>CM076989.1:119937292-124937292 GCA_039090855.1 Macrothele yani
GGGAGGGGATTTTGAGATAAAAATGGGTCCTAGTGGTGTAAGAACTTGATATGGAAAATTATCGTTCCTAATGCCATTTTGGTTTTTGAAGTTCTTTATTTGTTTTGTTAGATATGCTGCACAAAATGTGAGGATTAGGGATCAGAAAAACCTGATATCTTTCTTTCTTTTTTTTTTTTTTTTCTTTTTTTGTGAAATATAAGTATGTTTTCTTGCACGAGGCTTTTGATTTTGCTGAAATAATATACATATGGTACTTCTTGAGTCAATATAGGAAAGAAACTTTTTCTTTCACAACATTATATATGTAGGTACATTTTTTTTTTAGTACTGGGAAGATTTTTATAGCTTAGTGATTCTTTTCTGTTTTCTTTTTTTTTAATTTGTTTTGTTTTTCTAGATTCATCATCTATAGAAGAAGTGTGCCATGCTAATCATTTCAGATTTTTCCGTTAAGTTTTTCATTGAATAAATTATTATTCACTTGCCATTCAAACTCAAACCATACAAGTGTCTTGTATTGTGTTGTTCAGAGGTTATAAAAAAAAGGAGAAAACACATTGCAAAAAATGAAAACTGCAATATATTTTTTTGAAGGAACTGTTTCGTTAGTATGAAAGTTATGCATTTGCCGATGGATGGAAAACCAGGGGCATATATAGAATTTTTGGGGGTGGGAGGGGGGGGGGCAACAGAAAATAGAAGTTTTTGAAATCCATCAGGACAACCATAAAAGTTCATGAAAAATAGAAGAAAAAAATTATAGCATTATTTTCTAATGTAAGTTGATTAATTTTTATTAAGTTAAACCACTTTTTCCATTGTAAGTCACATTTTAACAAAAAATGAAACACTTTTCCCCCTCTAAATTATGCCCCTGGTGAAAACATATCAATAGTAAACTTCAAGATGTTTGTAGAGTATCTTTTTTTAGCTTCCATTATGCTTGACTTGCTCAAAAAGGAGGGGAAAATACCTCATAAATGTGATATATTTGTCTATTGGCATCATGTGAATTGAGCCAAGATATTATTTTGACTGATAAATTAGTAGACTTCTTTTTAAATGTTCAATTTTGGTGCATTCTGAAAATAATTTGGTGGGTGGGAGAAGGGGAGAAAGAATGTACCCAACATTTTTCAAGTACATTTGTTTTAGAATTATTCAATGATTAAGAATATCAGAGCTATGCATATAAAAATAGCCTAAATTCTATGATGTGTTATTGTTTGTAATCCTGTTGTAAAGCTGTTGTAAAGTTTTGTAGGTAAATCTATGAACCTTAAAAAAAGATTTGTTGTTAGATAAATTGATTGCACTTATCTGTAGAGAGCTTTCCTATGTAGCATACATGTGAAGTGAATACAATAATTGATTTGTACTGTTGTATAATATTCTGGCTAGTAGTAATTTTATTTCTAAATATTATGTCTACTCCATTTAAATTTAAGTTTAAATCTCATTTTCAATGCATGTGCATTGTGATAATTTTCATTTTTTATGCTGCAGAATGGAAAAAACTTCATCCCTGTTTTGTTTTGCTAGTGAGAACTATATCTTTCATTTTATGAGGTACAGATGTATCCTTTGCTTTGAATCATGCCTGCCTGTCATCCGCTTTTCATTTGCAATATAGCCTACATATCACACCCCTTCCCCTGTTAATGTGACCATTGAGTCACCAGAATTTCAGTATATTTGTTTTGCCTAATATGCAAAATTCTTCTGGGTTTGCATGTTTGTTTTCAGAAAAAATTGTTGTTGGTAATACTAGGTATCTGAAATTATGTATTTAGATAGCTTCTGGTTTGAATTATATTTGGTACTTAAGTTATTCCTCTCTTCTGAGGTTGTCCAACACACGGATCTCATCTCTTACAGATATTACAAATTCAGAATTATCCATTTTGCTGTTAGGATGGAAGATATATTAGTATTGTCAGAAACTTAGTCTTCAAATCTGGATACTCCATGTATGCAGAAAAATGAGTAGTTTATGTCCTGTGGCCCCTTGTGTCTATACACAAGATCGAAGTTTTGTCTACAAATACTTTATGGGGAGTACCAATAGAGGAGTCAGAGCTCTGAGTACTGGATTATGAAATTATTTTGCGTGAATTCTAAAGTGATAAGACAACAGATATTGACATTTTTATTTTTATATGTATTTGTTGAGTTACTAGGCTGTAATCAGCTTGATAAAGCTCATTTTAAAATTCTTTTAGTATTTGTTATGCTGTTCAAACATCAAGGCAATCGTTTGCTATTCGAAAAAAAAAATGCATATATAGATAGATACTTCCGTAAAATTAAGCTATTTAAACATTTAGGTACCAGTATAATTTTTTTTTTCTAAATCGTTCTGAATTAGATTTTCAAAAATTGTAATGTAGAAAGCTCAAAATTGGTGATTTTACTCTTTCATACAAGTTTTTTTTTAATTTATAACAGATGTTAGACATAGAAGTTGGACAGATAAGGGAACTTCTATATATGGCCTTCATAGGATAATAACCCACTGTTAGGGTATCTCAAAACTGAGCTACTTCAAATACATTGTTTACATTTAAGAGCTTTTTTGGTAAGTGACCTTAATCTGACAACTGAAAAATCTCAAATGTAATTTTAAGAATTAAAATATATTCTGTTTTTAAATGAAAAAAAATACTAAAAGTGAATTATGTTGAGTAAGTAGTATTTATATGAATGTGTCATGGAAAAGAAGTAAATGTAGTTATTTAATCCAATGATTTTCTGATTGTTTATTTTAAAATTTAAGGGTTCTTTAGTGAAGAGCTATATCAAGTTTTGAAACATTCCATGTAGTTCTCTTTTCAAAGTTATGTAGGATAGCATTCCTTGTCAGGTAGTAGAAATCACTACCATGTTGACAGGACCAACAGATGGCTTATGTTACTCATTATCTCAGATTTTTCATCTTGTTATTCATTATCTCAGCTTTTTCATCTCCTTTCATGATAATAATTTCCAGAGGAGAAATTGCTGACATAATTTAATTGTTTTGGTTGAGACTATGTGTATGTTTTATGCTGTTACTGGCAAGCAATTGCGAGCAAAGACGTTCAGGGTCGCTTTGGTGGCGCAGTGGTCTGACTATTTGTGAGTAGGCTCGGGTTTGATTACTGGTTGGTGCATGGGTAGTGTGTTTGTCTTACAGTTCCGGCTGTCTCCCTGTTCTGGGACCAGTAACCCCAAATTAGGGATGGAAGACTGCTTTTTTACCTCCATAATGGTCATTAAACCCCTAACCGAAAAAAAAAAAAAAAAATTTCATGTGGAAAGGGCGTGAGACGAATAGTTTGTGCTGGATTTATAGTACTTCTCTCACAGATTTTGGTGCTTGTGTAGTTATTATTCCCAAAAAGTAACATCTAAGTAAACTTTTGCATTTTTTGTTGACATAGAATGCCTTTCTATGTCAGCAACAAATCTGAAATGACATTAAACATTGACAGTCATGGTATTTGGTCTTCGTAGTCACATAAAGACTAGAAAACATCTACTAGAAAATAAAACACTCAGAGGATAAGTAAGTAAATTTTCTTCAGCTAAAGGAAACTTAAAAATATCTCTAAGTAAAGCCAATGTATTTAAGTAAGTACAGAGAGTAATTAAGAGGTAGGTCTCTCTGACCGTCTAGCTTCTTTCTCCTTTTCATTAATACTTGATGGTAGAAAATAGTAGATTTTTTAATGTTTGTGTGTGGGGAGAGGGGGCAGGGGGTTCTATCTAATGGCTCAACATTTCTTGAAATGATATCTTGAACAAGCTCATGTTTGAAACTGGATGGCCATTGCCTAGCCCTTTGAACTCCTAACATGTTTTTTTTTTCATGTTATGTTCTTTTCAAACTCATATTTGCTCTTCCTGGTTGGTCGTTATGAGCATTCCCAATTAATCACGAATGTATAATAGGGCAATATTATCTCATTGTTTTGGAAGGGAATATTATGCAGCTCAGTACCTTTAAATGGCTGGAAGACACAGTGAGTATTAAATAAGTTGTTAAAAATTCTGCATTAAATAATCGTTAGTTTTTTCCCCATCCTTCTTTCTTTTGTACTGCTGAGTTATTATATAAAACAGAATTTTATAAGTATAATAATTAGTTTTATTAATGACACTGAGAATGTCTGTTTTGTTCCAGGAATGTCAAAATCTTGTATTGTGTTTCTGGTATTAGAAGTCTTACCTTTTTGAACAAATTGTATGGAATACTATGATAATACAATTGTGTTACAGAGGAGAAGCCAAATATTTTTATGTGTGCATTTGTAAACATGAATAAATGTATATTTTGAAGCAGAGACATGGTTTGTTTTATTTACCTAACCTCTAACCATGTATGTTTGTAAAATAATGTGCATTGCATTTGTAACTTCTCACAGTAAGGTTAGGAGAATCAAATTCTTGGTTGCAGTCTCCATTTCCTGTTTCCAGAAACCTTATGGTAAGCATGTGTAACACCTTTTAGTTCAGCATTTTCATGGTCATAAGGAAAGTGAAGGATAACAAAAAAAAAATTAAATCTCAATAATAGTGCTAGGCAGCTATGTGGAGTATAATCCTCAAGCCAGTACTTTTGTACGGCTGTGAAACATGGACAACGATACAGAGAGATCAAAACAGATTACAAATATGGGAAAGAAAGGTATTAAGAAAGATTTTTGGCCCAGTTAATGAGAATGGACTTTGGAGAGTGAGGAGCAACAAAGAAATAATGGAATAATTTAATGGAACAGATATTATTACTGAAATAAAGGTGAGAAGACTGAGATGGCTGGGACATGTCCGGCAAATGAAAGATGACAGAGCAGCAAAAAAGGTCTTCATCAGGTCCGGATTAAGTCCTTAGTGGGGCCCCTAGGCTAAGACATTTGAGTAGGTCTCAAGGATAAGGCATCTGAATGGGCTGTCAAAAAATTATGATTGGGAATCATTATGAAGTCCTTTAAAACACAAAACCGTTCATGTATGCTTATAATAATTAATACATAATGCGTTCTTCAAACTAATAAATTATCTGCAGAGTTTTCATACTAAGCCACTGTATTTGTCATTGTTCTCATAAGAATGTGAGTAAAAAGCTTAAGATTCCCAGATTGTCTTGGATTTTCTAATTATTTAGCATTGTATACATTTCTTAGTGCATCTTTTTTGTTATGCAATGTGAAGACACAGGGTACTTTGACCATTAACAGTTCCAAGTGAAATTCAGGTGGTGTGGGTAGATTACGTGAAAAGCTGAAACTCTTTCCCGCTGTACACAGCCACAGCGACATGAAACCTTTACCCTTGGATGGTGAGTCACTGCCTTGAACTCTGTTCGTCTACCAGCCCCTGTTTCTGGCCAAATGGAAATCAAATAAAACAAAAACAAAAGCAAAACTATTTTACAAACTCTCTCTCTACCTATTTACCTCATTTTCCCAGGCATATCTCCTGGGCCCCAAGGCTATAGCCCCTGTAGACCCCCCTCCTTAATCTGGGCCTGGTCTTCATGTATGGACCGGGTGGATCTAGGCCCAGATGACGACCAAAAAGGAGATGGTTTGATGACATGGAGGATGATTAAAAGAAAATGAGAATAAAGAACTGGAGGAACAAGGCACAGAATCGTTAAATTTATAGGGCTATCGTGAGACAGGCTCAGGTTCTAGATGGATTATAATGACAAAGAGTAGTAACATATGTACAGTAAAGTTTTAATTGGTACAGAACGGCTGCCGTAGGATTAACATTAACGGCAATCTCTGAACAACGAAACCTCTTAACAGCGGCCAACTCACACCCTAGTTAATCCCGAAAGATATATATATATATATCATCATTGTCAACCGTTATCAATCCACTGCTGGACGAAGGTCTCCCCAAGTTTCCTCCACAACGGTCTGTCTTGTGCCAGTCTCCTCCATGTCACTCCCGCATACTTTCGAATTTCATCCGCCCGTCTCCCATGTGGCCTTCTTCTGGGTCTTTTCCTGTCCCTTGGAATCCAATCCAAAATTCCGGCTGTCCATCGATGGTCTGTCCTTCTGGCAGTATGTCCAGCCCATTGCCATTTCAGGGATTTAACTCTGATCATGATGTCTTCCACTCTTGTCATTTTTCGGATCCACGAGTTCCTCTTATCTCTCCTGGTTACACCAAGCATGCACCTCCATGTTTTTTGAGTTGTCTGCAGCCTTTGTATGTCTCTTTTAGTTAAGGTCCACGTCTCTGCTCCATACGTAAGCACTGGAAGGATGCATTGATCAAACACTTTTCTTTTAAGACATAATGGCATATTGCTCTTGAAAATTATGCTGTTTTCTTCCAAAAGCTCTCCAGGCCAGTTTTGTACGCCGATTAATTTCTTCATCAATGTGACCCTCACTTGATATCTGCTGTCCAAGATAAACGTACGTGTCTGTTATCTCCAGCTTTTCTCCATCAATCGATAAATCTTCATTTCTTGTAAAAGCATTGAACATCAATTTTTTCTTCTGAAAGCTCATTTTTAATCCCACTTCTTTACTCTTGTCAGCAAGTTCCTGGATCATACTCTGCAGCTCTGATGGGGTAGTTGCAAAAATGACTACGTCATCAGCAAAACGAAGGTGGGTTAGATCATCTCCATTAATCTTTATGCCTTTGTTTTCCCAATTCAGTGATTGAAAGACATTTTCCAATGTGGCATTAAAGAGCTTCAGAGATATGGTGTTACCTTGTCTCACTCCCTTTCCAATTTTTACGTGTGTTGTCTTTTCAAATAGCCAAATCTTTGCACTTGCATTTTCACAGATGTTATTAATAATATTAATGTATGCATCTTCAATACCACAGGATTTCAGAGCCATTGTAACTGCTGATGGTTTCACCGAATCAAAGACCTTTTCATAATCGATAAAAGTCATGCACAATGGAAGTTCATATTCCCTCGCTCTTTCAATTAGTTCTCTCAGTATGTGGATATGATCTATTGTGCTGTAGCCACTCCTGAATCCAGCTTGTTCTCTCGGTTGAGCCATGTCCAGTGTTACCTTCAAGCGGTGTGAAAGAACTTTAGTGAAGATTTTATAAACTACTGATAGGAGGCTGATAGGTCTGTAGTTCCTGAGATCCTCAATGTCACCTTTTTTATGTAGCAAGATAATTGTAGCGTTGTTCCAATCCTCAGGAATCTTCCCTTCATTAAGGCATCGAGTGAAAATTTGGGCGAGTACTGTTTCGATTTCTCCACTTGCTGCTTGTATGATGTCTACAGTAATTCCATCTTCTCCTGGAGCTTTTCCCGCTTCATGTTCTTGATTACATGTGCAACTTCTGCTGGGAGGACTGGAATAACTCTGGTACCTTTCATGATGTCTGGAGTACATGTATCATCCCTTTCATATAATTTGGAGTAGAAATCAATCTTTCACTCTTGTTAAGATTTCGCCTCTATTTCTTGTTACAGAACCATCTTCGTTTCTCAGAGCCATAATCTGTTTTCTTCAATTACTGAGATGTCCCTTTTTCTATCTTTAGGCTTTGGTTGTTTTCAATTGCTTTCCTCACTAGTTCACAGTTGAATTTCCCTTACGTCTTTAGTGATACTTTTTCGTACTGTCTTGCATAGCTCTATATATTCCACTTTGGAAGTCACATCTTCTTTAGTTGTCCTCATCTCTCTTCTTTTTTGCATCAACATTTTGGTTTTTCCTGATAATTTGTTCACATGCAACTTGTTCTTAGACCCAGCTGATTTTGTTGCTGTTTCCATAAGAGCTTTGGTTACTTTTCTGTTAACTTCAGAAATATTCACTTCTTCCGATGTTAGGCCTTCTAAAGCAGAGAATCTGTTCTTCAGTTCCAACTTGAAGGTATTATGGTGTTTTTTAAGGTTGGTTATGTCAATACATTTTGTTTGTCTTATGAGCTTGCCACGTTCGAGTTTAATGTTGAGGTGCATCTTACATCTCACCAATCTATGGTCACTACCTGTGTTGAACTTCTTTAGCACACTGCAGTCTTCTATGACAAATTTTTTGTTACACATTATAAAATCAATTTCACTTGTCATCCCATTTGAATGTCTCCATGTCCATTTCCTGTGTGGCTTTTTCTTGAAAAAGGAGTTCAAGATGAAAAACCCTTCTGCCTTTGCAAACTCAACGAGAGTATTTCCACGCTGATTTTTATTGCCGTTCCCGAATTTACCTACTGAAGTTTCATTCTGTTGCCGTTGCCCTATTTTTGCATTGAAATCTCCCATAATTATCTTCAAGTGCTGCTTACCTTTATTATTTAGATGACGAATTTCCTCATAAAATTCTTCAATTTCTTCTTCAGGATGACTTGTGGTGGGTGCATAAGTTTGAATAATCTGAGCCTGGTATCTTTTCGAGAGTTGGATAACAAATCGTGCAGCTCTGTCAGAGGAACTTTCAACTTCTACAACTTTATCCTTCAGTTTCTTGTTTATTATAAATCCAACACCACTAGTTCTGACAGTATCTGTCCCACGATAGTAGAAGAGATGTCCACTTTTCAGTTCAAGGAGATCTCCTTTTCTCCTTACCTCACTTAGCCCGACGATGTCCCACTTCATCCTTTGTAGTTCCCCTTCCAATTCAAAAAGCCTTGAATCAGAAGATAGGGAGCGTCCATTATACGTAGCCAAGGTCAGCATCAGATGGCAGCCTAGTCCGGTCCTCCGGGGATTCTTAGCACCCTCTGCCTTCATGTCGCACTGACCACTGCCTTGGCCAGGTACATTCCAGCTGCCGGAGACTGAGGGCCAAGATTTAAGTTGTAGAGTCATTTTGGAGGAGTTTGGCCATAACTCACCACGCTGGCCAAGCGGGTTGGTGAGTGTGGGATAGCATTTCCTCTAATCCCGATGGTATAGTTATACCGCTATTGGCAGTCGTCAGAGCCCCTTTAGTGGGAACAGGATGCACCACGAGAAGGCGGGGTTGACATTTGTCAAGGAGAGGCTGTGATTTTTTTTTATTGGAGGTTTAACGACCACCGTGAGCAAATGGGCTATAAGCAGTCTCCCGTCCCTAATTTAAGGTCACTGGTTCCAGGGAAGGAAGAGAGCCAGTGCCTTAAGACAAACACAACATCTATGGTTCACCGGGATTCGAACCCGGACCCCTTTCGGACAAATGATCAGAAGCCATCGCTTTGACCACTACGGCCCCGAAAGAGATTTAACGTACATCTTGTTCTTTAGGATTTAACGTATTTTCTTCGGTATTTCGGCCAGAGGGAGAATACAAGGAGAAATAATATTACTAAAGGAAGTATGTCTCGAGCAGAATGGGTTGGATTATGGCAGGTACAATGGTGTGCTTAAGTGAAAAGAAGAGAGAGTTAAAGTTCAGTTTTACGTCAGGCGAGTGTCTGTGTATGTTGTAGTTTTCAGTTGCAACCTGGGGGGGGGGACTGAAATGTTTTTGGGGGTTTAACGATCACCGTGAGCAACTCAATGGGCTATAAGCAGTGGCCCGTCCCTAATTTAGGGTTACTGGCTCCAGGGAAAGGAAAGAGCCAGTGCCGTAAGACCCAGCATCCATACCTCACCGGCCGCCCCGGTGGCGCAGTGGTCTAAGCGATGGCCTCTGATCATTCGTCCGTTTGGGGTCCGGGTTCGAATCCCGGTGAGGCATGGATGTTGTGTTTGTCTTACGACACTGGCTCTTTCCCTTCCCTGGAACCAGTGGCCCTAAATTAGGGACGGGCGACTGCTTATAGCCCATTGAGTTGCTCACGGTGGTCGTTAAACCTCCAATAAAAAAAAATACCTCACTGGATTCGAACTCTGACCCTTCACGGACGAATGGTCATACGCCAGAGCTTAGACCACTGCGCCACCGGGGCGGCGGTACATCTTTTTTTTTTGGGGGTCTCTGTGAGTGCAGTTCAACTTCACTTAACATTTTTTTTTAATTTCCCTTAGCGTACCCTGAACTTAACCTTTTAGCTTGCTATTTCTAAGGGGAAGTTTAAGGCAATGGGTCAGACACCACTTTCCCTAAAATCTTCTACACCATGTTTTTTTAAATTGTTATTTAGAGTTTTATTCAGCATTCTGCATTTGGAGAAAGCTGTAAACCCGTTATATACACTGGTGTGCAAAAATTAAGGACGAAGAGGAGAAATTAGCATAACAGCGGAACGAGCAGGCAGAACGGATCGAAAGACCACTCAGGAGATAGACTAGGGTCTGGTACGGTAGGGCATGTGCATATATGCAGCATGACGTGAGGGGGGGGGGGTGGGTGTCGGAAGGGTATAAAGTACACGGGCGGTGTACGCTCAGCAATTCGGTGAAAGGCACGGTGTACATTGATTTGAACGACGTCGAGTTGCTGCCACCGTGTGATATGGCCAACAGGCAATCCAGTAAACGACATCTGGATGACTTTACCCGAGGTCGCGTCGTTGGGAAGTTGGAAGAAGTTTGAAGTGTGACTAGTGTGGCCGAGGAGTTCGGGATCGCTCACAGCATCGTTTCACGAGCTTGGAAAGCATTTCAAATGACAGGAACAGCTGTCCGAGAATGTAGCAGTGGTCGTCCACGAGAAACCACGGTAGCAGACGACCGGTATATTTTCCTACAGGCGAGAAGAGAGAGACTGCAGACAGCGGGAGAAATCGCAAAGCACATGCAACAGACAATTGGACGTCCGTTATCGCGTTTTACCGTGGCCAGGAGGCTGCACAAAGGTGGTCTATTTGCACGACGACCAGTACGGTGTGTGCCATTAACGCCTGCTCATTGGAGACGGCGGTTTCTTTGGTGCCAGGAACACAAGAACTGGACACATCAGCAATGGGGTCGAGTTCTCTTTACGGATGAGAGCCGATTTAGTCTGACGAGCGATTCTGGGCGTATACACATCTATAGGAAGCAGGGAACACGCAACCACACCTCCAACATCATCGAAAGGGACCGGTTTGGAGGTGGCGGAGTTCTCGTTTGGGGCGGTATCATGCTTGGTAGCCATACTGACCTCCACATCTTCCAAGGAGGTTCAGTCACTGGTGCCCGCTATTGTACCAAGGTTCTCCTGCCTCACGTGCGTCTGTTTAGAGCTGCTGTGGGTCCTGAGTTCCTGTTCATGGACGATAACGCTACACCTCATCGTACAGTGGCTGTCGCAGATCTGTTGGAGAGTGAAGATATTCAACGCATGGATTGGCCAGCAAAGTTCCCGGACCTAAATCCAATTGAACACGTATGGGACCTTCTCGGGAGACGCTTGGCAGCAAGTCACCAGCCGCCAGCAACGACAGATGAATGATACACATGATTGCAAAAACAGAGCTGCAGGGTAATTACAGAGGGATTTGTGGCACGCAGTCCAGTCATCTTCAATAGCGCGTCGCACCGCCTTGTGCGGCGATACATGCTGCAGTACGGTGCGGCATGAAGGCGAACAGACGCCTGATGTCCTGCGGCATACTGATCCACACGTGTTGGACGGTGTGCTCCAAATCCCGAATAGTGCGGCACGGCGGCAGCTGGCATTTCAACTGGTCCCACACATGCTCGATTGGGGAAACGTCCGGGGAGCGGTCAGCCATGAGTTTAACTATACATTATTGGTACTTATCATCATATGCATCCTTATAACTATGCACAATAAAGTTTTTTTTTTGCCCAACCAATTTTGAACCACCCTGTATTCATACCCCATTGCTTTTCTCACAACATTTTCTCACTAGCACATCAGGATTTCCCTGCGCTGTTGCAGTTTTGTCCTGCATGCCACCATTTCTATTCCAGGATAGGTTTGTGCAGTAGGTTTTCTCTGCCTCACTAAATATACAATTTCATGAAATTGTATTACTTTGCTTGTGAAAAGTTCAAATCTTAGCTTTTACTCCCTCGGTAAATCCGGGGCTTTGTTAAATTTTGATCATTAAAAGCAGTCAAATTAGCATTGAATTAATATTATACCAAGCAAAAGTTCTTGTTTTCAGCATAGTGGAGGCTCTGATAGCACAAAAAAAAAAAAAAAAAAAAAAAGGGTGAGCCCACTGGATATTAATTATTTTCATATTACAGGGAGTTTGTCGATAGGCAAGTGTCCGGACACTTTTGATCAAATATTATATGTATATCACCTGAAAGTACATTCGTTCTTTTTTTGAGAGACAGAGAGAGAAACTGGAGATTTGAAAGTTGTGACCCAAACTTAGAAGTAACCTATACGTACATTTACCGTATATAACAGACTTTAATTTAAGCAAGGGCCCTATTGCAGAAATAAATAGGTACATAAACTTGTTTCGGTTGGGGAAATTTTAGGAGAAACATAATTTTCAAGAGCAATATACCATTATATCGTAGAAGAAGTGTGTTTAATCAATTCCTACTTCCAGTTCTTACCTATGGATCAGAGACATGAGCCTTGAATAAAAACACATACAGACAGTGGCGTACCTGTCTGTATGTCTTATCTCCGAGTCTCTTTTGCGAAAATCTACAAAGGCCGTTCTATAAAAACTGAGAGAAATGTTTTTGAGGTAGTAACAGTGCGAAGGGAAAAATAACCACGCAGACGACTAACTGAATTAAGGAAGTATCTATGGCAACATTTATTAGCCGTGGCAGACGATTTTGGTTTTGTTATTGCGCAGTTGTTTAAGGTACGTCTGCAATCCCGGTGAGACATGGATGTTGTGTTTGTCTTACGGCACTGGCTCGCTCCCTTCCCTGGAACCAGTGACCCTAAATTAGGGACGGGCGACTGCTTATAGCCCATTGAGTTGCTCACGGTGGTCGTTAAACCTCCAATAAAAAAAAAAAATTCGGCCTTCCGCATTCTACGCGACAAAATTTTGCTACACCGTGTGTGTGTTCCAGACGGATACCTCATCACCTGACGAAAGAACAATTGTTAGCCAGAGTTCACGTGTGTCATGAGTAGAAACAAATGATTGGAAAGGATCCAAACTTCCTGAACACAGTAATAACTGCCGATGAAACATGGGTCCACAATTCGACCCCCTCACGAAGGGCGCAACGAGTGTTTGGAAACACACAGGCCCTCCTCTTCCGAAAAAAGTCCGCCAAACCAAATCAGCTGAAAAGGTGATGATGATAATTTTCTTTGATCATAAAGGTGTAGTCTACCAGCATGCCGTTCCTCCACAAATTAGTCAATGCTGAGTATTACATTTCAGTCTTGAAGAGTCTGCGACGGCACATATCGATTAAGCGACCGGAACTGGTGGGCAAGTGGACCCCACACCATAATAACGCCCGCCCACATATGCTGCTTGTGTTCAACAGTTTCTTACGAAGTGCAATATTGAAATCATGCTGCAGCCTACCTACAGTCCTGACCTCGCCCCGTGCGATTTCTGGTTGTTTCCAACAATGAAGGAGAAGTTCCGTGGCGCTACATTCAACACAGGTGCTGACGTTATTCAAGTTGTACAGGGGTCGCTAAAGCAGCTTCCACAAAATGCCTTTGCCACATGCTTTGCAAAGTGGACTGAACGATGGGACCGTCGCAAAGCATCCGAAGGAAGATACTTTGAGAAAGAAAAGCATGTATTTTGCTGTACCTATATTTCTTCATTTTGTGAGATTTTACTCTCAGTTTTTATGAAACGGCCGTTGTATATTTGTTTTCAGTTACAGAAATTTTTAAATTCATGGGTGTACTGATAGCCCCCGCAAACCCTGCAGTTGGGGGGGGGGGGGGGGGGGGGGTCACGGCTAAGAGGGTCTCTAGCCTTAGCAGAAGGATTTTTCAAAGTTTCTGCGGGAACTTCATATAAGTAGTAAAAGGAAAAGCAATTTTTGGTACTTTTTTTCAGTAAATAAGTAAAATGTTTGAAAAAATCATTTTCGCTTTGGTTCATAAAAACTGGGTGACGATAAAGCCACTATTCCAGAGGACCTGAGGCCCCTTTTCACGGCCATAGTAATACATAGTTGTCATACATGTATATTAACAAGAGAATGTGATTGAAATATCAGTTGAATAGATGAAATTTTGGTGGTATGTAAATTGCGAACTAGAGCATATAAATTGCGACCTAAACTCCTACCGCTATTAAAACTCTGTATTTAAATTGCGAAACAAGGCCCATGACCGCTATATGTAAATTCCGAACCCACTTCTCTGAACATCTGCGGACATTTAACATTTGGGGCCTGTCTAGCATCGAAAAATTCAGAAGCTGAGTTTGAGCAAAGAATATACTGTATTATAAAAATAAAACCAGTGAGGAAGGCCAGTGGCTGTGCAACTTGTTCGGACTGTCATTTTTGGATCCTGTAGAAGTAGGTAAGTGTTTTGCAATTCATTTAGCCGAATTCTAACCGATTCATCCAAGTGTCACGAAAATGGCAGATTATTTGATTGACAATTATATTGACAGCAGTTCGAATTTTCCTCCAGATTTGTGGGCACAGGCCAGTGCATCTAATGAACACATTACAGATGCATGCGAGTCCTTTCATTCTAGATTCAACGCCCATTTGTATGATCCGCACCCAAGTTTGTACAATTTCGTAAAAGTGTTGAAATTTTCTGAAACACAAACGTACATTAAAATTCAAAGTGTAAAAGATCCAAAGAAAAGAATCAGTTAAAGTGCAGTCCAACGAAAAATAAAATTGCAAGAAAAAATAGACGATTACAAAAGAGGACTTATTTCAAGAGTTTCTTATGTAAAATTTGCATCGCATCATTATGAAATGTTACTGTTTCCGAAAATTGGGGGGGGGGGAGATTAGCATGGCCCCTGCGCAAGGATGACAAACTGATTTTCTTGTTTTTGTGAATACATTGCTTTACATTGTTTTACATTGTTTCAATAACTACATATTTGTTTACTTTTGATACTGTTTAAGTACATATATACTTACTTAACATATTCGCTGTTTCCGTAAATACACTGAATTAAGTGCATATTACATAGAAAATTAACATGGCCCCTGCACAAGGATGGCAAACTAGTTTTATTGTTTTCGTGAATGCATTGCTTTACATTGTTTTCATCATTTTTTTTTTTTACTTTTGATGCTGTTTAAGTGCATATATACACTTACTTAACACATTGGTTGTTCTCATGAATACATTGAATTACGTACATATACTAAATATGGAACATTACAGAGAAAATTAACATGGCCCCTGCGCAAGGATGACAAACTAGTTTTGTTGTTTTCGTGAATACAATGAATTAAGTGCAAATGTGCATATATTAAATATGGAACATCACAGAGAAAATTAACATGGCCCCTGCGCAAGGGTGACAAAATAGTTTTGTTGTTTTCGTGAATACATTGCTTTGAATTGTTTTTCATTGTTTTAATCATTATTTTTTCACACTGGTTTATTTTTGATATCGTCAGAATGGGCGCAGAAAAGTTGGTTCGCAATTTACACATAGGATCTAGAAAAGTTGTTTCGCAATTTACCCATAGGATCTAGAAAAGTTGGTTTGCAATTTACACATAGGATCTAGAAAAGTTGGTTCGCAATTTACACATAGGGGTCTTGGGCCTTAGTTCGCAATTTACACATAGGGGTTGAGGGCGGTCCGATTTTGGTTCGCAATTTACACGCTCCGGAAATATTTATATCAATGTGGATAAGCCGTTATATACTGTATATTACACTTGTTTGCACATAACTACGCATCATTCAGAATATAATGAGTTAAAAGGTGTTCTTCGCTGGATTGAAAAAACAGAGACCAGTGTCATTTCTTCTACAACAAAGTCAAAAGAAAAGATTTTTACTATGTGCAAAACATTGTAACGTTATGTTAAGTGTGTGTGTGTGTGTGTGTGTGTTTATATTCAAGAGTAAATAATTTCAGTAATTTTACTCTTTTTGTGACACAATTCTTATTTTGTTACTTTTTAATTTGCTTACCTATGTTCTGTATTTTCATATGAATCGGAAAAGGTCATTAGACACTGTCACATGACCGTTACGTGCTTTACATTTGTGATCGTGAGACATTTAAAAGAGACTGGCCTTAGTTCCCTAAGAGAATAAAATTTGCATGATGTGATCAACTTTGGCGCAAGTGCATGTTAGTACTTTGTATTGGTATAAAACTAGGGTAACCATTTTAATTACAACTTTCTGTGCATTTATGTTACACGCAATAAAGTGTAACAATTTTGTTTTTACGAAAAGTACCTATAGGCTCCAAAGAATTTGAATTACAGAACGCCTGTAAAACCTTAAAATTTAAAAATTTCACTAATTGAAAGCAAAAGGGCCTCGAAGTTTGTTTTTTTGCTGCCCCCCCCGCGGGTTTTTCAGGTACGCCACTATTAAATTACATATCATTAAGTAGGTTGTACGGGCGTTTTTAATAATTCAAATTCTTTGGAACCTATAGGTATTTTTCGTAAATCCAAATTTGTTACACTTTATTGAGTGTAACACAAATGTACACGTTGTGATTAAAATGATTACCCTAATTCTATACCGGTACAAAATATTACAAAACACTTACGCAAAAGTTAATCATATCATGCAAATTTTATTCTTTTAGAGAACGAAGGCCAAAGTCTTTGGAAGACTTCACGATCACACACACACAAAACACATAACGGCCGTGTGACAGTCTCTCTGTCTGTCTCTCTCTCTCTCTTCTCTCTCCCTCCCTCTTTCTCCCTCTCTTTCTCCCTCTCTTCTCTCTCCCTCCCTCTTTCTCCCTCTCTTTCTCCCTCTCTTCTCTCTCCCTCCCTCTTTCTCCCTCTCTTTCTCCCCCTCTCTTTCTCTCCCTCTCCCCCCTCTCTGTCTAATGACCTTCCGATTTACACGAAAATACAGAACATAAGTAAGCAAAAGGGAAAGAAAACCATTAAGAATTGTGGCACAAATAGAACAAAATTATGAAAATTATTTACTCTTGAATATAAAAAATGCACTTAATGCCACAATGTTTTGCACATAAAAAAGTTTTTTTTTTCGCAATTCTTTTATAAAAAAAAGTGATACTGGTCTCTGTTTTCTCGTTCCCCGAAGAACACCTTTTAGTTCACTACATTCTGAAAGAAACGTAGTTATGTGCAAACAAGTGTAATGTATAACACGCCTATCTTCATTGATATAAAAATTTCATATATTCTGATATTTATTCATATTCTATAGCTGGTATTCATTCACATTCTCTTGTTAATATACTGTATATGCATATTCATACATCGATGCGCCATTACATTATGACCACCTACCTAATAAGCTGTAGGACCCCCTTTAGCTGTAAAACAGCGGCCACTCGGCAAGGTATCGATTAGATGAGGTGGCGATAGGTATCCTGGGGTATCTGGTACCATAATGTCAACAGCAGGTTCTCCAGTTCCCGTACAATTCGGAGTGGTGGTGATTTAGCGCGAACCCGCTTTTCCAAGACAAACCACAAACGTTCGATTGGGTTCATGTCAGGTGAATTTGCATGCCAGGGCATTAACAGAAAGTCACCAGCATGTTCCTCGAACCACTCCTTAACGATTGACCTGGCAGTGTGGCATGGCGCATTATCCTGTTGGTAATGGTCATCACCAGCAGGGAACGCAGTTGCCATCAATGGGTGAACTTGGTTTGCAGTGATGTTCAGATACCTGACAGCTGTCAGGGATTGTGCTAGTGGAAGAATGGGGTCTAAAGTGTCTCAAGAAAATATCGCCCATAGCGTAACACCGCTGCCGCCAGCCTGTTTCCGCTCAACAGTGCATCCGGGTGTCATAGACTCCGTTGGTAATCAGCGCATCTGCGCTCGGTCGTCTATGTAATGCACCGGGAATTTTGACTCGTCTGACCATGGCCACTTTCTTCCGATCATCCACTGTCCAATCTCAATGATCTTGGACCCATTTCATGCTTTGTTGGCGATGATGCGCAGTGAGCATGGGGACACGGCTGGGTCTTCGGCAACGCAGGACCATGCGCAGTAGGCTGCGATGAACTGTGTGCCGTGACACATTGCCCTGATCACCACTGTTGTAGCTGCGGGTGATTTGTCGCACTGTGGCCCTGCGGTCGCTGTGAACAATGCGGGGAAGTCTTTGCTCCCCTCTGGCATCAATGAGCTGCGGAAGACACACAGCTGTACGACGGTTCGTTGTTTGGCCATCTGCGCACCACTTTTGATACGTACTCACTACAGCGTCACGTGAACAACCGTTTCCGAGATCGTAGTTCCGAGGCTCCGTACCATCACTATTTGTCCTTTATCAAACTCCGATAAATCTGCAGCTTTACCCATTCTGACTCCGAACACTCTACTAACCGAAAGCCGGTCCTCATGTTGTATATATACTGCTCTGTGAACTTCACCTGTGCCATCTTTCGGACTCCAGGCGCACCCATTTTCCTAAGCTGGGGGTGGTCATATTGTAAAGGCTCATCGGTGTATACGTAACTATTACTATGGTTGTGAAAATCGGCCTCAAATCCTTTGGAACAGCTGCTTTTCCGTAACCCAATTTTTATAAACTTGATCGAAAATGATTTCTTGAAAATCTTACTTATTTACTGAACAAAAGATTGCTTGTCTTTTTAATACTTCGTTCAATTCTGCTGTCAAAGATTTCTGGCTATTTCTTTAACCAGTTTCATATGAAGTTCCCGCAAAAAATTTTGAAAAATACTTCAACTAAGGCTAGAGGCCCCCTTAGCCACAAGGCTCTCCCAGCACTGCGGGGGAGCCATGTGGCTATCCGTACGTCCATGCATACAGAGGCTGCGAGCAACTGAAAGAAGCATGAAGTGTTGCACGCTTGATGTAACCAGAAACGATAGGAAGGGATCTATATAGATCAAAGGTACCCAAACTGTACTCCGCGAAGCATCTCCAAGTTCTCCGCGAAGTGACTGGAAAGAAAAATAAATACGATAAGATCTCAAAAGTGTGAATTTGTGCGGCCATGAACTGTGTATAGGCAAGTATTGGGTAGAAATTATTTAGCTCCTGCAGGGTGCTGTGAAGCAGTGTAGATAGAAGTGGATCTCACGCGTCTCCTCGGTCAGCTTTGCCCTCCCGCACCTTCTCGAAAATACGAAAAACATCGAGAACGTCGGCGAAGCCCACAGACTGCATGCGGCGAAACCAAATAGAAAGATTCGACGTCGCCACGCTAACTCCGTCTCCTCTGTGAGATCCTTGCCGCGCTTTCAGATCCGATTGCTAACTTCGACACCTTTCCAGAATTATCTGGAAAGTTGCAATTGCATAATAAAACCTCGTGTTTCTTTGCATCTTCAGTCAGTTGCAGTTCAGTCGAGAGTCGAAACGAATCAAGTCGCAGTGCAGTGTTACTTATTTATGAGTGCTTTTAATGCGTGCTTTTTAATTTAAGTTTTTTTTTATTGTAAACAACTACGTTAATATACTGTATCTTTTCGGATCTTCCATCTTGAGGACGAAACACCAGCCCGTTGCAGGTTTTTTGGAGCACCGACGTAGCGATTCAGAAAACATAATCGATTTTCTTTCAATGGATCGCTGGCAGAAGTCAGGATCATTAAAAAAAACAGTTCCTGTGGAAGCATCAACAGCAAACAAACATGTCTAAAATTTATGTTATTTTTTTATTTTTCACCCGACCCTGATTATTCTAATTATTTTCCCAGCTGATACGAATATTATTTTTCAATTGTAGTGTGGAAGATGATAGAGAACTTGCTAGTGCTATAATTGCTGGAGAGGATGAAGGGTTTTTGGACGAATCAGCGACAGCGGGTGCGCCAGAACCTCTTGAAGTGTTGAACCAACTACCTAGTTCTTCGGCGACCAGTGACACAGGGAAAAGAATAGTAAGAAGGAAGTACCACGATTCGTATTTGGATATTGGGTTCGTTGATACTAACAACAAACCCCAGTGCATAATTTGCGGCAACGTATTGCCAAACAGTGCGATGTTCCCAGCAAAAATGCGCCGTCATTTTGAGGGGTCCATCCAGAATGCAAGGGCAAACCAATTGATTTCTTCAGAAGGAAGTACGGTGAAATTACACAAACTCATAAAATTATATCCTATCACTAAAAAACAGTTAACGAAAAGGCTCTGATGACGTCCTACATGGTTAGTTACCGAGTTACTCAAGCTGGCTATATACACTGATGGCCACTTTATTATGACCACCTGACAATTTTAAGCAAATGAGTTGTGGCTGCACGCTGTTGCCGCCAGAGGGCAAGGCTAGTATAAAAAGGGAAAGCTTAGTGCTTGCGACAGTAGTGGAGTGATTTTTGGGTGACGAGATGGGTAAAAAAATGCGATTTGACGGACTTTCAACGTGGGATGATTGTAGGAGCTCGGAGCCATGGAGCGAGTATCACCGAAACCGCCGCATTCGTGCAATGTTCCAGAGCAGCTGTTGTTAAAGTGTTTAAAGACTGAACTGTCAGCCAAAAAACTGGGTCTCTACCTGCAACGTGTGGTCGTCATCGACTAGTGACTGCTCGGGCGGAACGGAGAGTGTCCAGACTGGTAACAGACAACAGAAGGGCAACAGTGCAGCAAATTACAGACCATCTTAATCAAAGATACTCTCGAATGATCTCTGCACGCACTGTTCGCCGTACACTGCATCGGATGGGATATGGCAGCTGAAGGCCTGTTCGAACACCTTTGATGTCTGCAGTTAACAAGAGAAAACGTCTCCAGTTCGAACAGGAGCACAAGGATTGGACAGTCGATAATTGGAAACAAATTATGTGGTCCGATGAATCACGTTTTCAGTTGCACCATGCCAATGGCCGAGTGAGAATTTGGCGGAAACAGCACGAAGGCATGGACCCCAAATGAATTGCTACAACACTTCAAGCTGGTGGAGGCAACGCTATGGTTTGGGGAATGTTTTCCTGGCATGCTTTGGGCCTTGTTGATTAACGTCTGACTGGCACATCATATCTAAACATCGTTGCGGACCAAGTGCATCCTGTCAAGTGGATGGTTTATCCCAATGGCTATGGCTACTTTCAACAAGATAATGCGTCCTGCTATAGTGCTCGTATTGTACAGGATTGGTTTCAGGAACATGCCGGTGAGTTTACTTTGCTTAGGTGGCCCCCACAATCTCCAGATCTCAATCCCATTGAGAATTTGTGGGATGAAGTTGAACGAGCCATCAGACAGCTGGATCCACAACCCTGCAATCTCACACTCCTGGAAAGTGCTATTCATCAAGCATGGTCTCAGATTTCCACAAACCACCTATCAATATCTCGTGATGTCCATGCCACGAAGAATCGACGCAGTATTAAAGGCAAAGGTGGCCCAAAGAAGTACCGAGGGGGTGGTCATAATAAAGCCACTCAGTGTATAAGCCCATAACATCACTAAAAACCTTATCTAGCCTAGAGGAAAGAACATAGTAGAATGAATGCTGGATGGAAAAGTCACGTAACTAGTAGGCACAATTCCTTTGTCAAATAACACGGTCTCGTGAAGAATCGGGGATTTAGCAGAGGACGTGAAAGCTACTTCACTTTCACGAATAAAATGCACTAAGACTAAATTTCCGCTCCAAATGGATGAATCAACGGATGTAGTCGGGTTAGCAATTTTCATAATATTTGTGCGCAACCAGTACTTGGAGTCTTTTCAAGAGGATCTGCTTCTCTGCAAGACGTTATCGACTAACACGATTGGCGCTGAAATTTTAAATGAGTAGACGAGTTTTTCATAGTCCTCAGTCCTTTTTGAAAATCTGAGAAATCGCTCCTTTCATCCATGACAGCAACGAGTAATATGTTTTCAGAATGCCTACAGCACACCTTATATCCCTCCAAGCCAGCTCACGACACGTGCTATTTTCATCGGCTACGCGCTGTTGACGTCAGGGGTAGGAGGTGGTTACAATAATGTGGCTCCACTGTATATATCAATTATTAAAAACAAAATTAAATAAAAATTAAAAAGTAAATACCAGTAATTGTCTGGTAATTATGATGAAGAGGAAATGAAGAAGAAAATTGAGATATATTATTTCGGTTACACAAATGAAGTATGAAACTGAAATTTTAGGACGGGCATTTTGGCCGCCATGTTAGATATCTCGTCCTATGGATTTTCAACAACGTTTTAGAGGCTCTTTTTGAATTCAGCATCTCTAAAAACATATAACTAGACACCTAACTTTCATAAATTAAAATAATCCAGGTAATTTAAATTTTATGGCCGCCATTTTGTTTGGGGGATAGGTTTCAGGTGGCTCCCCTTCCTAAACATTGACAATGGGTGTGGGCATAACTATAAGATAACTGCGTTGATGTGTGCACAGACGGCGCGAGGACCATGACTGGAAAGACGTACGGTGTTATCTGAAGAATAAAACAAAAAGTCTAGGAGTGCAGCAGTAGCCACTGCGTCCTCCACCGCCATGCCATGCCTTTGCTGTGAAAAAAAATAAAATAAAATAAAATAAAAAATGCCGCCCTCCCTAAAAGAAGTCTTGGTCGAAAGCCGGGAAATAATTAATTTTATCAAATCACGACCTAAGAATATGTACAAATCCATTCAAAATGTTGTTTGATGACATAGGGAGTCAACATACGTCTTTACTTCACACAGAAGTAAGATGGCTTTTCCGCGGCAAAACTTTGATTCGGCTCTTCAGAATGTGGGCTGAAGTCAGAATCTTCCTGATTGACAACGACTTTGATTTGGGACACAGGTTGTGTGATGAGTGTTGGCTCATAAAATTGGCGTATTCAGCAAAAACTTAAAAAAAGTAAATGACTTAAGTCTGTCACTTCAAGGAAAAGCAGCAACTGTTTTTGACGCTAGCGATAAAGTGCAAGCGTTTGAAAAGAAAATCAAGTTTTGGACGGAATCAATGAAAACCCGAAATTTAGACAGCTTCCCAGTGGTAAAAGAATTTAGGAGAGAACTAGATTCCGACACACCTGGAGATATCTTAAATGAGTTTCACGTTCACCTGCAAAGTTTGCTTGATAGTTTCAACTGTCATTTTCCGGAAGAATATAACCTATGAAAAAATTAAAGAAAATTTTTGGGCTGTAAACCTATACTCTGCTGTGTCAGAAAAGCCAACCTGTCTGACATCGCAGCAGTATAAGTCCTTGATTGATTTGACACCAGATTCTGCGATTAAGG
Source organism: Macrothele yani (assembly GCA_039090855.1). Lineage (NCBI taxonomy): Eukaryota > Metazoa > Arthropoda > Arachnida > Araneae > Macrothelidae > Macrothele > Macrothele yani. Next base: position 119,960,400 of record CM076989.1, read on the forward strand.
GATAATTTTGCAACCAAGAAGTAACTATCAGAATTTTGGTGTCAGCTAAAATACGAATTTAAAGTTTTGTCAAATAAAGCGAAAATCATCTTTCTGCCTTTTGCAACAACTTACTTATGCGAATCAGGATTCTCTGCTTATGTGGCCAATAAAACAAACTATAGATCCCGCCTCAATGCAGAGCCAGATATTCGGTTGCAGCTGTTCCACATTCACCCATAGCCACATTGTGCAAATCAAAACAGTCCATCCCTCTCATTAGAATCTAAGTTCAGGGGCTATGCTTTACCGTTCTTTTTCGATACCAAAGGACATTTTTAGATTTGCAACTGTAAAAATGTTTTTAAATACCATGTTTATGTGGGTAATATATTGTGGATTTAAAATACCTGCTTTGACTTCCTTCTCAAATGTTTTGCCTTACTTTATGCTTTTTGTTGTTGTTCGTGTAGTAAAGTAAGTTCCTTATTTCCTTGAAATTAGTGTAGTAAATAAAATAACAAGAAAGATGACACCGAATTTTCGGGTGTAATAAGCACGTCTTTTGAATCCGTTCTGACGCAAATTAAATTTATCAAAGCTATTCAAAGTCAATGGAACCGCTATGGAAAACAATAGTATCTGACGGAAGAAAGAAGTTTTTCAACCGAGTTTTTAATCCCTCAGATATGGCTGTAAACGGATTCTTGAGCTTACACCCTCTGGTTGCAGACTTGTGCTTTAAGAAAAATATGAATTTATATGAGAAACATTTCGCACAGGAAACGCTCTCCAACACAGAAATAATTTTTCAAATCGGACTCGTATAGAAACAGAGATATCGACAAAAATAAGATGCGACTTTACGTCCCCTAGTGGGAAAACCATGCATTATTTTAGGAAGAAAGAATTCTCAAAAGGTTTTTCCATATATAGAAAATGTTCCTAAAGGTTTGTCGACATGAGCATGAGCGGTATCGGTCCAAGAAAAAAAACTGGTAGTCGAGTTTTCAGGAGCCCAGATTTTGCTACAAATACATCAGCAGCAGAAATCAACACTTATGCCCCCTGGTGGCCAAACCATTCTTTACCAAACATTAGAAATTATGTGAAAAATATTTTCCATCAGGTCTTGTATGCTATACAGGAAGAATTTTTCAAATCGGAGTTTTAGCAGCAGAAATAACGCCGCAAACGTAATTTACATTTGTGCCCCCTAACGGAAAGTCTATGATTTACTTGAACATTTTGAATTTATTGGAAAAAACATTTTGCATCGGAAACTCTATCTAACAAAGAAGGAATTTTTCAAATCGGACTCCTAGAAGTAGAGATATTGACAAAAATAAGATATACATCTACGCCTCCTGGCGGAGAAACTGTGGAATATTTTAAGAAGAAAATATTCCAAAAAGGTTTATCGATGTGAATGGCATCAGTCCACGAAAGAAGTTTTTCAATCGATATTTTAGAAGCTCAGATTTTATGGCAAAATACATCAGAAGCAAAAATTAACACTTACGTCCCCTGGTGGCCAAAGTATTCTTTACCAAAAATTTGAAATTATATGCAAAAGATTTTCCACCAGGAGGTGTATCCACTGAAGAATTTTTTTTCAAATCGGAGTTTTAGAAGAAGAGTTACCTGGAAAAATGTAATTTACTTTTACAGCCCCTAACGGAAAATCTATGCGTAATTTGAAAAAAGTAACTATATCTAAAATACTCTTCGACATAAATGGAATCGAAAGATAAAATAATGTTTTCAATCGGATGTTTAGAAGCAAATATGTGGAATAAAACGTATTTTTGAATTCGACATCATCTGCATTTACGCCCTCTAGCGGCGAAATTGTACATCGTAAAAAAAAAAAAACCCGAAATGAAGGGTCATCATTCGCATATTTCAAGCTTTCCAATGCAAAACGAATTTTTCAAATCGGACTAATAGTTGCAGAGATATCGTGGGTACAGACGGACGGACAAACCGGTAACATAAGCACGATCTCTTTTTACAAAAGACGTGCTAAAAATGAATGAAATAAAACTTGGTGTTTAGTTTGCCCAAATGCTTAAAAATACCTGCTATCATTCGGTTTAGTACCTATGTAGGTGTGCGTGGTGAAAATATCGTGATTCTTATGCCAAAGACATGTAGGTGCAAAATTCATGTTTTGAGAAAACGATATTTAAAGTTCCAATTTTTATTGACTTTCAAGGGGAAAAATTTAGTTTAGATCTAAATTTAAGTTATTTAGAATTCGAAGTGTGATTCGTGCTTTTGCTATAAGATAAAATATCGATTAACAACTTGAAAAATGCAGTTAGGTAAAAACAGCTAAAAATGCACATACGCTTTGGCATAAAGGCGACGATAGTGCTCCGTGACGAATTTCTCTCCTGGAAAGTGCTCCGCTATTCAAAAAGTTTGGGAACCGCTGATATAGATTATGGAAATAACAAGAGTTGATGACGTCTTGATCAAAGTAAAAGCTGTTAAATGAGGCCGGACATATTGCTAGAAGAACTGAACCACCAACAGGCAGGAAAAGAACTCATAAGACCATGTGGGAGATACAGGAATGAAATTTGAGCATGTGAGAGAGACATGGAGAAGACTTGCTCAAGACATAAATTTGTGAGGAAACTTTGGCAGACCTTCATCCAGCAGTGGATTTATAATGGTTGATCAGGGGCGGATTTCCGGATAGGCGCAATAGGCGCGTGTCTAGGGCCTCGCTGTTTGAGGGACCCCGAAAACATATAATTGGATTTTCAGTTTTGGTTTTCACGAACCGAAGAAAATCAATCCTTAAAGCGACTACTTTGTATTGTCAATTGATATTTTACTTTCTCATATTAATAATACCATATTTTTTCTTGCTGTTGCTGATATTCCGAATTTTCGAGTTCTTATCGATGTACTTATTTTGAAAGGAACGGTTTAAAATAATTTTGAGTTCCTTTTAGGGGTTGGTAAAGAAGGTATTCACGCTTCCCACACTTTTCATTGTTTAAGGCGAATTCTTAACTGGCCTGCTGTGCTATAAATTGCTTTCATGGTATTTCCAGCCAAGGGAACACATCTGTGTTGGAACCTTCCCACCTTCTTCCCGAGTTGCGATGAAGAGTACTTGTAAAAACTTTCCTGATGATCGGGCGTGTTTGCTGTTAATAGTTTCTTTCCTTCGTGGTAGGATAATCAATGAAGAAATAAATATTCATCACAGGATAACTCTTCTTAGGACAATCAAGTTCTTTCTCGGCCTTAATCCCTCTAAACCATCTTAAACCAAAAGAGTTATTAATATTTAGGCTGAAAAAATAAAGAAATTTGAGAATATCACACTGTCTTATTTAATAGCGTTAAAATTAATTTATATTGTATTGCAACAACATTTTCTTATTACTTTCTGCCCCCTTGGTTTAATACTGATAATTATCAAGTATTCTCACCTTTTCTATTCCTTAAATCGACTTAAAACTAGCTTTTGAAAAAGCAATAAAAAGTTTCAATGATACTCTTACTCAAAACCCCGCATTTCCTACTTTTACATTTTCAAACCGAATCTTTTGCATTTAATTTGTATGCTTCTGCTTCTGATAACTGCAGTGCAGGTATAAATGGGATACGCGTATTTAAAGTGCCAAACCTAACATCAGTTGATTCCCTATTACCCTCAAAATTCTGTTTATGATAACTGCAGTGCATGAAGTATATGGGATATTAAAAGTGCCAAACTTTATATCCATTCATTTCCTATATTAGCCGCAAAAATAATTTTTGAAATATCTCTGAAATCTAAAAAGTTCGATGTGCACGGATAGACAAAAATATTACATTAGCACTGTTTCTTACAGAACGTTATAATAATAGGAAGCGATGGCATTTTAAAAAAGTGAAAAAACTTTTTCTTGACCCCCCCCCTTTTTTTGTTAATCTGACGGATGAAAATTTCTGAAGGGATAAGAAGGGGAAGGGGCCCCTGAACCTTTTAGCGCCTAGGGCCTCAAAAGATCCAAAGTCTCCTCTGTGGTTGATTATATGTATGCTTGCTTCTACAACGCAATGTTTCCTATTTTCGTACACGGGGATCATAACAAAGGTTCTGCTGCGCACTGTCCATTTTTGAGAAAAGTGTGAAGTAACGGAGGAAATTTACCTTATTGCCGTTCAATGTACTCCCCTTCCGCCAATACCAGCTTGCCAGCCGTGAAGAAGATCCTGGATGCCCCGTAGTACGCCATCTTTGTTCAGGTGTATTACTCGGGTCACGTCCAATGACGGCTTGTCCAGCGATTCTTAGCGGATGCCACGGAGCCGATTTTTTAACTTTGGGAAAAGATCAAAGTCGGGTGGACTGAGATCAGGACTGTATGGTGGGTGGGATAAAGTTTCCCAGCCATATTTCGACAAAAGTCCCCGTACCAACGCAGCACTATGACACGATGCGTTGTCATGCAGCAAGATGGCTCCCGCTTCCAACAAGTTGAGGCGATTTTGAGAAATTTTCGGTCTCGACTTTGCCCTCAGAAAGAAATTGTGCTTCGATCAAGAGTACCTTCCCCACTAACTTCTTGCAAGGCAGTGTGGATCTGTGTCGGAGGTTTTCCCAGCACAGTTCCTATTTTTACGTACGAGCGCTGGTCTAACGCTGTGACTCGACCTGAGGAGCTGCGAGCTTCTATTTCCAAACCCTCCCACGTCCACACAGCAAATGATAGCGCGTCGTTCTGACACCACTGCGGTGCTGAGAGTCTGACCTTGACGTGACGCAATCACTTTCCCGATTGCATCATCCGCTTCCGTTTTAGATTAACGTGTGCAGAACTTTTGTCATGAACCTCGTTCATACTTGTCTGAAAAGAAGCTTGCTGAATTCCAATAACTGATATATACTGGCTGCATCTTTAAACTAGTGCATTACTGGCATGATTTACCAGTTTTCATGCTCTATCGTACTGTTTTCAGGCTTTAAACTTACTGGTCAGCCTACGAAATTCAGAAAACAGCTAATGATTGTGACGTATATTCTAAAATAACTTTCATTTTTAGTTCATTTTCGTATGTAAATTTGAGTTTGTTATCTTTTACACTTTCCAGACTTAACGTGATATCTTCTCTCTCACAAGAATGAGGTTGGCAACACAATTGAGGTCAGAGTGAGTGACGTATGAATGTGATAAGAACGATAGATAAAAAGGACGATACAGCAGTTGCTTAGTGTATGTGTGGGTGTGGAGATGTTCGCTCTGTGTAAAAACTAGATCATAAGTGTGGATCTACTGAAATATTGCTGGACCAATAAAAGGTTATCGTAAGTTGACTTCTGTTTATGTTTCGTCTGGCCGTAAACTATTGCATCGTATTCTTATTTAGCTCAACATTCCTTAGTCATAGTTTTAGACATAGCGTAACACCAATCTTGCTCACGAAAAAGGGCTTACGTTATAGTGGTGCCCGAACTCCGTCGAACAGATGCATAGAGGAAGTCAGAAATGGCAAATATCACGGATCCTCTCGGTCTCTTTGACCGCCCTAGACATTATGTTGTGCCTAATATTTCTCCAGCAAATACACCACGCACTCAGTGTTATACTGTACCTCCTAATTCTCCTGTAGCATTGTACAGGAGGCCAGCGGTTCAGATTTATCGGACAGTAAATACGCAAGGTACGAAAATCATTTCCGCTTAGCTCAGTTGGGAGAGCGACTTACTCCGGCGCGGACGAACTTGTACGTTACATTGGCGCCCGAACTTCCAGAATGACCCGGCTGTTAAGTTTCTCTCAATGGCGTGATGTTCCTTTCACACCGCGAGATAGGAAAAATGAGAAATCGTTCTTCAATGCTTCGAAAAAATAAATTAGTGTGATGTTACGTTCCACACACCAAATTGTCTGGGATTTCTTAAATGCACGTTCTTCATGGGATGACTGCCTACAGAGACACGTGGTTCCGGCCCTCTTTGGGGGGGGGGGGGCGTGCCTGCACCACAGGACGCACATGAGATAAAGGCAGATTGCAGTGAGGGCACATGTCCGCGTAACTCAATGGGGAGAGCGACTTATTCCGGAGTGAGGGGACCGGTTTCGATTACCGGCACGGACAAACTTGTACGTTGTATGATGTAGGATGTATGTGAGGAAAAGGAATCTATAAAACCCGTTGTGGCCCAGTTGATAACGTCTGAGTGATGCCATTTAGAAGAATTTGTTTTGTTCTGCAGAATTATACACAAAGTAAAATAAAGGAACCACAATAGAGGAATTTTGCTATTTTTATTTGTTGCTCTTTCAAGCAGAAAAAGTACCATGAGTTACAGTTTAATAAATACAACGGAGAATAATTGCAATATTTATTTCAGAGTAATTGCTTGCTGATTTCAATCAATATAAAATTTCGTGGATTTCTGTATCTAAGGGCAACAATTTTTTGAAATACAAATAAAGCCACAGCAGTTATGAGTGACATTTAAAACTTCAAGGTGCACAAGTTGTGCATCAGTATCACGCACGTATGAGACTAACTGTGCGCATAGAATGTAGAAAGGCTAGATTATTTTTGGCAGGTGAAGAATATTTAGGCTTGCAATCCATTACTGAAATGTTCTTTAATTGAATTTTAGTTAAATATCTTTTAACCACTGTGGTTTTGTTTGACTGGTTTTAGTTTGTTTCGCGTTTTAAGGTTTTTTGCATTAAAAATAAATAAAAAAGTATACATTGTTGTTTCATTATGCTGTCATTTGTGAATGCTGACTCTGCAGAATCACTTGTGGTGGTCAGCGTTGAAACGAATTCGTATTGGGGTGAAGGAAATGTTGGGTTGACCGAACTTTGCAATGTGGTCTTCGCCCATTGGCCTGTCGAATGGGAATCCCATTGGTCTTCTGTCAGGATAGAGACTGTCCTTCGCGCCACAGTAGCTGACGGCATCGATGCAAGGTGTATTATGACCGTAATCTCCCACCTAGAAATAGAAAGAAATCAATCATGTATTTCAAATACGTGGAGTTAATGTAAATCTACGATGGCATCGCTCTGTCCACGTTATTTTATAAACAACGAATGGCAACTGAAAAAGTGTACATCCGACACCGCTGGGAACGAATCCCAGATATCTCGATATAACTAGCCGAGTGCGTTCGCTTTACGCTACGGTGCTAACAATTCACAGCGCTATTCGTGGTTTATCGGTCAGCATCTGACTACACAAATCCATATTGATGGGCTCAGCAGCTGATGTGTCGCCATCTAGTGGCATTCAACAAAGCAAGCTGTTTTATTACAACTGATAAATCCAAAGGGCGATAGAAATGGTGAATATATTTCAAATACATGGATATAATGTAAATATACAATGTCATCGCTCTGTCCACGTTATTTTATAAACAACGAATAGCAACTGAAAAATTGTACATCCGACACCACTGGGTGTCGGATGTACAATTTTTCAGTTGCTATTCGTTGTTTATAAAATAATGTGGACAGAGCGATGACATCGTATATTTAGAAATCAATCATAACTAGCTGGAATGTGTTCTTTTTTCTTGTTGATCATTTAGGTGAAACCAAGTTTGATCAGTATGTATGAAATAAGTAAGCAGCCATTCTCTTTTCAGTTCTAAGTTAAAAGATACCCCATGATTTTGTGCTCATTTCTACACTGTTATCCAGTGCCGGACTGGCGATCCATGGATGTCCTTGGACATAGGCGTAGCCCGAGAAGGGGAGGGGAAGGTCCTCCGGTCCGGACCTCTATTGAGGGAGATTGAGTACGAATTTCAGATCAGATCACATGTACAGGATTTTAAGAAGGGAGTGTCTGACCCCAGAAATAGGAAGCTAAGAGATTTGGGCTAGTGTGCCCGATAGGAAAGTGACACGGAAGCAAAGTAGAAAGCAGGAGAAAAACGCCCTTATTTATTCGGGGGAGTAGTACCCGAGACCCGACGGCTTAACGTGCCCATCCGACTCACGGAGGATATTTAGTTCTTTGAGCGTTCGTACCTGCCTGGGATCGAACCCGAGGTCTTCACCGTGGCAGTCACGAACGTCGACCACTAGGCCACCCACGGCCCCTAATTTGCAAAAAATCAGATCATATGTAGAGTATTTTAGGAAGGGAGTGTCTGACCCCAGGTCTTAAACAACCCTTAGAAACAGAAAGCTAGGAGATTTGGGTTAGAGTGCCTGATAGGAAAGTGCACGGAAGCGAAGTAGAAAGGGGGAGGAAGACGCCCTTATTTATTACCAGAGGGACAGTACCCTGGGTCCGACGGCTTAACGTGCCCATCCCACGCACGGCGGGTTTCTTAGTGGTTCAAACGCTCGTACCTGAGGTTATTTCATGGCAGTAACGAACGCTGACCCCTAGGCCATCCGCCGCTCAAAAATCACTCGTTGAGCGTGGCTTTTAATGTCTTGAGGAACTGTCCCAGAAGTTGGCGTCAGCGAATCACTAGAGACCCCACCGCATTCAGAATGGAAGCGGTTTGTCGTTGGCTCTACAATGAAAAGACCAAATATGCGCTGTTAAGTTTTAACCAATGACGCTACTTGGAGATGGAGCTCAGTAAGTAGTGGAGCTTAGTAAGTAGGCGGAGTTTGTATAGCTCAAATTCAGGGGTTCTCTGCTAATGCACACATTTTCTCTTCGAAAAATGAACGTACAGTAGTATTTAAGAGGATGTGTAGAAGACAAGATTCCAATCCCACTTTTACTCTTATTTACGCTTTCCAACCGTAGGTTGAAGAAGCGTATATGCTCCAGCTTTGTTCATCTGTCTGTCCGCGCGATAGCTCGCGTAAAAATGGTTCGATTTGATGAAATTTTAGTATGTGGTAGGGGACAACTTGGGGACGAACCCTATTGAAAATGGGCGAAATCGGGTAAAAGGTCAGGACACAGGAGCGGAATCCATTCCATTGCCCTTATGTGTCATAACTTGCGTAAATATGGTTCGATTTCAATGAAATTTTAGTATGTTGTAGGGAATCACCTGGGAACGAACCCTATGAAAAATGGGCGAAGTGGGCTCAAAGGTCAGGACATAGGAGCGGGATCCATTCCATTGCCCTTATACGTTATAACTTACTCCAAAATGCTTCGATTGAGACAAAGCTTTATCATATTGTTCCGGTGTATACTTTATCGGTTCAGTTAAATATATCATCGAAATGGGGTCAAAGGTCAGGTCATAGGAACGAGATTTATTCTACAGCCATTATCCTCATGACTTGAGTAATAACTTGAGTAATGATTTCTGGTATGTTGGAAAGCGTATCATAATCAATGCATTGCATGATTTTACTAACTTGTTAACTGATTTCTATTTGGCTCAGATAATTAGAAAAATCAGGTAGAAATAAGAGACGTCGTTGCTTCCAGACAGAAACACTGCGATGCTAACTTATCGCGCCATCTAGCGCCGAAATAGAATGTTTTCGAGTAAGATAAATTGAATTTAAAAAAATTTCAGAATAATAACTGTGGCATATATTATCCAGGGATCGTTTTTATTTGTGCTCAAAATTTCGAATACTACAAAGGTATGGTCTTCCAGAAAATGGGTACGAAATAATTTACATTGGAGATATAGGGTAGAAGATGAACCATAACACTCATTCAAAGACAGCCTTAATAACTTTTACTTTGATTTTTCGCGTTAAATTACCTTTTCTCCGGGACACTTGTTATTCCCTTCACGGCTTGTTTTAGACTGTCCTATTTGACGGTTAGCTTGAAATTTCACACTGAAGTTTTTTTCTACAAAATAATGTGACATCTGGTATTACAAATAGGAACTATCTAAATTCTCGACAATGTGCGATTGGGAGGACATCTGCTTTTAGATGCAATTTTGCTCACTTTGCCATCTCAAGATTTCAGTTTTTATTGTAGGTTAGAGCGTTTTGGTAGATCGATATTTTGCAAAATGTATAATATAATCAACACTAAACTCGGAAAATTAGTTAAATTAAAAAGTAAAAAATAATTAAAGCGTACAAATTAATATCCGAATTGTGCTAAATTAAATTAATATACAAACGCAGCCTGCCGTGTTATTAAGAATTCAGATCGAATTTTGTAGATCGGAAAAATAGAACTCGAGTCATTGATAAACCAATGTTTTTAAATTAGCACGGGATCACCTTGACATCTAAAAGTGATCGCGTGCTATTATACTGTATAGCAGGTATAGTGGCTAGAAGAGACAGTGTTCCGTGCGCTTCTGCAGACGGGTTCTTCAAATCAGAGAGGGCGCTGAAGACAGCTTCGATGCTATTGCTGTAAACTATGCTCAAATTGCTCATGCCGCCTCGGTGGCGCAGTGGTCTAAGCGATGCCCTCTGATCATTCGTCCGAACGGGGTCCGGGTTCGAATCTCGGTGTGGCATGGATGTAGTGTTTGTCTTGAGGCACTGGCTCTCTCCCTTCCCTGGAACCAGTGACCCTAAATTAGGGACGGGCGACTGCTTATAGCCCATTGAGTTGCTCACGGTGGTCGTTAAAATTCCAATAAAAAAAAAAAAAAAAAAAAAAACAAATTGCTCATAGATGTACATACGTGCTTCTCCTTCCGTGCAGTATAGTAGTTTCACTAAAGTTTTACCAAAAACTCTTTTTACGCTTTCCAATCGTAGCTTGAAGAAGCGTATATGCTCCAGCTTTGTCCGTCTGTCGGCACGATAACTCGCGTAAAAATGGTTCGATTTCGATGAAATTTTAGTATGTTGTAGGAAACTACCTGGGGATAAACCTCATTGAAAATAGGCGAAAGCGGGTCAAAGGTCAGGGTTCATTCCGTTGCCCTTATTCGTCATAACTTGCGTAAAAATGGTTCGATTTCGATGAAATTTTAGTATGTTGTAGGGAATCACCTGGGAACGAACCCTACTGCAAATGAGAGAAATGGAATCAAAGGTCAAGACACAAGAGCGGGATCCATTCCATTGCCCTTATGCGTTATAACTTACGTAAAAATGCTTCTATTGCGACAAAATGTTAGTATGTTGTTCAGGAGGTATACTGGATGAATTCGGTTTAATATCATCGAAATGGGGTCAAAGGTCAGATTACAAGAGCGAGATTTATTCCACAGCCATTATCCTCATAGCTTGCGTAATAGCTTGAGTAATGATTACTGGTATGTTGGAAAGCGTATCATAATCAATGCATTGCATGATTTTACTAACTTGTTTTTTTTTTTCTGTAGTTACTAAAAGTTGTAACGTACCAGGAGATGTGACGTACCTGCCAGAAGGACGCACACGACATAAAGGCAGATAGTAGTCAGAACAAGCGTCTGCGTAGCTCAGTTGGTAGAGCGACTTGTTCCGGAATAAGCGGCCTCGGGTTCGAATCCCGGCGTAGACTAAAAATGACGGAGAAATTTACTTCGTTATAAAGTGATTAATGCTATGTATGGATAGGTATAAATGAATATTCTTTCAAATGGTGTGTTTTGTGGAAGCCTCATCAACTTTATTCGGGAAATGCATTATCTCGCATTGAATCTACGTGTCACAAGGCTAGTTATTTTACGTAATTATTGGGATTTTTACCCAATCAACGTATTGAATTTTGTTCTGTTCCTGTCGCAGCTCTTTTCTCTGTCTCTACAGGACACAAAATGTTTAATTGGATGCTACATGATATTGTACTTAGGTCTAATCTTCCCATGGTAAAGTTTACAGAACTTTGAACAAAAAAAAAAAAAATGACACCCGATTTCAATAATTTTAGACACAGTGCGTTGATAAATAAAAGACTCAAAATAAAATAAAAAAAGGGGGGCGGGGAAGAAAAGAAAAGTGGCATACTTAACTAAATAATTACCGAGTGTCTGCCAACTTGATTTATGACAAGTAAAAAAATTCCATTCGTTCCGCGTTGTATCTTTTGTTTACAGGACCTGTAACTTGATTTAGGACAAGTAAAAAAATTCCATTCGTTTCCGTTCTTACCTTTTCTTTACAGGACCTGCAACCACTGTTGCATCCAGGTACGAAACACGTTCTGAACGTTACACTTATTACTACAACTTTTCATGACCGATCTAACAAATAAATCGCATTTTCAATCGCTATACACCAAACACGTCATATAAAGCACGCTAATATTTGATATCATAGCATCGAAACTTGCAGGAGCGCCTTCTCGCGGTTTCATAAAAAGAAGGAACTAAAATTTAAACAGTTAAGTATTAATAACGCACGGCACACTATCTTTTCTAGCCATTAGCAGGCAATCATTTTGACATCTCGAGAGCGCATACGAATTGAATTGATCGATTCGTGGTGGCGCAATAATGCCGACGTTGCTGTGACGTCAAGCGTTCCAGATAGAGAGAAAGAGAGAGATCTAGGTGTTTATATGTATTATGAAAAGAAACAGGTTAAAGATGGAATTGTAATTACACACTTACCAAGTCATACAGGTAGTCGGTGATCATGACAAAGAGAAAGTAATCCATTCCCATGTCGTTACCCTTGGGTACGAGAAGGTGATCAGGCCACCCACAGCTGCAGTATTCATTTGCATTTTCGTTCACTCCATGACCTTTGAGTAGCTCGTGGAAGTTGTGTTGCTTGGAAATAGTTACACTTGAATCTTTGGAATTTCGGTGGATTTCATTCACTCCGGGTTGCACTGGAAATTGAAAGTATATTGAGTTGATGATGTAAACATCTGACGGCACTAAATAAGCAGTCTTTACTATGTTAATAGACAGTATGGTTCGCACATCCCGCCTTCCTCGCAGACGAATAATCGTGACATCACCGTTCTAACATGTGAATCGTAGATCCGAACTGTAGCTATGGAGGTAGATGTCCTGTCAACAATTTTTATAACCCGAACACAGAACAAAAGCTTACGCGAAAGCACATTTTTATTAAATGCAGAAGAAATTCACAATCATGTGAATATATTTCAAAAATACCTGAAGCGAAGCTACATAATTCAAACTTTGTTGCGGAAGTCCAAGTGGCAAACACTTGAAGCCTCATTTACGCTTTCCAACAGTAGGTTGAAGAAGCGTATATGCTCCAGCTTTGTCCGTCTGTCTGTCCGCGCGATAACTCGCGTATAAATGGTTCGATTTCGATGAAATTATAGTATGTGGTAGGGGACAACTTGGGGACGAATCCTATTGAAAATGGGGGAAATGGGGTCAAAGATCAGGACATAGGAGCGGGATCCATTCCATTGCTCTTATGCGTCATAACTAACGCAAAAATCCTACGATTGCGACAAAACTTTATCATGTTGTTTCGGAGGTATACTGAACCGGTTCTGTTGAATATCATCGAAATGTATAGTCAAAGATCAGGACACACGAGCGAGATTTATTCCACAGCCATTATCCTAATAACTTGAGTGAAAATGCTTCTATTGTGACAAAACTTTAGTATGTTGTTCCGGAGGTATGCATTGCAGGATTTTACTAACTTGTTTTTTGATAGTATTTATTCGGATTTTATAAATTATGTCGTTTTACTCATTTTACAATCAATCACACAAAATTTTTTATAGATCCTGACAGTGGAGTTTATACTCAAAGTATCGAATCCAGTTGGAGAGTTCTCAAGCAAAATCTCATAAGCCATACTAACAAATCGGAAGAACTATTGACCCATAGCTTAAGATTAATGGAATATTTGTTTCGAAGATTTTGTAAAAAGCAAAATTTAGATCCATTTGAACAGTTCACTGAAGTACTTTGTTCTACCGAGTGGAAAAAAATGAATGTTAGACACATTAATTTCGTGAAAAGGGCGTCTCATTTACTTTATTGGAATTATGATGAATAAATCTGTGATATAAAAATAAAATAGCAAAAAAAATATATACTTAGTAAAAAAATTCCGTATATTATCGTGAACCACTTTCTTTCACGTTGGGTGTGATTAGGTTGTATGAAAACAAAGCGGAACGCTACACGGGAAATCGGAAACTACTTGAAAGCGTTCTGATTCGGGAGTAGAGCCGAATTTCTTTATGAGGAATATAGGAAAAACATCCCGGCAACATCCCCCAAATTTTTTAAATTAAAAGTTGAAATCTATATGCATCAAAAACAGTGTTCGAATTTATCAAGATTATTCCAGCTGGTTAACGAATAATAATTCTGACACGCTGCTATGGTGCAGATACAAAGAAACGTGGCGATTACTTAGTCTTACGATGGCGATTTGGACAGTGACGTCCCAAAGCAATCACCGGAAGTGCAGGATGAGCATAACTTTGTCATTTACTAACCTTGGTCTTTACTACTATCGGGAAAGATACTAAAGTAAATCTCAAGTATGCAAAAATTCGATATAACGAAAAGGGGTAAAGGAAATAGTCAAAACCACATTGTTGAAATCTGATCGTGCCGCATGCTGTCCCATAAAGTGACACAGAGCCTTGAACAGTGAAAACAAAGAGAAATACCTAATTTATGAGTTACAGAATTCCAATCGCATCAGAGAAAGACTCAAAGGAGTTGCACAAACTGGCGTCCAAGGGCGTCGTTGCACAGCCCACAGCGGCGAATAAAGGACTGTCGCACCGTCTCGTAGACCCCCGGTGTGGTGTTTATCCTGTCCGCAGCAACAGCGATTCGCGCGACGAGATCTTCCTAGTAGTCCACAGGTGTTTCGTACACCAATGTTTTCATGTGTCCCCAGAAGAAGAAGTCCAGTGGATTAAGGTCCGGGGAGCGTGGAGCCCAAGCCCAATCCACTGCCCGGGATATGTCGCATTTAGGAAGTATCGGACCTCGGTGGCAAAGTGTGCTGGGGCCCCATCATGCATAAACTACATGTCCCTCCGCGTGGTGAGCGGAACATCCTGCAACAGACCGGGAAGCACTTGCTCCAGGAACACACGGTACACTACGCCGGTCAGACGTTTTGGCAAGATGTAAGGTCCCACCAGACAATCACCAAGGATGCCTGCCCAGATGTTGACGCCAAATCTCTGCTGGTGTTTACGAGGGTTCGTGACGTGTGGATTTTCTTGAGCCCAAGCGTGCAGGTTGTGACTGTTGAAAATGCCTTCCCGGGTAAACGTGGCCTCATCACTAAACAACACTATTGCGGGAAAGTGCGGATGAGCAGTGTTCATCTGGAACATACACCTAGCAAACTGTACCCTGCTGGGATAGTCATCGTCGTTCAAAGCTTCGACCTTCTGCACGTGGAAGGGATGCATCCACGCCTCCACTGGACGTTTTTCGAACGTGCTCTTTTTTTTTTTTTTTTTTTTGATTGGAAGTTTAACGACCACCGTGAACAACTCAATGGTCTACAAGCAGTCGCCCGTCCCTAATTTAGGGTCACTGGTTCCAGGGAAGGGAGAGAGCCAGTGCCGTAAGACAAACACAACACCCATGCCTCACCGGGATTCGAACGCGGACCCCTTTCGGACGAATGATCAGAGGCCATCGCTTAGACCACTGCGCCACCGGGGCGGCCGTGCTCTTTTCTGGCACTAGGAGTGGAATGCGGACCTAGGTTCCATTGCAAATATTGCTACACTATCACCCCTCTTGTTTTGTTGAAAGAGTTTACAATCACCCTGTATACGATATTAAGGTGGATCCACCTAAAATCTTTGCCTTGTATTTCCAATGGGCTAACTTCTGTAGCCATTTTCTTCACAATTAATGCGTTCCAAATGATAAAAATTTGAACATCGATAAAAATGACTTCATATTATAGCCTTGTATACTTAATATTTTCCAAAATTTAACCATAATCAAGCAATCCAACATTATTGACGTCATCAATGTACAGATCGCGCCAGCTATTTTCTGGTCCCAACACCACCAAAGGAAAAGTTAGTAATTTTTAATATAATTATGGTTAAATTAAAAAACATATTAAGTATACTAGGCTATAATATGAAATTATTTTTATGGATTTCCAAATTTTTATCCTTGGGAACGCATTAATTGTGAAGAAAATGGCTACAGAAGTTTGCCCATTGGAAATACAAGGCAAAGATTTTAGGTGGATCCACCTTAAACTGTACTTTTTTTTTTTTTTTTTTTTTGATTGGAGGTTTAACGACCACCGTGAGCAACTCAATGGGCTATAAGCAGTCGCCCGTCCCTAATTTAGGGTCACTGGTTCCAGGGAAGGGAGAGAACCAGTGCCGTAAGACAAACACAACATCCATGCCTCACCGGGATTCGAACCCGGACCCCTTACGGACGAATGATCAGAGGCCAACGCCTTAGACCACTGCGCCACCGGGGCGGCTAAACTGTACTGATTTGAACACCTCTACATTAGCAAGAATTCCACAAGAATCATAGCTATTACGTTATACATCAGACAACATAAGAATAAAAATGCATCTAATTCCTTTCTCACTCTGCCCCTTTCAGTTTCCTTCTTAAAGAAAGATTGATTTTATTACGCTTAAATGAAATAAACATTCCAGCTCTCTTAGAAAAGTACAATACTTTTCAAGACAATCGTTTTTTAATAAGGCTGTTATTTCGTGAAACTTTTTTGTTTGCATACTGGGCTAGCGAGGAAAGTTTAACCAAGGCCTGTAATGTTCGTGGAATATAGCTGTCTAAACACTACCCAGCAGCCCCGGTGGCGCAGTGGTCTAAGGCGCTGGCCTCTGATCATTCGTCCGTAAGGGGTCCGGGTTCGAATCCCGGTGAGGCATGGATGTTGTGTTTGTCTTACGGCACTGGCTCTCTCCCTTCCCTGGAACCAGTGACCCTAAATTAGGGACGGGCGACTGCTTATAGCCCATTGAGTTGCTCACGGTGGTCGTTAAACCTCCAATCAAAAAAAAAAAAAAAAACACTACGCAAATCAGTTCTTAAAACTTTACCTACAGTGAAAAAGGATTCACTCAAATAAAGTTCAAGAAGTAGTTACTTACAGCTATTCCTTTATTGCTGTCAACAGATACATGAACAGTAGCACTCCAACAGAGCAGAACACTTAATCGTCGAACGTTAAACTTATCCGATTAGTAGAAAACGTCAGAACTAACAATGTGAACTAGTAGAACTCTTAACGATGACTATATTGATACGAAAATTTGGGTCTAAATTAATTAATTATAAAAGGGGGACGGGCTCGATAGGCGTGGCTAAATTATGAGAATGTTTAAATTAAATATTTGGCCTATTACAAAATTAATTGGAGAAATTAGCACGCTTAATTGGGGAAGTCCGATAATTCGCTTTAGCTGGGTGGAAACAAAGGAATTGTGAGGTTGCCGGTGGAATCCCATCCAACAACAAGGAGACCACCCAGTTCGGAGATGCAGCGGCATCCATGCCCTCATAAATATATCTACTTTTATGCAATTTAAGTCGAAAAGCTTTTAGCCGACGTTCAAATTATGGTTATGGCGGGTGGAAGGCCAGTGACGACACCAGCCTCACAGAGGTGATGAGCGCTCTGTACGAAAGAGGAGAGGGAAACGCTAAGTTATTGACAGAGAAGGAAGAAGGCGAAGACACTTGATAACGGAAAGAAGTAATTTCGGTTTGCCTCCGTGAAGCGGCAGAGGAAAAATAAGTTCAGTTAGTTTTCGCAGTCCGCAGTGGTAAGACGGCAGCGAGAGATAGCACAGAGAAAGAATATTGGCGATGGTACTCGCTTCGCAGGGGTAAGACGTAGCGGGTAAGCCTAGCAGCAACTAGGTGGCTGTAGTAAGACCACCGAGATTTTGAATTGAGGGCGCCAGCGAAATTAGGAGGAAGCCGCCAGAAAGAGCTATTCTACCGCTATGTAAAAGAGAGCGCGATTTATTTGCAGGTCATAAACCGCTGTCACAGCGCGGGACCCATAGACAGCGGCTATCATCTTATATACTGCTCCAGCCAAGAAGCATTAGCTACCCACAAGTGAGAAATCAGAAATGGAAGCATGACACTGCAAAAAAGTTATTCCCCGTCCGGCCAGGAAACCAGCATCACAAGATGTCGCCTCGAACGAAGAGGAGGGAAAGGTCGGCGACCTCCGCGAAACCGCCAGCCGTTACACGGTCAGAGCAGAGAGCGGGCACCTCATCGGGGTCAAAGAGTGCTAACCCCTGTTCATTTGGACCCCATACGCCGCAGCGGGAATAGAATCCTCGAAGAAAGCGTAAAGAAGAGTGTGGCCATCCTCCTGCACTTGTCACACAGGCGAAAGGATATTACATGCCTTATAAAGTGCGTTTCCGCGTCTCTGTGTGTGTGTGTGGTAACAGCTTCTCTTAAAAGATTTAAGCCATCTCTTACACCCTAGATTATTAATCCGCTGCAAGCAATAAGTCAGTACTTTTTGTTTATTTGTTATCATTTCGCTTGGTTTGGCGAACTAAATCTATGGTAGACTTTAACTATTTTAGAAGAAGGAGAATATCTCCTGTCTGTACGCCGAGGGCAACGCCCCGAAAGGAAGGTCACACTTATAATAAAAAATGCCTAAGTGTTTAACTCTTACCCTCCTTTCTCCATAGGCTCTGGTATTAAAGTTCCTGTGTTTCAACTAGCTGAAAACGTTCTCGTTTATACATACCAGCTCCCGAATGGTACGAGCACACGCCACACGTAGCAAAATCAAACCGCTCGGCTCGATTGAGGCGAGCGTTGGAATTTATGCATAATATCGCTCGGCACGAAATCACATCAATTGGTGGTCGCAGTGGGATCACGAAATCGCAACAATATAAATATCAGTGAAACTCGCAGACTTTTAATAGGCACAACTTTAACTAAACAACGTTTCTTTTAGAAATAGCATTAACTTCCACCAACAACGCACACTGCTTCTTCTCAAAACATTATACTGTATAAATCGTTCAGTTCTTATCTCAGATATACACCTTAGAGATGAGTTCGGGCTCGGTTTTCGAAGCCCGAATCCGTCCGAGCCCTACTCAGCCCCACGACGTCTGTGTACTGTGGGGCCCGAGCCCGACATTTCCAAGTGCTGATGCTTATCTCCCTTTTATCCGATTTTTACATGAAACAGGAAGAAGCATAGAATATGATGCTCAGCATTTATATGTCTTATTAGGAAGGATATAACCTTGAAAGAAAATTTATATTTTACAGTTTCACAGAAAATTTTGCAGTAGCTGACATTTTTTTCTTATCTAAGAAAAAGAAACTGTCTACCTTTTTTGTGCATGGAGAGGAAGGAGATGGTCTTTAAGAATGTTTTGGCATGACGCAAAAGTCTGCTAGATCCTGAAGAACTTTTATATTTCAAAATGCATTCGCATTAATCCAATTTTACGTTGGTCGTGCAATAAATAATTTGGAAAAAATGTTTCCACGCGGTATATTTTCTCATTTCGTTTTTAACTGTTTTACAATCACCACTATTTAACTTTTTTAGTTTAACTTCAGGATACGGATCATTCACATTGTAATGCGCAAATAGATAAAAAGAGTAACTCAAATTAAGGGATGAATGTTGAGTGAAGGCGACAACAACAGCTATTAGAAAGGCTTTTTTTAATTTGTTGTTTCCTTGCCGCCTTCTACACGATGTTTGATTTAAAGAGGGTTGAAATATTGGGGGCGAACTTCCGTCCTCCGAGCTGAGATCGTAAGGTCGGTTTCACACATGCGGAACAAATCCGTCGAAGCAATAAATATCCCGGCTGTCCTACCGCTGGTTTTCAAGCAGACTATTTCCTCTAGGGAATTTACTTTGATTCGCACTTGAACTCAATTCATACCCAGAGCTATTATTCAGAACGTCGTCAAACTGCATATCTTTATCCACCCTATACGTCCTAATTTATAACAGATATTTTCCTCTCCTGTGCATTACGTTTCAATGACAAATTTATGACACTAGCGGCTTTTACTTTTTCCTTCCCCATCTGTTTTATTGCGGATGGTTCTTTTGAGAATTGAGGTCGTCTACTCTGATGTGCCCAAGGACAATTTCAGCTGGCCACTGAACTGACCGTCCTACTGCGTCTGTGCGAAGGTGGAGTTCCCTCCTGTTTCAACCCCCACTTTCCTAGTCTAATTACTCTCTTAAAAAGCACTTAAACTATAACACAATGACACATCAATTCTCTTCCCATGCAATCAGGATTCACGGATACACTGCAGGAAAAAAAACTTATTCCTCTTCCTAAAACTCAGAAGAAAAAAAAAAAAAAAACGAAAAAAGACTCTCAGTATTTTAACATAAAAAGAAGCCCGCCCGAGATGTAATTCATTTGCTATTCGTAGCTCGTCCGAGCCCGAAATGTAACTAATATGCTATTCGTAGCTCATCCGAACCCGTCCGAGCCCGACATGAAACTGATGATGCTATTCGTATCCCGCCAGAGCCCATCTCATTTCTAATACATGTCATCCGTTCTGACCTCAGGGAGTCAAGGGTGTTGCCAACCATACTCTTGCGAGAAAGAACATATCACGTTAAGTTTTTTTTTTTTTTTTTTTTTTTTTTGATTGGAGGTTTAACGACCACCGTGAGCAACTCAATGGGCTATAAGCAGTCGCCCGTCCCTAATTTAGGGTCACTGGTTCCAGGGAAGGGAGAGAGCCAGTGCCGTAAGACAAACACAACATCCATGCCTCACCGGGATTCGAACCCGGACCCCGTTCGGACGAATGATCAGAGGCCATCACTTAGACCACTGCGCCACCGGGGCGGCACGTTAAGTTTGAAAATTGCTAAAGAGAACGGACACAAATGTACATGGAGGAAGAAACTAAAAAAAGGAAAGTTAAAAAATTAGAGTATACGTCACAGGTCGTCTAGAAAGTACAAAGCCATAACACTAGAGAGATGAGTTCCCTCCGTTTGTGACGTCACTCTCTTGTTACGTGGCCTGACACTTCGGTATCGTGCTTGATATCATACACGACAGCGTTAGAAACCAATCGGAAGCCATGGTTTCTGCGTGACTTCACTAAAAGAGGAAACTCATTTCTCTAATGTCACGACCTTGAATTTTCTAGACAGCCTTAGTTTAACCTGCTTCTAAGGAATCATACTAGACAAGTAAGGACAGTTTAATCAGCTACTCACGTCTCAGGGAACTTAATCCACTTGAACATCGCCGGGATGAGATTGGGAGCCATTCGCAACAGAGCTCCTCGTCCAGCGAACATTCGGCAATTAACAGACACAATGACATCCGCTTGGCTGAAATTATCTGTAGAACGCTATCAGCACCTCATTGAATTCATGCCACATAGAATCAAGGCTGTTTCGAAACCAAAGTGAGTCCCAATACGTTCATAGGTGGGTGTTTGTAAAAATACACTCATTGTCATAAAAATCCGCGCACCAAGAAAAAAACCGCGCGATTAGCGCGAAATTCGGCGAACAGCTAAGGGGAGGGAAGACATGCAAATGATTAAAGTTTCGTATGATTCCGCATGCACGCGCGTCTAAGATCGGCGCTGCAATCGCAATCCTTGTGGATTATAAGGTGCCGTGCAGGGGACTCCACATTCGTGCCGAAGTGCACGGTAAGAGTCATTAGAGATCCCTGAGCAACAGACATGCCGAGGAGCCACCGTAGATGCGCGCACGGGCAACTGACGGAGCTTGAACGAGACCGTGTCGTCAGAATGAGAGAGGCAGGATGGCCGGCGAGCCGAATCGGCCGCCATTTGGGCCAGTCGGACAGTACGGTGCGATCGTGTTGGGAGCAATGGACATGGGAAGGCACCCAGACACTGCGGACAGGCTCTGAACGACCTAGACACACCAACAGCAGAGAGGACCGTGGAATCGCGAGAGCGGCACGCATAGATGCAAAGACGTCCTTGTCCAATATCCAGAGACATGTGGTGGCTGTATAAGGGACTCCTGTGTCCGCCAGAACCATTTCCAAACGGAGGCGAATCTGCAATCTCGACTCCATATTGTTTTCTGCCATTAACACCTAAACCTCGTCGCCGTCGATTGCAGTGGTGTCAGCAGCGAGCAACGTGGAATGCTTCAGACTGGCGACATATAGTGTTCAGCAACGAATCCCGCTTTTGTGTGGGAACGGACGACCACCGTGTCAGAGTATGGAGGATCGCAGGTGAGCGCTACAATCCCAACCTCACGGTACAGCGGTACATGTCCCGAATTGCAGGTGTGATTGTCTGGGGAGTCATCGCGCACGACGGCCGGACTTCCCTCGCAGTGATCCGAGGGACGTTGACAGCCCAGCGCTACGCACAGGAGATCCTGTGGCCCTATGTGTCGCCCTTCCTGGCGGGGCGGCCCGGAGCTATTTTCCAAAAGATAACGCGCATTTGCATACGGCTCGTGTTTCCCAGGACTGTCCACGTCATGCTTCGGCGCTACCGTGGCCTGCCAGATCGTCTTAAGTCTCCTCTATCGAGCACGTGTGGGACCAGATGGAACGCCAGCTTTCTCCATGTCCCAGTGTTCGTGATTTAGAGCGTTATCTGCAAGAACTGTGGGCCAATCTGTCCCAGGATAACATACAACGTCTTTTCGACTCCATGCCGGACCGTATCACTACATGTATCCGAGTACGAGGCGGTCCGACGCGATACTAACGCTGACTAGAATGTGTACTGTTTGTCCGCGGGAAATCGTCCTGCTGCTGTGATATTGTAATCACTTCTGTCCTTGGTATGTACCATCTGTAACGTACCAGGAGATGTGACGTACCTGCCAGAAGGACGCACACGACATAAAGGCAGATAGGAATCAGAATACATGTCTGCGTAGCTCAGTTGGTAGAGCGACTTGTTCCGGAATAAGCGTACTCGGGTTCGAATCCCGGCGTAGACCAAAAATGACGGAGAAATTTACTTCGTTATAATGGCGCCCGAACTATCCGGATGACCCGACCGTTCAAAATCTCGCATTGGTGTGATGTTATTTCCACACCGCGAGATAGGAAAAATAAGAGAATCCTTTCTCCAGCACTTCGAAAAAAAAAAAAAAAAAATGAGGGGGAGATGATGTAACGTACCAGGAGATGTGACGTACCTGCCAGAAGGACGCACACGACATAAAGGCAGATAGGAATCAGAATAAAACGTCCGCGTAGCTTAATTGGTAGAGCAACTTGTTCCGGAATAAGCAGCCTCGGGTTCGAATCCCGGCGTAGACCAAAAATGACGGAGAAATTTACTTCGTTATACATCTTACTACTAAAATCTCATTTCAATCCTACGCCATCTTCTTGGTGCGCGGAGTTTTATGATTAATTACTACTTCAGGGTATAATCTGTAGGTATCCATACCAAAGAAAAAGTTAATAGGCATATAAATCTTGCCTAGAGAGCATTTATTAGAAACAATCAATCGCACTTTGATTCACAGAAGAATAAGATAAGTAAACCACAAGTCAGTGACCTTTACAAAGCTTTTGTAGGTCAGCTATGTTGTGTACTGTGTTTGGGGGACCACCGACTAACCTAATTTGGTGAGAGCCTGATTTGTTGCCAAAGATGTATGCGGTACATTGTCATTATGAATGTGGACCCTTTTCAGATTATTTTTCAGTCTCTTCCTCCTTATGGCGTCTGTAAACTTCTTGTATGTCTCAATGTACCGCTCGCTGGTTACGGTACGGCCACGTTCCAGAAAATCAAGGAGAATGATACCCCTGTCATCCCGAAAAACAGTCACTATGACTTTCTGTGCTGATCGCAGACTCTTGAACTTCTTAGGCCTTGGTGAAGAGGTGTGACGTCATTCCATGGATTGATTCTTTGTTTCCGGATCGTTTTTTTTTTTTTGATTGGGGGTTTAACGACCACCGTTAGCAACTCAATGGGCTATAAGCAGTCGCCCGTCCCTAATTTAGGGTCACTGGTTCCAGGGAAGGGAGAGAGCCAGTGCCGTAAGACAAACACAACGTCCATGCCTCACCGGGATTCGAACCCGGACCCTTTTACGGGCGAATGATCAGAGGCCAGCGCCTTAGACCACTGCGCCACCGGGGCGGCGTGTCTTCATTGGATAAAACGCTTCCAGCAGATCAGAAGACTTTAACCCTTCTCTCCTTCAAATGGGGTGTCAACTGCCTAGGTACCTATTTTGTACACGTTTTCCGATACCCTAGGTCTTCCACCATCTTCTGTATGGCGTTGTAACTACAGTCCAGTTGTGCATCAAGCTCACGGATTGTGATTCGTCTTTCCGCGCGAATCAATTCATCCACTCGCTGAAGATTCGTGTCAGTAGTTGCGTAGGATGGTTTCCCTCTGGTGGTTTGTCTTCAATGCTGGTTTCCTCTTCTTTAAACTTCTTCATCCATCTGTGGATGTTGGACAGCCTGCACCCTTCCTTCTTCAAGAACTCAATGGTGGCACGTTGCTTCTGCTTGGAATCCATTATTTACCTGCAATGAAGAAGAAGGGTTACTATAGAGGAAGAGTTACTCTACCAACATGTGCAATTTGAACGACCTCTGTCAGTTAATAAAAAAGTTATGCCCACTTTGGCGTTACTTCCGGTACAACCCTTGTATTCGTCAATAAAACCAAACCGTCGATACACGATTAAACTCATAGTTACAGTAAAAACTCCCCACGAGTACATAGCAAACTTTACTAAAAGCTAAACGAAGTATATACAAGTTAAAAATGTTGTAAGATATTTCGGGAACGCACTATGGTCCCATCCTCAGACTAAACTTGTATAATACGTTGTGCTAATCCCCTTATATACCCAATGCGCAGAATAGGAATGACGTAAGTAGACATTAAAGAATTTGTTTTAGAGCCTGCGCAACCCAACGGGAGGCAGAATCTACAGGAGGAAAAATGACGATTGCAAATATAGTGAATACAGTTCCTCTTGAGAAGTGTCACTCTGGCTGTTGTGTTAAATCACTTGGAAATAAATATTTCCAAGCTTGCGGAATATCACAAGGTAAAGAGTCATTACAGCAGAGATGTATTTGAGAGTAAATGCATAAGCTCTCCGCCAGGAGTAGTAATGACTTGCTTGTTGGGGTTGTTAATATACGAGCTTCATCCCATACGGGATAATGAGTCCCACTGTGGGTTAAACGGGCTAGGGCTGTGTTCATGGCCCCCATCTGCACACTGTAAACGTGCTCCGACAGGCGAGTCTGCAAGGAGCGGCAAGTGGAACCGATATACTGTTTAAATGGAACATTGTTGTCCACGGCTCGCATGGGAATACTGTAAATTCCATGTCGTTCACTAGGATTAATGGAATCTCTATTGTTTTTAGTGATTGATAGGATGTTCGAAGTTTTAATACCGAATGCCAGTTCAAACGCTTGCATATATTAGACAAGATAGACGTTAGAGCAAGATAGTAACAGATGGACCCAATAAAGGTGGGTATTATTGGGTCCATCTGTTACTATCCTGCTCTAACGTCTATCTTGTCTAATATATGCAAGCGTTTGAACTGGCATTCGGTATTAAAACTTCGAACATCCTATCAATCACTAAAAACGATAGAGATTCCATTAACCCTAGTGAACGACATGGAATTTACAGTATTCCCATGCGAGCCGTGGACAACAATGTTCCATTTAAACAGTATATCGGTTCCACTTGCCGCTCCTTGCACACTCGCCTGTCGGAGCACGTTTACAGTGTGCAGATGGGGGCCATGAACACAGCCCTAGCCCGTTTAACCCACAGTGGGACTCATTATCCCGTATGGGATGAAGCTCGTATATTAACAACCCCAACAAGCAAGTCATCACTACTCCTGGCGGAGAGCTTATGCATTTACTCTCAAATACATCTCTGCTGTAATGACTCTTTACCTTGTGATATTCCGCAAGCTTGGAAATATTTATTTCCAAGTGATTTAACACAACAGCCAGAGTGACACTTCTCAAGAGGAACTGTATTCACTATATTTGCAATCGTCATTTTTCCTCCTGTAGATCTGCCTCTCGTTGGGTTGCGCAGGCATTGAAACAAATTCTTTAATGTCTACTTACGTCATTCCTATTCTGCGCATTATGTATATAAGGGGGTTAGCACAACGTATTATACAAGTTTAGTCTGAGGACGGGACCATAGTGCGTTCCCGAAATATCTTACAACATTTTTAACTTTTATATACTTCTTTTAGCTTTTAGTAAAGTTTGTCATGTACTCGTAGGGAGTTTTTACTGTAACTATGAGTTTAATCGTGTATCGACGGTTTGGTTTTATTGACGTATATTTTCCACACGTAATCATCGTTTTGACACTTGTATTGTTGGTCCGCGGCCACGGAAAAGCTTTTCCATGATGCAATGCGAGGTGAATAAGGTCCATTCTAAGTTCAGAAACGAAGAGAAAATACCTGGTTGTTAAAAAAATATTCTACATATCTTATATTTCCCCGGCATTGTTGATGGGCTTTCACCTAGTAAGTAAATAATGGCCTTACGGCAGCAACTACTGTACAGTGTACATGCTTTATTCATATCGTGATTGAAGCTTTGATATCATCAAAAGACCTCTTTTCTGAAGCTATACAAGAGTCATTATTCTTCATGAACTGTACTTACGCTCAACTCGGAATCTGTCCAGTTCTATCATAAGTCGTCTCATTTCTTCGAGATTCAGTTTGTTATGCAACTCATCGTGAGCCGGGGACAAGAAGATTCTGCAAGTACCATGGCGGAGTCTGGCAGAATGATTTTTTACCCGAATGTGATAGGAGAAAGGCTCATGGTCCAGATGATGGTATCGGACCTAGAAATAAAAAACGATGAATGTCAGGAGCGTAAAAGCAAAAGAAAAAGTATTATGACCATTCCTTGGTTCCGAAACTAAACTCAACATATATGATGTAAAATGTGATCATAAAAATAATCTCATGACAAAATATATTTTTTAATGAAGGTTTAACGACCACACTGAGCAACTCAATGCATATAAGCGGCAAGGAGGTTAGAATAAGATATCTGGAGATGCCCTTGTTAATGGAGCATTACCACTTTGCGTGAAGTCCATAACCACGAGCGACGGACGTCAAAGTGTTTGAAAGCTGATGGTTTTGAAGGCTATTGCAATGCATTTTGTGTTGGCCGAATCGCATTCTTTCGTCGCAAATGTTTCCCATTTCGCATCGTAACTTGTTACCGATATGTGAGAAAATGTCAAATATATAAAATTCTTAATTATTTTGGGGTTCCTTCCCATTTCTATTTTAAATTGAAATACTCGAGCGTTAGTGCGATTTCTAAACAAAACATAACGTTAAAATTGAAAACTTCACTCGTGTATGAAGTAAAATTCATTCCCGTTTGATATTAACGCGATTTCTGCAGCCCAAAACCACGCAATTCCAAAATACACACAGTTGAAACTATATATGCCTCATGTAAACAACGTCAAATTCCCACACCTTGCGGCTTCACGGTTAAGAGACTCAGGGTATCTCCAGAAGTATTATTCTAATCTCCTTGATTAGCAGTCGCCCGTCCCTAATTTAGTGTCACTGGCTCCTGGGAAAGAAAAGAGCCAGTGCCGTAAGACAAACACAACATCCATGCCACACAGGGATTTGAACTGGGACCCATCTTTGACGAATGATCATATGCAAACGCTTAGACCACTGTGCCACCGGGGCGGCTCATAAGATCTTTAGGTAGGGAGTCAGAAACAAGTTTGTATGCGCAACAATAGAAACATGCACAATACTTCACAACCATTCACCACAATGACCGCCCCTGTGGCGCAGTGGTGTAAGCGCTGGCTGCTGACTATTCGTCCAAGATGTGCCCGTGCTTGGATCCCAGTGAGGCATGGATGTTGTTTTTGTCTTACAGCACTGGCTCTCTCTCTTCCCTGTGGTCCTAAATAAGGGACGGCCGACTGCTTATGCCCCATCGAGTTGCTCAAGGTGGTCCCGTTAAACTTTGAAATCAAAATATCCACCACAATGACACCTTGACACCAATACCTATAACGAAAAACCCAACAACTCATTTATGACTTAGCCGCATGTTTATATCCTATGCCAGTCTGCTGACGAGAGTACAGAGATTCATGGGTAGTATGAACTAATAGAACAGCAGATGTGTACCTGTAATAATTTGGGATTGGGTACAACGACCACCATGAACAGTTCTGAGGTATATAAGCAGTCGCTCATCTCTAATTTAGGATCGGGCGGCAGATGGCCTAGTGGTCAACGTTCGTGACTGCTACGGAGAGGTCTCAGGTTCGATCACAGGCAGGTAGAAATGCTCGAATCACTAAATATCATCAGTGCGTCTGATGGGCACGTTAAGCCGTCGGACACCGGGTACTGCATCCCCCCTGTAATAAATAATGGAGTCTTTGGAGTCTTCCACTTTCTCCCCTTTCTACCTCGCTTCCGTGTCACTTTCCTGTTGGGCACTCTACCCAAATCTCCTAGTTTCCTATTTCTAAGGGTTGATTAACACCTAGGGTCAAACACTCCCTAAAATCCTCTGCATCTGATCTGATCTCATTTGGGGTCACTGATTCCAGGAAGGCAGAGAGACTGCGCGTGAGACAAACGCATCATAATGCTTCATCTGGGAGTAGAACTCGGATGACTAGTAATAAATCTACCCTTCTGACTCTTTGGTCATTAGGGTGGCATTGTTTGGAGAATTCCGGTAGCAGAGCTGATGAATCAGTAATAAAATTACGCAAGACTGGATCTGTGATAACATTACAGAGAGCATTGAGTTATATCACTTATCACTAAAATGCAGTCAGGCATGTTTCAATCTTTAACCCAACCAGGGAGGTAGCTAGCAGGGTGCCTGACACACACACACACCCCTCCCTCCGGAAAATGCACTTTGTTGTAAATTCTTTAAACTTTTATTTTGATGGTTTATGAAAATGACTTTCGAATTTTATTGGTTGTGTCTTTTTAATCAAAAAAGTACACCAGAGCGAGGGATTAGCCCGCAGCTGGTGGTTCCAGTTGGTCATTACATTACACCTAAGGGCTCCGAAACAAAACCCGTTGAGTTGTGGTCTTTTAGCTAATGTCACACAGAACTAGCCGGTACCTCAACAATAATTTATACTGAAGCTTAAATTTATGTCAGCTTCCAAGTTTCACAGAAGCCCCTGTTGCTGTCGAATGTGCCATTGTTGCCCAGCGGAGCGCTTCGTGGAGTCTCTCTGATCGTGTGAGCAATGAAAATGTGTTGCATTTCTGTAATTTGAGGCAAAATGTTGTCAGTAAGGTGGAGACTAATATTCTTAGGTGGTTTGGCCATTTTGAAAGAATGAGTGATGAGATGCTTACTAAGAAATATTTTTCAGCACAAGTGGCAGGAAAGAAAGATAGAGGAACGTACCCTAGACCCTAAATTAGGGACGGGCGACTGCTTATAGCCCATCGAGTTCCTCGCGATGATCATTAAAACCCCAATAAAAAAAGCGATTCACATGCATGTATTTTTGTATTTCATTATAAACATAAGTACAGTCGAGCGTCGAAAATCAGAAGAATTGGGACCACTGGTAGTTCAAAGTTTCAATGTGTTCGGATTATCGAATAGGATGGGCCGAAAAAAACTTTTTTTAATTTGAATATTGCCTAGTGCGGAAAAGTTGCCATTTAGGTCAACAAGAATAACAAAAGAATTTTGTTTGAAATCGATTAATATCTTATGTCTCCGCATGGCACACTAAGTTCGCGTTTATCCGACCGCATTGGGCCGTAAACAAAAACGGATGGATTTCTTTTTGAAATTGAAATCGAGTAACCCCTAGTGCGGAAAAGTGTCTTTTAGTGTTCCCAATAACAGTGATAAAAAGTTTGAAGTTCATCAATATGCCATGGCTCCGTACTGCACGCGAATTTCACCATTTTCTTCCCACATTTGGCCGTAGGCTTAGGCTAGGGAGAGGCATCCTGGCATGTAGAGCATCGGAAAAAACCCGTAGGAAATTGCACTGTTCTGAGTATACCATGCGCGTGCATGTGTAGTTCACTCAGTTTGCTTTGCAATGTGTAGCGTGTAGCTCTTCGCGTGCCTCCAATTCACATATGGAAACAACCCAGAACTCACCACGAGGAGGTGGCTACACTTCGAGTTCCGCCCACCCTCCCTCTAGCTCAGAATTTTATTTCTACGTGGTATATCTTGTTCGGTAATCCACTTTACTCAAAAATGTGGCATTAATTGCCGTGATGCAATTGTTGCTCTTATGAACGAATCTCTAGCTTCAGATCTACACACTAAGGCAGCTGCTTCGGTCACCAGTTTCACGCAACGTTCCACAGCTTGCGTGTGGCAGGGAAAATTGGTTATTTCTTCACCAACTGTGGCAGGAGTTGAGATTAGTAGAACCAGATTGTCGTCTGAGGTGTGTTTTGTCAGGGGTGGTTCGGTAAGACGCGTTTTAGTCCAATCGATCATTTCATAATATTCATTAGCATCCAAATTTAATTGCGGCACTTCGAATTTTCTTATGCCATCATTCATTTGTTGTTGTCTAGTTTTCTTTATTTTTCTCCATCCAAGATCTCTAACGTGGGTGCGTTCGTACGCAATCATACTTAGCAATATTTTCTCTGGGTGACTGAAGAACGCGTTTCTGTTTATTACTGCATCAATGATTACTTTGCACTTCAAATCCATGAAGCGCGATAAGCTGATCAGTTTCCAAAAGTGTTCGGCCCCTTCTGTGCACGAAGGCTTCTTCTTTATGGAAAACCAGACCGGGGAACATACCTTCATTATGTAGTTGGCAACACAGATCAAAGTTTGCGATGGGTTTTGAGTGGCGGCATAAAGGCGCATGACTCTGTTAGCTGTCGTCAGCCACCGCAAATGTGACAGTGGTCCTGGATTTCTTCTAGAAAGGCTGACATCACAGTCTCCCCGTGACACGGCGCAACAGATTTCCAGTAAATACTGCTGGTCGGTACTCAGTTCACGTGCATCCTGCATTCTTTCATGTGTTCTGTCCATTCTACATGAATAGCTACAAAGTCAACTACTGGCAGGTTTTCATAGCCGTCGAGAGCTGCCCCAATCTCTCCTGAACGAGTTGTAGGATCAGTTTACAAACACTTTTGGAAACTGATTAACTTATCGCGCTTCATGGATTTGAAGTGCAAAGTAATCATTGATGCAGTGATCAAGAGAAACGAGTTCCTCAGTCACCCAGAGAATATATTGCTAAGTGTAATTGTGGACGAACGCACCCACGTTAGAGATCTTGGATGGAGAAAAAATAAAGTAAACTTGACAACAACAAATGAATGATGTCATAAGAGAATTCGAAGTGCTGCAATTAAATTTGGATGCTAATGAATATTATGAAATGATCGATTGGACTAAAACACGTCTTACCGAACCACCCCTGACAAAACACACCTCAGACGACAATCTGGTTCTACTAATCGCAACTCCTGCCACAGTTGGCGAAGAAATAACCAAAATTCCCTGCCATACGCAAGCTGTGGAACGTTGCGTGAAACTGGTGACCGAAGCAGCTGCCTCAGTGTGTGGATTTGAAGCTAGAGATTCGTTCATAAGAGCAACAATTGCATCACGGCAATTAATGCCACATTTTTAGAGAAAAGTGGATTACCGAACAAGATATACCACGTAGAAATAAAATTCTGAGCTAGAGGGAGGGTAGACGGAACTCGAAGTGTAGCCACCTCCTCGTGGTGAGTTCTGGGTTGTTTCCATATGTGAATTGGAGGCACGCGAAGAGCTACACGCTACACATTGCAAAGCAAACTGAGTGAACTACACATGCACACGCATGGTGCACTCAGAACAATGCAATTTCCTACGGATTTTTCCGATGCCCTAAATGCCAGGATGCCTTTACCTAGCCTAGGCCAACGGGCCAAATGTTTGAAGAAAATGGTGAACTTCGCGTGCTGTGCGGAGACATGGCATATTGATGAACCTCAAAACTTTTCTATCACTATTATTGGAAACACTAAAGGACACTTTGCCGCACTAGGAGTTACTCGATTTCAATTACAAATTCACCGTCCCCTTGAAATGTATCATACGTTCCTAGGATGTCTGTGCATTAGCACATACCTGGAAATCGCAAGAGCATTCACTGCATTATTTAGGAGTCCATTTATTCATCTCACTGAATGAATTTTTGCCGGAAAATGCTGTATGTGCATACAATAGAAAAAAGATGTTTCTAGTGAATAAAATAAAATGAAATCATTGTAAATAGAATGAATTGTTACCTTTACGGCTCCGCTTCTTCCGAAATTGAAGGCATTAGAAATTTCCAGGAGACTTTCTTCAAACGAAGTTCCGATTACATTATCTTGATGTGCTTTTATGGTGACTTCTCCGATTTCGACTCCCGTGAAACCAAGCTGAAAATAAAAGGAGTACATTAATAAACAAATAATGGAGCTAATCCATTTTCATGTCTGCTCGCACAGACAACATATTTCGCAAAAGCAGTGTTACATTTCAGCAGTTATGAGCGCATTTTTTCATATATTTGGCGCGCAGCAAATGTATTATCTGCAATTATGTGACCTCAAAAATTTATGATATAGTGGCTAGAAGAGATAGTGTACCGTGAGTTAATACCTCACTGTTTAAATTTTAGTTCCCTGTTTTCATGAAACCGAAAGATGGCGCTCCTGCGAGTTTCGATTCTATGATTTCTAAACATTAGCATGCTTTTCTATGGCGTGTTCGGTGGATAGCGATTGAAAATACGTATTAATTGTTAGATCAGTCATGAAAAGTAGTAGTAATAAATGTAACGTTCAGAACGTGTTTCGTACCTGGATGAAACAGTGGTTACAGGAGGTCCTGTAAATAAAAGGTAACTGATTTGCGTGCTGAAAGATGAGGCAAAGCTGATCGAATGATTTTTTTTACTTATCCTAAATCAAGTTGGAAGCCACTCAGTAATTATTTAGTTAAGTATGCCACTTTTGTTTTGAGTCTTTTATTATAACATCGCATTTCGTCTAAAACTATCGAAATTGGGTGTCTTTTTTTGTCCAAAGTTCTGTAAATTTATCATGGGAGGACTAGGCCTAAGTGCAGTATCATGTGACACCCAATTAAACATGTTGTGTCCTGTAGAGACAGAGAAAAGAGTTGCAACAGGATCAGAACAAAATTCAATACGATGATAGGGCAAAAATCCTTATGATTACGGAGAAAATTTGCGTAAAATAATGTATTTGTACTAATCAACATTGTGACACGTACATTCAATGCGAGATAATGCATTTGCCGAATAAAGTTGATGAAGCTTCATAAAAACACACCATCTGGAAGAATTTTCACTTATACCTATCCGTGTATCAATCACATTAACCACTTTTAGTAGAATAAAAAAAAAAGAGATTCTTTGGTAAAATTTTAGTGAAACTACTATACTGCACGGAACGAGGAGCACGTATATCTATGAGCATGGTTTACAGCAGTAGCATCGAAACAGTCTTCAGCGCCCTCCCTGATTTCATGAATTTAAGAACTCGTCTGCAGAAGCGCACGACACACTGTCTCTTCCAGACACTATATTTATGGTTTATGATTTGCGAAAATACACTCATTGTCATAAAAATCCGGGCACTAAGAAGGAGGCGTCGGATTGAAATGAGATTTTAGTAGTGAGATGGTATACCAAGAACAGAAGTGATTAGAGTATCACAGCAGCATGACGATTTCGCGCGGATATACGGTACACATTCCGGTAAGTGGCAGTTCCGCGTCGGACCGCTCCGTGCTCGGATACATGTGGTGATACGGTCCGGCAAGGAGTCAAAGAGACGCCGTATGTTATCTTGGGACAGATTGGCCCACACTTCTTGCAACTGATGCTCTAAATCACGAACACTGGGACATGGAGAAAACTGGCGTCCCATCTGGTCCCACACGTGCTCGATAGACGAGACTTGATGCAATCTGGCAGGCCACGGAAGCGTCGAAGCATGACGTAGACAGTCCTGGGAAACGCGAGCCGTATGCTGATGCGCGTTATCTTGTTGGAAAATGACTCCGGGCCGCCCCGCCAGAAAAGACAGCACATAAGGCCACAGGATCTCTTGTACGTAGCGCTGGGCTGTCAAAGTCCCTCGGATCACTGCGAGGGAAGTCCGGCTGTCATACGCGATTGCTTTCCAGACAATCACGCCTGCAGTTCGGGACGTGTGCCACTGTACAGTGAGGTTAGGATTGTAGCGCTCATCTGCGGTCCTCCACTTTCTGACACGGTAGTCGTCCTTTCCCATACAGAAGCGGTATTCGTCGCTGAACAGTATACTCCGCCAGTCCGTAGCATTCCACGTTGCTCGCTGCTGACACCACTGCAATCGACGGCGCCGATGGTCAGGTGTTAATGGCAGAAAACGTAAAGGCCGTCGAGAGTGCAGATTCGCCTCTGCCAGGCGTCTGGAAATGATTCTGGTGGGCACAGGAGTCCCTTGTACAGCCGCCACATGTCTCTGGATACTGGACAAATACCTCGTTGCATCTGTGCGTACCGGTCTCACGATCCCACGGTCCTCTCTGCTGGTGGTGTGCCTGGGTCGTCCAGAGCCAGTCCGACGTGTGTGGGCGCCTTCGCGTGTCCATTGCTCCAACACGATCGCACCGTACTGTCCGACCGGCCCAAATGTCGGCCTATTCGGCGCGCCGGCCACCCTGCCTCTTTCATCCCGACGATACGGCCTCTTTCATCCCGACGATACGGCCTCGTTCAAACTCCGTCAGTTGCCCGTACGCACATCTACGGCGGCTCCTCGATATGTCTATCGCTCAGGGATCTCTCCTGACTCTTACTGTTCACTTCGGAACGCATGTGGAGTCCCCTGCGCGGGGTCTTACAAGCCCCACGTTTTGCGATTGGAGCGCCGGTCTTACGCACGGGCATGCGGAATCGCATGAGACTTTAATCATTTGCATGTCTGCCCTGCCCGTAGCCATTCTCCGAGTTTCGCGTTAATCGCACGGTTTTTTCTTGGTGCGCGTATTTTTATGACAATGAGTGTACATTCTTCTTTTTCATCCATTTACTTCTTTAGTACTTTTAAGTCGATAACGGACGGCTTTACAAGGTACAACCAGACAGTAACTTTGTTACGGCCAGAAACCTCTTTCATTGTATGTGATGTACTGTAAAGCCTTTTCTGAAATTCACTAGCCATTATTCCGTGATTCCTTTCCTGAATTAACGAAGCAAATGCTTGATTCAATCTTTCCCGTAAAAAAGATAGAAAAAGCCTGAACTGCCATTTTGAAATGTGCTAAAGAGTAATTCTGAATTTTCAGAAACTCTTCTGGAGTTCTTTTCGTATATTAACAAAAATGTTTGTAGTTTTGAAGGGGTTTTAACTGAAAATTCTGACTTTTCACAAATCTTTCGGAAAATTTCTGGTAAAATAGCGGTTCTCGGGAATATCTGAGGTTTTTTTTTTTTTTTTTTTTTTTTGATTGGAGGTTTAACGACCACCGTGAGCAACTCAATGGGCTATAAGCAGTCGCCCGTCCCTAATTTAGGGTCACTGGTTCCAGGGAAGGGAGAGAGCCAGTGCCGTAAGACAAACACAACATCCATGCCTCACCGGGATTCGAACCCGGACCCCTTACGGACGAATGATCAGAGGCCAGCGCCTTAGACCACTGCGCCACCGGGGCGGCATCTGAGGTTTGATTAGGTATTAAATTTCAATCGACTATCGGAGGACCGTATTTTGAAGTTCTGTAGCGAGGTCGGATGCTGTGGATAGCATATCGCATGATATTTGGGCTACTGTGGCAACAGACATTCCTTTCCTTCCCCCGCTCCTCCATGTTGGTGCACCAGTTATTGTATATTTTATTACCGTAAGAAACCAGTTACTTAAAATCGTACGGGTGATTGTATTATGTTCATGTATCAATTTGTGGACCGCCCCTTATCACAAAAGCTGTTATGGTTACCAAGAGTGAATTTTACATTTACTAGTTTTGTAATATAATACACTGCCGGACAATTGCTAAGGACGGATGACAATAGCAACGATAGCAACCATAAAATGGAAGGCAGGAAAATGTGGAAATTAGCATAAGTGCGGGATACAGTAAGGCGTGTTGTGCGTATGCAAATTTTGGATTGCCGAACTTGTTCGTGACGTCATAGCGCTGATAAGAGATATAAAGGATTTGACGCGTGTTGACCGTTGTTGTTCAAACGCAAAGTTGAAAGGGAAAGAATCAATTGACGAACTTGCAAGTTTCAGTATGTCCTCCCGACATCACCTAGATGATTTTACGCGTGGCCGTATTATTGGCAAGATTGAGGAAGGGCAAAAAATAACACATGTTGCCAGGGAGTTCGACGTCAGCCACAGTGTTGTTTCAAGGCTTTGGAAATCATTTCAAACAAATGGAGAGTGTAGCAAACGTCACTGGGGGAGGTCGTGTTTGCAGTACGACACCTGCAGAAGATCGGTACATAGTGCTATCAACAAAAAGACACCGGCGCAGTACAGCTAGTGAGGTAGCAAATCAGTTTATGGCTGCTACTGGCAAGTGGATCTCCCGAAAAACTGTCGCCAGACGTTTGCATGAAGGAGGACTATACGCCCGCCGTCCTGTTGTGTGCACCCCATTGTCCAGTCGTCACCGTACCGCCCGTTTGCAATGGTGCCATCAACATCGCAATTGGACTGATAACGACTGGTCTGCTGTCCTCTTCTCAGATGAGAGTAGATACAGTCTATCGTCTGATTGTCGACGACAACTGATCTCGCGTGATAGTGGTACTGCATATTGTCCAACAAACATACAGGAAAGGGACCGATATCCGACATGTAGTGTCATGGTATGGGCTGGCATCATGATCAATGGTCGTACGTCCTTCTATGTGCTTCCAACTGGGACTATGGCTGGCCAACTATACATTAATGATGTTCTGCTACCTCATGTTCGCATGTTCCGTGGTGCTGTCGGTGATAGATTCATTTTCATGGACGACAACGCAACATGTCATCGAAAAGTCGCTGTCCAGGAGTGTCTTGAGAGCGAGGATATTCAACGCCTCGTATGGCCAGCACGTTCTCCAGATCTGAATCCCATTGAAAATGTGTGGGATGCTTTGGGGAGGAGTCTTGCTGGTCGCCAATGCCCTCCAATAAACAAGGACACCCTCATCCGTGCACTGACAGAGGAATTGGATAAATTACCCCAACAGCTGCTTGATAATGTTGTGCAAAGCATGACACGACGTGTGGAATCTTGCATCGCCCTCCATTCGTGGCCATATCCCGTATTGACATCTTACGCCGGAACGCCTGCGGACGGTAATTGCATTTTTTTCACGTTTACGTATTCTGCACAAAATGGCCTGTTTGTCCCTTGAACACGTTCCAAAGCCTTCTGGATTTCAGAGCACAATAAATTGTCTTTCTTGTAATGTCCTGGCATTCTGACATTATTTTATTTCACCTGGCATCCAACCACACTTACTTTTTTATGCGCTATATAGCAGTTTATGATCCGTCCTTAGCAATTGTCCAGCAGTGTACTACGAAGCATGTGAAAACACACAAGTTTGTCTGCGCCCCCTCACTCAGGAGTAAGTTGCTCTCCCAACTAAGCTACACTGACGAAATGTAACGCTGCAGATTTGTCGTCTTAACACGTAGTGTTTACCTCTGTAGTACATCACAAGCAGTACATTTAACCTTTTCTTAAACATATTTTTAAAAGTCGTCGTCAGTTGAAAAAAATCCCGAGTTCCAAAACATTCTGTTACTTCGAAAAATCACAATCAAATAAAATGTTATTTGTAATAAGTCTTCCCACAGAAGAAATGAAATTATTATAAATCTAATTGGAAAAACAACTCCTACAGAAAATAAAATGACTAATTTACCCGCATTGATAGCGAAAAACATTCCATTATCGCGCGATTCAACTGTCCTTTTTATATCTACCTTAAGCGTGATTGCGTGGTAAGTGTCATTCTACTAGGTCAATCGGTATCGTGTTGTTAGAGCCAGCGAAACAAGGGAGGAGGATTCTTTCATTTCGTACGACAGAAAAAAGGACTAAAAAACAAAAACAAAATCGAAGTTTTTTGAAGCTGTCCCGAGGACGCAGTGGTCTAAGCGCTGGCTTCTGACCAATCGAAGATGGTGAGGCACCATGGCCGTATCAACGGAAGGGGTTTTAGAGTCCACCCTCCCCCACACCCACACTCCCAAATTTTTTAGGGAAAATTTTTTTTTGCTTGCTAAACGTAAGTTATTAGGTCAACAGGAATCGCCATTATCTTCTTTTCATTTTTTTTACAAATTGTTTCTGTTATTTCCTTTGATAAATCTTACTTCAGAAGGACATTTTTTTTTCACTATACCCACTGGTTAGGAGTAACGAATTTATAGAAGTACAGGAAACTCTGTGTCTGGCACTTTATTAATCGGAATTGTTCTATTATCAGGTATTTTTGAGATCGCTTATTTCTTTATGGTGTTAAGAGAGACGAAAAAAAATGGCAGTTGGAATCGTAGTTTATTGTTTCTTTATAACATCAATATGCCATACTGGGATTTATTGTGTTTAGAAATGCGAGAGTGCAGTGAGGGATTGAATCTCGAATTTGAAACTCCACAGACCACAGGGTCCAAAGCGGCGCCAGTAGAGCCGGAGATCGAGTGCTCAGGTAAATGCTGCTTTTGGTCTAAATAGCTGGAGAGTCGGAGGGGAAAAGGGGAGGAAGTGGCGTCGGTAGAAATGAATTACAATTACATCCGATACCCTAATATGTGGTGGCCCGTTACCTGTTGACATGGGTGAGGAGTGAGATTTCCTAACTTCAATTAGCGTGTTGTCATTTGAGAAGGAAATGGGGGTACGAATTGCGAAACGAAAGCATAAAGCGCATGTTTAAGTTGAGAACGTTCTCACTTATTCCCTCGTACTTGGTGGAGGTTAGTTTGCTTCTTACGACGTGCGTAGAGATGGTATGACAGCAACTATTAGATGGCCAATTCAATGTCAAAGTCCCTTGGTATGATAGCTTCAACTATCGTTACTGGAATTTTTAAATCCACTTCCTGACGGAGATTTCAAATTTTTTATAATTTTCACTTTTCAGACTCCTTTCATACCGTCTCCTGTGTAATCTTGTTGTTTTCATGTGATCTCTGTCACATTTCGTTCAGTTTGTTTTTCTGTTAATACTGAGAAAGTTCATGTGTTGTTACTCTCTAACTAATACTAATACGTAGTACGATAAAAAAAGTTCCGAGACTAGGTACGTAGCGTGCCAACAGATGGCAGTATGCGAATGCGCGAGCAGCGGTCGAGGGCAGTTACCTTCATGAGTCATTGTGCCAAGTGGCGTCGTTTTGTGAACACCGGGAGCTGTGCTACACGATATTTGGTGGCCACGTGCAGAAAACAGCTGCGATTTCGGCATGGACTGCAAACTAGAGCAGCGAGCAAACATCAAATTCTGCGTCAAACTCGGCAAATCGGGAACGGAAAAACGCATGAAATGTTGCGGCAGGCTTATGCCAATGAAGCAATGAGTCGTGCGAGGTGTTTTGAGTGGCACTCACGCTTCAAGAGCGGCAGAACGGCACTGGAAGACGACGAGAGGTCAGGGCGACCGTCCACGAGCAACCCCCCGAAATGTGGACAAAATTAAGGAACTGGTGCATGAGGATTGTCGGAGAACCATTCTACACATTGCTACCATCGTCAATGTGTCATACGGAACAGTGCAAGAAATTCTGACTTCGATTTTGAACATGCACGGCATTGCTGCAAAGTCTGTGCCAAAGATTCTGAACCCCTAACAGAAGACGCTCCGTGTTGAACTCTGTCAAGATCTTCGTCAATAGGCGGTGAATGAGTCAACATTCCTGTCGCGGGTTATCACTGGGGACGAGACTTGGGTCTACGGTTACGACCCGGAGACCAAAGAACCATCGTCACAGTAGAAGAGCCCTGCATCTGCAAGGACGAAGAAGGCCCGACAGGTCCGGAGCGCAACCAAAAACAGGCTCATCGTGTTCTTAGACATTCGTGGGGTTGTGCACCATGAATTTGTCCCCCAGGGCCAGACCGTCACCGCCCTTTTTTATTTCGATGTTCTGCGGCGTCTTAGGGAGGACATTCGCCGCAAACGACCTGAAATGTGGAGCAGGTGCGATTTCCTGCTCCATCACAACAATGCAACAGCTCACAGAGCGTTAGCAACACGACAGTTTTGCAGCGCAACAGCATGACTACCCTTCCTCACCCGCCTTACTCGCCGGATTTGGTCCCCTGCGACTTCTTTCTGTTCCCGAAGCTGAAGCTCAAGGGTCGCCGTTTTGAAACCGTGGACGAGATTCAGCGCGAATCGCAGACGGTGCTTGACACGATTCACCAACAGGGCTTCTAGGGAGGTTCCAACCGTGGCAAAAACGCTGATAGCGGTGTATCGCTGAACAAGGAGACCTCTTTGAGGGAGATTATATACACACTTAAGTAACGTGAGTACTTTGTTGTATGTCGGCCCAGTCTCGGAACATTTTGATCGGACATTTGTGACGTGCCTTCCCCGCAGGGCGCACACGACATAAAGGCAGATAGCAGCAAGACGAACGTCTGCGTAGCTCAGTTGGTAGAGCGACTTGTTCCGGAATAAGTGGACTAGGGTTCGATCCCCGGCGTGGACAAAAGTGACGGAGAAATTTACTTCGTTATAATGGCGCCCGAACGTCGCGGATGTCCCGGCCGTTCAAGATCTCGCAATAGTGTGTTGTTCTTTCCACACCGCCAGATACGAAAAATAAGATAATCCCTTCTCCAGCGCTTCGAAAAATAAATGTGTGTGACGTTGCATTCCACACACCAGATTGACTGGCAGTTCTCAAGTGCACGTTCTACAGCGGATGGCTGCCTGCAACGATTCATGGTCACGGCTGAACCGTGGGCCATGCCCTCTGCCCTCCTTCGGGGGGGGGAGATGACGTGCCTGCCCCGCAGGACGCACACGACATAAAGGCAGAGGCAGATAGCAGCAGGAACGAACGTCTGCGTAGCTCAGTTGGTAGAGCGACTTGTTCGGGAATAAGTGGACTCGGGTTCGATCCTCAGCGTGGACCAAAAATGACGGAGAAATTTACGTTGTTATACCTCATATACTAAAAACTTAAGAGTTTGTTTTTTGTTAAGTGATTAGATAGATAGATAAATAGACAGATTTTTGCTGTGGAATAATTAAAAAAAACAAAACCTCGAAACAAAAATCTAGTTACGGCCTACGGCCCTGTTAGATAGATTACACTTTTGCAGTGGAATATTTTTAAGCCCCCCCATCCGAGACTAAAGTCTAGTTACTGCCCTGAGAGGCACGGATGTGATCTTTGTCTTTCGGCACTAGCTCTCTCCCTTCGCTGGAAACAGCGGTCCTAAATTAGAGATTTCGACACAATGGTCGATATGCACTGAGCCCCGTCGGCGTGCAGTAGTTCAGCGGAAATGGAGTGACATTCAACGGAAGTCGCATCTCTTTGGAAGATCTTTAGCGTAGCTGTCGGGGTGGTATGGGAACGTGTTTACGGGCAATATGATCGTTTTGTTCTGTATCCGTCCGTCGTGCTCTGACACCAATGAGGTAAGTATTCTGATATTCCTGCGGCCACTCTTGCCGACGTCGTTGCTCTCTGCCATAGAATCATCTCGCACGTTCGGCTACACGACGAAGCGACCATTCCGCACCGCAATAGCTAATTATTCGCCTTCTGTCAAAGCCACTGCTATCGGTGTCGGACGTGACGTCATGGCATTCCCGTAATCTCCTTGCGCTCTAAAATCAGTCCCTGCGGGATAGAAGCCACTTAGCTGTCTCAAACACACGTTGCTTTGTCTCACACGGTTTTCACCCAAAGGGAAGGTTTATACGAAACCATATGCATCCCAAAGGGAATTTTGTGCAGCGTGTCAGAAACGAATTTACGAGAGTTGTACCGACAGTAATGCAAAAGTGAGTATAACTTTTTTTTATTAACTGACAGAAACCGTTCAAATTGCATATGTTGGTAGAGTAACTCTTCCTCTATAGTAACCTTTCTTCTTCCTTGCACGTAAATAATGGATTCCAAGCAGAACCAACGCACCGTCATTGAGTTCTTGACGAAGGAATGTTGCAGACTGTCCGACATCCACAGAAGGCTACAGAATGTTTATGGAGATGATACCAATGACAAGAGCAATGTTCACAGATAGATGAAGATGTTTAAAGAAGGGAAAACCAGCATTGAAGACAAACCACGTAGTGGGAGACGAGCATCTGTGACCTATGACACGAATCGTCAGCGAGTGGATGAATTGATTCTCGCGCAGAGACGAGTCACAATCCGTGAGCTTGTTGCACAACTGGACTGTGGTCACAATGCCATACAGAAGATGGTGGAAGACTTACGGTATCGGAAAGTGTGTGCAAAGTGGGCACCGCGGCAGTTGGCACTCGATTTGAAGGAAAGAAGGGTGGAAGTCTGCTCTGATCTGCTGGAAGCGTTTGAAGCTAATGAAGACACGTTTTCCTTTTCGATCTGGTGACAGGGGATGAAACGCGGGCGTATCTTTACGATCCGGAAACAAAGAATCAATCCATGGAATGGCGTCACACCTCTTCCACCAAGGCCTAAGAAGTTCAAGAGCCTGCGATCAGCACAGAAAGTCATAGTGACTGTTTTTCGGAATGACAGAGGTATCATTCTCCTTGATTTTCTGGAACGTACCGTAACCAGAGAACGGTACATTCAGACATTCAAGAAGCTTAGAGAAGCCATAAGAAGGAAGTGATTGAAAAAGAATCTGAAAAGGATTCACATCCACCATGACAATACCAGACCGCACACATCTTTGGCAACAAGTCAGGCGATTAGCAAATTAGGCTGGTTGGTGGTGATCCGCATTCCACCGTGCAGCCGAGATGTGGCATCCTCCGACTTCCACCTGTTAGGTCCAATGAAGGACAGTCTCCGGGCACAACGATTTGAAGACACAGATGAGGTGAAAGTGGCTGTGAAGAAGTGGGTACAATAGTCCACACTTGGAGTTTTTCAAAGAGGATTCGAGAGTTGGGTTCAACGATGGCGCAAATGCATCGCTTGTGATGGAGACTATATTGAGTAGTACCTTTATATAGAGGAAGAGTTACTCTACCAACGCGTGCAATTTGAACGACCTCTTTCAGTTAATAAAAAAGTTTTGCCCACTTTTACATAACTTTCGGTACAACCTTCGTACATTAGATTAAACGGATAGAATAGAAAGTAGACAAATCAGAGAAGTAGGAATGCCAGATAATTTTTGCGAGTCACATAATGGCATGGTAAGTGCCGGACTACGGAGGTTAAGTAATGCACCGGTAGAGGAGGACTAAAAACTGATGACCTTATTTGTAGCGGAGATCCAATGCCTCGTGTCAACTGGCTTAAGATGGCCTTCCGACGTACGACGAGTATTCAGTTCTTCAGAGCAACTCAGCCTACCTAGGAGGGATCCCGTGACCATTTGGTCTGAAGGCGGTTGCTCTAACCACAAGGCCACTCGTGGGCCCCTCTTCGTTTTTTTTTTTTTTTTTTGGTTTAACGACCACCGTGAGCTACTCAGAATACTATAAGCTGTCGTCCATCTCTAATTTAGGGTCACTGGCTCCAGAGAACGAAGTGCCGTAAGACAAACGACTTCTTCTTCCTTCTTAACCTGTTGGCACTCACTGCAGGGTATAGGCCTCCGTCTAACTTCCTCGATCCTTAGCCTCAGTCCATCATTTAGCACCTCTAAATTTCTGAAGGTCATCTCTTCATCTTGTTCTCTGACCCTTCGTCTCTTTCCATCTCTCGGTTGCCATACTGTTATTAATCGTGTACATCTCAGTCTTGCAATATGTCCAGCTCATCTCCACTTTGATTATTTTATTATTTTCATAATATCTATTATTCCTGTTCTGTCTCTTATAAGTACAATTCTAACTCTGTCTCTTCTTGTTATTTTCAATATTTTTCTCTCTAACTTTCTTACCGATACTCTTATTTTTTCACATTGACGTTTCGAGATACTAAGACAAACACATTGACGTTTTGTGACGTTTCTCACATAGGCGTTTTGTGACGTCAATGTGAAAAACATCACAAAACCACACCACCTGTGCCTTACTTTTTGGACTCGAACCCGGGCCTCCTCGAACGAACGGTCAGTATTACGAGCAAGAGCACTACCCGTGCT
The DNA here is from genome assembly GCA_039090855.1 of Macrothele yani. NCBI lineage: Eukaryota > Metazoa > Arthropoda > Arachnida > Araneae > Macrothelidae > Macrothele > Macrothele yani. Next base: position 120,004,509 of record CM076989.1, read on the forward strand.
AAAGCGCGTATAAAAACAAAGGACGACAGCACTTTCTTAAAACATAACGACTATTTTACTGAGACAAACATGAAAAGCGAATACACCATTAAGTTGCACGAACATCAAACAGCCACATAGTAGCTCGTTTCCTACGCACGACAAAAACAAAACAGCACTTTCTCACGCAACGATGTACGACCTTCGACCCCCGAAAGATAACAACAGAAAACGAGGTCTCTCTCTCACGGAGCGCAGAGTTCACGTTCGGAACTCCGTCTTCTGGCACTAAAGTCTTTGCTTGCGACAGTCAGAAAATAGTACTTAGACCACTGCGAGTCCCCTCTTTGAACTTCAAGCTCATGCGTTTGTGTCATAAATTTTCGCTCGATTGCTCTCATATTTTGATCATTTTTTTTATTTTTTTTTTTTTTTTTTTGAGTGTGTAACGACAACCGCGAGCAACTCGTTGGGCTATAAGCAGTCGCCCATCCCCAAATTAGGAAAAGGGGTTCCGGGAAAGCAAGAGAGCCAGTGCCATAAGGCAAACACAACATCCATGCCTCACCGGGATTCGAGCCAAGACCATACTCGGATGAATGGTCATGAGCCAGCGCTTAAACCACTGTGCTACCGGGCGGCCTCTAATCATGTACACAACACATTCGTCTGTCGATTTGCGCACATTTCCGATTGGATGCTGAAATTTTGATGCCAGAAATTGTATTTTAGTCTGTTATAAAAGAAATTCAACTGTTTCATGTTGCATGAAATTTATTAAAAGGCAAAAATTCATGCGCAGGAATAAAAAAAAATGTTTTTTACCTCATCTTTAGTGTAGGGACGAAGCATCTTCTTCAGTTCTTGGAACATGTCATCGATGAATCTATGCCATCTGTAGAAGATGGGATCTCTAAGCGAGGTTGCCGTGTCATCCATAACTCCTGGATTTGTCTGAAATAAAATGTTTCAATGTGAAAAAATTACACCCAAAAAACTTTTAGCAAATAAAAATCCAGTCTGATTTTAACATGAAGTGTTAAACCTGGTTTTAAAGTAAAATAAAATAGTTAAAGTTTTGTAAAATCGTAATATAAAAAAGTTGGTCACATTTTACATGCAAACAGGCAAATAAATTTTTTGCTTGAATACACTTTGATATGAAGCACTGAATTAAATTTTGATGAAGAGGAACAAATTTCATGTTGGCATAAAAATTAAACCACGTCTCAATGAAACGGAAAAAGGAAATCATGTTTAATATGAGAAATATTAAACTACATTTTAGAGGTAGAGAATAAAATCACGCCTTAGCATTAATCACGCACTTTTTGATTCTAAAGAACTACATAACATTTTAATTTGAAAAGAAAAAAAAATATTTTAATGTGGAATTTGAAAAAGAAAGAAAAAAGAATTGTGCTGTACATAGTTGACGACCAACTCCTCCACTCGCTTTATGCTTTCTTTTTTCGTCGTTTGTAGAAAGTTGTATTAAAAGTGAAAATAAAAGGCATAATATAAATTTCTGTTACCTTCGTTAAAGTGATAAAATAAAAACAGCATAGCGTATTATCAACATGCCGTATTTAAGGCGATAAAGATGTGACTCCACTAAAAATGAAGCATAAGATTTTTTTTTTTTTTTAGTCCCAGGGTTTACAGTTTTGCCTTAAGTGCTGGTCTTAGCATGTGTTTCTTTGGGTAATACAGCAAACAAATGCGAAAGTACGAGGGTTGTACCGAAAGTAATGCAAAAGTGAGCATAACTTTTTTATTAACTGACAGCGGTTGTTCAAATTGCACATGTTGGTAGAGTAACTCATTCTCTGTAGTAATCCTTCTTCTTCATTGCAGATTTGAAGGAGAGAAGGGTGGAAGTCTGTTCTGATCTTCTGGAAGCGTTTGAAACCAATGACGACACTTTTTTCCGATCTGGTGACAGGGGATGAAACGTGGGCGTATCTTTACGACCCGGAAACGAAGAATCAATCTGTGGAATGACGTCATATCGCTTCACCAAGGCCTAAGAAGTTCAAGAGCCAGCGATCAGCACAGAAAGTCATAATGACTGTTTTTTGGGATGACAGGGGTGTCATTCTCTTCGATTTTCTGGAATGTGGCTGTACCGTGACCTGCGAGCGGAACATTGAGACACCCAAAAAGCTTAGAGATGCCATAAGGAGGAAGGGATCGAACAAGAATCTGAAAGGGATCCACATTCACCATGACAATGTGAGACCACACACATCTTTGGCAACAAATCAGGCGATCAGCAAATTAAGCTGGTCAGTGTTCCCCATCCCCCGTACAACCCAGATCTGGCACCATCCGACTTACACTTATTCGGTCCAATAAAGTACAGTCTCAAGGGACAACGATTTGATGACACAGATGAGGTGAAAGTGTCTGTAAAGAAATGGGCATAACAGTCCACACCTGAATTTTTTCAAAGAGGATTCGAGAGTTGGGTTCAACGATGGCGCAAATGCATCGCTTGTGATGGAGCCTATGTTGAGTAGTACCTTTGCATAGAGGAAGAGTTACTCTACCAACATGTGCAATTTCAACGACCTCTTTCAGTTAATAAAAAAATTGTGCCCACTTTTGCATTACTTTCGGTACAACCCTCGTAATTCACCTTATTTCTTTAAAACAATTTAGCTGATCTGAGCCAGTTTAAATACCTTTAGTAACACACACACACACACAAACACACACGCACACAAAGGGAAAAATACGGATCCTTAAACTTCGAAAGCTTTACGTTTTTTTCATGGAGGAAATGGTTAAGAATATATATAACCTTATCTTTATCCCTGCGTTCAAAAGTATTTGAGGTAATTAGCAAACATGCCCTAAAAGAAGAAGAATGGAAACATCAGGGTTTCAAAGGTTATTAATTCTATTTCGTTTTGGGGTTGAAAGATCACCATGGACGATGGCTGTAAGTGATCATCCGTCCCTAATTTGGGGACACCAGTTCCAGGGAATAGGGAGATCCAGCGTCATCTGACAAGCGCACTACCCGTGCCTCATTCGAGACTTGGGCCATCGCTCAGTCCAATCGGCCAGCGGTGCGGCTTCCAGGGTTTCAAATGTTTGAATTACCAAACGCGGCTTAGGGATGGAGTTTGAAATATAGAGCAATTTATAATTTACTGGTGTCCCTCACTACTCGAACCTTCTAGGCTTTTAGAAATTTTGGACACAAGTTTAAATTTTTCTGATGCTCTTTACTAAACCGTTTAGTTATGAAATCTTGAGCAACTTATAATTTTGGGGTATGCCTCACTAGAAACTTCGACAATTTCAGAGGTAAGGATCTGACTGGAAAAGGAAAGTTTGTGTTTTCAGAATGATGTAACTGTTGATGTGTAAAAAGTAAGTCACGGTTCGAAATCCAGGATAGTTTACAATTCATTGTTATCCCTCACCAGAACCTTCGAGACTTTGTGAGGAGATCAGAGCTTTGAAAGAGAGCGATGTTTGGAGTAAAGCGCTACTTCTGTAAATATGCAGTATTTACATAAAACTATGCACTCATGAGCAACTTAGGAGATTGGATCGTGGTATACAGTTGTGAAAGATACTTGAGAAGACCTCCATCCGGCAATGGATTAATAATGGTTGATAACGATGATATACACTGAGTGGCCACTTTATTATGACTACCTGACAGTTTTAACAAATGACCTATGGCTGCACGCTATTGCCGCCAGAGGGCGAATCTGGTATAAAACGGGAAAGCTTAGTGCTTGCGTCAATAGTAGAAGTGATTTTTTGGGTGACGAGATGGGTAAAAAATGCGGTTTGACGGACTTTCAATGTGGGATGATTGTAGGAGCTCGGAGCCATGGAGCGAGTATCACCGAAACCGCCGCATTCGTGAAATATTCCAGAGCAGCTGTTGTTAAAGTATTTAAAGACTGGACTGTCAGCCAAAAAACTGAGTCTCTACGTGCAACGTGTGGTCGTCATCGACTAGTGACTGCTCGGGCAGAACGGAGAGTGTACAGACTGGTAACAGACAACAGAAGGGCAACAGTGCAGCAAATTACAGACCATCTTAATCAAGGATACTCTCAAATGATATCTGCACGCACTGTTCGTCGTACACTGCATCGGGTGGGATATGGCAGCCGAAGGCCTGTTCGAACACCTTTGCTGTCTGCAGTTAACAAGAGAAAACGTCTCCAGTTCGCACAGGAGCACAAGGATTGGACAGTCGATAATTGGAAACAAATTATGTGGTCCGATGGACCACGTTTTCAGTTGGTTGCACCATGCCGATGGCCGAGTGAGAATTTGGCGGAAACAGCACGAAAGCATGGACCCCAAATGCATTGCTACAACCCTTGAAGCTGATGGAAGCAACGTTATGGTTTGGGGAATGTTTTCCTGGCATGCTTTGGGCCCTTTAATTCTTGTTGATCAACGTCTGACTGGCACATCATATCCAAATATCGTTGCGGATCAAGTGCATCCTGTCATGTGGATGATTTATCCCAATGGCGATCGCTATTTTCAACAAGATAATGCGTCCTGCCATAGTGCTCGTATTGTACAGGATTGGTTTCAGGAACATGCCGGTGAGTTTACTTTGCTTAAGTGGCCCCCACAATCTCCAGATCTCAACCCCATTGAGAATTTGTGGGATGAAGTTGAACGAGCCATCAGACAGCTGGATCCACAACCCTGCAATCTCACAGTCCTGGAAAGTGCTATTCATCAAGCATTGTCTCAGATTCCACAAACCACCTATCAACTTGTCGTGGAGTCCATGCCACGAAGAATCGACGCAGTATTAAAGGCAAAAGGTGGCCCAATGAAGTACTGAGGGGGTGGTCATTATAAAGTGGCCAGGGTATATGACATGACATCATCATCATCATTGTAAACCATTATCAGTCCACTGCTGGATGAAGGTCTCGCCAACTTTCTTCCACAATGGTCTGTCTTGAGAAAGTCTCCTCCATGTTACTCCGGCATGCTCTGGAATTTCATCCATCCATCTCCCATGTTGTCTTCTTCTGGGTCTTTTGCTATCTCTCGGAATCCAGGCTAAAATTTCTGTTGTCCATTGATGGTCCGTCTTTCTGGCAATATGTCCAGCCCATTGCCATTACGGAGATTTTATTCTGATCATTATGTCTACCACTCTCGTCATTTCCCTAATGCACGAGTTCCTCTTCTTAACTTTCCTGATTACCCCAAGTATGCATCTCTCCGTGTTTCTTGCAGTTGGCTGCAGCCTTTTTACGTCTTGTTTTTTAGTTGAGATCCATGTCTCCGCTCCATATGTAAGCACTGGAAGGATGCTTTGATTAAACACTTTTCTTTTAAGACATAATGGCATATTTCTCTTAAAAGTTGTACCGTTCCTCCCAAAAGCTGCCCAACCAAATTTTATACTCCGATTAATTCTCTCATCAGAGTGACCCTCGCTTAATATCTGCTGTTTGAGGTAAATGTAGGTATCGTTTATCTCCAACTTTTCCCCATCAATCGATAAATCTTCATTTCTTGCAAAAGCATATATATATATGACATGTGTGTGTGTGCTAACTGCAGCAACACTGCATTTACTATTTACTAAATAGCAAGACAATACATTTAGAATATTGGCAAATTAATGTTGCACTAATAGAGGTTAGTGAAAACAAAGATTGTGACGTATATTCCATTTTAACTTCCATTTTTAGTTCCTTTTCCTATGTAAATTTGAGTTTGTTCTCTTTTGCACTTTCCAAACTTAAGGTGATATCTTCTCTCTCACATGAATGGAGGTTGGCAACACCATGAGGTCCGTACGTAAGAGACGTATGCATGTGATAAGAACAAGACGAGAGATATATAATAGCTACGCAGTAGCTGTGAGACGGGAAATTTTGATGGTGAACGTTAATGCTCCTTTTGGATAACAGATTCCTTAATTGCCGTTTAAGTATTTTGAAGGCTACATGTTCTACTTCAATGACAGAGCTGTGTTTCGTAGTCAAGTGATATTGTGGATATGAACTCAAGTTCCACTGTTGTGTTTCATAGTTACGTGTTATTGTGGACATTAACCCAACTTTCATTGATCTCACCTTGTTGAAGTGCAAATGATCAAGTGACTATTGACAGCAATAAAGGATTAGCTGTACGTAACAACTTCTTGAACTTTATTTGAGTGATTCGTATTTCACTGTAAGTGAAGCTTTTGATCTGTGTAGTATTTTAGCAAGTCAGCTACACATAAACACTACAAGATGCCATCCCCCATCCAAGTTCACGCAACCCTTGAAAGGGTCCGTGAACCCAAGGTTAAGATTATTTGCTATAAGCTCTGTATAGGGAACAACAGAAGAAAATGAACGTCCTCGGGTGTAAAGGGTTCCGCGGTGTCAGAAGTTTGAGAACATCTGCTTTAAAGCCACTGTGTTGTTCTATAACAGAGGGTTAGTTGAAGTACATCGAGTGACTTTGCGTAAGGTGAGACAGTGAGTCATTAAATTTACCTCTACAGAATTAAAATTTGCTAAATTAAAAATTAGAATTTTCTAACTGTAAAACCATGGCTTCACGAGCACTCCTGTGGACGCTTTAGGAGTAAGCATCTAGGCTGAATTTTTACTTCTGATTAAATTTTAATCTAAATATAGTATATAAGAAAATTATTTGTCCCAGAATGTCACGCCAAGTGACATCTGTCAGCAGGTGGCCACTACATGCAGCCGTAGAGAAATCGTATACATTTTCTGTCTATAAATGCCATTTACAGTAGCAACATATACTCAGGTTCCATCTGCCGATTGTCAATTCGTGAGACATTGTGTGACCGCAGGATTGGTTTCCCTGTCCGCATGCACACCAGAGGACCAGACAGGTCCCATGCAATTTTTTTGTGTTCCCGCAATATATAATAGCACTTATTGACAGATTATAGAGCAGATGTTTCGATATTTAAAACTTTATGCGAGACATTACTTGTGATGTAACCCTTTCAGAAAGAATGCTGAACCATAGTCAAAATTTGTCAAAATCTATATAACCTGAGAATTTACCTGATACTTGCCATCTGGATCAACGATGTTTGCCATGAGAACATGTCCCCAGTTGTGAAGACTTCCGTAAAATTCCTTATTTTTGGAGTCACGGCTGGACTCAATGATGGCTCCCAAGGTGTCAATGCCGAAAGTCTCATCCAGGGGATACTCGTTTCCGTTGGGATCGACGACTTGGCGGAGTTTAATGGCTTCCAAAATTCTTTCCCTCCATCTTTCCAAGTCCTGAACAGAGACATCATGTAAGTCGCGGAGAGCCATTCCTGAAGGGCGAGATGCGTAAGGTAGGCCATTCTGCATGGAGCTCAGGTGAGGAGCGTAACCTTCCAGGGCCTCATGAAAACTGTGGAACGGAATCATCCTGGGTAGTCCATTAGACAACCGCTCGGCGTCATATCTATGGAGGAACAGCGTGATCAGCTACACTGAACTGTACTGGTTTTCTATTTCTAGAAATTATACACTATTTTTTTCTATTTCTAGAAATTATACACACACAGGCCACTAGAAAATTTTATTCAGATGTACGTCTCTTACGCAGGGTACATACAAAATACTATGAAGGGGTATCAAAAATTTCGTGCAATCACCCAAAATTATTAAAGCTACGGAAACCATTTTTGTTTTATTTTGTTATATATACATTCAGTATATTGTACAACACAAATAATATCTAGCAACCCCCCCCCCTTTTTTTTTTCAGGAATCGAAAAGTCCATGATCATGGAGAAAGTGGTATTTCGCAGTGTGATCAAGTTCCTTCATCTCCAAGGAAAGTCAGCTAAAACATTCCATCAAGAAATGTTAAATGTATATGGAAATAAGTGTCCAGCATACGAGATTGCTGTAAAGTGGAAAAGAAATTTTCAAAGTGGTCATATGACCATTTTTGACGAAACAAGGTCCGGATGGCCAACTCTGACAGATGACCAGACAGTTGTGACCAAAGTGGAGAAGTTAATCCTTGAAGATAGGCGTACAACTATTGAAATGTTTTGTCGAAAAGTTCATCTAAGCTATGGGTCAGTGTGGACAATCATGCATGATCAATGGAACATGTCCAAAATCTCAGCGGAATGGGTACCTGGACTTCTCACCCCATTCCAAAAGGAAGCTCGGACACAATCCGCTCAAAAAATGTTGGATCTTTGTAACACGAATTCCGAAGATTTTTTTGACCATTTGATTACTATGAATGATTGTTGGTTTACCTCTATGATCCAGAAACCAGAGAAATGACCAAGTAATGGAAACATCCCTCTTCACCACTCCCAAAAAAGGCAAACGTGCAAAAGTTTGCAGCCAAAGTGATGTTCTTTGTTTTCTGGGATAAAAGAAGTATTGTTTTAACAGACTATCTTTAGAAGGGTCAAACTATTACCTTTGACTACTATTGCAAACCTACTAACCAATTTAAGAGAGCAAATTAAAAGCAAAAGATGATCACAAAAGGGGTCCATTTGTTGCACGACAAAGCACTAGCTCATTCAGCAATCAACACCATCGTCACTGCGAGTCATCTTAAATACAATATATAGCCTCATCCGCCATATTTTCCTGACATGGCACCAAGTGACTTCTTTTTGTTATCCGAGATGAAACGTCCACTACGTGGGAGGCGATTTGATGACACGGATGACGTCATTTTTGAAGTAGTACAGTGGTTTCAGGCACAATCTGAGGTGTTCTACACTGAGGGAATATAGATGGTCAAGCGAAGGTGGGGAAAATGTGAGGCACTGGGTGGTGCCTATGTAGAGAAAGCTCAAGTACTTGAATATATTTTTTCTCTCTTGTTTATTTCTTGGCGATTGCATGAATTTTTTTATATCCGCTGGTATGTCACGTTCGTCACCACGTGATCTAAGCACCTGTTTGAGACTGCTGCTTGTCAGTAGTGCTGATCACAATGGAAAAAATAAAGGATCTTTCTGAGTTCAATAAAAGCTTATTATGGGTGCCCGCCTGACTGGAGCGAATTTTTTGTAAACATAAGGAGAGATATCCAGGGTCTGTGGAAAGAGGACCCACATTGCTTGTCTAAAAGGCTTGATTGTGGCGCTACGACAGTTTGTCAAGAACGAGATCGCCGTGGTCTGAGAAGGCTTGTACGGAGAAACAGGACTTCCTGCCTGTGCGCAGCAGCATTTCACCGAAGCATTCAATGAAGGCTGCTTCATATACATATCTCAGCGAACTATGCGCAGGGAATTAAAGAGCACCGATAATGGCAGTCGTATTCCTATACAGAAACCACTGATTTGTTCGAAGGACCGGAAAGATCGTCTACAGTATATCAGGATTACCGTGAATGGACTTTGGAAGACTGAAAAGGAAGTCATGTGGTCAGACGAGTCGGGGTACGCATTGCTTTTTACCGACAGTAGGCAGAGCGTTTGGTGGTGGTGGAAGAACCCCATGGGACGCATCTTGCTTTTTAAACATAACTCAAGGTTCTGCCGGTAGTGCGGGGAAAGCTCTGTTGGTGGGGAGAGGGTCCCCTGATATTGCTGGAAAGTCGGATATCCTCCAAGGGTTATCTGGACATTGTTGCCAAACAAGTCCATCCTGCAATATTGACTTATTCAGCAGGTGACGGCTGTTTCATGAACGACAATGCTGTCCATCGAGCAGCATGTGCTCAGCAATGCTGGTTCAGTGAGCATGACAGCAACTTCCACCATCATCTGGCTACCACAAAGCCCTGATCTGAACCCCATTGAGAATGATTTGGACATGTCCAAAAACAGATCCTGGAGCAAAGACCTCTTCCATAAAATCTGAGCTAGTTAGAGGACTGTCTGAAGAACGCCTGGTATGCTGCGGTCGTACAGGCACCCCAACATCTTTTGTAATTTATGTCAAACCGCATACGTGCTGTCGTCCGGGCTAAAAGGGTTCCAACTCGGTATTAAATAAACTTTTTTAATTCAGTGGACGGTATGTGTAGTACACACGAACAAAGAAATGCAGAGTACCCTTGGTCGCTCGGATTGCTGAGATTTCAAACGTTAACGGTGTCGCACGATTTGTCGAATAACGATTGGTCGACAGTAACGATTGGTCGACAGTTATGATTGGTCGGCAGCACGATTTGTCGACATAACGATCAGCTGACCGCAACGACTAGTCGACAGTACAATTGGTCGACCTAACGATCAGTCGACCGTAACGACTATTCGACAGTAACGACTGGTCGACAGCACGATTGGTCGACACAACGATTGGTCGAGATAACCATTGGTTCAGAGGATTATGGTTTACATTCGCAGCGGTACCTCTCAGAACGTACTGACCTCTCAAAACGTAACGTTCCTTTTTGGAAATCATATCTTTTAGAATGTAGTCCTCAGAACGTATAGCATTATAACATATTATTTCCAAATAAGCCCCCGTGTCATCTTTTGTACTCTAAGTGAAATATACATGTATATAGAGGGCCTTCTGAACGATGTTATTTCCGGAAGGGCCCTGGAGCACTTTAGGTATAGGCACCTTGGGAAAACTGCCACACATAATTCGTAAACTCGGAAAATTGCCACACATTCAAAGCGTTTCTCGGACGAACGGCGATTTGTGCTCGTCCCCTTAATGAAAACCATGTGGGAATTTTTTTGTGGGTCAATTTTTCTGTGTGTGGCAATTTTCCGGGTTGCTGAAAGATGTGTGACAATCTTCCGGTGGGGCAATTTACCGCCAAACTGTATGCACTTATTCAAATTTTTTTTTCCAAGTTCCGTTGACCATTTTATGTCGACCAATGTCGACTAATCGTTATATCGACCAGTCGTTACTGTCGACCAATCGTTATGTCGATCAAACGTGCTGTCGACCTATCGTTACTGTCGACTAACCATTACTGTCGACCAACCGTTATGTCGACTAATAATTTCTGTCGACCAATCGTTATGTCGACCAATCGTTACTGTCGGACAATCGTGTGTCGGCCAATCGTTATGTGGACCAACGGTTTGTCGACCAATCGTTACATACCCAACATAAATACATACTAAAATTAGTTAGTGTCAGTTCCCTTTGGTTTTCATCTCCTCTCTGAGATTGCGTAACGGGAGGAACCATTATGTCTAAAGCGCGGGATTCTCATTTCTCATTCGCCTCCTAGTAATTTGTTCAGTTACTGCTTACCATCTTTGGTGAATCCCCAGGCATTGTGCGGGGCTGCAAGAAGCAACCTGCCAAATTGCTTGGCACTTAGCGTGTGTGAGGCTGGAGGAATTTGAGGCCGCTGTGGTGTAGCGGAAGCATATCCGGCGCGTAACTGGAAGACCCTGGGTTCGATTCCCGGTGGCGGCCAATGAGAATTTTTCCGTGACTCACTTATAAAAGTGGAAAGAGCGATGACTTCTATTTGATGTTCTAAGAGAGTAGTAGAAACCCACCATTTTTGCAGAAAGAAAGTAAAAACGATGTAAGTAAGCTAGAATTGCGAAGAAATAGTAACTTGCGGTACACTTTCGTATTCGTGGGTCCCATACTACATACACTATATTGACAAAAGTCACCGGACACCTAGAAGAGGAACACAACATCGCAATTATTGACATACATTAGTACGGTGTCGGTCCACCTTTGGCCTTAGACATACTTTTATTGCTGTCAGTTACTCATTTCAAAATATTTTTCCATTGCAATTTACAAGGTTGGAAAAACACTGAACAGAGAATTTGGCGAATAAAATCATCGTCAAACTAAATATCGTTCAAGCCCCGAGAAATAGAAAGTAATGTCCTCTACCGGAAGTCAGTGCATCGGCCGGAAGTCTTGTGACTGAATCAGTACAGCAATTGAGTCTACCTAGCTGCCCTATTAGGCTGTTGTCGTCCTTTTTCCTAATTGCTCCTCGAAATTCGTACTTACTTGGATTCTGTTATATCTCTGCCAGCCAACTATGTATCGGTGCCATACGATATGTTCTTTACCGTTTCTTTTAAACATTTGCCCTTATGTGGGGATGGATTTAGAACTATCTTTTCTTCATCTGAAGCTGCTGGACTGCAAGCTTTATACACTGGTGAGCCATTACATTATGACCACCCCCAGCCTAGAGAAATGAGCGCGCCTGGAGACCGAATAGTGACGCAGGTGCAGTTCACAGATCAGTATATATACCATCCGAAAACCGGCTTTCGGTTAGTAGGGTGCTTGGAGTCAGAATGGAAAAGCTGCCGATTTATCGGAGTTTGACAAAGGACAAATTCTGATGGCACGGCACCTCAGAAGTACGAATTCGGAAACGGCGCTGCTTGTTGTTTGTTCGCTTGCCGCAGTAGTGAGCACGTTTCAAAAGTGGTGCACCGATGGCCAAACGACAAACCATCGTCCAGCCGTGTGTCATCCGTAACTCATTGATGCCAGGGGGAGCTGAGACTGTCGCGCATTGTTCACAGTGACCGTAGGGCTACAGTGCGACAAATCACCTGCAGCTACAACAGTGGCGACCAGGGCAATGTGTCACAGCACACAATTTATCGTAGTCTTCTGCGCATGGGCTTACGTAACCGAAGACCCAGCTGGGTCCCCATGCTCACTGCACGTAATCACCAACGACGCATGAAATCGGCCCAATATCGTCGAGATTGGACCGTGGATGATTGGAAGAAAATGGCCTGGTCTGACGAGCCAAGATTTCTGGTACATCACGTAGACGGCCGAGCACGGATACGCCAATTACCAACGGAAGCTATGGCACATGGATGCACTTTTGGGCGGAAACAGGCCGACGGCTACGGTGTTATGCTGTGGGCGATGTTTTCTTGGGACCCTTTAGGCCCCATTATTTCAATAGCACAATCCCTGATAGCTGTCTGGTATCTGAACATCGTTGCGGACCAAGTTCACCCATTCATGGCAACTGTGTTCCCTGCTGGTAATGGCCATTACCAACAGGATAGTGCGCCATGCGACACTGTCAGAATCGTTAAGGAGTGGTTCGAGGAATATGCTGATGACTTTCTGTTAATGCCCTGGCTTCTATATTCATCTGACGTAAATCCAATCAAACATTTGTGGTTCGATTTAGAAAAGTAGGTTCACGTTAAATCACCACCACCCGGAAATGTACGGTTACTGAGGAACCTTCTGTTGGCACATTATGGTACCAGATATTCCAGGATACCTATTGCCACATCATCGAATCGATGCCTCGCCGGGTGGCCGCTGTTTTGCGGGCTAAAGGGGGTCCTACAGCTTATTAGGTAGGTGGTCATAATGTAATGGCTCATAATGTAATGGCTTATGCATGTTACCATGCATAAGGTCCTTCCTTTGCTTGCCTTTCCTGCAGTTTTGAGTGCACTCAACAGCAAAATCCTATAGCAATGAATAGAAACACTGCTCTGCTAAATTATATTAAGCGATGTTAAAATTTTCTTCACATACAGCTAATGGAATAGAAACGATCATACACTTACGGACAATGAAATTTGCGCAGCAAGAAGCAAGTATCGAATTGAACTGAAATTTTATGGACGTAATGATACACATGATGGCAAAAACAGATCTGCAGGACAATTGCAGAGCGATCTGTGGCACGCAGTCCGGTCATCTTCAATAGAGCGTCGCACCGCCTCGTGCGGCGATACATGCTGCAATACGGTCCGGCATAGATGCGTATAGATGCCTGATGTTGTCCTGCGGCAGACTGGTTCACACGTGTTGGACTGTGTTCTCCAAACTCCGGACAGTGCGGCACGACGGCAACTTGCGTTTCAACTGATCCCACACATGCTCGATAAGGGACATGTCCGGGGAGCGGGCAGGCCATGGAGTGTCTGGACATGACGTAGGCAAGCCATGGAAGTGTCTGGACTTGACGTAGGCAGTCTTGGACAACCCGAGCCGTGTGCGAGCAGGCATTATCCTGCTGGTATAGCGCACCTGGAATGGGAGCACATGGAGCCGTAGTATGTCATCCACATACCGCTGGCCCTTCAATGATACACGCTACTAGAGCCGATCGGCTATCGTAGGCAATGGCTCCCCAAACCATAATGCCAGCAATGGGGGAGGTGTGGCCCTCGATAGCAAGGTTGGGATTGTGCCGTTGACCAGGGGACCTCCACACCCAGACACGATGATTATCTGTCCCCAAAATGAAGCGGCACTCATCGCTGAACACCACAGACCGCCAGTCTGTGGCGTTCCACATCGCTCTGGCCTGGCACCACTGCACACGGAGCCTGCGATATTCCGGTGTTAATGGCAGCACACGTAAGGCTCACTGGGATCGCAGATTCGCTTCCGCGAGGCGTCGGGAAATGGTTCGTGAGCACACAGGAGCCGCTACATCTGCCTGTATAGTGGACCGGGTCCCCGTGGGATCCATTCATGCCTTTCGCACGATCAGTCGAACCCCTCTACCGGTGGTCCTCCTGGTCCGTCCGGAGCCGCTCCGCCGTGTGTATGGCAGTGCCGTCACGTGTCCACTGCTCCCAACATAGTCGATCAGAAAGATCCACATGGCGGGCTATACGGTCCGCCGGCCTATCTCAAAGTCCGTAAGTTGCATATATCGACGTCTCTGGCGTCTACCCGGCATTCGTGCCACTCTATAAACTTGCCTTCGTCGGCAGGTGCTTTTCGCTTTCATGGGAAATCGACTACACGCTGGTTTATGAGGCTGCCGGTTCATGCTTGAAGTGCCACCACAGGGTGTGCGGTCATGCGCAATCGCATCAAACGTGGATCATTTGCATATCATCACGCACTCTAGCTATTTGCAAAGTTTCGCGGTTGTAGCATCTTTTCTTCTAAGTGCGTAAATTTCATTGTCCATGAGTGTATAACAATGGTAAGAAAAAAGCTTGCGCATGCTAAAAAATGACCAGCCGTAGACAAAAAGCTCTAAACTCCATCGTAAAAGTTTCAGAAACTAAAAAAAGATTCAAAAACTCAGTAACGGTAGTCGTCACCACGCTGCAATACCTGATAAATGTGTTTGTTGTCGTTGCTCACCGTTGAAATCACGAAATTAGGGACTATGCTGAAGTAACGGGGAAAGAACTCTTTCTCGAGAGAGTATCACGAAACAGCTCCTCACGCGAAGGAGTCGTAAAATATCTCAAGAAGAAAAACAATTATGAAAATATTAGTAAAAACAAAATGATGAAACAACTCTTCAAGGAAGGGAATCGTGAGGAAATAAAAAGAAAGTAAATTCGCTAAGAAACTCCACAAGAAACTCTGAATAAATTATCAAGAAAGATAGTCGTGAAACCATCCCCCAATAAAGAATTTTGGTACAGTTCCTTAGGAGAGAGAATAGCAAAATATCACTCAAGCAGGGAAAATGTGTAAAAACTCCGTCAAGATGAAAAGAAAAGTGAAACAACCCTCAAGAGAGATAATCGTGAAAGAACTGGAGGAAACAAATACGGACCAACGTCTCTAAAAGGAACCTCGTGGGACAACTCGAAAAAGAAAATGACTCCTTAAGGAAATGAAAGAGCTTCTTCGGGTAGCGGACTTTGAAGTAACTTCCTTAGAAAATGAATCGTGAAAAAACAACTCAAGAAAGAGGAACACCGAGAGAAGAAGAATTGCGAAGGAATTCCTTAAGGAATTGAGTCTTGAAATAATCCCTCAAGAAAGAGAATCGTGAAATCTCTTAACAACGGGAATCTTCAAGAAAAAGGATGAAAACACTCAAGAAAAATGGTAGTAAAATCATTTCTGAAGAATGGCAATCGTCATGGAAATCCTCAACAGAGAGAATCGTGAAGAACTAATTAAGAAAATGATAATCGTGAAGCGTCTTCTTGAGAAAACCAGTCATGAAACAATTCCAAGCAACGGTGAATCATTACAAAGAGAGAGAGAGAGAGAGAATTGTGATGCGACTCCTTAAGAAGAAAGGGAGTTGTAAAGTAATTCATTAAGAAAGAGAAAACGTGAAGAAGCTTCTTAAGAGAAGGAATAGCAAAACAAATTGTACGAGAGAGAATTGTGAAACATATTAACAAAGAGAATCTTCAAGAAAAAGGATGATGAAAACATTCAAGATTAGAAAAATAACTCCTGAAGAACGACAATCGTGAATCGTGATGTAAATCCTCAAGAGACAAGATCGTCAAAGACTCATCGAGAAGAAGATAATCATGAAACGTCTTCTTGAGAAAACCAGTTGTCAAACAATTCCTAACAATGGTGAATCATGGCACAGCATCGAGAGAGAACTGTGAAGCAACTCCTTAAGAAAATGAGCTGTGGAATAATTCTTTAAGGAAGAGATAGAGTGAAGAAGCTCCTTAAGAAAAGGAAGCGCGAAACAAGTTCTACGAGAGAAAATCTTGAAACATCTTCGAGAGAGAGAGAACGAGAAAGAAAGAGAGAGAGTGATAGAGTGAAAGAGAGAGAGAGAAAGAAAGAGAGACAGACAGAGAGAGAGAGAGAGAGAGAGAGAGAGAGAGAGAGAGAGAGAGAATTGTGAAGCAACTCCTTACGAAGAAAGGGAGTTGTGAAATAATTTATTAAGAAGGAGAAAACGTGAAGAAGCTTCTTAAGAGAAGGAATATCAAAACAAATTGTACGAAAGAGAATTGTGAAACATATTAACAAAGAGAATCTTCAAGAAAAAAGATGATGAAAACATTCAAGACTAGAAAAATAACTCCTGAAGAACGACAATCGTGATGTAAATCCTTAAGAGACAGGATCGTCAAAGACTCATGGAGAAGAAGATAATCGTGAAACGTCTTCTTAAGAAAACCAGTTGTCAAACAGATCCTAACAAGGGTGAATCATAGCACAGCATCGAGAGAGAACTGTGAAGCAACTCCTTAAGAAAAGGAGCTGTGGAATAATTCTTTAAGGAAGAGAAAGAGTGAAGAAGCTCCTTAAGAAAAGGAAGCGCGAAACAAGTTCTACGAGAGAAAATCTTGAAACATCTTCGAGAGAGAGAGAGAGAGAGAGAGAGAGAGAGAGGGAGAGAGAGAGAGAGAGAACTCTGAAGCAACTCCTTAAGAAAAGGAGCTGTGGAATAATTCTTTAAGGAAGAGAAAGAGTGAAGAAGCTCCTACAAGTTCCACGAGAGAAAATCTTGAAACATCTTCGAGAGAGAGAGAGAGAGAGAAAGAAAGAGAGAGAGAGAGAGAGAACTCTGAAGCAACTCCTTAAGAAAAGGAGCTGTGGAATAATTCTTTAAGGAAGAGAAAGAGTGAAGAAGCTCCTTAAGAAAAGGAAGCGCGAAACAAGTTCTACGAGAGAAAATCTTGAAACATCTGAGAGAGAGAGAGAGAGAGAGAGAGAGAGAGAGAGAGAGAGAGAGAGAGAGAGAGAGAGAGAGAGAGAGAGAGAGAGAGAGAGAGAGAGAGAGAGAGAGAGAGAGAGAGAGAGAGAAAATTGTGAAGTACCTTCTTAAGAAAAGGAGTTGCGGAATAATTCTTTAAGAAGGAGAAAGCGTGAAGAAGCTCCTTAAGAAAAGGAAGCGCGAAACAAGTTCTACGAGAGAGAATCTTGAAACATCTTCGAGAGAGAGGGGGAGGGGGACAGGGAATAATGAAACAACTCATGAAGAGCGGTAATCGAGAAATAACTCTCTCATTGAAAAGAATTCGGAAACAGAACTGAAACAGTAGAGAACACAGAAAATTGGTGACGTAATTAATGTCTGCATGTGTGCTCGCTTTTATGTTCTAGCGTCCTTTGGTGGAGATCCGAAACAGGAAATGAGGCAAGACCCATTTCATCAGACTTGTAATCCAGTTACTTGAAAATTTCTGTCACTCGCAGAATTTTATGAGGTAGTGAATTCAATTGAGTTTACAAAGTCCTAAATACAGAGCTCGGATTTACATACTTGTATTTACGTGACACCTTTCATTGATTTTGTGGACTTCGAAGGACAACACTAGAGATACAGCAGTCCCGTAACTTGGGAACAGTGAGAAAATATTGAAAATTCAATATACAAGAATGACTTTAAATGAAGGGAAATTAAGAGCCGAACTATACCTTGCGCACATCTGCTGATGCATGTAGAAAAAGAGCTCTCCCTTTCTGTCTTTTTTCATCTTCATCAGATGGCTGTCCCATGTGCTCGGGTAGACAACATGCCAGTGCCAGTGATGGGCGTTGATGCCGACGTCTTCCCTGTAGTAAGCCAAGTTGTACTCTGGGTCTTTGATGTTACCGGTGGCCTCAACATCGACAATGATTTCTTCCTGGAAAAGAGAATTGCGGCAATGATTGTTACACACGCTTTTGTAAAGTGTACGAACTACATGAATTTTTTGCAAAATATGGGGAACAAGAAGGAATGTCACTGAATTCGGAGTGTAATGCGGTTCTCTTTTGACCTGGTCAAAAGTGTAATAACGCAAATTGTGTTAATGATCAAATGCTCATCGGCATATGAAATCTTAAAACTAAGGGAATATGATAACTACGAGTCCTGTTCAATAAGTAATGCGTCCTGCAAAAATATCACGCATGACGCGTTGCCTAGACACCAGTGAGACGACAAACAATTCTATGTGCCTTAGCTTCATTTTACTGTGTAGTAGAAGTCCGCACATCTCTTGTTCGTATTTTATTGCGTATAAAATGGATAATTCTTTTTCAGCTCTGTCGATGGGTGCAGGGCTGGATGGAACTTCTGCGGAGTCCAGGTCGAAATTTCATTGTGGGCCCTAGAAATTAAATATCATAGTTTAATAAAGTTATTACGTGAAAATGAAAACACACGAAAACAATCATAAGGAAAAGTGATTATCTCCGATTCCTGGGAGCTTAAGAAAAAGACCGTGATACAGGTTGTGTAATGAATATATCGCTTCTGCTACTGAATTATAATGAATTCAGCTTCTTCTAAGCTAATGCTTCTTCTAATGCTTGTTGTTTGTTAATTATATCATGAATAAACTTTCCTGCTAGTAGTGTAGTAATAATAATGAACAAGCTTTTAACTGCTAGTAATGTTGTAGTAGTAATTAAGATGAATAAAGTCTTATGCTGGTTGTTAATAATAATCAACTAATGAAATTAACCTAACAGCCAGACAGAGATCTGACAAAACTATGAGCTGAGAAAGACGTACTTACTAAGACAATCTTTTATTTGGTAAACTTCTGGCTCTCACATAAACGAAGATCTCTTTACACACGAAACAAAGCTCTCACGCACATAAACAACCGCTCTCTCTATACAACAACAGCTCTCTGACACATAAACAACAGCTCACTTCGTACAACAACAGCTCTCCCTACGCACATCAACAAAAAGCTCTCTCTACGTCTCGTTGAACGCGCCTATTTATACTGGCTACCACCACGTCATGACTTACACTCATTGCCAGATCTCATTCAGCGGGAGAAATAACATCTCGTTCAGTAAGAAGATAATTTACATAGTAAAATAAAATAACCAGAGATAGTAAAAATCAAAAGGAAAGTGAATCTAGATTATACGTTACAGTTGGAAGTTCAGAGAAAGAGATAGTAAAAAGTGCTAAAATCTACGATTTCCTTTCCGGGGAGAATCTTAAAGTTTCATTGCAAGTTACATAAAAACGTTATCACAAAATGACAAAAACATAACTTTAACTAATTTGCGTATCAAATATTTTTGCAAGGCAAACATTTTTTCATAGCAAATAATAAGGATCCCTCTTAAGTACATATATTGACAAAAGTAACCGGACACCTAGAAGAGAAACACAACATAGCATTTATTGACATACATTAGTGCGGTGTCGGTCCACCTATGACCTTAATACATGCACTGACCCTTCGAGACATGCTTTCGACAAGGTTTTCGAACACAGCGATTAATATGCGCTTCCATTCAGTTCATAATGCTGCCGCTAACTTCTGCTTAGTAGTAGGCCCTGGTTCCAAATTTCTTATGCGGCGCTCTAATTCATCCCATAGGTGTTCTATAGGATTAAGATCAGGACTCTGTGCAGCCCAGTCCACACACGATACGGAATTATCATCAAACCACGCCGTAACAGTCCTTGTTTTATTGCTCGGTGCATTATCCTGCTGGTACCGACAAGGCTCGGTTCCATAGTATTGCCACAGAGTTGGTAGGACATAATTGTCCAGAATATCGAGGTAGACGTGTTGGTTATCAGGTTTGTCCACGATAACCAATGGGCCTGGACCATACCAAGAAAAACACCCGCACGCGAGTACACTGCCAGCTACAAACTTGACCGTAGGAACAGTACACTGTGGTAAATAGCGTTCCCTCGACTGCCGCTATACCCAAACACGACCATCAGACTGATTGATCGTGCATTTGGATTCATCAGTCCATTGGACACGTTTCCATTGATCTATGGTCCATGATAAATGTTCTTTACTCCATGCTAAACGACGAGTAGCATTCCGAGTTCAGATGAAAGGCTTATGAGCAGCCGCACGACCGCGGTAACCCATGGAATGAAGTTATCTGCGAATGGTACGTGTACATACCGAGGTTCCAGCATTTTTACTCACCTGTACACTGAGGTCTTGTGCAGTGCTCCGTCGATTATCTGTAACGACTCTTCTGAGGCTTCGACGTCCTTTATCATTGATAATTATCTTAGGTCTGCTTGTACGTTTTGCTGCTTCTGGCACGCCATGTGTCTTCCACTTATTCAGTACATCCAAAACAGTTAACTTGGGTATATTTAAACGCCTCTCGGTTTCTCTTATGGGCAACCCACTAATATAACACCAACAATCTTTCCTTTCTCAAAGTCAGTTCGGCGACATTTTCACTCAACCTCACGGTGCAATATGATCGCGGTCAGCTGCAGGCTTGTTTTTATACCGTTTGCAGCTGTACCGCGCATTTTAACAACGCAGCGGATCCGTTCGTTTGCTTTTAAAGGGGTGTCCGGTGAATTTTGTCAATATAGTGTAGATTCCTTTATATACTAAGACATGACATAGGTAAAATGACACCTGTCGTAATGACATTTTTGCCGCCCAGGTGGCGCAGTGCATGGTCTAAGGCGTTGGCCTCTGATCATTCGTCCGTAAGGGGTCCGGGTTCGAATCCCGGTCAGGCATGGATGTCGTGCTTGTCTTACGGCACTGGCTCTCTCCCTTCTCTGGAACCAGTGACCCTAAATTAGGGACGGGCGACTGCTTATAGCCCATTGAGTTGCTCACGGTGGTCGTTAAACCTCCAATCAAAAAAAAAAAAAAAATGACATTTTTGCCATGTAGTGGAATCTATATTGCATTGCATGCTCGAATTCCCTTTAATATATTTTGGAGTAGGTGACACCAAACGAACATGCCTCGACACAAGGAAGCCAAGGAACTAATCGACTTTCAGAGAGGGGATGAAACGTGGGGCAATCGGATATTGGAGCCAGCCAGCGTTAGATTGCAGCAAACCTGCAAATTCCTCTAGCCACAGTTAATCGATGCTGGTGGAATTCAGGAAGGCAGTCAAGGAAACACCAGCAACACGTACGCGTCGCCCTGGAACATCACAGAGGTGTCTTTGAACTGTCAAGCGTTATGTGGAAATGAATCCTGGTTGTGTGGCCGTTGAGACTGTAGAACAGCTCCAAGTGAGTTCCG
This sequence comes from Macrothele yani, assembly GCA_039090855.1. Classification (NCBI taxonomy): domain Eukaryota; kingdom Metazoa; phylum Arthropoda; class Arachnida; order Araneae; family Macrothelidae; genus Macrothele; species Macrothele yani. Next base: position 120,026,080 of record CM076989.1, read on the forward strand.
GAGCTTCTCAGCGGCATGTTCACCGACTTTGCTATCGTGGAGGAGTGGCTTGACGTAAATCTCTTATGTAAGAAGCAAATATTCGTGGCAGACTAGCATGAGCGACAGACATGATTGAAATACCCTTAACATTTTCGTGCGCTGTCATATTATCTGATAAGTTCCAATTTGCACAATTTTCGGACTGTGGTAATGCTTGGGTGAGGCGATTGCTGATCCAGGTATTCAGCTTGAAGCACCGACGACCAACTGTGAAGCATGGAAGTTTTTCAGACAGTGGCATGGCCTGGGTGAGGCGATTGCTGATCCAGGAATTCAGCTTGAAGCACCAACGGCCAACTGTGAAGCATGGCAGTTTTTCAGACAGTGGAATGGCCTGGGTGAGGCGATTGCTGATCCAGGAATTCAGCTTGAAGCACCAACGGCCAACTGTGAAGCATGGAAGTTTTTCAGTCATGATATGGTGAGCCATATGGATAACTAATCGTTCAGTCCTCATAAAATGCGAAGGCAACATCAATGCACAAAAAAACCAAAACCATCCTTGATAGGGGCCTGCTACCAATATTCTCCAGTGCTCAGAGGCTACCTCCTTGTTCATGGAGGATGGCGCTCCATGTCGTAGGGCAAAACGTACCCAAAAATGGCACGAAGAAAACACCAGCCAGAAACTGTCATGTCCAAGCCAGAGCCCAGATATGAACCCAATTGAACCCTGTGGGCCATTTTGGATGGAAAATTACGACGGAAAATTAATTCAAACACTCGACGTGGATCAGGAACATCAAAAAGAAATTATCACGCTTTCCACGTTAATAAGTGAATCTCGGAAAAAATTCTCATCGGCCGCCACCGGGAATCGAATCCAGTCTTCCATGTACGCGCCGGACATGTTACCGCTGCACCACAGCAACCTCGAATTCTCCAGACTCGCATCTGATTAACTGCCAAACTACATGGCAGGTTGGCAGTTAATCAGATGTGAGTCTGGAGAATAGAGAATTTTTCCCTGACTCACTTATTAACGTGGAAAGAGCGATGCTTTCTGTTTGGTGTTCTTGATCCACGTCAATAGTGTGTATTAATTATCCATTCGCCTCTTAGTTATTTGTTCAGTTGCTGCTTTCCATCTTTGGTGAATTCCCAGCATTGTGCGGGGCTCCATGAAGCAATCTGCCATGCAGTTTGACCGTCAATCACATGTGAGTCTGGAGAATTCGATGCCGCTGTGGTGCAGTGGTAGCATGTCCGACGCGTAACTGGAAGACCTTGGGTTGGATTCCCGGTGGCTGCTGATGAAAAAGTTTCCCTGACTCACTTATTAACGTGGAAAGCGCGATTATTTCTGTTTGGTATTACGACGGAGGCCATGGAAACCAACCAACAAGGCCCACCTGCTGGCCTTGTTACGTGAATCGTGGGCTCAAATTCAGCAGAGCACCATCGCTGATCTTATTTCCACAGTGCCTGCGAGGGTGAAACCCTACGTATTGCAATGGGTATGGCTACCAGATATTAATGCCGCTAAAACTACAGCTCCTTCCATTCCATGCGGACATAAAATAAATATTACTAACAAATCAGCAGTTTATTTACTTATGCTATGTCTGTGCATATATAAACGAATCTACTTAAGAGGGATCCTTATTATGGCCGGAAAGGAAATCGTAGATTTCAGCATTTTTACTATATTCTTCTCTGGACTTTCAATCCGTATCGCGGTCTATTTCTTAAGCTCCCAGGAATTTGCGTTAATCATTTTTCCTTATGATAGATTGGTTTTTTGCTGCAAGGGGAAATAACTGACAATTTAGTGTCTTTTTTTACCTATTATATGCTATCATGCATGAGAATTGTTTTTTTAATAAAAATTCCAAGATTTTTTTAAAGTCCCTGAACTATTGGCCTCTACATACAGCCTACCCCTCCCCCCTCCAAAAAAATTCGATATTATTCTTTTTTACGCTTTCCAACCATAGGTTGAACCAGCTTTTTCCGTCCGTCTGTCTGTCGGCACGATAACTCACGTAGAAATGGTTCGATTTTGATGAAATTTTAGTATGTGGTAGGGGACCACCATGGGACGAACCCTATTGAAAATGGGTGAAGTGGGGTCAAAGGTCACGGTACAAGAGCAGGATCCATTCAATTGCCCTTGTGCGTCATAACTTGAGTAAATATGGTTCGATTTCGATGAAATTTTGGTATGTGGTAAGGAACCACCTGGGAACAAAACCTATTGAAAATGGGTGGAATGGGGTCAAAGGTCAGGACATAAAAGCGGGATCCATTTCATTGCCTTTATGCATCATAACAAGCGTAAATATGGTTCGATTTCGATGAAATTTTAGTATTTGGTAAGGAACCACCTGGGGACAAACCCTATTGAAAATGGGCTAAATGGGGTCAAAGGTCAGGGCATAAAGGTGGAATCCATTCCATTGCCTTTATGCGTCATAACATGCGTAAATATGGTTCGATTTCGATGAAATTTTAGTATGTGGTAGGGAACCACCTGGGCACGAACCCTATTGAAAATGGGCGAAATGGGGTCAAAGGTCAGGCAGGACATAAGAGCGGGTTTTGTTCCATTGCCCTTATGCGTCATAACTTGCGTAAAAATGGTTCGATTTCGATGAAATTTTAGTATGTGGTAGGGAGCGACTGGGGACGAACCCTATTGAAAATGGGCGAAATGAGGTCAAAGGTCAGGACACTGGAGTGGCATCCATTCCATTGCCCTTGTGCATCATAACTTACCAAAAAATGTTTCGATTGCGACAAAAGGTTATCATGTTGTTCCGGAGGTATAGTGAACCGGTTCTGTTGAATATCAACGAAATGGGGTCAAAGGTCATTGCACAAAAGCAAGATTTATTCCACAACCATTATTCTCACAACTTGCGTAAAACTGCTTCTATTGCGACAAAACTTTAGTATGTTATTCTTGAGGTGTACTGAACCGGTTCTGTTGAATATCATCGAAATGGGATCAAAGGTCAGGACACAGGAGCGAGATTTATTGCACAGCCATTATCCTCATAACTTGAGTAATAATTTCTGGTATGTTGGAAAGCGTATCATAATCAATGCATTGCATGATTTTACTAACTTGTTATTTTATTTTTAGATTTAAGTATTTGGGTTACACACAAGCATACAGTAGGGATTCACAGAATGATGAAATTTAATTTGCTATTTCATGAATGTGGAAAGGTTTAAGGTGGGTATAAATAGTAATAATATTAATAACAGTAGTAGTAGTAGCAGCTTGATTGGGAAAGCATTCGGCTCCGGAGCAGAAGGATGATGTGACGTACTACAGAGGTGACGCACATGCTAAGACGGAAAGTAGCAGTGATAAGCCCTTTTAAGTGTAACTTAATTGGGAAAGCATTCGGCTTTGGAGCAGAAGGATGTTGTGACGTACTACAGAGGTGACGCACATGTCAAGACGGCAAGTAGCAGTGATAAGCATTTGTCGGCGTAGCTTAATTGGAAGCATTCAGCTCCGGAACAGTAGGATAATGTGACGTACTATAGAGGTGACGCACATGTCAAGACGGAAAGTAGCAGTGGTAAGCCCTTGCCGGTGTAACTTAATTGGGAAAGCATTCGGCTCCGGAGCAGAAGGATGATGTGACGTACTACAGAGATGACGCACATGTCATGAAGGCAAGTAGCAGTGATGTGGCTCTTGTGGGTGTAACTTAATTAGGAAGGCATTCGGCTGCGGAGCAGAAAGATGTGGCTTCGAGGTCCTCCATCGGCAGTGAGAGGGTTTGTTAATTTCGCAGAAGAAAATGGAAAACCGACTCATCGCAATTTCATTTCTCCAGGATATTCGTCAAAATGACTGTATGCAGCTCGTGGTGATCAATCACTAAACGATTCTGCCTGTACATGGCACCTGAAGAAGGGTGTGTAAATTGTTGAATGCTTTCGCTAATAGGGGTGAAACTCGCTTGTCAATGTTTTACGGTAAAAACTAGGCCAAGCCGCCAACGGTAACCGATAACTTGGGTACAGATGGCAAATTTTGAGCGAAGCTATTGCAAAATCTAAGCTCATTAAGGCGTCTATTAGTATAACAAATTCTAGAAAACGAACGCGTGAAATTTATGACTTCCAGAACAAAAGTACGAAACATTCTAAAAAAGAAATGCCTAAAATTTGTCATGAACTACTTTCCTTCACGCCTTCACGTTGGTTGTGATCAGGTTGCATGTAAACAAAGCGGAAAGTCACACTCAGATCGGGAACCGCGTTTTTCATTTTGTATCGCGAAAGACAGACACAGACATACACGAACTTCCTTTTATTATTATAGATTAAGAAAGAGTCGAGCTAACAGACGGAGTCTTTCTATTTCTTCGTTTTTCAATTCAAATGATTTTTTTAAATTAATGTTAGTGAGGAGACTTTCGTGAAACGACTCAAGTAAAAGGCCATATAATTTTAATTGAAATTCCTCAATAACATGGAATTTCGGGAATCGGAAGGCGTCAAAACATGACCATGGACGATGTCCAATCGCATACCAAAAATCACGGTGATCGGATGTGTCATTTCGTAACTATGCCCGAACAACTAATTGTCCAGAGTCTCGTATAGAGAGCCAATTTTTTTAGTTATTATTAAAATTGTCAGTTTTTTAATGGTCATTATTTTTATGCGAAACGACCAATCACCATGATACCAACCCCATGTCACTCACCATGTCCTTCCCTTTCTTTGTGGCAAGGGTCACCGCGATCGGCTGAAGATCTTTGGTGGAGATAGGTAACAAACGACCCCTTCTCAAAACCAGGAAAACCCCCAAAAATGCAAGTTTTTGGACGATTATTCCTCAATGACACGGAAATTTGGGAATCGGAAGGCGTCAAAACCTGACCATGGACGATGTCCAATCGCATGCAAAAAATCACGGTGATCGGATGTGTCATCTCGTACCTATGCCCGAACAACTAATTGTCTCGAGTCTCGTGAAGATAGCTAGGCTCGGCCTTCGACCTCGCTTCGCTCAATAAGTCCAGGCATTTTAAAACAAAACAAAAAAACAAACTAGAAAAAACGAAAAAAACTATTATTTGTTCTCACCTCTTTGTTCATATTACGCGTGGCTGCTTTAAAGGCATTGTAAATGGTTTCCACAGGCACAAACTTGTCAGGAAAGATTTCTTGAATGGGCGGCAACGAGATACCACGGCAGTCTGGTCGGTGCAGGATTGCCACTGACAAAGAATACACGAAAAGCGCTTCATTGACGAAATCTCTGGACTGATGGCACAGGTCAATAAATTCGTCAAATGTTTTGGCACCTGAAGGAAAAAGAAAGAAGGCAAATGAAAAAACAACTTTCACTGAACTGTAAGACAAGGAAGGTAATATATTCATTCATTTTTTTTTTTCGATGATAATGCAACCAGTCACCGTTTCTGGTGCGTGCTTCAGGAGCTGAGAAATCACAAGATTGAATCCTTACAGCTGCCTCCGAGGTCTCCTGACTTTAATCATATTGAGAACATATGGAACGCCATACAGCGAAGTCTCAATAGCCACGTTCTATACCCCAGTACACCAGAGCTGAGTTCGGGCTCAATTTTCGGAGCCCGAGCCCGTGGTATATCTGCCTGAGCCCACCCGAGCCCGAATTTTATATTGCAAGATAGAGCCCGGGCCTGAACGAACCCGAAAACTGGCTAACATATTAACCATTAATAAAAAAATATCTCCTTTTCCACACTTGCGCTCTCTCCTCCTGCTGCAATTAAACAATGTATTTCTCAAATGGGGAAGGGACCCTCTATCTATTTTTATAGTGTACTATACTGTGCAAATTAATTGGGACAAAGTAAAAAATCACTCTTTTTTTTTTTTTCAAAACTATGCCTTTATATCATTCTATGCCTTGATATACACTGATAAATACCTGTATTAGTATGAAGTATATCCTTCTTTAGCAGAAATGACCTCTTGAATTCGTTTTGGCATTGACTCCACTAATTGAGTGCACATACTGTTTTTGACTTCATAATCGTGGAACCACACTTTTATAGCATTCCTTATCATGCGTTCTTTGGTTGTACAGTCCATTTTACCTAAACGTCTCTTCAAAATATTCCACAAGTTTTCTATGGGATTTAAGTCTGGTGAATTTCCAGGCCAATCAAGCAAATGAATTTGATTTTCCAGCATGAAATTCTTGACCAATTTCGAATTGTGACATGGGGCCAAGTCATGTTGAAATGTCCCGTCAAAAGTTTGCAAGAATGGAACAATCTTACGTTGTAATATTTCTACATACTTGGCTGAATTCATCATACCTTGAACAGGAACTAAGCTTCCAGTGCCATTTGATGCGAAAAAAACCCAAAAAACATCTGTTTCAGAGGGTGTTTTACAGCTTCTTTGACATGCTCAGGTCTTAAGGGTTCACAGTTGCTTCGTCTAACGACATTTGCTTGGTAACCCTGCACAAATAAGTGAGTTTCATCACTGAAAATTACCTTTTTCCAGTCATCAGTAGTCCATGATATATATTTTTGGGCCCATGCTAAACGTTTTATCTTCATTTTCGCATTCAAATATTGATTTTTCGTTGGTCTTCTTGCTATCCGGCCAATTCCAGAAAGCCTACGGCGTACAGTTGAACCACTAACATCACAACCACTAGCCAATAAATCTCTTTGAAGGTCGGGGCTTGCTTTTTTTTTTTTTTTTTGATTTATTTTATTATTTCTGATTAGATATTTATCGGTTCGTGGAGTTGTTTTTCGTTTTCTTCCACATTTACCTCTCCTTTTTGGAGACGATGATCCAGATACATTGTATCGCGTAAGCAGTCTTGATACACTTGATTTGCCTACACCAACTGCAGCAGCGACATCTCTCACTGTCATAGAAGTATGATCCTTCAGAGCAATTATTTTTGCATGCTTCCTTGGGGAAATATCCATTTTTCAATACACGAAAGCAACACGTACTCTCAGAGCAAAAACTAACATCCACCTGAAGCTGAAGTGCCTATTTCCTGTTTAAAACCGGTCAAACCACATTCTTACTATCAAGTTCTAACAGTCACACCACCTCACAGCTGATAAAACCGGTTTGCGTGGGTTTCCGACATCAACTGGCGATCACATTACAATTCTGAGAATAAAATAGCTTGTCCCAATTAATTTGCACGGTACAGTAACTGTTCGATTTTCTTTGACCGTTCGTTTCCACCTGAAATGCTTCGGGCGTCGGGCGGTGCTGCAATTGTATGTTGCTCAAATAATGCTAACATTATTGCGCCATAATGGCCTGCAATATGTACGTTGCTAAATAGAATTAGCTGAGCTACTGCGTGGAGATAGGGTGTAAATTATCGTCGGCAAGCTATCAACTATCCAATATCTATAGTTCTTGAAAAAGCTTCTTCTCTGCAGAAACACACTAATGCGCGGCTTATGGCATTTTCTACCCAAGCCCGCAATAAATAACCATCTCGAATGCGCGCTTCCCAACCAGAACCAGTTGCCGAAGAATTTCCTTTACCAACTATAAAGTGTCTCATTTGCTAAATCATATAAAATCACATTTATGTATAAAAAATTCTCACGCTGTCACTCTCTCTGAGAGCCCGAGCCCACCCGAGCCCGAACAGCAATGAATATTCTACAACCAGAGCCCGAGCCCGATTCGGGCCCGGGCTCTGCTTCGGGATTTCGGGTTCGGGCTGACACCGTCTCGGCTCTTCAGCACACTGGCAGACCTCCGTAACCTGTTGCGTGTAATATGGGACGAGCAGAGCCTTAGCTACAGGGAGGGCAGGAAAGGCGGTTGCCCTATCAGAACGTTCATTCTAGGGGCGTAAGTTCATTATCTGGGGTGTGTAAAAAATAGAAATTGTAACTAAAAAAGAGAGTTACACCCTTCGGTATTTCCTTTTTAAAGACTTTGGTTAGTCTCATACAGAATTCCATGAAATTAACCAGAGTACAGTGTAACATACACTATGAGGTGTGAACATCTCATATCCACGAAGGAAATTTTCCAAAACAGTGAATGGAGGTATAGAAAGCGATATGCTGATATGCCTAACCTACATGACCTTTCCGAACATGTCGTTGGGATAAAGAGATAATTAATCATTTGTGCTCTGTCACAGGAAGTTCTCTGAGCGTTTAACCTTGAACGGAATTTTCCAAGCCCTACTCCTAAAGCTTCTTCCTATTATTTCTTTCACTATCCAATACTATGACGCATAATGGCGATGGAAGTGATTCCGCTCCTATGTCATGATCTTTGACCCCATTTCGCCCATTTTCAATAGGGTTTGTCCCCAAGTGGTCTTCTACCACATAATAAAATTCAATCGAAATCAAAGCTTTTTACGTTAGTTATGACGCATAAGAGCAGTGGAATGAATCCCGTTCCTATGTCCTAACCTTTGACCCCATTATGTTCACTTTCAATAGGGTTCCTTACCAGGTGTTCCCCTACAACATACTAAAAGTTCATCGAAGTCGAACGATCTTTACGTGAGTTAACGTGCGGACGGACATACGCACACAACGCGTGACGTAATGAGGCAGATGAGAATCGCGACCATCTGCTCGCAAAAGTGTGACGTCATAAAACCTTAATAGGATCCACACAAAATGCGTGACGCAATGAGACAGATGGCGTGACCACGGGCCAGCATCTCAAGCGCGAGATTGTGACATCATAAGATCGTCCCCTGGTGGTCCCCTACCACATAATAAAATTTCATCGAAATCGAACCATTTTTACGCACTTTATGACGCATTAAGGCAATGGAATACATTCCGCTCCTATGTCCTGGCCTTTGACCCCACTTCACCCATTTTCAATAGGGTTCATCCCCAGGTGGTCCCCTACCACATAATAAAATTTCATCGACATCGAACCATATTTACGCCAGTTATGACGCAAAAGGGCTATGGAATGGATCCCGCTCCTATGCCGTGACCTTTGACCCCATTTCGTCCATTTTCAATAGGGTTCGTCCCCAGGTGGTCCCCTACCACATACTAAAATTTCATCGAAATCGAACCATTTTTACGCGAATTACCGTGCCGACAGACGGACGGACAAAGCTGGAGCATATACGCTTCTTCAACCTACGGTTGGAAAGCATAAATAATAGGAATTCATAATTTTGTTTGACTGACCTTCCAGAACACAGTAATTTCATAAAAAGGAATCAGCGTCATTTTATTTCATAAAAACACGACATAACGCCTACGTAACAGGACAAACGTCACTGACAGTTGTTCGAGCACGTACGTGTTGCCACAGATGAAGTCGTTTGTATTACTAACTTTATTTTATTTTCCGGTATTTCTCCTTGATTTAACATATCGTGCGATAGCGGTGAGCTTAGTTCTGATTTCGGCCACCGGATAAAAACAGATGGCGCTGAAAGTACTGAAGGACGTCAGAGCGTTGACGTCACGGTATTTCTCCTTGACGTTACGCATCGTGCGATAGCGGGGAGCTTAGTTTCGATTTCGACCACCGGATAAAAGCAGATCGCGCTGCAAGTACTGAATGACGTCAGAGCGTTAAGGACAGACGTAACATAACGCCGATTCCTTTTTATGAAATTACTCTACATTTTTTTTCCTTTTTATGAAATTACTTTGCAATGCGAAGAAAATGAAATAACACACGACATAACACCTACGTAACACAAAAAGCGTCGCAGACAGTTGTTTGAGCATGTGCGTATTGCCACATATGAAGTCGTTTGTCTTAATAACTTTATTTTACTATCCGGTATTTCTCCTTGATTTTACGTATCGTGCAATAGTGGTGAGCTTAGTTCCGATTTTGGCCACCGGAAAAAGCAGATGGCTTTAAAAGTACTAAATGACGTCACAGAGTTAAGGACATACCTAGCCTATTACATAGGCTTTATTTTACAAAAACAAATCCATTAATTCTTTACGATCTCGGCTTTTTTTACGCTTTCCAACCGTAGGTTGAAGAAGCGTATATGCTCCAGTTTTGTCCGTCCGTCCGTCTGTCTGTCTACCTGTCTGTCTGTCTGTCCGTCCACACGATATATCTCCTAAAAATAGTTCGATTTCGATGAAAGCTTAGTATATGGTAGGGGACCACCTGGGGACGAACCCTATTGAAAACGGGCGAAATGGGGTCAAAGATGAGGACATAGGAGCGGGATCCATTCCATCGCCCGTTATGCGTCATAACTTGCTTAAAAATGGTTCGATTTCGATGAAATTGTAGTATGTGGTAGGAGACCACCTGGGGACGCACCCTGCTGAAAATGGGTGAAATGAGGTCAAAAGTCAGGACATAGGAGCGGGATCCATCCCCCTTCCCTTATGCCTCATAACTTGCGTAAAAATGGTTCGATATCAATGAAATTTTAGTATGTGGTAGGAGACCACCTGGGGACGAACCCTATTGAAAATAGTGAAATGGGGTCAAAGGTCAGGGCACAGGAGGGGGATCTATTCCATCGCCCTTATGCGTTATAACTTACGCAGAAATGCTTCGATTGAAACAAAACTTTATCATGTTGTTCCGGAAGTGTACTTAACCGGTTCTGTTGAATATCATCGAAATGGGGTCAAAGGTCAGGGCATAGGAGCGAGGTTTAGTCTACAGCCATTATTCTCATAACTTGAGTAATGATTACTGGTATGTTGGAAAGCGTATCAAAATCAATGCATTGCATGATTTTACTAACTTGTTAAAAAGGAAGTCTTTTCAAAGGGAGGAGGTTTCGCCCCTTGCTAGATCCATTACTTGCCGTCGTCATAGGAAGCTAGGAATAATAGAAATAATGAGCACAAATTGGGTGAACTGATCGCGATATAACTATTGCTACTAATAAAAGTCTTTCACAGTAGCTGTCTTCTTTATTTCCTCGACAATGTTAATTTTGATGATGTGTGCTTGGCACAGGATGGTGCCTGATGTGTCTGAGTCGTGTTTCTTAGTTTGTGCGTTCCCAGAGCTAGGACCCTCAGTTAGCATTTGCAGACCTTAGACGACTGCTATGCGGATGCGCAGGCTGTCAGAATTCTTGCTGTGATATGACCTGAATCCATACTTAAACATTTGTTTTCATATCATCAGAAGAATCAAAACAGTGGTCAAGAATTTAGTTACAACTATGACGTACTACAGAAGTGAAACACATGTCAAGACGGCAAAGTTGCAGCGATAAATTCCGTCAGTGTAGCTTAATTGGAAAGCATTTAACTCTGGAGCAGAAGGATGCTAGTTCAATCCCATCATTGAAAACTTTGTGACTTGCACATAACCTAAAATAATAAAAACCCTTTCTTTACGCTTTCCAACCGTAGGTTGAAGAAGTGTATATGCTCCAGCTTTGTCCGTCCTTCTGTCCGCACGATAACTGGCGTAAAAATGGTTCAATTTCGATGAAATTTTAGTATGTGGTAGGGGACCACCCGGGGACGAACCCTATTGAAAATGGGACAAATGGGGTCAAAGGTCACGACGTAGGAGCGGGATCCATTCCATTGCACTTATACGTCATAACTTGCGTAAATATGGTTCGATTTCAATGAAATTTGACTATGCGGTAAGGGACCGCCTGAAGACGAACCCTATTCAAAATGGATGAATTGGGGTCAAAGGTCAGGACATAAGAGCGGGATGCATTCCATTGCCTTTATGCGTCATAACGTGCGTAAAAATGGTTCGATTTTAATGAAATTTCATTATGTGGTAGGGGACCATCTGGCCTATTAAAAATGGACGAAATGGGGTCAAAGGTCAGGACATAGAATTGCGATCCATTCGATCGCCCTTATCCCATATTATTAAGGTGGACGACAAGTAATTTTGCTTCCTATACTACCAATGGAAAAACTTTTGTACACATTTCCTTCACAATTACTGTGTCCCCAAGGATGAAAATTTGAACATCGATTAAAATGACTTCTTATTATCACTTAGAATACTTAATATTTTCTAAAACATAACCATAATTATATTAAAAATCAATAACTTTTCCTTTGTTGGTGTTGAAACCAGAAAAAGGATGGCGCGACCTGTACTTTGATGACGTCAGTAGACAAACAAATGTTGGTTTGCGTAATTATGGTTATGTTTTAGAAAATATTAGGTATTCCAAGTTATAAAATGAAGCTATTTTAATCGATGTTCAAATTTTCATCCTTGTGAACGCATTAATTGTCCAGAAAAAGGATGGCGCGACCTGTATTTTCATGACGTCAGTAGACAAACAAATGTTGGATTGCATAATTATGGTTATGTTTTAGAAAATATTAAGTATTGCAAGTTATAAAATGAAGATATTTTAATCGATGTTCAAATTTTCATCCTTGGGAACGCATTAATTGGGAAGAAAATGTGTACAGAAATTTTTCCATTCGAACTACAGGAAGCGAAATTACTTGACGTTCACCTTAAAGAAGCATTTCTTGTATGTATGTAAGTTTTATTTTGAAAACGGCTCTAAGGATTTTGATGAAAGTCGTTAACCTACCGTTTTCTGGTACTAGAAATCGATTTAGCTTGATCTCGACTTTAGGAAAATTCGTTTAGTGAGTTAATAACCACCCCGAATTACCACGTTTTTAATGTAATGTCATGGCGTCGTCCGATTAGATGTTGGCGCGCGGTCGCGCCGTCTGTCTCATTACGTCACGCGTTGTGTGCGGATCCTATTAAAGTTTTATGAAGTCACAGTCTTGTGAGAAGATGGTCGCGATTCCCATCTGCCTCATTACGTCACACGTTGTGTGCGTATGTTCGTCCGCACGATAACTCGCGTAAAAATCTTTCGATTTCGATGAAATTTTAGTATGTTGTAGGGGAACACCTGGGAAGGAACCCTATTGAAAGTGAACGAAATGGGGTCAAAGGTCAGGACATAGGGGCGGAATCCATTCCACTGTTCTTATGCGTCATAAATAACGTAAAAATGGTTCGATTTCGATTAAATTTTAGTATGTGGTAGGGGATCACCTGGGGGACAAACCCTATTGAAAATTGGCGAAATGGCGGTCAAAAGTCAGGACATAGGAGAGGAATCACTTCCATCGCCATTATGCGTTATAACTTACGTAAAAATGTTTCGATTTAGATGAAATGTTCGTATGTTGTAAGGACCTGCCTGGGGACGAATCCTATTGAAAATGGGCGAAATGGGTCAAAGGTTAGGACACAGAAACGGGATCTATTCCATAGACCTAATGCATCATAACTTACGTAAAATTGCTTCCTTCGATTGCGACAAAACTTTATCATGTTATTTCGCAGGTATACTGAACCAGTTCTGTTGAATATCATCGAAATGGGATCAAATGTCAGGGCACAGGAGTGAGATTTATTTCACAGCCATTTTCCCCATAACATGAGTAATGATTTCTAGTATGTTGGAAAGCGTATCATAATCAATGCATTGCATGATTTTACTAACTTGTTATTAAATACTATATTATTTCTTAAGAAACAAGATTATGAAGTAACAGGATGGCCGGAAAGTTAATTGAAGGAGGTTGCTGTTACCTTGTCTTACTCTATTGTCCAAGCTACCTTTCGTTTATACTAATAGTAATCAATGAATTAATAAAATTCAAGTAATATGCAAAATTCAGTCATTTGTTTCGAAACTACTGATGTTTTTGTTGATTTTGTTTATTAAATTTATACAGAACGTATCAAAATCTGAAATCTTACATTTGCTGTAAATACTCAAGAAACGCCTATAGTTTAGTAAATCCGTTTATTTTCGTGGTGTAATATGCGTAAAGACTAACCTAAGCTTTCACCATTCATTCACATGGGAGACTTTTAAAAGACAATGGTAGACATAAATATGCAGGGAATTAGAACACGTAAGAAACGAAGATGATTTTTGGAAAATAACGTGGGTTGACATCACGAGCAGCATTACGTGACACAAATCTATATAAAACTCCGTTTATTGGTGTGAAGATATATTTAAAGATGAAATACAAGGAAGAAATTGTATCTTCCGAGCAGGAGGCTTTCGCAAGGACTACAAACGTTACTAACAAGTCTTTAGTAGTCCTTGAGAAAGCTTCCCGGTCGGAGAGCGAAAGCCCGGGAGCTACAATTTTTTTCCTTGTATTTCATCTTTAAATATATCTTCACACCAATAAACGGAGTTTTATATAGATCTGTGTATTGTATTTAGGTGTGAATCCCGTTCAATAAGTATTACGTGAGTTTTCATCACGGTGTGCCCCGATGTGCTCATATCTTTTAATAACGCATGCGAAACTATTGGTAGTTCTGTGAAAACACTAGTTCGTCCGCGACGGGCATCGAATCCGTGTCTCCCTCACTCCGGGGTAAGTCACTCTCCCAACTGGGCTACGCGGACAGAATGTCTCGCTGCAGATTTGTCGTCTTGACACATGTTTTCACCTCTGTAGTACGTCACATTTCGATAGAGACTATGTTATTGCATACTAGTTTGCTGGAACGGATTCCGACTGTTTCCCTGATGGCAGTCTCTATAAAGTTCATGTGAGGGGCAACGGACATTATTCACCGAGCATTGTGTCAATGGAAAACTTTTCCGTGTCTGCGGACCAGCAATAGTTTGTTTGCATGCGTTACGTTGCAGGGGTTCAGGAAATTGGAGATTTTCGTTAATTTATTACCGACATGCCTAACTTTTTCCCAACGTGTGGTTGTGCTAATAAATCCTGTCTCCTAAAATGCGCAGAAGAAGGAATAATTTTCCATAATTTTGATACTCAACGGCTACTGGAAATGTAGGTAAAAAAGGAAAAAGAAAGCAGTTCTGATATCAGTTACTTTACGTACATGAATGAAAACTCTATTGAAGGACGGTAGACACACGGCGTATCAGTGTGTTACAATGACATTTGTACAAAAATGAGATGAGAACCTAGTTTTTCTTTTGAAGAGCAAAGTTCCCCTAATCTCGTTTGAAGAACTGAAAACTTCCTTTAAATAAGTACGTAATGCGAAACCAAGTAAACAGTGCCTCCTAATATTCGACGATTACCAAATAGAGAGCTTGGAATTTTTATGATGTTATTAATCTCTTTCTGCGAAAATTTAATAGCACCAAAATTGCCAAAAGCTAATAGAAAGTTAGAAAGTTTCCGTTTTTATGATAGTTCAGAATAGACTACTATCTTAATTACAATTTAGAGACATATTAACTTTCATGAGAAAAATGAGCAGGTTTGAATTATGGATTCGGGATTCAGGTTTTTTTATAAATTTTTCAGACTTACTTTTTCGGGACGTTACAGACGCTAGACAAATAGACAGTAGCAAAGAACTAACAAAGAATATCCCCATGCGTTTTCCCCCAGCTGTCCATGTCTTCCCTTTATCTTTTGCGCTCTCTCTCTCTCTGCCTCTCTCTATCTATTTCTCTCTGCCTCTCTCTCTCTCTCTTTCTCTGTCTCTGCCTCTCTCTCTCTCTCTCTCTCTCTCTCTCTCTCTCTCTCTCTCTTTTACACTTTCCAGCCGTAGGTTGAAGAAGCGTATGTGTTCCAGCTTTGTCCATCTGTCTGTCTGTCCGCACGATAATAACTCGCGTAGAAATGATTCGATTTCAATGAAATTTTAGTATGTGGTAAAAGACAATCTGGGGACAAACCCTATTGAAAATCGGCGAAATGAGGTCAAACGTCAGGACATAGGAGCGGGATCCATTCCATCGCCCTTATGCGTCATAACTTACGTAAAAATGCCTATATTGCGGCAAAACTTCAGTATGTTGTTCCGGAAGTATACTGAACCAATTCTGTTTAATATAATCGAAATGGCATCAAAGGTCAGGGCACAGCAGCGAGATTTATTCCACAACCATTATCCTCATAAATTGAGCAATAACTTGAGTAATGATTTCTGGTATGTTGGAAAGCGCATCGTAATCAATGCATTGCATGATTTTACTAACTTGTTATTCGATTCCCTTCTCTTTCTTTTATTACTGAAGCTAAATCAATGTGATACATATTTTAAATCCAATTCCGTAGTAAGCTTAATTGTTAAATTTTTTTT
Source organism: Macrothele yani (assembly GCA_039090855.1). Lineage (NCBI taxonomy): Eukaryota > Metazoa > Arthropoda > Arachnida > Araneae > Macrothelidae > Macrothele > Macrothele yani. The sequence continues at coordinate 120,042,136 of CM076989.1, forward strand.
AGAAAAACTGAAAACAAAATGTGGAGAGTTAACCATTTACGATCTTCGCTATTTTAAACTTAAAAACTTCGTTAGCATTTAGGGAGGGCGGGGATCGCCCCAGTCGGGGCGATGGATCCGCCACTGATTTGTACGAATTATCTTCTGAATGGGAAGCTCGCGTGCTATCGTTGAGCCAGAAAGTCACGTAAAGACATCTCACGTATATGGTATAAATCTAATCACTCGATGATGAAATGTTTTTGTTATTAATGTGAGTGATTTTTTTCGGTTGCTGTGCGTTGAGAATACCAGAAATCATTACTCAAGTTATGAGGATAATGGCTGTGGAATAAATCTCGGTCCTGTGCCCTGACCTTTGATCCCATTTCGATGATATTCAACAGAACCGGTTCAGTATACCTCCGAAATAACATGATAAAGTTTTGTCACAATCGAAGTATTTTTACGTAAGTTATGATGCATAAGGGTTATGAAGTAGATACCGCTCCTGTGTCCTAACCTTTGACCCCATTTCGCCCATTTTCAATAGGATTTGTCCCCAGGCAGGCCCCTACATTATACTAACATTTCATCGAAATCGAACCATATTTGCGCACGTTATGACGCATAAGGGCAATGGAATGGATCCCTCTCCTATGTCGTGACCTTTGACCCCACTTCACCCATTTTTAATTGGGTTCGTCCCCAGGTGGTCACCTACCACATACTTAAATTTCATCGAAATCGAACCATTTTTACGCGAGTTATCGTGCGGACAGACATACAGACGGACGGACGGACGGACGGATAAAGCTGGGGCATATACGCTTCTTCAACCTACGGTTGGAAAGCGTAAACAACCATGTTGGTCCGCAGAAATCCACCCCTCACGTCACAGGAATAAAGTCCATTCACAAAAGTATTCAGGGAAAGTGGCTCGTGAATTTCAGTAAAATTTGGACATTCTCTAAAGAAACGTGGAGTGCGTACTTACCAACTAGAAGTTCCACAAGGCGGCTTGCCTCATCCAGATGCTTTTGGTGGAAGCACGAGAAGATGAGACCACGTCCCAGAATTCCGATTCCTCGTAGTCTTTCATCCCTAATTGCTCGGAGGCCGAATTTTGCCTTTGTGGACAGGCCAGAATGCTCGAACAGTTCGAGCAATACAGCTTGCTTTTCGTTTGCTTCGTGAGGCATCTTGCAATTGGAAAGCTGGAGAGAAAGAAGCCACCACGCGGAATGACAATCCGGCACACAGCAGCTGATACCTACATTTCTTTTATATAGCGTCGGGAATACCTTCCGTTCGGGGAACTGTTTGCCTGAGAGCAGTCTTAAACTTTGTGGCTGCTATTAAAAGTTCAGCTGGTTGTCACGTGACGGGAGGTTTCCGTTCACACTAAAAATGACCCTTTGCTTTGCGCGCCGTGATAAGCGGAAATGTTTGCTCGCCGCTGACCGCAACGCAATTCTCAACTGAAGAAAAATGTCGTCACCGATAAAATTGTATTTCGTTTGTCATCAAATGAAACTGCAGATGATCACACCTGGTCCGCCCAATCATTTTTTAATGAGTATAGGCTGTTGAACCAACATTTTGGCTTAACTGAAACACTTTTGTCGTGCATTTGAATCAACTGAAATACACTAACGATTTCTTATACTAGAAAAGAATAGCTGTTAGTATGCTCCTAGGTCTGTAAGCACAAGCATTTCAACTGAGAATTCTTCGAAGTCAGGTAACAGCAAGTCTGAAGCATTCGCGCATAACACTGTGGGAATATTTATTTAGACAAATCAACTGAGTATCAAAGCTGCTGGCTGCCAGACCGCGATAAAACTTGAAACAAAATATGAATTTTATACTCCTAGAGACAGAATTTTACCATCATCAAAGGTTTTGTGATCGTAGAGCTCAGCTTCTTCTTCCTCTGCTTTTTTTTTCTAGTTCATTCCTCTCTTCATCTATTCCATCACTCTCTGCCTCTGTTATCTAATTCATCTCCCTTCATCTGATTAATAACTCTGCCACTTTTAACTTAACTTATGTCTCTTTATCTATTCCATCACTTTGTCTCTGTTATCTAATCCATCTCCTTTATTAATTTCATCACTCATCTTCCGTCATCTAATCCATCTCACTTTATCTATTTCATCACTCTGCTTCTGTTCATCTACTCCATCTCTTTTTCGTCACTAAACCCCTGTTTATCTAATTCAGCGCTCTTCATCTCATCCACCACTCTGCCTCTGTTATCTAACCCATGTCCCTTTTTCTATTCAATCACTCTACCTCTATTTGTTTAATTTGTTTATCCAATGTACTTCCCTTCTTTCGTTCATCTAATCAATCACTCTCATTTTATCTAATCTCAGTTTCCCCCTGTGTTTACCCAATCCATCTTTTAGATTAATTTATCTAGTGCCGCCCCGGTGGCGCAGGCCTCTGATCATTCGTCCGTAAGGGGTCCGGGTTCGAATCCCGGTCGGGCATGGATGTTGTGTTTGTCTTACGGCACTGGCTCTCTACCTTCCCTGGAACTAGTGACCCTAAATTAGGGACGGGCGACTGCTTATAGCCCATTGAGATGCTCACGGTGGTCGTTAAACCTCCAATCAAAAAAAAATAAAATATCTATTTTAATTCTTTCCACCGTTTATCTGACCTACTTCTTTACTTTCCATTTATCTAATCTATCTCACTCCCCATTCCGCCGTTTATTTATGCAATTTACCTTACATAATATAATTTATTTACTTCTCCATCTATTGGAGGCTATTTTTAATTAGTTATATAATTATCTCTCTTTATCTTGCCTACCTCTGTCTTCTCTCTCTATATTTTTTCGATTCCGTTTATCTAATCCATCTCTCTTTATCTATTTCCTCAGTATACTTCTGTTTATCTAAAACAACCATCTTTATCTCTTCAATCACTTTGTCTCTTTATATAATCTATGTCCTTTATTCTATTAAATCACTCTGCCTCTGTTTGTTTAATTCAAACTGGATGCTAGCAATACCGTCTTAGCACGATTTATTAAAAATGAAGGTTATGTACAGGTTAAAAATACACATATTAGCACTTTCGAGGTGACGTTCACCTTATCTTTAAATGTACCCAAAACACGCCAACACGACTTCTTATATACACATGTGCACCATGGGTACGTCACTGTGTAGACACGTTGTTTAATTCGCTTATCTAATATACTCTACTTCCCTTCCTCCATTTATCTAATCAATTACACTCATTTCATCTAATCTCAGTTTCTCCGTGTGTTTACACAATCCATCTTTTAGATTAATTTATCTAATCTAATTATTCCCTCCATTTATCTTACGTACCTCACTCTCCATTTCTCCACCAATTTATCTAGCTTATGTCACTCCATTTATCTAATCTATTTGACTCCCCATTTCGCCATTTGTTTATGCAGTTTATATTTCCTAATATAATTTATTTACTTCTCCATCTATTGGAGGCTCTTTTTTTAATTAGTTATCCAATTATCTCTCTTTATCTTGCCTACCTCTGCCCTCTCTCTCTCTATGTTTTCAATTCCGTTTATCTAATCCAGTTTTATCTATTTCCTCAGTATACTTCTGTTTATCTAATCCAACCATCATTATCCCTTCCATCACTTTGTCTCTTTATATAATCCATGCACTGAATTCTATTCGATCACTATACCTCTGTTTGTTTAATTTGTCTATCCGATATATTCCCTTCTTCAGTTTATCTAATCAATCACACTCATTTCATCTAATCTCAATTTTTCCCTTTGTTTACCCATTCTATCTTTTAGATTAATTTATCTAGTCTATTTCTTTCCTCAATTTATCTTGCCTACCTCAATCTCCATTTCTCCACCAAATTATCTAGCTCGTGTCACTCCATTTATCTAAGCTATCTCACTCCCCATTTCTACATTTATTTATGGAGAAATAAATAAATGTAGAAACCACTCCTAATATAATTTATTTACCTCTCCATTTATTGGAGGCTCTTTTTATTTAGTTATCCAATTATTTTCCTTTATCTTGCCTACCTCTCTCCTCTCTATATATTTACAACGGCCGTTCCATAAAAACTGAGAGTAAAATCACACAAATGAAGAAATACAGGTACAGCAAAATATATGTTTCTCTTTCTCAAAGTATCTTCCTTCGATGATATGCAACGGTCCCATCGTTCAGTCCACTTTTCAGAGCAGGTGGCGAAGGCATTTTGCGGAAGCTGCTTTAGCTATTCCTGTACAGCTTGAGTAACGTCAGCATCTGTGTTGAATGTGGCGCCACGGAACTTCTCTTCGTTGTTGGAACCAATCAGAAATCGCACGGGGCGACGTAAGCACTGTAGGCAGGCCGTGGCATGATTTCAGTACTGCATTTCGTAAGAAACTGTTGAACACCAGCAGCCACATGTGGGCGGGCGTTATCATGGTGTAGGGTCTACGTGCCCACCAGTTCCGGTCGCTTAATCGATATGTGTCGTCGCAGACACTTCAAGACTGAAATGTAATACTCAGCATTGACAGTAATTTGTGGTGGAACTTCATGCTAGAAGATTACACCTTTATGATCAAATAAAATTATCATCATCACCTTTCCAGCTGATTTGGTTTGGCGGACGTTTTACGGAGGAGGCGAGCCTGTGTGTTTCCAGACACTCGTCGCGCTTCGTGAGAGGGTCGAAATTGTGGACCCATGTTTCATCGGCAGTTATTGCGGTGTTTAGAAAGTTTGGATCCTTTGAAATCATTTGTTTCCACTCACGACACACCTGAACTTTGGCAAATAATTGTTTTCTCGTCAGGTGATGAGGTATCCACCCGGAACACACAAGATGCGGTAGAAATTTGTCGCGAAGAATGAGAAAAGCTGACGTTTTTGAAATATTAATTGACGCCACTATGTCTTCACACGCTGTTTGTCGATCTTCTTGCATGGTTGTCCAAACAGTGTTAACAATACGCTCCGTAACATCACTTTCAGGTCGACCAGGCCTAGGAGCGAGCTCTGCCGACAAACACTCTTTTTTGAAATCTGGGTGCTATCTAAAAATCATTGACTCACCCAAACATTTATCTTTGTAAGCTTTTATCATTAAATCAACTGTTTCTGGAGCCGTTTTACCCAAACGATAGCAAAATTTTACCGCACAATGCAATTTCACTTCTGAACTCAGAATCACTCACCTCCATAGCTGTATGGTGAAATGCAGACGTACCTTAAACAACTGCGCAATAACAAAACCAGAATCTTCCAAATACGTGAAGACAATGTAAATAGACAAAGCCATCGCTCTTTCCACGTTTTCCTTTTGATTAACCCACAGCAACCCAAAAATTGTTTTTCAACACAGTTGGGATCGAACCCCAGATCTCTCGATAACTAGCCGAGTGTTCGCCTTATGCTACGGTGCCAACAATCCACGGCGCTATGTGTGTTTACCTGTCAGCATCTGACCTCACAAATCAGTGGGAATGGGCTCGGCAACTGAGACGCCTCCACTGGTGGGGCTTAACGGCACAAGCTATTTAATTATAGCTAATAAATCCAAAGAGCGAGAGAAATGGTGAAAATCTTCCAAATATGACTTTGTCTATTTACTTTGTCTATTTTCGATGACTTTATCTACTTACATTGTCACCACATATTTGGAAGATTTTCACTATCACTCTTGCCCTTTGGATTTATTAGCTATAATTAAATAGCTTGTTCCGTTAAGCCCCACCAGATGGGGACGTCTCAGTTTCTGAGCCCATTCCTACGGATTTGTGAAGTCAGATGCTGACAGAGAGACACACATAGCGCCGTGGATTGTTGGCCACCGTAGCATAAGGTGAACGCACTCGGCAGGTTATCGAGAGATCTGGGATTCGATCCCAGCGGTGTCCGGATAATAATTTTTGGTTGCTCTGTGTTAATTAAAAGAAAAACGCGGAAAGATCGATGATTTCGTCTATTTAAACCCAGAATCATCTGCCACGGCTAATAACTGTTGCCATAGATATTTCCTTAATTCAGTTAGTCGTCTACGAGGTTAGTTTTCCACTTCGCACTGTTTCCAACTAAAAAAAAAAAAAAAAAAAAAAGACTCTAGGTTTTTATGGAACAGCCCCTGTATTTTTTCAGTTCTGTTTATCTAATATATATCTCTTTATCTAATTCCTCAGTATACTTCTGTTTATCTAATATATATCTCTTTATCTAATTCCTCAGTATACTTCTGTTTATCTCATCCAACCATCTTCATCTCTTCCATAACTCCATCTCTTTATATAATCCATGTCCTTTATTCTATTCGATCACACTGCCTCTATTTTTTAAAATTTTCTCTCCGATGTACTCTATTTCCCTTCTTCAGTTTATCTACTAATATACACTATATTGACTAAAGTAACCGGACACCCCTTCAAAAGCAAATGAACGGATCCACTGCGTTGTTAAGATACTCGGTACCGCTGCAAACGGTATAAAAACAAGCCTGCAGCTGACCGCGATCATATCGCACTGTGAGGTTCAGTGAAAACGTTCGCGGCGGGAGAGAACTGACTTTGAGAAAGGAAACATTGTTGGGTGTTATATTAGTGGATTGTCCATAAGGGAAACCGAGGGTCGCTTAAACATACCCACGTCAACTGCTTTGAATGTACTGAATAAGTGGAGGACACATGGCATGCCTGAAGCAGCAAAACTTACCGGCGAGACCAAAGAAAATCAGTGATAGAGGACGTCGAAGCTTCAGGAGAGTCGTTACACCTAATCGACGGAGTACTGCACAAGACCTCAGTGTACAGGTGAGTTCAAATGCTAGAACCTCGCTATGTACACGTACCATTCGCAGAGAACTTCATTCCATGGGTTACCGTGGTCGTGCGGCTGCTCATAAGCCTTTCATCTCCACTCGGAATGCTACTCGTCCTTTAGCATGGTGTAAAGAACATTTATCGCGCACCGTATATCAATGGAAACGGGTCCTATGGACTGATGAATCCAGATACACGATCCATAAGTCTGATGGCCGTGAGTGGGTAGGGAGGCAGCCGGGGGAACGCTATTTACCACAGTTTACTGTTCCTACTGTCAAGTTTGGAGCTGGCAGTGTACTCGTGTGGGGGTGTTTTTCGTGGTATGGTCCCGGCCAATTGGTTATCGTTGACAAACCTGTTAACCAACACGTCTACCTCGATAATCTGGACAATTATGCCCAACGAGCTCTGTGGCAATGCTATGAAACCGAGCCATGTTGATTTTATTAGATGTCTCAATGAAGGAAAGATTCCTGAGGAATGGACCAATGATACAATGATCCTGCTACATGAAAAAGGTGACATTGAGGATCTCAAGAACTACATGCCGATCAACTTTTTTTCAGTGGTTTATAAAATCTTAACTAAGGTTCTTTCACATCGCTTGAAGGTAGCATTGGACATAGCTCAACCAAGAGAACAAGCTGGATTCAGGAGTGGCTACGGCAGCATATATCATATTCATGTACTGAGAAAACTAACCTAAAGAACGAGGGGAATATGAACTCCCATTATGCACGGCTTTTATCGATTATGAAAAGGCCTTTGATTCTGTGAAACCATCAGCAGTTACAATGGCTCTGAAATCCAGCGGTACAGAAGATGCTCACATTAGCATTATTAATAACATCTATGAAAATGCAAGTGCAAAATTTCGGCTATTTCAGGATACAGCAACAAAAAAAATTCGTAAGAGAGTGAGACAAGGTGACACCTATTTCTCCCAAATATTTCAATGCCACATTGCAAAGTGTCTTTCAATCGTTGAACTGGGAAAAGAAGGAGATAAAGATTAATGGAGATTATTTACCTCATCTTCGTTTTGCTGATGACGTAATTATTTTTTCAACAACCCCTTTAAGCTGCAGAGTATGATCTAGGAACTTGCTGACAACAGTAAAGAAGTGGGATCAAAAATGAACTTTCAGAAGACAAAAGTGGTATACAATGCTTTTACGAGAAAAGAAGATTTATCAATTGATGGGGAAAAGCTGGAGATAACCGTACTTACATTTACCTTGGACAGGAGATATCAGGAAAGGGTCACATTGATGAGGGAGTTAATCGGCGCATAAAATTTAGCTGGATAGCTTTTTGGAAGAAACCGTACAATTTTCAAGAGCAATATGCCATTATGTCTTAAAAGAAAAGTATTTAATCAATGCATCCTGCCAGTTCTTACATACGGAGCAGAAACATAAACTTTAGCTAAAAAAGACATAAAAAGGCTGCAGACAAATGAAACAAGCATGGAAAGGTGCATACTTGGTGTAACCAGGAAAGATAAGAGGAGGAACTCGTGGATAAGGAAAATGACAAGAGTAGAAGACATCATGATCAGGGTAAAATCCCTGAAATGGCAATGGGCGGGATATGTTGCCAGAAGAACGGACCACAGATGGACAACCAAAATTTTAGACTCGATTCTAAGGGACAGAAAAAGACCCCGAAGAAGACCATACGGGAGATGAATGGATAAAATTCGAAAGCATGCCAAAGTGACATGGAAGAGCATCAAGACAGAAAGTTTTGGACGAAACTTTGGGAGACCTTCAGCCAGCAGTGGATTGATAATGGGGTTGTAACGTACCAGGAGATGTGACGTACCTGCCAGAAGGACGCACACGACATAAAGGCAGATAGAAATCAGATTAAAACGTCCGCGTAGCTTAATTGGTAGAGCAACTTATTCCGGAATGAGGGGACCCGGGTTCGAATAATGGCGCGGATAAAAATGACGGAGAAATTTACTTCGCTATAATGGCGCCCGAACTATCCGGATGACCCGACCGTTCAAAATCTCGCATTGGTGTGATGTTCTTTCCACACCGCGAGATAGGAAAAATAAGAGAATCCCTTCTCCAGCACTTCGAAAAAAAAAAAAAAAAAAAAAAATAAGGGGGAGATGATGTAACGTACCAGGAGATGTGACGTACCTGCCAGAAGGACGCACACGACATAAAGGCAGATAGAAATCAGAATAAAACGTCCGCGTAGCTCAATTGGTAGAGCAACTTATTCCGGAATGAGGAGACCCGGGTTCGAATCCTGGCGCGGATAAAAATGACGGAGAAATCTACTTCGTTATAGGGTTTGCAATGTTATATATATATATATATATACGAGATCTGACAATTGAATAATGAGACTGATTTTGTCGCGAGCGCTGTGGCAACTCTGCAGCCTCGTACGTCACATATGTGTGACATTGGTTCTTCCCCCACCCGTAGTCCAAGTGGAAGCAGCCTCGTATGTCACATATGTGTGCCATTGGTTCTTCCCCACCCGTAGTCCAAGTGGAAGCAGCCTCGTACGTCACGTCACATATGTGTGACATTGGCTCTTCCCCATCCGTAGTCCAAGTGGAAGCAGCCTCGTACGTCACATATGTGTGACATTGGTTCTTCCCCACCCGTAGTCCAAGTGGAAGCAGCCTCGTACGTCACATATGTGTGACATTGGTTCTTCCCCACCCGTAGTCCAAGCGGCAGCACCCTGGAAGGCCTCAGTGTGTAGTAGCTGCTTGGCTCGTGAAGTTGTGTGTGTGCTCCTCTTCAGGAAAATGGACTCGCGGAATATTGTACAACGGTATGCCATCCTTTTCTTTGTGTGAAACTTAGTGAAAATGCGTCGGTAACGTACAGAAAACTGCCGCAGGCTTTCGGCAATGAGGTAATGTCAAGAGCACAAGCCTTCCGCTGGCACAAAATGTTTTGAGAGAGCAGAACCAATATGGAAGACGAACGCCGGAGTGGGCGATTAACAACAACACGGACTGAGGACAACCCAGCCAGGGTGAGTAAAGTTGTGCGACGTGACAGGCGATTAACAGTGAGAATGATAGCGGAAGAACTGAACATGAATCGCGAAAGTGTTCGCCGAATGCTGACTGAAGACTTGGGAATGAGAAAAATTTGTGCGAAATTGGTTCCGAAAAATCAAACAGAACAGCGAGAAGAACGGCGAAATGTGGCAGCTGATCTGTTGGAACAAGTGGAATTGTAGCCAGATTTACTGAACCGGGTGATCACTGGTGACGAGAGTTGGTTGTTCCAATACGATCCAGAGACAAAACGGCGAAGTTCGCAATGGTGCATCCCGACATCCCGAAGACCAAAGAAAGCTCGCATGGCGAAATCAAAAATGAAATGTATGATTGTGACCTTCTTTGATTCGAAAGGCATTGTACACAAAGAGTGGGTACCTCGCGGACAGACTGTGAATTAACATTACTACAAAACAGTTCTCGAACGACTTCGAAAGCGAGTCCGCCGTGTGCGTCCGCACACTGCTGACAACTGGATCCTGCATCACGATAATGCACCGTCCCATATCGCATTGTCGGTATGCCAATTTTTGTCCTCCAAATGCATTGCAACACTACCGCATACTCGTTATTCACCCGCCATGGCTTCCTGTGACTTTTTTAATTCCCAAAACTTATTCCAACGGTGCTGCAATGGCAGCACCGTTGGAATAAGTGTGTACAAGCTCAAAGGAACTTCTTCGAAGGCTGTGATGCAGGCCTTGAACAGTGTCTCAGCTGATGAGCTCCACAGCTGCTACCTGCAATGGCAGCACCGTTGGAATAAGTCTGTACAAGCTCAAGGGAACTTCTTCGAAGGCTGTGACCCACGCCTTGAACAGTGTCTCAGCTGGATGATTTCCACAGCTGCTACCTGCAATGGCAGCACCGTTGGAATAAGTGTGTACAAGCTCAAGGGAACTTCTTCGAAGGCTGTGACGCAGGCCTTGAACAGTGTCTCAGCTGATGATTTCCACAGCTGCTACCTGCAATGGCAGCACCGTTGGAATAAGTGTGTATAAGCTGAAGGGAACTACTTCGAAGGTGACCACATTGTAGTTGATTAAAAGTGTAAGTAAATGTGTTTTTTTGACCCAGTCTCATTACTTAATTGCCAAACCTCGTATACGTGCAAATAGTAAAAAACACTACAATGTGCGGAAAGAACATCACACATTTTTGAAGCCTTGAAGAATGAATTGTTATTAATTCCAAACGATGTTGTGACGTATATTCTAAATTAATTTTCATTTTTAGTTGCTTTCTGTATGTAAATTTGACGTCATTCTCTTTTAGCGTTTTCAAACTTAACGTTATATCTTCTCTCTCGGGAAATGAGGTTAGCAACACCCTCATTCCAGAGGTCAGAGAGTATGGCGTATGCATGTGACCGATAAGAACTGGAAGAGATATAATGTTGAAGCCGCAGCCAAAAAAGTGTGGTATGGTGATATAATGTTATAGTTGATTTCTTTGAAGTTAGTTTGAATTAGAGGTACCTGTCTAGTAACGTGTAGCATCACCTTTCGGCCTGATCACGGCGGCGATTCGTCTCGGCATGGACTCGACAAGACACCGGAAGCGTTGGGAAGCCATACGGATCCACGACCCCTGAACAAGCTCCCACAGTTCACGAAGATTTGATGGAGGGGGTCAGAGCCTCGAACATATCTCTCGATGGCATCCCAGATGTGCTCGATGGGATTGGGGTCAGGTGACCTAGCTGGCCAAGGAAGCGAGATCACGTCGGTGGAGTGTTTATCCAACCATTTGGATACAATTCTGGAGCGATGTCACTGTGCATTGTCTTGTTGCAGGATGAGGTCCTCAGTGGGATGTTGAAGACGCACGAACGGGAGCAAATGGTCGTCCAGAATATCCCGGTAACGTTGACCTGTGAGGGACGATGTCACACGTACCAAGGGTCCTATTTCAGTTCACGTAAACAGTCCCCATACGAGAATGCCACACCCACCAGCTTGAAGGGTACCCTGCTGGCAAGAAGGATCCATCGCTTCATGTGGTTTGTGCCGTATACTCGTATCCTGCCATCCACATGTACCAACGTGAATCTCAACTCATCAGTCCAGGCAACATTTTCCCACATGTCTAGGGTCCAGTGGTGATGTTTCCGCGCACATGCTAATCGTTTCACCCTGTGATGTGAGATCAGCAGCGGTACCCTCGTGGGACGATGACTTCTGTACCCCATAGCGAGGAGATGGTTCTGGATGGTGTGGCTGCTTACACGTTTTTGTGCATCACCGTTATATTGCCGAGTGATTTCTTGCACTGTGGCCCGTCTATCCGCTGTTACAATGCGAGCTAGCCGACGATGACCCCCGCTCATCCACACGCTGTTGTCCATGGCAGTTGGCCCTTGTAGGGATGGTTTTACCGGATTCGATGTACTCACGGTGCACCCGTGACACAGTGGCTCGTGAAAATCGATAAAATGCGCTTAGATCCTTCGTCTTACCCATACCGCGTCCGACTCTTACTGATTCCCGTCGCATCACTCCTTATATTGTCGGATCGCTGCATACGTCATGTCGTTTCCGTTTACAGGGCCGCCCACAGCGCCAGATTTGCATAACGCCAGCTCTTTCTAATTCAATTGCTCTTCAGTTTATATATATATATAGGACAGAATAACGTGAACACATAGGAAAATAGGAAAAGAAGGTTTTACATACCTAATAAGGTAATAGGGCGTGGAACCACCTTTGGCATTCAAAACTGCCTGAATCATCCTTGGAATAGACGCATACAAATCGTGGATGATGGTTAGTGAGATGTTACACCATTTTTCAGGCAGAAACTGCTTCAGATCCTTGAGAGGTGCATGAGGACGATAACGGGATCTTACTCTGTTTTCCAACGCAGACCACAGTGGATAGATGATGTATAAGTTTGATCATTGGGGAAGCCAAGGAAGGTGCGAAAGGTTGTCCTCATATTCCTCAACCATGATTGGACATTCCGAGCTCTGCGAATTGGGGCGTTATTATCTTGATAGATGCCATCCACTGCAGGAAACAATGCTTGAGTCATTAGATGGACTTGGTCGGCCAAAATGGTTTCATACGCCCTGCCAGTCATCCGTCCTTTCAAGGTGATAAGGGGACCTGCTGAAAACTACCATATGAGAGCCCAGAGCATGACAAAACCATCACCATGCTACACTGTTCGGAGCAGACAGTCTGGGCTGTATTCTACTGACGGTGTTCTCCATACATAAACACTTCCTGCAGAGTGGAATAACGTGAATGTGGATTCATCCGACCACATTGCACGCTTCCATGCATCGTCAGTCCACGTTGTTTGCTCCTGACACCACTGCTGTCGTCGTTTTGCATTCACCAGGGCCCTCAGAGGTTTTGTAATATTAGCTCTGCCGTGACTATCTTGTTTATTCAGTTCCCTGCGCACTGTTTTCGTTGATAATGGAGTCTGGAGAAGCAGATTGAGCCCCACACTAATTTTCGGCGCTGTGGTCTTATTATGGTCTTATTATGCTTCCTGCCTCTATCAGTCAGGGTCTTTTTCCTGCCACTCTTGTGTATCGCAGACGAAGTTTTGCCACGAACACGGGATGCTGTCATGACGCAAGACACAGCAGCTCTCGACAACCAACCCCCTCCCCACACACACATACACACTACTATGGCGGCTGTTGTCACGAAGGCACCAACTAACCGGCCATCAACAATTAGCCCTGTTTCGAAGTCCGTTAGGTAGCTGATTTCGTCATCACCCTGAAAGATATTTTGTAACAATACACTTTAAATGCACTTAAACAGGAGCTTGAGGTGCTAAACAAAACTATTAGTGGTGGATACTTTCGCGTTTAGCGACGTACGCATCTGCTTTAAAAGTCACGTCTCTGAGCGTGGTGTTCACATTATTTTGTCTAGCCCCTGTGCGTGCAAATAGTAAAGAACGCTACAACTCTGTTAGACATTCCTTCTGAAGATTCTTTCCATTTCACAAAATAGTAATACAACATTAAATTTAACAAAATTAAATTAATTTTATGTAACAAAATTTCTATGAATTCTAAAAATTGACATACGTTCATCCAAGTAATAAATCTGAGATGGTTGCTTCCCCCGTGTCTAAAGGGTGGACTAAAAGCCCACTTGTAGCCTGTGTACCTATCTCCTCAGAAATATATCGCGCTGGAAGGAAGGGGGGGAGTGGAACCCACGTCTTTCGAAAAGTAATGTGCTTGTATGATAACTAACACAGCAATCGGACATCGCCGAATTAACTTTAATTACTGTTTCACACGTGAAATAAATCAGATCAGAAAGTTAATTATCATGACATATTTACCACGTATTATGAGAAGAATATTTCTTCAACTCTGAAGTGCTTGTATGGTTCTAAAATGTATTTTCAAACCCTTCCCAGAAAAAACACATGTGTTGGGAAACTGCTGGCCACCAACTGGCAGTGACGTGTCACGGCTGGCTGAAATCTGCCACTCACGGAACGGTAGCGATCCGTTGGTGGCAGCAGCATCGTCGTGAACTACGGGCCTCCACGCAAGTGCCACTAGTGGCCCGTAGCTGGCAACCAAAGCAAGGCCAACAGGAGGTGGAAGCAGCGGGACTACGCATGCGCGGAAGCAACACGTGCACAGTCTTTCGTGGTACCAGTTAGTTGAAGGCGACGCCCTCGCCACCGTATTGCTTTAGTGGATGTTAAAAAAATGCCATATGTAGAGAGACAGATTAATTTCCTAATGAAATGCCGCGTCTACGAAGATTACCGTTGGAGGGAAATTATACAAATAATTAATTAACTGTAATAAATAGTCACTTAATCTCATGTATTTATAGAAACTCATTTCGTAGCAAAACTTCTACACTAACAAACGAAGAATCGAGAATACAAACAGCCATGAAACACACTCACTCCATTCCCATAAATAACAAGAAATAATTTCTGTATAATCTTCATACATTGAACAGCTTCAAACAGAAGTCCCGGAAAGACATTAAAAAATCGTTGTGTTGGAGAAAAATAAGAATTGTACGAGTACAAAATATATATTTTCGTTACAAAATTACCTAGTATTTGAAAAAAAAAAAGAAAAAAAAAAGAAACTCTGTGTGAAAAGTACTCATCCATGCGTTGAATGCACAAGAGAGCCGCGGGTAGCCTAGTAGTCAACGTTCGTGACTGCCACGGAGAAGACCTCAGGTTCGATCCCAAGCAGGTACAATCGCTCGAACCACTAAATATATCCGTGCGTCGGATGGGCACGTTAAGCCGTCTGACCCAGGGTACTGGTCCCCCGGTAATAAATAAGGGCGTCTTTCTCCTCCTTTCTACCTCACTTCCGTGTCACTTTCCTATCGGGCACTCTAGCCCAAATCTCCAAACTTCCTATTTCTAAGGGTTGTTTAAGACCTGGGGTCAGACACTCCCTTCCTAAAATCCTCTACATATGATCTGATCTGAATACACAAGATTGGAGGAATTCGCTGCTAAAAATAACCGGAAGTAAAATAAAATATCATTCCTATTTAAAATGCAGCTTCGGACAGTGGGAAAAATATACAACGTTAAAAAATGTAACAGAATGTGACATGAATGTGTAAATATATAAATTAAACAATCGCCTTTCAAAGCCAAAAGGACAGCACAAAACTTTGGGAAACGTCTTTAAGGTAGTACACTCATTGAAAGTGAGTGAAGTTCCCTTAAAGTAAATAAAAAAAAAAATCGTTACGTTGAAAACATAAATTTATGAATTATATGAAACGTACATTTACGAAATCGAACTCGCAATATTGCGAAATTAAAAAGAGAACCCGTAGTTTTGCATCGCGCAGGAAAGAAGCTCACTTCCAAGCGGACGGTAACGCGGGGCAAGCTAGTCTAGTGCTCAGAGCACCCGCTTCGCAAACAAGCAGTCCTGCGTTCGATGCCCTTGAGATCCATCGAGCGATTTTCCGGGCCTGTTGAGGAAATTTCCTCAGTGCCGTGACATCATGTAGGTGTTTCGTTGGGGGGAAATGCAGGCGTGTGTGCCTTTAGTGAACTATGGTTACCCATTTTTTTTTTACTACTACTGGGAAATTGACGGGCAAGATTCGGTAAGCCATCAGTAATGTCACTTGATTTCTGGCTCCCAGTGCCGGGACACTGACGGACCACATTAGGCTAGCCATCATTTACGCACGCACTTGCAGAGCCTCTTAAGGGCCGCTTGTGGCAGCCACAGCCTGTGATGGATAACTGATGGCCCTATTCTGACATATGACAACTGATAGGGTGCCAACTGTTGGTCAGCTGCTGGTCTGAACTTTTGTCCCATCTGTTGGTCACCGGAACAGTTTATTGACGGTTCATGTAACGGCAACATAGTGCTGGGCCAATACTGGCCCAGCAAGATTGTTTTTAATGGAATATACTTCATTCTGAAAATACACTGAAGAGCAATTGAATTAGAGATGCCTGTCTTGTAACGTATAGCACCACCTTTCGCCCTGATGACGGCGGCAATTCGTCTCGGCATGGACTCGACAAGACACCGGAAGCGTTGGAAAGCCATACGGATCCACGACCCGTGAACAAGTTCCCACAGTTCACGAAGATTTGATGGAGGGGGTCAGAACCTCGAACATCTCTCTCGATGGCATCCCAGATGTGCTCGATGGGATTGAGGTCAGGTGACCTAGCTGGCCAAGGAAGCGAGGTCACGTCGGTGGAGTGTTCATCCAACCATTCGGATAAATTTCGGGAGCGATGGCACGGTGCATTGTCTTGTTGCAGGATGAGGTCCCCAGTGGGATGTTGAAGACGCACGAACGGGAGCAATTGGTCGTCCAGGATATCCAGGTAACGTTTACCTGTGAGGGACGATGTCACACGTACCAGGGGTGCCATTTCAGTCTACGTAAACAGTCCCCAGACGAGAATGCCACCCCCACTAACTTGAAGAGTACCCTGCTGGCAAGAAGGATCCATCGCTTCATGTGGTTTGCGCCGTACTCGTATCCTGCCATCAGCATGTACCAACGTGAATTTCGACTCATCAGTCCAGACAACATTTTTCCACATGTCTAGGTACAGTGGCGATGTTCCCGCGCCCATGCTGATCTTTTCACCCTGTGGTGTGCGGTCAGCAGCAGTACCCTCGTGGGACGATGGCTTCTGTACCCCATAGCGAGGAGATGGTTCTGGATGGTGTGGCTGCTTACACGTTTTTGTGCACCAGCGTTAAATTGTCGAGTGATTTCTTGCACTGTGGCCCGCCTATCCGCTGTTACAAAACGAGCTAGCCGACGATGACCCCGCTCATCCACACGCTGTCGTCCACGGCAGTTGGCCCTTGCAGGGATGGTTTAACCGGATTCGATGTACTCACGCTGCACCCGTGACACAGTGGCTCGTGAAAATCCCAGTGCCTGTACGACTTCCGAGCTGGAGTAACCCATTCGTCGGGCCCCGACAATTTGCCCACGATCAAATGCGCTTAGATCCTTCGTCTTAACCATACTGCGTCCGACTCTTACTGACTCCCGTCGCATCACTCCCTATATTGAAGCGATGGCCTTTGATCATTCGTCCGAACGGGGTCCGGGTTCGAATCCCGGTGAGGCATGGATGTTGTGTTTGTCTTACGGCACTGGCTCTCTCCCTTCTCTGGAACCAGTGACCCTAAATTATGGACGGGCGACTTCTTATAGCCCATTGAGTTGCTCACGGTGGTCGTTAAACCTCCAATCAAAAAAAAAAAAAAAAAAAAAAAACTCCCTATATTGTCGGATCGCTGCATACGTCATGTCGTTTCCGTTTACAGGGCCGCCCACAGCGCCACATTTGCATAACGCTAGCTGTCTCTAATTCAATTGCTCTTTAGTGTAATCTTTCTCTTTGTGTTTATATAAATGTATCTGTCTATCGCTTTTTAATTCTTCCCATACTCTTGAAGAATCACTTGTGCTTCATCTTTGTCTTTCCGTAAAAATATTGCTCAGGATGAAGAATGGCAGTATGTCCGCTCGCAAAAGCTAAGTTAGCTTTTATGTTTTATGTTCACGAAATAACTTTTGAAAATTTGATTTTAATTAGTTTATATTCTATGCCACTTCTGTCTACACTCGTGATAATACTCAAAAATAGTCATTGGAGGGTTTTCCCTGTGTGTGTTTGTCCGTCTGTCTACTCGCTAAAAACTCACTGAAGCTACTGCCATTTTCAATATATTCAAGTCAGCTTTTCCGAAATTTCATGCGAAAATGAATTAAAGCTGAATCTTTGATTCGTTGCGTTCGTCCATCTGTCCTACCAAAAGTTCTCGTGAAAGCTGATTATAGCTAAGTTCTTGTTTCTTGTGTTCTTCGGCTAGTTTGTGTAATAACTGGTGTAAAATATTTAATTTAAAACATACACGGCCATATAAGAATAATATGACCACCTACCTAATAATGGGAATAACCACCGAATGGCCCCGGATGACAGCGGCGAGACGGCGTGGCATGGACGCAATGAGGCCCTGGAAGGTTGCCCGAGGCACACGTGCCCATTCAGACTGAAGCAGAGCACGGAGGTCCCGGAGATTAGGTGGTTGTGTGCCGCCACGCCGAACCTGTTAATAGTACCACGAGTACTCTATGGGAATGTGGTCGAACTATTGCCGGCCAAAGGAGAACGGAGACATCGCTGTCGTGTTGCTGGAAACAGTCACGCACCCCTTTAGCGACATGGCAGGGCTCATCGTCCTGTTGGTAGACACCATCACCACCAAGGTAAACATCCAACATGAAGGGATGCATGCGGTCAACGAGGATGATCACATGCATCCTTACCGCCATTGGTGTTCAGGTACCCATCCAGTGGTACCAGCTGTCTCATTTCATACCAGGAAGACATCTCCCAGACATGCACACTGCCACCGCCGGCCTGTACTTGACTGACAAGCGTATCTATGTGTTGGTTGTGTCTGACGCCGTATCCGCCACCGCCCGTCATTTCTGTGGAGTAGAAACCTCGATTCGTCGGAGGAGGCAACCTTTTCATACTCTTCCACTGACCAATGACGGTAGTCTGATGCGAACTGCAGGCGTCGTTGTCGATGGACATGGGTTAACAAGGGCGCGTTGACGCAGCGTCGACTCCGGAGACCCATGCGTAACAGGGTTCGCTCTACTGTTATTGAGCACACGCACCTATGTGCCCCAGAGTTCATTTGCGTGGTCAATTGCTGCACTGTTGCGCGTCGATTGCCCTTTACCAGTCGACGGAGGCGACGTTCTCCTCTGGGGTCGATGGTCATTGGAGCTCCACAGTTATGACGTCGGGAGGTACTCGGTGTGCCATTGGTCCATTCTTCGTACACCCTTACTACAGCACCTTGAGAACAGCCCACGAAGTCTGCTGTTTATGAGATGCTCCCACTCTTAGCGCGGTAGCCGATGGTCATTCCTTTTTGAACGTCCATCAAATCACTACCTCTGTCCATTGTATTCACGTAACGCACTATGGCACATCTGTCCTGTCTGACCGCTTATATCTCCGTGTGCTCGACCTTGTCACGTGCTCTCTATGACGCGCCTGGGCTGGTACACTGTGATTCCAGCGGTGGTCATATTATTCTTATACGACTGTGTATATCTATTTGATCACATGTTTTCAGGCTATCTATTGCATTAGTTCTATAAATTCGTCCGTTTATTCGTACGATTACGTGGGTAAAAATTCATGAAATCTAAATCTCTTTTGTGTTTGTCCTCATAAAACATGATTGGAGTTGAGGCTGTCCTTTCTCGGTGTTCGTCAGTTCGTCTTCGCGATGACTGTGTAAAAACTGAGAAAAAGTTGAAGCTCTGTGTTCATACTTTTGGCAAAACCTAACGGAAGCTCAATTTTTTATTTCCTGTGTCGTTCCATAATCATAGCAAATAACTGTGGGGCCGCCGTGCACTAGGCCGGTAGGTGTTACGGAAGTAAATACTCTCTCTCTCTCTCTCTCTCTCTCTCTCTCTCTCTCTCACACACACACACACCAGTGCCGTTTTAAGAGCCCGAGCCCGAATTTTGTATCGCGAAATACAGTCTGGGCCGTAACGAGCCCGGAAACTACATCAGTCCAGAAGATGTCGTCAATAGATTTGCTGAAGAAAAAGAACGACGGTTAACCTTTGTGTTACAGACGGGCCGAGATATACTACTTTAAAATTGTGCTACTGCATTTTTAAAGAGAAAAAAATATTATACGAGGTCCGATCGAAAAGTTCCGAGACTAGGTCGTTATACAACAAAGTACTTACGTTACTTAAGTCTGGCTATGATCTTACCCAAAGTAGTCTCCTTGGGCAGCGACCGTGGAGCGTTCCAACAGTGGCAATACCGCTGTCAGCGTTATTGCCACTGTTGGAACGCTCCATGGAAGTCCTGTTGGCGAATCGTGTCAAGCAGCGCCTACGATTTGCGCGGGATCTCGTCCACGGTTTTGAAACGGCGACCCTTGAGCTTCAGCTTCGGTATCAGAAAGAAGTCGCTGGTGGCCAAATCCGGCGAGTAAGACGGGTGAGGTAAGGGTGGTCATGCTGTTGTGGCTGCAAAACTGGCGTGTTGCTAACTCTATGTGAGCTGCTGCATTGTTGTGATGGAGCAGGAAATCGCCCCTGCTCCACATTTCAGGTTGTTTGCGGCGAATGCCTTCCTAAGACGCCGTAGAACTTTGCAGTAAAAAAGGGCGATGACGGCCTGGCCCTGGGGGACAAATTCACGGTGCACAACCCCACGAATGTCGAAGAACACGATGAGCATGCTTTTGTTGCACTCCTGACCTGTTGGGCCTTCTTCGGTCTTGGAGATGCCGGGATCTTCCACTGCGGCGACTGTTGTCTGGTCTCCGGGTCGTAACCGTAGATCCAAGTTTCGTCCCCAGTGATGACCCGCGACAGGAACATTTCACACGTCAGTAGAGGAAAAGGGCGGCTTCTGGGACAGGGGCAGCCCTCCATAGACTTAACATTAGCTGCCCACGAGGCTGTCCCAGAGTCAGAATTTTTGTCACGTGATCGTCCTCATGATGTGCTACCCCCTAGAGGTGCTTCTTGGAACTTTCAATGGAACTTTGTTTTTGAGGGATGGCAACGACCGAGAGGGAAAGGGGTGGATATAGGGGGATGTCAACTCGATGTGCTGCCCCCGAGTCAGAATTTTTGTCACGCCATCGCCCCCATGATGTGCTGCTCCCTAGCGGTGCTTCTTGGAACTTTCAATGAATCTTTGTTTTTGAGGGATGGCAACGATCGAGTGGGAAAGGGGTGGATATAGGGGGATGTCAACTCGATGTGCTGCTCCCTAGCGGTGCTTCTTGGAACTTTCGATGGATCTTTGATTTTGAGGGATGGCAACAACCGAGTGGGTCCGTTGGGGTTTTTTGTATTTATTCCAGTGGTTTTCAAGCGGGATTTTTCCTCCTCTTCGATGTTATTTTTCCCCGGAGGAAATTTTTACGTAACGATGCTGGGGGAATTTTCTTTCTAATGGAATAAAAATGCTCTAATGGTCTTAGCAAGGTCCTAACTCACGATGATGTGGTTTAAAAAAATTGGTCAGGTGGTCTCGTGTACTACGTATTCACTCTATTTTTTTTTAATTACTTTTACATTATTTCTTCATGTTTCTTTTATATATTTTTTGTATGTTTTGAGGGAGTTTTTTCGTGTAGATGTAATGAATTTTCTTGGGAACTTTTCTTTTTCATACATTTAATTTTATTTCAGACCATGAGACGGGGAAATGCTTCTTTAGAAACGATTTCGTTCCTGTTCGCAGTAACTATTGGACTTTGACAAAATTTTTGGGAAATCAAGCGGAAATGCAGACATGTTAATTCTGAGTCTTTCGCCCTTCCAATATTTTTTTTTTTCTAGTCGTAATGTTTTCATGTACTCTGTATTCCAGCTCTTTTCTTTTTTATAACTTTTACGTTATTTCATCATGAATTTTTTATATTTTTTGTATGTTTTGAGGGAGTTTTTTCGTGTAGATGTAATGAATTTTCTGGGGAACTTTTCTTTATCATACATTTAATTTTATTTCAGACCATGAGACGGGGAAATGCTTCTTTAGAAACGATTTCGTTCCTGTTCGCAGTAATTATTGGACTTTGTCTTTTTTTTTTTTTTTTTTTTTTGTTAAATGACTTCATGCTAATTCTGAGTCTTTCGCCTTTGCAATATTATTTTCTCGTAATTTTTTCGTGTGTTCAAGAACTCTACAGGTCTTTCACAGTTAAAATTCTGATGAAACAATATTTTCTTACTTTATTTCGCATATCATTATAGCTTCCCAATTTCGCTATTTTACTTCATCTGTTTTTTTTGAAATTTCGTAAAACTTTTCAGTATATCAGTAATTGTTTTCTTACTTGGTCAAACTTGTGACTCCATTTATTTGGACTCTTTTTTTTTTTTTCATTTCATTTGAACAAAACGATTATTTTAGATGTAGCAAGTCATCAGATTTTTGTTTCCTTATATAGCATATTTTCAAACTTGCTTGAAATATTCCTCAAAGCTTTGCATGCAATCAAATATGCATTTTTTTTATTCTTTCCTAGTTTGCTATACTTTTCGTGGACTGTCCCAATAAGAAAGCATTCATTGTCAAGACATACAATCTAAAACCTTTTTTCTTACGATAAAATTTGTATTCTTTGGGCTGTATATTTTTCTGTCTCGTCCGAAAAAACATTCATTCTAGAGGCAAAGCTAGTGATTCCGTTCATCCCATAAACATTATTTTTTTAACGTTTTACTAACTCATCAGAAAAGCAGTTATTCCCCACCCCCATAGCGAAAATAAAGAAATTCTTACTTCTTTTCCATACATATCGACTCAATCTATTTCTTTTCGAAATGCTGGTCATGACATTCCAACTAAAATTTCCTACTTTCACCAAAAATCATATTCTTAAACGAGCTTTTTTTTTTTTTTTACTTTATTTCATGTATAACTAAATTTTTATTGTTTCCTCACCTCATCAAAGTTAATAAGAACTTCCCCAATCTCATTCCTTTCCTTCATTTAGTTCGCTTTAAATTGAGATGTTTCAAAACTTCGCGTATATTTCTTTCACTAAATGTCCAGTTCTCCCGTATCGGTCCCATCATTTTTAACTTCTGTGCCTGCCGCATTTTTTCTTTAGACGTTTAGTTTCATTGACCTTTTCTTTCGTTTCAATTAGGTTTTCATTATCGTATTTTTTATTCATTGTCTCAGCAGAAAAAACTTTCATTCTGGAGACATTGCGACTAAGTCCGTTCTTCCTCTAAACATTTTTATTTCACGTTTTACTAATTCGTAAGAAAAGCAGATGTTTCCAAACTCTCATAGTGAAAATATCGTATTCCCCTTATTTTACTTATTATGTTTTTCCTTCTATTCAGTGTTGTATGATTCTTAAAACTTTGGTTTATTTTTATGAAACTTCTTTTTTTTTCTTAGTTATTTTTTTTTTTCTGATTCAACCTATCAATCTTTTCCTATCGATTTAATTGCTCTTATTTTTCCATTCGACTTTACTTTTGAACAGAAATGTGTCTAAAATCTTCAGATGTATTTTAGTCTCTAAGGCCGATTTTTCACTATTTCAAATAAAGTCATTGTAGGATTTTAGTGTAAATGCCCCTAAATCTTTAGAACTTCCTTTTCATAGTTAGATACTAATTCCTCGAGGTTTAAATTAAACATGAAAGAAGAGTGTTTTTACGTTCTATCCAGTGAAAGAAGAGTGTTTTTACGTTCTATCCAGTGAACGAAGAGTGTTTTTACGCTGTCCCGCAAGAAATCATTTTCTTCTACCGGAAAATGACTATCTTGTGCGACTGTTTTCACGCGTCTACTGCTTTGCTGGAAAACCTCATATGACATGAAATCCCTTTGCTTGGTAGATTAAACTAAATTCTGGTTTTGAACTTTGAACGCAAACTCAAGCTTGCAAAAGCATAGTTTTCTGAGCGAACTTAAACTGTCTAAGATGACAAAAATCTAAAACTGGTGACTCAATGGGACAGAGCGTTTGAACTTTGCCGTTCATTCAAGATTTAAGAGATCAGTCGTGAACCACTACAAGGGAAATAAGCAGACCCTGATTTAGTCCACTGTTTCCAAGGAAGGTAGAAAGCTAGTGTCGTAATTCAAAAGCTCATAACTCAAGCCTCCCCATGATTTTATTTCGGACGGGCGATTAGTCAGATGTCAATGCTTAGACATTGAAAAATTACTTCAGACAAATATTTTCTTACTTAAAAGTGCTTCAAGTCAGAATTTGTATTACTTAAGATTTCCCTTAGTCAATATTTTTTCTATCTTAAAAACTTCTAAAGGGTTGATTTTGAAAAAAAAAAAACGAGTTCTCCCAAAAACGTAAAATTTCCACAGAATTGTATGAGGAACCAAATAAATTGACGAAGCTTGAATGTTAAGTCTTTCAACCCATTTCTTTCTCTTCATGTTTCATTCCATAAACTTTCTTCAAATTCCTATATACATAAGAATTTTGTTAAATGTCCAAGTTCGACTCCACCAGAAATTTTCTAAAAAATGATAGTTTCTCTCTTTAAAAAAAATTCCAAAATAAGAATCCCTTCAATGAAACAAGAAATTCCTATTCAAAGCATTCCATCACTCTTTCTACTTCAAATACTCTCTTTGTAAATCTAAGGAGCTGTTTTGTTTTAGGTTTTTTTTTTTTTTTTTTTTCTAATATTCATATATTTTTCCCTCTAACTTTAGAAGATATTTTCCCGAAATGTATGTACATATACGATAGTAAAACATCAGACAACTGCTTGATGTTCAATTCACTTCACGCTGTCTTAAGGATATTCTTTCATTTTCTCATAACACATAGGCATGTTATTTTCCTTCCCATTCACTTCAAAGACTTGAGATCAACTTAATCGAGTCCTTTGAGAAAAACTTTCATTGAAAAGCATAAATGTACTGAAAATGTCAGTTTTCTTAAAGAAATCATAAGAATAAGAAGTTTTTTTTACTGAAACAAGTTTCCCATATTCAAAGCATTAAGTGGCTCTTTTCGCATCAAATTCAGTATTTCTTCATGTAAACTTTATTTTTTTTTCTACTTCATATCGTCGTTCGTTTCTTGTTTTTCCCTATGAAACTTAAAACTTCTTTTCTTAATCTATTTTTCATAAAGTATCATTCTTTTGAGTTGATTTTCTCTCTCTCTCTCTCTCTCTCTCTCTGTCTCTCTCTCTCTCTCTCTCTCTCTCTCTCTCTCTCTCTCTCTCTCTCTCTCTCTCTCTCTCTCTCTCTCTCTCTCTCTCTCTCTCTCTCTCTCTCTCTCTCTCTCTCTCTGTGTTTTAAATGCATTCCTATCCTAAGTTCATATTGAGAAGGGTTTAAATGTTGATTGAAAGATCGTATTAGGAAAAGTTGAAAACCGTTAAAGTTCGTTTCGGAAAAGTACATTCTCTTATAGGGTTAAAAAATGGAGCACTTCATATTTTCTTAGGGGCGGTTTTGATGAAACACGTTTCAGTAAAAACAGTGAAATTCCCATTGAATAACATGGGGAACTATGAAATTTAAGAAGCACGTTTTCGTTCAAGAAAAATATTTTAAAAAGGTCTATTTTCTATTCAGTTGAAAACGATTCTGGTAGAAAACAGAATGCAGAAAAAACAGTCACAGCAAGTTCATGAAAGTTGAAAATAGATGAGGTTGAAATTTGGAAAAATGTCTAAGGAAAGAAATTGTTATAAAACACAGACTGTTTTAGTTTTCCCGGGCTAGCGGGGTCTTCAGTGAGAGCACTTCTTCTTTTTCAACCCAAAGAATGAAACGAGTCACTTTGAAACATTTCAAACTCCCCGAAAATAAGCCGTGTACTCTGGTTTCGGCTCAATACAGTAAAGCATTGCTCTCAGACCAGTCGGAATTCCGCCCCGATTGGTTGCCTAATGGAAAACCTCAGACCCATCTCCAATAACAATACCCAAATATTCTTAAGAAAAGTCTAGCAAAAAAGCACTAGTTCCCCATTAAATCAATTGCATTCATCCTGTTACTGTTTTACACATTTCAAAAAAGAACTTTACATTCTTACTTTTACTTTAAAATTCTTGAAAAGCTTAATATTTTCACTTTCCATATAAAAAAATTATTTCCCTTAAAATTTAATTTAAAAAAATAATAATTACTCTTAAAATTTATGCCTTAAAACTAAAACATATTTACGCTTAATATTTCAATAAATAATAAATATTCACAAACTTACCTTCTACCTTGCCAATAAAAAAAATAAAAAACTACATTCATTTCTGAATTTATATAATCGAAATCATTATTTCTCCAAGTAGTTCTTTTCCCCATGATTGTAGAGAGGAACTCTTCTAAAATCTTCCCTTTTCCACATGTGTTCGACACAGACTGTTTAGTTTTTCCAGGCTAGGGGATCTTCAGTGAGAGCGCTTCATCTTTTCAACTCAAAGAATAAAGCGAGTCAGTTTGAAACATTTCAAACTCCCCGAAAATAAGCCGTGTACTCTGGTTTCGACTCAATACAGTTAAGCATTGCTCTCAGACCAGTCAGAAATCCACCCGATTGGTCACCTAATTGAAAGCATCAGGACCATTTCCAATAGCAATACCCAAATTTCCTTAAGAAAAGTCTAGCAAAAAGCACTAGTTACACATTAAAACAATTGCATTCATCCTGCTACTGTTTAAACATTTCGAAAAAGAAATTTCTTTTACTTTTTAAAATTCTTGAAAGCTTAAATTTTTGTCTCATTTCAATAAAAAAAAATTTCACCTAAAATTTAATTAAAAAAAAAATTACTCTTTAAATGTATGCCTCAAAACTAAAAAATATTTACGCTTAATATTTCAATAAATATTCCCAAACTCACCTTCTCACTTGCCAATTAAAAAAAAACAAAAAAAAAACCTATAACAATTCTCCAGTCCACTTGAATTCCCTAACATGAACTTTGATTACAGAAGAAAATACGGAAATAGTCATAAAAAGATTTCCTCCTAAATGAAAATAATGTTCAGGAATTGATTCCAGACTGAATCCAATAGGACAGCTTTTCTCAGGTTGAACCTCCAGAACACAAGTGGAGACGAATGAAAACTCATCACAATTTTTAGATGGAATCAAAGCATTTGAACAGCTGGGGGAACCGACACACTGCTTCTTAGCGAAAGAAACAGAAACGTCTGGAAGATTCATACAGCTTCTTTCCCAATGAATAAATGTGGAAAAAATAACGTTACCCAGCTGATGGAAACAGAATTTGAAAGACTTAATGACGTCTTACTTTTTTCAAACTTAGAACAGAACTAAAATTCACTAAGCGTTTCCTTTGCATACTGTGACTAATGCATGACCCTTATCACAACACGTGTTGGTGTGTCACCATGCGTCAGCGCTTCACGGTGACTGTTTCCTTATCTGTTCATCTCTCAACGAACATGCTATCGACTCTAATCAGACAAAGCTTATTTTCAGGTAAATTCTTAGAGAAAAACGAAAGGACTTCATTATAATTAATTTTCATATCCAGAGAGAATAAAACTAAAATGTATTCGGTAAGAAATTCTTCATGGTTGAATTTTCCACAAAAGGAATACGGAAAGCGAAAGAATTTAATCAGACACCCTGAAAGAATTCATCTCAGAATTAAAACCGCTTTTGAAAAAAAAAACAAAAAAAAAACCCTGTAAACTATAGAATACTTTGTTCTTCACATAAAGAAAACACAGTGCACGATTTCAATATTCCCGTTTTTCTTAAAATTTCTCCCACGTAATGACTTAGGTCAACTGAGTCCAGAAATGCTTCGTCTACTTTAGTATTTCGATTCCGAGGGAGTTCTTCCCGATACTGTTAAGATATTTTATCAAAATCCAGTTGTAAAATAATTTTGGTCATGTTTATTTGATTGTCTTTGTCGTAGGAGATTTCCAATCCGTTCATGTCCACCATGTCATACACTGTGTCCCCGAGAGTTTCTTCAAGCAGAAAAGAGCCTTCATTCTACAGAAATCCTTCTTTTGAGGACTGTTATGCTTCCAAAGTAAATTTTTTTTTTCCAAGACTTTCTTAATTAAAGCTGAAAACGAAATGGAACGAAGAAACGTCTGTTGTATGACTCTTAACATAGTAGATTCTTATCAGCCACTTTAGTCCAATGTTCTCCGCACAGAGAAATTTCAGATTTCAAAATTTCACCATCCTGACCCACTTTTTCCTGAGTGAAATTCAATACATGGTGAAAATCTCGACTTAAGCATTCCTTGAGTGGGGAACCGCTCTCATGAAAGGGGACAACGGTTAAAATAGACATTGATTAAAATTGGAGACAGGAAAAATATATGAATTGAATAAGTAATGCATAGACGGGATTCCCGAAAACATAAAAAATATAAGTTTTATATAAAAAAATTCCATGAAAAATATTGGAGGAGCGAAAGATTTCCCACATCGTCTTCCATTCCACCCAAAATTGAGATTTAATCGACTTCGTTTTTTTTATGGAAATGAGTGAAAATATTAAGCTTTTCAAGAATTTTAAAGTAAAAGTAAGAATGTAAAGTTCTTTTTTGAAATGTGTAAAACAGTAACAGGATGAATGCAATTGATTTAATGGGGAACTAGTGCTTTTTTGCTAGACTTTTCTTAAGAATATTTGGGTATTGTTATTGGAGATGGGTCTGAGGTTTTTTCATTAGGCAACCAATCGGGGCGGAATTCCGACTGGTCTGAGAGCAATGCTTTACTGTATTGAGCCGAAACCAGAGTACACGGCTTATTTTCGGGGAGTTTGAAATGTTTCAAACTGACTCGCTTCATTCTTTGGGTTGAAAAAAGAAGAAGTGCTCTCACTGAAGACCCCGCTAGCCTGAGAAAACTAAAACAGTCTGTGTTTTATAACAATTTCTTTCCTTAGACATTTTTCCAAATTTCAACCTCATCTATTTTCAACTTTCAGGAACTTGCTGTGACTGTTTTTTCTGCATTCTGTTTTCTACCTGAATCGTTTTCAACTGAATAGAAAATAGACCTTTTTAAAATATTTTCCTTGAACGAAAACGTGCTTCTTAAATTTCATAGTTCCCCATGCTATTCAATGGGAATTTCACTGTTTTTACTGAAACGTGTTTCATCAAAACCGCCCCTAAGAAAATATGAAGTGTTCCATTTTTTAACCCTATAAGAGAATGTACTTTTCCGAAACAAACCTTAACAGTTTTCAACTTTTCCTAAAACGATCTTTCAATCAAAATTTAAACCCTTCTCAATATGAACTTAGGAATGCATTTAAAAGAGAGAGAGAGAGAGAGAGAGAGAGAGAGAGAGAGAGAGAGAGAGAGAGAGAGAGAGAGAGAGAAAGAGAAAGAGAGAGAGAGAATCAACTCAAAAGAATGATACTTTATGAAAAATAGATTAAGAAAAGAAGTTTTAAGTTTCATAGGGAAAAACAAGAAACGAACGACGATATGAAGTAGAAAAAGAATAAAGTTTACATGAAGAAATACTGAATTTGATGCGAAAAGAGCCACTTAATGCTTTGAACATGGGAAACTTGTTTCAGTAAAAAAAAACTTCTTATTCTTATGATTTCTTTAAGAAAACTGACATTTTCAGTACATTTATGCTTTTCTATGAAAGTTTTTCTCAAAGGACTCGATTAAGTTGATCTCAAGTCTTTGAAGTGAATGGGAAGGAAAATAACATGCCTATGTGTTATGAGAAAATGAAAGAATATCCTTAAGACAGCGTGAAGTGAATTGAACATCAAGCAGTTGTATGATGTTTTACTATCGTATATGTACATACATTTCGGGAAAATATCTTCTAAAGTTAGAGGGAAAAATATATGAATATTAAAAAAAAAAAAACCTAAAACAAAAACAGCTCCTTAGATTTACAAAGAGAGTATTTGAAGTAGAAAGAGTGATGGAATGCTTTGAATAGGAATTTCTTGTTTCATTGAAGGGATTCTTATTTTGGAATTTTTTTAAAGAGAGAAACTATCATTTTCAGAAAATTTCTGGTGGAGTCGAACTTGGACATTTAACAAAATTCTTGGGTATATAGGAATTTGAAGAAAGTTTATGGAATGAAACATGAAGAGAAAGAAATGGGTTGAAAGACTTAACATTCAAGCTTCGTCAATTTATTTGGTTCCTCATACAATTCTGTGGAAATTTTACGTTTTTGGGAGAACTCGTTTTTTTTTCAAAATCAACCCTTTAGAAGTTTTTAAGATAGAAAAAATATTGACTAAGGGAAATCTTAAGTAATACAAATTCTGACTTGAAGCACTTTTAAGTAAGAAAATATTTGTCTGAAGTAATTTTTCAATGTCTAAGCATTGACATCTGACTAATCGCCCGTCCGAAATAAAATCATGGGGAGGCTTGAGTTATGAGCTTTTGAATTACGACACTAGCTTTCTACCTTCCTTGGAAACAGTGGACTAAATCAGGGTCTGCTTATTTCCCTTGTAGTGGTTCACGACTGATCTCTTAAATCTTGAATGAACGGCAAAGTTCAAACGCTCTGTCCCATTGAGTCACCAGTTTTAGATTTTTGTCATCTTAGACAGTTTAAGTTCGCTCAGAAAACTATGCTTTTGCAAGCTTGAGTTTGCGTTCAAAGTTCAAAACCAGAATTTAGTTTAATCTACCAAGCAAAGGGATTTCATGTCATATGAGGTTTACCAGCAAAGCAGTAGACGCGTGAAAACAGTCGCACAAGATAGTCATTTTCCGGTAGAAGAAGGGAGATTCCAAAGTTAATTACTAGGGGGAAAGCGTAAAAACACTCTTCGTTCCCTGGAGAGAGCGTAAAAACACTCTTCTTTCACTGGATAGAGCGTAAAAACACTCTTCTTTCATGTTTTAATTTAAACCTCGAGGAATTAGTATCTAACTATGAAAAGGAAGTTCTAAAGATTTAGGGGCATTTACACTAAAATCCTACAATGACTTTATTTGAAATAGTGAAGAATCGGCCTTAGAGACTAAAATACATCTGAAGATTTTAGACACATTTCTGTTCAAAAGTAAAGTCGAATGGAAAAATAAGAGCAATTAAATCGATAGGAAAAGATTGATAGGTTGAATCAGAAAAAAAATAACTAAGAAAAAAAAAGAAGTTTCATAAAAGTAAACCAAAGTTTTAAGAATCATACAACACTGAATAGAAGGAAAAACATAATAAGTAAAATAAGGGGAATACGATATTTTCACTATGAGAGTTTGGAAACATCTGCTTTTCTTACGAATTAGTAAAACGTGAAATAAAAATGTTTAGAGGAAGTACGGACTTAGTCGCAATGTCTCCAGAATGAAAGTTTTTTCTGCTGAGACAATGAATAAAAAATACGATAATGAAAACCTAATTGAAACGAAAGATCGAAAGAAAAGGTCAATGAAACTAAACGTCTAAAGAAAAAATGCGGCAGGCACAGAAGTTAAAAATGATGGGACCGATACGGGAGAACTGGACATTTAGTGAAAGAAATATACGCGAAGTTTTGAAACATCTCAATTTAAAGCGAACTAAATGAAGGAAAGGAATGAGATTGGGGAAGTTTTTATTAACTTTGATGAGGTGAGGAAACAATAAAAATTTAGTTATACATGAAATAAAGTAAAAAAAAAAAAAAAAAAAAAAAAGCTCGTTTAAGAATATGATTTTTGGTGAAAGTAGGAAATTTTAGTTGAAATGTCATGACCAGCATTTCGAAAAGAAATAGATTGAGTCGATATGTATGGAAAAGAAGTAAGAATTTCTTTATTTTCGCTATGGGGGTGGGGAATAACTGCTTTTCTGATGAGTTAGTAAAACGTTAAAAAAATAATGTTTATGGGATGAACGGAATCACTAGCTTTGCCTCTAGAATGAATGTTTTTTCGGACGAGACAGAAAAATATACAGCCCAAAGAATACAAATTTTATCGTAAGAAAAAAAGGTTTTAGATTGTATGTCTTGACAATGAATGCTTTCTTATTGGGACAGTCCACGAAAAGTATAGCAAACTAGGAAAGAATAAAAAAAATGCATATTTGATTACATGCAAAGCTTTGAGGAGTATTTTTAAGCAAGTTTGAAAATATGCTATATAAGGAAACAAAAATCTGATGACTTGCTACATCTAAAATAATCGTTTTGTTGAAATGAAATGAAAAAAAAAAGAGTCCAAATAAATGGAGTCACAAGTTTGACCAAGTAAGAAAACAATTACTGACATACTGAAAAGTTTTACGAAATTTCAAAAAAAAAAGATGAAGTAAAATAGCGAAATTGGGAAGCTATAATGATATGCGAAATAAAGTAAGAAAATATTGTTTCATCAGAATTTTAACTGTGAAAGACCTGTAGAGTTCTTGAACACACAAAAAAATTACGAGAAAATAATATTGCAAAGGCGAAAGACTCAGAATTAGCATGAAGTCATTTAACAAAAAAAAAAAAAAAAAAAAAAAAAAGACAAAGTCCAATAATTACTGCGAACAGGAACGAAATCGTTTCTAAAGAAGCATTTCCCCGTCTCATGGTCTGAAATAAAATTAAATGTATGATAAAGAAAAGTTCCCAGAAAATTCATTACATCTACACGAAAAAAACTCCCTCAAAACATACAAAAAATATAAAAAATTCATGATGAAATAACGTAAAAGTTATAAAAAAGAAAAGAGCTGGAATACAGAGTACATGAAAACATTACGACTAGAAAAAAAAATATATTGGAAGGGCGAAAGACTCAGAATTAACATGTCTGCATTTCCGCTTGATTTCCCAAAAATTTTGTCAAAGTCCAATAGTTACTGCGAACAGGAACGAAATCGTTTCTAAAGAAACATTTTCCCGTCTCATGGTCTGAAATAAAATTAAATGTATGAAAAAGAAAAGTTCCCAAGAAAATTCTTACATCTACACGAAAAAACTCCCTCAAAACATACAAAAAATATATAAAAAAACATGAAGAAATAATGTAAAAGTAATTAAAAAAAAATAGAGTGAATACGTAGTACACGAGACCACCTGACCAATTTTTTTAAACCAAATCATCGTGAGTTAGGACCTTGCTAAGACCATTAGAGCATTTTTATTCCATTAGAAAGAAAATTCCCCCAGCATCGTTACGTAAAAATTTCCTCCGGGGAAAAATAACATCGAAGAGGAGGAAAAATCCCGCTTGAAAACCACTGGAATAAATACAAAAAATCCCAACGGACCCACTCGGTTGTTGCCATCCCTCAAAATCAAAGACCCATCGAAAGTTCCAAGAAGCACCGCTAGGGGGCAGCACATCGAGTTGACATCCCCCTATATCCACCCCTTTCCCACTCGATCGTTGCCATCCCTCAAAAACAAAGTTCCATTGAAAGTTCCAAGAAGCACCGCTAGGGGGCAGCACATCATGGGGGCGATCGCGTGACAAAAATTCTGACTCGGGGGCAGCACATCGAGTTGACATCCCCCTATATCCACCCCTTTCCCTCTCGGTCGTTGCCATCCCTCAAAAACAAAGTTCCAAGAAGCACCGCTAGGGGGCAGCACATCATGGGGACGATCACGTGACAAAAATTCTGACTCTGGGACAGCCTCGTGGGCAGCTAATGTTAAGTCTATGGAGGGCTGCCCCTGTCCCAAAAGCCGCCCTTTTCCTCTACTCACGTCTCCGTTCTCGATTTGCCGAGTTTGACGCAGAATTTAATGTTCGCTCGCTGCTCTAGTTTGCAGTCCATACCGAAATCTCAGCTGTTTTCTGCACGTGGTCACCAAATATCGTGTAGCGCAGCTCCCGATGTTCACAGAATGACATCGCTCGGCATAATGACTCATGAAGGTACTGTACTCGACCGCTGCTCGCACATCCGCGTACTGCCATCTGTTGGTGCGCTACGTACCTAGTCTCAGAAATTTTTGACCGCACTACGCATATATATATATAATCCTATAATTCTTTACTTAGTCTGTACACATATCAGTTTAATATAAAAAAGATATTGAGACAACGCTGTACTTAAATAAAGAAAGAGTAGATAGATCCATATGCTTGTATTGGTATTTGGAAAATGGGAAGTAAAGTACTAAATTGAACATGTTCGTGTGCAAATAAAATGTGAAAAACAAAAACTCAGCATATGAATAAAGTACGGTGAAGATTAATTTTTCATTTTCATATTCAGAACCCCCTTCCCCGGAAAATTCTTTCTGACTATGGCCCTGTATATTCGACAGAAGACAGAAACGTCCATGTGACAGGCGACTGCCAAGAAAAATCCAGTCTTTAGTAGGGGATATGATCACCTCTGACTGCGTTGCAGGATTTACAACGTCTGTCCATGCTGAGCACGAGGTTGTCAAGGAGCAGTTGAGGCATCGCGGCCCATTCCTCTTGTAGCGCCAATCGCAGCTGCGGAATAGTTGCTGGTCGATGGTGACGTGCTGCCAAGCGTCTACCGAGAAGGTCCCACACGTGTTCGACTGGATTTAGGTCCGGGGACCTTGCGGGCCAATCCATGCGTTGAGTATCTTCACTCTCCAACAGCTCAGCGACAGCCACTGTACGATGAGATGTAGCGTTGTCGTCCATGAAGAGGAACTCAGGACCCACACCACCTCTAAACAGATGCACGTGAGGCAGGAGAACCTCCGTACAATAGCGGACACCAGTGACTGAACCTCCTTGGAAGATGTGAAGGTCAGTATGGCTACCAAGCATGATACCGCCCCAAACGAGAACTCCGCCACCCCCAAACTGGTCCCTTTCGATGATGTTGGAGGTGTGATTGCGTGTTCCCTGCTCTCTCCAGATGTGTATACTTCCGGAATCGCTCGTCAGACTAAATCGGCTCTCATCCGTAAAGAGAACTCGACCCCATTGCTGATGTGTCCAGTTCTTGTGTTCCTGGCACCACAGAAACCGCCGTCTCCGATGAGCAGGCGTTAATGACACACACCGTACTGGTCGTCGTGCAAATAGACCACCTTTGTGCAGTCTCCTGGCCACGGTAAAACGCTATAACGTACATCCAGTTGTCAGTTGCATGTGTCTTGCGATTTCTCCCGCTGTCTTCCGTCTGTCTCTTCTCGCCTGTAGGACAATATACCGGTCGTTCGCCGCCGTGGTTGCTTGTGGACGACCACTGCTAAACTCTGGGACAGCTGTTGCTGTCGTTTGAAATGCTCTCCAAGCTCGTGAAACGATGCTGTGAGCGATCCCGAACTTCTCGGCTACACTAGTCACACTTCGACCTGCTTCCAACTTCCCAATGACGCGACCTCGGATAAAGTCATCCAGATGTCGTCTACTGGGTTGCCTGTTGGCCATATCTCACGGAGGCAGCAACTCGACGTTGTTCAAACCGATGTACACCGTGCAATAGCTTTCACCGAATTGCTGAGCGTACACCGCCCGTGTTCTTTATGCCCTTCCGACACTCCCCCGCCCACTACGTCATGCTGCATATATGCGCATGCCGTACCGGACCGGACCCTAGTATATCTCCTGAGTGGTCTTTCGGTCCGTGCCTGCTCGTTCCGCTGTTATGCTAATTTCTCCTCTTCGTCCTTAGTTTTTGCACACCAGTGTATATAAAGAATTCAGTAATGAAATTCAACATGTGTAATGCCAAGCCCGGGCCCTGGGTTTTCGGCTCTTAATTAATCCTGAACCCGCCCGAGCCTGGGCCCGAGCTCATCTCTACTGCCTATATCAGTGTGACACACTACACAAGACACTTTGAGAGTGACACACTACACAAGACACTTTGAGAGTGACACAAAGGAATTTCATTCCAAACAGGTTTTGATTCCACTCGTGGGGCGTTCCCTAATTGGTTCGTTCTTATTGCACTGAACATAGCATCCTCAGTTTCACCAAGGCCGACTACAAAATACAATGCCATAACATTAATGAGAGGAGTTCCATCTTTTAGTAACGTTATCGGAAACCAAGGATTCCGATTGGTTTCCAACGTTGTCGTGTATGACGTCCAACACGACACCGACGTAGCAGGATGTGTAACACGAGAGTGGCGTCAAAAACATAGGGAACTCATCTCACTAATGTCAGAGAGTTGTGCTTTCTAGACGGCCTTGGTTCAACTAGCGGGATGATTTCCTCCCTATTCCCCTCGTGGGAAGCTCCCATTATAACCACTTTAATTTTTACGGCACTCATGAAAAAACAAATTAAACGACGTCATTTCGTGGCTCCCTACTTTAATATAGCCCACAAGTTGTGTGTAAACCTGATAACTAAACTAAAAAAAAAAAATTAAAAAAAAATTACATCGAAAGTTGTTTTGGGGATGTAAATGGAGGGCCAATTAATTGCTCAGTGACTTTAAAAAGCAGTACTGGAAATTAAAAAAACCCTGCAATTTTCGTATATGAGCCGTACAAAAGTTAAAAATAAGCCACGGATTTGTCAAGTACTTCACCTTGCATCAAAAATCAATCACTAAGCCACAGTGACGTGGCCAGAAATTTCTTAAGGAGGGGTGTCTATGGATTTGGTTCATAGTGAAAGCTTCATATATACACAGTCGAGTCACATTATTGTGAGCACCTCCTACTTTTAATGTCAACAGCGCGTAGCCAGTAAAAGAAGGCACGTGTTGTCGTCCCTGAAGCTGATGAGATCTTATAGAACGACAATGCGACGTGTCACACAGATAGAAATGTCCGAGAGTGGTTGGAAGAGCACGACGAATGCTTCAAAGTACTTCCTTGGCACCCTAGTTCCCCATACTTAAGCCCAATCGAGCATTTGTGGGACCATCTCGGTCGTGTTGTTCGCTGTATGGATGCTCCAGCAGCTGTCAGATGCACTGCAGTCAGCATGGCTCCTCATGCCTGCGAACCCTTTCAGCACCTTATTGAGTCACTCCCAGCCCATCTAGCTGCTGTCCGCGCTGCACACGGCGGTTACTCTGGATATTAGCTGGTGGTCACAATAATGTGACTCGACCGTGCATATACACATATATCGCTTTAAATTTTTACTCAATTCTCCTCAAGTGGGGAAGGGTCCGGACCCAAGGACCCCTTCCCTTGGCAACGCCTCTGCTAAAGCAGGTGTCATGGAAAAAATAAAAAAATATCGTTTCTGCAAATTTATTTTAGAAAGATTTTCATTATTCGCTAGACAAAACTATTCGCTTCGCAGATTAGTTGAAATTATCTGTTTTTCCATTTTGCGATGAAGTTTTTATAAGAGGCAGAATTGAACCTCAACCCTATTTCTCCGGAAAGAAAATAATAGCTTTTAGTAATTTTTGCTCTTTCTCTCTGAACTCTCGATCCATATTATGGTCTGTTTCTTAAGGTTAAAGCAAGCACTTCTTTGAAATAATATTTTTTTTAATTTAAAATAGTTTTTTTTTATTGGAGGTTTAACGAGCACCGTGAGCAACTCAATGGGCTATGAGCAGTCGCCCGTCCCTAATTTAGGGTAGCTGGTTCCAGGGAAGGGGGAGAAGCAGTGCCGTAAGACAAACACAACATCCATGCCTCACCGAGATTCGAACGCGGACCCCGTTTGGACGAATGATCAGGGGCCATCGCTTAGACAACTGCGCCACCGGGGCGGCAAAAAATAGTTTTCGTGTGTGTTTTTACGGACGACATTTTACACATAGCGACTTTATCAAAATCTGATATTTATTTTCTTGGGTCTGCCGTGAAATTTTCCTCCGGGACTTGCAAAAGTTCCATTCTGCTCCAGAGACAGTAGATCCCACATCGCATACAGCACAAATGTTAATTAATCCCATGCCGCCCCGGTGGCGTGGCGCAGTTGTCTAAGCGATGGCATCTGATCATTGGTCCGTGAGGAGTCCTGGTTCGAATCCTGGTGAGGCATGGTTGTTGTGTTTGTCTTGCGGCGCTGGGTCTCTCCTTTCCCTGGATGCAGTGGCCTTAAATTAGGGACGGGTGACTGCTTATAGCCCATCGAGTTGCTCAGGGTGGTCGTTAAACCTCCAATAAAAACAAATTAAATCAGTGTCATTAGATAACACGTGAAATGTTAATGTTTCAGATTTCAATGATCATCCTACTTTTTTTTCTGACAAGTTTTATTATTTACATTTTCCCCTTTGCCTTCCTTATCATTTTCCCCTTCGCCTTGATACATGTGATAGTTTTTAAGTTATGGCGGAAGCAAAACACACAAACAAACTGACACCCAGGCATCACCGTAAAAACAGTCAAATTATGTTCGGGGGAACTAAAAATGCATATATCTGATGAAATATCGAAGGCAATTTTTTTTTCTTTTTATTCCGATTACAAT
The DNA here is from genome assembly GCA_039090855.1 of Macrothele yani. Taxonomy (NCBI): domain Eukaryota; kingdom Metazoa; phylum Arthropoda; class Arachnida; order Araneae; family Macrothelidae; genus Macrothele; species Macrothele yani. The sequence continues at coordinate 120,080,298 of CM076989.1, forward strand.
TCTTTTTCATATATTAATATATGAAAGTAAAAACAAACTTTTTTTTTTTGAAGGATCCAGGGGCGGATCTAGAAGCTTACCGGGGGGGGGGGGGGGGGGGTTGCCAGGCTTTGTGTATGAGTCTTCCCCTCTCTCTCTCTTACGCACACACTGGTAGAACTGCCTCTCCCTGGTATTGCAATGCTTTTGTAAACTTTTCCATCAAAACAAACGTACAAATATTTTAGATCACAAAAGTGGGAAAATCAACAATAAAATCAACACTATGTAGTGCCGTAAGACAAACAAAATATCCATGCCTGACCGGGATTGGAACCCTAACCCCTTACGGACGAATGATCAGAGGCCAGCGCCTTAGACCACTGCGCGACCTGGGCGGCTTTCACGCACTTCTTAGACAGCGAAGTTATTCGTCTGAGCTGAGTCTTCAGCCCATTTCGTCAACACCGAGTTAACTCATTCCGGCCACTTCAAGGGCTAAAGGCGGTCATCCAACCAGTAATTCAAGGAAACGGGCTTTTTGGGTATCCGGAAAAAATTCTGATTGCCATGTTAGCTGATGACAGGGAAAACATAAATGCTTTGGCACTGCGCAGAATTTTAAAAGCACACCAGGAAAAAAACCCTTCAAGGAATATTCGTACTTTTGAGATTTCTAAGTTCAACTTTGAAACTACTGACTACATTGATATTATACATTGGGCTAAAGTGACAGCCACTGAACCACTCTTAACCAAACATTTAGATAATCAAGTTTTTTCAGGGTGCATCCTGAATTCTACAGATAACATCATATTTACACATACCAAGCAATTCTCTTTTCATACTCAAGCCAATGAAAGGTGTATAAAATTAGTAATGGAAGCTTCCGCTACTGCTTGTGGACCTACCAGACGGGATGGATTTATTAAAACTTGTTTAGAGTCTGGCAAACAAAGGTCAGTTTTTAACACCATAATGCATTATAAGAATATATTTTACTGGTTGCCTATATGCTTGTACACTGAGTGGCCACTTTATTATGACCACCTGACAGTTTTCAGCAAATGAGCTATGACTGCACTCTGTTGCCGCCAGAGGGCGAGGTTAGTATAAAAAGGGAAAGCTTAGTTCTTGCGACAGTAGTAGAACTGATTTTTGCGTGACGAGATGGGTAAAAAATGCGATTTGACGGACTTTCAACGTGGGATGCTTGTAGGAGCTCGGAGCCATGGAGCGAGTATCACCGAAACCGCCGCATTCGTGAAATGTTCCAGAGCAGCTGTTGTTAAAGTGATTAAAGACTGGACTGTCAGCCAAAAAAATGGGTCTCTACGTGCAACGTGTGGGTGTCATTGACTAGTGACTGCTCCGGCGGAACGGAGAGTGTCCAGACTGGTAACAGACAACAGAGAGGCAACAGTGCGGCAAATTACAGACCATCTTAATCAAGGATCCCCTCAAATGATCTCTGCACGCACTGTTCGCCGTACACTGCATCGGATGGAATATGGCCGCCGAAGGCCTGTTCGAACACCTTTGCTGTCTGCAGTTAACAAGAAAAAACGTCTCCAGTTCGCACAGGAGCACAAGGATTGGACAGTCGATAATTCGAAACAAATTATGTGGTCCGATGAATCACGTTTTCAGTTGCACCATGCCAATGGACGAGTGAGAATTTGGCGGAAATAGCACGGAAGCATGGATCCTAAAAGCATTGGTGCCGCCCCGGTGGTGCAGTGGTCTAAGGCGCTGGCCTCTGATCATTCGTCCGTAAGGGGTCCGGGTTCGAATCCCGGTCAGGCATGGATGTTGTGTTTGTCTTACGGCACTGGCTCTCTCCCTTCCCTGGAACCACTGACCCTAAATTAGAGACGGGCGACTGCTTATAGCCCATTGAGTTGCTCACGGTTGTCGTTAAACCTAAAATAAAAAAAAATGCATTGCTTCAAGCTGGCGGAGGGAACGTTATGGTTTAGGAATTTTTCCTGGCATGCTTTGGGCCTTTTAATTCGTGCTGATCAACGTCTGACGGGCACATCATATCTAAATATCGTCGCGGACCAAGTGCATTCTGTCATGTGGATAGTTTATCCCATGACAGAATTTCAACAAGATAATGCGTCCTGCCATAGGCTCGTATTGTAAAGTATTGGTTTCAGGAACATGCCGGTGAGTTTACTTTGATTAGGTGGCACCCACAATCTCCAGATATGAACCCCATTTAGAATTTGTGGGATGAAGTTGAACGAGCCATCAGACAGCTGGATCCACAACCCTGCAATCTCACAGTCCTGGAAAGTGCTATTTATCAAGCATGGTCTCAGATTCCACAAACCACCTATCGACATCTCGTGGAGTCCATGTCACGAAGAATCGACGCAGTATTAAAGGCAAAAGGTGGCCCAAAGAAGTACTGAGGGGGTGGTCATAATAAAGTGGCCACTCAGTGTATAACCAAATGATTGTATGTGATACAGTGGCGTATATTCGATGCCAGCTAAGCTACCTGCAAAGCCCAGAGAATACACACATACCACTGCATTAAATATGCACAAATAAAAGTCAATTATCAACGGTATTAAAATATGTTGATGCTTTCGCCACGAAAAAAACGCGTGCGGATTTACTTCTTTGACTCAGTCTGCTGAGCGAAAACCAACGGCATAACGCAAGCAGCTCTTCCAGTCTTCGCAGTTCTGATGTGGAAACCTTCCGTACCATCGCCTGCTTGCGTTTCTATGACAACATGAATCAGCTGGTAGAAGGAAATGGGCCATTGACTTGGGAAACGGTTAGCTCAGAGTAGCGAAGTTAGACTATCTCAGGCACTCGCATACTCCCGCTCATAAGAGTGTTTCGCGAGAGTTGTTTCAATTTTGGTGAAGTGTCAATGAATTAAAATCGGATATATTATATCTTAAATTCGTGGCTTTGTTGGATTCGAACTGTTTTGATAGATTTTGTGAAAGCTTCCCTGAACATCTGCTATTAGAACTGGTCAGAACTTTAAAGGACTCTATGCTTCAAATTTTGATACAACTCAACTAAAAAATGAACTGAAGGTATTTTATTCCCTTGATGAATACAAAACAAATCAGTAAGAGATTATATTAAAAATCAATATATTGAAAATCAATCTTTTTCTTTGAGTAATGTTCAGACCTGGTAAAAGATAGCGCGACCTGTACATTCATGACGTCAGTAGAAAAACAAATGTTGGAGTGCTTAATTATGGTTGTGTTATAGCGAGTGTTAAGTATCCCATGTTATAACTTAAAGTTTGTTTTATCGATGTGCAAACTTTCAACCTCAGAAATACATTAATTGCGAAGAAAATATGTAAAGAAATTCTACCGCTGGAAACATAAGCCAGAGATTTTAGGTGGGACCACCTTAATGCTGCATGATTTCTAACTTAATTCAAAGAAAAATTCATCCGCTTTGAAAAATAGTTTCATACCTTTCCTTTATGAATCCATTTTCTAGCAATTAAATAAGAAACTGATGCTAAATTTTGTTGCATTTGGTAAACTGAATTGAATTCTTTGCCTTTGTTTAACACATTTTTACAAATTTCAATTTTTTGGGGGACATTTCAAAAATTGTGGACAAAAACTATGAGGTTGAGGACATTTGACGTCCGCAATAAGTTTTTACGAAATTGAGGACATAGCATTGAAACTGAGAATTGTCCCCAGAAAATGAGTACGTCTGGTCAGCTTACACAGGGATGACTTACCCATGGCTTACCCTACTGCAACTACGCCCCTGGTTGCGCAGTGGTCTAAGCGATGGCCTCTGATCATTCGTTCAAATGGGGTCCTCGTTCGAATCCCGTGAGGCATGGATGTTGTGTTTGTCTTACGGCACTGGTTCTCTTCCTTCCCTGGAACCAGTGACCCTAAATTAGGGACGGGCGACTGCTTGTAGCCCATTGAGTTGCTCAAGGTGTTCGTTAAACCTCCAATCAAAAAAGCAAAAAAAAAAAAAAAAGCTCCGAGACCAATATATAGTAAAAAATAAAAAAATCTTCAAGAATTAATTTCATCCAGTGACGCTATTCAAAAAATTGCATTTTTAATTGTTGTTTAGTTTACTTATTTTTTTTTCAAAAATCAATAAAAGATTATTTATTTTCAGAGGAACTTTTTTATCCCTATTCCATAGTTGTTGGTTTTTGGCTTTATCCTGTATCTTGGTTTGAGAATATAACAGTTTCGTCACCTGTCGTCTGCTGTGCCATACGCCTACTTATCCGTACCGTGTCCCATGACATCGATGAATCAGCTGTGTGTGTGGTCTATGGGAGTGCGTGTGCATAGATATAACAGTAATGACAGTTCCGTAAAGAATTTTGTCGGTGATGCACTATAGCGATAACATTCCTTACCACAAGTGATTTTTTCTCCACCGTGACATGAACACTTTCATATTTGAAATTTAAGCTATGGAGGAATCATGCGGTTTGTTACCCTTTGTAGGGGAGCCTTTCAGAGTGTATAAGGAAAGATGGTTTGTTTTGTTTGTTGTAACAGCTCTTAATATTTCAAATGCAATGGTAAGATTTTCTCAGAATGTAATCTTTTGTTTCCGATCTTTTAAATTTTTGAAGCATGTTATATTTTTCTGTTGGTCTCTTTTTTTTTTTTTTTTTTTTTGTTAAATATGAAGGTTTGGTTTTGGTTTCACATTAAATGTAATTCAATACTACATAGTAATCACTTCAATTCTTGTATTCAAAATAATTATTAATTAATAAAAACATTTATTTTAACGTAAGATCATGAAATGTGTGATTACGCTGTGAAAACAGTACATGTTCTGAATAACTGTTCGAAAACTGTAAGCTGTTGTTTGCCGTTGGTCTGAGGCATGTATGGTGTTGGTTGGATTGCCCGGTCCTCTCCCAGGGACTAGTAGCTCTAAATTAAGGACGGGAAACTTCTAGTCGTTACCTCTCTCCCCTCAAAAATAAAAGGAAATCGATTTCCATTCCATCCCATGCACTTACGTAACTGTAACTTGTATTGGGGATGGGTGACACATATTTTCTTTTTTGTTCATGGAGATATAAATCCATATCTCTGTCCCAGTACCAGAAACAGCATTTTGAAATTATGTGAATTATTCAGAATGTGAGTATATGTACACACCGAACTCCCGATTACCTGTGCATCGCAAAAAAAAAAAAAAAAGTTAGTAATAGTTAAATGTACGATAAAACCTCGATTTATCCGATAAATGTACAATAAAACCTCGATTTATCCGATGCTCTTTTAACCGGATCTCTCCATTAACTGATGTAGCTGATAAATTTCGAAATTCAATTGGAAGAAACGTTATTTTACGTTATGTATTTTTTTCTTATCAAACTTTTGTGACTTCAGGGCCAAATTGTTTGTGTGTTTTGGGGAAGAGTGGCTGGAAAAAGACAAGAACGATGAAGGCTATACGATTTTATCAGGCCAAAAAATTCTGGATGCAGTGAATCAAGTAGAAGTGCGAGAAAAAGAAACTTAAGGTGAAACAGTAAGGATGAGCCACAGCAGGGCACTGGAATGTGTAGACAAGCTATTAGACTATATGGGTTAACAAACTGAGTTTGAGTTTATTGACATAGCTTTGTGCTACATTGGCCAACTTGTCTGAAAGAATGCTAACATGTCTTGCAAACAAAGGAGTATAACAGTTTTTCCAGAAGAAAAACTGAAAATCTATTGTAAATTTTATTATTATTTTAATTACATACACTAATCCCTATTTGAAACAGTAAATATATGTACTATGTCAAACAAAGGTCATCACTCTTTCCACATTTATAAATGAGTCACGGAAAAATTCTCATTGGCTGCCACTGGGAATCGAACTCAGGGTCTTCCAGTTACGCGCCGGATATGCTTCCACTGCTCCACAGCGGCCTCAAATTCCTTGAGACTCGCACACACTAACTGCCAAGCCAATTTGGCAGGTTACTTCTTGGAGTATTACCTTTGTTTGATGTTCCTGGTTCCACGTCTAATGTCTGTATTAATTATTCATTCCCCTTCTAATTTTTTGTTCAGTTGCTGCTTACCATCTTTGGTGAATTCCCAGCATTGTGCGGGGCTCCAAGAAGCAACCTGCCAAATTGGCTTGGCAGTTAGTGTGTGCGAGTCTGGAGGAATTCGAGGCATATCCGGCGCGTAACTGGAAGACCCTGGGTTCGATTCCCGGTGGCAGCCAATGATAATTTTTCCGTGACTCATTTATAAACGTGGAAAAAGCGATGGCCTTTGTTTGATGTTCCTGGTTCACGTCTAATGTCTGTATTAATTATTCATTCCCCTTCTAATTTTTTGTTCAGTTGCTGCTTACCATCTTTGGTGAATTCCCAGCATTGTGCGGGGCCCCAAGAAGCAACCTGCCAAATTGGCTTGGCAGTTAGTGTGTGTGAGTCTGGAGGAATTCGAGGCATATCCGGCGCGTAACTGGAAGACCCTGGGTTCGATTCCCGGTGGCAGCCAATGATAATTTTTCCGTGACTCATTTATAAACGTGGAAAAAGCGATGGCCTTTGTTTGATGTTCCTGGTTCACGTCTAATGTCTGTATTAATTATTCATTCACCTTCTAATTTTTGTTCAGTTGCTGCTTACCATCTTCGGTGAATCCCCAGCATTGTGCGGGGCTCCAAGAAGCAACCTGCCAAATTGGCTTGGCAGTTAGTCTGTGTGAGTCTGGAGGAATTTGAGGCCGCTGTAGTGCAGTGGAAGTATATCCAGTGTGTAACTGGAAGACCCTGGGCTCGATTCCCAGTGGTGGCCAATGAGAATTTTCCCGTGACCTTTGTTTGATGTTCCTGGTCCATGTCTAACGTCTGTATTAATTATTCATTCCCCTTCTAATTTTTTGTTCATTTGCTGCTTACCATCTTCGGTGAAACCCCAGCATTGTGCGGGGCTCCAAGAAGCAACCTGCCAAATTGGCTTGGCAGTTACTGGAAGACCCTGGGTTCGATTCCCGGTGGCGACCAATGAGAATTTTTCCGTGACTCATTTATAAACGTGGAAAGAGCGATTACCTTTGTTTGATGCTCCTGCTCCATATCTAATGTCTGTATTAATTATATGTACTATGTAATGTACAGTTAATTTAAAACCTCTGAATACATATACAGTGTTCGAATTACCCAGTGGTCCATTGGCCAATAAAACTTCTGTCGGACCACTGAACTATTGATTTTACTGGCCCGAATGGCCAGTATTTTTTTTTTTTTTTCTAGTTTGTTACAAGTTAAATACCGTAAAGGTCCATTTCACACACATTGCTGCACATTCAATTGTAACATACTTATTTTGTCCTAATTAGAATCGGTCCCACAATTGTTTGCTAAAATTAAAAACACTCAAAGAAGGTAAACCCATGAGACTCATAGTGTCCAAAAAGAACTCTCCATTGATTGAACTTGAGAAGAATATTTACAGGTTCTTGTCACCAAAATTTATGAAAACACTATACACTGTAAAGAACACGTATGAATTTATTGAAATCTTAAAAAATGTAAACCAAGATATAAGAGGTTACAGAATGGTCAGTATGGATGTCAAGTCGTTGTTTCCAAGTTCACCTGTACTTGAGGCGGTTGATATCATTATTGAAACAGGACCAATCTATGAATGACATACAAGTACATGAGTTAAAAACAACTTTATTGTATATATACAAAAATAATATCTTCAAATATAATGAGAAAATATACAAACAAAATTATGGAGTCGCAATGGGCTCCCCCTATCAAATCTGTTTGCTGAAGTAATCATGAATAACATAGAAGAACAAATAATTAGCAGAATTCAAGATCCCCACTCTGATGTACTGTAGATATGTAGATGACATCTTCATCTTGACCAGAATGGATACAGATGAGCTGGAAGCATTAACACAACAACTTAGCAATATGTATCCATCAATACAATTAACAATTAAACAATAAGAAGAGAATACCTTGCCTTACTTGGATGTTAAAGTTATCAGACAAAATGACCATCTGCAATATGAAGTACATAGAAAACAAACATATGTTCCTGTTCTGATTCCATATTCCTCAACACACCCTTATACACAAAAATGCAATAGCATTAAAACATTAATCAAAAGAGCAATTACACACTCCTCTAAAGAGGAATTCCTGAATGATGAAATCCACTATATTAACAGGGATCGCATTTCTCCTAAAATTCCTAAAATTCCTAATATTTTGTGACCCTCCTTAAATTCCTAAAATTATAACTAAAATTTGCTATTCTTCCTAAAATTTTCGTAAGCTAATTTTTTAAAAATACAACCGTTATTAACGCCAATAAATTTACCATTACGGTAAGGTAAAAAGACCTGTTATTGTAGAAACACAGCCTATATGCTGTGCTGCTGAAGGGAGGGAAAATGACGCTATCGAGATGCACTTGCTTCGGGGCGGGCGCTCCACTTTTGTGCTTTCGGACAGTTTTCGAGAGTAACAAGAGATCTAAGGAAAAAGGGGAGGGGTAATTTTCATCCCTGGTTTGCGCTTTGCAGACAAATTCAGTGGCACGCAGAACATCGTACTTTATTTTTGGACATGCCTCGTGGAACCTCCTCTTTCTGCTGATGTTTTGTTATTGTAAACCGCAGGTGGGTGGAAGCAAAGAGGAAACATGTGGTCTCTTTCCGTAACCTCCGGTAATGACGATGGGATGGTAGCTGAGTGTTATCGTGGCAGGCAGTAGAGCATGTGATCATTAACCTTTGATCGTGCGTCGGTGACAGCAACGTTCGATACGCAATATATCTCGACTCCGACTCGCTTTGACTGAACTTGCGTGAGATGCGTATGATAGTTTCTGGTTTTGCGTCTTTTATGGTGTTCTTTGTGCTGTGTGCAGGTTCAGTTCTCTAGTGGTGACTTGCTCCTTTTTTTTTTTTTTTCTATCTTCTGACATCCTCGCAGCCAAACTTCGGGAAGTTGTCTGGTTTTGCAATATTGGAACATGTTTTTGTACTTCCCTTTCATGTTCTGGTTAGTAATACAAGTGTTTAAGATGCCTAAATCCAAAACGAAATTTCAAGATGCGTGGCTCGCCAAAGAATTGGACGGAGTGAAGTTGAAAGAATGGTGTTCTGCAACTGAAACAATATTTTCTTCTAAGTGTATATTGTGTTCAGAAATTTTCAATATTTCTAATAGTGGCTTTTCACAAGTAAAAGCGCATCATTAAGGAAAAAAACATTTGCAGAAATTTCAAAGTAAATTTCAAAATAAGTCCATCCTGAAAGCCTTTGGAGGATGGGATCTTCAGCCCAAAACAAATATTAGTGAAGTACTGAGTCATGATTTACAGTTGGCTAAAGCCGAAGCATTATGGGCCATAAAAGTTGCTAAGGACAATATTGTCTTTTGTTTCATGCACTGAAACAGTTGAACTTTTCAAAGAAATGTTTCCTGATTCTGCTATTGCAGCCAAAATGCAACTTAAAGAAAAAAAGTTGCTTATGTGATATCACATGGATTGTCAAAATATTTTGAAGAGGATTTGAAAAAAGACATTGCATCTAGTAGCCCAGGAAAGGTTACTATAGCATTTGATGAAACTACAAATGCACAAGTGAAACGGCAGTTGGATGTGTATCTCAGGTACTGGTCTTCAGAAATAAATTCAGTTTCTTGCCGATACCTAACAAGCGTTTTCTGGGTCATGCAACAGCAGATATTTTGCTAAAAGAAATTCTTGAAGTGTTATCATCCTTCAGTATTTCATTGAACAGAATTATTTGTGTATCCATGGACAGCCCAAATGTAAATAAGTGCTTTTTATGCAAATTCAATGAAGTTGTAAAACAAGAAACAGGCCAATAATCTTTGGAACTAGGTTTTTGCAACTTGCGTGTTTTTAGTAATGCATTTAAAATTTTTTTGACAAGCTTAAATATAGATTTTGACGAATTTGCTACTGATATGCATTACTTTTTAAAGAGTAGTGCTGCAAGACGAGAGGATTATAAATCTGTCAAGGATATAACATTGGTCACAGCCAAATTTCTTTTGCGTCATGTCAGCAACAGATGGTTAACCGTTGGTTCTGCAGCCCAGAGGCTCTTGGATCAATGGCTAAATATTACAGAACATTTTTTAAACTTCTTGCCATCTCAAAAAATATTTGAAAAACAACTACGCAATTCAGCAAGATATAAAAGAATTCACTGTTTCCTGAAAAATGAGCTAACTCCTTGTTATTTAACATTAATTTCATTTTCACACCAAAATTTTGAAAAGTTTTCATTATGTTATCAGAGTGAAGAACCAAAAATACACCAGTTATATTCTGATTTAAATACTTTAATGAGGAATGTTTATGGCTCAGTTTATCCAAGATGACGTTATTGCAGGGAAATTTGGAGAAGACCTAAAGAATGTAGATTTTGAAAACAAAAATTCATGGAAAAAACTAGGGGAGTTAGAAGTTGGTATGAAGACAAAAAAATCTCCTCAGGAATGTTCAGGAGACCAGGCAGAAATTATTTCTCTTAGATGTAAGATCATCACTAATTGCAACCACAAAATATTTAAAGTCAAATTTGCTATTCTGCAATCAAAAGCTAAGATACATAGAAGTTTTAAAGGTAAAAGAACCAAAGAAAAGAGTCAACTCAACTTTCAGTCACTGAAGGACTTTTGGAAATAACCAGAATTTCAAGTGTTTTGCGTCTTTCTGAGGAACAAATTCATAGAGTAAGAGAAGAGTGGAAACTTTTAAATTCTGATAAGCCAACTCTAGATGAACTAGTGAAATTTTCAGAGGAAGGGCATATTCCAGTGCGGATTGATCATTACTGGCGTAATATATTTAGTATTAAAGACTCTTGCGGAAAAGAAAAGTACTCAAATCTTGCTAAACTCATCAAGTCAATTTTAGTTTTACCTCATGGTAATGCTGATGCAGAAAGGGGATTTTCAGTTAACACTGCTCTGTTAAGGAAGGACAAGGCTAACTTAAAAGACTCAACTATAACATCATTAAGAATAGTTAAAGGGGCCATTAAACACTATGGATGTGTAAGTAAAGTTCCCATAACAAGAAATTTGTTAAATAGTGTTCGTGATTCGCATAAATTTTATAAAGAGTATGTTGATAAGCTGAAGGAAGAAGAATAAAAAAAGGTAAAAGAAAGAAAGCAGAAAGAGAGGAAAATAAGGAAAAGCAGCTAGAGAAAAAAAGAAAAGCTGAGTTTGATGACAAAATAAAAGAAAATGATGCAGAAATAAATAGGCTTAAAAAGATAAAGAAGCCTCCCTAGCAGTAATTCAAGAGGGAACAGAAAGAATGAGAAAAGCTGTAGAAAAACAAAATACTGTTGAAATAGCAGTTGCCTCTAACTTGATCATACAAGGTTCAGTTGAAATAAAGCAAACTGAAAGTAAATTAGTTGTGGTGGAAGCAGAAAAAGATAGCTTATCAGGAAAAGGTTGAAACAATAATATGAAAAAAGTAATTCAGTTAACAATTGTACATAGTTCTTGGTTTTGAATTACCTTTTTAGGATATTATAATTTAATGTGAAACCTGAAAACTTTACTGTGAAAATCGTCAATTGCTTCTGGTTCAACAGCATATTAATGTTCAAAGTGAAACTTGAATGTGGTAAATATACTTGAATATGATAATAACACGTGAAAAGATAAGAACTGAACATTAGAAGTAAATCATACTTAAACTTTAGACATTAGACATTATGCAAAAAATTTGGGTGTGAACTTCGACCATATATACTAATGGACTGCGCATTGGCAATAGCTGCATCAAAGCCGCCATGGCTCCAACATTGGGCACGTCATCATCATACTCCAAATTTTGTGTAAAAATGCTGTTATGATTACTAATTTACGCTGCAGAACTTCAGTGTTTTCGGTGTATTATGTGAATGCGCCTCATATATAATGAAAACTCTTCAGGTAAGTTTACTTATGAGCTATATACATGCATGATCGGGTTGTTTACATTTCGTGATTTATAATGTGATGAACATTTGCGAAGAATTTGGAACATGCATTCCATTTTTTTTCCTTAAGTTACTATATTTTTATATCAATAGCTGCAAGTTTCTGGTTAAGTAATTGAACTTTATTGACTTAGGTATTTAATTCGTTTCTTACGCATGAAAAATCATAGAACTTCCTTTACTATATCGCTCAGAGCAACCATAAGCACAGCAGGTGTAACCCATCTTTTGACTGATGTCATGGGATTTTATGTTGGAGCCAGAAGTTTTGATTTCATGCGCAGTCTATCAGTATATATGGTTGAAGGGTGTGAAGCAAACTCTTTACAATGTATACGAAGTTGTTTTACTAGATGTATACAAATATACATCTAGTTTTTATTGAAATACACTCCTAAAATTTTCTTAAAATTTTTCCAAAAATTCCTAAAATTCCTACCTAAAATTTTCCATTAGTATGCTATGATCCCTGTATTAAAGAAATTTCATTTAGGTAATTATGGATATCCACCACAAAAAAAAAAAAAAAATAAATAAATAAATATATGAAGTACAAGTTAAGATACAAGATACCTCAAACTCTTAAAAGAAAAAAGAATTACAATATGTAAGTGCTTTACCTTATCTTCCAGGAATATTAACAGAGATAAATAAGTTATGCCATAAATATGGAATTCAGATGGGAAACAAAGTACTAACAGTCAAAGATATGATGATTAATAATACAGAAAAAAGCAGTATCTTGGAAAAAAGCTGGCATTTATGAAATACCTATAACAGGCATCCCACCAATATCGTACATAGGGAGTACCAAAAACCAATTAAAACATCGCCTGCTACAACACATAAAAAATTGGCAAAAAAAAAAAAAAGAAGCAAAAACAGCACTGATACAAGTATGCTTAGATAATCAAAGATACCCGAAATTTGAAGACATCAAAATAATTAAATCATGTAACAACAAAAGACATTTGTGTATTGCAGAATCTGTGCTGATTGAAAAAAATAGGGATCAAGTATGTAATCATAATGACCCAAATATACTTAACGAAAAATGGAAAGAACTAATAAAAATAGAATAAAAAAAAATACTGCAGAAGAAAAGAAAATATTAACTACAGGACGATTATGGGCAAAACACGTAACAATATTAACAAAGAAAGGTGACTTGATCACGCTAGTTACGTTAACTAAAACTCGAAAGCTTCCAACTTACGAACTTTTTGTAAAAGTTTTAGTTAACGTAACTAGCGTGATCAAGTCACCTTTCTTTATTAACTACAGTTCCTAACAGATAGAGCCACGGTGGCAAAATTTTCAATATGATGTAAGAGATAGGCTGACGCTGATAATCGTTTCTGTCACTCACTCGCACTGTGATAGCAGGGCTGATACCACCTAGCCTCCTGAAGACAACCCTGGCCGGGTAGAAAGCTGCTAGAGGCAATCTACGTTAGGAACGGCAGAGGTGTGGTGCATGAATGAGAGAGTGAGATGAGTTTTGTGTAAATAGAGGGCAATGAGATGAGTTAGTGTAAATAATTGTATTTTAGTTTTAATTTTTTTGTTAGATGTTTTTGGTGTTTGTAAATAAGAAGTTAGTTTATGTTAGTGAATGTTCACGCAAGTAGGTTTACTGAATAGTAAGTTTTTATAAGTCAATTGAAATACCGGTTAGAATTATGTAAATGTCAGTGAAATAATAGGTTTTTAAGTAAAATGGAGGTTTCTTAGACCAAGTATCATTGCCGCAGTACAGATTAAAGAATTACTCATTCTGTCAAATAAAGAACAAGCTGAAAACAAAATAAAACCGCCGCACCAGAAGCCCAAACCAACTGTAGAACTCAAAATGGGGAAAAAACGTGCAGAGAAATGTATCATTTTCAAATGAGAACGGACCTTCTAGTAAAGGTAAGTTTCTTATTATTCTCATTAAAATTTTTTGTTTTTGTTTTGTCTGACGTCGTCAAACTGTATTGACATAAGTACGCATTTATGCAATAATAGTGTGTATTTGCTCATACCTATGCCTGTTCCCTTCAAACGTTCACACAAAAGGTTGCGCATCGATTTCGGACATTTTAGGGTATTCAGGCGAGAATTTATCTTATCCGTGTAACACAAATGTCGTTTTGAACTAACTAATTGATGCTCTACAACTTTGTAATTGGAAATTTTGTTCTATCTCTTTTCATTTTCGATTTGCAATGGCTTCCACATTTCGCCACTATGGGCGCTATCATTGGTTGTATTTGATCAGGCGTAGTCACTTTACTATACCATTATCTCACTTGCATAACTGTACCTCTCTGTTCGCAAGGTATTCCAGGCTAAAGGGACTTTCCTATGCACCCTGTATATTAATTACATCAGGTTTTTTACTGTGAGTCCTATTTTGAAAGAACGGCTGAACGTAAAGATATGGTAGAGGTATCAAAATAAAGGTCTTACCATGTAGATGTGCCAGTCGAAGAGAAAAATGAGATTGGGGCAACGGTTCAGGCGTAATGTCAATGAGATTGGGCAACGGTTCAGTTCCCATGTAAAGTCTATGGGAGAAGCATGCGGTTGACTCATGCGCTGTTCACGGTGGAAGCGTGGAGGGACTGAGATAGTCCAAAGTCTTCTCTTTTTCTGCTAGCAGGCAGGTATCAAAGTTCTTCTCATCGGAACAGCGGACACGCTCGAAGACCTGATTGCGTTATGCCGTTGGACTGTGTGATGTATACAGTATATACAATTTAATATTCATTTGATCCAGTTTATTCATGTAGGTAAGACATTTCTCATTATATAAAGATGTAAATAAACATTTCTTTGACCATTGTTAGTGAAAATATTATGGGCGACTACTTATAGCCCATTGAGTAGTTGCTCACAGTGGTCATTGAACCTTCAGTCATAAAAAAAAAAAAAAAAAAAAAAAATCACGAACCTGGACTATTGTCTTTACTGAAGTGATTTAATAAATTTGTCAATCAAATAAAGTTTACATTTGTTGTTTCACAAGAGTTTATTCTTTTCAAAAAAAAAAAAAAATAGAAAGAAACTAACTGTCGATTCCGACAGGTGAAGAGTATTCGCAACGCAAATCTCATTTCAACAACATTTACAAACACAGTTATGACTGAAGATGCGAGTGAAAGAGTGCACTATCCAGTTTAATTTTTGCACACGATCCAGATGAGTGAACTTCCGCCTCACATTTTACGACTGAAAAAGTGTGCAGTCGTGATGCTCATCACGAACCTGGCCGCCCCAGGTGGTGCAGTGGTCTAAGCGCTGACTTATGAATGATGATTCATTTGTGAAGGGTCCGGGTTCGAATCCCGGTGAGGCATGGATGTTGTGTTTGGCTTACGGCACTGGCTCTCTCTGTTCCCTGGAACCAGTGACCCAAAATTAGGGACAGGTGACTGCTTGTATCCCATTGAGTTGCTCACGGTGGTCGTTAAACCTTCTGCCCCCCCCCCCATCCTAAAATCACGAACCTGGACAGTTGTTTTTACTGAAGTGGTTGAATGAATTTGTCAATCAAATAAGGTTTGCATTTGTTGTTTCATATGAATTTATTCTTTAAAAAAAAAAAAAAAGAAACTAACCGTTGATTCCGATGGGTTTCGTCTAGTTACCTCTATTCCTGTGTAAAACCCATAATTTAGTGAAATTTATAGTGTATCAAGTCTAGGAATAGTCATGACATCAATTGTTACTATTTTCAGGTTGATGATGACTAAAAATATCACCTTTTGTGTACTATCTATAGGACCCCAAGGCAAAATTTTTGTCTCTTGTAAACTCATTGTGCCTGATGAAAATTTAGGAATATTAATTTCTTTTCTGAAATATGTTCTTATATTATCATATTACTACTTGTGTTTAGCCAGAGCCGTAACTAGGGCAGGACAAACAGGGCGGCTGCCCTGGGCGCAGCTCAAGAGAGGGCGCAGAAATCACTGTTTGGAATGTGATTACGTAATAATTGGAACTGAAACTTTTACACAAGTTTTTGGCACAATTGAAATTAGAATTTCCTCCTCAAAATGTCCAGGAGTTGTTAGTTGCTCACATTCAGTAATGAAGGCGTTGTTCTATAGTCTGTCCAGCTGAAGAAGAACCATGGCCCCATTCTACACCAATGGGGCCCCTAGTACTTCTTTAGTTGAATGAACTGTAGGTGCGCTGCAATATAAGAATGTTGTTCACATTTTTAAGATTCTCTGCAGGCTATTCAGTCTTTATTGTGGCTGCATGCCACGACTGTCAGCTACATTCGGTCCAAACTCCGAAGCAGTTGCGAAAAGCTGTAAAAACAATTACATTTTGATTGTGCATTTTTTACGCCTAGTTTTGTTAGAACTTCGAAATGCATTTTTACCCCTAGTTTCATTAGAAAGTCTTTGTAGTACTGTTATATTTTTGAAATTGTATCTGCTTTTTGCTGTCTTTAATTTAAAGCTATTTTTCTTGAAAATTCTTCTCTGTAGCTTGTGCTCACGCTTAGATCTTAAATTTTCAATGCTGCTTTTTGTTCTTTTGGTGTGTGTGTGTGTGTGTGTGTGTATATATATATAGAGAGAGAGAGAGAAAAGAGAGAGTGAGTAAGAGAGATAGAGTGAAAGAAAGAGTGTGGAAGAGAAAGATAGAGAGAGAGAGAAGCAGATTAGGGTGCAGAGATGCCTAGTTACACCCCTACTATAGCTGAAATATTTTGGGTGTACATCTTTGCTGTTTAAGAGTATTATGTAATTTTCTGTAAAGCATTGTTTGATAAGAGTATTTTTTGTTTTAGGTTTGGATTGCTTTTGCACCAGTTGCTGACATTGCTGCGGAATATTATGGGGTATCTGGTGATTACATTAACTACTTTTCATTGGTCTTTTTTATTGCATCTATCTTTCCTGGTATTCTCATAATGTGGTTTGTGGATCAGAAAGGTCTCAAACAAGGGGTGAGTTATTTTTTTTAATGCACTTACAGTATGGAATTTAAGAACTGCTGTCTTATTGATAAATATGTGTCATAAAAAACATTTCAGAGATACAATGCAATTCTGTTGTGGTTAAAACTTGACTCTTTCCATACCATAAAATGGTAATCTTTACAAGATGGGCAATGGTCATATTTGATTTTATTGATTCCAAGTAACACTCTGTGTCCATTTTGGAATTTTACTTCATTTTGCTACTTAAATAAACATTTCTGGTAGCAGAAATAATACTTCACATGTTTTTTATTCCTATAATTGGATTAAAAAATATGTCAAGCACTCTGTGCAGGAAAGCCAACATCTGGTTTGCATACATTGTACAAACATCAAAAACACCATCAATTATAGGTGACACTTTAGATATAGGTGCATCCCTGTATCAATGAGGGGAGAGGGGAGAAGAGCGTAGTTGTGATGTGACCAGCGAATGTTGGTAATAACTATCACCTATGACAAATGTAAACAAACTAGATGTTCGCATTTCTTTCAGAATATCCTCAACATATTCTTAAGTTATATAAATAAATTTAAGGGAAGTACTTCCTCAATGCTTGCCGACACATTTGTTTACATTTGAAATTGTGGCTTTGCAGATGTCATTATGCAATATTAAACACTTCCGCAACAATTTTTCCACATTTTGCTAGAGAGCATCAGCCCAAAATATAAATAAAAGACTTCTTGTATACACGGTCATATCAGAATAATTTGTCCACCTACCTAATAATGAGAATAACCACCCTTGGCCTGGATGACAGCAGCGAGACGGCGTGGCACGAACGCAATGAGGCCCTGGAAGGTTGCTTGAGGCACATATGCCCATTCAGGCTGCAGCATGACATGGTTGTGGGTCAGTATGTTTAGCCTGTCGATCCAAATAGTCCCATGAGTGCTCTATGAGATTGGGGTTGGGCAATTTCGCCAGCCTGGAGAGAACAGAGACATCGCTGTTGTGTTCCTGGAACCAGTCACGCACCCCCTTAGTGATGTGGCATGACGCATTGTCCTGTTGGTAAACACCAACACCACCAGAGTAAACATCCAACATGAAAGAATACATGTGATCAGCGAGGATGGACAGGTAGCCATTTGCATTCAAGGACCCATCCAGTGGTACCAGCAGTCCCAGGTCATACCAGGAAAACATCCCCCAGACATGCACACTGCCATTGCCTGCAGGTACTTGATTGGCAAGCGTGTCCGGGTGTTGGTTCTCGTGTGTCTGACGCCGTATCCGCCTGTCACTTTTGTGGAGTAGAAATCTCGATTCATCGGAGAAAGCAACCTTTTCCACTCTTCCACTGTCCAATGACAGTAGTCCCATGCGAACTGCAGGTGTCTTTGCTGATGGACCTGGGTAAACATGGGCACCTCGACACAACATCGACTCCGGAGACCCATGTGTATGCTCACGTATAAGCAGTTTTTGGAAGAAATCCTGCTTTCAAAGTGTGTGTGGACGAAGGTCGACCTATATTCGTGTCAGTAAAAAACAGGGCTGGACTTCCAAAATGTTACATGAATTCTCCCATGAAATTTGCCGGTGGGTTTGTTTTTAGACCATTGCTCTCTGCAGACTTTGCTTTCAAGACATCATGGAGAAATAGCACTCCCTCCATCAGCCAATGGGGTACATGTGATACAAAAGGAGACATCAATTTCACACCAAAAAAAATCATGATAACATTGATTTTTCACATTCCATCCTGTGTATTTTACTTGTGTTCATTGAAATATACACTATATTGACAAAAGTCACCCGACACTTAGAAGAGAAACACAACATAGCATTTGTTGACATACATTAGTACAGTGTTGGCCAACCTTTGGCCTTAATACATGCACTGACCCTTCGAGACATGCCTTCAACAAGGTTTTGGAACACATCGTTAGGTATGCGCTACCATTCAGTAAATGATGCTGCGGCTAACTGTTGCTTTGTAGTAGGCCTTGGTTCCAAACTTCTTATGTGGTGCTCTAATTCCTCCCATAGGTGGTCTATGGGATTAAGATCAGGACTCTGTGCTGGCTAGTCCACGCACGATACAGAATCATCGTCAAAACACGCCGTAGCAGTCTGCAGTCCCTGCTTTATGACTCGGTGCATTATCCTGCTGGTACCAACAAGGCTCAGTTCCATAGTATTGCCACAGAGTTGGTAGGGCATAATTGCCCAGAATATCGAGGTGGACGTGCTGGTTAACAGGTTTGTCCACGATAACCAATGGGCCAGGACCATACTACGAAAAAAAAAACCACACAAGTACACTGCCAGCTCCAAACTTGACCGTAAAAACAGTACACTGTGGTAAACAGCATTCCCCCAGCTGCCGCCATACCCACACATGGCCATCAGACTGATGGATCGTGTATCTGGATTCATTAGTCCATAGGACCCGTTTCCATTCATCTATGGTCCATGATAAATGTTCTTTACACCATGCTAAGTGACGAGCAGCATTCCGAGTGGAGATGAAAGGCTTATGAGCATCTGCACAACCATGGTAACCCATGGAATGAAGTTCTCTGCAAATGGTATGTGTACATCCCGAGGTTTCAACATTTTTACTTACCTGTACACTGAGGTCTTATGCAGCACTTTGTCAATTAGCTGTAACGACTCTCCCGAGGCTTCAAAGTCCTCTATCACTGATTTTCTTTGATCTGCCGGTACGTTTTGCTGCTTCAGGCATGCCATGTGTCTTCCACTTATTCAGTACATCCAAAACAGTTGACTTGGGTATGTTTAAACACCTCTCGGTTTCTCTTTTGGACAACCCACTAATATAACACCAACAATTTTTCCTTTCTCAAAGTCAGTTCGGCGACATTTTCACTCAACCTCACAGTGCTATATGATCGCGGTCAGCTGCAGGCTTGTTTTGTTTTTATATCGTTTGCAGCTGTACTGCACATCTTAACAATGCAGCGGATCCGTTCATTTGCTGTTGAAGGAGTGTCCGGTGACTTTTGTCAATATAGTGTATGTGGCACGTTATGAGCTCAGCAGAAACATGCTCCCACCCTGACAGAGGCCTAACATACGTAGCTATTTGCTAGTTAAAATGAAATATTTACAAGATAAAACACTATTAATAATGTTAATTTACAATACGTAACTAAATTATATTTACATACAACATTTAAACTTCTAAAATATCCTAAAGTTAAAACGTACAAACATCAAACCTAGTTATCTCAACGGGCTGGAAGACACTGTCTGCCCAAACACTGTGTCATCGATTTACAAGTACTTTCATCGGTACTTTACTGACATTCTCAGGCAATCAACATTCACACAAAGATTCCCTCGTATGTCCCCGGCATATGAAGGTGCACACCGGAAAGTTACTTCCATTCAGTGTCTTTAATTGTATTTATTAATTCATTAAACTATGTAGTAAAAACCTTCCAAACCAACAAAGAATGCTAACACTATTTGCTTTACAAAAATAAGATATCACTGCCTCCTAAATGCAAGCAAGTTTAGAAAGTCAGTTCAACTGCATGCTAAAAACTGTCCAAATAAATGTAGAGTGCTATTTGACTTTTTAAAGTGTTATTATTCAAGTCGCATGCACGTGTTCTTTTGCATTTCATGGTGGAACTATTTATATCATGTAGTTGCACACGCAGAATCACGATGGCAAGCATTAACAATTCTGCTGATTCACAGCACTTAGGAAGTTCAGCCAATAAAACGCTTAAAATGTTTTTTCCACAGGTGCTGCCCTAAATTTGAAACAATAAAAGAAACATGTTTGAGTGCTACACATCCATAAAGATGATTACACAGTAATCATATTTGTAGCTTTTATTGTATGTATGTTAATACTGATTATATGTATTTATTTATTTTCTCTTCTGCACAGGGCTGTAAAAGATGCCTGATGTAGTTTAAACTTTTTCTGTTAGTTTGTGTCGTATTATGCTTGTTGTGTGGAAAATGTGATTGCCGCCTTCCCCAGCTTCAAAGAAATTGTGAATCTTATCCATGTACTTCAAATCTACTGAATAAATTGGTGGAGATTCTGCATAAAATTTGTCATCACTGTTATCATCTGCTGACGCATTGCTTTGAGCTGCTTGCCATATCTATCTGACAATGTAATCTGTAGTGGGTAAATCAGATGTAATCAACAGAAACATTAATTTAAAATTCAGTGACATCAATTTCTAAGTTTTGCTGGGATGAAAGTGAGGCATCAGTTTGTCTTCCAAAATCTGCAACTCAGCCTCATGGAAGTGTATTGTGATTTACTTTTTGTCATATTTTTCCACTCACCAGTCATCGAATGAATTGTTCCAAGTACATTTGCATTTACAGTTCCTCTCTTCCTTCTGTCCAAGTGCGTCAAGATTAACTGCTTCTGGAAGATACGGTTAAAGATTTTTTTATAACCCACGGTCCATGGGCTGTATGCAGAATGTCAAAAGTTTTTTGCAAAAATTTAGCCTGGATGTTCACAAGTTCTGTGATGATGGGATGTGCTGGGCAAATTGTGTATAAGAAGCAAAATTTTGTGCTTTTCTTTCCTTTACTGAAAAATTGCAAGCTCTCATTCCATTTTTTTCTCTAGTTTCTGCCAGTAGCTATGACATCTGACTGATAACAATCTTAATCTCCCCTTCCTTCTTCCAGTATGAGATTTTCTATTCTTCAGGGTTTCTGATGTGACTTTGCAACAGATAGCAAGAGCACCCCTCCTTCCCCAAGGCATACAGTTACATGCTGATCATTGCTAAACCAATTTCCTGTTCAGGGTCATCATCATCAATCATGGGTACACAATTCCCATAGGTGTCTGTTGCCATTGTAACTAAATTGTCCCATTGAAGTCTGTTCATTGCAGAGTAGCTCATTTCTTGAAGAGTTCCACCGCATCAGTCTTTAATATTGTCAGCCCACCCACGGTGAGGGCGTCCTCTTGCATTTCTTCCATTCATCAAGCCAAACACCAATGTCTTTATCTTTCTGTCATTTTTCATTCTGCAGATGTGTCCAAAGGTCTTAGTTTTCTCTGTATGATTTTTTGGAACAGGGCCCCTTTTAGTTGTATTCTTCTGCACACTTTTTCATTTCTTATCCTCTGGGTCCATCTGATTTGTAAGATTTTTATGATAGAACTTTCTTTCAAAAGTAAGTATCTTTCTCTCTGATTCCTTTGTCAATGTCCAAGTCTCACACCCATATAGCATGTTGCCAAAGATGCACGTATTGAGAATACTTAACTTAGTTTTGAGGCTAATAGCTTTGCTCTTCCAAATTTTATGCATGGCTTTTAACAGTGTTATAGCTTCTGCAATTCTAATTAAAATTTCCTTTTTGCTGTTTAAGTGATATGTTATACAGCTTCCAAGATAAGTGAATTTTTCCACATTTTCAAGTTCTTTGCCTTCCAGAATGATCTTTTTCCTGATCTTTTTTTGTGTCAAATACCATTGTTTTTCTCTTTTCTATGTCCATCTTTAGTCCGCATCTTTTACCCTTCTATTCAGTTCTTGTACCATTTGCTCCAGTTTCATTTAATCTTCTTCAATCAATACAATGCCATCAAAACACAGATGGTTAAGTCTTTGTCCTCCAATAGAAATTACTGTGTCCTCATACCTGATTGTGTCCAACATTCTCTTCAGATGTGAGAGATGATGCTTAGCGATATTGGATCTCCTTGTCTCGTACCTCTGCTGGTGGTAAACCAAGCTGTGCATCTGTCTCCGATCCTGACAGCTGCCTGTGCATTCGTGTTTATTTCTTTCAGAAGCCGAATTATCCTGGCATCCAAACCATATGAATCCAGCACAGCCCAGATGATGTTTTGTTCAGTACTTTTTGGAAGTTCGCAAAGCATGTGAATACTTCTTCTTCCTTCGTGCCTTTTCTGCAATGAGTGTTAAGGCTAATATCTGCTGTATGGTTCTCCTGTCTTTCTGAAAGCCTGCTTATTCATCAGCCAGGTGTTCTTCAATCTGCCTTTTTAATCTTTCAGTTAATATAATCATCCAAATTTTATTCAGATGACTAATCAGCACAATAGTTCTATAGTTTTGATTTCTTCCATTCTTCTGGGGTGCATCCATTCTTCCATGTCTTGTTGCAGATATTGAGTCATCATTGACCTTTTTTTTTTTTTTTTTTATTAAATACAGAGTGGGTTTACTGAAAATTGAAGAGTAAGGTATCAGGAATTTGCTTATTAAATTAACTGGTCAAAATTAACTGTTTCATTGTTGAACTGAAAAAATCTTCATAATATCCTCACTAAACCCCTTGTTAAATGAAAGCTCATTATAAACAAGTTCAGCCTGTAATACTTTCTACAATAAATCTATTTTTTTTTTGCTTTTACTGCATACACACACACATCCAGAAGTTCAATCAAAATATTAGCAAACAGAATTGGTGAACACTATCATGAAAAGCTTTGTTATAATTTCACTATCACAACAAAAAACATTTCCAAATATGGAGTCAGATTTTCAGGGAAGGACAGTGCACCCTCTTGGCCCCCACATATGGGTGCCTATAGTTATTTCAGTTACTGTAAATATTTATTTAAGTAGTAAAGAAAGTGAAATGCCAAAGTGGAATCACTGGGTTACTTAGCACTCATAAAAATGAATGTCTCTATCTTCTAAAAGTGAATATTGTGCCACAAAACTACAATACTGATGAGACATCTTTTCTATACTTCATCATTTACAAAGAACAAATACTGCTGAGGACTTCTGTTGGGCACAGGCCTTGATCAGTATAAATAGAAAAGAATTGCGAGATGCATAGAAATTTGGATTAGTATTATGCTGCTACACTAGAAAGAACTGTGAGGCTGGAAATAGTTCATAAGTACCAATATCCCCTGAAATTAAAGAGAAACTGTCAATTATTTTCATTCTATACATGAGTATAATTCTTCTACCACAGAGCATGTGTTCCTGCCTATAGAGCAGTTGCTTGGATCTGAAAAATCTTCACTTAATTTAGTTTAATTTAGTGATAAAGAAATTTGCTATTAATGGTGGGATATAGAATGCATGGTTTACACCTGCATGATCCATTTTTTTTCAGTTTCTAAGTTGATATCATGACACATTCTAATTAATATTTATGCCACCTAGCTAACTGTAAAAATTGTTTGTTTTTTCATGTTTTGACTCTGTCAAGTCCTATTTTATTGCTACACTTTTTTCTTGTGGGTTTATGTTCTGTGTTCTACTTCATGGGTTCTATGTAGGTACCATCACAACTAAATTCTACACAGTAAACTACTCTTTATTATAGTAGGACTACTATATGTTTGTTTTATGGAAAGAAGGAAAATTCTTTAAATCTTATTACTCTTACATCTGGAGCAAGTAGAATGAGAAATTCCATCACTGAATGAGGCATTTCACTATTACAACAAAAAAAAATGAAAAAAACCATGAGGAATAACCACTCACCATAAAGATCATGGTAACCTCCAATGGACCAAACACTTCCAACACGTCAATTCATCGTGATGTAACTGGGCTTCCACAGGTTTACAGACCTCTTGCTTACGCTTCTTATTTTCGGGTGTGAAACATCGTTTTTTTCCTTTGCCTTATAGTATGTTACTATAATGCTTGTCAATTCTGATAAAAATCATACATACAACTCATTCATACAATTCAAGTAAAAAAACTATGTACATAAACCTTACATTCACAGGTGATTAAACCTTAGTCAACTCTAATTATGGAACTCCTCCTTCTGTTTCACAACCTCTGCTACTCCCACTGCAATTGTCACACCCATTCAGCCCCGCACATCCAATCCTCTAGTACTTTCGACAGATCCCTGTCATCTTCAGGAGGCAGGTGTGTCTCATCCGCCCACCGCAGCTCAAGTGAGCAGAGCCATCGAGGCCTGGGCTCCAGTCGCTATCTCTGAATCGTTGTGTCTGGCGCCATTTATTGTCCCTGCTGCTCTTTTTTCTCTCTTTCTTTTTACGCTGCTGTTCAATTTTTATTAGGGCTTTCCATTGTTCGTTTAAGTTATTTGGCTCATTAATGTTGCATAATCTTGATCTGTTTTTTTCAATTAACACTGATTCTGCAATTCTTAACTGCTTTTCGTTTTTACAGCTCTTAATAATTTTAATATCTTCAAACCTTGGACATTTTTGATTTTCCATACAGTATTGGGTCAATGCTGTCTTAGCCTCTTTTTTATTCCAATTATTAATATGCTGATTCAATCTATACTTTAATTTATTCTTGGTGCTGCCTATATATGACACAGGTGGTTGCTGGTTTATTGGGATTTCATAAATTCCTGCTCTATCTAATTGGCTAATTTTTTCATTTTTAATCACTAAATTTTTTACAGTAAGTACCTGATTTCCTACCTGTATGCCATACTTGCCACAAACTTTATTAATTTCTGCTGAAACATTTTCTATATATGGTATTGCTCCCACATATTTTACAAGTTTTTTATCACTCTTGACCTTATTGTAACCTTGAGTTACTTCATAAATCCATTTTTTTAATACCTGTTTAGGGTATCCAAAAGCATATGCAATTTTTTCAATATATTCAATTTCTTCCTTTCTATACTGTTCAATTGATGAATGTGTTAAACTTCTTTTAATTAGTGTTTTAATACTATTTCTTTTATGTGTTAATGGATGTGATGACTGAAATGGTATAAGTACTGGGATATATGAAGATTTTCTATGCACTCTGAATTGTAAACTCTCCTCTGTTTTAATAATCAAAACGTCCAAAAATGCCAAAGTATTGTCATGTTCTTGTTCTACTGTCAGTTCTATAGATGGATAAATTTCACTATACTTTTTTGTCAAGTCCTCAAGTTCATCATTTTTTAGCCTGGATAACAGAAAAATGTCATCAACATATCTGCAGTATATCAGTGGTGGATCCTCGAGTTTACTTATTATTTTTTCCTCAATGTCACTCATTATAATTTCAGCAAATAAAGTTGACAGTGGTGACCCCATAGGTCCACCATGATTTTGTTTGTACATCTTGTTGTTAAACTTAAAAATGTTATTTTCATATATGTACAATAAAATTTCTCTTAACTCCTCTATTTGTATTGCATTCATTGTCTGTAGCACATACAATTTTTCAATAATTATTTCTATTGCCTGAGGTACTGGTGTGCTAGGAAAAAGAGCTCTCACATCCATACTAGCCATATGATATTCACTTAAATCTTGTTTAATTACTTTAATTTTCTCAATAAATTCGTATGTATTCTTCACAGTGAACCTTGTCTTCATGAACACAGGTGCCAAAAATTTGTAGATATTCTTTTCTAGTTTTATTAGTGGGGAATTCCTTTTGATACAATCACTCTCATAGGTGTATCAGGCTTATGAGTTTTTATTTTTGCAATCATTTTTGGTATTCCAGTACCCATTGGTGGGTATGCTTTCTTTATTTCATCAGGCAAGGTGCTGTGATTTCTTATTCTAGCTAAGTACCTTACTTGAGATTCTGTTGGGTCTTTTGTCAGAATGCTGCAATTTAGTTCTTCTATAGCTCTATTCATCTTTAGATCATATTCAGTTGTGTTTAATATTACAATTTGCCCTGTTTTATCAGCTTCACAGAATTTAATTGTTGGGTCATCTCTTAATTTAATCAGTTGTTCTTTCTCATACTGAATTTTATCTATATGATATTTCTTTTTCTTACTTTTTTCATTAAATTCTTTCAAAACAATTCTATACAGTTTACTTCGAAAATTTTCACGTTCTTCTGCTGGTACACTGCGTGCCATTTTTTCTAAGTTGGGTATTAATTCCTCCGTCCTCGGCAGGCTCCGTGGAAACGCAAATTTTTTACCTCTCTGCAAAATAGCTCTTTGCGTGAAGCTCAAGGTCAAGTTGGAGTTATTCTGATATACCTCATACATATTCTCCCGTTGTTCTTGTACACGTTGTCTGTCAATCATCACGTGAAACTTTTTTTCCATGACTGCTCTTGAGCATTTTTTTTCGTATTCCACGATGTCAAAAATTTCTCTGAAGGTTACATCCAAAATCTCATCTCTCCAATTACCGTCGAACTTTCTATACTTTTTATAACATATCAAATCGATTAAATGTAAACATTTCATATTCAAGTTAAAAATCAGTTTCCTTTTATTGACAATTTCAGCTCTTAATCTCTTTTTTTGGCACTCCTGGATTATTCTATTATCCTTAGCAGTGACTGGGCAATTCCGTATTTTTAAATACTTTGGTGTTATTTCTAGGTCACTGCACGTTACCAAAAATTCTTCTTGATTTTCTGACTTTACTAATTTAATTTTAGCCTTCTTAAACGCCTTAATATCTCTCATCTCGAAGTTGTGAAATTGATTCCTATAGCGCATAATACCAGAGTATGATAGCGACTGCAAACCCCTCACCTCAACTATCCCAGCTCAGAATTTTGCGTGTAATTCTCAATTATTATATTTGCACTTTTAAGGTATTAACCTCTTGCAAAGTGCGCATAGTTTACGTGCAATTCATAAATGAAAAAACCATGAGGAATAACCACTCACCATAAAGATCATGGTAACCTCCAATGGACCAAACACTTCCAACACGTCAATTCATCGTGATGTAACTGGGCTTCCACAGGTTTACAGACCTCTTGCTTACGCTTCTTATTTTCGGGTGTGAAACATCGTTTTTTCCTTTGCCTTATAGTATGTTACTATAATGCTTGTCAATTCGATAAAAATCATACATACAACTCATTCATACAATTCAAGTAAAAACTATGTACATAAACCTTACATTCACAGGTGATTAAACCTTAGTCAACTCTAATTATGGAACTCCTCCTTCTGTTTCACAACCTCTGCTACTCCCACTGCAATTGTCACACCCATTCAGCCCCGCACATCCAATCCTCTAGTACTTTCGACAGATCCCTGTCATCTTCAGGAGGCAGGTGTGTCTCATCCGCCCACCGCAGCTCAAGTGAGCAGAGCCATCGAGGCCTGGGCTCCAGTCGCTATCTCTGAATCGTTGTGTCTCTGGCGCCATCTATTGTCCCTGCTGCTCTTTTTTCTCTCTTTCTTTTTACGCTGCTGTTCAATTTTTATTAGGGCTTTCCATTGTTCGTTTAAGTTATTTGGCTCATTAATGTTGCATAATCTTGATCTGTTTTTTTCAATTAACACTGATTCTGCAATTCTTAACTGCTTTTCGTTTTTACAGCTCTTAATAATTTTAATATCTTCAAACCTTGGACATTTTTGATTTTCCATACAGTATTGGGTCAATGCTGTCTTAGCCTCTTTTTATTCCAATTATTAATATGCTGATTCAATCTATACTTTAATTTATTCTTGGTGCTGCCTATATATGACACAGGTGGTTGCTGGTTTATTGGGATTTCATAAATTCCTGCTCTATCTAATTGGCTAATTTTTTCATTTTTAATCACTAAATTTTTTACAGTAAGTACCTGATTTCCTACCTGTATGCCATACTTGCCACAAACTTTATTAATTTCTGCTGAAACATTTTCTATATATGGTATTGCTCCCACATATTTTACAAGTTTTTTATCACTCTTGACCTTATTGTAACCTTGAGTTACTTCATAAATCCATTTTTTTAATACCTGTTTAGGGTATCCAAAAGCATATGCAATTTTTTCAATATATTCAATTTCTTCCTTTCTATACTGTTCAATTGATGAATGTGTTAAACTTCTTTTAATTAGTGTTTTAATACTATTTCTTTTATGTGTTAATGGATGTGATGACTGAAATGGTATAAGTACTGGGATATATGAAGATTTTCTTGAAAAATTGTATGTGCTACATACAGACAATGAATGCAATACAAATAGAGGAGTTAAGAGAAATTTTATTGTACATATATGAAAATAACATTTTTAAGTTTAACAACAAGATGTACAAACAAAATCATGGTGGACCTATGGGGTCACCACTGTCAACTTTATTTGCTGAAATTATAATGAGTGACATTGAGGAAAAAATAATAAGTAAACTCGAGGATCCACCACTGATATACTGCAGATATGTTGATGACATTTTTCTGTTATCCAGGCTAAAAAATGATGAACTTGAGGACTTGACAAAAAGTATAGTGAAATTTATCCATCTATAGAACTGACAGTAGAACAAGAACATGACAATACTTTGGCATTTTTGGACGTTTTGATTATTAAAACAGAGGAGAGTTTACAATTCAGAGTGCATAGAAAATCTTCATATATCCCAGTACTTATACCATTTCAGTCATCACATCCATTAACACATAAAAGAAATAGTATTAAAACACTAATTAAAAGAAGTTTAACACATTCATCAATTGAACAGTATAGAAAGGAAGAAATTGAATATATTGAAAAAATTGCATATGCTTTTGGATACCCTAAACAGGTATTAAAAAAAATGGATTTATGAAGTAACTCAAGGTTACAATAAGGTCAAGAGTGATAAAAACTTGTAAAATATGTGGGAGCAATACCATATATAGAAAATGTTTCAGCAGAAATTAATAAAGTTTGTGGCAAGTATGGCATACAGGTAGGAAATCAGGTACTTACTGTAAAAAATTTAGTGATTAAAAATGAAAAATTAGCCAATTAGATAGAGCAGGAATTTATGAAATCCCAATAAACCAGCAACCACCTGTGTCATATATAGGCAGCACCAAGAATAAATTAAAGTATAGATTGAATCAGCATATTAATAATTGGAATAAAAAAGAGGCTAAGACAGCATTGACCCAATACTGTATGGAAAATCAAAAATGTCCAAGGTTTGAAGATATTAAAATTATTAAGAGCTGTAAAAACGAAAAGCAGTTAAGAATTGCAGAATCAGTGTTAATTGAAAAAAACAGATCAAGATTATGCAACATTAATGAGCCAAATAACTTAAACGAACAATGGAAAGCCCTAATAAAAATTGAACAGCAGCGTAAAAAGAAAGAGAGAAAAAAGAGCAGCAGGGACAATAGATGGCGCCAGAGACACAACGATTCAGAGATAGCGACTGGAGCCCAGGCCTCGATGGCTCTGCTCACTTGAGCTGCGGTGGGCGGATGAGACACACCTGCCTCCTGAAGATGACAGGGATCTGTCGAAAGTACTAGAGGATTGGATGTGCGGGGCTGAATGGGTGTGACAATTGCAGTGGGAGTAGCAGAGGTTGTGAAACAGAAGGAGGAGTTCCATAATTAGAGTTGACTAAGGTTTAATCACCTGTGAATGTAAGGTTTATGTACATAGTTTTTACTTGAATTGTATGAATGAGTTGTATGTATGATTTTTATCGAATTGACAAGCATTATAGTAACATACTATAAGGCAAAGGAAAAAAACGATGTTTCACACCCGAAAATAAGAAGCGTAAGCAAGAGGTCTGTAAACCTGTGGAAGCCCAGTTACATCACGATGAATTGACGTGTTGGAAGTGTTTGGTCCATTGGAGGTTACCATGATCTTTATGGTGAGTGGTTATTCCTCATGGTTTTTTTCATTTATGAATTGCACGTAAACTATGCGCACTTTGCAAGAGGTTAATACCTTAAAAGTGCAAATATAATAATTGAGAATTACACGCAAAATTCTGAGCTGGGATAGTTGAGGTGAGGGGTTTGCAGTCGCTATCATACTCTGGTATTATGCGCTATAGGAATCAATTTCACAACTTCGAGATGAGAGATATTAAGGCGTTTAAGAAGGCTAAAATTAAATTAGTAAAGTCAGAAAATCAAGAAGAATTTTTGGTGACGTGCAGTGACCTAGAAATAACACCAAAGTATTTAAAAATACGGAATTGCCCAGTCACTGCTAAGGATAATAGAATAATCCAGGAGTGCCAAAAAAAAGAGATTAAGAGCTGAAATTGTCAATAAAAGGAAACTGATTTTTAACTTGAATATGAAATGTTTACATTTAATCGATTTGATATGTTATAAAAAGTATAGAAAGTTCGACGGTAATTGGAGAGATGAGATTTTGGATGTAACCTTCAGAGAAATTTTTGACATCGTGGAATACGAAAAAAAATGCTCAAGAGCAGTCATGGAAAAAAGTTTCACGTGATGATTGACAGACAACGTGTACAAGAACAACGGGAGAATATGTATGAGGTATATCAGAATAACTCCAACTTGACCTTGAGCTTCACGCAAAGAGCTATTTTGCAGAGAGGTAAAAATTTGCGTTTCCACGGAGCCTCGCC
The DNA here is from genome assembly GCA_039090855.1 of Macrothele yani. NCBI lineage: Eukaryota > Metazoa > Arthropoda > Arachnida > Araneae > Macrothelidae > Macrothele > Macrothele yani. The sequence goes on from CM076989.1 coordinate 120,111,502, forward strand.
GAGGACGGAGGAATTAATACCCAACTTAGAAGAAAATGGCACGCAGTGTACCAGCAGAAGAACGTAAAAATTTTCGAAGTAAACTGTATAGAATTGTTTTGAAAGAATTTAATGAAAAAGTAAGAAAAAGAAATATCATATAGATAAAATTCAGTATGAGAAAGAACAACTGATTAAATTAAGAGATGACCCAACAATTAAATTCTGTGAAGCTGATAAACAGGGCAAATTGTAATATTAAACACAACTGAATATGATCTAAAGATGAATAGAGCTATAGAAGAACTAAATTGCAGCATTCTGACAAAAGACCCAACAGAATCTCAAGTAAGTGTACTTAGCTAGAATAAGAAATCACAGCACCTTGCCTGATGAAATAAAGAAAGCATACCCACCAATGGGTACTGGAATACCAAAAATGATTGCAAAAATAAAAATTCATAAGCCTGATACACCTATGAGAGTGATTGTATCAAAAGGAATTCCCCACTAATAAAACTAGAAAAGAATATCTACAAATTTTTGGCACCTGTGTTCATGAAGACAAGGTTCACTGTGAAGAATACATACGAATTTATTGAGAAAATTAAAGTAATTAAACAAGATTTAAGTGAATATCATATGGCTAGTATGGATGTGAGAGCTCTTTTTCCTAGCACACCAGTACCTCAGGCAATAGAAATAATTATTGAAAAATTGTATGTGCTACAGACAATGAATGCAATACAAATAGAGGAGTTAAGAGAAATTTTATTGTACATATATGAAAATAACATTTTTAAGTTTAACAACAAGATGTACAAACAAAATCATGGTGGACCTATGGGGTCACCACTGTCAACTTTATTTGCTGAAATTATAATGAGTGACATTGAGGAAAAAATAATAAGTAAACTCGAGGATCCACCACTGATATACTGCAGATATGTTGATGACATTTTTCTGTTATCCAGGCTAAAAAATGATGAACTTGAGGACTTGACAAAAAAGTATAGTGAAATTTATCCATCTATAGAACTGACAGTAGAACAAGAACATGACAATACTTTGGCATTTTTGGACGTTTTGATTATTAAAACAGAGGAGAGTTTACAATTCAGAGTGCATAGAAAATCTTCATATATCCCAGTACTTATACCATTTCAGTCATCACATCCATTAACACATAAAAGAAATAGTATTAAAACACTAATTAAAAGAAGTTTAACACATTCATCAATTGAACAGTATAGAAAGGAAGAAATTGAATATATTGAAAAAATTGCATATGCTTTTGGATACCCTAAACAGGTATTAAAAAAAATGGATTTATGAAGTAACTCAAGGTTACAATAAGGTCAAGAGTGATAAAAAACTTGTAAAATATGTGGGAGCAATACCATATATAGAAAATGTTTCAGCAGAAATTAATAAAGTTTGTGGCAAGTATGGCATACAGGTAGGAAATCAGGTACTTACTGTAAAAAATTTAGTGATTAAAAATGAAAAAATTAGCCAATTAGATAGAGCAGGAATTTATGAAATCCCAATAAACCAGCAACCACCTGTGTCATATATAGGCAGCACCAAGAATAAATTAAAGTATAGATTGAATCAGCATATTAATAATTGGAATAAAAAAGAGGCTAAGACAGCATTGACCCAATACTGTATGGAAAATCAAAAATGTCCAAGGTTTGAAGATATTAAAATTATTAAGAGCTGTAAAAACGAAAAGCAGTTAAGAATTGCAGAATCAGTGTTAATTGAAAAAAACAGATCAAGATTATGCAACATTAATGAGCCAAATAACTTAAACGAACAATGGAAAGCCCTAATAAAAATTGAACAGCAGCGTAAAAAGAAAGAGAGAAAAAAGAGCAGCAGGGACAATAGATGGCGCCAGAGACACAACGATTCAGAGATAGCGACTGGAGCCCAGGCCTCGATGGCTCTGCTCACTTGAGCTGCGGTGGGCGGATGAGACACACCTGCCTCCTGAAGATGACAGGGATCTGTCGAAAGTACTAGAGGATTGGATGTGCGGGGCTGAATGGGTGTGACAATTGCAGTGGGAGTAGCAGAGGTTGTGAAACAGAAGGAGAGAGTTCCATAATTAGAGTTGACTAAGGTTTAATCACCTGTGAATGTAAGGTTTATGTACATAGTTTTTACTTGAATTGTATGAATGAGTTGTATGTATGATTTTTATCGAATTGACAAGCATTATAGTAACATACTATAAGGCAAAGGAAAAAAACGATGTTTCACACCCGAAAATAAGAAGCGTAAGCAAGAGGTCTGTAAACCTGTGGAAGCCCAGTTACATCACGATGAATTGACGTGTTGGAAGTGTTTGGTCCATTGGAGGTTACCATGATCTTTATGGTGAGTGGTTATTCCTCATGGTTTTTTCATTTATGAATTGCACGTAAACTATGCGCACTTTGCAAGAGGTTAATACCTTAAAAGTGCAAATATAATAACAAAAAACATTTCCAAATATGGAATTTAAGGTTAAACTTGCTAAAGCCTAAATAACACAATTAAGAAGAATTCTCTTCCTATAAAACAAATATAAAACAACATCTTACTACACGAAGGAGTAGTCTTCAGTGTAGGTTACAATTGTGGTGGTGTCTGCATAGGAGAAACTGTGAGACAACTTAGGACTGTGTAGTGGAAAATAAAGCCTCAATAAAAAATGTCACTGGCAAAACAAGACTTTGACACATTTAAAACACTGGACACACAGTTAACTGGAACTCTATTACAATTTCATCGCATCAGTAGAACTTAGTGAAAAATGAGTTGAAAGATGATATGAAAATCAAAGGAAGAGCAACAATTGATGACCAAAAACACAGGGTATAACAACCGGAGTGGTAACAGCTATTCCCTTGAATCAGGCTTGTTGATGGGTTGGAATAGAACCCAAAAATTTGACAAGTAGTGTTAGTCAATAGTAATACCCATAATTTAACTCCAATTTAAGTACTAATTATTATCTCTAATATAGTCATGACTTCATTAATTTAGAAAAAGGGTTTTTCCATAAATATATTGCATCAGTAACTGTAACAGTTGTCACAAAAATGCATACTTCTTTTCTATGCTGTGTACTGATCCATAGAAGTAGTGAAATAACCCCATTTTTCTTCTAGTTTTGAGAAAAATTTATACCTTCACAGATCCAAACCACTGGTAAAGAGTTTAAGATTAACTCTAGAGCAACACAAGGATTCAGACTGTTCCCATTGTTAGTTTTTGTCTATATGGCTAAACTGGAAGGGAAAATAACTTAGTTGTAAAAGTCAGTGGTTGTTGGTTGTGTGTTTTGTAGTGTGCTTTAAATTGATGATGTAGTGCTAATTTCTTAGAAAGTAGACAATTTGAAGTATATCCTCAATTAGCTGAGCAAGAGTTGTGGAAACTTTGTGATGAGGATAAACTTATGGAAGTGGTGTAAATTAAAGGCTTTAAGCCAAACTCCACTACCGACATGGTGCAGTTGGTTAAATTGCTGTGCAGTGTGTGGGTTTCAGATGTGTGTTCGAATCCCATTCCTGCCAGCTATCTCATTTGCGGTGTTTCCAGGGTTTTCCACAGGCTCCCTGTGTTTGGGGACGCGAATGTGTAAATGGTTCCCTGTGAAGTATGCCCCAGACACACTTTGTCTTTGGTCCTCCATATTGGGGGTTGGACATGGGGCTAACGACCCCACCTCGTTAAAAATCTCTCGTTCCAAAATCTCACAAAAACACTCCTTGGGACAGCCAAGGCCCACACAGGGCTGCCAAGTCATTGAAAAAGAAGTCAAACTGCAAAAATAATTAATTCTGTATTTAAAGGAAGAAGAGAACATGTAGCAAATTTTAGTCATTTAAAGGGTGGTGTTAATAATGAAACAAGGAAACTTGATAAGGAATTGGACAACAGAATTAATAAAGAATAGAGAGTTTTTTATTAGCTGTATAAAACTTTATTTCACGAAGAAAAGGTTTGTAAACGATTAAAACTGGTAACGCTGTATTTGATTTACCCCTTTTTATGGGAGGGACAGTTAAGTGCAAGGTAATCAATACATCAGAAGGTTAAAAGCTATTTACATGAGGGTGGCAAGCAAAATAGATAAAGAAAGCAGGGGGATTCAATATCTAACTATATACAGGGTGTTCCAAAAGTCCTTGACACATTTTAAAAAATTATTAAAAAAACTATTCGGGGCAGGAACAAAATCTTTTAAGATCTTGTAAACTTACTTCAAAAAGTTTTTTTCATATAGTTAATAAACTTCAATATGTGTACCCAGGGGTCGCGCTGACTCTTTTAAAGTTTTCACCAATTTATTCGCCAAATACAATTTTAATCACCAAAGATCTTTTTCCATCGCCAAAGCAATTTTTTCTCGCAAATTGAAATAATGGCGATTGGCAGCACGACCTCTGTGTGTATTGTTTGTTGTGCGGAGTATATCAAGCCGATATTCAATCTCTGGCCATGTACATGCCAAAGTGGAGTAACAGATGCAATTGTAGCAACTATGCGAGTTCTCAGTTTGTCAACACTTTGCACTTTGGATGAATAAACTTTGTCTTTTGCATTTCTGAAAGCGTGATATCTGGAGAGCCGGGAGGCCATGGGAAGGGTCCATCTTGTCCAATCCACTTGGTTGGAAATTCCTTATTTAAAAAATCTCGCACAACTTTACCCTAAGATGGTGGTGCAGTCTTGTTGCTAAATGATTTTAGGGTGTAAATGGCAAATTTGAGGGACAGCAAAAATTTGAATTATGTCCAAATAAATTTCTTTTGTGATTGTGAATTCTGCAAAAAGAAAGGTCCGATCACATGATCAGCCATTAAGACACACCACACATTCTTTTTAGGACTATCCCGGACATGTTTGATGAAGTGATGCAGATTCTTAGACCTCCAAATTCTGGTATTGTGGTGGTTGACTTTACCTTAAACATGAAAAGTTGCTTCATCTGTAGAAACAGTACTTTGTAGGAAGTCATTATCTGCCTCTAGATGATTTAGCATGTCCACAGCAAAGCTAAAATGGCAGGGCTTGACATTTGGCTGTGAAGCTTGCAGTATCTGCACTTTGTAACATGTAGGCAGAGTTTTTGGTGTAAGACTCGATGCACTGTCGTACAAGGAATTTCCTATTCCTTTGCAGCAGTTTGTATCAATTTAGTAGAGCTACATGAAAAGGCTTCATGAATGCTTTTGACATCATCTTCAGCTGTGCTTGGTCTTCCACATCTTGACCTATCAAGGACACTTCCAGTTTCCAGAAACTTCTTGTGCCAAGCTAACATGCTATTACGACAGGGAGGATCTTTTCCAAATTCCGAGCGAAGATTTCTTTGCACTTGGGTAACAGATATCATTTTGAAAAACCAACCAATACATATAATTTTCTCTGCTGGAGTAGTCATTTTTTCAGCTAACCTTGTGATTGACTCAGTAGCGCCACCTTGTGACCTATTTGGAAACAATTTTTTTTTTATAAAATCTGCAAAAATTATGTTTGTATCCCAAATAGCTTTTTAAATAAATTTTTAAAATGTGTCAAGGACTTTTGAGACACACTGTATAAAAAACGTATATAGCTAGGGTATTGCTATGCATAGGAGAAAAAGTGTTTGAGGACACAGTGAAGTGGTTTGGACATGTGTTACACAGTTTCAACATGTGTTACATAGTTTCGATGTGTGCGTAGCAGAATGATACCTCATTAAAGTTTGACCAAACTAAAGATATTTAAGCATGAACCATGGTCGATTCAAGGGAAACTGAGAAAAAAAAACAAAAAAAAAACAGATTTTTTAAGTTTTTTGTTTATAGTCCAGGTAAATAATAAGATAATATTTAACTGGTTGCAGTCAATTAGATCAATACATCAAAATGTTATGATAAGAACTTTTTAGTATTCTCTGTTTCGTTAATAAAATTTCATTGAATTTTTAGTAAATGCTTCCCATAATTTTTTCTTTCATGATGACTTTATGTGTTGGCTAAAAAATTGCAAAGATAAAACAATTTTATTGTTAGATTTAAAAATAAAATAGTCAAAATATTATTTTTTTGTTTTTTAAAATCATGTGTTCCTGCAAAAATTATCTGAATTATTGAAGAAAATGAAAAGATCAGTGTTTTCAAAATAATTTGCATAGGGAAAATGTATCTAAGGTAAAGTTTTAAAATAGCATACATTTAGTTTTTGAAAGCATTTCTAAAGAGAACTTTCAGGATTTTAAAACATGTGTTTTTAAAAATTCTGAGGTTTAAAAAAAAAAACTAAAGTGTGAGATATGGTTAAATGCATTTTTAAAATATAATTCCAATTACCAAATTAATATAGTAGTATAAATGATGATAAACGTGCTTGTTAAAACTGATGAAATATATACAAAAACCATCACACACGACACATAATCAACTCGAAGCAGCAAGTGCAGCTAACTCCATAGTACTAAAAACTTTAATTAAGAGTTAAAAAACATATTTACACTCCTATTAGACCTGTCGGGAACACCGTGTTCCCATCTTCAGACAGAACCTCCGACTCAGTGAGTCTCAAAATGTATGCACTAGAAGTCATGCTAATGACTTGCACCAGGGAGCTAAGCATGTGCGTAAAAAGTCAATAACTTGACATTGAAGTGAATTATACAGTAGGTGAGGTGAAAAATGTTGATTAGGTGGATCAATGTTAACCACCCACTACAACTTGTCATAAAATAAAGAACCAAAATTACATGAATATGGTACAAGTAAGAATATTGTCACTGGTTAAAATACATATTTACACTCCCGTAAACCCTTTCGGGAACACTGTGTTCCCATCTTCAGACAGAACCTGCCACTCAGCAAGCCTCAGACAATATTCTTACCTGTACCATATTCATGTAATTTTGGTTCTTTATTTTATGACAAGGTGTAGTGGGTGTTTAACATTGATCCACCTAATCAACATTTTTCGTTTCATCTACTGTATAATTCACTTCAGTGTTGAGTTGTTGACTTCTTACGTGCATGCTTAGTTCCCTGGTGCACGTCATTAGCATGACTTCTAGTGTATATATATTCAGACTCGCTGAGTTGCAGGTTCTGTTTGAAGATGGGAACATGGTGTTCCCGAAAGGTCTCACGGGAGTGTAAATATGTTTTTTAGCTCTTAATTAAAGTTTTTAGTGCTGCGGAGTTAGCTGTACTTGCTGCTTTGAGTTGATTACATGTGTGATGGTTTTTGTATGTACCTTATGTTAACTGCTTTTCTCTACAGATTTTAGCCATAATTTGTTTCAAGGAATATTATGCGTTTCCTGTTTTGAAGTTTAAAATGATAGACTGTATTAAAACAAGTACTAACTTGTTAATGATTATCATGATCCTATTTAATATTATGTTTCTCCCATTTAGATAATGATTGGTGTTTGGTTAAATGCACTTGGTCCAGCTATTCGTGCACTGAGTACATCATACTTCATTCCATTTTCTTACCAATATGCTATTGGTATGGTCGGACAGATAATAACTGCCACTGCACAGCCGTTCTTTTTCTTCATTCAGACAAAGATAGCTGAGTATTGGTTCCCTGAGTACCAAAGAACACTAGCAACTACAGTGATTGGTCTAGGTAAGAACTTGGGAATATTGTCACATGCAATAAAAACCTTTTATTTATCTGTTTTAGCAAACATGCTTAATTTCGTTTGGTGTTTTAAATTTTTGCTGCAGTTCTGCACTGTTTAGAATAAAACTGAAAAAGAAGCAGAAAATGCATGGTAGATGGTGGCAATTGAAACTCGGGTTAGACCATGTAGCTGGGAGACATCTTGGGTGTGCAAGAGCTTTATTGAGAACTAAGGCAAACATTAAAGATACTCCTCATTTCAGTTGTGAATACTTCTGAAGAAGGTATGCATGTGCTGTGTAGAGAATGGATAGAAGGCAATAATGAAAGCTTTTTCAAAGTTGGTGCTCTCTATGATATCTCTGCCAGTTTTAATGAGTATTATGCTGCTTTAGTATTAATATTAAAGTAAATTGATGTTTTCTTTTAAAAAGAAGTACCTATAAATAGACCATTGACAGAAATAAAACTCTTATACAGGAGGGTTATTCAGAAAGAATCATGACGATTTCAAAAATTTATATTTCGAAAAATTAACAACACAGAATGATAAGTAATACATCAATGTAATGGAAAAATGTCTAAGTTTTTTTTTTTACAAATGTTTGATATGACTTCTTTTAGTCACACATATAATGTCAATGCGATATGAAAATTTCTGCCAAACACGATCTAATGTGTCATTGGTAACAGTTTCTAAAGCAACAGAAATGTGTTGTTTAGTTTGCATAGAGTTGTGGACAAAGGAGGTGCAAACACTTGACCTTTTACATACCCCCAAAGGAAGAAGTCGCATGGGGTCATATCAGGTGACTGAGGAGGCCAGCTGTGTAACATCAAGTCATCTGGTCTTGCATGTAAAGGCAGAAGTTCAGTCGTTGTAGCTCATCACAAGGCTTCAGTGCTTGCAAGTTATGCAATTTGTATGGCTTGTAACACAATTTTTCCCTCAACACACGACAAACAGTGGGCCGAAGAATCCCCAGTTCTCAACTAGCGCGAATGGTTGATTTCTTCGGGCTGCGTAGAAAAGTCTCTCTCACTCTTTCAACATTCTCTGCAGATATGCCTGGTTGCCCTGGGATTTTTCTTTTACAAAGACATCCAGTGTCTTCGAACTGATGATATCACCTGTGATTACTCTGAGCCATCGGTGGATTAATTTGGCAATTTCTACGAAATTCATGCTGAACAGTGATTACCGACTGACAGCGTGCAAACGAGAGCGCACAAAAAGCTTTCTGCTGACAAGACGCCATTTTCACTTCTTCGGCAAAAGAGTTTCATAAACGACACACTAGTGCCAAATATTGTGCATAATATAAAACTTAGACATTTTCCCTTTACATTGATGTATTATCATTCTGTGTTGTTAATTTTTCGAAATATAAATGTTTGAAATCAGACGATTCTTTCTGAATAACCCTGCATATATATGTACATGCACACACACACACACACACACTATCTCTCTCTCTCTCTCTCTCTCTCTCTCTCTCTGTCTCTCTGTCTCTCTCTCTCTCTCTCTCTCTCTCTCTCTCTCTCGTCACATTGGTACTTTGCTAGAGAATTGTGCTTGGCAGAAGAGTGGGTAAAAGTTGAATATAAAGTAATGATGTTTAAAAAAATAGGCAAACATTTGTTTTGTATTTAAGATGTTAAATTACTGAACTGTTTCAGTTGTGATAATCAAAATCATTTTATGTATTTTGAGTTGTATTTCTAACTTACTAATGTAATTTTCAAAGTAAACATGATTTTCTATTTCTTTGGTGTTAATTATGTTTGTGTGTATTGTATGTATGAAGCATAATTTTTTTAATGGTATAATTTATCAAATCTTGATTGATTTGCTTTTCCAAAGTGTGTTTATGGTAACAGCTGTTTTTTTACAATTATGTTACTTTGAAAACAAAACAAAGACAATCATCTCTGTTTTTATCATTTATCATCATGTGTTTTTTACAACTTTTACTTTAAAAACAAAGCAAAAACAATCTGTTATTTCTTTTACAGCTAACCCTGTTGGGATTATGATTGGAACTGGAGTTCCTCCACTTTTTGTTCATAGCAAAATAGACATCCCAGCTTTGGTATGTACATTTTTAACCCATGCATTAAGCTACCACTTCCTTGATTTTTTTTTCTTTCTTTACCTTCTACAGATTTCCATGTAGTTACATGAAATATTAGTATTAGAGTGAGAATTGCATTTCCTTAATTGCCACAAAGTTCACAGTTGTGAAAGAAAACAGTCCGTTTAAGAAATGTGATTTACTGAAATGTTCAAAAGAATACATGGAGCTCACTTGGGAAATTTACAATAACAATTGATCACAGGACTCAACTCCCCCATATGCACTAACTTGCAATATGCAGTTGACTCAATAAATCATAATTGTGCTGATAGTTCAAAGTCAAGAACAGAAATGAAAATAGTGAATGGCTATAATACGAAGTGAAGAAAAAAAGTTCCACCAGTTAAAAAGTGGCAAAGTTCATTAAAAACATATCTTACTGTAAACAAGGTTCTCAAAGGAAAAAAAGTTTAGGGATGAAAATTACACACTGTGACCAATGAAAGTCACTACTGTAATGAAGCATAAAAAACACGAATGCTAAAAACAACTGGAAGTCGCTACTATAATGAAGCATAAAAAACACGAATGGTAAACAAGTTGAATGGCCTACCAAAAACAAATACAAAATGATTTAATAATCTAAAGCAACTTATGGGAATTTACTAGGAAATTTTTTTATTTATAGCAAATTTTCGGAGAAAACTCTTCTCCTTCTTCAGGCTCTCTTGTTGTTGTCACTTTTTGCTTGTCACTATCATGGTTACGGTTTACCTTGACGGTTACGGTTAACCTTGACGGTTTAGGTTATTTTTCAACAAATCCTGCCAGATGTTAGGCAGGGAAAATCCTTTGCAGTCATTGATGATGGAATTTTGATTTTTCTCAATCTCTATTCCTTCTTTCAGTTTTCTTTTTTGGAAATTGCTTTGGAAACTGATTACTTTAAGGGAATTCCAATCCATGCTGTGCCCAGTTTCTCTAACATGCCTATCTAATCCAGTCTTGTTGGAGCAATTTTTTATAGCTGCTTTATGCTCAGCTATACGAGTTTCTAGTCTGCGACCTGTTTCACCTATGTAAGATAGTCCACAACTACAATTTACTTCATAAACTACTCCTTGCATTTTTAAAATATCTTCTTCTCTTTGAACTATTTTAGGGAAAAAATTTTTAACTTTGTTCTCTAAACTTGGAGCTAGCCTAATATTGTATTTTTTACTAATTCTCTTTAAAGCCTCAAATAAACCTTTGTGATAAGAAATTTTTCTAGTGAATTTTACTTCTTGCTTTTGTGGGTTCTTCTTACCATTAAAATTCAGAAGCTTCTCAATTTCTTCTTTAGGATAGTTATTTTCTGCAAGTATGACTTTAAGCTCTTCTTTATGGGCTTCTTTTTTATCTGCAGTAGAAACTATTTTATTAATTTTTCTAAAAACTGACTTGCTACATTTTTCTTAATAGAAACTGGATGATACGAATTGAAATCCAGTAGTCTTTTAGTATTCATTGGTTTTTTATACCAACTAGTGAGGAATTTTTCATCTTCATAATAGATAGTAATATCTAAGAAGTTTATTCTTCTTTCTTTTTGAAGTTCAATAGTGAACTTAAGGGAATCATCTAATTCATTGAATGAGTCTAGAATTCTTTCTGGAACAATTTCTGAGCTATCTATTATAAATAAGATGTCATCCATGTATCTGCTATATAAGCAGAAGTATGTGGGTTGTACTAGTATCTTTTCTTCTAGTTTTCCCACATAATAGTTAGCTAAGAGTGAGGAGAGTGGGGAGCCCATAGCTAGCCCCGATTTTTGAATGAAAAAAGTTTTCCCAAATTGAAAGTAGTTGTTCTGCAAAGAGAAAGTAAGCATTTCAAAAATTCCTACTAATATGTTTTTTTCCTTGTTGTGAAAAACTATTAGGTCTGCCAAGTCTTCCGCTATAAAGTCTATAAGTTGATCTATATTAATGTGAGTATACATAGACACTATATCTAAACTACCCATAATAGGAGAATCTAATTTAGGAAGAAGTTCTAGTTTTTCTTTTAGCTGCATTGAGTTTTTAATCAAGTTAGGTGGCTCTTTTAAAAGATTCTGAAGGTGTGACTTTAAAAAATAGTTTAGATTTGAAAGAATAGAGTTTTTTGAGTCTATTATTGGTCTAATTGGTTGGTGTTCTTTATGCAGTTTGACTATTCCATATATTTGAGGTAATCTGAACTGTAATTTTGAGAATTGTTTATAGTTTTCTGGCAGCTGGTTTTTCTTTTTTTGAAGTGAAATAAGCTTAGAGACTTTTTTAATCAAATCTGGTAGTGGGTTTTCTTTTACTTCTTCATACATAGGTTTTTTTAGTTCTTCTTCCATCTTTTCTAGATAATCTTTCTTATCCATAATAGTAATCAACTTACTTTTGTCTGTTTTCACAGCAACTATACTTTCATTTTTTCTGAAATCTTTAAGAGCTTTTAATATATCATCCAGTTTCTATTAAGAAAAATGTAGCAAGTCAGTTTTTAGAAAAAAATTAATAAAATAGTTTCTACTGCAGATAAAAAAGAAGCCCATAAAGAAGAGCTTAAAGTCATACTTGCAGAAAATAACTATCCTAAAGAAGAAATTGAGAAGCTTCTGAATTTTAATGGTAAGAAGAACCCACAAAAGCAAGAAGTAAAATTCACTAGAAAAATTTCTTATCACAAAGGTTTATTTGAGGCTTTAAAGAGAATTAGTAAAAAATACAATATTAGGCTAGCTCCAAGTTTAGAGAACAAAGTTAAAAATTTTTTCCCTAAAATAGTTCAAAGAGAAGAAGATATTTTAAAAATGCAAGGAGTAGTTTATGAAGTAAATTGTAGTTGTGGACTATCTTACATAGGTGAAACAGGTCGCAGACTAGAAACTCGTATAGCTGAGCATAAAGCAGCTATAAAAAATTGCTCCAACAAGACTGGATTAGATAGGCATGTTAGAGAAACTGGGCACAGCATGGATTGGAATTCCTTAAAGTAATCAGTTTCCAAAGCAATTTCCAAAAAGAAAACTGAAAGAAGGAATAGAGATTGAGAAAAATCAAAATTCCATCATCAATGACTGCAAAGGATTTTCCCTGCCTAACATCTGGCAGGATTTGTTGAAAAATAACCTAAACCGTCAAGGTTAACCGTAACCGTCAAGGTAAACCGTAACCATGATAGTGACAAGCAAAAAGTGACAACAACAAGAGAGCCTGAAGAAGGAGAAGAGTTTTCTCCGAAAATTTGCTACAAATAAAAAAATTTCCTAGTAAATTCCCATAAGTTGCTTTAGATTATTAACTCAATTAAACTAGGAAGCCATTTCTCAATATGAGCTTTATTCAAAGAAATACAAAATGATATTTTTGCACCAAAAATGATATCCAAAATGAGGACACAAGAAACAGCAGAAATTTCACAGAAATTGGCATATCGTCGAAATCCTCCTATGCATTTTGGTGAATGACTCCTTCACCATCCTCAGGAAGCATGCAAAGTCCAACTCACTGTCTTTCTCATCGTCTCTCACACACTGCTACACCCATCGGGGCCATTGTCACAGTGCGTGCACAGACCTTTGAGTCAACTGCATCTCGACCGATTTTTAAATTCCACTACTACTCGAATTTTTTTAATTTAACTTCATCTTGACCAACCATCTTCCAATTCACCTGTCAGCCACCAGGAAGGAAATTTTATTAAATGGATAATGAATGAAATTAAGACAGGTAAGCATTTTTATTTTTGGAAGTTCTACATTTTAATTTAAATATGACGAACGAGACATGTCGCAGCAAAGACGATAATGCACAAAAAGTTAATAACCAATTTGTTTAGCATTCATGTTTTTTGTGCTTCATTATAGTAGTGACTTCCAGTTGTTTTTAGCATTCGTGTTTCTTATGCTTCATTACGTGACTTCCATTGTTCATAGTGTGTAATTTTCATCCCTAAAACTTTTCCCTTTGAAAACCTTTTTATAGTAAGGTATGTTTTTAATGAACTTTGTCACTTTTTAAATGGTGTAACACATTTTTCTTCACTTCGTGTTATAGCCATTCACTATTTTTATTTCTGTTCTTGACTTTGAACTATCAGCACAATTATGATTTATTGAGTCGCATCTTGACTGATTTTTAAATTCAACTACTTGAATTTTTTTTCAATTTAACTGCATCTTGACCAACCATCTTCCAATGTGCCTGTCAGCCACCAGGAGGGAAATTTTATTAAATGGATAATGAATGACATTAAGACAGGTAAGCATTTTTATTTCTGCAAGTTCTACATTTTAATTTAAATATGACGAATGGTACAAGTCACAGCAGAGGCGATAATGCTCAGAAAGTTTATAACAATGAAGAACATGCACATACATGCTTCTATGAAACTTATCAAATTTATTGCGTGGCTTTTTCCATGCTTTATTAATATAAGAGCAAATCAGTGTATAAGCAAATTTGTGTTTTTCTTTAGCAATATTCTGCTCACTACACTACCGGCTGTGTTCATGCTATGGCAGTGATATTCCCAAATAAATTCTGATTTGTTATGTGGTGTGTTTGGAAAGAAGTTTTAATCATACTATAGATGATTTTTTAGTATCGTACATACACACATATGTATACCCAACCTGTTGTGCTATGTGAGACATTTATGTCATTCCTTACATCAGACCTGTTTGTAATCCAGGTGTATGTAGTCCAGACTTCAGAGTTTTTGTCACATTTTAAACCCTAAAATCTGAGTTTTCAAGTTTCAAAAGAATTTGAGATTCTTCAGTTACTTCATTTCTGAAAACGCTATGAAATAATAACTAAAAGTGAATTCTGTTTGCTTTAAGAATTGCAATGTTTGATTCAGAACACTGCAGCTCTGTGCAGATGATGAATGTCTATGATTTGTGATATCTTGAGAGCTTGTTTGTTAACAATTTGTTTTATCAAGCAAGCTCTCAAGATAACATCACATCATGCTGAAGGGAAGGGCTTTTTTTTTAAAATCATTTTCAAAGTTGCATCTATATCAAGTAATTTAGTTGTATTAGATTTAGTGAATCCAATGAGCTACATTTGGAACTGAATAGAAACCACTATAGGGCTTCCAGAACTGAACTGATCTCCATGGGTTGCCCAAATAATCTGAAGTGCAAGATTCAACTTCAACAATACAATATCTAAAGGATAAAATTTGGCATAGAAAAAGATGTAAAGTTAAGCTGTATGTGTGTATGTATGTATGTATGTATGTATGTATGTATGTATGTATGTATGTATGTATGTATAATAGCGATGAGCTCAGAGTTTCTGGGTTTTTTTGTTTCTCCTAACAATCACCCCTGTTACACGCTGCTGGTTTTTTGGGCTGTGTTATAAGGAAACAAGTACTGCAGCTACTGCAATGTACACTTCGTCACTGGACATCACTGCTTTTTTATGATGCCACAAGGATCTCCAATCTGACATCATGGAACATGTTCAGCATATAGGTTACTAGCTGAATTTCCCAGTGTTACTCGGGAGAATTTTGTGATAATTCACTATCTAAATTTTGTACAAATCAAATGAAAACGATAAATTTTTTACAGCATGAACTGTACCTAATACTGTATTTCATTTCTTCATTGAATTTGAATTGTATTCTCTCTAGTCTTTAAGCACACAGTATATTTAGTTTTTCCGTTTGATTTTTGTTGTTTACTTGCCTTCAGTTTCCATGCTGAATTGTGTTACAATTCTTTACTGGAAAGTACTTGTCACAAAAAAATCAATTCTTGCACTTATCACAACAAAAAGTATTAAATTCAAAATAAAAAAGTAAAAAATGGAATTTTTTACAAAATTTTTTTACAAAATTTTCTTGAAAAATTCCATTACGGTTTTTGGAAGGAGTCGGAGCCTCTTGACCCCGGGCTCCGACTCCTTCCAGAAACTGTCTATTAAAGTTGGAGTACCATGAGATAGTATACCAATTCAAAATAAAAAGGTAAAAATGGAAGTTTTTACAAAAATTTTGTATGGTGCCCCTTGACCGTGGGCTCTGACCCCTCCCAAAAACCACCTATGGTCTAAGTTAGAATACCATGAGATAGTATACCAAATTTGGTGGTTGTAAATTGAAAACTGTAGATTTTCATAGTGGAACAACAAACATTCAACTTTATACACTGCTGGCCACCCAAAATACAACACCAAGAAGGACACGAGATAGCAAAGCCAGATTTACTGGACACATAACAACAGATACAAAGATGAAACGATTGAGCTTACAGGCCCGTGCGACTTGCGGAACATGCAGACATCAATAGTTCATGTGGCCCCCATGGCTGGCAATAACGGCTGCTGCACACCGCAGCATCGAACGAAAGAGGCTTTGGATGTGGGCTTAGGGTATGTTGGTCCAGGCTGCTTCCACACATTGCCACAGTTCATTAGGCGCAGCTGCAGGTAGTGCTTGCCGGGCCACTCGGTTGCCGATCAGCAACCAGACGTGTTCAATGGGCGACATATCGGGAGAACAGGCGGGTCACAGCAGCAGTGACACCTGATGGGCCGTGAAGAATTGTTGCATGATGCGTGCCACGTGCGGGTGCGGGCACGCGTTGTCCTGTTGAAACGTGGCTGCTGGCAGGTCCTGCAGGTAAGGGAGGACTACAGGGTCCAAAACGTTGGAGATGTAGCGGTGGCTGTTGAGTGTATAGGCGATGCGTACCAGAGGGGAGCGGGAGTCATATCCAATTACCCCCCAAGCCATAATGCCAGGGGACGGACCAGTATGGCGATGCATAATGCAGGCATCATACAGTCTCTCACTGCGGTGCCACCGCATGTGGATCGGACCATCGTGGTGTCGCAGGCAGAAGCGGGATTCGTTGGAGAAGACAATGTCGTGCCATTCTGTAGTCCAGGTGCGGCATTCAACGGCCCACAGCCGCCGCACTCGCTGGTGGTGTAATGTCAATGGTAATAATCGGAGCAATGGGTGCCGTGCGACAAGTCCCCGCTCCTGCAGACGTCGTCGAACGGTACGTGCTGACACAGGTTATTGCGCAACACACCCTAATTCCTGTGCTAACGTTCGTGATGTGGCGGTGCGAGCTGTCAATGCCGCCGCACAACATGCCGGTCCTCTCGTTTGGTGGTGTGCCGCGGCTTCGAAAATCACTCACGTCGGTCTGTCCGTCCCTCATGCACCCACCGAATCCATACTCGCCTCACTCTGGCTGGATGTCGTCCCACACAGGCGCCAATGTCTCGGTACAATAAACCACTGTCATGATAAGCCACTATTCGTCCTCTGTCGAACTCCGAAACATGCTGGAATGACTGCCGTATTCTGCGACGAGGCATCAGGAAGCTTTCCACGCACAGGTCCTGCAGCACAACACACTTCCACTACTTCCACTCCGCCTTCTGTGCACCTTTCTTATAGTGCTTCTCGGTGGTATGCTGGACGCACATAATTTGCATATGCCCTGCAGTGCTAATTGTTTGCATATCCTCTTGCGGGTGACACATGCTGTGAATTTCAGGCCAATCGGATGCTTCCTTCTTGGTGTTGCATTTTGGGTGGCCAGCAGTGTATATTAGATGTTTATCACAAGAATATATCGTAAGACAAGTCTTAGTGATATGTTTACACCTAATCAATTGCATTAAAGATATTTGAGTTATTACAGGTAAGTATCAAAGCCTTTGATCATAAATGCTATGAATGTAATTCTTGTTGTTATCTCATATACACAGTCGAGTCACATTATTGTGACTACCTCCTACTTTTGACATCAACAGCTCGTAACCAATGAAAGAAAACATGTGTCGTGAGTTGGCTTGGAGGGCATATAAGGTGTGCTGTAGGCATTCTGAAAACATATCACTCGTTGCTGTCATGGATAAAAGGAGCGATTTACCAGATTTGCAAAAAGGGATGATTATCGGCTTTCGGGCCAAGGGCGGCAGTATTTCTGAAACAGCGCAGTTTGTGAACTGTTCGCGTGCTGCTGTGGTTAAAGTGTATCGTGATTGTAGAAATGGCACCATTGCGAATAAGCAACATGAAAACTGTGGAGCACCACGTGCCATTGATGTGAGAGTTGAACGTCGGCTACGAAGGTACGTGAGAGCCGATCGACACACTACAGTGGAGCAACTCACTGGCCAAGTGAACCAGCGGGATACTGAAAGTTTGTCCAAAATGACAGTTCCGCAAACGCTGCTGTGTATGGGGCTTCAATGCAGAAGGATGGTCACTGCACCTACTAACGAAGGTGCATTGGCAGAAAAGACTTACATTTGCACGGCAGTATTGGAATTGAACCTCTGCTGATTGGCAAAGGATAGTCTTCTTCGAGGAGTCATGTTTTCTGCTTCATCGAACAGATAGACATTGGTGTATAAGGCGAGAAGCATCGGAGAACAAACACTCTTCAACCATTGCTGACAGAACACAAGCGGGAAGGCCAGCATTATGGTCTGAGGAATGTTTTCGTGGCATTCTCTGGGTCCACTCATACCTGTGGAAGGCACCATGGACTGAATTCATTATGAATCCATCCTAGCAGACTGTGTACACCCATACATGCTGATTGTTTTCCCTGGGGTAGATGGAATCTTCCAGCATGACAATGCGACGTGTCACACAGCTAGAAATGTCCAAGAGTGGTTGGAAGAGTACGATGAATACTTCAAAGTACTTCCCTGGGCCCCTAATTCCCCAGACTTAAACCCAATTGAGCATCTGTGGGACCACCTCAATCGTGTTGTTCACTCTGTGGATCCTCAACCACATACCCTCGAGCATCTGTCAGATGTACTGCATCAGCATGGTTCCACATACCTATGAACACCTTCCAGCACCTTACTGAGATACTCCCAGCCTGTCTATCTGCTGTCGGCGCTGCACAGAGCGGTTACTCTAGATATTACCTGGTGGTCACAATAATGTAACTCGACCGTGTATTTGCCTTGAATTAATAAAAAGTCATATTCTAGAAAACTGTACTCAGGCTGTGGTTTTTTATATATTATTTATTACAAACCTCTATGAATGGTAATTTTGAAGATTTATCATGATACATTTTCTTTCTTCTGTTCTGGCAGAACGGATATATTTCAGTACCTGGTTGCATTATTGCTTATGTAGCTGTTTGTGGAATAAGGAGATCTAGACCACCATCTCCCCCAAGTTACAGTGCAACTGTTACAAGTGTTTATCCATATCTTCAAGGTGTTAAAGAGGTAAGTTTGTATTGTTAAATTAGCTCATTTGTTAAGTGAAATCTACTTGCCACTAAAAAAAAAGTTTCATGTTGTCAGAATCATAAGTTAAAAACGCTTGTGGAATTCTTGTGATTAAAAATTAAAGATAATTCTTGCAAAGAACACATTAGTTTCAAAATGATGTTTCAAAGAACTGATTTGCTGTAGTTGTTAAAAATATAAAATAATGGTAGTCCTACTGAATAAATGCTTATGTAATAATGTACCTTTAAGGTGGGCTTTTCTTGTAATAAAAAGTGTCTTGAACTTTTGTAATGATGAGTACATAAGATTATTTGAATATCTTACCAGTTATCATTTCGGCAACCACTGTTTTTCTTAATAACTTAAAAAATAAATAAATCTCGAGGAATTAAGATTGCTGGAGCTCAATCCAAAATGCAGTCATTCTAGAGGTCTGCAACACCACTAGAAAATTCTTGAATTTCCGGGATTGAGATTAATATCTCCACCTTTGCACACCAGCCTGGGCCGGCAAAATTGACAATATTAATGATGATAATAATAACAATAATATGTTTTCTTGACAAAGTCATTGTCTTTTGTCCTGTGCTACATAACGCTTCAGTACGTAATTTATATTCTGATTGTTTAAATGAAAGTCTAACTGTTTTTTTGCATTGGCAAATAAAAAAACAATTATTCACTTATATTGTGTGGAAGAAATATCCTCATAATACATGGAAAATATGTCACTATAATTACTTGATGAACAGTAAATACAGTCAATTCAGAGATATAGCATGCATTCATAAATATTCAACTAGCACCAATTGATATTCACGGAGTTTATGTGGATTCTTCATTAATTATCTCATTAACTATTCAGTACTGAACAAACTTCTGTTCAACACGTTATTGATAGGGACTTTTCACTTTGGTCACGGGCTTGTCATAGATCTTCATGAACTCAAAGTTGTTATTAATTAATTCAAAATATATACGCAATTGCTTGCCTTGTCTATTGCTGTTGGTCATTCATATTCGGTTCTGTTCAATACAAACTACTATTTCGTTCCATCCCTGTTCGGAATCTTGATGTTAATGTGCATCGATGTCACAATATTTTCATGGTCTCAAACGTTATTAATCCCCAACTTCAGTGTGATAAATACTATAGATAAAATCCAATCCTAGAATGTATTTATCAACCTTCTTTAACAGTTCTTGTCTGACCATTCATCGTGAAATCCTCTTTTTTAAAATGAGTTACCACAGATGAAAAACACGATGAAATGTAAAAACCAAACTAATTAACCACAATGAACGCTACATATTAAAAAATGAATGAAGGAACGTTTCAACAGCTGGTGAAAATGCCGTGGAGATGCACGCGTCCAGAGTAGTTGGGGATTGAGCAATTATGTACCGGGACCCTCGCGGCGGTTAGGGCTAAGGTTGATACTAAGCATTCAGAATGTCGGAATTGCATGATGTCAGATTTATTCTTGTTTGAATTTTAATCTTCTGGTTTTAATATGTAATGTTCATTGTGGTTAATTTGTTTGGTTTTTACATTTCATGCTGCTTTTTTATCTACAGGGTGCACACGGGTGCTTGAAAACCTGGAAAGTCCTTGAAAATCATAACGTTTTCAAGGCCTATAATATCGTGGAAAAACGTTGTTTTTTTAAAGCTGTCTTGAAAAGCCTTGAAATTTGAAATTAGTGCTTAAAAATATGTTTGAATTTCTTTGAGAAAATCAGTGTTACATCTCTTTTAGCACATCTTTTGTAAAAAAGATCGTGCTTATGTTACCAATTTGTCCGCCCTACCCGTCCGTCTCTCTGTGGACACCATATCTCTGCAACTATTAGTCCGACTTAAAATTTTTTTCTGCATTGGGAAGCTTGAAATGTGCGAATGATGATCCTTGCACTTTGTTTTTTGTTTTTTATGGTGCACAATGGCTCCGCTAGAGCGCGTAAATGCAGATGATATCGAATTAAAAATATATTTTTTCCATATATTTGCTTCTAAACATCCGATTAGAAAAAATCTTTACCTTTCGATTCCATTTATGGCGAAGACTATTTTAGGTATAGTCACTTTTTTAAGTTATGCAAACATTTTCCGCTAGGGGACGTAAAATTAAATCATGTTTTCCACGATTTCTCTGCTTCTAGAATTCCGATTTGAAAAATTCTTCCTGAACCGGATGCAGCTCATGATAGAAAATGTTTGCATATGATTTCTAATTTTTGGTAAAAAATGGTTCGGCCACCAGGGGGCGTAAACGTTAATTTCTGCTTGTGATGTATTTGCAGCAAAATCTAAGCTTCTAAATTCTAGATTGAAAAAATTCTTTTATGGACTGATGCCACTCACGCCAATAAACCTTTTCGAATGTTTTCTTCTTAAAATAATGCATGGTTTCTCCATCAGAGGGCGCAAATGTATATCTTATTTTTGTCTATGTCTCTGCTTTCAAAATCCAATTTCGAAAATTCTTTCATTGCTGGATAGCATTTCGGGTGCAAAATGTTTTTCATATATCTTCAAAATTTTCAAATAATTCATTGACTTTCCACTAGGGTGCGTAAAGGTAGATTGTGTTTTCCCTGATATCTCTACTTCTAAAACTCAGATTTGAAAAATTCTTCCTGTATCAGATACAGCTCCTGTTGGGAAATGTTTTGCATATAATTTTTAATAGAATTGGTAAAGAATAGTTTGGCCACCAGGGGCCGTAAGTGTTTATTTCTGCTTCGATATATTTGCAACAAAATCTGAGCTCTTGAAAACTCATTGAAATTTTTTTTTGTGGACCAATATTGCTCACATCGAACAACCTTTTGAGAATACTTTCTTCTTAAAATAATGCATAATTTTTCTGCCAGGGGGAGTAGATGCATATCTTATTTTTGTCAGTATCTCTGCTTCGAAGAGCTCGATTTGAAAAATTATTTTTTTCCTGGAGAGCATTTCCGCTGCAAAATGTTTCTCATATAATTTCAAATTTTTCTTAATGCACAAGTCTGCCACCAGAGGGCTTAAGTTCACTTTTCCATTTACAGCAATATCAGCGGGACTAAAAATCCTATTGAAAAACTTCTTTCTTTGGTCAGGTATTACTAACTATGCAAAAACTCTGTGTGCATATTTTCTTCCCAAAATAATGCACAATTTTGCCACTTTGGGTTGCTAGTTTTTAATCTGTTTCCTCAATATCTCTGTATGTGCGATTTAAAAAATTCTTATAACCCCAGATGCCACTTACCTTGTAGAACACTTTAGGGTAGTATATGAGGAATTTTGTAGTACACAGTTCTGTTGATAGGTGGTGTTTTTGTACTTCAGTTTGCAGCTGTATTGCCGCTAGCTATTAAAAACCCTATTGAGAAATTTATTCTTTATTGTATGCCATTTGCTACAATAGAGATGTGGAGCATTATCTTCTTTAAATAATGCACAGATTTCCTACTAGAGGTGTAAAGGTTGAAACCTTTTCCCCCCTATCTCTGTTTCCAGGAGACGTATTTGAATAATTATTTTTCTTTAGCATAGCTTTTTCCATAAAGAATATTTTTCACATATTTTCAACTTTTCTCTTATTCTCAATTCTTCCACTAACAGGCATAAACTTATATTATGTTTCCTTCTATATTTCTTATCTTAATTGATTAGATGTGTGCCCTCCTAGTTCTTAAATTCTGAATCTGCCCTCGCTTTGTTTTATGAGAATTTCAACTTTTATCAATAATAAACTGATTACATGGGAAGATAATGCAGAACAGTGATGAATTAATCATTTTCAGATTGAGGGAAAGGATTTTCTGAGATAGGCCTTGTGGTTATTGCACCACCATGATTCAGTTTAGCATTATTGGGTAATTCTCCATTTAAAAACATTAAGAAGAAATGTAATGAGTAAAAAAGCACACTAATCCATTTATATCTGTCATCATTTTTATTATTTAAAACCAAAATTTCTTTTAAAAAATAACTTGGCCATGATACTGTAAAGATTAATAATCATATGATAGTTACAATAGACAGATTATGGGAATTACTTAGGAATAAAGGATGTTAATTCTTAGCATCAAATTTTCGGGTAGTAACCCTACCCTTCATCAGGACGAACACTACAGTAAGTGTTGCCGACATTGGGTAAATCCAACCTGTAAAATCATTTAATGTAGTTCCTCGTCTTCTCTCAATCTCAAAACCTTTCAACAGTTTTCTCTTGAAGAAATGCTTTTGGTGGGTCAGAATTTCTACTGAGTCCCAAAGGATTTTATGTCCAGTAGATTGAACATGTCTGTCAAGGCCAGTTTTATTGGAAATGTTTTTTTATGGCTGCTTTATGTTCTTTCAGCCTGGTCTTAAGCTGTCTGCCTATTTCTCCTACATAGCTAAGACCACATTCACACTTAATATTGTATACTGCTCCTTCTTTTAACAAGATGTTAGTTTCTTGCTGCTTTAATTTAGGAAGGTAGTTATTGATCTTATTTCCTAAATCTGGAGCTAGTCTGATTTGAAAATTTTTACTAATCCTTTGAAGTTTTTCGAAAAGGCCCTTGTGGTAGGTGATTTTCCTAGTTAACCGACATCCTGGGTTAGAGCTCCAATCTTTTTTATTATTAGTTAAAAAAAATTCCACTATTAGAGAAGGGTAATTATTATCCTGGAGAATGGGTTTAAGTTCATTGTTTTGTGCTCGCTTTTCTAATTCTGAGGAGTTGAGAACATTGATCTTTTCTGCAAATTGCGAGGCTACGTCCCATTTCATGTATTCTGGATGATTTGACTGGAAGTCCAGCATTTTGTTAGTGTTAGTGGGCTTTTTGAACACTTTTATGATCATCTAGGAAAGCCATGACTTCATTTATTACTAAGTTTTATAATCATCCTGGAATTTTTTTGTATTTGTCCTGGAAAAGGTCTGGAAGGTTCTTCAATTTTTCCCCCAAAAGTGTACGAACCCTGTATTGGTGGTAACTCATTTTAAAAAAGAGGATTTTACGATGAATGGTCGTATGGGAATTATTAAAGAAGGCTGATAAATACATTCTGGAATTGGATTTTATCCATACTATTTATCACATTGAAGTTGGGGATTAATGACATTTGAGACCACAAAAATATTGTGACATCGCATGCACATGAACATCGAGATTCCGAACAGGGATGGAACAAAATAGTAGTTTCTACTGAACAGAACTGAATATGAATGATCAACAGCAATAGACAAGGTAAGCAATTGCATCTGGTTTTAATATGTAACATTCATTGTGGTTAATTTGTTTGGTTTTTACATTTCATGGTGTTTTTTATCTGTGGTAACTCATTTTAAAAAAAGAGGATTTTACGATGAAGGGTCGAGCGGGAATTGTTAAAGAAGGCTGATAAATACATTCTGGAATTGGATTTTACCTATACTATTTATCACATTGAAGTTGGGGATTAATGACATTTGAGACCATGAAAATATTGTAACATCGCAGGCACATTAACATCAAGATTCCGAACAGGGTTGGAACGAAATAATAGTTTGTATTGAACAGAACCGAATATGAATGACCAACAGCAATAAACAAGGTAAGCAATTCCGTATATATTTTGAATGAATTAATAACAACTTTGAGTTCATGAAGATCTATGACAAGCCCGTGGCCAAAGTCAGAAGTCCATATCAATAACATATTGAACAGAAGTTCGTTCAGTACTGAATAGTTAATTGAGATAATTAATTCAGAGATGTCTGATTGCTGTGTTAATTATAGTGATGAATTTTCTGTGTATTATGAAAAGAATATTTCTTCCATATAAAATAACTGAGTGACTAGTGATTTACTTAACCATGCTACATGGAAACAGAATTTGCTTCTACTAGCAAGTAGTCTAGAGAATATTTTACTCAGATACTTGGAACTTTGTCATCCTGTGTGGATATGTAATGTATAGCATGCTGGAATGGAAATTGGAAGATGTGGGTTCAATTCCCATTCCAGCGCGATGCAATTTTAAAGTTTTCTGATGTGATTAATGTTATGTGAGAAACAGTAAATACTGGCAATTCAGAGATGTCTGATTGCTGTGTTAATTATAGTGAATTATTCACATACCTTCAATATTATTATCATTACACAAGTACACAGTCATATCAGAATAATATGACCACCCCGGAATCATAGTATACCCACCCAGGCTCGTTACAGAGTGCATGTGACAAGATTGGCTACATAGAAATACAAGCGGTCGGCGAGGATAGATCAGCCATAGTGCATTGCATGAGCACAATAGGCAGAGGTGGTGATTTGACAGATGTTCAAAAAGGAATGATCATCGACTACTGCATCAAGGGTGGAAGCATCTAAGAAACAGGAGACTTTGTGGGCTGTTCACGAGGTGCTGTAGTATGGGTGTACCAAGAATGGACCGCTGGCACACCGAGTACCTCCTGATGACATAATTGTGGATCCCCAAAGGCCATTAAACCCAGAGGAGAATGTCACCTCCATTGACTGGTAAAGGGCAATCCACGTGCAACAGTGCAGCAATTGACCACGCAAGTGAACGCTGGGGCACCCAGGTATGTGTCTCTGATAACAGTAGAGCGAATCTTGTTACGCATGGCTCTCTCTGGAGTCGAGTCTGCGTCAAGGCGCCCATGTTAACCCAGGTCCATCGGAAGCAATGCCTGCAGTTCGCATGGGACTACCGTCATTGGACAGTGGAAGAAGGTTGCCTTCTCCGACGAATTGAGGTTTCTATTCCACAGAAGTGACGGGTGGTGGTGGATGCAGCCAACAAGTACAGGCTGGCGGTGGCAGTGTGCATGTCTGGGAGATGTTTTCCTAGTATGATCTGGGACTGCTAGTACCACTGGACGTGTCCCTGAATGCCAATGGCTACCTGTCCATCCTCGCTGACCACATGCATCCCTTCATGTTGGATGTTTTCCCTGCCTACCTACAGGACAATGTGCCGTGCCACATTGCTAAAGGTATGCATGACAGGTTCCAGGAACATGACAGTGATGTCTCCATTCTCCCTAGAGCGGTGAAATCACCCAACCTCAATCCCATAGAGCACTTGCGGGACTATTTGGATCGAGAGGTTCAACGTACCAACCCACAACCGCTCAACATCTCTGGGACCTCCTTGCTCTGCTGCTGTCCACATAATGGGCACGTGTGCCTTGAGCAACCTTCCAGGAAATCATTGCGTCCGTGCCATGCTGTCTCACCGCTGTCATCTGGGCCAAGGGTGGTTATTCGGTAGGTGGTCATATTATTCTGATATGACTGTGTATGTCACCATTTACAGAGATCTTGGCTGACATTTTGAGCTTCACTGACATCCATCACACATCCCACCCATGCCCTTTTGTACTTCACACTCACTATTTTTTTCACTTTCAAGCATTCCTGCATATGCCCAACCCATGATCTTCCCAGCCTTTGCCTCTTTGCTACTTGTGCTGAATAAAGTCTCTTAACACCTCATCACTCAATCTTTCAGCATGGATAAACCATGCTGACCGGTTTATGAGGTATGTTAAAATGCTGAAATTTTATATTTACTAATTTCAAGTAATTTATACGTTAAATTAAAGGTACATTGCTGCATTTTTATTAAGTTTAATTATTTTTAAAAATTATTTTATACTTTTGTAAATAATGCATAAAATATCAGGCATGTTAGTAGTCCTGAAGTTATGCTCAAAACTTCTGAAATTTATTGTAACACTCCTGACATGGAGTCTCTAGAGTTGGCATCTCTGCACATGCACCATTAAGCCCCAGAGATCACTCAATCCATCATCAAGAATGAAAAATTACCTCCAAGACAAATTTCTAGGAAATATTTTGAGAGAACTGTGTTAAGCAGTGAGCAGCTGCTGCAGAAGATGATGTATTTTATCATTTCTTTCTTTTCATATTTTTCTGCACTGTATGTATGTATGCTGTTCTCCAACATGCAATAGGAAATTTCATTCTTACATTCTACTGTAAATTTCCACTTTATCTGCTGGAAATTCCCAGACAAAGGAAGTCTGAGGCCAGACTTCCTTTGTCTGGAAAGCATCCCCAGAAACTTAAAATGGAATTTCTTTCAGAACAATATCTTCTAAAACATTTTAAAAAGGGCTAAAACTTTTGATAATTTTATTGGATGCTTAGCAAAGATAGCATTTATGATTTTTAACCTGCTCTGATAGTACAGGCTGAATTACAAGCAGTATATGTTTGCTGCAATTTCATAGGGTTCATTATATGTTTGAGACTTGCAGAATGGAATCCATACTGCAAGCGTCAAAAGAATGTCTCATATTAGAGCAGATTAGACTTAGGCCTAGAAGCATTTCTACTGAGAGTTTGCAATAATTCTGTGTTTTGTGTGTTGTACAGGTATAGCCAATATAGCTAATGCCACAAGAATGTTTCTTCTTTTTTTTTTTCTTTATATGTGTTCATTGTTTTTGCTTATTCTCTGTCTAGATGTTTAAAAACAGAGCTTACTGGCTGCTGCTACTCTACATTGGATGTGTATTAGGTGCGTTTAGTGCTGTTATAACTGTCATAGAAGAATTCATGTGTGCAAAGGGTTACACAAATGTAAGTTATGTTTTTAGTATTTCTTGTAGTTATTGCTGTGTGACATTGCTGCTCGTTCAAAAGTTAAGTTATTGCTGCTCGTTCAAAAGTTAAGCATGGATCACAAAAATGCGAATAAAATAAAAATAAGTACAGCAATCAGAATGAAAATTGGTAGAGAGACATTTTGTAATGTAAATGCTTAATATCCACTCGAAAATAATGTCGCATATACCCTTAGATGCCTAACTGGAACACAGTCAGAAAAGCCTATTTTGCTAATGGTCATCATTTGTTATTACAGGTAACGGTCAGAATTTCTGAATACCCAGTTTGTTTGAATATGTCTCTGAGAAGACGTTTGGAGGACTCAGAAAAATGGAGAGCTGTGGGATGGATGGAAGCTGGGTAAACAGTCACTGAAAGGGCCAGATTCTTTAATGTTTATGATTCTGTAATCTCAAGGCTGTGGAGACTATTCCAAATAAGTGAAACCATTGTTAGACGACTTTTTGCAGGTTGTCTGAGGAGTACAACACCACAGGATGACCGCTATATCAAACTCTTAGCCAAAAGGAACCATAGGGCATCTGCATCATCTCTGCATTCTGACCTCATGGCATCCACAGGCAGGCAGGGCAGGCAAGTATCACTCTCAACTGTTTCCAGGTGGCTCCCCAAGGCTGGGTTCTATGCCAGGCAACCAGCCATATGCGTACCGTTAACCTCCAGACATAAACAGTCTCGCCTGAGGTGGTGTAAAGAGCATGTAGGCTAAACCCGAGAATAATGGGCCTTTTCACAGATGAATCCGGGTTTTCATGGAATCTGACAGCAGGTGTGTATTGATCTGGAGGGAGGTGGGCACCCGCTTACCAGCCACAAAACATCATCGAAAAACATGCTTTCCATGCTGGTGGAAAAACTGTGTGAGCTGGATTTTCATTAGGTGGATGCATCGACTTCCATGTGTTTCCTGGAGGTACCATTACTGCTCAAAGGTATTGGGATGAAATCCTGGACCACTATGTCAAGCCTTATGCTGGTGCCATTGGACAAGATTTCATTTTAATGGACGATAACGCTTGTGGACACAGAGCCAGACTGGTCGACCAATACCTTGATGACGAAGAAATTCAATGAATGGAGTGGCCTGCATTCTCTCTGGACCTGAATCAATAGAACATCTATGTGATGCCCTTGAGAGACATGTTTTGGCCCTCATACACCTCCCTAAACCCTCTGTGACTTTCCAGCATCTCTTGTGCATGAATGGCAATTGTTGCCATCTCACTTTTTGGATTTTCTTCTTATTGAGGGTACGAATCAATGCTGCCAGGCTTGAATTCATTCCAGAGGGGGCCACATTTAATATTTTAAATGCAATTTGGTGTTCATACCACATTTTTCTTATTCCGGGTTTTTTGGTACCTTCTTTCATTGGTGTGTTTGTTTGGGTTATTTGCAATTAAGTTTCCCAATATTTGTATGATATCTACCTAAGATGTGTATGTCTGACCATGTTAATTTGTTCCTGTAGTTTTGGAGTTTTGATGATTTGTGTGATCCATGATTAACTTTTGATGAGCAGTGTATTTTGGTACTTTCAAGTTTTCTTTCTGTGTCATCAATTTTTAAGTCTCATGCAGCTAGAAAAGCATTACCATGTATTGAAAATTCAAAATCTGTTATGGGTGCTAGCAAAATGTATCCGTGAATACCAAAGATAATATTCCAAATAGTGAATTTGTTCTGTATTTCCTTCTGTTGTTTTTAGATTGAGATATTCTGTTTTGTATGAATAAATTTCAAAATGCAAATGTAGATAAATGATTTCTTCTTTCCTGTATGAATGCCCTAAACATATAGAAAGTGTTAAATGATGTGTTTTTGTGTAAGAGAATGAAAATATGTTTGCTAACATGTATATAAGTGGAAATTATTTAATTTTTCACACTACTTTTCATGGACTAAAAAAACACTACCGACTTTCAGCTTACTTAAAACCGAATTGGTCATGTTGAAGTTTGTTGTAAATTTCTTATGCTGTGTGTAAAGATCATTCTTCTAACTTAATTCAGTGAACTACAGGTGTACTCTGACCCTTTGTAGAATAGCATTGGCGGTGCTATTAAGTCAAGCAGACAAAATAGCTGATTTCAGTGCAGCAAAGGCACAGTGTGTTGTGGTTTAATGAAACAGTCAGTGACTGGAGTTCAGTGCAAGTTTTGTGCAGTATTTGAAATGGACCCACCCTCAAGATAATGTTACATTAAGAATACTGTCTACATGCCCTCAATGCCCAACAGCATTGCTGAGTTGAAAGCCTGGATTTCAGGAGCAATACTGCAAGTAAATGAGGCAATGATGGACAGGATCTGGAAGGAACTGGGTTATCACTGGTATATATGCCTTGTTATTAATGGAAAGCACATTGAACATCTGAAAGAAAAATTAAATATATACTTCAGTATATTATGTGTATTTCAGTGTGAAATATAAAGTTTAATGAACAGTGAATTTTTAAAGTTGTTACTGTAGTTTTTAATTATTCTGTATATCCAGTTTTTAAACACATCTTTTAAAAAAGTGCATACTTATAGCTCCACTTTGTCCATTTGTTCACTTACTTGCTCATTTGCTTATAGAAAATATGTTTCTGTATGTATAACCATATTCAGAAAACTCTTTTTGCAGTAGATAGCATTAAACATGAGAATAACTGGTAATCCATGCAATTTAAGATTTCTTTGATGCATAGTTCCCTCATAAGTGGCATAAAATTATTATTTATAAATTTGTGCAAAATCTACACTTCTAAGAGTAGGAGTAAAAAAATCTTGTTTTGCATCTAATAGCTGGTGCTATGTGCACAATGTTTCACGTGCAAGATATGCTGTTTTTACCACTAGGTGGCACAAATGCAGTTATACATTTAAGAAAACATGAAACTCTTGGATGTCTTTTTCTACAGGTCATTTTTACAGAATGCCTTTTTTTCCATCTGATAGCTGTAGTTTTAAAAGAACAATATTTCATGAACTTTTTACCTTTTATGCAAAATATTCTTTTTCGATGGTTTAAAATTAGATTCTTAATTTAGCAGCATCTCTATCAGATTGAAAAATCTTTTTGTTATTGGCTAGCTTTGGATGGAAGTACAGTTTCCTTTCAAGGATGTGTCATGGTATATTAGCATTTTACACTACTTTTGTACTTCCAATAGTTCAATTTATATCTACCTTCTAAATGCAAAATTTTTCAATATTATATCTAGCTTTTGAATGTAATTTTTCAAATACATCTGGAAGCAGAGATATTGAGAAAGAACGTTTTGACTTTTACACCCTTTAGCAGGAAAACTAAGCATTATTTAAAGAAGATAATGTTCCCTATTTTCATTGCAACAAATTGCATCAATTAAAAAAAATTATTTTTTCAATAGGATTTTTAGAAATGAAGGTACTTGCTAACAGAAATGTACAAACACTACCTAGCAACAGAATGGTGAACTGCAAATCCCCACATGTACAGGCAAACTGTACTACAAGGTAAATGGTATCCAGCATTAAAATAATCTTTTAAATATATTTAGAAACGGAGATATTGAGAAAAACAGATTAATCATTGGGGCCCCGTAGCAGGGAAATTGTGCTTCATTTTGGACTGGAAATGCCAAC
This sequence comes from Macrothele yani, assembly GCA_039090855.1. Taxonomy (NCBI): domain Eukaryota; kingdom Metazoa; phylum Arthropoda; class Arachnida; order Araneae; family Macrothelidae; genus Macrothele; species Macrothele yani. The sequence continues at coordinate 120,142,734 of CM076989.1, forward strand.
AAAAATGTTTTCATAGGTACTACAGTATTATCTAACCAAATGTTTTTTTTTTCAATTGGGTTTTTAAGTGTGCAGATGCTGTAAATGGAAACATGAACTTACGCCCTCTGGTGGCACACTTATGCTTTAAGAAAATTCGAAATTATATGCACACTCCAGAATGATCTCCAGCGGAAAAGGAATTTTCAAAGTGGACTGCTTAAAGCAGAGATATCAATAAAACTTAAATACACATCCACTATTTATTAAATAAAAACTATGCATTATATTTAACATACAATATTCTCAGAAGATTTTATGTGGTAAGTGGTATCTGACCATGAAATAACTTTTTAAATCGAGTTTTTAGAAGCTCATATATTGCTGCAAATGCATCTGAAACGGAAATACACACTTACGCCCCCTAGTAGCCAAACCATTCCTTACTAAAAGTTAGAAATTATGTGCAGAACATGTCCTATCAGGATCTCTGTCCAATGCAAGAAAAAAAAAATCAAATCAGATGTTTAGAAGCAGAGATATCAGGAAAATCACAATTTTACTTTATGGCCCTTAGCATAAAAACTCTGGTTATTACTTGTAGAAGAAACTGTACCTAAAATAGTCTTTGTTATGAGCGGTATTGAATAGAAGAAAGAAATTTTTCAATTGAATATACAGAAAAAGTGCCAGACCCAAACTATATAAGATAATAATCTGGTTTTATACAGATGTAAATGGGATTATACAAGATCTGTGTATGATGATGTATGTCTATATAGATATGCTGGTGTATCTATAGTTTCTTATTCTATCGCATATTCAGAAGCAATTGTATGGAACAAAATGTATTTGGAATTCAACAGTATCTGCATTTACACCCTCTAGTGGTGAAGTTTTGAATTAAATTCGGAACCATGGATCATCGTTCTAACATTTCTTCTCAGTGCAAAATGAAATTTTCAAATCAGACTAAAGTTGCAGAGGTATGGTGTCTACATATGGACGGATGGATGGATGGACAAAGTGATACCATAAGTACGTTCTTTTTTTTTTTTTTTTACAAAAAATGTGCTGAAAACAACAGCGTCTGGTGAACATTCAATTACATGGAAATTTTCTACATGGGAAAAGTGCACTTTTTCATACTGTAAAATTACCTGCTGTTGCGCATTTCCAAATTTAACAGCCAACATGATTTCAATCTTTCTGTCACCCTCATAGTCTATCTGGCACCTAGGAGCCAACTGCCCATTTCTGCCCTTCAGATGATACTACTTGATTAGATTGGAAAATTTCTTTCAGCACTGGATAGTTCTTACCTTGATCAATGCTGTCTATGTGCTTCTGTTTTGTCGCTTCATTTGATCTAAATGTCATATTTCTAAAAATCTTTTCGCAGGAGTCGCTTTGCTGATCGCATTCTTCACATTTTGCAAAGAAAAAAAAATGTTTTGCCGATGGAAAATATGTTTTGGCAAAGATATTGGTGATTACCTTTTTGTACTATTATAACACTACAGTAAAAAAAAATTGAATTTGGCGAATGGGTTGGCAAAAACTTCAAAAAAAACCAGAGCAACTGCTGTGTTTGTATTTTCAATTGCTGTTTGAATTTTAGCTTCAGTTGCTTAGAACTTTGTTGCCCTGAGTGGTAATGGGAGATGGAAATAGGGAGATGCAGGTTCAATTCCAGATCCAGAGCAATGTAATTCTCAAGTGTTCTGAAGAGGTGACTACATGGGAAACGGTAAAAATATGGCACCTTTGTGTTGATAATGGCATTTCTACTGATGATTCTGTACAAGCTAACAACCCATGAGCCAGAAAAATTTTAAATACAAAAATTTGGTTGTTTCATATTTTTCATGTAAAATTTTATTCTGTTTTCAAGGAAACAGAATGTGAAAGAGAACTCTCTCTAATGTTCTCTTTCATATTCTGTTTCTTTGCATATAAAGATGTACAGAGAACATTTTTTTCTTTTTTGTTAATTTTTACCTTTTGGTTTTGAAAGGGTTGGTTGTTAAATGCCTTTCCAGAGTAATAGAAGTAAAGAGAAATTGTAAATTCTTAATTTAGTATTTCTGTTTGTTGTGGAATAGAGGAGTGAACCAGAACCAAAAAATAAGTGTCACGCTCGTGTGTATCCAAAGTTCTCAGATTGCAAAGTTCAGATGTTGTTGGCTTTCGTAGTGGCCAAGACATCAGATTCTGATGTCTTGGCCACTATAAAATTCTGTTTTACTATTTATTTCAGTTGTGCAATGGTATTTTTGTACTTGCATCATGATGATTTTGCTTTGCAGCAGAGAATTTTCATTAATCTTTCTACTAATAAATTCATTCATATAATAATGGTTGTGAATGTGTTCTTAAAATATCATCAACATAATTTTTTGAAGATTAGATGTTGCCTTTAATCCTTTTTGTGTGTGTCTGACGTGTATTATTTATTGTTTCTCATTTTCTCTTTAGGAATTTACTGGTCTGTGTGCTACCCTTTTAATCATGTGTGGGATAATTGGAAGTATCATTACAAGTTTAATTGTAGACAAGACAAAAAGATTTATCTTGGTCATGAAGATATGGATTTGCCTTTTCTTGCTAGCTTTTTGTGGTTTAGCTGTGGTAAGTTTTATGCAGTGAGTGCAAATTTTTCTATTTTTCATTATTATGTAGGAAAGAATTAACATTCTATTTTTCATGATTATACAAGCAACAGTAGCATCAGTATTGCTCCAATTGTGCCAGAATACTACTCTTGCACCATTCTGCTGTGAAACGTTATTTTTAGTCAAGTTTGCTTCATTAGTGCACCGAAAACAGTCTTATTTGACACATATGTAAAAGTTTGCGTGAAAAGGCATACTTCTTCACTCAGGTTTCATGAAAAAGTTGTCATTATTTATGTGAACATGGTTCTTGTAGAATCAGTACATCCACAATAATGTATATATATACATTTGTATATTTGTTATTGTTGTTTTTGCTGCCTTCAAATATTTAGAGAAAGCTTATGACCAAGTAAATAGGACACTTTTGTGGAAGGTATTGAATGAATATGGTGTTAGTGGGAATCTACTTAATAGTGTAAAAGCCATATATGCTGGTAGTAGTGCTTGTGTACGAGTGAATGATGTTTTATCAGAATGGTTTTCTATTAGTGCAGGAGTTAGACAAGGTTGTGTAATGTCACCATGGCTGTTTAATATATTTATGGACGTGTGCATTCATGATGCCAAAATAGATGATAGTGGTTTATGTCTTGGTGATATCCGTATGTGCAGATTGCTGTATGCTGATGACACTGTCCTGTTGGCAGAGAGCAAAAGGGATTTGCAGAGTATGTTGTCTCAGATGTACGAAGTTTGCATGAAATTCAAACTTAGTATAAATAAGGGAAAAACCAAAGTTATGGTGTTTGAGAGAGGAACTGGTAGCACTGAATGTAATGTAAGTATAAATGGCACTGTGATTGACCAGGTGAGTGAGTTTGTGTATTTAGGAAGCATGTTTGACAGAGAGAACACATTGGATGGTGAAATTAGTAGGCGAGTAAATTCTTCATTGAAAGTCATAGATGCTCTGGGAGGTTTTCACAGGAATGATGGGTTCTCTAGAGAGTTCCGCATGGCTGTGTATGCAAGTGTAATTGTTCCTACTCCGATGTATGGCAGTGAAACCTGGATACTGCAGAAGAAGCATAGGAGTCATTTGTGTGCTGGAGAAATGCATTACTTACGGGGGGGGGGGGGGGGGGGTTGTGGCAAGACACAGTCTGAGGTCTGATTGTGTGAGGAATGAAGATGTGTTCCAGTTGTGTGATGTGAAGCAAAATGTTGTTAGCAAGGTGGAGACCAATATACTTCGGTGGTTTGGCTATGTTGAAAGAATGAGTGATGAGATGCTGAGATGCTTACTAAGAAAATATTTTTAGCCCAAGTGGTAGGAAGGAAAGGCAGAGGAAGGCCAAGGAAGACATGGGTGGATCAGATTCAGGAGTGTCTGCATGAAAAAGGTTATGAGTATGAAGTATAAAAGATCTTGTGTACAGCGTGTAATGGATATCAGTGAAGCTCGAGTTGTATGTCAAGATCGCTGTAAATGGAGGAGTTTGATACGACAACAGTAAGTAAAAATATCTGGTAGTTTGTATTTCTTTTTGGAGCTAACCTCTGAATTTCAGAGAACAGCTTAGTGATATGTATGTATGTATTAATGTATGTATATTTGTTATTTCCTGTGGATAAATGTTTATGACACTGTTTGATTCGATGGACTGTAAAATTGGTACATTTAAACCAAAAAAGATTAAAAAGAAAAGAAAATGCGATTTCCCACGACAGAAAATTTAGTTTTAACAGTATTTAAATCTTGTTTTCTAGAAATCAATTCAACTAAAAGAAAAAGGGATACAAGTTCTTGCAAAGAAATTGTTATGACATTGTTTTCGTAAAATTCTTTTGAGACCATAATAAGAGTTACCAGACATTCAGCATTTGGAGGGCATCCTCCTTTTCTTACCATGTCCTCCGGACATCAAGGGAAATAGTCTAAATATCCGGCTTTTTCAATCAGAAATAATTCAAATACATTTTGATCAAATTTTTCTATTGTAATAATATATCTTATCAAGCCACCACTAAAATATATTAATTCATTTCTGGATTCTTGCTCGCACCTTTGCTCTTCCCCTGGTCAGTTTATTCCTGCAATCCTGCAGTTGCTTGCTGTAATGCGTCACTTGTGAGTCAACAGCGCAGAGAAAACCTGCCAGTGCGCGTTAGTCGTGTCATTCATCGCATTTGGATGCTGTTGTGCAGTGTAGTCATGCAAATACTCAGCTCATGCTGTTTGTTGTGTGTGTTGTGAGTCAATGCTGTGAGTTTTTTTCTATTTATATTTTATAATTCAAGTTCCTAAATCAGTCAGTAATGAGTTCTGCTAGTTAAATACAATTTGAAAGACATGTCAGGCTCTGAATTTTGCAAAGAAACCCAGTCGACTGAAGAAAATATCTTCCTGTGAAAAATATAAGTAAAAATGTCCAGCAGACTAAAATCTTTCTTTCTTTCTTAAAATTTTACATGTATAAACTTTCAAACTGTAAAATTTAAATACAGAGTATATTCACATTTAGTTTTGCAAAAATTTATTGTGTCCTCCTTTTTCAATGAAAGTGTCCTCCCATTCCAAAAAGTCATCTGGTCACCCTGATCATAACATCTGGAACAAATATGCATTTTCTGGCATCGACAGAATATATATGGCTTAATGTATGTGGATGTCATTCTCTTAAAAATGGTACATCAAAAATTGTGTGAGCTTATTCCCTGGAATATTTGTTATTTCCTGTAGTAAAAAGGTTGTAAAGCATCTAATGAAATTCTCTTTGAAGCAGTATATCTGTTTAATGAGAATGCTGTTTCACATGGTAGAAAATTTTATATTATTATTTTAATACAGTTTTCTTGAAAGAAGTTGCATACAAAAATGCAAACTGAAAATTGAAAATAAAAATTAATGGTGAAACTTTCTCCATCTCTCTTGGTCCATTACAAGTTTTCTTATCTTTGAAAAATTACTATCTCTCTCACTTAATAGCCTATTTTACACTTTCAATCCATCTAGTTCTAGGTCTTAACTTATTGTTGGTGGGCAGCCTTCATTTATATGACGCATGAGCCCAAATAATCTAAGTATGTTTTCATTAGTTATATTTACATAAGTCTTTTATTAGTTGAAATTTGAAATTTAGCCACATTAAAACAAATGAATAGTAAGTTTCATTTCTCTTTCTAGTTATCTTACTGCTTGTTGCATTGTTCTGGATTTTTTTTTTTTTTATGTTGAGTGTTCTTTAACTCTGTGCTTTAATTTGTAAATAGTTTGGCCACTGTATTTGCTGTTGCGTTCAAGAAGTTGATTAATCAAAGGTATTCATTTCCTTCAATGACAGCTTTAAAAAAATCTTGATCATTCATAGGCAAAAAATGTCAATGAATAATTGATAACTCTGGGAATAAGAATTTACATTGGTGCTTTTGTACATACATATAGATATCACTAAGCTGTTCTCTGAGATTCAGAGGTTAGCTTCTCAAAGAAAGACAAACTGCCAGTTAAATGTTTAGCCGATGGAACTAGAATTTACTTACTGTTGGTGTATCAAACGTCTGCATTTACAGTCATCTTGGCACACAGTTCTAACTTTACTGATATCCATCACACAATGCACACAAGACCTTTTGTACTTCATACTCATAACCTATTTCTCATGCAGACATTCCTGAATCTGGTCCTCTCAAGATTTCCTGGGCATTCCTTTTCCTTTCGTTCCTGTCACTTGGGCTGAAAAAAATTCTCTTAGTATCTCATCACTCATTCTTTCAACAGTGCCAAACCACCTAAGAATATTAGTCTCCACCTTACTATCAACATTTTGCCTCAAAGCCCCATAAGTAATACATCTCTCCAGCACACAAACGACTCCTGTGTCTGAGAGACTACACATGTGGATGTTTCCTTCTGTGAGCATGCTAATGATGGCAGATAGGTCTGTCAAAAAAACTTTTATGCTATTGATGATGTGCTTTCTGCATGTGTTGCCTTATTCTAATTTGAAAATGAAAGAAGGGAGATTTGTGTGCCTTTATTTGAGATTTTCCTGAATCCTTCATGTTGAGTGTGCAATATGTAAATGAAGTGGCAGGATCTCTGATGGTTTGCATATTTTAGTATTTTATGTAAAGAATTTAAATTTAGTTTCATTTAATTCCCTTTTGTTTTTATTGTGCAAAGCACACAAGTGCAAAATAATCATAAATAACCAAAGGTCATGCCAAAAAATGTTTACAATTGAAGAAACAGTAAATGAATATGTGTAGTCTACTTTCTGTGATTTTAAAATTTTAAAACAACAAGAATTAGGTATCAGAAAGTTGTTACTAATAAATATATTTAATGAAAAGTTCATTAATTTCCTCATGTCCATATTACCACAATTACCCGTCTTTGGAGACGGGGGAAGGGGGTCAGCACTTTGAAGAACGTTATTATATATTTGAAAGAAAGTATAGGTTTGAAAAGTTAGTTATTAATATCATTATCAGCAATCTAAGTCAGTTATAAATTCCTTCCCTGTTGTTAAGTCATATTTTTCTGTTTGTAATTATCCTATTCGAAGTGACAAAAACATTTACTTTAGTTATATTGAGTTAAATACATTAATTTTGTTTGAAACAGCCTCATTTCATGCTTTAGTAGGCTAACACTTCTGATTTATAAGTGAATTTATACATACATATCACTAAGCTGTTCTCTGAGATTCAGAGGTTAGCTCCAAAAAGAAATACAAACTACCAGATATTTTTACTTACTGTTGTCGTATCAAACTTCTCCATTTACAGCGATCTTGACATACAACTCGGGCTTCACTGATATCCATTACAATCCGTACACAAGATCTTTTATACTTCATACTCATAATCTTTTTCTCACGCAGACACTCCTGAATCTGATCCACCCACGTCTTCGTTGGCCTTCCTCTGCCTTTCCTTCCTGCCACCTGGGCTAAAAGATTTTCTTAGTAAGCATCTCATCACTCATTCTTTCAACATGGCCAAACCACCAAAGCATATTGATCTTCACCTTGCTAACAACATTTTGCTTCACATCACACAACTGCAACACATCTTCATTCCTCACACAATCAGACCGTGTCTTGCCACAAACCCCCTGTAAGTAATGCATTTCTCCAGCACCCAAACGACTCCTGTGTTTCTTCTTAAGTACCCAGGTTTCACTGCCATACATCAGAGTAGGAACAATTACACTTTTATACACAGCCATGCGGGACTCTAGAGATTCCTGTGAAAACCTCCCAGAGCAGCTATGACTTTCAATGAAGAATTCACTCGCCTATTAATTTCACCATCCAATTTGTTCTCTCTGTCAAACATGCTTCCTAAATACACAAACTCACTCACCTGGTCAATCACAGTGCCGTTTATACTTACATTGCATTCAGTACTACCAGTTCCTCTCTCAAACACCATAATTTTGGTTTTTCCCTTATTTATACTCAGTTTGAATTTCATGCAAACTTCATACGTCCGAGACAACATACTCTGCAACTCGATTTTCTCTCTGCCAACATGACAGTGTCATCAGCATACAGCAATCTGCACACACAGATATCACCAAGACATAAACCACTATCATCTATTTTGGCATCACACATGCCCGTGTCCATAAATATATTAAACAGCCATGGTGACATTACACAACCTTGTCTAACTCCTGCACCAATAGAAAACCATTTTGGTAAAACACCATTCACTCGTACACAAGCTCTGCTACCACGATACATGGCTTTTACACTATTAAGTAGATTCCTAGTAACATCATATTCATTCAATACCTTCCACAAAAGTGTCCTATTTACTCGGTCGTAAGCTTTCTCTAAATCTATGAAGGCAGCAAAAGCTTTCTTACCAACAGCCAGATACTTTTCAATCATTGTGCGTAATGCAAAAATCTGGTTAGGGCAGGCTTTACCAGGCATAAAACCACTCTGAACATCCCACACTTTCTCTGAAGTGAGACCCCGTACTTTTTCAATAACAACCTTACCAAACACTTTCTCTGGCACATTTAGTAGGCTAATACCACGATAGTTCTTGCATTCAGTCTGATCACCTTTTCCCTTATACAAGGGAACAATGATAGCATCCTTCCAATCCCGAGGGACCATTCCTAACTCCCAGCACAACTGGCAAATTTCAGTTAACCAGTCAATTACAGAGTCACCACCATATTTAAACATCTCGGCAGTTATGCCATCAATTCCCGGAGCCTTACCATTCTGAAGAGATTTTAGAGCATTACACACTTCTTCTCTTGAAATCCCTCCTGTGCTTCCATCCCTCACTGTGACATCATCTGTGTCTGTCTCAGAATCATCTTTGCTTTCCATGTCTAATAACTCACAGAAATATTCACCCCATCTTTCACTTAACTCATTGGGCTCCCATATCATTTCCCTGATCTCATTCTTCACACAACTTACAACTTTTTTTCCCCTATTTTTCCTGATTATCATGTACTTCCAGAAAGACTTCCTATCTTTCGAAAAAGCCATTTCATGCCTTTCCACCCTTTCCTTCCTATCTTTTGCCTTACTCTGGCAAACTAGCTTAGCAGCTTCATGCTTCTTTGAGCAATATTCATCCACAGAGACTCTACCTTGCAACATCAACAAATAGGCTTTCTTCTTTCTCTTTACTGCCTCTTCAATCTCACTATTCCACCAAGCATCACTTCTATTGTTACCCACTATTGTGGCACCACAAACCTCTTTAGCAGCAGTGACAACACAGTTCTTAAAACATTCCCACTTCTTTTCTACATCCCTTTCATCAGACTTCAGCTCCTTCAGTCGTTCTCTGAGTAAGTCAGAATAACGCTGATGATCTTCAAGGAGCTTATCAACCTTTATTCTTTCTATCCTGGGTCTCTTCCTGTTCCTTTTCCTCCAACAAACATTGAGTTTCACTCGTGACACTACCAAGTAATGATCAGACCAACATCTGCACCTCTCATCACACGGGTGTCAACAACTAAGTGTTTCAGACGCTCATTGTAGACAACAAAATCTATCACACTCTTTTGACCAAGAGTACGATTTTCCCAAGTATACACTGAAGAGCAATTGAATTAGAGATACCTGTCTAGTAACGTGTAACACCACCTTTCGCCCTGATGACGGTGGCGATTCGTCTTGACATGGACTCGACAATACACAGGAAGTGTTGGGAAGCCATACGGATCCACGACCCCTGAACAAGCTCCCACAGTTCACGAAGATTTGATGGAAGGTGGTCAGAGCCACTAACATCTCTCTCGAGGGTGTCCCAGACGTGCTTGATGGGATTGAGGTCAGGTGACCTAGCTGGCCAAGGAAGCGAGGTCACGTCGGTGGAGTGTTCATCCAACCATTCGGATACAATTCGGGAGTGATGGCATGGTGCATTGTCTTGTTGCAGGATGATGTCCCCAGTGGGATGTTGAAGACGCACAAACGGGAGCAAATGGTCGGTCCAGAATATCCCAGTAACGTTGACCTTTGAGGGATGATGTCACATGTACCAGGAGTCCCATTTCAGTCCACGTAAACAGTCCCTAGACGAGAATGCCACCTCCACCAGCTTGAAGAGTTACCCTGCTGGCAAGAAGAATACATCGCTTCATGTGGTTTGCGCTGTACTCGTATCCTGCCATCCGCATGTACCAACATGAATCTCGACTCATCAGTCCAGGCAACATTTTTTCACATGTCTAGGGTCCAGTGGCGATATTCCTGCGCCCATGCTAATCTTTGCACCCTGTGATGTGCGGTCAGCAGTGGTACCCTCGTGGAGCGATGGCTTCTGTACCCCACGGCGAGGAGATGGTTATGGATGGTGTGGCTGCTTACACGTTTTTGTGCACCAGCATTATGATTTCTTGCACTGTGGCCCGTCTATCCGCTGTTACAATGCGAGCTAGCTGATGATGACCCCGCTCATCCACACACTGTTGTCCACGGCAGTTGGCCCTTGCAGGGATGGTTTAACCAGATTCGATGTACTCACGGTGCACCCGTGACACACTGGCTCGTGAAAATCCTAGTGCCTGCATGACTTCTGAGGTGGAGTGATCCATTTGTCGGGCTCCGACAATTTGCCCACGATCAAATGTGCTTAGATCCTTCATCTTACCCATACTGCGTTCGACTCTTACTGATTCCTGTCACATCACTCCTTATATTGTCAGACCGCTCGCTGCATACGTCATGTTGTTTTCGTTTACAGGGCTGCCCACAGCGCCACATTTTCATAACGCCAGCTGTCTCTAATTCAATTGCTCTTCAGTGTATGTGTGGATATACTTGTGGTTGAAAAATGTATTAGATACACACAAACCATTCTTTATGCAGAGTTCAATTAATCTTTCACCATTATCATTCACACAAGGATCATTAAACTTACCCAGAACATTGTCATAAATTGCATTCTGCACACCTACTCTAGCATTGAAATCCCCTGCTATTATAACTTTTTCTTTAGCACCAAACTGGCTCAAAACAGCTTTTTGCTTATTCCAGAAATTTTCCTTCTTATCAGAAGGTTCAGAGTCACAAGGAGCATACACTACAACAATTACGATTCTCTGAAGTTTCACTTTCAAACGAATCCAGAGAATTTTCACTTATGCAACTATAGTGAATCAAGTTGTTCTTCATCTTTTCACTTGAAAATCACACCCACACCACCCTGTCCTCTCACATTATCCAATACTCCAGACCACACACTCACTGTGCCATTCACTTCTTCTACCCCAATTTCCTTCTTTTTGGTTTCACTTACACACAGCACATCCAGTCTATACTTATTCATCTCCTCAATCACCACATTCATCTTACCATTTATACCTGTAGTATTCCATACACCAATCTTACATTCACTCAGCTGAGATCTCTTTCTCATACGCCGTTTAGAAAGTCCAGGTCGATTCCGCAGTGGACCATCCTTCTCACGTGTGGTAGGTCCACCATATCCCAAGCTCGAGTCCAGATATTGATTTCTTTTTGTCTTTTTAATCAGGTAAGTACATTGGTGTGGGGGTAGGCCCACAGCTGAGGGTCCCAGTTGGTCATTCAACCTAAGGATTCTGGAACAAAACACAGTGAGTTGGGGTCTTTTCTCCAATGTCACATAGAACTAGCTGGCACCTCTCCAAGATTCACAGAGGCCCTAGTTGCTGTTGTTTGTGCCATTGTTACCACGGAGCGTCCCGAGGAGGGCAAAACTCATCGCTCACTACGACCGCCTGCAAGTGAATTCATGTGGTATGAATATATTTCAGCATCTGACTGCTATTTTTTGTGTTTTATTCCTGCTCCAAAATGATAAAAAAGTTGTAAGATCTTGCATGATTCAGTCTGTTTGTATCTATCTGCATTTTATTATTTCTGTCATGTAATACGTCACTAATGATCTGTTTATTTGTTTTACAGTGTTATAAGAAAAACGATCCCTTCCTTCCTTTTGTTCTTTTTCTTCTTGTTAACTTCAAAATATAGTGTGATGTATTTATAGGTCTGAGTATTCCAGTTTACATATTCATCTACTGCATGAATTAATTTCTTTTTCAGGTAACAAGATTCTCGAACATGCAGTATGGTGTTGCTGTTGCCTTTTGTTTAGTAGGTCTATTTGGATTTTCAACATATCCAATTGGATTAGAGCTTGGAGCTGAATGTACATTTCCTGTGACCCCTGAAGCAACCACTACTGGGTTTTTAATGATCTCTGGGTAAATTAAGCTTATAAGATTCTTAAAAATAATCTTGATTATTTTTTGATGCAGCATCTTTGATATTACAGTGTTCTGTTCCATTTACCTTATTGTGTGATTGATTTTTCAATTACTTAGCATGTGTTCAGTTGAACTGAAATCATCTAGCTAGCGGAGGATAGAGTTAGCATGTATAATATGTAGATGCAGATCACTTATATCATTTATGGTTATTACATGTCATTAATCAAAATTTTTTATTCTTCTTAATGGAAACAAATAATGGTTCTCAGTGGTGTAAGGTTGATCATCGTAATTTAATTTAGGTATGTTTGTTGATATAAACAACAACAAGAAAAAAAAAAAAAGAAGCTAATGAAATTTGCAGTGTGAAATTGATTTAATTTACTGAGTGCAGTTGCCCGAAAAGTAATAGTGTTAGAAGTTTCAATTTTTTTTATGCAGCTGTTTATATAGTTTTTGTAAACAATTTAAGAGGTGTCAAAACAGTTGCATTTTTTCCCAAGGTAAGTGTTATACAGGGTGATTTATAAAGAAGTATACAGTTTCAATGCACTATAAAACAAGAACAATGTAAGATATTTTATGTTACCTGTAACAGAATTGTAAGGGAATGTTTAAAGTTTTTTTAGAGACAGTCGCAGATGTTCTATGTGTGCACCCTTAGTCACACGGCACACATCAAACCGGTAATCCATTTCCGCCCAAACGCGAGGTAAGATATCTGAATCAAGTACAGTGATAGTGGCTGTGATACGCTGTTTCAGCTCCGCTAGATCAGCAGGAAGGGGAGGGGTGAATACCTTGTCCTTTATGTACCCCCACAGGAAAAAGTCACAAGGTGTTAAGTCAGGACTTCTGGGTGGCCATTGGGTCAGTGTCCAAAAAGAAAGTGTACAGCCCCTTCTTTTTTCACAAGAAAACTGTCACGGGAGGCTCTTTTCTGGATATGTTAAGTCTTTGGTTGATGCCACAGTTGCAGGGCGACAGTGACAACTTTATTCTCCAATTGGATGGTGCACCACCACACTGGTTAGGCGAAGTGTGAGATTATCTTGATAAACATGTTTCTCACCGATGGATTGCACGAGCCACGGACTACAATGTGCCCCTGACCCAATGGCCACCTAGAAGTCCTGACTTAACACATTGTGACTTTTTCCTGTGGGGGTACATAAAGAACAAGGCATTTGCCCCTCCCCTTCCTGTTTATCTAGCAGAGCTGAAACAGCGTATCACAGCTACTATCACTGCACTTGATTCAGATATCTTACCTCGCGTTTGGGCGGAAATGGATTATCGGCTTGATGTGTGTCGTATGACTAAGGCTGCACACACACAACATCCGTGACTGTCTCTAAAAAACTTGAAACATTCCCCTACAATTCTGTTACAGGTAACATAAAATATCTTGCATTGTTCTTGTTTTATAGTGCGTTGAAACTGTATACTTCTTTATGAATCACCCTGTATAATAGGGTAATGCCAGTGGTATATGTTGGCTAGCAACAGTGATTGAAAGTGCACACTTACACAGATGAACCATTACGTTATGACCATCTATCTGATAAGCTGTAGGATCCTCCTTTAGCCCGCAAAACAGCTGCCACTCGGCGAGGCATCGATTCCATGAAGTGGCAATAGGTATCCTAGGGTATCTGGTACTACAATGTCAACAGCAGGTCCTCCAGTTTTGATACATTTCTGGGTGGTGGTGATTTAGTGTGAACCCGCTTTTTCAAGTTGAACCACAAATGTTAGGGTTCATGTCAGATGAATATAGAGGCCAGGGCATTAACAGAAAGTCACCAGCATGCTCCTCGAACCACTCCTTGATGGTTCTGGCAGTGTGACACGGCACATTATCCTGTTGGTAATGGCCATCACCAGCAGGGAACACAGTTGCCATCAATGAGTGAACTTGGTCCACAATGATGTTCAGATACCTGACAGCTGTCAGGGATTGTGCTATTGGGATAATGGGGCCTAAAGTGTCCCAAGAAAATATCGCCCACAGCATAACACTGCCGCCGCCCTGTTTCTGCACAACAGTGCTTCCAGGTGCCATATCCCCCATTGGTAATCAGCGTATCCGCATTCGGCTGTCTGCGTGATGCACCAGGAATCTTGATTGTCAGACCAGGCCACTTCCAATCATCCATGGTCCAATCTGGATGATCTTGGGCCCGTTTCATGCGTTGTTGGCGATGATGTGCAGTGAGCATGGAGACCCGGTTGTGTCTTCAGCTATGCAGGCCCATGCGCAGAAGGCTGCGATGAACTGTGTGCTGTGACACATTGCCGTGATCGCCACTGTTGTAGCTGTGGGTGATTTATCGCGCTGTGGCCTCGCGGATGTTGTGAACAATGTGCCACAGTCTCCGCTCCCCTGTGGCATCAATGAGCTGTGGATGACACTTATCTGAACGGTGGCTCGTAATTTGGCCATCTGTGCACCACTTTTGATACATACTCACTACAGTGGCACGTGAACAACCCACAAGCTGCGCCATTTCCAAGATCGTACGTCCCAGGAACCATGACATCACAATTTGTCCTTTATCAAACTCCGATAAAATCGGCAGCTTTTCCCATTCTGACTCCGAACACTGTACTAACCTAAAGCCAGTACTCAGGTTATATGTACGTACTGTTCTGTAAACTTAATCTGTGTCACCATTCAGTCTCTAGGTGCACTCATTTCTCTAGGCTGGGGGTGGTCATAATGCACTGGCTCATCAGTGTATCTGCAAAAATAACCACTGGACTGTTAAAGAGAATTTCAGCATATGGTCATTTGTGTAGTACCTGGGAGTGAAGACTGACAACCACTAAGATTTGTATTTAAACATACCATACAGCAGGTGTGAATGTTTTTCAGTAAATTCACATTGTCAGTGATTGTTAATTCCACCGTCCATATGTTCTTTGAAATATAAATGCTGCAGCTCTTTTCAGTGATCTGGTGATTACTTTTGTGTTTGGTTGTAAACTTTGCATCACTGCTGTGCATCAATTTAACACTATGAATACAGTGAAACCTCTGTTGGCAGTCACCTGCCAAACACGTCAGTTTTGTCTGGCACAGATCTTTTCACCAGTAGAAACACTGAATAAGGGACCTATATTTGTCAGCCACCTGAGGGACATGGGTGGCCACCAAATAAAGAGAATATATGTACATTTTGTAATTACCAATGTGTGGAACTTACAGAAAAATCTTTGAATAAAGCTCATATTGAGAAATGGCTTCCTAGTTTCTTAATTCAATTACTAATCAAAAACAACTATTATGGGAATTTTACTAGGGATTTTTTTATTTAAATTGCAAATTTTCAGAGAAAACTCTTCTCCTTCTTCAGGCTGTCTTTTTGTTGTCACTTATTCCTGTCACTATCGCGATTACAGTTATTTTTCAACAAATCCTGCCAGATGTTAGGCAGGGAAAATCCTTTGCAGTCATTGATGATGGAATTTTGATTTTTCTCAATCTCTATTCCTTCTTTTAGCTTTGTTTTTGAAAATTGCTTTGGAAACTGATGACTTTAAGGGAATTCCAATCCATGCTGTGACTAGTTTCTCTAACATGCCTATCTAAACCAGTCTTGTTGGAGCAATTTTTTATAGCAGCTTTATGCTCTGCTATAAGAGTTTCTAGTCTGCGACCTGTCTCACATATGTAAGATAGTCCACTACTACATTTTACTTCATAGACTACACCTTACATTTTTAAAATATCTTCTTATCTTTGAACTATTTTAGGGAAAAATTTTTTAACTTTGTTCTCTAAACTTGGAGCTAGTTTAATATTGTACTTCTTACTAATTCTTTTTAAAGACTCAAATAAACCTTTGTGATAAGAATTTTTTTAGTGAATTTTACTTGTTGCTTTTGCAGGTTCTTCGTACCATTAAAATTCAAAAGCTTCTCAATTTCTTCTTTAGGATAGTTATTTTCTGCAAGTATGACTTTAAGTTCTTCTTTATGGGCTTCTTTCTTATCTGCTGTAGAAACTATTTTATTATTTTTTTCTAAAAACTGGATGATAGGAATTGAAATTCAATAGTTTATTAGCATTCATTGTTTTTTTATACCAACTAGTGAGGAATTTTTCATCTTCATAATAGATAGTAATATCTAAGAAGTTAATTCTTCTTTCTTTTTGAAGTTCAATAGTAAACTTAAGGGAATCTTCTAATTCATTGAATGAGTCTAGATTTCTTTCTGGAACAGTTTTTGAGCTATCTATTATAAATAAGATGTCATCCATGTATCTGCTATATAGGCAGAAGTATGTGGGTTGTACTAGTATCTTTTCTTCTGGTTTTCCCACATTAGCTAAGAGTGGGAAGCCCATAGCTAGACCAGATTTTTGAATGATTTTTTTTTTTTCAAATTGAAAGTAGTTGTTCTGCAAAGAGAAGGTAAGCATTTCAAAAATTCCAACTAATGTGTTTCTATCTTTGTTGTGAAAAACTATTAGGTCTGCCAAGTCTTCTGCTATAAAGTCTATAAGTTGATCTATATTAATGTGAGTATACATAGACACTATGTCTAAACTACCCATAATAGGAGAATCTAATTTAGGAAGCAGTTCTAATTTTTCTTTTAGCTGCATTGAATTTTTAATCAAGTTAGGTGGCTCTTTTAAAAGATTCTGAAGGTGCAACTTTAAAAAGTAGTTTAGATTTGAAAGAATTGAGTGTTTTGAGTCAATTATTGGTCTAATTGGTTGGTGTTCTTTATGCAGTTTGACTGTTCCATATATTTGAGGTAATCTGAACTGTAATTTTGAGAATTGTTTATAGTTTTCTGGAAGCTGGTTTTTCTTTATTTGAAGTTAAATAAGCTTTGAGACTTAAGGGAATTATCTAATTCACTCTATCATGATTCCTCCTCCAGAGACTCTTTTCACACTTCTTACTCCCACTCCCAGTTCACCTAGGGTGACATTCTTCAGCACACCCTCCTTAACCTTTGCAGAAGTCATTTCTTGGTCTTTTGAATAGACCAGAATTGAGTGCTTTCTTGTTCTTTTCTTTTCACCCGACTGTGGCGGTGGTTCTGCCGCAGCCAGGACATAAAATTTCAGCTGTGTGGGAGTGGCTACCTCACTCCGGATTTGTTCTCTCACATCTAGCTGAGCTTTTAAGGTAGAATTCTCAGCAATCAGGTTGTAATATGCCAGTTGCATCCAATCCAGAATAGGTCGGAGCAGACTTCTGACTCCTTGTGACACTGTGGTGTTTGGGTTGTCAAAAATGCCATTGATTTCGGTATAGAAGGCCTCGAAGCTGTCTGCCCTCTGGTTCAAAGAATCCTAAAGGAGACAGGAACCCAGCAAAGTTGCTCCTGGTTGGCTCTGGTGTTGGACCTATCCCTAGGGAAAGCAGCTCCCCTGCCCCCTACCATGACAAGGTCACCAGAGCCTGGGGATGTGCAATGCGAACGTCTGACCTAAGGAAACTTTATTGGCTCTAAGAAGAGCCGTTGAGTGCAGCGTAGCTGCTTGTCACTTAAGGACGCTCCTTGGGTGCAAGGTCACTCACAAAGAAAACAATAAATCTTGCTGTCCCCGGTACAAGAACTGCAGGTGGGAAAACCACACTTTTAACCTTAACAGCTGCAGCCCTTAGCCCAAAATTTATGGCAATTATTTCGGAGTTGGTATGTCTTCTGTGTTTCAAGGAAGTGGATGCTGTGACATTGGGCATTACTTGTAAAAACGAAAAAAGGGACTTATGTGACTGCTAAGATATTTATTGAATGGTTGGAAAAATTAAATGAAAAAATGAAAGTGCAAAACAGAAAAATTCTTTCATTTTCAAACGATGCTGCATGCCACTCTCCTAACATATCATTTTGAACATTTGGCTTGTATTTACCTTTCCAAATACAAGCTGTTTGTCACTTTTTGATTAAGCCATTATCCAGAAATTTAAATTTCTTTACTGTAAAAAGTTGATAAGAAGTCAGGTCTGGCTTGTATGGATATCAGCCAAAATTTCCTGATCTGATGAAACATGTGAGCATTTTGCATGCTGTGAGATGGATAAAGAGCTCATGGAATGAAATTAATGCAATGACAATATTTATGGATGCGTACATGCATGATGCCAAAATAGATAATACTGGTTTATGTTGTGGTGATATCCATGTGTGCAGATTGCTGTATGCTGATGACACTGTCTTGTTGGCAGAGAGAAAAAGTGAGTTGCAGAGTATGTTGTTCCGGATGTACGAAATTCGCATGAAATTCAAACTGAGTATAAATTAGGGAAAGACCAAAGTTATGGTTTTTGAGAGAGGAACTGGTAGTACTGAATGTAATATAAGTCTAAATGGCACAGAGATTGACCAGGTGAGTGAGTTTGTGTATTTAGGAAGCATGTTTGACAGAGAGAACAAATTGGATGGTGAAATTAGTAGGCGAGTGAATTCTTCATTAAAAGTCATGGCTGCTTTGGAATGTTTTCACAGGAATGATGGGTTCTCAAGAGAGTTCTGCATGGCTGTGTATGAAAGTGTAATTGTTCCTACTCTGATATATGACAGTGAAATGTAGGAGTTGTTTGTGTACTGGAGAAATGCATTACTTATGTGGGGTTTGTGGCAAGACACGCTATAATTGTGTGAGGAATGAAGATGTGTTGTAGTTGTGCAATGTGAAGCAAAATGTTGTTAACAAGGTATGGACTAATATGCTTCAGTGGTTTGGCCATGTTGAAAAAATGAATGTTGAGATGCTCACTATGAAAATATTTTTAGCTCAAGTGGCAGGAAGGAAAGGCAGAGGAAAGCCAAGGAAGTCATGGGAGGATCAGATTCAGGAGTGTCTGCATGTGAAAAAGATCATGAGTATGAAGTATATAAGATCTTGTGTACGGTGTGTGATGGATGTGAGTGAAGCCCGAGTTGTATGTCAATATCGTTGTAAATGGAGAAGTTTGATATGGTAACAGTAAGTAAAAATTATCTGGTAGTTTGTATTTCTTTGTGGAGCTAACCTCTGAATCTCAGATAACAGCTTAGTGATGATGATGGCAATTCAGAAATGTTTTGAAAGATGTGGTACTAAAGCATATCAGGAAAATGCTTCCATAGTGCTTGGAAATAAAGCAATCTCAGGAGATAATTCTCACTTTGAGGAATTCAATAGTTTCTGTAAAGTAGCTCACATAGACAACTGTATCACAAATGAAGACCTGCAGTGCTGTGATAATGAAAATGCAATTGGTATTGATCACTGTGAAATGAAAATGATGAGCATGAATCAAAGCCCCAAAGCCCTGCATCCATCTTTTTTTTTTCTTTTGTTGAATGATGCTTTAAATCCAGTTGCCCATCTAAGATCTACATTGTAGGAATGCAATTTTGAAGTGAGAAACTCAACTGTGTTTGCAACAGTTTGGATTTAACTGAACATGAAATAGGAAATATCATATTGTGCAAGAAAGTAAGAGTGACTAAACAAACTTAAAACAGTTTTCTAAAAGAAATGAACCAGTTACTGAATCTGAAATATGAATATGAATGAATCTTTCATGTGTTTGATGTATAATGGTTTCATTTTGCTTAGTTTAAGAAAGGAATTTAATTGAAGATCCAGGAAATCAAGAATCGTCAAAAAAAAAAAAAAAAAAAAAAAAAAAAAAACTAAGCAGATAAGAAATAAATAACAACCACGTCACACAGCAAGTTGCATTTAAAAAGGTATGTCTTTCCTTTACAAAAGATGCAAAAATAAAAATAAGACAGAAAAAGATTCCATTGACATATTAAAAAGAAAAAAAGAGGAACAAACAGCTGATTTATTGAATGCAGAGAAGTCCTTGGTGATGGACAAGATACATCACACAAGTTCTTGATTTTGAAGCTTCAAAATAATTAGACAGTGCTGTTGAAGGAAATAATATGAGGGAAGTTAGAGTTGCCCATATGATACTGTGTATGGGAAATGAGCAACTAACAACAAAAAAAAAAGGTAAGTGAAATTTGACAAGCAATATCCGAATTCCGAAAAAAAAAAAAATCCTTTTAGAGCAACGATAAAATATGTCACTACAGTCATAGTATAGGTTGCCTCCATGTGATCAATTTATCCACAGTTTCATTGAATATCTGTGCTGTTCCATTCTGTGTAATTTGAAAAAGTAGTTTGAGAATGATTCTTTTCTGTACTTGGTTTATTCTTATATTCACTGAAGTAAAGAAAAATATGATCAAATATAAAGAAAAAAGTGTGAACATTTTTGCATTCCAGATAATGACCATAATATGCAGTGCATATTATATGTCCTGAAATAATTTTGTTATCACTCCTAGAACTGCTTTATTCTTACATATTTTCTGTGTGTGTGTGTGTTACTACTTTCATAATTTTTTTTTATAAAAATCTGTTACATCCTGAAACCATACATAAGCAAGTGAAAGAATATAAAGTAATGACCATAGCATAATAGTCATAGAATAAAATTGAAAATGCATGAGATTCTGGTAGTGTTTCATATGTGAAATCCAGTGTTTGACTAACATGATTTTACCTTTGCACAGCAAATTTTATTCAACATTAAAATTTTCTTCTTTTTTAGTATTTTTCTAATTTTAAGCTTTTGAATTTTGAAGACCAAAACTCAAAAGCCTAAAATTTAGGTTTTGCTGAAATGTTGTTTTTATATCATTCAGGGATCGCATTCCTCCTAAAATTCCTAATATTTGTGACCCTCCTTAAATTCCTAAAATTAGACCTAAAATTTGCTATTCATCCTAAAATTTTCGTAAGCTTATTTATTAAAAACACAACCGTTATTAACGCCAATAAATTTACCATTACGCAGGGTGCGCACGCGTGCTTGAAAACCTGGAAAGTCCTGGAAAATCATGATTACGTTTTCAAGGCCTGGAATATCCTGGAAAAACGGTGTTTTTTTAATGCCGTCTTGAAAAGCCTTGAAATTTGAAATTAGTGCTTTTATGCCCTTTTAGGAAATCGTGTTACTGTTACCCCTTCAGTTTTTAAAGTTCCTTTTCTCTGTTCTCAAAGAAACCACCGGCAGCGGTTTCCGATGTGCACCAAATCCTAATTTGGCTGGGGGGAAAAAAAGAAAAAAAAAAAGGCACTACTTCCAGTGCAATAAAATTGGATGATTACTAGTAGGTCGAAGGGGAGCTTGATGTCCGTCCGACAATTGAGAACAGAAGGGGAAAGAAGAGGCATTTAGCATTTGCAGGGGGTCGCGTATGTACCAAGTCAGCTGGCATCCACCAGTGAGGAGTATGCCTGAACAACACATTCATCATCTTCTTGTTTATGTGCATGCCACCCTCCCTCCCCTCAAGAGACTTCCACTACTTATGATAAAAAATAAGAAAACTATCTTTGCGAATTTTTCACGAAAGTGGCTGAAATTTTTACATTCACTGTAATTGGATTACAGAAGCTCACTTCCAAAATTCCAGTTGAATCGGTTTAAAACTTTAAAAGTTAGCATTGGTAATTTTTATTATGGACAAGTATGTGTGCCTCTTTGGACAGAGTGAGCCTCCAGCAGAAAGGGTGTTACCATAGCAACGGTTGATTGACAGCTGGGAGCGCTGATCTGAAGCCCTTGGTTGGGAAGAAAGCAAACACCTGTTTATCACTTCCACAGCACTAAAGGACTAAGAGAATATTTTCAGAAATCCATTTTTCTGAATTTTGAAAATAACACAGTAAAATTTTTACAGTAGTTAAGATACATCACAATAAAGTTCTAGTGCAAATTTCGCCAAATTCCGTTAGGAACTTTAGCAGATGCAAAAAAAAAAAAAAAAAAAACGTTGCATAATCGGATTGAAAAAAGAAACAGTAATTATAAATTACGGGAAAAGCAAGTGAATTATTTTTTTTTAGATGCCATAGTTTATTTAAACAGAGTGATCCTTAAATTTTTTTCTGTGATGATATGGACTCTATTTGAATTACAAACACGTTTTTATTCAGACGTCTGAGTTACTGTTTTAATAAAAAAATCATCTATAATTAAAAAGTTTTCAATGGATTTAAGCAATATTCAGCAGATAAACAAACGTATTTTAGTAAATTGCAACATCATGACGTAAATTTGGTAATTTAATTTTGTCGAAAATTGGGGAGCATTTTTTTTTTTACAGTTTCTATTATAGTTAAAGTGAAGGAGGAAGGATGCAACTTGACAGTTCAGTGAGCTGCAGGTGGTGATTTATGGCGATGTGCCAAATCAAAAGAAGCCATTCCATCAGGTAATTCCAAAGGTTGTGTTGTGTGGACGCGTCCTCCTGCTGTTTGATCTTAATTGGAATGTTTTTGTGCATGGGGGGGGGGGTCGAGAGAAATATCCGTTTCAGCTTTACAGCTTTCACGGCTCTTTTTTTTTTTTTTTCTTGGTAATAAATAAAAATCATAGTTGCTGCATTCACCATTGATCCATGTTTGCATTTCTTGAATATAAACAGCAGACAATCAGAAACATAGTGTTGGGCGGGTCTTGATGATCTTCATTTTGCATATGCTGACTTCAGTTCTGTGGGAATAAGGAATGACTTATACTGTGAATATATACAAAACTACATATTTTTGAGCTGAAAAAATAGGTCTACTTGTACACAGTAGCTAAAGTGTGAACTCAGATGAAGACAATCAGACATACGGACGTCTGATTCCATAAAAAAAAATCAACATAGTTTTTTTATTTACACTACAGGTAAAAAAGCAAAAACATGTTTTCAAACGTTATAAAGGAAAACGGATTTTTGAAACGCATGACTTGATGATCTTAATTTCTGAAAGTTTCTTTTTTCCACATCCTTTTTTTTCAATTACAATACACTGTAATAGGATACTGTGTGTTATATCACTTAGAGATATGGCAGATTTTCGGTTGCTGATATCCGCGATCGTAAGCGGTAGTTGCATTGCGATTGTTGATGATGACAAGATAAATACTGGAGTGATGTAAAATGTTGCATAAACTAAAAAATAAAAAAAATAAAGCCCCCCCCCCCACCCCGAACTTTTATGCAGTCATCATAGCTGATCAACCATTTCATTCCATGAACATCAGCACATTTCAATCATTTGAACATTGGGGGTATCTGAAGGAATTCAGCCGTGCTTAAGCGCCCTAGCGCAACGAAAACATGCTAATTTTGGATAGTTCTATTCCCTTCCCCTCTACCATCCCTAATAATTGAGAGTGCATACATTGAGAGTGTTTCAAATATTCTATTTATGAGCTAGTTTTCGCGCTGTTTGTTATGCTTTTATTTTCGAAGAAAGAGAGGGAAAATAAGGAAAAGCAGCTAGAGAAAAAAAGAAAAGCTGAGTTTGATGACAAAATAAAAGAAAATGATGCAGAAATAAATAGGCTTAAAAAAGATAAAGAAGCCTCCCTAGCAGTAATTCAAGAGGGAACAGAAAGAATGAGAAAAGCTGTAGAAAAACAAAATACTGTTGAAATAGCAGTTGCCTCTAACTTGATCATACAAGTTTCAGCTGAAATAAAGAAAACTGAAAGTAAATTAGTTGTGGTGGAAGCAGAAAAAGATAGGCTAATCAGGAAAAGGTTAAAACAATAATATGAAAAAAGTAATTCAGTGAACAATTGTACATAGTTCTTGGTTTTCAATTACCTTTTTAGGATATTATAGTTTAATGTGAAACCTGAAAACTTTACTGTGAAAATCGTGAATTGCTTCTGGTTCAACAGCATATTAATGTTCAAAGTGAAACTTGAATGTGGTAAATATACTTGAATATGATAATAACACGTGAAAAGATAAGAACTGAACATTAGAAGTAAATCATACTTAAACTTTAGACATTAGACGTTATGCAAAAAATTTGGGTGTGAACTTTGACCATATATACTAATGGACTGCGCATTGGCAATAGCTGCATCAAAGCCGCCATGGCTCAAACATTGGGCACGTCATCATCAGACTCCAAATTTCGTGTACAAATGCTGTTATGATTACTAATTTACGCTGCAGAACTTCAGTGTTTTCGGTGTATTATGTGAATGCACCTCATATATAATGAAAACTCTTCAGGTAAGTTTACTTATGAGCTATATACATGCATGATCGTGTTGTTTACATTTTGTGATTTATAATGTGATGAACATTTGCGAAGAATTTGGAACATGCATTCCATTTTTTTTTCTTAAGTTACTATATTTTTATATCAATAGCTGCAAGTTTCTGGTTAAGTAATTGAACTTTATTGACTTAGGTATTTAATTCGTTTCTTACCCATGAAAAATCATAGAACTTTCTTTACTATATCGGTCAGAGCAACCATAAGCACAGCAGGTGTAACCCATCTTTTTGACTGTTGTCATGTGATTTTATGTTGGAGCCAGAAATTTTGATGTCATGCGCAGTCTATCAGTATATATGGTTGAAGGGTGTGAAGCAAATTCTTTACAATGCATACAAAGTTGTTTTACTAGATGTATACAAATATACATCTAGTTTTTATTGAAATACACTCCTAAAATTTTCCTAAAATTTTTCTAAAAATTCCTAAAATTCCTAAAATTCTTACCTAAAATTTTCCAGAAGTATGCTATGATCCCTGTATCATTTTTATGTGTTGTTTATTTTAATGGTGTAACATTCAAATTAGGAATTTTGCAATTATTTTTTTGTAGACAGATACAAGGCATTATTTATTTGGTACTACTAAGAGCGTTATCCAAAAAAATACCAATTGCTGGCACATGTAGCAGTCATGGTTCTGTTCCTTACGACATGAGTGGTAAGTTTAAATTTTACATATGTTACATTAATGTGGTCATACCCAGTTTATAATGACAGTGATGTTATTGTGAAATCTATGTCATCGCAAATTATTGTCATTTTATGTGATGCTAGAATTTGATACGACAACAGTAACTAAGTAATCAGTTAAAAATTTATCTGGTGGTTTGTATTTCTTTGTGGAGCTAACCTCTGAATCTCAGAGAACAGCTTAGTGATATATAATAATATAGAAGTTTGCAGCAATCAGTACATTTATTCTAAATATTCAGTATTACTTGTGTAGGATACATGTCATCCCATGCTCATCCTCACTTACACAATTCATATTTTTGTTACAATATACATGAATTTTATAACTTTTTGACTCACATGTAGATACTTGCTTTATCTGTGTAACTGGTGATTTTATGCTGCTGTCTGTTCAGAGGAAATGTAGATACAGTGAAACTTCAGTTACACATATTCCAGTTATATGTTTTTGTCATTTATATGTAATTCTGTGTTAGTCCCGATATTTTACTGTAGTTTTTGACTCTTTTTCAATTTGGTTATATGTAATTCATTTGCATGCTTTTTTTATTCAATTATACGTGAAATTTTGAATTTTAGGTTATCAAAAATACTTAGAGAACGACTGAAGGAGCTGAAGTCTTGTGAGAGGGATGTAGAAAAAAAGTGGGAATGTTTTAAAAACTGTGTTGTCACTGCTGCTGTAAAGGTCTGTGGCACCACAATAGTAGGTAACAATAAAGGTGATTCATGGTGGAATAGTGAGATTGAAGAGGCAGTAAAGAGAAAGAAGGAAGCCTATTTGGGGATGTTGCAAGGTACAGTTTCTGTGGATGAATATCACTGTAAGAAGCATGAGGCAGCGAAGCTGGTTCGCCAGAGTAAGACAAAAGATTGGAAGGAAAAGGTAGAAAGGCATGAAATGGCTTTTTGGAAAGATAAAAAAACTTTCTGGAAGTATATGAGACACCGGAGAAATAGGGGAAACAAAGTTGCAAGTTGTGTGAAGAATAGGATTGGGGAAATGATATGGGAGCCCAATGAGTTAAGTGAAAGATTGGGTGAACACTTCTGTGAGTTATTAGGTCAAGAAACAAGAAAGCAAAGGTGATTCTGAGGCAGAAGCAGATGATGTCATTGTGAGAGATGGATGCACAGGAGGGATCTCGAGAGAAGAGATGTATAAAGCTCTAAAATCTTTTCAGAATGTTAAGGTTCCAGGAGTTGATGGCATAACTGCTGAGATGTTGAAATATGGGGGTGATTCTGTAATTGACTGGTTAACTGAAATCTGCCAGTTATGCTTGGAGTTAGGAATGGTACCTCAGGACTGGAGAGATGCTATCATTGTTCCCTTGTATAAGGGAAAAGGTGATCAGACTGACGGCAAGAACTATGTGGTATATAGCTTACTGAGTGTGCCAGGGAAAGTGTTTGGTAAGGTCATTATTGAAAAGGTACGAGGTATTACATCAGAGAAAGTGCGGGATGTTCAGAGTGATTTTATGCCTGGTAAAGGCTGCACTAACCAAATTTCTGCATTATGCATGATGATTGAAAAGTATCTGGCTGTTGGTAAGAAAGTTTTTACTGTCTTCATAGATTTAGAGAAAGCATATGACCGAGTAAATAAGATACTTCTGTGGAAGGCGTTGAATGGATATGGCATACTTGCCAACTACTATGGAATGTCCGTAGTTTCTACGGATTTAGTTGTCTGACTACGGAACTACGGAGCTCACTGTCAAAACTACGGATTCAACGAATTTTCATTTTTTTTAAAATTTTGCTGTTATTTTATGATATACATGAGGTTCTTAAGCGGATTTGCGGAATTCTGCTTTTTTGTCATTATTTAGATCATTCTCAAGATCGAGGCAAAACTGAAGATAATTGGGAGTGAGGGGTCGTTTTCCGCCTGGGGACAGTTTTTTGTGTTTCAAAACTTTCGAAAACGGTAGTTAAACGGAGTAAACATTTTTTCTGTAGTCGTAATTTTTTTCTCTCCCGATGTTGCCTCTGTGTCCAATATTCTTGTTAAATATCATTTTATTGTATAAATGTTTGTATTTCAGCTTGAAACTGTAGACAACAATTTGTGAAAACGGAAGTTAGACGCCTCAAAATTTTCCCTGTAATCTTCAGGCATAATATTCTTCTGTGAATTCGAGGAATTCCGTCTTTTTCAGTGTTATTTTTGTCATTCACGTGATCGACACCCAAGTGAATAGAAATTGGGTAAGGGGGTAGGGGGTAACAGGAGAGGGTGCTCGGAGGACGGAATTCCATCTTTACGAAACTTTCGAAAACGGAAAGTCGACGGAGTTTGGATTTTTTCTGTAACCGTAATTTCTTTTTTCTCGCGATGATACCCCTGTCCAGTATCATTGTTAAATAACATTTTACTTCATAAGTATTTATATTTCAGCTTGGAAATGGAGGGAAAATTCCAAAACCGGAAGTCAGACGGAGGAAAGATCTCTTCCGTAATCGCCCCCTCCCCTCCCGCGAAGTTAACAATCTCCTGCATCTATGTATGCCGTGCAATAATACTAGTTACTACTGACAAGGCTCTTCCCAATGTTGGCAGGTATGATATGGTGTTACTAGGAATCTACTTAATAGTGTGAAAGCGATATATGCTGGCAGTAGAGCTTGTGTACGAGTGAATGGTGTCATATCAAAATGGTTTTCCATTGGTGCAGGAGTCATGCAAGGTTGTGTAATGTCACCATGGCTGTTTAATATATTTATGGATGAATGCATGCGTAATGCCAAGATTGACAATACTGGTTTATGTCTTAGTAATACCCATGTGTGCAGATTGCTGTATGCTGATGACACAGTCCTGTTGGCAGAGAGCAAAAGTGAGTTGCAGAGTATGTTGCCCTGAATGTACGAAGTTTGTATGAAATTCAAACTGAGTATAAATAAGGAAAAACCAAAGTTATGGTTTTTGAGAGAGGAACTGGTAGTACTGAATGTAATATAAGTCTGAATGGCACCATGATTGACCAGGTGAATGAGTTTGTGTATTTAGGAAGCTTGTCTGACATAGAGAACAGATTAGATGGCAAAATTAGTAGGCGAGTGAATTCTTCATTGGAAGTCGTAGCTGCTTTAGGACGTTTTTACAGGAATGATGGTTTCTCAAAAGAGTTCCAAATGCGGAATGAATGTGTATAAAAGTGTAATTGTTCCTACTCTGATGTATGGCAGTGAAACCTGGGTATTACAGAAGAGACATAGGAGTTGTTTGTGTGCTGGATAAATGTGTTTCTTACGCAGGGTTTGTGGGAAGATACGTTCAGATCATGTGAGGAATGAAAATGTGTTGCAGTAGTGTGCAATGTAAAGCAAAATATTGTTAGCAAGGTGGAGACTAATATTTTTAGGTGGTTTGGTCATGTTCAAAGAATGAGTGATGAGATGCTTACTAAGCAAGTTTTTCTGCCCAAGTGGCATGAAAGAAAGGCAGAGGAAAGCCAAGGAAGTCATGGGAGGATCAGATTCAGGTGTGCCTGAATGAGAAAAATATTACGAGTTTGAAGTATAGAAGGTCTTGTGTATGGCGTGTAATGGATATCAGTGAAGCCCGAGTTGTATGTCAAGATCACTGTAAATGGAGAAGTTTGATACGACAACAGTAAGTAAAAATATCTGGTAGTTTGTATTTCTTTTTGGAGCTAACCTCTGAATCTCAGAGAGCAGCTTAGTGATATGTATGTATGTATGCAAAAATGATCAAACCAGACTCTGCTTGAGATACTGTTTTTTTTTTTTTTTTTTTTAATGAACTTTTCAAATGATTTTTGTGTTGGTAGAACACGAAAGTTTTTCTGAAGAAAAAGTAACAATTCATGTCTTACCATTCTGACTACGGAGGGGAGGGATGACAGGATGTATTTCAGATGCTGCAACTTTAACTACATGCTTGCGTCTTCATGGGTATGCGCTGTACCTGAACTTTTGGATCCTACTCTGTATAACACCGACAAGGAACACCCCCGGGCTCAAACAAACAAAACCACACCAAACTTCCATTGTAAGTCTTTTTCGTACCTCCCAGTTCAATGGGGATATTCGTTTTTCTGTAAAACTCTGCAGTTGCTCACTAGAGGGCTCCGTTGAGTCACCCGTCGCTAGACGGCTGCTACACCAGTCGAGAGTGTGCAGGTGCTTGTATCACATGCCTTGTTTGCCTGTGTACGTTGTGAGACGACAAAATGGTTCAACTTTTTTTGCGTCAGTTTTGAATATACATCTGTCTGACAAGTCACTTGCACTTTGTGATTAATGGTCTGGACACAAGGATGAAGGAATACTTCAGGAGGCCTCCGGAGGAAAACAAGTTCATTTAAAAATAATTTCACCAAAAACTGCGAAATATGTTTAAGTCATTTACGCACCTCTGAATTCAATGGTGATATTCGTTTTTCTGTAAAACTCTGCATTGACCAATTTTTTCAGATAATATAAAATTTACGCAAAGAGCATTACAGACTACATAAAACTACGATCCAACATGCCGCAGCCAAAATTACATGACAGAATATTGCTTCTGAAGATGCATTCTGTGATCTACAATCAACTGTCTGCGGAGATCTATAGATCCATGCTTCGTTATGCATGGCAGAAAGCTGGCTACCATTGTGGTGAACCTGTGCAGAATTTCAAAAGTGTCATCGATGTGGCTTTCAACACTAATGTTTTTCGTGCATGTGCATTCTGTGGGTGTAGCGATGTTGCATTTATTAATTGTTGTGCATTTTGCAGCAATGGTTATTGCTTTGATCATTTTATAGACAGCCCTCACATGAATGAATCTTTTGACACTTGCACACCCTGACCTTTCGTTATGAACGTCAACAGTCCTATGTACGTGATCATTATTTTCGTGCAGATCCGCTCTTTACACTTCGACGTGACACCTATCTTCAGAGACCTCTACTGGTCAGTGCGGAATTTTACAGAAAAACGAATATCACTATTGAATTCAGAGGTACATTCCGCTCTTTACACTATCACCATTGAATTCAGAGATTCAGAGACCTCTACTGGTCAATGCAGAGTTTTACAGAAAAACGAATATCACCATTGAATTCAGAGGTACGTAAATGACTTATAATGGAAGTTTGGCGTGGTTTTGTTTGTTCGACCCAGTGGGGGTCCTTATCAGTGTTTATTAGACGTGTAAAAATTGGCAAATCCTGTTTGCCTTCCACTAGGATGTGGGATTCTCTTTCACCACAATTGCTCACACTTACTGCCCCACTTCTTTTTCAGATAGGACTGCTGCACTGTGTTACAAAAGTATTTATTTGTATTGTATATTCATTTATGTCCTTAAGACAGTTCGTATTATGCTTTTCAAAACAATCAGCCATGAACTAATTGATTTTTTTTTCTAGTGTCACTCCTAGTGTTAGCTGCAATCGTGGTTGCTGTTGGGATAATTTTTGTCCTTCTGTTTGATACTGAATATAAGCGAATAGGTGCTGACAGAATAGACAAAGTGAATCAAATTTTAGGCTGCACCACAGGATATGGATCAATACAAGGTTGCATAGAAGACTCCATTCGAACTGATTTACCTCATACATGACATTAGGACATAGTGTATCACCAAATAACTTTTCAGTCTTTCTTTATTGTTTGTTTTTACTATTGTTTGTGACTTTACCAAAATGTATACACATGCTTGTAAGAAATTGTTTTTTAACATGAAGCTTGTACATCCCTGTTTGGATTGCAAGAAGCGTATCATTCCAAAGATGTAAATATTTGTTTTGCTAATGGATCATGTACATATTATCCTTTCTATTAGCTTTATTTAATGTTTACATATGAAAGAAGTTATTTTTTAATACTTTACAGAAAAATCATGCTGTTAATCATATTTTTTGTCACAGAAAGCTTCAAAACATATGAAGAGAGATTGTAATGGCAGTTCATTAAATAATTTCATTAGCGCAGTGAAGCTGCAATATTGTGATGATTAAGAAATTCCAAAATACATAAGTACATGCTATTTAAATATACGAGTAAGATATTAAAACTTTAAAAATGCACTTAGCCGCAATCAATTTTAAGGTAAGGAAACTTTCAGCTGATAACTTCAGTCCTTATCATCCTGGTAATGAACGGACAATGACCTCCATCCATTACTGGGTTGATAAAAACTAAAGTTATTAGTTGAAAGCTTCCTAACCGTAAACTTTTTTATGTAACTGAAGTGTGTTCTTAAAGTTTTAACACTATATAACTTTATTTATGGCCATGTCTCTATGTCCAAATTTATCATGTTATTTGAATATAAGGATTGTAAACATTCCAGAAGGAGATAAATAAAAGGTTGTGAATGAAAGCATCATTTATAGGAGTTTTTTTTTCTTATTATTAGCTCTATTATTGACCTATATATTTATTATTATTACCTCTATTATTGTTGTTAGAGGTAATAATAAATAATAATAAAAATATAGGTTAATAATATTATGTTTTATTATTTTTGTTATATACAATACTTTTGTAATTATTTGTTGGACGAATGGAATAAAAGCAATTGCTCCAAGAGTTGTTTCTGATAGTAATATTAGGTATAAATAAAAGGTCATAAATGAAAGCATCATTTATAGAAGCTTTATTATTATTATTATTATTTACCTCTATTATTTGTTGGACAAATGGAATAAAAGTATTGCTCCAAGAGTTGTTTCTGATAGTAATATTAGTTTTTCTGAACTTGAACACAGGCTCAGTAAAACTAATAGGACTTACTAAGAATTAGAATGAATTTAGTATAACAAGGAAAAATATTAAAAGTCTTAAGATGTAACAATTATAAAAAAAAAACGTCATAAGGTTTGTTTAAACATTTTTAACCGTAATTTCTATTTAAGTACTTAAACATATTTTTTCCATCATTGAAGCTTCATTCATAAAATGGTTGCTGCCAGATGAACAAAACAATGTATGTAGTATTGAAATGAATGTAGTCATTTGAATAAATCATTTCAAATCAGTAGTATAATTTTAGACATGAAAATTATATATAACCTTGTGCTCCAAAGAAGTGAACTTCCATATACAGGTTTCCCCCACTGTATGAAAGTAGAGCGTTCTTACGAAATCTTGCGTAAGCTGAAATGTCGTTAAGCGAAGAAACAATTACTATTAACTTATATGGGGAAAAAATTTTGAGTGTTCACAGACCCAAAAAATAACCAACCAAACAACACATAAAACCTAAAATAAAATTAACATATAGTAAAAGCAGGAATGATATGATAAATGCACAGCATGTTGATAAATACACATTTTATCTCTTACTAAATGCCAACTAAAAGAGACCATCAAACAAAGATCTTCGCTCTTTCTGTATTAAAAGAGACCATTTCGCTACTAGTAGAACCAATAGTAACTTTGGCAGCTTTTGAGATTCCTTCTCTCTGCGTGTAAATTGTATGAATGGTGGCCGCAGGCAAGTTCAACGCTTACACGTTTTTATTTCATTCACCATGATCGAAATGCTTAATTACATCAAATTTCACTCTAAGTGTAACAACTTCATGAACTCTCTTAGGCTTTTCTGTTACCTTAGGACACGTTTTGCGAACGGATGCACAAAATAAAGTGGGATGAAGGACAGATACTCACAGACACTTTGCCGAAATTTTTTTTTAAAGGAGTATTTATACTCCTTTGAAAAAATTTAGGGAGTAATTTTCAAAAGTCTGGAGTATTTTAGAAAAATTAAAAGATGAAATAAAATACTTACGAAAATGCTAGGCAATTATGAAAAATTAATTCAGATTTTTTCATATAAAAATATTTCACTACTGCTCAATGTATTTAAAATTTGGATCCGTTTTGTTTCTTGTTTTAAAAAATAAATATAATATTCGTATTTTAAAACAATAACGTTAAATTTATCATGTTTTATAATGACCACATGGAACAGCAGTATGTTCAAGAAGTGAAAACATTGCACTTTTGAGGTTTCTATAGGCATCCAAAAATATCTAATAAACTTCTCAGCAAGTTCCACAGCCACATTTGTTTTTCTGCAGCTGCACAGCATCCAGTGCTTAAATTTTCATTTTGCTGATATCTTTATTTCCCTTCTCATTTCTTTATTGTCGTTTTTTTTAATACCCTTGGATAACAATTTTATTCATAATGAATTCATGATAGCTTTCACTATTTTAGATAAACGGTGAATAATGTAACTTTGAAAATATAAATACTTTTGAACATCATGCATCAATTTTTACAAAATTTTCAGCTTCGTCACTTTCGTTTTTCGGACACCCCCCCCCCCTTATCAAGCTGAAATGCAAAACTTTTTGGGGTGAATATTTAAGAATACAGGATACATGTTCTGATCATTGTTAGGAAAAAAATTACAGTTACGGGGGGGGGGGGGGGGATCTTTGCTATGTC
Organism: Macrothele yani; assembly: GCA_039090855.1. Classification (NCBI taxonomy): domain Eukaryota; kingdom Metazoa; phylum Arthropoda; class Arachnida; order Araneae; family Macrothelidae; genus Macrothele; species Macrothele yani. The sequence goes on from CM076989.1 coordinate 120,176,313, forward strand.
AGATTTCCATTTTTGGACATTTCCCCTCCATTTTCAAGTTCAAATACAAATATTTATGAAATAAAATAATACTAGGCAGAGGAAACATCATGTGAAAAATAAAATTGAGATTACAGAAGAAATTTTCACTGCGTCTAACTTCTGTTTTCGAAAATTTTGAAAGACGAAACTTCCGCTTTCGAAAGTTTCAGGCGGAAAACATCCTCCACCACTACTAATTGCCCCAAAATTTCTGTTCAGTTATGCATCGATCTCAAGGATAACCCAAATTATGACGAAAAGGAGAAATTCCTCAAAGCTGTTGCACTCTCATGCCTAATGATTACATCAAAATTTTTTCGCCGTCGAATTACCGTTTTCGGAAAATTTTCCTCCATTTTCAAACTGAAATACAAATATTTATGGAATAAAATGATATATAACAACATTCCTGGACACAGGAAAAAGAAATTATTATTACGGAAAAAATATTTTTAATTCGTTTACTTCCATTTCTGAAAGGCAAAATACCGCCCCGATGCGTATTTTTACGATTCAGTAAAATTCTTCGATGCATGGTTTTACGCACTGAGAAAAATTCCTGATGCGTATTTTTACGCTTTGGTAAAATTTCGATGGGTAAACACACTCTACGATGCGTACTAGACACATAATTACGCATTTTGGTGAACTCTGCTCACAGACACAGTTCAAAATTATGGCAGCTTGATGTTGAGTGTAGTTCCGGGAGAAGGAGTTTGGCAGCACCACTTTCGCTGCGTGCTATCTCTATAATGACTCGATGCAAAATAGACACTGAATGCTATTTTCGTTTTTATGAAAAAAACAACTAATAGAGCAAAAATCCCCTTCAGATTTATTTTGGTTATTGAAAACAGGTACTAATGTAGATCTTTCATAAAAGCCAAGCGGCTTAAAGTGAACTTTTGAAAAGCAGGTGATACCCGTATTAATTGTGAAACATTTTTGATTTGATCACGTTTGTTTTTCTACAGCTGACTGACATCTATAGAAAACACAGTTTCGTGTCCAGTAAATTATTGTATTACTTGTTAAAAACCTATGTGTTAGAACTTTCCTCATTTCCAATGAGAAATTAAATAAGTTTGCAGCTATTTTCTCAATTAATACTACTTTTCTTTTATTTCAAATGGAAAATAAATTAGTTTTCAATTAGTTTTAACAAATTGGTATTTTAAAAAGTATCAGCTATAGATTCTGTTGTGATCTGTTTTACATGGAATGCAGTACTGGACCTATTTACCCGGCATCCCAAAATCCAGAATGATGAAAACACCCAAAACTTTTTGATGCAGTCTTTTCTTTTTTTCTTCTTCTTCTCAAGATGATGACTTTTTTTTATTTCCTCAATATATCTTGAAAAGAGAATTGTTGTTTTTTATAGGCACATGTGGTATTGCAAAACTGGCTAAGGTGCCAGTAATACCTACAACTGGAAGAATGCAGAATGCATCAGTTGTATCAATCAAAAATCCCACCACCACCAACACACACAGTGCACATGACCATCATTGCACAGCTGAAGGTGACCCATTCAGTGTTGGGAATTTTTGCACACCCAACTCTGATGCCCGGTCAGTTGAGATTGGGATAAAAAATAAAAATTTATTTTTGCAAAATGTTCACAAAACTGGTCAAAATTTTAAGGGCCTTCATAAACCGCTAATAGAAATAGATCCCCTAAATTTCTTGTGAATTGGATAACATTTTTGATACTTTTATGGAATTGCCATTACAGGGACCAGCCACACCTCGTAAAAGCACATGCAGCTAAAACAGTGCGACGGATTAAAAATTTTTCTCTTATATGATTTTCAGATGCTCTGTGCATCAACCAGTGAAAGAGTAGCATAATAAAAACAGTTTTGCCGTAAAATAAGCTACATATTTTTATTTACTTTATTGCATGGTTATACATTTATGGCAGTTTTCAAGCATGAACCATGGCTCAGATGAGTTTTATTGTCAAGCATGCAACAGATATGCTGTTGTCTATAAAATCTAAGCTTTTATGTGAAATATAGATTTTATTATTTTGTGTTTCCCGTAACAGATTTCAGACTAATCACCTAATTTGCTGGCAAACTAGACTGAAAATTACGGGAATTTTGCTAAGTTAGAAAATATTTGACTGAAACACACCCTAAGTAAAAATATGTTGACATGAATTTGTCATTTTGTAAATAATGTACTATTTAATAAGTATTAAAACTTCAAAACATGTAATTTAAGGAAGCTTTCGGTTGATAACTTCAATTTTCACCAGCCTTGTGACAGATGGATGATGATGTTAGTGGTTGCCAGATCCATAAAGTTGTATACATTATTTATTTATTTTAATTGTTCTTAAATTAAAACTTTTTACATAACTTAAGGGTGTTTTAATACTTATTATTCACGGTTACAAGCATATGTCCAAATTTTATTGTTATACATACTATTTTTCATTCCTCTCTCCTTGATTGTCATTTTTCTGATTGAAAATTGATTTTGATTGAGCCAAGCATACTTGCTATGCCACGTGACTCATACAAGCTAGAATATGGACTGAACAACCTGCATTGTGCTGGTCAAGATCTTCCTAGAGAAAAAGTTGGTACTGCATTAATTTTCTGTTAATGTTCTGAAAATCAGTGGGCCTTAAAATAAGAAAGATGAGTAAATATGATTTGAAAGTGATACAAGAAAGTTATTTTTTTGATTTATAATATAATTTATGTATAATTTAGTCATATTATAATAGTGATTTTCAGGTATCAACTAGACAATAATTAATTCAGTTTAGCCACTTTCATCCTGTAGAAAAAGTTGGGAACTAAATGAATCAGATCAGTTGATACTTCCTTGGTGGAAGTAGTTGCTTATTACAGTAGTTTAATGATCTCCACAAGCATCAGAGGTTAAGAAAAAAGTATCAACTGAAAAACAGCTCAGAATACCCTTTGTCTCAAACAAAACATACTCCTCAGTGTGAAAACTAGCATCATGATCTGTATGTGAGTAAGCAAGCAGCTGGGTGGTGCTGTTACTAGAAAATAAGGTCTTAAGATAGAATTCAATAAGAATTGTATTTATGCTTTTTGAGTTTGTTACCACTGCCTTATATGCATGCATGTAGTAGTTTATTTTAGTAATGAAACTGTTTTGTTTTCTGTGGAGTTTACATCCACAAAAATGAGTTCATGAAAAACATAGAAAGCCTAATGACTGAAGTGCCATCCAGTATGAAAATTTGTGTTAACACGCATATGTGCAACACCTTGTCTTGGGTATATGGTATGCTACGGGTATATAATATAAAAGATGATGTATTTTTAAATGACTATATGTGCATAAGCATTCATTTCAATATTCATTAAGTGCTAAGTAATTAGCATGCTTTATATATTGCACTATACAGTGTTGCTGTCTATGAAGTATAGATATTATCCAAAAGGATGATTTTAGTGTTTGATACTTTTGGATTTAGTGTACCTGACATCATCAGAACTGTTACCTTTTCTATTATCTTATGGTTCATGTGCTGGATTATGTAACTGTTACCTTACAACAGTATTTTGAGTAGCAAGATACAGTCAAGAGTATAATATGGCACTAATATTCTTGCAAGAATCTTGCATATTGAGTTTTTGAAAAGGTATTCACATGTTGATTTTTTTATATAATTTATATTTAGAATACTATCATACCAGTGCTGCGTGTTCTGTTTAATATAAATGTACCATGTTGGAATAGTATTCATATAATAGGTATATCAAGTATTACCACATTTTTAATTCTTTAGCTTGGCCAAATGTGTTAAAAGCAGAGGTGAATAGCTTTTATTTGTGTTTTTGATTAACAGATACTTCTGCAAGTAGTTCCAGATAAAAGGACAATCATAGGAATCTTTAAATTGTTTAGTAAATTACTGACTGACTTTACTAGTGTTAGTCATCAGACTAGCACAATCCATTTACTAGTGGTTGTAAGTACTTCAAGTGAAAGAGCAATCATGGTATTCTTAATTACTCAAATTGTTTAAAAATTGCAAGTTTTCATGTTAATATTAGAAAGGATTTTAACAGACTTGCTGAATTTTTATGTCAAATACTTTGCTTATCATCAGAACTATATCCTGTGAATAGGTTTTGCTACTCTCATTGTGGCAAAGAACCTTGTCTTCTTTTAATTTTCAGTCCCTGTAATTTCCTTTCATAAAAATGTGGTTGTTGAGATGTGACTTTTAAATTTATGCAAACTTTGCATTTAGGCTTTAACCTGTCATGCTGTAAATGCGTGGCTTTATTATTTGAGGTTTGAATATTTGCACACTTTCATTTTTCTGTTCCTTCTGTATATTTGCTTTTATATGGAATAAATGACCTATAGCTTCCTCCTGGCCTGGCTGTCTCCCTTTCCTGGAAACCAGTGGCCGTAAATTAGGGATGGGAAACTGCTTATAGCCCATAGAGTTGCTCATGGTGGTTGTTACCCCCCCCCCAAGCCATGCTTTCAGAGGGATAGTTTTTTTTAGCATGAATCCATAAAGAACACACCCTTTCTCCTGTAGTGACAGTCACTCGGTATGTAGAGTTTTCACGTTGGTTATACTTTGTGTCTTCATTATCTTCTGGTGTCTTTCTCTTATTGGTGGGTTAGCTCACTGTGAGGTCACAGTTATTGTGGTGCAATCTGTTTGATTTCTTTTTATTTGTTTTACCTTCTCTAGTTCTTTTCATGTCTAAGGGGGAAATGTACGAAATGTTTAAAAGATTGTGGGAGATATGAAGATAATAAATTATAGAAGTTTGGTGTTGAACTAAGGTTTAGAAATGATCATGGAACACAACTTCATTAATACTGACAAATGTAAGGAGAGAGCAGTAACTCCAAACTGAGAGAGCTGTGCCTATGTACCTAAATCAGTAGCACCTAAATACCTGTACCACCTAAATCCATTATTTTTTCATTAATATTTTATATATTTATTGAACTAAAATAATTCTAATGTAGTCTTTTATCTACTTGTGTATTCCACATTCCATTTTATTGAGTCTTGTAAAAACCATGTGCATATACAGTATATATATCTTGCCTTTTATAAATATTTATTTCTGAAATCCAAGTTTTTGTGTGTGAGGGAAATATTTATCTCCACATCACATTGTAAATTTGCAATGTTAACCATGACAAGTTTGTTTAAAACTGTAATAAAATTTTGGGATACACTCATTCGGGAATGTTGATAACACACGATGCTTTGATTGTCAATACATCCAGTGGTATCCTTATTGTATAGTGAAAATTTCAAGAAATTATGTGCTATTGTAATTGAGTGAGTGTGTGTGTTTTTTATTGGATTGTGTTTGTGAACTAAATTGTTCCATTTCTAAAATCAAGTTCTAATGTGTACATTTTGTGATATACAGGGGTTGAACAGAATAATGTGAACACCACGCTCGGAGAGGTGATTTTTAATGCAGTGGTGTATATCACAATACACAAAGGTATCCACCACTTTTTGGTTGTAATAGCTTTGTTTAGAACCTCAAGGTCTTGTTTAAGTGCATTTAAAGTGTCCTATTACAAAATTTCTTTCAGGGTGACGAAATGAATGACCTAATGGACTTTGGAAGAGTGCTAATTGTTGGTGGCCGACTAGTTGGTGCCTCCATGACAACAGTTGCCAGGGAAGTGGGGGTATTGAGAGCTACTGTGTCTAGTGTCATGACAGCATACATGGCAAAACCTCGTCTGCAAAACACAAGAACGGTAGCATCATGACAACCTTCATGGCAAAACCTCGTCTGCAAAACACAAGAACGGTAGCGTCATGACAGCCTTCATAGCAAAACCTCATCTGCAAAACACAAGAACGGTCAGAAAATGACCCTGTCTGATAGAGACAGAGCATTAAAGAGGATTATGTTACTCATAATAAGAAGACCATGGTGCCGATAATTAATGTGGAGCTGAATCTGCATCTCCAGACCCCAGTATCAACAAAAACTGTGCACAGGAAACTGCATAAACAAGATATTCATGACATAGCTGCTATTACAAAACCTCTGGTGACGGGTGAATGCAAAACAGCGATGGCAGTAGTGCCAGGAGCATACAACATGGACTGCCAATGCATGGAAGTATGTAATATGGTCGGATGAATCCACATTCACACTATTCCCCATCACAGGACGTGGCAGAGAAGACTATACAAACAAGACTGTCTGCTCCCAACAGTGCAGCATAGTGGTGGTTCTGTCATGCTCTGGGAGGTCCCCTGACCACCTTGAAAGGATGGAAGATTGGGAGGGTGTATTGTTCCCTGCAGGGGATGCCATCTATCAAGATGATAACGCCACAATTCACGGAGCTCAGAATGTCCAGTCATGGTTTGAGGAACATGAGGACAAACTTTCACACCTTCCTTGGCCTTCCCAATCACCAGATTTAAACATCATCGAGCCATTGTGGTCTGTGTTGAAAAACAAAGTAAGATCCCGTTATCGTCCTCCTGCATCCCTCAAGGACATGGAGCAGTTTCTGCATGAAGAATGGTGTAACATACCACTAACCACCATCCAAGATTCATATGCATCCATTCCAAGGAGGATTCAGGCAGTTTTGAATGCCAAAGGTGGTCCTACACCCTACTAGGTATGTAAAACCTTCTTTTCCTAGGTGTTCACATTATTCTGTCCAACCCCTGTATCTATCAGAACTTTTGCTGTAAGTAATTCTTAGAGAATTTTTTGAGGAAATTTTGTACACATCCTTTTTTTTTTTTGTTGCAGGATTTCCCCTCTTTTGTACTCTTTTGATAATTACAATACCATTTCTTTTGATTAGTGGTAAGGTTCACAAATACTTGGAAAGTCACAAGTACATTGTTAGTTCACTGTTCATCATTTCCTCAGAAAATTTAAAAATTACATTGCCTTGGAGTGAGAATCGAACTTGCATCTCCTGATTTCCCTTCGAACATGACTGTTACATCACCCAAGACAATGAAACTCCAAGTAACTGAAGCTAAGCAGTATATTTTAGGAATTTGAACAACTTGAATTTTGCTATTTGAAGCAATCCTATGTTTCCTTGCAGCATTGATGATCCTTTCAAATCCAAGAATGGATATACGTGGGCCATAAGCCACCAGTATCTCAGATATGATCACAAATTATGGATGAAATATTCATCACACAATACATGGGAAATTCACTCTTCACCACTTCAGAAAATTTCAAAATTGCGTCATCCTGGAGTGAGAATCAAATTCCTACTTCCATTCGAGCATGCTTTACAAGTTTACAGAGTAGTTGTGTATGCAAGTTTCAATTTCATTTTATTGAAGTTTTTTAGTATTCTGTATGGTTAACATATTTTTGATGAATATTCTGTATTGAAATGTGGTACAAAATGTGGAAGAAATATTCATCTCATAATATGTGGCCAATACATCATGATAATTAACACGGCAATCAGACATCGCTGAATTGATTGTAATTACTGTTTCTCATGTAATATCAATCACATCTAAAAATTTGAAAGTCCCACTCCAGGGTGATGAAATTTTCAAGTTTTCTGATGTGATTGATGAAATTTTCAAGTTTTCTCATGAGAAACCAGTAATTACAGTGAATTCAGTGATGTCTGATGCTGTGTTAATTATCATGACATATGGTACATCAAAATCTCTGATCTATCACAATTACCATAATTTTTGGGTAAGTGTCACATTGGCATAACTTGCCACACCTGAAAAAAAAAAAACTATTTAAGACACAAATTTTTCGTAAGAGCAGCACTTCAAAATTTTGTAATCTGTTAGCCATCTCTGTAAAGCTTCAACATACTCATATAAAATCACAGCATATTTGGATTAGTATCTGAACTGCCTACATATTTTTAAAGCCATGATTTCATAAGTTATTTTCAGTAATTTAATGAAATGGATAATGACATTAAATATCCCAAATATTCTTTCTGAAATTAATCGGCGTACAAAACTTGCCTGGAGAGCTTTTGGAAGAAACAGCATAATTTTCAAGAGCAATATGCCATTATGTCTTAAAAGAAAAGTGTTTGATCAATGCATCCTTTCAGTGCTTACGTATGGTGCAGAGACGTGGACCTTAACTAAAAGAGACATGCAAAGGCTGCAGACAACTCAAAGAAGCATGGAGAGGTGCATGCTTGGTATAACCAGGAGAGATAAGAAGAGGAACTCGTGGATCCAAAAAATGACAAGAGTGGAAGACATCATGATCAGAGTTAAATCCCTGAAATGGCAATGGGCTGGACATACTGCCAGAAGGACAGACCATAGATGGACAGCCGAAATTTTAGATTGGATTCCAAGGGACAGGAAAAGACCCAGAAAAAGACCACATGGGAGATGGGTGGATGAAATTCGTAAATATGCGGGAGTGACATGGAGGAGACTGGCACAAGACAGACCGTTGTGGAGGAAACTTGGGGAGACCTTCGTCCAGCAGTGGATTGATAATGGTTGACAATGATGATGATGATGATTATGTTATATTTTTTCTTAGAAGTTGATACTGATTATGAATCTTAGCTTGTAAATACAGTTTTTGTGGTGTGAGTTACCAGTGTTATTTTTAGTTGATAAAACTGGTTTGTGCCATCAAAAACTATCTGAATGACAACGAAGTGAAAAATATTAAATAGTCATTTCTTATAGAAGAGTGTTTGTGAAAAAGGAACAAATAAATGGATGAATGAAGCAGAAACATGCTGGATGGTCCGCGGGTGGCCTAGTGGGCAATGTTCGTGACTGCCACGGAAAGGACCTCAGGTTCGATCCCAGGCAGGTACGAAAGCTAGATCCACTAAATATCCGCTGTGCGTCGGATGGGTACGTTAAACCGTCTGACTCCGGGTACTGGCCCCCGGTAATAAATAAGGGCGTCTTCCTCCCCCTTTCTACTTTGCTTCCGTGTCACTTTCCTATCAGGCACTCTAGCCCAAATCTCCTAGCTTCCAATTTCTAAGGGTTGTTTAAGACCTGGGGTCAGACACTCTCTAAAATCCCCTACATATGATTGATCTGAAACATGCTAGACAGAAGAAATAGGAATCCTGTTTTTAAGTTCAAGTACTTTTCCTGTCTGCGTGAAAACCATGAATGCTATTTTTGATGTGTTTTAACCTTGTTTTCTGGAGTAACACTAAATTCTCAGAAGTGCTGTAGGGTTGTGATACGTATGAGAGAAATGTCCTCTAACTCCATCATTAATGGTAGTTGCTGTCCTTGCCTTTAACCTCCCAGCCAGAGGGGCAAACGTGAGAATCACTTGAGGGCCAGCAACATTGTGTGTTAGTGAATGAGAGAGGAAGTACCCATAAAAACAGAAAGAGTACCAAATTTAGCCCGCCATGCCCCGAGAAAAAAAGCGGGCAAGAGTGAAGGCCCCAAAACCATAGTGTACAAATGGAAGACTATATGTCTTCCATGTGTTACCAAGTTTATGCACATGGGAGCTGAGCAGTGTTGCCATTCTACTGATTTTGACTCCTGTCTGCTGATAGATTTTGGTAATCTACTGATTTTTCTACTATTATGCCTCATTTTTTTGGCTTAAGATGCAATTTTTTTGATTATTTGAGAGATGTTTTTCATGCCTATAAACTGTAAAATAATTTCCACGAAGCACCTCTGATAATAATGTAATTTTTAAATTAGATGGTTATTATAAATAACTAGTTATTTAAGCGGAATTGTATTTTTTGCAAAAGTTGATTAAAACTGAATGATAAATGAATGCTGTTTTTGTGTGTGTTTCACAACCACCATGAGCAACTTGATGGGCTCATGGTGGTTGTGGGTGGCTGGAATTTTTGGGTGGCTGGTTCCAGGGGAGGGAGAAAACTAGTGCCATAAAAAAACACAACGTCCATGTCTCACAGGGATTCACAAACAGAAGATTGTGCCACCAGTGCGTCTATGAATGCTGCTGGAGAGGAATTTAAGAAGGGAGTATCTTACCCTAGATCTTAAACAGCCTTTAGAAGTAGAAAGCTAAGAGACCTGAAGTACCAAAAGATATGTGTTTATCAGTCAGTTGTGACTTCCATGGGGTGTAACTGGTGTTAAATAGTAGTTTGTGGAGTCCTGGTATTTAAAATACCAGTAGATTTAAGTGCTCTTTTGTATTGAGATTACATCCAAAATGCTACATTACATTTGTCAGGTGGTGCATATTTCAATTAAAAAAAACCAAAAAAAAACCAACTGATTTTTTTGAGCTGTGGTTTATTGATTTTTTGAACTACGGTCCACTGATTTCAGGTAAAAGTTTCTGGTGCTGACTCTAGAGGGTCTAAATTTCTGCTAGCTGAAATCATTAAATAGGAATGCTTATATTATTTACTGGCATCAAGGACACACCCCAATTTTAAAATGCAAAATTTAGAGAAAAAAGAATAAACATAAAAATAAGGTCTCAGTACTTTCGTAAATATTAAAAGCAATATAATTTTACCTCTACATATAAGGAAAAATACTTCAGTCATCCATATCCTCAAATCCAGAAAATTCACTGGTGTGTTATCCATATCATCATAATCAGGGTCGTCAATACTGTCCAAAGTGTCACTATCTTCAAACAGAATTATCTTCTGTGCCATCTAACACATTACTGATCCCATCAAAAGTAAAACAACAACAACAACAACAAAAAAAAACAGTCTTCCCATGGCTTTTCACGACAAAGGCAGTCTTGTTATTAATAAGGTTTGCCAGTAAACATTTTGACATAGATAACCTTCCTCTGGGGTTAGCATAGGCCTGCGAAAAACATAACCTTTGGTCACCAGGATGTATGGCAAATTTTCGAGACCTATTTCAGGAAAAAAATAGCGTCCACAATGCTGGGAAATATGGTAAATACATTAGTAGACAATTAAGGTACACTACAAATTGCATTATGAAAAAAGTGCTAATGCATTTAACATCTGATAATCTGTATGCTTTACACTAATATTAAATTCAGTGACATAACACTGAATTTCAGTGTTTCTGAAAGATCTGTGTTCTAAAACTTCTGTTCAGTGCAGTTTTGTAAGAAAAGTAGAAAAGACTTTCAGTATTTCTGAAAGATCTGTGTTTTAAAACTTCTGTTCAGTGAAGTTTTGTAAGAAAAGTAGAAAAGACTTCCAGTATTTCTGAAAGATCCGTGTTTTAAAACTTCTGTTCAGTGCAGTTTTGTATGAAAAGTAGAAAAGACTTCTGGTATTTCTGAAAGATCTGTATTCTAAAACTTCTGTTCAGTTCAATTTTGTAAGAAAAATAGAAAAGACTTTCAGTATTTCTGAAAGATCTGTGTTTTAAAACTTCTGTTCAGTGAAGTTTTGTAAGAAAAGTAGAAAAGACTTTCAGTATTTCTGAAAGATCTATGTTTTAAAACTTCTGTTCAGTGCAGTTTTGTATGAAAAGTAGAAAAGACTTTCGGTATTTCTGAAAGATCTGTGTTTTAAAATTTTGTTCAGTGAAATTTTGTAAGAAAAGTAGAAAAGACTTTCAGTATTTCGGAAAGATCTGTGTTTTAAAACTTCTGTTCAGTGCAGTTTTGTATGAAAAGTAGAAAAGACTTTCTGTATTTCTGAAAGATCTGTATTCTAAAACTTCTGTTCAGTTCAGTTTTGTAAGAAAAGTAGAAAAGACTTTCAGTATTTCTGAAAGATCTGTGTTTTAAAACTTCTGTTCAGTGAAGTTTTGTAAGAAAAGTAGAAAAGACTTTCAGTATTTCTGAAAGATCTGTGTTTTAAAACTTCTGTTCAGTGCAGTTTTGTATGAAAAGTAGAAAAGACTTTCGGTATTTCTGAAAGATCTGTGTTTTAAAACTTCTGTTCAGTGAAGTTTTGTAAGAAAAGTAGAAAAGACTTTCAGTATTTCTTAAAGATTTGTGTTTTAAAACTTCTGTTCAGTGCAGTTTTGTATGAAAAGTAGAAAAGACTTTCGGTATTTCTGAAAGATCTGTGTGGCGCAGTGGTCTAAGCGATGGCCTCTGATCATTCGTCCGAACGGGGTCCGGGTTCGAATCCCGGTGAGGCATGGATGTTGTGTTTGTCTTACGGCACTGGCTCTCTCCCTTCCCTGGAACCAGTGACCCTAAATTAGGGACGGGCGACTGCTTATAGCCCATTGAGTTGCTCACGGTGGTCGTTAAACCTCCAATAAAAAACAAAAAAAAAAAAAAAAAAAAAAAAAAAAAAAAAAAGATCTGTGTTCTAAAACTTCTGCTCAGTGCAGTTTTGTAAGAAAAGTAGAAAAGACTTTCAGTATTTCTGAAAGATCTGTGTTTTAAAACTTCTGTTCAGTGCAGTTTTGTATGAAAAGTAGAAAAGACTTTCGGTATTTCTGAAAGATCTGTGTTTTAAAACTTCTGTTCAGTGCAGTTTTGTATGAAAAGTAGAAAAGACTTTCAGTATCTCTGAAAGATCTGTGTTCTAAAACTTCTGTTCAGTGCAGTTTTGTAAGAAAAGTAGAAAAGACTTTCAGTATTTCTGAAAGATCTGTGTTCTAAAACTTCTGTTCAGTGCAGTTTTGTAAGAAAAGTAGAAAAGACTTTCTGTATTTCTGAAAGATCTGTGTTTTAAAACTTCTGTTCAGTGCCGTTTTGTATGAAAAGTAGAAAAGACTTTCAGTATTTCTGAAAGATCTGTGTTCTAAAACTTCTGTTCAGTGCAGTTTTGTAAGAAAAGTAGAAAAGACTTTCAGTATTTCTGAAAGATCTGTGTTCTAAAACTTCTGTTCAGTGCAGTTTTGTAAGAAAACTGGGGGAAAATAGCAGTGGTGAATCTTTTTCTTGTTCAAAATAACTTTGCAGGGATAAATGTATGGTTAAAAAACTGGGGGATATTAAGGGCTGTTTATTGTGAGAATGATATTGCACACAAACTTTCAGTTGTTGTTCAACTCAGAAAAACAATTTGGAGTGAGCGAGCAAACTGCAGTTTTTTTACCATAAGAGCCGAGGTGTTAGCCTGAAAATTACAGTAGATTTTGATCTGAAATTACTGAACAAATGTTATTTCTTGCTATAATTTGATGTACATTTCTTGTTACTTTGTATGTTCGAGATAATATTCATAGGACTATGAAAATGTATGACTGATCAGGTTTACTGTTTTCTTTTGCAATGGGAGAAACTAGTATGTAAGCATTTTATAAAAATTGTGATTAGTGTAGTTAGGGCACACTGATATCAAGATGGTGGCACCAGTTGTTGCACGAATCACATCAAGATGGTATCTCTTATAAACAATGTTTACTGAATTTGTTATATGTTTTAAATGAACCGTATTTTAAATTATTACATATTGGTTTTAGTGAAAGCAATGAAATCCATGTAGGTTAATTACTTTCATGGTTTAGAAAGTTATTAAAATTAAGCCATTCTGATCAAGTTACATTTTGTTACAGCAGTATTATCTGATTTTTTTCTTATCTCCTCCTATATCTGTTAAATGCATGAAGAGCTACTGCATGCCAACAATTAAGAAGAACATCGAAACTGTGCCTTATGAAGATTACATGTTGAAATCTGGTTCCCTTTTAACATTGTCATAACAAATAAAGATTATTATGAGTTATTTGTGTTTTTCTTATGTGTGTGCCTTTGCTTATTTATATATTTCAATACTTCAAATATCTTTGATTAGTGAAGCAGTTACTCGATAGTGTGCTTTTGATGGTTCAAGGGGTAGAAACTACAAAAAGTGTGATGCATAAGCCACAAATAACTTGCCAGTGTGAATGACTGAAATACCTCATGAACCAGTGAACTCTAGAAAACATACTAGTTATTTTAATACATTCATATCACTTAGCTGTTCTCTGAAATTCAGAAGTTAGCACCTCAAAGAAAGTTCATCTGCAAAATAAAAGTTTAAAACTGATGGTGCTATATTTTACTTGCTGTTGATGTATCAAACATCTTTATTTACTCTGATCTTGGCATACAACTTGAGCTTCTTCACTGACATTCATTAAACAGACATGAAAGTGGCCATGGCCGAAAAACGCTGAACTTTTCTGACATAGGAATATGCAAAAATAATTAACCTTTCAGCATTTATTAACTACCCTAAGCACCATATATACATATATAAAAGCCATAAAATCGTCTAACATTTCTTTAGGAACCAATAATAATTTTATTTTAGTCAATGTGCTTACATCAAACCAATAATGTGAATCCCATATTTATACTGATCTAATTTGTTTTATTGCATTTCTGCATCGATCTCTGGAACTCCCCAGATGACTTCCAAAAAGGCGGAATTTCCGCCTTTTGGTGGAACTCTTTCACCCCTGAATTTAAACAAGGCCTTTACTTTTGTACTTCAGGCTCATTATCCTTTTCTCATGCAGACGTTCTTGAACCTGGTCCTCTGATTATTTCTTTGGCATTCCGCTACTTTCTTACTGTCAATAAATGCTCTTAGTTAACATCTCACCTTTCATTTTTTCAATATGTCTAAACCAATTCACATATTTTATTTTTCTACTTAGTCCCCATCCCACTCGATACAGATACCCAATGCTCAAGAAGTTTTTTAAAACTGTCTCTAAAAATCTTCAGGTTGTTCTTGAAGCTATTTCCTTGTAGTGGCTTGAACAACTTAGTCACATGAACTGAATTCCTTTCAGATATCTCTTGAGACCAGAAAAGAATCCGACGTCAGATGGTGCCAAATCTGGGCGTTCAAGAACTTCAAACCCGATTTTCTGTAAGGCCTCTGAAGTGAAAGCACTAGTATGGGGTTTGGCATTGTTGTCAAGAATCAAAGTTGTACTTCATTATTTCCAGAAATTTTGTGATAAACATAAGTTTGATGTTATTATTTACTGTCCTTTGGTAGGCTTAACAGTTATAGTTCTCGATGTCATTGAGGTTAAGTGGTTTTTTTTAGCCAAAGAACAGTTAATGTATGTTTATCACAAATGATTTAGTACAACTTTGATTCTTGACGATTAAAACCATTAACGTGTGAAACAGTAAATTAAACCACGAGTATTTATACTCTGACAGTATATTAAAACGTTATGATAACCACGTAATCCAACAACGGCATTGAGTCGTTAATAACTATGCACATGGTTTATTCTTTGCTTTAACTTTTTAAAGGCACACGTGTAACTCTTAGAGTTGATAGTCGTCCCTTTCACCATGTACCCCTGAAGTCCCAGAACACAGTGAGCATGCACTTACCGGCATAAATTTGAGTTTTGAAATTTTTTTTGCTTAAGATGAGTGTTGGTATTGCAGTGATAGATTTTTAATTTCTGGGTCATAATGGTGAACCAAACTCTTATCAGCAGCCACAGTACTTTGGAGAAAATCACATCTCAAGTTTTCATAGCAAGCAACCTTTGTCATGTTTTAAGTCTTGATTTCTTAATTTCAGTCGCTAGGTGATGCAGTACCCAATGAATTCCTTTTGGACGTCTCTTGAAAGCAGGAAAAAAAAAACAGAAGTCGGAAGGTGCCGTATCTAAGCTGTAGGTAGGATGTTCAAGAACTTCAAACCTAATTTTATGTATTATGGCTTCTGAAGTGAAAGTGCTGGTATGGGGTTTGGCATTGTCCTGCTGCAATTGGCTAACCCCCCCCTCTCCCACACACAGTTTATTCTTTGATTCTTTGCTTTAACTTTTTCAAGGTATGCACATAGCTCTCGGAGTTAATAGTCATACCTCTCACCATGTACTCCTGATGAATAATGCCACTGTGGTCCCAGAACACAATATGTACACACTTACTGGCAGAAATTTGAGTTTTGAATTTTTTCGCTCAAGAAGATGGGAGTCAGTATCCCAGTGGTTGTTTTATTTCATTTCTAGGTCATAATGGTGAACTCAACTCTCATCAGCAGTCACAATGCTTTGAAGAAAATCACTTCTATAGTTTTCATAGCAAGCAATCTTTGGCATGTTTCAAGTCTTGATTTCTTCATTTCAGTCATTAGGTGACATGGTACTTAATGAGCACACACTTTATTTGTATCCTGGAAAAGCTTCAGTGAAAGCCAAACTGATGATATTTGTCTCTTACATCAATGGTGTTATCATCTGCTATACAGACTCCAAAGGAGTATCTAGTCACTCATTAGTAATGTGATGAAATTATGCATGTTTTATCCGAGATTTTCCCGCCACTTGTGATTCACAGCAATGCAAGCTGTCATGTGGTTGGATCTCTATGAACAACCTTTTTGTTATTAGCAGAAGACTGGGATGTCTGCTACACTCTCCAGACATAAATCTTTGGTTTGTCCAAAAATGAAGGGAGCAGCTTTGCAGTTCAACAGAGGAGTTGTGAGCAGGTCACACCATTGCAGCTATCAACAATCAGTGGTCTACTATTACACCTGCTTGTTCCCAGAGATCTGGGATAAGATAGTATGACTGGTGATTACACTGAAATCATATATGCATGTAATAAGTAAGCTAAGTCCACATACAATATTTTTTTCTTTCTGTATTACACATGCTGCCAATATGTTTCTCTTAAACCTTCATCTCTTGTCCAAGATGGGTTGAGTCTTCCATTGAGCAGATTCTTCCAGTCTTCTCTGTTCCTTGCCTTGCCATTACACTGAAGATTCCCCACTCCATAGTCATTTATTTTCACACACAATGGTAGCCAAGTTTCAATGTTATTCAGTGAGAAAAGTGCATACCCGAAGGAAGGGCCATCTTTGGCTTGTGGAAAGGTTTCCACGCAATTGTAAGTTTTTTGGATTGGATTCGAGATTTAACGACCACCGTGAGCAACTCAATGGGCTATAAGCAGTCGCCCGTCCCTAATTTAGGGTAACTGGTTCCAGGGAAGGGAGAGAGCCAGTGCCGTAAGACAAACACAACATCCATGCCTCACCCGGATTCGAACCCGGACTCCTTTCAGACGAGTGATCAAAGGCCATCGCCTTAGATCACTGCGCCACCGGGGCGGCCAATTGTAAGTTCAACTACATGCAATTGCTACACTGGTGTGCAAAATTTAAGGACGAAGAGGAGAAATTAGCACAACAGCGGAGTGAGCAGACACAATGGACCGAAAAACGGATCGGGACGTAGACAAGGGTCCGGTACGGTAGGGCATGCACATATATGCAGCATGACGGGGGGGGGGGAGTCGAAGGGTATAAAGCACACGGGCGGTGTACGCTCAGCAATTTGGTGAAAGCTATTGCACAGTGTACATCGGTTTGAACGACGTCGAGTTGCTGCCACCGTGTGATATGGCCAACAGGCAATCCAGTATACGACATCTGGAGGACTTTACCCGAGGTCGCGTCATTAGGAAATTGGAAGAAGATCGAAGTGTGACTACTGTGGCCGAGCAGTTCGGGATCGCTCACAGCATCGTTTCACAAGCTTGGAGAGCATTTCAAACGACAGGAACAGCTGTCCGAGAGTTTAGCAGTGGTCGTCCACGAGCAACCATGGCGGCGGATGACTGGTATATTGTCCTACAGGCGAGAAGAGACAGACGGCAGACAGCGGGAGAAATTGCAAGGCACATGCAACTTGACGTCCGTTATTGCGTTTTACCGTGGCCAGGAGGCTGCACAAAGGTGGTCTATTAACGCCTGCTCATCGGAGACGGCAGTTTCTGTGGTGCCAGGAGCACAAGAACTGGACACATCAGCAATGGGGTAGAGTTCTCTTTACGGATCAGAGCCGATTTAGTCTGACGAACAATTCTGGACGTATACACATCTGGAGAGAGAGCAGGGAACACGCAATCACACCTCCAACATCATCGAAAGGGACCGGTTTGGAGGTGGCGGAGTTCTCATTTGAGGCGGTATCATGCTTGGTAGCCATACTGACCTCCACACCTTCCAAGGAGGTCCAGTCACTGGTGTCCGCTATTGTAGCGAGGTTCTCCTGCCTCACGTGCACCTTTTTAGAGGCTGTGGGTCCTGAGTTCCTCTTCATGGACGACAACGCTACACCTCATCGTACAGTGGCTGTCGCAGAGCTGTTGGAGAGTGAAGATATTTTTTTTTTTTATTGTAGGTTTAACGACCACCGTGAGCAACTCAATGGGCTATAAGCAGTCGCCCGTCCCTAATTTAGGGTCACTGGTTCCAGGGAAGGGAGAGAGCCAGTGCCGTAAGACAAACACAACATCCATGCCTCACCGGGATTTGAACCCGGACCCCTTTCGTACGAATGATCAGAGGCCGTCGCTTTGACCACTGCGCCACCGGGGCGGCAAGTGAAGATATTCAGCGTATGGATTGGCCCGCAAGGTTCCCGGACCTAAATCCAATCTAACACGTGTGGGACCTTCTCGGGAGACGTTTGCCAGCACGTCACTGGCAACGATTCCGCAGCTGCGATTGGCGCTACAAGAGGAATGGGCCGCGATGCCTCAACAGCTCCTTGACAACCTCGTCCTCAGCATGGAGAGACGTAAATCCTGCAATGCAGTCAGGGGTGATCATATCCCCTACTAAAGACTGGATTTTTCTTGGCAGCCGCCTGTCACATGGACATTTCTGTCCAGTTGTGCCTGGAGCTACCTTTTCAATAAAGTGCTTTTGTATCCTTTGGATTCCTTGTTTGAATGGTTTTGCTCACTTGTCCCATATTCTTACATCTTGGGGATTTTATGGTATGATTTGAGTCAATGTGGAGAACTTCTGCACGACGTTACATTCGAAAAACCGTCTCGTCCTTAATTTTTGCACGCCAGTGTACTATGCTGCATTCTTGGATACAAAAACTGCACCACCAACTATTGATGAACTTTGCAGTATCATGTTAGGACACATATCTTATACAAGGTGGCAAGGAAATGGACCAGACCATTATCTTGAGAATTATGATAACCAGCATTTTACATTTTGTGCAGGTGCATAGAAAACACCTATGGTGAAACAATGTTGCATCTGCTCAGCCCTAATGGTGGAAGATAATAAATACTGTTCCCCTTTGGAGAGAGGGCAACAAAGGCAGTAGCAAATTTGTACAACATGGCAAACGTAGCACATAATATAGGCTAAGCTGTCCACAAGGTCTGCTTACAACTTTAAACATTTATAACAAATACAAGTTAATAGATAAACCTGTGCAATTGCTTACATATTGATGAGTAAATATGAAAGTTTTTTTATGCCTTATTTAAAACACTTCTACATGGGCACCAGCTGTTGTACGAATCACATCAAAATGGTAATCGATTTCTTGCAATGTTTGCTGTAACACAGCTTCATCAATGGTGGCAATGATGTAATCGATCCCTTGTTTCAGGTAGTTCATGTTCCGTACCTGTGTTTGATACACATCTTTCACATAGCCGCATAGGAAGAAGTCCATGGGTGTGATATCTGGGGTATGAGGTGGCTCGGAAATGGCCATCTCTACCGGTCTGGAAGTGTGTCGTTTAGGAATTCACAAATGCCACATTCCCATATGAGGAAGTGCACCATCTTGCTGAAAGATGGTGGTTGGTTGAAGATCTTCCAGCTGTGGTACCACATATTCGGTCAAAACATCGAAAATGTGTGTTATCTGCACATTTTTTTTTTCTGTAAAGAAAATGACCCAATCATTCAGCTGCAAATGATCCCACACCACGCATTCACCTTTGGACTATCTTGTTGAACCTCCCAAGTTATGTGAAGGTTTTCTGATTCCTAAATCTTCACATTGTGTTTGTTCAGCTTCATTGAGACATGATTTTTTTTATTGAAGGTTTAACCATAGTGAGCAACTCTATGGGCTATAAACAGTCACCTGTCCCTAATTTAGGGCCACTGGTTCCAGGGAAGGGAGAGAGCCAGTGCTGTAAGACAAACACAATATCCATGCCTCAGCAGGATTCGAACCTGGACGGATTATTATAAGTCAGCGCTTAGACCACTGCACCATTGGGGCGGCCTTTAGGACATGAAAGGTGGCCTCGTGTAAAACAAACATGGATGAGGAAGTGTACATCTTCAGAAGTTTGTACCAACATGAGCAAACTCTTTTCATTTTGGTTGGTTCAAGTACCTGCAAGAGTTGCAATTTGTATGCATATAGTCACAAATGCTTGTGTAGGACTTGTGTGCACTATTGAATGCTAAAGTTGTAACTGTATGGCAGAAGTACGGAGGACTTTGTTGGGTTACGAGCAAAAGATTCACGCACACGATGTTTCCATCAGATGCTCTTGGTCGACCAGTTCTCTCTTTACTCAACACTGATCCTGTCTCCATAAATTTCTTGTGCCACTTGTGAATTGATGGACATGATGGTGGATGTTTTCCATACTTAGTCCTGTAATTTCACTGAGTCTGCATATCTAGTTTTGTTTTAATAAGCCAGGCTACGCATTGTACCTTTTCTTGAGGAGTAGCCATTCATTTTATTTAACAAAAAAGTCACATCAACAGGGTACCTGAAATTAGACAAATGTAGGGTCAATAAAAACTTTGACAATCACTTAGTATATTGCAACCAATGTGATCAAATTATCCCATCAATTGTATTTGCAATACATTTTTAAACCTATAAACGGACTTTGTGAACACCCTGTTCGCTCTGAAACAAAGAATGGAAAGGAACTCCTCACACGTAAACACAATTAGGCAGAAAATTTTCTTACATATCCAGTTTCACGAAACCTGCTCATTCAACATCATATTTAAAGGTTTGTGCGATGTACCCAAGGTTGTCAGTCAAGTGTCTGATGCTTAAAAACAGTGCTTTTTTTGTAATTGTGGTTTTGGGCATAGGTTTAAGAAAAGGCAATGTACTACTGTATTTTCATTACGAACAATGTCTGCATTTAAGAAGAAAAATTTTGCAAGATGGTTTTGATTTATGGTAAAAGTAAATGGAATGCTCTTGCGGCTGAGTGGGTGTATATACAGCAATTTCCAAATGCCACACATGTTGATCACAGGACCATCAGAAATACACTTCGTGGATTGTATGACACTGGCAGTATACATTGCTGTTCACATACAGACCAACCATGGCAGGATGGTACAGATGTTCTGGCATGTATGTTTGCACTTCTCCACTGCAGCTCACAGTAAGTTGGCAAGGACAGTGGATTGAGTCACTGCTACCAATTTCACAATGACATCACATGCACCCATATTCATGTTATTTTCAGCAAACACAGTGCCCCAGAGAAATGGCTGGAATTTTGGGACTTCATGTTGAACACAGAAGAGGAACCAGGTTTCTTATGAACAGATGAGTTGCAATTCAAACAAGATGGTGTTGAGAACAGGCAATGAGCACTAACGGTCATTGGATGTTCCGTACTGAATGAGAGATACACATCAAGTCAGGTGGTCCACCAAGGTTTGGTGTGGCCTGTGGAGTAACCACTTAGTACGAACTATTTTTACCATGATTATATGAACACTGAATGACATTTGTATCTGCTAAGAATGGATCTAGCAGATTTCTTACACAATGTACCATTACAGCTGTTTAACAACATGTGCCAGCACAATGGGAGAACAGCACATAGGAGTGTACAAGTAACATGGAGGCTCAATAGCATGGCCTGTAAGGTAACCAGATTTTACCCCTTTGGGTGTACCTGAAATCACAGGTCTATGCACTAGATCTTCAACAGTGGATCACAGCAGCTACATATGCAAATGTTGACATGTTGAACATCATACAGAGGCACCTGGTTGAATGTGTGTCTAGTTACTGATGGTGGACAAAATGAGAACACATAAGTTCAATTTTGTATACCATAAAATCCACTTTATTCATTCACATGTTGTATCATTGTCTGAATTCTCAATGTTTCTTCTTGATGTTTTGATTATGCTGTGAAGGGTTTCATAGATTCCTTTCCACCCTTTATTTTGGGATAAACATTGCATGTACTATATTGAGAAGCAAGATAGCCCCATATCTAACGTCCCCCCTCACCCAAGGTGGTGGCGTTTAGTGTTTTTTCATGATATAGTACCCCAGGGATTTTCTATACACCTGCACAAAAAGTAGAATGATAGCTATCATAGTTTTTGAGATATTTTCCTTGCTGACCTGTATACAAGGAAAGACTATAGCTAATTAGAAACTGATTACTTACTATGAAAGCACAAGTTATTGCAGTTTTTATGACTTGAATGCACCACATATTTGCAGCATTTTCATTACAGAAAATTTTAAGACAGCACAGCAAATTATAAATACTATTCTTAACATGGCTATTTATTTGTTCATTTACACTAATTGCTAGACACTTGCCACAGCTTAACCATACAGTCATCAGCACCCGATGCTAAAAGTCCTGGAATTTTCGGATTCCATGCCAATGAATTCACATCTTGAGAATGTGCATTTTCTAGTGAACACATCACTTTAAAAGTTGGAGCATTTGGGTCTGTAACATCGTCTTCTTGGAAAATGAGAATGCTATCATCCCCAGCAGCTGTGGCTATCCAGTCTGTTTGATGACACCTGATGGGGGAAAAAAACAAAAATTGTTCAGTAAAGCATACTTGTTTTTTTTTATTCACAATTTTGTTACACCAGTTCACTTAAAGAATATCAGTCTGTGCATGATTATAAGAGCCCGATTTTATAATTTAGTATTTATACTAAAATTGGGCTCTTATAATCGTTTCTATAACCATGCTCTGCTGATATATGGTCAAATTCTACCCTCAAGTATACTGAGTGTCTGATACAACTACATGCTCATAGGTATTTGGTGAGACAGTAATATGACTGCAAAATACCTAGATCAACACTTCCAGCATGGAATGATAATAATAGGTTGTCACAAAAGCAGTTTTTTTATACAATAGTTCTATTACACTGCATATCCATAAGTTGATGATTGGTAACATGATCTATATCGACGTCGAATCAATCATAAAATGACCCCTGAAACCTCCTAAGTAGAATATGGCAGGACAGCCTCACAAAAGAATGTTTGAATAAAATGTTAGTCCACATTGCAGCAGACAAGGGTTCCCAAGGTAGTGACAGGGACAGACGTCAGCACTAAGTCAGTGTACAGGAGCTGTATGACATGGGTTAATATTCTTGTACAGCTGCCCACAGGTAACTATATCATTCTGACCAATGGCAGCCCTGCTTTAGTCTGGTGCAACAACAATCATTCTTGGACCATAGATCAATGAAAAGCTGTGCTTTGGAGCAATGGATTGTGGTCCACCAGTATGATGGCCATGTATAGGTATGGTGGATGCTTAGGGAATGTTACCTGTGAGACTAAACCCACCACTGAACTTTGGTTAAAGCAGCAATATGATTTTGGACCATTGTCTGTAAGTCTAGTCATCCTGTGGAAGCAGCACTATGGTTTGGGATCATTATCTGCAGGTGTGGCCATTCTGTGGAAGCAGCACTATGGTTTGGGATCATATCTGTAGGTGTGGTCATCCTGTGGAAGCAGCACGATGGCTTGGGACCATTATTTGTAGGTCTGTTCATTCTGTGGAAGCAGTACCATGTAGTGTGGGTCATTACCTATAGGTCTGGTCATCCTGTGCAAGCAGCACGATGGTGTAGGACATTACCTGTAGGTCTAGTCATCCTGTGGAAGCAGTACCATGGTTAAGGACTATTACCTGTAGGTCTGGTCATCCTGTGAAAGTAGCACTATGGTTTGGGACCATTATCTGTAAGTCTGGTCATCCTGTGGAAACAGCACTATGGTTTCGGTCCATTCTCTGTAGATCCAGTCATCCTATGGAAGCAATATAATGGTTTGGTATTGTTTTCACGGTACAGAAAGAGACATTACCTGTAAGACTGATCCTCCCACACGATTCGAGACTGTTTTTCATGGTTCAGAACAGGACCATTACCTAAGGGACTGATCATCCCAATGCTTAACTTTGGTAGATGCATGATACTTTGGGGATGTTTCTATGAAGTTTAGTCTGGGGCTACTGGCTGTTTAGACACAACTGTTATGAATGTCTATATACAAGAGTGGATAAAATAATGGACACACCTGCTAAAAATGCACAACTTTTTGTAATAGCTCCCTTACTCATTTATGAACACATCAATGATGGAATGTGTGTGTGTGTGTTTCTTGCAAGTGAAATGATCACGGATATGAGCAGTAACTTCCTTGGAGTTGATACAAAATTGTACATATGACAAAATGATTGATGTACCTGAATTCCAGAGAGGACAATTGTTGGAGCATATTGAGCCAGGGCACCAGAGACACTGCAGATTTGTTAAATGTATCCAAAGCTACTGTAACAGCATTCACTAGGTCTGGAAAAATAACACCCAGTAGAACAAACTGTGGCAGGAAATCGAAGTCAACCGGAAGAGACTGCTGGGCAATGAAATGGAAAGTAGCCCAAACACATAAAGCTACTGCTGTGAAAATATCTGCAGAAATTAATGTGAAACTCAGCAATACAGTATCTAGCAAAATAGTTTGTCGGGATCTTCATAAAGCTGAAATTTATGACAGCTGCTGTCGCCATGACATTTGTCACATATGATAATGAAACGAGGAGGATTCAATGATGCCATGAGCAGAAAACCTGGATTGTAAGACTCATTAGCCGAGGGTCATAAGAAAATAATTGTAAATATGTGTGTACATATTCATTCGCACGTGGAATTTCTTTGTTCGTGCTCCATTTTTGGGCAGAGTGGACAAAATCAGCATATTTAAGTCTGTTGCTGCCAGGTACATGCTATTAGCCACATTACTATTGGCTTAATACATAAGTATCTGAAGTGTATTGTACCTGTCTTCTGTGGCGATGGGATTATCTCAAGGGCACATTAATGAGTGAAACACAAGCTTAAGGATGTATCCAGGTAGTCTCACATAAAGGAGGGTTAACCTGGAAATTCGTTTAAGGGAGAAGTGGAAATTTTCTGAAGTTTGAGAAGACACTTTTAAAGTGGAAGCAAGAGAGCCGTGACCGGAGTTTTGGAGAGAGAGAGAGGTCGGGTCGGAAGTTTTGGTGTCGGTGATGTTGGCTTATGGGAAACACAAAGTTCAGGTCTAGTGTCAATAGCAGTGGTGTCGGTCAAGGGTCAATATAGCAACGGATGGAGGCCAGCTCAAGTGGAAACGTTCCATTAACCAGCCCTAGAGAAGTCCCTGGCCACGTCGTTTTATCGGAATACACTGTCCGTTTTTTCTTTGGTTATTTTTTTAAAAGAGAAGGGCCTGAATTCTATTTTTCATCAAGTGCATGGTTCTACTACGGAACGAACGAAAACAAAATTATGTGACGGCTCTTGCTGGATTGAAACTATGTTGAGAAAGAGCTAGAAAGATGTGAGGGTCATTACACTGGATGAATACAACGTGTGCTTTCATGTGACAAATCATTCATATACTTTCCAACAACAGGGGAAGTTCAGTTACACAAATGCCAAAGGAAGAGAGTGCATAATTCAACATTGATTTGTGCCAAACATTAAATACCAGGGTGAAAAGGTTTGTCCCGTTTGCAGCTTAAAAGGTAAACCCTTTCCACTCGACAGTCAGGCTACACCCGACATTACGAAACTGCCGAATAGTTTGCGTGTCGGGGTTTTCTGCCTCACTGATGACGCCTCTACAACTCATATGTTGAGGATGGCAAGACTTTTTATTTACACTTAGCTTGTGCAACCATCTATTGAGAATGTGAAGAACTATTTCACACTTAAAAAAAAAAAAAAGACCAACTTAAAGGGCATTTTTTTTCTAATCTGGAGTAAACAACAAGATGGTGGACATCAGCCAACGACAGCTATTTTAAAAATAGTGATGAAAGTGAATTAGAATTTGATGAATACAATACATCTGATAGAAGTGTAGAATCAGACAGCAAACCTGGTGGTGATCCAAATCCTGTTGATGCGACACAGGATGGATGGGACAGATATGGTAATTTTGCTGATTTTTTTCTAAAAATAATTTTACTGCAATAGAAGGTTACAAACCACCCCAGGAAAAACTTGTAACTATGTTAGATTTTTTTCCAATATAGTTACAGGTTTTTTCTGGGAAACTAAAATTCAACTTTTGCAGCTAAGTTGTGGCCTCTACTACAGAAAAAAAAAAAAAAAGAATTGAGTGCAAGGTGAGTCCGGGTGAAATGTTATTTAAGTGGAAAGGGATAATGATGTAAGAAAACTACACATACCTCATTCTCCAAAGTACAGGCCATTGTTTTCTGTAGTCCTTTGCCAACATTCCATTAGAGCCGCAATACCACTTGTGAGGTATTGAGGACAGAACCCCCCCCTCCCTCCCTCGTGCCCAGATTCCATATCCACGACTGAAATGAAGTGCAATCCTTATAGAAAATGGTACATGGAGTGAAACAGGTGGCAGTGAAATGGCGCAAGGTCCAAATCGCATGGACAATGGGGTAGGACCTCAACTAATAAGAAGAATTCTTAATATCATCATATCACACATAAGTTACATTAGAAATTGTAAGTGGGGGACATTTCGGTAGTGACTTCTACTTTCATCAGCCATGGAATGAAACCCGTGGAATGAACCATGGCTGATGAAGGTAAAAGTCACTACCGAAACGCCCCCCCTTACAATTTTTTATGTAACTTATGCATGATATGATCATATTAAGAATTCTTCCAATTTTTTGTGTGTACGTGTTTCACTTCCAATCCTTCTCACTATGAGGATCTCAACTCCTTCTTCCCACAGGTGTTCTATGGGATTAAGATCAAGAAGATCTTGTGTACGGAGTGTGATGGATGTCAGTGAAGCCCGAGTTTTATGTCAAGAACGCTGTAAATGGAGAAGTTTGATACGGCTACAGTAAGTAAAAATTATCTCGTAGTTTGTATTTGTTTTTGGAGCTAACCTCTGAATCTCAGAGGGCATCTTAGTGATATGTATGTACACTGAAGTGCCAGAAAAACTGGTACAGACGAGCTTATGCAAAATACATAGCAACGTCACCTATGCGCATACTCCGTTACATCCGCCAGTGCGTATATAAAGCGAGAGACATCCTTGCCAGCTGTCAGAGCTGTTTTCGGCATGAGAATGACAAGTAATCACGATTTAAGCGATTTTCAACGCGGTGTCATAGTTGACACTCGTGAGATGGGCCATAGTATTTTGAGGTAGAAACAAAGTTCAGATTTTCACGAACAACAATTGCAAGGGTGTATCGTGAATACAAGAATTCCGGCAAAACCTCCAACCTACGATACCAGTGTGGCCGTAAAAAGACATTGGGTGAACGTGACCATCGTCGGCTGTCAAGAATCGTTTCACGCGATAGGCATGCAACACTCTCGCAGGTATCACTGGAATTCAATGCTGGAGCCTCAACAAGCACCAGCGTCCGGACTGTGCAACGTACCCTGCACGATATGGGCTTTGGGAGCCGACGCCCAACTCGAGTCCCCTTGATGGGTGCACGACACAGAGCTATGTGCCTCGCTTGGGCACAGCAACACCGTCACTGGACACTTGATGACTGGAAACAAGTAGCCTGGTCTGACGAGTCGCGTTTTCAACTGTATCGGGCAGATGGAAGGATTCATGTGTGGTGCAAACCCCATGAAGCCATGGATCCCGCCTGTCAACAGGCAACTGTACCGGCTGGTGGAGGGTCCGTAATGGTATGCTGTGTGTTTAGCTGGACTTCACTGGAACCCCTGGTACATCTACAAATGTCTGTGAGCGGCCAACACTATGTGCACATCCTTTCTAACGAGGTACACCTGTTCATGTTCTGCATTCATGCTGATGGGTTGGGCTTGTTCTAACAGGACAATGCACCTCTACACAAGTGTCGGAACACCACATTATGGTTACAGGAGCATTCATCTGAGTTTGGGGTGTTGCCATTCCCACCCAAGTCCCCAGATCTGAATGTGATAGAACACATTTGGGATGCCATGCAACGCACTATCGGACACAGCAATCAGAGACCTCGGAATACACTCGAATTGTGGAACGCTCTGCAGGAAGTATGGTGTGCATTGCCTACAGCATATTTCCAGAAGCTAATGGAGTCCATGCCCCGTCGTATTTCTGCAGTCCTGCGCTCCCGTGGGGGACCTACCAACAGTGCAGCAATTGACGATGCAAATGAATGATGGGGCACCCAGGTACGTGTCCCCAATAACAGTAGAACGAACCCTGTTACGAACGGGTGTCCAGAGTTGGCGCTTCGTCAAGAATGCTATGTTAACTCAGGTGCATTGGAAACGACACCTGCAATTCAAATGGGACTATCATCAGTGGACAGTGGAAGAGTGGCAACCTTTTCCCACTGTCCAGTGGACTACCGTCACTGGACAGTGGGAAAAGGTTGCCTTCTCTAATGAATCGAGGCTTCTACTCCACAGAGGTGACGGGCAGTGATGGATAAGGCGTCAGACAAATGAGAGCCAACACCTGGACACGCCTGTCAGTCAAGTACATGTCAGCAGTGGCAGTGTGCATGTCTAGGGAATGTTTTCATGGTATGATCTGTAACAGCTGGTACTACTGGGTGGTTCACTGAATGCCAATGGCTACCTGTCCATCCTCGCTTACCACATGCATCCTTTCATGTTGGACGTTTACCCTGGTGGTGATGGTGTCAGACCCAATAGGACAATGTGCCGTGCCACGCCACTAATGGGGTGTTCGACTGGTTCCAGGAACACAACAGCGATGTCTCCAATCTCCCTTGGCCAGCGAAATCGCTCGACCTCATTCCCATAGAGCACTTGTGTGACTATTTGGATCAACAGGTTCGACATGCCGACCCACAACTACATAATCTCTTGGATCTCTGTGCTCTGCTGCAGTCCGAGCGGGCATGTGTGCCTTGGGCAACCTTCCAGGGAGCCTCGTTGCGTCCATGCCATGCCGTCTCACCACTGTCATCCAGGCCAAGAGTAACCGGTTATTTCCATTATTAGGTAGGTGGTCATATTGTTCAGATATGACCATGTACTTGAATAGAAGTGTTGTATGCAAGAGGCTGAAATTTTGTACTGATCAATTTCTCTACAAAGTCTGCAAGTTCACCAAGTTTTATGAAAATCAAATGGGTTCCGGTCAAAAATGTAACTATTTTTTGTGCGCTGATTTGACACAGAATGACCCATCGGCGAGTTCATATTTCACTTCTGGGTGCAATTTATGTAATAGGTGAGTTTATATTTTGTTGTTGTTGGGGGGGGGGGGGGTATGAAATGCAGTAAAAGTACTTGGTTTCTCATATTGTTTCTGAAATGTTTCATAAAATAATACAATATGTGCATCATGTATGGGGCTACATTCAAGCATGTAATTTTTTGAGCAACAAGCCCGAACAAACATGTTACAATTTTGAAATTTTTCTGGACCTGCCGCATGTCATTTGGCCTTCCACATGCTATTTGCATTTAGTGAACAATTGTACAGTATACATTTAATGCACAGCATCTGGTAGAACAAATAATTTGAAATTTCCTAATTTTAAACATTACTACTGTGATAATGGGACATTAATTTGTGGTAGCTATTAACTAAGCTAAACTATAAATCCCATTGATTTACATTTTAATATTTTATAGTTGACATTACTAAATCATTTGTTACTGGGGAAACCACTGTGCTAGATAGAAAACTTTGGATATTTAGGTTAAAAATGAGTTAGTTTTACTGCTCATTCTACAAAAGCATAATTAATTTAGCACTGAGATCTAAATTGTTTTGCAATATTTCTTTCTTTTTTTTTTTTTTTTCCTACTCAAAATAATATACTCATTCATTAGAAAGAAGCACTATTGCTTCTTTTCAACACCAAGACTTAGGATCTAAAAGGACAGAACTAAAACTCTCAAAACAGATAATTGCTTACCAGTCAATGTCGTAGATAGCACGTTTATGATAACCAGAAAGAGTGCACACACATTTCCATGAACATTCATCGTCAGTTGTGGGAATTCCTAAAAATAAAAGAAACAATAGAGCAACTGCAAGTTCCCCTGTTTATTATTATTACTATTATTATCAATATTTGTAATTATCCCATGCCATGGAAATTATTCATAGGAAATCTTATACACCATATTACATATTCTCTTTAACTGATATATACTGTAGAAACAAAACCTTATGATCACCTACGTAGTTTTGAGGAGGTCTTCTGTGCAGCCACCACTGCAGTCATGCGACAAGACACTGTACTCCACATGTCCCAGTCCCTGGAAAGTGTCCATTGGTATGCCATACCATATCTGTATAAGTGTTGCCCATTGCTCATCCAGGGTTAATATTCAGTAGCTGTCAATCCATATTATCCCAAACACACTTTCTGCCAAAAAACGAAGCACCCACAAAGAATCATCCAATCAAGATGAAAACTGTATGTTCAATGTATATGTACCTATAGGAAAAGAAAGGATTGCAGAGCAGTTGAGCCATTTAAAATTTGGAGGAAACAGCTACACGAGTGGAACAACTCAGTAGCTATTCCAGCACCACTGCTGGCTCGGATACACTCAGTTACCTGGCATGGCATAGGTTCATACAGTTCAAGGATACTGTCCTGAGATATATATAGCATGCCATATGGTGCCCAAATTGCAGGCCAGCAGTTCCCCAACATTTCAGGATGGGCGTAGGTGGCATCGCATCATGTCCCAAACATGTTTGATCAGTGAAAGGTCGGTCGATCGGGCTGGCCATGGAGGCAGGTATGGGAGAGCCAGGCTGTGTGTGACTGGGCATTATCCTGTAGAAAAATTGCTTGGTGATGCTGTGAGAAGAATGCTAACACAACGGGTCGTAGAATGTCGTCGACGTACCATTGAGAAGTAAGGGTGGTACAGGAGGTGTCCGGCTATTGTAGGAAATGGCACCCCAGACAGCCACTCCCAGTGTGTGAGCAGTGTACTATTCCACGGTTAAGGCAGGATCAGTGTGCTGGCAGACTCGTCCCCAGACACGCATGTGCTGCAATGTAGAACTGCTATTAAAAGCAGTGACAATACTGTTCGTCATGTGCATTTTGTTTAAGTATGCAGGGTGGAGTAGTTAGGTCCATATATGATATGAAAATACAAAACTAACATTAATGGTAAAAAAAATTTACTTACTCATAATAATTTCGGCATTTTTAATCACTGTGGCAAAGCTTCTGCCCGATAGAATGGACATTTGCTTATTTAGATGAGATCCAAGTTCTCTCTGAATGGAAGATTCACTGCTTAAAACACACTATTTCGACATATCATTAAATAGCCAATCACTTACCCGAAAGTTCTTGATCACTTTTTTCCTTAACACTTCAAAAGCACGTCAATTATCATCATGTAATGTAGTTGGCCTTCAAAGTTTGAAAGACTCCTAGCTTATGAGATTCGTTCTTCCGGGCATGAAGCATCGTATTTTAATTTTTTTCTCTTATTTTTTATTTCATTCACTGAACAAAAAAACGAGGTTTCCTTCTGCCGTATGAGACGTAAACATAGCTCGTCATCTCCATAAAAACCACACAAATATACACACCATACAACTCATTCATACATTCAGTTAAAAACACTATGTACATAATTACACTATTATCATTCCCAAGCAGTTAAACCCTTGTCAACTGTGACTAAAACAGTGCTCCATCCGCTTCAAACCCTGTACTAACCCTACTGCAAGTGCCAACCTCATTCAGCCTGTCATATACAATCCTCTAGCGCTTTCAACAGGGCCACTGTAGTCTTCAGGAGGCCAATGTGTCTCTCTGCCCACCACAGCTCAAGTGAGCAAAGTTATTGAGGTACCGGCTTCAGTCGCAATCTCTGCATCTTTGTGTCTCTGGCGTCATCTATTGTCAGTGCTGCTCTTTTCTTTATTTCCCCTCTTAGCTGTTGTTCAATTTTTATTAAGGCCTTCCATTGTTCGTTTAAGTTGCTTGGCTCATTAATGTTACACAATCTTGATCTGTTTTTTTTCAATTAATACTGATTCTGCAATTCTCAACTGCCTTTCGCTTTTACAGCTCTTAATAATTTTAATATCTTCAAACTTCGGACATTGGTGATTTTCCAGACAATATTGGGTTAATGCAGTCTCAACTTCTTTTAGCTTGTTAATCAGTATTAATTGAGAAAAACAGATCAAGATTGTGTAACATTAATGAGCCAAGCAACTTAAACGAACAATGGAGGGCCTTAATAAAAATTGAACAACAGCTAAGAGGGAAAAAAAGAAAAGAGAGCAGCACTGACAATAGATGGCGCCAGAGACACAAAGATGCAGAGATTGCGACTGAAGCCGGTACCTCAATAACTTTGCTCACTTGAGCTGTGGTGGGCAGAGAGACACATTGGCCTCCTGAAGACGACAGTAGCCCTGTTGAAAGCGCTAGAGGATTGTATATGACAGGCTGAATGAGGTTGGCACTTGCAGTAGGGTTAGTACGGGGTTTGAAGCGGATGGAGCACTGTTTTAGTCACAGTTGACAAGGGTTTAACTGCTTGGGAATGTAAATAGTGTAATTATGTACATAGTGTTTTTAACTGAATGTATGAATGAGTTGTATGGTGTGTATATTTGTGTGGTTTTTATGGAGATGACGAGCTATGTTTACGTCTCATATGGCAGAAGGAAACCTGCGTTTTTTGTCCAGTGAATAAAATAAAAAATAAGAGAGAAAAAAGGAAAATACGATGCTTCATGCCCGGAAGAACGAATCTCATAAGCAAGGAGTCTTTCAACCTTTGAAGGCCAACTACATTACATGATGATAATTGACGTGCTTGAAGTGTTAAGGAAAAAAGTGACCAAGAACTTTCGGGTAAGTGATTGGCTATTTAATGATATGTCATTAATGAATTGCACGTAAATATGTGCGCTTTGCTGGTGTTTAATACCTTAAGGGTGCAAATATTATGACACTATTTCGAGTTAAAATTCTATACCTTTGTATAGGTGTTTGCAAGGAATGATGATTAAAAACGTGAAAGTTAAAAAACCCAAATGAATAAAAAGGATACAAAGGAATGAAAGATGGACCCAAACTTAATTCACCACCGCGTAGACATCAGTCTTTCGAGGATCATCAACGAGGACTTGGTGCCCACGTACACCTTAATGTTTCCACTGAGGAAAGCAAAATTCTTGCCGAAACATGTTTGGAAGTGTGTTGCGGTGGTGAATAAAGTTTGGGTCCATCTTCATCATAAGTTTGGGTCCATCATATTCCTTTGTGTCCTTTTTATTCATTTGGGTTTTATAACTTTCACATTTTTAATCATCATTCTTTGCAAACACTTATACAAAGCTATAGAATTTTAACTCGAAATAGTGTCTTTTAATCCGTGAATCTTCCGTTCAGGCAGAACTTGGATCTCATCTAAATAAGCAAATGTCTGTTCTATCGGGCAGAAGCTTTGCCACAGTGACTAAAAATGCCGAAATTATTATGAGTAAGTAAAAATTTTTTTACCATTAATGTTCGTTTTGTATTTTCATATCATTATATGGACCTAACTACTCCACCCTGCATACTTAAACAAAATATACCAGAGCCAAAGATGTTCGCTGTTCATTGGTAGGTGGCAGAGTGGCCTCCTCAAATGCAGTCTTGCGGCAAGTCATCTGGCAACAATCCGGATGGCCACTTCCATATCTGTAGACAACGCAACATGGACATGGATGGTTGAAAGTGACGAACTCGATTCAGTTCATGCGGCTCTCGTAATCGTTCAATCCTTGCATTCTGCTGTTGCTCTCAGCTGTTCACTAGTATTTTAATTCTGTTTGGTGCTAAGGAAGGAAGAGATGACCTGATTTTTCTTTTTTTCAATTGGAATTTTGTACTATAATGCCATCTATAAATAAAAATCTGATATTTTCTACTATTATCCACTACAAGAGTATCAGACAATTTTCCCTCAAGTTCTGATTACAGATAATGGCACAAACTGGCAATAGTTACTCTCTCAAACAGTGTTCAATTCCTTAACAAATATAATGATTAAATTATGCTACATTATTTAAGACAAATTAAACCTTGCAATAAGTTTTATGCCAGGAATTCATGATGCTGACAAAAAAGCACCAAAGAGGAATGAAACAAGCTAGTACAATCATGCAATGCATTGATTCACTTTCCAACAT
Organism: Macrothele yani; assembly: GCA_039090855.1. Lineage (NCBI taxonomy): Eukaryota > Metazoa > Arthropoda > Arachnida > Araneae > Macrothelidae > Macrothele > Macrothele yani. Next base: position 120,210,407 of record CM076989.1, read on the forward strand.
ACCAGAAATCTTTACTCAAGTTATGAGGATAATGGCTGTAGAATAAATCTCGCTCCTATGTCCTGGCCTTTGATCCTATTTCTCCTATTGTCAATAGGGTTTGTCCCCTAACACATACTAAAATTTCATCGAAATCGAACCATTTTTATGCCAGTTATGACGCATAAGGGCAATGGAATGCATCCCGCTCCAATATCCTGACCTTTGACCCCATTTCGCCCATTTTCCATAGGGTTCGTCCCCTACCACATACTAAAATTTCATCGAAATCGAACCATTTTTACTTAAGTTATGACGCATAAGGACAATGGAATGGATCCCACTCCAATGTCCTCACCTTTCACCCCATTTTGTCTGTTTTCAATAGGGCTCGTCCCCAGGTGGTCCCCTACCACATACCAAAATTTCATCAAAATCGAACCATTTTTACACGAGTTATCGTGCAGATGGACAAAGCTGCAGCACATACGCTTCTTCAACCTACGGTTGAAAAGTGTAAAAAACTACTTACCTTATCCCAGTGTTTGGGAAAAACATAGACAAGAGCAAACATTTAGCATTCGTTTCCAAAAAATTTGAAGTTCAAAATTGAAACTTCGTTTTGCCATCTTCAGTTCCCTGTAAAGTTCTTTTCTGTACACAGTTGCATGTAGTGGCATTTTTGAACATTAATTTCTCTTTAAACAAAAGAAAAAACACTTGCTCTACTCAATAAAGCAAGAAGTGGCTAAGGGATGGAAAAACACAGCTTTTCAAGCTAAATTAAATATAAAAATCGGTACTGTATTGTTCACTCTGCCATGTAAACAATTTTGCAGGTCACAGAAATAGGTCAGATTCCATCACGGACAGATTTAGTGCCCATTTTGAAATTTAATTTTGCTTTAAAAGGAGGAAGGGAGGAATGCTTGCTCTGCTGATTAGTTCTGAAGAAGGGACGGTTAGAAATACGAAAATATACACTTGATTAGAAATTTTTTTTTAAATCAATTAGAAAAATACAAAAATAAAAGCACAATCAGAAAAAGAAATGAGGGAGTGGGGGAAGAAAATGCAGCTTTTTCAGAAATATTCAAAATTCCAAAATCACAGAACACTGGAACAATGATTTTCAGCCATTCAGAAGATTTTTCAGCCTATGGATAGCATGAAGACTTACAAAAAATTGTCAAAAACATTGAATAATGTCACAGTATTAAAAATGTGCCACAACTATCACAATTTTTTTTAATAAATGTTAGAATCTTGAAAACATGAAAATAAATTTTACATGAATATATAATAACATTTCACCGAGATTTTCAATTACCATAGTATATTTGATATTTCCCATACTTCATAGTGGACTAATGATTTCCGTAGTGACTACAGAGAATCTACAGAAGTGTCTGTACACATACATACATACATATATCCCTAAGCTGTTCTCTGAGATTCAGACATTAGCTCCACAAAGAAATACAAACTACCAGATAATTTTTCCTTACTGTTGCTGTACCAAACTTCTCCATTTACAGCGATCTTCACATACAACTCGGGCTTACGTACGCAAGACCTTCTATACTTCACACACTGTACGCAAGACCTTCTATACTTCACACACTGTACGCAAGACCTTCTATACTTCATACTCATAATCTTTTTCTCATGCAGACAGTACTGAATCTGATCCTCCCATGACTTTCTTGGGCTTCCTCTGCCATTCCTTCCTGCCACTAGGGCTAAAAAGATTTTCTTAGTAAGCATCTCATCACTCATTCTTCCAACATGGCCAAACTACTGAAGCATATTAGTCTCCACCTTGCTAACAACATTTTGCTTCACATTACACAACCGCAACACATCTTCATTCCTCACACAATCAGAACGTGTCTTGCCACAAACCCTTGTAAGTAATGCATTTCTCCAGCATACAAATGACTCCTATGTTTCTTCTGCAGTACCCAAGTTTTACTGTCATGCATCAGAGTAGGAACAATTACACTCTCATACACAGCCATGTGAGACTTTCTTGAGAACCCTTCATTCCTGTAAACACTCCCAAAGCTGCTATGACTTTCAATGGAGAATTCCCTCGCCTACTAATTTCACCATCCAATTTGTTCTCTCTGTCAAACATGCTTCCTAAATACACAAACTCATTCACCTGGTCAATCACTGTGCCATTTAGACTTATATTACATTCAGCACTACTGGTTCCTCTCTCAAAAACCATAACTTCGGTCTTTCCCTTATTTATACTCAGTTTGAAATTTCATGCAAACTTCATACATCCAGGACAACATACTCTGCAACTCACTTTTGCTCTCTGCTAAACAGGACAATGTCATCAGCATACAACAATCTGCACACAAAAATATCACCAAGACATAAACCAATGTGATCTATTTTGGCATCACGCATGCACGCATCCATAAATATATTAAACAGCCATTGTGACATTACTCAACCTTGTCTGACTCCAGCACTAATAGAAAACCATTTTGATAAAACACCATTCACTTGTACCCAAGCTCTATTGTCAGCATACATGGCTTTTGCACTATTAAGTAGATTACCAGTAACACCATATTCATTCAAGATCTTCCAAAAAAGTGTCCTATTTACTCAGTCATAAGCTTTGCCTAAACCTATGAAGGCAGCAAAAACTTTCTTACCAACAGCCAGATACTTTTCTATCATCATGTGTAATGCAAAAATTTGGTTAGTGCAGCCTTTACCAGGCATAAAAACCACTCCAAAACATCCCATACTTTCTCTGAAGTAAGACCCCATACTTTTTCAATAACGACCTTACCAAACACTTTCCCTGGCACACTCAGTACGCTAATACCACGATTGTTCTTGCAGTCAGTCTGATCACCTTTTCCCTTGTACAAAGGGACAAAATAATAGCATCCTTCCAATCCCGAGGGACCATTTCTAACTCCTAGCACAACTGGCAAATTTCAGTTAACCAGTCAAATACAGAGTTACCACCATATTTCAACATCTCGGCAGTTATGCCATCAACTCTCGGAGAGTTACCATTCTGGAGAGATTTTAGAGCTTTACATACCTCTTTAGATCCCTCCTGTACTTTCATCCTTCACTGTGCCATCATCTGCTTCTGCCTCAGAATCATCTTTGCTTTCCTGATCTAATAACTCACACAAGTATTCACACAATCTTTCACTTAACTCATTGGGCTACCAATTCATTTCCCCAATCCTATTCTTCACAGAACTTACAACTTTGTTTCCTTTATTATTCCCGAGTCTCATGTACTTCCAGAAAGTTTTCCTATTTTTCCAAAAACACAATTCATGCCTTTCCACCATCTCCTTCCTATCTTTTGCCTTACTCTGGCAAACCGGCTTAGCTGCTTCATGCTTCTTACAGTGATATTTATCCACAGAAACACTACCTTGGAACATCCCCAAATAGGCTTCCTTCTTTCTCTTGACTGCCTCTTCAATCTCACTATTCCAACACACTCTTCAATCTCAACATTCTTTCTTTTTACTGCCTCTTCAATCTCACTATTCCAACAGGAGTGTCTGTAATGGTAGTAAATGTTACAAATTAATAAAATTCCACAAAAACCAGACATTTTTACAAAAACAACTGGATTCCTAGATACTGGGTTTAAACCCCTGACATAATCCAATTAAAATGGAACACTTGGTAGCTTTGATATATATTTATAAGTTAGTGGCAGAAATTAAAAATCTGCATACCACTTATAGATTTTTTCATACCACTTATAGATTTTCTTGATTGGTGGTATGCATAAAATCTGCATACCACCAAACAAAAAAATCAGGACCATCATCAGGCCTGCTCATTGATCAGACAGCCAAGTTTCTGACTGGTTTTATCTGGGCTAAATTAAGACTATGCATTTTGCTATAAATGACTACCAAGATCTCATGTAAGCACCTTGTATGTTACAAGAAGAATGTGATCAATAAAATAACTGAAGAGATTAAAGGAAGTACTTAACCAGTGAACATATTAAAAGCATCTGACTATCTTAATGAAGTACAAGTATGGTTCTATGGAGCTATTCCTCTTCATGGCAACTGTGGCAAACACATGACAGAAATAACATATATCATTTTGAAGTTGTTTATTTTTTCAAAAACCAAATTTTTTTTAGTTTGGAGTTCAGACTAAGACCAAATTACATCATTTTTACATTACTTTTTTAGAATGCTAATTATTTTGTCTTTGGGTCTTAACATATCAATTAACATTTATTTTCATTTTAAAACATATTCTTTCATTAGTAATTAATGATGTCATTGAACTTCCAAATAATAATCACAGTGAGAAAATGTTCAATTACGGGTTTTATAGAGGTATTTTATAATACATTCGGTGGTCAAATTTTCAAACTAGAACATAAATCATCGTCAGGACTGTCACTGGAGTAGTTGTTGCCAATTGGTGGGAAGTGTCCAACCACAATTATCACTCAGCGTGGTACCTCTTCTTCTTGCTATTTCCATCCCTTCTTCAAGTTCCTCTTTAGATGGGTTCCATTTCAACTCAGGCAGGGTCGTACCATCATGGTCTCAGATTTCTCTAAAAAAATTAAGGCGTGTTCCTTGACTAAAATAAGGAGACCCATATTTTTTCTTTCGGCAAGAAAATTTTTTCCCTTCGAGATAGAGGTTTTCACATCTTGCACCGTCAAACAAGCTCTCTAGAAAACGGTTATTTTTCCTAACTTCAGCGAGTCATTGCAGCAGAGTTAAAAAAGATATCGTGCTCTTGTATTTTTTACATTGTGTGTATAACATATAATAATATATGGTGCTAATATTTGCTACACATCGTATGATTAAAATTTTAAAAAATCGTAAACTTTGTGATTTAAAAAAAATTGAATTTTTTAAGTTTTTTTTTAAACAGGTTTGGATGGAGTTTTTTCTATATTCGTTTTTTTCGTTAAAGACATACAAATGTGCACTTTATTTGTAATTTTTTGTGTGTCTGTGAAACTGCTAGTTTCCGCGTTTCGGCAGCGTTAAAAACAGCCGGTTTTGAAAAATCTCTAACTTTGCCAACGATTTTCTCAAAAAGGCCATTTTTTAAAATTCTGAAAATTAAATCCCTGTTTCACTATCAACAGGAGAATATCTGTGTAAATTTTCACGGACCTAAAAACGTCCGTTTCCGAGTTAGACGCATTTGAATTCGGTTTGAAAGCCTACGATTTCCCGTGTTCTAAAGGCGCCATTTTGGAAAAATCTCAGGCGCAAAGTAGGTACGTTATCTTTTACCCGAATCAAAGCGTTAGATATTCTTTGCCCGAATGATGGAATGAGAGCATTGGGTCAGCTGGCCCTGGTTGGATACATCCACCTCACCCTTCCCCTAGTGATGACATGCCTATAAAACTGTCGGGGGGGGGGGGGGTACCAATACATAAAGAAAATTCTTGCTGCTCCACTAACAAAGTTGAGTTGCGAAAGACAGCAGCAGCAGTTGTTTGTTTGTTTGTTTGCTTACGTATATACTTAAACATCGCATAAGAAAAGACTATGAAAGAGTAGAAAGCTGTTGTGAAATAATTTTAAGAAAAAGAGTGCAGGCACGTGTACTGTAAGTTAATTTTCGATGGCTAAACAACCTCGAGTTTTTCTGGGAGTTGCTAATTGTAGGCTACTGTCAGAAGAGCAGTTGCTGTTTTGTTATAGTTGCTAAAGTTAACCTCAGTTTTTCGTAATAGTAAAATATTCGCTCAGGAGAGTTTTGTCCTCTGCGAACGGGGGAAAAGGTGCAATGCTCTTGACCTCGCTGCTGGGTTGATAGCGCTGGTCCCTACCGAAACTCTGCTTACCTCCTCTCCAAAACGTAATGGCAATTGTCTAATCTACTAAATAAATAACACATACGCATGCATGCTTATTCATAAAATGTAAATTGAGTATATTTCCTGTTCAATCAACTGATTTTACAAGTAGAATACATATACAACTTATGCACTTATAATGGTGTAAAGATTTTTATCTATTTAAAACATATTCAAAGATTTCAATTTTTTCTTTTTTAGGGTTCTTAGGTGATTGTGTTCTTAGTGATTTCCACCTGGGCAACGATAAACCATGCACTGCCCATGGCTTCTGTTCCCTTAGAAGATAATCCTGGATCGATGATAGACCAGCGGAGTTTTGACACCCCCCACCCCCTCACGTGGTGGTGAGGTGTCTCAAAGCTAGGTAGCTTTCAAAAATGTTTCAACTTAGTTGGCTGGTAACAAGAGAGGGATTCCATTTCAACTCTGGCAGGGTCGTACCATCACGGTCTCAGATTTCTCTAAAAAATTAAGGGGGTGTTCCTTGATTAAAATAAGGGGACCCATATCTTTTCTTTCGGCAAGAAAAATTTTTCCCTTCGAGACAGAGGGTTTCAAATCTTCCACCATCAAACAAGCTCTCTAAAAACGGTTATTTTTCCTAACTTCAGCGAGTCATTGCAGCAGAATTAAAAATATTTTGTTCTGGTATTTTTTATTACATTGTGTGTATAACGTATAATAATATGTGATGCTAATATTTTTTACACATCGTATGATTAAAATTTTAAAAAATCGTAAACTTCGATTTTTAAAAAAATTGAAATTTTTAAGATTTTTTTAACTGGTTCAAATGGAGTTTTTTTTTCTATACTCGTTTTTTTGTTAAAGACATACAAATGTGCACTTTATTTGCAATTTTTTATGTGTCTGTGAAACTGCTAGTTTCCGCAGCATTAAAAACAGTCGATTTTGAAAAATCTCCAACTTTGCCAACGATTTTCTCAAAAAAGCCCTTTTTTAAAATTCTGAAAAATAAATCCCTGTTTTATTATCAACAGGAGAATATCTGTGTAAATTTTCCCGGACCCAAAACCGCCCGTTTCCGAGTTAGACGCGTTTGAATTTGGTTTGAAAACCTACGATTTCTCCGTGTTCTAAAGGCGCCATTTTGGAAAAATCTAAGGCGCAAAGTACGTATTCTCTTACTGGAATGAGAGTGTTGGATCCGTCCACCTCACCCTACCCTGAGCGATAAAATGCCTAAAAAACGGTCTTGGAAAAAAAAATAACATCTATATATATAGAGAATTGAATGTTTGTCAATTTAGAACCATCAAACTTGGTATACTATCTCATGGTACCCTAACTTAGACCATAGACGGTTTTTGGAAGGGGGAGCCCGGGTCAAAGGGCCCCACGCAAAATTTCCGTAAAATCTAGTTTTCAATTTAGAACCATCAAATTTGGTATACTTTTTCTTGGCACCCTAACTTTGACTAGACGGTTTTGGGAAGGGGTCAGAACCCGGGGTCAAGCCCCCACCCCTACAAAATTTTCGTAAAATATTTTACAAAGTTAGGGTGCCAAGAAAAAGTATACCAAATTTGATGGTTCTAAATTGAAAACTAGATTTTACGGAAATTTTGCGTGGGGCCCTTTGACCACGGGCTCCCACCCACCCAGGGCTCTACCCCCTTCCAAAAACCATCTACGGTCTCAGTTAGGGCACTATAGTTTACAAGTATATTTTATGGAAATTTTGTGTGGGGGCCCTTTGACCCAGGGCTCCGACCCCTTCCAAAAACAGTCTGTGGTCTAAGTTAGGGTACCATGCTATTATAGTATTCGAAATTTGGTGGTTCTAAATTGAAAACTAGATTTTATGGAAGTTTTGTGTGGAGCCCCTTGACCCCGGGCTCCGGCCCCTTCCAAAAACCGTCTACGGTTTAAGTTAGGGTACCATGAGATAGTATACCAAGTTTTGTGGTTCTAAATTGAAAACTGTAAATTTGTTTAGCAGACATACATTCAATTCTATATATATAGATTTGTTATTTTTTTTTTTCCAAGACCGTTTTTTAGGCATGTTATCGCCCAGGGTAGGGTCAGGTGGACGGATCCAATGCTCTCATTCGGGTAAGAGAATACGTACTTTGCGCCTGAGATTTTTCCAAAATTGCGCCTTTAGAACACGGAGAAATCGTAGGTTTTCAAATCAAATTCAAACGTGTCTAACTCGGAAACGGACGTTTTTAGGTCCGTGAATATTTACACAGATATTCTCCTGTTGATAATGAAACAGGGATTTAATTTTCAGAATTTTAAAAATGGGCTTTTTGAGAAAATCGTTGGCAAAGTTGGAGATTTTTCAAAATCGGCTGTTTTTAACGCTGCAGAAACTAGCAGCTTCACAGACACATAAAAAATTGCAAATAAAGTGCACATTTGTATGTCTTTAACAAAAAAACGAGTATAGAAAACAAAAACTCCATTTGAACCAGTTAAAAAAAAACCCTTAAAAATTTCAATTTTAAAAAAATCAAAGTTTACGATTTTTTTTAAATTTTAATCATACGATGTGTAAAAAATATTAGCATCAAATATTATTATACGTTATACACACAATGTAATAAAAAATATCAGAACAAAGGACCTTTTTAATTCTGCTGCAATGACTCGCTGAAGTTAGGAAAAATAACCGGTTTTTTAGAGAGCTTGTTTGACGGTGGAAGATTTGAAACTCTCTGTCTCGAAGGGAAAAATTTTTCTTGTAGAAAGAAAAGATATAGGTCCCCTTATTTTAATCAAGGAACACCCCTTAATTTTTTTAGAGAAATCTGAGACCGTGATGGTACGACACTGCCAGGTTGAAATTTATTACCGGCCAACTAAGTTGAAACATTTTTGAAAGCTACCTAGCTTTGAGACACCTCACCACCACGTGAGGGGGTGGGGGTGTCAAAACTCCGCTGGTCTACCATCGATCCAGGATTATCTTCTAAGGGAGCAGAAGACATGGGCAGTGCATGGTTTATCGTGGCCCAGGTGGATATCACTACGAACACAATCCCCCCCCTCTTTAAAAAAATTGAAATCTTTGAATATGTTTTAAATAGATAAAAATCTTTACACCATTGTAAGTGCATAAGTTGTATATGTATTCTACTTGTAAAATCAGTTGATTGAACAGGAAATATACTCAATTTACATTTTATGAATAAGCATGCATGCGTATGTGTTATTTATTTAGTAGATTAGACAATTGCCATTACGTTTTGGAGAGGAGGTAAGCAGAGTTTCGGTAGCGACCAGCGCTATCAACCCAGCAGCGAGGTCAAGAGCATTGCACCTTCTCCCCCCGTTCGCAGAGGACAAAACTCTCCTGAGCGAATATTTTACTATTACGAAAAACTGAGGTTAACTTTAGCAACTATAACAAAACAGCAACTGCTCTTCTGACAGTAGCCTACAATTAGCAACTCCCAGAAAAACTCGAGGTTGTTTAGCCATCGAAAATTAACTTACAGTACACGTGCCTGCACTCTTTTTCTTAAAATTATTTCACAACAGTTTTCTACTCTTTCATAGTCTTTTCTTATGCGATGTTTAAGTATATACGTAAACAAACAAACAAACAAACAAACAAACAAACAACTGCTGCTGTCTTTCGCAACTCAACTTTGTTAGTGGAGCAGCAAGAATTTTCTTTATGTATTGGTAATTCCCCCCCCCCGACAGTTTTATAGGCATGTCATCACTCGGGGAAGGGTGAGGTGGATGTATCCAACCAGGGCCAGCTGACCCAATGCTCTCATTCCATCATTCGGGCAAAGAATATCTAACGCTTTGATTCGGGTAAAAGATAACGTACGTACTTTGCGCCTGAGATTTTTCCAAAATGGCGCCTTTAGAACACGGGAAATCGTAGGCTTTCAAACCGAATTCAAACGCGTCTAACTCGGAAACGGACGTTTTTAGGTCCGTGAAAATTTACACAGATATTCTCCTGTTGATAGTGAAACAGGGATTTAATTTTCAGAATTTTAAAAAATGGCCTTTTTGAGAAAATCGTTGGCAAAGTTAGAGATTTTTCAAAACCGGCTGTTTTTAACGCTGCCGAAACGCGGAAACCAGCAGTTTCACAGACACACAAAAAATTACAAATAAAGTGCACATTTGTATGTCTTTAACGAAAAAAACGAATATAGAAAAAACTCCATCCAAACCTGTTTAAAAAAACTTAAAAAATTCAATTTTTTAAAATCACAAAGTTTATGATTTTTTAAAATTTTAATTATACGATGTGTAGCAAATATTAGCACCATATATTATTATATGTTATACACACAATGTAAAAAATACAAGAGCACGATATCTTTTTTAACTCTGCTGCAATGACTCGCTGAAGTTAGGGAAAATAACCGTTTTCTAGAGAGCTTGTTTGACGGTGCAAGATTTGAAAACCTCTATCTCGTAGAGAAAATTTTTCTTGCCGAAAGAAAAAATATGGGTCTCCTTATTTTAGTCAAGGAACACCCCTTATTTTTTTTAGAGAAATCTGAGACCATGATGGTACGACCCTGCCTGAGTTGAAATGGAACCCATCTTTACAACATGTGATTGGTGGGTGATTATTTTTATTGCATCCCATTTTAGGGAGTGTCCACTTGCTTGTACATGTCTATCTAATCCTGTTTTGTTCCCTATATTTCTAATAGATGTTTTATGTTCCTCTATACGAACTTTTACACTTCTTCCAGTTTCACCTATATAGCTTGGTCTGCAGGTACAGTATATGCAGAATAAACTGTACAGGACAGTATATGCAGAATAGCTGTATAGGTCAAAAGTATAAAAGTCTGTATGGAGTAAGTAACATGAAGCAGCTATTAGAAAAATAGGGAACAAAATGAGATTAGACAGACATGTACAAGCAAGTGGACACTCCATAAAAGTAATCACACACCAATCACATGTTGTAAACAGGCTGGTATTTACCATTAAGCAAAGTAAGGAGCTGCTTGGGGGGGGGGGCACATTTACCTCAAAAAAAATTTTTTTCACAAGAAAAAAATGTTACAAACATTGTGACTCAAATAAGACCTGAAAATTCTGCAGATTTTTTTCAAGAAGCACGCGAGTGACTGTTTTTTCGCAAGAATAAAATACTGAGAATATTGTGAACCGGTTCCACTGTATCCATCGTCCCTTTTCTTTTCCCTTTGTGCGATGTCTTTCTCTGGGATCACTCTAATAAGAGAGGGAGCCTAAACAATGCCCAACACCCTTATACACATACGCACGTTTTTAGCTTGAAGAGAATAAATTTTTCACTGACACATCTTCTAGAAACATCGAAGGGGGGGGGGGCAGAGGGTTGCACATTGGAGTATTAGTAGGAAGAGGGGCATGTAATCCCTCTTCCTGATGGGTCAAAATATTGTAAAGTGCTTTCAGTTCTGCGCCCAAAAGAGCAGAGAGCAGGAACATACTACCGGAACAGTTCGAACATGAATGCTGATTCATCCAGTTCCCTAAAGGCGGTCGTCTCTGATGTAAGTTATGTATTTAAATTTGATGGGGGTAATTAATAATGTAGGGAAAAAATCATGTGTTTGATGATTTTTTTTTTTTTTTTGTAGTCTTTAACGCTACTCGACTGAAAAATATATCACCTGTAACATTTATAATTTCATACTTTTATTTTACAGCTAAAAAAAGGGTCGCATATGATAAGGAGGGAGGGCGTTAAAACTCCAAGTGCTTGGGGCGACATGAAGCCTAAATCCAGCCCTGGTTGTAAAAAGGAAACTTGAAGAAGGGATGGAAATAGCGAGATGAAGAGGTACCACGCTGAATGATAATTGCAGTTGGTCACTCCTGACCGAATGGCAACAACTACTCCAGCGACGGTTCTGACGATGAAGTAGGTCCTAGTCTGAAAATCTGACCACCAGTACAATAATTTACCTCTATAAAACCAGTAATCAAAAACATTTTCACTGTGACATTCTTTCAGTTTACTGTGCTCAATATGGATTTTCATTCACCATCAATTTCAGGTTGTCATTAACAGTTCGGCAATAATGAAGACACTCTCCTCTTAACCTTCAAGGAAATTTTAAAACAAGAAAAAAGGAGCAACAGCACATGTTTAGCATCAATGATATTCTTTACAGGCTGACATAGATCCTGGTTTATAAGATAGAAAAGCAATAACATACAAGCTCCAGAAAATATCTCACCTTCTTCTTCAATAGTAAAACCATCTTACTATCATATCTTCTGTTATACGCGTTCTTTTACATCTTCGGATTCAAAGTCAAGCACCCCACAAGGAAGAATTGTATAATATATAACATGCCCTTATTGGGTCACATATTAAACAACCCAATAATTGACTTTCAATCCGAAGATGCAAAATAACGTGTATCACGGGTGATTGTGAGGTGACATAAGAAACCCTGAAACTCTCAGCCCTGTGTCAATATCATACATGGGACTGACGAATAAGAAAAAAAGCTGAACTTTTTAACTGGGTGAAAAATAAGAACGTGCTGCGAAACAGAGTGAATATAACACGGCATACACAAGACAGAATCGTTCACTGAAATTTGTGTATGTAAATATTAAATTGGAGTGCATCACTATTCAAAATACATATATATATATATATATTTTACATTAACAACAACACAGGATAAATGGAACATTGTGGACAGAGAAAAAAATACAATTATGGTAGAAATCTTCTCTCTGTTTAACTTCTGTTCTAGGAAAGTTGTCCTCCATTTTCAAGCTGCAATACAAATATTTATGGAATAAAATGATATTTAACAAACTACTGGGTAGAAGAAACGTCACGAGAAAAAGAGGATCATGATTACGGGAGAAACCTTCACTCCGTCTAACTTCCATTTCCACAAAAGTTTTGAAAGTCGGAATTCCGTCCTCTGACAGAACCCCCTCCCAACATACACACCACCACCAATCCCTCAAAAATTTCTGTTCAGTTCTGCATCAATCTCGAGAACCATTAAAATGATGACGAAAATGGCGGAATTTTTCGAATCCACAGAAGAATCTAGTGCCTAAGATTACAGGGAAATTTTTGCGTCGTCCAACTTCCGTTTTCAGAATTTTCCCCACCATTTTCACATTGAAATGCAAATATTTATGGAATAAAATTATATAGAACAATAATACTGTGCAGAAGAAACATTGCGAGAAAAAGAAATGGCGATTATGGGAAAAACTTTCACTCCGTCTAGCTTCTCTTTTTGAAAGTTTTCAAAAACAAAATACCACCCAGAAGCCAAAAAAAAAAAAAAAAAAAAACCCACGCCCACTACTAATCCTTTCTCTTCAGCTTTGAATCGATCTCAAGAATAACCCAAATGATGACAAAAAAGCGGAATTCCGCGAATTCGCGGAAGAATCTCATGTGTGCAATATACATATAATGCATATTACGAATATTTATATATACAGTATATTGCGCACATATAAACTAGCTACACAATAAATATGCCCTAGAGCTTGTACAGTTAAACTTTGCATCTTTTTTTTTTTACCTAATTTTCTTTCACTGTGGAAAATCCTTCAGGTATTGCATCTTTGAAATCAAATTTCGCACTTCATTTATATGTTAATTGAGCAGTCTATGTGGATGAGTTTAATTTAAAGCCTACAGTGGATTCCATTCAGTTTCTAAAAGTAGCTCACTGGATTAACCGAATCTAATATAATCAAATTATTTGATGTAGATGCAACTTTCAAAATAATGAAAAAAGAGCCTTCCTTTCAGCAGGCTGTTTATCTTGAGAGCTTGTTTGATAACATAAGAAACACTCAAGATGTCCCAAATCGTCTACATTCACCATCCGCGTGGACATGCGTTGTTTTTAATCAAACACTGTAATTTCCAAAGAAAATGGAACTTGAACTTTTAGTTATCATTTCGTAGCATTTTTAGAAATGAAACGTCCGAAGCATCTGAAATTCTTCTAAAACTTAAAAACCCGGATTTACAGGTTTGGAATGTGACAAAAAACCCGGAATTCCGGGCTACACCCAGATTATTAACAGGTCTGGCGTATAACAGAAGATATGATAGTAAGATGGTTTTACTATTGAACAAGAAGCACAAAACACGTAATTTAGTATGTATGCTCAGCATGATATTATGAATAAGTAAACTCAAAAAAAAAAAAAAAAAAAAAAAAAAAAAAAAAAAAAAAAAAAAATCTCACCTTCTTTGTTTCCAGGAAGATATTCTTTCCATATCTTGATTGTTTTATCATCACTACATGAAGCTAATCTACCTCCTGTTTTGTCAAAAGATAAAGACCAAACAGTTGATTCATGAGAACTTAGGGTGCAGAAACAACTCCAATCATCAAAATCTTCTTTGTATAGCTTTAATGTGTTGTCATAGCTTGCAGAAGCCAATACCTTAAAAGTAAAAAATGGAAAATTATTCTTTTAAAACTCATGATAAAACAATGCAAATTTTAAGGTGATATTAAAACCACTAAATGAATAGCAAAGCAGGACTTTCTTGTCAACAAAGCCACAAACCTGAACAGCAGACGGCAACACTGATCGACTAAACAGAACTAAACAAAAGCATTATCACATTAATTACAATTTCCGCATTGAGCGAGATAAGTAAATAGGTTGAAGAATATTCTGCATCTGATTCAGGACCTGCTAATAAATATAATACTCAGGTGACTACCAAATTTTCTGGACTCTCAGAATTTATTTAATTTAAAGCCCTAATACAAACTCATTCACCTAGTTGGGATCTCTTTCTCACAGATTAGATGGCAAAATTAGTAGGCAAGTGAATTCTTCATTGAAAGTCACAGCTGCTTTAGGAGGTTTTCACAGGAATGATGGATTCTCAAAAGAGTCACGAATGGCTGTGTATGAGAGTGTAATTGTTCCTACTCTGATGTATGGCAGTAAAACTTGGGTACTGCAGAAGAAACATAGGAGTCGTTTGTGTGCTGGAGAAATGTGTTACTTATGAGGGTTTGTGACAAGACACGTTCAGATCATGTGAGGAATGAAGATGTGTTGCAGTTGTGTAATGTGAAGCAAAATATTGTTAGCAAGGTGGAGACTAATATGCTTCGTTGGTTTGGCCATGTTGAAAGAATGAGTGATGAGATGTTTACTAAGAATTTTTTTCGGCCCAAGTGGCAGGAATGAAAGGCAGAGGAAGGCCAAGGAAGTCATGAGAGGATAAGATTCAGGAGTACCTGAATGAGAAAAAGATTAAGAGTATGAAGTATAAAAGGTCTTGTGTACGTCACGTGATGGATGTCACTGAAGCCTGTGTTGTGTGTCAAGATCGCTGTAAATGGAGAAGTTTGATACAGCAACAGTAAGTAAATAATCAATTAAATTTTTTTCTGGTGGTTTGTATTATCCGTTAAATGTTTATTTGTCAGATGGTCTTTCTTTGAGGAGCTAACCTATGAATATCAGAGAACAGCTTAATGATATGTATGTAAAGCCCTAATTTTAATTGCAGTTTCTTGAAGAATTCTCTATTTTTTTTATTATTAGAGTTTTAACGACCACCATGAGCAACTCAATGGGCTATAAGCAGTCGCCCGAAGAATTCTCCATCACTCTCTGTGAAAAGGTTCATCATCTGATACTAGTCATTAAAACATTGATGCCATGTTTGTTTTGGGATGGTCTGAATATGTTCTTTATAGGCAGAATAGGCCTCTTCTGGACTTTCAAAATGATGTCCACACACCTTTTCCTTCATGTTTGGGAACAGGAAAAAGTCACACGAAGCTAGGTTAATACTATATGGTGGGTGGTTTACTGATATGATCCCAGATCCTCAAAGGAAGTCCGACTTGCAGTGTGAGCAAAGGCATTGCCTTGACATAAAAAGATTATATGGAATCTCTTGTTTGGCCTGCTCTCCCTCATCACTCGGAATTCTTTGAACAGACATATGACAGTACGTCATTCTAAAGCTCTTGTCCTGTGATCCTCTAGGATGATTGTTGCAACATGTTCATGGACAGAGAAAAATGAGGCCACCATCTTTCAGCTAAAACTCCTGAGATGCTGACTTTCCTAAGCGGATTGTCTTTTAGAAATATTGATACTTTGTGTTGGGGTTATATTGGCATAACCAGCTTTCATCTCCTGTAATGATGTCAAGGACATTGTTAGAATTACCATCTCCAAATCTTTGGTCATTTTACATCACCCCTCTAGTCTGGCTTTCTTTAGCACCTGTGCAAGTTTATTTGTCACCCAAATGACAGAAAAAGCTTTTATACACTCAAACACTGTGTAAGATTTTGGAAAACTGCTGCAAATTAATGCCAACAGTCTTCACTATCTCTTTATAAAACACCCATGGATTATTCTCCATCAAGACTTCCACACAAACAACATTTTCTTTCTATGATTGCTGGGGTTGAGCAGACCTTATTCAAGGATTTTCTGTGTTGACGAAATTCTGCAAACCACTAGTACATGGTTGCACAAGATCAAAGCTTTGTAAACACTCTCTACCATCTTTCCAGGCACTCTTGTTGGAGTCGGTACACATTTAAAATCATGGTACAAACGTGCTCATGTGTCATCTCCATGATTTTGATGTACATGCCAACTGAATAGTTTGCTAGACTCAGTTGCAGCATCTTTAAACAAAAACAGTTCTTTCAGAAGGTTTTCAGTTAGTTAACAAAAGTTGTTCTTTCAGATGGGTAAAGAGAAAAAAATATCTATCATAGTTTCTTCCACTATCTCCATAATTATTTAACTCTGTATTAGAAGATATTTTTAGAAATTTAAACTGGGAAGAAAAGGTATTTAACATAAATGGAAGGTACCTAAATCGCTTAAGATTTGCTGATGGCATAGTAATCATTGCAACTAGCAATGGAGAAATGCAGAATATGATAAAGGACTTATGATAAAAGTCTTAAAAAGAATATGGCAAGATCTTTATCAGAATATGATAAATGTCTTAAAAAAGGTCCGACAATAAACACTGCAAAAACTAATTATATGAACAATACAGAAAAGATTTTGATAGAAAGAAAAGAAATGGAGAAAGTAGACAAATACATCTATTTAGGTCAAGTAATCTGTTTAAAAAAATGACAAGAAGCAGAAATTAATAGAAGAATTATCCAAGGTAATAGAGCCTTTTGGATACTTAAAGACTATGTAACCAGTGATCTTCCATTATGTTTAAAAAGAAAAATGTTCAATGCATGTATTATCCCCATGTTTAGTTATGGAAGTGAAACATGGAGTATCACTGAGTGACAATGTAAAAAAATAAGAGTGTTGGTAAGAAAGTTAGAGAAAAGAATGTTAGGAATAACAAGAAGGAATAGAATTAGAAATGAAATTATAAGAGAAAGAACAGGAATAACAGATATTATAAAAATAATAAAACAATCAAAATGGAGATGGGCTGGACACGTGAAAGATGGACAAGATTAATAACTGAATGGCAACCGAGAGATGGAAAGAGACGAAGGGGGCACCAGAGAACATGATGGAGAGATGACCTTCAGAAATTTAGAGGTGCTAAATGGTGGACTGAGGCTAAGGATCGAGGAAGTTGGAAAAGACTGGGGAAGCCTATACCCTGCAGTGGGTGTTCACACTGCAGGGTATAGGCTTCTCCCAGTTTTATAAATCAAACATTTAAGTCACCAGCAACATTTGAAGAGTTCCGAAGGTCTGTGGACATCCTAGTCGAATAATTACAACACTAAATCAAAGTAAAACCTACTGATGACAATCTGTTATTTCCATTGAAAGAACAATGTGAATATGCCATAGATTTTAATTCCCAGTGAACAGATAACAGGCTGTTACTAGCATATGAACAGAACTGAACTTGACAAAGTAGACTGTATTTTTTATTAAAAATATGAGAGACTGGGATCATTCTTAATTACAACCTGTTGCAATACTAAATTACATGTGTAGGAAGAATTGTACATACATATATCACAGAATTTTCATCTTTGCCGCAGAGATAAGGATGCATGTTTTTAACCTTAGGAATTGTTACTCTATTTCCAATTTTGCTGTGCTTATTAAAATAACTGCATATCCAAAGAACAGATTTCTTTATTGTATTGCATATATTTTTAGTAGAATTAATTTTTTTAAGTATGAATTTTTATGGCAGTTGTTTGTAAATGAGAGGGGGGGACTGCTACTAGAAATCACAAAATACTTCTTAAAAATCAAGTGAGAAATATTTTTACTTCCTGTCTAAAACTTACCGTGATCACTCAGCTGAGGTATGGATTCCCTATTTATAGTGTCTGTGATGTTGCCAAGCTGAAGCATTAAAAAAGTTACATACTGAATAGTACAAATACAATCCAATTATTGTGCCCGAAGAAAGTTCCTAATGCTTTAGTTCCTAACTGGAACAGTAGATAGCAGTACTAGCATGTATGTGTTTTATTATAGAGAATATATCTGTAATTATTGGCAGCTTGGAAGATTCTTTTTATTCTGTTTGAGGAACACAAATGGTTTGTTGATTTATAAAAAAAGTTTGCTGTTTTTTCTGTTTGTGCATGTTATGAAATAGGATGATGAAAGTGATTTGGATGTTAATCTTAATATTAGTGAATCTGGCAGTTATCTCTTTACATCAATCCATATATCAAAAAACCAACATTTAGGTGCTAAATTCCTGCATGTTGGCTTTTGTGTGAAATATAATATCTTTCTGTAACAGCTTAAATTTAGTCCAAACATAAACAATAATTGCATATTTCATCTAGAAGCTTAGTAACTGTTACATTTCTTGAATTAAAAACAAAAGGTAATTTTTTTTATGGTTTTAATAAATAAACATGAGAGAGAGAGAGAGAGAGAGAGAGAGAGAGAGAGAGAGAGAGAGAGAGAGAGAGAGAGAGAGGGAGGGAGGGAGGGAGGGAGAGGGGGGGGGCATAGAAACTCAAGGTTATCAGGAAAATACCCAGTGATTAAACATACAATTTATTCTAACAATACAACAAATACATGTGCATATTTTAATTAGAGAATAATTTTTACTACATATTGTACTGGAAGGACAAAACCAGAGGATTATTTAATATTTTTAACAACAGAACGTACATCTTTTTGGGGATGCCATAAAACTTTCTTCACATCTTGGGAATGGGAAGCCAAAACACTGGCACACTCATATTCTTCATCCTCAGCAACTGCCTCAAAAATAAATAAAATATTAATAAAAACCAACATCATTAAAACAGATCACACACACACACACACACATACACTACTACCTAAAAGTATTTCAAAACAATAATATTTTAACACAAATGCTGCTCAAGGATTCAGATAAAGCAATAGAATTTCTTTCGGGTTGGAAAGAAAGCAATGTCTGCAAATGCAAGGCAACAGAAAAGTGCTAATTATCATATATACCAGTAAAAATCAGTCCAAAATGTAGTTGCCATTGTTTGCCATGACCTGCTCTCATCATCTGGGCAGCTATTTGATACTGTCCCTGTAGAACTGTGGCGACTTGGATACAAAGAAGTTAGTGTTCAACATCATCCAGTTTAGTGAACCCCTGTCCATCCAGAAAATGCTGCAACGACCGGAAAATGTGGTAGTCGCTTGGAGCAATGTCCAGGGAACAGGCTGGGTGTGGCAGCAGCTCCCAGTCCAGGTCCCTGATCTTGCGACAGGTCACCCGTGCTGTGTGAGGTCTCGCTCCATCCTGCTGTAGGAAAATGCCCTTGCGGTTCAGCAGTGCTGGTTGTTTCCACTTAAGCAATACCTACAGATCGTCGAGCTGACAGCAGTACACATCAGCAGTGAGAGTGTTCTCCGGCAGCAGCTCAAAAAACACAACACCCCGCATATCCCATGAAACAGACGGCAGGACCTTACCCAGCAAAAACAGTCTTGCTGAGCCAGCACTGGGCCGTTGCTGGCTGCCAGCAGTTCAGGCCAGCAGCTGGCCAACAGTTGGCACCCCATAAGTTGTCATATGCCAGAACAGGGCCATCAGTTATCCATCACAGGCTGCGGCTGCCACAAGTGACCCTTAAGAGGCTCTCCAGGTACGTGTCATAAATGATGGCTAGCCTAATGTGGTCAGTCAGTGTCCCTACAGTGGCAGCCGACAATCACGTGACATAGCTGATGGCTTGCCGAATGTTGTCCATCAATTTTCCAGTATTAGTAAAAAAATAAAATAAAATAAAAGATAATCACAGTTCACCAAAAGCACACACAACTGATTTTTTCCCCAATGAAACTCCTACATGATGTCACGGCGCTGAGGAAATTTCCTCAATAGGTCCGGCAAATCACCTGATGGATCCGACTGACATCAAACCAAGGACTGCTGGTGTGCGAAGCAGATGCTCTAACCACTAGGCTAGTTCAACACACGTGACCATCTGCTTGGAGGTGAGCCTCTCACCTGCGTGATGTGAAACTAAGGGTTCTTTTTTTATTTCGCAATATTGTGAGTTAGTTTTCATAAATGCACGTTTTATATAATTCATAAATTTATTTTTTCAATGTATGATTGGAACTTCACTCGCTTTCAATGAGTGCATCAACTTAAAGATGCTTTCCAAAGTTTTGGGCTGTCCTTCTAGACTTGAAAGACGATTGTTTAATTAATATATTTACACATTCATGTCACATTCTGTTACATTTTTAACGTTGTATCTTTTTTTTCCACGGTCTGAAGCTACATTTGCTCTAAATAGGAATGGTATTTTGTTTTACTTCCGGTTATTTTTAGCAGCAAATTCCTCGAATCTTGGAATCTTGTGTATTCAACGCATGAATGAGTACATTATATTCACATAGCGTTGCTTCCCCCCCCCCCAACACTAGATAATTTTGTAATGAAGATATCCATTTTGTACTCGTATAATTCTTATTTTTTTCCAACACAATGATTTTTTAATGTCTTTCCGGGACTTCTGTTTGAAGCGGTTTAGTATATGAAGATTATACAGAAATTTTTTCTTGTTATTCATGGGAATGGAGTGAGTGTGTTTCGTGGCTGTTTGTATTCACGATTCTTTGTGTGTTAGTGCAGAAATTTTGGTATGAAATGAGTTTCTATAAATACATGATATTAATTGACTTTTTCTTACAGTTCATTAATTATTTATATAATTTTTCTACAATGTAATCTTCGTTGACGCGGCATTTTATTGAGAAATTAATCCGTCTCTCTACATATGGCTTTTTTTAACATCCACTAAAGCAACACGATGGTGAGGGCGTCATCTTCAACTAACTGGTACCACAAAAGACTGTGCACGTGTTGCTTCAGCGCATGCGCAGTCCCACTGCTTCTACCTGTTGTTGGGGTTGTTTCGGTTGCCAGCTACGGGCCAATAGTGGCACTTGCGTGGAGGCCCGTAGGTCATGCTGATGCTGCAAAGCTATCAATGGCTGCCAACTGATAGCACTGCTACCAACAGATCGCTACCATACTGTGAGTGGCAGATATCATCCAGCAGTGACCCATCACTGCCAGCTGGTGGTCAGCAGTTCCCAACACTTGTGTTTTTCAATAAGTAGGAACTGTACACCGATTATACTCAAAATAGTATAACTATACTAACAATTCGAAATTTCTTGGCGTAGGACAGAAATAAAACTTTCCAAGCTTTCGCACATCAACCAGATGGCTTTTTCAAGGAGTGCAAAAGCTTGGAAAGTTTTATTTCTATTCTACGCCAAGAAATTTTGGTTTGTTAGTATAGTTATACTATTTTGACTTGTGTTTTTGCTAGGTATATGCATGTAAGTCAGCTTTGGGGGTTCGCATGTGCTTCTGTTATGAGTTCAACCACCCATTTATGGGCACTGATATTATCATACAGGATTCACTTCTTGTCACCTGTCACAATGTGGCCCAATAATGGTTCAGTTTGGTTAGGTGCAAGGACCAAAATACATGCACTTATGCAATTTGCTTTCTGCTCAAATGTGAGTTGATGGGGTACCCAAACTCCCCTCTTGTGCATTTTCTCAAGTTGACGAAGGTGCGTGCTAATGCTCGTATGGGTAGTCCTCAGCTGTTCGGCCAACTCCCACTTGGTCACACGTAGGTTGGTTTCCACTAAGGTCATCAGCATGTCCATATCCACTATGCGGGTTTTTCCATCTTTGGGGCAGCCAGACAGGCCAAAATTTCCCTCTTGAAACCGTTTGAACCAGCAACAGCACTGACGATCTGATAGGGCATTAGGGTGCACACTGCTAATGTTCCTTAAAGCACTGGCAGGGGTGCTATCACAATGGAACTCATACAGCATGCAATGGCAGATGTTCTTTTTGTCCACTTCCACGTTGGCTGGCACTTACACTCTACGCCTTCTCACGGCAAACTGCCACTAACTTAAGCCACTTAAGCCACCTGCTGGTGTCACACCAATGTGCTGTGTAATCTCAGTGACCAATGTGCGCAGTGGCTGGGGCTTTGACTTCAGGTACCTCATCATTCATCGGACATTGCTTTCCTTCCAACTCAATAGTTGCTGATGCAGTCAATTCCTGTCACAGCCAAAACCCATATAATAAAAATTCAGATCTACTGAAAATAAGACCAATTCCCAGCATTAATTGCATTAAGGTAATTGATATTTCAATTTAAATAAAACAAACTTTATTATTTTGAATTTTCACCACAAAGAAAAAAATGTATTCATATTTCCAAGGAAAATTATCACTTAGACCAACATTTACAACTCAGTGAAAATACTGAATAAAGATTCCATGCTCTTTTGTTAAAACAAATGCACACCCTTCACAGTCAAGTAAATTTTCCACCTGCCATTGTGTCAAAAGTCTCAAACTGGTTTGGGGACAAAAGAAATGTTGCAGAGTCATAGTAGCCAGACCCATCGCTTAGTCTCTTTCTATCTCATTTATGTTCTCTATGTTATTCCTTACTCAATTTTTAAAAGTTCTTCAAAAAGAAAGTAATTGTCTTTGAAAGAAAAAAAAATAGTGAGGACGTTGATTCTGGGGTGAAAAAGGGTCATGCTGCTGACATGATCAAGAAAAAATTAAACACCAATTACACAAGCTAGTTGCTGCACTAGAAATGCAGAGAACACAGCAGGGAAAATTTCAAGAAGTCAATTTAATAGCATTCATGTGGTTTCAAGACCATGTGAATGCTAGTTTCATGACCACGTACTCATGTGGTTTAAAGACCATGTTAGTGAACCATTAATTCAGACATCCATTCATGCAGCATACCAGTTAGTGAACCATTAATTCATGAAAAAAATGTTGCAGTTTGTCACTGCTCTTGGCGTTGACAACTTTCAGGCCAGTATTGGATAGCAAAATTGTTTCAAGGATTGATATAGCATTGTCATAAAATAACAGTTTGTGGTAAAGGAGATGCTATGCCTGTGGATAGTGTGAAATATAATCCCCACCTCATCAGCATTAAACACATAATTAATACAGACATTTGACGTGGACCAGGAACATCAAACAGAGGCCATCGCTCTTTCCACGTTTATAAGTGAGTCACGGAAAAATTCTTATTGGCTGCCACCGGGAATCGAACCCAGGGTCTTCCTGAACAAATAATTAGAAGGCGAATGAATAATTAATACAGACATTTGACGTGGACCAGGAACATCAAACAGAGGCCATCGCTCTTTCCACGTTTATAAGTGAGTCACGGAAAAATTCTTATTGGCTGCCACCGGGAATCGAACCCAGGGTCTTCCTGAACAAATAATTAGAAGGCGAATGAATAATTAATACAGACATTTGACGTGGACCAGGAACATCAAACAGAGGCCATCGCTCTTTCCACGTTTATAAGTGAGTCATGGAAAAGTTCTCATTGGCCGCCACTGGGAATCAAACCCAGGGTCTTCTAATTCAGTTGGTGCTTACCATCTTTGGTGAATTCCCAGCATTGTGCAGGGCTCCAAGAAGCAACTTACCAAATTGGCTTGGCAGTTAGTGTGTGTGAGTCTGGGGAATTCGAGGCCGCTGTGGTGCAGTGGAAGCATATCCGGCACATAACTTGAAGACCCTGGGTTCAATTCCCGGTGGCGGCCAATGAGAATTTTTTCCGTGACTCACTTATAAATGTGGAAAGAGCAATGACCTCTGTTTGATGATTAAACACATAACCTTATACCAGCACTGCCACTGAAGCGCGTAAATTACCCCAAAACAAAAAAGGAACCCATAATTATAAATTCTATGCGTCCTTTGGGACTCACATTTTATTTCTGATTTTTTTAACATGTCATTTGGCAAATTAAATTCGTGAGGATTAGAGAAAGAACGGAAATAGCCCAATGCACTGTCCCTCAAAATTATGTAAATATACAAATGTCTTGATTAGTTTATTAAACCTTTCAGCTCTTTTAATCAATGTTGGAACAGTTGAAATTTAAAATTTGAAAAACAAACAAATTAACAAACATTTAATTAAAGCACTGTGAACGATTATACTCTACAAAAGTTGCATGTCTACTTCAATGATTGTTCGCTAAAAGTAAAAAAAAAAAACTGTTCAAGGGTACTCATCACACAGTTCCTGTGTTTTGAAAAATAAAACCCCCTCTGGTGTTCTTAGCTGACTTTAAAAGATTTCTCCTGTAACTGTAAATTTTTTTCGCACTGATGTTCCAAACATGTGTCCTGTGTTCTTAAATATTCCCCCAAAAAGGTTTGCATTTTAGCTTGATAAAGAGGGTTATTTCGCTTCTTTGCATGAATTGATGCATGGTGTTCAAAAGTATTCATATTCTCAAAGTTATACTATTTATCTTTTATCTAAAATAGTGAAAGCTATCATGCATTCATAGCCATCAGACTGAAAGTTCTTTCAGCATGATGGATAAAATTGTCATCCAAGGGCATAAAAAAAAAAAAAAAAAAACGACAATAATAAATGGAAAGGGAAACAAAGACATCAGCAAAATGAAAATTTAAGCACTGCATTCTGTGCAGCTGTGAGTCAACAAAAGACAAATGTGGCTGTGGAACTTGCTGAGAAGTTTATTAGATATTTTTAGATATCTACAAGAATCTCAAATGTGCAATGTATTCACTTCTTGAACACATTGCTGTTGCATGTGGTCATTACAAAACATGATAAATTTAATGTTATTGTTTTAAAATACAAATATTATATTTATTACTAAAATAAGAAGCAAAACAGATCCAAATTCTAAATACATTGAGTGGTAGTGAAATATTTTTTTACTATGAAAAAAATCTGCTGAATTGATTTTTCATAATCGCCTACCATTTTTGTAAGTCTTTTTATTTCACCTGTTAATTTTTCTAAAATACTCCCACTTTTAAAAATTACTCCCTAAATTTTTTCAAAGGAGTTTCCTTTAAATATTTTTTTTTTTTTTTTGGTGAACTCTGGTACATCAGCTATCCTGGCCACTTCAGTCTCCAGATCTGAATATTATTGAACATTTGAGAGAATATCTGAAGCAAAAGGTCAGATCACACTTTCCATCACCAACATCACTGGCACAGTGGGGCATATTTTACAGGAAGAATGGTCCAAAATTCCATTATTGTATGTGCATGACTCGTATGTCTATTCCAAGTTGAACTGCTTTCTGTTCTAAAAGCCAGAGGTGGCGGGCTACAGTTTATTAATGAAAAGTTCTCCACAAACAGTGTTTCCATTATTTTGATACCCCCATCCCACATCCCCTTCTGTAGATTCAGAACTACCAACTTTCAGGAATTGATATCCTCAAAAGTTTTAGTGAGTGTTTCATAGATATGTTTCACTGCCTGGTGTATCAAGTCTATTGTTTAACTGTACTGAACATACTGATTAAAAGCTGAGTTATTAAGCAAACAATTTGTCAATTTTAATTTATTTCATTTGTTGTAATTAAGATATTTGACACTACTTCATGCCTTCAGTGATTAAAATGCAATCGATACATAATTATTTCATTAGTACACTACCATTAGGTTGCATACACAGATCAAAATTTCATTTGTAATTGAGATATTACTGTGATTGCAGTAACCTTTTACTTTAATGAATTGAGGTTTTGGCCTCGAATATTTGGGTCAACATGCTACAAAACCTTCGTAAAATGCAATTTTAAGTCTCTTGTGAGGCTGATTGTTTTTGTTTCTCACTCTTTTTAGCGCTTATCACTCACTAATTCTACAGAGTTTTTTCTGCTAGGCTGAAAAAAGAGAGGGTTGGGGACATAGAAGTGGGTGAAATTGTGGTCAAGTGAATCAGAATATACAGGTCAAAACTCCCATCAAAACTACAATACCATGACCCCCCCCATCCCCACCCTCAAAAATGTAAAATATGTTGTCTGCAAAATAACCATAAATCAAGTACAACTTCTGTAAATTTTATGGGTAAACTCTATAACCTTGCAAGTATGTAGATGGAACCATGATACCTAAACACACCACACAAAAAATTACATAATGTAAACTTTATTCCTTAATATGGAGTTATATCATCACCTGCTTTAATTTTGTTTGACATGCTATCAGTATGACTCAGTATCACATGCGTATCAAGTTCATTCCACTCCATACTCAAATTATCACTAATTCTGCCAAATCTTCAAGGTGTTTTTTTATTTCTTCATGACCCTTTCAAACATGTCCCAGATTTTTTCAATCACATTTAGATTGGATGAATTACAGGCCAATCGAGATGTGGAACATCTCTCTCATGTTCATCAAACCGATCCAGCAAAATTCTAGCTCGATGGACACGAGAGTTATCGTCATAACACAGGATCCACTATGCGTACTTCTTGTTAAAAAAACTGGACAAATGACAATAATGCATTACTTAAAAGAGTTACATAATCCATAGATTTTATGCAATTAGACACCCCAACAAATGGTCCAACTCCAGTACTTGAAATACAGCCCCGAAACACGACGCTTCCAACTCCTTTTTGCATAGCTCTTTGGACACATTCTGGGTTTATGCTTTAGTGTTCTCCCTAAATTCTTTTTACAGCCTGGCAGCAAGGAATTTTAGCTGGGTGGTACTTTTATCAACCCCTTCTCCAATCGAAAAAAGAAATATTTTCCTTAACATTATTATACTTATCAAACACTTTAAGCAGTGTGGTAGGCATTAATGCAACATAACATGATAAACAGTTAGAAAATTGTACCAAAATAGTTAAAAAAAATTTACTAACAAATTATATTCGACACAGATTTCTTCTTTTTATAGATTGAAGGTTTAACGACAACAATAGGCTATAAGCAGTTGCTTGTCCCTAATTTAGAGCCACTAGTTCCAGGGAAGGGAGAGAACCAGTGCAGTATGACAAACACAACATCCATGCCTCACTGGGATTCGAACCTGGACCCCTTCTCGGATGAATGGTCATAAGCCATCGCTTAGACCACTGTGCCACCAGGGCGGCGACGCAAATTTCAGCCAGTTTTCATCAACACTGGTGGTGCATGTGGAAATAAGTTTTTCATTCTTACTATTATGTGCAATGTGAAAACATTCATTAAAGGAAATATAGCTGGGCGGCAGAGAAAATTAAGTGGGCGGGCCGCCCAGTAAAAAGGCTCTAGGAATAACACTATGCTTCTCCAGCCTTCCATGTGACTTCTGAGTGGCCATCAATAGAATACAAGCAGAATCTGGATTCGTCAGACTATATAATTCATCGCCATAGTTCAATGGTTCAGTGATAATGCTGTTTTGCCCAAGCAAGGCGATTTTGCTTATGGACAGTAGTTAAACTTCAGAAGTATCTGGTCAACACGATTGAAAATGCCCAAGCCATGCAGTTTTCTCCATAGCATTCATCCTGAGACTGCTTTATTTAGTCTAGCATTGTACTGTGGAAGCAGTTCTTCATGAGTCTGGAAATGTGCTGTAGTTGCTAACTGTCCCAAATGCCAGCGATTCCGATTTGTCATCATAGAGCTTCTTCCACAGTTGCTCTGCCAACAGTGATAGCTTCCATACTTCTTCCACTGGAAATGGACACTACTGACTGCTGACTTGGACAGTCCCACAAACTTTGCCATCTCTTGCAAGGAATGACTATGTTCTCGGCCAAAAATAATGGCCCCCTGTTGCCACTCAGTAATGTCACCTTTACTACCCATAGTTGTACCTGTAAAAGGAAATACAGAATGCTACAGATGCTTTGAACACACAGCTCAGTCATTCACAATCACAATCCAATCCAACAGTTTCGCTCTCCATAATTATACACAACTCATTCAATCATCAACTTTATACTTATGTACATGTTTCAATCAGCATTCTGTAATTTTTTGATCAGTGTGTTTATAATCACCGTGATTTTTAGAGGTGTAAACATTTAGAGAAAATAATTCTAGGTCTTTTCCAGGAGTTCGTCCAAAAAAAAAAAAAAAAAAAAAAAATTCCAGGAGTATAAATATTTGCTAGAATCATAGTGCTTTGTTTTGTATTTTATGCATTAGGGTGAAATTTACTGTGCATTTAGAATTCATTGGGAGTTCTATGGGCTCTACTGTTGCTGAATATTCTTCAGCGCTTGTTACATATTCAATGAAGAAGCGAAATTTCACCATATAAATATTGTTCTGCATAAAACTTAAATGAAGCAATCAGGAACTTAGCATAACGATAACACACACAAACAAACAAAAAAAAATTGCCATGGAACTGAAGATGTACTAGGGGTGTTCAAATGAAAAGGTACGAAACGTCATAAGAACGTAACCGTTAACATATTTGCCTATGCCGCTATGGGAGAACGTAGCGACACATCTAGGGATGCGATTGGAGTCGCCGGCGTGGATCGGAGTATGCGCGGGCGCCCGCATGCGCAGGAGAGAGCAGAGGCTCTTATAAAGAGCGCCGTCCAATTCACGCGGCAGTGCGTGTGAGGACAGGATGGCGTTCACATTGCAAAATTCGACGATTGAGGAGCAGCGAGGCGTTATCCGATTTCTGACAGCGGAAGGCGTTAAACCGGCCGCTATTCATCGCGGAGGGTGTGGTTCTGCTCCATGATAACGCGCGTCCACACGTCTCCAGGGTCACACACGCGGAACTGGCCAAGTTCCAGTGGGAGCAGCTTCACCATCCGCCCTACAGCCCGGACATGTCGCCCTGCGATTTCCATGTGTTTGGTCCCCTGAAAAAACATCTGAAAGGGAAGCGCTTCCACTCGGACGACGAACTCAAGGACGCTGTGCAGGAATGGGTCTCGTCACGGCCACAGGAATTCTGGGAACAAGGAATCCTTCGGCTCGTTAATCAATGGGATCGTTGTGCTACGGCCTATGGTGTATACTTTGAATAAAGTCTTCATTTATACCTAAAGTGTCGTTTCGTACCTTTTCATTTGAACACTCCTTGTATTTTACACAAGTATATTCGATAACATGTAGGACCTCAGAAGAGCTTTTCCTTTGTGTGATCAGAAGGTATGCATAAAGTCTGAAGTACTGTACTGTATACTTTATTTTTATGAATTAGATTTTTGGTGATGAAAGTACGTACTTTAAGAGATGCATCAATAAAGTTCAGTGAATGCAACGCACAAAAAGGACAGGTTGTGAAAGGTGTGGTAACTTACACGACACAGTCAATTACATGAGTAAAAATACCCATAAACATCACAGAGCTATGAGAATGTATGTGGCACAGAGAGTGCATCATGGCAGCTGATGTATGTGCTAGTGGGCAAAAATGAAGCAAAGAACTGATATCAAATTTAACAATTCAGAGTGAGCCAGTGCATCATTGAATCACCCACCATATTCGTCTGATCTAGCATTGGCTAACCACTTTTTGTTTCTTTCAACTGAAATTGCTAATAGGGATGAGACTTGCAGACAGTTTTTGGGGAAGGGTTTAATGACCACCATGAACAACTTGACAGGCTATATACACAGTCCATCCCTAATTTCAGACAACTGGTTTCAGGAAAGAGAGAGAGAGCCAGTACTACACTGCTGGACAATTGCTAAGGACGGATCGTAAACGGCTATATAGCGCATAAAAATGTAAGTGTGGTTGGATGCCAAGTGAAGTAAAATAATGTCAGAATGACAGGACATTACAAGAAAGACAATTTATTTTGCTCTGAAATCCAGAAGGCTTTGGAACGTGTTCAAGGGACAAACAGGCCATTTTGTGCAGAATACGTAAACGTAAAAAAAATGCAATTACCGTCCACAGGCGTTCCGGCGTAAGATGTCAATACGGGATATGGCCACCATGGAGGGCGATTCAAGATTCCACACGTCGTGTCATGCTTTGCACAACATTATCAAGCAGCTGTTGGGGTTATTTATCCCATTCCTCTGTCACTGCACGGATGAGGGTGTCCTTGTTTATTGGAGGGCATTGGCGACCAGCAAGACTCCTTCCCAAAGCACCCCACACATTTTCAGTGGGATTCAGATCTGGAGAACGTGCTGGCCATACGAGGCGTTGAATATCCTCGCTCTCAAGGCACTCCTGGACAGCGACTGTTCGATGACATGTTGCGTTGTCGTCCATGAAAATGAATCTATCACCAACAGCACCACGGAACATGCGAATATGAGGTAGCAGAACATCATTAATGTATCGTTGGCCAGTCATAGTCCCAGTTGGAAGCACATAGAGGGACGTATGGCCATTGATCATGATGCCAGCCCATACCATGACACTGCATGTCGGATATCGGTCCCTTTCCTGTATGTTTGCTGGACAATATGCAGTACCACTATCACGCCAGATCAGTTGTCGTCGACAATCAGACGATAGAGTGTATCTACTCTCATCTGAGAAGAGGACAGCAGACCAGTCGTTATCAGTCCAATTGCGATGTTTATGGCACCATTGCAAACCGGAGGTACGGTGACGTAAGGGCAATGGGATGCACACAACAGGACGGCGGGCGTATAGTCCTCCTTCATGCAAACGTCTGGCGACAGTTTTTCGGGAGATCCGCTTGCCAGTAGCAGCCATAAACTGATTTGCTACATCACCAACTGTGCTGCGCCGGTGTCTTTTTGTTGGTAGCACTATGTACCGATCTTCTGCATTTGTCGTATTGCGAACACGACCTTTCCCGTGACGTTTGCTACACTCTCCATTTGTTTGAAATGATTTCCAAAGCCTTGAAATAACACTGCGGCTGAAGTCGAACTCCCCTGGCAACATCTGTTATTTTTCGCCCTTCTTCAATCTTGCCAATAATACGGCCACGCGTAAAATCATCTAGGTGATGTCGGGAAGACATACTGAAAATTGCAAGTTCGTCAATTGATTCTTTCCCTTTGAACTTTGCGTTTGAACAACAACGGTCAATACGCGTCACATCCTATATATCTCTTATTAGTGCTATGACGTCACCAACGAGATCGGCAATCCAAAATTTGCATACGCACAACACGTCTTACTGTATCCCGCACTTATACTAATTTCCACATTTTTCTGCCTTCCATTTTATGGTTGCTATCGTTGCAATTGTCATCCGTCCTTAGCAATTGTCCGGCAGTGTATAAGGCAAACACAACATCTATGTCTCACCAGAATTCAAACCCTGACTCAACTCTGAGATTTGTGGCCATTCAAATGAATGTGACAATTTAGCTGCTGACAATAACAAAGGACTTTTTCCATACCTTCCAGCAATTATATGAACGATGCCAAAAGTGAATTAAATCAGGGGTATTTTTAAGGTTAGTAAAGTTAGTTTTCTTAAATATTACCTACTGCTCATTTTTATTATGCATCCATCAAAATTTAAGGACACACCATGTACATACCAATACTGCTGTATTATTAAAATTATATCCACAGTTGTAATCCAGTGCTATATCATTTATTACCTTCAGTAATTCAAATGTGCCATACATTAGTTAATTTAAATTATCATGACAGCATATTACATTTTTTCTACTTCTACAATAAAGTTCAAAAGTTGCACAGGATAAGACTATCCTGAAGGGTTTAATGCCAGCATGCGGAGAAATCACTCTACAATGCTTGTTGAATGGGATTCACACCTAAATACAACAAACAAATCTATAAAAAAATCTGTTTATTGGTGCAAAGATATATTTAAAGATGAAATTCAAGGGGGAAATTGCATCTCCTGAGCTTTCGCTCTCCGACCGGGCGGCTTTCTCAAGAACTACAAACGTTATTAACTATTCTGGTGAGTAGTATCTAACTATCCTCCCGGTGGGAGAGCGAAAGCTCGGGAGATACAATTTCCCCCCTGTATTTCGTCTTTAAATATATCTTCAAACCAATGAACGGAGTTTTATATAGATTTGTTTGTTACACTCTAAAATGAATTTAGTTTTTAAAGAAATTCCCACTGCAGGTAGAAAATTTCAGAACTCAGCTAATGGAAGAGGAAGTACAACCGTTACAGTGAGTTATGTGTGACAAAATCCTTACCTTCCCATATCCACACACTTTTGTCCCTACTGCAGGTGGCCAGATATTGTCCAGATCGTGACCATGATGCACACTTTACTTCATTTTCATGGCCTTCTAATGTGGCCGTACATTCAAACTGACCACTTCTTTTATCCCAAATACATGTAGTAGCATCAAAACTGGTGGATGCGAGGTAGTTACCACACGGAGACCATGACACACTGCGAACAGTCCGCTGATGACCGTCAGTCAAAATAGTTTTACAAGACCATGAATCACCTATTGAAAGCATATTAAAGAAAATCAGAAAAAACTCACAAAAACATGTAGCTGAGTTATGTAACTACTATACAAATATCGCAGCAGCTAAGAAACAGTTTCAGCATCATTTTCTCTATTACTGTCATGATGGCATGAATTTAATTTGAACAACTACAAAATCCAGTAAAAAATCCTGCAGTTTTAATCATTTACTTAAACATTATCTCCCTCATATAAATATAATATCAAAGGTCTTGTTTACCTAATATTGAAAGGTATTTCGCACGTTGTTGCTCCGTGAGACACATGACCCTTCCCTGAGAGAGGCCTTTTTGTGCAAGAGCACGTGTCTCACAGAGCGACAATGTGTGAAATACCTTTCAATATAAGGCAAACAATACCTTCGATATTATATTTATATGATCTAAAGCCTGTTTTACCATAAGACAGTCCTTTGGGATTTGTCTCATGATATGCATATCATCTCCCTCCTTCTGATTTTGAGATACAGCTTTTGGGAAAGTGTTTCACCAAATAATTTTTTTTTCCTGTTTTTATTTGGTATACTAAATGTCTCACAAAATTGAATTACTAACCCTTCTAGTCTTAACTGGAGATTGCTAACAAACTAAGATTCGGCAAATTGTATGCAGTGGTGAAAGTGGGCGGGAATAGTGGAAAATGGTGCTGCTGTAAGAAATTGGAAAGGAGAATGGTGTTTCCCTAAACAAAATATGTAGCTGTGAACAAAAGTATGCAAAAAAAAAAAAAAAAAAAAAAAAAAAATGCTGCTAAACTATACGAAGAAATTCAGGAGTACCCATGAATTCCATTATTTTTTGTGTAAGAGTGTTATGTTTCAAAGCTTTGTCTCTGTGATTTTGCAGTTTTCAGAGCTTTTCTCCTGAGACAGTAAAATTTGCCCTTCAGACTTTTAGCCAGAGGCGATGATTGCATTTGACTGTTTTGCTTTCGCATCTTCCCATACGTTATCCACCAGAGGGAAATCTTGAAGTAGTAAAGTGCTGCTGATTAGCTTTAGAATACTGAACTCAAAGATCAAAGTAATTCATTTAACAGGGACACTCAGTATCTAGCCGCTGACCAAAGCTGCACTGACTTTCACAAAAGACAGCATCCACTTACTGCTTAAAGTGGCTTTTAACAGTAGCATTTTTTTTTTTTGTAATTGAAACTTATAAAAAAAAAACAATCTGTGAGGAGAAAAACAATGCTATTCTCTATCCTTCAGATGTCCTTTCTTTGTCCACGGTTATGAGACAGGATCTTCTCTTCCTTCCTTTTCTTCCTTTCTCTCTCTACCCCTCGGTACCCTGTCATGTTATGGGGACACGAGAGAAAATATTATAATCAGAGAAAGGCATTTGTGAGGCATTGAATAAAATCTAAAGGCCACAAAGCACTTTTCCTTTGGCACCTCTTCTTCGGTTCATCGTCTTGGCGTACATTTGCATAGTCTTGGATGCACATTCCTTGGCTATTGTTTGAAGTAAGATAAAAGGACATGCAATCAAAGTCTCTTTGCTACATTGTGTAGCTGCCGCTGTGTTATTTTTGAAGTTAGGAGTCAGCTGACATTGTTGGCATTATGCAGTTTGAGGAATGCAGGACAGGCTGAGTATGGCTGTACGTGGAGAGTGATGCTGAATTTCCGTTTCATCTTTCCTGCCAATAGTGTTTACAGAGGAGAGGCCTTTAGGCCAAGCATGTGTTGAATTTCCGTTCTCCTCCGTTTGCCATTAAAGTGGACGTCTAGTGATTTTGCTTCCTATACTTCCAATAGGCAAAGTTCTGTACACGTTTTCTTCATAATTAATGCATTCCCAAGGATGAAAATTTGAACGTTGATTAAAATAACTTCATATTATAACCTGGAATACTTAATATTTTCTAAAACATAACCATAATTAAGCAATTTAACATTTGTTTGTCTACTGACGTCATCAATGTACAGGTCGAGCCATCTTTTCTCTGACCTCGACACCACTAAAAGAAAAGTTATTTATTTTTAATATAATTATAGTTATGTTTTAGAAAATATTAAGTATTCCAAGTTGTAATATGGAGTTATTTTAATCGATGTTCAAATTTTCATCCTTGGGAACGCATCAATTGTGAAAAAATGTGCACAGAAGTTTCCCCATTAGAAGTATAGGAAGCAAAACCACTAGACGTCCACCTTAAGTGCATTTCCCTAGGAGAGGTGTATAGGCCAAGTTAACTGCTTCGTGCCGAACTTGACTGGGCTGACTGCTTCTTGCTGCACTTCTGTTCTCATCCATCTGTTGTTAAGTGCATCTGCCTAGGAGAGGTATATAGGCCAAGTTAACTGCTTTGTGCCAAGCTAGACTGGGCTGACTGTTTCTTGATGCACTTCTGTTCTCACCTGTCTGCTGTTAAGTGCATCTGCCTAGGAGAGGTGTATAGGCCAAGTTAACTGCTTTGTGCCTCTTCTATAGTGTAAAGGCCTCTCAAGTTAAAGGTTGCTATCTGATTCAAAGCTAATGTTCTGTGGAATTAAAGAGTTGAAATATAAAAAATTGTGTTTGCTAAAATTCTTGTGCACAGTCATGTATTGGGTTGGTGCAAATTAAATGTCCGGCATGAACGAGCAGCGGAGACAGGCCCTCACCACAGGGGAATGGAACCACCCACAGGTGTTGCGGGTATTACGTCACAGAGTTACTATACATATCTAGCACATGTGTGAAGAACAAGGTTCAAGCAGGGTTTGTTTGGACGTAATGAGGCTTGCAAAGGAAACACAAAGACACCAGATTTGAGAGTCATCCATCTTCCTGTATGAATTGAAACTGGGCCACTCTGCAGGAACAGCCGCTCGAAACGTTAACAAAGTGTTTGGGGAGAATACAGCCAACGAATGAGCCATTTGGCAATGGCTTTTGAAGTTTCGAAGCAGAGATATGGACCTGCAAAACGAAGCACGTGGTCGCCGACCTGTTGCTGTTTCTGACGATGTTCTGTTACGTGTGGTTGAAGCGGACCTCTAAGAAATGAATAGTGTATTTTTTCACTCACTATTCGCGTGCTGCTGTGGTTGAAGTATATCAAGACTGGAGAAATGGCATCATTAGGAATAAGCGACATGGAAACTGCAGAGCACCACGTTCCATTGATGTGAGAGGTGAATGTCGGATGCGAAGGTGCATGAGGGACGATCGACACGCTACAGTGCAGCAACTTACTGGCCAAATGAATCAAGGGATACCGGAAGTGTGTCTAAAACGACAGTTCAGCAAACCCTGCTGCATACGGGGCTCCAATGCAGATGGATGGTCACTGCACCTATGCTAACAAAGGTGCACCGACAGAAAAGGCTTACATTTGCATGGCAGTATCGGAATTGGACCTTCGCTGATTGGCAAAGGATTGCCTTCTCCGATGAGTCACGTTTTCTGCTTCATCAAACAGATGGACGTTGGCGTATAAAGCAAGAAACATCGGAGAACAAACAATCTTCAACCACTGCTGGAAGAACACAAGCTGGTGGGAGCAGCGTTATGGTCTGGGGAATGTTTTTGTGGCATTCCCTGGGTCCACTCATACCGGTGGAAGGTGCTATGGACAGAATTTGTTGTGAATCCATCCTTGAAGACCATGTACACCCACACAGGCTGATTGTCTTCCCTGGGGCGGATGGAATCTTCCACCATTAAAATGTGACATGTCACACAGCTAGAAATGTCCAAGAGTGGTTGGAAGAGCACGATGAAGACTTCAAAGTACTTCCCTGGCCCTCTTAATTCCCCAGACTTAAACCTAATTGAGCATCTGTAGGACCACCTTGATTGTGTTGTTCGCTCTATGGATCCTCCACTACACACCCTACAGCAGCTGTCAGATGCACTGCAGTCAGCATGGCTCCACACACCTAAAAACACCTCCCAGCCCATCTAATTGCTGTCCGCACTGCACACGGCGGTTCCTTTGAATATTAGCTGATGGTCACAATAATGTGACTCGACTGTGTATTGTAATGCAGAGTACTTGTGAAAATTTTGGAAAATGGGTTTTACACTCAAAAATGAGCCGGGAGAAGAAGCATCTTTTGAGCAGGCAAGTAAGACATTTTGGATGCCTTATTTTCCCATTTGGGCCTCCCAGGAGTGACCTTTGTGAAAGTGGCAAAAACAAGGTGATAAATTGCCTTGTCTTCATTTTTTTTTTTTTTGGCCCTAACAGAATTCTCTTATTGCAAATTTACAAGGGTGCCATAAAAAGCAGTATTTCAAAAAATTAAGATTTTATTTTACCTTAAAAAAATAATGAAGTGAAAAATGGTTAAAAACCAAATTTCTCGAAATTCTCAAAATGAAAAAAGTTGATGTACACAAATTTTGAATTCCAAAGGACTATATATTAGTCCTTTGGAATTCAAAATTTGGACTACATCACAGTGATTTTGACAATCATTGTGATGTAATCCAAAGTTTTCAATCTTATTTCCTTTCACTTGCACAAATTTTAGAAATAAGAACAAGGTGTATCATACAAATATTTCTTCCGCATTTACTACACAGAGTTTTTGATTTCCTGTCCTTAGAGCATAGCCACAAATGCTTACTTTCCAGGTTTAGTAAGTTTTTGAGATGGTTTTGATAAAATAAATTCTGGTGGCATTGCCACCAGATTTGTTTTTTGTTTTTGTTTTAGACCCCCCAGAAATTGTTTGTTTGTTTTCTGTCCTTGGCCACATGAACTTACAAAATCATCGTAGATAATAGCACAGCCAATTCCCACAGCACGATGTAATAATCTCTATAGGCAAGAGAGTAAGTTTCTGAAAAGGCAGTTAAAACCAGCATGGCAGAAACTAGTTTGTGCCATAAAGGTGGCAATAACTGGCAGAAACCCAGAAAATAATTATGTCTTGTAATAAAAACTTACTGAAACACCACAAATAGCATATAATGAATAGCATAGGGAAATGTATTTTAAAGTAAAACAAGTTCAGTTGCAATGTTTACAATATTTATTCAAAGGTTACATAACAGTAAATTCACCATTCAAGTGCACTTTTTCCACGAAGTAGTCGATAGCAAAAAAACAATTTTGCTGCTGTTTCCAAACTCAAACAATTTTTTAATTTATTGTGAATAAATGAAAAGCTTGAGAATATTCTTTCAAGCCCAGCAGAACTTGCAAGCAATATCATCCTTGTGCAAGCAAGAGTTATGAAATCTTCATTTGCAGTTGTTTTCTTTAAACTAGACCACCATGTAGAAGCTGAGACATTTTCTAAGACTTCATTGGAGTAATATGTTTCAGGAAAAGGAGCTGATTTTGCTTGAAAAGCTATGATGTAAGGCACAAAATTTGGGTTGATGTCATAAAGTAGCACTTTCTTCCTGCTCGTGTGACAATTCAGATCCCATGTACTTTGTATATTAAGTAGATCACTGCCGTCTGAACACGATATTACAGAGTAAAAACTTTAATGTAAAATCACCATAGTTAAAAACATTTACATCTAAAATTGCACTAGCACTTTTAAATCTGCATTGGATTCATCATCAGGTGTAAAACTGATTATGTGAACGGTAGGTTATATACATCGAGAAGAGGATGTGAGTGTGTTATGTGGAAGGGCATACACACAGATGACGAGTCAAGTTCTCAGTTAGTAAGTAAGAATAGCAATGCCGTCAGTTAGGGTCCAAATTAGGTGAGTCACATTGGAATAAGTGTTTTCATGGGTTTGGTACTACACACGGAAAGTCGTAGTTGGAACACTTCTGTTGGTTGGCAAAAATGTGTAGACTTTCAGTGAAAAGAGTTAGATTTTTTGACAATGGGGTAGTAAGTATTTTTGTTTCGTCCCATACGGGTTAAAACATCTTGTTACGAAATAGGCGCAATATCGTTGCGTAGTGGATCCGTTTTTTATATTGTATTTATGTTCCGTTATGTGGGTCGTCGAGCCTATATACATTAGGTCATGCTTCCCGGGTTCGATTGCTTTCAATGGGATTCTGTAGACACCATGTTTATCCATGCCCTGGATTTGGTCCCTGTCCTTTTTGACCAAAGACCAGATGCTGCGGCTCTTTACCCTAAAGTTCAAGCTGTACGGTCTGCATATATTTTTCAAGATATTGATTATTGGAGGGATATGAGGCATAGACCCCACATAGCGTTTTGATGGTTCGTCTTCTGATTAAGGTACACGACATATTCTCCTGAATTTTTTGGAGTGCCTCGTCTATGACAGAGTGGGGGTAGCCAAAGGTGATGGGCGAGTTTTTTTATGGTAGCAATTTCACTACAGTATGAGTCAAGAGTTGAAGAATGTGATTTGGCCTGGTTTAACATTGCGAATCGAGGATAGTTTTTGACAGGGAGGGTGAGACGAAGTTTCTGGTATCATAGAAATAGAGGCAGAGGGCTTTCGGTAAACAGAGGTAATAACAGTGTGGTTGATGAGATCACGCCTTAGCAAAATGTCCAGAAAGGGGAGAGTCAGGTTGGTCTTCAATTCAGTAGTGAAGTTTATAGTGGGATATCTTGAAGCCAAAGAATCTGTGAAGGACTGCAGGTTCTCTATAGAGGAGGGCCAGAAAACCAAGATATCGTTGACATAACGCATATATAATAATGGCTTAATGTGACATGTCGACAGAACTTCATTCTCGAGATGCTGCATTAATATTTCTGCCAGTAGAGGAGAGAGGGGCGGGGCGGGGGGCTCCTCCAAGTTGACGGTAGATTGAGTCATTGAAACAAAAATACGATCTATTGTATACTAGGTGAAGTGCACAAAGTATAGCTTGTGTTTCAAAATCTGAATACCTTCCCTCGGTTTGCAATTTTGTAACTATCAGATCATGAACCAGTGGGATGGGGATACTGGGATATAATAAGATCATGTCGAGGGATAACATTATCAAAGGAGAGGAGACAGGTTGAAAGGTTCGGATCCATGGCAAAGCCTGTAGGGGACTGGAAACTGAGTAGTTAGAGGAGGAGGTGAATTGGGAGAGGAGCGAAGCTAAAGCTCGTTCGAGGGGTCTGGTGGGAGAAGCGTAAGCAGAAACAAGGGGTCTGAGGGGGTACCCCTCTTTACGCAGTTTAATTTTTCCAAAGAGTCCATGGACTCTTGGACCGGGTGGGGGTGTAAACTATTAAAAAGGCAAAATGGAAGGGAATCAAGAGATTTTAGGTTCCTGAGGGTGGTTATGGTAGCCTGTGTTGGATCTCGAGTGCTAGAAGAATGAGGAATACCCTGGATTGCCTGTTCCATCTTGGCGCGGTAATCCATTCTGTTTAATACAACAATCTGTGAACCTTTGTCTGCACTAATGATTGAAACATCAGAATTCTTACGGAGAGACCGTAGCTGTTTCTGTTCTTCCAGGATTTGTCGGGAAGTGACATTACGTCCTTGATTAGAATCAAATGATTTGATGGCTTTTGCCACTTTGTAGCGTGAGAACTCCTGAATGGAACTTGGATGGGATTTCACGATTGCTTCAACCTGTGGAACCAGGGTGAAGTTATTAAGGTGTTTGACAGGAAAGGCAAATTTCGGTCTTCAAGTGCAGAACACTGAATGGGGGTCAGGACCAAGTTGCTTAGATTTAAATAGTCGGGGGGGGGGGGGGTTCAGCTTTGGTGCAGTACATTTTCTTGCATCATCCCAAATGGGTTGTATCAGCCACCAGGTTTCTAAGTTCTTTAATGTGGATCTCCCGTAGTTCAAGTTCACGAGAGCCACAAGTTGCAGGAATTGTTATAAGTGCCCTATTTAGCAGAATAGGGTGAATAGAGGACATCACGATCTTGTATGCCTCATAAGTGCGTCGATTCAAGAAGTCGAGATATCTCCTTTTTTTGTTTGATGACATTGCTAAGTCCTGCGGTCCGTAAAATGATATTGTCACGTCTTGAAATCGGTTTTTGTCGTATTACTCCCAGATCACGACAATTAATTAGAAATGTGAGATGTAGCCCTTCTGAAGTCAGTTTATGCTTCCACTTCCCAAATGCTTTCACCACACTATCCATATAAACTCAGGAGAGATCGAAAAAAAAAACACATACCAAGAAGCGGCACTGGCTGAATTCCGTAGGAGTTTCGTGTTGACGTTGTATATTAAGTAGATCACTGCCATCTGAATACAATATTATAGAGTAAAAACTTTAATGTAAAATCATATTGATTCCATATATTTTGGACGAAGCATATAAGCTAGCATATGATGTTGAGTTATTGCTTGACTAAATCTACTCTTAACCAGGCTTTCATTAGTTTTCATGAGATTATCATCATCTATTAGGGTCAACCAAATTGCACAAGCATCTGCAATAGAACAGTCCTCTTTTTGGATCTTATCCAAGGCAGCAGCAATAGGTTTTAAAAGTTGCAATAAGTGTTTTACTTCTTTATTAATCATCCGATTATTTATGACTACATCTTTGTCATCTATATTGTCTTCATGACCTTCAAGTATTTGTGAGTAATATGGATGATTCTTTATGAATGATTTCAAGCAATCTACCTGACTGTTCCACCTTGTATTGCCGGGTAATTGTGGCTTCACAGCATTCGGATATTCCTTAGGCCAAGCACTTTGTGATAAGTTCTGAAATATTTCTGAACAGATACCACATGCTTCAAAACACTCTGGTGTAATATCTTGTCTAAGAAAGTTAAGATAGTGGGCTGAACACTTATAAGTTGTAACTGATGGGTTCTCTTCAATAATAATCTTTCTCATTGATTCCATTTTTTCATTATCTGTTACAAGAGCTTTCACTTTACATTTGTATTCCTTTCCTACTTCTGTTATTGCTGCCTTGGCTAAATCAGCACAGTAACTTGCTGTATTTTTCTTGGACCCTGTATTTACAGAATTAAAGAAGATACATTCAGTACCAGTATGAATACAATTAGCAATAACCGGTTCACTGTGGATGTTACTTCAACCATCTTGAATCAATGTAACTATTTCACCACTGACTTTCTTTTCAACTTCTGACTGCAATTCATTATGTACTTTATCTAACAGGTTTCCAGCCAGTTTTCCTTTTTGGAGGTGTGTCATTTGGTCTTAGTAAACTGATCATTCTTGTAAAGGATGGATGTTCACTAGCCAAGAATGGAATATTGCAACTGTAAAAAAAAAAAAAAAATTGCGATTGCCACATCAAAAGTCTCTTTGTTCTTTGAACTTGTTTTATGACAAAATGTTTCATACTGGCCTGACTCGCTGAAGGTCTGTCTTATTCAGGTTCTTTTTCTTCTCCTTGTCTTGGTTTCTTTGCAGCTGGAGCTGAATTCTCTTCGATAAGTTCCATGCCAACAGGTCCGCCTATCTGCTGCTTACTACTGCTGTCACCATAGCATTTTTTCTGGTGCTCCTTCATTCTGTAAGATTTAGCACTAACAACTTTCTTGCAGTTGATACATTCAACTATTAGCTTATTATGAACTTTTTTTCTGCACATAAACCCCCCAAATTGGGTCCACTGGCCTACCACCTCTAGAAGTAGACATAATAGCATAAACAGAAGTCAACAAAACAAACTACATTCAAACTTTCTTTTTGACAAAATGGCTCCCCTTGCTTAAACAAACCCACTACTGAAATATGTAAGACAAGCTGTGATTGGTGGTTCATTGGCTTTAATACAGCTTATCTGGTTGGTGCACTTGAGATAAGAGTCATAGGCCAATGAGGTTCTTCTTTACAACCAATCTGCTAATCATGTTGCTTCTTATATTATAGCCAAGGATCAAGCATGTCTAAAAATATATATATATATATTATATTTTAATTATTCAAATGATTAATTACTACAAATTACTATAATACTAAATTATTGTAATAAAAAAATATTTATCATCTCTGATTTACTGTAAATTTCCAAGGTTCGTACTCTTCCAAGCAAAATAAATTCAAGCACTTTTCAAGGACTTGTTAAACCCGAATTATCATATGTGTGTACTGTCAGTCGGTCAGTAGGTAGGTATTTTAGTAAGTTCAGAATATTAATCTTAGCTGGGATGGGCACATTTTCAAGGACCTGGCTGTTACCCCTTGACCCATGTTGGTTTATTTTATTAACTTTGAATTGCCCCTCTGTTTTGGTGTTTTTCAAAATCATTTTATTTTGTGGAAGATTTTGAAAGGGTACATTATTTTTGTATTCATCTGCTGGTATGACACTTATTGTTTGCTTTAACTTTTTATTTTGATGCATGACTTTGATGCAGCCAGGAGACAAAGTTTTATGCATGAAGCACAAGCAATTCCTGGAAATTCAACCCTCCAGTAAGAAAGCATCCCTAACCCCAGTAAACAGGAACCCATCACAATTTGCGAATACATCATTGCATTTATTTTACTCACATGGTTGACGCTTTACTCTGTACTGATATCGTAGCCAAGGCAACAACTGTCCACACACTCCCCTGGATTGAACGCAAGTTCTGCGCTATTTGATCAGCTTTATGTTTTTAGAACTACACAGAAATCTCCTATACATATTTTTAGTACAAACAGTTATTTAACACATGCTCTTTCATACCATTACTTAAAAACAAAACAAGTTTTCAAGTACTATTTACCCTCAAACTTTTTCAAGTACTTTCAAGGACTTGAAAATGAACTTTTATTCAAGAACTTTTCAAGGAGTGTACAAACCATGATTTCATTTACTAATTGATACAAAAAACGGTTTAAGTACTTTTTTTCAGTTTCTGCCAGTTGTTACCATTTTCTGCTGGTTTAAACTGGTCATATACAGTCTCTACCACTGGCACAGCAAAAACCCAACTCTCCAAGAGATACACATATTACACTTTACTGTGCTTCATTAAATACTTTAAATATAATTTTAAAAGATGAAGGTTAATATACAAAAGTGGTAAACACGTGATGTGACATCTGTGCAAATGGGACTGTGCCGCAGAATTCACAGAATGAAATGGCAATTAACAGATACAACTTTCAGCATTCAAGCAATGAATTAAACCTTATATCATGAAGGATAAAAATCATGAGCAATCACAAAGGCTATTACTAATACAAGCTTTCAATAAATTAAAAAAAAAAAAAGTTTATGTTAGTAATAACCTTTGTGATTGCTCATGCTTGTGATATAAGGTTTGATTCATTGATGGAATACTGAAAGTTATTAGGAGTACAAATAGGTTTTAAAGCATTTTTTGTGCTACATATTCACTAATTTACATATCTGGCATTCCCCCGTGTTGTTGTCATGTGACCGTAACTGGTCCAGAGTATAAAATGTGACATAGAAGTTTGCCCAACAGTCAAATGCACCTGCACATCGGTAGGTGAAAGATGGCATGTGATACTGCATTTATTCAACATTGCATTCATTACGAATTTCATCAAGGAAACAGTGTTACAAAAGCATGTGCATCGATCTGTTCTGTTTTGGGGGAGAATATTGTATAGCGGTCAAGAACGTAGCAGTGCCCTGCAGAAGGTTGCACATGAGGAATTGCAAGCATTGCTGGATGAAGATTCGTTTCA
This sequence comes from Macrothele yani, assembly GCA_039090855.1. Lineage (NCBI taxonomy): Eukaryota > Metazoa > Arthropoda > Arachnida > Araneae > Macrothelidae > Macrothele > Macrothele yani. The sequence goes on from CM076989.1 coordinate 120,254,436, forward strand.
AATGCAAAAAGAACTAGCTAAACAACTGGGGGTAACTCAGCAAACCATTTCCAATCATTTTCGCACTATAGGAAAGATTCAGAAGGAAGGAAAATGGGTACCACATGACCTGAGCCAGAGGAATAAGGATGAGCATATCATGAAGCATTTGAATCTGTTGAAATAAACAGCACAGAGTCTTTCCTGTGGAAAATCGTTATGGATGATGAAAGGTGGACATGATACAATAATCCCAAATGCAAAAAATACTGGGTAGACCCCGGGGAAGCAACGACTTCAACACCAGAACATAATATCCACTCCAAGGAAGTTCTGCTGTGCATCTGGTGGGATATGAAGGGTATGCTCTATTATGAACTATTGGAACAGGGTCAAACTGTTACTGCGGATTACTACAAGCAACAATTGCTGCGATTGAACCAGGAAATCTGTCAGAAATGCCCAAACACAGGCAAAGGATTGCATCCCGTGAAATTACTCCATGACAACGCTAGGCCGCATGTTGCGAAATCGGTCAAGGAAACATTATTGATGCTTTGCTAGGAAGTTTTGGAGCACCTGGTGTATAATCCTGACATAGATCCTTCAGACTATCATTTGTTCAGATCGATGCAATATGGTTTGTCTACTGTACGGTTTCGGACATGTAACGAAGTGCAAAAATGGGTTGATGACTTCATCGCACCACACGACGAAGTATTCCATCGTCGTGACTGAAATCCATCAGCTGCTCGACCAATGGCGGAAGGTGATAGATCTATAATGGCAGCACATATTTTGATTCGTAAAGGTATTGTTGTTTTTTCTCAAATTATTATATCTTTTTTATTGGAGGTTTAACGACCGCAGTGAGCAACTCAATGGCAGTTGCTCTTCCCTAATTTAGGGTCACTGGTTCCAGGGAAGGGAGAGAGCCAGTGCCGTAAGACAAATACAACATCCATGCCCACAGGGATTCGAACCCGAACTGCTTTTGGACGAATGATCAGAGGTCCATCGCTTAGACCACTGTGTTACCAGGGTGGTGTTTTCTCTCAAATTACATGTTGTGTTGTCTTAAAATGCTTTAAAACTTATTTGTACATCTAATATATCTGTTAATTGCAGTTTCACTATGTGAATTCTGTGGTGCAGTCCCATTTGCATAGATGGCACATCACATGTTTACTACTCTTGTATATTTATTTATGTTACTCTCCTCCGGACTGTTGTTTCATTCATCTAAAGATGGGTCCAAGGTGGACCGAAAGGTCTCATGATTTTTAAAAATTGTATTTAAAAGTATTTAACAAAGCATAACAAGGTGTAATATGTGTGTCTGTTGCCCATAGAGATTATTACATCATGCTGTGGGAATTGGCTGCCCTATTATCTATGATTATTTGTTTGCACGAAAATTTGAATATTGACATTACAAAACCATGATTAATTTTGTAAGTTCATGCCACAATTATTTTCTGAAAATTTCATGTTTAACATAAAATGACCAATTCAACTGTACTTCAAAATTGCAATGTAGTACTGTAATGAAGTACTGTAATGGTGGGGTGCGAAACATCTCAGATGAACTTTCATCTGCAAGTATAGACAGCCAGTTGAAGATTATGGAATGGTTACAGTACAGGCATTTATTCCCTCCACTTCTGCACTGGAAGGTACAACAAAAAGACAGTCTATGAGTTCCCACAATGTATTAATAGCATATGAAAATAAAATGTGGGGTGTACTGAACTGCACCTGAGTCATGAAGAGCTAAAAAACACCCTAGTCACTAATAATCAAAGTATAAATGGAGGATGTCATCGCTCTATCCACATTATTTTATAAACAACGCATAGCAACTGAAAAATTGTGTTCCGACACCGCTGGGATCAAATCCCAGATCTCTTGATAACAAGCCGAGTGTGTTCACATTTACGCTACAGTGCCAACAATTCTCAGCACCATGCGCAGTTTATCAGTCAACATCTGATTACACAAATTCCTATTGATGGTCTCAGCAAATTCTGAGATGTCGTCATCTGGTGACATTTAACACAACAGCTATTTAATTGTAGCTGATAAATTCAAAGGGCAATAGAAATGGTTAATATATTTCAAATACGTGGAGATAATGTAAATGGATGATCTCATCGCTCTGTCTACATTATTTTATAAACAACACAAAGCAACTGAAATATATTCACCATTTCTATTGCCCTTTGGATTTATCAGCTACAATTAAATACCACCAGATGACATCTCAGTTGGTGAGATCATCACAATTTTTCAGTTGCTTATAAAATAAAGGGGACAGAGTGATGACATCATCCATTTACATTATTCCCATGTATTTGAAATATATCAGTCAAAGTATTACAGTACAAGAATTTGACATGCCTAGAATCTGATGGCAGGAAAAATTTAGGACACTATACATTTCGTTTGTTTGGGGGTTTAATGGCTACCATAGCAACTCAATGGGCTATAAATAGCCACCCATTCTTAATTCAGGATAACTGATTCCAGGGAAGGGAGACAGCCAGAGCCATAAGGCATGCACAATATCCATGCCTCCCTGGGATTCTGACTCGGACCCATCTTGGACAAATGGCCAGAAGCCAGCGTTTAGACCACCGAGTCAGTATATTATATAATCAAAGAATCATGTTAAAGAAGGAAAAACATGAAATTAAAACCTTTTGCACTCATAACTAAAATGTTTAGTATCACTGAAATTTTTTAAAAACATGAGATGCATTTTAAATACAGATTTTGGTACTTCAAGTAATTTTTGAATGCTGAACAGTTGGGGAAATAAATTTTTATTCTAGAATACTCTGAGCAAAATGCATTAACAGGGGAGGAGGGGGCTAGTATTAAAGAATGAACGAAATCTACTTATTAAAATGAATTAAACTGAAGATCTTAATATAAGCTGTCCAAAGCTAATTTGAAAGATTTGTCCGAATGTGGACCAGATCCAGAGAATAATTTAACAAACGGACCCAATCCAGAAAAGAATTTAACAAACGGACCCGATCTAGAGAAGAATTTAACAAACATCATAGAGACGAATTTATGCGGTAAAGTGTCAAAAAACCAAAGATTATGGAGAAGTTGAACCCACATTGGTGTGTGTCTATATTCAGCTCATAAAGTCTTAAATAAAGCATATGCAAATCAGGGTGCCGGCACCATAGCAATGGGCCAAGTCTTTTGTGTAACGTTTCTAATTGCTCCTTCTCTCACACCATCTCACATACACAAATCAAAAGTTTTACTACAACAAAAATTACAAGAGAAAAATTGATATTTACCATTTTCACCCCATAATCGAATAGTTTTGTCACCACCACAACTAGCCAATACAGTACCTTGGGGATTCCAGGCCACACACCACACTCTGTCAGAGTGACCTGACAATTCGATGATATTTTTCATAACCATTTCGAATCAAAATATTATTATGACACACAAAAAACTTGCTGCTGTCAACAGTACACCAACATGAGGGTAAAACTTGTTGGCTTAAGAATACTCCCTTTTGTTTACATACTCGCCTAAACAACACTAAGCACGTGACTCTAATCGGAAAAGCTGAAAATCATAATGTATTTCTATATCGATTCATATCGAATTGTATCGTTGTTTTGAAGCTATTTTCAAGGCTGAACCCAAGGAGGCTGGACCCTAAAGACCTTGGGCTGGACCAGTTCAGCCCAATGGTTTAGGCAAAGTGTGGGAATTTTGATGTTGTTTACATGATACCTATGCAGTTTCGGCTGTATGTATTTTTGAATTGCGTGGCTCTTGGTTGCATAAATCGGGTTAATATAAAGGGGGTTAGAATGAGATATCTGGAGATGCCCTTGTTAATGAAGCCTATAACTTGTTAATGAAGCGATGCCTTTGTTATGAAGCGTGATGCCACTTTGCCTGAAGCCTGTAACCACGAGAGACGGCCGTCAAAGTGTGGGAAAGCTGATGGTTTTCAAGGCTATTGCAATGCATTTTGCTGTGGCCGAAGCGCCTTTTTTCGTTGTAAATGTTTCAAATTTCGTATATTTACTTTAAATTGAAATACAGGAACGCTAGTGCGAATTTTAAACAAAACATAACGTTAAAACTGAAAACTTTACTCGTATAAGAAGTATAATTCATTCCGGTTTGATATTAACACGGTTTCTTCAACCAAAAACCACTCAATTCCAAAATACACACAGTTGAAATTACATAGGTATCATCAACGAGACAGAAATACCTCGTTGGGTATCATGTAAACAATGTCAAATTCCTACAGTTTGCGGCTTCACGGTTAAGAGACTCAGGGCTTTCTGCGATTAATTGTACAATACGATTAATTGTATAATACGATTAATCGCAGAAAGCCATTCTCAGGTGGTCCGCAGCGCATCACCGGGATGCGAACCCGGACCTCGTTCGGACGAATGATCAGAGGCCATCGCTTAGACCACTACGCCACCGGGGCGGCGATTGGAGGTTTAACGACCACCGTGAGCAACTCAATGGGCTATTATAAGCAGTCACCCGTCCCTAATTTAGGGCCACTGGTTCCAGGGAAGGGAGAGAGCCAGTGTCATAAGACAAACACAACATCCATGCCTCACCGGGATTCGAACCCGGACCCCTTTCGGACGAATGATCAGAGGCCATCGCTTAGACCACTGTGCCACCGGGGCGGCGCTCTATGCTTCACACATGAGTGAAGTTTTCAATTTTAAAGCTATGTTTTGTTTTGAATTTGCATTACTTCTTGAATTGCCGCCCCGGTGGCGCAGTGGTCTAAGGCGATGGCCTCTGATCATTCATCCGAAAGGGGTCCGGGTTCGAATCCCGTCTGGCGTGGATGTTGTGTTTGTCTTGCGGCACTGGCTCTCTCCCTTCCCTGGAACCAGTGACCCTAAATTAGGGACGGGCGACTGCTTATAGCCCATTGAGTTGCTCACGGTGGTCGTTAAACCTCCAATAAAAAAACAAACCTTCCTGAATTTCATTTTAAAATATAAAGGGGAAAGGGCTTCAAAATAATTATGAAATTCAGAATTTTCTTACACGTTGGCAGCAAGTTACGTTGCAAAATTAGAAACCTTTGCGATGAAAGAATGTTATTGGGCCATTAAGTAGTGATTCCGTGCCGCCCCTGTGGCGCAGTGGTATAATCGAAGGCTTCTGATCATTCGTCTGAAAAGGGTCTGGGTTCGAATCCCGGTAAGGCATGGCTGCAGTATTTGTCTTACGGCACTGGCTCTCTTCCTTCTCTCCAGTCAGTGACCCTAAATTAGGGACGGGCGACTGCTTATAGCCCATTGAGTTGCTCACGGTGGTCGTTAAACCTCCAAAAAAAAAAAAAAAAAAAAAAAAAAAAGAATCCCGGTAAGGCATGGCTGCAGTATTTGTCTTACGGCACTGGCTCTCTTCCTTCTCTCCAGTCAGTGACCCTAAATTAGGGACGGGCGACTGCTTATAGCCCATTGAGTTGCACACGGTGGTCGTTAAACCTCCAATCAAAAAAAAAAAAAAAAAAAAAAAAACCTCCAATAATAAAAAAAAAATGCCTTTCATTAATCGCTTTTTACATTGAATTAGACGTTTCTCTGACTAGGAGGTGGCAACAAAACGACACTGGCTTCAGATTTAATAGATCGTAGCTTGTTGCCTTGGGAAAGATTTATAGGATTTGTGTGATAATCTATTTTTTTTTTTTTTTTTTGTATGGAAAGAAAGGTCGTTCGAAATTAACTCTTTGTTCCTTACAGAATACCCACATTCAGGAAAAATGTAGGAATTATCAATAATTATAGACTATAGAGTAATGATTAGGAAACGGCGATTGCAAAATCTAGGAACGTGTACAGATGAAAGCAACGAAATTGCTGGTAAATCATCATTAAAACCCTCTGAAGCCGAAGTCGAAGATGATTGTATTATAGTTTTTGACAGTGCCAAAGCGAACGGTGTACAGGTTAGTAAGATAAATGTTGATTTAAGTGCAGTAAGCTTTACGAACGATAAACTTAAAATAAATGGGGAGAATACAGTGGTAAATTTAGGTATCGTTTCAGAAACTGATGAGTGTCTTGTTCTATTCGAAAGTTCGGATAAAATTGGACAAGGTAACGTGGACATCTGCAGTGCTGCTGCTTCATTGAATGAGCATAAATATTTGCAAAAAAACTTTTCTACTCTAGATCGTCAAACTAGGCAGATTTTAGCATCGCATGATGATGCGAATAGTGAATTACTGAATTGTGAAGAGGTTACTTTAGAGTTTCAGCCCTCACGCTTGCATGAAGTTCTTGGTTATATAGGTTCTCTAAAATCTCGCTTAGCCAAAGAAAGGGAATTATTGTTGCAAGATGTTTCTATACGCTCAGGAAAATGGTCAAAGCAAGAAGACAAAATCCTTTTGCGTAACTGGAAAAAATTTGTAGAAGAATATCAAGTTGACAATCCAGTCCTTCTGCTTGGGCTTTATCGAGGAAGTACACAGAAGTTCCGTAAGTTCATACATGCCAAGAAATTTCTATTGCAGCTAGGACGGGATCTTGATGATAGACCACTGCGCAGTATATACTGTAGGGCAAGGCAGTTGTTAGATATGTGGAATCATAAAGGAAGATTTTCTGAGGAGGAAAAGCAAAAGCTCTTGAAACTGCAGAAAATGTATGGTTCTAATTGGACAAGAATTGCATTGTTTATGCGTAGGCCAGCTCTGTTGTGTAACATTACTTACAAACTTCTGAAGAAAACGTATAGGAAAGGCGCTTGGACAGTACAAGAAGATAAACTGCTTTTTAAAGCTGTTACCAAACATGTTGGTAAAAAAAGATTGCGTACTAAATTTCGAGGATTTCCTTGGAAAAAAATAGCAAGTTCTGTACCAGGTAGAAATGAGATACAGTGCAGGCTTCATTGGTTAAAGAACTTATGTTGGAAAGCAAAATCTGTGGATCGCCCAAAGTGGAAGAAAGTGAATACAGCTTTGCTATTATATTTACTGTATTCAGATATGGTGGAAGATGAATGCTATATTGATTGGGATAATTTGTATGAGAAGTTTAAAATTTCAGCTGTATCGTATGTCACTTTGCAAGAACGGTGGTATAAACTCAAATGCAAGGTACCTGATGTAGCCAACAAAGATCATGAAAGTGTAGTGATATATTTGTACAGAAACTATCTCCCAAAAATTCTTGCTAAACTAAATTTACATGCGAGTGACTTAGAGCACATTAAAAACAGGAACTCTTAGTTGAATTAAACACATTTCTTTAGATATTTAAATTTTAGAATATTCCTAGTGTGTTTAGTTCATATTCTTTCCCTCCTATACATACTTTGCAGTAATAGTTTCATGACTTTCTAAGTCAAAAATACTGAATAAAAATTTTTGGGTGGAAATGTTTAGTTTAATACAAATTTTGTGATATGATTGTGGTTTGTTTTGAAGTTTGGTAATAGTTCCATTAAATGCTTCATATAATTTACCCAAGTTTCTTCATAAAACCTGTGTTTTCCAGTTATTTGTAATCTTATGATGCTATATTAGTCGAGGGAGCACACACTTTTGCTATTTAATCGGTTGGAATGTATATTGAAAATCGGTACCTACCTGCTGAAATGCTTCAGCGACCAAATATTTTGTATAAAAGTATATTTGGATTAACAAAGTTTAAAGAATATTTCCCCCTTAATGAAGATTTTGTTTCATTTTACTAAATTTTCCAACGTGCTGTTGATAAATTAAAGTTGGTTCGAACTGATTTTCGGGCATTTTGTTCACTACTATTCTCCTATGCCACATTCTTTCTATGCAGTGCAAAAAGAATTTGTAATAAAATGAATCCATGGCAAAAAATAATTGTTTATATCTTAATTGTATGATCTATTCGTAAAGTTGAGTAGACAGGCTTGTAAGTGAAAGTTCCATGTAGTGAACAACACCTGCGCCGTGAAAACTACACGTGCTATTGCAGATAGTGGTTGGTGAAGCATCCCAGCATGTAGGTACGGATCTCCAAATTTAATCTGACAAATTTCAATGGCAAAAGTACATGTTCCCATTACTGACATGGCATCATGAGACCACAAATAACTGGGAAACGTGGGTTTCGTCAAGAAACTGGCAAATTAAATGAAACCCTTAATGGAAAACAAGTACTTTTTAATCTCTACTGTGAGCAAATGTAAGAACTATAAGCAGTTTCTAATAATTGAGAACTAGCTTTGATAAAAGTCAAAAGGCCAGAAGCATCTAAAAAAATGGCAAAGAATTCAGAAGGTATGAAGAATTGAAAGCTCTTCTGGTAAAAATATAGTTTAACTATGTTTTAATCTGAATATAGTCTGTTTTTGATTCCTATAAGTAGTTGCTTATCCCTGTCAAATAATATCTAACTGAGAAGAAGTTAAGGCTCGGCGAGACGTAACTAACGCTGCCATATCTTAAGAGTTAAAATGCAGTGCACAGAAGCCAACATACAGGCTGATCTCTGAGCAGACTGCGCATGCGTATTTCTGTTGACTTCAATTCTTTGGGTACAGAACAGTCAGCTGAGCTACTCACAACACGTGATTGTTACCTTCTCGGTAGCATAACAACTTCGCAAATCGGATATGTTAGTTTTGTTACGCCAATCGAGTTAAAGGCTTTTGTTTGTTCTTCAGTTTTTCAGAAACATTTTCAGTAATACCAAATACTAGGGAATGTCTGCATTTTGTACGGATCATTAGGCCTAACTATAATATTTGCTAAAATTTAATTTAAATAGTAATACTAATGTTATTGAAAATTTTTCTCACCAAAATAAGGGATGGGCAAGATATCAGAAAACAACAACAAGAAAAAAATACTCTAAGCAAATTGTCATCAGATCAAAAAAACCCATCATGGATCAAAGAAAAGCTTCACTGCCGTAGTCCCCCTAATGTGATCTGCTCCTGAATGTTAACTTCCCCACAGAGCATATTACCTCTTAAGATGTGGTGGTGCAGTTGTTGCCTGTTTTACATTATCTGTATGAGAGTTTGCCTTCTTTACGCATTATATATTCTTTGTCCCTGCTAAGAGCCATTGATTTGCAAAGGTGAGTCCAGAAAACTTACAAGGCAGAGAGAGGCCAAGGAGATTAAAATAAGACTTCTGGAGATGCCCTGGGTTTCTTAACCGTGAAGCTGGAAATTTTATTTGAATTTTAATTTATTTATACCCATGCAGTTTCAGCTGTGTGTATTTTTGAATTACATGGTTTTTGGTTGCAGAAATCGTGTTAATATCAAACCGGAATGAATTATATTTCACACACAAGTGAAGTTTTCAATTTTAATGTTATATTTATTTTGAAGTTACACTAATGTTTCATGAATTCCAATATAAAATAGAAATGGGAAGGGGCCTCAAAATTATTAAGAATTTTATAAATTTAGCACTTTCTCAGACATTGGCAGAAAGTTTCAATGCAAAATTAGAAACACTTGCGAAGAAAAAAATGAGATTTGACCAAAACAAAATTCATTGCAGTAAATAACCTTGGAAACTTATCAGCTTTCCTACACTTTAATGGCCACTGCTCACAATGATAAGGCTTCAGCTTTCAAGCAAAGTGGTACCTCTCCATTGACAAGGGCATCTCCAGATATCTTATTCTAACCTCCTTGGGAGAGGCCCTGGGCCCTTGGCAAAAGCAAGCTTTTCCTATCTGGGTGGTAAAATTTGAAATTTTTCCACATCAACTTGTAGAAATACCCCACCTCCATTTAGTACACAGTTTTTACTTTCTCACCCCTTTGATACAGACAACAGTTATGATTGTTTAATAATCACAGTTCCAGTTTTAGACCCAGTTTTACTAAAAAAAATGTGAAAATAGTAAATATCCAAGTGCTAATAGTTGCAGATATGAAGTAAAACACAAAAGTTGTGTAAATGTCAACAGCACATCATACTGCAGAATAAAGTAGATTATTCAAAGCAATCAGAAATGTGTACTAAATTGCCTGTAGTTTACTGGTCTCCATGTATACCTCCTCAGGAAACTTAAAAATTACTGGAGCAAGAATTGAACCTGCATCTCCCGATTTCTGTTTTTTTTTTTTGTATATACATAATTCATACTGCTTTGAATAATGTAGTGAATTTTCCACGTATTTCAGAGGAATATTTCTTCCTTAATTTCTGTTTTCTTTTTCCAACTTTTATACTGTATAACCAATTGCTGCTATAAGGTCTCCCTCATCTCTCTCCAAATTTTCCTGTCTTGGGCTTGTCTATTCCACAGCTTTCTTACAGTTTTGTTTATATCACCCACCATCCATCTTATCTCTGGTCTTCCTACTTCTCTCTTTCTTTTATATGGTCTCCATGCTGTTATTATTTTTGCCCATCAATTATTTTCTGTTCTTGCTATATGGCCAGCCCATTTCCATTTTAAATTGAGTATGTATCTTTTCACCTATGTCTAAGAATTTTTTCCTGGATTTTATATATGTATTTATTTTATCTTGAAGTCTAATATTTAATAGGGATCCTTCCATTTTACATTTTTTTTTCTTTTCACAAGGGATTTTTCTGGTCTTATTTCCCACAATGACAATTCGTCTTAGGAAATGCATTTTATCACCTCCTCCCAGGTTTAATTGTTATACAGAATAAAAAATGAACCAGAAAGAAAAAATTTGGAATGAAAGAAAGAACCAGCATTCTAAAAGAATGAGTATCAGATGGTGAGGGAACAATAGGAAGATGCTTTCGTGGTAGGGCTTGAAAAAACTCCATTCAAGGTTAAACTGCAAACACGCTTTTTGTGACAACACAGATTACTAAATTAGCTCTTTATTCTTACAGCGTGTTTGGAAAGGTGACAGAAGTTATGCTTATCCACATATTGTTCTATATGCCTCTCTGCTGTTCTAGACAGGTCCTTATGCATATGAGGAGTCTGCACCCAACTGAGTAGGTTATTCAGTACCCTGATTAACTGTGTGGAATACTGTATGCTGCTAACCAAAATCTTAAAAAAAAAGGAAAATACTGAAGTGTTTAACTTTTTTATTTTTAGTCAATATTTTGAGGTGCTTGCTTTTATCTTTTTACACCCTTCAGAGCATGAACTTATATCCCTAGTTTGACCATTCTTGGATGGGAACCTCACCTAGGAGCTACAGCCGTCAAAAGTCCTCCGAAATGAAAGTACATCTAAAGTGCTACACGTAACTCTCCATGGCATTTGCCTACATGTTTGTTTAGGAATACTATTAGAAAGCACCAATCACTCACCCTAAAGATCATGGTAATTTCCATCGACAACACACTTCCAACACGTCAATTATCGTAATGTTGCTGGCCTTCAAAGGTTTACAGACATCTTGCTTACGATTCCTACTTCCGGGTATGAAACATCGTTTTTTTTTTTTTTTTTTTTTAAGCCATATGAGATGTAACTATAAGCTTGTCAATTCCATAAAAAACCACACAAGCATACTACTCATTCATACAATTCAATTAAAAACTATGTACATTTTACATAACCTTACATTCCTAGGTGGTTAAACCTTTGTCAACTGTAAGTACCAAACTGCTCCTTCTGTTTTAAAACCCCTGCCACTCCCACTGCAAGTGTCACACTCATTCAGCCCCTCACACACAATCCTCTAGCGCTTTCAACAGACTACTGTCGTCATCAGGAGGCAGGTGTGTCTCACCCGCCCACCATGAGCTGTGATACCCGGAACCATGAGCTGTGGTGGGCAGATGAGACACACCTGCCTCCTGATGACGACAGTAGTCTGTTGAAAGCGCTAGGCCGCCCCGGTGGCGCAGTGGTCTAAGGCGCTATCCTCTGATCATTCGTCCGTAAGGGGTCCGGGTTCGAATCCCGGTCAGGCATGGATGTTGTGTTTGTCTTACGGCACTGGCTCTCTCCCTTCCTTGGAACCAGTGACCCTAAATTAAGGACGGGCGACTGCTTATAGCCCATTGAGTTGCTCACGGTGGTCGTTAAACCTCCAATCAAAAAAAAAAAAAAAAAAAAAGCGCTAGAGGATTGTGTGTGAGGGGCTGAATGAGTGTGACACTTGCAGTGGGAGTGGCAGGGGTTTTGAAACAGAAGGAGCAGTTTGGTACTTTCAGTTGACAAAGGTTTAACCACCTAGGAATGTAAGGTTATGTAAATATGTACATAGTTTTTATGACGATTATGGGCAAAACACGTAACAATATTAACAAAGAAAATTAACTTGATCACGCTAAGTTTTGGCAACAAAAATAGGAAAAATTCAAATGTAGAATCTGGCAGCAATCTTAGTCCTCCATTGGCGTGATGAAGACCTAAGATAAGGTCGAAAGCTTCCAACTTACGAACTTTTTGTAAAAGTTTTCAGTTAACGTAACTAGCGTGATCAAGTTACATAGTTTTTAATTGAATTGTATGAATGAGTAGTATGCTTGTGTGGTTTTTTATGAAATTGACAAGCTTATAGTTACATCTCATATGGCTTAAAAAAACAAAAACAAATGATGTTTCATACCCGGAAGTAGGAATCGTAAGCAAGATGTCTGTAAACCTTTGAAGGCCAGCAACATTACGATAATTGACGTGTTGGAAGTGTGTTGTCGATGGAAATTACCATGATCTTTAGGGTGAGTGATTGGTGCTTTCTAATAGTATTTCATTTATGAATTGCACGTAAACTATGCGCACTTTGCAGGGTTTTAATACCTTAAAAGTGCAATTATAATAAATGTTTGTTTAGGTTTGAGATCATGACTTTTGCGATTTAAACCACAGATTGTTAATTTTGGGATAGTTGTATCCACAGCTGATATAACTAGGGAGCTAACAATATAAATATTTGCACAATAAAACCATCCAATCCAATCCAACAAAACTGCTATTGGCTAATGCTACCCAAGCAAGTGTTAAAAAGTCTGTCCAACAGCATATTAAAAATGGTTCAAACAAACTAAGAACTCTATTTGATTTTACGAAAGTTTGTTATTATATTCTACTCGAAAGCATGGACACATTCTTTTGCATTTTGTTGTGGAACTGTTAATATCTTGTAGTGGCAATGTGGAGAGGAGTCACGACGGTAAGCTTAAACAAGCTCGTCAACTCTTGGTAATTTGAAGCACAGCCATAAAAATGAAACCTAATTTTACAGAAATGATATGTGGTGAAATAATGAAATTATGTGGTAAAATAACAGTTTTTCAGTTTTACAGATAGTGTGTTCATAACCTGCAGGGTCATTCCATGTGAAATAAACCAGCAAAAATAACATTTTCAACCAGACCATTTTTGATATTTATGAAACTTGGTATATTTATAGAATTCATCAATATAAACAAACATGATTTTTTTCAGAATTTTTAATGCATGCATTTTTGAGTTATTGATTTTTGAAATTTCTAAAAAACCCTGAAATTTCATCATCTGAGCAAACTTTAACTGCCAATTACTCGGGTTCTAGTAGAGCTAGGGTCATGAATTATGGCTCATTTTAAAGATCTTTAATTGGGCTTTCATTTGATATGCCACGTGATACTATTAAAAAAATTTAATGTCAATTTTAAAATTTGAAATTGAAATAATAAAAAAGGTGTTTTTTAAAAAATATGAAAAAAATATATGTTTAACAAACATTAGTTTTCTACATATTCTGAAAATTTCATAATGGGATCGCTATGGGATCACTATAAAAAAATAACATAGAAAGACGTTGCTAAACGCACAATCAGTGACTGAGGAATTGTTTATTTTGTCTGTCTAAAATGTTATCCCTGGTCTTACAAACACTGCAAATGTTAATGAATTAATTATAATTAGTTAAAAAGTTAATATATATCCATAAGGGTAACATTGTGTTTCTTTCCTAGGTTTTAAAGTAAAAGCAAAGTAAAAGATGGGTGCCAGCAGACCATCCACATCAAAAGTTCAGCCAATAAACTTCTATAAAGATGTCCTTGCAAACATAATTTGTGTAAACCCTACACCTGCATGTTACTTCAGTCAGTGCAACAACTGTCCAGGATTAGAACAGCTCAAGCAACGATTTGAAGATTGCTTTGATATAAATAGTACAGAAAATGTGACATTCAAGCAATGGATGCAATTAGAGAAGAGGATAGTACTTGAAACATTATCAAAATCCACACAGGAGTTTCTGGACAACTTCCAGCCCTGCTTCACCATTCTTTTATAGCAACTCAACAGTCAAGTTACTTAAGACATTTTAAAGACACAATTTAACAGAAAATCAATACATAGTAATTTGTGAATTTCCTGAAAATTATTCTTTTGTATTGCAAGATGCAGATCAGGGTTTTCACTGGAACAATGCCCAAGCAACTCTGCATCATATAGGTATATACTATCGAAATGAGAAAACTCAGAACCTAGGACATGTAAGTTTTGTGATTATATCCGACTGCCTAATTCACGACAGTATAGCTGTCCATCTGTTTCAACCTAATTAATTTCATGCAGTCACATTTTTCTCAAAAACCTGAAAAGATATTTTATTTTTCGGATGGAGCAGCTTCACAATATAAAAACAAGTCAAACTTCCTCAGCTTGTGCTACCACGAGACTGACTTTAATATAAAAGCAGAATGGAATTTTTGCAACAGCACATGGCAAAAATGCATGTGATGGGATAGGGGTACTGTGAAGCGATTAGCTGCAAAGGCAAGTTTGCAACTTGTTTATAATAATCAAATTATGACCCCACGCCAACTCTTTGAATGGGCCACTGCTAATATTGCCTCCATTCACTTTCGGTTAGCAACAACAGAAAATTACAAAGAGGAGGAAATTATCCTTAAAAGTAGAATAGCTTCTGCTAAGACAATAAGTGGTACTCAGAAACTCCATTGTTTCATTCCTGCAAGAAAGCAAATTACTAGTCAAAACTTACTCATTTTCTGAGCATTTTAAAGAAGAGATATGTGCAACAGATGAAGGGGAAGAGAACATTAGTTTGCCGCCCCGGTGGCGCAGTGGTCTAAGCGATGGCCTCTGATCATTCGTGCAAAAGGGGTCCGGGTTCAAATCCCGATGAGGCATGGATGTTGGTGTTTGTCTTACGGCACTGGCTCTTTCTCTTCCCTGGAACCAGTGACCCTAAATCCGGGACAGGCGACTGCTTATAGCTCATTGAGTTGCTCACGGTGGTCGTTAAACCTCCAATCAAAAAAAAAAAAAAAAAGAACATTAGTTTTGAAAATATGGTAGGTTTTGTGATTAGTAAGTACTCAGAGCACTGGTGGTTGGGATGTGTACTTGGTGTGAATGAGGACACAGAAGAGGTAAAAGTGAGCTTCCTGGAGCCGCATAGTCCATCTCCATCATACAAGTATCCTCAATCACCGGATATACTGTTGGTTCATAAATCTGATGTTTTGTTAAAAGTTGACCCAACAACATCTACTGGAAGAGTATATAATTTAACAATGACTGAGACAAAGAAGGCAAATCAAGCACTGGCATACAAGTGCGGCAAAATTTAAAAGAAAGAAAAAAGCAGGATACATATAGAAGATAAAATAATTTTTGTAAGTGTAAATATGCACACAGAACCTTATACTGAATTATGAAATGAATTACTCTGGGACACAGTTTCAAATTACTTAGATGTTTATTTTCATTCTTTAACATTCACAATGTTTAAAAGAACAAGCATGCCATTTTACACAAACCACATAAAGAATACTCTTCCAGTCATGGGTGGAACCGGTAAGTACATCTGGCACATTTCAGTTGCATTGTTCTACGTTATTATTTTTTTTATAGTGATCCCATTATGAAACTTTCAGGATATGTAGAAAAATAATGTTTGTTAAACATATTTTTTTCCAGATTTTTTTAATAAACACGTTTTTTAATATTTCAATTTTAAAATTTTAAAATTGACATTAAAAATTTTTAATAGTGGCATGTGGCATATCAAATGAAAGCCAAATTCAAGATCTTTAAAATGAGCCATAATTCATGACCCTAGCTCTACTAGAACCTGAGTAATTGGCAGTTAAAGTTTGCTCAGATGATGAAATTTCAGGGTTTTTTTTAAATTTCAAAAATCAATAACTCAAAAATGGATGCATTAAAAATTCTGAATAAAAATCATGTTTGTTTATATTGATGAATATTACAATTATACCAAGTTTCATAAAAATCAAAAGATGTCGGGTTGTGAGCCTTGTTGATTTGACATGGAATGACTCTGCAACAAAACTGAAGAAAACTGTTAAATTTGTTGCAACAAGTGTAATATATACTGCACAAAGGTACATTAAATTCAATGAACTTTCGAGGAGGAGGCTATTGTGTCAAGCATTCAGTGGATCGAATTTTATGATTTACTTTACTTCGTGTAATCTGTCTCATTTGTAGACTTCTTACTGGAATGATTTAATTTTGGTTGTTTTTTCCTGTTTGAGATGTCGTTCTGCCCACTAGCTTGCAGAGTTATATAAAAATAAAATGTATCTGTGTACACCACCATTGAAACCGAAAACTTGCTGCTGCAAACCCTCAAACCATGATAATAGAATAAGATAATTTCAAGAACTGTTAATAAAACAATAAATAATTGTTAGAACATCACAGATTCAGATGAAGACAAATAAGTACATTACAATTGAATGTGCAACAATGTGTGTGTGTGAAATGAACCTTTATGGTAAAATATTGAATTATGAGCCTCATATAAACAAGAGCTAATTTAGAAAGCTTTTATATCCAGAAAAACAGTTCCACTAATGAACCTTCAAAAATTATAAATTGCATTTTCAATGACTTATTCAAAAACAGTAGACTTACAAAATACATAAGGAAAATATTTTAATTTAATAACTGGCAACTGCAAGAAGAACCTGGCAATAAAATTAAAGTTCTTTCAGTGTAAACGAAAGTTTTGATACAGTTCCTATACACTGAGAACAGGCCTTGATAAAATCTAGAGGCCAGAAATGTCTGTAAAATAAAAAACCCTCTGAAGATGTGAAAAATAAGTAGAAGCTCTTCAAGTTTAAATAAAATTGTGTGCTAGTCTTAGTAAAGCGTGAAGTAAGTGTTTTAATTACTATAGATAACATTTTTAGTTTCATTTTTTTAGATCTACAAGCAAAAACTAGCTGCAAAATCTGTTAAAAATTTGGAAACTGTACAGTGTACATCTACATTCTGCTACCCTGCTAGCTTGTACCGATACCATGGCTTGACATGCAGATTTCTTTTTTATTTTGTTTTAGAAATGGCTCTCAAAAAACATTTGGTGTGTTGGTAGAACAAAATAAAATATTTCTTTTTGAGAAAAACACTGTTTCTTATAAGTACAGCATGATAGCCTCTCAAGTAAAAAATTGCAAGTATCATGTCTTCGTTGATATCAATTCTCCTGTGTTTTGGATATGTATGAAGGAGATACAGTTGTTGAGAATGCACAACATCCCTTAAACAGCCCATTCCTCACCAGAAGTGCAGAGGGTTTTAGCAGTTCTGCCAACTAGGGAACACTGGCAGGCTTGGTTGTAGTGATAGTGACAGAGATTGATGGAGTCACTCATTTGTCATTCTTTACAAGGAAGGTAAGGATTCCCTGGTAGTTGCTGTAAAGATTGTCATGTTGTGTTTGTAAGACATGGATTGTCACCTTTTCTTCAGAAAAACTTTCGTGTTCTACCAAGTACCAACACAAAAAAAATTTGAAAAGCTCATCAAAAAAAAAAAAAAAAAAAAAAGAACAGTATCTCAAGCAGAGTATGGTTTGATCGTTTTTTGCATACATACATACATACCACTACGCTGTTCTGAGATTCAGAGGTTAGCTCCAAAAAAAATACAAACTACCAGATATTTTTACTTACTGTTGTCGTATCAAACTTCTCCATTTACAGCGATCTTGACATACAACTCAGCAGTAGCGGCTCGTAGTTGAAAAAATAGGTGAAGAGCTACAAGAGCAATATGAAAAGATATCTACTGTCTTCAATGAAAATCACTATATGAGGACTGACCTATTTTTCGTATGTTAGATCAATTCTTCTTTCTTTTAAAGTTGCAAATTTGTAGATTATGTCATCATAGAATGGTTGTTTCTTCGTGAGCATCAATAAAATATCTTTCTGAATAGAAATATTTACCAAAGAAGCAAGTCTGTCTTGAGAAATAGTGTTTCTTGAGTAAGTTTGTATTCTTTTAAGGCAAGAAAAACTTCTTTCCACTGACACACTTGTAGATGGAATGGTTAAAATGAGGGCAACCAATTTATAAGCTTCTGTTAAAATGTCTTTATCTTCATGAAGCACTCGAAGAAGTTCTTGAGTCGATATATTCCTTAATTTTTCATTGGCATATACAAGACTCAGCTCATTTTTAAGGTGCTGGAGTTTAGTAAATATTTTTCCATAAAAATGTTGTAGATTTTCAAAAGCGTGAGAGGGAAAGCTTGAATTAAATTGTTCGAATTTGGTTGTGTCAGCAAGACAAACAAATTGAAGTTTTTCACAGTCTTGAAATCTTATATCCATTTCCATAAGAATGTGGTCTAAAATTTCAAAATGCAACTGTTTATAATTTTGAAAAATTGTTTCTTGTGTAAGAGCAGCATATTCTCGTTTAGATCTGCTTATTTCTGTGATTTTGCTAGCTTTTCCAAACAGTGTCTCAAATACTTCATCGTTCCTTTTATGATTCAAAATTTCACGAGTTTTTTTAATTTGAGTTACACAGTAGTTTAAGTCTGATTTTTTCTGCAAAATTTCGAATAATAGATCGGTGGGGCCAAAAATTTCATTAAATACTATTGCCAAAAATGTAAATTCAAAAGTGTTCATATCGTTTAAAAACCCCTTGGCAAGTTGAATTGATTTTTTGTCTGATTGCTCACTATTTGTCTGAAATTCGAATACTTCCTTCAATTTATCCTAATCTTCAACAATTACACTTTACTAACTTCGAAGTAGAGGACCATCGAGTTTCTGCTATGGTTGGTATGCATCTTGCTGTTGTAGATGTGAGTGTATAAGATCGCTTCACTGAGTGGTGAAAAAACGAAGGAATTCCAGTAAGGCTTGCATAAAATATACGACACTTTGAAATTTTAGAAAAACTCTGCTGTAATACAAGGTTCAAACGATGTGCTAAGCAATGAACAAAAACAGCTTGAGAAGCTTTATCCTTGATTTTTTCTGGAGCCCATTCAAGTGTCCAGACATTACACTTGCCCCTTCGTAACATTGTCCTATTATATAGCTTACCCAAATTATTCGGGAGATTAAAGCACCATAAAGAGGGTAACCCAATCAGGCCGATCGTTTCAAGGAAGAAAGCACCATCAGCACACCTTGAGAAAGCCCTAGCAACTTTTCTTATGCCATTCCTTCCGAACACAGAGTTCTTAGATCCTCGAATGACTTCATCTCCAAGCTAAAAGGTATCACCATTGCACAACATGAACTTATTGGCAGCTTTGATGTTATCTCCCTCTACCCCTCTGTTCCAATACCAGAAGCAATGCAAAACATCAAACGAACCCTGGCTGGAGCTAACCTTTATGATAAAGAGCTCTGAAAGATATCTTTGCTGTTTTTGACTTAGCTGCAGAATCCAACTTCTTTACATGGCTCCCACGTCTACAAGCAATCAAAAGGAGTCCCGATGGGTTCAGCCTTGTCTCCAATACTCGCTGAAGCCATCATGAGACCTATTGAAGAGATCACACTCGCCACTCTTCCCAGGACACCAAGAGTATGGCTACGCTATGCAGATGATATCTTTTTTGTCTGGGAGCATGGAGAAGCCTACTTGCAAGACTTTATGGTAGACATAAGCAACATACATGAAGACATTAAATTTGCGATAGATATAGAAAATCAAGGAGAGTTACCATATTTAGATGTACTTGTGACGAAAGCGATTTCAGGTACACTCACTACCAAAGTCTACTATAAACCCATGCACGTACCTAACCCTATTCCACCAGGATCAGCCAACCCAACAACACACAAGTATGCTCTATTCAAATACCGGGCTAAAAGAGCCAAAGATTTTTGCACCTTGAAATCTGACTATGATGCCGAAATTAAGTCTTTGAAAGATCTTGCCTTTGCAGTAGGGTTTGACGTCTCCCGCGTAGAGGACACAGCGAAAGTTGAAGCCAACACACTTGCTACACCGAACAGAAGAGCACCTTTAAAATTTGTTGGTTCGATCCCGTACATCCCAAAAATATCTTATTTTATTAAAAATCACTTTCAGAAGAAAGGATTGGATGTCGGCCTTAAAGCTTCTAAACACAGGCAACCGTCCTCAGCACAGCAAAAAGTAATAGTACCTTGAAGCTCACAGATGCGGGCATCTATTGCATCCCATTGTTATACCCAGACTCCTCTGCTAAATTTTACGTAGGTCTCACAAAAAGGTCATTTGAGGAGAGAATGAATGAGCATAAGAGGGACGTTGCACAAAAGAAACTTTCTACGTCACTTGCCAAAGAAGTAGCTAACCATCAAGCTCAACCCCAGTGGCAGAATATCTTGAAGATCGCACCATATGGAGACGCAAGAACAGCTGCCATAAGGGAAACAGTTGAGATATTAACGAGGCAGGATGTATGCAACACCGATGTCTCTTTCGAACTACCGGTAGCTTGGAACCATCTGCTAGGCATGGCAAGAGGGACTTCATGATTCTAGTTTCTTCCTAAAGTTTACATTTTTTGCTTTTGCATTAACTTTTAAGATATTGTATTCACCACGTTCGTGGTTATTTATGCGCGCGGTCTTCACGCATGATTTCATTTGTCATATTAGAATTAACGTTCTGTCTGCAATTTTGATTCTAAATTCTCTATGTAACCGCCTGATGAAGCCGTCCGTTGACGGAGAAAGCTTGCAAAGTGAAATTCGTGTGATTTCTTACTTTAGACACCAATAAATCAGATCATTATATTTATAATTGTCCTATTAATTTGTGCTGATAATCGAATTGTTCCAAAATTTTGTCTAGCATTTTGTATAAAGCTTCTGATGTTCGATCTTACTGACATCGTGGAAACCCAAAAATCGCTCAGCCAATACACCTTCCGAATCAACAAATCTTATTATTAAAGAGCACTGAGAAGTCTGATTTATGTCTGTGGTGTCATCTACTTGAATCGAAAAACATTGAACTTCATTTATTTCATGTTTAACGTGATCATTTATATATTCAGAAATGCATTCAATTAATTCATTTTGAATAGTTTTTGAGTTACCTGTGAAGACATTTTTTATCTTTTCGCATTGATTTTGAATTTCTAAAGGACTTCTTGATATCAACAATGAAAGTAATTCCTTGAAATTTCCACGATTTATTGAGTCCATGCTTTCGTCATGGCCACGGAATGCTAGTTCTTGCTTCCTCAAATATAATACTGCATCAATCACTGTCTGCAGGAAAAGTCTATTTAAACGAACGTTTTCATTGAAATGCATTGTTCAAAAGCCTAGCATTCTCCCTCAGGTCATCGGCAATGGTGTTCTGATTTTTTTCAAAATTCCTCAGCATTAACTCGCATTTCAGGTGTTCGCTAGAATCACCATGTTTATGAAGTGAGGGTGTTATATTTAATAAATCTGAGAATCCGTCTTTATTCCACGCCGAATGTTTATTATTAAAAAAGTAAGCAGGGCCAACAAAATAATTTTTGTAACACAGAAGTACTACAAAGCCATTTATATTCAGTAAACCAACAATTTTTAAAATAATTATTGTAAGATTTACCGCTCTTCTTGATTTCTTTTTTGGCAACAATTGTCAGTGAATCCGTCGGTCGTCCTTGAAGTAAAATGTCTCTTTTATCTTCATCTTTCCACCGATTAAATGAAGTTTGTGGTAAATTACAAACAATGTCGTTCACAGGATATATACTTTAATTAAAACTATCACTAACTGTTAAACTGTACACAAAACTACAGTAACAGCTAAACTTTTTGACAAATAATCACAAAGCACGAAAAAACAAATCCCTTTCGGAAAGCATGTGCCACACCACAACACCGCAAGAAAAAAGCCCTAGTGGATTGCAAGATACCCTGGGTAAACCGCCCCGTTCCACAGTGATCTCCTTCGAAGGTCATGATTCCATCTGTAGAGATTTGGCACCAAAAGCTAAAGCACTTCACTTGCACGCCAGATAGGGAGGTTGACGTCACGGTTGCCATAGCAACTCGGTTGAAAGCTGCAGACTTCCAAGGGTTTTCATTTCGGCTCTTCACTTGCACTGTTTTGCGTATGAGGACTTGTTTTCTGTATTGAATGCGCTATGTGAATTGATAGCTAATAAAAATTTTGAGTATTTTGTAACACAGTTGAGACAAAAAAGAATATATATTATAAAAATTACTGAATAAAACTTTATTTTAAGTAAAATAGGTGAAGAGGCACTTCACCTACTTCACCTGAAAAGCCACCACTGCAACTCAGGCTTCACTGATATCCATTACACGCTGTACACAAGATCTTTTGTACTTCATACTCATAATCTTTTTTCATGCAGACACTCCTGAATCTGATCCACCCATGTCTTCCTCTGCCTTTCCTTCCCGCCACTTGGGCTAAAAAGATTTTCTTAGTAAGCATCTGATCACTCATTCTTTCAACATGGCCAAACCACCAAAGCATATTGGTCTCCACCTTGCTAACAACATTTTGCTTCACATCACACAACTGCAACACATCTTCATTCCTCACACAATCAGACCGTGTCTTGCCACCCCCCTAAGTAACGCATTTCTCCAGCACACAAACAACTCCTATGTTTCTTCTGCAGTACCTAAGTTTCACTGCCATACATCAGCGTAGGAACAATTACACTTTCATACACAGCCATGCGGGACTCTCTAGAGAACCCATCATTCCTGTGAAAACCTCCCAGAGCAGCTATGACTTTCAATGAAGAATTCACTCGCCTACTAATTTCACCATCCAATTTGTTCTCTCTGTCAAACATGCTTCCTAAATACAAACTCACTCACCTGGTCAATCACAGTGCCATTTAGACTTACATTACATTCAGTGCTACCAGTTTCTCTCTCAAAAACCATAACTTTGTTTTTTTCCTTATTTATACTCAGTTTGAATTTCATGCAAACTTCGTACATACGAGACAACATACTCTGCAAATCATTTGTGCTCTCTGCCAACTAGCAAATTTGCCTTGAGAAAAAATAGTTTGCTAGAAAAATGTTTGCATGAACTAGAAAGTAAAAACTAAATCACTATAAACATATAGTAACCTATTAAAAAAAATTACATATATCACTCCAGAGTGGACCCACAAAGCTTGAAAGATTGATGAGTATATATGTAAAGTGACACGGAAGCGAGGTAGAAAGGGGGAGGAATTAATACAGAAATTTAACGTGGACCAGGAACATCTGCATGAACTAGAAAGTAAAAACTAAATCACTATAAACATATAGTAACCTATTTTCAGATAAAGTTACACAGAAAGTTAAATTTGTAAAATATTTTGACTTACATTTTATTTTACAATAAATAAAATCTTAGATAATTTAGTTGGTTTTTAATATTAAACATTTTACTGACAATAATTCAGATACCTTCCTTTATTGTTTATGCTCGGGTGTTTGACTTTGTCATTATACCACATTATAACCATTTAGCATTGATTAAAAATCTGTCTTGGTCTTCGTCATCAGAGTATTTAAAGTTTCAACTAGCAAATTATTCCTCCCAGTCACCTTTCTAAAAAAAAAAAAAACAAAAAAAATATCACACTTCACAACATGCAGTACTAAATGAAGTATCATGCAAACTTCTATTGCAAGTAATATGTTTTTATGGGACTCGTACTTTTCTTGGAACATCGTACTCCAAAAATATTTTGATCTGTTTCTCATATCACTTTGATGGTTGCTCGCTGCATCCGCTTTTATTTCACTAAATTCTCCAGTTATACTGAACAACTTAACCTTTGACATTTGCCATGGTGCTTTAAAATGCTGAACCAGTGTCAGTATTTCACAGAGTGTGCACAGATTTTTGTTCTTGGATATCTCACATATCCTGTTTGCCACTTCAAATGCTGTTGAAACCAAGGCAGATCCAGAAGCTTACCTTTTGGAGTGCCCCAGCTCCAGTCTAAAAAAGAGAAACTTTGTGGAGGGTACACATACTATAAACTTGCCCCTTCCTGGTATTGCAAGGCTTTTGAAATATTTTCCATTAACCCTTTAATGCCAATAACACTCGAAACGCCTTTCATCTAAACTACCATAACCGCCCGAAACATCTGTCTAGAGTGAGAAGGATATCCTATCCCCACCTGTTTGAATTTACACGGTTTCTACGGGTTTCGCAGAAGTAACATTCAGTCACCATCGTTGTCGCTAAACAAGTAAGTAAAGCTGGCATTGGTATAAAGTAGGCATTGACTCAAGATTTCAAGAACCTGGTCGTTAAAGGGTTAAATTAATTGTTCTTAATTTTTAAATTACAAGCAAGAACTAAAAAAATTAGCACTGTGTTTGATTACCTGCTTTTCAAGGAACCAGCTTGATTCGTTGTATAAATCTCTTCTGAAAAAAAAAAATACTTCAAAATAATGTTTCATCTCACCTATTCAGATGGGTTAATTTAATAGAAAAACTTCAGCTTCAAACATGGAGATTGTGGAGGAAATATTCTTTGCAAATATGTGGTGTAACTACAGAATTTTTAAGGTGCAAACAGAATTGCCATTGGCTGGCTTACGAATGAAAATTATGAGATGTGCATTCAATTCGTGCTCCAGGGCAATTTAATTTTCAAGTTTTCTTATGTTACATGCTGAACAGTAAGCAAGGCGGTGGCTATTCTGTTTTGCCACCTTAAAAATTCTGTTTCAGCTTCGAAATTTGTTGCAAGTTTGCTTTTATGGCCCAGTCGAGGTTCGTACTTTGCTCTGTCACCTGGACTATCTTACACAAGTCTACCCCACATGGTGACATTCCCTGCTTTCAATTACTATCGATACCAGACAGTACTAAAGAACAGAACAAAATTAAACCCAGCTATTGCTCTGGCTTTTTTAAAGTTTTCACCAACTCATTCACCAAGTTCAGTTTTTTTTTTTTTTGCCAAAGTGTTGTAACTGTACAAAAAGGTAATCGTCGTTATTTTTGCCAAATTTTTTTTTCAATTGCCAAAACTTTTTTTTTTCAGATTGCGAATAATGTGATCGGCAGCGCGATCCCTGAAACCCATAGTTTTTTCATGATCAGCCAGAATTTCTTTTCATTTCCATTTTCTTCCTTTGTTTCTGAACCTCTAACCATTTTTTTATTCTGCTGAAGAGCTGAACATTTTATCTCAAAATTTACAGGAAATTGTAGTTATTGGAACTCTTACAATATGGTTTAATAGTTTACAATTGTGCATTTATTATTCTAATTTTGCAAAAATAAATACAGTGAAACCTCTGAATAATGGTCACGACTCAGACCGGAATAAAGTAACCGTTGTTTAGAGGTTTGGCCTAAGTTAACATTAACATTGCTAGTTCGATGCATTTGTACAAAAACAATACATTTATGAAGCTTACACACACACACACACACACACACACACACACACACACACAAACGGTTGCAGTGCTTTTTCTAAATGCTGGATAAATCTCAATATAATAAATTATGGTGCAGATGATTTTAAGAAAGCAGTGCTGAATGTCTGGTCTTAAACAGCCCTTAGAAATAGCAAACTAGGAGATTATTGTTAGGATATGTTAGAGCAAATAAAAAAAGAAAACTGTAAGACAGTGAAGTGGAACTGTGCAGTCATCTAGCCACAGCCGGAAAACATGAACGAAACCCATAGAGACCAAACCAAGAGATACTGCCATCAACAGACAACATATCTGGAACAAGCAATCAACCATGCAGCTGCCTGGAGCCGATTAAAACATACGGGAGCTTGCCTCACATAGAACTAAACTTCAATTCCTTTCTTTTCACTTGAGCACACAATTGTACCCCGCATAATTCAACACATTCGCCTGAGGCACAGTTCCTTTAAACAATATTCTTTGACCCTATCGTCAAAGTACCAAAGGAACTACATAATATCTTAAGGTACTAGGTGCTCATCAGATCTCTTTTGGGACTGTCCATTGTCCTCCATTAAGAGGTTTCCTTGTTTGGATTCTATCGTTAATGTTAATCACATGGCACAGTTCTTACGTACCAACTGAAACTTGCTGTTGTTTGGAGGTGTCCGTTAATGGAGGTTTTACTGTTCATTAATTATTTATAATGTCAACCATTTAAAAAGGAAAAACCTGCTTTAGGAGAGCAATTGCCACAGTCTTGCACCGCAGGATCTGCTGCTGTGTGGTAAAGTTTTGATATTCTGTCATCTTACAATGATGTAAATCTGAAGTCAATATTTTCAAAAACTGCTTCAATTATGGCATTTTTAATGAATGTACAGCATCAGCTCTCTCTCTCTCTCTCTCTCTCTCTCTCTCTCTCTCTCTCTCTCTCTCTCACACTAATGGCCTCTAAATGTCCAATTTTAAGGAAGATGATCCACTGCAACATTATTTGTAAATTCGTGTAAATTATACCTTTTGAAACTTTTGTTTCAGTAAGCTTTTCCTGAACACTGTGAGGTCTGTTAAGTACTTGATGTAAACCTACATTCTGTGTTTGTATGCAGAGAGAGAGAGAGAGAGAGAGAGAGTTGAGACATTTCACCCAGTACATCTGTGAAAAAGTATAAATGCAATAGGAAAGTATATGTCAGACAGTGTAGCGTTCGAATTACTTGGTGGTCCGCTGGCTGTTGGTTAATAAAAATTTCATCGGGCCAGTAAAATATTTATGCTACTGGCCCAGGTGGCCAGTAATCCCCCCCCCATTTGTTTTGGAAATTTGGAAGTTTATAAAAAACTGAACCAGATTTCAAAATATCCAGGTTTCGCCACGGCAGTTTTCGGATTTTTTGAAATTCAGATATTTACAACGCAAATACCGAATATTAGAATTCCAAACCGTATTTCAGTATTATAAAACTTTTAGATTGTAAAGGTAAAACTGTTACCTTTGCTATGCTGTAGGAAATACAAAAATGCGATAGGAAAATCACAAGGACAAATGTGTTCTGGATCTTCCATTCCTGAAACCAGACACAAGCCATCTTGTTTCTGCCCTGGGATAGACACTGACAGGAAAGGTCAAATGGATGTGTATAGGTCATTTTTGTGAAACATCATTTTGCATTCAACATTAGCATTCCCTGTGGGGCTAAATGGTGTAAGGCAGGGATGGCAAACCTATGGCACTCGTGCCACTGGGTGGCACACCAATATGAAAACATTAAATGAAAATTTAGTTTTTTTAGAGAGAATGTTTCAACAGCATGTCTAGTGTTTTCTTGCAAATAATTGAGCTTTGACAAGAAAATTAATCTAGCCAAGAAGTGTCCTTCAAAGGGATAATAAATAAATCAACCTCACCTCATTTAATTGCCTTATGCATTAATTCCCAAAAGTTAAGCATCGCATGCACACAGTTATTTTATCATTCTGCTCTTACGGACTTCCACCACAAGACGTCCACACCTGCTTCAGCTCAAGCTCCCATCTCTCCTGCTTCTCCCTTACCTTTGCAGGAGGGAGAGAAAACCAATCTGATAGGAAGACTTGCGTGAAACAGCGAGTTCCTGTGAGAACTGAAAGTAACCTTGAACAATGAATGGAGAGATTTCAAATTTATAACTTTGCGACACCAGTCCAGAGCTTCAGTTTGTCAAAGAAGGTTGATTTGTTTGTAGCTGCTGCTTATTTCTCTAGTGTACTGTAATTGTTCTTTTTCTGGTGTTTTTGTATCCGAACCATACAAAACATGTTTTCGGTGCCAAAAAAAAAAACAGAAACTTAACAAAGATAGTGGCCGAGTATTTCAAGAACAGTAGACATTGGAGTTCGGAGTCATTGAGAAAAACAATGAAGCTTTCTGTTGTCTGTGTACAGAAACAGTTAGTATTCCGCAAATTCAATGTATAGCGTCATTTTGAGAGGAATCATAAAAATGTTTGTTCCATGTCAAATCAAGAAAGAAGGGAGTACATTTCACAAAAAGTGTAACAATATGAAAAACAATCAAATTGCTCCGTATCTTCTTTCAAGCCAAGGAATAATATCACTGCGGCTAGTTTTCATATAGGTATTTCGCTGTACTGCACAGCGTGGGAAGCCACTTTGTGATGGTGATTTTTTGAAGGCAGCTTTCTTAGGTCTGACCCATTATTGAAAGATTTTCCCAACAAGCAACAAATTGTGAATAGAATTAAGGAAATTCCAGCCGGAAGGAACTCCTTAAAGGTAGAATAACAAGAATGAGTGAAGATATTACAGGTCATATTAAATCTTATTTGGACAACGCCGATATGTTTTCCATATGTCTTGATTAAAGCACTGATGTCACGTCACAAGCAAGGTTAGATATTTTTTGTTAGATTTCGTTGTAGAAATGTAATAGGGGGGGGGGATTGATCAATTGATCACTGAGTTTGCCAACTACAATCACAGGGAAAGATAGAAAGATATAATGTGTGAAGTGAGGCAGGAATTTGTAGTAAAAATGGGGATTGATGTAAATAAAATAGTATCTATGACTACTGATGGTGCCCATAACATTGAAGCCAATAGGTTATGAGCTGAACATAAATGCCTTGGCTAGTAGCATTCAGCAACAAGTTTTACACTAATGTTAATTTAAACACACACACACACACAAAATGCAAACAAGAGGTGGCACACTCAACACTTGAAAGCAGTAAAACAAGTGGCACACTAGTCAGAAAAGATTTGCCATCCCTGGTGTAAGGAATCACGAAGAGCAGTGTGTTGCTGCAGTGGCAAACTGGGAAGTGTCAGTTTTAAAACCAGCTACCCAGGTCACTTTTGCTTTTGTGAATGGCAATCAAAATATTTTATAATACACTGCTGGCCACCCAAAATGCAACACCAAGAAGGACACGAGATAGCAAAGCCAGATTTACTGGACACATAACAACAGATACGAAGATGAAACGATTGAGCTTACAAGCCCGTGCGACTTGTGGAACATGCAGACATCAATAGTTCGTGTGGCCCCCATGACTGGCAATAACGGCCGCTACACACTGCGGCATCGAACGAAAGAGGCTTTGGATGTGGGCTTGGGGTATGTCAGTCCAGGCGGCTTCCACACGTTGCCCAGTTCAACAGGTGTAGCCACGGGTGGTGCTTGCCGGGCCACTCGGCAACCAGACGTGTTCGATGGGCAGCATATCAGGAGAACAGGCGGGCTACGGCAGCAGTGACACCTGGTAGGCCGTGAAGAATTGTTGCACGATGCGTGCCATGTGCGGGCATGCATTGTCCTGTTGAAACATGGCCGCTGGCAGGTCCTGCAGGTAAGGGAGGACTACTGGCTCCAAAACGTCGAAGATGGTGGGGTGGCTGTTGAGTGTACCGGCGATACGTACCAGAGGGGTGCGGGTGTCACATCCAATTGCGGCCCAAACCATAACGCCAGGCGACGGACCGGTATGGCGATGCTTAATGCAAGTGTCATACAGTCGATCGCCGCGGTGCCGCCACACGCGGATCCGACCATCGTGGTGTTGCAGGCAGAAGCGGTATTCGTCGGAGAAGACAATGTCGTGCCATTCTGTAGTCCAGGTACGGCGTTCAATGGCCCACTGCCACCGCACTCGCTGGTGGTGTAACGCCAATGGTAACCTAAGCAATAGGCGCCGTGCGACAAGTACCCTATCCTGCAGACGACGTTGAACAGTACGTGCTGACACAGATGTTTGCGCAACACACCCTATTTCCTGCGCTAATGTTCGTGATGTGGCAGTGCGAGTCGTCAATGCCCGCCGCAAAACATGCAGGTCCTCTCGATCGGTGGTGTGCTGCGGGTGCGGCAATCGCTCACGTCGGTCTGTTTCTCCCTCCTGCACCCACCGAATCCATACTTTCCTCACTGTGGCTGGATGTCGTTCCACACGGGTGCCGATGTCTCGGTATGATAAACCGCTGTCGCGATAAGCCACTATTCGTCCTCTGTCGAACTTCGAAACGTGCTGGAATGACTGCCGTATTCTGCGACGAGGCATCAGGAAGCTTCCCATGCACAGGTCCGGCAGCACAACACACTTCCACTACTTACACCCCGCCTTCTGTGCACCCTTCTTATATATAGTGCTTCTCGGTGGCGTGCCGGGCGCATATGATTTGCATGTCCTCTCGCGGGCTACGCGTGCTGCGAATTTCAGGCCAATCGGATGCTTCCTTCTTGGTGTTGCATTTTGGGTGGCCAGCAGTGTATTTGAACAATAAACTTTAATTTGAAATCAACTATATATTATGCTTCAGTGTACCATCCTGATACTAACACCATGTGCATACTAAACATTTTGGTATAAACTAGCTGCTGAAAAGTCAAGGTTTTTTTTTTTTTTTAAATAACATGAAAAAAGTTGCAACAGCTAAACCATTATCATTAAATGGATATTAACTAAAGACTAATACATCATTTCAACATGTTTTTCATATCGTTATATGGAGAAACACTTATATTTAAAGTTTTTTTTTGTTGGCATTTTTTCTCAAATTTGTATTTTACTTGTAATTTCATCATCATTATCAACCATTATCAATCCACTGCTGGACGAAGGTCTCTCCAAGCATCTTCCACAACGGTCTGTCTTGTGCCAGTCTCCTCCATGTTACTCCCGCATACTTTCGAATTTCATCCACCCATCTCCCATGTGGTCTTCTGGGTCTTTTCCTGTCCCTTGGAATCCAATCTAAAATTTCGACTGTCCATCTATGATCTGTTCTTCTGGCAGTATGTCCAGCACATTGCCATTTCAGGGATTTTACTCTGATCATGATGTCTAAGTCTTCCACTCTTGTCCTTTTTTTTAATTTACATGTGCACATATACACATCCTGTTGCTCTAAATTTGTGGTATACAGCTCCAATGAAATGATATGTTATTTTTTACACATGTTGTAAATGTGTAAGTTTTTTCTTTCATGGAGCGGCGGGCATTTTGGCGGACCAGTGATTTGCCAATTCGAGTGGTCTGCTGGACATGTAGCAAATTTATTTCTAATTCTAACAGTACAGTGTTTCGGAATTCCATGAAGTGTCACATTTTCATCGCATGATCCAGAAATAGTTATCTTCCAGGTACATAACTGCCTTTCTGTTATTAATTTTGGCAAGCACTGTAATGATTGGGTGTCCATCATACTGCATCTAATCTTTATAGTTATTGTATTTTTATTGAATATCTATGTGGCATCTTTTCATTTAGTCCTTCATTTAGGAGATCTTGAGTAAAAACGTGGTTTGAAACTCAGGCTTTATGCGGCAATAACACATAAACATATAAAACGAGCGAAACACAGTAACATACGGTAAAAGGTTCGTTTAGCGGTAGCTTTCGGTCATCCTATGACCTTGATCACCCGGATGGGCTGGTTGCCAGAACTACAATTTGAAGTTGGGGTGTTGGAAATGTTGCCAGATTTTAGAAGAGAGATCCAAATAAATGGGATTTGGTGAGGGGTCTCTGAATTGCAGTTTTTGGTGAACAAAATTTCAATGCTCTCTTGGAAACACAGAGATGCCTTGTTAATGAATGGGGCAACTTTTTTGGTTTCTTTCCAAATGGGAACTGCAGAGGTGTCTTCAAGGGTTAGTGCAGATAAAGCTGTCTTTGGAAACCCATTGGAAACATCTTTTTTGTGTTCACCAAGTCTTGTTTTGATGCTAAATGCACCTTTTACCGTACGTGACTGTGTGTTTTGCTCGTTTTATATGTTTATTTGAGTAAAAACTATATATTTGCTTCCTTGTCCTTTCCAAA
The DNA here is from genome assembly GCA_039090855.1 of Macrothele yani. NCBI lineage: Eukaryota > Metazoa > Arthropoda > Arachnida > Araneae > Macrothelidae > Macrothele > Macrothele yani. The sequence goes on from CM076989.1 coordinate 120,286,355, forward strand.
GTAATTATAGATGTTTTTGAAAAAGCAGATGGGTCATTCCGTGTCAAATGATCCAGTGAAAAAAACCTTACCATCTTGGATTTTTTTTTCAAATTTGGCTCACCTAATGTATCCCTAGAAGATAGTAAAAAATCCAAATTTTTAGATTTTTGTCTGCAGCAGTTTTAAAGTTATGGCCCTCTGAAATCTCAAAAAAAAAAAATGCAATTTTCAGCTGACATGTAATTCCAAAATAAATTATTACTGAAGCTAGAAATGAGATAGAAGGTTGGGGTAAGAACCATTTTGTAGCTTATTTTATAAGCTTTCATATGATATTTAACATTGCTAGTTTTGGACACTTTTTTAATTTCAAGGTCATACAATACAATTTTTGACCTTGAATTTCTCAAAAACCTAATTTTTTTTTTATTTTGAAAAAATGCATGCACAAACTTCTATACTTTAGCATCATTTGTTGAAAGTTTCATAATGGGATTGCAGTGGGATCATGGTTTCATGTATTTTTGAAAAATATTATGCAAAGGAAAAACCATTGGGATGCAAAAGAAAAATTGTTCAATTTTAATTCACAATTTTTAATTCCTTTGAACAAGCTAATTTATTGAAAATTATAACTAATTACATTTTAGTATTGTCACCATCCCTTCCACATTAACAACTTCAACAATCCCTTGCAAGGTAGTTTTGAAGTGCCATGGTTGCTGCGTCCATCTCTTCCTTGCGAAGGTAGTAAGTGCGGCCAATGGAACATATGGGTTCCACCGTGGTCAAGATTTCGCAGCCAGGCACTTCAAGTTCAGCTTCAAAGCCTAGTGGGCATGTAAAGGATGGAGCCAGGACCTTCAAGGTGTAGAAACTTCACTCCCACCATCTCAGTTGTCTAATTTTTGTTTAAAACTACAGCAAGCCACCATTTCTTGTCATACTCACATGCTACATATCCTTTAACTTCTGATAGTGAGAGCTTATGATTCAAATCTCCTGACAAAGAATACTTGTGTGGTTGCTCATTCTTTGAAAATACCTTTGTCAGTATTACTTTATCTGACACAGGGAGTAAACTGTTGAACTTTTGGGTGCCTGGTATTGGTTTTGCAACCAGAAATCACTCTTCAAGCACTTTGTTCTCCTAAGTGTTGTTTGTTATTAAAAAAAAAAACTCAGTGGAGTCAGTGTTGGCCTGACTCCTTGGAAACAGCTGTGATGGTGTCATAATTTGTTTTTCATGGGGTCGTTGGAATCTTGCCATTGCTGCAATTCGTTTCACTGTTGCTCCCAGACCATCACATGCTCCTTTACTGTGGGCTGTTGCGTAGAAATGCCATTCGGCTTTGATTCCAAACTCACTTTCATGGTGGCATATGTTTGAGAAGTTTTTTCGGTTTTTAAACTGTGCAGCTCAACCATCAGAGAAGTAGTAGATCTTTTTCAAATTTGGTATCAGTCCAGATCTTAGATATGAGATAAGTGTTTACTGAAACAAGTGTACAGCAACTGTATCATTCTTAAGAGATTCAGAGATACAAACAATACTTTTAAATTTTAGACCATCAGAATCCTTGTAATACACTGCAATTGGAAAAACTGTTGCCTGGTCATTGTTCCAATGGAAACACTGGGCCTCATCTTGCAATACAAAGGCATAATTTTCTGCAAAATCAAAAGATACCACAGCCTCATTTTTTTTTGAGGCTGTGGTATCTTCGAGGCTATGGTCTCGGAGCAACAGTGAAACAACTTGCAGCAATGGCAAGCCTCCAGCGACCCCATGAAGAACAAATTATGACACCATCACAGCTGTTGTCATGGAGTCAGGCCAACATTGACTCCACTGAGCTCTTTTTTTTTAATAACGAACAACACTTAGAAGAAGAGAAAGTGCTTGAAGAGCGATTTCTGGTTGCAAAACCAATACCAAGCACCCAAAAGTTCTACAGTTTCCTCCCCGTGTAAGATAAAGTAATACTGACAAAGGTATTTTCAAAGAGTGAGCAATCGCACAAGTATTCTTTGTCAGGAGATTTGAATCATAAGCTCTCACTATCAGAAGTTAAAGGATATGTAGCATGTGAGTATGACAAGAAATGGTGGCTTGCTGTAGTTTTAAACAAAAACGAGACAACTGAGATGGTGGGAGTGAAGTTTCTACACCCTGAAGGTCCTGCTCCATCCTTTACATACCCACAGGACTTTAAAGATGAACTTTGAAGTGCCTGGCTGCCAAATCCTGACCACGGTGGTACCCATATGTCCCACTGGCCACACTTACTACCTTCGCAAGGAAGAGATGGACGCAGCAACCATAACACTTCAAAACTACCTTGCAAGGGATTGTTAATAAGTTGTTAATGTGGAAGGGATGGTGACAATACTAAAAGGTATGTAATTAGTTATAATTTTCAATAAATTAGCTTGTCCGAAAGAATTAAAAATTGTAAATTAAAATTGAACAATTTTTCTTTTGCATCCCAATGGTTTTTCCTTTGCATAATATTTTTCAAAAATCCATGAAACCATGATCCCACTGCGATCCCATTATGAAACTTTCCACAAATGATGCTAAAATATAGAAGTTTGTGCATGCATTTTTTCAAAATAAAAAAAAAATAGGTTTTTGAGAAATTCAAGGTCAAAAATTGTATTGTATGACCTTGAAATTAAAAAGTGTCCAAAACTAGCAATGTTAAATATCATATGAAAGCTTATAAAATAAGCTACAAAATGGTTCTTACCCCAACCTTCTATCTCATTTCTAGCTTCAGTAATAATTTATTTTGGAATTACATGTCAGCTGAAAATTGCATTTTTTTTTTTTGAGATTTCAGAGGGCCATAACTTTAAAACTGCTGCAGACAAAAATCTAAAAATTTGGATTTTTTACTATCTCTAGGGATACATTAGGTGAGCCAAATTTGAAAAAAATCCAAGATGGTAAGGTAAAAAAGTGTTAAAATTTTTTATCACTTGACACGGAATGACCCAGATTTCATGGCCAGCTTTAGATGATGATACATGCAGTGAATATTAATCAGTGTTCATTTTATCCCCAACTCCAGATGTTTTTTTTGGTGTCTCCAGTCTGCAGCATGGTTTGTTGCAGAGCTATAAATTTTATCCATCCTCTGAGGAAAGTTCAATTTGTCTGTAATGTTTGCATTCATTGCCTTTGAAATGTCATCAGCACTAGTAGATTTTAGAACAATTAATATAATAAAGTTTGTTGAAGATTCTCTTTGATGAAAAAACTTCGAACATAACACCAACATACTTCTTGTGCAATTACCAGCACATTCATTAATTATCAGAGGGGAAACCTGAGCATTTGTGAGTTTTGAACACAATGTTTCACATATATTATTGATGAAGTGAGGAAAATTACTGCAAGCTTTATTATTATGATAGGTAACACCTGTATCTGATTTTACCTTCAGTTATCCTTTTGTGACAGGAATTTTTTTTTTCAAAATCTGAACTGGACCTCTGATTTAGCCATAGTGTACATGATAAGGAATAATTTGTCCATCTCTTTTAAAACTTCATCTGCCTTTTTGAATTATTTTGTATAGCAATATCACATAATTTATCTTCCTTGGAAACTTTTGCTGACAGTACAGTTAGATGATCATAAGATTTGCTGTGTAAAGAAATATTCTTACATTTTGAGTCTCATATTTTTTTATGCCAAACTTGAGATAAATTTTGTACCAGATTTCTTTCACACGTGAAAAAGATGTATCTATTACACTAAGTAATCCAGTTCTATTTGTTAATTAATTGCCAGTTGGGCATAGCAAAATCCAGGAGACATGCTTCTCAGATTTTATTTTTGTCCTCAAGACAAAAACAATATCCCCAGAATCCTTTTTTATCACCACTTGCAGACTTCTCCCATAATAAGTTATTTATTTTGCAATGTTCTCTCTGTCCAGTATTGTTAAATATAATTTTTTGTTGCATAAATGTTTGTGTTTCAGCTTGAAAATGAAAGCAAAAATTTCTGACAATGGACACTAAGAAAGGGGGCGAGACCTCTCTCGTAATCACAACCTTTTTCACTGTGTTTTTTGTGTTTTGTATTGTTAAATATATTTTTATTACATAAATGTTTGTGTTCGCTTGAAAATGCAGACAAAAATTTTTGACAACGAAAGTTAGACAAAGCAGTAATCCCTCCTGAAATCGTAATTTTTGTTTTGCCTTGTGATGTTTTCCTAGCTGTCATGTTTTGTTAAATATTATTTTGTTCTATAAATTTCGAAAGATTTTACTTTGTGTTCAGAGCTTTGAAACTCGCACCAAAGAATGCACATGCTGTGCTTGCACTCTTTTCTCTGTCACTGCTCAGCATGGCTAGCTAAAATCAGAATGATGTGATATTGAATGCATTGTTAAACTTCAATGGTGCTGAGAAACCTCAAAACCTTTTTCAGATGTGTTTAAATTTTTGACATTTGTTTCCGTTATGATAATGAACAAATTTGTGAAATTTCTTTTTTTTTTTTCTTTCTAATAGAGTTGCACTCTAGTTACTATACATTGCATATCATCATCGTCAACCATTATCAATTCACTGCTGGATGAAGATCTCCCCAAGTTTCTTTCACAATTGTCTGTCTTGAGCCTGCCTCCTCCATGCCACTCCAGCATGCTTTCGAATTTCAGGGGTCTTCTTCTGGGTCTTTTTTCTGTCCCTTGGAATCCAGTCTAAAATTTCGGTTGTCCATCAATGGTCGTTCTTATGGTCCAGCCCATTTCCATTTCAGTGCTTTCACTCTGGTCATGATGCCACCCACTCCTGTCATTTTCCTTATCCACAACAGGGATCACATTCCTCCTAAAATTCCTAATATTTTGTGACCCTCCTTAAATTCCTAAAATTATACCTAAAATTTGCTATTCTTCCTAAAATTTTCGTAAGCTTATTTATTAAAAATACAACCGTTATTAACGCCAATAAATTTACCATTACGGTAAGGTAAAAAGACCTGTTATTGTAGAAACACAGCCTATATGCTGTGCTGCTGAAGGGAGGGAAAATGATGCCATCGAGATGCACTTGCTTCGGGGCGGGCGCTCCACTTTTGTGCCTTCGGACAGGTTTCGAGAGTAACAAGAGATCTAAGGGAAAAGGGGAAGGGTCATTTTCACCCCTGGTTTGCGCTTTGCAGACGAACTCCATGGCACGCAGAAGATCGTACTTTATTTTTGGACATGCCTCGTGGAACCTCCTCTTTCTGCTGATGTTTTGTTATTGTAAAACGCAGGTGGGTGGAAGCAAAGAGGAAACATGTGGTCTTCCGTAACCTCCGGTAATGACGATGGGATGGTAGCTGAGTGTTATCGTGGCAGGCAGTAGAGCACGTGATCATTGACCTTCGATCGTGCGTCGGCGACAGCGACCTTCGATGCGCAATATATCTCGGCTCCGACTCGCTTTGACTGAACTTGCGTGAGATGCGTATGATAGTTTCTGGTTTTGCGTCTTTTATGGTGTTCTCTGTGCTGTGTGCAGGTTCAGTTCTCTAGTGGTGACTTGCTTTTTTTTTTTCCCTATCTTCTGACATCCTCGCAGCCAAACTTCGGGAAGTTGTCTGGTTTTGCAATATTGGAACGTGTTTTTGTACTTCCCTTTCATTTTCTGGTTAGTAATACAAGTGTTTAAGATGCCTAAATCCAAAACGAAATTTCAAGATGCGTGGCTCGCCAAAGAATTGGACGGAGTGAAGTTGAAAGAATGGTGTTCTGCAACTGAAACAATATTTTCTGCTAAGTGTATATTGTGTTCAGAAATTTTCAATATTTCTAATAGTGGCTTTTCACAAGTAAAAGCGCATCATAAAGGAAAAAACATTTGCAGAAATTTCAAAGTAAATTTCAAAATAAGTCCATCCTTGAAAGCCTTTGGAGGACGGGATCTTCAGCCCAAAACAAATATTAGTGAAGTACTGAGTCATGATTTACAGTTGGCTAAAGCCGAAGCATTATGGGCCATGAAAGTTGCTAAGGACAATATGTCTTTTGTTTCATGCACTGAAACAGTTGAACTTTTCAAAGAAATGCTTCCTGATTCTGCTATTGCAGCCAAAATGCAACTTAAAGAAAAAAGTTGCTTATGTGATATCACATGGATTGTCAAAATATTTTGAAGAGGATTTGAAAAAGACATTGCATCTAGTAGCCCAGGAAAGGTTACTATAGCATTTGATGAAATTACAAATACACAAGTGAAACGGCAGTTGGATGTGTATCTCAGGTACTGGTCTTCAGAAATAAATTCAGTTTCTTGCCGATACCTAACAAGCGTTTTTCTGGGTCATGCAACAGCAGATATTTTGCTAAAAGAAATTCTTGATGTGTTATCATCCTTCAATATTTCGTTGAACAGAAACACAGGGAAGATGTTAGACTTCTGCTCATTCCACCCTGATTATATTAAATCGAATACAGCGAGACAATTTTTGGAAAAAATTGAAATCCTGGTCTCTTCAGCTTCTCAAAAAGATCTTCACAAAGAAGAATTAAAGGAAATGTTGGCAGAAAACAATTACCCCTCCCCATATGTTGAGAAAATATTTAAACAAGTGCCAAAAAAGAAGCAGGAAAAAACCAACTTCAAATTCACCAGCAAAATTACGTACCACAAGGGACTTTTCGAGAAACTGAAAAGGATCGGAGCAAAATATAATATCAGGCTAGCTCCAGATCTTAATAACAAAATAAAGAAATTCCTGCCAGCTTTAAAGCAGAAAGAATTGGACATCCAATTGCAGGAAGGAGTAATTTACTGCATCGACTGTAACTGCGGACTCAGCTATATAGGAGAAACAGGGAGAAGTATTAAGGTCCGAATGAAAGAACACCAAGCAGCTATTAGGAACATTGGGAACAAAACAGGGCTAGACAGACATGTACAAGCAAGTGGACACTCCATAAATTGGGACTCAGTGAAAATAATCGCCCACCAGTCAAACTTAGTAAAGAGAAAACTAGAAGAAGGGATCGAAATAGCAAGAAGAAGAAGTACCACAATTAACGATAATTGCGGATGGTCTCTTCCAATTGAGTGGCAGCAACTATTCCAGTGACATAGTCCTGATGACGAACTAGGCTTTAGTTCGAAAATTTGACAACCAACTTTCATTAAAAATAACCTCTAAAAGACCCGTAAAAAGTTATTCCACAATCACAAGAATTATTTGTGTATCCATGGACAGCCCAAATATAAATAAGTGCTTTTTACGCAAATTCAATGAAGTTGTAAAACAAGAAACAGGCCAGAAATCTTTGGAACTAGGTTTTTGCAACCTGCATGTTGTTAGTAATGCATTTTAAATTTTTTTGGCAAGCTTAAATATAGATTTTGACGAATTTGCTACTGATATGCATTACTTTTTAAAGAGTAGTGCTGCAAGACGAGAGGATTATAAATCTGTCGAGGATATAACATTGGTCACAGCCAAATTTCTTTTGCGTCATGTCAGCAACAGATGGTTAACCGTTGGTTCTGTAGCCCAGAGGCTCTTGGATCAATGGCTAAATATTACAGAATATTTTTTAAACTTCTTGCCATCTCAAGAAATATTTGAAAAACAACTACGCAATTCAGCAAGGTATAAAAGAATTCACTGTTTCCTGAAAAATGAGCTAACTCCTTGCTATTTAGCATTAATTTCATTTTCACACCAAAATTTTGAAAAGTTTTCATTATGTTATCAGAGTGAAGAACCAAAAATACACCAGTTATATTCTGATTTAAATACTTTAATGAGGAATGTTATGGCTCAGTTTATCCAAGATGATGTTATTGCAGGGAAATTTGGAGAAGACCTAAAGAATGTAGATTTTGAAAACAAAAATTCATGGAAAAAACTAGGGGAGTTAGAAGTTGGTATGAAGACAAACAATCTCCTCAGGAATGTTCAGGAGACCAGGCAGAAATTATTTCTCTTAGATGTAAGATCATCACTAATTGCAACCACAAAATATTTAAAGTCAAATTTGCCATTCTGCAATCAAAAGCTAAGAGACATAGAAGTTTTAAAGGTAAAAGAACCAAAAAAGAGTCAACTCAACTTTCAGTCACTGAAGGACTTTCGGAAATAACCAGAATTTCGTGTTTTGCATCTTTCTGAGGAACAAATTGATAGAGTAAGAGAAGAGTGGAAACTTTTAAATTGCGATAAGCCAACTCTAGATGAACTAGTGAAATTTTCAGAGGAAGGGCATATTCCAGTGCGGATTGATCATTACTGGCGTAATATATTTAGTATTAAAGACTCTAGCGAAAAAGAAAAATACTCAAATCTTGCTAAACTCATCAAGTCAATTTTAGTTTTACCTCATGGTAATGCTGATGCAAGGTCAGGTGATGTAAGGTCAGGTGATGCGTAACATCAGCCTCTCCTTGACAAATGTCAACCCCGCCTTCTCGTGGTGCATCCTGTTCCCACTAAAGGGGCTCTGACGACCGCAAATAGCGGTATAACTATACCATCGGGATCAGAGGAAATGCTATCCCACACTCACCAACCCGCTTGGCTAGCGTGGTGAGTTATGGCCAAACACCTCCAAAATGACTCTACAACTTAAATCTTGGCCCTCAGTCTCCGGCAGCTGGAATGTACCTGGCCAAGGCAGCGGCCAGTGCGACATGAAGGCAGAGGGTGCTAAGAATCCCCGGAGGACCGGACTAGGCTGCCATTTGATGCTGACCTTGGCTACCTACAACGGACGCTCCCTATCTTCTGATTCAAGGCTTCTTGAATTGGAAGAGGAACTACAAAGGATCAAGTGGGACATCGTCGGGCTAAGTGAGGTAAGGAGAAAAGGAGAAGATCTCATTGAACTGAAAAGTGGACATCTCTTCTATTATCGTGGGACAGATACTGGCAGAACTAGTGGTGTTGGATTTATAATAAACAAGAAACTGAAGGATAAAGTGGTAGAAGTTGAAAGTTCCTCTGACAGAGCTGCACGACTCGTTATCCAACTATCGAGAAGATACCAGGCTCAGATTATTCAAACTTATGCACCCACCACAAGTCATCCTGAAGAAGAAATTGAAGAATTTTATGAGGAAATTCGTCATCTAAATAATAAAGGTAAGCATCACTTGAAGATAATTATGGGAGATTTCAATGCAAAAATAGGGCACCGACAACAGAATGAAACTTCAGTAGGTAAATTCGGTCACGGCAACAGAAACCAGCGTGGAAATACTCTCGTTGAGTTTGCAGAGGCAGAAGGATTTTTCATCTTGAATTCCTTTTTCAAGAAAAAGCCACACAGGAAATGGACATGGAGACATCCAATTGGGACGACAAGTGAAATTGATTTTATTATGTGTAACAAAAAATTCGTCATCGAAGACTGCAGTGTGCTGAACAAGTTCAACACAGGTAGTGACCATAGATTGGTGAGATGTAAGATGCACCTCAACACTAAACTGGAACGTGGCAAGCTCATAAGACAAACAAAATGTATTGACATAACCAACCTTAAAAAACACCATAATACTTTCAAGTTGGAACTGAAGAACAGATTCTCTGCTTTAGAAGGCCTAACATCGGAAGAAGTGGATATTTCGGAAGTTAACAGAAAAGTAACCAAAGCTCTTATGGAAACAGCAACAAAATTAGCTGGGTCTAAGAACAAGTTGCATGTAAACAAATTATCAGGAAAAACCAAAATGTTGATGCAAAAAAGAAGAGAGATGAGGACAACTAAAGAAGATGTGACTTCCAAAGTAGAATATATAGAGCTATGCAAGACAGCACGAAAAAGTATCACTGAAGACGTAAGGAAATTCAACTGTGAGCTAGTGAGGAAAGCAATTGAAAACAACCAAAGCCTAAAGATAGCAAAGGGACATCTCAGTAAGGGAAGAAAACAGATTATGGCTCTGAGAAAAGAAGATGGTTCTATAACAAGAAATAGAGGCGAAATTTTGACAAGAGTGAAAGATTTCTACTCCAAATTATATGAAAGGGATGATACATGTACTCCAGACATCATGAAAGGTACCAGAGTTCTTCCAGTCCTCCCAGCAGAAGTTGCTCATGCAATCAAGAACATGAAGCGGGGGAAAGCTCCAGGAGAAGATGGAATTACTATAGACATCATACAAGAAGCAAGTGGAGAAATTGAAACAGTACTCGCCCAAATTTTCACTCGATGCCTTAATGAAGGGAAGATTCCTGAGGATTGGAACAATGCTACAATGATCCTGCTACATAAAAAGGTGACATTGAGGATCTCAGGAACTACAGACCTATCAGCCTCCTATCAGTGGTTTATAAAATCTTCACTAAAGTTCTTTCACACCGCTTGAAGGTAACACTGGACATGGCTCAACCGAGAGAACAAGCTGGATTCAGGAGTGGCTACAGCACAATAGATCATATCCACGTACTGAGAGAACTAATTGAAAGAGCGAGGGAATATGAACTTCCATTGTGCATGGCTTTTATCGATTATGAAAAAGCCTTTGATTCGGTGAAACAATCAGCAGTTACCACGGCTCTGAAATCCTGCGGTATTGAAGATGCATACATTAATATTATTAATAACATCTATGAAAATGCAAGTGCAAAGATTCGGCTGTTTGAAAATACAACACACATAAAAATTGGAAAGGAGTGAGACAAGGTGACACCATATCTCCGAAGCTCTTTAATGCCATATTGGAAAATGTCTTTCAATCACTGAACTGGGAAAACAAAGGGATAAAGATTAATGGAGATTATCTAACCCACTCGTTTTGCTGATGACGTAGTCATTTTTGCAACTACCCCATCAGAGCTGCAGAGTATGATCCAGGAACTTGCTGACAAGAGTAAAGAAGTGGGATTAAAAATGAACTTTCAGAAGACAAAAGTGATGTTCAATGCTTTTACAAGAAATGAAGATTTATCGATTGATGGAGAAAAACTGGAGATAACAGATACGTATGTTTATCTTGGACAGCAGATATCAAGTGAGGGTCACATTGATGAAGAAATTAATCGGCGTACAAAACTTGCCTGGAGAGCTTTTGGAAGAAACAGCATAATTTTCAAGAGCAATATGCCATTATGTCTTAAAAGAAAAGTGTTTGATCAATGCATCCTTCCAGTGCTTATGTATGGTGCAGAGACGTGGACCTTAACTAAAAGAGACATACAAAGGCTGCAGACAACTCAAAGAGGCATGGAGAGGTGCATGCTTGGTATAACCAGGAGAGATAAGAAGAGGAACTCGTGGATCCGAAAAATGACGAGAGTGGAAGACATCATGATCAGAGTTAAATCCCTGAAATGGCAATGGGCTGGACATACTGCCAGAAGGACAGACCATAGATGGACAGCCGAAATTTTAGATTGGATTCCAAGGGACAGGAAAAGACCCAGAAAAAGACCACATGGGAGATGGGTGGATGAAATTCGTAAATATGCGGGAGTGACATGGAGGAGACTGGCACAAGACAGACCGTTGTGGAGGAAACTTGGGGAGACCTTCGTCCAGCAGTGGATTGATAATGGTTGACAATGATGATGATGATGAATGCTGATGCAGAAAGGGGATTTTTGGTTAACACTGCTCTGTTAAGGAAGGACAAGGCTAACTTAAAAGACTCAACTATAACATCATTAAGAATAGTTAAATGGGGCCATTAAACACTATGGATGTGTAAGTAAAGTTCCCATAACAAGAAATTTGTTAAATAGTGTTCATGATTCACATAAATTTTATAAAGAGTATGTTGATAAGCTGAAGGAAGAAGAATCAAAAAAGGTAAAAGAAAGGAAGCAGAAAGAGAGGGAAAATAAGGAAAAGCAGCTAGAGAAAAAAAGAAAAGCTGAGTTTGATGACAAAATAAAAGAAAATGATGCAGAAATAAATAGGCTTAAAAAAGATAAAGAAGCCTCCCTAGCAGTAATTCAAGAGGGAACAGAAAAATGAGAAAAGCTGTAGAAAAACAAAATACTGTTGAAATAGCAGTTGCCTCTAACTTGATCATACAAGGTTCAGCTGAAATAAAGAAAACTGAAAAATAAATTAGTTGTGGTGGAAGCAGAAAAAGATAGGCTTATCAGGAAAAGGTTAAAACAATAATATGAAAAAAGCAATTCAGTGAACAATTGTACATAGTTCTTGGTTTTCAATTACCTTTTTAGGATATAATTTAATGTGAAACCTGAAAACTTTACTGTGAAAATCGTGAATTGCTTCTGGTTCAACAGCATATTAATGTTCAAAGTGAAATTTGAATGTGGTAAATATACTTGAATATAATAATAACATGTGAAAAGATAAGAACTGAACATTAGAAGTAAATCATACTTAAACTTTAGACATTAGACGTTATGCAAAAAAATTGGGTGTGAACTTCGACCATATATACTAATGGGACTGCGCATTGGCAATAGCTGCATCAAAGCCGCCATGGCTCCAACATTGGGCACGTCATCATCAGACTCCAAATTTCGTGTAAAAATGCTGTTATGATTGCTAATTTACGCTGCAGAACTTCAGTGTTTTCGGTGTATTATGTGAATGCGCCTCATATATAATGAAAACTCTTCAGGTAAGTTTACTTATGAGCTATATACATGCACGATCAGGTTGTTTACATTTCGTGATTTATAATGTGATGAACATTTGCGAAGAATTTGGAACATGCATTCCATTTTTTTTTCTTAAGTTACTATATTTTTATATCAATAGCTGCAAGTTTCTGGTTAAGTAATTGAACTTTATTGACTGAAGTATTTAATTCGTTTCTTACTCATGAAAAATCATAGAACTTCCTTTACTATATCGCTCAGAGCAACCATAAGCACAGCAGGTGTAACCCATCTTTTTGACTGATGTCATGTGATTTTATGTTGGAGCCAGAAATTTTGATGTCATGCACAGTCTATCAGTATATATGGTTGAAGGGTGTGAAGCAAACTCTTTACAATGTGTACAAAGTTGTTTTACTAGATGTATACAAATATACATCTAGTTTTTATTGAAATACACTCCTAAAATTTTCCTAAAATTTTTCTAAAAATTCCTAAAATTCCTACCTAAAATTTTCCAGAAGTATGCTATGATCCCTGCCACAAGTTACTCTTCTTATCTTTCCTGGTTACACCAAGCATGCATCTCTCCAGGCTTCTTTGAGTTGTCTTCAGTCTTTGTATGTTTTTCTTTTTAGTTAAGGTCCATGTCTCTGCTCCACGTGTAAGAACTGGCAGGATGTATTGATTAAACACTTCTTTTAAGACATAATAGCATACCGCTGATAAAAATTGTACCATTTCTTCCAAAAGCTCTCCATCCAAGTTTTATACGCCAATTAATTTCTTCATCAATGTGACCCACACTTGATATCTGCTGCCCAAGATAAATGTTGGTATTGGTTGATTCAAGCTTTCCTCCATCAATCGATAAATTTACATTTCTTGTAAAAGCATTGTACATCACTTTTGTCTTCTGAAAGTTCGTTTTTAATCCTACTTCTTTACTCTTGTCAGCAAGTTTTTGGATCTTGGATCATACTCTGCAGCTCTGGAGGGTTAGTTGTAAAAATGACTTAAGTCATCAGCAAAACGAAGGTGAGTTAAATAATTTCCATTAATCTTTATCCCTTTGTTTTCGCTATTGAATGATTGAAAGACATTTTGCAATGTGACATTAAAGAGCTTGGGAGATATGGTGTCACCTTTTCTCACTCCCTTTCCAATTTTTATTTGTATTATATCCTCAAATATCTGAACCTTTGCACTTGCATTTTCAAAGATGTTATTAATAACACTAATGCATGAATCTTCAGTACTGCAGGATTTCAAAGACATTGCATATATATGTATATATATATATATAAGGTCAAATAAGAGATAAGCAAGCAAAAATAATAAAAAAATAAAAACTTAAAAAAACAAACGTGGAATTGAACAAACAAAAAAGCCCATAATTCGAATCCATGTTTTAAGTTTTTATTTATTCTTTTTTTTTTTTTTTTTTTTTTGTTGCTTGTTTATCTCTTGTTTGACTTTGCATGTTTGGAATTTTCTTCTACACAGCCTTTGGCACTTAAGAATTTTAAAGTTGCTTTGCTTTTAATATTTTTGGATTAGTATTTTGTTATATATATATATATATGCATATACTGAAGTGCCAGAAAAATTGGTACAGATGAGCTTATGCAAAATACATATCAACGTCACCTATGCGCGCATTCGGTTGCGTCCGCTAGTGCGTATATAAAGCGATATACATCCTTGCCAGCTGTCAGCTGTTTTTGGCATGAGAATGACAAGTAATAACGACTTAAGCGATTTTCAACGCAGTGCCATAGTTGGCGCTTGTGAGATGGGCCATAGTATTTTGGAGGTAGAAACGAAGTTCGGATTTTCACGGACGACCATTCCAAGGGTCTACTGTGACTACAAGAATTCTGGCAAAACCTCCAACCTACGATACCAGTGTGGCCGTAAAAAGACTTTGGGTGAACGTGACCATCGTCGGCTGTCAAGAATCGTTTCACGTGATACGCGTCCAACGCTCTCATAGGTATAATCGGAATTCAATGCTGGAGCCTCAATGTGCATCAGTGTCTGGACTGTGCAACGTACCCTGCAGGATATGGGCTTTGGGAGCCGACGCCCAACTCGAGTCCCCTTGATAGGTGCACGACACAGAGCTATGCGTCTCGCTTGGACGCAGCAACACCGCCACCGGACATTTGATGACTGAAAACAAGTAGCCTGGTCTGACGAGTTGCGTCTCCAACTGTATCGGGCAGTTGGAAGGATTTGTGTGTGGCACAAACCCCATGAAGCTATGGATCCCGCCTGTCAACAGGAAACTGTACCAGCTGGTGAGGGGTCCGTAATGGTATGGGGTGTGTTTAGCAGCACTTCAGTGTGACCCCTGGTACGTCTACAAACGTCTGTGACTGGCCAACGCTATGTGCGCATCCTTTCTGACGAGGTACACCTGTTCATGTCCTTCATTCATGCTGATGGGTTGGGCCTCTTCCAACAGGAAAATGCACCTCCACACAAGTGTTGGGACACCGTATTATGGTTAGAGGAGCATTCATCTGAGTTAGGGGTGTTCCTATTCCTACCCAAGTCCCCAGATCTGAACGTGATAGAACACATTTGGGATGCCATGCAACGCGCTGTCGAACACAGGAATCCGAGACCTCGAAATACACCCGAATTGTGGAACGCTCTGCAGGAAGTATGGTGTGCATTGCCTACAGCATAATTGCAGAAGCTAGTGGAGTCCATTCCCCTTCACATTTCTGCAGTCCTGCGCTCCCGTGGGGGACCTACCAAGTATTAGACGGGTGTACCAGTATTTCTGGCACTTCAGTGTATATTAACTCATGTATAAATAGATGGCATTACATAAAAAGGATGAATATGAAAGAGACAATTGCAAGCATAGTTTCTAGTTCGTTTTGTTTTAAAGTGGAAGAGTGTTGTAGAGTGAAAACATTTTCAGGCTTGGCAATTCCTCCTGGCTTTCACACCTAGTTACACCAAAAGTTGCTTTAAAAATAGTTGTAAATACAAGAAGTCATCCTTGTTTCAAGTAGAAGTGCATTTTTTATGTGGGATATTTTTCTAATAGGAAGAGCAGATTAGAACAATACCTATGTAAAACATTCTTAGAAATATATGTTGTTAGTTATTTTTAGTCAGTTGTTTCTCTGTATTCATGCTCTTTATTCCTTTTACTATTGATGCATTATCCTTTACTTGAAATCCGTATATTGTACAAATTTTGAAGATGACAATCCGTTTTTTGGCGTAAATGTGACAAGGATGGTAAGTCAGATAATATTTGAAAACTTGAAAATTTTCATCGTCCTGGAGCGGGACTCGGGTGGTGTAGTGGTTAGCATACCTAGGCGTTTTCTGGGAGACGCGGGTTCGAGTCCCGCTCCAGGACGATGAAAATTTTCAAGTTTTCAAATATTATCTGACTTACCATCCTTGTCACATTTACGCCAAAAAACGGATTGTCATCTTCAAAATTTGTATAATATGGCGTAATCCCGTATTTCTTTCATGATTTATCTGCTGCTCCGGGCAATCACGGGATAGGATTATTAACCTCCAGATTCGCTAAACATGAATGCCGGTTGCTTCGACTAGCGAATCCTGTGATGGTTAAATTCAAATTGATCGGAAACTTGAAACTTGGTCGTTCTGGGTGGTGTAGTGGTTAGCATACCTAGGCGTTTTCTGGGAGACGCGGGTTCGAGTCCCGCTCCAGGACGATGAAAATTTTCAAGTTTTCAAATATTATCTGACTTACCATCCTTGTCACATTTACGCCAAAAAACGGATTGTCATCTTCAAAATTTGTATAATATGGCGTAATCCCGTATTTCTTTCATGATCCGTATATTGTGTTGCGAATATTCAATATGTATATTTTAATCATGATATAATTATGCAGTCAAATATTTGAGTTCTTCAAAAGGCATTGTTTGATCAAACTGAATATTGTTCTCTCAACATGTAAGAATAACACGTATTTCTGAGTCCACTACATCATTAGGCTATTTTAATTACAGAGTTTATTACATTGGCGGAAAGTGAAAAAAGAACACCCAGAAGGAGACGTCTGATACCAACAAAATTTATACAGCATAATAACGGAATACAGAAGATAACGTGATCAAAACATTATGGCAAAATGCAGCTGTATTTGCTGGTAAACTGAAAAATAACATTTCCATGTAACATGGTTAGTATGAGGTTGAACCGCCATGAACTGCATCACACTGTGCAATTCTGGCATGGAGTCTGTAGTACAGATGTTGGATGTAAGTTTGGGGTATTGATTTCCAAGCATCCTCAACATGGACGTGTAAATCGGGGATGGTCGTGGCTGGCCGTGGAGACCGGATAAGTCGTTGTCCCATAAAATCCCACATGTGCTTAATGGGGGACAAATCCGGTGAACGTGCAGGCCATGGAAGTTGTCTCACACCCTGAAGTGCATGTGCCGTGTGTGGGCGTGCGTTATCTTGCTGGAAAACACCACAATGGACCGATCTTACAAATGGCACAACAACGGGCTGAATGATGTTGTTGATGTAGGAGGTACTGTTTAACGTACCCGGTACAAACGCTAGTTGTGTACGCGATCGCTCCCCACACCAGGAGACCAGGTGTAGGCCCTGTGTGTCACTGGCAGATGCAAGAAGGGTGGAGATGCTCCTTTGTGCGTCTGCAAACATGCATAGGGCCATCGGAGGCTTCCAAGCAGAATCTGCTTTCATCGCTGAACACGACAGATCGCCATTGCGTTCTCCAGTGCAGACGTTGGCGACACCACCGCAGCCGTTCCTGACGGTGGGCTGGAGTCGGAGGTACACATGCCAGAGGCACATGTGCACGTAGTCCTGCATCCAGTAGACAGTTGCGGATTGTTTGCACAGTCACCTCAAATGCAACGGCAGCTCGGATTTGCGTCACAGTGGATGTTCTGCTTGACAACGCCGCTCTTCTTATGCGTCGATCGGTCCGCTCATCAGTCTGTCTGTGATTCCCGGTTCCACATCTTCTCGTGTGGGAATGTTCCTCGGACCATCTACACCACCATCGTACCACCACCGATACTTCCCGTCCAATTCGCTCCGCAATGCGATGGTACGACCACCCGGCCTCGCGAAGCCGACTAGACGATTTCGCTCAAAGTCCGATAACTGCTGAAATCGTACACGTCTTCCATGTCCAGGCATTGCAGCTTCTTCAGGGTCTTCGCACGTGTCCGTACGCCGACGACTGATTACATTCACTTCGCCGTACTCCTTAAATACCACCGACGATAATTTGCATATTATGCAGTGCTGTGGCGTAAGCGCTCACCAGTTGGTCCCAAAATTAACATCACACCTACGTAAACTCGACCCCATTAACATATGTAAATTTCATGATCTTCCGCCAATTCCTTCTTGCTGTTCTTTTTTCACTTTCCGCCAGTGTATATTCAGACAAATTCTGTTCTCCTCAAAATTATAAATATTGTCATTTTCTTCTTATTTAAGTTGCTTTTGGTCAGTAAATTAAAAACCCACAAGGTAAACCAACATATTAAACCCCTCATGGCTAAAAATTTGGCATCTTTAATCTCAAAAGAGCACTTTACAATTGTTGTAAGTCATTAGTAACTCATATCACCTATTCTTAGTCAACAATGCAGATGTCATAAAATAAACAAGCAAAGAAATGATATATCAAACGTAACAGTCACAAGTCTTTATGTTGAATCATTGTATCCTAATACTTCAACTGAAGATGCTATCAAGTTAACTGAAGATAAATTATTACGACATAAGATCCCTTGGACAGAAATAATTGAAGATGTCATTACTACTTTGAAGAGTATAAAATAATAACTATTGTAAGATTTCAGGGAAAATGTTGTAAATAACTAAAAGGTGCTCCCATGGGAACCCCACTCTCTGAAATCCTGCCAGAAATAACTTTACACCTACAGGATATTGAAAATAAATTGATGAAAGAAAATTCTTAAAACACCAGCTGTTTTTGTTTCATGGGCCAATGACATGCTAACTTTTTTGCAATATATGATATCAATGAACTTGATACTTTAATGCATTTGTTGGCATTTACCCCTCAATAAACTTGACAATTGAACTTGAAAAGGATAGAAAATTACCATTCCTTTATGTACTATTTTTTAATGACCAAAATAATATTGAGCATCAGGTTTATAGAAAACCAACAAACTTACCATGCATTATTCCCACCAACTCTTTTTATCGTATGGCTTATAAACTTGCTGCTTTCAAAGCTTATGATAAGGCCTGCATGTACTCATTCATCAGATAATAAATATTTTCATGAAGAAATACAATGGATTAAAAATTTTGCTTCACAAACTAGATACAAGAATTTTTGTACAATCAATAATTAGATAAAAAAAAAAAGGAATTAGACTCCAAAAAAGTCAGACAATTCCATAATGAGATGAGAATAAAAAAAATGTTACCTTTCGTGTTGCCTTGCCTTACTTGCCAGATGTTCTTGGCATGAAACACATGTAGAAAATTTAATATGAGTATAGGTACTAAAAATAAAGACAGGAAGATTTTGAACTAAAAATTATGGAAAAACCCCATCATTGAAAAGATCAAGTGTGTATCAAATTTCCATTATTGATATAATTACTGTACTACACCAGTATCATGTATTGGGAGCACAAAACATAATCTGAATGTTTGACTCACTGAACTTCTGGAAAACTGGTGCAAACAAGAAAGTAAAAGTCTGCTTATTATGGCATACAACACCATGCACCATGCAGCTAATTGGATTGATGTTAAAATTTTGATACAACATAAAACTTGGATGGAAATGTTAACAATTGAGTTTGTGCATAAACAAGTATTGTGACAGTGGTTGGAAAACAAACAGCCCAATAAATCTTTCCTATGCTTGGAGACACATAATAGATATAAAAAAATGTGTACAAATAAAGAAAAAAGATAGAGGGCTAAAGATGCATTATAAAGTTACTTGATAGATGGTGATGATGCAGTGCTGTGACATATACAAGTCATGGCCTCACTTTAGGCAAGGTTGTTAGGATCACCCCAAGTTAAAAATGCCAGTGAATAGCTGAGCAAAACGCATCATGAAGGGGAGTTTTCAGCGAGATTGTTGTGTGTGCTGTTGTTTTGTGATTAAGATCGGTTGGTCTTTTATTTTATGAGTGCAGTTTTATCTTTTCATCTTTTAATCCATTGCAACTTGAAATCTGTTTTTTGAAGTCCTATTCATTTTTAAATCTTTGGAAAATGTAAATATTTGTTCATTCACTTTTAGCTGTGACTGATTTGTCTGTTGTCACTTCAGTTTTACTTGTACAATTAACTTCCATTGTGTTTATAATGTGTCATTTAGCTTAATGTACACATACCTTCCCCCTCTCAAAAAGAATCTTTTGCTTTTATGCCTAAACAATAGTTGGCAGAATATGTTTCACAACATTGATTTAGGCCTGACATTACTACAAATGAAGACTTAGAACATTTAACATTGAGGACTTGAAAATTTCAAAAGTTTCTTGTCAGTTTCTCTAGCTACGATATAAAAATTTACTAAGGTATGCAATATAGTGGATTGATTTTTTAATTATTGTTTTTAACCTGATTTGTTCCATGTTTTTGAAACCATGTTGTTTGTTTTGCAATGCATACTTTTTTGTGACTCCTATCTTCAGTTGGCTATTCACATGTGTTGAACAGAATTTATTGTGGTATAAGTTGTCATCAATTATACCAGTGTACCAGGGCTGGAAAAATATGTTCCAGATCTAGGAGCCAGGTGAAACAAATTCGAATTTCAAAGAATAACACATAAACATAAGGTGCTGCGATGATGCTAGAATGAAAGATAATGCACGGTTCTGTCAGAAAAATATGACCACGCCTGGAATCACAGCATACCCAACCAGGTGTGTCGCAGAGTGCACGTGACAAGGTTGACCACTAGGAGATATAAGTGGTCGGCCAGGACAAATGCGCCACAGTGCGTAACGTGAGCACAATTGGCAGAGGTAGTGATTTGACAGACGTTCAAAAAGGAATGGTCATCGGCTACCCCACCAAGGGTGGAAGCATCTCTGAAACAGCAGATTTTGTGGGCTGTTCGCAAGGTGCTGTAGTAAGGGTGTACCAAGAATGGACCGCTGGCACACCGAGTACCTCCCGACGTCATAACTGTAGAGCCCCAAAGGCCATCAACCCCAGAGTAAAATGCCACCTCCGTCGACTGGTAAAGGACAATCAAAGTATAACAGTACAGCAGTTGACCATGTAAATGAATGCTGGGGCACCCAGGTATATGTCCCCAGTAGAGCAAACCCTGTTACGCATGAGTCTCTGGAGTTGACGCTGCATCAAGACACCCATGTTAATCCAAGTCCATCGGCAATGATGCCTGCAGTTCACATGAAACTAGTACCATCATTGGACAGTGGAAAAAAGTTGCGTTCTCGAACGAATCGAGGTTTCTACTCCACAGAAGTGACTGGCTGTGGCAGATACGGCAACAGACACATGAGAACTAACACCCAGACATGCTTGTCGGTCAAGTACAGGCCGTCTGTGGTAGTACGCATGTCTGGGGGATGCTTCCCTGTTTTGACCTGGGACTGCTGGTACCACTGGATGGGTCGCTGAACACTAATTGCTACCTGCCCATCCTTGCTGACCACATGCATCCCTTCATGTTGGACATTTACCCTGGTGGTGGTGTCAACCAACAGGACAATGTGCCGTGCCACGTCACTAAGGGGATGCGTGACTGGTTCCAAAAACACGACAGTGAAGTCTCCATTCTCCCTTAGCCGGCAAAATCGCCAGACCTCAATCCCATAAAGCACTTATGAGGCTATTTGGATCGACAGGTTCAACGTGCTGACCCACAACCACATTATCTCCAGGACTTCTGTGCTCTGCTGCAGTCCGAATGGGTACATGTGCTCGGGCAATCTTCCAGGGCCTCGTTGTGTCCATGCTGTGCCATCTCGCCACTGTCATCCAGTCCAAGGGTGGTAATTCCCATTATTAGGTAGGTTATCATATTATTATGATATGACTGTGTATAGTGTATTTGGTTTCAGGAAGTTGTGGCATACATAGCATGCTTTATAAAGCATTCAAGTTAGGTGCTGAATCACCTGGGTGGAAAGTAAACGAACTGTTATCAAACTTATTTTGTCTTATTAAAGACACCCCAGCTAGAAAAGAGTATTTTATGAATGTAACAAAGTCAAATAGTTTTCCACTTAAGTTTTTTTTTTTCTCATACACAGGTTTAAATATAACTATGTGAATGTGAGCATTGCAGATATTGCCTGGTTTATTATATCAAAGCTGTTAGATCAGGAAAAGTTAGTGAAAGATCCTTAAAATAAATCTTCCAAAGTCCTTAAGCAGTATGCAAAAGACTCGTTAACACCTTTAAAAATTGTATGTTTTTGGTCTGTTGCAAATTTTAAAAATAAATTTTTTGATAAATACCAAGTCGATCAGCCAGTGTTGCTTTTTCTGTCTAATGATATGATCTTTATGAAAAACCTAACTAGGATTCTTAAACCAGATATGGTAAATTGCTGTTCATTGAACATTATTAAATACCTCAGCTTAGATCTTTGTGATGTTAATATTCATGTTGAATTAATCAATAACTATCATATATTCATACAGCATTGCAAATGTCAAATGTCATCTAGCTGCTTAATTATTCACGTGCTATTTAGAGAATCTATATTTTGAGGTTACTCGCCCTTAATCCCTAACTCTTTCAGGAGGTTTTCGTCTCTACACATTTCCAACACATATTTTTCTCATTTACATCGTGGTTCGAGGCCGCAAAATAAACACACAAAAAATACTAATAAATAAAAATATTTTTCAACTCACATAAATTTCACTCCCTTCCTTTCTTTTCACTATGACCCAAATTCCGATTCAAAACAATCTACCACAAATATATACAATTGAACTCCCTAAAACACATTAATCTAATTAAAACTTCAATCAATAAAAACCTATTTACATATTTCCTAAAACGTCAAAGTTAAAAAGCTGTAACCCAAAATTATTTACCATTGCACATCAGTGCCAAATTAAAATCCAAATACCTGACACAACCACAATATTCAATTTCGGGTTACAGCTTTTTAACTTTGACGTTTTAGGAAATGTGTAAATAGGTTTTTATTGATTGAAGTTTTAATTAGATTAATGTGTTTTAGGGAGTTCAATTTTATATATTTGTGGTAGATTGTTTTGAATCGGAATTTGGGTCATAGTGAAAAGAAAGGAAGGGAGTGAAATTTACATGAGTTGAAAAATATTTTTATTTATTATTATTTTTTGTGTGTTTATTTTGCGGCCTTGAACCACGATGTAAATGAGAAAAATACGTGTTGGAAATGTGTAGAGACGAAAACCTCCTGAAAGAGTTAGGGATTAAGCTTGAGTAACCTCAAAATATAGATAATCAATAACTGTTCAAATCAATATGAGTTTACTTAAGAGTCACACATTGTTTACTCCTTACTCAAATTCTAGAGCAGTAATCCTACTGCCCTTCTTTAGGACTCTGTAGGTGTTGCCATTCGTGAAACAAATTTCAATCTTTCAGGTCACTCAATGTTGTTGTACCTTTTCAGTCCTGCTGATTTGCTTTTGAAAAAGTGCTGTTGGCGTGTCAGTACTTCTACAGAGTCCCAAATCACTTTATGTCATGTATTCTGTATATGTCTGTCTATACCTGTTTGTAATGTTTTTAATTACAGATTTATGTTCTGCCAAACTAATTTTAAACTGTCTGCCGTCTCTCCCACTTAGTTGAGACCACACCTTTCTGCAGCATGATTCATTCTTCTGTTTGCTTTAAATTTGGAAGATGCGTACTAATTATTTTGTAATCCTGGAGCAAGTGTGACAAGAAATTCGCTTATCTCAAGTTTTTCAAAAAGTCCTTTATGGTAAGTAATTTTTCTAGTTAAGTGAAACTTTGTTTTTGACTTATTTTTCTCTTCTTTTTTATCAAGGATTTTTGTAACCTGTAGGGAAGGGTAATTATTTTCTTTGAACTTTAATTTGTCTTTTTTTTGCGCATTTAAAAAAAATAACTTAAAGAATTTACAGCATCTATTTTTTCCAGAAATTGTGAGGCCAATTTGTTTTGATGTAATTTGGATGATTTCACTGTTCATTATTTTTGGTAGTTTTTTTTTATAACATCAGGGTTTTTTTTTAATTTTTCCTTCTTTTACCAGTAATGTCAATTTCAAAAAATCCACCAAATTTCGTGTGAATTGGATAAAAATTGTAAAAACTAGCTTCTAAAATTTTTAATCGTGTGCAATTGCAGTCAGTGGCAGTACGTCATAATCAAATGTTTTATGCACAATTCAATAAGTTTTCATTTGATTGTAGTGATATTTGCAGGGTAACATTATATGACCCAGTTACGGCATCTGTGAAAAATTCAGGTATTTTAATTGAAATTTCAGAAAATTAATTTTTCCGCACTTAAAAGCACGTCTTTTGTAAGAAAGATGGTTCTTATGTTATCCGTCAAACTGTCTGTGGACACCATATCTCTTCAACTAATAGTCTGATTTGATAAATTCTTTTTGCATTGGGAACCTTGAAGTGTGCAAACGAGATGATCCTGTATTTTGTTTTATTTGTATTATATGTATTTATATTGTGTAATGTCCCCCCCCCCCCCCCCCAATCACCCCTCAGTGAAAAGATGTACATATTTCGTTGTATGGAATTGAGTGCGTCATAGCCCGGGTTCCGATTCCACCGAAATCCGAAATGCACTGGTGTACTTACGTGCTGCGTCATTGGTGCTTGACTATTACCCATGACTCCACTCTCAGTATGGCAGGGACCGGAAGGCAGCGCGAAGCGAACCAGAAGTGCGATGTTGCTGAGCGGAGCAAGTAGTTTTGGCATTGGGGTTAGTGACTGCAAGTGTGCTGTGGCTGTTTACGTTTGGGACAAAGCGACGTCAGGCCGTGCACATGTGTGTGTATATGTGTGTGATGGTGTGAGTTTATT
Source organism: Macrothele yani (assembly GCA_039090855.1). Lineage (NCBI taxonomy): Eukaryota > Metazoa > Arthropoda > Arachnida > Araneae > Macrothelidae > Macrothele > Macrothele yani. Next base: position 120,310,971 of record CM076989.1, read on the forward strand.
CGTTGTTCGTTCGTATTTCGACGTTCGTAAATTTTTCACATCTCACTGAGGCTGTAAGTTAAAAAAAATGGCAGAGAAGAAAAAAAAAGTACTTACAGACCTTCAAGGAGACTTACAGTACAGATTTTGAGTGCATGTCGAAATCCCAGAAAGGTGAACATTTTGCATTGGAGACTTAAGATACAGATTTTGAGTGCATGTCGAAATCCCGGAAAGGTGAACATTTTGCATTTTGTACAGTGTGTGCTGTCGATATAAGTACATCCCATGGTGGTAAAGGGGATTTAGTTAACCACATCGGTACTCAGAAACATAAAGGAAGAGCTTGTGGTCAGTCACAAATAATAAAATTGTTCAGTTTTTTGACAGGGAAGATAACAGTGTAATTCAAGCTGAGTGTTATTTTACATCATTTGTTATTGAACATAATTTACTGATCAGTTGCACTGATCATGCTGGCGCTTTGTTTTGGAAAATGTTTCCGACATGTGACACTGCTAAACATTATGGGTGTGCACGCACTAAAGCAACAGCAATTATTGGGGAATTTGCGGCAAAAGAAAAAAACTTGTTGGCGGCCACAGTAAAAACTCAGGTGTTTTGCATCGCTACTGATGGAAGCAATGATAGTGACAGAAAGTTATGTCCAATATTTTAACATTGATATGGGAAAAATTGAAAGTGATTAGTTGTCAGCTCCAGTGCTGAGTGGGGATTTTACAGGTCGTAATATTGCTAACCTTTTGATCAGTAATATATGGCAACATAATGTTCCATTGTCAAACAGTTTTGCTTTGGTATCAAACAATGCACCAGTCATGATTGGATGGAAGTCTGGAGTTGCAGCTGTTCTAAAAGAAGAACAAGAAGATTTAATAGTAGTAGGATGCTTGTGCCATCTCATAAATGTAGCAGCTGAGAAAAGTGCTTAAGTTCTCCCAGTAAAAGTTGACAAGGTCCTAATAGATATTTTTTACTATTTGGAAAAAAGTGTGAAACAGAAAGAGAAATTAAAAGATTTTCAGAACCTCCATGATATGGAAGTAAAAAAAAAAAATTTGAAGCATGTGTGTGTACTTGCTGGCTTTCATTGGGGAAATACCTGGGAAGACTGGTTGAGCAATGGGCTCTCTCTATTAGTCAGCCTTTTTAAGGATGAAATCACAAAGAACAAAAAATATAGCAGCTTGGATTCCTACCGAATTCCAAAGCACAATAAAGCAATTCCAGAAGCCAAAAGGCAGTGCATCAGTAATAAGGTCTGTGGTCAAAATCCTGATTCTGTAAAAAGATGTGCAGTGGAAGCTTCTCTCCCTGAAAAGAGTGGAAAGGTTATGAAAGCTGTGAATAGTATACGGAAGACTGAAATGGAACCTTCAGCTATTACTTCACGTGAAGAGAGGTTATTTCTCTTTCTTACAGATGGTATAAATAACGATTTTTGTTTATTTCAGTTGACTGTAATTCTTTCAAAAAGTAAACATACTGCTACAGTCCCAAGCTCCTCACATACATGTCTTAAAGTCAGTTCTGTGTGATTTGTTTGCAGACATTGTTTTCAAAATTTGTCAAGCCATCAGTTGCTAAACAGGGTAGTTCTGTAATGTTTATTGAACATAGACTGTCGCAGTAGATTACACCAAAAAGATCATGATGACCTGGTGATTGGGCATTCTACCACCACCACCACCACCACAGTTGATTCTCTGAAATCTGAAGACTACAAGGTCTTTTTTTTTTTTTTTTCTCATGTCAGAAAATTATTTTTCTTCTGTTTGTGATTACATGATACACAACTTTCCATTTAAAGATGAAATTCTCATTAATGCCAAAGTGTGCCAAATATAATCTATTGAAAATGCTCCATTTTCAAGCATCACCTTTTTTATCAAAAAGTTTCCTGTTTTGCTAGGAGAAGAAAACCACAATGAAGCAATGGATGAACTACAAACCCAAGTTTGTAGACTACAGGTCAGTCAGCTTCCATCTGGTATCGTGTAGGAACACAGAATTGATAGGCAGTGGTTCCAAGTAAGCCAGATTAAAAATAATTTTGGACACAGACCTTTTGACAAAATAGCAAAGGTCATGCTCTCCATTTTATCTATACTATACAGCAATGCTAAATGTGAACATAGCAATGCTAAATGTGAACATATATTCAGTCAGGTAAAAAAAAAAATATATGGAATGAGTTTCGATCTTCAATCTCAGATGAAAATCTGGAAAATTTGCTGATCACCAAATGTCGCCTGACAGGAAAGTATTTTGACCAGCAGTATGATGGTGCATTTCTAAAGAAAGCAAAATCGGCATCAACAAGTGCTGTGAATAAGATATAGGTATTTATTATTTTTCAATGTTGTATCATGTATTAATGTTTAATTTGGAATCTAGTGTTAACATCTTGTATTAGTTGTTTAAAAGTACAGTGATTAGTTAAGTATTTTCCAACAAGGGCACACACACACACATATAAATAAAGCATTGTGTGTGTGTACAACATGATGTGCATATATACATATAAACACACTTTATTTCAGTATTTCAATGGTATCCTGCTAAAATCTCCTATTTTTTTATTTTGAAATGTTGGAAGCTATGGAATAGGAACTACAGACATATAGTATGGTGCTATGTGAGAAGAAAAATATGGCTGAAACAATTAGTAATTTTAATTTAATAATAAAAATACATGGTAATTTTTTTTTAGGAGACGAACGTAAAAATGCGTACATTTATGAACATATAAAAGTGAAAATAAAGGTAAACTTTTTTCCAGAAAATTGGATTTAATAGGAGTATGGTTTCTTCTGATAGAAAGCTATGTTGCACACCTGTGAGGCATGGAGTCAAGCAGAGTATTAATGGAGGATTGGGGAATTTCATCCCACTCCTGCAGAAGAACACTTTCCATTTGCTGGACTGTTTGTGGAGGGTTAATCGAGCAGCAACCCTTCTCCCCAGAACATCCCAGACATGCTTGATGGGCAGGGCCCAACTAAGATGCCCCAGGGCCTGGTAAGTGGTGAGGCGTCCCCCCCCCCATCAAAACAAAGTTTTTCATTAATCATTAATACATGGCATGGGAGATATGATACACACACACGCCAAATATATATACTGTGGAACACTGTTTATACGTTGTTCAGCTAAGGTCCCGACCATCAGTTGGTATCAAATAGAAGTCATTGCTCTTTCCATGTTTATAAGCGAGTCATGAAAAAATTCTCATCGGCCGCCACCGGGAATTAAACCCAGGGTCTTTCAGTTATGCGCCGGATATGCTTCCACTGCACCACAGCGGCCTCGAAATTCTCCAGACTCGCTTTCAACTTGCCATGTATTTTGGTAGTTTGTCGTGAGTGAGTCTGGAGAATTTCGAGGCCGCTGTAGTGCAGTGGAAGCATATCCCGCTTGTAACTTGGAAGACTCAGGGTTCGATTCCCGGTGGCGACCGATGAGAATTTTTCCGTGACTCACTGTTAAAAGTGGAAAGAGCGAAGACTTCTTTTTGATGTTCCTGGTCCACGTCAACTGTGAATTTATCAATTGGCATGCTTGATTTAATTTTCGTTTAACAAACTTTTCGAGTCAGTCTTTTGAAAGATGTGTATATGGTTTCATTTCAGTTTATCTATGCAGGGTTTTTGGTTAATTTTTTTACTCTGTTGTCGGAAGAAGATTCCCAATATTTTTAAAAAGGGCCTTTTCGTTTTTTGGGTGGAGGGACTACTTTGAGCTGTCGCTTAGTGTGTTGGCGAACTGGTCATTTTCTAATTTTACTTAGCAGTGGAGTTCTAAATATTTTTTGGTGTTTCCCCTTTCCTTGCCCTTTTTCATGTTTATCCCTGCTGTTCCTATCAAGCGCAGCTCGATAGTTTTTTTTTAATTTTTTTATCAAATTTTTTAAAGTTGAAGGCTTAAGTCAAACAGCTATTTTTCTACACAAATGCTGTGCCAGGAAATTTCCCAAGGCAGATTATAACAAGGTTTTTATTTATAAATATAATGGTTAAATATCATTAAAGTGAGGCATTTGGAGAGAAAGAATTTTAGGGGGGCTGGGGGAGAAAATAAAAGTCGGGACAGCTAAGCATCAGGGGTGTACAGAGCGTTAAACTTAGCTAAGGTAAACGGTAAGCCCGAAATAGGATTTTTTTGCCAAAAGAAACAATGGAAAATGGTAAAAGAAGAAAGAGGGGAAGTAAAAAAACAAACAACCCACCCCCAGTTACCCATGTGAAATTAAATGTCCAGTTACCTGTGTCAATTGGAAATATCAGGTCTTTAGCTAGTGAAGTGTATCCAGCATCATCAAGTGGTCTGTTAGAGTCCCGACCTTAAAAAAACAACAACAAAAAAACTATCGAGATGCGCCTGATATAGAAACAGTGGGGATAAACAATGGAAAAGGGAAATACCAAGAAACATTTGAATTCCATTACTAAGTAAAACTAGAATGCAACTGACACAGGATGCAACAAAGCCTTCGAAAGTAGAAACCATTGAATTCCATTAGCAATGGCGGACGCTTCTTCCTCGGCTAGTTCTAGTGCAGTTGGGTGATTGTCGTTCCCATTTATCAATCTCAATATTTCCACTTCCTTGGTTGGTCAACTTTGGAAAAGAAGTACTTTTCCATGAAATTTCCCAAAAAACTGGCCCTGCACAGCTAAACTGCAAAATTACCTATGTACAGTCGAGCCCGCTTATAGTGAACCCGTATTTAGCAAGATTCCGGATTTAACGAACTAAACACAACTTTTGTTTAGTACAATGCTAATTCAAGGCAAATGTAATCGTTTTTAGCGAACAAAGTTTAAGGAAAACCCCGTATTTAACAAGGGAGAAGAACAAAAAAATAACAGAATTTAAGGAAATCACATTTAACGTGAGGAAGAGAAAATCTGACGCTCAGGGTTCTAGAGGGAAGGGAAAGGCGCTGAGTAATAACTTTTCTTTATACTAGTGAAAGCTCAGTAACGAAAAAGAATGTGGAGGGTATACACAAATACTTAGCCCCCCCCCCCCCCCAGTGCGAGCGAGTGGGATTATAGTGGGTCCCAAAGTTAAAGTTGAAAACCAAATCCCCTTCCCATCGGATGGGGTAGAAGGAGGATGGGTGTGGTGGGGAAGGATCCAAGGCTGCAAGGTCGCACCCAGCAGTTTTTGTGCTTAGACAACAAAGGTGTGTGGGGGAGTGAGGGAATGTGAAAGTCGCGCCTTAGGAGAAACAAGAGTTAACTTCCTGGAATTTTTTTCTCGCTTGTGACCTTCTCACATCTGGCGTTTCTTTTACTGTATATTCTTACTCTGTGCTGTGTAGAGATGGGTTTGATGGTGGCTTTTTAAGTATCGGTGAAAACGGTGACGGTTCCAGACAAGTATCAGTGAAAAGTAGCAGTGACAAAATCACAGTCGGTGACAGCAGCGCCTCCAGACCGCGTAACGCTTGTCCGTCAGTGACTCAGTATATCAGTGACAGGAACCATCTAGCTGACATCCATGGTTCCACGCAGCACTGTCCGCCATAAGTCACTGCCCACGCTGCAGGTGACGTCGCCTCCAGGCAAGCAGCTGCTTTGAAATGACAGAAACCAACGAAACTACAGCTCTACGGGGCCGGGCGTATAGACAGATCAAATGAGGGATTTAGTAATCATCAATTGTACAAGCTTACTCTTTTATCAACTGTATATAATAAAAAAAGTTTGTTTTTTCTTGCGGAAATCACTGTCACAGCTCAGTGGCGCCAAACCCGTCCCCAAAGAGCAGGGTTGTAGGAGCTAGAAGTTTCCGCCGGTTACAGCGACAGGTGGCGACGACAGTGATTCTGTCACTGAAATTTCAGCAAACAAGTCACAGCTGGTGACAGTGACAAAATATCAGTGACGTGATTTCCGACCAATCTCTAGTGCTGTGTGCGATGTTAGTTACTGTATAAACAGGAAACACAAAGGAAGTTAAAAAAATGTCTAAGAGAAAAGTTTTATCCGTGAACGATAAAGTCTCCATCATTAGGGAGTTGGAAAATGGCGAAAAAAAGTTGTGATATGCAAAAAATACGAACTGTCATCTTCCACCGTTTCAACCCTTTTTAAAAATAAGGAAACATTGTTGTAGGCTTTTGAATGCAATGTTATGTCTAGCAAAAGGCTGAAGAAATGCCAGAAAACTGACATAGATGAAGCCTTAATAAAGTGGTTCACTGTTCAACGAAACACTGGCTTTCCAATAAATGGCCCAATAATGAAAATTCAAGCTGAAATATATGCAGTTCAACTTGGTTACGAAAATTTTTAGTGTTCTAATGTGTGATTTCATTGCTTCAAAACGCGACACAACATTTGTTCTGGAAAAATTAGCGGGGAAGCATCATCAGTGGCTACAAAAGAAACTTCATCATGGTTGAAAATAGTGTGGCCGGATCTTCAGAAGAACTACAGTGATGATGATATTTATAATGCGGATGATGCAGGTATGTTTTATAATCTAACTTCCAATCGAACAATGAACTTCAAAGGTGAGAAGTGCACAGGGGTGAAACTACAAAAGAATCGCCTGACTGCATTAGTGTGCGCTAATATGTCCGGCAAGGACAAGAGGAAATTGCTAGTGATTGGAAAATCTGCAAAACCAAGACGCTTTAAAAAGGTGAAATGTCTCCCCCTTTCTTACAGGTCCAATACGAAAGCATGGATGATATTGGACATTTTCACAGCTTATCGTAGGGAGTGGGACAAAGAACTCCGAAAAAGAAATTGTAAAATTATTCTCGTTTATAGGTAACTGCCCAGCACATCCTCATGTTTAAAACCTGACTAACATTCAGCTTATCTTCTTGCCTCCAAACTCCACAGTCTTGCTACAACCAATGGACCCAGGAGTTATTTGAACCCTTAAATGTCAGTACATACGGGAATTAATCCTACTGATATTAGAAAGTATGGAAAAAAAGGTTGAAGTGAAAATTTCCATTCTTGATGCAATTAGAATGCTGGCTGATGCTTGGGGACGAGTATCAGAATCTCGTATTCAGAACTGCTTCAGAAAATCAGTGTTGGATAACACAAGTCGCAGTGATGACGAAATGGACGATATCCTCCTTTCTGAGTGGTTAAAACTACAAAACATTACATGTTTTAATGATGTCCCTAAAATTTATGACTTTGTTACCACTGATGATGCTGTCGCTACATCGGGCATTGTTTCTGGAGATGACATTGTAGAGGAAATTAAGGCATCAACAATTGCACAGGAAAGTGAAGAAAGTGAAGAAGAAAGTATTCAACCACCGTCATATGCATCAGCCATTCATTGTACGGAAAATTTCCAACGTTTCTTTGAGGCAACAGATCACTGCGATGACGAGGTGTTTACTGCACCGAGTGTTATTCGCAGAAAATTAAGGGAACAGAAGTACACTAATAAAACAAAACAAACAATTATAGACTGTTTCTTCAAAAATATTTCCAATTAGTGGATTTGCTGCTACTGTTCCATTCACTTCAGGTTTTGTTGCTAATGTACTTTAGAATTCATGTAAGTTTCTCTTTAATTAAAAAACTTATTTTATTTTATTTGTATATGCAATCGTTATTAATAGTACAGTATACAATTGTATACTGTATTTTCTGGCATATAGTCTGCCCCACGTAGAGTCCGAACAAAACCATTTGCGCCTCCGAAAAAGAAAAATTTACCAGATGGTCCATTCTTCGTTACAAAGCGGGAGGGGAGGTGATAATTATTTTTGTACCGAAGCAGTGACTTTTTTTTTCACTGATAGAAAACCTTTATTTGTCACTGCTGTCTTTAAAGACTTTTTATGGATCCGAATGCGACCTTGACCTCGTTTGTAAATCGCCTAGAAGAACCTGCAAACAGATTGAAAAAAAAAAAACAAACTTTAAACAAATAATCGGCCTCTGGAAGTTCTAAAAGAAATGACTTCTTTAACTGTGCAGATCCCAAACATTTTTTCGTTCACTTTAAATTCCCTAACTGCCGCACAATTGTTTGTTTTCTCTACAAATGGTGTCATACTTTTTCTTGTGTGTGAATCCAGCAGTATAACTACCTACTTCTTTATTACCCCAACTCAGATAAACAACAGTGACTTGGAAGGGACAGAGCCTTGATCATAAACAAGTAGGGGGAGACGGGAGGGGGTATGAAACAGGGCGTAGATGAAAGACCTCCGTCAATCAAACACTGCCCAGCTAAAGACCGACAGCTGCTTCGAGGAAGGATTCCCGCCCCCCTCTCCCAGAGTTCACTACTGCCATTCTACAAGTATGAAAAAAGATGCAGGTAGTGAAGTTTTAATTTTCTTCTGAGCACGCTCTGGTACGCTTCCATCTACAAAGGCAAAACTATTGTTTTTAAAATGCTAATTTTTAAGGTGCGGTGGGCACAAAAATTGAGGTACATACATACAGTATGTATGTTACTGTATTTGAGTGCAACAATTAAAAAAAATAAATACGGTACTATTGCCAGATTGTCCACACCCAACAGTTTCGCAAACAAAAAAAACACAGATAGTCCGCTGACTGTACGCAAGAAAATACATACTACATGTACTATGTACCTTGTCATTATCATTTAGGCTTATTTTTCCACATTGGGTTGGTTTCGCACTGAAACGGATTTAGTGAGTGCCCGGATTTAGTGAGCATTTTCGCCCGTCCCGAGCTCCTCGTTAAAAGCGGGCTCGACTGTATATATTAAATACAAATATATTTGTTTACTATCAATGACAGATGGCTGCAACAAAATGTTTTATTTGTGAAGTGGTTTCACTTTTAATAGTTCAGTCAAAATGGAAATTAGGTAAAGGTCTGTTACAGCACTTGCTTGGAGTGGGTGGGGACACACACACACACACACACACACACACATAATTATATAGGTCACTTTCTTGCTTTCTGAGCTGCGAAACTAGTGATCACATCATCATAATCAAGTTTGCATGTAAGGTCACTTTCTATTGTTAAAATACTTAGCCCTGTCAGTTTTTCTTGGGCTATTGTTGATCACATCCTGTTTTTCTCTCTTTTTCAGAACAGAAAATGAGCGCTCAGTAGTGCAGTTCGAGATAGCCATTGTTAACAAAATGTGTAAGGCAATGTCTACATTCGGAAACATATGAACAATTTGTTTTTCCCTGTAAGAATTTAAATTTTTCTTTAAGACACATTTCTTTTGGCAAAAAGTTAAAAAACTGGTGGACTTCATCTTCAAATTCATCATCTATGTCATCACTAAATATATTTCGAAAACAATTCGCTGCATCTCGAAGTACTTCTTTAGAAGAATTTTTTTTCATTAAAAAACTAAATTGATCATTAATGGTTACATATGCTTGTTTCCTCCTTTCAAGCTCCGAAATCAGTGAATCACATATGACATAGTGACACTGTGTAATAAAGTAATCTCTATCAGACTGCTGAAGTTCAGCAGATGCACTATCATCAACCATTCGACTTTTTGGCACTATACTTTTACGCTTCAGTGAATGCTTGTTTTCCACTAAATTTTTTGCCTCGAGCTCGTACTTGTCGAACTCATCACACGCTGACTGTACAGATATAACTAATGAGGTATACATTGGTACTAGGACTGATATATCCTCAGTAACAGACTGGAGCGTCTTATTAACACTGTTCAAACGTTGCAAAATTGTGTCCCATACAACTGTTAAAACAGCAGTCTCAAACTTCTCCATTTTTTTTGCACCAGTACTTTTGCTTCGTGCTTTGTAGACATTTTTTCATTGACATCATCAGATACATTAAGCAAGGCTTTCGTGATGTTTTGATAACCTTGCCAAAGAGCTTTAGATGTATCAGCAGTGGCAGACCATCTAGTTCCAGATAATGTTTTTACATGAAGTCCACGAGCTAGTTCTGAAGAAAGAGTTTCCCACCGTCGAGGAGAACTGGAAAAAAATTTAAGTATACTCTGCACTAATCCAAAGAAGGAAATAGCTTGTTGACAGCGCTCAACTTCATGAACTCTAACTAAATTTAATGAGTGACCTGCGCATGGCACATATTCATCTAATGGATACAGCTTCTTTACCGTGGCTTGTAACCCTGAGTATTTGCCAGACATGTTGCTGGCATTGTCGTAGGACTTTCCTCTGCAATTAATTATATATGCCTAGTTGTTTAAGCAAGGTAGTCACAGTATGAATTAGATGACTGGAATCATGGCCATAGATTGACACAAATTTCAAAAATGTTCAACAGGATCTCCGTTTTCAGTCACATAACGTGCGTACAGCTACTGCCAACTGGTATGTGCAACATCAGGAGTAGAATCCACAATCAAACCAAAATATCTGGCTTTCTGAACTTCTGCAACTACTGCATTCAATACTTTTTGTGCCATAATTTGAATTAATCAGTCACAGTAGTAGAAGATAGGTAATCTGCATTACCAGTACCAATATTTCCATATTTTACTAAATGGTCTGCCAAGAATGGATCGAAAAGGCCTTACCAGCTCCAAAGTTCCCAGGAAATTGCTATTCTGTTGGGAATGGAGTGTTTCATTTTCCCCACACAAAGCAAGTCCATGTAAAGCAAGAGACTTTATTACAGCCACAACTCTAGTCAAAACTCTCCCCCAATACTGACACACCTGCTAATATTCCTCAATTTGCAAATTATCCACACATGAAGATAGTGTAACCCTCTGTGACAGACAGAGCACTAAATTTCTGTAAATGGAGTTTTCATGTTTCTGAAGTCTCTCTGCAGTATTTTTCTAGTAGGGAAATCCATCCTTACATAAAGCTTAATCACTGGAGTTGAACAGTTTACACGCAACAAAAAAGTGCACATTTAGCTGGAGAATATACTAACCACTCTCTGTTCACCAACTCATTATTTTTCTTCTTGCAATAAAAGTTTTGTTCTGTGAGCATGCGCTCTCTTTTCAAAGTAACATGTTTTGAACTAGAAATTTGCCCAATATTCTTACTTGGTCTGTTGCAAATGAAATGCTCATGAAACTCATCTGCCATAAAATTAGGCCACAAACCAACATCAGCAGGAAATACAGGTTTACATTTTGACTGATCATCATAATTACGACTATGTTGGTTTTCAATACATGGACGACTGAATTCATGACGTGGCAAACTTGCACTTTGCAAAGACTGACATTGTGAACCTGCTGTGTTTTGCATTTTCTATGAACAAAGAACTATTGCAAAACACATCTTCAGGCTCTGTTTTGCCCCTTTCTCGAGTCTGGGCTGTCTGGGAAGAGCTTATACATAACAGTTTATTACTAAAATGCTCTCCTACCTTGAGTTCAGCATTAGAAGAGTTACGCTGTTCATCCACAGGAACATCTTTTTTGAAACTTATGAACTTTTCAGTGGCTCCCTTATGGGATATCAACTGAAGTCGAATATCGTTACTTTTTCTTTTACAAGCACCTGAAAGATATTTTCGTAAAGACATTGTAATACTAATATCTCAAAATTCTCAACTGATAAATCCGTTTAGTTTAAGTTACAACTTGGAATCCTCTACCACATACAAAATACAATTACAGTTGCAGTTTAACTTTAACAGAATTCAATTTGAAATCTGGCAACTACGGTTGTGGATGATAGTATGAAACACTATTATCTACAACCGTAGTTGTAACTGGCCCATAACGAATTTTCACCAGTAGCAAGCTGTGATACATTTGCCAAGCAGAAATAAATCTTATTTAACTGTTCATCAGTGGTTGGTTTGTTGACTGACAAGGACATGTGACTGCGTTCAGAAGACCCACAATAAATTCCATACTGCTGAAAACTGATAGACGATAGTCATACCTCAAACGATCAATGAAACCCCATAAAATACTACTTTTACAATAATGATAAGTTCAACAATTATTATTAGTAATTTTTCTAGAAACAATTTAAAAGGGGCCCGTTAAACAGAGGGCCCAGGCCCCATGCAGGAATCGGGCCTTGTCGATGGGGTTCGTCTGGGGAACATGCTGGCCAATCCATTCGGATGATTCCCTCCTCAAACAGGAAGTTGTCCATACATTGAGTGCGATGTGACCTGCAATTATCTTCCATGAAAATGAATTCATCTCTGATTGCTGCAGCATAAGGGACGACTAAGGGTCTGAAGATCTCATCCTTATACCGTTGAGCAGTAAGTGTTCTATTTCTGGTGATGTGCAGGTCAGTTCGACCATTGTTAGAGATACTGACCCACACCATCACTCCGCCTCCTCTAAATCGAACATTTTCTTGCACAAATAGCGTGCTGTTATGAGTACCTCATTCTCTCCAAATGATGAGTCGCCTATTGTCAGAATGTATAGTAAAGTGCGACTTGTCTGAGAAGAGAACAAACATTGTTTCATTAATTTCTTCTCCAATCAGCATGGTCCTGTGCCCAAAGTCTGTGAACCGCATAATGGCGTGCGGTTAAAGAAACACATACAGATCAACACTGTGGAGTCGGTTCCGAACAGCTTGAGTTGAAACATTTGTGCCAGTAACCGTGCGGAGTTCGCATTGCAGAAGAATGGTGTTCATACTTCGGTTTCTCCTGGCAGTCAGTGATAAAAACCAGTCCTCATTTTTTGATGTTGCTGTCGCATGACCTTGCCCTGGTCTTCGCCTTACATTTCTGGTATCTGAAAACCGATTCTAAAGTCTGGAAATCACGCTTTCAGACACTCCAACGGCTTCCGCTACTTACGATTGGGTTTGACCCGCTTCTAAGCGACCGATAGCCCTCCAGGCTACATATTTGGGTAAATCATGTTGTTTGGAAATCATATTCATCAATAACGTGCGCTCAGAGCATGTGAGTTGTTTTTACTCTGGACTAAACAATGTACGATACATCACATGTCACTTTTCATTCACTGATAAAAATGTGCCCTTTTTAAAGTCGCACAAAACATTTTGCATACTCAGGTGTTTGTAAGTGTGCAACAGTTTCATTCTAATCACTGTCCTTCAATTTCTCTTAACATACAAACAGTTGATTTCAGTAGTTCATATCGAAACCAGAATATCCCGTAATTGTTTTGAGCAGTGTATATTCTGAGTTCTGACTTTTGGTTTCAGGAAATTTGGTTTCACAGAATAAGCTTCTGCTGTGTAAATTTTCCCTCAGTTTTTGGACAACTGATAATACAACTAAACATCAGGTTTCCCAGTGAGTAGTACCAGGCCTTGGTTTTGAGAAGCACAAAGTTTTTTTTTCCTTCAGTGAATGGCCAGTTGTCTGTAATGACGAATTTCAAAATCCAACATTGAAGCAACTTGTTGAAGAACATTTTTTGAAATTGGACTTACTTGGGATTGACACTAGCTCTGTCGAAATTGGTTGGGTCACATTCCGAAATTCACTTTGTTTCCAAGACAGGCATAAAGCATACGGCATGGGAAATCAGGGCTGTAGAAGAGCAGGGCTGGTCCTTAGAGCTAGCTCCCCTGAAATCGGAAGTTGGAGGTGATGATGTACTCATGCTGCACCAGTAGCATGGTGGTGGGTTCTCTGAAACCACTCTTGCACGGGAACTGCGAATGAATTGGTGGAAAAGGCAAAAAAATTACATAAAAAAAATTACGATGGAAAACAAAGTTGAATTTCCAGGAGTTTGATGAAAAGCCTCTGATTGCTTCATCGCAATTCAAAAGGGGAAGGGGGCACACAATACAATATTTTGTCCTTTCCGGTACCTGTGTTTATTCAGACACATTGCAACGGCACACAAAAACAATTGTTAAAAAAAAAGTGCACTTATTTCTGCTGCTAAACTATTTATTAGGTGTGCAACTTAATTCTTGGCCCCTAACCGCAAGCGATCATAGAACGTCGGCAAATGCAAATAGCTGTGTGCGATAATGGCTGATTACAGCGCCATCCAACAGCTTTCCAGCCAACCGTAACCGCTCACAGCTGTAGTGACAGAAGGGACGAAAGTTGACGGTGAAAGCAATGTCGTTCGAGAAGCAACATTTGAGGTACTGCCTCCTGTTTGTGTTTCGGCTGAAAAAAGTGCCGCAAAAGCCTAGCAAATAATCTGTGCAGCTTTGGGTGAGGCTGCTGTGTCCCACAGTACGTGTAAGAAGTGGTTCCAGCGGTTTAAGCAGGGAAATTTTGATCTCCGTGATGCAGAACGTCCGGGACAGCCACAGAAAGTTGACAATGAGGAACCGGAACAACTGTTGGATGCGGATCCTGTCGCACACAGTCAGAGCTTGCCCAGGAACTTGGAGTAACATGGCTAGCCATTGCAAAGTGCCTGCACAAGCTTGGACAGATTGACAAGGAGGGCTGTTGGGTGCCCCACCAACTCGCAGCTGCGAACAAGTCTAGGCGCTACGATGTTGCTGTGTCCTTGCTCTCCAGATTCAAGGAGAAGGATTTCCTCCACAAGATTTTGACCTGTGATGAGAAGTGGATCCTCTACGATAATCCTAAGCAGCGCAAATCGTGGGTTTATCCAGGTCAGCCTACCACCAGTACCGCCAAACCGAATATCCATGCCAGGAAGTTGTTGCTGTGCGTATTGTGGGATCAGCGTGATGTTGTACACTGTGAGTTGCTCAAACTGGTGAAACGGTCAATGCTGAGCGTTATTGTCAGCAACTCATTAGTGTGAGTGACGCAATGGAGGCGAAAAGGCCATACACTGGCAAGGGCAGAAGGTTGGCCCTGTTGCTTCAGCATGACGCGCATCTTCACACTGCGAAAAGGACTTTAAACATGATCACAGACCTGGGATGGGAGATTTTGCCCCACCCGGCGTGTTCTCCAGACTTTGCCCCGTGGGATTATCACCTTTTTCACTTCCTGCAGCATCACCTGAGTGATACACACTTCACTTCTGTCGAGGAGGTCCACACAAGTATTGATAAATTTATCAACTTGAAACAGCCCTCTTTTTCTGCAGTGGCATTCGGCAGCTCCCTGGCCGATGGCTCAAATGTATTCCAACACGACGGGGATTATTCCCCTGATTAGGTACACGTATTCAATTTGCTATTATTTGCTGTCGTGTCGTGCCTGAAAATGAAGTTGCACACCTAATATATAACTGCATACAGAAGATACATTATTAAATATTCACTCAATTTTTTTTACATGTGCACTAATAAATATATCGCATATAAATATATCTCAAACGATAAAATAATCTAGTTTGATGAAATAAAGTGCAATCTAGAGAACTCTTCTCGAAATGGCAGCACTGGAGATGTGCAAGCAAACAGAACAGTGATGTCACAACTGGTTCCCCCCCCCCCCAAGCCTCTCTCATGAGGACCGTGTCGCATTCGGTTTCACAAAGCGATGGACCAGCCCTTCTCTCTTTTACGGCCCTGATGGGAAATAGTGAATTCTGTGCACCTCGTGAGACATGAGAATATTTTGTAGTTGTTTGACATTCTGTTGACTATTCTATGCACTTCTACAGAGTGTGAATGGGGATTTAGTAAGATGAAACTTACATGAGAAGCTCTTATAGGTGTGCAAACTTTAACTGATATGATGCTTATGGCATTAGACACACCCAATATAATATAGCTGACTTTGACCCTACAGTTGCCATATCACTATGGTTAGAGTCTGGCCAAAGCAGGATACAAAACCATACGGCCAACACGACTTTGATTCAGATAATGAACAGAGAACTTGAAATAATATGTAAAAATTTTGTAAGTAATTGATCATTTTATTGTTTAAAATGTAAACAAGTAATTATTTAAATAAATATGAATATGCCTAATCTTACCATAAATATTGTTACAAAGTATTCAATGAAATAACAAGAAATTTAAAGATATTTTAATATACCTGTGATATGACGTAAGTAGCACACTTCTGAATACATGGCACCCGTCACTTTTCAAAATGGCATCCTTTTGCCTTCACACAGTCCTCCAGTCTCTGTGGCCACTCATCAATAGCTTTACACAGGGCCTCCACAGGGAAAGCTACTAATGCCTGCAACAAAGAGCGTTTGAGACTGTCAGTACTAGGCTGTCTCTTTTTGTAGGCCATGTTCTCCAGTGTGGCCCACACTTGTAGTCCAATGGGTTAAGGTCTGCACTGCTTGAAGGCTAATCAGCTGGAGTTTACTTGGACTTGTGAACAGGTGCAGAATCCTTTTGAAAGCTCCACTGTCAGTTTTGGAAGAGGGTGTAACTCACATTTTTGACCACTGGCTCCCAAATCTTGTCCCGGTAAACTTTGGCGGTTGTTTTCACTACTTTCTCACAGAAATGGAGCTCCGTTGTATCCTTGTAGGAGAGACCCCTCCAAACCACGACAGAAGCAGGATGATGGCACCTCCTGATCCTTGAAGCTTTCTCCTGAGCTTCTTGTAAGGTTGATGCATATACCCTGGGAGTTTGGTTGTTGAAAGCCTCTTTAATAGTGAAATATTTTTCATCAGAGAAAAGGATCTGTCTGTGGCGATAGTCTGCATAATACTGCAGAAAACGTTTCACTTTTAGCACCCTCTGCTGCTTTAGTTGTGGGGTGAGGAAGTACCCTGTATGCTGTCAGTAAGCTCTCGCCCTTAGGTCACGCCGCAGACGCGTGACATCGACATTCCTGAAATGTTCAGCTCACGAGCCATCACTGATTGTTTTCTAACAGGGTTTCGTTGAATACGGCTGCCACTGCTTTCACCAGGCGAGCAGTCCTCACGGTATGCGGTTGACCCTTTGTGGGACGGTCGGCGACGGTCCCAATCCCAAGGAATCTTTTTATGACCCGGTAGACAAAATTTCGGCTGATTTTCAGCTTCTTCAGCACGTTGAAAATCTCGGAAGCCGATTTTCCAACTTTGTGTAGCGCTTTACAGCAACACGATTCTCATAATCGCCCCACTCCATGGCAGGTATCTCACAAAACACGTTATCTCCTCTGTGACTGAATGCGCCAGGGTGAAAAATAACTGAAATTTTTTGGTGAGCAATTTTGCTCCTCAAATTCAGTCTTGCGGAGCAATTGAGTAATTACGTGGAGCACTTTTGAGATTTATTTTTCTTTTGATTTAAGTGACTAATATAATTTATTATCAAATAAAACAGTTACTAGCACCCTTCAATATCTATCGAAAATATTCTAATCAGTAATGAAAAGTAAAATTAAAAATATTTTAGCGGATATGTAAAAAGTACAAGTTTTCTTTCTATGGATATATGGTGAAATGTTACCTGGCCATACATTGCAGCAGCTATATACTTACTGTCACTTGACAGTGAGATCACTCCTGAACTTGTGGTAGCTTCAGGTTCTGCGTCTGTTCTTTCTTTTTCCGTAAGACTTCACACTTGTGTGTCGGGGCTTCTTTTGAAAAAATACCTCCACTGTATGTTCATATGAACCATCTATTGCGTTATCCGCAATAGATGGTTCAAAGCATCAGAATTCATTCGATTACGGAAATCTGTCTTGATTCTTTTCATCGCAGAAAAGGCTGTTTCGACCAAAAAAGCATTGGATATGGGCAATAATCTCATGGTATTTATCGTGTGGTTTAGATTTGGGAATTCATTCGCATACTTTTCTTTCAAACATTTCCATAACTGTTGCTTTGACAGGTTTTGCAGATTTCTTAACCAAAATGTTTTGAAACAATTTCAGTCCTCTTGAATTTTATCTTTGTCAATGTTGTTGGCAGTCAACAACTCACTGAAATGTTCAGTTAATACAGTAATTTGTTCATCACCAAAATTTGCAATAGTAGATTTGTCTGTTGGCCAAAGCTTAGGTTCTAACAGCTTGGGAGCGTTATAAACCTGATTTTCGTGCAAATCACCAAGCCACCAGGGTATGCACTCACTGATGAATATTATTTAAAAGATATTCACAATTTTCGTGAAATACGTCAAAATTAAAGCTCTGTTCATTGCTATGAAATTCTATAGCGTAACCAACTACCTTTGATCTAATTCCTCCATCCACCTTTTCATGGTTGATATTTTCACTTTGGTAGCCATGATTTCAAATAACAAAGACTAAAACAACAAAACTCACATTCCCCTAAAAATAAGTGGTGGCCAAACCAAAACAAAAACAGTGATAAGAGCATCTGTCCTTAAATGGCTCATGGTGCTGACAGGCGGGAGCGTGGAACCAATCATAGACGCTCTGCGGTTAGATGATGACCACCTCATCACTGCACAGATAGAGAGAGCTACACGAGGAAACTTTTTCCAGCTGAAAGCAAATAAAGTATTCGTAAAGTTATGAATAAGTGGATTTTTTTCTTTTTTACGCAAAAGCAAAATCGTATTTTTGATAAACGAGTTGCTTTACGGATTGAACATTTTAAATGAAATTGCATTTTTAAACTTTGAATCGTGGGTTTGCTATTCAAATATGAGTTTGCATCGCAAACTGCGATGCGATACCGCTTATTTTTCCCCCTGGAATGCACAATGATTCACTCGCTGCTTCATGCCTCCTGGCTGGTCGGTGACGTTGCACGCCATCTGTTGAACATTTCTAACAGTATTTATGCTAAGACTGGGTATGGTTGTAAAAAAAATTATTGTAGCAAAACGGGCCGCTCACTTTTACTTTTCACTGGTCCACCTAACCAGTATAATATTTTTTTTTCAAATTCCACCCCTTCCTTAATCAACTTAAAATTGCAGACTTCTGTTTTTTTAAGTAATTCAGCACTGAGATTTTACAGAGAGCATATGTGCTGCTCATTAATCTGCTCATTAACTGAAATAATTCAGAGTTACTTGCAAAATCTCGAATATCCAGGATATTTTGCAGTGCTTGATGGTATGTTTTTATTCTAGATGTGGTTTCTATATTCATCTCTATTGCATCATCCTCACTGTTTTTTTTTTTCTTCAATTAGATGTCACTCAATGATTCCATCAAGATCTTCATTACAAGACTTAGTCACAATGTTGCTACATAATCCTTTGCACTGATAGTTACAAAACTGGCTTTGTTTAGTGCTGCCTGCAGATCATTGATGCTTTCTTCACACATGTCTGGTAAGTCTTCCAAAGTAAATTTTGCTCTCTTGAAAGACAACTTAATCGTTTTAGGTAACACCTTGCAGGATGCTTTTGCATGCCATCCAATGGCTTTAATAAAAATTATAGATTTCATTAGTTTGCTAGAAGAAGATAAGAAAGAAGCGACTGTATAATAAGTTTCCAATAATGAATTTTGGCACATTGAATAATCCCATGAATCATTGGCTACAAATAGCGGTTGTGTTTCGCAGTAACCATGCAAGTTTTACATTTAAGAAGTCAAGATTCCTGAGGATGGCATGTTGCATTACTTACGAAAACAAAAAAACATGCCTGTTTTGCCTTTTCTGTTTTTGAATTAAAACGTGTTAACCACTTTGCCATAATTGGAGCTATCACTTGGTCTTGTTTCATTATCACTCAGCAGGAAGTATTCTTAAATCCAAGTTATTGAAACATTGTGGTTTGGCAGCTTTGTCATTGCACTATTGCATCCGGGTGGTGCTCCAAAACAAGGAATGCATGTATTTTGGAATCTTGCTAAAGTTACATAAGACTCCTGGAAGTTCAACTTTCTGAAGAATTTTCTTTACTTGTACATACATAAATACCTATCACTAAGTTGTTCTCTGAGATTCAGAGGTTTAGTTCCAAAAAGAAATACAAACTACCAGATATTTTTACTTACTGTTGTCGTATCAAACTTCTCCATTTTCAGCGATCTTGACATACAACTCGGGCTTCACTGATATCCATTACACACCGTACACAAGATCTTTTATACTTCGTACTCATAATCTTTTTCTCATGCAGACACTCCTGAATCTGATCCACCCATGTCTTCCTTGGCCTTCCTCTGCCTTTCCTTCCTGCCACTTGGGCTAAAAAGATTTTCTTAGTAAGCATCTCATCACTCATTCTTTCAACATGGCCAAACCACCGAAGCATATTGGTCTCCACCTTGCTAAAAACATTTTGCTTTACATCACACAACTGGAACACATCTTCATTCCTCACACGATCAGACCGTGTCTTGCCATAAACCCCCCGTAAGTAACGCATTTCTCCAGCACACAAACGACTCCTATGTTTCAAATGACTCCTATGTCAGGTTTCACTGCCATACATCAGAGTAGGAACAATTACAGTTTCATACACAGCCATGCGGGACTCTCCTATTCACTCGGTCGTAAGCTTTCTCTAAATCTATGAAGGCAGCAAAAACTTTCTTACCAACAGCCAGATACTTTACAATCATCATGCGTAATGCAAAAATCTGGTTAGTACAGCCTTTACCAGGCATAAAACCACTCTGAATATCCCACACTATCTCTGATGTACGACCCCATACTTTTTCAATAACAACCTTACCAAACACTTTCCCTTACTTGTAAAGAAAATTATTCAGAAAGTTGAACTTCCAGGAGTTTTGATGAAAAACCTCTGATTGCTTCATCGCAATTCAAAAGCATAGCTGCTTTGTCTACAATAAAACATATATACAAGAAGCTGGTCTACCAATGGGCTCACCATTGTCCCCCATCCTTGCTGAAACATACAGAGTGATTCAGTAGTGTTGGTCATAAATGAAAACATAGGTAGTACTCATCAAAATAAACAAAACAGTCTTAGTCAACATAGATCTAAAAATAAACCATTACTGAGATAATTGACATTTTATTTTAGGGTTTCTAGAGGTAAAGTAAAGTTGTCCCCCTCCCTCCCTCCCAAGCTGTCTGCTGTTTTGATAGTTTTGCACCTCTGGGAAAGAAATTGGGAAGGCTGAATTGTTTGTGGTACTATCCCAAACTCACCCTTCCCTGAAAGTGCTCGGCTAGGCTTCTCCCCCCTCCAATTATTGGAGTAAAACACCATTCACAGCAGGGCGCGATTTCACCGATTAGCAACTAGCAAATAGCTAGTGAAAAATCAAATTTGCTAGTGAAAAAAAATCGCAGTAGCAAATATTGCTAGTAAGGTAATTTCTTTATTTAAAGTAACCAAAAATCATTATTAATCCACGAAGTTTACATAAGTTTCTATTATCACTTGTTAAAACAGCGACGATCAGCGATTCTCTTTCGCCAATTTCCTTTCGACACTTAATTACCCATCCTCCCCATATCTTTCATCCCTTCCAGTGGAAACTGTTGTAGAACGGCCCTGCGTAGAAGCGCATCGAAACTCCTCTCCATCGTTCCCTCATTGGTCTATTACAGAAACTTAATGTGACGTCGGCAATGGTTGCTGTGGCAACCCAGAGCTCTGGGATGGATCGGTTGTTTGACCACCTGCTCTGCCACCCTCCCTTCTTTTGCCCCACGAACTTTGTCCTCAACTCCTGTCGTACCCTAAGCCAAGCGATTGCCTACTTCAAGTCTTGATAGTCGTGCATACATCAATTACTGCGCTCTAATGATCAGTGATGAATAAGCAAGAATAATTCCACTTATTCGAAGGTAGACAAAACCGAAAGAAGCAAACCAAAATGTTACTGGAAAATAGCCTGCCAACACTGGCAAAAGTCTTATCCATAGTAACTAGCCTTATTGCGTGGCATAGATAGACGCTTTTTTATGAAAGGTGTTCGTGGAAGGGGTAAACGATTACGGAAGAAACTTTTGCTTCGTCTGACTTCTGGTTTTGGAAATTTTCCTTGTATTTTCAAGCTGAAATACAAATATTTATCCAGTAAAATGTTAATGAGCAATAATACTTGACAGAGGCAACATCGTGAGAAAAAAAAATTATGATTACAGAAAAAATCCGAATTCTGTTGACCTATCGTTTTCTAGTTTCGTAAAGACGGAATTCCAATAATAACGAAAAATGCAGGAATTCCTTGAATTCGCGGGAGAATCTCATGCCTGAAGATTACAGAAATATTTTGCAGCAGCCAACTTCCGTTTTTGCAAATTGTTCTCCACAGTTTCAAGCTAAAATGCAAACATTTATGCAATAAAATGATATTTAACAAGAAAAGCGGGCCGCCCCGGTGGCGCAGTGGTCTAAGGCGTTGGCCTCTGATCATTCGTCCGTAAGGGGTCCGGGTTCGAATCCCGGTCAGGCATGGATGTTGTGTTTGTCTTACGGCACTGGTTCTCTCCCTTCCCTGGAACCAGTGACCCTAAATTAGGGACGGGCGACTGCTTATAGCTCATTGAGTTGCTCACGGTGGTAGTTAAACCTCCAATCAAAAAAAAAAAAAAAAAAAAAAGAAAGAAAGCGGACACAAAGACAACATTGGGAGAACAATTTGCGATTATGGCAAAATTTTCTTTCTCCGTTTCACTACTGTGTTCGAAAGTTTTGAAGCACGAAATTTCGTCTCCAGTTGGAAAACGACCCACCCCCTCCCAAATATCGTTCTTCAGAATGATCTAACTGATGACAAAAAAAAAAAAAAAAAAAAAAAGCGGGATTCCGCGAATCCATGTAAGAATCTCGTGTATATCATAAAAATAATAGCAAAATGAAAATTTGTAGAATCCGTAGTTTTGATAGTGTGTTCCGTAGTCAGACAACTAATTCCGTAGAAACTACGGCATTGTGTGGTAGTTGGCAGATATGAAGTGTTGTATGAAGTGTGTAGAAGTTTAGCAGAAATTTGTGCGATACTTCCACTTAGTACTGCATGTTGTGAGGTGGGATTCAGTTTTTTAAAAAGAATACAAGGGGATTGGAGGAACAATTTGTCTGTTGAAACTTTAAATGCTCTGATGACAATTGAAATAGAAGGGCCACAAGAAGAGATTTTTAATCCACGGTCAGCAGTTATAAAGTGGTATGATGACAAAGTCAGACACCCTGAGCGTAAACCATGTGGGAAGAAATCTGAATTAGAATGTCAGTGAAATATATTCATGTGGTATGAGAATTTGTTAGAAATTAATAATAAAGATAGTCACTAAACTTATCTAAGATTCTATTCATTATTCAAAAAGGTAAATCAAAATATTTATACACATATTTAAATTTCTGTAACTTTATTAGAAAATAAGTTACGATGTGATTTAGTTTTACTTGCTAGTCATGCAAATGTTTTGCTAGCAAACTATTTGGTCACTAGCAAAATTTGCTAGTGAGCAAAAAGATGAAATCTTGCCCTGATTCACAGGCAATACTTTGAGCTGATAAACTTGCAGGATTTATAAAACAAGAAGAACTTGCAGGCTTTTTCAGAATGACCCTTGTCTTTTCTCCAGGAATAATGATCCTGCAGCTCAGCCACCGTCAAACAAAATTCTGATAATGCGATTCTTTTCTTATGTTTCAAGAAAGTTCAGTTTCTTTCCCTCCCCTTTTTTTCATATTCTTTATTTAGTTTTTTTTTTTTTTGCTTTTCAGTATGGAGAAATTGTAAATTGTTCACTAGTGAAAAATTTCTCCAGTAAATTAACGAAAAGATTCAAATATGGAAAACAAAACTTTCATCTGTATTCATGGATGAGTATAGTTTGTCACTGAACACACAGCCACCTCCCCCTCTTCCTAGTTCTGAGACCTAGCTATGACCCTGCTTAGTGGATATCATTTTGCTGTTGAGTGGAATGGAGAGATCCTTTTGGTCTCAGGATCTGACATGAAGTTCCTCAAAAAGAATTTGAGGCAATGTGCATGAACTTCTGCTATCAATATAAAGTGTCTCCGAGCTATTGCTTTATGGAAAATTTACATTCAACTGTGAAAGTCCTGGTGAAAAAGTGAGCATCATCATTGCAGATAGTGCCACCATAACAATGTGAAGTAAATACTGCTCTAACTGCAGGAATCAGCAAGTCTTTTCCAGCCTTCTGATAAAATTTGTGTCATGTTTCTGAGCCAGCTGTGGCACTTAATGTGATTGAGATCGGATAATTACTATACAGCAACCCATTTTGACAGATTTGCACTTCCTTCAGAAAAAAAAAAAAAAAGAAAAGGCAAATTCACTAAAAAAAAAAAAAAATTAAATATGTATCCTTGTAATGCTTATTGTAAAGCACCACTTTTGAATTTCAGGATTGTTCTGTGTATTAATGAAGTCATGGCAAATTCCTGGGTGATGAAATATCTTAAAAATATAACTTAGTGACACGGGGATTATTAGGATGACACCTTTTTACGATTTTCAGGTTGCACACCAACTGGTCGTTAGGACTGACTGAGAAACTAGGTGCTGCCATTCTTGTGGTAATACTTAGACTTTGAAAATGAAAAATGACCATGGATAGTCAGGGAAAATTGGGATTTCCCCCAAAAGTCAGGGAAATTATAAGTCTACCAGAAACATAGAATGATCTTGTAAGTCCAGCCTACAAGTTTTGCTCTTTTGTTCAACTGCCCTTTCATAACACCTGGTCTGTCTTTACTCTTTTCCCCATCTGCAGTCGTTGGTCATTGAGTGAAGATAAAAACTGGTTGGGTGTAATTGGTCTAAATGGGGGAGGGGGGCAGATGAATAATAACCAGTAAGATCCTCTTTTTTTATTTTGGAATGCTGTGAATCACTTACCATGTGAGTTGGGATGGAATGCTAACTATACAGATGTTGGATGTAAGTTTGGGGTATTGAGTTCCAAGCATTCTCAACCTGGACGCGTATATCAAGGATGGTCCTGGCTGGCCGTGGAGACCGGATAAAATCCATCATCCAGAAACGTCCAGAGCTCGTTCATCGTATAGGTGTTGTGTTCCATCACGACAACGTAAGACCACACACAAGTTTGATCACCCGCCAAAAATTATTGGAACTTGGGTGGGATGTGTTGCATCACCCAGCATACTCGCCTGACCTTGCGCCGTCAGACTTCCACTTGTTTCGCTCTCTTCAACAGTCCTTGCGTGGTATAACGTTCAATTCAGATGAGGCTGTAAATCAGCACCTTGTATAGTTTTTCGCAACGAAAGACAGGTCCTTCTATGAACGAGGCATTCTGCAGCTCACTGAAAAAGGTTATCGAACAAAATGGGCATTTATATCATTGATTGATCTTTGTTCTTTCTATCAATAAATGACCTTTGCAAAACATGGCTAAAATACGCCATGACTTTTCTGACAACCCAATACATGAGCTGGCAGCATCATTATTTAATACAGAAATCGAACTATCATAACTTTTATGCACAGCTTCAGTAGCTTTTCTCAGAGAAAGCCAGCATATTACATGATGATGCTTCAAAGTTACATGTTGTTGCTGTAAAACCTCCTGCATTTCTTGTAGTTTGTTATGACGGATGGTAGAAGAATTAAAATGTGTACATAGGCTGTTAATAGTATCTTGAATAGACAACATCTTGGGGTAAAAATTAGCTGCTTGACTGACACATCTGGTGCTGATTTATGTGCCATGCAGTCAATGTGAAGCATCAATGGACTTTTTCTTGCGAGTATTGCACCGACTCCATTTAAATGCTCCATCATCACTGAAGCTTCGTCAGTAGCAAACCCAAAGTACTTTTGATGATGGAACATTTTTCACCTTTAAAAACTGGAGTATTGTTTCTGTTATATTTGCTGCAGCGCACTCGCCCATCATTGTAATGTTACTCCAAAAGTGTAACTGTACCTCGAAGTTTTTTAACAATTTTGCAAAAACAATAAGTTTTTTTGTAACAGTGATATCTGTTGACTCATCTATAAGGATTGATATATATGTACTTTCCATTACATCTTTATCAATGTTTTCTGTCAATTGACGTGATTTTTGTGTGGTACGTGTTGATAGTGTCAGGATTTATATGTTTTGCACACCATTAGCTTTTGCAGCAGCATGATCGGCTTGTCCTTTCTTTGACCCATTTCTTCTTTTGAAAGCATATGTACTGTGTGGAAAATAACCAAATCATTATCAGTTACTTCAGAACTAGATTTTTCAAGACATGACTGTAATTGCTTACCTAAATGAGGTGCTGCTAAGTCTGCTGTGTGTTCATTCGAGTTTTCATGCCTTGTAAAGGTGGAATGCTGCAATTTTTTGTGGCCGTTGTAGTAAAAAAATGGATCCAAGGATCAAGCATTTTTTTTTTTTTGCAAGTTACCCTGTTTGCTTTTTTGTCATATTCTACCCAGGGAAATTCTCTGAACCATTTTGGAAGAAAATGGCTTTTGGGTTGAGCTTGGGAGTTTAGATCATTTTCTGATAAGCTTTCTGGAGTTGTCTCCTTTTGATTTATATTTTCCTCTGCTGTTGATCGATAAGGCTGATCTAAAAAGAAATCAACGTTTTTTGCTTTTTTGACATATTTTAATCTATTTTTAATTGCCAAATATTTAAGAAATACTAACCAACTCCACAGTTCAAGCATTTACTTCCGAAGTCAAGTTACGGTTATGATCCAGCACCCATCCGAGG
The DNA here is from genome assembly GCA_039090855.1 of Macrothele yani. Taxonomy (NCBI): domain Eukaryota; kingdom Metazoa; phylum Arthropoda; class Arachnida; order Araneae; family Macrothelidae; genus Macrothele; species Macrothele yani. Next base: position 120,337,314 of record CM076989.1, read on the forward strand.
CGAAATAATCGGATTCAGTTCAGTGATTGACTGTCTGTCTGTCTGTCGGCCGAGCAGGAGTCCTCTGTGTTCAGTACCGTAGCCGTTAAGTCTCCTGTTCGTTTTAATACATTTTCAATGCAGCAGAAACCTTCTGCATTCACTCCTGCTCTCTGCGCTCAGCAGACCGATTTCAGAAAGGACTGGGAACTTAACTTTCACTTGGCATAGTGGACTCCTCTCATGCTGAATTCAGGAATTTTTTTGCTGCTCTTGAATGTGGAGTACGTTTAAAATGTAGTGGCAACTCACTATATATTGCTACTGAGACTGATTGTGGCGTTTTGAGTCCAACCCATCATGTTGTCCGGTCGAGATTTTAAAAATTTAATTTTCTAATGAACTTTTTCAATTCTAACAAACTTTTTCTGCACAAACTTTTCCTTCTTATTTTATTTTCTGACAAACTTTTATGATGCATAGATTTATGCATAGGCTAAATTTGGATGAGTAGACTCAATCTTTAATATGTGAGATCTGCACTAAATAAGTATAAAGGACACCCTCTCTGCTTGAACAAATGAGTTAAGAAAATCAAAAACCAATAAAAATTAAAAGCTATAAAACTTTCAATCCATTAGTTTAATCCAAAGATACACAGTACATTCAGGTCACGTCCCATCTCCAGATCTGAAGTGAACATTTGAACAGTGTTGCTATTTTATAAACCAATGGCAGTATGGGTAAAACATAGTATCTTTGTATTACATCAGCGATGTTTAAGGTGGAGCCCCTTGTGTTGTCCAATCTCTTCTGGGTTATTATATATTTTCCATGCAGGTGGTAAGTCATGTGGTACATAGTCATTACAACATTCATAACAAGCTTTGTAAATAAATAAACTTTCAGTCAATAACAGCATAGAACAGGATCTGGGTGTTATTAGAATTCTTGCGTGGTCCCAGTCTGGGTAGAAAGTTCAGTTCCATCATTGACAGTTCATGCCAAAGTGGTGTTTTGAAGCCCTGCTTTGATGTTGCATTCATGTTCCTGGATTCTGCAAGTAAGACTCCGAGCTGTAGATCCGATATAACGAGAACAAAGTTGGCCTGTCCCATTAAGTAAGGAAATTCTATAGATACCCCATTTTTGTTCTTCCGGGATTGTTTCTCGATCCTTTTGGATCATGGTTAGCATATTGCGAGATTGCTAACCATGATCCAAAAGGATCCACACAAGAATTATAGTAACACCCAGATCCTGTTCCATGCTGTTATTGACTGAAAGTTTATTTATTTATAAAGCTCATTACAAATGTTGTAATGACTATGTACCACATTACTTACAACCTGTATGGAAAATATTATATAATAACCTAGAAAAGATTGGACAAAACAAGGGGCTCCACCTTAAACATTGCTGACGTAATACACATACTATGTTTTACCCATACTGCCACTGGTTTGTATAAATAGCAACACTGTTCTAGTCTTCACTTCACATCTGAAGATGGGACAAAAGTGGCCTGAAAGTACTAATGGTGTATCTTTGGAATAAACTAACGGTTTGAAAGTTTTATGGCTTTTAATTTTTATTGGTTTTTGATTTTCTTATTCATTTGTTCAGCAGAAACGGTGTCCTTTGTACTTACTTATCAAGAGTGCACGAGTGAGTGGTTTTATATTGTGAAAATACCCACTGTAGTGCATATTTGGGAATGCTGGATGGACCCATGCCTCATCTGTAAAGAAAGTCACGTCCAGAATGTCCTCGCTTTCTTCAGACAGGAACCCTTGGAACCACCTGCAGTATCGAACACGGGCCTCGTGGTCTGTTTCTTTCAGCTGATGCATGACAGACACTTGGTATGGGTGGAAACGCTACTTCCTTTTCAGAATATCATGTGCTGTACTCTATGGCACATTAGCTTGTTGTTACAGCCGCCTCATGGACTTTTGTGACTCCTGTGTCCACATTGTGACCATCCACAGCATTCGAGACTGCATATCCTGTACAGTCTTGTCTGCTGTGGATGACCTACCGGGGTGGGGGTATCCAGAACACTGCCAGTTTTCTGAAACTTCGCTATGAGCTTATGTACCTCATTTTGGTGGGGGATGTCTGTATTATGAAATTCCCTAGCGAACTGTTTTTGCACTTCGTCCGTGTATTTGCCGTCATGGCGAAAGACAGGTTCCACCAAAAGCCCTCTGTTCAATCGCCAATGCAATTATCCTTGTGCCGAAATGAGTGATCAATCGACACGTCTGCCTCTGTTGACCAAAAGCTCGGGAATGGCCCTCGCTCGGAATCACAGCTGCATGCGCCTCGCGGTGGGGAGACATGAAGGTTACCACACACAGAGCACTTCCATGTGGGGGGTTCACTTCTACTGTAATTCCATTCAAAATTTCTTTATTATTTGCATTACTACAATTCGTACATTCAGTGCACAGTCATTATTCGGACAGCCTGTGTTACATAAATGTTGTTTGTATTTACGATTCTAAACAGAGAAATGTGTTCCAAAAGCAGAAGTTGGGCAGAGCGAAAAAAAATTTCCATAATCGTAAAATGGAGGCAAAAAAATTTTGAAAATGACAGCTGATAATAGCAGCAAATATTTCTCCTGAATCTTTTTTTTTTTTTTTTTTTTTATGGTGGGGAAACATTCACTTTTTGGCGATTCAGTGGTAGATCTGAGAGGTTTTACAATTTATCCGTACAATTTATGGAAATGGGGCTTGTTTTATGGGCAAAATGCTAATTTTATGGATTTCGTGATTCTCGCCGATCTTTTTTCTTGATGATTTTGCACCCACCATTAGAACTTTTTCATGTATTGGGTATATAAATAAGTTTTGAGGGATTTGAGGTGAACAAAACACGTTGAGAACAGAAACAATATTTTAATATTAATCGAAGTATGCTCCCTCTGAAGCTACAACTTTACCCCATCTTTTGGGCAGTGAACATATGCCCGGAAGGAAGAATTTTGGTTCCTTGGAAGAGATCCAGTTGTCCAGCCAATTTTTGATGTCTTCATAAGAACTAAACCGTTCTCCAGAAAGTGCTGACTGCATCAACCGAAAGAAATAGTAATCCGATGGTGCAATATCTCGTGAATATGGCGGGTGGGGTAGAACTTCCCAGTCGGATCCTTCTAAGTACTTTTTCATAGGTCGAGAAACATGTGGTCTTGCGTTGTCATGCTGTAAAATGACTTTGTTGTGTCTATTCTCCTGTTCCGGCCGTTTTTGCGTGAGCTCATTTTAAACGCATTAATTGGGTTTGATGCCAATCACCAGTAATAGTTTCTGACAGTTTCAGCAGTTCATAGTGGATAACAGCCTTCTGATCTCACCAGATACACAGCGTTACCTTTGAACCATGGATATTGCATTTTGGCGTAAGGACGTAGTTCACCTGGCTTCACCCACGCTTTCTGCCGTTTAGGGTTATTGTACCATATCCATTTCTCATCGGCAGTAATAATACTATGCAAAAAAACTTTCTTTTTCGCCTTTGAAGCAGCAATTTGCAAATGGTTTTTCGACGTTCAAAGTCTTTCCTGCAAAGCATGTGGAACCCAATTCCCTTCTTTTTGCACCATTCCCATGGCAGCTAAACATTGTGAAATGCATGGTTGACTAACATTTAATGCTGCTGCTAGTTCTTTTTGGGTCTGGCACGGATCCTCGTCGAGTAAAGCTTTCAATTCGGCATCAGCAATTTTTTTAGGTGGTCCAGAACGTTCTTTATCACTGACATCAAAATCATTCCTTTTGAATCGTCTAAACCAATACTCACATGTTTTTATGGATGGGGAATGTTCACCATAGATTTCTGACATTAAGCGATAGCTGTCGACAGCACTTTTCTTGACAATAAAGTAATGCACTAACACTTCCCGCAAATGCTGTTTTGTTGGGACGAAAGTTGCGATTTTCCATCGAGTAAAACAAATGTCTTTTCACCTCAATTGAACGTCGTATACTGACTCTGACAGCTGGCGTCTCGTACTGCGATATCGCAGTGTTGCCATCTTAAAATACATGCGAGCAGTAATAAGTACGACACCGAACGGAAATCCCTCAAAACTTATTTATATACCCAATAACTTAATCCATTTAAAATAAGGTACCAATGTAAGTTTTCTGAAATATTTTAGGTTTATTGTTTTGTGTTGTGCATAAACTGAATTCCCTCAGCTGGGCCTGCCTATCTTGCACTATGTTTACCTCATCTCCCATCCTCTTGGTGTCATGGTTGATACCAGCTTTACATCTTTTGACAAGTCCTCAACCCCTGCGTCAGTGTACCAGCAGCTCTTCGCTGAACACCGTTACGTCAATGCAGACTTTATTCCTGTTTTCACCGATGGATCTAAGGCGGCTGGTGTTGTTGGATCCGCCGCCGTCTGCGTTGACGAAGTTTCTGTTGCCCGCATTCCTCCTGAGGCCACGGTGTTTTCGGCGGAGATGCATGCTGTGTATCTTGCACTTGTTCACGTGCAGTTGAGCTCTCATCAGCGTGCTATTGTGTACACTGATTCGTTGAGTGTTGTGCAATCCTTGTCATCTTTGGATTTCACTGGCCACCCATTTCTTTTTACCGTACGGAGACTTCTTCGTTCTTTGCTCGAGGCTGATGTCCAGATTCGGTTCTGCTGGATTCCTGGGCATGTTGGGATCCCAGGGAACGAGTCTGCCGATGTTGCTGCTAGATCTGCCTCCTCTTTGGCTGTCACACCCTTGCCACTGTTTCACCGTGATTTTCGCTTTCTTGTTCACGATCATATCAGACGAACGTGGCGGAGTCTGTGGGACCAACAGGTGGAGAATAAACTGCACCATATAAAACCTAACCTTGGAATCTGGAAATCATCGTGTCGCCGGAACCGTAGGGAAGAAGTTGTTCTTGTGCGTCTCCGCATTGGGCATTGTCGCTTCACGCATAGCTATTTGCTGTTTGGCGACGCTGCCCCAATGTGTGAGGCGTGCGACTGTTTACTCACCATCTCTCATGTTTTATGTAGTTGTGTTCGTTTTTGTAATCATCGGTTTCACTATTTTCAGTCTCATCTACTGGATGACGGCGCAGCTACACTGCAGAAGCTTTTGGGTGACCACTGCGACACTTTCGCAGTATTTTCGTTCTTAAAGCAGATTGACTTTTTAAAACTTATCCAAATAAAAATAATAATAATAATTTATAATGATTATAACAGTGAATTAATAAATTTAATTATAAACCTAAATAACTAACTAGTCTTCACAGCTTTTATCATTCTCTTTTCTGACTTTTACCAAGCCTGTCTGCTCATAATCATTTCACCCCGCTTTTAAAAATCTTTAACTGATAGTTCTGTGTCTGGCGCTCTTTGGCCAAACCTGGCCCTTGCGCCACTAAAATCAATTAACTAACTAACTAACTCTCCTTAAGATACCTCCTAGTATGAAAATGGTCCATTTTTGAAAACAATTTAATGTGTTCCATAAGGACGTGGGATACAACCCTATTAGCCTGGGGGTCAAAGGGTAAAACATCCATTTTTAGATGCAAAATTCCGTAAAAATGCATTTTTATCTCTTTATAAATCATAATGATAGCATAGTAATAGAAGTTATGTATAGATTCTACTGTATTTTAATCAATATAAATATGCAGATAAATTCAAACATCTGTAGTCATATTGATTAAAAGTTGATACTTGATTTAGGTAATTTTCTTTTTTAATTGATACGTTCGCTACATTTAATCAATATTGAATATATTGATTAAATTTTTCATTGAATATATAGATTTTTGTTTACGGATTTCAGATTCTGAAAGTTGGCAAGTATGCAGTGGGAACTTTTTGTCGCAAATGTTAGCGACAGCTTAAACACTTGCATCAGAGAACGCCTACCCCGGGCACAGCTAAAGAGAGAGCGCAGAAACCACTGTTAAAATTGGAACTGAAACTTTTTCACCAGTTTCTGGTATACTTAAAATTCGAATTTCTCCTCAAAATGTTCAGAAAATGGTAGTTGCTCACATTCAGAAATGAAAGAGGGGTTCAATAGTTCGTTCAACTGAATAAAAACCACTTCCTTGATTGACAACAATGGGGATCACAATTTTTCTTTAAGTGCATTAATAAGGATTTTTCTTTTTATTTGGGGGTTTGAGGACTAATGTGAGCAACTCGATGTGCTGTAAGCCGCCCCGGTGGCGCAGTGGTCTAAGCGATGGCCTCTGATCATTCGTCCGAAAGGGGTCCGGGTTCGAATCACGGTCAGGCATGGATGTTGTGTTTGTCTTACGGCACTGGCTCTCTCCCTTTCCTGGAATCAGTGACCCTAAATTAGGGACGGGCGACTGCTTATAACCCATTGAGTTGCTCACGGTGGTCGTTAAACCTACGATAAAAAAAAATAAAAAAAAATGTGCTGTAAGCAGTTGCCTGTCCCTAATTTAGAGACACTGGTTCCAGGGAGAAGAGAGAGCCACTGCCATAAGACAAACATGACATCTATGTCTCTGTTACGATAATGCATGGTTCGTACATTACTTGAAAACCTTGAAAAGTCCTTGAATAAAAAAAGTTCAATTTCAAGTCCTTGAAAGTACTTGAAAAAGTTTAAGGCTTTGTAAATAGTACTTGATTTTTTTAAAAAATAATGATATAAAAGAGCATGTGTTAAATAATTGTTTGTGCTTAAAAGATGTATAGGAGATTTCTGCGTAGTTGGAATAAAAACACCAAGCTGATCAAATAGCGCAGAACTTGCATTCAACCCAGAGGAGTGTGTCGACAGCTATGGTACCTTGACTATGATATCACTATAGAGTAAAGCATCAGCCATGTGTGTAAAATAAGTGGAATGATGTATTCGCAAATTGTGATGGGCTTCTGTTTATTGGGGTTAGGGATGCGTTCTTGCGGGAGGGTGGAACTTCCAGGAATTGCTTGTGCTTCATGTGTGGACCCTTCGTCTCCTGGCTGCATCAAAAGGCACATCAAAGTCATGCATCAAAAATAAAAAGTTAAAGCAAACAAATAAGTGTCATACCAGCAGATAAATGCAAAAATAATGTACCCTTTAAAAATAATCCACAAAATAAAATGATTTCAAAAAACACCAAAACAGAGGGACAATTCAAAATTAATAAAATAAACCTACTGGGGGCAAGGGGTAACAGGCAGGTCATTGAAGATGTGCCCCCTCCAGCTAAGATTAATGGTCTGAACTTACTAAATACCTATCTACTGATCGACCGACAGTACATAGGCTACATATGATAATTCGGGTTTAAAAAGTCCTTGAAAAGTGCTTGAATTTATTTTGCTTGGAAGAGTACAAACCTTGGAATGCAATATAGGAGGTTTAGATAGTGATATTAAATCCATCCTAGTAGCACATTTTCCATTTCACCATTTATTTTTCTTTGTTTCATCGTGCTTGGGAGCAACATTTCATTCCCCTTATCAGAATTAGCAATCTTTGGGTAGACACCTTTCTCAGGGAGTTAACAATGAGTCAAACATTCAGCAGAATTAACCTTTTGTTTCGGATAGACACCTTTGGTGATAGAAAACCACTTGCAGACTTTCGGATCCTTTGATCGCATTTCTCAAAAGGAGGTGGCATTTTCTTGTAACCCTTCCGAGCATTAGCTTTGATTTAGTGGACACTGCTTTTCCCAGGCACAGAAATCAGGTTGTGACAGTAGGATTCCTTGCAGTGGGTGGGAGTGCTTTTACTTTCGCCCAGGGGCAGAGCGGATTTTGAGGGAGGCAAAGTTTTTGCTGGGGAACAGAGTCATCGGAGAGTAGGAAGGAGGTGATTTTGTGAAGAGGATGAAGCTAGGGAAGCCAAGTTCCAGAGACGGCAGCTCAGTGTATGTGGAGAAATATGCATTTGAGCTAGTAAAAGACCATTTTTATTTTGATCACCGGGGAGGGAGAGATTCTAAGTAAGTACACGTGTAAGAGATTTAGAAAGAAATAAGGTTTAATATCGCAAGAGTAGAATTTTGAGTCGATGGAGCAAGACCGTAGGATAGTCTGTTAGTATATTAGTTAAAATTAATGTTATTAGAAGTATTTTATGTTCTCGATTGAATATTCTCAAGTTTGCTTTTCCCAAGTTTACTAACCAAGAAGTTTATTTATTATTCTAGTATAAGATAATAGACACATCACTGGACACCATTACAAGTAACACCAAACTTTGTTACACCTCACCAGGATTTGAACTCAAGACTTGTTTTAGTGAATAGTCAGAAGCTAGCGCTTAGACCTCTTCACCACCGGGCTGACGTGGATAAGGATGTCATTTTTCTTTAGTTGGATGGATAAGATCAGAATGTTGTTCACGTTGTTGAAGATTCTCTGGTAGCTATTTGAGCATTACTGTTACTGCGAGCCACAACTACCAGCCCCATTCGGCCCGTTTTATGTGGTAACGAAGGTCCAAACTCTGAAGCAGTTATGAAAGGTTATGCAAACAGTCAGTTTGATTGTGTCTCCGGCATGGAGATAACATTGTATTATGATATTAATTTTTATACATTAATTTTGATTTGTCGAGCAGTATATCATTATCAACAGCAACCACCATTATCAATCCACTGCTGGATGAAGGTCTCTCCCAAGTTTCTTCCACAACGGTCTATCCTGCACCAGTCTCCTCCATGCCACTCCTGCATGCTTTCAAATTTCATCCACCCATCTCCCATGTGTTCTTTTTCTGAGCAGTATATCATTATCAACAGCAACCACCATTATCAATCCACTGCTGGATGAAGGTCTCTCCCAAGTTTCTTCCACAACGGTCTATCCTGCACCAGTCTCCTCCATGCCACTCCTGCATGCTTTCAAATTTCATCCACCCATCTCCCATGTGTTCTTTTTCTGAGCTTTATCCTGTGCCTTGGAATCCATTCTAGAATTTCGGTTGTCTATCGGTGGTCTGTTCTTCTGGCAACATGTTCAGCCCATTGCCATTTCAGGGATTTTACTCTGATCATGATGTCTTCCACTCTTGTCATTTTCCTTATCCACAAGTTCCTCCTCTTAGCTATTCTGGTTATACCAAGCATGCATCTCTCCAGGCTTCTTTCAGTTGTCCGCATCTCTGCTCCATATATAAGCATTGGAAGGATGTATTGATTAAACACTTTCCTTTTAAAATATAATAGCATATTGCTCTTAAAAATTGAACTGTTTCTTCCAAAAGTTCTCCAACCAAGTTTTATACGTCAATTAATTTCTTCATCAATGTGACCTTTGCTTGATATTATGCTGCCCAAAGGTAAATGTAGGCCTTGGTTATCTCCAACTTTTCCCCATCAATTGATAAATCTTCATTTCTTGTAAAAGCATTGTACATCAGTTTTATCTTCTGAAAGTTCATTTTTAAACTCGCTTCTTTACTCTTGTTAGCCTTGATTTAGTGGATCATTCTCTGCACCTAGTTCCTGAATCATACTCTGCACCTCTGAAGGGGCTGTTGCAAAAATGACTACATCATCAGCAAAACAAAGATAAGTTATCTCCATTAATTTTTATCCCTTTGTTTTCCCAGTTCTATGATTGAAAGACATTTTGCAATGTGGCAATAAAGAGTTTGGGAGATACGGTGTCACCTTGTCTCACTACCTTTCCAATTTTAATTGGTGCTGTATTATCCTCAAATAACCGAACATTTGCACTTGCATTTTCATACCTGTTACTAATAATGCTAATGTATGCATCTTCAATACCACAGTGGATTTCAAAGTCATTGTAACTGCTGATGATTTTACAGAATCAAAAGCCTTTTCGTAATCCATAAAAGCCTTACATAATGGAAGTTCCTATATATATCATCAACCTAAATGGATGTCAACATTCAAATTGTATATTTAAATTTGTGCTGATAAACCCACCGATTCACACAGTGATGAAAAGACAAAAACTATAACTCTTAGCAGAACGTTGAATTGTGTTTATGACTTCACAATATTCCAAACCCAAACAAGTATGACCAATGGTACTTTTTTAAGTGTGCGCACTCTGGAGTTTAAACCTCTGCATTGAAACCACAAGGAAATAAAAGTATGGCCTGTAGCCCCATCTGGAGAGCTTTGAATTACAGTTGCTTTAATGACTTGGGGGTGTCCTCTGATAAAATAGCACTCCTGCAGCTGCAAATATTACTTACATTTTTTAATATTACTAATTTTTTTATGAGTTTTAAATACAGCACGAATCTTAACCTGCTTTACAGAATTTGCAAAAGCTCTGGCAAAAAATGGGACACTCAGTACATCGTCAACTTAAATGGATGTCAAAATTCAAATTGTATATTTAAATCTGTGCTGATAAACACACTGATTCACACAGCGACAGAAAGACAGAAAAACTAACTCTTAGCAGAATGTTGAATTGCTTTTTATGACTCCACGGTATTCCAAACACAAAGAAATATGACCAGTGGTGCTTTTTAAAGTGCGTACACCCTGGGAATTTAAACCTCTGCATTGAAACCACAAGGAAATAGAAACATGACCTGTAGCCACATCTGGCGAGCCTTGAATTAGAGTTGCTTTAAGGACTTGGGGTGTGCTCTTGTAAAATAGCACTCCTTCAGCTGCAAATATTATGTACTACGTTTTGTTTACTGCACGGAGCAACAAACCTTCTCTTCATGAAAATATTGCACAAGGGAATTAAGTTTAGCCATACACACAAAGCCTTAGAGCAAACTTGGGCAAGTCTTATTAGAAATACATAAAAACAACAACAATATAACAGCAACTCGTATCACAACGTGGAATTGCACTGCTCATTTTGGCTAGCACACCCTGTGAGTTCCGCTGTTACGTTTGAAACTTCAGGAAAATAAGAACGTGACCTGCAGCACCATCTGGGGAGTGCTTGTACCACAGCTGCTTTAACCCTAGAATGGTAATGTGCATAAATTTTACACATATGGCATAAGAAAAAGAATGCCATGCTACATTGTTTTAGCAGATATCCAATCAGGCCAATCTATGCTTTCTTCTGGCTGTCTACCCCGTTATTCCATAGCAGTTTCGGCTCCTTGTGTCATAGTTCTTTTGCACGGTGACATCATCTGAAGGCTACTGCATAAATTATACTCATCGTTACCAATACAAGTAAATTGTTGTACATAAATTTTATGCATGTTTACCAGCGCGCAATAATTCATATGCGTAAATGTTTCGCATGGTTACTAATGAGCACTAAATTATTTTTTGTGAAGATTTTTATGTCTCATCTTTGATGTCTGTGGTGCTCTGTTTCGGGTATTTTAAAAGTCAGTAATGGAATCGGATGAAACTGATAGCACAAATATTCCGATTTTGCAAGAATTGCCAGATGCCACTGAAAGTGAAAAAGAAAGTGGTGAATAAGAGGAGTTAGTAATGCAGATCTGGATTTTGTGCCTTCTGAAGAAGTCTTAGATCCCAAAGAACTGATTTGTGATGAGGTTAGAAAAATTGAAGTACTTCAGAAGCAAAGTAAAAAGAGAAAAAGATCGTGTACTAAACGTTCGATAGATGCAACTGTATATGAAAAGCAAAGATGTGAAGAGGAATCTGCTGTTGCAAAAAATATAAAAATTTCTGATACTGTCTTAGTTGGAAATAATGAATGGCTTTATGTTTTGTAGACAGCAATTTCCAAAACAGAAAACCCAGAACATCAGCCTTTCTGTCATATATTCATACAGCATTCCAAATGTCATCTAGCTGCTAAATTATTCACATGCTATTTAGACAATCTAAATTTTGAGGTTACTCACCTTTATTCCCCAAAAGTTTTAGGGAATAAAGGTGAGTAACCTCAAAATTTAGATCAGCCTTTCTGTTGGGGGTACTAGAAAGTAATGTCGTTTTTGGAAAAGAAAAGAAACATTGTTTGTAACAGAAGGGATTTGTGTCTTAATCAATTATAATCAATTATACTCAATTATACACTGAGTGGCTACTTTATTATGACCACCCCCTCAGTACTTCGTTGAGCCACCTTTTGCCTTTAATACTGCGTCGATTCCACGAGATGTTGATAGGTGGTTTGTGGAATCTGAAACCATGCTTGATGAATAGCACTTTCCAGGAGTGTGAGATTGCAGGGTTGTGGATCCAGCTGTCTGATGGCTCGTTCAACTTCATCCCACAAATTCTCAATGGAGTTGAGATCTGGAGATTGTGGGGGCCACCCAAGCAAAATAAACTCACCAGCATGTTCCTTAAACCAATCCTGTACAATACTAGCACTATGGCAGGCCGCATTAACTTGTTGAAAGTAGCTATCGCCATTGGGATAAACCATCCACATGACAGGATTTTCATTTCATTTCATTTTATTATTTCTGCTGTTACAGGTTATTGAATAATGATAACAATTATTGACAGTTATAAAATAACAGCAAGGAAGCTCCAGGAAAAGGCCTCATTGAGTCCTGTCTAAGCCCGGAGCTCCCTGAAGGAAATTTACAAGTCAAGTACAGCAATGTACACCACCAGCCATTAGTATAACTTTTTCTCTCGCCCCACCCTGTTATTCCCTTAAATAGTTAGCTTAATAGGTATGCTTTTAATTTTTTTCTTATAGAGGTTAAAGTTATTAATCAATGTCAGTTCTCTGGGCAATGAATTCCAAAATGCCGGACCACAATAATTTAAACTTTGTTTCATAGTTAAAGTTTTAGGGAGCACTGGTATAAGTGCCTTTTGATTTCTTGTATTATATTGATGCATATATGTAGATACTTTAATTAATTCCTGCTCTGTGCTATTTTTTATTCTTTTATACATGATTTTACCCAAGTTAAAATTATATAGTTGTTTAATAGTCATTATGTTATATTTGTTAGGGTCAACTCTTGTATATGTATGTATACATGATTGAGAAAAAATAACATTATTACAACTATATTTTAAATCTAATAATCTAATATACTTGTTTTGAAGTATTTGTAATTTTTTAATATTTGATTGAGTTGTTTGACCCCATATACAGTAATTAAGGTGTGTATGAACTAAAGTAAAATATATTAATTTTAGTGTTTTAACAGTAAGATTTGTCAGAACATGACTTACAATTCCTATATTTTTTGATAATTTATTCAAGAGATTATCAATATGTTTATTCCGTTTTAAATCATTATTAAGTTTAATACCTAAGTAAGTAAACTCATTTGCTATTTCAATTGATTTCTTGTCGAGAAGTAATGGTATATTAATAAGTTGACTTGTTTGTTGTCTTGAAAAAAACTGCTTTAGTTTTATCTGTATTTAATACAAGTTCATTAGCAGCCCCAGTTTTTTGTCCAGTCTTTAAACATTTTGACAACAGCTGCTCTGGAATATTGCACGAATGCGGCGGTTTGCATATGAACATGGTCTGCAACGATGGTTAGTTATGATATGCCAGACAGATGTTAATCAACACGAATTAAAGGGCCCAAAGCATGCCAGGAAAACATTCCCCAAACCATAACGCTGCCTCCACCAGCTTGAAGGGTTGTAACAATGCATTTGGGGTCCATGAGTTTGTGCTGTTTTCGCCAAATTCTCACTCGATCATTGGCATGGTGCAACTGAAAACATGATTCATGGGACTATGTAATTTGTTTCGAATTATCGACTGTTCGATCCTTGTGCTCCTGTGCGAACTGGAGACGTTTTCTCTTGTTAACTGCAGACAGCAAAGGTGTTCCAACAGACCTTCGGCTGCCATATCCCATCCGATGCAGTGTACGGCGAACAGTGCGTGCAGAGATCATTTGAGGGGATCCTTGATTAAGATGGTCTGTAATTTGCTGCACTGTTGCCCTTCTGTTGTCTGTTACCAGTCTGGTCACTCTCCGTTCCGCCCGAGCATTCACTAGTCGATGGTGACCACACGTTGCACGTAGAGACCCAATTTTTTGTCCAGTCTTTAAACATTTTGACAACGGCTGCTCTGGAACATTGCACGAATGCGGCGGTTTTGGTGATACTCGCTCCATGGCTCCGAACTCCTGCAATCATCCCATGTTGAAAGTCTGTCAAATCGCATTTTTTTACCCATCTCGTCACCCAAAAATCGCTTCTACTACTGTCGCAAGCACTAAGCTTTCCCTTTTTATTCTAGCCTCACCCTCTGGTGGCAACAGCGTGCAGCCATAGCTCATTTGCTTAAAACTGTCAGGTGGTCATAATTAAGTGGTCACTGAGTGTATAATCGCCATCATGAAACCAAACTTTCAATGCCGGCGTTATAAAAAGACATTGGTTGTGATGCAAAGAAGTCTGAGAGCCCCATTTTAACATCAACAATATTGTGAAATGTTTTCCCCATTAAGAAAGTGCTGCAGAGATCTGAATAAATAGTAATCAGATGGTGTAATGTCAGGGGAATAAGGGGGATGGGGCAGAACTTCCCAGCCAAAATCTCTGATCGTCTGCTGGGTCCATCTAGCAGTGTGGCGTCTCACGTCATGCTGGAGAATGACACCTTTTCTGTTGACCAGTGCTGGATGTTTTACAGTAAGAGCTTGCTTCAAACGGTCCAGTTGTTGACAACAGAGGTCTGCCATTATGGTCTGTCCGGGTTCCAAGAGCCCAAAGTGAGCTATTCCAGCGGTAGTCGACCAAACACAGAGCAAATTCTTTTTGGGGTGTAGGCCTAGTTCTGGCGTAGGAACTGGTGTCTGACCTGGAGCAAGCTACTGGTGTTTGAGTTTGTTGTTCACGTAAAGAAACCACTTTTCATCTCCAGTGACAATTTGATGAAGAAATGGATCCTTTTCCTGTCGGCTGAGCAAAGAGTTGCAGATGGTGGAATGCTGGGTTTTGTTTTCAGGTGAAAGTTGGTATCAGACCCTAACTCCTTGTCTATAGACTTTCCCTGTCTGTTTCAGGTGCTCTTGAACCATGTTGCATTAAGATGTTGGGATATTTCATCAAACGTTTGACGAGGATCTGCCCCAACGGCTGCATGCAGCAGGTCATTGTCCAGCTCCATGGTCTTCCTGTACAAGGGGCATCAGAGAAGTCAAAATTGCCCGACTGGAGTTGGGCGAACCAATGCTGGCACTTGCGGACATTTAATGCATTCGGATAAACAGCGCAAATGTTATTATTGGTGGCCACGATTGCCTTGTTCCCCTTGTGAAATTCATACAGTATACAACGATGAACATGGCTCTCCTCGGATTTTATGTCACTCATTTTGTTCTGCAAATCTGGAAGACAAAAACACCTACATAAGTTAAAGGTGAATGGTTCATTAACTTGTACATAGTGTACACTTATTTACATTGAATTTGCATAAACACCTCACAATTGCTCCTCAAACTTGACCTCCAAAAAACTACATTACTTTCCGGTCCCCCAATATTTTATGAAGATTTGACTGCTGTGTTATGCAAACCAAATCAAAACCAACTTATAACATTGATGTATTCCATTCACCAGGATTCAGTAATCAATGAAAACTGAAATAGTGATGGATTACAGCTGTACAAAAGGCGGAGTTGACTCATTTGATCAAGTGTGCCACAATATGAACTACTGTCATTTTTTTTATAACATGTTGAATATAGCTAATCTAAAAGCATTAAGTGATTGATGTTCACAATTATTATAAAAAAAAAGAAGGAAGGGGATAAGCCATTATAAAGATTGGAATTCATACAATCTTTACATAAATAACTGACAAAAGAATGTTCAGCAACACAGATTGACTCTTCTCAAAATAAACAAAGAATTAAAAGCCGTTATAAAGGAAGCACTAGCAAAAGAATTTCCTACAAAGAGTGATGCTAAATCCAGCATAGACCACGGAAGTACTGCACATATTGTTCATATACCAAAAGGAGGCATACAACTACATACTGCACGACTACCAGAAGCCAATTTGTGGGGGCATCAAGTGAAGAAAATACAAGGAATGCTAAAACTACTTTTTTTTTTTAAAAACTTCAATTTTAGTTTTCATTTAATGAAATCTACAGTATCATTTAACATAAGAACTTTTAATTTAATATTAGCAAAAATGGATGTAATATTTCAGTTACTTATTTTCTTATCTTTGTTAAAAAGTGTGACGTTTTAGTATGCACTTTATACAGGTTATTTTGAATTTATCAGTGTCAAACTTTAGCAAGTTTATCAAAATTATGTAAGCTAAATAAAGGAAGGAAAAATTTCTAATAACTTAGTTAAAAACAACTTTTATTTGTAAATATCAACCATATGCATAATTTTTACTCATCATTACCGATAGTGTGCTATTGCTTAACGTTACCATTCCAGGATTAAGATCGTTGGATGTGCAACCGCAAAAATGAACACCCGATGATTCTAGCGCAGATACGATATACTTATTGCATGAACCTTTTCTTCGTAATGAAAACATTATATGGGGAAATTAATTTTAACCACCAAGTGATGCTTTAGGAGAAACTCTGGTGAGTTTTATTAGAAATAAATTTGAGAAAATATCGATAATATAGGTTAAATTGCGACTCTGTTTGGGTGTGCGCCGCACACCTAGCACACCCTGTATATTCGCCCCTGATATATATATATATACACAGTCAAGTCACATTATTGTGACCACCTCCTACTTTTGAGGTCAACAGCACGTAGCCAATGAAAGAAGGCACATGTTGCGAGTTTGCTGGGAGGGTGTATAAGGTGTGCTGTAGGCAATCTGAAAACATATAACTCATTGCTGTCGTGGATAAAAGGAGAGATTTGTCGGATGTGCAAAAAGTGATGATTATCGGTTTTCAGGCCAAGGATGGCAGTAGTTTTGAAATGGCGCAGTTTGTGAACTGTTAGAGTGCTGCTGTGGTTTAAAGTGTATCGTGATTGGAGGAATGACAATTGCGAATAAGCGATATGGAAACTGTGGAGCACCACGTGCCATTGATGTGAGAGGTGAACGTCAGCTTCAAAGGTGCGTGAGGGCCGATCAACACGCTGCAGTGGAGCAACTCGCTGGCCGAATGAACCAGGGGAACTACCGGAAGTGTGTCTAAAATGACAGTTCAGTGAACCCTGCTGCATATGGAGCTTTGATGCAAATGGATGGTCTATGCTAACAAAGGTGCATCGGCAGAAAAGACTTACATTTGTATGGCAGTATCGGAATTGGATCTCCGCTGATTAGCAAAGGATTGCCTTCTCTGATGAGTCACGTTGGAGATAAGGCGAGAACCATTGGAGAACAAACACTCTTCAACCATTGCTGGCAGAACAGAAGCTGGGGGGGCAGCGTTATGGTGTGGGGAATGTTTTTGTTGCATTCTTTGGTTCCACTCGTATTTGTGGAAGACACTATGGGCTGAATTCTTTATAAATCTATCCTTGCAGACCACGCACACCCATACATGCTGATTGTTTTCCCTGGGGCTGATTGGATCTTCCAGCATGACAATGCGATGTGTCACACAGCTAGAAATGTTCGAGAATGGTTGGAAGAGCACGATGAAGACTTCAAAGTACTTTTCTGGCTCCCTAATTCCCCAGACTTAAAAAACCCAAGTGAGCATCTGTGGGACCACCTGGATCGTGTTGTTCGCTCTATGGATCCTCCACCACGGACCCTCCAGAAGCTGTCAGATGCACTGCAGTTAGCATGGCTCCACATACCTATGAGCATTTTATTGAGTCACTCCAGCCCTTCTAACTGGTGTCTTCGCTGCACACGGTAGTTACTCTGGATATTAGCTGGTGGTCAAAATAATGTGACTTTACTACATATATGCGTGCACTGCCAAACATTATTGCTAATTCAATATAATAGTTATATATAGTTACACTATACTAATTTAATATACTAGTTATTTATATCAAACTATTATATTAAGATACAGAAACATATGGGGGCGCAATATTTGTGGTTTGCTGCGGGCGCAGAAATGTCTACTTACGCCTCTGACTAGTGTTGGTGATTCAAGAAAAAAAAAATGGACCCTGGTCTCACATTAGATAAACCAGCAACGCATGATACCTTAGAGCACTGGCTTCCCACCTTCCCTGAAACTCGTGGTGCAAAATTATAGATGAGCCACTGCTTATAGC
The DNA here is from genome assembly GCA_039090855.1 of Macrothele yani. Lineage (NCBI taxonomy): Eukaryota > Metazoa > Arthropoda > Arachnida > Araneae > Macrothelidae > Macrothele > Macrothele yani. Next base: position 120,355,371 of record CM076989.1, read on the forward strand.
CTTTAGAGTTGCTTATGGTGGTGATTAATGCTTTAAAAACTGTGTAATATATTTTTCATAAGTGCTATTATCATGGCTTATTTATGTATTTATTTTTTCAGATGTTTGACCATGGAAGAACAGTCCAGTCCTGGAGATGATGAGAAACAGTTTGCCCTGAAGAACTTATTGTTTTGTGACAGTGAGGAACGCAGGGTTGAGCATGATGAAGGTTCTAAAGCTAAGTTGGATGAAAGTGAAATAAATGCAAATCAGAACACTGAACAGGCTAGAGCATCTGGCACTTCCCCTTCAAGGCGTTCTCCTGATCCCAATTGTGCCATTTGCCTTGGAACTTTGGAAAACAAGTCTTTCACTGACAGCTGTTTTCATACTTTTTGTTTCACATGCTTAGTAGAGTGGTCAAAAGTAAAGGCAGAATGCCCTTTATGTAAGCAGCCTTTTAAAAGTATTGTGCACAATGTGCGTTCAATCGAGGATTATGACCAGTTCTTCATTTCCTCGAAAAGTGCAGATTCTTCATGGAAGGGAGCTGACGGACGAAGCTTCCACTATCGTTCAACGTTGACTTCAGAGCGATGGACTGCTGGAAGGCATCGTTATGGGACATTTGAAGATTCTATTGAATATAGAACACATCGCATGATTTATGCTCCCCACTCTGTGTCTTTTCCTCCCATCAGAAATGTTGTTTCACAATATCCATCCACTAGTACCTTCAGAAGACATATATACGAAAGTGGATTGTGGGTGAAACCATCAGCAGTACGGAATTCTCATAAGTACAGAATTACTTCCCCAGAGTTTTATCGGCAAAATCCAGCTTGCACCCATAGATTAACGCCATGGTTGAACCGTGAGCTATTAGCCCTGCTGTACGATAGTGAGAGTCAAGTTACTTTTGTCTTAGAACTGATATTAGCCCTTATAATGCGTTATGATATCCGCAGCGAGGAATTTTATGTTCACATTGAGCCTTATCTGCAGCAGAGAACCAGCCATTTTATCCATGAGTTTTTCAACTATGCGTCATCATTTCATGATATGCATAATTATGATAGCTGTGCTTTTTATGAAAAACTTGAATCTGTTTCTGGGAACAGTGCGAATGTTGCATCATCGTCTCCTGGCAGTGATGTGCAAATAACCACCCCACCCTTGAATGTATCTGAAAATTTAGCCTCTTTAAGTCAAATTCAGACTTTAGATGGCTCTTCATTAAACCTTTCTAAACGAAGGAAGAAGTCCTCAAAAAGACAGCCTAAAATTTTTTTAAGAAAGAACCAAGATAGTAATATTTGGCATTCGGTGTTAACAACTTCTTCGCTGTCTTTGAATAGCAGCACTTCATCAGCGGACTCGTTTGATTATGCTGTCTCATCCAGCCTTCAAGATTTTCTGGATCTGGATGCCATACATGGACCAAGTACCTCAGGACTGCAGGTTTCTGCTGCACAGTCTAAACAGCCACCTGCCAAGTGCTTTTCAAGTACAAATGTACCATCAGGATCTTCCGATACTGATGATGATTGCATTGTTGTAGATATTGTGAAGCCCAGGGCTTTACGTGTGCCCAAAGTTGTTGACTTAGTATCGACTTCTGACGATGAAAGAACTATAGTGGATGAGGATATTCATAGTTATTGTAGGAGTGCAGAAGATGAGAAAAATTGCAGTTCCCCCAAGCGAAAAGAACGTCAAGGGGAAGTTGTCGAGCGAAAAAGCCCAAAGAAGAAACTAAAGCCCCATAGAAAAAGGCATGTTAGAACACCTAAGGTAAAGGACTACAGTAACTGTGAAAATATAGAGGATATAGTTCAGTCTCCAAATTCACCACCCCTACATGAACAGGGTATTTCATCATCTGCCTCGGCTTCCAAGTGTGAAACTTTCATTGAAAATGGAAACTATAATGTTACCTCACAAGAACTTCAAGAGTTTGCGAGTTCACCACTATGCTCTGCTCACGAGAGTCATGCCACATGTTCCTCTTCAAGTACAGATTACTCCCAGAACATTTGTGAAGCTACGAAATTGTGTAGTACCAACGAAAACCCAAAAGACTGTGATGAAGATGTGACAGGTTCTACTTCATTATCACCAGCAGCTCAAACATCAAGTGGAAATTCATGCTTTTCAGTGCTTTGTCATTCAGATTTCACATTAAATCATTGTAAATCATCATCATCATCATTGACTCAGAATGAAGCGGAAAAAGAAAAGCATCCTGAAAGGGGGCTGCAGGATAATAATAGTAGCTACAGTTATGGTAGTTCTGTTGAAGAAAATGCGACTTTGGAAGTCAATGAAACCAAAAAGAAGTTACGCAGTGTTATTTGTAAATTTCCTGCCTCTGACCAACCAAATAGTCGCAGTGACTCAAGCCGCCATTCTTCGTGTCGCAGTAAAAAGCATAAGCATAAAAAGAAGAAGAAAAAACATGGGAAGCATAAACATCATAAACATTCACACTCTGTTAGTGATTAGACACAGTTCATTGGTATGTATATATGTAAGCTGGCCATGGTCATGCAGAATTCCTATGTATTATTGTATGAACATTTCATTTGTTACTTTAGCAGTTAAAATTGTGTGCTGCCGACAAGTCTTTTTTATGTAACAGAATGTCATAGATATAAGCAGGGGTCATGCTGCCCATCGCTATCTTTGCAATTTGTGAAAAAAAATCGTTTTGGTGATTACCTTTTTGTACTATTATAACACTTTGGCGATAAAAAATTGAATTTGGCGAATAAATTGGCGTAAACTTTAAAAGAGCCAGCACGGCCCCTGTATAAGGGTGGAATTACTTCAAAACAGAAGCAAAACATTCCAAATGTTTTGTAAAATCTTGATTTTTAAGTGTTTTGTTGAAACCACTAGTACGTAAGTTGAAATGTTTACATATGTTTTCATTAAAGTATATGACATTGAGCTTAGCTTGTATTTAAATCCCATGTTATGAGCCTTTTAGGGGCATTTATCTTTCATAAGTAACATTTTAGGAAAACATTTTGAAGCAATGCTAAAATTATTTTTCTTTTTATATCGATGGCAGATCTCTTTCAAATAACAAGATTTTAATTCACCTCTTTTTAGTTTTGATTAGTCAAATTGCTGAAATGAATGACTTCTGTTTTATTTTACACTGTTTTTCTTTTTCCCTGTTAGACTCCATATATAAAAGTATAAACAAAACCCCTCAAACTACAAAAAAAAAAAAAAAAAAAAAAGCAATGAAAATTTAAATGTGCAAAGTGCACAGAGTAGAATTCTCAAGAAAAACAGCTAAATGAAGAATAGCCACAAAAAAACTTAATAAGACCAAAAAGCAGCATGAAAAAAAAAATTACAATGAAAACAAAGCAAAAAAGCAAAAAACAAATTGTACACATACCATCAAAAGAACACAGGCCCAAAAAATACTAACCAAAAACAATGCATACCAAGTTGTTAACAATTAGAAGGATGCATTGCATACCAACAAATGGATACAGGCACAAAATTACTAACCAAAAACAATGGGGGTGCTCCAAAATCTGGGAGAGGAGCTAATTATGATTCATATATATATATACATACAAACCCCAAAAAATTAATATTCCCTAGAAAAATTAAAGTCAAGAATTTTCAAAAATTCCCGTCGTTTACCCCTAAACAAACCTTAAGCAAATTTCAAGAAATTCAGTAACAATGAAATTCAACAGTATTGAAAGCAACACACACTGCTAGATACAAAAATAAATCGTCAGGAGAGGTTTTTTTCCAAAAAGCAATAAGTTTTGCTAGACCTGTGAAGCTGGGATGGTTTCAATAAATTTAACATCAGTTATCTGCTTGGTATTTCAGAATACTTTTTAATTAAAAAATAATTTAAAAACCAGCATGGCAACCGATGCAAAATTACCTTCCAACCATCAAATAGCAGGCAAGAAGTGAAAAAAACCAAAAGGGAGGGAGAGAGAAAGTAAATAAATAAACAAGAAGCTGTGAACCCCTTTAATTATTGAGATTCTCAATAACAAAACTAGATGTAACAGAAAGGATGAGATGAACTATGAAATATTACTTTACCGGCTCCTGAAGGCCAGTCTCTTCTGCGCGTGTGAGGAAATGAAGAATAAATCCATAATATTCAAATAGCAGGCAAGAAGCGAAAAAAAACCAAAAGGGAGGGGGAGAGAAAGTAAATAAATAAACAAGAAGCTGTGAACCCCTTTAATTATTGAGATTCTCAATAACAAAACTAGATGTAACAGAAAGGATGAGATGAACTATGAAATATTACTTTACCGACCCCCTGAAGGCCAGTCTCTTCTGCGCGTGTAAGGAAATGAACAAATCCATAATATTGAGTCTAGGATCAGAAGTACTGATAAAAAACAATACTAATAAAAGCTGAGTCTATTTTTCTCAAGTGTAGAGAACAGAAAGTAGAAGTAACCAGTTCAAGGAACAGTAAATGCATTTGCACAGACCAGAGCTCATTCCTTACCCAGCCAGATTAAGAAACCTCTTCCTGACTGGGTGAAGAATGAGCTCTGGTTTGGGCAAAAATGCATCTGCTACAAAAGAAAAAAAAAAAAAAACCCTACTAAATGCATCTACTACACTCAACTTTCAACAAAATTAGATATTCTAATTATTCACATATACTGTACATGTGCGTGCATGTGTGTACTAGCATTACTTAGTTTTTAAGTAAATACATTTCTCTGGCAGTAAAGACTAGAACTAAAAGCATTAGTAAATTACAAGAAAATTGCTTTTAAATAACTCCTGAGAATAAAATATGTCCTGTAAGACTACTAATGTTTTGATTGGAATTCCTATAGTCAGCCTTTCTGTTCTTTATTAATATTGAGAGGATTTCTGAAATGATGCGTAGTACAAAATATTTACCCTCAACAACTGAGCATCCGATTTTATTCACAATTTATTTTCGAAATGTCTCAGTGCACTGGCATATCTAACAGCAATAATAAAGATGATAATGGCAGGCAATCTCATTTGTAAAGTCTATAGCTGGGTATCCACATTGTGTGACAAAATGTGACTGAAATCTGATAACCAAAATCAACTAATGTTATTTCATGCCAAGGTGAAATGAATATAAGAATTTTTTTCGGTGCCGATTAATATTTACATCAATTTTTATGGGTTGCGTCAAATCGATTGATTTCCCTTAAATCAATTCGTTTTGCAATTGTCCACTCTACAGCTAAGACAGAGAGATTATGTAGACTATTGTTAGCCATTCGAGTTCTGAGATAGGTTTTCAACCTTTTCATGCATGAGAATGCTCTTCTGCAGGATGCACTAGTCACTGGTATGGTTAGTGTAAATAACTGCAAGTTTATACAGCTCATGAAAAGCTAATTTGTATTCCTCCAAAACTTCAACTAACTTACTGAAAGTTCCCACAACGTGTTTTCTTTCTTTTTCGTAACGCTTTATCATTCTGGGTAACAAGGTGACCACCGATTCCACACTACGTCGCATTTATAGTGCTCGGCCAGAAGCCTTAGATCGTCACTAAATAAAAATTTCTCATTTCTAGGATCCAAAGAACTGAAGCCAAGAATGAGTGTAGTATGGGTTGTAAAACATCCCTTGAGTTCTTCAATGGTTGTGTTTAAAACAGGGATATAAAAGTGCAATAAAAAATCTTTAGTTAACAGGATATCCTGAGTTAAAAGTTCAGTAACATATTTCGCCAGGTGTGGTGGGAGTTTTCTTCTCCTTGATTTCTGTTCACTGAACTCTTCCAAACTGTTTGCGTCTTCAATATCTGTTGCCTCATCAAAAAGTGTAGCAAACTCTGCCTCCGAATCACGCATGGTAGATAAAAGATGCACTGTTGTTTTAATTGTCTCAGGCTTTGCTTATTTCACAGGCTTTGTTTTGCAGATTATTCAAAACTAATGCCAGTTTATTCAAAATGCACGAGAAAACACAAAGTTAGATAACAAAATCTCTACCCCGTTGCCCCAAAAGACCACGAGCTTCAGCTGCCGGACCAGTACAGTCTTCCGACAGCGATGATAACAAAAGGATAATTGCCGAAAATATTTTTTTAACTGCTGACAGGCTGAGAAATGGCATATGTCCATCTGGTGTCACTAAGGTGTTGCAGTTCCACAACAGTCAAACCCATTTCACACTACACTGAAACAAATTTAGCATGTGTTGCCAAACCAGAGAGGAAAACATACAACTTTTCTAATATTACAAAGAAAACTCTAGCTGCTTTAATGTTTTTGCATGAATCTACAATAACCAAATTCAGTCTATGATTCATAACAGTGAGCATACACCGTTTGCGGTACTTCTTCCCGGAAGAGAGCTTGAACTCCATTCAACCGCCCACTCATGACATTTGCACCATTGTATGTGTGCGCAATTCAGTTATGTCGATTGATGCCTATCTTCCCAAAAGTTCTTTTATGTATTTAAATAGAGATCTTGCATCAAGTTTGTCAGCATTATGAAAACCCAAAAAAACCTTTCATAAAGTGTGCCACGCAAGTAATACCTAACCACCACAGAAATTTGTTCAAATTTACTTATGTCCTTTGACTCGTTGACTATAAGAGCAAGATACTTGGCAGTATTAACTTCCCTTTTTATGGTTTCTAACGTGATTTTTGCAGATACACTAAGCATTTCATTTTGAACTGAGTGGTGAGTGTACTTTGCATTTCTGGGGCCAATGTTCAACTCACATTTCAGAATGGGGTCATTTTCCGCCATGAGTTCTAGAGTCCTGCAAAATTTCCTTTATTGGTGCTATTCAAAGTTTCAACATCCCCACATTGTGCTATCCCTGGAACAGCTGTATATCTTAATGTATCTGCTATTTTTTTGATGTACTCTCAATTTTCCTTGACTTCCGCAGCTTATGCAGCACTTTGAAGTGTGGCAACTGATGACTCCGCTCTTCTTGATTTCATTTTCTTATAAAAGGTCCACAACACCAAGCAAGTTTTGTGGGTCAAGCTGTTCTAGTGTTTTTTAAAACCTGTATCCTTTTCAAGTGTTTTTTTCCAGTTGTAACCTCCCTGAGTGAAGGTGACCTCATGCTTTTCATCGTCCGATGAAAACATTCTACACGGAAAACAAAAGGCGGAATCTCTCTTTATACTATATTCAAGCCATGGTAACATGTTATGCCAATATGCTTGGCAGCTTCTTTGTTCTTTACCATATTTTTTTTGTGGTAACTGTTTTAATATAGGCTGTTTGGGTTGATCCAAAAGTGAGGTTGCTATATCAAGCTCTCCGAGTTCAGTGGTCCATCCAGTGTTTTATTTTCACAAGCATTGCGTTCATAAAAAATTCCCATTGAATCACTACAAGCGCTTAAAGAATCCTCGTTGATTCCTAATGATTCACCACATGCTGTTGATGAAGTTGAAGCTATCTGATAATCATTATCCGCTTTGTAGACACTCGCTTAATTTACTTTTCTTTTTATGATTAACACTTTGAAAAAAATCATGGATTGGTCGTTTTGCAGACATGTTATTTCAAAGTTTGGTTTGGGAAGAAATACCTCACTTTCACGTATCATGCACAATACGTGCAAAAGCATACGTCAAGCGAGGAAAAATAGACTTTTCACCAGAACGAGAAAGAAAACGAGTGTAACTACTATCTAACCAAGAGAAATTTCACTCTCTGCTGTTTTCACCAATCATGATAACATCCACAGTTTGTCATAGTCTGTGAGAGTGTCAGGGCGGGGATGGGATTGGCAGAGTGATGCTTATTCAACTTTTCAACCCAGTGGCATGAACCACGGCACTAGATTGATGACGATCTTTGAACTTTTGGCCGAGCTTTGACCTCTGTGTGCCAAAGCAGAAATGCAACATGCAAGTAAGGTTTCTCGTCTGAGTCATGTATCGTGGTTGGAGAAACATAATTGCATAACGCTACCCTTCTCCCATTACTACAGAAGGACATGCAGCTTTGATAGTAAAGTGTACCGCAAATTCGGGTAGATAAGCCGTGGCGTATATGAGTTCAAAATTAAATGTTCGGTCCGCACAGCTTATGCAGCATGATGGCGTATACAGCTTTTTTTTTTTTTTTTTTTTTTCTTCAGAGCGAAATTATGCAACAAAAAGTTTTGGCTTGTTCCATTCTTTTTATCTGTTTTCCTCGGAAAGATGTCTCAATAGAGAGGGAATAGAATAACGGTGTTACAGCCATGTGCAATAAATTCCACCTACCCAATCTTTAAACAAGACATGAAAATAATAGGTAATAAGCACCCCGGACAAAAAATTACGGAATACTGTCATCCGGAGGAACAGTTGGAAACTGGTCAGGCAGAGAAAAATGCGTGTATATAATGGAATGGAAAGTATTGTATGTTACTTTTTCAGCCTTGTAAGACATGCATGCCTAATCAGTTTTATTGTTGCTTACAGGTAGTACCGTGGGTAGAAAAGGTAAGGTAACAGAGTGGCAAAAGGGAGCTATCGTCTTTGGTCGTGAACATGGTCATTCGCTGCAGGAGGTGGCGGTGTTCGTTGGCGTGTCCAAGTCCACAGTCAGTAGTGTTCATTTAGCGTGGAAGGAGTCTGCCAGAGACAATTCCCGTCGGAGCAGCTGCGGCCAAAAAACCATCATCAGCGACCGTGATCGTCGACGTCTGGGGCGATTATCAACCACAAAACGATTCCAAACCCGGCAGAAATTGCTGCAAGAGTACAATGCGGGACCCAGTCAGCCTGTTTCCGAACCAATGCTTCGACGAGAACTGCATGGTGTAGGAATATTCAGTCGTGTAGCTAGGGTACGCCCCAAGCTGTCTGCCATACACAAGAAAAAGCGGCTGGAATGGGTGAGGGAAAGCCGACACTAGACCACAAAACAGTGACGACACATCATCTGGTTGGACGAATCCAGGTTCTGCCTGTATTCCAGTGATGGTCGATCCAGGGTCATGTGGAAGGCCGGAGAAGCCCTCAATGCAGAGTGTGTGCAAAGGGCTGTACAGAAGGAGGGTGGAAGTGTCATGTTTTGGGGGTGTATATCCAGTGGTGGGGTGGGTCCCTTAGTTCAAGTGTCTAATGGCATGAAAGCGGTGGACTACGTGAAACTGTTGAAAAACGAAGTGTTGCCATATGTCCAGTTCCTCCAAGATGCCGCCATTCCAGATCCACGTTATCAAGACAACAACTGCACTGTCCACCAAGCTGCCATTGTGCAGGATTGGTTTGCAGAACATGAGGTCGACGTCCCACATCTCACCTGGCCCACCAATTCGCCTGATCTCATTGTTATAGAGAAAATTTGGTACATGCTCGAACAGGTCGTTAAGAAGAGACAACAACACCCTCCCAGTTTGACTGCTCTGCAGGAGCAGTTGTTCACGGCTTGAGGCAAACTGGACATTAGTGTAATCCGCTCCCATATTGACAGCATGCCAAAGAAAATCAAGGCTGTGCTTCGAGCTCGTGGTGATGTAACCCTATATTAACCAATAAAATCAGACCTATTTGTAATCCGGGTTTTTGTTACATTCCAAACCCAAGTTTTTAAGTTTAGAAGAATTTGAGATGCTTCGGACATTTCATTTTTAAAAATGCTACAAAATGTTAACTAAAAGTTCAGGTTCCATTTTCTTTGGGAATTATAGTGTTTGATTAAAAACACTGTATGTCCGTGGGGATAGTGAATTAAACGATTTGTGAGACCTTGAGTGTTTCTTTTGTTATCAAACAAGTTTTCAAGATAACAGCCTGCTGAAAGGAAGGCTTTTATTTTTCATTATTTTGAAAGTTGCATCTACATCAAATAATTTAATTATATTAGATTCAGTTAATCCAATGAGCTGCTTTTAGAAAGTGAATGGAATTCACTGTAGGCTTCAAGTAAAACTGATCCACATAGACTGCTCAATTAACATATAATGTGAAGTGCGAAATTTGATTTCAAAGATGCAATGCCTGAAGGATTTTGCACAATGAAAGAAAATTAGGTACAAGGAAAGATGTGAAGTTTAACTGCACAAGCACTAGGGCCTATTTACGGTGTAGCTAGTTTATAGGTGCGTAATATATATAAATATTTGTAATATGCATTATATGTATATTGGCACTGAGCTGAGAATTTCAGGGTTTTTTGTGTCACCTCACAATCGCCCCTGTAAAATTAGCATTCCGTAATTTTTTGTAAGAGAGGTGACTCCGATAAAACTCGGAAAAAATCCATGGCTGGGGGAAACTTCGAAGGGAATCGATCTTGTTAGCAAGGATCGCCCTTGTTTCGTGCTCCTAGCAACTAACTCTCTTTGAACTCGTCACGTCATCAGCTTCGCTCTGACGCTAACACTCTCTCTCTCCCCTCTTGAAACGGGATATCCGACTTCCATCCAAGATTGATTGTTATTGGTCAATGACAGCACATGCAAGCACATGCAAATTTTGTCAGTGATGTGTGCGTTCGTTGCATTCAGTTTGCCAAATCGCATTTTCTTGAGTACGCTACGTGTAGTTCTACATTACCATGGAAATTAAAATGACGAAATGCAGAAGTTATACTTCTAGTTTTAAGCTAATTTCGGGCTTCACTGAAGCAAACATTATTTCTAAAAACTGCGGTAAAACGCCAGAAGACAGCAAAAGTGATGTGAACGACTTCAAAGTGTTTTTAGATGATGAGCTTTTCAAACTTTTTAATTCGGACAGTGAAGTTTCCGCTTTTGACGGATTTGATTGAAAAACTATGTGTACCCGATATTTTGAGAATGTCGTGTGTGTATTTTTAAATTCTTGAAATATAAATGTTTTATAATTGGTTTAAGCGCCTTATGAATTCGAGTAAATAAACATTACATAGATAAAAATATATACTATATTTTTATCTATGTGATGTTTTTAAGACTCTGCCGTGGTACTACCCCACCTTACTGAGAAGGTGCGGCGTATACGCCAGTGCGGCTTATTTACCCGAAATTACGGTACTATATTTTCTTTATTTATCCAAAAAATTCTGAGGGCTCACTAAAATTAAGGGTGTGCTCGTGCCCACCCCTGCCTTCCTGATGCCTCTGTCCCTGATATGTACAGAAGTATTAAAGTATTCATGAGTATGCTTTCAGAATACTTTAATAATTTGGATCCTCCCAAAAATATGCAGGATGGAAAAAACGCAACCCAAAAAAGTACAAAAGGAAAAGAAAGCAGGGAGTTTCAATGCATCCTTAAGCAAAACACTTAAATAAAGGATGACAATTCCTCCAAGTTAGAACAGCAAAGACAAAAACCTACAATATATTTAAAAAAAAAAAAAGTGTCTAAAATAGGAACCAACCCTGGTTTAAGTTTTATGGTGCTGGTCCTGTCCTTTCCCTGGAACCAAAGGTCTTAAATTAGAGACGGGCTGCTTCATATTACTTACAGTGGTTGTTAAACTTCAAAACAAAAACAAAGGGGTTCATGTAAATTTGAGTCTAGTTTAGTAAAACTGGAAATTGTTTCATGCTGCATTGCATTTATATAATTGCATTTTTTGTATAATTTCAAAAGTACATACTGTATATACTCGTGTATAAGCCAAACCCCTCCTTCAAAAGCTAAAAATTTGTGAAAAACCTTGACCTGTGTATAAGCCCACCTTAAATTTCTAGATTTTGGAGGATATATTTGTTGAAACGAATTATGCAAATTTCTGAGATTATCATCTCTAAAAAAACCTTCAAAGTACGATTCACTTTCGGAGTTTCCAAATAACTCTACTAACATGCATTGCATTACTTATGCCGCATTTTTTCAGAGACTTTATAACCATTTCTGGTGAAATTGCATCCCACAACTCTTTTACCCAAGAAATAACAAAGGCAGTGTCTGCCTTTTTCATGTTCCCACCTTTTGTAAAACAGTGTCTTTGCTTTTGCATAGTGCTGATTGCTTCCACCAGCACAGAGCAGAAGACACCCATGCTTGCAGTGAAACTTCAAAAGAGCAGAGATGCCTGATTGGCTGTGTCTTGCTGTGTCCAGTTCAAAAGACTGTGACCCACGGTTACACACGGAAAACAATGAGATTTTTCACATTTGGAAACAAGAAATTTTATGGTCTCCATTTGAAATGGGATTAGGTATTTTATTGGGTTGGTGTGATTGAAATGTCCGGCAATGGACCAGCACACGTGGATGATGAGAACAGAAAAGTAGGACAACTTACCTAAGCAAAATAATCCCCCTCAGCATCGACACATAGTTTCTATCTGTCCGACAAGGCCATGATCCCGGAACAAAATAAGTCTTGTGGCTGGGACCCGAAGAAGTCGTCAACTGCATGCTGAACCTCATCTGTCGTGAACTGTTTCACGGACAGGAAGTGATATAGGCAACAAAACAGATGATAGTCTGCTGGAGACAAGTCCAGGGAATAGACAGGATGAGGCCGTGCTTCATAGCCCAAGGAACTTAGTGTCGGCATTGTTTGTTGTGTGACGTGAGGGCAGGCATTGTCCTGGAGCAGAAGAGCACCATTTCTGTTGACCAAAGCCGTTTTTTCTGCAGCAATTTCCAGTGCATCTGGTGTAATTCAGCACAATAACGTTCTCCAGTGATGGGTAGGCCTCTTGCCGAGAAACTCCGGTGAATTATCCCGGCTGTGGACCACCAGACAAGGAGCCTCATCTTCTTGTGGTGTAGGAGTGGCTTAGGAATCTATCCAGCAGGTTGTGCCTTGCTTAACCATTGTGCTAATCATTTCCTATTATCATAAAGGACCCACTTTTTGTCGCAGGTGACGGTTCGATGCAGTAGAGGTTCCTGTTTATTCCTTGCAAGCAGCGACGTGCAGACTTCCAAACACCTAGTCTTGTTGGCAGTTGTCAACTCGTGCGGCAACCACATGTCCAGCTTTTTGACCTTACCCAGCGCAGCCAGACGCTGAACAACTGTCGTGTGGTGGACACCCACCTCTGCTGCTATCTCATAATATGTTTTTCGGGGGTCTGCTTCAACCACACATAACACAACATCGTCAGAAACAACAACAGGTCAGTGACCACATGCTTCGTTTTGCAGGTCCGTATTTCCGCTTCTAAACTTTACAAACCATCACTGAGTGGTTCGTTCGTTGGCTGTATTTTCCCCAAAAGCTCTGTTAACGTTTTGAGTGGCAATTCCTGCAGAATGGCCCTGTTTATGTTCATACAGGAAGATGACTCTCAAATCTGGCTTCTGTATGTTTCCTTTACAAGCCACGTTACGTCCAAACATACCACGCCTGAACCTTGTTCTTCACACACGTTCTAGCTACTTGTAGTAACTCTGTGACGTAATACCCATAACACCTGTGGATGGTTCTATTCCACTGTGGTGGGAGCATGTCTCCATTGCTCTTTCACTCAGTACATTTCATCCGCACCAACCCAATACTTATAATATTAGGAGCGTCTATTCCTATAGGAGTCCTTCTGTGGGTAGAAAAATATTTCACAATTTTTTATTTTTTGGAAGTTCTTCCAAATAAGTGTTACATGAATCCTTGTGCTGCAGTTGTCTGCTATTTGTTTACTTTGAGACCATGGATATTTCCGTGTGCTAAAGATTCAGACTTACAAATTTTGCTAGTAGATATTGGCCAGCAAGACCAAAATTGTTAGTGGCAAACCTCACTGGCCAAACTTTGAAAAAAATCTAATTGTATATTTCATTCTAAATTATTTTTATAAAATTGCTTAGTAAAATATCAGTATGTTTTATTTTGCATATTTCAGTTATAGTATTCTTAAAAGTTGAAACTCAAGTAATGAAACAATGCCGGAGAGTGGGAACATCGTGTGGGGAGGGGTATGTGCTTACGAGAGAAATCTTTGCACCGTTCGACTTCCGGTTTTGGAAATTTTCCCACTATTTTCAAGCTGAAATACAAATATTTATGCAGTTAAATATTACTTAACAATAATACTGGGCAGAGGCAACATTGCGAGAAAAAAGGAATTACGATTGTGGAAAAAAATCTGAACTCCATCGACCTTCCGTTTTCAAAATTTTCGTAAAGATGGAATTCCGTCCTCCGACTAACCCCCCCTCCCCCCAAAAAATTTGTGTTCACTGGTTCATTGATCTCGCGAATGACCAAAATAATAACGGAAAAGGCAGAGTTCCTCGATTTCGCGGAAGAATCTGATGTCTGAGATTACGGAGAAATTTTTGCGCTGTCTAACCTCCGTTTTCGCACATTTGTTGCCTACAGTTTCAAGCTGAAATACTTTTATGCAATAAAATCATATTTAACAATAAAACTTTACACTAAGGCAACATCAGGAGAAAAAAAATTACGATTACTGTAACTCCATTCAACTATTGTTTTCGAAAGTTTTGAGACACAAAATACCGTCTCCAGACGGAACTCCACCCACCCGCCCACCCGCAAATTGTCTTCAGTTTTACGCTGATCCTGAGAACGATCTAGATGATGAATAAAACCCCGAGGAATTCCGAGAGTCCGCTTAAGAATCTCGTGCATATCATAAAACAATAAAATTAAAAAAAAAAAAAAATGAAAATTCGTAGAATCCGTAGTTTCGACAGCGACGTCCATAGTCAGCCAACTAAATTTGTAGAAACTACGGACATTCCGTAGTAGTTCGCAGGTATGGAAATATTATTACAGTATACAACCTCGAAAATCTGGAATCGTATGGAAATCCGGACTATGGCAATTTTGAATTTTAGAATTTTCATATGGAATATGCAGGCTTTCAGCAAACATTCATTAAAAATAATAAAAAGAAAATGCCTAACTTCTAAAGTTTTCAACGGATTTTGACGAAATTTCACATGGGAGTTTATTTTGACAATTTTTTAAATAACTGAATGCAAATTACTGTTAAATTTGCATTCAGTTATTTAAAAAATTGGAGAATTTTTTAAATAAAAATTTCTCCCAGTTGGACTTTTCGGACACAGACGTTGAGCTGTCCATCACCGGCTTTCATCCCCACCGCAACTTTGTTCCCTTACGATGAACCATTATTAGCCTTGGCGCATTCTTTGTGATCAAAAACCGATGCCCTCGCCTTTTTTATAAACTTTTTTTCTTTTCTGCTGTTCAAGCAGAATGAAAAAGATGATGGCCGACTTCCGTATAACTCAAATTTTGTGCCGTTTCGTGCGATTTCCTTACATTTGGAGTAAAAAATTTAAAAAACGTGCGAGTTCTGTACAAGTTAAAAAAAAATTTCCGTACAACACAAGTTAAAAAAAAAAATTCCGTACAATACAAGTTGAATAAAATAAATGTTTTCCCCATACAGGTCGCCAGAATTGGCGATTTAATCAAACATTTTTAGTCGCCACGACGTTGAAGTTTATCGCCAGTGGCGACCGGGCGACCGTGAGTCTGGATCTTTACCGTGTGCCACTATGTGATATAAAGAAATGCAAAACAGGGTCAGATTTTTAAAGAATACAATCATCTATATTTCAGTAAATACAAGTAAAATGCGTAGAACAGAATGTGAAAAATCTCTGCAATCGAAAGTTTCATGTGATTTTGGTGTGAAACCAGTGTAATCTTTTGTGTGTTTACGCCATTGGTAGATGGAAGGAGTATTTTTCTCCATGTCTTCTGAGCAGAATAACCATATCTACTAGTTATGATCCATAGCTGTGCCCCCCTCAAAGAGGGGGGGGGACGGCACAGCTATGGATATAACTGACAAAAGGCCAGAAAGCTGTTGCTCTGCAACACACGAAAAACCGTGGTCTAAAACGTAAACAAACCCACCGGTAAATCCTGCAGAAAAAATCATGTAACAGTACAAATTTTGAAGATGCGAATCTGTTTTTTGGTGTAAATATGACATGGATAGTAAGTCATGTCATATGGTGCTTCGATTAACGAATCCTGTGATGGTTATATTCAAATTAATCAGAGACTTTGTCGTTCTGGGTGGTGTAGTGGTTAGCATACTCGGGTGCTATCCGGAAGACGCAGGTTCGATTCTGTTGGAAATAGTGAATTTCTGCAGTGCTTCAGAGCCCGCTAAAAAAAAAAAGAATAAAAAATTCACATTCGTGCAAAGCAGTGACGTTGACGTATCGCATCACAAACCATCGTCAAGCTGCTATAAAGACGAGCCGTCTTCGTATAGAGGTGCAGTTTACCCGGAAGTATAGCCAGGAGATACTCAGTGTATAACCTGTTTAGTACGACCTGGAGAGCCCGAGTCAGATGTTAACAGAGTCTGATGTCTTCGGAGTTTGGAGGAATTTTGAAGCCCCTTTTGGATTAGTATGATGGATCCAGCTCAAGTGTCTAGCAGTGTTTTTCCCGATCAAGGTGACAAGTGGCTTTCTTCCCGATGTCTCTAAGAACAGTAAGCCTAAAGTATCTTTTCAACAAAGTTGAATTCGAACTCTTTCTAATAGTGTGTTGTATAATATGTTTTATCAGTCAGTTCAACTGACCAATGTCATTTTTATTTTGATAGTTACAACATGGTAACAGAAGTCTGTAGCTTAGGTCAACTGTATATATGTTATATTCATTTAAGCTTCAGATAAAGCTAATTTTTATTCTCATTAATGAGTCGTCATATTTAGCAGCTTGTGTCAAAATTTACTTAGTCAGTATTCTTTTATTGCTGAAAGCAACTGCACCCTTCAAACAACAACAGATTTCCTCTCCTGGACGAAGACATTTTCAAGTTTTTGGATATTATCTGGCTTACCATCCATGTCATATTTGCACCAAAAAACAGATTCACATCTTCAAAATTTGTATTGTATGGTGTAATCCCATATTTCATTCATGATTCATGTAAAAACTCGGAAGTCAAGCCATATTTTTTATTAACCCACATATAAGCCCCCAGCACTTCAAAGGCAAGATTTCTTCCAAAAACCGTAGGCTTGTTATTTGAGTATATATACTGAAGTAGAATACTTCCAAATGTTATTACTGTATATATATATATATGTATTTGGAAGAAACAGCATAATTTTCAAGAGCAATATGCCATTATGTCTTAAAAGAAGTGTTTGATCAATGCATCCTTCCAGTGCTTACGTATGGTGCAGAGACGTGGACCTTAACTAAAAGAGACATACAAAGGCTGCAGACGACTCAAAGAAGCATGGAGAGGTGCATGCTTGGTGTAACCAGGAGAGATAAGAAGAGGAACTCGTGGATTCGAAAAATGACAAGAGTGGAAGATATCATGATGAGAGTTAAATCCCTGAAATGGCAATGGGCTGGACATACTGCCAGAAGGACAGATCGATGGACAGCCAAAGTTTTAGATTGGATTCCAAGGGACAGGAAAAGACCCAGAAGAAGACCACATGTGAGATGGGTGGATGAAATTCAAAAGTATGCAGGGGTGACATGGAGGAGGCTGGCACAAGACAGACTGTTGTGGAGGAAACTTGGAGACCTTCGTCCAGCAGGAGATTGATAATGATTGACAATGATGATGATGATGATACCAGTTGCGTTGCATGCCCATTCAGGTTAGGTGTGCGCTGTCACAGAGAAAAAAAGCACGCCAAAAGTTTATTATGTAACCTGAGCTGAAAAATTCATGAACTGATTTGATCGTGCGCAAGCATTTTTTAAAATACTTAGTGGTCATTTAATAAAAACAAATGAATTAATTTTTGTTATCCTATGGATAACAAAAATTCAAATTATGTTTTTAAATCTGTGCTCATAAACATATCGATTCACACTGTCAAAAAAAGAAAAAAAAAACTACAACTCGTGGCAGAATGTCAAATTATATTTATGACTACGCGATTGATTCCAAACGCAAACGTATGACTAGTAGTTCTTTTTTGGCAGTCACACCCTGGGAAGTTTAGCCTCTGCATTGAAACCATAAAGAAATGAAAACATGATCTGCAGCTCGATCTGGGGTGCTTTGTATCACAGTTGCGTAACACACTTAGGGTGTCCAATGGCTAAACAGCACACCTGGACATATGAATATTACCTACTATGTTTTGTTTACTCAACTTCTCCACTTTACGTAAAAATTGTATAAGGGAATTAATTTTACCCACAATGCGAAGCCTTAGAGCAAACTTTGGCAAGTTTTGTTATCCAAAAACATAATGTAACAGCAACTTTTATCACAACATTTAACTGCATTGCTCCATGGAATTGCAAGGAGTGCTCTATGTTGCTAGCACACCCTGAGAGATCAGCTGTAATGTTTGAAAGCACAGAATAAATACGTGACCTGCAGCGCCATCTGGAGAGCACTTGTACCACAATTGCTTGAACTTCGTCGGATGTCTTGTTGCAAAACCGCTCATGGCCGCCCTGGTGGCGCAGTAGTCTAAGCGATGGCCTCTGATCATTCGTCTGAAAGGGGTCCGGGTTCGAATCCCGGTGAGGCATGGATGTTGTGTTTGTCTTATGGCACTGGCTCTCTCTTTTCCCTGGAACCAGTGACCCTAAATTAGGGGCGGGCGACTGCTTATAGCCCATTGGTTGCTCACGGTGGTCGTTAAACCTCCAATAAAAAAAAAAAAACAAAAAAACTCTCACCCGAGGATTTTAGTGAAAATGTGATATATTTCTGAACTAACCTCTTCTTAATGAAAACGTGTCGGGAATTAATTTTAGCCACCACTTGAAGACTTAGGACAAACTCTGGTGAGTTATATTAGAAATAAATCTAAAAATGTAATATCAATAGGTTAAATAAATTGCGACTTTGTGTGGGTGTGTGTAGCACACCCTGAATATCTGCCCCTGATATATATGGTAATAAGAGTTGGAAGTATTCTTTTTATTCCTGAGTTATGTTTTTTGAGAATTCTTAAAAAATTAAGTAATGATAAAGATTGTGGCTATGCTGATGTAACACGGCGAAGATGTGTTGTTGTGAAGTTGTCAACAGCTTAAAGCTTTAAGCATCAATCGGAAAAGATGTTTACTTCCCTTGTTTCAGGGGAGAATTTTAAATTGTGTTGTGAGAAGGTTGAAGCAATTCCACCCCAGGCATTAGGAACAGCAGAGCTGTAAGAGAACTGTAATATAGTTATAACACTGACTGTGTGGTAGTCTTTGAGTAATTAAGTGAAATTCAAACAAAGATTATTACATCACTTTGAGCTCCATTAATTGGCATCATAGCATGAAGCTGAATTATTGGAAGTAATTGTATGCATAAAATTGCATGAAAATAATGAAAATGAAAGAAGTGACCAACCTATGTGGTATTATCATTGTGTATTTATGTAGTATAAAGTTTACTAAAAAAAAAAAAAGAAAATTTTGCATGTTTCATCTGCAACTAGCAGTCTTATTTTTATATTTGTTTTGTTTGCCATCCTCTTTGTTGGACTATTGTTGAAGACAAGGATGTTGAACATCAGATTGCAGTTTTTGTTAAGTCTAGTTGCATTCCTCTGTTTTTTGTTTGTTTGTTTGTTTTTTCAAGTCTACCAATTTTGAATTAGTAAAGTGTTTTTCCATGTATTTTCTAGTAGATTGCAAGTTTGGTACTGTTATACCAATTTGCATATCACTTTTTGTTATTAACAGTTGTTTGCATATTTCTAAGCATACATTGGATAGATTTAATTGCTATCACAATTTCATACTCAGTTCTGATGAACGTAAAGTCCTACGAGATGATTGTACTATATTAAAATTTTTATAAGAAACCATCTGCTTATGTTCTGTATATTACAGTAGTGTTATGCCTCAAAACATTTGAGGGTTTGTTTAATTTTGCTTTTTTGGGCATATGTAAAAAAACGTATTGAAATAAAAAGCATAAACAGAAAATTCAGTCTTGTATGCTGGAAGCTGATAAACATTTTCAAATATTTAAAACCTTATACTATCAGATATGCATTCATGAATATGACCAAGCATTTTAATATTTAATTTAAAAAAACATAGTTATCTTTGAAATATTGTCTTACAAACCAAAGTGACATTTAAGTAATACTGTTTTTCTCATGTCTGTGTTAAAAAGAGATAATTCCAATTTTAGATGACATAGTGGGAAAGCCTAAGTTTAGTGTAAACATGAATTTGAATATTTTGTTGCATGTTGCTAAGTTTCACTATTACCACAATATTGGAGTATCAAAATAATAAAATTGAGCAGGTTTCATGTTTAGTCATTAGCACTATCATTGAACAGAATGCTGACTTTTATATATAGGACTTGTGATGTAGTCCATGAAAAAAGGCGGGAGATGGCTACGTTTGTATTCTGGTCACAAATTTCTCGCTTTCTACACAACCAGTAATCCAAAATCAGGAATGAGACACTTAAAAATATATATATATTCTTGCTGATTTAATTATTTACATAGCTAGTTCTGAAACAACTGAGAAAGTTTTTATGAAAAAATATGCATTACTGCTCGAGTCTCGAAAACATGGTAGTCGTTGTATAGTAACCATAGCAACCAGACCCAACTGTTTATCATGCATGCATTGTTGGTAGTGCACAGTTGTGAAAGAGGTCAAAGATGCACCATTAAATTATGCTGTCAACTTAAGAAGTCTGTCAGAGAGACTTTCCGTCTTATCCAAGTGGCTTACAAAGATGAAAGTCTAGGAAAATCGACAATTTACAGATGGCATAAAGAATTTATGGATGGTCCTGAGTCGGTGGCTTTAATCGAGACCTTCAATGAGTGTTGCAGAGGTAAACATCAATAGAATAGGTGATATTATACAGGAAGACAGAGACCTATCAATTAGAGATATCGAAGATATGGTTCACATTTCAAAATCATCAATTCACAGAATTTTAACCGAGCATTTGGGCACAAAATGAAGGTGTTCAGCTTGGGTTCCCCATTTCTTTACATGTGGTACCCAATGCAAGGCTTCACACGGCCAGTTCTGTCGTTTCTTATTTGGAGAAAATGAATATGAAGTTGATGCCCCAACCTGCATATAATCCAGATTTGTCACCATGTGACTTCTGGTTATTCCCCATTTTAAACAAGTTAGTAAAATCATGCAATGCATTGATTATGATACGCTTTCCAATATACTAGAAATCATTACTCAAGTTATGAGGAACATGGCTGTGGAATAAATCTCATCCCTGTGCCCTGACCTTTGATCCATTTGGATGATATTCAACAGAACTGGTTCAGTATATCTCCGAAATAACATGAGAAAGTTTTGTAGCAATCGAAGCAATTTTACGGAAGTTATGATGCATAAGCGCTATGGAATAGATCCCGCTCCTGTGTCCTAACCTTTCACCCCATTTCGCCCATTTTCAATAGGATTCGTCCCCAGGAAGGTCCCTACAACATACCAACATTTCATCCAAATCGAAACATTTTTACGTAAGTTATGACTCATAATGGCGATAGAAGTGATTCCGTTCCTATGTCCTGACCTTTGACCCCCATTTCGCCAATTTTCAACAGGGTTTGTCCCCAGGTGGTCTCCTACCACATACTAAAATTTAATCGAAATCGAACCTGTTTTACGTTAGTTATGACGCATAAGAGCAGCGGAATAGATCCTGCTCTTATGTCCTGACCTTTGACCCCATTTTGTTCACTTTCAATAGGGTTCCTTCCCAGGTGTTCCCCTACCACATACTAAAATTTCATCGAAATCGGACGATTTTTACACGAGTTATGCGGACAAACATGCGCACACAACGCGTGACGTAATGAGGCAGATGGGAATCGCGACCATCTCTGCTAGCAAGGTGTGACGTCATAAAACTTAAACAGTATCAACAAACAACGCGTGACGTAATGAGATAGATGGCATGATCGTGCGCCAACATCTAATGGGGCGACGCCATGACACCACACTTGGAATACTTAATATTTTCTAAAACATAACCATAATTATGGAATCCAACATTTTTTTTGTCTACTGACGTCATGGAAATACAGGTCGCGCCATCTTTTTCCTGGACAATTTATGTGTTCACAAGGATGAAAATTTGAACATCGATTAAAATAGCTTCATTTTATAACTTGGAATACTTAATATTTTCTAAAACATAACCATAATTATGCAATCCAACATTTTTTTTGTCTACTGACGTCATGGAAATACATGTCACGCCATCTTTTTCCTGGACAATTTTTTTTTTTTTTTTTTTTTTTTTTTTGATTGGAGGTTTAACGACCACCGTGAGCAACTCAATGGGCTATAAGCAGTCGCCCGTCCCTAATTTAGGGTCACTGGTTCCAGGGAAGGGAGAGAGCCAGTGCCGTAAGACAAACACAACATCCATGCCTGACCGGGATTCGAACCCGGACCCCTTACGGACGAATGATCAGAGGCCAACGCCTTAGACCACTGCGCCACCGGGGCGGCGACAATTTATGTATTCACAAGGATGAAAATTTGAACATCGATTAAAATAGCTTCATTTTATAACTTGGAATACTTAATATATATATATTTTTTTTTTTTTTTTTGAGGTTTAACGACCACCGTGAGCAACTCAATGGGCTATAAGCAGTTGCCCGTCCCTAATTTAGGGTCACTGGTTCCAGGGAAGGGAGAGAGCCAGTGCCGTAAGACAAACACAACATCCATGCCTCACCGGGATTCGAACCCGGACCCCTTCCGACGAATGATTAGAGGCCAACGCCTTAGACCACTGCGCCACCGGGGCGGCTTAATATTTTCTAAAACATAACCATAATTATGCAATCCAATATTTTTTTGTCTACTGACGTCATGAAAATACAGGTCGCGCCATCTTTTTTCTGGACAATTTATGCATTCACAAGGGTGAAAATTTGAACATCGATTAAAATAGCTTCATTTTATAACTTGGAATACTTAATATTTTCTAAAGCATAACCATAATTATGCAATCCAACATTTGTTTGTCTACTGATGTCATCAAAGTACAAGTCGCGCCATTCTTTTTCTGGTTTCAACACCACCAAAGGAAAAGTTATTGATTTTTAATATAATTATGGTTATGTTTTAGAAAATATTAAGTATTGCAAGTTATAAAATGAAGATATTTTAATTGATGTTCAAATTTTCATCCTTGGGAACACATTAATTGTAAAGGAAATGTGTACAAAAGTTTTTCCATTGTAAGTATAGGAAGCTAAATTACTTGACGTCCACCTTAATGATATGGGATAAAAGCGATGGAATGGATCGCAATCCTATGTCCTGACCTTTGACCCCATTTCGTCCATTTGCAGTTGTATTCGTCCCCAGGTGGTCCCCTACCACATACTGAAATTTTATCGAAATCGAACCGCCGCCCCGGTGGCGCAGTGGTCTAAGGCGTTGGCCTCTGATCATTTGTCCGTAAGGGGGTCCGGGTTCGAATCCCGGTGAGGCATGGATGTTGTGTTTGTCTTACGGCACTGGCTCTCTCCCTTCCCTGGAACCAGTGACCCTAAATTAGGGACGGGCGACTGCTTATAGCCCATTGAGTTGCTCACGGTGGTCGTTAAACCTCCAATCAAAAAACAAAAAGAAAAAATCGAACCATTTTTACGCCAGTTATCGTGTGGACGGACAAAGCTGGAGCATATACGCTTCTTCAACCTACGGTTGGAAAGCGTAAAAAAGACATTATGGGGATGACAGTTTGAGGCAGATCAATAACTTATTACGACTGCACAGGGGTGCTTCAACAATGTTTCAGAAGAATTCCAGAAGACATTCAAAAAGTGAGAACGTTGGGACACCTGTATTCGATGCAACGGACAGTATTTAAAAAAACATGACCACTTCCTTGATAATTTTTTTTTAATAAAAACATTCTCAGTTGTTTTGGGACAAGTGATTATTTTTTCCATTCTGATACGTAGAAAGATGAAATTTTTTATCTAAAGCACGAATTATTCATACATGAGATTATTTTGTAGATACGTGGAATTCTACTTTTTTTGTTATCATTTAGGTCATTCTTAAGATTGGCACAAAACTGGAGAGAATTGGGGGGGGGATTTCAGTGGAGGTAGAGTATTGTCTTTCAGAACTTTAAAAAATGGAGTGATGATTTCTCCCATAATCGTAATTTTTTTTTCCTGTTTCTTTTGCCCAGTATTATTGGTAAATGTCATTTTGTGCCATAAATATTTGTATTTCAGCTTGAAAATGGAGACCCCCCTGAAAACTAAAGTCTGACTGAGTGAAGATGTCTCCCGTAATCATAACATGTGGTTCCGTAATGTTCCCATGGTCCTGTGCTGCTGTCAGTAGCGTGCGATCATTGCATGCCCTAATTACAGTAAGTGCAAGAATTTACTCTCTGAGAAAAAAGAATTACACGAAGAATAGCTTTGTGCTACCGTTTTTTTTATCGGAAATCTGAACAAAATACCTGGTTTAGAAGAGTTTTATTTGAAACCAAATTCACATATTTGTGTGTATTTTAGCCGGAACTCTAACGAAACAAAGCGCATATGCAAACCTAACTTCGTGTCATCGTGCCCGAACTCGTGAGATTGTGCCGTGCTTGCCAATGACATAATGTTTAATGCAAAATTTGCCATTGCATTCAGATCTTGGGCAGTCAACTAATCTGAGAGCCGGAGTCTGTTCCCTCTGTCCCCACTGTTTATTCCCACTCGGTTTGGGGCCTTCGTTAAGTGCCACTGGAAAACTTTCGAAATGCGAAATTGCATCAACCAACGGAAAGCTGGTTTTCTTTTAGCAGTGAGTATCTGCTTCTAGTGTGCAATTTGGAGGATTCTTTTCTTATTCAGTTGGAAAATTGTACTTTCTGAAGCCCTGATGTGTTTCAAGGTGATTTAAGCAAACTGCAAAAGGGGATATAAACAACACTTGCCGTTTTTACACGATATTATAAAAGTCGATGATGGTGACTATAAAACTTTAATCAAAAGGTTGAAATACATTAGTACTTTCGGGACTACTGTAGACCCATCTTCAGATTTGAAATAATCGAACTCTGAGAGTACATATGGTTATACTGTATATCAAGAACAATGCCAGATTACAACTTAAAACTTGAGAAGTAAAACACACATGTGACGTAGTCAATCACAAAGCCTGTGCATGGGAGTCAATGTCTTGTGGGAGGGGTACTGTTTGTTCAAAAGAAGGTTCTTCGAAACCCCCGGAATGTAATTAGGTAAATCATCATTGCAACAAGAGTCAAAGTTCTTAAGTATAAATAAACTTTCTGTAAATAAATTTGATTTACATGACGGAGATGCCAGTATTGACATATTGTCCCAATCTGGAAAAAACTTACCACTGTTAACTGCTCTTGCCAAGGCAGTTGTTTGTGATCTGTTCTGAACATTGTATTTGTGTTCTAGAAGTCTAGTATGAAACTTCCTAGACGTTGATCCGATATATAGAGAATTGTTAGTTCCTGGGTCGTTTGATCTCAATGGAATACAGTAAACACCCCATTTGTCGAGGCTTGGCACAGGATCACGGTCGCTATGGATCGATGATAAGATATTCATGGTTTTGACTCCAAAGTTGACTTGATATCTGTGCAGGCATTCTTTAGGGCATGAACAATAAGTGGAATAAATTATACTGACCCCACAAATGTTAGCTTCTGATTCTTTTTTTTTTTTTTTTTGATTGGAGGTTTAACGACCACCGTGAGCAACTCAATGGGCTATAAGCAGTCGCCCGTCCCTAATTTAGGGTCACTGGTTCCAGGGAAGGGCGAGAGCCAGTGCCGTAAGACAAACACAACATCCATGCCTGACCGGGATACGAACCCGGACCCCTTACGGACGAATGATCAGAGGCCAGCGCCTTAGACCACTGCGCCACCGGGGCGGCCCTTCTGATTCTCCTTAGACAAGGAAGTTAGTGTCTTATTTGCAACTTTCCCAATTATACGGTGAACTGTGTTTTCGGGGTACCCATAAATTCGTGCTAAGTCTGTAAATTTCTTGAACTCCTGATTACGAGTAATTAAAGAAGAAGAATTTGAGAAGGCGCGATTAACCAAAAAGTAAAACGTTGACAATTTTTGATCATCAGGATGGGCAGATGCAAAAGGAATTAAAGAGGAATATGCTGAAGGTTTTCTGTGAACAGAAAAACTGACAGAATGTGAAACAGGATCACGTACAAGGAAGATGTCCAAAAAGGTAACGAATGGTTATTCTCCATTTCAACCGAATACCTGATGGTTGGATGAAAGGAAGAAAGTCAACAAATTTAGGAAGGTCGCTGTTGGTTGACGGCCAGAAAACCAGGACGTAATCAACGTAACAAATAAAAAGGCAAGGGTTAACATCAAATTGGTCCAGACCCTGGTTTTCTAAATTTTGAAGTAGAATTTCTGCCAACACAGGAGAAAGGGGTGACCCCATAGGGACTCCTTCAAGCTGCCAATAAATTTGTTTGTTGAACCTGAAATACGACCTCTCTTTAACAAGCTTCAAGGCACGGTCAATGGCTTGTATCTCCAACGGCGAATATAAATCTAAAGCAGACAATTTGGAATTGATAGTATTGTGAACAGTAAGAGGAACATTAGAAAAAAGAGAGATTACGTCCAATGAAGCCATGAAGAAAGGTTGACCAGACCAGTTAAAAGAACGAATTTTCTCAATTGCTTGGGTAGAACTGGAAATAGAGTAACTAGATGAAGAGGTTAAAGGAGAGAGAAATTTTGCTAACGCCTTTTCAAAAGGCCTAGTAGGACTTGAATGGCTGGACACCAGTGGGCGAATTGGTAAGCCCTCTTTGTGGGTTTTAACCCTTCCAAATAATTCTGGGATTCTTGGACCTGATGTTGTATACATAGAATCAACAATGCTGTTTGGAAGACTGTCGTGATTTTTAAATTGCTGACAGCCCTTAGAATGGCAGTTGTGTAGGGTCTTTCGAGACAATGATATAAGGAATCCTATTAATAGTCTAGCATCTTGCTTAGGTAATCTTGCTTATTGAAAATGACTATTTGTGAAGATTTGTCTGTCACTACTATAGCCAAGTCCGGATTCTTTTGTAGGAGCTTTAGCTGTTTCTGTTCATCTAGTATTGAGCTTGGCTTATGAAACCTTGCTTGGTTTTGAAAACTATTGAAAGCTCTGTGTCGACACGAATCTTGTACATCAGAAGGTAATGCTCTAATGGCTTGCTCCACTTGAGGAATTAAAATGAATTTATTACATGACCACTTATGATAGGCAAATTTTAAACCTTTCTGCAAAGCAGTGTGTTGTACATTATTAAACCTGTAGTTGCTTAAGTTTATGTAAGTAGGTTTAAGTACTTCTCGACTATGAGTCTGAGTATAGCGGATGGGATATCTCAAATCCACATCTCTAGCCACCAGTGAACATAATTTTTTTAATGTGTTTGCACTAATCGTCCAACGACATTCTCGGTCACTGTTAAAAAAGTCAGAATTAATCTGTCGACCAAAACTGAATGCACACTATGAGTCAGGTTTTGAAAGGCACAGTACGATTTACGTTGTGGGAAATCTATGCGTGCTCTCTTCAAGCGAAGTTCAGCTCTAAGTCTTTTCTGTTCAGCCATAGAAATAATTTTAGAATCACGTCTAGACCAACGGGCACTCTTTATAGTCAGATATTTAGGCTCACCATCATCGACTTCGTGTATATTTTAATATCGTGTATATTGACTCGTACACAAATTAAGCTTTAAAATGCAAAAGGGGAATTGGATGATGCAAAATTAAAAAGTCTTCTAACTCCCCAAGTTTTATAGAAAAACCTGAATGTTTAAGCAGTGAAACACCAACTTCAAACTTTAGTCGTTTAACATCGTCGCTAAGTAGGCAAAGCCACCCAGTGGTGCAGTGGTCTAAACGATGACTTCTGATCATTCGTCCACAAAGGGGTCCGATTTCGAATCATGGTGAGGCATGTATGTTGTGTTTGTCTTACGGCACTGGCTGTCTCCCTTCCCTCAAACCAGTGACCTTAAATTAGGGACGGGCAACTGCTTATAGCCAATTGAGTTGCCCATGGTGGTCGTTAAACCTCCAATCAAAAAAAAAAAAAAAAAAAAGTAGGCAAACATACAAACTAATTAATATCAAGATTTGTAGTGTTTCAAATCTCCCAAACTGTTTTGTTGGCTGTGTTTTTTTTTTTTTTTTGAAATGAAACTGCTAAAAACCGTTTTTTCTTTCCTAAAGAAAAAAAAAATGAAAATTCAAAAATTTCCACAATTCAGATTGAAAACAGTAAAACTGCACCAGTAATCCATATTATTGGCTTAAAACAAAGATCAAAGGTTCCAAGGCTTTGAACATCAATTACGCCGCCCCGGTGGCGCAGTGGTCTAAGGCGCTGGTGCCCCCCCCCGGTGGTGCAGTGGTCTAAGGCGTTGGCCTCTGATCATTCGTCCGTAAGGGGTCCGGGTTCGTATCCCGGTCAGGCGTGGATGTTGTGTTTGTCTTACGGCACTGGCTCTCTCCCTTCCCTGAAACCAGTGACCCTAAATTAGGGACGGGCGACTGCTTATAGCCCATTGAGTTGCTCACGGTGGTCATTAAACCTCATATAAAAAAAAAAAAAAAAAAAAAAAAAAAAAAAGAACATCAATTACAAAGGTGACCCCCAGAAGGTAAAGTCTTTCTGCCTGGTAGTTTCCAAATTATAATCATCCCCCCATAACTATCCTATATGGACATCTTATGGGTTCAAAAAATTGTGATACGAAAAGCATCGGATTTCCCAAAGTGAGCCCGAATTCACTCAAAGAAACATATCCCACTAGTTTTGATTTCATTTGGTAAAAAGTGAATAAAACGTTTTTTACTCTTCCCACTGGATTAAGCAGCCAAACAGTCTGCAAAAATTTCAAAACTTCACACGAACTTGGTTGGTATAAATGCTTGAGGGAACTAATGTGTTGTGCCAATAACCTATTCACGCAATATACACTATATTGACAAAAGTCACCACACACCACTTCCAAAGCAAATGGACAGATCCGCTGCATTGTTAAGAAGCGCGGTAGCTGCAAACTGTATATAAACAAGCCTGCTGCTAACCGCGATCATATCACACTGTGAGGTTGAGTGAAAATGTCACGGCGGGAGAGAACTGACTTTGAGAAAGGAAAGATCGTCCGGTGTTATATTAGTGGGTTGTACGTAAGAGAAACCAAGAGGCGTTTAAACATACCCAAGTCAACTGTTTTGGATCTACTGAATTAGTGGAAGACACATGGCTTGCCTGAAGCAGCAAAATGTACCGGCAGACCAAAGAAAATCAGTGATAGAGGGCGTCGAAGCCTCAGGAGAGTTGTTGCAGCTATTCGATGGAGTACTGCACAAAACCTCAGTGTACAGGTGAGTAAAAATGTTGGAACCATGCTATGTACACTCATCATTCGCAGAGAACTTCATTCCCTGGGTTACCGTGGTCGTGCGGCTGCTCACAAGCCTTTCATCTCCACTTGGAATGCTATTCGTCGTTTAGCGTTTTGTAAAGAACATTTATCGTGGACTGTAGATCAATGGAAACAGGTCCTATCGACTGATGAATTCAGATACACGATCCATCAGTCTGATGGCTGTGTGTGGGTATGGTGGCAGCCAGGGAAACACTATTTACCATAGTGTACTGTCCCTGCGGTCAAATTTGGAGCTGGCAGTGTATTCATGTGGGGGTGTTTTTTGTGGTATTGTTCCGGTTTATTGTTTATTGTGGACAAACCTGTTTACCAGGAACGTTTACTTCTATATTCTGGACAATTATGCCCTACCAACTTTGTGGCAATACTATGGAACCATGCCTTGTTGGTACCAGCAGGATAATGCACCGAGCCATAAAGCAAGGACTGTTACGGCGTGGTTTGACGATAATTCCGTTTCGGGTGTGGACTGGCCAGCACAGAGCCCTGATCTTAACTATGGGATGAATTAGAGCACCGCATAAGAAGTTTGGTACCAAGACCTACTGCTAAGCAACAGTTGGCAGCAGCATTATGTACTGAATGGAAGCGCATACATCTCGCTGTGTCCCAAAACCTTGTCGAAAGCATGTCTTGTAGGGTCAGTGCGTGCATGAAGGCCAAAGGTGCCTCAACACTGTACTAATGTTGTCAGTAAATGCTATGTTGTGTTTCTCTTCTAGGTGTCCGGTGACTTTCGTCAATATAGTGTAGGGAAAGACAAGACGTTATCTAAAAAGCTGTCCTGGTGGCGCAGTGGTTTAAGAGATAACTTCAGATCATTTGTCCGAGATGGGTCTTGGTTCGATTCCCGGTGAGGCATGGATGTTGTATTTGTCTTACCGGCCTGGCTCTATACCAGTGGCGCTAAATTAGGGCCGGGTAACTGCTTATAGCCCACTGAGTTGC
The DNA here is from genome assembly GCA_039090855.1 of Macrothele yani. Lineage (NCBI taxonomy): Eukaryota > Metazoa > Arthropoda > Arachnida > Araneae > Macrothelidae > Macrothele > Macrothele yani. The sequence goes on from CM076989.1 coordinate 120,385,634, forward strand.
TCATGGTGGTCGTTAAAACCTCCAATCAAAAAGAAAAAAAAATCTAAAAAAATTAATAACAATTGAAAAAGTTCTACTGAAGATTTTGATGTTGAGGCCTATATTTTAAGACAAAGTAACAGAACAATAAAGAAAAACACTGCAGGATGGAATTCTGCTAGAAATGACGAATAACCTTTTTTTTTTTTTTTTTTGTATGCCTACATCTAAGGTTTACGGTATGCCACTGGCTGCTGTTAAATGTTATCCCCCCTCCCATAAATGTTTGCATTTAAACTTGATAAGGGAGGAAAGAATTTCCGAAAACAGAAATGATGAAGTTGTAAAAATTTGTAAGAATTGATGCATAGTGTTCAATGGTATTTATCCTTTCCAAGTTACACCACTTATTTAAAATAGATAAGTTTGATTTAGCATTCTTCCTTTCCAAGTTGCACCACTCATTTGAGATAGGTAAGTTTGATATAGTATTTATTTTTTCCAAGTTACACCACTTTTCTAAAATAGATAAGTTTTGATATCTTGCATTCATAGTCCTCAGGTTGAGTTTTTTCACCATGATAGCTGAAATTATTGTCGTCGGTGGCGGGGAGGATGAGAAGGGAAAGATTTCAGCAGAAAGGAAATTTAAGGAATGAATGCTGTGCAGCTACAGAATCAATAAGTTTGTAAAATCATGCAATGCACTGATTATGATACGGTTTCCAACATACCAGAAATCGTGCGCAGACAAACCCTTCTTCCTACCCTGACTAATGATTCGTTCAGTATACCTCCGGAACAACATACTAACGTTTTGTCGCAATAGAAGCATTTGTACTCAAGTTATGAGGATAATGGCTGTGAGATAAATCTCGCTCCTGTGCCCTGACCTTCGACCCAATTTTGATGATATTAAACAGAACTGGTTCAGTATACCTCCGGAACAACATACTAAAGTTTTGTTGCAATAGAAGCATTTTTAGTCAAGTTATGACTATAATGGCTGTGGAATAAATCTTGCTCTTGTGCCCTGACATTTGACCCCATTTCGACTATATTTATTGTCCCCAGGTTGTCCTCTACACATACTAAAATAAATATAATTTGTCCCCAGGTTGTCCTCTACCACATACTAAAATTTCATCGAAATCGAGCCCTTTTTAAGCGAGTTATGTGCGGACAGACAGGCAACAAAGCTGGAACATATACGTTTCTTCAACCTACGGTTGGAAAGCATAAACAAAAGACAAATATGGCTGTGGAATTTGCTGATAAAGCAAGGCTTTGTGCTCACAAGAGAACACTTGAGCCAATATTGTAGCAAATACATTAATGAAACAAGAAAAATATTGTGTTTGACACAGTCTTTTAAAACCATTCTGCTTTGAATTTTGTAATATGTATACAATGTGCTCTAGTTTAATATTTACATAAATAATTACCGTGAGCAATTTAAGTAAAAAAATAAATTGCTGTTTACCTCATGCTGTGTTATAATTGTAATCGTTGGCATAAATGTGCCGTATCTTCACAGTTTTCATGTAGCCATTTCTTCAGAAAACTTGAAAATTTTATTGCCCTGGAGCAGGAATCAAACATATGTCTCCCGATTTCCGTTCGAGCATGCTATCCGTTACACCACCCAGGACAAGGAAGTTCCAAGCAACTGGAGCTAAACAGATGTAGTGTAGAAATCTGAGAACATGTTCAGATTTGCGCTAGTCAAAGCAATTGCACTCATCGTCAAAAAAAAGTTGCATCCAGAAGGAAGCAACCGACAGGAATGAAACTTTGTGGGTAGGTTTGACATCGTGAGACATGCAAATGATTCAAGTATCACGCTCGGCAGCGCATGTGACACCAGCAAGGAGGGGTCGTAGCGCTGTGTCTATCCGACTATAAAAGGTCGTTCCGTTGCGCGTGCTTGCCATTCTGGCTCGTGCTGTTGTGTGTGTTGGTTACATCCTTTGCAAGAGAAATATGCCTCGGAGTAAAGTTCGGAAGCAATTGGTGCAGTTGGAGTTCGAGAGGGGCCGCACCGTCGGACTCCGGGAAGCAGGATACCGCTCGTGCGGGTGTCCAATAGCACGTTGACGGCCGTGGACAGAACAAGGCACTCAGCAGCGATAGGAAGGGTCTGGGAGACCTAGACGAAGCACTGAGAGGACCGACACGTTTTCCGACATGCGCGGAGTGACCCAACAGCCACGATTGCCGATATTCAGCGAGCAGTGGTGCCCTCCATTCATCGTCCGATCAGCGCCAGCACCAACGGCTGCTCAACGTAAGACTACACGCACGCAGACAGTTACGACGACTGCCCTTAACACCATTGCATTGTCGCTAAAGACTGCAATGGTGTGCCAGGCTGTCAAGGGGCCACTCAGAATGGCAGCGGGTGACCTTCAGTGACGAGTCCCGCTTTTGTCTTGGAGACGACGACCAACGAATCCTTCTGTGGAGGCACTGTGGTCAGCACCAAGATGAACGGTTGTCGAGCGTCACACGTCCAGAAGACCTGGTGTCATGGTGTGGGGTGCAATTGCCTACGATGCCAGATTACCTTTGGTGTTCGTTACAGGAACCTTGACAGTCCAACGTTACGTTAATGAGTTCCAGCAACCAGTGGCCTTACCATTTCTGAAAGCTCACTCCGGTGCGATTTTCCAAGAGGACAACGTTCGTCCGCATACTGCTATTGCCTCTAGAGCTTGCCTTCAAGACACTGCCATGACCAGCCGCATCACCAGACCTATCGCCGATTGAAAATGAGTGGGATGCTATTGGACGCGCTATCCACACCCCATCCCTACTGCACAATCTGCAGGAACTGCGTGAGAAGATTCAATCTGCATGGCATGGCTTATTGCAGGACACCATAAAGAACTTGTACAACTCCATGCCGAGACATTCTGGCATGCTGTGAGAGCAAATATGGTGGCCGGACGCCATACTGAGAGACACAACTTTTTAGCGTGTAGCTCAGTAAATATTGCCCATATCAGTCTCAATGTTTAATCATTTATTGTTCTTGGTAACCTTTACCTTCCTCCCGAATAGCTTTGCAGTCCGACACGTCCTTCTGGGTGCAGCTATTTTTTGACGATGAGTGTATGTGCTTCCTCAAGCGTCACCACGACCTTTTCTCACATCCGGGGTTGAATGTAGGTCACAAGTTCCAGTGCTTCAGAAAACAGCATACATAAGTAGGAAACGAATTTCCCTGAAGAAATAATTCTTCACAAATGTATGGAAGACAATACAAATGTAATCGTTAGTACATACACTATATTGATAAAAGTCACCGGACACCTAGAAGTGAAACACAACTTAGCATTTTAACATAAATTAGTATGGTGTCGGTCCACCTTTGGCCTTAATGCATGCACTGACCCATAGAGACATGCTTTCGACAAATTTTTGGAACACAGCGATAAGTATGCGCTTCCATTCAACACATAATGCTGCCGCTAACTGTTGCTTAGTAGTAGGCCTTGGTTCCAAACTTCTTATGCGGCGCTCTAATTCTGTATAGGATTAAGATCAGGGCTCTGTGATGCCCAGTCCACACACGATACGGAATTATCGTCAAACCACGCCATAACAGTCCTCGGTGCATTATCCTGCTGGTACCAACAAGGCTCGGTTCCATAGTATTGCCACAGAGTTGTTAGGGCATAATTGTTCAGAATATCGAGGTAGACGTGCTGGTTGACAGGTTTGTCCACAATAACCAATGGGCTGGGACCGTACCACGAAAAACACTCCTACACGAGTACACTGCCAGCTCCAAACTTGACCGTAGGAACAGTACACTGTGGTAAATGGCGTTACCCGGCTGCCGCCATACCCACACACGGCCATGAGACTGATGGATCGTGTATTTAAATTCATCAGTCCGTAGGACCCGTTTCCATTGATCTACGGTCCATGATAAATGTTCTTTACACCATGCTAAACGACGAGTAACATTCCAAGTGGAGATGAAAGGCTTATGAGCAGCCGCACGACCACGGTAACTCATGGAATGAAGTTTTCTGCGAATGGTACGTGTACATAGCGATGTTCCAGCATTTTAACTCACCTGCACACTGAGGTCTTGTGCAGTACTCCTTCGATTAGCTGTAACAACTCTCCTAAGGCTCCGACGTCCTCTATCACTGAATTTCTTTGATCTGCCGATACATTTTGCTGCTTCAGGCACGCCATGTGTCTTCCAATTATTCAGTACATGCGAAACAGTTGACTTGGTTATGTTTAAACGCCTCTCGGTTTCTCTTATGGATAACCCACTAATATAACACCCAGTAATCTTTCCTTTCTCAAAGTCAGTTCTTTCCCCCCGCGACATTTTCACTCAACCTGACAGTGCAATATGATCGAGGTCAGCTGCTGGCTTGTTTTTGTATCGTTTGCAACTGTACCTCGCATCTTAACAACGCAGCGAATCCGTTCATTTGCATTTAAAGAGGTGTCCGGTGACTTTTGTCATTATAGTGTACGTTGCTTTAAAACTTTCTTTCAAGATCTTTAAAATTACTTCAGGAGACAAATTTTGTTGCTTTTGGGTAGTTTAAGTAGATATGACTCATGAATGTTGATCAGTAATAAATTTTATGAATAGCATAAAGTATTAAGGCGGGCGGTCATAGTGAGCGATGGGTTTGCCTCCTCGGGGCGCTCCTTGGTAACAATGGTACACACAACAGCAACTAGGCCTCTGTGAATCTTGGAGAGGTGCAAGCTAGTTCTGTGTTACATAGGCGAAAAGACCCCAACTCACTGGGTTTTGTTCCAGAATCCTTAGGTTGAATGACCAACTGGAACCCTCAGCTGTGGGCTAATCCCCCACACTGATGTACTGACCTGATTAAAAAGACAAAAAGAAATATTAAGAATGACTCCAGTGTGGGATATGGTGGACCTACCACACTTGAGAAGGACGGTCCACCACGGAATCGACCTGGACTTTCTAAACGGCGTATGAGAAAGAGATCTCGGTTGAGTGAATGTTAGATTGGTGTGTGGAATACTAGAGGTATAAGTGGCAAGATGAGTGAGGTGATTGAGGAGATGAATAAGTATAGACTGGATGTGCTGTGTGTAAGTGAAACCAAGAAGAAGGAAATTGGAGTAGAAGAAGTGAATGGCACGGTGAGTGTGTGGTCTGGAGTATTGGATAATATGAGAGGACAGGCTGGTGTAAGTGTGATTTTAAGTGAAAAGATGAAGAACAACTTGATGCATAAGTTGCATAAGTGAGAGAATTCTCTGGATTCGTTTGAAAGTGAAACTTCAGAGAATTGTAATTGTTGTAGTGTATGCTCCTTGTGACTCGGAACCTTCTGATAAGAAAGAAGATTTCTGGAATGAGCTAAAAGGTGTTTTGAGCCAGTTTGGTGCTAAAGAAAAAGTTATAATAGCAGGGGATTTCAATGCTAGAGTAGGTGTGCAGAATGCAATTTCTGACAATGTTCTGGGTAAGTTTACTGATCCTTGTGTGAATGATAATGGTGAAAGATTAATTGAACTCTGAATTGAGAATGGTTTGTGTGTATCTAATACATTTTTCAACCACAAGTATATACACACATGTACTTGGGAAAATCGTACTCTTGGTCAAAAGAGTGTGATAGATTTTGTTGTTTACGATCAGCGTTTGAAACACTTAGTTGTTGACACCCGTGTGATGAGAGGTGCGGATGTTGGTTCTGATCATTACTTGGTAGTGTGACGAGTGAAACTTAATGTTGGTTGGAGGAAAAGGAATAGGAAGATACCCAGGATAGAAAGAATAAAGGTTGATAGGCTCCTTGAAGATCATCAGCGGTACTCTGACTTACTCAGAGAACGACTGAAGGATCTGAAATCTTGTGAAAGGGATGTAGAAAAGAAGTGGGAATGTTTTAAGAACTGTGTTGTCACTGCTGCTAAAGAGGTCTGTGGCACCACAATAGTGGGTAACAATAAAGGTGATTCTTGGTGAAATAGTGAGATTGATGAGGCAGTAAAGAAAAAGAAGAAAGCCTATTTGGGGATGTTGCAAGGTAGAGTCTCTGTGGATGAATATCGCTGTAAGAAGCGTGAGGCTGCTAAGCTGGTTCGCCACAGTAAGGCAAAAGATAGGAAGGAGAAAGTGGAAAGGCATGAACTGGCTTTTTGGAAAGATAGAAAGTCCTTCTAGAAGTACATGAGACTCAGGAAAAATAGGGGAAACAAAGTTGTAAGTTGTGTGAAGAATGAGATCGGGGAAATGATATGGGAGCCCAATGAGTTAAGTGACAGATGGGGTGAATACTTCTGTGAGTTATTAGATCAGGAGAGCAAAAATGATTCTGAGACAGATGCAGATGATGTCACAATGAGGGATGAAAGCACAGGAGGGATCTCAAGAGAAGAAGTGTGTAAAGCTCTAAAATCTCTTCAGAATGGTAAGGCTCCAGGAGTTGATGGCATAACTGCAGAGTTGTTGAAGTATGGTGGTGACTCTATAATTGACTGGTTAACTGAAATGGTCCCGAGGGACCATTAGGAATGGTCCCTCGGGATTGGAAGGATGCTATTATTGTTCCTTTGTATAAGGGAAAAGGTGATCAGACTGAATGCAAGAACTATCGTGGTATTAGCCTACTGAGTGTGCCAGGGAAAGTGTTTGGTAAGGTTGTTATTGAAAAAGTACGGGGTTTTACATCATTGAAAGTGTGGGATGTTCAGAGTGGTTTTATGCCTGGTAAAGGCTGCACTAACCAGATTTTTGCATTACGCATGATGATTGAAAAGTATCTGGCTGTTGGAAAGAAAGTTTTTACTGCCTTCATATATTTAGAGAAAGCTTACGACTGAGTGAATAAGACACTTTTGTGGAAGGTATTGAATGAATATGGTGTTACTGGGAATCTACTTAATAGTGTAAAAGCCATGTATGCTGGTAATAGAGCTTGTGTACGAGTGAATGGTGTTTTGTCAAAATGGTTTTCCATTGGTGCAGGAGTTAGACAAGGTTGTGTAATGTCACCATGGCTGTTTAATATATTTATGGGCGCATGCATGCGTGAGGCCAAAATAGATAATAGTGGTTTATGTCTTGGTGATATCCGTGTGTGCAGATTGCTGTATGCTCATGACACTGTCCTGTTGGCAGAGAGCAAAAGTGAGTTGCAGAGTATGTTGACTCGGATGCACGAAGTTTGCATGAAATTCAAACTGAGTATAAATAAGGGAAAAACCAAAGTTATGGTGTTTGGGAGAGGAATGGGTAGCACTGAATGTAATGTAAGTATAAATGGCATTGTGATTGACCAGGTGAGTGAGTTTGTGTATTTAGGAAGCATGTTTGACCGAGAGAACAAGTTGGATGGTGAAATCAGTAGGAAAGTCATAGCTGCTCTGGGAGGTTTTCACAGGAATGATGGGTTCTCTAGAGAGTCCCGCATGGCTGTGTATGAAACAGTAATTGTTCCTACTCTGATGTATGGCAGTGAAACCTGGATACTGCAGAAGAAGCATAGCAGTCGTTTGTGTGCTGGAGAAATGCGTTACTTACGTGGGGTTTGTGGGAAGACACGATCTGATTGTGTGAGGAATGAAGATGTATTACAGTTGAGTGATGTAAAGCAAACTGTTGTTAGCAAGGTGGAGACCAATATGCTTCGGTGGTTTGGCCATGTTGAAAGAATGAGGGATGAAATGCGCACTAAGAAAATATTTTCAACCCAAGTGGCAGGAAGGAAAGGCAGAGGAAGGCCAAGGAAGACATGGGTGGATCAGATTCAGTAGTGTCTGCATGAGAAAAAGATTATGAGTATGAAGTATAAAAGATCTTGTGTAAGGCGTGTAATGGATATCAGTGAAGCACGAGTTGTATGTCAATATCGCTGTAAATGGCAAAGTTTGATACGACAACAATAAGTAAAAATATCTGGAAGTTTGTATTTCTTTTTGGAGCTAACCTCTGAATCTCAGAGAATGAAGTTTTACATTTGCTTTGTCAACACAACAAATGTGTGTCAAAAATTGTTCAAATTGGTGAGGTCAAAGAATTTATTTTCCATTGTTTACTTAATTTGGCATGGAATGACACGTCTGTTAGTGCTCTTGATTAGTATGAATGATAGTCTGAGTCTGAAAGACTATCATTCCCAGAATGAATGCCTTGCATGCACCGCAACATGCACAGCCATGTGTACTGTTGTCATATCAAACTTTTCGATGTAGAGCGATCTTGACATACAACTCGGGCTTCACTGACATCAATCACACGATGTACACAAGACCTTCTATACTTCATACTCATAATCTTTTTCTCATGCAGACTCTTCTGAATCTTATCCTCCCATGACTTCCTAGCGGGCGGTCTTAGTGAGAGCTTTGCTTACCTCCTCGGGGCGCTCCGTGGGAAAAAGTGGCATACAGAACAGCAACAAGGACATCTGTGAATCTTGAAGTGGTGCCAGCTGGTTCTGTGTGACATTGGCAAAAAGACCATAACTCACTGGGTTTTGTTCCAGAATCTTTAGGTTGAATAACCAACTGGAACCGTCCGCTGTGGGCTAATCCCCCACACTGGTGTACTTACCTGATTAAAAAGACATAAAGATACATTGAAATTAATGCTACTCAGAATGTTTTATCACCTGCAGTTGCTCTTTTTAAGAAACTGCTGTCAATCATACCCTGTCCTTACTGTAGGATAGATTTGTGTGAAAGTATTTCTTGAAAAAGAACTGTTAGAGATGGTACACATGGTGTATTATTTCATGTTAGTTTATTTAAAAACTGAAAAATGGTTTCGGAATTTACTGAAGTCCGTGAGATAATTATGATTACAGTTGAATGAAGGAGATATGTCCTCTGAACGCATGAATAATGTATTGATACGGTAGGGCAAACATAAGATAGCAACTAGATTCTACACTGAAGTGCCAAAAGTCATAGGATATGTACCTAGTATACTGTAGGACCTCTAGTTTGGCGAAGTACAGCAAGTAGACGGTACATCGATTCCACAAGTGGTCGGAAGAATTCTGGAGAGATGTTGAGCCATGCCGTCTGAACAGCTCCCACAGTTCCCTGGTATTTGTAGGAGCAGGATCTTGGGTGCGAATAGACCTTTCCGCCGCGTCCCAGGAGTGCTCTGTTTGGTTCATGTCGGGCGAGTGTGGTGGCCACACCATGCGTCGGAACTGTTCAGAATGCTACTCGAACCAATTTTGGACAACTTGGGCCTGATGGCATTGTGCATTGTCCGCCTGGAAAATCCCATCGTTGTTGTGGTACATGGAGTCCATGAAAGGCTGCAAATGGTAACCCAGCAGAGTAACAAAGCGATTGCCGGTTAATGACGTGTTTACGACGAGCAAATGACCCAAACCGTGCCTCGTAAAGACTCCCTACACATGCGTGGAACAACCACCAGCTTGCACATTGCCTTTTTGACAACTTGAGTCCATGGCCTCATCGGGTCTGCACCATACGAACCCTACAATCAGCTCATAACAACTGGTAGCGTGACTCATGGGACCATGCCAGTCTTCCAGGGTCCAATTACCGGGTTCACGAGCTCAGGTGAGGCGCTGTGTTCAATGTCGTGGTATTAACAAATGCGTTCTGGTGGATCTTCTGCTCCCATACCCCATGGACGCTAAATTACACTGCACTGACGTGCTGGATATGTCTGGTACGTCCTGCATTGAATGTGGATGCTAATTGAGCCAATATCGCTTGTCCACTAGCATGGACAATCCTTGTCAGAAGCCGCTGGTCATGGTCATTCAGCACCCGTGGTTGGCCACTGCACTGTCGACGGTGTGTGGTTAATGCCTTCGATAAGGTATTCTCGGTACACACAACACCGTGATCGAGGAATGTTGAATGTTCGCACAACTTCGGAAATGGAATGTCCCATCCGGCTTGCTTCCACTACCATGCCTCGTTCAAACTCCGATATTTTTTTTTTTTTTGATTGGAAGTTTAACGACCACAGTGAGCAACTCAATGGGCTATAAGCAGTCGCCCGTCCCTAATTTAAGGTCACTGGTTCCAGGGAAGGGAGAGAACCAGTGCCGAAAGACAAACACAACATCCATGCCTCACGGGATTCGAACCCGGACCCCGTTCGGACGAATGATCAGAGGCCATCGCTTAGACCACTGCGCACCGGGGCGGCTCTCCGATAATTTACGTCGGCTTGCCGTAATCCGGCTGGTGGTTGTTCATCCTGACTCACGAGATTACACCTCGCAACTGATAAAAATCGTGGCGTGCGTCGAAGCCTTCATACGACAGCAGCGCCAGTTAAAAATTTGAATACTGCTATCCTATGACTTTTGGCACTTCAGTGTAGGTATAGGTGACAAATACAACCGTAAAAGGGCCGCCTCGGTGGCGCAGTGGTCTAAGCGATGGCCTCTGATCATTCGTCCAAAAGGGGTCCGGGTTCGAATCCCGTGTGAGGCATGGATGTGGTGTTTGTCTTACGGCGCTGGCTCTCTCCCTTCCCTGGAACCAGTGACCTTAAATTAAGGACGGGCGACTGCTTATAGCCCATTGAGTTGCTCACGGTGGTCGTTAAACCTCTAACAAAAAAAAAATAAAAAAAAATCATGTGTTTGATTCCATTTACTAAAACAAAGGAATAGAGATCGATTTATCAGGTCAGCTGTGTCGCAACGAGGTTCGTTGAAATGCTGAAACTGTAAGACAGATAGGAACCTTTATAATGCATCCTTCCAGTGCTTACGTATGGTGCAGAGACGTGGACCTTAACTAAAAGAGACATACAAAGGCTGCAGACAACTCAAAGAAGCATGGAGAGGTGCATGCTTGATACGATTAAAAAAATACAGGTAGGCTCAGTTCTGATTGAGCCGTCAGTTTTTTTTTTTTTTTTTTTGGATCGGGGTTTAATGACCACCGTGAGCAACTCAATAGGCTATAAACAATCGCCCGTCCCTGATTTAGGGACGAATGATCAGAGACCATCGCTTAGACCACTGCGCCACCGTCAGTTTGGAACATAGCACTAAGACTAGCAGATCGGAGAGTTGAAATGAGCTAATCGAGTATGGTTTCAAAGCGTTTATTTAATTTGTTATAGCCAGCACATGTCTACGATATGAAAAGTAGCTTACATAATTTTTACAAATAATGCTGGATACATTGCGAACACAAAGCAGATCAATACACGAATTATCCAACATGGTGCTCCGTCTTCTTGGCCTCTCGTTTTGGTTTTCTCCACTTTTGCTTGCGTTTATTCTGCGAATTTCGCGGCATTGTTGAAAATGCTAACACGTTCACACGAAAACAATTTAATTTTTTTTTTAGTTTAAATCACTACGATGCGTTCTTTATATATTTGAATAGATCTCGTCGAGAGCTTTGAAACGATACCACGCACAATTGTTTTGCACTGACGGTTGTCCAGATAAACCTCGATATTGTCAAAAGTATTCACCGGTTCACAAGAAACCAATTTTTAAAATGTTTAGTTCAAATCACTGCGAAATGTGCATCATATATTTGAATAGATCTCATCGAGAGCTTTAAAATGGTACCACGCACAGTCATGTTGTGCTCACGGTTGTCGAGATAGACTGAGTCAAACGCGGCGGCACACCCAGAAATATTGCATCGTCTCCTCCGCGCACAGGAAGCGAGGGGAGCGTCACGCGCACGATGTATTGCGCAGTACGCGAATTAGACTCCATGCTGTTTGGAATATGCTAACACGTTTAGTGTGCGGCACGTATTTTTAACTCCATAATGATTTCAATTCGGACCTATTTTTGTCACAGGCGGTCGGCCGTAAGTCTAATACTATCCGTAGAGTTAGACGTAGTCCTACGTCCAGAAAAAAAAAAAAAAAAAGCGGAACTTCAATTAACCGGACTCCAGTTGTCCGGAACTCCAATTATCCGGATCGCGTGCTCTTTCAAGGCCAAGTGAAATTAAGAATTTATTTAAAATTTATTTACGTATTTTTAGTTTTTTCCTTCATTTAAATAATACAAAATGATAATGTAGTGCAGTAGATATTTATTTTTTAAGCTGTATAATACTTATTATAAAACATAATAAACGAAAAAATTAAATTCCTTCACTTCAATTAATAAATGCGTATTTGGCCTACAGAAAAAAGAAAGACAACCCAATTATCCTGATTGGGCTGTGGTCCGAGTTAATCCGGAGAATTGCAGTTCTGCTGTGCTTATTAATCAGAAAAAGCTATCGAATCGAACTTCTTGAATTATTATTATTTTTTTAATTGAATGTTTTACGACCAACGTGAGCAACTCAATGGGCTATAAGCAGTCGCCCGTTCCTAATTTGGGGTCACTGGCTCCAGGGAAGGGAGAGAACCAGTGCCACAAGACAAACACAACATCCGCGCCTCATCAGGATTTGAACCCGGACCCCTTCACGGAGGAATGGTTATAAGCCAGCGCTTAGACCACTGCGCCACCGTCCTTGAATTAACCTTAAACATCGTACTATAGTAAAACCTCAGCTATACGTTTTTAGGGGATGAACTGAAAAACGTATAAATATAAGAAACGTATAAATGAAATTTCAAAATGTTAAACACCATTCTAAAAAATTGAATGGCTCCAAAATAAAAAAAAAAAAAAAAAAAACAAACACAAGTTAGTAAAATCATGCAATACATTGATTGTGATACGCTGTCCAACATACCAGAAATCATTACTTAAGTTATTACTCAAGGTATGAGGATAATGGCTATAGAATAAATCTCACTCCTATGCCCTGACCTTTGACCCCATTTCGATGATATTCAACAGAACCGGTTAACTATACCTCCAGAACAACATGATAAAGTTTTGTCTCAGTCGAAGCATTTTTTACGCTTTCCAACCGTAGGTTGAAGAAGCGTATAACCGATATAGTCACGTTCCTTTCGAGCTCTGTGTCTGTGCCCAGTTTTTGAAAGTATATAGTGAGTGTTTGTTCCTATTTTTGCGTTCCCCTTCAAGAAGAAGATCTGTACATTCTTTTAGCTCAGCTCCCAAGTCGGTGAGTTGCATATTTTGTTTGCATTCAGCGTTTTATTATTTCCGATCAAGCTGATCGATCCTTAAGTTAATCCTCGCCATTTACAATGGCTAGCACTGATAAGGGTGATGTCCACGCCCACATCAGTGATGCTCATTCAACCTCCTCCTCCTCCTCACTCTCAGGAGACCAATCAGCATTTATGCACGTCAGAGACGTCATACGCATACAAGATGTGACGCGAGACTCCTCCGCAATGGCTCAAGCTGATACCCCTGCCCAAGAGAGTGACGTCACCTTGACGCACGACCCTGGTTCATTTGCCGAAGCTATGGATGTGACCGATTGCACGGTTGCGTTGCCTTCAACTGGCTCAACTCAGTTTACCAAGCCGCTACCAGCAATGAGCACTGTATCGCATCCTTCCGCTGCCAACTCTACGTCTCTCACTTACTCCACAGTGACCTCCGGAGCAAGAGTTCCTTCCAAGTTCATTGCTCCTGTTTTTCCTGACTCTTACGTCAGTGTTGAGGGTAGTTCTGCCACCATCGATATCCCAGAGGATTCCCCAGCCGGGAAACAATTTTTCTCCACAATGGATTTCGGTGTCTGTTTTGATGCATTACCAGACACGAAACTCAAGGAATATAGTATTGCCCTAAAGAAGATGCTTCCTACAGGAGCTTATATCACTCATATGGCTCGAAAGCCACTGGCCGTATTAGTGTATTTTGCCCGTAAATAACATGCAGACCTTGTGATGACTGCTGGCTTATCCATCAAAGATGTGCATCTTCTGGCTGAAATTGTGGCACAGCGACCTATCCAGGTCACTTTCCACCCAGTCCCACCTGAAGTCTCAGATGTCGCTCTATGCACTTTACTCAGCAAATTTGGCCGAGTGGTTGGACCAATAACGACCCTTTCGGCGGCGCCCAGAGATCCCGATGACAAATCCATTGCAGGGTTTCGTCGAAGTGCCCGTGTCATATTTCCGTCGGACGATCATCTGCTGCGTGCCCGAAGATCCTAACCGTACGGTGTGGCCAGCAATGTCGGAGAATCGACGTCATTACCTCCTTGCACTGCACGCTTTGCCATGGCGAAAACCATCTTCGCGTGCACTGCCCACATCAAGTTCCATCGACTCCGACTGGCGCTCCTACAGGTACTGTTCCTACCTCGAAGCGTACTACACCAACTACTTCAGCACAGCAGGCCTCGGAGCCAAGATATGATGAAAAAAGTCTGCTTACAGACGTTGGTCAACGCAACGCTCCCACAGCCGCTTCCTCTTTTTCACTAGAGGACTTTCCTACAATTGCCTCCTCACTCCCGCAACGTCGTCGCTCCACCACTGAGTCCCTTTCGGAGGGTTTACAACCAGCTATTACCACTGGAACCTCCGAAACAGCTGATGTGAAGTCTGTTGGTCCAGAGACACAGTGTGAGGATGAGACGACCGAGCCTCCACTGAAGCGCCGCGGCTCTGGCCGCAGCAGGCGAGTAGCGAAGAAGCAAAACTCTACTTCACCTCGTTCAACCTCCCTCTCCAGCAGTTCTCCTCGACACACCTCGCCAGCCGAAGTCTCCTTTCCCACGGTCGAAGAGTTCGCTGCATTTCTCCAGACAGCCAATATACCTCCCGTACCATTCTCATACATTGATCTCCATACATACTTAACGAATCCGACAAGCTACGCAATAGCGCGTGCCTTAGCAGTCAAGAATCCATCGCTTCGCTAACTTGTGCCGGAGCAGATCTTCAATGTGTCGCATTTCTGCCGCCAGAATGTTCCCACCTATTCGCGGGCACAAATTTTCTATAATCGTCTCAAGTCTTTTCCTCCAGCTCTGAAAGATCTTCAGCTAGAGGCAAGGAACCCCACAATTCAAGATCGTGTCACTTAATTGCAGGGGATTCGCTTCCCCTCTCAGCAACTCTCTAGCATATGAAGACCTCAACCCGTTGGGGGCTGATATTCTCCTCCTTCAAGAGACAAATTGCAAACCATCTACCGTCTATTCTCGATGGCGCCAGTGGAACTTTGTGTTTCATCACGCCTATGGACTAACATCTCATAGCGGTCTTGCCATCGGCATTAGTCATACTCTCAATTCTATTATCACATCCCTCTCTGTGCGAAATATTTGTCGAGATCTCTTACAGCATGCATCCTTTACCATCGCGTCTTCCAGATATCATTTATTCAATATCTATATTCCAAGCACTACAACACATTTATCAGTTCTCTTCACGCGTCTTCGCAGAGCACTCGACCGTATCCCACTGTCAGACCATGTTCTCGTTGGTGGGGATTTTAACTGTACCCTGGATCCTCTTTTGGATAGGTCTTCTACAAATAGAGAGCGCCGCCATGCCCTGGCGAACCTGCCCCAGACAGTTGTCACGAACAACGCTCTTCATGATGTACATCGGCATATTCATCCATGGTCGACTAATTACACTTGGCGCTCCTCTCATGCGCAAAATCCTTTCTTAGCCCGCCTTGACAGGTTTTATGCCTCCAGTATTCTACTTCCTGCCGTGACAGAATCGAGTGTGCATCCCACGGCCTCATCTGACCACTGCGCCATTGCCATCATAGTCCATACTGCACCATTCAAACCCAGGATAATTCGCCCGTGGACATTTGATGATGCACTTCTCTCCGACCCGGCATTCTGCTCTTTGGTCCGGTCATTCCTGATTGACAGACGACCGCAGCTTCAATCTGCACTCTGCGGATTAAATTCTTGGTTGGAGATCAAGCAACAGCTCGTTCTGCATGTCCGAAACTACTCTTTCCAACTAAAGACACTCCAGAACATGCGCCTAGACTATGTTCGTTCAATGCTATCCATGCTCAGTCTCAGTGATCCTCTCTTCTCCTCCTTTCAACAAGAGCTTCGATCTCTTCTCACTCCTCTGGCGCAACAAGCTCTCCGCCGACTTCGTTTGCAACACCTGACGCCGGATGCTCACAACTATGAGTTCCTGACGTCGGTGGAAAACACCCGACGAGCTTCGTCCATACTTCATCATCTACGCCTTTCTTCTGGAGAGGTATCAGATGAGCCGATTGCGCTTTGTTCCCATGTCCGTCAGTACTTCTCCACGAAGTTCAGTGAACCTCCTCAACCATCCTCTGCAGCAATGGATTCTCTCCTTTCTAATCTACCTCAGGTTCCCCCCCATCTCGCTTCTTCTCTACTCCTTTCCCCCACGCCCTCTGAACTTAACACTACATTCTTTTCTCTGAATTCTAGTGCCGCTCCGGGTCCGGACGGCCTAACCTTTAGCTTTTATAAAACTTTTCTGCCTCTTCTTCTTCCGTTTCTCCTATCCGCTTTCTCTCCTGCCTTTACTTACTCTCCTCTCCCGAGGGGATTCACAAATGCATACGTTGTCCTTTTCCCCAAAAAAGGTGATCTCCTTGACTTGGTGAACTGGCGCCCAATTTCCCTACTGAATCTCGACTACAAACTTTATACCAAGCTTCTTTCACAACGACTAAATCCCATCCTCACTTACATCCTCTCCCCTAACCAGACTTACACAGTTCCCGGCCGTTCCCTATCTCACAACATCCATCTCCTGACTGATCTAATTCACCTTGCGCGCTCCCGCTCTGAACCCCTAGCCCTCCTCTCTTTAGACCAACAGTCCGCCTTTGATAATATCTCCCACACTTATCTCTCCGCCACACTTCTCCGATTTGGATTTCCATCTCCGTTTATTTCTCTCCTCACCTCCCTCTACCAGGACGCCAGTTTCCAGGTCAAGTTGCCCACCTTTCTTACAGCACCAATCCTCTTCCGCCGTGGAGTGAGGCAAGGCTGCCCACTCTCCGGTCAACTTTTCGCTATAGCCTTAGAACCTTTTCTCCGCTCCGTTCAACGCTCCTTTCAAGCCACCCTGCCGCCACTCATCGCCCGCACGAGACACCATGTCACCACTTCCGTGGCGTATGCAGACGACGTTACCTTCTGTATACGCCTGGATTCACAGTTCTCTTTGCTCCAAAGTCTTTTCGCCGATTACGCCTCCTGCTCCGGAGCTGCGATTAATACAACCAAAAGCACAGGCCTGTGGTGCGGCTCATGGGTTGACCGTTTGGATTCCCCATGGGGAGCGCACTGGTCTTCAGCCTCTCAACGTTTCCTTGGCGTACATCTTGGCATCCCAGGTGAAGCCTCCAGCACAACGTGGAATACCATCCAGCCACGTCTTCATCGGTCAACTGCGTTTTGGCGAAAAGCGCAGTTCTGCACCTCATATTTTCAACGTGCACGTCTTGCGCAAACCTATCTTCTCTCCATGTGCACACATTCCTGGCTTGCTACTAAATCCCCACTTCTTCGTCTCAATGATATCACTCGCTGCTTCACCTCAGTTATCTGGACCGGACACCACTGGCTCAGTGCCCCCAAGCTCAGCCTTCCTCCTGACCAAGGTGGCATTGGCCTAATTGATACACGACTGTACTATCAAGCTCTCCGGATTACTTCGTTCCTCCGTCTTCATACCTCACCTGTTGCCGACGCCGTTACCGCAAGGAATGTCATCACCTCTTCGAGCAACACTAATTTCACTTTCACTTCTTTCATTCTAATGGACCTCCGTACTACCACTCACTCTCGCCTTCCTCCTGCCTTACGGGAGACTCTTACCTTTCTCCGCTCTCTCCCGCTCACTCGATCCCCACCCGATTCCACCACTGAACTCCTTGCCGAACCCCTGTTCTTCTCCTCTCTTCTTCACCCCCCTCATCTTTCATGCTTCGCCTATCCTTCTTGGCTCCGAGTCGGAGTTGTAACTGTCAAAGACCTTGTAACCTCAGATCTGTCCTGGCGACCCTACGCCAGCCTCCCACCCACCGTTCTACTTTCGCCCTCCTCTCGCTCTGTCTATGACTCCCTACTCTCTACCATCATTGCTAAGTTTCCTCATCTCGCAACCACCACCGGCCTGACCTTTGTTCCTTCCGCCTCCCTCCCCCTTCCTTTCTTTCTTTCAGTCGGCAGATCTATACTTCCACTATCCTCTCTTTCAACCTCAGTTCTCTATCGGTTACTTTTAAAATCCCACTCTCCTTCTCCCCTTCACATCCCTGATATCTCCCAATCCTCTCTCACCGCTGTCTGGTCTGCCACCCTTTCTCCTCTTTCAGCTCCTCTTGAAATAAACACTCACTGGCTTTTTCTCCACCGCCGTCTTCCCGTTCCATCCATCCTCCACTGCATGACCATTCTTGACTCACCTCTTTGCCCCTTCTGTGCTCAAGAAGCTGATGTCTCTCACGTTTATCTACATTGTGTCATCCTCCTTCCACTACTCCATCTTGCATTTTCCATTGCTCAACGTTCAGCCACAACTGATCTTCCTTTCGATGCCTATAAGACACTCCTCCTGCAGGTTTCTCCGCCAGTCAAGCTTCCACCCATCTGCTCATATATTTTCATCCTGGTGAAACATGTCATTTACGTATTTCATCAGCGCTGCCGAGATATCTCATCTCCTTATACCATCCACCAAGCTTCTGTGGAACTTCTGTGCCACTTTCGGGAGCGTCTGCTCTCAAGACTTCGTCTAGAGAACCTTGTGGCCGTCGCCCAACAGAGAGAACAACATTTCCGTTCCACCTGGTCTCCGGCCGCTTCCTGGTTCGCCGGCATGCCAGCGACGTTGCAACTGACTGTCGGTAGTTTATAACCTCGTTGCTCCTAGCTCTGTTGAACTTCAGTTCAACGTGCATGCTCACCATTGGTTTTCGGAATCAAACTTCAGGCTTATATCTTCTAACACATGTGAATATAATATGCACCATACTGTACAAATGTATATAGTCTTACTTGTTTTCTCTTTGATTATACTTTTTTCTACCAGTACTAAGACATCGTAATTCCGTTTGCCTTAGGTTTCACATTGGCTACTTTGTCATCTACAGTTCTCCTTTTGTACAGTGCTTCATTATAATATTCTCGTTCTGTTATTTGTCAGCACTATAATATATTTATGCTTCGAGACGAAATGTTTCGACAATCTCTCTTATTGTTCTTGTGCAAAATGCCTGTACCTCTTACCACGAGGCTCCTTTGTGAATCAATACATCGTGCTGTATATAATGTACATAGAATTTTACAGTTTGTATATTTTACCGTACAATATATGTACCAGGACGCCCATGTTCGCCTCCTGAACATAACCTTGTTAATAAAATTGTGTTGAACTGAAGAAGCGTATATGCTCTAGCTTTGTCCGTCCTGTCCGATATGCTCTAGCTTTGTCCGTCCTGTGCGTATATGCTCTAGCTTTGTCTGCACGATAACTCCCGTAAAAATGGTTCGATTTCGATGACATTTTAGCATGTGGTAGGGGACCACCTGGGGACGAACCCTATTGAAAATGGGTGGAGTGAGGTCAAAGGCCAGGACATAGGAGCGGGATGCATTCCATTGCACTTATGCGTCATAACTTGCGTAAATATGGTTCGATTTCGATGAAATTTTAGTATGTGGTAGGGCATCACTTGGGGACGAACCCTATTGAAAATGGGTGAAGTCCATTCAAAGGTAAGGACATAGAATTGGGATCCATTCCATCGCCCTTATGCGTTATAACTTACGTAAAAATGCTTCGATTGAAACAAAACCGTAGCACGTTGTTCCGGAAGTATACTTTACCGGTTCTGTTGAATATCATCTAAATGAGGTCAAAGGTCAGATCATAGGAGCGAAATTTATTCTACAGCCATTATCCTCATAACTTGAGTAATAACTTGAGTAATGATTTCTGGTATCTTGGAAAGCGTATTATAATCAATGCATTGCATGATTGTACTAACTTGTTACGTAAGTTATAACGCATACGGGCGATGCATTGGACCCCACTCGTGTCGTGACCTTTGACCTCATTTCGGCCATTTTCAATACGGTACGTCCCCAGGTGGTCTCCTACTCGCTGCTATGTTTTGACCTTTGACCCCATTTCGCCCATTTTCAATAGGGTTCGTCCCAATGTGATCTCCTACCACATACAATAATTTCATCGAAATCGAACCGTTTTTACGCAAGTTATGACGCATAAGGCCAATCGAATGCATCTGGCTCCTATGTCCTGACCTTTGACCTCATTTGTCCCATTTTCAATAGGGTTCGTCCACAGGTGGTCCCCTACAATATACAAAAATTACATCGACGTCGAACCATTTTTGCGCACGTTATGACGCATAAGGGCAATGGAATGTATCCCGCTTCTATGTCCTGAACTTTGACCCCACTTCACCCATTTTCAATAGGGTTCATTACCAGGTGGTCCCCTACAATATACTAAAATTTCATTGACATCGAACCGTATTTACGCAAGTTATGACTCATAAGGGCAATGGAATGGATCCCGCTCCTATGTCGTGACTTTTGACCTCATGTCGTATATTTTCAATTGAGTTCCCCCACCCAGGTGGTCCCCTACCACATACTGAAATTTCATCGAAATCAAACCATTTTTACGTGAGTTATCGTGCGGACGGACAGACAGACAGAAAAAAAAAGCTGGAGCATATACGCTTCTTCAACCTACGGTTGGAAAGCGTAAAAAATAGTAGTGGTGGACTGTTGTAATTTTAAATTAAGCTAATTTATAATGTAAGACAATAGACAAAACAGAGATACCTACCTACTAGTGAGTTGGTCGTCCGCTAGCGCGAATACAGCCTGTACACGAAAAGGTATCGACTCCACCAGATGCCGGAGTTCTTCGGGGGGGGGGGGTAATGCAAGCTATGCCTATTGCAGCATTGTCCACAACTTCGCCGGAGATGTCGGTCCAGTTCCATGGGTGTGGATTCGCTCCACGACATCGCAGAGAGCTTCCACAGGATCCAAATCCGGAAACCATGGAGGCCATTGCGGGTGGTTCCAAATTCTGACTAGAGTTCCTCGAGCCGTGAGTGGTTGCGGCTCGGTGCTGCGGCGCATTGTCTTTCTGAAACAGACCATCGGCTGTAGGATGCGTGAAGACCACGAAAGCGTGCAGGTGATTAGCTAGCACATGTTAATAGCCCGCAGCGGTTAAAGATCCACTTGAGACATACTGTATTAAGGGGCATAATGAGCCCACAAGGAGGCTCCGCAAACCATCACAGAACCACCACAAGCTAGAACAGAGCCGATATGGCACGACGGGGCCATGACCTCATGTTGTCGACGCCACACCCGCACCCTCCCGTCAACTCAGCACAGCTTGAAACGGGATTCGTCTGACCACACGACGCGGCGCCACTCTGCAGAGATCCAGTTTTGATTTTCCAGGCACCAGGCGAGCAGTCAACACTGGCACACGAGTAGGACGTCGGCTCCCCTAGCCAAAGGAATAAAGCGTGCGCTGTACCGTTCACTCGCTGACGCTGCTTGGACCTCCGACATTTAACTTGGACGTTAATTGCACTGCTATTGCCAAGCAGTTAGTCTGTACGAGCTTCGATAGTCTATGTCGACCCCGGTCATTAATGGCGTGGTGTCGGCCACCGTTTGCATTCTGAGCGCTGGTACGTCCGTCGACGGTATACTCGCGGTACACCCTTGGTACGGTTGCCCTCGGGAACCCTACCGATCGTGGCACTTGGGCGATAGAATGATCCTTGCGCTGACAATGCGTCCACGATCAAAGTCACTCAGATCACCACGTTTACCCGTGATCTTCAATTGCGATACACTGTTTGGAAGCCCTGCCTATGTATCACTGCCGTTCGGTTTGGGCCTGTTCCACTGTGCGCGGAACATGCCCATCACCCCTATCTCTAATGTTTTTTCTACTGAGTGTCAGTACCGGACGGTGGGTTCAAACCCTGGGGAGGCCAGAACGATAGTTTGTTGGTAGTCACAGAAAGCGTTTCTAACCACTGCTCTAGATAAGTTTTTAAGTCCTCGTATCCTTCAGAAGACAACACACTTATATTCGAGCTCAATAGCAAATGAGGCCAACAGAATAACTTCGCATTCATTATGCTACCGAATAACCATTTATGTTAATGGTATCATGAAGATTCGAATGTTCTGTTTTTACCTTTGCTTTTTTTTGCAAAAGAAAACTTCGGAAGAGGTCTTCATTGTTTTTATAAACGCATGTCTTTCAATGTCATTTCTTATTGAGAAACGAACTTCTAACAAAGACGTAATAATGTCAGAACTACACGTTGATACACTGCAAATACTACACTGCTGGCCATCCAAAATGCAACACCAAGGAAGACACGAGATAGCAAAGCCAGATTTACTGGACACATAACAACAGATACAAAGATGAAACGATTGAGCTTACAGGCCCGTGCGACTTGCGAAACACGCAGACATCAATAGTTCGTGTGGCCACCATGGCTGGCAATAACGGCCGCTACACGCCGCGGCATCGAAAGAAAGAGGCTTTGGATGTGGGCTTGGGGTATGTCGGTCCAGGCTGCTTCCACACGTTTCCACAGTTCATCAGGCGTCGCCGCGGGTGGTGCTTGCCGGGCCACTCGGTTGCCGATCAGCGACCAGACGTGTTCGATGGACGACGTATCGGGAGAACAGGCGGGCCACGTCAGCAGTGACACCTGGTGGGGCGTGAAGAATTGTTGCACGATGCGTGCCACGTGCGGGCGCGCATTGTCCTCGTGAAACGTGGCTGCTGGTAGGTCCTGCAGGTAAGGGAGGACTACAGGCTCCAAAACGTCGGAGATGTAGCGGGGTCTGTTGAGTGTACCGGCGATGCGTACCAGAGGAATGCGGGTGTCATATTCTATTGCGCCCAAAACCATAACGTCAGGCGACGGACCGGTATGGCGATGCATAATGCAGGCGTCATACAGTCTCTCGCCGCGGTGCCGCCACACGCGGATTCGACCATCGTGGTGTTACAGGCAGAAGCGGGATTCGTCGGAGAAGACAATGTCGGACCATTCCGTAGTCCAGGTGCAGCGTTCAACGGCCCACTTCCGCCGCACTCGCCGGTGGTGTAACGTCAATGGTCATCGGAACAATGGGCTCCGTGCAACAAATCCCCGTTCCTGCAGACGACGTCGAACGGTACGTGCTGACACAGGTTGTTGCGCAACACACCCTAATTCCTGCGCTAACGTTCGTGATGTGGCGGTGTGAGCCGTCAATGCCCGCCGCACAACATGCCGGTCCTCTCGTTCGGTGGTGTGCCGTTTCTGCGGCAATCGCTCACGTCGGTCCGTCCGTCACTCCTGCACCCACCGAATTAATACTCGCCTCACTGTGGCTGGATGTCGTTCCACACGGGCGCCGATGTCAAGGTCCGATAAACCGCTGTCGCGATAAGCCGCTATTCGTCCTATGTCGAACTCCGAAACGTGCTGAAATGTCTGCCGTATTCTTTGACGAGGCATCAGGAAGCTTCCCACGCACAGTTCCGGCAGCGCAACACACTTCAACTACTTACACCCCTCCTTCTGTGCACTCTTCTTATAGTGCTTCTCTGTGGCGTGCCGGGCGCACATGATTTGCATATGCCCTGCAATGCTAATCGTTTGCATGTTCTCTCGCGGGCGATGCATGCTGAGAATTTCAGGCCAATCGGATGCTTCCTTCTTGGTGTTGCATTTTGGGTGGCCAGCAGTGTATATAATCAGTCAACAAGTTAAATCCGCCCAAAATTTATAATTGCCCCCCCCCCCAGGAAAAAACTCTCTGAATGTAACACGGACGCCATCACTAGATCCCATATTAAGTATACTAGGCTATAATATAAATTTATTTTTATCGATGTGGAAATTTTCATCCTTGGGAAAATATTAATTGCGAAGAAAATGTCTACAAAAGTTTTTACCGTTGGAAACATAGGGCAAAGTTTTTAGGTGGATCCACTTTAAGTTACGTATGAACGCTGTGTTTTGCTTCCGCTCTCCCGTATCTCGGTGACCACGGCTCCTCCCGGCTTCGGGCTCCTTCACAGTGACGTCAAATAAAAGAGCCTACGAAAGCATAGATCGCTAATTGACCCAACCTAAAGAGATATCTAAGAACCTTGTTTAAACTCCAGAAACAGAACAAAAAAATAAGGGGAGGTTCGTGTGAAAATAAACTTTTGTTCAGAACGGTTACTTTTTCGCGAAAATATTTCATAAATCATTTGCGATTGGATTTACTTTTCGTCGACAAATCGCAAAGTGATACTTAAATTCTGATTACCAACGCACATATTATCATCATTATCAATCCACTGCTGGACGAAGGTCTTCCGAAGTTTCTTCCACAACGGTCTGTCTTGTGCCAGTCTCTTCCATGTTACTTCCGCATACTTGCGAATTTCATCCACCCATCCTCCATGTGGTCTTCTTCTGTGTCTTCTCCTGTCCCAATCTGAAATTTCGGCTGTCAATCGATGATCTGTCCTTCTAGCAATATGTCCAGCTCGTTGCCATTTCAGGGATCTTACTCTGATCATGATGTCTTCCACTCTTGTCATTTTTCTGATAAACGAGTTCCTCTTCTTATCTCTCTTGGTTACACCAAGCATGCACCTCTCCATGCTACTTTGAGTTGTCTGCAGTCTTTGTAGGCCACTTTTTGTTAAGGTCCACGTCTCTGCACCATACGTAAGCACTGGAAAGATGCATTGATCAAACACTTTTCTTTTAAGACATAATGACATATTGCTCTTGAAAATTATGCTGTTTCTTCCAAAAACTCTCCAGGGAAGTTTTGTACTCCGATTAATTTCTTCATCAATGTGACCCTCACCTGATATCTGCTGTCCAAGATAAATGTAGGTATTGGTTATCTCCAGCTTTCCCCATCAATCGATAAATCTTCATTTCTTGTAAAAGCATTGAACATCACTTTTGTCTTCTGAAAGTTCATTTTTAATCCCATTTCTTTACTCTTGTCAACAAGTTCTTGGATCATACTCTGCAGCTCTGATGACGTATCTGCCCCATCAGCAAAACGAAGGTGAGTTAGATAATCTCCATTAATCTTTATCCTTTTGTTTTCCCAGTTCAGTGATTGAAAGGCATTCTCCAATGTGGCATTAAAGAGCTTCGGAGATATGGTGTCACCTTGTCTCACTCCCTTTCCAATTTTTATGTGTGCTGTATTCTCAGACAGCCGAATCTTTGCACTTGCATTTTCATAGATGTTATTAATGTATGCATCTTCAATGCTGCAGGATTTCAAAGCCATTGTAACTGCTGATGGTTTCACCGAAGCAAAGGCCTTTTCATAATTGATAAAAGCCATGCATAATGGAAGTTCATATTCCCCCGGTCATTGAATTAGTTCTCTCAATATGTGGATATGATATAAAGTGCTGTAGCCACTCCTGAATCGGGCTTGTTCTCTCGGTTGAGCCATGTCCAGTGTCACCTTCAAGCAGAGTGAAAGAACTTTAGTGAAGATTTTTTTACCGACTGTTGGGATGCTGATTTCATAATTTATTTGCGTTTGAATTTACTTTTCGTCAACAAATGACAAAGTGATACTTAAATTCTGATTGCGAACGTACATATAGATACCCATTAAATAACTCTTCAAAATTTTTATTATGTTAATCAAAGAATTTCATCGTACTTTGTACGAGGAAGTAAGTCTGTTAGAGATGTTTGTAACGAGTTACGACAGGTGCACCGTATGCGTGATTGATATCAATGCTAACATTAGATAGAGACGCGGTCACGAATATGGATTTCTCATATTTCCCAGGAAAACGGTTGTTCTGGAGATTAATTCAACAGTTGCTTAGGCAGGTTTAGTGAACGATAGCTATCCATTCGATCTCATTGCTCTAAGCATCAATCATAGTATCTCCGAATTAAATTCGGGTCTACTGCAAGTTAATGGAACTGATTAGATTGAACATACGAAATAATTTAATGGATTACTGACATATCTTAATTCGGAATATCGACGTACTCGTGCTAGAGCGCAAGATTATTTCAGAAAGTGTCTGAATTGAAGACTATAAAACTTCCAAGTAGAAAGAGGATAGAGAGTGGATAAATTCCTGAGGGGTGTATGAAACATATGCCTGAAATGGCCAGACACATCCAATAATTTCTGATGGGGGAAGAGTAGGAAATATTGAACCTGTATTAACGATATTTATTACACTATCTACCAACAAGTAATTGGACACCTGTGATAGCAAAGGAAAACAAACTTTATTCACCTTCAATAGTTGGTGGAGCCTCCACGAGCGGCGATTACAGCTGCGACCCTCCGGGGCATACTCTCAACCAAGCGTTGTACGACGGCTAGCGGTATTTTCTTCCACTCGGCTTAGAGAAGACATGTCAGTTCCTTCAGTGATTTCGGACGGTGGAGGCACCCCTTAAGTCGACGCTCCAACTCGTCCCAGAGGTGCTCGATAAGGTTAAGGTCCGGGCTCTGCGCAGGCCAGTCCATTCGATTAACCCCATTGTCACCATACCAAGCCATGGTGGACCTCGCAGCATGACAGGTGGCATTGCCATCCTGAAAGTAACATGGGTCCACCCCGTAAAACTGCCACAACGTAGGAAGCGCATGGTCATCCAAAATGGTGCAGTAGGTCTCGGCGTTGAGTTACCAGGAATTGCGACCAAGGGTCCCGTGCAATACCAGGAGAAACACCCCCATAAAATAATTCCACCGCCGTCGAACTTCACAGTTGGCACAATACATTCCGGCAGAAGGGGCGTTCTCCAGGCAGACGCCAAACCCAGACCGTGCTATCCGAACGGTAGAGGGTGAACCTTGATTCGTCGCTCCAGAAAACCTGTTTCCACTGTTCAACGGTCCACTGTCGACGTTCTTTGCACTATGTTAGCCGAGCAGCGCTATTGGACTTGGTGATCAAAGGCTTGTGGGCGGCAGCACGTCAATGATAAACGAGCAGATGGGCTTCCTTACGGATGGTATTCATCGAAAGAAAACTCCCGGATGCCTGTTGAAACTCCTCGCGGAAGTGGCCCATCGATTTGGTGCGGTTCTTCCGAATTTCTCTGGCCAGCACCCGTCGGTCTCTAACTCCCAGTTTTGTGGGCCTGCCGGGTCGGGGGACATTCCGACAGTCACCTCTCATCTTCCACTTGCCAATCGCGTAGGCCACTGTCGATTTTGGGTACTTCAACTCGCTGGATATGTCACGTATGGATCGGCCATTTCTGTGATACCCGACGATTACACCTTTCTCGAAATCAGAGAGCTCCGAACTGCGTGGCATCTTGCATGCAACTGGTTGCGTTGTTGTTTCCCCAACTATATTTAACGGCGGCGGCCGTGACGTGTATCAGGGCCGCAGATATCGTCGATTGCAGGGGTGTCCAATTACTTGTTGGTAGATAGTGTATTATTGTAGGTAAAAAAATATACAGGATGCTCTAAAAGTTTTTTCGTACTTTCAAAATTTATTCACAAGAAAACTAAACGTTGGTCCAAAAAAAAAAAAAAAAAAAAAAGCTTTTGGTTAAGTAGGTTAGAATAATATATCTGGAGATGTTCTTGTCAATGGAGCGGTACCACTTTGCGTGAAGCCTATAACCGCGAACGGAGGCCATTAAATTGTGGGAAAGCTGGTGGTTTCCAAAGCTATGCATTTTGTGTTGACCGAATCGCATTACATTAAATTGTGGGAAAGCTGGTGGTTTCCAAGGCTATGCATTTTGTGTTGACCGAATCGCATTAAAACATAACGCTAAAATTGAAATCTTCGCTCGTGTATAAAGTATAATTCATTCTGGATTGATATTAACACGATCTCTGCAACCAAAAACCTCGCAAATCAAAAATACACAAAGCTGAAACTGCATGGGCATCACATAAACGAATAAAAATTCTCACAGTTTGCGGCTTCACTGTTAACCCTCCAGGTGGAAAGCACGTATTTTTGTGTTCGGAGATTTGTCTGCCCAAATCAGCGACGACTCAATAATACGTTCATCGAAAACCTGTTCAAAAGCCGCGAGAATGCAATATTACGTCGAAAGAAATGTAAGGCTCGTAGTGGCGAGAACGCATATATGCGCTCTTAACGACGACGAATACTACAGAAAGAAAGGACGCTTTTAGGGGAATCTCCTATAGTAGATGTGGCAAAACTTCGCATTGCCTCTTCCAAAGCTCCTGCCATCGGGAGGGTTAAGAGACCCATGGCATTTTCAAAAGTCTTATTCTAACCTCCTTGGTTTGCGTCATTTTTTTACGCTTTCCAAACATAGGTTGATTAAGAAGCGTTTATACTCCAGCTTTGTCCGTCAGCACGATAACTCGCGTAAAATTGGTTCAATTTCGATGAAATTTTAGTATGTGGTAGGGGACCACTGGGGACGAACCCTGTTGAAAATGGGCGAAATGGGGTCAAAGGACAGGACATAGGAGTGGGATGCATTTCGCCCTGATGACGGCGGCGATTCGTCTCAGCATGGACTCGACAGCGTTGGGAAGCCATACGGATCCACGACCTCTGAACAAGCTCCCACAGTTCACGAAGATTTGATGGAGGAGGGTCAGAGTCTCGAACATCTCTCTTGATGGCATCCCAGATGTACTCGATGGGATTGAGGTCAGGTGACCTAGCTGGCCAAGGAAGCGAGGTCACGTCGGTGGAGTGTTCATCCAACCATTCGGATACAATTCGGGAGCTGCATTGTCTTGTTGCAGGATGAGGTCCCCATTGGGATGTTGAAGACGCAGAAACGGGAGCAAATGGCCGTCCAGGAAAACCCGGTAACGTTGACCTGTGAGGGACGATGTCACACGTACCAGGGGTCCCATTTCAGTCCACGTAAACAGTCCCCAGACGGGAATGCCACCCCTATCAGATTGAAGAGTACCCTACTGGCAAGAAGGATCCATCGCTTCATGTGGTTTGCGCCGTACTCGTATCCTACCATCCGCATGTACCAAAGTGAAGCTCGACTCATCAGTCCAGGCAACATTTTCCCACATGTCTAGGGTCCAGTGGCGATGTTCCCGCTCCCATGCTAATCTTTGCACCCTGTGATGTGCGGTCAGCAGCGGTACCCTCGTGGGACGATGGCTTCTGTACCTCATAGCGAGGAGATGGTTCTGGATGGTGTGACTGCTTACACGTTTTTTGTGCACCAGCATTAAATTGCCGAGTGATTTCTTGCACTGTGGACCGTCTACGCGCTGTTACAATGCGAGCTAGCCGACGATGACCCCGCCCATGCACACGCTGTTGTCCACGGCAGTTGGCCCTTGCAGGGATGGTTTTACCGGATTCGATGTACTCACGGTGCACCCGTGACACAATGGCTCGTGAAAATCTCAGTGCCTGCTCGACTTCCGAGATGGAGTGACCCATTCGTCGGGCCCCGACAATTTGCCCACGATCAAATGCGCTTAGATCCTTCGTCTTACCCATACTGTGTCCGACTCTTACTGATTCCCGTCGCATTACTCCTTATGTTGTCGGATCGCTGCATACGTCATGTCGTTTCCGTTTACAGGGCCACCCACGGTACCACATTTGCATAACGCCAGCTGTCTCTAATTCAATTGCTCTTCAGTGTACATACATATGTAAAATTTATTTATAATGAACCAAAAACGAAATATAGTCTCTGAGTTTTGAACATATACATACACTGATTTCCCAATTTATTCGGAGCACCACCATGTTATATCCCTGTGAGAAGAGACATTCAATGCCCAGTAACTTTTTAAATACCATGTTAATGAAAAAATGCCACACAGCAAATATTGTTCATTTCTATGATCATCATATAGATCATTCATCGGCCACTCCGACTGCAGTGATTAACGATACCTCTGTTATAGTTTATTGCCTCTGTGGGAATTTATGAGAAACTGGGTATTATATGGGTAGACGAGAACCTGACTGATTGTCGCTTGCCCTAGAGCGTACAGGGGACAAGCAGATGACTTGAAAGTATTGTCCTGGTGTGCCTTCTGGTGGAGGAGCCAGAACAACAGTGATTCTCGAGCACCCCAGTATCTCCCCTTCTCTCTTTGTAGAAAGAGCACAGTTAAACTAAAAGAAAAAACTCAGCATTGTTAGGTAAAATTAAAATGTTGATACAAAACCAACATATTTAAAAATTAAAAAAGCATGCACTTCCAGAGAAGACCGAGGGGGCCAAAACATACTTTTACCCCAGCGGTCTAATCACTGAGGGAGGAGGGGGGATCGCCCCCAGTTGCCCCCGCGTAGTCGGCGCCTATGCATAAAACAACATGTTCCGCACAATGCACGGGTACATTATCTGCTTGAAACCAGGGACAACCGTTAGGAAACAATGCCTGTAGCATGAGGTGTAGGCGGCCCCCAATAGTGGATTCGCAGTTACAGATGTGACACAACCCTGAAGAATAACCAGTGGCCCTAAGGAATGCCATTATATGGCATCCCACAGCATCAAGGATCTATCTCAATGCCTCGCATTCAGAACCAAACAGTCGTGGTAGTACGCTTCTGCAGGTTTGCCTCGCTTTCAGAACCAAACAGTCGTGGTAGTACGCTTCTGCAGGTTTTTGCCTGCAGAAGCGTACTGCCAAATTGACGATTCAGCAGACCAGATTACACGTTGCCAGTCTTTAGCATCGTAATTTTCTTGTGCTTTATACCACCTTACACGTTTTGTTGCATTGATGTTGGTAATCAGAGGTTTATGAATTGCAGCAGGGCCATACATACAGGCACGATGGAGTTCCCGACAACCCGTTAGGACGAAAACAGGATCATTCAGACTGGTGTTTAACTCTGCTGCTATTTGCAGTATGAAAACACAAATCTGCCCATGACGGAGATAGAAGCCGTGCCCCTTCACTCCGGAGTCAGATCAGATCATATATAGAGGATTTTAGGAAGGGAGTGTCTTAAACAACCCTTAGAAATAGAAAGCTAGGAGGTTTGGGCTAGAGTGCGCGATAGGAAAGTGACACGGAAGCGAGGTAGAAAGGAGGAGGAAGACGCCCTTATTTATTACCGGGGGACCAGTTCCCGGGGTGCGACGGCTTAACGTGCCCATCCAACGCACGGCAGATATTTACTGGTTCGAGCGTTCGTACCTGCCTGGGATCGAACCTGAGGTCTTCTCCGTGGCAGTCACGAACGTTGACCACTAGGCCAACCGCGGCCCTTCACTCCGGAGTAAGTTGTTCTCCCTTCTAAGCTACACGGACGAAATGTACCGTTACAGACTTGTCGTCTTGACACGTAGTACGTCACATCTCCCTCTTTTTTAGCACGCCTTTTGTAAAAAAAGATGGTGCTTATGTTACATATCTCTGCAACTATTAGCCCGATTTGAAAAATTATTTCTGCATTGCTAAGCTTGAAATATGCGAATGATGATCCTTTATTTCGTTTTTTTTACGATGCACAATTTCGCCGCTAGATGGCGTAAACGAAGATGTCTGATTCAAAATACATTTTCATTCCATCTATTTGCTTCTCAACATCCGATTGAAAAAAATATTTTATCTTTCGATTTCATTTATGTCGAAGAGTATTTTAGGTATAGTTACCTTTTCAAGTTACGCCTAGATTTTCCGCTAGGTTCGTACAAGTACATTACGTTTCCCCCGATACCTCTTCTTCTAAAACTCCAATTTGAAAGAAAAAAATTCCCCAGAGGATACAGCTTTTGATCGAAAATCTTTTGCATATAATTTCTAATTTTTGGTAAAGAATACTTTGGACACCAGGGGGCGTAAGGGTTCATTTTTGCTTCTGATGTATTTGCCATAAAATCTGAGCTTCTAAAATCTCATGAAATAAATACGGGATTACGTCATATAATACAAATTTTGAAGATGACAATCCGATTTTTGGCGTAAATGTGACAAGGATGGTAAGTCAGATAATATCCGAAAATTTTCAAGTTTTCGGATATTATCTGACTTACCATCCTTGTCACATTTACGCCAAAAATCGGATTGTCATCTTCCAAATTTGTATTCTAAAATCTCGATTGAAAAAATTCTTTCGTGGACCGCCGATCACTTAACAACAAAAATAAACTTTTTGTTTGTTACAAAGACTGCGTGTGCCGAATCGTACAGTATCTGTTATGCTGATTACGAATCTGCTGGCTAAATTGTGCTATCGGGCATAGTTCTCGGGTAATCTGTTGTTTCAGTGTACAATATGCCTTCATTTTGGCATGTATATTTCGCTACAAGCAATTAATTGCACTTACCTCAAAAAGTAGTTATTTCGGATTTTCTTCTGTACTTCGGTCGTACTACATCCTTTTTTAGAGTCCAATAGTAACCTAGCATTTTAAGGTTCCATTTTCCTTTATAGCGGCTTTCTATAAATATGTCCTGATGAAAACGTTCTCCGTGCTCATCACTTACAGTTCCTAAGTTCTGTAGGGAAAAAGTTCAGATGCGAGTGAAGGAAATGTATTTTGAGGGACATATTGCATCTTATGGCCTTATAGTTTTCTAGAAGCTCAGTAACAAGTTCTTTATAATTGTCTGTCTTCCGGTTACCTAAAAATTCAGTACCATATCTTTAAAGGACTTCCATGCAGCAGCTTCAGCTTCATTCAAAGTGCCTTCAAATGCATCAGAAAGATCAGGATCATTTGATTCTTCCTGACTTATAATTTGAGGCACTGAATCTCCCGAGAAATCTGGGTCTCGTTGTACTTCAACATCTTCTTCGCTGTGACGATTTATTTCATCAGTATCACTATCATCTAAATTCCATGACTGTGAAGGAACAGGAAGTTCTGGACATGAGGAACAGGTCTTATGGACGAAGAAATACTGGGATACTAAATCGTGTCTTTGGTCTTAGCTGTAATTCCAGATATCTTAGTGGCGCAGAAGTAACAGTCTGAGTGGTCTTTCGGTTCCCTCCAAACAATTGGTTCCGCAAATGGCATTTCACGTGATCCCTTCAACCAGCCAGTCAACAAAGTTACATATGAATTACAACAAATGTAAGACGCCCAAAATTTATCTTCATCACCCATTTTGCACTGGAAATAAAGTTCATACGATTTTCTAATCAACGGTGTGAAATGTCGCCTTTGAGACTTTAAAGTAAATTGTCCACAAATGTAGCAGAAACTGTTTGGATGGTTCACACAAGTACGCGGTATTATTTAACTTACACTTTGCACAATCCACACTACTTTTAAAAACCACGAGAAAATGCACGTCCTTCTATACCAATTAAATGCTTTCGAATGACAAAAAGCCTGCTTTGTTCCCCCTTCCCAGAGGAAATTGCACAACAGGAAGTAATAGCGCCAGTATGTCTACTCTCAGAGACACAGCTATCCTGACTGCAGACAGATGTCTCCATTGGGAAACATAGGGAAATTCCTTTAAGTAACGCAACATTCACCCCAATGGAGTTCCGTTAGAAGAAATTGAAGCCCATGCAGTGTGGAGCAATTGTGACTTAATATTTGGTTTCAGCACCTGTAAATACATTCAAAACCATTAGAGTCTTATTTGTAACAAAGCCATTGTTGTTCAGTGAATTGGCTGCTTCTGGTTTACCCTCCAGCCGTCCGTTGCGAAGGCTACCCTTAACATCGAACCATCGTTATCACCACTTGGCGTGCTGTCGCTTCAGAGCTGCGTGTGGTGCCGAATGGAACAGTGCTGTTCAGCGACGAATCGCGGTTCTGTTTCATCACGGATAATCTCCGTGTGAGAGTCTGGAGGCGACGTAGCCAACGGTCGGATTATTCCGCCATTGTTGAGCGCCACACGGCACCACAACGTGGAATCATGGTGTGAGGTGCTATTAGCGCCAACAGCTGCTCACCGCTGGTGCGCATTTCGGGCACATTGACGGCACGTCGCTATGTTGACGAGGTGTTGTGACCTGTTGCATTACCGTACCAGCAGGGCGTCCCAAATGCCGTTTTTCAACAAGATAACGCCTGGTCGCATACTGCTCGGATAAGCCTGAATGTTTTACACGGTGTGCGGATGTTTACGTGGCCAGCACGATCCCCCGACCTCTCGCCCATCGAACATCTGTGGGACACGATTGGACATTGGTTGAGAACCCCCCTCCCCCCAAAAATGAAGATGAACTGTGGACTTGGATCAACACGACATGGTCTACGATATCCCAGGACTCTATTCGGTCTCTCACTGTCTCGATGTCATGTCGGATTCAACGCTGTATCTCCCAAAATGGGGGCCACACTCCTTATTGATCATCCTGTATATTCGGCCACTGGATCCTAGTCTGTATGTGACAATTAAATCATTTGTTCAGGACCTACTTGGCTATCTGTGTGTGCAGTTTGGTTTGTTTTCGAGCATTCCTTCATGGTGTGGCACTTTCTCTCCCAGGCAGTGTATATTAGTGTTATATTTCTTTCATTCTTCACTGGGGACAATTCGATTTGATTTACATTTCATAACATGCATGATAACCGGTTTGTATGTGCTGCATTTTGCCATTCACAGAACAGCCCCAGCGTCATGTATCAGGTGCTCAACTTAATTCACGGCTCCTAACCGCAAGCGATCTCAGAACTTCGGCAAATGCAAATAGCTGTGTGCGACAATTGCTGATTGCAGCGCCATCCAACAGCTTTCCAGGCAACCGTAACCGCTCACAGCTGTAGTGACAGATGGGACGAAAGTTGACGGTGAAAGCAATATCGTTCGAGGAGCAGCATTTGAGGCACTGTATCCTGTTCGCGTTTCAGCTAAAAAAAGTGCCGCGGAAGCCCAGCAAACGATCTGTGCTGCTTTGGGTGAGGCTTCCGTGGCCTACAGTACGTGTAAGAAGTGATTCCAGAGGTTTAAGCAGGGAAATTTCGATCTCCGTGATGCAGAACGCCCGGGATAGCCACAGAAAGTTGACGATGAGGAACTGGAACAACTGTTGGACGCGATTCCCTGTCGCACACAGTCAGAGCTTGCCCAGAAACTCATAGTAACACGGCAAGCCATTGCAAAGCGCCTGTCATAAGCTTGGACGGATTCACAAGGAGGGCCGTTGGGTGCCCTACCAACTCACAGCTGCGAACAAATCTAGGCGCTATGATGTTGCTGTGTTCTTGCTCTCTAGATTCAAGAAGGATTTCCCCCACAAGATTTAGACTTGTGATGAGAAGTGGATCCTCTACGAAAATCCTAAGCGGCGCAAATCGCGGGTTTATCCAGGTCAGGTTTATCCATGTAAGGTTGCATTATGAACACCTGATGGGCATTGAGCGAGGAAGGATTCTTGGGTATAAAGAGCTGGCTCAAACGAGTTGTTGCAATCAGTGAAGAGCCGACATTGAGTCGAAAGGGTGTTTCTTGTGGCTCTCTATGACCCGTCGCCGAAGAAGGTTGCATTATGAACGCCTGACGAACTTTGAGCGAGGAAGGATTCTTGGGTATAAAGAGCTGGCTCAAACGAGATGTTGCAATCGAGAAGCGGATGGCTTAGTGGTTAGTGAGGCAGACTATCAATGCAAGGTCCTCAGGTTCGATCCTGGGCTGATCTTTCAGAGATGGTGTGATTTACTAACAATCGCTGAATATCCGCCGTGCTTCGGACGAGCACGTTAAATGACGGCCCCCAGGCTGGACCCACTGGTTAAATGGGTATCCTTTCCTTTGCCCCCTGAAATTCTCTCACCCCTCTCTATGTGCAACATCGTACTTGTACGGTGGCGCCATGTACTGTACTCTAATCTCACTACAAACTGGTCTGTCAAAGTCATTAGACTTGCTCTCATTCCTTCCGTTTCTGTGTCCTGCCCAAAAGGCGAACTCGCTGTTGGTGGCTGGGACCTAAACTCTATTCATTGTGGAAGGAAGTCCTACAAGAAAATGACAAATGAGATGTTGCAATCAGTGAAGAGCTGACATTGAGTCGAAAGGGTGTTTCTTGTGTTTCACTATGCCCGTCAACAAAGAATGTTGCATTATGAACACCTGATGGGCATTGAGCGAGGAAGGATTCCTGGGTATAAAGAGCTGGCTCAAACGAGATGTTGTAATCAGTGAAGAGCTGACATTGCGTCGAAAGGGTGTTTCTTGTGTCTCACTCTGCCCCGTCGCCGAAGAAGGTCGCATTATGAACACCTGACGGACTTCAAACGAGGAAGGATTGTTGGGATGAGAGAAGCCAGATTTTCCTACCTCGAAACTGCCGCTCGTACGGAACGAAACACCACAACAATGATGCAAACGTGGCGTCAGTGGATAGATGTATCTCGGACGCATAGAAATGCGGGAAATGGACCACAAAAACAGCACGACTTGATAGATAGCTCTGCTGCATGGCAGTAACCGATCGCAACGCGACATCTACCACGTCGATGCAGCAGTGGCGTACTGTCACGTGCCAGGCTTTTCCCAACAACACAATTTATGACATTTTTTTTATGTTATGACGTAGGAATGCGAACAACACCTTCCATCAGCGGCTTACGAAAGAACTTAGAAGGTTCCAGAAACAAAAAGAATAGGGAAAAAACAGGAATATATTCTATTCCACTACAATACTCTGACGGGACCAGAAAGCTGTATATTGGAATAACTAAGCGATCGATTGGGGTAAGGAAGAAAGAACACAAGAGAAATTTGAAAAATAAACGGCTGGTTTCAGCCCTGACAAGAAGTGTAATACTGGAGGATGCTGTTCCAGATTGGGATGAAACAAAATGCGTCGCTAGATACATCACAAAATTGGAATCAGCAATAAGGGAATCAATCGAAATTTTATCAACGCGTAACGCATGTAATGACGGATTATCACTGCAAACCCCAAATTTGTGGAAAATGATTTTTAATAGTGGACGTAATTTATAGATTTATTTGGCATCTATTGTTTCTCTGATTTATTTACGATATCATGTAAGCGTGTATCGACATTGTACGTGTAGGCACGAGTGTATACTATGAGCGATTTATCGCACACATGATTTATATCTTATGACATTTGATGCAGTATGTATTATTTAGTCCGTTTATTTTTGGAGTTTTAAATCATGTAACAAATTCTCTAAAGTTACATAAGCTTTGAAAAAGCCCTTTGGTGAATAGCGAAAGCTGGGCGAGTTAATAAATTCATAATTACACCAAGATACGGAGTGTTTATTCTAAAAACACAGTTCGACGTCGTCTGCTTAACAGAGGACTGGTCTCTTGCAGTACATTGCTACACATTCCTTTGACCCTCGACTACAGACGCCTCAGACTGCTATGGGGTCTAGAACACAGACACTGGCGGGTTTATTGGCAACAGGTCGTGTTTTCTGACGAGTGACAATTCAGCTTGATGCACCACGATGGTCTCGTATCTGTTCGAAGATATCGTGGTGAACGCCACTTTGCAGCGGCATACTGGCCCAATGCCAAGCGTCATGGTTTCGGGCTCTATTGAGTTCAATTCGCGATCTCGTCTGATACGAGTTGAGGGAACCCTCAACAGCCAGCATTACATCAAGGATGTTTTAGGGGCAAAGGGGATATATACTCTTCTTTCAGAGTTGACCTGGTGCTATATTCCAGCAGAAAAATACTCTGCCATATGTGGCCTTGAATGTCCAAGACTTCTTCCGTGCACGGCAGATACCGCTTCTTCTCTGACCTGCCCGTTCTCCGGATATGTCCCCGATCGAACATGTCTGGGACACAGTAGCTGAGCGGCTGGTCCGTCAAGCGCCTCCGCCACTCAGCACACACGAATCCAATTCTCGCATAGAATCAGTCTGGCAGGCTATTGTTCCTCAGGACAATATCTAAACTCTCTTCAATTCAATGTCCCTCAATGCAGAGGCTGTTATTGCTGCTCGATGTGGTTTCACATGATACTGAGTTTTGAAGCGAAAATATCTTGTACTGTATAGCTCCAATCAGTTATCTCTTATGCATAACACGAGGAAATTGATATAAATATCGTTTGAAAAGCCCGATTCTTTCTTGGTGTTGCAATTTTCACAAACAGTAATGTACAAAGAAGCGTTGATTATAATCATGAGGAACCACTCCTAACACAACAGACAAATTTCATCTAAACAATGTATCCCTGATTGATTGTTTAACTGAAATTCGTTCGTCAGTCATCATGACATTTTTCAGCAGACAGTGTTCGCTGATGCCTCTACACCGACGTATATTTGTGGTTTTCGAGATTAAGGTGGTTCCACCTAAAATCTCTGCCTTATGTTTCCAATCGTAAAACTTCTTTGCATATTTTCTTCGCAATTAATGTATTCCCAAGGATGAAAATTTGCACATCGAAAAAACTAACTTTAAGTTATAGCATGGGATGCTTTATACTTGGTGAAACATAACCATAATTAAGCAATCCAACACTTGCTTGTCTACTGGCGACATCAAAGTACAGGCCGCGCCATCTATTAACAGGTCTGAACATTACTCAAAGAAAAATGATTGATTTTTAATATAATTACTAGACGGAACCCGTTGGAATCGACGGTCAGTTTTTTTTTTTTTGAAAAAAGTAAACTCATATGAAACAACAAATGTAAACTTTGTTTGATTGACAAATTCATTTAACCACTTCAGTAAAGACAATAATCCAGGTTCGTGATGAGCATCACGACTGTACCCTTTTTCAGTCGTAAAACGTGAGGCGGAAGTCCACTGATCTCGATTGTGTGCACAAATTCAACTGTATAGCGCACTCTTTCACTCTCATCTTCAGTCACAACTGTGTTTTGTAAATGTTGTTTGAACGAGATTCGCGTTGCGAGTACTCTTCACCCGTGGGAATAAACGGTTAGTTTATTTTTATTTATTTTTTTTTTTTGAAAAGAATAGACTCATATGAAACAGCAAATGTAAACTTCATTTGTTTGACAAATTCATTCAGCCACTTCAGTAAAGACAATAGTCCAGGTTCGTGATTTTTTTGACTAAAGGTTTAACGACCACCGTGAGCAACTTAATAGGCTATAAGCAGTCACCGTAATATTTTCACTAACAATGGTCACCGGAATATTTATTTACATCTTTGCATAATGGGAAACGTCTTATCTACGTGAATAAACTGAATCGAACGAATATTAAATTGTGTATATGCATCACACAGTCCAATGGCATAACGCAATCAGGTCTTCGAGAGTGTTCGTTGCTCCAATGAGAATAACTTTGATACCAACGCATGCTAGCGTTGTTTTGCGCAACGGCTGGCTCAGAAAAGAGAAGATTTCGGGCTATCTCAGTCTTCCCATGCTTCCGCCTTCAACAGCGCGTGAGTCAACCACAGGCGATCGAATGTCAATCGCACGCATCTCGCGTAGACTTTTCATGGGAAATTTTCCGCCCCGCAACGCCCGAACCGTTGGCCCAATCTCATTTTTCTTTTCGACTGGCACACCTATATGGTTAAGGTATCAAAATAAGACCTTTATTTTGATACCTTAACCATATCTTTAAGTTCAGCCATTCTCCCAAAATAGGACTCACAGTAAAAAACCTTATAGAATTAATATCATCATCCTTATCAACCATTATCAAACCACTGCTGGACGAAGGTCTCCCCAAGTTTCTTACACAACGGTCTGTCTTGCGCCAGTCTCCTCCATGTTACTCCCGCATACTTTCGAATTTCATCCGCCCGTCTCCCATGCGGTCTTCTTCTGGGTCTTTTCCTGTCCCTCGGAATCCAGTCTAAAATTTCAGCTGTCCGTCGATGGTCTGTCCTTCTGGCAATATGTCCAGCCCATTGCCATTTCAGGGATTTTACTCTGATCATGATGTCTCCCACTCTTGTCATTTTTCTGATCCACGAGTTCCTCTCCTTATCTCTCCTGGTAACACCAAGCATGCACCTCTCCATGCTGCTTTGAGTTGTCTGCAGTCTTTGTATGTCTCTTTTAGTTAAGGTCCATATCTCTGCACCATATGTAAGCACTGGAAGGATGCATTGATCAAACACTTTTCTGTCAAGACATAATGGCATATTGCCGTTGAAAATTATACTGTTTTTTCCGAACGCTCTCCAGGCAAGTTTTATACGCCGATTAATTTCTTCATCAATGTGACCCTCACTTGATATCTGCTGTCCAAGATAAATGTAGGTATTGGTTATCTCCAGTTTTTCCCCATCAATCGATAAATCTTCATTTCTTGTAAAAGCATTGTACATCACTTTTGTTTTCTGAAAGTTCTTTTTTAATCCCACTTCTTTGCTCTTGTCAACAAGTTCTTGGATCATACTCTGCAGCTTTGATGGGGGTAGTTGCAAAAATGACTACGTCATCAGCAAAACGAAGGGGAGTTAGATAATCTCCATTAATCTTATCCCTTTGTTTTCCCAGTTCAGTGATTAAAAGACATTTTCTAATGTGGTATTAAAGAGTTTGGGAGATATAGTGTCACCTTGTCTCACTGCCTTTTCAATTTTTATGTGTGTTGTATTTTCAAACACCCGAATCTTTGCACTTGCATTTTCATAGATGTTATGAATAATATTAATGTATGCATCTTCAATACCGCAGGCTTTCAAAGCCATTGTAACTGCTGATGGTTTCACCAAATCAAAGGCCTTTTCATAATCGATAAAAGCCATGCATAATGGAAGTTCATATTCCCTCGCTTTTTGAATTAGTTCTCCCAGTACGTGGATATGATCTATAGTGCTGTAGACACTCCTGAATCCAGCTTGTTTTTTTTGGTTGATCCATGTTCATTGTCACCTTCAAGCGGTGTGAAAGAACTTTAGTGAAGATTTCATAAACCACTGATAGGAGGCTGATAGGTCTGTAGTTTCTGAGATCCTCAATGTCACCTTTTTTATGTATCAGGATCATTGTAGCACTGTTCCAATTCTCAGGAATCTTCCCTTCATTAAGGCATCGAGTGAAAACTTGGGCGAGTACTGTTTCAATTTCTCCACTTGCTTCTTGTATAATGTCTACGGTAATTCCATCTTCTCCTGGAGCTTTTCCCCGTTTCATGTTCTTGATTGCATGTGTAACTTCTTCTGGGAGGTCTGGAAGAACTCTGGTACCTTTTGTAATGTCTGGAGTATATGTATCATTCCTTTCACATAGTTTTGAGTAGAAATCTTTCACTCTTGTCAAAATTTCACCTCTATTTCTTGTTACAGAACCATCTGCTTTTCTCAGGGCCATAATCTGTTTTCTTCCCTTACTCAGATGTCCCTTTGCTCTCTTCAGGCTTGGGTTGTTTTCAATTGCTTTCCTCACTAGTTCACAGTTGAATTTCCTTACATTTTCAGTGATACTTTTTCGTACCGTCTTGCGTAGCTCTATATATTCCACTTTGGAAGTCACATCTCTTTTAGTTGTTCTCATCTTTCTTCTTTTTTGCTTCAGAATTTTGGCTTTTCCTGATAATTTGTTCGTATGCAACTTGTTCTTAGTACCAGCTATTTTTGTTGCTGTTTCCATAAGAGTCTTGGTTAGTTTTCTGTTAACTTCAGGGATGTCCACTTCTTCCGACGTTAAACCTACTAGAGCAGAGAATCTGTTCCTCAGTTCCAATATGAAGGTATTATGATGTTTTTTAAGGTTGGTGGTGACAATACACTTTGTTTGTTTTATGAGCTTGCCACGCTCGAGTTTAGCATTGAGGTGCATCTTAAATCTTACCATTCTATGGTCACTACCTGTGCTGAACTTGTGTAGCACACTGCAGTCTTCCATGACAAATTTCTTGTTACTCATAATAAAATCCATTTCACTTGTCAGTCCATTGGGATGCCTCCATGTCCATTTCCTTTGTAGCTTTTTCTTGAAAAAGGAGTTCATGATGAAAACCCTTCTGTCTCTGCAAACTCAACGAGAGTATTTCCACGCTGGTTTCTGTTGCCGTGACCGAATTCACCTACTGAAGTTTTCATTCTGTTGCCGTTGCCCTATTTTCGCACTGAAATCTCCCATAATGATCTTCAAGTGCTTCCTGCTTTTATTATTTAGATGACGAATTTCCTCATAAAATTCTTCAATCTCTTCTTTAGGATGACTTGTAGTGGGTGCATAAGCTTGAATAATCTGAGTCTGGTATCTTCTCGAGAGTTGGATAACGAGTCGTGCAGCTCTGTCAGAGGAAATTCAACTTCTACAACTTTATCCTTCAGTTTCTTGCTTATTATAAATCCAACACCACTAGTTATGCCAG
Source organism: Macrothele yani (assembly GCA_039090855.1). Classification (NCBI taxonomy): domain Eukaryota; kingdom Metazoa; phylum Arthropoda; class Arachnida; order Araneae; family Macrothelidae; genus Macrothele; species Macrothele yani. Next base: position 120,427,697 of record CM076989.1, read on the forward strand.
TATCAGTCCCATGATAGTAGAAGAGATGTCCACTTTTCAGTTCAATGAGATCTTCTCCTTACCTCACTTAGCCCGACGATGTACCACTTGATCCTTTGTAGTTCTTCTTCCAATTCAAGGAGCTTTGAATTAGAAAACAGGGAGCGTCTGTTATACGTAGGAAAGGTCAGCATCAGATGGCAGCCTAGTCCGGTCAGCCGGTGATTCTTAGCACCCTCTGCCTTCATGTCGCACTGGCCGCTGCCTTGGCCAGGTACATTCCAGCTGCCGGAGACTGAGGGCCAAGATTTAAGTTGTGGAGTCATTTTGGAAGGGTTTGGCCGTAACTCACCATGCTGGCCAAGCGGGTTGGTGAGTGTGGGATAGAATTTCCTCTAATCCCCATGGTATAGTTATACCGCTATTTGGCGGTCGTCAGAGCCCCTTTAGTGGGAACAGGATGCACCACAAGAAGGCGGAGTTGACATTTATCAAGGAGAGGCTGTAGTATATTGCGCATCACCTGAATATATAGATGGGTTTAAAGTTAGTTTTATCGATGTGCAAATTTTCATCCTTGGGACTACGTTAATTGCGAAGAAAATGTGTAAAGAAGCATAAGGCAGAAATTTTAGGTGGAGCCAATTTAAGCGCATGATTTTCTTTCTAAGTCTGTTGTGTTCTTGTATTTTACTCTGGAGCTACTTTTATACGTACTTTACGTGTCTACACGGTTCTCGTAATTAATTTTGGAGCACGTTCCTTTTCAGCGCGTGATTTTTTTATTGATTTGATAACGGAAGCATTTGCGACTTGTTGGGCAGTTAAGTTTGCTTTATTGATTTGATTACGGAAGCATTTGCGACTTGTTGGGCTGTTAGTTTGCTTTATTGATTTGATTACGGAAGCATTTGCGACTTGTTGGGCTGTTAAGTTTGTTTTATTGATTTGATTACGGAAGCATTTGCGACTTGTTGGGCTGTTAAATTTGCTTTATTGATTTGATAACGGAAGCATTTGCGACTTGTTATTCTGTTAAGTTTGCTTTATTGATTTGATTACGGAAGCATTTGCGACTTGTTGGGCTGTTAGTTTGCTTTATTGATTTGATTACGGAAGCATTTGCGACTTGTTGGGCTGTTAAGTTTGTTTTATTGATTTGATTACGGAAGCATTTGCTTTATTGATTTGATTACGGAAGCATTTGCTTTATTGATTTGATTACGGAAGCATTTGCTTTATTGATTTGATTACGGAAGCATTTGCTTTATTGATTTGATTACGGAAGCATTTGCGACTTATTGGGCTGTTAAGTTTGCTTTATTGATTTGATTACGGAAGCATTTACGACTTGTTGGGCTGTTAAGTTGCTCTACTTAATGATCCATAGTTTCTTTCAACTTTATTTTTGGAAGCAATTCTTTTGGGTCTATGAACTATCTTTAGGCGTTTAATTTTGTCAGAACTGTTTTTCTTTCTAATCTGTAAGGTATAACGTAACCCTTTTTGGTCGGTGAGCTCGGTGTTACTTTATGTCTAAAGCCATGACTAAGGAAAAGTTGAACTAAATGAGAATACGATGCACTAGTTCACAGCCAGACGAAACATAAACAGAAAGTCAACTTACGATAACCTTTTATTGGTTCAGCAAATTGAAGAAATCCACAATATAGACACATATAACACCGTATCATCTAGCTTTTACACAGATCGAACATCTCCACACACACACACACTCACACATACACTGAGCAACTGCTGTATCTTCCTTTTTATCCATCGTTCTTATCACATTCATACGTCTCTCTCCCTGACCTCAAAAGTGTTGCCAACCTCATTCATATGAGAGAGAGAAGATATCACGTTAAGTTTGGAAAGTACGAAGGAGAACAAACTCAAATTTACATGAGAAAAGGAACTAAAAATGAAAATTAAATTAGAATATACGTCACCAGTGGCGTATCTTGGGTCCGTGACCTGGGCTATTCCCCCCCCCTACACCCCATACCCAAAGTACTGTTTTTTTTAATTGCGAAGTTTATTTTTTGATTGATAAGTAATAGAAGTAACATTTTTTTCGAAATTTTAGGTACATGCTATTGCTAACATGATACCAAATAATTATGGGGATTAAGACTTGAACGCTTATTTCTACACGAACTCCATTCTTGTTTCTTTTTGTGTGAACTTGAGCGTTACGTTTACACAAAAGTTTTTCTTCCGAGTACTTTTTCATATTTAAAAATGATGTTTTTCTCTATTATCAGCCAAGCTACTCGAATGTACAATGTCCTTGTGTGACTCTAAGATACACTAGTGTGCAAAAATTAAGGACGAAGAGGAGAAATTATCATAATAGCGGAACGAGCAGGCAGAACGGACCGAAAGACCACTCAGGTGATAGACTAGGGTCCGGTACGGTAGGGCATGCGCATATATGCAGCATGACGGGGGGGATAGAGTGTCGGAAGGATATAAAGCACACGGGCGGTGTACGCTCAGCAATTCGGTGAAAGCTATTGCACGGTGTACATCGGTTTGAACGACATCGAGTTGCTGCCACCGTGTGATATGGCCAACAGGCAATCCAGTAGACGACATCTGGATGACTTTACCCGAGGTCGCGTCATTGGGAAGTTGGAAGAAGGTCGAAGTGTGACTAGTGTGGCCGAGGAGTTCGGGATCGCTCACAGCATCGTTTCACGAGCTTGCCGAGAGTTTAGCAGTGGTCGTCCACGAGCAACCACGGCGGCGAACGACCGGTATATTGTCCTACAGGCGAGAAGAGACAGACGGCAGACAGCGGGAGAAATCGCAAGGCACATGCAACAGATAACTGGACATCCGTTATCGCGTTTTACCGTGACCAGGAGGCTGCAGAAAGGTGGTCTATTTGCACGAAGACCAGTACGGTGTGTGCCGTTAATGCCTGCTCATCGGAGACGGCGGTTTCTGTAGTGCCAGGAACACAAGAACTGGACACATCAGCAATAAGGTCGAGTTCTCTTTACGGATGAGAGCCGATTTAGTCTGACGAGGGATTCTGGAAGTATACACATCTGGAGAGAGCAGGGAACACGCAATCACACCTCCAACATCATCGAAAGGGACCGGTTTGGAGATGGTGGAGTTCTCGTTTGGGGCGGTATCATGCTTGGTAGCCGTACTGACTGCCACATCTTCCAAGGAGGTTCAGTCACTGGTGTCCGCTATTGTACCGAGGTTCTCCTTCCTCACGTGCGTCTGTTTAGAGGTGCTGTGGGTCCTGGGTTCCTCTTCATGGACGACAACACTACACCTCATCGTACAGTGGCTGTCGCAGTGCTGTTGGAGAGTGAAGATATTCAACGCATGGATTGGCCCGCATGGTCGTCCCCGGACCCAAATCCAATCGAACACGTGTGGTACCTTCTCGTGAGACGCTTGGCAGCACGTCACCAGCCGCCAGCAACGATTCCGCAGCTGCGATTGCCGCTACAAGAGGAATGGGCCGTGATGCCTCAACAGCTCCTTGACAATCTCGTCCTCAGCATGGACAGACGTTGTAAATCCTGCAACGCAGTCAAGGGTGATCACATCCCCTACTAAAAACTGGATTTTTCTTGGCAGTCGCCTGTCACATGGACGTTTCTGTCTTCTGTCCAGTTGTGCTCGAAGCTACCTTTTCAATAAAGTGCCTTTGTATCCTTTGGATTCCTTGTTTGGACGGTTTTGCTCACTTGTCCCATATTCTTACATCTTGGGGATCTTATGGTATGATTTGAGTCGATGTGGAGCACTTCTGCACGACGTTACATTCGAAAAACCGTCTCGTCCTTAATTTTTGCACGCCAGTGTATATCTTGGTTCTTTTTAATACGGAAAATCTTCTGTCGGAAGTTGTTGATGAAAAGTTTACTATTAGATCTGCTAATTTGTACACCTCAATAAACACTATGTCCAATTATTCAACTTTTTGTAACAAGTAATGTCTCTTACTGATTTGTTTTGTATTCAACAAATGAATAAAACACCTTCAGTTCATTTTTTAATCGAGCTGTATCAAAAAAATTTGAAGCATAGAGTTCTTTTAAGCTCTGATAGTAGATGTTCAGGGAAGTTTTCACGAAATTTATATCAAAACAGTTCGAATCCAACAAAGCCACGAATTTAAGATATAATATCACTGATTTTAATTCATTGACACTTTACACAAACTGCAACCGCTCTCGCGAAACACGCTCTGTTAAAGGCCGAAGCATGGAGCGACTGAGGTAGTACGAAGTCTTCTCTTTTCTGAGCGAACCGTTGTGCAAAACAATGGTCCATTCACCTCCACACGATTATTTACGTTGTTCTGGAAACGCTAGCAGGTGATCTTATCAAAGTTCTTCGCATCGGAACAGCGAAGACCTGCTTGCATTATGCCGTTGATCATCGCTCGCCAGACTGATTCTCATAATCGAAAGAAGCGAATCCGCTCGTGTTTTTTTCGCAGCGAAAGCATCGGCATATCTTTATACCGTCGATAATTGACTTTTATTTGTTCATTCTCTGGTCTTCGTAGCAAGCTTAGCTAGCCTCGAATATACGCCACTGTAGGTCACAAAGGTTCTACGATTTACAGAGGTCACAAAAAGGAAATTGGAAAAACTATCAAAGATTATTCCTTTACTAGGTGCCCAGGGAGTTATAAGAAAGTAATCGGGTTTACTTCGGCGCCGTTCTGATTTTATAAACTCCTGAAACAATGGAGCGCGTTAAAGATTGGTATTTTCCATATTTCTCGCACGCTACTCCTTTCACGAATGAAGGCATAAGCCACGTTTATGTCTAGGAGAGGACAAAAAGTTCTTTCGAAGAAAAGGCACTAATAAATAAACAAGAGCTATTCAAGTCTATTTTATAGACTCGGAAGTAAAGTTTAGGATGCGCTTTGCTGTTCTAAAACGGCAGGTTACTTTAGATCGAGGGGAAGAAAATCGGTATTTCATTTTCGCATGGATTACAAAAGCATTCGAGACGAAAAACACTTTCCAGCCTCAACCTGTGAAAGGAAGTCGGACGATTAAAGCTGATTTACGAATGAGACCTCAAATAACGGCGCTACAAACTCTCTTTTTATTGCCTGATGCGTCATAGGAATTGATAGGCGAACACGCAGTTTTCACGCTATTTATAGCTGGCGCGATGAAAAGGACAAGCTGAGGCCTTACTGCATGGTTAAACCACTATTTCAAGAGGAACCGAAGAGTTTCTTTTTTTAATTTTTTTTTTTTTTCATCACTGCATCATCTTCTCTTCCTCATTTGCAACGTACGAATTTCCAAGGGCAATCGACAGACAGCGATGTATTTATTATTGAAGGTCTCAGTGTCGTCATTGGCTTGTCGAAGTTTTTCGCAAGCGATGTTCCAGTTGGACGCGTCGCGAATAGATTCAAGCACAACTAAATTTATAACTCGAAGAAAATTACATGCAGATGAACAAGATTTTTTTCTTCGTAAAAAGACTCACCATCAATATATGGAGTAATAAAGCTGTTGAGGAAATGACGTCGCTCCTATCAGGTTGATCCAGATCAGCTGATGCATTTCTGAAGTTACTTTTAATTAACGCAACAAGTTAGTAAAACCATGCAATGCATTGATTATGATACGTTTCCAACATACCAGAAATCATTACTCAAGTTATTACTCAAGTTATGAGGATAATGGTTGTGGAATAAATCTCGCTGCTTTGCCTTGACCTTTGATCCCATTTCGATGATATTCAACAGAACCGGTTCAGTGTACCTCCGGAACAACATGATAAAGTTTTGTCGCAATCAAACCCTTTTTACTAAAGTTATGACGCATAAGGGCAATGGAATGGATCCCGCTGCTATGCCCTGACCTTTGACCTCATTTCGCCCATTTTCAATAGGGTTCCTCCCCAGGTTGTCTCCCTACCACTTACTAAAATTTCATCGAAATGGAACCATTTTTACGCGAGTTATAGTGCTGACAGGCTGACAGACGGACAAACCTGGAACATATACGCTTCTTTAACCTATGGCTGGAAAGCGTAAACAACGAATGATGTTCGTTTTATTAAATTTGCCCCAAATGATTTTGCTGTAATATTTCTGACTTTATCGTCTGGGTCTTCCGGCTATTTAATTACACTGGTTTCCATAAATTAAGGGAAAAAAACAACAACAACATGAAAAACGGCGATCCCAAAAAATACGTGATGAAACATTACGAAACTTGGTTTAAGCGTGTATTATACCTTTCGTTCAGAAAGGATCCTAAAACATTCCGTAAGAAATACTTCATTCTGACAAAAATGACCACGTTCGGTGCAAGGGGAAAAATAAAGTGTGAAAGTGGAATAGCCAAAGTACATGAATAGGGATTGTGGTCACTTCTCCCAGAAATGCAGGCCTCACAGAGATTACTCATGCTGTTAATGACGGTGTCTAGGGCACAATAGGCTGCAACGACCCCATTACTCACTCAAAGCTTGTCTAAGCCCCTCTAGCTCTTGTAAAGGGGGAGGGGGTTGAGGGCAGCAACACGCCTCTCTAGGTCATCCCAAAACATTCTCGATCGGTTAAAGTCGGGCAACCTGGCTGGCCAAACAGTACAAACAGTGGCCTTTTCTTGAAGATACAGTACATTCGGTTTAATTGGAACATATTTAGGGACTACTGAGGCTAACATTAGCCTTTTTCCCTGGTTCGCTACTATGTTGCACTCTGGATGTTTTAATATGTGTTTTTTAATAGTATATAAGGCGATTTTCATTTGGATTGCGTATTTCTGATTTATCAAGGATTTGTAGTGTATTTTCTTAACTGCGTGCAACATGGAAAATAAATAAACTGAGATAAACATCGGGAGTAGAACACTTAGACCCAATTAAGCGGCTGCCCCAATTATGAGAAGCTTTATCCCAGAGAACTAATTTAGGATATTCTTCGAGTAATGTCCAAAGCAAACGGCTGCAAAGATTAACCGATGGCCTAAAACCCGAGGTGGGCCGACAGCTTATTAATTAAAAGTTGTCCACAAATAGTCAGTGTTTCCATTAGTCTGATACCTTGGGATCTTTTTTACGCTTTCCAACCGTAGGTTGAAGAAGCGTATATGCTCCAGCTTTGTCCGCACGATAACTCGCGTAAAAATGGTTCGATTTCGATGAAATTTCAGTATGTGGTAGGGAATCACCTGGGGACAAATCCGATCGAAAATGGGCAAAATGGGGTCAAAGTCCAAGCAGGACATAAGAGCGGGATCCATTCCATTACCCTTGTGCGTCATAACTTGCGTAAAAATGGTTCGATTTCGATGAAACATTAGTATGTGGTAGGGGACCACATGGGGACAATATTTATTGAAAATGGGCGAAATGGGGTCAAAGATCAGGGCATAGGAGCGGGATCCATTCCATTGCCCTTGTGCGTCATAACGTGCTTAAAAATTGTTCGATTTCGATGAAATTTTAGTATGTGGTAGGGGACCACTTGGGGACGAACCCTATTGAAAATAGGTGAAATGGGATCTGAGGTCAGACAGAGGAGCTGGATCAATTCCATTGCCCTTGTGCATCATAACTTGCGTAAAAATGGTTCGATCGCGACAAAACGTTATCATGTTGTTTCGGCGGTATAGTTAATTGGTTCTGTAGAACATAAACGAAATGGGGTCAAAGGTAATGGCACAGAAGTAATATTTATTCCGCTGCCATTACTCTCATAAATTACGTAAAAATGCTTCTGTTGGGACAAAACTTTAGCATGTTATTCCGCAGGTATACTGAACCGGTTCTGTTGAATGTCATCGAAATGGGGTCAAAGGTCACGGCACAGGAGCGAGATTTATTCCACGGTGATTACCTTCATAACTTGAGTAATAACTTAAGTAATGATTTCTGGTATGTTGGAAAGCGTATCATAATCAATGCATTGCATGATTTTACTAACTTGTTTACGTTTTCCAACCGTAGGTTGGAGAAGCGTATATGCTCCAACTTTGTCCGTTTGTCCGTCCGCACGATAACTCGCGTGAAAATAGTTCGATTTCGATAAAAATTTAGTATGTGGTAGGGGACCACCTGGACACGAACCCTATTGAAAACGGACGAAATGGGATCAAAGGTCACGACATAGGAGCGGGATCCATTTCATTTTTCTTATGCGTCATAACTTGCGTAAAATGCTTCAATTTCGATGAAATTTTAGTATGTGGTAGGGGACCACCTGGGGACGAACCCTGTTGAAAATGGTAGAAATAGGGTCAAAGATCAGGACCTAGGAGCGGGATCCATTCCATCGCCCTTATGCGTCGTAACTTACGTAAAAATGCTTCTATTACGACAGAACTTTAGTATGTTGTTTCGGAGATATAGTGAACCGGTTCTGTTGAATATAATCGAAATGGGGTCAAAGGTCAGGACACAGCAGCGAGATTTATTCCACAGCTATTATTGTCATAACTTGAGTAATGATTTCTGGTATGTTGGAAAGCGTATAATAATCAATGCATTGCGTGATTTTACTAACTTGTTTTTGTATCATTATTGGAGGTTTAACGACCACGGCGAGCAACTCAATGGGCTATAAGCAGTCGCCCGTCCCTAATTTAGGATTACTGGTTCCAGGAAAGGGAGAAAGCCGGTGCCATAAGACAAATACAACATTCATACGTCACCGGGATTCGAACCCGGACCTATCTCGGGTGAATAATAAGAAGCCATCGCTTAGACCACTGCGCCATCGGGGCGGCAAAAGTCAAATTTTAAGAACATAGTTCATTACGAGTGTAACGACCTGGTGTTGAAGTCAAAATTTGAGGTCAACAAATTAAAGTTCGAGGGCAATTTGCGTTCCCAAAGACATCATATATTTTTCGGGACAGTAAATTAAATTCGATTACTGTCCTCAAGAATTCGAGACATCTTACGTAACAGACTATCTTTCTGTAAAAATGTCTTCTGACATACTCTGTGCATTGGTGAGGTTTCTCGCCAGTCTGAATCAGGAAATGCTCCTACGAAATTACAACCTGGTCGGGCATTTCATTCATCTTTACTGCCAACACGAAACGGTCCAGCCTTAAGGTTGTGGGCTTTTTGGGCGGTCAGTTCAAATCTGTACGTATAAAACTGAAAGGCCTCACTGACTCATCACCGAATCTCGGAAACTACTGAACTTAGAACTTTCATATTTGGTAGGAATGTTCCTTTTACAACATAGAGGCGCACTAAGGAAGTATTTATTTCCTACGATAACGTTCAGTGGATCGAAATGTTTTTTTTAAATATCCCAGCTTTGATAACACTAGGACGTTTTGCAATGATCGAGCCATTGTTGCCCAGCAACTGAAGCCCAGCCCAAAGTTTTGAATGACTTGAGTTGACCTGCTCAGTATATATTTTGTTCTAAATTTATTTGTTCTTAATTTATTTAACAAAACCCCCTTAAAAATCACGTAAAAAGCGCTATATCATAATATGCTTTGCATTTCTAGATTTATATTATCATTTGACATATCGAATGTCAAGGCTTTTTGAGGCAAAATCAAATTACCAACATTCGTTTTCACCGAAGCAACGGTGACGTCATATAAGTGGTAAGGTGACTGCAATAAATATAAAAATGCTGGTACATTTTCATAGTAATTGAAATCTAAAAAAAAGTTTCCTTCTGAAGATATTAGCGATGGCAACACAATTTTGCTCACGCTTATTAATATATTAATTTATGGAACAAATGATATTGTGGTATGGTATGAAATCCTGTATTATGTAAATATTTTTAATATCATCACGTTCGAAGAACGGGTATTTAGCTAGTATGATATAAAACTGAAAGAAGTAAGATAAAATAATTTACGGAACACAAGCGTAAAAAGCAGAGTACCCAGATGCTATATATCTTATCTTTCACAGAAGCATGAATTTGACCACGTATTTCCTCGCTAAATAAAAGTCATAATAAAACATCTAGTCATAATAAAATGACTGGATGTTAGAGGACTTCGCAGCATTTTCACCATGTTGAATTAGCTCCAAATTGTCAGAAAAAATAAAGGAATTGCAAAATATGAGCACATTTCACCAATCACGTTGAAACTCTATGGGAATCACGGAGGAACAGACATTTGTTTATGCCCAGCGCCATCACGTGACGTCACACTTCGACGACGTATTGGTTCCACAAACTGTGGACCACAGAAGGACTCACATGCAGTCATCTTGCAACTGACTTTGGGCTGCCTCTCGTCTTCTGATTGCTTTTCACCTCAGTTCATCTGTTAAGCGATGTCTCGCAATCATCCCAACAAATCTGCTATCTCAAAATCCAAAGTGAAAATCCTCGTGGCGTCAGTGAATAAACTTTTTCCACGTTTTATCAACACACAACAACCGAAACATTGTTATCCGGTCACCGCTGGGGATCCAAATCCCAGATCTCTCGAAATCTAGCCGAACGCGTTACCCTTACGCTACGGTGGCCAACAATCAACGGTGCTGTGTGTGTTTTTCTGTCAGCTCCTGACATCATAAATCCGTAAAATGGGCTCAGCTACTAAGACGTCTCCATCTGGTGGGTATTAACGGCACTGGCTATATATTAATTATAGCAGTTAAATCCAAAGGTCGAGATCCACAGTGAAAATTCTCCAAATATGTAGCGTCAGTGAATAAACAAAGACATCGCTCTTTCCACGTTTTTATCAACACATAGCAACCGAAAAATTCATCTCAACCTTTTCTTTACATCCCGCAAACGATGTAACGCACATCCCGCAACAACCCATTTTATGCTACGGATCATTTGCATAAACCAATGCCATTGCCAGCCATTTGCATACGGTAACATGACTCCGCGCTGCATTTCACGTCATACAACCAAGTTTCATGTATTTCGAACTCCTTTTTTTTCACAACTAATCTCTATTTTTCTTTTTCTTCCTTAATGTAAAGAAACCAGTGTATTTTAGCCTAAAACTATCCGTTCATTTCTAATTTCTTTGTATTTCACAGGTAAAAAAACACAAAGGGAGATTTTAAGTGGATTTTTAGAGAGACACACTTAATTCTTACTTTCAATTAGACACTTCCTTCTTTAAATTTTGCAGTTTATCGATTCGTATGAGCATCTAAGGCTAGGAGAGGTCGACGTTATTCCCAATTTAGGGTCACTGGCTCCAGGGAAGGAACATAACTCGGATGACTAAATGTAGACCATTTGGCTACTGGAGCGTCTCAATTTTTTCTTTATTTTTGAAAATGCTTAAAATCCTTTTACGTTTTCTAACCGTAGGTTGAAGAAACGTATATGCTCCAGCTTTGTCCGTCTCTGTTTGTCCGCACGATAACTCGCGTAAAAAATGGTTCGATTTCGATATAATTTTAGTATGTGGTAGTTGACAACCTGGGGACGAACCCTATTGAAAGTGGGATCAAAGGTCAGGACATAGGAGAGGGACCCATTCTATCACCCTTATGCGTCATAACTTACGTAAAATGCTTTGATTGCGACAAAACGTTAGTATGTTGTTCCGGAGGTATACTGAACCGGTTCTGTTTAATATAATTGAAATGGGGTCAAAGGTCAGGGCACAGGAGCGAGATTTATTCCACAGCCATTATCCTCATAACTTGACTAAACTGCTTCTATTGCGACAAAACTTTAGTATGTTGTTCCAGAGGTATGCTGAACCAATTCTGTTTAATATTATCGAAATGGGGTCAAAGGTCAGGGCAGAAGAGCGAGATTTATTCCACAACCATTATTCTCGGAACTTGAGTAATAATTTGAGTAATGAATTCTGGTATGTTGGAAAGCGTATCATAATCAATGCATTGGATGATTTTACTAACTTATTAGAGGCTAAATTTGCTTTTAAAAAGTACTTTTTACGTAATTTAAACATAAGGTCGTCCAAATGTAGTCATGATCGTACCAATTATGACTTCGGGATCAATTTTAAGAGCCCATGCCCGTCCGAGCCCGAAGTACGTCAGCCCGAGGCCGAATTTTTTATTGCAAGATAGAGATCGGGTCCGAAGGAGTCCCCAAACTATGACTAATCTATTTAAGCATTAATAACAAAAAAATGCTTTTAAAAAAGACTTTTTACGTAATTTGAACATAAGATCGTCCAAATCTAGAGTCATGTTTCCACTAGTTATGAGTTCGGGAACAATTTTAAGAAGTCGCGCCCGTCCCAGCCCGAAGTGCGTCAGCCCGAGCCAACCCGAAACAAAAATTTTTATTGCAAGATAGAATCATGGTCCGAACGAGCCCCCAAATTATGACTAACCTGTTTAGGAATAAATAACAAAAAACAGACTTCCACTCCCTTCTCCCAGCGATTAACTGGTGTCATTTTCAACTGAGGAGTTTGAAAGAATCCCTATGAGCTCCTACTGTACAGACACTTGATTTAATTGGCCATTCATTTCCTACCGAAATGCTTCGGCCGACGGGCGTCCGGGAAGACCGGGCGGCAGGCATCCGGGAAGACAGGGCGGCAGGCGTCCGGAAATATCGGGTAGCGGATATCCAGAAAGAACCGGTGGCACTGCAATCTACGTACGGCCCTCAATAGAATTAGCAGGGAGATGTACTTACTGATAGAAAGTACATAGTACGTTGTCGACGTACTATGTACTTTCTATCATCTATAATTTTTGAAGAAGCTTTTCTTCGCAGAAATCCATTAATGCGGGGCCTATGGCATTTGCTACCCAAGCCCGGAATAAATATCCTCCCGTGTCCCACTCTTCACCCAGACCCAGTTGCCGAAATATTTTGCTAAATCATACAAAATCACATTGAGAAAAAAAAAAAAAGATCCTGTCAGAGCCCGAGCTCGCCCAAACCCGAACCGCAGTAAATATTATGCAACCCAAGCCGGTTTTGCACACTGGCTTTGCTTCGGGCTCGGGCCGTCTTATTTCTGGTTCACACATCAAGGTATAGTCCACAGAGACTACCCATAAAATATCTTAATACAATGCACAAAAGAGGAGCTGGTTTGATCAGTTACCCTTCCCTGGTTGATCTTTGTCGTTCCTTCTAGGAGGCCAGATGTACTGGTTGCATGTACGTGACCAGCATATCTGGTTCCGTATGGGAAAAGGAACAGAAAACAATTACATGCGTCTTCTGTACTGGTGTTAGCAGGAAAATCCTTAAAAGCTCACAGTTCTTGTGCAAGGTTTTTCAGCTTTTCGGCAAGCTGAAAGCACTTACGCCGCCCAACAGTATGCAGATGAGTAAATACCTTTCCTATACAGTTTGCAGTTATACGTTTTTCACTTTCTTAGGAGATTCTGTGTTAGTCCCAATCTCACACTGCAGTTCCCATCGCTTTTCAGTTAGGTTATACGTAATTAATTAATACACATTTTTTCGATTATACCGGGTGATCCAAAAGTCTTGCACATTTTGAAAACGTAATAACTCGCGGAGTTTTGAGAGTAGGGCAACGCGGTTTGCGTAGAAGTGATCAGTATGACATCGGGGTTTTTATTAAATCACATAAATGTTTACTCATTTTACTTACATTTTTCATCGCTAGATGGCGCAGCAACCACAGGTTGGAAGCGTCGAGAAAAATAGACACCTGATTGTACCAGGTGTTCAATGTGATGGCCTTCCTGTTCCAGCACTGCCTGCAGACGAGAGAAAACACCATAAACGGCATTGAAGAGCATGTCCGGTGGTATAGCTGCCACATGGTGTCAAATGGCATCTTTCATCGTGGCCAATGAAGTGGAGCGACATCTGTACACTTGTAATTTTAGGTAACCCCAAAACCAGAAATCGCAAGGTCTTAAATTAGGAACGGGCGACTGCTTATTGTCCATCGAGTTGTTCATGGTGGTCGCTAAACCTTAAATCAAGAAGAAAAAAATCAACTTGGGTCGGAGTAGCGGTATGAGGTTTTGCATTTTTTTTTTGCAACAGTGCTCGCTTTCGGTGGACAAAGGCAGGATACTTCCGATGAAGTCTGTCATACATCCTGTCCAATGGCTGAGAATACAGTTAGACATTCATAGACTTACCGTTCAGAATAAACTCAAAGTGGATCACACCTTCATATTTCCACCAGACGCACAGTATGAACTTTTTCTCAAAAGCCTCTATTCAACCACTGTTATGAAGAATCTGGATATTTCCACATTTCCTCCCCAGTAGCTGTTCGTTCGATAAATTGAGTACTGCGCGAATTTCTGAGCATACCTCGACACGTCGTTGAGCTTGAGCTAGAGTGAGCTTATGAGGCATCTCAAGGCATCCTTTGCAAACCTTTCCGATCTTGTGCAGATGCTCAGTGATAGTAGCTATAGGAACTTCTAATTCTTCTGACAATTTGCGAGTGTTTGTTCGTTTTTCCATAGCAACTTTCAGGACAAATTTTGAAGTTGTGAATCAGTTTATTAGTGTAAATATGAAATGAATGGTAAGTCAGATAATATCTGAAAATTTGAAAATTTCGTCGTCCTGGAGCTGGAATCGAACCCGCGTCTTCCGGATAGCGCCCGGGTATGCTAACCACTACACCATCCAGAACGACCAAGTCTCAAGCTTCCGATTAATTTGAATATAACCAACGCAGGATTCGCTAGTCGAAGCAACCGGCATCCATATTTAGCGAATCTGGAGGATTAATACAGACATTTGACGTGAACCAGGAGCACCAAACAGAGGTCATCACTCTTTCCACGGTTATAAGTCACGGAAAAATTCTCATTAAACGCCACCGGGAATCGAACCCAGGGTCTTCCAGTAGCAACCTGCTAAATTGGCTTGGCAGTTAGTGTGTGAGTCTGGAGGAATTCGAGGCCGCTGCGGTGCAGGGGAAACATATCCGGTGCGTAACTGGAAGACCCTGGGTTCGAATCCCGGTGACAGCGAATGAGAATGCTTCCGTGACTCACTTCTAAACGTGCAGAGAGCGATGACCTCTGTTTGATGAATCTGGGGATTAGAATTCCTTCCCGTGATTCCCCGGAGGCGCAGAACATCAATGAATGAAATACGGGATTACACAATTGTACAATACAAATTTTCAAGTTGTGAACCTGTTTATTGGTGTTAATATATTGTTTATTGGTGTGAATATATTTTATTGTGTAAATATGCGTTTATTGGTGTAATTTGTACTGTACAAGAGTGTAATCCCGTATTTCATTCATTGATATTCTTCACCTCGGGGCAATCACGGGAATGAATTCTAAACCTCCAGATTCGCTATATATGAATGCCGGTTGCTTCGACTAGCAACTCCTGGGATGGTTTTTTTCAAATTAATCGGAAACTTGAAACTTGGTCGTTCTGGGTGGTTTAGTGATTTGCATACTCGGGCGCTATCCGGGAGACGCGGATTCGATTCCCGCTACAGGACGACGGAATTTTCAAGTTCTCAGATATTATCTGACTTACAATTCATGTCATATTTACACCAAAAAACGGATTCACAGCTCCAATTTTTTTTTACTTTCAGGGCGTCCCAATCAACAGCAGTTGGCCTACCCGAGCCTTCCTTCGTTTTGGAGCTCAAGTGACCTGCCGTAAATGTCTTGAACCGTGTTTGCGCGATCCCAGTAACCCCCGGGCCTTCAGCTTCACTTTCGTTAATTTTTTGGACTGCTTCACCAGCTTTAAACCCCAGTTTTTTTGTTTTGCTTTTCTATTAAGAATTCAACGACCACAGTGAGCAACTCAATAACTCAATGGACTATAAGCAGTTGCCCGTCCCTAATTTAGTTCCGCTGGTTCCAGGGAAGGAAGAGAGCCAGGGTCGTAAAACAAACAAAATCCATGCCTCACCGGGATTTAAACCCGGACCCAACTCGGATGAATGATCAGAAGCCATCACTTAGACCACTGCGTCACCAGGGCGACCCCCGGTTTCCAGTAATGTCGCAATTCTTGTAATATTTAAAACTTTGCAGCCATTGCATTTGACAGCGGTGCAAGTAAAGTTCAACGCATGAGTCGCGACATCTGCTTCACGCCTCATTTGATCAAGACCGTGTAGAAAACACAAGGCCGTGACATTAGAGAAAGGAGTTCCTTCCGTTTGTGACGTCACTCTAATGTTACACGGACTCTTACGTCCGTGTCGTGTTTGACGTCACGCACGACAGCGTTGGTAACCAATCGGAAGCCTTGGTTTCCGCGTGAAGTCACTAAAAGAGAACTCTTCTTTCTAATGTTATAGCCTTGTGTTTTCTAGAGGACCTTGGTTCGATTCACCACAGTACGCACTTTCAGTCGTTTGCAGTACAGGAAAACTGCTTTCGCAGAAAATATGCATATTTACATCGTGGAACTGTGCTATGCAAAAAAAGCAGTTTTTTTTTCAAGATACCTTAATGAGTTTGTAATGCTATGTTTTTCTTTTCTCCATCAATTCGACTTTCAAAAATCATTATTTACGAATATCTTGTATTCCTTTAAAACATACATTTTACAATCCAGCGCAGTATTTAACATTTTTAAATTTCTTTTATACATTTCTTACATATATACTGTTTTGAAAGTCTTCTAGAAAAACGTATCACCGAAGTTGACATTATTCGCTTTCCTGAAACATTCATTCTTTCTTTATTGAGAATTTTTGATTACATTTGGCTTGAAAATTATAATTCTGCTACGTAAATGAAGAGCAAATACAGTACAGCATCACCTAAACCAGAACCGATTATCAGAAAATAAACTTTAGCGTTGAGAGAGAGAGAGAGAGAGAGAGAGAGAGAGAGAGAGACCAAACAAACACAAATTCTACAACTGCATTTCATAAACAAGTGGCAAATCTAACATAAATACAAAAGAAGCAAAATATGACACATATATAAATTTGAATCAAACAAGAATGATGAACTAAAATTCAAATATGAAACAGAAGAGTTCACATTTAAAACAACAGTAGCCAAGGTTGAAAATACAAAATGGTCAATCAAAGGGAAGTAAAAAATATAAAAGTAGAAGTACTTTCCCAGAGTTAGTAACTAGCCTGCTATCAGTGAGAAAAGTTGCTGAAAAGGGTTATGGTGTTACTTTCAGTGGAGATCAATGCATAATAAAGCGCGTGTGACGTACCTGCCAGCAGGACGCACACGACACAAAGGCAGATTGCAGTCAGAATAAACGTCTGCGTAGCTCAGTTGGTAGAGCGACTTGTTTCGGAATAAGCGGACTGGGGTTCGAATCCCGGCGTAGACCAGAAATGACGGAGAAATTTACTTCGTTATAATGGAGCCCGAACTATCTGGATGACCCGACCGTTCAAAATCTCGCAATGGTGTGATGTTATTTCCACACGGCGAGATAGGAAATATCAGAGAATCCCTTCTCCAGCGCTTCGAAAAATACATGTGTGTGACGTTGCATTCCACTCACCAGATTGACTGGGAGTTCTCAAGTGCACGTTCTACAGTGGATGGCTGCCTGCAACGATTCATGGTTACGGCTGACCCGTAGGCCATGCCCCCGGCCCTCTTTCGGGGGGGGGGATGTGACGTACCTGCCAGCAGGACGCACACGACACAAAGGCAGATTGCAGTAAGAATAAACGTCTACGTAGCTCAGTTGGTAGAGCGACTTGTTCCGGAATAAGCGGACTCGGGTTCGAATCCCGGCGTAGACCAAAAATGACGGAGAAATGTACTTCTTTATACGCGGTAAAATCACTGCAGCCATAGGCACTATTTATAACACAAGTCTCTATAAGCTGAATACAGTGAGAGAAACTGAAAAAGCCAATATTGCTGAACACCGTGAAAAACAAAATTGTATAAACTTCTGGCATAGGCTTTTGGGGCACAGAGATCCCAACATCATCCGAGAAATGCAAAGAAAGGAAATACTAAAAGGATTAAAATTGTCTGATTGCAAAAGAAATATGAATTGTGAATGCTGCATAAAGGGCAAGCTAACACAAAAACCATATCCCAAGGAGAGTGTACATAAAGCACGAAAGCCACTAGAGCTAACTCATAGCGACATATGTAGTCCTATGGAATCTGACTCCTGGAGGGAAAAGATAGTTCATAACTTTCATTGATGACTTGAGCAAATTTACATGTGTTTATCTAATGAGCAATAAAAATGAAGCTACAGTGAAATTGAAGCAATATATTGCAGTCACAAGCAACAAGTTCAAACCCAAACCTGGTACAATTAGAACTGACAACGGAGGAGAATATGTTGGTTCAGATTGCGAAAACTATCTTGCCGAGAATGGAATTGAACGCCAAACGAGTGTACCATATTCACCACAGCAAAATGGCGTGGCAGAAAGAAAAAAACCGTTATCTCGTTGAAATGGCAAAGACAATGCTCTGGATTTGAAAATAGAAAACAAGATTTGGGGAGAAGCCCTGATCACTGCAAAATAGGTTACCAACCAGTCTACAGGAAAAACACCATTTGAACTATGCATGGGCTACAAGCCTTACATAGGACATATAAAAGTGTTTGGCTGCAAAACATATGCTTATGTGCCAAAACAAATCCGAAAGAAATTTGACAATCGTGCTCAAGAAGGAAGATTGGTTGGATACAGTGAAAGAACCAAAGGGCCGCTCCCGGAGGCGCAGTGATGGCTTCTGATCATTCGTCCGAAAGGGGTCTGGGTTCGAATCCCGTGATGCATGGATGTTGTGTTTGTCTTACGGCACTGGCTCTGTCCCTTCCCTTGAACCAGTGTCCCTAAATTAGGGACGGCCGACTGCTTATAGCCCATTGAGTTGCTCACGGTGGTCGTTAAACTTCTAATCCAAAAAAGAAACAAAGGATATCGTATCTTAATACCAGGAACAAACAGAGTGATAATAAGCCGTAGTGTGAAATTTGATGAAAGTCCCAGTGTACGGGTAAATTGTAGGCCAATGTCATGTTTTTGATAGCGAAAAACCTTTGTTGGAATCAAATGGATCAACAGGTGAAAGCACAAGTATACAACCCAGAAAATCAGCTAGAACTACAAAAGGAAAACCGCCTGACAGGTTAGCATACATTATCAAAGTGAAACCTAACCCTGAGCCTACAAATTAGCACGAAATACAGAAATTGCCAGAAGAAAAAAAAAGCAAAAATGGCTGGAAGCTACAAATGAAGAAATTAAATCTCTAAAGAAGAATAAAACCTGGGAACTTACTGATTTGCCTAAAGAAAAGAAATCCATCGGTTGCAAATGGACATTTAAAATAAAATACCAAGCTACAGTGTAGATTCTGTATTTGGTGATCAATTTTCCGTAAATAAAGAAAAAGCGAAGTTCTGTCCTCATGATGTAGAAGAACACGTGCTACGAAAGGATGAGACATTTATGATAACTTTTGAAGCAGGTATTTTTAACTCTTTGCTTTTTTTGTTTGACCTTTCGTAAAGTATTACTCTAAGCATGTATTTTTTTACATCATGATAACATAACTCGGCTTTTTTTGCTTTAAAAACACGCAATTATTTTTACTCGATGGCCATTTGAAAGGGAAGCACAAATATTTATTTATACTCTGCAACGTCGTTTTATTGAGATTTCTGAGCTGTATGTATATTCTTTTTATTACATACACAATGCAATTCCAGGGCTTACTTCTGGTCTGAGAATTACAAAGGCTTATTTGTTATTTGGATATTATCAGAAGAAATCAAATTTATGAGGAGTATTAAATTCTTCAAACCGTGAGAAAAACAAAAAAGAGGAAGGAACAGAAAACTCCGAAGAGGTAAGTTCACTTTTACGGTTTTATTTATATTGCGTCGTGTGGGAGTACGTATCAGAGATAAAAAATCAACCTACTAGAACTGACAACAAGAGATGGGATTATTCAAAGATAAGATCTTGAAGTATCTCATTAAGAAAGGCAGCCGCTACTAAAATAAAAATAGAAAGAAAAGAAGTCGTGTTATTGAAATGAAATCTGTTAAAACAAAAAAACATACTGCGTGAACCTGTACTTCTGAGGAATTTTTTCAAAGGATTCTTCTTCAATAATGCTAAGTGTCAATAAAAAGAATTTTAATATAATATGAAAAGTTTGCCAAGCGCAGCTAACATCATTTTTAAAAAATGGGAAATGAAAATTTTTAGTAAATAGATTGTTGTCTTAAATTTTATGAGCGAATTTAAGCTCCCATGCCCGTCACTAAATTAATTCCCAGTGCTTTTTGCTTCCGAGATGTATGTACGACGGCCGTTTCATAAAAACAGTGTAAAATCACACAAAATGAAGAAATATAGGTACAGCAAAAAAAAAAAAAAAAAAGTTATTCTTTCTCAAAGTATCTTCCTTCGGATGATATGCCACGGTCCCATCGTTCAGTCCACTTTTCAAAGCAAGTGGCGAAAGCATTTTGCGGAAGCTGCTTTAGTGACCCCTGTACAGCTTGAATAACGTCAGCATCTGTGTTGAATGTTGCGACACGGAACTTCTCATTTTTTTGGAAACAACCAGAAATCGCGCGGAGCGAGGTCAGGACTGTAGGTAGGCTGTGGCATGACTTCAATACTGCATTTCGTAAGAAACTGTTGAACACAAGCAGCCGCATGTGGACGGGCGTTATCATGGTGTAGGGTCCACTTGCCCACCAGTTACGGTCACTTAATCGATATGTGTCGTCGCAGACGCTTCAAGACTGAAATTTAATACTCGGCATTGACACTAATTTGTGGAGGAAAGGCGTGCTGGTTGACTACACTTTCATGTTCAAATAAAATTATTGCCATCACCTTCCCATCTGATTTGGTTTGGTAGACTTTTTCGGAGGAGGCGAGCCTGTGTGTTTCCAGACACTTGTTGCGCGCTTCGTGAGGTGTTCGAAATAGTGGACCCACGTTTCATCGGCAGTTATTACTGTGTTTAGAAAGTTTGGATCCTTTGCAATCTTTTTTCTACTCAAGACTCACCTAACAATTGTTCTCTCGTCAGGTGATGAGGTACCCATCTGAAACACACACGGTGCAGCAGTAATTTGTCTCGTAGAATGCGTAATGCCGACGGTTTTGAAATATTAGTTGACGCCGCTGTCTTCACACGTCATTCGTCGATCTTCTTGCAGGATTGTCCAAACAGTGTTAACAATACGATCCGTAACAACACTTTCAGGTCGACCAGAAATAAGAGCGAGCTCTGCCGACAAACGCCCAGTTTTGAAATCATGGTGTCATCTAAAAATCGTTGACTCACCCAAATATTTATCTTTGTAAGATTTGTCATTAAATCAACTGTTTCTGGAGCCGTTTTATCCAAACTATAGCAAAATTTTATCGCACAATACATTTCACGTCTTAATTCTGAATCACTCACCTCCATAGCTGTATGGCGAAATGCAGACGTACCTTAAACAACTGCGCAATAACAAAACCAGAATCGTCTGCCACGGCTAATAACTGTTGCCATAGATACTTTCTTAACCCAATTAGTCGTCTGCGTGGTTATTTCCCCCCTTTGCACTGTTGCAACTCGAAAAAATTACTTTCTTTTTATGGAGCGGCCTTTGTATTAACACTTGTAGTTTTAGCTTTGGTAGCAACATTAAATTACAAATAACAGATAAAACAGCATATAACGAAGTGAATTTCTCCGTCATTTCTGTCCACGCCAGGATTCGAACCCGGATCCCCTCATTCCGGAATAAGTCACTCTACCAATTGAGCTACGTGGACGTTTTATTCTGATTCCTATCTGCCTCTATGTTGTGTGCGTCCTTCGGGCAGGTACGTCACATCTCCTGGTACGTTACAAGCATAAAAGTACTTCATTTGGAGGGAAAATAACTGCTGTTTTACATTTCATTGCATCAACAAAAGGGTTTCAGTTTATTTGATACTTTATACATCATGTACGCAACACACATAAGGAAGAAACAATTCCTTCACTCTTTATAGAGTACCAAAGAAATTCCAAAGTCATTGCCGCTTCCTGGAAGTTGGTGAAAACTTGTATAAATGCATAAATGTAAAAGTTTAATCTTCGAAATAGAGTCCATCGTGCTCGGTGGTTCTTCGCCATCGTGAGGCCATATCTCGAATCTCCCTGCGAAAAATTCCTGTGGTTTCGAGGCTAAAATATCTTGGAACCCAAGCCCAACATCGTGGATATTTGGGTACGCCATCGTTATACCATATTTCGAATCCCTCTGCAAAAAATTCTTTCGGTTTCGAGAATAAAATGTCTTGGAACCCAAACCCAACATCGTGGATATTTGGGTACGCCATCGTGATACCATATCTTGAATCCCCCTACGAAAAATTCCTTTGGTTTCGAGGCTAAAATATCTTGGAACCCAAACCTAACATCGTGGATATTTGGGTTCGAAATAGTCCATCGTGATGCAAATCCCCTGCAAAAAATTCCTTTGGTTTCAAGGCTAAAATGTTTTGGAATCGAAGCCATATTAGGGAAGTGTTTCGTAGAAAATGTTCTTTGGACTGGAATAAGTGGTAGTCCGAAGACTCAAGATCTGGACTATAAACAAGATAGGGCATTAGATCAAAAGGAGCGCATGCGCACCGAGTAATTGCCTGACACTAGACGACTCTTCAAATGAGCAATGACTTTTGAATCACCTTAATAATATTTCTGCCGCAGAGCGGTTTCCAGTGGCTAAAGGTTGCTCACAGGAGGATTGCAAATAGTGACAGTTCTCCCCAGAGCATCGCAGAAGTGATCTATAGGAGTAAGATCCGGAGATCGTACTGGTCATCCATGCACACGAGTCTCTCGTTCTATGGATTCATCCACCAAGCGGGCTCCGTGGGGTCTTGCATAATCGTCCATTAGCATGAAGACAGGATCCACAACAGCGGCAAAAGACACAGCATTCTCGTCTCGATAACGCGCGGCTCTCACTGTTCCTCTTGTAAAGATATGCGTCGGAGCAGAAATCTCATGGACAATATACAGTGCTAGAATCTCATATCGATAGCGCACGCTCTCACTATTCTTTTTGTAAAGATATGCCGGTGCAAGAATGTGATGGACAACGTTTTAGATCCTGAATTGCTACAAACTTTGGTACTCTTTATGGAAATCGTATATACGGGGTCATTCGAAACAATGGAAAATCTACGAGCTTCTGAGAACCACGTGTTTATTTTATATTTGTGGTATTCTGTGTATTCTATATACATTTGGGACAACCTCTGTTGTTATTTTTTTCATATAATTACAGTGCAAATCACGTTGTCATACATATTTTTTGTTACATGTTAGTCGCATGGGTTCTCATGGCCATGTTCCTTTTTGTTCATTGGACAAATGCATTTTTGTAAGGTCTATATACTTTTGGAGCGTACTGTACCAAAAGTTTTGGTAAGAAGCTTGTGACGGTTTGCGTCTTGGGATTTCTTCTTCATCCCCTTTTGTGGAAGTATAACGAAGTAAATTTCTCCGTCATTTTTGTCCACGCCGGGGCTCGAACCCGGGTCCCCTCTTTCCGGAATAACTACCAATTGAGCTACGCGGACGTTCGTTATCGCTGCTATCTGCCTTTATGTCGTGTGTGTCCTGCCGGGCAGGCACGACACAGAGGTCACGTGATTTTACGGGATATGAAAAAGATAGGTGGCTCCAGTGAACAAGCAGACCAAGTAATGCAGACCAGTGCTGAGTCGCACTGAGCCCGAGCCCGAGCCCGAGCCTAAACCGGTTCAGTTTAACTCGAGCTTGCTCGGGCGGGCTCGGACTCTGAGAGAGATAATTTTCTTATTCTTTTTAGACTTTCCCTTCACCTTCTAGTTGGTAAATGCAGTTCTTCGGCAAATGGATCTGGGCGAGGAATGAGGACTCGGGAGAGCTATTCATTCAGGGCTTGGGTAGCAAATAACATAGAAGGCGAATTAGTGGGTTTCTGCGGAGAAGGAAGAGCTCCTTAAGAACTACAGCTACTAGATAGTAGATAACGGAGAAGGAATTGCTCCTCAAGAACTACAGCTACTAGATAGTAGATAGCGGAGAATGAAGAGCTCCTTAAGAACTACAGCTACTAGATAGTAGATAGCGGAGAAGGAAGAGCTCCTCAAGAACTGCAGCTACTAGATAGTAGATAACGGAGAAGGAAGAGCTCCTCAAGAACTACAGCTACTAGATAGTAGATAGCGGAGAAGGAATTGCTCCTCAAGAATTACAGCTACTAGATAGTAAATAGCGGAGAAGGAAGAACTCCTCAAGAACTACAGCTACTAGATAGTAGATATCGCAGAAAGAAGAGCTCCTCAAGAACTACGGTACTGCAGGTGGTACCAAGAGTTCCTGTCTGAAGAAGGTGAGGACATTCTGGACGTGACTTTCTTTACATATGAGGCATGGTTCCACCTGTCAGGGTACATCAATGTCTGTTGGGTACTACCGCATACACTTCAAGAGCTACAGGGTACAGTAACGTCCCACATCCAACAAATCACACAACTTACCCTGAAAAACTCTTCACCAACATGCAGAAGCGTCTGCAGACATGTCTGGACGTCGGTGAGGCCCATTTCCAACACCTCCTGTAGGTACCAGTTCGACATGGTAAGTGTTACTTTCAGCGCACAGTTATTTTTCGGACACTGTATATTTTGATGTGCTCCAAATGTAATTTGAATACTCATGTTTAGAGCGACGAATCCTTAAGGAAGGGAAAACATTACAATCCGCTTTACTTTCAAGAAACTCTTTGAAGACATTGTTACGAAAAGGCAAAGTAAACAAATCCCGCCTTGTTTCGAGAAATTTATTCTCTTTCAACATTTCATCCGGCGAAGAAATTCTTGGCACTGTTTGTTTTCGCTGAATTTCGTGCTCGAAAATAATTTTAAGCTCGTTCAAAATTTTTGCAGGAATCTTTTATTAGATGTAATTGGATTGTAATCTTTTGAAGTCAATACGCAAGCGCAGAGAGCAACAAATAACGGCAATCTAATTTGTTATTATAATCCTGTAGCAAACCCGTGTGGGAGTTTGTATACAAAGGAGGAATAAAAAGGAAAATAAAGAATAATGTAACTGCATTTTCTTTCCGGACTAGGTAGAATTAAGAAAAAAAATCATTTCTTGATCGGGTTTTGAAAAGCCGATATACATTTTACTTAGTGAATGAGATTCAAAGAAAGCGGACGGAATGAAGAATTAATAATGCGGCTGCTACACACAGATATGTAGACATCCTTGCTCTTGTGGAGAAATTTATTATACCAAGTGACAAAGAAGTCAGCAGCATCTCTGTTCTCCCCATAATGCAAGCTGAGCGGAAGTTTACAGGATTCTTATCGTTGATGAAAATTCTGCCACGAATTAATTTCCTTTTATTAATGAAATTATTCATGAAAGAAAAAATTTACAATGCGTTTTTCTAAGTATTAGGTTGTTGTAGTTGAAATGCCGGATTGTGCAAACTGTTGAAGTTGATAGATAATTTTAGAATTAAAACATCATTCAATGTAACTTGTTACATGTGAATTTAAACCATCAAGACTTCTGCCTACAAAAAACTGGACATTTCGTCAGTGGTATCAGTTTCAAGGGGATTATGCTACGTTAAAAAATATGATTCTGCTACAATAAATCTCGATCCGGCTATATGAGCCTCGAAAATGAACCATGCGGTAGACCAGAAGCAGCTATCGATGATGCCGACTACAAAGCACTGGCCATTTCGTCAATGGTATCAATTTCAAGAGGATTATGCTACAGTGAGAGATATGATTATACATATCACCAAGCTGTTCTCTGAAATTCAGAGGTTAGCTCCACAAAGATATACAAACTACCAGATAAATTTCTAACTGATTATTTACTTATTGTTGCCGTATCAAACTTTTCCATTTACAGCGATCTTGAAACAGAATTCGGGCTTCACTGACTTCCATCACACGACGTACACAAGACCTCTTATACTTCATACTGATGATTATTGCATCAGTATGAAGTATAAGAGGTCATTGCATTACTTCTGGCGGCGATTATTGTTTTGCAGCTGGCGGTGACTGTTGTGTTGCTCTGGTGGCGATTATTGAATTGCTGCTGGAGGTGATTGCTGTGCTGCTGCTGGAGGTGATTACTGTGCTGCTGCTGGTGGTGATTACTGTGTTGCTGCTGACTGTGATCATGTGTTGTAGCTGCTGGTGATTATTGCATTACTTCTGGCGGCGATTATTGTTTTGCAGCTGGCGGTGACTGTTGTGTTGCTCTGGTGGCGATTATTGAATTGCTGCTGGAGGTGATTACTGTGCTGCTGCTGGTGGTGATTACTGTGCTGCTGCTGGTGGTGATTACTGTGTTGCTGCTGAC
Organism: Macrothele yani; assembly: GCA_039090855.1. NCBI lineage: Eukaryota > Metazoa > Arthropoda > Arachnida > Araneae > Macrothelidae > Macrothele > Macrothele yani. The sequence continues at coordinate 120,453,941 of CM076989.1, forward strand.
TGTGATTACTGTGCTGCTGCTGGTGGTGATTACTGTGTTGTTTAGACTGTGATCATGTGTTGTAGCTGCTGGTGATTATTGCATTACTTCTGGCGGCGATTATTGTTTTGATGCTGGCGGTGACTGTTGTGTTGCTCTGGTGGCGATTATTGTATTGCTGCTGGAGGCGATTACTGTGCTGCTGCTGGTGGCTATTACTGTGTTGCTGCTGGCTGTGATCATGTGTTGTAGCTGCTGGTGATTATTGCATTACTTCTGGCGGCGATTATTGCTTTGTTGCTGGCGGTGACTGTTGTGTTGCTCTGGTGGCGGTTATTGTATTGCTGCTGGAGGTGATTACTGTGCTGCTGCTGGTGGTGATTACTGTGTTGCTGCTGACTGTGATCATGTGTTGTAACTGCTGGTGATTATTGCATTACTTCTGGCGGCGATTATTGTTTTGATGCTGACGGTGACTGTTGTGTTGCTCTGGTGGCGATTATTGTATTGCTGCTGGTGGCTATTACTGTGTTGCTGCTGACTGTGATCATGTGTTGTAGCTGCTGGTGATTATTGCATTACTTCTGGCGGCGATTATTGTTTTGTTACTGGCGGTGACTGTTGTGTTGCTCTGATGGCGATTATTGTATTGCTGCTGGAGGTGATTACTGTGCTGCTGCTGGTGGTGATTACTGTGTTGCTGCTGAATGTGATCATATGTTGTAGCTGCTGGTGATTATTGTATTACTTCTGGTGGTGATTATTGTGTTGCTGCAGGCGGTGACTGTTGTGTTGCTCTGGTGGCGATTATTGTATTTCTGCGGGAGGTGATCACTGTGTTGCTGTTGGTGGTGGTTGTGTTGCTGTTGGTGGTGATTGTGTTGCTGCTGGCTGTGATCATATGTTGTTGCTGATGGCTGTGATCATATGTTATTGCTGCTGCTGCTGATGATTACTGTGTTGCCGCTGTCGGTGATTATTGTGCTGTTGCTGCTCGTGTTCCGAAACATATTACTTATATGACCTCTGCCTCTGTGACCTAACATACTCAGTAGACCACCGTTACATCCGATTAAAGGTATCTACTTCAACCTGCACGAAAGGGTTGCACGCGCACTGTTGCCACCACAGAAACATTTTTCTTCACTAACCTTCGTGAAATGTGACACGTCTCCTGTTGCCACTGACGAAAAGGTTTCTTCAAACATCTCCACAAAATCTTGCCAGACCAACCGTTTCCACCACCAAAACGTTTTTTTTAAACAATTGGGAAAGCAGTAAGGGGTCGTTTGATGGGAAGTACCGATAGACGGTGGCGACGCTCACTGGGTCACGTGTCCATCATTCTTGCTAACGAAAAAACACGTCAGAATGGCTGTTCTACTATTCCCGTGACCATTGGCTGTCAGGAACGTACATGCCGGCTCAAAAGCATGGAACATCGAGGGTGAAAATGACAACCGTCAACGACAGACTGAATTACGTGGAACTGAATATAAATATACATAAAACCTACGTCTAAATTCTAGGACTGACCGCATAACTGACGTAATAATAGTGGGATAAAAATATCAAGTCTATGCCAGAAGACAGCAGACCTTTGGCCTATTCATGATGAATGATTACTTCGAGATTGGCCAAGGACTGGTTTCCGCCACCTGTTGTACCGGTTCATACCGGTACCGACAGACGGCAGACGGTCATTAAAGGAGTCATAGCAAGCGTTCTCTACCTGTTTCATTTTAGCCATGGAAAAGCAGAGAGTAAACGTCCGTTTTTGTTGGAAACTTGGTAAATCAACTGCTGAAACTCATAGAATGTCAGAAGAAACGTATGGAGACACAGCATTATCCCGCAACAGAGTTTTTGAATGGTATGCACCGTTTCGTGACGGGCGGGAATCCTTTGATGATGCACCGAGATCTCATAGTCCCTCCAGTATGCGGACAGCGGAAAAAAATTGAAGAGGTGCGGAATCAATTAAAGAAAGATCACAGAATTACAGTGAGACTTTGGCTCATTCGGTGGGCATCAATCAGTAAGTCTGTCTATCATGAGATTCTACGCGAGAATCTGGGCAAACGAAAACGTCATTTCAGATTGGTATCCCGCATTATGAATGATGACCAAAAGGAGGCTCGTTCATTGATCTGTTCCGATCTGCTGGGTACTATAGCTGAGGATCCTACTTTTTGCTCCAGGGTTATTGCAGGAGATGAAACATGGTGTCTGTAGTATGATCCACAAACCAAGCGGCAAAGCGCTGAAGGGAGAGGTTCTCCACTCTGAGTATCATGGAGACATTACATCTATTCAGGCAGCCGTGACAAAATGACTTCAGGACATCCCAGAAAGTGTCTACCAGAACTGTGTCCAGGATCTTTAGAAACGCTGGAAACTGCGTGTTGATTCAGAAGGGCGGTAATTTGATGACGAGCATTAATTGCGAGTATGGTGCTTTAAATTCTTCATTGCGTCAGTCTTGGAACTTTTCGGACGTAGTTCGATGCGAATAAGTTTCTTTGCAATTCGACTTTCTGAAGTCTTTAGAACGCAATTACAAATGGACGTTGCCGCACAGAAATTTGCATTTGCCCTACGTAGGAATAAACTTGCTCATAGTACGGAGAAAAAACGCATAGAAAGTCGTGCACATAGTTCCAGCAACTGAAAACAAACGAAACTGTTCCAAAGCTACTTGTAGAAGTGTAGACATCGTGAAAAATATAAAAATGCCACCTAGTGGAGAAACTACGCATTGCAGAAATTTGAATGTGTCCTGTGGAGTTGGCTTCTGATCATTCTTCCAAGACCGACCCGGGTTCGAGTCCAAGATGAGGCATGAGTGGTATGTGTGCCTTTCGGCACTGGCTCTGTCACTTCTCTGGAACCAGTGGGAAGATATGGGTGACTACTTGTAGCCCTAAGAGTTGTGTGGTCGTTTATTCACGAAACAGAAACAAAGAGATTCGGATCGCCACCATGAAGGAGGAATTTTTGATTCCAACGTATAGATGCGAAAATACAGGTTCCAGGCTGGTAGAAATACTAATACTCCTTGGAGGAACCATTTTTTTAGATATGAGCGGGAACTTGTAAGTAAACCCAAACCAGTAAGAAAATGCATGCGAATATACGAGGGTTGCATCGAAAGTAATGCAAAAGTGGACATAACTTTTTTATTAACTGACAGAGGTCATTCAAATTGCGCATATTGTTAGAGTAACTCTGCCTCTATAGTAAACCTTCTTCTTCATTCCAGGTAAATAATGGATTCCACTTAGAAGCAACTTGTCATTAATTTCTTGATGAAGGAAGGGTGCAGGCTGTCCGACATCCACAGAAGCCTACAGAATGTTTGCGGATATGACACATTCACAAGAGCAGTGCGTACAGATAGATGAAGAAGATGGAGATGCCAGCATTGAAGACAAACCACGCAGTGGGAGACCATCATCTGCGACCACTGGCACGAATCGTCAGCGAGTGGATGAATTGATGCGCGCGGAGAGGCAAGTCATAATCCGTGCGCTTGTTACACAACTGGACTGTGGTCACAATGCCATACAGGTGATGGTGGAAGACTTATGGTATCGGAAAGTTTGTGTAAATTGGGTACCTAGGCAGTTGACATTCGATTTGACGGAGAGAAGGATGGAAGTCTGCTTTGATCTGCTGGAAGAGCTGGAATCCAATGAAGACACGTTCTTTTACGATCTGGTGACAGCGGATGAAGCGTGTGCGTATCTTTACGATCCGGAAACGAAGAATCAATCCATGGAATGGCGTCACACCTCTGCACCAAAGCCTAAGAACTTCAAGAGCGAGCGGTCAGCACAGAAAATCGTGGTGTCTGTTTTTTGGGACAGGGTTGTCATTCTCCTTGATTTTCTGAAACATGCCGTACCGTGGCCAGCGGGCAGTACATTGAGGCACTCAAGAAGCTTAGAAGTCATAAGGAGGAAGAGACTGAACAAGAATCTGAAAAGAATCCACATTCACCATGGCAATGCGAAATCACACACATCTTTGGCAACAAATTAGGCGATCAGAAAATTAGGCTGGAAGTCGGAGGGCGCCAGATCAGATCTGGCGCCCTCCGACTTCCACGTGTTTTGTCCAATGAAGGACAGACTCCGGGGACAACGATTTGATGACACAGACGATATAAAAGAGGCTGTGAAGAAGTGGGTATAACAGTCCACAACTGAATTTTTTCAAAGAGGATTCGAGAGTTGGGTTCAACGATGGCGCAAATGCATCGCTTGTGAGGGAGTCTATTATTGAGTAGTATCTTTGTATAGAGAAAGAGATACTCTACCAACATTTCATTCCCTTTAATTTTCTTTATTATTTCTGCTGTTAGATTTCTGATTACTTATTACATTATTATTTATCTCTTTTTATAACAGCAAGGAAGCTCCGGGATAAGGCCTCACAGAGTCCTGTCTTAGCCCAGAGCTCTCTAAGTAAAGTCAACAATCCAAGACAGCAATGAAATCAGATTACTATTATTATAACATGAAATCTCCGCGGCGTTACAATTGGAGATCACTCTTGCCCTCCAACTTTCCAATCACCCTTCCCTTCCCAACTTTTTTTGTAGTTAGTTTAATATACAGGGTGTCCGAGAGTTACTGGACACATTACAAAATTATGTAAAAAAAAACAAAAACTATGAGCATTGTCTGTTTTTCTATGTCACGTACTACTAACACGGTTTCTATATTTTGTTTTGCAGAATTGTTATTCCCAGAATTCGATAGATGGTGCTAGGTGTGGCCTGATGAGGAACGTATGAGAAATGCGCAATCAGTAGTCAAGTCATCCGTACAGCAGAAGGCGATGTGTGTGTTATGGCTTGCGGAATTAAATAAAGTCTTTCATTAAAGATAAAAGATGGTACCGTTTAGAGTATTGTTGTAATCCTCAGTCAACGAATTCAATTAAGCGGTGGATGAAACAGTTTAAAGAAACTGGCAAGAAGGAACATCGACCAAGTTAATGAAAGTTTCCGACGAAGCCCCAGGAAATCCGTTCGTAAAGCAAGCAGATAACTGTGCATTCCGAAATCGACAGTTCACGATATCTTGCACAAGAAATCAAAGTTTCATGCTTATAAAATTCAAATAGTGCAAAAGATGCATGTAAATGATCACACTCTACGATACGATTTCTCTGTGGATATGCTGAATCAAGTGGAAAAAGACGAAAACTTTCTCAGTACTGTAATTTTTAGTGATGAATCCACATTTCATGTGTCAGGTATTGTGAATCATCACAGCTGTAGGATATGGGGCAGTGAACCGCCTCATGCTGCTATTGAACTGTAACGTGATTCTCCAAAAGTTAATGTGTGGTGCGCCCTATCAAAAAGAGAAATGATTGGCCCTTTCTTCTTCTGCGAAAAAACCATAAATGGTGACATTTACTTGGATATCTAGAAAATTTCGCTATGCCCCAGATCAAAAGATATGACAACGTCGTTTTCCAACAAGACGGCGCGCCTCTGCATTGGTCAACGTGTGTACGTTATTGCCTAAATGCGTTTTCTCCAGCAGATGGATTGGGCGTGATGGTCCCATTCCGTGGCCTCCTCGCTCTCCAGATACAACTCCACTGGATTATTTAATGTGGGCTTATGTTAAGGATCGTGTCTATCAGACTCCTTGTACTGATTTCCAGGAACAGCTGCTGCTAATTTCATAACTCTTCAGATGCTTGCCAATACATGGCATGAAATCGAGTATCGCTTGGACATACTACGAGCAACCAAGATATCTCCCATAGAAATTTATTAACTTGTGTAGTTATATTGTAACTTAGTACAGTCAGTTCCTTTCTATCTGTTTAATGTTTTGTTTTATATAATTTTGTAATGTGACCAATAATTCTCGGACACCCTGTATATGCTTTAAGTTTTTTTAACATAAGTTATAGTTACTGATTTCTGTTAGTTCTCTAGGTAATGAATTCCAAAATCTTGGTCCACACTAATGTAAACTTTGTTTTGTGGTTATAGTTTTAGGTAAAACTGGTATTAGTATATGCTGATTTCTAGTATCATATTGATGTGTATAAGAAGTTATTTTTATTAGAACATGCTCTATGTTATTTTTTATTCTTTTATACATACTTTCCCTAAGTTAAAATCGTATAGTTGTTTAAGTCATTATATTATATTTATTAGGGAACACGCTTGTAAATCCATGAATACCCAACCACATATAATTATTACTGTTAAAGTTGTATTTTAAATCTATTAGTCTAATAAATTTATTTTGAAGTATTTGCAGTTTTTTAATATTGGATTGATTTGTTTGACTCCTTGTTAATATGCAATAATTAAGATATGTATGAATTAATGTAATATATAATTTTAATGCTTTAACCGTAAGATTTATTAAGACATGGCTTACAATTCCTATATTTTTTGATATTTTACTCAGAGATTTTCTATGTGTTTATTCCATTTTAAATCATTATTGAGTGTAATTCCAAGGTAAGTAAAGTTATTTACTATTTCAATTGATTTGTTATCCAATAATAATGGGTATATTTATATCTTGTTTTGTTTTCTGTTTAGAAAAAATTACCGCTTTAGTTTTGTCTGTATTTAGTACCAGTTCATTTACTCCCAACCACTCCGTATACTTCTGCACTTCTATATTGCCTTGTAAAATTATTGCATTTGGGTCAGTTCCACTGAATAACAAAGTAGTATCATCTGCATTAAGGATAATATAAGATTTAGCGTCTATATTAAAAATATTATTTATATAAATATTAAACAGCAGTGGTCCAAGTACTGATCCCTATGGTACCCCATTTCTAATTTTTTTCCATTGGTGAATAATAATTCTCCAATTGAGTAAATTGATTTCTGTTTAATAAATAGTTTTTGAATAGTGTATGTGCCGTACCCCTAATACCGATATTTTGTAATTTGTTTAATAGTATGCTATGATTTAGTGTATCAAAAGCTTTTGTTAGATCTAAAAAGAGGGAAAGAGTTTTTTTTTTTGTCTTCAAACATTTTTTGGATAATATCCTGAATATGGAAAACCTATGTTGATTTGTTTGCTTGAAATCCAAACTGATTTTCGTTTACAATATATTTCTGTAGGTAGGGTAATAATTTATTGTACATTCGTTTTTCAAGTAATGTTGCAAAAATTAATATTTTAAATATTGGGAGACAAATATTTTCATCGTTATGTGATCCTGATTTATGTTTTGGGATAATTTTTGTAATTTTTTTCATCCGGAAAAATTCCTTTATGAAAGACAGAGTTGTATATTAGGAGTAAAGGTTCACATATCACATCTGCTGCATATTTAATTGTTAGTATATTAATATCATCGTAACCTGTACCTGATGTTAATTTTATATTTTTTAATTCCATCAGTAATTCATATTCTGTAATATATGGCGATATGATTTTTGCAAGTAATTCGAGTAGTGAGTATTAACCGATTTTAATTTTCGTTTTATTATCAGTGGTATTGTTGTAAAATGATGATCCATGTGTGGTACAATATCCTGTTTTTTTCTCCATCTTTATATTATTAGTAGTAGTCAGGAAAGATAGTAAGATAGGTTTGGGTGTATTACCTAGCAATTAAGGTGTCTCAATGTTTATTCAGGTGAATTTTGTGAAAATATATCAGTGTAATGGTCTCTTTTAGTTGATCTTATTTCAGAATTCAATTTATTTTCATATTGCTTAAAATTATTGAAATCTAGTTGTCTGGTTTTAAGAAATTTGGAAAGTAACATTCATTTTTTAAATTTTATTCAGTAATGTATTAGTAATCCATGGTTTTCTAATTTTTTTCTCGACTTAGTACTTTGTTCAGAAATAGGAAAACTGTTATCATATATATCTTTTAGTTTAGTGAAAAATATTTTATATTCGGTGACGAATTGGTATTTATATCACTCCGGTTTATAATTTTCAGTTTTGTTCTAAAAATTTCTAAGTTTTTGGTATTAATAAATCTCGTTTTGTAAACCGCGCATTTGGGTCGCCTGATGTATATGTCTATGTATTATAAATATAGGTAAATGATCACTGAAACCGAATTCCAATATTCCTGATGTAATTGGGTCTTGTTGAATGTTAGTAAAACAAAGATCAAAAGTTGTTTTCGAATGTGGAGTAAATTTTCCAGAAGGTATTCAAAAATCCTGACGAATGTAAAATACATGTTAATTGATTAGTTATCGAATTATTTTGTATAATGTCAATGTTTAAATCCCACATAATAAAAGTTTTTTTTAGTAAGGTTAGCATAGTTAAGAAATTCGTTTAGTATATTTAAGCATACATTGTAGTCAGAATGAGGTGGTCTACAACATACTCTAATTTTATAAAATTGATTTTGTATAGTTAGTATTTCTAGGTTAGGGTTTGTTATTGTAAAGTTTTTAACAGTTGTAAAGCCCATATGTTTATTATTAACATTTAATGCAACACTCTCTCCTTTTGAGTAATTTCGGTTTAAATTAAATATATTATAATTATTTAATTGTTCATTATAATTCCCCTCTGGAAACCACGTTTCAGTTATACAGACAATATTTATTACTGTTTCAATTGAGTGTAATAAAAATTCCAATAGTGTTATTTTGTTAGTTAGTGATCCTGCATTAATGTTATCATCATCATCATCATTGTCAACCATTATCAATCCACTGCTGGACGAAGGTCTCCCCAAGTTTCCTCCACAACGGTCTGTCTTGTGCCAGTCTCCTCCATGTCACTCCCGCATATTTACGAATTTCATCCACCCATCTCCCATGTGGTCTTTTTCTGGGTCTTTTCCTGTCCCTTGGAATCCAATCTAAAATTTCGGCTGTCCATCTATGGTCTGTCCTTCTGGCAGTATGTCCAGCCCATTGCCATTTCAGGGATTTAACTCTGATCATGATGTCTTCCACTCTTGTCATTTTTCGGATCCACGAGTTCCTCTTCTTATCTCTCCTAGTTATACCAAGCATGCACCTCTCCATGCTTCTTTGAGTTGTCTGCAGCCTTTGTATGTTTCTTTTAGTTAAGGTCCACGTCTCTGCACCATACGTAAGCACTGGAAGGATGCATTGATCAAACACTTTTCTTTTAAGACATAATGGCATATTGCTCTTGAAAATTATGCTGTTTCTTCCAAAAGCTCTCCAGGCAAGTTTTGTACACCGATTAATTTCTTCATCAATGTGACCCTCACTTGATATCTGCTGTCCAAGATAAACATACGTATCTGTTATCTCCAGTTTTTCTCCATCAATCGATAAATCTTCATTTCTTGTAAAAGCATTGAACATCACTTTTGTCTTCTGAAAGTTCATTTTTAATCCCACTTCTTTACTCTTGTCAGCAAGTTCCTGGATCATACTCTGCAGCTCTGATGGGGTAGTTGCAAAAATGACTACGTCATCAGCAAAACGAAGGTGGGTTAGATAATCTCCATTAATCTTTATCCCTTTGTTTTTCCAGTTCAGTGATTGAAAGACATTTTCCAATGTGGCATTAAAGAGCTTCGGAGATATGGTGTCACCTTGTCTCACTCCCTTTCCAATTTTTATGTGTGTTGTATTTTCAAACAGCCGAATCTTTGCACTTGCATTTTCATAGATGTTATTAATAATATTAATGTATGCATCTTCAATACCGCAGGATTTCAGAGCCGTGGTAACTGCTGATGGTTTCACCGAATCAAAGGCTTTTTCATAATCGATAAAAGCCATGCACAATGGAAGTTCATATTCCCTCGCTCTTTCAATTAGTTCTCTCAGTACGTGGATATGATCTATTGTGCTGTAGCCACTCCTGAATCCAGCTTGTTCTCTCGGTTGAGCCATGTCCAGTGTTACCTTCAAGCGGTGTGAAAGAACTTTAGTGAAGATTTTATAAACCACTGATAGGAGGCTGATAGGTCTGTAGTTCCTGAGATCCTCAATGTCACCTTTTTTATGTAGCAGGATCATTGTAGCATTGTTCCAATCCTCAGGAATCTTCCCTTCATTAAGGCATCGAGTGAAAATTTGGGCGAGTACTGTTTCAATTTCTCCACTTGCTTCTTGTATGATGTCTATAGTAATTCCATCTTCTCCTGGAGCTTTCCCCCGCTTCATGTTCTTGATTGCATGTGCAACTTCTGCTGGGAGGACTGGAAGAACTCTGGTACCTTTCATGATGTCTGGAGTACATGTATCATCCCTTTCATATAATTTGGAGTAGAAATCTTTCACTCTTGTCAAAATTTCGCCTCTATTTCTTGTTATAGAACCATCTTCTTTTCTCAGAGCCATAATCTGTTTTCTTCCCTTACTGAGATGTCCCTTTGCTATCTTTAGGCTTTGGTTGTTTTCAATTGCTTTCCTCACTAGCTCACAGTTGAATTTCCTTACGTCTTCAGTGATACTTTTTCGTGCTGTCTTGCATAGCTCTATATATTCCACTTTGGAAGTCACATCTTCTTTAGTTGTCCTCATCTCTCTTCTTTTTTGCATCAACATTTTGGTTTTTCCTGATAATTTGTTTACATGCAACTTGTTCTTAGACCCAGCTAATTTTGTTGCTGTTTCCATAAGAGCTTTGGTTACTTTTCTGTTAACTTCCGAAATATCCACTTCTTCCGATGTTAGGCCTTCTAAAGCAGAGAATCTGTTCTTCAGTTCGAACTTGAAAGTACTATGGTGTTTTTTAAGGTTGGTTATGTCAATACATTTTGTTTGTCTTATGAGCTTGCTACGTTCCAGTTTAGTGTTGAGGTGCATCTTACATCTCACCATCTTACATCTCACCAATTAATGTTATAATGTTCAGTAAATTATTCGGATTTGTTGTTAGTATGTGATTGAAGTTGTCAATTGAATAATAATCTTCCACATATTTTTCCTCTTTTTTTCTTTTTTTTTCTTTAATTTTTTTCTTTTTCTGTTCCTATTCCCCTTTTCCCATTCACATCAGTTATTAGTTATAAAAGTGAATCCATATATTCCTGTAGTTCTTCAATAGTTAGTTTTTTTCTTGAGCTTCTTCACTTTGTTTTATGTACAGAGTTCCATTCCATGTTCATGCATACTTGAGCCTCGACTGCTAGACCAATGTCCTTGCCAGCCAATAGCGATGCTTATTATATAGAGTAAGGTTCTCATTCAGAAAAATTCTCGTAACTTGCAAACTGGGCAATAACTCATTAATGCAGACCGGAGTTCTTTTTTTGGACATCTAAATGTTCCTTATTGATTTTGATTTCAACTGTACTATTAACACTAAATCCTGTGTCCTTTTGTGTTTAGTTGGTAAAGGGTGTACTGTATCAATGTCTGTTGATAAATGATTTTCAATTTGTAATTTATTAGCTAAAAGACCAATATGATCAATGAGCTCAGCTTGAGTTTTAATATTTGAGAGACTTATTCCATAAATTTCTATATTTTTAATCCGTTGACATTGATTCAGTTCATTCAGTTCTTTTTTTAGGAGTTGATTCTCTTGTCAATTTTGTGTCTTTATTCTGCAAAGACTATTTTTTTCCAGATCTTCGTTAGTTTATTGTAATACAGTACATCTTGAAAGAGCTCCATCATACTTAGCACTCATATATTATGCTGAGTGTTTAACATCTCTTAACTGATTTTCAATTTTCGAATATAATTTTGTCTAATTTCACTTATTTCCATCCTAATTTCTGAATTGATTTTAGTTAAATATTGCCCAATAAAGTTCATATCAAAGTCATCAGAATCTTTCTTATTTTTACTTGTGCTCAAGGCACCCCTGTTCTTTCCATGACACATGACTACTACTTCCTCTCAAATTATTATTTTTCTTAATGTATTTTTTAATAGATACAGAGAACTCCACTGACATATGGCTTAAAGTACACAGAGTGACAAATAATGCAGGAGAACTGAAAATAAATAATATTAAGGACACTCAAGACAAGTAGAAAAGCAGTACAATATATTAACAAAAGTCACCGGACACCCCTTTAAAGGCAAATGAACGGATCCACTGCGTTGTTAAGATGCGCTGTACAGCTGCAAACGGTACAAAAACAAGCCTGCAGCTGACCGCGATCATATCGCACTGTGAGTTTCAGCAAAGTGTCGCGGCGGGAGAGAACTGAGTTTGAGAAAGGAAAGATTTTTGAGTGTTACGGTTGTCCATAAGAGAAACCGAGAGGCGTTTAAACATACCCAAGTCAACTGTTTTGGATGTACTGAATAAGTGGAAGACACATGGCGTGCCTGAAGCAGCTAGACCAAACAAAATCGGTGATAGAGGACGTCAAAGCCTCAGGAGAGTCGTTACAGCTAACCGACGGAGTACTGCACAAGACCTCAGTGTAGAGGTGAGTAAAAATACTGGAATCTTGGTATGTACACGTACCATTCGCAGAGAACGTGGGGCTGCTCATAAGCCTTTCATCTCCACTCGGAATGCTACTCGTCGTTTAACATGGAGTAAAGAACATTTATCGTGGACCGTATATCAATGGAAACGGGTCCTATAGACTGATGAATCCAGATACACGATCCATCAGTCTGATGGCCGTGTGTGGGTATGGCGGCAACAGGGGTAACGCTATTTATCCACAGTGTACTGTTCCTACGGTCAAGTTTGGAGCTGGCAGTGTACTCGTCTGGGGTTTTTTTTCGTGGTATGGTCCCGGCCCATTGGTTATCGTGGACAAACCTGTTAACCAGCACGTCTACCTCGATATTCTGGACAATTATGCTCTACCAAATCTATGGCAATACTATGGAACCGAGCTTTGTTGGTACCAGCAGGATAATGCACAGAGCCATGAAGCAAGAACCGTTACGGCGTGGTTTGACGATAATTCCGTATAGTGTGTGGACTGGCCAGAACAGAGCCCTGATCGTAATCCCATAGAACACCTATGGAATGAATTAGAGCGCCGTGTAAGAAGTTTGGTACCAAGGGCCACTACTATGCAACAGTTAGCGGTAGCATTATGTACTGAATGGAAGTGCATACCCATCACTGTGTTCCAAAACTTGTCGAAAGCATGTCTCGAAGTGTGAGTGCATGCATTAAGGCCAAAGGTGGATCAATACCACGCTAATGTATGTCAATAAATTCTATGTTGTGTATCTCTTCTAGGTGTCCGGTGAATTTTGTCAATATAGTGTATATCAATCTAAGTCTCCAAGTAGACAGTAGCATGGGTATCTCATGGTTTTCATGCAAAAGAGACGAGTCTTCACGAAATGGTAACATAGATATCATGAAACCCAGGCATAACCTCCAGTTAGTCACAAATAATTTTCAGGTACATAAATATAAGCCATGTGGAACCTCAACAGGTAATACATGAAATTTCCTCCTGAATTCCCATTCAAAGTGCGTGTATTTTATAAATATAAGTTGATATGTGAACATATGTTTGGAATTTTGAAGATGACAATCCGATTTTTGGCGTAAATGTGACAAGGATGGTAAGTCAGATAATATCCAAAAACTTGAAAATTTTCATCGTCCTGGAGCGGGACTCGAACCCGCGTCTCCCAGAAAACGCCTGAGTATGCTAACCACTACACCACCCAGAACGACCAAGTTTCAAGTTTCCCATCAATTTGAATTTAACCATCAAATTCAATTGATTCAATTGGGCGGTAGTTTCTTTCATGATATGTTTGGAAATTAACCACAAAGTATGGAACGCACCACCACAGAACCACGTCTGTTCAATATGTCCAATTTCAAAACGGTATTCTTAAAGAATAGCTATGTTAAACTGTATATGACTCAAGTTCACAAGAAATGCCACAGATGGCAGCACACTATCACTTCACGTTTATGTATTGGTAATGTTCGTTATTATTCATTCTATCACTTTCTCACACTCTTTCCGTATACCCAGTGTTTTCTCTTCGCTCTTCAAGTACTGACGTGGCTCCACACCACACCACACAGGTCATGCACACCCAAGCAAAAGTCACCAATGTATGAACGTATAATTATAATATTGTCAGAAATAATATAACGTTACCTCCATCTAAAGGCATGCGGACATCCAATATTTCAGAGCAAACAATAGATATTCCTCGTTCGTTAATAATATTCCTCCTTCCTTCACTTTTTTCTATAACACCACGGAGAGCCACAATTACACAGCCTCTTTATTCAACATATTGACTGGACTGGAATATAGTGACTGACAACATGTGCAATTTGAACGACCTCTGTCAGTTAATAAAAAAATTATGCCCACTTTTGTACTACTTTTGATACAACCCTTGTATATTATATGTATTAATAATAGCAGCATGTTCTGTTGACATTTTAATGAGTCTGAGAAGTGCCTTAGAGATCGCCCCTTTATTTGGTTTTGTATAACGGGAGGACTTTCAAGCTCTTTCAGTTTTCTAACAATGGAAAGTGATCTCCATGACAATGCGCTGCAGTGTTTGAGTTACACAAAAACCGACATCATTTAATTCTTTTTTTAAAAAGAAACTTTCGCTTTGTATGAGCTAGAGATTGCTTGGGAGATAGGAACGCCGATAGGCTATTTATTGCTGGAATGGAAGTATTATTGTGTCAATTACATTACATGCAGCAAGGAACAAAGGAGATAGAATTCTTCCTTTTATAAGGTAAAACTACCTTTTTGGCGAGCAGGAGGTGTCTTTTCAAAATTTGTTTCGAAGAAGCTTTGATTTCTATTTTGCGCTAGCTGGTATTTTTATCCTGTATACTCTTTTGAACCTACAAAAGGCCGAAACACTTCTGATGATACGAAGTCGGTTGCTAATAAATAACAACAAAACAGAGAACTTCTTTACGTGTGCGTGTTCCTGTGGGAACCATAACTCATTGGAAAATCATGGCAGACATTTGTAAGATTAGTTTTCATTGTTGTCCGAGTTGCACTAGCCGGATTCAAATAGAAATTCTAAAACGACGATTAGCTAAAAGTAAAAATATTGTCATGCGATTACGACGGGAAAAGAAGAGATAGCCGAGAACGTGTGTGCTATATCGAACTTGGGTGGTGTGACTCCATTGGTGCCATCTCGGAAATCTTCTTGTCACGTGTTCATCCAAAACAAACCAAACAGCTTCTGCTATTGGGGCGGTAGAACTTCATTTTTTTTTGTGTGAGGCCATATCCTTAAAATACGGGGTGACTCATAAATAAGTATACAGTTTCCAGATGCTGTAAAACAGTAACAGTTGAAGACACGGACCACAACTGCGAACCGTTAGACAGATGTACTCATAAAGTATGTGTTCCGCTAGCGAGGGAAGTGACGTAGGCGATAGCGCGCGCGTCACGTGATTAGTCAGTCAAAATGGCAGCGTCTGCAGTGGAGAAGGCATGTTGTGCTCTTGAATTGAGCAAAACGGAATATGTAACTGTTGTGCAACGGCATTTTCGATCACGATTCGGAAAAGAACCTCCAACCAGAAAATCTATCTACGATTGGCATAAAAAATTTGAAACTACTTGCTATTTGTGCAAACTTAAAAGTCCTGGACGACCGCGAGTATTGGAAGAAGTCGTCGATAGCACCGCCATTCAACGAAGCCCGGGAAAATCAACGCGGAGGGCGAGTCGTGAAGTGCAGAGTCCACAGCCCACTGTCTGGAGAATTTTGAGAAAGAAGCTGAAAATGATTCCATACAGAGTGCAGATATTGCAAAATCTCACTGACTTTGACAAGACAAAGCGCTTTGAATTTTGTGCCAAAATGCAACACCGTTTTGAAAATTACGATTTTGCCGATCACTTAGTTTTCACCGATGAAGCTACATTTCACGTGAGAGGTCAGGTAAACAAGCACAATGTTCACTTTTGGGGAACGGAGAACCCCAGATTTACAGTGCAACACGTGTGAGATTTCCCTAAGGTAAATGCATGTGTTCTGTGCTGTGTCCAAAAAGAAAGTGTACGGCCCCTTCTTTTTTCACGAGAAAACTGTCACGGGAGGCTCTTTTCTGGTTATGTTAAGTCTTTGGTTGATGCCACAATTCCAGGACGACAGTGAAAACTTTATTCTCCAACTGGATGGTGCATCACCGCACTGGTTAGGCGATGTACGAGATTATCTCGATAACATCTTCCCCACCGATGGATTGGACGAGCCGCGGACTACAACATGCCTCTGACCCAATGGCCACCCAGAAGTCTTGACTTAACACCTTGTGACTTTTTCTGTGGGGGTACTTAAAGGACAAGGTATTCGCCCCTCCCCTTCCGGTTGATCTAGCGGAGCTGAAGCAGCGTATCACAGCCACTATCACTGCACTTCATTCAGATATCTTACCTCGCGTTTGGGAGGAAATGGATTATCGGCTCGATGTGTGTCGTGTGACTAAGGGGGAACACATAGAACATCTGTGACTGTCTCTAAAAAAACTTGAAACAGGTAACATAAAATATCTTGCGTTGTTCTTGTTTTATAGTGCGTTGAAACTGTATACTTCTTTATGAATCACCCTGTATATATTTCACGTTTTTAATTGCAATTTCTCTTGATCGAAAATTGCAAATTTTCATCAAGTGAAAATAAAATGTTTTAATTTATGTACTTTTTACCTGTATGAAAAGAACGAAGGCATCTTATATGAATTATAAAATGTTTTTTATTGTACTTCATTTTTAGCACGTCTTTTGTAAAAAAAAGGTCGTACTCATGTTATTGCTTTGTCCGTCCTTCCGTCTGTAGACACCATATCTCTGCAACTATTGGTTCGATTTCAAAAATTCTTCTTGCATTGGGAAGCTTTTGATGATCTTTTATTTCGTTTTTTTTAAGATGTACAATTTTGACCCTAGAGGGCGTAAATGCAGATGATGTTGAATTCAAAATACACTTTTTTCCATATATTTGCTCCTAAATATCAGATCCTTCGATTTCATTTATGTCGAAGAGTGTTTTACGTATAGTTACTTTTCAAGTTAGTCACAGATTTTCCTCTAGGGGGCGTAAAATTCAATTACGTTTCTCCCGATATATCTTCTTCTAAAACTCCAATTTGAAAATTTTTTCTTCAGCGGATGCAACTCTTGATGGAAAATCTTTTGCATATACTTTCTAATTTTTAGTAATGAATACTTTGGCTACCAGGTGGCGTAAGCGTTAATTTTTGCTTATGATGTATTTGCAATAAAATCTGAGCTACTAAAATCTCGATTGAAAAAATTCGTTCCTGGACCAATGCTACTCACGTCGATAAACATTTTCGGAATATTTTCTTAAAATATTTTATGATTTTTTTGCCAGGGGGCGTAGATGTATGTATATCCTATTTTTGTCAATATCTCTGCTTCTAGAGGTCCGATTTAACAAATTATTTCTTTATCGGATAGTTTCCGATGCGAAATGTTTTCCACATAAATTCAAAATTTTCAAGTAAATCATAAACTTTCCGTTAGGGGGCGTTAAGGTAAATTGCGTTCCTCCTGATATTTCGGCTTCTAAAACTCCGATTTGAAATATTCTTCCTGCATCGCATACAGCTCCTGATGGCAAATGCTTTTCATATAATTTCTAATATTTAGTAAAAAATGGATTGGCCACCAGGTGACGAGGGGGCATAAGTGTTAATTTCTGCTTCTGATGTATTTGCAGCAAAAGCTCAGCTCCTGAAAACTCGACTAAACTTTTTTTCTTCGACCGATACCGCTCACGTCGAAAAACCTTTTGAGAATACTTTCTTCCTAAAAGAATGTATGGGTTTCCCACCAGGGGGCGTAAATGCATATCTTATACTTGTCCATATCTCTGCTTCGAAGAGTCAGTTTTGAAAAATTCTTTCTCTGTTGGAAAGCGTTTCCGCTGCAAAATGTTTCTCATATAAATTCAAATTTTTTTTAACGCACAAGTCTGCAACCAGAGGGTGAAAGTTCATGATTCCGTTTACAGCAATATGTGTGGGTTTAAAAACCCGATTGAAAATTTCTTTATTCGGTCAGGTATTACTGTTTTCCGTACAGGTTCCAATGACCTTGAATAACTTTGATAAATTTAATTCGCGTCAGAATGGATTCAAAAGATGTGTTCATTACACTCAAAAATTCGGTGTCATCTTTCTTGTTTAATTTAATTCTAGCGAAGTGACACGACGTTGCCCGGGTTTAAGAAAGAAACGAACCAATCAGCTTCTTAGCCATAGTTTTCCCAGTTTACCTGAAATTATGATTAGGATATACAGGGTAATTTAGAAGTGTTGGCCATAAATTAAAACGTAGGTAGTACTCATCGAAACAAACAAAAAAGTATCGGTGAACATAGGTCCGGAAACGAACCGTTTCTGAGATAACTGACATTTATTTGCAGTGTTGCCATAGATAATGTAAAGTGGTTTTCTACCCCAGCTGTAAACTATTTCGATAGTTTTTGCATCTCTGGGGAAGAAATCTGAGGGGCTGAATTGTTTGAGGTACCAGCTAGACCCCGAACTGGCTGTTCCTGAAAGCTCCCAGTAGACTTCCCCCAAAGCTAAAAAACGTTGCTCTCTTAACTAAGCTACGCAGACGGAATATACCGCTGCATATTTGTCGTCTAGACACGTGATTCACCTCTGTAGTACGTCACACACCACACACGGGCAATACCTTGAGCTCTTGGGAAACAGTGAAGGGGACGATTTTGTGGAGGAGGTGAGTTCAGGGTCTCAGCTTTCACCTAATGCCCCTGAGGTTTCTCCTGCGGGATCTTGCCAAATCAATGCAACACCCAAGTGCACGGAAGTCCCTGGTGTCGGATAGACAGCGACTTGTTGTATGATACTAACCAGGTTCAAGCAAGAACCTCCGTATCAGTACAGCGAGCACCTCCTAATACATGAGAGAAGACATGTAAATACCGCCGTGAGGGCCTAGCGGTTCGGAGAACGGACCACGTCTGCATGGCATCAGTTGGCACGTGGAGGCTGAAAGTGTACAGGGTTGTCAAAAAGTCCCCTAGGCGTTTCGATTGACAACTGTACAAGAACGGACAGATCTACAGCAATGCGGTTCGCGGCATTTGAAAGAGTAAATATTAGAGTTTCTTAATTTCATCTTAATACACCTCTGCATATGTGCCTTTGGTGACACGTAACACATCATGTCGGTATTAAATTTCTTGCCATGTATGGGAGAGATTCTATCAAACACTGCTGTAATGCGCTGTTTGAGCTGCTAAAGCCTGCTTAATCTTTCCCGTTAAACCATATTCTTGACATAGCCCCAGAGGAAAAAGTCCAAAGAGTGATATCCGGTGACCGGGGTGGCCATGGAATGGGACTATCTCTGCCAATCCATCTGTCTCACGGTTCACGTATTCACGAAAGTCAAATCCCTCAAACTGGGGGAGCGCCATCTTGTTGCAGTATGACGTTTGTTTGCAAATCCTGTAGTTGAGGAACCGCAAAGTTCTGAAGCATGTCCTGGTAATTATGCATTTGTTCTGTGGGCTCGAAGAAGAATAATGCCCCAAATTACACGATTATACATGAGCCAACAATAAACATTCACTACTCTCTGCCTGAATGTGGGTTTTCACTACCCCATATAAGAACGTTCTGAGTGTTGGCTTTTCTGTGCACGTAAAAGGTTGCCTCATCCGAGAACATTATACGACGTAGGAAGCTTTCATCAACTTCCAGCTACTCCAGCATACCCCGAGCGAATGCTAAGCGCTGAATCCATCGTTCGGTTTAATCTGGTGTAGGAGTTGCACTTTTTATGCGGTTAGTTTCAAGCGTTTGTGAAGCACTCCCATCAATGTGGATCGTGGAACATTCAGTTGTAAAGAGGCCCTTCTCGTGGACTTGTTAGGACTGCGAGCGAAAACCTCCTGTATGTTCTGCACAGTTCCTTCACTGACAGGGGGTTTGCCACTTCTTTGCTGGTCCAGGACGCTGCCAGTATCCAAGAATTTCTTCTGCCACGTTCTGATACTGAAATCACTCCTTGGTGGATCCTTCCCATATGTCCGATGGTAATTTCTTTCTATTGAAATCACTGAAATCACTCCTTGGTGGATCCTTCCCATATGTCCGATGGTAATTTCTTTCTATTGTAATTACAGACGTCGTCGCAAAGAACAACAACAACAACAGGAAAAAAAAAACGCACGCACATTGCTTTCTCCTGCGGCGACGGCATTTTGAGTTGTTTTACAGTCTGCGTTGGTATTTGCGAGCACGTAACGCCATCTGTTGGAAAGAGATGGCGTTAAAAACTCTAATATTTACTCTTTCAAACGCCGCAAACCGCACTGCTGTAGATATGTTCGTTTTTGTACAGTTGTCAATCGAAATCCCTAAGGGGACTTTTCGACCACCATGTACTTTACAGGCAATGTCGAAGCGTTTTCCAATCTGTTACAATTAAAGGCTGCTATGTATGGCGCTTTCACAAATGCACAGTTAGCTGCCATGCATATCATGTATGGTCCAGCAAATGGAAATGCAGCGCTCACAGCAGCTATGTACACCTTATCCAAACTAAAGTCATCCAGATCATCGCATGTTTGTGCGAATCCACCAGTGCCTAACAGAGCATGGGTCATTTAAGCTTGCTGCACCAGCCGGGAGGCCTAGAACTGCCCGAGAACCTGGATTGGATGAACGACTGGCACGAAGAATAGAACCCTGCAAACGAGAACTAAAAGGTTTGTTTTCGCGGAGAATAGGCGTCAAAGTACCATCTGCAGAGTTGTGCATGACAATCGGCTACACCCTTACCATACTCAGAGAGTGCAAGCCCTAAGTGTGAGGGACTTTCCACTGAGAGTTGCATTCTGCCGGAGGCCGCTATATCGATGCGCGCGTATTCCGCGTTCTCTCGGTAATGTTTTATTCCCCGATGACCCCGCATTCACCAGACGTGGCATTTTCAACTTCCATAACTGTCATGAGTGCAGGAACGTTGTTAGACACCGAAATCAGAGTGGGTGAGCATTTTTTTGGTGGGGCAAGCTTTATAGCAACTTATGTTTTAATGAAACACTGAAAGAACAAATTTGTAATGTTCTTTTTTTCTTTTAACTGAAGGTACTCTGACATACGACCACCGTGAGCAACCCAGTGGGCTATAAGCAGTCGCCCGTTCCTAATTTAAGGTCACTGGTTCCAGGGAAGGGAGAGAGCCCGTGCCGTGAGACAAACACCACATCCATGCCTCACCGGAATTCGAACCCAGACTCTTCTCTGACGAATGGTCATAAGCCAGCGCTTAGACTACTGTGCCACCGGGGCGGTCTCAATGCTTGTCACTACCGGCTACAAAATAATTCGCGCAGTTCCGACCCCCTCCACTTGGACACACATACATACATACACGGACCTGACTAATTACGCCACGGGTGTAAGATACAAGTGTTGGTCGAATGTCGCCTTCAACGTTTTGCTTGCTCTGGATGCATTGACTTAAATTTCTCTTCAAAGTTTTCCATTTTTGCTTACGAAAATAATACTGTACTTGAACAATTTATTTAAAAGAAAATGTCGTTTTTGTTTATCTAAATCAAATTTTAACGTTGTTTCCCGCAGACAAGACACAATACCTCACTCCTCCTTAACTTCTTTCCTTCCAGCTAGCGACTTTGCCTTGCACTCCTCTCACACAAAACAGTCGTCAGCCACTTTCTGCACTTTCACTGTTCCGGGGCAGTCTTCTAGACGTTAGTGTAGCGTTAGACTCCACGTTTCGTGTTGGAATCCCCTATTTTGTAAAGAAAACAAACAGAGCAATTAGTAGTGACCTCTTCAGTGAATTCCTATCCACTCTCCTCATTAGCCCCCTGGCCATAATAATTTGAAAAAGGGGCTTAAATTGAGGAATTGAAACAGTGGAGAACAACTGAATTTTCATGGCCCTGCGGGGCTATTTTGATAACCTTTTTTGGAGACGTAACCAACGCACTCTAGGGGAATAAACTTATGGGTTACATGAAATAAAACACAAGACTTACTGCTTGGCAAAGTTCAGATTATATTTTAAAGTTAAATATATTCAAAAATAGCTCATTTTGAACTGGGTGGGCGAGAAAAATTTCAGGGTGGGCTTGCAACCCTTGGTGACGTCCCTGCATGAGTGGACAGCTGCAAATCCTCGCGCCATCTAACAAAAGCGTCACCACGTTCGATTCGCAATTAATGTGTGGCTGGTGTTTTAGGTGATAGCCTCACATTTTTGCTTCCCAACAGGCTTACAGGTTATTTGTATCTGCATTCCTGCAGTATGACCTCCCGCAACTATTGGAAGATGTTGCCCTTCGTGCACATGCAAAAATATGGTTCATGCACGTTGGTGCACCATTTCACTTTCGTCACACGGTGACGCAGCATCTCAATGCAACATTTGGAGAGGGATAGATAGGTCGTGGCGGTCCCCACTCGTGTCCTCTCCGTTCACCTGACCTCAATCCGTGGGATTCGTGCATTTTACGACTATATGAAAAGACGTGTGAATGCAGTACCCGTGGACAACGTAGATGAATTGCGGATGAGTCAAAACAGCATGTGCAGAAATAAGGCAAAGCACAGCCATGTTTGAACGACTGTGCGTCTCGCTGAGGGGACTGGAGGCCTACATCGAATAAAATTAGGAACATTTTGAACATTTGTTGTTTAAGCACTCTACATGTCACTTCCGCTCGTATTTGTACGTATTGTTTGTCGTTTTAACATCACGCTGGTTTGCCAGATGTAACGTTGGTTTCCATAGATTTTTTTTTGTGTTGTATTTGGCGAGCACCTGCGGGACACATCTCGGAGGAATTTGTTTTAAATGTGAAAGTTAGAACCCTCAACCCACCCTCTCCCCAAAATCATTATCCTCAGTGTCCGTCAGGAGCGTGAAATATTACCCATGTGTGGTGTTTCACTCCTAGAACTGGGATGGTTTGTTGTTTTAGCTTAGTGGGAAGTCTAGGGGATACTTTCGCGGAAGGGCAAGTTTGGGGTCTATCTCGAACCTCAAACGATTCAGCCCTCCAGATTTCTTCCCCAGAGGTGCAAAAACTATCGAAATAACGGACAACTAGGGAGGGGGGGCTGTTGTTTTGGAGAGGTGAAGTATTAAATTCCCAATGATTGGGAATTTAATATTTCCACCCCTCCAAGATAACCTAAACACCCCAATTATTCAGCACGCAGTAAAAAACAAAAGTGTTTTTCGCTAGCCTTCATTCGTGGCAGAAGAGTGTGAGCTTAACAATAAAAATAGAACAGAGCACTTCACGCCAACAATAATAAATTCATATACAGACCTGAGTTGTATGCAAAAAAATGTGTTTAATTATAACATAAATGATGATACGAAGATATCCATTTAGATGTAATACGTCGACACGTCGATGCTCCATCACAATAACAAAGGACGTTTCTTACAGATGCCAACTGACGCCATGTTTGCTGAAGAAGTTCACTTTAGTCCCGCCCACACAATCACTTTGTAAGTGGACAAAAGATACGTTCATAACACCAAAAACGCATTTTGAAAATCACGAAGCGTACCAGAGTCTACTGATTACGAACATCTTACGTAATACAATTTGCTTCCTTTATTAAAGGAGCAGTTCCATTTGGGGTAAAAAAACACGCACGCAGAATTTACTGAACATACAACCGAGCACAAGCAAAGACGATACCACAAAGAACACAGAAGAAAAGAGTTCTCTCAACCTCGCTTACTTCACAGATCAAGAGAGAGAGAGAGAGAGAGAGAGAGAGAGAGAGAGAGAGAGGATATGCCCTAATGTGGCGTTTCAGGGTACGCATAGTTAGGGAAACAATCTCATCTGACGATCTGCTTTTTTATATTCTTTTATCGCTGAGGAGCTGCGATTCCAGCAGAAACAACTTTACTCTGGCAACCCTACAATAAAATGTCAATTATCTCGAAAACGAGTCATTTCCGGACCAATGTTGACTAAACAATTTTGTTTGTTTCAATGAGTGCTACTTAATCAACAAATATTGAAGACTCGTGCGACATAAATCCCCAAAACGATGAAAGTTTTCCGTCTTTAGCACGATTTAAATCGTGCTAAAGACGGAAAACTTTCATCGTTTCAGTGAGTGCTACTTATGTTTCCATTTATTACCAACACTTCTGAAGCACCCTGTATTTCACGGAAATATTTAATTGGCACATGTTTTAGGAATGAAAAGGAAGGAATTTAGAAAAAAGAATACAATCCATAGTTGTACCCAGCGCAGTTGGATGAAACTAGTAGTCTTTATTGACTTTGAATATAGAAAATATGAAATATTTCAAACATCTACATTTTTCTATACTGTTGTGATCAGTGAAAGTCGACAGTTTATTCGAAGCGCAAGTAAGTTTATTCTAGAAGAGAATCTGGGTCAACAAGGTTGGATGTTCTACCATTTGGAGCTAAGATGAGAAGGATTTAATTTTTGCCAACTCTGGAGCAACCAATCTTGGTTTGGAACAGCCTGGTGTCTGCTTTAACCCTTGAAACTGTGTCTTGTTGATACTCATGGCAAAACTGAGAACAACGGGAAACTAGGCGTTTAAACTAAACCACATGGGACGACTGGAATGAGAAGAATAACATCATGGTCTTCTGCAGCATGCCACTCATGATGGTAGTTTCGATGACACTTTACGTGCTTTTCTCTAGAGACAGTTGGGTCCCATTTCAGATTGAAGGTGGTTTCAGGTTATAGTATGCGTCCAGACAAATTTAATTAATAGTGTAGATGAGACGGAACAATGTGCGAACGGAGGAATGCCAGTGTTAAGCTTTGACAAACTGAAATGAGAGAAAATTAACATTTTCTCACACATTTCTTGTATTCTATTAGGGGTATGCTAAAGTTTCCGCCACCCCCGATAGCGAGAGATGTAGGGGTCTAACCGGCCAGTGATCCGTGCTGTCAGTTTGTATATGAAGCTAAACATGGCGGTCGATAAAGTACATTTGCGGTACTGTTTGTTATTAATGTTTAATATAGGGAAAAGTGTGAGTGAAGCATACGGTTCAATGTGTCAGGCGTATGGCGAAAAGGTTATGGGTGAGCGGACGTGTCGAGAATGGTTTGCGAGGTTTAAGAAAGGTGATCTAAGTTTGGAAGACAAGCCACGTGCAGGTAGGCCGCAGGAACTCGCAGACGAGGAGCTGGAATAGCTGTTGTAAGAGGATGCCACACAATCGACCACGCAACTGGCGAAACGTTTGAAAGTGGCTCAGTTGACCGTGGTACTGCGTCTACAGGCCTTGAGAAAGATCCAGAAGATTGGCAAGTCGGTTCTGCAAACTTTTACGGAGCGGAATATTGATCAACGATTGGGCATGTGCATATCGTTTCTGAAGAGGTTTCAAGGGAAGAATTTCTTGTGGAAGGTTGTCACCGGGGATGAAAAATGGGTCTTTTGCGACAACCCCGTACGCCAGCGATCCTGGGTCGACCCAGGCCAACCATCAACATCCCCTGCTAAACAGGATATCCACGGGAAAAAGGTGCTGTTGTGTGTGTGGTGGGATATGCATGGAATGCTGTACTTCGAAGTGTTGAAACCGGGCGAACCAATAACTGCACAACGATGTAGCGATCAGTCGAGGAAACTGAACGCCGCAATCGATCAAAAACGCCCGTGGACAGGTAAAGGACGCCACCCAGTCATCCTGTTACACTATAATGCCAGTCCACATGTCGGTGCGACCAAGAAATCAACCCCTGCACAGTTACACTGGGAGGTTTTACCGCTCCCAGCTTACTCCCCGGACATTGACCCTCAGACTTTCATCTGTTTCGTTCTATGCAACATGCTCTAGCCCAATGGCGGTTCATCACAGTTCCAGAGGTGGAATATTTCGTTACTGCGTTCTTCAGCTCAAAACTTGAGTCCTTCTATCACAGCGGCATTCAGTTGTAGCCTGAAAAATGAAATGGCAAAAGGTCATTGATGCTAACGGCTAATATTTCGTTGAATAAATGTGTACTGATTTCCTGATTGTTCTTGTCCCCTTTCTCCTTAAAACGGCGGAAACTTTTGCATACCCCTAATATTTGCATTTCAGCGAAATGTATTTCCTCCCTGAAAAAAAATGGAACTACTTATTTTTTTTTTAAACTCGAAATACAGATTGTAACCACAGCGGATGGCCGTTGTCTGAAACGCGCCAGCAACTGCGCGGAAGGATACACGCAATACTTTGGAAGTTTAACGTAGTAAACAGTAAGATCAGACTCCTAATTTTAGATCGTTTGCGTAATCGAAACAATAACTGGAGAATTCTAATCAAAATCTTCCGGTAAAGATAGCTTGGAACTACACAGTCGTATCAGAACAATATGACCACCTACTTAATAATGAGAATTACCACTCTTTGCCCGGATGACAGCGGCGAGACGGCGTGGCATGGACGCAATGAGGCCCTGGAAGGTTTCCCGAGGGACACGTGCCCATTCGAACTGCAGCAGAGCACGGAGGTTCCAGAGATCACGTGGTTGTGGGTCGGCACGTCGAACCTGTCGATCCAAGTAGGCCCACAAGTGCTCTACGGGATTGAGGTCGAGTGATTTCGCCGGCCTAGGGAGAGCGGAGACATCACTGTCGTGTTCCTGAAAGCACTCCTTAGCGACATAGCAGGACACATTGTTTTGTTGGTAGACACCGTCACCACCAGGGTAAACGTCCGAAATGAAGAGATGCATGTGGTCAGCGAGGATGGACAGCTAGCCATTGGCGTTCAGCGACCCATCCAGTTGCACCAGCGGTCCCAGGTCATACCAGGAAAACATCCCCCGACATACACAATGCCACCGCCGGCCTGTACTTGACCGACAAGCGTGTCTGGGTGTTGGTTCTCGTGTGTCTGACGTCACATCCGCCACCGCCCGTCACTTCTGTGAAGTAGAAACCTGAATTCGTCGGAGAAGGCAACATTTTCCACTCTTCCACTGTCCAATGACCGTAGTCCCATGCAAACTGCAGGCGTCGTTGCCGATGGACCTGGGTTGACATGGGCGCCTTGACGCAGCGTTGACTCTGGAGACCCATGCGTAACAGGGTTCGCTCTACTGTTATCGGGGACACGTACCTGAGTGCCGAGCGTTCATTTGCGTAGTGAATTGATGCACTGTTGCGCTTCGATTGCTCTTCACCAGTAGACGGAGGTGACGTTCCCTTCTGGGGTCGATGGCCTTTAGAGGTGACACAGTTATGACGTCGGGAGGTACTCAGTGTGCCAGAGGTCCTTTCTTGGTACACCTTTAGTACAGCACCATGCGAACGGCCCACGAAGTCTGCAGTTTCCGAGGTGCTTCAACCCTTGGCGCGGTAACCGATGATCATTCCTTTTTGAACGTGCATTAAATCACTGCCTCTGCCCATTGTGCTCACGTTACGCACTATGGCTCATATGTCCTTGCCGGCCGCTTATATCTCCGTGTGGTCGACCTTGTTACGTGCACTCTGTAACGCGCCTGGGCGGGCGCACTCTGATACCGGGGGCGGTCATATTATTCTGATACGACGTGTATAAATAGTGCATAGCAACGTAATGGGAGCTGCGGGTCGCGGGTAGCCTAGTGGTCAACGTTCGTGGCTGCCACGGAGAAGACCTCGGGTTCGATGCCAGCAGGTACGAACGCTCGAACCACTAAATATCCGCCGTGCGTCGGATGGGCACGTTAAGCTCTCGGGTCCCGGGTACTGGGCCCCCGGTAATAAATAAGGGCGTCTTTCTCCGCCTTTCTACCTCGCTTCCATGTCACTTTCCTATCGGGCACTCTAGCCAAATCTCCTAGCTTCCTATTTCTAAGGGTTGTTTAAGACTGGGGTCAGACACTCCCTTCCTAAGATACTCTACATATGATCTGAATGGGAGCCACAGTCTGAAACGTAAACATACACGCCGGCATGTGCAAAGGAAGGGTACACGCAGCATTTCGGAAGTGCATTCCGAAAAGTTTGGCACAACCCTTTAGTAGCATTGTCTCTTGCATTCTCCCGTAAGGGTGTTCTTTCGCATATGTTTGTAGTATTAGTCTGCCTGGATAAAGCCATCTGTAGGTGTCTGAAGGATGCATAGAGAAGTGAATACACCTACAAAAAAGAACCAGAATTTTGTAATAGCTTCTATCAGGTTTGGTGTGAGATTATCGATGTTCGCACAGCAGTGCAATTAAATATTGTAGCAATTATGCGGAGTGAAATAAAATATAATTGCGCAAGAGTGCAATTAAAATGTTTTGGCCCAAAAATGTTCATAACGCAGTATATCGCAAGATCAAACTTCAACAATGGTTAAAAGCTTTAAAAATTAAATAAATGAATAAAAACATATTCTAATTCTAATTAAAGAAACGGGGGTCCCAGGTCCTTTCATTCACATGTTTCTCGCACGTTCCTGTCAACTTTCAAGTCTCTGTGTATAGTAATTTCTTTTGCAGGTGACTAACAGGTAGACAAACTGTACATCAAATAAAAACATGATTTCCCTTGACTTCGTAGAATGTCTATTGACGTCGCTATGCTGAATATAATATTTTATCGAATGAAATATTCTAATAACAATGTTTTCAGTTTTTATTCCTTGTATTGCAGATCGAAACAGCGGCTGGTTTTTATCAGAGTTCCATTCGATTCAATATGCAAGTTCAGGATATGAAAAACGCATCTTGTTCTTCTATATTACCTTTCTATTTCACTTCGGTTGATAAAACATCGTATGTGACTCTTCGACGAGTGTTTATACAATATCTAAAGAAAACACACATTTCGTATACCTGTTCCAGTCTGATTTATCGCGAAAACTGTTTTTGCATTTCGCGATTTCTTTTATGCAAAAGTTACGGAGACTCGATACCAAGCAAATATTTTAACAAAACTTGCATTTCTATTCATGACGCAACAACACAAAGCCATGTCATTTTTTCTGTTTCCCAGTGTGATGTTGCGTCTGCGAAGACTGCGCTCCGTAGCACTGGCTCAAGGCCAAAAGGAATTATCTTTTAACTTGAGTTCAAATCTTTTCTTTTTCCCCGAGTTCCAGCAAACAGAAATTTTCGATGAGAAATAGAAATTCAGACTAACTGTGGCTTCAACGAAATTTCACGCATGAAAATATTCTGAAAAGTATCCAGAATAAAAAACGTTAGATATATCATTCATTATCTTGAAGGAGTTGACTAGTATGCAGGAGCGCCGACTTCCTCAAATTATTAGGGGGGCAGGCGAAGGGATCAGACGTAGGAGGGGCACGTCTCTTCCTTTGTCAGGAGGAAAATAAAAAATAGGGCAAAAAGATAAGTTTCGACGTATATTTTAAAACGCAATTGTAATTTGCTCATCGGCAAATGAATAAGGAAACTGAAATATTCTTTTGCTGAATATTAATTTCTTTAAAAATGAAATTCATCATGTGATATCATAAAAATATCCAGACAGATTTTGTTTACAAACGTTTTTAAAAAAAATATATAAGAAATTAGCGCGGTTGCTCAAACAAAGAACGAGAAGCGCAAAAAATAAATGGATAAAGGCCCCAGAGATTATACGTTTCTATATTTTTATTTGTTTTATTTTTGCTAATTGTTTTAGACATTTACCATATGTCTCGAGAAAATGTCAAACACAATACGGGGCCGGCAACCACGTTTCTCATCATGTGAGCAATGCTGAATATGGGAAAAGGGTTTTTACTTATTTTGTTTTCTATTATTTTTTGAAAAATAAATCTCTTTGACCTCATGAGCTTGGTCCGTCTTATAAAGAATAATACATTTCTGTAAAGGAAAATACAATAGCCTGAATAGCGTAGGAAAATATTTTTTTTCTGTATAGAATATTTCAACCCACGCATTTCGAAAATGACATACAAAACCAAAAACTTATTTAACTAAACAGGATAAAAAATATTGGGTGGGCACTGCTCCTCAGTAAAATTATTGAGGGGCAAGATTCACCTTGCTCCCCTCTACTCGGAGCCTGTGCTAGTATGTATTTCACGTTTGTTCAAGAGTGAGAGGACAAAAGAAATCTCTACGGGTTAGAAATTATCAATTCCTACCGGTGAGATTGAAACCTACTGCTACGTATTAATAAGATTTCATTTCACCGTCCTTTTCAAACGATATATGTGGCTGTGGCGTTTTGTTTGCTATGGTCAGGACCTATGTCTCAAGATCGATGTTAGACAGTAGTGTAAATAAATCTTATATATAAAAGACAAAACGTCTGTTTGTCTGAAGCAGCAAAAACTCTCGAACGCCGAACTGTGGCATCGTGAAATTTTCATAAATTATTAATACTGGAGTTTCTAGGTCAACGCAACTACTTTAAGATCTCTACGTTGTTCCGCCCGCGAGTTATGAATTAATTAATAAGCTGATCAATTAAGACAATGTCGTTTGCTACGTCATCGTTATCCTGTTCCAAATCTGAAAGCACATGACTGCATTCATCGCCGCGGCACACCCACAGGAGTTTCTATTCTTTGAGAACTGTGCATAAAAATACGCAAAAACGAACTTTGCGAAATCTTAACGAAACGAGCAGAAATTTTTATCAACACCATGAATTGGTAATAAATGGACTCCTTCAAAACTTCATCGGAATCCGGTCAAACCTTTTTAAAATAGGCATGGGATTTTTAATTCATCGATAAACAGAAAAATATACGCAGAAACGGATAATAAAATTTTGACGACTAATTTTAAGTTATTTACCGATTCAGGCGAAATTTGGAGGTCATGTTCTTATTAACGATTTATGGAGTTCAATAAAATTTCAGCCAGTTTCATATAATATATGCAAAGATACGTTTTTAACTTTTTTATCCCGGAGATTCGCTCCTCAAAGACGTCTGAAACTGAAAGCACGTGATGCATTTGATCGTCGATAACAAATTATTAACGAATTTTGTTCAGTCAGTGTTCTAATGCTGTGTCTGCCGCCCCGGTGACGCAGTGGTCTAAGCGATGGCCACTGATCATTCGTCCGAACGGTGTCCGGGTTCGAATCCCGGTGAGGCATGGATGTTGTGTTTGTCTTACGGCACTGGCTCTCTCCCTTTCCTGGAGCCAGTGACCCTAAATTAGGGACGGGCGACTGCTTATAGCCCATTGAGTTGCTCACGGTGGTCGTTAAACTTCCAATAAAAAAAATGCTGTGTCTCCTGGACGCGTATTAAATATTTCGTAAAGCCTTTGGTCGTTTGATTCTACAGATTCCATACATTCTGTACCGGGAAAAGCCGGGTAGTAAAGCTAGTAAATAAATAAATAAATAAATGTAACCTTCGTCCGAAAAGTTCCAGGACTTACCGCACAACTGACGTAACAGTAGTGGGATAAAAATAGCACATGCATGCCAGAAGACAGCAGTCCTTCGCCGATCATCGAATAGCTAGAAACCGGTTTATACCGGTACCAACAAGCGGCTGACGGGCATTAAGGGAGTCATAGAAAGCGTTCTCATCCCATTTCGTTTTAGTCATGGAAGAGCAGAGAGTAAACAACCGTTTTTGTTGGAAACAGAGTAAATCGGCTACTGAAACTGACAGAATGTTAAAAGAAGCGTATGGAGACGCGGCATTACCCCGCAGCAGATTTTTCGAATGGTACGCACGGTTTCGTGACGGGCAGGAATCTTTTGATGATAATCCGAGGTCTGGGCGTCCCTCCAGTGTGAGGATAGCGGAAAAAATGTAACCTTCGTCCGAAAAGTTCCAGGACTTAAAGTGCGCAATCAATTAAAGAAAAATCGCCGAATTATTAGGTATATAAATAAGTTTCAAAGCGTTTTTCATGTGGCGTATGCCGCTAATTTACATATCCGACATCCCCCGCGTTGTTGTCATATGACCGTAACTGGTCCACAATATAAAATGTGTCACAGAAGTTTGCCCAACAGTCAAACGCACTGGCACATCGGTAGCTGAAAGATGGCAAGATATACTGCATTTATTCGACGCTGCATTCGTTACGAATTTCACCAAGGAAAAAGTGCTGTAAAAGCATGTGCATCGATCTGTTCTGTTCTGAGGCAGAATATTGTATCGAAAAGCACGTGTGAGTTTTGGTTTTGACGGTTTAAAGCAGGTGATTTTGATGTTAGCAATCGAGAACGTAGCGGAAGGTTGCACATCAGGAACTGCAAGCATTACTGGATGAAGATTCGTCTCAAACCCAAAAAATAACTAACTGAATAACTGGAGGTAATTCAACTAACCGTTTCCAATTATTTACACGCAATGGGAAAGATTCAGAAGGAAGGAAAATGGGTGCCACATGACCTGAGCCAGAGGAACAAGGATGAGTGTGTCATGAAGTGTTTGAATCTGTTGAATAAACAACACAGACAGTCTTTCCTGTTGAAAATCATTACTGGTGATGAAAAGTGGATATAGTACGATAATCCCTAACGCAAAAATCACTGAGTACACCTCGGTGAAGCAATGACTTCGACACCGAAACGCATTATTCACTCCAAGAAAGTTCTGCTGTGCATCTGGTAGGATATGAAGAGTGTGCTCTATTATGAACTATTGGAACAGGGTCAAACTGTTACTGCTGATCGCTACAAGCAACAAGTGCTGCGATTGAACCAAGAAATCTGTCGGAAACGTATGTTCCCAGGCAAAGAATTGCGTCCCGTTAAATTATTGCATGACAACGCTAGGCCGCATGTCGGGAAATCGGTCAAGAAAACATTATTGACGCTTGGCTGGGATATGTTGGAGCACCCGGCGTATAGTCCCGACATAGCCTCTTCAGACTATCATTTGTTCCGATCGATGCAACATGGTTTGTCTGATGTACGGTTCCGGACATATGACAAAGTGCAAAAATGGGTTAGCGACTTCATCGCGTTACACGACGAAGTATTCTTCATGGCTGGAATCCATCAGCTGCCCGGCCGATTGCGGAAGGTGATAGAAAATGACGGCGCATATTTTAATTTGTAAAGGCATTGTTGTTTTCTCTCAAATCACATGTTGCGTTGTCTTAAAACGCTTTAAAACGTATTTGTACACCTAATAAAATGCGACTTTGGCTGAGTCGGTGGGAATCAGTAAGTCTATCTGTCATTAGATTCTACACGAGGAACTGGGAAAACGAAAACTTAATGCCCGATTGGTACCTCGCAGACTAGACAGACGTCCAAATCTCGGATCATCATCAAAAGATTCCAATCCGTCACGAAACCGTGCGTACCATTTGAAAACTCTGCTGCAGTCTCTCTGTAGTATAGGAGCAGCTTAAAGACTCAGTTGTTAGCGGCTCCTGTATTGCGTTATCAAGGGTGTAGCAGGACTAGATTAACCACGCACAGATATCTAGCAGAAGGGCTTACATTGTTCAGCCACACGCGGTTGATCCTAGAGGTGAGCGGCGGGTGTCACGATTAGTTTCCCAACGACGTGCAACAGTCACCCAGCTCACCCACCAATACAACAGCGGTGCAGTTCGCCTAGGGTTCAACATCTGGAGAAAAACGAGGGCACCCATGATGACGCCCAGCCATAAAAAAAACGCCTCGCATGGGCCAAAAAACGTCGGCAATGGACACTTGACAGATGGAAGAAGGTCGTCTGGAGTAATGAGTCCCGTTTCCTGCTGCATTTTCCAGATGGTTAGATTGCATATGGCGTAAACAGGATGAAGCCCAATCCACTGGTTGCATAGTTGGGGTTCATAAGGCCGGTGGAGATGGTGTTCTGGTTTTGGGAGCTTTTTCTCGGTAAGCCATAGGTCCGTTGGTCATCATCCCACACACACTGAATGGTGGAAGCTACAGAGACCTGTTAGCCGACCATCTCCATCCGTATCTAAGGCTTACCCGGACCACAGTGCCATGTTTCAACAAGACAATGCACCACCCCATTGGGTTCGTATAACTACTGAGTGGTTGGAGGAACACGACAAGAATTCGCCATACTGCCTTTACCACAAACTCCCCGGACTTCAACCAGCTGAACATTTGTGGAATATGTTACAATGGGATGTGAGATGTGTTGATCTTCGTCCACGAAATGTATACATACAGTATATACCCCGTCTAGTTACATTATTGTGACCACTTCCTACTTTTGACGTCAACGCAATGCAACAATGCACGTGTCGTCAGCTGGCTTGGAGGGTATATGCGGTGTGCTGTAATCATTCTGAAAACATATCACTCGTTGCTGTCATGGACAAAAGGAGCGATTTATAAGATCTGCAAAAAGGGATGACTATCAGGTTTCGGGCCAAGGGTGGCAGTATTTCTGAAACAGTGCAGTTTGCGAATTGTTCGCGTGCTGCTATGGTTAAAGTGTATCGTGATTGGAAAAATAGCGCCATTGGGAGTAAGCGACGTGAAAACTGCGGAGCACCACGTGCCATTGATGAGAGAGGTGAACGTCGGCTTCGGTGCGTGAGGGCCGATCGGCAAGCTACAGTGGAGCAACTAACCGGCCGAATGTACCAGGGGATACCGAAAGTGTGTCTAAAACGACAGTTCAGCGAACCCTGCTGCGCATGGGGCTTCGATGCAGACGGACTGTCACTGCACCTATGCCAACGGAGGTGCATCGGCAGAAAAGGCTTACATTTGCACTGCTGTATCGGAATCGGACCTCCGCTGATTGGCAAAGGATTGCCTTCTCCGATGAGTCAAGTTTTCTGCTTCATCGAACGGATGAACGTTGGCGTATAAGGCGAAAAACACAGGAGAACAAACACTCTCCAACCATTGCTGGCAGAACACAAGCTGGTGGGGGCAGCGTTATGGTCTGGGGAATGTTTCCATGGCGTTCTCCGGGTCCACTCATACCTGTCGTTATGAATCCATCCCTGCAGATCACGTTCACCCATACATGCTGATTGTCTTCCCTGGGACAGATGGGTTCTTCCAGCACAACAATGCCACGTGTCACATAGCCAGAAATGTCTGAGAGTGGTTGGAAGAGCACGATGGAAACAGTACTTCCCTGGACCCCTAATTCCTCAGACCTAAACCCAATTGAGAATCTGTGGGACCACCTCGATCGTGTTGTTGGCTCTATGGATCCTCCACCACGCACCCTCCAGCAGCTGTCAGATGCACTGAAGTCAGCATGGCTTCACATACCTGTGAACACCTTCCAGCACCTTACTGAGTCACTCAGAGCCAGTCTAGCTGCTGTCCACGCTGCACACGGCGGTTACTCTGGATATTAGCAGGTGGTCACAATAATGTGACTCAACCGTGTATGTATATACACGATGTATATACTCGACCGTGTATGTATATACACGATCGAGTCACGTATATTAAGAAATTTTTAGGAAAATTGTTAAATTGTAATTTAGAAAGAAGAGCTTTCAGAATTTTTGCAAGTAAGAGCTGTGTAAAGCTGCTGAAAGCTCTTCTTTCTAAATTGCAATCTAACAATTTTCCTAAAAATTTCTTAAGGCATCATTTTAACCATTTAATTTTGAACTTTAATTCGGTGTCCAAAAGTTTCAAATTACACATTGACATGCTTTATTAACCTAGGACCTAACAATTTTAAATATATAGGTAACATAAAGTGCTATTTGGTGGGTCCCTAATAGCTAAAGATGTTATCTACATACACAGTTTTGCATCTTGTCAACTCACACATTTTTTGGCTTACCAGGTAGTTGTTTAACCATGACCACCTTTCTTATCAGTGTATATATTTCGGTTCTTGTGGGTGCTCTGTTCAGGCTTGTTTGATTCTTTGTCATGGCGGTTTTTGTTCTGCCGGTAAGCTTTTAATTCTTCTTTTTTAAATTTGATTTTTGTAATTTTTGTGCTTATTAGAATTTGGTTTTGTGGCCTAGGGTGCATGACCAACCGACAATTTTGGCTTGCCTTGTCGTTTTGTTCGTACTCCGAACAAAACGACAAGGCAAGCCACTCCCACAGGTTGATGCTCTCCTAATGACGGCAACCTGTTCCAGTTTTTTACTTGTTTTGAAATTTTGTATTTTTGTTCTGTAATATTTTCATTCTATATGATCTACTACATGAGGTTTAGCTGCCTTCGGCGCTTCTCATGGTATTAGACTTTTTTGTCTAATTTTCTTGTGTTAAAATAATTTATTTATAAAGTAATTTTTTTGTTCTATTTATGTACTATTAAATATATATATATATATATATATATATATATATATATATATATTCATGCATCCGTCTCCCATGCAGCCTTCTTCTGAGTCTTTTTTTGTCCCTCTGAATTCAGTCTGTAATTTCGCTTGTCCATCGGTGGTCCGTTCTTCTGGCAACGAGTTCACCCCATTGCCATTTCAGTGATTTTACTCTGCTCATGATGTCTGCCACTCTAATCACTTTCCTTTTCCACGAGTTACTTTTCTTATCTCTCCTGATTACACCAAGCATGCATCTCTCCATGCTTCTTTGAGTTGTTTGCAGTCTTTGCATGTCTTTTTTAGCTAAGTCCATGTCCCTGCTCCATACGTAAGCACTGGCAGGATGCACTGATTAAACATTTTTCTTTTAAGACATAATGGCATACTGCTGAAAAAAATTGTGCTCTTTCTTCCAAAATCTCTCCATCTAAGTTTTATACGCCGATTAATTTCTACATCTATGTGGCCCTCACTTGATATCTGCCGCCCAAGATAAATGTAGGTATCGGTTACCTCCAACGTTTCCCATCAATCGATAAATCTTCATTTCTTGTAAAAGCATTGTACACCAGTTTTGTTTTCTGAAAGTTCATTTTTTAATACCGCTTCTTTACTCTTGTCAGCAAGTTCCTGGATCATACTCTGCAGCTCTGAAGGAGTAGTTGCAAAAATGACTACGTCATTGGCAAAACGAAGGCGAGTTAAATAATCTCCATTAATTCTTATCCCTTTGTTTTCCCAGTTCAATGATTGAAATACATTTTGCAATCTGGCATTAAAGAGCTTTGAAGATATAGTGCCACCTTGTCTTACTCCCTTTCCAATTTTTATTGGTGCTTTATCCTCAAATATCCGAACCTTTGCACTTGCATTTTCATAGATATTATTAATATTCACTCAAAATAGTATAACTATACTAAAAATCCAAAAATTCGTGGCGTAGAATAAAGATAAAATTTTCCAAGCTTTCGCACATCAACCAGATGGCTTTTTCAAGTAAAGTAGACAGCTAACTGCTGTCTACCTTCCTTGAGAAAGCCACCTGGTTGATGTGCGAAAGCTTGGAAAATTTTATCTTTATTCTACGCCAAGAATTTTCGGATTTTTAGTATAGTTATACTATTTTGAGTGTAATTTGGTATTCAGTTCCTACTTTTTAAAATTATTAATATTGCTGATATATGCATTTTCAATACCGCAGGATTCCAAAGCCATTGTAACTGCTGATGAGTTCACGGAATCGAAGGCCTTTTCATAATCAATAAAAGCCATGCAAAATGAGAGAATTTATATTTCCTAGTTCTTTCCCTTAGTTCTCTCAGTACAGTGATATGATCTATAGTGCTGTAGCCAGTCCTGGATCAATCTTTTTCTCTTGGTTGAGACATGTCTAGTGTTACTTTCAAGCGTTGCGAAACAACCTTAGTGAAGATTTTATTAACCACTCAAAGTAATCTGATTGGCCGGTAGTTCCTGAGATCTCCAATATCACCTTTTTTATGTAGCAGGATCATTGTAGATTGATTCACAGGACCATTGTAGCATTGTTTTAATCCCCAGGAATCTTCTCTTCCTTGAGACATCTAGAGAAGACTCGGGCGAGGGTGGTTTTAATTTCTCCACTTGCGACTTGTATAATGTCCACCGTAATCCCATCTTCTCCTGGAGCTCTTCTCCGTTTCATGTTCTTAATAGCATAGTGTAACTTCTGCCGGGAGGACTGGATGAACTTTGGTACTGGTACCTGTCATACTCTCTGGAGTAGATGTATCATTCTTTTAATATAGGTTGGAGTAGAAATCTTTCACCCTCGAAATTTCGTCTCTATTTCTTGTTACAGGACATCTTCTTTCCTCAGTGCCATAACCTGTTTCCTTCCCTTACCTAGATGTCCTTTTTCTCTCTTCAGGCTTTGTTTGTTTTTAATTGCTTTTCTCACTAGTTCACAATTGAATTTCCTTATTCTTCAGTGATACTTTTGATACTTTTCCGTACTGTCTTGCATAACTCTATATGTTCTACTTTGGAAGTTACACACACACACACACACACACATACACACACACACACACACACACACACACACACACATGTATTAAAATATAAATTATTTATCTTTGATACATGCCCATACCACTCGGATATCGCGCAATGCAGCTGGAAACCAAGAGTGAAGAGTACATACATTTATAAATAACCAGATGCAACATCTCTCAAACATGTACATGACAGAAAATGAACTCCAAACCACAGCAAAAGAAAAAGAATAACGATAAACGATACCTAAAAATCACACAGCAAAAAATATAAAGATACTGATAAGGAAAAAAAAAACCCAAATAAAATATCGTATCAAATGGCCCCGAACCACCGAACCACTTTTCAGGGAAAGACATCCAGGAGCACGGAGCAAGCCAGTTTCGGGTTTCATGAGATAGCCTGATACCTAATTTAAAACAAATTCTGGTTGCAACCGAATTTGGACTTGCAAAATTTATTGGCCATCTGTCTTTCCTACCCGAACCCTTAAAGTAACACAGCAATAGGTGTGTAATTAAACATAACACCTCTGAAATATGTCAAATACACAGTAGTTTTTTACCTTGTCTTATTAATGGACAAAACATACTGAAGTATAGAATATAAGGGATATACATACATAACTCTATAACAAACATAACTCATGCTCCTCTCGTATGTATCCAATGCTGTAAAGGTAAACATACTATGTGAAATAAGTTTAACATGCCATATGAGATAAGGTTACAGTTACTCTCGAAATCAACTCCAGTAGATCCATTCAACAATGGTATGTTCTAAAAATCAGTTTTTTTTTTCTGGATATGGAAATCATATTCTTTTTCATGAAAAAGAATCCAGGATTCAGGGATTCAATTAATAGATTCGACTTTAAAATTTTTTTTACCTCTATTAGCCTATAGGATTTAAAAAGGACAATGGACTGGTATTTTGAGAGATACAGGCAATTATGGAGATCAGTAGTGGATATTGGATTTCATTATGTTATTTTGTATATTCCATAATTACATCTATAATGGTAAAAGACTACTGGTACAAAAACAGGGAATTCCAATTGGCACATCATATTCTAGTTTTCTTGCCAACTTGTATCTGCATGAAAAGAACGTTGCAGTTAATGGCATCGTTAACTATAGATATATTGATTATCTTATTAGTTTTTGTTCGGAAGTTTGTTATTTCGATATTAAGTCCTGTTACCCCGAGGAACTAGTTTTGACAGAAACCGGTAAGGACTCCAAAGTTTTTTTTTCTGGATATGGAAATCATATTACGGCGAGGGAGCTTTTTAACCGAGGCTTATGAAAAAGGAGCTTATTTTGCATTTTGTCCTAACTTATTAAGTCTTCTAGAATTCCTGGATCCATGCATGGAAATATTATAATTTCGCAATTTTTTCGGATTACTAGGATATGCAATAACAAAAACAGTACTACCAAATAGTTAAAATTTCTTTTCTCTATTCTGAAAAAGAATGGTTATCCTTATAAGTTCTGTTTTCTTCATTTTAATAAGTTATTAAATATTTTTTACCAAAATATTTTATACAAAATTAGAATTTGTAACACAGTCACTTGAAACTTTTCGAATTAACCATTTTCTTAGGGCCACAATAAAAAGGCTTTTTTCTGCAAGTCGCTTCGGAGAACTATAACAATAAGCTATACTTTCTTTCACATTTGAGGTCTTCCTTTTGGACGGTCTTCGGTATCTGATTTGGACCTTTTGTCAGTTAGCGTGTCTATTAGGAATACAGAGATTTTTCGAACATACCATTGTTGAATAGATCTACTGGAGTTGGTTTCGAGAGTAACTGTAACCTTATCTCATATGGCATGTTAACCTTATTTAACATAGTATGTTTACCTTTACAGCATTGGATACATACGAGGAGAGCATGAGTTATGTTTGTCTTACAGTTATGTCTGTATGCCCTTTATATTCTATGCTTCAGTATGTTTTGTCCATTAATAAGACTAGGTAAAAAACTACTGTGTATTTGGCATATTTCTGTATTGTTATGTTTAATTATACATCTATTGCTGTGTTACTTTAAGCGTTCGATTAGGAAAGACAGATGGCCAATAAATTTTGCAAGTCCAAATTCGGTTGCAACCAGAATTTGTTTTAAATTAGGTATCAGGCTATCTCATGAAACCCGAACCTGACTTGCTATGGGCTCCCAGATGTCTTTCCCTGAAGAAGTTCGGTGGTTCGGGGCCATTTGATACGATAGTTTATTTGGGTTTTTCTTTTCCTTATTAGTATCTTTATATTTTTTTGCTGTATGATTTTTAGGTATCGTTTATCGTTATTCTTTTTCTTTCGCTGTGGTTTGGAGTTCATTTGCTGTCATGTACATATTTGAGAGCTGTTGCTTGCGGTTATTTATATATATAT
The DNA here is from genome assembly GCA_039090855.1 of Macrothele yani. NCBI lineage: Eukaryota > Metazoa > Arthropoda > Arachnida > Araneae > Macrothelidae > Macrothele > Macrothele yani. The sequence continues at coordinate 120,494,461 of CM076989.1, forward strand.
ATCATCATCATCATCATCATCATCATTGTCAACCATTATCAATCCACTGCTGGACGAAGGTCTCTCCAAGTTTCCTCCACAGCGGTCTGTCTTGTGCCAGTCTCCTCCATGTCCCCCCTGCATACTTTCGAATTTCATCCACCCATCTCCCATGTGGTCTTCTTCTGGGTCTTTTCCTGTCCCTTGGAATCCAATCTAAAATTTCGGCTGTCCATCTATGGTCTGTTCTTCTGGCAGTATGTCCAGCCCATTGCCATTTCAGGGATTTAACTCTGATCATGATGTCTTCCACTCTTGTCATTTTCGGATCCACGTGTTCCTCTTCTTATCTCTCCTGGTTACACCAAGCATGCACCTCTCCATGCTTCTTTGAGTTGTCTGCAGCCTTTGTATGTCTCTTTTAGCTAAGGTCCACGTCTCTGCACCATACGTAAGCACTGGAAGGATGCATTGATCAAACACTTTTCTTTTAAGACATAATGGCATATTGCTCTTGAAAATTATGCTGTTTCTTCCAAAAGCTTTCCAGGCAAGTTTTGTACGCCGATTAATTTCTTCACCAATGTGACCCTCACTTGATATCTGCTGTCCAAGATAAATGTATGTGTCTATCTCCAGCTTTTCTCCATCAATCGGTAAATCTTCATTTCTTGTAAAAGCATTGAACATCACTTTTGTCTTCTGAAAGTTCATTTTAATCCCACTTCTTTACTCTTGTCAGCAAGTTCCTGGATCATACTCTGTAGCTCTGATGGGGTAGTCGCAAAAATGACTATGTCATCAGCAAAACGAAGGTGGGTTAGATAATCTCCATTAATCTTTATCCCCTTGTTTTCCCAGCTCAGCGACTGAAAAACACTCGCCAATGTGGCATTAAAGAGCTTCGGAGATATGGTGTCACCTTGTCTCACTCCCCTTTCCAATTTTTACGTGTGTTGTATTTTCAACCAGCCTAATCTTTGCACTTGCATTTTCATAGATGTTATTAATAATATTAATGTATGCATCTTCAATACCGCAGGTTTTCAGAGCCATTGTAACTGCCGATGGTTTCACTGAATCAAAGGCTTTTTCATAATCGATAAAAGCCATGCACAATGGAAGTTCATATTCCCTCGCTCTTTCAATTAGTTCTCTCAGCACGTGGATATGATCTATTGTGCTGTAGCCACTCCTGAATCCAGCTTGTTCTCTCGGTTGAGCCATGTCCAGTGTTACCTTCAAGCGGTGTGAAAGAACTTTAGTGAAGATTTTATAAACTACTGATAGGAGGCTGATAGGTCTGTAGTTTCCGAGATCCTCAATGTCACCTTTCTTATGTAGCAGGATCATTGTAGCGGTGTTCCAATCCTCAGGAATCTTTCCTTCATTAAGGCATCGAGTGAAAATTTGGGCGAGTACTGTTTCGATTTCTCCACTTGCTTCTTGTATGATGTCTACAGTAATTCCATCTTCTCCTGGAGCTTTTCCCCGCTTCATGTTCTTGATGCATGTGCAACTTCTGCTGGAAGTACTGGAGGAACTCTGGTACTGGTATCTTTCATGATGTCTGGAGTGCATGTATCATCCCTTTCATATAATTTGGAGTAGAAATCTTTCACTCTTGTCAAAATTTCGCCTCTATTTCTTGTTACAGAACCATCTTCTTTTCTCAGTGCCATAATCTGTTTTCTTCCCTTACTGAGATGTCCTTTTGCTATCTTTAGGCTTTGGTTGTTTTCAATTGCTTTCCTCACTAGTTCACAGTTGAATTTTCTTACGTCTTCAGTGATACTTTTTTTTACTGTCTTGCATAGCTCTATATATTCCACTTTGAAGTCACATCTTCTTTAGTTGTCCTCATCTCTCTTCTTTTTTGCATCAACATTTTCGTTTTTCCTGATAATTTATTTACATGCAACTTGTTCTTAGACCCAGCTAATTTTGTTGCTGTTTCCATAAGAGCTTTGGTTACTTTTCTGTTAACTTCAGAGATGTCCACTTCTTCTGATGTTAGGCCTTCTAAAGCAGAGAACCTGTTCTTCAGTTCCAACTTGAAGGTATTATGGTGTTTTTAAGGTTGGTTATGTCGATAGATTTTGTTTGTCTTATGAGCTTGCCACGTTCAAGTTTCGTGTTGAGGTGCATCTTACATCTCACCAATCTATGGTCACTACCTGTGTTGAACTTGTTTAGCACACTGCAGTCTTCTATGACGAATTTTTTGTTACACATAATAAAATCAATTTCACTTTTCTTCCCATTTGGATGTCTCCATGTCCATTTCCTGTGGGTGGCTTTTTCTTGAAGAAGGAGTTCAAGATGAAAAACCCTTCTGCCTCTGCAAACTCGACGAGAGTATTTCCACGCTGGTTTCTGTTGCCGTGACCGAATTTACCTACTGAAGTTTCATTCTGTTGCCGTTGCCCTATTTTTGCATTGAAATCTCCCATAATTATTTTCAAGTGCTGCTTACCTTTATTATTTAGATGACAAATTTCCTCATAAAATTCTTCAATTTCTTCTTCAGGATGACTTGTGGTGGGTGCATAGTTTGAATAATCTGAGCCTGGTATCTTTTCGAGAGTTGGATAACAAGTCGTGCAGCTCTGTCAGAGGAACTTTTCAACTTCTACAACTTTATCCTTCAGTTTCTTGTTTATTATAAATCCAACACCACTAGTTCTGCCAGTATCTGTCCCACGATAGTAGAAGAGATGTCCACTTTTCAGTTCGATGAGATCTTCTCCTTTTCTCCTTACCTCACTTAGCCCCACGATGTCCCACTTGATCCTTTGTAGTTCCTCTTCCAATTCAAGAAGCCTTGAATCAGAAGATAGGGAGCGTCTATTGCATGTAGCCAAGGTCAGCATCAGATGGCAGCCTAGTCCGGTCCTCCGGGGATTCTTAGCACCCTCTGCCTTCATGTCGCACTGGCCGCTGCCTTGGCCAGGTACATTTCCAGCTGCCGGAGACTGAGGGCCAAGATTTAAGTTGTGGAATCATTTTGGAGGGGTTTGGCCATAACTCACCACGCTGGCCAAGCGGGTTGGTGAGTGTGGGATAGCATTTCCTCTAATCCCGATGGTATAGTTATACCGCTATTGGTGGTCGTCAGGGCCCCTTTAGTGGGAACAGGATGCACCACGAGAAGGCGGGGTTGGCATTATATATATATATACAGTGAGTTATGGCCAAACACCTCCAAAATGACTCTACAACTTAAATCTTGGCCCTCAGTCTCCGGCAGCTGGAATGTACCTGGCCAAGGCAGCGGCCAGTGCGACATGAAGGCAGAGGGTGCTAAGAATCCCCGGAGGACCGGACTAGGCTGCCATCTGATGCTGACCTTGGCTACGTACAACGGACGCTCCCTATCTTCTGATTCAAGGCTTCTTGAATTGGAAGAGGAACTACAAAGGATCAAGTGGGACATCGTCGGGCTAAGTGAGGTAAGGAGAAAAGGAGAAGATCTCATTGAACTGAAAAGTGGACATCTCTTCTATTATCGTGGGACAGATATTGGCAGAACTAGTGGTGTTGGATTTATAATAAACAAGAAACTGAAGGATAAAGTGGTAGAAGTTGAAAGTTCCTCTGACAGAGCTGCACGACTCATTATCCAACTATCGAGAAGATACCAGGCTCAGATTATTCAAACTTATGCACCCACCACAAGTCATCCTGAAGAAGAAATTGAAGAATTTTATGAGGAAATTCGTCATCTAAATAATAAAGGTAAGCAGCACTTGAAGATAATTATGGGAGATTTCAATGCAAAAATAGGGCAACGGCAACAGAATGAAACTTCAGTAGGTAAATTCGGTCACGGCAACAGAAACCAGCGTGGAAATACTCTCGTTGAGTTTGCAGAGGCAGAAGGATTTTTCATCTTGAACTCCTTTTTCAAGAAAAAGCCACACAGGAAATGGACATGGAGACATCCAATTGGGACGACAAGTGAAATTGATTTTATTATGTGTAACAAAAAATTCGTCATCGAAGACTGCAGTGTGCTGAACAAGTTCAACACAGGTAGTGACCATAGATTGGTGAGATGTAAGATGCACCTCAACACTAAACTGGAACGTGGCAAGCTCATAAGACAAACAAAATGTATTGACATAACCAACCTTAAAAAACACCATAATACTTTCAAGTTGGAACTGAAGAACAGATTCTCTGCTTTAGAAGGCCTAACATCGGAAGAAGTGGATATTTCTGAAGTTAACAGAAAAGTAACCAAAGCTCTAATGGAAACAGCAACAAAATTAGCTGGGTCTAAGAACAAGTTGCATGTGAACAAATTATCAGGAAAAACCAAAATGTTGATGCAAAAAAGAAGAGAGATGAGGACAACTAAAGAAGATGTGACTTCCAAAGTGGAATATATAGAGCTATGCAAGACAACACGAAAAAGTATCACTGAAGATGTAAGGAAATTCAACTGTGAGCTAGTGAGGAAAGCAATTGAAAACAACCAAAGCCTTAAGATAGCAAAGGGACATCTCAGTAAGGGAAGAAAACAGATTATGGCTCTGAGAAAAGAAGATGGTTCTATAACAAGAAATAGAGGCGAAATTTTGACAAGAGTGAAAGATTTCTACTCCAAATTATATGAAAGGGATGATACATGTACTCCAGACATCATGAAAGGTACCAGAGTTCTTCCAGTCCTCCCAGCAGAAGTTGCTCATGCAATCAAGAACATGAAGCGGGGGAAAGCTCCAGGAGAAGATGGAGTTACTATAGACATCATACAAGAAGCAAGTGGAGAAATTGAAACAGTACTCGCCCAAATTTTCACTCGGTGCCTTAATGAAGGGAAGATTCCTGAGGATTGGAACAATGCTACAATGATCCTGCTACATAAAAAAGGTGACATTGAGGATCTCAGGAACTACAGACCTATCAGCCTCCTATCAGTGGTTTATAAAATCTTCACTAAAGTTCTTTCACACCGCTTGAAGGTAACACTGGACATGGCTCAACCGAGAGAACAAGCTGGATTCAGGAGTGGCTACAGCACAATAGATCATATCCACGTACTGAGAGAACTAATTGAAAGAGCAAGGGAATATGAACTTCCATTGTGCATGGCTTTTATCGATTATGAAAAAGCCTTTGATTCGGTGAAACCATCAGCAGTTACCACGGCTCTGAAATCCTGCGGTATTGAAGATGCATACATTAATATTATTAATAACATCTATGAAAATGCAAGTGCAAAGATTCGGCTGTTTGAAAATACAACACACATAAAAATTGGAAAGGGAGTGAGACAAGGTGACACCATATCTCCGAAGCTCTTTAATGCCACATTGGAAAATGTCTTTCAATCACTGAACTGGGAAAACAAGGGGATAAAGATTAATGGAGATTATCTAACCCACCTTCGTTTTGCTGATGACGTAGTCATTTTTGCAACTACCCCATCAGAGCTACAGAGTATGATCCAGGAACTTGCTGACAAGAGTAAAGAAGTGGGATTAAAAATGAACTTTCAGAAGACAAAAGTGATGTTCAATGCTTTTACAAGAAATGAAGATTTATCGATTGATGGAGAAAAACTGGAGATAACAGATACGTATGTTTATCTTGGACAGCAGATATCAAGTGAGGGTCACTTTGATGAAGAAATTAATCGGCGTACAAAACTTGCCTGGAGAGCTTTTGGAAGAAACAGCATAATTTTCAAGAGCAATATGCCATTATGTCTTAAAAGAAAAGTGTTTGATCAATGCATCCTTCCAGTGCTTACGTATGGTGCAGAGACGTGGACCTTAACTAAAAGAGACATACAAAGGCTGCAGACAACTCAAAAAAGCATGGAGAGGTGCATGCTTGGTGTAACCAGGAGAGATAGGAACTCGCGGATCCGAAAAATGACGAGAGTGGAAGACATCATGATCAGAGTTAAATCCCTGAAATGGCAATGGGCTGGACATACTGCCAGAAGGACAGACCATAGATGGACAGCCGAAATTTTAGATTGGATTCCAAGGGACAGGAAAAGACCCAGAAAAAGACCACATGGGAGATGGGTGGATGAAATTCGTAAATATGCGGGAGTGACATGGAGGAGACTGGCACAAGACAGACCGTTGTGGAGGAAACTTGGGGAGACCTTCGTCCAGCAGTGGATTGATAATGGTTGACAATGATATATACAGTATAATATAACTTCCACTTTGGAAGTTTTATTTATAACGGCCGTTCCAAAAAAAAAAAAAAAAAAAAAAATAGCTGAGAGTAAATTAACGGAAGCTGAAGAAATATAGGTACAGCAAAATATGTTATTATTCCTCAAGGCATCTTCCCTCGGATGATAAGCAACGGTCCCATCGTTCAGTCCACTTTTTAAAGGATGTGGCGAAGGCATTTTGTGGAAGCTGCTTTAGCGACCCCTGTACAGCTTCAATAAGGTCACCATCTGTGTTGAATGTTGCGCCACGGAACTTCTCCTTCATTGTTGGAAACAACCAAATATCGCACGGGTCGAGGTCAGGACTGTAGGCAGGCTGTGGCATGATTTGAATACTGCATTTCATAAATAGCTGTTGAACACAAGCAGCCACATGTGGGCGGGCATTATCATGATGTAGGGTCGCCTTGCCCACCAGTTCCAGTCGCTTAATCGATATGTGTCGTCGTAGACGCTTCAAGACCGAAATGTAATACTCACCATTGACAGTAATTCGTTGAGGAACGGCATGCTGGTAGACTATACCATTATGATCAAATAAAATTGTCATTATCACCTTCCCAGCTGATTTGGTTTTGCGGACTGTTTTTTTGAGGAGACGAGCCTGTTTTTTTCCCGACACTCGTGGCGCGTTTCGTGAGTGGGTCGAAATAATGGACCTATGTTTCATTGGCAGTTATTACTGTATATAGAAAGTTTAGATCCTTTGCATTCATTTGTTTCCGCTCATGGCACACCTGAACTCTGGCTAACAATTGCTCTCTCGTCAGATAATGAGGTACCCATCTGGAACACATACGAAGCAGCAGTAATTTATCGTATAGAATGCGAATACCAATGTTTTTGAAATATTAGTTAACGCCGCTGTGTCTTCCCATGTCATTAGTCGATCTTCTTGCAAGATTGCCCAAACAGTCTTAACAATACGCTCCGTAACAACACTTTCAGGTTGACCAGGAGCAAGGAGCGAGTTCTGTTGACAAACGTTCTTTTTGAAATCATCGTGCCATCTAAAAATCGTTGACTCACACAAAAATTTGTCTTTGCAAGCTTTTTTCATTAAATCAAATGTTTTTGGAACCGTTTTACCCAAACGATAGCAAAATTTTACTGCACAACGCATTTCACTTGTTAACTCTGAATCTCGCCTAGATAACTGTATGGAGAAATGAAGACTCACCTTAAACAACTGCGCAATAACATAACCAGAATCGTCTGCCACGGCTAATAACTGTTGCCATTGATACTTCCTAAATTCAGTTGGTCGTTTGGGTGGTTATTTTTCCTTTTCGCATTGTTGCCAACTATAAAAAAATACTCTCAGTTTTTTGTGTAACGGCTTTTGTATGTATATATGAAAGAGAAAATGAGTATGTACCTCCAATGAGCTGCGGATGGCTTAGTGATTAGTGGTTAGTGTTTCAGACTGTCGAAGCTGGGTCCCCAGGTTCAAGCCTGGGCTGATCTTTCAGAGATGGTGTGATTTACTAACAATCGCTGAATATCCGCCGTGCATCGGACGAGCACGTAAAGTGACGGCCCCCAGGCTGGACCCACTGGTTAAATGGGTATCCTTTCCTATGTCCTCCCTGAAATTATCTCACCCATCTATGTGCAATATCGTACTTGTACGGTGGCGCTATCTACTGTACTCTAATCTCACTACAAACTGTTCTGTCAAAAGTCGCTAGACTTGCTCTCATTCTTTCCGTTTCTGTGTCCTGCCCAAACGGCGATCTCGCTGTAGGTGGCTGGGACCTAAACTCTACTCCCTGTGGACGGAAGTCCTACATGAAAATGACAAATGCTCTCTATGAACCTCCAATACGTATGATTCTTAGTAATAATTAAAAGGCTTTTGGCTTCGTGAAACCATTAGCAGTTATAATATCTTTGAATGTTTGCGGTATTGAAGGTTTGTACGTGAATGTTATGAATAACTAGCAGGGGTACCCGGCATTTCCCGGGTAAATATTAGTATTCGTGGAGTCACCAAGTTCAGCGGGTGAAAGTTAATAAATGAAAAAGGTATTCCTCTAATTTTCCAGGTAATTTATTTTAATTCATTTAGTTTACTGCTTTTTGTCAAACAGTATTTTTGGTTTTTCCTTTGATAGGAAAAATGTAGAGATTTTTAGGATTGCCAACACTTGAGCAGACGACATAAAGTTATCAGTCTGAAGAGCACGGTTCCTCCAAATAAATTAATGACAGCCACTGGCAATTACTGGCTGATGCCCTAATATTTCTTCAAAAAAAAAAAAAAAAAAAAAAAAAAGGGAGCCGGGATGGTTGCAAATGTGAAAAATAAATAAAAGCATTTGATTTAGTTAATTTACTTTTACGACACAAGAAGAAAAGAAGAGGAATGGAAATACTTATCTTGGAGGAGACATCTATATTACTACCGTACATCTGGCGTGCGCTTCTGAGAATCCCGTGACACTGAAATGCAATGTACAATTGTACATACGTCATGTCGCGTGCATGGGAATTGACATTGGCACTGATTATTCTTTTGTTTAGCGTTCTGAATTTTAAAAATCTGGAATTATCTATTTACATTACATTGCATTTCTGGCCATTGGTCGTGAAAGCTAACATTTATTCATTTGTATTTTTAATATACCATTAAACGGATATTTTTGAACTTTATTGTTATCCACGGTCTCTAACTAAGACCGTAGATTGGGTATTGGAGTGCTGAATTGTGTTGCAGTTCTTAAACGTAAAAAATAGAACTTTTTACGAGAATTTTGTATGGGGCTCGCTTGATCCTGGGCTCTGACCCCATCCGAAAATCGTCTGCGGTCTAACTTAGAGTACCACGAGATAGTATACCAAATTTGGTAATTCTGAATTAAAAACTGTAGATTTTACGAAAATGTTGTGTGTGGACCCATTAAGCACTGGCTCCGACCGATCCAGAGCTCCAACCCCTTCCAAAAACCATCTGCAGTCTAAGTTAGGGTACCAAGAGATAGTATACAAAATTTGATTGATATGAATTGAAAACTGTAGATTTTACGAAAAGTCTGTATGGGGGGCCCTTGACCACGATCTCCGAACCTTCCCCAAACCCCGTCTACGGTATAAGTTAGGCTACCATGAGATAGTATACCAAATTTGGTGGTTCTAAATTCAAAACCGTAGATTTCACGAAAATTTTGTATGGGGCCCCTTTGACCCCGGACTCCAACCCCTTCCAAAAACCATCTACGATCTAACTTAGAGTACCATGAGATAGTATACCAAATTTGGTGGTTCTATCCAAATCCCGGATAGTGCGGCACGGCGGCAGCCAGCGTTTCAACCAGTCCCACACATGCTCGATTGGAGACATGTCCGGGGAGCGGGCAGGTGATGGAAGTGTCTGGACATGACGTAGGCATTCCCGCGCAACCCGAGCCGTGTGAGGGCGGGCATTATCCAGCTAGTATAGCGCACCTGGAATTCCGGCAGGGAATGGCAGCACATGGGGCCATAGGATTTCATCCACATACCGCTGGCCCGTCGATGATTCACGTACCAGTACTAGAGCTCATCGGCTATCGTAGGCAATGACTCCTCAGACCACAATGCCTACAGTGGTTCAGGCATGGCGCTCGATAGCGAGGTTGGGATCGCGCTGTTGACTCGGGGGACTCCACACTCGGACACGATTATCATCTGTCTCCAAAAATGAAGCGGCACTCATCGCAAATCACTACACGTCACCAGTCTGTGGCGTTGCACGTCGCTCTGGCCTGGCACCACTGCACACGGAGCCGGCGATGTTCCGGGTTAATTGCAGCATACGCGAGGGGCGCTGGGAACTCAGATTCGCTTCCGCGAGGCATCGGAAAATGGTTCGTGAGCACACAGGAGCCGCTACATCTGACTGTAGAGCGCAACGGGTCCCCGTGGAATTCGTTCGTGCCTTTCGCACGATCCGTTGAACCTCTCTACCGGTGGTCCTCCTGGTACGTCCGGAGCCGATCCGTCGTGTGGCAGTGCCGTCACGTGTCCACTGCTCCCAACACAGTCGGATGGTATGGTCAGAACGATCCACGTGGCGAGCTATAAGGCGCGCCGACCACCCTGCGGCTTTCAGCCCGATGATCAGGCCTCTCTCAAAGTCCGAAAGTTGTGTAAATTGACGTCTCTGGCGTCTACCCGTGTTCTTGTCACTCTGTACACTTGCTTGCGTCGGCTGGTCCTCTTTGCTTTCATGCGACATCGATTACACTCCAGTTTATAAGGCTGCCGGTTCGTGCTTGCAGCGCCACCACATGGTGTGCGTTCATGCGCACTCGCACGAAACGTGGATCATTTGCATACCAGCACGCACTCGAGCTATTTGCAAAGTTTCGCGGTTGTAGCATGTTTTCTTCTAGGTGCGCAAATTTCATCATCCGTGAGTGTATATTGATATTAGTAAAAATGCAATTGCGAAGGTACTACTGTTCGACGACACAGCACTTACAACAAGAAAAAAAACACCGAATTTTCGAGTGTAACGAGCACGTCTTTCGAAATCTTTCTGACGCTAATTAAATTTTACAAAGCTATTCAAAGTCAATGGAATCGGTATGGAAAACAATAGTATCTGACGGAAAAAAGACATTTTCAATCGGGTTTTTAATCCCGCAGGTAATGCTGTAAACGGAATCGTGATCCTTACGCTCTCTGGTTACAGACTTGTGGGTTAAGGAAAATTTGAATTTATATGAGAAACATTTCGCAGCGGAAATACTTTCCAACAAATAATTTTTTTCAAATCGGATTCTTAGAAACAGAGATATCTACAAATATAAGATATGAATCTACGCCTCCTGGCGGGAAAACCATGCATTATTTTAGGAAAAAAGTATTCTCAAAAGGTTTTTCGATGTGAGCGGTATCGGTCCAAGAAAAAAAAAGCAAATTTAGCCGAGTTTTCAGAAGCTCAAGTTTTTTGCTGCAAATACATTAGAAGCAGAAATTAACACTTACGCCCCCTGGTGGCCAAACCATTCTTTACCAAATAATAGAAATTATGTGAAAAACATTTTCCATAAGGAGCTGTATGCGATACAGGAAGAATGTTTCGAATCATAATTTTAGAAGCAGAAATAACGCAGAAAACGTAATCTACCTTTGCGCCCCCCCCAGCGGACAGTCTACGATTTACTTGATAATTTTGAATTTATATGAAAAACATTTCGCTTCGGAAATACTATCCAAAAAAAGGAGTAATTTTTCAAATCGGACTCTTAGAAGTAGAGCTATTGACAAAAATAAGATATACATCTAAGCCCTGGCGTAAGAACCATACATTATTTTAAGAAGAAAATATTCCTAAAAGGTTAGTCGATGTGAGTAGTATCGTTCTACAAACGAATTTTTTCCAATCCAGGTTTTAGAAGCTCAGATTTTGCTGCAAGTGCATCAGAAGCAAAAATTACGACTTATGCCCCCTAGTGGCCAAAATATTTTTTACCAAAATTAGAAGTTTTATACAAAGGATTTCCCATCAGGAGCTGTATCGGTTCAGAAAGAAATTTTCAAATCGGAGTTTTAGAAGCAGAAATATAGAGGGAAACGGAGTTTCCCCTTACGCCCTCTAGCGGAAATGCTATGAATTACTTAATTTGAAATTGTATGAAAAACATGTCACACCAGAAAATCTATCCAATAAAGATATAATTTTTGAAATAGGACCATTAGAAGAAGAGATATTGACAAAAATGAGATACACATCTACGCCCCCTGGCGGAGAAACCATGCAAAATTTTAAGAAGAAAATATTCCGAAAATGTTTTATCGACGTGAATGGCAGCGGTCTACGAAAGAACTTTTTCAATCGAGATTTTAGAAACTCAAACTTTATAGCAAATTCATCAGAAGCAAAAATTAACGCTTACGTCCCCTGGTGGCCAAAGTATTCTTTACCAAAATTAGGAATTATACGCAAAAGCTTTTCTATCAGAAGCTGTATCCGATGAAGAACATTTTTTAAATCGGAGTTTTAAAAAAAGAGATATCGGGAAAAACATAATTTACTTTTACGCCCCCTAGCGAAAAATCTATGCGTAACTTCTAAACGTGGCTATACCTAAACTACTCTTCGAAATAAATGGGATCGAATAATAAAATAATTTTTTCAATCGGATGTTTAGAAGCAAATATATGGAAGAAAATGTATTTTGAATTCGACATCATCTGCGTTTACGCCCTCTAGCGGGAAAATTGTACCTGATAAAAAAAACCAAACCGAAACGAAGGATCATCATTCGCATATTTCAAGATTCTCAAAGCAAAAAGAATGTTTCAAGTCGGACTAATAGCTGCAGAGATATGGTGTCCAAAGACGTCTGAACGGACGGACAAACCAATAACATAAGCACAATATTTTTTTACAAAAGACGTCCGTATCTCCCAAGCTTTTCAATGCTAAATTTAACAATGTTCGTGAATCACTGAGCTGGCAAGACAAGGGAACAGAAAATAATGGAGATTATTTAATTCACCCTATTTTTGCAGATTACATAGCCATTTTTTCAAGTACACCCTCAGAGCTGTGGAGTATGGTCTCCGAACTTGCTGACGAAGTTAAAGAAGTGGGCTTAAAAATGAACTTACAGAGAACAAAATTGGTATGTTATGCTTTTACTTGTACAAGAAGTGAAGATTTATCGATTAGCGGGAAAAAACTGAAGGTGAGTGACATCTACGTTCTTCTTGAGCAACAGATATCATATGACTGCCACATTGACGAAGAAATTAATCGGCTTATGAAAGTTGGTTCTATACGCTCTGTTTATACTTCCATTCGTTTTTCTATTATTAATCTCTTTCCCTCTCTTGCTTTTTCATCTGGCTTTCTCCACTTTTTTCCGCTCCCTTTCTTTCTCCACTTTCACGGCTTCTCTTTTCCTCTCTCTGCTTTCACTACTAAGCTCCTTTATCGCTTTCTCTACACTCTTCCTTTTCCTTCTCCTCAAATTATTGCTGATGTTCCTTCTGCCTCCCTTTCTGCTGTCTGTTCTGCTGTTGCTTCCCCTCTGTCTGCCCCACTTGAACGCAATACTCACTGGCTCTTTCTTAATCATCGTCTTCCTTTCCCTTCTCGCTTCTTTCGTATATCTATTCTTACTTCTCCTTTTTTACGCTACTTATGCTGACGTCGCTCATATTCACCAGTAGTGCCCAATTCTTAGGCCACTTTTACTATTGCTTGCCATGTGTCTATACCGTTGATGTTTCCTTTACCGCATACCGGACTCTTCTCATGTCAGCGTCAACGCCGTCCCGTCTTCCTCCAGTTTGTGCATGTCTTTGTTCTTACTAAGTACATCATTTACGCTTTTCTCCAGTCTCACCGCACAGTGACTTCACCTCTCACCCTTTCTCAAGCAAGTGAAACTCTCCGTATGCATTTTCGAGATCGTTGTATTTCCCGCCTACAGTTCGAGTTCACTTCTGCTCAATCCCGTTCCTATGTGCCGACGTTTAATGCAACATGGAATCTGAACCTACCTTGGGTTCCCCATCATTGATGGAACTCCTGCTCTCACTGTGTGTTATTTTATTACATTCGAAAATATGTACCAATTGTCCTGCCCAGATTTCTGACTCTCATGTAATACTGCTGGTGGCCTTTGTTTTGCACGCAGTTTCATTCATCATGTAGATATTGTCATCTTTTCATCTGTACATATGCATCATTCACTTCCCCTTGTGTATCCTGATTTTATTGTTTTCATCGCATGCTTATTTTGAGACGCTCGAGATGTCTCTGTCTCCCCTTTCACTTTAGTGATCGAAAAAAAGCGATGTTGAAATATGAAAGTTGGTTGGAAAGCATTCTGAAGAAAGAGTACAATTTTCAAGAGCAATTTATCATCATGCTTTGAAAAGAGTTTAATCAATGCATCCTTCCAGTTCTTACGTATGGAACAGAGACGTGGACCTAAACTGGAAAGAAAATCGAGAGGCTTCAAACTATTGAAAGCAGCATGGAGAGATGCATGCTTAGACCATGAGTTCCTCTTCCTAACTAGAAAGGGTAGGAAAAGGAGCTCATGTTCGGGAGTTGACGACATGATGGTCAAAGTAAAATCGATCAAATGGCAATGGGATGGACATGTAGCTAGGAGAACCGACCACCGTTGGACAACTAAAACTACTGAATTCCAACTGACAGGAAAAGTCCCAAAAGGAGTTTCAATCATTATTTCTCCATACAAAATGAGTTTCAAATTATTATTACCCCAACTAAAATTTACGATTACAGATTTTGATAGGCATAGGCATCCTATACAAGCCAATTGTACTACGGTTATTTTAAAATCAAAATGCATTTTCATTTTCAGTTACAAAGAAGATCACATTCAGTGCAAAATATTGCTAAGGTACATCAACTGATATTTACATTACCTATAAGAAATACATTTACAAACCTTTATGAGGTATTATTTATATCGTTTCATGATCTCGACACGCGCCGTTGTTTATCTACAGTTGCTTCGATATCTGTAAAGACGCGCTGGCCACAATGTCTTGGTTCTTCGCTGTATATACACTATATTGGAAAAAGTCACCGAACACCTCGAAGAGAAACACAACATAGCATTTATTGTCATACATTAGTACGGTGTCGGTCTACCTTTGGCCTTAATGCATGCACTGACCCTTCCAGACATGCTTTTGACAAGGTTTTGGAACACAGGGATAAGTATGCGCTTCTTTTTTAGTACACAATGCTGCAGCTAACTGTTGTTTAGTAGTAGGCCTTGGTTTCAAACTTCTTATGCGGCGCTCTAATTCATGATATAGGTGCTCTATGAGATTAAGATCAGGGCTCTGTGTTGGCCAGTCCATACACGATACGGAATTATCGTCGTACCACGGTGTAACAGCCCTTGCCTTATGGCTCGGTGCATTATCCTGCTGGTACCAGCAAGACTCGGTTCCATAGTATTGCCACAGAGTTCGTAGGGCATAATTGTCCAAAATACCGAGGTAGACGTGCTGGTTAACAGGTTTGTCCAAGATAACCAATGGGCCGGGACCATACCACGAAAAACACCCCCACACGAGTACACTGCCAGCTCTAAACTTGACCGTAGGAACAGTACACTGTGGTAATTAGCGTTCCCCCGGCTGCCGCCATACCCGCACACGGCCATGAGACGGATGGATAGTGTATTTAGATTCATCAGTCCGTAGGACCCGTTTGCTCTAGGAGACACGTGGGAATGGTTTGTGGCATGACGACTGTGCGTCATAAGTGCTCCTTTGTGGATGCCTCAGCGCCTGGTTAAACAAACACCAATGAGAAATAGCATCGAGTAAATCACAGCTTATCCCCACCGATTTCTACTTAGTCTTTTCTCGTTTCACCAGTTTATAAAGAGGGATTAGAGGGATTTTCCAGCTCTGGAATTTTGACTGCTCTTTAACCTTCTAGGTGGCCCAAGCTTTGGAAGAGGCAATGCGATATTGTTTTTTCACGTATAACTGGAGACTCCCGTAAAAGCGTCCTCTCTTTCTGTAGCATTCTTTGTCGTTGTGATGCACATATATGTGCTCTCGCCTCTATGGGTCTGAAAATTTTTTCGATGCAATACTGCGTTCTCGCGGCTTTTGGAAAGTTTTTTGATGAACGTAGTATTGCGTCGTCACCGTTTTGGGCACAGAAATCTCCGAACGTATATATGCGGTCTTGCCACCTGGAGGGTTAATGAATTAATACATAAATAAACAAAGAGAATAAGGCAATTATTAGGTGTGTTTTAAATCATATTTAAAATATGTAGTTTCTCCGTGAGTAAGTCAGCTATACTTTCCAAATAACGTTATTAATAACACGAGTGACATCTCAGATAACACTGAGAACCAAATCTCTCAGAAGGAAACACTCTTCACATTGAAGGCTCTTATTGAGCACTCTTAAATATAATTATGAGGCACAGAAATCCCGTATTTCCACTGTTTCCCACGCAGCCATCCCCACGCAAAACGTGGAAACTGCACATCCCGTTACACCAGCCCGGGAATCGAAGTTCTGAGCAACTGAAGCTAAGCGGTTATACTGTAGCTTAGGAACCTGTAGCTATTCAGATTTGCGCTAGCCGAAGCAATCCATTGCTTCCTTTCGGCGTCAACGACTTATTTCTAATCCAGATATGAATATAAGTCACAAATACAGATTCCTAACCTATAACTGGTTTAGCTTTAGTTGCTTGGAACTTAGTTGTCTTGGTGGGGTAATGGTAGCATGCTCAAACGGGTATTAGGAGCTGAAATTTTCAAATTTTCTTAGATATGGTTTCATAGGAAACATTAGAAATACGGCACACCTGTCCCGATAATGATATTTCCAGTTCTGCGTATTTATTGATTCCGTCCACCTCTTTGTGCAGCTACAAAAGGAATGAAAGAAAATAGTTTCTTCTAATTATTAATGGATCCATTTATTTGTTTCCCAAAAGTTCTTTATTATGATCAGAACAGAAACCGAAGAGCCTTTGAGTCACATTTTCTTTTCCGCGTTGAAACGACGCGTTTCTGCATGCCACAAGAAGATTGCATTGAACATATGAAGTAACAGAGGCCTCATATCATGTCAGCTTACAGATAAAGAAATATCTTTGGTACTGTGCAAACAGCGCAACTACAACCGAAATTATTTCTCTAAGAGTTCTAACGCCTGTTAAATATCTCTTTCAAAAAAGTATCTGTGTTTCAAAATTTAATGAAGTGTTTCGAGTGAAATGTTAGGAATTTCCTATGGGCAAGTAGAGTACCTCGTACACACAAAATTGGAAATTGACTCACATACAAGTTTTTGTCTTTTTAAGGGCCAAATTTCTGTGTTTGACATTATCACAGCTAAACGAATATTATCCTACACATTTTTATACCTACCATCGGCAGTGTCAACAACCGTTTGGGTAAATTTGACTTTAATCACATAATGTTACGAAAAAACCCTGAAATTGGTCCGTTTTCTGGTACCGTATCTCCAGTGTTGAGAACTTCTATTAAACATAGTAACTTTTAACATCAGATTCTCTCCAAAACTTCAAGAAGACCTTTCAAATCAGGCGTCAGCGACGTCTGCATTTTATCTGGTTGCCATTCTGCATCTATCCCCCAGGCGCCTTCCTCCAATAATGTTCGTTTTCACACACACACACACAAACAGAGTCCGTGCCAGAGGAGGGTGTGAACTCTTAATTTGGTAAATGTAGGTTACATATACCGATGAGCTATTACATTATGACCACCTACCTAATAAGCTGTAGGACCCCATTTAGCTCGCAGAACAGCGGCCACTTACAGATAGTTAGCTCGCAAAACATCTGTGTGACGAGTTGGAACGCCGAATACGATCTTGGTCGGTAAAACCTTCCTTTACTGCAGCTCTGGCAGATTTGCAGGACGGATAGAGAACAACTCTGGCACAGATGCATCGGCATCATGTAGAAAGCGTACCTAGAGGCGTCGCTTCAGTTAAAACGGCCAAAGGTGGGCCGATTATGTACTGATTTCGGTTAATAAATGCTCTCGTTTACGTTCTACTTAGGTGTCTGAATATTTTTGGCAGCGTAGTGTATTTAAAAAAATTAAATAAACCATAACATGTGTGACGTACTACAAAGGTGAATCACGTGTCAGAACGACAAATCTGCGGCGGTGCATTTCGTCCATGCAGCTTAGTTAGGAGAACAACTTACTCCGGAGAGAGGGGGCTGGACTCGAACCTCGTCACGGACGGAATTGTGTTTTCACATTGGTGTCCGAAAGTAAAAATAAACCTATTGGCCCTTGGGTTTTGTCAAAAACTGTGTGATGTTTGTTCCCCACATCGTCTGGAATTAATGAGAAATTGCTATTGGGTTGATGCATAAGTTCATTCCGTTTTTCTTCACCGCATTACAGGAATGTATTACATCAGAAGGGAAAACGGAATCAATCAGATATGTAACCATCGTAACCCATTGTTTACGATGGTGTCCCAACGTCTGGATAGGTCTGCAATGCCATTCTTGAAAAAACGTGCAAAAGAAATCGTCAAAGAAATTCTGGAGATCAACATCATTGATAAACGTTCTGCCACGGAGTGCATTCGACAAAGATCGGAACAGGTGATAGTCTGAAGGGGCGACATCTAGGAAATAAGCCGAACATGGAAGGATCTCCAATTTCATGTCCTGAACGGTCATTTTGGTCATGTTTGCGCTGTGAGGGCGTGCGTTATCATGTTGGAGAAGGACACCATGGCTCCGATGTGGTCGTTTCTGCTGAATTGCTTCCTCCACACGGCGGAGTTGCTCACAATATAGTGCAGCGTTGAAGGTCCGATTCCTCGGCAGCATTTTCCAGTGAATAATGCCCTCCATGTCCCACTAGACACACAACATGATCTTCGCAGGATGAAGGTCATGTTTTGAAAGTGATGTGGACGTCTTGTTTGGGCTTAACCATTCCCTCCGATGCGTAAAATTCACGTACACGCACCACTTTTCATCTCCAGTAACAATACGTGACAGACAAGTTTTGTGTTGCGGAGAACATTCGCGAGCAAAGAACCACGTATGGCAACACGCTGATTCTTGTTGTGCTTGGTGAGAGTGTGAGGCACCCAAGACTTTTCTAGACTTTTCCCATACGTTCCATGTGTCGCAGCACTATGGTCTAATCACAGTCGATCTCAGTGGACAATTCGCGTTTAGGTCGAAGCGGATCCAAGTGGAGGAGATGGTTCAAACGATCCTCATCAAAGTGAAATGGACTACTTGAGCATGGAGGGTCGTTGAGGTCAAAATTGCCATCTCGAAACCGCTGAAACCATTTGCGCGCTGTCCTCGGAGCAATAGCGTCCTCCCCATACACAGCACAAAATTGTCGAGTAGCCTCAGCGGCTGTGCATCCCTTGTTAAACTAGTAGAGGAGCAGATGTCGGAAATGTTCATTCCTCTCTACTTAACACTCCATACTTCCGGACCTGAAAACCGAAAAACCCATTAGTCACAATCACACAACGCAATATGATTTAGATACACGAGATTACTGGCTACATTTTGATATACAACAGACCATCTGCATCGTTACTACTGACCTGGCAAACACTCGTGAAATTAAACGGCATGAACTTATGCATCAACCCAATACTTCGCTTCAAAAGGAGGTGATGAGACGTACTACAGAGGTGAATCACGTGTCAAGACGACAAATCTGCAGCAATGCATTCGGTCCGTGTAGCTTAGTTGGGAGAGCAACTTACTCCTGAGTGAGGTGTCGCGGGTTCGATCACCGGCACGGACAAACTTGTGTTTTTACAGGTGTCAAAAATGAAATAAAAAGTGCAGTACACACAATAAAGGCGAAAATTATACGTCGATGCTTTATTTTTTAATAAGAAGAAACGCCGCATGAGTTAGCTTAACTTCAAAGTTAATTTTGTACCTCGAAACATTAATTTTCTGGTAAATCCTTTATCTCCTTATATGCTGTTCAAAAACAAAAAGGTTTAAAATTGAGTATAAATCTTCATCACTTTATTTTGCTTCTTTCACATTCCCCCTGTCTTTGGGAAGACTGCTCTCGTTTCAGATAACATAATCTTTACGACATTTTTATTTTTTGTAGACACTTGATACTAATGCTTGTCGAAAAAATACGAAAATTATGTAGCTTTCTCCTTTTCTATCAAGTTGTAAACAGTCGTTGTTATGTCACCTCGAATTTTTTTAAATTGCTGTCGTGATCTCGTGAGTGCAAATGTCAGAAAGGCACGAAAGCCCAATACAAAGTGCATCTTTTGTTTGTAAGAAATAGAAATAAAACGAATGGACGAAAAGCTGCACGCTAAGTATCACCACATCAGGTTATGCACGCAGCGCACAATGACGTTTTTTCATCACGATTTAAACGTTGGATCAGTACATTAAGAAGAGTGTAAGATTGAAATAATACCCTGATGTTTAAAGAACAAACACAGAATACGTTTTTCATCCATGTTAAAAGTTTGTAAACTTATGCGGAAATTCAGTAATCTCATTTGGTATATATACTTCCATTTTCACAAATAATATTGGGTTGATGCATAACGTCATGCCATTCTTTTCCCCGCACTACAGGCATGTATTGCATCAGAAGGGAAAACGGAATCAATCAACTACGCTGGTGTGTAAAAATTAAGGACGAAGAGGAGAAATTAGCATAACAGCGGAACGAGCAGGTAGAACGGACCGAAAGACCACTCAGGAGATAGAATAGGGTCCGGCACGGTAGGGCATGCGTATATATGCAGCATAACGTGGGGGGGGGGGGTCGGAAGGGTATGAAGCACACGGGCGGTGTATGCTCGGCAATTCGGTGAAAGCTATTGCACGGTGCACATCGGTTTGAACGACGTCGAGTTGCTGCCACCGTATGATATGGCTAAAAGGCTATCCAGTAGACGACATTTGGATGACTTTACCCAAGGGCGCGTCATTAGGAAGTTGGAAGAAGATCGAAGTGTGACTAGTATGGCCCAGGAGTTCGGGTTCGCTCACAGCATCGTTTCACGAGCTTGGAGAGCATTTCAAACGACAGGAACAGCTGTCCGAGAGTTCAGCAGTGGTCGTCCACGAGCAACCACGGCGGCGGACGACCTGTATATTGTCCAACAGGCGAGAAGAGACAGACGGCAGACAGCGGGAGAAATCGCAAGGCACATGCTACAGACAACTGGACGTCCGTTATCGCAAGGCACATGCTACAGACAACTGGACGTCCGTTATCGCATTTTACCCTGACCAGGAGGCTGCACAAAGGTGGTCTATTTGCACGACGACCAGTACCGGGTGTGTCATTAACGCCTGCTCATAGGAGACAGCGATTTCTGTGGTGCCAGGAACACAAGAACCGGACACCTCAGCATTGGGGTCGAGTTACCTTTACGGATGAGAGCCGATTTAGTCTGACGAGTGATTCTGGAAGTATACACATCTGGAGAGGCAGGGAACACGCAATCACACCTCCAACATCATCGAAAGGGACCGGTTTGGAGGTGGCGGAGTTATCGTTTGGGGCGGTATCATGCTTCGTATCCGTACTAACCTCCACATCTTCCAAGGAGGTTCAGTCACTGGTGTCCGCTATTGTACCGAGGTTCTCCTGTCTCACGTGCGTCTGTTTAGAGGTGCTGTGGGTCCTGAGTTCCTCTTCATGGACGACAACGCTACACCTCATCGTACAATGGCTGTCGCAGAGCTGTTGGAGAGTGAAGATATTCAACGCATGGATTGGCCCGCAAGGTCCCCGATCCTAAATCCAATCGAACACGTGTGTGACCTTCTCGGGAGACGCTTGGCAGCACGCCACCAGCCGCCAGCAACGATTCCGCTGTTGCGATGGGCGCTACAAGAGGAATGGGCCGCGATGCCTCAACAGCTCCTTCACAACCTCGTCCTCAGCATGGACAGTCGTTGTAAATCCTGCAACGCAGTCATGGGTGATCATATCCCCTACTAAAGACTAGATTTTTCTTGGCAGCCGCCTGTCACATGGACGTTTATGTCTCCCTGTCCAGTTGTGCTCGAAGCTAACTTTTTAATAAAGTGCCTTTGTATCCTTTGGATTCCTTGTTTGGACGGTTTTGCACACTTGTCCCATATTCGTACAACTTGGGGATCTTATGGTATGATTTGAGTCGATGTGGAACACTTCTGTACGACGTTACATTCCAAAAACCGTCTCGTCCTTAATTTTTGGACGCCAGTGTATTTACCTTTAGGAAACTAGATGGCCCTTTTTGTAGAAACTAGACGGCGGTTCTTATAAAAACCGTAAAAACCAGACGTAACTTTTTTTTTGATTGGTGGTTTAGTGACCACCGTGAGCAACTCAATGGGCTATAAGCCGACGCCCGTCCCTACTTTAGGGCCACTGGTTCCAGGGAAGGGAGAGAGCCAGACTAACCCAACATCCATGCCTCAACGGGATTCGAACCCGGACCCCTCCCGACGAATGGTCATAAGCTATAGCTTAGACCACTGCACCACCGGGGCGGCAGCTTTTTGTTCAAGCCGCAAGGAAATCCAACGTAGGACGGTTTAAAAGGGTTATAAGTGGGTGGCTTCGGTATCGTAGTAGGACAAGGTTTTCTCCTTAGGAGGAGGTCTTTGTGGCGCGGTGGTCCAAGCTCTGGCTTATAACCATTCGTCCGAGATGGGTCCGGGTTCGAATCCCTGTAGGCATGGATGTTGTGTTTGTCTTTCGGCAGTATCTATCTCCCTTCTCTGGAACCAGTAGCACTATGGGCGACTGCTTATAGCCCATTGAGTTGCTCACGGTGGTCGTTCAACCCCTAAGCAAAAAAAAGTGTGTATTTGTTTTCTTTTCGCTGTGGTTGAGACTTTTTTTACGTTTGTACAGTATAAGTTTGTTCTTTTTGCTTGTGAAATATGGCTGATAGTGATTCAAAAAGTAACGACAATGACTGTGAGTAACTTTCATCGTCAGGGTCGAAGATATCCGTTTCTTTGCTATTTTACGTTCATTCCTGTATATACTGTATTTCAGGCAGTAATTACCTAATCAAGTTTTTATTAGTGTTATTGAAAGTGAGAAGTACTTAAGGTATTATCTTTGCTAATTTCACATAAGTGCCTATATTTTGAGTATGTATCCATCTATCGTCGTTTGCAGAAGACACACAATCCCCGGTCAGAACTTTTGAGTATGTCCTGGGCATACTGCATCATTTTTTGCAAAAATACGTGCTTCTTAGTCGTTCTCTTCTTCATCACAATAACTAGTTCAGAAATGGTCCCCTTGAGCACAGATCTGACTTTAGGTAAAAGAAAAAATTTGCGTGTGGACAAATCTGGCGATGAGGAAGGATGTTCAAGCACGTGATGCGTTTCTCCGCTAAAAGCTGCTTCACCCAGAGCGCTAAAACTCTGAATTCGTTCTTCTGACTCACTCTCTTAAAGTCATCAGGACCAAGGCCTTCTATAAACACAAGGCCATGACATTAGAGAGATGAGTTCCCCCCGTTTATGACGTCACTTTAATGTGATGAACAGTAGTCGATTGGGAAGACCTCAACCAAGGCCGTTTAGAAGGCACAACGCCGTGACATTAGCGAGATGAGTTCCCTGTTTTAGTGACGTCACGTGGAAACCAAGGTTTGATTGGTTTCCAAGGCTGTGGCGTATGACGTCAAGCACGACACTGACGTACGAGGCCGGGTAAGATGAGTGTGACATCATCAACAGAGGGAACTCATCTCCCTAATGTAACAACCTTGTAATGTCTAGATGGCCTTGCCAAAACCTGTTTGTTTTTGTAGTAATGCTGGATCATGTTGTTCCATCGTGAACTCACTCTGCCAAAATTACACCCTTAATGCCAAAGAACTTAGGCAGAAAGGAAAAATGCCCTTTGCCAGAAATGAAAAAAATATAAAGACATATTGTCATGCTGGACCCTCACTCTACGAAATTAATGTCCACTAATTAATACTAATCAAACGTTTCAATCGTGCTTACGTGGACTTTCTATGTACGTAGATCTCTGGCTGTCTTAACACGATCTTATTGGATTCAAATAATACAATTGACAGTCTGAAAATGTTTAATGTGATGAAGGTTAATATTAATATGTACAGTAAATATTAGACCTTTCAGGTCACACTTTTAATATAAAAACAAACTTTACTTTTTAATGTACCGCAGCAGTTTATTATTTGTCCTTAAAACACAAACAGATAGTGATATTCTTTTTTGTTCATTCGATGTTTCTTATATGGAAAACCATCGTGGATTGCAGAACAGTTCCTCTTTAACATTACTGCAATTTCTATCGTAGTTATTGATTGATACAACGAAGATTCACTAACTAACGAAATAAGGCATCAGTGAAACATTGGCTGTACGATGTGCAGTAACAAGATTGGTTAATGAGGTTTCACAGATAACAAATAGTGCAGCTAGTTCCCTTTCTTTTTTCCTCCATAAAGAATATACCCTGTCCCTGCAGGCGCATTACTTTTATAGTTTCTGGTCCAAAAACCTATGCGGGACTTGCACTTTGCAGGTACAGTGGTCTAAGCGTTGGCTTCGAACCGTTCGTCCGAGATGTGTCCCGTTTACAATCCTGGTGAGATATGGATGTTGTGTTTTTCTATCGAGACTGACTCTATCTCTCTCTTCCCTTGAATCAGTTACCCTAAATTAGAGACAGGCGATTGCTTATAGTCCATTGAATCGCCGGTGGTCGCTAACCCCCCAAACCCCTGCACTTTCTTAGAAGTGTTTAATGAATTTGTACCGAAGTAGCACGAAATTCAACTTGTGCGGAAAGCGCACGTGATGGAACTTTCACATAATCCAGGCGACTTCTTATAGTCCATAGAGTAAACCACGGTGGTCGTTAAACCACGAAATAAAACAACAAAAACCCCCCAGAAAAACTTTCGTACTATTCTGTATAAAAAAACCCGGCATGGCCGCGCAGGACGGGTATCTTGATGAGGAGTGCAGTCACTGAACACATTCAGGAACTTGATATTTCTAAGGCTTTGATATAGTAAGGCACTGAAATCTATAAAATGAACTACAAATGGAGTCTCGATCTTGCACTCTTAACAGTACAAAGCTGGATCCAAACTATACGGAGTGTGTTCAATTTTTTCTTTGAGTCTCCAATCAAAGTCTTTTAATGAAACTCCAGTCGTATACACGGTCGTATCGGAATAACATGACCACCCCCGGAATCAGAGTGTACTACCGGCCCAGGCGAGTCACAGAGTGCACGTGACAAGGTCGACCACACGGAGATATAAGCGGCCGGCCAGGACAGATGAGCCATAGTGCGTTACGTGAGCACAATGGGCAGAGCTAGTGATTTGACGGACGTTCAAGAAGGAATGATCATCGGCTACCACGCCAAGGGTGGAAACATCTCAGAAACAGCAGAAATCGTGGGCTGTTCTCGAGGTGCTGTAGTAAGGGTGTACCAAGAATAGACCTCTGGCACACCGAGTACCTCCAGACGTCATTACTGTGGAGACCCAAAGGCCATCGACCCCAGATGTGAACGTCGCCTCCGTCTACTGGGAAGAACCTCCTCGCTCCGGAGTGAGTTGCACTAACCGACAAAGCTACACCGACGGAATGTATTGCTGCAGGTTTATCATCTTGACACGTGCTTCACTTCTGTAGTACGTCACATCATCTCCCTCTTCATTTTTTTTTTTTGAAGCGAAAAAGGAACCTTTCATTAATTCCATTTGTGGAACGAACATCACACATTTTCTGAATAACCTAACGGCCAGTAGATCCATTTGTACGTTCTGGCGCTAATGTAACAAGTTAGTAAAATCGTGCATTATTATTCAAGTTATGAGGATAATGGCTGTAAAATAAATCTCACTCCTAGGACCTGACCGATGATATTCAATAGAACTGGTAAAGTATACTTTCGAAACAACATGATGAAGTTTCATCGAAATCGAACCATTTTTACGCAAGTTATGACGCATAAAGGCAATGGAATGGATCCCGCTCCTATGTCCTGACCTTTGGCCCCATATCGCCCATTTTAAATAGAGTTCTTCCCCAGGTGGTCCCTTACCACATACTAAACTTTCATCGAAATCGATCCATTAAAGGCAATGGAATGGATCCCGCTCCTGTGTCCTGACCTTTGACCCCATTTCACCCATTTTCAATAGGGCTCGTCCCCAGTTGGTCCCTTACCACATACTAAAATTTTAACGAACTCGAATTATTTTCTCGCAAGTTATGACGCATAAGGGTGGTGAAATGGATCCCGCTACTATGTCGTGACCTTTGATCCATTTTCACCCATTTTCCATAGGTTTCGTTCCCAGGTGATCCCCTACCACATACTAAAATTTCATCGAAATCAAACCATTTTTACGCGAGTTATTGTGCGGACGGACGGACGGACGGACAAAGTTGGAGCATATACGCTTCTTCCACCAACGGTTAGAAATCGTAAAAAACAGGATTTTGTTTTGTCGGTGACGTAGGTCGATCATTAGAGCAACTCTTCTCGCTCCGGAGTGAGTTGCTCTAACCCATTAAGCTATACCGACGGAATGTATCGCTGCAGATTTGTCCTCTTGACACGTGCTTCGCCTCTCTAGTACGTCACAAATGTGTTTGAAATATGTGCTACAGCCCAATACCTGAAATTACACTTTTGCTATAGTAATAGTTTGATTCAACGACTATCATGGAAAACTGGATAAATGAGAGTGAATGCCATTGGAACAAAATCCTGATATTGCAAACTTATGGGAACTTTTGCTACGTCAGAAAAAAGAATGTTCTTAGTACTCAATAATTTACACGAATTTGCCTTTTTTGTGTGTTAACAGTGAACGCTGGTGTAATATCGGGATGATTTACCTGTAATTTTCTTTTTTTCCCGTGTGTTTTTTTACTTGTCCATTCAAATCGTTTTTTTCCTGTTACTTATCTAATCGTTAAATGCAAGTATTGCGTTACATTTGTCGTTATCCGGATGTCGTGTAGGCACAGAGATTTGTCACCGTGCCAAAGAAAACAGTGATTGATCTGGGCCGGCCTACGAAAGGATTCTTTACAACAACCGGGATCCATTATTCTCTCGAGGTGTAATGGAAATATTTAAGGTCACGAAAAGTTGCATATAATGCCGTCGATGTTTTCGTAACGTTTTCGAGTCGTACGTTTACGAAGACACTGGAAGAGAAAGTCGGCACGTCGTCTGGACAACAGAGACAACAGCGACCAACCAGAAAACGCTATTGACGGAAAGCGACCCTCATGACGTCAGACATCGAGATCTCCCAGGACCACCTGTTTGAGAAACTAAGAAACAATCCATAAATTTATAGGAAAGGTCGTTTGCAGCAGATTTCTCATATAACAAGACCGAGAGAGAGAGAGAGAGCGAGAGCGAGAGAGAGGTTGTTTTAACTAATGGACAAGGTAGATATCTCTTTTACGACATCCGGAAAGCGTGTCATCGATTTTGGGTATCATATCGATGAATGAAGGAATGGAATTTTTCATTGACTTGACCTTCTTTACAAGGGCCATTGAAGCATTTAGCAATATTAACATATCAGAGAACTTATCGTTGGTGTAAAAAGACTAAAACAAGAGTAAGCGTGAAAAATGCTTCCACTGCCATTATGTGAGTATTCTTTATACCTGTGTTAATGGTATTTCATGTTTCTGAACTACTTTCGCAAGTGTTGTTGTTTTTCGCTATTTGCATCGGTTTCAAGTTTTGGGCGTGGCGTAAAAAGTGTTTTTGCTTTTGCAACTAAGATCTTATTTCTTCGTGATGAAATTTCTACTTATCGTTTCAGCAAACATGGTAACGAGAAAGTGGAATCATAGCACACGAAGTCTTAGTGATGATCATTTATGAACGTTGTTTTAAAAAGCAAAGCACCTGTACGAATGCTTAAAAGAATTGACTTGTTTCTCCTTCTAACGCATGAGAAAAATTCTTTTCACTGAAATTGCTGCTTAGATTAAACAAATAAATAGCTTTATAAAAAACACTAAATAAAATGGGGGGAGGGGGGGGGGGGTAATTTGTCCGCTCGGCAGCCCACAGTGTGATCTAAACTCATCCGATCTTTTGTTTTATTTGAAACGATTTCATTAAGACGTTTCAAATTTCTCTTGTGCATAACGGGATAACGAACACAAAAAAGCTCTTTACGCTTTTCGTCCGAAATATTTACACACCTAATGCGATGAAGCGCTGGGCTAATATTTTTGTTTGACTGAGGAGGAGAAGCAGGGGAAAAAACCAATCTACATAACGAAAAAACAATAAGTGTGTATCTTAAGAGAAAAGAAGATCCGTCTTAAAAATATAATACATTTCAATTTGAATACTCTTACTAGATCGTGTGGCTGAATTGCTTTCTGCGCTAAATTTTCCTTTTCTTTTTTCGTGCATAAATGATGCGTGTGTATGTACAACGGCAGGAAAAGGTAATGGAAACACCAGTAAAAAGAATTATCTTGAATTCTTTTGTATGGCATTGGGCTACTACATTCTATATTCTTCATCGAATGAATTCCGATGAGTAGTCATGGGGAATATTTACATTATTCTTTATCAAGAAAAGCTTCGAGGAGGCGAAGATTTTCTCTTTATCGTGTTTTCAAAAACTGATCACGGTGGTTTGATGGTATTTAGATCGGGTGACTGGGCTGGCGTTGGAATTCGCTAAAACACGTCCTTGTGTTCTTTGAAGCGTGGTGACATATCTGTTTGAGGAGCATTATCATTTTGAGAGATTGCATCACGTTAGGAGAACGATGGAAAAACCACGTGATCACCAAACCCGTGTAAGCCTGCTATTGACTTCCGGTAACTCTACCACGGAGTGTAATGATGGGTCCTAAAAATGCCATGTTGCCGTTGACAGAACAAGTATTGGTCTTCCTTCACGTAGAACTATTGTTACCAGGCCGTTGGAATTATACGCTTTCTTAAACATGAACCTTATCTGATATAAAGAGTGTAAAAGACGGTTAGTCCGACGATACGACACTTTTTCAAAATCCATAAACATGAGATGCCTAGTTATTATTTGCATTAAGCGACTTCTTCCGCTTTGGAGAACGGACTTCTGTAAGAAAACGTTTAGTAGCAACAGTTCTGTCATAAATCGTATCACTGTGCAGCTGTCGACACTTTGTTTCACTGGAAACTGAATCGTAGATATTCTTTTCTGACTGCAGTAGTTTTGTGCTATTTGCCCTTATTATTTTTCACAGTGGGACGTCACTACATTTCAGCATGTGACGTACTAGAGAGGTGAAGCACATGACAAGGAGGCAAAGTTGCAGTGATAAATTCCGTCAGTGTAGCTTAGTTGGGAAAGCATTCGGTTCGAGAGCAGAAGGATGCAGGTTCGAACTTCGCCTCCGGCAAGTTTGGGTTTCACATTGGCGCCCAAACGTAAAAATGGATCTACTGACCATTAGGTTTTTCGAAAAATGTGTGATGTTCCTTTCACGTTCGGAATTAATAAGAATTCCTCCTTCGCTTCGAAAAATTCCCATATCGTCTGGAATTAGTAAAAATTCCTTCTTGAAAGTTATTTCAAGCATGGTTTGCCGGCTGACCCGGAAACCTACGATTCTGTCCTAGCCCTTTTTCAAGGGGGAGATATATGTAACGTACTACAAAGGTGTCAAGATGGGAAATTTGCAGCGATAAATTCCTTCGTGCAGCTTAATTGGGAAAACATTTGCTACGGAGCAAAAGGATGGGTGTTCAAGCTGCAGCGGCAAATTTGTGTGTGTGTGTGTTTATTGGAGGTTTAACGACCACCGTGAGCAACTCAGTGGGCTATAAGAGTCGCCCGTCCCTAATTTAGGGCCACTGGTTCCAAGGAAGGGCGACAGCCAGTGCCGTAAGACAAACACAACATCCATGCCTCACCTGGATTCGAACCCGGGCCCATCTCGGACGAATGATCAGAAGCCATCGCTTGGACTACTACGCCACCGGGGCGGCATTTTGTGTTTTCACAAGCGTCCTTCTCTTCTTCAAATTTTCGACCACTGTTTGCCCTCTCAGATGTCACTTGTACTTAGAGGCGAGTTTAAACATTACACAGCCCTGGGCGAGGAAAATTCAGACTCCCCAAGTAAATGTATTTTAATGTAGAAACTTACTGCCAGTTTGAAATTCATATTTAAATTATATATAGATTTTTTTATCACAAAAATAATCAAGAACAATATTGTGGGATTTTTAGCTGGTGTAACATTTAAACCTGAAAGAAAATTAAACGTATTTTTCCCGCAAGTTTAATTCACACAATTTTAAAACTTTCTCAGACAATGTTTTTATTCACAAATGAAATTGCTCGATTTTAACAGACTTCTAAAACATTTGCTTGAAAGTTTGGGATTTAAATTTACAGCTTATGCATTATTATTGTTTTGGATTTTTTTCAAATAAAGTGCTGTTACTAATGTTCGTTTTAAATCAGTAGAATGACTGCTATTATATTTTTTACTGTATCATCAGACATTAATGTTTATACAATGCTTGAATTAAGTAACAAAGTTGCCAATGCACTCTCCTGTGAAATAGATGTTCTTAAATAATTATGGATGATTTACAAATTAGAAAAAACTCGTTCTCCAGAGGAGATACTGAAGAGAATACAAAGAGAAATCCTTAGAATAGCATCAATGTTTGGAAAATTTAACTTGATTCTTTTTTTCTCTAGGAACGCTTGAATCGTCACTGGCCTATCTAAATTATGCCAAGATTTCTGAAAATGAAGAAACTCTTCTTTGGATTCTGGGCTTAAATCTTGAGCGTAAACTCTCAGTAGATTCTTTAGCCTGATCAAAATTAGATCACTGTGTTAAAAACTCAAACATGCTTTCCACATCAGAATGTGCATCTCGTTGACGTTTCAACTGTTTCGCCAATTTGTCAATGACAGCACGGAAAACAAAAATATTCGCACTCGTGTCTCTTTCTACTACAAACAGTTTATTTACTGCCCTCCATTTGTTGAACTTGTGATTTCCTGTGACGGGTTTTTGACATAGTAATGGCACTATGACAAAATAAAACATGGTAGTGACTGATCCGATGGACCTGTTTGTCTATGGTTTGCAAAGTGACAGATCCGCTGAATCTGTCTGTCCATGTTTTATAAAATGACGGACTCACTGAATCTGTTTATCCATGTTTTGTAAAGAGACGGATCCGCTGGCTCTGTTCTTCTGTGTTTTGCAAAGTGACAGATCTTCTGAATCTGTCTCTCCATGTTCTGTAAAGTGACGGATCCGATGGATCTGTTTGTGCGTGTTCTGTAAATTGACGGATCCGCTGGATATGTCTGTCCGTGTTCTGTAAAGTGACGCATCCGCTTGATCTATTTATCCATGTTCTTTAAAGTGACGGATCCGCTGGATATGTCTGTCCGTGTTTTGTAAAGTGACGGATCTTCTGAATCTGTCTGTCCATGTTTTGTAAAGTGACGGATCCGTTGGATCTGTTTGTCCATGTTTTGCAAAGTGACGGATCCTCTGGATATGTCTGTCCATGTTCTGCAAAGTGACGGATTCGCTGGATCTGTCCATCTGTGTTTTGTGAAGTGACAGATCCTCTGAATCTGTTTGTCCAGGTTCTGTAAAGTGACAGATCCGCTGGATATGTCTGTCCATGTTCTGTAAAGTGACGGATCCACTGAATCTGTCTGTCCATGTTTTGTAAAGTGACGGATCTGTTGGATCTATTTATTCAGGTTGTGTAAAGTGACGGATCCGCTGGATATGTCTGTCTGTGCTCTGTAAAGTGACGGATCCGCTGGATATGTCTGTCTGTGTTCTGTAAAGTGACGGATTCGCTGGTTCTGTTTGTCCATGTTCTGTAAAGTGACGGATTCTTTGAATCTGTTTGTGCATGTTTTATAAAGTGACGGATCCGCTGGATATGTCTGTCCGTGTCCTGAAAAGTGAAAGTTCCGCTGGATCTGTTTGTCCACGTTTGTAAAGTGACGGATTAACTAGATATGTTTGTCCATGTTTTATAAAGTGACGGATCCGCTGGATCTGTCTGTCCATGTTTTGGGAAGTGACGGATCCGTTGAATTTTCCTATCCATGTTTTATGAAGTCGATATTTTATAAAGTCGATGTTTTATAAAGTGACGGATCCACTAAGTCCGTAACTTTATCTCGTGACCAAACATTGCTCTTGCTTTTTTTCCCAGCGATCTTCTGCCTGTTTAAAACAGTTTTCTAATGTGTCTGTCTTTTCTAATGCTGACCCTCTGTATCAGTCTTTTTGAGCTTTCTTTTTCTATTTTCACGTCCGGAAAACATTGCAGTTGACATTTTTGTTGATGAATAATTATAGGGGGGAATGAATTGATGATTTCCTCGAAAAGAACAAAACGAGAACACAAACACAGAAACCGAAGGGTATCTAAACTTAATCACGTGGTGACATATCAGTTAATACATAAATAACAACAGCTTCCATGTATTTTCTTGTTTGGCAAATATTGACTCTTTTAGATGAAGTTGGGCATGCTGAGTTCGGAACTGACCTTATTTTTTTTTTTTTTTGCCTGTCACGTGCAGTTTTTTTTATGTAAATTACGTTTTCCAATAATGCAAAGCATATTCATTTTACAAATCAGTAAGACGCTTTTTTAGGGTGTCAGTTTTTCAAAATGTAAAAACTGTTGTTCAGAAATACTGAAAATGTTAACTATAATTTATTTGCTATGAAAGACATCTAGACTATGCTAGTGGTACAATGTAGAGGAGAAATACAGGAACGTACGCAGACGAGAACAACACAAACACGCCAAAGTTGTTAGGTGAACGTTGTTAGCAGTATGTCCTGACGGTTTGTAATTGAATTTATTCGTACGTATTTCAGTAGTCTTGAAGTTATGGCTAGGAATAGTAGTTCGTCTAGGAGATGTAAAAATGATCCAAATTCATTTTGCTATATATGCGGTGGATATGTGTTGAAGAAACAAAGGAATAATATCACTTCATTTATGAGAAACGTGTACCGTTCGTTCTTTGGCATGGAATTAGGAGACCAGGAGAAACCATTAGCTCCGCACAATGTATGTCGTTCTTGTGTTGAAAAATTGCTAAACTGGTCCTTAGGTAAATGCTCATGTTTATTATTTGGGATACCTATGGTTTGGCGTGAACAGCAAAATCATTACAAAGAATGTTATTTTTGCATGTGTAACATTTCGGGGTACAATAGGCATAACAAATCAAATATTGCTTATCCTAATTTGA
The DNA here is from genome assembly GCA_039090855.1 of Macrothele yani. Classification (NCBI taxonomy): domain Eukaryota; kingdom Metazoa; phylum Arthropoda; class Arachnida; order Araneae; family Macrothelidae; genus Macrothele; species Macrothele yani. The sequence continues at coordinate 120,527,454 of CM076989.1, forward strand.
AATCAGCTATACGACCTGTTCTTCAAGGTGAAAACGTGCCTGTTCTAATTCCGCGTCTTAATTTGGATGTGGATGTGTCATCTGATTCAGAACCAGATTTAGGCAGTCAGGAAAAAGATGTAGATTTCAGCATAGTTGGAAAGGGACCCCAACTGATAAACCAAACAGAATTAAGTGATCTGGGCCGGGATTTAGGGTTAACAAAAGGCAATGATGAAATATTGGGTTCCGCATTGAAAGAAAAACCTATTAACAAGTGAGACTATTTTTACCTGTTACAGAACTCGTGAAAAAGAGTTTCTACGATTTTTTTACAAATGACGGTTCCTTAGTGTATTGCAATAATTATATAGATTCATCAATTGGGAGTAATTCGATATGATCCAGAAGATTGGCGTTTGTTCATTGACTCAAGTAAAAGAAGTTTAAAGGCTGTTTTATTGTATAACGGAAATCAGTTGTCTTCTATTCGAGTTGCGCATTCCATGTACATGAAGGAAACATACGAAGCGTCTGGTTTGCTGTCCAAAAAAATAAAATATAATGATCACAATTGGCCAATATGCCGGGAATTGAAAGTTACTGCTATACTTTCGGGTCAGCAGGGAGGCTATAAAAAATTTTCCTGCTTCCTATGCGAATGTGATAGCAGAAAGCGAGACTTACATTGGGACCAAAAAACATGGCCACCTAGAAATGCATTCATTCCAGGCACAAAAACTATTCTGCCTGACAGAGAAAATGCCACACCACGAAGACGTGAACGCAGCGCCATGCAAATTGCAGGGTTGGTGCACACGTACAAGTTATGCAAATGATTGCATTTGCAGGCTAATCGCCCGAACGGCGCACGGGATATAAGCTGACAATCAGCCCATCAGTCGAGACGTCGTCACGACAGCGAGAAGCAAGTGGTTCTGTTGCAACCGTGTCTGTAGAACGAACAAGGGGTGCTAATGTCGTTAAGACGCAATCGCACGCGATTGCGTCAAACAGATGAGTTCACGAGAGGTGACATCTTAGACCCTCGCACCGCCGCATGGTTCATGCGTCGCATTGCGGAAGAAACGCAACGTGATGCCACAACCGTCGGTCAAATTTGGAGACAGTGGTCCCAGGAAGGATCTGTGCAACGTCGTAGGGGGACCGGAGCACAAAGACGGACGTCCGAGCGGCGCACAGATCGTCGCATCCGACGTCAAGCCGTAGCGGATCCACAGGCCGCAACGGGCGACATTTTGAGGAGTGCACGGCGATGCATGAATGCGCCGATTGGCGGCGTCTGGTTTGCCGTCGTGCCGTCCGTTGCGAATGCCACCCTTAACAGCGAGCCATCGTCATCACCGCTTGGTGTGGTGTCGTTCTAGAGCTGCGCGCGGGTGCCGAATGGAACAGTGTGTCGTTCAGCGACGAATCGCGGTTCTGTCTCACCACGGATGAACGCCGTGTGAGAGTCTGGAGGCGACGTGGCTAATGGGCGGATTCCTCTCCCATTGTAGAGCGTTACACGGCCCGTCAACGTGGAATCATGGTTTGGGGTGTTATCAGCGCCAACAGCTGCTCACAGCTGATACTCATTACGGGCACATTGACGGCACGCCGCTGTGTTGACGAGGTGCTGCGGCATGTGGCACTACCGTATTTGCAGGGCAATCAAAACGCCGGTTTTCAACAGGATAACACTCGGCCGCATACCACTCGAATCAACCTGAATGTTTTACATGGCTTGCGGATGCTTCTGTGGACAGTACGATTCCCCCGGCCTCTCACGATCGGGCATCCGTCGGACACGATTGGACGTCGCGTCGGTTGAGTACCCTACCATCCCCGGAAAATGTAGATGAACTGTGGACTCGGATCAAAACCACATGGTCCACGATACACTAAAATTCTATTCGGACTATCATCGCCTGGATGGCACGTTGGATTCAATGCTGTATCGACTAAAGTGGGGGCTACACTGCTTATTGATCATCCTGTATTATCGGCCACTCTAGTCTGTATGTGACAATTAAATCATTTGTTCAGGACCTACTCGGCTATCTGTGTGTGCCGTTTGGTATGTTTTCGAGCATTCCTTCATGGTGTGTCATTTTCTCTGTCAAGCAGTGTATAATAGCTGAAAATTTTGTGTACCCAAAGAAAGTACTACCACCACTCCATTTAAAATTAGGGCTAATGAAGCACTCTGTGAAAGCCCTGGATAAAAGTGGACAATGTTTTCAATGCCTTGTGTCACATTTCCCTTCCCTGCCTGGTGCCAAGATAAAAGAAGACATATTTGATGGCACTCAAATACGAAAACTAACACAAGATCGCCAGTTTGAACAGCATATGACAGATGTGGGAAAAAGAAGCATGGAATGGATTAAAAAATGTTATCAATAATTGTTTGTGCTACACTAGAAGTCCTATTTATAAAGAAATTGTGGGTGATACGTTACAGAATTTCAAGTTGTTAGGATGCAATGTGAGCATCAAAACTCACTTCCTATATTTAAATTCAGGCTATTATCCGGGCTATTTAGGTGCAATGAGTGAGGAGGAGCCAGGTGAAAGATTTCACAAGACATCAAAGAAGTGGAAAGACGGTATCAAAGACGGTGGGATAAACATATGCGGAAGATTTTTGTAGGTGCTTAAAGAGAGAGACTGATGTAAGCGGTAACAAAAGGATATCTCTTAAAAAACATTTCTTGCTCCAAGAAAACAGCTGAAATTGCTGTAAGGTGTAAATAGTACCATTTATTAAGGTATAAATAGTGTAAATATATTAAGGTGTAAATAGTACCATGGATTTATGTTGTAAATAAAAGTCTATATCATTATGTATATACATTTATGTATCCGCATCATATTATGTTCAATCTTCGTTTATAAAAAGCGGTAGAAAAAGTATGTCTGTTCTGTAATCAACGCATTGATATTTACATAAATCACTTGAAAATGTGAAAACAAGATGAAAAAGTTTTCATTTGTAAGCTGACATAATCCGACTGGGACTGCACGCTGCAGAATGGGTTACAACTAGTTCGTTTTCGTCTCCTGTCATTCTCACTACTATGCAAGCCATGACCATGTAGAAGGCCATGGATTCTGAGTATGCATTATTAAATCAACAGATTCCCTGCTTCCTTTTGCCTCACTCAGATTTGTTAAAATGTCTAATGAAAACTATCATCTCCCACATCACACTCTTATGCAACCCTGGCTGTCAGCAGACCGTAAAAATTTTTCCCCAGTTTCTTTTTTTGTATCGATAACAAGTTAGTAAAATCATGCACTGCATTTGATTATGATACGCTTTCCAACATATCAGAAATCATAAGAAAATACCTTGGTATTGAGGAGACTAAACTATGGTATAACGTTTGAGGTTCACATATATCAAAATTAAATCTCTTTGTGCCCGTGTTACGTATTTCTATTATCAAGAGCTGCCACACATAAGCCGTTTTCTAATTAAAAATCCCATCTACATGTAAATCGGGCAATTTTCACTGAAGTTATCGTGCGAAAATAATGGCTAACGAATCTCACCCATGCGCACTGCCCGGAATTGCAGACAAAAAACATTTTTATCGGAACTGCTTCCAAAGTCGTTACGGAACAACGTATTGTATTACGTCGCAGTAGAAGCATTTTTACTCAAGTTATGATGATAATGGCTGTGGAATAAATCTGGCTCCTGTTCCCTGACCTTTGACCCCATTTCGATGCCATTTAACAGAATTAGTTCAATATACTTGCGGAACAACATGATAAAATTTTGTCGAAATCGAAGCATTTTTACATAAGTTCATAAGGGCGATGGAATGGATCCCGCTCATATGTCCTGACCATTGATCCCATTTCGTCCATTTTTAATAGGATTTGTCCCCAGGGTGCCTCCTACCACATACTAAAATTTCATCAAAATCGAACCATTTTACGCGAGTTATCGGGCGGAGACAAACAGACGGACAAATCTGGAGCATTTACGCTTCTTCAACCGTAGGTTGAAGAAGCGTAAATAAGGTAAAACGGCTTTTTTCACACATATTTCCAAAATTTTTGCACCCCCTCAATATGCAGCAGCTTCTGCCATGGCTCAGGTTGTACGTATGGTAAACCTCCCCTGTCTGTCCATGATTTTTGAATGCAGCCATGACTTTGGAAACAGTTCCTCTCGATATACCGAAAAAAAAATGTAAGCTGTTTTTGTCATACATGCCCTTGTTAAATGTAAAAATTTTGCCATATATTAACATGCCTTTCACTGATAAACGTTAGGGAAAACATACAGGGGCCAGGCTTTCGATCACCAACGGGTGATTTTCTCAAGTCAGACAACATGGCAATGGGCAATGCAAAATGCTGTTACAGCGTATCATGATTCGAAATTCAGATTTCAAATTTGACCTGACTTCAGTAAAAATGAAAGTAAGAGTTTTAGCCATTAGCAGCTGCTGATGCCAAATAATAGCATATCAGTAATACATAGCAGATAAATAAATAAGAAAAAAACAGGATCGAATAAAAAGAGTAAGAGCTCGTTCCCCTGCACGCGTTTATTAATGTACAGGGTGCCCATAAATGAAGTATATAACTTTAGTATGCTATTGAAAAAAAAACTACAATAAATAACAACTTACTTTTAATGCCAAAACACATGGTAACTGTGGAAGTTTATTTTAAAATTGTCAGTAGGTCTCCATATGTGTACTCCGTTGGTTGCTCGCAGGATGTCTAAACAGTAGTCCAGTTCCACCCAAGTACGCTGCAGAATGTCATGTGTAACAAGGAAGAAGGCTGCAGTAATGCGTTCTTTGAGCTCAGTGATAGATGTAACCTTTTTTCTTGTACACAGTGTCCTTAATAAAATCTCAAATAAAAAATAGCAGGAGAACAAGGTGGCCATGCTGTCAAACCCCCACGTCCAATCCACCTGGAAAATGGTAGTCTAATGATCTGTTGCATTCCGTGTCTGACGAGATTTTTCATTACATACCAGGACCAGTGCGGAGGCGCTCCATCTTGCTGGTAAATAATGTCTTGAATATCCTGGAGTTGTGGAATTGCGAATTGTTCTAACATGTCCAGGTACGTTATGTCAGTAACGGTTGGTTCAGCGAAGAAAAAGGGCTCTATCACTCTGTCTTCCATTAGGCCAGCCCAGACATTAACCTTCGGGCTGTCTCTCTCGTGTGCTACGACCACATGGGCATTTTCCGTGCCCCACATTCGGCAGTTATGTTTATTCACTCTACCAAAAACATGGAATCTCGACTCATCGCTGAAACAGATCCGTGAAAGGAGTGTGGGGTCTTCGTCAATGTGGTTAAGCATGTCTACCGCAAATGCTTTTCGACGTGGTTGATCATTTGGTCGAAAGTATTGCACTAAATGCACTTTATATGCATATAAGCATAGACATTTACGCAGAACCTTGTGAACCGTTGCTCTCGGTATTTCGAGTTCACGACTGGCGACGTGGACGGACTTATTCGGGCTCTTTAGGTAAGCCTTACGCACTTCTCCCACCTTTTTGTCCGAAATGGAAAGTACCCTAGTGCGTTTGCCTTTCAAGACACTTCCTGTTTGAATTTATTTACCCATTGTTCGATGCTCCTTCGTGTCGGCGGCTGTCTCTTGTACTCCGTTCTGAACTTGTTAGAGATTTTGACTCAGCAAACCAAAACACACTCGCTGCTTTCTCTACTGGGGAAGCCATGTCTCTTGTATTCCGTGTCTGATGAGATTTTTCATTACATGAGACACTCGGCGCCATCTGTCGTCTTAAAAAACTTTAACCCTTGCCACGTGTCTTGACATTTGAAGTAAGATATTGTTTATATATTTTTTTTGGTAGCTGGAGTTGTATACTTCATTTATAAACATCCTGTACACTAATATACCAGTTCATTATACTACATTAATAATGATTTTGGCGTAAAAAATTATTTTATTTTTAAAAATTCCATCTCTCTTTTGAAGCAGCCAATCTTCTCTTTTTTAACTTGTGCAACAGTCTGTTACACGACCGGAATAATTACTTCATTGAAGTTTCGTGGTAGTTGGGATTTATATACGTGCACACCCATGACACGCCTGCAACTCCCCGTCCCTTCTATGAAAAATCTAATTTCTCCTCTATTTGAAAGTGTACAACACACACACACACACACACACACACACACACACACACACACACACACACACACGGGTTGTTTTATTAATTGTCCTTATGATTTTAGGTTTCAGCGCTCATTTCAAAGGATTATATTTCAAAGTTTTTTCTGTTTTTATCTTGATTTTTGCTTAAAATATTGATGCATATGATGTGTGGCCTGGACTAACGGCTTATGCGCAGCCTCAATCATATCTTTCTTTCATATAATTTTTCTGGGTTTTGGTTCACTGGCTCTTTCTTTGGAGTTTGGGTTTTTTCACTGTCCTTATTTGTCAATGTTTTATATATATATATATATATATATATATATATATATATACACGGTCGAGTCACACTGTTGTGACCACCAGCTAATATCCAGAGTAACCGCCGTGTGCAGCGCGGGCAGCAACTAGGCGGACTGGGAGTGACTCAATAAGGTGCTGGAAGGTGTTCACAGGTATGTTGAGCCATGCTGACTGCAGTGCATCTGACAGCTGCTGGAGCGTGCGTGGTGGAGGATCCATAGAGCGAATAACACGATCGAGGTGGTCCCACAGATGCTCAATTGAATTTAAGTCTGGGGGAATTAGGGGGCCAGGGAAGTACAATACTTTGAAGTTTTCATCGTGCTCTTCCAACCATTCTCGAACATTGCTAGCTGTGCGACACGTCGCATTGTCGTGCTGGAAGATCCCATCCGCGCCAGGGAAGACAATCAACATGTATGGGTGGCTATAGTCTGAAAGGATGGATTCATAATGAATTCCGTCCACAGTGCCTTCCACAGGTATGAGTGGACCCAGAGAATGCGACGAAAACATTTCCCACACCACAACGCTGACCCCACCAGCTTGTGTTCTGCAAGCAGTGATTGAAGAGTGTTTGTTCTCCGATGTTTCTCGCCTTATACGCCAACGTTCATCCGTTCGATGAAGCAGAAAACGTGACTCATCGAAGGAGGCAATCCTTTGCCAATCAGCGAAGGTCTAATTCCAATACTGCCGTGCAAATGTAAGCCTTTTCTGCCGATGTACTTTCGTTAGCATAGGTGCAGTGACCATCCGTCTGCATCGGAGCCCCATACGCAGCAGAGTTCGCTGAACTGTCGTTTAAGACACACTTCCGGTAGCGCCCTAGTTCGTTCAGCCAGTGAGTTGCTCCACTGTAGCGTGTCGATCGGCCTTCACGCACTTCGAAGCCAGCGCGCACCTTTCACATCAATGGCTCGTGGTGCTTCGCAGTTTCTACGTCGCTTATTCGCAATGGTGCCATTTCTCCATTCACGTTACACTTGAACACAGCAGCAAACGAACAGTTCACAAACTGCGCTGTTTCAGAAGTACTGCCACCCTTGGCCCGAAAGCCAATAATCATCCCTTTTTGAAAATCTAATAAATCGCTCCATTTATCCATGACAGCAGTGTGTGATATGTTTTCAGATCATCATCATCATCATAATGGTGTAGAGGATTTTAGGAAGGGAGTGTCTGACCCCAGGTCTTAAACAACCCTTAGAAATAGGAAACTAGGAGATTTGGGCTAGAGCGCCCGATAGGAAAGTGACACGGAAGCGAAGTAGAAAGGGGGAGGAAGACGCCCTTATTTATTACCGGGGGGCCAGTACCCGTGATCCGACGGCTGAACGTGCCCATCCGACGGCTGAACGTGCCCATCCGACGCACGGTCGTACCTGCCTGGGATCGAACCTGAGGTCTTCTCCATGGCAGTCACGAACGTTGCCCACTAGGCCACCCGCGGCCCATGTTTTCAGATTGCTTTCACAACACCTTATATACCCTCCAATCCAGCTCACGACGCGCGCCTTCTTTCATTGGCTACGCGCTGATGACGTCAAAAGTACGAGGTGGTCAGAATAATGTGACTCGACTGTGTATATATATAAACCGTTCCTGAAGTTATCCACAGCGGGCTTTGATTCGTATGAATTGTTTAGAAAATTCTTTTTAACGCTGTACAGAAAGTCTGATTAATAACCTCTAAACTGTAGCGCCTAAGAAAATATTTAAAAAGCGAATGACAGACGATATATTTTATTTCACGGCTATATATGTACTCATAGATCAGTCGTAATACACCAAATCGTTAAAGATCGCAAGAATTAATCGGAAAAAAAATGGGAAAAAAATTGGTTTTCTAACACATTAACACCGCAAATATCAGCTCTCATATTTCTGTTTCAGTCTGGGTTCAAGATTATGCGTGTTCTTTCGTTTCAAATGCGTAGTTCAGAGTCATGTTACGCACTCATCAAGTGTGGCTGCTGGCTCTCGGAAGCAGATGTCTAACAGCAGCAACTAATAGGTGTCGTGTATCTCGATTTTTAGCATTAAAGATCGTGCTTATGTTATCACTTTGCCTGTCCGTCCGTCCATTTGCCTCTGGACACCATATATTAGTCTGATTTGAAAAATTCTTTAAATGTTGGAAAGCTTGAAATGTGGGAACGATGATGCTTGCTTTTCGTTTTTTTTTCATGCCCAACTTCACCGCTGGGGGGCATAAATGCATATGATATCGAATTCAAAACACTTTGCCCCATATATTTGCTTCTAAATATCCGATTGAATGTATTATTTTTTTCTTTCGATGCCATTTATAAATTAGACTATTAAAAGTAATGCATATATTTTCCGTTCGGGGGGCGTGAAGGTAAATTGCGTTTTCCTCGATATCTATGCTTCTAAAAGTCCGCTTTGAAAAATTCTTCCTGCATAGGATACAGCTCCTGATGGGGAATGTTTTACACATAATTCTTAATTTTTAGTAAAGAATAGTTTGACCACCAGGGAGCGTAAGTATTTTATTTATGCTTCTGATGTACTTGCAGCAAAATCTGAGCTTCTGGAATGAAAAAAGCATTCCTGGACTGATACCACTCACTTTGTAAAACTTTGTGAAAGTACCTCCTGTTTGGAATAGTGAATATTTCCCCTCCCAGGGGCGTAGATGTACATCCTATTTTTTGTAAAACCTTTTGAAAGTACCTCCTCTTTCCAATAGTGTATATTCCCCCCCCCCAGGGGCGTAGGTGTATATCCTATTTTTTATCTCTACTTCTAAGAGTCTAATTTGAAAAATTCTTTCGTTGTTGGAGATCGTTTCCTTTGCGATATGTTTCTCATATAATTTGGAATTTTTATTAACGCACAAGCGTGCCACTAGAAGGCTTAAGTTAACTTTTCCGTTTACAGCAATATCGGCAAGACTTAAATGCCTGTTTGAAAAAAAATCTTTTTCCGTGAGATACTACTAACTATGAAAACTTTTGGTGCCTATTTTCTTCCAAAAATAATTCCCAATTTCGCCGCTAGGGGCGCAAATGTTTTAAATTAATTTTTTTTCAATATCTCTGCTTCTAAATGTAATTTTTTTTAAACACCGGATGCCACGTACCTTGTAGAAAAACTTTAGGTTTGTATTTGAGGAGTTTTTTACATCATAGTTCTGTCGCTAGGTGAATTATGTACTTCTGTTTGCAGCCTTATCTCAGCTTCTAAAATCCCTATTGAAATTTTTTTCTTTACTGAATTCCATTCGTTCCAATTAAGATGGAGAGCGTTATCCTCTTTAAACAATGCACAGCTTTTCCTCTATACTCGGAGTCAACCTACGAGTGTACCACTATGAAGGATGCGAAACAGCTACCTCCGCTACGAAAAATAGTCCCTAGCGTTTAGAGCGAAAAGCAGTAGAATTATCGCTTAGAATCCATTTTTGTTTGCTCAACATTTTATCACACAAAATTGCTATCTAAAAAAAAAGCTCCACAACTTAGAGCGCTTGTAGAAATAAATTTGTTGTGGGAAGTTGCCGAATCAAGAGCTTCACACTATCGGCTGCCCACTTGGGATACAACTCGGACAGGGGGAAGGGATGGAAGACCTCTGCCAACATTAACAACACAGAGACAATAAATTGACAACCGGGGAAACTCGAAGGGTGCGTTACTTAAACAGGCAGTAGGGGAAGCAATTCGGCCTCCACCAGATCCCCACTCACAATCCCCACTGCTTGTGAGATGCGTGGGTGGGAACCGAAAAGAAACAGTAGAAGAGTACATTAACGCGGATGGATACCCTTCTTGCGTTCCACGACGAGTTGTGATAAGGCTCTCCCGCCTTTACCAATAGAACACTTTTAGGGTGAAGTGGAGTATAGGAGGTGTAAAGGTCAAAACCTTTTTCTCGCTGTCTGTGCTTCCGGAAGACGTATTTGAAAAGTTCTTTTTTTTTAACATAGCTTTTGCCATGAAGAATACTTTCCGTATGTTTTCAACGTTTCCATTATGAAAATTATTCCGCTAGAAGGCAAGGCATCATGGTTGTTTTCTATATTTCTTCTTTTAAATGTAGCTGCTGGTGGAAGTAAGTAGCTGTTCCTATTTCTGAATGTTTTATCGATTGTAGGAATGCTGTAGAATTTTTTTTCTAATCGGTTCTATTGAGTACGAATAACTTTGAAAAGATGTATTCCCGTAGAAAAGGATTCAAATGACCTTCTCATTGCACCCAAAAGGTCGGTTATATCTTTCTTGTTTGTTTCTCTTTTGCGCCCGATTACATTCATTATCAATATTCCTGCTCACATTACATATTTTAAATTATTCGCAGTTTTTCCCCAGGTGGTGTAAGTGTAAACGGATGAGCCATTCTATTATGACCACCCCCAAACTAGAGAAATGATCGCGCCTGGAGACCGAACGGTGCAACAAGTGAAGTTTACACAGCGGTATATATATATATATATGTATATATATATCATCATCATCATCATCATTGTCAACCATTATCAATCCACTGCTGGACGAAGGTCTCCCCAAGTTTCCTCCACAACAGTCTGTCTTGTGCCAGTCTCCTCCATGTCACCCCTGCATACTTTCGAATTTCATCCACCCATCTCCCATGTGGTCTTCTTCTGGGTCTTTCCCTGTCCCTTGGAATCCAATCTAAAATTTCGGCTGTCCATCGATGATCTGTCCTTCTGGCAGTATGTCCAGCCCATTGCCATTTCAGGGATTTAACTCTGATCATGATGTCTTCCACTCTTGTCATTTTTCGGATCCACGAGTTCCTCTTCTTATCTCTCCTGGTTACACCAAGCATTCACCTCTCCATGCTTTTTGAGTTGTCTGCAGTCTTTGTATATCTCTTTTAGTTAAGGTCCACGTCTCTGCACCATACGTAAGCACTGGAAGGATGCATTGATCAAACACTTTTCTTTTAAGACATAATGGCATATTGCTCTTGAAAATTATGCTGTTTCTTCCAAAAGCTCTCCAGGCAAGTTTTGTACGCCGATTAATTTCTTCATCAATGTGACCCTCACTTGATATCTGCTGTCCAAGATAAACGTACGTGTCTGTTATCTCCAGCTTTTCTCCATCAATCGATAAATCTTCATTTCTTGTAAAAGCATTGAACATCACTTTTGTCTTCTGAAAGTTCATTTTTAATCCCACTTCTTTACTCTTGTCAGCAAGTTCCTGGATCATACTCTGCAGCTCTGATGGGGTAGTTGCAAAAATGACTACGTCATCAGCAAAACGAAGGTGGGTGAGATAATCTCCATTAATCTTGATCCCTTTGTTTTCCCAGCTCAGCGACTGAAAAACACCCTCCAATATGGCATTAAAGAGCTTCGGAGATATGGTGTCACCTTGTCTCACTCCCTTTCCAATTTTTATGTGTGTTGTATTTTCAAACAGCCGAATATTTGCACTTGCATTTTCAGAGATGTTATTAATAATATTAATGTATGCATCTTTAATACGGCAGGTTTTCAGAGCCATTGTAACTGCTGATGGTTTCACCGAATCAAAGGCTTTTTCATAATCGATAAAAGCCATGCACAATGGAAGTTCATATTCCCTCGCTCTTTCAATTAGTTCTCTCAGTACGTGGATATGATCTATTGTGCTGTAGCCACTCCTGAATCCAGCTTGTTCTCTCGGTTGAGCCATGTCCAGTGTTACCTTCAAGCGGTGTGAAAGAACTTTAGTGAAGATTTTATAAACTACTGATAGGAGGCTGATAGGTCTGTAGTTTCCGAGATCCTCCATGTCACCTTTCTTATGTAGCAGGATCATTGTAGCGGTGTTCCAATCCTCAGGAATCTTTCCTTCATTAAGGCATCGAGTGAAAATTTGGGCGAGTACTGTTTCAATTTCTCCACTTGCTTCTTTTATGATGTCTACAGTAATTCCATCTTCTCCTGGAGCTTTTCCCGCTTCATGTTCTTGATTGCATGTGCAACTTCTGCTGGAAGGACTGGAGGAACTCTGGTACTGGTATCTTTCATGATGTCTGGAGTGCATGTATCATCCCTTTCATATAATTTGGAGTAGAAATATTTCACTCTTGTCAAAATTTCGCCTCTATTTCTTGTTACAGAACCATCTTCTTTTCTCAGTGCCATAATCTGTTTTCTTCCCTTACTGAGATGTCCCTTTGCTATCTTTAGGCTTTGGTTGTTTTCAATTGCTTTCCTCACTAGTTCACAGTTGAATTTTCTTACGTCTTCAGTGATACTTTTTCTTACTGTCTTGCATAGCTCTATATATTCCACTTTGGAAGTCACATCTTCTTTAGTTGTCCTCATCTCTCTTCTTTTTTGCATCAACATTTTCGTTTTTCCTGATAATTTGTTTACATGCAACTTGTTCTTAGACCCAGCAAATTTTGTTGCTGTTTCCATAAGAGCTTTGGTTACTTTTCTGTTAACTTCAGAAATATCCACTTCTTCCGATGTTAGGCTTTCTAAAGCAGAGAATCTGTTCTTCAGTTCCAATTTGAAGGTATTATGGTGTTTTTTAAGGTTGGTTATGTCAATACATTTTGTTTGTCTTATGAGCTTGCCACGTTCAAGTTTGGTGTTGAGGTGCATCTTACATCTCACCAATCTATGGTCACTACCTGTGTTGAACTTGTTTAGCACACTGCAGTCTTCTATGACGAATTTTTTGTTACACATAATAAAATCAATTTCACTTGTCGTCCCATTTGGATGTCTCCATGTCCATTTCCTGTGTGGCTTTTTCTTGAAGAAGGAGTTCAAGATGAAAAACCCTTCTGCCTCTGCAAACTCAACGAGAGTATTTCCACGCTGGTTTCTGTTGCCGTGACCGAATTTACCCACTGAAGTTTCATTCTGTTGCCGTTGCCCTATTTTTGCATTGAAATCTCCCATAATTGTTTTCAAGTGCTGCTTACCTTTATTATTTAGATGACAAATTTCCTCATAAAATTCTTCAATTTCTTCTTCAGGATGACTTGTGGTGGGTGCATAAGTTTGAATAATCTGAGCCTGGTATCTTTTCGAGAGTTGGATAACAAGTCGTGCAGCTCTGTCAGAGGAACTTTCAACTTCTACAACTTTATCCTTCAGTTCCTTGTTTATTATAAATCCAACACCACTAGTTCTGCCAGTATCTGTCCCACGATAGTAGAAGAGATGTCCACTTTTCAGTTCGATGAGATCTTCTCCTTTTCTCCTTACCTCACTTAGCCCCACGATGTCCCACTTGATCCTTTGTAGTTCCTCTTCCAATTCAAGAAGCCTTGAATCAGAAGATAGGGAGCGTCCGTTGTACGTAGCCAAGGTCAGCATCAGATGGCAGCCTAGTCCGGTCCTCCGGGGATTCTTAGCACCCTCTGCCTTCATGTCGCACTGGCCGCTGCCTTGGCCAGGTACATTCCAGCTGCCGGAGACTGAGGGCCAAGATTTAAGTTGTGGAATCATTTTGGAGGGTTTTGGCCATAACTCACCACGCTGGCCAAGCGGGTTGGTGAGTGTGGGATAGAATTTCCTCTAATCCCGATGGTATAGTTATACCGCTATTGGCGGTCGCCAGAGCCCCTTTAGTGGGAACAGGATGTACCACGAGAAGGCGGGGTTGACATATATATATATATATATATATATATAGGGGATGTAAGGTCAGGCGATGCGTAACATCACAGCCTCTCCTTGACGAATGTCAACCCCGCCTTCTCGTGGTGCATCCTGTTCTCACTAAAGGGGCTCTGACGACCACCAATAGCGGTATAACTATACCATCGGGATTAGAGGAAATGCTATCCCACACTCACCAACCCGCTTGGCCAGCGTGGTGAGTTATATCCAAACCCCTACAAAATGACTCCACAACTTAAATCTTGGCCCTCAGTCTCCGGCAGCTGGAATGTACCTGGCCAAGGCAGCGGCCAGTGCGACATGAAGGCAGAGGGTGCTAAGAATCCCCGGGGACCGGACTAGGCTGCCATCTGATGCTGACCTTGGCAACGTACAATGGACGCTCCACTATCTTCTGATTCAAGGCTTCTTGAATTGGAAGAGGAACTACAAAGGATCAAGTGGGACATCGTCGGGCTGAGTGAGGTAAGGAGAAAAGGAGAAGATCTCATTGAACTGAAAAGTGGACATCTCTTCTATTATCGTGGGACAGATACTGGCAGAACTAGTGGTGTTGGATTTATAATAAACAAGAAACTGAAGGATAAAGTGGTAGAAGTTGAAAGTTCCTCTGACAGAGCTGCACGACTCGTTATCCAACTATCGAGAATATACCAGGCTCAGATTATTCAAACTTATGCACCCACCACAAGTCATCCTGAAGAAGAAATTGAAGAATTTTATGAGGAAATTCGTCATCTAAATAATAAAGGTAAGCAGCACTTGAAGATAATTATGGGAGATTTCAATGCAAAAATAGGGCACCGGCAACAGAATGAAACTTCAGTAGGTAAATTCGGTCACGGCAACAGAAACCAGCGTGGAAATACTCTCGTTGAGTTTGCAGAGGCAGAAGGGTTTTTCATCTTGAACTCCTTCTTCAAGAAAAAGCCACACAGGAAATGCACATGGAGACATCCAAATGGGACGACAAGTGAAATTGATTTTATTATGTGTAACAAAAAATTCGTCATAGACGACTGCAGTGTGCTAAACAAGTTCAACACAGGTAGTGACCATAGATTGGTGAGATGTAAGATGCACCTCAACACTAAACTCGAACGTAGCAAGCTCATAAGACAAACAAAATCTATTGACATAACCAGCCTTAAAAAACACCATAATACCTTCAAGGTGGAACTGAAGAACAGGTTCTCCGCTTTAGAAGGCCTAACATCGGAAGAAGTGGACATCTCTGAAGTTAACAGAAAAGTAACCAAAGCTCTTATGGAAACAGCAACAAAATTAGCTGGGTCTAAGAACAAGTTGCATGTGAACAAATTATCAGGAAAAACCAAAATGTTGATGCAAAAAAGAAGAGAGATGAGGACAACTAAAGAAGATGTGACTTCCAAAGTGGAATATATAGAGCTATGGAAGACAGTACGAAAAAGTATCACTGAAGACGTAAGAAAATTCAACTGTGAACTAGTGAGGAAAGCAATTGAAAACAACCAAAGCCTAAAGATAGCAAAGGGACATCTCAGTAAGGGAAGAAAACAGATTATGGCTCTGAGAAAAGAAGATGGTTCTATAACAAGAAATAGAGGCGAAATTTTGACAAGAGTGAAAGATTTCTACTCCAAATTATATGAAAGGGATGATACATGTACTCCAGGCATCATGAAAGGTACCAGAGTTCTTCCAGTCCTTCCAGCAGAAGTTGCTCATGCAATCAAGAACATGAAGCGGGGAAAAGCTCCAGGAGAAGATGGAATTACTGTAGACATCATACAAGAAGCAAGTGGAGAAATGGAAACAGTACTCGCCTAAATTTTCACTCGATGCCTTAATGAAGGAAAGATTCCTGAGCATTGGAACAACGCTACAATGATCCTGCTACATAAGAAAGGTGACATTGAGGATCTCGGAAACTACAGACCTATCAGCCTCCTATCAGTAGTTTATAAAATCTTCACTAAAGTTCTTTCACACCGCTTGAAGGCAACACTGGACATGGCTCAACCGAGAGAACAAGCTGGATTCAGGAGTGGCTACAGCACAATAGATCATATCCACGTACTGAGAGAACTAATTGAAAGAACGAGGGAATATGAACTTCCATTGTGCATGGCTTTTATCGATTATGAAAAAGCCTTTGATTCGGTGAAACCATCAGCAGTTACAATGGCTCTGAAATCCTGTGGTATTGAAGATGCATACATTAATATTATTAATAACATCTATGAAAATGCAAGTGCAAATTTTCGGCTGTTTGAAAATACAACACATATAAAAATTGGAAAGGGAGTGAGACAAATTGACACCATATCTCCGAAGCTCTTTATTGCCACATTGGAAAAGGTCTTTCAATACTGAACTGGGAAAACAAAGGGATAAAGATTAATGGAGATTATCTAACCCACCTTCGTTTTGCTGATAACGTAGTCATTTTTTCAACTACCCCATCAGAGCTGCAGAGTATGATCCAGGAACTTGCTGACAAGAGTAAAGAAGTGGGATTAAAAATGAACTTCCAGAAGAGAAAAGTGATGTTCAATGCTTTTACAAGAAATGAAGATTTATCGATTGATGGAGATAAGCTGGAGATAACAGACACGTACGTTTATCTTGGACAGCAGATATCAAGTGAGGGTCACATTGATGAAGATATTAATCGGCGTACAAAACTTGCCTGGAGAGCTTTTTGAAGAAACATCATAATTTTTAAGAGCAATATGCCATTATGTCTTAAAAGAAAAGTGTTTGATCAATGCATCCTTCCAGTGCTTACGTATGGTGCAGAGACGTGGACCTTAACTAAAAGAGACATACAAAGGCTGCAGACAACTCAAAGATGCATGGACAGGTGCATGCTTGGTGTAACCAGGAGAGATAAGAAGAGGAACTCGTGAATCCGAAAAATGACGAGAGTGGAAGACATCATGATCAGAGTTAAATCCCTGAAATGGCAAAGGGCTGGACATACTCCCAGAAGGACAGCCGAAATTTTAGATTGGATTCCAAGGGACAGGGAAAGACCCAGAAGAAGACCACATGGGAGACAGGCGGAATAAATTCTTAAGTATGCGGGAGTGACATGGAGGAGACTGGGACAAGACAGACCGTTGTGGAGGAAACTTGGGGAGACCTTCATCCAGCAGTGGATTGATAATGGTTGACAATGCTGATGATAGAGTGTTCGGAGGCAGAACAGGAAAAGCTGCTGATTCATCGGTTTGAGAAAGGGCCAAATTCTGATGGCACAGCGCCTCGGAAATACGATCTCGGAAACGGCGAGACTTGTGCTTGTTCAGGTATCGCTGAAGTGAGTAAGTATCAAAAGTGGTGCAGCGATGGCCAATCGACGAAACGTCTTCCAACCGTGTGTCGTCTTCCAACCGTGTGTCGTCTGCCAACCGTGTGTCGTCTTCCAACCGTGTGTCGTCTTGCAATTGTGTGTCGTCTTGCAACCGTGTGTCGTCTTGCAACCGTGTGACGTCTTCCAACCGTGTGACGTCTTCCAACCGTGTGTCGTCTTCCAACCGTGTGACGTCTTCCAACCGTGTGTCGTGGTGCAACCGTGTGTCGTCTTCCAACCGTGTGTCGTCTTGCAACCGTGTGTCGTCTTGCAACCGTGTGTCGTCTTGCAACCGTGTGACGTCTTCCAACCGTGTGACGTCTTCCAACCGTGTGTCGTCTTGCAACCGTGTGTCGTGGTGCAACCGTGTGTCGTCTTCCAACCGTGTGTCGTCTTGCAACCGTGTGACGTCTTGCAACCGTGTGTCGTCTTGCAACCGTGTGTCGTCTTCCAACCGTGTGTCGTCTTGCAACCGTGTGACGTCTTGCAACCGTGTGTCGTCTTGCAACCGTGTGTCGTCTTGCAACCGTGTGTCGTCTTCCAACCGTGTGTCGTCTTCCAACCGTGTGACGTCTTGCAACCGTGTGTCGTCTTGCAACCGTGTGTCGTCTTCCAACCGTGTGTCGTCTTGCA
This sequence comes from Macrothele yani, assembly GCA_039090855.1. Taxonomy (NCBI): domain Eukaryota; kingdom Metazoa; phylum Arthropoda; class Arachnida; order Araneae; family Macrothelidae; genus Macrothele; species Macrothele yani. Next base: position 120,545,513 of record CM076989.1, read on the forward strand.
ACCGTGTGACGTCTTGCAACCGTGTGTCGTCTTGCAACTGTGTGACGTCTTGCAACCGTGTGTCGTCTTGCAACCGTGTGTCGTCTTCCAACCGTGTGTCGTCTTGCAACCGTGTGACGTCTTGCAACCGTGTGTCGTCCGCAGCTCATTGATGCCAGAAGAGATCGCGGAGACTGTCTCGCATTATTCACAGAGACCGCAGGGCCACAGTTCGACATAATCTCCCGCAGCTTCAACAGTGGCGATCGCCTCAATGCGTCACGGAACACGGTTCACGGCCAGCCTTCTGCGCACGGAACTGCGTACCCGAAGAGACATCCGGGTCCCCATGCTCACAGCACGTCATAGCCAAGAAAGCATGAAATGGGCTCAAGATCATCGAGATTGGACCGCGGATGATTGGAAGAAAGTGTCCTGCTCCGACGAATCCAGATTCCTGGTGCAATCACGTAGACGGCCGAGCTCGGATACGAAGATTACCAACGGATGCTATGTCACCTGGATGCATTGTTGGGCGGAAACAGGTCGGTGAATGCGGTGTTATACTGTGGTCGATGTTTTCTTGGGATACTTTAAGCCCTATTATCCCAATAGCACAGTCCCTGACTGCTGTCAGGGATCTGAATATCGGTGAGGACTAGGTTCACCCATTCATAGCAACTGTGTTCTCTGCTGGTGATGGCCATTACCAATGGGATAACGCACCACTGATGGAATCGTCAAGGAGGGGTTTCGAGGAACATGCTGGCTACTTACTGCTAATGCCCTGGCCTACAAATTCACCTGACATGAATGTAATCGAACATTTGTGGTTCTGCTTGGAAAAGAAAGTTCGCGGTAAATCACCACCACTACAAAATGTACGGGGACTGGAGGACCCGCTGTTGACACATTGGTACCAGATACCCCATAATACCTATCCTCACCTCATCGAATAGATTCCTCGCCGAGTGGCCGCTGTTAAGGGGTTCTACAGCATATTAGGTACATGGTCATAATGTAATGATTCATCGGTGTATTTCCTTTCTTGCTGAATATTAGATTTTTTTAAAATCGTCTTTGATCTACTTTTTTTCTTGGCAAAAAGGATTCAAAAGACCTGCTTCTTGTAACCAGAAATTCACTGTCATCTTTCTTGTTCGAAGCTGTAATTCTATATAATTAATATGCAGATAGCATTTTCGATACTTTTTAAATAGTAAAAAGTAACACCGTACTAGTGGTCCGATTTATTGGCGTAGGAAGTAGACACATTAGCGTTTCCAAGCTTTCGCCCATCAACCAGATGGCTTTTTCAAGGAAGTTAGACAGAAACTGCAAATGAAAAATAGAACGCATAAACAATCTGAACGCGGAAACTTGACTTGACAACAATAGATACGACGTTATATTCATTTAAAGATATGACGCATCACGTTGGTTGCACGCGCGGTATCCTGGTAGACAGAACGCTGCACTTGAAGAATTGGTTTCAGATTCGTGGCAACTCGAGTGAGACGCAATCATTGCAAGTATCGCTGTTGGTAATGATCTCCAAGGTTTCCCGAATGGCTGTACCTTTATAGGTACAGTAGGTAGCTAATTTCTTTATATCGTCCCACATAGGAGTACCGGACTTTAATTTCACTTCTATGGATAGTGCCGTGGCTACTTTACGGTATTTTGTGTCTCTTTTATGTTCGTTGATTCTGATTCCAAACGAACGCTTGGTTATTCCAATTTATTATCGTTTGGAGCCGTCGGGATACTGTACGGGGATCGCATAAACACCTGCTTCGCAGGAGAGAGGTGGTTTTTCACTACTTCCCTTTAGCGTAGTATATAAAAATGCAGGAGACCTTATGCCTACGCCGTAGTTCATCTTCTTCAGGTCGTTTTTGAGTTTGTAAGACACATTTGGTATGTAGGGAATTGAGCCTAAATAACGTAACTGCGGCACAGGAAGATTAGAATGTTTGACCCTGGCTATTTGGATAAAGTTACGTATCTGATTCAACGAATATACTGCATCAGTGGCTAACTTGATGACGCCTTCGATTTCGTGCTGTCTAATCGGATCACTAGTACATATGGATCACAGTGATCCATATGTACTAGTGATCCGATCACTAGTAAAATCGGATCTCTAGTACGGTGTTACTCGTTATCAAAATGGCAAAAGTTTTGCACATATTTTGGTCTTAGAAAATACAATAAATATTATTGAGATATTGCTTTCAATTACCAACAAAAGTACGATCCACATTTACGTAAAGTCTTTTTCATTAACTTTAGTATAATAATAAAAAAGAAAGCAGAAATCTTCAGCTTTCCATGATTACCATCAGTATTCTCTAGATGATACTCGTTTTTGTCCAGTAAAAGTAAATGCACTTTACTAAATCTCAAGAGTGCGGATAAATATTGCGCACTATTAATTTTAGGCATCTAAAAAATCTGCGAGTACTTTGTTGAAGAATTTTCTGTTGAAATGCGTATAGTGAAGAAAACCGAGCAAGCTTATCAAACTTAAATTTTTTTTTTTTTTTTGCTTTTTTGCCAATCGTCAGAAACAAAAGAATTCTCAGAGGATTTAACCCTTTTCGTTAATGCATTCAGAGTATTATAATTCCGAAAGTGTGGTAATTAACAGAAGAACAAAAAGTTACTGAATTAGATTTGGATCGTTTATACAGTATCTTTTACTTGAAAAATCTTTATGTAAACATTGCCAGGACAAACCGCGCATACATCTACCATAACACTAGAGCGAAACAAAAAAGATGTTTATAAATTGACACGCATGTTGCAATTTTAGCAGTTTAAATAAACAATCTTTGCAACAGTTTAATTACAAAATTTTTTTAAAACGTAATCTTTTTACTCTCAACACAAACGAGAAATATTGGAAAACTTGAAAGGCACCAAAGACTTCTGAGTTTTAGTTTTTTGCTACCTATGTCCATCGTTCTCAATTTTAATGATTCTAGAAAGGGAGTTTTTATAGGAGAAAACTGATTTCATTTTTCGCAGAGTAAGTCGGGGTAATCTCATTTTTGCTTTTCGAAAACTGTTTACTTTCGCTGTAACTTGATTTCTTAGAAATTTGCTAAAATAAACATATTTCGCGTATTTATGTTTTCACTAAATAGTAAAGCATTCAGAGAAGTCGTAAATATTTGAACAGCTTCCGTAGAAGGTTTCGTAAAACATTCTTCTTTGCATATTTCAGGGAGTTTAGAATTTATGACAAAATCAAAATGTGATTTGGACCTTGCGTTGTACTACACGGAATACTGAATTTATTTTGCGAGACGTAGTCGATAATTCCACGAAGCACCTGTTCTCTCTTTTGTCTTCTTTTCCGAGTGCAAGAAAGACTAGATTCATAAGCCGACATTTTTTCTTCCTTTGTTCTTCAATTTCTTTCGTCGCTTTGCATTTCCACCGATTCACGAGCGTAGATTTGTCGCAAAAGTTGGTTAATATTAAGAAAAATTGTGAAAACACAAATTTGCTGGTGGCGCGGATGGAAACTCCGTCCTCCTGCTCCGGAGCTGAATGCTTTCCCAACTAAGTTACACCGACGGAATTTATCGTTGCAACTTTGCCGTCTTGACATGTGCTACACTTCCGAGGTAGGTCATATATATCGAAAGAAGCATGGAGAGATGCATGCTTTGTGTAACAAGGAACGATAAAAAAGATAACAAGGAACGATATACTCGATATAAACGATAACAAGGAACGATATACTCGTGGGTAAGCAAAAGGACAAGAGTGGAAGACATCATGATCAGAGTAAAATCCCTGAAACGGCAATTGGGTGGTCTTATTGGCAGAAGAACGGACTACCGATTAACAATCGAAATTTTAGACTGGATTTCAAGAGACAGGAAAAGACCCAGAAGGAGATCACATGGGAGATGGGTGGATGGAATCTGCAATTATTGGTGTCAGAAACCAACCGGAGTAACATCAAGTTTGACGATGCCCCCGACTTCTCTAAAGCAAATTAAATTCAAAGGTAAAAGTAATACCTATCAACGGACGACCAAAGTTTAACAAAGATCAAGTAAATGTCAGTTTTATTACCAGCTTACATAATTGTTATAACATACAAAGTAGTAAATAATTTTAAAGTTTTCTTAAAACCATACTGTATAACATAAGACCAACTTAGATTATCAACAGCTATTAAAACATCATTGAGGCCATTCAAAATCGAACTAATTTTTTATCAACTGGTACTTTAAAAATGTTTTCGCTTTCATTTCATCAACCAATTTATACCAGGTTGTTAAAGATTTGTTCTCTAATTTTGGTTTTCATTTGAATGCTGACTCCTATTATTGGCTTCATCTTGCCAACTTTTGTATCAAGAATTATTATGTCCTTGTTGGTGTTAAAATGTGCTTGCAAAAACGAGCCCTTGGGAAGCAGCTTTTCCAGCACTTCTACTGATTCATGAATACAATCTTTTGAGTCAAAATTTATTCGATATTAAATCATTTGAATATGCTACTTTCTTCCTGTATATTGACGATCTACTGGTTTTCAACAATGTGAATTTCCTTCAACTCACTAAAAACATTAACCCAGTCGATCTTATATTCGAAAAAACTAGTATGGGTTCAGACAACGTAAAGTATCTACACTGAAGAGCAATTGAATTAGAGACGTTATGCAAATGTGGTGCTGTGGGCGGCCCTGTAAACGGAAACGACATGACGTATGCAGCGATCCAACACTATAAGGGGTGATGCGACGGGAATCAGTAAGAGTCGGACTCAGTATGGATAAGACGAAGGATCTAAGAGCATTTGATCGTGGGCAAATTGTCAGGGCCGAACGAATGGGTCACACCATCTCGGAAGTCGTGCAGACACTGGGATTTTCACGAGCCACTGTGTCACGGGTGCACCGTTAGTACATCGAATCCGGTAAAACCATCCCTGCAAGGGCCAACCGCCGTGGACAACAGCGTGTGGATGACCGGGGTCATCGTCGGTTAGCTCGCATTGTAACAGCGGATAGGCGGGCCACAGTGAAAGAAATCACTTGGCAATTTAACGCTGGCGCACAAAAACGTGTAAGCAGCCACACCATCCAGAAACATCTCCTCGCTATGGGGTACCGAAGCCATCGTCCCACGAGGGTACCGCTGCTGACCGCACATCACAGGGTGAAAAGATTAGCATGAGCGCGGGAACATCGCCACTGAACCCTAGACATGTGAAAAATGTTGCCTGGACTGATGAGTTGATATTCACGTTGGTACATGCGGATGGCAGGATACGAGTACTTCGCAAACCACATGAGGCGATGGATAATTCTTGCCAGCAGGGTACTCTTCAAGCTGGTGGGGATGGCATTCTCGTCTGGGGACTGTTTACGTGGACTGAAATGGGATCCCTGGTACGTGTGACATCGTCCCTCACAGGTCAACGTTACCGGGATATCCTGGACGACCATTTGCTCCCATTTGTGCGTCTTCAACATCCCACTGGGGACCTCATCCTGCAACAAGACAAAGCACCGTGCCATTGCTCCCGAATTGTATCCGAATGGTTGAATGAACACTCCACCGACGTGACCTCGCTTCCTTGGCTAGCTAGGTCACCTGACCTCAATCCCATCGAGTACATCTGGGATGCCATCGAGAGAGATGTTCGAGGCTCTGACCCTCCTCCATCAAATCTTCGTGAACTGTGGGAGCTTGTTCAGGGTTCGTGGATCCGTATGGCTTCCTAACGCTTCCGGTGTCTTGTCGAGTCCATGCCGAGACGAATTGCCGCCGTCATCAGGACGAAAGGTGGTGCTATACGTTACTAGACAGACATCTCTAATTCAATTGCTCTTCAGTGTAGATTTGAAGTTTTTTTAAATGAGGGTACCACTAACAACTTGGAAATATATGATAAAAGAAACCACTTTAAATTTCAAATCAAGTGCTATACCTATTGGTCATCTAAATGTATGAATCGTAATAATTAATGTCTCAAATTCAGAGAAAAATTAAAATATATAACACAATAATCAATATCAAGAATGACTTTAAATTGCTTATTAATTGCTATTCAAAAACTATCCATCTAACTTTACTCATAAATACATTAGACAGTTTCTTCTAATGTATTAAATAATTCTCTTGAATTCTTTTATATCAAACTAGCAAAATATCCGTTCTTCGAAGATCATGATATTAAAAATATTTCTATAACACAGGATTTCATACCATACTATAATTTGTACCATAAACTAATATACTAATAATACACTTGATCGGTTTGTTCTATAACTTTATTATATCATATCGGTACTAAAATGGATTCAAATACATAATGTTTATAGCATGAATTTCTGCATCCTTATAAGATGCGGAAAGTTGTCATTTGTAACTAAACATTTTTATAGCGATGAAAGAATGGAAAAATAAAAAGAATGTATTGACTTATGCTAGTGCTTCTTTGTACACTACGTTGGCTGTTCTGGAATCATCCGCCAGCATCACCAAACTGTATTTTTGAAAGAGATTTCGCTTGACGGAAATAGTCCAGAAAACTGATACATACACGTAACAGTTCATGCCGGTTGCTTCGGCTAGCGAATCCTGTGATGGTTATATTCAAATTAATCGGAAACTTGAAACTTGGTCGTTCTGCATGGTGTAGTGGTTAGCATGTTCGGGCGCTATCCGGGAGAAGCGGATTCGATTCCCGCTCCAGGACGACGAAATTTTCAAATTTTCGGATATTATCTGACTTAACATCCATGTCATATTTACACCAAAACGGATTTACATCTTCCAAATTTGTGTTAGTTGTATCATTCTAATCTGAACTTGGTATCATGTTTTTTTCTTACATATATGTATAACACCCCTCCCCACACACACACACACCACACACACACACCGGCCACTGAATTAGAAACCTTAATGCAAATGTATGTGAATGTCACTTACGCAGCATATGTGCACTATACGTGGTCACGCGCGCCGCTACGTGGTCTAGACAAGTACAGGATGCCCCAAAAATAACTGTGCGCTAAAAGTAACACCGAGTTGAACTGGTTCCTACAGGAGGTGCTGGAAATGTGCTCCACTGACGTCTAGACATATCTGTGCACGCATCTGCATGTTGGTGAAGACCTTTCTCAGTCTATTTTTTTATTTTTTTATTGGAGGTCTAATGACCACCGTGAGCAACTCAATGGGCTATGAGCAGTCGCCCGTCCCTAATATAGGGCCACTGACTCCAGGGAAGGGAGAGAGCCAGAGCCGTAAGACAAACACAACATCCATGCCTCACGGGATTCGAACCCAGACCCATCTCGGACGAATGATCATAAACCATCGCTTAGACCACTGCGCCACCGGGGCGGCCTCAGAGTATTTGGCGTGAATTTTGTTAGATGTGGGTCGTTATTGCAGCCTGTAGCTCTTGAAGTGTACGTTGGATTACCTGCTTACACGTTACCTTTCAGTACTCACCACAGAAAAAAGTCAGGCGGTGTCAGATCCGGTAACCGGGCGGGCCACAGTCCCCGGGAGATGATGCGATTTCCGAAGAATTCCTCCAGAAGCTGTGCTGATGCGCCAGCGATTTCCGAAGAATTCCTCCAGAAGCTGTGCTGATGCGCCAGCGGTGTGAGCAGTTGCACTGTCCTGCTGGAACCATCCTTCGTTGATTTCCCGTTCCGTGAGTTCGGATATGAATGGCTGAATAATATGGTCACGGTACCATTCTGAGTTAATGGTTTCACTGAAAGAAATGGGTCCAATATTGCACGTACGTGTCATGGCACAACAAATACCGCCCTTCATGTTGTGGAAAAGCACTTCCTTAAATTCGTGGGGTATTTCAGTACCACACAGACAACTGTTTCGGTTGTTGATGTATTCGAACAGGTAGAATTATGCATTATCTGTAAATTACCAGACACATAGCCCTTCCACGTGGGAGGTCACTTCCATTGTAATTCCATTCAAAATTTCTGTATTATTATTATCAGGTCATCCCAGAAGTAATGTTCCTTTGCGCAAGCCCAACAGTAGCGAGTTCCCTGGTGCCCAGACTATGACGTCGACCACGGTGAGTATAAGAGGGATCACACGAGCAGACCTTCAAGTCACTTGAGGCTGCAAACGGGAGTTCTAGGTGCAGTCGTTGCGTACTTAAACCGCATAGGAAATGTCAGTGTCAGAAGACCACATTAGGCACATTATGCTGTATGAGTTCCACCATCGACATTCAGCGACGGTAGCAACTCGAAACATTAATGCCGTATATAGGTCGGGTATCCTGGAGGTCAGGAAATGTCAACGCTGGTTCCAGAAATTTCGACGGGGGACACCAGCTTCAAGGATATGCAGCGACCCTGACGGCATGTTGAGCTGGATAACGACGTGCTGAAAGCTGCTGTTGAGGGAAATCCGCAGGCAACAGTCGAGGAATTGGGCACACTCTTGTTCATTCAACCCATTCCACTGTTCAGCGTCATCTGCAGGACCTCGGTTATGTGTCGAAACTGGATAAGTGGATACCCCATGATCTCACTCCACAACAGCTGCGACAGCGTGTGGACATTTGAACTTCTTTGCTCTCCCGTGAAAAAAGGGAGCCGTTTTTGCACAGAATTGTCACGGGCGATGAAAAATGGATTGTTTATCACAACATTAAGCGTAAACGGCAGTGGCTTCCCAAAGAGAATGTGCCTGCAGCCGTGGTGAAACCAGGACGTTTCCCACAAAAGGTTTTAATGTTTTGATGTAGGTTTGGACGTTTCCCACAAAAGGTTTTGAAGGCATAATCCATTACGAACTACTGCCATTCAACAAAATCATTACAGGGGAAGTCTACTGACAGCAGCTGCAGCGTCTACGCACTGCTTTGCTGGATAAACGTCCAGCACTTGTGAATCGTAAAGAGGTGATGCTGCAGAAGGACAACGCAAAACCACATACAGCGAAAATGATTAGAGCCACGTTGCAGGACTTCGGTTGGGAAAAACTACCGCATCCAGCATATTCCCCTGACATCGCCCCATCCAACTACGACCTCTTTCTCAGCCTGAAAAACCATCTTGCTGAGACTACACCTCGAAATGTGGAGGAGGTGCGGCGAACCCTTTCTACCTTTTTTGTATCGAAACCCATGAAATTCTACAAGTCTGTCGATCTGTTGGAGAAGGTTGCAACTACCGGGAGCACTTATTATATAGATTAAAACATCTGTTACAGGTGCGTTTTCCTTTCTTTTCTTCACACGTTGAAAAAACGACAGGGCTTTTGGTATTACCTGATACATTACTGCAATTCGTATATTCATTGCTCAGTCATTATTCAGACACCCTGTATTTAAGACTGCTGATCATCAGTAGTGTTGACCACGATGGGGAAAACAAAGGGTTTTAATAAAAGGCTTATTGTGGGTGCCCGTCTGGCTGGAGCGACGGTTTTGAAAACAGAACCACAATGGGGAAAACAAAGGGTTTTAATAAAAGGCTTATTGTGGGCGCCCGTCTGGCTGGAGCGACGGTTTTGAAAACAGAACCACAATGGGGAAAACAAAGGGTTTTTATAAAAGGCTTACTGTGGGTGCCCGTCTGGCTGGAGCGACGGTTTTGAAAACAAACTAGTTTCTCAAAAGGTGATATATGACAATTCTTTAATCAGTGGGGAAATAACCCACGTTGCGTGTCTAAGAGGCGTAACTGTGGCGTGTCAGTAATCTGTCGACAACAAGATCGCCGTCGTCTGAGAAGGCTTGTACGGAGAAACAGGACTTCCTGTGTACAGCAATTGACCGAAGCATTCAGTGAAGGCTGTTCCCGACCCATATATCAGTAAACTATGCGCAGAGAATTGAAGAGGATCTGTTTCCTTCATGAAAACCAATGATTTCTGCAAATAATTGGAAAGTGCGCCTACAGTGGTGTAAGGAACATCGTGATTGGGCACTGGAAGACTGGATTAATGTCATGTGGCCCTACGAGTCGCGGTGCATCTTGTCTTGTGCTGATGGTAGGCAGAAAGCTTCACGAGAGCCCATGAAACAAAGGACCCAGCTTGTCTTGTAAACACAACTCAAGGTTCTGGAGAAGGTATCATGGGGTGAGGCACGTTCTGCTGGTACGAAACGGGTATCCTGATATTGCTGGAAAGTCGGGTGTTCTCTAAGAATTATTTTAACTATCAAGTCCATGTTGCCATGTTAAATTGAGGTGACGGCCGCCTCATGAACGACGGTGCTCCTTCCCATCGCGCAAGATGTGCGAATTGGTCCAGCGTGAGAGACAGCGACCCCCACCATGTTTTCTGACCACCACAAAGCAAGGTTATGAACCCCATTGAGAATGTATGGGATTAGAAAAACAGATACGGGAGCAGAGTCCTCTTCCGTCAAATCTGAGTCAGTTAAAGGACTGTTTAGTGAGCGCTGGTACGCTATAGACGTAGATGCCTACAGCCGGCAGAGTTGCTCACGGTGTTCGTTACTCCCGTAGCCCCCCAAATAAGAAAATTCTAAATTTGGAAACCATGGCTTTACATTTGAGGGTAAAGCACTGGGTTTTTTTTATGATACTTAATAACTATGGGTTTCTGAAGAAACGATCAACACCTGCCAACCTATTTCACATCACAGAGAATATTTCGTCACATATTGATTTAGGGGTATGCAAAAGTTTCCGTTGTTTTAAAGAGAAAGTAGGCAGGAACAATCAGGAAACCAGTGCAAATTTATTGAACGAAATATTGGCCATTAGCATGAATGACCTTTTGCCATTTTTCAGCAAATGAATGCCCCTGTGATAGAAGGACTCGGGGTTTGAGCTGAAGGACGCAATGACAAAATCTTCCACCTCTGGAACTGATGAACCTCTGTTGGGCTAGAGAATGTTGTATAGAGCGAAACAGATGCAAGTCTGACGGTGCAATGTCCTGGGAATAAGTCGGGTGCGGTAAAACCTCCCAGTGTAACTGTCCAAGGGTTGATTTCGTCGTGGCACCTACATGTGGTGTGGCATTATCGTGTAACATGATGACTGGGCGGCGTCCTTTACCTGTCCATGGGCGTTTTTGATCGATTGCGGCGTTCAATTTCTTCAACTGATCGCTATATCATTGTACAGTGATTCTTTCTCTCCGGTTTGCATATCCCACCACACACACAACATCACCTTTCTGACGTGGATCTCCTGTTTTGCAGTGGATGTTGATGGCTGGCCTAGGTCCACCCAGGATCGCTTGGGTACGGGGTTGTCACAATAGACCCATTTTGTTTTCACCCCGATGACAACTTTCCCCAAGAAAGTCTTCCCTTGAAACCTCTTAAGCAACGACATGCAGATGCCCTATGGATGACCAATATTGCGATCTATTAAAGTATGCGAAACCCACTCACCAATCTTCTGGATCTTCCCCAAGGCCTGTAGACGCAGTACCACATTCGACTGAGCCACTTTCAAACGTTTCGCCAGTTGCGTGGTCGGTTGTGGGACATCCTCTTGCAAGAGTGATTCCAGCTCCTCGTCTGCGAGTTCCTGCTGTCTACCTTCGCGTGGCTTGTCTTCCAAGACGAGATAACCTTTCCTAAGTCTGGAAAACCTTTATCGACACGTCCGCTCACCCATAACCGTTTCGCCATACCCCTGACATATTGAACCGTATGCTTCACTCGCACGTTTCCTTAAATTAAACAAGAATAACAAACAGTGCCGCAAATGAACTTTATCCACCGCTATGCTTGACTTCATGTACAAACTGACAGCACGGGTCGGCGGCCCGTTAGATCACTACAGTGCTCTCTAGTGAGGGTTGTGGAAACCTCTGCATACTCCTAATATTTACACCGACTTTGCTGAAACTTTTGGCAAAGTTCATCATGGCATTTTACTCAAGAAATTGAACCATTTTGGTGTCAGTGATAGCCTTATGTCCTTGTTTAAATCCTACCTTTTCAACCGACCAATCTGTTATTTAAAACGACCATGTTTCTGATCCTTATGTTGCCATGTCTGGAATGCCCCAAGGCTCTAATTTAGGACCACTTCTGTTTTCCATATATACTAATGGCCTACCTTTTTGCATTAATGGCTCTTGTCTCTTGTTCGCTGATGATCTCAAGATTTATCGCAATGTACAGACGCCAGATGACCGTCTTGCTCTTCAAACTGACGTCAGTAACTTGCTTCAGTGGTGTACGTTTAATCATCTCCACCTCAACATCTCCAAGTGTCATGTCGCTTCCTTTTCGCGGAAAAGAAAACCAGTTCTTTTTCACTACAAAACTAGCGACTATTCTATTAGCCGGACAAACGATGTCCAGGACTTGGGAGTCACGTTTGATTCGAACGTGGACTTTAAAAGTCATATCGAAAGAATTGCACCTTCAGCGTATAGAAATCTTGGATTAATCATGCGCATGTATTTCTCGAATAATCAGACACTCATTCGCATTTTTGAGACTACGGTCAGATCCTCACTGGAATATGAAGCGATCATTTGGAGCCCTAGGCCTCGTAACTCTACTAAATGTAATTGAGAAAGTTCAGAAAAAAATTCTTAGACATCTTTTTTACAAATCGACTGGTGTTTATATAGCATACATCCCGACGGCTGACATTCCTCAAGATGGCTTCTCTGCAATCGAGAAAGAAGGCTCTCCAACTGAAGATCCTGTACTGTATCATCAATGGAGTGATTGACGCTACTCAAATTGTAAACCAATTGAGTTTCTGTATCACACATTTACTGAGGACAAAATGTGAACTACTCTATATTGACAAAAGTCACCGGACACCTAGAAGATAAACACAACATAGCATTTAGTGACATACATAAGTACCGTGTCGGTCCACCATTGGCCTTAATGCAAGCACTGACCCTTCGAGACATGCTTTCGACAAGGTTTTGGAGCACAGCGATAGGTATGCGCTTCCACTCAGTACATAATTCTGCCGCTAACTGCTGCTCAGTAGTAGGCCTTGGTTCCAAATTTCTTATGCAGAGCTCTAATTCATCCCATAGGTGCTCTATGGAATTAAGATCCGGGCTCTGCGATGGCCATTCCACACACGATACGGAATCATCGTCAAACCACGCGGTAACAGTCCTTGCTTTATGGCTCGGTGCAATATCCTGCTGGTACCAACAAGGCTCGGTTCCATAGTATTACCACAGAGTTGATAGGGCATAATTGTCCAGAATATCGAAGTAGGCTTGCTGGTGAACAGGTTTGCCCACGATAACGAATGGGCCGGGACCATACAACGAAAAACACTCCCACACAAGTGCACTGTTAGCTCCAAACCTGACCGTAAGTACTGTACACTGTGGAAAATAGCCTTCCCCTGGCTGCCGCCATACCCACACATGGTCATCAGACTGATGGATCGTGTATCTGGATTCATCAGTCCATAGGACCCGTTTCCACTGATCTACGGTCCACGATGAATGTTCTTTACACCATGGTAAACGACGAGTAGCATTCCGAATGGAGATAAAAGGCTTATGAGCAGCCGCACGAAAATGGTAATCCAAGGGATGAAGCTCTCTGCGAATGGTGCGTGTACAAACCGAGGTTTCAGCATTTTTACTCACCTGTACACTGAAATCTTGTACAGTTCTCCGTCGATTAGCTGTAACGCTTTTCCTGAGGCTTCGACGTCCTCTATCACTGATTTTCTTTATTATGCCTGTATGCTTTGCTTTTTCAGGAACGCCATGCGTCTTCTTGGCTCCCACTTATTCAGTACATCCAAAACAGTTGACTTGGGTATTTTTAAGACCTCTCGGTTTTTCTTATGGACAACCCTCTAATATAACACCCAACAACCTTTCCTTTCTCAAAGTCTGTTCTCTCCCGCCTCGACATTTTCCCTCAATCTCACAGTGCAATATATCGCAGTCAGCTGCAGGCTAGTTTTTATACCGTTTGTAGATGTACCGCGCATCTTAACAACGCAGCGGATTCGTTCATTTGATTTTGAAGGGGTGTCCGGTGATTTTTGTTAATACAGTATATTTGCAGTGTCATTTAGCAGGCTTGCTGCTGGAAAAAATTCTCCGTTATGTAAAATCACAAATGTAAATCACAACTTTACAACTCACTTGAAGTATGTCCGAATATTTTTTAAAGTCAGTCATAATGTTTTTCGTAGAGCATGTTTTGTAAGACTATAAATATCGCTTGATAATGTAAATGTCACTATAGCAATTCCTGTAACTAGATACACCATCTCTAGGAATGTGCCTACAAATAAATAAATAAATATATAAATAAATAAACTAGTTGAGTTACCACAAAGTCCTTGCATTTATTTGAACGTATATTTTCTATATCAGTTTGCTTCTCCGTTGCTCTTAACTCAGTGACTTCACCGACTTTTTCATTCTCGTTAGTGCATTTTTATATCTTCTGTTTATTTTGAAAACTGCAAGCGAATTCACGCAAGAACAAATATCTGTCAGTTGAACATTAATTTGCTAACGTTTCATACGTATGTTAAAATTTCTTCTATGGTGGAGAAATTTCTTAGAAAGTATTTACTCGCCTTTAACTTCAAAAAACAAATTTCTGTTGCTGTGAGGCGTTGCCATGATACCAAGTGAAGTATCGTTCAAAGTTACAGACCGTCACGTTACGAGAATCGTTATCGAGAACTGAAAGAAATGGACTGTGCTTTCACAGAATGAGGGAAAATCAGACGAGTTAAGATCATTAGTGAATAGAATTTAAAACGATAGCAACGAGAGACCGAATATGTCTGAGGAGTAACAAAAAATTAAACTTGATTTACTGGAGTGGAACTAATGTAGATGAGAAAATTTTCATGTGGAGTATTCAGGTAACTTAACGAGATTGCATAACAGTTCTTGCAAAACGTTTATCCTTTAATAAATACACCTTGAAAAAAAAACACAGGAAATATCCAATTGAGACAAAATGTGGTATATCTAATGTACATGTATAGGAAACGAAACGATTAGAGTTTCAGAACAATTGGATAATTTATGGGACAGCAGGACCTACGGATAGTAAACAAGTTAATATGACGTTGGTCCACCTCTGGCCTGGATACAAGCTGTTACCCGACGTGGCATTGGTTCGTAAAGTTTTTTTTTTTGTTATTGGATGTTTAACGACCACCGTGAGCAACTTGTTACGTGCCTGCCCCGCAGACGCACACGACATAAAAGCAGATAGCAGCGAGAACGAACGTCTGCGTAGCTCGGTTGGTATAGGGACTTGTTCCGGAATAAGTGGACTCGGGTTCGATCCCCGGCGTGGACCAAAATAAAGGAGAAATTTACTCTATTTATAATCTCAACTCAAGCAGTCGCCCGTCCCTCATTTAGGGTCTCTGGTTCCAGAAAACGGAGAAAGCCAGTGCCTTAAGACAAACACAACATCCATGCATCACGGGATTCGAACCCGTGCCCCTTTCCGGAGGAATGATCATGAGCCAGCGCGTAGACCACTGCGCCACAGGGGGGGGGGATGGGCATTCGTAAAGTTGGCGGATGATGTTCTGAGAGATGTCTTGCCAAATGGATTCCAATTAGTGGGTTAATCCGCGAACATTCTGGGAAGGTCGCAGGCGACTCTCCATCACATCCCAAATGTGCCCAATAGGAGAGAGAGCTGGCGGGCATAGGAAGTGTGTCGCAAGCACAAGGACAATCCACGGAGAAGTGTGTTGTGTGTGTCCGGGTCTTATCTTGCTGCAAAGTAAGCCCGGATGCAGGGAAAGGAACGGTAACACAACGAGACATAGAATTTCGTGAACGTACAGCTGTGCTGTGAGGGTGCCACGAAGGACTACCAAGGGGGTCCGGCTATCAAACGAAATGGCGCCCCAGACCATAACTCCCGGTTGTCTGGCCATTTGACCTTGATAGTAAGAGGTGGATCCTGACATTTTCGGCCCGTCTCCAGACATGTCTACGCTGGTGGTCGGGGCTTAGGGCAGAACGGAACTCATCAGTGAAAACAATTCGTCCCCAATAGGAACTATCCACGTTGATCCCCATTGCAATCGCTCTCGACGGTGCGTACTGGTCAGTGGTAGGCGGTGTAATGGGCGCCGTGAGCGTTAGTCTTCTGCTAATGGTCCTGGTGGTCATTGCAGTATTGGTCACACGTTGGGTGGTTGGGTGCGACGATTCTGGTGCTGTATCAGCTGCTCTGACATTCGCTCTATCTTTCCGTGCTGTCGTTGCCCTAGGCCGTCCGCTACCCTCTTGGCGCTGAAATCTTCCGTTCAGGACCCATTCCTGCCAGCATCGTCTAGTTGCCACATCGCTCCGACCCAAATGCCGAGCGATTCGTCTTTCGCTCCATCCGGGCCATGTAGTCCAATGGCACGTCTTCTTTCAAACTCCGTCATATGGTCGTATTGGCGAGGCATAGTTACAGTCAAGGTAGGAACACGCAATTCTAATCAACTGGAGGGTTTGTTCCTGCAAGCGAGATTCGCTCTTTTATATACACCATCACGATGTGCAGTTTCAATGCGGTGTAGCTCCGGCTATTCATACATTGGGTGCGAATTTTTGATCATTGGCATATTCGGTTGACAAGTTTTTGCATGTGAAGTTTCATTCCTATCGGATCATTTTTTCGAGGTGCGTCGTTTTTTTTGTCAAACAGTGTATATGCAACGGAATCTAACGCAAACAAATTTTCCAAAGCATATCTGTCTCACATGATTAAAAGCACCACAACTTATTTTTTATGCACAGCTACGTATGAACTTGTTTGCAGATGGTGTAACTAATTCGTTTAGTTTGCGCCCTAAAATATCATTGAACGCAGGCTCAATTTGTTTACATTTCGGTTGCTCTCGTCATTCATTTGAAAACAGAAACGTTCAAAGGTTAAGGTTGTCACAACGTGCCCTGTATTAGGTGTGTGAAAAAATTCTACCTGTCTTTTTAGTAGAGAAGAAAAATACTTTTTTTGAGTAAATTACATCTTTATTCTTTTATATAATTTCCATTATTATCTATAAGAGACGTAAGGTCAGGTGGTGCGTAACATCACAGCCTCTCCTTGACAAATGTCAACCCCGCTTTCTCGTGGTGCATCCTGTTCCCACTAAAGGGGCTCTTACGACCGCCAATAGCGGTATAACTATACCATCGGGATTAGAGGAAATGCTATCCCACACTCACCAACCCGCTTGGCCAGCGTGGTGAGTTATGGCCAAACCCCTCCAAAATGACTCCACAACTTAAATCTTAGCCCTCAGTCTCCGGGAGCTGGAATGTACCTGGCCAAGGCAGCGGCCAGTGCGACATGAAGGCAGAGGGTGCTAAGAATCCCCGGAGGACCGGACTAGGCTGCCATCTGATGCTGACTTTGGCTGCGTATAACGGACGCTCACTATCTTCTGATTCAAGGCTTCTTGAATTGGAAGAGGAACTACAAAGGATCAAGTGGGACATCGTCGGGCTAAGTGAGGTAAGGAGAAAAGGAGAAGATCTCCTTGAACTGAAAAGTGGACATCTCTTCCACTATCGTCGGACAGATACTGGCAGAACTAGTGGTGTTGGATTTATAATAAACAAGAAACTGAAGGATAAAGTTGTAGAAGTTGAAAGTTCCTCTGACAGAGCTGCACGACTCGTTATCCAACTTTCGAGAAGATACCAGGCTCAGATTATTCAAACTTATGCACCCACCACAAGTCATCCTGAAGAACAAATTGAAGAATTTTGTGAGGAAATTCGTCATCTAAATAATAAAGTTAAGCAGCACTTGAAGATAATTATGGGAGATTTCAATGCAAAAATAGGGCAACGGCAACAGAATGAAACTTCAGTAGGTAAATTCGGTCACGGCAACAGAAATCAGCGTGGAAATACTCTCGTTGAGTTTGTAGAGGCAGAAGAGTTTTTCATCTTGAACTCCTTTTTCAAGGAAAAGCCACACAGGAAATGGACATAGAGACATCCAAATGGGACGACAAGTGAAATTGATTTTATTATGTGTAAAAAAAAATTTGTCATAGAAGCCTGCAGTGTGCTAAACAAGTTCAACACAATTAGTGACCATAGATTGCTGAGATGTAAGATGCACCTCAACACTAAACTCGAACGTGGCAAGCTCATAAGACAAGCAAAATGTATTGACATAACCAACCTTAAAAAACGCCATAATACCTTCAAGTTGGAACTGAAGAACAGATTCTCTGCTTTAGAAGGCCTAACATCGGAAGAAGTGGATATTTCTGAAGTTAATAGAGAAGTAACAAAAGCTCTTATGGAAAGAGCAACAAAATTAGCTGGGTCTAAGAACAAGTCGCATGTGAACAAATTATCAGGAAAAATCAAAATGTTGATGCAAAAAAGAAGAGAGATGAGGACAATTAAAGAAGATATGACTTCCAAAGTGGAATACATAGAGCTATGCAAGACAGTACGAAAAAGTATCACTGAAGACGTAAGGAAATTCAACTGTGAACTAGTGAGGAAAGCAATTGAAAACAACCAAAGCCTAAAGACAGCAAAAGGACATCTCAGTAAGGGAAGAAAACAGATTATGGCACTGAGAAATGAAGATGGTTCTGTAACAAGAAATAGAGGCGAAATTTTGACAAGAGTGAAAGATTTGTACTCCAAGTTATATGAAAGGGATGATGCATGTACTCCAGACATCATGGAAGGTACCAGTACCAGGGTTCTTTCATTCCTCCCAGCAGAAGTTGCACATGCAATCAAGAACATGAAGCGGGGAAAAGCTCCAGGAGAAGATGGAATTACTGTAGACATCATACAAGAAGCAAGTGGAGAAATCGAAACAGTACTCGCCCAAATTTTCTCTCGATGCCTTAATGAAGGGAAGATTCCTGAGGATTGGAACAACGCTACAATGATCCTGCTTCATAAAAAAGGTGACATTGAGGATCTCAGGAACTACAGACCTATCAGCCTCCTATCAGTGGTTTATAAAATCTTCGCTAAAGTTCTTTCACACCGTTTGAAGGTAACACTGGACATGGCTCAACCGAGAGAACAAGCTGGATTCAGGAGGAGCTACAGCACAATAGATCATATCCACGTACTGAGAGAACTAATTGAAAGAGCGAGGAAATATGAACTTCCATTGTGCATGGCTTTTATAGATTATGAAAAAGCCTTTGATTCGGCGAAACCATCACCAGTTACAATGGCTCTGAAATCCTGCGGTATTGAAGATGCATACATTAATATTATCAATAACATCTGTGAAAATGCAAGTGCAAAGATTCGGCTTTTTGAAAATACAACACACATAAGAATTGGAAAGGGAGTGAAACAAGGTGACACCATATCTCAGAAGCTTTTTAATGCCACATTGGAAAATGTCTTTCAATCACTGAACTGGGAAAACAAAGGGATAAAGACTAATGGAGATTATCTAACTTACCTTCGTTTTGCCGATGACATAGTCATTTTTGCAACTTCCCCATCAGAGCTGCAGAGTATGATCCAGAAACTTGCTGAAAAGAGTAAAGAAGTGGGATTAAAAATGAACTTTCAGAAGATAAAATTGATGTTCAATGCTTTTACAAGAAATGAAGATTTATCGATTGATGGAAAAAAGCTGGGGATAACAGACACGTACGTTTATCTTGGACAGCAGATATCAAGAGAGGGTCACATTGCTGAAGAAATTAATCGGCGTACAAAACTTGCCTGGAGAGCTTTTGGAAGAAACAGCATAATTTTCAAGAGCAATATGCCATTATGTCTTAAAAGAAAAGTGTTTGATCAATGCATCCTTCCAGTGCTTACGTATGGTGCAGAGACGTGGACCTTAACTAAAAGAGACATACAAAGGCTGCAGACAACTCAAAGTAGCATGGAGAGGTGTATGCTTGGTGTAACCAGGAGAGATAAGGAGAGGAACTCGTGGATCAAAAAATGACAAAAGTGGAAGACATCATGATCAGAGTTAATTCCTTGAAATGGCAAAGGGCTGGAAATACTGCCAGAAGGACAACCGAAATTGTAGATTGGATTCCAAGGGACAGGAAAAGACCCAGAATAAGACCACATGGGAGATGGGTGAATGAAATTCGAAAGTATGCGGGAGTGACATGGAGGAGACAGGCACAAGACAGACCGTTGTGCAGGAAACTTGGGGAGACCTTCATCCAGCAGTGGATTGATAATGGTTGACAACGATGATGATGATGATGATTATCTATAACCTCTTACTATCTTTCTGGTAGTAAGTTAATTACCCTTTTGTAAAACACCTCCGTTTTGGAGTCAAAAATCTTTTGTAATGCAGTTTCGACATTTTCATCTTCATGGAATAATTTTCCAGTGAAGTATCTATGACTTCGTGCCCTCTTTCTGGCAGTAACTGAATTCCTCTTCTGTAGAACACCTCCGTTTTGGAGTCAAAAAACTCTTGTAATGCAATTTTGACAGTGTCAACTTTATGAAAGGTTTTTTCAGCGAAATATCTGTGACTTCGTGCCATCTTTTTGGCAATAACTGAATTCCTCTTCTGTAGAACTCCTCCGTTTTGAAGTCAAAAAACTCTTGTAATACAGTTTCGACATTTTCATCTTCATGGAAGGTTTTTCCAGAGAAGTATATGTGACTTCGTGCCATCTTTCTGGCAGTAACTGAATTCCTCTTCTGTAGAACTCCTCCGTTTTGGAGTAAAAAAACTCTTGTAATGCAGTTTCGACATTTTCAACTTCATCGAAGGTTTTTCCAGCGAAGTATCTATGACTTCGTGCCATCTTTCTGGCAGTAACGGAATTTCTCTTCCGTAGAACTCCGTTTTGGAGTTTTACAGAATGGCGAATTTTGTTCTTAAAAGTAAATTTATTACTTTTAAGAACTAAGCATGCCTTAGGTCTTTAAAGTAATAAATTTTGCATAATATGATTAACTTTGACGTAAGTATGGTATGTAGTAACTTGTGTAGGTAACCAGGACAATTATTTTAATTGTAACGTACACATTTGTTTTTCACGCAATAAAGTGAAATAATTTTGATTTAAGGAAAAATACTCATAGGTTCCAAAGCATTTGATTTATTAAAACACTGACAAAGCCTAGTCAATAATATGGAAGTTAAAATTTTGAGTAATTGAAAGCTAATGCTTTTTCGCAAAAGGGCCTCGAAAACATTTTTTTCGGGGGGGGGGGGAGAGGCAAATAAACAGCAAAGATTAGCATCGTAATTTACTGTTCACCTAGTTAGGAAGCTATATTATGTAGAACCCAACTTCAATTTCGCTGCAGAGATTTATAAGACTCCGCTTCTTAGTAAAACTAGGTACGCTATTTGAAATCTCGTAAAGAGAGAGGAAGAGAAACTGTGAGTTCTTATTTTTTTGTGCTCTTTGCCCTCCTGGTTCCCCTCATTTCCGTAGCCGCGATAGAAAGCTCCGGAGTTTCTTGGAAAAGCATTAATTTTCGAAACTTTGAAATGCAAACAAGCTACCACCTAATCCCTCGCCGAATCCTCGAGTACGAGAGTTTACTAGCCACGAGGGAAATGAATATTCAGTCGATCTATGCCTGGTTGGAAGCAACATCTGCGCTTAATGGTGTTCTACACACATGCTTTCAAAAGCTTTTCCCGTTCAATGGCGGGTAATTTGCCCATCGATATACCTTACGCGGAATATTGGCTCGTGGATTCCAGATATTTACCATGTTCAGCAGCCGCATCGCTTAAATACGTATCGCTACTGTTGTTTCTGAATACTTTTCATGTGTGTGTCTCTCCTAGGAAAAGTTTATATCCACATATAAACCTTTCCTAAGAGCGACTTGGCCCTCGGGCTCTTTGGCAAAACACAGGGAACAAAATAAAGTTTTATGAAAGTGCTTCTCAGAGGATTGTTAAACGTGATGAGCTTCATACAGAGGAAGACAAACAGAATACCAACTCGCGACTTCAGTCGTATTCATTTTTACCAAATATACTAAGCATATTTCTATTGAACATGAGCTCAGCAACTTCGTTTCTTCCATGGAGAAAAAAAGGTAAAAACTTATAATCCATAACATCTGATAAATTTATCCCTATCTATGTAGGGTATTCAACAAGTTGTTCTAAGCCAGACATACACTATACTAACAAAAGTCACCGGACATACCCTCAAAAGCAAATGAACGGATCCGCTGCGTTGTTAAGATGCGCAGTACAGCTGCAAACGGTATAAAAACAAGCCTGCAGCTGACCGCCATCATAACGCACTGTGAGGTTGAGGGGAAATCTCGCGGCGGAAAGAACTGACTTTGAGAAAGGAAAGATTATTGGGTGTTATATTAGTTGGTTGTTTATAAGAGAACCCGAGAGGCTTTTAAGCATACTCAAGTCAACTGTTTTGGATGTGCTGAATACGTGGAAGACACATGGCGAGCATAAAGCAGCAAAACGTACCGGAAGACCAAAAGAAATCAGTGATAGAGGACGTCGAAACCTCATGAGAGTCGTTACAGCTAATCGAGGGAGTACTGCACAAGACTTCAGTGTACAGGTGACTAAAAATGCTGGAACTTCGGTATGTACACGTACCATTCGCAGAGAACCACCGTACTAATGTACGTCAATAAATACTATGTTGCGTATCTCTTCTAGGTGTCCGGTGACTTTTGTCAATATTGTGTATAAAGACAAGTTTGTTTTTCGAAAAAGGACTTTTATTTTTCCACACGGCCACCCCTGACTTGAATACACTTGTTGTACCGATCATGGAGTTGGGGAATCCCCTCCGCGAAAAAAGTTTTATTTTTTTCTCAAACCAACACTTTGTTGCTGTTATAACTTAAGGCTGTCTTTGAATGAGTGTTAGGTTTCATCTTCTACCCCACGTCTGCAATGTAAATTCTTTTGTACACATTTCCTCGAATATTATTACCTTTTGTACTGTTTGAAATTTTTAGCACAAATAAAAACGACCCATAGCTAATATATGGAACAGTTATTATTCCGAAAAATTTGTTAGAATTTTTTTGAAATTCAATTTATCTTGCTCGAAAGTATTCCAATTTGGCGCTAGATGGCGTGATAAGTTAGCATAGCAGTGTTTCTGTCTGGAAGCAACAAAATCTCTTATTTATGCCTGATTCTTTTAATTATCTGAGCCAAATAGAAATCATTGAATAGGGGTAAACGTGAGATTGGAATCTTGTCTTCTATAGAACATCTTAAATCCCATTGTACGTTCATTTTTTGAAGAGAAAATACGTACATTAGCAGAGATCAGATCAGATCAGATCATATGTAGTGGATAGGAAGGGAGTGTCTGACCCCAGGTCTTGAATGGCCCTTAGAAATAGAAAGCTAGGAGATTTGGGCTAAAGTGCCCGTTAGGAAAATGACACGGAAGCAAGGTAGAAAGGTAGAGGAAGACGCCCTAATTTATTACCTGAGGGATAGTAACCAGGCGTAACGTACCCATCCGACAGACGGCGATATTTAGTGGTTCGAGCGTTCGCACCGGCTCGGATCGAACCCGAGGTCTTCTCCGTGGCTGTCACGAACGTTGACCACTAGGCCACTCGCGGCCTACATTAGCAGAGAACCCTTGAATTTGAGCTATAGAAACTTCGCGTACTTGCTAAGCTCCACCTACTTACTGAGGTCCACCCCTAAATAACGTCGTTGTTTAAAACGTAACAGCGCGTATTTTGTCTTTTGATTGTGGAGCCAACGAGAGACCGCTTGCATTCTGAATATGGTGTGGTCTTCAGTGATTCGT
The DNA here is from genome assembly GCA_039090855.1 of Macrothele yani. Taxonomy (NCBI): domain Eukaryota; kingdom Metazoa; phylum Arthropoda; class Arachnida; order Araneae; family Macrothelidae; genus Macrothele; species Macrothele yani. The sequence goes on from CM076989.1 coordinate 120,569,222, forward strand.
TGATGCCAACTTCTGGGACAGTCATTCAAAACGTAAAAGCCACGCCCAAGGAGTGATTTTTGCTGCCATCTATCGCAAAAGATGAACCCTAACACTCATTCAAAGACAGCCTTAACTATCTATGAAGCTCGTTGAGATAACAATGCAACGGGTTCTAGAAATCACTAACTGCTATTCAAGCGTTTATCATTATCTTTTGCGGAGTCAATAAAGTCAACGACGTTAGAAAATATCTTTGTACACGATATTTTTTGTAAATATCTTTTCGGAATCTGGAAGTATATTTCCTCGTTCTGGCCCATGGACTATTTCAACTGTGACATCATCAAACCGTCAGCCCTCATCAAACCGTCAGCCCTCATCAAACCGTCAGCCCACATCAAACCGTCACCTGGTGGAGAAGCGATTTGTGCTCCCATCGATGCCAATGCAAGAGAACTATTAACTGACCATACGTTAACCACAAAGTTTTTGAACGCTCATGCTGAGAGTTCATAAGTTGTTCAATTAATGAGAAAGTGCGAATGGGACCTAATTTTAATGCTCTTTTTGAACAGCATTTAGAAAATTTACCATCTGAAGGTCTTTCTCTGGGAAAGTGTTTGGCTTTACAAAATTTACAAATTTTCTCAAGAGTGCCAGATGAGTGTCTTGCTACAGTCTTTTCATCGCCTATAACGTTTAAAGCCAGATGACGTGTAGCATTTCTTTGTTGCTGTTGGTTCGTTAATTGATTCTGAACCTCTCGAGCACAGCGCTTTTTCATTTGCCTCCCATCTCTTTATCATCCTCTGTCAAAGTCGACCAATCAACTTTGCTCGATGGTGGTGCGTTCCTTCGTCCTTCACATGTAGGCTATGCCTCTTCTTCTTTTGCTACTCAGGTCTGCGGTCCTACTCTCACAAGTGGTGACGGTGCGTCGCTGCCCTCCGATGTCGAGGATGATATCATGAACGTGTCAGATGGCACTGCTCCTCTGTCTTCAGGTGTTCCTTCCGCCTCCGCTTCGGACAAGGTGTCCAATGCTCCTCCGCTATTTGCCCGAGGAGGAGCTTCATCCCGCTCTTATTCTTCTGCAGCATCTGGTACTCCCAAGGCTTCAACATTGTCCATACTGTACCCTTTGGATTCATACGTCACGCTATCTAAGGAGGCACCTTTGCTGAATATCCCCGAGACTTCTCCTGATGGTCAGCGATTTTCTGCCCAACACTCCATTGAAGAAGTATATCATAGCTCTGAAGAAGATTCTTCCCCCTGGTGCTATCACCCATCAAACACGCAAGCCGCGGACTGTGATGGTTTACCTCTCAAAGAAGAAATTTGCCGAACTCGTTCTGACGCAGGGTCTCACTCTCAGCGATCATCATCTTCTATCCAAAACCAGTTGCTCAACGTCATATTCTGGTTTCTGGCTATCCAGTGCCCCCGGAGATTTCAGATGACATGCTTCATGCTGCGCTCAGTCATTGCGGCCGAGTGGTCGATCCTCTGACTACTCTTTCTTCAGCTCCCAAACGACCGCGACGACAAACATATCAGCAGTTTGCGCCGGAGCGCCCGCATTATTTTGTCGTCCGAAGAGCATCTCCTCAAGTTTACGCGGTTCCTGCGTATTCGATGTGGAGAACAGCGTCGTCGAATAGAGCTGCTCACCTCTCAACATTGTCTTCAATGCAAAGGATACGGCCATCAGCGTTCTCAGTGCCTCACCCTGTGTCACCGTTCACTGCTACATCGGAATCGCTTCCGTCCTCTTCAACAGCTTCTACTACAGCGTCCATTCCTGTGGCCCCAAAGCCCAGTTCCACACAAAAGTCGACTAAAGCCTTCGATAAACGCGTGTCTTCCTATGCAAATTTGTTCTCACATCAGGATTTCGCAGCACTCTCTTTGCTCCCTCTTCCAAAGGTTATTTATCCACTTAGTGACATCACTACTGATCTTCAAGTTTCCTTCACCGTCGGTGTTTCCGAGCTTGGCGGCGGAGATGACCCCTCCTCTGACTCTCGCTCCACGTTCCGTGCGTCGTCTGTCGAGAGAAAACCCCGGGGTACTAACCGATCCGGAGCCCGGAGAAAGAAGAAGAAGTCGCCTTCTACTATTGCCCAGCCATTGCGCTCTACCGGCTCACGGGTAGCGTGTCTCCTCCTTCTGCAACTGAACCGACGGAGTCTACGACTAAAGAGCCTCCTCCAGCGTCTGACGTCTTCTCTGCAGTGCTCACAGGCTACTCAAGTGTCTCCTCCCCAGGCCAGCAGTTCCTTGTTGTGCCATTTTCGTGACCGCCTCGAGCTGGAACATCAATCTGCTCTCTCAACGCATACTGAAAGTACCTTCTTCGTCTTGTGGTCACCCTCTGCCCCGTGGTTTTCTAACACACCACGCCCGCTGCATCTCACAGTAAGCTAAGACTTTTATTTCTGACTGACTTTTCTATGTTGATTGGCACTCTGTTTCCCCGCATGTGATTCTCATTGATTCTACAGACTTTGCTCTGTCTGCATCATATTGTGCATATTGTCATAACACATCTCAGTGTATATACCATTACTTTTAGCAGTTTATATAATATTTTTCTTTGAGACGATCCCATGTTGTACGCCTTCTGTTTCCTTTATGTTACAATAAAGCGATTTTGAAACTTTGTTTTATGGCCAGGTATATTATGCTTCTTGTAACAACAATGCTCGGTTCCATAGTATTGCAGTAGAGTTGATCGGGCATAATTTTCCAGAATATCGAGGTAGACGTGATGATTAACAGGTTTGTCTACTATAACTAATGTGTCGGGACCATACCACGAAAAACACCCCCACACGAGTACATTGCCAGCTCCAAACTTGACCGGAGGAACATTACACTGTGGTAAATAGCCTTCCCCCGCCGGACGCCATACCCACACACGGCCATCAGACTGCTGGATCGTGCATCTGGATTCATCAGTCCACAGGACCCGTTTCTATTGATCTACGGTCAAAACTACGAGTAGCATTCCAAGTGGAGATGAAAGGCTTATGAGCAGCCGCACGACCATGGTAACCCATGGAATGAAGTTCTCTGCGAATGATGCGTGTACATACCGAGGTTCCAGCATTTTTACTCACCTGTATACCGAGGTCTTGTGCAGTTCTCCGTGGATTAGCTGCAACGACTCTCTTGAATCTTCGACGTCCTCTATCACCGATTTTCTTTGGTCTGCCCGTTTTGCTACTTCAGTCACGCCATGTGTCTTCCACTTATTCAGTACATCCAAAACAGTTGACTTGGGTATGTTTAAACGCCTTTGGTTTCTCTTATGGACAACCCATTAATATAACACCCAACAATCTTTCCTTTCTCAAAGTCAGTTCTCTCCCGCCGTGACATTTTCATTCAACCTCACAGTGCGATATGATCGCGGTAAGCTGCAGGCTTGTTTTTATTCCGTTTGCAGCTGTACCGCGCATCTTAACAACGCAGAAGATCCGTTCATTTGCTTTTGAAGTGGTGTCCGATGACTTTTGTCAATATAGTGTATATACAGATTGGAGCATCAACTGAATATTCATTTTCTCCAAATATAGTGTATGTAACATTTTTGCGCTGTCCGAACCTTAACCCCATTGAGGACACGTGGAACGCATTGAGTAAGCGTGTTAGAAATCGTTCGTCCCGTTCCATGATGTCTCACCTGCTGGGACATAGTCCCAACGAGAAGTTTTGGAGAATACCAGTCCCGTATTCCAAATTACTGAATAATCTCATCTTTTCAACGTAACCATGACGTAGCGGTTGCTAAAAATCATGCATCCTGCTAGAGGTTCTTTCCGTTAGTCCTTTACCAAGTGTAGTGTGTTTCCATATTATTGCCGTTGATTTGCTTCAATAACTTGTGTGTTGTCTGTTTTTTTTTTTTTTTTGATTGGAGGTTTAACGACCATCGTGAGCAACTCAATTGGCTATAAGCAGTTGCCCGTCCCTAATTTAGGGTCACTGGTTCCAGGGAAGGGAGAGAACCAGTGACGTAAGACAAACACAACATCCATGCCTCACCGGCATTTGAAACCCGGACTCCTTTCGGACGAATTATCAGAGGCCATCGCTTAGAACACTGCGCCACCGGGGCGGCGTTGTCTGTTTAGTCATGTTTCCTGCTCTGAATAGCACAATAATGCTTCCGATACCAATCTATCCTGTTTCCGTTCGTATACAGTCTCTACCGAAATATTGTATTTCCTATTGATAGGTGTATTGATCATCTTTTTTCAAGCTGGCTCAGAAATAAAAAGAGTGGGTACTTATGCATTAGCCGGGCGCCTGTAGAAATATATGAGTAAATGTCACAATTGTCAATAGATGGCGCCACATGAATGGTTATTTCTTTGTAGAATTTAGCTGTAGTGAACGACGTGATGAGTTTATTATTGGTAAATACAATTTATGAAGGAAATATATCGCAAAAATGGCAGCAGTATTGCGATTCTTTTTTTTTTTAATCTGGAGATAGCGAATTTGTACACGAATCTGTACATGGTGCTACATCAGTACCGCAGGTAACGTCTCGTTATTTGGATTATTGGCAACGTGATTCTCATGTCACTCGGTTATCTGCTTCTGGGGTGTTGAACAATATGAAAATTTGGGATTTACCTCGAGATGAAGGAAGTGCTGTGTCATTTCTTCAAAGTAAAGGATTTCTGCTGAGTGAAAGAATCTGCAAATTGGGCCAAAATATGAAGCTATACTTTGGAAGTGAAAGTATTTAATTACGGTGCAACATTAGAACATGCAGATCTAAGGTAGGCTTACGCGTTGGAAATCGGTTTTAAAGTAGTCGGTTTCCTTTTTTAACTTCTGTTCGATTTATTTATAGCTGGAGTGAGAATTTAACTTTTATTAAATGGTGTAAACAACAGTTGGACATGGCAAGTCACAAAACTGTTGATTGGAATAACTATTTGCGAGAAATTTGCGCAGATGTTCTCGAACATCAGTCGGATAAAAAAACTGGTGGCGCACGATTAATTGCAGAGATAGACGAAACATTATTTTCGAAAAAAAAGTCTAATACTGTACAAGTCATGTGCTTCCAGAGCAGTGTATTTTCGGAGGAATTTATCGTTCTACTAATGATGGCATTTTTTTGTGAAAGTGCCAGACAGAAGTGCGAAAACCCTGTTGAAGGAAATTAAGAATCATGTTGCGGAACATTCTACAATCTATTTGGATTCATAGAAAGCACATAAGACTTGGGAGCTAGAAGAGGCAGGTTTTGAACATTTCAAAGTCAATCATAAGTACAAATTTGTCGACCCGAAGAGTGGAGCCCATACTCAAACAATAGAGAGATAGTGGGGATCAGCTAAATGGAGAAACAAATGTCATCGAGGAACTGCTAGACAGCATATCGATTCATACTTAGCTGAGTTCATATGGAGACATCATTTAGCTTCATCAGACCCATTTGATGCTACTTTAAATTGTAATAAAACTTCTTTGCGCCCAAAAATTAATGTGTAGGTTTCAGGCCACTAATAAAGCTTGTATGTTGCAATATATTTCCTTCATAAATTGTGTTTACCAAAAATAAACTCTTCACGTCGTTCATTACAGCTAAATTCTAAAGAGAAATGACCATTCATGTGGCGCCATCTACCGACAATTGTGACATTTACTGATACATTTCTACTGGCGCCCGGCTAATGCATAAGAAGGTTACAAATCAGATTAATAGGACAGAGACATGGCAGATAGACGAAACTTTTGATAATAAATGCACGGGATTCTCATATTACACATGCAGATTTACAAAAAACAGCATCTTTAGCGACAGCTTATAAACAAGATCTCACTTTTCCTTTTGACGAATAATGGCTTTTCTTTAGATATTCTTTATCTGACAAGCGCAAATTTGCAAACGCTTAAAAAAAAGGTCGTTTTTAGGAAATGAGTTTTACGAAGCAATGTTTTTTGTCTATTGGAACTTTGTGTGATTTTCCCGAGTGGTGACAAAACGGGCAAAAGTTGTTCAGTAACGAGCTCCCGTCACGAATCACGCGATCCCAGTACAGCTAAAAAATATTTGAAGAATCAAAACTTCGCTTTCTTTTTTAGGAAGGTCGAAACGTAGTTTCGACATTGAACGTATTTTTTTTCGACGAAAATAAACCCTAATTAAATGGACAGCAATGCAGAAACAAATGCAAATAAAATTGGTCACGCTAGACGTTTGAAACTCAGAAAGAAAACAAATACCAAACGTTTTGAGCGCTTGTAGTGACACTTGTGTTGCCACTTGAAAAGCATATTTATTCTTTTATCGATTTCCTTTGTCTCCTTGCTCTTCTCTCATTGCACAAATTACTAAATCATTCATGTGAAAGGATTTATGATCATGAGACAAAATCGTTCTCTTTCCAAAACGATATTTTCATACTCCTGTGTTTAAAGTCGTAAAGGGGCGACATTTGCTGGCATAATAAAAAAAATAAAGCCGCGTTTGATTTGTGATATTCTACTAGTCGATTGAAGTACTTCTAGTTATTTTTATCGCTATAAATATACACGCACCCGACCGTATTTGCATTTACAACGTCCGTTCCATAAAAACTGAGAGTAAAATAACACAAAAGGAAGAATTACAGGTATAACAAAATATGTGTTATTCTTTCTCAAAGTGTCTTCCCTCGGGTGATATGCAACGGTCCCATCGTTTAGTCCACTTTTCAAAGCATGCGGCGAAAGCATTTGTGGAAGCTGCTTTAGCGACCCCTGTACAGTTTGAATAACGTCAGCATCTGTATATTAACATCGAACCGTCTGTGCACGATTTAAACTTGCGATAAATATCCCAAAGTCAAGAAAAACAACAACAAATTAGAAGTAAATAAACTTTAAGATCTTTTGGATACACAATGGATCTATCTTCAGAAAATATTAACTGCGAATAGAAAATGTTACAGTTTAAAAATAAACATAGTAACGGTGATGACGATAACATGTAATGCACGCGCTCACGTTTTTTCATAATGTAGGCTACAGTTTCTTCTGGGCTGTGTGAAAAGTTTTATGAACAACAAATAGTGAAGTTGATTTGGATTTATATAAGTCATATAAGTAATACCTTCCAAGGTTGAGAAACACTTAATGGGCTATCTTCATTAGAGTATCTATGTGCAAATTTGTGGATATAAATACTTTCTGATAATAACATTCGTGATTTTGAATGAGGAGTAGCAAGAATTGTTGCTTCGTCCCATAAGGGAAGTGGGTAACCCCGTGAACTAGACGAGACAAAGCTGAAGTCATTGCATCAGTTTTAACATTATATTTATGCTCAGTCAATCTAGTTTTTAATGTTAGAGCAGTTGAACTAATATAACATAGATTTGTATGCTCCGGGTGTACTGATTTTAGGGGAATACTGTAAATTCTGCGTTTATTGCAATCTTCTACACGGTCACGGTCATTTTTAATAATGGAAAGGATGTTATTTGTTTTTAGTCCAAAGTTCAGGCTATGATGTCGACAAATGTTGTTAAGAGAACGAGAGTCTACGAATAAAGTTCATGGAGCCTACATATCTTGCTGAAGTATAGTCTCTCGATAACGTAATGGATGTCGATCTATTCACTTTTTTAATAATGATGTCAACAGTTGAAAGGGAGTACCCACAGTTTTTAGCTATGTCCTTTATCTGTCGAAGTTCTTCTCAAGTATTTATCGCAAGTTTAAATCGTGCAAAGACGGTTCGATGTTAATGTACTTTTACTTTAGCACGATAGTAATAATCTTTTGAATTGTCAGCATCTGTGTTGAATATTGCGCCACTGAACTCCTCTTTCATTGTTAGTAACAACGAGAAATCGCACAATGTGAGGTTAGGACTGTAGGCAGGCATGATTTCAAAACTGAGTTTCGTAACAAACTGAAGCAGCCGCGCGTAAGAGGGGCGTTATCATAGTGTAGGGTCCACTTGACCACTAGTTCCGGTCGCTTAACCCTTTAACGACCATAACGCCCAAAACGCCCGTACGTACAAACGGCCATATCCGCCCAAAACGCCTGTCTAGAGTGAGTCAGACTTCCTAACCTAACTTGTTCTTCAAATTTTCTCGACCTATATGATGGATCAGTAGGAGTCGCCCTCAGTCATTATTGTTGTTATTAAACAATGATGTGAAAGAACAGGAAGTTTCGGGCGTTATGGTATTTAGAGTGATACAAGATTTTTGGGTCATGGTCGTTAAAGGGTTAATGGATATGTGCCGTCACAGACGCTTCACGACTGAAATGTAATACTCAGCATTGACAGTAATTTGTGGTGGAACGGCATGCTAGAAGATCACACCTTTATAATCAAAGAAAATTATGTTCATCCCCTTCCCAGCCGATATGGTTTGGCGGACTTTTTTTCGGAGGAGGCGAGCTTGTGTGTTTTCAGACACTCGTCGCGCGCTTCGAGAGGCGGTCGAAAGAGTGGACCCATGTTTCATTGGCAGTTATTACTGTATTTAGGAAGTTTGGATCCTTTGCAATCATTTGTTTCCACTTATGACACGCCTGTACTCTGACTGACAGTTGTTCTCTCGTCAGGTGATGAGGTACCCATCTGGAACACACACGATGCAGCAGTAATTTGTCGCGTAGAAAGCTGAATGCCGACGTTTTTGAAATATTAGTTGACGCCGTTATGTCTTCACAAGTCATTCGTCGATCCTCTTGCAGGATTGCCCAAACAGTGTTAGCAACACACTTCGTAACAACACGCCCTTTTTTGAAATCATGGTGCCATCTAAAAATCGTTGACTCACCCCAACATTTAACTTTGTAAGTTTTTTCATTAAATCAACTGTTTCTGAACAACAGGTGTTAACCAGTTGTCCGGACAGACGGCTATCAATGAGATATATCGAACATATGGTTCACATTTCAAAATCACCAATACACAGAATTTCGGGCATGAAAAGAATTTGTTCAACTTGGGTTCCCCATTTGTTTTCGTGTGCGGCCCTATGCAAGGCCGCATATTGCCCGTTCTGTCGTTCCTTTTTTGGAGAAAATGAATATTAAGTTGATGCCGCAAGACTTGCATATAGTCCATACTTATCACCACGTGACTTCTGGTTGTTCCTTATTTTATAAAAGATATTACGGAGACGACAATTTGAGGCTGATCAACAACTTATTACAACTGTGCAGGGGTGCTTCAAAAATATTTCAGAAGAAGAATTCTGGAAGGCATTTAAAAAGTGGGACGAACATTAGGACACCTGTATTCGATGCAATGGAGACAATTTCAAAAGAGGTGACCACTTCCTTGATAATTAAAGTAGGCATATTTTTCTATAAAAACTTCCTCAGTTGTTTTGGGACAACCCTCGTATTACAGAGGGTGAGTCGAAAGTTTTGCAATATTTGAATAAACGCATGTACTGCGACGGGTATGTCACGTGTTTAAACTAGTTCAAGTCGCGCACTGCAGTCAGTCAGTCGAAAGGGATATAAAATGGTAGTCGTTGCTGTGAACAGCATTGCATGTCGTCGTTCAGTCTGTGGTTGGGACACCTAAAAGCTGAACAACCACAACCGGCTAATTAGGGAAATTTTGCTTTAGGAGTTTGAACTCGGCCATAACGCTGCTCGAGCAACACGAAACATTTGCCATGCGAAAGGGGAAGGTTTCCGTGTACCACAGCACCGCAGATGGTTAAAGAAATTTTGCTCAGGTGACAGAAGCCTCGACGATCAGCCAAGGTCAGGAAGGCTACGAGCCGTGGATTCGGAGGCAGTGCGCCAGGCCGCAGAGGCAAATCCGACAACCAGCACCAGGAGATTACCAGGCAAGCTGGGAATATCACAGACCACCGTGGTTCGTCACCTTCAGGAGTTGGAAATGTCTACAGGAGCTGCCGCATTGTCCCTCACGAACTGATGCCAACTGAAGCAAACCACCAAGTGGCAGTGTGCTCGAAATTCCTAGAAAACCCGCGCGATGTACGTTTCATTAAGAGAATTGTTAGGTGCGATGAAAAGTGGGTCTATTTCCATAATCCCAACACACAACGGAAGTGGTTGAGCCCAGGACAGCTTCCAGAACCTGTTGCTAAACGTGAGCGCTTCGAGCACAAGTTGATGCTCTGCGTCTGGTGGAATTTCGAGGGGATAATCCATTACGAATTTGTTCCAGACGGTCGAACCCTCCACGGCGACCTGAATTAGCTAGGGCGCATGTATGCCGTTTTAGGGAAGAAACGCCCGGTACTGGTGAGCAGAATGCGAGGCTGTCGTACAACAGGACAACGCTCGGCCTCACACCGCGAGAACGACCCGGGAAAAACTTCAGGAACTTGAGGGCATCAAACTGATGCCGCACCCAGGATATAGTCCGGATCTTGCCCCGTCGGATAATTACTTGTTCCGTTCCATGCCCCACTTCCTTCGTGGGCGGCACTTCAACAACCAGGAAGAGAAGACAGCTGGGATGAAGGAGTTCTTCGCCTCGAAGGACAAGAACCGCTGCCGTCGCGGAACCGAAGAACTGGTAGGCAGTTGGCTAAAACGGTGCAACACAATGGCCTGTACTTTGAGTGCTAGTCAACTTTCAGGTACGTATGAAGACATAAAGTGATCCAAATATTGCAAAACGTTCGACTCACCTCTGTATACACTAAGTGGCCACTTTATTATGACCACCCACTCAGTACTTCGTTGGGCTACCTTTTGCCTTTAATACTGAGTCGATTCTTCGTGGCATGGACCCCACGAGATATTTATATGTGGTTTGTGGAATCTGAGACCATGCTTGATGAATAGCACTTTCCAGGAGTGTGAGATTGCAGGGTTGTGGATCCAGCTGTCTGATGGCTCGTTCAACTTCATCCCACAAATTCCCAATGGAGTTGAGATCTGGAGATTGTGGGGGGCCACCTAAGCAAAATAAACTCACCGGCATGTTCCTGAAACCAATCCTGTACAATACGAGCACTATGGCAGGATGCATTATCTTGTTGAAAGAAGCCATCGCCATTGGGATAAACCAACCACATGACAGGTTGCACTTGGTCCGCAACGATGTTTAGATATGATGTGTCAGTCAGACATTGATCAACACGAATTAAAGGGCCCAAAGCATGCCTGGAAAACATTTCCCAAACCATAACGTTGCCTCCACCAACTTGAAGGGTTGTAGCAATGCATTTGGGGTTCATGCTTTTGTGCTGTTTCCGCCAAATTCTCACTCGGTCATCGGCATGGTGCAACTGAAAACGTGATTCATCGGACCACATAATTTGTTTCCAATTATCGACTGCCAAATCCTTTTGCTCCTGTGCGAACTGGAAACGTGTTCTCTTGTTAACTGCAGACAGCAAAGGTGTTCTAACAGGCTTTCGGCTGCCATATCCCATCCGATGCAGTGTACGGCGAACAGTGCGTGCAGAGATCATTTGAGGGGATCCTTGATTAAGATGGTCTATTATTTGCTGCACTGTTGCCCTTCTGTTGTCTGTTACCAGTCTGGACACTCTCCGTTTCGCCCGAGCAGTCACTAGTCGATGACGACCACACGTTGCACGTAGAGACCCAGTTTTTTGGCTGACAGTCCAATCTTTAAACACTTTAACAACAGCTGCTCTGGAACATTTCACGAATGCGGCGGTTTCGGAGATACTCGCTCCATTGCTCCGAGCTCCTACAATCATCCCACGTTGAAAGTTCGTCAAATCGCATTTTTTACCCATCTCGTCACCCAAAAATCACTTCTACTACTGTCGCAAGCACTAAACTTTCCCTTTTTACACTAGCCTCGCCCTCTTGCGGCAACAGCGTGCAACCATAGCTCATTTGCTTAAAACTGTCAGGTGGTCATAATAAAGTGGTCATTCAGTGTATACGCATTTTTTTGTCAGATCAGCGAGCCATTTTGCAAATCGATCATTTCATGTAAAGTAAAACGTTTTTGGAGTGTTTTTCGTTTTGACACTTTTTTGTCATAAAGTAAATGGCTTTGTTAAAGGTCTACTTTGCCAGCACATTTCTTTTCCAGAAAAGTATGCTTTTTTTTATAAGAAAAACTATTTCGTTTAAAATAAATTTTTTTAGGGAGGTACATTATTTTTATTATTTTCCTTTACCAGAAAAATTAAAGGTTTTTTTAAGACGACCATTTCAATATTCATTTACACTTTTGTTCGGGAAAGTAGACAGTTTCATATTTAAAGCTCAAAAAATCTTTCTTTTTCCCTCCGTCTCGTCTTTTTATGCGTTCTTGGAAAGCATAACTTGGGGTTGTTTCTGTTTCAGAAAAGTGAAGTGTTTTGTAAAACCTTTCGTTTTAATGAAAATAATTTCTTTTCCTTTTTTGTTAAAGAAAAATATTATTATTGCTCTCTTTTAAGAGATTTTTTTTTGTAAAAAAAACTGTTTCGTTTGAAATAAAACTCTTTTCTTTGCTTTACATATTGGAATACGCTTCTAGTAATTACTATTACTACTATTTCAAAGCATTTAATACATCTGAGCAGGTCATTATTTCTTTAAAAATTATCATATTGGAGAGCAACACTGTAAAAGCATGAACTCGCTAAGAGAATATGCATTATTAGACGAAAATGAGATGTTAATGATAATTAAAAATTACAAGATCATTGTTGAATAATTTTAACTCAAGCTAAGAGAATATGCATTATTAGACGAAAATGAGATGTTAATGATAATTAAAAATTACAAGATCATTGTTGAATAATTTTAACTCAACTATGAGATCCTATTCACTTCTGCGTTCTTTATGAATCTCTTAGCTTCGCCACATCTTCACTTCAAGACGTTTATTCACCAAGTGTCTCTCTCAATATATAGATTAAGATAATACAACGTAGTTGTCACAAATGTTTATTTTTTCAAGCCGACCATGGTTTCGCTGGGTATTGACCTAGCTTCATCAGGACGAATGGCACGTAAATATTCAAATTGTATATGACATCATAAATGGTGTTTACAGTCACGTGTTTTGGTTAGATGCTTCCACGCGCTTGATAGCATTGGGGTGTTTGCCATGACATTAACAAGTTGCGAAGACTTCTGATATATATGGAAAGCTTCCAAAATATCAAGTTTGGTGGTTAAATCTGCCTTATCAATTAGTTTTGCTTCTTCAAAGAGAAATTTATGGTCCTTTTCGTAACAGTGTTTAGCGATCGATTACTTCTTTAGGTCACAGTTCCGAATATAGGTCTTGTGCTCCTTCAATCGAAAACGCAAGGCTCTACGGGTCTGTCAAATATACAAGGCGCCACATTGAGATGGAATTTGATAAATTCCCGACGAGTTTTTGTCTTCAACATAGTCCTTCGATCCTAAAAATCTCATTTTGTTTAAGGGTTTAAAAATCTCCTTAAAGGTTTTGAGAATTTTTATAATTTTGAAGGTAATTTTAAAATTTCAAAATTTCTCAAAACCTTGAAACCATGGTCGGCTTGAAAAAATAAATATTTGTAACAAAATACGTTGTATTATCTTAATATATATGCATATAATCGTCACAAGGCTGTGGTCTTTGAGATAAAGAATCTCTCTCTCTCTCTTTCTATTCTGAATCTCTTTTTCGTTACTGTTAATTTCATCTTCTCACAGAACAATCGAAATTCTCTGACGCAATTGTACAAGTAGGTCCAAAAGTATTGCACTATTTTTAGAAAATTAATAAAAAATAAATGCATCAGAAACAGAACAACAACAGAAAAAGGATTCGGAAGCGTAAACATCTGAAATTTTGTTTTCTATCATTGCTTGTAGATGTCAATAGTCGTTGTTCTTGTCATAGCTACAAGCTACAATGGTGAATGTGCACGAGAAAGCTATTTGTGTAGCGTGGTTTTTTGAAACGAAATCAGTAATTCAAGTGCAAAAAAACGTTTCGTATACTTTTCGGCAGGAATCCACCTGATGATAAAAGAATTAAGCGTTGAAAAGGTAAATTTCTAAATACAAGGTGTGATGCGACGGGTATCAGTAAGAGTCGGACGCAGTATGGGTAAGACGAAGGATCTAAGCTCATTTGATCGTGGGCAAATTGTCGGGGCCCGACGAATGGGTCACTCCATCTCGGAAGTCGTGCAAGCACTGGGATTTTCACGAGCCACTCTGTCACGGGTGCACCGTGAGTACATCGAATCCGGTAAATCCATCCTTGCAAGGGCCAACTGCCGTGGACAAGAGCGTGTGGATGAACGGGGTCATCGTCGGCTAGCTCGCATTGTAACAGCAGATACACGGGCCACAGCGCAAGTAAGCACTCGGCAATTTAACGCTGGTGCACAAAAACGTGTAAGCAGCCACACCATCCAGAACCATCTCCTCGCTTTGGAGTACAGAAGCCATCGTCCCACGAGGACACCGCAGCTGACCGCATATCACAGAGTGAAAAGATTAGCATGGGCGCGGGAACATCGCCCCTGGACCCTAGACACGTGAAAAAATGTTGCCTGGACTGATGAGTCGAGATTCACGTTGGTACGTGCGGATGGCAGGATACGAGTATGGCGTAAACCAGATGAAGTGATGGGCCCTTCTTGCCAGCAGGGTACTCTTCAAGCTGGTGGGGGTGGCATTCTCCTCTGGGAACTGTTTACGAGGACTGAAATGGGACCCCTGGTATGTGTGACATCGTCCCTCACAGGTCAACGCTACCGGGATAACCTAGACGATCATTTGCTCCCGTTTGTGCGTCTTCAACATCCCACTGGGAACCTCATCCTGCAACAAGGCAATGCACCGTGCCATCGCTCCCCTATTGTATCCGAATGGTTGGACTAACACTCCACCGACATGACCTCGCTTCCTTGGCCAGCTAGGTAACCTGACCCCAATCCCATCGAGCACATCTGGGATGCCTTCAAGAGAGATGTTCGAGGCTCTGACCCTCTTTCCATCAAATCTTCGTGAACTGTGGGAGCTTGTTCAGGGGTCGTGGATCCGTATGGCTTCCGGTGTCTTGTCGAGCCCATGCCGAGACGAATCGCCGTCGTCATCAGGGCGAAAGGTGGTGCTGCACGTTACTAGACAGGTATCTCTAATTCAATTTCTCTTCAGTGTACATATAAAATATGCATTTAATGAAATTCATTTAATGTGGAATGAACATGCTTTCTTATTTTCCTTTCTCTACTTCTTTTTCTTTTGTAGAAGGTGCGAAACGTTGAGTGAATATTTTCGGCCTTAGCTCAAAGATCTCGTATCAGCTATTTGTACGGCAAAAATGCTTCTTCCGAAGAGAAAAAGGCGTCTCCATTCTAGGACGAGTTTCCACGTCGGTCATTCGTTTTCCTTCGGTGCAGCTGTAGTTTTGCCTCTAAATTCAAGGATATTTCGCCAACGGCGTTCCATGCCAGTAAAGTCGGTCAACCTCCAAGACACTTCCCTCAGAATCGGACACAAGCGGGTATGTACTTAAACTACTCATAGTGGCCAATGTAATGTATTTTTGACAAAAATCTTACATTTGAGAAACATTACTTCAGTTCTTGAAAATCTCTGCTGCTTCTTGTAAGAAAAGAAGGATCCAATGCAACTTTTCCAAGTCTAACTCTATTACCAAGGCTAGCTGGATACGTTTAACTTTAAGAAGACTTTTCTTTATAGCACGTCTTTTGTAAAAAAAGATCGTGCTTATGTTACCGGTTTGTCCGTCCGTCTGTACCCACGATATCTTTGCAACTATTAATCCGATTTGAAAAATTCTTTTTGCATTGGGATGCTTGAAATATGTGAATGATGATCTTTTATTTTGTTTATTTTTACGATGTACAATTTCGCCGCTAGAGGGCGTAAATGCAGATGATGTCGATTTCAAAAATACGTTTTATTCCACATATTTGCTTCTAAAAATCCGATTGAAAAAATTCTTTTATCTTTCGATTCCATTTATGTCGAAGAGTATTTTAGATATAGTTACTTTTTTCTAATTACGCACAGATTTTCTGCAAGGGGGCGTAAACGTAAATTACATTTTTCCGGATAACTCTTCTTCTAAAACTCCGATTTGAAAAAAATCATCAGCGGATACACCTCCTTTCAAATTTTTGGTAAATAATACTTAGCCACCAGGGAGCGTAAGTGTTAATTTTTGCTTCCGATGTATTTGCCATAAAATCTGAGCTTCTAAAATAACGATTGAAAATGTTTTTTCGTGGACTGATGCCACTCACATTGATAAACCTTTTCGGAATATTTTCTTCTTAAAATATTCCACAGTTTCTCCGCCAAGGTGCGTAGATGTACATTGTAATTTTGTCAATATCTCTACTTATAGAAGTCCGATTTGAAAAATTCCTTCTTTGTTGGATAGTGTTTTCTGTGTGACCCGTTTTTCATATAATTTCAAAATTTCCAAGTAATTCATAGACTTTCCGCTAGGGGGCGTAGAGGTAAATTATGTTTCGCTCTATATCTCTGCTTCTAAATCTCCGATTTGAAAATTTCTTTCTGCACCAGATACAGCTCTTGATGGGAAATGCTTTGCACATAATTTCTAATTTTTATTTAAAAAAATATTTTAGCCATCAGGTGGCGTAAGCCTTTAATTCCGCTTCTGACGTATTTGCAGCAAAATATGAGCTTCTAAAATCTCGGTTGAAAAAAGTCGTTTGTTTACCGATACTACTTACGTTTACAAACCTTTTAGAAACATTTTCTTCTTGAAATAATGCATGGTTTCTACGCCAGGGGGCGTAGATGTATATCTTATTTTTGTCAATATCTCTACTTCTAGGTGTCCGATTTGAAAAATTCCCTCTTTGTTGGATAGTGTTTCCGATGCGAAATGTTTTCCCTATAAATTCAAAATTTTCAATTAAATCATAGGCTTTCCGCTAGGGGGCACAAAGGTAAATTGCGTTTTCTGCGTAATTTCTTCTAAAACTCCGATTTGAAAAATTCTTCCTGTATCGCATACAAGACCTGATGGAAAATATTTTTCACATAATTTCTAATGTTTGGTAAAGAATGGTTTGGCCACCAGGGCGCATAAGTGTTAAATTCTGCTTTTGATGTATTTGTAGCAAAATTTGGGCTCCTGAAAACTCGACTAATTTTTTTTTCTTGGACCGATACCGCTCATATGTAAAAACCTTTTGAGAATACTTTCTTTCTAAATTAATGCATGGCTTTCCCACCAGGGGACGTAAAGTCACGTCTTATTTTTTGTCGATATCTCTGTTTCTAAGTGTCCGATTAGAAAAAATTCTTTCTGTGGTGGAGAGCGATTCCGGTACGAAATGTTTCTCATATAAATTCATGTATTTCTTAACGCACAAGTCTACAACCAGAGGGCGTTAGCTCACGATTCCGTTTAAAGCAATATCTGAGGGATTAAAATCCCGATTGAAAAACTTCTTTCTTCCGTCAGATACTATTGTTTTCCATACCGGTTCCATTGACTTTGAACAGCTTTGATAATTTTAATTTGCATCAGAACGGATTCAAAAGACGTGCTTATTACACCCGAAAATTCGGTGTCATCTTTCTTGTTTTCATTTGTATTGGGAGAAGCCATCTTTGGTCCTGATAAAAACTCCAATTATTCTCGGCAGTCTTTTCATACGGTTTTGCCTTTCGCACTGTTCACTCTTGTTGAGTACCAATCTCGTAATTCTGCTGGTGAAAGTAAATAAATTAAAACAAGTTAGTAAAATCATGCAATGCATTAATTATGATACGCTTTCCAACACACCAGAAATCATTACTCAAGTTATGACGATAATGGCTGTGGAACGAATCTCGCTCATGTGCCCTGAACTTTGACCCCATTTCGATGATATTAAACCGAATTGGTTCAGTATATTTCCGGAACAATATACTAAAGTTTTATTCCAATAAAAGCATTTTTAGTCAAGTTGTAAGATAATGGCTCTGGAATAAATCTCGCTCCTGTACCCTGACCTTTGACCCCATTTAGATGATTATTCAACAGAACTGGTTCAGTGTACCTACGACAACAGAACTGGTTCTGTATACCTACGAGACAACATACTAAAGTTTTGTTGCAATAGAAGCATTTTTAGTCAAGTTACGAGAATAATGGCTGTGGAATAAATCTTGCTCATGTGCCTTGACCTTTGACCCCATTTTGATTATATTCAACAGAACCGGTTCAGTATATCTTCGGAACAACACGATAAAGTTTTGTCTCAATCAAAGCATTTTTACGTAAGTTATGACTCATAAGGGCGACTTGCTTGGCACTTTTCGAACTCCAAAGTCTCTTCGAAATGCTCGTTGCGTTTTGATGATAGAATTGGTTACCCAATACAATTTCACTAAAAAAACACGCTCTGGAACAGAGTACTGCATGTTTCCGAATGCACGCAAGTGAATGACAACGCAACAACAAACAAATCACGAGCTGAGTTGCAGTTACGGTTAACAATCTTCTTCACGGTGGCGGTTTTCATTCTCCAGAAGTCGCTGCTTCTATTGAAAAAAAGAAGAAGTTCCTTGCGCGATCCCTTGCAAAAATGTAAGGTTTTTTCAGAGGACTGGTTTAAATGGATCACCCTCTCCTTTCACTCAATTTTCTGTTTGTCTTTCCTATTTAGTTCACTTATTCAGATCTCCTAGCTTCTTATTTCTAAAGGTAGTATTAGACCTGGGGTCAGAAGTGAAAAGGCTGGAAAAAAACTTCTTCAAATAAAAATTTCTTCAAACATCGTGTCGTATCGTTAAGAAATCCCATTCTTCTTCTGCCTTCTCCATTGATGCTGAAGTAGGAAGTGCTTGTAATGGCTCGGTTAGAATCGTAACTACCTGCGGTTAGTTGCACCGTGCGGGTTATTATGGTAGAGCTGCGGCACACAAGCCACACATCAATACCGTGAATGTGAAGCGCCGTTTGGAGCGGTGTGTCTCCCGTCATTCATGGACTGTGTGCGACTGGAAAGCCGTCCCTTGAAGTGATGAATCACGCTTTTCACTCTATCAATCTGATGAACGTGTGTGGAATTGGCGATAGTCAATTGAACGATTTTCGTCGGACTGTGTTATTCCAACTGTTAAGTTTAGTGGAGGCTCCATTATGGTATGAATTAGTTTTTTGTATGTGGGACTTGCATTGTTTGTTATTATACCACAAACCATGGACTTTGTTGTGTACCTCGACGTTCTGGATAAATCTACCCTACCTATTATGTGGCAGTATTCTGGAAATGACCGTTGTCTCTTCCAACACGATCGAGCTCCTTGCCACACTGCACGGCGTGGGCAGGATTGGTTTCTCGAAAATGAGGTGGAATTGTTAGACTGGACTACTCATAGCCCTGATCTTAATCCCATAGAACACTTCTGGGATAAACTGATGCGACGAATACGAAATCGACCAGAAGGACTGTCTTTGCTCTCTAATTTGGCAGCAGTTTTGCAGGACGAATGGCGAGCCATTTCTGTCCAGACCAAACGGAAATCGGTTGATAGAATGCCTCGACGTGTTGTCGCTGTCATACCAGCAAAAGGTGAACCGACTAACTACTAATTGAAATAATAAACCCTTCTTCTTTTTCTTAGTTACTCAGTCCAAGGACTGGCTGTTCAGTAGATGTACCCTGTCTCTCATTTCCTCTCTATTTTCCGCCGTTCTATTCAAGTCATAGTATGTCCTAGTTTTGGTGTCTTGGAGTAACTATGCCACAAAACTATTCCTTGGCTGTCCTCTTCCTTCCTTGCCTTGAATTTTCCCTTCCAAAATTTTCAGAATCGGGCCTCCATGGCGCAATGTGTGTCCCATTCATAACATTGTTCTTTTTTTTTTAACATTTTGATCAGATTCCTGGGTTCTTCCACTCTCCCCAGGACCTTCTCATTAGTCTTTCTATCGAGCCAGCTTATTCTCTCCATTCTTCTATAGCTCCACATCTCAAATGCCTCCAGCCTTTTCACTTCCGTCTTGGTCGATGTCAATGTCTCAGAACCGTAGGGAGCTGCTGGCCAAACATATGCCTTTTATTCTCTCTGAAAGCCGTTTTTGCCAACCCGAGTTTCATTGTAATTTCACATCTCGCAACTTCAGTAATAATTTGACCCAAAATAGCGAAATGATTTAACTTGTTCGATGTGCTATCCTTCAATTTGGAGGAAAGCCTGTTTTGGACCCTTCCCTATTACCATTAATTTTGTCTTATTTTTATTTATCTTCATTCCACAGATATCCGCATTTTTGTGTATTTTTGACATCATGCGCTGTAATGATTTGGCTGATCCTGAAACTATTGCCTGGTCATCAGCAATTTGTCCCAGAACATTGCGGTGTCCGAATACTTTTTATAATACACTGCTGGCCACCCAAAATGCAACACCAAGAAGGAATCATCCGGTTGGCCTGAAATTCGCAGCATGCGTCGCCCGCGAGAGGACATGCAAACGATTAGCATTGCAGGGCATATGCAAATCATGTGCGACCGGCACGCCACCGAGAAGCACCATAAGAAGGGTGCACAGAAGGCGGGGTGTAAGTAGTTGAAGTGTGTTGGGCAGCCGGACCTGTGCGTGGAAAGTTTCCTGATGCCTCGTCGCAAAATACGGCAGTCATTCTAACACGTTTCGGAGTTCAACACAGGACGAATAGTGACTTATCGCGACAGCGGTTTATCGTACAGAGACATCGGCGCCCGTGTGGGACGACATGCAGCCACAGTGAGGCGAGTATGGATTCGTTGGGTGTAGGGGGACGGACGGACCGACGTGAGCGATTGCCGCAGCCGCAGCACACCACCGAATGAGAGGACCGGCATGTTGTGCGGCGGGCATTGACGACTCGCACCTCCCCATCACGAACGTTAGCGCAGGAATTAGGGTGTGTAGCGCAACAACCTGTGTCAGCACGTACCGTTCGACGTCGTCAGCAGGAGCGGGGACTTGTCACACGGCACCCATTGCTCCGATTACCATTGACGTTAGACCACGGCGAGTGCGGCGGCAGTGGGCCGTTGAACGCCGCACCTGGACTACGGAATGGAACGACATTGTGTTCTCTGACGAATCCCGCTTCTGCCTGCAACACCACGATGGGGAGATCTGCGTGTGGCGGTACCGCGGCGAGAGACTGTATGATCCCTGCATTATGCATCGCCATACCGATCCGTCGCCTGGCATTATGGTTTGGGGCGCAATTGAATATGACACCCGCACCCCTCTGGTACGCATCGCCGGTACACTCAACAGCCACCGCACCATCTCCGACGTTTTCGAGATTGTAGTACTCCCTTACCTGCAGGACCTGCCAGCGGCCACGTTTCAACAGAACAATGCGCGCCCGCACGTGGCACGCACCGTGCAACAATTCTTCACGGCCCACCAGGTGTCACTGCTGCCGTGACCCGCCTGTTCTCCCGATATGTCGCCCATCGAACACGTCTGGTCGCTGATCGGCAACCGAGTGGGTAGGCAAGCACAATCCGCGGCTACGCCTGATGAACTGTGGCAACATGTGGAAGCAGCGTGGTCCGACATACCCCAAGCCCACATCCAAAGCCTCTTTCGTTCGATGCCGCGGCGTGTAGCTGCCGTCATTGCAAGTCATGGGGGTCACACGAAATATTGATGGCTGCGTGTTCCGCAAGTCGCACGGGCCTGTAAGCTCAATCGTTTCATCTTTGTATCTGTTGTTATGTGTCCAGTAAATCTGGCTTTGCTATTTCGTGTCCTTCTTGGTGTTGCGTTTTGGGTGGCCAGCAGCGTATTTAAACACCATTTGTCCCAAAATATTGTGGTGTCCGAATACGTTTGATAATATCGTGTAAATCAATTTTGATTTTTAGTAATCTATGTCTGATGTTAACCTACGGAAACATCTTATTCCACAAGTTCTAATTACAATATACAAATTGTTACAAAAAGATAATTTGGGTTGGCCTGCAGAAATGAACAGGCCCATGATTTCTTCAGAGGTTTGCTTAAAGTCACCGAGCGTACCTCTAGTCAGTGCCTGTGGATCGTACCATTCGACAAATAAGGATTGGACCAATCGTACAAATGGACGAATCGTAAACTTTGTACCAGTCGGTATGTAGACAGTCGGCGTTGGACGAATCTGAGTAAATCCCGTACACATATGAATGATATTTTATTTTGTCGAACTCCCGTATATCACAGCAATAATGGACTTCCCATCCTCGGACAAATGAATCCAAACAAAACTATAAATATGACACCGAATTTTCAGTTGTAATGAGCACGTCTTTTGAATCCGTCCTGACGCGAATTAAATTTATCAAAGCTATTCAAAGGTAATGGAACCGGTATGGAAAACAGTAGTATCTAACCGAAGAAAGAAATTTTTCAATCGGGTTTTTAATCCCGCAGATATTGCTGTGAACGGAATCGTGAACGTACGCCCTCTAGTTGCAGACTTGTGCTTTGAGAAAAGTTTGAAATACACTGACGGAAAAAAATCCCAACACCACGGAAAAATAGTTGTAGAGGAATGAAATGGCGGCAATACATTTGTATAGGTAACATATTTAATCATTTGAGGTTTCAAGATCACAGCTTATTGTAAGCGCGAGAAGAGCCATTTTAAATGTGAAATGCTGGTACATTAATAACCGGTGTAACCGCCAAAATGTTGAATGCAAGCACGCAAACGTTCATGCATTGTGTCGTACAGGTGCTGGATGTCAGTTTGTGGGATGGAGTTCCATGCCTGTTGCACTTGGTCGGTCAATACAGGGACGGTTAATGCTGGTTGGGGGTGACGCTGGAGTTGTCGCCCAATGATGTCCCATACGTGCTCGATTGGTGAAAGATCTGGTGATCTAGCAGGGCACTGCAACATGTCGACACTCTGTAGAGCATGTTGGGTTACAACAGCGGTATGCGGGCGAGCGTTATCCTGTTGGAAAACACTCCCTGGAATGCTGTTCATGAATGGCAGCACAACAGGTTGAATCACCAGACCGACGTACAACTGTGCCGTCAGGGTGTGTGGGATAACCACGAGAGTGCTCCTGCTGTCATAGGAAGTTGCTCCCCAGACCATAACTCCAGGTGTAGGTCCAGTGTGTCTCGGCCGCAGACAGGTTGGTTGCAGGCGCTCACCTGGCCTCCTTCTAACCAACACACGACCATCACTGGCACCCAGGCAGAACCGGCTTTCATCAGAAAACACAACAGATCTCCACTCCGTCCTCCGATGAGCTCTAGCTTGACACCACTGACGTCGCAAACGGCAGTGGTTTGGAGTAAGTGAAATGCACGCTACAGGGCGTCTGGCTCGGAGCTGTCCTTCAAGTAACCGATTTGCAACAGTTCGTTGTGTCACTGTGGTAGCAACTGCAGCTCGAATTTCTGCCGCTGACGCGGTACGATGCGCCACGGCCAAACGCCGTACACGGCGGTCTTCCCTCTCAGTAGTGCCACGTGGCCGGCCGGAACCCGGTCTTCTTGAGGCAGTACCTTCCCTTGACCACCGCTGCCAACAATCATGCACAGTGGCTACATTCCTGCCAAGTCGTTCTGCAATATTGCGGAAAGAAAATCCACCTTCTCACAGCCCTATTACACGACCTCGTTCAAACTCCGTGAGCTGTTGATAATGGCTTCTTCCTTTTCTTAAAGGCATTCTTGACTAACATCAACACCCTACGTCGAATCTCAACGATAACTAACGCTCACAAACGTTACAGCGCGTATTTACAGCAAACCTGCTTTGCATGTTCCGACGGGCGCTACTAGCGCCACACGTATGCGCAGAGCGCGAAATTTGCATAGACGTCATGTTACAGATGTACTCTGATCGCCTACCAACTGCCGTTTATCTAACACAACCCCTTCTTGGTGTTGGGATTTTTTTTTCCATCAGTGTATATGAGAAACATTTTGCAGCGGAAACGCTCTTCAACAAAGAAGGCATTTTTCAAATCGGACTCTTAGAAGCAGAGATATCGATAAATATAAGATATGCGTCTACGCCCCCTGGCGGAAAAAACCTGCGTTATTTTAAGAAGAAAGTATTCTCAAAAGGTTTTTCGATACAAGTGGTATCTGTCCAAGAAAGAATTTTTTCAGTCGAGTTTTCAGGAACTTAGATTTTGCTGCAATATATAAAAAGCAGAAATTAACACTTATGCTCTCTGGATGCCAAATTATTCTTTACCAAATATTACAAATTTTATGAAAAACGTTATCCATCAAGAACTGTATGCGATATAGAAAGAATTTTTCAAATCGGAGTTTTAGAAGAAGAAAAATCGGGCAAAACGCCATTTACCTTAACGCACCCTAGCGGAGAGTCTATGAGTCACTTGGAAATTTTAAAATTATATGAAAAACATTTCGCACCGGATACGCTATCCAACAAAGAAGGAATTTTTTAAATCAGACTCTTAGAAGGAATTTTTTAAATCGGACTCATCGTAGATACACATCTACGCCACCTGGCGGAGAAACCATGCATTGTTTTAAGAAGAAAATATTCCGGAAAGATTTATCATCGTGAGTAGTATCAGTCCACAAACGATTTTTTTTCAATCATGGTTTAGGAAGCTCAGTACATCAGAAGCGGAAATTAAGAATTACGCTCGTTGGTGGCCAAACTCTTTTTTTAAATCAAAAATTAGAAGTTATTTGCAAAATATTTCCCATCAGGAGCTGTGTCCGGTGCAGAAAGAATTTTTCAATTCGGAGTTTTAGAAGCAGAGATATCGGGGAAACGCAATTTACCTTTAAGCCCCATGGCGGAAAGCCTATGAATCAAATTTTGAAATTATATGAAAAACATGTCGCAGCGGAAATTCTATCCAATGAAGAAGGAATTTTTCAAATTGGATCATTAGAAGCACAGATATTGACAAAAATAAAATATACATCTACGCCCCTGGCGAAGGAACCATGCAATATTTTAAGAAGAAAATATTCGGAAAAAGTTTATCGACGTGAGAGGCATAAGTCCATGAATGAAGTTTTTCAATTGAGATTTTAGAATCTTAGATTTTATGGTAAATACATCAGAAGCAGAAATTAACCATTACGCCCACTGGTGGCCAAACCTTTTTTTTTTTTACTAAAAAGCAGAAATTATACGCAGAAGATTTCCCACCAGGAGCTGTATCCTCTGAAGAAAGACAAAATTTGAATCGAAATTTTAGAAGCAGAGATATCTGGGAAAACGCAATTTACTTTCACGCCCTCTATCGGGAAATTTATGCGTCACTTGCGAAGGTGAGTACATCTAAAATGCTCTTCGACATAAGTGGAATCGAAAGATAAAATAATTTTTTTCAGTCGGATGTTTAGAAGCAAATGTATGGAACTAAATTTATTTTGAATTCGATATCATCTGCATTTACGCCCTCTAGCGGGGAAATTGTACATTGTAAAAAAAAAAAAAAAGAAAAAAAAACTAAATGAAAGATCATCATTCGCATGTGTCAAGCTTCCCAATGCAAAAAGAAGTTTTCAAATTGGACTAATAGTTGCAGAGATATGGTGTCCAGAGACGGACTGACAAATCGATCTTTTTTTACAAAAGACTTGCTAAAAGTTGGAAAACTAACAATTTCTGGTCACAAGCGTTTTCCCCAAACGAGATGTTCCAACTTTTCTACAGCATTCTGTGATAAAAGAAGAAGCGTTAATCATGCATTTTCTTTCTTATGTATTTAAAATATTCTTAAAATGCAGTACCATAAGAACTTTAGATTTCCTTCCCGAAGTAATTTGAACATGTAACGAACGCTCAAACCACATTAATTTATGTAGGAATGCAAAGTTTGTACAGTTTCTAAGCGCATGTTAATGCTTGCAGGTTACATTATTTAATTAAAGAAATTACAAAGCTGTAATCGTTAAAGCGTGTTTCACTTCTTACGTCGTTTCAGAACGTGAACGTACCTCCCGCATCGTACCAATAAATGTTTGAAAACGAATATATTTCTTTTTCGTTATCGCATTGAAGAGCTTCGGTAATTTACAAATATAAGAAACAAAAAACAAAAAAAATTGCTTGATTGAAAACAAAACAAACCAGGAACCCCTGCGAAGATGAGAAGATATTTATTTTACTTAGAAAAGAATAAATTCATTGCTTTATCGGCTACAGCAATTTTATTTCTCGCGTTTATTTATCTTGAGATTATCTCCGTTGAGATTAGTTTTGAAAAGCGTGCTGTTTGTGATGTGAATAAAAAATTACTAAATTGCATTAAAATGTTTTGAATAGAATTTAAAGTTATTGCATTAGAATAATTGCATTAAACGGCGTTTATTTATTGACTCCTACGAAAAGCATACATGTTTTTTCTGTGTATCTGTCCTGAAAGATCCATTTACCTGGTTGATATTCGAAAGCTTTGAAATGTTTATTCCTCTTTTTATGCCATAAAATCAGATGCCAATATACTTTTCATGTTTATGTGTAGTTGATGCACAGTTCCTCGCTGTTAATTCGCTTCATTTTTTTTTACATGAGAGGGATGTATTCGCGCGTATCCCAGTGGCACATTCTTTGCATTTAAAACGCACAATGAAAGTATTAAGCGTTTATTAAATACACTCTAAAAGGAATTCGCGTAAACCCGCGGGGATTTCCTGAAAATAATGTGCAGCAAAGTCACTGGAACGTCTCCGACTTTTAACGAAAAAATTTCCAAAGGACAATTTTCCGTTGAAACATTAGTATTTCGACAGATTTTTCTGTTGTCACTAATTCCTTTTTTTGAATGACCGCCGAAGCCATCCCGGTCATGCAGTGGTCTAAGTGATGGCTTATCGCCATTCTTCCGAGAAGAGTACGGGTGGGAATCCCGGTCAGGCATGGGTGTTGTGTTTTTTTGACGGCACTAGCTCTCTCCCTTACCTGGAACAAGTGTCCCTAAATTTGCGAGGAGCGACTGCTTATGACCCATTGAGTTGCTCAGGGTGGTCGTTAAACCTTCAATTAAAAAAAAAAAGATGTCAATTTTGTGGTTTTTCGTTTTTATACGTAAATTTCTCAATTTTGTAGAAACTTTCTGCTCTTCGTTCCTCTACGGAAGAAACTTTTTCACCCATCTCCTTTTTAAGCCTAAATGAATGAGGATTTATTAGTAATTTTATTTTCTGTAAGAGCTTTCTATTTTTCTGAAAATGTATTCATTAATTTTATTTTTTCTATAGGAGATCTTATTAATACATTTTTTATCATGATTTTTCAAAAGCAACAAACTATTTTTAATCTCGAGTTTTTTTGTATAATTTTTGTGTAACAATAAGTGAAACGTACAGTTTCGTAGTATTACGTATTTCACAAAACTCCATGAATATAAAATTTACTCTCGATAGCTATAATAACTTTTGTATTAAGGTGTTCACAGACTCATAGAATCACCCAAACGGCTTTTCCAAAACCTGGCTTCTTCTGTAACACCATCTACTGTATATTAGGTGTACAAATAAGTTTTAAAGCGTTTGAAAACAAAGCAGCATGTAATAATATTGAGAGAAAACAACAATACCTTTACGAATCAAAATATGCGCCGTCATTACCTATCACCTTCCGCCATCGGTTTGACAGCTGACGGATTCCAGCCATAAGGAATACTTTGTCGTGTGAGGCAATGAACTCGTCAACCCATTTTTGCACTTCGTCATATGTCCGGAACCGTACAGCAGACAAACCATGTTGCATCGATCGTAACAAATGTTAGTCTGAAGGGGCTATGTCGAGACTATACGCCGGGTGCTCGGAAACTTCCGAGCCAAGCGTCAGTAACGTTTCCTTTACCGATTTCGCGACAAGTGTTGTCATGTAGTAATTTCACGGGACGCAGTCCTTTGCCTGTGAATTGACGTTTACTACAGATTTCCTGGTTCAATCGCAGCAATTGTTGCTTGTAATGATCAACAGTAACAGTTTTACTCTGTACCAATTGTTCGTAATAGAGCACACCCTTCACATCCCACCAGATTCACAGCAGAACTTTCTTGGAGGGAATATTGCATTTCGGTATCGAAGTCGTTGCTTCACCGGGGTCTACCCAGTGTTTTTGCGTTTGGCATTGTCACACCATATCCACTTTTCATCCCCCGTAACGATTTTCCACTGGAAATACTTTCTTGTGTTGTTTATTCAAAAGATTTAAACACTTCATGACCCACTCATTCGTGTTCCTCTGGCTCAGGTCATGTTGAACTCATTTTTCTTCCTTCTGAATCTTTCCCATTGCGCGTAAACGATTCCAAATGGTTTGTTGAGTTACTCCCAGTTGTTCAGCTGGTTCGTTTTGCGTTTGAGAGGAATATTCATCTAGCAATGCTTGCAGTTCCTCATTTGCAACCTTCTGCTGGGCGCTTCTACGTTCTAGATAGCTAACATCAAAATTACCTGCTTTTAACCGTCTAAACTAAAACTCACACTTGCATTTCGATACAATATTCTTCCCCAGAACTGAACAGATCGATGCACATGCTTTTGCAGCACTTCTTCTTGACGCAATTCGTAACGAATGCAGTGCCGAATAAATGCAGAATCGCTTACCATCTTTTACCTACAGATGTTCAAGTGCTTTTGACTGTTGGGCAAACGTCTGTGTCACATTTCATTCTCTGGGCCAGTTACAGACACATGAACAGAAGGAAATGTTGGATGTATAAATTAGCGGTGTACGTCACACAAAAAACGCTTTAAAACTTATTTGTATATCTAATAAAAGTAGGTGCAAAAACTGGGGATGGATATTTATCGCAGCAATGACCTTAATTAATATCATGGAATATGCTATCCATATTATCTGATTTCTCCACAGAACCTCAAAATTAGGTCCACCAACAGACGACTGAAGTTTCATAGTTAATCAAACTTCAAATATTTCCGCAAGTCGCTTTTATAACCAGAATGTTTCCGTTATAGTGTAGCGTTTTTTAAAATTTGAAGCGTGTGTATGTCGAATACAGAACGCTATGAAAAAGTTTGCTATTCTTATTCACTTACTATAAGTGAAACATAGTCATTCAAGTAAAGTTCAAAAAAATCTTTCATTGGAAAATGTATTTTGATTCCAATAGTACAGCCGTTAACCGCCCCTGAAACATAGTAACTCAAACAAAGTTCAAGAGGATCTTTTATTAGAAAATGTATTTAGATTCCAATAGTACAACCGTTAAGCGCTCCTGAAACATAGCAACTCAATGTTCAAGAATATCTTTTATTAGAAAATGTATTTAGGTTCCAATAGTACAGCCGTTCACAGCTCGTGCGCATAATGTGTAAAATGATAGCACGACGATACGTCGTTGAGGTGCTGCAGCCAATATTTTTGCCATAATTCCATGGTATTCCTTATACCGAGTTTCATCAAGACAGTCTCCGCCCGCACACTGCTAATATCAGCAGACAGTGCTTACAATGTGCCCAAGACCTGACCTGTCCAGTGCAAACCCCAAACTTCCGACCAATTGAGAACGTGAGGATGTCATTTGCAGACGACTTAACGCTTCTGCTGGATTTCCTCCAAATATCGATGAAATTATGGACACAGGTCAAGGACTCATGGTCATTGATACCACATGAATGCATCCGTGAACTTTCCCACTCGATGCCATGTTGTTTTGTCGAATATATAGCCCATCCTGGTGGTCACATGACCTTCTAACTCAAGTCCGATTATACTGTCTCCCACCTAACTATCTACATGTGTGATAAGTTACGTCTCATTCCGTGCATTACTCCATGGGGTGGCATTTTTTACGTCAAGTAGTGTATTTTATTTCCCAGAGAAGGATAAGTTAACCGGTTTATCTGAATGGAGATTCGTATTTGTGTACGTGTATGTGCTTTTCCTTTGGTGAGGGTCAAAAGTACAATTCTTCCCGATTTGGCAGAAATATAAAATTTTTGTTGAAAACCATTGTATTATTTCCTGATGTGTTGAAATCCATATCCATTATTTCATTTGTTGAAATGCATTGTATTATGTCCTAGTACGTTTGAATTCATTACTGTTAACTCCTTTGCCGAAACCCATTCTATATCTCTCTTATTGTTGAAATCCATTCTGTTGTCTCCATGTATGTTGAAATTCATTTCTATTATCTCCTTTATTGAAATTCATTCTAACTCTCTTCTACTGTTGAAATCCATTCTATTATCTCCTAGTACGAAGGCATTCATTTCTATTACTACACTGCTAGCCACCCAAAATGCAACACCAAGAAGGACACGAGATAGTAAAGCCAGATTTACTGGACACATAACAACAGATACAAAGATGAAACGATTGAGCTTACAGGCCCGTGCGACTTGCGGAACACGCAGACATCAATAGTTCATGTGGCCCCCATGGCTGGCAATAACGGCTGCTACACGCCGCGGCATCGAACGAAAGAGGCTTTGGATGTGGGCTTGGGGTATGTCGGTCCAGGTTGCTTCCACACGTTGCCACAGTTCATCAGGCGTAGCCGCGGGTGGTGCTAGCCTGCCCACTCGGTTGCCGATCAGCGACCAGACGTGTTCGATGGGCGACATATCGGAAGAACATTCGGGTCACGGCAGCAGTGACACCTGGTGGGCTGTGAAGAATTGTTGCACGATGCGTGTCACGTGCGGGAGCGCATTGCCCTGTTGAAGCGTGGCCACTGGCAGGTCTTGCAAGTAACTGAGGACTACAGGCTCCAAAACGTCGGAGATGTAGCGGTGGCTGTTGAGTGTACCGGTGGCCGTTAGCATCAGACCTTTTGCCATTTTTCAGGAAACAAATGAATGTCCTTGTGAGAAGGACTCGGGGTTTGAGCTGAAGAACGCAGTGACGAAATTTTCCATCTCTGGAACTGTGCTGAACCGCTGTTGAGCTAGAGAATGTTGTATAGCGCGAAACTGATGAAAGTCTGAGGGTTTAATTTCCGGGGAGTAAGCCAGGTGCGGTAAACCCTCCAAGTGTAACTGTTCAGGGGTTGATTTCGTGGTGGCACCGACATGTGGTCTGGCATTATCGTGTACGAGGATGACTGGGATCACTTCTTTACCTGTCCATGGGCGTTTTTGCTCGATTGCGGAGTTCAGTTTTATCAACTGATCGCTATATCATTGTGCAGTAATTGTTTCACCCGGTTTCGACAGTTCGAAGTACAGCACTCCATGCATATCCCTCCACACACACACACAACAGCACATTTTCCCGTGGATATCCTGTTTTGCAGTGGACGTTGATGGCTGACCTGAGTCGAGCCAGGATTGCTTGCGTACGGGGTTGTTGTAATAGACCTAATTTTTAATCCCCGGTGACAACCTTCCACAAGAAATTCTTCCCTTGAAACCATTTCAGCAACGACATGCAGATGCCTAATCGTTGACCAATATTACGCTCCGTTAAAGTATGCAGAATTGACTTACCAATCTTCTGGATCGTCCCCAAGGCCTGTAGACGCCGTACCACCGTTGATTGAGTCATTTTCAAACGTTTCGCCAGTTGCGTGGTCGATTGTGTGGCATCCTCTTACAACAGCGATTCCAGCTCCTCGTCGGCGAGTTCCTGCGGTGTACTTGCAAGTGACTTGTCTTAAAAGCTTAGATCACCTTTCTTAAACCTGGCAAATCATTCTTGACACGTCCGCTCACCCATAACCGTTTCGTCATACGCTTGGCATATTGAACCGTATGCTTCACTCGCGCTTTTCCTTAAATTAAACATGAATAACAAACAGTGCCGCAAATGAACTTTATCGACCGCCATGCTTGGCTTCGTGTACGAACTGACACCAAGGGTAGCCTGCCGGTTAGATCCCTACAGTGCCATCTAGTGAGGGAGGCGGAAACATTTGCATACCCCTAATACAGTATTATCTCGCAGTATGTTGAAATCCATTCTATATCTCTCCTATTGTCGAAATTTATTTCATTATTTACTAATACGTCGGATTCCCTTTTTGTCACCTCCGTTGTTGAAATCCATTCTATTATCTCCTAATACCGCACATACCAAGCGGAAAAGCTGCTCATAAAATTTGCGAATTGCATCCTAATGCATTTTTTTTGCTACAGTACTACACTGAATAGAATGACTTGTGTCTTACATTTAGTAGAAAGTGTATTCAAAATACAGTATGTTTATTTGAATATATAAATAAACTTAGTGAGTTTAAACAACGTCGTGAAAACAAATAACATTCATGTGATGAAGGCTCTTCAGAACTCAAAACTTTCTACAACTTAAAACGAATTTTAGCTAACTTAATACATTTACTTTTTCCCTTAACGATATTTTTTTCTGTGAAATTAATTAAAGCAAGTTTAAAAATAAAATTTTTTTTCGTGTTTAATCTTCTCAAGCTGATAGGTTTTGGCCATGTAGAGCTTTCTGGTAATGAATGATATCACATTTAAGCAAATTTACCCAGCATTGATGAAAAGAACGCCAGCTTTGACTGCACTGATCAATCAAAAAACAACAGGAAACGAAAAAGATTTGCTCATAACATTTGCAAGCAAGTTTTTCGATAAAGTATTCCAGAAAATTTATGTTAGTATTGTGCTCTTGCTGTAACTCAAACACAGTCGATGTTAATTACTTTTAAAAGCAGACAGAGTAGCTACCGGATGTAAATATTCCTTTTTTCTTAATTAATGATTGATCCGACTTTTTTGTTACACTATAAACCTAGCAGTACAATTTATCATGCAGCGCTGAAGCAGTTTATGCAGGTGGTCGAAGTTGAACAGAAGGAAACAAGACAAACAATGCATAAGAAGTTAAAATCGAAATATTATCCTCGATTATCTAATGACTGTTTATCAGTGTTCAACGGCAAAAGTAAACAAGTTATTAAAATCATGCAATGCATTGATTATTATGATACGCTTTCCAACATACCAGAAATCATTACTCAAGTTATGAGGATAATGGCTGTGGAATAAATCTCGTTCCTGTGCTTTGACATTTTTCCTCATCTCGAAGATATTCAACAGAACCGGTAAAGTATACTTTCGAAACAATATGATAAAGTTTTGTCTCAATCGAAGCATTTTTACGTAAGTTAAAGCGCATAAGGGTGATGGAATGGATCCCGCGCCTATGTCGTGACCTTTGACCCGATTTCGTCCATTTTCAATAGGGTTCGTCCTCAGGTGGTCCCCATCAAAATACTAACATTTCATCGAAATAGAACCATATTTACGCAAGTTAGGAAGCATAAGAGCAATGGAATGCATCCCGCTTCTATGTCCTGACCTTTGACCCCACTTCACCCATTTTTAATAGGGTTCGTCCCTAGTGGTCCCCTACCACATACTAAATTTTCATTGAAATCGAAATATATTTACGCAAGTTATGACGCATAAGGGCGATGGAATGGATCCCACTCCTATGTCGCGACCTTTGACCACATTGGTCCCATTTTCAATAGGGGTTGTCCCCAGGTGGTCCCCTAATACATACTAAAATTTCATCGAAATCGGACCAGTTTTACGCGAGTCATCGTGCGGAGAGACAGATGAAGCTGGAGCATTTACGCTTCTTCAACCTACGGTTGGAAAGCGTAAACAAGTATCTACAACGCAGAGCATCTAATCTTCAGCTAAAATCAGGAGATTCATGATGTTATCAAGAGTTTTTTCAATTTCTTATACAACGTCTAGCCATTTTGATAGAAATTCTCTCTTATTACAGTACAGCCAGCGGGGCCGGTGCCCAGGGCCCCTACCTGAACATGGGCCCCCAACGCCCCATGTGTGTTATGGATTTACAAAAAGTCCAACTCTTTCACCACTCACCAGCAGTTATTATTATTATTATTATTATTATTATTATTATTATTATTATTTACCGAAAAGGAAGTTGTCCCGCCTTGTTTTTCAAACTTTGTTTGTAGCTTTAATTTCCCGAGCGTGGAGACAGGAGTGAAGTTAGGTGTTAGGATGGAGCTTTTGTGACAAAACAAAGAAAGAAAGCCGACCTCCCTTCCAGTCCTGAGTGGGGGTCATAGAGATTTGTTGAAAAAATTAAATGAAAATTCTGAACGAAAGTAAAAATGTGTAATTCGTAAACATGCATGAGGTATCCGAAAAACAAAATGGCGTATCAGCATGTATCCGAAGAACATTTCTAAAGAAATGTCGTGAGCGCAGGGATTTTATTTTTGACTGACGGGGCAAATGTTTCGGTTTATCTTGTTTTTGGCATACATCTCTAGAATTCCGAATGTAATGCAACTACAGTACACTTCCACAAGCGCAAATCCAAGTGTTTATGTTGTCACAGGAGAATTGTCGATTTTTAAAACGCAAACTATTTCCCGACCTCAGATGATTCATTTTCAAAAGAATTTAATTGTCAAATGTAATTCAGTGAGCTAGATGTACAATTACGTGAGAATTAACTCATGTTCATGTGAGCAAGGTATTTTTTTCTCTGCTTCCACTCATACATCGCATTTTTTCCGAATCACTTTCTCCATTTAAACAGTCATTTGTGTTGTCCATCTATACGAAGAAGTGCACGTATGTTTACCATTGGAGTTTGCCCACTAAGGCTACTTACATATGTTCAATCTTCGGTGTTTAAATGAATGACAATGACCGGCGCCGTACATCGGCATTTTTGTCCCGTGCGTCACACTGTCTGAAAACGACGCTGGTTGGTTTATTACTTTCTTCTGTTTTAATTTAATTTTCGTTGAATGATCTTTTTTATTCACTAAGCAACTTAATGTGAGCGCATTTGGTGGACTTCATGGAGTTCTATAATTTTTGTCATGTACCATTTTTCATTCAAGTGGTATTAAAAAGTTACTGGATATTGCTGAATATTGAATGTTTCCCTATCACTTGAGGAATAAATTTGGGGAGTCCTTCATGTAGCAGTCGATTGATAATGGTTGACAATGCTATAAAAGATCTGGGGCCCCCAAAGGTGTTAAGATGACACTGAGTACAGCGTCTAAAATCCGAACAAGCTCTCCTTCCCTCCACTTTCTTTTTTGATTGTGGAAAGTTTAAATATACTCCGTTCTTTTTAACGCTTTCCAACCGTAGGTTGAAGAAGCGTATATGCTCCAGCTTTGTCCGTCCGTCCGCACGATAACTCGCGTAAAAATGATTCGATTTCAATGAAATTTTAGTATGTGGTAGGGAACCACCTGGGGACGAACTGTATTGAAAACGAACGAAATGGGAGTCAAAGGTCACGACATAGTAGCGGGATTCATTCCATTGACCTTATGAGTCATTACTTGCGTAAATACGGTTCGATTTTGATGAAATTTTAGTATGTAGTAGGGGACCACTTGAGGACGAACCATATTAAAAATGGGCGAAATGGGGTCAAAGGTCAGGACATAGGATCGGGATCCATTCCATCGCCCTTATGCGTTATAACTTACGTAACAATGCTTCGATTGAGACAAAACGTTAGCATGTTGTTCCGTAAGTATACTTTACCGGTTCTGTTGAATATCATCGAAATCGGGTCAAAGGTCAGGACATAGGAGCGAGATTTATTCTACAGTCATTATCCTCATAACTTTAGTAATAACTTTAGTAATGATTTCTGGTATGTTGGAAAGCGTATCATAATCAATGCATTGCATGATTTTATTAACTTGTTTAACTTGGCACTTGATGATAATGGAATCGCCTAATGTTTGGGGTGTAAGTATTTTGAAGGTGCGGTATCGAAGGCGGAAGTGACTTCTGATACTCAGAGACAAAAGGCGAAAACTTCCCCGCTCACTTGTTCCTGCTGGGCTAAGATTTTACGACCGATCACCACGAAAGTACCACCCCCTGTTTTATCCCTCAGCAACATTGTTCACTGTGAGCCGAGAGGAAAGTTATTCCTCCTGTTTAAAAATTTCACAGCAATAGTAACAAGTTAGTAAAATTGTGCAATGCATTGATTATGATACGTTTTCCAACATACCAGAAATCATTACTCAAGTTATGAGGATAATGGTTGTGGAATAAATCTCGATCCTGTGTCCTGACCTTTGTCCCCATTTCGATGATATTTAACAGAATTGGCTCAGTATACCTCCGGAATAACATACTAATGTTTTGTGGCAACAGAAGCACTTTTAGTCAAGCTATGATGAAAATAGCTTTGGATTAAACCTCGCTCCTGTGTCCTGACCTTTGACCCCATTTCGTGGATATTAAACAGAACCAGTTCAGTACACTTCCGGAACAACATGATAAAGTTTTGTCGCAATCGCCGCATTATTACGTAAGTTATGATGCATAAGGGCACTGGAATGGATCCCGCTCTTATATCCTGACCCTTGACCCTATTTCGCCTATTTTCAATAGGGTTCGTCCCCAGTGGTCTCCTACCATATACTGAAATTTCATCGAAATCGAACCATGTTTATGCAAGTTATGAGGCATAAGGGCAATGGAATGGATCCCGTTCCTATGTCATGACTTTTGACTCCATTTCGTCCATTTTCAATAGGGTTCATCCCCAGGTGGTCCTCTACCACATGCAAAAATCTCATCGAAATCGAACCATTTTTACGCAAGTTATGTGGCATAAGGGCAATGGATGCCGCTCTTATGTCATGACCTTTGACCCCATGTCGGCCGTTTTCAATAGGGTTCATCCCCAGGTGGTCTCCTACCACATACTAAAATTTCATCGAAATCGAACCATTTTTACGCGAGTTATCGTGCGGACGGAAATAAAGACGGGCAGACAGACAGACAGACGGAAAATCTGGAGCGTATACGTTTCTTCAACCGTACGGTTGAAGAAACATTTATGCTCCAGATCTTTTTTGAGAGCATGCACAATAAATCTTAGGTTGCGGTGCTGGGTCAATTTAGTAACCCCCCCATTGGTACAAGTTGTTTCCTATTGCATAACAACAACAAAAATCCTTGTCTTATGTAATTATTTTTGTATATAGTTGCTCATTTTTAGTACATGTATTTAAATAATATAATGTAGAAATGTTAACGTATTTGTATTTTTTTACATGTTCGATAATCCGAACTACCAGTGGTCCTAATTACTTCGGAATTTCGACGCTCTACTGTACGTGTATACAAAGGGACTCAAAATCCGGTTTCTTTTAACCCTTTAAGCAATCTATATATTAGGGCGAATCAAAAAGTAACTTACCCCTTAATACCTGCAGCTGTAAGCAAATGAACATAACGGTTATCTCTCTCCTCCATATAGTCCCCCTGCAGGTGGATGCACTTCCTGTTTGGCTCCACTAGCTTTTTCATTTCTTGGGAACAGATTTTCAGCTGCTCCAGAATCCAGGTGAGCACTGCTTCCTTAATCTCACCATCAGATGTGAACCTGCAACCGCGTAAAGCCTCTTTAAGTGAACTGAAAAAGTGATAATCGCATGGTGCGAGATCAGGGCTGCAACGAGGATGTGGAATAAGTTCAAACCGCAGTTATTGCATTGCCTACACCTTTGTGACCGCTACATGGGAATGTGCATTGTCATGGTGCTGCAAGAATTTTTTTACAGCATTTCCCTTCTTTTGCTGCGAATTGCAGGTTTTAGCTTTTTCCTAAGCATAGCACATTACGTTGCACTGATCACTATTTTTTCATTTTCCTGAAAATGCGCTAGAAGAGGATCCTGCATTTCCCAAAAGCAGGTCAGAATGATTTTCTTGCCGGAGGGATGTCGCTTGAATTTCTTCTTTACTGGAGAAGACGGGGGATTTCACTGCATGTTTTGTCCCTTGCTTTCGGGTTCACGGCGATTAACCTACGTAATCATTTCAGAATAATCTGACCACTCACCTAAAAATGGAAATAACTACCCTTGGCATGGATGACAGCGACGAGGCGGCATGGCGTGGGCGCAATGAAGCCCTGGAAGGTTGTCCGAGGCACACGTGCCCATTCGGATTGCAGCAGAGCACAGAGGTCCCGAAGATGACGTGCTTGTGGGTTGGTACGTCGAAACTGTCGATCCAAATAGTCCCACAAGTGCTCTATGGGGCTGAGGTCTGGCGATTTCGCCGGCCAAGGGAGAACAGAGGCTTTGCTGTCGTGTTCCTGGAGCCAGTCAGTCACCCCCTTAACGACGGGGCACGACGTATTACCCTGTTGGTAGACACCATCACCACCAGGGTAAACGTTCAACATGAAGGGATGCATGTGGTCAGCGAGGATGGACAGCTGGCCATTGGCGTTCAGGGACCCATGCAGTGGTACCAGCAGTCCAGGTCATACCAGGAAAACATCCCTAGAGATGCACACTGCCACCGTCGGCCTGTACTTCTTGTCCGGTTGTTGGTTCTCGTTTATCTGAAACCGTATCCGCCACCGCCCGTCACTTCTGTGGAGTGCAAACTTCGATTTGTCGAAGAAGGAAACCTTCTTTTACTGTCCAATGACCATAGTCCGATGCGAACTGAAGGCGTCGGTGCGATGGGCCTGGGTTAGCATGGGCGCCCTGACGCAGCGTCGACTTCGTCCCCCATGCGTAATAGGGTTCGCTCTACTGTTAGCGGGGACACTTACCTGGGTACCCCAACTTTCATTTGTGTGGTCAATTGCTGTACTGCTGAGCGTCGATTGCCCTTTACCAGTCAAAGGAGTCAACGTTCTCCTCTGTGGTAGATGGGCTTTGGGGATTCACAGTTATGACGTCCGGAGGTAATCAGTGTGCCAGCGGTCCATTCTTGGTACATCCTTACTACAACACCTCGCGAACAGCCCACAAATTCTGCTGTTTCTGAGATGCTTCCACCCTTGGCGCGGTAGCCGATGATCATTCCTTTTTGAAGGTTAGCCAAATCACTACCTCTGCCCATTGTGCTCACGTCACGCACTATGGCTCATCTGCCCTGGCCGGCCGCTTATATCTCCGTGTGGTCGACCTTGTCACGTGCACTCTGTGACGCGCCTGCGCGGGTACTCTGTGATTCTGGGGGGTGGTCATATTATTCTGATACGACCGTTATGTCGCGTCGCCGGCAACAATTCGCTTCTAAACATTCGGATTTTCTTCACAACGTTTCAAAACTTCGGTGGCAACCGTCACGCGCTGTTGCTTTTGCAGATCAGTAAGCTGTTTGGGTACCTATCTTGCGTAAACTTTACGATACCCCAAATCATCATGAACTATGTCATATGCGGATCCATAGCTGATATCCAAATCTGCAGCAACAGCGGACAGCGTAATCTGTCTGTCTTTTCTGATCAAGCCATTCATTCACCCTGTAGATTTGGGCGTGTGTGCGCTATGTTGATGGCTGACCAGGTCGAGCTCCTTCGATCAAACTTGTACTTCCCCTTTAAACCTTTCTTCTAGTGGCGCATCTTGGGTAAGAGAACTTGGCTATCTTCCCTGTTCCCCTCCACCCAGTACTGTTTTTTTTTTAAATTGCGAAGTTTAATTTATAATTGTTAAGTAATACAGTAGAAGTAACTTTTTTTTTAAATTTTAGGTACATGCCATTGCTAACATGATACCAAATAATTATGAGGATTAGGATTTGATCACTTATTTGTACATGGACTCCATTCTTCTTCTGAATACTTTACTTACATATGAACTCCATTCTTCTTCTGAATACTTTATTTGTACATGAACTCCATTCTTCTTTCCTTTTGCGTGAACTTGAGTGCTACGTTTTCACAAAATGTTTTTTAGAAGTACTTTTTCGTATTTAAAAAGAATATTTTTCTCTATTGACAAAACATCCAACTTTTTCATATGTGCATGTCCTTGTGTGGCTGTAAGATATGTACTGTATATCTTGATTCTTTTTAATGCTGAAAAACTTCTTTCGGCAATTGTAGTTGTTGATGGAAAGTTTAATATGAGGTCTCCTAATTTGTACACCTCACTGAACACTATGTCCAATTTATTCAACTTTCTGTAACACGTTATGTCTCTTACTGATTTGTTTTTCTATTCATCAAGGAAATAAAACACCTTCAGTTCATTTTTCAGTTGAGCTGTATCAAAATTTGAAGCATAGAGTTCTTTAAGTTCTGACAGTAGATGTTCAGGGAAGCTTTCACAGAATTTATCAAAATAGTTCGAATCCAACAAAGCCACGAATTTAAGATATAATATCTCTGATTTTTATTCATTGACACTTCACAAAAACCGAAAAAACTCTCGCGAAACAATTATGGACTGGAATTTGCGAGTGACTGAGATAGTCTAACTCTTCTTTTTTCTGAGCAAACCGTTTCCCAAAGCAATGGCCCATTCCCCTCTACCAGCTGATTCATGTTGTCATGGAAACGCTAGCAGGCGAATGTACGGAACGTTTTCGAATCAGAGCTGCGAAGACTCTGGAAGGGCTGCTTGCGTTATGCCGTTTGTTTTCGCTTGCCAGACTGAGTCAAGGAAGCGAATCCTCACGCCTTTTTTTTGTTTTGCACTGAAAGCATCGACATATTTTAATACCGTTGATAATTGACTTTTATTTGTGTATATTTAATTCAGTTTTATTAGTGCATCCTCTGGGCTTCGCAGCCTAGCTAGCTGCGAATATACGCCAGTGTTTTCTTTCCATTCATATGCTTTTCGCTGAGTCATGCTGTTTTCATTTCCGTGCTGAGCCAACATATTTCGGCAAATTTCAGCAGGTTTCGCTCATTCTGTTGAAAGCAATCTCACTACAGCACGTTGTTCAACAATGGTGCAATCCCGAAGTCCATGTTTATTTGATCTTGGATTCAACTACACCGAGCTGGGGAACCTTTACTTGTTGGAAGACCGCATTGAGTTGGTTGTAATCTAACAAGGCAACATTCAAGAAACTTCAATTAGATATACACTATATTGACAAAAGTCACCAGATACCCCTTCAAAAGCAAATGAACGTATCCGCTGCGTTGTTAAGATGCGCGGTACAGCTGCAAACGATATGAAAGCAAGCCTGCAGATGACTGCGATCATATCGCACTGTGAAGTTGAGTGAAAATGTCGCGGCGGAAGAGAACTGACTTTGAGAATGGAAAGATTGTTGGGTGTAATATTAGCGGGTTGCCGAGAGACGTATAAACGTACCGAGAGACGTATAAACCGAGAGACGTATAAACGTACCCAAGTCAACTGTTTTGGATGTATTGGATAAGTGGAAGAAACATGGCGCGCCTGAAGTAGCGAAATGTACCGGCATACCAAAGAAAATCAGTGATAGAGGACGTCGAAGCCTCAGGATAGTCGTTACAGCTAATCGACGGAGTACTGCACAAGACCTTAGTGTACAGGTGCGTAAAAATGCTGGAACCTTGGTATGTACATGCACCATTCACAGATAACTTCATCCCATGGGTTACCGTGGTCGTGCGGCTGCTCATAAGCATTTAATCTCCACTCGAATGCTACTCGTCGTTTAGCATGGTGAAAAGAACATTTATCGTAGACTGTAGATCAATGGAAACGTGTCCTATGGACTAATGAATCCAGATACACGATCCATTGGCCTGATGGCCGTGTGTGGTTATGGCGGCAGCCGGGGGAACGCTATTTACCACAGTGTACTGTTCCTACGGTCAAGTTTGGATGGCAGTGTACTCGTGTGGTGGTTTTCGTGGTATGGTCCGGCCCATTGGTTATCGTGGAGAAACCTGTAAAACCAGCACGTCTACCTAGATATTCTAGACAATTATGCCGTACCGACTCTGTGGCAACACAATGGAACCGAGCCTTGTTGGTACCAGCAGGATAATGCACCCAACCATAAAGCCAGGACTGTCACAGCTTGGTTTAACGATAATTTCGTATCGTGCGTGGACTGGCCAGCAAAGATCCCTGATGTTAATCCTATGGGGCACCCATTGAATGAATTAGAGCGCCGCATAAGAAGTTTGGAACCAAGGCCTACTACCAAGCTACAGTTAGCGGCCGCGTTATGTACTGAATGGAAGCGCATACCTATAGCTGTGTTCTAAAACCTTGTCGAAAGCATGTCTCGAAGGGTCAGTGCATGTATCAAGGCCAAAGGTGGACCGACACCGTACTAATGTATGTCAATAAATGCTATATTGTGTTTCTCTTTTAGGTGTCCAGTGACTTTTGTCGATACAGTACTTCAAAATGTGCACTATTGTGTAAAAATCTAATTACTATGTACTAACTTACTTCAGAAAATGAAAAAGAAAATGGTAATTCTAAAGTTAACTAGTCTCTTACTGACTTTGCTGGGATTACGTTTTGTTGGAAAGCAATTGAATATTGGGTTGCACTATTGAGGTTTGCAGTTTCATCCGATCCTCTAGGTGGGTGTCCGTGGTTTGTAATCTTC
Organism: Macrothele yani; assembly: GCA_039090855.1. Lineage (NCBI taxonomy): Eukaryota > Metazoa > Arthropoda > Arachnida > Araneae > Macrothelidae > Macrothele > Macrothele yani. The sequence continues at coordinate 120,611,394 of CM076989.1, forward strand.
AGGGCGTCTTGATTTGGGTTAGGTAGGAGAATGTAGATTCGCAGCAATAAGTGGGTATTCTAATGCATTTTGCCTTATTTTAATTGGATCTTTCTTATTATAAAATAAGGACTTTAAAATGCCGTCTTCTGAGAGCTTAATCAATTCCATCTGTACTTCTATAAGAGCCATGGAGACATCAACTAGGTGAGGTTGAAATGCTAATTTAAGTGTGATATCATGATTTTTAAAGTCAGTGAACCTTTAATTGTATTCTCCAATTAATTAGTCTATAACAGCTGCGTATTTTAAAAATGATTCGTATGAATCCTTCTGCTCATCAACGAACTTGGCTGACTGGGATAAACGTTCATCCGAAATTTCCTTTTGAAGAAGTAATGTTTTAATTGTGGCCGTCAGTCGGAGAGCATTATTTCGTTGAATCTTCTTTTACTCTTTGGTATTTTAAATACGGTTATTTTAAGATTAAAATACAAATAATAAAAGACAAACAAAAAGATATTTAAACAGAATAACTACACTAGTGATCCGAAATTTCTTGGCGTAGAACAGAAATCAAAGCTTCCTAGCTTTTGCGCATCACCCAGATAGCTTTTTCAAGGAAAGTGTTGAACTTTGCTGTCTACCTTCCTTGAAAAAGCCACCTGGTTGATGTGCGAAATCTTGGAAACTGATTTCTATTCTACTCCAAGAAATTTCGGATCACTAGTACAGTTATACTATTTAAGTACAGTTGGTGTATTGTTCCTCGTTATTAATTAGTATCTGCACTTTCAGAGCAATATGGAACACCTTTAATTTGCAGTTTGCTGTCTACCTTCCTTGAAAAAGCCATCTGGTTGACGTACGATAGCTTGGAAACTTTTATTTTTCTTCTACGCCAAGAAATTTCGGATCACTAGTATAGTTATACTATTTAAATACAGTTGGTGTATTGTTCCTCGTTATTAATTAGTTTCTGCACTTTCTGAGCAACGTGGAACACCTTTAATTTGCAGTTTTCTGTCTACCTTCCTTGAAAAAGCCATCTGGTTGACGTGCGATAGCTTGGAAACTTTTATTTTTCTTCTACGCCAAGAAATTTCGGATCACTAGTATAGTTATACTATTTAGATATAGTTGGTGTATTGTTCCTCGTTATAAATTAGTATCTGCACTCCTCCGAGCAATGGGGAACACCTTTAATTTGCAGTTTGCTGTCTGCCTTCCTTGAAAAAGCCATCTGGTTGACGTACGATAGCTTGGAAACTTTTAATTTTCTTCTACGCCAAGAAATTTTGGATCACTAGTATAGTTATACTATTTAAATACAGTTGGTGTATTGTTCCTCGTTATTAATTAGTTTCTGCACTTTCTGAGCAACGTGGAACACCTTTAATTTGCAGTTTTCTGTCTACCTTCCTTGAAAAAGCCATCTGGTTGACGTGCGATAGCTTGGAAACTTTTATTTTTCTTCTACGCCAAGAAATTTCGGATCACTAGTATAGTTGTACTATTTAAATACAGTTGGTATATTGTTCCTCGTTATTAATTAGTATCTGCACTCTCCGAGCAATGTGGAACACCTTTAATTTGCAGTTTTCTGTCTACCTTCCTTGAAAAAGCCATCTGGTTGACGTGCGATAGCCTGGAAACTTTGATTTTTCTTCTACGCCAAGAAATTTCGGATCACTAGTATAGTTGTACTATTTAAGTACAGTTGGTGTATTGTTCCTCGTTATTAATTAGTATCTGCACTCTCCGAGCAATGTGGAACACCTTTAATTTGCAGTTTGCTGTCTACCTTCCTTGAAAAAGCCATCTGGTTTACGTGCAATAGCTTGAAAACTTTGATTTTTCTTCTACGCCAAGAAATTTTGGATCACTAGTATAGTTATACTATTTAAATACAGTTGGTGTATTGTTCCTCGTTATTAATTAGTATCTGCACTCTCCAAGCAATGTGGAACCCCTTTAATTTGCAGTTTGCTGTCTACCTTCCTTGAAAAAAATATCTAGTTGATGTGCGAAAGCTTGGAAACTTTGATTTTTATTCTACGCCAAGAAATTTCGTATCATTAGTATAGTTAAATTTGGATTCACTCAAAAGGCCGTACTTAATAGCATAGAAGGCGGCAGGTTCTTCATCCTTTACTAGACTAATGGCAGAGCGCTGCGCTGTCCGTGTTCGAACTATGCGTAAGCCATTGCGAAGGTGTTGAATTGCGTTAACTTCTATCCATTGCTGTTATCGCGTAATTTTTGAATTGCTTTGTTGATTTACCTACGGGCTTGAACCAAACGGTGCCCAAAATGTTCTTCTCTCCCCAAACAGAAAAATTTACATAGCGGCCAGCTTTGACGGAAGCTACGGGAAAATAATTCCGTTTTCCCCAGTATTTCAGCAGTACCGAGCATAAAGCTGTCATCGGTGATAAGCGTTCTCGTTTAGTTTTTTATTCTCTGTTTCATGATCAAGGCATGACGAGAAAGGGCTTGTCTTCCTGACATGAATATCATGTCACAAGGTAGAAGCAAGTTATTCAAGCATCTTCTCCTTTCATAGGTTTGGGTATAGCCCTTTTATCAGGAATTTCAGTCAGAAATGATTAGTGTCAATCATCCCTTTAAATCACCAGCTTATGTGCGTAACAAAACAAAGAGGGGAAAGCAGAGTTTTTTGAAGATCTGGCCAGCAGATTGCTCGTTCGAGCTGGTTTGAAACAACTTAACATAACCCGAATGAATTCAGAATATTCAAAGCAAATTGAATTTGCTTGTACTACTTACTGGTCATCCATGTAACCCTTCTCAGAAAACTTAGAAAACAAATTTTAAGTCTTTTTCGATTGGAGGTTTAACGACCACCGTGAGAAAATTAATGGGCTATAAGCAGTCACTCGTCCCTAATCTAGGGTCACTGGTTCCAGGGAAGGGAGTGAGCCAGTGCCTTAAGACAAACACAACATCCATGCCTCACCGGGATTCGAACCCGGACCCCTTTCGGGCGAATGATCAGAGGCCATCGCTTAGACCACTGCGCAAACGGGGCTGCCTCTCGATTTCCCATGTGTTATGAAGAATATTTTCTCCTTGATCGATTTACCGAATGAATTCGTTCCAGCAGCTTTAGGCTCACTTCTTAGGCAACGAATATTGTGACGTACTACAGAGGTAAAGCACGTGTCAAGACGACAAACCTGCAACGATATATTCTATCCGTGTAGTTTAGTTGGGAGAGTAAATCACTCCGGTAGTGAGATGGCCCGAATACAATCGCCGTTATGGAAAAATTTGTGTTTTTACAATATATGTTAATTCAAGATGATTTCAGCCCATTTTGTTTACGCTGAGTTAACTCATTCCAGCTGGTAAAAGGTGTAAAGTAATAGTCAATTTTAAGAAAGTTTAAAGGTTGTAACTAATTATCCAAACGTTAAACTCTCCCTCTAAAACACTTAACAGCTTATCTCCCCTACAAAAACACAAGTGTTGTGGAACTGCTGGCCGCCAGCTGGCAGTGATAGGTCACTCTTGGCTGAAATCTGCCCCTGACGGTACGGTAGCGATTCGTTGGTGGCTATGCCATCAACTAGCAGCCTCTTTGTTGGCCATGAGACATCGCTGAAAAATTCGAGCCACCAACCTAGTGCCACAGCTGGTCCGAAGCTGGTAACCGAAGCAACCCCAACAGGAGGTGCAATCAGCGGGACTGCGCATGCGCAAGAGCAGCACGTGCAGAGAGTCTTGTGCCAGTTAGTTGACGTCGACACCATCGCCTTCGTGTAATTGCAGTAGTTACTTCTGTGCTGAAGATTATTACTATAATGGCTCAAATAAATGAAAGCTAAGAGTTTTTTAATACCCACGTTCTTAAAAACTATTATAACGTAAATGTCTTTCGTTATATTACCTTTATCGCTCTTTTTACGTTATTTTAAAAACATAACCCTACGATGAAATAGTTCCTAAATTAAACCTTAACGCCCAGTCGAAACATTTAAACAGAAGTCAAACTTACGGAAATTGGCTTTATTCCAGACGAATTCATCAATACATCATATCACTTTACATTTTACCTAACAAATCAGTATCAACCACATTCAACACTCCACATTCCACACTAGCAACTGTTGTCTCGTAGTTTATACCTCTGGTTCTTATCTCATAACAGGCATAAGTCACGTTCGTTCTACCTCAATTGTGTTGCCAACAGTATTCGTTTGAGAGAGAAGATGTCACGTTAAGTGTGAAGTATAACTGAGAACAAACTCAAGATTTACATAGGGAAAGAAACTAAAAAGGAAAGTAAATTTAGAATATACGTCACACTATGCTAGTTCCCATCTAAGAATATTTGAATGGCATACTTTAAATTGGGTCATATTTTCTGCTAAAATTTATTCTGTCTGGTGAAAAAATTTTCTATTTTTTTCAGTTGCGGTATAAAACGACCTAATAGGAACATTTTTTTTGACATTTCATTAAGACAGCTAGGTTTAAAAAAGCGAGGGGGGCACGTGTAAACTGAGGTAAAGGAACCGTCACAACATGCAAGAAGAACGCGAACATATAAATGAATCAATCGCGTTCCGCGACCACGGCACTATATTTAGAAGAAACGCCTTGTGAAAACAGAAGTTTGTTCGCTCACTCCGGAGTAAGTCACTCTCCTAACTGAGCTACGTGGATGGAATGTCTCGCTGCAGATTTGTCGTCTCGGAACATATTTTCACCTATGTAGTACGTCACAGCCTTTAAGTTTTACTTCCGTTAATAAGGAGTGAAGTTACCTCAATGTAAAAAAACCTTTACGTTGAAAAAATAAATTACAAAAATTATATAAAACGGACATTTACAAAAAATAACTCGCAATATTGTAAAATTAGAATAAACGTCCTAGTTTCTCACGTTTGCGCGGAAATGAGGCTCACCTTCAAGCAGTCTCCGATTTCGTGGCCCCGCCTTTCTCAAGGGGAGGGGGTGTATGTGACCTATCACTGAGTTGACGCATAAGCCTCGCCGGCGTAGTTCAGTTGGGAGAATATCCAGCTCCGAAGTAAGAAGACGTAGGTTCGAAACTCACGATAGGCAGAAACGGCTCGTTCGCTATGCTTAGAATGAAAATATACGCAACTTAAACACCACGATTGTCCGTTTTCTATTATTCATATAAGGCAGAATTCATCAATATTGGAAATCAATATACGTCATTTCGGAAATATGCATGCCCATGATCATCGTCTTGGCGTTATCGATTTTTAGAATGATCCATATGCAATAGGTTACAAGTAGCAGATAAAATCAAGGGCACAGCAAATACGGAGAAAGATATTAGTAAGACACCAGCACTAAAACGATAACAGAGTAGCAAATAAATAAAAAATTAGAATAGGAAGATACTATTCTGAAAATTAATATACTGCATTATCACTCTAGCAATATTTTAGCCATTATTAATTTATTAGACGTTATTAATGTGTTCAAATTTTTTTTATTAATGTGTTCGTTATTAATTTTTCGCGAAAGTGGAATCAATATCTGTCTTTGTTTTATCACCTGGGGCTCTCCCGAAATGTAAGTTACATACATCAAAGATTTCTGCGATAATGAATAACACAAGAACTAAGAAATTCTTAACCTGAAAACTTCTGATGATAGAACAGGTAAGAGTACCTTCGGATTCATCTAGTTTTAGTTTCCGCCCGAAACGCATTTGTTTGTGGAGTCTCATCAATCCAGATTTTGAGTAATACTCAATTAGCTTTCAAAATGATCTTAGAACAGAGTATTGAATAGTTTGGTTTTTAAATGGCAATTGTTGAGCTTTAAAAGTGATATTTGAATTGAAATCTTTACGCTATGAGGCTCGGATAACGTACACACCCACACCCACCCACCCACATACACACACAGAGTTAGGTCAGATATGAATTTTGACATGTGCTAATTTTTAAGAGATGGTTATTTAATTTTTAAAAGTTGTCCTTTTACTGAAAAGAGATGCCCTCCTGAGTTTTTGATTTCTTCAAAAAAAAATCTGTTCTGTTCCTTTTGAAAAACATTGAAATAAGAACTTTTGAACACTTTGTCAACACACCGTTGATCTTTAATGATTGCGCTGTTTAATTGTTCTCTCTTTTGATTTCGCGTGGTGCATCGTTGAAACGCCATTTTCTTATGTTTGATTATTTGTAAAACATACGCACGCACGCACATACACACGTTTGAACACTGTCAACATATCGCTGAGCTTTGAAACACTGCGTTGTTTAAGTCTTCCATTCTTTGCTCGCGTGGTGCACCGTTGAAACGCCACCTTCGTATGTTTGATTATCTGCATGTCACATACGTTTGAACACTATGTCGACACACCGTTGAGCTTTGAAACATTGTGTTGTTTAAGTATTCTATCCTTTGATTTCGCGTGGGGAATCGTTGAAACGCCACCTTCATATGTTTTATTAAATTATTTGCATACACACACACACACACACACACACACACACAAACCAGCGCACGCGCGCTTACGTTGAGCCCTTTGTCAACACACCGTCGAACTTTGAAACACTGCGTTGTTTAAGTGTTATATCCTTAGACTTCGCGTTGTGCATTATTGAAACGCCACCTTCACATATTTGATTACCTGCATAACACACACACACACACACACACACACACACACGCACGCGCGCGTTTTGAAAAAGGGATTCGTCTGGCCATGAGACCCTCTACCAGTCTTCTATGGTCCAATGTCTATTATTACGTGTATACTACAAGCGTTGACGGCGGTGAATGGCTGTGAGCATGCGCACACGAATGGGTCTGTGGCGACCTATAATGACCTGTGTGTTGGGACACATTGGGCCCTTCACCACAATTTAAATTATGGCTAATGCCAGCCACAGTAACTTTCCTGTTGCTGCGGACAAGACGCGATACACTGCGTTGACCTCTGGCATCAACGAGTCGTGGCCTGCCCACGCCATGTCGACGACTCAAAGTGCCACCTGTTTCGAACCATATTTGATACGTACAACTGGACAGCGTGAGTAGTCTACCAACGTCACTGTTTCGGAGAAGCTCTTACCAAGGCGTCTTGCCTTAAGAATCTGGCTTTGGTCGAAATCAGATAAATCCCTTGGTTACGCCATGTCGGCGACTCAAAGTGACACCTGTTTGGGACCATCTTTGATACGTACAACTGGACAGAGCGAGTAGCCTACCAGCGTCACTGTTTCGGAGATGCTCTTACCAAGGCGTCTTTCCTTAGGGATCTGATTTTTGTCAAAATCAGATAAATCATTTGTTACGCCATGTCGACGACTCAAAGTGTCACCTGTTTCGGACCATCTTTGATACGTACAACTGGACAGCGTGAGCCTACTAGCGTCACTGTTTCGGAGATGCTCTTACCAAAGCGTCTTGCCTTAACGATTTGGCTTTTGTCGAAATCAGATAAATCCTTTGCTTTTTCCATGTTGAAACGAAACAAAATACTGACTGGGAGAGCTCCGACCTAGGTATTATATAGGGTGATTCATAAAGAAGTATACAGTTTCCAGATGCTGTAAAGCAGTAACAGGTGAAGACACGGAGCACAAATGCTAACCGATAGGTAGATGTACTCATAAAGTTTGTGCCCCGATACTGAGGGAAGTGACGTAGGTGATAGCGAGCGTGTCACGTGACTAGTCAGTCGATGAACATATTCCTCACTGATGGATTGGACGAGCCGCGGACTACATCATGCCACTGACCCAATGGCCACCCAGAAGTCCTGACTTAACACTTTGTGACTTTTTCCTGTGGGGGTACGTAAAGGACAAGGTATTCGTCCCTCACCTTCCTGTTGATCTAGTGGAGCTGAAACAGCGTATCACAGCACTGCACTTTATTCATATATCTTACCTCGCGTTTGGGAGGAAATGGGTTACCGGCTCGACGTGTGTCGTGTGACTAAGGGTGCACACACAGAACATCTGTGACTGTCTCTAAAAAAACTTGAAACATTCTCCTACAATTCTGTTACAGGTAACAAAATATCTTACATTGTTCTTGCGTTAAAATTGTATACTTCTTTATGAATCCCCCTGTATATATCATTCGCGACCTCGGCACGGGACGCTGATTGGCTGCACGCGCTGATGTGCATAACGCAGAGGTGGTTTTAATGTTTTGCCTGATCGGTATAGTTCTTGATGATGGCTCGGGACCTCAGGTTCCAGACGTTGTAGAAGCTTGACTAGCTAAGGTACAAAACCTTACCACATCCGCCTTATTCCCCTGAGCTGTTCGCTATGGATTATCACGTCTTCAAAAACAACCTGGATACCTTTCTACAGAGTAAATTGTTTCCCAATCAAACATCAGTTGAAACCGCATTCCATAAATCTGCCGTTCGACATTTTGTCACGACGGCGTACAGAAGCTTGTATCTTGCCGGCAAAAGTGCATTGCTGCTGACGGCGATTATTTTGATTAATAAATTTGACTTTTTCATCAATTTTTCTACATTTTTCTGTAATAGCGTATAGTAACAGCAACAGTGGGGAGCGCAGCACTCTCCCCCATAATCAAGTTAGCCAAAAATATAGCGTCGTGCAGTGAAAAATAGAGTATATTTATTCCGTGTTACAGGCACTATGAAGTTAGACACTCAATGTCATTATTAAAAGGCTTTTTTTTTTTTTGACTGGAGGTTTAACGACCACCGTGAGCAACTCAATGGGCTATAAGCAGTCGGCCGTCCCTAATTTAGGGTCACTGGTTCCAGGGAAGGGAGAGAGCCAGTGCTGTAAGACAAGCACAACATCCATGCCTCACCAGGATTCGAACCCGGACCCCTTTTGGACGAATGATCAGAGGCCATCGTTTTGACCACTGCGCCAAAGCGAAGCCAGGCTCAAAAGGCTTAGTTCACGGTTAAAATTCGCCAAGAAGTAGTCGATATTTAAGTCTGTTTTCCGTCGTACATAGGCCAAACGCACAAGGCGTTTTAGAAGAAGACAAGGCATGCATTAGGAACTATAAACCAAAGACGTCTTCCATAACTCAATACGATGGCGAAAATAACCATACATTTGTATTTGAAGGAGTAATGCTCTTTTAGAACACCTCAAATTTGCAATATATTTCACAGAAGCCTTTCATGTTTTCCAAAATTACTTACAACTTGTGTGAGATCCTACAGAGGAGAAACACATGTCAAGCCGGCAAAGTCTCAGGGATATCCGTCCGTGTAGTTTAGTCGGTTAGAACAACTAGCTCCGGAGAAGAGAGATGCGTCACCCGCTAAACTGCACCGACTAATTCGTTACCGGCTAAACTGCACCGACTAATTCGTTACCGGCTAAACTAAAACGGACAAACTTGTGTTTTCACATTGGCGCCCAATTGTAGAAAATGGATCCACTGGCCGTTTCGAAAACTGTGTAACGTTTGTTCTACACATTTTTTGGAATTAGCGAAAAATTCCTACTACGCTTCAAAGACAAAAAATTGAGAGGGAGATTATGTGACATACTACATAGGTGAAAACATGTGTCAAGGCGACAAATCTGCAGCGAGACATTCTGTCCACGTAGCTCAGTTGGACAGACAAACTTGTTTTTTCACAAGCCTCCAAGTAGGCTTTATCTATAGCTCCTTCTGGTATATCGCGTTATTCGCTACTTTCCAGGCTCATTTCGCCGTATCGATCTTCAGCAAACCAACTTTCTGTCTTGCATTCAATAACGATGCCTTCCACAAGCGCTGTATTGATGAAAACCTTCCAAATACGTGGAGACAATGTAAATAGACAAAGTCATCGCTCTTTCCGCGTTTTTCTTTAACTTCTTTTTTATTGGAGGTTTAACGACCACCGTGAGCAACCTAATGGTTATAAGCAGTCGTTCGTCCCTAATTTAGGGCCACTTGTTCCAGGGAAGTGAAAAAGCCAGTGCCGTAAGACAAACACCACATCCATGCCCCACCGGGATTCGAACCCGGACCCTTCTCGGATGAATAATAACAAGCCATCGCTTAGACCGCTGCGCCACAGGGGCGGCTGTTTTCTTTAGTTAACACGCAGCAACCGAAAAATTGTATTTCAACACCACTGAGAGTCAAAATTCCTAGCGGTGTCGAAATACAATTTGTCGGTTGCTGTGTGTTAATTAAAGAAAGTCAAATAGTGCGATGATTTTGTTTATTTGCTGTATTGATGTTGAGAGCTACTCTCCATGAACGTTGTCCAAGTTTAACCTCATACAAAAAAATAAAATAAAAAATAACACGAACTCGGCTGCTCTGAGCCATCTTCCTCTTCACCGTAGCACAATCTTCTTGGAACTGATGACACTGGCGAAGTGACCATTGCTTTATAGGCAGCAGCTTTGGCGTTTTAAATTTGCATGTTGCAAGTCACATCGCGCGATCTGTTAATTCCAAAATTTCCTTTCAACTGCACGAGTCAGCAAAATTTGACGTTTCATGTACAACAACCAAGTATAGAGGATGCTCATACATTTTAGAAGGAATTTTCAGTAATATAATTAATGCTTAAAGTGAAATTATATCTTTTTTTAACAATTTAATAACAATGACCCTAACATTTTATATTACTTAAATACCGTAACGTTCAGAACTGTCCGTCGGTTCATTTCTTTGTTTAGTAAGTCTGTCGGTTCATTTCTTTGTTTAGTAACGATAAAGATGACTGAATGTGACCCATGATGATCCCTTATAAGTCATCCAAATTTAAAGAAAAAGTAAAGGTAGGAAATCTGACTCACTCTAGAGAGGCGTTTCGGGCGACTATGGCTGTTTTCATGTACGGGCGTTGTGGTTTTTAAGGGGTTAAATGTTCTATCTGGTAGACATTTCTCTGGACTATGAATCTACATCTAGATTTCCAAGATAACTAGGCATTTCATAAAATTGGCAGTAGTATTTTATTCAACTCCTCTTCCACTGCTTTCTATAGTCCAATCGTTGTTTTAAGTCTGCGTTTGGAAAGTGCTTTTTCAGCAATCTAAAGGCACAATAGTCCATCGGTGACAGATCAGGGGACTTGGCAGGAATATGAGCTAAAGGTATAGACTTTGATACCCGTCTCTTTTTCCATTATTTTACAAGAAATAGATTTTGATGTATGACTGCTAGCCTTACTCTCATGGAGTTCTACTCTTTGAAGGCTCTGTGTAGAAAGAAATAGCATTTCCTCTTCAAATATGGGAGTTAAAACATTATTCTGTTACTATGTAGAATTGATTTAAACATTCTTTTCAACAAATTTTGAAGATGAAAATACGATTTTTGGTGTAAATGTGACAAGAATGGAAAGTCAGATAATATCCGAAAACTTGAAAATTTTCATCGTCCTGGAGCGGGACTCGAACCGGCGTCTCCCAGATAGCGCCCGGGTATGCTAACCACTGCACTACCCTGAACGGCCAAGTCTGAAGTTTTCGATTAATTTGAATATAACCATCACAGGATTCGCTAGTCGAAGCAACCGGCATTCATGTTTAGCGAATCTGGAAGTTAAGAATCCTATCCCGTGATTGCCCGAAGGAGCAGATAAATCATGAAAGAAATACGGGATTACACCATATAATACAAATTTTGAAGATGACAATCCGATTTTTGGTGTAAATGTGACAAGGATGGAAATTCAGATAATATCCGAAAACAAATTAATCGCAAACTTGAGACTTGGTCGTTCTGTGTGGTGTAGTGGTTAGCATACCCGGGCGCTATCTGGGAGACTCGTATTCGAGTTCCGCTCCAGGACGATGAAAATTTTCAAGTTTTCGGATATTATCCGACTTTCCATCCTTGTCACATTTACACCAAAAATCGGATTGCCATTTTCAAAATTTGTATTATATGGTGTAATCCCATATTTCTTTCATGATTCTTTTCAACTTTTCTTAACTTTAATTCCCCATTCTACGAGAAACCAGCAATAATCATAAATCCTTTACTGAAACGTTTCTTGGATTTTTGGAATCAAGTTTGTAAATATTTTTGTGCTCTTTTTTTACGGTTTCTAACTGTAGGTTGAAAAAGCGTATATGTTCCAGCTTTGCCCGTCTGCCTGTCCGTCTGGCTGTCTGTCTGTCCGTCCGCATGATAACTCACGTAAAAATGATTCGATTTCGATGAAATTTTAGTATGTGGTAGAGAGCCACCTGGGTACGAACCCTGTTGAAAATGGAAGAAATGGGGTCAAAGGTCAGGACATTAGGAGCGGGATTCATCCAATTGGCCTCATGCGTCATAACTTGTGTAAAAATGGTTCGATTTCGATGAAATTTCAGTATGTGATAGGGGACCACCTGAGGGCGAACCCTATTGAAAATGGAAAAAATAGGGTCAAAGGTCAGAACATAGGAGCGGAATCCATTTCATTGAATTCATGCGTGATAACTTGCGTACAAATAGTTCGATTTCGATGAAATTTTAGTATGTGGTAGGGGGACCACATAGGGACGAACCCTATGGAAAATGGTCGAAATGGGGTCAAAGGTCAGGACACAGGAGTGGGATCCATTCCATCACCCTTATGCGTCATAACTTACGTAAAATGCTTCTATTGCGACAAAACTTTAGTACATTGTTCCGGAGGTATACTGAACAAGTTCTGTTGAATATAAACGAAATGGAATCAAAGGGCAGGGCACAGGAGCGAGATAGATTCTGCAGCCTTTATCCTCATAACTTGAGTAATGATTTCTGGTATGTTGGAAAGCGTATCATAAACAATGCATTGTATTATTTTACTAACTTGTTTTTCTTTATTGAAGGTTTCACGACCACCGTGAGCAACTCATTGGACTATAAGCAGTCGCCCGTCCTTAATTTAGGGTCACTGGTTCCAGGAAAGGGAGAGAGCCAGTTCCGTAAGAAAAACACAACATCCATGACTCACCGAGATTCGAACCCGGGCACTTCTCTAATGAATGTTCATAAGCCAGCTCTTAGACCACTGCGTCACCAGGGCGGCCTGCTCTTTTGCGATTGTAAATCGACCTTTTTGTTACAGTTGTTTAGGTAGATCAATGCTTCATCAATAGTTACCATAAATTTCCATCGGGCCCCGGCTAAGTGATTTTCATAAAGAAGTCTACACCGTGTTCTACGCTCAGCCAGATGCCTAGGTAAAACGCGGTGAACATTACGTTTTGTTTTGTTTTGTTTTTTATCAAATTCAAAATTTTGTTTGTTACCTTGTTTACAGTTGATACAGAGATTTTAACGTCTCAGTGATTGCGTTTTGGGTCGGCGGATTTTCTGAGACCAGCGACCTTACTTTCTAAATAGTCGTACCTTCTTTGGATATGGCGTTCTTTTTCCTGTTAAAAGCAATGCTTGACGACTTTTCCCTCTATTATTAATAACATTGCTTATTTAACATCTAGAAAAGCTAATTCCTTGATTTTTCAGCGTTTCTTTATTACAGAATACGAGCATTTCTCTCCGTAAAGAGCAAAAACACAACCTTCTATACACATCTTGTTTACGTGCGCCATTTTCTTAACAGACCATATTTAGCTGCAGGAGATGTTCCTTTCGTGTTCATCCAACACGGTGTTACCAGTTTCAATATTTTGAACCTCTTTTATTTTCTGTAATATCGTATCAAAAACATTCTAAAAATGAGCGAGCATCCTGTGTATATCTATAACGATGAGCATTCGAATTTTCAAATATATAAATACGAGGATCGTTCAATATATGAGTTTCCCTATACAGTGACCTTTTTATTCGGTAAGATACACATGAAAACGATATATGTCTGAATAGGTACATTCGTCACTACTTCGCCACATAATTTTCACCAACGATGAGGAATTTGTACCAACTCTGCACCAATTTATCGAACCCCTCTGCACAAAAGTCCAGGCTCAGGCCATTTAAAACCGTCCTCACGGTTGCCTGGACCGCAGCATCATTTGGAAAATTGCAACCGTGCAACTCTCTCTTCAGTACTGGAAACAGATGAAAGTTAGATGGGGCCAAATCAGAGCTGTAGGGCGGATAGATCAGCAGTTCCCACCTCAATGCTGCTATTTGTGCCTGTGTTTGTGCAGCTGATTGTGGGCGGACGTTGTCATCAATCAGGATGACAAAAGCTGAGGGAAGGCCAGGGCACTTGAATCGAATTACCGCTTTCAGTTTCTTCAAGGTTTGGCAATACCGAGTGGCATTGATCTTCTGCCGACGTTCCAGAAAGTCAATGATCAGAATACCCTTGGCTTCCCGGAACACTGTCACAAGCACCTTACCTGCCGATGGCGTCGCCTTGAATTTCTTCCGCACGGGAGACCACAGATGTTTCCATTCCATTGATGTCCTCTTGAATTCGGGAGTGAAGTGATGAACGAAGGTCTCATCTGCTGTCACGATGTGCTTGAGGAAACGCACGTCCGTCTTTATGGTAGCGCATTAGACCATCCAGGTTGCAGCTCATTCTCGTCTGCCGATGTTCTGGAGTGAGTTGACGGGGAACCCAAAGTGCACAGACTTTGCGGTACCCCAATTCCTTATGGATGATTTTGCGAGCTGTTCCAATTGAAGTGCTTAAAGTTCGCAAGACGTCACGAACCCGGATTCTCCTGTTTGTTCGGATCAGTTCACTCACTACAGCGACGGTTTCAGCACTACTGGCAGTGGATGGACGACATGATCGATCTTCGTCAAAAATGTCCACTCTGCCTTCAGCTAACATGTTGCATCCCCTTCTCACCATTTGCACAGATATTACGTAATCACCATACACAGCAACGAGTTTCCTGTGGATGTCATTGGGTGTGCAGCCATTTGTCCACTCATAATCCTTACATCACATCTCTAGCGCGAGTGCACGTGTGGCTCTTAATGACGCGAGCCCGGTTTTTCCACTGTTGCCAACTCACTCATTCCAAAAGTCTCCAAATCAGTGATAAAATGTCTCCAAAAGTTTTGATGTAAAGAAAACAGAACTTTTGTTTTAATGATACTAGTACAATATTTCTGCAAATGGAAACACAGAAGGAAGTCCCCATCACTGTCGTATTCACAGCCTATGGGAATCCACACAAATTCAGCGGCAATAAGCAGCCTTCCTGTGACTAATGAAAACAAACACAGAGGGGAAAAGGGATTGCTTTCTATAAGCGTTACGATTCATGGTTACGGTTATTGAAACAATGGAAAATGAAAAAGATTCTCCCTATTTCAAAAACCATATTTTAAATACTTAAAATCAGAAATATAAAATGTCCCTGAAATCCCTAAAATATCGCCACTCCCATAATAATGTGTTTGTCACAAACTCCAATCTAAAATCTTCTAAATTTAGCGCCTTTTCCCCTAAGTTGGCAACACAAATGTGTTATCAACCGGCAACACGTATTTACCAACCATCCCGTTGGATGAGATGTTACTACGGGCGACGAAGTTCGATAACGATTACAATTTGTCCTGAACCAATCGGTATTTGTTGCTGTTATGAAAGTTTATGTACCAGCGGTAGCGTAATGTTTGTCTAAAATTTAAGTCTTGGAAACTGAAAAGATATTGTCTCACAAAGTTTATGAAAAAATCAGCTAAAACGGAAAAACGCGTTGAAGTCCCCGAAACCACGGGGGAAATAAATCCCTAAAAAAGTCTCTAAACCCAAACAAAAATTTTGTCTCTAACATCAAGCGATAAGTCCCTAAAGTTAGCAACTTTTTCCCCAAATTGGCAACACTGGGTTTTTTCTCAAATTGGCAACACTGGGTTTTTCCCCAAATTGGCAACCCTGGGGTTTTTCCCCAAATTGGCAACACTGTTTTTTTTTATCCAAATTGGCAACACTGGGTTTTTCCCCAGCTGCCTTCATTCCTCGCGCCGCTGCGCATGCTCGTTCTTGTCTACAGGAGAAATGAGGACGGTTACGTGGAGGGGATGTATAGCGCCAGATAATTCTGTGCTTACTCTGCCTCATAACTTACATGTTTGTAACAAATTTGACAGCATCAGGAAACTTGTATATTGAACGACCTACGTAAAATAAAATAAACTACTTCTTCAAACAGTTAATTATGAGAAATTCTTATCCCCTTTTTGTGCTCAAGCTACACACTGTGTACACTGTCTGCCGTTTCTTGGATATGTGGTTCTAAAAAGAAGACTCTTAACAGTAGAGCACTTCGATTCATAGATGCTTAACAGTAGAACATTTCAGTTTAATTAAAGAGGAAACATCTCTATGTAGTAGTGGAGCGTATTGCCAGATAAAGGAAATCAAATAATATTTATCTGTTTACCTTCAGATGATTGCTTTAAAGTGATGACGTACCAATGCTGTTTAAAACTGTCCAGGATTTCACGATGAAGTTCCTGAAACATGCCCTCTGGACTGACGTTCATAAAATCAATTACTTAATTGAAGTTCATACTTTTCTGATGCATCTTGCGAATCTGGAATAAAAGACAAATGTCGTGACTGAGGTGGAAGAGGGTTTCATATCTGTATCGGGAAAAAAGGTTGAAAAAACCGTTTCGAAAGGCTCGCACGCAAAACCAGCTACTTATATCGACCGTAAATAAACATGTCATTGCACTTTAATTTCTTCGCTAAACCGGGAATCGATATTAAATTCTTGAAGCGCTTGTAGATGTGTTTCTACGTCGGCAACAGTTTATTTCCTATGTAAGCAAATAAATATTTTTTACTTTGCACGTATTTCAGGCTCGTGTTAACAGATCATGAGAACATTTAAGAACTGCAAAGGAAAAAGAAAAAAAAATAGGAGTCTAAAAGAAATGTTTGTTACTAATTATGCTAAATGTGTGAGTTGTAGTGCAAAATAACTGCATCAGAGTTTAAACCGCTGTAACTGAAGTGCAGAGCAATGATGTATGGGTAATTAAACAACTGAGCAGTTACGTCAGAACAAGACACGGTATGATCGCGCCACGGGTTTATCGAAAACTCCCTTCCGAGAAAAATTCCTTTGGCTGATTTTCAGTTTGATTTCAACCTAACATACACCAATGAACCATTACATTAAGACCACCTACCTAAAAAGCTGTAGGACCCCCTTTAGCCCGCGAAACATCTGATACTCCGCGAGACATGGATTCTATGAGGTGGCGATATGTATCCTGGGATACTTGGCACCATAATGTCTACAACAGGTCTTCCAGTTCCCGTACATTTCGGAGTGGTGGTGATTTAGCTCGAACCCGCTTTTCCAAGTCGAACCAGAAATGTTCGATTGGGTTCATTTCAGGTGAATTTGAAGGCCAGAGCATTAACAGAAAGTCACCAGCATGTTCCTCGAACCACTCCTTGACGATTCTGGCAGTGTTGCATGGTGCATTGTCTTGTTGGTAATGGCCATCACCAGCAGGGCATACAGTTGCCATGAATTGGTAAACTTGGTCCACAACGATGTTCAGACACCTGACAGCTGTCAGGGATTGTACTATTGGGATAATGAGGCCTAAAATGTCCCAAGAGAACATCGCGCATAGTGTAACATAGCCGTCGGCCGTCTACGTGATGCACCAGGAATCTTGATTCGTCAGACCAGGCCAATTTCTTCCAATCATCCACGGTCCAATCTCGATGATCTTGGGCCTATTTCATGCGTTGTTGGCGATGATGTGCAGTGAGCATTGGAACCCGGCTGGGTCTTCTGCTACGCAGCCCCATGCGCAGAAGACTGCTATGAACTGTGCGCTGTGACACATTGCCCTGATCACCACTGTTGTAGCTGCGGGTGATTTGTCGCACTGTGGCCTAACGGTCGCTGTGAACAAGGCGTGACAGTCTTCGTTGCCTCTGACATCAATGAGCTGCGGATGACACACGGCTGGACGAGGTTTCTTCGTTTGGCCATCTTTGCACCACTTTCGATACGTACTCACTACAGCGGCACGTGCCTACAAGCCGCGCCGTTTCCGATATCGTAGTTCCGAGGCATCGTGCTGTCAGAATTTGTCCTTTATCAAAACTCCGATAAATCGGCAACTTTTCCCATTCAGGGTAACAGGTCAGTCGGCTGTTCCTAATCTAGGGAAAGGGTCGGTTCTAGTGTCATCCCGTGTGTTATCTGGAACACCAGTCCTGGCCCAACTCGGACAAATGGTCAGACGACAGCGCTTGAGCCAACGGGACATCTGAAAGTTACATTCATGACCGATAGATCTTACAAAGAAATTGATTATTTAAGCAAACGATATCCCATTAATCTTTACAGCTATTTTCTATATGTTTCACCAGCATGACTAAAATTTTAAAACTTGAATTTATTTTTAAAATCTAATAATTTTTCATTTCAAAAAATGAGAGGTTCTCCTACTTTGTGCCAAAAGAGAAAAAATTGCTCAAAAAAAAAAAAAAAAAAAAAAAAAAAGAGATTTTCACTGGTTTAAATCTTATTTTGCGTAAATCTCTTACTAAATTTCTGTATACACATTTTCCACCTAGGAAAACGTAATTATTTATTCTGAAAAACAAAAGAGAGACTGAAAAAATACCGGTGTATAGAAAATGACGTATTTCGGGGTCCCCAAACTCAGATGAGAAGACGCTTTTCCTGTTACCAGGCTTTGATTATGTCATGATAGCTGAAAGCGATAGGAATAGTGGTGCTCTAGCAAATGATGTGTTTTGCATTATTCATTTTTCGGAACAATTGACGGTCAAGAGAAAAAAATTGATGCCAAGGTTTTGCTACAACTGGTGGGATATTAGTAATTTTGCCGCCGTTACTTCCCTTGGACATGAGAATCAGCACTATCGATTTGCCTTTTGTAGGACGCATAGAAAATGAGGCCATGTGGCTTTATTTCGTGAAGCGTTTCTGTAGGTGACAGGCGTTTTAAAATATGCTCTATACATTAGAACTCATCGACAAAAACATAAGACTTGCTTTGCGTGATTTCTGGATTCTTTATTCGGTCCGTCTGAGATGCAATCCTATATTGAGCATGCGGTGAAAGTACTTCTAAATTAATTAAATTAAAAATAATTTTGCATAAATCCTCGCTGGTTGTGATACACTAAATTCACTGCCCTTTGATTAATACCTGCAATAGGTCATAGGGTAAAAAAAAAAAAAATAGAATTTCGATATGCCCTAGCACGGAAAAGGTGTGTATTGCTACGTAAACCATGTGCAAAAATTTAGAGAAATTAAAATAATATCATACAGTTCCAATTTACCTCCAAAATTTCGATATTTGGGTAAAATCGTCACATTTTCATGTCCGTTGTGAGAAAAGAACAGTGTTCGTTACAGACTCTCCCTAGTGCGCAAAAACTATCTGTTGGTACCTAAAAAATGTGAACAATTTTTCAGGAAAGCAAGTAATATCTTATGATTCCAATTTAATGCAACAATACTCCATGTTTAAGGAAAATTGCAGTACTTTGACACCTAGGGTTCACCATGTGATTTGTTTCCTAGTTGTGTTAGTGTGTGCACTACTGCACTGAAAGCACAGCATATTGTACAAATGTGCAATAGTGCACACAGCACACGGTGCAGTTCTTCACATTTTTAATCTTTCAGAAAAATCCCAGAACTCATCAAGAGGAGGTGGCTGCACAGCGAGGTCCACCCGTACCCAACCCAACCACCCATCCATCAGGGCAAATCGATTTTCTGTTCTTCTTTTTAATCTTCAATTTACTATTGTTTATTAAATTTTACCCAAAAAACTGATTTACTTTCGAAGGCTGGTATTATTTGCCGTGCTTCAAACCGTACTCTAATAAATGAGTCCCTTTGTTCTTCTTCGCAAACAACAGCAGATGCTCTTCTGTTGTCAACTTAACGCATCTCTCCACTTCCTGAT
Organism: Macrothele yani; assembly: GCA_039090855.1. NCBI lineage: Eukaryota > Metazoa > Arthropoda > Arachnida > Araneae > Macrothelidae > Macrothele > Macrothele yani. The sequence continues at coordinate 120,631,200 of CM076989.1, forward strand.
TGTGACACGGGAAGTTTTGTGTGCCCAATCACTTAACAATGTCCTTACAGTCACTGTTGCATAAGTTTATTATTTCATCGTCGGTTAAATGAGCGGTCAATGGCGGTTCCCTCAACACGCATGATTGCCAGTCAATTAGGTCAAAATAATCCTCCCCCTGGAAGTTGAACTGAGGAATTTCAAATTCACGGATTGCATCGCAGTTTTGTGCCCTTTCTCTAAAGATCCTGCGGAAGGCAAGTTCTCTGATATTTCCTGTCGTCCGTTATCGTAGCCAGAAGTATTGATTCTGGATGGGCAAAATAGCCATTCCTTTGGATTACGTGGTCTAGAACGCTCTTCAAATCCTGGGTGAGATATTTGGATGTACGGAGCCATCATTGCAAGTGCACTTTTGGAAGATGTGGGAATGATAACTCAAGCTTATACTTCAAGTATTATAGGTAGGCACAAAATTATAAGGCAGAGAAAAAAACCCCGGAGAGAACAGCTTCAAACCGATAATCTGACAGCACGTAATGTTATTGAAGGGCTATATTTTGACGGGCGCAAGGACCAAACCATAATGTATGAAGAAGGGAAAGGAAAGCTGTTCAAAAATCTATTACTGAAGAACACGTGACTATGCTGGAAGAACCTGGAAGTAAATATCTTGGGCATACCACTCCTACATCTTCCACCGCAAAGGACATTGCCAAATGTCTGCTAGATTTCTTACATGCCAAGAATATCGACCTAAGCAAACTGTTGCCAAACATATCGACCTAAGCAAATGTGGCTGCTACGGAACCGTCGTTAGAACGGGGTATAAAGAAGGTGCAACTCGCATTGTAGAGCTAGCCCGCCAAAAACCTCTTCAGTGGAGTATATGCCAGTTGCACGGAAACTAGCTGACACTCCGTCACTTAATACAATATTTGAATGGCCAAACGAGTGGCACAAAAACATTTTCAGGGGGAAATCGGCAAACAGCTGGAGATCTGCGAAAATCTACCGGTTTTGAAATTTGAAGCAATTGAAGTGGGTTTTTCTGAACGTGATGAAAAAATTGCAAGGGATCTTAACACGTCTCAGAAACACCTGTGGGACACTAGCGACGCTGTGACAACGCGTACGTGGTCATCAAGCCTGGCACATAAGCACCGGAAAAACGAGCCATGCACGGTGGCAAACGACGGCTATTTATATTTTGCGCCTTTATATTAGTATTTCGCAGCCTTCGGATTCACTTAAAATTCTGGTAGAATTAGTTGTGAGGTTTATGCGTTCATGTGATTCACTTATAAGATTACACCCTCATTGCCATTATGGAGCACGGAATTTGTGGAAGGCCATCCGTACATCCAAATATATCACCCAAGATTTGAAGAGCGTTCTAGACCACGTAATCCAAAGGAATGGCTATTTTGCCCATCCAGAATCAATTATTCTGGCTAAGATCACGGACGAGAGGAAACATCAGAGAACTTGTCTTCCGCAGGATCCTCAGAGCAAGGGCACAAAACGGCGATGCAATCCGTTTATTTGAAATTTCTCAGTTCAACTTCCGGGGGGAGGATTATTTTGACCTAATTGACTGGCAATCATGCGTCTTAAGCGAACTGCCATTGACTGCTCATTTAACCGACGAGGAAATAATGAACCGATGCAACAGTGACTGTGAAGACATTGTTAAGCGATTCGGCACGCAAAACTTCTCTTGTCACAATCAGGGAGTGGAACGATGAGTTAAATTGACAACAGAAGAGCATCTGCTGCAGTTTGAGAAGAACAAAGGGATTGATTTATTAGAGTATGGTTGGAAGCACGATAAATAATGCCAGCCTTCGAAAGTAAATCAGATTTCCGGGTAAAATTTAATAAAGAACAGGAAATTGAAGATTGAAAAAGAAGAACAGAAAATTGATTTGCCCTAATGGATGGGTGGTTGGGTTGGGCACGGGTGGAACTCGCTGTGCAGCCACCTCTTCTTGATGAGTTCTGGGATTTTTCTGAAACATGAAAAATGTGAAAAGCTGCACCGTGTGCAGGGTGCACACTACTGCACATTTGCACAGTATGTTGTGCTTTCAGTGCCGTAGAGCACACACTAACACAACTAGGAAACAAATCACATGGTGAACACTGGGTGTCAAAGTATTGCAATTTTAATTAAACATGGAATAGTGTTGCATTAAATTGGTACCATAAGATATTAGTTGCTTTGCCTGAAAAATTGTGCACATATTTTAGGTACCAACAGATAGTTTTTGCGCATTAGGGAAACTCTGTAACGAACACTGTTCTTTTCTCACAACGGACATGAAAATGTGACGATTTTACCCAAATATCGAAATTTTGGAGGTAAAGTGGAACCGTAAGATATTATTTGAATTTCGCTAAAGTTTTTGCACATGGTTTACATAGCAATACACAACTTTTCCGCACTAGGGCATTCGAAATTCGAAAATTGCTTTTTTTACGCTCCGGCCTAACCCGCAAACCTACATGTCTACAAATTATCTTTTTTCACAGAAAGTTCATTATTCTTTGCTGAAATCTTTGGCAGTTGTAATAGCCTATATTGTTTGTAGAATACGATCCGCCGTTTTTTTTTGGAAAAATGTACGCCGATATACTGTATATTTCGCCTTTCAGCCTTTAAACAGCGACGAATTTAGCTTTGTTTGGTGGACGAGTACTTTCACCTCGATTCCGACGATCCAGTTAATCCCAGACCTCTGGGGTTTCTGAAACCCAAATTTGCCGATGGCGACCTCGAGCACACATCGTCATGCTCCGGAACCGAATGCTTTCGCAATTAAGCTACAGTGACAAGGGCCTATTGTGACGTATATTCTAATTTAACTTTCAGTTTTAGTTCCTTTTCCTATGTAAATTTGAGTTGTTCTCTTTTGCACTTTCCAAACTTAACGTGATACCTTCTCTCTCTCTTAAATGAGGTTTTGTGAGTGGGGAATATTTGCTGAGTATATTACGTTAAAGGATTTGTATTGTTATTTTTGTCTAACTAACGATATTGTAAAAGGGTGCGTGATATACTATTTATTGATTAATAGGGGTCTGGTTCATATGCCCGACATTTACTTCACCGAAGGGTCACTTGACCGAAAATCATTTCCCCGAAAAGATTGTTTCAACGAAAGATCACTTGATCGAAACGTTCATTTCGACAAAGGGTCACTTCATCGAAAGGTACATTTCACCAAAGTGTCACTTGATCGAAAAGTTCATTTCACCGAAAGATCTCTTTACCTAAAAGTTCATTTCATCGAAAGGTCATTTCACCGAAGGGTCAGTTTATCGAAAACTTTGGATTTCATTACAGGATCTGTTGAAGCATGGTGCAAGTTCGGCAGACAGATCCCCGAAACGTTAGGGGATCATACTCAAATTGCACTTTTGATTTCTCCGTGTCACAGAGAACGCAAAGATTTAGTTTTAAGACAAAAAATAATTAATTTTAAGTCCCTAGGCCTCGGCTTAGGCCTTTTTAGGAAATTTTAATCATGTTAATAAGGTTTACATAAGTCATGTTCAGTGCTCATGTTCATACGGTTTACATAAAAAGTAAAATTAGTAATGTTGCACATTTTTTCAGGCAAAAAGAATCAATTTTGGGTCCCTAGGCCTTACCTAAGGCCTTTTTACTCAATTTTAATCGTACGAACTCATGTTCATAATGTTTACATAAAAAGTCAAGTTAATAATGTTGCACAGTTTTTCAGGCTAAAAGAATCAAGTTTAGGGCCCTACGTCTCGGCTTAGGCCTTTTTAGCAAATTTTAACCGTGCGTGCTCATGTTCATAAGGTTTACATAAAAATTACTATAAATTTTATGTAATGCTTATAAATATGAGTAGGGTTGAAACCTGTTGAAATGGCCTGTATCTAGGCCTACGGTCAAAAAATTAATGTTTTATTCTTGAGTAAAAGTGCAATATTATGCACTTGATTTGCTATGTAACCCTTATGAATATGAGCTCGGAGGATTAAAATTTGACAAAAAGGCACAGATCTAGGCATTATAATTAATGTTATATTTTGTAAAACCTACTCATGGGGAGGTGTTTCATAGAAATTAAAAGTGTATTTTTTATACCATACGATAATGTTTAGGTGGCCAGTTTTTAAAAAACCCGCACCACACTCCAACAGATCTCTAACAACAAAATTCTAAGTTTTCGATAAACTGACCATTCGGTGAAATGATCTTTCGAAGATATAATGAACTTTTAGGTAAAATAATCCTTCGGCGAAATGAACTTTTAGGTCAAGTGACCTTTCGGTGAAATGAACTTTTTGGTCAAGTGACCCTTCGGTGAAATGTACCTTTTGATCAAGTGATTTTGGGCGGAGTGATTTTCGGTCAAGTGACCTTTCGATCAAGTGAACGATACCCGATTAATAGTGTTGAATTAACGATGTTAGAATATACCATGCTTTCGGGTAACCACTTGTTGTTCTTTATGGCCTTAAGTCTGAAGATGGGAACTAGGGATCCCGAAAGATCTCGCTTTTAACTTGCTTTTACTTGTAAATAAAGTTTTTTTAAACTAGTCTATAGTATCAGCGGGGATAATTTTTAATCGTACGTAGACAGCTTTTATGACTTACATACCATGCTTTCTTAAAGTTGGATGGAAATAAAAGATTAGTAAATACCAACCCTTGCCATTATTTCGAGTGAACGCCAATTTAATTATTGGTGAACTTGACATTTATCACACGTAGCGTTTACCTAGTTAGAAATAATTAGGAATAGACATACACTACACTATCACTGCTACATACTTTCCACACAGCACAGAATATTTCGTATACGTTACAGGTACGTAACACTGAAACATTGAGACTTTTCAGATACGTTGCGCAATGTAACAGTAATGTTTCAGAAACCTTACGGTTACGTCAAAATGTCCGCAAACGTTACGCAACTTTGAAACATACCTGATACGTTACAGTGAAAGGTCTTTGTAACTTCAAGATACCAACTTCATGTTACTGTTACGTGTTTGAAAGATATTTGTAACTTCGTTACATTACTGTTACGTGATAATTGGGGGTTTCTGTAAAAATGAAACCGTCCACGTGCTGCCTCAAGTGGTCGATTCCTGGTCAATCATGACGAAAACGCGCAGATATTGTTTTTCGACGTGATCTTCCCGATCATCTTTTGGTCAATTTTCTCTTTGTGTTCAACCATAACATTTTGTGTGCCACGTGGTACCAAACATGTTTTGCTCACCAATTTTTTTACCTCCCCATAGTCTCACCGATATCTTTTTTATGGTGTGAAGTCACGATACTAGGGAAATTTCCTCTCCAAGGAAATACAAATCCTCGAAGTCACGCCAGGTTCGAACCCCTGTCCAGCGGGTTTCTAGGCAGATGCATTATCCCACTCGACCATGGAACGCCTATATATCTTCAAACGTCACTTTTTCTTGTACAGATATGCACATTGTTGTATATCATATCGCATTATGTGCATTAAATGATAATATTGCATAAAAATTCTCTAATGTGCTTTTGCTTCTCCATATTACTGAAAATTTTACTGTATCTTACATAAAAATTATATTTTATGTTCAACAACGTCAGTAACACAAGATTTTGTGTTACTGACGATGTTGAACATAAAATATTCCTTGAAATATCTCTTGAGTTCCTAATTCTTTTGAGCACGGTATTTAATAAACTATATCGATTAAGGTATTTTGCTTTCAATTCGTGTTATTGCCTCATTATAGCCCTACAGGCATATACACAGCCGAGTCATATTATTGTGACCACCTCCTACTTTTGACGTCAACAGAGCGTAGCAATGAATGAAGACACGTGTCGTGAGTTGGCTTGTAGGGTATATAAGGTATGCTGTAGACATTTTGAAAATATATCACTCGTTGCTGTCATAGATAAAAGGAGCGATTTATCGGATTTGCAAAAAGGGATGATTATCGTCTTTCTGATCAGTGGTAGCAGTATTTCTAAAACAGCTCAGTTTGTGAACTGTTCATGTGCTGATGTAGTTAAAGTGCATCGTGATTGGAGAAATGGAACCATTGCGAATGAGCGACGTGAAAACTGCGGAGCACCACGTGCCATTAATGTGAGAAGTGAACGTCGGCTTTGAAGGTGCGTGAGGGCCGATTGACACGCTACAGTGGACCAAATCACTGGGCGAATGAACTAGGGGCAACCGGAAGTGTGTCTAAAGCAACAGTTCAGAGAACCCTGCTGCGTATGTGGGTCCGATGCAGACGAATGGTCACTGCAGATATGCTAACGAAGATGCATCTGCAGAAAAGGATTACATTTGTACAGCAGTATCGGAATTGGTCCTCCGCTGATTGGCAAAGGATTTCTACTTCATCGAACTGATGGACATTTTCTACTTCATCGAACTGATGGACGTTGACATATAAGGCGAGAAACCTCGGAGAACAAACACTCTTCACCATTGCTGAAAGAACACAAGCTGGCGGAGGCAGCGTTATGGTCGGGGCAATGTTTTTGGCATTCCCAGGGTCCACTCATACCTGTGGAAGGCACTATGGATCGAATTCATTATGAATCCATCCTTGCAGACCATGTACACCCATACATTCTGACTGTCTTCCCTGGGGCGGATGGGATCTTCCAGAAGGACAATACGACGTGTCACACAGCTAGAAATGTCTGAGAGTGGTTGGAAGGGCACCATGAAGACTTCAAAATACTTCACTGTCCCCCTTATTCCCCAGACTTAAACCCAGTTGAGCATCACTGTGACCACCTCGATCTTGTTGTTCATTCTACGCACCCTCCAGCAGCTGTCAGATGCACTGCAGTCAGCATGGTTCCACGTACCTGTGAACACCTTCCAGCACCTTATTGAATCACTCTCAGCCCGTCTAGCTGTGTCCGCGCTGTACACGGCGGTTATTCTGCATATTAGCTGGTTGTCACAATAATGTGACTCGACCGTGTGTATAGTCGGGTCTGTGACGTGGTGCTTGCGGTTGTCTGATCGTAGCTCTACAAGCATATGTATAGTTGGGTTTGTGACCCGGTGCTTGCGATTATCTCCTCGTAGCCCTACAAGCATATTTATAGTTGGGTTTGTGATGTGATGCTTGAAATTATCTCGTCGTAGCCCTACACGCATATTTATGGTTTGGTTTGTGACGTGGTGCCTGCAATTTACTCATCGTAACCTTACAAGCATATTTATAGTTGGGTTTGTGACGTGATCCTTGCAATTATCTCGTCGTAGCCCTACAAGCATATTTATAGTTGGGTCTGTGACGTGGTGCTTGCATAGGACTGAATTCATCATCAATAGATAGGACTCCAGAAATTAGTGGAAGAACAGTGTACATAATTTATTATCGTGACCTGTATTTCAAAAAAAAAAAAAAAAGCACGCGTTTTTATACTTTGATGCATTGGCTTGTGTTCTCAGAACTCGGACGAGAAATACCCGTTTCCTGTACACAAATGCACCGAAACGTTTTTTTAATGTCTACTGAACGTCACCACTTTAGATTATTACGCCGGAGGTGATTTCAATCAAACAGATTGGCTTAGGTGTTATTCGCGGTTGCAATAGGCCGTTTTGGATATTGTTCTTCTTTAATTTTATAAATGGATCTTTCCGAAGAAACTTTTCGGAAAAATCCCAAGAAAGATTTTTACAGTTCCTTCAAAAGCAGGAAATCGATATCATTATCGGTTAATACATTTCACGGGAATGAAGTTTATCTTTAAATTGCATTTTAATACAAAATCAGTCGCAGGTGCAAGCTCTTTTTCACAATTTTGAATTGATGTTTCTGGAGTAGTTTCTTTGGTAACGGCCATAAACGGACATTATTTTTATGTTACTTTTCGACGATTGTGATCGTATAATTCCAATATACGTATCCTCCTTTCATTTAATAATTACCTTTTCTTTTCTTTAATTACATAGATAAGCTTCTTGATTTGTCCTGTGTTTAGATTTGCAGTAAATAAATATTGCTAGTCTCTAGTCTTATGTGATCAACTTGAGTAGTTTTTAGTCCCTATGGGGAAAGGCTACGGCTTTCTCCACAGGGACTAATTTTCTGTAGTGTTATACAGGGTTTATCAAAATAATGGAAACAGTGTTTGTGGAAAACCTTTTATTACATTTCGCACAATGCATGCTCACCTTATCTGGTTGAAACCATGTGAAAACACAAATTTGTCGGTGACGAAGCCGCGTCTCCTTGCTTTGGAGCCAGTTGTTCTAACCGACTGAACTACACCGACGGAGTGTAATGTTGAAGGTTTGTCGTCTTCACTCCTGCTTTACCTTTGTAGTACGCCATATCATCCCCCTCTTAATTTTTCTTTTGAAGCGAAGAAAGAATTTTCATTAATTCCAGACGATGTATGGAACAAGCATCCCACATATCTCGAAGAACCGAACGGCCAGTAAGTCTAAATTCCACAGTATGGCGCGAATGTGAAAACTTTGTTGGTGATGAATATCGAACCCCACCTCCTCGCTCCGGATTCACTTGCTATAACCGACTAAACTACACCGACGGAATGTATCGCTGCAGATTTGTTGTCTTTACACGTGCCTCACCTTTGCAGTACGACATAACCTGGGGCAATCATAAGATAGCAATACATGTAACTTAGGGAGCAAGTGGTCCCCAAGAATGGATTCGCACGTTGCAGACACTGCAGAATAACCAATGGCTTTAAAGAATGCCATGTTATAGCACCCCACAGTACAAGGGATCCATCTTCGTGCTTCAATTCAGAACTTAACAGTCGGGGTGGTATAGTTCTGAAGATTTTCGCTAGATGCACACTCTACCAGGGGTTAGAAAGAATGTGAAGTATGATTCATCAGACCATATGACACGCTGCTGGTCTTTAGTACCACAGTTTTTATGTGCTTTGCAATACCTTACACGTTTTTTGCCTTAAAATTGCTAATTAGAAGTTTGTGCATTGCAGCATTGCCATAAAAATTGGCACAATGGAGTTTCCAATGAACTGTTTTGACGGAAACGGGATCATTCCTACTGGTGTTCAACTCTACCGCTGTATGCAGTGCCGTGGTCTTAAGCTTCGTTTGCACAGGGTGATTCACCCTGGACTGAACACTTATTATGTGGGATATATGAGATGGGGAATATACGATGAGCGTGAAACCCGAACGGAGCAGTTCTTTATTCCCTGACGAAGCAGTCGACATGCATTACTTGTGAATAAAATGTCTCCCCGGCAGCTGAGTGGGCGATTCACTCGGGACTGAACACTTATTATGTGGAATATATGAGATGGGGAATATACGATGAGCGTGAAACCCAAACGGAGTGGTTCTTTATTCCCTGACGAAGCAGTCAACATGCATTACCTGTGAATAAAATGTATCCCCAGCAGCTGAGTGGGTGATTCACTCGGGACTGAACACTTATTATGTGGAATATATGAGATGGGGAATATACAATAAGCGTGAAACCCGAACGGAGTGGTTCTTCATTCCCCGAGGAAGCAGTCGACATCCATTAGCTGTGAATAAGATGTCTATTTGGGTGGTGCCCCACTGATGCGCTATCTCTCTAGTAGTAGTGGGGGAATAGCGTATCTACGCAGACAGTTTAAGCGAGGAGGTCGAATGAAGATGGTGTACTCAATTGAAGAGCGTGTGCTCATTGTGCGTCAGTACTGGGTAACCGGTTCCTTCAAACAATGTCAGAAGGAGTTTCTGAAGAAATTTGGTGGGCGTAAACCACCCACCAGAGCCACCATTTCGAAATCGGCGTAGAAGCTAGAGAGAACGGAAAGATTGGTAGATCCGCATACGGATGGTCACCAACCACAAGCTTAGGGTTCACCCGCAAGCTGTGGCTGATCCGCATACTGCCGTAATATTACCTTCCTAGTGAAACATTATCCCTACATCGAAGTGAGACACTGTTTGAAAGAGGATAGTCATTTTCATTTGAATATATTCTGAAGCATGATGCGGTTTTATTATTACTCCTGAGCAGAACAGCGCCCTCTAGCCACGAATGTAATGACGTTGGGATATACCGATTTATTTATACCTAATCTGCCGCCTAAGGTCGTCGAAAGTTACTAATGGATTAGAGTACGAACAGAGAATGGAGTTTTAATATGATTAAAATGTTTCAAATGCTTCGACGCCATTCAAGTTCCACCTCCATCAAGAGCAAATTAAGCGCACTACCCCAGACGAAGAGGTGGTAAACTAGGAAAAGAATAACTAGATATTTTTATGTAATCTTTTTAAATTATGCGTGCTGAATACACTGAAGTGCCAAAAGTCACGGGATACGTCCCTGGTATCGTGAAGGGTCACGACTAGCCTGGCGAAGTGCTGCAACTCGACGTGGCATCGATTCCACAAGTGTCCGGAAGACTTCTGGAGAGATGTTGAGCCATGCTGTCTGAACAGCTCCCCATAGTTCCCTGGTATTTGTAGGTGCAGGATCTTGGGTGCGAATGGACCCTTCCACCACGTCCCATAAGTGCTCTATTGGGTTCACGTTGGACGAACGTGGTGGCCACACCATTCGTCGGAACTTTCCAGATTGCTCCAAGAGCCAATTTTGGAGAACTTGGGCACGATGACGGTGTCCATTTTCCGCCTGGAAAATCCCATTGTTGCTGGGGTATATGAAGCTCGTGAAGGGCTGCAAATGTTCACCCAGCGGAGCAAAAAAGCGATTATCGGTTAATGAGCTGTTGTTTACGAGGACAAGAGGACCCAAACCGTGCCACGTAAAGACACTACATACATGTATAGAACCACCACCAGCTTGCACAGTGCTTTGATGACCGCTTGGGTCCATGACCTCAAGGTGTCTGCGCCACACCCGAACCCCACCATCAGCTCGTAACAACTGGTAGCGTGACTCGTCGAACCACGCCACATGTTGCCAGTTTTTCAGGATCCAATTACCGTGCTCACGAGTATAGGTCAGGCGTTTAGTGCGATATCATGGTGTTAACAAAAGCCCTCTAGTGGATCTTCTGCTCCCATACCCCATGGACGATAAATTCCGCTGCATTGACCTGATGGACATGTCACTGGAACCCCCTGCATTGAATCTGGATGTTATTTGAACCAGTGTCGCCTGTCTGTTAGCATCGACAATCCCGGTTAGATGCCGCTGGTCACGGTCATTCAGAACCCGTGGTCGGCCACCGCAGTGTCCACGGTGAGTAGTAATGCCTTCCATGAGTAATTTCTCGGTACACACGTGACGTCGTGGATCAAAGAATGTTGAATGTTCGCACAACTTTGGAAATTGAATAACCCGTCCGCTTGGCTCCCATTACCATGGCTCGTTCAAACTCATATAATTCAGGTCGGCATTCCATAAGTCTACTGGCGGTTGTTCAACATGACTCCCGAGATTACACCTCGCAACTGATAAAAGTTGTGGCGTACGTCGAATCAATATTAAAATATTAAATTGTGGAATCAATCTAATCAATATTAAATTGTGGCGTATGTCGAAACAATATTCAAATGCTGGCTCCAAAAATTTCAAAGTGTTAGCAACAGGGTTTAAGTCTCGGTTTAAAACATAGAGGTTAAAAGTTGTAGAATCTCTAACTATCTTATATTCAGATGAGAAAGGCGAGGAGGTAAATAAATTAATTATACGTCATCCCAGTTTATCGATGGGAAGAACGATCCGCTATTGCATACCTAATGGTCCCCCCACACCGTGCATCTTGTTTGTTTTCCTTCAAACGAAGCGATATACTTCTTCAAGTTTGTCACTGTACATTTCATTTCGCTCAGTAGTTTGGTATACAGTGAAGAGCAATTGAATTAGAGACAGCTGGCGTTATGCAAATGTGGCGCTGTGGGCGGCCCTGTAAACGGAAACGACATGACGTATGCAGCGATCCGACAATATAAGGAGTGATGTGACGGGAATCAGTAAGAGTCCGACGCAGTATGGGCAAGACGAAGGATCTAAGCACATTTGATCGTGGGCAAATTGTCGGTGCCGGAAGAATGAGTCACTCAATCTCGGAAGTCGTGCAGGCACTGGGATTTTCACGAGCCACTGTGTCACGGGTGCACCGTGAGTACATCGAATCCGGTAAAACCATCCCTGCAAGGGCCAACCGCCGTGGACAACAGCGTGTGGATGACCGGGGTCATCGTCGGCTAGCTCGCATTGTAACAGCGGATAGGCGGGCCACAGTGAAAGAAATCACTCGGCAATTTAACGCTGGTGCACAAAAGCGTGAAAGCAGCCACACCATCCAGAACCATCTCCTTGTTATGGGGTACAGAAGCCATCGTCCCACGAGGGTACCGCTGCTGACCGCACATCACAGGGTGTAAAGATTAGCATAGGGCGCGGGAACATCGCTACTGGACCCTAGACATGTGGAAAAATGTTGCCTGGACTGATGAGTCGAGATTCACGTTGGTACATGCTGATGGCAAGATACGAGTACGGCGCAAACCACATGAAGCGACGGATCCTTCTTGCCAGCAGGGTACTCTTCAAGCTGGTGGGGGTGGCATTTTCGCCTGGAGACTGTTTACGTGGACAGAAATGGGACCCCTGGTACATGTAACATCGTCCCTCACAGATCAACGTTACCGGGATATCCTGGACGACCTATTGCTCCCGTTTGTGCGTCTTCAACATCCCACTGGGGACCTCATCCTGCAGCAAGACAATGCGCAGTGCCATCGCTCCCGAATTGTATCCGAATGGTTGAATGAACACTCCACCGACGTGACCTCGCTTCCTTGGCCAGCTAGGTCACCTGACCTCAATCCCAGCAAGCACATCTGGGATGCCATCGAGAGAGATTTTCGAGGCTCTGACTCCCCTCCATCAAATCTTTGTGAACTGTGGGAGCTTGTTCAGGGGGCGTGGATCCGTATGGCTTCCCAGCACTTCCGGTGTCTTGTCGCCGCCGTCATCAGGGCGGGTGCTACACTTTACTACACAGGTATCTCTAATTCAATTGCTCTTCAGTGTATATTCCACATCTGTTACATTCGGGAACCCGAGTTTTGTCGGATGGAAGAAGATTGCGCTTTCACAGGATTTTTAGAAACTGTTTTGCAAAATCCGGTGTAAGAATTGTCCTTTCAAAACTCCCAAGATTGCTGCTTTCGAACATAACTAGTGTGGAGCCTATATTGAATTATGTGTCACGTAGCATTCATCCTAAAGCGCGTAGCAGTGAAGTCACCGGTCGGTCTCGAATATATGCAGATGACACGAGCAAACAGTTCGACAGTGGTAAGCAGATGGCCTAGTGGTCAACGTTCGTCACTGTCACGGATGAATCGCAGGTTCGATACCAGGCAGGTACAAACGTTTGAACCACTAAATATCTGCCGTGCGTCGGATGGGCATGTTAAGCCGTCGGACCCCGGGTACTGGCTACCTGGTTATAAATAAGTTCGTCTTTCTCCCCCTTTCTCCTTCACTTCCGCGTGACTTTCCTATCGGGTACTCTAGCCCAAATCTCCTAGCTTCCTATTTCTAAGGGTTGTTTAAGACCTGGGGTCAAACACTCCCTTCCTAAAATCCCCTACATAGGATCTGATCTGTTCGACAGTACGAAGAACTTGCAATGCGAAAAGGAAAGATTTGCTGGAGTTTGAGCGGAGAATGATTGACGACGTGAGAAAGGCTGGGAATAGTATCTCGGCATCCTTAAGAAATGTTGGTTGTGCGAGGGCTGACTTACTGGACACACACTTCTCGAACACACCAAGGAGGGGAGATGGCTGCTTGTTCACAGTCGAAGTGAACGGTGGTTGGCCTGTGCTATCCTGGACAGAAGATAGATTTCAGAGCTCCTCAATTAGCAGCTCACTACAATCGGAGCACACGGAAAAAGTTGCCATCAAGAGGACACTCTTGAAGATGGGCCAAAGTAATCTGCTATGCCCATGTTTGCTTACAGTTATGGGGAAGTCGGCCTGTAGTGGGCACAGAAGCATGTGACGTATATTCTGTTTTAACTTTCATTTTTAGTTCCGTTTCCTGTATAGATTTGAGTTTTTCTCTTTTGCACTGTTTAAACTTAACGTGAAATTTTCTCTCTCACATGAATGAAGGTTTGGCAACACCATGAGGTCAGTACGTAAATGACGTATGCATGTGATAAGAACAAGACGAGGGATATATTGGCTACGCAGTAGCTGTGAGATGGGGATTTTGATGATGAACGTTAATGCTCCATTTGGATACGAGACTGTTAATTGCGGTTTAAGTATTTTTGAAGGGTACATGTTCTGCTTTAATGACAGTGCTGTGTTTCGTGGTCAAGTGTTATTGTAGATATTACTTCAAGTTTCAGTGTTGTGTTTCATAGTTAATTGTTATTGTTGATGTTAACCCAAGTTTCGTCGACCTCACCTTGTTGAAGTGCAAATGATAAAGTGCCTATTGACAGCAATAAAGGATTAGCTGTAAGTAACAACTTCTTGAACTTTATTTGAGTGACTCGTATTTCACTGTAGGTGAAGTTTTTGATCTATGTAATGTTTTAGTAAGTCAGCTACAACCAAATGCTACAAGCACAGTGACTAGATATCGTACGACTAGAAAAGAGTCGCCTGGTCTGATAATTTCTGGTTCTAGTTGCAACATGTCGGTGGACGGGCCGTTTTCGATGCCGTTCTGGTGAACAAATGAGACCAGAACGCACATTTGGAAGGAAACAGGCAGTCTGCAGAGATAAGAGGCCGGTGGCAGCAATGCTATGATATGACGAATGATTTCATGAACATCAGTGGGTCCTCTCATCCACTTTCATCGCCCTACGCTGCCAGATTCTACGTTGGCGTTGCTCCGCGCCAAGTGTTGCCCTACATGTTGTCCGTGTACCCGGATGGTCCTGGACTTTTTCAGCAAGACAGAACCCCGTGTCACAAGAATATCATTATACAAAAAGGATTTGAATATAATATTTAAACATTTCGTGCTCTACCCTGGCCATCAAATATTTCTCACTTGAGCAACTGTAGTATTATGGGAAACACAGCATTCTCCCGTCCAGACCATTCATCTGTCCGCTGACGAACACCCGGGCATCATTCTGTCCACCTGGTACAGAATACTTAAGGTCACCTTTCATAGCTTAGTAAAGTCGATGCCACTACGGGTGTAATAAGTTACCGATTTTCGAGTAGTCTTTTTACCCAGTTGGAACAGAACACTGAACACCTTACACAGCCAAATGGAATCGATGTCATACCGGGTTCAAGTAATCACCGAACTCCGTGACATCATTTTGTTGATCTGGTACCGATACTTAAGAACACCTTCCGTGGTCTAGTGGAGTCGATGCCACGATGTGTGCAAGCTGTTTTCCCAACGCCATATTAAGTAGGTGATCATTTTTCATGGTTCATGGAAATAAAACCAATGCAACTGCTCAGAGAACTACGACACTAGGACGTACGAAATGCCGTACCTAAATACATTTGAATCAATGTTAAGATGGAACATCGTTTCTGTTGCCTGTGAAAAGATTGTTTTGCAGTAAATCACTTACTAAATTTCTACCTGTGCATTTTCCATCTAAACTTAATAATTATTTATGATGAAAAACAAAGTGGCAACTGAAACACATACCAGTGTAAATAAAGAGTATTATTCTGGGGTCCCTAACGCAGATGAGAAGACGCTTTTCCGGCTATGAGGCTCTGATTATGCTATCATAGCTGAAAGGAAAAGGAATAATGGGGTTGAAGTAAGTGATGCGTTTTGCATTATTCATTTTTCGCAACAATCGATGGTCAAGTGAAAACAATTAATGCCAGGGACTTGCTTCAACAGCTAGGTGAATTAGTAGTTTTTTTACCGTTACTGTGATGTGGACATAAGAATCAACGATATCGATTTACCTTTTGTAGGACTCAAAATAAAAGAGGCCAGGAGTTATCGTGGCCTTATTTTGTGATGCGTTTCAAGAAGACAGAATGGGATAAGGTGCTGCATTGATGAAGTTTTCATTGAATGGGATTTAGTAATGAGCTGTTCTGGCGTTCATTTTAATGATTCCTCAAGATTCGTCTTCTTATTTAGCACATCGATTAACACACGATGGATATTTATGACAATAAATCATGTTATGTGATCGATTCACGCTTTGTCCCTCCCGGAGTCCATCTGTGGGTACTACATTTTTTTTTTTTTTTTTTTTTTTTTGTTTGGAGGTTTAACGACCACCGTGAGCAACTCAATGGGCTATAAGCAGTCGCCCGTCCCTAATTTAGGGTCACTGGTTCCAGGGAAGGGAAAGAGCCAGTGCCGTAAGACAAACACAACATCCATGCCTCACCGGGATTCGAACCCGGACCCCTTTCGGAAGAATGATCAGAGGCCATCGCTTAGACCACTGCGCCACCGGGGCGGCGGGTACTACATTTCCTCCTGAGAAAGTGTGATTGAACAATTCGTCCTTTCGTACTAAATAGGCGTAACCGTAATGCAAATTTCTACATAATTTCGGATTTTCCCGATGATTAATGCAAGTGCCTATTTGCAACTGCGACAATATGTTTAAAGAAGAGTTATAAAACCTGTCTCGAATAGAGGTAGAAATACTTCAGATTTTATTTATTTCCTTATTTATTTTGTTGTGGTGCGTAATTTTGCGTTAAGTGTTGGAAATACGTATTTGTATTTTGTCACAATATTCCTTCTACGTTATTACGAATTAAAAAGATTTTTTCTCGATTAGGAATTTTTACTTTTCGTGAAAATCGTTAACCTACAGCTTAATTGAAATGAAGCAAAAATTAATTTTATACTTGAAAAACGATATCTGCGTTGAGGTCATGGCTGTGTAGAAAACACAAGGCCATGATATTAGCAAGGAGGTTAGAATGAGATATCTGGAGATGCCCTTGTTAATGCCGCAATACCATTTTAAGTAAAGCCTATAACCGAAAGCGACGGTCGTCAAAGTGTGGGAAAGCTCATAGTTTGCAAGGCTATTTCAATGCGTTTTGTGTTGACAGAAGCGCATTCTTCCGCCGCAGATGTTACCGATTTCTCATCGCAAACTGCTCCTGATGTGCAAGAAAATGATGAATTCATAAAATTCTTAAATTATTTTGTAGCATCTTCCCATTTTCATTTAAAATTGAAATACACGAACGTTAGGGCGAATTCTAAACAAAACATAACGTTAAAATTGAAAACTTCAGTCGTGTAAGAAGTGTATATGTATAATTCGTTCCGGTTTGATATTAACATGATTTCTGCAAACCTAAACCACGCAATTCCAAAATACACAAAGTTGAAATTACATAGATATGTAAACAACATGAAATTTCCACACCTTGCGGCTTCACGGTTAAGAGAGTCAGGGTATCTTCAAAAGTATTATTCTAACCTTCTTGGTTATTAGAGAGAAGTTCCCTCCGTTTGTGACGTCACTCTCATGTTACACGGACTGATGCGTCTGGGGCGCATTTGATGTCACACACGACCGCATTAGAAACCAATCGGAAGCCTAGATTTCCGCGTGACGTCATTAAATAGGGAACTCAGCTCTCTAATGTCATGGCCTTGTGTTTTCTAGACGGCCTTGTTCAGATACACCTTGTGTTCCTGACGTAAGCACACCGGAAAAAAATCAGTCACTCCTAGCAGAAATGACAGTAGGAAGTTACCGGTTGCACACGCCGTGATAGCATTGTTGGGAGATAAATAGCACTGACGTGGGTCTACAGGATGATTTCTGTATCGTGCAGTGGTGAAGAGCAACGTATGTGTTGAATTTAGTCTGCAGTATGGGTCGTAAGACAGTTATTACTCAGTGGCAAAAAGGAGCCATAATGTTTGGCCGCAGAGGTTTTTGGCCGCCCCGGTGGCGCAGTGGTCTAAGCGATGGCCTCTGATCATTCGTTCGTAAGGGGTCCGGGTTCGAATCCCGGTGAGGCATGGATGTTGTGTTTGTCTTACGGCACTGGTTCTCTCCCTTCCCTGGAACCAGTGACCCTAAATTAGGGACGGGCGACTGCTTATAGCCCATTGAGTTGCTCACGGTGGTCGTTAAACCTCCAATAAAAAAAATGTTTGGCCGTGCCCAGAGATACAGAGTAAATGAATTCGCCTAATTTGTTGGTGTGTCGAAAGGTACTGTCCAGCGAGTCTACAAACACTGGTGTAGTTCGCAGTCAAATGAAAATCGGCGACGTTACTGCGGCCGGAAAACGTTTCTCACCAACATGGACCGCCTTCACGTTTCAATCCTAGTAACTGCAAATCGGTTTCAAACCAAGCAACAATTGCTCCAAACAGTCAATGAAAGACCACTCCAACCAATTCCCGAAAGGACAATGTGACGAGAACTGCATATGATGGACATCTAGAGTAGAGTACCAGGGAAGAGGCCTCTTTTAACAGCAAATCATAAATTCGCACGTTTTCAGTAGGCTCAGAAACACCAAAACTTTACTGTGGAGGATTGGAAACGAGGAATTTGATCTGATGAGCCTCGTCTTTGTTTGTACTCCAATTATGAGAAGCGACGAGTGCATCGCAGGCCCAATGAAGCCGTTTTTACGCTTTCCAACCATAGCTTGAAGAAGCGTATATGCTCCAGCTTTTTCCGTCCGTCCGTCTGTCGGCACGGTAACTCACGTAAAAATGGTTCGATTTCGATGAAAATTTAGTATGTGGTAGGGGACCACCTGGGGACGAAAGCTCTAGAAAATGGGACAAATGTGGTTAAAGGTCACGACATAGAAGCGCGATCCATTCCATTGGACTTAAGCCTCATAACTTGAGTAAATAGGGTTCGATTTCTATGAAAGTTTAGTATGTGGTATTGAAAATGGGTAAAGTGGGATCAAAGGTGAGGACATAGGAGCGGGATACATTCCATTGCCCTTATGCGTCAAAACGCGCGTAAAAATGTTTCGATTTCGATGAAATTTTAGTATGTGGTAGGGGACCACCCGGAGAGGAACCGTATTGAAAATGAGACAAATGTGGTCAAAGGTCAGGACATAGGATCGGGATCCATTCCATCGCCCTTATTCCATAGGATTAAGGTGGACGTCAAGTCATTTTGCTTCCTATATTTCCAATGGAAAAACTTTTCTACACATTTAATTTACAATTAGTGTGTTCCCAAGGATGGAAATTTGAACATCGATTAAAATAACTTCATATTATAACTTGGAATACTAAACATTTTCTAAAAACATAACCATAATTATATTAAAAAACAATAACGTTTCCTTTGGTGGTGTTGAAACCAGAAAAAAGATGGCGCGACCTGTACTTTGATCACGTCAGTAAACAAATAAATGTTGGATTACATAATTACGGTTATGTTTTAGAAAATATTAAGTATTCCAAGTTATAAAACGAAGCTATTTTAGTCGATGTTCAAATTTTTATCCTTGGGAACGCATTAATTGTGAAGAAAATGTGTACAGAAGGTTTTCCATTGGAAATATAGGAAGAAAATTACTTGACGTCCACCTTAAAGGAGTAATTCTTGTTTCTATGAAAATTTTATTTTGAAAATGGCTCTAAGGATTTGATGAAAATCGTTAACCTACCGTTTACTGGTACTAGAAATCGATTTAGATTGATCTCAACTTTAGGAAAATTTGTTTAGTGGGTTAAACAACCACCCCGAATTACCAAGTTTTCAGTGTCATGGCGTCGTTCCATTAATGTTACCCATGCTTAGAAATCTTATGACGTCACAAGCTCGCGATTGAGATTATGACGAGCGGTCACGCCATCTGTCTCATTACGTCACGCGTATCCTATTAAAGTTTTATGACGTCACACTCTTTCGAGCAGATGGTCGCGATTCCCATCTGCCTCATTACGTCACGCGTTGTGTACGTATGCCCGTCCGCACGATAACTGGCGTAACAATCGTTCGACTTCGATGAAATTTTAGTATGTGGTGGGGACCACCTGGGAAGGAACCCTATTGAAAGTGAACGAAATGGGGTCAAAGGTCAGGATATATGAGCGGGATCCATTCCACTGCTCTTATGCGTCATTACTAACGGAAAAAAAGGTTCGATTTCGATGAAATTTTAGTATGTGGTAGGGGACCACCTGGGGACAAAACCTGTTGAAAATGGGCAAAATGGAGTCAAAGGTTAGGACACAGAAGCGGGATTTACTCCATAGCCCTTATGCATCATAACGTATGTAAAAATGCTTCAATTGCGACAAAATTTTATCATGTTATTTCGCAGGTATACTGAACCGGTTCTGTTGAATATAATCGAAATGGGATTAAAGGTCAGAGCACAGGAGCGAGATTTATTCCACAGCCATTATATTCATAACTTGAGTAATAACTTGAGTAATGATTTCTGGTATGTTGGAAAGCGTATTATAATTAATACATTGCATGATTTTACTAACTTGTTTGATTGTGTCGAAGGTGTTGTTCAAGCTGGAGGCGGTTCAGTGATGTTTTTGGTATATTTTTTGTGCCACCAAATGGCAGTGACGATGAATTTAAAACAGCATTCTGAATGACGAAGTGTTGCCCCTTTGTTCTACATCTCCAGGAACAGCATTACATTGACACTCCCGTTTTCCAAGACGACAATTGCCGTATGCACATGGCTAAAACTGTGTCTGAGTGGCACGAACAATCAGCAACACTGTCTTATCTCGACTGGCCCTCCAAATCCCCAGATTTAAATCCTATTGAAAATCTGTGGGATTATTTCGAACAGAAGGTGAAACGCCGGAACAGACACCCACGTACTCTGGCGGATCTTCGGAACCAATTGACGCACGAGTGACTGCAAATCGATGTTCAATACATTCACAACCTCGTGGAGTCTCTACCACACCGGACTCATGCTGTTATGAAGGCATGAGGTGCCGTCACCCGTTATTAGGTAAGTTCTGACAGTGGTGACTAATGTTTTGTCCGATGTGCTCATTTTTTACATTAGCCTTTTCGTGATTTGCCGTTTTTGTTTTGATCTTTTTAAATTCTACTACATCTTTTTAAGTACAATATAATTTCAGCTCTCTCTACAGTCAGAAACAATTTCATATTCCTTTTATTTGCTGATGTATTTTATCTTTAGAAGGGCGCGATAAAGTTTCTCCAATTTCTTTCTTAATCGTGATTTTGAACTTTCGTTTTGTATGTGTGTGTGTGTGTGTGGTCTTTTTTTTTTTTTTTTTTTTTTGAGGCATATATTTCTCAGCTTTCGGTCAGTCTTTGGAGAAGAAGCCTTTACTTCCCTCTTTTGATTTTTAGCACATATTTAAAAAAACAAGTTAGTAAAATTATGCAATGCATTGATTATAGTACGCTTTCCAACATACCAGAAATAATTACCCAAGTTATAAGGATAATGGCTGTGGAATAAATCTCGGTCCTATGCCCTGACCTTTGATCCCATTTCGAATATATTTAACAGAACCGGTTCAGTATACCTCCGAAATAACATGATAAAGTTTTGTTGCAATGGAAGCGTTTTTACGTAAGTTATGATGCATAAGCGCTATGGAATAAATTCCGCTCCTGTGTCCTAACCTTTGACCCCATTTAGCCCATTTTCAATAAGATTCGTCCCCAGGCAGGCCTCTACAACATACTAACATTTCATCCAAATCGAATAAGTTTTACGTAAGTTATGACGCACAATGGCGATGGAAGTGATCCGCTCCTATGTCCTGACCTTTGATCCCATTTAGCGCCCATTTTCAACAGGGTTTGTTCCCAGGTAGTCCGCTGTCACATACTAAAATTTAATCGAAATCGAACTTTTTGTACGTTAGTTATGACGCATAAGAGAGTGGAATGGATCCCGCTGCTATGTCCTAACCTTTGACCCCATTTTGTTCACTTTCAATAGGGTTCCTTCCCAGGTGATCCCCTTCCACATACTAAAAGTTCATCGAAATCGAACGATTTTTACGCGAGTTATCGTGCGGACGGACATACGCACAAAACGCGTGACGTAATGAAGCAGTTGGGAATCTCGACCATCTGCTCGCAAGAGTGTGACGTCATAAAACTTTAATACGATCCATACACAACGCGTGACGTAATGAGACAAATGGCGTGAACGCGCGCCAACATCTCAAGCGTGAGCTTGTGACGTCATAAGATCGTCCCCATGTATTCTCCTACCACATAATAAAATTTCATCGAAATCGAACCATTTTTACGCACGTTATGGCGCATAAAGGCAATGGAATGCATTCGCTTCTATGTCCTGACCTTTGACCCCACTTCACCCATTTTCAATAGGGTTCATTCCCAGTTGGTCCCCTGCAATATACTAAAATTTCATCGACATCGAACCATATTTACGCAAGTTATGACGCATAAGGGCAAAGGAATGGATCCCGCTCCTATGCCGTGATCGTTGACTCCACTTCACCCATTTTCAATAGGGTTCATCCCCAGGTGGTCTCCTACATTATACTAAAAGTTCATCGACATCGAACCATATTTACGCAAGTTATTACTCATAAAGGCAATGGAATGGATCTCGCTCCTATGCCGTGACCTTTGACCCCATTTCGTCCATTTTCAATAGGGTTCGTCCCCAGGTGGTCCAATACCGCATACTAAAATTTCATCGAAATCGATCCATTTTTACGCGAGTTATCGTGCCGACAGTCGGAAGGACGGACAGACGGAAGGACGGACAGACGGACGGACAGACGGACGGACAAACCTGGAACATATACGCTTCTTCAACCTACGGTTGGAAAGTGTTAAAAAGCAAGTGCTTATACTATAACTTCAGCGGTCTATATGTCAGGAAACATCGCATGTCTGCCTCTATTAATCTGATTCAAAAAATTATTTATACATTGGGAAGCCCGAAATGTAAGAACGCTGATCCTTGATTTTTGTTTCTTTTCTGATGCATAACTTCGCCGCTAGAGGACGTAACTTAAGATCGTATCGATTTCAAAACACATTATATTCCATATTAGTGCCTCTAAAAATTCTATTGAAAAATTATTTCTTTCTTTTCAATACTATCTGTAACGAAGACTATATATTACGTATACTCTAATTTAACTTTCATTTTTAGTTTCTTTCTCAATGTAAATATTCCAAAAAATGAAGGAAGATATTAGAATGGGCTAGAAACCATGATAATTGGCCTGAGGAACAATCGGACAGAGTCATATGGAATGATGAGACCAGAATATCCATATTTGGTAGTGATGTAATAAAGTTGTAAGAAGAAGATGGAGAAGATTTGATACCTGAATGCATTGCAGCTACAATGAAGCATCCGGTTATTGTTATGATCTGGTGTTTCATGACAGAAAAAGGTGTGGACAGAATCTGTGTGATTTATGGTATTTCAAATGGCAAAAAATACGTCTTTGATACATTTGAGCCAAAACTGAAGCATACAGCACGTGATCCTTTCCAGGATAACGAAGCCAGTAATTTTCAACAGGATTCGGCTCATTGTCATGTTACTACTGGGTGCAAATATTGGTTAAAGGAAATTATTATAATACACTGCTAGAATGGCCAGATAGTAGCACTGAGCCGAATCTAATAGAAATGTGGAGCCGATTAAAGATACTTCTCAGTCAGAAGCATCCAAGGAATAAAGCACAATTCAAAGAGGCATCATCAGGTTTTATAATGTTTCACATTATAAAACCTGATGAACTAAAACGCTCAATAGGACGCCGCTGTAAGGCTGTAATTTCGGCTAAAGGTTTTCCGACAAAGTACTAACAGAAATGGCGAGAAGTTAATGAAATACGTTTCATCATGGTTTTCTGTGTATAACTTCTTTGAAAATGCATGATTTTAGTAACGTGTGCTGCATTACATTCTGCATTAAATTATCTTGCAAATAATATATAATTTTATGGTACTGTTCAAAAAACGACTGATATTATGAGACATCAAGGATCAGAAATACAAATTACCTAAAAGGTTTCCACTGTTTTGGCCTCTAATCTACGCGAGTTTTATTGCACAAATTTTCAGTATTCTAGATCTACTCGTTCGTTTCTTTTCATGGGATTTTGTGGACTAAACGGAAGAGACTTTCTGAAATGGAACAAAAAGTACCACGTGCCGGGATGAAGCAACTGTGTTTGAAGGTCATGCCCTCACGAGAAGTTCATTGTGACATCGCACGTACATTGAGAGATAAGTATTCTGAATATCCTACAGTCAAGAGGCACAGAAAATTTCGTTATGGGAGGAAAATTTGCGATAGAGACCACTTTGGACAACACTCCACATCCACCGCTGAGGAAAGTATCTACGCCATGCATGAACTCGAGATGCAAGATATAGGAATGAGAGTTTGATGAATAGCTGAGTCCGTAGTGTTTTCAATCGGCAGGGTCGATTCAATTCTGACGAAATCTTGGAAGTGGGAGAATGATCCCATTGACATACTTGGTGCTGATCCAATAATTTTCCGGTCTTGGATTGTTACAATGGCTGAAACATGCGTTCATCGCTTTGACCCTCAGATTGAAAACCAAAGTCTGATGTAGAATCCTGCATGTTCTCTGGCTCCTAAGATGTTCCCGTTGCTCTTTGACCCGACAAGGAGTATTTTGGGATGCAGAATCATCATCACGATTGACTATCTGGAAAAAGGACATCACTTTCACATGCGCATACTACGCCAACATCATAATCCAACTTCGTACAGCTATCCGGGAAAACACGCATTATCATGATTGAATACCGGGAAAAGCGCACCACCGTCATTTGTGAATGTCACTCCAACCTCATCAACCAACTTCGTGCAGCGATCAAGAAGAAGAGGCATCATCATTATTGACCACCTGGAAAAAGGCACCGCTGTCATTGGTGAATATTATACTCCAACCTCATAAGCCAACTTCGTCCAACCATCACCGAAAAGAAGCGTGACCATGATTGACTACCTGGAAAAGAGCACCACTCTCACTGGTGCAAGCTACTTCAGCCTCATAAGCCAACTTCGTGCAGCCATCAAGGAAAAGAGACATCATCATGATTGACTGCTCGGAAAAGGGTAACACTGTCACTTGTGTATACTACATAAACTTCATAAGCCAACTTTATGCAGCCATTAAGGAAAAGAGGCATCATCATCATCATCACTAACTACGTCTAGAAAGGCACAGCTGTCACTGGTGAACATGTTATGCCAATAGCTTAGGCCAACTTCGTCAGTCCATCACATAATTAAAAAAGAGGCATCACCGTATGTGACGTATACTCTAATTTAACTTTTATTTTTAGTTTCTTTCTCTATGTTCATCTGTGCTGGTTCTCTTTAGAAATTTTCAACTTAACGCGATATCATATCTCTTGTAAGAGTAGGGTTGGCAACACCCTGAGTTCAGAACGAATGCCGTGTATGGCTGATATAAGAACTGAACGGTATACTCTGAAGTGCCAGAAAAACTGGTACAGACGGGCTTAAGCAAAATACATAGCAACGTCACCTATGCGCGTACTCGGTTGCGTCCGCCAGTGCGTATATAAAGCGATAGACATCCTTGCCAGCTGTCAGAGCTGTTTTCGGCATGAGAATGACAAGTAATAACAATTTAAGCGATTTTCAACGCGGTGTCATAGGTGGCGTTCGTGAGGTGGGCCATAGTACTTCGGAGGTAGAAACGAAGTTCGGATTTTCACGGACGACCATAGCAAGGGTGTACTGTGACTACAAAAATTCCGGCAAAACCTCCAACCTACGATACCAGTGTAGCCGTAAAAAGACATTGGGAGAACGTGACCATCGTTGACTGTCAAGAATCGTTTCACGTGATAGGCGTGCAACACTCTCGCAGGTATAATCGGAATTCAATGCTGGAGCTTCAACAAGCATCAGCGCTCGGACTGTGCAACGTGCCCTGCACTATATGAGCTTTGGGAGTCGACGCCCAACTCGAGTCCCCTTGATGGGTGCACGACACAGGGTTATGCGCCTTGCTTGGGCACGGTAACACCGCCACTGGACACTTGATGACTGGAAACAAGTAGCCTGGGCTGACGAATCGCGTTTCCAACTGTATCGGGCAGATGAAATGATTCGTGTGTGGCGCAAACCCCATGAAGCCATGGATCCCGCCTGTCAACAGGTATGGGGTATGCTTAGCTGGACTTGACTGGGACCCCTGGTACGTCTACAAACGTCTGTGAGCGGCCAACGCTATGTGCGCATCCTTTTTCACGAGGTACACTCGTTTATGTCCTGCATTCATGTTGATGGGTTGAGCCTGTTCCAACAGGACAATGCACCTCCACACAAGTGTCGGGACGCCACATTATGGTTAGAAGAGCATTCATCTGAGCTTGGGGTGTTTTGATTCCCACCCAAGTCCCCAGATCTGTACGTGATAGAACACATTTGGGATGCCATGCAACGCGCTATCGAGCACAGGAATCCGAGAACTCGAAATACACCCGAATTGCGGAACGCTCTGCAGGAAGTATTGTATGCATTGCCTACAGCATATTACCAGAAGTTAGTGGAGTCCATGCACAGTCGTATTTCTGCAGTCCTGCGATCCTGTGGGGAACCTATCAATTATTAGACTGGTGTACCAGTTTTTCTGGCACTTCAGTGTATATAATGTTTTGAGAAGCAGCAGTTGTATTGTTGGTGGAAGTTAATGCTATTTGTAAAAGAGACGTTGTTTAGTTAAAGTTGTGTCTTTTGAAAGGCTGCGTGTTGTGCTGATATTTATATAGTTATCATTAAGAGTTCTACCAGTTAACATTTTTTAGTTCTGAGGTTTACTGCTAATCGTATAAGCTTAACATTCGACGATTAAGTGTTCAGTTCTGTTGGAATGCTACTGTTCAAGTATCTGTTGACAGAAATAAAGGAATAGCTGTAAGTAACTACTTCTTGAACTTTATTGGAGTGATTCTTGTTTCACTGTAGATTAAGTTTTGAGAATTTATTTATGCAGTTTTCAGTAAATCAGTTACACGAAAACGCTACTCATGACAAACTACCTGGAAAAGGGCACCACTCTCACAGTGGTGTATATTACTTCAATCTCATTAGCCAACTTCGTGCAGCCCTCAAGCAAAATAGGCATCATCATGATTAACTTCCTGAAGAAGAACACCATTATTACTGGTGCAAACGACGCCAACTTCATAATGCAACTTCGTGCAACCAGCAAGCAAAATAGGCATCATCATGATTGACTTCCTGGAGAAGAGCACCATTAAAACTGGTGTAAACGACGCCAACTTCATATTACAACTTCGTGCAGCCATCAACCAAATAGGCATCATCATGATTGACTTCCTGGAGAAGAGCACCATTAACACTGGTGCAAACGACGCCAACTTCATAATGCAACTTCGTGCAGTCATCAAGCAAAATAGGCATCATCATGATAGCCTTCCTGGAGAAGAGCACCATTTTCACTGCTGCAAACGACGCCAACTTCATAATACAACTTCGTGCAGCCATCAAGGAAAAGAGGCATCATGATGATTGATAATAAAAAAGGGTACCATTTTCACTGATGCACACTACCCAAACCTCATAAGCCAACTTTGTAGAGCTATCAGGGAAAAGAGGCATGGACAATTGCGAAAAGATGTCTCTCTTCTTCAAGACAATGCACCGAGTAACACCTCCCAGATTGTGAAGACCGCCATAAAAACTACAGTGGCTTGAGCACCCGTCCTAATCCTCAGTTTAGACACTAGTGGTGTCTTCTCTCTCTCTCTATATATATATTTAAGTTTATGTTGTGATGTAAATTACGTTGCTCCTTCTTTAAATTTCTTTCTGAACGGCGCATTGGAATCTCGAGGTTTCCTCTTATTTTTGACAGCGGCTTCCAGTGAGTCAGAGTGATAAAAAGCCACATTCAGTGTAAAAGTGGGTGTGAGAGTAAAATGAGATACTCTTTCGAGTTAACACTAAAGAAACACATCATCATCATCATCATCATTGTCAACCATTATCAATCCACTGCTGGACGAAGGTCTCCCCACGTTTCCTCCACAACGGTCTGTCTTGTGCCAGTCACTGTCTACCATGTCACTGTCTACTTTTGTGGTGTAGTAAGCACAAAGTTTTGTCAGGCTTTCGCACTCCACTGGGAGGCTTTTTCAAGATAATGGTAGACATAAAAATGCAGGAAATTGTAACACGTAAGGAACAAAGATGATTTTTGAAAATAACGTGGGTGACATCACGACCATATGAAATGAATTTTTATCACGCAATTATACGATGCGCCGCGATATATTTCCATTTAATGCGCTATATGCGTATCATGTGTATACATCAAAATGCTATCTCGCGATAGTTGGAATGTTGATGATATTTTCGTGCACTTTTGTGTACATCATGTAAGTCGATAAGTGAAGAATAGAAGCTTGATGTTTAGACGTAGGACTACGTCTGACTCCGCTGATAGTATGGGGCGACTTACTGCCGACCGGCTGTGCCAAAAATAGGTCCCAATTGAAATCATTATAACGTTAAAAATACGCGCCGCACACTAATCTTGTTAGCATAGTCGTAAACAGCATGGAATCCCATTCATGTTCTGCGCAATACATCGTGCGCGGGGCGCTCCTCTCACTTCCTGTGCGCAGGGCAGATGATGCAATATTTTTGGGTGCGTCCTCGCGTTTGACTCAGTCTATCTCTACAACTGTGAGCTCAACACGACTGTGCGTGGTACCGTTTTAAAGCTCTCGACGAGATCTATTCAAATATACGAAGACCAGTTAGCAGTGGTTTGAACTGAACATTTTATAAGTTGTTTTCTTGCGAACCGGTGAACACTTTTGACAATATCGCGGTTCATCTGGACAACCGTGAGTGCGAAACGACAGTGCGAGGCATGATTTTAAAGCTCTTGACGAGATCTATTAATTCAAATATATAAAGAATATATCGCAGTGGTTCGAACAAAAATTTTTAAAAGTTGTTTTCGTATGAAAGGGTGAACATTTTTGATAATGCCGCGGAAGTCGCAAAATGAACGCAAGCAAAAGTGGAGAAAATCAAAACCAGAGGCAAGAGCAAGTGATGAGGAATGTAAAAAGTCCTTTCTGTTTTTGATCCTGTGTCGGTTTCAGGAATATCGTTGAATTGAGTGGCGTTGGTGTTGTTTTTAGTAGTTGTACCATCAGGATGTGGAGGTGGGGTTGTGAGGTTATTTCGGGTGTGAGGAAAAGAGTGGCAGTGATATTTAGGGACATTTCCCCCTCCCCCACTATTTAGGTTTTTGTATATTTTAGTGTGGGGTTATTTGTTTTTGTTAGTGTAAATAACGTTATGGGTTTGTTTTCTTTTGAGCACCACGTTGGGTTATTCGTGTGTCGATCTGCTTTGTGTTCGCAAAATATCGAGTATTATTTGTAAAAAATATGTAAGCTACTTTTCATATCATAGACCTGTATTTGCTATAACAAATTAAATAAGCACTTTGAAACCATACTCGACTAGCTCGTCTCAACTCTTCGATCTGCAAGTCGTAGTCCTACGTTCCAAACTGACGGCTCAATCAGAACTGAGCCCACCTGTTTTTTTTTTGTTTTTTTTTATGTTAATGATTCTTTCTCAGCTGAATAAACGTTTGCTGTTACAATTTTTGCTAGACTGTTCATTCAAGTGTCCAGTTAGTATCAAGTGGCGGTTTAACAGCAAATTACCTGCACAAAATAATAAAAACATTTTAGGTTTTAGCTGTAAAATTTTCCAGAAGGTG
This sequence comes from Macrothele yani, assembly GCA_039090855.1. Taxonomy (NCBI): domain Eukaryota; kingdom Metazoa; phylum Arthropoda; class Arachnida; order Araneae; family Macrothelidae; genus Macrothele; species Macrothele yani. The sequence continues at coordinate 120,660,914 of CM076989.1, forward strand.
AACATGTTCTCGTCAGGTTTTGTTTCAGTTTAGGTGAGTATATTGAAAATAAGAATATTTAGGCTTTTTAAAATGGGGCTGTATCACATTTTTCCGAAAACAGAAGAATAAAAAAAATTAAGACTGGCTTGTCAGATAAGATTTAGTTAAAGTGCTTCCAGCGCTACACTTTAGCAAGGGAATGTCAGCTCTATTTTTCAGCTTAACGTCTAAAAGATTCTGAAAAATAAATATGACTGTTCTGAAAATGATTCACTACATTACATTTAAGTGCAGACAAGTTCGCTTTTCACAATTCGTCGGTTCTTACGAAAATATTTAAATGTCTTTTTTTTCTCGTTCAGAAACAATATTGGTGTCTATATTTACTGTGTGCTAACATTTTTGTTTTGTTTTATCTCTGTTTCAGGTGAAACGGGGAAACGGAGACATCACCGAGTCGCCTAACGGCCGAAACGAAGGCAGCACCCACGTTGCATGGGTAGCAGCAGTAATCATCAATGTATTCTTAATTCTCATCATAATCGCATTCATCACCTATTGCTACTGCCGATACCGAAGAGACAAAAAAAGAAGTATAATCCCTATGAACTTTTTTTTCATTTAAAGAAAAATCATTTTTTTACAGGAAGCTTAGCAGAATTATGGCTAAGCTTCAAATTATGGCTAAGAATATCGCACTATTTCATTAATCAAAATTCTAATCAAATCATGCCTTCGTATCGCGATAAGAAAACAACATCAACAGAGCCAATTCCTAGGGTCAACGTCACAAACATTTCGTCGACCCAGTGATAGGTTGACTCGATGGACTCGCCCCCAAAAACACAAAGCGCCAAGAGACGTCTGGCGAATTTCACACATCAGAAATTGCAAAGCGTGACTGTTTCTACTGCGTTACCAGAATCTGTTAACGTGTTAAGGTTTTCTGGAATAAATCATGCTGAGAGCTTTTTTTTTTTTACATGGCAGGTAACGTTATTCTTGGGTATTCATCTGTAGAATTATCTTTATATTGCTTGTTTATAAAAGCTTATTTTTTCGCGCGCGCGCGTGTGTGTGCAGAGCGGAATTTATAAGCAGATACATTTATATTTTAATTTTTTAAAACTTTTTTTCGTCTCCAAAAAATTATGAAACACAACCACGTATTCTAGATACCGAAAGCTGTGGAAATTCTTCAGTTACAGAATTTAAAAGTGGAAAGAGAAATTAAATCAGAGAGAGAGAGAGAGAGAGAGAGAGAGAGAGAGAGAGAGAGAGAGAGAGAGAGAGAGAGAGAGAGAGAGAGAGAGAGAGAGAGAAAGAGTAAGAGAGAGACAGAAAGAGAAAGAGAGGTAGGCAGAGAGACAGGCAGAGAAACACACAGAGAGACAGAAAGACACAGAGACAGAGAGAAAGAAAGAGAGAGGCACATAGAGAGAGATAGAGAGAGTAGAAAAAGGCAAGGAGAATAGAAAGTGACGTAGAGAGAGATAGAGAGAGTAGAGAAAGGCAAGGAGAATAGAAAGTGACACAGAGAGAGACAGAGATTGACAGAGAGAGAGAGAGAGAAAGAGAGAGAGAAAGAGAGAGAGAGAGAGAGAGAGAGAGAGAGAGACAAAGTGAGAGACAGATAGAAACACAGAGAGAGAGACAGAGATTGACAGAGAGAGAGAGAGAGAGAGAGAGAGAGAGAGAGAGAGAGAGAGAAAGAGAGAGAGAGAGAGTGAGAGAAAGACAAAGTGAGAGAGAGAAAAAAGAGAGACCGAGAGGAAAAACAGAGAGACGGAGTGAGACAGAGAGAGAGAGAGAGAGAGAGAGAGAGAGAACTCAAACACAATTTTATTAGTTTTTTTCCGAACTGAATCAAATCTTTTATTGGATTAATCTGTCTAAGAGGTAAAATTCATGACGCCGTTTCAAGACTCTGAAACTGTCTAAATCGTTCACATCATGTTTTAGTCCAAACGTTTGTTTCCAGAATAAACAGAAAGCACGGCGAACAGTAAAAAGTTTGTTAGTTGTGTTTTCAGCCACGCACTCACGAATAACCAGAATATCAAGAACCGTAAAAGTGGCGGACTTTCACGGTTCTTGATTTTTAGGTTGTGTTCTCAATGTTCAATATTTTTGGCCGCCGTTTCCATGCTCTAAGCAAAAAATTAGGTATGCCTTTCTCAATTCTTCTCCTTCTTCATATCATAATTTTTTTAAAGACAAATTCAGTAGACTCATGACCACACAAACATATTTACTCACGATATTAATATTCGAAGGATTCAAAGTAGGTGAGACTCCAGCATTCATTCTGGTTATTTGGAAACACAAATTGGAGACTGAAATAAGTAAAAATAATTCGTTAAGTAATCATAAAACAGTTGGTTACATGCAATCGGCAGTTCATAAAACTAACGCGGAAAAAGTACTGAAGCGAAAGTAAAAAAATTAAAATCAAAATGATTCAGTATCTAAGAGCAAGCGTGTATCCAAACGCGACAGTGCTAACAGCGAACGTATACTCAGTGGATTACAGCGATTCAAAGTTCCTTCTGTCTCTTCGGATTTTTGCGCAAGCGCAGTAGACAGAATTCACAATGTTTCGTAACTGCTATTGGAAGTGGAGACACTTGAGCTTGCCCCTTTCCAGGCTGCATTACGTACTCATTCACAAAGCAGATCAGTGCGCCATCATTCGGTGGTCAATATGGAACGAATGACGTCATGCGTAATTTGTACTGCGCGTAACAGTTTCATATTTGAGCAAAGCATTTCTATTTATTTAAAACTGTTTCCAGCGGTAACACTGGATAATTGCACGCTTCGCCCCTGCGTACTGATAATCTATGACTTCTAAATATTTAACCAAAATAGACGTATAAAGTCTTTATCTTCCATGATATCAAAGCGCTCCCATTGCACCTTATTAACTAACAACTTGCTTTCGGTGATAAATCTCAGCTCAGGCAAATCGTTGGCTAGAAGTTAACAAAGAAAAAAACTTAGCTTTCGTTCAGTCAAGGCATTGCTATTTGGCGTTCATGCCAATATTAAATCAACCCAGTAAATACTAGGGAATGGATTTTTAGGTAAATAAATATTCGAACATAAAAACACATATTTTCGAAAATTTTGTATGTGAATACGTATTTTACAAATTTCCGTAATAAATGCATAAATTTGCATGTTTTCTACATTTTTAAAATTTTTTTATAGTAAATTTGTTTGTTTGTTTGTTTGTTTGTTTGAAGGTTTAACGACCACCGTGAGCAACTCGGTGGGCTATAAGCAGTCGCCCGTCCTTAATTTAGGGCCACTGACTCCAGGGAAGGGAGAGAGCCAGTGCCGTAAGACAAACACAACATCCATGCCTTACCGGGATTCGAGCCCGGACACTTTTCGGACGAATGGTCATAAGCCATCGCTTAAAGCGCAGTGTTGTAACAAACGGGTGAAATTAACGTCCTGTTCCCTTCCACGAGGACTCGTTTTATAGGCGCTAGCGCGTTGGCAAAAGACATCTTTTCCGGCTGGGAGAAGCAAAACTTTCAGTTTTCTCGTACCCACAAAAGCTTAGGTCACACACAGATAAGTCTCAATATCGAATACGGAATGTATATACAGTATGGCACAGAAGTTCCGAAAAGCTCCATTTAAATTGTTATTGGTTGCTCTTCCGGAAAAACCAAGTTAACCATTTCTCTTTAAGGCGAAGGGGACACTTTTAGGGCATAAGACCGGGGGATCTGGTGAACACGTAGGGGACGGAGCTGGGGGTAACTCGAAATTTTCAAATGGAAAGAGGAGTCGTGTGACATATCGTTTGAAATATCTCTGAAAATGTAGTAAGTTGGTTCTTAAATTTTGTTTTATGTTTATGAGGTACACAATTTTGTTTTATGTTTATTAGGCCTACAATAGCGACCCCAAAGTGCACTATGAATGGCAGGAAAAATTGCGTTACTTCTGACAGATTTGTTTTCTCTCTTTGATTTGTGTAAATGTACCGTATTTATTGTGTTATATGGGACGAATCGAAGCGTCCGGTGAATCCATTGGGAGCGGAGAACAGGGCCATTCAATAATTGCAGATGGAAGGGGGGGAGGTAATGTAATACATCATTGATACGATGACATATTTCGCAAATTTAATTTACTGCGTTTGTAGTTCAAAAAACATACAATAGTAGTTTTGTTTTATCTCAGAGGGGACACCGTATAGAATAGGAACCGAGGGGTTTTGCAACCTTGTGAGGATCCGGGCTGGGATTGTCACGAAATGCTGCATGGTAAAGTCAGATCAAGCCATATCACCGGAAAGATGTCAAAAATAGGAACAACACATCCTTTTAACACTTGTAATATCTTTATTTTATCAAATGTGTTATGCAAAACTGTTGAGGTTAACGTGTAATCGGCGAATATAAAATACTACAAAAGATACGCCCAGTTTTACATCTTTGGAGTCTACTGAAAAATGGCACGTTTTCCACGGCAAATCAATGCCTGCAGACACATCTGATGCGACTAACACTACAAAAAAAATTGTCATGTATCACAATATCAGGTAATATTTCTTAGTTAAATAATTTTACGACTTTGGCCTACAACATTCCCCCTAACAAAGACATGAAAAAACGTGATAACCATGTTACATCAAGTACAAAGATCTTTCCAGTGATGTATTACACTACCACCCCCCTTTCATGCACAATTATTGAATGAAACTGATCCCCACCACCAAAGGGGGTCTCCGGACCCCTCGATTCATGGCCGGAAGCGTGGTTCCTTGCCATAAAACACAATATGTACGGTACATTAACAAAAACCAAAGAAAGAATACAAATGTGTCTGAAGTAACGCAATTTTTCCCCACCACTCATAGTGCACTTTAGTGTCGCTATTATGGGCAATAACTTTGCACCTAATAAAGATAAAACTAAAATTTAACAAGAAAGATGACACAGAATTTTCGGGTGTAATAAGTACGTCTTTTGAATCCGTTCTGACACAAATTAAATTTATCAAAGCTATTCAAGGTCAATGGAAAAAAACAGTGTCTGACGGAAGAAAGAAGTTTTTCAATCGGGTTTTTAATCCCTCAGATATTGCTGTAAACGAAAACGTGAGCTTACGCCCTCTGGCTTGTGCGTTAAGAAAAACATGAATTTATATGAGAAACATTTTGCACCGGAAACGCTCTCCAACACAGAAAGAATTTTCTAAATTGGACTCTTAGAAGCAGAAATATCGCCAAAAATAAAATGTGACTTTACGTCCCCTGGAGGGAAAACCATGCATTATTTTAGGAAAAAAGTATTCTCAAAAGGTTTTTCAATATGAGCGGTATCGGTCGAAGAAAATAAAAAGTTAGTCGAGTTTCAGGAGCCCAGATTTTGATACAAATACATCAGAAGCCGAAATTAACACTTATGACTCTGGTGGCCAAACCATTCTTTACCAAACATTAGAAACTATATGAAAAATATTTCCCATCAGGTGTTGTATGCGATACAGGAAGAATTTTTCAAATCGGAGTTTTAAAAGCAGAAATAACGCAGAAAACGCAATTTACCTTTGTGTCCCCTAGCGGAAAGTCTATGATTTACTTGATAATTTTGAATTTATAGAAAAAACATTTCGCATCGGAAACACTATCTAATAAAGAAGGAATTTTCCCAATCGGACTCCTAGAAGTAGAGATATTGACAAAAACAAGATATACATCTGCGCCCCCTGGCGCAGAAACCCTGCATTATTTTAAGAAGAAAATGTCCCTAAAAGGTTTGTCAACATGAGTAGTATCGGTCTACAAACGACTTTATTTTCAGTCGAGAATTTAGAAGCTCATATTTTCCTGCAAATTCATCAGAAACGGAAATTAAGACTTAAACGGAAATTAAGACTGGTGGCCAAATAATTTTTTTACAAAAATTAGAAATTATGTGCAAACGATTTCCCATCAGGAGCTGTATCCGGTGCAGAAAGAAGTTTTCAAATCGGAGATTTAGAAGCAGAGATATTGGGTGAAACGTAATTTACATTTACGCCCCCTAGCGGAAAGTCTATGAATTACTTAAAATTTTGAAATTATAAGTAAACCATGTCACACTGAAAACACTATCCAACAAAGAAGGAATTTTTCAAACCGGACTCCTACAAGTAGAGATATTGACAAAAATAAGATATACATCTACGCCCCCTGGCGAAGAAACTATGAAATATTTTAAGAAGAAAATATTCCGAAAACGTTTATCGATATGAGTGGCATCAGTCCACGAAGTAATTTTTTCAATCGATAATTTAGAAGATCAGATTTTATGACAAATACATCATAATTAAAAAAAAACTTACGCCCCCTGGTGACCAAAATATTCTTTACCAAAAAATTGAAACTATATGCAAAAGATTTTCCACGAGGAGGTGAATCCGTTGAAGAAAACACTTTTTAAATCGGAGTTTTAGAAGAAGAGTTATCGGGAAAAATGCAATTTACTTTTACGCCCCCTAGCGGAAAATCTGTGCGTCATTAGAAAAAGTAACTATATCTAAAATACTCTTCGACATAAATGGAATCCAAAGATAAAAGAATTATTTCAATTGGATGTTTAGAAGCAAATATGTGGAATAAAACGTATTTTTAAATTCGACATTATCTGCGTTTACGCCCTCTAGCGGCGAAATTGTACATCGTAAAGAAAAACGAAATAAAGGATCATCATTTGCATATTTCAAGCTTCCCAATGCAAAAAGGATTTTTCAAATCGGTCTAATAGTTGCAGAGATATCGTGTCTGCAGACGGACGGACGGACAAACCGATAACATAAGCACAATCTTTTTTTACAAAAGACGTGCTAAAAACCATCTTACTACATATTCGGAGATCTTTCCAAAGGTATGTCACACGTTTCAAGTAACCCCGAGCCCCGCCCCCTACGGGGTCACCAGACCCCGGTCCATGCCCCTAAAGTTTTCCCTTTGCCATAAAGAGAAATGGCTGTCTTGGGTTTTCTGGAAAAGCAAGCAATAAAAATTTAAATGGAGTTTTTCGGGACTTTTGTGCCATACTGCATACGCAGCTCGCGTTGCTGATGTTGTTGTTGATGCGGTTCTGTTGAATTACTGGGCTCAGCATATTTTACTTTCTCCTCCTATTTTAGGTGCTAAAGTGTAGTAGTAAAGTACACTGAGTATAGTATTGCTAGGAGCTGTATAACTGTGCGGAATAAATTTCTGTGATGACTTTTTACTTGTGTTCTGCTTTTTTATTGCGAGTTAATGAGTGAAAAAGGATCGTTCGAATCCGAAGTCTAACAAAAGTAACAAAACCGCTGTAACGTTTTTCCTATAAAAACAAAACAAAACAAAACAAAACAAAAACAAACTAGGGCGGATGTGACATCATATGGCATCTTCGTTCACAAGAAAAGTAAGGCAAGACCAAAAGCAAAACAAACGTCCATTTTTTACTCCAAAGAAATTTTTCCATCAAATATATAGCTATGATTAGTAAGGTGAGTACTAATATTACCGACGGACATCGAAACCGTGTCCCCTCACTCCGGAGTAAGTCGCTCTTCCAACTGAGCTACGCGGACAGAATGTTTCTCTGAAGATTCGTCGTCTTGATACATGTTTTAACTTCTGTAGTACGTCACATCTTCTGTTAGCACATGTCCATGAATATAAGCAAATTGATTTTGTTGGTCTCTAAACACTTCTGAGTAAAGGAATCCTCCCCACAAAAAAACAACTTGTGAGTAGTAAACGGTGAAAGGAAACTGTTATTCTAAGACACTGAGGAAAATCCTAGTTTTAGCAATCTTAAATGAGAATGGAATACAATTGAAGATTAACGTGATGTTTTCCAAACCTCGAAATAACAAATGCCAGTTTTAATTATTCTCCTATCTCGTACTTTAATTTTATTCTGTAACATTCTAGTCCTTTCCCAAGTAAAGTAAACAAATACTTGTAATTAGAAAGCTATTTCGCGGCGCACGAAGGTTTCCATTTGGTCGTGCTTCCTCGAATTTTTTGACCAGAAGTAATTATTTACGTCGCTGAAAATCCCAGCTTTCTGAATGACTCATTATTTATTAATTTTAAGCAGCATCTCAGGTCCTGTTATGAATTTTCGCTAACGTTTCCAAGCGCAATCCTTTTTCTACCATTTCGCTGCCTGTTTCTCATTAGAATGAGGCAAACACGTTTTTAAGAAAGTTGTCGAGACAGCAGAGCTGTAATATCTTTTTCTACCAGTGGTATTCTCTCATTAGCAATTGTTTTTACTTCAAACTTACATTACGTTCCCATGAGACAATGTTTTATTTCTGTCGTTTCATGAATGTTCCTATTAGAGAGAATTCCCATTTCTTTACGAGCAGCGGGAGTCAGAAATAAGGTAGACAAACTGAAGAAATTTGGTTTTCTTATACAATGCCTTGATATAAATGAAATTAAACTAGGTTCTTTAGCGCGCTAAGATAATCAAAATTCCTACCATCAATGTTGTATATATATAATTATGTATAACATCACAGCCTCTCCTTGACAAATGTCAACCCCGCCTTCTCGTGGTGCATCCTGTTCCCACTAAAGGGGCTCTGACGACCGCCAATAGCGGGATTACAGGAAATGCTATCCCACACTCACCAACCCGCTTGGCCAGCGTGGTGAGTTATGTCCAAACCCCTCCAAAATGACTCCACAACTTAAATCTTGGCCCTCAGTCTCCGGCAGCTGGAATGTACCTGGCCAAGGCAGCGGCCAGTGCGACATGAAGGCAGAGGGTGCTAAGAATCTCCTATAATGAATTAGCTTTGTTTATCTTTTCGCTAAGCTAATTATTATGAATGATGCTCTTCCTACCAGCTAGCTAATGATATACTTGTACTAAGCTTCAAAATAGTGAATTCAAAAGGGTGTTGTTACTAGTTAATTACGAACGTAAACAAAGTCTTAACGCTGGTTATTTATGGTAATGAATAAATGTTATAAACCTAACAGCCAGACAGAGGTCTGACAAAAACTATTAATTGAGAAAGACGTACTTACTGCAACTTCTTTATTATAAGACTCTTGGTCAACTAAAGCACACACACAACTTGTTTTACACTAATGAAGAATCTCTCCTCATAACAACACAATCTCTCCTCGTATTATAAACGCTCTCCGTAAACAACAACGCTCTCTCATAACAACAACAAAAGCTCTCTTTCAGTCTCGATGAACGCGCCTATATACTAGCTACCACCACGTCATGACTTACACTCATTGCCAGATCTCATTCATCGGGTGAAATAATATTTCGTTCAGTAAGAAGATAATTTACATAGGAAAATAAAATAACCAGAGATAGTAAAATCAAAAGGAAAGTGAATATAGAGTATACGTTACACCCCGGAGGACCGGACTAGGCTGCCATCTGATGCTGACCTTAGCTACGTATAATGGACGCTCCCTATCTTCTGATTCCAGGCTTCTTGAATTGGAAGAGGAACTACAAAGGATCAAATGGGACATTTTCGGGCTAAGTGAGGTAAGGAGAAAAGCAGAAGATCTCACTGAACTGAAAAGTGGACATCTCTTCTACTATCGTGGGACAGATACTGGCAGAACTAGTGTTGTTGGATTTATTATAAATAAAGAACTGAAGGATAAAGTTGTAGAAGTTGAAAGTTCCTCTGACAGAGTTGCACGACTCGTTATCCAACTCTCGAGAAGATACCAGGCTCAGATTATTCAAACTTATGCACCCACTACAAGTAATCCTGAAGAAGAGATTGAAGAATTTTATGAAGAAATTCGTCATCTAAATAATAAAGGTAAGCAGCACTTGAAAATAATTATGGGAGATTTCAATGCAAAAATAGGGCAACGTCAACAGAATAAAACTTCAGTAAGTAAATTCGGTCACGGCAACAGAAACCAGCGTGGAAATACGTTCGTTGAGTTTGCAGAGGCAGAAGGGTTTTTCATCTTGAACTCCTTTTTCAAGAAAAAGCCACACAGGAAATGGACATGGAGACATCCAAATGGGACGACAAGTGAAATTGATTTTAATATGCGTAACAAAAAGTTCGTCATAGAAGACTGCAGTGTGCTAAACAAGTTCAACACCAGTAGTGACCATATATTGGTGAGATGTAAGATGCACCTCAACACTAAACTCGAACGTGGCAAGCTCATAAGACAAGCAAAATGTATTGACATAACCAACCTTAAAAAACGCCATAATACCTTCAAGTTGGAACTAAAGAACAGATTCTCTGCTTTAGAAGGCCTAACATCGGAAGAAGTGGATAGTTTTGAAGTTAACAGAAAAGTAACCAAAGATCTTGAAACAGCCACAAAATTAGCTGGGGTCTAAAACCAGTTGCATGTGAACAAATTATCAGGAAAAACCAAAATGTTGATGCAAAAAAGAAGAGAGATGAAGACAACTAAAGAAGATGTGACTTCCAAAGTGGAATATATAGAGCTATATATCACTGAAGACGGTTCTGTAACAAGAAATAGAGGCGAAATTTTGACAAGAGTGAAAGATTTCTACTCTAAATTATATGAAAGGGATGATACATGTACTCCAGACATCATGAAAGGTACTATAACGAAGTGAATTTCTCCGTCATTTTTATCCGCGCCGGGGTTCGAACCCGGGTCCACTCATTCCGGAATAAGTTGCTCTACCAATTAAGCTACGCGGACATGTATTCTGATTCCTATCTGCCTTTATGTCATGTGCGTCCTGCTGGCAGGTACGTCACATCTCCCCCCGAAAGAGGGCCGGGGGCATGGCCCACGGATCAGCCGTGACCATGAATCGTTGCAGGCAGACAACCACTGTAGAACGTGCACTTGAGAACTCCCAGTCAATCTGGTGTGTGGAATACAACGTCACACACATTTATTTTTCGAAGCACTGGAGACGGGATTCTCTGATTTTTCCTATCTCGCGGTGTGGAAATAACATCACACCAATGCGAGATTTTGAACGGTCGGGTCATCCGGGTAGCTCGGGCGCCATTATAACGAAGTAAATTTCTCCGTCATTTTTGGTCTACGCCGGGATTCGAACCCGAGTACGCTTATTCCGGAACAAGTCGCTCTACCAACTGAGCTACGCAGACATGTTCTGAATCCTATCTGCCTGTATGTCGTGTGCATCCTGCTGGCAGGTACGTCACATCTCCTGGTACGTTACATCTCCTGGTACGTTACATCTCCTGGTACGTTACATCATCTCCCCCTTATTTTTCTTTTTCTTTCGAAGTGATGCTCATATTTTTCCTATCTCGCGGTGTGGAAATAACATCACACCAATGCGAGATTTTGAACGGTCGGGTCATTCGGATAGTTCGGGCGCCATTATAACGAAGTGAATTTCTCCGTCATTTTTATCCGCGCCGGGGTTCGAACCCGGGTCCACTCATTCCGGAACAAGTTGCTCTACCAATTAAGCTACGCGGACATGTATTCTGATTCCTATCTGCCTTTATGTCATGTGCGTCCTGCTGGCAGGTACGTCACAGTACCAGTACCAGAGTTCTTCCAGTTCTCCCAGCAGAAGTTGCACATGAAATCAAGAACATGAAGCAGGGAAAAGCTCCAGGAGAGGATGGAATTACTGTAGACATCATACAAGAAGCAAGTGGAGAAATCGAAACAGTACTCGCCCAAGTTTTCACTCGATGCCTTAATGAAGGGAAGATTCCTGAGAATTGGAACAGTGCTACAATGATCCTGATACATAAAAAAAGGTGACATTGAGGATCTCAGAAACTACAGACCTATCAGCCTCCTATCAGTGGTTTATAATATCTTCACTAAAGTTCTTTCACACCGTTTGAAGGTAACACTTGACATGGCTCAACCGAGAGAACAAGCTGGATTCAGGAGTGGCTACAGCACAATAGATCGTATCCACGTATTGAGAGAACTAATTAAAAGAGCGAGGGAATATGAATTTCCATTGTGCATGGCTTTTATCGATTATGAAAAAGCCTTTGATTCGGTGAAACCATCACCAGTTACAATGACTCTGAAATCCTGCGGTATTGAAGATGCATACATTAATATTATTAATAACATCTATGAAAATGCAAGTGCAAAGATTCGGGTGTTTGAAAATACAACACACATAAAATTGGAAAGGGAGTAAGACAAGGTGACACCATATCTCCGAAGCTCTTTAATGCCACATTGGAAAATGTCTTTCAATCACTGAATTGGGAAACCAAAGGGATAAAGATTAATGGAGGTTTTCTAACCCACCTTCGTTTTGCTGATGACGTAGTCATTTTTGCAACTAACCCAACAGAGCTGCAGAGTATGATCCAGGAACTTGCTGACAAGAGTAAAGAAATGGGATTAAAAATGAACTTTCAGAAGACAAAAGTGATGTTCAATGCTTTTACGAGAAATGAAGATTTATCGATTGATGGAGAAAAGCTGGAGATAACAGACACGTACTTTTATCTTGGACAGCAGATATCAAGTGAGGATCACATTGATGAAGAAAATAATCGGCGTACAAAACTTTCCTGGAGAGCTTTTGGAAGAAACAGCATCATTTTCAAGAGCAATATGCCATTATGTTTTAAAAGAAAAGTGTTTGATCAGTCCATCCTTCCAGTGCTTACGTATGGTGCAGAGACGTGGACCTTAACTAAAAGAAACATACAAAGACTGCAGACAACTCAAAAGAGCATGGAGAGGTGCATGCTTGGTGTAACCAGGAGAAATAAGAAGAGGAACTCGTGGATCCGATAAATGACAAGAGTGGAAGTCATCATGATCAGAGTTAAAACCCTGAAATGGCAGTGGGCTGGACATGCTGCCAGAAGGACAGCCGAAATTTTAGATTGAATTCCAAGGGACAGGAAAAGACCCAGAAGAAGATCACATGGGAAATGGGTGGATGAAATTCGAAAGTATGCAGGAGTGACATGGAGGAGACTGGCACAAGACAGACCGTTGTGGAGGAAACTTGGGGAGACCGTCCAGCAGTGGATTGATAGTGATTGACAATGATGATGATGAATATATATATATTCTAAAAAAGAAACTGCCGCTGCCGCCGCCGCCAATGTTTTAGAAATTGTGCAACACTCACGTTTTTCTAGCTCACAGCGCAAAAAGTATTGAACGCAAGAAATTGAAATTTATATCGTTTGTGGAAATCTGTTCAGAGAACACGCTAAAATAAACGGTTTTTCGTTTCTGGCGGTACATCAAGAGCTATTATATTTCAAATTTAAGGTAAGCAAACAAGTGCTATCAGTTCGCGTTCCGGACACACTAACACCAACAGAACCACGAAACTTTCTAGGTATGTAGAGCCTTGACCAAAGTTTTGTAATTCTTTGCCCTTTTTTTGGTTTTCGATTTTGTTTACGAGAAATTAAATGTTTAAATTTCACAAATTTCTCAATTTTGCCATGGGATCCATTTAAAAAAACCCCGGATATATGGCAAAATATTGGGGTATGCAAAAGTTTCCGCCGTCCCTGCTAGCGGGAGCTGTAGGGGTCTAACCGGCCGTTGACCCGTGCTGTCAGTTCTTACACGAAGCCTAGCATGGCGATCGATATATTCCTTTGCGGCACTGCTTGTTATTCATGTTTAATTTAGGGAAAAGTGCTAGTGAAGCATACGGTTCAATATGTAAGGCATATGGAGAAACAATGATGGGTGAGTGAACTTGTTGAGAATGGTTTGCCAGGTTTAAGAAAGGTGATCTAAGTTTTGAAGACAAGCCACGTGCAGGTAGACCTCAGGAAATCGCAGACGAGGAGCTGGAATCGCTGTTGCAAGAGGATGCCACACAATCGACCACACAACTGGCGAAACGTTTGAAAGTGGCTCAATCGACAGCTGTACGGCGTGTACAGCACTTGGAGAAGACCTAGAAGATTGGTAAGTGGGTTCCGCATACTTTAACGGAGCGTTATATTGATCAACGATTGGTCATCTGCATGTCGTTGCTGAAGAGGTTTCAAGGGAAGAATTTCTTGTGGAAGGTTGTCACCGAGGATGAAAAATGGGTCTATTGAGACAACCCCGTACGCAAGCGATCCTGGGTCGACTCAGGCCAGCCATCAACATCCACTGCAAAACAGGATATCCACGGAAAAAAGGTGCTGTTGTGTGTGTGGTGGGATACGTAAGGAGTGCTGTATTTCGAACTGTTGAAACCGGGCGAAACAATCACTGTACTATGATATAGCGATCAGTTGATGAAACTGAACGCCGCAATCGATCAAAAACGCCTATGGACAGGTAAAGGACGCCACCCAGCCATCCCGTTACACGATAATGCTAGACCACATGTCGGTGCCACCACGAAATCAACCCTTGAACAGTTACACTGGGAAGTTTGATCGCACCCAGCTTACTCCCCGGTCATTGCACCCTCAGACTTTCATCTGTTTCGCTTTATGCAACATGCCCTAGCTCAACAGCGGTTCACCACATTTCCAGAGATGAAAAATTTCGTCACTGTGTTCTTCAGCTCAAAACCCGAGTTCTTCTATCAGAGGGGCATTCATTTGGTGGCTCAAATATGGCAAAAAGTCATTGATTCTAACGGCCAATATTTCGTTGAATAAATGTGTTCTGGTTTCCTGATTGTTCCTGTTTTCTTTCACCTTAAAACGGCGAAAACTTTTGCATACCCCTAATATAAATCATAACGAATTGCAATTTTTACAGCATAAACTCACAACTATCATCCCTGTTTTACCAAAAAAAAAAAAAAAAATTGAAGAAAACGTCATTTTATGATTTATAAGCATTTTTTAAAGACGCAAAGGAAAGGAACGAGCGGTTTACATTGTCTCCAGCGTTAACCACACAGAAAAGTACTGGTCATGTGACCTGCTACAATGGTGACGCAACTATTTGTAGCATTTTCTTTTCTTTGGGTTAAAGGACAGGCTACAATCTAACTGGTAATGGCGTAATGCTTAATGACACAGCGACGCTTTTAAAGTCCGGCGTTTTCCGCCGGCATACGTGAATACCTATGTGAATATAGGCTTTCGCCTCGTATATAAAAATCAAAGAGGGAAAATGCGAGTGTGTTCGTCCGCGAATTATTCGACCACTCACTTGCAAATGACCTAAACATCTGAAAACTGGCACGCTGATAGGACTTAAGTTCTGTATAATTGAAAAAGTACGAAACCCCCACCTAAAAAAAAGTCTGCTTTGGAACATTGTCTGCTTGAATTTTTCGCGAATTATTTGACCACTTCTAAAAGACCTAGAGATCTAAAAATTGGCATACTGATAGGTCTTATGGTCTGGATACCTAGAAAAGTCCGAAAACCAAAATAAAACAAAATGGCGGCTTTCGAACATTGTCCGCTTGAAATTTTTGCGAATTGTTAGACCACTTCTAAATAACCTAGAGATCTAAAAATTGGCATGCTGGTAGGCCTTAACGTCCGGATACCTGCAAATGCAAGAACCCTCCACCCCCAAAAAATACAGCTTTTTGAAACATTGTTTACTTTAATTTTGCTACCACTTCTACACCTAGAAAAAGGACTGAAATCCAAAAAATTCAAAAGGATGGCTTAGCTTTACTGTTTTACAATGCTGATAGGTTTAAAAATGATTTTGCCAGAATCATTGAAATACTTTGAAAATTTCAAATTATTAATCAAAGAAAACAAAGAGGTGGCTTTGGAGCATTGTCTGCTTGAACTTTTCACGAATTGTTAGACCACTTCTAAATAACCTAGAGATCTGAAAATTGGCATGATGGTAGGTCTTGAAATCCGGATACCTGCAAGTGCAAGACCCCCCCCTCCCCCGAAAACAACCCCAGCGCTTTGAAACATTGTCTGCTGGAATTTTTCTACCACTTCTACACCTACAAAAAAAAGACTGAAAACCAAAAAATGTAAAAGGATGTCTTAGCTTTACTATTACAAAGTGCTGTTAGGTTTAAAGATAATTTTGTCAGTATCACTAAAATGCTTTGAAAATTTCAAATTTTTATTTAAAATTAAGGGTGCCAAAGCCTGCTCCATTTTACATCAAGTCGTATGCATTGACGTCACGCCGCTATTCTAAATCGTAAAACAGTTACGAATTTTAAATGACTTTTCTTTCCCTTAATTATATTTCCCTTTCCTTAATTTTATGTTTAAAAAATGATTTTATAGAATCACCGTTCGGGGAACGGTCATGATTGCTAGCCATCATCATCATTGTCAACCATTGTCAATCCACTGCTGGACGAAGGTCTCCCCAAGTTTCTTCCAGAACGGTCTGTCTTGTGCCAGTCTCCTCCATGTTACTCCCGCATACTTTCGAATTTCATCCACCCATCTCACATGTGGTCTTCTTCTGGGTCTTTTCCTGTTCCTTGGAATCCAGTCTAAAATTTCGGCTCTCCATCGATGGTCTGTCCTTCTGGCAGCATGTCCAGCCCATTGCCTCTTCAGAGATTTAACTCTGATCATGATGTCTTCCACTTTTGTCATTTTTCTGATCCACGAGTTCCTCTTCTTATCTCTCCTGGTTACACCAAGCATGCACCTCTCCATGCTCTTTTGAGTTGTCTGCCGTCTTTGTATGTCTCTTTTAGTTAAGATCCACGTCTCTGCACCATAAGTAAGCACTGGAAGGATGCATTGATCAAACACTTTTCTTTTAAGACATAATGTTATATTGCTCTTGAAAATTTTACTGTTTCTTTCAAAAGCTCTCCAGACAAGTTTCCTACGCTGATTAGTTTCTTCATCAATGTGACTCTCATTTGATATCTGCTGTCCAAGATAAATGTAGGTATTGGTAATTCCCAGCTTTTCCTGATCAATCGATGAATCTTCATTTCTTGTAAAAGCATTGTACAACATTTTTGTCTTCTAAAAGTTCATATATATATCATCATCATTGTCAACCATTATCAATCCACTGCTGGACGAAGGTCTCCCCAAGTTTCCTCCACAACGGTCTGTCTTGTGCCAGTCTCCTCCATGTCACTCCCGCATACTTTCGAATATATATATATATATCATAAAGTTGCGACTGGCTGCCTTGAGCCACTATCCTCCATGTTACACCGCAATGTTTCGGAATTTCATCCGACCATCTCCTATGTGGTCTTCTTCAGGGTCTTTTTCTGTCCCTTGGAATCCACCTTAGAATTTTGGTTATCCATCGGCGGTCCGTTATTCTGAGAACATGTCCAGCCCATTGCCTTTTCAGGGATTTTATTGTGATCATGATGTTTTCCACTCTTGCTATTTTCCTTAATCATGAGTTTCTTATCTTATCTTTTAGGGTTACACCAACTATGCATCCCTCCATTCTTAGCTATTCATTAATCAGTGAATGACGAAAGTTCGTTTTGACTGAAGGACTTCTAGCATTGTGTTCAATACTTTTACTCGAAAAATGATTGTAATCGCAGTCGCGCAAGCACATGGGAACGATAGCAAAAGCTCTGCGTAAATTGTTGAAATGTTTCTTTATCCAATCACTGTAAAAGGGCTGTGTGTATAAGTGTTCATGGTTGTGGTTTACTTTTCAGGACAAGCTAACGCTGTGGAAGACTGGGATGAAACTTCATCAGAGCGTCGAAGAAACAGTTCTTATAGTCAATGGGACGGCTATTCACGGGAAGGCAGCGAATTGTTCACCGTAGAAGGAAATAACAATCACAGTCAGAACAGAAGAAAAAAAGGCGACGATGGAAGAATGAAGTAAAAAAACTGGAAGTTTTGTACCTGTTTCTTTTTTCGCATTTGAATTTGAACTTAAACATTTCAAAATACACTGGCGGAAAGTGAAAAAAGAACACCAAGAAGGAGACGTCTGATACCAACGAAATTTATACAGCATAATAACGGAATACAGAGGATAACGTGATCAAAACATTAGGGCAAAATACAGCTGTATTTGCTGGTAAACTGAAAAATAACATTTCCATGTAACATGGTTAGTACGAGGTTGAACTGCCATGAACTGCGTCACACTGTGCAATTCTGGCATGGAGTCTGTCATACAGATGTTGGATGTAAGTTTGGGGTATTGAGTTCCAAGCAACCTCAACCTGAACGCGTAAATCGGGGATGGTCGTGGCTGGCCGTGGAGACCGGATTAGTCGTTGTCCCATAAAATCCCACACGTGCTCAATGGGGGACAAATCCGGTGAACGTGCAGGCCATGGAAGTTGTCTCACACCCTGAAGTGCATGTTGCGTTGCACTTGCCGTGTGTGGGTGTGCGTTATCTTGCTGGAAAACACCACAATGAACCGACCTTACAAATGGCACAACAACGGGCTGAATGGTGTTGTTGATGCAGGAGGTGCTGTTTAACGTACCCGGTACAAACACTAGTTGTGTACGGGAGCGATAGCTGATCGCTCCCCACACCAGGAGACCAGGTGTAGGCCCTGTGTGTGTGTCTCTGGCGGATACCAGAAGGATGGAGACGCTCCCCTGTGCGTCTGCGAACACGCATACGGCCATCGGAGACTCCCAAGCAGAATCTTCTTTCATCGCTGAACACGACAGATCGCCATTGCGTTCTCCAGGGCAGACGCTGGCGACACCACTGCAGCCATTACTGACGGGGGTTTGGAGTCAGAGGTACACATTCCAGAGGCACACGTGCACGTAGTCCTGCATCCATAAGACGGTTGCGGATTGTTCGCACAGTAACCTCAGGTGGAACGGCAGCTCGGATTTGCGTCGCAGTGGATGTTCTGCTTGACAACGCCGCTCTTCTTATGCGTCGATCGGTCCGCTCATCAGTCCGTCTGTGACTCCCGGTTCCACGTCTTCTCGTTTGGGAATGTTCCTCGAAACATCTACGCCACCATCGTACCACCACCGATACTTTCCGTCCAATTCGCTCCACAATACGACGATACGACCACCCGGCCTTGCGGAGTCCGACTAGACGACCTCGCTCAAAGTCCGATAACTGCTGAAATCGTACACGTCTTCCATGTCCAGGCATTGCAGCTTCTTCAGGGTCTTCGCACGTGCCCGTACGCCGACGACTGATTACATTCACTTCGCCGTACTCCTTAAATTCCACCGACGATAATTTGCATATTATGCCGTGATGTGGCGTAAGCGCTCACCGGTTGGTCCTGAAATTAACATCACACCTATGTAAACTCGACCCCATTAACATATGTAAATTTCATGATCGTCCGGCAATTCCTTCTTGGTGTTCTTTTTTCATTTTCCGCCAGTGTATTTCTATTACAGAGGGTGAAGCGAAAGTTTTGCAATATTTGCATAAAGGCATGTGCTATGGTGGGTATGTCACGTGTTTAAATTAGTACAAGTCGCAGACTGCAGTCAGTCAAAAGGGATATAAAGTGGTAGTCGGTGCTATGAACAGCATTGCATGTCGTCGTTCTGTCTGTGGTTGGGACGTCTAAAAGATGAACAGCCACAACCGGCTAATTAGGGAACTTTTGCTTTACTATTTTGAACTCTGCTCAAGCAACACGAAACATTTGTCATGCGAAAGAGGAAGGTTCTGTGGACCACAGCACCGCAACCAGATGGTTCAAGAAATTTCGCTCAGGTGACAGAAACCTCTACGATCAGCCAAGGTCAGGTAGGCCGCGAATAGTGGATTCTGAGGCCGTGCGCCAGGTCGTACCGGCAAATACGACAAGCAGCATTCGGAGATTATCAGGCAAGCTGGGAATATCACAGACCACAGTGGTTCGTCACCTTCAGGACTTCGGCAAGATCTACAGGAACTGCTGCATTGTCGCTCACGAACAGACGCCAACTGAAGCAAACCACTGAGTGAAAGTGGGCACGAAACTCCTAAAAAATCCGCGCGATATGCGTTTCATCAAGAGAATTGTTACGTGCGATGAAAAGTGGGTCTATGTCCGTAAACCTAACACACAATGGCAGCGGTTGAGCCCGGGACAGCTTCCTGAACCTGTTGCCAATCGTGGGCGCTTTAAGCGCAAGATGATGTTCTGCGTCTGGTAGAATTTCAAAGGGGATAATACATTACTAATTTGTTTCAGACGGTCGGACCATCAACGCCAACCTCTACTCTGATCAGGTGGAGCGTATATATGCCGTTTTGGAGGAGAAGTACCTGACACTGGTGAACAGAAAGCACGCTTTCGTATAGCAGGACAACGCTCGGCCTCGTAGCGCGCGAATGACCTTGGCCAAACTCCACGAACTTGAGGGCATAGAACTGAAGCCGCATTCAGCATATTGTCAGAATCTTGCTCCGTCGGATTGTTACATGTTTCGGTCCATGGCCAACTTCTTTCGCTGCCGGCACTTCAACAACCAGGAAGAGGTGGCAGCTGGAGTGAAGGAGCTCTTCTCCTCGTTGGACAAGAACTGGTACCGCTGCGAAATCGAAGAACTGGCTGACAGATGGCTAAAGACAGCGTAATGCGATGGCCTATGCTTTGAATGCTAGTCAGCTTTCGTCGTAAAGGTATGTATAAAGACATCAAGTGATCCAAATATTGCAAAACGTTCGACTCACCCTCTGTATATATACAATAGTTATTCCTTAAACACAGATCACACAATTTTTGAAAAGAGTTTAGCAGTGGTGACAGAGTTCTCCAAGCTTAGTCTTCGCTTTTAAAACACAAAATGTATCCACATAAAAAGCTAAGGTTGGCTGCTAAGCTGTTTTCTTCATAACGGGCAACACATCAGTTGATAATCTTCAGTTTTCATAGGCTATTGATTCATTACATTCCGTGAGCCAAACAACAGATCAATTGCTTCTGACGTCACTTGGTATTTACACGGCAGTCGTGCTTTGCAGTGGCTTGGCGACATGTCTCTCGGATGGTATCTTTCTTCCTCAGTTTTAAGCCGTTTGTTTACGTTTTAGACGGCGATACTGTAAATGCACCCTTCGCCAAAAAAAAAAAAAAAGAAAAAAAAAAGGAACCACACCGAGAAAGTCGTTCGATTTTGATGAAACACCACATGCAAGTAGCTCAGGGCCGAATATGCAAATGATAAATACTTGATATACCCTTCTCAATGTGCGGTTCGCTGCTAGATCGCATAGGAACCGCGCACTAAGTAGGATATATCAAGAGCAAAGCCCGAACCCTGGAACAATGGTGACAGCGGATTGCGAGTGCATTAACCTTTACGGACAGTGAGGTTGTCTCGACGGGGTATCAGTCCACAATACGAACATTTGAGCAAGTTTGACACAAAGGGCCGCTTGTGGCCTAGCGGTCAACGTTTGATACTGCCACGGAGAAGACCTAAGGTTTGATCCCGAACGCTCAAACCATTAAATATCCACCGTGTGTAGGATGGGAACGTTAAGCCGTCGAACTCCGGGTACTGGCCCCCTGTAGTGAATAAGGGCGTCTTCCTCCCCATTTTCTACCTCGCTTCCGTGTCACTTTCCTATCGGTCACTCTAGCCTAAATCTCCTAGCTTCCTATTTCTAAGGGTTGTTTAAGGCCTGGGGTCAGACACTCCCTTCCTGAAATCCTCTACATATGATCTGATATGATCTGAGTTTGACACAGGAAGTATTTCGGCTGAGAGAGGCCAGTTAGTCAAATCGCCATATCGCGAGACATTTCAACCGGAGCGAGACGGCAATCGGACGATGTTAGCGCCAATGCGCCTACTAGGGCACAACCTAGGGGCTCGAGGCACGAAGCTTTAGGACGGCCGAGGGCAACGACAGAACGCGAGGATCGAGCAATTGTGAAAGCTGCACAACAGAACCGGATTGGTCGCTCTCAACCATCCGTGGCAATGGCGCTGTCCACAGGTACGGAAGTGACCATCCGGATCGTTCCCAGACGACTTGCAGTACGAGGACTACATTCTAAGGGGCCACATATCCGCCTACCGCTGACCAACGAGCATCGCCGGCACCGGTTGCATTGATGTCGTGCCCGATCAACGTGGGATAGTGTCCAGTGGCGTCGTGTTGCCGTCAGTGATGAGTCGCGGTTTGCAGTTGGTCCCGATGACCAGCGCATATATGCCTGGAGATGATTCGGCCAGCGCACGGATCGTGCCTTTACGGTGGAACGCCGCAAGTCTCGCATACCGGGAGTGACTGTCTGGGGACCCATTTCCTACTATAGACGGACACCCTTGGTAGTCCTTCCTACCACTCTCACGGCTCAACGATACGTCTACGACATTCTACGACCTGTTGTGTTGCCATTCCTGTCGGAGCATCACTGAGCGATTTCCCAACAGGATAATGTCCGACCACACACAAGGAACGGCTCTCCCAGGCCTGCTTCTGTGTGTGGTGACTTGGAGTGAGGTGTAAGACAAAAATAGAGAAAAAAGCTCTTCGTAGTGATAGAAAAATCAGTGGCAGTGCTGGAAAGAAAAAAAAACCCAGAAAAGATAAAAGGGTGTGACCTGCCTGCCCCGCAGGAAGCACACGACATAAAGGCAGATAGCAGCGAGACGAACGTCTGCGTAGCTCATTTGGCAGAGCGACTTGTTCCGGAATAAGATGACTCGGGTTCGATCCCCGGCGAAGACCAAAATGACGGATAAATTTACTTCGTTTTAATGGCGCCCGAACTTCCCGGATGACCCGGCCGTTAAAGTTCTCGCAAATGGTGTGATTTTCTTTCCACACCGCGAGACAGGAAAAATAAGAGCAGCGCTTCGAAATATAAATGTGTGTGATGTTGCATTCCACACACCAGATTGACTGGGAGTTCTCAAGTGCACGTTCTACAGTGGATGGCTGCCTGCAACGATTCATGGTCACGGCTGACCGGTGGGCCATGCCCCGGCCCTCTTTCGGGGGGGGGGAGGAGATGTGACGTACCTGCCAGCAGGACGCACACGACGTAAAGGCAGATAGCAGCGAGAACGAACGTCCGCGTAGCTCAGTTGGTAGAGCAACTTGTTTCGGAATAAGAGGACTCGGGTTCGATCCTCCGGCGTGGACCTAAATGACGGATAAATTTACTTCGATAAAAGGGAGAAAATTCTGAACTCGGGTAATGGGACTACATTATATCAAGAAGAACGAAGGGAGATAGAAACAGCCGCCATTTTTGTGCCTAGGTCACAAGAGTCACATGCAGGTTGCAACTTTCTAGGAATTTTGGAGAGTGGAATTCGCAGACACCAGGGAAGCTACAACAGGGGATGTTAGAGTACGTCATGGGAAGGTAACAGAACTTTTCAGAGCGGGATGCATCAGGACTCGGGGTCGAAATGTAAGCCTATGATTGGTTGTGCGCAGTGCAGTGTCAGGGGAGAAAGTTCAGTAAGGCATTAGAAGAGTTTTGGCAGGACTTCTCTTTCAGCTAACAAGGGGAGCGGATGATAGGTCATCCATCTCACAGGATGAAGTTTGAGACCTAAAAAGTCTGAGCTCTAAGTTGCGGTTAGGTCGCCAGTATACTTTATCACTAGCCGAGGGTAGTGGTCGATTTTTGTGAATTATTGAGGTAATAGCCTGCGGTTTAAAAATCTAAGATAAGCAGAAAAAATATACCTCCAGTAGAGAACTCCCCGTGTTTTAAGTAGTTGATATCCTGTGTGTGCGGTAGCCTGAGTGGTTTTTATCACGCATTGTGCTATGACTGATAAGTTTGTAATGTCAACTTGACTTATACAATATATACAGGCTGCATAGGAAAGCCAAAGAAGAAAATTTTCCTAAAAGGTTTGTCGACATGAGTAGGTCAACAAACGACTTGTTTTTCAATCGAGATTTTAGAAGCTCATATTTTGCTGCAAATACAACAGAAGCGGAAATTAAGACTTACGCCACCTGGTGGCCAAACCATTTCTTACAAAAATTAGAAATTATGTGCAAACTATTTCCCATCAGGAGCTATATGCGGTGCAGAAAGAATTTTTCAAATCAGAGATTTAGAAGTAGAGATATCGGGGGAAACGCAATTTGCATTTACGCCCCTAGAGGAAAGTCTATGAATTACTTGAAAATATATGAACCACATGCCACACTAGAAACACTATCCAACAAAGAAGGAATTTTTCAAATCGGACTCCTAGAAGTAGAGACATTGACAATAAAAAGATATACATCTACGCCCCCTGGCGTACAAACCATTCACTATTTTAAGAAGAAAACGTTTCTAAAAGATTTCTCGACATGACTAGTATCGGTCAACAAACGACGTTTTTTTAAATCGAGAATTTAGAAGCTCATATTTTGCTGCAAATACAACAGAAGCGGAAATTAAGATTTACGCCCCTGGTGGCCAAACTATTTTTTACAAAAATTAGAAATTATGTGAAAACGATTTCTCATCAGGAAGAATTTTTCAAATCGGAGATTTAGAAGCAGAGATGTAGGGGGAAACGCAATTTACCTATAAGCCCCCTAGCGGAAAGTCTATGAATTACTTCAAAGTTTTGAAATTATATGAAAAACATGTCACACGGAAAACACTATCCAACAAAGAAGGAATTTTTCAAATCGGACTCCTAGAAGTAGAGATATTGACAAAAATAGGATGTACATCTACGCCCCTGGCGTAGAACCCATGCATTATTTTAAGAAGAAAATGTTTCTAAAAGGTTTATTGACATGAGTACTATCACAGTCTACAAACGACGTTTTTTCAAAATAGAGAATTTAGAAGCTCCGATTTTATGGCAAATACATGAGAAGCAAATATTAACACTTACGCCCCCTGGTGGCCAAAGTATTCTTTACCAAAATTTTGAAATTAAATGCAAAAGATTTTCCATCAGGGGATGTATCCGCTGAAGAAAAAACTTTTCAAATCGGAGTTTTAGAAGAAGAGTTATCGGAAAAAATGTATTTTACTTTTACCCTCCCTAGCGGAAAATCTATGCATAATTTGTAAAAGTTACTATATCTAAAATACTTTTCGACATAAATGGAATCGAAAGATTAATTTTTTTTTCAATCGGATGTTTAGAAGCAAATATGTGGAATAAAAACGTATTTTTGAATTCGACATGATCTGCATTTACGCCCTCTTGCGGCGAAATTGTACATCGTAAAAAAAAACGAAATAAAGGATCATCGTTTGCATATTTCAAGCTTCCGAATGCAAAAAGAATTTTTCAAATCGGACTAATAGTTGCAGAGATATCGTGGGTACAGATGGACGGACAAACCGATTGCAGAAGCACGAACTTTTTTTACAAAAGACGTTCTAAAAACGCTCTTTTCAAGGAGAAATGCAATGATTAATGAGAGATGCATAGAGAAAGAGAGAAATAAAATCATTAGCAGACATACCCATCTCTGAACTATCCCGCTCATTGCTACTTAACTTCGGTGATCGGAAGAAAACACTGAAAAAATGGTATGGACATTTTTTTAAATTAAAAAGTGGAGATAAAAACCAACCTAGGATCACACGATCGAAAGAGATAATATTTCATTGTTGTAGATTTAACCCTAGATCGACGATAGCAATATCAATAAAATTAAAATACTGATACTACCGCTTGGAACGACACACGCAAAAAAGACCAGTGAGCGCTGGTGAGAAACATCACTGAATGAATTACGGAATTACCCCATTGTACAATACAAATTTAGAAATTTTGAATCCGTTTATTAATGTACATATGACACGAATGGTAAGCCAGATAATATACGAAAACTTGAAAATTTCGTCGTCCTGGAATTGAATCCGCGTCTCCCGGCCTAGCACCCGAGTAAGCTAACTACTTCACCACCCAGAGCGACCAAGTTTGATGCTAACGATTATTTTGAATATAACCAGATTCAAAAATTCTAATCTTCCAGATGCGCTATTTATGAATGACGGTTGCTTCGACTAGCAAATACTGTGATGGTTATATTCAAATTAATCCGAAATTGAAACTTGTCATCATACAGAAATCATCGTACTTTCCACGTTTATAAGTGAGTCACGGAAAAATTCTCATCGGCCGCCACCGGGAATCGAACCCAGTCTTCCAGTTAAGCGCCAGACATGCGCCATCATTGGTGAATCCCCAGCATTGTGCGGGGCTCCAAGAAGCAACTTGCCATGTGGCTTGGCAGTTTGTCGTATGTGAGTCTAGAGAATTCGAGACCGCTGTGGTGCAGTCGTAGCATGTCCGGCGCGTAACTGGAAGACCCATGGTTCGATTCCCGGTGGCGGCCTTTGAGAATTTTTCCGTGACTCACTTATAAAAACGAGGAAAGTGCGATGATTTCTGTTTGATGTTCCTGATCGACGTCAATTGTGTGTATTACCTAGAAACCTGGTCGTTCTGGATGGTGTAGTGGTGATGATTTTTATGGAGAAAGTGGAAATAAATGTGTCAAATATGAAATGTTGACTTTATCAATTACTACACTGTGTGGAGAAAGCGATTGGGCACTGTAAGTAAATAGAAAAACATTATTGTATTGATATCAGTAGCCGGTAAGTCCTCCATTTTTCAGATATTACAGCAGCCACCCGTCGAGGCAAGCTTCCCACTAGTCCATGGAATACGGCAAGCGGGATGTTTCTCCACTCCACCTTCAGTACATCGACCAACTCTGTCAGTGAAGAAGATCGTGTTGGTCCAGACCCAACCCGTCGTTCAAGTTCATCCCATAGGTGTTCAGTGGGATTGAGTTCCGGACTCTGAGCAGGCCAGTCCGACCGCTAGACCCGATTTGTGTTGTGCCATTCAGTTGTAGCTCTGGGAACATGTCAAGTGTCTATAAAATGAATAAACAAAGATATCGCTTTTTCCACGTTTTAGCAACTCATAGTAACCGAGAAATTGTTATTTGGTCACCGCTGGGGATCCGAACTCTAGATCTCTCGATATCTAGTCGAGCGCGTTAGTCTTGCACCGATGTCTTTGTTTATTCACTGACACCACGTATTTGGAGGATTTTTACTTTGGATCTCTCCCTTTCGATTTAACTGCTGTAATTAATATATAGCCAGTGCCTTTAAAGCCCACCAGATGGAGATGTCTCAGTAGCTGAGCCCATCTTACGGATTTATGATGTCAGAAGCTGAGAGAAAAACACACATAGAGCCGTGGATTGTTGTCTACCGTGGTGTAAGGTTAACGTGTCGGCTAGATATCGAGAGATCTGGGATTCAGATTCCCAGCGGTAACCGAATAACAATTTTTCGGTTGCTATGTGTTGGTAAAGCGTGGAAAGAGCGATGTCTTTGCTTATTCACTGACGCCACGTATTTGGAGGATTTTCATTTTTCATTATGTCAAGTGCCATTGCCTGCGTGAAAGAAACAATCGTCGTGTCCGTAGAACTGCCACAACGTTAGAAGCATTGAGTTATCCAGGATATCTCTATACAGCACAGAGCTCATGTTGCCATCGATAACAACCAGTGATCTCACATCGTATCAGCTGAAACAGCCTTATACCATAACTACACCGCCTCAATGCTTCACATCCGGCACTGTACACTCCGGAAGCAGACGTTCTGCGGGTAACCGCCAAACCGTGACACGTCCATTTGATCGGAAAAATGTGAAGCTGGACTCGTCGCTCCATAACCCCATTGCTCCAATGTCCAGATTTTGTGCTGTGGACACCATCGTAGCCATGCAACTTTATTGGTCTTTGTGATGAGAGGTTTATGGGAGGCTGATTGGCCATGACACCCGAGTACATGGGCCTCTTTTCGAAGTGTCTTGGAGGAGACCATAACACCTGTGGTCATCTGGAACTCATTTGCGATGGCATGCATTGGTTGAGACCAGGTTTTCAGATCTCCCGCTGCATCACACTCTGGTCTCTGGATTGTAGTTTCGTGGGTCTTCCAGGGTGAGGTGAATTCCTGCAATGTCCAGTCTTCTTCTACTTGTTGATGACAAAGGCCACAGTCGATTTAGCTACCTGCCTGACATCAGCAATGCTTCTTATGCTGATACTTCCAATTGAGCATCCTATTACTTATGAAGCATGGAAACCAGTAAACATCTGTGCAATATGGGGACGTGAAATCACAAGACCGCAGGGAGATAAAACTGCCTGTCAACGGGTAGTATACATATACACTGAAAAGCAATTGAATTAGATACAGCTAGCGTTATGCAAATATGGCTCGGTGGGCGGCCCTGTAAACGGAAACGACAAGACGTATGCAACGATCCGAAAATATATAGAGTGATGCGACGGGAATCAGTAAGAGTCGGACGCAGTATGGGTAAGACGATAGCTCTAAGCGCAATTGATCGTGGGCATATTGTCGGGGCCCGATGAATGGGTCACTCTATCTTGGAAGTCGTGCAGGCACTGGGATTTTCACGAGTCACTGTGTCACGGGTGCACCGTGAGTACATCGAATCCGGTAAAATCATCCCTGCAAGGACCAACTGCCGTGGACAACAGCGTGTGGATGAGCGGGTTCATCGTCGGCTAGCTCGCATTGTAACAGCGGATAGATGGCCCACAATGCAAGAAATTACTCGGCAATTTAACGCTGGTGCACAAAAGCGTGTAAGCAGCCACACCATCCAGAACCATCTCCTTGTTATGGGGTACAGATGCCATCGTCCCACGAGGGTACCGCTGCTGACCGCACATCACAGGGTGTAAAGATTAGCATGGGCGCGAGAACATCGCTACTGGACCCTAGACATGTGGGAAAATGTTGCCTGGACTGATGAGTCGAGATTCACGTTGGTACATGCGGATGGCAGGATACGAGTACGGCGCAAACCACATGAAGCGAAAGATCCTTCTTGCCAGCAGGGTACTCTTCAAGCTCGTGGGTGTGGCATTCTCGTCTGGGGACTGTTTACGTGGACAGAAATGGGACCCCTGGTACGTGTGACATTGTCCTTCACAGGTCAACGTTAACGGGGTTCCTGGACGACCATTTGCTCCCGTTTGTGCGTCTTCAACATCCCACTGGGGACCTTATCCTACAATTAGACAATGCAGCTCCCGAACTGTATCCGAATGGTTGGATGAACATTCCACCGACGTGACCTCGCTTCCTTGGCCAGCTAAGTCACCTGACCTGAATCCCATCAAGCACATCTGTGATGCCATTGAGAGAGATGTTCGAGGCTCTGACCCCCTCCATCAAATCTTCGTGAACTGTGGGAGCTTGTTCAGTGGTCGTGGATCCGTATGGCTTCCCAACGCTTCCGGTGTCTTGTCGAGTCCATGCCGAGACGAATCGCCGCCGTCATCAGGTAGAAAGCTGGTGCTACACGTTACTGGACAAGTATCTCTAATTCAATTGTTCTTCAGTAAAAATCCAGCAGCCTTTTTGACTTTTATGCATTACATCATTGGCTGAGAACACCTAACTTTTCAGTTGAATGAGAAGAAAGAGTTAAACCTACGGTAGTGCCACTCACCAACACGTTCGCATACACACTTACAAACATCTACAAATGTGTGACATCACAAAAACAATATGAACTCTTTTGCTTTTTCTTATACAAAACGAAACAGGATTAAGCGGTATCAAGAGTAACAGAAAAATATTTTTTCCCGATATTTCTACTCACCAATTTTGATTCCACCCTAAATTACTGGTACTTCTCTTTCCTGTGTTCATTCGGCTGCACTGTAAAAAATTGAAGGGTTAAATTACGGTAGATACACAGGCAGCTGAGTGGCCAGTCAATAAACCGTAATTTTACGGTGCCTTACCGTAATGTTCATTAACATGTATAATGACCGGGAAATAAAAACTTCTAATGACCATAATGTTCATTAACATGTCTAATGACAAATAAGTAATAATACATGTTATGTTCATCAACATGTCTAATGGGAAATAAAAACGTCTAATGTCAATTTACATGTCTAATGACCTGGAATAAATAATGTCTACTGACCGGGAAATAAAAACGTACTGCCCACATAGGTGTTGCCAGTCGACTGATTGTACATGAAAAAACAGGTATACACTTTAAGAAGAACGTTGCCAGATTGTCAAGGTTAAAATACAGTAACAGTTCAAACAGTTTGAACACCGTGAACATTGTAGTTTATCTACCGAAGATTTATGGTTGACCACCAGGTGGCGTGCTTACGATCTGTAAACCGTCTTAAACCGGGTGAAACACTGATTATTCAAGGCAATTTTTTTAAGTGTGTGAAAAGAAAAGTGCTGGTTTTTATTTTCTGTTTTTTTTTTCCTGTCTAACAGATCTCTTGTACTTGCTTTGTTTCTTAAAGGGTAAAGAATTTGATCAGCAGAATCTCCGTGTAAGGCCTTACTGGAGTTCTTCTAGGAGGTTTAAAAGAGGTTCGTCTCGTGGAGTTCTTGTTCGTAAAAACTTCGGCAGCTATCCGGTAGCAGACGATGACGACGACGATGGTACGAGAGAATCCAGCGGTTATTTAAGCAATGACACAAAGTAAGCACTGAAACTCAATAGTTACTTGAAGTAGCAATTTGGAAACCTTTGAGAATTCATTTTTTACAATTTAACAAAGATTTTCAAGTTAAATTTAATGTCTTCCATTGGTGAATTTCCTGAAAATAATTTACAATCCCCAAGGCGTTTTGTTTTGTCTTTCTTAATCTACGAGTATATGGAAATAAATTTATTTCGTAAATAACTTCACTTTATTTAAGAAATTCTCAAATTTAGATATTTTAACGATCTTAAACAGCATTAATCTTTATAAAACATTCCCAAATGTAGATATTCTAATATTTCACTTTATAGATTTTAAATAACATCGCTCTCTATAAGACAATCTAATAACTTCTCTCTAGAAGTCATAAATAACACCCTTCTGTATAAGACAGTCTCAGATCTAGCCATTCTAATAACTTCCCTCCATAGATCTCAAATAACATCACTATCTTAACACATTCTCAAAGCTAGACATTCTAATAACTTCACTCAATAGATCTTAAATAACACCACTCTATATAAGATATTCTAATAAATTCACTAAGATCGTAAATATCAGCACTCATTATAAGACATTCTAATAGCTTCTCACTTTAGATGTTAGATCTATAGCATCTTGAAATCTAGACATTCTAATAACTTCACTCAATAGATCTTATATAACAGCACTCCACATAAGACATTCTCAAATCTAGACATTCTAATAACTTCGCTGTGTAGATCTTAAATAACATCACTCTATATCAAACATTCTAATAAATTCACTCAGATCTTAAATAACATTACTCAGTGCAAAGCATTTCAATAACGTCTCGCTATAGATCTTAAATAACATCCCTTTATCTAAAACATTCTCAAATTTAGGCATTCTAATGACTTAACTCAAAAGATCCTAAACAATATTTATCTATATAAGACATTCTCAAGTCTGAAATTTAAGCATTCCAGTAAAAAAAAAGTTACTTTATACAGGTAAAGAACCACACACTATAACACATTCACAAATACTGTATATTCACTGTTCCAACCGAATTATTCCTGAATATCTGAAAGTTCTTGTCTATGTGTTGTCTATGTAGCATTATGAAGTGTCACTTGACGAAGTAAGTATTAAGGTGAACCAGTACTGCCTTCTAACACAATGAAGACAACTTAGATGAGACAACTAAAAGCGAAAGTGGTTTAATTTTTCGTTCGTATTCTACGAGGTCCGATCAAAAAGTTCCGAGACTAGGCCGATATACAGCAAAGTACTTACGTTACTCAAGTCCATCTATATCTCTCAAAGTAGAGTCCTTGGGCAGCGATACACCGCTGCCACCGTTTTTGCCACTGTTGGAACGCTCACTGTAAGTCCTGTTCGTGAATCGTGTCAAGCACCGTCTGCGATTCGCGCTGGATCTCGTCCACGGTTTCAAAACGGCGACCCATGAGATTAAGATTCATTTTCGGGAACAGAAAGATGTCACACGGGGCCAAATCCGGCGAGTAAGGTGGGTGGGAAGGTTAGTTATGCTGTTGCAGCTGCAGAATTGGCATGTTGCCAACGCTCTGTGAGCTGCTGCATTGTCGTGATGAAGCAGGAAATCGGCCGTGCGCTACATTTCAGGACGTTTGCGCCGAATGTTCTTCCTAAGACGCCGCAGAACATCGCAGTAAAAAGGGGCAATGACGGTCTGGCTCGAGGGGACGAATTCACGGTGCACAACCCCACGAATGTCAAAGAACACAATGAGCATGCTTTTGGTTGCCCTCCGGACCTGCCAGGCCTATTTCGGGCGTGGAGATGCCAGGCTCTTCCACAGCGACGACTGTTGTTTGGTTTCCGGGTCGTAACCGTAGACCCAAGTCTCGTCCACCCGCAACAGGAACGTTGGTTTATTCACCACCTGCTGACAGAGGTCTTGACAGAGTTCGACACGGAGCGCTTTCTGTTTGGGGTTCAGAATCTTTGGCACAAACTTTGCAGCAATGCGGTGAATGTTCAAAACCGACGTTAGAATTTCTTGCAATGTTGCATATGACACATTGATGATGGTAGCAATGTCTTGAATGGTCTTCCTACGATCCTCATGCGCCAGATCCCTAATGTTGTCCACTATTTCGGCGGTTTTGCTCGTGGAAGGTCTTTCTGACCTCTCGTCGTCTTCCAGTGCCATTCTTCCGCTCTTGAAGTGTGAGTGCCACTCAAAACACCTCGCACGCCACATGGCTCCATTGCTATAAGCCCGCAACAACATTTCATGCGTCTCCGTTCTCGATTTGCCGAGTTCGACGCATAATTTGATATTCGCTCGCTGCTCTAGTTTGCAGTCCATACGGAAATCGCAGCTGTGTTCTGCCCGTGGTCACCAAATATCGTGTAGCACAGCTCCCGATATTCACAGAACGACTCCACTTGTCTCATGAAGGTCACTGCCATCGACGTGCAATGTCTCATGAAGGTCACTGCCATCGACGTGCAATGTCTCATGAAGGTCACTGCCATTGACCGCTGCTCGCGCATCCGCGTACTGCCATCTGTTGGCGCGCTACTCACCTAGTATCGGAACGTTTTGATCGCACTACGTATTTTATCACCCTACTATAAAAATTTCGGAATCAACTCAAAATGGAAAAAAAAAGCAGGAGCCAAATTGGTTTCAACATATGGGATCGTACAACTATATGTTACACACATATGGGTAAATCCAACATGCTTTTGATTGACGTATTGAACTCGTACGCAAATTTCCGAACATATAAATGAACTACTCATCTAGGCTTCATTTCCAATTTATTCCCCGGATAAATGGTTGCACCTTATTTGTTGTTAGTGCATTAAAAATAGGCTGTCTCTCCTCTGCTGTTCCACGTACAATGAGCAGCGAAGTGTGTGATTGTTTTAGACCAAATGCAAGAGACATTCATTGTTGGATAACTCCTCGTTTAAGATTTCTCCCCGAAATCGTGTGTAGGTTTTGCCACATTAAATAATTTATCTGAAATTCCTTCTTTCTGAGGGGAAGGTGAAAACCTGATGCAAATAAATTGTAGAATATGATGAAAAGTTTCGCTTCAAATTTTATTGCACCTTAATTAATCTTTGATGCATTTTTTGGAGAGAGAGAGAGAGAGAGAGAGAGAGAGAGAGAGAGAGAGAGAGAGAGAGAGAGGGGGGTGGAGAGAAGAGTGAGAGAGTGAGTGAGAGTAAAGCAAGCAGACAGGCCAAGTGAGAATCGCAGGAAGAGAAAGAGTGAGTGAGAGTAAAGCAAGCAGACAGGCCAAGTGAGAATCGCAGGAGAGAGAAAGAGTGAGTGAGAGTAAAGCAAGCAGACAGGCCAAGTGAGAATCGCAGGAAGAGAAAGAATGAGTGAGAGTAAAGCAAGCAGACAAGCCAAGTGAGAATCGCAGAGAAGAGAAAGAGTGAGTGAGAGTAAAGCAAGCAGACAGGCCAAGTGAGAGGCACAGAGAGAGAGAGAGAGAGAGAATGAGACAGGCCAAGTGAGAGGCGGAGAGAGGGAGAGAGAGTGAGTGAGAGTAAAGCAAGCAGACAGGCCAAGTGAGAGGCGCAGAGAGAGAGGGAGAGCGTGAGTGACAGTAAAGCAAGCAGACAGGCCAAGTGAGAGGCGCAGAGAGAGAGAGAGAGAGAGAGTAAAGCAAGCAGACAGGCCAAGTGAAAGAGACAGAATGAGAGCAAGGAAAAGAAAACAGTGGGAGAGAGAGAGAGAGAGAGAGAGAGAGAGAGAGAGAGAGAGAGAGAGAGAGAGAGAGAGATAGTGAGAGAGAGAGAGAGAGAGAGAGAGAGAGAGAGAGATAGTGAGAGAGAGAGAGTGAGAGAGTAAGTGAAAGTAAATCCAGCAGACAGGCCAAGTGAGAGAGACAGAATGACAGCGAGAAAAGAAAAACACACAGAGACTGAGAGAGAGAGAGAGAGAGAGGCAGACAGACAGACAGACAGAAGACAGATAGGAAAACGGAGAAAGAAATCTACCATGATCAAGAATCCGAGGCTGTCGTATGCAGGATTGAATAGTTAAAAACTTGCATTTAAAAATGGTATTTATTTACAAGTTAAAAACAGCTACACTGCCAACCTTTTACGAGGCTACTTTAGCCTCATCATCAGGCCCAATTGCGCGAAAGGATGGTTACATGCATTTATATGCAATCACGGGATAACAAATGGTGTTGCCAAACTGGAAAGACATGTTTCAAATAATTATATGTAAATTAAACTCACGTATCTGGAAATCCAACAGGTGAAGCATTTAGATGGTTCAACAGCAGAATCAAGGGCAAGGTCTAATTACAGGCAAATCGTCATTGCAACACCTGGAGGCAAACCGTGTAATACACAAACTTTCAGTAAGCAACAAAGAATGTTTTTCAGGTGCATAGGCAATCAGTGTGGTACGACTCCAGTCTGGGTAATGTTGACCTTGCGCCACTGTGCTGGCTGAGGCAGAAGCGGTAGAGCCAACACGAACGGCATATTTGTGTTCTGCCACCCGTACTTGCACTGAACGTAGGGTAGAGCCAACACGAACTGCATGTTTGTGTTCTGCCACCCGTACTTGCACTGAACGTAGGGTAGAGCCAACACGAACTGCATATTTGTGTTCTGCCACCCGTACTTGCACTGAACGTAGGGTAGAGCCTATATAGAAGGTGTCTTCAGAATCCGGTGAATAAGAAACGAGTGGGATGTTATAAACACTAGATCTATGTAGTGGGTGAATCTTGTCACGGTCCTTTCGCAGCAAATTGGATAAATTGAGGGTGCGTATTCCAAATGAAAAATGAAACCTAGCGCAGGCATTCCCAAGGATGTTGACAATGGTTCGATTGTAGTCAATCGTACCCACATATCGCACAGTTTGCGACTCCTGTTGCAATGCTGTAAATTGAAGACGATTCATCCTTCTGTCTATGCGGTATATGTAATCGTGAGAGTAGCCAAACGTGGAAGCAACTGTAAAAATCCTCTGAAATTCTGTATGTTGTAAAGAAGGATTCAAAGAATGGGAACAGGAGCGTTTGAGTAGTATATAAATGCCTGCAATCATCCTTTCGCGCAATTGGGCTCGATGATGAGGCTAAAGTTGCCTCGAAAGTGCTTGCCAGTGTAGCTGTTTTTAATTTGTAAATACACAACTGCGTAAATATCATTTTTTAAATGCAAGCTTTTAACTATTCAATCGTGCATACGACAGCTCGGATTCTTGATCATACCATTTGGCACGAAGTCTTTTATTACTTAAATCTACCATCTTTCGGTCGGTCAATATGACCAGACAGACCCATTCGCAAGACCATCCGCTTGATTTTCTACACGGAGGACTCCCTCTATTGCCCTGGTTGTAGTCTGTCGTGAATTGAGGGATCATGAGCCGACGTTGCCTCGAACAGCATATGCCAACCAGTATTAGTCCATTGCTTTTAAATCGCGGCTCAATGCCACCCGCTCCCACCCTACCCTCGCCTATAACCATGGTAGTGTCTATCGCGAAGAGGACTCAAGTTGGCGAACTCACTTTCTCCGCTTCAGTTTCAGATAAGCTTGAGTACGACCCCCTCCCCTATCCGTTTGGTCACAGATAAAACCAAGTTTTCCTTCCTAAAGTGAAGTGGGAAGAAGCAATTTCGGCCTCCCGATCGAAGCAGACAGTATCATAGTTACCAGCGAGGATAGGGAGTGAACGGGTGGCTTTGAGCCGCCGATTTAAAAGTAATGGACTATAGTTAGCATTTAACCGTTTTAGCTTCTCGAACGATTTAACTCGGGGTTAGGAAAATCAGCTCAAATTAACTCAAAAAAATATACATCTTTACTGTTTATGAAGAGGGTCGAACGCTGAGAGAATGAGTGAACAGTGCAATGGAAAGCGTTGTTTTACCTTTTGTTTATTTTTTACGCTTTCTAACCGTAGGTTGAAGAAGCGAATAATGCTCCATCCAGCTTTGTCCGTCTGTCTGCCTTCTGTCCGTCCGCACGATAACTCGCGCAAAAATAGTTCGATTTCGACGAAATGTTAGTATGTGGTAGAAGACCAGCTGGGGACGAATCCTATTCAAAATGGGAGAAATAAGGTCAAAGGTCAGGGCATAGGAAAGGGATCCATTCCATTGCCCACATGCGTCATAACTTGCGTAAACATTATTCGATTTTGATGAAACTTTAGTATGTGGTAGGGGACCACCTGGGGACGAATCCTGTTGAATATGGACAAAATGGGGTATAATGTCAGGATGTTTGACCCCATTTGTACATAGGAGCAGGATCTATTCCATTGCCCTAACGCATCATAACCTACGTAAAAATAGTTTCATTTCGACGAAATTTTAGTATGTGGTAGGGGACTACCTGCGGACGAACTTTTTTGAAAATGGGCGAAACGGGGTCAAATGGAAGGACATTAGAGCGGGATCCATTCCATTGCCCTTATGCGTCATAGCTTGCGTAAAAATGCTTTGATTGCGACAAAACCTTAGTATGTTGTTCCAGAGGTATACTGAACCAGTTCTGTTTAATATAATTGAAAGGGCTTCAAAGGTCACGGAACAGGAGCGAGATTTGTTCCACAGCCATTATCCTCATAACTTGACAAAAATTGCTTCTATTGCGACATATGTTAGTATGTTGTTTCGGAGGTATACTGAACCAATTCTGTTGAATATCATTGAAATGGGGTCAAAGGCCAGGACACAGGAGCGATATTTATTCCACAGCCATTATCCTCATAACTTGAGTAATAACGTGAGTAAGGATTTCTGGTATGTTGGAAAGCTTATAATAATCAATGCATTGCATGATTTTTCTAGCTTGCTGTCTTTCGGGGTTTAACGACCACAGTGAGCTTCAACAATTATTTTTATTTGGAGCAAACATGGACAGGAAGATACAGATGGCCTGTGCTTAACAGTTACCAAAGGATAAATAATTAGATGACTTATTTACAATGACGATGAGATATTTACACTATGTGGATGCACTATATACAATGTAAGCGAATTCATAACACTGAGAATACTAGACTTAAGGATTGACTTACTCTATGTACATCATATGTTCGCAATGTGCATCAGCAGAGTGCCATCTCTAACAGGTGAACACAAGTACAAGGTAGAACTAGCAACTCAATGGGCTCTAAGCAATCGCCGGCCCCTATTTTAGGGCTACTGGTTACAAGGAAGAGAAATAGCCAGAACCGTAAGAAAAACACAAAATCCGTGGCTGACCGAGATTCGAACCCGAACACATATCGAACAAATTATCACAAGCCGGCACCACCGGCGAGGCACTTTGGTTATTCAAAGTAGCCATAAAGAAGAATGACTGACGGGCATTTTTTTGTAACTGATTACCTACTAAATGGTCTATAGCAATGGCAATAAACCAATAAACCATTGCCATAGCCCGTTTAGAGATTGGAGAGAGATGACTGATTCACTTGTTTCTAACCAGCAGCATGACGTCCGTGTCAGGGAACTAGCTATTCCCCATCATGCCTTAGGTTAAGGAACAGGAAGTAAATGACTAAAAGCGTGCACTTAGCATCGATGATAGGATTAGGGTTAAGGAATAGGAAGTACAGGACTGAAAGCGAGCGCTTAGCATCGATGATAGGATTAGGGTTAAGGAACAGGAAGTAAAGGACTAACAGCGAGCGCTTAGCATCGATGATTGGATTAGGGTTAAGGAACAGGAAGTAAAGGACTAACAGTGAGCGCTTAGCATCGATGATAGGATTAGGGTTAGGAACAGAAAGTAAAGGACTAACAGAGAGCGCTTAGCATCGATGATAGGATTAGGGTTAAGGAACAGGAAGTAAAGGACTAACAGCGAGCGCTTAGCATCGATGATAGGATTAGGGTTAAGGAACAGGAAGTAAAGGACTAACAGCGAGCGCTTAGCATCGATGATAGGATTAGGGTTAAGGAACATGAAGTAAAGGACTAAAAGCGAGCGCTTGGCATCGATGATAGGATTAGGGTTAAGGAACAGGAAGTAAAGGACTAACAGCGAGCGCTTAGCATCGATGATAGGATTAGGGTTAAGGAACAGGAAGTAAAGGACTAACAGCGAGCGCTTAGCATCGATGATAGGGTTAGGGTTAAGGAGCAGGAAGTAAAGGACTAAAATCGAGCGCTTAGCATCGATGATAGGATTAGGGTTAAGGAACAGGAAGTAAAGGACTAAAAGCGATCGCTTAGCATCGATGACAGGATTATAGTCGGTACTTATGTGATGGGTGCGGGTAGGGAATTGTTTTACTATAACTTTCGTAAAACTCCACTGCTATATGAACATTTCCGTTTGGGGAGCACGTTAAATTTCGGAGGCCACTTGGTTCAGGTACATCTGCCGCTTAAAGAGTTAATGGCACAGAGATTACCCAGGTGAATGAGTTTGTATATTTTGGATGTATGTTTGACAGAGAGAACAAATTAGATGGCGAAATTAGTAGGCGAGTGAATTCTTTATTAAAAGTCATGGCTGCTTTAGGAGGATTTCACAGGAGTGATGGGTCCTCAAGGAAGCCCCGAATGGCTGTGTATGAAAGTGTAATTGTTCCTACTCTGATGTGCGACAATGAAACCTGGGTACTGCAGAAAAGAGAGGAGTCGTTTGTGTGCTGGGGAAATGCGTTACTTACGAGGGGTTTGTAACGTACCAGGAGATGTGACGTACCTGCCAGAAGGACGCACACGACATAAAGGCAGATAGGAATCGGAATAAAACGTCCGCGTAGCTCAATTGGTAGAGTGACTTATTCCGGAATCAGGGGATGCGGGTTCGAATCCTGGCGTGGACAGAAATGACGGAGCAATTATAGGCTTGTGGCAAGAGACTTCGTTATAGACTTGTGGCAAGACACGCGCTGATCATGTGAGGAATGAAGATATGTTGCAGATGGGCAATGTGAGACAAAATGTTGTTAGTAAGGTGGAAACTAATAATATTCTTAGGGGTTTTGGCCACGTTGAAGGAATGAGTGATGCGGTGCTGACTAAGATAATTTTTTCAGCGCAAGTGGCAGGAAAGAAAGGTAAGAAAAATCATGGGAAAACCAAATTCAGGACTGTCTGCGCGAGAAAAAGATTATGAGTACGAAGTACGAAATGTTCTAAGTGCGGGGTGTGATGGATGTTAAGATGGATCTACCTAAAAATCTTTGCCTTGTATTTCCAATGGGAAAATTTCTGTAGGCATTTTCTTCACAATTAATGCGTTCCCAAGGATGAATATTTGAACTTCGATAAACATAATGTTATGTTATAGCCTAGTATACTTAATATTTTCTAAAGGTTAACTATATTAAGCAATCCAACATTTGTTTGTCTACTGACGTCATCAATGTACAAGTCGCGCCATCTATTTTCTGGTGTCAACACCACGGAAGGAAAAGTTACTGAGTTTTAATATAATTATGGTTAAGTTTTAGAAAATATTAAGTATGCTAGGCTATAATATCAAGTTATTTTTAGCGATGTTCAAATTGTTATCTTTGGGAACGCATTAAGTGTGAAGAAAATGGCTACAGAAGTTTGCCCATTGGAAATACAAGGCAAAGATTTTAGGTGGATCCAGCTTAATGAAGCTCGAGCTATGTGCCGAGATCGTTGTAAATGGAGATATTTGATACACCAATAGTAAGTAAATTCTAGTTCTGTCAGTTGATGTGTACTTTGCACACGGTATTTCTTTCAGGAGCTGACCTCTGAATCTTAGAGAGCACCTTAATGATACGTATGTACGTGTGTTGCTTAACCTTGATTGTCAACCAGTGGTGGTTTCTTGCGTGAATGTCTGTCCCTCTTCCGAACCCTTGCAGTCAGAGCTTTACCGGCACCTCGAATTCCTTATGCCGAAAATCATTTCCTTTTCAAACTTCCATGAGATTTTGTCTTTCGCCATCGCAATTGCTTCGTAATGGCTAACTAAAATGCCCTCAGCTCATAGCTCATATGTAGAGGACATACACTATCTACCAAAAAGTAATTGGAAACCCATGCAATCGACGATATCTGCGGCCCTGATACACGTCACAGCCGCCGTTAAATAGGGTTTCGTTAAATATCGTATGGGAAACAACAACGCAACCAGTCGCATGCAAGATGCCACGCAGTTCGGAGCTCCCTGATTTCGAGAAAGGTGTAATCGTCGGGTATCACAGAAATGGCCGATCCATACGTGACATATCCAGCGAGTTGGAGTACCCAAAATCAATAGTGGCCTACGTGATTGGCTAGTGGAAGATGAGAGGTGGCTGTCGGAGTGTGCCCCGACCCGGCAGACCCACAAAACTGGGAGTTAGAGACCGACGGGTGCTGGCCAAAAAATTTGGAAGAACCGCACCAAATCGATCGGCCACATCCACGAGGAGTTTCAACAGGCATCCGGGAGTGTTCTTTCGATGAATACCATCCGTAAGGAAGCCCATATATTTGGTTATCATGGTCGTGCTGCCGCCCATAAGCCTTTGATCACCAAGTCCAATAGCGCTGCTCGGCTAACGTGGTGCAAAGAACGTCGAAAGTGGACCGTTGAACAGTGCAAATAGGTTCTCTAGAGCGACGAATCAAGGTTCACCCTCTACCGTTCGGATGGCAGCGTCTGAGTTTGGCGTCTGCCTGGAGAACGCCTCCTGCCGGAATGTATTGTGCCAACCGTGAAGTTTGGCCGCGGTGGAATTATGCTATGGGGGTATTTCTCCTGGTATGGCACGGGACCCTTGGTCGGAATTCCTGGTAGACTCAACGCCGAGACCTACTGCACCATTTTGGATGACCATGCGCTTCCTACGTTGTGGCAGTTTTACGGAATAGACTCATGTTACTTTTAGGATGACAATGCCACCTGTCATGTTGCGAGGTCCACCATGGCTTGGTATGGTGACAATGGGGTTAATCGAATGGACTGGCCTGCGCAGATCCCGGACCTTAACCCTATCGAGCACCTCTGGGACGAGTTGGAGCGTCGACTTAAGGGATGCCCCCACCGTCCGAAATCGGTGAAGGAACTGACCTGTCTTCTCCAAGCCGAGTGGAAGAAAATACCGCTAGCCGTCGTGCAACGCCTATTCGAGAGTATGTCGTGGAGGGTCGCAGCTGTAATCGCCACTCGTGGAGGCTTTAGGAACTATTGAAGGTGAATAAACTTCGTTTTCCTTTGCTATCACAGGTGTCCAATTACTTGTTGGAAAATAGAGTGTATATATATATATATATCCGACCCCAGGTCTTCAACAACCTTAGAAATAATCGGACCCCAGGTCTTCAACAACCCGTAAAAATAGGAAGCTAGGAGATTTGGGTTAGAGTGCCCGATAGGAAAGGACACGGAAGTAAGGTAGAAAGGGGGAGGAAGACGCATTTTTTTATTACCGGGGGCCAGTACCCGGTGCCCGACGGCTTAACGTGCCCATCCGATGCACGGCGCATATTTAGTGGTTCGAGCGTTCGTACCTGCCTGGGATCGATCCCGAAGTCTTCTCCGTGGCAGTCACGAACGTTGACCACTAGTCCACCCGCGGCCCGTTGACATGCCCTACCAGTGCCATTTCTATATATTCCCTCCTTGTACGTGACGTCACTGATGCGTGCTGTGGGACGAGTTCATTTGTGGAGACAGGGGTGGGCTTAATCATATGGCACATGAGTTTACTTTTGAGCTTCCACGCAACAAGTGGCCAGTGTTGCATTCATATAATTTTTTAAGCGGGGCATTTACAAATTTTGAGGGCTGAAACTTGTTGACTGATTATGTACATATAATCACAGTTTTGTTATTTATATGTTCATTAATACATATAAAAACTTTAAATGGGGTATAAGAATTTTCTTATGCTTGTACATCGCAAAAGCAAATTCCAAGAAATTTATCTACACATACAGATCATTAAGAATGTAAAACTTCGCTTTAATTCAGTAATGCATTTCACTATGGGGTGGTGTAAAATATTGAGAATGTTAGTAAGGTATCCCCCTCCCTCCCACACAAAGCATTAGGAGTGGTTACCTGAAGACGAATCGTGTAAACTATTGCCCTGTCACTTGCTTTCAGCCCCTTTAGATTATTTAGATAAGCAAATAGTAGTAAAAAAAACAACTAAATAACTGTTTGGATGGCAGTTTGAGGTGCTTCGATTTTTTTCTTTCTCACAGAGTGTAAACCATCCATCAACAGGAATAAAAAAATTTTTAGTGTGAACAATTTGTAATAATTTGCTATTGTTAAAAATTAGGTAGCAAATATTTTGTTATATTGGAGGCACTAACGTCACGTTAGCTACACTGGGGCTTACCCGTATACATGGAAAGTCGGCATCCAGAAGACTGAAATAAAACTGAATGCCAACTTCCAAAATATGAGGATGTATGTATTCCAAAGATCTCTACTCTGTGGAATTAGGTTTTTATTACTGAAACAGACCGAGCTGTCAGTGCTGGAAAAATTGCCCCTTCGGCGAGGACTGTTTAATGTTTTATTGACGGATGATAGACATTTCAAATTGAAGTCCATGTGGTTGTTCTTTGTTATTAGAATATTTTTCCTCATTTTCTTAAGTTATTTTTTAATAATTTTTTCAAATATGCAGCTATAAACGAAAAAAATTAGACTAAATGTCAGAGGAAACATACTGGGGCGTTCATGTATTTTCGGGTAGGGGGGGGTTAAGCACCCCCGAGAAGATGCCTGAATACAACACTGCACGTGTGTGTGTGTGTGTGTGTGTGTGTGTGTTTGCGTGGCTCGATCAGAGATATAAGAAGATTTAACATGTAAGGACAGACAAATAATAAAAAGAATATATATTTGTGCTGCATAACTTTCTTGTATCTCTGAAACACATTTTGCTTCTTAATAACGTGACCTGTAATGAAATTAACTTAAGCCAATTTGTTTTGTACTTAGCAAGCAAGCGAAGTTATTCAAAGAAATGAATTTGCGTATCCTGAAGTTTTACGGAACGTTTAATCCGCGTACCATTGATTTCAGGAAGAAAGACCAGAGCAGATGTGTATGAAAGTCAGCCATTGCGTGTTCTGATTCCGTTTTATTTTGCTACGAGAAGGTTATTACAAAATATACGGTCAAGAGCAAAAAGTAAATTGCTTTTACGCATCCCCCCCCTTCCTTTCTTACATAAAAAAATGTTTTTCCATTCGCCGTAAAAGCATATGCGAAGCAAAGGTTTTTGAATTTCTTTCTCAGTGCAATACAAAGGAAAGAACACAAAACGGAAAAAAAAGAAGTTCTTTCATGTTTCTGGCGCAGGATTTTTCTTAAGTCTATCAGGCTTTTTTACCTACAGATCCGGTATTATTCATTCCAGCAGATCTGTTATTGCTTGCAAATAGCAGTAAGGTTGCCACTACAGCGCTAGCTGCAATAGAAAAAGGGCAGCAAAAAAAAAAAAAAAGATTCTACACTTTTACGGAATGTGTATTTTTCTTAGAAGCAGCAGTATTCATTAAATTTATTCCTTTCACATTTTCTAGGCATTATTACATTAGGGATTATTTCTGAAAAGCCTACGTTTTTTTCTTGAGCATGGAGCAAACAATATCCTAAATATGGAATTGCAAGATGTAAGAATCGAAAAAAAAATAATTATATGAGCTTGCCAGATTGTGAAAGCAATGAATTAAAAGTTCTCGGAATTATTTTTTAATCATGTTATGCTTTGCTTTTAATATGCACCGATCGTTCTCAAAGCGTATAAGAGAAGATAAACACAACGAAAATAGAGAAAAAGTAAAGAAACCCTTTAGAATTTGTAAGAAAGGAAATATAAGAAAAATAAACGTA
Organism: Macrothele yani; assembly: GCA_039090855.1. Lineage (NCBI taxonomy): Eukaryota > Metazoa > Arthropoda > Arachnida > Araneae > Macrothelidae > Macrothele > Macrothele yani. The sequence continues at coordinate 120,705,013 of CM076989.1, forward strand.
AGTTCACGAAGATTTGTTTTTCTTTTCGCGTGTGTGAAATAGAGAAGTAATAATATGATTATGTGATTGCAAATGGATACCAGACAACGAATGGATTTTACCATGTTAATTAAATGTAAGATATCACAGTATCGGAGCACATTTCTACGAGAAAAAAACAGAAAGAAAGAAAGAAAAATGTGATTTCAAATAATGAAACTTCAGAGTGGAGAACAACTGAAGCTATTTTTACTAGTAGTTGGTTCTAAATTTCGCTGGAGTGATAACATGCCCCCAGCACTTTTTAGCTCGCAGCGATTTGGTACCCAAAAGATGAAATGGCTTTTTATCCCTTTAACCGGCTGGAAAGAATTAACTCGGGGTTAGAAAAAAAGCTCAAACGAATATGTTTGCTGCCTAAGAAACTGGAAGCACGAGGGTGGAACGAGTGAGCCTCCGCGTTGCTTCCGCCTTAGCTTTATTATTCAAAGTGGCCGTTTAGGGGATAATCAGCACACTGACCGATAACCTTTAAAAAGGGCTGTAACAATGACAACAAATCTGAGAAACGAGAGTGAAGATGTTTGAATCACACGTTTCTTCCCAGTGGCATTTTTCGCGTGTGCTACAATTAAAATAGCTGTTGCGTTAAATGCCACCAGATGACGACATCTCAGTTGCTGAGACCATCAATACGCATTCGTGTAGTCAGATGCTGACTGATAAACCACGCATTGCGCTGAGAATTGTTGGCGCTGTAGCGTAAATTCGAACGCACTCGACTAGTTATCGAGAGTTCTGGGGTTCGATCCCAGCAGTGCCGGAATACAATTTTTCTGTCGCTATGCGTTGTTTAAAAAATAACGTGGAAAGAGTGATGGCGTCGTCCATTTGCATTTGGCATGATGACCATGTTAAGGGGACTAGTTCTTCCCCTTTATAACCTGGGTAATGGAGCAGAGAATGAACTAGAAGAGAGAGCTTATCACTTGTGACAGGATTATTATCGGTACTAATGAGATGAGAAGGAGATATGAATTGTTTAGTTGCAGATTATGGCAAAACAAAATCTTTGAAGTGTAATTCAGAAAGAAAAACCCGGCCGCAATGCTATCATTTTTGTTTAGGGTGCGCAGAAAATTTTGAGCACCATTTGCTTAAGGTACATCGGTCCCTTAAAGGGTTAATGAAACTTAGCAGCTGGACGTTGTAGCTACTTCGAAGGACCTCACACCGAACAGACATGACAACCGTAAAGGAACAGGATACCTAGCCAGTTTTGCAACCGTAAAAAAAAAAATGTGTGCCTAGCCAAAGTAGCACATTAAAATATTTAGTCGACTTGCCAGCCTAGAGATTTAAAAAAAGCTGGCGCCTAGCGAAAGGGGAACATTAAAACGTCTAGTACTCGTCGGCCTAGTGATTAAAAACAAGTTAGTAAAATCATGCAATGCATTGATTATGATACGCTTTCCAACATACCAGAAATCATTACTCAAATTATGAGGATAATGGCTGTGGAATTAATCTCGGTCCTGTGCCCTGACCTTTGATCCCATTTCGATGATATTCAACAGAACCGGTTCAGTATACCTCCGAAATAACATGACAAAATTTTGTCACAATGGAAGCATTTTTACGTAAGTTATGATGCATAAGGGCTATGGAATAGATCCCGCTCCTGTGCCCTAACCTTTGAGTCCATTTCGCCCATTTTCAACATGATTCGTCCCCAGGCAGGACCCTACGGCACACTAACATTCTATCCAAATCGAAGAACTTTTACGTAAGTTATGACGCAAAATGGCGGTGGAAGTGATTCCGCTCCTATGTCCTGACGTTTGACCCCATTTCGCCCATTTTCAATAAGGTTTGGTCCCAGGTGGTCCCCTACCACATACTAAAATTTAATCGAAATCGAACCTTTTTACGTTAGTTATGACGCATAAGAGCAGTGGAATGGATCCCGCTCCTATGTCCTGACCTTTGACCCCATTTCGTTCACTTTCAAGAGGGTTCCTTCCTAGGTGTTCCCCTTCTACATACTAAACGTTCATCGAAATCGAACGATTTTTACGCGAGTTATCGTGCGGACAGACATACGCACACAACGCGTGACGTAATGAGGCAGATGGGAATCGCGACCATCTGCTCGAAAGTGTGTGACGTCATAAACCTTTAATAGGATCCACACACAACGCGTGACGTAATGAAACCGATGGCGTGTCCGCGAGCCAACATCTGAATTGCGAGAGTATGACGTCATAAGATTTCTAAGCTTGGGTAACATTAATAGGACGTCATGACACTAAAAACGTGGTAATTCGGGGTGGTTATTTAATGCACTAAACGATTTTTCCTAAAGTCAAGATCAAGCTAAATCGATTTCTAGTACCAGAAAATGGTAGGTTAACGACTTTCATCAAAATCCTTAGAGCCGTTGTTAAAATAAAACTTACATACATACAAGAATTGCTCCTTTAATACGTAGTATGGGATAAGGACGATGGAATAGATCCCGATCCTATGTCCTGACCTTTGAACCCATTTCTTCCATTTTCAATAGGATTTGTCCCCAGGTGGTCCCCTAGCACATACTAAAATTTCATCGAAATCGAACCGTTTTTACGTACGTTATGACGCATAAAGGCAATGGAATGCATCCAGCTCGTATGTCCTGACCTTTGATCCCACTTCACCCATTTTCAATAGGGTTTATTCCTAGGTGGTTTCCTTTCAATATGCTAAAATTTCATCGACATCGCACCATATTTACGCAAGTTATGACGCAACAGAGCAATGGAATGGGTCCAGCTCCTATGTTGTGACCTTTGACTCCATTTCGCCCATTTTCAATAGGGTTCGTCCCCAGGTGGTCCCCTATCACACACTAAAATTTCAACGAAATCGAATCATTTTTACGCGAGTTATCGTGCCGACAGACGGACGGAAAAAGCTGAAGCATATACGCTTCTCCAACCTACAGTTGGAAAGCGTAAAAAACTGACGCCTAGCCGAAGTAGTACATTAAAACATCTAGTTTCATTGCCTGTCTAGCGATAAAAAAACCTGGTGCCAAGCCAAAGTAGCACATTAAAACATCTAGTCTACTTGTTGGCCTAGCGATTAAAAAAAAGGCTGGCGCTTAGCCAAAGTAGCACACGAAAACGTTTTGTCTACTTGCGGGTCGTGCTATTAAAAAAATCTTGCACCTAGCCAAAATTGCTCATCAAAACATCAAGTCTACTTGCCGGCATAGCAACTAGATTTTCAGTTTACTTGGCGATTGAAGATATTTGACAACGCTGTGAAAACCAAAGTTTGTTTCTTTCTTCTAAAATGTTACCTTCAGCAAGGAGCTATTCAACAAAAGATAATTTATCTTTCAAGAAGATTTTGCTCCTTGTCACTCAGAAAAGTCTGGGAAATTCTTTTTCGTTTATCATCAAAAATGTTAAATCAATATCAATACACACACTTAACGTGGATTAGGAACATCAGCCAGAAGTCATCGCTCTTTCCCCGTTTATAAGTGAGTCTTGGAAAAATTCTCATCCGCCACCACAGGGAATCGAACCCAGGATCTTCCAGTTATGCGCTGGACATGCTACCACCGCACCACAGCGGCCTGGAATTCTCCAGACTCACATGCGACTAACGGCCAAACCGCATGGCAGATTGCTTCTTTGAGCACCGCACAAATCCTGGCTGCTTCCTAGACCCTGGGTTCGATTCCCGGTTGCGGCCGATGAGAACATTTCCGTGACCCACTTATAAACGAGGAAACAGCGGTGACTTCTGTTTGATGTTAAAATAATATGTTGGCCAGGAAATTCACCGGATTTGAACCAGACGGAGAAGCTACCGACTCAAATGGAAAGGAAAGTTAATGCGAAAATATATTCACACTGAAATGGAGTTGATGAAGGCAGAGAAAAATAGCCGAAATACGACGAGTGTCTTTTACTTTGTACATTACTCCATGTAGCACCTTTAAAGAATTCTGCACCAAATTCACGTAGTGGTTTCTGAAGATACTACCGCTCAACCGAAGTAGCTGTCTGAAAAGAACTTGGGCATGGCCAATGCATTGATCTTTTTAAACGTTTGCACCTAACCAACGGTACAACCTCAAAAGAACTAGGCACCTAGGTGATGTAGCGACTTAAAGACAATTTGGTGCCTAGCCAAATTGGTCTTTAAAATTTCAAAACTACTTATCAGCCTTTCATTTTTAAAAGATTTTTATGCCTTATCTACACTATACTGAAAAACGTCACCGGACACCTAACAGAGGAAAACAACATAGCATTTATTGGCATACATTAGTATGATGTCAGTTCACCTTTGACCTTAATGTATGCACTGATCCTTCGAGACATGCTTTCGACAAGGTTTTGGAACACAACAATACAGTAGGTATGCGCTTCCATTCAGTACATAATGCTACTGCTAACTGTTGCTTAGAAGACCTTGGTTCCAAACTTCTTATGCGGCTCTCTAATTCATCCCATAGGTGCTCTATGGGATTAAGATCAGGGTTCTGTGCTTGCCAGTACACACACGATACGGAATTATTGTCAAACCGCGCCGTAATAGTCCTTGCTTTATTGCTCTGTGCATTATCTTGCTGGTACCAACAAGACACGGTTCCATAGTATTGCCACAAAGTTGGGAGGACATAATTGTCCAGAATATCGAGGCAGACGTGTTAGTTAACAGGTTTGTCCACGATAACCAATGGGCTTGGACTATACCACGGAAAACACTCCCACACGAGTACACTGCCAACTACAAACTGGACCGTAGGAATAGCACACTGTGGTAAATTGCGTTCCACCGGCTGCCGCCATACCTACACACGACCATCGGACTGAATGATCGTGTATCTGGATTCATCAGTCCACAGGACCCGTTTCCATTGATCTACGGTCCACGAAAAATGTTCTTTAGACCATGCTAAACGACGAGTAGCATTCCGAGTGGAGATGAAAGGCTTATGAGCAGCCTAACGACCACGGTAACCCACGGAATGAAGTACTCTGCGAATGATACGTGTAGATACCGAGATTCAAGCAGTTTTACTCGCCTGTACACTGAGGTCTTGTGCGGTACCCTGTCGATTAGCTGTAACAATTCTCCTGAGCCTTCGACGTCCTCTATCACTGATTTGCGTTGGTCTGCCAGTACGTTTTGCTGCTTCAGTCACGCTATGTGTCTTCCACTTATTCAGTACATCCAAAACAATTGGCTTGTGTATGTTTAAACGCCTCTCGATTTTTCTTATGGACAACACGCTAATATGACACCAAACAATCTTTCCTTTCTCAAAGTCAGTTCTCTCCCGCCGCGACATTTTCACTCAACCTCACAGTGTGATATGATCGCGGTCAGCTGCAGGCTTGCTTTTATACCGTTTGCAGCTATACCGCGCAACTTAACAACGTAGCGGATCCGTTCATTTGCTTTTGAAGGGGTATCTGGTGACTTGCGTCAATATAGTGCATGTAGCGACCTTCAGCAAATTCAGCACCAACCAGTTGAAGTGGTCTTTAAAGCGACCAGAACTCAGCCAATGCAGCGCATTTCAAAGACACTAACAAGCTGAGATGCAGCGACTTTCAAAGATACTAACACCCAGACGATACAGCTGTCTCAAAGGAACTTTTACGTGGCCAGTGTACTGATCTTTAAAGAACTTACCGTGGTACGCAAAAGTATTGCATCACCTGCAAAAACCGTGAATTTTTAAGTTTAACTCTTTTTTAACTAACTAATTTGCATAGTTACTGCATCGTTTGTATGTCATTCGGTTGGTTGGTGGTTGGTGATTAGATTTTATTGGCGCAAGGGCCATGGTTGGCCAAAGAGCGCCAGACAAAGAACTAGCAGCTACAGATTTTTAAAAGCGTGGAAAATGATTTAGAGCAGACAGGCGTGGTAAAAGTTGGAAAAAAGGATGATGAAAGCCGTGAAGACAAGTTAGTTAATTGGGTTTATATAAAAATATATTAACTGGCTATTATAAGTATTATAATTTGTTTTTTATATAACACAACTACACAAAGGATGAGTCACAGGAGGGGGACGAATCGTCACTTTCCTCCCCCCACACTCCTCTGCAATACTGGCCGAGGGCGGGGACGAACTGTCACTCTCCTCCCCCCATGGTCCTCTGCAATGTTGGTGGAGGCTGGGGACGAACTGTCACTCTCCTCCCCCTATGTTCCCCTATAATGTTGGTTGAGGGGTATGTCATTCGATGCAAAATTCAATAGAGATTTCAAAAATGTCTTAGGTTTTCCTGTAGCTATTTCTGTTCTTAAGATATGACATAAAATATGGGGTTGCACAAACGCATTGAAATTCACTTACCTACGTATTAGTTGCAACAGCCAATCATAGACATTCTTTAACCTGATTGGCTGCTTCTTAATGCTATCCCAATCCTACTCCAGTCTTTATAAAGTTTGACGCGGAGCTACTAGTGCATTTTAAGAGCCGCGGGTGTTCGTGAGTGCCATGGAGGTAACCTCGGGTTCGATCCTGGGCAGGTACGAACGTTCGAACCACTAAATACCCGCCGTGTGTCGGATAGGCACGTTAAGCCGTCGGACCCCGGGTACTGGCCCCTCAGTAATAAATAAGGGCATATTCCTCCCCCCTTTCAACCTCGCTTCCGTGTCACTTTCCTATCGGGCACTCTAGCCCAAATCTCCTAGCTTCCTATTTCTATGGGTTGTTTAAAAACTGGGGTCTCCCTTCCTAAAATCCTCTACATATGATCAGATCTCTGATCTACTAGTGCATTTTAGCGGTTGCGTCTTGCTGTTATGAGGGTCCATCATGGCTTGTATGGTGACATTCTCAATAATGGAATTGTACACAGCGGAAAAGAGAAAAATAGTTGTTCTGCATGAAAAGGGATATTCTTCAAGGCAAATCACTGAGTGGGCTATAATCAATGTCCAATTACTTGTTGGTAGATAGTGTATTAGGCTACTGAAGAAAGTAAAAGAAACTGGTGATATTAAAAACATGCGTCGTAATGCATGGCCCAGATCCTCTCCAACCAGGCAGGAAAGAGTGCTGAGAAAGCTAATCTTGGCAGACAGGAAACTCAGTTCACCTGAATTGATTCAAAGATGGTCTAATGTGACTCTTGTTACTGTTAATACATTTACTTTTAGGAGGAGGATGCTTCACTATGACTTACGTGGTTGCAAAGGCAGGAGTAAACCACTGCTGCAAACCAAAGACATCATAGACTTCAGTAGGCAAATCAGCATGTCTTATGAACAACCAAGCATTGAGAAAATGTTCTTTTCAATGATGAATTAGAATTTTGCCTTAATGGGAATCAGAGTATTGCCTATGTAAGGAGATTCAAGTGTTAAGAATTCCATCAAGTTGCTTAGTGACTGCTGTTAAGCATCCGGTGGAGGTCACTGCACATGCGCATGTGTCTTTGGGGACCTCCATACTGTCGATGGTACGGTAAATGCCCAGAAATGCATCTGGATATTAGAAAACGATATGCTACCATCATCTAGGAGACTTTGTGACGGCTATTTTATTTTACAAGATGACAATGTCCGTGTCATCTTGCTAAAGTAGTGAAAAAGTGGTTTCAGGACAAAAGGTGTTCAGCTTCTTGATTGGCCACCAGTCACTAGAATTAAATCAGATCGATAATTTGTGGTTCGAAGTGTCGTATGAACTATCAAAAAAGAAGCCAACAACCAGAATTCCACTCATTGAAGATGCAATTCTAATTTTGAATCGCATTGTTCAACCCAGTCTTTTACAAAACCTTGTTCGCAGTATGTCAGCAAGATGCAAAGCTTTGATTAAAACTAAAGGCTAGAAAACAAAATATTAGGCACATTTCATAATTTTGCTTCATTATATTTCTGTATTTAAATGGTATTTCATTTCTTATGAATTACAAAAACGATTTATTGCTGTAAACGTAAGTATTGGATAAATAATCCTTTTTATAATAATTTCAACATGATCTGAAGAACAGTAGTATGTACAGGAAAAACAAAGATATTTTTGAAATCTCCATTAAATTTCGCATCTCAAGACATTATAAATGATAAAATAACTATAAAAATTAGTTAGTTGAAAAAAGAGTTAAACTTAAAATTCATAGTTTTTGCAGCTTATGCGATATTTTAGCAGACCACTGTAGCACCTAATCAATGGAGCGACTTGAAAAGAACGTAGCATCTAACCTTTCCAGCGATTCTGAAAAACACGAACTACTCAATAATGTAGCGATATAAAAAGAACTTGATACTGCCGATATAATAACGTATTTGAATTTGGCGCCAAATTAGTGTGGCGACGTTTAAATACCTTAGCACCTAGTTTTCTCAGTGAGTTAAAAAGAAATCCACAGCCAGATGTTTTAGCGGGGGACGGTGGTTATATCACCTGCTGATGATCAATTGGTCGCGGGTTCAATCCCTAAAGGGGACGGCTTGTGCACAAAGTTATGCTATGCTTACCGTGGAACCCATCATCGTCCATCTGGAACCATTCATTGAAAACTGTTTCCAGATGGACGATGAAGTAATACGCAGCTATACTCTTGCTAGTTTTAGCGGAGGTATGCCGCTTTAGGCCAAATGTACCCTACTCTGGTGAACAGTAAACGAGTTATCCTCCAACAGGATAATTCTCCTGTTCATCGTGCTCGGCTAACTAAGGAAAAAAAATACAGGAACTTCAGGGTATTGAGCTACTATCCCACTTTGCTTATTGTCCTGATCTTGTGCCCACTCAGACTGCAGAAGAGCACGGAAGTCCCGGAGATCACGTGGTTGTGGGTCGGCACGTCAAACCTGTCGATCCAAATAGTCCCATACGTGCTCTATGGGACTGAGGTCGGGCTATTTCGCCCGCCAAAGGTGAACGGTGGCATCACTCTCGTGCTCCTGCAACCAGTCACGCATCCACTTAGCGAGATGGAAGGGCGCATTGTTCTGTTGGTAGGTCATAACCAGGGTAGACGTCCAACGTAAAGGGGGCATGTAGTCAGAGAGAATAGACAGGTAGCCATTGGCGTTCAGGGATCCACCCAGTGGCACCAGCGGTCTCAGGTCATACCATCCTTCAGATATGCACAATGCCATCGCCGGCCTGTACTTGAACGACAAGCGTGCCCGGGTGTTGGTTTTCGTGTATCTTCCTCCGTATCACCTATCGTCGGCCTGTACGTGACCGACAAGCGTGTCCGGGTGTTGATTTCCGTGTGTCTTCTGCCGTAACAGTCACCGTCGGCCTGTACGTGACCGACAAGCGTGTCAGAGTGTTGGTTTTCCGGTGTCTTCCGCCGTATCAGCCACGGCCAGTCCCTTCTGGGGCGTGGAAACCTCGATTCGTCGGAGAACGCAACTTTTTTCCACTCTTTTACCATCCAATGACGGTAGTCCCATGCGAACTGCAGGTTTTATTGCCGATGGACTTGGGTTTACATGGGCGCCATGACGTAGCGTCGACTCGGGAGACCCGGATTCACTCTACTGTTATCGTCGACTCGGGAGATACGGATTCACTCTACTGTTATCGTCGACTCGGGAGACCCGGATTCACTCTACTGTTATCGTCGACTCGGAAGACCCGGATTCACTCTACTCTTATCGTTGACTCGGATTCACTCTACTGTTATCGTCGACTCAAGAGACCCGGATTCACTCTACTGTTATCGACGACTCGGGTGACCCGGATTCATTCTACTGTTATCGTCGACTCGGGAGAACCGGATTCACTCTACTGTTATCGTCGACTCGGGAGACCCGGACTCACTCTACTGTTATCGTCGACTCGGAAGACCCGGATTCATTCTACTTTTATCGTCGACTCGGGAGACCCGGATTCACTCTACTGTTATCGTCGACTCGGGAGACCCGGATTCACTCTACTGTTTTCGTCGACTCGGGAGACCCGGATTCACTCTACTGTTTTCGTCGACTCGGGAGACCCGGGTTCACTCTACTGTTTTCGTCGACTCGGGAGACCCGGGTTCACTCTACTGTTTTCGTCGACTCGGGAGACCCGGGTTCACTCTACTGTTATCGTCGACTCGGGAGACCCGGACTCACTCTACTGTTATCGTCGACTCGGGAGACCCATATTCACTCTACTGTTATCGTCGACTCGGGAGACCCGGATTCACTCTACTGTTATCGGAGACACTTACCTGAGTGCCCCAGAGTTCATTGTAGGGCGTCGATTGTGCTTTACCAGGCGAAGGAGGCGATGTTCTCCTCTGAAGTCGATGGCCCTTGGAGCTTCACAGTTATGACGTCGGGAGACACTCGGCGTGCCAGCAGTCCATTCTTGGTGCACCCTTTGTACAGCAGCTCGCGAACAGCCGACGGAGTTATGTTTCCACCATTGGCGAGGTAGCCAATGATGATCCCTTTATGAACGTTCGTGAAATCACGACCTCTGCTCATTGTGCTCCCGTAACACACTATGGCTCATCTGTCCTGGCCGGCCGCTTACATCTCTGTGTAGTGGACCTTGTCACGTGCACTTTGTGACGCGCCTGGGCGGGTACACTGTGATTCCGGGGGTGGTCATATTATTCTGATTCGACTGTGTATTCTTGTATTTATTTCACCCGGTATTCAACCAAGCTCAGGAAAATGTTCACCGCCTCTCCGCAGGTATCTTTCTGAACTAAGGGAAGAAGTAAGAGATACTTAATTTTTTTAATTTTCATTAAAAACTAGTACTGAACATTGGCTATTTAAATATCGGTTCATTAACGGAGGGTATTACGGATGCTTTGAAGCCTGGTATCCCGTATGAAAAAATTAATAGCTTATTAACGCTTTCGCTTTCGCTTTCATAACTCTTGACAGGAAACACTAGATGCAAATATTCATTATCTGTGCGAGGAAACTCCGGATGTTTCTTCGATATGAAAGAACTTTTTCTGTTTTTTTTGTTTCTCTTTATCCGCTTTATTGGAAGGGGCCTTAAAACAAGCATGAGCTCTTGTCAGATCCTTTCATGGTAATAGCGAAATTCTGAAAAAACAAAAGGGCTTTAGATTCCGAAAATAAAGTGTTGCTATGGATACCATAGAAGATGGGATAATTGACTGATTTCCGAAAAGAATTTAAGCCCGAGATCTCAGATGCTGCAATTTCTCCGCAGGGGGTGCCGAAAACATCTAAAGAGGAAGAATTTGAATAAACTTCTCCGAGGGATTAAGTGACCTGTTTACGCTGAAACAAACACCTTGAGCGAAATGCTTGTATCTGACGCTGAATACATGGTGATTATAAAGTCATTGTGAAGTTTCAAATGCTAATTACTTCTGATCCATAAAAGATAAAGGCAGTCTGTGAAATGTTATTTTTATTAAGATATAATTTATTCAGGTTTTAATATATTTAATCTCGGGATTGGTAAGCCTCAATATGTCCCCTCATCATTACGGATTTACTGTTCTACAAACACGTTATGCATTTGAGTTATAGTTATGGCATCAATTATTCTAATATGAGAATCGCCTACGGAGCAAGGAGTAAACAACAGCTTTCACATGTCTTCCTAGGAAACAGTCCAGTGGGGAGAAATACGGTAAGTGTGTTGCCCAAGGGATAGACCCACCTCACCAATTCATCCGTTCGAAAAAATCACTTCCAGAAATTGCCTAACACTACGATCAAGCTTTTCTTGGATGACGTGCAACGGTCCCATCATTCAGTCCAATTTTTAAAGCATGTGGCGAAGGCATTTTGTGAAAGCTGCTTTACTGACTCCTGTACAGCTTGAATAACGTCAAGATCTGTATTGAATGTTGCACCACGGAAGTCCGCACAACCAGAACCCGCACGGGTCTAGATCAGGACTGTAAGAAGGCTGGGGCTCGATTTCAATACTGCATTTAGTAAGAAATTGTTGAACACAAGCAGCCACATGTCGAAGGGCGTTATCATGGTGTAGGGTCCACTTGCCCACCAGTTCCGGTCGCTTAATCGATATGTGTCTTCGCAGACGCTTCAAGACTGAAATGTAATACTCAGCATTGACAGTATTTTGTGGAGGAACGGCATGCTAGTAGACTACACCTTTATGTTCAAAGAAAATTTTCATCGTCACCTTCCCAGCTGATTTGGTTTGGCGAACGTTTTTCAGAGAAGTGCCTGTTTGTTTCCAGACGCTCGTTGCGCGCTTCGTGAGGGAGTCGAAATAGTAGACCCATGTTTCATCGGCAGATATTAGTGTGTTTAGAAAGTTTTGATCCTTTGCAATAATTTATTTCCACTCATGACACACCTGAACTCTGGCTAACAATTGTTCTCTCGTCAGGTAATGAGGTACCTATCTGGAACACACAAGATATAGCAGTAATTTGTCGCGTAGAATGCGGAATGCCGACGTTTTTGAAATACCAGTTGACGCCGCTATGTCTTCACGCGCCATTCGTCGATCTGATCTTCTTGCAGGATTGCCGAGTGTTAACAATACGCTCCGTAACAAAACTTTCACGTCAACAACGCGCAGGAGCAGAGTTCTGCCGAGAAACGTCCTGTTTTGAAATCATAGTGCCCTCTAAAAATCGTTGATTTACCCAAACATTTATCTTTGTAAGCTTTCTTCATTAAATCAACTCTTTTGGGAGCCGTTTTACCTAAACAGTGGCAGACAACTCAAAGAAGCATGGAGAGGTGCGTATGCTTCGTGTAACCAGGAGAGATAAGAAGAGGAACTCGTGGATCCGAAAAATGACAAGAGTGGAAGACATCATGATCAGAGTTAAATCCCTGAAATGGCAATGGGCTGGACATACTGCCAGAAGGACAGATCATCGATGGACAGCCGAAATTTTAGATTGGATTCCAAGGGACAGAAAAGACCCAGAAGAAGACAACATGGGAGATGGGTGGATGAAATTCGAAAGTATGCAGGGGTGACATGGAGGAGACTGGCACAAGACAGACCGTTGTGGAGGAAACTTGGGGAGACCTTCGTCCAGCAGTGGATTGATAATGGTTGACAATGATGATGATGATAATGATGGCGAAATGCAGACGTACCTTAAACAACTGCGCAATAACATAACGAGAATCGTCTGCCACGGCCAATAACTGTTGCCGTTTTTAAGAGGTACTTGCTTAATTCAGTTAGTCATCTGCGTGGTTATCTTCCCTTTTCGCCCCGTTGCCAACTAAAAGAATACTCTCAGTTTTTACGGAACTGCCTTTGTATAACATTCGTAAGCTTCCAGAAAAATCTTGCTCTGCAAATGTTCTTCCCCTCACGTTCGCCTATTCTTCATGTCATGGATTTTCACTAAGAAAATCCGTTTCTTTAAACTTCTTCATCTACACTGCTGGCCACCCAAAATGCAACACCAAGAGAAGAAAGCATCCGATTGGCCTGAAATTTGCAGCATGCGTCGCCCGCAAGAGGACATGCAGACGATTAGCATTGCAGGGCATAAGCAAATCATGTGCGCCCGGCACGCCACCAAGAAGCACTATAAGAATGATGCACAGAAGTAGTGGAAATGAGTTGTGCTGCCGGACCTGTGCGTGAAAAGCTTCCTAATGCCTCATCGCAGAATACGGCAGTCATTCCAGCACGTTTCGGAGTTCGACAGAGGACGAAAAGTGGCTTATTGCGACAGCGGTTTATCGTACGGAGACATCGAAGCCCGTGTGGGACGACATTCAGCCACAGCGAGGCGATTATGGATTCGGTGGGTGCAGGAGGGACGGACGGACCGACGTGAGCCGCTGCCGCAGCCGCGGCTCACCAGTGAAAGAGGGGACCGGCATGTTGTGCGGCGGACATTGACGGCTCGCACCGCCCCATCACGAACGTTAGCGCAGGAATTCGGGTGTGGTGCGCAACAACCTGTGTCAGCACGTACCGTTCGACGTCGTCTGCAGGACCGGGGACTTGTCGCACGGAGCCCATTGCTCCGATTACCATTGACGTTACACCACCGGCGAAAGTGCGGCGGCAGTGGGCCGTTGAACGCCGCACCTGGACTACGGAATGGCACGACATTGTCTTCTCCGACGAATTCCGCTTCTGCCTGCAACACCACGATGGTCGTTTCCGCGTGTGGCGGCACCGCGGCGAGAGACTGCATGACACCGCCTGCATTATGCATAGCCATACCGGTCCGTCGCCTGGCGTTATGGTTTGGGGCGCAATTGGATATGACACCCGCACCCCTCGGGTACGCATCGCCGGTACACTCAACAGCCACCGCTACATCTCCGACGTTTTGGAGCCTGTAGTCCTCCCTTACCTGCAGGACTTGCCAGTGGCCACGTTTGAACAGGACAATGCGCGCCGGCACGTGGCACGCATCGTGCAACAATTCTTCAGGGCCCACCAGGTGTCACTGCTGCCGTGGCCTGCATGTTCTCCCGATATGTCGCCCATCAAACACGTCTCGTCGCTGATCGGCAACCGAGGGGCCCGGCAAGCATCACCCACGGATAAGCCTGATGAACTGTGGCAACGTGTAGAAGCAGCCTGGACCGACATACCCCAAACCCACATCCAAAGCCTCTTTCGTTCGACGCCGCGGTGTGTAGAGGCCGTTATTGGCAGCCATGGGGGCCACACGAACAATTGATGTCTGCGTGTTCCGCAAGTCGCACGGGTCTTTAAGCTCAATCGTTTCATTTTTGTATGTGTTGTTATGTGTCCAGTAAATCTGGCTTTTGCTATCTCGTGTCCTTCTTGGTGTTGCATTTTGGGTGGCCAGCAGTGTAGTTCGAAAATTGAATTGTTTCGTAGTGGCCCCTTGTAGTGGGACAAAATTTTTTTCTAAATGCCGTTACAATTTTTAACTGAGCTAACCAAAGTACGAATCAGCTTTCTCTCTGCCCCATCGTAGATTTGTTGGAAAACTGAAAAAAACAATTAAAATAAGCAGATCTCAATATTCGAAACAGAAATATTGGGAAAATCACCTTACTGAAACATTTTGCAGATTGCTTTTGAGATGTTTGTAGCTTTTGCATTGTCTTCGTGAAAAGAGAAGGAAAGAGTGCTGTAGTGAGACAAATGTTTTCGACCTGCAGTTACAGATTCTAACTCAGCTAACCAAAGTACAGAATTAACTTACTCTCTGCTGCACCGCAGAGTTTCTGGAAAACTGGAAAAAAATAATTATAAATAAACAGATCTCAATATTCGAAACAGAAATCTTGGGAAAATCACTTTACTGAAACATTTTGCAGATTGCTTTTGAGATGCATAACGAAGTGAATTTCTCCGTCATTTTTGGTCCACTCCGGGGCTCGAACCCGGGTCCCCTGATTCCGGAATAAGTCACTCTACCGATTGAGCTACGCGGACGTTCGTTCTGACTGCTGTCTGCTTTTACGTCGTGTGCGTCCTGCTGGCAGGTACGTCACATCTCCCCTTTTCCCCGAAAGAGGGCCGGTGGCATGGCCCACGGGTCAGCCGTGACCATGAATCGTTGCAGGCAGCCATCCGCTGTAGAACGTGCACTTGAGAACTCCCAGTCAATCTGGTGTGTGAATGCAACGTCACACACTGTAACGTATACTCTAGCTTCAGTTTCCTTTTGATTTTACTATCTCCTGTTATTTTATTTTCCTATGCAAATTATCTTCTCACTTAACGAGATGTTGTTTCTTCCGCTGAATTATACGTGGCAACGAGTGTAAGTCATGACGTGGTGGTATGCAGTATATATATCATCATCATCATCATTGTCAACCATTATCAATCCACTGCTGGACGAAGGTCTCCCCAAGTTTCCTCCACAACGGTCTGTCTTGTGCCAGTCTCCTCCATGTCACCCCTGCATACTTTCGAATTTCATCCACCCATCTTCCATGTGGTCTTCTTCTGGGTCTTTTCCTGTCCCGTGGAATCCAATCTAAAATTTCGGCTGTCCATCGATGATCTGTCCTTCTGGCAGTATGTCCAGCCCATTGCCATTTCAGGGATTTAACTCTGATCATGATGTCTTCCACTCTTGTCATTTTTCGGATAAACGAGTTCCTCTTCTTATCTCTCCTGGTTACACCAAGCATGCACCTCTCCATGCTTCTTTGAGTTGTCTGCAGCCTTTGTATGTCTCTTTTAGTTAAGGTTCACGTCTCTGCACCATACGTAAGCACTGGAAGGATGCATTGATCAAACACTTTTCTTTTAAGACATAATGGCATATTGCTCTTGAAAATTATGCTGTTTCTTCCAAAAGCTCTCCAGGCAAGTTTTGTACGCCGATTAATTTCTTCATCAATGTGACCCTCACTTGATATCTGCTGTCCAAGATAAACGTACGTGTCTGTTATCTCCAGCTTTTCTCCATCAATCGATAAATCTTCATTTCTTGTAAAAGCATTGAACATCACTTTTGTCTTCTGAAAGTTCATTTTTAATCCCACTTCTTTACTCTTGTCAGCAAGTTCCTGGATCCTACTCTGCAGCTCTGATGGGGTAGTTGCAAAAATGACTACGTCATCAGCAAAACGAAGGTGGGTTAGATAATCTCCATTAATCTTTATCCCCGTGTTTTCCCAGCTCAGCGACTAAAAAACACCCTCCAATGTGGCATTAAAGAGCTTCGGAGATATGGTGTCACCTTGTCTCACTCCTTTCCAATTTTTACGTGTGTTGTATTTTCAAACAGCCTAATATTTGCACTTGCATTTTCATAGATGTTATTAATAATATTAATGTATGCATCTTCAATACCGCAGGTTTCAGAGCCATTGTAACTGCTGATGGTTTCACCGAATCAAAGGCTTTTTCATAATCGATAAAAGTCATGCACAATGGAAGTTCATATTCCCTCGCTCTTTCAATTAGTTCTCTCAGCACGTGGATATGATCTATTGTGCTGTAGCCACTCCTGAATCCAGCTTGTTCTCTCGGTTGAGCCATGTCCAGTGTTACCTTCAAGCGGTGTGAAAGAACTTTAGTGAAGATTTTATAAACTACTGATAGGAGGCTGATAGGTCTGTAGTTTCCGAGATCCTCAATGTCACCTTTCTTATGTAGCAGGATCATTGTAGCGGTGTTCCAATCCTCAGGAATCTTTCCTTCATTAAGGCATCGAGTGAAAATTTGGGCGAGTACTGTTTCGATTTCTCCACTTGCTTCTTGTGTGATGTCTACAGTAATTCCATCTTCTCCTGGAGCTTTTCCCCGCTTCATGTTCTTGATTGCATGTGCAACTTCTGTTGGGAGTACTGGAGGAACTCTGGTACTGGTATCTTTCATGATGTCTGGAGTGCATATATCATCCTTTTCATATAATTTGGAGTAGAAATCTTTCACTCTTGTCAAAATTTCGCCTCTATTTCTTGTTACAGAACCATCTTCTTTTCTCAGTGCCATAATCTGTTTTCTTCCCTTACTGAGATGTCCCTTTGCTATCTTTAGGCTTTGGTTGTTTTCAATTGCTTTCCTCACTAGTTCACAGTTGAATTTCCTTACGTCTTCAGTGATACTTTTTCTTACTGTCTTGCATAGCTCTATATATTCCACTTTGGAAGTCACATCTTCTTTAGTTGTCCTCATCTCTCTTCTTTTTTGCATCAACATTTTGGTTTTTCCTGATAATTTGTTCACATGCAACTTGTTCTTAGACCCAGCTAATTTTGTTGCTGTTTCCATAAGAGCTTTGGTTACTTTTCTGTTAACTTCAGAGATGTCCACTTCTTCCGATGTTAGGCCTTCTAAAGCAGAGAACCTGTTCTTCAGTTCTAACTTGAAGGTATTATGGTGTTTTTAAGGTTGGTTATGTCAATAGATTTTGTTTGTCTTATGAGCTTGCCACGTTCAAGTTTAGTGTTGAGGTGCATCTTACATCTCACCAATCTATGGTCACTGCCTGTGTTGAACTTGTTTAGCACACTGCAGTCTTCTATGACGAATTTTTTGTTACACATAATAAAATCAATTTCACTTGTCGTCCCATTTGGATGTCTCCATGTCCATTTCCTGTGTGGCTTTTTCTTGAAGAAGGAGTTCAAGATGAAAAACCCTTCTGCCTCTGCAAACTCAACGAGAGTATTTCCACGCTGGTTTCTGTTGCCATGACCGAATTTACCTACTGAAGTTTCATTCTGTTGCCGTTGCCCTATTTTTGCATTGAAATCTCCCATAATTATTTTCAAGTGCTGCTTACCTTTGTTATTTAGATGACAAATTTCCTCATAAAATTCTTCAATTTCTTCTTCAGGATGACTTGTGGTGGGTGCATAAGTTTGAATAATCTGAGCCTGGTATCTTCTCGAGATTTGGATAACGAGTCGTGCAGCTCTGTCAGAGGAACTTTCAACTTCTACAACTTTATCCTTCAGTTTCTTGTTTATTATAAATCCAACACCACTAGTTCTGCCAGTATCTGTCCCACGATAGTAGAAGAGATGTCCACTTTTCAGTTCGATGAGATCTTCTCCTTTTCTCCTTACCTCACTTAGCCCCACGATGTCCCACTTGATCCTTTGTAGTTCCTCTTCCAATTCAAGAAGCCTTGAATCAGAAGATAGGGAGCGTCCATTGTGAGTAGCCAAGGTCAGCATCAGATGGCAGCCTAGTCCTGTCCTCCGGGGATTCTTAGCACCCTCTGCCTTCATGTCGCACTGGCCGCTGCCTTGGCCAGGTACATTCCAGCTGCCGGAGACTGAGGGCCAAGATTTAAGTTGTGGAATCATTTTGGAGGGGTTTGGCCATAACTCACCACGCTGGCCAAGCGGGTTGGTGAGTGTGGGATAGAATTTCCTCTAATCCCGATGGTATAGTTATACCGCTATGGGCGGTCGTCAGAGCCCTTTAGTGGGAACAGGATGCACCACGAGAAGGCGGGGTTGACATTTGTCAAGGAGAGGCTGTGATGTTACGCATCACCTGACCTTACATCCCATATATATATATATATATATATATATATATATATATATAGGCGCGCAAAAAGATACGAAAGAGCTTCGTTTTATATGTGATAGGGGTTTCCTGATTATTGATATGCGATTTACCTACGTTTCTACGATATTACGATAGTACGAAAGTTCGGGCTATCAGTAGTTGTGTTATTTTGGAGTGTATATTTGAGTAATACCAGGAGCTTCCCAATAAAAGGTTAAAAGTGAGTACGTTTACTTAGTTCATTTCACTGTCAGACCTCTGTCTGGCCGTTAAGTCTATTTCATTGAGTGTTTACGTTAAGTTCAGGGTATATTGCGTTTACCGCTCTAATAAGGAGCCTTCAAGATACTAATGTACTAAAACCGAAGTTATATTACTGATATTCAAGATAATGAGGAACGCTGAGTAAAAATAAATTCCATATTCTTGGAATTTATTGCACGTGCGTATCTTACCTAAACAAACTCTAGCACTTTGAAGATTAAGCACACTTTAGCTACGTCAAGTAACCTTTCAATAACCCTAACGTGACTTAACGTAAGCTTTCCTGCACTACACGTCCAGCCGGAGAATTTTATTCATTATAACACATTTATTTTTCGAAGCACTGGAGAAGGGATTCTCTGATTTTTCCTATCTCGCGGTGTGGAAAGAACATCACACCATTGCGAGATTTTAAACGGCCGGGTCATCTGGAAATTTCGGGCGCCATTATAACGAAGTAAATTTCTCAGTCATTTTTTTCCACGCCGGGCCTCGAACCCGTGATCCCCTCATTCCGGAATAAGTCACTCTAGCAATTGAGCTACGCGGACGTTCGTTCTGGCTGCTATCTGCCTTTATGTCGAGTGCGTCCTGCCGGCAGGTACGTCACAGATGTTTGTAGCTTTTGCCATGTCTCCGTGAAAAGAGAAGGAAAGAGTGGTGTAGTGAGACATAATTGTTTTCTAACTGCAGTTACAGATTCTAACTCAGCTAACAAAAGTACAGTATGAACTTACTCTCTGTCGCAGCGTAGATTTTCTGGGAAACTGGAAAACTGGAAAAAAATTAAAATAAACGGATCTCAATATTTGAAACAAATCTTGAGAAAATCACCTTACTGAAACGTTTTGCAGATTACTTTTGAGATGTTTGTAGCAGCTTTTGCCATGTCTCCGTGAAAGAGAAGGAAAGAGATTAAGAGAGAGAGAGAGAGAGAGAGAGAGAGAGAGAGAGAGAGAGAGAGAGAGAGAGAGAGTGTTTCACATTTGTTGAAAGGAGATGCGAACGTTTAAAATGTATGAAAATTTCTTCATGGTGATTTGTCAGTTATCATTCCTGAAACTTTAGAACCTTGTGCAATGTGCAATGTTCTTTTCCTGCACGTTATCGCAAAGAACGACGAGCATTAATGGAATTTTTTCAAATGCATTGTAAAACGTTAATTCTGTCTCTCGACTGGGCAAAGGATGCCCTATTGCTAATGTCCCAAAGTAAATAAAATTAACGATATCAGCCAATCGGAATAATATCCTACGGGAGCGGGAGTGTTTCCCAATTAATGTTCTAGTAACTTGCGATAATTAATTGTATTGGGAGCTAATTTTTCTCTGAGGGATCGTAATTATTTTAGACCACAGGCTCATCTTGTGAATCGATGCTCAGGAGTAATGTATCTAATAATTCATATGAATTCATATTAAGAAAACATCAATTACAAATGTCAAAACCTCAAGGGATTCTTGGAAACACAATACCTGCTATTTTAATAGGATTAAATAGGATTGCCTTAATAACTGTGGTGCTGTGCCGACACCAATACCATAACATATCTTTATTAAACTGATATCGGTTTGAGAACTGTAGACAAACTTGAGTTTCTCTGAACTTCAGATTTGTTGATTTTACAAATGAACTGTCGTAGGAATTCAGAGCGATACGGTTCACTTGGTTGCATCCTGCAGTGCGAGACGATAACGAATTATCTGAAGATTGATGAACGTGATAAATTTGGAGAAGACTAAGAACTGTCGAAACACAGGAAGACAGCGGGCAGACGAGAGACACCTACGAAATTGACAATTGCTCAGTCATTCCTCGAATGCCAAGCTGAATATTGAAGTCTGATGAAACACCCAGGCGAATTCCTGCTGTTAGATAACGGCTTCGTAGTCACTAGGATGAAATGTATTTAGAACCAAATACAGCCAGGACGATATATCTTCTGCACAAACCCCACTTAATTGTAAGGAAAACGCATTTAAACATACAGGGGTTGGACAGAATAATGTGAACACCTAGTTTTACTTACCTAATAGGGTGTGGGACCATCTTTGACATTCAAAAAATGCCTGAATCCTCCTTGGGATGGACACATACAAATCCTGGATGGTGGTTAGTGGGATGTTACACCATTCTTCATGGAGAAACTGCACCAGGTCCTTGAGAGATGCAGGAGGAGGATAACGGGATCGTACTCTGTTTTCCAACATAGACCACAGTCGCTCGATGATGTTTGAGTCTGGTGATTGGGGAGGCCGAGGATGGTGTAATGGCATCCCTTGAATGAAACAATGCCTGAACCATTGGATGGACTTGATCAGCCAAAATGGTTTCAAACGACTTACCAGTTGTCCCTCATTTTAAGGTGATCAGCTGAAAACGACGATATGACCCCTCAGAGCATGACAGAACCACCACCATTTTGCACTGTTGGGAGCAGACAGTTTGGTTGTATGATTCTGACGCTGATCTTCACACGTAAACACGTCCTGCGGTAGGGAGTAGTCTGAATGTGGATTCATCTGACTATATTACACGCTTACTTGCATCGACAGACCACGTTATATATTCCTGGCACCACTGCTGTCGTCATTATGCATTCATCCGGGTTACCAGAGGTTTTGCAGTAGCAGCTCTGACATGAAAATCTTGTATATGCAGTTCACTGCCCAATGTTTTCGTTCATAATGAGGTCCGGAGACTAAAATTGAGCTCCTCACTAATTTTTGGCGCTGTGGTCTTCTTATTACGTGTAACAATCCTCTTTAATGCTCTCTTTCTCTATCAGTCAGGGTCATTTATCGGCCGCTCTTGTGTTTCGCAGACGAGGTTTTGCCATGAACACGGTATACTTTCATGACAGTAGCATTCAATGTCCCCACTACCCGGGCAACTATTGACACGGAGGCACTAACCAGACAGACACCAACAATTTGCCCTGTTTCAAAGTCCGTTAGGTCTCTCCTTTCGTCGTCACCCTGAAAAAAAATAATTCCCAACAAGACACTTTAAATACACATAAAAAGAACCTTGAGCTTCTAAATACAGCTATTGCCACCAAAAACTGGTGGATACTTTTGCGTATTGCGCCGTATGCAGCTGCATTAAAACTTACATCTCTGAGCTTGGTGTTCACATCATTCTGTCCAAACCCTGTTAGTACCATATTTTCCGGAATACGTATAAGACGCACCTTTTCCCAAACAGATTGGTGTCAAAATTCCACTGCGTCTCATATAACGAAGGTTATTATTATCGATATCAATATACAGGATGTTCGTAAACTGTTTTGACAAAGAAGAGGGGTGATAGCACCCATCAAGACGAGCAATATTTTCAATGGAACGTAAGGTCGCATTCCCCTCTGAGTGTCAGAAAAGAGTAACTTCGAAATACATCCAACAAGCACAAGTCGTCACCTCAGACGTCATTTCTTTCGTGCCGGAGAAGTAGCATATCGCCAGAAGATAACCGTGCCGCCCCGGTAGCGCAGTGGTCTAAGCGATGGCCTCTGATCATTCGTCTGAAAGGAGTCCGGGTTCGAATCCCGGTGAGGCATGGATGTTGAGTTTGTCTTACGGCACTGGCTCTCTCCCTTCCCTGGAACCAGAATTAGGGACGGGCGACTGCTTATAGCCCATTGAGTTGCTCACGGTGGTCGTTAAACCTCCAATCAAAAAAAAAAAAAAAAAAAAAGATAACCGTCAAGCATTTACCGCATGCAAATTGCCAGAGAAAAGACGCAGCATGGACAGTTGCAGTTGATCGGCTTATCAAGCTGCAGTAGACACTTCCTGAATGACCTATATCCCGCACGATGGATCATCGGACGTGGCGGACCTGTGGCATGGCCTCCACTCTCACCGGACTTAAACCCACTGGACTTCTTCTTCTGGGGCCACTGGAAATCATTGGTGTACGAGACGCCTGTGGATTCCGTGGAATATCTCGCCGCGGGAATCGTTGTTGCAGCGGACAGGATAAACACGACACCAGGAGTCTTCGAGAGGGTGCTCCAGTCTTTCATTCGCCGGTGTGAATTGTGCGACGGCACCCGTGGCCGCCGCTTTGAGCATCTACTTTGAGTCTTTCCCTGATCTCCATAAAGGGGATTGTGCAACTTATGATGTCGTTAATTATCTTTCTTTGCACTCTTGAAAGTTCAACTTGGACATGCAACTTTACTCTTTTCTGACACTCAGAGTGGAATGCGACCCTAGGTTCCATTGTAAATATTGTTCGTCTTGATGGGTAATATTACCCCTCTTCTTTTGTCAAAACAGGTTACGAGCACCCTGTATACATATACTCAATGGACAGGACATTACAGATACCTGCCTAACAGCGCATTGGTCTTCCACTAGCCCGAACAACAGCCTGTAGATGCGGAAGCATCGACTCCACCAGATTCCGGAGGGTTTTCGCAGGTAATGACAACCACACTGGTTGCAGCATTTGTTCACAACTCCGTTCGAGACGTCGGTCCAGGATCCATGGATCACGTGCTCCACTCCACTACATCGCAGAGAACTTCTATCCAGGGACTTTCGGGGCCACTGGATGGTACCAAACTCAGATGAGTGTTCCTCGAGCCATGCCTGGCTTGATACGGCCCGGTGGAACCGCGCATTGTCTTGCCGAAATAGACCATCAGCCTCAGGATGCGTGAAGGCCACGTTAGAGTGTAGGTGATTAGCCAGCACATGCTGGTGGCGCACAGCAGTGGAAGATCTCTCCAAACTCACTAAGGGACCTAATGCGCCCCGTGGAGGCAAGGTTAATAGAGTACTAGATTTGCTCATACGGGAGTACCGGGTGAGCTTTCCTGCACAGCATTCCCTCTGACGTCACCTGCCTTGCAAGAGAACCCAGCGAACATGAGAGTTGTCTGCTGTCTATTGACATACAGGCAGTTTCTTGGTAGAAGCAATGCGTTCGCGTAATCACTTTGTATATTTAGTTCTGTAATAAATTAATTTCTAATTATTTGTCTCCGAATTTGATTATCACTAATTATCAACATGCTCTCAGAGAAAAATCTGAAGATTTCTTATGCGAATTCTGTAAATAAACAAATGCTCTGACGTTTCTCAGTTGGGTTGGCCCAGGGACCCGGTATCGCTTGGTCCTTTGTTTTTCGTTATTGGCTGCGTATTTTTTAAATATATTTGTATGTGATTTTAAATATATATTTCATGAATCATTGGAAATACTTTAATATGGCGGAGATATTTTTAACACTTACCAGTATTTTCGGAGATGTTTTCTCCGGTGTATTTTCATTTGCATCTTCAATATTTTTGGCCACCATATAAAAAACATCCTCGGGGAGCCATTGAATAAATGTGAGAAATAACAAATTTGTAAAAAAATCCTTTCTTCATGTAGTTATCTTTAGAAGCTTGAGTTTTCTTAAATTTTTTTCGTTCTCTTTCAGCTGCGAATGGATATGCCTCATTTGATTCATAGTACGTGTTTTCATGAAAAGTTTAATGCCTCGACTGAATTTTAGAGGAATTTATATCCATTGCCTCTGATACATTTTTTGTAATATTTTTCACTTTTTTAACTTCATGTTCGCCATGGATTGGGTGGAACATCCGCTCAATGCTTTTTCTGCGGCAACCCCACTAGTTCACTTTTACATATCCCTTTTACAGTCGCCTTCAGCAAAATGTTTGGAGTAAATAGTAGCATTTTGTACAGTGGCGTACCGGAAAATCTCTGAGCCCACCACAAAAAATTCTTCTAGACCCTTTTGAGATAATCTATTAGCACTCAATTAGTTATTTTTTTAAATCCATGCTATTAAGTTATAGGCATGTTAATAATAAAATTCTTTGGAACCTACAGGGATTTTGCGTAAGATCAAACTTATTGCGCTTTACTGCGTGTAACACAAATCTGAACGTTGTAATTGAAATTATTGCCCTAGTTTTAAAATATTGCAAATCTTATTCTTTTAGCAACTAAGGCCAGCCTCTTTGAAACGCCTCGCTTTCAGGCCTACAAAACACGTAACTTCTGTGAGAGCGCCTAATGAAATTTTTCGATTTATGTGAAAATACAGAACATAAGTAAGCAAATAAATAGGTAACAATTAAGAAACATTGCACCAAAAAAAAAAAAAAGTAAATCTACGTAAATTATTTACTTTTGAATATAAAAAACACAACATAAGGTCACAATGTTATGAACTTTTGAACTTAGTAAAAATTTTCCTCTTGACTCTGTTATAAAAAACAAACGACACAGGTCTCTGCGTGTACCGAAAAGAACAACTTTCAATTCATTATATTCTGAAGCAGGCGTGCAAAAAACTGTAATTCATAACACCTTATCCTCACTGATAAAACGTTTTCATTCATTGAACTGATATTTCTTTCACATTCTCTTGTTAATATACATACATTCATTGGAGCCTTTGCTATGGGTATGAAAAGGGGCTCCAGGTCCTCTGAAATAACTGCTTTCCCGTCATCCAGTTTTTATAAATTGAAATCTCTGAAAAAACAACAACCAAAAATTACTTGTCTTTCTAATAATATTCCTTTTAAAGCTGCCGCAAAAATTTCCTGACTAATTCTTTATTCATGTGAAGTTTACGCAAAAAGGTCTATTCTTTAAAATGTTTCCCCTGAAGCCGTGACTCCCCCCGTTTCCATCCCCATCTATACGCCCCTGATTCTATATTAAAATAAAAAAGTATCACCTCGTTTACAGCGTAATTTCCATAACCTGCAGAGCTCAGTCACTTTCGGAAATCTGTGGTATGTAATTGGGGATCCTTTGGTATTTCTGTCGTTATTCTTGCAGTCTGCAACAGTGCAGGAACTCGAAGGCATCTCGAAGGAATAAACTATTTGCAAACAAACTTAGCTATTCCATTTACTATAAATACACTAAAACTATTCTAGAAGCAGAAAAACAGCTCTTTGAACAAGAGTCAAATGACATTTGCGACTGCTTTGACCTCCGGTACACTAAACTAGCTAGAGCCCTGCTGTAAGACAGCTGACGTCATCAGACCAGCTCCTCCGCCCTCCCGCGTAGGGGAAGCTGAAAAGGGATCTTACGGGCACAACCTTGTGTGTTAAAGAACCTTGCCACGGAGGTATCTACAAACCATCACAGAAACTTCCCCGCCTTGAACAGAGCCTACCTGGCATGATGTGGCCAAGGCATCATACTCTCGACGCCACACCTACACCATCCCGTCAGCTCGGTACAGCTGAGAACGAGGCTCCTCTGACCACACTACGCAGTGACACTCTACAGAGGCCCAGTTTTGATATTCCCGGCACCAGACATTTAATGACCGATGACAAGAAGTCAATAGTTGCACATGAGTATGGTGTCGGCTCCCGTAGTCCAGGGCATGTAGCAGCATGCTCTGTACCATTCGCTTGCTGACGCTTCTTGGACCTCCGACATTTAACCTGGATGTGATTTGCGCGGTCGTCGCCAACCTGTCCGTCTGTTCGATCCTTGGATAGTCTACGTAAACCCTAGTCATCAATACCGCGAGGTCCGTCATCGCTTGCTCTTTGTGGGCGCTGGTACGTCCGTCGATGGTATACTCGTTGTACACCCTTCATAGGTTTGCCCTTGGAAACCTTAGGTTTTCACTGTCGTATCAGATTAATATGACCACCGCGGGAACCACAGCGTACCCGCACAGGCGCGTTATAGATATAAGCGGACGGCCAAGGACAGATGAGCCATAGTGCGTAACGTGAGCACAATCGGCAGAGCTAGGTATTTGACGGATGTTAAAAAAGGGATGATCATCGGCTGCCAAACTAAGGGTGAAAGCATCTCAGAAACAGCAGACTCAGTATGCTGTTCGTGAGGTGCTGTAGTTAGGGTGTACCAAGAATGGACCGCTGGCACACTGAGTACCTCCGGACGTCATAACTGTGGAACCGGCCATCGACCCCAGAGAAAAACATTGCCTCCATCGACTGGTAAAGGGAAATCGACGCGCAGCAGTGCAGTAATTGACCACGGAAATGAACGCTGGGGCACACCCAGGTACGTGTCCCCGATACCAGTAAAGCGAACCCTGTTACGAATGCGTGTCCCATGACGACGCGGAGTCAAGGTGCTCATGTTAATCCATGTCCATCAGCAACAACGCATGTACTTCGCATGGGACTACCTTCATTGGGCTGTAAAATAATAGAAAAGGGTTGCCTTCTCCAACGAATTGAGGTTTCTACTCCACAGAAGTGACATGCTGTGGCTGATACGGCGTCAGACACGCGAAAACCAACACCTGGACACACTTGTGAGTAAGGTTCAGGCCGGAGGTGGCAGTGTGCGTATCTGGGGGATGTTTTCTTGGTATGACTTGGGACCACTGGTAACCCTGGATGGGTTCCTGAACACCAATGGTTACGTGTCCATCCTCACTGACCACATGCATCCCTTCAGGGTTGACGTTTATCCTGGTGGCGATGGTGTCTACCAACAGAACAATGCACCCTGCACCGTCGATAAGGGGTGCGTGACTGGTTCCAGGAACACGACAGCAATGTCTCCGTTCTCCCTTGGCCGGCGAAACCGCCTGTCCTCAGTCCCATAGAGCACTTGTGGGACTATTCGGATTGACAGGTTCGACGTGCTGACCCACAGCTATGTTATCTCCGGGATCTCCGTGCTCTGCTGCAGTCCGAATGGGCACGTGTGCCTCGGGCAACCTTCAGGGGCCTCATTGCGTCCATGCCACGCCGTCTCGCAGCTAGCATCAGTGCTAAGCGTGGTAATTCCCATTATTGGATAGGTAGTCATGTTATTCTGATACGAACGTGTATTCGTTCATCCATTTTCTAAACCCCAATTAATTCGTTCCAGCCGGTTAAAACGAACGTTTTTTTCGTACGGAACGACGTTGATTTTAAATAAAATGACGAGGCTCGCTATGAACGTGGTATCACGGAACATAGGAAATCACGTAATATTTTGTGTACTCTTTACGAAGAAGTTTTCGGGGTGAAAACTGCACTGTTATATCTATGAAAAAACTAAGGCGTGTAAACACCATAACAACTATGCTGAAGGAATGGCGAGCCACACAAAATTCACGTAAACCATGCAAATTTGTCATTACTTATTCTCTGGGTTTCAAGTTTATGGAAGTAAAATAAACTAACTCATTATTGTGTTTGTCACATATTCTGTTCAGGCAGCGAGGTCGGTGTTTTATGAATTTAATACGTGCGTAGAGAATAATACGTTCTTAAGATTTTTACTCGAAATTTAGGGGAAAGGAAACTCTCTCGGAGAGAAATGTGTTTCTCAACAGCGAACTGATATATTTTCGCAATTTAACAAACAGCTGGTATGATATTTCGCTGCTTTCTCTACGATAATAAAATAAATGTGATAATTTAAAGCGTTTTTTAATAGATAAAAATTCTAAAAAGATACAACGAATATTCCCAGATTTACTTTATGCTTCCATTAGGTCAACGGCGGCTACAGTTAATCAACCACTTTCAGGAAAGTGTCCAACGTATTCCCCCGAATGATTGATTAACCGTAACCGTAATTAATCGTGACCCGACGATCTTCGATGGATTTACGTAGTATCTTTGCAATCTCCAAGATTACCAGCTTCCATTTCATGGCATTTGTCTGTATACCGGTCAAGACGGCACAAGCTGCTGAGGTGGGGTCCAGTCAATGCCGTCTGGAAAGTACATGGCCATGACATTAGGAAGACGAGTTCCCTCTCATCTCCCTAATCACGCCGTGTAACATGAGCGTGACGTCACAAACGAAGGGAACTCATCTCTCTAATACCATGGCCTTGTATTTTCTTGACGGCATTAAACTACACCTCCAACTTTTCTCTCAGCCACCGTTAGCTCCATAGGGGGAACCACTAGGGGAGGGGGGCTCAAGACCCTCCCAGATTTTCAGTCATGGATCCCCAATATAAAGGACCCCCCAAATTTTTCGGGAATGTAATGATATAATGCACACTTTCTTATGATGTGAACCAACTAAATTTAATAATATTTTTCGTAGAATGTAAACACGTGTATAATGTGTACTTAATAAAACAGCGATATCGATTCCTGATAAGCGAACTCAGTTCTACAATTTTGTAATTTACATTTCTGCCCTATCTATCGCAGTTTTACAGTTGCGTTCGCTAAGTTCCACAATTCGCCAACAGAGGCGCTTATGTCGTGACCGTTAGATCGTGCCTCAGAAACTTCTTTGCTCCTGCGTGTGTGTGTGTGTGTGTGTGTGTGTGTGTAGGGGAGGGGGTCCCGAACTCTATCTTATACAGTATTTATATAATATTGTATATATAATATGTATACATACATGTATAATGTGTGATCGGACGCCTCCAGATTTTGAAACATGGTTAGGCCACAACTCTCACTTCCGTAAAAAAAGAATTCAAACTTTTGGAACACATACCGAATGCAACGATTTCTGATTTCAACAAATTTAAACCTGTGAGACTAATCATTGTAGGAAATACCGTTTTTATAGTGATGGCCTTAACTCTGATTACTAATTACAAGGGTGGATCGAAAAGTAACGGACACTATATATTATTTTGCAACAGTGTAATAGATAGGCAAAACAAAACATATACACAGTAAAACTTCATTAATTAACTGTTTTTCAACATAAGAACCGAGACGTTCGATACATTTATCCCAGCGTGGTACCAGGTTTAGTATACCTTGTTCATAAAAGTCCGTTTTGTGGGCGTATAGCCACCTGAGAACAACCGATTTGACTTCGTCAGACGAATCGAAGCGTCGCCCGCCCAGAATCTTTTCAAGGAACCAAACAGATGAAAGTCCGAAGGAGCCAGGTCGGGACTGTACCGTGGGTACGCATCTGTAAACTACCAGTTCCTTTAGTCAGTAGCGGCATCAGAATTTATGCTCTCTTTATTTTTAAATAAAGACCCCATTGGTGCTTAAATTTTTTTTTTTTTTTTTGGTTGGAGGTTTAACGACTACCAAAAGCAACTCAATGGGCTATAAGCAGTCGCCCGTCCCTAAGTTAGGGTTACTGGTTCCAGGGAAGGAGAGAGCCAGTGCCGTACGACAAACACAACATCCACACCGCACCGGGATTCGAACCCGGGCTCCTTTCAGACGAATGATCAGAGGCCACCGCTTAGACCACTGCGCCACCGTGGCGGCATGCTTAAACTGCAACCGATGCAAGACGTCTTTGCGACTCTCTGTTTAAGGCTTTCCATAGTTTCAGTGCTTCTGTGTTCTCCAACTATTTTTTTTTTTTTTTTTTTTGGTCAAACAATGAACTTATTTCATACACTCTGTGATCAGCCTATGGTGGCTAAATAATTGTCTTCATTTAATTTGCAGTTACATTCGATACTTCAACAACCGGACATCTCTAATAGGCTCTGGTTATGACGTCAGGGGAAGTACAGTTAAAGGTATCTGCTTATTCTTTATTTTCATCAGTGCAAATTATAACTCATGCCAAATTTATCAAAGGTTTTCTAATATGTTTTTCATAGGTGTCCAAACTTCTGGAACACGAATCCTGTTTACCTGCTTGTAGGAGCTACACATTTTTCAGGGTTCTAAAACTTTATTGATTGCTGTTTAATGATGTAGTACAGTCCGACAAAAATTTTCCACATTGTTTAAAGCGTTACGCGACGAGAAGACAGCAACCAAAGATATTAGAGAAAGATAGACTTGCAAACGTAATGTTATCGCATCTGAAAAAGACGGAGACCAATTGAACATACAGCGCCATCTATGAATGAGGGCAGTGAATAGATACCTATCGGAAAGCGAGAATGCTTGATTTAATTCATAATATACTGAAGAAATTACGTAGAAAGAATGTTCGCGTATAACTCGAGAACTTTCTAGATCAAATTGCAATTAGCAAATGCCCATATCTGAGAAAAAGTAAACATGACTAGTGAGCAGGAAAATGGGAGGCTATATCGCGGCCGGCCATGTACACTGGATAGAGAAATCTCTCCATTCTAAAAATAAGTAACGGCCGCCGCTGTTTTAAAATTTTCGCGACACTCGCGCTTTTCTAGCTCGCAACGCAAAATGTATTGAGCACAAAACTATGAAATTTACATCGTTTGTAGAGAATTATTTGGAGAACATGCTGGAATAAACTCTTTTTTGATTCGGTTGATACTTCAAGAGCTATTGTAATTTTAAAGTTAGGATAAACAAAAAAAAGTGCTATCAAATGCGAGTTCCGGACACACTAAATGCAACAGAACCACGAAATGCTGCAGGCATTTGGAGCCATGGCCGAATGTTTGCACCTCGTCACCCTTTTTTGAATTTCGATTTAGTTTACGAGAAATTAAATTTTTAAATTTCACAAAATTCTCTATTTCGCGATGGGATCCATTTAAACAACGGATATATGCAAATTATAAATCATAACGCATTGCATTTTTTAGAGCATAAATTCACAACAATCATCCATCTTTTGCAAAAAGAGAATTTTAAGAAAAAGTCATTTTCTATTTTTTAAGCATTTTTTAAAAGCGCAAAAGAAAAGAACGAGCGGCTTACCTGTCATCAGCGTTAACCACATAGTCTGGTCCCGTGACCTGCTGCCATTGTGACGCAGCTATTTTTAGCACTCTCCTCTCATTGGGTGAAAGGACAGGCTACAATCAAACTGGTAATGACGCAATGCTTAATGACGTAGAAACGCTTTTAAAGCATACATCAATACAGCTTATAAAGTAAGCTCCCCAGGTGTATATATAGGCTTTCGCTTCGTATATAAAAATCAAAGAGGGAAAATGCAAGTGTGTTTGTCCGCGAATTGTTCGACCACTTCTAAATGACATAGAGATCTGAAAATTAGCATACTGATAGGTCTTAAGGTCCGTATACCTAGAAAAATATGAAACAAAAAAAAAGCAAAAAAAAAAAAACAGTCGACTTCAGAAGAACATTGTCTGCTTGAATTTTTCGCGAATTGTTAGACCACTTCTAAATAATCTGGAGTTCTAAAAATTTGCATTCTGGTAGGTCTAAAGTTCACATATCTGCAAATGCACGAAAGCAAAAAAAAAAAAAAAAAAAAAAAAAAAAAACGACAACAACAACAACAAAAAAAAAAAAAATAGCTCTTTGAAACATTGTCTACTTGAACTTTTCTACCACTTCTACACCTAGAAAAAAGTCTGAAAACCTAAAAATTCAAAAGGGTGGCTTAGCTTTACTGCTTCAGAATCACTTGAAATGCTTTTGAAAATTTCAAATTTTGATGTAAAATTAAGGGGCGCCAAAGCCTGCTCCGTTTTACGTCCAGCCGTATGCATTAACGTCACGAAGCTGTTCTAAATCGTAAAACAGTGACGGATTTTAAATTATTTTTCCTTCCCTTAAATACCCCCTTTCTTTAATTTTATGTTAAAAAAAAGCCTTTATAGATTCACCGTTCGGAGAACGGACATGATTGTTAGTAAAAAAAAAAAAAAAAAGAAAACTACTAAACAGAAAAAATTCGCGTACCATACACTTAAATCTTAAAGATATATCAAAACCTTAAAGATTTAGAACTGAGTTACTCACGCAAACACGTCAACACACTAGTTATTTCCATGCCGTGGCGGCTTTCTATGTATACTGGAAGTAGCATGCTTTTTGCCAGTCTATTTTACACCAATGTCTTTGATAGCAACTCACAGTTTTCCCAACTAAAAAGCTCAGCTGTAACAGTTCGCCTGCAAGCTTTAAAAATAATATAAAGGAAATGGCTTTTCACGTGCAAACTTAGAAGTGTTTCATTTTTGCATTTACAAATGTATTTGACAATTTGGCTATCACTTCCTCGTTTGCTATTTTTTGCCGGAATTTTTAATACCTCGCGAGTAAACTCTGATCTCTTTGATTTTTGGTTATTGTTACCAGCAAAGGAACGGCACCAAGATTGAGGAGCCAACCGGTAATTTTCGAAGGACTCGATCACAGAACGTCGGGGACAGAAGTCGATATCGTTTTCCGGTCAGTGGATTTGCCTGCACTCGAACATAGAAAATCAGAAACTGAAAGTGAACCGATTTATTCATTTGAGTATCACGCTGTCTTCGTACGATGTGAAAAACCTAGCTTTCAAAATTGCAAATTAAAACCATATTTATTTACAAGTCTAAAAGTCAGTTAAAAAAGACAAGATCTTTCGGAGCTCACTAGGCTCCATCATCAGGTCAAGTGCCGACAAGACACCTGGGGAGCTTACATTATAAGCACCTGCAGTAGACCCACAATACATCTGGTCGACATCCTCACCTTTCGGCGATGTGAAAAAACGATGGAAATCAAAATAATTCCTCACCTTCAGACCGTCGCTCCGATGGTTCAATCAAACGTCTCCACTGACGGGGCACAAATGACGGAAGTTCCAAATTTCAGCACGTTTCACCATACTTTAGGATAAACAGTCTCTCTGTGAAAAATACAGTTCGTTTGGTGACATTACGAACTGTATTTTTCACAGAGAGACTGTTTATCCTAAAGTATGGTGAAACGTGCTGAAATTTGGAACTTCCGTCATTTGTGCCCCGTCAGTGGAGACGTTTGATTGAACCATCGGAGCGACGGTCTGAAGGTGAGGAATTATTTTGATTTCCATCGGGTTTTGAACTTTAAACATATCAAACTGGCATCACCATAAAGTAAGGATGGCGACCAGATGTATTGTAGGTCTACCGCAGGTGCTTATAATGTAAGCTCCCCGGGTGTCTTGTCGGCACTTGACCTGATGATGGAGCTTAGTAACCTCCGAAAGGTCTTGTCTTTTTTAACTGACTTTTAGACTTGTAAATAAATAAGGTTTTAATTTGATATTTTGAAAGCTAGGTTTTTCATATCGTACAAAGACAGCGTGATAATCAAATGACTATGTCGTGCAAATAATTTTAATTATTAACCGATTTATTATCAGCTGATTTGCCTGGATTCAAACATACAACTTGGAACTTCAATGGCAAAGCAAGCTTTCAGCGTGAGAGATTCAATCAATTGTACAAAATAAAATTCTAATCGTACACTATTAAAAATTTTGTGGTAGGTTGCACTAAAACGTGGTTCTACTCCAGCTGCACCACTTTCTGAGAAAAGATACACCATCGTGTTTTGCAAACAAAACCCAATAACGTGGTTCAACTTTTCAACATGTTATGGTACAAGGTTGCACCGTGGAGCTAAAAACATTTTTTTATTTGAAACTTCACCATGTGCAGTAGTTTCGATTTGATTACTGAAATGACCCCCGAAATATGGATGACATTATTCGATATCCTAGGCTTCCTTAAGAACCTCGAAGTTTGAAAGTTATAGGAAAAAATACTTTAAAAACACCCGCTTTCTCCATTTTGCAGATATAAAAAAACACTGTGTCACCATGTTATTTAATATCACTTCTGAGTGTATAAACACAGGTAAAAATTCAACAGACGTGAGGTAATTTCCAAGGCTTCCCCAGATCCCTTAAAATATGAAATGTTTGCTAAAAATAGTATGATAAGTTGTGTAAGCATCCAGTTCAACCTTACCGTTACTAATTTGGGCATAACATTAACAATCCCCATCTTTCATACTTTCCGGAAAATTCGTGTTGATTTTTAGAAACGTAGCTTGCGGTCTTGCGCTCTTTTTTGTGTTTGCTACTTTCTTCACCTCACCCCTCTCACAGTTCAGCTGTCTTTGCGAACTCGCTGAGTCATCGAATTACAGTAGCTCAGATCCTTTTGGGAGAGAGTGTTGGCGGGTGCTGCGTCGTAATGATGCAACAGTTTCGTTCACTCCTAGTGATGTTTATTAGAGCGCACCGGCATTTTCGTTTTGTCGTTCAACTACTTAAGATGGTTGAAACAAGAAAAAAAGCTGATAGTCCTATCCTCAGGAGTTATAAGAAGATGCATGAAAATGTGTTGCCTACGTACGAAGATGTAATGGGCCATTGCTACCTTGTGAGGAATACTCTTAGGCAGGAAGGTGCAAATTATGAACCTACTGCAGCAGAAAAGTAGCAAGTATTTTTTGGACAAAGTCCTGAGTATATGGAAGAAAGCATCTCTCCCGACATCTCTCCACAAATCAGTTGTAAAGCGTGTTACAGCGTGCAGCACGGAAATTCAAAAGCTAAAAAAAACACGCTGCAAGAATGAATGAAACTTACCGGAAGAAGGTTCAACAATTTCGTGCAAATTCGAAACGTAGCTTTGACTTGTGCTCGTACAAGTGCAAATATTTTAGAGCCTGCAACTGCAGCTCTGCAAAAAAGGTACCAGTGAAAGAGCGAGACTTTCTAATGGGTCAGAGAACAAACAAATGAATGATATTAGGTGGTCTTGATGCAAAAACCACGAGTGTACTGAAAAAAAGATCAGCTCGAAAGAGTGACAGGGAAAAGCATGCCCCCAGGAAATTACAGAAAACTGCATCACTGAAATCGGCCTTCCAAGTCGAGGAAGATACTTCAGAAGAGGATACAAATACGAATTCTGCAGCAAACCCAGATGAGCCGCTTCCTAGTCATTTGTTAACCTTGGAGAAAAATTATGATTTCACTCCACGTCGCTCTTCAAAACCTAGGCGTCAAATGACACTGTCTGCATTTTCTAGAAAGTGCGATAGGCGAGGCTTCAACGATGGAGCGGCAGCTGATCTTGTGTCGGCGTTGCTTCATGATGTAAGTGAACAGGTTCAGTCGAAAGAATGAAATGCACCTGTTATTGACAGGCATAAAGTACGACGAGAAAGGAAAAAGACCCGTCGAACAATTCAAGATGAGGTAAACTCCACTGGTCTCAAGATTGTAGGTTATGTTTGGACGGAAGAAGGGATGAAAGTATCACCATCTGTCTTGCATCATTTGGCTGTGTTACGAATACACAGACAGATGATGGCAAGTGGCACAAGCGAAAAAAATGGGAGTTGCATATTACACTTGTTGAAGAACCGGGTTCGGTCTATTTGGGACATTTTGCACTCAAGGGCAAGAATGCAAAGAACATTTGCGACGGTATTTTCAGCTTATTGGACCAGAAGGCCTTTGACTTGTCGGGGTTAGTCTTTATTGAAAGTCACTAATACCGACACAAATGCAGGTACAATTAAGCGCCTTGAAGAGAAGCTCGATTCTCCCATGCACTGGATTATATGTCAACTTCATTTTAATGAACTGCCTTTACGCCACCTCACGGAAGCACTCGACAGGATAACATCAGGTTCAAGAGGATTTAGTGGATTGATTGGAAAGTGCCTGAAGACGTGAGTAAATCTTATCGTTAATTTCCAGAAAATTGAATTTTCTTTTCAGTCCAATATTAACTATGGAGATCTTAGCTCGGATCAACTTTATTTATGGGAAATTTGTAAGGCAGTCTCTGCAGGTGATTGCCCACAAGATCTTGCACATTCCCGTTAGCTGACCCTCGCAAATCGCATTTTGCGTTTGTATGTTGGAACTAGTGACCCAACACCACAACTTGTCTCATTAGCCACCTTCGTAATGAAAGTATATGTAGAATCGTGGTTCACGATCAGATATAACGGTGTAAAGATGGTCCAAGAAATTTGCAGCTTTTTATATCTCGGTTTCAGTATCGTTCAGATAATTTAAAGCATATTGTAAAAGAGTCGTCTAGGGCAACGCGTATTTTGCCCATGGAGAAACCTTGCTCGCTGCAATGTTGTTTGACGACAGAAGGTATGTCCGTGAGCTTGCTGTTTGGCGCATCATGAAGTCCAGAAAATTATCCGAACAAACAACTACCATTAGGAAGTTTCAGATTCCTAAGTTGAATTTCCAGAGCAATGATTACATCGACCTAATCACCTGGCAAAAATGTATTGTAACTGAGCCTCCTATCACGCGGAAGTGGAAAGACGATGACTTTCTGGAATTACTACAGTTGGATAAATATCCAAGTTCTTGCCACGAATTTACAAAAATACTCTGTCATTCTCAGGCAGTAGAGAGGATGGTTAAGATTGTAATAGATTCTTCTGCTCATGTGTGCAGCCTTCTTTTCAGAGATTGATTCATCAGAGCAAAACTTTTGGATAGGAAGCTGCTGCCATGTTTTGAAAAAAGTCTGATTTCCAAGTGAAATAAACTCGCTTCTCAAGTTATGCTAGTAGGTAAGGCTAGTGTCTATCATATTTACATAACTTATTATGCCATTTTCAGAGAAATATGACAAACTTTGAGCTCTTTGGGGAAGCCTAAGAAATTAACTCACGTCTGTTGAATCTTTACCAGTGTTTATACACTCAGAGATGATATTAAATAACATGGTGACACAGTATTGTTTTATATTTACAAAATGGAGAAAGTGGGTGTTTTTAAAGCATTTTCCCCTATAACTTTCAAACTTCAAGGTTCTTGCGGAAGCCTAAGATATCGAATAATGTAATCCGTATTTCGGGGGTCATTTCAGTAATAAAATCGCAAATATTGCACATGGTGACGCTTCAAATAAAACAAAATGTGTTTTCACTCCACCCTATTGTTGGTACCATGCACCGAGCCATAAAGCAGCAAGGACTGTTACGGCGTGGTTTAATGATAATTTCGTATCGTGTGTGGACTGGCCAGCGCAGAGCCCTGATCTTAATACCATAGAGCACCTATGGAATGAATTAGAGCGCCGCATAAAAAGTTTGGAACCAAAGACTACTACTAAGCAACAATTAGCGGCAGCGTTATGTACTGAATGGAAGTTCATACCTATCGCCGTGTTCCAAAACCTTGTCGAAAGCATGTCACGAAGGGT
Organism: Macrothele yani; assembly: GCA_039090855.1. NCBI lineage: Eukaryota > Metazoa > Arthropoda > Arachnida > Araneae > Macrothelidae > Macrothele > Macrothele yani. The sequence goes on from CM076989.1 coordinate 120,742,952, forward strand.
CAGTTTTCACACAGTATTTATTAGAAGAAAGATACAGGAGATGTGCTTGAATAAATCATCTCAAATGATGTATGACAAAAGAAAATATTTACAGGTGCGTGTAGCTTACGCTACTGCTTATTTACACGGTTCTGTACATTGATGATAGTAAAAAAACAGTTAATTACACTCGAGTGTCAGGTGAGGCAACAAAAGTCTCTGACAAAGCAAAGAATAGGAACAATTCAGCTAGAAGAGCGTTATACAATATTAATTTTGCACAGTATTGATGCAAGGAATAATACAGAATTCGAGCTTGCAGACATAGATTCAAAAGACAGGTGATGAGAAATTAACAGAATGTGCAGCTTGCGCTACGTTAATTACAGGATTCGGTGCAACGTTTGCATGACAACAGTTAAGTGCAGTAGAAATCTGGCGAGGCAATATGAATCTCTGGTAATACAGAGAGTAAAATCAATCCAGAATGATGAGCACTATAGAGTATAAATTTTACACAATATTGATGAAAAAAAAAAAAAAAAAAAAAAAAAAAGTTCTGACCGAAAGGTGATACATTGTGGGTGACCTGGAAAACCAGGAGGTTGCAGGTGATCAAGGGACAAACATGAAATCGAAAGTTCGAAAGACAGATGATGAAAAATTTACAGATGAATGTGGCTCGCGGTACTACATGTTACATACAACGGTGATATGAAAAATAGTTATATACAATAATTTTCCTGAGAATACAAAAGAAAAAATAATCTCTGAAAATACAGAGAGAAGACACAACTCATCACAGTGAGTATTGGAGAACACACATTTACACAGCTGAGAAGTAAAATTACACTGTTGAATCAGGAATTGAAGATAAGAATATACTGTAAAAACCACAAAGTTTACAGATGTCTGTGGTTCGTGAAACGACCTATATACATGATTCTGTACAATGAGAAGTTACAATTTATATATATTGATTTGTCAGAGGTGGTAAAAAGAAATAGTCTCTGACATCGCAGAGAGAATACATAATTCAGCAAGATGAGTAATGAAAAACAAAAAAATTTACACATGAGTTATACACGAAATGATACATGTGAAGAGGATGAGAACAGAGTCTTAAAAAAAAGCGTGAAAAGAAATTGACAATTATAAGTAGCTCATGCTTCGAACAATTCATAGGATTCTATACAATAATTGATCTACTAAAAGTTATGTACAATAGTGAGACAAACAAAAAAATTCTGATAAAATAGAGAGTACAAATAATATAGTGCAGTGAATGTTGAGGAACAAGATTGCACTCAGTTGCGAAGCAATAAAAAAAAAAAAAAAAAAAAAAAAAAAAACAGGAAATGTGTATAGAAAAATCGTCTCAAAATGACATATGAAAAGAAGATTTACAGGTGCTTGTAGCTGACGCAACGACCTATTCACAAAGCTCAATATAGTGGTGAGAGAATACAGTTTATGTATGATAATTTGTCGGAAAAGACAAAAAATAGTCTCTGATGAAGCAGAGATTGAAGACAAATCAGCATGGCAAAAATTGTATCTATCAGGAAGGTAGGTGAAACAAAAGTTCCGACTGTAAGGTGAAGCGTTGTGGGCGACCCTGCAAACCAAGTAGTTGCTGGTGACCAAGTTGATAGGAACTGTGGTTCACTGCAGCGTGCAACTGCAGTGGTAAGTTCTAGTCGAAGGCGGGAGAGTAGGCGATTACGAAAATGACAAAGTAACGCAGTACTGACTTTATTTATGTCAGTAGAAGCTTCGGGGGGACGCTGAAGATGATACACGTGAATTATATGTTTTACAAGCACGAAGATGTAGGAGCAGACTGCCGGAAGGTGAATAGGGCGAGAAGAGTTCAGAAGTAGTGTTCGGTAGGCGCTGAAGGTGAGGACGGTCTCACAGGATCGTTGCGCTAGCGTGAAAGTGAGATGGAGTATTGGCAATAATACTGTGCAATTCATGAAGACATGCTGAACGTCAGCCTCCTCGCCACAATACGGACAGGAGGGTGAAGATAAAATGGTCATGCGATGTAAAATCGACGGCACAGGGAGGCGGTTGTGTAAGAAAAGCCAATGTGAATTGACTTCAAGGGGTGCTGAAAGTGGGGAAAGCGCAGCGGACCACACTGCGGAGGTAGAAGAAAGTGGAATACCAGAAATGGGAAGAGGTGCGGAAGAGCGAGAGAGAAAACGGTAGAGATCAGCTGTTGAGAAAGAGACAAGAGGAAGAGGTGGACCAATGGACGACAGAAAAAATGGGAGAAGGAGAGAGGCAGAGTGAACAGAAATGAGGCCTGAGGGAGTAGCAAGCTCAGGGAACAGGGAGATTATAGTAGAAATAAGAGAGTTGTGAACAAAGTGAGCGTTGGCATTGAAACGGAGAGCAGAGGGTAGAGAAGAGAAGGGGAGCCAGGAAAGATCGGTGTTAACAAGATCGCTGACAGTAACGACTCCAGCTCTGAGCCATGAAGGAAAAGCAAAACATGGGAGATGGGGAGGGTGTAGCAGAGAAGAAAAAAAAGAGGTTCGGAAAGTAGGTCATTTGTGGAGGCAGGGAGAGAGCGAGAAAGAGGGAGGGAACGAAGAAAGGAGATAGCCTCTTTGTAGACAGGAGGGAAAAGTGTGAGAAGGGGACAGTGGTCCATGAGTAAGAACGAAAGGAGAGTAAAGCGTGGGTTATGCGGAGAAACTATGACATCACGAGCAGCAACTGCAGAGGGAGCAGGTGCCGCAAGTGATCGTAAAAACGTAGACACACGATAAGCCTTGTAATAGGATCTGACGTCGGGTAGACCAATGCCTCCGTTGGAAGGAGACAGACTGAGTTGAGGTGCTCCGACCCAGTGATGGCCGGGCCAGATAACCTGAGTTTGACAGCGGGTGAGTTCAAGAAGACGTAGTGCTGGTTGCTTCGAAGCCAACCAGGAATACGTGCACATTGAAAGCAGGTAAGTGTGCGTTAGACGTGCTCTTTGAAAGACGGAGGTGCAGAATTGTGCGCGCCGCCAGATTGCGACCGAGCGATGTAGGCGTGGCCGGAGAGTCGTCCAGGTGACGAGTGAAGCAGTTGCTGGTTTTCCAAGGTGGACTCCTAGGAATCGTTGAGAGGTGTTGGACCACTCTGCTCCCCAAGGAGAGTCAGTGCGGTTAGTCCACGAACCGGTCCATAGGCCTGTGCTTTTCGTTGTGTTTAGAGCTGCTCCGGAACATGAGGCGTAAGTATTGTAGAGATTGTGGAGATCGTGAAATTGTGAGTCTTGCCGAATGCAGAATGTAATATCGTCGGCGTAGGCAACATAGGTAGCAACATGATGACGTGTGCTGGCTACCACCGGTGGTAGTGAAGCAAAGAAGGATCGATGGACTGCGCGTAAAAAGGTTCTATTGCGAGGGCGAAGAGCTGCCCGGATAAGGGGCAACCCTGACGCACGCCGCGACGAAAAGGGTATGGGAGCTGTGAGAAGGTTGAGCAGCTTGACGTGGAAAACTGCGTCCCGGTAGAGGGAGATGAGAAGAGAAGCAAAGGAAGGAGGAAATCCGAAATTTAGTAATGTAGCAAGAAGGTAATCATGAGAAATATTATCGAACGCTGAGCGTTGATCGAGGGAAAGAAGAGCAAGGGGTTCTGAGCGAGAGCGGGCGAGGTGAATTAGATCATTAAGAAGCTGAATATTATGGGAGATGGAGCGCCCGGGTACAGTATAGGTTTGATTAGTGGAGAGAATATGAGGGAGTATGGGGTTAAGCCGGCGGGACAGAAATTTAGTATAGAGTTTATAATCAGTATTTAAGAGTGAGATGGGACGCCAATTCCCCAAGTCAAGCGGATCACCCTTCTTGGGGAAAAGTACAACATGTGCGAGCGTGAAACTCCTTGGAAGAGATGTAAGATGCATGGCAGTAGAAAAGGCACAGAGGAGAAATGGAAGGAGGGCAGGAAGAAAAGCCTTATAGAAAGAAACAGGGAGACCGTCCGGGCCAGGTGAAGCCCGGGGTTGAGGGACGAGAAAGTGTCAGAGAGCTCAGTTAAAGTGGGAGGATGGAGGAGACTGGCTGAAAGATGAGAAGGGACCTGAGGCAAAGAAGAGAACAGAAGAGGAGAAGCCGTAGGGGAGGGAGGAGGAGTTTCACAAAATTTTGAAATGTAGTAATTACGTACCATAGAACAAATTGGAACTGGTTCGGATGAAACTACTCCAGTTGGAAGACGAAGGTGCTGCAGAACAGAAGAGGATCGGCGAGTTGACTCAAGTGACGTAAGGAATTCGTACGAACAAGCATCAGGTTTCAGGTGTTGTAGTTTAAGGCGTTGAAGGGCTTGTTTTGCCAGTGGCACCAAAAGTGAATGTAATTCTGCCTGGTAGACTTGAAATAGGGGATCAGCAAGATTGAGCAAAGAAAGCATTTGCCTAGTATGATCAAGTCGCATCCTCCGTTGTGTCATGATCGAGTATGACAGGTTTCGTACCAGTAATATGAGGTGGCGTTTTACTTCCAACCAAACGTTGAGGGGGCACGGTGCAGAATGAAGCCTTGTACGCCAATCCGCAAGAAAATCTCGCACCGATGAGCAGAAGGCTGAGTCATCTAAAAGAGTGTCGTCAAAAGTCCAAGGCCGGATTGTACGTGGCTGTGTTGAAGTAGCAAAAACTGTTATGGCAATGGCGCAATGATCCGAGGAAGCAGTGGGTGTACAGCATGAATCTGATATTGCTGGTAGAAGAAGAGAAGTTGCATAAAAGCGATCCAATCTTGCTGTAGGAGGATCAATGGCTCTTGGTGCACGCCATGTATGTGTAGTCTGGGTTGGTGACAAATGGCGTTGAACATCTACTAGTGAGAAGTCTGAAGTGATAGACTGTAAGAGATGTACTACTTCCGAGCGGTGTTCTCTGGAAGAAGAAGAGCGATCAGTTAGGGGATGTAGAGTGCAATTGTAGTCACCTCCGATAAGTACCCGGTCGGTGATGGGAATACGTGACAGAGCCCGTCGAAGTTTTGCAAACAACTCTGGCACGTGAGTAGGAGTGCAAGGAACATAAATATTGAATACATGAAATTTTTCAGCTGCGACGGTGAAAGAGACTCGTTGTAATAAGTCTCGACATAAGTTTTTCACTGAGAAGGAGGAAAGAGTTGAACGAAAACGTGAGTGAACACCAACTGCCATGCCACCACGCGACAGTTGGCTGTAGGCGTGATGGAAAGTATGATCCCACCGACGCCATTGATGAAATTGAGTGGTGGAAGTACAGTTTGTTTCCTGCAGAAGTAATATATCAGCATTCAGCGGAGCAAGATCCTCTCGTACCAGCGCATTCGCAAGAGGTGTCGCAAAACCGCGACAATTAAGTGACACCACCTTGAATGTCTAGGTTAGTTGTGGGATGCAGTAGGAATTGACTGGCTGTAGTGATGGAGTGGAGTCGACGGAGAAAACAAGCACTCCACGGGACCTCGTCCGCAGTGCGCCGAAGAGTGTTTTCAAGTGAGTGTAATTGAACCAGCACTTGTGGAAGAGCTGCTTCATACTGCTGAATGGAAGTGCGTGCTGAGGAAGGGCTAGAGGACCCTAAAAGGCAATCCAGCACGTCCTCGTAAGGCAGAGGCTCAGCAGGGAAAGCATTTTCAGCAAGAAAAGTTGTGAATTCTTCTAGTGAGGGAAAGGCACCCTCACATGCTGTCTCAGAGGAAGTGTGTAGAGGCGACCTGGAGAACGGTCGTCGAGAGCTGACGGAGCGAGAGGATGAGCGGGTAGAAGAGCGAGATGATCTTCGGGATGCCAGAGTCTTTGCCTTCTTCGTCTTGGAGCGAGTAGCACCACTGCGTTTTCCAGCAACCACTAAAGCTTCATGATCGTCTGGAGAGTCTGAACCCGAAGCGTTACCTGTGACTCGTGTCATGGAGCCAACGGTAAAAGCTGAGGAGTGGTCAACATGTACATCAGCAGTGGTTGTAAAAGTACAAGGGGGAGTCGATTTTGGAAGCCTGGGAAAATTCTTAGGATCAGCAGGAGGTGGAGGCATCAAAGTCGTTTGTTGACCAATGGCAGTAAGCTGACTTTTGGAAGATCTTGATTCCGCGACTTTCCTCGAATAGGAAGAAGTCTGTGAAGCGTTGGTGGACAAAGTAGAAGAAGATGTAGTGTGTGGAGCTGTTTGCAGGGAGGCACGTGGGCACTGAGCCCTTATGTGACTTTCGCTCTGACATATAGTGCAATACTGTGAAGTGATTATCTCAACTCTTCGGCGTTGCTGTCCACAGCGGATGTGCAAAACATTCGGAACCGCTTTCAGCTGAGCATCAGATGAAAAGAGGACTCGAGCAGTGCGGCGAAAACCTCGAATCGATTTGTCTTCAGGATCTCTGGGAGCCGCAGAGAGAGTTGTGATGGAGCCAACAACTCTGCCGTACCTGCTGAGCAAGGTGCAAAGTGCAGCGTCGGATACTTCTGGTGGTACGGGGTAGAAGGTCACCTGCACCGGGCGGTGCGCAACCGGTTGTGCTAACAGATGCACGTCATTGATGGTTAGACCTTCCGTAAGGACCTGGTCAGCATGCGCTTTATCCTTAAAATAGACCAAGACAGATCTGGGTTTTCGAGCTACAAAGTCTATTGCATCCTTTGGTAAGATAGTTTTGAGGGCTCGGCTATATTGCCACAGCTTAGTGTCGGGAAGCGCATCAAAATAGACGCCCCCGTTCCATAGTGGAGGAAAAAGTGACCAGCTCGGGAATCCTCTGGTATGTCAATTGTAGCAGTAGAACCGACGACAGTGACATAGGATTCAGGAAAAGGCATAGCAGATGAAACTGGGGTGTGAGGACCCCAGAAGTTGCAGAAGCATAGGATGCTTGGGCAGGCATGGGTCGAGAACTCGATGAAGCGGCTCCTAGCAGTGAGGGCGGATCAGAAAGTTGATGAAAAGTAGAAGCTATGAGCTCAGTATCACTGATCACGGAGACGTCATCATCTGCTGAGATGTAGATAGGAGACTTGGCACCACCGCACTTGGTGGGAAGGGAGGAAGTTATTGCTGGAGAAGAAGAGGTATCCATGACGTCGCAATGACGCTCGGGAGCCACCTCATTTAGCTGAGCAGGAGCTGCCGCCGTAGAAGAAGAAGAGGGTGCTGGCTGATCTGCCAAGATAAGGATGTGGGCGTCACCCTTGTCTGCCTCCGCCATCGAAGCAATGGCGAGACTTTAACGAAAAAAGACCAGCTCGGTTGAAAAATAAAACAGTGAATAATGAAAAAATATGGCACTCACCAACCTGGGAGATACACGAACGTAAAGCGTGGACTTTCAACTTGAAGATACACGCAACCACAGAAACTAAAGCACTCAATAAACACCTTATAGCAACGAAAATCACGGAGCTTAAAAACCCAACCACTGAGCTTCGAAGGGTCAGTGCATGCATTAAGGCCAAAGATGAACCGACACCGCACTAATATATGACAATAAATGCCATGTTGTGTTTCTCTTCTAGGTCTCCGGTGACTTTTCTCAACATAGTGTACAACATCGTGATTCGATGTCGTGAACTGATTTTTATGCAGTTGATAGAACTTTTTGTCAGAGGTAATTTCACTCACAACTGTCCACGTTAGCATGGAATGAATCTTACAGCAGATTTTGCTATAACACTACGTGTGAAAGTTTTAGAATGGGAAATAAAATTGAGTTGAAGTTTGATGGGTAGACACGTGCAATGAATTATTTTCTATCACAATTTATTGTTTCTCTGTTTCTCTTCAATGTCACACGCACATCCGTTTGTTATCATCCCGATAGCTTCCTTTCTCTGACAAGTTCCATTAATCTTTGTAGTAGAAGTGAGACACTTCCAAGAACGGCGACGAATGTTTTCATAAAATCAATAAATGTGTAATGAAGCATTTCTTACGTTGGTCTCTTCATGACTGTAACATCTACTACACCTCGTTTTTGAAAATGAGTTGCCTGTCATGCCAATTTGTTTTCCCATTTTTGATGCCTGTACTTTTCTCTATTAAACATGATACCATTTATAAACTTTTACTCAGCCCTTCAATTACAAATAATGATTTAGTATGAAACAAATACATTTTTATTTATTTCAAATCTGTTTTTCCCTGTTAATAAGGAAATTTAACGATTCAGGTGAAGATCGAAAATTGGAAGCAATCATACATTGCTAATTTAGGGTTCCTTGTTCCACCCGAGGCGAATCCAAAATTTAGGTTCTTCTATACCAGGGATGGGAAACCTGTGGCCGCCCCGGTGGCGCTGGCCTCTGATCATTCGTTCGTAAGGGGTTCGGGTTCGAATCCCGGTCAGGCATGGATGTTGTGTTTGTCTTACGGCACTGGCTCTCTCCCTTCCCTGGAACCAGTGACCCTAAATTAGGGACGGGCGACTGCTTATAGCCCGTTGAGTTGCTCACGGTGGTCGTTAAACCTCCAATAAAAAACAGACAAAAACCTGTGACATTCTAGGTCATTAAGTGCGGCCTTTTGAGCCCGTCAAAATTTTGCAGAACGAAGCCTTTCATTTTTGTTGGTATGTTTTTTGTTTCTTCTTTTATTATTTTTATTTTAATCTTGAAATAACCGTATTTAAAATACCATAGAGTAAAAGAAGATTCAACGAAATAATGTTCCCCGACAGACTGCCACAATTAAGACTTTAGTAAGTCATAAGGGCTATTTCGACACCTGCTACGCTCTTGATTTCGTTCTATGGCTTCTGAAGAACTACAAATGAAATTGATTGTCCTCTCAGAAGATGGCATTTTGTAGTCCTTATTTGACGCTAAGAAAGATCCAGTTGAAATATGGAAAAATGAAATAGAATACCCACGCCTTCGGCAACATGCACATACAATGCTTTCTTACTTTTCAACCACATATTGCTACGAATCAACATTCTCCTACCTAAACCAAAGCAAGACGCCTTTAAGTCACAAATGACAGATACTCATCTAGAGGATCGGCAAGAAGTTCGGACCTCCACGTTGCAACCAAATATTGAAATACTTTCTTGCTTTGCAACCACTTATTGCTGCGAATCTACATTCTCTTACCTAATCCAAATCAAGATGCCCTTAAGGTCACAAATGACGGATACCCATTTAGAGGATCACCTAAAAGTGCGGACCTCCATGTTGGAACCAAATATTCAAATGCTTTCTTGCTTTTCAACCACTTATTGCTGCGAATCTGCATTCTCCTACCTAACCCAAATCAAGACGGCCTTAAGGTCACAAATGACGGATACCCATTTAGACGATCAGCTAAAAGTGCGGACCTCCATGTTGCAACCAAATATTCAAGTGCTTTCTTGTTTTTCAACCACTTATTGCTGCGAATCTACATTTTCCTACCTAACCCAAAGCAAGACGCCCTTCAGTCACAAATGACGGATACTCATCTAGAGGATCAGCAAGAAGTGCGGACCTCTATGTTGCAACCAAATATTCAAATGCTTTCCAACAAAACTCAGTCACGAAAAAGTCATTAAAAGCTTAGTTAACCTTAAAATAAACCATTTTTTTAATTTTTTTGAAGTTAGTTAGTACATAATAGCCGAAGGTTTACAAAATAATGTACATTTTAAAGTATATCTAATTGAAGTTTCTTGAATGCGTTCTTATTAGATTACAGCTGACTTAATTGCGGGCTACCGCCAATAAAAGGTTCCCCAAATCTGTCCTAGACTCCAGCTAAGGAAATACAGAAGAGTATAACGAACTTCCATAAAACGACATCTTATATTTAAAGAAATTTTTGCAGAACTTTGAACGACATTCACATGCAAATTATTAATCTCCATATTGCGAAAATCAATTTCTATATGACGAAATTATTTTCGACTAAAAATTACCATTTCGTGTTTAAACAAATTTATTTTACAGTTCTTTAGCACGCAGATGGGAGCAAAGCGTCCTTAATTCCTTATCTTAAAACATTTGGTTCTACGAGGCGCACAGAACCTTGTTGAAAGAGGGACCCACGCGGGGAGTCGTATCCATGGAGAATTTACGAAGCAGATGTTTTTCCAAATCTAAATGGAAAGTCCATCATGGAAACTGCATTTCACAGAAAAAACCGGTTGTAACTGGTGTGGACCTGAATCTGTAGAAGTTACGTATTCATTCTCATTCAATCAGTACACGCTTGTCTCGCTTGTGTTGCTTGCTCAAAATATCGGAAAGAAAATGCCTGTTTCTGTTCGGTAAAGTGAAACTTTTAGATGGTGTTGACCAAGAATAAAGAAGAAAGCTGTGGCTATAAAGTATTAAAACGGCAGCAGCTGAAAGAAAAAGTAAGTGCTGAAGAAAGTTCAGAGCTCTGATTCTCTCAATGTTGGTAAAAACGTTGTGATCACTGATTATACTACAGAGGACGACATCTTGGAAATTTATAAAATGTAGTGAAGAAACTATAGTAAATAACGAAGAGTCTATCAAGAAACTTTCAGATGAAGAAATGCATTCCATACGATTCAACGAGGATCACAGTTTCAGGAAAGTGTTGTAAACATAGAAATGAAACATTTTTATAAACGTCGGAATGTTCCGATGTTTACAAAAATGTGAGCCGTTTTATGAACAAAACACTTTTTATAGGAAATCTGTACACAGCAGAATTACAAATTTTTTTACAGTTTAAAATAAGTACATATATTATTAGGATAATGAAAAGGAGAGGTATAAGCTTTAGTCTTCACGTCCTTCTTTTCATTTATTTGTTTATTCAATGAATTCTACCAATATATATGTGTAAAAATGATTTAAACTCGTTTAGGAAAAGTTTCTACTCAAAAGTTCAACTTACTGTCCAAATTTAACTATATTTTACGGCATTTTTCATTTTAGTTGATTCAAGTTTTACAATTTAAGTTCATTTCTATTAACGAATTTTCTTTATAACGAAGTTTTCAAGTGGAACGGCGGGACTTCGTTAAGTCGAGACTCAACTGCACTTACCTTTGTAGTTTCTGACTCTTAGCAGGATCTATACCTAATCTACGATTCTTAGTACAAGGTGAACTCAATATTGTCTAGCTCTAGAAAAAGTGAATCCCTGTTTTAGGGTTTCTAGTTTCAGGCAAAGGCAAATCCTAAATAATTGGTTCCAATATTTTTGTTTGTTTGGAGGTCTAACAAACACCGTGAGCAACTCAGGGGCTATAAACAGTCACGTGTCCCTAATTTAGGGTCACTGGTTCCAGGAAAAGAGAGAGAGACAGTGCCGTAAGACGAACACAACATCCATGCCTCACCGGGATTTAAACCCCAGACCCATCTGGGATGAATGGTCAGAAGCCGGAGCTTAGAATTCGGCGCGACACGGGCAGCAGTGGATTCCTAGTACTATGCAGGACGTACAACAAAGAGCCAAAACTTTGAGACCAGCTTGTCATTATGTAAATCAAAACAACTTCAGGCAAGCGACAGCGCGTATAAAGGTCCTGAAGCGGTATAAATAACACCTGATGTTGATCTCTGTTAATCAGTGCAATTCTTGTTCTTCAAATGAGAAACGTTAGGGAAGTAAGCGACTTTGACAATGGCCAAACTACGGGGTTAGAGCATTTCCAAAACGGCAAAGTTTGTGCATTGCTCACTGTCAGCCGTTGTTAGTACCTTCAAAAAATGATCCAAGGAGGGAAAACCATGAACCGCCGATCACGGTTCATCCATACTAGAGGTGAGTGACTGGTTTCTCCGTTGGCACAATCCAACGAAAGGAATACTGTGGCTCAATACTGCAGAATCAAAACACACATGCATAGAACTCTGCTGAAAATGTCCATGTAGTGTCCATGTTGACCGCGGTTTACCGTGGAAAGCACCTACATTGATCACGCGAGACTGAGTCAGGACCTTGAATGACTGCAAGAGGATCGCCTGGTCTGATGAATCGAGTTTCCTGTAGCACCATTGGAACCCCCGGGTACATGTGCGCCGTTTAGCTGGGGAAGTGTTGGCACCATAATGACATCTACTACCTATCATTGCAGACCAGGTACATCCTTTAATGGCTACTGTAGTGGCCTCTGGTAGTGGCTCCCTTGCCTACGTATTTCCAGTGTTTACATGTGCGCTATTTATGCTATTTACTGTATAAAGTATAAAGTAAAGCGTCATGTGATTGTTACATTTGCATGTACTGCCGTTCAGTGCTTGTGAGTCCCTTATCGTGAAAGTTCATACAACTGTAACAACTATACAATTTTTGGCAACTGTGTGCGAAAAGTTGCTGGAGAGGTGCATGTGATGCGCTTCTGGTACGTCAGGTTTGCTGATTTACTGAAACTCACCCAACTGGAAAATGAATATGGGGCCCTATCATAGGGCACTTACTATGGACAGTAGTAAGTAACTATTGGGTGTGTGCAAAAGTTCTACCTGTTTTTGTAATAGATGCAAATTGCAATCGTAGTAGTTACGTCACAGATGACGGTGCAATACCGAATTTTCGGCCAGTAAAGCGCGGAGCAGTAGAGCATGTAGAGGGACGTTCGTGACTGCTATGGAGAAGACCTCGGGCTCGATCCCAGGCAGGGACGAACGCTTGAACAACTAAATATCCGCCGTGGGTTGGATGGGCACGTTAAGCCGTCGGGTCCCGGGTACTCGCCCCCGATATTAAATTAGGGCGTCTTCCTCCCCTTTCTATCTCGCTTCCTCGTATTGGACACTCTAGCCCAAATCTCCTAGCTTCCTATTTCTAAGGGTTCTTTAAAACCTGGGAGTCAGACACACCCTTCCTAAAAACCTATACATATGATCTGATATTTTCTGTTTCGTATCATATAGTGGCACTGGGGTTGTCCGAATAAGCCATTCGTAACGGAAATCACGGACGGTGTAACATGTCATACGATAAGGAGCACATTAGACATTGTTTACTCTACGAGTTCGATAAAAGCAGTCCTGCAGCCTCGGCTTGCCGCTACATCTGTCATGTGTATGGGAAGGATGCAGTTGATGATAGCACATGTCGCTGTTGGTTTCGAAAATTCCGGGACGGAGACAGAAGCTGCAAGGATCAACCATGTCCTGGACGTCCATCCGTAGTTTCTGACGAGGATGTGAACCAAGCTATAACAAATGACCCACATCCAACCGTTGAGGAATTAACGGAAACGCTATCGGTACACAGAACAGTCGAAAGACGGATACATGCGCTTATGTTCATCACCAAGTTCGATAACTCAGTTCTGCACCAGCTTTCTGCAAAGCAACGAGAGAAAAGAATCAGTTCCTGTGTTGCTTTGCTTTCTCGTCAGAGAAATGAACCGTTTTGGGGGCAAATTGTAACGGGTGATGAAAAATGGGTACTGTGCAGTAATGTAAAGCTTCGACGGACTTTGTAGCAAGGTGCGGAGCCTGCTCCATAGACCTCAAAAGGAGGACTGCATCCCAAAATGGTTTTGTTGAGTGTTTGGTGGAATGTCCAGGGAATAATCAACTGGAAGGCGTTGGCACCTAACCGAATGATAAATGCGGACATCTACTGCCAACATTTGGACAGATTGCGAGAACAACTGACATCGAAGCGGCCAGCACTCGTCAGTCGCAAAGGCGTGATCCTTCATCATGATAACACCAGACCTCCTGCTGCTTTAATCACTCGGAAAAATATACTGGACTTTGGTTGGGAAGTGTTACCTCACCCGGCGTATTTCCCTGACCTGGCACCTTCGGACTACCACCTTTATCGATCGTTACAGAAAGCCTTAAACCTTCGATGATGTGGAAGATGTGAAAATGGCATTGCATGACTTCTTTGACTCCAAACCACAGGAGTTTTTCTGGAGTGGGATTCACCGACTCATAGACAGATGGTAAGTGGTCATACAGAATGATGGCTGTTATGAGAAATGTTAGGTTCGTTATTTGTTGTGCTCTCTTCCTTTCTTTTCAACCTACAAAAAAGGGTACAACGTATGCACACACCCAATACTACGGATTAAGGCAGAGGCGCGGACCTTGGTTTTTGCTTTTGGGTTGGGTGTTTAACGATCACAGTGAGTATCTGAATGGGCTATAAGCAGTCGCCCGTTCTTAATTTAGGTCCACTATTTCCACGGAAGGGAAAGAGCCAGTGAAGTAAGACAAACACAGCATCTATGCCTCACCGGGATTCGAACCCGGACCCATCTCGGCGGAAAGGCCAGAAACAAGCGCTTAGACTACTGCTTCACCGGGACGAAGGATCTCTGTTTGAGCGTTAGAGTTAGGCCCGAGTTCTTGTTCCGTACAGGAATGAGTGGTTTGCCTGTTATACGATCAGTTTTGTTCCTTCCATTTTACTTATGAGGGGATGGGGTCTCTTTATACCCTTTGATGTTCACGATTGTCATTAAGCCTCGAAGAAAAGTTATTTGATATTTTATCAGCTCGCTTGGGCTTTAACAATCACCGTGAGTAACGCACTTGGATATAAGCAGGCACCTGTCCCTAATTTGAGTCTATTTTTCCCAAGCAGGAGAAAAAGCTAGGGGAAAATCGACCCGAATTAGAACCTGGAGGTTGCCGTAGGCAAACACACTATCCATGTCCTTCCTGGGATATGAATCCGGACCCATCTGGGACGAATGATTAAAAGCCAGCCAATTCAATTAGGCGGGAATTTAAAGGCTGGGGAATATTAAACATAGATTGACGTCAACATGTTAAACATTTCAACACTTTTATCGACGTGACGTTTAATTATCATGTAGTACCTGATAATTTACTGCGTTGTAAAGCTTAACCCTTTAAAGACCAGAACACTCAAATCGCTCAGAATACCATAACTCCAGAAACTATGTGTTGTTCCTTTCAGAATTACTCTCCTCCCCTTCACAAGTCAACAAATGAAAGATCAATGCTCTGTCACCACACAAAATTTCCGATCTGTAGTCTTGATGTGCATTGACCTCCGATCTGTTGTCTTGATATGCATTGACTTCCGATCTGTAAAGTCCTGATGCGATTGACTTCTGATCTTTAGACTTGATGTGCATTGACCTCCGATCAATAGTTTTGACGCGCATTGAACTCCAATCTGTAGTCTTGATGTGCATTGAACCCCGATGTGTAGTCTTGATGCGCATTGACCTCCGATGTGTAGTTTTGATGTGCATTGACCTCCGATTTGTAGACCTGAAGTGTATTGAACCCCGATGTGCAGTCTTGATGTGCACTGACCTCCGATCTGTAGTCTTGATGCACATTGATCTCCGATCTATAGTTTTGATGCGCATTGACCTCTGATGTGAAATCTTGATGCGTATTGACCTCCGATTTGTAGTCCTGAAGTGTATTTACCCCCGATTTGT
This sequence comes from Macrothele yani, assembly GCA_039090855.1. Lineage (NCBI taxonomy): Eukaryota > Metazoa > Arthropoda > Arachnida > Araneae > Macrothelidae > Macrothele > Macrothele yani. The sequence continues at coordinate 120,758,272 of CM076989.1, forward strand.
AGTCTTGATGTGCCCTGACCTCCGATCTGCAGTCTTGATGTACATTGGCCTCCGATCTGTAGTCTTGATGCGCATTAACCTCCGATCTGTAGTCTTGATATGCATTGACCTCCGATCTGCAGTCTTGATGTACATTGACCTCCAATCTGTAGTCTTGATGCGCATTGAACCTCCGATCTATAGTCTTGATGTGCATTGACCTCCGATCTGCAGTCTTGATGCGCAATGACCTCCCATTTGTAGCCTTCATTTTCATTGACCTTCAGACGTCTTCCAGGGACGACCACTGCATTCTTCCACGAAGCAGGCATGCGATGTCATAAGAGTGAATAACACTGCTCCAGGAGATACCAATGCCTGCTTCATTTATTTCTTTACGAACAGCAATGGTGACTGAGGGGAACTTCTGATAATCCCGTAGAGGCCGTGTAAGATCAATGAACCGGTGGCCTGAGGAAATCGTACTTACACCAATGAGCCATTATACACTGCCGGACAATTGCTAAGGACGGATGACAAGAGCAACGATAGCAACCATAAAATGGAAGGCAGGAAAATGTGGAAATTAGCATAAGTGCGGGATACAGTAAGACGTGTTGTGCGTATGCAAATTTTGGATTGCCGAACTTGTTCGTGACGTCATAGCGCTGATAAGAGATATAAAGGATTTGTCGCGTATTGACCGTTGTTGTTCAAACGCAAAGTTGAAAGGAAAAGAATCAATTGACGAACTTGCAATTTTCAGTATGTCTTCCCGACATCACCCAGATGATTTTACGCGTGGCCGTATTATTGGCAAGATTGAAGAAGGGTGAAAAATAACAGACGTTGCCAGGGAGTTCACGTCAGCCACAGTGTTATTTCAAGGCTTTGGAAATCATTTCAAACAAATAGAGAGTGTAGCAAAGGTCACGGGGGAGGTCATGTTCGCAGTACGACACCTGCAGAAGATCGGTACATAGTGCTATCAACAAAAAGACACCGGCGCAGCACAGCTAGTGAGGTAGCAAATCAGTTTATGGCTGCTACTGGCAAGCGGATCTCCCGAAAAACTGTCGCCAGACGTTTGCATGAAGGAGGACTATACGCCCGCCGTCCTGTTGTGTGCATTACTTTGTCCAGACGTCACCGTACCGCCCGTTTACAATGGTGCCATCAACATCGCAATTGGACTGATAACGACTGGTCTGCTATCCTGTTCTCAGATGAGAGTAGATACAGTCTATCGTCTGATTGTCGCCGACAACTGATCTGGCATGATAGTGGTACTGCATATTGTCCAGCAAACATACAGGAAAGGGAACGATATCCGACATGTAGTGTCATGGTATGGGCTGGCATCATGATCAATGGCCGTACGTCCCTCTATGTGCTTCCAACTGGGACTATGACTGGCCAACGATACATTAATGATGTTCTGTTACCTCATGTTCGCATGTTCTGTGATGCTGTCGGTGATAGATTCATTTTCATGGACGACAACGCAAAATGTCATCGAACAGTCGCTGTCCAGGAGTGTCTTGAGAGCGAGGATATTCAACGCCTGGTATGGCCAGCACGTTCTCCAGATCTGAATCCCATTGAAAATGTGTGGGATGCTTTGGGGAGAAGTCTTGCTGGTCGCCAATGCCCTCCAATAAACAAGTACACCTTCATCCGTGCACTGACAGAGGAATGGGATAAATTACCCCAACAGCTGCTTGATAATGTTGTGCAAAGCATGACACGACGTGTGGAATCTTGCATCGCCCTCCATGGTGGCCATATCCCGCATTGACATCTTACGCCGGAACGCCTGCGGACGGTAATTGCATTTTTTTCCCGTTTACGTATTCTGCACAAAATGGCCTGTTTGTCCCTTGAACACGTTCCAAAGCCTTCTGGATTTCAGAACACAATAAATTGTCTTTCTTGTAATGTCCTGGCATTCTGACATTATTTTATTTCACTTGGCATCCAACCACACTTACTTTTTTATGCGCTATATAGCCGTTTATGATCCGTTCTTAGCAATTGTCCAGCAATGTATTATGACCACGTGCGTAAATAATAACCTGCAAGACCCACCTTTGCCAGCAAAACAGCGGCCGCTCGGCGAGGCATCGATTCGATCAGCTGGCAATAGGTATCCTGGGGTATCAGGTACTATAATGTCAGCAGCAACTCCTCCACTTCCCGTACATTTCGGGGTGGCGGTGATTTAGCGTGAACCCGCTTTTCCAAGTCGAACCACAAATGTTCGATTAGGTTCATGTCAGGTGAATATTGGGGCAAGGGTATAAACAGAAAGGCATAAGCATGTTCCCCGAACCAGTCCTTGGCGATTATGGCAGTGGGGCATGGCGCATTATCCTGTTGGTAATGGTTATCACCAGCTAGTAACACAGTAGCCATGAGTGGGTAAATTTGGTCCGCAACGATGTTCAGATACCTGACAGCTGTCAGAGATTGTGCGATTGGGATAATGGGGCTTAAAGTGTCCCAGAAAAACATCGCCCACAGCATAGCAACGCTGCCGCCGCCCTGTTTCCGCCCAAAAGTTCATCCACGTGCCATAGCCTCCATTGGTAATCGTCGTATCCGCGTTCGGCCGTGTATGTGATGCACCAGGAATCTTGATTCGTTAGACCAGGCCACTTTCATCCAATCATTCACGGTCCAATCGTGATGATCTTGGGTCCGTTTCATGCATTGTTGGCGATGGCGTACAGTGAGCACGAGGACCCGGCTGGGTCTTCGGCTACGCAGGCCCATGCGCAGAAGGCTACGATGAACTGTGTGCTGTGACACATTGCCCTGATCACCACTGTTGTAGCTGCGTGTGAGTTGTCGCACTGTGGCCCTGTGGTCGCTGTGAACAATGCACGACAGTCTCCTCTCCCCTCAGGTATCAAGGAGCTGTAGGCGACGTACGGCTGGACATCAGTTCGTCGTTTGGACATCTGTGCACCACTTTTGATACGTACTCATTATAGAGACACGTGAACAACCCACAAGACGCTCCGTTTCCGAGATAGTAGTTCAGGGACGCCGTGCAACCACGATTTATCCTTTACCAAACTATGATAAATCGCAAGTGTTTTCCATTTTGACTCCGAACACTCTGCTAATCGAAAGCCGGTACTCGGGTTGTACATATATATATATATAGTGTTCTGTGAACTTCACATGCGCCACCGTTCGGTCTCCAGGCGCGCTCATTTCTCTAGGCTGGGGGTGGTCACAATAGAATGGTTCATCGGTGTCGTCTAGAAGGGCGTTTAAGGGTGCTCGTGTTAGTTTGGATGTAAGTGTTTTTCAGGCGTTGTGGTGGTTAACGGGTTAAATGTTATGATCTCAGCCTAATTCCGATGCCTTGTAGTAATAGTAAAATCTGCTATGTTCATGTAATAACGCTTTGAATAAATTCAGTGAATAATCATTACAATTTCAGACCCTCCTGGTGGAATTTCCCGACAGTTTCTCGTATACCAATCGAAGAATCTTTCCGGTAAACCAAAGAATGTCGGCCGCGTGTTCCTCCCTAAAGACATCCCTTTGACTTTGTATCAACTGAGAGGATTCATGAGAGAAGCGGAAACTCCTGTCAAGGAACTCGCTAACCGGAGATTTCACTTCCTTACGGAAAACATGAGGATCATTCGAGAAGATGAGAGAGATACTATGGTCGACCACGTGTATCCTTCCAAAGCAATCATCATCAGGGCGGATGCACCAGGTAAGTAAATATCTTCGTTTCCGTATAAAACTCTTCGACTGAAAAGGAACGTGGGTATTCAGCTCAAAATAAACTGATCATTCAAAATAGTTGACTTCCATTTAATCTTATTGCTTATTTGGCAGATTTTGGACACCACGTTTCCACTCTTGTGTTTACTTAGAATAAGTCAACATCATCTCATAACCCCATAGTTCTACATCGTGAAAAGACTCAATGAAGCAGATATTTCGAAGATAACATAGTAATTCCATGCACCCACTCTAAATGGGAGCCACTTGCTAAATTGAAAGCTCATTGGACGGAAAAGATGTGATATCCGTAACCATCTTTAATGTCTCTTAGATTTGATTAAAAATAGCAATATGTCTTACAGAGAAATTCGTTTCAGTGTTTGCTGTATTTAACAAATTACAACGGCCATTCCATAAAGACTGAGAGTTAAATTACACAAAATGAAGAAATACAGGTACAGCTAAATATATGTTATCTTTTTCAAAGAATTTTCTCTCGGATGATATGCAACGATCCTATCGTTCAGTTCACCTTTTAAAGCATGTGGCGAAGGCATTTTGCGGAAGCTGCCTTAGCGACCCTTCTTCAGCTTGTATAACGTCAGCCTCTGTTTGAATGTTGCTCTATGGAACTTCTCCTTCATAGTTGGAAACAACCAGAAATCGCACGGGGCGAGGTCAGAACTGTAAGCAGGCTATCGCATGACTTCAATACTGCATTTCGTAAGAAATTGTTGAACTCAAGCAGCCACACCTGGGTGGGCGTTATCATGGTGTAAGGTCCACTTGCCCACCAGTTCCGGTCACTTAATAGATATGTTTTGTCACAGATGCTTCAAGACTGAAATGTAATACTCATCATTAACACTAATTTATGGAGCAACGGCATGCTGTTAGACTACACCCTTACAATCAAAGAAAATTATCATCATCACCTTCCCAGCTGATTTGGATTGGCGGACTTTTTCGGAAGCACGACGAGTGTTTCCAGGCACTCGTCGTGCTTCGTGAGGGAGTCGAAATAGTGGACCCATGTTTCATCGGCAGTTATTACTGTGTATAGAAAGTTCGGATCTTTTGAAATCATTTGTTTCCACTCATGACAGAGCTGATCTCTGGCTAACAATTATTTTCCTGTCAGGTGATGAAATCTGGAACACACACGATGCAGGAGTAATTTGCCGAGCAGAATGCGAAATGGCGACGTTTTTGAAATACACTGGCGTGCAAAAATTAAGGACGAGCCGGTTTTTCGAATGTAACGTCTCGCAGAAGTGCTCCACATCGACTCAAATCATACCATAAGATCCCCAAGATCTAAGAATATGGGACAAGTGAGCAAAACCGTCCGAACAAGGAATCCAAAGGATACAAAGGCACTTTATTGAAAAGGTAGCTTCGAGCACAACTGGACAGAAGACAGAAACGTCCATGTGACAGGCGGGTGCTAAGAAAAGTCCAGTCTTTAGTAGGGGATATGATCACCCCTGACTGCGTTGCAAGATTTACAACGTCTGTCCATTATGAGGACGAGGTTGTCAAGGAGCTGTTGAGGCATCGCTGCCCATTCCTCTTGTAGCACCAATCGCAGCATCGGAATCGTTGCTGGTGGCTGGTGACGTGCTGCCAAGCGTCTCCCGAGATGGTTCCAAACGTATTCGATTGGATTTAGGTCCGGGGACCTTGCGGGCCAATCCATGCGTTGAATATCTTCAATCTCCAACAGCTCTGCGACAGCTACTGTACGATGAGATGTGGCATTGTCGTCCATGAAGAGGAACTCAGGACCCACAGCACCTCTAAACAGACGCACGTGATTCATGAGAACCTCGGTACAATAGCGGACACCAGTGACTGAACCTCCTTGGAAGATGTGGAGGTCAGTATGGCTACCAAGCATGATACCGCTCCAAACGAGAAATCCGTCACCTACAACCCGGTTTGTTTCGATAATTTTGGAGGTGTGATTGCGTGTTCCCTGCTCTCTCCAGAGGTGTGTACGTCCAGAATCGCTCGTCAGATTAAATCGGCTCTCATCCGTAAAGAGAACTCGACCCCATTGCTGATATGTCCAGTTCTTGTATTCCTGGCACCACAGAAACCGCCGTTTCCGATGAGCAGGCGTTAATGGTACACACCGTACTGGTCGTCGTGCAAATAGATCACCTTTGTGCATCCTCCTGGCCACGGTAAAACGCGATAACGGATGTCCAGTTGTCTGTTGCATGTGCCTTACGATTTCTTCCGCTGTCTGCCGTCTATCTCTTCTCGCCTGTTGGACAATATACCGGTCGTCTGCCGCCGTGGTTGCTCATGGACGACCACTGCTAAACTCTCGGACAGCTGTTCGTGTCATTTGAAATGCTCTCCAAGCTCGTGAAACGATGCTGTGAGCGATTCCGAAATCCTTGGCCACACTAGTCAAACTTCGACCTTCTTCCAACTTCCCAATGACGCGACCTCGGGTAAAGTCATCCAGATGTCGGCTACTGGATTGCCTGTTGGCCATATCACATGGCGGGAGCAACTCGACATCGTTCAAACCGATGTACACCGTGCAATAGCATTCACCGAATTGCTGAGCGTACACCGCCCGTGTGTTTTATACCCTTCCGACACTCCCCCCACGTCATGCTGCACTATAACGAAGCAATTTTCTCCGTCATTTCTATCCGCGCCAGGATTCGAACCCGGGTCCCCTCATTCCGGAATAAGTTGCTCTACCAATTGAGCTACGCGGACGATTTATTCTGATTCCTATCTGTCTATCTCCTGAGTGGTCTTTCGGTCCGTTCTGCCTGCTTGTTCCACTACCATGCTAATTTCTCCTCTTCGTCCTTATTTTTTGCACACCAGTGTATTTAGTTGACCCCGCTATGTCTTCACACGTCATTCGTCGATCTTCTTGCAGGATTACCCAAACAGTGTTAACAATACGCTCCGTAACAACACTTTCAGCTAAGCACCTTAGAAATAAGCAATTTGTTGGTTAAGGAATGAGGACTAAAATTTCACATGGGGACTAAAATCTCTATTTGAAAAAAAAAATCATTTTCGGTCAGATATTACGAACTATTAAAACCCTTTGTGTGCATTTTCTTCTCAAAATAATGCACAATTTCGCTGCTATGGGCGCAAGTACTTTACTATTTAGGTTTGAATTTGAGGAGTTTTGTAGTTAACACTGCTGTCTCTAGGTGGTGTTTTTGTAGTTCTGTTTGCATCTGTATGTCGGCTTCTAAAAACACTTTGGGAAACTTCTTTTTTTACTGTATGCCATTCTCTACATTATAAAGACGGGGATAATTATCCTCTTTAAACAATGCACAGCTTTCCCTCCTCTAGAGGGCTGTGAGAAACAGGACGAAAGCATGGACTCCAAATGCATTGCTACAACCCTTCAAGCTGGTGGAGGCAGCGTTATTGTTTGGGGAATGTTTTCCTGACATGCTTTGGGCCCTTTAATTCGTGTTGATCAACGTCTGACTGGCACATCATATCTGAACATCGTTGCGGACCAAGTGCATCCTGTCATGTTAATGGTTTATCCCAATGGCGATGGCTACTTTCAACAAGATAATGTGTCCTGCCATAGTGCTCGTATTGTACAGGATTGTTTTCAGGATCATGCCGGTGAGTTTACTTTGCTTAGGTGGCTCCCACAATCTCCAGATCTCAATCCCATTGAGAATTTGTGGGATGAAGTTGAACGAGCCATCAGACAGCCCTGCAATCTCACACTCTTGGAAAGTGCTATTCATCAAGCATGGTCTCAGATCCCACAAACTACCTATCAACATCTCGTGGAGTTCATGCCACGAAGAATCGACCCAGTTTTAAAGGCAAAAGGTGGCCCAACGAAGCACTGAGGGGTGGTCATAATAAAGTGGCCACTCAGTATATATCTACCGTGCGTCGAATAGGTACGTTTAACCGTCGGACTCCAGGCACTGGTCCCCGTGTAATAAATAAGGGCGCCTTCCTCTCCCTTTATATCTCGCTTCCGTGTCACTTTCGTATCGGGCACTCCAGTCCAAATCTCCTAGCTTCCTGCTTTTACGAGTTGTTTAAGACCTAGGGTCAGACACTCTCTTGATAAAATCCTCTACCTCTAATCTGATCTGATCAGTTGTTGAAAATCGAAAGAGAAACTGTTTATCTCGGAGTTCCTCACTCACGGATATTTAAGTTTTCGTTTTTCCGTATGACTATTTCGCATTCTTTCTACTCATAACACAGGTTTTATGGCAAGTTTTCATTTATGCTAAATTAGGCCTTTCAGCAGCTTCTGCTAAAGTATTATGTAATGCATTTCAACGATCATCAGAAAAAATAAATTACTTTATCTTCACAGCGTTATGACTTCAGACGTTTAGATTGAGGCAGAGGAAATGAGAGATGCAAAATTTCGTGTTAGTTTAACGTACGCGTCTTTATATGAAGGATAAAAATGCTTTAGTTATATTTCAATCTTTCGAGTTTATACAGCACCTTTCTTTTCGGAGAAACTTTCCTGCGTGGGTTCCTTCAACGTTTCCATGATCTCATTTGCTTAATGAAACGTATCCACCGCACTTTTATAAGCCGCTTATGCAGGGGTACATCTTACTTGAAAGACAGTTTGCCGTGTGTCGGCGTTTGTATCTTTGGCGTTTGCTGTTAATCAAATTTTCCAAAAGAAGATAAAAGAAAAAAACAACAACCCTGATTTATTCAGTAATTCCTCGTATAAATGATGCTGAAGAACAAGATTTGCGATCACTGCCTTAATTCCTTGACATAAAAACTAAAAATAACGAGATTAACTGAGTCACACTGGCGCATAAGCGTGCCCCTAATATTCAAATCCCTAATATTTTTATGACGTTACAAGCATTTCGATGAACTTTCTCCTTGTGAAACAAATATCCTGTATTGCACAGTGCTGCAATTAAGTAACGCCTCAAATCTGATTCGGGGAAGAAAGCCACTGCTAATGTTACTGTATGATAGTAAATGATGATATAGTAGTAATAGTAAAGTAAAAAAATGATAGCAAAATACGATAGTAAAAGATCATAAGGATGAGATTAAATGATACTAGATAGTAAAGTAAGGTAACTGATAGTACAATAAATGATAGTATAATTAATTGTAGTAAAGTGTGCAAAACGTACAACGACATTCGACATATAATTTGAGAATACACTAGAATAATAAAAAGTGCTGTTGCACAACGGAAGCTGCACATTATGTGAAATCATGATGATGGCAATTACGCTTTCGGAAAGATAACACATCAATGCAACAGGTACAACAGACCCTTTTTCTGAGAAGGGAGAGAGGGTATCAATCCTAAATGGGGTTCAGTAATATCTGTAGTTGAACAAGACGAAAGAGAATAAATAACCTAATGATAACTTACTGTACCTATCTTTATTTTGCTTGACAAACTGACAGATGATACTCTTAACCCTTTAACGACCATAACGCCCAAAACGTCCTCACACGCAGACGACTACTGCCGCCCGAATCGCCTTGATAAAGTGAATAGGATTTCCTACCCCATATGTTTTCTGAATTTGCACATCCCTGGGTGATTAGTACAAGTCACCATCAGTAGCCATTACTATCACATAATACAGAAGTGAAGCAGGAGTTTATTTCTAATGGAGCAATGGCATTCACTGTTATGGCATTACATCTCTTCTCCGTGAAAGAATACAGTAACTCCTCCGGGAAATGTCAAAAGGTCAACGCATATCAAGCCTAGACATTGAAGTTCCGCGTAGTGACTCAGTAGTAATCATTCTTCTGATAACCTGTAAAGGGGGGGGATTGGAAAAAGTAGCAGTAAACAGGTTCGGGAGCTACGCTACTTTGAGCAACACACGATTTTAGGGTCTTGGTAGTTAAAGAGTTAAATCTGCATACACAAACAGATGAATTTAGTGAAGAACTATGAACAATTAAACCAAGGTGAATAGAATAATGAATGATTCTGCTACCATGAGTAACGTGACTTCGAAGAAATCGTAACCTGTAGACAAAACAGCAACATGTCTCAAACTCGATAGCTGAGTTTCACACGCCACACTCATAGCTGAAGCAATGTATTACGTGTTACTGACATGACTGCCTGCGAGGAGTTTTCGAAAAAGTAATCTCTTGGGAGATATGACTTTAAGTAAGAAGGCAGCTAGAGGAAACAATTTAAATAAGAACAAAGAACCAAAGTGGAAAAATAAATTAGAACATATATTTCAACCCCCCCCCCCCCCGAAAAACGAGAAAGATGACACCAAATATATATCCCAGGCTTTACGTATTGGTTAAACAATTTATTACGCAAATATAACATATTAATAGAAATGAAGTCCCTGACCCCGTTATCACATATAATATCAAGTTGCAAGGAGAGACAGTGTGAGAAAGAAAAGGCGGGTGTGTACGCTATACCGTTGGTATATACTGACAACACGGAAAAGATATACACTATCTACCAACAAGTAATTGGACACCCCTGCAATCGACGATATCTGCGGCCCTGATACACGTCACTGCCGCCGCCGTTAGATATCGTGTGGGAAACAACAACGCAACCAGTCGCATGCAAGATGCCACGCAGTTCGGAGCTCTCCGATTTCGAGGAAGGTGTAATTGTCGGGTATCACACAAATGGCCGATCCATACGTGACATATCCAGCAAGTTGAAGTACACAAAATCGACAGTGGCCTACGTGATTGGCAAGTGGAAGATGTGAGGTGACTGTCGGAATGTGCCCCGACCCGGCAGACCCACAAAACTGGGAGTTAGAGACCGACGGGTGCTGGCCAGAGAAATTCGGAAGAACCGCACCAAATCGATGGGCCACATCCGCGAGGAGTTTCAACAGGCATCCGGGAGTGTTCGTTTGAAGAATACCATCCGTAAGAAAGCCCATTTGCTCGGTTATCATGGACGTGCTGCCGCCCACAAGCCTTTGATCAGCAAGTCCAATAGCGCTGCTCGGCTAACTTGGTGCAAAGAACGTCGACAGTGGACCGTTGAACAGTGGAAATAGGTTCTCTGGAGCGAAGAATCAAGGTTCACCCTCTACCGTTCGGATGGCAGGGTCTGGGTTTGGCGTCTGCCTGGAGAACGCCTCCTGCCGGAATGTATTGTGCCAACTGTAAAGTTCGGCGGCGGTGGAATTATGCTATGGGGGTGTTTCTCCTGGTATGGCACGGGACCCTTGGTCGCAATTCCTGGTAGACTCAACGCCAAGACCTACTGCACCATTTTGGATGACCATGCGCTTCCTACGTTGTGACAGTTTTATGGGGTGGACCCTTGTTACTTTCAGGATGACAATGCTACCTGTCAAGTTGCGAGGTCCACCATGGCTTGGTATGGTGACAATGGGGTTAATCGAATGGACTGGCCTGCGCAGAGCCCAGACCTAAACCCCATCGAGCACTTCTGGGACGAGTTGGAGCGTCGACTTAAGGGGTGCCCCCACCGTCCGAAATCGGTGAAGAAACTGACCTGTCTTCTCCAAGCCGAGTGGAAGAAAATGCCGCTAGCCGTCGTACAACGCCTGGTTGAGAGTATGCCCCGGAGGGTCACAGCTGTAATCGCCGCTCGTGGAGGCTCCACAACTACTGAAGGTGAATAAACTTCGTTTTCCTTTGCTATCACTGGTGTCCAATTACTTGTTGGTAGATAGTGTATATCAGAGTGACAAAGCGATCCTTGGACACTAGATGTAATGTGAAGTGTCAAGCAGGACATGCAGAATGCAGCCCTCGCCAGTGAAGTCATGCATTGTTCGGCCGCTCCTGTATGGAATAATATTAGAAGAATTGCCCCTTACACCAAATTTAAAGAGACTGCCATCAGGGAAACAATGGAAATCCTATCCAGCAAAGTGGCATGCAATGGTACAGTCTATACGGAACTACCAACGATTTGGCAGGCGTTATTGAAAGATGGAAGCACATCACGGCGTAAAGTATAATTACGGAATAAATATTCATGTTCGTAATGTCACCCGCGTTATTTTCAAAAATCATCTTCGTTCTTTACATGTTCCAATTCTCTACATTTTTTGTCTACGATTGCCTTGAAAAAGCCTCCCAGTGGAGTGCAAAAGCTTGGCGAATCTTTGTGCTGACACAACACAGAAACAAACGGATTTATTAAGCTATATGCGTTTCATTATGAGCACGTCTTTTGAATTCGTTTTAACTCGAATTAAATTTATCTAAACTATTCAATGTCAATGGAACCGGTATGAAAAATAGTAGTATCTGACCGAAGAAAGAAATTTTTCAGTCGGGTTTTTAACTCCGCAGATATTGCTGTAAACGGAATCGTTAGCTTACGTCCTCTGGTGGCAGACTTGTGTGTTAAGAAATTTTTTAAATTACATGAGAACATTTTGCAGCGGAAATGCTCTCCAACAAAGAAAGAAATTTTCAGATCTGACCCTCAGAGTTAGAGATATGGACAAATATAAGATTTACATCTACATACATTGGTGGAAACACATACATTATTTTAAGAGGAAAGTATTCTCAAAAGGTTTTTCGATGTGAACGGTATCAGTTCAGAAAATAATTTTGTAGTCGAGTTTTCAAGAGCTCAGATTTTACTGAATATATATTAGAAGCAGAATTTAACCCTTACGCCTCCTGGTGGCCAAAACATTTTTTTACCAAGAATTATAAATTATATGCAAAAGGTTTTCCATCCAGAACGGTATCCGCTGCAGAAATAATTTTTCAAATCCAAGTTTTAGAAGCAGAGATATCGGGGGAAACGCAATTTGCAATTTTCCTAGCGGAAAATCTATAAATTACTTGAAAATTTTGAAATCATATGAAAAACATGCCGCTCCGGAGACTCTATCCAATAAAGAAGTCATTTTTCAAATCGGACCATTAGAGACAGAGATATTGATAAAAATAAGATATGCATCTACACTCTGGTGGAGGAACCATGCAATATTTTAAGAAGAAAATATTCTGAAAAAGTTTTATCGACGTGAGTAATATCGGTTTACAAACGAAGTTTTTGAATCGAGATTTTAGAGGCTCAGATTTTGCTGCAAATACATCAGGAGCAGAAATTAACACTTACGCCTCCTGGTGGCCAAACCGTTCTTTACCAAAAATTAAAAGTTAAATGCAGAATATTACCTATCTGGAGTAGTATCTGCTGAAGAAAAAAAAATTCAAATCGGTCTTAGATGTACAGATATCGTGGAAAACGCAATTTACTTTTTAGGCCCCCTGGTAAATTAACTATAAACCTACTGAAACATTACCAATTCCTGCGGACTCATTTAACAACATTACCATTACTGCGGACTCATTTAACAACATTACCATTACTGCGGACTCATTTAACAGCATTACCAATTCCTGCGGACTCATTTAACAATTACACTCTTTCTCCCTAGCAGAAAATCTATGCATATAACTTGAAAAAGTGACTATACCTAAAATATTATTCGACGCAAGGCTGTCTTTTAATGAGTGTTAGGGTTCATCTTCTGCGATAGATGGCGCAAAAATCACTCATTGGGCGTCGCTTTTACGTCTTGAGGGACTGTCCCAGAATTTGGCTTCAGCGAATCACTTCAGACCTCGCCATATTCAGAATGGAAGCCGTCTCTCGTTGGCTCCACAATGAGGAAACAAAATACGCCCTGTTACGTTTTAACGAGTGACGTTATTTGGGGGCGGAGTTTAGTAGATAAGCAGAGTTTCTATAGCTCAAATTCAGGCGTTTTCTGCTAATGTAAACATTTTCTCTTCAAAAGATGAACGTACTGTAGGATCTAAGATGATTTATGGGAGACAAGATTCCAGTCTCACTTTTGGCCCCATTTAATTATTTCACTTTTATCTTAGATAATTCAAAAAAATCAGACAGAAGCGAGAGATTTCGTTTCTTCCAGACAGAAACACTGCTAAGCTAACTTATCGCGCCATCTAGTGCCCAAACTGGAATACTTTCGAGTCTGATAAATTTAATTAAAAAAAATAATTCTAACAACTCTTTCGGAATAATAACTGCGGTACGTATTAGCTATAGGTCGTTTTTATTTGTTCTTAAAATTTCAAACACTACAAAGTGATAGATTTCTAGAAAATGTGTACAAAAGAATTTACATTACAGATATAGGATAGAATTTCTCTCACGTTCATTCAAAAACTGCCTTAAATGTAATCGAAAGGCAAACGAATTTTTTCAGTCGGATATTTAGAAGCAAATATATGGAATAAAATATATTTTGAATTCCATATCATTTGTATTTACGCCCTTGAGCTGCGAAATTGTACATCGTTATAAAAGCCGAAATGAAGGATCATCATTCGCCTGTTCAAGCTCCCCAGTGAAAACAATATTTTTCAAATAGGACTAATAGTTGCAGAGATATAGTTTTCAAAGACTAACGGACAAACCCATAACATAAGCACGACCTTTTTTTTACAAAAGACGTGTTAAAAAGAAAAAGAAAAAGAGAGGATCGTAGAGAAAGGTAAGTGTCCACGCTCATTCAGGAATGTGGCATAATTTTCAATTATTACGTAACACACATCACAAGGAAAGGTCAGAGTTCCGTTTGTTGATCTACGGAATCGATTTTCTCTTACAGCGGTCTCTTGTTGTAAACTCTCGGAAGACTGAATGCTGATTTAAAAGCCGTCAGTTCCTCGACGTCAATAAAACAATCGATGTACTTTATTACACTCAAGCCTGCTTGCTTTATTGAAAAATGATATTACAGAATAAAAAAAAAAAGAAACAAAGGAAGTTATACCAGAAATTTTCGAGTTCAGTAAACTCGTCTTTTGACCGAAAAAACTTGTCAAATATGAAGTGTAGCAGTCACCAAAGACTTAATGCCATATGAAAATTTCGTCATCGGTAACGGAAATCGATGCCAAAATGAATTTTATCAGCCGAAATTATAGGAGTTCTGCTGCGCATAACGAAGAAGCAGAGAAGACATATGAAAATATTTAATGATATCTCGTTTAGTTCTTTTGTGGAGTGGAATTTTCTGCCACACGATCTTCTTTTTTCTTCTTGTGAACAGCGTGAGACATTGATGCGACACTTGTGTCACTGTAAGAGATCACCAACACGTTTCTAGACCGTTCCACTAAATGAGAAACGCCTCAGAGCTGCTGTTTCACAATTTTGGACTACGGCACTCTTTCGCGGTTCAACATTGTTTTATATAATTTGTACAGAGCTTTAGTTCCTCACTAAGCTGCACGGTCGAGTCACATTATGGCGATCACCAGCTAATATCTAGAGTAATCGCCGTGGATAGCGCGGACAACAGCTAGACGGGCTGGGAGAGACTCAAAATGGTGCTAGAAGGTGTTCACAGGTATGCGGAGCCATGCTGACTGCAGTGTATCTGACAGCAACGGGAGGATCGTCGTAGACGATCCATAGAGCAAACAACTCGATCGAGGTGGTCTCACACATGCTCAATTAGGTTTAAGACTGGGGAATTAGGGGACCAGGGAAGTACACTGGTGTGCAAGAATTAAAGACGAAGAGGAGAAATTAACATAACAGCGGAACGAGCCGGCAAAACAGACCCACAGACCACTCGGGAGATTGACTATGGTCCGGTACGCTAGGGCATGCGCATATATGCGGCATGACGTGGGGGATGGGGGTCGGAAGGGTATAAAGCACACGGGCGGTGTGCGCTTAGCAATTCAGTGAAAGCTATTGCAAGGTGTACATCGGTTTGAACGACGTCGATTTGCTGTCACCGTGTGATATGGTCAACAGGCAATCCAGTAGACGACATCTGGATGACTTTAGGAGGTCGCGTCATTGGAAAGTTGGAAGAAGGTCGAAGTGTGACTAGCGTGGCCGAAGAGTTCGGAATCGCTCACAGCATCGTTTCACGATCTTGGAGAGCACTTCAAACGACAGGAACAGCTGTCTGAGAGTTTAGCAGTGGTCGTCCATGAGCAGCCACGGTGGGGGACGACCGGTATATTTTTCTACAGGCGAGAAGAGATAGACGGCAGATAGCGGGAGAAATCTCAAGGCACATGCAACAGACAACTGGACGTCCGTTATCGCGTTTTACTGTGGTCAGGATTCTGCACAAAGGTGGTCTATTTGCACGACGACCAGTACGGTGTGTGCCATTAACGCCTGATAATTGGAGACGGCGGTTTCTGTGGTGCCAGGAACAGAAGAACTGGACACATCAGCAATGGGGTCGAGTTCTCTTTACGGATGAGAGCCGATTTAGTCTGACGAGCGATTCTGGACGTCTACACATCTGGAGAAAGCAGGGAACACGCAATCACACCTCTAACATCATCGAAAGGGACAGCTTTGGAGGTGGCGGAGTTCTCGTTTGGGGCGGTATCATGCTTGGTAGTCGTACTGACCTCCACATCATCCAAGGATGTTCATTCACTGGTGTCCGCTATTGTGCCGAGGTTCTCCTTCCTCACGTGCGTCTGTTTAGAGGTGCTGTGGGTCCTGGGTTCCTCTTCATGGACGACAACGCTACACCTCATCGTACAGTGGCTGACGCAGAGCTGTTGGAGAGTGAAGATATTCAACGCATGGATTGGCCCTCAAGGTCCCCGGACCTAAGTCCAATCGAACACGTGTGGAACCTTCTCCGGAGACGTTTGGCAGCACGTCACCAACCGCCAGCAACGATTCCGCAGCTGCGATTGACGCTATAGGGAGGAATGGGCCGCGATGCCTCAACAGCTCTTTGACAACCTCGTCCTCAGCATGGACAGACGTTGTAAATCCTGCAACGCAGTCACGGGTGTACGTATCCCCTACTAAAGACTGGATTTTTCTTGGCAGCCACCTGTCACATGGACGTTTTTGTCTCCTGTCCAGTTGTGCTCGAAGCTATCTTTTCAATAATGCGCCTTTGTATCGTTTGGATTCCTTATTTGGACGGTTTTGCTCACTTGTCCCATATTCTAACATCTTGGGGATCTTATGGTATGATTCGAGTCGACGTAGAGCATTTCTGCACGACGTTACATTGGAAAAACCGTCTCGTCCTTACTTTTTGCACGCCAGTGTACTTTGAAGGCTTCATCATGCTCTTCCAACCATTCTCGGACATTTCTAGCTGTGTGACACGTCGCATTGTGTTGAAAGACCCCATCCTCCCCAGGGAAGACAATCGGCATGTATGGGTGTACGTGGTCTGAAGGATGCATTCATAACGAATTCAGTCCATAGTGCCTTCCACAGAAATGAGTGGACCGAGGAAATGTCACGAAAACCTTCCCCAGGCCATAACGCTAACCTTCACCAGCTTGCCTTCTTCCAGAACTTGTTGAAGAATGTTTGTTTTCCGATGTTTCTCACCTTATGCGCTAATGTCCATCCGTTCGATGAAGCAGAAAACGGGGCTCATCGGAGAAAGCAATCCTTTGCCAATCAACGGAGGTCCAATTCCGATACTGCCGTGCAAACGTAAGTCGTTTTTGCCGATGCAACTTCGTTAGGATAGGTGCAGTGACCATGCGTCTGTATCTGAGCCCCATACGCAGTAAGGTCCTCTGAACTGTCGTTTTAGACACCATTCCGGTATCCCTGCTGGTTCATTCTGCCAGCGAGTTGCTCCGCCGTAGCGTGTCGATCGGCTCTCACGAACCCTCGAAGCCGACGTTCACCTCTTACATCATTGGCACGTGGTGCTCAGCAGTTTCCACGTCGCTTTTTCGCAATGGTGCCATTTCTCCAATCACGATACACTTTAATCACAGCAGCACGCGAACAGGTCATAAACTGCGCTTTTTCAGAAATACTGCCATCGTTGGCCCGAAAGCCATTTATCATCCCTTTTTATAAATCTGATAAATCGCTCATTTTACCCATGACAGCAACAAGTGACATAACACCACACCCTATGTAAACTTAAAGCCAGCTCACGACACGTGCCTTTTTTCGTTGGCTACGCGCTGTTGGTTTAAAAATTTGGAGGTGGCCACAATAATGTGACTGGACTGTGTATCTATTTAGAGTAAAGAGCCTATTTTATTGCGCCTTTTCGTTTTTGTTATTTAACACTTTTTTGACAATGCATACATTTTGGACACCAAAAGTTATGCATATTTTTTGTTTATTATACAAACATTTTTTTAACAAGTGTTGAAATCATAACTCATCCGTACCCGTGCAACGAATGCTTGTCCTTCGTCCAGTCACGTGCTCGGAGAAATCTTCTGAACAAATACCGAAGGAACAGCCAACAGTGTACCCCATACTTCGTGAGCATAATACACTATCTACCAACAAGTAATTGGACACACCTGCAATCGAAGATATCTGCGGTCCGGATACACATCACGACCGCCGCCGTTAAATATCGTGTGGGAAACAACAAAACAACCAGGCGCATGCAAGATGCCACGCAGTTCGGAGCTCTCTGATTTCGAGAAAGGTGTAATCGTCGGGTATCACAGAAATGGCCGATCTATACGTGACATATCCAGCGAGTTGATGTACCCAAAATCGACAGTGGCCTACGTGATTGGCAAGTGAAAGATGAGAGGTGATTGTCGGAATGTACCCCGACCCGGCAGACCCACAAAACTGAGAGTTAGAGACCGACGGGTGCTGGCCAGAGACATTCGGAAGAACCGCACCAAATCGATGGGCCACATCCGCGAGGAGTTTCAACAGGCATCCGGGAGTGTTCTTTCGATGAATACCATCCGTAAGGAAGCCCATCTGCTCGGTTATCATGGACGTGCTGCCGCCCACAGGTCTTTGATCACCAAGTCCAATAGCGCTTCTCGGCTAACGTGGTGCAAAGAACGTTGACAGTGGACCGTTGAACAGTGGAAACAAGTTCTCTGGAACGACGACTCAAGGTTCACCCTCTACCGTTCGGATGGCAGGGTCTGGGTTTGGCGTTTGCTTGGAGAACGCCTCCTGCCGGAATGTATTGGGCCAACTGTGAATTTCGGCGGCGGTGGAATTATGCTATGGGGGTGTTTCTCCTGGTATGGCACGGGACCCTTGGTCGCAATTCCTGGTAGACTCAGCGCCGAGACCTGCTGCACCATTTTGGATGACCATGCGCTTCCTACGTTGTGGCAGTTTTATGGGGTGGACCCATGTTACTTTCAGGATGACATTGCCACCTGTCATGTTGCGACTTCCACCATGGCTTGGTATGATGACAATAGGGTTAATTGAATGGACTGGCCTGCGCATAGCCCGGACCTTAACCCTATCGAGCACCTCTATGACGAGTTGGAGCGTCGACTTAAGGTGTGCCCCCACCGTCCGAAATCGGTGAAGGAACTGACCTGTCTTCTCCAAGCCGAGTGGAAGAAAATACTGCTAGCCGTCGTACAACGCCTGGTTGAGAGTATGCCCCGGAGGGTCGCAGCTGTAATCGTCGCTCTTGGAGGCTCCACCAGCTATTGAAGGGGAATAAACTTCGTTTTCCTTTGCTATCACAGGTGCCCAATTACTTGTTGGTAGATAGTGTATATCAATCGCGGACGTTAACGTGAACGTAACAACTGATTGTTTCAAAGTATGAAACATTTTTGAATTGTTTCAGGGTTGTCTGTGGCTGTTGTAATCTCCTTAGTGGAAGTCTCCCAGAGAAGGGCGAAAGCACAGCCTACATGAGTATTGTACCGGGTGATCCAAAAGTCTTACACATTTCGAAAACGTAATAACTCACGGAGTTTTGAGAGGAGGGCAACGCGGTTTGCGTAGCAATGATCATAATGACAACGGGTTTTTTATGAAATCACATAAATGTTTACTCATTTTACTAACATTTTTCATCGCCAGATGGCGCAGCGGCAACCACGGGTTGGAAGTGTCGAGAAAAATCGACACCTGATTGTACCAGGTGTTCAATGCGATGGCCGTCCTGTTCCAGCACTGCGTGCAGACGAGAGAAAATACCATAAACGGCATTGAAGAGCATGTCCGGTGGTATAGCTGCCACATGGTGTCGAATGGCATCTTTTAGCGTGGCCAATGAAGTGGAGCGACATATGTACATTTGTAATTT
Organism: Macrothele yani; assembly: GCA_039090855.1. Taxonomy (NCBI): domain Eukaryota; kingdom Metazoa; phylum Arthropoda; class Arachnida; order Araneae; family Macrothelidae; genus Macrothele; species Macrothele yani. The sequence continues at coordinate 120,778,041 of CM076989.1, forward strand.
TAGGTAACCCCAGAACCAGAAATCGCAGGGTGTCAGGTCTGGTGACCGAGGAGGCCAGGCTTTTGGAAAGTGTCTGCTCAACACACGATTTGCCCCAAACGTCTGTTGCAGCAGTTGCTTAACGGAACCTGCGATGTGGGATGGTGCTCCATCCTGCATAAATGTGCACAGATTCACCGCATCCCGCTCTTGCAAGCTAGGGATAACGTACGTTCATAACATGTTCGCATAACGTGCACCTGTCACTGAAACGGTTTCGAAGGAGGTGCCTCGGGCCTCTTCAAAGAAAAAGGACCGATAATGAAGGAAGTCGTGAATCCACACCACGCTGTCACTTTCGGCTGATGAAGTGGCGCTTCAACGATTTCTCGGGGATGTTCCGTTACCCAGATGCGGCAGTTGTGCATGTTTACCACCCCGTTTAGGGAAAAGTGTGCCTCATCAGTCCATAAAACGTTCATCAGCCAGTTTTGGTCGACATCCATTTGTCGAAAAAACCATGCTGCGAACTCCTGACGCTGCACGTAATCGCCAGCTTGGAGTTCGTGATGCCGTTGCAGTTTGTACGGGTATCTGTGCAAAATCCGCCGTAGTGTTCGCCATACAGTCCCGTATGGAATGCCTGTTTGCCGAGAAACATGGCGAGCACTGCAGTAGCCATGTGCGGATGACATTGCAATCACATCCATTTCCTGTGTAATCGTCTCTGCTGCAGCAGCAAGTGTTCGTGGTATACCGCTTCGTGGATGTGCTGACAAAGATCCCGTTTCCTCGAATGTTTTCACCATTCGCCGCAGCGCAGCACTTTCCATCGGTCCTTTTCCACTGCGATTACCTTTTAGTGACCGGTAGGCTCTCAAGGCAGCACTCGTACATTCAGTGTTGCTATAGAACAATTTCACCAAGAGCGCTTTGTCCGGTAATGACAGCATACTGACACAGACCGCTGTTACTCGTGGTTGATCATGATCATCATGATCATATGTAGAGGATTTTAGGAAGGGAGTGTCTGACCCCAGGTCTTAAACAACCCTTAGAAATAGGAAACTAGGAGATTTGGGCTAGAGCGCCCGATAGGAAAGTGACACGGAAGCGAAGTAGAAAGGGGGAGGAAGACGTCCTTGTTTATTACCGGGGGGCCAGTACCCGGGGTCCGACGGCTTAACATGCCCATCCGACGCACGGCGGATATTTAGTGGATCGAGCGTTCGTACCTGCCTGTGATCGAACCTGAGGCCTTTTGCGTGGCAGTCACGAACGTTGTCTACTTGGCCACCCGCGGCCCTGACTCGTGGTTGCTTCCCAGCTGCTGCTTTTATATCCACTATCCCAGACCTGTTCGCCTCTGGCGCCATCTGGCGATGAAAAATGTAATTGAAGTGAGTAAAAATTTATGTGATTTCATAAAAAACCCGATTTCATTCTGATCATTTCTACGCAAACCGCGTTACCCTACTCTCAAAACTCCGGGAGTTATTACGTTTTCAAAATGTGCGAGACTTTTGGATCACCCCGTATTTACGCCATCAAAAGAGATTTCAGACTTATATGAGTCGTGTGTTATAATACACTTGTGCTTGTGAAAATTGCACACCAAAGAAGAGTGGAGCGGTATTCAAGTGAAACTTATATTACAGATTCCTCATGTTACAGGAGATAACGGATTGCATTTGTAGAGCTATACGAGATTTTTTCGCTTCAAAACTCAGTCTCGTGTGAAGCCACCTCGAGAAAGAATAACAAGCTCTATACAGGGTGGCATTGAGTAGAAGAAGGTTTTGGTGTCTTCCTGGGGAATAGCATTCCAGGCTGCTTTTATGCGACACGAGAGTTCACCTGTGGTGACTGGCGGAAGCGTTTGACCGGCAAGTCTTTTAGTTTGCATGTCACAGACCTGTTCGATCGAGGACATATCCGGCGAAAGTGCAGTCCTGAGAAGAAGCGATATCTGCCTTTCATGAAAAAAGTCTTGGACTTCATGGACCACATGTGACATAGCATTGTCCTGCTAGATTATAGTGCCAGAATAACTCTGAAGGAAGGGTATCATCTCTGTCTCTGAAACATCGCTGGCGTATCACTGGTAGTTGACCATTCCTTCAATTCGTATTAGGTAAGATACTGAATTGAACTCAATGACGACTCAAACAATGATGCTTGGCGTTGGGCCGGAGTGACGGTGCAAGTAGCTGTTCACCATGATGTCCTCGAACATGTTGTGACGTACTGCATAGGTGAACACATGTGCCAATCTGCAGCGAGACATTCTGTCCACGTAGCTCAGTTGGGAGAGCGACTTACTCCGGAGTGAGGGGACCCAGTTTCGATGCCCGGAGCGGACAAACTTGTACGTTATATTGGCGTCCGAACTTCCGGCTGTTACGTTTCTTGCAATGATGTGACGCGCTTTCCACACGGCGAGACAGGAAAAGTGAGAATTCCTTCTTTAGTGCTTCGAAAAAATAAATCAGTGTGATGTTATGTTCCACACATGAAATTTTCTGGGATTTCTCAAATGCACGTTCTTCATAGGATGACTGCCTACAGCGACACATGGTCGTGGCTGACCCGTGGGCCATGATGCCCCCGGCCCTCTTTCGGGAGGGGAGATGTGATGTGCCTGCCCTGCAGGACGCACATGAGATAAAGTCAGATAGAAGTGAGAGAACATGTCCGTGTAGTTTAGTTGGGAGAGCGATTTACTCCGGAGTGAGGGGACCCGGATTTGATGTCTGAGCTGACAAACGTATAAGTTATAACGTATGCGACCATCGTGGTGCATCAAGTTGAGTCTTGACTCGTCAGACAACTAAACACCACCTGTTTCCAATCAGCACGCCAATGTCTGTATTCGTGACCCCTTTGCAGCCAGAAGACATTGTGTCAGTCAGACAGTAACGTCGAAGTCCTTTCCACCATTTAAACCCAATATGAACAAGGGAGAATATAATGTTCTAAAACAATTACAGGCAAACCGTGATATTGTCATCACTAAAGCCGATAAAGGAGGACATATTCTTCTTCTCGACAAACACATTATGAGGCAGAGGTCGAAAAACTTATTTCCGAGCACCCTATATGGTAATAAAAACATTTCCATAGAATAATTAATTAGAAGAAGTCCGGAAAGTGGTAACAAGTGTTCTTACTCTTGACCAAAACTCAAACAATCATCTAAATCTCTCATATGCCTGTTGTCTACATTTCTATGCACTTTCGAAGATACATACGATTGGTGTTCCTTTCCATCCCATAGTTAGCAATATCGGATCAGCTACACATAAGTTGGCCAAGTTTCTATCTTCGAAACTATCCATCTTAACCACTTCTTCAAACAAAATAGCTGTCAGAAATTCTATTGAGTTTATCAATAGGCTAAAACGACATCCACATACAACGATCAGTTCATGCTATACCTCGATGTTAAATCCATGTTCACAACTATCCCACTGAATGGAGCCCTCGAACCATCGAAAGCAAATCTCACTGAACATTATTTCAGCCAACCGGAAGTACAAGAAATTTTGAGACTTGTGGAAATTTGTATCAGACGAAATAGTTTCCTTCTTCGTGGAAGATTTTCCCAACAGATGGAAGGCTTCACAATACGTAGCCACTGTCACCTATTTTGTGCGAAGTCTACATGCGCCGCTTTAAGGACAAACTCTTTCAGCTATGTACATTCGACATGTGAAGTTGATATGTAGGTGACACTTTTGTTCTCTGGAATGGTATGAATTCGGAAATACTTAAATTAGTTGAACTGATCAATTCAGTTGATCCTCGTATACAGTTCACTCGTGAGACTGAAAATAATGGCTGCTTACCATTCCTGGATGTCCTTGGGTCACGCTCTGAAGGATGTTTTAGTACAACAGTTTATCGAAAACCACCTGCTGTTTTCTCACATGCAAAATCAAATCATGCATGGAAACAAAAGATCCCTGCTTTCTACACACACGCATATCGTGCAATACATATCTGCTCAACTGAGGATTCCTTACAGAAAGAGCTTGATTTTCTTAAACGAATTGCAGTACACACAGGATATAGCACTTCCGTTAGAGGCAAAGCTGTCCAAAAAATTAGGGAACCGAAGCCTGTCTGCTCGCGCACGCCAATAAACCTCACGATACGAAAGAATTGGGAAGTTATCCCATTTGCTCCTCAGATTTGCTTCGAAATTTCAAAAATTCTAAAAATTTTTTTTATAAAAATAAAAATATTTTTTTGAGAATTTTTAATCATAATAAATTTTAAAATTCTCAAAACATTTTTTTTATTTCAAAGTTATTTTCAAATCCAAAAGCAAGATGAATTTTCACGGATCAAAATACTAAGTCCAAGACATAAATTCGAGGGGAATTTATCGGATACTTTGTGAATGTGGACTTTCATATATAGAACAGACATGCTGGGCTTTAAGTTTCCGTGTGAAAGAACACAAGACCTACGTACGGAACTACGAATTGAAGAAGTCGTCTATAGCCCAAAATTTTCACGAAAATAACCATAAATGTTTGTTTGGAAACGCTGCGCTTTCTGATTAACCTGATTCGACTATCAAGTGTAATATACACTGGCGTGCAAAAATTAAGGACGAGATGGTTTTTCGAACGTAACGTCGTGCAGAAGTGCTCCGCATCGACTCAAATCACATCATAAGATCCCCAAGATGTAAGAATATGGTACAAGAGAGCAAAATCATCCAAACAAGGAATCCAAAGGATACAAAAGCACTTTTTTGAAAAGGTAGCTTCGAGCACAACTGGACAGAAGACAGAAACGTCCATGTGACATGCGGCTGCCAAGAAAAATCCAGTCTTCAGTATAGGGGATATGATCCCCCCTGACTGCGTTGCAGGATTTACTACGTCTGTCCATGCTGAGGACGAGGTTGTCAAGGAGCTGTTGAGGCATCGCGGCCCATTCTTCTTGTAGCGCCAATCGCAGCTTTAGAATCGTTGCTGGCGGTTGGTGACGTGCTGCCAAGCGTCTCCCGAGAAGGTCCTACACGTGTTCGATTAGCTTTAGGTCCGGGACCTTGCGGGCTAACCCATGCGTTCAATATCTTCGATCTCCAACAGCTCTGCGACAGCCACTGTACGATGAGGTGTAGCGTTGTCGTTCATGAAGAGGAACTCAGGACCCACAGCACCTCTAAACAGACGCACGTGAGGCAGGAGAACCTCGGTACAATAGCGGACACCAGTGACTGAACCTTCTTGGAAGATTTGGAGGTCAGTACAGCTACCAAACATGATACCTCCTCAAACGAAAACTCCGTCACCTCCAAACTAGTCCCTTTCGATGAAGTTGGAGGTATGATTGCGTGTTCCTTGCTCTCTCCAGATGTGTATACGTCCAGAATCGCTCGTCAGACTAAATCGGCTCTCATCCGTAAAGATAAGTCGACCCCATTGCTGATGTGTCCAGTTCTTGTGTTCCTGGCACCACAGAAACCAACGGCCGTCTCCGATGAGCAGGCGTTAATGGCACACATCGTACTGGTCGTCGTGCAAATAGACCACCTTTGTGCAGCCTCCTGGCTACGGTAAAACGCGATAACGGACGTCCAGTTGTCTGTTGCATGTGCCTTGCGACTTCTACCGCTGTCTGCCGTCTGTCTCTTCTTGCCTGTAGGACAATATACCGGTCGTCCGCCGCCGTGGTTGCTCATGGACGACCACTGCTAAAGTCTCGGACAGCTGTTCCTGTCGTTTAAAATGCTGTCCAAGCTCGTGAAACCATTCTGTGAGTGATCTCGAACTCCTCGATCAAACTAGTCACACTTCGACCTTCTTCCAACTTCAAAATGACACGATCTCGGGTAAAGTCATCCAGATGTCGTCTACTGGATTGCCTGTTGGCCATATCACACGGTGGAAGCAACTCGACGTCGTTCAAACCGATGTACACCATGCAATAGCTTTCACCGAATTGCTGAGCGAACACCGCCAGTGGGCTTCGTACCCTTCCCACATTCCCCCCCCCCCACCTACGTCATGCTGCATATATGCGCATGCCCTATCGTACCGAACCCTAGTCTATCTCCTGAGTGGTCTTTCGGTCCGTTCTGCCTGCTCGTTCCGCTGTTACGCTAATTTCTCCTCTTCGTCCTTAATTTTTGCACACCAGTGTATTAGAAGATTTCCACATATACTGGAACACTTCACGGCGTGTCGATGACATGACATAGACTCCATTTCTTTCTAGCCCGTGGAAATAACTGACTAAAATCCGTGAGTGTCAGAAATCGGACGATGTCACAATGATTAAAATGTTTACGTTCCTTTCACGCTGATGACACCGAGCCAAACACTTTGCAAAACTATTGTCGTTGTATAATAAGCATTTTATTGTGAGAAACGTTGCTACTTTTTTTTTATCTTACCATCAGAATTTTAGTAGTCATAAATTATATTGATATCCATATGTTTTCCCACATTCGGCTTTCTGAATAAAATTACTGTGTTCTAAACAATTCTAGTTTATTGAGCTTTAAAGGGACAGAATAATGATTGATTATTTGACTGTAATGTGAAGTCCATGTTTTGTTAGTCGTTGTATTTACTTTTCCAGACAGGGGTATTAATTTTTTTTGTTTGCGTTTTTTCTTAGACCCAATGCTTGCTTCCGGTATTTCGAAACCAAAATTGGAGCCGGTGTACAAATTGCATGAAAATAACGTCGGGAAAGAAAGGAAGAACAAAACAGCACCAGGTGAGTTGATAAGAATATAAGACCATGCATAAGGGTTGTGTTGTACCGAAAGTAATGCAAAAGTGGGCGTAATTTTTTTATTAACTGACAGAGGTCATGCAAATTGCACATGTTGGTAGAGTAACTCTTCCTATATAGTAACTTGTGACCTGCCTGCCCCGCAGGACGCACACGACATAAAGGCAGATAGCAGCGAGAACGAACGTCTGCGTAGCTCAGTTGGTAGAGCGACTTGTTCCGGAATAAGTGGACTCGAGTTCGATCCCCGGCGTGGACCAAAAATGACGGAGAAATTTACTTTGCAATAATGGCGCCCAAACTTCCCGGATGACCCGACCGTTAAAGTTCTCGCAATAGTGAGATGTTCTTTCCACACCGCGAGACAGGAAAAATAAGAGAATCCCTTCTCCAGCGCTTCGAAAAATAAATGTGCGTGACGTTGCATTCCCCACACCAGATTGACTGGGAGTTCTCAAGTGCACGTTCTACAGCGGATGGCTGCCTGCAACGATTCATGGTCACGGCTGACCCGTGGGCCATGCCCCCGGCCCTCTTTCGGAGGGGGGAGATGTGACGTGCCTGCCCCGCAGAACGCACACGACATAAAGGCAGATAGCAGAGAGAACGAACGTCTGCGTAGCTCAGTTGGCAGAGCGACTTGTTCCGGAATAACATAGACTCGGGTTCGATCCCCGGCGTGGACCAAAAATAACGGAGAAATTTACTTCGTTATAAACTCTTCATTGCCCGTAAATAATGGTTTCCAGGCTGAAGCAACTTTCCGTCATTGAGTTCTTAACGAAGGGAGGGTGCAGGCTGTCCGACAACCACAGAAGGCTACAGAATATTTACGGAGATGACACCACTGACAGGATCCATGTGCACAGATGGATGAAGAAGTTCAAAGAAGGGGGAACCAGCATTGAAAACAAACCACGCAGTGGGAGACCATCATCAGCGACCACTGACACAAATCGTCAGCGAGTGTATGAATTAATTCGCGTGGAGAGACGAGTCACAATCGATGAATTTGTGGCATCACTGGACTGTGGTCACAATGCTATACAGAAGATGATGGAAGACTTAGGATATCGGAAAGTGGATGTAAAGTGGGTACCTCGGCAGTTGACACCCGATGTGAAGAAGAGAAAGGTGGGAGTCTGCTCTGATCTGCTGGATGCATTTAAAGTCAATGAAGACACCTTTTTCCCCATCTGGTGACAGGGGATAAAACGTGGGCTTATCTTTACGATCCGGAAACGAAGAATCAATCCATGGAATGGCGTCATACCTCTTCACCAAGGGCTATGGAGTTCAAGAGCCAGCGATCAGCATAAAACGTCATGGTGACTGCATTTTGGGATGACAGGGGTGTCATTCTCCTTGAATGTTTGGAACGTTGCAGTACCATGACCTTCGAGCAGTTCATTAAGACACTCAAGAAGCTTAGAGAAGCCATAAGGAGGAAGAGACCGAACAAGAATCTGAAAAGGATTAATATTCACCAGGACAATGCGTGACCATACACATCTTTGGCCACAAATCAAGCGTTCAGGAAATTAGGCAGGTCGGTTGTCCCCTATCCACCGCGCTGCCCAGATTTGGCGCCCTCCGATTTCCACCTGTTCGGTCCAATGGAGGAAGATCTTCAGGGACAATGAAGGATTTGATGACACAGATGAGGTGAAAGTGGCTGTGCAGAAGTTGGTACAACAGTCAACACCTGAATTTTTTCAAAGAGGATTCAAAGATTTGGGTTCAAGGATGGCGCAAATGCATCGCTTGCGATGGAGACTGTGTTGAGGCGTACCTTTGTATAGAGGAAGAGTTACTCTACCAACAACTTGCAGTAGAACCCTCGGATTAGATCATAGGAGAATACAGAATGTCATGCAGATGTGTTGAATTGGTCCTATTAGCTTCAGTAAATATAAGTACTAATAACCTTTGTTTAGCACCATCTTATGAGTTAAATTCATTCTTTCTTCATCAACGTGAAGAAAGAATGAATTTAACTCATTTAGGCAATAGCAGCTGGTTCCTTTACTAGTTTTCAGGCAGCTGTTAAGGGCGTAGAGATTGACCACTACGGTTTCCAGAAAACAGGGTTTTCAACAGGCGGTTCAGTTTGTCAATGATCTTAATGCTTTGGAAATGGTTTTATTGCACCAGCATAACCGTGGGAGCATGATTCAAACTTGTGGACTTTCCTGGAATCTCAGCTTTAATGTGTGGAATTTTTCTTTGGAGTGTGTGTGAAGGGGGGGGGGAAGGGGGTGGTTAAACACCACTGTGAGCAACCCGATGGGTTAAAAGAAGTCGCCCGTCACTAATTTTAGCGGCTACTGTTTCTAGTGAAGGGAGAGAGCCAGTGCCGTAAAGCAAAATGCAACATCCATTCCTCACCGGGGTTCGAACCCGGACCTATCTCGCATCGAATTTAACCCTTTTTACCAGTGACGATATTCAAACCCACGTTACGAAGTGGCTGCTCTGCCGACTGAAGTACGCCGGCAAGGCTTATCTCTTCAACTTGCCGTTTTGACATGTATGTCATCTCTGACGTATGTACGTCACTTGGTCAGAAGCCAGTGTTCAGGAAACTACGCCACCGCGGCGGTGTTGTGTGGATTCCCAGGAATGTGCAACTGATGGCCCGCACGTAAGGAAATGTGCGAAGGAGATAATGAAGTCCGAGAGAGCCAAGAGTAGTGTGAAAGGGATAGCGTACAATCAGGGATTCGAAATGGTGTGAAAGAGATTAAAATGATATGGAGCTGACTTGATGGTCATTCAAAGTGAACGACAAAATGGATTAGGGGAGGAAGCGCTCGCGGGTTTTCTGAAAGAAGAGGAAGAAAAGCGTAAAGTTTGCTGGCTGTAGTGGAAGGTGTGAAGTAGATTTGGTGATTTTCCGTTCGTCGGATATATTTTTGAGCAGAAAATATATCCGACGAACAGAAAATCGCATATGGGAGATCCAGGTAGAAATTAATTTTGAAGCGGGAACTAGGGAATTTGGCTCTGAGGTAATCGAGGAAAACGCCTGATACAATTAGTATAGAAACCATAACCTTTCCATTCTCTCATCGGGGAAAAATTGCTAAAACCTCGAACTGTTGAATTACCTGACAGAGAAGGCCTAATGATTTCGCGTGACAGGGAAATGAAAGAAACCATGTTAACAGTCTGTAACAGACGAATAAAGAAATAACTGTATTCTAATTAGGGAATCAAAAGAAACACATTTTTTTTAGGCATTGAGAAGATACTTCTAAGAATCCTGCCGACAGTCTGCAACAGATGAATCAAGAAACAGCTACACTCTTCAATGATAATTAATCGGAAACTTGAAATTTGGTCGTTCTGGGTGGTGCAGTGGTTAGTATACACGGGTGCTAACCGGGAGACGCGGATTCCATTCCAGCTCCAGGACGATGAAATTTTCAAGTTTTCGGATATTATCTGACTTACCATTCATGTCATATTTACACCAATAAACGGATTCACAACTTCAAAATGTGCAATTACGCTCTTATTTGGGAATATAGGGGAACTCTTTTTTGTTAGGTATTGAAAACTAGGAATCCTGTGAACAGTCCGCAACAGACGAATAAAAAAATAACTGTACCACTATTGGGGAAACGTGAGAAACGCCTTTTTCTTAGGTATTGAGAAGACACTTCTAGGATTCCTGTGAACAGTTGGCAACAGAAGAATAAAGATATAACTGTACTCCTATTTGGAAACTTGAGAAACGCCTTTTTGTTAGGTATTGCGAAGACACTTCTAGTGCCAATAACGTGTTAAATCACGGGTTCGGAATAGACGGGAATAGACTGATGAAAGTCCCACACTAAAGAGATATCCAAATACATAGATATCAGTTATACATGAGGTAAAACATAGCATCCGATTTTTTTCGGAATGCAGAAGCTCCGAATTATTTTCAATAGATTAATACGCGACCTCATTATTCTAGTTGCAGCAGAAATTTCAAAGGAAAAAACGATTTACTACATTCAGTTATAATGCAGATGAATACTCAACTTTACCGAACTTGATACAATAACTCCAAATCAGTGAGTAGCTAATAGTTCAGTAATCGATGTAAAAGAGTGCAACAGTCTACTGCACTACGGTTTTTGAAAATTCCAACACGATGAAGGACTACTGATATTAGCTTGAAACTTACAGGATGTATACAACAGAGAGGGACATGCACATGAATAAAACGTTAGTGAAAGAGACCAATCAGTTTCAGAGCAGAGCCATCTGAACGCTCCTGTTTTTGATATAAAAAGCTGGCTCAAACGAGGTGTTGCGATAAGTGAAAAGCCAACATTGAGCCGAAAGGGTGTTTCTTGTGTCTCACTGTGCGCCGTCGCCGAAGAACTTCGTATTATGAACACCTGACGGACTTTGAGCAAGGAAGGATTCTTAGGTATAAAGAGCTGGCTCAAACGAGATGTTGCGATAAGTGAAGAGCCAGTATTGAGTCGAAAAGGTGTTTCTTGTGTCTCACTGTGCCCCGTCGCCGAAGGAGGTCGCATTACGAACACCTGGCGGACTTTGAGCAAGGAAGGATTCTTGGGTATAAAGAGTTGGCTCAAAAGAGATGTTGCGATAAGTGAAGAGCCAACATTGAGTTGAAAGGTTGTTTATTGTATCCCACTATGCCCCGTCGCCGAAGAAAGTCGCATTATAAACTCCTGTCGGACTTTGAGCAAGGAAAATTGTTGGTATGAGAGAAGCTGGATTTTTCTACTGCAAAATTGCCACTCATACTGGACGAAACGCCAACACAGTAATGCGAATGTGGTGTCAGTGGAGAAGTGAGGCTCAGACGCACAGAAATCAGACAAAATGGATAGCAAAATCACACGATTGCACGGGATTACAGATGCCTTAGCCGCATGGCAGTGACCGATCGCACAGTGACATCCATGGTGTTAGCGCTGCAATAGAGTCCCGTCACAGGTGAAGCTTTGCCTTCCAGCACATTTCCACATCGTCTGCTTAATAGAGGATTACTCACTAGCAGCCCATTGCTGCGCATTCGTTTGACCTCAACCATAGACGCCTCAAGTTGTGATGTGTGCTCGAACACAGACACTGGAGAGTTGATTTGGAACAGGGGGTGCGTTTTGCTGAATCACGATTCCACCAGATGCATCATGATGGTCGCACGCATGCGTGTACGAAGAGAACGCGATGAACAACACTTTTCAGCGTGCTCTTTGCAGCGTTATAGCGGCGCTACTTCAAGCATCATGGTTTGGGGCATCACTGGGTTCAATTTGCGATCATATCTGATACGAATTGAGGAAACCCTCAATAGCTAGTGATACATCAGGAATGTTTTAGTGGCCGAAATAGTAGGTACCCTTGCTTCAGAGTTCCTTTGGCGCTATGTTTCACCATTACAATGCTCGGTCACTTGTGACCCAGAATGTTAGTCTCTTCCACGCACGGAAGATACCCGTTCTTTCCTGGCCTGCACGTTCTCCGGATGTGTGCCCAATCGAACATGTCTGGGATATGGTAGCCGTCAAGCGCCTCCACTAGTCACCCCACATGAACTCTGGTCTCGCATAGAAGCAGTCTGGTAGGCAATTCGCCAGGTCGATATTAAAAACCTCTACTATTCAATACCACGGCGTGTAAAGGCTGATATTGTTGCTTGAGGTAGCTTCAAACGTTACCTAGTTTTGAAGCGAAAATGTTTTGTGCAGCTCTAGAAATGTAATCAGTTATTTGCTGTAACATGAGGAATCTGTAACATAAATTTCATTTGAATAGCGTAATTATTTTTTGGTTTTTCGCAAATAGTAGAGTAATACTAGTTCTGGATCGGGAATACAGATGCACTGATCTACAGAAAGCGATGCAGAAAGTCTCAGAAAGTTCCCAACTTGCAGTTAGTCCTGTAATTGCGAAAATAGATCATCGCAGTCACTTAATATCAGTTCTGCATTGGGAAGACAGGTGAATAACAATGTACAGAAGACTTATAACTAGAACTCTGTAGTTCCTGAAATGAGGTCATCCTTGTTCCTCTGGCTCAGGTCATGTGGCACCCATTTTCCTTCTTTTTGAATCTTTCGCATTGCGCGTAAACGATTGGAAATGGTTTGTTGAGTTCCCCCAGTTGTTCAGCTAGTTCTTTTTGCGTTTGAGATGAATCTTCATCCAACAATGCTTGCAGTTCCTCATGTGCAACATTCTGCGGGGCGCCTCTACGTTCTCAATCGCTAACATCAAAATCACTGCTTTAAACCGTCTAAACCAAAACTCACACGTGCGTTTCGATACAATATTCTTCCCCAGAACAGATGCACATGCTTTTGCAGCATTTCTTCCTTGATGAAATTCGTAACGTGTCGAATAAATGCAGTATCGCTTGCCATCTTTCACCTACCGATGTGCAAGTGTGCGTTTGACTGTTGGGTAAACTTCTGTGTCCCATTTTATACTGCGGACCAGTTACGGTCACATGACAACAACGCAGATGAATGTCGGATATGGAAATTAGCGGTATACGTCACGCAAAAAACCCTTTAAAACTTATTTGTAATAAAAATAAATCTTAAGTGAAATCCATTTCGATTCACGATTCTTGGGAAGGGCCTAAAAATTAAGCTTTGTCCATGTGAAATTATTTTATGCGTTTTTGCATTTCATTAACTCTTCATAGCGCGATACGTGGAGTAATTTAAATAATATTATGTCGAATATATGGTTATTCACGCACAATTAATTCAAACTTAAGAAGCGCATTGAAAATTACAAATGATTAGATTACAAGTGATTGAACATTGGACAAGTATACGGCAAAAATATTTCCGATCAAAAATACGGAAATAAATAAAAACATATTTTTCAAAAAAACTTGCGTGAGTAATTTTTTTTTTGTAGATGATCCACAGCTGAATATATTTTTTCGGCAACTGAGGTCGTCGCGGTTTAATAAATCCGTATATTCTGCAAAATATTAGGCTTAATATTTTATCGAATATATGGTTATAAATTTTACCACTGATACTAGAAAAATTATAAATGTAATTAATGAGGCTAAGAAGGTGAAGAAAATCATTAACAATTCACATAAATTTGTACATAATTGCGAAAACATTTGGAGTTTTCGTTTATTAATGTTTTTTTTTCTATTTTATTTTACGGCATATTGTGAGGCTAAGCCCGTTGAATCCCAATTCCAAGTCCCCGCTGGAAAAGTGACGGGCGGGGGGATGGGGGTGAAGTCGTAGAACGCACGGTGTGTCGCATATGGACCGGTGTTGAAATAGTAGCAAATGCGACCCACCCGCAGGGACAAACCGCAGTGGGGGGGGGGGAGTAAGGGAGGCAGTGTGCGCACCTAATCACCTAAGGTCTTCCAACGGTAAATGCCACCGAAGTTTAAAATCTCCGGCAGTTTGTCGTAGCTAAAGTACGACGGCTATTGCTTTGGAAAAGAAAGTGTTTTATTTTTTATATACAGATCAAGTTTTACTAGGAGTATCTTCAGCTGCAATCCATAAAACATGAATACAACCTTATTTTGTAAATACAAACAATACAATAATTTATTAGACTTTTACTAAAAAAACTATTAAACAGGAAATGGTGATGTGGGCATACCCCTAATTTTAAATTTGGGACTTGGATATTTTTTTCAAACAGTTAGTGGCAAAAGATTTGCTTTCAAGGCTGTTTATGGATCGCCAGTCAAACACTGAGCGTTCGTATGAAGATCTAAAATGTACAACAGCTATTTCTGCAGAATATTTAGGAATACTAATTCCAGGTACGTGTAAAATAATCTATGACGAATTAAAAGGAAGGTAGGAAATGTTTTCTGGGGAATGATATTTTCTACATTTTCTAACCAATTGTTATTATGTGGTTGTAATAAAGTCAGAGCATCAATAAGCTATTCTTAAAAATGACAAATGAATCAAAACCATATTATTTTTTAAAATTTTCTGGATATCTGAAATTCATGTGGGAGAAACCGCTCCGTGAATCCCAAGACACGCGTTAAAACTAAAGTACGAACTTTGGTACAAAGCAACTTCTTTAACTGTATAGAGAAAACGCATTTCCGTAGTTCACGTAGTGGTCGCAAATACTACCCATTTCGTCACATCGCAATGTCAGTAGCGCACTCCTCCTCCCCATCTGACCTCCCTTCTTTCTTTTCCCAGCTCTCTGCGTTAATTCGGTCGCATGTACACTGGTGTGCAAAAATTAAGGACGAAGAGGAGAAATTAGCATAACAGTGGAACGAGCTAGCAGAACGGACCGAAAGACCACTTAGGAGATAGACTAGGGTCCGGTACGGTAGGGCATGCGCATATATGCAGCATGACGGGGGGGGAGTGTCGGAAGGGTATAAAGCACACGGGCGGTGTTCGCTCAGCAATTCGGTGAAAGCTATTGCACGGTGTACATCGGTTTGAACTACGTCGAGTTGCTGCCAACGTGTGATATGGTCCACAGCCAATTCAGTAGAGGACATCTGGATGACTTTACCCGAGGTCGCGTCATTGGGAAGTTGGAAGAAGTTTGAAGTGTGACTTGTGTGGCCAAGGAGTTTGGGATCGCTGACAGCATGGTTTCACGAGCTTGGACAGCATTTTAAACGACAGGAACCGCTGTCCGAGAGTTTAGCAGTGGTCGTCCACGAGCAACCACGGCAGCGGCCGACCGGTATATTGTCCTATAGGCGAGAAGAGACAGCCGGCAGACAGCGGGAGAATTCGCAAGGCACATGCAACAGACAACTGGACGTACGTTATCGCGTTATCCCGTTTTACCATGGCCAGGAGGCTGCACAAAGGTGGTCTATTTGCACGACGACCAGTACGATGTGTGCCATTAACGCTTGCTCATCGGAGACGGCTGTTTCTGTGGTGCCAGGAACACAAGAACCGGACACATCAGCAATGGGGTCGAGTTCTCTTTACGAATGAGAGCCGATTTAGTCTGACGAGCGATTCTCGACGTATGCCCATCTGGAGAGAGCAGGGAACACGCAATCACACCTCCAACATCATTGAAAGGGACCGGTTTGGAGGTGGCGGAGTTCTCGTTTGGGGCGGTATCATGCTTGGTAGTCGTACTGACCTCCACATCATCCAAGGATGTTCAGTCACTGGTGTCCGCTATTGTGCCGAGGTTCTTCTGCCTCACGTGCGTCTGTTTAGATGTGCTGTGGGTCCTGAGTTCCTCTTCATGGACGACAACGCTACATCTCATTGTACAGTGGCTGCAGCAAAGCTATTGGAGATTGAAGTTATTCAACGCATGGATTGGCCCGCAAGGTCCCGGTACCTGAATCCAATCGAACACGTGTACGACCTTCTCGGGAGACGCTTGGTAGCACGTCACCAGCCGCCAGAAACGATTCCGCAGCTGCGATTAGCGCTACAAGAGGAACGGGCTGCGATGCCTCAACAGCTCCTTGACAACCTCGTCATCAACATGGACAGACGTTGTTAATCCTGCAGCGCAGTCAGGGGTAATGATATCTCGTACTAAAGACTGGATTTTTCTTGGCAGCCGCCTGTCACATGGACGTTTCTATCTTCTGTCCAGTTGTGCTCGAAGCTACCTTTTCAATAAAGTGCCTTTGTATCCTTTGGATTCCTTGTTTGGACGGTTTTGCTCACTTGTCCCATATTCTTACATCTTGGGGATCATATGGTATGATTTGAGTCGATGTGGAACACTTCTGCAAGACGTTACATTCGAAAAGCCGTCTCGTCCTTAATTTTTGCACGCCAGTGTACTACGATTTTCAACCCCGGTTGCATTTATTGTTCGGAGACCACAGGTGTGCAACACCTAATCTCACCACCCTGCCTTCCTCCTTTCCTCCCCACTCGTCTTTGCTACTGCTGGTCGCATTTCTACCATTTCAACACCGGTCGCATTTACGATTGCTTCGCCACTGATATCCTTCTGATAGGTTGGGAATACATCCTTTTGGTTTCTTGTATAGTTTATAACGAAGTAAATTTCTCCGTCATTTCTGTCCACGCCAGGATTTGAACCCGGATCCCCTCATTCCGGAATAAGTCACTCTACCAATTGAGCTACGCGGAAGTATTATTCTGATTCCTATCTGCCTCTATGTCGTGTGCGTCCTTCTGGCAGGTACGTCCCATCTCCTGGTACGTTACAAGTTTCTATGGTAGAAACTGAGTATTGTGTTCATTCTATCGCCAATGCTGCTCAAACTAAAATGGACGATACTAAAACTACTTAATTTTACAAACATAAAAGAATAAAACGGGTAACCCTAAATTAGGGACGGAAATTTCTTTTTATCCCAGTAGTGTCAAACTCATCGCAGATTTAGGACCCTTTCTAGATAGTGTATTTTTCAAACAAGCTGCAAATAGCGAACATTAAAATTCATGATAATAAAGAAATTCATTCATACTTTAACATAATCGCCTTCCTTGACTTAGGTTATTTAGCATCAAAGTGTCATGAACATTTATTTTCAGGCTGAAAATAATTTATGAACGCTGATCAAAAATAAAGGTTCTGAGACGCAAATGATATTACAATACATGTCATGTTTTTAGGATTTTTAACGAATCGGTTAACATTTATCATCCTTGCAAAGGGTTTAGAATTACTTATTGCTCCAACTTTAATTTAAACAGTGGATTTTTGTTGTATGCAACCAAGCAGTCATTTTGAACTAAACATCATCGTCGATGATACTGCTATTGCTAACTATTTCATGAATTGTCAAAGAGATCTCTTACCAGTCCGGAGTCACTTCTAGGGTGACAATAAAACATAGATACAATCCATTTAATGCCTGCACGTTTGAAAATACAACATACAGGAACTCTTCTTTTTTCTTTGTTTGAAGAGTTGGAACTGATAGCTGAGAGCGCTTACTTAACATTGAACTTTAGTACGTGCTGGCTCTGCCATTAGCAATGACGTTTAAAGGTTACTGTCGGGTGTGCATCACGAGAAGAAAAATAATTATTATTCGGACATTGCTCCTCTACGTGTGATCGTAATGGATGAAAGGCATCAATGTACGTCCCTTTCTCTCTTTCTCTCGCTTTGTACAAGCAATGCTTTGCTACCGATCTTCACTGGGTAAATCTTTTTATCTGCGGTTCATAAAGGGTAATACATGGCATGTCTATCGAAATTATTTTCATTCCATTCCATATGAGAGTGAAGTTTTATGGCTACAGCTAAAGATATGGAAACAGAAGGATGAAAGGGAGAAAATAAATATTTCAGAACGTAATGGGAAAACGTTAGTAAATAAAAATGTGTTATAAACCTACGAAAGATTTCTATTGGGTGAAAAATAAGTTTTAAAGCGTTCTTTGTGTGACGTATACCCCACATATCCGACATTCCCCCCGAGTTGTTGTCATGTGACCGTAACTGGTACAGAGTATAAAATGTGACATAGAAATTTGCCGAACAGTCAAATGCAGTTGCACATCGGGAGGTGAAAGATGGCAAGCGATTCTGCATTTATTCGACACTGCATTCGTTACGAATTTCATCAGGGAAAAAGTGCTGCAGAAGCATATGTATCGATCTGTTCTGTTCTGGGGAGAATATTGTATCGAAAAGCCCGCGTGAGTTTTGGTTTAAACGGTTTAAAGCAGATGATTTTGATGTTAGAGGTCGAGAACGTAACGGAGCCCCGCAGAAGGTTGCACACGAGAAACTGCAAGCATTGCTGAATGAAGATTCGTCTCAAACGCAAAAGGAACTAGCTGAACAACTGGGGGTAACTCAACAAACAGTTTCTAATCGTTTACGCGCAGTGGAAAAGATTGAAAAGGAAGGAAAATGGGTGCCACATGACCTAAGCGAGAGGAACAAGAATCAGAGTGTCATGAAGTGTTTGAATGTGTTGAATAAACAACACAGAAAGTCTTTCCTGTGGAAAATCGTTACGGGTGATAGAAAATGAATACAATACGACAATTCCAAACGCGAAAAAAGGGGGTAGACCTCAGTGAAACAACGACTTCGACACCGAAACGCAATATTCACTCCAAGAAAGTTCTGTTGTGGATCTGGTGGGATATGAAAGGTGTGCTCTATTATGAACTATTGGAGCAGTGTCAAACTGTTAATGTTGATCGCTACGAGCAACAATTGAAGCAGGAAATATGTCGGAAACGTCCATTCACAGGCAAAGGATTGCGTCCCGTGAAATTACTGAATGGCAACGGTAGGCGGCATGTCGCGAATTCGGTCGAGGAAACGTGATTGACGCTTGGCTGGGTAGTTTTGGAGCACCCGGCGTATAGTCACTACATAGCCCCTTCAGACTACCATTTGTTCCGATCGTTGCAACATGGTTTGTTTGCTGTACGGTTGCGGACATGTGACCAAGTGCAAAAATGGATTGACGATTTCAGCGCATCACACGGCGAAGTATTTTTCATATCTGGAATTCGTCAGCTCGACTCTGGCGGAAGGTGTTTGGTAATGGCGGTGCATATTTTGATTCGTAAAGGTATTATTGTTTTCTCTCAAATTACATGTTGCGTTGTCTTGAAATGTTTTAAAACGTATTTGTACACCTAATATATGTATTCGTATTCCAGAGGCATTTATCATGACTGCTAACAGGACTTGGTACTTTCTGAAAAAAGTTAATGGGACGCCGACCCCCACCGAATAATAAGAATTACTTCCAAAAGCAACCCCCCGGAGGCTTCAAATAGAAATCATCGCTCTCTCCACGGTAATAAGTGAGCCACGGAAAAACTCTCACTGGTCGCCACCGGGGAACGAACCCAGGGTCCCCCAGCCACGCGCCGGACGTGCACTCACTGCACCACAGCGGCCTCGAAATTCATACGACAAACTGCCAAACCACTTGGCAGGTTCCCTCCCTCCGAGCCCCGCACAATTCTTGGGATTAACCAAACATGAACAGCAGCAACTGCACGTTTATAAGTGAGCCAGGGAAAAACGGTGAGACTTTTTCTGTGGCTCATTTGTAAACGTGGAGAGAGCGGTGACTTCCATTTGATGTTCCAGGTCCACATCGGCTGTGTATTTGTTGTTCATCCACCAGAATGTTTTAAAGTAAATTAAAACCCAATTTTTAACTCGCAAATTAATGTTTTCTGTGGTGTGGTTCTCTTTTCTGAGTTAAGTCAGTGTAGATTAACGTAGTCAATAAACATGTATAATAAACGTAAGAAAGACTTCTTCTATATTTATGTATTCCAAAGTCATTTATTATTACTACACTCCTAACAGGATTTGGTACTTTCTGAATAATTGGACTCCCTCTCTCCACGCATAATGAGATTTATTTGCAAAAGTAAACCCCCGCTGGCAAAACACCTAAAAATGGCGTCACAGCAAACGAAAAATGACATGTTTAGAACAGCAATCATTTGTAGAACGTCTCGTTTCGTTCTGAGTGGCGCTGTGTTTTAAAAGTTGTTCTTTACGAGGAACTGCATCTGTGTCGTCTTTTTGTTCTGAAGTTGTTTGAAGCAATTGCGTATTTTGCTTTTGTTATGAAGATCTGAGAGAGCTACGTAGAAGTGAAAGGTGAGTCATTACCTTCTTTCAGGAAAATGCCATAATTCAAGTGCTGCGTTATGGCAAAGACTGTCATGAAATGAAAAACAATTTTGGATCCCGTTCATTCTGGAAATTAAAACGTTCTTTAGTTTTTGAAACGTGATGTAGCCTTTGAAAGCACGACGTAACCTTTGTTTTTCTTATTCATTCACTCGAAGTGAAACAAAATAACTCAAATAAATTTCGTGAAAAACTTATGTTCGTATGAGCACTTCATTTGGATATTCCAACACTCAAGAAGAACTAATTCACAACAGTATTAATATTTTAAAGCTGATTACCGTAAGTTAGTAAGCAGAAAACTTGAATAACAAACTCCAAAAACATATAACAACACGACTCGAACACACATTCTTCAATTAAGCACAGCTTCAATGCAGCCTCCATGATTATGACATCACACCAGCACCACTTTTTCGCTGCTTACATATCTTTCGTTCTTATCTGTCAACATGCATACGTCACGCACTCTGACTTCAAGGCTGTTGCCAACACCATATAGGGAGTGAGAAAATATAACGTTAAGGTAGAAAACGCATAAAGAGAATGAACTCAAATTTACATGAAGAAAGAAACTAAAAATGATAATCAAAAACATCTATTATGGGAATTCTTACTAAGAAATTTTTTATTTTAATTGCAAGTTTTCGAAGAAAACTCTTCTCTTTCTTCAGGTTGATTTTTGTTGCCATTTTTTCCCGTCACTCTCGCGGTTACGGTTAACCTTGACGGTTACGGTTATTTTTCATCACATCCTGCCAGATGCTGGGCAGTACTTCTTCTGCCTAACATCTGACAGGATTAATTCACATAGTTCTACCTATATAGCAGGTACATGGATGACATCTTATTTATAATAGATAGCTCAGAAATTGCTCCAGAAAGAATTCTAGACACATTCAATTAATTAAATGATTTCCTTAAGTTACCCATTGAACTTCAAAAAGGAAGAAAAATTAACTTCTTAGATATTACTATCTATTATAAAGATGAAAAATTCCTCGCTAGTTAGTATAAAAAAATAATGAACACTAATAAACTATTGGATTTCAATTCCTACCATCCAGTTTCTATTAAGAAGAATGTGGCAAGTCAGTTTTTAGAAAAAAATAATAAAACAGTATGTACAGCAGATAAGAAAGAAGCCCACAAAGAAAACTTAGAGTCATACTTGCAGAAAAAAACTATCCTAAAGAAGAAATTGAGAAGCTTCTGAATTTTACTTGTAAGAAGAACCCGCAAAAGCAAGAAGTAAAATTCACTAATAAAAATTCTTATCACGAAGGTTTACTTGAGTCCTTAAAGAGAATAAGTAAGAAGTATAATATTAGGCTAGCTCCAAGTTTAGAGAACAAGGTTAAGAAATTTTATCCATTTAAACCAGTACCATGTGATTTACTTATAACTTTTTCGTAAATAACAACAAAATCATACAGTAAGTTGAGAATTATACATGTGGTATTGGAGAATCATTTTATCAAAGCAAATGTTGGAATTGTCCTCCATTTTCTTGTAAACACAGTTGAACACGCCGCACCATATTCACTGATATCTCATGTAGAGTAACGAGCAGTAACATTGCCAATTTCAGTCATGTCCTCCATTTTCTTGTAAACACAGTTGAACACGCCGCACCATATTCAGTGATATCTCATGTAGAGTACGAGCAGTAACATTGCCAATTTCTGTTATGATTGTTTCACGCAATGCATCCAATGTTTTTGGATGGGTTTTGTAAACTCTATCCTTTAAGTAGCCCCATAAAAAAGTCAGGGGAAGTTAAGTCCGGAGATCGGGGAGGCCATATGTTTTTTTAAATTAATCTGTCATCAAAGAAGCTGGTTATGAGTTCCATTGAGACTTTCGATGTGTGACACGTAGCGCCATCCTGCTGAAAGTAGCTCTCTGTCAATTCAATGTCATCAAGTTGTTATACAAATTCATTGAATATGCGGCAATAAACGTTCGTGTTACAGTCTCAGAGAAACAAATGGGGCCAATAATTTTCGTAGACGAAACCGCACACCATACACCAACCTTTTGTGAATGCATCGGCGTTTCACACATAACCTGTGGGTTTTCAGCAGCCCAGTATCTGCTGTTTTGCGATGTGACGTAGCCTGACAGATGAAACCAGGTTTCATCCGTAAACCATGTGATGGAGAGAATATCAGATTGCAAATTTAGAAAATTTTGAAACCATTTGTAGTAATTTACTCTCTTTCCCTTGTCCGGTTTCTGCAGCTGATGGATTACGTGCACTTTAAATGGTCGAATATTCGCTTTTTTGCTGCCCTTTGACACGTTCCGTATGAATATCCTGTCTGTTGGTTAATCTGCGCAACGATTTCGTCGGAGATTGAAGTAAACGTTGCCGAACATCGTCCACTCGCGTTTGGGGCATTGGAGGGTGATGTCTACCGCTACCGCTGAGAAGAGAACCGGTTTGCTCCAGTTTTTTTGCCATTGACAGAATTGTTGACTTGCTTGGCACTTTTCGAACTCCAAACTCTCTTCGAAATGCTCGTTGCGTTTTGATGACAGAATTGGTCACCCAATACGATTTCACTCAAAAATACGCTCTGGAACAGAGTACTGCATGTTTCCGAATGCACGCAAGTGAATCACAACGCAACCACAAACAAATCACGAGCTGAGTTGCAGTTACGGTTAACATTCTTCTTCACGGTGACGGTTTTCATTCTCCAGGAGTTGCTGCTTCTATTGAAAAAAAGAGGAAGTTTCTTGCGCGATCCCTTGCAAAAATGTAAGGTTTTTTCAGGGTACTGGTTTAAATGGATCACCCTGTACTTCACAGAGAAGAAGATATTTAAAAAATGCAAGGTGTTTTTTATGAAGTAAAATGTAGTTGTGGACTATCTTACATAAGTGAGACAGGTCGCAGACTAGAAACTCGTATAGCAGAGCATAAAGTTGCTATAAAACATTGCTCCAGCAAGACTGGTTTAGATTGGCATGTTAGAGAAACTGGTCATAGCATGGATTGGAATTTCCTTAAAGTCATCAGTTTCCAGAGCAATTTTCAAAAAAGAAAGCTGAAAGAAGGAATAGAGATTGAGAAAAATCAGAATTCCATCATCAATGACTGCAGAGGATTATCTCTGCCTAACATCTGGCAGGATTTGATGAAAAATAACCGTAACCGTCAAGGTTAACCGTAACCGCGATAGTGACGGAAAATATAGACAACATAAGACATCCTGAAGAAGGAGAAGAGTTTTCTCCGAAAATTTGCAATTAAAATAAAAAAATTCCCAGTAAGTATTTCCATGATAGAAGTTTTTGACTAAAAATGATAGTTAAATTAGAGTATGTGTCGTAAAAAGTAATGCTAAATTTGTAAGGGAAAGATTAATTTGCTAGTTGATATCTATACTCGGGGCAAACCTAACCTGATTACACTGTTAATGCTGTGAAACCGATTCACCGACAAAATATCCCTTGGATATCAGCATTTCTGCGCGCACAAACAGAGTGCCATGTGTCGCGGAACCTTTCCCCGTAAGGGAGACTTCAGGCAAGACAAAAGGAAACTCCCCGCGTTCCATCGCGAAGTCACCCCTCAAACCCCACGTGTTCTTAACCTTACTGACCACCAGAAAACGATCTCTGAATGAGTATTTTAAAACAGTAACCAGGAGGAAAGGAGTAAGCTTAATCGCCAAACCATTATCTCTCTACTTGCTCTCAGGCTAACACAATTCTCCCCTTCCTCTCGCAGTAAATATCTTCTGCGTATAATGTATAGCCTCTCTGAAGCAAAACACATGTGACAATGACGTCGCAAAAATACAAATGTTTGAATTTTTTAGAAGCACGACCGAAACTAGGATCTTAACTTTTATAATGCACTTACATACAACATTTAGAACATACACTGCTGGCCACCCAAAATGCAACACCAAGAAGAAAGCATCAGATTGGCCTGAAATTCGCAGCATGCGTCGCCCGCGAGAGGACATGCAAACGATTAGCATTGCAGGGACATATGCAAATCATATGCGCCCGGCACGCCACCGAGAAGCACCATAAGAAGGGTGCACAGAAGGCGGGGTGCAATTAGTGGAAGTGTGTTGTGCTGCCGGACATGTGCGTGGCAAGCTTCCTGAAGCCTCGTCGTAGAATACGGCAGTCATTCCAGCACGTTTCGGAGTTCGACAGAGGAAGAATAGTGGCTTATTGCGACAGCGGTTTATCGTACCGAGACATCGGCGCCCGTGTGGGACGACATCCAGCCACAGTGAGGCGAGTATGGATTCGGTGGGTGCAGGAGGGACGGAAGGACCGACCGACCGACCGATGTGAGCGATTGCCGCAGCCGCGGCACACCACCGAACGAGAGGATCAGCATGTTGTGCGGCGGGCATTGACGGCTCGCACTGCCACATCACGAACGTTCGCGCAGGAATTAGGGTGTGTTGTACTGCGGGCATTGACGGCTCGCGCCGCCACATCACGAACGTTATCGTAGGAATTAGGGTGTGTTGCGCAACAACGCAACAACCTGTGTCAGCACGTACCGTTCGAAGTCGTCTGCAGGAGCGGGGACTTGTCGCACGGCGCCCATTGCTCCTATTACCATTGACGTTACACCACCGGCGAGTGCGGCGGCAGTGGGCCGATGAACGCCGCACCTAGACTACGGAATGGCACGATATTGTCTTCTCCGACGAATCCCGCTTCTGCCTGCAACACCACGATGGTCGGATCCGCGCGTGGCGGCACCACGGCGAGAGACTGTATGATGTCTGCATTTTGCATCGCCATACTGGTCCGTCGCCTGTTGTTATGTTTTGGGGCGCAATTGGATATGACACCCGCATCCCTCTGGTACGCATCGCCGGTACACTCAACAGCCACCGCTACACCTCCGACGTTTTGGAGCCTGTAGACCTCCCTTACCTGCAGGACCTGCCAGCGGCCACGTTTCAACAGGACAATGAGCGCCCGCACGTGGCACGCATCGTGGAACAATTCTTCACGGCCCACTAGGTGTCTCTGCTGCCGTGGCCCGCTTGTTCTCCCGATATATCGCCCATCGGACACGTCTGGTCGCTGATCGGCAACCGAGTGGCCCGGCAAGCACCACCCGCGGCTACGCCTGATGAACTGTGGCAACGTGCGGAAGCAGCCTGGACCGACATACCCCAAGCCGACATCCAAAGCCTCTTTCGTTCGATGCCGCGGCGTGTAGCGGTGCCAGCCATGGGGGCCACACGAACTATTGATGTCTGCGTGTTCCGCAAGTCGCACGGGCCTGTAAGCTCAATCGTTTCATCTTTGTATCTGTTGTTATGTGTCCAGTAAATCTGGCTTTGCTATCTCGTGTCCTTCTTGATGTTGCATTTTGGGTAGCTAACAGTGCATATACATGCCCTTTTTACATCTCAGTTCAAACTGGAACACGGGTTTTTTCAACTGGAACTATATTATGCAGTGGGAGTGCACACTCCGTAACTTTAACTCCATAGTCAGGTTAGCCTTGCCCCCAGTATGGCTCCAAGGAGATCGTATTCTTATGACCAACGTTTTGTGACTCAGATTTTGTTAGAGCAAAAACTGACGTCAAAATGATTTTGCAAACGGTAGCTTGAGGTATCACCAAATACGGCGTAGCACTGGAATATGTACTTGGTGGAAATTTGCGTGCATGTTATTGAAGCTGAATGTACACTACTGTTTCTGAAAATTACAACACGAAGAAAGAATCTCCCTATTCAAATGAAATTTTCGCTATAGATTAATCACGTTACAGGAGATACCTGGTGGCATT
Source organism: Macrothele yani (assembly GCA_039090855.1). Lineage (NCBI taxonomy): Eukaryota > Metazoa > Arthropoda > Arachnida > Araneae > Macrothelidae > Macrothele > Macrothele yani. Next base: position 120,804,172 of record CM076989.1, read on the forward strand.
TGTAGAACTATACAATAAATACACACAATTGACGTGGATTAGAACATCAAACATAAGTCAAAAGTTTATAAACGTGGAAAGAGCGATGACTTCTGTTTGAGAACTGTGGAAGACTTTTTCGCTTCAAACCTCAGTATCGTGGGAAGACACCTCGAGCAACAATAACAGCCTCCACATGGCGTGGCATTTATCGGAAGAGGTTTTTGATATAGTTCTCGGAAATAGCCTGCAAATCTGCTTCTATACGAGACCAGAATTGATTTGTGGTGATCGGCGAAGGCGCTTGACGGGCCAGTCGTTTAGCTACCGTGTTGCATACATGTTTGATTGGGGACATATCCGGCGAACGTGCAGCCCAAGGAAGAAGCGGTATATGGTTTGCATGAAAGAGGTCTTGGACATTCCACGCCACATGTGGCTGAGCAATTTTCTGCTGGAATATAGCGCCAGGACAACTCTGAAGGAATGGTAGCATCTCTGCCTCTAAAACAACGGTGTTGTACCCTGGCTGTTAGGGGTTCCCTCAATTCGCATCAGGCGTGATCACAAAGCGAACCTAATTTTGCTCCAAACCATGACGCTCTGCGTTTGGCCGGTATGACGTTGCAAAGTGCCGTTAACCACAATGTCTTCGAACACGCATGCAACCATCTTGGTGGCTGAGTCGTGACTCGTCAACTCCCTCATCGCCTTATGTTGCCAGTCAGCGCGACAATGACTACGTTTGTGCCGCTATTCCCGCCTGAGTCATATGTGGTTGAGGGTCAAAGGAATGCCCAGCAATGTGCTGCTAGAGAGCAGTCCTCTGTTAAGTGGAAGAACGTAAAACTCTGCTGGAGGACAGAGCCTGATTTGTGACAGTACTTCACTGCTGTGTTAGCACCCCTGCTGTCACTGTGCGATTGGTCACTGTCATGCGGAGGTAATGCCCATCATCCCGCGCAGTTTTGCGGTCCGTTTCCCGGATTTCTGTAAGTCCCAGCCTCATCTGTCCACTGTCCCCACGTTTACATTTGCATGTCCCGATCTCTAGTACATATCTTGTAAGTTTCAAGCTAATACTATAAATTCATCATGGTGTTGCAATTTTCACAAACAGTAGTGTATATTCTCAGTCCAAGAAACTTTTTCTCTGGAAGCTGCAATCTTCAGCTATAACACCTGATATCTTTTTCATCCTTATATTCATGTAATGTTTTGCAGAAATAGTAACATGTTTATCCACACATGTCTGATATACATGCGCTACTCTATATTTTTCATTTTTTTTAATTTCAAGTTATCAGACCTCTTTATGAAGACTTAAGGGGAACTAATCGAGGTGGAAGGCGTATTGTTCCTCTCGTCAAAGTCGGATATTCACACAAGTCCAGATACCTACAAGGTATTTCGACCTACATTTTCTTGTAGTAATCCGATAGCTTTTGGAATAATGATTGTCAAGATGTCGTAAACCAACAAATTTTAATTAGTTCACAGAAAACAGCGGCTAATAAAAGTTTCTGTTGGAATACTGTTTTTACCAGATGTTTTGTACCATTGAACAATTTTATAATATGCAAAGGCGGGACAATTTTACCTAACGTGTTCCGAATATTTCGCCGTGAGTTGCAACACTTTCCATAGGTTTATATTAATGACGTTAAATCACGGCGTCTCTCTAGTTTTCCAGTGGGATAGAGGAACAATGAAGCTTTGTGCGATTTTTTCTGGTTTCAACATTCATACGAATGTGAGAAGATAGTCACCGAGTCGTGTTACCCTGAGGTAATTTACATTTCTTTCACACGAGAATTACACTACATAATATGCAAACATTTCGAAACATATCGTCTTACATCAGATTTTGAGAAATATGATGCAGGTTTCATTAGTGCAAGCTCGTCGTCATGTTTGCCCATAGTATTTGTACACTATCTACCAACAAGTAATTGGACACCTGTGATAGCAAAGGAAAACGAAGTTTATTCACCTTCAATAGTTAGTGGAGCCTCCACGAGTGGCGATTACACTGCGACCCTCCGGGGTATACTCTCAACCAGGCGTTGTACGACGGCTAGCGGCATTTTCTTCCACTGGGCTTGGAGAAGACAGGTCAGTTCCTTCACCGATTTCGGACGGTGGGGGCACCCCTTAAGTCGACGCTCCAACTCGTCCAAGAGGTGCTCGATAGGGTTAAGGTCCGGGCTCTGCGAAGGCCAGTCCATTCGATTAACCCCATTGTCACCATACCAAGCCATGGTGGACCTCACAACATGACAGGTGGCATTGCCATATTGAAAGTAACATGTGTCCACCCCGTAAAACTGCCACAACGTAGGAAGCTCATGGTCATCCAAAATGGTGCAGTAGGTCTCGGCGTTGAGTCTACCAGGAATTCCGACCAAGGGTCTCGTGCCATACCAGGAAAACACCCCCATAGCATAATACCAACGCCGCCGAACTTCACAGTTGGCCCAATACATTCCGGCAGGAGAAGCTCTCCAGGCAGACGCCAAACCCAGACCCTGCCATTCGAACGGTAGAGGGTGAACCTTGATTCGTCGCTCCAGAAAACCTGTTTCCACTGTTCAACGGTCCACTGTCGACATTCTTTGCACCACGTTAGCCGAGCAGCGCTATTGGACTTGGTGATCAATAGCTTGTGGGCGGCAGCACGTCCATGATAACCGAGCAGATGGGCTTCCTTACGGATGGTATTCATCGGAAGAACACTCCCGGATGCATGTTGAAACTCCTCGCGGATGTGGCCCATCGATGTGGGGCTGTTGTTCCGAATTTCTCTGGTCAGCACCCGTCGGTCTCTAACTCCCAGTTTTGTGGGTCTGCCGGGTCGGGGCACATTCCAACAGTCACCTCTCATCTTCCATTTGCCACTCACATTGGACACTGTCGATTTTGGGTACTTCAATTCTCTGGATATATCACGTATGGATCGGCCATTTCTGTAATACCCGACGATAGCACCTTTCTCGAAGTCAGAGAGCTCCGAACTGCGTGGCATCTTGCATGCGACTGGTTGCGTTGTTGTTTCCCACACGATATTTAACGGCGGCGGACTACGTGTATCAGGACCGCAGATATCGTCGATTGTAGGGGTGTCCAAATACTTGTTGGTAGTTAGTGTATAAATGTGTTTCTGGAACTCCAACTTGGTGTTTCATCTGATGATGTGCTCGTAGCGAGAACGAAAATGCTGATGTTATTTTAACCATGTAAATATATTTAACTTGTGCATGTTTTTAGTTATTAAAGTTTGCCTATAACTGGAAACATTCAGCAAGTTTGAACGCCGTGCATTAACAGCAAGTTTGTTACCCTGAGTAGTCTTTGTGGCACGAAAAACCTTGTTTATTATGTATTGGAAGTTTTCGAGTTCTTGCACCATCTTCATTAGAGCCAAGACCTTGTCCTATCCCACTACAACCTTTTCACTCAAAAGTGCATTTGTTACAAGATCGGCACTTCGCTTCGGCGGAGGACGTGGAATCTGGAATCAGAGAGCTTCTCTCCTAGAAACCTGCCGAGTGAAACGGCTGTAGGGTTGTGGATCTGGTGAAACGTTGACAATGGACTATAGAAAACAACAACCTGTTCTATGCAGAATGTTGTAAGCGTGTATGGCTTTCTTTCATCACTAAACGTTTCTGCTGGAAACTGAATGAACATTTGACTCTCTTTGTTACCCACAGTCGTATCAGAATAATATGACCACCTACCTAATAATAGGAAAAACCACACTTGGACCGGATGATAGCGGTGAAATGGCGTGGCACTGACACAGTGAGGCCCTGGAAAGTTGCCAGAGGTACGCGTACCCACTCGGACTGCAGCACAGCACGGAGGTCCCGGAGATGACGTGGTTGTGCGTCGGCACGTCGAACCTGTCTATCCAAATAGTCCCACAAGTGCTCTATGGGATTGAAATCGGGCGATTTCACCGTCCAAGGGAAAAAAGAGACATTGTTGGTAGACACCATGACCACCAGGGTAAACGAACAAAATGAAGGAATGAATGCTCTCAGCGAGGATGGATAAGTAGCCATTGGCGTCCGGAAACCCGTGCAATGGTACCAGCGGTCCCAGGTCATACCAGGAAAACATCCTCCAGACATGCGCACTGCCACTGCCGGCCTGTACGTGACCGACAAGCGTATCCGGGCGTTTCTTCTCGTGTTCCTGACGCCGTATCCGCCACCTCGCCTCACGTCTTTGGAGTAGAAACCTCGAGTCGTCGAAGAAGGCTATATTTTTCCAATCTTCCGTTGTCCTATGACTGTAGTCCCATGCGAACTGCAGGTGTCGTGGCCGATGAACCCGGGTTAATATGGGCGCCTTGACCCAACGTCGACTCCGGAGACCCATATTTAACAAGGTTCGCTCTACTGTTATCGAGGACACGTACCTGCGTGCCCGAGCTTTCATTTGCGTAGTCAATTGCTGCACTAATGCGCATCGACTGCTCTATACCAGTTAACGGAAGCGACTGGGGCCCATAGACTTTGGGGCTCCACAGTTATGACGTCGGAAGGTACTCGGTTTGCTAGCGGTCTATTCTTGGTACACCCTTACTACGGTACCTCTCGAACAGCCCTTGAAGTCTGCTGGTTCTGAGAAGTTTCTACTCTTGGCGAGGTAGCAGATGAACGTTCCTTTTTTAACGTCCGTCAAATCACTATATCTGCCCATTGTGCACACGTCACACGCTATGGCTCATCTGTACCGGCAGGCCGCGTATAAAACCGTGTTGTCAGCCGTGTCACATGCTGCACTCTGTGACACGCCTGGTCGGGTACACTGTGATTCCGGAGATGGTTATATTATTCTGATAAAACCGTGTATGTGCCACACGCCTTTCGTCTCTGGACACTCAACACTCTCGTCTTAGCTTTTTATTTTCATATGACTCACTGTCAGCATTGTGAACACTTACATTTTGCTCTGAGAAGTATTGTGTCGCTGAGTAAGGAAATTTTTTAATAAGTAACAAAATTTACCTATCAGACAGAAGCTCAAATGGAAAGTTATATTAGAAGTACACATAATGTTCTGGTGGCGAAGGAAGGTGCTTCTCTGCTTGTGACTCACCACAAAGGTGAAGCACGTGTCAAGACGCAAATATGCGGCAATACGTTACCTTTCTTCTTCACCAGAAAATGCTGTGATGTGCACCTCTAGTATAACTTTCCGTTTGAGTTTCTGTCTGTTATGTAAATTTCGTTACTCATTAAAAAATTTCTTACTGAGCGGCACATTACTTCCCGAGCAACTTGTAAGTTTTGACAATGCTGACAGTGAGTCATATGAAAACAAGTTAGTAAACACATGCAATGCATTGATTATGATTCGCTTTCCAACATACCAGAAATTATTACTTAAGTTATGAGGATAATGGCTGTGGAATAAATCACGCTCCAGTGTCCTGAGCTTTGACCCCACTTCGATGATATTCAACAGAACCTGTTTAGTACACCTCAAGAATAACATACTGAAGTTTTGTCGCAATAGAAGCAGTTTTACGCAATTTATGAGAATAATGGCTGTGGAATAAATCTTGCTTTTGTGCAATGACCTTTGACCCCATTTCGTTGATATTCAACAGAACCGGTTCACTATACCTCCGGAAGAACATGATAACGTTTTGTCGCAATCGAAAATTTGTTTGGTAAGTTATGATGCACAAGGGCAATGGAATGGATCCCACTCCAGTGTCCTGACCTTTGACCCCATTTCGCCCATTTTTAACAGGGTTCGTGCCCAGGTAGTTCCCTACCACATACTAAAATGTCATCGAAATTGAACCATATTTACGCATGTTATGACGCATAAAGGCAATGGAATGGATTCCACCTTTATGCCCTGACCTTTGATCCCATTTCACCCATTTTCAATAGGGTTCGTCCCCAGGTGGTTCCTTACCAAATACTAAAATTTCATCGAAATCGAACCATATTGACGCATGTTATGATGCATAAAGGCAATGAAATGGATCCCGCTTTTATGTCCTGACCTTTGACCCCATGCCACCCATTTTCAATAGGGTTCGTTCCCAGGTGGTTCCTTACCTCATACCAAAATTTCATCGAAATCGAACCATTTTTACGCACGTTATGACGCATAAGGGCAATGGAATAAATCCCGCTCTTATGCCCTGCGTGACCTTTGACTCCATTTCGCCAATTTTCAATAGGGTTCGTGCCCAGGTAGTTTCCTACCACATAGTGAAATTTTATCGAAATCGAACCATATTTACGCATGTTATGACGCATAAAAGTAATGAAATGGATCCAGCTCTTATGGCGTGACCTTTGACCCCACTTCACCCATTTTCAATAGGGTTCATCCCCTGGTGGTCGCCTACCACATACTAAAATTTCATCGAAATCGAAACATATTTACGCAAGTTATGACGCATAAGGGCAATTGAATGGATCCTGCTCTTATGGCGTGACCTTTGACCCCACTTCACCCATTTTCAATAGGGTTCGTCTCCTGGTGGTCCGCTACCACATACTAAAATTTCATCGAAATCGAACCATTTTTACGTGAGTTATCGTGCCGACAGACAGACAGACGGACGGACGGAAAAAGCTGGAGCATATACGGTTCTTCAACCTACGGTTGGAAAGCGTAAATAAAAAGCTAAGACGAGAGTGTTGAGTGTCCAGAGACGAAAGGCGTGCAGCACAAATACCAAGAAGAGTCAAAATTTTGTTCGGTTTGAAACTGAATAGTTTAATGACGAAAAGGGGTAGGTAGGGGCTTTGTGTGTTACCCCCGCAAATTTGGAAACTTTAGATATTTCAGAAACGTGATTTTAAAAGGCAACGTTTTAATAGCGCACTCACGGACAATGAAATTTGCTCACCAAGAAGTAAGCATCGGATTGAACTAAAATTTAATGGACGTAATGATACAGATGAATGATACAGATAATGGAAAAAACAGAGCTGCAGGACAATTAGAGAGGGATATGTGGCATGCAGTCCGGTTATCTTCAACAGCGCGTCGCATCGCTTCGTACATACATGCTGCAATACTGTGCGGCATGGAGGTGAACAGACGCCTGATGTTGTTCTGCGGCAGACTGACCCACACGTATTGGACGGTGTGCTTCAAATCCCGGATAGTGCAGCACGGGGGCAGCCGGCGTTTCAACTGGTCCCACACATGCTCGATTGTAGACATGTTCGGGGAGCGGAAAGGCCATGGAAGTGTCTAGACATGACGTAGGTAGTCCTGGGCAACCCGAGCCGTGTGTGAGCTGGCATTATCCTGCTGGTATAACGCACCTGGAATCCCGGCCAGGAATGGGAGCACATATGGCCGCAGGATCTCATCCACATACCGCTGGCCCGTCAATGATCCACGTACAACTACTAGAGCTGATCGGCTATCGTAGGCAATGACTCCCCAGACCATAATGCCTGCAGTGGGGGGAGGTGTGGCGCTCGATAAGTTGCGCAAATCGACGCCTCTGGCATCTACCCGGCATTCTTGTCACTCTGTACTCTTGCTTGCGTCGGCCGGTGGTTTTCGCTTTCATGGAGCATCGACTACACGCTGGTTTATAAGGCTGCAGGTTCGTGCATGCAGCACCACCACAGGGTGTGCGGTCATGCGTACTCGCACCAAATGTGGATCATTTGCATACCAGCACGCACTCTAGCTATTTGCAAAGTTTCGCGGTTGTGGCATGTTTTTTTCTTGGTGCGAAAATTTCATTGTCCGTGACTGTATTTGAAATTGTTTTATGTCTCATGGCAACAATTGACCGTGTTTTCTTCATAAAGACAAGGAAGCGGCAAAGAGCCAAAGACCATAATGTCCCATCGCAATGAAAAGCCAATACATGGGTATACTGAAAGTTTCTGTGGCAATGAGGTAATGCCAAATTTGAGTTCCATGACTTATTTCAGATTACTTAAAACACGCTGAAAAGCAAAGAGTTTTGTTTAAAATGCCAAGAATTACATTAAAACAAATCTAACGCTGTAACATAAACACAGAAATCCCAGAAGACTATAACAGGATTTTAATTTATGTACCATATTTAGACGTGTTTTTTAGTGCTTTGGAAGATCAATTTCTCGCACACAAATTGGTCTTTTCAAGATTCCTCACTTTTTCCGAACTCGTTTTCTGCACAGATAAGTAGCAAAATACAAAATACAGGTGGTCAACCATTATGTGGTGATAAGAATCTCTCTCTCTCTCTTCGTTGCTCGATCCGAGCGTCGTGACCCAATGCACGTCCTGTCGGTGGTCAAGGTTCACCATTCCTGTCTATTCTCAACAGTTCTCATGATTTCTTCAACCGATAGATTTGTGAGAAATTTTATTTGATCGATGAATCTTTCTCTCTCTCTTCGTTGCTCGGTTCGAGCGTCATGACCCAATTCACATACTATCGGTAGTCAAGGTTCGCAATTCCTGTCTATTCTCCACAGTTCTCATGATTTCTGCAACCGATAGATTTGTGAGAGTTTATATTTGAGCGACGAATCTCTCTCTCTCTCTCTCTCTCTCTCTCTCTCTCTCTTCGTTACTCGGTTCGAGCGTCGTGACCCAATTCACATTCTGTCGGTAGCCAAGTTTCGCCTACCGACAGAATTCGAGCGTCGTGATCCAATTCACATCCTGTCGGAAGTCAAGGTTCGCCATTCCAATCTATTCTCCACAGTTCTCATGATTTCTGCAACCGATAGATTTGTGAGAGTTTTTATTTGATCAATGAATCTCTCTCTCTCTCTCTCTCTCTCTCTCTCTCTCTCTCTTCAATGCTTGGTTCGAGCGCCGTGACCTAATTCACATCCTGTCGGTAGTCAAAGTTTGCCATTCCTGTCTATTCTCCACAGTTCTTATTATTTCTGCAACCGATAGATTTGTGAGAGTTTTATTTGATCGATGAATCTCTCACTCTCTCTCTAACTGTCTCTTTCTGTCTCTCTCTATCTATCTCTGTCTCTCTATGTCTCTCTCTCTCTCTCTTCCGTTGCTCAGTTCGAGCGTCGTGATCCAATTCACATTCTGTCGGTAGTCAAGGTTTGCCATTCCTGTCTATTCTCCACAGTTCTCATGATTTCTGCAACCGATAGATTTGTGAGAGTTTTTATTTGAGCGACGAATCTCTCTCTCTCTTCATTACTCGGTTCGAGCGTCGTGACCCAATTCACATTCTGTCGGTAGTCAAGTTTCGCCTACCGACAGAATTCGAGCGTTGTGATCCAATTCACATCCTGTCGGAAGTCAAGGTTCGCCATTCCTATCTATTCTCCGCAGTTCTCATGATTTCTGCAACCGATAGATTTGTGAGAGTTTTTATTTGATCAATGAATCTCTCCCTCTCTCTCTCTTCAATGCTCGGTTCGAGCGCCGTGACCTAATTCACATCCTGTCGGTAGTCAAAGTCTGCCATTCCTGTCAATTCTCCACAGTTCTCATGATTTCTGCAACCGATAGATTTGTGAGAGTTTTTATTTGTTCGATGAATCTCTCACTCTCTCTCTTCGTTGGTCGGTTCAAGCGTAGTGACCCAATTCACATCTATAACGAAGTAAATTTCTCCGTCATTTTTATCCGCGCCGGGGTTCGAACCCGGATCCCCTCATTCCGGAATAAGTTGCTCTACCAATTGAGCTACGCGGACGTTTTATTCTGATTCCTATCTGCCTTTATGTCGTTGCGTCCTTCTGGCAGGTACGTCACATCTCCTGGTACGTTACATCATCTCCCCCTTATTTTTTTTTTTTTTTTTGTCGAAGTGCTGGAGAAGGGATTCTCTTATTTTTCCTATCTCGCGGTGTGGAAAGAACATCACACCAATGCGAGATTTTGAACGGTCGGGTCATCCGGATAGTTCGGGCGCCATTATAACGAAGTAAATTTCTCCGTCATTTTTATCCGCGCCGGGGTTCAAACACGGATCCCCTCATTCCGGAATAAGTTGCTCTACCAATTGAGCTACGTGGACGTTTTATTCTGATTCCTATCTGCCTTTATGTCGTGTGCGTCCTTCTGGCAGGTACGTCACATCTCCTGGTACGTTACACATCCTATCGGTAGTCAAGGCACGCCATTCCTGTCTATTCTCCACAGTTCTCATGATTTATGCAAGCGATAAATTTATGAGGGTTTTAATTTGATCGATGAATCTCTCTCTCTCTCTCTCTCTCTCTCTCTCTTTCTCTATCTATCTCTGTCTCTCTCTGTCTCTCTCTCTCTTTCTCTTCGTTGCTTGGTTCGAGCGTCGTGACCCAATTCACATCTTGTCGGTAGTCAAGGTTCGCCATACCTGTCTATTCTCCACAGTTCTCATGATTACTGCAACTGACAGATTTGTGAGAGTTTTTATTTGGTTGATTAAATCTGTCTGGGCGACGTCCTTTCGTTCTCTTTCCGTCGATTTTCCCCTGAATACATAATTTTTCTAAACCGTCTAGCCGGATGATGTGGCCGAAGAGGGTAAGTATATGTCGTTGGATTGTCGAATGAAGTAGCTTGGGTGCGTCTACGCTGACCTTTTTCAAGGTAGATTTATTAGTCCTATGTATAACCCAGGATATTCTCAGCATGGGTCTTTAGAAGATCGTTTCAAACGCCTCAATTCGCCTGCGACATGCTGCATTTAAAGTCCATGTTTCAGAACTGTGAGTCGCGATGGGGAACACGTGGTCTCTGACCAACCTCAGGTTGGAGGTTTTGCTGAAGTGGCGATACTTCCAGATTTTTGAATGCCCTACCAGGGCAGATTTGGCCGTTCCGATCCTACTTTTGATCGCGCCTTCGCAAATGCCGCTACTGGTTTTGCGGGCTCCCTAGATATATACTTAACTTCTGATTTTCGGGCAATACACAGGGTGATACATAAAGAAGTATACAGTTTCTAGATAAAGAAGTATACAGTTTCCAGATAAAGAAGTATACAGTTTCTAGATAAAGAAGTATACAGTTTCCAGATAAAGAAGTATACAGTTTCTAGATAAAGAAGTATACAGTTTCCAGATAAAGAAGTATACAGTTTCCAGATGCTGTAAAACAGTAACAGTTGAAGATACGGACCACAACTGCGAGCCGTTGGGTAGATGTACTCATAATCTTGTGTCCAGCCACTGAGGGAAGAGACGTAGGAGATAGCGCGCGTGTCACGTGACTAATTAGTCAAAATGTCAGCGTCTGCAGTGGAGAAGGCGTTTTGTGTTCTTGAATTGAGCAAAACTGAATCTGTAACTGTTGTGCAACGGTATTTTCGATCGCGATTCCGAAAAGAACCTCCAACCATAAAATCCATCTACGATTGGCATAAAAAATTTAAAACTACGGGCTGTTTGTGCAAACTTAAAAGCCCTGGACGACCGCGTGTATCGGAAGAAGTCGTCGATAGTGTTTGCACCGCCATTCAACGAAGCCCGGGAAAATCAACGTGGAGGGTGAGTCGTGAAGTGCAGATTTCACAGCCCACTGTCTGCAGAATTTTGAGAATGATGCTGAAAATGATTCCATACAACGTGCAGATGTTGCAAAATCTCACTGCACTTGATTCAGTTATCTTACCTTGGGTTTGGGCGGAAATGGATTACCGGCTCGATGTGTGTCGTGTGACCAAAGGTGCACACATAGAACATATGTGACTGTCTCTAAAAAAACTTTAAACATTCCCCTACAATTCTGTTATAGGTAACATGAAATATCTTACATTGTTCTTGTTTTATAGTGCGTTGAAACTGTACACTTCTTTATGAATCACCCTGTATATAGGTAATAAGAATATTGGGAATATAGGTAATAAGAATATTGAGAATATAGGTAATAAGAATATTGAGAATATAGGTAGTAAGAATAATGATAACAATTTCCAACAACATTTATTTGAATTTTTTGGCGTTAATGTTCCATACATTACAAAAATGCACTCATAACACATTTAGCTGCATAAAAAGATAAATTTCGTATCCCCTTCCTCCCGAAAAAATCTGTGGTGACGCTACTGTAAACGTTCATCTCGTTCTCCAGAGAACATTTGTTGTGTTCTGTAGGCGCTGGTTCTACAAAATTGTGTCTTCACATATTACATGGCCTCATATTTTTCTCATTATTAGATTTATTTCACTCCTGTTTGTAAGTTACAGAAACTGCTAAAATCTGCAATTGTAGAGCTTCAACTAAATAAATCAGTAAATAAACATTGTTTGCTTTGTAAACGAAAAAAAAAATGTCTCTCAAAGTTAATGTTACTTCTTCGATTTGCAGGGGTTGTTTGTCACAGAAGCATCCTAAGCGAAAGCTAAATCACTGAGATTTGTGAAAATATGTTTTATATTCCTCATGGGAATCAAGATCTAACGGAAGAGATTCAAAGAAATGGCTTGGCAGAAACATGCGAGTGATAAAAATGAGCATGAACACTGAAAAGAAGAAGCATCTTTATCGACAACTGCATTTCTTGTCTGCAGCAAAATGGTGTAAATGCATTTGATAGCATTCATCTTTTCTTCCTTTGCCTTTAAACTTAAGCCCAGTTCTGGAGATAGAATATCAGTATCGTAAAACTGGAAAGAGAGTCAATGCGGAAAAAGAACGAAGTTGTTATCCAAATCGTATAACATTGAGAACATAAAATATGCATTACTTGCCAACTTTTCCATCTCTCTTTTTCTATTTTGATATAAATGCTTTCCAAATAATCAATCCTTCTGTTTTACATTTCAGAAGCGGAAAAGATTGCATCCGCAGGGGCGCAAATTCGGAAGCTAAAAGAAAAAGGTAACCAGTATTAATGCTCGACATTTTCATTTTCTGCAATAAATTATTTTTTCTTGCAACACATGTACTACATTTTCTGATTGAAATCAAGAGTTGTTAAAGACAATTTTGTTTGGACTTTTTTCTTTGTATTGTGTCTTCATTGTATATATCGCATAATACTTGTGCCAGAAATGACATGAAATTTCGCTGACGTACATGAATTTGTACTTTACAAATTCCAGCTTCTATGTTTATTAGATATGTGTTTAAAACTTATGTGTCTTATCCCGAAGTAAGAGGCGCAGAAGTTTCCAGAGGAGAAAATTTCACTCGAGCACTCCAGATGCCTTTATGGAACTTCTCAAACAGAAAGAGTGCTTTCAGCTTTGAAGATTCAGATGCATTAACGACACTGCTCACATGCACAGAGTACCTTTTGCCGTGATAATTTAGTTCCATTTACGGTAATGCCCAAATAGAGAGAGTGCCTTCTGCTTTGAATTTTCAGTAACATTTACGGTACTTCTCAAAAAGAGAGAGTATCTTCTGCTTTGGTGATTCAGTTGCATTTATGGTACTTCTCAAGTAGAAAGAGTGACTTCGGCTTTGGTGATTCAGTTGCATTTACGGCACTTCTCAAATACACTGACGGAAAAAAATCCCAACACCACGAAAAAATAGTTGTAAAGGAATGAAATGGCGGCAATACATTTGTATAGGTAACATATTTAATCGATTAAGGTTTCAAGATCACAGCTTAATGTAAGCGCGAGAAGAGCCATTTTAAATGTGAAATGCTGGTACATTAATAACCGGTGTAACCGCCAGAATGTTGAATGCAAGCACGCAAACGTTCATGCATTGTGTCGTACAGGTGCTGGATGTCATTTTGTGGGATGGAGTTCCATGCCTGTTGCACTTAGTCGGTCAATACAGGGACGGTTAATGCTGGTTGGGGGTAACGCTGGGGTCGTCCTCCAATGATGTCCCATACGTGCTCGATCGGAGAAAGATCTGGTGATCTAGCAGGCCACGGCAACATGTCGACGCTCTGTAGAGCATGTTGGGTTACAACAGCGGTATGCGGACGAGCGTTATCCTGTTGGAAAACACCCCCTGGAATGCTGTTCACGAATGGCAGCACAACAGGTTGAATCACCAGACCGACGTACAACTGTGCCGTCAGGGTGCGTGGGATATCCACGAGAGTGCTCCTGCTGTCTTAGGAAATTGCTCTCCAGATCATAACTCCAGGTGTAGGTCCAGTGTGTCTCGGCCGCAGACAGGTTGGTTGCAGGCGCTCACCTGGCCTCCTCCTAACCAACACAGGGCCATCACTGGCACCCAGGCAGAACCGGCTTTTGCCACCCCGGTGGCGCCGTGTTCTAAGGCGTTGGCCTCTGATCATTCGTCTGTAAGGGGTCCGGGTTCGAATCCCGGTGAGGCATGGATGTTGTGTTTGTCTTACGGCACTGGCTCTCTCCCTTCCCTGGAACCAGTGACCCTAAATTAGGGACTGGCGACTGCTTATAGCCCATTGAGTTGCTCACGGTGGTCGTTAAACCTCCAATAAGAAAAAAAAAGAAAAAAGAACCGGCTTTCATCAGAAAACACAACAGATCTCCACTCCGTCCTCCAATGAGCTCTAGCTTGACACCACTGACGTCGCAAACGGCAGTGGTTTGGAGTAAGGGGAATGCACGCTACAGGGCGTCAGGCTCGGAGCTGTCCTTCAAGTAACCGATTTGTAACAGTTGGTTGTGTCACTGTGGTGGCAACTGCAGCTCGAATTGCTGCCGCAGATGCGGTACGATGCGCCACGGCCATACGCCGTACACGGCGGTCTTCCCTCTCAGTAGTGCCACGTGGCCGGCCGGAACCCAGTCTTCTTGAGGCAGTACCTTCCCTTGACCACCGCTTCCAACAATCATGCACAGTGGCTACATTCCTGCCAAGTCGTTTTGCAATATTGCGGAACGAAAATCCACCTTCTTGTAGCCCTATTACACGACCTCGCTCAAACTCCGTGAGCTGTTGATAATGGCTTCTTCGTCTTTTTAAATGCATTCTTGACTAACATCAACACCCTACATAGAATCTCAACGATAACTAAAGCTCACGAACGTTACAGTGCGTATTTACAGCAAACCTGCTTTGCATGTTCCGAGGGGCGCTACTAGCGCCACACATATGCGCCGAGCGATAAATTTGCATAGACGTCATCTTATAGATGTACTCTCACCGCCTACCAACTGTCGTTTATCTAAAACAACCCTTTCTTGGTGTTGGGATTTTGTTTTCCGTCAGTGTAGAAAGAGTGTCTTCTGCTTTGGTGATTCAGTTGCATTTATGGTACTTCTCAAGTAGAAAGAGTGACTTCGACTTTGGTGATTCAGTTGCATTTATGATAATTCTCAAACAGGAAGAGTGTTTTCTGCTTTGGTGCTTCAATTGCATTTATGGTACTTCTGAAATAGAAGTAGTGTCTTCTGCTTTGCTGATTCAATTGCATTTATGGTACCTCTGAAGCAGAAAGAGTGGATTCTGCTTTGGTGATTCAGTTGCATTTATTGTACTTCTCAAACAGAAAGAGTGATTTCTGCTTTGGTGTTTCAGTTACATTTATGGAACTTCTCAAATTGAAAGGATGACTTCTGCTTTGGTGATTCAATTGTATTTACGGTATTTTTCAAAAAGAAAGAATGGCTTCTGCTTTGTGATTCAATTGCATTTATGGGACTTCTGAAATAGAAGTAGTGTCTTCTGCTTTTCTGATTCAATTGCATTTATGGTACTTCTCAAACAGGAAGAGTGTTTTCTGCTTTGGAGATTCAGTTGCATTTATGGTACTTCTCAAACAGAAAGAGTGATTTCTGCTTTGGTGTTTCAGTTACATTTATGGAACTTCTCAAATTGAAAGGATGACTTCTGCTTTTGTGATTCAATTGTATTTACGGTACTTTTTTTAAAAAAAGAATGGCTTCTGCTTTGCTGATTCAATTGCATTTATGGTACTTCTCAAACAGGAAGAGGGTTTTCTGCTTTGGTGATTCAGTTGCATTTATGGTACTTCTCAAACAGAAAGAGTGATTTCTGCTTTGGTGTTTCAGTTACATTTATGGAACTTCTCAAACAGAAAGGATGACTTCTGCTTTTATGATTCAATTATATTTATGGTACTTTTCAAAAAGAAAGAATGGCTTCTGCTTTGTGATTCAATTGCATTTATGGGACTTCTGAAATGAAAGTAGTGTTTTCTGCTTTGGTGATTCAATGACCTTTATGGTACTTGTCAAATAGAAGAATGCTTTGGGGATTTAGTTGCATATATGGTACTTCTCAAATAGAAAGAGTGACCTATGCTTTGGGGATTTAGTTCTATGTATGGTTCTTCTCAAATAGAAAGAGTGTTTGCTGCTTTGGTGATTAAGCTCTATGTATGGTTCTTCTCAAATAGAAAGTCTTCTACTTTGGATATTCAGTTGTAAAGTCATTTGCAAAAGTTTAAGACGACCTATTGGTATTAGGAGACTTCTACCGATTGCATTAGTTACTGTTTGTATTACTCAGCTTCCTTCCGGTGTTGCGTCGTTCTAAAGCAGCAGCTGTTGATCGAGTTACGGGAAGCGTGCAAGCGTCAGTTTACTTCTTGTTTTCACGCTGAGATGCTGAGAGGTTTTGCATGTATTTTCTATATAGTAAAAATTGTACAAAAAAACGTCATAAGGTGTTGAAAGTATATAAAGTCAAAACGCAGGAACAGTATGAATGACTACTATTAAACAATTACTTCGACTTTCAACGACAAGCCTCGAAGTTGACATGTAATATCTTTAAATGGATTTCAGTTGCCCACAGTGTTCTCATTAAATGTCAGTTCTATTTGTTTTCCAAAACTTAAATTTCAACTGTTCTAATGTTAGAAAAGTTTAGAGATTTAATAAATTAAGCAAGGCATCTTTGCATTTACAATATCTTATACATGTAAAAAACGTTGCCGGCCAAAATCCCAAATCTCTTAAGTTTTTCAGCACTGATCCGAACAGAACACTATATTTGTGTCACATACGTTGTATCATTGCACAACGTAAGGTTAAATAACTAGTTAAACAGACTCAGATTCGACATAACTCTATAAACTGATGTACTGAAATTCTGTTCAACAATTGGATATGAAATTCAAGCAAAATACAATAACACATTTTTTTTAAATTTTATGCTGATATTAAAGGCCCAAAAAAGATACAGATACTAAAAATTTAGATATGCAGTATACAATAATGAAACATTTCACTTCCTTTATGTAATGTTTTTGGTATATTTGGTTGCAGATATCAGTTAAATGCCTACGTTACACCAAAACACTAGCATTACTTAAGTGCACATACTCTTCGTATGGAAATGTTCCATAAAGTTATGCCGTGCTCCTGGCAGCTTAGCTAAACACTTAAACTAAGCTTAGGCACTTAATAAAATAACGGCCGGAAAAGTCAAGTGTACTTACTATTTCTATCTTTCATTGTTCTCGTGAGGTATTTAAGTCAGCACATCAATAGAGAATTTACTTCGTACGTAATAATCTAGTACCTCGACAGCGAAACGCAACAGATTCTCAATGCACAGTATACTTCTCCAGTCTCGTATGAACTCAACAACAATTTAAGGCTTCAACATCAACGAAGCGCAATATTCAACGTGAAAGAATTAATCAACAGCGCGTAAGCAAAGCTCTTTTAACAACCCTCTCCAACGCAATTACAACCATCTGACAATCTATAATTCCCATTCTGATAATTCATATAATGAACATATCGAACCTTATATCTTCTTCTTCCTGGTTACTCAGTCCAAGGACTGGTTGTTCAGTAGATGTACTCTGTCTCTCCATTCCTCTCTATTCTCCGACGATCTCTTCAAGTCATAGTATGTCCTAGTATTAGTGTCTTGGAGTAATTGTGCCACAAAACCATTCCTTGGTCGTCCTCTTCCTCTCTTGCCTTGAATTTTACCTTCCAAAACTTCGGGAATGGGGATTGGGGAGAGCTTTTTATTCCGGGCTTCTTCTTCTCGGTTACTCAGTCCAAGGACTGGTTGTTCAGTAGATGTACTCTGTCTCTCCAATCCTCTCTGTTCTCCGACGTTCTCTTCAAGTCATAGTATGTCCTAGTATTGGTGTCTTGGAGTAACTGCGCCACAAAACTATTCCTTGGCCGTCCTGTTCCTCTGTTGCCTTGAATTTTCCTTTCCAATACTTTCAGAATCGGGCCTCCATGGCGCAGATCAGATCAGATCATATGTAGAAGATTTTAGGAAGAAGGGAGTGTCTGACCCCAGATCTTTAACCACCCTTAGAAATAAGAAGCTAGGAGATTTGGGCTCGAGTGCCCGATAGGAAAGTGACACGGAAGCGAGGTAGAAAGGGTGAGGTAGACGCCCTTATTTCTTACCGGGGTCCAGTACCTTGGACCCGACGGCTTAACATGCCCATCAGACGCACGGAGGATATTTAGTGGTTCGAGCGCTTGTACCTGCCTGGGTACGAACCCGAGGTCTTCTCCGTGGTAGTCACGAAAGTTGACCACTAGGCCACCCGCGGCCCTTCATGACGCAATGAGTGCCCCATCCTTCTATAAGTTTATTGTAGCTATCGACAACTTTACTGCGTAAGCTCGTATTACCGTTTCACACGTTATTCTTGAACCTATCAATTACCCGTGGGTGCACGTTGTATTCTATGAATTACATGAATAATATGCAAGGGTATATTCTTTTAACAATCTAGCCGACTTCTAACAAGGGCGATGATATATTGGCAAACGTCATTCGTATCTGTCTCTTTAACATACGAGGTTCAGCTTTTGACCTCAAGTCAGGTTGCCTCAAAAACATTAGGCGAGAGAGAAAATGTAGCGTTAAGTTCAGAAGCTTAAGGAGAATGAAACAAAGTTTACATGACATAACAGGAACCAAAAAGAGAAGTTAAATTAGAGTATACATTAAGTTTAGTATGTCGATTATGCCACACGACCTTCACGAGCAAAATGTTACCAATTGGGAAAAACATTCCTTTTTTCCACAAATGTGTATTTTACGTGTAACTTTCTTATAATCAGTTGTAGCTCCCTTGATAATTAAATTTTCATATGTTCAATTGGGTTACGTAATTTTATTTGAATTTTTTAAGAGTTCGTCCAACTTTACGCTAATGTCTAACACTGGCGGCTCATGGAGATAAGGCGAAGACCAAGCCCATAACAAATATGTTATGAAAAATAACTGAAACCAAGTTTTGTAGAGAAGGATTTGATGTATACATACAGCATATGTTTATGCATATTTTATAGCTATATGTATTATTTGGACGAGAGTTAAAAAAAATCACAGGAAGACATCAGGCATTGCGGAGGGGAGAGAGGTAGACTTAAAACATTAGAAACAATTTCGAAGGGAAAAATGTGTATTTTATGGGGGAAAAAGAGGAAGAATGGTTAACCCGTTTTAACCATTCTTCTTCTTTAACACGTATTTAACCGTTTTTATATCATCTTTCCTGAGCACAAACGCACAGTTTGCGCTTAATTTCTTTATATAGCGATAGTTAATGAGTGGTTAGTACATCACGCACAACACCAATCGGACGTTCACTCCTCTAAACATTAAAAAAAAATAATTTTAATAGAACTATTTTTCTCAAAAAAATGTTTCTACATGTCTGTTTGCGAAAGTGCACCGTTCATGTCGATCATACTCAAGGCACGCAGGTCACAAATTAAGGGCGTGACCAGTGGGAAACGGTGTCTAGGAGAAATCAAGCTGGAAGCATATTTCTATATGTCTTGTCAAAACATTTGATGTACCTTAAACATGGCAGAAATCAGAGCCACTTAAATTTGTTTTCCCCAACACCATGCATTCAGTTTACTTTTTATTAATCAGTTCAATTCTAAGAATAATTGTTTTTATTGTTACTAATAAATCAAAATGTATGACTAATAATACTTAGAAAGAAAATCTCAGCACATTTCTCGCCTAACCAGAAACTACTGAAAACGCACATTCCAAAAAGTCAGCATTCAAATATAGAATTCAGTGCACACTTTGACGAAAAAGCTGTGTGGATATTACACTATAAAAACAGGCGTGTTTTCACTGACTGAGGCAAGCTGTATTGCCGCCTCAGTAACTGCTTTGCCAAGCTGTTATCTGCCCGCTCCCATTGGACAAAATCCGTGCTTTACTCCAATACAAACACAGACGCCATTCGATCATTAAAGCGGCTTTCGAGTTTCGCCTCAAAATCCGTAGACGGAGTATGGAAAACCGGTTTTTATTTTCATCTCCGCGCCGTCTCCTGTTTGTTGTAACAGAGATGACTCAGATGATCGACAGATGCGTTTCTCTCAACATATGCTCGTTTGAATCTCTTTGCACCGCCCCGGTGGCGCAGTGGTCTAAGCGATGGCCTCTGATCATTCCTCCGAGATGGGTCCGGATTCGAACCGCGGTGAGGCATGAATGTTGTGTTTGTCTTACGGCGCTGCCTCTATCTCTTCCCTGGAGCCAGGGAACTTGAATTAGAGACGGGTGACTGCCAATTGAGTTGCTCACGGTGGTCGTTAAACCTCCAATCAAAACAAAAAAAAAACCTCTTTTCAAAAATAGTATTTAAACTTTCTAAATTTAAGGCTCATAAATTCAGGATTCATTCTCTGGTTAAAGCCTTCTTTAGCAAAAATTTACGAATCACAATGAGAATTTCAAACTTTCATTTATGATGCACAATTACAGGCGTATTGTATCTTACATACACTATATTGACAAAAGTGACGGGACACCCCTTCAAAAGCAAATGAACGGATCCGCTGCTTTGTTAAGATGCGCGGTATACAGCTGCAAAAAGTATAAAAACCCAGGGCTTTTGAAAGAGTAAGGGCTGGCTCATCGAGCTTCTGAAAGTGAACCCCTCTCACTCGGGAGCGTGACGTCACCGCGAGGACGCTGAGTAAAGCAGCAGAAGCTGAAAAGTTCAAGAAACATAGGGGCGCGTGCATGTTTGCATTTCAAATTAAGTATGTATAAACAATTTATCAGTTTCATTCCCTGTTATTATGTCCGTTTAAAAGTTCAATTATAATAAATGAATGCTTAACTATAATAGAAAGTAATGCAGCAAATCTAGAAAGCAATGCAGCTGGTCTATGAAGTGATTCCGCAAAACTTTCAAGAAATGAGACGCTGTTTAAAGGATGCGTGAAAAGCGACTTTTCAGGCAAAATTGACAATTCCTTACATAACGCCGTGCAACCTACCAAATCAGAAACCACTGCTTTAGCTATTATGCCAGTTTTTTCTAGAGTTGTTATGATCTCAAACAGAAGCTTTGTAACGTACCAGGAGATGTGACGTACCTGCCCGAAGGACGCACACGACATAAAGGCAGATAGGAATCAGAATAAAATGTCCGCGTAGCTCAATTGGTAGAGCAACTTATTCCGGAATGAGTGGACCCGGGTTCGAATCCTGGCGCGGATAAAAATGACGGAGAAATTCACTTCGTTATAATGGCGCCCGAACTATCCGGATGACCCGACCGTTCAAAATCTCGCAATGGTGTGATGTTATTTCCACACCGCGAGATAAGAAAAATAAGAGCAGCACTTCGAAAAAAAAAAAAAAAAATAAGGGGGAGATGATGTAACGTACCAGGAGATGTGACGTACCTGCCCGAAGGACGCACACGACATAAAGGCAGATAGGAATCAGAATAAAATGTCCGCGTAGCTCAACTGGTAGAGTGACTTATTCCGGAATGAGGGGATCCGGGTTCGAATCCTGGCGCGGACAGAAATGACGGAGAAATTCACTTCGTTATAGCTTTTTATTCATTACGCGTTGAAAATCAAAATAAACTGGTTGCTTCTGTGGAGACAAAATTCCACTGACTAGGCCAATTAAGACATTAGAATATGGACCCAGAATCTGATACATTTCTGTTTCATAGCATATTTTGCTGTCAATGTGTATTTCATCAAATCTAAGAATGCAAAGCTCCTCATTTTCTGATAGGCTTTCACTACGTTTCTTTATAAGAAGCAGAACGTCGTGGAGAATTCCAGGACGACAAATAAATTTGGCACACCATCATCGTTTTAACGAGCTTGCACTTGGTAAAGAGATCCAGATTTTTACCTTCCAGAAATCATAAGCTTTTCTAGAAATAGCTCTTCTCACTATGCCACCAGAAATATTAATATCTTCTGTTCACTTGTGTTCTTTTCTTTTGCATTGCGATGCATTCTAGCTGTGAAGGCGTAAAACATTTCTGAAGGTTTACGTATTTCCATCTGTTGTAGTTTTTTTGTGTGTGTTTTTGTAATAATCTTTTTCTCATAAGCAGAATCTCTGAACGGCTGTTCTTTAAACGCTGATTTTTATATCTTAAAAGTCTATGGAAATGTTTGTTCTTCTTTAAGCTGCCTATCTGTTTTTCCATCATGATAGCTCTTTCAGTAAGAATTGTGCTTTTAGTTTCCATTTCTGAGCAAGAGTTGCATCTGTTGTAAATGTTATTTCTTCTTCTGAAAGTTCTTTTTCATTGAAAATAACGTCCTCCACAACACGCATTTTTTTTTTGACTAAGTCCTGTGATTCAATTCAGAGCTTTCGACGTGCATGCCTTTTCATTTGCCTGTGTTTTCGTGCATTACTAAGTACGCTGGTTGATCTTGTATATTTCAAATTCAAACCCGGCACAGCTGTAGGTTTCAGAAATTTACATTTTGGAAGTCCAAGCAATCGATTTTTCACATCATCTTCATAGTCTGAACTCAGGAAATGGTCACTACAAATTCTTGCTGCTTCAACTTTAAAATTATCTGCACGCTTGCATTTCATAATCCATTCCTTTACCATATCCTTGTTATTTACAGGGAAAACGTGATAACCCGTACCACGGTCCTTGGTTTTCATACGCGTATTTTTACAGCTAGCCACAGCTCAAGATGAAGCCATTTTATGTATTAAAATAAATATAAACAAGACACGTTCATTCACAAAGAAATGTGAGTAACAAAAAATCACTCCGTTTGCAGGCTTACTACCAACAGAATAAAGGGAGAGACTTGTGGGGAAAAGCGCCTGTCCTCGCCATGATGTCACAACGGCCATTAACCGCTCCCTCAGATTCTCTTCCTCAAACAAAGGAATGACACAGCCCTTCTCTTCTACGGCCCTGATAAAAACCAGCCTGCAGCTGAACGCGATCACATCGCACTGTGAGGTTGAGTGAAAATGTCGCGGCGGGAGAGAAATGACTTTGAGAAAGAAAAAAATGTTCGGTGTTATATTAGTGGGTTGTCCATAAGAAAAACCGAGAGAGAGCCGCGGATGGCTCAGTGGTTAGCGAGTCAGACTATCAATGCAAGTTCCTCAGGTTCGAACCTGAGCTGATCTTTCAGAGATGGTGTGATTTACTAACAATCGCTGAATATCCGCAGTGCATCGGATGAGCATGTTAAGTGACGGCCCCCAGGCTGCACCCACTGGTTAAATGGCTATCCTTTCCTATGCCCCCCCCCCCTGAAATTCTCTCACCCCTCTGTGTGCAACATTGTACTTGTACGGTGGCGCCATCTACTGTACTCTTAACTCACTACAAACTGTACTGTCAAAGTAGCTAGACTTGCTCTCATTCCTCCTGTTTCTGTGTCCTGCCCAAAAGGCGATCTCGCTGTAGGTGGCCGGGACCTAAACTATACACACTGAGATACTGTAGAAAAACCGAGAGGCGTTTAAACATACTCAAGTCAACTGTTCTGGATGTACTGAATAAGTGGAAGACAACATGGCGTGTCTGAAGCAGCAAAACTTTCCAGCAGACCAAAGAAAATCAGTGATAAAGGACGTCGAAGCCTCAGGAGAGTCGTTACAGGTAATCGAAGGAGTACTGCACAAGACCTCAGTGTACAGTTGAGTAAAAATGCTGGAACCTCGGTATGTACACATACCATTCGCAGCGAACTTCATTCCATGGATTACCGTGGGGGTGCGGCTGCTCATAAGCCTTTCATCTCCCCTCGAAATGCTACGCATCGCTTAGCATGGTGAAAAGAACATTTATCGTGGACCGTAGATCAATGGAAATGGGTTCTATGGACTGATGAATCCAGATACATGATCCATCAGTCTGATGGCCGTGTGTGGGTATGGCTGCAGCCTGGGGAACGCTATTTACCACAGTGTACTGTTCCTACGGTCAAGTTTGGAGCTGGCAGTGTACTCGTGTGGGGGTGTTTTTCGTGGTATGGTCCCAGCCCATTGGTTATCGTGGACAAACCTGTTAACCAGCACGCCTACCTCGATGTTTTGGACACTTATGCCCTACCAACTCTACGGCAATACTATGGAACCGAGCCTGGTTGGTACCAGAAGGATAATGCACCGAGCCATAAAGCAAGGACTGTCACGGCGTGGTTTGACGATAATTCCGTATCGTGTGTGGACTATACAGAGCCCTGATCGTAATCCCATAGAGCACCTATGGGATGAATTAGAGCGCCGCATAAGTTGTTTGAAACCAAGACCTTCTACTAAGCAACAGTTAGCGGCAGCATTATGTACTGAATGGAAGCGCATACCTATCGCTGTGTTCCAAAACCTTGCCGAAAGCATGTCTCGAAGGGTCAGTGCATGCATTAAGGACAAAGGTGGTTTCAAAATATCTTTATTCAAGGTAGAAATCAGGAGACGAACTAATAAGGACGTCTAAATACAAATAAAATACGATCAAAGATCGTTAAACTACTAAAACCTATATAAAAATATACAGCATAGTGCACAAGTTGAAAAATGGAGCAAAATTACAGCTCGTGATAAATGAACAGCGACAAGCATGTCTGGGCATTGAGGAAGGATTTTAACAAAAAAACTTATTGCTCATAAGTGCATTGCTGTGCAATTAACAAACTTGTTCAAGAAAATTGAGAGCTTCAGGAGACAACATTTCTCTTGAAAAAAAAAAAAAAAAAAAAAAATACAATACAATAAGACAGTAAGGTGTAACACATCATAGTTACAAGAATGTACAGTACAAAGCAATTGACAAACTGATCATAAGACAAATCAATGAAATGATGAATATCAGGAGAAGAACAAACTTGGACTTCCTGGTGTAAATATAATATATTACCTGTTCGGCAATATTCAAAAACAATGTACAGATATACAGCACAGTGTCAACATGTTACAAATCAAAAGCGGACCATATACAGAAATGTAACACTATTCTGTTGACCAGATAGAAAATGTAAGTATAATAAGAAAACACACGATGAAGAAAGCTTTAACATATTCTCACTATCCATATGTAGTGATAGAAGAATGATAGTACCAAGCATCACCTCACACTAAAGAACAAAATAGGTAAAATGTTTTTCAAAATATATTACTCATGAGTACAACACCATGCAATTGACTAACTTGTGCAAAAATAAATACAGTAAGAATCATTAGTCAACATGTCTCTTGAAAGAAGGTACGATATGACAGTGAGTTTTAACACAACATATTTACAAGGATGTACAGTACTATGCAATTTAAAAAAACTGATTATCAGACAAATCATTGGAATGTTTAATAACAGGAAATAACTAAACTTGGACATTCTGATGCAAATAAGATGGATTACTTGTTCCGCAATATTTTGAAAACTATGTACAATTATACAGCACAGTGCAAACATGTTCGGGAAACAAAATAGAACAAAATTACAAAAAACTACACTGCAGAAACAATATCTATGTTTATACAGCACTATGCTAATGACTAACTGCAATATTTATACTCAAAATGTAAACTAAAGACGAACTAACTTGAACGTCAATGTAGGAAAAAAAAAATACAAGATGAGTGTCACAAAAAACAATTTGCTGTGTAAACACGTACAGCCCTTTATAAAAAAACCCATGCGGTAAATTTCCAAGCCGTGCAAAGATCTTGAAAACAGATTGTTGATATTTACATATGCATTGCTGATTCAAAAAGGTCAAATACCAAATCTGCCGACCGTCAGATACAATGACGCTGGCGAGCTGGTAAACCATGAGGCAGCCGGTGACCAGGTGGCAAGGAACTGGCTCTCCCGACGCTGAGTAACTGCAACAGAATACTCTAGCCGAAGTCGAGATGTCAGACGGTCGCGGAAATGGCATAATAATGCCGTAGAAGCTTCATGCACAGTCAGAGGAGTAGTCAAATATCTGCAGCGTTGATGAAACACGTAGATTACATGCTTCGCTAAAATAAAAATATAGGCACAGACTGATGGGAGCTTGACTGGGGGATAGTTCTGTAGCAGAAGAGTCCGATATGCATCAAATGTAAGATCTGCTGTAA
Source organism: Macrothele yani (assembly GCA_039090855.1). Taxonomy (NCBI): domain Eukaryota; kingdom Metazoa; phylum Arthropoda; class Arachnida; order Araneae; family Macrothelidae; genus Macrothele; species Macrothele yani. The sequence continues at coordinate 120,830,308 of CM076989.1, forward strand.
TGGAGCATTGGGCGACAGTAAATGCTAAGTTCAGCATTGGGAGTAATATAACACAGTGTTGATAGACATGGGAGACATCAAGCCTCCCGAGCACAGAAAGGGCAAAGAGGGGAATCGAGAAGAGACATTCGGAAAAGAACGGAGGGAACAGGAAGGCGGCGATGGAGGAAAAGCCAATGGGTATTAATTTCCAGAGGAGCAGAAAGAGGAGACAGGGCGGCTGACCACACCGTAGCAGTGGCAGCAGGGGGAACATCAGGAATGGGGAGAGGAGGAGAAGAATGGGACATAGAGAGGAACCGATAAAGAGCTGACACCGAGAGAGAAGAAATGGGATGAGCTGAGCCAGAAGTAAGCAAGAAAAGAGGAAATGGGAGAGAAGCAGAAGGAACAAAGGAAAGACCTGAGTGGGAAGCAAGATGAGGAAATTGAGAAATGATAGATGAAAGAATAGAGTCGTAGATGTCACGAGAGAGGAGGAGAGGAGAAGAGAGGGAGGGAGACTGGCGAAGGGTCGCCAAGAAAGGTCAGGGTTAGTGAGATCTTTAACTGGTACCACACCTGCTCGGAGCCAGGTAGGATAGGCAAAGTACGGAAGATGAGAGGGGTGAATAATCGAAGAATAAAAGAGGGGTTCAGCAAGGAGCTCAGTTGTGGAATCAGGTGGAGAACGAGAGAGAGGGAGGGAACGAAGGAAAGTTAGAGCTTCACGGTAAACAGGGGGAAGTCGAATGAGGGTGAGGGGTCGGTGGTCCATGAGTAGTAAGGAGAGAAAAGAAAAGTTAGGGTTGCTCGGGGAGGCGATGACGTCCCTAGCTAAAACGGCATCTGGTACTGGCGACGTGAAGAGACGGAGAAAAGTAGTGATTCTGACGGCCTTGTAGTACTCCTGTGTATCAAGGAGTCCGATGCCGCCGTGATCCGGAGGGAGGCAAAGCTTTGTGACACTGACCCAGTGGTGGCAGGTCCAAATCAGAGAAGTAAGACAACGGGTAATTTCATGAAGGCGGAGTTGTAGAGACTTGACACCAAGCCAAGAGTGTGTGCACAAGGAAATCAGGTGTTCGAGAGAGGCGAGCTCTCTGGAAGAATGATGAGCAGAACTGGGCTCTCCTCCAGGAGGCAGTTGACCTGAGCAAGCGTGGGTGAATAGCATTCCACGTGTAGAGGGGGGCAGCTTGCAAGGAACCAAGATGAACTCCAAGGAAGCGCCAGTGAGATGGACGACCAGCTTGCTCCCCAAGGGGTGTCTACACGATGTGCCCATGAGCCGCACCATAAACCAGTGCTTTTAGATGAGTTGAGCGCTGCACCGGAGCATGAGGCATAAGCTGCGAATAGACGTTGGAGACACGGAAACTGTGAGTCATGACGGATGCAGATGGTGACATCATCTGCGTATGCAACAGAGGTAGTGGCATGATGTCTTGTGCAGGCAGAGAGTGGTGGTAGAACTGCTGTAAAAGATTGGTGTACAGAGCGGAGGAAGGGTTCAATTGCGATTGCAAAGAGTTGTCCGGAGAGTGGGCAACCCTGCCGCACTCCCCGGCGGAAGGGAATAGGCGCTGTGAGAAAGGTGGGCAGCTTGACCTGGAGAACGGCGTCTTGATAGAGTGAGAAAAGAAGAGAGACGAAGGAAGGAAGAAAACCGAAGTGAAGGAGTGTAGCCGATAGATAGGAATGTGAGATATTATCAAAAGCGGATTGTTGGTCAAGAGAGAGAAGGGCGAGGGGTTCAGAGCGAGATCGGGCAAGATGGATTAGATCATTTAGTAGATGGATGTTATGAGAAAGTGAACGGCCGGGAACTGTGTAAGTTTGATTTGGGGAGAGAATGTGAGTGAGAATGGGGTTAAGGCGTTGGGAAAGAAGTTTAGTATAAAGTTTATAATCTAGATTTAAGAGGGAGATAGGGCGCCAATTCCCCAGGTCAAGGAGATCCCCTTTCTTAGGGAATAGTACAACATATGCTACTGTGAATCGCCTCGGTAGAGGGGAGTGATTGAAAGCAGCAGAAAGTGCAGAAAAGAGAAATGGTAGAAGGAGAGGTAAAAAGGTTTTATAGAAGAGGAAAGTGAGGCCGTCCGGACCCGGTGCGGCCCTAGAGTTTAAAGAAGAAAACGTAGAGGATAGTTCAGAGAACGTGGGAGGAAGGAGGAGAGAAGAGGCAAGATGGGGAGGAACTTGTGGTAGGTTAGAAAGAAGTGATGCCAAAGCTGAAGAGGATGGCGGAGGAGATTCACAGAACTTCTCTGTATGGAACTTTCGGACCTGGGAACATAGAGTGAGTGGATCATCAGACACCTCTCCAGATGCGAGGCGAAGGTGCCGAAGTGAATTCGATGCTGTTCGTGTTTTTTCCATGGATGTAAGGAAATCGTAATTGGATGCGTCTGGCGATAGATGTTGTAGCCGGAGACGTCGTAGAGCTTGTTGAGCCAGAGGAAGGAGGATTGATCGCAGTTCTTTCTTGATAGTGGCAGAAGAGAGGATCACTTAGGCTTAGGATGGAGAGCATGGAACGGACATGGTTGAGACGCATGTTTTGAAGCGTTTTTGCTTTAAAAGAAAGATTGCGAACGTGGAGAACGAGTTGCTGTTTAATGTCCAACCAAAAAGTCAGACCACAAGGAGCTGATTGAAGTTGAGGTCGTTTGTCCTTAAGGAAGGAGCGTACTGAAGTACAGAAGTCTGGATCTGTAAGAAGAGTGTCGTCAAGAGTCCATGGACGAATTGTACGGGGTTGTGCTGGAACTGCTTGAATAATAAGAACGATGGCACAATGGTCAGAAGAAGCTGTAGGAGTGATAATAGATTCTGTCACAGCTGTAAGCAGAGTAGATGAGGCGTAGTATCTGTCGAGGCGAGCTGTGTACGGATTTTGATTATGTTGCGAGCGCCAAGTATGTACAGTCGATGAAGGATGGAAGTGACGGTGAACATCAATGAATGAGTTGTCGGAGACCACTGACTGAAGAAGATTCACCAAGTTAACACGGCGTTCTCTGAGTGGAAGGAGATCGGTCCAGGGTAGGATTCAGAGTGCAATTGAAATCCTCCAATTAAAACATGATCTGTGGGAGGAATGCGAGACAAGGCACGACGAAGGCGAGTAAAAAGTATTGTCAAGTGGGTTGAAGAGCTTGGAATATAAATATTAAATATATGATAAGATGTGGAAGCTGTGGTGAATGATGCACACTGTAATAGGTCTCGACATAAGTTTCGAACCGAAAAAGAGGTGATTATGGAGTTGAAAGTATGGCGGATACCTATAGCTAGACCACTATGGGATGATAGTTGGTAGGCGTGGTGAAATGTGTAGTTCCACTGGCGCCATCGTGAGAATATCGTAGTGGATTGGCAATTCGTCTCTTGTAGTAAGAGAAGATCAGCTCCTAACGGAGTGAGGTCTTCATGTACCAAGGCATTAGAAAATGGGGATGCAAATCCCCTGCAATTAAGAGATACAATCTTGAAGACTTTTTTCCATTAATGCTTGCTGAAGAGCCTTCACAACAGGAGGAAATGATTTGAGTCGATTAAAATAGGTTTTAGCCCACGGATGTTCCTTGCGAAGGTGGGAGATGCATTGATTAAGGACTTGGATCTGATCATGCACTAGAGGGAGAAACGATGCATACTTTGAGAGTAAAGCATGCGTTGTGGAGTGGTCTGTCTTATGTGACAGGTATTGATGTAAATCTTCAAATGAAATCGGCCCAGTAGGAACCGAGCCATCCTTAAGGTGTTCGACAAGATCCTCAAATTTAAGAGGAGGCTCTTCGTTGGCCTGGACAGAAGAGGTAGCAGCCTTTGATGGTGAATTCTTTCGAGAGGTACTACCAGTACGGGGAGAGGTGCGGGGTGATGCGGCAGTCGGCTTCTTCGGTCGGCGTCTTCGAGAAGAACCACGACGTTTCAGCGAAGGCTCAGTTGAGCTCTCATTAACTCGAGATTCGTGGCCAGAAAATCCGTCATCAGCAGATTTAGAAGTATCAATGATAAGGGCAGTGGAGAAACCCCCTGAAGGGGACTCCGCTACAGAATGACGACTCATGGGAAGCGAACAATTAAGTGAGGAAAATCCAGTTGCTGGTCGAAGGATAAAGGGTCCGTAGACACGCGTTGACCAACTCCTGCAGTCGACTTTTGTGAAAGTTTCGATTCTGAAGCTTTCTGTGCAGTGGAAGAAGGTGTTGCTCGGCTCAGAAGAGGGCCAGAAGTTGTAGGAGAATTATCAGGAGCCTGTGATGCTAGATGTGGGCAATGCACACGTAAATGATTCTCTCCGTGGCAAAAAGTGCAGTGGAGGAAGGTAGTTACTTCAATTCTCCTACGTTGCTGTCCACAACGAACGTTGAGCACCTTTGGGCAGGCGAGCAAATGTTCATCAGATGGAAAGATCACTCTTGCACTTCGGCGAAATCCTCCTATGGATTTATCGTCTGGATCTCTTGGCGCGGCTGAAAGAGTAGTAACTGGCCCAACAACTCGGCCGAACTTACTGAGTACAGTGCACAGCGCAACGTCTGACACCTCAGGTGGAACCGGATAAAATGTAACCTGGATTGGACGCTGAGAGACAGGTTCTGGTAGAAGATGGACGTCTTTGAGGGACAAACCTTCTGTCAAGACAAGATCCGCATGCTCTTTAAGAGCAAAGTACACCAACACAGCTCGAGGTTTTCGAGCCATGTGAGTAATACTGGCTCCAGCTGGAAGTATCTGCTTGAGAGCCATACTATATTCTTTCAACTTTGTGTCTGGGAGCGCATCAAAACACACTCCGAAGTCCATTCTAGAATAGAATTGTTTTCCGCTGGGGAATCTTCGGGAATATCTATGGTGGCAGTAAGGCCATCAACAATGACGTACGAGTCTGGTAAGACTTCTGCAACAAACTTGGAAGGAGCTTTTGTTCCAGTAAGAGCGGCAGAGTATGCCCTAGGAGCAGGACTCGAGCGTGAAGGCTGCAACGCAACCTGCTGTTTGAACTGAGTGGAAGTAGAGGGTAAATTAGCAGCGCTGTCAGACACATCCATGTCTTCACTTAAAGCAACAGAGAGTTGCGCTGCACTGACGTCACTGGTCGAAGCAGGGCAAGAAGCTTGAGCTGTAGTTGAGGAGTCACTTTCCACTTCTAGTGGTTGGGTGACGTCACCTACAAGCATTGGAGGAGATTGGTCTCGTGTCGAGGAGGAGGAGGAGGCGGCAGGAAATGCCTCGCTGATATGGGCGTGGACATCGCTCTTATCAGCAGCAGCCGCCGCCATTGTTAATGACGAGGGCTGCCTGAGAAATCGACCAGCTAGGTCGACAATTCAAATGATGATAACAGAAAGAATAAACTACTCACCAACTTGGGAGATGTATCAAAACAAAGCACGAACCTTCAGCTTGAAGGAACACGAAAGGAAAATGACGAACCACACGATGAAACACACTAAATAGGCACACAACACGGAGCTCAGAAAAACGTGACTTAGGCCAAAGGTGGACCGACACCGTACTAATGTATGTCAATAAATGCTATGTTGTGTTTCTCTTCTAGGTGTCCGGTGGCTTTTGTCAATATAGTGTATGTAAAAATGTTCTTCATTGACGTTTTGGTGAGGCGTCCATGCTGTCTAATTCAATTAGCAGATGGGATCTACAGAGCGCAAATGGATATTTTCATATTAATTAGTTCAATTGCTCTTCCTCATGTTAATATTCTTTATACGTCATACACCTTGTTTAAAATTTCTTGAAACTCGAAACAAAGATGCCCTTGAAACTTAAAAACGTCTCCTTTTAATTTCAGGAATGGGAGCATGCCACGCCCCCTGGTGCGAAAAAACGGCCCTAATAAAGTGCCCGGAATGCAATGCTGCTGCATATTGTAGTACAAAATGTATGAAAGAAGACAAAGACGAGCACAAAAAAGTCTGCTACAGTAATGTTTTTTATTGCTTTTCCTTTTAGCAACTGAATGATTCTTTCCCTCTCCATATAGCTCCTCATACTTTGTCACTAATTGCTAAATTAATTCATTTTCAGCTACATGCATTTTGCAGGGGAAAACAAAGGAAAGCTTTGAGCGAAGAGATCTAAGAATAGCCCTTCGGGAAACCTGTATCATATGCAGCTGCTAAAAAATGAATCGAAATTCATTTTGCATGTGCTGCTCTAATGGCAGAGTAATTATTTCAATCGCTATAATCAGTTCGATAATTTTATTAATTGGTGCATTCATTAGCATCCTTGGGAAAAAATTGGCTGGAGATTTACATATTTATTTTCATGGAGATTTACATTTTGATTTGCATCCATTATACAGAGCTGGCAAATGCTGTGAGCTCTGCTATTGAGTTTTGTTTTTCTAAAAACTGTGCAAAGCAAAAATGCCTAAAACCTAGTAATCACTTATAATTATTTCAATTGTTATCGAAGCAAGATGTAGGAACTTGCCGTTAAAATGTTTGTCGTAAAAAACAAATAAGCACAAAAAATGAAATAATTAAAACGGAATCTCGGAAAACGTGTTTTTATTTCATGTCCTGCGTTTTCTAGATCAGCAATTTGTGATACAATTATAGTAAGCGACGTCAGAATCCACTTTGCACTTGCCGCATGTTTGTTCTTCTGAAGGAAGTCATACTTAATGTTATAAATTTCAAAATACTTTTTTTTAATTGGGAAAACTACATGCATCACAAATCGATTTTGACAAAATGCACTCCACAACATGTCGTTATCGTGGCGGAGTAGTCAGATGCGTGGTGTGGAGGCTGATAATCGTATTGGGCCGTGTCCAGCTGGAAGGTCACTGTGCCCTTTTTTGCAACGTCACGCATACCCATCGATGCATACAGCAATTTCTCGTAGGAAGCCTATAGTAGGGGTCAGTGGTGGTTGCAGGTATTTGCAAAGGGAGGGTAGGCATCTAAATACCATTATAAGTTTGATCGGATGTCAGAATATCTTACCTTGGTGTCATGGGTGAGGAAGAGGGGGGAGGGGAGGGCAAATGTTCGATATATGTACTGCGCCCGTTCCACAAAAACTGAGATTAAAATCACACAAACTGAAGAAATATAGGTACAACAAAATACATGTTATTCTTTCACAAAGTATCTTCCTTCGGATGATATGCAACGGTCCCATCCTTCAGTCCACTTTCCAAAGCATGTGGGCCGCCCCGGTGGCATAGTGGTCTTAGCGATGGCCTCTGATCATTCGTCCGAAAGGGGTCCGGGTTCGAATTCCGGTGAGGCATGGATATTGTGTTTGTCTTACCGCACTGGCTCTTTCCCTCCCCTGGAACCAGTGACCCTAAATTAGGGACGTGCGACTGCTTATAGCCCATTGAGTTGCTCACGGTGGTCGTTAAACCTACAATCAAAAAAAAAAAAAAGCATGTTACGAAGCCATTTTGTGGAAGCTACTTTAGCGACCCCTGTACAGCTTGAATAACGTCAGCATCTGTGTTGAATGTTGCGCCACGGAACTTCTCCTTCACTGTTGGAAACAACCAGAAATCGCACGGGCGAGGTCACGACTGTGTCATGATTTCCATACTGAATTTCATAAAAAACTGTTAAACATAAGCAGTCCCATGTGGACGGGCGTTGTCATGGTGTAGGGCCAACTTGCCCACCAGTTCAGACCGCCTAATCGACATGTGTCGTCGCAGACGCTTCAAGACTGAAATATTATACTCAGCATTGACAGTAATTTGTGGAGGAACAGCATGCTGGCAGAAAACACCATTATGATCAAAGAAAATTATCATTATCACTTTCATAGCTGATTTGGTTTGGCAGACGCCTTTCGGAGGACACGAGCCTTTGTGTGTTTCCCGACATTCATTGCGCGCTTCGTGAGGTGTTCGAAACACTGGACCCATGTCTCATCGGCAGTTATTACTGTGTTTAGAAAGTTTGGATCCTTTGCAATCATTTGTTTCCTTTCATGACGCACCTGAACTCTGGCTAACAATTGTTATCTCGTCTGGTGATGTGGTACCATCTGGAAAACACGCGATGCAGAAGTAATTTGTCGCGTAGAATGCCGACGTTTTTGAAATATTAGTTGACGCCGCTATGTCTTCACGCGTTATTCCTCGATCTTTTTGCAGGATTGCCCAAACATCGTCAACAATAGGCTACGTAACAACACTTTCAGGTCGATCAAGCCTATAGCAGTAGGTTCTGCCAACAAATGCCCTTTTTTGAAATCACGGTGCCATCTAAAAATCGTTACCAAACATTTATCTTTGTAAGCTTTCTTCATTAAATCAACTGTTTCTGGAACCGTTTTACTCAAACAATAGCAAAATTGTATCGCACAACGCATTTTACTTCTTAACTCTGAACTCCATAGCTGTATGGCGAAATGCAGACGTACCTTAAACAACTGCGCAATAAAAAGCCGACATCGTCTGGCTCGGCTAATATCTGTTGCCATAGATACTTCCTTAATTCAGTTAGTCGTCTGCGTGGTTATACAGTATTTCCTCTTCGCAGTGTTGCCAACTCGAAAAAGAGTTATTCTCAGTTTTTATGGAACCGCCTTTGTATTATCGATTTTACAATTTTTATTTCGGAGAGATATATGAGCATTTAATCGTGATTATATGAGTATTGCGTGATTACATGAGTATTTTGATCGGGTCTATTCATGAGTCATTTTAAGTGCACGAATTTATTGAATGAAATGTATGTTCCGTTCGTATTAAAAAAAGGGTTAAAAAGAGACTCACGTTTATGTAACACAAAAGTGAGTCTTCTTGGGTGCATTCAAACAAATATCTCCAGAATACCATCAATATTTTTTAGGGCAATATTTTGGTGAATATGCACTAACCCTAACCTTGTAAGACGTTGCTGGACCATTGTTTTTCTTAGATATATTATCAACTTTTAAAGCTCAGAAAGATCTCCCTGGTGTCGCTGTAGTAACCGGATAACAGCTAATACTATTAACAGACATTTGTTGTTCAAGCAAAGCAGATCTTCATTGGTCTGAATTGCAGTAATGGATTCTACGTCAGATTCTGGAAAATACTCTACTTTTCTTTCTGCTTCGCATTGGCTTGACGTTTAAGGGGTGTGATTGATTTCTTTCTGATAAAGGCGACATCAAGAGTTTCAAGAACTACTTGGATTATTTTACAAGCTTCAACAGTACCAAAAATAGATAGATAGATAGACGTGTATATTTAGAAAATACAAAAAATTTAAAATTTCTTACGGGTCAAGTGCCTCTGGATCCCCTTATGAAACCTCCTTTGGTGGGGGTCTGCGCAGCTGTTTATCTCTCATGGGACTTTTATGCTCATATCAGAAACGAGAGAAGTTACATTATGTTGAACCTAGAGGCTCAGATGCGGGGAGAATGCCGACAGGTCGGGGTAGAGGCATTGCCGGATTGGACATGCGGCAATGACGGATTGGACGTACTTGGCAATGAAGTCACAGTGGACGCTTTTGGGAAATGGCACGGATGAGGGAGGAAGAAATGGCCGGGGGTTTTGGTGGTTGGGAGCAGCTCAGCCTACCTGGGTTCTATCCTGTGACCATCTGGTTTGAAGACGGTTTCTCTAACCATAACGCCACTCACAGCACCGCATTCTATCTCTTCTATTGAGACAAATTTACTTACAATTAATTTTTCAAACTCAATAGCTGTTACAGTGAAATGTTTTTAATCTAGCTTAAATATTTTTTGTTTTGAAATAAACGAGATTCAGAACATAAAATGAACAATTATCTCTTTTAATGCGAAACAAAGAATAATGAAGCTAGGTGAAAACATTTTAAAGTAACTGTTGTATACACGGTCGTATTAGAATAATATGACAACCCTAGGAATCACCGTGTTCTTGGCCCGCGGGTGGCATAGTGGGCAACGTTCGTGACTGCCGCGGAAAGGACCTCAGGTTCGATCCCAGGCAGGTAGGAACGCTCGATCCACTAAATATTCGCCGTGCGTCGGATGGGCACGTTAAACCGTCGGACCCCGGGTATTGGCTCCACGGTAATAAATAAGGGCGTCTTCCTCCCACTTTCTACTTCGCTTCCGTGTCACTTTCCTATCGGGCACTCTATCCCAAATCTCCTAGCTTCCTATTTCTAAGGGTTGTTTAAGACCTGGGGTCAGACACTCCCTTCCTAAAATTCTCTACTTATGATCATGATCATCACCGTGCACTTGAACAAGGCGTCACAGAGTGCATGTGACAAGGTCGACCACACGGAAATACTGTATAAGCGGACGACCAGGACAGATGAGCCATAGTGTGTGACGTGCGCATGATGGGTACAGGTAGTGTTTTGACGGACGTTCAAAAAAGAACGATCATCGATTACCCCGCCAAGGGTGCAAGCATCTCAGAAACAGCAGACTTCTGCTGTTTCTGAGATGCAGTAGTAAGGGTAGGTGCTGCTGTAGTAAGGGTGTACCAAGATTGGACCGCTGACACACCGAGTATCTCCCAACGTAATAACTGTAGAGCTTGAAAGGCCATCGACCCCAGAGGAGAACGTCGCCTCCGTCTACTGGTAAAGGCGCAACAGGGCAGCAGTTATCCTCACAAATGAACGCTTGGGCACATGTGTCAGCGATAAGAGCGAACCTTGTTACGCTTGTGTCTCCTGAGCCGACACTGCGTCAAGACGCCCATGTGAACCCAGGCTCATCGGCAACAACGCCTGCAGTTCGCATGGGACTACCGTCATTGGACAGTGGAAGAGTGGGAAAAGGTTGCCTTCTTCGACGAATCCAGGTTTCTATTATACACAAGTGACAGACTGTGGCGGATACGGCGTCAGACACACGAGAACCAACACCCCGACACGATTGTTGGTCAAGAACAGGTCGGAGGTGGCAGACTGCATGTCTGGGGATTTTTTCCTAGTATGACATGGGACCGCTGGTATCACCAGATGGGTCCTTAACGCCAATGCCCATCTGTCCATCCTCGCTGGCGACATGCATCCCGTCATGTTGGACGTTTACCCTGGTGGTGATGGTGTCTACCAACAGAACATTGCGCCGTGCCACTTCGCTAGGGGGTGCGTGATTGGTTTCAGGAACACGACAGCAAAGTTTCCGTTCTCTCTTGTCGGGCGAAATCTCCCGACCTCAATGCCATAGAGCACGGGTGAGGCCAATTGGATCCATGGGTTCAACGAGCCGACCCTCAACCATGTCGTCTCCGGGACCTTCGAGCTCTGCTGCAGTCCGAATTGTCACGTGTGCCTCCGGCAACCTTTGAGGGCCTCATTGGGTCCATTCCACGCGGTATCGTTGCTGTCATTTCGGGCCAAGGATGGTTATTCCCATTATTAAGTAGGTTGTCATATTATTCTGATACAACAGTGTATTTTTAAAAAGAAGTTATGAAGGAAATTTTCTGAATCAGGGTGATTGTGTGCTCTCAAAAAAGAAATGCCATGACCAACTCTCTCTCGAGGGCCACGCCTTGACTCCTAATGGACTAAAATAGAAACAGACGTCATAGATAATGTCTGAAAAAGTAACCTAAGTAAATGAGAAATTAAAAATACGCAGAGCAGCGTGAAGACCTGTCCTTTTCTGCTGGAAGACGACTTGGTCAGCCAAGAAAAATGAACGACAACAGCTGGATAGTATGAAAATGAGGATTGTGAAAACTAAGGTTTGTTCAGGTCAAGCATCGTAACCGTGTTCCCTCACTCCGGAGTAAGTCGCTCTCCCAACTTAGCTACGCAGACAGAATATCTCCCTGCAGATTTGTCGTCTTGACACGTGCTTTCATCTCTGTAGTACGTCACAGGACGCATATGCGGATGAGAGGAATATCGAGGGCAGAATGCAGAAGAATTGAGAACATAAAGAAAAGTTTGGAATTACAAGTATCAGAGGAAATACACTGAAGAGCAATTGAATTAGAGACAGCTGGCGTTATGAAAATGCGGCGCTGAGGGCTGCCCTGTAAATGGAAACGACATGACGTATGCAGCGATCCGACAATATAAGGAGTGATGCGACGGGAATCAGTAAGAGTCAAACGCAGTATGGGTAGGACGAAGCATCTAAGCGCATTTGATCGTGGGCAAATTGTCGGGGCCCGACGAATGGGTCACTCCATCTCGGAAGTCGTGCAGGCACTGGGATTTTCACAAGCCACTGTGTCACGAATCCGGTAAAACCATCCCTGCAAGGGCCAACTGCCGTGGGAAACAGCGTGTTGGATGAGCAGGGTCATCGTCGGCTAGCTTGCATTGTAACAGCGGATAGGTGGGCCACAGTGCAAGAAATAAATCGGCAATTTAACGCTGGTAAACAAAAACGTGTAAGCAGCCACACCATCCAGAACCATCTCCTCGCTGTGGGGTACAGAAGCCATCGTGCCACGAGGGTACCGCAGCTGACCGCACATCACAGGGTGAAAAGATTAGCATGGGCGCAGGAACATCGCCACTGGACCCTAGACATGTGGAAAAATATGTTGCCTGGACTTATGAGTCGAGATTCACGTTGATACATGAGGAAGGCAGGATACGAGTACTGCGCAAATCACATGAAGCGATGGATCCTTCTTGCCAGCAGGGTACTCTTCAAGCTGGTGGGGGTGGTTTTCTTGTCGGGGGACTGTTTACGTGGACTGAAATGGGACCCATGGTACGTGTGACATCATCCCTCACAGGTCAACGTTACCGAGATATCCTGGACGACCATTTGCTCCCGTTTGTGCATCTTTAACATCCCACTGGGGACCTCATCCTGCAACAAGACAATGCACCGTGCCATCGCTCCCTAATTGTATCCGAATGGTTGGATGAAATAACGTGACCTCGCCTCCTTGGTCATCTAGGTCACCTGACCTCAATCCCATTGAACACATCTGGGATACCAGCGACAGAGATGTTCGAGGCTCTGACCCCCCTCCATCAAATCTTCGTGAACTGTGGGTGCTTGTTCAGGGGTCGTGGATCCTTGTGGCTTCCCATCGCTTCCGGTGTCTTGTCGAGTCCATGCCGAGACAAATCGTCGCTGTCATCAGGTCAAAAGGTGGTGCTACACGTTACTAGACAGGTATCTGTAATTCAATTACTCTTCAGGGTACACTCCAAAGAGCGATAGAAATCGAAATGCCAGGAAATAGGTACAATAATTTTATTTGATGGCGGCTCATGAAGGAAGTCACTTTTATGACAATGCCTTCCAAAGTCACTCGAGCTAAAGTTGTACAGCATATAACTGCATCTAAACTGATTTCCTGTCCATTGGTCATAATAACAGGAGATGTTTATGAATTAATTTCTCAGTAATTCCAAGCTTACTGAGAAAAAGCTTGAATTAGAAATTTAAACATATTATCTCAATAAGATGGACCCTTTCTGCATTGTAGAAATATTGGAACCTTGTTCAAAACTGTTTTAAGGTACCTGAATTACACAGGGCGTGCAGAAGACGAAATGACCTCATGCCATCAGAATTTAAGAACCTTGTTTTCTATGCAAGGAATTTTATGAAGCCTGAGGAATACGACTTTAGAGTGTTTTATAAACTCGTGGCTTCTCTGCATTTACGCTATTCGGAGAGAACTTCCCAACGAGTGTTTTGCGTAAGGAAGTTTAATGATTTGAAGTAGGCAAAGATTGATGGTTTTTATATTGACGTCATCTTTTACGCGTATGATGAAATTAAAAGCGTCATGCTTTCTGGATGGCGTTATTTCTTCCAGAATGGTGTTAATTTAGAAACTTTAATATGTTACTCGCGAAATCCTTGAAAATCATAAAATTCGGAAAAATTATATATATATATATATATACACCGCTGAGCCCTTCCATTATGACCACCCCCATCCTAGAGAAAGGAGCACGCCTGGAGATCGAACGGTGGCACAAGTGAAGTTCTCAGAGCAGTATACACTCAGTGGCCACTTTATTATGACCACCTGACAGTTTTAAGCAAATGAGCTATGGCTGCACGCTGTTGCCGCCAGAGAGAGAGGCTAGCATAAAAAGGGAAAGCTTAGTGCTGGCGACAGTAGTAGAAGTGATTTTTGGGTGACGAGATGGGTAAAAAATGCGATTTGACGGATTTTCAACGTGGGATGATTGTAGGAGCTCGGAGTCATGGAGCAAGTATCACCGAAACCGCCGCATTCGTGAAATGTTTCAGAGCAGGTGTTGTTAAAGTGTTTAAAGACTGGACTGTCAGCCAAAAAACTGGGTCTCTACCTGCAACGTGTGGTCGTCATCGACTAGTGACTGCTCGGGCGGAACGGAGAGTGTCCAGACTGGTAACAGACAACAGAAGGGCAACAGTGCAGCAAATTACAGATCATCTTAATCAAGGATCCCCTCAAGTGATCTCTGCATGCACTGTTCGCTGTACACTGCATCGGATGGGATATGGCAGCCGAAGGCCTGTTCAAACACCTATGCTCTCTGCAGTTAACAAGAGAAAACGTTTCCAGTTCGCACAGGAGCACAAGGATTGGACAGTCAATAATTGGAAACAAATTATGTGATCCGATGAATCACGTTTTCAGTTGCACCATGCCGATGACCGAGTGAGAATTTGGCGGAAACAGTACGAAAGCATGGACCCCAAATGAATTGCTACAACCCTTCAAGCTAGTGGAGGCAACGTTAAGGTTTGGGAAATGTTTTTCTGGCATGCCTGGGGCTCTTTCCTTCGTGTTGATCAACGTCTAACTGGCACATCATATCTAAACACCGTTGTGGACCAAGTGCATCCTTTCATGTGGATGGTTTATCCCAAAGGCAACGGCTACTTTCAACAAGATAATGCGTCCTGCCATAGTGCTTGTATTGTACAGGATTGGTTTCAGGAACATGCCGGTGAGTTTATTTTGCTTGGGTGGCCCCCACAATCTCCAGATCTCAACCCCATTGAGAATTTGTTGAATGAAGTTGAACGAACCATCAGACAGCTGGATCCAGAACCCTGCAATCTTAGGAAAGTGCTATTCATCAAGCATGGTCTCGGATTCCACAAACCACCTATCAACATCTCGTGAAGTCCATGCCACGAAGAATCGACGCAGTATTAAAGGCAAAAGGTGGCCCAACGAAGTACTGAGATGTGATCATAATAAAGTGGCCACTCAGTGCATTTACACCCCTAGGACCTGCTTTCGGTCACTATAGTGTTTGGAGACAGAATGGGAAAAGCTGCCGATTTATCGAAGTTTGATGAAGGAAAAAATGTGATGTCATGGCGCCTCAGAACTACGATCTGGGAAACGGCGCGGCTCGTGGGTTGTTCACGTGCCGCTGGAGTGAGTACATATCAAAAATTGTGCACAGATGGCGAAACGACGAACCGTTGTCCAGCCGTGTGTCGTCCGCAGTTCATTGATTCCACAGGGGGAGTGGAGACTGTCGCGCATTGTTCACAGCGACCGCAGGGCCACAGTGCGACAAATCACCCGCAGTTACAACAGTGGTGATCAGGGCAATATGTCACAGCACACAGTTCATCGCAGCTTTCTACGCATATGCCTGCGTAGCCGAAGACCCTTTCGGGTCTTCATGCTCACTGCACGTCATTGCCAACAACTATGAAATGTGCGCAAGATAATCGAGATTGGGCCGTGGATGATTGGAAGAAAGTGGCCTGGTCTGACGAATCAAGATTCCTGGTGCATCACGTAGACGGCCGAGCGCGTATACGACGATTACCAACGGAGGCTATGGCACCTGGATGCACTATTGGGCGGAAATAGACCGGGGGCGGCGGTGTTATGCAGTTCGCGATGTTTTGTTGTGACACTTTTCGTTCTCCTGAGCAACGCCCGACAATTCAGCTTGTGTAGCGATAACTAAAGATTTACCGCCATGCAAAACCTTACAATTAAGTGTTTATATCGCTCATCAACAGATTCGTAAAGAGTGCCGTACGAATCTATAGAAAATGTATACAAGTACAAGAAATGTAATCCATGCGTAACAAATAAATGCAAATTATAAACAGTAAACATGTAAGAAAAAATTAAGAAATTGGAAACTCGGAAGCCCTTTCAACCTCAACTGTGTTCTTGATCACCTGTAAACAAACGGAACGAGACTGATTGCCAGATTTTCATTTGCAAATTCTTCATTTCGGATGTTGCAAAAAGATACGAGAGGCTTTCAAATGATAGGGGCAAAACGCGGTCTGTTGGAAATGCAGTATCAAAAGGTATTTCGATGTTCTCACGAAAATGCAAAGCCCCCCACCTTTTTTTTTTTTTTTTTTGAGGTTTAACGACCACCGTGAGCAACTCAATGGGCTATAAGCAGTCGCCCGTCCCTAATTTAGGACCACTGCCTCCAGGGAAGGGAGAGAGTCCGTGCCGTAAGATAAACACAACATCCATGCCTCACGGGATTCGAAGCCTGACCCATCTCGGAGGAATAATCAGAAGCCATCGCTCAGACCACTGCGCCAGCGGGGCGGCGCCCTTTTGTTGACAAAAGCAGCATTTTTCAGTACTTGTCCAGAGGTGCACTGTTGAAGTATCTGAGAGAGTTAGTAAACCCAAGGAAGAATTAGGTCTACCTTGGATGACATCATTTTTGCGCTCAGCCCAAAGTTTAGAAATGCTGCGAGACGTGCTGCCGATGTAGATAATATGCGTAGTACAGGCTGAAGCAGAAATAGGAATTTTGTACACACTAGAAATATTGTGATCTGCAAATTTATGCATGTACCGAAGGATAAGTTCCGTGATTGTTGGATTGCATTTGATACCAATCAAATAAACGTAAGATTTAAAAATTTTGCGCATCTGTTAGGTAGGGTTGTCAAGAAAAGCAAATTGAAACTGTATGGAAACCTCTGAAGAACGGAGGATAGCGGAGCTGTTGCCTTCAAACCTTTCAATTAGTTTGTCTACCAAAACACTAGGGAACTGGTGGTGAGAAGGAATTATTATTATACATATAAACACCCAAATCTCTCTCTGTCTGTCTCTCTGGAAATCTTGACGTCACAGCAACGTCTGCATTGTTGCGCCATCGCGTATCGATCAATTCGTTTGTGCCCTCGAGATGTCAGTGTGATTGCCTGCTATATAATAACACGCGATCAGTTTTAGATGTCAAGGTGATCGCGTGCTAATACAAACATTGCATTAGCAATGATTCGAGATCTATTTATCTGATCTACAGAATTCGAATTGAAATCTTAATATCACCGCAAGTTGCGCTTGCATTTTTTTAATGCGTTTGTATAATTTTCGTTTGAACATTTTTAAGTTACGCTTCTATTTTTAATTATTTTTTACATTTTTAATTTAATTAACTTTCCGAGTTTAGTGCTGAATATACTATGCATTTTGCAAAATATTGATCTATCTGAACGCTGTATCTTACAATAAAAATTGAAATCTTGTGATGTCAAAGTGAGCAAAATTGCATCTAAAAGCAGATGTCGTCCCAATATAGGACATGCCGAGAAATTAGATAGTTCCGATTTGCAATACCGGATGTCGCATTATTTTGTAGAAAAAGCTTCGGTATGAAGTTTCAAACTAACCGTCGAACAGGACAGTATAAAACAAGCTGTGAACGGAATGACAAGTGTGCCGTAGAAAAAATCATTTAACGCATCTTTTGAAAAACGGAAATCAATAGCATAAAATTTTCAGTTCTAACATGAATGAGTTCTTACTATATACGTTTTTACTATACTCCCTTACGGAAATCCGGCGACTATTTGATTTGTTTTCAATCTGCTTTAATTAAAAAAAATTCACTCCGTCATAGGAGGAGCAACATCCCCTATATACTAATATTTATTTGAAGCTTAAAAACAGCCGTACTAGGACGGACTATAGACTAGTGGTTTTAATATTCTTGTATTCTAGGTCAAAAGAAGATGGACTGTTACAGATGATATTGGCTCCAGCAATGAAAGAATTGAGCGCTGAAAACTTGTAGGCGCAGCCCGGTAGAGCAGTGGACTAAGCACTGGCTAATGATCATTCGTCTGATATGGGTACGGGTTCGAATTCCGGTGAGGAATGGATGTTGTGCTTGTCTTACGGCACTGGATCTCTCCCATCTATGGAACCAGCGGCCCTAAATTAGGGATAGGCGACTGCTTATGGCCCGTTAAGTTGCTCATGGTGGTCGTTAGACCCCCAATAAAAAAAAACTTGTGGGCATCAAAAGTGTACGAAGGGAATAGAATTATATTGGTAGCTGCAAGTAGATTTACGAAAAATAGGACGTTCAATCTTGTTCTCGTTTCTTGAAAGGCATGCAACTATTTTTGTCAAGATAGATTGTATCCAGTAAAAAAAAATCCTTTCTGTAGCTTTGTTTTGGAAACAAACTTAAGAAGAAGGTACCAATAAATTAAAGAAAAAGTTCCGATGAGTTTTAGCAAAACGAGGATGAAATCTTCTTCTTGTACCTTAGACACAACCGCAAGAGTGATCTAAGAATGAGTGATCGTGAGGGCAGGAGAGTGAGATCGGATTGAAATGGGATCAAAGTGATAGACATGAGTGAACTGAGTGATCGTAAAATGGTGACAGTGGGATCGACATGAGTGATTGAGTGACAGTAGGATCGACATGAGTGATTTAGCTGATTGTGAGAGCAGGACAGTGGGATCGGATTGGATTGGTGCGATCGTCGGTTTTTATCAGGCTGCCCTTTCTCCTTCGCTGCTTTTCCCTGTATAACTTTTTCTTTCTTGACCTCTCTTAATCTAATCCAGGTTCCATTGTTCAAAAGAAATCGGAAACGCCTACTAGAACGCTACATGAAAAATATCGGAATTTTATTTAAATAATTAAGGAAAGAAGAGCGTGTTTGTTCTGCATAACACTTGTAACAAGCAGTGGTGTATATTCGAGGCTAGCTGCGATGCCCACAGAATGCACAAATAAAAGTCAATTTGATATACACAAATAGAAGTTTATTATAAACGATATAAAGATATATCGATGCTTTAGCTGCGAAAAGAAACACACGTGCGGATTCGCTTCTTTTGACTAAGAGAATCAGTCTGGCGAGCGAAGATCAAAGTGGTTCCTAGTGGAGGGATGCTGTCATCGTAACACAACCAGCTCTACCAGTCTTCGCTGTTTGATTCGAAGACTTTCAATATGATCGACAGCTCAAGAAAGAGAAGACTTATACTTAGGTTCGCTCAGGAAAGAGAAGACTTATATTTAGGTTCGCACAGGAAAGGGGAGACTTATACTTAGGTTCGCTCAGGAAAGACAAGACGCATACTTAGGTTTTCTCAGAAAAGAGAAGACTTTTGCTTAGGTTCGCTCAGGAAAGAGAAGACTTATACTTAGGTTCGCTCAGGAAACAGGAGACGTATACTTAGGTTCGCTCAGGAAAGAGAAGACTGACACTTAGGTTCACTCAGGAAAGAGAAGACTTATACTTAGGTTCGTACAGAAAAGAGGAGACTTGTACTTAGGTTCACTTAGGAAAGAGAAGAGTTATACTTAGGTTCGCTCAGGAAACAGGAGACTTATATTTAGGTTCGCTCAGGAAAGAGAAGACTTACACTTGGGTTCGCTCAGGAAAGAGAAGATTTATACTTGGGTTCGCTCAGGAAATAGAAGACTTATACTTAGGTTCGCTCAGGAAAGAGGAGACTTATACTTAGGTTCGCTCAGAAAAGAGAAGACTTATACTTAGGTTCGCTCAGGAAAGAGAAGACTTATACTTAGGTTCGCTCAGGAAAAAGAAGACTTATACTTAGGTTTGTTCAGGAAAGAGGAGACTTTATACTTAGGTTCGCTCAGGAAAGACAAGACATATACTTAGGTTCGCTCAGGAAAGAGAAGACTTAAACTTATGTTCGCTCAGGAAAGAGAAGACATACTTAGGTTCGCTCAAGAAAGCGGAGACTCATACATAGCTTCGCCCAAGAAAGAGAAGACTTATACCTAGGTTCGCTCAGGAAAGAGGAGACTTATACTTAGGTTCGCTCAAGAAAGCGGAGACTCATACATAGCTTCGCCCAAGAAAGAGAAGACTTATACCTAGGTTCGCTCAGGAAAGAGGAGACTTATACTTAGGTTCGCTCAGAAAAGAGAAGACTTACACTTGGGTTCGCTCAGGAAAGAGAAGATTTATACTTGGGTTCGCTCAGGAAATAGAAGACTTATACTTAGGTTCGCTCAGGAAAGAGGAGACTTATACTTAGGTTCGCTCAGAAAAGAGAAGACTTATACTTAGGTTCGCTCAGAAAAGAGAAGACTTATACTTAGGTTCGCTCAGGAAAGAGAAGACTTATACTTAGGTTCGCTCAGGAAAAAGAAGACTTATACTTAGGTTTGTTCAGGAAAGAGGAGACTTTATACTTAGGTTCGCTCAGGAAAGACAAGACATATACTTAGGTTCGCTCAGGAAAGAGAAGACTTAGACTTATGTTCGCTCAGGAAAGAGAAGACATACTTAGGTTCGCTCAAGAAAGCGGAGACTCATACATAGCTTCGCCCAAGAAAGAGAAGACTTATACCTAGGTTCGCTCAGGAAAAAGAAGACTTCTACTTAGGTTCGTTCAGGAAAGAGGCGACTTCTACTTAGGTTCGCTAAGGAAAGAGAAGACTTATACTTAGTTTCGCTCAGGAAAAAGTAAACTTATACTTATGTTTGCTCAGGAAAAAGTAAACTTATAATTAGGTTCGCTAAGGAAAGAGAAGACTTATACTTAGTTTCGCTCAGGAAAAAGTAAACTTATACTTATGTTTGCTCAGGAAAAAGTAAACTTATAATTAGGTTCGCTCATTAAAAAGGAAGCCGCCCCCGGTGGCGCAGTGGTCTAAGCGATGGCCTCTGATCATTCGTCCCAAAGGGCTCCGGGTTTGAATCTCTGTGAGGCATGGATGTTGTGTTTGTCTTTCGGCACTGGCTCTCTCCCTTCCCTGGAACCAGTGGCCCTAAATTAGGGACGGGCGTCTGCCTATAGCCCATTGAGTTGCTCACGGTGGTCGTTAAACCTCCAATCAAAAAAAAAAAAAAAGAAAACTTATACTTAGGTTTGCTCGGGAAAGAGAAGATTGTACTTAGGACTATGTTAGTCGCTCGCGTGGCCCCGTCTGTAACAGCACGTGTTTCGCGAAAGTTGTTTCAGTTGTGTTAAGTGTCAATGAATTAAAATCAGGGATATTATATCTTAAATTCGTGGCTTTGTTGGATTCGAACAGTTATGATAAATTTTGTGAATGCTTTCCTGAACATCTACTGTCAGAACTTAAAGAACCCATGCTTCAAGTTTTGATACAGTTCGATTAAATATGAACTGAAGATGTTTTATTCCCTTGATGAATACGAAAAGAAATTAGTAAGAGGCATTACTTGTTACATAAAATTGAATAAATTGGACATTGTGTTTAGTGAAGTGTACAAATTAGCAGACCTAGTATTAAAGTTTCCATCAACAACTTCAACTGCCAAAAGAAGTTTTTCTGCATTAAAAAGAATCAAGGCATCTTAGAGCCACAGAAAAACATACATGTACATTTGAAAAACTTGGCTGTTTTGTCAATAGAGAAAAACATTCTATTTAAATATGAAAAAGTACTCGGAAGAAACTTTTTATGCAATCATAACACTCAAATTCATGCAAAATGAAAGAATGGAGTTCATGTACAAATAAGGTATTCAAAAGAAAAATTGTAAAATGCTAATCCTCATAATTATTTGGTGTTATGTTAGCAATAACATGCACCTAAAATTTAGAATTTTTTTTTATTACTTAATAATTGAAAAATAAACTTAAAAAAGAACAGTACTGGTGGCAGGTGAGGGAGGGGGACGGGGGAGATAGCCCAGGTCTCAGACCCACGGTACGCTCCTGGTAATTAGTATTCATAATATTGATACGATGACGTAACGCATACCTCTTTTTTTGTGGGGTAAGGAACTGCGATAAGGAGTTTTACCCCTATGCAGCACAATGGAATGACTAAAAAAACAGGAACCTTAAATACATTCCAGCAATCATACTAATCGTGAAGTCCTTCTGGTTACTTGATCAAGAGAGGTAATATCTTGAATGATATGAATAAAAAGTGTCTTTTCGCTTTTCCCGTGAGTGTTATTTAGTTCATTTATTTCACATATTTGCATTCTAGCGGACATTCAGAAGTTTGTTATTTACATCATAGAAAAGTATTCGCGTTGCGATGTACATTGAATAAACGTTTTTGAGGAAAAGTGGAGCAAACTACTTACAACAACGAGAGAGAAAGGAAAAAAGAGAGTAAGAGATTCTTATCTCCCATGACGAATACAGGCTCGCTTTCTTGACATATTTCCCTTTGAATTTTCTTAACTGAAAATTCAACACCTTTTCTTTCTTATGTGAAACTACCCTTATCCTTATTGCGGGCGCTCAGGAATTCAAAATATGCAACTTCAAAGCAAGAACCTTTTTTCCATTCAGTGCAAGATATAATAGAAATGCGCTGATTAGTTCTAAAACATGAGAGAAATGCGGAATCACACCATATAATACAAATTTTGGAGATGACAATCCGATTTTTGGTGCAAATGTGAAAAAGATGGTAATTCAGATAATATCTGAAAACTTGAAAATTTCATCGTCCTGGAGCGGGACTCGAATCCGCGTCTCCCAGATAGCGCCCGGGTATGCTAACCACTACACCACCCAGAACGACAAAGTCTCAAGTTTACGATTAATTTGAATATAACCACTACAGGATTCGCCAGTCGAAGCAACCGTCATTCATTTGCTAGTTGAAGCAACCGATTGGTGTAGTGGTTAGCATACCCGGGCGCTATCTGGGAGACGCGGATTTGAGTCCCGCTCCAGGACGATGAAATTATCCAGTTTTCGGATATTATCTGACTTACCATCTTTGTCAGATTTACACCAAAAATCAGATTGTCATCTTCAAAATTTGTATTATATGGTGTAATCCCGCATTTCTTTCATGATTTATCTGCTCCTCCGGGCAATCACGAGATAGGATTTTTTACCTCCAGATTCTCTAAACATGAGTGCTGGTTATTTCGATTAGCGAATCCTGTGATGGTTATATTCAAATTAATCGGAAACTTGAGAGTTTGTCGTTCTGGGTGGTGTAGTGTTAGCATACCCGGGTGCTATCAGGGAGACGTGGGTTCGAGTCCCTCTCCAGGACAATGAAATTTTCAAGTTTTCGGATATTATCTGATTTACCATCTTTGTCGAATTTACACCAAAAATCGGATTGTCATCTTCAAAGTTCCAAAACACTTCATTCACAAACAAACGGATAATAGACTTTCAGTCGTCGAAGTCATACGATAGACCAATGGTTCCCAACTGGTAGTCCGCGAGTAGCTCAAAAGTGGTCCGTGGGACTACCAAGATACACTATCTACCAATAAGTAATTGGACACCCCTGCAATCGACGATATCTGCGGTACTGATACACGTCACGGCCGCCACCGTTAAATATCGTGTGGGAAACAAGAACGCAACCAGTCGCATGCAAGATGCCATGAAGTTCGGAGCTCTCTGATTTCGAGAAAGGTGTAATCGTCGGGTATCACAGAAATGGCCGATCCATATGTGACATATCCAGCTAGTTGAAGTAACCAAAATCGACAGTGGCCTACGTGATTGGCAAGTGGAAGATGAGAGGTGACTGTCGGTATGAGCCCCGACCCGGCAGACCCACAAAACTGGGAGTTAGAGACCGACGGGTGCTGGCCAGAGAAATTCGGAAGAACCCGCACCAAATCGATGGGCCACATCCGCAAGGAGTTTCAACAGGCATCCGGGAGTATTCTTTCGATTAATACCATATGTGAGGAAGTCCATCTGCTCGGTTATCATGGACGTGCTGCCGCCCACAAGCCTTTGATCACCAAGTCCAATAGCGTTGCTCGGCTAACGTGGTGCAAAGAACGTTGACAGTGGACCGTTGAACAGTGGAAACAGGTTCTCTGGAGCGACGAATCAAGGTTCACCCTCTACCGTTCGGATGGCAGGGTCTGGGTTTGGCGTCTGCCTGGAGAACGCCTCCTGCCGGAATGTATTGTGCCAACTGTGAAGTTCGGCGGCGGTAGAATTATGCTATGGGGGTGTTTCTCCTCGTATGGCACGGGACCATTGGTCGCAGTTCCTAGTAGACTCATCGTTGAGACCTACTGCACCATTTTGAATGACCATGCGCTTCCTACGTTGTGGCAGTTTTACGTGGTGGACCCATGTTACTTTCAGGATGACAATGCCGCCTGCCATGTTGCGAGGTCCACCATGGCTTGGTATGGTGAAAATGGGGTTAATCGAACGGACTGGCCTGCGCAGAGCCCGTACCTTAACCCTATCGAGCACCTCTGGGACGAGTTGGAGTGTCGACTTAAGAGGTGCCCCCACCGTTCGAAATCGGTGAAGAAACTGACCTGTCTTCTCTTAAGCCGAGTGGAAGAAAATACCGCTAGCCGTCGTAGAATGCCTGGTTGAGAGTTTGCTCCGGAGGGTCGCAGCTGTAATCGCCGCTCGTGCGGAGGTTCCACCAACTATTGAAGGTGAATAAACTTCGTTTTCCTTTGCTATCACAGGTGTCCAATTACTTGTTGGTAGATAGTGTATGAGTATAAAAAAAAACATATTCATCCGAGATTACGAGGGTGAATATTTATACTGTACGAGAATGAAAGCCACGGATTTGCATACGTGGTTGAGCTGAGGGCCGACCGACCTCAGCCGTAACCACGGTTACGCCTCAGCATCAGGCGGGCGCGGTTGCTGCAGTGCTAGACAATACAGATTAATTAGTGCCCAGTAGTCAGCCGCTCGGTAAGGTTGATTTCCGTGAGTGTTTTTGTTCGTTTTACATTTTGTGACATTGTGCACTGGCACTATAACTCATTTTGGGGTGTGTAAGAAAATCGCACCGACAAGAAAATACGATGAGTGGTTATATAAAGTTCGGGTTCACCGCAACTGAAGTAAATAAAGAGATTAGACCCCAGTGTATGATTTGTGCTACAGTCCTCAGTAATGATGCACTAAAACCCGCAATGCTGGATCGCCATTTAAAGACAGTCCATCCCAAATTAACCGATGGTCCACCAGAATACTTTGCAGGAAAGTTAGAGAACTTGAAGACAAGCTAGTAAAATCATGCAATGCATTGATTATGATACGTTTTCCAACATAGCAGAAATCATTACTTATGTGGATAATGGCTGTAAAATAAATCTCGCTCCTATGACCTGACCTTTGACCCATTTCCATGATATTCAACAGAACCAGTTCAGTATACCTCCGGAACAACATACTAAAGTTTTGTTGCAATAGAAACATTTTTACGTAAGTTATAACGCATAAGGGCGATGGAATGGATCCCGATCCTATGTCCTGACCTTTGACCCCATTTCGCCCATTTTCAATAGGGTTCCTTCCCAGGTGGTCCCTTACCACATACTAAAATTTCATCGACATTGGACTATTTTTACGCTAGTTATGACGCATAAGAGCAATGGAATGGATTCGGGTCCTATGTCGTGACCTTTGACCCCAGTTCTTCCATTTTCAACAGGATTTGTCTCCAGGTGTTTCCTTACCACATAATAAAATTTAATTGAACCTTTTTTACGCTAGTTATAACGCATAAGGGCGATGGAATGGATCCCGATCCTATGTCCTGACCTTTGACCCCATTTCGCACATTTTCAATAAGGTTCGTCCCCAGGTGATCCCCTATCATAAACTAAAATGTCATCTAAATCAAACCATTTTTACGTGAGTTATCGGGCTGACGGACGAACAAAGTTGGAGAATATACGCGTCTTCAACCTATGGTTTAAAAGCGTAGAAAAATGAACCTCGGAAAAAATGTTAGAAGATTTAAATGTCCGAAAAAGAGTTTTCTGCGTCCTTTGAGATTTCACAATTAATTACTAAGTCAAAAAAACCTCATAGCATTGGTGAAACATTAGTGAAACCATGTTTGCTAAAAGCAGTGCAGGAAGTTTTAGGCGAGGAAGCTAAAATGAAAATTCAAGAAATTCCCTTGGCGAACAACACTGTGAAGACGCGAATAGGAAAAAATGCCACAGGAATTGAAGAGTAGCTCGTGGGTGAAATTAAAAATTCTCCCTATTTTGCTCTGCAATGTGACGAAAGTACTGATGTTGCTCAGTGTTGGCAGTTACTCGTCTTCGTTCGATTTCTAGGCGAAGACAACACGATCGAAGAAGAGATTGTTGCTGTCACGAGAATTGGAAACTACGTCGAAAAGAAACGACGTCATGAAAATAATCTGCGATTATTTCGAGTAGCATGAAATTGCGAAAGCCTTGCTGGGTTTTGTACTGATGGGGCTCCCGCTATGCTGGGTTTTGTACTGATGGTGCTTCCGCTATGCTGGGTTTTGTACTGATGGTGCTCCCGCTATGCTGGGATCGCGTTCGGATTTAGTAACGTTGACGTTGATGAAAGAGAACTCCTCCACATTGACGACGCACTGCATCATTCATCCCCAAGCGCGGTTGTATGTAAATTGCGAACTAGAGCGTGCAAATTGCGAACTAGAGCGTGCAAATTGCGAACTAAAATCAGACCGCCATTAAAACTCTATATGTAAATTGCGAACCGACTTCTTTGGACACCTGCTGGAATTACCTAAGCTAGCTCGTCTGTTTTGATTGCTTTGCTTTAGATATATATTTTGTTGTTAGACAAGTTTTACGATAGAACTGACGCTCTCGATCTCTGAAAAAGGAAAAGATTTGTTAATCGTAGACGCCTACACTTACTGCCAATTAAAGACATTTTCGTGAATGCAATGAATTAAGTACAAATGTACATATACTAAATATGGAGCATCACAGAAAAAATTAACATGGCCCCTGCGCAAGGATGACAAACTAGTTTTGTTTTTTTCGTGAATAAAATGAATTAAGTACAAATGTACATATACTAAATATGGAACATCACAGAGAAAAAATTTACATGATCCCTGCACAAGGATGACAAATTAGTTTTGTTGTTTTCGTGAACACATTGCTTTAAATTGTTTTACTTTGTTTTAATCATTATTTTTTCAAACTGGTTTATTTTTTGATATCGTCAGAATGGGCTCAGAAAAGTTGGTTCGCAATTTATGCATAGTGGTCTTGGCTCTTAGTTCGCAATTTACATATAGGGGTTGAGAGCTGTCCGATTTTAGTTCGCAATTTACACACTCCGCCAAGCGCTAGGGTCAAATCGTTGCCGGATGGCATACCCATTACGATGAGCTACACTAGAATCTTTTCATAGGTGTTTTATGACATATTGTTGCATTCTCTCTCTACATATATTGTATTAGACAGTATTTATTGTTATTAAACTAGGAAATCGCAAATGGAAACGGTGAAGTGAATCCTTTTTCAATTCGTCTTCGAAAAAATTATCTTATTACACAGGTCTTTCTTTCGATAATAGACCAAAATGAAGCAGTGTTGTCAGTGGTATACCTGGGAAGCGTAACACGACTGTGCGTGGTATCGTTTTAAAGCTCTCGACAGGATCTGTTCAAATATATGAAGAACATTTCGTAGTGGTTTGAACTGAACATTTTGAAAATTGTTATCTTGTGAATCGGTGAGCACTTTTGACAATACCGCGGTTTATCTGGACAACCGTGAGTGCAAAACGACAGTGTGTGGTATCGTTTTAAAGCTCTCGACAAGATCTGTTCAAATATATGAATAACATATCGCAGTGGTTTAAATTAAGATTAAAAAAATGTTTTCGTGTGAACGGGTTAACATTTTCAACAATGCAGCGGACTTTGCAGAATGAACGCAAGCATAAATGGAGAAAATCAAAACGAGAGGCAAGAGCAAGTGATGAGGGATGGAAGAAGCCCAAGAAGACAGAGCACCACGTTGAGTAATTCGTGTATCGATCTTCTTTGTGTTCGCAATGTATCCAGCATTATTTGTAAAAATCATGTAGACTACTTTTCATATCATAAAACTGTGTTGGCTATAACAAATTAATTAAACGCTTTGAATCCATACTTGACTAACTCAGTTCAACTCTCCGATCTGCAAGTCGTAGTCCTACGTTACAAACTGACAGCTCAATCAGAACTGAGTCTACCTGTATTTTTTTTCCGCAGCTGATTTACTTTGCATTAAATCGTTCTAATTTTATTAGGATGATATTTTAAAGCATGTATACTATACGATGAAACTTACTTTTTGAAGGTTTTCAGGATATTAAACATTTATTTGTCTTCTTACAGAACCACCCTGGAGGCTTTGAAGGAAAAAATAACGCCGATGAGAAATAATGCATAGAGAATGAAATAAAAGGAAGATACTTCCCAGTAAGGACAAGAAAGGATATACAGTTTGTTTAATCTTCCATTTAGAAAGCAGTAAAATCCTAAAGCTGTTGTATTTTACAAAAACTAATAAAAGAATCAATGAACATTTAAAAGCTTTTTCCTTATTTTTCCCATTTCTCTGAATCGAACAACTAAACATTCTTTCTCTGGTACTGTTTTTACAGCACAATAGGTTTTACTCTTGATTTATAATCCTCTAATAAAACCCAAGATAATGGATTTTTTCGAAAGTTTTAAAGAAAAAAATTCCTATATTTGATAAATAACCATAGCAAACCTTTCAACGACGCAACGGATTTAAAAGAAATAAATGCGAACACTGTCAAAAGATTGGAACACTTTTTCTGGGGCCTATATTCAAATATCAGATGCAGCAAAGAACTCTTCGCTGCGCTAAAGATATATCCAGCTGTCCCTCCAAGCAACTTTTACCAGGCCATGTGCCTTAACTCCATGGATAAATATCGTTTTAGGAAGGACAGACTTGCTTCATTAATGAAATATTAGAACGATATTTCATTTGTTTTCGAACGGAATGCTTTTTTGTTCCCGTAATAGTTCGTGCACGAGGCGAAAAAAGAAAATTGAATACCGAAAAGTATTGCCTAGATTGATGTAACAATTGCTGCAGTGTTTGTTTGGTAAGATATGTAAATTACACTAAGTGCTCCCTGAATTACGACCACTGACTTAATGCTTCGTGGGGCTTTCTTTCGCCAGGAGAATGGTAGCCATGCGGTGTGGCCTCAACTCCACGAGATGTCCTCGGGGATCTGCAATCAAACTGTTTGCATTGCGTTTCACAGTTCCGGTATGGAGCGAAATGGTACTTCCAGCGTCCGCACCTTACGTCTCAGCATCGCACAGATGTTCAACTAAGTTGAGATGATGCGATTTTCGAGGTCGAAATGTCCCATATCGCCACTGTGTTCCTCGATCCATTACTGATAGAAACTGGACTGATGACATGGGTCATTATCGTTATGGAAAAAACCCATCATCCTCTCGGAGGAGTTACAAAATTGTGAGTAGAGATGGAAATGGATGAACAAGTCAGCGAGTCAAACGGGTCGGGTCAAGGTCTTCCAATATCCGATTTCAAAGTGTTATTCCTAGCGGGTCAAAATGGCCCGGTCAATGTGTTCCTGACCCAATTTCGACCCGGTTCTATTTCTATTTGATTTTCGAAAAAAAATAATTCAAAGAAAAATGCGTGCTGTGGAATTTTGGGCTCAAAATACACTATATTGACAAAACTCACCGGACACCTAGGAAAGAAACACAACATAGCATTTATTGACATATTTTAGTACGGTGTCGGTCCACCTTTGGCCTTAATGCATGCACTGAACCTTCGAGACAGGCATTCGACAAGGTTTTGGAACATAGCGATAGGTTTGTGCTTCCATTCAGTACATAACGCTGCCGCTAACTGTTGCTTGTTAGTAGGCTTTGGTTCCAAACTTCTTCTGCGGCGCTTTAATTCATCCCATAGGTGCTTTATGGAATAAAATCAGGGCTCTGTTCAGACCTGTCCACACACGATACAGAATTATCGCTAAACCACGCCGTAACAGTCTTTGTTTTATGGTTCGGTGCATTATCCTGCTGGTACCAACAAGGCTCAGTTCCATAGTACTGCCACAGAGTTGGTAGAGCATAACTGTCCAGAATATCGAGCTATACGTGTTGATTAACAGGTTTGTCCATGATAACCAATAGGTCGGGACCATACCACGAAAAACACCCACACACGAGTACACTGCGAGCTCCAAACTTGACCGTACGAAAAGTACACTGTGGTAAATAGATTTCCTCCGGCTGCCGCCATACCCACACACGGCCATCAGACTGATGTATGATATATCTGAATTCATCACTCCATAGGACCCGTTTCCATTGATCTACGGTCCACGATAAATGTTCTTTACACCATGCTAAACGACGAGTAGCATTCCGAGTTGAGATGAAAGGCTTATGAGCAGCCGCACGACCACGGTAAACCATGGAATGAAGTTCCCTGCGAATGGTACGTGTACATACCGAGGTTCCAGCATTTTCTCACCTGTACACTGAGGTTTGTGCAGTACTCCGTCAAGTAGCCGTAACGACTCTCCTGAGGCTTCTATGTTCTCTATCACTGATTTTCTTTGGTCTGCCGGTAAGTTTTGCTGCTTCAGGAGCGCTATGTGTCCTCCACTTATTCAGTACATCCAAAACAATTGACTTGGGTACGTTTAAACGCCTCTCGGTTTCTTTTATGGACAACCCACTAATATAATCTTTCCTTTCTCAAATTCAGTTCTCTCCCGTCGCGACATTTTCATTCAACTTCAGAGTGCGATATCATCGCGGTCAGCTGCAGACTTGTTTTTCTAAAGTTTGCAGCTGTACCGCGCATCTTAACAACGCAGCGGATCCGTTCATTTGATTTTGAAGGAGTGACCGGTGACTTTTGTCGGTACAGTGTAGGTGCCGTCGGACCGAAAACCGATTTGTCATACAATATGAAGAAAGAGTGTCCTCAGAAGGAAAAGTGTCCCTTCCTTGTGAGGGGTTATGATGAAAACAAAATCCATATTTTGGAAACTTTCAACTCATCATAAGCTTGTGAAAATTAGTGTTCCCGTGAAACATATTCTGAAGCTTGATATGTTATCAAGAAAACAGCAAAAACTGAAATTAAGTATACAGCAACTTTCTTAATTCAAAGGTATTTACTGTAGCGCCATCAAAATTAGATGGAACAGCTTTAACATTACTGCGGAGGGACTTCATGACTCTCGCAGATGTGTTTGAAAACACGTGCGGTTATGTGTTGCACATGAAAGATGACAGTTTCAAAACTTCCTGTAAGTTAGGGAGTAAATCATACGTTCTTATAATACATTCGTTTGATTTCCAGATAACCTAATGTACGCACTGCGGAGAAACCTTTTGAACGCCCTATGTGTTCAAATGTTCAAAGAAGATTTGTCCTGGTAAGGTCAATGTGATTTCTAGATCCGGGTCGGGTTCAATTATGTAACGTCCAGGACCGGGTCCAAATGTTGGAAGCAGAAGTCTGTGCACTAGTCCATACTTACTAAGGGTTTCGGCTCATGCAAACTAAACGTGCCTCATCTCGTACAAGCATTCTCACCTGCGTGGATATCTGAGATCGAGATCCTTATGCTCCTGACTCCAAATACGAATTTGATTGGCAGAATGAAATACATATCGTGATTCATCGGATCAGCAGATGTACTTCTTATCCTGTATCGTTCAATCCACATGGTGTTGGACTGAAAAGAGTCGTGTACGTCGACGTAATGTTGTTAGGAGAGGCTGGAGTATAGACCGCCTGCTCTTTTAGCCCATCTTTCCCGGCGTGCAACGCATGATCCAGTGCGATATTGTTTCTGTTTGACTCATAGTGTATTGAGTCATCAAGAGTGAAAATGTGCGGCGGCGATTGCCCTGCACAGGGCGACGTATCTGGCGTTCGCCCCTGGAGTCCATCTTTCTTTGGCGTCCACATTTGCGTCACCGATTGATTGGTAACAGTCTTGGTACATTTTAACCAAGAAGAGTCTCGAACAACCCGCCATTGTCGTTGCTTTCCTTGTTCTCCCACAATTTGCTTATTTGTAGGCTCCTATAAATCTTTGGTTTTAAATGAAACGTCCGTAACTTTGCTCTCAATTGATGCACCAACCTCTGACATGCACTCCTTTAGCCTATAAGCGATGCCATCCTCCTCATTATGCCAGAATCAGATGTATCTCAATGTACATAGGAGCAATCGCATTTCAATGAGCACTCAGTGTAATTCTGTCGTGTAACGTTCATTCAAGAAAGCGCTGATGAGTTATGGATACAAAGTGAGATCAAATTGCCTACATCGATTTCCTGGAAAAGGAGAGTTGTAGCGGTTCTCACATTGGTGGGAAATTCGTCAATCGACGGCAGCAATGTGCAAAAGGGGGTGAGGAAATTTTCCGAAATGATAATCGGTGAAAGATAACGAAGAGATGGTTCTTCAGTTGCAAGCCTGATATAAGCTGATTGTAGACGGATGATATTACTGCCCCAAATACTATGACTTAACGGCCCTTACTAACCTACTTGTTTTACTCTTCAAATTTTTTGCTACTTGTTATGTTTCTTTTCTGCACGCCATATCTACAGTATAAGCTCCCCCCCCTTTGCCAATAAATGGTTACCAGTCAGTGTCACGACAAGATTCAGTATAACATAGGATTGTTTAGGAAATTGTGTCATTTTGTGCATGAGTAAAGTTTATTCTTTAAGGTTTTCTGAAGGCATTTGCTAACAAGGAAACGTTAGAATCGATTGAATGCTCAAGACAGTTCATTTCTTAGAGTTCATCAAACAAAGATCTTCGCTCTTTCCACGTTTATAAGTGAGTCACGGAAAAATTTTCATTGGCCGCCACCGGGAGTCGAACCCAGCATCTTCCAGTTACGCGCCGGATATGCTTCCGCTACACCACAGCTGCCTCGAATTCCTCCAGACTCACACACGCTAACTGCCAAGCCAAGTTGTCAGGTTGCTTCTTGGAGCCCCACACAATGCTGGGGATTCACCAAAGATGGTAAGCAGCAACTGAAGAAATAATTAGAAGTCTAATGAATAATTAATACAGACATTTAACGTGGACCAGGAACATCAAACAAAGATCTTCGCTCTTTCAACGTTTTATAAGTGAGTCTCGGAAAAATTCTAATTGGCGGCCACCGGGAGTCGAACCCAGGGTCTTCCAATGAAGCAACCTGCCAAATTGGCTTGGCAGTTAGCGTGTGTGAGTCTGGAGGAATTCGAGGCCACTGTGGTGTAGCGGAAGCATATCCGGCGCGTAACTGGAAGACCCTGGGTTCGACTCCCGGTGGCGGTCAATGAGAACTTTTCCGTGACTCACTAATAAACGTGGAAAGGGCAAAGATCTTTGTTTGATGTTCCTGGTCCACGTTAAATGTCTGTATTAATTATCTTAGAGTTCAGTTTTATATCCCCTTTTTTTCGTACCCTGAGTGTCTTACGGTGTACACTATATGATGAAAAATATCCTGACACCCCTTTTGAGTAGTGGATTTGCCTATATACGTCACAATCATGGCTCATACCGGTATAACAAGATGAACACGGCCTAAAAAATATCCTTCAGCGTTCTTCCCTGTGATCGAACGTGGACTCGGGCAACTCAGCAAATGAGTTGCTTAAGTTTACGTTTCGCTTCACAACGCATCATATATGCACCCCTGAGGATATTAATTCAGGGCATCCTTCTTCAGAATGGGTCCCAGCAAAAACAGTGTTGCTGGGCCAACACTCAAGCCAGCAGTGGCCCAGCACTATATTGTCGCCGCCCAGCCGTCAATAAATTGTTTCGGCGGCCAGTACATGTGCCAGCAGTTCGGGCCAGCAACGGGCCAATAGTGGCACCCTCATCAGTTGTCATATGCCAGAACAGTGCCATTAGTTATCCATCACAGGTAGTAGCTGCCACAAGTGCCCTATAAATGATGGCTAGCGTAATGTGGTTTATTAGTTTTCCGGCAGTGGCAGCCGTCAATTACGTGACGTAACTGATGGCTTTCCGAATCTTTTCCGCCAATTTCCCAGTAGTATCCACAAAAAGAAAGAGGATAACACCGCAGTTTCCCAAAGCTACAACAATTTTTTCTTTCCCCTTACGAAACTTCTGCATTATAGCACTGCGCGGGGAAATTTTCTCAAGAGGTCCTGAAAAACGCTTGACTGAATCTGGCTGGAAACGGACCAAGGGCTGTCTGCATGGAAGCGGGCGCTCCAACAGCTGGACTGATTTGCCACGCACGAGTACATTGCTTGAGGCTGAGCTTTTTTCCTGTGGAATTGTAACGAATGGTTCTCTTT
Source organism: Macrothele yani (assembly GCA_039090855.1). Classification (NCBI taxonomy): domain Eukaryota; kingdom Metazoa; phylum Arthropoda; class Arachnida; order Araneae; family Macrothelidae; genus Macrothele; species Macrothele yani. The sequence goes on from CM076989.1 coordinate 120,864,533, forward strand.
TTTTAATTTTACAATATTACGAGGTATTTTTCATAAATGTTAGTTTCATATAATTCATAAATTTATTTTTTCAACGCAACGGTTGTTTTGTTTTTTTACCTTAAGGGAACTTCGCTCATTTTCAACGAATGTACCAACTTAAAGGCGCTTTCCAAAGTTTTGTGTTGTCCTTGTCGTCTTGAAAGACGATTGTTGAATTAATATATTTACCCGTTCACGTCACATTCTGTTACATTTTTAACCTTTTATCTTTCCTTTCCGCTGTCCGAAGCTGCATTTGTTTTAAAGAGGAAAGATATTTTATTTTACTTCTCGTTATTTTTAGAAGCGAATTCCTCCAGTCTTCTGTTGTATTTTTTTTCAAATAATTGATAAATTTTTTACGCGTATAATTCTACTTTTTGTCCAACATAACGTTTTTTTAATGTTTTTCCTGGATTTATGTTTCAAGCGGTTTAATGTATGTTAAAATGAAAGATTACACAGAAATTATCTCTTGTCATTCATGGGAATGGAGTGGTCGTATCTCATGGCTATAATCTAGTGTTTCATGGCTTAATCTGATATCTTCGTCTACGTGGCATTTTATTACAGTAAATTAATTCGCATCTCTACATATGGATTTTTTCCCCTTAACATCCACTAAAATAACACGATAGCGATCGCGTCGTCTTCAACTAACTGGCACCACGAGAGACACAACACGTGTTGCTTCTGCGCATGCTCAGTCCCGTTGCTTCCACCTCATGTAGGGGTTGCAGCGGTTGCCAGCTACGGGCCACTAGTGGCACTAGCTGAATTGCCACTACGGCCAGCTACGGCCCACTAGTGGCAATTCACAGTGATGCTGCAGGGTCATCAATGGCTGCCAGCTGATGGCGATGCCACCAACGGACAGCTACCGTGCCGTGAGCGGCATATTTCAGCCAGCAGTGACCCATCACTGCCAGCTGGTGGCCAGCAGTTTCCCAAAACTTGTTTCTTTAGGAAATCAAATATCCAATAGTGCGGAAAAGTTGTCTTATGGATTCTTTACGATGTGTGTAAACTTTTATTTAAATCAGTTAATATTTTCAGTTGACGCTGAAGCCTTAAATTTCGCAATTTTCGTAAAAAAAAATGAGTAATTCATCGGTCTCTGAAAATGAAAATGAAGCAAAAACCATTACCAAAAAAAGTTCAGCATTTATTCCGAGTTCAACCAACACCAAGCATGATACAAGAAACTAGCGATGCAGAGTAAGAAATTTAATTTTCTTATATGTCCCTTAATTACGTGTTAATTATTAATAATGGTTGTAAATTAAATGGTTTACATTGTCTTTCTATTCATGTCTAACATCTAACTACATCGGGTTAAAAATAACAAAGTTGTTTCGAAGTTATAGGTATTGGATTGGCCAGGTTTTAAGACGTTCTGAACTGAACCTCTGTGCGATGTGTAGAACAAACATCACACAAAAAAATAATTTCGTAACAAAAAATAATTTATTAGGTATAATTAAATAGCTTGTGCCGTTTAGCCCACCACCAGATGGAGACATCTCAGTTGCTAAGCCCATCCTTACGGATCTGTGAAGTCAGATGCTGACTGATAAACACACATAGCGCCGTAGATTGTTGGCCACCGTAGCGTATGGCGAACGCACTCGGCTACTTATCGAGAGTCGAAATACAAGTTTTATTTGCTGTGTGTTAATTAAAGAAAAACGTGGAAAGAGTGATGACTTAGCCTATTTACATTGTCTTAACGTATTTGGAAGATTTTCACCATTTCCAAAAATCGCACATTTTTCGAAGAACCCTGTACACCCATTTCAACAATCGGGAGCCAATGTGAAATTAATTCACAAATCTGTCGGTCATGGGGATCGAACCCTCTGCTCTGGAGCTGAATGCTATACCATTAAGCTACACCGACGGAATAAATCACTGCAACTTGCCTTCTTGACATGTGCTTCACCTCGTCATACGCGTTTAAATCCCGTATGGCATGGATGTTGTGTTTGTTTTAAAGAACTGCCTCTCTCCCTTCCCTGGAATCAGTGGCCCTAAATTAGGGACAGGCTACTGCTTATAGCCCATCGGGTTACTCACGGTGGTCGTTAAACTTCAAGCAAACAGCCATAAAATCGCTTCTTGAGATTTTAAATGGTCCCAAATACCTGGCTCTCACGGACAGTGAAATTGGCGCACCAAGAAGGAAGCATCGGATTGAACTGAAATTTTTTGAACGTAATGATACAGATGAATGATACACATGATGGCAAAAACGGAGCTGCAGCACAATTACAGAGGGATGTGTGGCACGCAGTCCGGTCATCTTCGATAGCGCATCGCACCGTCTCGTGCGGCGATACATGCTGCAATACGGTCTGGCATGGAGGCGAACAGACGCATGATGTTGTCCTGCGGCAGACAGGCCCGCACGTGTTCGATTGTGTGCTTTGAATCCCGGATAGTGCGGCACGGCAGCAGCCGGCGTTTCAACTGGTCCTACACATGCTCGATAGGGGACATATCCGGGGAGTAGGCAGGCCATGGAAGTGTCTGGACACGACGTAGGTAGTCCTGGGCAACACCAGCCGTTTGCAAGCGGGCATTATCCTACTGGTATAGCGCACCTGTAATCCAGGCCAGGAATAGGAGCACATGGGGCTGTAGGATCTCATCTACATACCACTGGCCCGCCAGTGATACACGTGCCACTACTAGAGTTGATCGGCTATCGTAATCAAGGGCTCCACAGACTATAATAATGTCTGCAGTGGGGGAGGTGTGGCGCTCGATAGCGAGGTTGGGATTGTGCCGTTGACCTCGGGACTTCCACACCCGGACACGATGATCATCTAACCCCAAAACAATGCGGCACTCATCGCTAAACACCATACGTCGCCAGACTGTGGCGTCCGACGTCGCTCTGGCCTGGCACCACTGCACACGGAGCCGGCGATGTTCCGGTGTTAAAGGAAGCAAACGTAAAGGGCGTTGGGATCTCCGATTGGCTACCGCGAGGCGCCCAGAAATGGTTCGTGGGCACACAGGAGCCGCTACATCTGCCTGTATAGTGGACCGGGTCCCCGGGGTATCCGTTCGTGCCTGTCGCACGATCCGTCGATCCTCTCTTCCAGTGGTCCTCCTGGTCCGTCCGGAGCCTTTCCGCCATGTGGCAGTGCCATCACGTGTCCACTGCTCCCAATACAGTCGGAGAGTATGGTCCGAACGATATACGTGGCGGGCTATACGGCGCGTCGACCGACCTGCGGTTTTCAGCCCGATGATCCGGCCCCTCTGAAAGTCCGTACTTTGCGTAAATCGACGTCTCTGGCATCTACCCGGGATTCTTGTCACTCTGTACTCTTGCTTGCGTAGGCCGATGCTTTTCACTTTCATGGGACATCGACTACATGCCGGTTTATAAGGCTGCAGGCTCGTGTTTGCTGCGCCATCAGAGGGTGTGTGGTCATGTGCATTCGCACCAAACTTGGATCATTTTCATACCAGCACGCGCTCTACCTATTTGCAAAGTTTTGCGGTTGTGGAATGTTTTCTTCTAGGTGCGCATACTCATTGTCTGTGCGTGTATAAAGAACATATCGCAGTAATTGAAACTAAAATTTTAACAAATTGTTTTCTTCTAAACGGGTTAACATTTTCTACAATGCCGCGGAATTCGCAGAATGAACGCAAGCAAAAGTGGAGTAAATCAAAACGAGAGGCAAGAGCAAGTGATGAGGAATGTAAGAAGCCCAAGAAGACAGAGCACCACGTTGAGTACTTCGTGTATTGATCTGCTTTGTGTTCGCAATGCATCCAGCATTATTTGTAAAAGTTATGTAAGCAAATTGTCATATAACACAACTGTGTTTGCTACAACAAATTGAATAAACGCTTTGAAACCATATTCGACTAGCTCATTTAAACTCTCCGATCTGCAAGTCGTAGTCCTACGTTTCAAACTGACGGCTCAATCAGAACTGAGCCTACCTGTATTTTTTTTTTCTTTTGATGCACACGACACTACACATTTCTGTTTTCTTTCCTCTTTCAGACATATATTCTGGATGTAATTTGACATTTTTTATACTCGTACAATCAATGCCCCCATCTGTGAGTTGTAGCTATTCATATTTTATGAAAGCAACGATACTTTGAGGGCCTCAACAAAGACATTTGAAACTTCTTCTTTGCCTCAGAAATAAATAAGGACAGAGAGCTCTCGCGTTTTCTTCTCCCTACAAACAGGCGGTGTTTTATGAAGGATCTTTGTGCTCTTTTTCTCACCCAAGAAAACAATTCGAAACACTGCTTTTTTTTTCACCATCCTCGTTGTTTATCTTTCACATCTTCCGAAAAATTGTGTGTGCGGTTTCTGGCAAGAAGGAATTTGTGAGCGTCGGTTCCAGTTTTATTCTCCAGTGTCAACGTTCCGTGAAGTTCCTAAGCAACTTTTCTGACTCAGCAGACTGGCGAATTTCTCATGGAAATCCGTAGTCGTATAACAACTGTCTGTTTTGCATTCTGAAAAGAAAAATGTCCTAGCCTTTGTGACCGAGAATTCGTTCCACATTTTCTGAGCCTTCTTGTTCTGATAAAACCATCGTGTTTCCTTTTTTATACTTTTTCGTAAGCTATTTTTTGGATCCTTTACCAAGTGAAAGGGGAAGGGGAATATCAGTTGAAATTAAAAAGAGTTTAAAAAAATAAACAAAGAATATGCTAGAGGACGGGTGATTTACCTGTTTGTTTATTACGAAGTTGGCGGAAATTGAAATTACGCTTAAACGATGCAGACTGAACAAAATTAGCATTTTTTAGTACAAAGGAAATTTAAATTCAGTACTGTTGGGAAAACTGCGACCCCGAGAAAAAATTGCGCCATTCAAATTAATTTTTTACCATAAATTTCTAGTGTTATAGGAGATAACTGATTACATTTCTAGAGCTATACAAGATTTTTCCGCTTCAAAACTCAGAGTCATGCGAAGCTATCTTGAGCTACAATAACAACCTCTACACGGCGCGGAATTGAATAGAAGTTTTTTTCTTTTGATGGAAGGTTTTATGACCATCGCGAGCAACTCAATGTGCTATAAGCAGTCGCCCGTCCCTAATTTAGGGCCGCTGGTTTAAGGGAAGGGAGAGAGCCGGTACCGTAAGACAAACACAACATCCATGCCTCACCGGGATTCGACCCCGGACCCTTCCCGGGCGAATGATCATAAACCATCGCTTAGACCACTGCACCAACAGGGCGGCGAAGTGGGTTTTGATGTCATCCTGGAGAAAAACCTGCCAGGATGCTTCTATGTGAGACCAGAGTTTATTTGTGGTGACTGACGGAGGCACTTGACGGACCAGTCGTTTATCCTCCATACTCCAGACATATTCAGCGAACGTATAGGCCAGGGAAGAAACTGCAGCAGCCGTGCATGGAAGAAGCCTTGAACACTCCTGGTCACATGTTAGAGGTCTGCAAGGGCCCGGGTCGGGCCTTTGCTCATTTCTAAGTTGGGAAAACGGGCCAGGCCTTCAATATTTAATGTAAAACAGACACGGGCCGAGCAGGGTTTTTTTATGGGCAAAAGAATCGCTGTGCGGTTCCTTTCTCGTTTGGAAAACTCGCAACATACAGTAGCAGGATAAGACTGAATAATTTCTGCTGATGGAAAAAATAGAAGTTTTACGACACCCTTCCCTCCTACAAGACAATTGGAGTGTGTCAGCTCCCTTGGTTTTTCAATGTGAATGTGGTCCTCTCTCTCTCTCTCTGTCTCAACTTTCACCCTCCTCACATGATTCAGGGCAGGCTATTAACTGCATCATTTCTACATCGAGCCACCACCTCGCAGACGATGTTTTTTATTGTTCTGGTCGGCGGCACTTTGTTTTGTAGATGTGTAAAACGCTTTTAAGTTGTCTTAAATGACACGGGAGAAATGCACTGGAAGAAACTAACTTCTGTGTATAAATCTGTGCCGCATTTTCCACATTTGTACTCTCAGGCAGCCGTTTTGAAAATTTCTGTGACACTGGTTAGCTGGGCAATCTGTCGTTGTTTTCGCTTAGCATATGCTCAGTTCAGTGTTGCTGATAAATACTCTTCCATACTTATTATGGAGTTTAAGAAAGCGAAAGATTTTCGCGAAAAAATCACTTCCGAAGAATATGTGCTTGCAGACAATGAAAAGGGGAAAAGCGATATTTGGAAATGTTGTAAATTACTGTCCCGTTCTGAAACTACTTGGCTGGAAAACGATGTGCAGTGCACTAAATGCAAAAACATTTTGAGTTACGATAGCACAAAATCTGGAATATCGCATCTTAAGTGGCACAAATGTGTTCCCTCAACACTATGATATGCCAGTAGATATAGGTGCAGTTTATAAAGCCACAAAATCTTCTCTCTGTAGAACGATAGGACTCATAATTCTGGATATTTCGTACTTTTTGAAATCCCCTCCTTATCGCCAAGTATATTTCCGGGTGCGGCGGTAGAGAATGATAATTTGAAAACCCAGTTTTCATGCAATATTTTTGAGCATACAAGCCCTACCCCCACTTCGTAATTCACGTGACTTATACAGAGTCTCAAAAATATTCTGAATTAAGGTTTATTGTAATAGAATACGTGTAGCAATTAAGAAAACGAAAATTCTGCAGGATTCAAATGACCGAGTGCACCAGGAGTCAAGTTCGTGCTTTGATAATTGTTGAAATTTTACGGGCCGGCCCGGGCATTGGAAACAGGAGAAATATACGGGCCGGGCTTTCCAAATTAAGGCCCGTTCAGACCTCTACTACATGTGGCCGAGCATTTTCCTGCTTGAATATAGCGCCAGCACAACTCTGAAGAAAGGGTATCTATCACCTCTGCCTCTAAAACATCCATGATGTAACGCTGGCTGTTGAGGGTTCCCTAAATTTGTATCAGGCGAGATATAGATCATGATGCTCCAAACCATGGCACTCGACGTTGAGCCAGTATGACGCTGCAAAATGCACCTTGCAAGGTGCCATTCACCACGATGGCTTCGAAAATGTATGAGACCATCATGGTGTATCAAATTGAATCGTGACGCGTCAGAAAACACGACCTGTTGCCAATCAGCGTCTGTGTTCGAGACTACATTGCAGACTGAGGCGTCTGTGGTTGCTGATCAAAGGGCTGCGCAGGAACAGGCTGCTAACGACCAGTCTTCACTGTCCATGACGACCATCTCTAATGTTTTGTCTACTGGGTGTAAACTGTCAACTATCCATCACCCTATGTCTAATGTTTTTTCTACAAGAGTGTATACTGTCAACTGCCATCACCCCTATCTCTAAAGTTTTGTCTACTGAGTGTATAGTGTTAACTGTCCATCACCCCTATCTGTAATGTTTTGTCTACTGAGTGTAGTGTCAACTGTCCATCACCCCTGTCTGTAATGTATTGTCTACTGAGTGCAGTGTCAAATGTCGATCACCCCTATCGCTAATGTTTTTTTTACAAGAGTGTATAGTGTCAACTTCCCATCACCCCTATCTGTAATGTTTTGTCTATGGAGTTCATAGTGTCAACTGTCCATTACCCCTATCTGTAATATTTTGTTTGTTGAGTATAGTGTCAAATGTCGATCACCCCCTTTCGCTAATGGTTTTTCTACAAGAATGTATAGTGTCAACTTCCCATCACCCCTATCTGTAATGTTTTGTCTATTGAGTGTATAGTGTCAACTGTCCATCACCCCTATCTGTAATGTTTTGTCTACTGAGTGTAGTGTCAAATGTCGATCACCCCTATCGCTAATGTTTTTTCTACAAGAGTGTATAGTGTCAACTTTCCATCACCCCTATCTGTAATGTTTTGTCTATTGAGTGTATAGTGTCATCTGCCCATCACCCCTATCTCTAACGTTTTGTCTACTGTACATATTCATAATCGCTGTTGTGGGGTTCCTCAGACATCATAAAATCCTTCGTACGACACGTCAAGTGCCCGATTTCTTACGGTAACACCATGTACATTAGAAAGTGCACCAAGGAAGGGTTAGCGGGAGGAATATCCGTTTCCACAATGGCCTTAACATCATGTGATATCCTTTCCACAGTATTCCGTCTCTCTACAGGAAATCAAATTTATGTCCGCCAACAAACGACTGACTCATAGTTGCTCAAACCTCAAGTATTTCCGCGAACTGCTCTTATTACAGGAAAGTTTCCCTCATATGGATACGGTAAAAATGAGAACGCAATTTTCCCAAAAATACACTATATTATGACAAGTATTTGGACACTACTAAATATCTGAATAAATGCAAAGAACGATTGCGCAGGAAAGTACGCTGTAGGTACGTACAGTATATGAAGCTGAGATGTTCAGTCGTGTAATTAGCAACTTTGAAGTGGATGTGCAGCGTGCACGTGAACTTCTCAAGTTCCAGCGTTGGCTGGTCGTATGATGTCATTTGAGTAGCGTTTCCATATGGAGTATTGGGGCAAAATTAAACATACTAAATTCGGCTGTAAGTGATATCGTGAAAAGATGGAATCAGGACGGTGCTACAACAGCTAAAATAAATAAATAAATAAATAAGAAAATTCAGGAAGGCTGTACAAACTCACGGATCGTGACAGGAGCCATGTTAAGAAATGTTAAGAAATCTCGTTTTTCCTCTACCATTTCCATCACTGATGAAGTAGAAAATGCTTTTAATGGCTCGGTTAGTACCATAACTATCCGCAGAGAGTCGCACAGTGTGGGTTATTATGGTAGAGCAGCGGCACACAAGCCACACATCGCTACCGTGAATGCAAAGCGCAGTTTGGAGTGGTGTGTCTCCCTTCGTTTCTGGACTGAAGGGTGACTGGAAAGCTGGTCTTTGGAGTTGTGAGTAGCGCTTTTCACTCTTACAATATAATGGACATGTTAAGATTTGGAGTCAGCCCGGCCACCGATTTACGCCGTACTGTGGTCTTTCAAATGTTAAGTTCGGCCGAGGTTCTATCGTAGTATGGAGTTGTTTTTTCGTGGATGAGACTCAGCCCTTTGGTTATTATACCACACACCATGAACTCTGAAGTGAACATCGGCGTTCTGGATAATTCTGCCCTACCGACAATGGGGCAGTATTATGGAAATGACCGTTGCCTCTTCCAAAACAATCGAGCTCCCTGCCACACTGCACGACGTGTGCAGGACTGGTTTCTTAAAAATGAGGTGGAATTCTTAGGCTGGGCTGCTCAGAGTCCTGATCTTAGTCCCATAGAACACCTCTGGGATAAACTGAAGTGACGGATACGAAATGAATCAAAATGACCGTCGTGGCTCTCTACTTTGGCAGCAGCTTTGCAGGACGAATTGTGACCCATTCCCGTCGGGACCTACCGGAAATTGGTTGGTAGTCCGCCACCACGTGTTGCCGCTGTCATACAAGCAAAAGGAGGACCGACTAACTATTAATTGCGACCATAAAGGTATTTTTCTCAAAGCATTGTGGTCTCCGAATACTTTTGATAATATAGTGCATGTGAGAGCAATTACGGACAGCTTTCTGCAAACTGAAGATTTTCCGTTAACCTCATTTAAAATCATCAATTGTCCGTTATTAAGTGGGGATAGATGAAGTGGAATATTTATTTCAATTGTTATATGAAAAATCCGTGAACATAGGCTTTTTCTGTAATTTAACTGAGAAGGTTGACCAGGATATGTTGCGCTAATTTGCCAAAGAAGTTGTGGAAAAATGCTCCAGAATTTCCGGAAATGATTTACAGTTTATACGGATATCATTCGCCTGTGAATCACCTTTGATTCATTTCCTTCTTTTTACAAGAATTTGAGGACCGATCGACATCACAGCTTTTGTTAATCCATGTTTCTTCGCAGGAGGTCAGACACAAACTAGTGTCAGGTGACGACTAACAAACAGAGTGAACCAGTACTGCGTCTGGCACCTGACTAGACTACCACTTGACATTCGGCGTATCCTTCGTCTGTAGGTAGATGACGTTTATAGTGTCCTACCAGTGGCAGCTAGTGACCAGAGTTGGGAACAGGTCATACATTTTTGACCCGGACGTCACATACTTGGACCCAACTCCGACACGAGACGGACCCGACCCTGACCCGGACGTCACATAATTGGACACGACCCTGACCCGAGCGTCACATAGTTGTACCAGACCGTGACCCGGACTACATATAATTCGAGTCGACCCTGATACAAACCCGACTCAACCGGGACGTCATGTAAGTGGACAGGACCCAGACACGACCCGGACCTGGACTACATATTACTGGACCCAAACCCGACACCAGCAGAACCCGACCCCGTCACGAGCAGGACCCGATCCAGACGTCACATAATTAGACCCGACCAGGACTCGGACGTCATATAATTGGACCCGACGCTGATCCTGACGTCAAATAATTGAACCCAACCACGACACGAACCCGACTCGGCCTACATGTCATTGGACCCAAACCAGACATAAGCCGGACCCGACCTGACACGGACATCACGAAATTGGACCCGACCAGGACTAGGACGTCTTATAATTGGACCCGACCCCGACACGAGCCGGAACCGACCCGGACCCGGCCTATATATTATTGGACACAAACCCGACACCAGCCGGACCCGACCCTGACCCAGACGTCACATAATTGGACCCGCCCACGACACGAGCTGAACCCGACCCAGACCCAGACGTCACATAATTAGACCCGCCCAGGATTCGGACGTAATATAATTGGACCCGACACGGTCCCTGACGTCAAATAATTGAACCCGACCGCGACATGAGCCGGACCCGACCAGAACTGCTTATTTTTGGACCCAAACCCGACCCTGACCCGGGTGTCACATAATTAGACTCGAACAGGAGTCGGACGCCATATAAATGGACCCGACACGAATCCTGACGTCAAATAATTGAACCCGACCCCGACACGAGCTGGACCCGACCCGACCCGAGCCGGACCCGTTCCGAACCGGCCTACATATTATTGGACCCAAACCCGACACCAACGGGACCCGACTTAGACCCGGACGTCACATAATTGGACCCGACCACGACACGAGCCCGACCCGACCCGGACAAATCTACTTTGGACTATAAATTCGAAACGTAATTTATAATTATTCATAATCATATATACATAAAAATAGAAACAGCATAATTTTCAAGAGCAATATGCCATTATGTCTTAAAAGAAAAGTGTTTGATCAATGCATCCTTCCAGTGCTTACGTATGGTGCAGAGTCGTGGACCTTAACTAAAAGAGACATACAAAGGCTGCAGACAACTCAAAGACGCATGGAAAGGTGCATGCTTGGTGTAACCAGGAGAGATAAGAAGAGGAACTTGTGGATCTGAAAAATGACAAGAGTGGAAGACATCATGATCAGAGTTAAATCCCTGAAACGGCAATGGGCTGGACATACTGCCAGAAGGACAGACCTACGATGGACAGCCGAAATTTTAGATTGGATTCCAAGGGACAGGAAAAGACCCTGAAGAAGACCACATGGAACATAGGTAGATGAAATTCGAAAGTATGTGGGAGTGACATGAAGGAGACTGGCACAAGACAGACCGTTGTGGAGGAAACTTGGGGAGACCTTCGTCCAGCAGTGGATTGATAATGGTTGACAATGACGATGATGATGATGATGATGATATATACACACACAGGATATTCAAAACATTTCTCCGTAGTGGGGTATCGTACGTTTTATGGTCGTAGATCATATAGAAGTTATATAAATATAGTATTACGGAAACGTATAATGTACTAACTTACATACTGAAAGTGTTGAAACTGTCGTTCTTCACACAACCTAATTGTTTTACACATGATTTAAAGACATCTGAGGGAGTCAAAAAGTCCCTCGGCTGTAATATTAAGGCTGTTACGTTTAATTTTGATGATGCTGCAGTAAAAATGTTTGAATTAATTTCAGTTTTTGCTGGTTTCTCGATAACATATCAAACTTTAGATTATGTTTCACAGCAACCTAATTTCCCCCAGCTCCTGATGAGTTGAAAGCTTCTAAACTGTGAATGTTGATTTCATCTTTGCATATCAGAAGGAAGAAACACTCGTGAAATCAGCATTCACACTTTAAAAGCTTTCAGCTCATCACATACTTGTAAAAATTGGTGTTGCTGTAAAACATATTCTGGTTTCTTAATGAGACAAAACAACTTGCAGCATTAACTCTTATCTTTTTGTACACTTTCCAACCGTAGGCTGAAGAAGTGTATATACTCCAGTTCTGTCCGTCTGTCTGTCTGTCTGTCCGACCGCACGATAACTTGCGTAAAGATGGTACGATTTCGATGAAATTTAGTATGTGGTAAGGAACCACCTGGGGACGAAGTCTTTTGAAAATGGGCGAAATGGGGTCAAATGTCAGGGCATAGGAGCGGAATCCTTTCCGTTGCCCTTATGCGTCATAACTTACGTAAACATATTTTGATTGCAACAAAACATTAATATGTTGTTCCGGAGTTACAGTAAACCGGCTCTTTTGAATATCATCGAGCCGTCCCGGTGGCGCAGTGGTCTAAGGCGCTGGCCTCTGATAATTCGTCCGTAAGGGGTGCGGGTTCGAATCCCGGTCTGGCATGGATGTTGTGTTTGTCTTACGGCACTGGCTCTCTCCCTTCCCTGGAACCAGTGACCCTAAATTAGGGACGGGCGACTGCTTATAGCCCACTGAGTTGCTCACGATGGTCGTTAAACCTCCAATAAAAAAAAAAAAAAAAAAAAGAATATCATCGAAATGGGGTCAAAAGTCAGGACACAGGAGCGAGATTTATTCCTCAGCCATTATCCTCCTAACTTGACTAAACATGCTTCTATTGCTACAAAACTTTAGCATGTTGTTTCGGAGATATACTGAACCAATTCTGTTTAATATAATCAAAATAGGGTCAAAAGGCAGGGCACAGGAGCGATATTTTTTTCACAGCCATTATCCTTATAACTTTACTAAAAATACTTCTATTGCGACATAACTTTAGTATGTTGTTCCGGAGGTATACTGAACTGGTTCTGTGTGATATAATCGAAATGGTGTCAAAGGTCAGGACACAGGAGCGAGATGTATTCCACAGCCATTATCATCATAACCTGAGTAATGATTTCTGGTACGTTTGAAAGCGTAGCATAATCCATGCATTGCATGATTTTACTAAATTGTTGTATTGAACAATCACGTAGTTGTTGGCCTCGACGCTTTTTTCAATCTCCTTAATATTAAAATTCATCCATGTTAATAAATAAGGCATTATTTCTGACACGAGATGCAATGGAACGAGATGTTACCACGTCAAACGGAAATCTCTGAATGCTGAATGCAAAAGACGCGATGTGAAAAGTAACTCTCAGTCTTACAATGTGACACGCGGTGTGAGAGTAAGTGAATTAGCAGAGAAACAGGCGTCAGGCGCTTGCGTGTATCGTGCTCCGGATAATCGCAGTGAAAACAAACGCAAAGGAAGTGTCGTTTTACGATATGGTATCATCGGTCGGTGGAAATCTTCTTTGCTTCGAAGAAAGAGATGGCAAAATTTTTGTATGACAAATCATTTTTCGCTAAGCTGACCCCAGAATCGAGTACAAAATTACACAGTACGTATTTTTCTTTTCAAAAATAAAACTGAAATAACACGGGGTCGGAATCGGTTCGCGGACCACATTGACCCGACCTGCTCGACCCGCAATAAATAGTCGAACAGTTGACCCCTTGGTCCGCTAATCCGTGACCCATTTCCATCTCTGATTTTGACTACAGAAACAGGTGAAGTGTTACAAAATCAGAATCCATGAAAACAAAATGCTCTAAGGTCAGTTCTTCTTTATATTTTAAGGAAGCATATCGGTCAATGATGTCATCGCAAAACGACTGTTTACCTACAAGTTCGGAGAGTTCTTTTTTTTATCGCGATATTTGATAACGATGATAATCTTTGCTGGGAAATAATGTTCCTTAAGTAATTTTGTATTGTTTCAAACTGGAAAAACATCTTTATCTAGGCACTGCGGTTGAAAGTAAAGTTAGAACTAGAGGAAACAATTTATACACTTCTTGGAATACATCCTTATACATATTATCCAGCAACAGCGTGCACACGTTATCATTTTAAGGGTTCAATTTTTGAACAAAAGCATGGATCCCAAAACACACGGAAAAGAATAAAGAAACGACACTGAAACTGAAGTTCAGACTCACAGTTACTGTATAAACACAGTGGACGAATCACGAGAACCATTTAGATTCAAAATCACACTTTAGGGAACTGGTATCTACTATCGCTTCAACTCGTTCAGTGGCGTCATTCATTGCTAAAGAAATTCCCTTACTCAGCGAAGTCCAGGATCCTACGCCGGCGCTCTTCACTGCCCCGGAGTGAAGTGATTTGAAACTGCGGCTCTTGTTTCTTCACATGGCTTACGCGAAGTTACAAGGCCGTCGTTCATCAGTTCATAGTGCCATTTGAAACCGTGTGCTCACACTTCTAGTTTGCTTTTAGAAACGGAAGCGCTTTCATTCTAAAGCAACGCCATTTTCCAGAAACCATTCATTTAAACGAAAAAGGGACCATTTTTAAATAAATCATTAAATCATTCGAAGAATCTTTTTTGTAAATTTTTCAGTTCAACCAATGAGGCGCCACTGCCTAATTAAAAATACACGAATGAGCCATTCCATTATGACCACCCCCAGCCTAGAGGAATGAGCGAGCCTGGAGACCAAACGGTGGCGTAGGTAAAGTTCACAGAGCAGTTATGCATACAACTCGAGGACCGGATTTGGGTTAGTAGAATGTTCCGAGTCAGAATGGGAAAATCTGCCCATTTATCGGAGTTTGATAAAGGACAAATTGTGACGTCACGGCGCCTCGGAACTACGATCTCGGAAACAGCGCGGCTTGTGGGCTGTTCATGTGCCGCTGTAGTGAGTACATATCAAAAGTGATGCACAGATGGCCAAACGAAGAACCGTTGTCTAGCCGTGTGTCCACCGCAGCTTTTTGATGCCGGAGGGGAGCGGATACTGTCGGGCATTGCTCGTCGCGACAGCAGAGTTACAGCGCGACAAATCACCCGCAACTACAACAGTGGGGATCTGGGCAACGTGTCACAGCACACAGTACAACGAAGCCTTCCGCGCATGGGCCTGCGTAGCAGAAGACCCAGCCGGGTCCCCATGGTCAATGCATCACCAACAATGCATGAAATGGGCCCAAGACCATCGAGATTGGCGTGGATGATTGGAAGAAAGTGGCCTGGTCTGACGAATCAAGATTCCTTCTGCATCACGTAGACGGCCGACGACGATTACCAACGGAGGCTATGGCATCTGTATGCGCTGTTGGGCGGAAACAACACGGTGGCGACGGTGTTATGCTGTGGATGATGTTTTCTTGGGACACTTTAAACCTCATTATCCCAATAGCACAATCCCTGACAGCTGTCAGGTATCTGAACTTTAAGTTCACCCATTCTTAGCAACTGTGTTCTCTGATGGTGATGGCCATTACCAACAGGATAATGTGCCATGTCACACTGCTATAATCGTCAAGTAGTGGTTCGAGGAACATGCTGGTGAATTTCAGTTAATGTCCGGGCCTCCAAATTCATGTGACATGAACCCAATCGAACATTTGTGGTTCGACTTGGCAAAGCGGGTTCGCGCTAAATCACCACAACAACCAAATGTACGGGAACTGGAGGACCTGCTGTTGACATTACGATACCAGATACCCCAGGATACCTATCGACACCTCATCGAATCGATGCCTCGTCGAATGGCCGCTGTTTTGCAGGCTAAAGAGGGTCTTACGTATTAGATAGGTGGTCATGTTGTAATTGTTCATTGGTTTAGATCTTCTCCCTTCTGTAATTTAGGCCCAATGGTCCCAGGAAAGTGATAGAAGCAGCACAATACAAGAAGCACACCACCAATATCCCAAATGGGACTAAAACTCGGGCTCATTTCAAACGACTTGCCAGAGGACCGTGCATCTGATGCGATGAGCATCATTTAACACTGCATCTTTGATTCTAAATGTCCCATATCTGAAGTTCTTTTTGTCAGTCAGTTGTTGCATCTTCCAACACGATAATCATTACATATTTAAGTTTTTCTAATACAAACGTCTCCCGTTTGATGGGGTATATTTTCGCTTTCCTTTTCTTCAGGAAACTGTTGATCGCACAAATTAAAATAAAGAAGCGTAACTTGAAATCAGGAGCGTAGTTCGCTTTTCTTATCTGGCAGGGCTAGACTTGAAATTACTCCCCTTTAAGTTCAAAATGACACCCCTTCGAGTTCCACTCAAATAATTCGTGGTTTTTACTTAAACACCGCGGTTACATGAAGGTATTATGATTGTGCAAAAAATCGCGCTTTAGGATTTTGACGTTATTTCATTAAAAATATAAAAACTAGGTAAATACCCAAAAAACACAGGTTGTAAATATTAAGTAAAGCGTAAGCGTTATGTGAACGCTGACTACACGACACTTCACAGAAATGCAGGACGAAAAACAAACCAGCGCAGAGCTAGTGAGTATCGATTAAATCTGTAGAAACGACGCTGTCACTGCACGAAAAAAAAAAAAAAAACATGTTCACAAGCAATCTATAAGTTAAGAAATTTAATACACCTTAAAATATACATGCTAATAAATTACCCAAGATCTTTCGAGTAGGCAGCCCAACCCATCTTCAGATGTAACACTCCGAACGGACGCAAGACATCGGCAAAGAATATAAACGCTTCGCGTGAAGAAGCTCAACTCTCGTAGAGATAATGTAAAACAGGCGACAGCAGCGCCACCATGTAATGCGGCAGCAGATGCTCTGCGGGAAAGTTAACATTCAGGCGCAAAAAGCGTAGGAGACACGGGACGGGAAGCCTATTTCACGGAAAGGAAGCTAAGCTTTGATCTGCGACTGTTTCCTTCGGTCTCATTGGGTCTACTAAAGCATTTTTTTTGTTGTTCTTTTCTGAGTATCCCTCCTGTCCCTTCTTTTGGTGAAACAAATATATACATTAGCAATTAATATTATTTTAAGGAAATTTTAGCAGTTTTATTCTCACTTTAAGCACCGTAGTAATACCAGGTTGCTTGGCATGAATTTCATATTTACAATATACCTTAAATGTCAAAAATGCTGAGGCTGGTTTCCCAGTAGCAGCCATAATAATAATAATAAAAAAAAAAAAAAGCAAAGACAACCGCAGTTTCCCAAAGCTACAATTTTTTTTCTACCCTTCCGAAGTTTGTAAATTAAACGTACTGCGCTGGAGAAATTTTCTCAACAGATCGGAAAAACATCCGTTCGTATCTGAGTAGGTTCGAACCTGGGCCGCTGGCGTGATAGCTGAGCTCTCTACCGACCGGACTAACTCGCCACGATTGAGTGTATGCTTAAAGCTGTCTGTTTGGTATGCATTGTGTAATCGAATGCTTCCCTCTTTCATTTTACAATATTACGAGGTATTTTTCATAAAAGTCAGTTTCATATAATTGATAAATTAATTTTTTCAACGTAACGATAGCTTTTTTTCAGCAAACGTTGTTTTAATGGTTTTCCAGGATATTTGTTTCAAACGGTTTCAAATTTGTTCTTGTTATTCATCCACTCCATTCCATGAATTGTTATTCATCGGAATGGAGTGGGTGTATTTCATGGCTGTAATATAAACGCAGATCTAGATGAGAACAACAAAACCTTTGAACAAAACGCCAACACAAACAAGCGTTTATATTCTTTGAACACAAACACGCATGCTCAGTCTAACTGAGTCTGCTCGGCATCCTGCGGCATCAGCCTGTAATGTTGGCTTCTGTGTAGTAATTCTTTGCCGCATAATATAGTGGCGCTAGTTACGTCTCGCTGAGCCTTACCTTCTTATCAGTTAGATATTCTTTGACATCGGAACACTATATACATGAAGCTGAAAGGATGACGTAAGCAAACAAGTATAGCGCATGCTCATGGGCTTTGAAGAGTGTCAGAATAGTTCACTTACTAATATTATGGCATGGACTGAATAAAATTGTCAGCAGGTCCGTATCTCAAATCCATCACGAGTTGTCTCCAAGACAAGTGTAGGTGAGTGAGCAAAAACTCCATTACAACACTTGTCTCCAAAACGCGAAATGACTAAGCTTTCAGCCAATTGTGTTAATCTCTTAGCCCTCAAACTCAGTAACACGTATGCATCTTCCAGTGTTGGAGTAAATTTTCCACTTCCCATTAGTCGCGATAGTGCGGTGGCAGAGGAGTGGCATCTGATGTTATACTTGGGTTCAGACAGACGTACACTCAGTGTACGCAAAGTGGATCCAATGTACATTTGGCTTTCGGAATCAGATTCGTTACATCTTAAAGAAATACAGTAAACACCAAATTTATGTAAGTTGGGGACTGGGACACGATCCGTTTTTACATTTGTGAATAAGTCATTCGTTGTATCACCAACAGCCAGATTAAACTTACGGTAAGCATTTCTGAGAATGCTCGAGATGCTTGCAGTAAGTTGTATCCAACGTTTTATATAACTTTTTTCTCAGAATCTTGTTTCAAGGCTAAACGCTCAGAGAACTATCTGCGCAGAGCAGAAAATCAGCTCTTCATTCCAACGACATGTTCAGAAAGGTCATAGAGGTTACATACACTGTATTGGTAAAAGTCACCGGACATCTAGAAAAGAAACGCCGCCCCGGTGGCGCAGTGGTCTAAGGCGTTGGCCTCTGATCATTCGTCGGAAGGGGTACGGGTTCGAATCCCGGTGAGGCATGGATGTTGTGTGTGTCTTACGGCACTGGCTCTCTCCCTTCCCTGGAACCAGTGACTCTAAATTAGGGACGGGCGACTGCTTATAGCCCATTGAGTTGCTCACGGTGGTCGTTAAACCTCAAAAAAAAAAAAAAAAAAAAAAGAAACACAACATAACCTTCATTGACATACATTAGTACGGTGTCGGTTCACCTTTGGCCTTAATGCATGCACTGACCCTTCGAGACATGCTTTTGACAAGGTTTTGAAACACAGTGATAGGTATGCGCTTCCATTCAGTACATAATGCTGCCACTAACTGTTGCTTAGCAGTAGGCCTTGCTTCCAAACTTCTTATGCAGCGCTCTAATTCATCCAATAGGTGCTCTATGGGGTTAAGATCAGAGCTCTGTGCTAGCCAGTTCACACGCCATATGAAATTATCGTCAAATCACGCCGTAACAGCTCTTGCTTGATGTATTATCCTGCTGGTACCAACAAGGCTCGGTTTTATAGTATTGCTACTGAGTTGGTAGGGCATAATTGTCCAGAGTATCGAGGTAGACGTGCTTGTTAACAGGTTTGTCCACGACAACCAATGGGCCGGGACCATAACACGAGAAACCCCCCACCCCCACACACACGAATACATTGCCAGCTCCAAACTTGACCGTACGAACAGTACACTGTGGTAAATAGCGTTCTTCTGGCTGCCGCCATACCCACACACGGCCATCAGACTGATGGATCGTGTATCTGGATTCATCAGTCCATAGGTCCCGTTTCCATTGATCTACGGTGTACGATAAATGTTTTTTACACCATGCTAAACGACGAGTAGCACTCCAGGTGGAGATGAAAGGCTAATGAGCAGCCGAACGTCCACGGTAACCCATGGAATGAAGTTCTCTGCAAATGGTACTTGTACATACCGAGGTTCCAGCATTTTTACTTACTTGCACACTGTGGTCTTGGGCAGTACTCCGTCGATTAGATGTAACGACTCTGCTGAGGCTTCAACGTCCTCTATCACTGATTTTCTTTGGTCTGCCGGCACGTTTTGCTGCTTCAGGCACGCCATGTGTCTTTCACTTATTCAGTACATCCAAAACAGTTGACTTGGGTATGTTTAAACGCCTCTCGGTATCCCTTATGAACAACTCACTAATATAACACCCAACAATATTTCCTTACTCGATGTCAGTTCTCTCCCGCCGCGACATTTTCACTCAACCTCACAGTGCAATATGATCGCGGTGAGCCACAGGCTTATTTTTATACTGTTCCAGTCATACCGCGCATCGTAACAACGCAGAGGATCCGTTCATTTGCTTTTGAAGATGGTGTCTTTTGACTTTTGTCAATTTAGTGTATATCAGCATATTGTTTTCTGTGCCTCCATTCACTGTTTTGGAAAATTTCCTTCGTGGATATGAGATTTTCACACACTGGTTAACTGCATGGAACACAGTATGACACTAACTAAAGTCTTTAAAAAGTAAATACTGAACAGTGAAACTTTCTTTTTTCTTAGTTACAATTTCTATTTTTTACATCACCCAGAGGACGAATTTTCGCCCCTCGAATGACCATTCTTGGAGGGCAACCGCCCTCCCTACCCACACGGTCGCTACGGCCCTTCTTGAAATACTTTTTAGCAGTTCTCACGCGCAGTGCTTATTATGCCAGACAACTTGGCAATCCACCTTCTAATAGTGTCTGGTGGCCTTTTTGAAAGAAGTAATAATATCCGTTTCATGTCGTAATCAGGTTTTCTTCTTGCAAAATGCTGAATCCTGCCATACTTATGCGAATCTGCACAATATTAAACTTTATCTAGCTTATATACACTGAAGAGCAATTGAATTAGAGATACCTGTCTAGTAACGTGTAGCACCACCTTTAGCCCTTATGACGGCGGCGATTCGTTTCGGCATGGACTCGACAAGACACTGGAAGCGTTGGGAAGCTATACGGATTCACGACCCCTGAACAATCTCTCACAGCTCACGAAGATTTGATGGAGGGGAGTCAGAGCCTCGAACATCTCTCTCGATGGCGTCCCAGATGTGCTCGATCGGATTGAGGTCAGGTGACCTAGCTGGCCAAGGAAGAGAGGTCACGTCGGTGGAGTGTTCATCCAGCCATTCGGATACAATCGGAGAGCTGCATTGTCTTGTTGCAAGATAAGTTCCCCAGTGGGATGCTGAAGAATCACAAACAAAAGCAAATGGTCGTCCAGGATATCCCGGCAATATTGACCTGTGAGGGACGATGTCACACGTACCAGGGTTCCCGTTTCAATCCACGTAAACAGCCCTCAGACAAGAATGCACCCCCACCAGCTTGAAGAGTACCCTGCTGGTAAGAAGGATCCATCACTTCATGTGGTTTGCGCCGTACTCGTATCTTGCCATCCGCATGTACCAACGTGAATATCGACTCATCAGTCCAGGCTACATTTTCCCACATGTTCAGGGTCCAGTGGCGATGTTCCCTCGCCCATGCTAATTTTTGCACCCTGTGATGTGCGGTCAGCAGCAGTACCCTCGTGGGACGATGGCTTCTGTACCCCATAGCGAGGAGATGGTTCTGGATGATGTGGCTGCTTACATGTTTTTGTGCACCAGCGTTAAATTGCCGCGTGATTTCTTGCACTGTGGCCCGTCTATCCGCTGTTACAATGCGAGCTAGCCGACGATGACCTCGCTCATATCCGTGTTGTTGTCCACGGCAGTTGGCCCTTGCAGGAATGGATGTACTCACGGCGCACCCGTGACACAGTGGCTCGTGAAAATCCCAATGCCTGCACGACTTCCGAGATGGAGTGACCCATTCGTCGGGCGCCTACAATTTGCCCACGATCTAATGCGCTTTGATCCTTCGTCTTACCCATACTGCGTCCGACTCTTACTGATTCCCGTCGCATCACTCCTTATATTGTCGGATCGCTGCATACGTCATGTCGTTTCCGTTTACAGGGCCGCCCACAGCACCACATTTGCATAACGCCAGCTGTCCCTAATTCAATTGCTCTTCAGTGTATATATATATATATATATATATATATATATATATATATATATATATATTTTTATCATCATCATCATCATCATCATTGTCAACTATTATCAATCCACTGCTGGATGAATGTCTCCCCAAGTTTCTTCCACAACTGTATGTCTTGAGCCCGTCTCCTCCATGTCACTCCGGCATGCTTTTGAATTTCATCCATCTATCTCCCACGGGGTCTTCTTCTGGGCCTTTTTCTGTCCCTTGCAATCCAGTCTAAAATTTCGGTTGCCCATTGGTGTTCTGTTTTTCTGGCAACATGTCCAGCCCATTGCCATTTCAGTGATTTCACCCTGGTCATGATGTCTTCCACTCTTGCCATTTTTCTAATCAACGAGTTCCTCTTCTTATCTTTCCTGGTTACACCAAGCATGCATCTCTCCATGCCGCTTTGAGTTGTCTGCAGTCTTTGTATATCTTTTTTAGTTAAGGTCTATGTATCTGCTCCATACGTAAGCAATGGCAGGATGCATTGATTAAACACTTACTTTTTAAGACATAATGGCATACTGCTCTTGAAAATTGTACTGTTTCTTCCAAAAGGTCTACATCCAAGTTTTTTACGGCGATTAATTTCTTCATCATTGTGACCCTCACTGGATATCTGCTGCCCAAGACAAATGTAGGTATTGGTTGTTTCAAGCTTTTCTCCAGCAATCAATAACTCTTCTTAATATATTATTTCTTATATATAAATATAGTATAAAATAAAAATTTTTGAGAGTAATGTACCATCAAGAAATTGCTTTTCTGATATAGTCTATCTTTACTAAAAACTAATGCACCGAAGTGGAGAGTTCTACACATATTTCTCTAGAATAATATGATCGGAATAATAGATGATACTTTGAGAAAAAGTATGTCTTCTATGATACACAGAAAAGTGCTTTCGGTAACATACATATTTTTGCGGATCACGTAGTGTGAGAGTAAATATTTAAAAGAGATGAATGATTCAATGGAAATATTATAAAAAATTACGACAGCATTCCTTGAACAAATTTAAGATCTCTTTGGATGAGAAGCATACATAATACCAAATTTATTTACTTCGAAAATGTTACGTACAAATGCGTCTCATACACCACTGAATGATTTATGCAACGCATTTTTAAAAAAGAATATGTTCACAAGGCATTGAATTTAATACAATATAAGGAGTTTGCCTAGCATGAGAAACGGATTTTGTTCTATGAAGTCCCAGCTATTTTAGATCTTTTGCAGCTTGCAAAGCATTAGAAACTGGTTTTTGCCTCAGAAGTTCCAGCTATGTTAAATCCACGGAGCTCCTGAAATTCTAAATTAAAAAAAGTAACTGGTATGGCGAAGATCAAAAAGAAACAAAAAAAGTTGAACTAAAACTGTAGTTAAGAATTCTTTCTAAGTGATAGTTACGTTGATGTAATGTAAACATAGTACGTTTCAAAATTAGCATAATAAATCGATTAAATTATTCAGGCAATTATCTTATGACTTTTTTTAGAGCAAAGTTACTGACTGTGTGTTTCAAAGATAGCAGCATTTTTTTTCCTTTTGACGCACATGATGCACGGTGTAGGGGGATGCTCTTGCCGATAGTTTTGCCAGAAACCTAGTCTTTAATAATAATAATAAGATTGATTTTTTTTGCTGTTATATTGTAGGCTTTGTAAATATACATAAATATTTTTTATTTCATAAGAACAGCAGGGAAAATCGGGAAAAATGCTTCGAAGAGTCCTGACAAAACCTGATTTCCCAAGGAAAATAGGCAAGCAAACTCAGGTTCAATAAAACACAGCAGTAATGTTAAATATTAGTTATATTGTAAACAATTTTTGTTTTGAGTTATTATTTTTTAATTATCTTAGCAAATCTGTTTTAAGTTTGTTTTTGAATAAATTTAGGTTATTTATTGTGCTCAACTCAGCGGCAGTGTATTCCAATATTCAGGACCAATGTAATTTAAGTTCTTCTTCATCGTGAGGGTTTTTGGATGTATGGGTCTTAGTAATGATCTGTGTCTCGTATTGTAGCGATAGGTATGTAAATTCAATTCAACGATATCTATGTGTAAGTTCAGTTTAACTCTTTGAAACAATAGTGTACCTATTTTGAAATCAAATAATTGTTTAATGGATAAAATTTCATAATGTTTTAGGTTGACATGGGTATGGTGTAAAGTGTAAGGCTGGCAGTTCATATGAGAAGAATGTTTTTTTAAGTCTAATAGCCTAATGTATTCACTCTGTAATTTTTGTAGTTCATTGATGTTGGTTTTAGAAGTTTGTCCCCGTAAGGAAAAGCAATATTTAATGTGTGATTGAAAAAGTGTATAGTACAAAAGTTTAAGTGTTTTAGTAGTTAAACATGAAATAATTTTACTTACAATCCCAATATTTTTGGAGATTCGATTTACCATTTAGTCTATATGGTTGTTCCATCTGAAGTCAGAAGTTTGAATAATTCGAAGATACTTAAAGTCCTGTACAATATCAATACGAGTATTATTTAAAAGTAAGTATGGAACTTGCGTATGTAATACTTTTTGGCTAGTAAAGATAAGAGATTTTGTTTTATTAACATTAATTATAAGTTCATTGTATGTTAACCATTCCAAGTAAATCTGTAATTGATAATTTGCCTGAGCAACCATTTCGTTAAGATTTTTGCCACGGAATAATATTGTTGTATCATCAGCACATAGAATTATAGGGTTGTTAGATGTTATATCAAAAATATAATTTATATATAAGTTAAATAATAAGGGGCATAAAACCGAGCCCTGAGGAACCCCTGAAGTAGTCGGTAGTAGCGATGATTGAGATTGATCAATGATAGTATAGTGAAATCTCTCAGTTAAGTAATTACTAAGTAAGGTATGTGCAATACCGGTCACACCCGCATTATATAATTTGGTTAGAAATTGATGATTGAGAGTATCAAACGCTTTAGTCAAGTCAAGGAAAACAGCGAGAGTAATCTTTTTTGATTCAAGATTTTTTTGAATTATATCCTGAAGGTGTAAGAGCGCAGATTCTGTTGATTTATTGGGCTGAAAGCTGAATTCATTTTTATCAATGATATTGAATTTTTTTTTGTAAGTATGAGATTAATCGCGTATAGATTAATTTTTCTAAGATTTTGGCAAAGATTGACATATTAGCTATAGGACGATTATTGTTAGCATCATTACTCTTGCCAGACTTACGTGTGTATATATATGGGTTATTTCTGCAATTTTCAGTGCATGTGGAAATATACCAATAGTGAAAAATAGGTTGAAGATATTTAATTATTTCAGATGCATGTTTAACAACAGTATATCATCATTTCCTGGTCCGAAGGTAGTTTTAATATTGTTTATTTCTTATAGTAGTTCAATTTTAGTTATAGGTAATAAGTAGAAAGTATTATTAACAGATGAAATATTAAAGTGTTGTAGGAAATTATTATTAAATGATTTTAAGTTCAGTTTAAGTTCTCGAGAGATATTAGTAAAGTATTAATTAAGACTGGCAGCCATGTGCTGTTTGTCAGTAATTTTCTTTCCATTTGAATCCAATAGGTGTTCTGGTATAACCGTTGTAGTCCGTTTCCCAAGTAAATAATTAAGGTTAACATCTTAAAAGGGAATTCTTAAATGGAACATAAGAGTAAAAATGATCTAAATATTTTTTTACGTTAGGAAAAGTAGACAAAATATTACTTTCGATTACGATTTAAGAAAACTCCTGTTACTTTAATATGTTTGGGAGCATTTCTGCAATTCTCCCAAACGTAACCATGGAAATGCATTGTTTTCCCAGAGAGAACAATATCAGCATACTCGGAATAATCTTTTACTGAAATATTAGTTTCCCTTAGATGTTCCTCAGGCGCTTTAAGATCCATTAAAATCGAACAATTGGTATTTTCGATTACGCTTGATGTTCTCTTACAATTAATTTCAAGCACATCTAGGTGTACACACCTGAAGCAAGATTGCCCAGTAAAAGAAACAACACATTGCCCTCGTTTCGCTATTATTGAGATCTCCAAACTTGTCTGGATCAGCAGTATGGAAAATGAGAGTGTCGTACACTACTGTTTGTAAAAATTGCAACACAATGGAAGAATCGCAAAATTCAAATGAAATTTATATAACAGATTCCTTATATTATGGAGATAACAGATTACATTTGTATAGCTGTCTGTACAAGATATTTTCGCTTCAACACTCAGTATCGTGTGAAGCCACCTCGAACAAAAATGACAGCCTCTTCACTGCGTGACATTGAATGAAAGAGGTATTCCATATCGTCCAGGGGACTAGTATTCATTAAGACTGGCAGTCTTAATGAATACTAGCCCCTGAACGATATGGAATACCTCTTCCATTCATTCGTGACCACAGTTCATTTATAGTTACTGGTTGAGGCGCTTGACTGGCCAGTCGCTTAGCTAACATGTTTCTGACACGTTCGATCCGGGGTATCCAGCGAATGTGCAAGGACCGGGAAGAAGCGCTATCTGTCGTGATGGAAGAGGTTTTGGACATTTCAGGACACATGTGGACGAGCATTGTTCTCCTGCAATACAGTTCCTGCACAACTCTGAAGGAGTGGCATGGCCGTACCCAGCGAGGGGTTTTGAGACTTTAAACTCTCCCCAAACTGCGTAAAGTGTCTCAAAAATAAAATAATTGTTTGATATTTTTTTTTATAGAAAATCGACAGTGCTCTTTACCTTCAAGTGCCAAAAGTAATGGGATAGCAAAATTTTTAATTGGCGCTGTCATTGTATAAAGGCTTCGACGCATGCCACGCTTTTTATCAGTTGCGAGATGTTATCTCGTGAGTCAGGTTGAACAACCGCCAGTAGGATGCCGACGTGAATTATCGGAGTTCTAACGAGGCATGGTAGTGGGAGCGAGACGGATGGGACATTCAATTTACGATGTTGTGCGAACATTCAAAATTACTCTATCCACGGTGTCACGTGTGTACCGAGAATACCACATGAAATGCATCACCACCCACAGTGGACAGCGCAGTTGGCGACCACTTGTGCTGATGACCGTGACCAGCGGCGTCTGAATAGGATTGTCCACGCTAATAGACAAGAGACACTGGCTCAAATAACATCCAAATTCAATGCAAGAGGTACCAGAGACATATCTATATATTGTAATTTAGCGTCCATGGGGTATGGGAGGAGAAGACCTACCAGAGGGCCTTTCTTAACACCACGACATCGGACATAACGCTTCACCTGGGCTAGTGAACACAGTAATTGGACGCTGGCAACATGTGGCATGTTCCGATGAATCACGCTATCAGTTGTTACGAGCTGATGGTAGGGTTCGGGTGCGGTGTAGACCCCTTAAGGCCATGGACCCAAGCTGTCAACCAGGCACTGTGCAAGCTGGTGGTGGTTCCATACATGTGTGAGGTGTCTCTATGTGGCAAGGTTTGGGTCTTCTGGTTCCCGTAAGCACGTCATTAACTGGGAATAGCTCTGTTGCTGTCCTGGGTGACAGTTTGTATCCCTTCATGGACTTCACGTCCCCCAATAAAGATGGATTTTCCAGGTGGACAATGCACCATATCAACTGGCCAAATTTGTCCAAAATTGGTTCGAGGGGCATTCTGGACATTTTTGACGGATGGTGTGGCCACCACGTTTGACCGAGATGAACCCAATAGAGCAGTTATGGGACGTGGTGGAAAGCTCCATTCGTACCCAAGATCCTGCACCTACCAATGCCAGGGAACTCTGGGCGACTGTTCAGACGGCATGGTTCAACATCTCTTCAGAAATGTTCCGGCCACTTGTGGAATCAATGCCTTGTCGAGTTGCTGCACTTCGCCAGGCTAGAGAAGATCGTACACGATACTAATGTCGTATACCATGACGTTTGGCACTTCAGTGTGTTTTACGCACACACATGCCCAATCACCAGAACCTCGGACGTTCCAGCATGCTGATTTTCTTGGATAATGATTCTGTAAGTCAGAGATCAGTTTGTGGAAAAACAAGTTAGAAAAATCATGTAATGCATTGATTACTATACGTTTTCCAACATACCAGAAATCATTACTCAAGTTATTATTCAAGTTATGAGGATAATGTCTGCGGAATAAATCTCGCTCCTATGTGCTGACCTTTGACCCCATTTCAATTATATTAAACAGAATTGGTTCAGTATACCTCCGGAACAACATAATAAAGTTTTGTCGCTACAGAAGCATTTTAGGTAAGTTATGACGCATAAGGGCAAAGGAATGGATCTCTCTCTTATGTAATGACCTTTGACCCCATTCCGCCCATTTTCAATAGGATTCGTCCCCAGGTAGTCCCCTACTACATACACTGGTGTGCAAAAAATTAAGGACGAAGAGGAGAAATTAGCATAACAGCGGAACGAGCAGTCAGAATGGACCGAAAGACCACTCAGGAGATAGACTAGGGTCCGGTACGGTAGGGCATGCGCATATATGCAGCATGACTTGAGGGGAAGGAGTGTTGGAAGGGTATAAAGCACACGGGTGGTGTACGCTCAGCAATTCGGTGAAAGCTATTGCACGGTGTACATCGGTTGGAACGACGTCGAGTTGCTGCCACCGTGTGATATGGCCAACAGGCAATCCAGTAGACGACATCTGGATGACTTTACCAGAGGTCGCGTCATTGGGAAGTTGGAAGAAGGTCGAAGTGTGACTAGTGTGGCCGAGGAGTTCGGGATCGCTCACAGCATCGTTTCACAAGCTGGGAAAGCATTTCAAACGACAGAAACAGCTCGTCCACGAGCAACCACGGCTGCGGACGTCTGCTATATTGTCCTACAGGCGAGAAGATACAGACGGCAGACAGCGGGAGAAATTGCAAGGGACGTGCAACAGACAACTGGACGTCCGTTATCGCGTTTTACCGTGGACAGGAGGCTGCCCAAAGGTGGTTTATTTGCACGACGACCGGTACGGTGTGTGGCATTAACGTCTGCTTATCGGAGACGGCGGTTTCTGTGGTGCCAGGAACACCAGAACTGGACACATCAGCAATGGGGTCGAGTTCTCTTTATGGATGAGAGCCGATTTAGTCTGACGAGCGATTCTGGACGTCTACACATCTGGAGAAAGCAGGGAAAACGCAATCACACCTCTAACATCATCGAAAGGGACCGCTTTGGAGGTGGCGGAGTTCTCATTTGGGGCGGTATCATGCTTGGTAGCCGTACTGACCACCACATCTTCCAAGGAGGTTCAGTCACTGGTGTCCGCTATTGTACCGAGGTTCTCCTGCCTGACGTGCGTCTGTGTAAAGGTGCTATGGGTCCTGAGTTCCTCTTCATGGACGACAACGCTACACCTAATCGTACAGTGGATGTCGCAGGACTGTTGGAGAGTGAATATATTCAACGCATGGATTGGTCCGCAAAGTCCCTGGACCTAAATCCAATCGAACACGTGTGAGACCTTCTCGGGAGACGCTTGGCAGCACGTCACTAGCAGCCAGCAAGGATTCCGCAGCTGCGATTGGCGGTACAAGAGGAATGGGCTGCGATTGGCGGTACAAGAGGAATGGGCCGCGATGCGTCAACAGCTCCTTGACAGCCTCGTCCTCAGCATGGACAGACGTTGTAAATCCTGAAACGCAGTCAGGGGTGATCATATCCCCTACTAAAGACTGGATGTTTCTTGGCAGCAGCCTGTCACATGGACGTTTCTGTCTTCTGTCCAGTTATGTCCGAAGCTACCTTTTCAATAAAGTGCCTTTGTATCCTTTGGATTCCTTGTTTGGACGGTTTTGCTCACTTGTCCCATATTCTTACATCTTGGGGATCTTATGGTATCATTTGAGCCGATGTGGAGCACTTCTGCACGACGTTACATTCCAAAAACCGTCTCGTCCTTAATTTTTGCACGCCAGTGTACTAAAATTTCATCGAAGTCGAACCATTTTTACGCAAGTTATGACGCATAAAGTAAATGGCATGGATCTTCTATGTCCTGATCTTTGATCCCATTTCGCCCATTTTCAATAGGCTTCATCTCCAGGTGGTTACCTACCACATACTAAAATGTCATCGAAATCGAAACATTTTTACGCGAGTTATCGTGCGGACGGGCAGACAGACGGACAAACTGGAGCACGCACGCTACTTCGACCTACGGTTGGAAAGCGTAAAATATGGAATGCCACACCGTGAAATGAACGTCATGAGTCATGGTATAGCCATTGAAGCATTGTCTGAATGTACCAAATTTTTTTACGAATGTTTATTTCCTGTTAAAGGCGGCCAGTACTCTTCTTGTTTCAACGAGTTCGCTGGCCTGAACTTTTTCATTCCTCAGGCATTTTAAAACATACTTTCGAAACTCTACAGGACAAGAAAAGTTAACTTGCTTGACTCTTATATGAACATCTCTTGGAATATAAACATCAATCCCGAAGATGTTAATACATCTGCTGAAGAATAAGAAAGACGGGCTACAGGCGGACAGACATGTGCTGCTTTGAAATGTGAGCTACTGGACTACATGACAAGCAGCTGTACTCCGCGTAAATAAAGAAAACAAAAAATAAATTAATATATACAACGCCCGTTCCATAAAAACAGAGAGGAAAATCACCCAAAATGAAGAAATATTGGTTGAGCAAAATATATATTATTATTTCTCAAAGTTACTTCCCTCAGATGATGTGCAACTGGAGATGGGTTTCACGGTGACTTTTAAGTATCAGTGACAGCAGCGCCTCCAGACTGTCTGACGCTTGTCCGTTAGTGACTCAGTGTATCAGTGACAGGAACTATCGAGCTTATATCCACGCAGCACTGGCCGCCATAAGTCACGACCCACGCTACAGGTGATGTCGCCTCCAGGCAAAAAGCTGCTTTGAAATTACGGAAAACAATGGAACTACAGCTCTACTGGGCGTATAGACAGATAAAATGAGGGATTTAATAATCATCAGTTGTACAAGCTTACTCTTTTATCAACTGTATATAATTAAAAAAAACGTTTGTTTTTCCTTGAGGAAATCATTGTCACAACTCATTGGCGCCAAACCCGTCTCCAAAGAGCAGGAACTGAGGAGCTGGAGGTTTCGGCTGGTGAAAGCTACAGGTGGCGCCGACAGTGATTCTGTCACTGATATTTCAGCAAACAAGTCACAGCTGGTAACGGTGACATACTCGTATCGTTGGCAAAATATCAGTGACGTGATTTCCAACCCATCTCTATGTGCAACGGTCCCATCGTTCAGTCCACTTTTCAAAGCATTTGGCAAACGCATTTTGTGGAAGCTGCTTTAGCGACCCCTGTACAGATTGAATAACGTCAGCATCTGTGTTGAATAAATATATTAATACATCGCTCTTTCCACGTTCCAGAAACACACAGCAACCGAAAAATTGTTTTCAGCCGCCGCTGTGGAATCGAACCACGGATCTCTCGATATCTAGCCGAGCACGTTACATTTACACCACGGTGACCAACAATCCACGGTGCTATGTGTATTTTTAAGTCAGCTTCTGACATCATAAATCCGTAAGATGGGCTCAGCTACTGAGACGTCTCCATCTGGTGGGCATTAACAACGGCACTGGCTATATATATTATAGCAATTAAATCAAAAGGTCGAGATCCAAGGTGAAAATCCTCCAAATACGTGGCGTCAGTAAATAAATAAATTAATACATCGCTCTTTCCACATTCCATGTGTCGGGCTTCTGGAACGTGGAAAGAGCGATGTATTAATTTATCTATTTACTGACGCCACGTATTTGGAGGATTTTCATCTGTGTTGAATGTTATGCCACGGAACTTCTCCTTCATTGTTGGAGACAACTAGAAATCGCACGGGGCCAATTCAGGACTTTAGGCAGGCTGTAGCATTATTTCAATATTGCATCTCGCAAGAAACTGTTGTACAGAAATAGCCACATGTGGGCGGGGGTTACCATTGTGTAGGGTCCACTTGCCCACAAGTTCTGGTCGCTTAGTCGATATGTGTCGTCGCAGAAGTTTGAAGACTGAAATGCAATACTCAGCGTTGACAGTAATTTATGGAAGAACGGCATGCTGGTAGACTACCACTTGATGATCAAAGAAAATTAACATCATTACCTTCCCAGCTGATTTGGTTTGGCGGACTTTTTTGGAGGAGGCGAGCATGGATGTTTCCAGACACTCGTTCCTCGCTTCGTGAGGCTGGTCGAAATATTGAACCCATGTGTTACTTAAAGAGATGGTAGATAGATACATATACTTGTGAAAGTAGTATAGCATATAAGTCAGTACAGTATTTGAAAAATGGGAAGTATTAAATAGGAGAATTTCGTGTCCAAATAAAATCTGACAGAGAAAAAACTCAACATGTGCACAACATACAGGGGGTGAACAACGAAAGTGAAACACATGGGTTTAGGACACAACAATTTATTAGCACGGTGTAGAGTCTCCTTTGAAAGCCAATACGGCTGCAATTCGTAGTGGGAAGGACCGATACAAGTCCTGTACAGTGGTCAGAGGGATTTTAAACCATTCTTCTTGCAGAAAAGTAGCTAGTTCACGACGTGGTGCTGGTGGAGGAAAATGTTTCCTCACTCGCTCCTGCAGAACACCCCATAGTGGCTCAATAATTTTCAAGTCGGGTGACTGTACAGGCCAAGACAAATGTCCAAACTCACTTTCATGCTCGGTAAGCTCCATCAGTTTGGCTCTGTGTATCGGTGCGTTATTATCCTAATACACTGTACCACCGTCAGAGTACAATGTGTGAACCATTGGCTACACCAAGTCCCCCAGAATTGTCCGATAGTCCTTGGCAGTCAGACCGCCACGATATTACCGTCCAAACCATCACAGATACACCTCCGTGCTTCACTGTGGGCAATAAACAGTCTGGGTGGAAAGCCTGTGAGGAATGTCTCCACATGTAAACTCTCCCGGTTGTGGGAAAGACAGAGGACGATTCATTGGAGAGCAATACGCATTTCACGGAAAGACAGTGAAGGACGATTCATTGGGGAACAATACACATTTCACGGAAAGACAGTGAAGGGCGATTCATTGGAGAACAATACATATTTTACGGAAAGACAGTGATGGACGATTCATTGGAGAACAATACGCATTCACGGAAAGACAGTGAAGGACGATTCATCGGAGAGCAATACACATTTCACGTTGTCCAACGTCCACGATTTGCGCTGATGGCACCATTGCAACCAACGTTTCGGCCATTCCAGGGTTTAGAGATAGCAACAAGACCGTGAACGTTGACCTCGTGAAGCTCTCGACAAACAATTTTGATGGAAACAGGTGAGTCGCGGTGAGTATTCAACTCTACGGTGATTTGGGCAGCTGTGGTTTTATGTTTTTTTTAACTAATATCCGTGTTAGCACCCGGATGTCCCTGTCAGGCAGCTTCCTCTTACTTCGACAGTTACTACTATTGGATGTGGTTCTTCCCTCTTGCTGGTATGCCGACATGACTCTGGATACCGTGGCTCGCAATACACAACAAGAACTTGCTGTCTTGGGCACAGATGCACCAGCGGAACGTGCACCAACAATATGTCCTCTTTGAAACTCGGATATGTCTCCCATTATGTTGTATAGATCGCAATTTTTGACGTTCATCTGTGCTACTGCTCTTCTAATGCAACCTTCACATTCCTCTTTCGTTGATCGACTGCGAAATAGATGCAAGGTGGTCACCAAGTAGCGCGTACAGCGGCGTGACACGTGGGGTACTATTTGTGCAGATGTTTCAATTACGTTAACCACCCCTTGTACGGTGAGAATTAATTTTCAAATTCGGAAGCCCTCCCCGAAATTTCTTTCTGGCTACGCCTCTAAAGCATCCCTGACGTATCACTGACTAGTGAAGGTTGCCTCAATTCATATCAGGCGAGATAGCTAATCGAACTCAACGACGTCCCAAACCGTGACGATTGGTGTTTGGCTGTCCTGATGTATTCTGGGTATCACAGCCTTGCAACTTAACGTAGGCCGAACACTGAGCGGCCGTCTTCTAACTAGAAGTAGCGCGTACAGAAAAAACAAAAACACTCAGTGTCAGGCTTACGTTAAATTGCAAGGTTGCGCTAACTGGGATCTCTGTTTGGCCGGTATGACGCTGCACGCAGCCGTTCAGCACGATGTCTTCGACAACGTACGCGACCATACTGGTGCATAATGTTGAACCGGGAGTCGTCCGAAAGCACGACCCGCTGACATTCAACGCATCAATGTCTTTGTTGGAGGACCAATTGCAGCCCGAGGCGGCTGTGGTTGAGGGTCAAAGGAATGCGTAGCAATGAGTTGCAGCAACTAGTCCTTTGCTAAGCAGACGACGCCGAAATGTGCTGGACGAAAAAACCGGACCTATGACAGTACTCCACTACTGCGCTAACACCGTGGATTTCGCTGTGCGATCGGTCACTGCGATAGAGTTTTCTATCGTTCCCTACAGTCGTGCGGTTCTTTGGCCCATTTCTCGGATTTCTGTGCGTCCCAGTCTCATCTGTCAACTGAACACCAGGTTTGCATCACTGTATTGCTTTTCGTGCCGTACGAGTGGCAATTTAGCTGTAGGAAAATCCAGTTGATCTCATTCATGCAATCCTTTCAAGCTCAAAGTCCGTCAGGTGTTCACAATGCGATCATCTTCCGCGACGGGTATAGTGAGACACAAGAAACACACTTTCGACTTAATATCGGCTTTTCACTGATTGCAATATCTCGTTTGAGCCAGCTCTTTATACCCAAGATCGGGCAGTTCAGAGAGCGCTGCTCTGAAACCTAATGCGCATTTTCACTGACATTTTAATCATTTCCGTGTCCCAACCTGCTGTAACATATCCTGTAAGTCCGAAGTTAATACCAGTAGTCCTTCAAGGCTTTGCAGTTTTCTCCAATAGTAGTATATTAAAACCATGGGTCATCGACTCTTGACAATGCCTTTTTATTTTTGTTCGTTTAATTATCGGAGATGAATGTCATTTTGATAATGTAGTGTACTTGAAACCAGCTCCACCTATAAATGACTAATTTTACTACCCGAATTTGCCCGGTACAGAATGTATGGAATCTGTAGAAACAAACGGACGAATTTTAAAAATTACAAAATATTTAACACGCGTCGAGGAGACACAGCATTAGAACACTGACTGAACAAAACTCGTTAACAAGTTGTTATTGACGATCAAATGCATCACGTGCTTTCCGTTT
The DNA here is from genome assembly GCA_039090855.1 of Macrothele yani. NCBI lineage: Eukaryota > Metazoa > Arthropoda > Arachnida > Araneae > Macrothelidae > Macrothele > Macrothele yani. The sequence goes on from CM076989.1 coordinate 120,899,598, forward strand.
CAGACGTCTTTGAGGGGCGAATCTCAGGGATAAAAAGTTAAAAACGTATCTTTTCGAATATTTTATGAAACTGGCTGAAATTTTCATGAACACCATAAATTGTTAATACGAACATGACCTCCACATTTCGCCTGAATCGGTAGATAACTTTTTAAATTAGCCGTCAAAATTTTATTAACCATTTCTGCGTATATATTTCTGTTTACCGATGAATTAAAATTCCATGCCAATTTTAAAAAGTGGTGACCGGTTTCCGGTGAAATTTTGAGGGACTCCTTTTATTACCAATTCGTGCTGTTGATACAACTTTCAGCCCGTTTCGTTAAAATTTCGCAAAGTTCGTTTTTGCATTTTCTTATGCACTGTTGTTCTCAAAGAATAGAAACACCTGTGGATGTGCCGCGGCGATGAATGCAGTCACATGCTTTCAGATTTGGACCAGGATAACAATGACGTAACAAACAACGCTGACCTTATTGATTATCTTATTAATTAATTCATAACTCGCGTACGGAAAAACGTAGAGATCTTAAAATAGCTGCGCTGACTTTGAAATTTTCGTATTAATAAGCTATGCAAATTTCACGATGCCACAGTTCGGCGTTCGAGAGTTTTTGCTGCTTCAGACAAAGAGACGTTTTGTGTTTTATACACTGGCGGAAAGTGAAAAAAGAACACCAAGAAGGAATTAGCGGACGATCATGAAATTTACATATGTTAATGGGGTCGAGTTTACGTAGGTGCGATGTTAATTTCGGGACCAACCGGTGAGCATTTACTCCACAGCACGGCATAATATGCAAATTATCGTCGGTAGTATTTAAGGAGTACGGCGAAGTGAATGTAATCAGTCGTCAGCGTACGGACACGTCCGAAGACCCTGAAGAAGCTGAAATGCCTGGACATGGAAGACATGTACCATTTCAGCACTTATCTGACTTTGAGCGAGGTCGTCTAGTTGGACTCCGCAAGGCCGGGAGGTCGTATCGTCGTAATGCAGAGCGAATTGGACCAGAAGTATCGGTGGTGGTACGATGGTGGCATAGATGGTCCGAGGAGCATTCCCAGACGAGAAGACGTGGAACCGGGAGTCACAGACGTACTGATGAGCGGACCGATCGAAGCATAAGAAGAGAGGCGTTGTCAAGCAGAACATCCACTGCGACGCAAATCCGAGCTGCAGTTGCACCTGAGGTGACTGTGCGAACAATCCGCAACCGTCTACTGGATGCAAGACTACGTGCACGTGTGCCTCTGGAAAGTGTACCTCTGACTCCAGCCCACCGTCAGGAACGGCTGCAGTGGTGTCGCCAACGTCTGCACTGGAGAACGCAATGGCGATCTGTCGTGTTTAGCGATGAATGCTGATTTTGCTTGGGAGCCTCCGATGGCCGTATGCGTGTTCGCAGACGCACAGGGGAGCGTCTCCACCCTTCTTGCATCCGCCAGCGACACACAGGGCCTACACCTGGTCTCCTGGTGTGGGGAGCGATCAGCTATCACTCCCGTACACAACTAGTGTTTGTACCGGGTACGTTAAACAGCACCTCCTACATAACAACATCATTCAGCCCGTTGTTGTGCCATTTGTAAGGTCGGTCCATCGTGGTGTTTTCCAGCAAGATAACGCACGCCTACACAGGGCACGTGCAACGCAGCATGCACTTCAGGGTGTGAGACAACTTCCATGGCCTGCACGTTTACCGGATTTGTCTCCCATTGAGCACGTGTGGGATTTTATGGGACAACGACTTATCCGGTCTCCACGGCCAGCCACGACCATCCCCGATTAACGCGTCCAGTTTGAGGATGCTTGAAACTCAATACCCCAAACTTACATCCAACATCTTTACGACAGACTCCATGCCAGAATTGCACAGTGTGACGCAGTTCATGGCGGTTCAACCTCGTACTAACTATGTTACATGGAAATGGTATTTTTCAGTTTACTAGCAAATACAGCCGTATTTTGCCATAATGTTTTTATCACGTTATCCTCTGTATTCCGTTATTATGCTGCATAAATTTCGTTGGTATGAGACGTCTCCTTCTGGGTGTTATTTTTTCACTTTCCGCCAGTGTATATAAGATTACGAAATCTACAGTAAAATTTAAAATGTGTTTGTGAGGCTTTCATATTCTACGGTCCTTAATTTTCCAGTAACGTATTTAGTTACTTCACGTAATACACGTCTGTTATACTATCTGTAGACTGGTCCCTACTCTTCTTTCTTCTTACTTTTCCTTTCTTCTTGCTGCTTCCCCCTAATGCTATTAGAATATTCGAGGGCTAGGGGTGAAACTTTCGTATTTTACTTTTCTTTGCTTCAGCAGTGGGAGTCTGCCTTTTCTCCTAGGTGGCAGAAGCTATAAAATGTATCTCCCAATCTGTCTGGTCAGTGTGGGGGAATAGACCGATTTACACAACAAATGAAAGATGAAAACGATTAGTAACAGAATGGCAACCGAGACACGGAAAGAGACGAAGAACAAGACGGAGAGATGACCTTCAGAAATTTAGAGGTGCTAAATGGTGGACTGAGGCTATGGATCGAGGAAGTTGGAAAAGACTGGGGGAGGCCTATACCTTGAGGTGGATGCCAACAGGCTAAGAAGAAGATTTAGTTTATTGTGAGATCCTCAGGTTAGAAGAGGATGTTTACCATTTTTCTCCAGCAGTATTTTGGGTATAGTTCATTTGACAAAATGATAACTTTACTGAAGGTCAATTTGCTAAAATTCATTTAACTGAAAAGTCCACTTTACCGAAAAGATTTTTTATCACGAGGTTTATTTAACCAAATGTCATTATTCGTCGAAAAGATTTTCTTGCCGAGAGGTCCTTTCCTCGAAAAAAAAAAATCATATCACTAAAAGATCCTCTTTCCGAACGGATTACTCAGTCATTGAATAAAATACGCGAGAAATCATTTTCCAGCAGGAATCTAAATCACACTGTTGCCGAAAATTAAATTCCGGAGGGAAATAGCGGACAAATAACCTAAAGCTCTACATGAAATGTTATGATGTTCACTGAAGTTATGCAACTGGACATGTGAAGCAAATGCCCGCAGTAAAATTTTCATATCAGTGAGCAAAACACTGTACAATATGATAATGGATCTACATTCTTAATGTCAACGGGACAAGGCAGTGGGATTTCTTGTCGACAGCTCGTGCAAGAAGCGTTCTTCCGCTTGCTGCAAATGCTTTCCATATGTCTCGTACACCTGTATCCGACACTGTACAGTACAGTGGTGAGAGATATAATAACTAGAAACAGGCCATTCTCACGCCCTGGTAGCTTGAAATTTCATCCCAGAGTGGTTTCATGGTATGACAGTAATGCAACAGCACTTGGCGAAGGCCGTCCGAGGCGTACGTCACCTCCGTTATGTAGCTTTTACCACGCGGCGTTATGGTTCCAATAAAGGCCGGCAATCATTATCGGAGCTCTCCGCTGCCACTGGGACTACAGTATCAAAGCAAACGATATAGCGAAGGCTTAATGCAATTGACCGTTTTCCCAGAAGACAAATGGTGTTTGTCATGCTAACCGCATCTCACAGGAGAGCTCGTTAGAACTGGGTTCCAGGAAATTTGAACTGTTCCTCGAACCCAGACGAGTGGTCCGCTGTTCTTTCCACAGAAAAGTTCAGATTCAGCCCAAGTGGATTCTCGTCGGGATTTCATCAGGAGGGAACAAGAATCCCGTAATGAACCTGGAAACGTCCGCGAACGAGAATCCTGAAGCGATGGTCTACTTGTGTGAGGTGGCCTGATGTTCAACGGCCGCACACCACTCCATGATTTCAGTGTGAATACTGAGCGCTATAAGGACGAAATCTTGGAGTCCTATGCCAGACGTTTTCGGGTAGTGTTGGTCATCAGTTCTTTTTAATGGATGATAACGCTTGCCGGCACAGGCTCAGCCTGTCGATGATTTCCTGTACAGCGAGGGTATTCGACGTATGGACTGACTAGCGAGGTCTCCTGATATGGACCCTATAGAGCATCTGTGAGACGATCTGGGACGATATGTAGCAGCTCTTCAATCCCCTCTCAGAACTCTTCCGGTGATAAGCCCCTGCCTCATCGATGAAGAGATTTGTTGGCTCCAGAGTTCAACATCAACCAGATGATGAGTTTGTATCGCCCTTTTGAGAACAGCATCTCTGCACGAGGTGATCGCATTCCTTATTAAGACAAGTTCTTACACCGTTGGGGACATTCTCGGATGCAACCGTGTATGCACAAAATGTGTACATATTTGTCTGTTTTTATAAAATGTTCATGACCCTTATGGTTCTATCTCTTTACATACGAAGCGTCTCTACATACAATTAGGCGCTTTCCTTTTTATTTCTGCGGATGCCTCCCTGACTTCGATTTTGGGCACCACTGTATTTTCAAAAAAAGTAAAAGAATTTTTAACCCCCTTCGATGAAGCGAAATGTTAGATGAAATAACCTTTCGGTGAAAAGAAATTTAAGGCGAAGTAACTTACAGGTTTGTACTGTTCTTAATTTGGAACGGCGCACCGGCTCCACCTGTTTCAGACTTTCATCACTTGTTCTGAAAAAAAAACATAAGGCTTTTTCTAGAGCAGATAGTGGACGGTCCGGCGTTCCAAATTAAAAACAGTACAAACCTGAAGGTTACTTCACCTTAAATTTCATCTCACCGAAAGGTTACTTCATCTAAAATTATAATTTCTTGTCACCGAAAGGTTACTTCATCTAAAATAAGAATTTCATTTCACCGAAAGGTTACTTCATCTAAAATAAGAATTTCATTTCACCGAAAGGTTACTTCATCTAAAATAGGAATTTCATTTCACCGAAAGGTTACTTTATCTAAAAAAAGGATTTCATTTCACCGAAAGGTTGCTTCATCTAAAATCAGAATTTCATTTCACCGAAAGGTTACTTCATCTAAAATAAGAATTTCATATCACCGAAAGGTTACTTCATCTAAAATAAGAATTTCATTTCACCGAAAGGTTACTTCATCTAAAATAAGAATTTCATTTCACCGAAAGGTTACTTCATCTAAAATAAGAATTTCATTTCACCGAAATCTTTATCTAAAAAACTTTATCTAAAATAAGAATTTCATTTCACCGAAAGGTTACTTCATCTAAAATAAAAATTTCATTTCACCGAAAGGTTACTTTATCTAAAATAAGAATTTCATTTCACCGAAAGGTTACTTCATCTAAAATAGGAATTTCATTTCACCGAAAGGTTACTTCATCTAAAATAAGAATTTCATTTCACCGAAAGGTTACTTCATCTAAAATAAGAATTTCATTTCACCGAAAGGTTACTTCATTTAAAATAAGAATTTCATTTCACCGAAAGGTTACTTCATCTAAAATTAGAACTTCCTTTTACCGAAAGGTTACTTCATCTAAAATAAGAATTTCATTTCACTGAAAGGTTACTTTATCTAAAATAAGAATTTCATTTCACCGAAAGGTTACTTTATCTAAAATAAGAATTTCATTTCACCGAAAAGCTACTTCATCTTAAATAAGAATTTCATTTCACCCAAAAGTTACTTCATCTAAAATAAGAGTTTCATTTCACGGAAAGGTTACTTCGGCTAAAATAAGAATTTCATTACACCGAAAGGTTGCTTCATCTAAAATAAGAATTTCATTTCACCGAAAGGTTACTTCATCTAAAATAAAAATTTCATTGCACGGTTACTTGATCTAAAATAAAAAATTCATTTCACCGAAAGGTTACTTCATCTAAAATAAGAATTTCATTTCACCGAAAGGTTGCTTAATGTAAAATAAGAATTTCATTTCACCGAAAGGTTACTTCATCTAAAATAAGAATTTCATTTCACCGAACAGTTATTTCATCTAAAATAAAAATTTCATTTCACCGAAAGGTTACTTCATCTAAAATAAGAATTTCATTTCACCGAAAGGTTACTTCATCTAAAATAAGAATTTCATTTCACCGAAAGGTTACTTCATCTAAAATAAGAATTTCATTTCACCGAACAGTTATTTCATCTAAAATAAGAATTTCATTTCACCGAAAGGTTACTTCATCTAAAATAAGAATTTCGTTTCACCGAAAGGTTACTTCATCTAAAATAAGAATTTCATTTCACCGAAAGGTTACTTCATCTAAAATAAGAATTTCATTTCACCGAAAGGTTACTTCAAATCGTGATTGGCGTTACGCTTTTTAATGCCCCGCTAGATATTGTTTGTAAAGGAAATTTTAAAATGAAAAAAAAAATCAAGATGGAAAAATGAATATTCAGGTAGCTTGAGAACATGGACTTTAAATTCCCAAAGTTATGAGCTATGCTTGGATAAAGTATATAACATAAATAAAGCCTGTATAATAGGCTACGTCTGTCCCTTGCGCTTTGACGTCATTCAGTACTTGTAGCGCCATCTGCTTTTATCCGGTGGCCGAAATCCGAACTGAGCTCACTGTTATCGAGCGATACGTAAAATCAAGGAGAAATCCCGTAAAATAAAATAAAGTAAGGCAAACGACTTCATATGTGCAATATTTTAAGCATAGAAATTATAAACTTTGAATTTGCTTGAAACCCATACTGGTCAACCTTGTAACACCTCTCAGAAAACTTAGAAATTTCATCGCCCTGGAGCTGGAATCCGAACAGGCATCTCACGATTTCTGTTCCAGTAAGCTAACCGTTACAGCACTCAAATGAGTGCAGTTTCAAGCAATTGAAACTAAACAAACTTAGCTTAGGAATCTGAACATCCTCAGATACTCGCTAGTCGAAGAATCGATTGCTTCCTCACAGCGTTTTGACCCATCTCCCACCCAGAAGGGGATGTAGGTCGAAAATTACTAGTACCACAGAAAAATCAATGAAGGAAGAAATATTCCTCATAATACATCGGAATTCGATAGAATATTCAAAGCAAACATAATATTTTATATTCTTTTCCATGTATTATTAGGAATATCTCTTACTTCATTGATTTCATCTGTGGCAACACTCACGTGCTCGAACAACTGTCTCCGACGTTTGTTCTGTTACGTAGGAGTTATGTCGTGCTTTATTTTATTTTCCTCTCATCGCAAAGTAATTTCATGAAAAAGGAACAAAATGTCAGAGTAATTTGATAAAAAGGAATCGGAGTTATTTTATTTCATAAAAAGGAACAAGTAAAATTGAAAGAAGGTACTTTTGATTCAGTCACAGCTTTTTCACCCGTGCATGGCACGGGCTATGAACTAGTTTTTAAATAGTACTGAAACATGTTGGCATATCAGGTACCTACTTCAGACTTCTTTGAAATATTAATTTCACGTTAACTGCATCGTTTCTTCTTGGAAAAGTTAAGTCTTAGATCCAAAACCTTTCTGAAATAATGGATATTCACAACAAGCACTTGCACTTTTACCCTTCTTATCGCCCACATAGAATGCGATATATTGCATGCCATAAACTCTATGGTGGTCAAACACTGAGAAACCTCGCCATCCGCTTGAAGGAACACAAATGTACTTTAAGAGAATAAAACACGCCAAAATTCTGCTTTGCAATATTCAACTGATCTAAATTATGTTGAATGAGAAGATGCGAAATTAAATTTTAAGTCTACTTTCATCTTAACATAAGAGACTCGTTGGAAATCTTTAAGAACAAAAATGAGGATGTAAATAGTGATTTAGGCCCTGTGCAAACATTGTGAACTTTCGGGAACCTGGCATTAAGACAGCTGGATAACGAACACACCTGATTTAAATAACGTGACTACGAGTCTATTTCTACCGTTTCTTTTTTGGAACTCCCTGTTCGCTAACTGAACGTATTGCTAAACCTGCTCTCGGTGAAGACATACCTGCAGTTATGTCGAAACATGTAGAGTGCCTTTTTGTTTTGTAAGTTATTTAGTTTACTGATGCCTTTTGTGTGTAAAATAAAATAAAAACGTCGTTTGAAACCGATATTGTAATGATATTACGAACGGAAATCTTACGAATGTATCATAATCGATTAACAGTTTGAGGAGCTACACAAGATGTAGAAGTTATTTAACTACTGAAGCAAATATATTCAGGGCCGGTCCGAATGTAGGCCAAGTAGGCAGCTAACCAGGAGAGATAACCAAAAGGAAGGGCGTCAAATTAGCCCAAGGATTTGTAAATTTTCCTTCTTAGTATAATTATCCGCTAACTTTTCTTTTTTGAACTGGTCTGCTGTACTTTCCACAAAATTGAAAGCTAAATAATCCTTTGTTGTTTCTCTGGCGCACGCAGAGCTCCTATATATCATCATCATCATCATCATCATTGTCAACCATTATCAATCCACTGCTGGACGAAGGTCTCCCCAAGTTTCCTCCACAACGGTCTGTCTTGAGCCAGTCTCCTCCATGTCACTCCCGCATACTTTCGAATTTCATCCATACATCTCCCATGTGGTCTTCTTCTGGGTCTTTTCCTGTCCCTTGGAATCCAATCTAAAATTTCGGCTGTCCATCGATGGTCTGTCCTTCTGGCAGTATGCCCAGCCCATTGCCATTTCAGGGATTTAACTCTGATCATGATGTCTTCCACTTTTTCATTTTTCGGATCCACGAGTTCCTCTTCTTATCTCTCCTGGTTACATCAAGCATGCACCTCTCCATGCTGCTTCGAGTTGTCTGCAGCCTTTGTATGTCTCTTTTAGTTAAGGTCCACGTCTCTGCACCATACGTAAGCACTGGAAGGATGCATTGATCAAACACTTTTCTTTTAAGACATAATGGCATATTGCTCTTGAAAATTATGCTGTTTCTTCCAAAAGCTCTCAAGGCAAGTTTTGTACGCCGATTCATTTCTTCATCAATGTGACCCTCACTTGATATCTGCTGTCCAAGATAAAGGTACGTGTCTGTTATCTCCAGCTTTTCTCCATCAATCGATAAATCTTCATTTCTTGTAAAAGCATTAAACATCACTTTTGTCTTCTAAAAGTTCATTTTTAATCCCACTTCTTTACTCTTGTCAGCAAGTTCCTGGATCATACCCTGCAGCTCTGATGGGGTAGTTGCAAAAATGACTACGTCATCAGCAAAACGAAGGTGGGTTAGATAATCTCCATTAATCTTTATCCCTTTGTTTTTCCAGTTCAGTGATTGAAAGACATTTTCCAATGTGACATTAAAGAGCTTGGGAGATATGGTGTCACCTTGTCTCACTCCCTTTCCAATTTTTATGTGTGTTGTATTTTCAAACAGCCGAGTCTTTGCACTTGCATTTTCATAGATGTTATTAATAATATTAATGTATGCATCTTCAATACCACAGGATTTCAGAGCCATTGTAACTGCTGATGGTTTCACCGAATCAAAGGCTTTTTCATAATCGATAAAACCAATGCACAATGGAAGTTCCTATTCCCTCGCTCTTTCAATTAGTTCTCTCAGTACGTGGATAGGATCTACAGTGCTGTAGCCACTCCTGAATCCAGCTTGTTCTCTCGGTTGAGCCATGTCCAGTGTTACCTTCAAACGGTGTGAAAGAACTTTAGTGAATATTTTATAAACCACTGATAGGAGGCTGATAGGTCTGTAGTTCCTGAGATCCTCAATGTCACCTTTTTTATGTAGCAGGATCATTGTAGCGTTGTTCCAATCCTCAGGAATCTTCCCTTTATTAAGGCATCGAGTGAAAATTTGGGCGAGTACTGTTTCGATTTCTCCACTTGCTTCTTGTATGATGTCTACAGTAATTCCATCTTCTCCTGGAGCTTTTCCCCGCTTCATGTTCTTGATTGCATGTGCAACTTCTGCTGGAAGGGCCGGAAGAACTCTGGTATTGGTACCTTTCACGATGTTTGGAGTACATGCATCATCCCTTTCATATAATTTGGAGTAGAAACCAAATTATATATACCTGTACATATATGGGGCTCTGACGACCGCCAATAGCGCTAGAACTATACCATCGGGATTAGATGAAATGTTATCCCACACTGATCAACCGGCTTGGCCAGCCTGGTGAGTTACGGCCAAACCCCTCCAAAGTTACTCCACAACTTAAATCTTGGCCGTCAGTCTTCGTAAGCTGGAATGCACCTGACCAAGGCAGCGGCCTGTGCGCCATGAAAACAGAGAGTGCTAGGAATCACCGGAGGACCGGACTAAGCTGTCATCTGATGCTGACTTTGGCTACCTTCATGGACGCTCCCTGTTTTCTGATTCAAGGCTCCTCTAATTGGAAGTGGAACTACAAAGGCTCAAGTGGGACATCGTCGGGCTAAGTGAGGCAAGGAGAAAATCTCATTGAACTGAAAAGAGGACATCTCTTCTACTATCGTGCGGCAGATACTGGCAGAACTAGCGGTGCTGGATTTATAATAAACAAGAAACTGAAGGATAAAGTTGTAGAACTTGAAAGTTCCTCTAGGAGATTTCAATGCACGACTCGTTATCCAATTCTCGAGAAGATGCCAGGCTCAGATTATTCAAGCTCATGCACCCACCACAAGTCATCCTGAAGAAGAAATTGAAGAATCTTAGGAGGAAATTCGTCATCTAAATAATAAAGGCAAGCAGCACTTGAAGATCATTGTGGAAGATTTCAATGCAAAAATAGGGCAAAGGCAACAGAATGAAACTTCAGTAAAAAAATTCAGTCCCTGCAAAAGAAACCAGCGTGGCCGTAGAGTTTGCAGAGGCAAAAGGTTTTATTAGCATGAACTCCTTTTTCAAGAAAAAACCGCAATGAAAATGGACATGGAGGCATCTCAATGGATTGACAAGTGAAATTGATTTTATTATGTATATAAAGACATTTGCCACGGAAGACTGAAGTGTGCTGAACAATTTCAACACCGGTAGTGTTCATAGAATGGTAAGATGTGAGATGCACCTCAATGCTAAACTCCAACATGGCAAGTTCATATGATAAACAAAGTGGGCACTGAAGTGTCAGAAAAACTGGTACACCAGTCTAATACTTGGTAGGTCCCCCACGGGTGAGCATGACTACAGAAATACGACAGGGCATGGACTCCACTAGTTTCTGGAAATGTGCTGTAGGCAATGCACACCATACTTCCTGGAGAGCGTTCCACAATTCGGGTGTATTCCGAGGTCTCGGATTCCTGTGTTCGACAGCTCTTTGCATGGCATCCCAAATGTGTTCTATCACGTTCAGATCTGGGGACTTGTGTGGGAATGGCAACAACCCAAACTCAGTTCAATGCTCTTCTAACCATATAGTGGCGTCCCGACACTTGTGTGGAGGTGCAGTCCTGTTGGAACAGGCCCAACCCATCAGCATGAAAAGAAAAGATGCACACATAGCGTTGGCCGATCACCCCATACCATTACGGACCTTCCAATAGTCGGTACAGTTTCCTGTTGATAGGCTGGGTCCATGGCATCATGGGATTTGCGCCACACACGAATCCTTCCATCTGCCTGATACAGTTGGAAACACGACTCGACAGACCAGGCTACTTGTTTCCAGTCATGAAGTGTCCAGTGGCGGTGTTTGTCGTGCCCAAGCGAGGCACATAGCTCTGTGCCGTGCACCCATCAAGGGGACTCGAGTTGGGCATTGGCTCCCGAATCCCATATCGTGCAGAGTACGTTACACAGTCCGGACGCTGATGCTTGTTGAGGCTCCAGCATTGAATTCCGATGATACCAGCGAGAGTGTTGCATGCCTATCGCGTGAAACGATTCTTGACAGCCGACGATGGTCACGTTCTCCCAATGTCTTTTTACGGCCACACTGGTATCGTAGGTTGGAAGTTTTGTCGGAATTCTTGTAGTCACGGTACACCCTTGCAATAGTCGTCCGTGAAAATCCGAACTTAGTTTCTACCTCCGAAATACTATGGCCCCATCTCACGAGCGCCAACTATGACACCGCATTGAAAATCGCTTAAATCGTTATTAGTTGTCATTCTCATTTCGAAAACAGCTCTGACAGCTGGCAAGGATGTCTATCGCTTTTTATACGCACTGGCGGACGCAACCTAGTACGCGCATAGGTGACATGTTATGTATTTTGCATAAGTACGTCTCTACCAATTTTTCTGGCACGTCAGTGTATTGACATGACAAAAAAACATCATAACACTTTCAAATTGGAACTGAGGAACATATTCTTTGCTCTAGAAGCTCTAACGTTGGACGAAGTGGACATCTATGAAGTTTAAAGAAAACTAACCAAAACTTTTATCGAACGGCAACAAAATTAGCTGGTACTAAGAACAAGTTGCATATAAAGAAATTATCAGGAAAAACTAAAATTCTCATGCAAAAAAGAAGAGAGATGGGGGCAACTAAAGAAGATGTGACTTCCAAAGTGAAATTATACAGCTATGCAAGACAGTACGAAAAAGTGTCACTGAAAACGTAAGGATATTGAACTGTGAACTAGTGAGGAAACAAATTGAAAACAATCAAAGCTTGTAGAGAGCAAAGGGACATCTGAGTAAGGGAAGAAAGCAGATTATGGCACTGAGCAAAGAAGATCGTTCTGTAGCAATAAATAGAGGTACTGGTACTAGAGCTCTTCCAGTCCGCCCAGCAGAGATTGCACGTGCAATGAAGAACATGGATCAGGGAAACCCTCCAGGAGAAGATTGAATTACCGTAGACATCATACATGAAGCAAGTGGAGAAATGGAAACAGTACTCGCCCAAGTTTTCACTCGATGCCTTAATGAAGAGAAGATTCCTGTGGATTGGAACAATGCTATAATGATCCTGCTACATAAAAAAGGTGACATTGAGGATCGCAGGAACTACAGACCTATCAGCCTCCTATCAGTGGTTTATAAAACCTTCAGTAAAGTTTTATCACACCGATTAAAGGTAACATTGGACATGGCTCAACCGATAGAACAAGATGGATTCAGGAGTGGCTATAGCATTTTAGATCATATTCACGTACTGAGAGAACTAATTGAAAGAGCGAGAGAAAATAAACTTCCATTATGTATGGCTTTTATCTATTATGAAAAGGCCTTTGATTCGGTGAAACCATCAGCAGTTACAATGGCTCTGAAATCCTGCGGTATTGAAGATACATACATTAATATTATTAATAACATCTATGAAAATACAAGTGCAAAGATTCGGCTATTTGATAATACAGCACCCATAAAAATTGGAAAGGGAGTGTGAGAAGGTGACACGATATATCCCAAACTCTTTAATGCCCCATTGCAAAATGAATTTCAATCACTGAACTGGGAAAACAAAGCGATAAAGTTTAATGGATATTATCTAACTCACCTTCGTTTTGCTGATGACGTAGTCATTTTTGCAACTACTCCATCAGAGCTGCAGAGTATGATCCAGGAACTTTCTGACAAGAGTAAAGACGTGGGATTAGAAATGAACTTTCAGAAAAAAAAAGTGATGTACAATGATGGTTTTACAAGAACTGAAGATTTATCGATTGATAGAGAAAAGCTATAGATAACCGATACCTGTCTTTGTCTTGGACAGCAGATATCAAGTGAGGGTCACATTGATGAAGAAATTAACCGGCGTATAAAATTTGCTTGAAGAGCTTTCGGAAGAAACAGTATAATTTTCAAGAGCAATATGCCATTATGTCTTAAAAGAAAAGTGTTAGATCAATGAATCCTTCCTGTGCTAACGTATGGTGCAGGGACGTGGACCTTAACTAAAAGAGACATACAAAGACTGCAGACAATTCATAGAGGCATGGAGAGATGCATGCTTGGCGCAACCAGGAGTGATAAGAAGAGGAACTCGTGGATCAGAAAAATGACAAGAGTAGAAGACATCACGATCAGAGTAAAATTCCTGAATTGGCAATGGGCTGGATATATTGCCAGAAGGACAGACCATCGATGGACAGCCGAAATTTTAGACTAGATTCCAAGGGACAGGAAAAGACCCAGAAGACCACACGGGAGATGGGTGGATGAAATACGAAAGTATGCGGGAGTGACATGGAGGAGACTTGTACAAGACAGGCCGTTGTATAGAAAATTGGGGAGACCTATGTCCAGCAGTGGATTGATAACGGTTGACAATTATGATGATGATGATGATAACTATGAGGCTTGAGTGACAAGTGGAAATCTTAGATTTGCTCGCTCCGCTGCATCATTTTCTTTCCCACTAGTGGCAAATTTGTCCCAAGCCCCCAGCAAAAGGTTAACAAAGCACTGGGGGAATTTTAACCTTTTCCTGGAAGGGACTCTGGGTTTGTTTACTGCAATCCCCATATGCAAAGCAAATTGTTTGCTATCCTTTAGTTACTCCTTCTCCTTCCCAGATGAACGTTTCTTGTACATAACGCAGACAACTATGAATTATTCCGTTATTTTGTGAATAATCTTATTATTATTATCATTATTATTTATGTTATACTAGCTACTCGGACCGGCTTCGCACCATAGCAATTTAGGATTTACGACGAATATAAAAAGGGACGATTATTACGTTCAACAGGCGGCTGTCTTTCTCTTTGTAAAGCCATTCTTTGTCTGGCATTTGCCAATCGAGATTCTGTTTCTTGGAATGTTTCATTATGACGTGATAAAAAAATTCATTTAGAGTCCGATGTACTACCACCTATATTCGATTTTCGTCTCGGCATAATGATAATACAATATTTAAATTTTAATTAATGAGCTGCTCAAAGAGATACATACGTGTGGACGAAAACAACTACGCATTTAATCTGTGCGAGCGCCGATAAACCAATTTTTTCAGCGTCCGATGTTACTACGCATTTGCCGCCTCGGTGGCGCAGTGGTCTAAGCGATGGCTTCTGATCATTCGTCCGAGATGAGTCCAGTTTCGAATCCCGGTGAGGCATGGCTGTTGTGTTTGTCCTACGGCTCTGGCTCTCTCCCTTCCCTGGAGTCAGTGGCCCTAAATTAGGGACGGGCGCCTACTTATAACCTATTGAGTTGCTCACGGTGGTCGTTAAACCTCTAATCAAATAAAGCTACGCATTTCATCTGTGGTCTTACATGCTGTCACACCGCCCGCCGCGCATGCGCCTCACGTCCTTTTCCTAATGAGCAAAAAAGTTTCGTAAATCGCTCGCAGCGCATCGTTGTTTAGGCAGTGGAAGCCACGAAAGAATGCGGAAGGCGGTGTTTTCTTTGACTTGTTACTAAAATCGTTACTGCTCAACTCACTTTTGTCATAGATTAATGTTTCATACATTTAAACCTACATCGACAAATGCTCTATGGAATGGTGAAAACCGCACCAAAATACCTCCAGCGATTCTCGAGATTAGCCCGAACAAACAGACAGACGCATACCGGGGACTTTATTTTATACTATGTAAAGAAGATTATTATCATTATTCTATTTGACTATTTATTTGTAGCGCAGTATATAATAGTGTGTTAGTGACATATCCACTGAGCATACTAAGTTTTTTTTTCTTTTTTTTTCTTTTTTTTGATTGGAGGTTTAACGACCACCGTGAGCAACTCAATGGGCTATAAGCAGTCGCCCGTCCCTAATTTAGGGTCACTGGTTCCAGGGAAGGGAGAGAGCCAGTGCCGTAAGACAAAAACAAACATCCATGCCTCACCGGGATCCGAACCCTGACCCCTTTCGGACGAATGATCCGAGGTCATCGCCTTAGACCACTGCGCCACCGGGGCGGCACCATACTGAGTTGAGATTCCAGCTATTTCGTAATGTGTTTGGGTGCTTCTTACTGAAAAAAAAAAAAAGAAAGATCAAAGGAAGGAGGGGGACGGGGAGCGAAATTTAGCACATGACTATATTCGTACTTACACTCAGACCGGCCCTGAATATATTGATATGTTCTATTCTGCCTTTCTTGTTTTATCATAAAATTCCTTTAAGTATTAATAGCTCAGGCGCATTTAAAAATTTCAGTTTTTAAAATGTGAGGAAATATCCTTGGGGTATCATTAGACTTTCAGAGCGTTATCAAGTTGTTTGACAACGATATCACCCCGTTTGACAGCAACATTACAGTCAGGGATGCGATAGCAACATACGGGAGATTTGTTTACACGCTTCGTTGGTGAGTGACTCTAATCGATCTGGTAGCGTCATGTGAGATCTCTCCGTGCTATTCTGGGAACTGTCGAAAATTTTTAACGTGATTTAAGAATTTAATCTCGTTTGCCGTCTCAATTTCTCGCCCGCATCACCAGAGACGCCGGCAAGAATACATGCAGTAATCTGAAAAAGAAGAAATTACAATATTCTGCATCAATAGACATAATAAACCATGCAGAGAAAGTTATTTGCAAACCATCCATTTGAGAGAACAAACTTATACCCGAAAAGAGACTTCCCTTAATTTACCCGCTCAAAGAAATCAAAGACATCCGTCTTGAAGCTACGGCGCAATGACCAATTAACACAAGGTAAACAAACTGAATGCACTAGGTGATGAGGAAAAAGAGTTCGTAAATACACCAAGATACAAGTAGGTACTACTTTAGTGAAATCCACAAATTTTATTGGCGTAAAAGTTGTGTACAAATGAAACTTCCACAACATACCGTGTGGCTTTGTCAGGCTAGATGTGTATTTAAAGAAGTTAGTAAAATCATGCAATACATATTGATCATGATAGGCTTTCCAACATACCAGAAATCATTACTCAAGTTGTAAGGATAATGGCTGTGGAATAAATCTCGCTCCTGTGCCCCTCACCTTTGACCACATTTCGATGATATTAAACACAATTAGTTCAGTATACCTCCGGAAAAGCGTACTAAATTTTTGTCGCAAAAGAAGCATTTATAGCATGTCTTTTGTGAAAAAAGATCGTGCTTATTTTATCGGTTGGTCCGCCCGTCTGTCCGTCCGTCTGTACCCACGATATCTCTGCAACTATTAGTCCGATTTGAAAAACTCTTTTTGCATTGAGAAGGTTGAAACATGAGAATGATGATCCTTTATTTCGTTTTTTTTTACAATGTACAATTTCGACGCTAGAGGGAGTAAATGCAGATGATGTCGAATTCAAAAATACGTTTTATTCCACATATTTGCTTCTAAACATCCTATTGAAAAAATTATTTTATCTTTCGATTCCATTTATGTCGAAGCGTATTTTAGATATAGTTACTTTTTCAAATTATACATATATTTTCCGCTAGGGGGCGTAAAAGTAAATTACATTTTCCCCGATAATTCTTCTTCTAAAGCTCCGCTTTGAATTTTTTTTTCTTCAGCGGATACGCCCACTGATGGAAAATATTTTGCATATAATTTCTAATTTTTGATAAAGAATACTTTAGCCACCAGGGGGCGTTAGTGTTAATTTTTGCTTCCGATGTACTTGCCATAAAATCAGAGCTTCTAAAATATCGATTGAAAAATTCTTTCGTTGACTGATGCCACTCACATCAATAAACTTTTTCGGAATATTTTCTTCTTGAAATATTCCACAGTTTCTCCGCCAGGAAGTGTAAAAGAATATAATATTTTTGTCAATATCTCTACTTCTAGAAGTCCGATTTTAAAAATTCCTTCTTTGTTGGATAGTGCTTCCAGTGTGACATGTTTTTCATATAATTTCAAAATTTTCAAGTAATTCATAGATTTTCCGCTAGGCCCCCTAGCGGAAAGTATACACCCATACGGCTCATATGGATAAACCTTTTGCGAATAGTTTCTTCCTAAAATAATGCATGGTTTTCTCACCAGGGGACGTAAAGTCACATCTTATTTTTGTCCATATCTCTGTTTTTAGGAGTCCGATTTGAAAAATTATTTCAATGTTGTAGAGCGATTCTGGTTCGAAATGTTTCTCATATAAATTCATGTTTTTCTTAAGGCACAAGTCTGCAACCAGAGGGCGTAAGCTCACGATTCCGTTTTTTTTTTTTTTTGGTTGGAGGTTTAACGACCACCGTGAGCAACTCAATGGGCTATAAGCAGTCGCCCGTCCCTAATTTAGGGTCACTGGTTCCAGGGAAGGGAGAGAGCCAGTGCCGTAAGACAAACACAACATCCATGCCTGACCGGGATTCGAACCCGGACCCCTTACGTACGAATGATCAGAGGCCAGCGCCTTAGACCACTGCACCACCGGAGCGGCCACGATTCCGTTTACAGCAATATATGAGGGATTAAAACCTCGATTGAAAAACTTCTTTTATTTTATTTTTTTTTTTTTTTGGTTGGAGGTTTTACCGACCACCGTGAGCAAGGGTAACTGGTTCCAGGGAAGGGAGAGAGCCAGTGCCGTAAGACAAACACAACATCCATGCCTCACCGGGATTCGAACCCGGACCCCTTACGGACGAATGATGAGAGGCCAGCGCCTTAGACCACTGCGCCACCGGGGGCGAAAAAAAACAAAAAAAAAACTTCTTTCTTCCGTCAGATACTATTGTTTTCGATACCGGTTCCAGTGACTTTAAATGGCTTTGATAAATTTAATTTGCGTAACAACGGATTCAAAAGACGTGCTTACTACACCCGAAAATTCGGTGTCATCTTTCTTGTTTATTTCTGTAGTTGCACCGTCCTAATTCCATTTCTTCACGACATACCTTGCAGTAGTTTGTGGCAGGTGTATTTTTGTTGCAATGCTCCGTATGGAAAGTTACTCAAATAACATCCTGTGATCATACAACGCTGGAACTCGGAAAGTTCACTTCCAAGCTGCATATTCGCTTCAAAGTTACTGATAGCACGACAGAACATCTCAGCTTTGTATACGTACCTACCCACTAACAGAGCGTCTTCCTGCGCTACTATTAGTTGCACTTATGCAAACATTTGGTAATATTTGAATATTTTTGATAATATCATGTATTAAGGAACGCAATGCTAGCCATGGAAACACAACAGAGCAGCCTCTACCAACTTGTACAGTTAAAGCAACGCTGCTGGGATCCATTGATTCGTGATATTGACTCTACGTTCTGGTTCGTCAATCGATAGTTTTTCGACAATTCTGGTTCGTCCACATTCTGGTTCGTCGACATTCTGGTTTGTCCATCATTCTGGTTCATCCATCATTCTGATTCGTCAATCGATAGTTGTTAGACAATTCTGGTTCGTCCACATTCTGGTTCGTCCATCATTCTGGTTCGTCGGCATTCTGGTTCGTCCATCATTCTGGTTCGTCGACATTCCGATTTGTCCATCATTGTGGTTCATCCATCATTCTGATTCGTCAATCGATGGTTCTTCGACACTTCTGGTTCGTCCACATTCTGGTTCGTCCACATTCTGGTTCGTCTATCATTCTGGTTAGTCGACATTCTGGTTTGTCCATCATTCTGGTTCGTCGACATTCTGGTTTGTCCATCATTCTGGTTCATCCATCATTCTGATTCGTCAATCGATAGTTGTTAGACAATTCTGGTTCGTTCACATTCTGGTTCGTCCATCATTCTGGTTCGTCGGCATTCTGGTTTGTCCATCATTCTGGTTCGTCGACATTCCGATTTGTCCATCATTGTGGTTCATCCATCATTCTGATTCGTCAATCGATGGTTCTTCGACACTTCTGGTTCGTCCACATTCTGCTTCGTCCACATTCTGGTTCGTCTATCATTCTGGTTCGTCGACATTCTGGTTTGTCCATCATTCTGGTTCATCCATCATTCTGATTCGTCAATCGATGGTTCTCCGACAATTCTGGTTCGTCCACATTCTGCTTCGTCCATCATTCTGGTTCGTCTATCATTCTGGTTCGTCGACATTCTGGTTTGTCCATCATTCTGGTTCATCCATCATTCTGATTCGTCAATCGATGGTTCTCCGACAATTCTGGTTCGTCCACATTCTGCTTCGTCCATCATTCTGGTTCGTCCACATTCTGGTTCGTCCGCATTCTGGTTCGCCAACACTCTGGTTCGTCTGGCATTCTGGTTCGTCCATTGACGTGTATTAACTAAAACATTATTCATTGGATCAGACGACGATTTTCCAATACTTAAGAGTTAATATTTATTACTTCCGTGTCCACTGCAGAAGAATTTGTTTGATTTTAGCAGACACGTGTGATGCACGAAGGGTATGTCTGCGATTATATAGCGTTCATATCAATGTTCCGCGGGCTGCGTATTCTGAAATTCTACTCTTGATATCGCTGCTTTGCTGCTCAGTTACTTGAAGCAAAGGGAGGTCACCATTACCACGTCCAATCATCTTCAGCCGCTGTTGCCGTCGAACATTCCGCCCACAAGAAAACTGCTTGCTTTGTAGTTTGTGCACGACTCATTATCCTTGCGAAGATAAAAACTTCTGCCATTGCTGAAATGTCTGCATTTTCCCTCCTAGTACCAACTGTCCTGCCTCTTTCAAGTCGCTTGAATCAAGAGTCTTTCCCATATCGCTGCTGTTTAAGCTTCGTGAACATCTCAATCCTTTTCAATGATCAGTTTATAAGGCCATCTAAGTCATATCTGTGTACGTATGTGAGGATGTTTTGTATCTGGTTGCAATTGAGTGGTCCTAAAGATTTGCTACTTCAATGTACCGATGAGCCATTACATTATGACCACCTACCTAATAAACCATAGGACCTCCTTTAGACCGCAAAACAGCGTCCACTCCGCGAGGTATCGATTCGATAAGGTGACAAGAGGTATCCTGGGCTCTCTGGTACCATAATGTCAATAACTGATCCTCCAGTTTCCGTACATTTCGGGGTTGTGGTGATTTAGCGCCAACCCACATTTCCAAGTCGAACCACAAATGTTCGATTGGGTTCATGTCAGGTGAATTTGGAGGCCAGGGCATTAACAGGAAAACACCAGCATGTTCCTCGAACCATTCCGTGACAATTCTGGCAGTGTGGCACGGCGCATTATTCTGTTGGTAATTGCCATCACCAGGGAACACAGTTGCCATTGATGGGTGAACTTGGTCCTCAACGATGTTCAGATACCTGACAGCAGCTGTCAGGGATTGTGCTATTGGGGTAATAAGGCCTAAAGTGTCCCAAGAAAACATTTCCCACGTCATAACACAGCCGTCGGCCTGTTTCCACCTAACAGTGCATCCGTTGGTAATCGGCGTATCCGCGCCTGACGGTCTGCGTGATGCTCCAAGAATCTTGATTCGTTAGACCAGGCCACCTTCTTCTAATCATCCACGTTACAATCTCGATTATCTTGGGCCCATTTCACACGTTGTTGGCTATTACGTGCAGTGAGCATGGGAACCCACTGGGTCTTCGGCTACACAGGCCCATGCGCAGAAGGCTGTGATGAACTGTGTCCTGTGACACATTGCCCTTATCACCACAGTTGTAGCTGCGGGTGATGTGTCGCACTGTGGCCAGCGGTCGCTGTAAACAATACGCAACAGCCTCTGCTCTCCTTAGGCATCAATGAGCTGCGGGCGACACACGTCTGGACGACTTTTCGTCGTTTAGCCAACTGTGCACCACATTTGATACGTACTCACTACAGCGTCACGTGAACAACCCACAAGGCACGCCGTTTCCGAGACCGTAGTTCCGAGGCGTCGTGCCAGCACAATTTGTCCTTTATCAAACTCTGAGAAATCGGCAACTTTTCCCATTCTGACTCCGAACACTCTATTAACCGAAAGCCGGTCCTCAGGTTGTATACATATTGCTCTGTGAACTTCACTTGCGCCACCATTAGGTCTCCAGGCGCGCTCACTTCTTTAGGCTGGGGGGTGGTCACAATGGAGTGGCACATCGGTGTATAAGCTATTCAATCAATATTAAACATGCTGTGTAGAAAAACAGTGTTTTTCGATTAAGAACCCAGTTAACGTCTTCAGCCGCTTTCCAATCAAAGCGGAAATGAAGCTCTGTGTGTCTACGGGCATTAACATTATTACCTCTCTGAAGAAGTTCCACTGATTGTCAAAATTTCGTCAGGTTTCTTTGCTCTTAAAAGGAGAACGGCACCAAGGACATGCTTCGTGTACAACAAAGCAAGCGGTCCTCTAAATCACCTTCCCAAACCATTCTTCACGGCTCCATGTAAACCTTTGCTAATTACGTTTTCCTCAGCAATATAATATTTGCCTATTTAAATCATGAGTTACTTTTCAGTGGTTCCGGATTACAATATGGTAACAATCAATGCTCATGGCATGGAATGTTTTCTCTCAAGTTCTGTGATGTCCACGATTAGCTTTCTCTAAACACAAAGAGAAAGCGAGGATAAGAGAAAATGAGTGTTAGCAACTCACTGATAAAGAGAGAGTGGGACAGTAAGGACAGAATAAGTGAGAGAACAAGTTAATGCAACAGAGTGAAAGAATGAAAGAGCTAAGTACAACATGCTACCGTGAGAGAATGAGAGCGAGAATGTTATGACAAATAGATCGAGAGAGAGAGAGAGAGAGAGAGAGAGAGAGAGAGATGCAACGTTAGAGGGTTATTGAAAGAAAAAAAGTAAAGGTATAACGTACCAGGAGATGTGACGTACCTGCCAGAAGGACGCACGCGACATAAAAGGCAGATAGCAATTAGAATCAATGTCCGCGTAGCTCAATTGGTAGAGCAACTTATTCCGGAATGAGTGGACCCGGGTTCGAATCCTGGCGCGGATAAAAATGACGGAGAAATTTACTTCGTTATAATGGCGCCCGAACTACCCGGATGACCCGACCGTTCAAAATCTCGCATTGGTGTGATGTTATTTCCACACCGCGAGATAGAAAAAATATGAGCAGCACTTCGAAAGAAAAAAAAAGAAAAATAAGGGGGAGATGATATAACGTACCAGGAGATGTGACGTACCTGCCAGAAGGACGCACGCGACATAAAAGGCAGATAGCAATTAGAATCAATGTCCGCGTAGCTCAATTGGTAGAGCAACTTATTCCGGAATGAGTGGACCCGGGTTCGAATCCTGGCGCGGATAAAAATGACGGAGAAATTTACTTCGTTATAAAGGCTAAGTGAAAAATTTACCGAATGGGTAAAAGATATAGCGAGAACGAGAGAGAGAGAGAAGCAGAAAAAGAGAGAAAGTGAAGGTAAGGAAGCAAATGAGTTTGAGAGAATGAATGTGCGACAGAGAAAGTATAAGTTGACACATTGAGTTAGAGAGAGTATGTCAGAGCGAAGGAGAATGAGAATGTGAATTTTGAGAAAGAAAGTGAGAGAAAGAAAGAGTGAGTGTAGTAGAGAACAGGAATTCTTGAGATGAGAGAAACGGTAAATGAGTAAAAACGTGAGAAAGGAAGAAAAATTTGTGTTAGTGTAGGAGAGGATGAATGAATGAAAAGAAGAATGAGAGAGAGAAAGAGAGAGGGACATAGAAAGAAAGAGAATGTCTTCAAGAGAAGAGAGAGCTTTTAGCAATATTTTTCATGAAATTAAATAGAAAGTTCTGCTCTTCTTGGTAGAGAATTAGTTTAGTGGAATATAGAAGATCGAATACGATCAGAATCATTTAAGCAAACTGTTGTTCCTTCTTGTTCGACCTGGAAGGGGATTTCGATCCGATAATTCGTGAATCCAGTGACTTGTCTCACGTTTTGTCAGAAATCGATAAGACTTCTTACATTTTGTTGAAAATAAAATAGCTGTCTCGAAGATAGGCATTTTTCATACATCCTTTAATAGACTGACGTATTTTGAAAGATCAGCTAACAAAGATATAAAGTTAAAAATAACAACTCCCAATGGAGCGGAGTCGTTTGCGTTTTCAGAATTCAAACTTCTGCCATACACTACAACGAACTATATCCGAATTATCAACCTCGTGGCTTACAACGATCACGTTCATCCACCTCGTCTCTTACAACGATCACGTTTCTGAAACATCAGTGACACTCGGTGTTGACAAATTTTAAAAGGGAAAGACGAGGCTGTTAAAATAAATATCCAACATAGTTGTCCTGCAAAGGCTTTACCGTGTGGCTTTAAATTGATAGCCTATGGGTACTTCCACTTTGACGGGTATTTAGACAACTAAGGTCAGGCTCTGACCTTAAAATGCGGCAAATGGATATTCTGTCACCCTTAATAACTTTGCAGAGTCATCGAGTGGGCTATTTAAGAGAGAGAAGCAGAGTGTTTTGGAAGGCAGGACGCAGTAACTCTGATCTCCGATGAGTGTCCAAAGGCCATGTCTCGAAAGGTCGTGTTTACCGGAGAACCAACTTTCGCTGTTTATTTTTGAAGGGATATAAAAGTGGTTTGGAATTAATTTTCGGTATCTGAGGCTGATGAAGCACACTGTGTGTTTCATAAGTAATGCCAAAATTAATAAGACATATGCAAATCTGTTCTTCTTAATTTTCCAACCCCATTTTAATGAACAATTTCTTTATTTCATGAGAAAATAAATAAATGTTTAAATATATTTCATAATTTTGATGACATGTCAGACCAGTACCTTTTAACCGGTTTTAATCTATTTTTCCTAATTTTATTTATTTATAAATAAATAAAAAAAGCTGTTATATATTATTAAGAGCTTTAGCTGTTAACTGTTAATTAAAATAGCTTTTTAGCTGTTTTAATTTATTATTTTTATTTTCATTCATTTATTTTACTACATATCTCATTTCAAGATAGGGTAAAGTTTTTAGGTGTTTTGTTTGATGATAACTTAAAATGGGATGTCCATGTTGAAGTTCTTTCGCGAAACTTGAGGTCTCGAATAGGTGTTTTACCTAGAGTCTTCAGTCACTTTCTATTAAATATTAAATAAATACCCTATTATTGTTTTATTTATCGCTACCTGTCTTATTTTCTGCTTGCCTGGGGTAGGACAACTAAATGTAACTTTCATAGAATTTGTTCTATACAAAAAAAAATTCATTCGTTTGCTGAATCCACTGGAAAATGTGGAAATCCTGTACAGCCGTTAAAAATTATTGATCTTTGAGAGATATCATCATCATCATCATTGTCAACCATTATCAATTCACTGCTGGACGAAGTTCTCCCCAAGTTTCCTCCACAACGGTCTGTCATGTGCCAGTCTCCTCCATGTCACTCCTGCATACTTTCGAATTTCATCCACCCATCTCCCATGTGGTCTTTCTCTGGGTCTTTTCCTGTTCCATGGAATCCAACCTAAAATTTCAGCTGTCCATCGATGGTCTGTTCTTCTGGCAGTATGTCCAGCCCATTGCCATTTCAGGGATTTAACTCTCATCATGATATCTTCCACTCTTGTCATTTTTCGGATCCGCGAGTTCCTATCTCTCCTGGTTACACCAAGCATGCACCTCTCCATGCTTTTTTGAGTTGTCTGCAGCCTTTGTATGTCTCTTTTAGTTAAGTTCCACGTCTCTACACCATACGTAAGCATCCCTTGAGAGATACATTGATCTTTATATATATATGTAAGGTCAGGTGATGCGTAACATCACAGCCTCTCCTTGACAAATGTCAACCCCGCCTTCTCGTGGTGCATCCTGTTCTCACTAAAGGGGCTCTGACGACCGCCAATAGCGGTATAACTATACCATCGGGATTAGAGGAAATGCTATCCCACACTCACCTACCCGCTTGGCCAGCGTGGTGAGTTATGGCCAACCCCTCCAAAATGACTCCACAACTTAAATCTTGGCCCTCAGTCTCCGGCAGCTGGAATGTACCTGGCCAAGGCAGCGGCCAGTGCAACATGAAGGCAGAGAGTGCTAAGAATCCCCGGAGGACCGAACTAGGCTGCCATCTGATGCTGACCTTGGCAACGTACAATCGACGCTCCCTATCTTCTGATTCAAGGCTTCTTGAATTGGAAGAGGAACTACAAAGGATCAAGTGGGACATCGTGGGGCTAAGTGAGGTAAGGAGAAAAGGAGAAGATCTCATCGAACTGAAAAGTGGGCATCTCTTCTACTATCGTGGGACAGATACTGGCAGAACTAGTGGTGTTGGATTTATAATAAACAAGAAACTGAAGGATAAAGTTGTAGAAGTTGAAAGTTCCTCTGACAGAGCTGCACGGCTTGTTATCCAACTCTCGAAAAGATACCAGGCTCAGATCATTCAAACTTATGCACCCACCACAAGTCATCCTGAAGAAGAAATTGAAGAATTTTATGAGGAAATTTGTCATCTAAATAATAAAGGTAAGCAGCACTTGAAAATAATTATGGGAGATTTCAAAGCAAAAATAGGGCAACGGCAACAGAATGAAACTTCAGTAGGTAAATTCGGTCACGGCAACAGAAACCAGCGTGGAAATACTCTCGTTGAGTCTGCAGAGGCAGAAGGGTTTTTCATCTTGAACTCCTTCTTCAAGAAAAAGCCACACAGGAAATGGACATGGAGACATCCAAATGGGATGACAAGTGAAATTGATTTTATTATGTGTAACAAAAAATTCGTCATAGAAGACTGCAGTGTGCTAAACAAGTTCAACACAGGTAGTGACCATAGATTGGTGAGATGTAAGATGCACCTCAACACTAAACTTGAACGTGGCAAGCTCATAAGACAAACAAAATCTATTGACATAACCAACCTTAAAAAACACCATAATATCTTCAGGTTGGAACTGAAGAACAGGTTCTCTGCTTTAGAAGGCATAACATCGGAAGAAGTGGACATCTCTGAAGTTAACAGAAAAGTAACCAAAGCTCTTATGGAAACAGCAACAAAATTAGCTGGGTCTAAGAACAAGTTGCATGTAAATAAATTATCAGAAAAAACGAAAATGTCGATGCAAAAAAGAAGAGAGATGAGGACAACTGAAGAAGATGTGACTTCCAAAGTGGAATATATAGAGCTATGCAAGACAGTACGAAAAAGTATCACTGAAGACGTAAGAAAATTCAACTGTGAACTAGTGAGGAAAGCAATTGAAAACAACCAAAGCCTAAAGATAGCAAAAGGACATCTCAGTAAGGGAAGAAAACAGATTATGGCACTGAGAAAAGAAGATGGTTCTGTAACAAGAAATAGAGGCGAAATTTTGGCAAGAGTGAAAGATTTCTACTCCAAATTATATGAAAGGGATGATACATGCACTCCAGACATTATGAAAGATACCAGTACCAGAGTTCCTCCAGTCCTTCCAGCAGAAGTTGCACATGCAATCAAGAACATGAAGCGGGGAAAAGCTCCAGGAGAAGATGGAATTACTGTAGACATCATACAAGAAGCAAGTGGAGAAATCGAAACAGTACTCGCCCAAATTTTCACTCGATGCCTTAATGAAGGAAAGATTCCTGAGGATTGGAACACCGCTACAATGATCCTGCTACATAAGAAAGGTGACATTGAGGATCTCGGAAACTACAGACCTATCAGCCTCCTATCAGTAGTTTATAAAATCTTCACTAAAGTTCTTTCACACCGCTTGAAGGTAATACTGGACATGGCTCAACCGAGAGAACAAGCTGGATTCAGGAGTGGCTACAGCACAATAGATCATATCCATGTGCTGAGAGAACTAATTGAAAGAGCGAGGGAATATGAACTTCCATTGTGCATGGCTTTTATCGATTATGAAAAAGCCTTTGATTCGGTGAAACCATCAGCAGTTACAATGGCTCTGAAAACCTGCGGTATTGAAGATGCATACATTAATATTATTAATAACATCTATGAAAATGCAAGTGCAAAGATTAGGCTGTTTGAAAATACAACACACATAAAAATTGGAAAGGGAGTGAGACAAGGTGACACCATATCTCCGAAGCTCTTTAATGCCACATTGGAGGGTGTTTTCCAGTCCCTGAGCTGGGAAAACAAGGGGATAAAGATTAATGGAGATTATCTAACCCACCTTCGTTTTGCTGACGACGTAGTCATTTTTGCAACTAGCCCATCAGAGCTGCAGAGTATGATCCAGGAACTTGCTGACAAGAGTAAAGAAGTGGGATTAAAAATAAACTTTCAGAAGACAAAAGTGATGTTCAATGCTTTTACAAGAAATTAAGATTTATCGATTGATGGAGAAAAGCTGGAGATAACAGACACGTACGTTTATCTTGGACAGCAGATATCAAGTGAGGGTCACATTGATGAAGAAATTAATCGTCGTACAAAACTTGCCTGGAGAGCTTTTGGAAGAAACAGCATAATTTTCAAGAGCAATATGCCATTATGTCTTAAAAGAAAAGTGTTTGATCAATGCATCCTTCCAGTGCTTACGTATGGTGCAGAGACGTGGACCTTAACTAAAAGAGACATATAAAGGCTGCAGACAACTCAAAGAAGCATGGAGAGGTGCATACTTGGTGTAACCAGGAGAGATAAGAAGAGGAACTCGTGGATCCGAAAAATGACAAGAGTGGAAGACATCATGATCAGAGTTAAATCCCTGAAATGGCAGTGGGCTGGACATACTGCCAGAAGGACAGATCATCGATGGACAGCCGAAATTTTAGATTGGATTCCAAGGGACAGGAAAAGACCCAGAAGAAGACCACATGGGAGATGGGTGGATGAAATTCGAAAGTATGCAGGGGTGACATGGAGGAGACTGGCACAAGACAGACCGTTGTGGAGGAAATTGGGGAGACCTTCGTCCAGCAGTGGATTGGTAAT
The DNA here is from genome assembly GCA_039090855.1 of Macrothele yani. Classification (NCBI taxonomy): domain Eukaryota; kingdom Metazoa; phylum Arthropoda; class Arachnida; order Araneae; family Macrothelidae; genus Macrothele; species Macrothele yani. The sequence continues at coordinate 120,928,016 of CM076989.1, forward strand.
AGTCGACAATGATGATGATGATGATATATCTTTGAGAGATATATTGATCTTAGATATATAATTATATATGTATAAGATCAATATATCTTATATATCTTTGAGCGATATATTGATCATGATCTTGGAGAGATATATTGATCTTTGAGAGATTATGCAAATTATTGATCTTTGAGAGATTATGCAAATTATTGATCTTTGAGAGATTATGCAGAGATTATTGAGAGATTTACAATTATCGACTGATATTGCTAATGCATCAGCCGTGTTATGCCAACAAACATCTCAACTTAATAATCTTATGTGATCCTGCACATATGGGTAGTTATCAAACCATTGGGTATGATAATTTTTTAATTCCAAGAGATCGTACTAATGCGCTTTATTTCAATATTAACAAGGGCGCCCATAAGGGAAGCGCTCGAGTCCCTCCCCCTAGCCGTTGGTATAGCCAAATGTTTGATAAATTTAAATGTATCAATTTTTATTGTTGTATTTTAGTAATTTGTACATTTACTAAAATGTTTGACAGCCTTGAAGGAGGTAAATATTTTTCTTAGACCCCCCCCACCATAAAAGTACTCATATGGGCGCCACTGAATATCAATGCTCATTGCCTCCTGCTATGGAACGGGTTACCGATTGATATAAAATTACTTGCCAGTTTTGTATCGTTTAAAAAAGCCCTGAAGGAATATTATGCCAATAGTTAAATTTAATAAATTTTAGTTATATCGTATTGCAAAGGTGTGTATATGAGTTGAAAAATATGTATTACTTGACGTGACATTTTTCTTATTTAGGGGCCAGGAGCTAGTCGGGCAAATACCCTGGCGGAAAGTGAAAAAAGAACACCAAGAAGGAATTGGCGGACGATCATGAAATTTACATATGTTAATGGGGTCGAGTTTACGTAGGCGTGATGTTAATTTCGGGACCAACCGGTGAGCGCTTACGCCACAGCATGGCATAGTATGCAAATGATCGTCGGTGGTATTTAAGGAGTACGCCGAAGTGAATGTAATCAGTCGTGGGCGTACGGACACGTGCAAAGACCCTGAAGAAGCTGCAATGCCTGGACATGGAAGACGTGTACGATTTCAGCAGTTATCGGACTTTGAGCGAGGTCGTCTAGTCGTACTCCGCGAGGCGGGGGGGGTGTCGTATCGTCGTACTGCTGAGTGAATTGGACGGGAAGTATCGGTGGCGGTACGATGGTGGCGTAGATGGTCCGAGGAACATTCCCACACGAGAAGACGTGGAACCGGGAGTCACAGACGACTCATGAGCGGACCGATTGACGCATAAGAAGAGCGGCATTGTGAAGCAGAACATCCACTGCGACGCAAATCCGAGCTGCCGTTGCACTTGAGGTGACTGTGCAAACAATCCGCAACCGTCTACTGGATGCAGCACTACGTGCACGTGTGCCTCTGACTCCAGCCCACCGTCAGCAACGGCTGCAGTGGTGTCTCCAACGTCTGCACTGGAGAACGCAATGGCGATCTGTCGTGTACAGCGATGAAAGCAGATTCTGCTTGAGAGCCTCCGATTGCCGTATGCGTGTTCGCAGACGCACAGGGGAGCGTCTCCACCCTTCTTGCATCCGCCAGTGACACACAGGGCCTACACCTGGTCTCCTGGTGTGGGGAGCGATCAGCTATCACTCCCGTAGATAATTAGTGTTTGTACCGGGTACGTTAAACAGCAACTCCCACATCAACAACATCATTCAGCCCGTTGTTGTGCCATTTGTAAGGTCGGTCCATCGTGGTGTTTTCCAGCAAGATAACGCACGCCCACACACGGCACGTGCAACGTAACATGCACTTCAGGGTGTGAGATAACTTCAATGGCCTGCACGATCACCTGATTTGTCCCCCATTGAGCACGTGTGGGATTTTATGGGACAACGACTTATCCGGTCTCCACAGCCAGCCACGACCATCCCCGATTTACGCGTTCAGTTTGAGGATGCTTGGAACTCAATACCCCAAACTTAAATCCAAAATCTGTACGACAGACTCCATGCCAGAATTGCACAGTGTGACGCAGTTCATGGCGGTTCAACCTCGTGCTAACCATGTTACATGGAAATGTTATTTCTCAGTGTACCAGCAAATACAGCTGTATTTTGCCCTAATGTTTTGATCACGTTATCCTCTGTATTCCGTTATTATGCTGAATAAATTTCGTTGGTATCAGACGTCTCCTTCTTGGTGTTCTTTTTTCACTTTCCGCCAGTGTATTAGCATTTTCCCCTGGTTCCTTGCTATGTTGCTACGGAATTAACTGTAACATGGCAAATAAATAAATAAATAAATAAATAAATAAAATGTAAACAAAAATAAGTTCCATGACTGACAGCATAACTGACGTAACAGTAGTGGGATAAAAATACCACGTGTACGGCAGAAGACAGCAGTCCTTAGTCATCAAACAGAAGTCATCGCTCTTTCCTCGTTTATAAGGGAGTCACGGAAAAATTCTTATTGTCCGTCACCGGGAATCGAATCCAAGGTCTTCCTGTTATGCTCCGGGTATGCTTCCACTGCACCACAGTAAGTGGAAGACCTTGGGTTCGATTCCTAGTGGCGCGTAACTGGAAGACCTTGGGTTCGATTCCTAGTGGCGCGTAACTGGAAGACCTTGGGTTCGATTCCCGGTGGCGGCCAATGAGAATGTTTTCGTGACTCACTTATAAACGAGGAAAGAGCGATGACTTCTGTTTTTTCCTAGTCCACGTCAAATGTCTGTATTAATTATTCATTCGCCTTCTAATTATTTGTTCGGTTGCTGCTTACCATCTTTGGTGAATCCCCAGCATTGTGCGGGTCTTCAAGAAGCAATCTGCCGATTGGCTTGGCAGTTAGTGTATGTGAGTCTGGAGGAATTCGATGCCGCTGTGGTGTAGCGGAAGCATATCGTAACTGGAAGACCTTGGGTTCGATTCCCGGTGGCGGCCAATGAGAATGTTTTCGTGACTCACTTATAAACGAGGAAAGAGCGATGACTTCTGTTTTTTCCTAGTCCACGTCAAATGTCTGTATTAATTATTCATTCGCCTTCTAATTATTTGTTCGGTTGCTGCTTACCATCTTTGGTGAATCCCCAGCATTGTGCGGGTCTTCAAGAAGCAATCTGCCGATTGGCTTGGCAGTTAGTGTATGTGAGTCTGGAGGAATTCGATGCCGCTGTGGTGTAGCGGAAGCATATCGTAACTGGAAGACCTTGGGTTCGATTCCCGGTGGCGGCCAATGAGAATGTTTTCGTGACTCACTTATAAACGAGGAAAGAGCGATGACTTCTGTTTTTTCCTAGTCCACGTCAAATGTCTGTATTAATTATTCATTCGCCTTCTAATTATTTGTTCGGTTGCTGCTTACCATCTTTGGTGAATCCCCAGCATTGTGCGGGTCTTCACGAAGCAATCTGCCGATTGGCTTGGCAGTTAGTGTATGTGAGTCTGGAGGAATTCGATGCCGCTGTGGTGTAGCGGAAGCATATCGTAACTGGAAGACCTTGGGTTCGATTCCCGGTGGCGGCCAATGAGAATGTTTTCGTGACTCACTTATAAACGAGGAAAGAGCGATGACTTCTGTTTTTTCCTAGTCCACGTCAAATGTCTGTATTAATTATTCATTCGCCTTCTAATTATTTGTTCGGTTGCTGCTTACCATCTTTGGTGAATCCCCAGCATTGTGCGGGTCTTCAAGAAGCAATCTGCCGATTGGCTTGGCAGTTAGTGTATGTGAGTCTGGAGGAATTCGATGCCGCTGTGGTGTAGCGGAAGCATATCGTAACTGGAAGACCTTGGGTTCGATTCCCGGTGGCGGCCAATGAGAATGTTTTCGTGACTCACTTATAAACGAGGAAAGAGCGATGACTTCTGTTTTTTCCTAGTCCACGTCAAATGTCTGTATTAATTATTCATTCGCCTTCTAATTATTTGTTCGGTTGCTGCTTACCATCTTTGGTGAATCCCCAGCATTGTGCGGGTCTTCAAGAAGCAATCTGCCGATTGGCTTGGCAGTTAGTGTATGTGAGTCTGGAGGAATTCGATGCCGCTGTGGTGTAGCGGAAGCATATCGTAACTGGAAGACCTTGGGTTCGATTCCCGGTGGCGGCCAATGAGAATGTTTTCGTGACTCACTTATAAACGAGGAAAGAGCGATGACTTCTGTTTTTTCCTAGTCCACGTCAAATGTCTGTATTAATTATTCATTCGCCTTCTAATTATTTGTTCGGTTGCTGCTTACCATCTTTGGTGAATCCCCAGCATTGTGCGGGTCTTCAAGAAGCAATCTGCCGATTGGCTTGGCAGTTAGTGTATGTGAGTCTGGAGGAATTCGATGCCGCTGTGGTGTAGCGGAAGCATATCGTAACTGGAAGACCTTGGGTTCGATTCCCGGTGGCGGCCAATGAGAATGTTTTCGTGACTCACTTATAAACGAGGAAAGAGCGATGACTTCTGTTTTTTCCTAGTCCACGTCAAATGTCTGTATTAATTATTCATTCGCCTTCTAATTATTTGTTCGGTTGCTGCTTACCATCTTTGGTGAATCCCCAGCATTGTGCGGGTCTTCAAGAAGCAATCTGCCGATTGGCTTGGCAGTTAGTGTATGTGAGTCTGGAGGAATTCGATGCCGCTGTGGTGTAGCGGAAGCATATCGTAACTGGAAGACCTTGGGTTCGATTCCCGGTGGCGGCCAATGAGAATGTTTTCGTGACTCACTTATAAACGAGGAAAGAGCGATGACTTCTGTTTTTTCCTAGTCCACGTCAAATGTCTGTATTAATTATTCATTCGCCTTCTAATTATTTGTTCGGTTGCTGCTTACCATCTTTGGTGAATCCCCAGCATTGTGCGGGTCTTCACGAAGCAATCTGCCGATTGGCTTGGCAGTTAGTGTATGTGAGTCTGGAGGAATTCGATGCCGCTGTGGTGTAGCGGAAGCATATCGTAACTGGAAGACCTTGGGTTCGATTCCCGGTGGCGGCCAATGAGAATGTTTTCGTGACTCACTTATAAACGAGGAAAGAGCGATGACTTCTGTTTTTTCCTAGTCCACGTCAAATGTCTGTATTAATTATTCATTCGCCTTCTAATTATTTGTTCGGTTGCTGCTTACCATCTTTGGTGAATCCCCAGCATTGTGCGGGTCTTCAAGAAGCAATCTGCCGATTGGCTTGGCAGTTAGTGTATGTGAGTCTGGAGGAATTCGATGCCGCTGTGGTGTAGCGGAAGCATATCGTAACTGGAAGACCTTGGGTTCGATTCCCGGTGGCGGCCAATGAGAATGTTTTCGTGACTCACTTATAAACGAGGAAAGAGCGATGACTTCTGTTTTTTCCTAGTCCACGTCAAATGTCTGTATTAATTATTCATTCGCCTTCTAATTATTTGTTCGGTTGCTGCTTACCATCTTTGGTGAATCCCCAGCATTGTGCGGGTCTTCAAGAAGCAATCTGCCGATTGGCTTGGCAGTTAGTGTATGTGAGTCTGGAGGAATTCGATGCCGCTGTGGTGTAGCGGAAGCATATCGTAACTGGAAGACCTTGGGTTCGATTCCCGGTGGCGGCCAATGAGAATGTTTTCGTGACTCACTTATAAACGAGGAAAGAGCGATGACTTCTGTTTTTTCCTAGTCCACGTCAAATGTCTGTATTAATTATTCATTCGCCTTCTAATTATTTGTTCGGTTGCTGCTTACCATCTTTGGTGAATCCCCAGCATTGTGCGGGTCTTCAAGAAGCAATCTGCCGATTGGCTTGGCAGTTAGTGTATGTGAGTCTGGAGGAATTCGATGCCGCTGTGGTGTAGCGGAAGCATATCGTAACTGGAAGACCTTGGGTTCGATTCCCGGTGGCGGCCAATGAGAATGTTTTCGTGACTCACTTATAAACGAGGAAAGAGCGATGACTTCTGTTTTTTCCTAGTCCACGTCAAATGTCTGTATTAATTATTCATTCGCCTTCTAATTATTTGTTCGGTTGCTGCTTACCATCTTTGGTGAATCCCCAGCATTGTGCGGGTCTTCAAGAAGCAATCTGCCGATTGGCTTGGCAGTTAGTGTATGTGAGTCTGGAGGAATTCGATGCCGCTGTGGTGTAGCGGAAGCATATCGTAACTGGAAGACCTTGGGTTCGATTCCCGGTGGCGGCCAATGAGAATGTTTTCGTGACTCACTTATAAACGAGGAAAGAGCGATGACTTCTGTTTTTTCCTAGTCCACGTCAAATGTCTGTATTAATTATTCATTCGCCTTCTAATTATTTGTTCGGTTGCTGCTTACCATCTTTGGTGAATCCCCAGCATTGTGCGGGTCTTCAAGAAGCAATCTGCCGATTGGCTTGGCAGTTAGTGTATGTGAGTCTGGAGGAATTCGATGCCGCTGTGGTGTAGCGGAAGCATATCGTAACTGGAAGACCTTGGGTTCGATTCCCGGTGGCGGCCAATGAGAATGTTTTCGTGACTCACTTATAAACGAGGAAAGAGCGATGACTTCTGTTTTTTCCTAGTCCACGTCAAATGTCTGTATTAATTATTCATTCGCCTTCTAATTATTTGTTCGGTTGCTGCTTACCATCTTTGGTGAATCCCCAGCATTGTGCGGGTCTTCAAGAAGCAATCTGCCGATTGGCTTGGCAGTTAGTGTATGTGAGTCTGGAGGAATTCGATGCCGCTGTGGTGTAGCGGAAGCATATCGTAACTGGAAGACCTTGGGTTCGATTCCCGGTGGCGGCCAATGAGAATTTTTCCGTGACTTACTTATAAACTTGGAAAGACCGATGACTTCTGTTTGATGTTCCTACTCCACGTCAAATGTCTATATTAATTAGTCCTTAGTCAATCAGCGAACAGCTACAAACCGGTTTATACCGGTACCGACAGGTGGCAGATGGGCGTTAAGGGAGTCACATCAAACGCGTTCTCGTCCTATTTCATTTCAGACATGGGAGAACAGAGAGTAAACATCCGTTTTTGTTGGAAACTTGGTAAATAAGCTGTGTAAAAGAATACTAATAGAATAGTATCGAGACACAACATTATCCCGCAGCAGAGTTTTCGAATGGCATGCACGGTTTCTTGACGGGCGGGAATCCTTTGATGATGATCAGATATCTGGATGTCCCTTCAGTGTGCAGACAATGGAAAAAATCGAAGAGGTGCGAGACCAGTTAAAGAAAGATCACCGAATTACAGTGAGACTTTGGCTGAGTCTTTGGTCATTAGTAAGTCTATCTGTCAAGCGATTCTGCGCGAACATCTTGGAAAATTAAAACTTAATGCCATATTAGTACCCCGCATTCTGAATGATTACCAAAAGGAGGGTCGTTCATTCATCTGTTCCAATCTGCTGGGAACTGTAGCTGAAGATCCTGGTTTCTCCCTTAACGCCCGTCTGCCGCCTGCCGGTACCAGTGCTGCATATTATTACAGGGGATGAAACATGCTGCCTACAGTATGATTCACAAACCAAGCAAGAAAGTGCTGAGTGGAGAGGTACCCACTCACAGTTTCATGCAGTCATTACATCTGTTCAAGCAGCCGTGAGAAAACACCTTGCGGACATCCCGGGAAGTGCCTTCTAGAACTGTTTTCAGGGTCTTAGAAACACTGAAAATTGTGTGTTGATTCAGAAGGGCGGTATTTTGAAGGTGACTAGCATTAATTGTGAGTATGCTACTTTTTTATATTCTTTACTGCGTCAGTCCTGGAACTTTTCGGACATATTTATTTTGTGGTGAGAGACTCATGGTAAAAGCACATGTATCACTTGGTGTTTCTCCCCAACAAAAGTTTGTGATACTAACTTTATGCAAAGTGTGCTTTATGAGAGATTATCACCCATAAGATTATAATTTTAGATATTTAGGATGTATTTAGCTTTCAGTTTTATTGAAGGCTTTTCTTCTTAAAAGCATTTCATTAAATTTTTGTACTTAGGCCATATCAATGCTTATGAATATGATTTATCTGTGACAAGAATTGGAAATTAAATTAAAATGCGTTTTATGGTTTCCCTAGAGGCTCCTATGATTATTGCAGTGATCTTAAACAGTAAATCCTTTGTTCCTCAGAAGTGTCATTCTGTAGCTTACAAGCATTTTGTTTTTAGTCGTGTTTTTAATGAAACATCATCATCATCATTTTCAATAACCATCCTCAATCCATAGCTTGGTTGAAGAAATTCCAAAGTTTCTTTCACAATAATCTGTCTGTCTTGAGCACTCCTCCGTGGTACTCCTGAATGCTTTTGAATATTATCTATCGATTTCTCTCACGGCCTTATTCTGACTCTTTACCTGTCACTTGGGATTTAGTCTAGTATGTCTGTTGCCTAACAGCGGACTGTGCTTCTAGCAATACGTCCAACCCATTGTAATTTCAGAAGTTTTGTCTTGATCATGATGTCGTTTTCCTGATCCACGAGCTTCTTATCCTATCTTTCTTGATTAAATCAAGCATGCATTTTCCCATCCTTGTTTCAATTGTTTGCAGCTTCTGTGTATTTTTTACGCTTTCCAACCGTAATTTGAAGAAGCGTATATTCTTCAGCTTTGTCCGTCCGTCCGCACGATAACTGGCGTAAAAATGGTTCGATTTCGATGAAATTTTAGTAAGTGGTAGGGGACTACCTAGGAACGAACCCTATTGAAAATGGGACAAATGGGGTCAAAGGTCACGACGTAAGAGCGGAATCATTCCATTGCCCTTATGCGCCATAACTTGCGTAAATATTGTTCGATTTCAATGAAACTTTCCTATGTGGTAGGGGACCACCTAGGGACAAACCCTATTGAAAATGGGGCAAATGGGGTCAAAGGTCATGACGTAGGAGCGGGATCATCATATTGCCCTTATTCGTCATAACTTGCGTAAATATGGTTCGATTTCAATGAAAGTTTACTATGTGGTAGGAGACCGCTTGGGGACGAACCCTATTGAAAATGGACGAAATGTGGTCCAAGGTCAGGACATAGGACTGCGATCCTTTCCATTGCCCTTATCCCATATTATTAAGGTGGACGTTAAGTAATTTTGCTTCCTACACTTCCAATGGAAAAAGTTTTGTAAACATTTCCTTCACAATTAATGTGTTCCCAAGGATGAAAATTTGAACATCGATTAAAATAACTTCATATTATAGCTTGGAAAACTTAATATGTTCTAAAGCATAACCATAATCATATTAAAAATCAATAACTTTTCCTTTGGTTGTGTTGAAACCAGAAAAAAGATGCCGCGACATGTGTTTGATGACGTCAGTGGGCAAAAAAATGTTGGATTGCATAATTACGGTTATGGTTTAGAAAATAATAAGTATTCCAAGTTATGAAATGAAGATATTTTAATAGATATTCAAATTTTCATCCTTGTGAACGCATTAAGTGTCCAGAAAAAAGATGGCGCGACCTGTGTTTTCATGACATCAGTAGACAAACAAATGTTGAATTGCATAATTATGGTTATGTTTTAGAAAATATTAAGTATTGCAAGTTATAATATGAAGCTATTTTAATCGATGTTCAAATTTTCATTATTGGGAACGCATTAATTGTGAAGAAAATGTGTACAGAAGTTTTTCCATTGGAAGTATAGGAAGCAAAATTACTTGACGTCCACCTTAAAGTAGAAATTCTTCTATGTTTGTATGTACATTTTATTTTGAAAACAGCTCTAAGAATTTGATGAAAGTCGTCAACCTACCGTTTACTGGTACTAGAAATCGATTTAGCTTGATCTCGACTTTAGGAGAATTCGTTCAGTGGGTTAAATAACCATCCCGAATTATAATGTTTTTAGTGATGGCCTTGTTCCATTATTCCATTATTGTTTGTTACCAATGCTTAGAAATCTTATGACGTCACAATCTCGCCGCGTTTGAGAATGTTGGCGCGCGGTCACGCCATCTGTCTCATTATGTCACGCGTTGTGTGTGGATCCTATTAAAGTTTTATGACGTCACACTTGCGGCGAGCGAAGGTTGCTATTCCCATCTGCCTCATTACGTCACGCGTTGTGTGATTGTGCCCGTCCGCACAATAACTCGCGTAACAATCGTTCGATTTCGATGAAATTTTAGTATCTGGTAGGGGATCACCTGGGAAGGTACCCTGTTTAAAGTGAACGAAATGGGATTAAAGGTCAGTACATAGGAGCGGGATCCATTCCACTGCTATTATGCGTCATAACTAACGTAAAAAAGGTTCGATTTCGATGCAATTTTAGTATGTGGTAGAAAACCATCTGGCAACAAACGTTATTGAAAATGGGCGAAATGGGGTCAAAAGTCAGGACATAGAAGAGGAATCACTTCCATCGCCATTATGCGTCATAACTTACGTAAAAATGCTTCGATTTGGATGAAATGTTAGTATGTTGTAGGGTCTTTCCTGGGGACGAATTCTATTGAAAATGGGCGAAATGGGGTCAAAGGTTAGGACACAGGAGCGGGATCTATTCCGTAGCCCTTATGCATCATAACTTACGTAAAAATGCTTCGATTGCGACAAAACATTATCATGTTATTTCGGAGATATACCGAATCGGTTCTGTTGAATATCATCGAAATGGGATCAAAGGTCAGGGCACAGGACCGAGATTTATTCCACAGCCATTATTCTCATAACTTGAGTAATGATTTCTGGTATGTTGGAAAGCGTATTATAATCAATGCATTGCATGACTTTACTAACTTGTTTCTTACTTAAGTTCTACACCAAAGAGCCAAAACATTATGGCGAGCGTGTCTTTATGAAAATCGAAGCAATTACAGACAAACGACGCCATGTACGCGGTCAAGTCACATTATTGTGACCACCTGCTAATATTAAGAGTAACAGCCGTGTGCAGCGCAGACAGCATCTAAGTGGCTCAATAAGGTACTGGAAGGTGTTCACAAGTATGTGGAGACATATTGACTGCAGTGCATCTGACAGCTGCTGGAGGGTGCGTGGTGGAGGATCCGTAGAACGAACAACACGATCAAGGTGGTCCCACAGATGCTCAATTTGGTTTAAGTGTGGGGGTAATTAGGGGGCCCAAGGAAGTACTTTGAAGTCCTCATCGTGCTCTTCCAACCACTCTCGGATATTTCTAGCCCGAGGCTCGTAGCATTGTCGTGCTCGAAGACCGACTGCCCCAGGGAAGACAATCAGCATGTATGGACATACGTGGTCTGCAAGAATAGATTCATAACGAATTCGGCCCATAGTGCTTTCCTCAGGTATCAGTGGACCCACGGAATGCCACAAAAAGATTTCCCAGACCAGAACGCTGCCCCCACCAGCTTGTGCTATTCCAGCATAGGCTGAAGAGTGTTTGTTCTCCGATGATTCTCGCCTTATACGGCAACGTCCACCCGTTCGATGAAGCAGAAAACATGACTCATCGGAGAAGATAATCCTTTGCCAATCAGGGAGATCCAATTCCGATGCTTCCGTGCAAATGTAAGCCTTTTCTGCCGATGCACCTTCGTTAGCATAGGTGTAGTGAGCATACGTCTACAGCAGCAGGGTTCGCTGAACTGCCGTTTTAGACACACTGGTAGCCCCCTGGTTCATTCGGCCATTGAGTTGCTCCACTGTAGCGTGTCGATCAGCCCTCACGCACCTTCGAAGCCGACGTTCACCTCTCACATCAATAACACGTGGTACTCCGCAGTTCCCACCTCGCTTATTTGCAATCGTGCCATTTCTCCAATCACGATACAATTGAAACGCAGCAGCAAGCGAACAGTTCACAAACTGCGCTGTTTCAGAAATACTGCCACCACCGTTGGCTTAAAAGCCGATAACCATCCTTTTTTCAAATCTGACAAATCGCTCTTTTTATCCATAAAAGTAGCGAGTGATATGTTTTCAGAATGTCTACAGTACACATTATAAACCCTCCAAGCCAGCTCACGACACGTACCTTCTTTCATTGGCTGCGAGCTGTTGACGTCAAAAGTAGGAAGTGGTCACAATAATGTGACTCGACTGTGTATAATGGTCAGAAAATGGAATAAATAACGTCTGTACTGAGCTCTGTTAATCAGTGTTATTCTTGTTCTTCAGATGGGAAAGGCATCCGACTTAAGCGAGTTTGGCAAAGGCCAAATTGTAATGGCCAGGCGACTGGGTCAAAGCATTTCCGAGACGTAGGGTGCTCACAATAAGCCTTGAGAAATTGTGAGCACTCACAATTTCAATTGCATTTCCGTTGTAGTACTCACAATCATGATTGTCTTTCCATGTAGGGTGCTCACAACAAGCTGTGGTTTGTACCTTCGAAAGTGGGCCGAGGTGGGAAAAACCACGAACTTTCGGCATGGTGTGGGCAGACCATGGCTCATAGATGATACAGCTGAGTGAAAGTTATCCCGTATGGTATGATTCAATAGAACGGATACTCGGGAGCAACACGTTGCTCTGCTGGGTGACCATTTCCAGCCCTTCATGGACTTCATGTACCCGAACAACGATGGGATTTTTCAGGCGGACAATGTACTATGTCATCGGGCCCAAATCGTCCAAAATTGGTTCCAGGAGCATTCTGGACAGGTCCGACGGACGGTGTGGCCAGCATGTTCGCCCGACATGAAACCTATATATCACTTATGGGAAGTGGTAGAAAGGTCCATTCACACACAAGATCCTGCACCCACAAATACCAGGGAACTGTGGGGAGCTGTTCCGATGGAATGGCTTAACAACATCTCTCCCGAAGTCTTTCCGCCACTTGTTGAATCGAAGCCACATCGGGTTGCTATACTTCGTCGGCCTAGAGGAAGTCCTACACGATACTAGCTACGTAACCCATGACGTTTGGCACTTCAGTGCAGATAACTACACTGAAGCGCCAGGAAAACAGGTACAGACGAGCTTATGCAAAATACATAGCAACGTCACCTATGCGCGTACTCGGTTGCGTCAGCCAGTGCGTATATAAAAAATCGATAGACATCCTTGCCAGCGTTTTCGGCATGAGAATGACAAGTAATAATGATTTACGCGATTTTCAACGCGGTGTCATAGTGGGCGATCGTGAGAAGGGCCATAGTATTTCGGAGGTAGAAACGAAGTTCAAATTTTCACGGACTACCATTTCAAGGGTGTACCGAGACTAAAAGAATTTCGGCAAAACCTCCAACCTACGATACCAGTGTGGCCGAAAAAAAACATTGGGTGAACGTGACCATCGTCGGCTGTCAAGATTAGTTCCAAGCGACACTCTTGCGAGTATCATCGGAATTCAATGCTGGAGCCTCAACAAGCATCAGCATCTGGGCTGTGCAACGTACCCTGCACGATATGGGCTTCGGGAGCCGACGCCTAACTTGAGTCCCCTTGATGGGTGCACGACACAGAGCTATGCGCCTCACGTGGGCACAAAAACCCCGCCACTAGACATTTGATGGCTGGAAACAAGTAGCCTGGTCTGACGAGTCGCATTTCCAACTGTTTCGGGCAGATGGAAGGATTCGTGTGTGGCGCAAACCCCAGGATGCCATGGATCCCGCCTGTCAAAAAGGAACTGTACCGGCTGGTAGGGGGTCCGTAATGGTATGGGGTGTGTTTAGCGGGACTTCACTGGGACCCCTGGTACGTCTACAAACATCTGTGACCAGCCAACGCTATGTGCGCATCCTTTCTGACGAGGTACACCATATCATGTCCTGCATTCATGCTAATGGGTTGGGCCTGTTCCAACAGACAATGCACCTCCGCAAATCGGGACGCCACATTATGGTTAGAGGAGCATTCATCTGAGTTTGGGGTGTTGCCATTACCACCCAAGTCCCCAGATCTGAACGTGATAGAACACATTTGGGATGTCATGCAACGCGCTATCGAACACAGGAATCCGAGACCTCGGAATACACATGAATTGTGGAACGCTCTGCAGGACGTATGGTGTGCATTGCCTACAGTGTATTTTCAGAAGTTAGAGGAGTCCATGCCCCGTCGTATTTCTGCAGTCCTGCGCTCCCGTGGGGGACCTACCAAGTATTAGACTAGTGTACCTATTAGACTAGTATTAGACTAGTGTGCCTACAGCGTATTTTCAGAAGTTAGAGGAGTCCATGCCCCGTCGTATTTCTGCAGTCCTGCGCTCCCGTGGGGGACCTACCAAGTATTAGACTAGTGTATCAATTTTTTCTGGCACTTCAGGGTATATAATTGTTATAATTATTGGAAAATATAGTAACATTTACTAGGAGATATTCTCGTTTCGAATGTAGTGAGTAGTTTAGAAAATATCAGTAAGGATTGAGGAAGGGGATTTGCGTCAGCTTAATGCGTCTTCGGAGGGAAATGGCCCGAAACAGGGCCTTCAGCGAGGCAGGAAGTAAATGACAGTCAGCTGGGCTCGCCTCAGAAGGAGCGCTAAAGGATTTTCGCTAATAGTAAATCGAAGAGAAATTTGCAGACAAGCAAGGATCTGAAGGTGCAATGGTCACGACTGCATGTCATGTTACTTTTAACTTTCTCTCTCTATCTCCGTCAAGGAGAAAGGGAGACTTATTGTTTTACCCCTGCTTCTTGAGAGCCTGCTTACTTTCCGTTAGTTGATTTTTATGTTTAATAAGATAAAACAAAGCTTGTCATTTCATCTTCTCGTTTCCTATGTTGCTTATCGGGTACAGAACTATTTATAAATGATGTTATTTTTCAATTGTTTATTAAAACAAACATAATATTTTGGAGAAGGTTTCTGAAGTACAGTGTGTTCCAAAAAGCTGTAACCACTTTCAAATGATAACTTTGGATGCAAAAGTAATATCTCTGTTTGTTGTAGGTGGTAAGGAATACCCTCAAGTTTTCTAGAAGTGCACCCAAAGGATCCTATGACGAAAGCACAGATTGTGGAGTGTTTTATCAAAACCCGTCCGAAATGAAGGTTCAGTGGAATTTCAGAACAAAATATGGGAGCACCCACACGTGACGGCATCAGAAAGTGGTATAAGTCATTCAAAAAAAAACTGGTAGCGTCCTTGCAAAGAAAAGTCCAGGACAACCATCGCTGGTTCCAGAAAGGAAGGGAGTTGTGAGACAAACATTTACTCGTAGATCAATCGGAAAAGAAGCACGACAGCTGACCATCGCCAGGTCGTCAGTGAACAGAGTGTTACGTCAAAGATTAGAAATTAACCCTTACAAACAGGAGATAACCCGTTACAGAAACCCACGTGATCATGTGCAACTAAACGGTTTGCTGAAAAGATGCTGGAGAATATTGCAAGTGCTCAATCTTTCCTGAGACAAATCAGTTTCTCGGATGAGTGCATTTTCCATGTTTCTGGAAAGATTAATGAACAGAATATTAGATTGGGGAACTGAACACCCGCGTTGCACAATGGAAAATGAACATGCTGGTCCAAAACTGAATGTTTGGTGTGTCATAATGGTGACCGGGTTATTGGACCCTTTTTCTTTCAGGAAGCGTCCGTGAGAGCTGATAATTATCTGAACATAGTTGAGTAGTTTGTGTGTCCCCAGTTGGATGATCTTGCAACTCAGATCATTTTCCAACAAGATGGGGAGCCACCTCATTGGGCTTTGATTGTGTGTAGGCCTCTGGATACCAAATTTCCCAATCGATGGATTGGGCGTGGCGGTCGCATTGCATGGCCCTCATGTTCGCCGGACTTAACACACCGTGTGACTTTTTTCATGGGGATTCATCAAGGGTGAGGTTTGCAGCATCCCTGTTGCGGATATTGCTGACCCAAAGAAAAGGTTTACACACCCGCTACAGAAAGTTAATACGGACATTCTCGAACGATCATGGTTGGAACTGGAATACCGTTTAGACATTGTTCGGGTGACAAATGGTGCTCATGTCGAAAGTCTATTAAACTTCATGATCTGTTCTGTCAATTAACACAGGTTGTGTATTGATATCATTTATATTAGAACTGTTATGATTATTTGAAATTTGTTGCACTTTTATGTGACACCCTGTACTTTAATTTATTTCAATCATTCTCCCTGTTGTATTTTTTTAATAGGAAAAAAAGGAAATAAACAATAGGTCTCCTTTTTTCCTAACTTGGTTGGCAACAGCTCCCAACTGCTTCCGGCCTCTTACTAAATCGATGCCACGTCGAATAGTTGATGTACTGAGGCAAAAGGAGGACCCACGAATCTTTTAGCACAATGCCTGACTGAGTAAATGCCACACCATGAAGGAATGATATAAAGCAGACAAGACTTCACACACTCATAGCCAAGTAGGTCCTGAACAAATGATTTAATTGTCACATATAGACTAGGCTCCAGTGACCGAATATACAGCATGATCATTAACGGGTGTAACCCCCATTTTGAGCAATACAGCGTTGAATCCGACGTGGTATCGAAGCAATAAGAGTCAGAATAGAGTCCTGAGGTATCGTGGACCATGTGTTGTTGATCCGAGTCCACAGTTCATCTTCATTTTGGGGAGGTGGGAGGTAAAGTCCGACGTCCAATCGTGTGCCACAGATGCTCGGTGGGCAAAAGGTTGGCCACCGAAGTATCCTCACACCGTGTAAAGCATTCAGGCTAATCTAAGCGGTATTCGGCCGGGCGTTTTCCTGTTGAAGAGCGGCGTTTGTGATGCCCTGCAGAAAAGGTAGTGCCACGGGCCGCAGCACCTCGTCAGCATAGCGGAGTGCAGTCAATGTGCCCGTAATGCGTGCCATTGGTGAGCGGCTGTTGGCGCTGATGGCACCCCACACCACAATTCCACGTTGCCGGGCCGTGTGGCGCTCCACAATGGCGGAGTAATCAGCCCGTTGGCCACGTCGCCTCCAAACTCTCACACGGCGTTCATCCGTTGTGAGACAGAACCGAGATTCGTCGCTGAACACAACACTGTTCCATTCGACACTCCACGCAGCTCTGGAGCGGCACCACGCCAAGCGGTTACGACAATGGCTAGCCGTTAGGTAGCCTTCGAACGGACGGCTGGACAACAAACCAGACGCAGCCAAATCGGTGTGACACTGTCCGCGTCGATATAGGAGCATTGGAGTCTCCTCGTACACTCCGCAAAATGTCTCCCGTTGTGGTTTGTTGGTCCACTACAGTATGACGTCGGATGTGATGATCGGTGCGCTCGGACGTCCGTCTCCGTCCCCCACCCCCATTTACGGCGTTGCACTGATCTTTTCTGGGACCACTGCCTCAAAATGCGACCGATGGTTGTGGCATCACGTTGCGTTTCTTCTGCAATATGACGCAAGGAATATCCGGCGGTACGAAGGCCTACGATGACACCTCTCGTGAACTCATACATTTGACGAAATCCTGTACGACGGCGTCTTAACAGCATTGGCATTCGTTCTCCAGTATGGTTACAGCAGAACCAATCACTTCTCATGGACGTGACGACGTCTCGACTGATGTCCTCGCGGGCTGGTTGTCCGCTTTTATTCTGCGCGCCGTTCTTGCGATTGCCCTGCAAATTCAATCATTTGCATAACTTGTAGGTGCGCACCCATCCTGCAATTTGCGCTGCGTTCAGGTCTTCGTGTTGTGGCATTTTTCTCTGTGATCCCTCTGTTTATAACCGATTTTAGTTATCATTATTTTTGGTTCAACCGCGTCTAATGGATGACAAAGACATTTCTCAATTTTTGCTTCAAAATAAACCTCTTTCCCTAAAGGGTTACTTATTATGCGAGGAAATGTTCATCCTCGCAGCGACGAATGACTATCTATCTCCCATGTTTCTTCTACCTTAATCTTCACGGCGACGGCGACGTCTTCTTTCGATTTTTTGGAAGAATAAAACACGACGTAAGATTTCTAAAAATAGAGAGAAATCAAAAGTAAACTGAGATGGAATGAAATTCACCCGGGAAGAGGATTTTATTTGTATCGTCGAAGGGTTTTTTTCGTCAGAATGAAGTCAAACACATCCTCACTTCAAGGTGAAAAGGTCGCACACAACAAAAAAGAACGCATTTTGATTGAAAATGCCCTAGTTTACAAATAAAAAAAGGTGTGTCTCAGTAGCAGAATTCAATACTAGCTATGATGAAATTTCGTTTTCTCATTTCGCTCCTTTCTTCCAATCAAGAAACATTGTCTAAAAAAGTGAACAGTGGGAACTCACGTTCTCTTGAATCGAGAACACGTGATTAAAAAGATATCTCGGGAAACTTTCTTTCATTAAATATCAAACCTTTCTCAGAAACTGCAAACATGGATGATGTACCGAAAGGGAAAAAATGAAATAAAGAAAAAACTCGTAAGAACCGAACTGTACAAATCCCAACAAGAGAAAAGTTGTGGTTGGGCTTATTTATGTTGTAAAAAAATTCTAGGATTAACAACGATCTCTTCAAATGAAACTAAATCAAGAAAGTTTTCTCGTTTTCCTTCTTTAATTACTATTTAAAGAAGTATTACTCAGTGTTTGCAATTTCCATGATATGGTTGTTTTTGTTCTTTCACCACAATGCGGAAACACGTTTTTTTTTCAATAAAAAAAAACCCTGCAAGGAAATATAATTTTTCAATATATATTCATTTCCATGGCTGCTCCTAAACTGAAACAAAAAGAGGAATCTATGTAACGCAAAACAAGCCAGAAAAGAGCAGCAAATATTTGGACATGGAACTTTTTCGGAATGGTAAGATATCTTACATTTTGATAAAGGACTGCTTTTAAAAACTTTCTTTAATACGTTGATAGTTTGCCACCGTACATCCATCCAACATATGTACATATTATGTTCGTTCGCTGTACTTTCTCATAAAAACTGTCGAAACAACTTAAACATGTATTTGCGGTGTTTCTAAAAGAGAACGTCTCAGAGGGTTGATATTCCTTCAACAGTTTGCGTGAAATAGTAATAAAACTATTATAAACCGGCTTGAACGAATTAACTCTGGGTTAGCAAAATTGGACGAAATCAGTTCTAGAGAATATATTAGTTGACTAAGAAGTGGCCTGAACGCGGCTGAAACGAGTGAAACTGCGTATTAGAATAAATTGTTCTACCCTTAGCTTTATTAATCAAAGTGGTCATTTAGGAAGATGATTGAAACTAATCTTTTCTGACTGTTACACTGAACAACAGAAATAAACTTTTTGTTTGTTACAAAGACTGCATATGTCGAATTATATAGCATTTGTCATGCTGATTACAAATCTACTTGCTGAATTGTGCTATCGGGCATGCTTTCGAGTAACCTCTTGTTTCAGTGTAAAAAAATAAGCCTTCATTTTGGCATGTATATTTTGCTCCAAACAATTAATTTTACTTACCTTAAAAAGTAGTTATTTCAAATTTTCTTCTGTACTTCGGTGGTATTACATCTCTTTTTAGAGTCCAACAGTAATCACCTAGCATTTTAGGGTTACATTTTGCTTTATAGCGGTTTTCTATGGAACATATGTCCTGATGAAAAAGTTCTCCGTGTTCATCCCTTACAGCTCCTAAGTTCTATGGGAAAAAGTTTAGATGCGAGTAAAGGAAATGCATTTTAAGGGACATATTGCATCCCATGGCCTTATAGTTTTCTAGAAGCTCAGTAACAAGTTCTTTATACTTTTCTGTCTTCCTGTTACCTAAAAAGTTGAGTATCACATGTTTAAAGGACTTCCATACAGCAGCTTCAGTCTCATTCAAAGTGCATTCAAATGTAAGATCACGCATAAGTCCCCTTATTTGTGGACCAATAAAAATGCCTTGTTTAATTTTGGCTTCAGATATTTTGGGGAACTTGTGCTTTAGAAAACGAAAGGCTTCTCCATATTTACTCAATGCCTTCACAAATGTTTTTATCAAACACAGTTTGATGTGAAGCGGTGGTAAGTACACGTTCTGAGGAATTACTAAAGGCGCCAGCAACAACATTTTTATTACCTGGAATTAAGGACTCTCTTTTAGGCCAGGTCTTTTTAACGTAATGAGAATTTCTGTCCCTACTATTCCATTCACAGAGGAAGCAGCAGTATTTTGTGTATCCAAGTTGTAGACCAAGGAGTAAAGTTATCACTTTAAGATCGCCACAAATATTCCACGAGTGTTTTTTGTATACTATACAAGCAACAGTTTCATATTTTCATATGTTTCTTTCATGTATGCGGCATATGCAACAGGTACTGACGGATACATGTTTCCGTTATGAAGAAGGACAGCTTTTAAGCTTTTTTTTTGAGAAATCTATAAAAAGTCTCCATTCTTCAGGTTTGTGCTGCTGTTCTAAATTCGAAGAAATACTGGGATACTGAATCGTGTCTTAGGTTTTAGCTGTACTTCCAGATATCTTAGTGATGATTAAGTAACAGTCTGTTGACTGGTCTTTCTGTTCTCTCCAAACCACTGATTCCGCAAATGGCATTTGACGTGATCCCTTCAATCAGCCAGTCAATAAAGTTACACATGAATTACAACAAATGTGAGGCGCCCAAGACATATCTTAATCACCCATTTTGCACTGGAAATAAAGTTCATACGATTTTCTAATCAACGGTGTGAAATGTCACCTTTGAGACTTTAAAGTAAATTGTCCACAAATGTAGCAGAAACGGTTTGGATGATTCACACATGTACGAGGCATTGTTTAACGTACACTTTGCACAATCCACACTACTTTTTAAAACCACAAGAAAACGCACGTCCTTCGATGCCGATTAAATGCATTCGAAGGACAAAAATTCTGCTTTGTTCCCCCTTCCCAGAAGGAATTGCACAACAGAAAGTAATGGCGCCAGTATGTATACTCTCAGAGACACAGCTATCTTGACTGCAGACAGATGTCTCCGTTGGAAAACATAGCGGAATTCCTTTAAGTAACACAGCATGTACCCCAATAGAGAGTTCCATTAGAAGAAATTGGAGCCCAGTGGAGCAATTGTGACTTCATATTTGGTTTCAGCACCCGTTAATACATACAAAACCAATAAAGTTTTCTTTGTAACAAAACCATTGTTGGCAGTGTTACCTGCTAAAAGAGCTATAACAATGGCGATGAACCTAAGAAAGGAGAGGCTTATTTCTGCCCAATGACATGATGTTCATGTCAGGAGAACTAGGCTTTCTCCATCGTGCCTTGATTATTCTAAAAAATTAAAATTTTTAGAGTAATTAATATCATCATCATCATTGTCAACCATTATCAGTCCACTGCTGGACGAAGGTCTGCCCAAGTTTCCTCCACAACGGGTTGTCTTGTGCCAGTCTCCTCCATGTCACTCCCGCATACTTTCGAATTTCATCCACCCATGTGGTCTTCTTCTGGATCTATTCCTGTCCCTTAAATTCCAATCTAAAATTCCGACTGTCCATCGATGGTCTGTCCTTCTGGCAGTATGCCCAGCCCATTACCATTTCAAGGATTTAACTCTGATCATAATGTCTTCCACTCTTGTCATTTTTTGGATCCACGAGTTCCTCTTCTTATCTCTCCTGGTTACACGAAGCATGCACCTCTCCATGCTTCTTTGAGTTGTCTGCAGCCTTTGTATGTCTCTTTTAGTTAAGGTCCACGTCTCTGCACCATACGTAAGCACTGGAAGGATGCATTGATCAAACACTTTTCTTTTAAGACATAATGGCATATTGCTCTTGAAAATTAGGCTGTTTCTTCCAAATACTCTACAGGCAAGTTAATTAATATAAATGTTAAATACAGTTAAAGGACTAGAAGAGAGTGCTTTTCGTTAGTTACAGGTTTATCATGCTGACATGTGTGTGTGTGTGTGGGGGGGGATTTGTTTTGCAGTAGCTTAAGTCAAACTCGACCACTATGTGATATTTCTGCTTAGTGGGCGAAGAAAAGTTTGGGCGCCATTTGGTCCAGGTATTTCGGCCGCTTAAATGATTCGGTGGACACCGCATGAAGCATTTAATCTGCAGCGCGAGCACCATTTTGCCCGAAAACAAACAAACAAATACTTTGTTTTTCTTTGCGGTTGTCGACATTCACGCTGCGTGAACAACACACGTGCGTGACGTCATATTAGTATTGAGCATGCGTAGTTAAACGTTCTTCTAGATCCCAGATGATCGATCACGAGATTAAATTGGAGACAGCTGGTCGATTTGCTCGTTGTAATTTCGTTACGTGAAGAAAGCGATATACTCTGCTGTTGAATTTTGCATTGCTTAAGAGCAAGTACGAACCTATTTTATGAATATGTGCATTTATTAGCCGAACCTACTTCGGAATACCACCTAGAAATCGAAATTCGTGAAGCTGCTTTGTTAAAGTTAAGTTATAAAGATAAAAAAATAAACAGACCAGGTATTCAGTCTAGAAAAATTGAACGCAAATGAATGACTTTGCCTGCAACTAGGAAATCCTATTCGTTTCTTAGTGAATGAATGGATTATTGATTGTTTTGCCTCAAACGTTTACCGAACATTGTCTCGTTTTCTTTTGTTAAATTCAATATTGAATTCTCCTGCGTATTGTTTCATTTTGTAACTTCCTTCTCATGTATATTGCCTTAAATTTAATTCAAAGTTTTCTTACTACGTTTATTGAATACGTGTGAAATTTTATGATAAAACTTATGTGAAAGATCTGTGCCATTTATTTAATATCACGTATACTCTAAATTAACTTTCATTTTTAGTTCCTTTCTCTATGTAAATTTGAGTTCATTCATAACATTGTATCATCTCGCTCACGGAATGACGTTGGCAATAATTCTGAGGTCAAAGAGCTTAACGTCTGTATCTTGACAGATAAGAAGTAGAGATATACGCTGAAGTGCCAGAAAAACTGGTACACCAGTCTAATTCTTGGTAGGTCCCCCCACGGGAGCGCGGTACTGCAGAAATAACGGGGCATGGACTCCACTAGCTTCTGGAAATATGCTGTTGGCAATGCACCCCATACTTCCTGCAGAGCGTTCCACAATTCGGGTGTATTCCGAGGTCTCGGATTCCTGTGTTCGATAGCGCGTTGCATGGCATCCCAACTGTGTTCTATCACGTTCAGATCTGGGGACTTGGGTGGAAATGGCAACACCTCAAACTCAGATGAATGCTCCTATAACCATAATGTGGCGTCCCGACACTTATGTGGAGGTGCATTGTCCTGTTGGAACAGGCCCAACCCATTAGCGTGAATGCAGGACATGAACGGGTCTGCCTTGTCAGAAAGGATACGCACATAGCGTTCGCTGGTCACAGACATTTCTGGGCGGACCAGGGGTCCCAGTGAAGTCCAGTTAAACACACCCCATACCATTACGCACCCCCCCCCACCACCAGCCGGTTTAGTTCCCTGTTGACAGGCGGGATCCATGGCTTCATGGGGTTTGCGCCACTCACGAATCCTTCCAACTGCCCGATGCAGTTGGAAACGCGACACGTCAAACCAGGCTACTTGTGTTCAGTCATCAAGTGTCCAGTAGTGGTGTTGCCATGTCCAAGCAAGGCGCATAGCTCTGTGCCGTGCACCCATCAAGGGGACTCGAGTTGGGCGTCAGCTCCCAAAGCCCATATCTTGTAGGGTACGTTGCATAGTCCGGACGCTGATGCTTGTTGAGGCTCCAGCATTGAATACCGATGATACCTGCTGGAGTATCACGTGGAACGATTCTTGACAGCCGACGATGGTCACGTTCACCCATTGTCTTTTTACGGCCACACTGGTATCGTAGGTTGGAGGTTGTGCCGGAATTCTTGTCGTCACGGTACACCCTTGCAATGGTCGTCCGTGAAAATCCGAACTTCGTTTCTACCTTCGAAATACTATGGCCTATCTCAGGAGCGCCAACTACGACACCGCGTTGAAAATCGCTTGGATCGTTATTACTTGTCATTCTCATGCCGAAAAACAGCTCTGACAGCTGACACGGATGTCTATCGCTTTATATACGCACTGGCGGACGCAACCGAGTACGCACATAGGTGACGTTGTTATGGATTTCACATAAGCTCGTGTGTACCAGTTTTTCTGGCACTTCAGTGTATACAGCCATATCAGAATACTATGACCGCTTACCTAATAATGGGAATAACCACTCTTGGCCCGGATGACAACGTCGAAACGGCGTGGTATTGGGGCAATTAGGCCCTGGAAGGTTTCCCGAGGCACACGTGCCCATTCGGACTGCAGCAGAGCACGGAGGTACAGGAGATAACGTGGTTGTGGGTCGGCACGTCGAACCTGTCGATCCAAATAGTCCCAGAAGTGCTCAATGGGATTGAGGTCGGGCGATTTCTCAGCCAAGGGAAAACGGAAACATCGCTGTCGTGTTCCTGGAACCAGTCACGCAACCCCTTAGCGACATGGCACGGCGCATTGTCCTTTTGGTAGACACCATCTCCACCAGTGTAAACGTTCAACATGAAGAGATGCATGTGGTTAGCGAAGATGGAGATGTAGCCACTGGCGTTCAGGGACCCATCCAATGGTACCAGCGTCCCCAGGTCATAGCAGCAAAACATTCCCCAGACATGCGCACTACCACCACCGGCCTGTACTTCACCGACAAGCGTGTCCGAGTTTTTGTTCTCGTGTGACTGACGCCGTATCCGCCACCGCCCTTCACTTCTGTGGAGCAGAAATCTCGATTCTTCGGAGAAGGCAACCTTTTCCGACTCTTCCACTTTTCAATGACAGTAGTCCAGCGAACTGCAGGGATCTTTGCCGATGAAGCAGGGTTAACATGGGCGTCTTGACGCATCACAGGGTCCGCTATACTGATATCGGTGACACGAACGCTGGGTGCCCCAGCGTACATTTACGAGGTCAATTGCTGCACTGTTTCGCATCGATTGCTGTTTACCAGTTGACGGAGGCGAGGTTCTCCCCTGGGGTCGATGGCCTTTGCGGTTCCACAGTTATGACGTCCGGAGGTACTCGGTGTGCCAGCGGTCCATTCTTGGTACACACTTTCTACAGCACATCGCGAATAACCTACGAAGTCTGCCGTTTCTGAGATGCTCCCATCCTTGGCGCGGAAGCCGATGGTCATTCCTTTTTGAACGTCCGTCAAAAAATTACCTCTGTCCATTGTGCTCATGTGACGCACTATGGCTCATATGTCCTGGCCGGCCGCTTATATCTCCGTGTGGTCGACCTTGTCACGTGCACTCTGTGACGCGCCTGGGCGGATACACTGTGATTTGGGGGTGGTCATAATATTCTGGTACGATCGTGTGTAATGTTGAAGCAACAACAGCAAAAAAAAGTGGTGCTGTGATGTTATGATTGTGGAAGCTGCGTTACACTGAAGTTTGATTTATTTGAAGGCTGCGTGTTGCGTTGTGTTGTTATACACTGAAGAGCAACTGAATTAGAGACAGCTGGCGGTATGCAAATGTGGCGCTGTGGGCGGCCCTGTAAACGGAAACGACATGACGTATGCAGCGATCCGACAATATAAGGAGTGATGAGACGGGAATCAGTAAGAGTCGGACGCAGTATGGATAAGACGAAGGATCTAAGCGCATTTGATCGTGAACAAATTGTCGAGGCCCGACGAATGGGTCACTCCATCTCGGAAGTCGTGCAGGCACTGTGATTTTCACGAGCCACTGTGTCACGGGTGCACCGTGAGTACATCGAATCCGGTAAAACTATCCCTGCAAGGGCCAACTGCCGTGGACAACAGCGTGTGGATGAGCGGCGTCCTCATCGACTAGCTCGCATTGTAACAGCCGATATATAGGCCACAGTGCAAGAAATCACTCGGCAATTTAACGCTGGTGCACAAAAACGTGTAAGCAGCCACACCATCCAGAACCATCTCGTCGCTATGGGGTTGGTTGGTTGGTTGGTTGATTTTATTGGCGCAAGGGCCAGGTTTGGCCAAAGAGCGCCAGACAAAGAACTATCAGCTACAGATGTTTAAAAGCGGGAAAAATGATTAAGAGCAGACAGGCGTGGTAAAAGCTGGAATAGAGGATGATGCAAGCTGTGAAGACAAGTTAGTTAATGAGGTTTATATAAAAAGTTATGTATTTATTAAATAACTATTATAAGTATGATCAGGAAACACAACTACACAAAGGATGATTCACCAGGAGGGTGACGAACCGTCACTCTCCTCCCCCCACACTCCTCTGCAACGCTGGCAGAGGGCAGGGACGAACCGTCGCTCTCCTCCCCCCATGCTCCTCTGCAATGTTGGTTGAGGCTGGGGACGAACTGTCACTCTCCTCCCCCCAAGTTCCTCTATAATGTTGGTTGAGGGTGGGGACCTCGCTGAGGCCGAGACAGTTGCAATGTTGGTCAGGCGGACCGCGACAGTGGGATGGACACTGCACACCTTTGCGGATTGAGGGCCGGGTCTGCCGCACGTGCAGACTTTCGGCTGGAAACTGGAAGAGACGGTCGGCTGCAAAAGAGAAGGCCCAGAATCAGGTATTCGAAAAATCTGAAGCTCGGGGAAAAACACCTGTGTCGATTGGTCAGCTGTAGATCGCTTGGCAAGGGTGGCGAGAGCTACAGGGCGCGGGCTGCACGGGTTGTGGCAGAGACTGAACTACTGCGGCAAAAGTACGCTGTCGGGTGGTGGGTATACCCAACTTGGCCTTGGCAGCAGGGTACGAGAGGCCTTCCAGGGTCTTGAGGCGCTGGATCGCCATCTCGTCCTTCCATTTCATACAGGTGCGGGAGTAAGCTGCATGGGCCTCACCACAGTTAACACAGGAGGCCGCAGAAGTGCAACCTTCCCCGTCATGTTCACTGGAGCCACAATTTGTCCAACGAGCGGAACTCTTACAGAAACGTTGGGAATGCCCGTACCTCTGGCACCTGAAACAGCGCAGAGGACTGGGAATGTACGGGCGAACTGCACAGACCAAGTAGCCTGCCTTGATTTCTGTCGGAACTTTCGGGGAGTTAAAAGTCAAAATTACATTTTTAGATTTAATCAAAGAGCCATCACGCCGGAACATCATACGACGTGCAGCAAGAACACCCTGATCCGCAAGTTCTGTCACCAATTCGTCCTCACTGCATGGCAAGAGATCAAACTCCGAAATAACACCCCGAGAGGTGTTAAGAAACGGGTGAGGTGCCACTTTGACAGGAATGCCTTGAAGACTAGTGAGGAGCAGAAGAGTGTTACTCTGAGAAACACTGCAAGTTTGAACAAGCAGGTCCCCAGAGCGAAGCTTCCTCACAGACTTCAAGGGGCCAACCGCAGCGTCCAAAGCTTTAGAAATGAAAAATGGAGATCTGGTGGACAGTCTCTCATTCGGATCGACGGATTCCACAAGTAAGTGTGTAGCATGCGTAGTCACAGCAATCGAGGGTAGACGACGCTTCGGAGCGACTGATACAGCTGCCGAAGAAGAGGTACCACATTCTTGGTCCAGGTCAAGGTCTAAAGACCGTTTAAGGTTATGAGACTTGGTAGGTTGAGAAGACGAAGGAGAGTCGTTGTCAACAATCATTTCCTCAGGTGACTTAAATTTGGAGTTTTTCTTTTTGTTTTTACCCATGGGAAAAAAGGAGGAAGATTCGTCTGCAGACTACTCCACCCACCACCGAGCCCTACAAGGGAGAACTGGAGGTCCGCAAGCCAAGAAAATGACGCTAGACACAGTTCTGGAGCTTATACGTTGCAGATATAGTCCGTTGGCTGTGATCACACGCACTCGGCGGACACTTCGGCCTCCTGGTACCGTCATGTCAACGCCTTTGGCATGATCCCACAGCCCCCGGGCTCACCCTGCCGTGCTATACGACAAAAAAGCCGCTAAAGCCCTGTACACACCTTGGTACAAGACTTCTGACTAGAGGTGGGTTAGTCTCTAGCCTCCCGTTTACAGCGAAGCCGGGGTCGAAGAGGAGTGTTGGTACACAGGAGGCACTTATCCGGTCTCCTGCGACCTCAGCCGCCAGACATCCCATTTCCGCCTCACGGGTCTCCGCACGCGGCAAACATGCAGGTAGGTCTAGCACCCAAACCAGTTAAAAGGAAAAAAAGAAATCCAAAGAAGACAAATCCTGGAAGGGAACCTAAACGGAATCTCAGCAACCTACGAACT
Source organism: Macrothele yani (assembly GCA_039090855.1). Taxonomy (NCBI): domain Eukaryota; kingdom Metazoa; phylum Arthropoda; class Arachnida; order Araneae; family Macrothelidae; genus Macrothele; species Macrothele yani. The sequence continues at coordinate 120,955,966 of CM076989.1, forward strand.
GAGCGGTTAATATAAAACAGTTAGTGGTGGAGGGTAACAAAACCACAAGACCGGGGTGTTAGTACATAACGTGGTAGAGATTAGGTAGAGAACACAACACGGGCTACTAGCCAGTGGAGAAAATAAATAAAAACGAAAAAGCGAGACACAAGACCAGCTCGGGATCGTGGGGCCGCGACTCCCCAACAGCTGGATGAACAGCCGTCCCTGCAAACACCAACAGCACCAAAATAAAAAACATGCGGTGGCATGACATCAGATGTTGACCAGTCACAAGGTCAGCTCGGGCCGTGGGGGCGCCGCTCCCCAAATAACTGGAAAACCAGTTATCCCCGTGCGGTGTCGCTATGGGGTACATAAGCCACTGTCCCACGAGGGTACCGCTGCTGACCGCACATCACAGGGTGCAAAGATTAGCATGGGTGCGGGAACATCGCCACTGGACCCTAGACATGTCGAAAAATGTTGCCTGGACTGATGAGTCGAGATTCCCGTTGGTACATGCGGAAGGCAGGATAAGAGTACGGCGCAAACCCTATGAAGCGATAGATCCTTCTTGCCAGCAGGGTACTTTTCAAGCTGGTAGGGGTGGCATTCTCGTCTGGGGACTGTTTACGTGGACTGAAATGAGACTCCTGGTACGTGTGACATCGTCCCTCACAGGTCAACGTTACCAGGATATCCTGGACGACCATTTACTCCTGTTTGTGAGTCTTCAACATCCCACTGAGGACCTCATACTGCAACATGACAATGCACCGTGCCATAGCACCCGAATTTTATCCGAATGGTTGGATGAACACTCCATCGACGTGACCTCGCTTTCTTGGCCATCTATGTCACCTGACTTCAATCCCATCGAGCACATCTGGGATGCCGCCGAGAGAGCTGTTCGAGGCTCTGACCACCCTCCATCAAATCTTCGTGAGATGTGCGAGCTTGTTCAGGGGTCGTGGATCAGTATGGCTTCCCAACGTTTCCAGTGTCTTGTCGAGTCCATGCCTAGACGAATCGTCGCCGTTATCAAGGCGAAAAGTAGTGCTACACGTTACTAGACAGGTATCTCTAATTCAGTTGCTCTTCGGTGTATATTGGGTGTTTGTAGTTAAAGTTTTCTGTTTTACTAACGTACTTAGTTAGCTGTAAAAGATTGGTGCTGTTATAAATAAAGTTCTGCATGAATAGTGCATATGAGATGTTGACAGAATAAAGGGAAGCACTGTAAGTAAATATTTCTTCAACTCTATTTGAGTGACTCCTGTTTCACATAAAATGAGTGGATAAGAAGAACTGGCTATATGTAGTCATATATACACGTTTCAAATAGTAAGAACGCGACACTAATGAAATTCAAAATCCACACCGTTGCACGCCATGATAACGTTCCACAGTAGTTGATTGTCTGGTGACAATTGTGTTTTTATACGCTTATCTTAATTTATGTCATGCTTCCGACAGAAATCAAAAGCTCTTTCAGTTTCCGACTGCTATCGGACTCTATGAGAATGCGTGAAAAGATGACTCACTTTGCAAGCATCACTCGGATTTGGCCAACATCCGTGCGGTAGTAAAGCCTTTTAGTACGTCTTTTGTAAAAAAGATCGTGCATATGTTACCGGTTTGTCCGTCCGTCTGTGAACACCATATCTCTGTAACTATTAGTCCGATTTGAAAAATTATTTTTGCATTAGGAAGCTTCAAATATGGGAATGATGATTCTTCATTGAGCGAAACGAGGCCGAAGGCCAAGCGGAGCTCTCTTTACGAGACTCGAGACAATTAGTTGTTCGGGCTTAGGTACGAGATGACACATCCGATCACCGTGATTTTTTACATGCGATTGGATATCGTCCATGGTCAGGTTTTGACGCCTTCCGATTTCCGAATTTCCGTGTCATTGAGGAATTTTCGTCCAAAAACTTGCATTTTTAGGGGTTTTTTTTCGGGTTTTGAGAAGGGGTTGTTTGTTACCTATCTCCTCCAAAAATCTTCAGCCGATCACGGTGATACTTGCCACAGAAAATAGGAAGGACATGGTGAGTGACATGGAGTTGGTATCATGATGATTGGTCGTGTCGTACAAAATAATGACCATTAAAAACTGACCAATTTTAATAATAATCGAAAAAATCTGCTCTCTATACGAGACTCGGGACAATTAGTTGTTCGGGCATAGCTACGACATGACCCGTCCGATCACCGTAATTTTTGGCATGCGATTGGACATCGTACTTGGTCAGGTTTTGACGCCTTCATATTCCCGACATTCCGTGTCATTGAGGAATTTCAATTAAAACTAGATGGCCTTTTTACTTGAGCCATTTCACCAAAGTGGGCTCACTAACATTATTTTAAAAGAATCGTTTGAATTGAAAAACGAAGAAATGGAACGACTCCCTTTATTAGCTCAACACTTTTTAATCTAAAATAATAAAAGAAAGTTTGTGTGTGTGTGCATATTTGTTTTTCGCGATACAAAATGCAAAACGTGGTTCCCAATCTGAGTGTGTCTTTCCGCTTTGTTTTCATGCAACCTGATCACAACCAACGTGAAGGCGTGAAGCAAAGTAGTTCATGATAAATTTTAGGCATTTCGTTTTTAGAATGTTTGTACTTTTGTTCTGGAAGAGATAAATTTCACGCGTTCGTTTTTTAGAATTTGTTATAAATAGACGCCTTAATGAGCTTAGATTTTGCAATAGCTTTGCTCAAAATTTGCCAACTGTACCCGGGTAATCGGTTACCGTTGGCGGCTTGTCCTAGTTAGGTTTTTTGTTTTTTACGATGCACCATTTCGTCACTAGATGGCGTAGCTGCAGATGATATCAAATTCCAAATACATTTTATTCCATGTATTTGTTTCTAAAGATCTGATTAAAATACTTTTTTACTTTTCGATTTTATTTATGTCGAAGATTATTCTACGTATAGTCACTTTTTCAAGTTACGCATAGGTTTTCTGCTAGGGGGTGTAAAAATAAATTGCGTTTCCCCCGATATCTCTGCTTCTAAAACTCCGATTTGAAAAATTCTTTCTGTAGAGGGTACAGCTCATAATGGGAAATCTTTTGCACAAAATTTCTAATTTTTGGTAAAAATGGTTTGACCATTAGGGTGCGTGAGCATTAATTTCTGCTTCTGATATATTTGCAGCAAAATCTTAGCTTGTTAAATCTCGATTAGAAAAATTCGTTCGTGGACCGATACCATTTAAGTCAATAAGCCTTTTTGGAATAATGTTTCCTTAAAATAATGCGTGGTTTCTCCGCCAGGGGAAGTAGATCTATATCTTATTTTTGTCAATATCTGTGCTTCTAAGAAGAGTCCAATTTGAAAATTTCCTTCTTTTTTGGATAGCGTTAACAGAGAGAAATGATTTTAATATAATTTCAAATTTTTCAAATTATTATTGGACTTTCCGCTAAGGGGCGAAAATGTTTATAGCATTTTTGTCTATATCTCTGCTTCTAAAACTCCGATTTGAAAAATTCCTCCTGTACCGCATACGACTCCTGATGGGGAATGCTTTGCATATAATTTCTAATATTCGGTAAAGAATGATTTGGGTAAGGGGCCATAAGCGGTTAATTTCAGTTTCTGATGCATTTGCAGCAAAATATGAACTCCTGATAACTCGGCTGAAACAAAATTCTTTCGGCGACCTACACTGGCGTGGAAAAATTAAGGACGAGACGGTTTTTCGAATGTAACGTTGTGCAGAAGTGCTCCACATCGACTCAAATCATACCATAACATCCCCAAGATGTAAGGATATGGGACAAGTGAGCAAAACCGTCCAAAAATAGAATCTAAAGAATACAAAGGCACTTTATTGAAAAGGTAGCTTCGAACACAACTGGACAGAAGACAGAAACGTCCATGTGACAGGCGGCTGCCGAGTAAAATCCAGTCTTTAGTAGGGGATAGGATCACCCCTGACTACGTTGCATAATTTAAAACGTCTGTTCAGGCTGAGGACGAGGTTGTCAAAAAGCTGTTGAGGCATCATGGCCCATTCCTCTTGTAGCGCCAATCGCAGCAGCGGAATCGATGCTGGCGGCTGGTTACGTGCTGCCAAGCGTCTCCCGAGGAGGTCCGACACGTGTTCGATTGGATTTAGGTCCGGGGACCTTGCGGGCCAATCCATGCGTTGAATGTATTCACTCACCAACAGCTCTACGACAGCCACTGTACGATGAGGTGCAGCGTTGTCGTCCATGAAGACGAACTCAGGACCCACAGCACCTCTAAACAGACCCACGTGAAGTAGGAGAACCTCGGTATAACACCGCACGCCAGTGACTGATCCTCCTTGGAAGATGTGGAGGTCAGTACGGCTACCAAGCACGATAACGCCCCAAACGAGAACTCCGCCACCTCCAAACCGGTCCCTTTCGATGATGTTGGAGGTGTGATTGCATGTTCCCTGCTCTCTCCAGATGTGTATACGTTCAGAATCGCTCGTCAGATTAAATAGGCTCTCATCCGTAAAGAGAACTCGACCCCATTGCTGCTGATGTGTCCCGTTCTTGTGTTCCTGGACCCCAGAAACCGCCGTCTCCCATGAGCAGGCGTTAATGGCACACACCGTACTGGTCGTCGTGTAAATAGACCACCTTTGTGCAGCCTCCTGGCCACGGTAAAACGCGATAACGGACGTCCAGTTGTCTGTTGCATGTGCCTTGCGATTTCTCCCGCTGTCTGCCGTCTGTCTTTTCTCGCCTGTAGGACAATATACCGGTCGTCCGCCGTCTTGGTTGCTCGTGGACGACCACTGCTAAACGCTCGGACAGCTGTTCTTGTCGTTTGAAATGCTCTACAAGCTCGTGAAACGATGCTGTGAGCGATCCCGAACTTATCGGCCACACTAGTCATACTTCGACCTTCTTCCAACTTCTCAATGACGCGACCTCGGGTAAAGTCATCCAGATGTCATCTACTGGATTGCCTGTTGGCCATATCACAAGGTGGCAGCCACTCGACGTTGTTCAAACCTATGTACACCGTACAATAGCTTTCACCTAATTGTTGAGCGTACACCGCCCGTGTGTTTTATACCCTTCCGACCCCCCCCTCGTCATGCTGCATATTTGCACATACCCTACCGTAACGGACCCTTGTCTATCTCCTGAGTGGTTTTTCGGTCCGTTCTGCCTGCTCGTTCCGCTGTTATGCTAATTTCTCCTCTTCGTCCTTAATTTTTGCACACCAGTGTATATTGCTCCCATCGAATATCCTTTTGAGAATACTTTCTTCTTAACGCATGGTTTTTCCACCAGGGGTCGTTGATGCATATCTTATTTTTATTTATATCTCTGTTTCTACGTGTCCGATCTAAATAATTCTTTCTTTGTTGGAGAGCTTTTCCACTGCGAACTGTTTCTGCTGTAATTTCAAATTTTTCTTAACGCCCAGTTCTACTATAAGATGGCGTAAGTTTGCGCTTACATTTGCAGCAATATCTGCTGGACTAGAAACCCGTGTGAATAAGCCGGTTTGTCCACGCCGGTCTTCGAATCGGGGTCCCCTCACACCGGAATAAGTCGCGCTCATAACTGAGCTACGCGACATATGCTCTCACTGCTATCTGCCTGTGTCTCATAGACGTCCTGCGGTGCAGGCACGTCACACCCGATTGGGAAACTTCTTTCTTTGGTCATATACTACTGTTTCCCATATCGGTTCCATTGACTTTGAATGGCTCTGATAAATTTATTTCGCGTGAGAGCGGATTCAAAAGACGTGCTCATTATAACCGAAAATTCGGTGTGATCTTTCTTGTTTGCCTTCTGCGCAGCTTTTCCGGCTGGTGAGTCAACGGGAAGTAATACAATAGGATTAGTTCGTAAGAGAAAAAACTTACGAAATTCAGCTTTTTGGCGAAACGAAAATGCAGAAATATCCCCACTTCCTCTTCCTTTTAATATCAGCTGAAACATTAAAAATATATCAATGAATGAAATACGAGATTGTGCAATACAAAGTTGGAAGATGTGAATCCATTGATTGGTGTAAATATGACATGGATATTACGTCTGATAATATTTGAAGACATGAGTGGGAATCGAACCCCACGTCTTCCAGATAGCGCCCGAGTATGCCAACACTACACCACCCAGAACGACCAAGTTTCAAGTTTCCGATTAATTTGAATATAACCATCACAGGATTCGCTAGTCGAAGCATCCAGCATTTATGTGCAGCTAATCTGGAAGTTAAGAATTTATCCCCGTGATTGCTCCGGGGTGCAGAGCATCAATGAATGAAATACAGAGTTTCACCATTGTACACTACAAATTCGGAAGGTGCGAATCCGTTTATTCAAATTAATCAGAAACTTGAAACTTGGTCTTTCTGCGTGGTGTAGTGGTTAGCATAATCGGGCGCTAACCGGGAGCCGCGGGTTCGACTCCCGCTCCAGAACGACGAAATTTGTAAATTTTCGGATATTATTTGACTTAACATCCATGTCATATTTACACCAATAAACAGATTCTCATCTTCCAAATTTCTCTCTACTCTGAAAAAAAAGTAACTGCTGCCGCTGTTTTAGAAATTTCGCGACACTCCTGCTGTCCTAGCTCGCAACGCAAAACGTATTGAACACAAAAAGTATGAAATTTACATCGTTCGTAGAGAAGTATTTGGAAAATACGCTGAAATAAAACGCTTTTCGATTCTGGCGATACTTCAAGAGCTATTGTATTTTAAATTTAAGGTAATAAAAAATTGCTGTCAGGTAGCGTTGCGGACACACAAACAGCAACAGAACCACCAAACTTTGTAGGCAAGTAGTGTCATGACAAAATGTTTTCACCTCGTCGCCCTTTGTTTTGAATTTCGATTTATATTACGAGAAATTAAATTTTAAATTTCACAAAAGTCTCTATTTAGCGATGGAATCCATTAAAAAAAAAACGGATATGTAGCAAACTATAAATTATAACGCATTGCCATTTTTACAGCATAAACTTACAACTGTCATTCCTTTTTCACAAAAAAAAAAAATGAAAAACATTCATTTTCTGATTTCTAAGCATTTTTTAAAGACGCAAAGGAAAGAAACGAACGGCTTGTCTTCATAAGGTCTTTATTGCTCGAAATGTTGGGAAAAGAACCCCGAACAAAATATATACAAGTACAAAAAAAAATATAGTAACAAGAAATGGGAGAGAACAAGGTGATCGCCAGCATTAAAAAAACAAATAAATACAATATAAATGGTGTGAAAAAGCGGGCGCTCGCAGGCTGCCCAGTTTAACAGTAGTAAAAAATATCAGTCAATGAGTCCATTGGTGACAATAGAAAAAAAATGTGTCTGTGAGTTCACCGAAAAAAAAACCTACGGTAAAGCAGTAAGAGTTCAAAGGTAAACAATTTCAAAACAAAACGCGAATTCAGTAGTAAAAGTAAGTCTCGCACTTGGGCAGAAAAGTAGACACAGAACACTAATGAAGAACACTGATGATGGAATAAAACACAGTAGTGGAGAGCCGAAAGTTAAGCCAGCAGTTCCACGACATTTTCGACGACTTGGAACCAAGGCTGATGTGGTGACCATATAGACAAGAAGTTTGGAACAGTGTTATTGGCTTGTGCAATGTCAAATTCGAGTTGTAGTCTGGCTGTAACGGAGTGACGATATCTGCGGCAGAGGAAACGACGAGCTGTGTGATAACGGCGGAGGGAAGGTTGATCGACGCTGCGATGATAGTACAGATAGATTGTATACTTCGCTTGTAGAATTAGGAAGGAGCATACATGATTATGCGTGGGTTCCGACGGAAAGTGGTGACGTAACACAAGATAATGTGACATGGTGTGAAGGTGAGCACAAACTTTTTGAAGGAGAGAGAACATCAGTGAGAACAAGGGCTGTAACATCAGACACAAAAAGTATGCATGATGAACATCTCCGAGGGTTGAACAAAAAAAAAACAAAGAGGTGAAGTCAGATGACGGAAACGGTGAAGAGTTCGAGGAGTCAGTAGGCGGCGATGAAGATGTAACCAATGAATATCACAAGCTTTTGGAGAGGCGAGAGAAGTATGAGAGTCTGTCCAGATGGCTGGCAAATCTGAAGATGGAACATTGGGAATAGGCATTGGTTCAAGAAAATGTGTTAAAAAATGCTGATAAAGAAGCTTGACAGTAACCTGATGAGGAAGGAAAGGAATATCATTGAGATACACAAGAAAAGGAAGGCTATGAGGCGCTGAGGGTTGCGAGATAAGTCCATGTTGATCTGCGAGGAGAGGATAGAGTCGACGAATACTGACTTGAAGTAATCGAATCTGAGAACGATGAATGGGCGAATCCGAAAGAGGAGGAGTGATCTGGGAGAGCGATTTTCAGCGAAGGTTGGAATCCACGAGTTGAGAGACTCGCACCACGCCACTGGTGAACCAGGTGGAGAAGTGCAAATATGAAGAAGCAGTGGAACGGATAGCAGAAGAAAAGAAGAGAGGTTCCGCAAGGAGATCGTTAGTAGAGGCAGGGGGAAGGCGAATAGGATATAAGGAACGCCAGAGGGTAAGAGCGGATCTGTAAAACTCAGGGAAATGGCTCGGAACGAGAGGAAAAAGGTCCATGCGGAGAAAAGTTGAGACAGTGAGGTGGGGACTTCGGGGAAAGAGAAGCGTGTCGACAATGGTTTGAGAAGAAGAAGGTTGGAGAAAGAAATTCCGAAGGAAATGTTGAAGGTGGAAAGCTTTGAACTTCAGAGAGATATCGGAGAGAGAGAGACCACCAAAAGAAATAGGAAGAACGAGAGTGGAGTGCTGCACCCAATGAATGATATTCCAGACGAAATTAGTGAAGGTACGTTGAAGTTCGCGAAGCAAAAACTGCGGAGGAAGGTGCGCAATCCAAACATGAAAAAAAGATAGTTGGAGAAAGGTGTTGAGGAGGTAGGCACGGCTGAGGAACGACAGAAAAGGCTTGAGACGGTAAAAAGGTGCTAGGCGGCGATTGACCCTTTGAACCAGGGGAGTCCAGGTAGCAGCGGCGACCGCAGAGGGGTCTCCAATGTAGACTCCGAGGAATTTGGCAACACTTGAAGACCAGCGGGCACCCCATGGGCGGTCAGCGCGGATCGTCCACGACCCAGCCCATAATCCAGAGCATTTATCCATGTTGAGTGAAGAACCAGAAATCGCAGCATATTCAAGATAGGTATTTCGAAGAGTTCCGAATGCTCCCTCAGAACGGATGAAGACTGTTAAGTCATCTGCGTATGCCGAAAGAACTGTGTGGTGGTGACGGGTGCACGCAACTCCTCGCGGAACTGAGGAAAACAAACGAGAACGGAGACAATCAAAAGCGGTTCAAAAGAGAGAGCAAAGAGTTGACCCGACAGGGGGCAGCCCTGCCGGATCCCACTAGCGAAAGGAATAGCAGAGGTGAGAAATGCTGAAGTACGAACACGAAAGAAGGAGTGAGAGTAAAGATTGGAAAGCGCCAAACGGAAGGACGAAGGAAAACTAAACTGGCGAAGAACAGTGAAGAGATATGAGTGGTTAATTGAATCAAAAGCTTGACGCTGGTCGATATTGAAAATTGCGAGAGGTTCAGAGAGTCGAGAAGCAAGAGCGTATAAGTTACGAATGACAGTGATGTTAGAAGCGATTGAGCGAGAAGGAACAGTGTAGGTCTGATCAGGATGGATGATGTGCGAAAGAACTGGATTAAGGCGAAGAGCAAGAACTTTGGCAAAGATTTTGTAATCGGTATTTAGAATGGAAATAGGCCGCCAGTTTGTCAAGAGTCGAAGGTTGCCAGATTTTGGAATAAGGCGAAGTAGAGCAAAGGAAAAAGCTGATGAAGAAAAGGAAGACGAAGAAAAAACGAAGTTAAAGCAGGCAACAAGAAGAGGAAGAAGAGTTGGAAGAAAAGCCTTATAAAAGGAAAGAGGAAGACCGTCTTCACCTGGTGAGGAACGATCATTAAGACTGAAAACAGAAGAACGAATTTCGGCTGGTGAGATTGGAGCACTGAGCGAAGAAAAGAAACATTGAGGGACTTGAGGAAGACCGTGAAGAAGTGGAGAGGAATCAGCTGAAAGCATCTGAGTAGGTTGAAAACGACTAGAAAAGTATGAATGAGTATGTTGGCAGATGAGGGAGGGGTCTGCCGTGGTAGATCCATCCGGAAGGGAAAGAAAAGCCATGGTATTGTATTTAGTTCGATGTTCTTCAAGATGACGAAGACTCTGAAGGGGATCATCATGAAAGTGAAGAAGGGTGAACTTCAAGCGAGTCAGAGCAGATTTAGCCGATGATTGGAGGCGATGATGAAGTCGGGCTTGCAGGATTTCAAAGTTAGGATCGGTGTGCGAGGTAGACTGAAGAGAACGGCGGATTGAATCTATGTCCATAAGACGATTGGTGCGAACAGAAAAACAAAAGCGCTTAGCAAACGCAGTAATGGAATGCTTGGTGGAGAGCCACAGAGCTGCCGGGTCAACAGTGGAGGAAAGTTGATTGACTGATTGCGCAATAATGGAAGTGACATGAGAAATAAAAGTTGGATCTTGCAGGCAGAAATCATCAAGGGTCCAAACCATTGGGTGAGGGACACCAGTGGAGGGATGATGAAATTGTAGAACAACTGGACGATGCTCGGAAGAAACAGCTGGAGCATGTGAAACAGAAACAAGGGAAGAACGCAAAAAACTGGAAACATAAAATCGGTCCAAACGTGCAGCAGCGTTGGAGGATCCTGCAGGAGGAAACCAGGTGAAATCACGGGTCACAGGATGGAGAAGGCGAAATGCATCTTGGAGATCAAAATTAAAGACCAGTTGAGTGAGTTGCGAAACCAGAGAAGAGCGGAAATCTTGAGACCCATCACGATCGTAAAGAGGTTGCAGCGTACAGTTAAAGTCACCAGCCATGATCACAATTTCAGAAGACGGAATCTCAGCGAGAATTGTAGTAACATGAAGAAAGAGGGATGTAGCTTCTGAATCACTTCGAGGAACGTGCAAATTTAACAAATGAAAACGGGTAGAAAGGAAGCGAAAAGAAAGGTATTGAAAAATCCCAAGCAGGTTCTGTGACTCAACAACGTCAGACAGAAACGGAAGAAAACGATTATGAATGCCAATTGCGGTGCCGGACCCCAAATGGGCACGGAAATTGTGAAAAAAGACAAAAGGCCAGCGTCGCCAGCGGGAAATGTCTGTCAAAGGAGAACAGTTTGTTTCCTGCAGGAGAATGATGTTAGCTTTAAGATAACGAATATCTTCGAAGACAAGAGCATTAGTTGCCGACGTAGCAAAGCTTCGGCAGTTGAAACTAACACAAATCAGTTGGGATATCATGAACAGGCTGTAGATGGTTTTCGAGTTCAGCTGAGAGCTTCTTCAACAGGTATGAAAGACGCCGCTGAAACTGGGCAGCATCAGGAGGAAGAGTTATATTTCTCAAAAATTCATCAAGTAATTGAAGTTGTTGAAGAATTTCAGGTAACCTATTTAACTTAAATTGAATACACGGGATTGTTAGGAATTTACGTTTTTTAGGGTGTTGAATTAGTTCAAGAAGTTCGGTGTATGTGAGCGGTTGCACTGGAACAGAACAATCTTTGAAAAGAGTTGAAAGTTTGGTTATGGTGGGAAAAGAAGAATCATCTTCAACATCCGAAGCAACAGATGCTGATTCACTTAAATCAGCAGCAACATCCATATCATCTTCAGTAGGGAGGCATGCGAATCTGTTTGTTGTACGAAGTGGAGAAGAAAAATTCTCCACGTCAGGTGAGGTTCCAGAGGAAGTGGCACAAGATTTGGTCCGACAACGCCTTGAGCGTCGCGAAAGCTTTGGAGAAGACTCCGCAGAATTTGGGCGTTTCCCGGAAGTTTTGGGTCCAGAGGAGCCCTCAGAAGAAGGAAGAGGTGGAAATGAGATGTCATCAATGACAGCAGATTTGAACAGTTCAGAAGCAGACGTTTGAATTTGCTGTAAAACGGGTGCCAATTTTTTGCACGGTGGTGGCGCTTGAGTGCTGGGCAATGAAGACGCAAAAGTTTTGAAAGAAAGCAGCTGTTCGGAATTGAATGGTAAAGACGGTTCAGTGTTTGGCAATAACTGCGTAGTTGGTTTGAAAGAAAGCGCCTTCTCGGAGTTGAATGGTAATGGCAGTTCTGAAACAGGCAAAGACAACGAAATATCTGCAGTCATGGAAGGAGCAATCAGCAGAGATGGTGACGTGGTTGATATAGGAGCAACAGTTTGTTCAGTAGTAAGGGAGGAAGAAGTGGAAGATGGACGTGCATCGGGAACCTTCGTCGAAGGGACAGCACCAGGTGCAGGTGTGCGGTGAGGGCACTCAGAAACCAGGTGTCCCTCAGCTCGGCACCGGAAGCACTGGACACCAGCAAATAAGTTGAAAACGTATGTTCGTGTGTCCGTAACAAGTTGCAGAGTTGTGGGGCGGTAAGAAATGGCTTGGTCAGTGGGGAAAATAACACGATATTGGCGTCGACCCCCTTGCACAAAGTTGAAAGGAGAGTCTCTGGCAGCAGCTGGAAGAAATTTTGTATCTCCCACTACTCGACCAAGAGTGCCGAGTGCAGCAACAAGTAAGTTGTCAGGAATAGCAGTAGGCACAGGAGATAATGTCACTGTGACCGGGCGCTGTGCAGAAGCAACAGGTTGCAAGTGAAAGGAGCCAATATCAATGCCTGTAGCAAGAACGGTGTCGGTGGCTTTTTGGTGAACAAAATGAACGACAACACCCCCTCCAATGCGAATAATTGAAACGATGCTTTCCTTGGGAACAACTTTAACCAAGGCCTCCAAATAGAGGGGGAGGGGGTGTCACGAAGAGACGGAAAATACACACTTAATAACAAAGCTGAAGAAAGTTCTTTACCTGCTGGTGAGTCGTCAGAAATCCGAATCTTGAGAACTTTATCTTCTCTAGAAAATTCTGGTTGCATAGAAAGAGGTGCATGAGATTGGTTTGGACGAGCAGTCGCAGCATACGAACGTGGAGGAGTAGCAGCCATGGCAGCAGAACGTGACTCGGCACCCAGGATATGCAAATTAGGACGAAGAACATTCGATGCAGAAACATTAGGACGAAGCACATTAGAAGCAGAAACACAATTAGAAGTAGACAAATCCACACTTGAAGAGGTCATAGTTGTCTCGCAAGCGGTCGATGTAGCTAAAGAAAATCCAGCAGAGATAAAATCAGCAGACGAAACTTGGGAAGCAGCCATCATGGCCGCTAAGCCGAACAACACAACACTGTCTGCTGCAACTGCGTCACACAGAAGAAACACAAAATAACGTAACAGAAGGCACTCACACTCACTTCAAGTGAGGCAAAACGGTGAAACCACAACGCAGTCAACACGAACCACTAACGCAGACGATAAATTCACAGGGAAAAAACATTTTTTTTACAGACGCAAAGGAAAGAAACGAACGGCTTGTCTTCATAAGGTCTTTATTGCTCAAAATGTTGGGAAAAGAACCCCGAATAAAATATATACAAGTACAAAATAAATATAGTAACAAGAAATGGGAGAGAACAAGGTGATCGCCAGCAATAAAAAAAAAAAAAAAAAAAAAAAACAAATAAATACAATATAAATGGTGTGAAAAAGCGGGCGCTCGCAGGCTGCCCAGTTTAACAGTAGTAAAAAATATCAGTCAATGAGTCCATTGGTGACAATAGAAATAAAATGTGTCTGTGAGTTCACCGAAAAAAAAAACAGACGGTAAAGCAGTAAGAGTTCAAAGGTAAACAATTTCAAAACAAAACGCGAATTCAGTAGTAAAAGTAAGTCTCGCACTTGGGCAGAAAAGTAGACACAGAACACTAATGAAGAACACTGATGATGGAATAAAACACAGTAGTGGAGAGCCGAAAGTTAAGCCAGCAGTTCCACGACATTTTCGACGACTTGGAACCAAGGCTGATGTGGTGACCAAATAGACATGAAGTTTGGAACAGTGTTATTGGCTTGTGCAATGTCAAATTCGAGTTGTAGTCTGGTTGTAACGGAGTGACGATATCTGCGGCAGAGGAAACGACGAGCTGTGTGATAACGGCGGAGGGAAGGTTGATCGACGCTGCGATGATAGTATAGATAGATTGTATACTTCGCTTGTAGAATTAGGAAGGAGCATACATGATTATGCGTGGGAGCCGACGGAAAGTGGTGACGTAACACAAGATAATGTGACATGGTGTGAAGGTGAGCACAAACTTTTTGAAGGAGAGAGAACATCAGAGAGAACAAGGGCTGTAACATCAGACACAAGAAGTATGTATGATGAACATCTCCGAGGGTTGAACAAAAAAAACAAAGAGGTGAAGTCAGATGACGGAAACGGTGAAGAGTTCGAGAAGTCAGTAGGCGGCGATGAAGATGTAACCATTGAATGTCACAAGCTTTTGGAGAGGCGAGAGAAGTATGAGAGTCTGTCCAGGTGGCTGGCAAATCTGAAGATGGTACATTAGGAATAGGCATTGGTTCAAGAAAATGTGTTAAAAAATGCTGATAAAGAAGCTTGACAGTAACCTGATGAGGAAGGAAAGGAACATCATTGAGATACACAAGAAAAGGAAGGCTATGAGGCGCTGAGGGTTGCGAGATAAGTCCATGTTGATCTGCGAGGAGAGGATAGAGTCGACGAATACTGACTTGAAGTAATCGAAGCTGAGAACGATGAATGGGCGAATCCGAAAGAGGAGGAGTGATCTGGGAGAGCGATTTCCAGCGAAGGTTGGAATCCACGAGTTGAGAGACTCGCACCACGCCACTGGTGAACCAGGTGGAGAAGTGCAAATATGAAGAAGCAGTGGAACGGATAGCAGAAGAAAAGAAGAGAGGTTCCGCAAGGAGATCGTTAGTAGAGGCAGGGGGAAGGCGAATAGGATATAAGGAACGCCAGAGGGTAAGAGCGGATCTGTAAAACTCAGGGAAATGGCTCGGAACGAGAGGAAAGAGGTCCATGCGGAGAAAAGTTGAGACAGTGAGGTGGGGACTACGGGGAAATAGAAGCGTGTCGACAATGGTTTGAGAAGAAGAAGGTTGGAGAAAGAAATTCCGAAGGAAATTTTGAAGGTGGAAAGCTTTGAACTTCAGAGAGATATCGGAGAGAGAGAGACCACCAAAAGAAATAGGAAGAACGAGAGTGGAGTGCTGCACCCAATGAATGACATTCCAGACGAAATTAGTGAAGGTACGTTGAAGTTCGCGAAGCAAAAACTGCGGAGGAAGGTGCGCAATCCAAACATGAAAAAAAGATGGTTGGAGAAAGGTGTTGAGGAGGTAGGCACGGCTGAGGAACGACAGAAAAGGCTTGAGACGGTAAAAAGGTGCTAGGCGGCGATTGACCCTTTGAACCAGGGGAGTCCAGGTAGCAGCGGCGACCGCAGAGGGGTCTCCAATGTAGACTCCGAGAAATTTGGCAACACTTGAAGACCAGCGGGCACCCCATGGGCGGTCAGCGCGGATCGTCCACGACCCAGCCCATAATCCAGAGCATTTATCCATGTTGAGTGAAGAACCAGAAATCGCAGCATATTCAAGATAGGTATTTCGAAGAGTTCCGAATGCTCCCTCAGAACGGATGAAGACTGTTAAGTCATCTGCGTATGCCGAAAGAACTGTGTGGTGGTGACGGGTGCACGCAACTCCTCGCGGAACTGAGGAAAACAAACGAGAACGGAGACAATCAAAAGCGGTTCAAAAGAGAGAGCAAAGAGTTGACCCGACAGGGGGCAGCCCTGCCGGATCCCACTAGCGAAAGGAATAGCAGAGGTGAGAAATGCTGAAGTACGAACACGAAAGAAGGAGTGAGAGTAAAGATTGGAAAGCGCCAAACGGAAGGAGGAAGGAAAACCAAACTGGCGAAGAACAGTGAAGAGATATGAGTGGTTAATTGAATCAAAAGCTTGACGCTGGTCGATATTGAAAATTGCGAGAGGTTCAGAGAGTCGAGAAGCAAGAGAGTATAAGTTACGAATGACAGAGATGTTAGAAGCGATTGAGCGAGAAGGAACAGTGTAGGTCTGATCAGGATGGATGATATGCGAAAGAACTGGATTAAGGCGAAGAGCAAGAACTTTGGCAAAGATTTTGTAATCGGTATTTAGAATGGAAATAGGCCGCCAGTTTGTCAAGAGTCCAAGGTTGCCAGATTTTGGAATAAGGCGAAGTAGAGCAAAGGAAAAAGCTGATGAAGAAAAGGAAGACGAAGAAAAAACGAAGTTAAAGCAGGCAACAAGAAGAGGAAGAAGAGTTGGAAGAAAAGCCTTATAAAAGGAAAGAGGAAGACCGTCTTCACCTGGTGAGGAACGATCATTAAGACTGAAAACAGAAGAACGAATTTCGGCTGGTGAGATTGGAGCACTGAGCGAAGAAAAGAAACATTGAGGGACTTGAGGAAGACCGTGAAGAAGTGGAGAGGAATCAGCTGGAGGCATCTGAGTAGGTTGAAAACGACCAGAAAAGTATGAATGGGTATGTTGGCAGATGAGGGAGGGGTCTGCCGTGGTAGATCCATCCGGAAGGGAAAGATAAGCGATGGTATTGTATTTAGTTCGATGTTCTTCAAGATGACGAAGACTCTGAAGGGGATCATCATGAAAGTGAAGAAGGGTGAACTTCAAGCGAGTCAGAGCAGATTTAGCCGATGATTGGAGGCGATGATGAAGTCGGGCTTGCAGGATTTCAAAGTTAGGATCGGTGTGCGAGGTAGACTGAAGAGAACGGCGGATTGAATCTATGTCCATAAGACGATTGGTGCGAACAGAAAAACAAAAGCGTTTAGCAAACGCAGAAATGGAATGCTTGGTGGAGAGCCACAGAGCTGCCGGGTCAACAGTGGAGGAAAGTTGATTGACTGATTGCGCAATAATGGAATTGACATGAGAAATAAAAGTTGGATCTTGCAGGCAGAAATCATCAAGGGTCCAAACCATTGGGTGAGGGACACCAGTGGAAGGAAGATGAAATTGAAGAACGACTGGACGATGGTCGGAGGAAACAGCTGGAGCATGTGAAACAGAAACAAGGGAAGAACGCAAAAAACTGGAAACATAAAATCGGTCCAAACGTGCAGCAGCGTTGGAGGATCCTGCAGGAGGAAACCAAGTGAAATCACGGGTCACAGGATGGAGAAGGCGAAATGCATCTTGGAGATCAAAATTAAAGACCAGTTGAGTGAGTTGCGAAACCAGAGAAGAGCGGAAATCTTGAGACCCATCACGATCGTAAAGAGGTTGCAGCGTACAGTTAAAGTCACCAGCCATAATCACAATTTCAGAAGACGGAATCTCAGCGAGAATTGTAGTAACATGAAGAAAGAGGGATGTAGCTTCTGAATCACTACGAGGAACGTGCAAATTTAACAAATGAAAACGGGTAGAAAGGAAGCGAAAAGAAAGGTATTGAAAAATCCCGAGCAGGCTCTGTGACTCAACAACGTCAGACAGAAACGGAAGAAAACGATTATGAATGCCAATTGCGGTGCCGGACCCCAAATGGGCACGGAAATTGTGAAAAAACACAAAAGGCCAGCGTCGCCAGCGGGAAATGTCTGTCAAAGGAGAACAGTTTGTTTCCTGCAGGAGAATGATGTTAGCTTTAAGATAACGAATATCTTCGAAGACAAGAGCATTAGTTGCCGACGTAGCAAAGCTTCGGCAGTTGAAACTAACACAAATCAGTTGGGATATCATGAACAGGCTGTAGATGGTTTTCGAGTTCAGCTGAGAGCTTCTTCAACAGGTATGAAAGACGCCGCTGAAACTGGGCAGCATCAGGAGGAAGAGTAATATTTCTCAAAAATTCATCAAGTAATTGAAGTTGTTGAAGCATTTCAGGTAACCTATTTAACTTGGATTGAATACACGGGATTGTTAGCAATTTACGTTTTTTAGGGTGTTGAATTAGTTCAAGAAGTTCGGTGTATGTGAGCGGTTGCACTGAAACAGAACAGTCTTTGAAAAGAGTTGAAAGTTTGGTTATGGTGGGAAAAGAAGAATCATCTTCAACATCCGAAGCAACCGATGCTGATTCACTTAAATCAGCAGCAACATCCATATCATCTTCAGTAGGGAGGCATGCGAATCTGTTTGTTGTACGAAGTGGAGAAGAAAAATTCTCCACGCCAGGTGAGGTTCCAGAGGAAGTGGCAGAAGATTTGGTCCGAGAACGCCTTGAGCGTCGCGAACGCTTTGGAGAAGACTCCGCAGAATTTGGGCGTTTCCCGGAAGTTTTGGGTCCAGAAGAGCCCTCAGAAGAAGGAAGAGGTGGAAATGAGATGTCATCAATGACAGCAGATTTGAACAGTTCAGAAGCAGACGTTTGAATTTGCGAAACAGGCTGTAAAACGGGTGCCAATTTTTTGCACGGTGGTGGCGCTTGAGTGCTGGGCAATGAAGATGCAGAAGTTTTGAAAGAAAGCAGCTGTTCGGAATTGAATGGTAAAGACGGTTCAGTGTTTGGCAATAACTGCGAAGTTGTTTTGAAAGAAAGCGCCTTCTCGGAGTTGTATGGTAATGGCAGTTCTGAAACAGGCAAAGACAACGAAATATCTGCAGTCATGGAAGGAGCAATCAGCAGAGATGGTGACGTGGTTGACATAGGAGCAACAGTTTGTTCAGTAGTAAGGGAGGAAGAAGTGGAAGATGGAGGTGCATCGGGAACCTTCGTCGAAGGGACAGCACCAGGTGCAGGTGTGCGGTGAGGGCACTCAGAAACCAGGTGTCCGTCAGCTCGGCACCGGAAGCACTGGACACCAGCAAATAAGTTGAAAACGTATGTTCGTGTGTCCGTAACAAGTTGCAGAGTTGTGGGGCGGTAAGAAATGGCTTGGTCAGTGGGGAAAATAACACGATATTGGCGACGACCCCCTTGCACAAAGTTGAAAGGAGAGTCTCTGGCAGCAGCTGGAAGAAATTTTGTCTCTCCCACTACTCGACCAAGAGTGCCGAGTGCAGCAACAAGTAAGTTGTCAGGAATAGCAGTAGGCACAGGAGATAATGTCACTGTGACCGGGCGCTGTGCAGAAGCAACAGGTTGCAAGTGAAAGGAGCCAATATCAATGCCTGTAGCAAGAACGGTATCGGTGGCTTTTTGGTGAACAAAATGAACGACAACTCCCCCTCCAATGCGTATAATTGAAACGATGCTTTCCTTGGGAACAACTTTAACCAAGGCCTCCAAATAGAGGGGGAGGGGGTGTCACGAAGAGACGGAAAATACACACTTAATAACAAAGCTGAAGAAAGTTCTTTACCTGCTGGTGAGTCTTCAGAAATCCGAATCTTGAGAACTTTATCTTCTCTAGAAAATTCTGGTTGCATAGAAAGAGGTGCATGAGATTGGTTTGGACGAGCAGTCGCAGCATACGAACGTGGAGGAGTAGCAGCCATGGCAGCAGAACGTGACTCGGCACCCAGGATATGCAAATTAGGACGAAGAACATTCGATGCAGAAACATTAGGACGAAGCACATTAGAAGCAGAAACACAATTAGAAGTAGACAAATCCACACTTGAAGAGGTCATAGTTGTCTCACAAGCGGTCGATGTAGCTAAAGAAAATCCAGCAGAGATAAAATCAGCAGACGAAACTTGGGAAGCAGCCATCATGGCCGCTAAGCCGAACAACACAACACTGTCTGCTGCAACTGCGTCACACAGAAGAAACACAAAATAACGTAACAGAAGGCACTCACACTCACTTCAAGTGAGGCAAAACGGTGAAACCACAACGCAGTCAACACGAACCACTAACGCAGACGATAAATTCACAGGAAAAAAACATTTTTTTTACAGACGCAAGGAAAGAAGCTTGTCTGTCTTCACGACAACCACAGAGGAACATTCTGGTCCCGTAGAGAATTTGTTACGCATATGTTTTGTTGGTAAAACTATCTCAGTTGTTTAACGGTTAAACATAACGGTTTATGGTTTACGGAAATGCTTTCTGGACCGCTTTCGTTTCCCGTAACGGTAAATTTAGTAAGTACTATAAGTTCAAACGACAAAAGTCCGCCCTTCCAAAAAATAACGACAGTAAAAAAACCTCGGAAACTTCGGAATGGCGGCGGAGCAAAGTCCTTTAATAAAAATAGAAGGAAATTGATTAAAGTTCCGCAAAAAATACAACAGGGAGTTCACCAGGAGCGAAACGAAAACTGTAAACAAGCCGCCATCATGGAATCGATACAGCGCAAAAAGTATTGAACAATTGGGAGAACATTTTCATTTCGTTGTAATATACTTGAAGTTCGGGCTGCAGGGCCCGAGCGCTACTCTGGAAACGAGTGTAGCGAGACAGGAGCACAGTTCCTAGTGTATTAAAAATATAGTTGCAGAATTTCTGAAGACTAGCTGCATTTCATCTAGCTTTGTCTTATATTCAAAATCACTTATCTAGGAATGAAGATAAGGAAAATGACATATTTAACCCATATCGACTTATAAGCTGAAAAATACGGTAGCTGATTTCAAATTAAATTTATGCTTCACTGTGCACAGTTTTTCAGAAAAGCAATGCAACTAATAGAATGTACATATTAAATGCATTAATGGTTGTAACATTCGCGAAACAGAAAAAATTGGTGCCGCACACCAACTTCTGTTAAACATTGTAGGACCAGTGAAGGATTTACAAAATTATTTCAACGAACAAACGTGCAACCTTTTCCATAAGAACTAATGTGTTATCCAATTTCGAGAAGTTACCGTAAACTCACATCTGCCAATGCAGCACTAGTATTGATCACACAGATTTAATGCAAAATGGATTTTTTATAATATATCGGCAAGCACTAATTTAGGATGTAAGACAAAGTTCGCGTATTTTGCAATAAAACAGACATACACTGAAGAGCAATTGAAATAGAGATATCTGTCTAGTAACGTGTAACACAACCTTTCGCCCTGATGACGACGGCGATTCGTCTCGGCATGGACTCGACAAGACACCGGAAGCGTTGGGAAGCCATACGGATCCACGACCCCTGAACAAGATCCCACAGTTCACGAAGATTTGATGGAGGGGTGTCAGAGCCTCGAACATCTATCTCGATGGCATCCCAGATGTGCTCTATGGGATTGAGGTCAGGTGACCTAGCTGGCCAAGGAAGCTAGGTCATGTCGGTGGAGTGTTCATCCAACCATTTGGATACAATTCGGGAGCGATGTTACGGTGCATTGTCTTGTTGCAAGATGAGGTCCCCAGTGGGATGTTGAAGACGCACAAACGGGAGCAAATTGTCGTCCAGAATATCCCGGTAACGTTGACCTGTGAGGGATGATGTCACACGTACCAAGGGTCCCATTTCAGTCCACGTAGTACCCTGCTGGCAAGAAGGAGACATCGCTTCATGTGGTTTGCTCCGTACTCGTATCCTGCCATCCGCATTGACCAACGTGAATCTCGACTCATCAGTCCAGGCAACATTTTCCCACATGTCTAGGGTCCAGTGGTGTTGTTCCCGCGCCCATGCTAATATTTGCACCCTGTGATGTGCGGTCAGCAGTGGTACCCTCGTGGGACAATGGCTTCTGTACCCCATAGCGAGGAGATGGTTCTGGATGGTGTGGCTGCTTACACGTTTTTGTGCACCAGCGTTAAATTGCCGAGTGATTTCATGCACTGTGGCCCGTCTATCCGCTGTTACAATGCGAACTAGCCGACGATGACCCCGCTCATCCACACGCTGTTGTCCACGGCAGTTGGCACTTGCAGGAATGATTTTACCAGATTCGATGTACTCACGGTACACCCGTGAAACAGTGGCTCGTGAAAATCCCAGTGTCTGCACGACTTCCGAGATGGAGTGACCCATTTGTCAAGCCCCGACAATTTGCCCACGATTAAATGCGCTTAGATCCTTCGTCTTACACATACTGCGTCCGACTCTTACTGATTCCCGTCGCATCACTCCTTATATTGTCGGATTGCTGCATACGTCATGTCGTTTCCGTTTACAGGGCCGCCCACAGCGCCACATTTGCATAACGCCAGCTGTTTCTAATTCAATTGCTCTTCAGTGTAAATCGGCATGCACTAATTTAGGATGTAAGACAAATTTCGTATATTTTACAATAAAAGAGACATAAAATTTAATGAAAATTTGTAACGACATGCACTTTCACATAACTCGTCAAAATTGTGCAAAACGTGCATTTTATTCGTGTTTCAATCCGAAAAATGTCCATTTTCGGACATTAATGTTTCGGCCTCTGTAGTGTAAGTCTATTCCTAATTGTTTCTAACTAGCTTAACACTGCTTGTGCTAAATGTCAAGTTCACCAATAATGAAATAGGCGTTCACTCTAAATAATGTCAAGGGTTGGTACTTACTAATCTTTTATTTCCATCCAACTTCAAGAAAGCATGGTATATACCAACGTCGTTAATTCCCCACTAGTAATCAATCAGTAGTATAACACTCACACCTTTCCAACATTGTTATGCAGACGCCAATAACAGTGTAACTTCAGAAACGTAATACGCTGAGCAAAGATTCAACATCTCTACACACAAAAAAATACGTCGCAAAATACGTTATATGTACGTACACTATATTGACAAAAGTCACCGGACAGCTAGAAGAGAAACACAACATAGTATTTATTGACATACGTTAGTACGGTATCGGCCCACTTTTGGCCTTAATGATATGCTTTCGACAAGGTTTTGCAACACAGCGCTAGGTATGCGCTTCCATTCAGTACATAATGCTGCCGCTAACTTTTGCTTATTAGTAGGCCTTGTTTCCAAATTTCTTATGCGGCGCTCTAATTCATCCCATACGTGCTCTATGGGATTAAGATCAGGTCTCTGGGCTGACCAGTCCACACACGACACGGAATTATCGTCAGACGAAGCCGTGACAGTCCTGGCTTTATAGCTCGGTGCATTATTCTGCTGGTACCAACAACGTTCGGTTCCATAGTATTGCCACAGAGTTAGTAGGGCATAATTTTCCAGATATCGAGGTACACTTGCTGGTTAACAGGTTTGTATATGATAACCAACGGGCCGGAATCATACCACGTAAAACACTCCCACACTCGTACACTGATAGCTCCATGCTTGACCGTAGGAACAGTAAGCTGTGATAAATAGCGTTCCTCCGCTGCCGCCATACACACACGACCATCAGACTGATGGATCGTGTATCTGGATTCATCAGTTCATAGGACCCGTTTCCATTGATATAGGTCTACGATAAATGTTCGTTACACCATGCTAAACGACGAGTAGCATTCCGAGTGGAGATGAAACGTTTATGAGCAGCAGCACGACCACGGTAACCCATGGAATAAAGTTATCTGCGAATGGTACGTGTACATATCGAGGGTCCAGCATTTTTACTCACCTGTACACTGAGGTATTGTGCAGTACTCCGTCGATTAGCTGTAAAGACTATCCTGAGGCTTCGACGTGCTCTATCACTGAATTTCTTTGGTCTGCCGGTACGTATTGCTGCTTCAGGCACGCCATATGTCTTCCACGTATTCAGTATATCCAAAACAGTTGACTTGGATATGTTTAAACGCCTCTCAGGTTCTCTTATGGACAACCCACTAATATAACACCCAACA
This sequence comes from Macrothele yani, assembly GCA_039090855.1. Lineage (NCBI taxonomy): Eukaryota > Metazoa > Arthropoda > Arachnida > Araneae > Macrothelidae > Macrothele > Macrothele yani. The sequence continues at coordinate 120,979,561 of CM076989.1, forward strand.
ATCTTTCCTTTCTCAAAGTAAGTTCAGCGACATTTTCACTCAACCTCACAGTGCGATATGATCGCGGTCAGCTTCAGGCCTGTTTTTATACCGTTTGCAGCTGTACCACGCATCTTAACAACGCAGCGGATCCATTCATTTGCTTTTGAAGGGGTGTATGTGACTTTATTCAATATAGTGTATATGCTGTCTCGCTCTTATCAACATGCATACGTCACTTACTTACTGACCTCAGGGGTGATGTCAAACCTCATTCACGTGAGAGAAAAGATATCACGTTAAGTTGGAAGTGCAAAAAGAGAACATACTCAAATTTACAAAGGAAAAAGAACCTCGAGCTTCCATCAAGGTGTTTTATTAGCTGAGCAGGGATGCGTTCCCTTTCCTCTAACAGAGAAGCTTTCAGCTAACAGGTTGTTTTTGGAGGATGGCGATCTGAAATTGTCTTCCTAATTCACTACCGGATCAAGATCTGGGGATTTAGCTGGTCATTTCTGTCTTGGTAATATGTTTTTCTTCGGGATGTAAAGACTACCATGATCATCTCTTAGGGCTAAATGCATTCGCGGGTCTCAAATTTAGGATTGCCTATTCTAGGAAAGGGTTAGAGCCAGGGCCATCAAAAAAGTACACCACCTATGTTACATCTGGAAATCGAACACAGTCATATCTGGGACAAATGGTCAGAAGCCAGCTGCACACTTGTGACCCATTCTTTGCATGTCTTCATTTTCCAGGTATTCATGGACAACTCTCGCTCCATGAAATCGAACACTGTCATACATGAAAACAAATCTTGGACCAAAAACACCTTGAAAAATTCGCACATGGGCAATCTAGCATATCTTAACTGTTATTTGTGGTCAGTCAAAATTCCAAGCACATACAGAGAAGTAGGAGCAACTGTTATATGTGTAGATAGGTAAACCAATGTCAGACTTTGAAATTAAGATGTCTGAAGTATTACAGAGGTAAAATACGTTTCGAGACGACAAATCTGCAGCGATACAGTGCGTCGGTGTATCTTAGTCGGTTAGACCAACTCGCTTCGGAGCGAGGAGACGCGGATTCGATCATCAAGAAATTCCTGCTTTCGCAGATGTTTTTAATCTTTATCGGGGTACAAAGGACGTTCCATAAAAACAGTCTTTTTTTTTTTGAGTTGCAACAGTGCGAAGGAGAAAAATAACCATGCAGACGACTAACTGAATTAAGGAAGTATCTATGGCAACAGTTATGAGCCATGGCAGACGATTCTGGTTTTGTTATTGCGCAATTGTTTAAGCTACGTCTGCATTTCGCCATACAGCTATGTAGGTGAGTGATTCAGAGTTAAGAAGCGAAATGTGTTGTGCGATAAAATTTTGCTATCGTTTCTGTAAAACGTCTCCAGAAAGAGTTGATTTAATGAAAAAAGCTTAGAAAGACAAAATGTTTTGGTGAGTCAACGATTTCGAGATGGCACCATGATTTAAAAACAAAAAGGGCGTTTGTCAGCAGTACTCGCTCCTAGGCCTGGTCGACCTGAAAGTGTTGTTAAGAAGTGTATTGTTAACACTGTTTAGGCAATCCTACAAGATCGACGAATGACGTGTGATGACATAGCGGCATCAACTAATATTTCAAAATCGTCGGCATTCCGCATTCTACGAGACAAATTACTGCTGCATCGTGTGTGTTCCAGATGGGTACGTCATCACCTGACGAGAGAACAATTGTTAGCCAGAGTTCAGGTGTGTCGTGAGTTGAAACAAATGATTGCAAAGGATCCAAACTTTCTAAACACAGTAATAACTGCCGATGAGACATGGGTCCATGTTTCGACCACCTCACAAAGCACGCAATGAGTGTCGGGAAACACACAGGCTCGCCTCCTCCGAAAAAAGTCCGCCAAACCAAATCAGCTGGAAGGTGATAATGATAATTTTCTTCGATCATAAAGATGTAAATTACCAGCATGCCGTTCCTCCAGAAATTACTGTCAATGCTAAATATTACATTTCAGTCTTGATGCGTCTACGACGACGCATATCGATTTAGGGATCGGAACTGGTGGGCAAGTGGACCGTAAAGCATGATAATGACTTCCCACATGTGGCTGCTTGTGTTCAACATTTTCTTACGAAAAGCAGTATTGAAATCATTCCACAGCCTGCCTCCAGTCCGGATCTCGACCCGTGCGATTTCTGGTTTTTTCCAACAATGAAGGAGAAGTCAACACAGTTGCTGACGTTATTCAAGCTGTACAGAGGTCACTAAAGCAGCTTCCACAAAATTCCTTCGCCACATGCTTTAAAAAGTGGACTGAATGATGGGACCGTTGCACGTCATCCAAGAAAAGATACTTTGAGAAAGAATAACATATATTTTGCTGTACCTGTATTTCTTCATTTTGTGTGATTTCACTCTCAGTTTTTATGGAACGGTAGTTGTATAATCAACGATGCTACATCGTATTTTTTTCTTCAATATCGAAACTCACATGAAAAAACGATTCGATTCATTCTTACTCAAGGAAGCATAATTTGCAGTGTGATTATTTTAATAGACCTTAAATTTTCAGCACTTGTTTTCTGAATAATTACACAGAGATTAGAATGAAAAAGTATATGTAACTGCTTTATATAATAGGATGCGATAGAGCAGTGAAACACGTGTGCTTGTTTAAAATTATTTTTCAGAATAAAAATCATTATTTCAGGTACCAAGACTTCTTTATTGGATTTTAAACACATTATTTTTGTTTTATCAAGAACTTGTGGTTGTTGCTTGAAAAGCTTAAAGGAAGCTCATTTACTTCAAGTTTCCTTTGAATCGGATGCAAAAAGCAGTAAAATAATATGTATTAAGCGACTTAAGGAAGCTTTCGACACAAGATGGGTAGGAAATGTTCTGCGACATATGAATTTTTAAAGTAATATTTATACCTTTATATGGCATTGAAAAACTTTTACTCTACGCGTTTGTATACAAGCCATTTTCTTGCCCTAAACTAATTGTAAAAATATGTTTCACACCGGAATATTTCGCTTTTACGTTTATGTGCGTACGCAGTTGGCGTTTTCAGGAAATGGGCAGAAAATCTCGCTGTGAATAAAGTAACATCATTTGCCTGCTATATACATGAATGCACGAATTTTTCACCCATCTTCTCGAAAGCAACTGCAATTTTGTTCCACAGCAGACTCACATCGCTATAAGTTTGTTCATAAAAAAAAAAAAAAAAAAAGAAATTGTCATTTTCTTCTACGCAAAAGCACCGAAATCTCTGGGGAACGACGGCGGAAAAAACGGATTTCCAAGAAAACAAGATTTCACGGTTTCCTCCTTCAAGCGCCAAAGAAGATTTGAGGACACTGTGCAAACATTCCTTGTTTGATATTTAATGCTAGTTTCCATTTTTTAATGCATTTTTCTTTAGAGAATATAAGATTTTCAGGTTTTGCTATGTAACTGATTTAGTTTTTGTCTTTCATTTGAAACTAAGGGTTTTGTTTAACGCAACATCAGGTTTGGGGTTAACTCTTTAACTCGGCTTGGTCTTCAGTATTGAAACATGTGAACAAGGATGTGGCAATAATACATTTTTCTTTCTCATTTTAGCCAATTGGCAATCCGGAAAACACACACAAACACACAATCATCATCATCATCATTGTCAACCATTATTAATCCACTGCTGGACGAAGGTCTCAACAAGTTTCCTCCACAACGGTCTGTCTTGTGCCAGTCACCAGGAGAGATAAGAAGTGTTCCTCTTCTTATCTCTCCTGGTTACACCAAGCATGCACCTCTCCATGCTGCTTTGAGTTGTCTGCAGCCTTTGTATGTCTCTTTTAGCTAAGGTCCACGTCTCTGCACCATACGTAAGCACTGGAAGGATGCATTGATCAAACACTTTTCTTTTAAGACATAATGGCATATTGCTCTTGAAAATTATGCTGTTTCTTCCAAAAGCTCCCCAGGCAAGTTTTGTACGCCGATTAATTTCTTCACGAATGTGACCCTCACTTGATATCTGCTGTCCAAGATAAACGTACGTGTCTGTTATCTCCAGCTTTTCTCCATCAATCAATAAATCTTCATTTCTTGTAAAAGCATTGTACATCACTTTTGTCTTCTGAAAGTTCATTTTTAATCCCACTTCTTTACTCTTGTCAGCAAGTTCCTGGATCATACTCTGTAGCTCTGATGGGGTAGTTGCAAAAATGACTATGTCATCAGCAAAACGAAGGTGGGTTAGATAATCTCCATTTATCTTTATCCCTTTGTTTTCCCAGTTCAGTGATTGAAAGACATTTTCCAATGTGGCATTAAAGAGCTTCGGAGATATGGTGTCACCTTGTCTCACTCCTTTTCCAATTTTTATGTGTGTTGTATTTTCAAACAGCCGAATCTTTGCACTTGCATTTTCATAGATGTTATTAATAATATTAATGTATGCATCTTCAATACCGCAGGATTTCAGAGCCATTGCAACTGCTGATGGTTTCATCGAATCAAAGGCTTTTTCATAATCGATAAAACCAATGCACAATGGAAGATCATATTCCCTCGCTCTTTCAATTAGTTCTCTCAGTACGTGGATATAATCTATTGTGCTGTAGCCACTTCTGAATTCAGCTTGTTCTCTCGGTTGAGTCATGTCCAGTGTCACCTTCAAGCGGTGTGAAAGAACTTACTAAAGTTCTTTCACACCATAGTGAAGCTTTTATAAACCACTGATAGTAGGCTGATAGGTCTGTAGTTCCTGAGATCCTCAATGTCACCTTTCTTATGTAGCAAGATCATTGTAGCGTTGTTCCAATATTCAGGAATCTTCCCTTCATTAAGGCATCGAGTGAAAATTTGGGCGAGTACTGTTTCAATTTCTCCACTTGCTTCTTTTATGATGTCTACAGTAATTCCATCTTCTCCTGGAGCTTTTCCCCGCTTCATGTTCTTGATTGCATGTGCAACTTCTGCTGGAAGGACTGGAAGAACTCTGGTACTGGTACCTTTCATGATGTCTGGAGTACATGTATCATCCCTTTCATATAACTTGGAGTAGAAATCTTTCACTCCTGTCAAAATTTCGCCTCTATTTCTTGTTACAGAACCATCTCCTTTTCTCAGTGCCATAATCTGTTTTCTTCCCTTACTGAGATGTCCCTTTGCTATCTTTAGGCTTTGGTTGTTTTCAATTGCTTTCCTTACTAGGTCACAGTTGAATTTCCTTACGTCTTCAGTGATACTTTTTCGTACTGTCTTGCATAGCTCTATATATTCCACTTTGGAAGTCACATCTTCTTTAGTTGTCCTCATCACTCTTCTTTTTTTGCATCAACATTTTGGTTTTTCCTGATAATTTGTTCACATGCAATTTGTTCTTAGACCCAGCTAATTTTGTTGCTGTTTCCATAAGAGCTTTGGTTACTTTTCTGTTAACTTCAGAAATATCCACTTCTTCCGATGTTAGGCCTTCTAAAGCAGATAATCTGTTCTTCAGTTCCAATTTGAAGGTATTATGGTGCTTTTTAAGGTTGGTTATGTCAATACATTTTGTTTGTCTTATGTGCTTGCTACGTTCGAGTTTAGTGTTGAGGTGCATCTTACATCTCACCAATCTATGGTCACTGCCTGTGTTGAACTTATTTAGCACACTGCAGTCTTCTATGACGAATTTTTTATTACACATAATAAAATCAATTTCACTTGTCGTCCCATTTGGATGTCTCCATGTCCATTTCCTGTGTGGTTTTTTCTTGAAAAAGGAGTTCAAGATGAAAAACCCTTCTGCCTCTGCAAACTCTACGAGAGTATTTCCACGCTGGTTTCTGTTGCCGTGACCGAATTTACCTACTGAAGTTTCATTCTGTTACCGTTGCCCCATTTTTGCATTGAAATCTCCCATAATTATCTTCAAGTGCTGCTTACCTTTATTATTTAGATCACTAATTTCCTCATAAAATTCTTCAATTTCTTCTTCAGGATGACTTACGTGTGCTGCGATTAACACCGGAATATCGCCGGCTCCGTGTGCAGTGGTGCCAGGCCAGAGCGATGCGGAACGCTACAGACTGGCGACGTGTGGTGTTTAGCGACCAATGCCGCTTCGTTTTGGGGACAGATGATCATTGTGCCCGGGTGTGGAGGTCTCCGGGTCAACGGCACAATCCCAACCTCGCTATCGGGCGCCACACTTCCCACATTGCAGGCATTATGATCTGGAGAGCCATAGCCTACGATAGACGATCAGCTCTAGTAGTGGTACGTGGATCATTGACGGGCCAGCGGTATGTGGATGAGATAATACGGCCCCATGTGCTCCGATTCCTGGCCGGGATTCCAGATGTGCTATGCCAGCAGGATTATGCCAACTTGCACACGGCTCGGGTGGCCCAGGACCAGACACTTCCACGCCCTGCCCGCTCTTCGGACATGCCCCCTATCGAGCATGTGTGAGACCAGTTGAAACGCCAGCTGCCGCCGTGCCGCACTATCCGGTATTTGGAGCACACCGTCCAACACGTGTGGGCTAGTCTGCTGCAGGACAACATCAGGAGTCTGTTCGCTCCCAAGCCGGACCTAATTGCAGCATGTATCGCCTCACGAAGCGGTGTGACGCGCCACTGAAGATGACCAGACTGCGCGCCACAGATCCCTCTGTAATTGTCTTGCAGCTTTGTTTTTGCATAACAACAGAGCTGCAGGACATGTGTGTCCTTCATCTGTATCATTACATCCATAAAGTTTCAGTTCAATCCGATGATTCCTTCTTGGTGCCGAAATTTCATTGTCCGTGAGCGTATGACCACCTACCTAACAAGCTCCGGGATCCCAGGTAGCCAGATAATCAGCGGCCACTCGGCGAGGTGTCGAATCGATGAGATGGCGATAAGTACCCTGGGGTACTTGTTACCGTAATATCAACAGCAGGTTCTCCAGTTCCCGTACATTTCGGGATGGTGGTGATTTAGCGCGAAACCGCTGTTCCAAATCGAACCACAAATGTTCGAATGGGTTCATGTCAGGTGAATTTGGAGGAGAGGACATTAAAAGAAAGTCACCAGCACGTTCGTCGAACCACTCCTTGACGATTCTGGCAGTCTGGCATGGTTCATTATTCTGTAGGTAATGGCCATCACCAGCAGCGGTCTCGTTCATTTAGTCGAGAATCACTTCGTCGACAACTCATTTCGTCGACGCCACTTCGTCGACAGGTACATTTCGTCGACACTCACTTCGTGGACACTCACTTCGTCGACACTATACGTACATGCAAACATCCGATTCCTCAAAATTTTCGTAAAATCTACAGTTTTCAATTTAGAACCACCAAATTTGGTATACTATCTCATTGTACTCTTACACCAACTTAGACCATAGACGGAAGGAGTCAGTGCCCGGGGTCAAGGGGGCCCCATACAAAATTTTTGTAAAATCTACAGTTTTCGATTTAGAACCACCAAATTTGGTATACTATCTCATGGTACTCTAACTTAGACCTTACACGGTTTTTGAAAGGGGTCGGGGCCCCGGGTAAAAGGAGCCTCATACAAAATTCTCTCAAAAATTTCCATTTTTTACTTAAGAGCTGCAACACAATTCTGCACTCTAATACCATATCTGCGAGCTAAGTTAGGGTACCATGAGATAATATACCATATTTGGTGGTTCTAAATTGAAAACTAGATTTTACGAACATTTTGTATGGGGTCCCTTGACTCCGGGCTCCGACCTCTTCCTTCTATGGTCTAAGTTGGTGTAAGGGTACAATGAGATAGTATACCAAATTTGGTGGTTCTGAACTTTTTTTCGGTTTTTTAGGAATCGACTGTTTGCATATACTGTATAGTGTCGACGAAATGAGTTGTCGACGAAGTGAACCAGACCCACCAGCAGGGAACACAGTTGTCATGAATGGGTGAATTTGGTCCGCAACGATGTTTAGATACCTGGCAGCTGTCAGGAATTGTGCTATTGGGATAATGGTGCCTAAAGTGTCTCAAGAAATCATCGCTCGCAGGTCAACACCGCCGCCGCCGGCCTGTTGCCGCCCAACGGTGCATCCAGGTGCATCCAGCCTGTGTTAGTAATCGGCGCATTCGCGCTCGGCCGTCTACGCAATGCACCATGCATCTTGATTCGTCAGACCAGGCCACTTTCATTCAATCAACTACCGTACAATCTCGATGATCTTGGGCCCATTTATGCGTTGTTGGCGACGACGTTCAGTGAGTATGATGACCCTGCTGGGTCTTTGGCTACGCAGGCCTATGCGCAAAAGTCTGCGATTAACTATGTGCTGCAACATATTGCCCTAATCACTATGTTGTAGCGCCAGGGAATTTGTCGCACCGTGGCCCTGCGGTCGCTGTGACAATGCGTGACAGTCTCTGCTCCCCTCTGGCATCAATGAAGTACAGACGACTGACGGCTGGACGACGGTTCGTCATTTGGGCATCTGTGCACCACTTTAGATACGTACTCACTACAGCAGCATGTGAACAAACTACAAGGCGCGCCGTTTCCGAGATTCTAGTCCCAAGGCGCCGTTGCCATCACAATTTGCCCTATAGGAAACTCCGATAAATCGACAGCTTTTTCCATTCTGGGTCGGAACACTCTACTAACCGTACGCCGGTCCTCGGGCTGTGCATACTGCTTTTTGAACTTCACTTACGCCAACGTTCGGTCTCCAGTTGTGCACATTTCTGTAGGCTAGGGATGGTCATAATGTAAGGACTCATCGGCGTAAATAGGAAAAAAAATGCTTCAACGGGGAAACAAATCATGAATATGATTATTCAGAAAGGAATTGTCGTTGTTTGTTAATACTGGATTTTAAATTCCTTGCTCAAAATTACAAGCTTGTTATTTAAAAAAAAAACCCTGCAGTTTTTCAATTGGTATCCTGTTCAGTGGATGCTTTCAAAGCAATTTATACATTTATCAGAAAGCAAAGAAGTTCTGACCTGTATACTGTCTTCCGATGGAGTTGCACACATTGCTTTGTTCTTTGTTTGTTCTTTGAAAACAAAGAAGTTGTGACGTGTATACTCCCTTCCGATGCAATTGCACACGCTTCTTTGTTCTTTGAAAGCAAAGCAGTTCTGAAGTGTATACTGCCTTCCGATGCAGTTTCACACGCTGCTTTGCATTTTGTTTGTTCTTTGAAAGCAAAGAAGTTCTGACGTGTATACTGCCTTCCGATGAAATCCCACACGCTGCTTTGCTGTTTGGGGGTTTAACGACCACCGTGGTTTCAGGAAATGGAACCACGATGATTTAATATATATATATATCATCGTCATCATCATCATCATCATTGTCAACAATTATCAATCCACTACTGGACGAAAGTTTCTTCCACAAAGATCTCTCTTGTGGCAGTCATCTCCAAGTTACTTCCGCATACTTTCGAATTTCATCCGCCCATCCCCCATGTGGTCTTCTTCTGGGTCTTTTCCTGTCCCTTGGAATCCAGTCTAAAATTTCGGCGGTCCATCGATGGTCTGTTCTTCTGGCAATATGTCCAGCCCATTGCCATTTCAGGGATTTTACTCTGATCATGATGTCTTCCATCCTTCTCATTTTTCTGCTCCACAAGTTCCTCTTCTTATCTCTCCTGGTTACACCAAGCACGAACCTCTCCATGCTTCTTTGAGTTGTCTGCAGTCTTTGTATGCCTATTTTAGTGAAGGTCCACGTCTCTGCACCATACGTAAGCACTGGAAGGTTGCATTGATCAAACACTTTTCTTTTAAGAAATAATGGCATATTGCGCTTGAAAACTATACTGTTTCATTCCAAAATCTCTCCAGGCAAATTTTATACGCCGATTAATTTCTTCATCAATGTGACCCTCACTTGATATCTGCTGTCCAAGATAAATGAAGGTATCTGTTATCTCCAGCTTTTCCCCATCAATCGATAAATCTTCATTTCTTGTAAAAGCATTGCACTTCACTTTTGTCTTCTGAAAGTTCATTTTTAATCCCACTTCTTTATTCTTGTAAGCAAGTTCCTGGATCATACTTTGTAGCTCTGATGTGGTATTTGCCAAAATAACTACATCATCAACAAAACGAAGGCGAGTTAGATAATCTCCATTAATCTTTATCCCTTTGTTTTCCCAGTTCAGTGATTGAAAGCCATTTTCTAATGTGGTATTAAAAATGTTTGGGAGATATAGTGTCACCTTGTTTCACTCCATTTTCAATTTTTATGGGTGCTGTATTCTCAAATAGCCGAATCTTTACAACCGAATCTTTACAATCGCATTTTGTAGATGTTATTAATAATATTAATGTATGCATCTTCAATACCGCATGATTTCAAAGCCATTGTAACTGCTGATGGTTTCACCGAATCAAAGGCCTTTTTATAATCAATAAAAGCCATGCACAATGGAAGTTCATATTCCCTCGCTCTTTCAATTAGTTCTCTCAGTACGTGGATACGATATATAGTGCTGTAGCCACTCCTGAATCCAACTTATTCTCTCGGTTGAGCCATGTCCAGTGTTAGCTTTAAGCGGTGTGAAAAAACTTTAGTGAAGGTTTTATAAACCACTGATAGGAGGCTGATAGGTCTGTAGTTCCTGAGATCATTTAAGTCACCTTTTTTATGTAGCAGGATCTCTGTAACGTTGTTCCAATCCTCAGGAATCTTCCCTTCATTAAGGCATCTAGTGAAAACTTCGGTGAGTACTGTTTCAGTTTTTCCACTTGCTACTTTTATTAAGTCTACGGCAATTTCATCTTCTCCTGGAGCTTTCCCCCGCTTCATGTTCTTGATTGCATATGCATCGTTTACTAGGAAGCCTGGAAGAACTCTGGTACTGGTACCTTTCGTAATGCCTGGAGTACATGCATCATCCCTTTCACATAGTTTTGAGTGGAAATAGAGGCGACATGTCAAAATGTCGCCTCTATTTCCTGTTAGAGAACCATCTTCTTTTCTCAGTGCCATAATCTGGTTTCTTCCCTTACTGAGATGCCCCTTTGCTCTCTTTAGGCTTTGGTTGTTTGCAATTGCTTTCCTCACTAGTTCACAGTTACATTTTCTTACGTCTTCAGTGATATTTTTTTATACTGTCTTGCGTAGTTCTATATTCCACTTTGGAAGTCACATCTTCTTTAGTTGTCCTCATCTCTCTTCTTTTTTGCATCATAATTTTAGTTTTCCCTGATAATTTGTTCATATGCAACTTGTTCTTAGTACCAGCCAATTTTGGTTCTGTTGCCATTAGAGCTTTGGTTAGGTTTCTGTTAACTTAAGAGATGTCCACTTCCTCCGACGTTATACCTTCTAGAGCAGATAATCTGTTCCTCAGTTCTAATTTGAAGGTATTATGATGCTTTTTAAGGTTGGACACGTCAATACACTTTATTTGTTCTATGAGCTTGCCACGCTCGAGTTTAGCATTGAGGTGCATCTTACATCTTACCATTCTATGGTCACTACCGGTGCTGAACTTGTGTAGCACACTGCAGTCTTCCATGACAAATTTCTTGTTACACATAATAAAATCAATTTCACTTGTCAGTCCATTGGGATACCTCCATGTCCATTTCCTTTGCAGCTTTTTCTTGAAAAAGATGAAAAACCCTTCTGCCTCTGCAAACTCTACGAGAGTATCTCCACACTGGTTTCTGTTGCTGTGTCCGAATTTACCTACTGATGTTTCATGTTGTTGCTGTTGCATTGAAATCTCCCATAACAATCTTCGAGTGCTGCTTGCCTTTATTATTTAGATGACGAATTTCCTCATAGAATTCTTCAATTTCTTCTTCAGGATGACATGTGGTGGGTGCATAAGTTTAAATAATCTGAGCTTTGTATCTTCTCGAGAGTTGGATAACGAGTCGTGCAGCTCTGCCAGAGGAACTTTAAACTTCTACAACTTTAATCTTCAGATTTTTGTTTATTATAAATCCAACACCACTAGTTCTGCCAGTATCTGTCCCACGATAGTAGAAGAAATGTCCACTTTTCTGTTCAATAATATCTCCTTTTCCGCTTACCTCACTTAACCCGACGAAGTTCCATTTGATCCTTTGTAGTTCCTCTTCCAATTCAAGTAGCCTTGAATCAGAAGATAGGGAGGGTCAGTTATACGTAGCCAAGGTCAGCATCAGATGGCAGCCTAGTCCGGTCCTCCGATGATTCTTAGCACTCGCAGCCTTCATGGCGCACTTGCCGCTGCCTTGGTCAGGTACATTCATGCTTCCGGAGACTGACGGCCAAGATTTATGTTGCGGAGTCTTTTTAGAGTGGTTTGGCCATAACTCACCATGCTGGCCAAGTGGGTTGGTGAGTGTGGGACAGCAGTTCCTCTAATCCCGAGGATATAGGTATACCGCTATTGGCGGTCGTCACAGCCTCTTTAGTGGGAACATGGTAATGTACCACGAGAAGGCGGGCTTGACATTTGCAAAGGAGAGGCTGTGGTATGTTTCGCATCACCGACTTTATATCCATATATGCTGTATGTATAACCACCTCTATCGAAAGTGGATGCGTGCCGTTGACACATGATTTCCGAGGGAGCGCCATTAGTAGGCAGATGTATTATGTACCTATAAGATCTGAGTGGAGCAGTAGGTAGTAAAATTTGGTGGGTGATGTGTAAACCGAAGGATTCAACGGATTTTGAGAAAGGACAGATTGTCGAACGTCGGAAAAATTGTGCCTCGATATCCGAAGCGGCTAAAACCGGTGAGTTGCTCCACATGCGCCGTAGTTGAAGTGTATCAGGACTGGCGGTAAATTGGTCAAACAACAACCCAGAAGCAAAACTGTACAGGACAGCGAAAGGTTGATGTATGAGGTGAGCGCTGGGTGCGACGACGTGTGCAGGCCAACAGACACACCACTGTTCAGCAGTTAATTACCTAATCAACAAAATAATGCTGTTCCTGAATGGCGACGGTGTCTTCCATGATGAGCTACAGGCCCAATGTTGTGCAGGAATGGTGCAAGGAACCATGGTCAGGCTTCCAGAATATCCATTGGCCTGTGACTTTCCCCTATATTAATTCCATAGAGCACTTATGAGACACTATGGAATAGCATATCAGGCATCTGGATACAGTAATCTCCTGCATACCTGCATTACAGGTCGCATTACACAGAGCTTTGTTGGCCATACCTCCCAACTGCTTCCGGCATCTTATTGAATGGCTGCCACGTCGGATAGCTGCTGAACTGCGAATGGAGAACCTACAAAGTATTAGCTAGGTGGTCATAATTCAGTGATCACTTAATGTATATGTGTGTGTGTAAGAATATTTTAAGGCAGATCTTTAGCAAAAGAAAAAGTCGACGAAAGAGAGGAAGTTAGTAAAACCATGCAATGCATTGATTATTATGATACGCTTTCCAACATACCAGAAATCATTACTCAAGTTATGAGGATAATGACTGTGGAATAAATCTCGCTCATGTGCTTTGACCTTTAAACCCATTTCAGTGATATTCAACAGAACCGGTTCAGTGTACCTCCGGAACAACATGATAAATTTTGTCGCAATCGATCAATTTTTAGGGAAGTTATGACGCATAAGGCCGATGGAATGGATCCCGCTTCTATGTCCTGACCTTTGACCCCATTTCGTCCATTTCCAGTTGGTTTCGTCCCCTGGTTGTCCCCTACCACATATAAAAATTTCATTGAAATAGAACCGTTTTTACGCGAGTTATCATGCGGACAGATAGACGGACAAAGCTGGAGCATATACGCTTCTTCAACCTACGGTTGGAAAGCGTATAAAATTTAGGCCGCTATGGAAATTACAAAACCTAAGATATCTGCTATACATCATGCACAAATAAAGGAAAATAAGGAATTAAGAAAGCACATGCCAAGAAGAATAACCGTGTATCCAGTACCCCACAATTATCGTAAAAAAAGTAGACAATTTGCTATCTACTTTTGGAGATTAACATGTCTGTTAAACTGTTTGCCGTAGACATAAGGCTTACGGAACTCATGATGAAGTCCAGTCTGTGTTGCAGAATTTAGAAAAATTTGTAAATGAAAACGGACTTTATCTGGAAGCCTGTGTGCTGCATTTTTTATTGAAAAGAATTTGCAATTTTTTTTCGTTTAAAGGAGCAAATGCTCTATGTTCCCTTTTCTTCATTTCATACCATAGGTCTGACGTGGAGTTCTCATGTCAAAAATTGGGCGATAAAAGATTATGAGTTTCCGTAATATATTCCTATGACTATCGCTTGACATTTTGAGAATATATTTTCAATAAACAGATGGCGAAACGGCAAGCAAAAGGAAGGTTTCCTTCATAAAATAACTCCTGAATATTTTCTTTCATGAAGGATTAGGAAAAGTTAAATGGAAGGGTTCCGCTATTTTTTTTATTTTTTTTTTCAAGCAATCATGTCTTTCCATAGTTCAGAATCAGGCAGCAGTGAAAATATAAACTTAAAATAACTTTTCATTTCCCTTTGTATATTGAAAAATTTCAAATTATTTCCCTTTTAATCTTAAACCTGTCACAGAATTATTCACAATGTATTTTTACATCGTATTTAATACCAACACATGATGCATCTGTAGATATTAGAAGCCACGAATCGAAGCCTATCCACTTCAAAAAGGAACGAATTAATAAGCAGGTTGGTAAGCATTAATAAGCAAATTAATAAACAGGTTGACCATTCTTTATTTGAAAAACCCAAATCCTAAACCACCTGAAATCCGAAACTTATTTCGAGCATCCAGGTGGTTACAGAAATGAAAGATTACAGGATGCTGCCAGTCGTCGCGCATGTCTTTTCGCAGGGATTGTATCTCGTTAATCGATCATGAGTCGGATCCGTTTGTGTCGTTCTTTGACTCTTCCGGTGAACGATTTCTTCAGGGAATCACTTTCGAGGACCGGTTCTGTGTCGGATCCGTTTGTGTTTTTCCTTAACGTTTCCCGTGAACGATTTTCTTCAGGGAATGACTCTCCCAAACCGGTTCTGAGTCGAATCTGTTCGTGATGTTCTTTGACTCTTCCGGTGAACGATTTCTTCAGGGAATCACTTTCGAGAACCGGTTCTGTGTCGGATCCGTTTGTGTTTTTCCTTAACGTTTCCCGTGAACGATTTTCTTCAGGGAATGACTCTCCGAAACCGGTTCTGAGTCGAATCTGTTCCTGATTTTCTTTGACTGTTCCGGTGAACGATTTCCTAACTCTCGGGAATCAGTCTTGAGTCGAATCCGCTTGTACTCTTTTTTAATCCTTCAGGTGAACCATTCCCTCAGGTAATAACCCCTACGAATCGGTTCTGAGTCAGATCCGTTCCCATCATTCCTTGATCCTTCGGGTGAACGATTTCCTCAGGAAATGACTCTCGCAAGTCGGTTTTGAGTCACATCAGTTTGTATTGTTCGTTGACCTTTCCGGCGAGAGTTTCTGCACGGAATAACTCTCGCCAAGCGGTTTTGAATCGGATACGTTTATATCCATTATTAACTCTTCAAGCGAACGATTTCCGCAGGGAGTGACTGTCACGAATCGGTTCTGAGCCAGATCCATTTGTGTTTTTCTTGCTGAACCTTCCGGTTTAATGTATTATTTCCAGTTTAAATTTATTTTTTAATCTTACGGAATATAAGTTAATTTATCATTTAGACTTAGTCCCGTCCCAAGCCATCCCATTATATAGGTATACAAATACTCTATAAACCGAAAAAAAGTCCGAAACCCAAGACACTTCTGGTTCCAAGCATATCGGATAAGATGCTTTGTTGGTATAACTATATCAAACAAATTCGCATGGTTTTAAAAGTGGCAAATATCTTTTGGGGTTATTTCTTTTGAGACAGAAACATCAACTCAGGAACCAGAAGATGCTGCAGAGGTAGATCTGGAAAATAAGGTCCCGACCGGTTCATGCCATAGCATATGAATTCCAGGTGGCCACAGATGTTATGTTCTGAACCAAGACACTCCGAAGAGAGGCCCATGCACACGTATATCACTGCCAAGCAGCCGCCCATAAACCTCCAATCACGAAGACCAATAAATCCACGCCGCTAAATTGGCGTCAACAGTACAAAAACCGGACGTTGGAGCAATGGCGGCAGGTGTTATGGAGCGACGAATCCTGCTTCACAATGCTCCGACTGAATCGACGTGTCTGAATTTGGGGGTTACCCGGAGGGTGTCTGCTTCAAGAGAATACAGTGCCGACTGTGAAGCACCGAGGAGGATGTGGAGTTATGGTATGGGGCTGTTTCAGCTGGTATTTTGGGGTCCACTGATTGTTATTCAGGGCAAGATGAAATCTGTGCTCTACAGAGATATCCTACACAACTCAATGCTCCCAACGTTGTTGCAGTTCTACAGACACGTCGACTGTTTCTTCCAGGACGGCAATGCCACTTTTCATGTTTCCAGGGCTACAATGAAGTGGTATGAGGAACATCAGGTTTCTCGAAAGGATTAGCCCACTTCTAGCCCGGATCTCAATCCCACTGAACACTTATGGGATTAACATGAACGATGGGTGAGGCCTAGACCAGCTCGAACTTTTTAATTGGCAGGGTTGGTCGATGTACTCAAGGCAGATTGGAGAAACTTTCCGCTCTCCGTAATCCACGGACTTGTGGACAGTTTATCTCGACGAGTGGTTCCTGTAATCTCTGCAAATGAACGACTTACCCGCTACTGATGTAAATACAGTACCGTTTTTCTATTTCCTTAAAGTGCCCAATCACGTTTGTCCATATAGTGTATATATAATCTACAAGATACAATGTAAGGTTGCACTAATTTAATCACGCTTTGCGCTGCTCACTCAACACTTTATGTACATCGTTCACCTCTTGTCATACACACACATCATTCAACCCGACATCAAAACTTTTACGACATAACATTCAGTAAGTGAGAAAAATATAACATTAACGTTAAAACACGTAATGCTGCAACTGTGACGCATTGGTCTGAGCGCAGGCTTCTAACCATTCATCCAAAATGTATCCGTGTTCGTAGTGATATAAGCGCTGGCTTCTAATCATTCGTCTGAGATGGATCCGTCTTCGTATTGGTCTAAGATCTAGTTTCTAACCATTCGTCCGAGATGGATCCGGATACTTAGTGGTCTAAGCGCTGGCTCCTAACCATTCGTCCGAGATGCATCCGGGTTCGTAGTGGTCTAATCTCTGGTTTTTAACCATTCGTCCGAGATTGGTTCGGATTCGTATTGGTCTAAGCGCATGCTTCTAACCATTTGTCAGAGATGTGTCCGTGTTACTAGTGGTCTAAGCGCTGGCTTCTAACCATTCGTCCGAGATGGATTCGGGTTCGTAGCGGGCTAAGCTCTAGTTTTTAACCATTCTTCCGAGGTGTGTCCGTGTTCGTAGTGGTCTAAGCGCTTGCATCCTAACCATTCGTCAGAGATGTGTTTGGTTTAGTAGTGGTCTCAGCACTGGCTTCTCACCATTCGTTCGAGATGGATCTGGGGTCGTAGTGGTCTATGCTCTGGGTTTTAGCCATTTTTCCCAGATTGGTCCGCGGATTCGTAGTGGTCCAATCGCTGGAATTTAATCATTTGTCCGAGATGTGCCCGGGTTCGTAGTATTCTAAGCGCTCGCTCCTAACCATTCCTCCGAAATAGTTATTGGTTTGTAGTGGTCTACGTGCTGGCTTCTAACCATTCATTCGAGATGGGTCCGTGGTCATAGTGGGCTAAGCAGTGGCTCCTAACCATTCATACGAGATGGGCACTGGTTCGTAGTGGTGTGTAAGCGCTGGCTCCTAACCATTCATCCGAGATTGGCACTGGTTCGTAGTGGTGTGTAAGCGCTGGCTTCTAACCATTCCGCCGAGATGGCATAAATGTTGTGTTTGTCTTTCGACAATGGCTCTTTCCCTTCCCTGGAACCAGTGGCCCAAAATTAGAGACAGGCGACTTCTTATAGCCCGTCGAGTTCTCGTGGTAGTTGTTAAACCCCAAATGAAAAGAAAATAAAGAAAAAGAAAGGAAGAAACTTTAAGAGTTTCTTCTTTGAAATGAGTTTCTTCTTTTAGAATGAACTCAAAATTTACATAGGGAATGAAACTAAAAATATGAGTTAAATTAAAGTATACGTCATGGGCATCATATCCAATCGCTGCCTATCTAAAGCAATTTTTACATAGAACAAACATAAAAAAATGCCGTGGTGTACGAAATACAGTTTAATGACAAAAAAAAACTGAATTCGGGACATGTGATACATTTCGAAACAACTCGTCCTTTATGACTTATATAAAATGTCGTATTGGTATGAACGAAACAGGTGCAAACAAATGTAATCTTCAGAATAAAGCAGAACTATATAGGTACTTTTTTCTAATTCCTTTTAAGACTGCAAGTTCTACGAATTAAAAAAAGAACTTACGACGTTTCTATTTTTTACGGATGTGAAAAAAGAATTCATTATCTCGGTATGCATGATTTGTCCCACATTTCGCCTCTCAGAGCTAGGATTTTATCACACCTTACCTTTGTCATCTTCGAATCATTCCCCTCTTTTGTTCCCTTTATGTTTGCTGGTAGGGAGTTAGTTTCGCAACCGATGGTGTCGAGGAAAATGTCTCACATTCTTTATCAGAGAAAAGCCACTTGAAGATAGCGGAAACAAAAAAAGATCCCGTCACGTCTGCAGAGCGAACAAACAAAAACGTTAACAAATGCGAGGTTCTGCTGCGTCCCTTAGCATCAATTTGGCAAACTAGAATCTTTATCGTACGAGTGGGGTTTAATTTTCTTTCCGAGTGAATAAATTGTCGCAACAATGGTTATTTTCTCTCTAAACTAACTTTATGGATGATGCTGGCTTTTCATTATGATTAGCAGGACAGACTTTTGATTCATTACTTTTTGGAGATGAAATTGCTTCTCACAGATAACAAAGCAGTACTTATAAACATAAATTTATTTTAATTTACCAAACCTTTACGCAGACGGAGTCCGCAAACGTAAAAATTTAAATTATGCAGGTAATGAACTTCAGAGTTGTACGGATTTAGACACTGCAACAAAACTTCCCGTGAGTATTGAGAAGGTCAGAAAAACGAGAGAATTAAGATTTTGGGTTTCCTGCTGAATGTTCAGGTAATCCATACGGACTGCCTGTTTTTTTTTTTTTTGTTTTTTTTTTTTTTGGTTGGAGGTTTAACGACCACCGTGAGCAACTCAATGGGCTATGAGCAGTCGCCCGTCCCTAATATAGGTTCATTGGCTCCAGGGAAGGGAGAGAGCCAGTGCCGTAAGACAAACACAACATCCATGCCTCACCGGGATTCGAACCTGGACCCCTTTCGGACGAATGATCAGAGGCCATCGCTTAGACCACTGACAAGGGTGACGAAAAATGTTCCCGAAATCAAATTTAAAACATTCCCAGGCATTTTTCAAATACAAGGGTTGTACCGAAGGTAATGAAAAAGTGGGCATACATTTTTTATTAACTGACAGAGATAATTCAAATTGCACCTGTTGTTTTATCTTTATAGTAACACGTCTTCTTCATTGCGCGAAAATAATGGATTCCAAGCAGAAGCAACGTGCCGTCATTGAGTTCTGGACAAAGGAAGGGTGCAGGCTGTCCGACATCCACAGAATGTTTACGGAGATAACACCATTGATAATAACGACGTGCACAGACGGATGAAGAAGTTTAAGGAAGTGGAAACCAACAATGAAGACAAACCACGCAGTGGGGAACCACCAACTGCGACCACTGATACGAATCGCCAGCGAGTGGATGAACTGATTCGCGCGGAGGGACGAATCACAATCCGTGAGCTTGTTGCACAACTGGACTGTGGTCACAATACCATGCAGAAGATGTTGGAAGACTTAGGGTATCGGAAAGTATGTGCAAATTGGGTACCTCGGCAGTTGACACCCGATTTGTAGGAGATAAGGGTCGAAGTCTGCTTTGATGCGCTGGAAGAGTTTGTAGCAAATGTAGACACGTTTGATTTCAATCTGGTGACAGGGGATGTAACGTGGGCGTATCTTTACGGTCCGGAAACAAAGAATCAATGCATGGAATGGTGCCACGCCTCTTCACAAAGACGTAAGTAGTTCAAGAGCCAGCGATCAACACGGAAAGTCATGGTGACTGTTTTTTTTGGATAAGAGGTGTCATTCTTCTTGACTTTCTGTAAAGTGGCCATATCGTGACCAGCGAGCAACACATTGAGACACCCAAGAAGCTTAGAGAAGCCACAAAGAACAAGAATCTGGAAAGGATCCACATTCACCATGGCAATGCAAGACCACACTCATCTTTGTCAACAAATCTGGCTGTCAGCAAATTAGGCTGGTCAGTGGTCCGCCATCCACGTACAGCCCAGATCTGGCACCCTCCGACTTCCACCTGTTCGGTGCAATGAAGGATAGTCTCCGGGGGAAACGATTCGATGATATAGACGAGGTGAAAGTGGCTGTAAAGAAGTTTGTACAACAGTCCAGACCTGAATTTTTTCAAAGAGGATTCGAGAGTTGGGTTCAACGATGGCGCCAATGCATCGCTTGTGATGGAGACTATGTTGAATAGTACCTTTGTACAGAGTGCAATTTGAACAACATCTGTCAGTTAATAAAACGTTATGCTCACTTTTGCATTACTTTCGGTCCAACCGTCTTACAAGGGTTCGGAATTTATTAGTGAGAACGTAACGGTTACATTGGGATAGAGCATAAGAAACAAGTACAGTCGGCTATATCCCTTTGATACAGTCGCCAGCACTATCCAAATCCCACTGCCATCTGTGTGGAAGTCTCCGTATGCCGTCAGTAAGGCAAGACGTGTTGATCTTCCCCATGAACCGGTCTACGGTTCTTACAATGTCGCCGGTGGTCTTGAAGCGAATCCCCCGAAGCGGTGTTGTCATCTTAGCAAACAAATCGAAGTCACAGGGACATAAGTCAGGCGAATAGGGAGAATGCTACAACACTACCTTTTAGCTCCATCGACGGAACAGGTCGAAAATAACGCCAGCAACATGGCAGCGAGTGTTGTGACGCGAAATTATCCGATTATGCTCCAGGATATAACGCCACTTCTTCCGTAGAGCTGGACGCAGTGAGGAAATGCGCACAATACGCGGCATTTACCATCTATCCTGGAGGTACTGCATGTGTTAGTGCGACGCCATTCCAGTCATAGATGGCAATGATCATTACTGGGTATCTGCCGGACCTTTGTTTGGTGCTGCGGCCCTTAATGCCCGGATTCATTAGACTGGCGTTAGAGTTCCGGTTCGTACCACAGCGCCCATATTTTTTCCAAGGTAAGGAAACGCTGCAGAAATGTGTCCCTTTCACATTCATACCATTCCAAATGGAGTCGAGCTGCGTCGTAATATTGCCATTCCTTAACATCGCTTAAAGAATTAGGCACCCAACGTAATGCGATTTCTTACGTGTTTAGCCGTTTTTCCAAAATGTGCAGCACATGCGAAAGGTTGCTCTCGGGGGGGGGAAGGGGGGCGGAGAAATTGAGAAATTGTCCACCGCTGGTCATTCTCCAACAATGCAGACAAAGCGAGCACTTGTGTTTTACTCACTTGGGGAATTTCGCGCTGAGAAGCAGAAACCACATTTCTCAGTCCTGTTATGAATGCTGACAGCGACCTTGATATACGGTAAACCAGATACTTCACAAGCTTGTTTTAGTCCTTCATAACATTTCTTCGCGGTACAACCTCTAGCAACTTCTATTTTTAGCCAACAACGCTGCTCGAACTTCGTAAACATTACTTTAGACTGTTTACCAACTACGAGGTGTGTCTGAGTCTATCCAGGGTTGCGTCGGGAAGTTACATTACTTAGCAGATACCCTTTAGATTATTTTGGAGGACTTCCGTCTCCTCTGCAACACATCACGTTGTTAAGGGGTGCACAATAAAGTACGGTTTGCTATGTCAACTGCTTTAATTAGTGAACAAGTGCCTAAAAAGTATGTTGGATCTGTTGATTTCAATCCACATATTGTAAACCTTCTTACCAACACATGCTCTCGTCATAAAATACAAATTGGAATACGATCATGCAACCCATATTCCATTATCCGCAACCATCGTGACAAAATTAACAAAGGGAAAAAATGGGGTGTGTATGTTATTCCTATGCTCGACACCACCTCTGGTGAACTAAATATTCATTATGTGGGTTCAACCAAAAGAAATTTGTATTTGAGATTAAATGAACACAGATATGATTTAAAAATGAATCACCAAAGCACCTCTTTTGTAAGAACTGTAAGACTATGCGGTAAACCAGATACTTCACAATTTCCAGCACTTACAGTGTAAGTGCTGGAAATTCCATCTCAGACTGTGACTACGCTAAGATCATAAACACACCAAACTCTGTTTATTCCTTGTTATTTACAGAAAGCCTCTATATTTCGGCTTACACGCTGCTGTAATGACTATTATCCTTGTGTTTTACCTGAACTCTGGAGCAATCTTATTGGGAAGGACAGCACAATAACTATTGCTTCTGTTGAGTAAGTTTTATTGGCTCATTATGCATTTTTGACTGTCTTGTTATCTAGTATATCATGTGACACTGACATTACCTTTCCCATGATGCATCTATCCCACGTATTTAAGACCAGCATGTAACCCCATGATGGAAATCACATCTGATGAAGGTGTCACTGTGACACCGAAAGTGCTCATGTTTTTCAACCTGTACATAGATTTCGTTTTTTAGCTGAATAAATATCATCGTGCAACAAGACGGATTTTTTAATTACTAGTATTTATGCACGAGTTAGAATGTTTACCGTCATACGTAATATCGTTTATCGCACTAAATAATTTCGAACGCCGGTGCATAAGTAAATCTCTGCATTAGCTCCATGCGAAAACATTTCAAGATCATATACTGCACGTGACTTCAATGTACGTCATATCAAACCGAACTGAAACTCGGATGCGATTTTCTGGAAGTTTGGCTACTACGTCGCGCTTCCTCCTGCAAAGTAGATAGAAGGCGCGAGAGCAAAGATTTTATTTATTAAAAATTCATTTTATACACTCACGGACAATGAAATTTGCGCACCAAGAAAGAAGCATTAGATTGAACTGAAATTTTATGGACGTAATGATACAGATGAATGAATCATGTGATGGCAAAAACAGAGCCGCAGGACAAATACAAAGGGATCTATGGCACGCAGTCCGGTTATCGTCAATAGCGCGTCGCACCGCCTCTTGCTGCGATACATGCTACAATACGGTTCGGCATGGAGACAAACAGACGCCTGATGTTATCCTGCGGATGACTGGCCCACACGTGTTGGACGGTGTGCTCCAAATCCCGGATAGTGCGGCACGGCGGAAGCTGGCGTTTCAACTGATCCCACAAAAGCTCGATAGGGGACATGCTCGGGGAGCGGGCGGCCCGTGAAAGTGTCTAGACATGACGTAAGCAGTCCTGTGCAACCCGAGCCGTGTGCAGGCGGGCATTATCCTGCTGGTATCCCGGGTAAGAATGGGAGCTCATTGGGCCGTAAGATCGCATCCACATATCGCTGGCCCGTCAATGATCCACGTACCACTACTAGAGCTAATAGGCTATCGTAGGCAATGGCTACCCAGACCATAATGCCTGCAGTGGGGAAGGTGTGGAGCTCTATAGCGAGGTTGGGATTGTGCCGTTGACTCAAGGACCTCCACAACCGGACATGATGATCATATGTCCCTAAAACGAAGCGGCACAGGTCACCAGTCTGTGGCATTCCACGTCGCTCCGGCCTGGCACCACTGCACACGGAGCCAGTGATGTTCCGGTGTTAATGACAGTACACATAAGGAGCACTGGGATCGCAGATTCGCTTCCGCTAGGTGTCGGGAAATGGTTCGTGGGCATACAGGACCTACTACATATGCCTGTATAGTGGACTGGGTCCCCGCGGGATCCGTTCGTGCCTGGCGCACGATCAGCCGATCCTCTCCACCGGTGGTTCTCCTATTCCGTCCGGAGCCACTCCGCCGTGTGGCAGTACCGTCACGTGTTTTCTTCTAGGTGTTCAAATTTCATTGTCGGTGAGTGTAGCAAAGTTTTACGAACAATACATTTCCGCAGCAGAGTGCTCGTAACAAATCAACAATACTTATTTTAATCAGTCGGTTTCGTAAAATATTTGTGTTTACGACCGACCCAGAAGTGGTTTGCCAAGAGAAGAATAACACGGCCTGTCCGTAAAACAACTGCAGTCAACAAAACGAAAAGCCTCTAGTTTTCTCAGGAATACAAGATTGTACAGTTAATGAGAGGAAAACGGTAATGTGGTTCGACGATTACAGATATTTCATACAGATAGTAGGGTAGGAATGTGGAGACAGCAGCAGAAAAGCATGGACGCAATTTGTGTCGTCAATACTCTTCAAGCTTGCGGAGGCAACTTTATGGTCTGGGGTACGTTTTCGTGGAAGGCTTGGGCTCTTTGATTTGACTGCCCAACGGTATCCAAATATCGTTGCCGACCTAGTACACCCAGTTATGTTGATAGTTTATTCCAATGGCGAAGGGTACTTCCAGCCAGAAAATGCTCCATGTGATAGTACTCACAATGTACTCGAATGATTTAAGGAGAATCACGGACAGCCTACTGCATTAGCCTCCCCAATCACCGGAACTCAATCCAATAGAGCATTTGTGGCTTAAAGTTGAAGGTCTTCAGATAGCTGGATCGGCTATCATAATATCTTCAAGAGCTGGAGGGTGCAATTCATCGCATTGGGTCTAACATACCAAAGGCTACTTGTCGATATTTAAGAGAGTCAACATAAAGACGAATTCAAGCAGAAAATGTGGCCCAACAGCGCACTAACCAGTTGGCTATAATAATTTGGCTACTCCGTGTATGTTCAACAAAATTTTCGAAGAACATTAAATTAAGAACCAAGTTAAGCAAGTTAAACATACAACTGTGAGAAGCGTTAAGCTACTGCAAACAAACAGATTAAACGTTCTACTATCTTAGCGGAAAATCAGAACCCGGTGTCTAGAAAAGTAGTAACACTATTTAAAATTGAGGTTCTGCATTCTCATTTTAAAACATTTCAATTTATCGTTCCATTTCCTGAAGATGATCATTTTAGATAAATATGATAATTTTCGTCCAAGAAATTATTTTTGATATGCTTTTGTGTTAGGTTCTAAGGTATTTTGCAGTATTTTTAATTCATTCAGCCATTTCACGAACACAAATTTTGTCGAGTTACCTCTTGAGGATTAAATAACTTTGTTTACATGATGTTAAGAGAATAACGATATAACTCTCGTTGATGCATGTTTCCTAGTATACGGAAATAATAAAGACTTAGTTCTTCGGTGGTTTGTCCTGTGCAAATAATGGCTTTAAATGCCGGGAGTTGTTATAGGAATGATTGCTTTAAAGAAAAAAACCCTCTTATTATCGAGGATTTTACAGGGATTTGTGTTTCTTAAATAATAGAGGAAGTGTACTACATAATTAGATAACTTTCCCTTTCTGGCAGAAGATTTTATCAAATCCATTCTTACTAAGAATATTTAGGAAATCGCAAAAAGATTCCACAGTAATCTCCCTTCACTATAATCTTAATAATTTCCTGAATCACTCTACGATTGAGTGCATTTCCAGCAGAATATTTCAATCTTTCTGCTCCAGTCTCGCCAGCATGCGATACTTTCGTCACAGAGTTTTCAGACAAAAGTACCGAATTTACTTCCCTTTCATTCGTGCGTGAGAATATTATGCGGGCAAAGTTTTCAGGAAACGACTTAATTTTTGCGGATGACTTCCATTCTCGCGGAAGGTTATCTTTTAATCACAGTAGCAGTGCAAATTTTATCGTGTCGTGTCACTGAAGTCTTTTAGGATACCACGTTTTCTCTTGAGAGGAATTCTTTCTTTAATCGTATCCTCTGAGGAAGCACTACAGTGTTTACTTGGTCCACATTAATGTCATTAATGAAGCTCTGAGTAGATGCCAAAACAAGGAAAGGATCTACCAAGAAAGGGCATAATGATTAAAACATCAGTAGCAACAACTGTGTATGTTCATTAATATGGTATTCCACCACCATGTTTTCGTAATGCAGCCTACATTCCTTCAAGGAATCAAGGAATAACGGAATATACACTGAGTGGCCACTTTATTATGACCACCTGACAGTTTTAAGCAAATGAGCTATAGCAGCACGCTGTTGCCGCCAGAGGGCGAGGCTAGTATAAAAAAGGAAAGCTTGGTGCTTGCGACAGTATTAAAATTAATTTTTGGGTGACGAGATGGGTAAAAAAGCGATTTGACGGACTTTCAACGTAGGATGATTGTAGGAGCTCAGAGCCATGGAGCGAGTATCACCGAAACCGCCGCATTCGTAAAATGTTCCAGAGCAGCTGTTGCTAAAGTGCTTAAAGACTGGACTGTCAGCCCAAAAACTGGGTCTCTACGTGCAACGTGTGGTCGTCATCGACTAGTGACTGCTCCGGTGGAACCGAGAGTGCCCAGACTGGTAACAGACAACAGAAGGGCAACAGTGCAGCAAATTACAGACCATTTTAATCAAGGATTCCCTCAAATGATCTCTGCACGCACTGTTCGCCGTACACTGCATCGGATAGGGTATGGCAGCCGAAGGCCTGTTCGAACACCTTTGCTGTCTGCAGTTAACAAGAGAAAACGTCTCCAGTTCGCACAGAAGCACAAGGATTGGACAGTCGATAATTGGAAACAAACTATGTGGTCCGATGAATCACGTTTTCAGGTGCACCACGCCGATGGCCGTGTGAGAATTTGGCGGAAACAGCACGAAAGCATGGACCCCAAATGCATTGCTACAACCCTTCAAGCTGGTGGAGGCAACGTTATGGTTTGGGGAAGGTTTTCTTGGCATGCTTTGGGCCCTTAAATTCGTGTTGATCAACATCTGACTAGTACATCATATCTAAACATCGTTTCGGACCAAGTGTATCCTGTCATGTGGATGGTTTAACCCAATGGCGATGGCTAATTTCAAGAAGATAATGCGTCCTGCCATAGTGCTCGTATTGTACAAGATTGGTTTGAGGAACATGCCGGTGAGTTTACTTTGCTTAGGTGGCCCCCACAAGCTCCAGAACTCAGCCCCGTTGAGAATTTGTGGGATGAAGTTGAACGAGCCATCAGACAGCTGGATCCACAACCCTGCAATCTCACACTCCTGGAAAGTGCTATTCATCAAATATGGTGTCAGATTCCACAAACCACTTATCAACATCTCGTGGAGTCCATGCCACGAAAAATTGACGAAGTAGTAAAGGCAAAAGCTGGCCCAACGAAGTACTGAAGTGGTGATCATAATAAAGTGGCCACTCAGGGTATATACACTGTCGAGTCACATAGGCCCAGCAACGTAGCATAGTGCTGGTACAACAAGATTGGTTTTGCTGGAATAGCTCGAATTGAAAAAAAAATCGTTGTCTGATAGGGTTTCGGGTGCGAAACATTTCGCATGTAATTTCAGATTTTTCTTAACGCACTCGTGTGCTACTAAGAGGGCATAAATTCATGTTTCCGTTTGCAGACATCTGAGTCGAAAAATCCATTTGACATTTTTTTCGGTCAGGTACTACTAAGTACCAAAACATTTTGTGTGCTTTTATTGCAAGGAGTTGCGCATCGCTATCCTGCTAGGGGCGCAAAGGTCTTATCGGTTTTTGTTAGTATCTCTGCTGTTAAAAGACCGATTTAAAACATTCTTTGAGAGCGTACTTTTTGCGTTGTGGAACACTTTGCCTCTACTCGCTGGGTTTTATAAACGGTCGAGTCACATTATTGCAACCACTAACTAATATCCAGAGTAACCGCCGTGTGCAGCGCGGACAGCAGCTAGACGGATTAGGAGTGACCAAATATGGTGCAGGAAGGTGCTCACAGGTATGTGGAGCCATGGTGACTGCAGTGTATCTGCCATCTGCAGCTGGGTGCGCGGTGGAGGATCCATAGAGCGAACAACACGATCAAGGTGGTCATACAGATGCTCAACTGAGTTTTAGTCTGGGAAATTAGGGGCCAGGAAAGTACTTTGAAGTCTTCATCGTGCTTTTCCAACCATTCTCGGACATTTCTAACTGTTTGGCACGTCTCATTTTCGGGCTGGAAGATCCCATCCGCCCCAGGGAATACAATCACCGTGTATGAAAGTACGTACTGTACAAGGATGGATTTATAAAGAATTTTGTCCATAGTGCCTTCCGCAGGTATTAGTTGACCCAGATAATGCCAAGAAAACATTTCCCAGACCAGGACGCCGCCCTCAGCAGCTTGTGTTCTTCCTGCAATGTTTGAAGAATGTTTGTTCTCCGATGTTTCTCGCCTTATACGCCAAAGTCCATCCGTTGGATGAAGCAGAAAACGTGACTCATCGGAGGAGGCAATCCTTTGCCAATCAATGGAGGTCCAATTCCGATACTGCCATGCAAATGTAAGCCTTTTCTGCTGATGCACCTTCGTTAGCATAGGTGCATCAGCAGAAAAGGCTTATATTCAGTGCGGACAAGACCTCCCAAGTTATTATAATGAACAGAACTGATTACATTGATAAAATGAACCAGGCAATTGCAAACATTCCACATACCATCTGCACCCGTGATCCCACTAATGCTACCGTTTCGGCCCTCTCCAGGTTAAAATTTTCAGGTCTACTTCCTACAAATATCACTAAAGCTATGCACCCACCACCTGGAACCCGTGTTCCCGAATTATTTGGAAAACTTAAAACCCATAAAACAGGTAATCCCGTACGCCCCCTCGTTTCGGCCTATGCAAGTCCAACTAGGCCCCTCGAGGGAGCATTGGCAAAATGTCTAGTTCCATTAACCACTTCATCCGTATTCTCGGTGTCCAGTTCCGCTCAGGCGTTAAATAAAATACATTCTGTTACACCAACTAGCTCGCAGTTTATAATGGTCTCACTCGATATCATTTCCTTATACCCTAACGTACCTGTACCTGCTGTCCACCGTATCATCGAAGAAATGTTGTCAGCCCACGGAACTTATGCCCATAATGAAATTCAAG
The DNA here is from genome assembly GCA_039090855.1 of Macrothele yani. Classification (NCBI taxonomy): domain Eukaryota; kingdom Metazoa; phylum Arthropoda; class Arachnida; order Araneae; family Macrothelidae; genus Macrothele; species Macrothele yani. The sequence continues at coordinate 121,008,621 of CM076989.1, forward strand.
GCATTGCTAATGCCTTAAGACTAGTGTACAACAGAACATTTTTTCGATTTAATGAAACTATTTACCGTCAACGGGAAGGGGGCCCCTATGGGGTCACCCCTCTCAGAAGTTCTATCTGAGTTGTTGTTACAAGACCTGGAAAACGAAGTCCTCGCAAACTTTCATGTGAAACCTATTTTATACCTGAGATACGTGGATGATGTGCTTTTGTTTTGGCAGTCCACCCTTGATAGCCTTACCGAGTTCACCAGCTTGTTGTCTACAAAATACAGTTCCATAAAATTTTCTACAGAATTCGAGACCAATTATGCATTACCCTATCTGGACATCTTGTTGGAAAGAAACCCTAATACGAACGAAGTAACTCACTCTGTTTATAGAAAACCAACTGCAACAATATCTATGATTCCCTATAACTCCTACCACCCACTCAGGCAAAAACTCTCAGCCCTTCACTTTATGTTTCACCGAGCAGTTATACTTTCATCCTCAACTGATCAAAGAGACCTAGAAGTAGCAGACATTGTGGATATTGCAGCATTATATAATTATCCATCTACCACAGTTAATTCCACAATGCACAGTGTCTTTAATGCATCATACTCAACATTACCAAGAACGAGGCCAAGCACTTCATACGTCGGCAAACTACCATACATCCCTTCTGTCAAAAATATCGTAAAAAACGCATGTCGTCCATTTAATTTTGATTTTGGCATAAAAACGTGCAACATTCTCGCCCATATTAAAAATGACAGGGATCAGATTCCCCATGGTTCCAAATTCGGTGTGAACGCAATGCCACTAAAAGCTATGAATTCTGATATAACCGACCAGATATACATAGGTTCGACCCGTCGCAATATTAATTTACGTGTCTCTGAACATAGATATAATGTTAAAACATGCTCCACCTCCACCGCCCTTTCAAGACTATGCCTGAAGGGTCAACACCAACCTATCTGGGACGATGTTACTATGTTACATACGCCGACTACCTGTTCATCTATCCTCCTGTTAGAAAGCCTTTTGATACATAAACATAGGGCAGAGTGCTGTAACGACGATACCCCTATCATTATACCGTTGCCATGGAAACAACTTTGTAACAATTACAGCGAAATAGACTATACCAGCTGCTCTAATGAAACGGCATGATTGTGTACTGAGCATGCGCATGCTAAAACATACTGTTTCGTCAGTGTGCATACTACATAATATATACCCTCCCAGTGCATAATGCAACCACACCATCTGATGACGGGTCCACAGTGGACTTGAAAGTGCTCATGTTCTAATGTATATTTCATTTTAACCGTATTTTTTAAAATCGTGTAAAGACGGCAAATGTGTTCTTAATATCCTTCAGCACGAAAAATTGACTTCCTATGGTAGTAAGGAAATGTATTGCAGGCAGTTCCTCACTTAGTCACTGTAGAAATCTGCTCTCCACCGTGAAACTCCAAAGGTCAAAGCAAGCCATCACAATATTTGAAATGTGATGATAGTCTGGTTTTGCATTTCGGTATCAGCTTATACCATCTTCAAGCCGATGTTTCACCATTTCTCATATTCTGGTTGTGATTTATAACTTGTTGGTGGGCGTTTCTGATGTCGACGTCAATGATACAGTCCACGTGATGTCCGTCAATGTGCTTGGTTGACTGATTGACGAATATTGTAACTTCGTAGAGGAATAGTTAAAGAATTTTATTTATCATTTCTTTTCTTTTCGACTTATTGTATGATGCAGTGTTGAACGAAGCATTCAATAAAGACTGTTCTCCACCCATATCTCAGCAAACCACAGTGTAAGCCAAAAGTCCAGAAGTCTTGCACGGAGAAACAGGACTTATTGTATGGTGTAGATTCAATAAAGACTGTTCTCCACCCATATCTCAGCAAACCACAGTGTGCGCCAAAAACCCAGAAGTATTGTACGGAGAAACAGGATTCATTGTATGGTGCTCTTGACCAAAGCATTCAATAAAGACTGTTTTCCACCCATATCTCAGCAAACTAAAATGTGAGCCAAAAGTTCAGAAGTCTTGTACGGAGAAATAGGACTTCTTGTATGGTGAAGTTGAACGAAGCATTTCATAAAGATTGTTCCCCAGTCCCAGTGCATCTGACGATCTGTTATGAGAAATAATAATAATAATATATGTGTAAAGTGTAGTTCCGGCACAAGTACATACAATATTGTGAATGGAAAATGTTCGTGTATTTGGGGCGAGGTTACGCGCATCCTGCCGCCTGACCTTGAACGACGCAGCCGGTGTTTCCGGGGTCTGGTGGTGATTGAATCAGGCGTCATAGCGCCCGATTGAACATGGTATTGTCGCTTAAGGGTTGAGTGTTTCTGATTGAACATGCATTCCGTTTTAGAGGTGAACATTCGGACGAAGTGAAACGTAAGTACAGAGAAAAATTTACCGATACTGAAGCGCCCATCCCAATGCAGTGAGGGGATTAATTGAAAAGTTTCGTAAAACCGGATCAGTGAAAGGTGCTCCGAGAAGCGGTGGGCTTCGAGTGTTAACAAAGGAAAAGGTGGAGGATATTTGAGTTCGCATCACTGTAAGACGAAAGAAATCGGTTTGAAAATTGGCAGAACAAGCAGGCGTGTCGTACAGCAGCACCCGTAGGGCACTGAAGACGCGACTGCAGCTCTACTTGTACAAAATCAGAACAGTGCACGAACTCAAACACACAGACTACGATTAGCGTGAGGAATATTTCAGATGGTTCATGGACTTTATTAGTGACAACGGAGAGGATATTCTGGACGTCACGTTTTTCTCCGATGAGGCTCTTTTCCACTAATCGGGATATGTGAACAGCCAAAACAGTGGAATGCGGTCTTCCAATAATCCGTACCAGATACAGGAAATGCCATTACATGATCAGAAGATTGGTGTGTGGTGTGCGATATCTGGAAGACGCATAATTGGGCCCATATTCTTCGAGGGGACTTTAAATGCGGCAAGTTATTGTGATAATATCCTGTACCCATTCACCGGGCACTTTACGCAGGAGGAAATTGTTAATGGCTACACTTCCAGCAGGATTCCGCTACGATGCATTCAGCTCATGTATCCATGGCGTTGTTGTCTGATGTGTTCAGAAACAGGATCATGCCACCCCGGTGGCGCAGTAGTCTGCGCGAAGGCTTGGCTTCTGATTATTCGTCCGAAAGGGGTCCGTGTTCGAATCCCGGTGAGGCATAGATGCTGGGTTTGTCTTACGGCACTGGCTCTCTCCCTTCCCTGGAACCAGTGGCCCTAAATTAAATACAGGCGACTGCTTATAGCCCATTGAGTAGCTTACGGTGGTCGTTAAACTTCCAATCAACATAAAAATAAAAAACAAAGAAACAGGATGATCCCCAAAGGCATATTGCCGCCACGTTCACCCGATCTCACATCTCCAGATTATTATGTGTGGGATTTGCTAAAAAAATTCTGTTTACAAGAGCAATCCCAGTTCTCTGCCAGAACTTCAAGAAGCCATCACTACAGTAATCAGCAAAATTTCTCCGTTGGACCTGTCACGTGTCTTTAAAGACATGTTCAGACTCGTGGATGCATGTCTACACATTGGAGGGGCCCATGTTTAGCATTTATTGTAGCAGGTACCCTTGTAGTTGTTGTACGTGTATTGTCTTTCCAGGTGCACAGTGACTTTGGTCACACCCTGTAGGAGCAGGGCATTGAAGAGCATCGGTATTGCCAGCTCCCGCCAAACTCTCTGCCAACCGTCAGTACGGTAACCAATAATTTCCGCAAAGAGCAGGAAAAATCGTTTACAGTGGTGTCAGGAACACTGTGACTGGACACTGGAAGACTAAACAGAAATCATGTGGTCCGATGAGTCGAGGTACACCATGTTCTGTACCGACGGTCGACAGAGAGTTTGGGGGAGTCATAGGAAGCAATGGACCCTGCTTTCTTATAAACACAGCTCAAGGATCTGGAGGTGGAGTCATGGCGTGGGGGAGCATCCTTTTGTTACAGAACGGGTCCCATGAATTGCTGGAAGATCAGGTGTCCTCCAAGGATTATCTGAATATTGTTGCTGATCAAGTCCATCCTGCAATGCTGACTTTTTATCCAGCACATGATGGCTGTATCATGGATGACAATGCTACTATATGTAGTCTTCCAAGGATTATCTGAACTTTGTTGCCGATCAAGTCCGTCCTTTAATGTTGACTTTCTATCCAGCAGGTGATGGCTGTTTCATGGATGACAGTGCTACTGCATGTGGTCCTCCAAGGGTTATCTGAACATTGTTACCGATCAAGTTCGTCCTTCCATGTAGACTTTTTATCCTGCAGGGGATGGCTGTTTCATGGATGACAATGCTACGGTATGTGGTCCTTCAAGGGTTATCTGAACAATGTTACTGATCAAATCCATCCTTCAATGTTGACTTTTTATCCAGCAGGTGATGGCTGTTTCATGGAAGACAGTGCTAGTGTTTGTGGTCCTCCAAGGATTATCTGAACATTGTTACCGACCAAGTCCGTCCTTCAATGTTGACTTTTTATCCACCAGGTGATGGCTGTTTCATGGATGACAATGCTACTGTATGTGGTCCTTCAAGGGTTATCTGAACATTGTTACCGATCAAGTCCGTCCTTTAATGTTGACTTTCTATCCAGCAGGTGATGGCTGTTTCATGGATGACAATGCTACTGTATGTGGTCCTTCAAGGGTTATCTGAACATTGTTACCGATCAAGTCCGTCCTTCAATGTTGACTTTTTATCCACCAGGTGATGGCTGTTTCATGGAAGACAGTGCTAGTGTATGTGGTCCTCCAAGGATTATCTGAACATTGTTACCGACCAAGTCCGTCCTTCAGTGTTGACTTTTTATCCAGCATGTGATGGCTGTTTCATGGATGACAATGCTACTGTATGTGGTCCTTCAAGGGTTATCTGAACATTGTTACCGATCAAGTCCGTCCTTTAATGTTGACGTTCTATCCAGCAGGTGATGGCTGTTTCATGGATGACAGTGCTACTGCATGTGGTCCTCCAAGGGTTATCTGAACATTGTTACCGATCAAGTCCGTCCTTCAATGTAGACTTTTTATCCAGCAGCTGATGGCTGTTTAATGGATGACAATGCTACTGTATGTGGTCCTTCAAGGGTTATCTGAACATTGTTACCGATCAAGTCCGTCCTTCAATGTTGACTTTTTATCCACCAGGTGATGGCTGTTTCATGGAAGACAGTGCTAGTGTATGTGGTCCTCCAAGGATTATCTGAACATTGTTACCGACCAAGTCCGTCCTTCAGTGTTGACTTTTTATCCAGCATGTGATGGCTGTTTCATGGATGACAATGCTACTGTATGTGGTCCTTCAAGGGTTATCTGAACATTGTTACCGATCAAGTCCGTCCTTTAATGTTGAATTTCTATCCAGCAGGTGATGGCTGTTTCATGGATGACAGTGCTACTGCATGTGGTCCTCCAAGGGTTATCTGAACATTGTTACCGATCAAGTTCGTCCTTCCATGTAGACTTTTTATCCTGCAGGGGATGGCTGTTTCATGGATGACAATGCTACGGTATGTGGTTCTTCAAGGGTTATCTGAACAATGTTACTGATCAAATCCATCCTTCAATGTTGACTTTTTATCCAGCAGGTGATGGCTGTTTCATGGAAGACAGTGCTAGTGTTTGTGGTCCTCCAAGGATTATCTGAACATTGTTACCGACCAAGTCCTTCCTTCAATGTTGACTTTTTATCCACCAGGTGATGGCTGTTTCATGGATGACAATGCTACTGTATGTGGTCCTTCAAGGGTTATCTGAACATTGTTACCGATCAAGTCCGTCCTTCAATGTTGACGTTTTATCCAGCAGGTGATGGCTGTTTCATTGATGACAGTGCTACTACATGTGGTCTTCCAATTATTATCTGGACATTGTTTTCGATCAAGTCCATCCTGCAATGTTGAATTTTTATCCGGCGGGTGGTGGCTTTTTCAAGGATGACAACGCTACTGTATTTGGTCCTCTACGGATGATCTGAACAATGTTGCCGATCAAATCCATACAGAAATGTTGTCATTTTATATAGCAGGTGACGAGTGTTTAATGAAACGAAATCCCCGCTATTCTGGATCAAGTCAAGGAACCCTGACTAAAATTTCCCGTTGCAGTTAAATCCATCGCATCTCGATTGGATAGCCGCCTGTGACCATTTAGTTCAATGTAGCAGCACAGAAACTGTCTGCTCGGTGGTTAATGAACAATTAATTATCTCATAGCCTTCTTTTTGTTTGTTTGTTTGGGAGTTTAATGACCACATCGTGAGCAATCCGATGGGATATAAGCATGAATAAACAAAGACATTGCTCTTTCCACGTTTTATCAAAACATAGCAGCCGAAAAATTGTTATCCGGTCACCGCTGGGGATCTGAACCACAGATCTCTCGATATCTAGCTGAGTGCTATGTGGGTTTTTCTAGGTGCTGACAGAAAAAAACACATAGCGCCGTTGATTTCTGGCCACCGTAGCGTAAGGCTAACGCTCTCGGCTAGATATCGAGAGATCTAGGATTCGGATGTCCAGTAGTGACCGGATAACAATTTTTCGGTTGCTATGTGTTGATAAAATGTGAAAAGAGCGAATTCTTTGTTTTTTCACTGACGCTACGTATTTGGAGGATTTTCACTCGGGATATAAGCAGTTCCCCATATATTTTCCGGTACATCAACAAATAATTTCAAAAATGCATCATCGAAATCATTAACTTTCTTAATTAATTAAATCTTTCACAATCATATTCCTAATTAAATTCTACCGTACTATTCTACCGTACTATTTCAGATCGAACAAATACAACACTAGCCAAAAAGTAATAAATTACCATTCAAATACAACATATTTTTTACTAATTTCACCAATTAACACTTTGAATCAGTTTTAACAGTAGTACACAAACCGTAATACTCGTAATTAACAAGAGTAAAATTAGGAACTACATTCTTAAAACATTTTAAAAATTTAACAATTTCAGTTATTTGCAGTAGTTTAAGGCAATCGAACTATTTGCAAAAATACGAAACAAAACTATGCACGCACATTTCTTTAACAATTCCAAGATAGCAAATACACGATAACACATTTAATCAAAAGAAGAAAATGGATATTTAAATTAATATGAATCTTAAACCAGTATAACTATATTAGTAATCCGAATTTCTTGGCGTAGATTAAAAATCAAAGTTTCCAAGCTTTCGCACGTTGGTTTTTCAAGGAAGGTAGACTGCAAACTGGATAATAGAACTCTTCAACAATTTAAACGCGGTGACTTGACTTGACGATAAACGAACTTGCCTCTTGTCTTTAATTGTATAATTACATTTGCATCTCTTCGTTTATTATCAAGTCAAGCCATCGCGTTTAATTTGTCGAAGCGTTCTACCATCCAGTTTGCAGTCTGCTGCCTACCTTGCTTGAAAAAGCGATCTGGTTGATGTGCGAAAGCATGGAAACTTTCATTTATAATCTACGCCAAGAAATTCGGATTACTAATATAGTTATACTATTTTAAGTGTAATTGGTGTACAGTTCCTTGTTATTTCTTACTTAATATGAATCTTAATCACAATACACAGAGACAATGGACTTTTCATGTTATCTGACCGTCACTATTTGACTTCCGAATAAGAACGCTTTCAAGTAGTTCCCTATTTCGAATGTAGTACACAGAGCCATCGGCAGCAGATGCGCAGCGATCACGTAAATATATATGTGTACCACCTATGCTCAGTGATCACGTTCTTTTGACCGTTTATCTGCGCTAAATTTGAAAGTAAAACTCGTTGGGGCACTCGTAGGAACATGTTGGATTCGTACCTATGTAAATGTATGTAGCGAAAATGATTGAAAACTAATGACGATCCATTTTTAGAAATTATGAAAGATATCGTAGCGTATTGGCCCCCAGAGTGATATTGGTACCTAATTTGTAGCTATTTGTTTTCTTATACTGTATAATTTTTTTTCTTTAATATATTTCTTAAACAGTTTAAATTTTATAAAAAAGTGAATTAGTGGGTTTTTGTTGTTTATAGTGTCATTTCATATACCAATTAAAAAAAATCCCATAACGTTTATCGTGAACTACTTTCTCTCATGTTGGGTGTGATCAGGTTTTCATGCAAACAAAGCGGAACGTTACACTCAAAATCGGGAACTGCTTGAAAGCGTTCTTATTCGGAAGTCAAATAGTGTCATTTTATGTAAAAATGAACAAAAGCGAACAGTTTCGGGCAGATAACAGGAAAGGTCCGTGGCAATTTTTAAACAAAAATATTTACATTGTATTTTTTAAGTTAATAAGACAAACATTTTCAAAATGACATAGGGCCGTAAAACAACCACAAAATTCATGTTTCACCTGGATTTGAACTCAGCTGCCCCGGTGGCGCAGTGGTCTATGCACTGGCTTATGACCATTCGTTCGAGAAGGGTCCGGGTTCAAATCCCGTGAGGCATGAAGGCTGCGTTTGTCTTACGGTACTGGTTCTCTCCCAACCCTGGAACCAGTGGTCCTAAATTGGGCGCTGCTTATAGTCCACCCAGTTGCTCGTGGTGGTCGTTAAACCTTCAATCGAAAAAAAAAAAGTTCGAACCCAGACTCATCTCGGAGGAAAGGTGAAAAGCCAGTGCCATAAGGAATGCTCTTACAGCCTTTAATTAGAACGCAATAATTTATATACGTATAACGTTTTTTCGTACAAAACGGCTTTACAGTTCACTTAGTATCAAAAAATTAATTTCTACTGTTAGCCGAAAATATACACTTTCGAAATCGTAATGCAGCAAATTTAATTAAATCTATTCTCCTGAGGCATGGGAGCACACAGAATTATTTCTTTTTATGGTATATCTGACATCTTCAAAACAGCTCTCCTTCACGAGTTTACTTGACATAAACCAAATGTCGCAGAGTTCACATCACTTGTTCGCTTCTGCTTGGATTATTTTTCGAGTAGTTCAAGTAAAAACCGTATCGATTGGACGAGTGAATTATTATTAAAAGATTCTAGAAAAATAATGGTCTTGTTTTCGCCAGGAAGGGAAAATATTTCTCCTGAGAGACGAAGCCATGGCAACACGATTCGACGATGGTATTAAACCTGGATGAAGATTTCTAATCCAATTATTATTAGTGGTTGTTTACCTGTCCAAAATAGGCCGAACATAAGGCCTCATATTTTTAAACCCTCATATCTTTCATTACAGCAAATAATTATCGTGAAAATTTTTAATGGATGTTGACCAAGTTTATTTGGATAACGCTGTTTTTTTTTCTGGCTCGGCGTTATGTTTCTTTTTTCACAAAACAATGGGAAATTTGTAGATTTTGAAAATTTAAGCTGCTGCTAAAAGTAGCGAAGGGTAGTTAATATTTTACAAAATACAGTGAAGCCTCGGTTAGATGATTTTCTAAGGGATGGCCTTCAGAAACGCGAAATTTCAAAATGTTAAACACCATTGTAATATTTATTCCTTAATGAGTAAAAGATGTGTTCCTTATGATTTACGAAGGTCATAACAAAATTGCTGCATACGTTGATCTAAAACGGAAGCGGATGATGCAATCGGGAAAAGGATTGAGTCATGTCAAGGTCACACTCTCAACAATGCAGTGGTGTCAGAACGACCCGCTATCATTTTATGTGTGGACGTGGGAGGGTTTGGAAATGGAAGCGTGCAGCTCCTCAGGTCGAGTCATTGCGTTAGACCACAGCTCGTACGTAAAAATAGAAACTCTGCGGGGGAAAACTGTGACACAGATCCACACTGCCTTGCAAGAAGTTTGTGGGGAAGGAAATCTTGATGAAGGCACAATTTCTCGCTGGGTAACACCCTTTTAGGAGGGCCGAAGTAGCATCGAAGATCTTCACCGCACAGGCCGACCCCAAACGGCGACAGACAACACATCTGTCGCCATTGTTGCAACGCTTCTTGAAGAGAATCGCTGTTTTGCTACAGTAAAATATCGGGACGAACGCCGACTTACGTATAAAAGAGAAAAACTGTGGAAATAAAAAAGAAAAACTGTAGAAATAAAAGAGAAAAACGTATAACTATATATAAAAGAGAAAAACCAATATAGGCATCAGGTAAAACACTCGTATAAATTTGTATCAACACTCGTATAAATAAAATATAAATTTGTATCAACACTCGTATAAATAAATTTGTTTCGACACTCGTATAGTAAATTTGCATCAACACTCGTATAGTAAATTTGTATCAACACTCGTATAAATAAATTTGTATCGACACTCGTATAATAAATTTGTATCAACACTCGTATAAATAAATTTGTATCGACACTCGTATAATAAATTTGTATCGACACTCGTATAATAAATTTGTATCAACACTTGTATAAATAAAAGAGAAAAACGTATAACTCACTTAAAAAAGCGGTTGCAACTACATTAAAATGTCGGGAGTCACGCTGAATTATGTTTAAAAGTGAAGACCGTGTAACTCAGTTAAAAAAGCAGCGGTAGAAACTGAAGTAAAGCATCGAGACTAAGGCAGAATTTCGTATGTTTGGAACCTCGCCTGGCCAGATGGCGCTGCTATGGAGTTGTTGGAGTCATTTGCGCGATGAGCCCTCGAGTTCAAATGTTCTTTCTTTTACAACGAGTTAATTACACAATATATACAGATGATGAATGATGATATTTACATTATGAGTATGTTACAGGTGAGATGCAGGAGAAAAAAGAAACAAAAAATAAAGTCTTTGAATTTAACAGATATGATCATGATGAGGATACAATACTTGTATATGTTACCGCTAAAGCTCGAAAGCCGTTAATGTGCACATTACCTAGCTAATCTGCAGATTAACTGATTTGCTCCGTTAACGTGCGGAATCGAGAGTTTTCCGCATTTTACCTAGGTAATGTGCACATTAACGACTTCCGTATCGTTAAAGTTCAAAAGTTTGTTTCTCTCATTTCCTTTCCCTACACCTTCCCCCTCTCCCTCCACTTTTAGTTTCGTTTCGCCAGCGTCTAGTTGTCGCCGGTTGTTCTTATTTCTCATAATTGGCGTCGGCTGCCAGTGCGTAGCATAGCTAATTCTGTTTTCAAATTCGTGATGAAGCCAAGAAAGGTTTAGAAAAGTAAGCAAAGAAAATGTTAGCAGTTTCTAATGCAAAGCACCCAAATGTCGATGAAGGTGTCACTGTGCGAATTAAAGTACCCGAAGTAGACAAAGCAAAAACTGATGCCCGCTCGATTTTAGCTGTGGTTCTTAGTAAAACAAAGGATGGCTTTTATAAACTTGGTACTAAAACGGGTATTTTAAAACAATTGTATGCAAAATCTGAATTCAGTGTTTGCAAAAAAAGATTTTTAACGAAAGAAGATGTCCCTGCTGTAGAAATATCTTTACGTCAAACAGCAATAAAACAATCCCTTGGTACTGGGCAGGGTTTCAGAAAATGTGACTGCAAATCTAAATGTACCACAAATAGGTGTGCTTGTCGCAAAACCAATTGCTATGTAATTCAAAGTGTCACCAATCTTTAGATTGCACTAATAAGTAAGCATAATTTTATCATATGTTTTGCAAATTAATTTCCTTAATTATAATAATATTTTAAACCGTTTGATTCTTTCTATTGTAGTTTTTTAATTGATTGATGATTGATTCGATCAACTAATTTGTTGATTGTTTGATTGTATTAACTTGATTCTTTATACATCGAAAATTAAATAAATAACATTATGTTAATTTAAGCGTACAGAAACGTTGCTGTTGTTCCAGCAAAGATCTTATTTTCACTTTAACGAGTGCCTAGTAGGTAACGTGCAGACTATCTAGGTAATTTGCAGATTACCTAGGTAATTTGAGCAAAAACAATTTTCGGCACTTTAACGGATCACCCCAGTTAATCTGCACATTACCTAGATAATCTGTAGAATAACTGATTTCTGCACTTTAGCGGTAACATAACATATGCAATGAACAGAGGAAATCTTGACGTTGATGAACGTTGATGGAAAGCAGGTAGAGGTTCTGGTAAAACAAAAAACGAATTGTTCACTGTAAGAGAAAGAAAAAAAATTGTTCACTGTAAGAGAAAAAAAAATTGTGGAAAGTTTTATGAATTTTAAGGGTTCAGTTTGATACGATGATTGATGATCTCGTACCAACGATCAAGTGGAGACCAGTCTTTGTGGAATTTAGGCACACAGTTCTTGCGTAAAGCTTCCGCGTAATCTGTTTGTAGTCGGTCTGTTAGTCTGCAGCCGAAAAGCATCAATAGTTTCCTTTGAGCAGATTGAATTGTAGCAGTTGGGCAGGTCGAATAAGCGTGTAAGAGAAAAGAGTTTATGACATACTTGAGTAACACAAAATAGTAGGCACTTATAGCTGGCTTGTGAAGAGCTGTACAGTCAGGAGACACGAGGTAAAGATATTCAATGTTGGTGTGGCTGGTGGTGCAAATCTTAGGAAGAAGTGCAAAAACATAGGTAAACAGCGGTGAGAGTACTTGGCAAGTTGAGTAAATATGATGCACATAGCCTGGTGTGTAGCAGTAACGGCAGTTGGGAGATGATGTAAGCTGAAACCTGTGAATTACATTCGGAACAGGAAGTCTGTTGTGTAGGTGAAGCCAATGCGTGTCGATTTCCTTAGGATGAGCTTTAGTTGATTGTGCTGCATTCCAGGTGAAACGAAGTTCAGAAGGTTGTACGTTGAGAATAGAGCATGGAGAAGCATTGCGAAGGCGGGAGACTTGATATAACTTTTTGGAGGTTATAACGAAGTAAATTTCTCCGTCATTTTTGGTCTACGCCGGGATTCGAACCCGAGGCCGCTTATTCCGGAACAAGTCGCTCTACCAACTGAGCTACGCAGACGTTTATTCTGATTCCTATCTGCCTTTATGTCGTGTGCGTCCTGCTGGCAGGTACGTCACATCTCCCCCCGAAAGAGGGCCGGGGGCATGGCCCACAGGTCAGCCGTGACCATGAATCGTTGCAGGCAGCCATCCACTGTAGAACGTGCACTTGAGAACTCCCAGTCAATCTGCTGTGTGGAATGCAACATCACACATTTTTATTTTTCGAAGCGCTTGAGAAGGAATTCTCTGATTTTTCCTGTCTCGCGGTGTGGAAATAACAACACACCAATGCGAGATTTTGAACGGCCGGGTCATCCGGATAGTTCGGGCGCCATTATAACGAAGTAAATTTCTCCGTCATTTTTGGTCTACGCCGGGATTCGAACCCGAGGCCGCTTATTCCGGAACAAGTCGCTCTACCAACTGAGCTACGCAGACGTTTATTCTGATTCCTATCTGCCTTTATGTCGTGTGCGTCCTGTTGGCAGGTACGTCACAAGGTGACGGAGTGCAAAAGATATGATTGTTCTTGTAAAGTAATTGTGAACGGAAGCCGAAGAGGAGCTGATGCTGTGGGAATCAAGCCTTGAGTGGTTGCCAAAAATGGAAATGACTGACAGATAGCATCCTTGAGACTTTGGAATTTAACTGCATTTTTAGTGGTTGAGGGAAGATGCACTGAGAGATCGTTTAAAGTTTTCCAAGTAAAATCCTAATTTACCAGTTGTGAAACAGTGACAATTCCAGCTCTTAACCAAGTAGGGTAGAAGAAGTATTCTTGGTGTGCCGGGTGCAGGGAAGAAGAATAAAACAGTGGTTCTGCAATAAGGTCAAGTGTTGTGCTAGGTGAGAGTTTTTTCAAGGAAAGCTGTTTTAGGAGTGAAATGGCTTCTTTATACACCGGAGAGAAACGGAGAGGAACCAGCTGGTATCTGTCCATTCGCAAAAACGTGAGAAACGTTAGATGGGGGTCCCTTGGGGATGAGAGAACATCATTGATAATCTGAGAAGCAATGGTTGGCCTTAGAAGAAGATTGATGAAAGTCATGATCCTTTGAGTATTGTATTTACTTTGGATATCACATAAGTCGCTGCCTCCAAACTTGACGAGCTGTCTTTTGTTGTTTGTTTTGAAACGAGCTAGATAGAACCCGTTGTGTATTCTTTTGGTGTAATAAAGGTTGTTGCTTGTATTCGATGTTGTTTTTTAAGGCTATAAGGCTTTCATGACGTATTTCGATGTGGTTTTTGCGCGACTATAAATATCTCCATCATTGGTTCCTGAGCTCGAACAAAACGTATAAACGAGAAAAACGTTTAACTTAGTTAAAAAAGCGATAGAAACTACAGTAAACTATTGGCACAAACGCTTAATTACGTATAAAAGGAAAAACGTACAACTCAGTTAAAAAAGCGATAGAAACTATAGTAAAATATCGGCACTAACGCTGATTTACGTATAAAAGAGAAAAACGCATAACTCAGTTAAAAGAGCGATAGAAAGTACAGTAAAATTTCGGAACTAAAGCTGAATTACGTATAAAAGTGAAAAACATATAACTCAGTTAAAAAAAGCGATACAAACTACAATAAAATATCAGCACAAACGCTGAATTACGTCGTATATTACTTTAATCTCCCTCGTGATCTTTCCAAGACCCAGTAGGTGGCATTCATGTCTGGTTTTGCAAAGCCGCTAGAACTACAGTGGGTTTACCTCATTCATCTAGTAATGATTAAACCTCTGAAACACGTCACTGCCACGCAGTTCATTGGCTGTCGACAGCCGACCGCGCATGCGTTTTAAGAACAGCATTGACCAGCGGCTAACGGAGGAAGTTTTTTTTTCGCTTTGTCAGTCTCTGAATTGTATCTCTGAACTGAATAAAAATCAACGATTCCTTTCATTTATTATGCTTATGTAATTTCATGTCTCTGATTGAAATCAAAATCTGTTTTGGTTTCTGATTTCAATCGGATCATGTGAGAAAGCAGAGGTTCATAACTCATGCTGTAAGTACCACTTTGATTTGGCACACTGTGTGACCTTGTTTTTTTTTCACTTTTGTACTGAAGTTTCTGCTAATCTGTTGGAGGAAAGGAATGAGCAGTATCAGTTCCTGAAAAAAAGAAAAAGATTTTGAGCAACTGGAGTGTATTTACAAATTTTTAAGATGACAATCCGATTTTTGGTGTAAATGTGACAAGGAGGGTAAGTCAGATAATATCAGAAAACTTGAAAATTTCATCGTCCTGGAGCGGGACTCTAACCCGCGTCTCCCAGATAGCGCCCGGGTATGCTAACCACTACACCACCCAGAACGACCAAATCTCAAGTTTCCGATTAATTTTTGATCAAAATACATAACGGCACAACGCTGCGGTGATGGTACGACGAAATACGATTTATTGATTTCTTTTTAACCATGTTATGTTGATGAGCTCTACACTGAATAAATTGTATCAGCCACTTTTATATTGTGATATTTTTAATTCAACGAAACTCTGTAAGTTGTTTAAAGGGGATTTGTGATCACGAGCTGTACGTCCAAAAAGAAAAAGAAAAAGAAAAATACAGGTAGGCTGAGTTCTGATTGAGCTATCAGTTTGGAACGCAGGACTACGACTTGCAGATCAGAAAGTTGAAGTGAGCTAGTCGAGTATGGTTTCAAAGCGTTTATTTAATTTGTTATAGCTAACACAGTTCTATTATGTGAAAAGTAGCTTGCATAATTTTGTAAATAATGGTGAACACTTTGCGAACCCAAAGCAGATCAATACACGAATTACACAACGTGGTGCTCTGTCTTCTTGAGCTTCTTACATTCCTAAACAGCGAATAGCAAAAGAGCAAGTGGTCAGGAGTGATGATGGAAAATTTTGACAATTGCCGCGGAATTCTGCAAATTCCGCGGCATTGTCGAAAATGTTAGCCCGTTCACACGAAAAATTATTTTTTTAATTTTAGTTTAAACTATTGCGATATGTTCTTCATACATTTGAATAGATCTCGTCGAGAGCTTTGAAACGATACCACGTACACTCGTTTTGCGCTCACGGTTGTCCAGATAAACCGTGATATTATCAAAAGTTTTCACCGGTTCACAAGAAAACAATTTTTAAAATGTTCAGTTCAAACCATTAGGAAAGGTTCTTGGTATATTTGAATACATGTTGTTGAGAGCTTTAAAACGATACCACGAACAGTCGTTCGTGTTGCCTACACGGTTGCCGAGATAGACTGAGTCAAACGCGGCGGCACCCGAGAAATATTACATCGCCTCCACCCGCACACAGGGAGCGACGGAAGTGTCGCTCGCACTATGTACTGCGCAGTACGCGAATTGGACTCCATGCTGTTTAAGAATATACTAACACGATTAGTGTGCGGCACGTAGTTTTAACGCTATAATGATTTCAATTGGGACCAATGTTTTTCACAGGGGTCGGTCGTAAGCTGCCGCATATTATCCGCGGGCGGCCGTAAGTCGCCCCATAGGTCAAAACAACTACGAAGCGCATATAAACATGTCATCGTAAGTTCCACATCTTTCTCAATAGGTCCGTGAGACGTTTAGTGGTCGTCTAATTGTTGCGTTAAGTAACAGACAAAAATTCAAAACATCGTGAACGATTTATCCCTTAGAATGAATATCTGATTTCGTATCCCAGTGTAAAGGAAAAAGTCCCTGTCTTAAAGGCTTAGTATTTCTACGTCATTCAGTCAGTCAGTTCGAGCAGCAGAACTCACAGCTAACGAAATAAGATTAGAAAAGTTAACAATCGTGTAGATAGTTTATTATTTCCAAGGAACAAATATGAGACATTTTATTTGCTCATTCATAGTGCTGATGCTATGCGTAAAATTTGTTCTATACTTGGTCCGTCAAACTAGACAAATATGCAGAATAATAATTGAAATTTTGAGACGTTCGACAAATTTGCCGCTGTAATAACATTATTGTAAGCCAATTCCGCTGTACACGAAGTTATTAAATTTACGTTCGTCTGCCATTTTGTTTAAATAAAACGTTCTTTTTCTGTTAAGTATCCTTCGACGCCAAAAGAGCTTGCATTATCACTAATCGAATGTTTACTAATCTCACCTTCGTACAGATAGGAATTTAATTTAGCACTCTTTATTGAAAAATGTCAATACTAGAGTTCGTTTCATTGCGATTTACCTCCTGCATTAGTAGCGTCGCAACATGTTGAGCTTAGAATTATATTAAATTAATATTTTACGAAAATGTGCGGACTGTTTATTTTTCGCGTCTTGACTTTTCTAATGAGCATGAAACTAAAATGACGGAAGAAGCATACAGATAGTTGTTCTAAGAGTATTTGCGGGACATTTATACAGATCAAAGAGGAATAATTATCCCTTCAACTGTTTCTACAAGCTATGTTGTCTTGAGTATTCATTTTGCGATGTTTCGGATTACAAGTCCTAATTTAAAGAATAATTTTAGCCGTTGAATGCATTTTAATGGAGATATCGTAAGATTCGCATATTTTCTCCAATTCATCTTGATATACTATCTTTACCCCACTACTTTCCCTAACGAAGAATTAATCGGAAAATATAACAAGAATGATGAAACCAAATTTTCGGTTGTAATGAGGGCATCATTTAAATCTTTTTCGATACGAATAAAATATTTAAAAATTATCCGAAGATATTTAAAATTATTCCTACAGCGGTTGAAAAATCTGTTACGAAAATTAACAAATTCTGCTCTAAATATTTCTCTTAGCTGAAGTAACGTATCAGAGACAAAGCAATTTTTACATCAAACAATTTAAAGAACAGATATTGAGGAAAACATGATCTAAATTTACGTCCCCTAGCGGAAGAATTATGAATAAGGGAAAAGTATAAATTATGTGAAGGGTGATCTTCACAGCAGCGCTATATTAAGGAAAAATAATTTTTCAAATACGTCTCTTGGAACCTGAGATAGCGAGAAAAAGATTTTGGCATTTCCGCCCTCTAGCGGGTAAACTGTTCACTATTTTAAAAAAGGTAATATTTCCCATCTTTACAATAATGAACGGCATACAATCAAAAAGAGGAATTTTTCAAAAGGATTTTTAGAAGCGGAGATACAACATCAAACAGAAGTACATAATAACACCACCTAACGCCCGAACTGTGAATTATAAAACCCAAAGAGTAGAGGCAAAGTGTTCCACAAAGCAAAGAGTATACAGTGCTCTAAGAAATCTGCAAATCGGACTTTTAAAAGCAGAGATATTAACAAAAAACGATAAGACCTTTGCGCCCATAGTAGTGAAGTGATGCACAGCTTTTGGCAATAAAAGCACACAAAACGTTTTGGCAGTTTGTAGTATCTGATCGAAAGAGTTTTCAAATGGACTTTTGGACCTTCAGATGTCTGCAAACAGAAACATGAATTTCTGCCCTCTCTGTGGCACACGTGTGCGCGAAGAAATATCTGGAATTACATGCAAAATATTTCGCACCCGAAACGCCTTCAGACAAAGAAATGTTTCAAATCGGGGCTACTAGAATAAGAGATATCAAGAAAAACAAGATATACATCTAAGCCCATGACGGAAAAATCATGCACCGTTTTCAACACAATATTTCCTGAAAACGTTTGTGTGGTGGTGAGTGGTATCTAATCGCAAAAGAATTTCTTTTAATTTATCTTTCCGAAGGACAGATATGACTGAAAATATATCAGAAACAAAAATAAAAACTTACCCCCACCCCCAGTGGCCAAAACATTCTTCACAAGAATTCGAAATTACATGCTAAACATTTCTCACCAGCAGCTATATCCAATGCAAAAAAATAATTTTTCAAATCGGACTATTAGAAGCAAAGATATCGGGAAAATCGCAATTTAACTTTATGCCCCTAGCGGAAAAACTATACATTACTTGAGGGCAAAGGGACATCTAAATGAGGGAAGAAAACAGATTATAGTACCGAGCAAAATAAAAATGGTACAGTAACAGGAAATAGAGGGAAAGTTTGACAAGAATGAAGGATTTCTAATTAAAACTACAGTACATGAAAGAGATGCTACATATACTTTAGACATTACGAAAGGTAATAGTACCAAAGTTTGTCCAGCCTTTCCGGCGGACGTTGTTACACATGGAATGAAACGGAAAAGAGCTCCAGGGGAAGATGGAATTACAGTAGATATTATACAAGAAGTAAGCAGAGAAATAGAAACTACACTCGTCCAAGTTTTCACTTGATGTTTCAATGAAAAGAAGATTATTTAGGATTGGAACAATGCTATAATTATCCTGCTACATAAAAAAAGGGTTACATTAAGGCTTTCAGGAACCACAGGTTCATCAGCCTCCTATGAGAAGTTTACAAAATCTTCACTAATGTTCTTTCACACCGCTTGAAGGTAACAGTGGATATGGCTCAACCGAGAGAACAAGCTTGATTTAGGAGTGGCTACAGCACTATAGATCGTATCCATGTACTGAGAGAATTAATTGAAAGAACTAGGGAATATGAACTTCCATTATATATGGCTTTCATTGATTATGAAAAGGCCTTTGTTTCCGTGAAACGATAAACAGTTACAATGGTTCTAAAATCCTGCGGTATTGAAGATGCTTACATTAGCATCATTAATGACATCTATGAAAATGCTAGTGCAAATGTTAGTTTATTTGAGGATATATCACTAATAAATATTGGAAAAGGAGTGAGACAAGGTGGCATCATACCTCTCAAACATTTTAATGCCAATCATTGAACTGGGAAAACAAAGGGGTAAAGTTAATGGAGTTTATTTAACTCACCTTTGATTTGCTGATGACGTAGTCATTTTTGCAAATGTCCCTACATAGTTGCAGAGTATGATCCAGTGACTTTCTGACAAGAGTAAAGAAGTGATGTTAAAAATGGTCTTTCAGAAGACAAAACTGATGTATAAAGCTTTTACAAGAAATGAAGATTTATAGATTGACGGGGAAAAGCTGGAGATAACCGATACCTACATTTATCTTGTACAGAAGAAGAGATCACATTGGTGAAGAAATTATTCAACATATGAAACTTGGACGGAGAGTTTTTGGAAGAAACGGTAAACTTTTCAAGAGTAATATGCCATAATGTCTTAAAAGAAAAGTGTTTAATCACTACATCCTTCCAGTGCTTACGAAAGAGCAGAGACGTGGACCTTAACTAAAGCAGACATACGAAGTCTGCAGTCAACTGAAAGCAGCATAGAGAGATGCATGCATGGTGTAACCAGGAGAGATAGGAAGAAGAACACGCGGATAAGGAAAATGACAAGAGTGGAAGGCATCATGACCAGAGTAACATCCCTGAAATGGCTGTTGGCAGAAGATATTGCCAGAAGGACAGACCACAGTTGAACAACGGAAATTTTAGACTGGATTCCAAAGAACAGGAAAAAACCCAAAAGAAGTCCACATGGGAGATGGATGCATGACATTTGAAAGCATGCGCGATTGACCTGGAGGAGACTGGCGCAAGACAGACCGTTGGGGAAGAAACTTGGGGAGGCCTTCATCCAGCATTGGATTGTTAATGGTTGACAATGATGATGCTACAATTTCCTCAAAACAAAAAGGGATTTGAAAAAATATTTTTACCTCCCGGTAATTTTTATCACGAAGGACAATTTACGCGCAATTTCTGTTTGAAATAACGTATGATGTCATCTCTAGCGAGCGTCAGTATATATTGTATTTTTTCTTAAATCTTTCCTTACAAAAATTAAATTTTAAAAATTCTTTTTGTGATATATTGAGGTCACAACAAATATTTCATGAATGTTTCTCATGCATTTTTTAATACTCTGTGACAGAACACATTTACATTAGAGGGTGTAAGTGCATATATGTGTTTCTAACATGTTTGCAGACGTGCCTACGCTTCTAAAAATTTAACTGAAAAATTGTTTTTCAGACAAACTCCACTCATTGCGGAAAACATTTATGTATACTTTTTCTTAATATAATGTTCCGTTCTCTCCTTTAGGGGGCACTTATATTAATATCTGTAATAATGATATCCCTGCTTATAATGGTTAGATTTAAGGCTCTACGAGACCCGCATCTTGTATTGCTGCCTTCTCTTGTTAACCAACGGGCAAGCGTATTTCACAAATTGCTCGGGCAGTTTTGCACATTTTGGAACAACGTTTGTGGCTAACGCAAGATATATGGTAAATAAAGAGTTCCCTGGTTTCAGATTTTCATTTTGGACTCTTTAAGTATTTTTTATTAATTAATAAAACTATGGAAGACGCTTTGGTACGACTTTCGCTGCAGATAAAAACTGAAGGGAAAGGTCAATAAAAATTCTGAAACCAGGGAACTCTTTATTTATCATATATCTTGCGTTAGCCACAAACGATGTTCCAAAATGTGCAAAATTACCGGAGCAATTTGTGAAATACGCTTGCCCGTTGGTTAAAAAGAGAAGGCAAAAATACAAGATGGCGGGTCTCGTAGAGCTCTTCTTTTGTTACTGATAGAGCTTGTGAGAAGGAGTGGTTTAAAGGTATTTCCAAATTTTTGTGGCAAACGTTTTGCCAGTAGGATTTTTAAGTGCCTATTTCTGTCTGTAACTTTCTCGGAACCGTATCTTTGTTTCCAAAAACTCAATACGGGAAAAACTCTATGCTTTGGATGTGTTTCATTATGAGAAATCACTTGTGGCAAATTTGTAATTTTCCGAAACACATGTTTCTGCCGTTGGTTGCCGAACGTAACTATTTCTATTTGTGGAGGCTTTAGCGATTGCGCAGAAATCCCGTTGATCATTTTTTTAGTTGTCGGTTCAGTAAGCTTTGAAGAAAACTGTTTTAATTGCGCATTTAATTATGAGCAGATTTCCTTTAGGAAGCGAAAATATTAGGGGTATGCAAAAGTTTCCGCCGTTTTAAGAAGAAAGGGGACAGAAACAATCAGGAAACCAGTACACATTTATTCAACAAAATGTTAGCCGCCAGCATCAATGAGCTTTTGTCATTTTTCAGGGAACAAATGAATGCCTCTCTGATAGAAGGACTCGGGTTTTGAGCTGAAGAAGGCAGTGACGAAATTTTCCGCCTCTGGAACTGTGGTGAACCACTGTTGGGCTAGGGCATGTTGCATAGAGCGAAACAGATGAAAGTCTGAGGGTGCAATGTCCGGGGAGTAAGCCGGGTGCATTAAAACCTCTCAATGTAACTGTTCAAGTGTTAATTTCGCGGTGGCACCGACATGTGGTCTGGCATTATCGTGTTACAGGATGACTGAGCGGTGTCCTTTACCTGTCCATGGGCGTTTTTTGCTCGATTGCGGCGTTCAGTTTCATCAACTGATTGGTGTATCGTTGTGCAGTGATTGTTTCGCCCGGTTTCAACAGTTCGAAGTGCAGCCCTCTATGCACATCCCACCACACACACAACATAATCTTTTTCTTGTGAACATCCTGGTTTTTTTTTTTTTTTTGATTGGAGGTTTAACGACCACCGTGAGCAGCTCAATGGGCTATAAGCAGTCGCCCGTCCCTAATTTAGTGTCACTGGTTCCAGGGAAGGGAGAGAGCCAGTGCCGTAAGACAAACACAACATCCATGCCTCACCGGGATTCGAACCCGGACCCCTTTCGGACGAATGATCAGAAGCCATCGCTTAGACCACTGCGCCACTGGGGCGGCCATCCTGTTTTGCAGTGAATGTTGATGGCTCGCCTGGGTCGACCCAGAATCGCTTGCGTACGGGGTTGTCGCTATACACCTATTTTTCATCACCGGTGACAACCTTCCACAAGAAATTCTTCCCTTGAATCCTCTTCAGCAACGACATGCAGATGCCCAATCGTTGACCAATATTACGCTCCATTAAAGTATGTGGAATCCCCTTACCAATCTTCTGGATCTTCCCTAAGGCATGTAGACGACGTACCACCGTTGATTGAGATCACCTTTCTTAAACCTGGCAAACCATTCCCGACACGTCCGCTCACCCATAACCGTTTCACTATACGCCTGACATATTGAACCGTATGCTTCACTCGCACTTTTCCCTAAATTAAACTTGAATGACAAACAGTGCCGCAAATGAACTTTATCAACCGCCATGCTTGGCTTCATGTACGAACTGACAGCACTGGTCGCCGGCCGGTTAGACCCCTACAGCGACCAATAGCGGGGGCAGGGGAAACTTACGCATGTCCCTAATGCATTGTCGTTTTCGCTCAACCTTTTATTTTCTAAGTCTGATTTGAAACACTCTTTATGCACAAAGAAAAAAATGAGATACATCCAGAAGGAATAATTTAATCGAGATGAAAATTGGTAACTGCAATGCACATGTACTGGAAAAAAGATTTTCAAATCTCCTTTCCAGGGCAGTTGGACCATTTAATCGCATAAAACAGCTACACCAGTGGAAAGAGTCGGTACGCTGTAGCGCCACCTCTGGCGAGGATAGAAGATGTTATATTGCGTTCCATATACGCATGCAGTTCACGGATACTGTCCTGAGGTATATCATGCGAGATGGTGTCCAAATTGTGAGCCTGTTGGCCGACATTCCGCGATGGGTGTAGGTTGCGTCCCATCATGTCTCAAACATGTTCGATCGGTCAGAGGTCGGACGGTCGGCCAAGCCGTAGAAGGGTCTCGACATCACGGAGGTAAGCCAAGGCGAACTGTGCCGTGTATGGCCGGGCATTATCCTGTTGAAAAATTGCTTCGTGATAATGCTACAGAATCGACGTAGAATGTCGTCGACGTAGTGTTAAGCCGTGAGAGTGGTACAGAGGACTATCAAGCGTGTCCGGCTATCGTAGGAAATGGCAGTCCAAGCAGTCACTCACGGTGTGCGAGCCGTGTGCCGTTCCACGGTAATCAGTGCGGTGGCCGGCTCTTTTCCAGACACGTATGCGCTCCGTGTAGAGTCATAGCATCCTCAAATTTAGTACCCATCAAATTTAGTAGAAGCGTGTCCGGCTGTCATAAGAAATGGCGGCCCAAACAGTCATTTACGGTGTGCTAGCCGTGTGCCATTTCCCGGTAATCCTTGAGATGGCAGGCTATTTTCCAGACACGTATGCGCTCCGTGTTGGATCACAGCCTGCTCATATTTAGTTCCCATCAAATTTAGTACAAGCGTGTCCGGCTGTCTTAGGAAATGGCTGCCCAAACAGCCATTTACGTTGTGCTAGCCGTGTGCCGTTTCACGGGAATCTGTGAGATGGCCGGCTCTTTTCCAGACACGTATGAAAAGTGCCATATTGGCACTTCGGCACTATAGGCACTTGGTGCCTACGGCACAAAGTGCAAGCCGTGACACAACACGGAGTGAAACGCGACGCCACTGGACAAGATCTCATGTTGATCTTTCCCTTTTGCACTGCAATCGGTGCCGGTAATGCTCGCTGTCAATGGTAGGCGGTGGAGTGGCCTTCTAGAATCTAGTCCCCGTTCTGCAATTTGTCTGCCAGCGGTCCAGATAGCCCCAAGTACCTGTAGATGACGCAACATGGCCTCGGAAGATTGAGAGCGCCGAATTGGGTTCTGTTCGAGTGGCTCTCACTATTGCTCGATCCTCGCGTTCTGTCGTTGGCGTCGGAACGCGACTGCTCACGTGCCACTCTGTTGTTAACCCCGTCGACCCATTAGCGCCAACATGATCCGATTTCCACGTCGCACAGTGGTTCCAAATACAAATCTAGCTGATCAAAAGGTATATTTTTTGTAGCAACAAAACAACTTAAATACAGTCGTACTGTAATCCTAAATAGTTGTGTAGCTACGACTCACAATCAGTTTTACAAAAGAAATAATTGGGTCTTAGCAGGAGCACGTAGAGGTCACATGTTTAGTGCAACCATCGTTTTCTCCTTAGCATCGCCCAGCAGTTGCCTTCGGAACTATGATCTGTGTACACGTAATTTATTTTCGATCCTATTCGGGTCTTCGGTAAATAAAACTACAGGTATCTGCCTACAGCTTTAGTGCATTTTTAAACTTTAACACTGTGTTATTTAGTTCTTATGTTCATTAATTATAAGGGACGTATTCCATGAAATTTTTTAAAGATGTAATTGAAGTAACAGGCTTGCAAAAGCAAAGCCCGTAAAAGTACGTTGTGAAAGTATATTCAGCGTTTAAGTTAGTCATTTAGGTGTGTAATTATAACTGTTTTATGACCAACTTGAACCAACTTCTTTTTTGATTAATATTTTAGTGATGGCGGACGGAATGCCAAGAAGAGAGCTGTTTGATGTTTGGCGGAATGAAAAAAAAAATATTTCAAGGAGATTAGCCTGTGTGTGTGTTTATATATTGACTAAATATGGCTTGGAGGATCCTGAGGGACATATTCGTGAACTAATGCAGAAAAAAGTGCTGAATTTTGTAAGAAACTTAAAGAACGGTGGACTAACTGGCACTATGTATTGAAAGAATTCTTACGAAAAAACAGTGATTGGTTGAGTGTTAAAATGATTTTTTTAGAAGTAGACAGTGCTCAAGAAAGAAAAAACATAGGTTGTCCACGAAAGTTGTTCCATGAGAGTATGCCGGTATTAGTCAAAAAAGGAAATTGAAACCATTGTTGGAAACACGCACTGTTGGTGAGATTGTTCTTGTTGAGGAAATGGGTTTGCGATCTGCAGGCAGGCGTGATGCGGAACAAATAGTAAAGCAAGTAAAAAGGTTTTTCCCAGACAGAGCCACGAAAATGTAAAAAAGCCTATCAATCTCCATGTATCAAAGCGCCCATTAAAATGACATGTGACGAAGCATTAGCCTTTTTCGTGGATAAAAGGCTTACAAAGGAACAATACATCTCTATGCGTCAGATAGGCATAGCTCACAATGCTGATATTTTCCCAAATTATCATATGCTTCTTGAAGCAAAAAAGCGATGCTATCCAGAAACAAGTTAGTAAAATCATGCAAAGCATTGATTATGATACGCTTTCCAACATACCAGAAATTATTACTCAAGTTATTTGGATAATGGCTGTGAAATAAATCTCGCGCCTGTGTCCTGACCTTTGACCCCATTTCGATTATATTCAATACAACCGGTTCACTATACCTCCGGAAAAACATGATAAAGTTTTGTCGCAATCCAAGCATTTTAGGTACGTTATGATGCACAAGGGCAATGGAATGGATCCCACTCCAGTGTCCTGACATTTGACCTCATTTCGCCCATTTTCAATAGGGTTCGTCCCCAGTGACTCCCTACCACATACTAAAATTTCATCGAAATCGAACCATTTTTACGCAAGTTATGACGCATAAGGGCAATGGAATATATCCCGCTCTTATGCCCTGCCTGACCTCTGACCCCATTTCGCCTATTTTAAATAGCGTTCGTGCCCAGCTGGTTCCCTACCACATTCTAAAATTTCATCGAAATCGAACCATATTTACGCATGTTATGACGCATAAAGGCATTGGAATGGATCACGCTTTTATGTCCTGACCTTTGACCCCGTTTCGCCCATTTTCAATAGGGTTCGTCCCCAGGTGGTTCCTTACCACATACTAAAATTTGATCGAAATCGAACCATTTTTAAGCAAGTTATGACGCATAAGGGCAATGAAATATATCGCGCTCTTATGCCCTGCCTGACCTTTGACCCCATTTCGCCCATTTTCAACAGGGTTCGTGCCCAGGTGGTTCCCTACCACATACTAAAATTTCATCGAAATCGAACCATTTTAACGCAAGTTATAACGCATAAAGGCAATGGAATGGATCCAGCTCTTATGTCCTGACCTTTGACCCAATTTCACCCATTTTCAATCGGGTTCGTCCCCAGGTGGTCCCCTACCACATACTATAATTTCATCGAAATCGAACTATTTTCACTTGAGTTATCGTGCGGACAGACGGACGGACGGACAAAGCTGGAGCATATACGCTTCTTCAGTTCAACATAATTTTATTAACAAGGTTGGGTTCAGGAGGCAACCTACGGTTGGAAAGCGTAAACAATGGAGATCACTAACTACTCTGCAGAGGTACAACTGCAGTCATTGCTTGATCACAGTACACACCGTTTAGTGGTCGTCACAGTTGATAAAGGAAGCCGTACTTCCAGTTGGGATGATGTCTGAGGAAGCTCAAGAAGCCCGGAATAAGGACTATAAGACTTTCAGGGAACATAATACTCGTAAATTTTGTAGAGCCGATTCAATGACGGACTTGATGCACATGCTATTACGTTCCTAGGACCCGAATGTAAGCAGTCTTCGAGTCAAACCTCAAAAGAGAAGTAAAAGTATATCACCTGATGTACTGAGACTACTCCAAGATCCAGGTAGCAGCGATGATGATGATGTTGGAAAATGAATAAATGTACATCTCTCTGAAACCTGTAAATATTTGAAATGTGTGTTTATTTGACCACAATTGGTGTTCTGTTTAAGTCGTATTAAATCTGTTTAAATCGTTTTTATTTTGTTAAAACAAGAACAAAGTCTTAAAAATATTTGAACTAAATCTTACAAAGCTATAAGAATATCTTTAACACAATAAAATAATTAATTGAAAATGCAACTTGTAAATTCGTATAAAATTCTATGACAATCTGGTTTATAGGAGAGGAGTTATTAATTTTGATCAGCTAGATTTGTGTTTGGAACCACCGTGCGTCGCTCCGATACAAAAGCCTGGTGATACAGCGACTTTGCCGAACTGTTTCTCTCAGCCCAACCATACGTCTTCTTTCAAACTCACTCACCTGCTTGTAGTGTGCACGAATCCGACGACGAGGCATCCTCACAGTCTCTGGATTCTAATGGAAACGTAATCTGCTGTCACAATTGTCCCTGCGTGCGAGGTTTGCTCTTGTTGTACTCTCCTCGATGCGTGATTTCCAAGCGCTGCAGTGATCCACCGTGTACTCATTGGTCGTTATTTTGCATGTTTGGTCCAGAGGTACTGAGTTTCATCAGGATCGAATATGCGTCTCGGGTGTTCCGTTCTTTTTTTGGCAAAGTCATCTTCAAAATTTGTAAAAGAGTGTATAGTTTTTCTGTCGGAAGGGATTCAAAAGTCAGGATCATTATACTCTAGAATTCGGTGTCATCTTTCTTGTTTTTAGTTTTATTTTTCCAGAAAGGCTTGTTCATTACATCTGGTACTGTCGTCTGGTCTTTTGATGCTATGCATTTTTCCGGACAGCAGTAATGCAAATTCCATGCATGAAATTTGGATGTAACCGAAACAGCTAACGAAAGTAATGAAAGCCATTGTTGAAACCTTAGCTTTGAACAGTGTCCCATGAAGTGACGCAACAATTGTTAATTTCATTGTTACTCAACAATATATTTTACCAAACTGTCGCATTTAATGAAGTTTAACATACACTCAGGTGCCAAAAAAAAAAAGAAGGAATCTGGGAAAAGCAATACCATTTTCATTACTTCCCACCACGCCGGTAAATGGTATTATCCGCGAACCACGTGTGTGTAGGGGCAGATACATCTGCACGCTCAAGTAGTAACATTCGCAGTTCAGATGGAAGCCTATCGGGATTAAAGCAATTTCGAAACTCGGGGGAATCCAGAGTGCACAATCTGTGTTGCTCGAAAACCCCCTGAACGATCGTGAACAGTGGCGTGTGGCACACATCGTAACATTCGCGTTGCATGCATCATTGCCGCAAATCACAGCGCAATTCAGTGCTTGGACCAGTAGCAGCATTAGCGTTTGAACATTGCAACGTTCAATATGTTGTATCGGATTCTGGAGCCAACACACCACCCGGGTGCCGTTACTGACCCGACGCCACAAGGCTGTGCGCCAGGCCTGGAATCGGGAACACCGCCATTGGACGAGAGATGCCTGGAAACGTGTGACCCGACGTTACGAGGCTGAGCGCCTCGCCTAGGCTCGGGAACACCACCATTGGACGTTACGTTACTGGAAGGGTGTGACCCGACAACACAAGGCTGTGCGCCTTGCCTGGAATCGGGAACACCGCCATTGGACGAGGGATGCTTGGAAACGTGTGACCCCGACGTTACAAGGCTGAGCGCCTCACCTGGACTCGGTAACACCGCCATTGGACGAGAGATGCCTGGAAACGTGTGATCCGACGACACATTAGGCTGTGCGCCTCGCCAGGGCTCGGTAACACCGACATTGGACACGAGATGACTGGAAACGTGTGACCCGACGACACATTAGGCTGTGCGCCTTGCATGGGCTCGGGAACACCGCCATTGGGCGCAAGATGACTGGAAAAGTGTGACCCTTTACACAAGGCTGAGCTCCTAGCCTGGGCTCGGGAACACAGCCATTGGACACAAGATGACTGGAAACGTGAAGTGTGCTCCTATGAATCGTGATATCAACAGCATTTGGCAGATGGCCGACTCTGGGTGTACCGATAGCCCCACAAGGCGATGGATTCCGCATGACTACCAGGAAGAGTACAGGCCGGCGTTGGCTCTGTTATGGTGTGGGGTAGTTTTGACAGGCACGCATTGGGACCTCTCATAGCATGAAGACCGCTCTGACTGGTGGAGGCAACGCAACCATCCTTGGGGAAAATTTGCACCCGTTCATGTTATCCAACCACCCCAATCGGTACTACCTCTTTCAACACGACAATGAGCCACCACACACGTCCACAGTCACCCGGTTATGGCAGGAGGAACATTCCACGGAATTTGGCAATATCACTTGGCTCGCCTCATTCCCCGGAATCAAACGCCATCGAACACATTTGGGATGCTCCACAACGTACCTTAAATGCCAGGAATCCTCCACCCGCAAATATTACGGAATTGTGAGACGATTTTCAGGAAGAATGGTTTGCACTATGCCCACAGTACAACAGAGAGCTCGTGGAGCCTATGTCCCACCGCATTGCTGTCATTTTTCAATCGGGACGGGGACCAAAGCTGTATTTCCTCCCCGGTGGCGCAGTGCTCAAAGCGATGGCTTCTGATTATTCGTCCGAGATGGGTCCGGGTTCAAATCTTAGTGAGGCATGATGTTGTATTTGTCTCCAAATTGACCGTAGGAACAGTTTACTGTGGTAAATAGCATTCCTCCGACTGCCGCCATACCCACACACGGCCATCATCCAGATTGTGTATATGGATTCATCATTCCATAGGACCTGTTTCCATTTATCTGCGGTCCACGCTAAACGTTCTTTACAATATGCTAAACGACGCGTAGCTTTCCTAGTGGAGATGAGAAGCTTATGAGCAGCCGCAAGATCATGGTAACCCATGGAATGAAGTTCTCTGCAAATATTACATGTACATACCGAGGTTCCAGCATTTTTACTCACCTGCACACTGAGGTCTTGTGCAGTACTCCGTCGATTAGCTGTAATGCCTCTCCTGAGGCTTCGACGACCTTTATCACTGATTTTCTTTGGTCTGCCGATACGTTTTGCTGCTTCAGGCCCGCCATGTGTCTTCTACTTATTCAGAACATTCAAAACAGTCGCCTCTCGGTTTTTCTTATGGACAACCCACTTATATAACACCCAACAATCCGTCATTTCTCAAAGTCAGTTCTCTCGCGCCGCGACATTTTCACTCATCCTCAGAGTGCGATATTATTGCGGTTATAATGAATAAAGTTTTCCGCTGGACGTGTAGTTCAGGGAAGTTTTCGTTAAGTCACGTTAGGGTTATTGGAAGGTTACTTGACGTAGCTAAAGTGTACCTAATCTTCAAAGTGCTAGAGTTTGTTTAGGTAAGACTTGCACGTGCAATAAATTCATTGAATATGGAACTTCTTTTTACTCAGCGTTCCTCATTATCTTGAATATCAGTAATATAACTTCGGTTTTAGTACATTAGTACCTTGAAAGCTCCTTATTAGAGCGGTAAACACAATATACCCGGGACGTAATGGAGACACTTAATGAAAGAGACTTAACGGCCAGACAGAGGTCTGACAATAATATGAACTGAGAAAAACGTACTCACTTTAAACCTTTTATTGGAGAACTCCTGGTATTATCAAACACACTCTCAACAAATCACACGACTACTGAATATCCGAACTTTCGTAGAATCGCATAACAATAATTAAGAAGAACCTATCACATAAAACGAAGCTCACTTGGTACAGTTGAGTGCGCCTATATATACTGCATACCACCACGTCATGACTTACACTCGTTGCCACATATCATTCAGCGGGAGAAATAACATCTCGTTAAGTGAGAAGATAATTTGCATAGGAAAATAAAATAACAAGAGATAGTAAAATCAAAAGGAAACTGAATCTAGAGTATACGTTACACGGTCAGCTGCAAGCTTGTTTTTATGCTGTTTGTAGCTGTACCGCACAAATTTACAACGCAGCGAATCCGTTCATTTGCTTTTGAAGGGTTGTCCGGTGACTTTTGTAAATATAGTGTATACGCAACCCGAGGAACGGCGTTTAATTAGTAGAGTGTTCCGAGTCAGAATGGGAAAAGCTGCTGATTTATAGGAGTTTGATAAAGGACAAATTGTGATGGCACGACTCCTCGGAACTACGATCACGGAAACGGCGCGGCTTGTGGGTTGTTCATGTGCCGCTGTAATGAGTACGTATCAAAAGTGGTGCACAGGTAGCCAAACGGCGAACCGTCGTCCAGCCGTGTATCGTTAGCAGTCGATTGATGCCAGAGGGGAGCGGTGACTGTCGCGCATTGTTCACAGCGACCGTAGATATACAGTGCGATAAATAACCCGCAGCTACAACAGTGGTGATCAGGGCAATGTTTCGCAGCACGCAGCTTATCGAAGCCTTCTCCGGATGGGCCTGCACAGAAGAAGACCCAGCCGTGTTCCCATGTTTATTGCACGTCATCGCCAACAACTCATGAAATGAGCCCAAGATCATCGATATTGGACGATGGATGATTGGATGAAAGTGACCTGTTCAGAAAAATCAAGATTCCTGATGCATCACATAGACGGCCGAACGCGGATATGCCAATTACCAACGATGGTTATGGCACCTAGATGCACTGTTGGGAAGAAACAGGCCGGCGACGCCGGTGTTATGTTGTGGGCGATGTTTTCTAGTGACACTTTAGGCCCCATTATCCCAATAGCACATTCCCTGACAGCCATCAGGAATCTGAACATCGTTGAGGACCAAGTTTACCTATTCATGGTAATTGTGTTCCCTTTTTGCGATAGCCATTACCAACAGGATTATGCTCCATGCCACACTGCCAGAATCGTTAAGGAGTAGTTCAAGGGACATGCTCATGGCTTTCTGTTAATGCCCTGGCATCCAAATTCACCTGACATGAACCCAATCGAACATTTGTGGTTCGATTTGGAAAAGTGGGTTTGCGCTAAATCACCAACACCCCGAAATGTACGGGAACTGGAGAACCTGCTGTTGGCATTTTGGTACCAAATACCCCAGGAGATCTATCGCCACCTCACCGAATCGATGCTTCGCGAATGGTCACTGTTTTGCGGGCTAAAATGGGTCCTACAGCTTGTTAGGTAGGTGGTCATAATGCAATGGCTCATCAATGGATATGCTTTTTTTGGTTTTACGACAATAACATTCATGAATCCACCTACCTAAGTACCGTTCAATGTCAGGAATTAGTAAACCTTGTTGTTAGTTGTTATAATTTTATTCCACTTAGTACATATTGGATCGCAGTTCAATGTGGTCGTGAGTGGCGCTAATAAATGCAAGGTGGTGTACGCAAATAAATGTATACTCTCGAATCACTCGTTTTATTTTACACCTACAATGACCTTGGCATGCGGGAAATGCAAGAGGACAAAAAAGTACAAAGAGTACCAGGGTAAGCTCTCTAATATCTTTGTATGTCCTTTCTGCTAAGAAAAGTTGCTCTGAAAACTTTAAAAAGTTACACAGCACACTGTAGATTAATAAACTTTTATCCTTGCTACGTAGCCACGTGTTAAAAACGGTTGCACAAGTTTGCTATGTTTCTGGCACTCAAACTATTGGCTGTAATATGTTATTAAGCTTGACTGACGAATTAGAAATGGCGTAAATATGCAAAATTCTGTTTTTGTGTTATGCCGGAAACCTGGGAGATAGCAGAATTTTGTTTATACGAAACGTAAACATTATAAAAGTTTTATGCGGAATGTGGTAAATACATGACCAGAAGCAAAACGACACTGCTAAATTAAGGCTGTCTTTGAATGAATGTTAGGGTTCATCTTCTGCGATAGATGGCGTAAAAAATAACACCTGGAGCGAGGCTTTTACGTCTTGAAGGACTGTCTCAGAAGTTGGCGTCAGCAAATCACTGCAGACCTCGCCATATTCAGAATGGAAGCGGTTTCTCGTTGGCTCCAAAATGAAAAGACAAAATACGTGCTGTTACGTTTTAACCAATGACGTTATTTGGGGGTGGAGCTCGGTACTTACGTGGAGCTCAGTAAGTAGGCCGAGTTTCTATAGCTCAAATTCAGAGGTTCTCTAGTAATGTATACATTTCCTCTTCCAAAAATGGGCGTACAGTAGGATTTTATATAATTTACGGAAGACAAGATTCCAACCTCACTTTTGACCCCATTCAATGATTTCTATTTGGCTCAGATAATTAAAAAAATTAGACAGAAATGAGAGATTTCGTTTCTTCCAGACTTCACACTGCTAAGCTAACGTATCGCGCCATATAGCGCCAAATTGGAATACTTTTGAGTCTGATAAATTGAATTTAAAAAAATTCCAACAAATTTTTCGGAATAACAACTGTGGCATATATTAGCTATGTGTCGTTTTTATTTGTGCTCAAAATTTCAATCACTACAAAGTAATAGTCTTCGAGAAAATGTGTAGAAAATATTTACTTTACAGTATAAATTTCTCTTACACTCATTCAAAGACAGCCTGAAACTTCAGTTTTGCCTATTGGCCGCCGGTGGCCTAGCGGGCAACGTTCGTGACTGCCACGAAAAGAGCCTCAGATTTCGATCCCAGGCAGGTACGATCACTCGATCCACTAAATATCCGCCGTGCGTCGGATGGGCACGTTAAGCCGTCGGACCCCGGGTACTGGACTCCAAGTAATATAAATAAGGGCGTCTTCCTTCCCCTTTCTACTTCGCTCCGTGTCACTTTCTTATCGGGCGCTCTAGCCCAAATCTCCTAGTTTTCTGTTTCTAAGGGCTGTTTAAGACCTGGGGTCAGACACACCCTTCTTAAAATCCTCTACATGTTATCATGATCATAGTGTTGCCTTTTTTTTTTGTGAAATTTTCCAAGTGATGTCCCGAGAATTAAACAAAAATGTGTAATTCTTTGCAAAGTTGAAGACGTTTAGATTATTATCTGAAAAAAAAAAAGAAACCCTAACGAGAAACAACCAGCCAAAAAAATAATAAAAAAAGTAATAAAAAAACGAGGTATTCCTAACAGAATAGAAGTGGAAAGAAGTAAACGAGTGTTTTTGCTTTTTTTTTTTGTCATTTCGGCCAAGTATCCAAAGATTAGCAGTGACGGCAGCATTTTGTTTCAGGCTGAGGGAAAAGAAAGAAAGAAAAAAGCTGTAGATTTCTGCCGTTCTTTGGAACTTGTGGTGTTCTAATTGCTTTTCATTCCAAGAAAGCCTTTTTCTCTGGCAAGTTGCTTCACGAACAACAGAAAATTCTCTCCCTAGGGTCCATCTGTTTCTTAGGGACATTAGATGCGTTGCTGATGCCTAAGTCCGAGCACGAATCCTATAAACAATCCAAAGAAGGGGTTTCGGAAAATAAATCCGTACAAAATATTTTTGTTTTCCGTCATTTTGCTGCATAAAAAAATCTAAGCCTGTCTAAATTCCAGCAAGAAATATGTTTGTTTTTGGTTCTCGTTAAGGAAAAATAAACCGATGCGGTTGTAACAGAGCAGAAAAAGAGCCTTTTTAAGCTCAGACACGACAGAATGATTTATTGCAACAGGAATAAAATCTCTTGACATTTTCGAGGACAAAAGATAGATTCAAAATACAGGTCTAAGATCTTCAAATATATACGATCGCCTTTCGATTCAGATATGTTGTTTGGTAGTACGGTAAATAGCAATTTGTCCTGTTGCAAATGTCTTTTGCAAAAAAGATCGTGCTTATGTTATCGCCGTCTAACTGTGGACACCATATCTCTACAACTATTAGTCCGATTTGAAAATTCTTTTTGAACTGGAAAGCATGAAATGTGCGAATGATTATCCATTATTTCGTTTTTTTTTACCATGTACACTTTCGCAGCTAGAGGGCGTAAATGCAGATGATATCGAATTCAAAGTGCATTTTATTTCATATATTTGATTCAAAACATCCGATTGAATTTGTTTTTACCTTTCGATTCCATTTATGTCGAATAATATTTTAGGTACAGTCACTTTTTCAAGTTACGCATCGATTTTCTGCTACGGGGTGTAAAAGTAAATTACGTTTTTCCCGATATCTCTGCTTCTAAAACTCCGATTTGAAAAATTCTTTCTGCAGCGGATACAGCTCCTGACGGAAAATCTTTTGCACATTATTTCTAATATTTGGTAAAGATTGGTTTAATCACCACGGGGCGTATTTGTTAATTTCTGCTTCTGATGTAATTGCAGCAAGATCTGTGCTCCTGAAAACTCGATTAAAAACATTCTTTCCTAATACCGCTCACACCTGAAAACCCTTCGAGAATACTTTCTTCCTAAAATAAGTCATGTTTTTCCCGCCCAAAGGCGTAGATGCATATCTTATGCACTGGTGTGCAATAATTAGGGACGAAGAGGAGAAGTTAGCATAGCAGCGGAACGAGAAGCCAGAACGGACCGAAAGACCACTCAGGACATAGACTAAGGTCTGGTACGGTAGAGCATGTGCATATATGCAGCATGACGTAAGGGTGGGGGAGGGGAGTGTCGGAAGGGTATAAAGCACACGGGCGATGTACTCTCAGCAATTCGGTGAAAGCTATTGCACAGTGTACATCGCTTTGAACGACGTCGAGTTGCTGCCACCGTGTGATATGGCCAACAGGCAATCCAGTAGCCGACATCTGGATGACTTTATCCGAGGTCGCAGCATTGGGAAGTTTGAAGAAAGTCGAAGTGTGACTAGTGTGGCCGAGGAGTTCGAGATCGCTCACAGCATCGTTTCACGAGCTTGGAGAGCATTTCAAATGACAGGAACAGCTGTCCGAGAGTTTAGCAGTGGTCGTCAACGAGCAACGAAGGCGGCGGACGACCGGTATATTGCCCTACAGGCGAGAAGAGACAGACGGTAGACAGCGGGAGAAATCGTAACACACATGCAACAGACAACTGGATGTCCGTTATCGCGTTTTAACGTGGCCAGGAGGTTGCACAAAGGTGGTCTATGCTCACGGTGGTCGTTAAACCTCCAATAAAAAAAAAAAAAAAAAAAAAAGGTGGTCTATTTGCACGACGACAAGTACGGTGTGTGCCATTAACGCTTGCTCATCGGAGACGGCGGTTTCTGTTGTGCCAGGAACACAAGAACTGGACACATCAGCAATGGGGTCGAGTTCTCTTTACGGGTGAGATCCGATTTAGTCTGACGAGTGATTCTGGACATATACACATATGGAGACAGCTGGGAACACGCAATCATACCTCCAACATCATCGAAAGGGACCGGTTTAGAGGTTGCGGAGTTCTCGTTTGGGGCGGTATCATTCTTGGTAGCCGTACTGACCTTCACCTCTTCCAAGGAGGTTCAGTCACTGGTGTACGCTGTTGTACCGAGGTTCTACTTCCTCACGTGCGTCTGTTTAGAGGTGCTGTGGGTCCTAAATTCCTCTTCATGGACGACAACGCTACACCTTATCGAACAGTGGCTCTCGCAGAGCTGTTGGAGAATGAAGATATTCAACGCATGGATTGAACCGCAAGGTCCCCGGACCTAAATCCAATCGAACACGTGAGGGGCCTTCTCGGGAGACGCTTGGTAGCACGTCACCAGCCGCCAGCAACAATTCCGCAGCTGGGATTGGTGGTACAAAAAGAATGGGACGCGATGCCTCAACAGCTGCTTGACAACCTCGTCCTCAGCATGAACAGACGTTGTAAATCCTGCAACGCAGTCAGGGTTGATCATATCCCCTACTAAAGACTGGATTTTTCTTTGCAGCCGCCTGTCACATGGACGTTTCTGTCTTCTATCCAGTTGTGCTCGAAGTTACGTTTTCAATAAAGTGCCTTTGTATCCTTTGGATTCCTTGTTTAGACGGTTTTGCTCACTTGTCCCATATTATTACATCTTGGGGATCTTATGGTATGATTTGTCTCGATGTGGAGCACATCTGCACGACGTTACCTTCGAAAAACCGTCTCATCCTTAATTTTTGCATGCCAGTGTATTTGTCGATATCACTATTTCATAGAGTCCAATTTAAAAATTTATTTCTTTGTTGGAGAGCGTTTCCGCTGCTAAATGTTTCTCATATAGTTTCAAATTTTTCTTAATGCACATGTCTTTCACCAGAGGGAGTATGATCACGTTTCCGTTTACAACGGTATCTGCGATATTAAAAACCCAATTGAAAACCTTCTTTCTTCCGTCCCATATCGCGTCAGAACAGATTTAGAAGACGTGCTCATTGCAATCGAAAATTCGGTGATCTGTCTTGTTTTTTTACTAACTTAATCGCGTCAAAAAGCAAAGGTTTTAAACAGAGTGAAGTTCAATAAATTTAATAACTGCTTAGTAACTACATGTTTGATAAATGCGCGTTGCTCTTGTTGCGGAAGTAATTTCTCCCGAAGTAATGCGTTTTGAACGAATAGCAAGGATCGCTTATAGCGTAGTAAATCCGTTTATTTTCATGATGTAAATTTGTATAAAGATTCGCCTAGCTTTCACACTCCACTGGTAGGCTTTCTCAATAATACAACAGCTAAGCGTGGTTCTGTATGTCATTCATTTACTAGAGTATCACTCATTTGGAGCTTGTTGCTAGTGATCTAGTAATGAAGAAAAAGTTGGGTGATAGTCTGTGTGAGTTGCCATTTTGGAAAATCGACGCCATCTTTGATTTCATTATCTCGAAAAATAGTGGTTATTGAAAATGCACTGTATAGGCATGTGAGTTGTCATTTTATATGCTTTGAAGGATGCTGAACACGTTTCCGGTAGTATAAATACTGGAAAGTAGTTACTAATCATTATTTAGTAAGGCAGACGTAAAAAAAACATCTTTAATGATTACACGGAAAATATCTGTAACAGTTATTACTAAATCAGCAACTAAATGAAATGTCAAACAAATGGTAAGATTTTATTTTGACATTTGAATAACATAACTCCTTATTACACTCTTAAACAGCATACATAGAATACTTATTACGACAATCAGTATGGGGTACACTTCTGCAATGACAGTAAATGCAACAAGATATTCCAGCTGAAAAACACAAACATGAGTTGTCTCTTGCACAATTTAGACATAAGCAACAAGGCACAAGTTTATTGCTGGGAGGAAAAAGTGAACTTATACGTGAGGGCTGTAGGAAATCACCGACATCTTCATAATCAAATTGCATAACATCAAGTTGCATGATGTTATCGTTTAAGCATGATACATATAGATGTGTGTTATAGTACGCCCTTAAAATATGTAATATAACTGATGCACTGGTTGGTGGAAGATCCTCTATGGAAATGTTTTTCTCCTGTGTGTAAAGAAACACTCGTAATTCTTCCATTGATTTACAAAGTGATCCCTTTTTCAAAACCTGTACAAGATATTCTTCTGTTAATTGTATCGACTGCTCCATCATTACTTCACTCACTGGAATTCCGAAGTTTGTAAGAAATGTTGTAGCTGAACTTGTCATTCCTGCATGTTTTGTTTCTACTTTGCTAGGGCAATCTGACCCAGTTAAGAAGTGTACAGCAGGAAGTACATGGTATATTGCAATTCGTTCAGCCATGATATGAACTGGTACTTGACGCGTCGTAGCTCCAACACCTAAACGAATCCACATTTCTGAAGGAAGTCCAATAATAGAAGAACCAGAATGTCTGTATCATTCGATAAAATCATCACTCTCTTTGTGGCATTGTGTTAAATTGGTTTGCTGTATGGACATGCATGATGTTGGGTTAGAAAAAGATGTTGTATTGCAGAAGACCTGCCCGTTTGGCCACACATTGCTGCATTCATCTAGGAGATATGATTTGAAACAGTCTTGAAGTTTGACATTGTGGGAACTAGAAGACCAAAATTTGTCATTTCGTACAGGAATCGGTGTTGTATTTGTAATAGAGTGGGGATTAATTGATCCACAGGTAGCATGACGTATGCGTTCAAAACTCTTTGGTGACTAATCGAAGTAAGAATCAAATATGAAATCTATTCTTGTTGCTGTATTTTGTATAATATTTCTCATGTATAAACAGAGAGCCTTGCAGAAATCTCCAAATGTTCTCAAATCTTTCAGAGAAATCCTTTTAGCGCAAGCACAATATAACAAATTGCTAGATTTGATAGGTTTGCTGCACTGACATCTGTCTCAGTTAATACATTTTCAAGTTCAGTGGCTAGTGTGCTCATGTTTGCCTTTGTAAAGAAGCCGTTTTCATCTAAAAGGGAAAAATTGTCAATAATCTCATATTTCAAGAGTTCATTAATAGTGTAGCCTCTCTGTCTGGCTAATTGAATAATGCGTTGAGCCATAGCTTGCATCTTTTTAGGTGTTTTGGTCTTTACAGTTTGTTTCTCTGTGGGAATGCTTTTCATAGATGGTAAGTTCACTCTATGGATGGTATCCGAAATATTAGCATTCTTATCAATAAATCTGTTATTTCTTAAGAGTTTTATATACTGCATTTACTATAGTGAAGACACTGAGTAATTTATTTTTCACAGCATCTTCAACTATCCGTCGTGTACCAATGTTTCTAGTTCTTTTGCCTCCCTCCCGAGAAAATGAGTTTTTGTTATCTGTAATGAAATTCATCACCGATTTGATCTTACTTTCTATATTTTTTGTTATACTTAATGATGACTCATGGTGATCATTTCCTGAAGAAACATCGGAAACAATCCGGTATATGTCACTTATGGCAAGAATTTCATGGTATATTAACTCCCATTCTGTATCTGTTGCTTTTTTTTCGAGTGACTCCAATAACACCAGAAACACTCTTCTTGGTTCTGTTTATTTGCTCTAGGCACACATAAGCAGCAACTGCTGTGAACGTTTTGGTAGATCGTTGAACTAAAAAAGCCCCTTCCTTAAACTTTTCGTACACCTCTGGGGATGTTTCTTCTAACTTTCTTGCATTTTCGAAATATACTGATGCACATCGCAAATCATTAGTGCGATCGAAAGCTGCGAATAGCGGTAATAGATTTTGGACATTTTGCAAATACAGTATCCAATTTCCTTCGCGATCACTTCGTATAAGGTCTCTAAGTACAGTAATCATCTTCAAAACGTTATTCCAGTACATGAAGAATTCCGATTCAGACGAACGATGTTCTATGAATTCCACAAAATCAGAAAGCAATGTAGGCATTGAATCCAAAACACCATTAATTTCTTCAGCGGCATCAATGT
Organism: Macrothele yani; assembly: GCA_039090855.1. Taxonomy (NCBI): domain Eukaryota; kingdom Metazoa; phylum Arthropoda; class Arachnida; order Araneae; family Macrothelidae; genus Macrothele; species Macrothele yani. The sequence goes on from CM076989.1 coordinate 121,049,053, forward strand.
TGTCATGGAAACACTTTCGAAAACCATGCATTGCTGCATTGACATCATAACTGTGGAAAGGATTCTCGTTTAAAAACTCGTTCAGCTGTAGCCTGCACCTAGTAGGAGCATTCCTTTAAAGGATCGTACATAATTTGTACCACTCAGAACTGCTTCAGTTACATTTACTCCAAATACTGATGTTTCTATAAAAATGTTCTCAAGGCCAGAGTCTTTTATATATTTCCCTATACAAGCAAGGAGAAATTTTGCGATGTAAAATGTTCCAAAAAGCAAAAATATGTTTTCAAATTCTTTTGGGCGATGGAGACGGATCTGCTGTGCAATACTGTACACACCCTCCTCACACGCAACAGGTGAAACAGTTTGCTGAATTTGAGTGAGTAGATTTTTGAAATTGCCCAAAGCTGTGTACACAGTGGAAAAATCTGTTACTGTATTTGGAATTAATGATATGAAACCAATAATGTGTTGCTGAACGACAGCAACTGAGATTGTTGCATTAAACGCAGGCCATGAGGGAATTATTTGTTCGTGAGGAACGTCTTCTTGTTCTGTAATCATTGTTGTAATCGCCCATGTTAAATCCGTAGAAGTTATTTTCTTATATTCATTTTCATTCATTTCAAAGAAACTGCTGCTGACATTGACGTTTTCTGCCATCTGGACAGAATTTCGTGCTTTTGTAAAGGGAATCACTTTCTGACAACTCAACTCTTCTCAGAATGTCCTGTTACCACGAAGAATTGAAGTTTCTGAGAGCTTTGGTCACCTTCTTGTAGACGAAGATTTCTCTTGGAAAAGAACGCAAACAGAATCATGAGTGCTCTCTAAGCTGGAAAGTGTGTTTACACAGTGATCAAATTTATCAAAAGCTCCGATTGTAATTTTTGTTTTCTCAAAATGGCTGGGAATAGGCACATTTCCGTAACTGAGCTCGGTAGTAAGACGTGCTAAATCAGACCAGTAGCGCAAAACTTCGTCATAACTTATACTAACTCCAATATGATTTAGGCGTTTGATTAACATACTACACTGCTAGCCACCAAAAATGCAACACCAAGAAAGACACGAGACAGCAAAGCCAGATTTACTGGACGCATAACAACAGATACAAAGATGAAACGATTGAGCTTACAGGCCCGTGCGACCTGCGGAACACGCAGACATCAATAGTTCGTATGGCCCCCATGGCTGGCAATAACGGCCGCTACACGCCGCGGCATCGAACGACGAAGGCTTTGGATGTGGGCTTGGGGTATGTCGGTCCAGGCTGCTTCCAAACGTTGCCACAGTTCATCAGACGAAGCCGCGAGTGGTGCTTGCCGGGCCACTCGGTTGCCAATCAGCGACCAGACGTGTTCGATGGGCGACATATCGGGAGAACAGGCAGGCCACGGCAGCAGTGACACCTGTTGGGCCGTGAAGAATGGTTCCACGATGCGTGCCACGTGAGGGCGCGCATTGTCCTGTTGAAATGTGGCCGCTGGCAGGTTATGCAAGTTAGGGAAGATAACAGGCTCCAAAACGTCGGAGATGTAGCGGTGACTGTTGAGTGTACCGGCGATGCGTACCAGAGGAGTGAGGGTGTCATATCCAATTGCGCCCGAAACCATAACGCCAGGCGACGGACCGGTATGGCGATGCATAATACAGTCTCTCGCCGCGGTGCCACCACACGCGGATCCCAGGTATTTCTAGGTGTAGGATCTTGGGTTCGAATGTACCTTTCCACCACATCTCATAAGTAATCTCTTGTGTTCCAGTCGGGCGAACGTTGTGGCAACACCATCCGTCTGTACTGTCCGGAATGCTCCTCGAATCAATTTTGGACGACAGGGCCCGATCACATGGTGCATTTTCTGCCTGGAAAATCCCATCGTTGTTGGGTATATAAAGTCCACGAAGAGCTGCGAATGGTCACTCAGCGGGAAAACAAAGCGATTACCGGTTAATTGGATTTTTACGAGAACCAGAGGACCGAAACAGTGCCACGTAAAGACACCCCAATCATGTATAGAATCACCACTAGCTTGTAAAGTGCCTTGTTGACAGCTTGGGTTCATGGCTTCATGGGGTCTGCCCCACACCCGAACCCTACCATAAACTCGTAACAATTGGCAGTGTGACTCATCGGATCACGACACATGCGTCATTAAGTGTTACTCAGAGTGCAGAAATTGTGATTTTATATAATGAAGGATACTCCGATCGTGACATAAGCAGAAAGATGAATGTGAGCAATACTGCTATTCATAATACGATCATGAAATATCGAGATACAGGTGAACTTAGCGACCGAAAGGGAAGTGGACGCCCAAGGAAAACAACCCCACGTGATGACAATACCATAAGGCTGAGGGAAAAGAAAGAAAAACAAGTTAGTAAAATCATACAATGCATTGATTATTATACGCTTTCCAACTTACCAGAGATCATTACTCAAGTTATGAGGATATTGGCTATGGAATAAATTTCGCCCCTGTGACCTGACCTTCGATCCCATTTCAATGATATTCAACAGAACCGGTTAAGCATACTTCTGGAACAAAATGATACAGTTTTGTCTCAATCGAAGCATTTTTAGTCAAGTTATGAAGCATAAGGGTAATGGAATCCTATGTCCTGACCTTTGACCCCATTTCGTCCATTTTCAACAGGATTCGTCCCCAGGTGGTTCTCTATCACATACTGAAATGTCGTCGAAATCGAACCATTTTTACGCAAGTTATGACGCATAAGGGTAATCGAATAGATCCCGCTCGTATGTCCTGATTTTTAACCCCATTTCGCCCATTTTCAATAGGGTTCGTCCCCAGTTGGTCCCCCACCACAGAAATTTCATCGAAATAGACCACTTTTTACGCGAGTTATGGTGCAGGCAGACAGACGGACGCATGAACAGACGGATAGACAAACAGACTGACTGACAAAGCTGGAGCATATACACTTCTTCAACCCACGGTTGGAAAGCGTAAAAAAGGGCTATAGAAGAAGTTATCAACCTGCTGTTATAAAATAAAAGACTGCAGTTTCGTAATCTCACTTGTTGTACTATTGGTTTGCATACCGGTTCCATTGACTTTAAATAGCTTTGAAACTATTATTTTGCATAGCGGTTCCATTGATTTTGAATAGCTTTGATGCGTTCTCTGAGGAGTTCGTGCAAGAAATTCAAGGCCTTTCTACATTCAAAAGGGACTGATATTAGTATCAGCACTGTTTACCGACGTCGCAAGAAAAAAGTTTTTGGGTTAAAGTCTTATAAACCTGCACATAAACCTAGACTAACCTCTGTCATGAAAAAGAACAGACTCCAGTTTGCGAAGCGTCATCAATCGTGAACTGCTGAAAATTGGAGCCAAGTTCTTTTTTCCGATGAATCAACTGTGCGTCAATCTGAATCACGCAAAGCACATGATCGATGAACAAAAGGCAAAGGGTTTGATAAAAAATACACCGTTAGCACCGTGAGACATCCGCCTAGTCAGATGATATAGGGTGCTATGTCAGCATCCGGTACTGCTTCATTAACGTTTTTTGCAGACAGGCAAAAAAAGGATAATGAAGCAGTGCAAGGTGGCAAGAGATAGCGTTATACCATGACTGATCGTTTTCATGTGGAGAGGATGAGTGAGAAGCTGTTAATTCATATGTAAGTGCACAGATGCACAATCTTTATGCATGATTGTGCTCCATGGCACGCAGATCAAATACAGTGAAGGATTACCTGCAGAGAAAAAACATTACTGTGCTTGACTAGCATGGTAATATTCCCGACTTAACCCCATCGAAAATTTGTGGATCATTTTAAAAGACAAAGTAGCAGAAAAACAGCCATCATATTTCCAAATTTTGACTGACACGATAAAGTCGTGAGGTGCAAAGACATTTCAAGTGACTACTGCAAATCCCCCATTGAGAGTATACCACATCGTATTCTGTCCGTTATAAAAAAACAAAGGTGGCCGCAGAAAGTACTGATTTCATTCTTCTTGTGTTCTAAAGAATGTAAGTATTCATCTGTGGTGTCATGTTTTCAAATATCTCTGGCTAGTAATTACTTGTTCCTTTCAAAATCTGAATTTTCAGTAAATTGACAGGTGGTCTTAAAATTCATTGAAAATTTTGTAAGCGGCAGTACATTCCAAATCTTGATCATATAACTTTTTCGTTTATTTGAGGATTTAACGACCAAGTCGTCTCAGATCCCTAAATCGGGATCACTGGTTCTAGGGAAGGAAGAAAGAGAGTGCCGTAAGACATACACAGCATCCATGCCTCACCATGATTCGAACCTGGACCCACTTTGAACAAATGGTCAGCTTGCACTACAAGGTGCAATAGATAACTTTATAGCAAAAGGTAGATGCTCTCTTTGTATCGCGATTATGTCTTTTTTCCTTCACGTTGGACATTTTTTCATCACTATTAGTTAAAACTGTTAACGAGATAGAGATTTTAAAAGTTTTCGTGAAAAAATGAAATAAAATCGGCAATGCGAATGTAACATAAGGTGCTGGTTTGATTTCTCATATTTATTTCAAAAGGCTCTTTCTGAAACTGCTGTGTGGAAAAAGTCATTCCGCTTTAGAGTTCAACTTGCACAGCCCAAATCTCCAATAAACACCGAAATACTTCTTTACTAATGTACCGTCCTGTCTTCGAATAATATTAAATGAGAAGGAGAAAGACAAAGTTCCCTCATGCTTTCTGTGCAATTATCTAATGCTTCGCACTACGAAATCATAGGATGATTTATTCTTTTGCGCTGGGGATCACCGCGCCTCGTTTTAAGGAACGAAACAGCAGGTACTAAGAAGATCCACTTAAGCCAGGTAATCTTGTTACGTTACATTTTAAGCCGTTTAATTAGGTGATCGTCGCGCATGTGGGGTGTAAATTCTTGTTCGAGTGGGCGGCTCTGTCATATATAGATTGAAACTGAACCTGGAATAGCTCTATAATCGGATTTGGAAGCAAGATATTAATGGCACTCCGGAATCTCTGAAATTTCGCATCTTGAGGCGAAGCGTTCGAGCTCTGAAAGACTCTAGAATGTTTGTTGCATACTTAGGTGAATTCACTATTCTTTCGAGCTTAAATTTATGTGATGTATAAAAAGAAGCACGATTCGTTGCATTCATTGGGTGTCAGACGAAGATATGCCATAAACACACAAACGATGGAAATACTGCAAGAGTCATATTTAAGGAATACACAGATAGTTCTGAACCAATCTATGGGGTTGAAGACTAAACATAAAATCTCTATGGGTTCTTGGAGATTCGATCTTGCCCTCAACGCTATGAGAAATCAGTTGTGATATCAGATCGGGTTGTGTGTAAAAACGTAACTTGCAGGGTAAAACAGAACTTTTTCAGGTGTGATACGGACATTGTTTGACAAATCTCTAACATATAACACTAAAGCAAATCTGAAGATATTTTTATCAAAATATCAAACTTTAAGAGCTCCATAAAACGTTGATATCATGTCACCAAACGAAAAAAATCTTCCTTTACCTTTATATGTACCAGAATGCTTGGAAAAATTACAACAGTCGAAAACAAAACGAGTTATTGAAATAGGAGATTTAGAAGAGAGCATATAGTGATAAATGAAAATATTGACTGAAAGGACAGTTTATTACACACAGCAACCTAATAACTTGTGGGCCAGCTTTCCGTCCTCACAACAGCAGCAACACCTGTAAGTATGGTTTCTACCTGGTGTTGGAAATATTATTATACACAACCACTTAATAACGTGCGAGTTAGACTTTCGTCTTCACAACAGGAGCAACACGTCGTGACACAGACGAAACACGATCTTACACAGACACCTAATAAAGTGTCGGTTCACATTCCGTCCTCACAACAGCAGCAATACGCAGTGGCACGGACTGTACCAGGTTGTGAAGACATTATTACAACAAGCCACCTAACAGCGCGTGACTCAGCCTTTCGTGTTCACAACAAAAGCAACACGTCGTGACACGGAAGAAACACGATCATACACAGATACCTAATAAAGTGTCGGTTCACCTTCCGTCCTCACAACAGCAGAAATACGCAGTGGCACGGACTGTGCCAGGTTGTGGAGGCATTATTACAACAAGCCACCTAACAGCGCGTGACTCAGCCTTTCGTGTTCACAACAGGAGCAACCTGTCGTGGAATAGACTCTACCACGTGATCGAAACATGATTATACCCAGCCTCCTAGTAACGTATCAGACCACTTTCTGCCCTCACAACAGCAGCTACGCGGCGTGGCATGGATTCTACCAGGTGTTGGAAACATTATAGACAGCCACTTAATAACCTTCTGCTGTCGTGAGGGCGAAATGTGACCTAACAACAGCAGCTTCACGTCGTGGCATGGACCCTACCAGGTGTTAGAAACATAATAGACAGACACGTAATAACGTGGGGGTCCACCTTTTGCCTTCATAACAGCAGCTACACGACGTCGCATGGATTTTACCAGATGTTGCAACATTATTATAAACAGCCACCTAATAACACCTGGGTCCACCTTTCGCCCTCACAAAAGCACCAACACGAGGTAGCATGGACTCTACCAGGTGATGGAAACATCATTATACATAGCCACATAATAACGTGTCGGTCCAGTTTTCGTTTTCACAACAGCAGCAACACTGCGTGACATGGACTGTACAAGGTGCTGAAAACATGATTATACCCAGCCAGATAATAATGTGCGGGCCCACCTTTGGTATTAAAATTATGATAACACTGAGTTGTTTTGTACTTGTAATGCTGACTCTTACTTGAAAGGCCCGAGTTCGTTACTGAGGGTGAGTTAGGGTATCTATACTCCTATGTCATCCCAGAAAACGGGTATAGGAAATATCGATGAGACAGTGGGAGCCGATATCATTCCTTCCTCATGTACAGAGTTTTCTAAATCTTTATATTAATGTATTATATGTGTTGTGACAGGTCAAATATATGCATAAAGGCAAGTCCATGCCATGCACTGAGTGATCCCTGAATAGTTAACGGCCGAGTGATCACTTCAGTTAATTAAGGTATTTCACTACTTTGAAACATCGTTTTGTGCCAAATTTCACATTTTGTAGAATTACGTTCATTGTAAAGCCCCATTCTTTAGGATTCCAAAACTGCCTTTGTTTCTTGTCTACGATGAATAGATACAAAGTTATATCTAAAACAAACAGAAAGTGACACTTGAAACGCGTTTTTTGCAGGATGAGATTTTCGTCCCGAGCTCTTCACGGAAAACCTGATAACCGCAAAAGTAATGTAAATAAACTCATGAAACTTAGTATACATCTTTCTTACGATGTTGTGCATGTAATGAACTAAAGTCCTGCTATTTGTCAGTTCAAACTTAGGTTATAGCTATTTACATTCGACATAGTGAAGAAAGTTGTCAAAAATTCACACTTTGTTTTTCGATTGGAGGTTTTACGACCACCGTGAGCAACTCAATGGGCTATAAGCAGTCGCCCGTCCCCAATTTAGGATCACGGGTTCCATGGAAGGGAGAAAGCCAGTTCCGTAAGACAAACACAATATCTATGCCTCACCGGGATTCGAACCCGGACCCCTTTCGGACGAATGATCAGAGGCCATCACTTAGACCACTGCGCCACCGGGACGACATGTTCAGACTAATGCAAGTAGGAATAAATCTCAGCAGTGTTTAGGAACAGCACTTATCTTTTAGTTAACTGCATAGGCATGCGCATATACTGATGCAAAAAAAGACATCATATATCTGTAACGTTTTTATTTAGAGCGTTTAGTGTAAACGATATATTTCCTTAAATCCTTTCACAAATTTCCAAATTTCTTGAAAAATTATCTTGATATAATTTTTTGTCAAGGTTTATGTGCTTTTGGGTGTTAGCCTTCTTAAAACAAATATCCCATTCTTGCGTTTTTCAAAAAACTGCCCCCAACGTAGTGGGATACCTTTACGGCCGCATCCACATTTGACGACCACCCCCATCAAAAGTGGATGCGGTTGTTAACCACGTGGTTTCCGAAAGGGCGCGGTTAGTCTGATGTAACATATATGAGATGTGAGTCGAGCAGTTGGTGGTAAAATTCGGAGTGTGATGGGTAAACTGAAAGATTTATCGGATTCAAAGGAAGGACAGATCTTGGGAGCTGGTAGAGTGGGTGCCTCGATTTCCAAAACTGCTGAACTGGTGGGTTGTTCACGAGCCGCCACAGTTAAAGTGCAACAGAACTGGCGTTAAAATGGTCAAACAGCTACCCTAAGGCAAGACGGTTCTACGTCAATTCGTCGCGTGCGTCAATTCGTCGACCGCGTCAATTCGTCGACTGCGACGATTCGTCGCGCGTCAATTCGTCGCCTACGTCAATTCGTCGCGCGTCAATTCGTCGCCTGCGTCAATTCGTCGCGCGTTAATTCGTCGCGCGTCAATTCGTCGACTGCGTCAATTCGTCGCGGACAAATTCGTCGACTACGTCAATTCGTCGACTACGTCAATTCATCGCGTTTACAGATTTTGGTTACATACAAAACGAATGCAAGAAAACGTACGATTTCGAACGTCTTGCTCCCTGATCAAATTTATAAAGTTTGGACCCGCAGACAGGATAGGAATATTACGTTTTTCTTTGGCACTAAAAATATTAGACGGTAAACGGTTTTTGGAACGGGGCAGGGCCCGGTTGGACAGAGCCCCCCATATACAAAATTTTCGTAAAATCTACAGTTTTCAATTCAGAACCACCAAATCTGGTATACTATCTCGTGGTATTCTAACTTAGACTGTAGACGGTTTTGGGAAGCGGTTGCAGAGGGGGGGGGAGGGTTAGAGCCCCCCTACAGAATTGCCGTAAGATATAGTTTTCAATTTAGAACTACCAAATTTGGTATATTATCTCATGGTACTCTAACTTAGACGGTTTTTGGAACGGGTCAGGGGCCCGGTTGGTCAGAGCCCCCCACACACAAAATATTCGTAAGATCTACAGTTTTCAATTCAGAACCACCAAATCAGGTATCCTATGTCATAGTACTCTAACTTAGACGGTTGTCGGTTTTTGGAACGGGTCAAGACCCGGGAGTCAAAGCTCCCCCCTACATACAACATTTTCGTAAAATCTAGTTTTCATTTCAGAACCATCAAATTTGGTATCATGAAACTCTAACTTAGACGCTAGACGGTTTTTAGAAGAGGTTGGAGCCCGCGGGGTTGGAGCCCCCCCCCCTTATAAAAAATTTCGTAAAATCGACAGTTTTTATCTTAGAACCACTAAATTTGGTATACTATCTTATGGTACTCCAACTTAGACGGCAGACCGTTTTTGGAACGGGTCAAGGCCCGGGGGTGTAAACCCCCCACATACAAAATTTTCTTAAAAACTACATTTCAAAATTGCCTTTATTCTTCAGTAAAATAACATTTCTATGTACATGACAATGGAATTCTGCCAATAAATACAGCGGTATATACATCAGCTGGAAAGTTCCAGTGAAACGTAAAACAAAATATTGTTAAAATCATAAAAAAAAAATTATTTCGCCACGTAGGGCGAAGGAGAGGCAGACAATAAAGCACGAGCGATACAAACGAAAATGTTTACCTACAGTATTGTAGACAGGGCAAGACATGATTCTATACTATGCACAAATTCCAATTAAGCATTACTACCATACTAAAGATTAAACATTAGGTACTAATTCACAGAAATGCAACAGTGATGCTACATTCAAAATTTACAACATATGTACAGAAGTATTCAGTGACAAGGGGAAATAACGCTAAATGTACTCAGAAGGGCATCTTGTTACATTATATTATACACACAGTGACTAATATTTTAAAAAAATATTCAACATAATGAAGGGGACATTGCGTGGGCAGTAAACTGTGCAGAAGGAAGAATTATATACAACAACATAAAACCCAACATTATCGAAGAGAACATGGGAAACATGGTGAGCTATCTTCAATGGCACATTAAAACAGAAAAATCACAAATAGCGAAGCACCAAAATTAATACGTAAAAACATGATTTGTTACAGTGAACGTGGGCGACAACAAAAATCCCACTTATAGGTTGAGATGTAACTGCAAATTGTGGATATGGAACCACCCAGCCGATTGGGCCCAAGTGGATTGAAAAACGCTATCGGTGTTTGTTGAGGCAGCACGAGAGTGCTCCATTTGGAGGCGAGTGGTTAACCGTGCAAGGAAGCGTCTCCGAATGATAGCACTTGCCTCCTGAGGAGGTGGAATAAGAGCGGGGAAGCGTTGTTGAAGATGGAAAGCATAGACAGTGAACTTCACAAGAAGAAAAATATAACGGCACACAGGAGGCAAGTGAGTAGGTGGATGCTTTGTTTGGAGTAGCCAAGCATATGCAAGAAATGGTAACGATCGAGCACAAATTCGATCAGCAAGACGAAATGCTGTGTTTAGGACTGGCAGGAGAACGGGGCAGAATAGGTATTGATGTTGGACGTCGCTGACTTCAGGGCAAAAGGAGCACTGCGGAGAGGTGAGAAGGGTCATGCGAAACAGTACTGATGGGGCGGGGAGACGAAGGTGAAGAAATTGCCAATGGACATTGAGTTCAAGAGGGGAGGAAAGGGGGAGGTAGATGCTGTCCAGATGGCGGGGAGAAGAGAAGGAGGAGCAGAATGAACAGAAAGTGGAAGTGCGGGAGGGGAAAGAAGAAGCCAATAAAGAGAAGAGGAGGAGAGAGAAGTAACTAGAACCGGGGAGCTACGAATGAGGAGAAAGAACGGTAGGGAAAGAGGAGCAGAGGGGACCGAGAAGAGACCATCAGGTGAAGCGAGGAGTGGAAAGAGGCTCCAAAGCGCTGTGCGAAGAAGAATATATTCGTTAGCAAGAGTAATGGTTGGAGATAGAAACAGGGAAGAAAGAGGTCTCCAGGTTAGATCAGAAATTACGAGAGAACGAACAGTTATCACACCAGAGCGGATCCAATGAGGAAAGTAAAAGTAAGGGAGGTTAGGAGGGTGAATAAGAGAAGAGAAGAAGAGAGGTTCATCTAGGAGATCAAGAGGTGAAGAAGGAAATGAACGGAGAAGAGGAAGCGAACGAAAGAGAGAAAGGCCCTCTCGCAGGACAGGAGGGAGGTGGGACGGGAGAAGAGAGTATGCATCCATCTTCAGAAACAGTAGGAAGGTGAAAGATGGGTCACGGAAAGAAGCTAGAACATTCAAGGTAGTGGTAAGGGACGGAACAGTTGAAGTGGCAAGGCGAATGAAATGAATAATGCGATGAGTTTTATAAAGGAAAGCTGGATCAGGAAGCTGGATGCCACCCAAAGAGGCTGGCAGATGAAGCGTGGCAGGTTTAACCCAATGATGTGAAGACCAGATGACGGAAGTTGAGAGGCGAGTGATGGTCATCATTTGTGACACGGGCACAACCGTCGACATCCAAGAGTATTCGCATAGAGAGATAAGTTGTCGACGAACAACGGCTGCTCGTTGACGGAACGATGTGAAAGGGCGGGCCTTACTCCAGTAGGCAGCAGTCCGTTGTATCCGGGGAAGAAGAGCAGTCCAGGTGGCAGATGCAGAAGCCAAGGGCAATCCGACATACGCACCGAGGATCTTCTGTGTAGTGGCTGTCCACTGCGCACCCCAAGGAGCATCAGTGCGGGCAGCCCATGCCCCGCACCATAAGCCAGTACTTTTAGTGGCATTCAGCGCTGCTCCAGATAATGCAACATACTGTTGATATACAGAATACAGGCGATCAAATTGAGATTAATTCCGGACGCAAAAGGTCACATCATCAGCATAGGCGGTGAAAATTATTCGATGATGACGAGTACTAGCCACTGTCGGCGGTAGGACATCCAGGAGTGATCTTCGGGCTGCTAACAGGAAAGGCTCAAAAGCGAGAGCGAATAGCTGGCCGGAGAGCGGACATCCTTGCCGGATGCCTCGCTTAAACGGAATTGGAGCGGTTAGAAATGTGGCCGCTCGAACATGGAAACTAGCTCCCTGATAAAGGGCCAAGAGTGCGGAAGAAAAGGTAGGAGGAAAGCCAAATTGTGAAAGGACAGCAGAGAGATAAAAATGAGAAACGTTATCAAAAGCGGACTTTTGATCCAGATTGAGGAAGGCAAGAGGTTCACAAAAAGAGCGAGCGAGGAAGTGAAGATGAAGGAGAAGAGAAACGTTAGTGGAAATAGTCCAACCAGGCACAGTGTATGTCTGGTCAGGAGAAATAACGAAAGAGAGAACAGAATTAAGGCGACGGGATAAGAGTTTTGTATAGAACTTATAGTCAGTGTTTAGGATGGAGATAGGGCGCCAGTTTCCAAGATCCAAGAGGTCACCCTTCTTAGGAAGGAGGATGGTGTGTGCCAAAGTAAAGTCGCCTAATCTGGTATACTATGTCATGGTACTCTAACTTAGACGCTCGACGAGTTTTTGAAGGGGTTGCAGCCCGGGGGTAAGGCCCCCCTCATATAAAAATTCGCAAAATCTACAGTTTTCAATTTAGAACCACCAAATTTGGTATACTATCTCATGGTACTCTAACTTAGACGCTAGACGGTTTTTGAAGGGGTTGGAGCCCGGGGGTAAGAGCCCCCCCAATTAAAATGCCGCGTAAAATCTACAGTTTTCAATTTAAAACCACCAAATTTGGTATACTATCTCATGGTACTTTAACTTAGACGGTCGACGGTTTTTGCGACGGGTCAAGGCACTGGGGGTCGGAGCCCCCCCCGCACACACACACACAGACATACAACATTTTCTTAAAAACTACAGTTTTCAATTCAGAACCACCAAATTTGGTATCATGAAACTCTAACTTAGACGCTAGACGGTTTTTGGAAGGGGCTGGAACTCCGGGGTGAGAGCCCCTCCCCTCCTCATAAAAATTTCGTAAAATCTACAGTTTTCAATTTAGGACAACCAGATTTGGTATACTACTTATGGTTATCTAACTTAGACGGTAGACGGTTTTTGGAAGGGGTAAGAGCCCGGGGGTAAGAGCCCCCCCAATTAAAATGCCGCGTAAAATCTACAGTTTTCAATTTAAAACCACCAAATTTGGTATACTATCTCATGGTACTTTAACTTAGACGGTCGACGGTTTTTGCGACGGGTCAAGGCACTGGGGGTCGGAGCCCCCCCCCGCACACACACACACAGACATACAACATTTTCTTAAAAACTACAGTTTTCAATTCAGAACCACCAAATTTGGTATCATGAAACTCTAACTTAGACGCTAGACGGTTTTTGGAAGGGGCTGGAACTCCGGGGTGAGAGCCCCTCCCCCTCCTCATAAAAATTTCGTAAAATCTACAGTTTTCAATTTAGGACAACCAGATTTGGTATACTACTTATGGTTATCTAACTTAGACGGTAGACGGTTTTTGGAAGGGGTCGGGGCCCGGGTCAAGGTAGCCCCATGCAAAATTTTCGTAAAAAGTTCCGTTTTTTACTCTTAAGAATACCCTATTTACGTTCTAAGACGCTCTTTGGCCCTTTGAGGGCCTTGCACCATAAACCATCAACCAACCAACCAACTAACCAACCTACGGTCTAAGTTAGGGACTGTAGATAACAATAAAGTGCAAAAATATGCGTTTAATGGTGTATTAAAAACACAAATCTATATAGTTTAGCTTTCACTACCAACGAACGGCTTATCAGAAAGAAATATAATGTAATGTAAACAGAGAGTTCCAGATATTCAAAATTCAAAACGGTAAGAAAGAGATGATCAATGCCAATGTGAAGTCGTATGCATGCGACATCACATAGGTACATTGCATTTCTGTGTCGCGGGATTCACAGAAGCACACGCCAGATGTACGGCAGTTCTATAGATGTCTCCTAGAAGGTAAGTATTCCCATTCCTTTTTCTTTCTTTTTTGTTTCGCAAAATTAAATTAACTAAATCAAAAAATTTAAAATAAGTTTACTGGAAAATTGCAGGAATATCTTTTTCATTCATTAACTTTCACCCGCTGAACTTGGTGATTCCACAAATAGTAATATGTACCTGGCAAATAACTGGTATCCCTGCTAGTAAAAATTATATTAATGATTTATTTGCATCCAGTTCAATCTAGTATGTCCATAAGAGCGTTTGGGGCCGTATGAAAAATACATTTCAACGTGTGCCGCTACGGCGGCGGAGTGATCTAGGCGCTGGCTTCTGACCACTTGTCGAGAAGGATCCTGGCTCAAATCCCGGTGAATCATGGACGTTGTGCTTGACTTCTGGCACTGGCTGTCCCCCTTCCCAGGAACCAGTGGCCCAAAATTGGGAATGTCCGACTGCTTATAGCCCACTGAATTGATCACGGAGGTCGTTGACCCCCCCCCCCCCAAAAAAAAGATTGCGACGTGTCCATTGCTATTTGTTGTGGACCGTACAAAAAGTATGTTTTTGATATCAAAGTGTCCACTTCCATGTAGGCTGGCCATAAAATGTTAGGGGACCGTACAAAATTGCACTTTTGTTTTCACCTTGTCAGCGCTTCGGTATATGGTTGAAATATGCGTACATATAGTTGGGCCATTTTAGCACGTAGTTTGGTTTATATAGAAAATCAAGATAATGTTACATTTTTACTCAGCTACAACACATTAATCCCAAAGGCTATTTGTTGAAATCTTTAATCCGCCGTGCTCATATTCACAACGTTAACATGACATGTCAAGTTATTAATGTTGCAGTTTTACCCTGTCACAAAACTTTAGTTACAAGGCCTTAGGCGTAAACTTTTTTTAGGAATTTTTAGTCCGACGTATTCATAAGGTTTCGATAACATGCCAAGGTTATGGTACTGCGTTTTGACTGAGGCACAAAAATTAATAAACAGGCCTTAAGCCTTTTTATCAGTTTTCAATCAACCCTGCTCATATACATAAAATTTTCAGAGAAAGTCAAGTTTACTGTGTTGCGCGTACAAAACTATAAACAGCCATTAACTTTCACCCGCTAAACTTGGTGATTCCTCAATTCATCCATTAACAAGTCTTTTAAGTGATTGTATGCTATGGTCATATTGATAATGTTTGATGACAAGTCAGGTTAATGATGTTGCACTTATTAAAGACTTAAAAAGGTGTAGAGGCTAGTAATTATTATTTGAAGTCTAAGTAAAAGCTCATTTTTAACTTGACTCGTCATGAAATCCTTGTGAATATGGCATTTATTTTATTTTGTACATTTTACAAAGCGTATGCATTTTTTTTGGCATTTGTTTTATTTTGTGTTGTACTTGTTACATAGCGTTTCGCATTTTTGTAATGCTTGTGACTTGTGATTGCATTTTGAATTTTTATTTGTTTCACATTTTGAATTTTTATATGTTTCACATTTTGGATTACTTTTTGACATTTTATGTTTTTGACATGCTATTTTGAAAATTTTGACTTTTTTAATTTTGCGTTGTGTTTTACATTCTTGCATCTTCGGCGGAAGTACATTCTTGAAAAATTCAAATACAAGTTAGTAAAAGGTATAATTCAATTAGTGAGAAATACCAGCACATTTTAGTAAAGGGTAGAATTATATGAAATTCCTCTTAAAATGTCCAGCATGTTAACATTGTCTCTGTGCACCAAAGAAGTTCGAATTCCTTTTTATCTTGCCAGCGTTTCTCTTCTGGGTGGATTTGTTGGAATCTGTGCTATCACTCTTTCGATTTTAGCCATAGTTGTTCTCTGCTCTTTCGCAATTTCACTGATTATTTCGTACAGTCACAGTTTTTTCTCTCCCAGAATTGTATTCCAGCGTCTGTCTAATCTTTCAAGTTCGTTTTGTGTTCTGGGAAAGCCAAATAAATTGTTTTCACTAACTGACCAAATTGTTGGCGGGAACAGCGGAGGGCTTCTGCTTGGATTGTTTCTTCTGCTTCCACGAAATTTTCCAAGAACATAGTTTTCCTCAAACCACTGAACTACAGAATCTGCATATTCTAGTAAAATTGATTTCACTTCTTCAAAAGCAGCTGGAATTTCATCAGATGAAAAAAATGCGAGTGCTTGCAAATGTCTGACTTTGAGAGCAAACTCACTGTTTTCCTTATATTCCAAGGCTATGCCAGAGAATGGATATTCCTCAGCACATTTTTTTCCGAGATGAAACCAACATTTGTGTGTGTTGCTTCCAAATTCCTTTTTAGCAGCATTATAACGGTAGCTATTTCAAAATCTATTATTATGCGTATATTGTGGTGCAAGCTGAATATCATAGTCTGATGCATAGTCTTGTAAATCCTACAAAAATACTTTATAATAGTATTATATTATTTATACTTGCTGGAAAGTAACCCATAAACTAGTGGGACAAGTCTGTGCATAACTGGATTCGTTTCAACCATAGCATGAATGGAACATAATTGCCTAAAAAGGGTTGGACAAGTTTCAAATGTCCCATCCATAATCCAGAGGGGTGCTTCTTTAAGCTTTCGTAAATTATTCTCTGTTAAAAATAAAATAATTCTTTGATGTCCAAATGCGCTATCTCTGCCAAGAAATTTTGCACCATCTTTTCCTGTAAATTTATTGGGACATCGATCCGTTCTGAAGTCGTAGGCTCCGCAGGCATGTCTTGGCATGTCTTCTCTTTTTTACAACTTGCCTTAGTGCATCCATATTAGGCATGTAAGCTGCATTTACTGTAGCCATTGACGTTGTCACGGTTTGAATAATTTGTGCAGGGGGCTTCGTCCGTATTTCTCGCTAGTTCTTTTATTTGCGCTCTTGCAACAGCAACATCACTTTTCTCCGGTCTTGGAGCATGATTATGTGGTTTCTCATTGCGCATCCTGTGTTCATCTCCAATAAGAATAGTACTAGCAAAGCCAGTACAATTTCCATAATTTCTTTCAATACAGTGACAATACCGTAAATCACCTCGCACTCTGTTATGGCAAGATAAGTACCCTTTCCATTTCAGCAAATCATTTTCTTTTTGTGAGTTAACTATTTATTTTGCATTCTTCATCTGCATAGTGCCTTCGGAAAACAATGCACTTTCTCTTTCCAAAATATTTAGAATGATATATTTCCACTATTATCACTTGACAACGCACAACAAAGGTTTCAACAAGCACGTTCTCTGTTCTCCAGTCAACTACGAACTAATGAGCAACCATTCAATAAAACACTCAGAATACAGACAATCACGTGAAGCTTGTTCCTCCAGTTAGGGTTTAAGCGAAGTTCAAGATTTTCGTACCTGCGGTCACAAGAAGTGGTTAATTTTAAGGATCGGCATCTTATCTTTTGTTTTTCCAAAACGCAGAGATACATGTATTTTACAGCTGGGACGCTCCAGGCGGGGATCAACAGATGCGAAGAACCCGGGAGCCACGTTCCGGTGGCGGCAGCAGGCGCGGACTGGGCAGCTGTACTCTGGGCCGGTAGGCGTCATGCTAATTCTCAAAAATAAATTCAATTTTTTTGTGTTGCACCATGCGTATGAAAGAAAATTGTTATACTGAAAAGACAATTTGTTTACCCCGTAACATATTAAACGAAACCTACGTCCCTACGTGCCAAATGATCTGCAAGCCAAACACAGTTTTTCATGCAACACCTTCTCCCGACTTTCTAAGTTCAGATCTGTCTCGTTCGACTTATTTCCTGTACCGCCCCTCTCTTTCACTAATTGCAGTTAATTGCCGTGAAATTGGTGTTTTACTTTGGGGTGTATTGCCGCCTGTCCTGAAGACTATAGTGAAATCGGTGAACCCCAGGGGAAAAGTATTCCATCAAAAGCAACAGAAATCCAATGCGAGAGCAAAACTTTGTTCGTTGGCATTACATCCAAGCAATTTAGGCGAAGTAGGAAGTGTGTTTTTCTACTACGACACCAGAAGGTTGTCGCGAATGCTCAGGCAATTACGATACAGATGTGACCTTAAGACTTCTCTTTCAAGACGTCCAAAGGCCGGCACTAGGGGATGGGGAGGGATACAGTGCGGATGATCTTTTTTGTTGCAGTTAGAAATTCTTAAGCTCATTCTTCCTAAAAACTTTGCCTGGTTACCAGTAAGTACTGTCTCATGCCTCAACCATTGCACAGATTTGTTGTTTTTGTTTTCATTCTTTGAGTTAACAGCGGGAAAATATCTGAACTGCGTTGTTTCAGTTGGAAATATTTTTTTTTACTTCAGCAACAGGGCTTCACGTATAATTGCAAAGTACTTCGATAGAATAAACATACCTTACATAAAGAGTTTGCACGAGAAAATAGATTAATAATAAGGAAAATATTCTAAAACCAAAAAAAGAAATTGCGGAACCAAAAAAGCTAGGTAGAGGAAACAAAAGGCTCTAAGAAAACGTTCATATTTAAAGAAACCTGTAGTCGCTTAATGAGTAAGTGGTATAACTCAATACAAAATCATGTGCTGTATTTGAAAAAAAAATTAGAAGCAAGTAGGCATCGTGACTGTCCCCAGTTTCCCCTTTTCATCCTGTCGACATTACAACTACCACAAATCATGAAAATAGCAAAAACATAACAAAAACACCCATACAAAGTAAAATGCCCAAAACATAAAAAGAAGTAATCACACAAAATGAAATGCCCAAAACATTAAAAAAACTGCAACCACACGAAACAAAATACCCAAAACATGGTAAGAAATTCTGTTGAAAGCACAATGAATGTATACGATAGGAGAAATATATGTTTTTAAAACTTAATACAAGTGTCAAAACTGAAATAAAAAGAAAGAAAAAAGAAATATTCCAAATTTCATTGTTACTTTAGATATTTTGACCTGTTGACATTTCGTAAATTGTACTTGCACTCGGTCAAAAAATATTACTTACAAGGACTGTTTAGTAACTTTTAATCGCTGTGGTCGTATTTATAAGGTTTGCATAACAAATCAAGTTAATAATGTTGCGCTTTCACTTACCGTCTCCCGCTAAGTTAGAGTTTCATGACACAAAATTTGGTGGTTCTGAATTGAAAAATAAAAATTTTAAGAAAATTTTGTATGTGTATCCCCGGGCCTTGATCCGTTCCAAAAACTTTTTACCATCTAAGTTAGAGTACCATGAGATAATATACAAAATTTGGTGGTTCTAAATTGAAAACTATAGATTTTACGAAAGTTTGTGTGTAGGGGGGGGTAATCACCCTTGCCCTGACCCGTTCTGAAAACCGTCTACCGTTTAATTTAGAACACCATTATATAGTATACCAAATTTGGTAGCTCTAAATTGAAAACTTTAGTATTTACGAAAAATATATATGGGCGGAGGGATTCTGACCCCGTGCCCGACCCGTTCCAAAAACCATCTACCGTCTAAGTTAGAGTACCAT
Source organism: Macrothele yani (assembly GCA_039090855.1). NCBI lineage: Eukaryota > Metazoa > Arthropoda > Arachnida > Araneae > Macrothelidae > Macrothele > Macrothele yani. The sequence goes on from CM076989.1 coordinate 121,068,386, forward strand.
GAGAGAGTATGCCAAATTTGGTGGTTCTAAATTGAAAACTGTAGATTTTACGCGGCATTTTTATGGGGGGGGCTTTACCCCCGGGCTCCAACTCCTTCCAAAAACGGTCTACTGTCTAAGTTAGAGTACCATGAAATAGTATACCAAATTTGGTGGTTCTAAATTGAAAACTAGATTTTACGAAAAAGTTTTTATTCGGAGGGGTGGTCTGACCCCCGGGCTCCAACCCATTCCAAAACCCGTCTGGCGTCTAAGTTAGAGTACCATGAGATAGTATACCAGATTAGTTGGTTCTGAATTGAAAACTGTAGTTTTTAAGAAAATTTTGTATGTGGGAGGCTGTGACCCCCGGGGCCTTGACCCGTTCCAAAAACGGTCTGCCGTCTAAGTTAGAGTACCATAAGATAGTATACCAAATTTGGTGGTTCTAAGATGAAAACTGTAGATTTTACGAAATTTTTATGAAGGGGTCTGACCCCACGGGCTCCAACCCCTTCTAAAAACCGTCTAGCGTCTAAGTTAGAGTACCATGAGGTAGTATACCAGATTAGGTGGTTCTGAATTGAAAACTGTAGTTTTTAAGAAAATTTTATATGTGGGGGGCTCTGACCCCCGAACCTTGACCCGTTCAAAAAACGGTCTGCCGTCTAAGTTAGAGTACCATAAGATTTGGTGGTTCTAATATGAAAACTGTAGATTTTACGAAATTTTTATGAGGGGGGCCGACCCCCGGGCTGCAACCCCTTCAAAAAACCTTCTAGCGTCTAAGATAGAGTACCATGAGATAGTATACCAAATTTGGTGGTTCTAAGTTGAAAACTGTAGTATTTACGAAAAAGTTTTTATTCGGGGGGTCTGACCCCCGGGCTCCAACCCCTTCCAAAAACCGTCTAGCGTCTGAGTTAGAGTACCATGAGATAGTATACCAGATTAGGTGGTTCTGAATTGAAAACTGTAGTTTTTAAGAAAATTTTGTATGTGGGTGGCTCTGACCCCCGTGCTTTGACCCGTTCCAAAAACGGTCTGCCGACTAAGTTAGAGTACCATAAGATAGTATACCAAATTTGGTGGTTCTAAGATAAAAACTGTAGATTTTACGAAATTTTTATGAGGGGGGGGGCGACCCCGCGGGCTCCAACCCCTTCCCAAAACCGTCTAGCGTCTAAGTTAGAGTACCATGAGATAGTATACCAAATTTGGTGGTTCTAAATTGAAAACTGTAGATTTTACGAAAAAGTTTTTATTCGGGGGGAAGGTCTGACCCCCGGGCTCCAACCCCTTCCAAAAACCGTCTAGCGTCTAAGTTAGAGTACCATGAGATAGTATACCAGATTAGGTGGTTCTGAATTGAAAACTGTAGTTTTTAAGAAAATTTTGCATGTGGGGGCTCTGACCCCCTGGCCTTGACCCGTTCCGAAAACGGTCTGCCGACTAAGTTAGAATACCATAAGATAGTATACCAAATTTGGTGGTCCTAAGATAAAAACTGTAGATTTTACGAAATTTTTTATGAGGGGGGGGCCGACCCCGCGGGCTCCAACCCCTTCCCAAAACCGTCTAGCGTCTAAGTTAGAGTACCACGAGATAGTATACCAGATTTGGTGGTTCTGAATTGAAAACTGTAGATTTTACGAAAATTTTGTATATGGGGGGCTCTGTCCAACCGGGCCCTGCCCCGTTCCAAAAACCGTTTACCGTCTAATATTTTTAGTGCCAAAGAAAAACGTAATATTCCTATCCTGTCTGCGTGGCCAAACTTTATAAATTTGATCAGGGAGGAAGACGTTCGGAATCGTACGTTTTCCTGCATTCGTTTTGTATGTAACCAAAATCTGTAAACGCGACGAATTGACGTAGTCGACGAATTGACGTAGTCGACGAATTGACGCACGCGACGAATTGTCGTGACACCAGGCAGAAGACTCTAAAGGACAGCAAAAGGTGGATGTGAGAGGTGAGCGACTTGTCCGTTGACTCGTACAGACCACCAGACGCAGCACTGTGCAACAGTTGACTACCCAATACAACAGAAGTCATCCTGGAAAATATCTGTCATGAGGATGGGTCGCACGCTCGCGCGTATGGGCTACGACAGCAGACGATCTGGACGACATCTTCCCCCAACTACGGTTCATCGACGCAAAAGACTCGCCTGCTGCAAAGATCACGCAAGTTGGATGTCGGGTGACTGGAGAAAAGTCTGCTGTCTGACGAGTTATGGTTTATACTCCATTGCGTGGATGGTCGGGTACGTATTTGTCGCAAGCAACAGGAGACACTCGATCCATCCTGTATTGTCTCTACACTCATGATACACTCAATACATCCTGTATTGTCTCGATCCATCCTGTATTGTCTCTACACTCATGAGACACTCAATACATCCTGTATTGTCTCTACACTAAATCCATCCTGTATTGTGTCTACACTCGATCCATCTTGTATTGTCTCTACACTCGATCCATCCTATATTGTCTCTACACTCATGAGACAATCCATCCTGTATTGTCTCGATCCATCCCGTATTGTCTCTACACTCATGAGACAATCCATCCTGTGTTGTCTCGATCCATCTTGTATTGTCTCTACACTCAATGAGACACTCGATCCACCATGTATTGTCTCTACACTCATAAGACACTCGATCCATCATGTATTGTCTGTACACTCAATGAGACACTCGATCCATCGTGTATTGTCTCTACACTCAATGAGACACTCGATCCATCCTGTAATGTCTCTACACTCAATGAGACACTCGATCCATCCTGTATTGTCTCTACACTCATGAGACACTCGATCCATCCTGTATTGTCTCTACAGCCGTTAGAAACTTGGATACCTGGTGGATATGAAACAAAGTATGACTGGTGCCCACTATCGTGAATTGCTTGCTGACTCTGTACACCCAGAAATGTTGCACTTTTTCCCGAATGACGTCAGTGTCTTCCAACATGACAATGCTCCGAGCCACAGGTACAATTGTGAAAACACAGTTATAACGAAGTTAATTTCTCCCTCATTTTTGTCCACGCTCCGGGCATCGAACCCAGGTCCCCTCATTCCGGAATAAGTCGTTCTCCCAACTGAGCTACGCGGACGTATGCTCTCTCTGCTATCTGCCTTTATCTCATGTGCGTCCTGCGGTGCTGACACGTCACACAGTCTTGACCACGCTGGTCATCGAAGCCGAGTCCCCTCACTCCGGTGTAAGTCGCTCTCCCAACTGAGCTACGCAAACATGTGCTCCCATTGCTATCTGCCTTTATCTCATGTACGTCCTGCGGTGCAGGCACATCACATCCCCTACCCCTGAAAGAAGGCCGAGGGCATGGCCCACGGGTTAGCCGGGACCATGTGTGGCTGTAGACAGTCATCCCATGAAAAACGTGCATTTGAGAAAATCCCAGACAATTTGGTGTGTGGAACGTAACATCACAAAATTTATTTGTTTTCAAATCACTGAATAAGGGATTCTCATTTTTCCTATCTCGCGGTAAGGAAAGAACATCACACCATTGCGAGAAACTTAACGGCCAGGTCATCCTTGAAGTTCGGGTGCCAATGTGAGAACGCAGTTTTGTCCACGCCGGATATTGTATCCGGGTCCCCTCACTCCGGAGTAAGTCGCTCTCCCAACTGAGCTACGCGGACATGTGCTCTCATTGCTATCTGCCTTTATCTCATATGCGTCCTGCAGTGCAGACACGTCACACAATGTTGTGCAAAATGTTTGAGGAACACAGTTCAGACTTTCAGCTTATCCATTGGCCTCCGATTGTCCATAATATGATTTCCATGGAGCAGTTGTTGAACTCTATGGAACGGCATATTAGGCGTCTGGGTACACCAATCACCTTCATACTTGCATTAAAGTCTGCGTTACACACAGATTGGTTGACTCTACCTCCCAACTGCTCTGGCAGCTTATTCAATCGATGCCACATCGGATAGCTGCTCTACCGAGGAAGAAAGTAGGGCCTCTTAAGTATTAGGTAGGGGGTCATAATTCAGTGATCACTCAGTATATAATGCAATAAATGTAATGTATCGCATTTAAGTTCCATGATATCACTTTGGTTGTTGACAGTTTATAGTAAAATTTTCTTTGAGAGTTCCTGAAAAATAAATGAAAACGGATGTTATAACAGAAAGTCACATGATTATGTCGTTTGACTCAAAAGAATGTGTGATGACATAAAATTTAGTAATTATGTGACATATCAAGTCTGATGACAAAAGAAGTGTGATGACGAAAAATGTTAATCATAAAGAATGGGTGCCAATTTAAAAAGTATATCTCCTAAATGGGGATATGGTTGCAAATGGGAACATACTTTGACTTCCTCTTGAGGAAAAACTGTTCATTTTTAGAATTCTGAAAAAATTGGAACCGTGTGAATTTTGGAAATGTGTGAAAATGTTTCACATCGCTAAAGGTATCATATGCAGAAGCAAATGCACAGCAGCCAAGAACAACAGTGGAATAGCCATTAAGTCTCCATTGGCGAGCGTCCGAATTTCATCAAAAGTTGCGGACGGTACGACCGTCCGTCAGCAACCCTTGATGAAATTTGGACGCGGATCAATACAGAATTGATGGCTATTCCACCGGACGCTATTCACATATTACGCTCATGGTTTAAAAACCAGTTACACCCAGAAGGAAGCAACCGACAGGAATGAAATTTGGTGGGTATGTTTGACACCATGAGACATGCAAATGGTTCAAGTATCACGCTCGGCAGCGCATGTGACGCCAGCAAGGGGCGGTCGTAGCTCTGTGTCTGACCGGATATATAAGGTCGTCCGTTGCGCGTGCTTGCCATTTTGACTCGTGCTGTTGTATTGGTTGCATTCTTTGCAAGTGAAGTATGCCTCGGAGAAAAGTTCGGAAGCAATGTGATCAGTTGGAGGAGTTCGAGAGGTGCCGCATCGGTGAGCTCAAAGAATCTGGATGGTCTTATCGCCGTATTGAGAGCCATACCGGATGTACGGATATCACCATAGCACTCTGGCGGCAGTGGATAGAACAACACACGCAGTAGCGACAGGAAGGACTTGGGAGACCTAGACGAACCACGCAGAGAGAGGACCGACGGGTTGTCCGACATGAGCGGAGTGAAGCAACAGCCACGATTGCGGATATTCAGCCACAGTGGTGCACTCCATGCATCGTCCGATTAGTGCCAGCACCATTGGATATATTGAAGCAAAAGTGGAGTGAAGCAACAGCCACGATTGCGTATAACAAAGCAACAGTGGAGTGAAGCAACAGCCACGATTGCATTAGTGCCAGCACCATTTGATATATTGAAGCAACAGCGGAGTGAAGCTAACTCTTCTGATTTGATAGTGAAGCAGCAGCCACGATTGCGAACAACAGTGGAGTGAAGCAACAGCCACGATTGCGAGCAACAGTGGAGTGAAGCAACAGCCACGATTGCGTATAACAAAGCAACAGTGGAGTGAAGCAACAGCCACGATTGCATTAGTGCCAGCACCACTAGATATATTGAAGCAACAGCGGAGTGAAGCTAACTCTTCTGATTTGATAGTGAAGCAACAGCCACGATTGCGAGCAACAGTGGAGTGAAGCAACAGCCACTATTGTATTAGTGCCAGCACCAGCGGAGTGAAGATAACTCTTCTGATTTGATAGTGAAGCAACGGAGGGAAGCTAACCCTTCTGATTTGATAGTGAAGCAATGGAGTGAAGTTAACTCTTCTGATTTGATCGTGAAGCAACGGAGTGAAGCTAACTCTTCTGATTTGATAGTGAAGCAACGGAGTGAAGCTAACTCTTCTGATTTGATAGTGAAGCAACGGAGTGAAGCTAACTCTCCTGATTTGATAACAAAGATTGCATTAGTGAAGCAACAGCGGAATGAAGCTAACTCTTCTGATTTGATAGTGAAGCAGTAGCCACGATTGCATTAGTGCCAGCACCATTGGATATACTGAAGCAACAGCGGAGTGAAGCAACAACCAAGATTGCGGATATTCGGCCCCAGTGGGGCACTCCATGCATCGTCCGATTAGTGCCAGCACCTACACGACGTAAGACTATTCGCACAGAGACCGTTATGACGACTGCCCTCAACACCATTGCATCGTCGCCAAAGATTGCAATAGTGTCATGCTAGACTGTTACGCAGCCACTCAGAATGGCAGCGGGTGATCTTCAGTGACGTGTCCCGCTTTTGTCTTGGAGGAGACGACCACCGAATCCGTGAGTGAATGCACCGTTGTCAGCGTCAAGATGAACGATTTGTTGTCGTGCGTCACACGTCCAGAAGGCCGGGTGTTATGGTGTGGAGTGCAATTGCCTACGACGCCAGACCACCTTTGGTGTTGATTACAGGCACTTTGACAGCCCAACGTTGCCTTGATGAGATCCTGCAACCAGTGCCTCCACCTTTTTTGAACGCTCACTCCGGTGCGATTTTCCAACACGATAACGCTCGTCCGCATCCTGCTGCTGTCTCGAGAGCTTGCCTTGAAGGCACTGACACTCCGCTATGGCCAGCTGCATTGCCAGATTTATCGCCGGTTGAAAAAGTGTGGGATGCTATCCGACGAGCTATCCACACTCCACCCCTGCAGCACAATCTGCAGGAACTGCGTGAGAAGATTAAAGCTGCATCGGAAGGCTTATCGCAGGACACCATTGGGAACCTATTGAACTCCATGCCGAGACATCTGGCATGCCGTGTGAGCAAACATAGCTGCCCGCAGCCATACTGGCAGTATAACGAAGTAAATTTCTCCGTCATTTTCGGTCTACGCCGGGATTCGAACCCGAGGCCGCTTATTCCGGAACAAGTTGCTCTACCAACTGAGCTACGCAGACATTTATTCTGATTCCTATCTGCCTTTATGTCGTATGCGTCCTGCTGGCAGGTACGTCACATCTCCCCCCCCCGAAAGAGGGCCGGGGGCATGGCCCACGGGTCAGCCGTGACCATGATTCGTTGCAGGCAGCCATCCACTGTAGAACGTGCACTTAAGAACTCCCAGTCAATCTGCTGTGTGGAATGCAACATCACGCATTTTTATTTTTCGAAGCGCTGGAGAAGGAATTCTCTGATTTTTCCTGTCTCGCGGTGTGGAAATAACATCACACCAATGCGAGATTTTGAACGGCCGGGTCATCCGGATAGTTCGGGCGCCATTATAACGAAGTAAATTTCTCCGTCATTTCTGGTCTACGCCGGGATTCGAACCCGAGGCCGCTTATTCCGGAACAAGTCGCTCTACCAACTGAGCTACGCAGACATTTATTCTGATTCCTATCTGCCTTTATGTCGTGTGCGTCCTGCTGGCAGGTACGTCACAGCAGACACTACTTATTGGCGTGTAGTTTAATAAATATTGCCTATATCAGTCTCAGCCGCCCCGGTGGCGCAGTGGTCTAAGGCGTTGGCCTCTGATCATTCGTCCGAAGGGGTCCGGGTTCGAATCCCGGTGAGGCATGGATGTTGTGTTTGTCTTACGGCACTGGCTCTCTCCCTTCCCTGGAACCAGTGACCCTAAATTAGGGACGGGCGACTGCTTATAGCCCATTGAGTTGCTCACGGTGGTCGTTAAACCTCCAATCAAAAAAAAAAAAATATCAGTCTCAGTGTTTAATCATTTATTGTTCCTCGTGACCTTTACCTTTCTCCCGAATAGCATTGCGATCCAACACGTCCTTCTGGATGCAACTATTTTTTTGGCGATGAGTGTAATTGTATCTTACAAAAGGAAAAATGAATAGAAATGCTCCCTTTAGTGGAAAATATCCGAATGCAAGTAAATTTTTAAAACTTGACATTTTTTTTTATTGGAGGCTTAACGAGCACCGTGAGCAACTCAATGGGCTATAAGCAGTCGCCCGTCCCTAATTTAGGGGCACTGGTTCCAGGGAAGGGAGAGAGCCAGTGCCGTAAGACAAACACAACAACCATGCCTCACCGGGATTCGAACCCGGATCCCGTTCGAACGAATGATCAGAGATCATCGCTTAAACCACTGCGCCACCGGGGCGGCAAACTTGACATTCGGATGTATAAATATGACATCAAAAACAGGTCCTGTGCACCCACCACGCGACACACTCATTTTATAAATACACGTTTTTGTATAAGTAATTAGAAAAGAAACAAAGAGAAATCGCGGTTGCTCAAACTATACATGATGAAATTTGGTGAAAACCTGTATCGCACTGTACATTAGAGGCACAATCTCAAATATTGAGTTGGAAAGAAAGTAATGTACGATGTCGAGGTTTTCGAAGTCTAAGCCTCGGCCATGGCGCACGTTGGCTACTGAAATTTCTCAGCACACCTGCATGATATCAGCATGGAGGTGGCTTAAGGGGACAGTCCTGAAAAAAAATTTATTCAATTTTTTTTTCTACAGAGTTTCTCGAATCGAATGGTATACAATACTTGATAAGCAGAAAATAATTTTTAGGCGAAAAAAATGTTTGAAGTTAGGCGTACAAGTTGCACAAGTAGGCATACCCAGCCACAACTGAGCAACCGAGAGACGGTCGAATATCTGTCGTCATCCTGTGAAGAAGGAAACGCAGATTCTAGAAGGTGCGAGAAGGCAAAGGAAGACGGCGAGAAGAGAGCTAAAGTTCAGCAAAGCGGAGGAAAATGAGTATGACGCGGGAGGCTTCCAGTCACAGGTCGTCTTCGTTTTGTACATTTAGGAACATTTTTCTCATAAACCACGGAAGATAATGGCTTGAAAATTTTATATACCTAACTGCATATATCAACAACCACCTGATCTAGAATCATTACTAAATAATGCACTCAATTAAAATAACAAATACAATTACTAATGAAAACGTCAGCAAAATCGACAGCAATTTTATTAATTAATACAAAATTAATTAATTGACCGATTGCGAGAATTCTAGTTAAGGTGTTGTATAATATCCTTAGAAAAATGCATGCCAAGTTTGCAATTGATAGGCCAAGTCTATCGTAAGAAACATGCACCTAAGTACATCGAGACCTCCCATTCTTCGCCTTCTGACGGCTAACTGCCACTGGCTTAAGGGGACTAGCATAAAAAGAGACTGGCCCCCTTAACTCAGTGGCAGTTAGCCGTCAGAAGGCGAAGAATGTAAACGCCAGTCAACATGGAAGCGGGCTAGGAGACAGGAAGCACATCCTCCAAAGCATGCTGTATGAGTTTCGTCGCGTTAGCATTCTCGCAACTGCCAGTGTGTACCCCATGCCATATCACATCGTCAGTGCTGTCGTTGGTTCGAACTGTTTCAAGAGGGAAATTTAGACCTGTCAGACCGTTCCAAAGCCGGAAGACCCGTAACACTGGATATAGACAAGCTGAAGACCTTAGTGGAGACTGACCCACGTGGGACCACACGGGAGTTGGCCAAAGAGATGGGGACTACCCACATAATCATTATCACTACCCACATAAGCATTATCACTACCCACATAAGCATTATCACCACCCACATAAGCATTATCACATACCTGCGTCAAATTGGGAAGGTGCATATGAGGGCAGTTTTGGTATCCGATCAACTCCCAGTTGAGCATAAAGCAAATCACATGACGCATGCGTTTACCTGTTTTCTCGTGACCAAGTTGAACCGTGTTTGGACCTCATGGTGACAGGTGACGAGAAATGGATCCTGTATGACAATGTCAGTGCCCAGAAACGGCGGTTAGACCCAAAACAGAAGCCCATGCGGAGTTCCAAAGCCGGCTTACATACAAGTAAGGTCCTGCTACCTGATGATGGGATATGTGGGGTGTCGCGTTTTTTGAGCTGCTCTCCTCGGACAACACGTACTTCCGTCAGTCCGACGATCTGCACGCATCGCTCACGTCGAAACGACCAGCACTGCTGAACCGCAAGGGTGTCCTCCTACAGCAGGATGGAGAGACACCTCACACAGCACGTGAGACTTGTCACAGGATCATGGACCTGGGCTAGGAGCAGTCTGTTCCCCGTATATTATCCCTAAGCAACTACCAAGTTTTCCGGTCATTGCAGCATTTCCTAGGGTGGGTCAGCGGTGCACCAACCTGGACTTTGTCGAACGCGTAGTTACTCACTTCTTTGCGTCCAAGCCGCCACAATTCTACAAGGATGGTATCCAACAGATACCTGGACGATGTCGAACGCGTAGTTACTCAGTTCTTTGCGTCCAAGCCGCCACAATTCTACAGGGACGGTATCCAACAGATACATGGACGATGTCGAACGCGTAGTTACTCACTTCTTTGCGTCCAAGCCGCCACAATTCTACAGGGACGGTATCCAACAGATACCTGGACGATGTCGAACGCGTAGTTACTCACTTCTATGCGTCCAAGCCACCACAGTTCTAAAGGGACGTTATCCAACAGCTGCCCAGACGATGGAAGGAAGTGGTGGCAAGCGATGGCGACTACATTTTGGACTGATTTGTATTTGTATATATGGCAATCAGCACTTTTCGGTTGCCTTGCATTTGCAGACATCACTTCCGTTCCAAACCAATATTTCCTTAGAAACATTTCATTCCGACAGAATTGACTGCGTACAGAACCAGGTGAAAAATATGGTGTCAAAATGAAATAGCCAAAATACCTCAAAAGAAAGTGTTGTCACCCCTCACAAGAATGCAGACCTCACAGCGATATTTCATGATGGTGTCTACAATCTCAGTTGTCAGCAACGTTCATTGTTTGTGCAAAGCTTGTGCAAGACCCTCTAGGTCTTGCCGAAGGAGGTTGAGGGAAGCAAGCTGTCTCTCTAGAGCACACCAGACATGCTGGATAGGATTAAATTCGGGAGACCTGTCTGTCCAATCCGTACGGACAATGGTGAGCTGTTGAAGATATTGGTCTACCAGCCTCAATTTGGTGCAGACGAGCGCTGTCGCCTTGTAGGGGAAATGTATCTCCTTTAGCACCTGCATAATATTCAATATAGGGGTCCAAAACATTGTTTCTATAGCATCGAGCACTCGTGGTTCCTCTTGAAAGCACATAGAGAGGACTGTGCTCCCACCTAAAGAGATGCTGCCCCACATCAGCACGCTACCACCACCATAAGAAGCGTCCCTTTCACAGGTCATGTAAAGAGAATAGAGTGACTCTCGTTCTATTCAGAGCACAACACGACTGGAATCACTCTGCAAAGCGAATTTCTGCTCATCTGTGAAGAGTACTGACCTCCATTGGTATTCAGTCCAACTGTAGTGAAGTCCTGCCCAATTCAAGGGTTTCTCCTTGTGCTGGGAAGTAATGGGCAAGCAGTTAACTGGTCATTTAGCACAACACTTCCTTTCTTGAATCCTTCTGCTTACAGTTGAAGCAGATACCACCGTTCGTGTCGCCACAGCAAAGGTATATCGCTGCTGTGTCGGATGGCCTTCCTGTCAATACGCGCAGTTAATCGAAGATGTCTATTATTCACGGATGCTGTAGCCGTGGACCTTCTTTCGCTGTACCTTGGCTAAGCTGAATGCGTATTTTGAAATTAGTTCCGCTGCCTGTGGACCACGAACTCACATGCTGCCATCTGGCAATTCCTCCTGATTTTGTTCGGTCTACTCCTCGGTTTATCTATTAAACGACGTCGCGCAGCAATTAGAACAAATCCGCTATCTCAAAAACCTTTTTTTACAGTCCGTGAACGATGTGACGCACATCTCCGAAACATCCCTTTTTACGCTACGGCTCATTTATATAAACCTCCGCCACACTTTTGCATACTATACTCTTGACTCCGCATTACATTTGACGTCACATATCTGATTTCGTGCATTTATAACTCTTCTTTCACGAATAATGGTGATTTTTCGGAGTTTTTTTACTACTTTATGGAAACCAGTGTCTGCTCATATGGCGACGATGAAACATCAGCACGACCGTAAAATGCCTCGATTGACATATTTAACTGATTTCAAGAGCGGATTGATAACGCGGTGTCACAAAAACTGTCACTCCGTACGTGAAATTTCAGCTGCATTGAACATCCCTAGGTTGACATTTGGTGGTGTGGTAACCAAATGGTAGTGGACAAGAGCTGAATCTTCCAGGAAATGACCAGCTAAACCGCCGAATCTAACATAACGTCGTGTGACAGCTCTGCAACAGACTGTTCTATCAGGAAGCAAATTCACGTTATCTGAAATCACACAAACCTTATGTGAGGTTATTGGGACAGATGTTAGCGCAAGTAGAGTCCGTAGGATTTTACACGACACGGTTTGCCACTATCAAATCCTGTGTGAGATTATTGTAACTGATCTTAGCACCAGTAAAAACACAGGATGCTGCACGAGATGGTTTATCTCTGTAAAATCCTGTGAGAGACTATTGGTACTGATGTTAGCACCAGTAGAGTGCGCAGGACGCTTCACGACATGGTTTACGACTGTCAAATTTTGTGTGAGACTATTGGGACTGATGTCAGCAAAACTAGAGGGCGCCGGAAACTGCAGAACATGGTTTCCCACAGTCAAACCCTATGGGAGACTATTGAGACTGATGTTAGTACCAGTAAAATGCGCGAGATGCTGCACGACATGGTTTGCCACTGGCAAACCCAATGTGAGACTATTGGGACTGAGGTTAGCACAGGTAGTGTGTGCAAGATGTTGCACGAAATAGTTTCCCACTGTCAAATCCTACATGAAACTATTGGGACTGATGTTAGCATCAATAGTGTACGTAGGATGCTGCACGACATGGTTTACCACTATCAAATCTTGTGTGAGACGATCGGGACTGATGTTAACACCAGTAAAGTGCGCGAGATGCTGCACGTCATGGTTTGCCATTGTCTGAAACCATTTTGTGCAGCATCTTGCGCACACTATTGGGACTGATATTAGCACCAGTAGAGTACGTAGGATGCTGCAGGACATGGTTTACTACTGTCAAATCCCGTGTGAAACCATTGGGACTGATGTTAGTACCAGTAGAGTACGTAGGATGCTGCACGACATGGTTTATTACTGTCAAATCCCGAGTGAGACTATTGGGACTGATGTTAGCACCATTAGAGTGTGCAGGATGCTACACGACATGGTTTCCCTCTATCAAATCTTGTGTGAGGGTAATGGGACTGATGTTAGCACCAGTAAAGCGCACAGCACGCTGCAGGACATGGGTTACCACTATCTAGTAGGCATCAAAAACTCGTTAATCACTTCCACTAATGCCACATTTCGGTTAGGGCGTCAATGAAACGTCTAACTGGACTTGTAGACTAATGGAAAAGTGTTCTTTGGAATGAAGAGTCACGGCACATAGTCTTCCACTCTGATGATCTTTGTTTGGTATGGTAAATGCCAAAGTACCTTCCGTACTATATCATCTCGACAATGAAATTTGGAAGAGGCAGCATGATGGTATGGAGCGAGTTTTCGCAATTTGGCTTGGGCTCATTTATATGTTTTGACGAAACTACGAATTCTGATATCTTTAACGTCTTGAACCGTTATTCACTGCCAATATTGGGAAGGAACTTTCGAGAAGACCCTTACCGCTGTCAACGTGACAACGCATCCTGTCATTTTGCTCCTGTTGTTACAGGTTGGTCTGCGGACATGGATATTGAAAAGTTGGACTAGCCCTCCCACGTTCCTGAGCGAATCTCTGTGACGAATAGGACCTGCTTTTGTTTGGAAGGAGACCCGACTAATAAAGCAAAGAGGTCCCTGCTTTGAACTCTGAGTGGCGGAACATATCGGCAGACGTTTACAAAATCTGTTGGAGAAAATTTCACGCGCACCATGGGCTGTCTTAACCATTTGAGCAGTCAGTCTACCTAACCAAATTGTATTCAAAGTTTTCTGCGCTCCCTAAGCTGAAATATTCTCATAGTGACCTGGTTTTACGAAAGCTACAATACCTTTCCCTCTCTCATCTCAGGAGTGCCGACCCCAAATTTATAATAAGCTTTAGAGTATGATAACCGGTCGCTTCTAGTACCTAACTCCCTGTTCTGTGCCCCAAAACATGATGGAAAATTACAACCCCCCACCCTTCCCGACACGGTCATCATACCACTGGATAGAAAGAAGTTACTCAAACATCTCTCTCCTTTCTTAGCTTCGTCGCCATTGTCACAGCTCTTTTAGCAGGTAATCAGTCCCAAAGCATTTGTGTCAATCACCCTCTAAATGACCAGTCTGAATGGAAAACATAAGAAAAAAGTGACGCTTCTGATACACAGGTTCACTCGTTCCATCCGCATTTGGCCCACATCTTAGATAGCGAATGCATTAGTTCAAGCTTATTTCAGCCCATTTTCCCCATCCCCGATTTAATTCGTTCCAGTCGGTTAAACGCCAAAAGTTTCAGCCCAAAACATTAATTTTCCTGTAAACAAAAAGTTTAGATAGACATCCAGGTTTTCGTATAGTATTAATAATAGTAGGGCAGTGTACATATAGGTTCGCTAGCAGGAAAACTGCGTATTATCGGAATAAAAATATGCGTGGAAAATGTTCTTAGTGAAAGATAACCTCCGGAAAAATAACTTTCAATCTGGTTTTTAGAAACAGTTATATGGAACAAAACAAAGATCAAAATCCGTAACAATGTGCACTTACGCCCTCAGGTGGCAAAATGCTCAAATCGGAAAAAATGAATACATGGGACATTGCTGTCGTAGTTCTGGCTGCAGAAAGGGAAACAGAATTTTTCTGCTGCGACTTATACGTGAAGACATATGGTGCCCAAAGGCAAACGGATAGCCATTTTGATAAATAGCAAGGGTTCTCCATATAGTTTTTGGCAAAATATTTGCTACAAGGACTCGCAACCTGGTAATAAGTAGTTAGAAACATATTATTTCTAAATTTGCAGAATACCACAACATTTTGTCACGAACGGAATTTACGGGAGCATTTTGACAAACGGGCGGACATTTTGATAAATAGTAAGGGTTTTTCATATCGTTTTTGGCAAAAGATTTGCTACAAGAACTCATATCCTGGTACCAAGTACTTAGAAACCGATTATTTTTAAATATGCCGAATTTGCCGACGACAAACGGGCGGTCCTTTTGATAAATAGCAAATGTTTTCCATATTGGTTGGGGCAAAAGATTTGCTACAAGAACTCATATGCTGGTAATACACTGCTGGACAAATGCTAAGGATGGATCATAAACGGCTATATAGCGCATAAAAAAGAAAGTGTTGTTGGATACCAAGTGAAATAAAATAATGTCAGAATACCAGGACATTACAAGAAAGACAATTTATTGTGTTCTGAAATCCAGAAGGCTTTGGAACGTGTTCAAGAGACAAACAGGCCATTTTGTGCAGAATACGTAAACGTGAAAAAAATGCAATTACCGTCCGCAGGCGTTCCGGCGTAAGATGTCAATACGGGATATGGCCACCACGGAGGGCGATGCAAGATTCCACCAGTCGTGTCATGCTTTGCGCAACACTATCAAGCAGCTGTTGGGGTAATTTATCCCATTCCTCTGTCAGTGCGCGGATGAGGGTGTCCTTGTTTATTGGATGGCATTGGCGACCAGCAAGACTCCTCCCCAAAGCATCCCACACATTTTCAATGGGATTCAGATCTGGAGAACGTGTTGGCCATACGAGGCGTTGAATATCCTCGCTCTCAATACACTCCTGGACAGCGACTGTTCGATGACATGTTGCGTTGTCGTCCATAAAAATAAATCTCTCACCGACAGCACCACGGAACATGCGAACATAAGGTAGCAGAACATCATTAATGTATCGTTGGCCAGTCATAGTCCCAGTTGGAAGCACATAGAGGGACGTACGGCCATTGATCATGATGCCAGCTAATACCATGACACTACATGTCGGATATCGGTCCCTTTCCTGTATGTTTGCTGTACAATATGCAGTACCACTATCACACCAGATCAGTTGTCGTCGACAATCAGACGATAGACTGTATCTACTCTCAACTGAGAAGAGGACAGCAGACCAGTCGTTATCAGTCCAATTGCGATGTTGATGGCACCATTGCAAACGGGCGGTACGGTGACGTCTGGATATTGGGATGCACACAACAGGACGGCGGGCGTATAGTCCTCCTTCACGCAAACGTCTGGCGACAGTTTTTCGGGAGATCCGCTTGCCAGTAGCAGCCATAAACTGATTTGCTACCTCACTAGCTGTGCTGCGCCGGTGTCTTTTTGTTGATAGCACTATGTACCGATCTTCTGCAGGTGTCGTACTGCGAACACGACCTCCCCCGTGACGTTTGCTACACTCTCCATTTGTTTGAAATGATTTCCAAAGCCTTGAAACAAAACTGTGGCTGACGTCGAACTCCCTGGCAACTTCTGTTATTTTTCGCCCTTCTTCAATCTTGCCAATAATACGGCCACGCGTAAAATCATCTAGGTGATGTCGGGAAGACATACTGAAAATTGCAAGTTCGTCAATTGATTCTTTCCCTTTCAACTTTGCGTTTGAACAACAACGGTCAATACGCGTCAAATCCTTTATATCTCTTATCAGCGCTTTAACGTCACGAACAAGTTCGGCAGTCCAAAATTTGCATACGCACAACACGTCTTACTATATCCCGCACTTATGCTAGTTTCCACATTTTCCTGCCTTCCATTTTATGGTTGCTATCGTTGCTATTGTCATCCGTCCTTAGCAATTGTCCGGCAGTGTAAGTACTTAGAAACAAACTATTTCTAAATTTGTCGAATCGCACATCATTTTGTCACAAATGGAATTTACGGGAGCACTTTGCCTTCGATAAATAGATCACAGATTGATAGGTCGGCCTTTCAGAAAGGTGGAAGTTTCCTTCTTATGCATATTTTGAACATTTCCGCCTCACAACATGAGACAGCTCTTTGTGAAATGCAAAGCTCTTTTTATGCATCGGAACCGGTAAAACAGATGAAAGTAAAAGTCTGTCTATTCAAAGCTTATGCATATGTTAGTCACTGCTCTCGAAAGATAAAAGTCGAAACGTGAATTTCCTTTCGAAATACTGGCTATTGCAAGACCCCTTTCTGTCAGATGCTCATTCTTTATTAAGATAAGTACATTTTCCCCTGAGGAGAAAGATGTTTCAGATCTAAAGTTCGCATTTTTCTTCTCTCAGCGTAAATGTATTTTTAATGGTACCACATCTATTCAGCAAAACAGCTCTTTTACCTTGGGCTATAACATGGAAACGGATTTCAGCAGAGTGGTAAAAGAGGTTTCAAGATTATTTTCCGGATATGGTTTTTATTCTTTTTTTACAATTTCGTCTTTCTCTTTCATTCTGCTTTTTATGTCATACTTTATCTATTAGCTTTTAGCGTAGAAATGGGTTTACGATAAGTATATTTTGAGATGTACTTTTAACCGGACTTGCTGTAAAAAACTCAACAAAACCTATCTACAAACGTACACCTGACATAATTATTGTTGATACCAATTAATACACCTAATACAATTATGTAACATTTTATTCCGTTTTATATATTTATAGGCGTAAATAACAACATAACCTAAATTACCGAGCTTAAGCTTGCCGACATTAGCTTTCTCAAGGTGCGTTACAAACACAATGCGCAGAATTGAACAAACAAAATGAACAACATTCACGTGTTTATCACACGCGATATATTATACCTTGTGTGACGTTTAAAACAGCATTCGCACTCTCACACTCTATCTCGTATAGTATCACATGAAAGTTCGCCATATATACACTGCTCGCCACCAAAAATGCAACACCAAGAAGGAAGCATCCGATTGGCCTGAAATTTGCAGCATGCGTCGCCGGCGAGAGGGCATGCAAATGATTAGAATTGCAGGGCATATGCAAATCATGTGCTCCCGACACGACACCGAGAAGCACTATAAAATGGGTGCACAGAAGGCGGGGTGTGAGTAGTGGAAGTGTGTTGTGTTGCCGGACCTGTGCGTGAGAAGCTTCCTGATGCCTCGTCGCAGAATACGGCAGTCATTCCAGCACGTTTCGGAGTTCTACAAAGGATGAATAGTGGCTCATCGCGACACCTGTTTATCGTACCAAGACATCGGCGCCCGTGTGGGACGACATCCAGCCACATTGAGGCGAGTATGGATTCGGTGGGTGCAGGAGGGACGGACGGACCGACGTGAGCGATTGCCGCGGCCGCGGCACACCATCGAACTTGAGGTCCGGCATGTTGTGCGCCGGGCATTGACGGCATGCACCGCCACACCACGAACGTTAGCGCAGAAATTAGGGTGTGTTGCACAACAACCTGTGTCGGCACGTACCGTTCGACGTCATCGACAGGAGCGGGGACTTTACGCACGGCGCCCGTTGCTCCGATTACCATTGACGTTCAACCACCGGCGAGTGCGGCGGCAGTGGGCCGATGAACGCCGCATCTAGACTACGGAATGGCTCGACATTGTCTTCTCCGACGAATTCCGCTTCTGCCTGCAACACCACGATGGTCGGATCCGCGTGTGGCGGGACCGCGGCGAGAGACTGTATGACGCCTGCATTATGCATCGCCATACCCGTCCGTTGCCTGGCGTTATGGTTTGGGGTGCAACTGGATATGACACCCACACCCCTTAGGTACGCATCGCCGGTACATTCAACATCCAACGCTACATCTCCGACGTTTTGGAGCCTGTAGTACTTCCTTACCTGCAGGACCTTCCAGCGGCCACGTTTCAACAAGACAATGCGCTCCCGCACGTGGCACGTATCGTGCAACAATTCTTCAGGGCCCACCAGGTTTCACTGCTGCCGTGAGCCTCCTGTTCTCCCGATATGTCGCCCATCAAACACGTCTGGTCGCTGATCGGCAACCGAGTGGCCCTGCAAGCACCACCCGCGGCTACGCCTGATGAACTGTGGCAACGTTTGGAAGCAGCCTGGACCGACATACCCCAAGCCCACATCCAAAGCCTTTGTCGTTCGATGCCGCTGCGTGTAGCGGCCGTTATTGTCAGCCATGGGCCACACGAACTATTGATGTCTGCGTGTTCCGCAAGTCTCACGGGCCTGTAAGCTCAATCGTTTCATCTTTGTATCTGTTGTTATGTGTCCAGTAAATCTGACTTTGCTATCTCGTGGCCTTCTTGGTGTTGCATTTTGGGTGTCCAGCAGTGTATGAACTATATAGATGAACAAAGCAGGAGTATGCACCTTCCTACTACGGTATGATGAAGGAACAAAAGGTGTACGTTGGACTGACAAAAAGCTTTCTTAAGGCTGGAGTAACATAGTAGAAATGTAAAAGAAGCTATATCTTCCACAGCACTTTGTAGAGAGGTACTATATAATGCAGCTATACCAGAATACTTGAAAAAAATCGAAATTAAATTGGAAATATTTCGCACCGGAAATATCCAACAAAGAAGGAATTTTTCACGTCCGGCTCTTAGAAGCAGAGATGTTGACGAAAATAGGATATACTTCTACGTCCCTTGAGAAGGCATGTAATATTTTTAGAAGAAAATATTCTTAAAACGTTTGTCGACATGAGTGATATAAGTTCACGAAATAATGTTTTGAATCCATATTTTAGTAGCTCAGATTTTGCTGCAAATACATCAGAAGCATAAATTAACATTTTACGCCGCTTGGTAGCCAAACCATTTTTTTTACCAAAGATTTGAAATTGAATGCAGAACATTTTCCATTAGGAGCTGCATCTGCTTTAGAAAGAATTTTTCAAATCAGAGTTTCAGAAGCAGCGATATCGGGGGAAACGCAATTTATTTTCATGTTCCGTAGTGGAAAATCTATGCGTAACATAAAAAGCTGAGGATACCTGAAATCGTCTTCGACATAAGCAGAATCGAAAGGTATAATAATTCTTTCAATTGGATATTTAGAAACAAATATATTCAATAAAATGTATTTTGAATTCGATATCTTCTGCATTTATGCCCTCCAGCGGTGAAATTGTGCATCGTAAAAAAAAAAAAAAAAAAATGAAGGATTGTCATTCGCACATTGCAAGCTTCCTAATGCAAAATGAATTTTTTAAATCGGATTAGTTGCAGAGTTATGCTGTCTACAGACGGACGAACAAACTGATAATATAAACACGGTCCATTTTTACAAAAGACGTGCTAAAAGCTGACTTACCATTTAATGATATTTTATTTATTCGATACATAAGATATGAGATGAAAAAAACATTGTCTTGTTTAGCGAAACACTTTAGATGAATGCTTATACAAATACGATTAGAAGTTTTCACAGCATACCATAACCCATTATTTCTATTTTGTCGAGGTTCACACACCCACACAAACACACCCAACTCCCCGGTTTCTATCTGTGTTGGAAATCAAGACTTGTTCGCCCAATCTCAAAGGTGAACACGGTTCACCAGCGCCACCTGCCATTCGACAAAGACACAGTATACACTGAAGAGCAATTGAATTAGAGACACCTGTCTAGTAACGTGTAGCACCACATTTCGCCCTGATGACAGCGGCGATTCGTATCGGCATGGACTCGACAAGACACTGTGGAAGCGTTGGGAAGGCATACGGATCCACGATCCCTGAACAAGCTCCCACAGTTCACGAAGATTTGATGGAGGGGAGGCGGTCAGAGCCTAGAACATCTCTCTCGATGGCATCCCAGATGTGCTCGATGGGATTGAGGTCAGGTGACCCAGCTGGCCAAGGAAGCGAGGTCACGTCGGTGGAGTGTTCATCCAACCATTCGGATACAATTCGGGAGCGAAGGCAAGGTGCATTGTCTTGTTGCAGGATGAAGTCCCCAGTGGGATGTTGAAGACGCACAAATGGGAGCAGCAAATGGTCCTCCAGGATATCCCGGTAACGTTGACCTGTGAGGGACGATGTCACACGTACCAGGGGTCCCATCTCAGTCCACGTAAACAGTCCCCAGATGAGAATGCCACCCCCAACAGCTTGAAGAGTATCCTGCTGGCAAGAAGGATCCATCGCTTCATGTGGTTTGCGCCGTACTCGTATCCTGCCATCCGCATGTACCAACGTGAATCTGGACTCATCAGTCCAGGCAACATTTTTCCACATGTCTAGAGTCCAGTGCCAATGTTCCCGCGCCCAAGCTAATTTTTTCACCTTGTGATGTGCGGTCAGCAGCGGTACCCTCGTGGGACGATGGCTTCTCTACCCCATAGCGAGGAGATGGTTCTGGATGGTGTGGCTGCTTACACGTTTTTGTGCACCAGCTTTAAATTGCCGAGTGATTTCTTGAGTGGCTCGTGAAAATCTCAGTGCCTGCACGACTTCCGAGATGGAGTGACCTATTTGTCGGGCCCCTACAATTTGTCCACGATCAAATGCGCTCAGATCCTTCGTCTTACCCATACTGCGTCCGACTCTTACTGATTCCCGTCGCATCACTCCTTATGTTGTCAGATATCTGCATAAGTCATGTCGTTTCCATTTGCAGGGCCGCCCACAGCGCCACATTTGCATAGCGCCATCTGTCTCTAATTCAATTGCTCTTCAGTGTACACCAATGAGTCATTCCATTATGACCACCACCCAGCCCAGAGAAATGAGCGCACTTGGAGGCCGAACGGTGGCGCAGGTGAAGTTCACAGAGATATATACAACTCCAGGACCGGCTCTCGGTTAGTAGAGTGTTCGGAGTCAGATGAGAATAGCTGCCGATTTATTATAGTTTGATAAAAGATAAATTGTGATGGCACGGCGCCTAGGAACTACGATCTCGCAAACGTCGCGGTTTGTGGGTTGTTCACGTGCCGTTGTAGTGAGTGCGCAACAAATGTGGTGAACAGATGGCCAAACGACGAACCGTCGTCCAGCAATGTGTCGTCCAGAGCTCACTGATGACAGAGGGGAGTGGAAACTGTCGCGCGTTGTTCACAGACACCGCAAGACAACAGTACGACAAACCACTCGCTGTTACAACAGTGGTGATCAGGACAATGTGTCGCAGCACACAGATCATCGCAGCCTTCTGCGCATGGACCTGCGCAGCCGAAGACCCAGTCGTGTCCCCATGCTCACTACACGTCATCGCCAACAACGCATGAAATGGGTCTAAGATCATGGAGATTGGATCGTGGATGATTGGAAGAAAGTGGCCTAGTCTGTCGGATGAAGATTCCTGGTGCATCACGTAGACGGCAGAGCGCGAATACGCCGATTACCAACGGAGGCCATGGTACTTGGATGCAGTGTTGGGCGGAAACAGGCCAGCAAGGGCGGTGTTATGCTATTTGCGATGTTTTCTTGGGACACTTAGGGCCCCATTATTCCAATAGCCCAATTCCTGACAGCTGTCAGGTATCTGGACATCTTTGCGGACCAAGTTCACCCATTCATGACAACTGTGTTCTCCGCTGGTGATGGTTATTACCAACGTGATAATTCGTCATGCCATACTACCAGAATCGTCAAAGAGTGGTCCGAGGAACATTCTGGTGGCTTTCTGTTAAATGCTCTGGTTTCCAAATTCACCGGACAGGAAACCAATCTAACATTTGTGGTTCGACCTGGAAAAGCTGGTTCGCGCTAAATCTCCCCCCCCTGAAATGTACGGGAACTGGCGGACCTGCTGTTGACATTATGGTACAAGATACCCCAGGATACCTATCGCCACCTCATCGAATCGATGCCTTACCGAGTGGCCGCTGTTTTGCGGTCTAAAGGAGTTCCTACACCTTATAAGGTACGTGGAGATAATGTAACTGCATATCGGTGTAGTCATATCAGCTACTTCGACAGACGATTGCTGTTGGAGTACAGCAGGTCTGTCACAGCAAGGGTGTGCAGGGAAGGGTACGAAGAACGGCGTAGGATACGAAGAGGAGGTTCTGGATGTCTTACACAGAAAACGCCGAAGGACAACCGTCATCTCGTCAGGATAACATTGAATGACCACCACTATGCATCATCAAAGGCGCTGGAGCAAGTCTCAACAGCTGATTTACCAAGTTTCCAACAAAAACGGACGTTTACTCTCTACTCTTCCGTGGCTAAAATGAAATAGGACGGGAATGCTTGCTATGACTCTCCTAATGCCCGTCTGCCACCTGTCGGTACCGATTTCCTGCTGTTCTCTGATTGGCCAAGGAAGGCTATATTCTGGCATACACGTGATATTTTTATCCCACTACTGTTACATCAGTTATTCGCTCAGTCCTCGAACTTATTGGACGTAGGTTGTACAATGCGTTTAGAAGAGCAAAAGATTTAGCTCTTGATGTGGTATACCTAGAGGTAACCGATGCCTATATTTATCTTGGACAACAGATTTCAAGTGAAAGTCACATACAAAAATTAATGAATAGCGCGTACAAAACTTGGTTGTAGGACCTTTGAAAGAAACCGTACAATTTTCAAGAACAATTTACCAATTATGTTTTAAAAAGTACAACTTGTATTCAATCAGTGCACCTTTTTGTTTTTTACTTACGCATAACAGACTTATGGATCTTAACTACTGGCCAATGGGGTTTGCCCAATGGCGGTTAGTATATACGACCGGCACAATGGCGGTTAGTCCAATACCGATTCGTCCAGAGGGCACAGTTTGTGTACTGGATTATTCATCTAATGATACGACTGGTACGATACCGATTCATTCAATAGTGTCATATGCCGAGCGGCCACTTTTTCTATTTTTAAAAAATAGAAAAAGCTTCCCAATGCAAAAATAATTTTTCAAATCGGTGTAATAGATGCAGAGATATGGTGCCCACAGGCGGACAAAATGACGGACAAAGGGTATTTAAGATTTTTTTTTTCACAAAAGATGTGCTAAAAATGTAAATCACACAGATCTTAAAATCCGCTCTTGAAAAATGGCTTTTTATTCTTAAACAATAATCTACCGGTTTCATTTTCAAGGTGTATTTAAACAGCAGCTGAAACCGCTAGTGATGAAGAATTTGATTACTATCTGACGAAGACAGTTATTCTGCATTAAAGAAAGGAATGTGTAGCAATACTTTTTATCTTAAAAGTATCATAACAGAAAAGCGCGGTTCTCACAAAGCGCCACTGTCATTATTAGAATAGCGTGGTTCTCACAAAGGCCGTTAGTAACAGTAGAAAAAAGGAAGGCATTTTAGGTGTTAGTGGTACTAAAGTTCCAGAGATTTACCTCCAAAACTAATTAAAATACTTCCAAAGTTCATTATCTGAATCGACTGCGGTAAACTTACAGACAATCTCATTGAAAGTCAGCAGCTACTCTCATTTGTTTCTAAATATGTACTTTTACTTGAAAAGCCGTATGCCTCAGGGTATTAAGATTAAGAATTCGACTGATATTTAAAATTCCTCTTTAAACATCTTAACGAACTTCAAAAGAGGGTTTACTTGATTACAATAAATTTCCTCATTTCCGATAAATTATTTCTTGAAGGAGGTACCTTCCATTTAAAGGACTTTTCATTCTACTTGAAATCGTGTGCAGTCTACGGATAACGAATACATCCAAAGAGAAAAAAATACAGGTTGGCTCAGTTCCCATCGAGCCGTCAATTTGGAGCGTAGGACTACGTCTTGCAGATCGGAGAGTTGAAATGAGCTGGTCGAGAATGGCTTCAAAGCGTTTATTTAATTTGTTATAGCCAGCACAGGTCTATGATATTGAAAGTAGCTTACATAATTTTTACAAATAATATTGAATACACTGCGAACACAAATACGGGTTCGATCGGTGCGTTCGATTTTTGTTTGACGGCAGCTGCTTTGAGGCATCCTCGATACTCTCTACTTCGTTGGGCGACGGTCTTCTTGGACGTCTTACATTCCACATCACTTGTTCTCTCGTTTTGATGTTCTCCACTTTTTGCTTGCGTTCAATCTGCGAATTCTGCTGCATTGTCGAAAACGTTAATCGGTTCACAAAAAAAAAAAAAAAAAAAAAAAAAAAAACATTTTTTAAATTTTTTTGTTTAAACCACTGCGATAGGTTTTTATACACTGAGTGGCCACTTTATTATGACCACCTGGCAGTTTTAAGCAAATGAGGTATGGCTGCACGCTATTGCCGCCAGAGGGCGAGGCTAGTATAAAAAAGGAAAGATTGGTGCTTGCGACGGTAGTAGAAGTGATTTTTGGGTGACGAGATGGGTAAAAAACGAGATGGGTAAAAAATGCGATTTGACGGACTTTAAACGTGGGATGATTGTAGGAGCTCGGAGCCATGGAGCGAGTATCACCGAAACCGCCGCATTCGTGAAATGTTCCAGAGCAGCTGTTGCTAAAGTGTTTAAAGACTGGACTGTCAGCCAAAAAACTGGGTCTCTACGTGCAGCGTGTGGTCGTCATCGACTAGTGACTGCTCGGGCGGAACGGAGAGTGTCCAGACTGGTAACAGACAACAGAAGGGCAACAGTGCAGCAAATTACAGACCATCTTAATCAAGGATCTCCTCAAATGATCTCTGCACGCATTGTTCGCCGCACACTGCGTCGGATGGGATATGGTAGCCGAAGGCCTGTTCGAACACCTTTGCTGCCTGCAGTTAAGAAGAGAAAACGTCTCCAGTTCCCACAGGAGCACAAGGATTGTACAGTCGATAATTGGAAACAAATTATATGATCCGATGAATCACGTTTTCAATCGCACCATGCCGACGGCCGAGTGAGAATTTGGCGGAAACAGCACGAAAGCATGGACCCCAAATGCATTGCTACAGCTCTTCAAGCTGGCGGAGGCAACGTTATGGTTTGGGGAATGTTTTCCTGGCCTGCTTTGGGCTCTTTAATTCCTAGTGATCAACGTCTGACTGGCACATCATATCTAAACATCGTTGCGGACCAAGTGCATCCTGTCACGTAGATGGTTTATCCCAATGGCTTCTTTCAACAAGATAAAGCGTCCTGCCATAGTGCTCGTATTGTACAGGAAGGAACATGCCGGTGAGTTTACTTTGCTTAGGAGGCCCCCACAATCTCCAGATCTCAACCCCATTGAGAATTTGTGGGATGAAGTTAAACGAGCCATCAGACATCTGGATCCACAACCCTGCAATCTCACACTCCTGGAAAGTGCTGTTTATCAAGCATGGTCTCAGATTCCCCAAACCACCTATCAACATCTCGTAGAGTCCATGCCACGAAGAATCGACGCAGTATTAAAGGCAAAAGGTGGCCCAACGAAGTACTGAGTTGATGGTCATAATAAAGTGTCCACTCAGTGTATATTTGAATAGACCTCGTCGAGGGTTTTAAAACGACACCCCACACAGTCGTGTTGCGCTCACGGTTGCCGAGCAAGGCTGAGCCAAACGCTGCGGCACACCAAGAAATATTGCATCATCTCACTCGTGCCCAAGAAGCGAGGGGAGCGTCGCGCGCACGATATATTGCGCAGTATGCGAATTTGACTCCATTGTTGTTTATGTCTATGCTAACACAGTTAGTGTGCGGCACGCATTTTTAACGCTATGAAGATTTCAATTAGAAAATATTTTTATCACAGGCGGCCGGCCGTAAGTCGCCTCATACTCTCCGCGGAGTTAGACGTAGTCCTACGTCAAAATATATAAAATTTCGAGACCTTCATATGAACAAGTATCCTATGATTGTCACTAATCTTGATTCAGGGTAATTACGGGCATCGCTTTTATCAAAGTCTCTTGACCCGTTGACTAGCAAGAACGAATTTACTCGGGGTTAGCAAAATGATCTGAAATCAGCTCCAACGAATATATTCATTGCCTAAGAAGTGGGACGAACGCTGCTGGAACGAACGTATCTGCGGATAAGAAAGTGTATCTTTTCCCTTAGTTATGTTATTGAAAGTTGTTATTTTGGGAGATGATCTACACTGATCCTTCATGACCGATTACCTGCCAAAAGCGCTATAACAATGGCGACGAACATAAGAAAGGAGAGAGAGAGAGAGAGAGAGATTGTTTGTTTCGAGATTTAACGACCACCATGACAACTCGATGGGCTATAAGTTCCGTTGCTTCGTCTGAAGTAGTTTAAAGGTGTCCACAGACACGCAGTTGTGAATGTCACGTTTGAGTGTCACGCCAGTAAATGGGGGAGTTTTGTGCCTGAGGCGGCATGTAGCGTGGAATGAATCAGGAATGAAGCTCTTCAACATCTGCTTGAAATCCTCTTCACTCCACGCTACATGCCGCCCAAGTCACAAAATTCCCCATTTGCTGGTGCGACACTCAAACGTGACATTCCAAAGTGCGTATCTGTGGCCATGTTTAGGAAGGGAGTGTCTGACCCCAGGTCTAAAACTCCCCTTGGAAATCGGAAACTTGGAGATCTGAGTAAGCAAACACGACTAGAAAGATAAACAGAAAAATAAGTGAGAGGAAAGGAGAGCTTATCTTTTGTGTAAACCGTGACACCAGTCCTGTGCGGGAAAGGGGAGAGGGGAACCAAGCATCACAGCATCCATCGCAAAGTACCACAACACCACCCAGTCGCCGACGCCCCCTCCCCCGGGAGAGGGGTCGGGCGAAACGCGAAAAAACCACATCCGGTGTCTGAGCAGCAATCAGTTCTCACTGTCTCCCCGCCAAACTGAAAAAGAAGGGGTGGTGGTTTGTCTAACACCCAGTTTGTCAACACCCACCTAATGTTCACACACTCCCTCTCCATCTAATCCAGTCCTCCATCTAATCCAGTCCTCCATCTAATCCAGTCCTCCATCTAATCCAGTCCTCCATCTAATCCAAGGCCTACAGGCCAGGAAACAGTTCTGAACAGTGCTGCCCTTCCCCAAGTCCCTGTCAGGAGGATGTTGGAAGCGATCGGTTTAGTTCAGGGATACCTTAAGAATCCGCTGAGATCGTAGTCAACTGCACCTTTAATAAGTTTATTAGGGTGGGCTTGCGATTTTGGAGAACTTGGCGAATCTGGAGGAAAACTCATGTAGTTTCTCGACACTAAGTGTGTTCCTTAATTTCTGAAGTGGGGTTCAGGCTGGAGCCCCAGTGATCATACGAAGTGCTTGGCTCTGCACCCTCTCGATTCTCATTCTCTGCCTCCTACTGACACCTATACAAATGGGAGAGGCGTAGGTAAGCACTGGCCTGACGACCGTCTTGTACAGCAATACTTTGTGCTGTGTTGTAAGGAAGCTTCTCCGGTGGAGTAGTGGAGCTAACTGCCCAAGGCACTGTTTAGTTTTATTCGTGTGATAGCGGGTGTTCGCTACCAACGAAAGTCGACTATCTAGTTGGAGCCCTAGGTACTTAGTGTAGGTAGCTAAGGAGAGTGTCTCTCAAAACATAGCAAGTTTCGGGCTATAAGCAGTCGCCCGTCCCTAATTTAAAACCACCGGTTCCAGGGAAAGAAAAGGACTGGACTTTGAATCAGAACGCTTTCAAGTAGTTTCCGATTTCGAGTGTATCGTTCCGCTTTGTTTACAAAGAACCTGATCACACCCAACGCAAAAGAAAGTAGTTCATGATCATTTTTATGCGGATTTTTTTAGAATTTTCTTATAATAGAGCCCTTAATGACTCTTTTTATTTGTAAATATCTTTTATGAAAGAAATATATCGAACAATTGCTCTACTGCTTTTTATCCAGAGCAAGGGTGTTTTTTATGCGAAGCTGTTTCCAACTTTTGTTCGGGAAGTGGCTAAGATTGACGCTTCAGTTTTTGGTAGAACTTATTTGGGTTTTGTAAATTATGCCGGTGTGGAATTGGTCACGATTGCTGTGGATGACAGCCAAGAATTCGGAGACAGCTGTTAACTGGGCTGAATTGTGTTGCAATGTGATTCTTTATGGCGTTACTGATACGAACGATTACCGTCTTCGATTAAAACCATATATACATGAGCACTTTCGAGGCAGCGGCTACCTCATCCTCAGTTGTATTGAACGAAAAACACATTCAATCTATATATGTATATACGATATACATGTACAACATTAAAGCAGGCATGTATTGCACATCCCTAGCCAAATATGTACTCCAAGACAATCTTAATCCAGATTGCAGTAACGCAAGAATGATTCATACTCCTAAACCTAAGGGACCTATTAATAAGCAAAAGTGTGTACATAGAAGCTTCCAGTTTACAATGTTGTAATGAACATGGCCCCTATGAATTGCACAGTGCATGAAAGTCACTAATTAAATATGTTAACTTTAAATTGTTACTTTTGTTTGAAATGCTATGCTCATTTGACGCATACGAAATGTTATTGGCTCTTACGCCTACCATTGCTTCCCACAATGCCATAATCTATGCTATATATACTGCATATATTACGTTTATACACTGGCGTGCAAAAATTAAAGACGAGACAGTTTTTGGAATGTAACGTCGTGCAGAAGTGCTCCACATCGACTCAAATCATACCATAAGATCCCCAAGATGTAGGAATATGGGGCAAGTGAGCAAAACCGTCCAAACAAGGAATTCAAAGGATACAAAGGCACTTTATTGAAAAGACAGCTTCGAGCACAACTGGACAGAAGACAGAAACGTCCATGTGACAGGCGGCTGCCAAGAAAATTCCAGTCTTTAGTAGAGGATATGATCACCCCTGAAGCGTTGCTGGATTTACAACATCTGTCCATGCTGAGGACGAGGTTGTCAAGGAGCTGTTCAGGCATCGCGGCCCATTCCTCTTGTAGCGCCAATCACAGCTGCGGAATCGCTGCTGGCGGCTGATGACGTGCTGCCAAGCGTCTCTCGAGAAGGTCCCACACGTGTTCGATAGTATTTAGGTCCGGGGACCTTGCGGGCTAATCCATGCGTTGAACATCTTCACTCCCCAACAGCTCTGCGACAGCCACTGTACGATGCGGAGTAGGGTTGTCGTCCTGAAGAGGAACTCAGAACCCACTGCACCTCTAAACAGACGCACGTGAGGCAGAAGAACCTCGGTACAATAGCGGACACCAGTTACTGAACCTCCGTGGAAGATGTGGAGGTCAGTACGGCGCTACCAAACATGACACCGCCCCAAACGAGAACTCCGCCACCTCCAAACCGGTCCTTTTCGATGATGTCGGAGGTGTGATTGCGTGTTCCCTGCTCTCTCCAGATGTGTATACGTCCAGAATCGCTCGTCAGACTAAATTGGCCATTATCCGTAAAGAGAACTCGACCCCATTGCTGATGTGTCCAGTTTTTGTGTTTCTGGCACCACAAAAACCGCCGTCTCCGATGAGCAGGCGTTAATGGCACACACCGTACTGGTCGTCTTGCAAATAGACCATCTTTGTGCAACCTCCTGGCCACGGTAAAACGCGATAACGGACGTCCAGTTGTCTGTTGCATGTGCCTTGCGATTTCTCCCGCTGTCTGCCGTCTGTCTCTTCTCGCCTGTAGGACAATATACCGGTTGTCTGTCGGCGTGGTTGCTCGTGGACGACCACTGCTAAACTCTCGGACAGCTGTTCCTGTCGTTTAAAATGCTTTCAAAGCTCGTGAAACGATGCAGTAAACGATCCCGAACTCCTCGGGCACACTAGTCACACTTTGACCTTCTTCCAACTTCCCAATGACGCTACCTCGGGTAAAGTCATCCAGATGTCGTCCACTGGATTGCCTGTTTGCCATATCACACGGTGGCAGCAACTCGACGTCGTTCAAACCGATGCACACCGTACAACAGCTTTCACCGAATTGCTGAGCGTACAACGCCCGTGTGCTTTATATCCTAAATATATATATATTAAAGCTTTATATCCTTCCGACACTCCCCCTCCCCTACGTCATGGTGCATATATGCGCATGCCCTACCGTACCGGACCCTAGTCTATCTCCTGAGTGGTCTTTCGGTCCGTTCTGCTTGCTCGTTCCGCTGTTATGCTAATTTCTCCTTTTCGTCATTAATGTTTGCACACCAGTGTATGTATGTATATAAATTGAGTTTTGAATTTATAGTTCAAAGCAGATTTGTTCAGGTCAGTTACGGGTCCGGGTTCGAAAATGTTGACCCGTTTCCGTCTCTGGTAGTAAGCACTAAGATTCGCCATGATTTCTCCCTCCAGTGGGAGGCTTTTTCAAGGCAATGGTAGACATAAAAAAAAAACAATGGTAGGCATTTTTATGCATAAATGTCTTGAAAGAAACTCTCATTGGAGTGCAAAAGCTTGGCGAATCTTTATGCTTACTACACCACAAAAATAAACCGATATAATGCGCCATATGCGTTTCTTGAGTATTCAGAGTCTGGTGTATTTATATTTACATATTTCGGAAGAATTGGTTCTTCAAAGACAAATGGCCACCTCGCTGGTGGCGTAGTATTGAGCGGTGGCTTCAAGTTATTGTCACCAAATATGTTTGAGCTCGAATTCCCGAAGAGCCATAGGATTCGCGTTTGTCTTACGGCCCTCTGCGTCTCCTGGAAGCAGCGGTCCCGCTTTAGGAACAGGCGATTCCTAACTGCATTATTTTGTTTCCAAACAGCAGTCTTTAGGAAGATAACAACCCTTAAAACGAAATCAAGCTTGTAGATAAATAAGAAAAGGCAATGGCTGCAATTTCCCTTAGAGACAGTTTAAGATGACTGCTGAAAAACATTTCTTCAACTCACTCATATAACAGATAAAAAAACCCTAATAATACTGCTCCTTTCTAAGCAATCTGCAAACTAGTACTTTCTCTGAGTGGGAAGCACCTTTGAGCTTTAGAATGTAAGAAATGAAAATCAACAGCTTGTTATTGGAGTGTTTGCGACGATACCAGGTAATTACTTATTCAACAGTTGTGCTTGTCCAACGCATTTGCGGCGATTTCAAGAGAATTCACGAGTCAGCAAACATCTGGTGAATTATTCTTCGTGTCGAAAAATCGGAGGGAAAAGACACACTTGGTGTTAGCTTTTGTCGCCATACAGGGAGGTGCACGATGCAACAGAGGAGCAAATGCCGGAGAAATCAGTAATTCCAGAGGTGAACAGCTCCTTCAGACGCTTATGAATGATTCAAGCTGAGAAGGCTGTTGGTATGGACGAAGCTTCTCAGGAAGTAATGAATTCAGGCGAGCCACGAGCTTGCTCAAAACACGTGTCGAATGTCTTCTGATATCAAACCCTTCAAAGCTTTGAAGTGATATTCTGATCCACGTTATATACATGTTGATGAGACTAAAAGAGCGGTACGAGTAAGATAGTGCCATCTTAGAGAACAGAGAGAGAGAGAGAGAGAGAGCTTTATTTCTCTGAGGAACGAGATCTCCGAGCTTAAATCCCTCCACGTCTGGAGAGCTTGAGCTAGAATAATTCAATATGCGAGCCAAACCGATCTGATGAAAATTCCAGTCTCCGCAACTATGCTGCATTCTCGGAGCTACTTATGATCTGAATTCTAGAGAATTTCGCATCACCTGCGAAATTATGTTTTGATTCTTCCATTCGACGAGTTTAATTCGTTTTAACGTAGCCTTTTCTACTTTCTCGATTTGTAAATGAGATTAAGATGTCTGAGAGAGGTAGAAATCTGCACTGAAGCCCGAGGATAAATTCTAATACTACCATCTCTTCGAAAAATGAACGATGTGCTTTAACCGTTTGGCATATAAAGAACAATAAATGCACGGAACGCATATTTCTAGAGGAAATCAAATATACGGGTAAGAATCTTTCAATTAAAAAAACCTATGCGTTTTATAATACCTATGTGAAAAATGGCTTTTTCTTGCACTTCCAACTTTAATGACCGCAGGACCAAATCTGAGAACCTTTAGACATTAACTTTGTTAACTGCATGTTCAAATGTATTACTGATTCAAAAATGGCTAGCTAATTGGTTTATTTTCTTAGTTTCTCAGCTATCGTTATTTTCTAGCAACGCTGTTAAAAATTTCCCTGTAGGTTGCACCAAACGGTGGTACTCTCTACACCAGGTGCAGTAGTTTCTGATGAAAGATATCCCATTTCGTGCTGCAAAGTCAATAACATGGTACAGAAGTTGATGTTGAAGCAATTCGTGCCAATAACACTAATTGTTAGAATGCCGTCGTAGCACAATATAACATGAAATTCAAATTTAACGATGAAAATGACTTTTATTTACACTGAAGCAAAAGTTGTAAGTCAAAATCACATCACTAGATCTTTCGTGCTGGCTCTCAGCATATCCTCAGATGAATTCTCAAACAGATATTGTAAAAATTTGAAAAAGAGCCCACCGTGGAACGCCACTCTTGTTTACATACACCGCGTTCAGCTCCCGAATGACTTAAAAACGTCACCGCACTCTGACAATTGATTGTTGTGTCTTAATTGTTATTGAGTGAGTTCTAAAATAAAGTTCGAGTTAGTGGCTTATTTGCTCCTTGTTGTTCGTCCAGTGTATGCACTTCATTTGAATAAACAACTGTTTGCAAATGACCCCATAGGAAATAATCTAGTGTTGTCAAATCAGGAGATCTCGGAGGCCACTTGATTGGTCCGTGGGTGCCAATCCATCGGTTAGGAAAGTGAACATTCAAATATTCTGTCACAGGGGGAAAAGTATGTGGCGGTGCACCATCGTGCTGAAACCACATGTCCAATCTTTCACTTAGTGGTATGTCCTCCAGCAACCCAGGTAAAATGTTCCTCAGGACATGAAGGTAGCGATTGCCTGTCAAAATACCTTTTTAAAAATAAGGACCTACGATGTGGTTATTCAGCATGCCACACCATACGTTTACACCCCAAACACGTTGAAACCGTGTTTGTCTCATCCAGTGAGGATTTATGTCATTCCAATAATGGCAATTGTGCCGATTTACAACTCCATTATTGTGGAACCGTGCTTCGTCGCTCCGTAGAATTTTCACCTTAACGTTGACATTGTTCGTGAGGACAGAAAAACAGGCCAGGGATTCTAACCTCCTTTTCCGGATCATTGGCGTCCAATCCTTGTGTCAAGTGCAGCTTGTAAAGGTGATATTTGTTATTGCGTAAAATACGGTGCACACATGTTTTCGAAATGCCTACTTCACCGGATACTTGTCGCACTGAGGTACATGGATTAAAATGAAATGTACCCAGTACTGCAGTAGCATGTGCTTCATCAGTTGCAGTTTTCGGATGGTACGCCTTTTTCCTGGATGACAATGTGCCACTACTGCGCAGTTTGTGCTCCACATGTCGAAATAAGTTTTTACTAGGCGGATGACGGACGGTCTGGATATTTCTCTCTGTACATTTGGGCTGCTGAAAGACAATTTCGTTTACACTCTCCGTAAATCAGTAGCATATCTACACAGTCATCATTAGAGAACACCATCGTACCTTATGGTCTCCGCAGGTTAAAGAAATTAAAGAAAACGAACTGACCTGAAAAACTTGGTCGACAACGCTGTGCAATAATTACGGAATACCACTGAACGACACTACTGTCTACAACACGATTACAGCAGGAAATGCCAGCATTCAGTAAGGGCACTGGAACACCGTTCATACGTCGTGCGATATGTCACTTCAGGAAACGTAGTCTCATACGATATTTGCATAATCCCTCGCACTGCGACATGTATTCAGTTGGTTTAGGTGTTGCCGAACAAGGAACGTATGACGTCACACCTCTTAGTACGTAGCTTCGTACAAAATCTGCATAATCCCGTGAACGCTAACATGGCGATATTCCCTATGACGACATCGAAAGCAGCTGTCTTTTGATAGATATCTTTTACACCGCAAACTCATTTTCGCGATGTTTTTGGATTCGAACTCTTTATTCCAATAGTATTTGGATTTGAACTCTTTATTCCAATAGTATTTGGATTTGAACTCTTTATTCCAATAGTATTTGGATTAGAACTCTTTATTCCAATAGTATTTGGATTCGGACTCTTTATTTCTATAATATTTGGATTCGAACTCTTTATTCCAATGGTATTTGGATTCGAACTCTTTATTCCAATAGTATTTGGGTTCGAACTCTTTATGCGAATAGTATTTGGATTCGATCTCTTTATTCCAATAGTATTTGGATTCAAACTCTTTATTTCAATAGTATTTAGATTCGGACTCTTTATGCGAATGGTATATGGATTCGATCTCTTTATTCCAATAGTATTTGGATTCGGACTCTTTATTTCTATAATATTTGGATTCAAACTCTTTATTCCAATAGTATTTGGATTCGAACTCTTTATTCCAATGGTATTTGAATTCGAACTCTTTATTCCAATAGTATTTGGATTCGAACTCTTTATTCCAATGGTATTTGGATTCGAACTCTTTATTCCAATAGTATTTGGGTTCGAACTCTTTATGCGAATAGTATTTGGATTCGATCTCTTTATTCCAATAGTATTTGGATTCGAACTCTTTATTTCAATAGTATTTAGATTCGGACTCTATTATTCCAACTGTTAAGTTTGGTGGTGGGTCTATTGTGGTATGGAATTGTTTTTCGTGGATGCGATTCGGGCCGTTAGTTAATATGCCGCAAACCATGAACTTTGTGGTGTGCCTGGACGTTCTGAATGATTCTGCCCAGCTAACAATGCAGTAGTATTATGGAAATGACCGTTTTGTGTTCCAACACTATCGAGCTCCCTGCCGCTCTGCGCGCCGTGTGGAGTGCTGGTTTCTTGAAAATGAGGTGGAGTTGTTAGACTGACCTTCTCAGAGTCCTTTTCTTAATTCCATAAGATGCCTCGGGGATGAACTGGAGGGACAGGTACGAAATCGACCACAGCGACTGCCTTGCTCTCCACTCTGGAAGCAGTTTCGCAGGACGAATGGCGAGACATTGCTGTCGAGACCATACCGGAAGTTGATTGACAGCATACCTTTAAGTGTTGCCGCTGTCATGCAAACAAACAGTGAACCGACTAACTATTAATTGCGATAATAAAGCTATTTAACTCTAAATATTGTGGCGTCCGAATAATTTGATAATATACACTGAAGAGCAATTGAATTAGAGATACCTGTCTAGCAATGTGTTGCACCACCTTTCGCTCCGATGACGACGGTGATTCGTCTTGGCATGGAATCGACAAGACACCGGAAGCTTTGGGAAGCCATACGGATCCACGACCCTGAACAAGCTCCCACAGTTCATGAAGATTTGATGGAGGGGGTTAGAGCCTCGAACATCTTTCTCGATGGCATCCCAGATGTGCTCGGTGGGATTGAGGTCAGGTGACCTAGCTGGCCAAGGAAGCGAGGTCACGTCAGTGGAGTGTTCATCCAACCATTCGGATACAATTCGGGGGCGATGGCACGGTGCATTGTCTTGTTGCAGGATGAGGTCTCCAGTGAGATGTTGTAGACGCACAAACGGGAGCAAATAGTCGTCCAGGATATCCCGTTAACGTTCACCTGCGAGGGACGATGTCACACGTACAAGAGGTCCCATTTCAGTATTTCAGTGCACGTAAACAGTCCCCAGACGAGAATGCCACCCCCACCATCTTGAAGAGTACCCTGCTGGCAAGAAGGATCCATCGCTTCATGTGGTTTGCGCCGTACTCGTATCCTGCCATCCGCATGTACCAAAGTAAATCTTGATTCATTAGTCCAGGCAACATTTTTCCCCATGTCGAGGGTCCAGTGGCGATGTTCCCGCGCCCATGCTAATCTTTGCACCCTGTGATGTGCGGTCAGCAGCGGTACCCTCGTGGGATGATGGCTTCTGTACCCCATAGCGTGGAGATGGTTCTGGATGGTGTGGCTGCTTATACGTTTTTGTTCACCATCGTTAAATTTCCAAGTGATTTCTTGCAATGTGACCCGTCTATCCGCTGTTACAATGCGAGCTAGCCGACGATGACCCCGCTCATCCTCACACTGTTGTCCACGGCAGTTGGCCTTTGCAGGTTTGGTTTTAACGGATTCGATGTACTCACGGTGCACCCGTGTCACAGTGTCTCATGAAAACCCAGTGCCTTCACGACTTCCTAGATGGAGTGACCCATTCGTCGGGCTCCGACAATTTGCCCACGATCAAATGCGCTTAGATACTTCGTCTTACCTATACTGCGTCCGACTCTAACTGATTCCCGTCGCATCGCTCCTTATATTGTCCGATCGCTGCATACGTCATGTCGTTTCCGTTTACAGGGCCGCCCACAGTGCCACATTTGCATAACGCCAGCTGTCTCTAATTCAATTGCTTTTCAGTGTAGTGCACACTGTTAAAAAAGTTGTAGTAGTTGCACCAAAAAGTGGCGCTACTCCAGCTGTACCACTTTCTGGAAAAAGATACACTACTGTGTGACGTACACAAATCGCAACAGCACGTTATGGTACAAGGTTTCTCCACATTATGGTGTTGGGTTGCACCATGTTGTTGGATTTTATGTGCTCCACAGAATGGTGTATCTTTTCTCAGAAAGTGGTTCAGTTGGAGGTGCACCCCTTTTTGGTGCAACCTACCGCAAAATGTTTAACAATGTACGTATTAGTCCATTTTTCTACTCTTCTGAATAGAAATGCTCTAATTCAGTGCCTTATCGTCCACTACCATTTCTTTTTTGCGTTTTCCAACCGAAGGTTGAAGAAGCGTATATGCTTCAGCTTTGTTCGTCTGTCTGTATGTATGTCTGTCTAATTGTCAGCACGACAACTCGCTTGAAAATGGCTTGATTTCGATGACATTTTAGCATCTGGTTGGGGACAACCTGGGGACGAACCCTATTGAAAATGGACGAAATGGCGTTAAAGGTCAGGACATAGGAGCGGGATCCATTCCATCGCCCTTATGCGTCATAACTTAAGTAGAAATTCTTCTATTGCGACAAAACGTTATCATGCTGTTCCATAGATATAATGAACCGTTTCTGTTTAATATCATCGAATGTGGTCAAAGGTCAGGGCACAGAAGCGAGATATATTCCACAGCCATTATCCTCACAACTTGACTAAAAATGCTTTTATTGCGACAAAACATTAGTATGTTGTTCCGGATGTATACTGAACCAGTTCATTGGAATATCATCAAAATGGGGTCAAAGGTCAGGGCACAGCAGCGAGACTTATTCCACAGATATTATCCTCTTAACTTGACTAAAAATGCTTGTATAGCGACAAAACTTCAGTATATTGTTCCCGAAGTATACTGAACGAATCAGTAGTCAGGAGAGGGAGGAGGATTTGTCTGCGCGCGATTTCTGGTATGTTGGAAAGCGTATGATAATCAATGCATTGCACGATTTGATTAATTTGCTATGACAAAGACGTAGCTACCGATGATGCATTCGTCCATGTTATTTTTCTTTTTTGTACTTTTTGACAAGAAAGGTAGTTATTCGATATCGACCTTTCTTTTTTTAAGAAAAGAAACCCTGTTATCAGTAATCCATGTCGGGCTCTCATTATCCGATTTCATAATAATTTATCCTCATCACATTCAAAATGTTTGAATTTGTCTAGTTACCGAGATATGCAATGTTGCATAATTATGATGGCACGAGCTACTTAAGTTTAGATTAAACTGCCACTGAATCGTCATCGTTTTTTTATATTTTATTCATTAATTCTGCACCAAAAAATTCAGAGTTTTTCTTTCGCAAAACCGGAAGAAGAGACTACGTCTCCTGATTGATGCATTTAAAACAACGTGGAATTTTTTTTTCTCAAAGACATATAATATGATTCGTTAAATATTTAAAAAGGAAAGTATTAGGAGGATTAATAACTGGGTCTTCTTGATCATCTTTTATAAACAGCATTCGTACATTTTTACCCATTTCAAACGAGAGAAAAACCAGAAATATGTTATGCAAAATAAATTAAGTTATTGGAATTTGAATTCAAAACACATGGATGTCCAATTTCACTGCACAGAGGAAATTACAATTTCTTTACCTTGTTAAATGTCAAGGGGTATCGGTATGAAGAACCTTCGTATGATAAATGAGAGTGGCGTAGAAATTAAACTGTTGTCTAGAAGTTGATTTCAGGACCGAAAAACCGAAGATGATAAAAGCAATTCCTGAAAGAGAGTAGATGCACATGTTTGTGTCCCTCCCGCTGAAATCTCTTCCTCCCTCCCGATGTACGCATAGATCCCTGGAGGATACTCTCGTGCTAAGGGACATAATAAGCTTATCGTTCAACGATGAGGTAACATGAAAAAAGATTAAGAGCGACATAAAGGAAAGAATCTGAAATACATAAATTGAAGGAATAATTATTATCAAGATCAGTTTTGCATGATTACTTTAGGTAATCTGTTCACGTACTTTATTTCGCTTTTGGCAGGTTTTATTTAGGAATACGGAAGAAAAGTAACATTAAAGCTATTATTGCAGGTACGCACTTTCTCGAAGGAAAAGCAATTTCGTTTTAAAAATAAAGGCGTCGATACAATATTATTGTCAGTGTATTTTCGATGCCGTTCTATAAAAACAGAGTAAAATCGCACTAAATGAAGAAATATAGGTACAGAAAAATATATGTTACTCTTTCTCAAAACATCTTCCCTATTATCATACGCAACAGTCCCATCGTTCAGTTCTGTATTCAAAGCATGTAGCAGAGGCATCTTGTGGAAGCTGCTTTAGCGACACTTGGATAACGCCAACTTCTGTGTTGAATGTTGCGCCACGGAACTTCTCCTTCATTGTTGGACACAACTGATAATCGCACGGGGCAAGGTCAGGACTGTAGGCAGGCTGTGGCATGATTTCAATACTGCATTTCGTAAGAAACTGTCAAACACAAGCAGCCACATATGTCGGTCCGGGCTGCTTCCACACGTTACCACAGTACATCAGGCGTAGCCGAGGGTGCTGCTTGCCGGGCCATTCGGTTGCCGATCAACGACCAGACGTGTTCGATGGGCGACATATCGGGAGAACTGGCGAGCCACGGCAGCAGTGACACCTGGTGAGACGTGAAGAATTGTTGCACGATGCGCACCACGTGCGAACGCACATTGTCCTGTTGAAACGTGGCTGCTGGCAGGTCCTGCAGGAAAGGGAGGACTACAGGCTCCAAAACGTCGGAGATGTAGCGGTGGCTGTTGAGTGTTCCGGCGATGAGTACCAGAGGGGTGCGGGTGTCTTATCCAATTGCGTCCCAAACCATAACGCCAAGCGATTGACCGGTATGGCGATGCATAATACAGGCGTAATACAGTCTCTCGCTGCGGTGCCGCCACACGCAGATCCGACCATCGTGGTGTTACAGGCAGAAGCGGGATTCGTCGAAGAAGACAATATCGTGCCATTCCGTAGTCCAGGTGCGGCGTTCAGCGGCCCACTGCCGCCTAACTCGCCGGTGGTGTAACGTCAATGGTAATCGGAGCAATGGGCGCCGTGCGAAAAGTACCCGCTCCTGCAGACGACGTCGAGCGGTACGTGCTGACACAGGTTGTTGCGCAACACACCCTAATTCCTGCGCTAACGTTTGTGATGTGACGGTGGGAGCCGTCAATGCTCGCCTTATAACATGCCGGTCCTCTCGTTCGGTGGTGTGCCGCGTCTGCAGCAATCGCTCACGTCGGTCCCTCCATCCCTCCTGTACCTACCGAATCCATACTCGCCTCACTGTGGCTGGATGTCGTCCCACACGGGCGCCGATGTCTCGGTACGATAAACCGCTGTCGCGATAAGCCACTATTCGTCCTCTGTCGAACTCCGAAACGTGCTGGAATGACTGCCGTATTCTGCGACGAGGCATCAGGAAGCTTCCCACGCACAGGTCCGGCAGCACAACACACTTCCACTACTTACACCCCGCGTTCTGCGCACCCTTCTTATAGTGCTTCTCGGTGGCGTGCCGGACGCACATGATTTGCATATGCCCTGCAATGCTAATCGTTTGCATGTCATCTCGCGACGACGCATGCTGCGAATTTCAGGCCAGTCGGATGCTTTCTTCTTCGTGTTGCATTTTGGGTAGCCAACAGTATAGATAAAATACCAGATGTTTCAGAATGTCCTGCACTCATGTCCTCAGGTAAAAAGACCAGCGTTAGGAGCAGACGCACCAATTATATACACAAATCACCAGATGCCAATGATGTAACGAGGTGAGTATACGCAGGCGTTAAACAAAGTCTCATAATCGATAGCAGTATTGAATTGGTACAAACACGTGATACAATCTTAATCGAATAAGTGCAAAGGGAAAAAAACATATGTCACAATAAAAATGGAATATATACGTTCATGATCAATGAGTCCACATCCGTTGAAAAAATCCTGCCCATTTAATTGCATCGGTATAAAGCGTGGGAAATCATCGTTGCAACAGCGAGAACCACAGGCGTGTATGTGCAAACTTTCAGTCGTTGTTGTTGCAACGATGATTCCCCACGCTTTATACGGATGCAATGGGCAGGATTATTTCGCCGGATGTGGACTCATTGATCATGTATGTATATATTTCATTTTTATTTTGACATATGTTTTTTCCTTTCGCACTTATTAGATTAAGATTATATTACGTGTTTGTACCAATTCAATACTGCTATCGATTATGAGACTTTACTTCACGCCTGCGTATACTCGCTTCGTTACGTCATTGACATCTGGTGATTTGTGTATATAACTGGTGCGTCTGGCCCTAACGCTGGTCTTTTTACCTGAGGGTATGAGTGTTGGACACTCTGAAGGATCTTGTGTTTTATCTATTTCAAGTA
Organism: Macrothele yani; assembly: GCA_039090855.1. Lineage (NCBI taxonomy): Eukaryota > Metazoa > Arthropoda > Arachnida > Araneae > Macrothelidae > Macrothele > Macrothele yani. The sequence continues at coordinate 121,109,847 of CM076989.1, forward strand.
ATTAAACGTTTTACGTTTAATATCAATAACCGTGTATTGATGGAATCTTTTTCAATTAGAAGATAGCACGATAATTTTTATTTTCATATGATTTAGAACCGCCGGTGAAAATATTTTCTTTCTGGGTCCATGCAAGGCGGCATTACAGTAATTAGTTTCGTACTTTTCCTCTCCTACCTGCCAAAAGAAAGAAAAAGGTGGCACAATTGTCTAAGCGCTGGCTTCCGACCTAACGTCCGAGATGGGTCAGAAAATTTTTCTCCCAGTCCGATTGTCATACGACGCCTTCAGCAAAGAGTTCATCTGCCCTGAAAGTAGCATGCTGGGGAGGGTCAGTAATTGATTGACAGATGGGAGCTGTCCTGCCTTCTTGCAGTTCAATCTTTCAACCCTCCGCCTCAACAGAGCCACGCGCATGCTAAGGGATAATAAACAGTTGAGTTGCAGAGAATTCAGTTAATACAAAAGCGAGTGGTTACAGCTGGCCTCGCCTTGGTACGATCTTTATTTTTTTTTTTTTTTGGATGCCTTCTCGCACAACCCAAAGAAACAAATAACAGTTGACTGCTATTTTATTCATAAAAAACAACAACGTGCGAGCCATTTTGCAATTTCATTATCTTGCGGAATCGACGTACTTGAAAACGAACTTCACTAGGGGAAGGGCATATTGATTTTTGAGCTGTTTTTGCTTTCTCCAGAACTTTTACTTGACCAATAATACTGCTTTTGGAAAATTGTTCCTGCGTCTGGAAAATGTGGATAAAAATTAGTGCTCGTGTTATTTTATGAACTGTGAAAATCTCCAGATTTTCAGATTTTGAAAGGTTGGCATGTCTGGATATCTCTTTCGGGAATTAATTCCTTAATTTAGAGAAAGAACACTGAGAAAAACGTTTTGTTAATCCAGAAAAAAATTGTTGAATCAACCAAAAAATTTGTGGATATGTAGTCAACAAAAATGTTTGTTGAATTTACAGAAGTATTTTGCTGAAAATTATTGTTGATTCTACAAAATCTATTGTTATCATGATAAAACGTTTTGTTCATTTAACAAAATGACTAAATAGGTCGATTTTAAGGAATGTGTTCGATTCAACAATATGTATTGCTATCGTGATTAAACCTTTTTGTTGCTGCAACCAAACATATTGTTACCGTGACACAATAATTCTTTGCTCCAACAAAATTTTGAGTTCTATTTAGGCCACTTTGTCCCTAAACTTTGATAAATCAAACTTCGCCGTTAGCCATAATTCAAAACGAAATCTTAAGCGCAAAACAAGATTTTCTCCTCAGTGGTAGTCTGGTAGTGCCCGTATGGAGTAGCTAGGAATCACGTCTTCTGGTCAGTGGTAGTCTGGTAGTGCCCGTATGGAGTAGCTAGCAATCACGTCTTCTGGTCAGTGGTAGTCTGGTAGTGCCCGCATGGAGTAGCTAGTAATCACGTGCGCTTTGTCGTAAGGTCGATGCCACCTCCATATAGTTGAATTAACAAAATATAGCCAACGAGATAATTCTCTGTTGCCAACAAAACAATTCCGATGGAGTTTGGCTAAAGCAACAAAATAAATCGACAAAACAGCTCAACAAAACTATTTTGTTACAACTTTTGTTTTCTCAGTGAGTATAATGTAATACACAGATTCGTTAACTTCTCGTTTAAGGGTGTGCTAATTTTCCAAACGAGAACAGCGAATTAGACAAAGGCATAATAATGCCTTTGGAAAATGTACTGGAGCACTTCGATCTGCGTTTGAATTATTATAATATTCACCTGACGCGAATTGAGCTCAAAACAGAATTGCCTTATTTCGCGAAGGTTAGTGGCTTAAGACTCCAAAGATATCAAAGAAAGAGGGAGGGAGAGTGAGAGTATACTAGATATTTCCTTCAAGAAAATAGATGTCGCTTTTAAGCTGGACACGACGCATGCGAATTAATTTAATACGCCGGAGGAAATATTCCAGCAAAAATTCCTCCTCTCTTACAACACAGTGTTCTCTGTATTGCTGATGTCGACGTCCCGTTGCAGATCCACAAGGAACTATTAAATTGTGTTTTGTTTCTCGAATGCAGGAATTATTGCTCACTTTGAGAAATTTCATTAAATTCCACCAGGAGTTGTCGCAAAAGGCAGTGAAATCAATATCTCAAACAAAGGGATGCTGATAGAAGAACTAAAGCCTGATCTTGAATATTCCTAAAGTTTTTCAATCGCATTTATAAAAACAAGATGTATTGGGTTAGGCGTTTAGTTTGGGAGGTAGTATATTGCTTTCATCCGGAAATTTAAATAAACAGGAAGTATTGATTTGAAGGATAAGATGTTAACAGCTGAACTTTCGTTTCATATTTTCATTATACGTAGTGCGACCCAAATGTTCCGAGACTAGGTACGTACTCCGCCAACAGATGACAGTACGCGGATGCGCTAGCAGCGGTCCAGGGCAGTGACCTTCATGAGTCATTGTGCCGAGTGGCGTCGGTCTGTGGACATCGGGAGTTGTGTAAATTATTTTATTAGGTGTGCAACTTAATTCTCGGCCCCTAACCACACGCAGTCATAGAACGTCGGCAAATGCAAATAGCTGTGTGCGATATAAGCTGATTGCAGCGCCATTAAACAGCTTTCAGGCAACCTTAACCGCTTACAGCTGTAGTGACAGAAGGGACGAAGGTGAAAGCAATGTCGTTCGAGAAGCAACATTTGAGGCACTGCATCGTGTTCGCGTTTCAGCTGAAAAAAGTGCCGCGGAAACACAGAAAATGATCTGTGTTTCTTTGGGCGAGGCTTCCGTGGCCTACAGTACGTGTAAGAAGTGGTTCCAGCGGTTTAAGCAGGGAAAGTTCGATCTCCGTGATGCAGAACGTCAGTGACAGCCACAGAATGTTGACAATGAGGAACTGGAACAACTGTTGGACGCGGATCCCTGTCGCACACAGTCAGAGCTCGCCCAGGAACTCGGAGTAACACCGCAAGCCATTGCAAAGTGCCTGCGCAAGCTTGGACGGATTCACAAGGAGGGCCGTTGGGTGCCCAACCAACTCACAGCTGCGAACAAGTCTAGGCGCTACGATGTTGCTGTGTCCTTGCTCTCCAGATTCAAGAAGGATTGCCTCCACACGATTTTGACCTGTGATGAGAAGTGGATCCTCTACGATAATCCTAAGCGGCGTAAATCGTGGGTTTATCCAGGTCGGCCTACCTACAGTACCGCCAAACCGAATATCCATGCCAGGAAGTTGTTGCTGTGCGTATTGTGGGATCAGCGCGGTGTCGTAGAGTATCAGTTGCTCAAACCTGGTGAAACGGTCAATGCTGAGCGTTATTGTCAGCAACTCATTCGTGTGAGTGACGCAATGGAGGAGAAAAGGCCATACACCGGAAAGGGCAGAAGGTTAGTCTTGTTACTTCAGGATAACGCGCGTCCTTACACCGCGAAAACGACTTTAAACACGATCACTGACGTGGCATGGGATATTTTGTCACACCCGGCGTATTCTCCAGACTTCGCCCCGTCGGATTATCACCTCTATCGCTCCGTGCAACATCACCTGAGTGATACGCACTTCACTTCTGTCGAGGAGGTCCACACAAGTATTGACGACTCTATCAACTTGAAACATCCCTCTTTTTTCTGGTGGCATTCGGTAGCTCCCTGACCGATGGCTCAAATGTATCTAACACGACGGGGATTATTTTCCTGATTACGTACGTATTCGATTTGCTATGATTTGCTCTCAACATGTCGTGCCTGTGGCTGAGAATTAAGTTGCACTGCTAATACATTTGTGCTAAAAATTGTTTAAATTTTTTCCTTTGTATTTCAGTAGGTAATTTAGTTGAAGTACCTACAAATATTATAAACTACTGTTTGTGAAAATTGCAACACTACGAAGAAATGATGGCATTCACGTTAAACTTACAGAATATGCAGAGCAGGGTAGGACATGCAAATGATTAGAAGTGCAGAATCATTGCGCATGTCTGGGCCCTGCAGCGCCCTCTGGACAGTCGAGTGAGGGGTATAAAGAGAGGCCTGTTTAGGAAACACACCAGTAGTCCATCGCGGACAGCGAGTTGTAAAAGGGTTTCCAGGATTCAATAATGCCTCGGCGACGACGAAGGGCGCAATATCACAATACGACAGAATTCGAACGGGGACGAATGATTGGTCCGCGTGAAGGTGCATTTTCGTACCGCGACATTGCGGCTCAGACGGGACGTAACGCCATGGCAGTGATGCGCGTGTGGCGTCAGTGGACCGAGAAATGCGGCGACACCGCGGGATGATTGACACCTCATCCGCATAGCAGTGCCGAACCGTTCCGCATTTTCGTAAGTGTTAGCACAACAGTGGAGCACTGCAAAAGGTGTGGCATTGTCTGCCTCCAGAGTGTGACGCCGTCTGCTTCACAGAGAACTGGTTGCAGCATCCCTTTGCGGGGGATTCCTTTAACACTGAACCATGGACGCCTAAGGCTGGAATTGGGTTTTCAGTACAGCCAATGGGGTGCAGATTGGCAACATGTCGTGTTCTCGGACGAGTGCCGATTCAGATTGGCCTACCATGATGGACGCATACACATTAGACAGTATTGTGGTGAGCGCCTTCTTCCAGCAGTCATTGTCGCGCGTCATACGTGCCGAACGCCAAGTGTGATGGTTTTTGGTGCCATTAGGTATACGATTCGCGATCTCAGTTGCAAACACTTGAGGGCAATCTCACCCGTGATGGCTACATCAGGGTAGTTGTACAGGCAGAAGCCACACTCTTCTTTCAGAGCACTCATGGCGCTCAATTCCAGCAGGACAATGCCCGATCCCATGTTGTCGGGAACGTTCAAGCCCTCTTCGCAAGGGAGAGAGCCAGTGCCATAAGACAAACGCAACATCCGTGCCTCACCGGGCGGACCCTTCTCAGACGAACGGTCATAAGACAGCGCTTATACCACTGCGCCACCGAGTCGGCAACCCTAAGTTAGGGAACTACGACTGGTTATAGCCCATCGAGTTGCTCACGGTAGTGGTTAAACCTCCCAATCAAAGAGAAAAAAAATTCTTACTATGGTAGCTGAGAAATAAAATTGTTGAAACAGGATGGCTCCACAAAAAGACCGTTTTAATTTTGAATTTAGTTATAATGCAAAATTCTCGCAAGACAAAGTCGTTAATGCCAAGTGGTCATTTTTTCAGAGTTATTTCTTCTACTTCTCTCCTGAAGCACCCTGATGATTAAGAAAACAGCGTTTATGCAGTTAATTCTTTCAAGAATAATGATACCTGCCAGCTTAATGCGCCCGAATTGTTAGCAGAATTTATAATTTACCGCAAAACAGTTTTTACTCTCTTTTCGGAGAAAACAACTGCATAGGAGATGCTCGACTATAAAAAAAATGTCGACTGTGATTTACATCAAAAAGCTTTACCCTTCTAAAAATTTAGAACCTGAATCCAGACGAAAAACGTATAGGATAATCAGAATATATGACTAGGCCTTAGGGAGTGTCACAGTTATAAAATAATATACGACGGATTTCTGTTTTCATCGGGTTTTTCGGAAAAGAAAGAAGAAATCTGGAAGTTCCACTTGGGAATCACGAAGCGCATGATTCAAGGGGACTGTCAGCTTAAGGGCCATAAAAACTTGAAGAAGAGTGCGGAGTGAACGAGATAAAAAAACACACAGTGCCAGTGAAATTATACGTAAGAAACTCTCGACAAAGAACATGACACCACAGTTAATTGAACAGAGACAGATCGTATCTGCCGCAGGATGTGAAAAGAATTCTTTTCTCTTGAAGGGATTTTGTCACTACGTCAGGCGAGTGTAATCCGGTTAATTTTTTATCTATTTGGAAATTTCACAAAGCAACAGAGGGATTTTATGAGCCATGAATTACAAGCGATGTAAGACCTGATTTAACAATAAAATGTCTCCCATTCGATTTGCGTTTCTGTTAAGAAGACTGCACAGATAACAAAATCAATTGAGAACTCTGTGTTGTTGTTAATCATCTTAGGAAAGGTCGATAAATAAAAAAGTCCTCTGATAATGTTTTTGTAGTGACAAGTTTTTATTTGTTTTCCTTCCTGTCAATGTAAACGAAAATGAACGCTTCTCTAGTCTCATACAAATAGAGCACAGCGCCCTCTAACGTCAGGCGCTGGCACGTCAAAAACAGATTGCAGTTTCCGACTAATTGTTCTTTTAAAGGCATTTAAGTATCAAAAAGCTGAAATGATGTCATTTAAATTGAACACAGCTTGACGGCAGAAAGAAAAATTACAACTCAGTCTTGTAATCAACTATGAGCAAGTTTGTTCCAATTAAATTCATCTAGTTTGGATGTTATGTAAACAAGTTAGTAAAATCATTCAATGCATTGATTATGACACGCTTTCCAGCATGCCACAAATCATTACTCAAGTTATGAGGATAATGGCTGTAGAATAAATCTCACTTCTATGCCCTGACTTTTGACCCATTTCGATGATATTCAACAGATCCGGTTAAGTACGCTTCCGGAACAACATAATAAAGTTTTGTCTCAATCGAAGCATTCTTACATAAGTTACGCCGCATAAGGGCAATGGAGTGGATTCCGCTCCTATGTCCTGAGAGTTAACCCCATTCTGCCCATTTTCAACAGACTTTGTCCCCAGGTAGCGCCCTACCACATACTACAATTTCTTCGAAATCGAACCATTTTTACGCAAGGTATGACGCATAAGGGTAATGGAATGGAATGGATTCCGCTCCTGTATCCTGACTTTTGACCCCATTTCATTCATTTTCAATAGGATTCGTTCCGAGATGGTCCCCTACCACATACTAAAATTTCATCGAAATCGAAGCATTTTTACGCAAGTAATGACACATAAGGGCAATGAAATAGAATGAATCCCGCTCCTATGTCCTGATCTTTGACCCCATTTTGCCCATTTTTAAAAAGGTTCGTCCCTAAGTACTACCACATACTAAAATATCATTGGAATCGAACCATTTTTAAGCGTTATGACGCATAAGGGCAATGGAATGGATCCCGCTCCTATGTCCTGATCTTTGACCCCATTTCTTCCATTTTCAGTAGGGTTCCTTCCCAGGTTGTCCCCTATCACGTACTAAACTTTTATTGAAATCCAACGATTTTTACGCGAGTTATCGTGCGGGTGGACGGATGGACAGACGGACAAAGTTAGAGCACATACGCTTCTTCAACCTACGGTTGGAAAGCGTAAAAAAGGAACTGAATGAAGCTTCATTGCTCAAGCGCACAAATTCTTCTAATGAATACATAGAAAAATATTCACTCTAATACATAAAACTGAATAATAAAAGAGAATGTGTATATTTGTGCCTGTGGAAACCGTAACTCACCAGAAAACCGCGGGTGACCCTTTCGAAGACTGTTTATCAAATTTGGAAAACTGTTTATCATTGCAGTTTCCGGTTTCAGGTCCAAATTCCAGAGGAGGGAAGCAAAACGTAGTTTTGGAAAGCAAACTGGTGTTGAGGTCCGATTTTTATACAAGATAATTAAAATACTGGCTCGATCCGATTGCGATCCTATAAAGTAATTTATGCTGCTTAGCTCGAGTTACCAATGATCAGGCTGACATCGACCCAGCTCGGATTTTCTCGTTAAGGTCTATAACCGGTTCGACTTTTGTGTTAACAAAAGTCTTGCATAAAAAAGTTAACCTATAGCTATAAGAAGCACAAATTGTGTTGGAACTCCATAAATAGAATGGGATTTGCAGTTGGGCTGGTAAATCAAATCAGCAAAGACAACGCATTTTTTAATGTCTGTTATTTTTAATCGAAGCAACCTTTCACGCATCATGCCATGTCAACCGTCAAATCATTCGAACATATACAGTTCTGAACAGCCATATGTTAGCAAGAATGCAACAAAAAAACACAAAATCATGTCCAGGTGTGGGTTAAAATATGGTTGAATAATGGGATCCGTCTTCGTCACCTAACAAACACCGACCGGAGTTGCTTACCTTGATATGCTGCAACAATTCGTATAACTAGAAGAACTAGAGCTACAACCAACTCTGGTGTTCCATCAAGATGGGGAATCTCCCACACTTATTCCAATATGAGAGTGAGTCTCTTGATAAGGAATGTCCTGGTACACCGTCCTGCAGAGGAAAGAAATTTCCCGGGCACAACTCTGGTTAAACTACCGGAGCGACAACCAAATAGTGTTCCAATAAGATGCTGCCTCCTTATGCTTGTTCCAGTATTGAACAATAGATGCAGCTCATTACACTTGTTCTTGATAAGCAAGTCCTTCGAAACCGTTTCGCTGAGAAGCTCTATCGATTCAAGCTATTGACGTCATATTTTGGCCTCTCAATTTTCGTGAATTAAATGCAAACGTGATTCATGTGCACATACGACCTTTTTGTAGATCTCACATATGCCATTTTGTTGCTCCGGTGTTCGCCGTAAACGAAGTTTTCATTGCTTAGCAGTAAGTGAAAACGTGATTCATGAGACCATACATTCTTCTTTTTGTAGTTCTCACATATGCCGTTTTGGTGCTCCGGTGCTCGACACGGACGAAGTTTTCGTTGTTCAGCAGTAAGTGAAAACGTGATTCATGAGACCATACGACCTTTTTGTAGTTCTCACATATGCCGTTTTGATGCTCCGGTGCTCGCCGCAGACGACGTTTTAGGTATTTGACAGTGATGCGTGACATACGAAGATGACGTCTGTCGTTATTTCCCGTTCTCGTCAATTTGTGGAGGGCTGTGCAAACTAAAATTCTTCTCCCGATAACGCTGTGGTACTTCGCTGAAACTAGACGCAATGGAGCTCGTCTGTTACTTTTCGCAATCCTTTCCTAAGAGCGTTGCCTTCGAACATCGACGAGTCGTTTCGTTTCCAGAAAGAAAGACGGCTGCCTGATTATTTTGTTTGTTGCGCACAACTCATTATAAACCCCCGATGCAATTCTGCCATAGCAGATTATTCTGGCCGTTTCTCAGATTTTTGCACTATTGTGCCTAACGCTCACTATTATGTTTCTTTCAAATTAGCTTTTTCGTTTCTTGCCACTATTGGATATACGGCTATCAGACTGTTGGCTTGTTCGCTGGTTCCTGTCATTGGAGCAGGGAAGCAAATAAATGAGTAAACAAATTGAATGTTATGACAAATAATTTCGACTGCACTTATCTTTATTCTTCAGACTGAGAGCAAAGGGGAAATATTTGTTGGTCTGATCGAATAGTAAATACTTCCAGCGGGTCGATAGATTCTCGAATAACTTCCTCTATGTAATTCCCACTAAAATCTCTTTCTACCTCACTCCGTGCAAAAGCGTCTCCCGTGCCTTATATGAGCAAAATCCTTCATATTTTTCTTCCCCTCAAGATCCCCAACCAGACTCTCCGTTTTATACGCTTTCCAACCGTAGGTTGAAGAAGCATATATGCTCCAGCTTTGTCCGTCCGTCCCATCCGCACGATAACTCGCGTAAAAATGGTTCGATTTCGATGAAATTTTAGTATGTGGAAGGGGACCACCTGGGGACGAGCCCTGTTGAAAATGGGCGAAGTAAGGTCAAAGGTCAGGACATAGGAGTGGGGTGCATTCCATTGCCCTTATGCGTCATGACTTGAGCAAAAATGGATCGATTTTGATGAAATTTTAATATGTGGTAGGGAACTACCTGGGGACGAACCTTATTGAAAATGGGCGAAATGAGGTCAAAGGTCATGACATAGGAGCGGGATCCACTCCATTGCCCTCATGCGTCGTAACTTGCGTAAAAAAGGTTCGATTGCGATGAAATGTTAGTATATGGTAATGGACCACTGGGGAAGAACCCTACTGAAAATGGCGTAATGGGGTCAAAAGGCAAAATATAGGAGCGGGATCCATTCCTTAGCCTTTTGCGTTATAACTTACGTAAAAATGTTTCTGATGTGTTGATATTTTTCTATTAGTGGTCTTGAAGGTTAGGGCCCAATCTTTGTTTCCACTATTCCAAAAAAAAAAAAATGGCACATCCACTCATTCTTGTCTCTCCTAGAATGATTCCTTTAATTTTTCCTCTCATTAATTTTTTCCTGAATTTCATTTTTTGAGGCGAACCAAGCGACACAGAAAAAATTTTTTTTTCACTTTCTTAAACATTCGTTCAAGGATTTTAGTGGAAATTGGGTATTTATAGTTTTGGACGTGTACTGTATATGTGTTTTTGGAACGAGAGCTAGAAAGAATTTGAACATATGTAAATGGCTTAAAAATTACTTTTAGTATGGGTGAAACTAGAACATATGTAAACTAAATTATTGACTTAATTTTAAAAAAACTAAATTTTATATTTATATATATATAGAGAGAGTAATTTATGAACATTGGAATCGTAAGGGGAACTCGTGCATAATTAATTAAATTAAATTAAGCTTGTATGACCATAATGTTGTTCCGTCAGAGATCGATTAAGTCAGATAGCCTCATCACCACAGCGCAAACCTCTCCCGTATTTATTTCATTTTATTCACGATACTTCCCTCTTGTGATGACACTCCTTTGCGCAATAATGCATAAATTAATTCTTCAAGCAAAGGACACTGCACGGGTAAAGTTAGTGGGTGAAGGTTAAGCTCACAGTGTTTCCTTGACATAAAAATTATTATCTTCTTACATACAATAAAAGTGGCTTTGTGATGGATGCGCCTATTGTTTCCAGCAAAAGGAGGTTGTTTTACGATCTCTTAAAACGACTTTGCCTCCGGCTGAGGGCAAGCTGGCGGCCAATATTGCGAATAGGGTTTATTTATATATGTCTATAAATGTCAGAAATTCAGAGATTGAGTGACCTCAGGAAACCGAAAACCGCATAACTCAAGAAATGGTGAACATCCAAACGAGAATCTCTTGTTGTTAACTCCCATAAAAATATTTCGCTTGTATGTTTTATAAGCATTTGGGCTTTTCACGTGGATTTATTTTGCGGAGCTTCTTCCTATGTACTTGCTGCCTGGAATTAAGATATTTTTTGTTCGCCGGGAATTTATTTTTTAAGATGTCAGCTGATCTTCACATTTATTGCTTTCTTTTATGAATCAAATGCCCTTTATAGTTCAACAGTGTGATGAATTGATCCCTTCTTGAACATCTTAGGAAATTGAATTAGTGAAAAAATCACGTTGAACCTGCAGAAATACAAAGCATAGTACATTGAAATTATGAAAGACATGGGTTCTGGGCAACAAGACACTGTCACCACTTTCGCTAGTGGACAAATTGTGAGAGACATGGGTTCTGGGCAACAAGACGCTGTCACCACTTTCGCTAGTGGACAAATTGTGAGAGACATAGGTTCTGGGCAACAAGACACTGTCACCACTTTCGCTAGTGGACAAATTGTGAGAGACATGGGTTCTGGGCAACAAGACACTGTCACCACTTTCGCTAGTGGACAAATTGTGAGAGACACGGGTTCTGGGCAACAAGACACTGTCACCACTTTCGCTAGTGGACAAATTGTGAGAGACACGGGTTCTGGGCAGCAAGGCACTGTCACCACTTTCGCTAGTGGGCAAATTGTGAGAGACATGGGTTCTGGACAACAAGACACTGTCACCACTTTCGCTAGGGGACAAATTGTGAGAGACATGGGTTCTGGGCAACAAGAAGCTGTCTCCACTTTCGCTAGTGGACAAATTGTGAGAGACATGGGTTCTGGGCAACAAGACACTGTCACCACTTTCACTAGTGGACAAATTGTGAGAGACATGGGTTCTGGGCAACAAGACACTGTCACCACTTTTGCTAGTGGACAAATTGTGAGAGACATGGGTTCTGGGCAACAAGACGCTGTCACCACTTTCGCTAGTGGACAAATTGTGAGAGACACGGGTTCTGGGCAACAAGACACTGTCACCACTTTCGCTAGTGGACAAATTGTGAGAGACATGGGTTCTGGGCAACAAGACACTGTCACCACTTTCGCTAGTGGACAAATTGTGAGAGACATGGGTTCTGGGCAACAAGACACTGTCACCACTTTCGCTAGTGGACAAATTGTGAGAGACATGGGTTCTGGGCAACAAGACACTGTCACCACTTTCGCTAGGGGACAAATTGTGAGAGACATGGGTTCTGGACAACAAGACACTGTCACCACTTTCGCTAGGGGACAAATTGTGAGAGACATGGGTTCTGGGCAACAAGAAGCTGTCTCCACTTTCGCTAGTGGACAAATTGTGAGAGACATGGGTTCTGGGCAACAAGACACTGTCACCACTTTTGCTAGTGGACAAACACACGGTCGGACAGGTACAAAGGCCAGGGGAAATCACTACATTCACGTAGATGGTAATTCCATGCCAGTATGGATAAATAAACACTCCAGTCACATTACTGTGACCATCTCCTACTTTTGACGTCAACAGCGCGTAGCCAATGAAAGAAGGAACGTGTCGTGAGCTGGCTTGGAGGGTATATAAGGTGTGCTGTTGGCATTCTGAAAACATATCACTCGTTGCTGTCATGGATAAAAGGAGCGATTTATCAGATTTGCAAAAAAGGGATGATTATCGGCTTTCAGGCCAAGGATGGCAATATTACTGCAACAGCGCAGTTTGTGAACTGCTCGCGTGCTGCTGTGGTTAAAGTGTAGCGTGATTGGAGAAATGGCACTACTGCGAATAAGCGATGTGGAAACTGCGTAGCACCACGTGCCACTGATGTGAGAAGTGAACGTTGGCTGCGAAGGTTCGTGAAGGCCGATCAATACGCTACAGTGAACCAACTCAGGGGCTGAATGTACCAGTGAGCTATGGGAAGTGTGTCTAAAACGACAGTTCAGCGAACCCTTCTATGTATGTAGCTCCGATGCAGACGGATGGTCACTGCACCTCGAAGGAGCATCGGCAGAAAAAGCTTACATTTGCAGAGCAGTATCGGAATTGGACCTCCGCTGATTTTTGCATTGATTGTTGCGTGATTCATCAGAGAAGGATGGCCTTCTCCGATGAGTCACGTTTTCTGCTTCGCCGAACGGATGGACGTTGGCGGATAAGCGAGAAACATGGGAGAACAAACACTCTTCAACCATTGCTGAAAGAACACAAGCTGGTGCTGGTAGCGTTATGGTCTGGGTAATACACTGCCGGACAATTGCTAAGGACGGATGACAATAGCAACGATAGCAACCATAAAATGGAAGGCAGAAAAATGTGGAAATTAGCATAAGTGCGGGATACAGTAAGATGTGCTGTGCGTATGCAAATTTTGGATTGCCGAACTTGTTCGTGACGTCATAGCGCTGATAAGAGATATAAAGGATTTGACGCGTATTGACCGTTGTTGTTCAAACGCAAAGTTGAGAGGGAAAGAATCAATTGACGAACTTGCAATTTTCAGTATGTCTTCCCGACATCACCTAGATGATTTTACGCGTGGCCGTATTATTGGCAAGATTGAAGAAGGGCGAAAAATAACAGATGTTGCCAGGGAGTTCGACGTCAGCCACAGTGTTGTTTCAAGGCTTTGGAAATCATTTCAAACAAATGGAGAGTGTAGCAAACGTCACGGGGAGGTCGTGTTCGCAGTACGACACCTGCAGAAGATCGGTACATAGTGCTATCAACAAAAAGACACCGGCGCAGCACAGCTAGTGAGGTAGCAAATCAGTTCATGGCTGCTACTGGCAAGCGGATCTCCCGAAAAACTGTCGTCAGACGTTTGCATGAAGGAGGACTATACGCCCTCTGTCCTGTTGTGTGCGTCCCATTGTCCAGACGTCACCGTACCGCCCGTTTGCAATGGTGCCATCAACATCGCAATTGGACTGATAACGACTGATCTGCTGTCCTCTTCTCAGATGATAGTAGATACAGTCTATCATCTGATTGTCGACGACAACTGATCTGGCGTGATAGTGGTACTGCATATTGTCCAGCAAACATACAGGAAAGGGACCGATATCCGACATGTAGTGTCATGGTATGGGCTGGCATCATGATCAATGGTCGTACGTCCCTCTATGTGCTTCCAACTGGGACTATGACTGGCCAACGATACATTAATGATGTTCTGCTACCTCATGTTCGCATGTTCCGTGGTGCTGTCGGTGATAGATTCATTTTCATGGACGACAATGCAACATTTCATCGAACAGTCGCTATCCAGGAGTGTCTTGAGAGCGAGGTTATTCAACGCCTCGTATGGCCAGCACGTTCTCCAGATCTGAATCCCATTGAAAATGTGTGGGATGCTTTGGGGAGGAGTATTGCTGGTCGCCAATGCCCTCCAATAAACAAGGACACCCTCATCCGTGCACTGACAGAGGAATGGGATAAATTACCCCAAAAGCTGCTTGATAATGTTGTGCAAAGCATGACACGATGTGTTGAATCTTGCATCGCCCTCCATGGTGGCCATATCCCATACTGACATCTTACGCCGGAACGCCTGCGGACGGTAATTGCATTTTTTTCACGTTTACGTATTTTGCACAAAATGGCCTGTTTGTACCTTGAACACGTTCCAAAGCCTTCTGGATTTCAGAACACAATAAATTGTCTTTCTTGTAATATCCTGGCATTCTGACATTATTTTATTTCACTTGGCATCCAACCACACTTACTTTTTTATGCGCTATATAGCCGTTTATGATCCGTCCTTAGCAATTGTCCAGCAGTGTATTTTCGTGGCATTCTCTAGGTTCACTCATGCATGAGGAAGGCACTATGGACCGAATTCGCTATGAATCCATCCTTGCAGACCACGTACACCCATACACAATGATTGTCTTCCCTTGGAAGGATGGGATCTTACAGCATGACAATGCGACGTGTCACACAGCTAGACATGTCCGAGAGTGATTGGAAGAGCACGATGAAGATTTCAATGGACTTCCCTGGCCCCCTAATTCCCAGAATTAAATCCAACTGAGCAACTGTGGGATAACCTGGATGCTGTTGTTTGCTCTACGGATCCTCTGCCACACACCTTCCAGCAGTTGTCAGATGCACTGCAGTGAACATGCCCCCACATACCTCTGAACACCATCTATCACTTTATTGAGTCACTCTCAACCCGTCTAGCTGCTGTCAGCGCTGCACACGGCGGTTACTCTCGATATTAGGTAGTGGTCAGAATAAAGTGACTCGACTGTGTACTTTAGAGAAAGATTTTACACCACTAAGAGATTTAAAATGCACGTATAATTTGCGTCCTAATTTCAACTATTGGCTAAATTGCATCATCTCGTTGGATTGTTTTCATGTTTTGTTGACTACAAACTGTGTGTCTTGCTACGTAATGCATAGAAAGCTATATTCAGATCTACAGTTATCAAACGTCAAAAAGCATGCTTCCGAATTTCAGAAAGTAGATATCGTGCCACACACAAGATATTTGTGGTTTAAAGAGGCTCTGGATGTGGGCTTGGGGTATGCCGGTCCAGGCTGCTTCCACACGTTGCCACAGTTCATCAGGCGTAGCCGCGGGTGGTGCTTGCCGGGCCACTCGGTTGCCGATCAGCGACCAGACGTGTTCGATGGGCAATATATCGGGAGATCAGGTGGGCCACGGCAGCAGTGACACCTGGTGGGCTGTGAATAATTGTTGCACGATGCGTGTCCACGTGCGGGCGCGCATTATCCTGTTAAAACGTGGCCGTTAGCAGGTTGTGCAGGTAAGGAGGACTACAGGCTCCAAAACGTCGGATATGCAGCGGTGGCTGTTGAGTGCACCGGCGATGCGTACCAAAGGGGTGCGGGTGTCCTATCCAATTGTGCCCTAAACCATAACGCCAGGCGACGGACCGGTATAGCGATGCATATTGCAGGCATCATACAGTCTGTCGCCGCGGTGCCGCCACAAGCGGATCCGACTATCGTTGTGTTACAGGAAGAAGCGGGCTTCATCGGAGAAGACAATGTCGTGCCATTCCGTAGTCCAGGTGCGGCGTTCAACGGCCCACTGCCGCCGCACTCGTCGGTGGTGTAACGCCAATGGTAATCGGGGCAATGGGCGCCGTGCGACGAGTCCTCGCTCCTTCAGACGATGTCGAACGGTACGTTCTGACACAGGTTGTTGCGCAACACACCCTAATTCCTGCGCTAACGTTCGTGATGAGGCAGTGAGAGTCGTCAATGCCCGCCGCACAACATGTTGGTCCTCTCGTTCGGTGGTGTGCCGAACGAGAGGACCAACATGTTGCTCACGTCGGTCCATCCGTCCCTGCTGCACCCACCGAATCCATACTCGCCTCAGTGTGGCTGGATGTCGTCCCAAACGGGCGCCGATGTTTCGGTACGATAAACCGTTGTCGCGATAAGCCACTATTCTTCCTATGTCGAACACCGAAACATGCTGGAATGACTGCCGTATTCTGCGACGAGGCATCACGAAGCTTCCCACTCACAGATCCGGCAGCAGAACCCACTTCCACTATTTTCACCCCGCCTTCTGTGCACCCTTCTTATAGTGCTTCTCGGTGTCGTGCCGGGAGTACATGATTTGCATATGCCCTGCAAAGCTAATCGTTTGCATGTCCTCTCGCGGGCGACGCATGCTGCGAATTTCAGGCCAATCTGATGCTTCCTTCTTGGTGTTGCACTTTGGGTGGCCAGCAGTGTATATGAGAAATCATTGTTGGGTTTATCTTTGTAAGATGAAGAAATAAATTTTTGTATCAAACTTATACAGATATGTTGATATATCTGTATTACATACGTAGGTATTACAACGAGAAAGATTGCAAATAATAATTACACAAACTACTAAATTTTTGCAAAAATAGGATAAAAATCAAATGCATCAATGTCATTAATTAGAAATTCAATATCAATTAGATGTGTTGCATTTGATATCAGACATATTGCAGATAACAACGTTGTGCAGTATATTCACAACAGGACGATTGCTCTATGCATTTCTCTCTCACAAGAATGCGAAATTCTCGCAGAACAGGTTCACATTCCATATGGATTAGGCAACAACGGAACGTTTCATTTGCATTCCCTGTGAATCTGGATGTAAGGAAATCTGATGCTAAATTTCGTGTGAGCCTGTTTAATAATTAAATAGTAGACCTTTGGGTAAAGCAATTACAGCAAAGTAAAATGTTTCAGAATACCTTCAATGTTGAAAATTGCAAATTCCAGTAAAACCGTCTTCAGTTCCAATTAAATGCTCTTCCGTTAATCCGAGAAGCAAAGCTTAAAAACTTACGAGAGATCAGGAAAACAATGGTTGCGTAAAGTCTAATTTCATTTGCAATGTTGGTTGTCTGTTGTATTGAAATGTTTGTGCTTCTCCTTTCTCCTGACCTTAATATCATGCACGGAAGAGCCCAAATACACTGCTGCTCATAGAAATTGCAACACCATAAAGAAATGCTCGGATTTGCACGAAATTTGTGGGGTGGAAAAGGCACCATGGGAAATGCAAAGTATTACAATTTCAGAGCACATGCAAATGTGAGACTCGCGCAACGCCATCGAAATCGCCACACCAGGGGGTATAAAAGAAGGCGTACAGAGATCAGGTTTTTAAACTTGCTATTGCTAAACACAACCGAAAGCAGTTGTTAACGTGTAAACATACCCCGTAGGATAACGAGACAACCGTACAAACACTTGATGGAGTTTGGAAGAGGTAGAATCATTGGACTCAGAGAACGTAAGGGTTAGAATCGCTGGACTCAGAGAAGGTAAGAGGTAGAACGCTGAACTCAGAGAAGGTAAGAGGTAGAACGCTGGACTCAGAGAAGGTAAGAGGTAGAATCGCTGGACTCAGAGAGGGTAAGAGGTAGAATCGCTACTTTAGAGAAGTGATATTGCTGCACGCGTTAGGTGTGGCGAAACTGCCGTTATGCGTAAATGGCGTCAGTGGACAGCAGAAGGATCTACGCATCGTCGTGCAGGGCTGGAGCTCGAAATCGCAAGACCGAGCTGGAAGACAGGCACTTGCACCATATGGTGGTGACGACGCGCACAACACCATCCACGACACCTGCGCAGCAATAAAATATGGTCACACATCGTCCGATATCTGCAATCCCTGTTCGCCACCGATTGCTGCAGAGAGGCCTCGTTGCTCGCCGTCCATTGCTGCGAATTCTCTTGACTCCGATTGCATTGGTGCCACGAACATCGAAACCGTAGTGCTGAATGGGAACATATTGTGTTTTCGGACGAGTACAGATTCAATCTAATGCATTACGACGGGCGAATGCTTGTTCGAAAATACTGTGGTGAACGGCATCTGGAAGGCAGCATTGTGCAGTGCCATACTAGTCCCACGCCAAGCGGGATGGTCTGGGGTGCTATTGTGTTTCATTCACGCGCTCGTCTACTACGCATCACAGGCGCATTGAACAGCTAACGCTACCACGGAAGTGTTGGAAGTTGAACTTCTACTCCTCCTTCAGACGATCCTGAGAGCCCTCAACCATTAAGGCAATGCGCGACCCCATGTACTGTCCAAGACGTACTCTGTCCGCATTACGTCACTCGTCTTTCTTGGCCTGCTCTCTCGCCAGGTTTGTCGCCTATCGAGAACTTCTGGGGTGTCATCGCGCAATGACCATCTCGCATTGCCTCGCCGCCAGTCAAAACCAACGAACTGTAAATGCGTGTAGAAGCAGAATGGAATGCAATACCGCAGACGGCCATCCTAACTCTGTTTCATTCGATCCCACCCACCGCGTGTGGGAGTAGGTTATCACCGCCCATGCTGGATTTACGTACTAATTTTTTGGCCTTTCCATAACGAACCGGTATGTAGTTGTGATCGTTTGCAGCTTGTACCATATCTAATCACTCCAATAAATTTTATTGTGATTGTTTGCTTCTTTCTTGGTGTTGCGATTTCTATTAACTGCAGTGTATCATGACCAGCACTTCTTTATGAAAACCAAAAGAAGAGGTAAACGGCGGAGCGTATCAGGGATATGAAACGGTATAAATAACACTTGTACTGAGATCTGTTAATCAGTATTATTTTTGCTCTTCAGATTGGGGAAAGCAGCGACCATAAGCAAATTTGACAAAGGACAAATTGTAATGGGCAGACGACTGGGTCACAGTACTTCCTAAAAGACAAGGCTAGTGGGATGCTCACGGACAACCGTGGTTAGTACGTTCAAAAGGTGGTTCCAGGAGGGAAAAATCACGAACCAATCGAAAGGTGCGGAATCACCAGGGCTTATCGATGGTAGAGGAGAGAAAAGGTTATCGATATGGTAGGAACCAACAGAAAGGATAGCGTGGCGCAACTCACCGGTAAAATGCTGGTGACCGTAGTAATGAGTCAAAAGATACCCTACATCACACCCTGCCGAAAGTGGAGATCCGTGGCCGCAGGCCGCTCTGATTTCCCATGCTAATCCCTGTTCATCGTCGAAAGCGTCAACAATGGGCATGTGAGCATCAAAATTGGACCTTGAATGATTGGCAGAAGGTCGTCTGGTCCGATGAACCTCGCTTCATGTTGCACCATGTGAACAGCCTAGTACATGTGCTTCTTTTACCTGGGGAAGTATTTGCACCAGGATATACCGTGGGGCGAAAACCAGCCTGTGAAGAAAGTGTAATGCTTTGGGAAATGTTCTTCTGAGAAACCATGGATCTAGTCATTCATTACAGGAAACTATGACGTCTACCACCTACCTAAATATCAATGCAGACTAGGTACATCCTTTCATGGTAATTGTATTCCCCTCTTGAAGTGCCTTCTTCCACAGGATATTGCGACATGGCACATTGCTCAGATTGTTCGAGAAAGGTTCGTGGAGCATGAGGAAGACTTCCAGGTATTCATGGCCTCCAAATTCCTCAGATATCAATCCAGTCGAGCATCTGCAGTTTGTGTTAGAACAGCAAGTCCTGGGTCCCCATGGATCTAGTCATTCATTGCTGGAAATTAAGACGTCTACCACCTACCTAAACATCAATGCAGAACAGGCATACCCTTTCATGGTAATTGTATTACCCTCTTGAAGTACCTTCTTTCAACAGGACAATGAGCAGTACCACACTGCCCGGGTTGTTTGAGAAGGGTTCGTGGAACATGAGGAAGACTTTCAGGTACTGTAATGGTCTCCGAAATTCCCAGGCATCAATCCAATCGAGCATCTATGATTTCTTTTATAACAGCAAATCCGTTCTGCAGTGGATCAACCAGGTAACTTAAAAGAGTTAAAGGATCTTCTGGTAACGTGTTGTTACTAGATACCACAAGACACATTGGTAACTGTTGTGACGACCACGTTTCGCCAGGAAATTTTGCCGGCACTTGGAGTACTATCATCATATTAAGCAGGTGGTTATAATGGTTTGGATCTTTGGGGAATCTAACAAATGTTAGTTTATGGAGTCTAAAGGAACATAAGCATCCAAAACGGAAATTTTCTAAAAAAATCTTTAATTGAACATTTGAGTCTCTGCAAATTGACATTTCTACAATACATTTTGGATTCTTAGCAGCATCGGAAATCAGTTCACTCCTGCACTATGCAAAGGATTATCAGGATCGTCTCCCTTAACTTCTGCTTTTCGTTTGATTGCATTTTAGGCTTACTTCAATGTCATTAGATCAGATTTTCGAACAGGTAGTTTTTCAAGGCAGCGGAACAATCTTGTCGTGTTTTCACCAGGTTTGATGTCAAGATTGCATTTTATTTCCTTACATTTTCTTTAATGAATGATAAAACAGGGTCGTCAACACTAATTTTCAGAGTTGAGGGTGCCACATAAACACCTTTTAAGACCCAGTTCCATATTACACTATTGTACAATTCATTAGGGTTTTGAGATTTTTCATAGAGATACTCTTTTAAAGTGACGTGATCTGAGAGACTGTGGAATACAAGTTTTATGTTTTCCAGCACTGCAGCAGGAAGATTATATATATTCGTATCAGAACAATACAATCACCATGGAATCACAGTGTACCCGTCCAGGCGCTTCACAAAGCGCACGTGACAAGGTCGACCACAAGGAGATATAAGCGGCCGGCCAGGACATATGAGCCATTGTGTGTAACGTGAGCACAATGGTCAGATGTAGCTATTTCATGGACGTTCAAGAAGGAATGAGAATCGGCTACGACGTCGAGGGTGAAAGCATCTCAAAAACAACAGACTTCATGGGCTGTTCACGAGGTGCTGTAGTGAGGGTGTACCAAAAATGGACTGCTGGTACACCGAATACCACCCGACGTCTCAACTGTGAAGCCAGAAAGGCCATGGACCACAGAGGAGAACGTCGCCTTCGTCGACTGCTAAAGGGAAATCGACGCGCAACAGTGCAGCAAACGACCAGGTAAATGAACGCTGGGACGTCCAGATACATGTCCCCTATAACAGTTGAGCAACCTATGGTACGCATGAGTCTGTCGACGCCTCATCAAGGCGCCTATGTTAACCCAGTTCCATCGGCAACGACACCTGCAGTTAGCATGGGACTACCTTCATCTGACAGTGGAGCAGTGAGAAAAGGTTGCCTTCCCCGACAAATCGAGGTTCCTACTCAACAAAAGTGACGGGCGGTGGTGGATACGGCGTCAGAAACACGAGAACTAACACCCGAACACACTTGTCGGTTAATTACAAGCCGGCGGTGGCATTGTGCATGTCTGGGGATATTTTCCTAGTATTACCTGCGAACGCTGGTTCCACTGAATGGGTCCCTGAACGACGATGGCTATTTGTCCATTACCTCTGAGCACATGCATCCTTTCACGTTTAACGTTTACCGTGATGGTGATGGTGTCTACCAACAGAACAATGTGCACTGCTGCGTTCCTAAGGTGGTGCGAGACTGGTTCCAGAAACACGACAGCGAGGTCTCCGTTCTCCTTTGGTGGGCGAAATCACACAGGCGTGTTTTTGCTCAGCCGAAAGTAATTTTCTCACAGATTTGGCTGACACGCTCCTAATACCAAACTCATCCGTAAGAATCGACTGTCCTGAACTAAAACTAGTGTTGAAGTCTTCAGGTAACTCAAGTACGGTGATTCGGCAAGTGCAGGAAAATTGTCGAATCGTTCGACATTGTTTTCACTTTTGAAGATTGCGGGCCTCTCAGACAGTTTATCACTCTCAACACTTTCGCATGAGACCATCTTTAAAACGTTTATACCTCTCATAAACTTATGCACGACTATATAATCCTCCACATAGACCTTCTGTAACTTTTAAGTATGTGTCTTTACAGTTTCCGACAAAATCGTTTTTGACAAAATCTGACACAAATTCGTTGATTAATTTTTACTAACAAAACAAATGTCACGAACAGCTTCACACACCTAAGAACAAAGTACTTCTGTAAGAAACACAAAGGAAACGTGATTCATGGCACATGCATAGTAGGTTCTAAGGTCCGACAGAACCAACGGCTTCCTTCAGTGTCTGCCGTTTTTTTTTTGTTTTTTTTTCAGTTGGACTTTTAACGTGTGCAACTTAATGGGCTATAAGCAGTCGCTCGTCCCTAATTTAAGGCCACTGGTTCCAGGGAAGGCAGAGAATCAATGCCGTAAGACAAACTCAACATCCATGCCTTAGCGGGATTCGAACATACACACACCCTGGATAAATGGTCACAGGCCAGCGATTAGACCACTGCGCCACCGGGCCAGCAGCGTAATTCTTAACTTGCGCAACCAGTCGGAATACGTTTAGACCACACACTTCGTATCCTTTCAAAGGCCACCTTTACGCTTAGTTGGTTCCTTGTGTGATTCTTAGTTGATCCTTAACTTAGCGTGATTCTTAACTTGTGTAACCAGTCGGGATACGTTTTGACCACACACTTCGTATCCTTTCAAAGGCCACGTTTGCGCTTGTTTGGTTCTTAACTTGTGTGATTCTTAGTTGATTCTTAACTTTGCGTGATCCTTAACGTGTGCAACCAGTCGAGATACGTTTTGACCACACACCTTGTATCTTTTCAAAGGCTACCTTTACGCATAGTTGATTCATAACTTGTGTGATTCTTAGTTGATTCTTAACTTGTGTGATTCTTAGTTGATTCTTAACTTGTGTGATTCTTAGTTGATTCTTAACTTGTGTGATTCTCAATGGATTCTTAACTTGTGTGATTCTTAGTTGATTCTTTACTTGTGTGATTCTCAATGGATTCTTAACTTGTGTGATTCTTAGTTGATTCTTAACATAGCGTGATTCGTAACGTGTGCAACCAGTATAATTTCATTCTCAGCATTGGCAATTCAAAAGGCGGTTTCGTGCCATGAAATATTATTCTTATTTTGGGGAATGAAAGTTTACCGACCACCTTGTGCAACTCGATGGGGTATAAGCAGTCGCCCATCCCCAATTTAAGGCCACTGGTTCAAGAGAAGTGGGACAGCCAGCGCCTTAAGAAAAGCACGACATCCATGTTTTACCGGGATGTGAATCCGGACAGACCTCGGGCGAGAGTTCAGAAGCTAGCACTTAGAACACTGCCTCACAGGATCCACTGATAATGTTTACTTGCCTTCATAAACATACTTTTTATTTAAAACTGAATAAAGTATTTAATTTATTCCAATCGTTTACACTTCGTAGACAAGACTTTTAGGATCGTGGTGACGGGCAGTTGACATAGGCATCTTTCTTGCAGTGTGGAACAGACACAACCCGAACCAAACGATGAGTAGGCTGACAGCAGAGCTTCCCAACATCGATCGCGGTGATCGTAAACATGAAGATTAGGGCAACATGTTGCGGACGTATTGTCGACGTAACACAGAAAGGTCATGCCATCGCCCTCTAGAGTTCGCGAGAGCAGCCTTGTCAAGGGTATACCGCAGGTATACCATCGACGTACGTATCAGCTCCCAAGCTGTGGACGAACTCACGCCATTGATGACCTGGGTCGACTTAGACTATCCAAGCTCGTACAGATCGACCTGTTGCCAACGGCAGCGCAAATCGCATCCTTACAGTTCGCTCGCTGACGACCCAGGAGCGCCAGCGAACGAACTCCACGGAGCACGATGCATGCTTTGCGCTACAGGAGCCGAATCCTTACTGGTGTGCAACTGTCGACTGCTCGTCACCAGATATTACGCCTCGCATGGTCCTAGGAACGTAAACACTGGACATTTGCAGAGAGACGTGGCGTCGCGTGGTCAAATGTATCCCATCTTCAGCAATACCGAGCTGACGGGAGGGTGTGGGTGTGGCTTCGATAGTATTTGGCCATGGACCCGTTGTGCTAGGTTGTCTCTGTTGAAGGTGGTGGTGGCTTAGTGATGGTTTAGGGAACCTCCTCAGGGGAACAATAGCTCATCTAATTCAGAGGTGGGGAACCTCCTCAGGGGAACAATAGCTCATCTAATTCAGAGGTGGGGAACCTCCTCAGGGGAACAATAGCTCATCTAGTTCAGAGGTGGGGAACTTTTTTATTTGGGAAGGCAGCGTTAAGTTTGCTATAATCTAATAAGGCCGCATTTAAGAAACTTCAATTAGCTATACTTCAAAATGTATATTATTTTGTATAAATCTAACTACCGTGTAGTAACTATCTTCAAAAAATGAAAAAAAATGTTGATTTTAGAAGGTCGCGGTAAGTTAGCTGTAATCTAATAAGGCCGCATTCAAGAAAATTCAATTAGCTATACTTCAAAATGTATATTATTTTGTATAAAGCTAACTACTGTGTAGTAACTATCTTTAAAAAATGAAAAAAAATGTTGATTTTAGAAGGCCGCGGTAAGTTAGCTATAATCTAATAAGACCGCATTCAAGAAACGTCAATTAGCTATACTTCAAAATGTACATTGTTTTGTATAAATCTAACTACTGTGTAGTAACTATCTTCACAAAATGAAAATAAAAAAGGTTAATTCTAAAGTTAACTAATCTTTTAATGACTTTGTAATGACTGCTTTTTTGTGGAAAGCATCTGAATATTTGGTTGCAACATGGCAGTCCAGCTGATCCTCTACGCGAAGAGGGGTTTCCGTCATTTGTGGCTTTAAGGTCACCTTGATTTGGGTTAGGTATAGGTGAACGTAGATTCGCAGAAATAAGTGGTTGAAGAGCAAAATCGCATTTTTCGTGCATATTGCTGAAGCCATGGGAATTCTATTGCATTTTTGCCTTATCAATTGGATCTTTCTTGGCGTCAAATTATGACTTTTAAATGTCATCTTCTGAGTGCTCAATCAGTTTCATCTGTAGTTCACTAGGAGCCATGGACACATCAACTAGGTGAGGCTGAAATGCTAATTTGAGTGTGATTTCTTTTTTTTTTTTTTTCTTTTGATTGAAGGTTTAACGACCACCGTGAGCAACTCAATGGGCTATAAGCAGTCGCCCGTCCCTAATTTAGGGTCACTGGTTCCAGGGAAGGGAGAGAGAGCCAGTGCCGTAAGACAAGCACAACATCCATGCCTCACCAGGATTCGAACCCGGACCCCTTACGGACGAATGATCAGAGGCCATCGCTTAGACCACTGCGCCACCGGGGCGGCAAGTGTGATGTCATGATTCTTAAAGTTGCGAACCTTTCATTGTTTTCTCCAATTTACAAGTCTATTACAGCTGCGTATCCTTCAGATGATTCGTGTGAATCCTCCTTCACATCAATTATATTTTCTAACTATGGAAAATGTTCATCCGAAACTTCCTTTCGAAGAAGAAGAGTTTTTAAATTAGATAGCGTTTTTCGAAATGCTTGGATCGTTTGCCACACATCATACTGTATACTAGGTGTACAAATACGTTTTAAAGCTCTTTTTGTGTGATGTATACCGCTAATTTACATACCCGACATGTTCCCGTGTTGTTGTCATGTAACTGTAACTAGCATTTTTTTGTTTGGAGGTTTAACGACCACCGTGAGCAACTCAATGGGTTATAAGAAGTCGCCCGTCCCTAATTTAGGGTCACTGGTTCCAGGGAAGGGAGAGAGCCAGTGCCGTAAGACAAACACAACATCCATGCCTCACAGGGATTCGAACCTTGACCCCGTTGGAACGAATGATCAGAGGCCATCGCTTAGAATACTGCGCCACCGGGGAGGCGACTGTAACTAGTCCAGAGTATAAAATGTGACAAAGAAGTTCGCCCAACAGTCAAACTCACTTGCACATCGGTAGATGAAAAATGGCAAGCGATACTGCATTTATTCGACACTGCATTCGTTACGAATTTCATCAAGGAAAAAGGGTTGCAAAAGCATGTGCATCGATCTGTTATGTGTGTGTGTGTGTGGGGGGGGGATATTATATCGAAAAGCACGTGTGAGTTTTGGTTTAGTCGGTTTAAAGCAGTTGATTTTGATGTTAGCAATCGAGAACGTAGCGGCGCCCCGCAGAAGGTTGCACATGAGGAACTGCAACCATTGCTGGATGAAGATTTGTCTCAAATGCAAAATGAACTGCTTGAACAACTGGGGGTAACTCACCAAACCACTTCCAATCGTTTACGAGCAATGGGAAAGATTCAGAACGACGGAAAATGTGTGCCACATGACATGGGCCAGAGGAACAAGGATGAGCGTGACACGAAGTATTTGAATCGGTTGAATAAACAACACAGAAAGTCTTTCCTGTGGAAAATCGTTACGGGTGATGAGAAGTGGATATGATACACCAATCCCAAACGCAAGAAACACTGGGTAGACCACGGTGAAGCAACAACGTCGACACCGAAACGCGATATTCACTCCAAGAAAGTTCTTCTGTGCATCTGGTGAGATATGAAGAGTGCGCTCTATTATGAACTATTCGAACAAGGTCAAACTGTTACGGCTGATCTCTACAAGCAACAATTGCTGCGATTGAACCAGGAAATCTGTCGGTAACGTCCATTCACAGACAAAAGATTACGTCCCATGAAATTTCTGCATGGCAATGCTAGGCCGCATGTCGCAAAATCGGTCAAGAAAACGTTATTGAAGCTTGGATAGAACGGTTTGGAGCACTCGGCGTGTAGTCCCGACATAGCCACTCCAGACTATCATTTGTTCCGATCGATGCAACGTGGTTTTTCTGCTGTACGGTTCCAGACATGTGACGAAGTGCAAAAATGGGTTCACGAGTTCATCGCGTCACAAGACGAAGTATTCCTCATTGCTGGAAACTGTGAGCTGCCCAACCGATGGCGAAAGGTGATAGATAATGACGGAGCATATTTTGATTCGTAAGGTATTGTTGCTTTCTCTCAAGTTACATGTTGCTTGGCCTTAAAACGCTTTAAAATTTATTTATACTCCTAATATAAACTTAGATTTACCTTGCAAATAAATATATATATGTCCTTTTACTTTGACATGGGCGACACACGAATCCAGCATTTCCATTGAAGTCTTCTTTCAATAATTAACATTTCTGATTCTGTTCTTCATAAAATTTAACTATCTGCTCTCGTAAAGATAACATTTTGCTAACATCTGTCCCTGATATAGCCAATGAATCTTAGAATGATACCGCAAATCCATACTGAAGACCTCATTAGTATTTTAAATGCGGTCATTTAAAGTCTTAAAATAAAAATAATAAAAGATGAACAAAGACATATTAATGACAATAAAAGGCTTTACAAATTTTAAAGATGAAAATCCATTTTTTGGTGTAAATATGACAAGGATGGTAAGTCAGATGATATCCGAAAACTTGAAAATTCCGTCGTCATCTTCAGAATTTTGTATTATATGGTGTAATCTCGAATTTCATTCATGATTTATCTGCTCATCCGGACAATCACGGTATAGGATTTTTAACCACCAAATTCGTTAAACATGAATGCCTGTTGCTTCGACTAGCGAATCCTGTGATGGTTATATTCAAATTAATCGAAAACTCGAGACTCGGTCGTTCTGGGTGGTGTAGTGGAAATCATACCCGGGTGCTATCTGGGAGACGCGGCTTTGATTCCCGCTCCAGGGCGAAGAAAGTTTCAAGTTTTCGGATATTATCTGACTTACCATCCTTTTTCATATTTACACCCAAAAACGGATTATCATCTTTAAAATTTGTATTATATGGTACAATACTGTATTTCATTCATGATAAAAGGCTTTGTTGAGCAAAAGTTTGATTCACCCGAAGGACCGCATTTAATGGCCTAGAGGGCCACAGGTTCCCCACCCCAGATCTAGTGCGCCTGGAGAGGCCCTCAGCGGCTGCACGCTACCATTTTGTACTACCTGATCACCTACGCGTTTCACGGCCTTCGCTCGTCCTGTGGCCCATGGTCTGTTCCAACAGGACCACGCGCCACCCCATCGGGCCTCAACCACCCAGCCATCACTGTTGGAACACTCATCTGCGTTTGAAACCATGTAATGGCCCCCGAGGGTCCCCGGATTTGAAACCTGTGGTAGATCCTTCGCTCGTCTTGTGGCCCATGGTCTGTTCCAACAGGACCACGCTTCACACCGTCGGGCCGCAACCACCCAGCCATCACTTTTGGAACACTCATCTGTGCTTGAAATCATGTAATGGCCCCTTAGGGTCCCTCGGATTTAAACCCTGTGGAAGGTCCTTCGCCCGTCCTGTGGCCCATGGTCTGTCCCAGCAGGACCATGCATCACCCCATTGGGCCGCAACCACACAGCCATCACTCCTGGAACACTCATCAGTGTTTGAAACCATGTAATAGCCCCTGAGGGTACCCGGATTTAAACTCTGTGTCTGGCCCTTCGCTCGTCCTGTTGGCCATGGTCTGGTCCAACAGGACCACGCGCCACTCCATCGGGCCGCAACCACCCAGCCATTACTCTTGGAACACTCATCTGTGTTTGAAACCATGTAATGGTCTCCGAGGGTCCCTCGGATTTAAACCCTGTGGAAGGTCCTTAGCTCGTCCTGTGGCCCATGGTCTGTCCCAGCAGCAGGAGCATGCGTCACCCCATTGGGCCGCAACCACCCAGCCATCACTCCTGGAACACTCATCTGTGTTTGAAACCAGGTAATGGCCCCTGAGTGTCCCCGGATTTAAACTCTGTGGTAGGTCTTTCGCTCGTCCTGCGGCCCATGGTCTGTCCCAGCAGCAGGTGCATGCGTCACTCCATTGGGCAGCAACCACCCAGCCATCACTCCTGGAACACTCATCTGTGTTTGAAACCAGGTAATGGCCCCTGAGTGTCCCCGGATTTAAACTCTGTGGCTGGCCCTTCGCTCGTCCTGTGGCCCATGGTCTGGTCCAACAGGACCACGCGCCACCCCATTGAGCCGCAACCATCCAGATATCACTCCTGAAACACTCATCTGTGTTTGAAACCAGGTAATGACCCCTGAGGGTCCCCGGATTTAAACTCTGTGGTAGGTCCTTCGCTCGTCCTGTGGCCCATAGTCTGTCCTAGCAGCAGGTGCATACGTCACCCCATTGGGCCGCAACCACCCAGCCATCGCTCCTGGAACACTCATCTGTGTTTGAAAATAGGTAATAGCCCCTGAGGGTACCCGGATTTAAACTCTGTGGCAGGTCCTTCGCTCGTCCTGTGGCCCATGGTCTGTTCCAACACGACCACGTGCCACCCCGTCGGGCCGCAACCACCCTGCCATCACTCTTGGAACACTCATCTGTGTTTGAAACCATGTAATGGCCCCCGATGGTCCCGGATTAAAACCCTTTTGGAACATCTCTGGGCTTCCGTGGAGCGGAACACCAGTTCGATGGATCCTGGACGACGTCTAGGGCGGAGTTGTGAACAATACTGAAACAGACATGGCTGGCATTACCTCAGGAAATTCACAGGCATCTGTGGAGTCGATGCCTTGGAGTGTACAATGCACATGCTGTTATTCCCGGTAAAGGAGAACCAACAGGCTATTAACTCTAATGTTTTGTCCTGTGAGTGTATATGAGTTGTCCTTAACTCTAATGTTTTGTCCTGTGAGTGTATATGAGTTGTCCTTAACTCTAATGTTTGTATTTAGATGAGTTGTCAGTATTACATCTAATGCCTCTCCTTTGAGTGTAGAATGTTTTGTCCTTTGAGTGTTGACCTTCTGTGCCTTATTATCCAATTTTTGGTTGGTAGGATATTTTTCTCATTTAAATTTCTTAAAACTACGGGGGAAATATAGTCACCGTTAAAAAACTTTTGGCACCCAGAAGGACGTGTCGGATTGCAATGCTCTCCGGGAAGTCTACTTATTGTCGTGTAGCTCAATTTTTATTGAGCTAAGTTGTGTCTCTCAGTATGGCGTCTGGCAGCCATGTTTGCTCTCAGAGCATGCCAGACGTCTCGGCATGGAGTTGTGCAGGTTCCTAATGGTGTCCTGCGATACGCCATCCCATGCAGCTTGAATCTCCTCAAGCAGTTCCTGCAGATTGTGTGCTATGGGTTGGAGTGTGAATAGCGCTCCCAATAGCATCCCACACATTTTCAATCGGCGATAGGTCTGGCAATACGGGTATCCATGGCAGAGTGTCAGTACCTTGACGGCAAGCTCAAAATACAGCAGCAGTATGCGGACGAGCCTTATTCTGGTGGAAAATCGCACCGGAGTGAGCGTTCAGAAAAGGTAGGACCACTGTTTGCAGGACCTCGTTAACGTAAAGTTGGGCTGCCAAAGTCCATGTAATGAACACCAATAGGGATCTGGCATCGTAGGCAATTGCACCTCACACCATGACATCTGTCCTTCTGGACGTATGATGCTCAATAACAAACCATTCATCTGGGCGCTGTTCACCGTGCCTCCACACACGGATTTGTTGGTCGTCGCCTCCAAGACAAAAGCGGGACTCGTCACTGAAGATCACGCGCTGCCATTCTGAGTGGGTTCTTGACAGTGTGACACGACACCATTGCAGTCTTTGTCAACGATGCAATGGTGTTAAGGGCAGTCATCCTAACGGCCTGCGTGCGTGTTGTCTGCTAATGGTATTAATCTCCGCGCATGTCGGACAACCCGACTGTCCTCTCTCTCTCTCTCTCTCTCTCTCTCTCTCTCTCTCTCTCTCCGTGGTTCCGCTAGGTCTCTCAGACCCTTCCTGTCGCTGCTGCCTACTTTGTTCTATCCAATGACGCCAACAACGTGCTATGGTAATATCCGCACGACCGATATGGCGCGTAATACAGCATTAACATCATCCCGCTTTCCGAAGCCCGCCGATGTGGCCCCTCTCGAACTCCTCTAACTGCTCGAATTGCTTTCGAACTTTTCTCCGAGGTATACTTTACTTACAAAGGATGCAACCAATACAACAACACGAGTCATAATGGCAAGCACGAGCAACGGGAAGACTTTGTATAGCCGGTCAGGCACAGCGCTATGACCCCTCCTTGCTTGCGTCACATGTGCGGCCGAGCGTGATACTTGAATGATTTGCTGGTCTCACTATGTCCAACATACCCACCAAGTTTCATTTTTGTCGGTTGCTTCCTTCTGGGTGCAACTATTGTTTTGACGATGAGTGTATATACGTGATTCACTTGTGCCAATAATTAGTTTGAGTTCACTTTTTCTTTGAAATAAGGTCGGATGTGGCATACACACACACACACTTATAAAAAAAGGAAAAGAAAAAATAGGCAACAAAGCATATTCCTTCAATTTCAATTTTGTCTGGAAAACGTCGAAAGCCATCTGTAAAAAATACCTATCACTTGCAGTTCCTCGGCTGCTTCTTTTTATTGAATTGCTAATTGAATCATGTTCTTCTTTGGTGAGCTGACGATAACAATTTTTTGAATTATGACGTGAAGAGAATTCCTTTGAATCACATCGCTTTCAAGAGTTTGAGAAGTAGGCGTGCTTTGAGGAACACATATAGTGAATTCATTATTCACAGAAATGCGTTTGAAAAGATTTCTTCTTCTTGTATGGTCTTAAAAGCGTTGAAAAGCGATTCGAATACTGAATGGAATTGAAAACTTTTCCCATTTTCACTACTTATTCCTGTTAGTATTATCAAAATGCTCGAATTTTCTGCAGGAGTGCAAAACGAATTTAATCGAGATGTTAAGTTGGCATTCAAGCATTATTGCAAAAGTAATGCACCGGACTGAGTTCGTTTGCTGCATAGAACAAGGAACGAATTTATAATCCTATTCCAGGATG
The DNA here is from genome assembly GCA_039090855.1 of Macrothele yani. NCBI lineage: Eukaryota > Metazoa > Arthropoda > Arachnida > Araneae > Macrothelidae > Macrothele > Macrothele yani. Next base: position 121,141,871 of record CM076989.1, read on the forward strand.
CAATTTGATGTAAATTTCATGTGCTTCAAACTTGCATTTTTAGTAAGGAAATGAAAAATTCCTTACTTGAAATGTCAAAGTTTAGCAAATGTTATTTGCAGCAATATTCACCTTTCTCCTTCCGCGATTTTCAATTATTCACTTCATATTTAAATTCCAGGAGGCGCGCTCTCTTCGTATGCTACCTTAACGCTAAGCACATCTCGTAGTAAGCAAAAAAAAAATTAATTAATTTTGCTGTAATAAAGGGCTCAGCGTTAAAAAAAAAGTAGTGTGTGTTTCAATAAAGATCAACATCACAAAGTTGAATTTTGTGTGAAAGAAGGTTTCACACTAGTCTAAGAATGTTAAAAGCATTATTTACAACAAGTTAGTAAAATCATTCAATGCAATGGTTATGATACGCTTTTCAACATACCAGAAATCATTACTTAAGTTATTACTCAAGTTATGAGGATAATGGATGTGGAATAAATCTTGCTCCTGTGCGATGACTTTTGACTCCATTTTGATGATATTGAGCAGTATTGGTTCAGTATACCTCCGGAAAACCATAGTAAAGTTTTGTCGTAATAGACGCATTATTAGTCAAGTTATGAGGATAATGGCTGTAAAATAAATCTCGCTCCTGTGCCCTCATCTTTGACCCCATTTTGGTGATATTAAACAGCATTGGCTCAGTATGCCTTCGGAACAACATACTAAAGTTTTGTCGCAATAGGAGCATTTTCAGTCGAGTTATGAGGATAATGGCTGTGGAATAAATCTCGCTCCTGTGCCTTGACCTTTGACCCCATTTCAATGATATTCAACATAACTGGTTCAGTGCACCTCCGGAACAACATGATAACGTTTTGTCGCAATCAAAGCACTTTTACCTAAGTTATGACGCATAAGCGCGATGGAATAGATCCCGCTCCTATGTCCTCACCTTTGACCCCATTTCGTCCATTTTCAACAAGGTTCGTCCCCAAGCCGTCCCATACCACATACTACAATTTCATCGAAATCGAACCATTTTTGGGCGAGTTATCGTGCGGACAGACAGACAGACGAACGGACAAAGCTGGAGCATATACGCTTCTTCAACCTATAATTGGAAAGCGTAAAAAGACTCGAAAATCAAAATATTTACAGCAGGAACCGCTTAATATTTAGTTTTCGTAACGTGAATACCATATATCGATATAAAAATAAAATATTGTAAAATTTTCATAACGATGGGGCTTACGATCTCAAAGTGATGCAATCGGAATTATACGAACTGTAGCACAGAGAACATCATTACGTACAAAAATGGCAAGGGAACTTTTAGCACGTAGTTCGTAAAAAAAGGAACCTGCTTATGGTAGCACTTTGTCCGTTCGTCTTTGGACTCTACACGGTCGTATCAGAATAATACGACCACCTACTCACTCTTGGCCCGGATGACAGCGGCGAGACGGCGTGGCATGGACACAGTGAGGCTCTGGAAGGTTGCTCGAAGCACACGTCCTCATTCGGACTGGAGCAGAGCACGGAAGTCCGGAGATGACGTGATTGTGTGTATGCACATCGAACCTGACGATCCAAATAGTCCCACAAATGCTCCATAGGATAGAGCTCGGGCGATTTCGCCCGGAAAGAAAGCATGGAAACATCCCTGTCGTGTTCCTTGAACAAGTCGCGCACCCCTTTAGCGACGACGCAGGGCTAATTTTCCTGTTGGCAGACACCATCACCACTAGAGTAAACGTCCAACATGATGGGATGTATGTTGTCAGCGAGGATGTACAGGTAGCCATTGGAGTTCAGGTTCCCATCCAGTGGTATCAGAGTCCCTGGTGATATCAAAAAACATCCTTAAGAAATGCACCGTGCCACCGCCGGCGTGTAGTTGACTGACAAGCGTGTCCGGGTGTTGGTTGTCGTTTGTCTGACGTCATATCCGCCACCGCCCGTCACTTCTGTGGAGTACAAACCTCGATTGGTCGGAGAAGGCAACTTTTTCTACTCTTCCACTGTCCAATGGTGGTAGTCCCAGGCGAACTGAGGGCGTCATTGCCGATGGACCTGGGTTAACATGGGCGTCTTCACTCAGCGCCGACTTCGGACACGCAGGCCTAGCAGGGCCCTTCTGCTGTTATCGGGGACGCGTACCTAGGAGCCCCTGGCCTCATTTCCGTTGTCAATTGCTGCCCTGCTGCGCTTTGATTGCTCTTTAGCAGTCGACGGAGGCGACGTCCTCCTCTGGGGTCGATGGCCTTTGGGGCTGCAGTATTATGACATCGGCAGGTACCCGATGTGCCAGCAGTCCAGTCTTGGTACACGCTTACTGCAGCACCTCGCGCACAGCCCATGAAGTCTGCTGTTTTTGAGATGCTTTCACCCTTAGCGCCGTAGCAGATAGTCATTCCTTTTTGAACGTCCGTCAAATCACTACTTCTGCCCCATTGTGCTTACGTAACGCACTATGGCTCATCTGTCCTGCCCGACCGCTAATATCTCTGTTTAGTCGACCTGGTCACGTGCACTCTGTGACGCACTTGGGCGGGTACACTGTGATTCCCGTAATTGTCATATTATTCTGATACGACTACACTGAAGAGCAATTGAATTAGAGATACCTGTCTAGTAACGTGTAGCACCACCTTTCACCCTGATGACGTCTGCGATTCGTCTCGGCATGGACTCGACAAGACACCGGAAGCGTTAGAAAGCACTTCGAATCCACGACCCCTGAACAAGCTCCCACAGTTCACGAAGATTTGATGGATGGGGGTCAGAGCCTCGAACATCTCTCTCGATGGCATCCCAGATGTGCTCGATGGGATTGAGGTGAGGTGACCTAGCTGGAGAAGGAAGCAAGGTCACGTCGGTTGAGTGTTCATCCAACCATTCGGATACAATTCGGGAGCGATGGCACGGTGCATTGTCTTGTTGCAGGATGAGGTCCCCAGTGGGATGTTGAAGAAGCACAAACGGGAGCAAATGATCGGCCAGAATATCCCGGTAACGTTGACCTGTTAGGAACGATATTACGTGGACTGAAATGGTACCAGGGGTCCCATTTCAGTCCACGTAAACAGTCCCCAGACGAGAATGCCACCCGCACCAGCTTGAAGAGTACCCAGCTGGCAAAAAGGATCAATCGCTTCATGTGGTTTGCGTCTTACTCATATCCTGCCATCCGCATGTACCAACGTGAAACTTGAGTCATTACTCGAGGCAATATTTTCCCACATGTATAGGGTCCAGTGGCGATGTTCCCGCGCCGATGCTAATCTTTGCACCCTGTGATGTGCGGTCAGCAGCGGTACCCTCGTGGGACGATGACTTCTTTGCCCTATAGCGAGGAGATGGTTCTGGATGGTGTTGCTGCTTACACGTTTTTGTGCACCAGCATTAAATTTCCGAGTGATTTCTTGCACTGTGGCCCGTCTATCCGCTGTTACAATGCGAGCTAGCCGATGATGACCGCGCTCATCCACACGCTGTTGTCCACGGCAGTTGGCCCTTGCAGGGATGGTTTTACCGGATTCGATGTATTCACGGTGCACCCGTGACACAGTGGCTCGTGAAAATCCTATTGGCTGTACGACTTCCGAGATGGAGTGACCCATTCGTCCGGCCCCGGCAATTTTCCCACCATCAAATGCGCTTAGATCCTTCGTCTTACCCATATTGCGTCCGACTCTTACTGATTCCCGTCGCATCACTCCTTATATTGTCGGATCGCTGCATACGTCATGTCGTTTCCGTTTACAGGGTCGCCCACAACGCCACATTTGCATAACGCCAGCTGTCTCTAATTCAATTGCTCTTCAGAGTATCTTCATGCTGCGTGCGCCATATGAGAAACCAGCCATCCACATGGTGCAGCAGGAAACGGGACTTATCACTGCAGATGACCTCCTTCTACTGTCGAGGGAGCATTGCCGACGTTTCTTGGCCCATACGAGGCGTTCTTTGCAAAGGCTGAGCGTCATCGTGGTATCCTCGTTGGCCTACAACTGTGGATCCCCAGGAAAAGCAAGGTACGACGCATTGGGCATGTGGAAATATGATAGGTCGAATTGCTCGACCCTTGTACTGGTTGGTGAGCTGGGTGACTGTTGCATGTCGTAGCTGGAATCCCGGTCGTGACATCAAAGACACACTTTGCGGAACAACCCCTCGTGGCTGACCGATGTGAGCTCTTCTTCTGGATGGTCTGTACGTGGTTCTTAAGCAAAGGTAACTCAATATACATATATCTCTCGTATGAAGACGTAATTCAAGCAGGCCAGGGAGTGAATCAACAAGTCAGCTTACGCTAATCCATTAGTGTATTGCTCATCGTTTTGCATAAAATGTGAACTCGCTTACCTCAATTCAGACAATATTCACAACACAATCCATATATTTTCTGTAATAACAGTTGTGGTGCATTAATCTCCAGCCATGCATGCACAAATGGCTATCACTTTGTGTAACATTCGTTCGACGAATCATCGGAACAATGCATTGTGCGACCCTCTGTGTAACAGGCCTTTATGTAAGTTGCCGTTCCATTAAAACTGAGAGTAATTGTTTTTGAGTTGGCAACAGTGCAAAGGGGAAACATAACCACGCAGACGACTAACTGAATTAAGGAAGTATCTATGGCAACAGTTATTAGCCGTGGCAGACGATTCTGGTTTTGTTATTCCGCAGTTGTTCAAGTTACTTCTGTATTGGCAACAGCGCGAAGGGGAAAAATAACCACGCAGACGACTAACTGAATTAAGGAAGTATCTATGGCAACAGTTATTAGCTGTGGCAGACGATTCTCGTTTTGTTATTGCGCAGTTGTTTAAGTTACTTCTGTATTGGCAACAGTGCGAAGGAGGAAAATAACCACGCAGACGACTAACTGAATTAAGGCCGCCCCGGTGGCGCAGTGGTCTAAGCGATGGCCTCTGATCATTCGTCCGAACGGGGTCCGGGTTCGAATCTCGGTGAGGCATGGATGTTGTGTTTGTCTTACGGCACTGGCTCTCTCCCTTCCCTGGAACCAGTGACCCTAAATTAGGGACGGGCGACTGCTTATAGCCCATTGAGTTGCTCACGATGGTCGTTAAACCTCCAATCAATAAACAATAACAATAACTGAATTAAGAAAGTATCTATGGCAACAGTTTTTAACCGTGGCAGACGATTCTGGTTTTGTTATTGCGCAGTTGTTTAAGTTACTTCTGTATTGGCAACAGTGCAAAGGGGGAAAATAACCACGCAGACGACTAACTGAATTAAGGAAGAATCTATGGCAACAGTTTTTAGCCGTGGCAGACGATTCTGGTTTTGTTATTGCGCAGTTGTTTAAGTTACTTCTGTATTGGCAACAGTGCAAAGGGGGAAAATAACCACGCAGACGACTAACTGAATTAAGGAAGAATCTATGGCAACAGTTATTAGCCGTGGCGGGCGATTCTCGTTTTGTTATTGCGCAGTTGTTTAAGGTTCGTTTGCATTTCGCCATACAGCTATAGAGGTGAGTGATTCAGAGTTAAGAAGGGATATGTGCTGCACGATAAAATTTTGCTATCGTTTGGGGGAAACTTCTCCAGGCACAGTTGATTTAATGAATAAAATAAAGATAAATTTTTTGGGTGAATCAAAGATTATAAGGTGGTACCACGATTTCAAAAAAGGCAGTTTGTCGGCAAAGCTAGCTCCCAGGCCTGGCTGACCTCAAAGTCTTGCGACGGAGCATACTGTTAACACTGTTTAGACAATCCTGCAAGAAGATCGACGAATGACGTGTGAAGACATAGGGGCGTCAACTAATATTTCAAAAACTTCGGTATTCCGCATTCTACGCGACAAATTACTGCTGTATCGTGTGTGTCCCAGATGGGGACCTCATCACCTGACAAGAAAACAATTGTTAGCTAGAGTTCAGGAGAGTCATGAGTGGAAACAAATTATTGCAAAGGATCCGAACTGTCTAAACCCAGTAATAACTACCGATGAAAAATGGGTCCACTATTTCGTCACCCCTCACGAGGCGCGCAATGTGTGTCTGGAAACACAGAGGCTCACCTCCTCCGAAAAAATGTCCGCCAAAACCAAATCAGCTGGGAAAGTGATCATAATCACTTTCTTTGATCATAAAGGTGTAGTTTATCAGCATTCTGTTCCTCACAAATTACTGTCAATGCTGAGTATTACATTTCTGTCCTGAGGGGTCTGCGGTGACACATATCGATTAAGCGACCGGAACTGGTGGGCAAGTGGACCCAACACCATGATAACGCCCGTCCACATGCAGCTGCTTGTGTTCAACAGTTTCCTATGAAATGTGCTATTGAAATCATACCACAGTCTGCTGCGTACGTTTCTGACCTCACCCCCGTGCGATATCTGGTTGTTTCCACCAATGAAGGAGACGTTTTGTGGCGCAAACACTCAACGCAGACGCTGACGTTATTCAAGCTGTTCAAGGTCGGTACAGCAGCTTCCACAAAATGCCTTCGCCATATGCATTGAAAAGTGGATTGAACGATAGGACCGTTACATATCATCCGAGGGAAGATACTTTGAGAAAGAACAACATATATTTTGCTGTACCTGTATTTCTTCATTATGTGTGATTTTACTCTCAGTTTTATGGAGCGACCGTTGTACATATCTTGCGCCGACTCATTGGCAGTGATGCCGAAATGAAAAAAATCTTCTGGACGAATAATATGTCGTTCAGTCAGGAAAGGTTTAACGAGAAAAAACTGTATTTAAATGAGTATACGAAAACTCGAAAGAAAGGTTAATTTTGAGGCGTACGGCACATACTTCATCGCTGCAGTTGTAGCATTTATACGTTCCTAGGCAAAACTCTATTCAGCTCAGACTAACTGAATGTATCATAGCTGGTAGATTTACATTTGTTCGAACAAAAATATTTAAGAAGTCTTTTTGAAGTGAACATACCTTATTACAAGGTTAAATTCTACTAGGTCCTGGTTGATTCAATTCATCATCTCCGAATCCTTCCTGGACTGACACGCGAAGACAAGATCGCCTTTATTCATCTCGGTATCCATTTCCTCCGCTACGCCTTCGGAGAAATCATTCTCCTCCAACGGCATAACTTCCTTTGAAAAATCCATTGAATCTTTACAAGCTGGAAGAACGACCTAACACTTTGATGTTCATACCCAGAAATGAGAAACATCCCGCTACAATCCCGTTACGTATCTTCGCCAGTCAATAACATACCACCCACGCCGTTACAGTAGCCAATAGGAATCCACCACGTATCCCTTGCTCATAAAAACATGTCTATGCTTGTTTCTTAAACACATAATATTCTCTCTCTCTCTCTCTCGTCCGCCCATAGTGGGTTGAGTTCCGCAAAGACGACAATGCGCCCTTGAAGATTACTGGCAAATTAATGCAGCCAACTTGTCATTCCTACATAACATTAACTTCTTAAATACATAATAATAACTTCTTAAATATGTATTAAAATATTTGGTATGTGAAAAAGTTCAATCGGTTTTTCATGACACAAATTCCAAGTATAAAATTTAAGTAACAATTGCGACAATAAAATGCTTCTAGCAGTAAGCTACAAAATGCCACCAAGTGTGCAGGTTCGTAAACAGGTCGCGCAAGGGTTAACATGTCAAGCAATAAGGATCACTTTAGGCATCTTCTTTGCTTCATGAGTTCGACAAAGGCAACAATGCAGCTGAAACGTTCCGCGACATTTGTGAGTAGTATGGGGAGAATGCTGTAGACGAAAGCACATGTCGCCGCTGGAAATTCCCTGAAGCAGACACGAATGCAGAAATCAACCACGTTCTGAACGTCCATTAGAGGTTTCTGATGAAGATCTAAACCAGGCCATATCAAATGACCAACATCTAATCGTTGAAGAATTATCAGAAAGATTTTCTGTACACAGAACGACAGTAGAAAGAAGGATTTGGGTTTGTTACAAAGTTCGACCGGTGTGTACTACATGACATATCCTCAAGAAATCGGTCGGACAGAATGGCCACTTGCATTTCTTTGCTTGCGCTCTTAGAAATGAGCCTTTCTTGGAACGATTAGTTACAGGTGATGAAAAGAGGGTCCTTTACAGAAATGTAAAGCGTCAAAGGACTGTATGCTTAGTTTGAGAACCTGCTCCGTCGACTTCAATCAAGAGGACGACTGCATTCGAGATAGGTCTCTTTAAGTGTATGGTAGGATGTTAATTGGATAATCTACTGGTAGCTACTTGCTCCTAACCAAACGATAAATTCTGACATGCACTGCCAACAGTTGGAAAAGCTGAAAGAAAACGTTAAATATGAGCGCCCAGTACTGGTTAATCGCAAAGACGTCATCTTGCAGCATGAGAACGCATGAACCTATACAGGTTTAGCCAATGAGAGAAACTTATTGTGCACTGAATGGGAACAGTTACCTCACCGCCCGTATTCCTCAGAATTGTATCAACGAACTACCATCTTTTTCTTTTTTTATTCCTTTTTTTGATTGAAGGTTTAACGACCACCGTGAGAATCTTCATGGGTTATAAGCAGTCGTCCGTCCCTAATTTAGGGCGACTGGTTCAAGGAAGAGGAGTAAGCCTGTGCCGTAAGTCAACAGAGGCGGCCCACCTTTTGGATCTCTTCAGAGTAACTTCTCTGGAAAACCCTTCCATGAAGTTGAAGATTTCGAAACAGCATTACAAGAGTATTTTGACTACAAAAGGGAGGATTTCTACCGAAAGGGAATTCAGTTACTACCAGAAAGATGCCAAGAGGTCATATAAATAATGGCAATTATGTAAAAGAATAAAGACGTTACTTATTAAAAAAATCAACTTTACTGCCTACTAAGACAACTGGTAGAACATTTGCACACACCTAATAACCGATGAGCCATTACATTATGACCACCCCCAGCCTACAGAAATGAGCGCGCCTGGAGACCGAACGATGGCGCAGGTAAAGTTCACACAACAGTATATATATATATATATATATATATATATACAACCCAAGATGGACAGCCGAAATTTTAGATTGGATTCCAAGGGACAGGAAAAGACCCAGAAGAAGACCACATGGAAGATGGGTGGATGAAATTCGAAAGTATGCGGGAGTGACATGGAGGAGACTGGCACAAGACAGACCGTTGTGGAGGAAACTTGGGGAGACCTTCGTCCAGCAGTGGATTGATAATGGTTGACAATGATGATGATGATGATGATGATACAACCCAAGAACCGGCTTTCGGTTAGTAGAGTATTCGGAGTCAGAATGGGAAAAGCACGTCAAAATCTACCATCTCGGAAACGTTGCAGTTGTGCGTATTATCACTTGCTGCTGTAGTGAGTACGTATCAAAAGTGGTGCATACATGGTCAAACGACGGACCGTCGTTCAGCCGCGTGTCGCCCACAGCTGATTGACGTCAGAGGGGAGCGGAGAACTGTCGTGCACTGTTCACAGCGACCGCAGGGCCACAATGCAACAAATCGCCCGCAGCTACAACAGTGGTGATCCGGGCAATGTGTCACAGCACACATTTCATCGCAGCCTTCTGCGCATGGGTCTACGTAGCCGAAGTCCCAGCCGGGTATCCAATGCTCACTGAACGTCATTGCCAACAACGTATGAAATAGTCCCAAGATCATCGAGGTTGGACCGTGGATGATTAAAAGAAAGTGGTCTAGTCTGACTACTCAGGATTCCTGGCGCATCACGCAGACGGCCGAGCGCAGATACGCCGATTAACAACGGAGGCAATGGCACTTTGATGCACTGTTACGCGGAAACAGGCCGGCGGCGGGGGTGTTATGCCGTGGGCAATGTTTCCTAGGGATACTTTAGGCCCCATTATCCAAATAGCATAATCCCCATCGTTGCAGACCAAGTTCATCCCTTCATGGCACCTGTGTTCAATGCTAGTGACAGCCAGAATCGTCAAGGAATGGTTAGAGCAACATACTGGAGACTTTCTGTTAATGCCCTGGCCACCAAATTAACCTGACAAGAACGCAATCGAACATTTGTGGTTCGACTTGGAAAAGCGGGTTCGCGCTAAATCGCCACCACCCTGAAATGTACGGGATCTGGAGTACCAGCTGTTGACGTTATGGCACCTGTTATCTTAGGAAACCAATCGCCACCTCATCGGATCGATGCCTTGCCGAATCCCCGCGGTTTTGGAGGCAAAAGGGAGTCCTACAGCTTATTAGATAGGTTGTCATAATGTAATAATCGCTCATAACAACGTCTATTTGAGAGTTTCCTGACTTCTTAAATACTCTTCGCATACGGACAACAAACTCTTCTAACACCCCTCGTATTGTGCGGAAATATGTATCGCAGTTGTTTGTTTTAAGAAGACGTCATCTTTACAAACCATAGCACCAAACGTGTTTGGTGCTATGGTTTGTAAAGACGACGTCACATTTCATAGCACCAAACGTGTTTGAACTGTGAATGCAGAACACCAAAGTAATTTTGGTTTAACAGGAAGAACAGACAAAAACATTGAATTCAAATAAAACAGGAAGCAAAATACTTCTGATTCCCTTTATTTACACCATACAGTATAAACATAAAGGATTTACAACAGGAAAAAATCAATTCTTCACAAGTGCAATGTCATTTTAGAACATTTCAAACATTTTTTTTTCTCACATCACTGACAGGAACGTCGAAATACTGATTAATGACACCATACAAATTTACGAAGACAGTAAAACTCAGAATACAGTTCACACCACTTTGTTTTAACGTAAAATCAAACGAACACTGTGCGGAATAACAGTTACTTTTGGTATCACATGTTCGGCACATTCATGTCACTTCTAAATGTACAGGACACACACGTACTTACATATATTTAAATTTGACATTGCACAGAAAAATAGACTTCTCGTATACTCTCAACCATAAGCTCGGTTTACGGAGATAACGATTTATAGACAACTTATATTCATGTTTAATTTCTTTACATCACAGTCTCATAGTAACTTAATCTGAATGCACGATTTGTTCCCGTAGTGGAATGCCATAACAGCGCATGAAGCAATTTTTCAATGATTTATCTTGTTATGTAAGGGTCGTACATAGACTAGCATATACTTGCTGTTGGATTTAAGTGTGCTTTATAAGAGCATAAAAATATGTACACAAGAAAATACATACATAACACACGGGTGCTAGTAGTATTACAAATAGGCATTTCTAACATTTAGGCAGGTCATCAAACAGAAGTCATCGCTTTTTCCACGTTTATAAGTGAGTCACGGAAAAATTATCATTGGCTGCAACCGGGAATCGAACCAAGTGTCTTCCAGTTACGCGCCGGATATGTTTCCACTGCAGCACAGCGGCCTCGAATTTCTCGAGACTCACATACACTAACTGCCAAGCCAATTTAGCAGGTTGCTTCTTGGAGCCCCGCACAATGCTTGGGGATTTAACAAAGATGGTAAGCAGCAACGGAACAAATAACGTCAAATGACTGTGTTAATTATTCATTCGCCTTCTAATTATTGCTTCCGGTGTTGCTTACGATCTTCGTTGAATCCCCAGCATGGTGCAGGGCTCCAAGAAGTAACCTACCAAATTGTCTTGGCAGTTAGTGTATGTGATCTGGAGGAATTCGAGGCCGCTGTGGTATATTGGAAGCATATCCGGCGCGTAACTGGAAGACTTATAAACATGGAAAGAGCGATGACCTCTGTTTGATGTTCCTAGTACACGTCAAATGGTTGTATTAATTTAGGCAGGTGTTCCTTCGTTTGATCCTCCGTCAGATCCTTTGGAACCCACTGCGCACACACTTTCTATTACCCCAGTCCTTAGTGGAATATTGTGCCAATGGAGCCCCCAGCTGACGCTTTTGCAACTGCTAACTCGCTAACTTTTATTCTTCGGTTAAGTTTCACTAGCTCGTCTACTGCTGCGAATGCGCCCGATGTGATTGCGGCATGTACTTGCCTAGGCTTTGCCAGCTCCATGGTGCTTTCTAGGTCTTGCCAGCTCCTCAAATTCTTAGCACCATTTCACGAGCATATTGCGTGCAAGGCACACATTCCCGTAAACCACGTGCATGCGTCGCGAGATTTCTGCCAATCTGCTTCCTTTTTTTTTTTTCAAAAATTACATCACAGCTCACTGTGCCTGCTAGGAGGTCTCCATGAGATAGGTCTTTTACGCCCCTTTGATATTACTCATATCCAACGCTTCGCACGCTGCATATTATGTGTGGTTACTGCAGCGCCACCCGTCTATCCAAGTGTATGTTTCATTTGGACGACCCATATATTTAATTCCCCATTGCTTTCTGAATGAAAGCCGTTCTTGTTACTTTTTTACGACTAAAATCCAATTCATTTTCATGCAGGAGTGCGTCCAATAAAATTTTCAAAATGTGAACTAAAGAACGAGTTTCTCTAATCGTGTTTCTACTACGGATATAATGCACGCCTTTTCAAATCCTTAAAGAGAAAAATGTTATTTGAAATCAATTATAAACATAATTGAAATTAAAATCGTTAAAATTTATTCCATTGAATTACAAGTACACGCCCCGACCCGCGTTTCTCTGATTTAATTAAAGATATACGATTTCACTTATGGGTCAGCCTCATCTGGGCATTGTCAAAATTATCAATTGTTTATTTTTCATCGGTGTATTAAATTATTTATTATGAAATAATTAATGTACAGATGAAAAAATAAACAGTTTTATTTATTTATTCATTTAGAGATCCTCCTTTATAAATAATTAAATAAATAACTGAAGAACTTTTCCAACACGTTTTCGTGAAACCATAGGTTTCATATCCAGCTCAAAGGAGAATTTTTTACACCAGGCGCAAGCTTTTTCCCTGTCTCCAGCTGCATAGAAAATAACTATGAATTTTTCTTTCCCGCAATGTGACATAGATAAGTAACACTATCCACCCATTTGCTTGATGAGGCAATAAACTATTTAAAAAAAATAGCTTTCACATTTAAGTGTGCTTTAAATTAAGCAAAAATGAAAAGAAAAAGAAATGAATTAATTAAGCTTGTTTTCCAAGAGATTGAGTGTGCCGCCATCTATCGGTGGTGTGGGACTTTTAGTTCATACTGGGATTATCTAATGTTATTTAAAATTTTAGGAATTTAAATTTCAAAGGAACGACCGTCAGATGCATACTTGTACAAGCAGGTGGTGCTGTGAGTTCAGGAGGTTATTATTATTATTTTTCTTTTACCAAACTCTAACCTCTACTTTTAGGATTTTTTCCTGGTAGCGGCTGATAGTGATTCAATTATTATAGATATGCTGTTTTTCAAAAGTCGACTTAAAACTTAGCCTTAAAGTGCAGTTAAAGCAGAGAAATAGCCCTTTAACCTGCTTGAACGAGTAAACTCGGGATTAGCAAAATGGGATAAATTTAGTTCAAACATATACACAGTGTAGCAAATAAGTAATCAGACTGCTTTTTTTAATTGTAAAAGCAGAAAAACTTATTTGAACATGTTTTATTAGAATTACTTTCCTCCTGTGTGGGAAGTGGCATGATCAGCCAACGAAAGGAAAGACTTGCACAGGTCATCTCTTGGTATGGAATAAAGAGCTAATGTCACAGTCCTTTGTATGTCCTCAGTGTTTTGAAAAACTTTCCCTTTTAAAGGCAGCTTTAATATAGGGAATAAAAAAGTTGTCACATCGTGACAAATCTGGAAAACATGGGGATGGTTGGGTGCACACACTTGCTTTAACGCTAAAAATTGCTGTACGAGGGACCTAACAAAAGTTCTGCCGACTGTCCAGTTTTGAGAAAAGTGTGAAATAACGGAGAAAACGTACCTTATTGCCGTTCAATGCACTCCCTTCCGCTGCTAATGACAGCTTGCAAGCGGTGAGGTAGGTCCTACATGCCCCGTAGTACGCAATTTTCGTTCAGCTGTCGTATTACTCCGGTAACGTCCAATGAAAGATCGTCCAGCGATTCGTAGCGGATGCATTGGAGCCGACGTTTTAACATTGGGAAAAGACCAAAGTCGGGTGGACTGAGAACATGGCTGTATGGTGGGTGAGATAAAGTTTCCCAGCCGTTTTCGCCGAAAGTCCCCGTACCGATCCTGTAGCATTACACACCCCAGCAAAAACACAAGTGGTGGGAAACTGCTGGCCACCAGCTGCCAGTGATGGGTCACTGCTGGTCAAAACCTGCCGCTCGCGGTCCGTTGGTGGCAGCGCTATCAGTTGGCGAGCCATTGATGTCCCTGCACCATCGCCGTAAATTGTGGGCCTCCAAGCAAGTGACATCAGTGGCCCGTTGCTGGCAACCAATGCAACCCCAACAGCAGGTGGAAGCAATGGGACTGCGCATGCGCAGAAGCAACACTTGCTGTGTCTCTCATGGTACCAGTTAGCTGAAGACGACGCTAACGCCATCGCATTATTTTAGTGGATGTTAAGAAAAAAAATCCATATGTAGAGAGGCGAATTAGTTTCCTAATGAAATTCCACGTCGACGAAGATATCAGAATAAGCCATGAAATACACGCACTCCATTCCCATAAATAACAATTCATGGAATGGAGTGGGTGAATAACAAGAAAGAAATTTTGAAACCGCTTGAAACAAATGTCCTGGAAAAAAAAACACCTTGTTGGAAAAAAAAAAAGAATTATACGCGTACAAAATTTATTAATTATTTGAAAAAAAAAAAAACAAACAAGAGCAACACTTTGTGGATATAATGTACTCATTCATGGGTTGAATACACAAGAATGGGGGGAATTCGCTTCTAAAAATAACGAGAAGTAAAATAAAATATCTTTTCTCTTTAAAACAAATGTAGCTTCGGACAACGGAAAGGAAAGATACAACTTTAAAAATTTAACAGAATATGGCATGAACCCAGGTAAATATATATTAATTCAACAGTCGTCTTTCAAGACGACAAGGAAAGTACAAAACTTTGGAAAGCGACTCAGTTGGTATACTCCTTGAAAATGAGTAGTAAAAAAACTATCGTTACGTTGAAAAAATAAATTTATGAATTATATGATACTGACTTTTATGAAAAATACTTCGCAATATTGTAAAATGAAAGAGAGAACCATTCGATTACACATTCCACGCGAAACAGACAGCTTCAAGCACACCCTTGTGCGTGGCAAATTAGGCCGATCTGTAGAAAACTCACCTCCCACGCCGAAAGCCCTGATTCGTATCCACCCATACCCAAACGGGTGTTGAGAACATTTCCCCAGCGTACTGCTACAATTCGCAAGTTTCATAAGGTGAGAGAAAAAACGTTGTAGCTTTGGGAAACTGCGGTTATCCTTGATTTTTTTATGCCTACTACTGGGAAATTGGCGGACAAGATTCGGCAAGCCATCAGTTACGTCACGTGGTTGCTGGCTGCCACTACCGGCAAACTAGCGGACCACATTAGGTTAGCCATCATTTCTGGCACGTGCTTACAAGGCCGCTGAAGGGCCACTTATGGCAGCTACTCCCTGTGATGGATAACTGATGGCACTGTTTCCGCATATGACAACTGATGCGGGTGCCAGCTGTTGGCCAGTTGTTGGCCAGCTGTTGGCCAGCTGTTGGCGTGAACTGCTGGACCTTCTGTTGGCCGCCCGGACATTTTATTGACGGTTCGGTAGCGGCAACATATTTCTGGGCCAGCAAGACTGTTTTTGCTGGGGATGCGTTGTCGTGCAGCAAGATCGCTCCCGCTTCCAAAAACGTTTGGGCGATTTTGACGAATTTTCCCTCTCAACTTTGTCCTCAGAAAGCCACCATAACATTCTGCCATACCGGCACTCCATCGGAGACCACAACACTTTGGGCACCGTACGAAAAAATCAACATTTGCTTCACTTTGGTTTGTTGCCGACGACGCTTTGAAGGGCTTGGGAAACTTGGATGCCTCCATTCAGCTACGGCTGCGAATCACGGGTCCAAGTCTCATCAAAAGTCTCATCAATTGCGACAGTTCTGTTCGGGAAGATGTCGCCCTCGCCTTCGAACCTGTAGAGGTGATTCTGTGCGATGATCACCCTGGCTGCCTTCTGCTCGGGGGTGAGTTGATGGGTCACCCAGCGTGCGGCGATTTTTCTTTTACCCAGTGAGTCCGTCAAAATCAGGTGAACAGACATGGTGGACAAATTTGCCTGATGAGCAATCTCCTCTACTCTCAAACGGCGATTCTCTTGGAGAAGCGTTGCATCAATGGTGACACATATTTTTTCTGTCGCCGTTTGAGGCCGGCTTCAGTGGTGATCATCTTCGATGCTACTTCGGCCTTCCCGAAAGCGCGGTGTCCAGCGAGAAATCGCGATTCGATCAAGAGTTCCTTCCCCACAAACTTCTTGCAAGGCCGTGTGGATCTGTGTCGAAGCTTTCCCCCGCAGAATTTCTATTTCACGTATGACCGCTGGTCTAACGCCGAGACTCGACCTGAGGTGCTGCAAGATTCCGTTTCCAAACCCTCCCACGTCCACACAGCAAATGATAGCGCGTCGTTCTGACACCATTGGGTTTCTGACAGTCTGATCTCGACATGTGGCAATCATTTTCACGATTGCATCATTCGCTTCTATTTCAGATTAAAGACCCTCGCACACTGAGTACTCTGCGTGCGGGTGCGTTATCGTGAAGAAGGAACTATTGGCCGCTTTTGTACTCAGACCTGGCACGAACAATGCTCTTCGACAATCTTTTCAAAACGGATGTGTAAGCATTACCAGTGATGGCTGTACCTTTAGGAATGAACTCGTAATGCATAATTCTCTTGCTGCCGTATAAGCATACGAACATCGATTTAATTTTGGACTTCTGTAACCAGATCTTCTTTCCTTTGCGTGACTGTGACGAATTGCACTGACGCTTCGTTACCGGATCATAACGAAAACACATTGCCACAATGCTCTGCTTCATTTCGTCACCTACCACAATGCATTGCCTCATTTCGTCACGCACTACAATGATCTACCTCATTTCGTCACCTACCACAATGCTCTGCCTTATTTCGTCACCTACCACAATGCTCTGCCTCATTTCGTCACCTACCAAAATGCTCTGCCTCATTTCGTCGCCTACCACAATGTTCTGCCTCATTTCGTCGCCTACCACAATGTTCTGCCTCATTTCGTCACCTACCACAATGCTCTGCCTCATTTCGTCACTTACCACAATGCTTTGGAGAAAATTTCGCATTGTTTTTGCAGTCTCCACGATGTCTTTTGCGTACTCCACTCGTGCATGTTTCTGGTCGTTTGACAAAGCATACGGAATGAAACGAGCGCAAACTTGTCCCCCCAAATCTTGCACTAAAATTTGACGAATCGTCTTCTCATTAACACCGAGCTCATATTGCAGCGTCGTCAAGGCCACACAACGATCACTTTTTATACTTTCGCGAACTTTCTCAACGAGTTCAGACGTGCGCGCTGAAACTGGGCATCTGGGCTATTCCTCATTTTCCAAATCTTTCCAATCATTCTTCAAACGTGCACACCATCGTAATATTTGTGCACGAGATAGGTAATTAGCCCTATACACATCACACTACAATTCAACTGTCTTAGATGCAGGTTTCCTGATTTTCAAGCAGAACCGGATATTTGCTCTCTGCTCCATGACAAAGTGTGACAATGTTCTTCCACCGAATGACGTCATGCACAGGGTAAATAATCATCTGCGCAATTCTTTCGCAAACGCTGCTGCCACCGCATAGCTGATAAATTTTATTAAAAAACCATGCCTTCCCGACACGTGTGTTTTACCGGGATTTTTTTAAGACATCAGTCGTGTTACTTAACTGCCGTACTGTGTATAGGCTGTCTAACATATGTCTAGAATATTTGCTCTCTAAGCAGTGGGCAGAACGATGTGAAAGAAATGAACCTGTGCATCAGAAAACTTTGCTTTCCGCTTAGCCTTGTTATTAAAAGTTGATATATAGGGGGATTATTGACACTAATCATTTTTGGCTGACTACCTATTGAAAGGGCTGAATCAATGTCAACGAACCTAAGCAAGGAAATAGAAGATTTTGAGACACTTGTATCAGCTTTGTGGTAAGACGTCTGTGTAAACGGAGCTAGCCGCCCCGGTGGCGCAGTGGTCTAAGCGATGGCCTCTGATCATTCGTCCGAAAGGGGTCCGGGTTCGAATCCCGGTGAGGCATGGATGTTGTGTTTGTCTTATGGCACTGGCTCTCTCCCTTCGCTGGAACCAGTGACCCTAAATTAGGGACGCGCGACTGCTTATAGCCCACTGAGTTGCTCACGGTGGTCGGTAAACTTCTAATAAAAACAAACAAAAAAAAACCGGAGCTAACCCTCACCGATAACGCCTTACGTCATGGAGTAGAGAATAAAGGACCAAAAGTGGAATTTCTTGTCGCTAGTGATAGGTGTATGGGTCAGTATTGTTGAGATGAGACGGAGATACGAATTGTATTGCCATAGCTTACGTACAACCCGGCAGCTACGTGAACAGTTCTGCTTGGGGAGTTCAAAAAGTTTTCGGAGATAAGTTCATTTGTTACTTAAAGGTTTAGTCGAATTTTTGGCGCCTCGTTTATCGGCCATTTAAAGGTGTAGTAGGATTTGGGATGCCAGATTCAACAGCCAATTAAAGGTTTTGTCGGGTTTTGGGTGCCAGGTTCATCTGCTATTTAAAGGTTTAGTCGGATTTTGGGCGTCACGTTCATCGGCCACTTAAAAGTTTAGTAGATTTTGGGAGCCAAGTTCATCGGCCACTTAAAGATTTACTTGGAATTTGGGCGTCAGGTTTATGGACTACTTAAAGGTTCAGTCGGATTTTGGGCGCCAGGTTCATCAGCCAATTAAAGATTTAGTCGGATTTTGGGAGCCAGGTTCATCAGCCATTTAAAGGTTTAGTCGGATTTGGGATGCCAGGTTCCTCAGCCAATTAAAGGTTTAGTCGGGTTTGGGGTGCCAGATTCAACAGCCAATTAAAGGTTTAGTCGGGTTTTGGGTGCCAGGTTCATCTGCCATTTAAAGGTTTAGTCGGATTTTGGGCGTCACGTTCATCGGCCACTTAAAAGTTTAGTAGGATTTTGGGGGCCAAGTTCATCGGCCACTTAAAGATTTACTTGAAATTTGGGCGTCAGGTTTATGGACTATTTAAAGGTTCAGTCGGAATTTGGCGCCAGTTTCATCTGCCACTTAAAAGTATAGTCGAATTTTCTCCTTACGAATTGATCCCGCTTTCCAAGAAAACAAATGTGCTGCCATCTATCGCGGTCATATGCTTTAGTTCATACGCACGTTACTTAAATGTCAATAAAAATTTCCGGAAGGTGAACTTCAAAGAAAGTTTCTTTCAGGTGCACAAATGCAAGTACTTCTGCAAGTTTATGCCAAATTTAAAGCCTGTACGAACAAGGTTTTTCCTATAGTTTAGCGAAAACGCACAGATAGAGAGGACGTCTTATTATTATGGGTATCTTTCTTTGCAAGATGTAACTTTACAGAGAATTTTCTACCAAGCCTTCAGAGAATGAAAGTATTTATCGATTACCGTGCATCACTTAATGTTACTGTATATAGACGGGTGTGAAATTAAGGTGCAGCAATACCTAGGAATAAAATTAAAGAGTGATACAGTGAAAAAACACATGGTTTAGTTTAGGCCAAGGATGGGCAAGCGACGGCCCGCAGGTGAATGCAATCCCCCCGCAGGATACATAATTTAAAAGTATTTTTTTCTTAGATATGGCAAATCATTTAAGCTGAAAAACATTGTTTGTTCCATTCTGAAATGTTCCTCATTAATTTCGGGGTACAGTTTCGAGTTAATTTCACCTTTCAAAGATACCGTTTCCAATTTGCTTACCACACGTGCTGGAACCGCTAATTATTTAATCTCGAAAACGACGCCATCCACGTTGGATGAGAAGATATCCACTGACGCTCGGAGGAAAGCGGGTGTAGGGACTCCGATACAGCCACTGACTGGCAGCGGTGAGGTTGTATGCACATATAAAACATTTTTCTTTGTTGGGACTTATTTGCTGAGTCAAGCCAACTCTTCGAGTAATCTCAGAAACCGACTTACTGATAAGCATTTGTCTTCTCCCTTGAGCGTCACGTCCTAACAGTTTAACCTCAATCACAGTTTCACTCATCTCACACATCCATCATATACACTGCTGGCCACCCAAAATGCCACACCAAGAAGGACACGAGATAGCAAAGCCAGATTTACCGGACACATAACAACAAATACAAAGATGAAACGATTGAGCTTACAGGCCCGTGCGACTTGCGGAACACGCAGACATCAATAGTTCGTGTGGCCCCCATGGCTGCCAATAACGGCCGCTACACGCCGCGACATCGAACGAAAGAGGCTTTGGATGTGGGCTTGGGGTATATCGGTCCAGGCTGCTTCCACACGTTCCCACAGTTCATGAGGCGTAGCCGCGGGTCGTGCTTGCCGGGCCACTCGGTTGCCGATCAGCGACCAGACGTGTTCGATGGGCGACATATCGGGAGAACAGGCGGGCCACGGCGGCAGTGGCACCTGGTGGGCCAGGAAGAATTGTTGCACGATGCGTGCCTCGTGCGGGCGCGCATTGTCCTGTTGAAACGCGGCCGCTGTCAGGTCCTGCAGGTAAGGGAGGACTACAGGATCCAAAACGTCGGAGATGTAGAAGTGTCTGTTGAGTGTACCGGCGATGCGTACCAGAAGCGTGCGGGCGTCATATCCAATTGCGCCCCAAACCATAACGCCAGGCGACAGACCCGTATAGCGATGCATAATGCAGGCGTCATACAGTCTCTCGGAACGATGCCACCACACGCGGATCCGACCATCGTGGTGTTGCAGGCAGATGCGGGATTCGTCGGAGAAGACAATGTCATGCCGCTCCGTAGTCCAGGTGCGGCGTTCAACGGCCCACTGCGCCGCATTCGTCAATAGTAATCGGAGCAATGGGCGCCGTGCGACAATTCCCCGCTCCTACAGACGACGTCGAACGGTACGTGCTTACACAGGCTGTTGCGCAACAACACCCTAATTCCTGCGCTAACGTTCGTGATGTGGTGGTGCGAGGCATCAATGCCCGCCGCACAACATGCCGGTCCTCTCGTTCGGTGGTGTGCTGCGGTTGCAGCATTCGCTCACGTCGGTCCGTCCGTCCCTCCTGCACCCACCGAGTCCATACTCGCCTCACTGTGGCTGGATGTCGTCCCACACGGGCGCCGATGTCTCGGTACGATAAACTGCTGTCGCGATAAGCCACTATTCGTCCTCTGTCGAACTCCGAAACGTGCTGGAATGACTGCCGTATTCTGCGACGAGGCATCAGGAAGCTCTCCACGCACAGGCCCGGCAGCACAAAACACTTCCACTGCTTACACCCCGCCTTCTGTGCACCCTTCTTAGAATGCTTCTCGGTGGCGTGCCGGGCGCACATGATTTGCACATGCCCTGCAAAAGCTAATCGTTTGCATGTCATCTTGCGGGCGACGTATGCTGTTAATTTCAGGCCAATCGGATGCTTCTTTCTTGGTGTGGCATTTTGGGTGGCCAGCAGTGTAAATCTATGAACTTAAAAACAGCTTAGTAGGTATGTATGATTGTTTGCGTTCCCGATGTATTTAAACGTATTCATATCAGTCTGTTATGTGTTTAATATTTTTTTTAAATTAATTTTGAAGAAATTATAATGAAAAAAATATTTGGCCCACCGAAAATTTTATTTCTTTTCATTTGGCCCCATCCTATATTTGTGTCATTGCTGGCTTAGTCCGTTGCTCAAAGCTTTTTATCAAACCGATGGCTTCTAGTACAGTTTGATGAATATTACGACTCTGGTTCTTTCCCCTATCTAAAATTAGTTAACCGATATTTGGGATCTGTGGGTTGTCTTCGTTTTAAAAGTTGCTATGGTCTGTTAACATATAATATTGGAAAACACAATGATATTCGCTTTCTGAAAGGATTCGATAAAAAAAGATATGAAAACTTTGTGGAATTAAAAAGGGAGTTACCGAACAAAGGACGTTAATGGCGCACGATGCAGGTGTTGCCATTCGTAGCTAACTTGAAAGGAGGCGAAATCTTCGAGGGATACTCAAATAGTAATATAAGAGCTGATCAATAAGTATCTTAATATGAAATTTGACGGGTGGATTAAAGATGTGTCAGACGGTCTTTCTCGACGTTATTGCATTCTCATGACTAGAGCGAGTTATTTTCTCAGAAATTTGAATAAAAGCGCAAAGTGATGGTGAGTAGATTCAATTGAAAACGACAACCAAGCTGGAAATACGGTCTCACTGGGAGGTGTGCGCGAGGGTTAGGTTGAGCGATGTATCGCACGGTACCGATAGAAAGTCGCGGTCTGTTGCTGATGTTGAAGGCTTATCACTGAATTTCTCATTCGTTAAGGCATTGATGTGAATTTTTAACTCCGTTCCGATACGGTCCAGATGCTCCTGATTTTAAGAGCATGGAGTTCTTGTAGTTGGCGATGAAAATCCACTTTAGGCGTTTTCTGCGCTCAAAGAAATTAATCACTGTGCGTACCACCTAGTGAAACTATACATACACTATATTGACCAAAGTCACCGGACACCTCTTCAAAAGCAAATGAACGGATCCTCTGCGTTTTTAAGATACGCGGTACACCTGCAAACGTTATAAAAACAAGCCTGCAGCTAACTGAGATCAGATCGCATTGCAAGGTTGAGTGAAAATGTCGCGGCGGGGGACAACTAACTTTGAGATAGGAAAGATTGTTGGGTGTTATATTAGTGGGTTGCCTATAAGAGAAACCGAGAGGCGTTTAAACATACCCAAGTCAACTGTTTTGAAAGTACTTAATAGATGGAAGACACATGGCGTGCGTAAAGCAGCAAAACGTATCGGCAGACCAAAGAAAATCAGTCATAGAGAACGTCGAAGCCTCAGGAGAGTCGTTACATCTAATCGACGGAGTATTGCACAAGACGTCAGTGTACAGGTGAGCAAAAATTCTGGAACCTGGGTATGTACACGTACCATTTGCAGAAAACTTCATTCCATGGGTTACCGCGGTCGTGCGGCTGCTCATAAGCCTTTCATCTCCACTCGGAATGCTACGCGCCGTTTAGCATGGTGTAAAGAACATTTATCGTGGACTGTAGATGAATGGAAACGGGTCCTATGGACTGATGAATCCAGATACACGATCCATCAGTCTGATGGCCGTTTGTGTATGGCGGCAGCGGGGGAACGCTATTTACCCCAGTGTGTTGTTCCTACGGTCAAGCATGGAGCTATCAGTATACTCGTGTGGGGGTGCTTTTCGTAGTATGGTTCCGGCCCGTTGATTATCGTAGACAAATTTGTTAACCAGCAGGTCTACCTCGATATATGGACAATTATGCCCTACCAACTCTGTGGCAATACTACGGGACCGAGCCTTGTTGGTACCAGAAGGATAATCCACCGAGCCATAAAGCAAGGACTGTTGCGGCTTGGTTTGACGATAATTCCGTGTCGTGTGTTGACTGACCAGCACAGAGTCCTGATCTTAATCCGATAAAGCACCTATGGGGTGAATTAGAGCGGCGCATAAGAAGTTTGGAACTAAGGCCTATTAATAAGCAAAAGTTAGCGGCAGCATTGTGTTCTGAATGGAAGCGCATACCTACCGCTGTGTTCCAAAACCTTGTCGAAAGCATGTCTCGAACGGTCAGTGCATGCATTAAAGCCAAATATGGACCGACACCGTACTAATGTATGTCAATAAATGTTACGTTGTGTTTCTCTTCTAGGTGTCCGGTGACTTTTGTCAATATAGTGCATTTCGAGGCGGGTAGTCATTTTTAGACAAATATGTTCTCCAGCACATTGAATTTTCATTCAAACTCCTGTACTGAACAACGCCTACTTCTCAGGAGAGTGAAATAATCCTGTGAAACTTTATGGGGTTTCAAATCATAATTCTCAGATTCAGAAACAAAGAGCGAAACAGAGAATATATGAATAAAGAAAGAAAATTGGAAAATTATTATTTTGAATGACTGACTCCAAGAAAGGAGTGATTATAGTTTAGAAAGACTTACTCCAAGAAGGAGAAATTACGAAATTTGGAATATCCGAATAAATTGCTCATACGATACTAATGGAATAAAAACTGAACAGTAAGTAACTACTTCCGAAATTTTACGAGAGTGTCTTTGCTTCACTTCGAGGGAGTAAATAAGAAGATGGTAATCTCATGTAGTCTTTACAAGGATACACGTGTTTCACATAGTTAAGAATGCTACAGTATAACTGACTACTTAGTAGGTGGAGGAACATGACAACGAATTCGCCACATTGCTTTGTCTCTCAAACTCCCCTGACTGTATTCGAATCTCAACAAAAAGACAAATGTTGGGTCACTGCGGGCCACCAGATGGCAGTGTTGGGTCACTGTTTTCTGAAATCTGACTCACAGTATGGTAGCGGTCCGTTTGTGGCAACGTCATAAATTGTCAGCCATTGATGGCCCTGCAGCATCGCAGTGAGTTGCGGGCGTCCCAGTAAGTGCCAATAGTGGCCCGTAGCTGGCAAACGAAGCAATCTGAACACGAGGTGGAAGCAACAGGACTGCGCATACGCAGAAGCAACACGTGCTGTGTCTCTTGTGGTACCTGTTAGTTTAAGACGACGCTATCGCCATCTTGTTATTTTAGTGGATGTTAAGAAAGAGGAAGCCACATGTAGAGAGGTGAAGTAATTTCCTAATGAAATGCCACGTCGATGAAGATTACCGTCGGAAGAAAATAAGATAAACATTTATTAATGAACTGTAAGAAATAGTCAGTTCCTTTCATGTATTTATAAAAACTAATTTCAGAGCAAAATCCTTGCACTGACATACATACAAAGAATGGAGGATGCAGACAGCCATGAAATACACCCACTCCATTCCCATGAATAACAAGAAATAATTTCTATGTAATCTTTCGTTTTAACATATACTAAACCCCTTCAAACAAAAGTCCCTGACGCGCATTAAAAAATCGTTATGTTGGAAAAAGATAAAAGTTACACGCGTACAAGATTTATCAGTTATTTGAAAAAAAAGAAGCAACGCTATGTGGATATAATTTACTCATCCATGGGTTGAATAAACAAGACTGGGAGGGATTCCTGATAAAAATAACGAGAAGTAAAATAAAATATCTTTCCTCTTTAAAATAAATGTAGCTTCGGACAACGGAAAGGAAAGATACTACGTTAAAAATGTAATAGAATGTGACATGAACGGGTAAATATATTAATTAAACAATCGCCTTTCAAGACCACAAGGACAGCACACATTTTTTTTAAAAGGACCTTTATGTTGGTACACTCGTTGAAAATGAACGAAGTTCCCTTAAAGTAAATAAAAACAATCGTTACATTGAAAAAATAAGTTTATGAAATATATGAAACAGACGGACATTTATGAAAAATACTTAAGAATATTGTAAAATTAAAAAGAGAACCTTAAGTTTAACATCGCGTAGGAAATAGGCTCAGCTTCGAGCGACCGCTTTGCAAGCAAACTGACCTTGGTTCGATGCAAGCCAGATCCAAGCACACGTTTTACAGGACCTGTTGAGGAAAAATTTAAAAGGTTAATCCTGTGCCATCATGCAGCAGTTTCGTAGGGGGAAAGAAAAAGTAGATATGTTTTTGGGAAACTGCGGTTAACTTCTTTTTTGCGTGGCTAGTACTGGGAAGTTGCCGGAGAAGATTTAGCAAGCGATCAGTTACGTTCCGTTATTACCAGCTGTCACTGCCGGGAAATTAGCGGACCACATTAGGCTAGCCATCATTTATGGCAGGTGCTTCCAGGGCCGTTTAAGGGTCACTTGTAGCAGCCACTGGCTGTGATAGATAACTGACGGCCCTGTTCTCGCATATGACAACTAATGGGATGCCAACTGTTGGCCAGCCGCTGGCCTGAACTGTTGGCCAATGTGGCGGCCGCTAGGCTGTTTTATTGAAGAGTCGGCAGCGCCAACATTGTGCTGGGCCACTGCTGGCTTGAGTGCTGGCCCAGCAACACTATTTTTGCTGGGATTGAACATTTTTGGATACGCCAGATAAGGTGGTGAGAACTGCTGATCATCCTCCACGGAATGAGCGTAAACTGAAGGAGCTGTGCAGCGGACATGGGTCAAGTTACGCATGGAGAGCGATCAATCCCTTGATGAATCTATGCCTAATTGCATAGAGGGCGTGACTCCACAGAGAGGTAAACCAACGCGTTATTATGTGGGTATTCCTAACGCAAAGCTAACTCAGTGTACAGAGGATGAGTCGAAAGTTTTGCAATATTTGCATAAACGCATGTCATCATCATCATCATTGTCAACCATTATCAATCCACTGCTGGACGAAGGTCTCCCCAAGTTTCCTCCACAACGGTCTGTCTTGTGCCAGTCTCCTCCATGTCACTCCCGCATATTTACGAATTTCATCCACCCATCTCCCATGTGGTCTTTTTCTGGGTCTTTTCCTGTCCCTTGGAATCCAATCTAAAATTTCGGCTGTCCATCTATGGTCTGTCCTTCTGGCAGTATGTCCAGCCCATTGCCATTTCAGGGATTTAACTCTGATCATGATGTCTTCCACTCTCGTCATTTTTCTGATCCACGAGTTCCTCTTCTTATCTCTCCTGGTTACACCAAGTATGCACCTCTCCATGCTGTTTTGAGTTGTCTGCAGCCTTTGTATGTCTCTTTTAGTTAAGGTCCACGTCTCTGCACCATACGTAAGCACTGGAAGGATGCATTGATCAAACACTTTTCTTTTAAGACATAATGGCATATTGCTCTTGAAAATTATGCTGTTTCTTCCAAAAGCTCTCCAGGCAAGTTTTGTACGCCGATTAATTTCTTCATCAATGTGACCCTCACTTGATATCTGCTGTCCAAGATAAACATATGTATCTGTTATCTCCAGTTTTTCTCCATCAATCGATAAATCTTCATTTCTTGTAAAAGCATTGAACATCACTTTTGTCTTCTGAAAGTTCATTTTTAATCCCACTTCTTTACTCTTGTCAGCAAGTTCCTGGATCATACTCTGCAGCTCTGATGGGGTAGTTGCAAAAATGACTACGTCATCAGCAAAACGAAGGTGGGTTAGATAATCTCCATTAATCTTTATCCCTTTGTTTTCCCAGTTCAGTGATTGAAAGACATTTTCCAATGTGGCATTAAAGAGCTTCGGAGATATGGTGTCACCTTGTCTCACTCCCTTTCCAATTTTTATGTGTGTTGTATTTTCAAACAGCCGAATCTTTGCACTTGCATTTTCATAGATGTTATTAATAATATTAATGTATGCATTTTCAATACCGCAGGATTTCAGAGCCGTGGTAACTGCTGATGGTTCGGTGAAACGCATGTACTGCGGCGGATATGTCACGTGTTTAAACTAGTTCAAGTTGCGCACTGCAGTCAGTCGAAGGGGATGTAGAGTGGTAGTCGTTCCGTGAACAGCATTGCATGTCGTCGTTCAGTCTGTGGTTGGGACGCCTAAAATATAAACAGCCACAAGCGGCTAATTAGGGAACTTTTGCTTTACGAGTTTGAACTCCGCCATAACGCTGCTCAAACAACACGAAACATTTGTCATACAAAAGTGGAAGGTTTCGTGGACCACAGCACTTCAACTAGATAGTCCAAGAAATTTGACTCAGGTGACAGAAACCTCGACGATCAGCCAAAGTTAGGTAGGCCTCGAACGTGGATTCGGAGGCCGTGACCAGCACTCAGAGATATCAGGCGAGTCCTGGTCTGATAAATCCGACAACCAGCACTCGGACATTTTCAGGAGAGCTCGGTATATTACAGACCACCGTGGTTCGTCACCTTAACTCTTTAAACGGCTGATATCATCATCATCATCATCATCATCATTGTCAACCATTATCGATCCACTGCGGGACGAAGGTCTCCCCAAGTTTCCTCCACAACGGTCTGTCTTGTGCCAGTCTCCTCCACGTCACTCCCGCATACTTTCGAATTTCATCCACCCATCGCCCATGTGGGTCTTTTCCTGTCCCTTGGAATCCAATCTAAAATTTCGGCTGTTCATCGATGGTCTGTCCTTCTGGCAGTATGTCCTGCCCATTGCCATTTCAGGGATTTAACTCTGACCATGATGTCTTCCACTCTTGTCATTTTTCGGATCCACGAGTTCCTCTTCTTATCTCTCCTGGTTACACCAAGCATGCACCTCTCCATGCTGCTTTGAGTTGTCTGCAGCCTTTGTATGTCTCTTTTAGTTAAGGTCCACGTCTCTGCACCATACGTAAGCACTGGAAGGATGCATTGATCAAACACTTTTCTTTTAAGACATAATGGCATATTGCTCTTGAAAATTATGCTGTTTCTTCCAAAAGCTCTCCAGGCAAGTTTTGTTCGCCGATTAATTTCTTCATCAATGTGACCCTCACTTGATATCTGCTGTCCAAGATAAACGTACGTGTCTGTTATCTCCAGCTTTTCTCCATCAATCGATAAATCTTCATTTCTTGTAAAAGCATCGAACATCACTTTTGTTTTCTGAAAGTTCATTTTTAATCCCACTTCTTTACTCTTGTCAGCAAGTTCCTGGATCATACTCTGTAGCTCTGATGGGGTAGTTGCAAAAATGACTACGTCATCAGCTAAACGAAGGTGGGTTAGATAATCTCCATTAATTTTTATCCCTTTGTTTTCCCAGTTCACTGATTGAAACACATTTTCCAATGTGCCATTAAATAGCTTCGGAGATATGGTGTCACCTTGTCTCAATCCCTTTCCAATTTTTAATAGTGTTGTATTTTTAAACAGCCGAATCTTTGCACTTGCATTTTAATAGATATTATTAATAATATTAATGTATGCATCTTCAATACCGCAGGATTTCAGAGCCATTGTAACTGCTGATGATTTCACCGAATCAAAGGCTTTTTCATAATCGATAATAATCGATAAAAGCCATGCACAATGGAAGTTCATATTCCCTCGCTCTTTCAATTAGTTCTCTCAGTACGTGGATATGGTCTGTTGTGCTGTAGTCACTCCTGAATCCAGCTTGTTCTCTCGGTTGAGCCATGTCCAGTGTTACCTTAGCGGCTGATATACCTGAACCAAATGGTGCCCAAAATTTACTAAGCTTTTCAAACAGAAATGTCAACATAGCGATCGGGTTTAACAAAAGCTACGACAAAACAGTTCCTTTCCCATTCTCATCTCGGTAGTGCCAACCATATACGTGTTACGGTTGGTCGTATATAATATAATATACCCTTCTAGTCATCTTCTGTACCACTCTCTTCTAGTATGCTCTATGACCTAAGAAATGAAGGAAAGGGCTTGCTTCTTTCCAGCATCATGCTGTCAGTGTCTAGTCCCCCTGACACGGTCATCGTGCCACTAGGCAAAGAAACTAGTTACTCGAATATCTTCTCTCTCCTTTCGTTGGCCGTCGCCGTTTATATAGCCCTTCTAGCACGTAATCAGTCAGGAAGATTAGTATCAATCATTCCCGTTAATGATTCCTTTGAATAACAAAACTAAGAGGAAAGCAACACTTTCTATTCTCAGATTCACTTCTCCCAGTTGTGTTCTATCCACTTCTTAGACAGCAAAATATTCCTTAGGCCTGATCCCAGCTCATTATTCTAAACCCGAGTTAATTCGTTGCAGCCGGTTAAAGGGTTAATGACCCCGGCAAGGCCTACAGGAGCTGCCGCATTGTTCCTCACGAACTGACGCCAGCTGAAGCAAACCGCCGAGTGGAAGTGTGCACGAAACTCCTAGAAAACCCACGCGATGTACGTTTCATCAAAAAAATTGTTACGTGCGATGAAAAAATGGTTCTATTTCAGTAATCCTAACACACAACGTCAGTGGTTGAGCACGGACCAGCTTCATGAGCGTGTTGCCAAACGTGGACGCTTCGAGCACAAGGTGATGCTCTACGTCTGATGGAATTTCGAGGGGATAATTCATTGCGAATTCATTCCAGACAGTCGGACCATCAACTCCAACGTATACTCTGAACAGCTGGACAGGATGTATGCCGTTTTGGAGGAGAAGTACCCCGCAGTGCTGAACCGAAATCGTGCTTTCCTACAACAGCACAACGCTCGACCTCATACCGCGGGAACGACCCTGGCAAAACTCCAGGGACTTGAGGGCATCGAACTGATGCCACACGCAGCATGTAGTCCACACCTTGCACCGTCAGATTATTACTTGCTCCGGTCCATAGCCCACTTTCTCCGCGGGCGGCACTTCAACAACCAAGAGGAGGTGGCAGCTGGGATGAAGGAAGTCTACGCCTCCGCCTCGAAAGACAAAAACAGGTACTGCCGCGGATTCGAAGAACTCGTAGACAGATGGCTAAAGACGGTGCAACACGCGATGGCCTATACTTTGAATGCTACTCAGCTTTCGTCGTAAAGATACGTATGAAAACATAAGGAGATCCAAATAGTGCAAAACGTTCGACTCACTCTCTCTATATTCCTTGTCTTTCGCTCTTCGCACCTTCCTTCAATTGTTCAATTTTGCAGCTTTGACTTTCCCAAATGTGAAAACAGCCATAAAAGCGATATCAAGTTCCAGATGACGACACTTATCAGAGTGAGTTGCTTTACTTATTGAGATGTTCGCAAAAAGCTTTAGGTGATCAACATTAACACAGGAAGCTATAACGCACGGGTGTTGAACATTGCAGGAATTAAGAGAGAAGAGTTCTTTTGCCTTCTCTTGAAAAACGTGAAAAATGAATTTCCTGGATGTGTCGTCTTCTCTATTCTTCGATTATTCCGGCTTTGATTGCACCAAATGTTTACCTTAGCATCTCGTTTTTAAAACACTGAAATAATTTTCCATCGTTTCCAGTAAGGCTTTAGGCACCATATATTTATAGAAATTTAATTAAGTCTCTTGTATAATACGAGAGACTTAATTAAATTACTATAAATATATAACTTGATTTTGGGTGGTAAAATTCTAGAAGGGATACGTTATCACGGGAAATAAAAATCTGCAATGCTTACTTGAGGTTTGTTTTGTATTTCGAAATCTATTTTTTTATTGTTTCCAGTAATCAGTGCTGTTCTAAATGTATGTTTTTGTATAGGTACGTCCATTTTTTATCACATTTTTAGAGTTCTAGAAGCCTTTGGAATGTCTCAAGAATAATTTGTTATGTAAGTATCATTGCCGTATCTCAGGGTTATTGTCTCAAATTGTTTATTTTTCATCGTTCCTTTGCAGCATATCTGTACCGCAAGGTTAAAAGAACGGGTGGCATCATATCTAACTGGTTTTAATCTATGTTAGAATAAAATTGTTCAGATCTTGCTCTTTGTTCCTACTCTTAGAAACAAACACTACGTTCTCATCGTAACACAAAATGTTGCTATAATAAGCGCCTACTTCTGAAAATATGCTACTTTTTTTTGAGAAGTTAATCCACATAAATGAAAAACCAAGTTTGCAATAAAGCACATTGACTCTTTTTATCGTACTTATATCAAGAGAATTACGTTCGAACCTGCTACCGAAACAACACCCAAGACAAGAAATCTCTAAGAAACTGAGACACAGGAATTTAAATACAAAAACAGATTTACAATAACAGAATTCGTAGGAGATTTGTTGGAATAAGGTAGGGCTCCCATTACTCTGAGTGGCATAGTGGTAGCGGACGAGAAATGAAATCAGGAGATACAGGTTCGACCCCGTTCAAACGCAGCACAGCTCGTTTTCTAGCAATATGTCTACATGGACAGTTCTGTGCCAAAAATAATATCCTGATATGCCTTATATACGTATGTTACTACAAAAGCCCTAAAATTGGTAAATCCTAGGTTTGACCGGTTAATCCTGGCCTTTACCACACTAAGGTGGTAAAAGTCCGAAAGTACTTGCAAACGCTTTCATTTCGGGCATTTACCAAATCATTTCGGTAAATGCCAGCATTTACCAACCCCAATTGGTAAAAGTCCGAAATAAATTATGAGTCTGTCAAAGCCCGTAGTGCTCACGTGACAACGTACATGAGCATGTAGTGCGCAGGTCCCAACATGCTCGTCACTCTTCTAGCTCTTCGCATGCCTGACAGTTCAGTTGTGGCCTTACTTCCGACGAGTAAAGCAGCGACTCATCTCGAATTAGTTTGATTTTTGTACATTACGATAACCCTCATCATAAAATTCATCTCCTAATACACGGTCGAGTCATTGTTGTGACCACCAGCTAATATCCAGAGTGACCACCGTGTGTAGCGCGGATAGCAGCTAGACGGGTAGGGAGTGACTCAATAAGGTGCTGGAAGGTGTTCACAGATATGTGGAGCCATGCTGACTGCAGTACGTCAGACAGCTGCTGGAGGGTTCGTATTGGAGGATCCATAGAGCGAACAATTCGATCGAAGTGGTCCCATAGATGCTGAATTGGGTTTAAGTTTGGTTAATTAGGGGGAAGGGAAGTTCTTTGAAGTCTTCATCATGCTCTTCCAAACATTCTAGGACACTTCTAGCTGTGTGACAAGTCGCATTGTCGTTCTGAA
Organism: Macrothele yani; assembly: GCA_039090855.1. Lineage (NCBI taxonomy): Eukaryota > Metazoa > Arthropoda > Arachnida > Araneae > Macrothelidae > Macrothele > Macrothele yani. The sequence continues at coordinate 121,174,423 of CM076989.1, forward strand.
AGATCCCATCCGCCCCAGGAAAGACAATCAGCATGTATGGATGTACGTGGTCCGCAAAGATGAATTCATAACGAATTCGGTTCATTGTGCCTTCCACAGGTATGAGTGGACCGATAGAATGCCACGAAAACATTCCTCAGACAATAACACTGCCCCCACCAGCTTGTGTTCTTCCAGCAATGGTTGAAGAGAGTTTGTTCTCCGATGTTTCTCGCCTTATACTCCAACGTCTATCCGTTCGATGAAACAAAAAACGCGACTCATTGGAGAAGGCAATCCTTTGCTAATCAGCGGAGGTCCAATTCCGATACTGCCGTGCAAATGTAAGCCTTTTCTGCCGATGCAACTTCGTTAGCATAGGTGCAGTGACCATTCGTCTGCATCGGAGCCCCATACGCAGCAGGGTTCGCTGAACTGTCGTTTTAGACACACTTCCGGTAGCCCCCTGGTTCATTCAGCCAATGAGTTGGTCCACTGTAGCGGGTGCTCTGCGAAGGTGCGTGTTGTCGTGTCCTCACGCAACTTCGGAGCCGACGTTTACTTCTCTAATCAATGGCACATGGTGCTCCGCAGTTTCCACGTCGCTTATTCGCAATGGTGCCATTTCTCCAATCACGATACACTTTAACCACAGCAGCACGCGAACAGTTCACAAACTGCGATGTTTCAGAAATACTGCCACCCTTGGCCCGAAAGCCGATAATCATATCTTTTTGCAAATTTGATAAATTGCTCCTTTTATCTATGACAGCAACGAGTGATATGTTCTCAGAATGCCTACAGCACACCTTATATACCATCCAAGCCAGCTCACGACACGTGCCTTCTTTCATTGGCTACGCGCTGTTGACGTCAGAAGTAGGAGGTGTTCACGATAATGCAACTCGACTGTATATAAGGCCATTCTAATTTCTTATTCCAATTACACACTTTTTAAATAAACAATGATAATTAGAAATATGGGCCCAGTGCAACAGATATGTAAAACAAATTATGCAACATAAATGACTGTTTCAGTATTTTAAAACTAAAAATGCAAGCTAGCATTTACCAACACCAATTAAAAAATATAAATTTAATGCTAGCATTTACCAATGTTGGAGCTTTTACAGTAGCACATATACTTGCTAAGATTCATTCCTGATTAACATCCATGACGAAATCGATAATTTTTTATTTTAACAAAAGAGTGATTTGACCTTAATTTTTTCCCATTAATACCCTTATATAACTTTTAGCACTAAATGAAGTTACCTTGAAACTTAACATTAGATTTTAATAACTGCTTTTTGCCTTATAATTAAATTTCATTAGAATCGGAGCATTCATTTATATGGTGTTTCCATTTCCTTTACTGTAATACATACATGGTTGCGACTGTTTAAAATTCATTCCTCCAATATAATTCCTTCTGACGTAACTATTGTTAGAATAAATCACCAACGTTTATTCACAATTAAATATTTCATTTTGTCCCTATTACATTTTATTTTCCGATGAAATTTTGTTTCCTGCTGAAATTTTATTTCCCGTATGTCGTGATGTAGGCGAGCAAAACGCAAAGGGAAACTGTAATGGATCTTAAAATATTTGAAATAGTAAAAATGTGCTAGCTGTCCGAATTTCCTGGCGTAAAACGGAAATAAAAGTTTCCAAGCTTTCGTACATCAACCGGGTGGCTTAATCAAATTACCGCATGACTTTTACAGGGATTTATCCTGATGCCAGTTCGATGTCTATTTTCCTTGAAAACCCCATTCAGCTGACGTGCGAAAACTTGGGACCTGATTTCGACATAACATAGTTGTGCGAAAACTTGGAAACTGATCTCCACAATTCAAGTCGAAAGTTTTGCAATATTTGCATAAACGCACGTGATGCGGCGGGTATGTCACATGTTTAAAAAAGTACAAGTCTCGCACTGCTGTCAGTCGAAAGGGATATAAAGTGGTAGTCGTTGCTGTGAACAGCATTGAATGTGGTCGTTCTGTCTGTGTTTGGGACGCCTAAAAGATGAACAGTAACAACCGGCTAATTAGGGAACTTTTGCTTTACGAATTTAAACTCGGCTATAACACTGCTCAAGCAACAGGAAACATCTGTCATGCGAAAGGTGATGGTTCCGTGGACAACAGCACAGCAACCAGATGGTTCACGAAATTTTTCTCAGATGACAGAAACCTCGACGATCAGCCAAGGTCAGAACCGTGGATTCGGAGGCAGTGCGCTGGGAGGAAGAGCCAAATCCGACTACCAGCATTCGGAGATTATCAGGCGAGCTGGGCATATCACAGACCACCGTGGTTCGTCACCTTCAGGACCTCGGCAAGGTCTACAGGAGCTACCGCATTGTCCCTCACGAACTGACGCCAGATGAAGCAAACAGCCAAGTGGAAGGAAACCAGCACTATGTACGTTTCATCAATAGAATTGTTACGTGCGATGAAAAGTGGTTCTATTTCCGTAATCCTAACACACAACGGTAGTCGTTGAGCCCGTGCCAGCTTCCAGAACTTGTTGCCAAACGTGAGCGCTTCTAGCACAAGATGATTCTCTGCGTCTGGTGAAATTTCGATGGGATAATCTACGACGAATTTGTTCCAGACGGTCGGACCATCAACGCCAAACTCTACTCTGAGGCACAGGAGCGGATGTATGCCGTTTTGAAAGAGAAGTTCTCGGCACTGGTGAACAGAAAGCGCGCTCTCCTACAGCAAGACAACGCTCTGCCTCATACCGCGCGGAAGACCCGGGAAAACTCCAGGAACTTGAGGGCATCGAACTGATGCCACACCCAGCATATAGTCCGGATCTTGCCCCGTCGGATTATTACTTGTTCCTGTCCATGGTTCATTTAGTTCGTGGGCTGCACTTCAACAGGCGGGGGAGAGTGGCAGCTGTGGTGAAGGAATTCTTCAGCTCGAAGGACAAGAACAGGTACCATCGCGGAATCGAAGAACTGGCAGACAAATCGCTAAAGACGGTGTAACACGATGGGCTACACTTTGAATGTTTGTCAGATTTCGTCGTGAAGATACGTATAAAGGCATAAGGTGATCCAAATATTGCAAAACTTTCGACAATCTGTATTTAACGCCAATATATATTTTTTTGTGGTAGGGGGTTTAACGACCACTTTGAGGAACTCAATGGGCTTTGAGCAATCGCCCGTCCCTAATTACATTGCTGGCCACCCAAAATGCAACACCAAGAAGGACACGGGATAGCAAATCCAGATTTACTGCACACATAGCAACAGATACAAGGATGAAACGATTGAGCTTACAGACCCGTGGGACTTGCGGAATACGCAGACATCAATAGTTCTTATGACTCCCATGGCTGCCAATAACGGCCGCTACACGCCGCGGCATCAAACGAAAAAGGCTTTGCATGTGGGTTTGGGGTATGCCTGTCCAGGCTGCTTCCATACGTTGCCACAGTTCATCAGGCGTAGCCGCGGGTGGTGCTTGCCGTACCACTCGGTTGCCGATCAGCGACCAGACGTGTTCGATGGGCGACATATCGGGAGAACAGGCGGACCACGGCAGCAGTGACACCTGGAGTGCCGTGAAGAATTGTTGCACGATGCGTGTCACGTGTGGGTGCATATTGTCCTGTCGAAACGTGGCCGCTGGCAGGTCCTGCAGATAAGGGAGGACTACAGGCTCCAAAACGTCGGAGATATGCGGTGGCTGTTGAGTGTACCGGCGATGCGTACCACAGGGGTGCGAATGTCATATCCAATTGCGCCCCAAACCATAACGCCTGGCGAAGGACCGGTATGGCGATGCATAATGAAGGCGTCATACAGCCTCTCGCAGCGGTGCCGCCACACGCGGATGCGACCATCGTGGTGTTGCAGGCAGAAGCGGGATTCGTCGGAGAAGACAATGTCATGTCATTCCGTAGTCCAGGTGCGGCGTTCAAGGGCCCACTGCCGCCGCACTCACCGGTGGTGTAACGTCAATGTTAATCGGAGCAATGAGCGCCGTTCGACAAGTCTCCGCTCCTGCAGACGACGTCGAACGGTATGTGCTGACGTAGGTTGTGGCGGAACACACCATAATTCCTGCGCTAACGTTTGTGATGTGGCGGTACGAGCCGTCAATGCCCGCCGCACAATATACCGTACCTACTGTTCGGTGGTGTGCCGCGGCTGCGGCAATCGCTCACGTCGGTCCGTCAGTCCCTCCTGCACCCACCGAATCCATACTCGCCTCACTGTGGCTGGATGTCGTCCCACACGGGCGCCGATGTCTCCGTACGATAAACCGCTGTCGCGATAAGCCACTATTCGTCCTCTGTCGAACTCCGAAACGTGCTGGAATGACTGCCGTATTCTGCGACGAGGCATCAGGAAGCTTCCCAGACACAGGTCCGGCAGCATAACACACTTCCACTACTTACACCCCGCCTTCTGTGCATCCTTCTTTTAGTGCTTCCCGGTGGCGTGCCGGGCGCACATGATTTGCGTATGCCCTGCAATGCTAATCGTTTGCATGTCCTCTCGCGGGCGACACATGCTGCGAATTTCAGGCCAATCGGATGCTTCCTTCTTGGTGTTGCATTTTGGGTGGCCAGCAGTATATATACGATTATCTGCGTCTGGTGTAATGAGGGTCACTGGTTCAAGGGAAAGGAGAGCCTGTGCCGTAAGACAAGCACAGCATCCATGCCTCACCAAGATTCGAACCCGCTTAGACCACTGCGCCAAGAAGGTGGCTCAATAAACTCGGCTTTCTGGTATATTTTTACTGTTTTAAATATAGCTTCCTCATTATCAGTAAAACATGTAAATGTGAATTTACGTTGCTGATTTAATCTGTCTCAACACCACAAACATTGTATTCATAGAATTTTGTAGTGACTATGTCAATCGCTGAATATCGTTAAAATCGTGCAAAGGTGACTGAATTTAAGAAATGTATTTTTTTTTTTGAAGTAGTGTAATCTTTTCTGTTTTGAAATTAGAAAATCTCCGAGGAAGTTGTTCACCTGTTCTCTCTGAGATCTTCGAACGAGCATGAAGTTGGCTTTGACGGCGATGGAGTATATAGCATTCCAGACTGCCAGGCTGAGTTTCCATCGAACGCCCCCACTGGTGACCCTATATCCGGGGTCCCAGTGTCAATGTACAGCCTATCCATTCTCTGAGCGTTGCGCCCGCAAGAGCTCACTCCGTCATCTATTATCATCGTGTGATGTTCCCGGTCCTCTCTCCGACACAGGAGGACCTTGCGGAATGCTTCTTTGAAGTCTCTGTTCAGGAACACATAAATGCAAGGGTTAAAAGCGGAGTTGCAGTAACCCAACCATGTGATTGCGCTTTGGACCTCGTATGCTAGAGGACATTCTGTGCAGTAAGCCATGATAAGGTACATCAAGAAGAAGGGTAGCCAACAGACACAGAAAACACCCATTACAATTCCGAGTGTTCGGATAGCTTTCGTGTCGGTGAGAAGCTGCCGGGATCTGAAAAGGAAAGAAAAAAGCTTTCATGACATGGTATTTTACACTGGTATGAAGAAATGTAATTCTACAGAAATCTAGATACCGTGAAACCTCCGAACAACTGTCACTGCTGGGACAGGGGAAAAGTGACCGTTGTTGGGAGGACAGGCGCACGTTAACATTTCTCGGCCATTGCGTTTGTGCAAAAGCAGAATAAATACACTTCCTGGCCACAAAGCATGCAAATACCGAGGAGTGCATTGTTGGTAAAGCATTTCGAATATTTGCATAATGCGGCGGCCAATAAAACCTTCATGTGGAATGGGATGAGCGTGCAGCTGATCAGTGCTAAGATATTATGGCGGAAGACGTAATACGCGGTAGCGGAAAAGATATGGCAGACTCAGTGGCGTAGGAAAAGCTTTTGATTTAGGGGGGTACAAGCTCATGAACCTTACATCTCAAGGATTAAGCCATCTATGGATGACCCCTCCGAATTTATTTTTTTTTGGGGGGGAGGTATTATATTAGAGTTTTTATAAAATACGTATACTGATCAGGAATTCATCCGAATGAAAATTGTTATCATATTATTATTAATTATTATCATTATTATTTTTATTGCTGATAAGAAGTTCACATTATTAATTTCTTATCAGAAAATGAATGGAGAAGTTTTTTTTTCTGTGTTCTCTCTTGTTAATTTTTGTACTTTTTTTTTCCATTAAAATATTGAGCAGGGACAAGTCAACATTAGAATGAATTTCTGTAAGCAGGGTTTGGAAAAGAGGGATTTCTCAGGAAATGTTTATATAACTCTTTACAAGAACGAATTAAATTTCTTATCATTTTTTGTTTACGTTAATAAAGTAAAACTGCAGTAAGATAAAAACTGCTCTACCCGCGAAGATAGTACCATTGAAGCATTATGAAGTCTATATTAGAAACTTTGAACGATACATAGGCTGACAATTGATGTAAAAAGCACATTGGTCTGGTGCAAAGCTAAATTATGGTGGAAATATCGAGGAATTGGAGTTCTATGAGTGGTATGTTAAATCCGTAATGCACTTGTTGTATTGCTACAGATCTTAAGACAGAAAACAATTTTAGTGCCGGGGCTGCGGGCGCTGAAATGTCCACTTGTGCATTAAATTTTTTTTAAAAGTGCAAAAAGGACGACCTGATCAAGATGCATGGAATTTTAAGAGAAAAGAAACACTGATCACAAGTATGTTATCAAGCTCTAGCCCTACCATATGCTGTTTGAAGTTTCTTAACAAAAACCTCGCACTCGTCGTTTCCCTGCAGAACTAATTTGCTGAAGTTTCCCAGACGGTTGGCCAGTTTCTGGTGGATGAAAAGCTTCCCACTACAAGCTTCGGACATAAAAAAAACCAGATGACCCGTGATATTTCTTTGAAAAAAAAGAGAATAAAAAAAAATAAGTAGCATATAAATTTTACAGTTCACTCTTTATGAATGATTGGTTTGCGTTTGCTCATATCTGGGGAGGGAGGTACAGTAAATATTAATGTACCCCTCTCCAAAATTTGGAGGGTACATTGTACCCCTGTACCCCCGCATCCTTTCCTACGCCACTGGACAGACTTCACAAAGAGCCAAAGTAATGGCTTGCGGCAAATGCAGAAGACTTTCAAAGAGATTGCTGAAATCACTGGCACCAGATTACGAACTGTCCAACACATGATTAAATCGTGGAATGACAGCGGTGAGGCACCAACTCCGCGGAAAATGTGTGGTTCGAAAACAGTCCTGATAATCGTGATCTAAGATCTTAAAACGCCTAGTGAAATCGCATCGCAAAAAAAAAAAAAAAAAAAACGACACTAAAACTCACAACTATGTTTAACAGTGGAAGCAAGACCATTTCCACTCGCACGCTGAGACGGGAACTTAAAGAATTGGGATTAAACAGCTGCGTTGCAAAAATTAAACCACTGGTTAGTGAGAGTAATCGGAATAAAAGAGAAAGACTCCAATTCGCCACGGAACATACAGATTACACTGCTGGGCAATAGGTTAGAGTCATGTGGTCTGATGTGTCGAAATATACTCTGTTCCAACATGATAGACACATCAGGGTTCGAAGGGAACCGCATGAAATATTGGACCCTTCCTATGCTGTACCCACTGTACAGGCCTCAGGAGGAAGTACACTGGCGGAAAGTAAAAAAAGAACACCAAGAGGGAGACGTCTGATACCAACGAAATTTATACTGCATAATAACGGAATACAGAGGATAACGTGATCAAAACATTATGGCAAAATACAGCTGTATTTGCTGGTAAACTGAAAAATAACATTTCCATGTAACATGGTTAATACGAGGTTGAACCGCCATGAACTGCGTCACACTGTGCGATTCTGGCATGGAGTCTGTCGTACAGATGTTGGATGTAAGTTTAGGGTATTGAGTTCCAAGCATCCTCAACCTGGACGCGTAAATCGGGGATGGTCGTGGCTGGCCGTGGAGACCGGATAAGTCGTTGTCGCATAAAATCCCACACGTGCTCAATAGGGGACAAATCCGGTGAACGTGCAGGCCATGGAAGTTGTCTCACACCCTGAAGTGCATGTTGCGTTGCACGTTCTGTGTGTGGGCGGGCGTTATCTTGCTGGAAAACACCACGATGGACCGACCTTACAAATGGCACAACAACGGGCTGAATGATGTTGTTGATGTAGGAGGTGCTGTTTAACATACCCGGTACAAAAACTAGTTGTGTACGGGAGTGATAGCATATCGCTTCCCACACTAGGAGACAAGGTGTAGTCCCTGTGTGTCGCTGGCGGGTGCAAGAAAGGTGGAGACGCTCCCATGTGCGTCTGCGAACACGCATACGGCCATCGAAGGCTCCCAAGCAGAATCTGTTTTCGTTGTTGAACACGACAGATCGCCATTGCGTTATCCAGTTTAGACGTTGGCGACACCACTGCAGCCGTTCCTGACGGTGGGCTGGAGTCAGAGGTACACATGCCAGAGGCACACGTACACGTAGTCCTGCATCCATTAGACGGTTGCGGATTGTTCGCACAGTCACCTCAGGTGAAACTGCAACTCGGATTTGCGTCGCAGTGGATGTTCTGCTTGAGAACGCCGCTCTTCTTATGCGTCGATCGGTCGCGCTCATCAGTCCGTCGGTGACTCCCGGTTCCACGTCTTCTCGTGTCGGAATGTTCCTCGGACCATCTACGCCACCATCGTACCACCATCGATACTTCCCGTCCAATTCGCTCAGCAGTACGACGATACTACCACCCGGCCTCGCGGAGTCCGACTAGAGGACCTCGCTCAAAGTCCGATAACTGCTGAAATCGTACACGCCTTCCATGTCCAGGCATTGCAGCTTCTTCAGGGTCTTCGCACGTGTCCGTACGCCGACGACTGATTACATTCACTTCGCCGTACTCCTTAAATACCACCGACTATAATTTGCATATCATGCAGTGCTGTGGCGTCAGCGCTCACCGGTTGGTCCCGAAATTAACATCACACCTACTTAAACTCAACCCCATTAACATATGTAAATTTCATGATCGTCCGTCAATTCCTTCTTGGTGTTCTTTTTTCACTTTCCGCCAGTGTATTATGAAGTGGGGTTGCTTCTGTGCGGCTCGTCTGGGCGCAGCAACACCATGCAGCAATAAAACGAAGTCACCTTATTATCTCAGCATACTGAATGACCACCTTATTCCATCAATGGAATTTTTTTCCCATCTATCATTTTCCATTCTTGCTATATACACTATATTGACAAAAGTCACCGGACACCCTTTCAAAAGCAAATGAACGGATCCTCTGCGTTTTTAAGATGCGCAGTACAGCTGCAAACAGTATAAAAACAAGAATGCAGCTGACTGCGATCATATCACACTGTGAGGATGTAAATGTCGCTGCGGGAGAGAGCTGAATTCGAAAAAAGAAAGATTGTTGGGTGTTATATTAGTGGGTTGTCCATAAGGCAAATCGAGAGGTGTTTAAACGTACCCAAGTCAACTGTTTTAGATGTACTGAATAAGTAGAAGACACATGGCGTGTCTGAAGCAGCAAAACGTTCCGGCAGACCAAAGAAAATCAGTGATAGAAGACATTGAAGCCTCAGGAGAGCCGTTACAGCTAATCCTCGGAGTACTTACTGCACAAGACCTCAATGTAAAGGTGAGTAAAAATGCTGGAACATCGGTATCTATACACGTACAATTCGCAGAGAACTTCATTCCATGGGTTACCGTCGTCGCGCGGCTGCTCATAAGGCTTTCATCTAAACTCGAAATGTTACTCGTTTTTTAGCATGGTGTAAAGAACATTTATCGTGGACCGTAGATCAATGGAAAGGGATCCTATAAACTGATGAATTCAGATACACGATCCATCAGACTGATGGCCGTGCGTGGGTATGGCGGCAGCCGGGGGAGCGCTATTTACCGCAGTGTACTGCTCCTACAGTCAACTTTAGAGCTGGCAGTGTACTCCTGTGGTGGTATTTTTCGTGGTATGGTACCGGCTCATTGGTTATCGTGGACAAACCTGTTAACCAGCACGTCTACCTCGATATTCTGGACAATTATGCCCTACCAACTCTGTGGCAATACTATGGAACCGAGCCTTGTTGGTACCAGCAGGATAATGCACCGAGCGATAAAGCAATGACTGTTACGGCGTGGTTTAACGATAATTCCGTATCGTGTGTGGACTGGCCAGCACAGAGCCCTGATTCTAATCCCATAGAGCACGTATAGAATGAATTAGAGCGCCGCATAATAAATTTGGGGCCAAGGCCTTATACTAAGCAACAATTAGCGGCAGCATTATGTACTGAAAGGAAGCGCATACCTATCGCTGTGTTCCAAAACCTTGTCGAAAGCATGTCTCGAAGGTTCAGTGCGTGTATTAAGGACAAAGGTGGGCCGACACCGTACTAATGTATGTCAATAAATGCTATGTTGTGTTTCTCTTCCAAATGTCAGGTGATTTTTGTCAATATAGTATATATGGCCAGCCCATTTCCATTTTAAATTGAGTATCTTTTCATTTATGTCTAAAAATTTTGTTCTGGATCTTATATCGGTATTCTTTACTTTCTCTTGAATTTAGTAGGGATCTTTCCATTTTATATTGTGTTTTTTGCAATTTGTTTAAGTTGCTTTTCTTGATAGGCTAGGTGTCCGCGTCATATATCACATGCCATTATCATGCACCACAGTAAAATGGCGAAGGAAGAAATCAGTGCAAAGAAATAACGGTTATTTGCATTTCAATAATATTTTTGTTTGTATCTTTTCTCTTGCATGCTTATTTTTTCGAAATTCAGACAAAAGAACATATATTTCTATTTTAATGCAGTTTTGAATCTTCTAGGAAAAACTCACAATATTTACTTATCTGTACCCGCAGGTTTTATTTTACAGCTCAAAGTATTTTTGTCATGTTATTTGTTCAGCTTTCGCTTTGTTTGAGGAAAAACAAGTTTTGTTACCGCAGACTGTGAGTGGTAAGATTCGGAAAGAAGCATCTGTTTCCTTGGATACACTCTCGAAACAATGCTAAATCATATTTTGTTCTCGTAAATGATCAAACCACCGAATACCGAGATTATCTTCCTAGGATGCGCCTTTCTGAGAGACTTTCAACTGACTTCATGTTTCGCTGAAAGCCATACCTACGTCAACACAAGCAGAGGTGGAGATTGAGAGCGCAAGTAATTATTCATCTCCCTTTCGAAGCCGGACGACGTGGAAGGCACCATGGAATGGAAAATTACAAAACTATGTATGCTCGCCAGCCCAAGATGCATATTTTATGGAAGAAAGTACGCATCTAACTCACATCCCAATTAGGAACCTAGCCGATGTCATGAATCATCCATTCTCGACTCTGAAAAACGTTATGAGGTAAGGGACTTCCTGTGTCGATTTCGATGCAAATCCGAAATTCCGGTTCTCATCCAATTTTGATGATTTTTTTTTCAGTATTATCTTACGTTCAGCGAAGTTTTTTTCCATGCATATCTGCTTATCTTTTCCAATAATCTTTTCACAAAATTTCTTTTTCCTAAATAATGATGATTTCCGAAAAGCATTCTCTCAGCAAATTAAATAAAATATCGCCTCCATTTCCTAATGTAACGTATCATTTCTGGTACATCAAAGTGTACTATGTAACCGAAAGCTTCGATGACTTCTCCTACGAAGCGTACGTAATAAAAATAATATTAAAAAAGTCGAATTGAAAAGGTTGCAAGTAATCCCTTTTGACACATAATTTCATGAACTTTTAACTGAAGTGCCACGCGCAAAAGTATTAACGACATGAAATTTTGATATATTGTATGACTGACCATAAGGCAGATTCCTTAACGTGTAAGTACTGAAACTTGTGCAGAAATTGTTATAATGAACGTAAGTGGCATCGTAGAAACTTGATCAGAAACCACTAATTTCTCACTAAAAGGGTTCTGGGATCGACGAACATGAATTTTTCACATAAAGGTGTTGGTAAACAGGAGCACGTTTGGTCAAATGTTCCAGAGCGTGCATCGTGAACCCTGCGATGTTAGGTTCCAGAGCGTGCATCGTCAACCCTATGACGTTAGGTTCCAGAGCATGTATCGTCAACCCTATCATTGTTAGGTTCCAGAGCATGTATCGCCGACCCTATGATCGTTAGGTTCGAGAGCGTGCATCGTCAACCCTATGACGTTACGTTCCAGAGCGTGTATCGTCAACCCTATGACGTTAGGTTCTAAAGCGTGCATCAAACCTATGACGTTAGGTTCGAGAACGTCTATCGTCAACTCTATGACGTTAGGTTCGAGACGGTATATCATCAACCCTCTGACGTTAGGTCACAGAGCGTGCATCGTCAACCCCATGCCGTTAGGTTCCAGAGCGTGTGTCGTCAACCGTGTGATCGTTAGGTTCGAGAGCGTGCATCGTGAACCCTAGACGTCAGGTTCCAGAGAGAGCATAGTCAAACCTATGACCGTTAGGTTCCAGAGCGTACATCGTCAACCCCATGACGTTATGTTCTAGAGCGTGCATCGTCAACCCTCTGACCGTTAGGTTCAGGTTTCAGGGACTTTACCCGAAGGTGGGGTTTTTCTTTCGAATTTCAAGACAACGTTACCCAGCAAAAACACAAGTGTTGGGAAACTGCGGGCCAACAGATGGCAGTGGTGGGTCACTGATGGCTTAAATCTGCCGCTCACGGCCCGCTAGCCATCCGTTGGTGGCAGCGCCATCAGTTGGCAGCCATTGATGGTCCTACAGCATCGCCGTGAATTGCGGGCCTCCACGCAAGTGCCACTAGAAGCCCGTTGCTGGCAACCGATGCAACTTCAACACCAGGTGGAAGCAACGGGACTGCGCATGCGCAGAAGCAACCCGTGCTGTGTCTCTCGTGGTATCAGTTAGTTGAAGACGACGCTATTGCAATTTTGTTATTTTATTGCATTTTAAGATAAAAAAACAACATACGTAGAGATGCGAATTAATTTCCCATAATGAAACGCCACGTCGACGAAGATATTAGATTAAGCCACGAAATACTAGAATACAGCCATGAAATACACCCACTCCATTCCCATGAATAACAACAAATGATTTCTGTGTAATCATTCGTTTTAACATACACTAAACCGCTTGAAACAAAAGTCCTGGAAAAACATTAAAAAAACGTTATGTTGGGAAAAAAAAAAGAAGAATTATACGCATACAAAATTTATCAATTATTTGAAAAAAAAAAAAAAAAAAAAGCAACGCTATGTGGAATAATGCTTCATCCATGGGTTGAATACACCAGACTGGAGGAATTCAATTCTAAAAATAATGAGAAGTAAAATAAAATATTTTTCATCTTTAAAAAAAATGTAGCTACGGACAGCGGAAAGGAAATATACAACGTTAAAAATGTAACAGAATGTGACATGAACGGGTAAATATATTAATTCAACAATCGCCTTTCAAGACGACAAGGACAGCTCGAAACTTTGGAAAGCGCCTTTAAGTTGGTATACTCGTTAAAAAAGTGAAGTTCCATTAAGGTAAAAATTTTAAAAGCAATCGTTACGCTGAAAAAATAAATTTAATAATTATATGAAACTGACGTTTATGAAAAATACCTCGCAATGTTGTAAAATTAAAGATAGAACCATTCGTTACACGTTCCGCAGGAAAGAGGCTCAGCTTCAAGCAAACGCTCGTGCTTGGCAAATTAGTCCAGTTGGTGGAGCACCCGCTTACCACGTGGACAGTCCTTGATTCGTTTCTACCCAAGTCCAAACGAACGTTTTTCAAGAAATGTAGAGAAAATTTCCCAGCGCAGTGCTGTAATGCAGAACTTTCTTAAGGCAAAAAAAGTAGTTGTAGCTTTAAGAAACTGCGGTTATGCGTTATTTTTTTACTTTTTTTTATGGCTACTACTGAGAAATTGGCGGACAAGATTCGGCAAGCCATCAGTTACGTAGCGTGATTGTCGGCTGCCACTGCCGGCAAACTAGTGAAACCACATTATGCTAGACATTATTTATGGTACGTGCTTGCAAGGCCGCCGAAGGGCCACTTGTGGCAGCTACTGTTTGTGATGGATACCTAATGGCTATGTTCTGGCATATGACAAGTGATAAGGTGCCACTGTTGGCCCGCTGCTGGCCCGAACTGCCGGCCCATGTGGCGTCCGGCGGGACATTTTATTGACGGTTGGGCGGCAGCAACATAGTGCTGGACCACCGCTGGCTGTGCTGGCTGCTAGCAGTAGCCCAGTGCTGGCCCAGCAAGACTGTTTTTGCTGGGTTATTAACTAGGCATAAAAAGTATCTACTTACAATTTTAATGCAAAAGCTGACAAGGAGTTACTAACAAGCAATATTTACCTAAAAAATGATTGTTATACCTGCAGCAATAACTATAATAACCTATATACAGTGACGTTTCTTCAGAAGTTTCGAATCGTATGGTAGATGTTGAGGTAGATTTTGAAGCACGAGGAAGCACACAACCGTACTTGGAATCAGGACATCCCATACGCGCTTCTTTGAAATTTTCCTAAAGCCCATCTAGTGCAACAAACGGCATATTTTGTTCTTGGCGCTGCTTGCTTTGTAGTAAAGATTATATATTCTGGAAAGTGCCTTTCTGTCAGTCTCATTGGGTTCCCTCCTTCAGCTGGTCTTCGGAGTTTCTGTTTAGCCCTCGGGGTGTGGTAGGTTTCAATGATCTTGTCTATAAGATCCAGACTTGTGGAACAAAAGCATTGTACACAGAGATATCTAAGAGGTGTTCCCTTAAAAGAAAAGTAACGACCAGGTAAATATACCAATCGACAATCCAGCCGGCATACGGCACCCAAAAAATTTGATATCTTTCTATATTTCAGAAACACGATTTTAGAGGTCAAAGTTTTGTTAACATTTGAAATAGTTTTTGTCTCACGGCAACATTTGAATGTATTTTTTCTATCAAGAGGAGAAAGCGGCAAGGAGCCAAGGACCAGGATGTCCCATTGCAATGAAAATCCAATACATAGGTAAACCGAGGAGCAGGCAAGGAGCCAAGGACCAGGATGTCCCATCCCAATGAAAATCCAATACATAGGTAAACGGAGGAGCAGGCAAAGAGCCAAGGACCAGGATGTCCCATTGCAATGAAAATCCTATACATAGGTAAACCGAGGAGCAGGCAAGGAGCCAAGGACCAGGATGTCCCATCGCAATGAAAATCCAATACATAGGTAAACGGAGGAGCAGGCAAGGAGCCAAGGACCAGGATGTCCCATTGCAATGAAAATCCAATACATAGGTAAACCGAGGAGCAGGCAAGGAGCCAAGGACCAGGATGTCCCATTGCAATGAAAATCCGATACATAGGTAATCCGAGGAGCAGGCAAGGAGCCAAGAACCAGGATGCCCCATTGCAATGAAAAGTCAATACATGGGTAAACCAAAGAGACGGCAAGGAGCCAAGGACCAGGATTTCCCGTCGCAATGAAAAGCCAATGGGTGTATTAAAATTTTCTGTGGCGACGAGGCAATTCAAATTTGAGTTGAATGACTTATATCTGATTACTCTAAGACCCGCTGAAAAGAAAGGAGTTTTGATTAAAATATCAAGAATCACATTTTAAGCAAGAATCAAAACAAAACCAACGCTGCAACATTACCACAAAAAACCCAGAAGAATATTACAGGATGTACCATTTTTAAGACACGCGTATTAGCTCTTTGGAAAATAGATTTTCCGCACACAAACCGGCCTTATGAGGATTCCAGTCATTTTCCTCAACTTGTTTTCTGCCCAGATAAATAGTAAATATAACTGATAAAGATGTAGACCATAAGAATGTTAATAATAATTTTCAGCAATATTTATTTGAATATTTTTGCGCGGATGTTGCATACATCTCAAAAATGCAAAAATGCGCTGATAGCACATGTATAAAAAAAAATTTCGTACCCCTCCCGAGAAAAAATTTTGTACTCACTTCTCTCTCTCTCAAAAAAAAAAAAATAAAAAAATTCTGGGAACTCCTCTGTACAGCACCATCTCCTACCTTGGGACAAACCAGTACTGTTTTCATCACTATCTGAACTCTCTGTTGAAGCGTCAACATCGCTGTCAACACATACATCTAAAAATAATTCTTTCAACATATTCTTCATCTAATTTACTATCAGAATCTCTTTCAAATAACATGGCAGACGCCTTGCACTTCTGCAAACCCCATTTCGAAATCTTTTTTTACACCTTATAGGTCCGTCAAGATACTCTTGTTTCTAGCAAAGGGGGATAATCCATATACAGTAAATAAAACACTAACTCCTGACTACTGCCATCTGCTTGTAAGCAAGAAAACTATATCATAAACGCGTCTGCCGCGGTTTTAGTGATTATAAAATGGAATCCCGCTCAGCGCGTACGTAGCGCCAAAGAAACGATATGAAAGAAAGAGCTCAGCGCGTTTGTAACGATTTTTTTAATTGGAATTTTAAGACCGTCTTGAGGAACTCAATGAGCTATGAGCAGTCGCCCGTCTCTAATTTAAGGCTACTGGTTCCAGGGAAGAAAGGGAGCCAGAGCCGTAAGACAAACACAACACCCATACTTCATCGGGGATTCGAACCCGGACCATATCTCGGTCGAATGATCAGAAACCATCGCTTAGACCACTGGGCCACAGGGGCGGAAATTTGTGACGACCAGAGGGTTAATCATCAGTTTATGAACTCTAGATTGACTTCAATCTACCAGGTTTCCCAATATACGTGACACATATCCTGAGGCGTAACTAGGGCGGCTGCTCCGGGCGTAGCTGAAGATAGGGCGTAAATATCATTGCCTGCAATTTAATTAAAATTGGAATTGAAACTTTGCACCCGTTTCTGGTACAGTTTATATCGCCATACTTTGTCATTTCTCCATTTACAGAATTTGCTTATAATAAGTTGCACCAGAATTAGTAGCCTTGGAAACTTAAAATTCGCCTTTCTCTCTCAAAATGTTCAGGGGATATTAGATACTCCCATTGCAAAAAATGAAGGCGCTGTTGTACGTGAGGCACAAGATAAAGTGTCATTCACGTTACTGAAGATTCTCTGGGGATTATTAGATCATTTCTGCGACTGTGAGACTCGACTTCCAAATACATTGAGATTCGGTACATTTGATATGATACGGAACGTCCGAAGCCGTACAGACAGCCGCAGTTAGATTGAGCTTCTCCGATAGATAGAAATGCACTGGGGTGTGACGCTAATTAGGTATTGTCAAGCAATGTACATTTGTGTGTGTATGTGTGTGTGCGTGTGTGTGTGCGAGTGGCGTACGCTATTAAATTAGTAATACGTATAACTTATTTATGAGATATATGGGGAGAACAAATGTTGTGCTTCCAACCAGGAGCAGAAATAACTAGTTAAGCCTCTTCACATATCATTCTTTAAATAAAAAGCTGTTCAATCAAAGCGAACTGCTTTAATAAGAATCGCTCACTGTCTGCTCTTATCAATCTTATATATAAAACACAAAACGTCTGTACTTCGTCACATGTCTGGACCCGTACAGCAGAAAAACCATGTTGCATCGATCGGAACAAATGATAATCTGAAGGGGCTATGTCGGGACTATACGCCGGGTGCTCCAAAACGTCTCAGCCAAGCGTCAATAACGTTTTCTTGAACGATTTTGCGACATGCGGCCTAGCATTGTCATGCAGTAATTTCACGGGACGCAATCCTTTGTCTGTAAATGGACGTTTTCTACAGATTTCCTGGTTCAATCACAGCAATTGTTGCTTGTAGCGATCAATAGTAACAGTTTGACCCTGTTCCAATAGTTCATAATAGAGCACACCCTTCATATCCCACCACATGCACAGCAGAACTTTCTTGGAGTGAATATTACATTTTGATGTCGAAGTCGTTGCTTCAGACCGGGGTCTACACACTGTTTTTTTGCGTTTGGAATTGTTGTATCATATCCACTATTCATCACCCGTAACGATTTTCCACAGGAAAGTCTTTCTGTGTTGTTCATCCTTGTTCCTCTTGCCCATTTTCCTGCCTTATGAATCTTTCCCATTGCACGTAAACGATTGGAAGAGGTTTGTTGAGATACTCCGAGTTGTGCAGCTAGTTCCTTTTGCGTTTGAGACGGATCCTCATCAAGCAATACTTGCAGTTCCTCATGTGCAACCTTCTGTGGCGCGCCGCTAAGTTCTCGATCGCTAACATCAAAATCACCAGCTCTAAACCGTCTAAACCAAAACTCACACGTGCTTTTCTATACAATATTCTCCCCTAGAGCAGAACAGATCGATGCACATGCTTTTGCAACACTTTTTCCTTGATGAAATTCGTAACAAATGCAGTGTCGAATAAATGCAGTATTGCTTGCCATCTTTCACCTACCGATGTGCAAGTGCGTTTGAACGTTGTGCAAACTTCTGTGTCATATTTTATACTCTGGACCAGTTACGGTCACATGATAACAACACGGGGGAATGTCGGATATATAAATTAGCGGTATACATGTCACACAAAAAACGCTTTAAAACTTATTTGTACATCTAATATATGGTTGATAATAATTTGGGCATCTGGTGTCCAGTTAGCGTATAGACTTCTCCCATTTTGATGCTTCCGAAATGGTGTTGCAAGAAAAGTGCAATATGCACGCTTTACGTTTGTGCGGAAATTAATGTCATGTTGTGTGGATCGATATAGCTTGACTTTCAAACCAGGGTAATTTTTCATACACTATTATTTCAGTTACAACAGTTTCTTGTAGCGCACCTGCATAATTAAATGTCGGGTGTTCTTTGTTTTGTGACTGATTTGCTAAACTAGAGAAAGGGAACAATACAAGTAAAAATTCATTAGTGGAGTGGATAATCTTAATAAGTACATATCTTCTTCAGTCCTTATTAATATTAATGCAGTTTCTCCATAGTAAGGAAGATAAAAAAAAACCAGTTAATTGAATTTGTGGAACATCATTATTACCACAACAATCAAAATTGTAATTGGAAAAGCTTTGGGGTAATAAATAATAAATAAGAAGGCAAATAGAAACCTATTTGTTAAGATTTATGTAAAATTTGTTCTGGTATTAACTTTTTTAACATTTTTAAAAAATAAATTGTATAGCATTTATCCTTAGAGAAATTCCTTTGTGGAATTTCTCGGCATTGGATATCAACTTGGGAATATTAAATATTACTCTTGAATTCTTTTCCTCTCCGTTTATCGATTCAAATGAAAATAATTGAAAAATCATTTATTCTTTTCTGTACAGTCAGTTATACCCTTACAAATGATATCCTAACTAACTAGTTATATCTTAACTAAAGTCGTTAAAGTGGTCACTTGAAGAAAAACGTAAATTGGAAGAGCCCAATACAGACGCTCAAGGGCTTCTTTTCCTGAACCATAAAGTCTTGAATTTAATTTGGTGAGCTGAACGAAGACCTGCAGGTGATAATAATAATAATAAAGGGCTTAGGGGTTTGGGAGAGGTAGTACATTTCACCATGGACGAATAGCCTCCTTAGACACTGGTCCTCAACTTCCCCAGGGACAGGTGAAGCGCAATATATGTTATATGAACACTTAGCCTCTTCTTGTCCAAGACCGCCCGTGTGTGGTGAAGAGCCACACCCTTCCTGAGGTATCCCTGTTCAAGATAGCAAAACACGGCGGATCTGGAGGAATAAACCTCGAAAAAAAAAGCCCCTTTTCTAAGGTGTGAGCAACCGTGCCGAGAGATAGCATCAGCGGATGTGGCTAAGGGTTAGAAGTCATGAACGTTTGTCCATCAGGAAGTGGCGACACCTGACGGAAGAAAGCTCTTCATAGTACGCAAGGCTCTGCTATGAATGACAAAATACATCCTTGATAACTCGTGGTACGATGATGAATAATGAAACAAAAACTCCATATACCCGAAAGAGGATAGCAATAGAGGTTGGTGCTATTCCTAATTATGAACAGCCTCAAACTGGGTTGAGCATTTCCTGCAGCTCTTCTCAGTTTAACGGTATTACCGAAAAATTGCGACCTCAACACCTTGTCGCCACCGCTGCCAGTGTTTCGACTGCTTGTAAGCAATCGACCACTAAAGCGGGTTTCGTACGACAGCTCATAAAATACACCACTGAAATGAACAAAGATGTGATGCGGTTCTACATGAGATGTGCAAATTTAGAAACGAATATGACAACCTATAGATCAAGACTTCATCATATGTTTTTGGATATGCATCCAGAACTGAAAATGAGAGTGAGTGATCAAAATATAGTAGATCGCAAAAGAACCATTGTCACCAGGAACCTTCTGTCAGCTATAGAAATACAAGAAATAAAAGATAAAATAACAGTGGAACTTACCGAGAACAACTGTCAACAAACAAATAACAATGAAGAGCAAGGAAATAGCAAGCAACTTTCTCCTGAAAAAACAGAAACTTGCAATACATTAGTCAATATCTCAGTGCAAGATGTTCAGAATCATGAACATAACTACCTGCTGAAACATGAAATTCAACACCATTTTAACACAGCTTTAACAGAATCTTCAGGAACAGACCCTTGCGCTGGACATGGAAATTCCTAAATTGGTGCCAACTTGCAAGGTTCAACAAATTATTCTATGCCACCTAAATGAAAGTGTTTTGCCCAGTTATCTTCACTCTTGCAATCAACTTAAACGACTTCATCTCTTCATTTATGGTGCTGTTGTGGCTACCACTAGAACAATAGGAATGAAGACAAGAACGCAGGACATTCAGAAAACGTGGAACCAAATCCCAAAGAAACCTAAATGAAGGATACGATTAGAAAAGAAAGTTAGCAATATCCGGAGAGCAATTGGACAATTCACCCAATACAAAAAAATGATACGAACAAATAAATTAAAGAAAAAAAAAGTAGCTAAGCTTTTAAAACTAAGAGATGTTGAGAAGTTAGATGATTCTGATTTAAACGCTGCTATTGACAAACATACAAAACAGCTTAGTGTATATTCAAAACGCTTAAGGAGATATAAAGAGTGCTATGAGCGAAAAGCCCAAAATGCCCATTTTCATAGAAATCGAAAAGGTTTTTACAGAACCTTGCAAGATAAGAATAACAGCTCTAATGAAGAAGTACCAACACTAACGAGCATTACAGAGTTTTGGTCTAAAATATAGGAAAAGGTAGAGAGCTTCAAAAAAAAAAAAAACAAGCTAGATTGCAGAAGAAAAAAGGCATTCAAAAAGCATAACAAACATGCCAAACACTTGCATTTATGTGAGCTACTTGGCTGGAGCTGTTAGAAAAACCAGCAAATGGAAAGCCTCAGGACCTGATCATATCCAAAACTTTTGGTACAAAATATCAACTGTTACGCATGCTGATATAGACCGATACTTCAATGAACTACTAGAAAATCTTTCTAAAATTCCAACATTCTTTGCAAAAGGAAAAACCTTTACAGTGGAGCAACTCACTGGCCGAAGTGTGTCTAGAAAGACAGTCCAGACAAACCTGCTGCGTATAGGGCTCCAATGCAGACGGATGGCCACTGCACCTATGCATGCATCGGCAGAAAAGACTTACATTAGACCTCCGGTGATTGGCAAAGGATTGCCTTCTCCGATGAGTCACGATTCGTGATTCATTAAACGGATGGACGTTTGCGTATAAGGCGAGAAACTTTGGAGAACAAACACTCTTCAATCATTGCCGGAAGAACACAAGCTGGTGGGGGCAGTGTAATGCTTTGCGGAATGTTTTCGTGGCATTCCCTGGGTCCATTATTACCTGTGGAAGGCACTATGGACGGAATTCGTTATGAATCCATCTTTGAAGACCACGTACACCCATACATACTGATTGTCTTCCCTGGGACGAACGGGATTTTTCAGGACGATAGCTGTGTTGTCACACAGCTAGAAATTTATAAAAGTATTTGGAAGAGCACGATGAAGACTTCAAAGTACTTCACTGGCGCTCTAATTCCCCAGACTTAAACATAATTGAGCATCCGTGGGACCACCTCGATCGTGTTGTTAGCTCTATGGATCCTTCACCACACACCCTCCAGCAGCTGTCAGATGCACTGCAGTCATCATGGCTCCACTTAACTGTGAACACTTTCCAGCCCATCGAGTCACTCTCAGCCCGTCTAGCTGCTGTCCGCTTTGCACACGGCGGTTACTCTGGATATTTGCTGGTGGTCACAATTATGTAATTTGACCGTGTATAATTTTCCATGTCGGATTTAAAAGACGTGCTTACTGCAAAAGGTGTGTCAACTTTACACTATTTATTTGTAGCACGTCTTTTGAAAAAAAAAAAAAAGTACGCGCTTATGTATCACTTTCTGTCTATTCGTCCACTAATGGACACCACATCTCGGCAACTAAAATTCCGATTTGAAAAATTCTTCGTATATTAGAAATCTTGAGATGTGAGAACGAGGATAGTGCTTTTCCATGTTTTTTATGCTACATAACGTCGCCGCTAGAGAGCGTAAAGGCAGATACTCTCGAATTCAAAATACATTTTATTCCATATATTTGCTTTTAAATACCCGATTGACAAAATTCTTTCTCACTTCCGATACCATTTATAATGAACACTATTTTGGGTAGTGTTTTGTCTACAAGACATGCATAGATTTTCCGCAAAGGGGAGTAAAGCTAAATGGCGATTTTTCCGGTATCTGTGTTTCTAAAAATCCTATTTTAGAAATTATTTCTGCATCGGATAGAGAGAGGGAGCCTTTTGAGGTAAATGTTCTACATATAATTTATAATTTTTGTTAAAGAATGTTTTGGCCATCAGAGAGCATTAGTGTTATTTTATTTATTTATTTTTTTTTGTTTAGGACGTATTTTCAGCAAAATCTCCGCTTCTGAAAGCTCGATTTACAAAATTCTTTCCAGTATCGCTTACTACGAAAAACCTTTTCAAAATATGTTCTGTCGAAGACAATGTGCAGTTTTTCAGCCAGGGTCGTAGATGTGTTATGTCATCTTTTTGTGGATATCACTGATTCTAAAAGTCCGATTTAAGAAAATCCATTCTTTATCGGAGAGCGTTGCTGATGCGAAATTTTGCATATAATTTAAATTAATTTTCTCGTACAAATGTGCCACTTGAAGGCGCAACTGCGCGTTTCAGTTTACAGCAGCAATATCTCAGGGATGAAAAACCTGATTGAAAGAATTTTTTTCGGTAAGATACTACTACCTGTGAAAATATTTTGTGTGTATTTCCTTCCCAAAATAACACTGATGAACAAGAAATTTTCCCAAAGGAAATTGTAACTAATTTCAATAAACATACCCTCGCAGACATCGAAAGTAATCACAAACAAGAGAGATGACATCGAATTTTTGTGTGTAATAAGCACGTCTTTTTAATCCATTCTGACGCAAATTAAATTTATCAAAGCTACTCAAAGTCAATGGAACCGGTATGGAAAACAATAGCATCTGACCGAAGAAAGAAGTTTTTAAATCGGGTTTTTAATCCCGCAGATATTGCTGTAAACGGAATCGTGAGCTTACGCCTTCTGGTGGCAGACTTGTGCGTTAAGAAAAACATGAATTTATATGAGAAACATTTCGCACCGGAAACGCTTTCCAACACCGAAAGAATTTTTCAAATCGGACTGTTAGAAACAGAGTTATCGACAAAAATAAGATATGACTTTACGTTCTCTGGTGGGTAAACCGTGCATTATTTTAGGAAGAAAGTATTCTCAAAAGGTTTTTCCATATGAGCGGTATCGGTCCAAGAAAGAAAAAATTTAGTCGAGTTTTCAGGAGCCCAGATTTTGCTACAAATACATCAGAAGCAGAAATTAACACTTATGCCCATGGTGGCCAAACCATTCTTTACCAAAGATTAGAAATTATGTGAAAAATATTTCCCATCAGGTCTTGTGTGCGATACAGGAAGAATGTTTCAAATAGGAGTTTTAGAAGCAGAAATAACGGAGAAAACGCAATTTACCCTTGTGCCCCTAGCAGAAAGTCTATGATTTACTTGAAATTTTTGAATTTATAGGAAAAACATTTTGCATCAGAAACACTATCCAAGAAAGAAGGAATCTTTTAATTCGGACTCCTAGAAGTAGAGATATTGACAAATATAAGATATAAATCTACGCCCCTGGCGTAGAAACCGTGCATTATTTTAGGACGAAAATGTTTCTAAAAGGTTTGTCGACATGAGTAGTATCGGTCTACAAACGACGTTTTTTTTCTATTGAGAATTTTGAAGCTCATATTTTGCTGCAAATACCTCAGAAGCGGAAATTAAGATTTACGCCCCATGGTGGCCAAACCATTGTTTTTACAAAAATTAGAAGTTAGGTGCAAACGATTTCCCATCAGGAGCTGAATCCGGTGCAGAAAGAATTTTTCAAATCGGAGATTTAGAAGCACATATATAGGGGGAAACGCAATTTACCTCAACGCCCTCTAGCGGAAAGTCTATGAATTACTTGTTGAAAATTTTGAAATTATATGAAAAACATGTCACACTGAATACGATATCCAACAAAGAAGGCATTTTTCAAATCGGACTCCTAGAAGAAGAGATATTGACAGAAGTAAAATTTACATCTACGCCCCACCGGGCAGAGAAACTGTGGAGTTTTTTAAGAAGAAAACATTGCGAAAAGGTTTATCGATGTGAGTGGCATCAGTCCACGAAAGAATTTTTTCAATCGATATTTTAGAACCTCAGATTTTATGCCAAATATATCAGAAGCAAAGATTAACACTTACGCCCCCTGGTGGCCAAAGTATTCTTTACCAAAAATTTGAAATTATATGCAAAAGATTTTCCATCAGGAGATGTATCCGCTGAAGAAAAAGTTTTCAAATCGGAGTTTTAGAAGAAGAGTTATCGGGAAAAATGTAATTTCCTTTTACGCCCCTAACGGAAATTCTATGCGTAATTTGAAAAAGTAACTATATCTAGAATACTCTTCGACGTAAATGGAATCGAAAGATAAAATATTTTTTTCAATCGGTTGTTTAGAAGCAAATATGTGGAGTATATCGTATTTTTGAATTCGACATGATCTGCATTTAAGCCCTCTAGCGGAGAAATTGTTTATCGTAAAAAAAAAACCGAAATCAAGGTCCATCATTCGCATTCTTCAACCCTCCCATCGCAAAAACAATTTTTCAAATCGGACTAATAGTTGTAGAGATATCGTGGGTACAGAAGGACAGACGGACGGACAAACCGGTAACATAAGCACGATCTCTTTTTACAAAAGACGTGCTTAAAAGTAAAGTTGGTTATCATTTCGGAGATATTCATGTGCGAATTTATCGCTGTGATCTTATTTTATTGCGTTTTTAAGTGCTTTTTGAATGCAGACAAACGACACCGGAATTGGGTGATGCAATTGGTACATATGTACTAGTAAGGCAGATTATTTCAGACAGTCTGACGCAGTGACGAAAAGCTTTGTTCATTTTGATATAACAGCGATCAGTGTACCACGCAATGAGCTCATGAACAGAGACTTAGAGCAATCATTATGTATTGTAAATGCGTGAATTTTAGTAATACACTGGCGAAAAGTGAAAAGCCGCCCCGGTGGCGCAGTGGTCTAAGGCGCTGGCCTCTGATCATTCGTCCGTAAGGGGTCCGGGTTCGAATCCCGGTGAGGCATGGATGTTGTGTTTGTCTTACGGCACTGGCTCTTTCCCTTCCCAGGAACCAGTGACCCTAAATTAGGGACGGGCGACTGCTTATAGCACATTGAGTTGCTCACGGTGGTCGTTAAACCTCCAATCAAAAAAAAAAAAAAAAGTGAAAAAAAAGCACCAAGAAGGAGACGTCTGATACCAACGAAATTTATACAGCATAATAACGGAATACAGAGGATAACGTGATCAAAATATTATTTTGATCGGTAAAATACAGCTGTATTTGCTGGTAAACTGAAAAATAACATTTCCATGTAACATGGTTAGTACGAGGTTGAACCGGCATGAACTGCGTCACACTGTGGAATTCTGGCATGGAGTCTGTCGTACAGATGTTGGATGTAAGTTTGGGGTATTGAGTTCCAAGCATCCTCAACCTGGACGCGTAAATCGGGGATGGTCGTGGCTGGCCGCGGAGACCGGATAAGTCGTTGTCCCATAAAATCCCACGCGTGCTCAATGGGGGACAAAACGTGCAGGCCATGGAAGTTGTCTCACACCCTGAAGTGCATGTTGAGTTGCACGTGCCGTGTGTGGGCGTGCGTTATCTTGCTGGAAAACACCACGATGGACCGACCTTACATATGGCACAACAACGGGCTGAATGATGTTGTTGATGTGGGAGGTGCTGTTTAACGTACCCGGTACAAAAACTAGTTGAGTACGGGAACGATAGCTGATCGTTCCCCACACCAGGAGACCAGGATGTAGGCCCTGTGTGTCGCTGGCGGATGCAAAAAGGGTGGAGACGCTCACCTGTGCGTCTGCAAACATGCATACGGCCATCGAAGGCTCCGAAGCAGAATCTGCTTTCATCGCTGAACACGACAGATCGCCATTGCGTTCTCCAGTGCAGACGTTGGCGACACCAATGCAGGCCTTCCTGACGGTGGGCTGAAGTCAGAGGTACACATACCAAAGACACACGTGCACGTAGTCCTGCATCCAGTAGACGGTTGCGGATTGCTCAGGTGCAACGGCAGCTCGGATTTGCGTCGCAGGGGATGTTCTGCTTGACAACGCCGCTCTTCTTATGCGTCGATCGGTCCGCTCATCAGTCCGTCGGAGACTCCCGGTTCCACGTCTTCTCGTGTGGGAATGCTCCTCGGACCATCTACGCCACCATCGTACCACCACCGATACTTCCCGTCCAATTCGCTTCGCAATACGACGATACGACCACCCGGCCTCGCGGAGTCTGTCGAGACGACCTCCATCAAAGTCCGATAACTGCTGAAATCGTACACGTCTTCCATGTCCAGGCATTGCAGCTTCTTCAGGTTCTTCGCACGTGTCCGTACGCCGACAACTAATTACATTCACTTCACCGTACTCCTTAAATACCACCGATGATAGTTTGCATATTATGCGGTGCTGTAGCGTAAGCGCTCACCGGTTGGTCCCGAAATTAACATCACGCCTACGTAAACTCGACCCCATTAACATATGTAAATTTCATGATCGTCCGTCAATTCCTTCTTGGTGTTCTTTTTTCACTTTCCGCCAGTGTAGTTTTTGTTATATATTTGGCGGAATTGTGAGTGTTAAACGTAGATGACGTAAAACCCCAGTAATTAGAACAGTCAATAAACATTATTTTCGATGCCAGATTGGCGAGAAGGACAAGCCAGGTGCGCCGCATTTCGGCTGGGAACGCTGTTTGATTCGCTTCGAGAGTGGATTAGAGTAAAGAGATCATCGATGCCTTTAGCCATACCGATGATCTGGAGGGAACCTAGAGAACATGTAACAGATTGTTACTTTTGTTAATTTTATGACTCCAGCAACAAAAGGCTTTAACTTTAAGAAAAAAAAACCCCATGTGCAGTATTTCAGCATCGATTCTGCAATAACGCCAGTACCTAACAGTAATGCACATTCTATACACAGCCACCTGTAAACTGTCTTTTAGATGTATAGAAATGCATTCCATCAACTAGTCAGAGAAATGGAAAAGGCGAGGCTTGTTTTCTATCAGAGAAACATTCAGCGCCTTATATGATTACCTAAGCAGAGCTCAATGACCTCTTTCGTGATCTGGGATTAAGCAAAAATAAAGCTGAATTGCTTAGATCAAGACTTGAGGATTGAATTGCTTGGATCAAGACTTGGGTTTTCTTTTAATTAAACTATCTAGAAATATTGGTATAGTGAGTAATATCCGAACTGATCTAACAATTAAAACATTAATCTCATTCTATTACACACTATTTCAAACTCATATCAATTACTGCATGCTATCATGGGGACAAACGACACAATACAATATTAATAAATTACAAATCCTACAAAATAAATTCATTAGACTAATTGATCTCAAATAACATCCTAATACTTGACCTTTAATAAATTTTAGAACAAAAGTATATCCTAGTAAATATAATATGCCTACTATTACTCAACTATACTATTTTAATCTTGGTAAAATTATGTTCAAGCGAATTAAATATAATTTATATTCAAATTTCTTAATACACATGCACATTCGTATGAAACAAGTAATAAACTACAATTACAACCTATTTTTCCAAAAACGGAATCAATTAAACTTACTCAAAATTACAGAGGCCCTCAATATTAGAACTCTTTACCTAGCAACCTGACTAACTTAAACAATTTTAATTTATTTAAAAAAATCAAACTCTATCTTATTCAATAATTAAAGAAAGGAAAAGGTTGACAAAACGTCTTCTGATTGTCGGATTTGATGTTTCTATCTGTTGTTTCATTTGTTTCTTCTACGGGGAGTATAGGGCTATGTCAGGCCATTTTGGCCTTTTCGCTTGTCTTCCCTGTTGTTACAGTCTATGTTCATCATTTATGTGCTGTCATTTTTTTCCCACTCGTTTTTGTTTTTCTTTTTCTTTCTTTTCTTTTAAGAGCATGTAACAACAAAATTAAATAAATAAATGTATTGCATGATTATGTTACGTAGTTCCGTGTATCATGTCAGATACAATGACTTTATACTTTTTTTATGAAAAAGATGGCGAGATATGCTTTTGCCACGACATTCTCAAGCTGATGTCACCTTTAGATCTGTATCCCAAGCCAAAAGAATAGCGACTGTTTATTGGTGCTTTGAAAGTGAGTTTAAAAGCAGTACTATTACACATTGTCAACAAATATAACTCCAAATTTTGAAGATGACAATCCGATTTTTGGTGTAAATGTGACAATAATGGTAAATCAGATAATATCCGAAAACTTGAAAATTTCATCGTTCTGGAGCGGGACTCGAATCCGCGTCTCCCGGATAGCACTCGGTTATGCTACCCACTACAGCACCCAGAACGACCAAGTCTCAAGTTTTCCGATTAATTTGAATATAACCATCAAAGGATTCGATAGTCGAAGCAACCGGCATTCAAGTTTTCCGATTAATTTGAATATAACCATCAAAGAATTCGATAGTCGAAGCAACCGGCATTCAAGTTTTCCGATTAATTTGAATATAACCATCAAAGAATTCGATAGTCGAAGCAACCGGCATTCAAGTTTTCCGATTAATTTGAATATAACCATCAAAGAATTCGATAGTCGAAGCAACCGGCATTCAAGTTTTCCGATTAATTTGAATATAACCATCAAAGAATTCGATAGTCGAAGCAACCGGCATTCAAGTTTTCCGATTAATTTGAATATAACCATCAAAGAATTCGATAGTCGAAGCAACCGGCATTCAAGTTTTCCGATTAATTTGAATATAACCATCAAAGAATTCGATAGTCGAAGCAACCGGCATTCATGTTTAGCGAATCTGGAGGTTAGGAATCCTATTCCGCGATTGCTCGGAGGAGCAGATAAATCATGAAAGAAATATGGGATTACACCATATAATGCAAATTTTGAAGATGACAATACGATTTTTGGTGTAAATGTGGCAATAATGGTAAGTCAGATATTATCTGACTTACCATTATTGATATTACTTACCATCCTTGTCACATTTACACCAAAAATCAGATTATCATCTTCAAAATTTGCATTATATGGTGTAATCCCGTATTTCTTTCATGAAATATAACTCCGTTCCTGTTGGATATGCTTCACGGGGTAAAGAAACCTATACTTTGAAAAAGTTATTACAGGTTTTGAAGTACAATGATTTTCATTGGAAAATTTGTAGTGACTTGAAAGTCATTCATCTTTTTACTAGACATGCAACTGGGATATACTAAATATTCATGTTTCCTTTACGAATGGGACAGTTGCCCTAAACAGAAACACTACCATGAAAGAAATTGGCCTTCAAGGCAATCTCTGAAGCCCGATGCTAAGGATGTAGTGAGCGAAACTCTTGTACGAGCAGCGAACATACTTCTCCTAACACTGCACATCAAAGTCAGACTGATAAAAAAATGTGTTAAAACTTTGGACCATGACAATGAGGCATTTAAGTATATCCGAGATGTCTTCCCTTTCATAACGGATGTTAAAATAAAAGAGGGAGTATTTATTGGTCCTGACTTTCGGAGGCTCTTGCAAAAAAGGCCGTTTTGAAAGTGTTCTTTAGAACCAGAAACGGAAGCATGGCTGACATTCAAGGATTAAGCTACACCGATGGAATTTATCGCCGCACCCTTTGCCAACTTGACACGTGTCTAATCTCTGTAGCACGCCAAAAGTGATATTATAAGCACATGCCTTTTTTACGCTTCCCAACCGTAGGTTGAAGAAGCGTATATGCTCCAGCTTTGTCGGTCGGTCCGTCCGTCCGTCTATCCGCACGACAACTCAGGTGAAAATGGTTCGATTTCGACGAAATTGTAGTATGTGGTAGGGGACCACCTGGGGACTAACCTTATTGAAAATGGACGAAACAGGGTCAAAGGTCAGGACATAGGAGCGGGATCCATTCCATTGCTCTTATGCGTCATAACTTGCGTAAAAATGGTTCGATTTCGATGGACTTTTAGTATGTGGTATGGACTTTTAGTACCTGGGGACTATCCCTATTGAAAATAAATGCAATGGGGTTAAAGGTCAGGACATAGGAGTGGGATCCATTACATTGCCTTTATGCATCATAACTTGCGTAAAAATGGTTCGATTTCAATGAAATTTTAGTATGTGGTAGGGAGCCACTGGAGACGAACCCTATTGAAAATTGACGAAATGGGGTCAAAGGTCAGGACACTGGAGTGGGATCCATTCCATTGCCCTTGTGCATCATAACTTACCTAAAAATGTTTCGATTGCGACAAAACGTTATCATGTTGTTCCGGAGGTATAGTGAACCGGTTCTGTTGAATATCAACGAAATGGGGTCAAAGGTCATTTCACAAATGCAAGATTTATTCCACAGCCATTATTCTCATAACTTGCGTAAAACTGCTTCTATTGCAACAAAACTTTAGTATGTTATTCTTGAGGTATACTGAACCGGTTCTGTTAAATATCATCGAAATGGGGTCAAAGGTCAGGACACAGGAGCGAGATTGATTCCACAGCCATTATCCTCATAACTTGAGTAATAATTTCTGGTATGTTGGAAAGCGTATCATAATCAATACATTGCATGATTTTACTAACTTGTTTACAATAGGCGTGATAAAATATTCGAAATGTTTTTGAATGGAAGTTTAACGACCACCGTAAGTAACTCGATGAGCTATAAGCAGTCGCCCGTCCCTAATTTAGAGACACTGGTTCTACGGAAGGGGGAACGCCAATGCTGTAAAACAAACACAGCATCCATGCCTCACAGTGACTCGAACCCGGACCCACTAGGACGAATAGCCACGAGCCAGCGTTTAGACCACTTTTTCTCCAGGGTGGCAAATGTTGGAAATGATGGGAACAATATAATCACGCGAAATCTAAGTGATCTTAAAGTGCTTAAGAAGGCATACCAGTTTCTATATTTGCGAAGATTTAGTATGCAAGTATGTTTTGAAACGACAGCCAATGTTTATGTAATGTCTCAAAGCATGTTATTCGTTCTATATTTATTTTGCTGCCAAAAGCTCCGCTTAGGTTTCGTATTTAATTATGAATGTTACTGCGTATCTGGAAATTATATTGTAAATATAACAGAATCTGTAAATATTGTCTCTGAGAAAATATTTCCAGCTCATCTTTTGTCCACAAGCGATTATTTTCAATTTAATAGTGCAATATGATTCTGGAGCATCATGTCTTCTATGATGCATGAAATTGCGATTAAAAACGCAATCCAAATCTCTCGCAATTTTCCTTCGAAAAGGATAAAGCGCCTGAAGTCAATTTACTTTTGATTCTGGGCTATCTGAGGATCGCCAGGATTATTTAAAAAAATTAAATAATTGATTGAAACTCTGTAAAATTAAATTGCATTTGTTCGCAAATGTTGAGCTAAATTAATTGTTTATGCATGACAACCGTTTCTCAGCAAAATTGTAAATTCTGCCCGATGGCGTTTTTCACCCATGGCAACAGAACTGCTCTTGTGCAGAGAAACGGAAAAATGTGTATTTCAAACGAAATCCACAACGTATAATTTTTTGTTTTCAATTGCCTTTTTAAGTAATTGTTAAAACTCTATCCCGACACTTTTAACAATTACTTAGAAAGAAAATCGAAATTATTCAATTTGCTTTCCAGACATATAGAGGATGCTCACATATTTTAGAACGATTTTCTAGCAATATGTTAGGAGTTGCAATTGTACCCCGCTAGAGGGAGCTGCAAGGGTCCAACCGGCCGGCGACCCGTGCTGTTTGATCGATAAACTCCATTTGCGGCACTGTTTCTTATTCACGTTGAATTTAGGGAAAAATGCGAGCGAAGCATACGGTTCAAGAGGTCAGGCCAATGGCGAAACGGTTATAGGTGAGCGGACGTTTCGAGAATGGTTTGCCGGGTTTAAGAAAGGTGATCTAAGCTTGACAAGTGAAGAGGATACGGAACGTGTTCGACAGAGTTTCCTACGAAGTCGAGAGGAGTCCATTCGTACGGCCTCCAGGCAGTTGTGGTTATCACCTGCAATGATACACAGGCAGGTATGTGCATAAGCGCTTGCACCCTGACTGACTACAAGATGCATTTGACACAAGATAAATCGAAACATTTATATTTCGTTGGTGATATGCTACACAAGATTGCTAATTAAGAAGGATCCCTGAAATGCAGCGTTTTATGTCTGTGATGTTATTAACACGCATAACTGCAGAATTCGGGGGTCTGGAAACCCACATGCGTCCGTGAGATTCAACGTGACATCCCTACGTCTGGTGAGGTCTCCTGCACAACCACATCATCGGCCCATTCTTTTTCACAGAAAACACAATCACATTCAATGTTTATTTAGACATGCTGAGTGAGTTTGTTATCCCCCAACTGGAGGGCCTGCAACCGGCTATAATCTTCTAGCAGGACGGTTCACCCCCGCACTTGACACTTCGTGTTCGTGAGTTTCTTGACGAAACGTTTCTGGAGCGATGGATTGGACGGGATGGTCCAATTCCTCGGCATCTACGTTCACCGGATCGACTTTTTTCTGTGGGGCTATGTGAAGGATATTGTGTATCGCACAAAGGTTCCAGATGTGGATGAGCTGTAGTAAATATTACAGCTGCCATCACAACAATTCCTCAGGACATGCTCGGGAGAACATGGCAGGAGGTCGAATACCTTCTCGACATTATTCGTGCAACCAACGGTGCCCATGTGCAGCTCTACTAGCATCCCAACAAACTTTGGAACGTGCTGTTCAATACGCGATGAACCGATTTTTGCTCTGTTACACCGTTTCTGTTTAATTTAGGGTCAAATTTCTAAAGATAATTCTGGAACACCCGGTATACTGCGAGATATTAAACTAATGTTTTCTGACTTTATCATTGTTTATTTGATTTCAGCCTATGTGATCTATTTATAATTATCAGTTTTTAGTCTGTACTAGTGCTGTCAAAATATCCGAAAAATCATATATCCGAAATCCGGATTGCCGCATGAAATCCGGATTTCAAAATCCAGATATTCGGATATCCGGCTAGTACTGTCAATAACCAGATATTTTAAAATCCGGATTTTGGATTTCAAAATATCCGAAAAATCATGAATCCGAAATCCGGATTGCCGCATGAAATCCGAAATCCGGATTTGAAATCCAAATTTCGATATCCGGATATTCGGATACCTGGCTAGTGCTGTCAAAATATCCGAAATATCATAAATCCGAAATCCGTATTGCCGCATGAAATCCGAAATCCTGATTTGAAATCCGAATTTTGAAATCCGAAATATCATAAATCCGAAATCCGGATTGCCGCATGAGTTTGTTACAGGATAAAACACTGCAATTTTATTGATTATCCCTTCATTTAGTACAATATCAATGTCACGAAAGATCACTTTGTCTAATCAAACGGACATCGTGCTGCAGTGTGTGACAAACATCGTCACAAACTGCTGCGTAAATGTATCAACAACCTGAGGCATACGGTCTATCATGGCCAGATAGATCTATGTTGTTAAGATGTCTGAATATCCGGTATTCTAAGGTCGTATATCCGAAATCCGAATATCCGAAGCTCGAAATCCGGATATCCTCAGTTAGTTCATAATCCGGTTATCCGGACTTCGAACTATTCGAATCCTAAAATAAGGTTTTGGGATAATAAAATATCCGGAAATCCGAAATCCGTGAACAGCACTTCCGAAGTTTGAAATCGGGATAACCGGAGTTCGAACTATTCGAATGCTAAAAAAGCGGTTTTCGAATACTAAAATATCAGGATATCCAAAAATCCGAAATCCGTGAACAGCAATAGTCTGTACGTTGTTCAGTGCCCTGAAAATGCCGACAGCTGGTAAGTGAAAGCTGGCCAGATCCTATATCATCTCATTTACACCTATAAAAACCAGATAGTTATCTTTTTTTAATCTAGTGTAGCCATCCCTGTGGCTCAGTGGTCTAACGATGGCCTCTGATTATTCGTCCGAACGGGGTCCGGGTTCGAATCCCGATGAGGCATGGATGTTGTGTTTGTATTACGGCACTGGCTCTCTCCCTTCCATGGAGCCAGTGACCCTGAATTAGGGACGGGTGACTGCTTATAGCCCATTGAGTTGCTCACGGTGGTCGTTAAACCTCCATAAAAAAAAACAACCTCCAATTAAAAAAAAATAATAATAATAATCTGGTGTATCTGCAGCATTTAATTTTGCTCTAGTTCCCTTTTCTACGTGATCAGCAAAACGTTTTGGGAAAGACACGGGACCGCCCCGGCGGTGCAATGGTCTAAGCGCTGGCTAACGACCATTCGTCTGAGAAGGGTCTGGGTTCGAATACCGGTGAGGCATGGACGTTGTGTTTGCCTTACAGTATTGGCTCTCACCCTTCCCTGGAACCAGTGACCCTAAATTAGTGACGGGCGAGTGCTTATAGACTATTGAGTTGCTCAGTGTGGTAGTAAACCTTTCAATCAGAAAAGGAAAAAAAGAAAAACATACGTGTCGAGTCCGGCTTGGTTTTGGTTTCGCCTTCTGCGGAGTACGAAATGTTTTACCTCCCCAGTGGCTTAATGGTCTAACCATCGAGTTTATATTAGGTGGAGACACCACTCCTATCCACGCAGCACTGGCCGCCATAAGTCATCGTCCGTACTGCAAGTGACGTCACATCAAGGCACGACGCAGTCGCAGTCGAGAAGTTGCTTTGAAACCAATGCAATAAACGCTTGAAGGTGTATAAACAGATAAAATAAGGAATTCTATAATTTTTATCAATTATACACAAGCGTACTGTTTTACCAACTGTATAATTTAGTTCTTTTTTTTCCTTTATGTGACGTCACGCCAAAGATTAGCTGTGACATATGGCGTCATAGTCAGTGGTTTCTCCATCTAATATAAGCTCGATGGGTCTAACCGCTTGCTGCTGATCACTCATCCGAGTTGGAATCCTGGTGAGTCATAGATGTTGTGTTTGTCCTACGGCACTGGCTCTCTCTCTCTCTCTTCCCTGGGACCAGTAGCCCTAAATTAGGTACGGGCATTTGCTTATCGACCACAGAGTTGCTCACGGTGGTCGCTAACCCCCCCTCCCCCCAAAAGTAATGGAAAATTAGAGATAGATAACTTATTTGTGGTTCAAAATGTCGTGTGAAATATCAAAAAAGAAGCAAACAACCAATCAGCAGGCTCCCGTTAAGCCCGTAAAACTGGAAAATATGGAATAATGAACATATAAAGAAATGAGAAAGAAAACGGAGAGGAAAACCAAAACTGCAGAAAAAGTAAACATCTTCAACAAGGATTTTCGTGTTTCAAATTATAAACAAACGAAGATTGTTGAAACACAGTAGTGTGCAAAAGTATTGCATGACCTGCAAAAACCGGGAATTTTTAAGTTTAACTCTTCTTTTTAATTGACTAATTTCCACTGTTATTTCATCGTATATATGTCATTAGATGCGAACTTTAACGGAGATTTCAGAAATGTCTTAGTTTTTCCTGTAGCTATTTCTGTTCTTAAGATATGACATAAAATATGGGATTTGACAGACACATTGAAATTCACGTTAGCTGCCTATTAGTTGTTACAGCCAAGCATAGACATTCTCTTACCTGATTGGCTGCTTCCTAATGATATCCTAATCCTACTTCAGCCATTATAAGGATTAACGCAGAGCTACTAGAGCATTGTGGGCCGTGGGTAGCCTAGTGGTCAACGTCCGTGGCTGCCACGGAGAAGTCCTCGGGTTCGATCCCAGGCAGGTACGAACGCTCAAACCGCTAAATATTCGCCATGCGTCGGATGGGCACGTCAAGCCTTCGGGCCCCTGGGTACTGGCCCCAACGGTAATAAATAAGGGCGTCTTTCTACCTCGCTTCCGTGTCACTTTTCTATCGGGCTCTCTAGCCCAAATCTTCTAACTTCCTATTTCTAAGAGTTGTTTAAGACGTGTGGTCAGACACTCCCTTCCTAAAATCCTCTTCATATGATCTGATCTCATCTACTAGAGCATTGTGGGCCGCAAAGGGGCCTAGTGGTCAAAGTCCGTGACTGCCACGGAGAAGTCCTCGGGTTCGATCCCAGGCAGATACGAACGCTCGAACCGCTAAATATCCGCCGTGCGTCGGATGTGCACGTCAAGCCTTCGGGCCCCGAGTACTGGCACCCCGGTAATAAATAAAGGCGTCTTCTTCTCCATTTCTACCTCGCTTCCCTGTCACTTTCCTATCAGGAACTCTACCCCAAATCTCCTAGCTTCCTATTTCTAAGGGTTGTTTAAGACCTGGGGTAAGACACTCCTTTCCTGAAATCCTTTAAATATGATCTGATCTGATCTACTAGAGCATTGTAGTGTTTGCTTCTTGTTGTTGTTTTGGTATAATTTGTGTACATTCTCAGTAATGTTTAAAATTGCGGAATTGCCTACAACGGATAGGGTACAAACAGCTGTTGTGCATGAAGAGGAATATTCTTCAAAGCAAATCGCTGAAAGAGTGGGCTGTAATAAATTAACAGTTATTAGGCTACTGAAGAAAGTAAAAGACACGGGTGATATTAAACATATGCGTCACAGTGGAAGACCCAGATCCACTACAATCAGGCAGGACAAAGTGCACACAAAGCTAAGTTTGACATACTGGAGGCTCCATTCTCCTGAATTGCTTCAAAGATGGCCTATAGTGACTGATGTTACCGTTAGTACATCTACTGTTAGGACGAGGCTGTTTCACTATGATTTACGTGGCTCCAAAGGCAGGCGATAACCACTGTTAACTGCAAATGAAAGAAAGCGTAGACTAATTGGCAAAACAGCATGTCTCATGGAGAACCAAGCAATGGGAAAATGTTCTTTTCAGTGATGAATCAGAATTTTGCCTTAATGGGAATCACAGTAGTGCCCATGTAAGGAGATTCAAGCCATGAAGAATCCCATCCAAGTTGCTTAGTGGCTATTGTTAAGCATCCGGTGAAGGCCATGGTTTGGAGATGCATGTGTGCACATGGAGTTGGGAACCACCATATTGTCGATGGTACAGTAAATGCCCAGAAATACATCTGGATATTAGAAAACAAGATGCTACCATCCTCCAGACGACTTTATAACGAAAATTTTATTTTTTCAAGATGACGTTGCTCCCTGTCCTCGTGCTAAAAGTAGTGAAAAAATTGGTCAGCATCTTGATTAACCACTGCAGTCGCCAGACTTCAACCCGATCGAAAATTTGTAGTTCAAAGTGTTTTATGAATTGTCAAAACCCAAATTTCAACTCAATGGAAATGTAATTGAAATTTGGAATCCTATTGTTTAACCCAATCTTTTACAAAACCTCGTTCACAGTATGCCATCAATGTGCAAAGCAGTGATTAAAGCTATAAGCTGCCCAATAAGATATTAGATACATTTTATAATTTTGCTTCATTATATTTCTGTATTTAAATGTACACTGGCGGAAAGTGAAAAAAGAACACAAAGAAGGAATTGGCGGACGATCATGAAATTTGCATATGTTAATGGGGTCGAGTTTACGTAGGTGTGATGTTAATTTCGGGACCAACCGGTGTGCGCTTACGCCACAACACGGCATAATATGCAAATTATCGTCGGTGGTATTTAAGGAGTACAGCGAAGTGAATGTAATCAGTCGTCGGCGTACGGACACGTGCAAAGACCCTGAAGAAGCTGCAATGCCTGGACATGGAAGACGTGTACGATTTCAGCAGTTATCGGACTTTGAGCGAGGTCCTCTAGTCGGACTCGGCGAGGCCGGGTGGTCGTATCGTCGTATTGCGGAGCGAATTGGACGAGAAGTATCGGTGGTTGTACGATGGTGGCGTAGATGGTCCGAGGAACATTCCCACATGAGAAGACGTGGAACCGGGAGTCACAGACGGACTGATGAGCGGACCGATCGACGCATAAGAAGAGCGGCGCTGTCAAGCAGTACATCCACTGCGACCCAAATCCGAGCTGCCGTTGCACCTGAGGTGACTGTGCGAACAAACCGCAGCCGTCTACTGGATGCAAGACTACGTGCACGTGTGCCTCTGGCATGTGTACCTCTGACTCCAGCCCACCGTCAGGAACGGCTGCAGTGGTGTCGCCAACGTCTGCACTGGAGAACGCAATGGTGATCTGTCGTGTTCAGCGATGAAAGCAGTTTCTGCTTGGGAGCCTCCGATGGCCGTATGCGTGTTCGCAGACGCACAGAGGAGCGTCTCCACCCTACTGGCATCCGCCAGCGACACACAGGGCTTACACCTATTCTCCTGGTGTGGGGAGCGATCAGCTATCACTCCCGTACACAACTAGTGTTTGTACCGGGTACGTTAAACATCACCTCCTACATCAACAACATCATTCAGCCCGTTGTTGTGCCATATGTAAGGTCGGTCCATCGTGGTGTTTTCCAGCAAGATAAAGGACGCACATACACTGCACGTGCAACGCAACATGGACTTCAGGGTGTGAGACAACTTCCATGGCCTGCACGTTAACCGGATTTGTCCCCGATTGAGCACGTGTGGGATTTTATGGGACAACGACTTATCCGGTCTCCACGGCCAGCCACGACCATCCCCGATTTACGCATCCAGTTTGAGGATGCTTGGAACTCAATACCCCAAACTTACATCCAACATCTGTACGACAGACTCCATGCCAGAATTGTACAGTGTGACGCAGTTCATGGCGGTTCAACCTCGTATTAACCATGTTACATGGAAATGTTATTTTTCAGTTTACCAGCATATACAGCTGTATTTTGCCATAATGTTTTGATCACGTTATCCTCTGTATTCCGTTATTATGCTGTATAAATTTCGTTGGTTTCAGACGTCTCCTTCTTGGTGTTCTTTTTTCACTTTCCGCCAGTGTATTTCATTCCTTATAAATTACAAAAACGATATATTCTTTTAAACCAAAATATTGGACAAATTATCCTTTTCATAATAGTTTCGACTTGGTCATGAACGCAAGTTGCTACAGGAAAAACTAAAACGTTTTTGAAATCTCTATTAAATTTCGCATCTAAAAACATATAAATGATAAAATAACTATGGGAATTAGTTCGTTAAAAAAAGAGTTAAAAATTCACGGTTTTTGCGGGTTTTGCACACCACTGCAGTAGCCATACAGAAACAGAAAATCGATCATGATTGACAGCCAAAATATATTGTTTATTAAAACTATAGTTATTTTAAAGTGAAAAATAGTTTTCCCGGTTAGTGTTTAGCTGATTGTTTTTCGAGTTTTTGACCTGCAGCGTCCGGATTAACGGGTTCTGATACCTCGCTCTGAATTACCGCACATTAAAATTAAAATCTATTATTTTAAAATTAGTAATGCATGACAGATAATCCCATAAATATTTCAAAAATGTGCAATTTAAGCGTTGAAAGTCATTGCAAAATGAATACTATAAATTTGACAAATCTCACGAAACGCAAAAGCAGTTTCGTGAGATTTGAAAAAAAAAATAAAACGAAAAATTGAGCTTATGCAATGAAAAAGTATGAAACAAAATAAGCCTCTTGAAATCGAAAAAGGCATCGTTGTTTAAATTAAACCGATACGGCTTCAGCGGCATTCGTTAATGAGAGCTTACGGTAGGTAATTATACGACGCAAGAAATTCCTAGCTTAAGGTGATTTGCTTTTATAAGCTAACATTTGGTCGATACACTTCGCTTTTTACCTTAACAAAGTAATTTTGTTCTTTAATTAGGTACTTGTAGGAATCGTATTCATTACAGCAGTAGAATATTTTTGCAAAATATAAAAAAAATGCTCTATGCCCTTAAAGCGAGGGAAAAAAGAAACTCTTTTGCACTAGTGAAACTTCCGCAAGGCAATTTCGTCATTTACAGTTAATGAGGAGAGATTATCGATATAATTTCAACGAACTCACGGAATCCTTATAACGAAAGCGATTATTTCTTGCTCCTTCGGGCGAGACTTATATTTGTATAAAACCTTGTTTACCGGAAAGAATTACCCTCTATTAAGAAGCTTTTACTAAAGTTTAAACACTGCCTTGACAACATGTTAACCAACAGCCACATATTAAAAAATTGTGAGTAACTCATCTTAAAAAGTTCTCCCAACTGCTCTGTCCTTGCGAAAATTCACCGATTGGGATGCTAAAAAAATTTTGCGGGCATGAAATATCGCGTCATAAGCCACGTAAGGAGTAGGTTATAAACATATATAGGCGCCCCAGTGGCTGTAGTAGTCTAAGCGATGGCTTCTGATCATTCGTCCGAAATGAGTCCGGGTTCGAATCCCGGTGACGCATGGATGTTGTGTATGTCTTACGGCGCTGGTTCTCTCCCTTCCTTGGAACCAGTGGCTCTAAATTAGGGATAGGAGACTGCTTACAGCCCACTGTGTTGCCCACGGTGGTCGTTAAACCCCCAATAAAAAAAGAACATATACAGTACAGGGGTTTATCAAAATGGTGGAAACACCTACCGCGTCTGGAGTACACACGAAGCGTCGTATGCAGATCACAAGATGACATCATCCGCGACGTAATTTACACGATGGTATCAGAATAATATAGCCATCCCCGGAATCACGGTGTAACAGCCCAGGCACGTCATAGAGTGCACGTAACAAGGTCGACCACACGGAGATATAAGCGGCCGGCCAGGACTGAAGAACCATAGTGCGTTACGTGAGTACAAATGGGCAGAGGTAATGATTTGACGGACGCTCAAAACAGAATGATCATCGG
Source organism: Macrothele yani (assembly GCA_039090855.1). NCBI lineage: Eukaryota > Metazoa > Arthropoda > Arachnida > Araneae > Macrothelidae > Macrothele > Macrothele yani. The sequence goes on from CM076989.1 coordinate 121,215,793, forward strand.
CTACCGCGCAACTGATGGACGCATCTCAGAAACAGCAGACTTCGTGGACCATTCGCGAGGTGCTGTAGTAAGGGTGTACCAAGAATGGACCGCTGGCACATCGAGTACCTCCCGACGTTATGACTGTAGAGCACCAAAGGCCATTAACCCCAGAGTAGAACATAGCCTCCGTTGACTGGTAAAAGCCAACCGACGCGCAACAGTGCAGCAATTGACCCCGCAAATGAACGCTGAGGCACCCAGGTACGTGTCTCCGATAACAGTAGAGCGAACCCTGTTACACACGGGTCTTCAGAGTCCACGGTGCGTCAAGGCGCCTATGTTAACCCAGGTCGAACGGTAACGACGCATGCTGGTCGCATGGGACTACCGTCATTCGACAGAGGAACAGTTGAGAAAGGTTGCCTTCTCCGATGAATGAGAGTTTCTACTTCAAAGAAGTGCCGGGTAGTGGCTGATATGGAGTCAGAAATACGTGAAACCAACATTCGGACACGCTTGTCGTTCAAGTACACCCCGGCGGTGGTAGTGTTCTTGTTTAGCGGATGTTTTCCTTATATGATCTGGGACCTCTGGTACCACTGAATGGGTCCCTGACCGCCAATGGCTACCTGTCCATCCTTGCTGACCACGTGCATCTCTTCACGTTGGACGTTTACCCCGGTGGTGATGGCGTATGCCAACAGGACAATGCACCGTGCCACGTTGCTAAGGAAGTACGTGAGTGCTTTCCAGGAAAACGACAGCGATGTGTGTGTTCTTCCTTGGCAGGCAAAATGCCCAACTTCAATCCAATAGATCACTTGTGGGACTTATTGGGTCGACAGCTTCGACGTGCCGACCCACAACACGTCATCCCCGGGTTCGTCCCTGCTCTGCTGCAGTCCGGACGGACATGTGTGACTCGGGCAACCTCACAGGGCCTCATTGTGCCTATACCACACCGTCTGACCGCTGTCATCCGGGACAAGGGAGGTTATTCCCATTATTAGGTAGGTGGTGATGTTATTCTCATACGACTATGTATATAAACGCGTGCAGTAAGATTGTAGACTAACTATCAGCAATTGACATTGTCCTAAAAAGACATGGTCATCAGTGCACGTCTTACAAGAGCTTCAGTAACTAGAATGGAAACAAGTTAGTAAAATCATGCAATGAATTGATTATAATAAGCTTTCCAACATACCAGAAATCATTACTCAAGTTATGAGGATAATGGCTGTGGAATGCATCTCGGTCCTGTACCCTGACCTTTGATCCCATTTCAATTATATTTATTAGAACCGGTTCAGTATACCTCCGAAATAACATGATAAACTTTTGCCGCAATGGAAGCATTTTTACGTAAGTTATGATGCATAAGGACTATGGAATAGATTCCGCTCCTGTGTCCTAACCTTTGACCCCCATTTTGCCCATTTTGAACAGCATTGGCCCCCAGGTAGGCCTATACAACATGCTAACATTTCATCCAAATCGAAGAATCTTCACGTAAGTTATGACGCATAATAGCGATGGAAGTGATTCCGCTCCTATGTCCTGACCTTTGACCGCATTTCGCCCATTTTCAATAGGGTTTGTTCCCAGGTATTCCCCTACCACATACTAAATTGTAATCGAAATCGAACCTTTTTTACGTTAGTTATAACGCATAAGAGCAGTGGAATGGATGCCGCACCTATGTTCTAACCTTTGACCCCATTTCGTTCACTTTCAATATGGTTCCTTCCCAGGTAATCCCCTTCCACATACTAAACATTCATCGAAATCGAACGATTTTTACGCGAGTTATCGTGCGGACGGACATACGTATGCACACAACGCTTGACGTAATGAGGCAGATGGGAATCGCGACCATCTGCTCGCAAGAGTGTGACGTCATAAAACTTTTGTAGGATACGCACACAATGCGTGACGTAATGAGACAGATGGCGTGACCGCGCGCCAACATCTCAAGCGCGAGACTGTGACGTCATAAGATCGTCCCCAGGTGGTCCCCTACCCACATAATAAATTTCATCGAAATCGAACCATTTTTACTCGCATTATGACGCATAAAGGCAATGGAATGCATTCCGCTCCTACGTCCTGACCTTTGACCCCACTTCATCCATTTCCAATAAGGGTCATTCACAGTTGGTCCCCTGCAATGTACAAAAATTCCATCGACATCGAACCATATTTACGCAAGTTTTGACGCAAAAAGGCAATGGAATGAATCCCGCTCCTATGCCGTGACCTTTGACCCCATTTCGTCCATTTTCAACAGGGTTCGTTACCAGTGGTCCCCTACCACATGCTAAAATTTCATCGAAATCGAACCATTTTTACGCGAGTTATCGGGCGGACAGACGGACGGACAAAGATGGAGCATATACGCTTCTTCAACCTACGGTTGGAAAGCGTAAAAACAGTGATTGCAACACGAGGAACTGAATCAAAGATTATGACTACCTATGAAAATGCACACGGCGTTGCCTTCAAGCGTGCGGATCGTGGACGCTATACGATGTCGTCAGATAAGGATATGCGAAAGTTGGCTCGGATTGTACATAGCCAGCACAAGACCACGGCACTGCAAATAACACCAGAGCTGAACACCAGTCGGAAACATCCTATTTAAGCCGTAACATTTCGTCTCAGGTAACTGAATCGTGCTGGTGTTTATGGCCGTGTTTCAATCCACAAATCTCTGATTACCAACATCAGTACAACAAAACCTGCAATGGGGTGAAAGCACATAAAAACTGGGATCGTAAAAACTTGTAGATTGTCATCTGCTCTGATGAATCGTGCTCCACAATGTTTCCCACGACTGATTCAGTGTACGCCTGGCAAAGGCCTGCAGAAATGTATCACACCGACTGCATAGTTCTTCCCAGTGTGAAGCATGGAATTGGATCCCTGATGTTGTTGGGTGCCATATCATGACATTCCTGAAGGTCCTTTGCTCTTCAGGGTCATGTCACGTGTGCAACGTACGAATGTATTCTTGGGGGCCACGTGCCCAAATGATCGTAGCTGGTTTCAAGCAGATAACGCACCAACGTACTGTGCGAAACGTGACAAGTTCTTTTCTTTTCTTTTTATTTGGAGGTTTAACGACCGCCGTGAGCAACTCAATTGGGGAATAAGCAGTCGCCCCGTCCCTAATTTAGGGTCACTGGTTCCAGGGAAGCGAGAGAGCCAGAGCCTTAACACAAACTCAACATCCATGCCTCACAGGTATTCGAACCTGGATTCCTTTCAGAAGAATGATCAGAGGCCATCGCTTGGACCACTGCTCTAGTTCTGGTTTTCAGAGATGAGGATTAGGTACAGAGGCTACCCAGCACCAAACACCTCAATCTCCAGACCTCAACATTATATTAAACATTTGTGGGCATATCTGGCGCGAAAGGTTTGATCACATTTTTCACCTTTAACATCACGGAAACAGTTAGGACATATTTTACAGGAAGAATGTTTCCAAATTTCATTGTCTTATGTGCATGACTTGTATAATTCTATTCCAAGTCGAATTGCCTCTCTTCTGATAACCCGAGCTTCCTAATAAAAAGTTGTCCGCAAATAGTCAGTGTTTCCATTAGTTTGATACCTTGAGATCACCCGCTATATTTAGATATGTTACATGTATTCTTATTATTCCTTTACTGTATGTGCATGGCTTGTATAAGTCTATTCCAAGTCGAATTGCTTCTGTTCTGAAAGCCCAAAGTGGGCCTATGGCTTATTAATAAAAAGCTGTCCACAAATAGTCAGTGTTTCCGTTAGTTTGATACCTTGAGACCATAGGCTATATTTAGGTACTTTACATGTATTCTTATTATTCTTTTACTCTATGTGCATGGCTTGTATAAGTTGAATTGCTTCTGTTCTGAAAGCCCGAGGTGGGCTTATTAATGAAAATTTCTCCACAAACAATAATTGTTTCCATTATTTTGATAAACTCCTGTATTTCAGGAAGACGATAATGCCGCTCCAGTGGCACAATTGTCTAAGCACTGGGCTCTGACCTTTCGTCTGAGTTGGACCGTTTTCGAGACCTAACACTCTTGTACATAAAGTTTCCAACAAAATATGAAACTAAATGATTAGACAATAATAAACAATAACGCCAATTCGTACTGATTATTCGGTTGCAGTAGTCATGTAAAACATGAGAAAAACACTGCAATTAGAAAATGGTCTGATCGTAGTCGCATTTGTAGCGGGATCAACGATACGAAATATAAAAGAAATTACCTATTTTTCAAAAAGCAACCACTCCAAAAATATTTTTTTTAGATTGGAGGTTTAACGACCACCGTGAGCAACTCAACGGGCTATAAGCAGTCACCCGTCCCTAATTTAGGGCCACCGGTTCCAAGGAAGGGAGAGAGCCAGAGCCGTAAGACAACCACAACATTCATGCCTCAACGGAATTCGAACCCGGACCCATCTCAGACGAATGATCAGAAGCCATTGCTTAGACCACTGCGCTACCTATGCGGCCCAAATATATTTAGTGAATACAACACAAGCGAAACTTTTAAATGCAAATTTCGTAAAGGTGACCCGAAAATTATATCTTAAGCTCGCGACCTTCGTGCAGTTAGAAGGATTGTACAAAAAAACAGGTCTTCCAGTGAGTAGCAAGCAACTGAATGCCAAATTCAACCAAGTGCAGGCAACCACTAAATGCAACCGCAACCAGGAGCAGGCAACAAGTGAAAGCAACCACAACCAGGGTCAAACAACCAGTAAAAGCAAACACAAACAGAGGCAGGCAATCAGTAAAAGCAACCGCTCCAGAGATATTTAGCGATGGAAAGGTAAGCGGATCTTTCACATACAAATGCTATGGATCTGACTGGGAAATAAAAATTTAAGCTCCTGATTGTTGTGCAATTAGCAGGATTGAATGAAAGAACTGGTTTTACAGTGTGTAGCAACATACTACCGAATTTAACCAAGGGCAAGCAGCCAGTAAATGCAACCAGAACCAAAGGCAGGCAGCCAGTAAATGAAATCAAAACCAAGGGTAGGCAGCCGGTAAATGGAACCAAAACCAAGGGCAGGAAGCCAGTAAATGCAACCAGAGCCAAGGGCAGGCAGCCAGTAAATGCAACCAGAACAAAGGGCAGACAGCCAGTAAACGTAAATAGAACCAAGGGCAAGAGGCCAGTAAATACAACCACAACCCAGGGAATGGAATAACCAAATGCAATCCTTCCAAAGTCCATTAACGATGGAAACATAATCGGATCTTTCACATACAAATGTCGTAAATGTGAATGGAAAATTAGACTTTATGCTCGTAACCGTCGTGCTATTAGGAGGATTTTACGAACGAACGAACAGGTCTTCCAGTATGAAGCAAAAGGATACGGAATTCAATCAAGGGCAGGCAATCAGTAAGAGCAACCACAACAGTGGGCAAGCGAATAAACAACTAAGGGGAGGCAAACAATCAACCAAGGGAAGGCAACCACCAAATGATAAATACAACCAAGGGCAGGAACAGCTCGTTTCGACCGGAACCATGCATACATAGGAAATTGGATCTTGAAAGTCGTTGCCGATTCGGAAGCCGCATGTCTCCGAAAAAACTGAAAACTCCGCTTACAGTGTTTCCGAGAACGGAAAAAAGTAGTGTATTCAGACGAATCACGTTATACACTATTTTGACCTGATGATTCACACAAAATATGGCGAGAACTTTGTGAATCTATGTACTTGGAATGTGTTGTGAGCGCAATGTATACACCTGTAGGTGAGACGGTGTTATGGATAATGATTTGATGCTACGTATTGGGTCCACTGATACCGGAGAAAAGTAATATGACATCAAGGGAATACCTGAACTTGTAACGTACCAGGAGATGTGACGTACCTGCCAGAAGGACGCACACGAGGGAGATGGATGATGTAACGTACCAGGAGATGTGACGTACCTGCCAGAAGGACGCACACGACATAAAGGCAGATAGGAATCAGAATAAAATGTCCGCGTAGCTCAACTGGTAGAGTGACTTATTCCGGAATGAGGGGATCCGGGTTCGAATCCTGGCGTGGACAGAAATGATGGAGAAATTTACTTCGTTATAATGGCGCCCGAACTATCCGGATGACCCGACCGCTCAAAATCTCCCAATGGTGTAATGTTCTTTCCACACCGCGAGATAGGAAAAATAAGAGAATCCCTTCTCCAGCACTTCGAAAAAAAATAATAATAAGGGGGAGATGATGTAATGTACCAGGAGATGTGACGTACCTGCCAGAAGGACGCACACGACATAAAGGCAGATAGGAATCAGAATAAAATGTCCGCGTAGCTCAACTGGTAGAGTGACTTATTCCGGAATGAGGGGATCCGGGTTCGAATCCTGGCGTGGACAGAAATGACGGAGAAATTTACTTCGTTATAAACTTTCTAGAGTACTAACTGTATCTTACAATTTTATAAATTTAACCTGTGATGGATGATATCTTTCCGAATGATACAGCAATAGCAGATCATGGAAGAATGTTTCTATGAGGAAAAGGAGGACTTCATCGTCTTCCTTGACATCATCAATGCCCAGACTTCAGTCCCATTAAATCTGCGTACACATGTTGCAAATGGCTGTTCGGCGCTGATGTCATCTTTTGTAAACTCCGAGAGTGTTGAGCTGTATATTATTGCCGAAATGGCTATCTCTCGACCAAATCTAACTCCATTTTACCATAGTATCCATTCCACGTCGCATATTTCCTTTTATTTAGAAAGAAAGTGGTCGCACTTGATACTAAGTAAAGGTTAGTATTTATTTCGCCAGTTTGTGCGTACAGATAAATTGAATGGGCAAATTATTGTCTTCTCCTAACTACGTGGTGCTCCACCTTTTGCCTTCATAAATTATTTGATATACTGGTATTAAATGAGTGTTGAAGCCACGTTGGTGCTATTGTCCCCTATGAAGCGAGGATCGCCTTCCGTAAAGTATGCACATTTGCCTGTGTATTTGGCCGGGTCGAATATATCTTTGCAATTAGTCCAACAAATTCTTATTGCGGTTGAGGTCCAGCCTTGCCATCCGGGTGAAAAACTTTACTCGAATGCTCCTAAAGCCATTAAGTTCCCTCACAGGAAGTATGTAGATTCTGGGTGAGGATGTTTACATACCTTGCACCGGTGACTAAGGTCTCAACAGGTACGAAGATAATAAAGAAACCCATGCAAACGCACTCGAAACATTATTATATATCGTCTTCACCTGCCGGTATGACCCCATCTTGGTAAGCTGTGTCCATCGCTATGATGTGGTTTACATCACAGAGGCATTCTTCCATCGTCCTGATAAAGCTACAACCGTGATTCGTGAGACCAGACGATGTGTTTCCAGTCCTCCGCACGCCACTTGCGTGAGGCCTATGCAAACTGCAGCCTAATATTACGGTGTCTTGCAGTCAACAAGGGGACACAATGTTGATGTCAGCTGCCATTGGTCATTTGTTTTCATAGTAACACGAATAGCCTTTGTGCATAAGCTTGTACATTTGTTCTCATGAATTTTAGACTTTATGTGTTCTGTGGTATCCGTGAGATTCCTTGCAACGATGTGAGACGACCTGTGTTCACCCCGAGAGTCAACTGCACGTTGGTGTCCACATTTCTCTCGTTGGTAGGAAGTTTTGCAGTATTTCAAGTGGTCTTGATATTCGCTTGCGACTCTGAAACGTAGAAATCTCAAGAGTTCAGCATTTGTGGTGAACAAACAACAGGCCTTCCATGAAGCTACTATCTGGCCACGGCCAAACTCATGACAATGCCTTTACCCATGATTACATTTCCATGACTGGTTCCAAAGCCTAGATCAGATCATATTAGAAGATTTTAGGAAAGGAGTGTTTTAAACAACCCTTAACATTAGGAGATTTGGGCAAGAGTGTCCGACAGGAAAGTCACACTGAAGCGAGTTTGGGAGATGCCCTTATTTATAACCTTGAGGCCTGTGTCCGACGGCTTATTGTGCCCATCTGAACTACTGCGATGGTTCAATAGTTCGTACCTGCCTACGATTAAATCTGGGACTTACCTGTAGCAGTTACGAGCGTTGACCACTAGGCCATCCGTGGGCCAATGCGTAGAGACCTATTCTATTGTACTAACAGGCTGCCCGTTAGAGCGTTCACCGTGACTTGACGAGATATAATACTTCTTTTTTGCAAATCGTTATCGAGGTGTATTTATGTAATACTCGTAATTTGACCATTCAGTGTACACTATATTGACAAATTTCACCGGACACCTAGAAGAGAAACATAACATAGCATTTATTGACATGCATTAGTACGGTGTCGGTCCACCTTTCTTCTTAATGTATGCCCTGACCCTTCGAGACATGCTTTAGAAAAGGTTCTGGAATACAGCGATGGGTATGCGCTTCCATTCAGTACATAATGCTGCCGCTAACTGTTGCTTAGTAGTAAGTTTCGGTTCCGAATTTCTTATGCGACGCTCTAATTCATCCCATAGGTGCTCTATGGGATTAATATCAGGGTTCTATGCTAGCCAGTAAACACACAAGACGGAATTATCGTCAAACCACACCACAACAGTCCTTGCTTTATGGCTCGGTGCATTATCCTGCTGGTACTAAAAAGGCTCGGTTACATAGTATTGCCACAGAGTTGGTAGGGCATAATTGTCCAGAATACCAAGGTCGACGTGCTGATTAACAAGTTTGTCCACGATAACCAATGGGCAGGGACCATACCACGAAAAATACCCCAACATGAGTACACTACCATCTCCAACCTTGACAGTAGGAACAGTACACTGTGATAAATAGCGTTCCCCCGGCTGCCGCTACACCCACACACGGGCATCAAACTGATGGATCGTGTGTTTGGATTTATCAGTGCATAGGACTCGTTTCCATTGATCTACAGTCCGCCATATTACACCATTCTAAACGACGAGTAGCATTCCGAGTGGAGATGAAAGGCTTATGTGCAACCGCACGAACACGGTATCCTACGGAATGAAGTTCTCTGCGAATGGTACGTGTACACACCGAGATTCCAGCATTTTTCCTTACCTGTAAACTGAGGTCTTGTGCAGTACTCCGTCGAAAGCTGTAACGACTCTGCTGAGGCTTCGACGTCCTCTATCACTGATTTTCTTTGGTATGCCGGTACGTTTTGCTATATCACACACGCCATGTGTCTTCCACTTATTCAGTGGATCCAAAACAGTTCATTTGGGTATGTTTAAACACCTATCGGTTTCTCTTATGGACAACCCACTAATATAACACCCAAAAATCTTTTGTTTCTCAAAGTCAGTTCTCTACCGCAGCGGCATTTTCACTCAACCTCACAGTGGGATATGATCGCGGGAAACTGCAGGTTTGATTTTATACCATTTGCAGCTGCACCGCGCATCTTAACAATGCAGGAGATCCGTTCATTTGCTTTTAAAGAGGTGTCCGTGACTTTTGTCAATATAGTGTAGATTGTTATTCCCCATTTGAACAATGAGCATATTTTCTTAAACCTAGGAAGGTCAGTCAAATGTATGAATATTTAATTGTGAAAATCACTCAGAATCTTAATTTAAATGACATCACAGTAGGAGAGACATCTGGTGATAGTTTCTTGAAGCGAATAATTATAAGTGTCATTCTTTGAGCAAACCCTGGGATAATCACAATTCAACACGAGCCATTTCCTTTAAGACCACATGCTTGCTCAAGGGCATTACGCGGACATTTTCCACTTCAGCAGGCACATTCTCTCAGCCTTCGTTCTGAAGATTCTTACGGTCTGCAATTCCTTACACACGAAAGCGTTAAGCACCCTTTTCCTAAGAAAACATATTAAAGCAGAGTATTAGCATCTTCCCTCACTCTTGATGCACGCCCGGTTAGAGCAGCGAAGTAACAACTTACATGGAGTTCTTCCAGCTATAAATATCACGATTATTTTCAAAAAGAAATGAGTCTTACTTAGTTTTCTGAGCTTTAGTACCATTCTATCAAACCAAGTAAACGAAAGACAGTTTCGACAGAAAGGAACATATGGCTCACTCATGTCTAATTAAAACTGGAGAGACATTTCATATGTATTTATTTTTTAAGCATTTAGTTTCTCCTTTGGCAGATAGATGTCAGTCCGAACTACTTTGACAGATAAATGTCAGTCCGAACTACTTTGACTGATAAATGTCAGTCCAAAGGAGATGTCTGGTCAATTTGCTTGCCCTTGTTCATAATCCTCGAGATACGCAAGATACCTTTGAGTATCTTGCGTATCTCGTAAGTCCGAAAATTTACTATCGACGCAGACAGCTAGATCTATACCTACACTGATTTCCATCAATTATGCAAGTTAGAGACCGATAGGTGATGGCCAGAAAAATTCGGAAGAACCGCACCAAATCGCTGGGCCACATCCGCGAGGAGTTTTAACAGGCATCCGGGAGTGTTCTTTCGATGAATACCATACGTAAGGAAGCCCATCTGCTCGGTTATCATGAACGTGTTGCCGCTCACAAGCCTTTGGTCACCAAGTCCAATAGCGCTACTCGGCTAACGTGGTGCAAAGAACGTCGACAGTGGACCGTTAAACAGTGGAAACTGGTTCTCTGGAGCGACGAATCAAGGTTCACCTTCTACCGTTCGGATGGCAGGGTCTGGGTTTGGCGTCTGCCTGGAGAACGCCTCCTGCCGGAATGTATTGTGAAAACTGTGAAGTTCGGCGGCGGTGGAATTATGCTATGGGGGTGTTTCTCCTGGTATGGCACGGGACCCTTGGACGCAATTATTGGTAGACTCAGCGCCGAGACCTACTGCACCATTTTGAATGACCATACGCTTCCTACGTTGTGGCGGTTTTTCGGGGTGGACCCATGTTACTTTCAGGATGACAATGCCACCTCTCATGTTGCGAGGTCCACAATGGCTTGGTATGGTGACGATGGGGTTAATCAAATCGACTGGCCTGCGCAGAGCCCGGATCTTAATCCTATCGAGCACCTCTGAGACGAGTTGGAGCGTCGACTTAAGGGGTGCCCCCACCGTCCGAAATCAGCGAAGGAACTGACCTGTCTACTCCAAGCCGAGTGGAGGAAAATACCGCTAGCCGTCATACAACGCCTAATTGAGAGTATGCCCCGGAGGGTCGCAGCTGTAATCGCCGCTTGTGGAGGCTCCACCAACTATTGAAGGTGAATAAACTTCGTTTTCTTTTGCTATCACAGGTGTCTAATTACTTGTTGGTAGATAGTGTATTTCGAACCGGAAACGCTATCCAACAAAGAGGGAATTTTTCAAATCGGATTCTTAGAAGTAGAGATATTGACAAAAATAAGATATACACTGAGTGGCCAAATTATTATGACCACCTGGTTAGTACGTGGTCATAATAATTTGGCTTCTCAGTGTATTGTGACACTGAGTGTTCCATGTTATAATAACAGTATGAATGTTTGCACGGCCGTAATTATTTTGACCATCCTTTACCTTTAATACTGTTTGAATTCGTTTTGGTATGGGCTCTGTTAAAATATCGGTAAGTGGCTTGGGGTATATTACCCCAAATGCGGTAAATTGCACCATCCAGCTATTGAAGATTTGATGGTAGTGGATCCATCTGTCTGATGCCCATTTCGATTTCATCTCACAAATGCTCCATTGGATTGAGATCCGGTGACTGGGGAGACCAATGTTGCAAGGAGAAGTGTCCGTGATGTTTCTCCAAACCATCCGCGTACAGTGTGAACACTATAACATGGAACACTGCCCTGCTGGAAGTATCCATACTTTTGGACGGGCAGACGTTGCTCCACATGCATTAAAAAGCCCAAATACTCACACGAAAACATGCCTCAGACGTTGCCTTCGCCAGCTTGACGAGTAGTGACGACGTAAGATGGGTCCGCGCTTTGGAGCTACTGTATCTATATTCTCACCTTTCCAACTGCATGGTGTAGTAGAATACGTGATTCGTCGGACGACATTACCCTTTTCCGCTCATTTACTGCCACATTCTTGTGTTCCTGAACGAACTGGACTTTCCACTTGATCGCTGCAGATAGCAGTGGCTTACGGATATAGCCGTCTGCATCTGTAGCCCATACGATGTAATGTACGGCGAACTGTACGTTGAGAGTTCATCGGACTTGGTCCCTGATTCAGATTATCTTTAATCTGACGAAGTGCTGCCCGTCTGTTGGACTGAACAAGTCTGCCTACCATCCGCTCAGCTCGAGTACGCACGACCATTCCACGTTTAAAGTCCGTCAGGTCGCGTCTTTTACCCTTTATTCATTTTGCAACGCACTATATTAGTCTCTGAATACCTTCAGAATTCTCTTTTATACCGATATAGCCATCTTAAGTTCACAACATTTGCGGGATTGCTACTTGGCAATTAAATGGTCTGGCGGTCATAATAATTTGGCCACTCAGTCTATATCTACGAATCTTGGCGGAGAAACCATGCATTTTTTTAACAAGTTAGTAAAATCATGCAAAGCATTGATTATAATACGCTTTCCAACATACCAGAAATCATTACGCAAGTTATCACTCAAGTTACGAGGAAAATGGCTGTGGAATAAATCTCGGTCCTGTGCCCTGACCTTTGATCCCATTTCGATGATATTCTGCAGAATCGGTTCTGTATACCTCCGAAATAACATGATAAAGTTTTGTCGCAATTGAAGCATTTTTACGTAAGTTATGATGCATAAGGGTTATGGAATAGATCCCGCTCCTAACCTTTGACCCCATTTCGTCCATTTTGAACAGGGTTCGTCCCCGTGCAGGCCCCTACAACATACTAACATTTCATCCAAATCGAAGCATTTTTACGTAAGTTATGACGCATAATGGCGATCGAAGTGATTCCCCTCCTATGTCCTGACCTTTGACCCCATTTCGCCCATTTTCAATAGAATTTGTCCCTAGGTGATCCCTACCACATAGTAAAATTTCATCGAAATCGAAACTTTTTTACGTTAGTTATGACGCATAAGAGCAGTGGAATAGATTCCGCTCCTGTGTCCTAACCTTTGAACCGGTTCAGTATACTTCCGAAATAACATGATAAAATTTTGTCGCAATGGAAACATTTTTACGTACGTTTTTATGCATAAGGGCTATGGAATAGAATCCTGTTTCTGTGTCCTAACTTTTGACCCCATTTCGCCCATTTTCAATAGGATTCGTTGACCCCATTTCGCCCATTTTAAAGGCAGGCCCCTACAACATATTAACATTTCATCCAAATCGAACGATTTTTAAGCGAGTTATCATGCGGACGGACATACGCACAAAACGCGTGACGTAATGAGGCAGATGGGAATCGTGACCATCTGCTCGCAAGAGTGTGACGTCATAAAACTCTAATAGGATCCACACACAACGCGTGACGTATTGAGACAGATAGCGTGACCGCGCGCCAACATCTCAATCGCGAGATTGTTACGTCATAAGATCGTCCCCAGGTGGTCCCCTACCACATAATAAAATTTCATCGAAATCGAACCATTTTTACGCACGTTATGACGCACAAAGGCAATGGAATGCATCCCGCTCCTATGTCCTGAACTTTGACCCCACTTCACCCATTTTCAATAGGGTTCCTTCCCAGGTGGTCCCCTACAATATACTAAAATTTCATCGACATCGAACCATATCTACGCAAGTTATGACGCATAAAGGCAACGGAATGGATCCCGCTCCTATGCCGTGACCTTTCACCCCATTTCGTCCATTTTCAATTGGGTTCGTCCCCAGGTGGTCCCCTGCCACATACTAAAATTTCATTGAAATCTAACCATTTGGTTAGATTTCAATGAAACGCGAGTTATCGTGCCGACAGACCGACAGACGGACGGACAAAGCTGCAGCATATACGCTTCTTCAACCTACGGTTGGAAAGCGTATAAAAGAAAATATTCGGAAAAGGTTTATCGACGTGAGTAGCGTCGGTCCACAAACAATGGTTTTCAGTCGAGATTTTAGAAGATCAGAATTTGCTGCAAATACATCAGAAGCAGAAATTAACACTTAACACTCCCAGGTGGTCAAGCCATTTTCTACCAAAAAATAGAAATTATATGCAAAAGTTTTCCCATCGGGATCTGTATCCGCTGCGAAAAGAATTTTTCAAATCGGAGTTTTGGAAGTACAGATATCGGGGGGGAACGCAATTTACCATTACGCCCCCTAGCGGAAAGTCTATGAATTACTTAAAATTTCGAAATAATATCAGAAATATGTCGCACCGGAAACTCTATCCATTAATGAAAGAATTTTTGAAATTGGAGTTTTGGAAATACAGATTTCGGAGAGGGGGGCGCAATTTACCATTACGCCCCCTAGCGGAAAGTCTATGAATTACTTAAAAATTTCGAAATTATATCAGAAATATGTCGCACCGGAAACTCTATCCAATAATGAAAGAATTCTAGAAATCAGACCATTAAAAGCAGAGATATTGAAAAAATAAGATATACTTCTCCTCCCTGCGGAGAAACCTGCAATATTTAAAGAACAAAATAATCATAACAGGTTTCTTGACGTAAGTGGCATCGGTCCACGAATGATTTTTTCAGTTATGATTTTAGAAGCTCATATTTTGCGGCAAATGCGTCAGAAGCTGAAATCAACACTTATGCCCCTTGGTGGCCAAACCATTCTTTACCAAAAATTAGAAATTACACGCAGATGATGTCGCATCTGGTGCTGTATCGCACGAAGAAAAATAATTTAAAATCGTAGTTTTAGAAGTAGAGATATCGTGGGAAACACAATTTACTTTTACGCCCCTATCGCAAAATCTATAACTTGAGGAAGCGACTGTACCTAAAATACTCTTCGACATAAATACAATCAAATGGCTTGAGATTTTTTTCAATCACATCTTCAGAAGCGAATATATGGAATAAGATGTGCTTTGAATTCCATGCCATCTGCGTTTACGCCCACTAGCGGCGTAAATGCAGATGGCATGGAATTCAAAGCTGGAGCATATACGCTTTGAAGAAGCGTATATTCTCCAGCTTTGTCCGTCTGTCCGCACGATAACTCACGTGAAAATGGTTCGATTTCGACGAAATTTTAGTATGTCGTAGGGGACCACCTGGGGACGAACCCTATTGAAAATGGGCAAAACAGGTTCAAAGGTCAGGACATAGGAGCGGGATCCATTACATTGCTCTTATGCGTCATAACTTGTATAAAAAAGGTTCGATTTTGATGGAATTTTAGTATGTGGTAGGGAACCACCTGGGGACAATCCCTATTGAAAATAAATGAAATGGGGTCAAAGGTCAGGACATAGGAACGGGATCCATTCCATTGCCTTTATGCATCATAACTTGCGTAAAAATGGTTCGATTTCGATGAAATTTTGGTATGTGGTAAAGAACCACCTGGGAACAAAACCTATTGAAAACGGGCGAAATGGGGTCAAAGGTCAGGACATAAAAGCGGGATCCATTTCATTGCCTTTATGCGTCATAACATGCGTGAATATGGTTCGATTTCGATGAAATTTTAGTATTTGGTAAGGAACCACCTGGGGACGAACCCTATTGAAAATGGGCGGAATGGGGTCAAAGGTCAGGGCATAAAAGTGGAATCCATTCCATTGCCTTTATGCGTCATAACATGCATAAATAAGGTTCGATTTTGATGAAATTTTAGGGTGTGGTAGGGAGCCACTCAGGACAAACCCTATTGAAAATGGGCGAAACGGGGTCAAAGGTCAGAGCATAAAAGCGGGATCCATTCCATTGCCTTTATGCGTCATAACATGCGTAAATATTGTTCGATTTCGATGAAATTTTAGTATGTGGTAGGGAACCACCTGAGCACGAACTCTATTGAAAATGTGCGAAATGGGATGAAAGATCAGGACACTGGAGTGGGATCCATTCCATTGCACTTGTGCATCATAACTTACCTAAAAATGTTTCGATTGTGACAAAACGTTATCATGTTGTTCCGGAGGTATAGTGAACCGGTTCTGTTGAATATCAACGAAATGGGGTCAAAGGTCATTGCACAAAAGCAAGATTTATTCCACAGCCATTATTCTCATAACTTGCGTAAAACTGCTTCTATTGCAACAAAACTTTATCATGTTGTTCCGGAGGTATAGTGAACCGGTTCTGTTGAATATCATCGAAATGGGGTCAAAGGTCAGGACACAGGAGCGAGATTTATTCCAAAGCCATTATCCACATAACTTGAGTAATAATTTCTGGTATGTTGGAAAGCGCATCATAATCAATGCATTGCATGATTTTACTAACTTGTTACAAGCTAAAAACGGGGGCAAAATACTCTTCATGATGATTTTTCGAGTGAACTGTTTCAAATAGAAATACTCGCTGACGCTCTCTGTTGGAAGAATTTTGAATAATGAAAAAGTAAAAACTATCCGAAACGTATTTTTGATAGCGAAAGCTATGTATGATAAGGAAAATATTCTAATCGGACTAATAGTTTGAAGAGACATGATGATTACAGACAGACGGAAAAAGTGATACTTTTAACACGTACTTTTTTTCAAAAGACCTGCTGAAAAAGAAAAGCATTACTCCAAGACTACTCGCAAATGGTGGGAATTATTCTCGTCCTTATATGTTTTCTTTTATGTTATTCATGCGTTGAATCACAGGTAGGACAGCCTCGTAATTTAAAACAGGTCCAACACAAAGCCACAGTCTTTTAGGAATAAAAGACGGTGTATCGGTGTTGGGCCCAGGTTAATATGCAACCTGGGACGCCTCTTCAAAGATGTTGGCGCTCCGAGAAATGAAATTATTGGAAAATGATGGACTAACCAGAAATGAGAGGAATTACCAGTCCTTAATTTTCCGATTCTAGGCTAGGGTGAAAACCAATACATCAAATACAAAAACAACATCGTTATCTTAATGAATGTTTAATCTTGTATAGCTCCCTTTATTGGAGAGGGCCAAATATCGGCTCCCTAAACCGCTCAATAATCGGCTACGCTGAGACGTAGCTTGTTGCTCAGCTGCACGAACGCAGGTGTGTCTGGGACGACCCTTAGTGAGGACTTGGAATTAGAACAAATCAGCGAAAACTCACGAAGTGATAAGAAAAGACTGACTATGAGCAAACTGTCGTAAAGCTCAGATTAAACAGCTGATGCCATCTCATCACACTGTCTGGAAATTGCATTCCTATGCAGAAGGGAAAAAGAAATCACAGGAAATTCCTGTTGCTACTGAAACAGCAAAGGACAAATATGAATTACAATAATAAACAAATAAACAGCGCAAAGGCGTAAAACGGGCACTACTGGTTGGGCAGCTGCCCAGGTTCAGCTCAAGAGCACATGGAAAAATCACTGCTTACAATCTCATTAAAATTGGTATTGAAAGTTTTGCACAAGCTTTTGGTACTGTTTTCAGTTTTCCCGCCATTATTTGTCGCTTACAGAATTATTCTTATAATAAGCTTCGGCACTTTCGGTTGCTTTGACAAATTAAAATTCATTTCTTGCTCAAAGTATTCAAGGAATATAGTCTGTGAATGCAAGTCAACAGAAAGGTGCTAATGATAATATAGAAGTTTTTCATACGAAATGGTCATAATGATTTCCAAATAGCTGTCTACGTACAATAAGTTAAGTTAACTTATATATTAACTTATCGTACGTAGACAGCTATTTGGTAACCATTAAGAAAGGTGCTAATTATTATACATGTATATAAATCAGTCCGAAATGAAGTCGCCATCGTTTGTCATGGCGTGTTTCTCTCGTTTGGGCTGACCGTCCCTGGAGAATTGTGGCGGCTTGGATGCAAAGAAGTGAGTAAGTGCGCGTTCGATATCTACCTCTTGGTAAACCTCTGTTCGTCCAGGAAATGCTGCAACAACCGGAAAAGTGATAGTTGCTAGGAGCAATGGCCAGGGAATAAGCTGGGGTGAAGTAGCAGCAGCTCCCAGCCCTAGTCTCTAATCGTGTGACAGGGCCCCCGTGCTGTGTGAGGTGTCGCTCCATCGTGCTGTGTGAGGTGTCGCTCCATCCTGCTGTAGGAGGACGCCCTTGCGGTTCAGCAGTGCTGGTCGTTTCGAAGGGAATGATGCGTGCAGATTGTCCAGATGATGGCAGTACACATCAGCAGTGACAGTGGTGTTGTCTGGCAGTAACTCAAAAAATACGACCCCTCGCATATCCCGCCAAACAGACAGCAAGACCTTACGTGGGTGTAGGTTGGCTTCCGATGTCGGCGTGTGATTCTGTTTTTGGGTTCAGCCACTGCTTCTGGGTTCTGACATTGTCATAGAGGACCCATTTCTCATCACCTGCCTCAATCCGGTCCAAGAACGGTTCAACTTTGTCACATACAGGCAGAGAAACGCATGCATTCATGCGATTTGCTTTCTGCTCAACTGTGAGACTCTGCTCTACTCAGACTCTGCTCTCGTACACCTTCCCTAGTTGACGCAGATGCATGATAATGCTCATGTACGTAGTCCCCAGCTGTTCTGCCAAAACCCGCGTGGGCACACGTGGGTCTGTGTCCACTAAGGTCTTCAGCATGTCCAAGACTGTCGGTCTCCACTCAAGTCTTCAGCATATCCATATCCACTATCGGTTTCCACTCAGGTCTTCAGCATGCCCATATCCACGGTTGGTCTCCACTAAGGTCTTCGGCATGTCCATATCCTCTGTCAGTCCGTACTAAGGTCTTCAGCATGTCCATATCCACGGTCGGTCTCCATTAAGGTCTTCAGCATGTCCATATCTACTGTCTGCCTCAGCTAAGGTCTTCAGCATGTCCATATCCACTGTCAGTCTGCACTAAAGTCTTCAGCATGTCCATATCCACGGTCGGTCTCCACTAAAGTCTTCAGCATGTCCATATCCACTGTCTGTCTCCGTTTAAGTCTGTATAATGTCCATATCCACAGTCAGTCTGCACTAAGGTCTTCAGCTTGTGGGACCACCTTGATCGTGTTGTAAGCTCTATAGATCCTCCGCTATGTACCCTACAGCAGCTGTCAGATATACTGCAGTTAGCATGGCTCCAGATGCTTGTGGACACCTTCCAGCACTTTACTGACTCACTCCCAAACCTTCTAGCTGCTGTCCGCCCTGCCCCCGGTGGTTACTCTGGATATTAGCTGGTGGTCACAATAATGTGACTCGCCCGTGTATAATGGTAGGTACTTATTATTTTTCAGTGTATGAAAACATAGGATTTATTGAAACTTAAGCCGTGTATCACCAAGAACCATACGTGATAGAAGGTATCTAATATCATATTTGACTTCAGCATAAAGCAATCCTGTTAAAATCACATAATATTTCTAATGGGACAAAATAAAAGTTTTAGTTTGTAGACCACAGTTTTTAGGCAGTGCTTACGAAAACTAATTACACTGTCTATTCAATGCCCTATAACGAAGTAAATTTCTCCGTCATTTTTGTCCACGCCGGGGCTCGAACCCGGGTCCCCTCATTCCGGAATAAGACACTCTACCAATTGAGCTACGCGGACGTTCGTTTACACTGCTATCTGCCTTGATATCGTGTGTGTCCTGCTGGGCAGGCACGTCACATCTCCTCCCCCTAAAGAGGGCCTGGGGCATGGCCCACGGGTCAACCGTGACCATGAATCGTCGCAGGCAGCCATCCGCTGTAGAACGTGCACATGAGAACTCCCTGTCAAACTGGTGTGTGGAATGCAACGTCACACACATTTATTTTTCGAAGCACTGAAGGAGGGATTCTCTTATTTTCCCTCTCTCGCGGTGTGGAAAGAAAAGTTCAGGCGCCATTATAACGAAGTAAATTTCTCCGTCATTTTTGTCCACGCCGGGGCTTGAACCCGGGTCCCCTCATTCCGGAATAAGTCGCTCTATCAATTGAGCTACGCGGACGTTCGTTATCGCTGCTATCTGCCTTTATATCGTGTGTGTCCTGCTGGGTAGGCACGTCACAACCCCAGCGCGTCAATTCTTTTTCAATGACCACGTCGCTCTGTGGTAAAACGCAAATTTGCCTGCGGCGAGGTTTGAACCTGCATCCTTCTTCTTCTTTGGAGCTGAATACTTTCCCAGTTAAACTACACCGACGGAATTCATCGCTGCAAATTTGCCGTCTTGACATGTGCTTCCCCTCTGTAGTGCGTCACAGTTTTCAACAACAAGACAAGTACACTTCATACTGCAATTCATTTGACACTTAACTTAATTCATACAGCGTGCTGAGAACATTACCTATTTTAACGTTTCTCTGTAGATAAGTTTAATAATTTTGTTTTAACTCTGAGTACAATCTGCTCATACAAAATCGGTTGACTAATCGAATTTAGCTCTGCTCATATACTATACTTCGCTCTTAATACAATCGGCCTTACATCTGCGTAAACATTGGAGCTGAGCTTAGAACGTTTAACGACGTTTGATCGCATTTTGACACCACTGTCAGGCTGCCAACCCTTGCGAACTTTTCGGGAGGAACTCTGTGGCGTTAAGTGATAAAATATTTAACGAGAAGAAACCAAATTTACATAAGAACACAGAAACTGAAAAAAGAAGGTTAAATTAGAAGTATACGTTGCAGGACCAATAATCTCCTTCATTGTATCTCTGTCCCGAGAAGTCTTTCTTCCTCTAAAGACCTTGCCAAAACAATAGATAGATGTCATTATTTGCCATTACTTTTGCCATGAGTACCACATAGCTACATATTTAAATATCTGCTAACAGCTACTAATTTTAAATTGAATAATATCTTAAAAACACAAGCTTCTTCGTGCTGACAGCATTTGGCCGAATAAAATTAATTTACTTGGAATTTCTGAGCAAAACCCGAGAAAAATAAAAATCAGACGAATTGCTATTAATTTGTCTGGCACTATATATAACTTTATCTGTTCTTTTTTTAACATAAAGTATCTTCAACGGAGCCATCTTTGATATCTATATAATAACATAAACGCAGATTCATTTTCCATATTTCTAATCATTCATTTATTTTAATTTTGCTGCGATAGCAAGTCTGAAAACGTATGGAACGATCTCCAAAAGTATCACATATGAGCTGTTATTCTATCTACAAACAGCTGCTTAGAAAGCTTCTCCTTCACAGAACAGATACTCTAACATTTTTGGAACAATCTTTTGCAGAAAAAGTATGTCTTACACGACACGTTATCTCCCGAAAAACATATTAAAGAAATCAACGCGGCGTATAAATGGAAATAAATAATCTGCTTTATTAGACGGAAACCATAACTAACGCTACGTTAAAGAACTGAGACATAGCAATAAACTTTTTCTTATCTTATTTTATCTATGCTTCCCAATCCTATCAAAAGCTACTGGCTCTTGCAGGTTAAAAAGAAAATAGCCAGCTCTTACCTCTCAACCTGAAATCATGTCACTCTTGAAAGCAATAGGAAAGGACAGTTTTCTGAATGGCGCAGAGTCTGTTGGCTTGCATTTCCTTTTATCGGTAAAGCTAAGTACGGACTGCCTTCAAAGTGGTGCATCATTCACAAAGCGA
Organism: Macrothele yani; assembly: GCA_039090855.1. NCBI lineage: Eukaryota > Metazoa > Arthropoda > Arachnida > Araneae > Macrothelidae > Macrothele > Macrothele yani. The sequence continues at coordinate 121,237,330 of CM076989.1, forward strand.
TCTACTGACATCTAGATGGATATCTGACGCAAAGAAAGCAAAGCAACGTTTGCCTGGCATTTGCCTTCGCAGTTCAGTAAATATGCATTAGCTAAGTCGTTAGCTAAGGAGAAATCAATGTGTGTCGTCAGGTTTATCCTGTATTGAAAATAGTTTTTGAAAGTAGATTTTCCAATTCAGCGATTTTAATGAAAGATAAAAAAAAATATTTCGTGTAGCAATACCTTCCTCTTCTCTAGGGCATTTACAAAATACCATACGCGTGCTGTCGTTGCGTTTGTCCGTCAGTTTGTAGTTAAAAATTATTACTACTCTTTTAAATCATCATCAGCATTAACTTAACGGGACATTTAAGCCCGGTGTTGTACCACCAAGCCTATTCATTGTTCTCTATCATACGGGGGGTGATCAAAATAAAAAGTAAATGGTGCCCCGCTTGCTGCGGAAGCAAAGCAGAAATGCCTGACGTAAATTGACATTAACCCCTAAATCTCGCACGTGTCGTCCTGTCCAGAAATCAGTTTTGCAGCAAATGCCAGTAGTCCTTCAGACTGCAAGGAGTGTACAAATATGTTTCTCGCTTGTTCAATGCTATGGTTATGTCGAAGTTCGAGAAAAGCGCAAACATGAAACTGTGAATTTCTCTCTTATTTTTTTTTTACTAATATCCTATTTCAGTAGGATCTTCCACGCAGCCGAGAGTTCGAGGGAACGGTTCTCGTATCAAGGGTCAGGGTGCATGAATATTTTGACGCTTTCTCTAGTCAGGGTGATAATGAGTCTCGCGGAGGGTGGTGTCTCGCGGAGGGTGGTGTCTCGCGAAAGATGGTATCTCGCGAACTGCCTTTCTCTCTTTTCCTCTTTTTTTTTGTGTAATGTCCTATCTCAGTAGGATCTTCCATGCGGCTGAGAATTCGAGAGACGGGCTCTCGTTGCAAGGGTTGGGTGCATGAATATTTCGACGCTTTCTCTATCTCTAGTCAAGGTGAAATTGAGTCTCGCGGAAGGCGATGTTTCGCGAACTGTATTTCTCCCTTTTCCTTTTTTTTTCTAATATCCTATCTCAGTAGGATCTTCCACGCAGCCGAGAGTTCAAGGAAAGGGCTCTAGTTGCAAGGGTTGGGGTGCATGAATATTTCGACACTTTCTCTATCTCTAGTCAGGGTGATATTGAGTCTCGCGAACTGCATTTCTCTCTTTTCCTTTTTTATTCTAATATCCTGTCTCAGTAGGATATTCCACGCAGTCGAGAGTTCGAGGGAAGGGCTCTAGTTGCAAGGGTTGGGGTGCATGAATATTTCGACGCTTTCCCTATCTCTAGTCAGGGTGAAATTGAATCTCGCGGAAGGCGGTGTCTCACGAACTGCATTTCTCTCTTTTCCTTTTTTTTTTCTAATATCCTATCTCAGTAGGATCTTCCACGCAGCCGAGAGTTTGAGGGAAGGGCTCTAGTTGCAAGGGTTGGGGTGCATGAATATTTCGACACTTTCTCTACCTCTAGTCAGGGTGATATTGAGTCTCGCGAACTGCATTTCTCTCTTTTCCTTTTTTATTCTAATATCCTGTCTCAGTAGGATATTCCACGCAGTCGAGAGTTCGAGGAAGGGCTCTAGTTGCAAGGGTTGGGGTGCATGAATATTTCGACACTTTCTCTATCTCTAGTCAGGGTGATATTGAGTCTCGCGAACTGCATTTCTCTCTTTTCCTTTTTTATTCTAATATCCTGTCTCAGTAGGATATTCCACGCAGTCGAGAGTTCGAGGGAAGGGCTCTAGTTGCAAGGGTTGGGGTGCATGAATATTTCGACGCTTTCCCTATCTCTAGTCAGGGTGAAATTGAATCTCGCGGAAGGCGGTGTCTCGCGAACTGCATTTCTCTCTTTTCCTTTTTTTTCTAATATCCTATCTCAGTAGGATATTCCACGCAGTCGAGAGTTCGAGGGAAGGGCTCTAGTTGCAAGGGCTGGGGTGCATGAATATTTCGACACTTTCTCTATCTCTAGTCAAGGTGATATTGTGGCTCCCGGAAGGCGGTGTCTCGCGAACTGCTTTCTCTCTTTTCCTTTTTTTTTTTCTTCTAATATCCTATCTGAGTAGGATCTTCCACGCAGCCGAGAGTTCGAGGGAAGGGCTCTCGTTGCAAGGGTTGGAGTGCATGAATATTTCGACGCTTTCTTTATCTCTAGTCAGGGTGATATTGAGTCTCGCGAACTGCATTTCTCCCTTTTCCTTTTTTTCTAATATCCTATTTTTAGCACTGAGTGACTTTTGGCTATTTTCGAAACTTAGCCGCTACGGCTGCGCTGTGGTCTAAGCGATGGCTTCTAATTTTTTTTTTTTTTTTTTTTGATTGAGGTTTAACGACCACCGTGAGCAACTCAATGGGCTATAAGCAGTCGCCCGTCCCTAATTTAGGGTCACTGGTTCCAGGGAAGGGAGAGAGCCAGTGCCGTAAGACAAACACAACATCCATGCCAGACCGGGATTCGAACCCGGATTTTCTTACGGACGAATGATCAGAGGCCAGCGCCTTAGACCACTGCGCCACCGGGGCGGCATGGCTTCTAATCATTCGTCCGAGATGGGTACGTGTTTGAATCCCAGTGAGGCATGGATGTTGTGTTTGCCTTACGGCACTGTCTCTCTCCATTCCTTGGAGTCAGTGTCCCTAAATTTGGGACGAGCGACTGCTTATAGCCCGTTGAGTTGCTTACGGTGGCCGTTAAACCCCCAATAAAACAAACAAACTTAAAGCAGTTTTGAAAGGTAAATGTTTTCACTCTGCGGAAGTCATCAAAGGTAATGTAACGAGGTTCTTAAAAAGCAATCCGAAAACGGACTTTTAGGAGTGTTTCCAACAAAGGCAGAGTCAGTGGCATAAGTGAATGTAAGTGTGCCAAGGGGGATTATTTCAAAGTGGATTAATTTGTGTAACTATACTTTTAAATATTTGTCTTCGGTAAAACAATTCCCCTTAGTTTTTGATCCCGCATTGTATGTTTCCTCCTTAGGTCTTGCTTTTATTCTTGTCAGATTTTTAAACAACTAGTCCATGGACCTAGGGCTGGGTCTTTCCCTCGGATTTACCTTATTTCTTTCGTTTACCAGCTGTTAGAAAAGCGTTCATACTGGATGAAGTGCTCTGTCGCAAGGGTTCATTAGTCCTTCGCTTGTGAGGATATTTAGCTGTTCTGGGGCATTAGCTATATTTTCCCGGATGATGAAACACATAAATTAGCAGTTAAATAAGAGCATTATCTTCTGCAGTGGTGCTCATTTCTAAATGCAGTATATGGAGAACAGGCCATGGATTTGTTCATTCTAATTGTTGTATTCTACATTACAGTGAAACCCGAGCTGGCTGTCATTTGCATTTGGCGGTCACTTGCCAAATAGGGTGGTTTCTTGTGGCCCGGATATTATCACCAGTAGAAACAATGCATAACGAACCTTTATACAAGAGGTTAGCAAAGTGCGCTGAAATCAGCTCGAATAAATATGTTCTCTGTCTAAGAAGTCAACCGAACGCGGCTGGAACCAGAGATGGAAACGGGTCACGGGTCAACGAGTTGACAATTTCTTGCTGGTTCAACGGGTCGGGTCAAGGTGATCCTTACCCGATTTTATTTTTGAAAAAAGAAAAATATATTCCAAAGAAACATGCGCGTTGTGGAATTCTGCAGTCGATAAAAAAACGGAACAGAGGAGTGGGACTGTATGGTGCACAATCGTCTTAGTTAAGAACTCCCCGCCTCCTACGTGTATTTTCTACGAATGCTTTCCTGAGGTGGACGTTCTGCCTTGCCAGCCAGATCTCTGGATTTCTCTCCAATACATCACGTGCGGATCTATACTGGGCGCGGTCTATAGACCCACTAGCAGTTCTGCAACACCTGGTGCAAGAGGCTTCCTGGAAAATACCGCACGATCCTATTCTGCAGTTGTATGGATCCTTTTGAAACCCTTAGATCAATGTATTCCCAACTGAGGTGGCTTTTCGTCAGGTTGATCTGCCCATAATGAGCATTATTTCGCGTCAATAAATGTAAAACTATACTAATAACTCGAATTTATAGGCGAAACGTAGAATTCAAAGTTTCCTAGCTTTCGCACATCAACCATATGGCTTTTTTCAAAGAAGACAGACAGCAGACTGAGTAATAAAACGCTTCAACAATTTGAACATGGTGACGTGTGTGGTTTTTTTTTGTTTTCTTTTTTTTGAATGGAGGTTTAACGACCGCCGTGAGCAACTCAATGGGCTATAAGCAGTCGCCCGTCCCTAATTTAGGGTCACTGGTTCCAGGGAAGGGAGAGAGCCAGTACCGTAAGACAAACACAACATCCATGCCTGATCGGGATTCGAACCCGGACCCCTTACGGACGAATGATCAGAGGCCAACGCCTTAGACCACTTCGCCACCGGGGCGGATGTGTGTGTGTGTGTGACTGGACAATAAACGAATCGATGCGAATGCAATCATTCATTCAAAGATACGAGGCGGCGTGCTGGTTTGACAGGAGGTATCCTGAATGGAAAACGAAAGGCATTCATGATTTGAAGATCTGGTACCAAATTCATGGCAACTGTAAAGAAACGCTGTCATTTTATGACTCGTTGTTGGTAATGATATCAAAGGTTTCCCAAATGGCAGTAGATTTAAGGATAGGGTAGGAAGCTAATTTCTTTATATCATCATACTCGTAGGAACAGAGGACTTGAACTACAGTAGATTTCACTGAATAGGACCGTGATAACTTTACCATTCCTTGTGTCTCTTTTATACTCGATGGCTCTGATTCTAAACGAATGATTGGTAATTCTAATTTCACTTTGAGCGGCCAGGATGTTATAGATGGATGATAGAAACACCTGCTTGGTTGGAAAGAGAGGATTGTCTAGGTTTCTCTTAAGCTTGTCATATGAAGTTGTTGGAGACCTTATGCTGACACCAAAATTTATTTTCTCGAGTGCGTTCTTGAGTTGATAATAAACATTTCCTATGTAGAGAATTGAGCTTAGGTAGTGTACAGTAGCTGCCGCATAGAAAGATTAAAACGACTGGTTGGTTTTTTTTTTTTTCGATATAGATGTGTACCAGGTTCGAAGTGTATTGTGCATCAGTGGCCAATTCGATGACGTTTTTTAATTCACATCGTCCAGAAAGAACTTCATAGGAGACTGCGAAGCCTCTTCTGATTCAAGAACGGAAGAAAGCTGACCTATAATCAAAGAGGCAAAAACAGCTGCGTAGAAACAGGCTGGGGGATGATATGAGTTTATAATAGACTTGGGTAGGAAGGCGATTTTCTTAGTAAAACATCTAAATACGGTAATTCACTATTGTGTTCAATCTCCATAGTGAAATTGATAGCAGGTTGTATTTCTTTGATTTTATCGAAGGAAAACGGAAGAGTCTCTTTTCCGTGAGGCCACATGAAAAATACGTCGTCAACATATTGAAGCCAAGAGGAAGGCCTTTGGTTGATGCTGGTAAATACATGCTGCTGAAACACTTTGGGTATCATTACCAACAGTGAGTCCCGCAATAAATGCGTCTCGTAAGAGTTACCACGAATTTAGAACCAGTTCTTCAAATAATGAAAGCCTTTCGTTTTCTTTTCAGGATACTTGTGCCACATCAACACGATGCCTCGTACCTTTGAACGAAACATTCTCATCTATTCGTTCACTGTCCAGTCAAGTCACCGTGTTCAAACTGTTGAAGCGTTCTATTGTTCAATTTGCTGTCTCCATTTCTTGAAAAAGCCATCTGGTCCATGTGCAAAAGTTGGAAATTTTGAATTCTGCTTTCCGCCGATAAATTTGGATTACTAACTTTAGTATTTTAAGTATGGTACTTAATGTACAGTTCCTAGTTATTAAGGTGGTTCCACCTAAAATCTCTGCCTTATGTTTCCAATGGTAAGAATTCTTTACATATTTTCTTCGTAATTAATGTATTCCCAAGGATGAAAATTTGCACCTCGATAAAACTAACTTAAAGTTGTAGCATGGGATACTTAATACTTGCTAAAACATAACAATAATTAAGCATTCTAGCATTTGTTTGTCTACTGACGACTTCAATGCACAGGGCACGCCATCTATTAACAGGTCTGAACATTACTCTAAGAAAAAAAATGATTGATTTTTAATATAATTCTGGTTATGCTTCAGCAAGTATTAAGTATCCCATGCTATAACTTAAAGTTAGTTTTATCGATGTGCAAATTTTCATCCATGGAAGTACATTAATTGCGAAGAAAATATGTAAAAAAGTTTACTATTGGAAACATAAGGCAGAGATTTTAGGTGGAACCACCTAATTAGTCAATAAATGTGTTCATTCGCATCTGCAAATTTTATCATATATTTCTTACTTCCTAGGCTACCATCAATCTAAGTTTCGTATCTGTCACCTGCTTCCCAATTGAGGTGACACATATTTTACATGGAAAATTTAGGAATATCTTTACTTCGATTAGAACTTATGATCATCTTCAAAGAGGTAAAGATTTTGCGAACTGCAGTTGAAAAACGCAATCGTTAAATACCAGTCTAAAAACGTTCGGTCTGTTTTTATCGCGAAATACCAGTTTAAAAACGTTCATTTCTTTTAAATGTGTATACCCTTTTCCAATGCGATAAATAGTTTTCCATTTCATAAGGAAAATAAAATCCGTTAAATATGTTTGTCGCTGAAAGAGATTTTCAAGCCTAACATAACAAACATATCTGTGAGTTGAAGGTCGTCAGTAAATTCTTATTGGCAAAAGATTGTAAAAAAATCGATAAGCTTTCCGATATAGGCTGTTACAAGCATATTGATATACTTGAAGGTCTGAGCGAGGTGCTTAGAGATTGCAGCTGAGGAAAAAAATCTCGAGTAGCTACAACTTGGAAAATCTCAAGTTTGATCTGGAAAGTGCGTATTTTAAGTTGATTGAGACTTCAGAGGCGTGGTACGAGATGGGAAGTATTTGATGAAAGTATGGAAAATATGCTGTCAGAAGAAATTCATGACTTTATTTATTCCGATATTGATCTGGGATGTACTTCAATTTGCATTGTGATCAGATAGGAGTTTCCCCAATCTGCGTAGAATGGAATTACCTTGAGAAATGTTTTAAAGTAAAAGCAACATAATCCTAAGAATGTTCAGATACATAATTATAAAGTTCTGCAACTTCTCTGCGACAGTTTGATGTAAAGGAGCGCATTTAAACCAAAATAATTCTCTCCGGTAGCATTTTAGGACATTTGAGGAAATAAATGAATTACAAACAAAAAACGTTTCAGGATCTAAAATATGCATACCCAGAGAATCTTTCAAAAACGTAATCAACAAGGAAAAAACTCCATCGGATTTCCTGATAATTAAACGCATTTTGCAACTCCTGAAATATTAAGTCGCTAAATCTTGACTGTCTATGTAAAATTTTGGAGCAAGGTATATCAGATAGAATAACACGCTGAGAGATGGTTGATTTCATTAGAAAACACGGTAGATAAATAAATCTACAGAAAATAAATGTACAGAAATTATTTTACAGGAAGTTGCCAACAAGTAGTGATCAACACTAGTAATTACTTTCGAGCAGAATTTAAGCAAAAATAATTCACTAATTCACGTTGAAAAACTGCTTAAAAGAACTTCTTGTGTTTTGGAAAGTGATAAAAATAAAATTGTAAATTCCATGTCATATAAAACGACATGAGTTCTTTAAAATTCGGAGAAGGTCGGATTTTACGAATATTAGTATAGTTTTTGGGGTTATTGTGGGACAAGGGACACATTCTACAAGAACGAAGCTAACAACAGAAAATTTACGTATTTTCCGGCTTTGTGGGCGCTATTTTTTTCCTGAAATAAGTCTCGAAAATTTGCCGTGCAATGTAGAAAACTGCCGTGAATAGTCAGTGTTTCACTCGGATTAAGGCGGTTTACAGAGCATAAGCACGCCGCCTGGCGTTCATCCACAAATTTTCGGTAGATAAACCCCATATTAACGGTGTTTAAACTGTTTGAACTGTTAATGTATTTTAACCTTGACAATATGGCAACGTTCTTCTTAAAGACATATTCTCACCTGCAATCAGTCGACTGGCAACACTTCTGTGGACAATACGTTTTTATTTCCCGGTCATTAGACTGTTATTGAACATTACGGTATGATACTGTAAAATTACGGTTTATTGACTGGCCAGTCAGCTGCCGGGGTATCTACCGTCATTTGGCCCTGCAAATCTTTACAGTGTGTGTCCTGGAGACCGAAGCTTTGTTGCTATAGCAGCAAGAACCGATTTTCAACAGCTGCTGGTGTGACGCCATTTCATCTAAATGTTTCTGACATCATATCAGAAACATTTAGATGAAATAAATGTTTCTGACATTACATTTAGATGAAATTCCAGTCAGAGGCGTCCATGGTTCAGGTTCAAAGGAATCATCCGCAAAGGGATGCGTGCAACCAGTCCTCTTCGCAGCAGACTGCGACGAACTGTGAAGGCAGAAAATGCCATACCGGTTGCAGTGTTCTACTGTTGTGCTAAAGCTAGCGAAGATGCGGAACGATTTGTCAGTGCCATACGCATGAGGTATCGGTCATCGCGCTGTGTCGTCATATTTCTTGGTCCACTGTCGGATTGTCGATGCATCTTGTTCTCCTCGGTCCACTGCAGCCACACGCGTATCACTGTGGTGGCGTTATGTCCCGTCTGAACCGCAACATCGCGGTAGGAGAATGTACCTTCACGCAGACCAATCATTCGTCCCCATTCAAACCCTGTCGTATGGTGATATTTCGCCCTACGTCGTCGCCGAGGCATTATTGAATCCTGGAGACACTTTTACAACTGGCTGTCCGCGATGCACTACTCTTGTGTATCCTAAACTACTCTCTCTTTATACTCCTCACTCGACCGTCCAGAGGGCGCTGCCCGGCCCAGACATGCGCAATGGCACTGCACTTCTAATCATTTGCATGTCCTACCCTGGTCTGCATATCACATAAGTTTCACGGGATTATCATCATTCTTTCATAGCGTTGCAATTTTCACAAGCAGAAGTTTATTTATAATCTGACGTCTTGTTCTAGACATATTCTCAAATTTATGGTGACCTTGATAAGAGTTCTTGCCTACAGTTTGATTTGCATAATGGTCACGATACACCCGTTCTTGCAAATCGCGACATTTCTGCAACACATAAAAGTTCGTGATCAGATTGTCGTGAACGGATTTTACGGCGACTTTCCCCTGAATTTCACGGCCTGAGGATTATGAGCCGCCGCGGATTATACGTTGGAATGTTTTTTCTTTTCCTGAATTTCACGGTCTGTGGATTATATGAAGAAAAATATGGTATGCGCTATTGCAGCCAAGTTTGTATCTTCACAAACCGGCAATTTTTAGTGTTTCTGGCTTTTTACTTGTCCTGGGGTCAGTAGCATTAAACACAGACAGACATCTCAGATGATTCAATGAGCCTGCGGTCGCATACGTGTGATGTTTGTTTGTTTGTTTGTTTGTTTGGAGGTTTAACGACCACCGTGAGCAACTAGGTGGGCTGTAAGCAGTCGCCCGTCCTGAATTTAGGACCACTGGTTCCAGTGAAGGGAGCCAGTGCCTTAAGACAAACACAACATCCATGCCTCATCGGGATTCGAACACGGACCCGCTCGTACGAATGATCACTGCTTAGACCACTGCACCACAGGGTCGGCATAAGTGTGATTACTGAAATGTTTCAGAGTGTTCGGGAAGCTTGTTTGGAATCTTGAAATTATGACTTTCGTCGTCTTTGATGTTGGACGCTTCCTAAATGTACTCAGGAAGCGATACCTTTTCTGTTACAGGATAATCGTATTTGAGTGCTTTTGTTTGTGTTGAAACATTAGCAGAGTCCTCATTGTCTGATCTGTTTCCAAATGAACATAACTTGCACTCCCCAGATATAATTATTTTCATATTCTTGTCATTTACCACGATGATCGTTCATGCGGTAGTACTGCTGCTGCCTATGCATCATGCATTAGCATTAAATATTGCATTGCATTTCAGAGAACAACGATCACAGAATTACTGCAGCATAATCTATCTATTACAATACGTCATCACTCTCTTGTTCCGCTACGTATTAGCACTCATGATTGATAACATTCGGAGCGGGATGAAATTTTTTCTGACGCTGCTGCAGGAAAGAACGGACATCCTAATAATCATTGTTTTGTACACACCAATCAAGGTTAATAGACAGTAAAGTTTGCTCCTCCCGCCTTCCTCGCAGACAAATAATCGTGACGTCACTGAAAGACGTCACTGTCCTAACATGTGAATCGTAGATCTGAAATGTTGCTATGGAGGAAGATGGCTTGTCAACAATTTTTATTACTCAAACGCAGAACAAAAGCTTACGCAAAACCACATTTACATTAAATACACAAGAAATTCACTGTCATGTGAATATTTTAGTAACGGAGATTTCAAAAATACCTCCCGCTCATTTCTGTTACGTAAAGGGCGGGAAAACGATTATACTTTTAAATGTTAATTTAGTTACAAGGATAATTTTGTTTTTTTTATATAAACCTAGAAGGGAAAACTCACAGCAGGGCATATTACTGTCACATAATAAAGAATTTCTTTATGAGGAATAAGAAAAGCATCTCGGCAACACTCCCTAAATTTTTTTAATTAAAAACTCAAAACGTTATGCATTAAAAAATCTAGCCGAATGTATGAAGATCATTCCAGCTCGTTTACGAATAATAACTCCGACACGCTGCTATGGTGCAGATGCAACGAAACGTGGCAATTAGGTCAGTCGCACGATGGCGATTTGGACAGCAACGTCACATAGCTATCACCGGAAGTGTAGGATGAACATAACCTTGCCATTCACTTAGTAGATGGCAAGGGACACACTACTATGGTGCAGATACAAAGAAACGAGGCGATTAGGTAGTCTTACGATGGCTATGTTGATAGTGACGTCACATAGCTATCACCGGAAGTGTTGGATAAACATAACCTTGTCATCCACTTGGTGGATGACAAGGGACAAGGTGCTATTGTGCAGATACAAAGAAACATGGCGATTAGGTAGTCTTACGATAGCGATGTGGACAGTGACGTCACATAGCTATCACCGGAAGTGTAGGATGAACATAACCTTGTCACCCACTTGGTGTATGACAAGGGACACGCTGCTATGGTGCATATACAAAGAAAAGTGGCGATTAGGTAGTCTTCCTATGGTGATGTGGACAGTAACGTCACATAGCTATCACCGAAAGTGTACGATGAACATAACCTTGTCATTAACTTGGTAGATGACAAGGGACACACGGCTATGGTGCAGATACAAAGAAACAAGGCGATTAGGTAGTCTTACGATGGCGATGTGGATAGTGACGTCACATAGCTATCGCCGGAAGTGTAGGATGAACATAACCTTGTCATCTACTTGGTGGATGACAAGGGACACGCTGCTATTGTGCAGATACAAAGAAACATGGTGATTAGGTAGTCTTACGACGGCGATGTGGACAGTGACGTCATATAGCTATCACCGGAAGTGCAGGATGAGCATAACGTTGTCATCTACTAACCTTGCACACCGATGATCCTAAATATTGATACCACCTGCCTAATATTATGTTATAATCCTCCCCTGCCGCAAAAATAGTTCTTACCCGGCGAGGTATAGACGCTACAAGACCTTTTAAAGGTGTGTTGTGGTATATGATATCGACATGTTACCAGAAGATCCTTTAAGTCTTGTAAGTTACGTGGTTAGGGACCGTAGATCATATTTACTGTTCCAACTCAAAATAGAGGTGCTCGACTGGGGATTTAGGAGGCAAGGGCAATATCTGGAAGTCTTATTCATATTACACAAACAATTCCCGAAAACCAATGTAGTGTGTAGTGGCGCATTATCTGCTGAAAGAAGGCACTACTAGAGAAGTTTGCTGTTGTCATGAATGGATGTACCTGGTTTGAAATGATGCTTAGGTAGGTGGTGGATGTCAGTTTCTTCACATGAATAACTGGACCCAGGGCTTTCCAGCAAAGTATAATGTCCAAAGAATCACCAGTTCGTTCTCGTCCCTTTCTCAATTAATTCATCAAAGAAAGTAATTTTTTCTTACATTAAACTTTAATAGGAATATCTTAAGCCGCAGTCCAGTATTACAGTCATTTGCAAACGTTTGAGACCAGCTGTCCATTTATTGAAAATTAAGATTTTCAAAGAAACAACAATTACTAGTCTGATATATTTGAAAAAATGACACCACAGATGAATACTTACATTCCATTGAACACAAAAAGACCGAAATCAGTACTTTGTGTGACCACCTTTGTTATTTATAACGGACAGAATACGATGTGGCATACTCTCAATGAGCGATTTGCAGTAGTCACTTGAATGGTCTTTGCATCACACGTACTTTATCGAGTTAATCAGAGCTTGGTAATTTAATGGCTGTTTTTCTGGTACCTTGTCTTTTAAAATGGTCCATAAATTTTCGATGGGGTTAACGTCGGGACTGTTATCGGGCCAAACAATCACAATTACATATTCCCTCTGCAGGCAGTCCTTTAATACCTTTGATATGTCGCATGGAGCACCATCATGCTTAAAGACTGTGCATCATTGCACTTGCATATGAGTTAACATCTTCTCACGTAACATTTCCACATAAAAGGAACCAGTCATGGTAGTGCCTGTCGGCAAAACGGATAATGTAGCAATACCGGATGCTGACATAGCACTACATATCATCTGAATAGGCGGACGTCTCACAATGCTACCGGTGAATTTTTCATCAAACCATTTTTGCCTTTCGGTTGTCGAACATGTGCTTCACGTGATTTAAACTGACGCACAGTTGATTCATCGGAAAAAGGAATTTGGCTCCAATTTTCAGCAGTCCACGATTGATGACGCTTCGCAAACCGGAGTGTCTTCTCTTTCATGACAGAGGTTAGTTTAGGTTTATGTGCAGGTTTATAACACTTTAATCCAAAATCTGTTTTTGCGACGTCGGTAAACAGTGCTGATACTAATATCAGACCCTTTTGAATGTAGAAAGGCCATGATTTTTTTTGCACGAACTCCTAGAAGAACGCATGACTATTCGCCTTATGGCATTGCCATCACGTGGGGTTGTTTAACAGGAAGCCCACTTCTCTTTCGTCGCTAAATTCACCTATATCTCGATATTTCAGGATCATATTATGAATAGCAATCTAGCTCAGATTCACCTTTCTGCTTAAGTCACGTTCGGAGTACCCTTCATGATATAAAGTCACTGTGCCTTCTGAGTAACACTTAAGGACACCTTTTTGCTTATTTTTTGGCATATAGAAAGTACGTACAAAACCTCTCAGCATGAAAAACACAAGCAAACTGACGCTCCATGCTTACCCCAACTCTAACAACAGCTGCAGCTGTAGGATGATGCAACACCGAGAGGAAGTTGAGTAATACAGACAGTAGCTGACCCAATCGGCAGAAATCTCTTAACAACAACAGGTGGTATTAAACTTTCGCAAATAGCTCTATATATAATATGTTAGCTAATTATTGTCTTAATACGAATAATGCAGTAATGCGTAGACTTGTGTTCAAAGAACGTCTAAACAGGAAATGGTGATGCTTACATTTCATCAGTGATCGGAAGTAGCGTTGCTACTGTAGCACACTGTTTTTACAGTAACGTGGTGTGTAGCACGGCTACGAATAGAACAAGAAAGATGACACCGAATTTTCGGGTGTAATGAGCACATCTTTTGAATCCGTTCTGACGCAAATAAAAATTTTCAAAGCTATTCAAAGTCCATGGAACCCGTATGGAGAACAGTAGCATCGTACAAAAGAAAGAAGTTTTTCAATCGGGTTTTTAATCCCTCAGATATTGCTGTAAACAGAATCGTGAGCTTACGCGCTCTGGTTGCAGACTTCTGCGTTAAGAAAAATTTGAATGTATATGAGAAACATTTTGCCACGGAAACGCTCTTTAGCGAAGACAAAAATTTGCAAAGCGAACTATCTGAAGCAGATATATGGACAAATACAAGATATGCATCTATGCCTATGCATTATTTTAGGAAGAAAGTATTCTTAAAAAGTTTTTCGATGTGAGCGGTACCGGTCCAAGAAAAAAAAATTTAGTCGAGTTTTCAGGAGCTCAGATTTTGCTGCAAATACATCAGAAGTAGAAATTAACACTTACGGCCAAATCATTCTTTACAAAATATTAAAAATTATATGTAAAACATTTTCCATCAGGACCTGTATGCGATACAGGAAGAAGTTTTTAAATCGGAGTTTTAGAAGCAGAAATATTAGGGAAAATGCAATTTATTTTTGCGCCCCCTAACGAAAAGTCTATGATTTACTTCAAAATTTTGAATTTATATCAAAACATTTCGCATTGAAAAGAGCATCCAACAAAGAAGGAATTTTTCAAATCGGACTCATAGAAGTAGAGATATTGACAAAAATAAGATATACATCTACGCCCCCTGGCGTAAAAACCGTGCGTTATTTTAAGAAGAAAATATTCCTAAAAGGTCTGTCGACATGAGTAGTATCGGTCCGCAAACGAATTTTTTTTAATCGAGGTTTTAGAAGCTCAGATTTTGCTGCAAATACACCAGAAGCGGAAATTAAGGCTTACGCCTCATGGTGGCCAAACCATTTTTTACCAAAAATTAAAATTATATGCAAAGAATTTCCCATCAGGAGTTGCATCCGGTGCAGAAAGAATTTTTCAAATCGGAGTTTTAGAAGCACGGATACCGGGAGAAACGAAATTTACCTCTGGTTCCCCTAGCGGAAAGTCTATAAATTACTTGAAAATTTTGAAATTATATGAAAAACGTGTTACAGTGAAAACACTATCCAACAAAGAAGGAATTTTTAAAATCAGACTCCTAGAAGTAGAGATATTGACAAAAATAAGATATACATCTACGCCACCGGGCTGAGAAACCATATAATATTTTGAAGAACATACTCCGGCAAGATTTACCAATGTGAGTGGCATCGGTACACGAAGGATTTTTCAGTCGATATTTTAGGAGCTCTGATTTTGTGAAAAATACATCAGAAGCAGAAATTATCACTAACGCCCGCTGGCGGCCAAACCGTTCTTTACCATAAATTAGAAATTATATGCAGAAAATTTCGCATCAGGAGCTGTATCAGCTGAAGAAAAAAGTTTTCAAATCGGAGTTTTAGAAGTAGAGATATCGGGGAAAACGCAATTTAATTTTACGCCCCCTATCGGAAACTCCATGCGTTTCTTGAAAAAGTGACTATACCTAAAATACTCCTCGAAATAAATGGAATGGAAAAGTAAAATAATTTTTTCAATCGAATTTTTAGAAGCAAATATATAGAATAAAATGCATTTTTGATTCGATACCATCTGTACTTACTCTCACTACCGGCGAAATCGTGAAACCTTAAAAAAAACGAAATGAAGGATCATCATTCGCATATTTCAATCTTCTCAATGAACAGAGAATTTTTCAAATCGGACTAATATTTGCAGAGATATGGTGTCCACAAGCGGACGGACGGACGGACAGAAGGAAGGACCAACCGATAACATAAATGCGATATCTTTTTTGTACAAAAAAAGTGCTAAAAACTTGGGTAAATTAGATAGTGGGAAACTCTGTTGTTTTTGGATACAGTTTATAATCGATTGCACCTAACTAGCTAGTTATGAACAAGCATATTACGGTCTAATGTATAAAATTGAAGAATCACAATGGAGCTGAAATAAGTTAATATTACTGAACTGGAAATTCATGGATTAGACGGCAAACTAATGCATCTGAGTGGAAGTTTAAAACGGAGAACTGTATGTGTGTACATATACTCAAAATTGAAAATAATTATCTGCAACGCTGAGTTGGAGTTCTCCCAAATTAGGAATGCAAATTTAATGCACAGAAATTAACGCTCACGACCCGAAACTGTGAACTAGGAGTAATTCATCGGAAGTGCGGCCTATAACAGGAATATTGTGTCTTTGTATATAAAATCCAATGATTAAGAGCGAGAACACAGTATGGCGTTAGAAGCCAATGTTCAAACACAGAACATTAATAGGTGCAACTTCTCCGACAGCTCTATCTGTTAAATTACTAATAAACGGAGCTCTGGGAGTTTATGATATTGAATTGGGTGCCCACAGGTACATACTGATGCTCTATATATCCTTCAGTTTCTTTTCTGAATCACAGATTAAATTTGTTTACATATTCTGCAAAATCAAACACTGCTTTGGGTAGAGGCCCTGATTAAAATAGAAGGAAAGCAAATGAGGAGAAGAGGAAATAGAGGGCTTCGTGAACAAGTATTTTCAAGCTAAAAAATTTTTTAATATAAAATTTTATAATCATCGGACATTTTTTGGGCAACGAAATACACTGAAGTGCCAGAAAAACTGGTACACCAGTCTAATACTTGATAGTTCCCCACGGGGGCGCAGGACTTCAGAAATACGACGGGGCATGGACTCCACTAGCTTCTGGAAATATGCTATATACAATGCACACCATACTTCCTGCCGATCAAATTGAACAGAGATTAAAAGGATTTTCAGAATGAACATTTGAAAATCCTTTTTTACGCTTTCCAACCATAGGTTGAAGAAGCGTATATGCTCCAGCGTTGTCCGTCTGTCTGTCAGCACCGTAACTCGCGTAAAAGTGGTTCGATTTCTATAAAATTTTAGCATGCGGTAGGGGATACTGGGGATGAACCGTATTGAAAATGGGAGAAATGGGTTAAAAGGTCAGGGCATAGGATCCGGATCCATTCTATCGTCTTTATGAGTCATAACTTAAAAATGCTTCGATTGCAACAAAACTGTGCCATGTTGTTCCGGAGATGTATTGAACCAATTCTGTTTAATATCGTCGAAATGGGGTCAAAGGTCAGGGCACAGGAGCGATATTTATTCCACAGCCTTTATCCTCATAGCTTGACTAAAAATCCTTCCATTGCGACCAAACTTTAATATGTTGTTCCGGAGGTATAATGAACCGGCTCTGTTGAATATCATCGAAATGAGGTGAAAGCTCAGGGCACAGGAGCTAGATTTATTCCACAGCCATTATCCTCATAACTTGAGTAATGATTTCTGGTATGTTGGAAAGCGTATCATAATCAATGCAGTGCATGATTTTACTAACATGTTAAATGTAAACTGAACAATTTGAAGAAGAGATATAAAGGGAAACGTAATATAAATAGGATGTTTACAAATTTTTAGAACGTTTCTGACAAGGAATAACAGATAATACTAGAAGTTATGGGAATTGAAGCTGCAACAGGATGTTAGACAAATATTCATAGAGCAATACTGCAAGCACACCTTCCTTCCATATCACCATCGTATCGTCGCTATATGCAACTAATCTTCCCAACAACTGCGTACGTTCTGTCCTTCGAATCTATTCTTTTGCGCACATCACTCTGGGATGTTTATGTCATCGCAGGTCTGCAGTATCTTGCATTACACACGCCACATACAATTTTTTCCGGAAACTTCCTTTACAGCATGATGAAAACTTTGAGATGCCTGGAAGTGTCAATGTTTTAAGTTTATGGAGTAGGTCCCCCACAATGTCTGTCTGTCTGTCTGTCTGTCTCTTTCCCTCTCTGTCTCTCTCTCTCTGTTTTTCCGTTTTTAGATAGGAACAACCGCTCTACCTAAGATGAGCTCCTAGATCGGCTGCTGCTGACAAATTTATGATTGGTATACTGCTGAGGTGAGAGGGAATTAGTTAGTAAAATCATGCAATGCATTGATTATGATACGTTTTCCAACCTACCAGAAATCATTACTCAAGTTATGAAGATAATGACTGTGGAATAAATCTCGCTCCTGTGTCCTGACCTATGACCAAATTTCGATGATATTCAACCGAATTGGTTCAGTATACCACCGGAACAACGTACTAAAATTTTGTTGCAATAGAAGCATTTTTACTCAAGTTATGAGGATAATATGGCTGTGGAATAAATCTCGCTCCTGTGCCCTGACCTTTGACCTCATTTCGATGATATTAAACAGAATTGGTTCAGTATATCTCCCATACAACATACTAAAGGTGTGTCGCAATATAAGCAATTACAGTAACCATTTTGTTTTATCTTTAGTCAAGTTATGAGGATAACGGCTGTGGAATAAATCTCTCTCCTGTGCCCTGACCTCTGATCCCATTTCGACGAAATTCAACAGAACCAGTTCAGTGTACCACCGGAACAACATGATAACGTTTTGTTGCCATCGAAGCATTTGTACGTAATTTATGACGCATAAGGGCGATGGAATGGATCCCGCTACTATGTCCTGATCTTTGACCCCATTTCATCCATTTCCAATTGGGTCCGTTCCGAGGTTGCTCCCTACCACATACTAAAATTTCATCGAAATCGAACCATTTTTAAGCAAGTTATCGTGCGGACAGACAGACAGACAGACAGACAGACGAAGTTGGAGCATATACGCTTCTTCAACCTACGGTTGGAATGCGTAAAAAAGAATTGTTTAGTCGTAACATTCGAAAAATCCGCCCGCTATGCAAATATTTCCGTTTGGGGAAAGCAGAAAGTTTGGACACAATTTGTTTCAGGTGCATGGCCAATTTAAAGGATTAAAATTTATTCACAAAGAGTGACACACCATCAAGTTTGCCTTGGAAGATATACGTCTCGAAATTTGTTTTCCATAAAGTGTCTTGCGTGTAAACTTAATATCATATTCAAAGGCTTACCTCAACTATTTGCTCTGTCCTGAAGCGTCTGTCATTTACTCTGATATTCCAGTTTGGTCTCACAGCAAGACATTGATCGCTAGAGATTTTGCGCAATTTATTCTCGATTTAAACTGCCATTAGAATGAACTTAGAGTGTAAGAATTCTTTGCGATAAAAGTGAAACACTTATCTCCCAAACGCGTTGTTCTAGGATACGGAAGAAACAAACCTTCCGAATAAAAGATTAAATCGGTTCATTCGTGATCATTCTGTCGCGAATTGCGTACTGCTTTACACAAACTACTTTGATCGCTAAAGGCAAATTCCTATTACATTTTGCGGTTTGTTCTTCGGATATAATTTTTTGCAGGCGGTTTGAGGATAAACTCCTTCCTACGAACATCTAAATACGTTCATCTGTACTTTTGTTTGAAACCTTTAGTCGCCCACACTTACAAAAGTAAAGTCTGTTAATTCCCCACAAAGTAAATGGTACCAGAAGCTATTACCACAAAGGCGACTGCAAAGAAAAAAAGTGATTCAACATTCTAATGAGTAGTTTCGAAATTAATCTAGTTGAAGTGTTCTTGTCTAGACAGATCGCCTCGATGCATCTGTCTAGAAATTCCTTAATCCTCTCCGATGTCTCTCATTTCTGGAACTGCTGTTCTTAATCACCTAATTCACTCTCGTTCTAGGAAGCAAAACATAAATTTGAATTTAGGGAGCTGAGAAAATGGCTGTTGCAGTTACGTTCGGTTGAGTAAGAGGAAGCCACAGACGGAATTATATGCCTTACTGTTACGCTTACTTTGACCTATGAAGCAATTCCCAGCTTTAGTGTAACTTTCAAGTTAACTGATTTGGTTTAACACTTAAATTAATTGAGCATTAATTTTTAGCTAGGTAGCGTCGAAAGTGTATATTTTTGGCACGTCTTCCGTAAAACAAGATTGTGCCCATGTCATCACTTTTTACGCCTATCCGTCTGTGGAAACCATATCCCCGCAACTATTTGTCCGAATTGAATTTTTTTCTATGTATTAGGAAGCTTACAATCTGAGAAAGATGAACCTTGCATTTACGTTTTTTTCAGGTGCACAACTTCGCCGTTAGAAGGCGTAAATGCAGATGATATCGAATTTAAAATACATTTAATTCCATATATTTGATTCTAACGGGATGTAAGGTCAGGTGATGCGTAACATCACAGCCTCTCCTTGACAAATGTCAACCCCGCCTTCTCGTGGTGCATCCTGTTCCCACTAAAGGGGCTCTGACGACCGCCAATAGCGGTATAAATATACCATCGGGATCAGAGGAAATGCTATCCCACACTCACCAACCCGCTTGGCCAGCGTGGTGAGTTATGGCCAAACACCTCCAAAATGACTCTACAACTTAAATCTTGGCCCTCAGTCTCCGGCAGCTGGAATGTACCTGGCCAAGGCAGCGGCCAGTGCGACATGAAGGCAGAGGGTGCTAAGAATCCCCGGAGGACCGGACTAGGCTGCCATTTGATGCTGACCTTGGCTACCTATAACGGACGCTCCCTATCTTCTGATTCAAGGCTTCTTGAATTGGAAGAGGAACTACAAAGGATCAAGTGGGATATCGTCGGGCTAAGTGAGGTAAGGAGAAAAGGAGAAGATCTCATTGAACTGAAAAGTGGACATCTCTTCTATTATCGTGGGACAGATACTGGCAGAACTAGTGGTGTTGGATTTATAATAAACAAGAAACTGAAGGATAAAGTGGTAGAAGTTGAAAGTTCCTCTGACAGAGCTGCACGACTCGTTATCCAACTATCGAGAAGATACCAGGCTCAGATTATTCAAACTTATGCACCCACCACAAGTCATCCTGAAGAAGAAATTGAAGAATTTTATGAGGAAATTCGTCATCTAAATAATAAAGGTAAGCAGCACTTGAAGATAATTATGGGAGATTTCAATGCAAAAATAGGGCAACGGCAACAGAATGAAACTTCAGTAGGTAAATTCGGTCACGGCAACAGAAACCAGCGTGGAAATACTCTCGTTGAGTTTGCAGAGGCAGAAGGATTTTTCATCTTGAACTCCTTTTTCAAGAAAAAGCCACACAGGAAATGGACATGGAGACATCCAATTGGGACTACAAGTGAAATTGATTTTATTATGTGTAACAAAAAATTCGTCATCGAAGACTGCAGTGTGCTGAACAAGTTCAACACAGGTAGTGACCATAGATTGGTGAGATGTAAGATGCACCTCAACACTAAACTGGAACGTGGCAAGCTCATAAGACAAACAAAATGTATTGACATAACCAACCTTAAAAAACACCATAATACTTTCAAGTTGGAACTGAAGAACAGATTCTCTGCTTTAGAAGGCCTAACATCGGAAGAAGTGGATATTTCGGAAGTTAACAGAAAAGTAACCAAAGCTCTAATGGAAACAGCAACAAAATTAGCTGGGTCTAAGAACAAGTTGCATGTGAACAAATTATCAGGAAAAACCAAAATGTTGATGCAAAAAAGAAGAGAGATGAGGACAACTAAAGTAGATGTGACTTCCAAAGTGGAATATATAGAGCTATGCAAGACAACACGAAAAAGTATCACTGAAGACGTAAGGAAATTCAACTGTGAACTAGTGAGGAAAGCAATTGAAAACAACCAAAGCCTAAAGATAGCAAAGGGACATCTCAGTAAGGGAAGAAAACAGATTATGGCTCTGAGAAAAGAAGATGGTTCTATAACAAGAAATAGAGGCGAAATTTTGACAAGAGTGAAAGATTTCTACTCCAAATTATATGAAAGGGATGATACATGTACTCCAGACATCATGAAAGGTACCAGAGTCCTTCCAGTCCTCCCAGCAGAAGTTGCTTATGCAATCAAGAACATGAAGCGAGGGAAAGCTCCAGGAGAAGACGGAATTACTATAGACATCATACAAGAAGCAAGTGGAGAAATTGAAACAGTACTCGCCCAAATTTTCACTCGATGCCTTAATGAAGGGAAGATTCCTGAGGATTGGAACAATGCTACAATGATCCTGCTACATAAAAAAGGTGACATTGAGGATCTTAGGAACTACAGACCTATCAGCCTCCTATCAGTGGTTTATAAAATCTTCACTAAAGTTCTTTCACACCACTTGAAGGTAACACTGGACATGGCTCAACCGAGAGAACAAGCTGGATTCAGGAGTGGCTACAGCACAATAGATCATATCCACGTACTGAGAGAACTGATTGAAAGAGCGAGGGAATATGAACTTCCATTGTGCATGGCTTTTATCGATTATGAAAAAGCCTTTGATTCGGTGAAACCATCAGCAGTTACCACGGCTCTGAAATCCTGCGGTATTGAAGATGCATACATTAATATTATTAATAACATCTATGAAAATGCAAGTGCAAAGATTCGGCTGTTTGAAAATACAACACACATAAAAATTGGAAAGGGAGTGAGACAAGGTGACACCATATCTCCGAAGCTCTTTAATGCCACATTGGAAAATGTCTTTCAATCACTGAACTGGGAAAACAAAGGGATAAAGATTAACGGAGATTATCTAACCCACCTTCGTTTTGCTGATGACGTAGTCATTTTTGCAACTACCCCATCAGAGCTGCAGAGTATGATCCAGGAACTTGCTGACAAGAGTAAAGAAGTGGGATTAAAAATGAACTTTCAGAAGAAAAAAGTGATGTTCAATGCTTTTACAAGAAATGAAGATTTATTGATTGATGGAGAAAAGCTGGAGATAACAGACACGTACGTTTATCTTGGACAGCAGATATCAAGTGAGGGTCACATTGATGAAGAAATTAATCGGCGTACAAAACTTACCTGGAGAGCTTTTGGAAGAAACAGCATAATTTTCAAGAGCAATATGCCATTATGTCTTAAAAGAAAAGTGTTTGATCAATGCATCCTTCCAGTGCTTACGTATGGTGCAGAGACGTGGACCTTAACTAAAAGAGACATACAAAAGCTGCAGACAACTCAAAGCAGCATGGAGAGGTGCATACTTGGTATAACCAGGAGAGATAAGAAGAGGAACTCGTGGATCCGAAAAATGACGAGAGTGGAAGACATCATGATCAGAGTTAAATCCCTGAAATGGCAATGGGCTGGACATACTGCCAGAAGGACAGACCATAGATGGACAGCCGAAATTTTAGATTGGATTCCAAGGGACAGGAAAAGACCCAGAAAAAGACCACATGGGAGATGGGTGGATGAAATTCGTAAATATGCGGGAGTGACATGGAGGAGACTGGCACAAGACAGACCGTTGTGGAGGAAACTTGGGGAGACCTTCGTCCAGCAGTGGATTGATAATGGTTGACAATGATGATGATGATTTGATTCTAACGATCCGATTGAAAAAAAATTCTTTCTTTTGATGCCATTTATGTCGAAGACTATTTTAGGTACAGTTGATTTTCAAAGTAATACATTGATTTTCCGCAAGGGGGCGTAAAGGTAAATTCGGTTTCCTCCGATGCCTATGCTTTTAAAAGTCCGATTTGAAAAATTCCTTCTGCATCGGATACATCTCTTGATGGGAAATGTTTTGCATAATATGTCAAATTTATGGAAGATATTAATTTGGCCACCAGGGGGCGTGAGTGTCAATTTCTGCTTCTTATGTATTTGAAGGAAAACCTGAGCTTCTGAAAACTCGACTGGAGAATTCTTTTGTGGATCGATACCGATCACGCCCGAAAAACTTTCGAGAATGCCTTCTAGTGCATAGTGTTTCCGCCAGGAGCGTAGATGTATATTTTATTTTTGTCAATATATTTGCTTCTAAGAGTGGGATTTGAAAAAATCCTTTCTTTGTCAAAGAGCGTTTTCGGTGCAAAATGTTTCTCTTAAAACTTCAAAATTTTTCTTAATGCGCAAGGGAGCCACTAGAGGGCGTAAGTGCACGTTCCATTTACAGAATGTTTACAGCAATATCGGAGAGACTGAAAACCTGATTGAAAATTTTTTTCCGACAGATGCTGCTAACTATGGCAACATTTTGTGCTAAACGTTTTTCACAAACTAATGCACAATTTCGCCGCTAGAGGGTGTAAATGTTTAACATGTTTTTCTCAATTTTCTGTTTCTAAATATCCTATTTAAAAAAATATTTCTAGATTTGATACCATTTACCTTGTGGGCCACTTCAGTTTTGAATTTGAGGAGTTTTGTACTTCACAGTTCGGTGCCTATACGGTGTTTGTGCACTGCTGTTTACAGCTGTCTCTCAGCTTCTAAAACCCTTATTGAGAAATTTCCTTTTTTACTGTATAGCATTTGCTACAATAAAGATGGAGAGCATTATTCTTTTAAAATAGTGCGCAGCTTTCTCGCTATGGGATGTAAAGATCAAAGCCTTTTTCTCGCTATCTCTACTCCCTGGTGACGTATTTGAAAAGTTCTTTTTCTTTAGCATAGCTTTTGCTATGAAAAATCCTTTTCGCCAATTTTCAACTTTTCCATTGTGCAAAATTCTTGCGCTAGAAGGCGTAGAGTTATATTATTTTTTCTTGTATATTTCTTCTTGTAACTTTTCGATTTAAAAATAACTTTGTCTCTGATACCTTCTTTCTGCTATGAGAAACCTTTTGCACCATTTGTTCATTTTCGTAACATACTCTTTAGCCTTTAGTGACATACTTTTTAGCCTTTAATTTCTAATTTTTGGTAAAAAACGGTTTGGCCACCAGGGGACCTAAGTGTTAATTTATGCTTCGGGTGTAACTGCAGCAAAAACTAAGCTTTTAAAATCTCAGTTGAAAAAATTATTTCATAGACCGATACCGCTCAGGTCGATAAACATTTTCGGGATATTTTCTTCTTAAAATAACGCATGTGTCCTCCGCAAGGGGCGTAGATGTATATCTTATTTTTGTCGACATCTGTTCTTCTATGTGATCGATTTGAAAAATTTCCTTTTTTGTTGGATAGAGTTTCCAGTGCGAAAGTATTTTTTTATATAATTTCAAAATTTTCAAGTAATTAATAGATTTTCCACTAGTGGGTCTAAAGATAAATTGCGTGTTCACCAATAATTCTTATTCTAAGACTACATTTTGAAAAATTCCTTTTGCACCGGATACACCTTCAGATGGAAAGTGCTTTCCATTTAATTTCTAATATTTTGTAAAAATTTGTTTGGCCACTAGACGGCGAAAGTGTTCATGTCTGCTTCTGATGCATATGCAGCAACATCTGAGGTCCTGAAGAGTCAATTGAAAAAATCTTCCGTGGACTGATATCGCTCATATCAAAAAAATATTTTGAGAATACTTTCTTCTTAAAATATTGCATGACTCTTCCACCAGAAGTCGTAGATGCATATCTTATTTTTTTCAGTATCTCTCTCTGCTTCTAATAGTCCGATTTGAAAAAAAATTTCTTCGTTGGAGAGCTCTTTTACTTCGAAATGTGTTTCATAAATTTTTTCTTAACTCACAAGTCTGCCACGAGAGCGCGTGAGTTCACGTTTCCGTTTACAGCAATATCTGCGGGATTAGAAACCCGATTGAAAATTTCTTTTTCTGTCAAATCACTGTGTGCATATTATTTTTCCAGAATAATGCACAATTTCTCCACTACGAGGCACCAAATTTGAATCTGTTTCTCTCAATATCTCAGCTTCTACATGTGCGAGTGAGAAAATTATTTCAACACCGGATGCAACTTAGCTTGTAGAACACTTCAGGCAAGTACATGAGAAATTTTGTAGTTCACAGTTCTGTCGTTAGCTGGTGTGTTTGTACTTCAGTTTGCAGCTGCATCGCCGCTTCTAAAACCACTATTGAGAAATTCATTCCTAACTGTATGCTGTTCGCTACACTAGAGATGTGGAGCGTTATGGTCTTTAAATAATACAAGTATTTCCCACTAGGGGTCCTGAAGTCCGAAACCTTTTTCCCACTACACCTGCTTTCGAGAGACGAATTTGCAAAAAAAAAAAAAAAAATTCCCCTTAGCATAGCTTTCTCCATGCAGAATATTTTCCGCTTATTTTCAACTTTTCCATTATGCAAAATTCTTCGTCTAGAAGACGTAGAGTTATACAGTATAATGTTTTCTTCTCTCGTATATTTCTTCTTTTAACTGTTCGATATGAAAATCATTTTGTCTCTGATACCTTCCTTATGCCATGAGATCCTTTTCGTAAATAAATGAAGCATAATTCCGATTGAACGATTTCCGTGAACTGACCGAAGAAATCTGAATACCAAGAATTTTTGCGTACGTGAATTAACATATATAATTATGTTAATCTTTCTTCGGTTAAGAGAGGAAAACTTCAGTTTTTCAGAAGAATTATCCAAAGTAACCGAGCCTCTTGGATACTTAAATACTATTTAAATGGTGATCTTCCATTAGTTAACATACATTGAATTATTCATTCACCTTCTAATTATTTGTTCAGTTGCTGCTTACCATCTTTGGTGAAACCCCAGCATTGTGCCGGGCTCTAAGAAGCAACCTGCCAAATTGGCTAGGCAGTTAGTGTGTGTGAGTCTGGAGGAATTCGAGGCCGCTGTGGTGTAGCGGAAGCATATCCGGCGCGCAACTGGAAGACCCTGGGTTCGATTACCGGTGGTGGCCAATGAGAATTTTTCCGTGACTCGCTTACAAACGTGGAAAGAGCGATGACCTCTGTTTGGTGATCTTCCATTCTGTTAAAAAAGAAAAATCTTTAATGCATGTATTTGTATTATTAACGTGTTTACTTATGGAAGTGAAGCATGAAGTATCACAGAGTGACAATGTAATAAAATAAGAGTATCGATAAGAAAGTTAGAGAGAAGAATGTTAGGAATAACAAGAAGAGATAGAGTTAGAAATGAAATCATAAAAGAAAGAACAGGAATAACTGATATTATAAAAATTTATAAAAGAATCAAAGTGAAGATGAGCTGGACATGTAGAAAGACTTAAAGATGGACACAATTAATAACAGAATGGTATACGAGAGATGGAAGGAGACGAAGAAGGCGTCAGAAAATAAGATGGACATATGACCTTCAGAAACTTAGAGGTGCTAAATGGTGGACTGAAGCTAAGGATCGAGGAAGTTGAAAAAGACTGGGGGAGGTCTATACCCCACAGTGGGTGTCAACAGGATAAGAAGAAGAAGAAGAAAAAAAATCTTAATTTTCTGGGAATCTGAATATACAAAGACTTCGCTCTTTCCACGTTTATCAACATATAACAACCGAAAAATTGTTATCCGGCCTCTGTTGGGATCATACGCCAGATCTGACGATATCTAGCCGAGTGCGTACGCCTTACGTTACAGTGGCCAACAATCAACGTCGCCATGTGCGTTTATCTGTCAACTTGTGACATCACATATCTGTAGGATCGTCTCAGCAACTGAGACGTCTCTATCTGGTGGGCATTAACGACACAAGCTGTATACTAATTATAACAAATAAATCCAAAGGACGAGAACAACAGTGAAAATCCCACCGCTGACGCCACACATTTAGAGGATTTTCCTTTCCGGGAGCTCGCATTTCTGCGGTGCCCTGCCCGAGAGGGCACAGAATATGAAGTAAGTTAAAGAACATATATTTGAAATATATGGATATTTTTGAATACATACACTGGGGTGCAAAAATTAAGGACGAGACGGTTTTTCGAATGTAACGTCGTGCAGAAGTGCTCAACATCGACTCAAAACATACCATAAGATCCCCAAGATGTACGAATATGGGACAAGTGAGCAAAACCGTTCATACAAGAACTCCAAAGGATACAAAGGCACTTTATTGAAAAGGTATCTTCGAGCACAACTTAACAGAAGACAGAAACGTCCATGTGACAGGCGGCTGCCAAGAAACATCCAGTCTTTAGTAGGTAATATGGTCACCCCTGACGGCGTTGCAGGATTTACAAAGTTTGTCCATGCTGAGAACAAGGTTGTCAAGTAGCTGTTGAGGCATACTGGCCCATTCCTCCTGTAGCGCCAATCGCAGCTGCGGAATCGTTGCTAGCTTCTGGTGACGTGCTGCCAAGCGTCTCCCTAGAAGGTCCCACACGTGTTCGATGGGTTTTAGGTCCGGTGACCTTGCGGGCCAATCCATGCGTTGAATATCTTCTTCCTCCAACAGCTTTGCTACACCCACTGTACGTTGAGTTCTAGCGTTGTCGTCCATGAAGAGGAACTCAGGACCCACAGCACCTCTAAACAGACGCACAAGAGGCAGGAGAACCTCGGTACAATAGCGGACACCAGTGACTGAACCTCCTTGGAAGATGTGGAGGTCAGTACGGCTACCAAGTATGATACCACCCCAAACAATAACTCCGCTACCTCCAAACCGGTTCCATTTGATGCTGTTGGAGGTGTGATTGCGTGTTCCCTGTTCTCTCCCGTTGTGTATACGTCCAGAATCGCTCGTCAGACTAAATCGGCTCTCATCCGTAAAGAGAACTCGACCCCATTGCTGATGTGTCCAGTTCTTGTGTTCCTGGCACCACAGAAACCGCCGTCTCCGATGAGCAGGCGTTAATGGCACACACCGTAGTTGTCGTCGTGCAAATAGACCACCTTTGTGCAGCCTCCTAGCCACAGTCAAACGCGATAACGGACGTCCCGTTGACTGTTGCATGTGCCTTAGGATTTCTCCTGCTGTCTGCCGTCTGTCTCATCTCGCCTGTAGGACAATATACCGGTCGTCCGTTGCCGTGGTTGCTCTTGGACGACCACTGCTAAACTCTCGGACAGCTGTTCCTGACGTTTGAAATGCTCTCCAAGCTCATGAAACGATGCTGTGAGCGATCCCTAACACCTCGGCCACAGTAGTCACACTTCGACCGACTTCCAATTTCCCAATATCGCGACCTCGGGTAAAGTCATCCAGATGTCGTTTAATGGATTGCCTGTTGGCCATATCACTCGGTGGCTGCAACTCGACGTTGTTCAAGCCGATGTACAGCGTGCAATAGCTTTCACCGAAGTGCTGAGCGTACACCGCTCGTGAGCTTTATACCCTTCCGACACCCCCCCCTCTACGTCATGCTGCATATATGCGCATTCCCTATCGTACCGGATCCTAGTCTATCTCCTGAGTGGTTTTTTTGGTTCGTTCTGCCTGCTCGTTCCGCTGTTATGCTAATTTCTCCTCTTCGTCCTTAATTTTCGCACACCAGTGTATATTTAAAATATATGTACTCAAAAACGAGCACATATATTTCAAATTAGAAATACCAGATATACTCACAATTGATTCCCAGTATGTACTTAAAAATGAGTACGTGACTTTTCCAAAAATGAGACACAAGTACTCGGAGCTATTACAAGCCCAGGATGTGCTCCAAAACGAGTACATTTTGCTTATTTCTAAGTACCAATTTTTAATAGTGTGGTAGCATAAAAAACTACTATGACAATAAAAATTGGCGATTACAAATCTGTGGGTCAGTAGTTTACGTTAAAAAAAATCATGAAAATCGCTCCAGTTGGTGGCGCTGGCGGATTGTAGAAAGAAACGGGTTTGTAATTTAAATACATAGATAATTATCCCATTATTTGATTTATCAATATATTACTCTAGAAATAAACTGCGGTAGTATTTGTATTCTTTAATTATCACACCTAGTGTGAGTATTCATACGATTTTGCTGTAGTATTAATGTTTGATTATGGGGTGCTGCACTAGACCCACTGGAGGCGGGCTACCCTTATCCTGAATATCCGAAACACAACTGATTCCAAGGGTTTCGGAAAAGGGATTGTGGACCTGTACTTTTATTGTGCCTAAAGACGACAGGACCAAAAGTAGGAGATGAGCACGTAATTTCAGCAAATGACAGTATTATTACGTTGATCGTGTTTATACGCGTGTCGAGTGTTAATGATTAATTAATGATTAATGATCAATGAATATGGGATGAGTCATACGGCGACAAGCGAG
This sequence comes from Macrothele yani, assembly GCA_039090855.1. NCBI lineage: Eukaryota > Metazoa > Arthropoda > Arachnida > Araneae > Macrothelidae > Macrothele > Macrothele yani. The sequence goes on from CM076989.1 coordinate 121,267,054, forward strand.
CGACATGCCCCGTAGTTGCCAGTCGTTTCCAGTAAAAATGCATAGTAATTTTCAATAGTGTACTTCTCCCAAAATGTCTTTTAAACAGTAAGAGAACAAGCGAGAAGTCCGTAATTTTGAATATTTCATGTAGTGACCAGAGATGGAAACACGGGTCAGAGCGTCAACGTGTCGGGTCAAGGTGTTTCTGATCCGATTTCGACATTGTTTTTATTTTCACTTTATCTTTCAAAAGTACAAAGAAAAAAAAGAAAATAAATTTCGAAGAAAAATGCGCACTGTGGAATTTTGAGCCCGATACCGGTGCTCGCGGACTGAAAAAAGGATTTGTCATGTAATATGAAGGAAGAGTGTCCCTTCCTTCTGAGGGGCAATAATGAAAGCAACATCATTTTACAAACTTTCAACTCATCACAAACATGTGAAAATGAATCTTGTTGTGAAAGATATTCTGAAGCTTGATATGCTATCAAGAAAATAGCAAAAACTGAAATTAAATATACAACAAGTTGCTTAATTAAAAAAACGTGACTATAGCGCCATCAAGATTAGGTGGAACAGCCTTACATCAAGATTAGATGGAACAGCCATTACTGCGGTCGGACTTTTTGATTCTTGCATATGTGTTTAAAAACATGTGTAAAACACATTATGTCTTGCAAATGAAGGAGGACAGATTTAATATTCCCTGTAAGTAAGTGAGTAAATGATACACTCCTATAATGCATTTATTTGATTTCCATATCATCTAAGATACCCAGCTCGGAGAAACTTTTTGAAAGCCCTATATATACACAGTCGAGTAACATTATTGTGACCACTTCCTGCTTTTCACGTCAACAGCGGGTAGGCATTGAAAGAAGACACACGTCGTGAGCTGGCTTGAAGGGTATATAAGGTGTGCCGTAGACATTCTAAAAACCTATCTCTCGTTGCTGTCATGGATAAAAGGAGCGATTTATCAGATTTGCAAAAAGGGTTGATTATCGGCTTTCGGTCCAAGGATGGCAGTATTTCTGAAACAGCGCAGTTTTTGAGCTGTTCGTGTGCTGCTGTGGTTAAAGTGTATCGTGATTGGAGAAATGACACTATTGTTAATAAGCGACGTGGACACTATGGAGAACTACATTCCATTGATGTGAAAGGTGAAAATTGGCTTCGAAGGTGCGTGATGGCCGATCGACAAGCTACAGTTGAGCAACTCACTGGGCGAAAAAACCAGGAGGCTACCGGAAGTGTGTCTAAAATGACAGTTCAGCAAACCCTGCTGCGTATGGGGGGGGCTCCGATGCAGACGAATGGTCACTGCACCGATGCTATCGAAGGTGCATCAGCAGGAAAGGCTTATATTTGCACGGTAGTCTCGGAATTGGACATCCGTTGATTGGCAACGGATTGCCGTCTACGATGAATCATGTTTTCTGCTTCATCGAACGGATGGACATTGGCGTATGAGGCGAGAAACGTCAAACAAACACTCTTCAACCATTGCTGGAAGACCACAAGCTGGTGAGGGGCAGCGTTATGGTCTTGGGAATACTTTCGTGGTATCCCTTGGGTCCTCTCATACCTGTGGAAGGCACTGTGGACCGAATTAGTTATGAATCAATCCTTGCAGAACACGTACACTTATACATGCCGATTGTATAACCTGGGACGGATGGGATCTTCCAGCACGACAATGCAACGTGTCACACAGCTAGAAATGTCCGAGAGTTGTTGGAAGAGAACATGAAGACTTCGAAGTACTTCCCTGGCCTTCTAATTCCCCACACTTAAACCTAATTGAGAATCTGTGGGACCACCTCGATCGTGTTACTCTCCACCACGTACCCTCCAGCAACTGTCAGATGCACTGCAATCAGTATGGCTCCACATACCTGTGAACACCTTACAACACCTTACTGAGTCACTCCCAGCCATTATAACTGCTGGCCGCACTGCACACGTCGGTTACTCTGAATATTAGCTAGTGGTCACAATAATGTGACTCGACTGTGTATATTATAGTTCAAAGGAAATTTGTTCGGGCCGGTACAGTTACAGATCCGGGTCGGGTCCGGGTTCAAAGTTTTTGACCCGTTTCCAACTCTGGTAGTGGCCACTTTTACCGGAATATTTTAGTTCTTATGCATTTTTGGAGACAAGCATGCATAGCGTAATCATTTTGAATAACAACTTCTCAAAATCGTATGGCATAAACCATAATTTACTTCATTCTATTTTGACTTACAGTGAATTTACCGAGCCAGTCCTTAGCCGTCTTTCCGGCATTTTATTTAAATTTAGTAAAAAAACAAACAAATGAATCTATTACAGAAACATTACTTTCTTGAAATATGGAAATTAACTGACTAGAGTGTTTTACATGAATTTTGTTTCTTTCAACATATTTTATGCGGCGTTCGCATCTGGGCTTTATCTGCAAATGCCATTTTAACAGCTTCCCAAACTATGGCTGTTTCTTTCCGCAGAAAAAAAACGACGGCGGACCTGATAAAATCTTCATTCAATAAATGTTGCATAGCCATCAAAAATTCTGTCGAAATCTAAAAGTTAATCTTTCAAGTGTTTTCAGTTGCTCCGAATATGATATAAAAATTTAATGAACACTTTTTCAATCCTTCGCAGTCTCTGAAAAATTGAACGTTGTTTTTTTCTTTTGCTATTTACGAGGTTGAATCTTCTTCGCCGTCCTTATGGGAAATATTCACTCGAAAGAAATTTGCAAAAGCCGGAAAAAGTTACAATTTAAACAGTATTTTAAGAGCTTCACTGCAACTGGCTCTTTGTGCGTGGGTTTTTAAAATCGGAAACCATTTCGGAGCACAGATTTTGTTCACAATGTTATAATATTCAGAATCACCTTTGCTGCTGCTTAGTTACGTATAACATTCTTAACACTGCGTTCTTTCGAAGATGTTACTAAACAGAAAAATATTTATTGATTATTTCATGCAGAAAATACAGGCAGTGTTGCATTCAGAGAGGTTTTTTTCCGGGGAGCAATTACAAATTTTGAAGCTGCTGAAACTTGTTGACTGACTATATACAGGGTGTTCAATAAATGATCGAAAACTTAGTTTGTAGAAAAAGTTTTATAGACAAAAGATATAATTTAAGCAAATAGTGTTTCTTTGAAGTGGGCTCAAATGGTAATTAAGTGATAACATTTTCGAAGCGTTTGCCTCCCGTTACCACAAGATGGCGCATTTGGGCTTCAAATTTCTATATGACTCAGCCTAGAGTATCTCGAGTTACAGATAAAAATGTCTTAGTAAAAGCGTCTTTGAGCTCAGTCACAGTGTTACGGTGTGATTTGTAGAGCACATCTTTGATGTATCCCCAAAGAAAGAAGTCGCAAGGATTTGCGTCGGGAGAATAAGGAGGCCATTCGATAGCTACAGGGTAATGATTGGGGTAGTTGAGAGAGAGAGAGAGAGAGAGAGAGAGAGAGAGAGAGAGAGAGAGAGAGAGAGAGAGAGCACGTTGTGTCCAAAGTGACTGCTTCCCAGCAAAAACACAAACAGTTGGCAGTGATGGGTCACTGCTGGCTGAAATATGCCGCTCATGGCCCAGTAGCGGTCCGTTGTTGGCAGCCATTGATGGCAGTGTAGCATCGTCGTGAATTGCGGGCCTCTAAGCAAGTGCCACCATCATATGGCTCAGACATTGTTTCCTGCAGGGGATGGCATCTATTAAGATGATAACGCCCCAATTCACAGAGCTTCGAACGTCCTGCCATTGTTTGAGGAATATGAGGACGAATTTCCACACCTTCCTTCTCCTCTCCAATCACCAAACTTAAACATCATGGAGCCACTGTGGTCTGTGTAAGAGTAAGATCCCGTTATTCTACTTCTGCATTTCTCAAGGACCTGGAGCAATTTCTGCATGAAGAATGATGTAACATCCCACTAACTACCATACAGAATTTGTATGCGTCCATTCCAAGCAGGATTCAGCCGGTTTTAAATGGCAAAGATGGTCCCACACTCTACTAGGTACGTATTGGGTTGATGCATAAGTTCATCCCGTTTTATTTCACGAGTGTTTCCCAGTTCAGTAGTGACGGTGCAGATGGCCAGCTGTATATCAAAATGTTGCCAGTAATATCGTGAACCTAAATCATATTGCGTTGTATTTCACAAGTGTTTCCCAGTTCAGTAGTGACGGTGCAGATGGCCAGTTGTATATCAAAATGTTTCCAGTAATATCGTGAACCTAAATCATATTGCGTTGTATGCTTGTGGCTAATGGTTTTCTTGTTTTCTGGTCCGGAAGTATGTATTGTCAAGTAGAGAGGAATCAATATTTCCAACATCTGTTCCTCTACGAGTTTAACAAGCGATCCACAGCCACCGAGGCTACTCGACAAATTTCTGCTGTGCATAGGGAGAATGCTATTGTTCCGAGGACAGCCCGCAAATGGTTTGGGTGGTTCCAAGGTGGCAATTTTGACCTCAACGACTCTCCACGCTCAGATCGTCCATCCACTTTGATGAGGATCGTCCGCACCATCTCATCCACTTGGATCCGGTTCAAACCACATCGAGGACAGCAAGAATCAGCTTGTTGCCATATGTGGTTCATTGCTCGCCGGTTATCGCGAATGTTTTCAGTAATACAAACGATTTATGTCACGTATCGTTAGTGAAAATGAAAAGTGGTGCATGTACGTGAATTTCAGGCATCGGAGGGAACGGCTAAGCCCAAACAAAGAAGATTGGCAAGTGGGTTCCGCATATTTTAACGAAGCGTAATATGGGTCAACGATTGGGCATCTGCATGCCGTTGCTGAAGAGGTTTCCAAGGGAAGAATTTCTTGTGGAAGATTGTCACTGGGGATGAAAAATGGGTCTATTGCGACAACCCCATATGCAAGCGATTCGGTATCGACCCAGGCCAGCCATCAACATCCAACGCAAAACAGGATATCCACGAGGTAAAAGGTGCTGTTGTGTGTGTGGTTGGATATGCATGGAGTGCTGCACTTCGAACTGTAGATACCGACCGAAACAATCACTGCAGAACGATATAGTGATCAGTTGATGAAACTGAACGCCGCAATCAAGCAAAATCGCCCGTGGACAGGTAAACGACGACGCTCAGTTATCCTGCTACACGATAATGCCTAGACCATACGTTGATTCCCCCACGAAATCAACCCTTGAAAAGTTACACTAGCCGCACTCGGCTTACTCCCCGGACACTGCACCCTCAGACTTTCATCTGTTTTGCTCTCTGCAACATGCCCTAGCCCAACAGCGGTTCACCACAGTTCCAGAGGTGGACAATTTCGTCACTGCGTTCTTCAGCTCAAAACCCGAGTCCTTCTATCACAGTATAACGAAGCAAATTTCTCCGTCATTTCTGTCCACGCCAGGATTCGAACCCGGATCCCCTCATTCCGGAACAAGTTGCTCTACCAATTGAGCTACGCGGACGTTTTATTCTGATTCCTATCTGCCTTTATGTCGTGTGCGTCCTTCGGGCAGGTACGTCACATCTCCTGGTACGTTACATAATCTCCCCCTTATTTTTTTTTTTTTCTTCGAAGTGCTGGAGAAGGGATTCTCTTATTTTTCCTATCTCGCGGTGTGGAAAGAACATCACACCAATGCGAGATTTTGAACGGTCGGGTCATCCGGATAGTTCGGGCGCCATTATAACGAAGTAAATTTCTCCGTCATTTTTATCCGCGCCAGGATTCGAACCCGGATCCCCTCATTCCGGAACAAGTTGCTCTACCAATTGAGCTACGCGGACGTTTGTTCTGACTACTATCTGCCTTTATGTCGTGTGCGTCCTGCTGGCAGGTACGTCACATCTCCTGGTACGTTACAACAGGGGCATTCATTTGTTGCCTAAAAATGGCTATAACGAAATAAATTTCTCCGTCTTTTTTGTCCCCGCCGGGCATCGAACCCGAGTCCCCTTATTCCGGAATAAGTCGCTCTACCAACTGAGCTACGCAGACGTATCTTCTTGCTGCTATATGCCTTTATCTCGTGTGCGTCCTGCGGAGCAGGCACGTCATATAGCATTGATGCTAATGGGCAATATTTCATTCAATAAATGTTTACTGGTTTCCTGATTGTTCCTGTCTCCTCTCTCCATAAAAGAGCGGAAACGTTTGCATACCCTTAATATATTTACCTTTGCCTCACTGATAGTGATGTCAAACTAAGAGAACTCGCCGAGGAAAATAATGTGTCATTAAGCCATAGACGGTTAACGTGAAGAAACAAAATTTACATAAGAACACAAAAACTCAGAAGTAAAATTGAATTTGAGGTATATGTCACATATTTCGACTTTAAGATATGGGAGAGGTGTTCACTTTGAACATCAATGTAGGCATATTTTTCACGGCGCTACTGGTTTTAACGAAGTCTTAGTGCACAAATGCGAGGGTTGCACGTGAAAATCCGAATTGAGGGGTCTCTAGTCTTTCGGAAATGAAAGTCACATCAATGAATTCGAAAGCTTCTAAGGCGACACATCTGTCAGCACTGATTATGAATCATAGATCACATATTTCAGTTGAACCTATCCTACACTTTTATCGCCAATAGCACGTTCCATAGCAATATTCTTTGTATTGTACTATATTTTGAAAAAAAAGTCAATTACCGTTGGAACTTGTAAAGACTTCACTGCAGATTTACGTTGCAAATCTGCAAACTCTTAATTGTAGATGAGGTGGAACTCTTTTGATGTCAACCAAGAAGGGCGAGGAGAATATTGTCATAAAAATTTCGTTCTCTCTGAAGTCAGAAAATTTGACTTTGAATTCCACTCTCAGATTTGAAATGCACTGTACGTAATTACCTGAGCTCAATATTTTATTTCATTCACCAACGCCATTAATGAACATGTTGACCTTTCCCAAGTAAACGGTAGTTCTGTTAATTGAGGTGACCAGTAATGTCGACTAGGAATGCAAAGTCCCATAACTACTTCTCGTCATGGACCTCGGGAGTGGATTTTCCTTTGGATTCCATGAATTTTTGAACTTCGTCCTTCAAGGGAAAAAAAGCTCTGAAGCATCTCCCTGCGGCTCAACCAACGTACTTCTCGGTAATATACAACGTCGCCAGGTTAAGCTTCCAAATCGCTTAAGAACTTTTGAAGTTGTCTGTGGTTGAGACCTTTCGATGGGGTAAAATCCACCACTTTCACAACAACAGTTATGAAATGTTCAAAGTTTGAGGACTTCTCACATAAATTTTCTTGGTGGACGATTATGTGAGCGACTATCATCTTAGTATTGCCCCACTCTTCCACGTCAGATTTTATTAAAGTTGTCACTCCTACCTTCTTCCCAGACATGGCAAAGCCACCATCTGTAGTTATGGCAGATATGTTGCTCAAGTCTAACTCACACTTAGCCAAGGTATCTCTTAGACTTCAATACAAACCTGAAGCCCGTGTTGTGCCTGTAATAGCAACCACACTGGCTAATCTCTCTACGTGAAGTTTCTATCAATGCCACGAATGAAAATTGCTACTTGTGCAATATCGGTTGAATCTGTGGATTCATCCACCACTACAGAATAAAACACAAACTTCTTACATTTGAATTTATAATTGCTAAAAACATTTGCTAAGCTCCTCCAAACGCTTTGCTACTGTCACACCAGACAAACTAATATTCGAAAAACTTGAGCCTGTGGCGGACGAAGCGCATCAACTGCACATTTCAGGCATTCATTCACAAACACTCCGTCAATAAAGGGCTTTCCACGTTGTGCAATGTATTCTGCTATCATGTAGCCAACGCAAACATTGCTTTCAGACTGTTTATTTACCCTGGGGAATAACGACTGCTGACAATTTTGTTCATCTTTTAATTCATTAGCCTCTTTGCTTCGAAAGTATTCCCCCAATCCACAATATTTCGCATTAAGTTTCATACCATAATGCTACTTGATATTTTATACTTTCATTACCACAAAGCTCTCAGTACAAATAAGGCGAACTGCCTTATTCTTATGCTCAACAAAAAGTAATGGGACGACAACTTTTCTTGAAAAAAATCACACTTTGTTTCCAACTTTCCTTCTCTTGCTATCACAGCTCGCCATTGCGCACGCAATCAAATACCAAACGAATCTGACGATTGAAGCGTTTTAGCCGGCTCAGGTCAACTACTCGGCGCCCTTCTTATTGCCAAACAATTACGAGCTTTACATCCACCTGTTCTCTTAACCTTAGGAACAGGCAAATGTTATCCTCCTATCATGTATTCATCTTAATAGGATAGTGGCAATTTTGGGGAATAGAATGCATAGACTGCAAAATTGGGGCCGCACACTAACAGCTCTTCCGACACTAGCAGATACTTTTCACTTCTTCCAGGCACAATAAGGCGGCGTTTACGACTCCAACAGATGGTAATTACATTTTGTTAAATTATGTAACGTAACATTTTACGGTAAATTATTTTTTGAAAATCAAAGAATTACTAATATTATGATAGCCATCATTGTCATTTCTTTTGAAACTCAATCTTCCCCACCACGCTAATGCAAACATAGTATTCATTCCCTATCGGGGATTTCGCCACATGGAAACCTCGTTCCCTCAAAGGAAAAGCCGAAATGTCGCCCATGATAGAATGTTTGCTTAGTCGACGTGAAATGGTTCTGCAGGCCACGGAAATATCGTCAGAGGGACACCTATTGCCCACGAGCCCCGGCTTGAAGGCCCCTATCCTAGATGTTCTGAGGTGGCAGAGATGGAGCATTCCATGTTCCTAACAAGGACTATTTGCTAATGATCGCAAACCCTTTGGCCACCGTGTATACCAATCATCACAATTCCTCAAATTTCCATAATACCTCATAATTCTACAGATCAGGTCGGATTAAAAACGAGATGGATAAGTGGATGTGTGATTAATACCATCCAAATGCCTTCTGATTATCCAGGGGCAATTTCATCCGCTATAGAATCATAAGGATGTATCGATTATCGTGTATCTATCTGCCCTCTTAATTCTTGTTCTGATATCAATTGTTACAGTCAATTACAGTGACAGTGGTCATGATTTCCCATAGAGTTTAAAGCTTTTTTTCATATTCAAAATTTCGCAGCCCTGATGGCGAGATGATCAAAGCCAGTGGTTCTCAAACTGGGGTCCGCGGACCACTGGTGGCCCATGGTTAGGTCCTAGGTGGTCTGCGAAATTTTCTATGGAAATTTGTATCTGTAACACGCAAGTGGTCTACCGCACTAAGATGGGAGTGTACCTATTCCACCGCCATGCGGCTCAGGCCATCAAGGTCGAATGCGCTGTCAACGTCGCTATCTTACCGTAATGCTGTAATCCCAGTAGCTGCAGAACGAAGGTATGGTGACGCAAACAAGGATTCTCCACGGAAATCACTGTCACAGCTCAGTTGCGCCAAACCCGTCTCCAAAGAACAGGAACTGAGGAGCTGGAGGTTTCGGCCAGTGACAGCGACAGGTGGCGCCGACAGTGATTTTGTCACTGATATTTCAGCAAACAAGTCCCAGCCGGTGACGGTGACATACTCGTATCAAATATCAGTGACGTGATTTCCGATCCATCTGTAGAACTAGATAGCCCTTTTCGTTCAGCAGTTTGTTATTCTTATGTGTTTTGTGTGTATGGGATTTACCTAAATATTATATACCATTGATAATTGTGTTATTTATAATTTATATTCAGAATGGATCGGTGGTTTGACAGTGGTTCATTGAAACGGGATTAAGGTGAAATCGAGACGTCTCCACATGGGCCTGCTAAAAATAAAATCATTTACGATTGTTTTCAAACCACTGCTCTGTTATCGCAAAAAAAATATGTGTAAACAGGAAATATGATGAAGATTACTAGAAAATGTGATTTTATTGGACCGGTGCCCAACTTGCACCTAACCCTCTTTGTGTTGTGTGCTATGACACTTTCACTGACGACGCGATGAAACCTTCAAAACTTTCACGGCATTTGCATATAAAACGTGAAAATTTAGCTCATAAACCTGTTGAATATTTTCAAAACAAAAGTAAAGTGATGCTGTCATCACAGAAATCAATTACTTTTGTCGCTATGGGTGAGGAAGACAGTAAAACTACAGAGGTATCATTCCAAGTGGCTTTACTTGTGGCAAAAACTGGTCAAGGTAATGCCGTCACTGAAACACTTATAAAGCCAGCGGCTAAATTGATGGCGAATATTATGCTTGGGAAAAAGGCAGGGCGAGCAGTAGGCAAGATTGCTTTGTCGAATAAAACAATTCAGCGTCGCATAACATCTTTGGCATCTAATGTGGAGCAGCAATAAATCACACGTGTGCGTGGTAATAGTTATTTTGCTTTACAATTGGACGAAATCACGGGACGTAGAAATCGTGTCAACTTTTAACATATGTAAGACACATTTACGAAAATGAAGTTCATGATTACTTTTTGTTTTCTTTATCATTAAAAACTGACACTACAGAAGATATTTCTGGTATGGTTAACGATTATTTTATAACACACAATTTGGGTTGTAAAAATATGTCGGAGTCAGTACTGACGGTGCGCCAGCTTTGTGAGGTAAAAGAAACGGTTTTACAGCAAAAGTAAAAGGGTTTGTGCCTGAATGTAGTTCAAATCACTGCTTTATTTACAGAGAACAGTTAGCGGTAAACGGAATGCCTTCTGAACTGGTTCTTGCATTGAAACAAGAAGTTAAAGTGGTTAATTTAATTAAATCACGGTCACTTAACTCTCGCCTTTCTTAGTGTAATGTGCGAAGAAATGGGAAGTGCGCACAAAAAAATATTTTTCCACACCAAAGTACGGTTGTTGCCAAGGGTGAAAGTGCTTTCAAGAGTTTCCGAGCTAAGGGATGAGATCAAGATCTTCCTTCATGACACTCATGAAGTAAGTAAATATATTTTTCACGATTTCAAGTGGCTAGTGTAGGTGGTATATCTCAGCGATATTTTCAGCATCCTGAACAGCCTGAATCTGTCACTTCAGGGGCGCGATGTAACCATAAGATAAAATAAAAGCATTTCTACAGAAATGCGAACTTAGGAGTAAACGGCTTGGTCGTGCGGAGTATAATTCGTTTTCTGCCCTTGATAATTTTTTGCAGTCTTCATTAGAACTGATCGATGATGAATTAGTACAATTGTACTATCTTTCATGATAGTACAATTATTTCAGAACCATATAATAATTCTGCAAGATAACATGAAATAATACTTTCCAGAGCCTGATGAAAGTACGGAATGAATTGAGAATCCTTTCAGTGCTACATCTCTGATCAAGTCCTTCGGTCTTTCAGATCATATGTATGATCAGCTGATTGAATTGGCGTCTGATGAAGCACTAAAAATCATTTACGCCAAAAATCGGATTGTCATCTTCAAAATTTGTATTATATGGCGTAATCCCGTATTTCTTTCATGACCATTCTTCACGTTGGAATGGAGAATAAAATATTTATTTGCTTATTTACTTTCTTGAAATGTGCTAATACCATTTTAATTCTAAAAATAATTATGCTACTATTGTTTTTTATCCTTTAGTCTTAAAGAGGTTATATTTTTTAATTCGCTTATAAATTTTTTTTATCATCTTGAATTATTTTCTTATTGACGCCTATATATTAAAAGATGTGGTTTGGGGTTGATTCTTTCGCATTACATTTCGTACAGACTTTTGTGCCATCAAGAATTTTTTTTATTTGAGATGCCTAGTTCTAAATCTTGATAATGCGTTTTTTTCTTTTCTGTTTAATGTTGTGTTCAGTGATTTGCCATGTTCTTTAGTGTTTTAAAATATAATAAAAAACAGTACTTTTTATTATTTTTTTTTAAGCTTTTCCACAATGAAATAACTTTAATACCAAGGTTTTATGGTGATAATGCATTTTAATGAGTTGCCAAATCATTATTCCTACATTTTGGTACTTGAATGGAAGAGTGGCCGAGGTAGGTGGTCCATGTTAGGTTGACAGTCTACACCTAGGGGTCCGTGGTAAAGGAAAGTTGGAGGACCACTGATCTAAGGGTTGACCTGAAACCATTCGTCGAGATGTATACGGGTACAAATCCCGGTGAGGTATTGATGTTGTTTTTATCTTACGGCACTGGCTCTCTCCCTTCCCTGGACGTACGGACAATTATGGACGGGATCTGCTCACAGCCTATTCAGATGCTCACGGTGGTCGTTAGGCTTTAAAAAAATCAAAACTTTAAACCTACAGAAATTCGAGATTGTGTTAAAAGACTACTAATTTTGCATTTTAAAATACACCGAAAAGCCAAATCTGATGACCACCTGCCTAATATGATGTTGGTCCTAATACGGCATTCTGTTTCTTCACGCATTTATAAGCAATTAATCATGGTGATCATGAAATTGTTAAAAAAACTGCACCACGTGAATTTCGGAAACGCAAACGTACCCGAGTGCCCCCATAATGAAACCCGAAACGAGATTCATCGGACTAGACGAATTTCTTTCAATCTTTCAAGGTCTAGTTTCCATGCTCGCATTGGAAAACATGCTCCGAGGTTAGAAAACTAACGGTGAACCGCAGTTAGAAACCTGACGGTGAACTGAGGTTAGAAAACTGACGGTGAATCGACGTTGGGAAACTGACGGTGAACTGAGGTTAGAAACCTGGCGGTAAACCGAGGTTAGAAATCTGACGATAAACCGCGGTTAGAAAATAAACGGTGAACCGAGGTTGTGAAAATGACGGTGAACTGACGTTGGAAAACTGACGGTGAACCGAAGTTGGAAAACGGACGGTGAACCAAAGTTGGAAAACGGACGGTAAACCAAGGTTGAAAACTGACGGTGAACTGAGGTTGAAAACTGACGGGAAACCGAGTTATGGAAACTGACGGAGAACCGAGGTTAGAAAATTGGCGGTGAACCGAGGTTAGAAAACTGACGGTGAACCGAGGTTGGAAAACTTACGATGAAATGGGGTTTGACAACTTACGGTGACCCGAAGTTTTGAAAACTGACAGTGAACCGAGGTTAGAAAACTGACGTGAACAGAGGTTAGACAACTGACGGTGAACCAAGGTTAGAAAACTGACGGTGAAGCAGGGTTAGAAGAATGATGGTTAACCGAGGTTGCAAAACGGATGGTGAACCGATGTTGGAAAAATGACGGTAAACCATGGTTGAAAACTGACGGTGAACTGAAGTTAGAAAACTGACGGGAAACCGAGTTATGGAAACTGACGGAAAACTGAGTTATGGAAACTGACAGGAAACCGAGTTATGGAAACTGACAGAGAACCGAGGTTAGACACCTGACGGTGAACCAAGGTTAGAAAACTGACGGTGAAGCAGGGTTAGAAGAATGACGGTGAACCGATGTTGGAAAACGGACGGTGAACCGAAGTTGGAAAACGGAAGGTATACCGAGGTTGAAAACTGACGGTGAACCGAAGGTAGAAAACTGACCGTGAACCGTGGTTAGGAAACTGACGATGAACCGAGGTTAAAAAACTGACGGTGAATCGACGTTGGGAAACTGACGGTGAACCGAGGTTAGAAATCTGACGATGAACCGCGTTTAGAAAATAGACGGTAAACCGAGGTTGTAAAACTGACGATGAACTGAGGTTGGAAAACTGACGGTGAACCGAGGTCGGAAAACTTAGAGTGAACCGGGATTAAAAAACTAACGGTGAATCGAAGTGGTGAAATGGACGGGAATCGAGGTTAGAAAACTGACGGTTAACCAAGGTTAGAAAACTGACGGTGAATCAGGGTTAGAAGAATGACGGTGAACCAAAGTTGGAAAACGGACGGTGAACCGATGTTGGAAAACGGACGGTGAACCGAAGTTGGAAAACGGACGTTATACCGAATTTGAAAACTGACGGGAAACCGAGTTATGGAAACTGACGGAGAACCGAAGTTAGAAAATTGGCGGCGAACAGAGGTTAGAAAACTGACGGTGAACCGAGGTTGGAAAACTTACGATGAAATGGGGTTTGACAACTGACGGTGACCTGAGGTTGGAAAAACTGACAGTGAACCGAGGTTAGAAAACTGACGGTGAACCGAGGTTAGACAACTGACGGTGAACCAAGGTTAGAAAACTGAGGTGAAGCAGGGTTAGAAGAATGACGGTGAACCGAGGTTGGAAAACGGACGGTGAACAGAAGTCGGAAAACGGACGGTAGACCGAGGTTGAAAACTGACGGTGAACCGAGGTTGAAAACGGTGAATCGAGGTTAGAAAACTGATGGTGAACCGAGGTGGCAAAACTTACGGTTAACTGGGGTTTGAAAACTGACGGTGACCCGAGGTTGGAAAACTGACAGTGAACCGATGTTAGACAACTGACGGTGAATCGAGGTTAGACAACTGACGGTGAAACAAGGTTAGAAAACTGACGGTGTACCGAGGTTGGAAAATTGACAGTAATGTTAGAAAACTGACGATGGACCGAGGTTATCATGGGCACTCGGAGCGGCCTACGGCTACGCACCCCCATTTTCAGTTGCGTTCGATGTATCGTATTGTGACACTTTACACCCATCACCTGCTTTCAAATTTCCTGCGAGTTGCGCCATAGTATCTCATTTGTTGGTTCGTACTATACGGGATAGCCTTTTCTCACCTCATGCATCGATGAGCTGTGGTGTGCCCAATGCCCATATCTTGGCGGCGGTACGTGAATATTTCCCTCCTGACACCAATTTTTGAAGGTACTAACCACGGCTGAACGTGAGGACACCACAAGCCCTGCCGTTTCGGAAATGCTCTGACCCTGTCGTCTGGCCATTAGAATTTGGTCTTTTTGAAAGTCGCTCAAGTCCGCTGCCTTTCTTAACTGAAGAACAAGAATAACACTGATTTACAGAGCTCAGTATCACGTGTTATTTATACCGTTTGATAAAATTCACACGCGCCGTCGCTTACCCGTAGTTGCTTCGATTTGCATAAAGATGCCCTGGTCCTAATGTTTTGGCTTTCCGGTGTATAACCAAAACTTGAAAACATTTCGTATAAGGTATGAGATTTTCTTCCAGAAGGTGTGCTTATTGAGTATGATAATTTGGTTCCTTTATTCTTGTTTAAGAAACATTCGCATTATAAAAAATAAAGTACCATAGATTTTCTTTTCCTACAATTCCTTGATTAAAGAGGAGAAAAGCAATCATAATTTGAGATGATGCCACACAGTAAAATAATTCCTTGCTTCATATTCGCAGTATTTATCGGGAAGAGTTCTTTTAGAACGTTTGCTCACATCTCACATAAACGATAGGTGGACGAAGATTACGAGCTCAACTCTGAACCCTGAAAAAATTACCTTGGTCCTGAAGAAAAGATTTATTGTCTCTTACGTTACGCGCGTTAATATCTTACGAAAGCCTAATTCTCTAATAAACTTTAATCCCTGTACAATTTCAAGAACAATTATCTTCCGGCTCGTTCGTCACTTTTTTAATTATTTATTTCGCTTTTTTTTTGTTTTGAGAGAAGAATATGCCATTCATCGCTTGGTTAATGACACAGTAGATAACGCTTTGCAACAAAGAAGCAATTTTACCTGGATAAAATGTTTTTTGACAGCACTGATAAACGGCGAAGTTTTACTGCGTGCAGTTAATTAATAATTATTTCGCGCTGTCCTCTTTTGATCGTTAATAATGCTATTTTTAGCAAAAGTTATTATGTTCTCAATCAAGGAAGGAACAGTTGATATATGAAAAAAACAAAAATGTAAGAAATGGTAAAAACCTTAGAAGTTCGCGTGTCGCCAGAGTTTATTTGACGCAAACTTAGCGTTAGGTTTATAGATTTGTGCGCGAAGCGTTTATCCTTAGGCTGAGGTTTTGCTTCTTTCCCGTAACATAACTTTAGAAAGGAGTGCTTAGTATTTTATGATAATGAGGTATTTAAACTAAAAAACCCATCAAGCGATCGAAAATGACTATGTCTATGAATAAGTTTCCGGTGTTTGTTCCTGTGAGACCTGTTTGCTTCTTTTTGAAACTGTCCCGTTCAATGCAACCGTTGGTGCTGGAAAATATTCACCATTCGCCTCCTTCGGTGACCCACTACACTGATTGTCCTCGACCTTGCAATTACCACTTCGAAACTTCACAAACGCCTCAGGATACGTGCTTGCGTATGCCGAACAAATTCAGCCTTGTGCTTCTGTAGAGGGTTACCCGACGTTAAGCATGAAAAATAGACAATGACGAATATGCACCTTGTTGGACATTATGTCCAAGATCAACTTGGCTGTCAGCCGACACATGGCGTTCAATGTAGTTTTGTCACCTTTACCCCACAATACGAAATGTTAACAAATATTCAACCTTTTCGCTTTTACAGGCAGCTACATGGAGCAAGATAAACTTATTCACAGGTCAAACAAAAATAAACAATTTTTACAGAATTTTATGCTGAATTTGTGCAGTTGTTACCCATTTTTATGCTTAATTTATACAATTTAAAGTTTTTTTATATTTCGTCTGTCAGAGAGCAATTGCTAAACTACAGTTTTGATTCAATTTATGAAATAATTTCCGTCTTAGCTGATTTACTGTAAACACGGTAATGTGCTATAAGGGACTCTAAAATTCTGAAACTTTTGTCTCTTACTACACTGCTGGACACCCAAAATGCAACACCAAGAAGGACACGAGATAGCAAAGCCAGGTTTACTGGACACATAACAACAGATACAAAGATGAAACGATTGAGCTTACAGGCCCGCGCGACTTGCGGAACACGCAGACATCAATAGTTCGTGTGGCCCCCATGGCTGGCAATAACGGCCGCTACACGCCGCGACATCGAACGAAAGAGGCTTTGGATGTGGGCTTGGGATATGTCGGTCCAGGCTGCTTCCACACGTTGCCACAGTTCATCAGGCGTAGCCGCGGTTGGTGCTTGCTGGGCCATTCGGTTGCCGATCAGCGACCAGACGTTCGATGGGCGACACATCTGGAGAACAGGCGGGCCATGGCAGCAGTTACACCTGGTGGGCCGTGGAGAATTGTTCACGATGCGTGCCACGTGCGGGCGCGCATTGTCCTGTTGAAACGTGGCCGCTGGCAGGTCCTGCAGGTAAAGGAGGACTACAGGCTCCAAAACGTCGGAGATGTAGCGGCGCTGTTGAGTGTACCAGCGATGCGTACCAGAGGGGTGCGGGTGTCATATCCAATTGCGCCCGAAACCATAACGCCAAGCGACGGAGGACCAGTGTGGCGATGCATAATGCAGGCGTCACACAGTCTCTCGCCGCGGTGCCGCCACACGTGGATCCGACCATCGTAGTGTTGCAGGCAGAAGCGGGATTCGTCGGAGAAGACAACGTCGTGCCATTCCGTAGTCCAGGTGCGGCGTTCAACAGCCCACTGCTGGTTCACTCGCCGGTGGTGTAACGTCAATGGTAATCGGAGCAATGGGCGCCGTGCGACAAGTCTGCCCTCCTGCAGACGACGTCGAACGGTACGTGCTGACACAGGTTGTTGCGCAACACACCCTTCCTTTATCGAACTCCGAAACGTGCTGGAATGACTACCGTATTCTGCGACGAGGCATCAGCAAGCTTCCCACGCACAGGTTCGGCAGCACAACACACTTCCACTACTTACACTTCGCCTTCTGTGCACCCTTCTTATAGTACTTCTCGGTGGCGTGCCGAGCGCACATGATTTGCATATGTCCTGCAATGCTAATCGTTTGCATATCCTATCGCGGGCGACGCATGCTGCTAATTTCAGGCCAATCGGATGCTTCCTTCTTAGTGTTGCATTTTGGGTGGCCAGCAGTGTATAATAAGCGAAGAAAGTCAGATGTATATGACTAACAGAATATGATTTACACAGGTTCATACACTCAATGGGTTTTTAAAAAATACAGTTTTTAAAAAAAAGTACAGTCAAGTTTTGAAAAATGTTTTAGTGGTTAAAAAAATATTATATTGAAGGTAGGTTAAAAGAGCCACCCGGCTGAATTATAGCACGTTTTGGGGGTACAAGTAAGGAAACATGCCAAACAGATAGGCTGCTAGGTAAACCTTCATCATTTGCTTGTCTGACAGCAAACAATTCGCATAGAAATGATGAATATAATCGTACCATTCCTGGATAAGGCAATGCTGCACAATCTGAAACGGCGGTTGTTCTCTTTATCAGATGTTGTCAGCCCACGTGTTATTTTGAAGATTCATAATGAGCAATCAGCTGAAAGTGTCAGATAGTAATTACATTTATGGGAGAGCAAACAGAAACCTCAGTGAAGCTTAGCGTCTCTATGCAGTAGCTTCTCCACAAGGGTGGTATCCAGCAAAGGATAGCCATTCACCGGCCATGTCCAGACAAGATTACCTTTCCAGCCACCCATCGGCGACGTTAAGCATAGAAGAGGATAGCTTTTCCAGCCATACATCGGATATGCCTAGAAGAAGATAGCTTTTCCAGCCTACCATCGGTGATGTACAACCAAGGATATCCTTTCAGCCATCCATGAGCGATATCCAGCGAAGGATACCTTTCTTGCCTTCCATAAGCATTCGAGCTTTTGCGGCCACTCATTGGCGATGTACAGCATTTGCGACCATCCTTCAGTCATGTTCAGCGAAAGATAACTTTAGAGCCACCCTTCGACGCTGTCAAGTCAATGACACATTTGCTACCCATCGGCGATGTTCATCCAAGGGTACCTTTTCATCCACTGATGGGAGATGTCCAGCCAAGGGTATCTTTGCAGCCATCCATCGACGCTGTCTAGCCAAGGAAACTTTTGCAACCACCCATCGGCAATATCTAGCAAAGGATACTTTTGCAGCCACACATCGACGATGTCCAGCCAAGAATGCCTTTGGAGCCACCTATCGAAGATGTCCAGCCAAATATATCTTTAAAGCCACCCTTCGACGATATCCAGCCAAGGATACCTTTGCAGCAACCCATCGACGCTGTCTAGCCAAAGAAACTTTTGCAACTACCCATCGGCAATATCTAGCCAAGGATACTTTTGCAGCCACACATTGACGATGTCCAGCCAAATATATTTTTAAAGCCACCCTTCAATGATATCCAGCCAAGGATACCTTTGCAGCAACCCATCGACGCTGTCTAGCCAAATAAACTTTTGCAACTACCCTTTGGCAATATCTAGCCAAGGATACTTTTGCAGCCACACATCGACGATGTCCAGCCAAGAATACCTTTAGAGCCTACCATTGACGATGTCCAGCCAAAGATATCTTTAAAGCCACCCTTCGACGATATTCAGCCAAGGATACCTTTGCAGCCACCCATTGACGCTGTCTAGCCAAGGAAACTTTTGCAACCACCCATCGGCAATATCTAGCCAAGGATACTTTTGCAGCCACACATCGACGATGTCCAGCCAAGAATACCTTTGGAGCCACCCATCGACGATGTCCAGCCAAATATATCTTTAAAGCCACCCTTCGACGATATCCAGCCAGGGATGCATTTGCAGCAACTCATCGGCGATGTCTAACAAAGGACTCCTTTGAGGGCATTCAACGCAGATGTCCAGCAAAGGACACCTTTGCGGGCATTCATCACTTTTGCAACCATCCATCGGCGATGTCCAGACAAGTATACTTTTGCAAGCATCCATCGGCGATGTCCAGACAAGTATACTTTTGCAGCCAACCATAGGCGCTGGGAAGCCAAAGATTCCATTGCAGCCACCCATTGGCTATGTCCAGTTAAGGATAGCGTCCTCTGTAGCCACTCATCGGAGTATTCGACAGAAAGGATACTTTTCGGTTGTTGCTGTAGACTGGGGTGAGCTACACGTGACGAAGCTTTGGAAGAAATTAAGCTGGGCGTGGTCTCGAACGCTCCCGAAAACAGAACGAGACTAGCAGGAACCGTAAATGTATCAAATTCACCAGTTTGAGAAATTTGTCGTTGGGGGCAAATTTACCCATATCACATGCACCGAGTGCTGGCACCCTCTCACCAGTTGATTTTCGCATATGAGCCATCTTTTCGTAATGACTGCAATAGTACAATTCACTTAGTTTTCACTATTGCGTAATTTTCATCGATCAGTAGCAACCTACAAGAGATAGCAGTGGGAATTTTCATAAGGCACGGAAAAATCATGAAATGCTAACAAGTATCGGAATATGTAGGGGATAAATGTGAATATTTGTAGGATAACCGAATGGATGAATGATGGGGATTCAGCAAATTTTAGCCTCGATGTAAATATCGTGTACTTTGGATTCATAGGGATGGACCAACTCCATGGTTTGCACTGTCTCTCTTGTTTAATTCGCACGATCAGGGATGGCGAACCTATGGCACGCTAAATAAGTTTTGTTGACATGCACTACCGCCACTTGATTATTCAGATCTCACCCATAATAATAATTAAATATATCATATATCATCATCATCATTGCCAACCATTATCAATCCACTGCAGGACGAAGGTCTCCCCAAGTTTCCTCCACAACGGTCTGCCTTGTGCCAGTCTGCTCCACGTCACTCCCGCATACTTTCGAATTTCATCCATATATCTCCCATGTGGTCTTCTTCTATGTCTTTTCCTGTCCCTTGGAATCCAATCTAAAATTTCGGCGGTCCATCGATGGTCTGTCCTTCTAGCAGTATGTCCAGCCCATTGCCATTTCAGGGATTTAACTCTGATCATGATGTCTTCCACTCTTGTCATTTTTCGGAACCATGAGTTCCTCTTCTTATCTCTAATTGTTACACCAAGCATGCACCTCTACATGCTACTTTGAGTTGTCTGCAGCCTTTGTATGTCTCTTTTAGTTAAGGTCCACGTCTCTGCACCATACGTAAGCACTGGAAGGATGCATTGATCAAACACTTTTCTTTTAAGACATAATGGCATATTGCTCTTGAAAATTATGCTGTTTCTTCCAAAAGCTCTCCAGGCAAGTTTTGTACGCCGATTAATTTCTTCATCAATGTGACCCTCACTTGATATCTGCTGTCCAAGATAAACGTACGTGTCTGTTATCTCCAGCTTTTCTCCATCAATCGATAAATCTTCATTTCTTGTAAAAGCATTGAACATCACTTTTGTCTTCTGAAAGTTCATTTTTAATCCCACTTCTTTACTCTTGTCAGCAAGTTCCTGGATCATACTCTGCAGCTCTGATGGGGTAGTTGCAAAAATGACTACGTCATCAGCAAAACGAAGGTGGGTTTGATAATCTCCATTAATCTTTGTCCCTTTGTTTTCCCAGTTCAGTGATTGAAAGACATTTTCCAATGTTGCATTAAAGAGCCTCGGAGATATGGTGTCACCTTGTCTCACTCATTTCTTTATTTCTACCAAATAAAGCAGAATTTGCAAAGGGATATTATCCTGTTCTGAATATTAGGGACAGCTCAGAGAATTTTCCTCAATTGGTACCAAATCTGATCACTTCCCATTAGTTCGTCGTTGACGGGAAGTACTTCAAAGGAATACCATCAGCCAAACAGCGAAAAGAAGCAAATTTGGTCGGATCGTCAAGTAAGGAGCGCAAAATCATCACCTCGTTCTTCAGATCAGGGTGATAAGGTATCTGCTGTTTTGCACCTGCCCCGTTTGCAAGCCGGCGAGAAAAGTGAGAGGTGCTTACTCAGCATGTCTCAGGCTAACGTGCTACCAGCCAGACGATTGCAAGTACATGTGGCGTCGTATGACACGTTTCGAAATCCCTGCGGACCTAGTGCACACATCAGAAAAAAATCCTCTCAGACTCACTGTACTGATCAAAAAGTATCCTCGGAAAAGCAGTCTACACATCGTGGGTTATAACAGAAGCAAATAGCTGACAGAGGCTTTGATGTGCTTGTATGTTTCTTCTGTTGTTTTTGAGTTAACATTGAATAAATAATAAATGATAATGTGTCACTCATAATAACCACTGGCACGCGAGGGAATTTTTTAGATTTCCCCCGATATGATCCCACATTCTCTAAACAGCTCACCAACCCTGCCCTAGAGTTTTAGCACGCCTTTTGAAAAAACAAGTGCTTATACACTGGTATGCAAAACTTTAAAAAAGGGCCAGGTTTTGACCTGTAGCGTGGCACAGAAACGTTCTGGATATGTGAAATTCAAACCTACGAACTCGATTGCTTATCGAAATGACGAAAATACTGACACAACTGTATAATTACTGCCTGCCATGTTACTAGTACATAATACTGGCTGCCATGTTACAGATACATCATTGCAAAAGACGGGAAGACGAGGTCCTCAGCAGAGGGTATGATCACCCCTAACGTACATTATATAGCCAAAAGCCAAAGGACGACTAGAAGAGAAACACAACATAGCATTTATTGACATACATTAGTACGCTGTCGGTCCACCTTTGGCATTAATGCATGCACTGACACTTCGAGACGTGCTTTCGACAAGGTTTTGGAATATAGCGATAGGTATACCTTTTCATTCAGTACAAAATGCTATCGCTAACTGTTGCTTAGTAGTAGGCCTTGGTTCCAAACTTCTTATGCGGCGCCCTAATTCATCATATACACTGGCGTGCAAAAATTAAGGACAAGACTGTTTTTCGAATGTAACGTCGTGCAGAAGTGTTCCACATCGACTCAAATCATACCATAAGATCACCAAGATGTAAGAATATAGGACAAGTGAACAAATCCGTCCAAACAAGGAATCCAAAGGATACAAAGGCACTTAATTAAAAAGGTTGTAACATACCAGGATATGTGACGTACCTGCCAGCAGGACGCACACGACATAAAGGCAGATAGTAGTCAGAACAAACGTCCGCGTAGCTCAATTGGTAGAGTGACTTATTCCGGAATGAGGGGATCCGGGTTCGAATCATGGTGCGGATAAAAATGACGGAGAAATTTACTTCGTTATAATGGCGCCCGAACTATCCGGATGACCCGACCGTTCAAAATCTCGCAATGGTGTGATGTTATTTCCACACCGCGAGATAGGAAAAGTAAGAGAATCCCTTCTCCAGCACTTCGAAAAAAACAGAAAAAAAAATAAGGGGGGATGATGTAACGTACCAGGAGATGTGACGTACCTGCCAGCAGGACGCACACGACATAAAGGCAGATAGTAGTCAGAACAAACGTCCGCGTAGCTCAATTGGTAGAGTGACTTATTCCGGAATGAGGGGTTCCGGGTTCGAATCCTGGCGCGGATAAAAATGACGGAGAAATTTACTTCGTTATAAGGTAGGAGCACAACTGGACAGAAGACAGAAAAGTCCATGTGACAGGCGGCTGCCAAGAAACATCCAGTCTTTAGTATGGGATATGATCACCCCTGTCTGCGTTGCAGGATTTACAACGTCTGTCCATACTGAGGACGATGTTGTCAAGGAGCTATTGAGGTATCGCGGCCCATTCCTCTTGTAGCGCCAATCGCAGCTGTGGAATCGTTGCTGGCGGCTGATGACGTGCTGCCAAGCGTCTCCCGAGAAGGTCCCACACGTGTTCGATTGGATTTAGGTCCGGGGACCTTGCGGGCCAATCCATGCTTTGAATATCTTCACTCTGCAACAGCTCTGCGACAGCCACTGTACGATGAGGTGCAGCGTTGTCATCCATGAAGAAGAACTCAGGACCCACAGCACCTCTAAACAGACGCACATGAGGCAGGAGAACCTCGGTACAATAGCGAACACCAGTGATTGAACCTCCTTGGAAGATATTGAAGTCAGTACGGCTACCAAGCATGATACCGCCCCAAACGAGAACTCCGCCACCTCCAAACCGGTCCCTTTCGATGATGTTGGAGGTGTGATTGCGTTTTCTTTGCTCTCTCTAGATGTGTGTACGTCCAGAATCGCTCGTCAGACTAAATCGGCTCTCATCCTTAAAGAGAACTCGACCCCATTGCTGATGTGTCCAGTTCTTGTGTTCCTGGCACCACAGAAATCGCCGTCTCTGATGAGCAGACATTAATGGCACACACCGTACGTGTCGTCGTGCAAATAGACCACCTTTGTGCAGCCTCCTGGCCACGGTAAAACGCGATAACGAACGTCCAGTTGTCTGTTGCATGTGCCTTGCGATTTCTCCCGGTGTCTGCCGTCTGTTTCTTCTCGCCTGTAGGACAACATACCGGTCGTCCGCCGCCGTGTTTGCTCGTGGACGACCACTGCTAAACTCTCGGATAGCTGTTCCTGTCGTTTGAAATGCTCTCCAAGCTCGTGAAACGATGCTGTGAGCGATCCCGAACTCCTCGGCCACACTAGTCCCACTTCGACCTTCTTCCAACTTCCCAATGACGCGACCTCGGGTAAAGTCATCCAGATGTCGTCTACTGGATTATCCGTTGGCCATATCACACAATGGCAACAACTTGACGTCGTTCAAACCGATGTACACCGTGCAATATCTTTCACCGAATTGCTGAGCGTACACCGCCCTTGTGCTTTATACCCTTCCGACACCCCCCCACGTCATGCTGCCTATATGCGCATGCCCTACCGTACCGGACCCTAGTCTATCTCCTGAGTGGTCTTTCAGTTCGTTCTGACTGCTCGTTCCGCTGTTATGCTAATTTTTCCTCTTCGTCCTAAATTTTTGCACACCAGTGTAGGTGCTCTATGGGATTGAGATCAAGGCTCTGAGCTGCCTAGGCCACACACGATACGAAATTATCGTCAAGCCACTGGGTAACAGTCCATGATTTATGGCTCGGTACATTATCGTGCTGGTACCAACAAGGCTTGGTTGCATAGTATTGCCACAGAGTGGGTAGGGCATAATTGTCGTGAATATCCAGGTAGACGTGCTGGTTAACACGTGTGTCCACGATAACCAATGAGCTGTGACCATACCACGATAAACACGCACACACGAGTACACTGCCAGCTCCATACTTGACCGTAGGAACTGTAATATCTGTGGTAAATAGCGTTCCTCCGGCTACCGCCATACCCACACAGGGTCATCAGACTGATAGATCGTGTATCTGGATTCAACAGGCTATAGGACCCGTTTCTATTGATCGACGGTCCGCGATAAATGTTCTTTACACCGTGCTAAACGACAAGCAGTATTCCGAGTGGTGATGAAACGCCTATGAGCAGCCGCACGACTACAGTAATACATGGAATGAAGTTCTCTGCGGATGGTACGTGTACATACCGAGGTTTCAGCATTTGTACTCACCTGTACACTGAGGTCTCGTGCAGTACTCCGTCGATTAGCAGAAACGACTCTCCTGAGTCTTTGACGTCCTCTATCACTGATGTTCTTTGAGCTGCCGGTCCTTTTTGCTGTTTCAGGAACGCCATGTGTCTTCCACTTATTCAGTTCATCCAAAACAGTTAACGTTGGTATGTTTAAACGCTTCTCGGTTTCTCTTATGGACAACCAACTAATATAACACCCAACAATCTTTCCTTTCTCAAAGTCAGTTCTCTACCGCCCTGACATTTTCACTCAACCTCACAGTGCGATATGATTTTGGTCGGATGCAGGTTTGTTTTTATTCCGTTTGCAGCTGTACCGTGCATGTTAACAACGCAGCCGATCCGTTCATTTGCTTTTGAAGGGGTGTCCGGTGACCTTTGTCAATATAGTGTATATGCATGTTTGTACCGTCTGTCCATTCGTCGCACTAGGTTGTTGATAAGTATTGCCTTCGCACATTCTTCTGTCAGCACAGTCT
This sequence comes from Macrothele yani, assembly GCA_039090855.1. Classification (NCBI taxonomy): domain Eukaryota; kingdom Metazoa; phylum Arthropoda; class Arachnida; order Araneae; family Macrothelidae; genus Macrothele; species Macrothele yani. Next base: position 121,292,704 of record CM076989.1, read on the forward strand.
TTAGCTGATGGACACTTTCCGGTATATGTTGATGTGCCGCAACGCGTCTCTCTGAAAGCATCCCGCACGTGTTCTATGGGATTTAGTTCAGGGGAACGTGCTGACCAATCCATCCGCTGAATATCTTTACTTCCCAACAGCCACCGTGCGACTGGGTTTGGCGTTATTGTCCATTAACACGACTTGTGGGCCAATGGTACTTCGGGACAGACGAACAAGGATTGCCTTATTACAATAGCGTGCACGGGTTACAGTACCTTCCCCCAGTATCCGGAGCTCCGCACGTCGATCGATCAGAATGCTTCTCCATACGAGAACACCTCGGACCGTTTTCCGTATTTGTACTTTCTGGATACATATGGAAACACCTAAAACGGACTTTTCTGAAATAAACGGAATTTCTGACTGCGGGAAAAAAATCTGAAAAACTCGGGTACTTTTGAAAACGGAAATTTCTTTAAAAGACAGCCACCTACAGGCAACTTTGCTGAGCGGTATTTTCAGAAATTTTCGGTGAATATAGACCACTTATTTTTTACCGTGCAACATCGGGGCTGCGGACGGCCTAGTGGTAAACGTTCGTGACTGTCATGGATAAATCATTGGTTCGATGCCCGGCAGGTACGAACGCTCGAACCACTAAATATCCGCCGTGCGTCGAATGGGCACGTTAAGCCGTGGGATCCCCGGTACTGGCCAGCGGTAATAAAGGGCGTCTTCCTCCCCCTTTCTACTTCGCTTCCGTGTCATTTTCCTATTGGGCACTATAGTCCAAATCTCCTAGCTTCCTATTTCTAAGGGGTGTTTATGACCTGTGGTCAGGCACTCCCTTCTTAAAATCCTCTACATATGATCTGATCTGAATAACAATGCAACATCGACGAAAAATCTTCATTAGTTTACATGCATCACGGCACAAACAGCTTGATTCTAACTATCTTAATTTTTTAAATAAACATTTTCCTAATAAGAGATAGACTTTTGCCCATCTTGTGCATTTTCCAATCTTTGTACCACATAGTTTTGGCACTAGGAGGCGTAATTGTTGATTTCTGTTGGTACCATACTTGGAACCGTATCTCTGTTTCTTGCTCTCTTTTTTTTTTTTTTGTTAGAAGGTTTAACGACCACCATGATCAACTATACGCAGTCGCCCGTCTCTAATTTAGTACCACTTTGTTCCGAGGAAGGGAGAGAGCCAGTGCCGTGAGACAAAAACAACATCCATGCCTCACCGGGATTCGGACCTAGACCCTTCTCCGACGAATGGTCATAAGCCAGCGCTTACACCACTGCGACACCGGGGCGACATCTCAGTTTCTAGGAACACGATTTGAATAATAAAAAAACAGAAAGAAAAACACACTTTGAATTGGATATCTTCCGTTGTCAGAAACGCTTTGTATCGTAAAAAAGAAAGATGACACCGAATTTTTTATTGTAATGAGCACGATTGTAGAATCCTTTCTGACGCGAATTAAATTTATCAAAGTCATTCAAAGTCAATGTAACCGGCCAGTAAAAAAATCAACCGGATTTCTGCAATCGATAAAACATCCAGAAATAAAAGTAGCTACTTACTTCCACGAGCGGCAAAAAAGTATGCTATGAAAATTAACAAACTGCGCACAAAAACTTTCTCATAGCAAAAGGAAGATAACAGAGACGAAGAGGTTTTCAAATCGAACAGTTAAAAGAACAAATATAGAAGGAAAGATGATATAATTCTACGCCTATAACGAAGTAAATTTCTCCGTCATTTCTGTCCACGCCAGGATTCGAACCCGGATCCCCTCATTCCGGAATAAGTCACTCTACCAATTGAGCTACGCGGACGTTTTATTCTGATTCCTATCTGCCTTTATATCGTGTCCGTCCTTCTGGCAGGTACGTCATATCTCTTGGTATTACATCATCTCCCCCTTATTTTTTTTTTTTTTTTTTTTTTCGAAGTGCTGGAGAAGGGATTCTCTTATTTTTCCTATCTCGCGGTGTGGAAATAACATCACACCAATGCGAGATTTTGAACGGTCGGGTCATCCGGATAGTTCGGGCGCCATTATAACGAAGTAAATTTCTCCGTCATTTCTGTCCACGCCAGGATTCGAACCCGGATCTCCTCATTCCGGAATAAGTCATTCTACCAATTGAGCTATGCGGACGTTTTATTCTGATTCCTATCTGCCTTTATGTCGTGTGCGTCCTTCTGGCAGGTACGTCACATCTCTTGGTACGTTACACGCCTTCTGTCCGAACAATTTCACATCATGGGAAGTTGTAAACAGCAGAGAAATATGTTTCATGGAAAAGCTATGCAAAGGAATAAGAACTTTTCAAATAGCCTCCGGGAAGCAGATATACTGAGAAAAAGGCTTCGACTTTCATGCATCCAGCGGGAAATCTGTACATTATTTAAAGAGAATAATGCTTCACATCTCTATTGCAGCGAATCGCATACAGTAAAAAAAGAATTTTCTCAATAGGGCATTTAAAAGCAGAGATACAGCTGCAAACAAAAGTACAATAAAAAAAAACTTTTCGAATATTGTACAATAAATAAATATACAACTCTTTGAATACTAACCTAACGTTTTCTGCAAGGTAAATGCCGTCCGGTCTTGAAAGAATTTTTTTAATCGCATATTCTGAAGCAGAGATATCAAGAGAAACAGATTAAACATTGATGCCCCCTAGCAGTGAAATTGTGCATTATTTTGGGAAGAAATTATGCGCAAAGAGTTCTCATAGTTAGTAGTATCTAATCAAAAAAGAATTTTTTATATCGGGTTTTAGTCCTGCAGATATATGGGAAATTTCTACTTTTTTTTCCTGTGTTTTTTTCTCACTATGGCAAAATGTTTTCAAGTTTTGAGGGAGGGTTTTACATGAATGAAAGGGGGAGGGGGGGGGGTTAAAGGTAAGCTAACGCCTTCTAGTGGCAAATGTGCGCGTTAAGAAAAATTTGAAATTATATGAGATACATTTCGCAGCGGAAACGCTCTGCAACAAAGGAGGAATTTTTCAAATCCGACTCTTACAAGCAGAGCTATCGACAAAAATAAGATGTATATCTATGCCCCTGGCAGAAAAACTATGCATTATTTTAAGAAGAAAGTATAATCAAAAGATTTTCCCAGGTGAGCGGTATCGGTCGACGAAAGAATTTTTTAAATCAGTTTTCAGAAGATTAGATTTTGCTGGAAATACATGGGAAGCAGAAATAAAACCTTACGCCCCCTGGTGGCGAAACTATTTTTTTTATAAAAAAGTAGAAACTACAATCAAAATATTTCCCATCAGAAGCTGTATACTATGCAGGAATTTTTTTTTACCTTTTCACTGCTAGAGGAAAATTTATGTATTTCTTGAAAACCTTGAAGCTATATGAGAAACATGTCGCACCGGAAGAGCTCTCCAACAAAGAGGTAATTTTTCAAATCAGACTTTTAGAAGCAGAGATATCAAGAAAGTTCAGATATTCATCTACGCCTTTTGGCAGGAAAACTTTATACTATTTCGTGCTGGAGGTGTTCTCAAGAGTTTTTCCGAGGTGAGCGGTACAGGTTCATGAATGTTTTTTTCAATCGACAGAAGCAGAAATAGACGCTTACACCACCTGGTGGGCAAACCATTTGTTACGAAAATTTAGAAATTATATGCAAACCATTTTCAATGAGAAGCTCTTTCCCATGAAGGAAGAATTTTTTAATACGAACTTTTAGAAGCAGAGATATAGACATAAAAGAAGCAGTTCTTTCCATGTTACATAACCACAGAAATTCGAAAAATTGATCGTTCTGGAACGGAAATCGAACCCGCATATCGCGCGCCGATCAGGAGACGCGTGTTCGATTCCCGTTCCAGGCCGATCAAATTTTAAAATTTCTGTGGTTATATAACACGGAAAGAACCGCTTGATTTATGTCTTTATTAATTAGTCCATGTGTTTCCTACTTGATATTTACTCCGAAGCAGAGATATCGGGAAAAGTGAAATTTACCTTTACGCCCACTAGAGGAAAAATCTATGAATTACTTGAAAAGAAACTATGTCTGAAATAGTGTTCGTTATAAACGGCATCGAAAGGACGAAAAGAACTTTTTCAATCGGATATTTAAAAGCAAATACATGGAATAAAATGTATTTTGAATTCGATATCATCTGCATTTACGACACTAGCGGCGAAGTTGTACATTAAAAAAAAACCTGAATTCAAGGATCATTATTTTCACATTTCAAGCTTCCCAAATGCGAAAAGATTTTTTCAAAATCTCTCATCGCCGTTATCCATCATAACTTACGTAAAAATGCTTCGATTGCGACAAAACTTAATCATGTTGTTCCGGAGGTATACTGAACCAGTTCTGTTGAATGTCATCGAAATGGAGTCAAAGGTCAGGGTACAGGAGCAAGATTTATTCCACAGCCATTATCCTCATAACTTGACTAACAAGTCAGTAAAATCATGCAATGCATTGATTATGATACGCTTTCCAACATACCAGAAATCATTACTCAAGTTATGAGGAAAATGGCTGTGAAATAAATCTCCCTCCTGTGCCCTGACCTTTGACCCCATTTGACGATATTAAACAGAGTTGGTTCAGTATACCGCCAGAACAACATACCAAAGTTTTGTCACCGTAGAAGCATTTTTAGTCAAGTTGGGAGGATAATGGCTGTGGAACAAATATCGCTCCTGTGTCCTGACCTTTGATCCCATTTTGATGACATTCAACAGAAACGGTTCAGTATAACTCCGGAACAACATGATGAAGTTTTGTCGTAATTGAAGCATTTTTACGTAAGTTATGACGCATAAGGGCGATGGAATGGATCCCGCTACCATTTTCAATAGGATTCATCCCCAGGTTGTCCCCTACCACATACTAAAATTTCGCCGAAATTGAACCTTTTTGACGCGAGTTATCGTGCGAACAGGCAGACAGACAGACGGACGGACAAAGCTGGAGCATATACGCTTCTTCAACCTACGGTTGGAAAGTGTAAAAAATGCTTCTATTGCGACAGAACTTCAGTATGTTGTTCCGGAGGTATACTGAACCAATTCTATTTAATATAATCGAAATGGTGTCAAAGGTCAGGGCACAGGAGCGCGATTTATTCCACAGCCTTTATCCTCATTGCTTGTGTAATAACTTGAGTAAAAATGCTTCTACTACGATATAACTTTAGTATGTTGTTCCGGAAGTATACTGAACGAATCAATAGTCAGTCAGGGTAGGGAAGAGGGTTTGTCTGCGCGCGATTTCTGGTATGTTGGAAAGCGTATCATAATCAATGCATTGCATGATTTTACTAACCTGTTTCGTTTTGTTCTTGAGTTTTGATGAGCAGTGTATTTTGTATGTCAAATGTCGTGCTAAAAAAAGGGAAAGTATGTGGAAACCACTGGAATTTTTAATAGTACTAGCATCTCTTTTCTGGTTCTACGTCAAGTCGTCGCGTGCGTCAATTCGCCGACTGCATCAATTCGTCGACTGGGACGATTCGTCGCTTAGTCAATTCGTCGACTGCGTCAATTCGTCGCGGACAAATTCGTCGACTACGTCAATTCGTCGCGTTTACAGATTTTGGTTACATACAAAACGAATGCAGGAAAACGTACGATTCCGAACGTCTTGCTCCCTGATCAAATTTATAAAGTTTGGACACGCAGACAGGATGGGAATTTTACGTTTTTCTTTGGCACTAAAAATATTAGACGGTAGACGGTTTTTAGAACGGGGCAGGGCCCGGTTGGTCAGAGCCCCCATGTACAAAATTTTCGTAAAATCTACAATTTTCAATTCAGAACCACCAAATCTGGTATACTATCTCGTGGTATTCTAACTTAGACTGTAGACGGTTTTTGGAAGCGGTTGGAGATGGGGGGGTCAGACCCACCCACCCCTACAGAATTACCATAAAATCAAGTTTTCAATTTAGATCTACCAAATTTGGTATATTATCTCATGGTACTCTAACTTAGACGGTTGTCGGTTTTTGGAACGGGTCAAGGCCCGGGGAATCAGAGCCCCCCCAACCGCACCACCACATACATACAAAATTTTCGTAAAATCTAGTTTTCATTTCAGAACCATCAAATTTGGTATCATGAAACTCTAACTTAGACGCTAGACAGATTTTGGAAGGGGTTGGATCCCGCGGGGTCGGAGCCCCCCCCCCTCATAAAAAATTTCGTAAAATTTACAGTTTTCATCTTAGAACCACCAAATTTGGTATACTATCTTATGGTACTCTAACTTAGACGGAAGACCGTTTAGGGGTTGGAGCCTGGGGTTAGACCACCACCCCGAATAGAAACTTTTTCGTAAAATCTACATTTCAAAATTGCCTTTATTCTTCAGTAAAATAACATTTCTATGTACATGACAATGGAATTCTGCCAATAAATACAGCGGTATATACATCAGCTGGAAAGTTCCAGTGAAACGTAAAACAAAATATTGTTAAAATCATAAAAAAAAATTATTTCGCCACGTAGGGCGAAGGAGAGGCAGACAATAAAGCACGAGCGATACAAACGAAAATGTTTACCTACAGTATTGTAGACAGGGCAAGACATGATTCTATACTATGCACAAATTCCAATTAAGCATCACTACCATACTAAAGATTAAACATTAGGTACTAATTCACAGAAATGCAACAGTGATGCTACATTCAAAATTTACAACATATGTACAGAAGTATTCAGTGACAAGGGGAAATAACGCTAAATGTACTCAGAAGGGCATCTTGTTACATTATATTATACACACAGTGACTAATATTTTAAAAAAATATTCAACATAATGAAGGGGACATTGCGTGGGCAGTAAACTGTGCAGAAGGAAGAATTATATACAACAACATAAAACCCAACATTATCGAAGAGAACATGGGAAACATGGTGAGCTATCTTCAATGGCACATTAAAACAGAAAAATCACAAATAGCGAAGCACCAAAATTAATACGTAAAAACATGATTTGTTCTAGTGAACGTGGGCGACAATAAAAATCCCACTTATAGGTTGAGATGTAACTGCAAATTGTGGATATGGAACCACATAGCCGATTGGGCCCAAGTGGATTGAAAAACGCTATCGGTGTTTGTTGAGGCAGCACGAGAGTGCTCCATTTGGAGGCGAGTGGTTAACCGTGCTAGGTTAAAACAGCTTGATTTATGTCTTTATTAATTAGTCCATGTGTTTCCTACTTGATATTTACTCCGAAGCAGAGATATCGGGAAAAGTGAAATTTACCTTTACGCCCACTAGAGGAAAAATCTATGAATTACTTGAAAAGAAACTATGTCTGAAATAGTGTTCGTTATAAATGGCATCGAAAGGACGAAAAGAACTTTTTCAATCGGATATTTAAAAGCAAATACATGGAATAAAATGTATTTTGAATTCGATATCATCTGCATTTACGACACTAGCGGCGAAGTTGTACATTAAAAAAAAACCTGAGTTCAAGGATCATTATTTTCACATTTCAAGCTTCCCAAATGCGAAAAGATTTTTTCAAAAAATCTCTCATCGCTGTTATCCATCATAACTTACGTAAAAATGCTTCGATTGCGACAAAACTTAATCATGTTGTTCCGGAGGTATACTGAACCGGTTCTGTTGAATGTCATCGAAATGGAGTCAAAGGTCAGGGTACAGGAGCAAGATTTATTCCACAGCCATTATCCTCATAACTTGACTAACAAGTCAGTAAAATCATGCAATGCATTGATTATGATACGCTTTCCAACATACCAGAAATCATTACTCAAGTTATGAGGAAAATGGCTGTGAAATAAATCTCCCTCCTGTGCCCTGACCTTTGACCCCATTTGACGATATTAAACAGAGTTGGTTCAGTATACCGCCAGAACAACATACCAAAGTTTTGTCACCGTAGAAGCATTTTTAGTCAAGTTGGGAGGATAATGGCTGTGGAACAAATATCGCTCCTGTGTCCTGACCTTTGATCCCATTTCGATGACATTCAACAGAAACGGTTCAGTATAACTCCGGAACAACATGATGAAGTTTTGTCGCAATTGAAGCATTTTTACGTAAGTTATGACGCATAAGGGCGATGGAATGGATCCCGCTACCATTTTCAATAGGATTCATCCCCAGGTTGTCCCCTACCACATACTAAAATTTCGCCGAAATTGAACCTTTTTGACGCGAGTTATCGTGCGAACAGGCAGACAGACAGACGGACGGACGGACAAAGCTGGAGCATATACGCTTCTTCAACCTACGGTTGGAAAGTGTAAAAAATGCTTCTATTGCGACAGAACTTCAGTATGTTGTTCCGGAGGTATACTGAACCAATTCTATTTAATATAATCGAAATGGTGTCAAAGGTCAGGGCACAGGAGCGCGATTTATTCCACAGCCTTTATCCTCATTGCTTGTGTAATAACTTGAGTAAAAATGCTTCTACTACGATATAACTTTAGTATGTTGTTCCGGAAGTATACTGAACGAATCAATAGTCAGTCAGGGTAGGGAAGAGGGTTTGTCTGCGCGCGATTTCTGGTATGTTGGAAAGCGTATCATAATCAATGCATTGCATGATTTTACTAACCTGTTTCGTTTTGTTCTTGAGTTTTGATGAGCAGTGTATTTTGTATGTCAAATGTCGTGCTAAAAAAAGGGAAAGTATGTGGAAACCACTGGGATTTTTAATAGTACTAGCATCTCTTTTCTGGTTCTACGTCAAGTCGTCGCGTGCGTCAATTCGCCGACTGCATCAATTCGTCGACTGGGACGATTCGTCGCTTAGTCAATTCGTCGACTGCGTCAATTCGTCGCGGACAAATTCGTCGACTACGTCAATTCGTCGCGTTTACAGATTTTGGTTACATACAAAACGAATGCAGGAAAACGTACGATTCCGAACGTCTTGCTCCCTGATCAAATTTATAAAGTTTGGACACGCAGACAGGATGGGAATTTTACGTTTTTCTTTGGCACTAAAAATATTAGACGGTAGACGGTTTTTAGAACGGGGCAGGGCCCGGTTGGTCAGAGCCCCCATGTACAAAATTTTCGTAAAATCTACAGTTTTCAATTCAGAACCACCAAATCTGGTATACTATCTCGTGGTATTCTAACTTAGACTGTAGACGGTTTTTGGAAGCGGTTGGAGATGGGGGGTCGGACCCACCCACCCCTACAGAATTACCATAAAATCAAGTTTTCAATTTAGATCTACCAAATTTGGTATATTATCTCATGGTACTCTAACTTAGACGGTTGTCGGTTTTTGGAACGGGTCAAGGCCCGGGGAATCAGAGCCCCCCAACCGCACCACCACATACATACAAAATTTTCGTAAAATCTAGTTTTCATTTCAGAACCATCAAATTTGGTATCATGAAACTCTAACTTAGACGCTAGACAGATTTTGGAAGGGGTTGGATCCCGCGGGGTCGGAGCCCCCCCCCTCATAAAAAATTTCGTAAAATTTACAGTTTTCATCTTAGAACCACCAAATTTGGTATACTATCTTATGGTACTCTAACTTAGACGGAAGACCGTTTAGGGGTTGGAGCCTGGGGTTAGACCACCACCCCGAATAGAAACTTTTTCGTAAAATCTACATTTCAAAATTGCCTTTATTCTTCAGTAAAATAACATTTCTATGTACATGACAATGGAATTCTGCCAATAAATACAGCGGTATATACATCAGCTGGAAAGTTCCAGTGAAACGTAAAACAAAATATTGTTAAAATCATAAAAAAATATTTCGCCACGTAGGGCGAAGGAGAGGCAGACAATAAAGCACGAGCGATACAAACGAAAATGTTTACCTACAGTATTGTAGACAGGGCAAGACATGATTCTATACTATGCACAAATTCCAATTAAGCATCACTACCATACTAAAGATTAAACATTAGGTACTAATTCACAGAAATGCAACAGTGATGCTACATTCAAAATTTGCAACATATGTACAGAAGTATTCAGTGACAAGGGGAAATAACGCTAAATGTACTCAGAAGGGCATCTTGTTACATTATATTATACACACAGTGACTAATATTTTAAAAAAATATTCAACATAATGAAGGGGACATTGCGTGGGCAGTAAACTGTGCAGAAGGAAGAATTATATACAACAACATAAAACCCAACATTATCGAAGAGAACATGGGAAACATGGTGAGCTATCTTCAATGGCACATTAAAACAGAAAAATCACAAATAGCGAAGCACCAAAATTAATACGTAAAAACATGATTTGTTACAGTGAACGTGGGCGACAATAAAAATCCCACTTATAGGTTGAGATGTAACTGCAAATTGTGGATATGGAACCACATAGCCGATTGGGCCCAAGTGGATTGAAAAACGCTATCGGTGTTTGTTGAGGCAGCACGAGAGTGCTCCATTTGGAGGCGAGTGGTTAACCGTGCTAGGAAGCGTCTCCGAATGATAGCACTTGCCTCCTGAGGAGGTGGAATAAGAGCAGGGAAGCGTTGTTGAAGATGGAAAGCATAGACAGTGAACTTCACAAGAAGAAAAATATAACGGCACACAGGAGGCAAGTGAGTAGGTGGATGCTTTGTTTGGAGTAGCCAAGCATATGCAAGAAATGGTAACGATCGAGCACAAATTCGATCAGCAAGACGAAATGCTGTGTTTAGGACTGGCAGGAGAACGGGGCAGAATAGGTATTGATGTTGGACGTCGCTGACTTCTGGGCAAAAGGAGCACTGCGGAGAGGTGAGAAAAGTCATGCGAAACAGTACTGATGGGGCGGGGAGACGAAGGTGAAGAAATTGCCAATGGACATTGAGTTCAAGAGGGGAGGAAAGGGCAGAGGTAGATGCTGTCCAGATGGCGGGGAGAAGAGAAGGAGGAGCAGAATGAACAGAAAGTGGAAGTGCAGGAGGTGAAAGAAGAAGCCAATAAAGAGAAGAGGAGGAGAGAGAAGTAACTAGAACCGGGGAGCTACGAATGAGGAGAAAGAACGGTAGGGAAAGAGGAGCAGAGGGTACCGAGAAGAGACCATCAGGTGAAGCGAGGAGTGGGAAGAGGCTCCAAAGCGCTGTGCGAAGAAGAAGATATTCGTTAGCAAGAGTAATGGTTGGAGATAGAAACAGGGAAGAAAGAGGTCTCCAGGTTAGATCAGAAGTTACGAGAGAACGGACAGTTATCACACCAGAGCGGATCCAATGAGGAAAGTAAAAGTAAGGGAGGTTAGGAGGGTGAATAAGAGAAGAGAAGAAGAGAGGTTCATCTAGGAGATCAAGAGTTGGAGAAGGAAATGAACGGAGAAGAGGAAGCGAACGAAAGAGAGAAAGGCCCTCTCGCAGGACAGGAGGGAGGTGGGACGGGAGAAGAGAGTATGCATCCATCTTCAGAAACAGTAGGAAGGTGAAAGATGGGTCACGGGAAGAAGCTAGAACATTCAAGGTAGTGGTAAGGGACGGAACAGTTGAAGTGGCAAGGCGAATGAAATGAATAATGCGATGTGTTTTATAAAGGAAAGCTGGATCAGGAAGCTGGATGCCACCCAAAGAGGCTGGCAGATGAAGCGTGGCAGGTTTAACCCAGTGATGTGAAGACCAGATGACGGAAGTTGAGAGGCGAGTGATGGTCATCATTTGTGACACGGGCACAACCGTCGACATCCAAGAGTATTCGCATAGCGAGATAAGTTGTCGACGAACAACGGCTGCTCGTTGACGGAATGATGTGAAAGGGCGGGCCTTACTCCAGTAGTCAGCAGTCCGTTGTATCCGGGGAAGAAGAGCAGTCCAGGTGGCAGATGCAGAAGCCAAGGGCAATCCGACATACGCACCGAGGATCTTCTGTGTAGTGGCTGTCCACTGCGCACCCCAAGGACCATCGGTGCGGGCAGCCCATAACCCGCACCATAAGCCAGTACTTTTAGTGGCATTCAGCGCTGCTCCAGATAATGCAACATACTGTTGATATACAAAATACAGGCGATCAAATTGAGATTCATCCCGGACGCAAAAGGTCACATAAGCAGCATAGGCGGTGAAAATTATTCGATGATGACGAGTACTAGCCACTGTCGGCGGTAGGACATCCAGGAGTGATCTTCGGGCTGCTAACAGGAAAGGCTCAAAAGCGAGAGCGAATAGCTGGCCGGAGAGCGGACATCCTTGCCGGATGCCTCGCTTAAACGGAATTGGAGCGGTTAGAAATGTGGCCGCTCGAACATGGAAACTGGTGCCCTGATAAAGGGCCAAGAGTGCGGAAGAAAAGGTAGGAGGAAAGCCAAATTGTGAAAGGACAGCAGAGAGATAAAAATGAGAAACGTTATCAAAAGCGGACTATTGATCCAGATTGAGAAAGGCAAGAGGTTCAGAAAAAGAGCGAGCGAGGAAGTGAAGATGAAGGAGAAGAGAAACGTTAGTGGAAATAGTCCGACCAGGCACAGTGTATGTCTGGTCACGAGAAATAACGAAAGAGTAAGGCGACGGGATAAGAGTTTTGTATAGAACTTATAGTCAGTGTTTAGGATGGAGATAGGGCGCCAGTTTCCAAGATCCAAGAGGTCACCCTTCTTAGGAAGGAGGATGATGTATGCCAAAGTAAAGTCGGGCGGTAACGCAGGAGAGGAAAAAGCAGACGAGAAACACGCAGACAGAAAAGGCAGAAGGCACGGTAGAAAAGCACGATAAAAGGACAGAGGAAGGCCGTCAGGTCCAGGAGCGGCATGAGGATTGAGAGTAGCGAACGCCTCGCGGAGTTCGCGAAAAGAGAAAGGAGAGAGTAAAGAAGTAGATAAAGTAGAGGGGAGCTGAGGAAGAGAGGAGAGAAGAGGAGAAGCTAATGAGGATGAAGACTGCGTTACCGCACTGTACTTGGCGATGAAATACTGTCTGGTGAAAGTGCATAGCTTCGATGGGTTCGAAGTGATGGAACCATCCTGGAGGCGAAGATGACGCAAAGATGTAGCAGAACGATGTTGAGATTCCAAGGCGGTTAAGTAATCGTGAGAATCAGCTGTAGGGGAGAGATGCAAGAAATGCATCCTGCAGGCTGCATCGGATGCGCGAGGAAGAAGCAAAGCGTGGAGATCTACAGTTTTCAATTTAGAACCACCAAATTTGGTATACTATCTCATGGTACTCTAACTTAGACAGTAGACCGTTTTTGGAACGGGTCAAGGCCTGGGGGTCAGAGCCCCCACGTACAAAATTTTCTTAAAAACTACAGTTTTCAATTCAGAACCACCAAATCTGGTATACTATCTCATGGTACTCTAACTTAGACGCTAGACGGTTTTTGGAAGTGGTTAGAGTCCTGGGGGTAAGAGCCCCCCCCATAAAAATGCCGCGTAAAATCTACAGTTTTCAATTTAGAACCACCAAATTTGGTATACTATCTCATGGTACTCTAACTTAGACGGTAGACCGTTTTTGGAACAGGTCAAGGCCCGGAGGTCAGAGCCTCCCCCCCCCCCCATAATTTTTTTGGAAAATCTACAGTTTTCAATTAAGAACCATTAAGTATGGTGTCATGAAACTCAAACTTAGACGCTAGATGGTTTTTGGAAGGGGTTGGAGCCCGGGAATGAGAGCCCCCCCGTCATAAAACTTTTGTAAAATCTACAGTTTTCAATTTAGAACCACCAAATCTGGTATACTATCTCATGGTACTCTAACTTAGACGCTAGACGGTTTTTGAAAGGGGTTGGAACACAGGGGTCAGAGCCCCTCCCCCTCCCCGATAAAAAAATCGTAAAATCTACAGTTTCCAATTTAGAATCACCAAATTTGGTATACTATCTCATGGTACTCTAACTTAGACGGTAGACCGTTTTTGGAACAGGTCAAGGCCAGGTGGTCAGAACCCCCCCCCCCCCCAAATTTTTTTGTAAAATCTACAGTTTTCAATTAAGAACCATTAAGTATGGTATCATGAAACTCAAACTTAGACGCTAGACACCGGGGGTGAGAGCCCCCCCCGTCATAAAAATTTCGTAAAATCTACAGTATTCAATTTAGAACCACCAAATCTGTTATACTATCTCATGGTACTGTAACTTAGACGCTAGATGGTTTTTGAAAGGGGTTGGAGCTCAGGGGTCAGAGCCCCCCAATAAAAAAAATCGTAAAATCTACAGTTTCCAATTTAGAATCACCAAATTTGGTATACTATCTCATGGTACTCTAACTTAGACGGTAGACCGTTTTTGCAAGGGGTTGCAGCCCAGGGGGGGGGGATGGGCCCCCTTCATAAAAAAATCGCAAAATCTAGTTTTCAATTTAAAACCACCAAATTTGGTATACTATCTCATGGTACGCTAACTTAGGCAGTCGAAGGTCTTTGGAACGGGTCAAGGCCCGGGGGTCGGAGCCTTCCCCCGCCACATACATAGAAAATTTTCGTAAAATCTAGTTTTTATTTCAGAACCATCAAATTTGTATCATGAAACTCTAACTTAGACGCTAGATGGTTTTTGGAAGGGGTTGCAGCCCTAGGGGTCGGTACACCCCTCATAAAAATTTCGTAAAGTCTACAGTTTTCAATTTAGAGCCACAAAATTTGGTATACTATCTCATGGTACTCTAACTTAGACGGTAGACCTTTTTTGGATCGGGTCAAGGCCAGCGGGTCAGAGACCCTTCCCATAATTGTTTTTCGTAAAATCTACAGTTTTCAATTCAGAACCATCAAATATGATATCATGAAACTCTAACTTAGACGCTAGACGGTTTTTGGAAGGGGTTGGAGCCCCCCACCCCATACAAATTTCGTAAAATCTACAGTTTTCAATTTAGAACTACCAGATTTGGTATACTATCTCATGGTATTCTAACTTCGACGGTAGACCGCTTTTGGAACGGGTCAAGGCCCGGGGGGATCAGAGCCCCTCACATACAAAATTTTCTGAAAAACTACAGTTTTCAATTCAGAACCACCCGATCTGGTATACTATCTCATGGTACTCTAACTTAGACGCTAGACGATTTTGGAAGGGGTTGCCAGATTTTTTTGTGAAGGGGGTAAGGACCCCTTTCTTAAAAAAATCGCAAAATCTAGTTTTCAATTTAGAACCACCAAGTTTGGTATACTATCTCATGGTACTTTAACTTAGACGATCGACGGTTTTGGGGACGGGTCAAGGCCCGGACGGTCAGCCCCCCCCCCCCCCGCACACACAGACATACAACATTTTCTTAAAAACTACAGTTTTCATATCAGAACCACCAAATTTGGTATCATGAAACTCTAACTTAGACGCTAGACGGTTTTTGGAAGGGGTTGGAACCCGGGGGGGGGGTGAGAGCCCCACCCTCATAATAAAAATTTCGTAAAATCTACAGTTTTCAATTTAGAACAACCAGATTTGGTATACTACTCATGGTTATCTAACTTTGACGGTAGACGGTTTTTGGAAGGGGTCGGAGCCCGGGTCAAGGGAGCTTCATGCAAAATTTTCGTAAAAAGTTCCGTTTTTTTCTCTTAAGAATTACCTATCTACGTTCTAAGGCGCTCTTTGGCC
Organism: Macrothele yani; assembly: GCA_039090855.1. NCBI lineage: Eukaryota > Metazoa > Arthropoda > Arachnida > Araneae > Macrothelidae > Macrothele > Macrothele yani. The sequence goes on from CM076989.1 coordinate 121,308,219, forward strand.
CTTTGAGGGCCTTGCACCATAAACCATCAACCAACCAACTAACCAATCTACGGTCTAAGTTAGGGACTGTAGATAACAATAAAGTGCAAAAATATGCGTTTAATGGTGTATAAAAAACACAAATCAATATAGTTTAGCTTTCACTACCAACGAGCGGCTTATCAGAAAGAAATATAATGTAATGTAAGTAGAGAGTCCCAGATATTCAAAATTCAAAACGGTAAGAAAAAGATGATTAATGCCAATGTGAAGTCGTACGCATGCGACATCACATAGGTACATTGCATTTCTGTGTCGCGGGATTCACAGAAGCACACGCCAGATGTACGGCAGTTCTATAGATGTCTCCTAGAAGGTAAGTATTCCCATTCTTTTTTCTTTCTTTTTTGTTTCGCAAAATTAAATTAACTAAATCAAAAAATTTAAAATAAGTTTACTGGAAAATTGCAGGAATATCTTTTTCATTCATTAACTTTCACCCGCTGAACTTGGTGATTCCACAAATAGTAATATGTACCTGGCAAATAACTGCTATCCCTGCTAGTACAAATTATATTAATGATTTATTTGCGTCCGGTTCAATCTAGTATGTCCATAAGAGCGTTTGGGGCCGTATGAAAAATACATTTCAACGTGAGCCGCTACGGCGGCGGAGTGATCTAGGCGCTGGCTTCTGACCACTTGTCGAGAAGGATCCTGGTTCAAATCCCGGTGAATCATGGACGTTGTGATTGACTTCGGGCACTGGCTGTCCCCCTTCCCAGGAACCAGCGGCCCAAAATTGGGAACGTCCGACTGCTTATAGCCCACTGAATTGATCACGGAGGTCGTTGACCCCCCCCCCAAAAAAAAAAAAAAAGATTGCGACGTGCCCATTGCTATTTGTTATGGACCGTACAAAAAGTATGTTTTTGATATCAACGTGTCCACTTCCATGTAGGCTGGCCATAAAATGTTAGGGGACCGTACAAAATTGCACTTTTGTTTTCACCTTGTCAGCGCTTCGGTATATGGTTGAAGTATACGTATATATAGTTGGGCCATTTCAGCTCGTAGATTGGTTTATAAAGAAAATAAAGATAATGTTACATTTTTACTCAGCTACAACACATTAATCCCAAAGGCTATTTGTTGAAATCTTTAATCCGCCGTGCTCATATTCACAACGTTAACATAACATGTCAAGTTATTAATGTTGCAGTTTTACCCTGTCACAAAACTTTAGTTACAAGACCTTAGGCGTAAACATTTTTTAGGAATTTTTAGTCCGACGTATTCATAAGGTTTCGATAACATGCCAAGGTTATGGTACTGCGTTTTGACTGAGGCACAAAAATTAATAAACAGGCCTTAAGCCTTTTTATCAGTTTTCAATCAACCGTGCTCATATACATAAAATTTTCAGAGAAAGTCAAGTTTATTGTGTTGCGCATTTACTCGAGTACAAAACTATAAACAGCCATTAACTTTCACCCGCTGAACTTGGTGATTCCTCAATTCATCCATTAACAACTCTTTTAAGTGATTGTATGCTATGGTCATATTGATAATGTTTGATGACAAGTCAGGTAAATGATGTTGCACTTATTAAAGACTTAAAAAGGTGTAGAGGCTAGTAATTATTATTTGAAGTCTAAGTAAAAGCTCATTTTTAACTTGACTTGTCATGAAATCCTTATGAATATGGCATTTATTTTATTTTGTACATTTTACAAAGCATTTTTTTTTGGCATTTGTTTTATTTTGTGTTGTACTTGTTACATAGCGTTTCGCATTTTTGTAATGCTTGTGACTTGTGATTGCATTTTGAATTTTTATTTGTTTCACATTTTGGATTACTTTTTGACATTTTATGTTTTTGACATGCTATTTTGAAAATTTTGTCTTTTTTAATTTTGCGTTGTGTTTTACATTCTTGCATCTTCGGCGGAATTACATTCTTGAAAAATTCAAATACAAGTTAGTAAAAGGTTTATATTCAATTAGTGAGAAATACCAGCACATTTTAGTAAAGGGTAGAATTATATGAAATTCCTCTGAAAAGGTCCAGCATGTTAACATTGTCTCTGTGCGCCAAAGAAGTTCGAATTCCTTTTTATCTTGCCAGCGTTTCTCTTCTGGGTGGATTTGTTGGAATCTGTGCTATCACTCTTTCGATTTTAGCCATAGTTGTTCTCTGCTCTTTCGCAATTTCACTGATTATTTCGTACAGTCACAGTTTTTTCTCTCCCAGAATTGTATTCCAGCGTCTGTCTAATCTTTCAAGTTCGTTTTGTGTTCTGGGAAAGCCAAATAAATTGTTTTCACTAACTGACCAAATTGTTGGCGGGAACAGCGGAGGGCTTCTGCTTGGATTGTTTCTTCTGCTTCCCCGAAATTTTCCAAGAACATAATTTTCCTCAAACCACTGAACCACAGAATCTGCATATTTTAGTAAAATTGATTTCTCTTCTTCAAAAGCTGCTGGAATTTCATCAGACGAAAAAAATGCGAGTGCTTGCAAATGTCTGACTTTGAGAGCAAACTCACTGTTTTCCCTATATTCCAAGGCTATGCCAGAGGATGGATATTCCTCAGCACATTTTTTTCCGAGATGAAACCAACAACATTTGTGTGTGCTGCTTCCAAATTCCTTTTTAGCAGCATTATAACGGCAGCTATTTCAAAATCTATGATTATGCGTATATTGTGGTGCAAGCTGAATATCATAGTCTGATGCATAGTCTTGTAAATCCTGCAAAAATACTGTATAATAGTAATATATTCTTTATACTTGCTGGAAAGTAACCCATAAATTAGTGGGACAAGTCTGTGCATCTCTGGATTCGTTTCAACCATAGCATGAATGCTACATAATTGCCTAAAAAGGGTTGGACAAGTTTCAAATGTCCCATCCATAATCCAGAGGGGCGCTTCTTTAAGCTTTCGTAAATTATTCTCTGTTAAAAATAAAATAATTATTTGATGTCCAAATGCGCTATCTCTGCCAAGAAATTTTGAACCATCTCCTCCTGTAAATTTATTGGGGCATCTATCCGTTCTGAAGTCGTAGGCTCCGCAGGCATGTATTCTCTTCGTATTCGTTTTACAACTTGCCTTAGTGCATCCATATTAGGCATGTAATCTGCATTTACTGTAGCCATTGACGTTGTCACGGTTTGAATAATTTGTGCAGGGGCTTCGTCCGTATTTCTCGCTCGTTCTTTTATTTGCGCACTTGCAACAGCAACAACACTTTTCTCCGGTCTTGGAGCATGATTATGTGGGTTCTCATTGCGCATCCTGTGTTCATCTCCAATAAGAATAGTACTAGCAAAGCCAGTACAATTTCCATAATTTCTTTCAATACAGTGACAATACCGTAAATCACTTCGCACTCTGTTATGGCAAAATAAATACGCTTTCCATTTCAGCAAATCATTTTCTTTTTGTGAGTTAACTATTTATTTTGCATTCTTCATCTGCATAGTGCCTTCGGAAAACAATGCACTTTCTCTTTCCAAAATATTTAGAATGCTATATTTCCACTATTATCACTTGACAACGCACAACAAAGGTTTCAACAAGCACGTTCTCTGTTCTCCAGTCAACTACGAACTGATGAGCAACCATTCAATGAAACACTCAGAATACAGACAATCACGTGAAGCTTGTTCCTGCAGTTAGGAATTAAGCGAAGTTCAAGATTTTCGTACCTGCGGTCACAAGAAGTGGTTAATTTTAAGGATCGGCATCTTATCTTTTGTTTTTCCAAAACCCAGAGGTACATGCATTTTACAGCTGGGACGCTCCAGGCGGGGGGTCAACAGATGCGTAGAACCCGGGAGCAAGGTTCCGGAGGCGGCAGCAGGTGCGGACTGGGCAGCTGTACTCTGGGCCGGTAGGCGTCATGCTAGTTCTCAAAAATAAATTCAAATTTTTTCTGTGCTGCACCATGCGTATAAAGAAAATTGTTATACTGAAAAGGCAATTTGTTTACCCCGTAACGTATTAAACGAAACCTACGTCCCTACGTGCCAAATGATCTGTAAGTCAAACACAGTTTTTCATGCAACACCTTCCCCCGACTTTCTAAGTTCAGATCTGTCTCGTTCGACTTATTTCCTGTACCGCCCCTCTCTTTCGCTAATTGCAGTTATTTGCCGTGAAATTGGTGTTTTACGTTGGGGTGTATTGCCGTGTGTCCTGAAGACTATACTGAAAGCGGTGAACCCCAGGGGAAAAGTATTCCATCAAAAGGAACAGAAATCCAATGCCAGAGCAAAACTTTGTTCGTTGGCATTACATCCAAGCAATTTAGGCGAAGTAGGAAGTATGTTTTTCTACTGCGACACCAGAAGATTGTCGCGAATGCTCAGGCAATTACGATACAGATGTGTCCTTAAGACTTCTCTTTCAAGACGTCCAAAGGCCGGCACTAGGGGATGGGGAGGTATACAGTGCGGATGATCTTTTTTGTTGCAGTTAGAAATTCCTAAGCTCATTCTTCCTTAAAACTTTGCCTGGTTACCAGTAAGTACTGTCTCACGCCTCAACCATTGCACAGATTTGTTGTTTTTGTTTTCATTCTTTGAGTTAACAGCGGGAATATATCTGAACTGCGTTGTTTCAGTTTAGAAATATTTTTTACTTCAGCAACAGGGCTTCACGTATAATTGCAAAATACTTTGATAGAATAAACATACCTTACATAAAGAGTTTGCATGAGGAAATAGATTAATAATAAGGAAAATATTCTAAAACCAAAAAAAGAAATTGCGGAGCCGAAAAAGCTAGGTAGAGGAAACAAAAGGCTCTAAGAAAAAGTTCATATTTAAAGAAACCTGTTGTCGCTTAATGATTAAGTGGTATAAATCAATACAAAATCATGTGCTGTATTTGAAAAAAAAAATTATAAGCAAGTAGGCATCGTGACTGTCCACAGTTTCCCCTTTTCATCCTGTCGACATTACAACCACCACAGAAAAGAAAATAACAAAAACATAACAAAAACACCCATACAAAGTAAAATGCCCAAAACATAAAAACAAGTAACCACACAAAATGAAATGCCCAAAACATTAAAAAAACTGCAACCACACAAAACAAAATACCCAAAACATGGTAAGAAATTCTGTTGAAAGCACAATGAAGGTAAACGATAGGAGAAATATATGTTTTTAAAACTTAATACAAGTGTCAAAACTGAAATAAAAAGAAAGAAAAAAGAAATATTCCAATTTTCATTGTTACTTTAGATATTTTGACCTGTTGACATTTCGTAAATTGTACTTGCACTCGGTCAAAAAATATTACTTACAAGGACTCTTTAGTAACTTTTAATCGCTGTGGTCGTATTTATAAGGTTTGCATAACAAATCAAGTTAATAATATTGCGCTTTCACTTAGGCACTAAATACTAATTATTGGCCGCTAGGCCTAGGCCTTTTAAATAATTTTTGATAAGCGTAACACTCTTAAATTGATTTCTCATGCAAACCTCATATGATCACAGCATTATAAAAATTACTATAAATGCATATGAATAGGTCTCTGGCGTATCTATTAATGCTTTGTGCTCGAGTAACATTTAAACAGAATTCATTTTATTTTCTATGAAAACTACGTAAATATTAGCTCGGAGGACTGAAAACTATCAACAAGCTCTAGGCCTAGGGTCTGCTTAATAGTTCCAACCTCAGAAAAGCGCACTGCTAAAATCTTGGACCTCTATGAAAACCTTATGAAAATTAGCACGACAGACTGAAAATTGCTAAACAGGCCCAGTCCTAGGGCTTTCTAATTATTGTTTTGTACCTGACTAAAAGTGTAACATTATCTTTAGTTCTTACTAGCAGGAGTACCCGGTATTTCCCGGGTACATATTACTATTTGTGGAATCACCAAGTTCAGCGGGTGAAAGTTAATGAATGAAAAAGCTATTTCCGTAAATTTCCAGTAAACTTATTTTAAATTTTTTGATTTAGTTAATTTAATTATACGAAGCAAAAAAAGAATTTACATTATTTACATTACATTGTATTTCTGCCTGATAAGGCAACCGTTGGTGGTGAAAGCTAACGTTTATTAATTTGTGTTTTTAATACACCGTGAACCGGATATTTTTTCACTTTATTGTTATCTACGGCCTCTAACGTAGATTGTAGGTGGGACAATGGAGTGCTGTATTGGGATGCAGTGCTGTATTGGGATGCAGTGCTTAAAAGTAAAAATTGTAATTTTTACGAAAATTTTGAATGGGTCCCATTCACACCGGGCACCGACCCTTTCCGTCTGCGGTCTAAGTTACAATTCAATGAGGTAGTGTACCAAATTTGGTCGTTCTAAATTCGAAACTGTAGGATTTACAAAAATTGGCATGGGGGCTCTGACCCCATGGCTCCAACCGTTTCCAAAAACCGTCTGCATTCTCAGTTAGAGTACCATGACATAGTATACCAAATTTGGTGGTTCTAAATTGAAAACTGTTGATTTTACGAAATTTTTTATGGGGAGGGGCTCTGACCCCGTGCCTGACCCGTACCCAAAACCGTCTACCGTCTAAGTTATAGTACCATGAGATAGTATACCAAATTTGGTGGTTCCAAGTTGAAAACCGTAAATTTTACGAACATTTTGTATGGGTGGGGGCTCTAACCCCCGGGCCCCGACCCGTTCCGAAAATCGTCTACCGTCTAAGTTAGAGTACCAGGATATAGTATACCAAATTTGGTGGTTCTAAATTGAAAACTGTAGATTTCAAGAAATTCTTTAGGGGGGGGGTGGCTCTGAAATCCGGGCTCCGACGCTTTCCAAAAAACCATCTACCGTCTAAGTTAGAGTACCATGAGATAGTATACCAAATTTAGTGGTTCTAAATTGAAAACTAATTTTTATGGGGGGGGGGGGGGTGGATCTCAACCCCGGGCTCCGACTATTTCCAAAAAACCATCTACAGTCTAAGTTAGAATACCATGATATAGTATACCAAATTTGGTGGTTCTAAATTGAAAACTGTAGATTTTACGAAAATTTTGTCGGGGAGGGGATTCTAACGCCCCGTGCCCCGACGTGTTCTAAAAACTGTTTACCGTCTAAGTTAGAGTGCCATGTTATGGTATACCAAATTTGGTGGTTCTAAATTGAAAACTGTTGGTTTCACGAATTTTTTTTTTTTTGGGGGGGGGGGCTCTGAACCCCGGGCTCCGACCCTTTAAAAAAACCGTCTACAGTCTAAGTTAAAACACCATGAGATAGTATACCAAATTTGGTGGTTCTAAATTGAATACGGTATATTTTACGAAAATTTTGTACTGGGGGGGGGGGGGGGGGAGGGCTATAAGCCCCCGAGCCCCGACCCGTTCCAAAAACCGTCTACCGTCTGAGTTAGAGTGCCATGATATAGTATACCGAATTTGGTGGTTCTAAATTGAAACTAGATTTTACGAAATTTTGTATGGGGGGGGGGGGGCTCTGAATCCCGGGCTCCGACCCATTCCAAAAACCGTCTACAGTCTAAGTTAGAATACCATGAGATAGTATTCCAAATTTGGTTGTTCTAAATTGAAAACTGTAGATTTTACGAAAATTTAAAATTTTGTACGGGGGAGGGGCAGGGTTGCTCCGACCCCCGAGCCCCGACCCGTTTAAAAAACCGTCTCCCGCTAAGTTAGAGTTTCATGACACGAAATTTGGTGGTTCTGAATTGAAAAATATAGATTTTAAGAAAATTTTGTATGTGGGGGGGGGGTGTCCTACCCCCGGGCCTTGACCCGTTCCAAAAACCTTCTACCGTCTAAGTTAAAGTACGATGAAATAGTATACAAAATTTGGTGGTTCTAAATTGAAAACTATAGATTTTACGAAAGTTTTGTTTGTAGGGGGGTTAACCCCTCTCGCCCCGACCCGTTCTGAAAACCGTCTACCGTTTAAGTTAGAGTACCTTGATATAAACCAAATTTGGTGGTTCTAAATTGAAAACTCTAGTTTTTACGAAAAAAAATTATGGGATGGTGCTCTGACCCCGTGCCCGACCCGTTCCAAAAACCGTCTACCGTCTAAGTTGTTCCATGAGAGAGTATGCCAAATTTAGTGATTCTGTATTGAAAACTATAGTCTAAGTTAGAACACCATGAAGTATACCAAATTTGGTGGTTCTAAATTGAAAACGGTATCTTTTACGAAAATTTTGCACGGAGGGGGCTCTAAGCCCCCGGGCCCCGACCCGTTCCAAAAACCGTCTACCGTCTGAGTTAGAGTGCCATGATATAGTATACCGAATTTGGTGGTTCTAAATTGAAACTAGATTTTACGAAATTTTGTATGGGGGGGGGCTCTGAACCCCGGGCTCCGACCCTTTCCCAAAACCGTCTACAGTCTAAGTTAGAATACCATGAGATAGTATTCCAAATTTGGTTGTTCTAAATTGAAAACTGTAGATTTTACAAAAATTTAAAATTTTGTACGGGGAGGGAGGGTTGCTCCGACCCCCGAGCCCTGACCCGTTCCAAAAAGCCGTCTCCCGCTAAGTTAGAGTTTCATGACACAAAATTTGGTGGTACTGAATTGAAAAATATAGATTTTAAGAAAATTTTGTATGTGGGGGTCTTACCCCCGGGCCTTGACCCGTTCCAAAAACCTTCTACCGTCTAAGTTGGAGTACCATGAGATAGTATACAAAATTTGGTGGTTCTAAATTGAAAACTATAGATTTTGCAAAAGTTGTGTTTGGGGGGTTGACCCCCTTGCCCCGACCCATTCTGAAAAAGTCTACCATCTAAGTTAGAGTACCATGATATAGTATACCAAATTTGGTGGTTCTAAATTGAAAACTCTAGTTTTTACGAAAGAAATTTAGGGGGGGCTCTGACCCCGTGCCCGACCCGTTCCCCAAACCGTCTACCGTCTAAGTTAGAGTACCATGAGAGAGTATACCAAATTTGGTGGTTCTATATCGAAAACTGTAGATTTTACGAAAATTTTGTATGGGGGCTCTAAACCCCCGAGTGCCCCGACCCGTTCCGAAAACCATCAACCGTCTCAGTTAGAGTACCATGAGATAATATACCGAATTTGGTGGTTTTAAATTAAAAACTAGATTTTACGGCAATTTTGTACGGGGGGGGTGACCCCCGAGCCCCAACCCTTCCAAAAACCGTCTAGCGTCTAAGTTAGAATACCATGAGATAGTATACCAGATTAGGTGGTTCTGAATTGAAAACCAGTTTTTAAGAAAATTTTGTATGTGGGGGGCTCTAACCCCCAGGGACTTGACCCGTTCCAAAAACGGTCTGCCGTCTAAGTTAGAGTACCATAAGATAGTATACCAAATTTGGTGGTTCTAAGATGAAAACTCTAGATTTTACGAAATTTTTATGTGTGTGTGTGGGGGGGGGTTCCGACCCCACGGGCTCCAACTCCTTCCAAAAACCTTCTAGCGTCTAAGTTAGAGTTTCATGATACCAAATTTGATGGTTCTGAAATGATAACTTGATTTTACGAAAATTTTGTATGTATGTGGGGGTGGGGGTTGGGGGCTCTGACTTCCCGGGCCTTGAAACGTTCCAAAAACCGACAACCGTCTAAGTTAGAGTACTATGAGATAGGATACCTGATTTGGTGGTTCTGAATTGAAAACTGTATATTTTGTGTATGGGGGGCTCTGACCAACCGGACCTCTGACCCGTTCCAAAAACCGTCCGGTGTCTAAGTTAGAGTACCATGAGATAATATACCAAATTTGGTAGCTCTAAATTGAAAACTAGATTTTACGGCAATTCTGTAGGGGGGGGGGCTCTGATTTCCCCCTTCCCCCAACCCGTCTCCAACCGCTTCCAAAAACCGTCTACAGTCTAAGTTAGAACACAACGAGATAGTATACCAGATTTGGTGGTTCTGAATTGAAAACTGTAGATTTTACGAAAATTTTGTACATGGGGGGCTCTGACCAACCGGGCCCTGCCCCGTTCCAAAAACCGTTTACCGTCTAATATTTTTAGTGCCAAAGAAAAACGTAATATTCCTATCCTGTCTGCGTGTCCAAACTTTATAGATTTGATCAGGGAGCATGACGTTCGAAATCGTACGTTTTCCTGCATTCGTTTTGTATGTAACCAAAATCTGTAAACGCGATGAATTGACGTAGTCGATGAATTTGTCCGCGGCGAATTGACGCTCGACGAATTGACGCGCGACGAATTGACGCTCGACGAATTGACGGGCGACGAATTGTCGTAGTCGACGAATTGACGCGCGACGAATTGACGCAAGCGACGAATTGACGCGCGACGAATTGACGCAAGCGACGAATTGACGCGCGACGAATTGACGCAAGCGACGAATTGACGCAAGCGACGAATTGACGCGCGACGAATTGACTCAGGCGACGAATTGACGTAGTCGACGAATTGACGTGACACCCGCTTTTCTTTATAATTCTTACATTTTTCCTTAAGTCTGAAGCCAATTTCACTTGTTGTGCATAACTACTGGTACTTGACTTTTTTATTTAATATACCCAACATTTTGTGGATTGGACTGTAGAAACGTGGTGCACCAAAAACTACAAGAATGTAACAGATTTTTATGAATAGACTCAATACATTAGCTTTATAAGAGTTTGATTTCAAGATAACAGAGGAGTTTTCGAGAATTTACACAATGATGTACTATAGATGATTCGTAACGGCAAGCGTTACCTGATTGTTTCACTAATGGCTTTCCTCTCGAGGTTATGAAAGATTTTGAGGCAAATGGAGGGTAAACCTTATTCATAAATGAAGAGCTTTCGTCTTCGCTTTCGTGTTCAATCTGAGAGCGCTTGGGAAAATTCTGACAACGATTCAGGGGCCAATCAGGACACATTTACGTCAAGAACACGACAAATGCGCTGTTAAAGTGCTCTTGCCCTGGACCGTGTGATTTGAAGTCACTCTTACACACTCACGTGCGAAGTACTTCGAGGTTGTATCGTGTGTACGTCATGATGCTCTCAAAGCGCTGCTAACAAAAACAATTTACAGTGTCGTGTGACGTTCGCAATTGTGAATGATTGGAGAAAAAGCTACTACAAATTCTCACACTACTTTTTGGTTGTGGTTTTAATTAGAGAATGCATGCATTTTCTATATATACGCCATCATCATCATCATCAACCATTATCAATACACTGCTGGATGAAAGTCTCCCTAAGTTTCTTGCACAATTGTCTGTCTTGAGACTGTTTCTCCACGTCACTCCAGCATCCTTTCGAATTTTATCCATTCATCTCCCATGGGATCTTCTACTGTGTCATTTCCTGTCTCTCGGAATCATGTCTAAAATTACGGTTGTCCATCGGTCGTCCGTTCTTCTGGCAACATGTCCAGCCCATTGCCCTTTCAGTGATTTCACTCTGTTCATAATGTCGTCCTCTCCTGTCATTTTCCTTATCCACAAGTTCCTCTTCTTATCTTTCTTCGTTACACCAAGCATGCATCTCTACATGGTTCTTTGAGTTGTCTGCAATCTTTGTATCTCTTTTTTACGCTTTCCAACCGTAGGTTGAAGAAGCGTATATGCTCCAGCTCTGTCTGTCCGTCCATCTGTCTGTACGATAACTCGCGTAAAAATCTTCGATTTCAAAAAAATTAGTATATGGTAGGGGACCACTTAGGAACGAACCCTATTGAAAATGGGATAAATGGGGTCAAAGGTCACGACATAGGAGCGGGATGCATTCCATTGCCCTTATGCATCATAACTTGTGTAAATATGGCTCGATTTCAATGAAATTTTAGTATGTGGTAGGAGACCATCTGAAGAAGAACCCTATTGAAAATGGGCGAAATGGGGTCAAAGGTCAGGACATAGGAGAGGTATGCATTCCATCGCCCTTATGCGTTATAACTTACGTAAAAATGCTTTGATTGAGACAAAACGTTATCATGTTGTTCCGGAAGTATACTTTACCGGTTCTGCTGAATATCATCAAAATGGTGTCAAAGGTCAGGTCATAGGAGCGAGATTTATTCTACAGCCATTATCCTCATAACTTGAGTAATGATTTCTGGTATGTTGGAAAGCGTATCATAATCAATGCATTGCATGATTTTACTAACTTATTTAGTTAAGGTCCATGTCTCTGCTCCATACGTAAGCACTGGCAACATGCTTTGATTAAACACTTTTCGTTTAAGACATAATGGCATACTGCTTTTAAAAATTGTACTGTTTCTTTCAAAAGCTCTCCATCCAACTTTTATATGCCAATTAATTTCGTCAGCAATATATATATGTATATACTCCTATATAATCGGTTTATGGCGTCTGACATCGTCTTTGTTCTATATTTCTATATCTAAGCACCATCTTCCATCAGTTCATTTTGACTAAGTGCTCCCTTTATTCCAACAGACCATGTTCTTCTAGATCGGCCACTATTGTTCCGTTTGTTTGATTTGAATTCCATGGCAATTTTGGGCAGTCTTCCATTTGTCATTCTTTTTACATGACCAAGCCAACACAACTGTCTCTTCTGTATGTCTTCTAAAATTGTTTATTTCACTTCCATCATTTCTTTAATCCTTTGATTAATTATTTTCTGCCTTCTTGACCCTCTACATGATTTTCGTAAAGCATCCATCTCTACAGATGTTATTTTCTTTCTATCCGCTTCTGTTAATCGCCAGGCCTCAGCCCGTAGTATGATGGTCTTAACAAATCTATTATAAATTCCTCATTTCCTATTTTTGGTTATTTCTTCACTCCACCAGAACTCATTCAGGAGTTCAATAGCCTTTCTTCCCAGTGAGATTCTATTTCTTAATTCCATGATGCATGTATTTGCTGGTGATATTATCTGCGCTTCAAATTTACTGCAAGCATAATAGCAATATCTATTTGGTTCGTTCATCTATGAGTGAATGATCTTCAGCGTTGCCACTAAACTCGGAAAGTTAGTTAAATTAAAAAGTAAAAAATAATTAAAGTATTTAAATTAATATTCGAATTGTACTGAATTAAATTAATATACAAACGCAACTTGCCGTGATATTAAGAATTCAATTTGGATTTTGCAGATCGGATAAATAGAACTCGCGTCATTGATAATCCAATATTTTTAAATTAGAACGCGATCACCTTGGCATCTAAAAGTGATCGCGTGCAAACTCAACTTGCTCTGATATTAAGAATTCAATTCGAATTTTGTAGATCGGATAAATAGAACTTGAGCCAGTGATAATCTAATTTTTTAAAATGATCTCAATGTGATCGCGTGCAAACTCAACTTGCTGTGATATTAAAAATTCAATTCGAATTTTGTAGATTGGAAAAACAGAGCTCGAGTCATTGATTATCCAATATTTTTAAAATAGCACGCGATCACTTTGACATCTTAATGTGATATCGTGCAAACTCAACTTGCTGTGATATTAAGAATTCAATTCTAATTTTGTAGATCGGATAAATAGAACTCGAGTCAGTGATAATCTAATTTTTTGAAAATAGCTCGCGATAACCTTGACAAATAGAATTCTAGTCAGTGATAATCCAGTGTTTTTAAATTAGCACGCGATCACTTCGACATATAGAACTCGAGTCAGTGATAATCCAATGTTTTTAAACTAGCGCCCAACCACATTGACATCTAAAAGTGAATCGGGTATAGCAGGCAATCACTTTGAAACTTAGAGAGCACATACGAATTGATTGATACGTGATGGCGTAACAATGCAGACATTGCTGTGATTTCCAGCGTTCCAGACACAGAGAGAGAGAGAGAGAGAGAGAGAAAGATTTGTTCATTCAATTTCCAGGCTGGCAGAACATTCACTGCCTAAATCCTTCGTTACAGCTATGCCATGTTTATGACCAAAGCGCTATCAAAGCCATAGCACGTTTTGGTAAAGTGCTCAAAAGAGCAAAAGCTCTTCACTATTCACCGTTTACGATGAATGATCCGTTACGACACAGCTCTTGGTGCACGATCCTGGCACACCATTCAAATGAACGACAGTCACATATCATTCCCATTCTTAAGTTTCACCACATCTTTTAGAGCTGATAACTTGCTCACTTAACTGCTGACACTTATCAATTCTAGAAATACCTTTTCTTATCCGACCTCATGGAGGCGGAAAAGAGTGAAATGCGCTGCGACTTCAGCGTGCGTCGCAGTAATGGCGGAATGAATGATCATTCACAGTGGGGACAACGAACCATTCATCATTCACGGTGAGGAGTCCTTCGTTGTGAAAGAATGGTTCACGAATATTCCGTCACTAGAAACTACTATTAAAAACCGATAACCAATGCTTAAGGGCTCACGACGTTTAAGGGCTCAAATGAGATACAAAAAATGTAAACATATTTTACTGAAATCAATCGACAAAAAAGAAAGTTAACAGATTCGGTGGGACAGAAAATGAATCAAATTGGCACCGTAGCAACTGTACCGCAATTTACAACGTACAACATACACATGAGTACATCAACTGCTACTATTTCATGGTACTATCTCACTAGTTCGGCATCCTTAAATTATTCAGCGAAGGACAGTCGACGTAGCCCTACATTGGGCGTTGCGGCACAGTACCCACTATGCCTCTTTGATTTTTTTTTCAGATATATACATATTTTTAAATAAAACAAAGGAAATGTTGTTATTTATTTACTTACACTGCTGGCCACCAAAAATGGAACACCAAGAAGGACACGAGAAAGCAAAGCCAGATTTACTGGACACATAACAACAGATACAAATATGAAACGATTGAGCTCACAGGCCCATGCAACTTGCAGAACACGCAGACATCAATAGTTCGTGTGGCCCCCATGGCTGGCAATAACGGTCGCTACACGCCGCAGCATCAAACGAAAGAGGCCTTGGATGTGGGCTTGGGGTATGTCGGTCCAGACTGCTTCCACACGTTGCTACAGTTCATCAGGCGTAGCCACGGGTGGTGTTTGCCGGGCCACTCGGTTGCCGATCAGCGATCACACGTGTTCGATGGGCGACATATCGGGAGAACAGGCGGGCCACGGTAGCAGTGACATCTGGTGGGCCGTGAAGAATTGTTGCACGATTCGTGCCACGTGAGGGCGCGCATTGTCCTGTTAAAACGTGGCCGCTGGTAGGTCCTGCAGGTAAGGGAGGACTACAGGCTCCAAAACGTCGGAGATTGTGCGGTGGCTGTTGAGTGTACCGGCGATGCGTACCAGAGGGGTGCAGGTGTCATATCCAATTACGCCCCAAACCAAAACGCCAGGTGACGGACTGCTACGGCGATGCAAATGCAAGCGTCATACAGTCTCTCGCCGCGGTGCCGCCACACGCGGATCCGATCATCGTGGTGTTGCAGGAAGAAGCGGGATTCGACGGAGAAGACAACGTCGTGCAATTCCGTAGTCCAGGTGCGGCGTTTAACAGCCCACTGCTGCTGCACTCACCGGTGGTGTAACGTCAATGGTAATCGGAGCAATGGGCGCCGTGCGACAAGTCTGCCCTCCTGCAGACGACGTCGAACTGTACGTGCAAACACAGGTTGTTGCGCAACACACCCTAATTCCTGCGCTAACGTTCGTGATGTGGCGGTGCTGGCCGTTAAAGCCCGCTGCACAACATGCCGGTTCTCTCGTACGGTGGTGTCCCCCGGCTACGACAATCGCTTACATCGGTCCGTTCGTCTCTCCAGTACCCACCGAATCCATACTCGCCTCACTGTGGCTGGATGCCGTCCCACACGGGCGCCGATGTCTCGGTACGATAAAACTGCTGTCGCGATGAGCCCCTATTCGTCCTCTGTCGAACTCCGAAACGTGTTGGAATGACTGCCGTATTCTGCGATGAGGCATCAGGAAGCTTCCCATGCACAGGTCCGGCAGCACAACACACTTCCACTACTCCGACCCCGCCTTCTGGGCACCCTTCTTATAGTGCTAATCGGTGGCGTGCCGGGCGCACATGATTTGCATATGCTCTGCAATGCTAATCGTTTGCATATCCTCTCGCGGGCGACGCGATGCTGCGAATTTCAGGCCAATCGGATGCTTCCTTCTTGGTGTTGCATTTTGGGTGGCTAGCTGTGTAAAAGCAAATTATGCTATAAAAAATTCACAGTAACTTATGCTGATTATGAATGAATGTTAGGATAAGTACAAGACGTAGTATCATCGTTGTCAGTAGTTATTGCTTAAATTCTTTCTGAAGAAATCGTTCTTCAGAAACAAATTTTCAGACTGCTTAGTTGCCTTGTTATAAATTTGGCAATACGTCTCTGGCATAATGTACTCTTCTTGTTCTTGACTAATGCAGAATGCATCGGCGGTGTAAAGGTTTGGGATGTAATACAACCATTATTCAGCGAAGTCGTGAAGACTGGCGATATACATTGGTATGCCATGCTCTGTGTGAAAATTTGGATCGATGACATAAAAAACCATCTGTTCTTGCTGTTCAGTCTCAATATGTGCAGTTCAAGTGGGAGGTTGTGGCGCTAGAGTCGAACTCGGGTGAAACGGATTCTGTCGCGCGGAATTTTTGACGTTCCCTGCATTCCAGTGACCTATCGTTCGATGCCGCGGCGTGTAGCGGCCGTTATTGCCAGCCATGGGGGCTACACGAACTATTGATGTCTGCGTGTTCCGCAAGTCGCACGGTCCTGTGAGCTCAATCCTTTCATCTTTGTATCTGTTGTTATGTGTCCAGTAATCTGGCTTTACTATCCCGTGTCCTTCTTGGTGTTGCATTTTGGGTGGCCAGCAGTGTAGATGAAACGCAAAACGTCTGTTTGTCTGAAACAGCAAAAACTCTCGAACGCCGAACTGTGGCATCGTGAAATTTAAATAGCTTATTAATACTGGAATTTCTAGGTCAATGCAACTATTTTAAAATCTCTAAGTTGCTCCGTTCGCGAGTTATGAATTAATTAATAAGCTAATCAATAAAGTCAGCGTCGTTTGCTACGTCATTGTTCTCTGTTCCAAAACTGAAAGCACGTGACTGCATTCATCGCTTTGGTACATCCACAGGTGTTCCTATTCTTTGAGAACTGTGCATAATAAAACGAAAAGACGAACTTTGCGAAATCTTGACGAAACGAGCTGACATTTTTATCAACACCATGAATTGGTAATAAGAGGATTCCCTCAAAATTTCACCGGAATCCGGTCAAAACTTTTTAAAATAGGCATGGGATTATTAATTCATCGGTCAACAGAAATATATACGCAGAAACGGTTAATAAAAGTTTGACGGCTAATTTAAAAAATTATTTATCGATTCGGGGGAAATTTGGATGTCATGTATCTATTGACGATTTATGGTGTTCATTAAAATTTCAGCCAGTTTCATAAAATATTCGCAAAGATACGTTTTTAACTTTTCTATCGCAGAGATTCGCCGCTCAAAGACGTCCGAAACGAAAGCACGTGATGCATTTGATCGTCGATAAAAAATTGGTAACAAATTTTGTTCAGTGAGTGTTCCAATGCTGTGCCACCTGGACGCGTTTAAAATAATTCGTAACGCTTTTGGTTCGTTTGATTCTACAGCTGTACGTTAGAATGTCAAGAGCAAAGGATCCAACAAAATAATATATTGTCGCCGGTGAAGGAGAAAGTAAAAATGTTGCGTACGGCCAATTGCTGAAATAATCGTACTATGAATAAATAATTTGTAATGACCGAATTTGTGAATTCAGCTTTTTCTATCTTGCAAGCATCAATTACCCCCCCCCGACGGACAGAGCCGGGTAGTAAAGCTAGAAAATAAGTAAATTTCAAATCCACTTTATTTCGGTTTATCACATACAGTACCTCCGTTAGTTCTGCCCTTCAGCTACGGAATGAGAGGTTAAGGTCATCGCTATTATTATCTATTCACTATTTATCAACCTTAAAACGGCGTGCAGCCAAGTAAGATCACGTGAAATTTAGCTAAATTTTCTAACGCTGTTGTATCAAAGAGTTAAGGTGTGGAGGGGTGAAGCTTACTTTATTTTAAATGGGACTATAAATTTTCTAATGATGTATTATGTATTACTCTACTATTATTAGCTTCGATGATATAGGCGTTCAAAGTGCGATATATTTTATTTTCGTTGCATCCGCGCTCCCTATGTTACCCTCAACCCAGAGCGGAGACAGACGGAGTTCTATGTCAAGAAAGTGAACATTGTTAACTGAAATCCATCATCAGAAAAGAAAGATGACAGATGCGGTGGAAAAAAAAAAAAACAATTTAAACAACAAACTAGAGGAAGAGATGAGATCATTCTACTTAGCTCTCTGTTGTGTCATAAGCAGAACCGGGAACGTCATTGTCATGCTACGAAGCAATCGATTACACTGCCCAACACACATTATTGTGCCTTGAAAGTTAAACCTATTCTTGAATATATTTGGGACGCGGATTCCAGAAATGGCATCAGTTTAGCCCGATCAGCTCTAGTTTTGGAGATAGGGCATACCCACCCTATAAGCTAATTCCTAAAGTCATCCGTAAAAATACGGTATCCTACATCGCATGATCTACGTTTTTTGACATATCTTAACAAATATTGATACTATACTTGTATACCTACTATTGAAACAAGCACATATTACTAAATCTGTATATTTCAACACAAGAGCATATAAAATAATGCCGGTGGTGTAACGTCAAAGGTAATCTGAGTAATTGGCGCCGTGCGACAAGTCCTCGCTCCTGCAGACGACGTCAAACGGTACGCGCTGACACAGGTTGTTGAGCAACACACCCTAATTCCTGCGCTAATGTTCGTGATGTGGCGGTGCGGGCCGTCAAAGCCCGCCGCACAACATGCCGGTTCTCTCGTTCGGTGGTGTACCGCGGCTACGACAATCACTCACGTCGGTCCGTCCGTCCCTCCTGTACCCACCGAATCCATGCTCGCCTCACTGTGGCTGGATGTCTCCCACACGGGCGCCGATGTCTCGGTACGATAAACTGCTGTCGCGACGAGCCCCTATTCGTTCTCTGTCGAACTCCGAAACGTGCTGGATTGACTGCCGTATTCTGTGATGAGGTATCAGGAAGCTTCCCATGCACAGGTCCGGCAACACAACACAGGTCCACTACTCATACCCCGCCTTCTGGGCACCCCGCCTTATAGTGCTTCTAGGTGGCATGCCGGGCGCTCATGATTTGCATATGGTCTGCAATGCTAATCGTTTGCATATCCTCTCGCGGGCGACGCATGCTGCAAATTTCAGGCCAATCAGGTGCTTCCTTCTTGGTGTTGCATTTTGGTTGGCTAGCTGTGTATAAGCAACTTATGCTATAAAAAATTCACAGTAACGTATGCTCATTATAAATGAATGTTAGAAGAAGTACAAGACGTAGTACCATCGTTGTCAGTAGTTATTGCTAAAATTCTTTCTGAAGAAATCGTTCTTCAGAAACAATTTTTCAGACTGCTTAGTTGCCTTTTTATAAATTCGGCGGTACGTCTCTGTCATAATGTACTCTTCTTGTTCTTGTCTAAGTTCAGAATGCATCGGCAGTGTAAAGGTTTGTGATGTAATACAACCATTATTCAGCGAAGTTGTGAAGACTGGCGATATACATTGGTACGCCATGCTCTGGGTGAAAATTTGGATCGATGACATAAAAAACCATCTGTTCTTGCTGTTCAGTCTCAATATGTGCAGTTCAAGTGGGAGATTGTGGCGCTAGAGTCGAACTCGGGTGAAACGGATCCTGTCGCGCGGAATTTTTGACGTTCCCTGCATTCCAGTGACCTTTCGTTGGATGCCGCGGCGTGTAGCGGCCGTTATTGCCAGCCATGGGGGCTACACGAACTATTGACTGGCTTTACTATCCCGTGTCCTTCTTGGTGTTGCATTTTGGGTGGCCAGCAGTGTAGATGAAACACATAACGTCTGTTTGTCTGAAACAGCAAAAACTCTCGAACGCCGAACTGTGGCATCGTGAAATTTAAAAAGCTTGGTAATACTGGAATTTCTAGGTCAACGCAGCTATTTTAAAATCTCTAAGTTGCTCCGTTCGCGAGTTATGAATTAATTAATAAGCTAATCAATAAAGTCAGCGTCGTTTGCTACGTCATTGTTCTCTGTTCCAAAACTGAAAGCATGTGACTGCATTCATCGCCTTGGTACATCCACAGGTGCTCCTATTCTTTGAGGACTGTGCATAATAAAATGCAAAGACGAACATTGCGAAATCTTGACGAAACGAGCTGACATTTTTATCAACTCCATGAATCGGTAATAAGAGGATTCCCTCAAAATTTTACCGGAATCCGGTCAAAACTTTTTAAAATAGGCATGGGATTTTTAATTCATCGGTAAACAGAAATATATTCACGCAGATACGGTTAATAAAATTTTGACGGCTAATTTAAAAAGTTATTTATCGATTCGGGGGAAATCTGGATGTCATGTTCCTATTAACGATTTATGGTGTTCATTAAAATTTCAGCCAGTTTCATAAAATATTCGCAAAGATACGTTTTTAACTTTTTTATCGCAGAGATTTGCCGCTCAAAGACGTCTGAAAGCGAAAGCACGTGATGCATTTGATCGTCGATAACAAATTGTTAACGAATTTTGTTCAGTGAGTGTTCCAATGCTGTGTCTCCTGGACGCGTTTAAAATAATTCGTAACGCTTTTGGTTCGTTTGATTCTACAGCTGTATGTTAGAATGTCAAGAGCAAAGGATCCAACAAAATAATATATTGTCGCCGGTGAAGGAGAAACTAAAAATGTTGCGTACGGCCAAGTGCTGAAATAATCGTACTATGAATAAATAATTTGCAATGACCGAATTTGTGAATTCAGCTTTTTTCTATCTTGCAAGCATCAGTTCCCCCCCGATTTTTTCAGTGACATATAAGGGAATATGAAATTAATATGCCTAAATCCCGGGCAGAGCCGGGTAGTAAAGCTAGTAAATAAATAAATTTTAAATCCACTTTATTTCGGTTTATCACATACAGTACCTCCGTTAGTTCTGCCCTTCAGCTACGGAATGAGCAGCTGAGGTCATCGCTGTTATTATCTATTCACTATTTATCAACCTTAAAACGGCGTGCAGCCAATTAAGATCACGTGAAATTTAGCTAAATTTTCTAACGCTGTTGTATCAAAGAGTTAAGGTGCGGAGGGGTGAAGCTTACTTTGTTTTAAATGGGACTATAAATTTTCTAATGATGTAGTATGTATTACTCTACTATTATTAGCTTCGATGATATAGGCGTTCAAAGTGCAAAATATTTTTTTTTTGCTGCATCAGCGCTCCCTATGTTACCCTCAACCCAGAGCGGAGACAGACGGAGTTCTATGTCAAGAAAGTGAACATTGTTAACTGAAATCCATCATCAAAAAAGAAAGATGACAGATGCGGTGGAAAAAAAAAACAATTTAAACAACAAACTAGAGGAAGAGATGAAATCATTCCACTTAGCTCTCTGTTGTGTCATAAGCAGAACAGGGAACGTCATTGTCATGCTACGAAGCAATCGATTACACTGCCCAACACACATTTTGGTGCCTTGAAAGTTAAACCTATTCTTGAATATATTTGGGACGCGGATTCCAGAAATGGCATCAGTTTAGCCCGATCAGCTCTAGTTTTGGAGATAGGGCATACCCACCCTATAAGCTAATTCCTCCAGTCATCCGTAAAAATACAGTATCCTACATCGCATGATCTACTTTTTTTGACATATCTTAACAAATATTGATACTATACTTGTATACCTCCTATTGAAACAAGCACATATTACTAAATCTGTATATTTCAACACAAGAGCATATTAAATAATCAGTCATTCAACATATGATAAACGTCTGTTATAGGACTATTTTTGACATGATCTTGACAAATATTGATACTATATACATACCATTGAAACAAGCACATATTATTAAATCTGTATATTTCAACACAGGAGCATATAAAATGATCATTAAAAATATGAGAAACGTCTTTTATAGAACTATTTTTGACATGATCTTGACAAATGTGATACTGTATACATACTATTGAAACAAGCAGGTATTACTAAATCGGTATATTTCAACACAAGAGCATATAAAATGATCAGCCATTCAACATATGAGTATCGTCTTAAATAGGACTTTCTATAGTGAGATCTACGAGGACAGTCCCGCTGAAAGTTCCAGCAGTAATCTGCCAAGATGTGGGTATTGCAGCTACCCTGGTATCTGTCTCCCATATATTTTATGTCCTTGTGAAATCTTTCACCTTGCTCTTCGCTTAAATCACCAAGGTTTTCTGGTAAGTGATCTAGGTGGCTGTGTAGGTAATGGACCCTGATGCTCATATTACAGCCGAGCTTATTAAAATTGGAGAGCATGTCCTCAACTAATTCAGAGTAGTTGTCTGCCTTTTGTTTACCAGTAAAGTTTTTGAGAAATAGAACAAACGAAGTCATGGCACAAGACTCAATGTTGTCTTTTGAATCTATGAAATATGGATCGTTTAAAAGCTTAGGCTCCCTCCACACTATTGGTATTCCAAATTTCAGAGAGCTTCTTTTTCCATTTGTTCACTGCCGTAAATGCTCCGAGCAAGTTTTGCAAACAATATGGGGAGCCTACGACTTATCTTGGTCTCCGAGCTGAACACCAAAATAACCAAGATATGCGCTCTTCATATACTCAGAAATCGGTTTCCTACTTTCTTTAAGGGTGTAATCGCCAAAAATGTAGCAAAAGACATCTGGATGATTCAAGCAACTATGTGAAGAAGCCATGGCGTCTATCCAATCTGCAAACAAAATTAGATCACATTAGATTATCTGGTTGCAAAGATGTTCGCAAATTCTTCTGAGAATTGAGGTAGTCTACTATTATTTGTCCAAGGACAATCTTAGCTGTCCACTGAACTGACCGTCCTACTGCATCTGTGCGAAGGTAGAGTTCCCTAATCTCTATTTCCCCTGCCTCAACCCCCTACTTTCCTAGGCTAACTACTCTCTTAAAAGCACTTTAACTATTACACAATGACACATCGATTCCCTTCCCATTCAATCAGGATTCACGGATACCTTGCAGGAAAAAAAAAAAAAAAACGTTTTGCTCTTCCTAAAATTCAAAAGAAAAAAAGAACGAAAAAAAAAACCTCTCGATATTTTAACATAAAAAAAGACGCCCTCCCGAGATGTAATTAATACACTGTTCATAGCTCGTCGAGCCCGCCAGAGCCTGGACTCAGGCTCGGTCCCAGCCCGTCTCATCTCTAGCAGCCGCATCATCCGTAGAATTTTGGAGGATTTTCAACTGTGGTAGATTAAACAAATCTATAAAAACCTTGAAATCGGTCGTGGTAACGTAGAATGCTTTTTGTCAAGGTTAGATTGAGTTTCATTGTATTGCACTGTGTGAATCCTATGAAACAGGACGCATGAATAACTCCGCAGTTTCGTAAATACTTGCAGAAGGAGGTCGGTGTGATAAAGGCGTAGATGTAATTAATTTTAAATAGCACTAAAATATGCGCAGCACTAAACATGTTAAAAGCGATGAGATTATTATGATTAAAAATAAATCTTAATGCTGAAGGAAGTGCGATGCAAAATATAAAAATTATCGATTTTCTTAAAATATTTTTAACCTTAACTATACGTGTTGCATCTTTCCTTTCTTCAAATTCAAAGCAAAAAACGCTAGATCAAAGGGAGAAGTAATTTCAAAGCTGAAATGTTTTGCTCAAAGAAATTCGGTAATTATTACAGCAGCAAAACAGTGAATAAAGAAATAATGCGAGGCTATTCAATGCTCTAGCACATTTGTCTTTTACGTTTCTTGAGATTTTTTTGTAGGTGATAGCAGAAAACTGGGTTTTATGTTTTTAAGTTCAAAGTTAATAAGAGAGGGTGAGAGAGAGAGAGAGAGATGTATTCCATTAATTTGTGGTAAACTGAATTTCAACCAACTGAAGCACTGAAATTTTTTATCCGTTACTTAAAATGCGCTATCTACCAACAAGTAATTGGGCACATGTAATAGCAAAGGAAAACGAAGTTTATTCACCTTCAATAGTTGGTGGAGCCTCCACGAGCGGCGATTACAGCTGCGACCCTCCGGAGCATACTCTCAACCAGGCGTTGTACGACGGCTAGCGGTATTTTCTTCCACTAGGCTTGGAGAAGACAAGTCAGTTCCTTCACCGATTTCGGACGATGAAGGGGCGCCTTAAGTCGACGCTCCAACTCGTCCCAGAGGTGCTCGATAGGGTTAAAGTCCGGGCTCTGCGCAGGCCAGTCCATTCGATTAACCCCATTGTCACCATACCAAGCCATGGTGGACCTCGCAACATGACAGAAGGCATTGTCATTCTGAAAGTAACTTGGGTCCAACCCGTAAAACTGCCACAACGTAGGAAGAGCATGGTCATCCAAAATGGTGCAGTAGGTCTCGGTGTTGAGTCTACCAGGAATTGCGACTAGGGATCCCGTGCCATACCATGAAAAACACCTCCATAGCATAATTCCACCGCCGCCGAACTTCACAGTTGGCACAATACATTCCGGCAGGAGGCGTTCTCCAGGCAGACGCCAAACCCCGACCCTGCCATCCGAACGGTACAGGGTGAACCTTGATTCATCGTTCCAGTGAACCTGTTTCCACTGTTTAACGGCCCACTGTCTACGTTCTTTGCACCACGTTAGCCGAGCAGCGCTATTGGACTTGGTGATCAAAGGCTTATGGGCGGCAGCACGTCCTTGATAACCGAGCAGATGGGCTTCCTTACGGATGGTATTCATCGAAAGAACTCTCTCGGATGCCTGCTGAAACTCCTCGCGGATGTGGTCCATCGATTTGGTGCGGTTCTTCCGAATTTCTCTGGCCAGCACCCGTCGGTCTCTAACTCCCAGTTTTGTGGGTCTGCCGGGTCGGGGCACATTCCGACAGTCACCTCTTATCCTCCACTTGCCAGTCACGTAGGCCACTGTCGATTTTGGGTACTTCAACTCGCTGGATATGTCATGTATGGATCGGCCATTTCTGTTATACCCGACGATTACACCTTTCTCGAAATCAGAGAGCTCCGAACTGCGTGGCATCTTGCATGCGACTGGTTGCGTTGTTGTTTCCCACACGATATGTAACGGTGGCGGCCGTGACGTGTATCAAGACCGCAGATATTGTCGATCGCAGAGGTGTCCAATTACGTGTTGGCAGATAGAGTATAAAAACAACATACTAGCTCAGTCATGAGACTCTAATTATGTAATGCGAAGGCTTTCTACTTGATTTATAACAACGCCGGGAGAAATAAATGCGGTGTTGTCAAGCTCGAGTAGTTTATGGATGGATCCAAATTAATTATGAGGTTCTTTTTCATGTCTACTAAATTTAGATGCATTAATATGAGAATGAAGTTTCTAATTTCAAGCGTTATGTAATCTACTGACTGAAATAACTTCTGGTGCATTGGAACAATATATCGATTAAGAAAAACTTCAATCGATAAACTTACAGCTTAAAATGATAGTGGTTGAAAGAGACCACTTACGGCATTGAAAATCATACCTGGCATGCCGTTTCTGATTTACAGTTAGCAAATGACACTGAGAAGGATAGCGTTCATCGATAATCTCCTTCATTCAGATTCAATAGAGTCAGAATGTTTATTTAAAATGATCTGGCGGCTCATTCTTGTGTTATGGCTAATCTGTTGGGCTGAACGGAGAGGGTAGTGAGCTAACATAAGTGCAACCTGTATACCCTTCAATGCACGGGAAGCGACATCGTTGACTTTTAAGGTTACCATTCTCCCGGGTAAGAGTTTTCTAAAAAACAGACTTCCTTGTACGGGTTTGGCAGGTATCAGATTCCAAAGCACGACTCGACCGTGTGAGAGTATGACGGGTACCAATCATCTGTTTCCCTGATGAAGCAAATCCATGCCGTTTAGGCCAATTACCTCTAGTTGTCATGTGCACGACGTCAAAGGGAAAAATTTGATCGGTTTTGATAAATGTAAATTCGATGAAGCCCAGAAGGGCTTGATCGATATTACATGCCTGACTACAGCCATTCTGGTTGGGGAAACAAGGTCTAAAGCAAGCTCCTGTTCTGTATATATTCTGTGAAGCCTTGAATTTAGGAGCTGGTAAGTGGTAACGGTTCTTTCTAGCCAATGTGTTCTTAGGAGGTCCAGAAATAGGTACTGTACGGATGTTTCGCATTGTTCAAAATCTACTCCAAAGTCGACTGACAACACTGCGATTCACATTTAATCTTCTGGTTGAATCAGAATTACTTTCTACGGCCTCGAGACTACATATTGCTCTCCACTACATTGCTTTACTCAGACGAATTCTTTCAGCTATTCTCTAACGGTTGGCTGTCTTACACAGCAGTCCAAATCTTAAGGACAAGGTACACTGAAGAGCAATTGAATTAGAGACAGCTGGCTTTATGCACATGTGGCGCTGTGGGCAGCCCTGTAAACGGAAACGACATGACGTATGCAGCGATCAGACACTATAAGGAGTGATGCGACGGGAATCCGTAAAAGTCGAACGCAGTATGGGTAAGACGAAAGATCTAAGCGCCTTTGATCTGAACAAATTGTCGGAGCCCGATTAATGGGTCACTCCATCTCGGAAGTCATGCAGGCACTGGAATTTTCACGAGCCACTGTGTCACGGGTGCACCGTGAGTACATCGAATCCGGTAAAACCATCCCTGCAATGGTCAACTGCCGTGGACAACAGCGTGTGGATGAGCGGGGTCATCGTCAGCTAGCTCGCATTTTAACGGCGGATAAACGGGCCACAGTGCAAGAAATCACTCGGCAATTTAACGCTGGTGCACAAAAACGTGTAAGCAGCCACACCATCCAGAACCTTCTCCTCGCTATGGGGTACAGAAGCCATCGTCCCACAAGGGTACCGCTGCTGACCGCACATCACAGGGTGCAAAGATTAGCAAGGGTGCGGGAACATCGCCACTGAACCACAGACATGTGGAAAAATGTTGCCTGGGCTGATGAGTCGAGATTCACGTTGGTACATGCGGATGGCAGGATATGAGTACGACGCAAACCACGTGAAGCGATGGATGCATTCTCGCCTGGAGACTGATTACGTGGACTGAAATGGGATCCCTGGTACGTGTGACATCGTCCCTCACGGGTCTACATTACCGGGATATCCTGGACGACCATTTGCTCCCGTTTGTGCGTCTTCAACATCCAACTGGGGACCTCATCCTGCAACATGACAATGCACCATGCCATCGCTCCCGAATTGTATCCGAATGGTTGGATGAACACTCCACCGACGTGACCTCGCTTCCTTGGCCAGCTAGGCCACCTGACCTCAATCCCATCGAGAGAGATGTTCGAGACTCTGACCCCCCCCCCCTCCATCAAATCTTCGTGAACTGTGGGAGCTTGTTCAAGGGTCGTGGATCCGTATGGATTCCGAACGCTTCTGGTGTCTTGTCGAGTCCATGCCGAGACGAATCGCCGCTGTCATCAGGGCGAAAGGTGGTGCTACACGTTACTAGACAGGTATCTCTAATTCAATTGCTCTTCAGTGTATATGTTTGCTATTTAAAATAAGAAAGCGTGTTTTTACAGCTGTAAGCTATACCGAATGTAGAAGTAAAAGGAAAATGAGGTGCCCGAAATGAATTATATGTATATAACAGAGATCAAAACAGAAGAAAATCCTACGAAGCAGGGATAAGCTCACTTAACTTCCACTGACATTCATCCATCCACACTTCACAGACTGACTCCAGGACCAAGTTCCGATTACGGGCTTTTGTGACGAAAATTTAGAAATGCAGCGAAAATCCAGGGAAAGTTATTATAAGAACCGACGAAAGTTGAAGAAACAACTAGAGGAGAACAATAGATATACGAAAAGGCCCGCTAAGTCATCAACGGAAAGGTCACGGGAATGTAAGACGCGGGAAAAGTCCGAGCGCCAGGATGCATATCACCCGAGTTCGACTCTAGAGCCGCAATCTTCCACTTCATCTGCACAAATTGACCCTGAGCAGCAAGAACAGATGTAGATTGACGTCATCGATCAAAATTTTGAAATTTTCACTTCGAGCATGGAATGCCATTTTACATCCCATCTCCACAACTTCGCTGAATAATAAATGTATTATGTCTCAAACCTTTACACCGCAGATGCATTCTGAATCTAGACAAGAATAAGAGCAAGAAGAAGAAGAAGAGTACATTATGCTCGAGACGTTTCGCCAGATTTGTAAAATGGCAACTAACGAGTTTGAAAAATGTTTCTGAAACAATTTTAGCAGTAATTACTGACAACAATGATACTACCCGTTGTACTTCACTAACATTAATTTGTAATCAGCACTAGACGAAAGCCCGTCAGTAATGACGGGGAAAACTAAAATTTATTATACAGAAATTATTGATATTTATTTATTGAGTTTTTCAGTTCCACGTCACAGCTTTCTGAAAATTTCCCGAGCAGTCTGTTATGGAATTTCATACGACAGGCTGTGTGTTTGCTATGTGTTTTGTAAAACCTTTAGTCCCTATTTTGTCCACACTTCCTTGGACCCAACATTTTTCGTATACACTGACTGTGAACCCTGTATCAATTTCCTCTGTTCTTTTTCGTGAATTGTTTTTATCTTGACGTCGTCAGATCGTCGTACTCTTGACGTTGCCACATACAGATGGCTAAACACCGGTTCAGGTAGTGAACCAAAATTCCTGATGTAAAGTTTTTCGTAGCCGCCCCGATGGCGCAGTGGTCTAAGCGATGGCCTCTCCGTCCGAAAGGGGTCAAGGTTCGAATCCCGGTAAGGTAATGATGTTGTTTGCCTGACGGTACTGGCTCTTTCCCTTCCCTGGAACCAGTGGCCCTAAATTAGTGACGGGCGACTGCTTATAGCCCACTGAGTTGCTTAAGGTGGTCGTTAAACTTCCAACCACAAAAAAAAAAGGTTTTCGTGTCTCTAGAGTTGACCGTGTGACGTAGCGCATCTCTTACATCATGGGAGAATGATTTGGATTAGATGACGTCACACCAGCAGCTTTGTTCGTTTTTGTTATGACAGCAAAACAAAGTGGTATACGCGTGGACTGTGCACGGGTAGGTGATGACGTCACCTACACAAAAACACGAAACGCTAAGCGTGACGTCACAAACATTTGTCTCTCGGTTGTTGCTATTTTTTTTTTTTTTTTTTTGATTGGAGGTTTAACGACCACCGTGAGCAACTCAAATGGGCTATAAGCAGTCGCCCGTCCCTAATTTAGGGTCACTGGTTCCAGGGAAGGGAGAGAGCCAGTGCCGAAAGACAAACACAACATCCATGCCTGACCGGGATTCGAACCCGGACCCCTTACGGACGAATGATCAGAGGCCAACGCCTTAGACCACTGCGCCACCGGGGCGGCGCGGTTGTTGCTATGACTACATAAAAAGTGGCACGGTGGAGGAGGAGGACTCTAGCAGATTGTATATTAGGATAAGTTACTATGTATATAGTATAAATTGCTTTTAAGTAAATAAAGTAAAACATTTCTTTCGTTTTATTTCTTAAAAAAATTTTATCTGAAAAAAATCAAAGGGGCTCAGTCGCAACTGTGGCGCAACATACAACGTAAGGCTACGTCAGCTGTCCTTCTCTAATACTTTGAGGACGTAGAACTAGTGAGATAGTGTCATGAAATAGTAGCAGTTGACCTAGTTCTACGTTGTAGGTTGCGGCACAGTTGCTACTGTGCCCACCTTTGATTTTTTTATATCCCTGCGAATGCCTTTTATTTTGGACATCAGTGTACATGATTTTATCATTATTTGGTATTTCAGTGTTCCTTTAAAACTGATTTAGTGAATCAAATGTTGCAGTCTAGTCGAAATACTTGAGTGAAGAAATACTTAAATGTACAACGGATTTGCTGTGCGAGTAAATAAAAGCTGGTAGGATAGCTCCAGGGTTTTCCTTTGAAGGCTTATTCCACGAACTCATAGCAGGGTAGAATTACTTGACGCTTTTCGGAAATCCTGCCCGTAATCCGATGGAGTTATTCATATTCAAATAGACAACAGCGCGAAATTTCAATTCCTTTGCGAAATTAATCCTTCGAGTTCTACTGCAAGCTTATATTAAAATACAGGCACTGCAACATGACGACGAAAATGTTTGACTTCTCATGCTTTGAAATAATCGGAGCTACTATGATGTTGTCTCACTTCAACGTTTGAAATAAAAGGTAAGATTATCAGGGAACGTCATTTTCTCCCAGTTCCCTAGGCTGGGACTACATTTTGTTTCGAAACTGAAAATCTTAATCAAATCTCAATCTTGTTTAGAAGACACGATTCTTTCTCAGTTTGGAGGAAAATTTTGAATGACATTTTAGACTCGAGAGTACAAGCGGATTGGAATTCGAATGCGTGAATTCTCAGCAAAGTGTTATAAAATCGAAGCTGGAAAGTTAAAAAAAAAATCACAATTACTACCCTCGCATTCTGCGTTTTCAGGATTATGAAAAATGCTGACTGTTGTCAAAATGAGACAGGGGATTAGCAAAATGTCAGATCTGTTCTCCCGTTTCTCAAGACGTTTTGCCAACTTTCATGCGAAGATCAAAGAAGATATCTCTACTGTACTTTTCGTTAGAGAGCGAGTGGAAAACATGTACAGAAGTAATTTTTGGGTGTGTGCATAAGTTCTATCCGTTTTTGTAGGCTACAAAAAAAGGAGGAGAACACAACAAATAATGTACTTAGGATTTCACATATCTGCCATCATTCTACTATGACCTCTTGCCATTTATCTATGAGCAGGTGAATCCCACGCTTGAAATAAACATATTTATGTTAATTCGTACATCTAAGCTTGGTAAATGTAATGCCGTTTTCACATTGTCCACATCATCGAAGGTTTGGAGAGCGAAAGCGTTCTGTAATGATCGAAAAAGGTGGTAGTCCATAGGTGCCAGATCAGGGAATTCCCCGAGTCAGGTAACACTCCCCAACTAAAGTCCAGTAATTTTTGGCGAGTGATTAAAGCAGCATGGCGTTATCATGATGAAGGATCACGCCTTTGCGATTGACGGGTACTGAAAGCCTCGATGTCAGTTGATCTCGAAATCAATCGAACTAATATCAGTAGAGGTCAGCATTTATCGTTCTGTTAGGTGCCTACAACTCCCAGTAGATTATTCCCTGGGCATCCACCAAACACTCAACAAAGAATTTTTGGAATACAGTTCTCGGTTTGAGTTCGATGAAGCTAGCTCCGCACCTTGGCACACAATCCGTCGACGCTTTACATTACGGTACAGTATCCATTTCTCATCACCGGTTACAATTCATCCTAAAAACGGTTAATTTCTGTGACTAGAATGCAAATAAACACCGGTACGGATTCTCTCCTCTCGTTGCTTTGCAAAAAGCTTGTGTGGAATCAAGTTATCGAACTTAGTGAGGAAGCAAAGCGCATGCATCCGTCTTTAGGCTGTTGTTCTGTGTACCGACAAAGTTTCCGCTAATTCCGTAACGGTTGGATGTGGGTCATATGTTATGGCTTGGTGCTCTTCCTAGTCAGAAACCACGGATAGAGGTCCAAGACGTGGTTGATCCTTACAGCTTATGTCTCCGTCCCGGAATTTCCGAAACCAACGGCGACATGTGCTATCATCAACTGCATCCTCCCCATACAGGTAACAGATGTTGCGGCAAGTCGCTGCTGCAGTACTGCCTTTAGCGAACTCGTACAGTAAACAATGTCTAATGTGCTGCTTATCGCATGCCATGTTACACTGTCCGTGACATCCGTTACGAATGACTTACTCGGACAAACCTAGTGCCTATATGCTCTACTGCTCCACGCGGGGACGTAACTACCCTAATCGCAATTTGCATAAATTACAGAAACGGGTAGAACTTTTGCACACACCCAATATATGAGCATAACTTGTACATAATGTGATTCATATTGATTAGGAAATATGTTTCTAAATACAATATACTACACAATACATATGTATAAAAAAGATCGTTTCTACACTGCTGGCCACCCAAAATGGAACACCAAGAAGGACACGAGATAACAAAGCCAGATTTACTGGACACATAACAACAGATTCATAGATGAAACGATTGAACTTACAGGCTAGTGCGACTTGCGGAACACGCAGATATCAATAGTTCGTGTGGCCCCCATGGCTGGCAATAACGGCCGCTACACGCCGCGGTAACGAACGAAAGAGGCTCTGTATGTGCGCTTGGTGCATGTCGGTCCAGGCTGCTTCCACACGTTGCCACAGTTCATCAGACATAGCCGCGGGTGGTGCTTGCCGGACCACTCGGTTGCCGATCAGCGACCACACGTGTTCGATAGGCGACATATCGGAAGAACAAGCGGGCCACGGCAGCAGTGACACCTCGTGGGCCGTGAAGAATTGTTGCATGATGCGCGCCACGTGCGGGCGCGCATTGTCCTGTTGAAACGTGGGCGCTGGCACGTCCTTCAGGTAAGGGAGGACTACAGGCTCCAAAGCGTCGGAGATGCAGTGGTGGCAGTTGTGTGCACCGGCGATGCGTAATAGAGGGTGCAGGCGTCATATCAAATTGCGCCCCAAACCATAACGCCAGGCGACAGACCAGTATGGCGATGCATAATGCAAGCGTCACACAGTTTCTCGCCGCGGGGTCGCCACACGCGAATCCCACCATCGTGGTGTTGCAGGCAGAAGCGGGA
Organism: Macrothele yani; assembly: GCA_039090855.1. NCBI lineage: Eukaryota > Metazoa > Arthropoda > Arachnida > Araneae > Macrothelidae > Macrothele > Macrothele yani. The sequence continues at coordinate 121,340,905 of CM076989.1, forward strand.
TTCCTCGGAGAAGACAATGTCGTGCCATTCAGTAGTCCAGGTGCGGCGTTCAACGGTTTACTGCCGCCGCACTCGCTGGTGGTGTAACGTCAATGGTAATCGGAGCAATGGGCGCCTTGCGACAAGTCCCTGCTCCTGCAGACGACGTCCAACGGTACGTGCTGACACAGGTTGGTGCGCAACACACCTTAATTCCTGCGCTACCGTTCGTGATGTGGAGGTGCGAGCCGTCAATGCTCGCCGCACAACATGCTGGTCCTCCGGTTTCGTGGTGTGCCGCTGCTGCGGCAACCGCTCACGTCGGTCCGTCCGTCCCTCCTGCACCCACCGAATCCATACTCGCCTCATTGTGGCTGGATGTCGTCCCACACGGGCGCCGTTGTCTCGGTACGATAAACCTCTGTAGCGATAAGCCACTATTCGTCCTCTGTCGAACTCCGAAACGTGCTGGAATGACTGCCGTATTCTGCGACGAGGCATCAGGAAGCTTCTCATACACAGGTCCGGCAGCACAACATACTTCTACTATTTGCACCCCACCTTATGTGCACGCTTCTTATAGTGCTTCTAGGTGGCGTGCCGGGCGCAGATGATTTGCATATGCCCTGCAATGCTAATCGTTTGCATGTCCTCTCGCGGGCGACGCATGCCTCGAATTTTAGGCCAATCGGATGCTTCCTTCTTGGTGCTGCATTTTGGGTGGCCAGCAGTGTAGTTCAACAGAGACTATCAAACACGATGGACAAGGTCGTGAAAATAACAGCAGTGGTAGCAAACCGTGCTCTTATGGAGTGAATATTCAAAACATTTTTAGATGATGCCAAATATGGTGACGTGCTTCTGTGCAATCGAACCTGTTGGTTGAGGGCTGGAAAAAGTATAGTGATACTTTTTTAATTTCGGAAATAACATTACCTTTCATTACTAAAATGGGAAACTGAACTAATTAAAATTTTCAGTGTTGTCTCCTTCCTTAGCTAACTAACTGTTGTCAAACCAAATATGAATGTGTTAAATACTTCTGTGCAAGGGAAAAACCAAAATACCCTATAATTTTTAGAGTCATGAATCATATATAGGGTAGTAAATTTATCGCGGGGAAAAAAGGGAAACTTCTGTTGGCGGTTGCGGGTTAAATCACGAAATTTCACGAAAAGATCACTGCTCTTCTCCAGATTTCCAGATTTACTCCGAAATTTCGCGAAATACCGTATTTCCTCAAATATTCGACTTTCAGGCTCTTTCCACACGATCTGGTTATGCAAGATGCGTTGTCTGTCACAAAATCGGTTATATTCGCAAAAGGTATTTCATACTTATTAACTTATGTGACGTGCCTGCCCCGCAGGGCGCACACGACATAAAGGCATATAGCAGCGAGAACGAACGTCTGCGTAGCTCAGTTGGTTGAGCGACTTCTTCCGGAATAAGAGGACTCGGATTCGATCCCCGGCGAGGACCAAAAATGACGGAGAAATTTACTTCGTTATACTTACTGAAGTATTGCCTCGTTGACTGCTTTTAAATTTACGGATTCCAAAATGATGCACTCGAGACAGATTGCATCAAATAGGTTTCAGCATTACAGCTATCAACACATTCGTTTGAGCTGACGAAACCACAAGATTATTCAAAATGTATCTATCTTCTGAATCAGTTGTTTCGTTTGCTACGATGCTTACACCCGATAATGATTTTAAAAAATCTTTCACTTGTTGCTTGTGAATATCATATATTTTCATCAGATAGCATTTCCCCATCCCCTTTTTATTTGGAATAGCACCAATATCTTTCAACGAATTTTGCAAATAATTCTTTTAATGTAGGGTTATCCAGTTTGGAAAGTGTGATGTTAGATGCACAAAAGGCACCAGTTAATTTCCAAAGTTCAGTTGAACAATGCTGTTCTTGTTTAGTTCTTTTCTCAATTAATTCATCTATACATTTCTGCATTGCTTCCGGTTGACTGTTTGGTTTTAAATTTACTTGCATCTTTCAGAAGCACTCATTATACTCACGTGGCTCATTCTCAAAATTAGGAAATAGTATCTAGAGACTTTATAAACTAAATACTCACACGAAAGCACAAAACGTTTTCTAAGCTACGTGTCTGCGAAACTCAAACACTTTTTTCTGTGAGCTGCTTTTCCCGGCTAAAGCTACAATTAACGATATCCGTTTTACTAGTGCGGCAAGTCGGCTAAGTCAATCAACAGTAGCGGGGAGTGGAAATCACGAAAAACCACACGTGCATTCTGAAGCAAAATGCACGTGACCTGGAAATAATTGTCAAGCCTGTTCGATAAAAGTATCGTCGTAACGAACAATCTTGAGGGATAATTCAAGGTTTAAAGTACTTGTTTGGATTTTGGAGTAGGATTACTTTGCGGTATATTTTTCACGTAAATTCTAATAAAGGTAGTGACAAAACCTTTTAGATATGAAAAATAATTTAAAAATTACAATAGAAATTCGGGAAAAATATGAAAAACATCTGAAAGTAGCGGATATATTTGATATTTGTGAAATTACAAAAAACAAACCCCGCCCCCTCCCTAAAAGTTGCTAAAAAAATCGCGGAAATTCGCGGCGCGAAACGATTTCTATCCTAGTCATAAACACCGAAGAGTCAAAACATTTCGATCAGCACGTCTTTATTCAAATCGAAGCAACTGTGGGCAAGCGACGGCGAGAATGGTTGCTATGGCTCCTTAATGCCCATCTGCCTCTTTTTGGAACCAGTATAAACCGGTTTCCAGCTTTTTGCTGATTCGCCTAGGACTGTTGTTTTCTGGTATACTCGCGATATTTTTATCGCACTAGTGAGACGTCAGTTATGAGGTCAGTCTTCCAACTTTTGCGGGCGACTTTATTTTCACGACCTTGTCCATCGTGTTTGATAACTTTTGGTGTGTGGTTTTACTAAACTTTAATGGTTTCTTGGTAAACCTTGTGATAGATGCCAGCATATTACTCCCGCTGCTAAGTTGGGGGAGTATATTGCTACCGTCTTTTCCCTGACATGATTATCGCAGTATACTTGACAACTCTGATTCGCCAGCAGTTTTAGTTCACAAGAAAGCAGATATCTGAAGATTTGTGTGGCTCAGCATTTACGGTTTTGTGCGAAAAACCCGCAGAACATTTGGAAGACACTTCAACAGGCATGCCTAGCACCAACTATTATGCTAGGTACAAAGCCGCTCAGATAACTCGTTTTGTCCATTCCGACTCTGAATCGAACGCTAACTGCTACCGGCAAGCTGATCTGTTTGATTTATACCGCACACCGCGGTCACGTGCAGCATTGCGTGTCGAAGTGAGTTATCTATTTTACGGCCACAGGTGGACCTAATAAACTAGCATGTGAATATATTAATAAATAGGAACTGTATACCAACTATACTCAAAATAGTACACCTATACTAATGATCTCAATTTCTTGGCGTAGAACAGGAAACAAAGTTTCCAAGCTTTCGCACATCAATCAGATGACACTTTCAATCAAATTAGACAACAAACTGCAAACTGAATAATAGAACACTTCAACAATTTGAAAGGGGTGATTTGTGCGTGACTAGACTATAAATGAATAGATGCAAATGTGATTATTCATCCGAAAAACAAAGGAGTCATGTCGGTTGGGCACGCAGTGTCGTGGGAGAAAACGCAGCATTATTTGACGAACTGGTTCCAAACTCGTAACAATTCTAGAGAAACGCTATCATTGCAAGCCTCACTGCTGGTAATGATATCCAAGCTTACGAGAATGGCACTAGATTTAGGCGTGGAGTAGAAAGCTGATTTTCTTTATACCATCCCACATAGGATCAGCGGACTTGAACTTGACTTCTTTGGACAGGGCAGTAGTTACTTTTGCGTCCCTTGTATCTCTTTTATGTTCGTTGAGTCTGATTCTGAACGAACGCCTGGTCATTCCGATGTAGAATCGCTTGGAGCCGTCAGGATATTGTAGTTGGATGGCATAAATACCTAATTCGTTGAGAAGAGGGGTGCTTGTCAATATTTCTCTTAAGCATGACGTATAAAGATGCCGGAGATTTTATGCCGATACCGAAGTTCATCCTCCTGAGCGCGTTCTTGAGTTCATGGGAAACATTTGGTATGTAGAGTATAGAACCCAGATAGCTTATTTGCGGCATAGAACGATTAGCACGTCTGGATCTGGATTTTCCCATGAAATTTCGTATCTGGTTCGAGGTTAACCTGTTTCAGTGGCCAATTCGATTATATTTTGTAGTTCGCATTGTCTACAGTGAACATCGGAGGCGACGGCGTATGCCCTTCTAATTCAAGAACAGAATTAAACTGCCTTGTAAGAATCAGGGCAGAATGAACTGCGAATATATACTAAGTCAACTTATTTATTTTTATATTTTCCTTCTTTCTTTCATTTTTCGAACGTAGGGGTTGATTTAACGACCCTCGTGAGTATCTGAGGCTATAAGGCGTCAATTGTCCCTGCTTTTACTAATTTAATTTTTTACTCTATAAAAGAAACGTGATTTCGTTTGCTATTCGTAAATCTGGGTCAAAATCAAACAGCATTCGCATCTTCTCTTTAGAATTAACTACCGAAAAGCTAGCACGTCTTCTTAGCTAAGAAGCATGTTTCTGAAATCAAGATCAAAACCATTTCTTTCCTCTATTAACCAGAAACTTCTTAAAGCACCTTTCCTATCCATGTGACAGACAATTTCGCTAAGTGTAGGCTCTGGACATAAGCAGTTAGAAAAAGCAAATACTCCGTTACGATATACTGTACATATGCTAACTCTCTACATAAGACCTCTATGAAAATTTCTAATCCCTATATACAGGGTGTCCGAGAATTATTGGACACATTACAAAATTATATAAAACAAAACATTAAACAGATAGAAAGAAACTGACTGTACTAACGTACAATGTAACTACACAAGTTAATAAATTTCGATGTGAGATCCCTTGGTTGCTCGTAGTACGTCCAAGCGATACTCGATTTCATGCCATGTATTGGCAAGCATCTGAGGAGTTATGGAATTAATAGCAGCTGTGATACGCTGTTTTAGTTCCTGCAAATCAGTACAAGGCGTCTGATAGACACGATCCTTCACATAATACCACATGAAATAATCCAATGGAGTTAGCTCTGGAGAGCGAGGAGGCCACGGAATGGGACCACCACACCCAATCCATCGGTTGGGGAAATGCTCCTTTAGGCACTTACGTAAGCACGTTGGCCAACGCGGAGACGCGTCGCCTTGTTGGAAAACGACGTTGTCTTATCTTTTGATCTGGAGTATAGCGAAATTTTCTAGCATATCAAAGTAAATGTCACCATTTATGATTTTTTTGCAGAAGAAGAAAGGGCCAATCACTTCTCTTTTGGATAGGGCGCACCCTACATTAACTTTTGAAGAATCAAGTTCCAGTTCAATAGCAGCATGAGGGGGTTCACTGCCCCATATTTTTTTCTGTTTCCCATATCCTACAGTTGTGACGAATCGCAATACCTGATACATGAAATGTTGATCCATCACTAAAAATTACAGTACTGAGAAAGTTTTCGTCGTTTTCCACTCGATTCAGCATATCCACAGCGAAATCGTATCGCAGAGGGTGACCATTTACATGTATCTTTTGCACTATTTGAATTTTATAAGCATGAAACTTTAATTTCTTGTGCAAGATATCGTGAACTGTCGATTTCGGAATGCACAGTTCTCTGCTTGCTTTACGAATGGATTTCCTGAGGCTTCGTCGAACACTTTCATTAACTGGGACAATCGTCTCATCGTTGACGCTAGGCCTACCGGATCCTCCACGATGTTCCACTTTGCCAGTTTCTTTAAACTGTTTCATCCACCGCTTAATTCAATTCGTTGACGGAGGATTACAACTATACTATAAACGGTACCGTCTTTTAACTTTAATGACAGACTTTTAATTCCGCAAGCCATAACACACACATCGCCTTCTGCTGTACGGATGACATGACTACTGATTGCACATTTGTATTACATTTCTCATCAGGCCACACCTAGCGCCATCTATCGGATTCTGGGAATAACAATTCTGTAAAACAAAAATATAGAAACCGTGTTAGTAATAAGTGACATAGAAAAACAGACAATGCTCATAGTTTTTTTTTGTACATAATTTTGTAATGTGTCCAATAATTCTCAGACACCTTGTGCTTCCGGATCTAAATACAGAGTGTCCCGAAAGTCCAGGACACATTTTAAAAATTTATTTAAAAAACAAACTTTTGGGATATAATCATAATTTTTGCAGATTTTGTTAATTTACATAATGTTTTTTTTCTTCTGTTTTCCAAATAGATCAGTAGGTGGCGCTAGTGATTCGATCTCAAGATTAGTTGAAACAATATCTATTCTAGCACAGGAAGCGATATCTGATGGTTTGTTTTTCGAAACGAAATCTGTTACCCAAGTGCAAAGAAATACTCGTTCGAAATTTGTAAAAGATCCTCCAAGTCGTAATAGCGTCTTAGCTTGGCCCCAGAAGTTTCTGGAAACTACAAGGTGCTTGGTCTTTTCTAAGTTGCTGAAAAATGTGTGGCAGTTCTCCTGTGTGGCGGTCTTCTTCCAACCATTAATACTAGCTATATGGCAATTGCAAACTTTCGTGTGGGTGGCTCTAGTTGGACCCAGAAGTGTTTGGAGTACCCAGAATTCGCTTGTTGTGGGAATATGTGAAAGACAAAGTTGGTTCATCTAAAGTGCAAAGGGTTGACGAACTGTAAACTCGCATAGTTGCTGCAATTGGAGTTGTAACAGAATGCACTTTGGCATGCACTCATTGTAACAAAAATCCGCGCACCAAGAGAAAACCTTGCGCTTAAAGCGAAACTCGGCGAATAACTACGGGGAGGGAAGACATGAAAATGATTAAAGTTTCGTGCGATTCCACAGGCTCGCGCGTCCAAGATCGGCGCTGCAATCGCAATCCTTGGGGCTTATAAGGAGCCGCACAGGGGACTTCACATTCGTGCCGAAGTGCACGCTAAGAGTCAGGTGAGATCCCTGAGCGATACACATGCCGAGGAGCCGCAGTAGATGTGCGAACGGGCAACTGACGGACTTTGAACGAAGCCGTATCGTCCGGATGAGAGATGCAGTGTGGTCGACGCATCCCTTTGGGCCGGTTGGACAGAACGGTGCGATCGTGTTTGAAGCAGTGGGCAAGGAAAAGCACCCAGACACGGCTGACTGGCTCTGGACCACCCATACACACCACCAGCAGAGAGGACCGCGGGATCGGGATAGAGGCACGCACAGATGTAACTACGTCCTTGTCCAATATCAAGAGACATGTGGCGGCTGTACAAGGGATTCCTGTGTCTGCCAGAACTATTTCCAGACGCTTGGCAGAGGAGAATCTGCACTCTCAACGGCCCTTACGTTTTCTGCCATTAACACCTGCCCATCGTCATCGTCGATTGTAGTGGTTTCAGCAGCGAACAACGTGGAATGTGACGGACTGTATAGTGTTCAGCAAAGAATCCGCTTCTGTATGGGAACGGGAGGCCACCGTGTCTGAGTGTGGAGTACCGCAGGTGGGCGCTGCAATTACAACCTCACAATACAGCGGCACACGAAACGAACTGCAGGCGTGATGGTGTGGGGAGCCATCGCGTATGACATCTGGACTTTCCTCGCTGTGATCCGAAGGACGTTGACAGCCCAGCGCTACGTACAGGAGATCCTGCGGCCCCATGTGCTGCCTTTCCTGGCGGGGCGGCCCGGAGCCATTTTCCAACAAGACAACGCCCGTCTGCACACGGCTTGGGTTTCCCAGGACTGCCTACGTCATGCTTCGATGCCCTCCTGGCCTGCCAGGTCGCCTGATCTCTTGCCCATCGAGCACATATGGGACTAGATGGGATGCCAGCTTTCTCCATGTCCCAGTGCTCGTGATTTAGAGTGCAGTTGCAAGAAGTGTGGGCTAATCTGTCCCAGGATAACATACGGGGTCCCTTTGACACCATGCAGGTCCGTATCACCGTATGTAGCCGACCACGAGGCTGTCTGACGGGGTACTAACACTGGCGGGAATGTTTACCATATGTCAGCGGGAAATCTTCCTGCTTCTGTGATATTGTAATTTATTCTGTCATTGGTATGTAACATCTCACTACTAAAATCTCATTTCAATTCGACGCAACACCTCCTTCTTGGTGCGCGGATTTTAAGACAATAGATGTACATTGGCAAAGGTTGAGTATCGGCTTGATGTACTCCGCGCAGCAAAAGGTGCACATATTGAATTTTATTAAATATACGAAAAAAAAAACTTTTGAAATTTAGAAGATCTAAAAATATTTTGTTTCTGTCCCGGAAAATATATTCAATAAATTTTTAAAACGTATCAAGCGGTTTTGTGACACACTGTATTACATAAGGCATAGATAAACCTTTCCTTTTTTTCAATATCTACCTTTCAAAATATCGCTCCCCCTCTCAGCCATTCCTTTTATTCGCTGTATCCGATCAGAAATATTCTGAGCACAAACTGATTGTTTATCTCTGAATTTTGTAGGAGTTTGAGTTAGTAACTGGAATTAATGTAGAATACAAGCGAAGATGGTTCGCTTTAATTTTCCAAGCCGAATATCTCAGAATAATCGCGCTAAGAATCATCACAGTAATATGAGGCATTCTTGTCCCCGTCTTATCATCTGAACTTGTATTCGTTCAATCCCATTTTATTTTCTCTACACATCCGCGAATCTCTCCCGCGGTTCTGTTATGACCACTTTATAAATATAAATTGGGAAATCTTCTTACATCTAAGGATCACGTTTTCCCTATTCTCATCATCAATTCGTATCCTAAATCTTACACTTACAAAATTGTGAATGCGGTTTGATTCACCACACCTTTAGAAGTAACAAGTCAGTGAAGGTTTTCAGGATAACGAAGAAAATTAGCAGTTATTATTTTAGTAAAGCTACGAACAGGATCCTTTATAGTCTTAAATCTTAATGGGCGTCATTAAGTTACCCCACACGCGCCCAAAATATTGATAGAATAGACTGATAATCTATTTTCTGCATATTTCACTTTCTCGGTGTGTTTTTTTATTATTTTGATTGGAGGTTTAAAAATTTTAAATTACTTATTTGACAGATACACAGATGTTTTTATTTTTTTATTGGAAGATTAACGACCACCGTGAGCAACTCAATGCGCTATAAGCAGTCGCCCGTCCCTAATGTAGGGTCACTGGTTCCAGGGAAGGGAGAGAGCCAGTGCCGTAAGACAAACACGAAATCCATGCCTCACAGGGATTCGAAACCGGACCCATCTCAGACGAATGATCAGAAGCCATTGCTTAGACCACTACGCCACATGTGAGGCTTCCTCGGTGTGACATAAAACGAGAGATTCCAGAGTATACATTTATTAAAGTACAACACCTTGTACAGTATTTATTCACGTCACTCACGATCACACCGAGGCACAATCCACTACATGCTAAGTCAATGAATTGCGGTCGTTTTATGCAATACATGCATTTCATGCACTAATTAAATGCAAAAAGTTAAAAATAATTAAATGCACTAATTAAATGCACAAAATCCATGCCTCACCGGGATTCGAAACCGTACCCATCTCAGACGAATGATCAGAAGCCATTGCTTAGACCACTACGCCACATGTGAGGCTTCCTCGGTGTGACATAAAACGAGAGATTCCAGAGTATACATTTATTAAAGTACAACACCTTGTACAGTATTTATTCACGTCACTCACGATCACACCGAGGCACAATCCACTACATGCTAAGTCAATGAATTGCGGTCGTTTTATGCAATACATGCATTTCATGCACTAAATAAATGCAAAAAGTTGATCTCTGAGAACAAAATAATTACATGAAGAAAGCTTTGTACTGCCGTTTTTTATGGCAAATTTGAACTTAGTACCTTGTTTAGAAGAGTTTTATTTAAAACCATTGACATATTTGTATGTGTTTTAGCCGGATCTGAAACAAAGCGTGAATACGAACTTAACTTGGTGTCGACGATCTGAAACTCATGTGAGATAGGGCAGTGCATGCCAGGGACATAACATCTGATTCGAAATGGGCCGTTGCATTCAGGGTTTGGGCAATCAAACAATCAGAGCACCGGAATCCGTTCGATTAGTCACCACTCTTTATTCCCACTAGGTTTTGGGGCTTTCGTTAACTGCCGTCGCGAAATGCGAAAGAGAATGTCGCGTCAACCAATGGAAAGCTCGTTTTCGTTTCTAGGTAAGTATCTGCTATCTAGTGCGTACAGGGATCGTTTTTATTCAGCTGCAAATTGTACGGCTACATTTTTGTATGTTCCTTGCCTTTCTGAAGCCCTGAAATACTTCCAGATAATTTAAGCAAGCTGCAAAAGGGGAATAAGGAAATGGATGATTCAAAATTAATAAGTCTTTTGATTCCCTAACTTTTGTACTGTAGAGATATCCAAATGTGTAAGATATGAAACACCAACCTGAAACTTGAGTCGCTTAATATCGTCGTTTAATATTCAGGTTAAACATACAAAAACATGTAAATCAAAATCATCCTTCCACAACTATTCTATATGGAAAGCTTACGGGCTCAGAAAACTGTGATACAAAAAGCATCGGGTTTCCCGAAGTGAGCATGAATACACTAAAAGAAACATATCCAACTCGTTTTGATTTCGTTCGGTAAAAAAGTGAATTAAGAGTTTTTACTCTTACCCTTGAATTAAGCGAAAAACAATGAGAAAATTGTTCAAAGTTTCTAACGAACTTGGCTTGAATAAATGCTTGAGGGAAATAATGTGTTGTGCCATTAAATTGTGCTAGTGAAAACCTATTCACGCAATCTACGCAAAGACAAGATATATCATCTAAAAAAAATTAATAACAATTGAAAAAGTGCCACTAAAGATTTTGATGTTGAAACCTATGTTTTACAAAGTAGCAGAAGCATACAAAAATCGCAGGATGAAATTCCGCAACAAATGTGGTATGTTTTCATTTTTTTTTCATGCCTACACATAACGTTCACTGCACGCCACTGTACAAGGTGGAATTAAATCATAACAACAAACTATATGCTTTGATTCCTGACATTCAGCGTTGCTGAGGTAAGTGGATTAAGGAATATTATTGTCGTAAAACCAATGAAAGGACATATGTGAGTCATAAAAATATGTTTCCTAAACTATGGTAACAATAGTATGCATTTCGACTGTTTAGTTTTTAAAAAACAATATCATTTTTATTACGTATATTAATTAATTAATTAAGAAGCAACTCCCACATTGATAAAATGTGATATAGCTACGAAAATCCATCTGCGCATGCGCAAACTAAATCTGAATCCAGGATAGAAAGAAAACTGAATCGGAAGTGCGTTAGTGAGAGAAATTGATAACTTTCGTACTAGGATATCTAAAGGTTACACGTGTATATATCACTTCGAAGCAATCGTCAATAGCAGGAAATCTCTCCTTAAAAGGGAGGGATCGAAAGGAAGCCAAATTTGGCTATGGCGAAATATTTTTGAGATGTTTGAGAAAATGAACACAGTCATTTTATGCATCATTTTAAAGCTCTGGTGAGCAAAAATTAAGAACGAAGAGGAGAATTAGCATAATAGAGGAACGAGCAGGCAGAACGGACCGAAATACCACTCAGGAGATAGACTAGGGTCCGGTACGATAGGGCATGCGCATATATGTAGTATGACGTGAAGGAGAGGGGGGGGGGGTGTCGGAAGGGTATAAAGCACACGGGCGGTGTACGCTCAGCACTTCGGTGAAAGCTATTGCATGGTGTACGTCGGTTTGAACGACGTCGAGTTGCTGCCACCGTGTGATATTGCCAACAGGCAATCCAGTAGACGACATCTGGATGACTTTACCCGAATTCGAGTCATTGGGAAGTTGAAAGAAGGTCGAAGTGTGACTAGTGTGGCCGAGGAGTTCGGGATCGCTCACAGCATCGTTTCACGAGCTTGGAGAGTATTTCAAACGACAGGAACAGTTGTCCGAGAGTTTAGCAGTGGTCGTACACGAGCAACCACGGCGGCGGACGACCGGTATATTGTCCTACAGGCGAGAATAGACAGACGGCAGACAGCGGGAAAAATCGCAAAGCACATGCATCAGACAACAAGACGTCCGTTATCGCGTTTTACAGTGGCCAGGAGGCTGCACAAAGGTAATCTATTTGCACGACGACCAGTACGATGTGTACCATTAACGCTTGCTCATCGGAGACGGTGGTTTCTATGAAGCCAGGAACTCAACAACTGGACACATCAGCAATGGGGTCGAGTTCTGTTTACGGATGAGAGCCGATTTAGTCTGACAAGCGATTCTGGACGTACACACATTTGGAGAGAGCAGGGAACACGCAATCACAACTCCAACATCATCGAAAGAGACCGGTTTGGAGGTGGTGGAGTTCTCGTTTGGGGCGGTATCATGCTTGGTAGCCGTACTGACCTCCACATTTTCCAAGGAGGTTCAGTCACTGGTGTCCGCTATTGAACCGAGGTTCTCCTGCCTCACGTGCGTCTGTTTAGAGATGCTGTGGGTCCTGAGTTCCTCTTCATGGACGACAGCGTTACACCTCATCGTACAGTGGCTGTCGCAGAGCTATTGGAGAGTGAAGATATTCAACGCATGGATTGGCCCGCAAGGTCCCCGGACCTAAATCCAATCGAACACGTGTGGAACCTTCTCGGGAGACGCTTGGCAGCACGTCACCAGCCGCCAGCAACGATTCCGCAGCTGTGATTGGCGCTACAAGAGTAATGGGCAGCGATGCCTCAACAGCTCCTTGACAACCTCGTCCTCAGCGTGGACAGACGTTGTAAATCCTGCAACGCAGTCAGGGGTGAACAAATCCCTTACTACAGATTGGATTTTTCTTGGCAGCCGCCTTTCACATAGACGTTTCTGTCTTCTGTCCAGTTGTGCTCGAAGCTACCTTTTCAATAAAGTGCCTTTGTATTATTTGGATGCCTTGTTTGGACAGCTTTGCTCAGTTGTCACATATTCTTACATCTTAGGGATCTTATGGTACGATTTGAGTCAATGTGGAGCACTTCTGTAGGACGTTACTTTCGAAAAACCCTTTCGTCCTTAATTTTTGCACGCCAGTGTAGTAGGTAAACCGTTGAGAGGAACCCAGATTTCGCTACGACTCACAGCTTTCGAGATATTTGGCTAACCGAATACTTCCGTTCCCCATTTTCGTTACATCGAAGTTTCTTACTTGGAATTTACATTACTTCCGTCGGGAAAGATTGTGACGTACTTCAGAGGTGAAAGCACGTCTCAAGACGACAAATCTGCAGCGAGACATTCTGTTGGCGTAGCTCAGTTGGGAGAGCGACTTACTCCGGAGTGAGGGGACCCTGCTTCGATGCCCGGCGCGTACAAACTTGTACGTTATATTGGCTCCCGGACTTCCAGAATGACCCGGCTGTTAAGTGTCTCGCATTGATGTGATATTCTTTTCACACGGCGAGACGGGAAAAGCGAGAATCCCTTCTTCAATGCTTCGAAAAATAAATCAGTGTGATGTAACGTTCCACACACCAAATGATCTGGGATTTCTCAAGGGCACGTTCTTCATGGGATGACTGCCTACAGCGACACATAGTCCCAGTTGACCCGTGGACTAAGCCCCCGACCCGCTTTCGGGGGGGGAGATGTGAAGTGCCTGCACTGCAGGACGCACAAGGGATAAAGGCAGATAGCAGTGAGAGAACATGTCCCGTGTTCCTCACTTGGGAGAGCTACTTACTCCGGATTGAAGGGACCCGGTTACGGTTTCAGTCGCGGACAAACTTGAGTTTTCACAAGATGCATAGCGTTGAAACAGGAGCTCAAACCGAAGCCAAGAGTAGATCTATACGTCACAGACTAGATACAACGAAGTTCACCTGGCGTTAAAATTATTTATATGTTGTTAATCAAATAAAATTAATATGGGAATTGTAACATTGCGGCAATAAGAGCAATGGTGCATTCTGAGATTTATAATCATTTTTTTTAAATATCCTTTTAGACAGGTATCATCTTCAAAGGAAGCCGTTATATCACTACATTTGTCGTTTCGTTAAAATTTCACAACGAATTTCTAGGCACAAGATACTCTTTTAACTTGAACGACGATTACTTTAATTGTTGCTAGTCATTCGGAACTCTAAAGCTGATGGCATTTCATTTTTTTATTTCTATTTTGTGTTTTCGCTTTAATTTTTTTGTTTTCCATTCGTTATTGCTTTAAGCATGAACATGTTCTTAAAAGTGTTTCTTTTTTCACTGAAGCTGTGGAAGAACTTTCTCTTTCTAATAAGTGGGCAAAATGATCCATTAGACATTTTCAGAGATATGGAGAATGTTCGCGTTGTACTGCAGTGTGTCTTAGAGAGCGATTGAAATCTGCAGGAGACAAGGACGTTCAAAGCTTATTAGAGGAACGCCGGTGACGTTTCGTTTGGAAACATACGGAGAGCTGTCACTTCCTACATGTGTTAAAATAAAACAGCATTAACACGTATGAGGCACCTGACAAGTCGAAGTGAAGTTTTCTTCAAAATAAATTAAAATTCTAATTATCTTCGGAGTATCAAAAATATACAGGGAGAATCATTTCAAGTTTGCATGAGTTCGAAAACTTTTTGAAATACCAGATTTCAAAAAAAAAAAAAAAAAAAAGAAAAAGAAAAGTGAGCTAGCCTCCCAATTATCAGTGCAAAAAGTAATTCCGTACATTTCGTACAAATTTTTGTTTAAATTGAAACACTAATAAGTAGAATTATGTATAAGAATAATAAGATTTGTTTTGTACAAATGAAATGCTAAATAAAATATAGCATATAAACAGTTTCTAAAGCAATTGTCCCGTAAACCGAACTACTTATTGTTAGGTGTACAAATAAGTTTTAAAGCGTTTTAATAAAACGCAACTTGTAATTTGAAAGAAAAAAACAATAACTTTAGGAAACAAAATATGCGCCGTCATTATCTATTTCTTTCCGCTATCGGTATGGCAGCTGACGGATTCCAGCCATCAAGAATACTTCGTCGTATGACGAGATGAAGTCGTCAACCCATTTTTGCACTTTGTCACAAGTCCGAAATCGTACAGCAGACAAAACATGTTGCATCAATCGGACCAAATGATAGTCTGAAGGGGCTATATGCTATGTATGGACTAAACTCCGTGTGCTCCAAAACTTCCCAGCTAAGCGTCAATAACATTTTCTTGACCGATTTCGCGACATGCGGCCTAGCGTTGTCATACAGTAATTTCACGGGACGCAATCCTTCCTTTGCCTGTGAAAGAACGTTTCCGACAGATTTCCTGGTTCAACCGCAGCAACTGTTGCTTGTAGTGTTCAGCAGTAAAAGTCTGACCCTGTTCCAATAGTTCATAATAAAGCACACCCTTCATATCCCACCAGATGCACAGCAGAACTTTCTTGGAGTGAATAGTGAATATTACACTTTGGTGTCGAAGTCGTTGCTTTACCGGGGTATAGCAGTGAGTTTTGCTTTTGGGATTGCCGTACCATACCCACATTTCATCACCCGTAACGATTTTCAAACACTTCATGACACGTTCATCCTTGTTTCTCTGGATCAGGTCATGTGACATCCATCTTCCTGCCTTATGAATCTTTCCCATTGCACGCAAACGATTGGAAATGGTTTGTTGATTTACTTTCAGTTGTACAGCTAGTTCTTTTTTGCGTTTGAGACGAATCTTCATTAAGCAAGACTTGCAGTTCCTCATGAGCAACATTATGCGAGGTGCCGCTACGTTCTCGATCGCTAACATCTAAATCACTTCCTTTAAATCGTCTGAACTAAAACTCACACTTTCTTTTCGGTACAATATTCTCTCCCAGAACAGAACAGATCGGTTCACATGCTTTTGCAGCACTTTTTCCTTAAAGAAATTCGTAACGAATGCAGTATCGAATAAATACGGTATCGCTTATCTGAAACAATGAGACTTTTCAGTTACGTTGCACAACGTAACACTAATCTTTCAGAATGCTTACGGTTCCGTCAAAATGTCCTCAAACATTACATAATTTTGAAACAAAACCAATACGTTACAGTGAAAGGTCTTTGTAACTTCAACATAAAAACTTCATGTTACTGTTACGTATTTGAAAGATACACTGACGGAAAAGAAAATCCCAACACCACGAAAAAATAGTTGTAGAGGAATGAAATGACGGCAATACATTTGTATTGGTAACATATTTAATCGATTAAAGTTTCAAGATCACAGCTTATTGTAAGCGCGAGAAGAGCCATTTTAAATGTGAAATGCTGCTACATTAATAACCGGTGTAACCGCCAGAATGTTGAATGCAAGCACGCAAACGTTCACGCATTGTGTCGTACAGGTGCTGGATGTCAGTTTGTAGGATGGAGTTCCATGCCTGTTGCACTTAGTCGGTCAATACAGGGACGGTTAATGCTGGTTGGGGGTGATGCTGGAGTTGTCGTCCAATGATGTCCCATACGTGCTCGATTGGTGAAAGATCTGGTGTTCTAGCAGGCCACGGCAAGATGTCGACACGCTGTAGAGCATGTTGGGTTACAACAGCGGTATGCGGGCGAGCGTTATCCTGTTGGAAAACACCCTCTGGAATGTTGTTCATGAACGGCAGCACAACAGGTTGAATCACCAAACCGACGTACAACTGTGCCGTCAGGGTGCGTGGGATAACCACGAGAGTGCTCCTGCTGTCATAGGAAATTGCTCCCCAGACCATAACTCCAGGTGTAGGTCCAGTGTGTCTCGGCCGCAGACAGGTTGGTTGCAGGCGCTCACCTGGCCTCCTTCTAAATAACACACGGCCATCACTGGCACCCAGGCAGAACCGGCTTTCATCAGAAAACGCAACAGATCTCCACTCCGTTCTCCAATGAGCTCTAGCTTGACACCACTGACGTCACAAACGGCAGTGGTTTGTAGTAAGTGGAATGCACGCTACAGGGCGTCTGGCTCGGAGCTGTCCTTCAAGTAACCGATTTGTAACAGTTCGTTGTGTCACTGTGGTGGCAACTGCAGCTCGATTAGTTGCCGCAGACGCGGTACGATGCGCCACTGCCATACGCCGTACACTGCGGTCTTCCCTCTCAGTAGTGCCACGTGTCCGGCCGGAACCCGGTCTTCTTGAGGCAGTACCTTCTCTTGACCACCGCTGCCAACAATCATGCACAGTGGCTACATTCCTGCCAAGTCGTTCTTCAATATTGCGGAAAGAAAATCCACATTCTCGTAGCCCTATTACACGACCTCGTTCAAACTCCGTGAGCTGTTGATAATGGCTTCTTCGTATTCTTAAAGCTTAAAGGCGTTCTTGACTAACATCAACACACTACGTCGAATCTCAACGATAACTAACGCTAAAGAACGTTACAGCGCGTATTTACAGCAAACCTGCTTTGCATGTTCCGAGGGGCGCTACTAGCGCCACACGTATGCGCCGGGCGCGAAATTTGCATAGACGTCATCTTACAGATATACTCTCACCGCCTACCAACTGTCGTTTATCTAACACAACCCCTTCTTGGCGTTGGGATTTTTTTCCGTCAGTGTATTTGTAACTTCGTTACATTACTGTTACGTATTTGAAATATATTTGTGACATCATATTGCTGTTACGTATTTACTACGCTGAACATTATAGTTTTAATAAACTTTGTAAAATCATACCAAAAAATATTACACTCGGCAGCTGTTTCAAAAGCAACAGCAGTCGTATTACCAGTTGTTTACATTTTCGCTGGGTCAACGCAGTCCGCTGTCCATTGGGAACAGTGGCGGCATTTATATATTGATAACAAAAGGAATAAAAATCGTTCCCAAATGAGGGTGTCGAATTTCTATTATACATGTGGAATAGATAATATTTCAGCGAAAAAAAGAAAGAACATCAAATTCGTCATTTTTCTAAATACCTACTAATATGAAATTTCTCAGCTTCAGGTAAAAAATAAACATGCTGGTATAGTATACTAATACAACAACACAGCCATCTACTTAGATTTTATAAAATGCTTTTTAGAATTTAAAAATTATAATAATCAAAACAATTATTTGTTTTCAGATGATCTTGAATTACACACACACACACACACACACAAAAGGATGAAATATTAAATCACCTAACTAGCTAACTCGAGTACGACAGTATCACCAAAGAATATCCCAGTAGCACGTGGAAATACGACTCCGGGAGTGCTTCGATGAAATGACATAAATGCGCATGCGCATCCACGCCGTTGCCAAACCAAAAGTCATAAATATCGCCGGAATGTAACATCAAGGTAGCAATTATGTACAATGGAAACTATAAAACAGTAGTATCGGTGAATGCTATTTTAACGTAACCGTAATGTACAAAGAGTTATGTTCCAAAATAGATGTTGCTGAAACGTAATTGTAAGATATCTCTGAAAGTGTAACGAAAATGAGAGATTGTAACATTATTGACATATCTGAAACGTTTTGTGCTGTATGGGATAAGTGACCATAGGTGAGTAAATATCAAGTTTGAAACACATGGAATAATTAATATAAACATTAATCAAGCTGTTCTTTCTATGTAACATAACCACAGAAACTTGAAAATTTAATCGTCCTGGAACGAGAATCGAACCCGCATCCCCCTATTTGCACTATTGTACGCTAACCATTACACCACCCAGTTCAATAAAATCCAAACCACTGAGGCAATCTAAAACGTCGGACTTTAATCTAAGTTTGACGTCAGACTTTATGACGTTTCAGATTAATGCTTCACTTGTTTGGACTTCATTTTCCTGGGTGGTGTAATGGTTAGCGTACACTAACACAAATCGGAAGATGCGGTATCGATATCCCGTTCCAGAGCAACGAAATTTTCAAATATCTGTGGTTATGTTCCATGAAAAGAACAGATTGACTTATGTGTATGTTGACCATAGGTGATTTAGTTGATGGTCATAAATGATAAAATGGAGTACTGCAGTGCCCTCTGCGCAAAACCTTCATGCAGTCAATGATAAAAGCGTTGAACACTGTATCAATGATTTCTAAATAATCCATAATTCTAAATGAAATAGTTGGTAATTATTTTTCTAACGATACGAGCCAAAAACGTTATTGACTGAAGAGCATTGCATGGTTATTTTACATGAAGAAGGTAATAATCATAGCGTTTAATACAATGATCATCATTTCCATATAATCGATGTTCATGGATAATGGAGTGAATAATCGCAGTTCTAAACTTCATAAACATTAACCCTTTAACGACCACAACGCCCGTACGTACAAACGGCCATAGCCACCCGAAACGCCTATTTAGAGTGACTCAGATTTTCTACCCTTGCTCGCTTTTCAAATTTTTTCGCCCTATGAGGGGCCAGCAGAAGTCACACTCAGTCAATATTGTTTTTATTAAACTAACAAGTTAACCAACATACAGTTTCGGGCGTTATGGTATTTAGAGTGATACAAGATTTCTGGGTCATGGTCGTTAAAGGGTTAATATGTGCTAGATATGATTGATGATCGTAAAATTTAAAGTTGGTGATGATGGCGTTAAACACAGTGGTCATAACCTTTATCAGTTGAATAGTTGTATTTCTATGTATTTCATGATGGCAGTAGAAACAGTAATGAAACAATTTTAATCACTATGACCGTAATACTTATGTTCACTTCATGTCAGTGGATCTGTCTGGCATATATATATTACGCAACAGCAGGTAAATTTCACATTTGAAAATATTTTATCTTGAAGCTTCAATTCAGTCTAAAATATGTTCAGGCAAAACCAAAAAACAAACCATTTCGTGCATGGCAAAAACGTCTTGTTACATTTTGAAATCTCTAAGATCTGATGTCACCGGTTTTGAGTCCTGCTGATCTATTTGGACGAATCCGCTCTAGTGTTTCCACTTCAGGGGTTCTCCTTGACTAAGATACCTGTACCAGCGATGGGGAGGGGACGGAGATGGTTCCCTGGTAGCACACACAGCCTTGCAATTTAACGTAGGATCAACACCGAGCCACAGTCTTATATTCCTAAAAGACGGTGGCTCAATGTTGTGCCTACGTTAAAGAGCAAGACTGTTCTTGAAATCAGATATACTTGAAATCAGGACAGACCCGTACAGCCTTGCGTTTTCGATTGAAAAAGCACAAGACCTTGTGACGTGACTGCCCAGCAGGACGCACACGACATAAAGGCAGATAGCAGCGATAGCCAACGTACGCGTAGCTCAATTCGTAGAGAGACTAATTCCGGAATGAGGGGGACCCGGGTTCGAACCCCGGCGTGGACAAAAACGACGGAGAAATTTACTTCGTTATAATGATGCCCGAACTTACCGGATGACCCGGCCGTTCAAGATCTCGCAATGGCGTGATATTCTTTCCACACCGCGAGTTAGGAAAAATGAGGGAATCCCTACTCCAGCGCTTCGAAAAATAAATGTGTGTGACGTTGCATTCCACACACCAGATTGACTGGGAGTTCTCAAGTGCACCTTCTACAGCGGATGGCTGCCTGCTACGATTCATGGTCACTGCTGACCCATGGGTCATGCCCCCGGCCTTCTTTCGGTGTGTGTGTGTGTGTGTGACGTGCCTGCCCAGCAGGACGCACACGACATAAAGGAAGATAGCAGCGATAACGAAAGTCCGCGTAGCTCAATTGGTGGAGCGACTTATTCCGGAATGAGGGGGCCCGGGTTCGAGCCCCGGCGTGGACAAAAATGACGGAGAAATTTACTTCGTTATAACCTATATTCGGAACTGCGACTTAAATAAATCATCGATGGCTAAACACTGTTACGAAAAGTACTATAAATTTTTCGATGAAGAAGCAAAAGTAATCGAAAAGCCATATTCAACCACCAAACTTGATATTTTGGAAGCCATCCATATATACTATATTGAGAAGTCACCGGACATACCTTCAAAAGCAAATGAATGGATCCGCTGCGTTGTTAAGATGCGCGGTACAGCTGCAAACGGTATAAAAACAAGCCTGCAACTAACCGCAATCATATCGCACTGTGAGGTTCAGTGAAAATGTCGCGGCGGGAAAGGACTGATTTTGAGAAAGGAAAGATTGTGGGGTGTTATATTAGTGGGTTGTCCATAAGAGAAACCGAGAGGCGTTTAAACATACCCAAGTCAACCTTTTTGGATGTACTGAATAAGTGGAAGACATAGCTGCCAGGTGTTGGTCATCAACTTTTTCGCCGAATGACCTCAGCTTTATTACGACTTCCAAAAACGATTAATATGTTCTTGCATAGTGCTGCTAGTTTCGATAAAACGGAAACTGTATAATTTACGTAACAAATAAAGTTTACTCGTTAAACTTTCTCTTTCGTATAGGTTTTTCAATGCAAAGCCGATACGAAAGAGAAGTACATACGAGGATAGATCCGAAAAAAAAAAAAAAAAAGGTTACAAGCAGCAGTATTGGAAAAGAATTAAGTGTGGAGGGTACATTTGTTGCCCAGAGTGGAGACAGATGACGCTAGTTGTCTGACAGCTGTTGTTTGGGAAGTTAGTGCAAGTTCGCAGACGCGTGAGAGCGATTGAAATGGCAAGACGTTTAGAAAAGTGGTCCCGCTTGGAGGTGCGAGCCGTAATTCGGTTCTTATGGGCAAAGAATGTGTTCGCGTCAGCAATTCACAGTCAAATAGTCGAAGTTTATGGTGAAGAAGCAATCAGCCTACAACATGTAGCGAAATGGTGTCGCTCTTTTCAATCGGGCAGAGAAGATGTGGAAAACCGCAACAGGGAAGCGAGCGGCCGTCCAAGTTCGTCAACGACAGAAATCAACACGGCACGAGTTGACGAAATGATTCAAAATGATCGACGAGTAACTGTGCGTGCAATGGTGTCAGAACTGGGACTCGGCTATGGTACCGTTCAGCGTATCGTTTCTGATGTTTTGGGATATTCCAAGGTTTGTGCCAGCTGGGTACCACGTGCGTTATCCGAGGAGCAGAAAGCCACACGAATGATGAGCTGCCTCACGTTTCTGCAGCGTTACCATGCCGACGGCCAGCAGTTCATTGATCACATCGTTACTGGGCACGAAACTTGGCTTCATCACTTCGTCCCCACAACCAAAAGAGCCAGTATGGAGTGGAAACACGCTGGATCACCATCGAAAAAGAAGTTTAAGGTTACACCCTCTGCCGGTAACGTTATGGCAACCATATTCTATGATGCATGCGGTGTTATCCTTATCGAATATCTGGAGCGTGGCCATACCGTTAATGCCGATCGTTATTGTGCCACTTTGACAAGGTTACGTGAAGCCATCCGACGCAAACGGCCTGGCATGTTAAGTGATGGTGTCATCTTCCTGCATGACAATGCCAGGCCCCATTCTGCACGCAAAACTCAAGAATTGCTGCAAATGTTCAAGTGGGAAGTTTGGAGCCACCCCCATACAGCCCAGATTTGGCACTCAGTGACTACTTCCTTTTTCCGAAATTGAAGGAACACTTATCTGGAAGAAGGTTCTCTTCCAACAGTGATGTGAAAACAGCTGCCGAGAACTGGATCAATGGGCAGGGACGTGATTTCTACGGAGCCGAGTTAAACAAGTTGGTCATGCGTTCCGATAAATGCCTGAACAGATTTGGTGATTATGTGGAAAAGTGATTGGCAAGTATGCCTCATAATTCCCTTTTGAATTTTCTGTCTATTGTTAATCAATCATTTTTTATGACCCTTGTAACCTTTTTTTTTTGGATCTATCCTCGTATATTAGCTTTGCAAACACTCTCTCTTTATCCATATATCGTCTTTAACTTCTGGTAGTTCTTCTGAGATCAAATCCCAGAGATTTTCTTTAATTAGGAACATTTGCATCTTGAATTTCCATGACGAATAATTATTCGAATTTAACTTTGCTATACTTAGTTGAGTAGCCATTGTTTCTTTATCTGAGTTCCATTCAAAATTCAGTTTTTCAGTCTCATAATCGAAAATATGTTGTATATTCCTTCGGT
Source organism: Macrothele yani (assembly GCA_039090855.1). Taxonomy (NCBI): domain Eukaryota; kingdom Metazoa; phylum Arthropoda; class Arachnida; order Araneae; family Macrothelidae; genus Macrothele; species Macrothele yani. The sequence goes on from CM076989.1 coordinate 121,363,982, forward strand.
AACGAGGGCCAGCGCAGAACTTCTGATAGAACGTAAACAAGAAGATTCGAAAAATTACTCACCTTATGCTCGTATTTCAAAAAATGGAGCCTTTACTAAATACAGCCGTAGATTCTGATATATAGATTTGGATCCATTTGAAACATAACTTTAACTACTAAAAACATTCCGTAGTGACGTTGTACAGGTAGTCATAGATTAAAGACTATCTTAGTCCATTCAACTCACAACAACTACTACAAAAGTTCTGCTGTCTTACGTGGGTTCATCCATCTGACGCCACAAACTCGCGTGTGAAGAACATGGCACGTTGCTTGGCGCCTGTCGCTAACCGCGTTCGGTCACGGTTTATTCCTAACAGTTAATCCCATAAAGTACCTATGGGATGAATTAGAGAGCCGCATAAGAAGTTTGGAACCAAGGCCTACTTCTAAGCAACGTTAGCGGCAGCATTGTGAACTGAATGGAAACGCATACCTATCGCTGTATTCCAAAACCTTGTCGAAAGCCTGGTCTTGAAGCGTCATTGCATGTTTTAAGGCCAAAGGTGAACCGACACCGTACCAATGTTTGTCAATAAATGCTATGTTGTGTTTCTTCTCTTGGTGTCTGGTGACGTTTGTCAATATAGTGTATATCAGAATTATTCGCGACTTGTTAATGATATGACATCCACACCGTTTCTATCAAGCGCGTGGAAGCAAATAACCAGAACCAGTGACTGTAAACACCATTTATGATATCATGTACAGTTTGAATATTTACGTGCCATTCGTCCTGATGAAGCTAGGTCAGAAACCATCGAAACCTAGGTCGACTTGAAAAAATAAAATATTTGTGACAAACGTTGTATTTTCTTAATATATGTAAGATATAGCAAGAGGCTCCACTAGCTTGGTTACGTTTCTTAAACAGAAGAGTTGATCTTCAACGCGGAGGGTTCGGGATGTAGGTTATGGGGGCGAAGACCAAATTTGGCTAGAATGTCAGCTCTCTCTGTCCCAGGGATATCAACATTGGAAGGAACTGCAGCAGAACTTTGATCTCAATGTTGACGATCATAAATGATGTTGATAAGCATAGCGCTAATCCTTATTGGATTGATTACTATAGTGATGTTGTTGGTGATGATAGAGGAAGCTAATCAACATTGTGCTAATCACTATGAGAGGAAACTCGTCCCAGAGAACGAGTGGTACGAATATTTGAATTCTTATCTTTCGTGCAAGATGGGTCAGGGTTCGAATCCAGCGTGAAGCATGGATGGTCTATTTGTTTTACGGCCCTGACTTTCTCCCTTCCTTAGACCCAGTGCCCCCCCCCCCCCCAATTCGGAAAGGGCGACTTCTCATAGCGCTTTGAGCTGCTCACGGTGGTAGTTAAACCCCCATAAAAAATAATCATGTAGTTAATGATATTATAGCATTACATACCGTGATCATATATTTTATGTCCTTGATGGCAATTATTGATGATGTTGATGTTCAGACAAGATGGAATTCATGATCATAGTACAAAACACAGTGATCATAAACTCCCGCACAGCACAAGATATTTCGTATATGTTACAAGTACGTAGCACTGAAACATTCAGTCTTTTCAGATACGTTGCACAATGTAATAGTAATGTTTCAGAAACCTTGCATTTACGTCAAAATGTCCTCAAACGTTACATAACTTTGAAGCATAACCGATACGTTACAGTGAAAGGTCTTTGTAACTTCAACATACCAACTTCATGTTACTGTTACGTATTTGTAGGATATTTGTAACTTCATTACATTGCTGTTACGTATTTGAAAGATATCTGTAACATCATCATATTGCTGTTACGTACAGTATTTACTACGTTGAACATTATATTTAGTTTTAATAAACTTTGTAAAATCACAATAATAAATATTACACTCGACAACTGTTTCAAAAGCAACAACAGTCGTATTACGAGTTGTTTACGTTTTCACAGATTCAACGCCGTCCGCTGTCCATTGGAAACAGTTAGACCGTTTATATATTGATAACAAAAGAAATAAAAATCGTTCCCAAATGAGCGTGTCGAATTTCTATTATGAATTTGGAATAGACTATATTTCAGCAAAAAAAAAAAAAAAAAAAAAGAAAGAAAAACAAATTTGTCATTTCTCTAAATACCTACCAATATGAAATTTCTCAGCTTCAAGTAAAAATACATGCTGGTATAGTATACTAATACAACAACAAAGCCATCTACTTAGATTTTATAAAATGATTTTTAGAATTTAAAAATTATAGTAATTAAAACAATTACTCACTTTCAGATGACCTAGAATCACAAAAAAAAAAGGATGAAATATTAACTCAACTAACTAGCTAACTCGAGTACGACAGTATCACCAAAGAATATCCCAGTAGCACATGGAACGAGTACGAGAGTGCTTCGGTGAAATGGCATAAATGCGCATGCGCATCCATGCCGTTGCCAAACCAAAAATCTTAAATATCGCCGGAATGTAAGATCAAGGTAGCAATTATATACAATAGAAACTATAAAACAGTAGTACACTGAGAAAAACGTTTTGTTAATTTAACAAATTTTTTGTTGAATTTGCAAAATTATTTTGTGGAAAATTATTGTTGATTTAACACAATTTATTGTTATCACGACAAAACGTTTTGTTCATTTAAAAAAATGATTTGTCGATTTTTGGGAATTTGTTTGATCCAAAAAAAAAAACATATTGTGTCACGATAACAATATATTTTGTTGCAGCAACAAAACATTTTGTCGTGATAACAATATGTTTTGTTGGATCAAACAAACAAATTCCCAAAAATCGACATAATCATTTTGTTAAATGAACAAAACGTTTTGTCGTGATAACAATAAATTGTGTTAAATCAACAATAATTTTCAACAAAGTAAGTTTGCAAACTCAATCAACTTTGTTGTTGACTCTATATCGACAAAAATGTTTGTTGAATCAACAAAACGCTTCTCTCAGTGTATCGATGAATGCTATTTTAATGTAACCGTAATGTACAAAGAGTTATGTTCCAAAATAGATGTTGCTGATGCGTAATTGTAAGATATCTCTGAAAGTGTAACGAAAATGTGAGATTGTAACATTATTGATACATATCTGAAACGTTATGTGCTGTATGGGCTGCAAAGAGGTGATGATCATAAATAATGGTCATTAATCAAATTTCGTATAATCGTAAACTACAGAGTATGTGTTTTCCTTTTAACTCATAAGTAAACAATTGAATCATCAATTACATATAGTCAGAACAAACTGGTACTTATCATCTGTTGTCTGAATCAGTGTTTCCCTACCGCCGATCCTCAAGGTTTTTTCTGCCAATTCGCGAGAAACAAGTACATTTTTTTTTTGAATCGAAATGGAGCCAAAGTAAGAGGAAATGTAAATCAAAATGTTTTGGAACACCCGTCGCGGAAGATTAAATGAAGCTTAGATCGCTAATCTCTTCACAGAAGATCTGAACTGCTGCAGGCTAACTCACCAGGAAAAGGAAAGCTTTTTTGAACTTTCTTCTGATGCAGTCTGGTATCGATATTTAGATACAAATCTCTGGCTCAGGTGTGGGGTATGTATCGATATTCAGATACAAATCTCTGGCTCAGGTGTGGGGTATGTATCGATATTCAGTCTGGTATCGATATTCAGATCTGGTATCGATATTCAGATCCAAATATCTGACTCAGGTGTTATAAGGAAAGAATATCGAAGTCTCAGGGACAAAGCTCTAAAATCATTGGTAACTTTTTCGACCACGTATTTATTGCGAGAAAACCTTTTCAGCCGCTTCATCAATCAGATCACATCATATGTAAAAGATTTTAGGAAGGGAGTGTCTGACCCCAGGTCTTAGACAACCCTTAGAAATAGGAAGCTAAGAGATTTGGGCTAGAGTGCCCAATAGGAAAGTGACACGGAAGCGAGGTAGAAGACGCACTTATTTACTACCAGAGGTGGGGGCAGTACCCGGAGTACGACGGCTTAACGTGCCCTTCCGACGCACAGCGGATATTTAGTGGATAGAGCGTTCGTATCTGCTGGGATCGAACCTGAGGTTACCTCCAAGGCAGTTACGGACGCTGACCACTAGGCCACCCCCTGCCGCTTCATCAATCAAAACGAAGCATAGGAATATAATGGACATTAATGCTGCCCTCGCAGAAACGATGCTGGAACAACGGGTTGAGAAGATTACCGAGAAGCAGAAGCAACAGACATCGCATGGACCCCAGCAATAATTACATGTATATTAACGGTAGGGAAAGTATTGCGGTATATTGATTATGGATTATCCTTATTAATCATTAAATAATATTAACAGATTAAATGATATCTGCTGTAAATAGCTGACGTAGAATTATCTGGTACAAAAATTATGCATCGTACGCAGTGATGATCATTATAATATGGAATCTTGCGAGACAAAATGCTCACAAATAGCCTAAAGATTTTGTTTCGGTATTGCTGGTCGGCTAAAGTTTATCCAACGTTTTGCCGTTCCGCGAATGCAGAAAGGTTAGGAATCACTGGCCTAAATTGTAAGTAGGTGACATAGAATAATCTGATATAAAAAGCATGGCTTGTACGCAGTGATCATTGTAATATAGAATAATATGAGATTAAATGCTCCAAAATAGCCTAAAGATTTTGTTTCGGTATCGCCGGTCGGCGAAAGTTTCTCGACAGTCTTACCGGCCCGCGAAAATTTCTCCAACGTTTCGTCGGTCCACGAATGCAGAAAGGTTAGGAATCACTGGCCTAAATTGTAAGTACGTGACACAGAATAATCTGGTATAAAATTATGGCTTGTACGCAGTGATCATTATAATATAGAATACTACGAGATTAAATGCTCGAAAGTAGACTAAAGATTTTGTTTCGGTATCGCCGGTCCGCGAAAATTTCTCCAACGTTTCGCCGGCCCTCGAATGCAGAAAGGTTAGGAACCACTGGCCTGAATTGTAAGTAGGTGACACAGAATAATCTGGTATAAAAATTATGGCTTGTATGCAGTGATCATTATAATATAGAATACTACGAGATTAAATGCTCGAAAGTAGACTAAAGATTTTGTTTATGTATCGCCGGTCGGCGAAAGTTTCTCCAACGTTTAGCCGGTCCGCAAAAGTTTCTACGACGTTTTGCCAGTCCGCGAAAGTTTCTCCAATCTTTCGCCAGTCAGCGAATGCAGGAAGGTTAGGAATCACTGGTCTAAATTGCATACTTGAAATTTAAGACGTAAAACAATATACATCAGATCATGCAGTTTTTAATTTCTTACCTTCTTCGCAGACTTCTCCTCGTGTGTTGATCCACAGTGTGAAGTGATCTTTCCAGCTGCTTGATGTCTCTAGCCTGTCTTTCGGCAATTAACAAAATCCGAAAATACACATAAAACATGACAGGAAGGGGGAGGTAAAAGAAGTCATGGACGACACAACAGCGTACACTGGATTCACCTTCAGGGAGCAATCCGGCGTTGGGTCAGCCAGTGAAACCGTGCCGTCACTATACCACCCGAGGAAAATGGGTATGAAGGAAATGGCCGCACTGCAGATCCATATCCCGACAATGAACAGGCCGATCTTTTTCTTGGACACGCAAGACCTGTACTTCAAGGGGCGCGTGATGGCCCAAAAGCGATCCAGTGCTATAACGCAAAGGTGCAAGATGGAGGCCGTGCAGCACATGACGTCACAAGATATCCACAGGTGGCATGCCACTGGCCCTAATCTCCACGTTCTTTCCAGGTCGTACATGACTAGAAGTGGCATCACAAGCAACGCGACGGTGATATCTGCTGTAGCAAGACTAGCTAGAAGTAGGTTGGTGACAGAGCGCAGACGCCGGAATTTGGACACAACAACGATGACCATCACATTACCCATGAGTGTTAGCAATATCATGGACCCACAGATTACAGCGCCGAATATTCTCAGTGGCCAATGACCCTCTGGGATAATTTCAAGTCTGGGGTCCCAGTTATCTGAGAAGGTGAAGTTTTTTTCTTCAAGGTGACTGGACGTGTTCATGTCGTACGCTTCGGGCAAAAAGCAGCCCTCTGAACAGGGGATTGAAGTCTGTAGGGCCATTCATTACACGATTATTTATTACCACTGTAAGACCATGAACTTCCCTTCTTAACAGATGATGCTGGTCTTACAGATATATGCAAAGATATAATATTATCTTCTTCAAGATGATTAGATATATTCATGTGGTATATTTCGGAAAACTGGCAAGCTTCAGAATAGTACGATGATGCCTGTAGAGCCATTTATTACGTGTTCATTTAAAAATAATTTGTTTCTGATGCAGGACCGTTCTCTTGTTGCCTGATGAGCAAGAAGTTACAGTTACGTGAGGACGTAACGTTCAGTTCAAGGAGACTTAAAGCATTCATGTTGTACCTTTTGAACTGAGCTGCTTTTTGAGTCGCCTTCGAGTAGGTAACTCGTGCGTAGTTGGATGTTACGAACAGCAAATGTTTCTATTTTTTCAGTTCATGATTCTCGAGTAGTCATGACAGACAAAAAAGTAGCCAATACAGCAGCCATGAGGAAAGCCAAAAGTTTCAGTGCATTATGTCGATATCGCAACAGGTATCCTGGTACGTTTGAGTGAATATAATGATCAGCGATCAATTCTTGAGTAAAGAGAATCTTATCTCCTTGTTGTAAAATAGAAAGTATTTTAACTGACGTTTTCTTTTGTTTTCGTTTTTCGTACAATCGAATCTCTGTATTATTAGCAGATGCAAAAATAATTTCGAACAGTTCATTTTATTATCACCTCATATCTGAGATCTCGTACAAATATATCCGAATAAGAAGCAACGATACTAAAAATACTGATATTCTTATTTATATTATTTTATTTTAAACCTACCAATCGCAAGGATGATAAAAAACAACTCATAATCTCCTTGAGGTAAGTAATTTTTTTATATGAAACTGAATCAAGCGAACGAATAAACCATTTTAAAAGCCACCTTTTTATAAGACGTGGATCTTGCCACCAAAGCACTGAAAGCTATTTTGTAAAAAAATAGCATTTTTTTTTTGCTTTACAACATTTCATAAGCAGAAGATAATTATTCAATGCGTATCCTCATACAACAATTGAGTGCAATTACTACTTCGTCGAACAATCTTGTACAAAAGAAATTCCACTTTTGACAGATAACTGTTATTTTACTTATGTGAATATTCATTCAAACTCTCTTGACCAACATGTGCAAAAGGTATTTCGAATTTCTTGATGACATTTTTTCCTGTATATTATTTTGAATACATTCACAGTTTATTACCATAAGATTTATGCTTTCTTGCCATTCAGTGATTTTATATTGTTCATTTTACATTCCTAATGTAAAGGTTTTGTGGCAACTTGGTAAATAAATAATTCCTTCTCAAATATTTTGTTGCCTTTCAAAATTTAAAAACTTACTATATTGGTGCTTTGATTGATTTTTACTTTGATATTTCTGTGGCACAAGGCTTTTTTACATCTTAAGGTATAGAGACAAAATAAGAAAGGCACACATCGACGTAAAGCTTCTGAGTTTCACTAACAGTGATATTGCTAATACCAGCATCATTAATTTTCATAATCAGTAGAGTATCCATCAGTGCTTGGCTAAACATAAATAATTTGAGACATTTTGCCAGTTTATCTATCATGCTTTCCTTCTGGGTACTTAAAGAGCTTATATTTAAGCACAGAAAGTATGTCGATTTCTTACTAACTAAAATATTATCATTCTAAACTACCTAAAGTGGTAACAGATCCTTTATGAATATTTAAAACAATACTGTAGCTGCCATTTGATTATACCAGAATTTGTATTCGAACAGTCGTAGAACAAAAAAAATCATGATAAAAATAATTTATTATTTGTTTAATAATTATAGAAAATTATTTTTTTTTCATCGATCAGAACTCAGAAAAATCTCTTCGTTTTGTTTCAACGTAGTGGCATTAATTAATTTGCTTTCGGGCAAACAATAGTCAGATCAAGGAAAGAGTAGGTTTTATTTTTCCTGGCGTTTTCATTATTTCAACATCAGTGAGCACCTTTCGTTAAATGTCAAAGTGAGAATAAAAAATATAAATCAGATTTTGTCTTTAAAAAATATTTTTTCTGCACTGAAATACAGCTGCTTTGTTTGTTTAATAAGGATAGACCAATCTTATACTATCGTGCTATCCCATATGACGGGTGAAACATAAATTGGTTTAGCAAAATCTCACGAAAAAAGCTGTAGAACCGTAATTTTTGAGACAACCATGTATATTTGAACAAACTTTTAATAATCAGACTAATGTATGAGTGGTATCATAACTGAGTGGCAGAACTTGTGGAAATCTTAGGATATTAACGCATACCACCAACCTGTTGATTCAAAGAATCTGTAATGAATCTTTATAGTTACTACTAAATTAGAATGGATTTCTCGCAGCACGCTGGAAACTTAACACGAATAAAGAATGAAATGCATGCATCCCGTGTTCATTTGTTTAGATGTTTTTGTAGCTTAGAGAAATCTAAAACACATCAACAATATTTTTTCCAGCCTGAATTGAGAAACGGAATTGCAATTTTCGGTTGTGTAAGTCCCGTTTCTGAATTCAATTTTTTTAAGACATTGAAGAGCAACTTTCGTTAAACTTCATTATTTTCTGAATTGTTTTTGCGCATAATTTTCCACATTTCTCTCTTGTTATAAAAATGCTTATAATGAAAATATCGCGTCAGTTCTGGATTTCTTCTTGCAGCCTATAAGCCTTTATAGTTATTAGTCCCATGCAAAAATAAGAATAGAAATCAGCATCTGAAATCTGTATAGTAAGATTATCACTAAACTATGCAAACATTTATCCAAATATTTTGTTCTACCATCAATTTTTTTCCCGTTGTGACACTGAGAATAAAAAGAAATTTTGGCTTGCCTTTCTTTTTATAAAGATATTTGAGGATTGAGTCAAAATGCGTTTCATATTTGTGTTCTGTCTGTCATCCTCGCGAAGGAGAAAAAAGAAATAACGGTATTTTGAGCACCACGTAATTTAAAATTCAGGCGAATATTCCAAAATAGCTACAGAAAGAGAAATCCAAAATTCGTGATGCTCTGTATTCCTTCATCCTTTTGTGTAGTAGATAAAGAACGTCACTTAGTTTAAATATATCAGAAACAATCCTGCAGCGTTGTCAGCGAAAAACGAGGTACTCACGTTTAAGTGAGGAGCTTCTCTGTGGAAATGGTTGATCGGTCGCAACTTCCTGCCTGTATGCGAACGCTAGCATTCAACGCGCCCTCCGCTACCGAGCGGTGAGCATGCGCATGCGCAGAAGATCGAAGGTTCCTGACCGTGTGAAGAGAATGCACACAGCGTCTGCCGTAAAAAAAAAAAAAAATAAAAAAAAGTGTCGGAAAACAATCGTCACAAATCAGATCCCGACTCTTCGTGACTGAAGGAAAATAGCAATGCATGGCCCTAGGTTTTAGAATTACACACACGAGATTATGTTATTCTTTGGGTGGTCTCACTTACAGAGAATAGCTAGACAATGCAAATCAACTGTTAAATATGTCGTAAAGGTAATAACACACCGATGGTGGGAGTACTGAAGCAGCTTAGCGGTACATACAAGAAATTCTGCTACGCGTTGTTAACTCCCAACTCCTTTCCGAAGTAGTCTTTACTTCGAACGTGAAACAACACACCTAATAAACTTTCTTTGCGTGACATAAATATTTTTTTATGCACGAGTTTCTAGAAACTGATTCTAAGCACTTCATCTTCTCTGGCAGGAATTTCCTGAACACCATAGTTACAATAAAAATTTTTATTACAGTTTCTCTACATTTACTACGTACGCGCTAGCTGTATTATGCTGGGGTATATCGTTTAAGATTATACACTGCCAGACAATTGCTAAGGACGGATGACAATAGCAACGATAGCAACCATAAATTGGAAGGCAGGAAAATGTGGAAATTAGCATAAGTGCGGGATACAGTAAGACGTGTTGTGCGTATGCAAATTTTGGATTGCCGAACTTGTACGTGACGTCATAGCGCTGATAAGAGATATAAAGGATTTGACGCGTATTGACCGTTGTTGTTCAAACGCAAAGTTGAAAGGGAAAGAATCAATTGACGAACTTACAAGTTTCAGTATGTCTTCCCGACATCACCTAGATGATTTTACGCGTGGCCGTATTATTGGCAAGATTGAAGAAGGGCGAAAAATAACAGATGTTGCCAGGGAGTTCGACGTCAGTCACAGTGTTGTTTCAACGCTTTGGAAATCATTTCAAACAAATGGAGAGTGTAGCAAACGTCACGGGGGAGGTCGTGTTCGCAATACGACACATGCAGAAGATCGGTACATAGCGCTATCAACAAAAAGACACCGGCGCAGCACAGCTAGTGAGGCAGCAAATCCGTTTATGGCTGCTACTGGCAAGCGGATCTCCCGAAAAACTGTCGCCAGACGTTTGCATGAAGGAGGACTATACGCCCGCCGTCCTGTTGTGTGCATCCCATTGTCCAGACGTCACCGTACCGCCCGTTTGCAATGGTGCCATCAATATCGCAATTGGACTGATAACGACTGGTCTGCTGTCCTCTTCTCAGATGAGAGTAGATACAGTCTATCGTCTGATTGTCGACGGCAACTGATCTGGCGTGATAGTGGTAATTGTCCAGCAAACGTATAGGAAAGGGACCGATATCCGACATGTAGTGTCATGGTATATGCTGGCATCAGGATCAATGGCCGTACGTCCCTCTATGTGCTTCCAACTGGGACTATGACTGGCCAACGATACATTAATGATGTTCTGCTACCTCATGTTAGCATGTTCCGTGGTGCTGTCGGTGATAGATTCATTTTCATGGACGACAACGCAACATGTCATCGAACAGTCGCTGTCCAGGAGTGTCTTGAGAGCGAGGATATTCAACGCCTCGTATGGCCAGCACGTTCTCCAGATCTGAATCCCATGGAAAATGTGTGGGATGCTTTGGAGAGGAGTCTTGCTGGTCGCCAATGCCCTCCAATAAACAAGGACACCCTCATCAGTGCACTGACAGAGGAATGGGATAAATTACCCCACCAGCTGCTTGATAATGTTGTGCAAAGCATGACACGACGTGTGGAATCTTGCATCGCCCTCCATGGTGGCCATATCCCGTATTGACATCTTACGCCGGAACGCCTGCTGACGGTAATTGCATTTTTTTCACGTTTACGTTCTCTGCACAAAGTGGCCTGTTTGTCCCTTGAACATGTTCCAAAGCCTTCTGGATTTCAGAGCACAATAAATTGTCTTTCTTGTAATGTCCTGGCATTCTGACATTATTTTATTTCACTTGGCATCCAACCTCACTTACTTTTTTATGCGCTATATAGCCGTTTATGATCCGTCCTTAGCAATTGTCCAGCAGTGTATTTTACCTCAGCCGGAGGCGTACGCATGGATTTTTTTAGAGAAGTGCATTTTCGTATTTCGACTAACTTTTGTGAATTCATGTTAAGGGTAATTAAATTAGGCAATATGCATATTTAACCTGCGACGTGCCTGCAGCGCAGGACGCACACGAGGTAAAGGCAGATAGCAGTGACAGCACGTCCGCGGACCTCAGTTGGGAGAGCAACTTACTCCGGAGTAAGGGGGACTCGGGTTCGATGCCCGGCGCGAGCAAACTGGTACGTTATATTGGCGCCCGAACTTCCAGGATGACCCGTCTGTTAAATTTCTTGCAATGATGTGACGTTCTTTCTGCACGGCGTGACAGGAAAAATGAGAATACCTTCTTCAGTGCTTTGAAAAAATAAATTAGTGGGATGTTACATTCCACACAGCAAATTGTCTGGGCTTTCTCAAATGCACGTTCTTCATGGGATGACTACCTACAGCGACACATGGTCCCGGCCCTCTTTCTGGGGGTGGGGTGGGGGATGCGACGTGCCTGCACCGCAGGACGCACATGAGATAAGGCAGATGACAGAGAAAATACATGTCCGCGTAGCTCAGTTGGAAGAGCGACTTACTCCGGAGTGAGGGAACCCGGCTCCGATGCCCGGCGAGGACAAACTTGCACATTATACGCCTTTAATTAATCCTCCATAATAAAAGTTCATGACTTGCAGGGATTTTTCCTTCCCCCGCACAGTTTAGAACAAGGCTAAGAAAAGATCGGGGATATAAATTCTCTCTCTATTTGTTTCTCCTTTCCCCAGACCTACAACCGCAATTCCATCGAGAGCGAGTATGACGAGAAAATATTCAAGTGTTCTAAAACCCTTTCATCTCCGAAATTCGCGAACCCACAACGTGTGGATATAATGCCATGGGGCCAAGAAAGGCAGCAACAAGTCGTTAGCGTAATAATTTCACTCGGCTTTTCGGTATTTTTTAAAAAGCAGGGAAAGTCATAGAACTTCCATGACATCCCAACAATACAACACATTCGGAAAACATTCCTTAACGAACGGTCAAAAAGCGAAACCTGGTGAAAAACATGCTAGGGAATCTCAAACGTGGCAGCAGTGGTAGTTGCCGTAAATTTTAAAGGGCTTAAGCAACAAAAGAGAGGAATTTAGATCAGGGAAGCTGTGTTTTTTTTTTTTTTTGATTGGAGGTTTAACGACCACCGTGATCAACTCAATGGGCTATAAGCAGTCGCCCGTCCCTAATTTAGGGTCACTGGTTCCAGGGAAGGGAGAGGGAAGCTGTGTGTCAAGTTCAAGCCTCATATTTTACTGTTGGCCTTGTGACGTGCCTGCTCATCAGGGTGCACCCGACATAAAAGCAGATAGCAGCGATAACGAACGTCCACGTAGCTCAATTGGTAGAGAGACTAATTCCGGAATGAGGGGGACCCGGGTTCGAGCCCCGGCGTGGACAAAAACGACGGAGAAATTTACTTCGTTATAATGATGCCCGAACTTCCCGGATGACCCGGCCGTTCAAGGTCTCGCAATGGTGTGATATTCTTTCCACACCGCGAGTTAGGAAAAATGACGGAATCCCTTCTCCAGCGCTTCGAAAAACATATGTGTGTGACTTTGCATTCCACACACTAGATTGACTGGGAGTTCTTAAGTGTACGTTCTACAGCGGATGGCTGCCTGCAACGATTCATGGTCACTGCTGACCTATGGGCCATGCCCCGGCCCTTTTCTGGGGTGGGGGAGGGAGATTTGTGACATGCCTGCCCAACAGGACGCACACGACATAAAGGCAGATAGCAGCGATTACGAACGTCCGCGTAGCTCAATTGGTAGAGCGACTTATTCCGGAATGAGGGGGACCCGGGTTCGAGCCCCGGCGTGGACGAAAATGACGGAGAAATTTACTTCGTTATAGCCTCAAATCTGCAGCTGTGGTGATCGCAGATCTCAGCAGAGAATTTTTGGAAGTCATGTATCGAGGAGGGTGGCGAGTAACCAATGGTACGCCAGATGCTACCCTTGAGCAGTTGCGATTTCTCCGCTCAGAACACAAAGATGCTACAGAACAAAGAGCATATAGGCGACTACGGGACAAGAAAAAAGGTCAGCTCGCATAGTCTCGTAGTCACAGTCAATAAAAAGAGTTAGATAATACCAGGATTCGGAGATTAGCTAATGTGTTAAATCTATCGACTGGTCACTGGCTTAGAAAGAGTAATGTAATAGTATAGAAATTAAGAGATAGAAAAGAGCGCACAGGTAAGGCCACAAAAAAGTAGAAGTCAAGGTTAGTTAGCCAGCGAATAGACGGATGAAGCGCCTTAGAGAAATAGATGATGGACACCGGAAAGAAAGGGCTAAGATGCTTTCTGTCTAATACCTCATACATACGCATACAGTGAAACCTTTCTAAGGCGACTCCTGCTGGTTCTTCTAAAACACGGTCGATCAGAGGGGTTGTCGCTGAATAGGGGAAGGTTTTCATGGCATATACACAATCGAGTCACATTATTGTGACCACCTTCTACTTTTGACGTCAACAGCGCGAAGCCATTGAAAGAAGGCGCGTATCGTAAGCTGGCTTTGAGGGTATATAAGGTGTGCTGTAAGCAATCTGAAAACATATCCCTCGCCGCTGTCATGGATAAATTAAACGAGTTATCAGATTCGTAAAAAGGGATGATTATCGGCTTTCGGAACAAAGGTGGCAGTATTTCTTAAACAGCGCAGTTTCTGAAATGTCCGCGTGCTGCTGTGGTTAAAGTGTATCGTAATTGGATAAATGGCACCATTGCGAAAAAGCGATGTGGAAACTGCGGATCGCCACGTGTCATTGACGTGAGAGGTGATCGTCGGCTTCGAAGGTGCGTGAGGGCCGTTCGACGCGCAACCGTGGAGCAATTCACTGAACCAGGGGGCCTACAGGAAGTGTGACTAAAACGACAGTTCAGCGAACCCTGCTGCGTATGAGGCTCCGATGCAAACAGATGGTCTCTGTACCTATAGTAACGAAGGTGCATCGGCAGAAAAGACTTACATTTGCACTGCAGAATTGGGATTGGACCTCCACTGATTAGAAAAGGATTGACTCCTTCGATGAGTCACGTCTTTTGTTTCATCGAACGGATGCATATTGGCGTATAAGGCGAGAAACATCAGAGAACAAAAACTCTTCAACCATTGCTGTAAGAACACAATCTGGTAGGGGCAGCGTTATGGTCTGGGGAATGTTTTGGTGGCATTCCCTGGGTCCACTCATACCTGTGGAAGGCTCTCTGGACCAAATTCTTTATGAATCCATCTTTACAGACCACGTACTCCCATACATGCTGATTGTCTTCCCTGGAGAGGATGGGATCTTCCAGCACGACAATGTAACGTGTCACACAGCTAGAAATATCCGAGAGTGGTTGGAAGAGCACGATGAAGACTTCAAACTACTTCGCTGGCCCCCTAATTCCTTATACTTAAACCAATCGAGCATCTGCGGAACCACCTTGATCGCGTTGTTCGCTCTATGGATTCTCCACCACGCACCCCTCAGTAGCTGTCAGATGCCCTGCAGTCAGTATGGCTCCACATACCTGCGAACACCTTCCAGCATCTTGTTGTGTCACTCCCAATACGTCTAGCTGCTATCCGCGTTGCACACGACGGTTATTTTGGATATCAGCTGGTGGTCACAATAATATGACTCGACCTTGCACAATGAGCAGTTTTGAGGTTAACGCTTTGTAAACTACTGCATAATTATTACACTGCCGGACAATTGCTAAGGACGGATGACAATAGCAACGATAGCAACCATAAAATGGAAGGCAGGAAAATGTGGAAATTAGCATAAGTGCGGGATACAGAAAGACGTGTTGTGCGTATGCAAATTTTGGATTGCCGAACTTGTTCGTGACGTCATAGCGCTGATAAGAGATATAAAGGATTTGACGCATATTGACCGTTGTTGTTCAAACGCAAAGTTGAAAGGGAAAGAATCAATTGACGAACTTGCAATTTTCAGTATGTCTTCCCGACATCACCTAGATGATTTTACGCGTGGCCGTATTATTGGCAAGATTGAAAAAGGGCGAAAAATAACAGATGTTGCCAGGGAGATCGACGTCAGCCACAGTGTTGTTTTAAGGCTTTGGAAATCATTTCAAACAAATGGAGAGTGTAGCAAACGTCACGGGGAGGTCGTGTTTGCAGTACGACACCTGCAGAAGATTGGTAAATAGTGCTATCAACAAAAAGACACCGGCGCAGCACAGCTAGTGAGGTAGCAAATCAGTTTATGGCTGCTACTGGCAAGCGGATCTCCCGAAAAACTGTCGCCAGACGTTTGCATGAAGGAGGACTATACGCCCGCCGTCCTGTTGTGTGCATCCCATTGTCCAGACGTCACCGTACCGCCCGTTTGCAATGGTTCCATCAACATCGCAATTGGACTGATAACGACTAGTCTGCTGTCCTCTTCTTTGATGAGAGTAGATACAGTCTATCGTCTGATTGTCGACGACAACTGATCTGGCGTGATAGTGGTACTGCATATTGTCCAGCAAACATACAGGAAAATTACCGGTATCAGACATGTAGTGTCATGGTATGGGCTGGCATCATGATCAATGGCCGTACGTCCCTCTATGTGCTTCCAACTGGGACTATGACTGGCCAACGATACATTAATGATGTTCTGCTACCTCATGTTCACATGTTCCGTGGTGCTGTCGGTGATAGATTCATTTTCATGGATGGCAACGCAACATGTCATCGAACAGTCGCTGTCCAGGAGTGTCTTGAGAGCGAGGATATTCAACGCCTCGTATGGCCAGCACGTTCTACAGATCTGAATCCCAATGAAAATGTGTGGAATGCTTTGGAGAGGAGTCTTGCTGGTCGTCAATGCCCTCCAATAAACAAGGACACCCTCATCCGTGCACTGACAGAAGAATGGGATAAATTACCCCAACAGCTGCTTGATAATGTTGTGCAAAGCATGACACGACGTGTGGAATCTTGCATCGCCCTCCATGGTGGCCATATCCCGTATTGACATCTTACGCCGGAACGTCTGCGACGGTAATTGCATTTTTTTCACGTTTGCGTATTCTGCACAAAATGGCCTGTTTGTCCCTTGAACACGTTCCAAAGCCTTCTGGATTTCAAAGCACAATAAATTGTCTTTTTTGTGATGTCCTGGCATTCTGACATTATTTTATTTCACTTGGCATCCAACCACACTTACTTTTTTATGCGCTATATAGCCGTTTATGATCCGTCTTTAGCAATTGTCCAGCAGTGTATTAATTACGTACTCTGAATTGCTACATTCCAAACACGATTCATTTCTGTTCAAGTACAGTACAGTACTATGTGTAAATGTATGTATGTGCATAAACAATAAAAAAATACTACAGTATGTGTGGTACAGTTACACATTTGAAAGGTGCCTATACTGGTAATCTAAAAAAAATCATTTGAAAAACGAAACGAATGTAATGTCGTCTGCTATAGTTTATGAGACTTTTCTTTCAGCTCACAAAATAGTTTCTTAATTTTTCCCCCTTTAGGACAGTCATCCCTCGTAAATGCCCTCTGTCCTGCCAAAAACAATGGTGAAGTAACATGAGATTTCACTTAAACTTTCTTTCTGAGCCTTCGTAGGAAGTGCGGGCCGAGGTCTCTGTTATGTTACCACGTAGGCCATTAAAATTGCTTGTCATCAATCACCGAGAACTCCTTCCCCCCCCCCCCCCCCCTACACACACATTCACTTCTGTGCAGGAGGAAACTTCCTAGCCATTAAAAGTGACCCCTCCACACGAATGCACATTTGTTTAATTTTTTTTTCATGGTTCCAGGGTAAATAGAAAATTTTCAGCGGAAATGGTAATTAAGACAACGCAGTTTTTGTGTAGTGGTCCTTATGCAAAGATGGCCGGTAAGAGGAGGGGTTTTTGAGTGCTTTTAATAGGGGGAAGGTTAGCCTTAGGGCTATGGGTTTTGAAATCGGTTCCACAGAAAAACGGTTGTATTGAAGGGTGATCGTCAAATAGGAGAGGTCGCTAAGAGAGGTTCCACTGTATATGTAATGCAGGGTACAATTTCCTCCTATCTCAGCGATCAAACTGTTTCTCTAGCGCACTATAGTTTTCGAAACAGCTAGACGAATTGTGTGCATGTGTTCACTGAGGTCATGATAGGGTACATTGGTATTACTTTGCCTTAAGAATAATTCTTCAAAATAAATATTTTTTATCTGAAAATTTACCTGCCGACCCGGAGTCTAAGGGATGGCTTCTGATCATTCTTCCAAGATGGGTCCGGGTTTGAATCCCGGTGAGGCATGGTTGTTGTGTTTGTCTTACGGCACTAGCTGTCTCCCTTCCATGGAGACAGTGGCCCTAAATTAGGGAAGGGCGACTGCTAATAACCCACTGAGTTGCTCACGCTGGTCGTTAAACCTCCATTAAAAAAAATTCCAGTCACTCCGGTGATGTGCCATCTTTAAGGTTTGGTACTTTTTGTGATTGCTGTCGGACACAATAAACGTGTCAGAAAGATCAGGGTTTTCCAGCAAAATGAATGGTGAAAAGTTGGGAGACAACTGAGATCCCTAAGTGAGCCACGGAAGGTAGCGAAGAGACGTGGAGTATGAATGACAGAGCTGTAGAAAAGTAGTTCCAAGAATAATTCTTTTGAAGAAGAAGGAGACACACCAGTTGGTGAAAGAGTCCTCCAAACGTTTAAATACTGTTTACAGTATCCAGAGAGCTGAGATGGCACGAGCTGGCAATGATCCATCTTCACTAAGGTGGCGAGAACAAGCTGAGGATTGTATTGAGCAATATGTTTATTAACAAGTACGGAGACAGATGAATCAGGTTCTGCCAAAAGGCATGTTAGGGGGCAAAACAGAAAGCTTTGGATTTTAGCTCTACATACTGTACTTTAGAGTTTGACCACAGCATTCCACAGGTCATGTGAGATTCGTAGCAACCACTCATTGTGTAGAATTTCATATAAATCGTACCACCAGTGATTGGACTTGATATAGGAACAGTGGCGGGGAGGTACAGTTTCGATGGTACGCCTCAACAAGGACGATGTCAGTGTATAAAAATTACTGTTCTATCGGGTGAGAGGTCAACTACCGGACACGATGCCATATTCGAAAAACACCTTGTACCGTTTATAAAAGCCTTGAGTAGTTTTAAAGGTGACTAGCACCATTACTTCCAATTACGGAACTGACTTTCCTGTGACCAGATATGAATCCATCGTAAGTCCGAGCGGTATCCGTGATCCGCACCATAACCCGGTGCACTTCATTTTATTTACACTAGAGCCAAAGCTGAGTTCGAAACGGGTCAAACATTTCGGATCCGGACCCGTAACTGAGCCTGCAAATCTACCTTGAACTATAAATTCGAAACTCAATTTATATATATATATATGCATATAAAGGTAATATATACACTATCTACCAACAAGTAATTGGACACCCCTGAAATCGACTATATCTGCGGTCCTGATACACGTCACGGCCGCCGCCGTTAAATATCGTGTGGGAAACAACAACGCAACCAGTCGCATGCAAGATGCCACGCAGTTCAGAGCTCTCTGATTTCGAGAAAGGTGTAATCGTCGGGTATCACAGAAATGGCCGATCCATACGTGACATACCCAGCAAGTTGAAGTACCCAAAATCGACAGTGGCCTACGTTATTGGCAAGTGGAAGATGAGAGGTGACTGTCGGAATGTGCCCCGACACGGCTGACCCACAAAACTGGGAGTTAGAGACCGATGGGTGCTGGCCAGAGAAATTCGAAAGAACCGCACCAAATCTATGGGCCACATCCGTGAGGAGTTTCAACAGGCATCCGGGAGTGTTCTTTCAATAAATACCATTCGTAAGGAAGCCCATCTGCTCGGTTATCATGGACGTGCTGCCGCCCACAAGCCTTTGATCACCAAGTCCAATGGTGCTGCTCGGCTAACGTGATGCAAAGAACGTCGACAGTGGACCGTTAAACAGTGGAAACAGGTTCGCTGGAGCGACGAATCAAGGTTCACCCTCTACCGTTCGGATGACAGGGTCTGGGTTTGGCGTCTGCCTGGAGAACGCCTCCTGCCGGAATGTATTGTGCCAACTGTGAAGTTCGGCGGCGGTGGAATTATGCCACGGGGGTGTTTCTCCTGGTATCCAAAGGATTTCAACCACATTTATTTAATTATACTCTTTCATATCACACCATTTTGGACGATCATGCGCTTCCTACGGGGTGGACCCATGTTACTTTCAGGATGACAATGCCACCTATCATGTTGCGAGGTCCACCATGGCTTGGTATGGTGACAATGGGGTTAATCGAATGGACTGGCATGCGCAGAGCCCGGACCTTAACCCTATCGAGCACCTCTGGGACGAGTTGGAGCGTAGACTTAAGGGGTGCCCCAACCGTCCGAAATCGGTGAAGGAACTGACCTGTCTTCTCCAAGCCGAGTGGAAGAAAATACCGCTAGCCGTCGTACAACGCCTGGTTGAGAATATGCCCCGGAGGGTCGCAGCTGTAATCGCCGCTCATGGAGGCTCCACCAACTATTGAAGCTGCTTTGCTATCACAGGTGTCCAATTACTTGTTGGTAGATAGTGTATATTAATCCAAATAACTGCTTGATGTTTAATAACTGAAATCTTTTTTTAATAATAAACTTTGGTTGCTTGCTCAATTTTAGTTCAATTTTAGTGCCACTATTTTGCTTGATCCAGAAGTAATGGATGACTATGATCATGGAGTATATTTACGAATGGGAATTATTCTTTACGATTACACAAATGTATTTAGATTGTTCACTCTTTCCACGCTTTGATGAAGGTGCGCATACTTTCATATGGTTCGTTAGAGTTTTGGTTCCATAATGTTTTATTAAACCGTCGACATCTTCCTTTGTAATTATACACTTTCTACATTTTGAACAACAACCTAGACCAAACAACACAGAATTATTTGCCGGTTCCTTAATGAGACGATACAATTTCCGGCATTCACTCTTCCCTTGTGGTTTTCAACAAGCACGTATTTGTTGGCCTCGACGCCATTTTCCACCTCCTTAATATTAAATCTATCCATATTAACAAATAAGGAGTTAATTTCGACATGACCTGTCATGAAAACCTCTGAATGCACAATGTAAACGATGCGATGTGAAAAGTAACTCTTAGTCATTCAGTGAACTTTGCACGGAGGGAGTGAATCCCCTGAAGAGCAGGCGAATGGGGTTTACCTGTACATTGCCCTGGGCAATCGCACTGTAAAAGAACGCAAAGGAAGTATCTTTTTACGATATGGTGTCGGTGTGTCTGACGTCGTTCGGTGGAAATCTTCGTTGCTTTAAGAAAGAAACTGCAATATTTTTGCATGGCAAATCATTATTCACTTCGTGGGCACCAGGATCGAATATAGAATTCCACAACGCGCATTTTTCTTTGGAATATATTTTTCTCTTTTCAAAAATAAAACGGGTATAAAACCGGGTCAGGAACACCTTGACCCGACGCGTTAGACCCGCAAGAAATTGCCGAATCTTTGACCCGTGGCCTGTTTCCCTCTCTGAGCCAAAGGCGTTGGTGTATTTATGATTTCCATCATCAAGAAGCAAAAATTCATCATCACCAATACTGATAAAAACCAAAAGATCATCAGAGTACGCTGTCATTATAATCGATGCTGACTGAGCTCATACGGTAAGGTAACAAAACGGTGACGAAAATTCCTCCGTAAGATACGTATTTGGTATAAACAAAAAATAAATAAATAGAAAGAGCAGCTCATGGATCACGAAATGAGAAGAATTGATGACATCATAACATGGCAAAATCCCTGAAACAGCAATAGGCTGGACATATTGCTAGAAGAACTGACCAGTCATGAAAGAAATACAGGAGGTACGCCATATAATACAAATTTTTGAAGATGACAATCCGATTTTTGCCGTAAATGTGACAAAGATGGTAAGTCAGATAACATCCGAAAACTTGAAAATTTACATCGTCCTGGAGCGGGACTCGAACCCGCGTCTCCCAGAAAACGCCCGGGTATGCTAACCACTACACCACCCAGAACGACCAAGATTCAAGTTTCCGATCAATTTGAATTTAACCATCACAGGATTCGCTAGTCGAAGCAACCGGCATTCATGTTTAGCGAATCTGGAGGTTAAGAATCTTATCCCGTGTTTGCCCGGAGAAGCAGATAAATCATGAAAGAAATACGGGATTACGTAATAAAATAAAAATTTTGAAGATGACAATCCGATTTTTGGCGTAAATGTGACAAAGATGGTAAGTCAGATAATATCCGAAAACTTGAAAATTTTCATCGTCTTGGAGCGAGACTCGAACCCGCGTCTCCCAGAAAACGCCCGGGTATGCTAACCACTACACCACCCAGAACGACCAAGATTCAAGTTTCCGATCAATTTGAATTTAACCATCACAGGATTCGCTAGTCGAAGCAACCGGCATTCATGTAAAAAAAAAAAAAAAAAAAAAAAAATCAAGTTTTTGGATATTATCTGACTTACCATCTTTGTCACATTAACGCCAAAAATCGGATTGTCATCTTCAGAACTGACCAGTGTTGGGCAACTGAAAAACGTGACTGGATTCCAAGGGACAAGAATCCAGAAGGCTATGTAGGAGATGGGTGAACGAAATTCGAAATCATGTCGAAGTGGCATGGAAAGGACTGGCTCGAGACACGAGGTTGTGGCAGGAATTCGGGACGATCTTCATCCAGCAATGGATGGATATTGATTGATAACCATGATGAAATGATATATCAGGTGCTTGAATTAATTCCCCCTGCTGCCCAATAGAGCGCAGCAGTGGTGCGCTGTGACCCGGGCCACACGTGACCACCCTTGTTCACGCACGTACCGTCCGTAGTCTGGGCGAAGCAGTATGTGACAGGCGT
Source organism: Macrothele yani (assembly GCA_039090855.1). Classification (NCBI taxonomy): domain Eukaryota; kingdom Metazoa; phylum Arthropoda; class Arachnida; order Araneae; family Macrothelidae; genus Macrothele; species Macrothele yani. The sequence continues at coordinate 121,386,442 of CM076989.1, forward strand.
TCGGAGGGCACAGAACACGAGTTTGTATCGCACTCACGATGTCGAGTTTCATACCAAAAAAGGAGCATTTGAGGGAAGCGTCACTCCTCTGCTTTCATCTCAAGAAATCTGAAGCGGAAAGTCATCGTTTGCTAGTGCAGGCCTATTTGGAACATGCCCTAACGGAAACACCATGCAGAGAGTGGTTCCGACGCTTCAAAGCCCCGTTCCCAACCTGATGCTCCGCATTTCATTCTGCCCTGATGTCTACAAGACCGCCTTATTCCGTTCTCGAATTAGAAGTGCCTTCGCTGTCTCATCCGATGTCCGTTCTAAACAATCCGAACTAAGAAACATCGTCGAATTGGCCACTGAGGCAGGATATACTTCAAACCAGATGCATAACTTTATCGAGAAAGCCAGAACCAGCAGTGCTAATAACATTTCTATGCCGCAACTTCGCTACCTGGGCTCTCTTCCCTACATACCAAATATTTCCTATCAACTCAAAAAACGCGCTCAGGAGGATGAACTTCGGTGTCGGCATAAGGTCTCCGGCATCTTTATACACGATGCTTAAAAAACATATTGACAAGCCCCCTCTTCTCAATGAAGCAGGTGTTTATGCCATACCACTAAAATACCCGGACGGCTCCAGGCGATACTACATCGGAATGACCAAACGTTCGTTTGAAATTAGAATCAGCGAACATAAAAGGGATACAAGAGACTGGAAAATGACCACTGCCCTGTCAAGAGAAGTCAAGTTAAAGTCCGCCGATCCTATATGGAGTGATGTAAAGAAATTAGCTTCATACTCCACACCCAAATCTACCGCCATTCGCGAAACCTTGGAAATCTTGACCAGCTGCGAGGCTTGCAATGATAGCGTTTCTCTGGAGTTGCCACGAGTTTGGAATCAGTTTTTCAAATAATGCTGAGTTCTCTACCATTGTACCGCGTGCCCAACCAACGTGACCTCGTTTCTTCGAAATGTCACGTTTGCTCCTAATAATTTATTGTCTAGTCAAGTCACCGCGTTCAAAGTATTGAAACGTTCTATTATCCAGTTTGCAGTTAGCTGTCTACCTTTCTTGAAAAAGCCATCTGGTTGATGTGCGAAAGCTTGGGAACTTTTATTTCTATTCTACGCCAAGAATTTTTGGATTTTTAGTATAGTTATACTACAGGGTGTACACAAATTAGTTGGGCAATTTAGTTAGTGAATAATGTGCGAAATATAATTGTAAGTTACTGGTTTAAATGCAGATGAATCTTAGTGTATCCTAAGTTTGCGGATAGATGGCGCTAAGTGTGTCATGTCCACGTCTCAGTGAGCTGTAGGTCGCGGTTGTTCATCATTCGTTCTGTGTTCGCGTAACGATGGAGACGTATAACGGCGGTGAAAAAGTGAAATGCTGTCTGTGGTTCCATGAAACGCATTCCGCTGTGCAAGTGCAACAAAATTTCCGTCGAGAATACCACAAAAAGGCGCCGAAAAGAGACACCATTATCCATGGCCAGCACGATCACCAGATCTTTCACTCCTAGATTTCTGTGTATGGGATTTTGTTAAAGACCAGGTTTACCGTCCGCCGCTTCCGAAATCCATTCCTGAATTGAAATCACGAATCAGCACTGCACTTGGTTTGATCGACGTGAACATGCTCACTAACATATGGTAAGAACGGATGTACCGATGGGACATTTGCAGAGTAACGAAGGGCAGCCACATCGAACATTTGGGAAAAAGGTAAACTTGGTGTGTTTCACTATCTCATAATCTTGTTCATTCTCATGTGTGCCTATATAACTACGCATAATAAACCATTCTTTTTGCCCAACTAATTTGTGTACACCCTGTATTTTGAGTAAATGTAGGATATTGTTGTAAACAATTTCTGTAAACGTATACACATATACGATAATAAATAAACATTGGGTACACGTAGAACTTGTCTAAATTCGGCATTGTTGAAATGGCTTTCTTAGGAAGAGCTCGCAAAGAAGAACTTCTGCAGTTGACGGAAGAATTGGGTATAGAAGTTCCGCCAAATATCAAAATTCTGGATTTAAAAAATAAAATTGTCAACTTTGAAGGTTATGAAGAGGATTTCGTGAAAGAACTTTTGGCAGGTATAAAAGAGCGTATAGAAACAGAAAGACAAATGGAATTTGAGCTTGAAAAACTCAGAATAGAAGCTGGACGTCAGCCGCTGGGAGGTAGTTTGGAGCAAAATGGAAATGCTCAAAAACCGAGATTAGAACTTCGTCATTTGATGAAAACATTTGACCCAAAAGACAGTGATATAAGTATTTACTTAGTTTAATTTGAAAGGCAAGCACAACAAGCAGAAATAAAAAGGGAAAATTGGGTAGCGAATTTGATAGGACTTTTGCCCTACGAAATATCACAATTGATTGCCAGAGAAAATGTGGAAGATGCTAAAAACTATGAATATGTTAAAAGGTTACTTCTTAAAAGATATAAGTTAAGTCCAGAGAAATTTAGATCAAAATTTGTACAACACATGCGTACATCAGAGAAGACCTGGAGAGATTTCGCCTTCGAGTTAGAAAATTATTTTAATGAATGGATTTCAGGACTTAAAATATGCGATTTTGAAGGGCTAAAAAAATTTATGATCGCAGATCATTTGAAGCGGAGAGTGTCTATAGAAATAAGGGAGCATTTTATTGATAAATGGTCAAATATTGTCTCACCTTCAGATTTGGCTGATATGATGGACAATTATGAAAGTGTAAGAGGAGGAACCAAGAAAAATTCGTCGAATGAATTTTGTGCTTCAAAGAAAATGCAAGACAGTGAGAAAAAAACTAGAGATAACTATGATCGGTGAAATTTTATGAAAAATGGGTTTTATAACAAAAATCATGTTAAGTCAGATGTAGGACAAGGGTGGTCAAATCGGAATGTATCTCAGAATGAAGAAAAGTATGATCGCAGACGGAAGATTCAATGTTACGAGTGTGGATCTTATGATCACATTCGACCTCAGTGTCCTAAGCTAAAATCACATAACTCAGAAAGCGTAAATAGAATCAGAGAGGAAACTGAAGGGGATCTCTTGGCACCCTATAGCTTTGAAGGAAAAATAAATGGAGTTACCATGCCTATTCTCCGGGATACAGGTTCATCAATTGATATCATTTGTCAAGAGTATGTGCCGCCAGGTGAGTTTACTGGAGAACATGTGTGGGTAGAGCATCTTCTGGATGAACAAAAGGTTTGTTTACCATCGGCAGAAGTTGAACTAGAATGTGAATTAGGTCATATAGTAACTAAGGCTGCAGTGATTAGGAAGTCGCTAGATCAAGGTAGATATTTACTTGGAAATAAGACTGCCGCTTTGTTAAAAAAATTGATATGGAGTGGCCACTAAATTCAGAACAGGTAAATGTTGTGGTTACTCGGTATCAAGAAAAACAGAAATGAAACAGCGAAGAGAGAGATTCAGTAAAGAATGATTCAGGGAAGAAAGAAAAAACAAGCCCTTGAAGGAGAGGCTGTGGGTTCCGAAAAATCAGGTGAATTAGAAGAAGAAATTCTGCCACTGAGGCATGATGAAGATAAAGCCATGTTGGAGTTGGTAAAAATGGATTCAAAAAGTTTCATGAAAGATCAACGGCAAAATTTGGAATTGTGAAAATTCCTCAAAGAAATAGAGAAAACAGATTTTGAAAAGGCAAATTGTTATTCTGTACTAAGCAATGGGATTTTGGTGAAGAAGAAGATCAACAAGATTGGCGAAGAGGAAGATCTTATAGTTGTTCCAGAACAATATAGAGAACAAATAAAAAACATGTTTCATGAGGGAACTTCGGGGCATTTAAAAGAGACAAAAACCAAAGACAGACTAGCGAAGTATTTTTATTGGCCTAGCTGTTGTAAAGACATTGAAGAATTTATAAAATCTTATGATTCATGCCAACGTACTGGAAAAGCTGGGGATAAAAAGAAAGCACCTTTGAAAATAGTTCCCATTATTCCTGAAATTTTTACAAAAATCAACGTTGATGCCTGTGGGCCTTTGCCCGAGACTTCAAGCGGAAATAAAAACATAATTACAGCTATGTGTTTGTCATCCAAATATCCAGATGCGGTACCAGTCCCAGACATAGGATCCAAGTCGATAGTTGACGCTTTGTTACACATTTTTAGCCACATGGTATTTCCGAAAGAAATTCAAACTGATCAAGGAGCCAGTTTTGTAAGCATTTTGACACTAGAATTTCTGGAGCGGTTTGGAATAAAACCTACTCATAGTTCTGTATATCATACCCAAATTAATCCGGTAGAACGATTCCATCGAACTATTAAAAGGATGTTGAGAGTTTTATGTCTTGATTCTGCCCCGGATTGGGAGAAACAGTTACCGGCGGCGCTGTTTGCTTTGAGAACTGTGACACATGAAAGCACAGGGTTTACGTCTGCTGAATTGGTGCATGGAAAACATTTGAGGATGCCAATGACACTATTGCATGAAAAATGGATGGGTCATCCTGAAGAAGAAAACTATGTCACTGAATATGTATTTGAGTTAATAAATAGGATGAAAAGATGTCAAGAACTTGCCATTAAAAACATGGAAGTGGCTCAATTGAAAAGAAAATATTGGTATGACAGAAATGCGGTAAAACTTGAATTTCGAGAAGGAGATTTAGTATTAGTTTTTGTTACCTGCAGGCCAAATAAGTTAGCGGAACAGTGGAAAGGACCAGGGAAAATTGAGAAAAAAATTCTGAGACTAATTATGTAGTAAGCTTTGAAGGCAAAAATGTAAAGCATCAAGTATATCACATTAACATTTTGAAACCATACCATAAACGACCAGAATTTGTGAACTTATTTCCCGGTTGTGAAAATGGTGAAATGGATTTAGGGATTAAATTTCCGCAAGTTAAAAAAATCCAAATATATTTAACTTCTCTGATATCGAGGACAACAGTAAACTTCGAGAACGCCTAAGTGGCCAACAAATTCAGGATCTGAAAAAACGATTATGTCATTACTTGAAAATGTTTTCTAACATTCCAGGGAAGACTCATTTGGTCGAACATGATATCGAGCTAGCTAGTAATGCTATTGTAAGAGTTAAGCCTTACAAAATGTCGCCCAGGCAGATAAATATTCTTAAAGCCGAGATAGATAAAATGCTGCAGTACAAGATTATGGAAGTTGGTGAATCAGACTATACATCACCCATGATTTTGGTAGAAGTAACCGGAAGAGATCCACGCCCATGTATTGACTACAGGCGATTGAATGAAGTGACAAGGACCCAGTTCTATCCATTGCCTAACATAGAAGAAAGAGTCGAAAAGGTTTCTGGAGCGAAGTATATTACAGTACTATATTTAACAAAAGGGTACTGGCAAATTCCATTAAGTGCTAGAGCTCAACGATTGCTAGCTTTTGTGACTACGTTTGGAACGTATAGGCCCTTAAAGATGCCATTTGGCCTTAAGAACGCACCTTATTTCTTTAGCAAAATGATGTCGGAACTTTTGAGAGGCTGCGAAGTGTTTGCCGTACCATATCTAGATGATGTTGCCATTTTTTCCGTAAACTGGGGGATCATTTGTTACATCTTGAAGAAGTTCTACAGAGGTTGCAGAGGGCTTCCTTGACCATAAAACCTTCCAAATGTAAGTTTGCGCAAGATCACGTCTTGTATTTGTTTGGGTCATATTGTTGGACAAGGATATCGGAAACCAGCGGAACGAAAGGTTCAGGCCATACAAAACTTTCCTACGCCAAAGAACAAGACGCAAGTAAGATCTTTCTTAGGCCTGGCGGGATATTACAGCAGATATATTCCAATGTTTTCTTCGATAGCAGCTCCCTTGACAGACATCTTGAAGGGTAAAAATCGTAAAGAGGAAATTATATGGTAAGAACAATGTGAGAAAGCTTTTGTGGAACTAAAAAAAATCTTTATCTAGTTTTTCTGTTCTGTATGCCCCTGACTATGAACGTAGATTTATTCTACAAACTGATGCTTCAGATCAAGAAATGGGAGTCGTCCTCTCGCAAGAACAAGAAGATGGCGCTGAACATCCTGTACTCTATCTAAGCAGAAAACTTTCGACAGCAGAGAAGACATACAGTACCAGTGAAAAAGAATGTGCCGCCATTATATTTGCGGTACAGAAACTGAAATGCTACCTGGATGGTCAAAATTTCCTCATACAAACTGATCATAACCCTCTATTTTGGTTACGCACCAACGCAAGTCCAAATGCTCGTCTGATGAGATGGGCCCTTGCTGTACAAGCATATGCTTTTGTTATACACTGCCGGACAATTGCTAAGGACGGATGACAATAGCAACGATAGCAACCATAAAATGGAAGGCAGGAAACTGTCGAAATTAGCATAAGTGCGGGATACAGTAAGACGTGTTGTGCGTATGCAAATTTTGGATTGCCGAACTTGTTCGTGACGTCATAGCGCTGATAAGAGACATAAAGGATTTGACGCGTATTGACCGTTGTTGTTCAAACGCAAAGTTGAAAGGGAAAGAATCAATTGACGAATTGCAATTTTCAGTATGTCTTCCCGATCTCACCTAGATGATTTTACGCATGACCGTATTATTGGCAAGATTGAAGAAGAGCGAAAAATAACAGATGTTGCCAGAGAGATCCACGTCAGTCACAGTGTTGTTTCAAGGCTTTGGAAATCATTTCAAACAAATGGAGAGTGTAGCAAACGTCACGGGGAAGGTCGTGTTCGCAGTACGATACCTGCATAAGATCGGTACATAGTGCTATCAACAAAAAGACACCGGCGCAGCACAGCTAGGGAGGTAGCAAATCAGTTTATGGCTGCTACTGGCAAGCGGATCTCCCGAAAAACTGTCGCCAGACGTTTGCATGAAGGAGAACTATACGCCCGCAGTCCTGTTGTGTGCATCCCATTGTCTAGACGTCACCGTACAGCCCGTTTGCAATGGTGCCATCAACATCGCAATTGGACTGATAACGACTGGTCTGCTGTCCTCTTCTCAGATAAGAGTTGATACAGTCTATCGTCTTATTGTCGACGACAACTGATCTGGCGTGATAGTGGTACTGCATATTGTCCAGCAAACATACAGGAAAGGGACCGATATCCGACATGTAGTGTCATGGTATGAGCTGGCATCATGATCAATGGCCGTACGTCCCTCTATGTGCTTCCAACTGGGACTATGACTGGCCAACGATACATTAGGGATGTTCTGCTACCTCATGTTCGCATGTTCCGTGATGCTGTCGGTGATAGATTCATTTTCATGGACGACAACGCAACATGTCATCGAACAGTCGCTGTCCAGGAGTGTCTAGAGAGCGAGGATATTCAACGCCTCGTATGGCCAGCACGTTCTCCAGATCTGAATCCCATTGAAAATGTGTGGGATGCTTTGGGGAGGAGTTTTGCTGGTCGCCAATGCCCTCCAATAAACAAGGACACCCTCATCAGTGCACTGACAGAGGAATGGGATAAATTACCCCAACAGCTGCTTGATAATGTTGTACAAAGCATGACACGACGTGTGGAATCTTGCATCGCCCTCCATGGTGGCCATATCCCGTATTGACATCTTACGCCGGAACGCCTGCGGAAGGTAATTGCATGTTTTTCACGTTTACGTATTCTGCACAAAATGGCCTGTTTGTCCCTTAAACACGTTCCAAAGCCTTCTGGATTTCAGAGCACAATAAATTGTCTTTCTTGTAATGTCCTGGCATTCTGACATTATTTTATTTCACTTGGCATCCAACCACACTTACTTTTTTATGCGTTATATAGCCGTTTATCATCCGTCTTTAGCAATTGTCCAGCAGTGTAATTCATCGATCGGGAACTATGCACAAAAATGCAGATGGGCTGAGCAGAATTCCAAATTTAGATGATCCACCTTGATCATGTATCTTCTAGTGAAAACATTTTTTTTTTGGTTGTTGTATGTAATAATAGAAACTGTTGGAAACACGTAAAGATAATTGTTAAATTAACTCATATATTTCTCTTTGTAAATGGATTATGACTCATTATGTGTACTATGACTATTGTATTGTAAAATGACAAGAACTTTTTACCACTGGAAAAAGTTCCTCTGGAGTGAGGAGGATTTGTAAAATACGAACTTCCACGCACAAAAGTGCGGAATGATACATTGACACTTAATGACTTGATCGTGTGGTGAGTGATTTAGGGGAGTAGCGTGAGAGATATTGAAGGACATGCCGAGCTTTGGCTGAGACGACAAGTTTAGTGTGTACCGCGGAGTGTATTCCAGTTTATGTTTTTGTGTGAAATAGTAAAGTAATCAATGTTTTGTGTTGTGATCGAGTGTCTGTGATGTTACAAGATACAAGAATTGCGCCTTTAATAGTATGGGATATCGAAATTCTGAGCAAAATAAAAACTAGCAATAAAATGCGAATTTCGAAGAGTTCTGAAATTTGAAAATAGGAAATATGGTGCAAATAAAACTTTTAAAAACTGGATAGCATTAAATCCCATAGTTTATAGAAAAGGTAACGATATTCTTAATAAAATATTGGAATAAAACAGCATTGAATAAGTCACAAATTCATAGTAGGACACAGAGACATATTTTCATTTTTCATGTGTTGGAAACTGTTTCTCTTCCTGTGGCTATATTGTTTTCGTACTTTCACTTTCTTTCATTTTTAATTGTTTTTTATTTTTATTTTTAATTGTTTTTTTTATTTTTTATTGTTTTTTTTCATTTTTTCTTGTATTTAAATAACCACTTTATAATATGAGTCTCTTCATAGTGCTTCCTGATGGAATGATTCTAAAAAAATATATTGGACCTGTTTCGGGTGGTTTTTCCAGGGCAGACTCCACCAACAGAGATGCTAGTGAAAACATTTTTGAGATATGAAATATGTGAAAGAATATTGTTATAATTTATAAGTACTTTTTGTGAAGTGTTATCTCTTGGATCCACATGAAATTAGTTTGAATAATATATCTGTGAGAAATATTTTAACTTGGTGTAATTGTTTTTTTTTAACCCAGGAACTCGTTCACAGTGCTCCTTACTTATCTATTCTGCAAAATAGTAGCTTAAATGAATTCCGCATATTTAGATAAATCTTTAGATTGAAAACATTGTATGAAAGTGAATAAAAGTTGACTTTAAATGCGATTCAGGAAAAAAATAAATCCTTAACAATATTTTATGAATCCCTCATGGTCAACTTTCATAAGTCGGGCATGAGACAAAAAATAAAGAAACAAGAAAGAAATCCACATTTTGCTTTAGGACCTATCAACTGAATTGCAAGAAGAATTTTTCCAAATCGGATTTTTGAAGCTGTCGTTACTGCGCCTGTGTTACAAATACGGTTTACTACGCCAAAGCGCAATGTTTTGTATTACAGAAATTTCGAAGCTTGCCACACAGCTTCGTCAATGGTAACACACTCATAGGTATTGCCACATGTAATAAAAAATAAATTATATAAGTTCGAATTGTAGTTTAGAGTCATAGTGTCTGCACTGACGAGAACAGAAGGGTAGACACATGTTACTACGAGTGGATACTTTTCTTTTTGTTTTCTAAAGATATGCTATAAAAAACTTGAAAAAAAAAGAAGGCAACTGAGAAATACAGCAGGCTGATCGTAAAACCTTTTTTTCATGTCATGCTGATGTCGGCTGTACAATGGTATGGCAACAAATTTACCGAGTGCGATGTTTTATGTATTTGAAATCTTTCTCTGTGAACAATTTCTGTTCGTATCACGATTTTAACATTTCTGACGGTGATAAAGTGGGACGTAATGCCTAAGGAACTCTCCAGGTGGGACTACAAAATAAAGCGTTGCTTTAAATCACGGAACACTTCCACGACAAAAGCGATTTATTTTAGATAAGAATACAGTTACGGAAGAAGGAAAAAATAGCCATTTCTCATCTTGGCATGTGTAAGAGTATAACAAGCTGCCGAGACTTCGGGAACTTCCTCAATTTCCAAGAAAATCTCTAAGCATGAAATTCGTGGCATACGAAATTCATGGCATCCATTTAAAAAATGCTTTTGTCTGTGTTGTCCTTTCAGAAACAAAGGGCCCTTTATTGCAAGATATTATGTAATGAGAGAAAAATGACAGTGTCTGCCAGCTGGATTCGGGCATAAAAACGGACGCGGGTATTTGCAATGGAAATTTTGACAGTAGTAAAACTTGCAAGTTTCGTGTGGAAGGTTTCTGGGGAGAGCCAAGAGAAAATTTCTCGAGTTCGGGGAAGTTTAGAAAGATGAGGATGAAGAATAATGTTTATGCAATTAGAATATCACACACGAAACAATCTTTAATGCCAGTTATTTATTTATTTGAGTCTAAGCGAGTAAACAAGTAGGAGAAAATACCCCTAAAGAGGCGCACAAACTATATAACTCAAAATAAATAAGAAAGAGACAGACAACCGCTTCTTATTATTTTACTCTTTTCTAAGTTTCGGACAGGGCCGTAGCCAGGTCCCAACTACTTTTTTTAACGAAAACAGACGCAAGTTTTGCTTTGTTTACAATGTTTTTTTTTTGTGAATTTACTTCATTAGCGAAGAAGTATGCCAAAAATAAAACCAATTAGATAATATATGAAATATGAAATAAAAAGGGGGAGAAAGAAAACTAAACTCTCTCTTTCTCTCTCTCTCCCTTCGTTGCTCAGTTCGAGCGTCGTGATCCAATTCACATCCTGCTGGAAGTCAAGGTTCGCTAATCCTGTCTATTCTTCCCAGTTCTCATGATTTCTGCAACTGAGAGATTTGTGACAGTTTTTATTTGATCCATGAATCCTTCTCTCTCTCTCTCTCTCTCGCTCTTCGTTGCTCGAATCGAGCGCCATGACCCAATTCACATCCTGTCGGTAGTCAAGGTTCGCCATTCCTGTCTATTCTCCACAGTTTTCATGATTTCTGCAACCGATAGATTTGTGAGAGTTTTTATTTGACCGATGAATCCCTCTCTCCGTCTTCGTTGCTCGGTTCGAGCGCCGTGACCCAATTCACATTCTGTCTGTAGTCAAGGTTCGCCATTCCTGTCTATTCTCCATAGTTCTAATGATTTCTGCAACCGATAGATTTGTGAGAGTTTTTATTTGATCGATGAATTTCTCTCTTTCTGTCTTCGTTGTTCGATTCGAGCACCGTACCGAATTCACGTCCTGTCGGCATTCAAGGTCCGCCATTCCTGTCTATTCTCCCCAGTTCTCATGATTTCTGCAACCGATAGATTTGTGAGAGTCTTTATTTGATCGATGAATCCCTCTCTCTCTTCGTTGCTCGATTGGAGCGTCGTGAGCCAATTCACATCCTGTCGGTAGTCAAGGTTTGCCATTCCTGTATATTCTCCACAGTTCTCATGATTTCTGCAACCGATAGATTTGTGAGAGTTTTTATTTGATCGATGCATCTCTCTCTCTCCCTCTCTCTGTTCGTTGCTCGGTTCGAGCGTCGTGACCCAATTCACATTCTGTCGGAAGTCAAGGTTCGCCATTCCTCTCTATTCTCCACAGTTCACATGATTTCTGCAACCGATAGATTTGTGAGAGTTTTTATTTGATCGATAAATCCCTCTCTCTCTCTGCGTTGCTCGGTTAGAGAACCGTGACCCAATTCACATGCTGTCGTTAGTCAAGGTTCGCAATTCCTGTATATTCTCCACAGTTCTCATGATTTCTGCAACTGATAGATTTGTGAGAGTTTTTATTTGATCAATGAATCTGTGTGTGGGACGTCCTCTCGTTCTTTTGCCGTCGATTTCCCCCTGAATACAAAGTTTTTCTAAACCGTCTCGCCACATAGTGAGGCCGAAGAAGGTTAGTATATGTCATTAGATTGTAGTAAGAAGTCGCTTGTGCGCGTTAACGCCGAGCCCTCTCAAGATTGATGCACTAGTCCTGCGCACAACGCAAAATATTCTAGCATGCATCTGTAGCAGATTATTTCAAACTTCTTCTGCGACATGCTGCAATTATGGTCCATGTTTCAGAATCGTAAGTTGCGATCACGAACACGAAGGCTTTGACCAGCCTAAGCTCTTGGTTTTGCAGATGTGGCGATCCTTCCAGGATTTTGTATGCCCTGCAAGGGCAGATTTAGCCTTTCCGATCCTCCTTTTGATCTCACTTTCGCAATTGCCGTTATTGATTATGCTGGCCCCCAGTTATACACTGAAGAGCAATTGAAATAGAGATACCTGTCTAGTAACGTGTAGCACCACCTTTCGCCTTAATGACGGCGGCGATTCATTTCGGCATGGACTCGACAAGACACCGGAAGCGTTGGGACCATAATCCCTGAACAAGCTTCCACAGTTCACGAAGATTTGATGGAGGAGGGTCAGAGCCTCGAACATCTCTCTCGATGTCATCACAGATGTGCTCGATGGGAATGAGGTCAGGTGACCTTGCTTTCCAAGAAAGCGAGGTCACGTCGGTGGAGTGTTCATCCAACGATTCGGATACAATTCGGGAGCGATGGCACCGTGCATTGCCTTGTTGCAGGATGAGGTCCCCAGTCGGATGTTTAAGACGCACAAACGGGAGCAAATGGTCGTCCAGGATATCGCGGTAACGTTGACCTGTGAGGGACGATGTCACACGTACCAAGGGTCCCATTTCAGTCCACGTAAGCAGTCCCCAGACGAGAATGCCACCCCCACCAGCTTGAAGAGTATCCTGCTGGCAAGAAGGATCCATCGCTTCATGTGGTTTGCGCCGTACTCGTATCCTGCCTTCCGCATGTACCAACATGAATCTCGAATCATCAGTCCAGGCAACATTTTTCCACATGTCTAGGGCCCAGTGGCGATGTTCCCGTGTCCATGCTAATCTTTGCACCCTGTGATGTGCGGTCAGCAGCGGTGCCCTCGTGGGACGATGGCTTCTGTACCCCATAGCAAGGAGATGTTTCTGGATGGTGTGGCTGCTTACACGTTTTTGTGCACCAGCGTTAAATTGCCGAGTGATTTCTTGCACTGTGGACCGTCTATCCGGTGTTAAATGCGAGCTCACCGACGATGACCTCGCTCATCCACACGCTGCTTCCACGGCAATTGGCCCTTGCAGGGATGGTTTTACCGGATTCAATGTACTCACGGTGCACCCGTGACACAGTGGCTCGTAAAAACCCCAGTGCCTGCACGACTTCCGAAATTGACTGACCCATTCATCGGGCCCCAACAATTTGCCCAGGATCAAATGCGTTTAGATCCTTCGTCTTACCCATACTGCGTTTGACTCTTACTGATTCCCGTCGCAACACTCTTATATTGTCGGATCGCTGCATATGTCATGTCGTTTCCGTTTACAAGGCCGCCCACAGCGTCACATTTGCATAACGCCAGCTGTCTCTAATTCAATTGCTCTTCAGTGTATGTTGAAGTTGATTAAAGGTAATGGATTACCCTTTGTAAAGCTTTCCAGTCCTTGACTGAAGGTTTTTATATGTTTCTTACTAGCAATCCTACTGCCATTGCAATATGCGGATGATTTCTGCCATTGCAATATCCGGATGATTGACATTGACAATATATAGAAGTGTTCCCACTATTTCGTGATACACTTCCTCGTTTTTGAAAATCAATTTATTCTCTTTCGACGATTTCAAATACTCAGTAGGCAAGGGAATGTAAGATTTCATCGTCTTGTTTTCCATGTATTTCTCTATGACGTTCAGGAATTTCTTATTTTCATGTAGTAGAAAACTTCCATCCTGTTTTCTTTCTATTTTTATCCCTAGATAGTACTTGACACCTCCCAGATCTTTGATCTAAAAATGAATTTCAAAAATGAATTTCAAAATATTCTTCAGCTTTTTCTATATTTTTTGACTTGTTGCTGCATATCAAAACATCCACATAAACTATTGAATAAGTAGTAGATTTTGAGTAGAAAAGTGTGAATAAACATCACTTTGCTATTGCTTGTTCATAGCCATGATCACCCATGAATTTCACAAGTGTTTGGTTCCAGATTCTTCCTGATTGTTTCAGACCATAAATAGTTTTTGTTTAATTTTAACAGTTTATTTTCTTCACCTTTAACTTTATAACCAGGTAGTTGATTCATGTAAATTCAATTTACCATATAAACAGACAGTTTTATGACGCTATCTTTAATAGAGTTCTGATTGTGGTGTGGGTTACAACTGGGGAGAGAAAGTTTCATCGTTGTCAATTTTAGGCTCCCGAGTGTATCCCTGTGCTACTAAACGTGCTCTGTACTGCATAAAATCTCACTTGCATGTTTAGCTTAAAAATTCCATTTGCAATTTATCACTTTCTTACCAGATGACAGGTTTACTAACACCCAGGTATCATTACTTTGTAGAGATATAATTTCTTCCTCTGTCACTTTCATCCAGTGCAATATTTGTGATTCCTCTAAGTTTTGTGTTTTGTTCCAAGTTGTGTGCTCTGTTTTTTTGTTTTTTTTAGCAAGGCAACTGTACCATTCAGCTGGCAATCCTTTATTGGACTTTGTAGATCTTCTCAATTGCTCTGGGTTATTTTCAGATTCAGACGCACTTTCTCTCATTATTGGTTCGGAAATATTATACGTTCCAAAGTCACATCCTGTTGGTTTTTATATTTCCTTTCGTTTAATTTCACATTGCGGCTGATTGAGATTCTATCACTTTCTGGAAATACACTGGTGTGCAAAAATTAAGGACGAGACGGTTTTTCGAATGTAACATCGTGCAGAAGTGCTCCACATCGACTCAAATCATACCATAAGATCCCCAAGATGTAAAAATATGGGACAAGTGAGCAAAACCGTCCGAACAAGGAATCCAAAGGATACAAAGGCACTTTATTGAAAAGGTAGCTTCGAGCACAACTGGACAGAAGACAGAAACGTCCATGTGACAGGCGGCTGCCAAGAAAAATCTAGTCTTTAGTAGGGGATATGATCACCCCTGACTGCGTTGGAAGATTTACAACGTCCGTCCATGCTGAGGACGAGGTTGTCAAGGAGCTGTTGAGGCAAACGCGGCCCATTCCCCTCGTAGCGCCAATCGCAGCTGCGGAATCGTTGCTGGCGGCTGGTGACGTGCTGCCAAGCGTCTTCCGAGAAGGTCCCACGCGTGTTCGATTGGATTTATGTCCGAGGACCTTGCGGGTTAATCCATGCGTTGAATATCTTCACTATCCAACAGCTCTGCGACAGCCACTGTACAATGAGGTTTTGCGTTGTCGTCCATGAAGAGGAACTCAGGACCCACAGCACCTCTAAACAGACGCACGTGAGGCAGGAGAACCTCGGTACAGTAGCGGACACCAGTGACTGAACCTCCGTGGAAGATGTGGAGGTCAGTACGGCTACCAAGCATGATACCGCCCCAAACGAGAACTCCGCCACCTCCAAACCGGTCCCTTTCGATGATGTTGGAGGTGTGATTGCGTGTTCCCTGCTCACTCTAGATGTGTATACATCCAGAATCGCTGGTCAGACTAACTCGGCTCTCATCCGTAAAGAGAACTCGACCCCATTGCTGATGTGTCCAGTTCTTGTGTTCCTGGCACGCAGAAACCGCCGTCTCCGATGAGCAGGCGTTAATGGCGCACACAGTATTGGTCGTCGTGCAAATAGACCACCTTTGTGCAGCCTCCTGGCCACGGTAAAACGTGATAACGGATGTCTAGTTGTCTGTTGATTGTGCCTTGCGATTTCTCCCGCTGTCTGCCGTCTGTCTCTTCTCGCCTGTAGGACAATATACCGGTCGTCAGCAGCAGTGTTGCTCGTGGACGACTACTGCTAAACTCTTAGACAGCTGTTCCTGTCGTTTGAAATTCTCTCCAAGCTCGTGAAACAATGCTGTGAGCGATCCTGAACTCATCGGCCACACTAGTCACACTTCGGTTTTGTTCCAACTTCGCAATGACGCGACCTCGGGTAAAGTCATCCAGATGTCGTCTACTGGATTGCCGTTTGGCCATATCACACGGTGGCAGCAACTCGACGTCGTTCAAACCGATGTACACCGTGCAATAGCTTTAACCGAATTGCTGAGCGTACACCGCCCGTGTGCTTTATACCCTTCCGACATCCCCCCTCGTCATGTTGCATATATGCGTATGCCCTACCGTACCGGACCCTAGTCTATCTCCTGAGTGGTCTTTCGGTTCGTTATGCCTGCTCGTTCCGCTGTTATGCTAATTTCTCCACTTCGTCCTTAATTTTTGCACACCAGTTTAGAATTTTATAGCTCCTAGATCTCCCATCACATCCCACGAATATGCCAGACATTGCTAGATCATCGAACTTTGTCCTCGTTTGTTCAGGCACACAAGGCAGAGCTTTGGATACGAAGGCCTTCATATGAATCAAATATGATAACCTATCATTCCATAGCTCCATATTACATTTCCCTGTGCTTTCCGCAGGAATTCTGTTTTGAATACACGTAGCAGAGCAGTGATTATCGCTTCACTCCAATATTTATCTTCTAGATTGGCGTCTACCAATCAACATAGCTTTAGTTGTTTCTTGGAGCGAACAATTTTTCCGATCTGCTATACCGTTTGATTGAGTACAGAATACCACAGTAGTTTGATGTTCAATTCCTTGTTGGTTTAGATCATTTTAAAATTCCGTGCTGGTGTATTCACCCCCATTATATGTTCTTAGAGCTTCTGGCCTTGTGCCAAATTTGTTGTTTACACTCTTAAAGAATATATTTTTAACAAATTCTTTGAATTTACTTATTGCTTGATTTTTATGAGAAAGATGTATGTGCATGTAAACCTACTGTAACCATTTACAAAAGTTGTGTAATATATTTTACCACTGGGACTAACTGATAACATGGGTCCACTAATATCACTGCGTACAAATTCTAAAGTTTCATTCGTTCTGATTGGATTTACTTTAGAAAAGGGAGTTTCTGTATCATTTCTCTTTTAATACAACTTTCGCAAAATGTGTATTTCTTACAATTATACAGTTTTATACCATATGCCAGATTTTTACTCTCCAATTTGCTACTTGCGCGATTCCTTTTGGGACAATGCGAGCAATATTTACTTTCATTGGGTGCTCTATTAAAACCTTACATCTGTGTCATGTCTGCATGGAAGTTTTGTTCTTCCATGTGTTTGAAACCAGTGTGTCTGTGCAACATTATTTTGCCTTTAATTTTATTTAAGTGTCATGATCGTATACGTGCAGCATGAGCATTATATTACTTTCATATCTCTCGTTATTCGTGCTCTAGAAAAGCACATATTTACTTGTCAACTATTTACGTACAATGTGTTATTCTTGCAAATCCAACCACTACCCCTGTTAAAAGCAGATGCGCCCCGTTGATCACGTAATTTCCAAGAGTTTGGTATGAAAGGTGAGCGTAAGTGAGTTTGATATGAGATGAAAGTTTTGTATGAGATGAATCGTACAGGCCGACAGCCGCAGCACCGTTCGATAGTTGAGTGCCCCATACAACAGAGATTAACCCGGAACAGTATCTGTTATGACCATGGGTCTCATGCTTGCACGAATGGGCTACAACAGCATAAGACCCAACGACATCCTCTCCTAACCACGGTTCATCAACGCAAAAGACTCGCCTGGTGCAAAGATCAAGGAAGTCAGAAGTCGGATGACTGGAAAAATGTTCTCTATTTTGACGATCCACGTTTTTACTCTATTTCGTGAATGGTCGGGTACGCATTTGGCGCAAACATGAGGCACTCGATTTATCGTGAATGGTATCCACAGCGCCAGCCGGTGGATGCGGTTGTATGATGTGGGGCATGTTTACCTGGCAAGAACTTGGATCCCATGTGCATGTGGAACAACGTATGCCTGGTACCCTCTATCGTGAATTGTTTGGTGAATCTGTAAACCCAGGAATGTAACACTCCATCCCGAATGGCGACTGTGTCTTCTAAGATGGAAATGAGCCGAGCCACAGGCCCAATGTTGTGGAGGAACGGTTTAAGGAATGCAGTTCAGATTTCCAGCATATTGATTGGCTTCCGAACTCCTCCGATATCAGTCCCATAGAGTACTTATGTGACACTATGGAATGGCATATGAGCTGTCTGATACACCAATCACCTCCATACTTTTGGATACACCGATCACATCCATTCTTTTGGATGCACCGATCACCTACATACCTTAGGATACATCGATCACCTCCATACTTTTGGATACAACGATCACCTCCATACTTTTGGATACACCGTTCACCTCCATACGTTTCGATACACCGATAACCTCCATGTTTTTGGATACACCGATCACCTCCATACTCTTGGATACACTGATCACCTCCATACTTTTAAATACACCGATCACCTCCATACTTTTGGATACATGGATCACCTCATACTTTTGGATGCACCGATCACCTCCATTCTTTTGGATACACCGATCACATCCATACTTTTGGATACACCGATCAACTCCAAACTTTTGGATACACCGATCACATCCATACTTTTGGATACACCGATCACCTTCTTACTTTTGGATACACCAATCACCTCCATACTTTTGGATACACCGATCACCTCCATACTTTTGGATACACCGATCACCTCCATACTTTTGGGTACCCCAATCACTCCCATACCTGTATTAAAGGCCGCATTACACACAGCTTGGTTGGCCATACCTCCCAACTGCTTCCGGCATCTTATTGAATCGATGCCAAATCGGATAGCTGCTGTACTGAGGGCGAAATAAGGACCAACGAAGTATTAAGTAGGTGGTCATAATTTAGTGATCACTCAGAATATGTTGAATCGATGTCACGTCGGATAGCTGCTGTACTGAGGGCAAAAGGAGGACCTACGAAGTATTAGGTAGATTAAACTAAAGAGATGTATTATTTATACATTACTCGGATTACAAGCTCTATACACATTTTATTCGCATGTGAGGAGCAAAGTTCAATTCTGATGACGGTGACCAAAACACAAGAATCAAATAATGTTAAATTAACTTAAACAAAGGCCTTGGAGTGATACAGAACTGTGTTAAACTGTGTTGGGCAACGGAGCTGTGCTGAAATGTTAGTATTCTAGCACGCATACTGTTTGACTTGCAAAATGCTTCAATTTAATATCTTTCACTCCTTTTCTTAAGTTAATTTAACATTATTTGATCCTTGTGCTTTGATCACGGTCATCAGAATGGAACTTTGCTCCTCACATGTGAATAAAATGTGCATAGAGTTTGTAATCCGAATAATGTATGAATAATGCATCTCATTTGTTTAGCAGTTTCAGAACATTACAATCGACCAGATTCTTATGGTTATTATATATTAGGTAGATTGTCATAAATAGGTTTTCACTCAGTGTATTTGTAGGACAGTCAGTTTGAGACATCTTTCATATTATACAAGTAAATAAATAAATTAGTAAACTAAGCAAGGAGAGAGACGAAGAAAATACATAAATTTGGCGGACGGTTGTTAGGAAAATCTCATAACCTTTCTTTTCTTTCTTTTTTTTTCCTTTTTTAATTACTCAAATGAACCCACCAAATTTAATCTCGGAAATCTGTTACCGGAATTTCACTATCATCCAGATAAATTAAGAATAATTGAAGTATAGATGTATGTATGCATGCATTATTCAAATGCAGGTATACAAACCTTGCTTATTGAAAAGGCCCGTCTTCCACAAACTCCTGTAATGTGTCGTCTGTTGCAAAGGGAAAGATTCTTCGAATCTATTTATTGATCTTCACAAAAGCTCAGCGAAACACGGTAACTTTCAACGCCCCAACACTTCGAAAATTTTCTTTTACCGTCGCTATTCTTTAAATAAAGCTGCGTGAATTGGTAGCGGCAAGTTATTTAAAACTTTCGGTGTCACTTAATACAGAGAATAAAAGGAAGATTTTTACGAAGAAAAATCAGATGCGAGAACCATTTTATTCCGCGTATCCTTGCATTCAAACAACCAAAATTAACTGCGACACTGATCCAGATAATCTTACGTATTAGAAATTTTGAAAAGAAATAAACGACATTTCAACAAATTCCGAAATAAGATTTTCCTCTGTTATTTCGAAAGATATTTCTCCTTATTGGAAGCAGCTCTTCCGCGATAGTTTTAAACACAAGCAAGTTTAAGCATTTCTCTCGTGCATGGCATTTAAATATTTCTTTTGAATTGTGAATTCATTAGTAGCATGAGCATTTTCACTGATAGCAGTGAGATAAACTAATGCAAATACCAATACCATTTGTTTTGGAGTTAAGAAAAAGTTTGCAATATAATTCTACATATGTATTGCTTGGAATGATGTTTAAAGCTAATATTTTCTGCACATGCTATCAAAATCAAGACGCAATATGTTTACGAAGAACCTATCAGAACCACAGACTTTTGATCATTAAAATTTTCATGCTGATTACTTTGAAATCTCAATGCATTATTCACATTGGTTCAGCAAACTCTAATCGTTAAATTTCTGCGACTAATTCTTGATTCTAATCCTTGCATTCCCGTGACTTATTCTTGACTCTAATTCTTACATTTCTGAGATTTATTCTTGATTGTAATCCTGCAAGAGCTGTCTGTTAATTTTGACTTAAATTATGAAAACTATTCGGGGGGAAATTCCGCATAATTCAAGAAAACTTAAGAGATTTTCCTATTATTGTGACTTTTGGCTTTTATGAATCTTCCACTTTCTCCTTTAAACAGGACCACTACCCATTGAACCCAAATGCAAGGAAATCTTGACTATTTTCATGAATACTGGACCTGCAACTACCACCACTTCGCAGTGGTGAAGTGCTTACAGAAATTATTCCAGAACATGGAGAAAAAATAATATACTAGGGCCATCTTGAATGTAATGCCTCTTTCTTAATTAACTTTTGAAATTTGGAAGTGATTTTATTGAAACTGCACTGACATGTACACTGAAGAGCAATTGAATTAGAGACAGCTGGCGTTATGCAAATGTAGCGCTGTGGGCGGCCCTGTGAACGGAAACGACATGACGTATACAGCGAGCCGACAATATAAGGAGTGATGCGACGGGAATAAGTAAAAGTCGGACGCAGTATGGGTAAGACGAATGATCTAAGGGCATTTGATCGTGGGGTAATTATCGGGACCCGACGAATGGGTCACTCCATCTCGGAAGTCCTGCAGGTACTGGGATTTTTACGAGGCACTGTCCCACGGGTGCACCGTGAATACATCGAATCCGGTAAAACCATCCCTGCAAGGGCCAACTGCCGTGGACAACAGCGTGTGGATGAGCGGGGTCATCGTCGGCTAGCTTGCTTTGTAACAGCGGACAGACGGGACACAGTGCAAGAAATCACTCGGCAATTTAACGCTGGTGCACAAAAACGTGTAAGCAGCCACACTATCCAGAACCATCTGCTCGCTATGGGGTACAGAAGCCATCGTCTCACGAGGCTATCGCTGCTGACCGCACATCGCAGGGTGCAAAGATTAGCATGGGCGCTGGAACATCGCCACTGGACCCAAGACATGTGGGAAAATGCTGCCTAGACTAATGAGTCGAGATTCACGTTGGTACATGCGGATGGCAGGATACGAGTACTGCGCAAACCACATGAAGCGATGGATCCTTCTTGCCAGCAGGGTACTCTTAAAGCTGGTGGGGGTGGCATTTTCGTCTGGGGACTGCTTACGTGGACTGAAATGAGACCTCTGGTACGTGTGACATCGTCCCTCACAGGTCAACATTACTGGGATATCCTGGGAGACTTTTTGCTGCCATTTGTGCGTCTTCAACATCCCACTGGGGACCTCATCCTGCAACAAGACAGTGCAGCTCCCGAATTGTATCCGAATGGTTGGATGAACACTCCACCGACGTGACCTCGCTTCTTTGGCCAGCTAGGTCACCTGACCTCAATCCCATCCAGCAGATCTGGGATGCCATCGAGAGAGATGTTTGAGGCTCTGACCCCCCTCCATCAAGTCTTCGTGAACTGGGGGAGCTTTTTCAGGGGTCGTGGATCCGTATGGCTTCCCAACGCTTCCGGTGTCTTGTCGAGTCTAGGCGGAGACGAATCGCCTCCGTCAACAGGGCGAAAGGTGGTGCTACACGTTACTAGACAGGTATCTCTAATTCAATTGCTCTTCAGTGTACTTATGATATGTTACCAATGTGGGAACAAATTTCTTTTCAGAATCGGAAATAAAGATCATGAATGGCAGAGAAAAGCAGCTAACCGTAATTGAATTCCTGGAAAATGAGAGACGTGTGGTTCCAGAAATCCACAGAAGACTCCTGGCAGTGTATGGAGCTGCCACAATCGATATCAGTAATGTCCGAAGATGGATGAAGACGTTTACAAAGGGAAAAAGTCCAGTGTCGAACAAACAACGGAGTGAAAGACCCGTAACTGCAGAGACAGGTACTATTAGGCAACGAGTGAAAAACCTCATCACAGCGAATCGTCGTGTCACCATGCAGGAGTTATGTGATGCAACTCATTGTGGTCATTGTGCTATGGAAACAATAATTAGTGATCTGGGCTACAGAAAAATTTGTTCAAAGTGGATCCCAAGGAATCTAACCCGTGAACAATGCGAGCAAAGGGTAGACATGTGCCGCAACTGCGCGGACTATTATGAGAGGGAGGGTGAGATGTTTTTCTCTAATTTTATGACGAGGGATTAAACTTGGGTGTTCTTTCATTACGCAGAAACAAAACGTGCCTCAATGGAATGGCACCGCACATATTTATCTAGACAAAAAAGGTGAAAATCACTCGTTCCACAAGGAAAGTAATGGTGACAATTTTCCTTGAACAGGGTGCAACAATTACCAGTGCTCATTATGTGCAGACATTGAAGAAACTAAATGACGCAATCAGAAGGAAAAGACGTGACATTCCCATTAATAGTGTTGTTCTGCACCATGATAACTCTGTTGTGAAGTGGAATTATTAATATTAATTTATTGGAAATAAACTTTCCCCTAAAAGTTAGTTTTCCTACAAAACGAAGTAAAAGAAACAGGAATTCGCTTCTGAAAGAAAAAACAGCAGTCGTTCTAAGAAACCCTCGAAATAGCCTAAAGAGAATTGTCAGCATGCTCATTAAGGGCTTTGCACTTAGCAGTATTTAGCGTGTTTCTGTAAATATCGCGAAACTGAGCGTCACCTTATTAGGATCGCTCTAGACTTGAAGCAGAAACGCGTTTCTAAAGTTAACCGCAAAATAGGCGAATATGAGGATGTTTAAAAGCATTTGTTCTGAGGTATTCTCAGAGAGAGTGAGTTCTCTCGTTCTCATGTCAGCTTAGTTCAGGGGCAGTTCTTTTCCCACACTCAATCGGAGAGGAGGCCTCTCTTCTTCGGCCTAATTGCCGGCGAAGGTGAACGAAGCGGCTTTCCACCCCGGGCGCGCTTCTAATTCACTTCACGTAAGAAATAGGTATTTAAAGGCATAGAGGAGTGATTCCCTTAGTCGAGTTTTAGAAGGGTTTATTTCATCGTTTATGAAACCCCCGTAGTCAGGCCTACCTCATCCTTCGTTTGTGGAATAAAAGATAGATATCAAAATATAAAACAATTAGTCCTCTGAATTTATTCAAGTGTTCTGATCAATTAAACATTATTTTCTTTGATTCCGGACGCAGCGCATTAAAGAACTAGACGATCACGACCTAGTGGTGGCCGGGAGTGAAGGGGCGAAGCCGGTCACCACAACAACTCACGTCCCCCATACCTCAATGGAGATTTCACAGGATATTGCCAAAATGAGGTGAACGGTTATGCTCCAGCCGCCCTACAGTCTAGATGTGGCTCCCTAGACTTTTTCCGGTTTGCCCTTTTGAAAAACACTCTTCGTGGAGAACGTTTCGACGATGTGACAGACGTTTAACTGGCTGTAAACTCATGGGTGAAACGAGAGCCTCAGGAAATTTTCCAAAATGTATTTTACCAATGGGTTCCAAGATGGCGAAAATGTATAGAAAGTGATGGACAATACTTTGAATAGGCTAACATTATTAACAATATGTCCAAGTATTTTGTCACAAAGTTTAACATGTTTCCTGCTACAAATAAAAGTCTTATGAGTGACGAGGCATTTCTTTCAGGATGCCCTTTGTAATTCTTACATTTCTGAGATTTATTCTTGATTGTAATCCCGCACGAGCTCTCTGTTAATTTTGACTTAAATTATGAAAACTATTCGGGGAAAATTCTTCATATATCAAGAACACTTAGGATATTTTCTTGTTATTGGGATATTTGACTTTTGTTTGTTACGAATCCTCCCCTTGTTCCTTTCCGCAGGGCTACTTCCTATTGAACCACATGCAAGGAAATTCTGACTATGGTTCTGTATACTGGAACTAAGATTACCAGAACTTCGCAGTGATGAAGTGCTTACAGAAATTATTCCAGACCTTGGAGAAAAATATACTTGAAACTATTTAAAAAAATCAAGTTTAGTTTATTTTTTCGCGTGGGTATCTATCGACTCGTATTCGCAAAACAGACTAATAGTGGCATGCCTGAACCTCCCCCTTCTTTTCTGCGGTACTTTTCCAATGGCGGAAGAATTTTGAATAATGAAAATATAGAAAAAATTATTCGTAGCAAAAATATATGGTAAGGTAATTTTTCAAATGCGACTTCTGGAGGCAGAGATAGCGAGAAAAAAGTTTTGACATTTGCTCAAGCTGAGGGGGAGGGGTGGAGAACTAACATCTCTTATTTGAAGAGGATAATGTTCCTAGTCTTTAGGTAGTAAATGGCATACAGCAAAAAAAGGCGGTTATGCAATAGATTATTAAATGCGGAGACGCAGTAGTAAGCAGAAATACAAGCTGACCCCACTAAGCGCCAGAACTGTGAACAAAAAGAAATGAAAACCCCACGAGTGCATTCGAAATGATCCACTAGGTGAATGGTATTGTTAGAGAAAATTAATAGTAAATTAAAATAATATTTTCAGTCGGACAATTGGAAGCAAATATATATAAAAAAATTAAATCGGTCTGTTGGAAGTAGAGATATCGGAAACGAACTATTGGAAGCAGAGATATCAAAAACAGGAATGTATGCGCCCTCTAACAAGAAAATCGTGCATTATCTTCGGCAAGAAATTAAACAAAATGTTTCTGTAGTTAGCAATAACCTACCGAAATCGAATGTTTTTTAATCGGGTTTTTAAATACCCTGGTATTCCTACAAATGTGATGTAAATGGAAACATGAACTTATACCTTATAGTGTTAGATGTATGCGTTAAGAAAAATGTTGAAATTTTATGCACGCTGTTCTGCGTAAATTCCGGACAAAGTATTTTTTTAAATTGGACTGTTAAAAACAGAGATATCAAGAAAATTAAGATATACATCTAGGGTCCCTGGCCGAAATGTTGTACAATATTTTACGCAGAAAATATGCACAAATATATCTGCGTAATAATATATGGGAACTGTAACGTACCAGGAGATGTGACGTACCTGCCAGCAGGACGCACACGACATAAAGGCAGATAGGAATCAGAATAAGCGTCTGCGTAGCTCAGTTGGTAGAGCGACTTGTTCCGGAATAAGCGGCCTCGGGTTCGAATCCCGGCGTAGACCAAAAATGACGGAGAAATTTACTTCGTTATAGAACCATTTCTCTGGTCAACTGCATCTGACCGTGGAGGAACTTTTTCAATCTACTTTTCAGAAGCGCTGGTATTGGTACATATTTACATCGGAAACTCAAACATTAACTTACGCCCCCCTGCAAGAAAAACGTTCTGCACTAAAATGAGAACTTACGCGCAGAACATTTCTTACCAGAAACTCTGCCGACGAAAAAAAAAATTCAAATTGGATTTTCAGACTTTGAGAAGCAGAGAAATCAGAGATATCGTAATTTACATTTGCGATCCTAGCGGGAAAACTCTGCATTAAATGAAAAATAAACGTCCCCTAAAATAGCCGTCGTAATAAATGGTATCGGAAGAAAGAAGAAAAATTTTCAAACGATTATTTAGCAGCAAAGGCATCGAATATAAAAGGTTCTTCGAATTAAACAGAATCTGAATTTACGCACTTAGGTGGGAAAGTTGTGCATCGGCGAAGGACAAGGAAGCAAGGATAATCGATCCCATATTTCGCGTTCTCCAATGCAAAAAGAATTTTTCAAATCTGGCTAACTGTTGCAGATGTGATGTCCAATGACGGACAGACAAAGTGCTATAATACCGTACATTTTTCACAAAACAGGTCCTAAACATTTAACAGTTGCTAGCATAAAAACACAAAAAAGCAAGTAACAATTTATTCATAATTCTGACTTAATGTTTTAACAACGAAACAAAAGTCAAAGCTGAAATTTCAGATTTTACGCAGTTCCTTTACTTTTCGCATAAATTAAAACTTTAGCCTGTTCAAATTCTCATATAAATAATACACACTTTTGACGTAGATTAGGAACATCAAACAGAAGTAATCCCTCTTTCCACGTGTATAAATGAGCCACGGAAAAATTCTCATCGGCCGCCACCGGGAATCGAGCCCAGGGTCTTCCAGTTATGCGCCGGATATGCTACCATTGCACCACAGCGGCTTCGAATTCTCCAAACTCACATACGACTAACTGTTAAACTACATGCCAGGTTGCTTCTTTCAGCCCACACAATGCTGGGGATTCACCAAAGATGGTAAGCTGATAAACGTGGAAAGAGCGATGATTTCTGTATGATGTTCCTAATCCACGTTAATTGTGTGTATTAATTATTCATTATCCTCCTAGTTATTTGTTCAGTTACTGCTTACCATCTTTGCTGAATCCCCAGCATTATGCGGGGCTCCAAGAAGCAACATGCCAAGTGGTTTGGCTGTTAGTTGTATGTGAGTATGGAGAATTTGAGGCCGCTGTGGTGCAGTGGTAGCATGTCCGGCGCGTTATTGGAAGACATTGGGTTCGATGAGAATGTTTCCGTGAATCACTTATAAACGTGGAAAGAGTGATGATTTCTGTTTAAAATTCTCATATATCTTTATTTGCTATTGCTTTTAATTAAGAAACATTATTTACCTTCAATTAATTGACAAACTGCTGACTAATTTTAAACAGACATTATGATCATTGTCAAAAATTATCAATTCCCTGCTGGATGAACGACTTTCCACGTTTCTTCCTCAACGGACTGTTTTGAGCCAGTATCCTCCATATCACTCCGTAATGCTCTAGTACTTCATACACCCATATCCCGTGTATTCTTCTTCTGGGTCTTTTCTTGTGCTTTCCCATCCAGTCTAAAATTTCAGTTGTCCATTGGTGATCCGTTCTTCTGGCAATATGTCCACCCACATGCATTTCAGGGATTACATTCTGATTATGACGTCTTCCACTCTTGTCATTTTCCTTAACTACGAGTTTTTCTTCTTATCTCTTCTGGTCACACAAAGCATGCATATATCCATGCTTTTTTCGTGGTCTGCAGTCTTTGTATATCTTTTTTAGTTTTAAAGTCCACATCTCTGTTCCAAATGTTAGAACTGGAAGGTTTCACTGATTAAACACTTTTCTTTTAAGACATATGGCATGTTGTTCTTTAAAATTGTACTGTTTCTTCCGAAAGCTCTCCAATCAAGTTTCATATGCCGATTAATTCCTTCATCAATATGACCCTTGCTTGATATCTTTGCCCATTGTAGATGTAGATACGGATAACCTCTAGATCTATCTCATCAATTGACGTATTCAATTATGAAAGTTCATTTTCAATCCCACTTCTTTACCATTGTCAGCAAGTTACTGGATCATGATCTGCAGCTCTGAAGGGGTAGTTGCAAAAATGACAATGTCGTTAACAAAAGGAAGGTGAGTTAGATAATATCCATTAATATTTCCCCCTTCTTTTCCCAGTTCAATGATTGAGAGACATTTTGCAATCTGGCATGAAATAGTTTGGCAGATACGGTGTCACCTTGTCTCACTCCCTTTCCAATTTGTATTGGTGCTGTATCCTCAAATAATCGAACCTTTGCACTTGCATTTTTATGATGTTACTGATGATATTAATGCATGCATCTTCCAAACCGCAGGATTTCCGAGCCATTATGACTGCAGATGGGTTCACAGGATCAAAGGCGCTTACATCTCTAATAATAATCTACTAGAGCCCTCCTCCTACTCCGTGCCCCTTTTTAAGTCGTCATAGCAACAACCAATAAACAAATGTTTGTGACGTCACGCTTAGCTTTTCGTGTTTTCGTGTAGGTGATGTCATCACCTACACGCGCAGTCCATGCGTATACCACTTTGTTTTGTTGTCATAGCAACAAAGAACACAGCTGCTGGTGTGACGTCATCTAATCTAAATCCTGCTCACATGACGTCAGAGATGCGTTATGTCACACGGTCAACTGTAGAGATACGTGGGCTATGCAGTCGCCCGTCCCTAATTTAGGGTCACTGGTTACAGGGAAGGCAGAGAGCCAGTGCCGTAAGGCAAAGACAACATCCATGCCTAACCGGGATTCGAACCCGGACCCCTTTCGGACGAATGATCGGAGTCCATCTCTTAGATCACTGCGCTACCGGGGCGGCTGCGAAAAACTTTACATCAGAAATTTTGGTTCACTACTTGAACCGGTGTTTAGCCATCTGTATGTGGCAACGTCAAGAGTACGACGATCTGACGACTCCAAGATAAAAATAGTTCACGGAAAAGAACATGGGAAGTTGATACAGGTTTCACAGTCAGTGTGTACGAAATATGTTGTGTACAAGGAAGTGTTGACGAAATATGGACTAAAGGTTTTACAAAATACAGAACAAACAGACAGCACGTCGTATCAAATTCCATAACCGACTGCTTCCGAAATTTTCAGAAAGCTGTGAGCCAACGTTGCCATCTATTGACGTGGAACTCAAAAACTCAATAAATAAATGTCAATAATTTCTGTATCATAAATTTTATTTTCCCCGTCATTATTGACGGGCTTTCATCTAGTAATCAATAAAAGCCTTACATAACGGGAGTTCATATTTCCTCGTTTTACCTATTAGTTCTCTTAGTACATGGACATCATCAATAGGGCTGTAGCCACTTTTGAATTCATGTACGAAGTTCTCTAAGTTGAGCCAAGTCCAGTGTTACCTTCAAGCAATGTGAAAGAACTTTAGTGACGGTTTTATAAGCAACTGATAAGATGCTGATGAGTCTATAGTACCTGAAAAGGTTTTTAAATAACGACCATGAGCTGCTCTTATGGATATAAAATGTGGTCAGTCTCTAATTTCCGTTACTGGTACCAGGAAAGGGAGAGAGACAGCTCCGTAGAACAAACATAATATTCATGCATCAATTGCCACTCGAACCAACACCCAGATCAGTTCACTACCCGGAAACTAGTGCTTCTGACGACTCGGCAACCTGGGCAGCGAATTACAGTTACCGGATGCAGTGTGATTTTGATAACATAACATGCAAAACAGGAGACATATTGCGGAACGTAAATATGCAGTCGATCACCCTCATAGAAATATTCATCTGCACTGCCAAGCGACGAAGCTTTCCATGGTGCGCATTTAGAGTTTTGAACACAACTTCATCTATCAAATGAAAAAAGAATTTTCACATCCGGATTTTTAGAAACGTAGGTATAATGCAAAGCACAAAATTAATTTTAGCCCCCTTGAAGGGAAGCTGTGGGTCAAATAAATCCGCAAAGTGCATGAATCGTCATTAGAGTTATCCAACGTAAAGAGATTGTTTCTGAACATGACAAATAGATGCGCAGGTATCGTGCTTGCAGAAGGATAGATAAACTGATGCACCTACTTTTTTAAGCAAAGAGAATCACGTCTCTGTCTTAACGGAGATGCCGAATTTAGCAGAATAATGAAGTGCAATCTCTCAACAAAAGCTGTGCGTGTTACCAACGAAAAGGGGCTGCAAGTGCGACACGAAAAGTTTTGCCGTAAACACCTGGATATCAGAGTTTTTTGTTTTATAGGTAAACGACATCATCTTTTTCTTCTGAATCATGCTTACAGCAATGAGCCGTTACATTATGTCCACCTACCTAATAAGCTGTAGGATACCCTTTATTCCGTAAAACAGCGGCCACTTCGGCGAGGCATCGATTCGATGAGGTGGCGATAGGTATCCTGAGATATCTGGTACCATAATGCCAACAGTAGGTCCTCCAGTTAAACTGTTCTACTAGCTGTTATGTTCCGCCCTCCAAATTCACCTGACATGTTCGATTGGGTTCATGTCAGGTGAATTTGGAGGCCAGAACCTTAACAGAATGTAACCAACATGTTCCTCCAACCACTCCTTGACGATTCTGGTAATGTAGCATGGCGCATTAACCTGTTGGTAATGGCCAACACAGTTGCCATGAATGGTTGAACTTGGTCAGTAACGATGTTCAGATATCTGACAGCTGTCAGGGTTTGTGCCATTGAGATAATGGGGCGTAAAGTGTCCCAAGAAAACATCGAACACAGCATAACACCGATGCCACCGGCCGGTTTCCGCCTAACAGTTCATCCTGGTGCCATAGCCTCTGTTGGAAATCTGCGTATTCGCGCTCGGACGTTTACGTGATGCACCAGGAATCTTGATTCGTCAAATCAGTCACTTTCTTCCAATAATCCACGGTCCACTTTCGATGATCTTGGGCCCACATCATGCGTTGTTGGCTATAACGTGTAGTGAGCATGGAGACCCTGCAGGGTCTTCGGCTACGCAGGCCCATGCGCAGAAGGCTGCGATGGCTGTGTGCTGTGACACATTGCCCTGATAACCACTGTTGTAGCTGCGGATGATTTGTCGCACTATTACCCTGCGGTCTTTCTGAACAATGTCGACAATCTTCGCTCCTTCCTGACGTCAGTGAGATGCGGAAGTCACACGGCTGAACGAAAGTCCGTCGTTTGGCCATCTGTGCACCATTTTTGATACGTACTTACAACAGCGGCACGTGAACAACCCACAAGCCACGCCGTTTCCGAGATCATGGTTCGGAGGCGCCATCACAATTTGTCTTCTATCAAACACCGATAAATTGGTAGATTTTCCCATTCTGACTCCGAACATTCTACTAACCGAAAGCCGGTCCTCATGTTGTATATATACTGCTCTGTGAAGTTGACCTGAGCCACCGGTTGACCTCCAGGCGCACGCATTTCGGTAGGCTGGTCATAATTTTTTTTTTTTTGATTGAAGATTTAACGACCACCGTGAGCAAATCAATGGGCTATAAGCAGTCTCCCGACCCTAATATAGGATCACTGGTTCCAGGGAAGGGAGAGAGCCAGTGCCGTAAGACAAACACAACATCCATGCCTCACCGGGATTCGAACCCGGAACCCTTTCGTACGAATGATCAGAAGTCATCGCTTAGACCACTGTGCCACCGGGGCGGCCAGGTGGTCATAATGTAATGGCTGATCAGTGTATTTGGCGGACAGTATCCTAACTTGAGAGACTGCTTTACGATAAATATTCCATTCGAAAAATGAAAGAGAAACCATATCAGGTAAATGAAGCTGAATTGCTGCATGAAATATTTGCAATATTACCCTGCATCTTCGCCAACAATTTTTTGTAAAGTTGGAGAATTCTTGCTTTATTTACAAAATATGACAACGGCATATGAAGAACCAAAAAGCTTTCAGATGATTTCTTGAAATAATACATTCAAAGCAATTCGTGTGTCAGTGTTTTCAGTAAAACATCAAACGGTATTCGCAAACAAACAAAGAAATGAGCTCACACGCACAAAAAAAAAAAAAAAAAAATGGGAACC
Source organism: Macrothele yani (assembly GCA_039090855.1). NCBI lineage: Eukaryota > Metazoa > Arthropoda > Arachnida > Araneae > Macrothelidae > Macrothele > Macrothele yani. The sequence continues at coordinate 121,418,217 of CM076989.1, forward strand.
ACCAATCTGAAGCTAAAACGTGTAGGTGATCTCAATAGCTTTCGATTGATGCTGCGTTTGTTCTTTTACCTTACCTTAAGAGCAAACGGTGTTTCAATATAAGCATGAATATGGGATGTTAAAGCGCAGAAAGCTTTCAATTTGCCTCGTGGAATAATGTATTACCCAAAAGATACGAAAAGTGTCTGCATGGAAAGGAAACTTTGCAACGATTCTTTTCTTTCACTTAACAAAATAAAGAAACGGCATGAATGCAACTGGTGAATATGCATTAGCAGTGAAGGGATCATGTCACAGTAGCATGTGGATCAGAAAACTTCAGTGAATCGTTCTAATGGTGAGGGATTAAACCATGCCATTAAATGCTTCTTTCCAAATTGCTGGGTTTTTTGAGAACAGCAATGTTCCAAAGAATTTCAATTCACACAGATTTAAGCCAGGTGGTTTTCTGCCTTCCTCCTAAAGAATATTTTCTGTCTCGAGTTCCAAAAGATTCACATGTTGTGTTTCTTTTCACAAAGCCGAATAAAAATGGCTTTGAACAAAAGTCTTTCAATGTTTGTTTTCTTTTTTGTATCGATATCTATCACATCCTGAGTATTCACAAAGTCAGTACAGAAAAAAGATGGATGTATTTCTCTCTACATACAAAGGTTTCAAACACACACACACACACACACACACACACACACACACACACACACACACACACAGATATTTCAGTTGTGTAGAGAAGACATGCGGGAACGGGAAAATACAGGGTGTCCGAAAAATAACTGATCACTCAAAATAACAGTTACCATGTCGAACTGGTTTCTACAGGAGGTGTTGGAAACGGACTCCACCGACGTCCAGACATGTCTGCACACGTTTCTGCATGTTGGTGAAAACCTTTCTCAGGGTATGTGGAGTGATTTGTTGGATGTGAGTCGTTATTGCAGCCTGTAGTTCTTGAAGTGTCTTCGGATTACCTACGCACACGTTCCTTTTCAGCTCTCTCTACAGAAAAACGTCAGGCCGTGTCAGATCCGGTGACCGGGCAGGCCACGGTCCCAGGGAGGTGATGCGATTCCCGAACATTTCCTCCAGAAGCTGCATTGATGCGCCAGCGGTGTGAGCAGTTGCACTGTTCTGCTGGAACCATCCTTCGTTAATTTCCTGTTCCGTGAGTTAAGACATCAATAGCTAGATAATCTGAGCACGGTTCCGTTCTGAGTAAATGATTTCACCAAACGTGCCTAATAATGCGCGTATAAGGCACACCAAACACAGACTTTCTGGTTGTGGCGAGACACTTCTTTAAATTCACGGTTATCTTCAGTACCCCACAGACGAGTGTTTTGGCTGTTGATGTACACGGACAGATGGAACCATGCCTCATCTGTAAAGAAAGTCACGTACAGAATGTCCTCGCCTTCTTCAGACAGGAACTCTTGAAACCACCTGCACTACCGAACACGGTCCTCGTGGTCTGTTTCTTTCAGCTGATGACAGACGCTTACAGACACTTGCAAGGGTGGAAACTGAACTTCCTTTTCGGAATATCGTGGGCTGTGTACTCTTTGGCACATTAACTTGCTGTGAAAGCCGCCTCACGGACTTGTGTGCACTCGTCTGTATCCTGTACGGTCTCGTCAGTCATGGATGGTTTACCGGGGCGAGGGGCATTCATAGTACTACCAGTTTCCCGAAACTTCGCTATGAACTGACATACCGCATTACGTTAGGGGATGTTCATTACGATAAGGGACGTTTGGTAGGGAACTTTGCTATGAGCTGACATATCGCATTACGGTAGGGCACCTTTGGTAGGAAACTTTGCTATGAGCTGACATACCGCATTATGGTAGGGGATGTTCTTTACGATAAGGGACGTTTGCTAGGGAACTTTGCTATGAGCTGACATGTCGCATTACGGTAGGGGACGTTTGGTAGGGAACTTTGCTATGAGCTGACATACCGCATTACGGTAGGGGATGTTCATTACGATAAGGAACGTTTGGTAGGGAACTTCGCTATGAGGTGACATACCGCATTTCGGTATGGGACGTTTGCATCACCAAATTTCCTAGCTAACAGTTTCTGCATTTCTTCTGTGTGCATTTCGTCATGGCAAAAGACATACTGCACCAAAAATATTCTCTGTTCAACCGTCAACACCATTGTCCTTGTACCGAGACAAGTGAACAATCGACACGTCTGTTGCCTATGTTGACCAAGTGTCAAGAATGATCTTCACTTGAATGACAGCTGCAAGCGCCTCGAAGTGGGGTGAGATGAAGATTACCAGAAACAGAACACTTCCACTTTGCGCGTCACTTAGACTGTAATTCTTTTCAAAATTTCTTTATTATTACATTACTGCAATTCGTACATCAAAATGGTTTTCCATTGGTGCAGGAGCCAGGCAAGGTTCTGTAATGTCACCAGTGCTGTTTAATATACTGTATTTATGGATGCATGCATGCGTGATGCCAAGATGTACAATACTAGTTTATGTCTTGGTAATATCCATATGTGCAGATTGCTGTATGCTGATGACACAGTCCTGTTAGCAGAGAGGCAAAGGGAGTTGCAGAGTATATTGTCCCGGATGTATTTCGTACATCCGGGACAACCTACTCTGGAGCGTATGCAACCCAAACAGTTTGACTGATTATCGGGAGCGTATGCAACCAAACAGTCAAACTGCTTACACAGTACTTTTGTACAGTCTCTCCAGTTATGATTGCGAACAAAATGCATAGCAAGGCCTCATCGATTAAGAAGAATACCGTACGAAAACCGAGACTAAATGAGAGGGACAGTCGAATTCTAACAAGGTTTGTGTCCAAACAATGCATAAGTATTGAAGTAAAACTGACAGCAGAGCTCAAAATCAACCAGGAAGACCCTGTTTCCACAACATCAGTCCACAGAAAACTTTACAAAGCCAACATCCATGAAACATCTGCAATTGTTTAACCTTTAGTCGCGGAAAACAAGGCTACAATGCGATAAATATCGTCACGAGCGTAAACCCGGGACAGCTAATGACTGGAAATGCATGGTATGATCCGATGAGTTCTTAGTTACATTATTTGCTACAGTATGTCGAGTTTATGTATACATAACTTATAATGAATAAGGCTTTTAACTAAGATAATTATCGTGAATATAGCTTTCACTAATATTATAATGAATTCAATGCTTGTACTAAGCTTCTAATAGTGAATTCAAATGGTTGTTGTTACTAGTTAATTAAGATCATGAATAAAGTCTCCTGCTAGTAGTGTAGTAATAGTACTAAATGAAATAAACTTATAACTGGTAGTAATGTTGTAGTAGTAATTAAGATGAATAAAGTCTTATGCTGGTTGTTACTAATAACACTAAATGAAATAAACCTAACAGCCAGACAGAGGTCTGACAGTACTATGAACTGAGAAAGACGTACTTACGTAAAACCTTTTATTATGAACTTCTTGAATCATCCAACACACACACACTAATCGTATCACAATAATGAAGAAAACCTAATCACATAGAACGAAGCTCTCATTACACACATCAACAAAAAGCTCTCTTTCACATAAACAAACGCTCTTCCTATACAACAACAAACGCTCTCCGTATACAACAACCGCTGTCCCTATGCAACAACAAACGCTCTCTCCGTACCACAACAAACGCTCTCCTTAGGTATCGCTGAACGCGCCTATTTATACTGGCTAGCACCACGTCATGACTTACACTCATTGCCAGATCTCATTCAGCGGGAGAAATGACATCTCGTTCAGTAAGAAGATAATTTACATAGAAAAATAAAATAACCAGAGGTAGTAAAATCTAAAGGAAAGTGAATCGAGAGTATACGTTACATCATCTCCCCTTAATTTTTTTTTCCTTTTTTTTTTTCCCCGAAAAACCTATCAAGTTTGGAGTGTAAGTCTTACACTTCGTTGATTGACGTTTCTCGACCTCTTTTTTGTTTTGTTGTTTGGTGGCAGCAGTATTTACAATATCAAACTTGGCATGACAAAATCAAGAAATCTGTATTCGTCTGTGAAACACTTGTATTTGTGAACAAAACAAACCTGCATCGGCATACCTTCCTTTTATTCTGCCTAGCAGGAATCACTTTTTTAATTTCAAATTACGTTCTCATTATTCGTTGAATACACACCAACTGTAACAGCAGCGAAGATTGCCTGGAGCTGCCTAACAGTAACAATTTTATTATTTTACCCCTAAGCACATAGATATATATAAAAAAATTTGGATTAGTAGATGGACATAGAAGAAATATAAAAAAAAAACCCACATATATACACAAAAAAGAATGCATAGGCCCACACGAAAAAAAGAAATTCTGGCACGCCAACTGGTCGTGCAGGAAAAACAACAAACGGAGAAAATAACCTGTCCACGAGAACTTACTTATCTCGAGGACGCATAAAAAACTCTAGTACGATAACGTTTTCCAGGCCTAATCGGACTGGTAAATTCAGGTGGCTTAGATCTTTTCAAGGACTTGAATGGATCTGGAACATCGGTATGCTGTCGGTCAAGAAATCCCGGCGGCTGACAGGAACGGTCAGGAACGGCTAAAGTCTGTCGGTCCGGAAATCCCTGCGGCTGACAGGAACGGTCAGGAACGGCTGAAATCCGTCGGTCAGGAACGGCCGAAGTCTGGCGGTCCGGAAATCCCTGCGGCTGACAGGAACGGGCTCCCCAAGGCTTTTGATATGTAGTCCCTTTGTGCTGGGGCCCGTGGTGTCCTTCCAGCATTCTTTTGGATGGACGTGGCTCCGGCCACATCGTTTGCTTTCGCTTTCGCCCTCGTGGCATAAGAGTAGCAGCAGGCATCGGGATTTTTTGCCCTGAGCGTAGGTTCCAGGGGCGAAACCCGGGCGGATGCAAGGATCTCTGCCTTCGTCGCTGTTGCGGCGAAGCAGATTGGGGAGACAAGCTACGTTTTCGACCAGCTTTTGGTGGTGCTGGGCGGTTTGTAATTGGTGTATGACGTTTAGGAATAGTCAAATTATTGTTCATAACTGATAAATCAGAAATATCCGAAGACTCTGAGTCGCTGCTGTAATTTAGAGGTCGTGCAGGGCGATGTTTATTTCTGCCTATAGGAATACTCTCTGACGAGGTATTCAAGGAAGTAGGAGCTTGTGTTGGTGCAGAGTTATCAGGAAATGGTGCAGCAATAGTCTTGGCAATGGTTGGAGGGAAAGGAACGATACTAGTATTTGAAGAACTTGATTCGAGCCTTGGTCTCATGGGAGAATCAGGTTGCCTGTTTGGAAACCCGTCTTGAGGAGGGGAGGGTGAAGAAAAATCACTGGAGATTCTTCAAAAATGTTTGTCTGTCCGTCCAAAATTTCTGGAGGTTGAGCGTGAGATATAGACTCTTGAGTCTGTTTAACAGAAGGTTGAGTAGGGTTGATTATAAAATCGATATTTCGTTCATGATACTTGCGACACTGAGCAACGTGTACGTATTGAAATTCATTGTCAGGTGTTTCCAGAACAATGTTATTTTCAAACACATTTGCCACCCGATATGGACTTTCGTAGCTGGGTGCAAATTTCTTCACTAAAGTATGAGAAACAGAAGACTGGAAGTGCGTTTCCACGAGAGTGAGATCTCCAACGACAAGATCTGGTTCTCTACGCCTAGTATTATAATATCTTGCTTGAGCCGCTTGTGCTCCTAGCATTGCAACACGAGCTTTTTCTGCCATGATTCGTACTGATTGCGGAGTTGGTCGCTGGTTTAGTTCGTCGATAATCCCCGTTAACTTTTCAAAAGGGGTTTTAATTTTGCGACCCAGAAAAAGTTCTGCAGGAGTAATTTTAGTAGATTCGTGAACAGACGAGCGGAGGGCGAACGAAAAGAGCTCATGATGATCCATGACAAAAGTAGCAATCATTTTCACTAGCGTGCGGTTTACGCGTTCCGCAGGATTACTCTGGGGATGATATGGGGAAATGAATTTATGCTTAATGTGTAGTCTCGCACACATTCTTTCAAAAATGTCAGAAATAAATTGAGGACCATTATCCGAAACTACTTTATTAGGTGCACCATATCTAGAGAATACTTCATTAACTAATACATTACAAATAACTTCTGCCGTAGCGGCTTTAATGGGAAAAACTTCAACCCATTTAGAAAAATTATCAGTTAATACTAAAACGTAACGAGCTTTGTTTTTAACAGATAAAGGATAAGGTCCCAATAAATCTATGGAAATAATATCAAAAACATGAGAACTTGAACTAGATTTCAAGTGACCGGCCGGTCTTACATTACGGTAATTATTAATCTGACACAAGTGACATGATTGAACGTATGCGAGCACACTTTGGTACATGCCAGGCCAATAGACAACATCCCGCAATTTACAACGGGTCTTGCGAATACCTAAATGGCCTGCCAGAGGTTTGTCATGAAATTCGTTTAAAAGGGCCATTCTAAGGGTTCGCGGAATACATGGGCGAAACTCTGCCCTAGTAGTCCTAGATTTCGTATAGTAAAGAAGACCCTCTATGACTTCAAAATGTTGTGACCTTCCAGCCAGAGAAGTATCACTTTGTAGGGGCGAACCCGCAAGCAAAAAATTATATATATCTCCGAAATCTGGATCATTTATTAATTCTGCCATTATCTGCTCTCTGGATGTTATATCAGCTATTAGAAGTAAAGGCTGACATCCAGGAGTAGTTTCTGTGGGGACCCCACTAATCGGAACGCGAGACAATGCGTCCGGTAATTGATTCTTATGACCTGGCTGATACGAAATTTTGATATTGCTCTCTTGTAACTTCAGAGCCCACTTCATAAGTCTTTGAGATAGGTGCTTAGCAGAATTCAAATACTGAAGGGCAGAATGATCCGTAATTATGTTAACTGTCAATTCGTTAAGATAACAGTGAAATTTATCAAGAGCATACACAACAGCAAGACATTCACGTTCCGTAGCTGAATAATTGCGTTCAGCTTTGGCTAAAGTACGAGACGCAAAAGCTATTGGATGCCCAGGTGACAAAACGCAACCAAGCCCAACTCCGGATGGGTCAGTATAAATATCAAATTCCTTAGTATGATCCGGGAAAGCCAACACAGGAGGCTGAGTCAACGCAGACTTCAGTGTTTCAAATGCAGCGTTAGCCTCAGGTGTCCAAACAAACTTCTTGTATTTACGTTTCAAAGCATACAATGGCTCACAGATTGTAGCATAAGCGGGGACGAACTGCTGATACCATCCGGTCATTCCCAGAAAGCGTGATAGTTCTTTTGCTGTTTTAGGCCGAGGAAAGTCAACAATAGGCCTAATTTTTTCATTATCCGTAAATAAGCCGTGGGGAGTGATTTTCAACCCCAGATATACAATCTCGTCTCTCGCTATCTGGCATTTACTAGGTTTTAACGTCAAGCCAGCATTGTATATGAGTTGGAACACCTGTTTGAACAGAGAAAGGTGCTCGTCAAAAGTCTCGGATGTAATAATAATGTCATCCAAATATACATGCACATGGGGACCCAGAACAGGTCTGAGAACCGTATCCCTAAGCTTTTTGAAAGTAGCAGGTGCAGAAGCTAATCCAAAGGGCATACGTAGGTATTCATAAGCCCCAAAAGGAGTCACAAAGCCTGTTTATCGACAGAGTCCGGATGTACTGCCACCTGCCAATATCCACTCGCCAAATCCAAGGTTGACATCCATTTGGTTGACGACAGGTCATGCAAAATATGTGACATGACAGGTAGTGGATAATTGATCGTTTTTGTGACTTGGTTGAGCTTGCGAAAATCTGTCACAAAACGAAATTCATTGGGTTGTTTCTTTGGAACCAAAAAGGCAGGAGCAGCCCAGGCGCTTGTTGATTCCCTTATTATGCCCTGTTTAATCATTTCATAAATTTGACGTTGCATTTCCTGTTTCTTATGTGGAGCACAAGGGTAAGGTTTCGTCGCTATCGGTTTCAAACCATCAGTGTCAATGACATGATAAACCACCTGTGTGAAACCAGGTTGATCAGAAAATAAACCTGGGCTTTCCTGTAAAAGTAGAGAAAGCTGGTTTCGTTGCCTCTCATTCAATTGGTTACTCAATAACAAACTCGTTATATCCATAGGAACCGTAGGAATCATTTCGACAGTTTCCGGAAAGGAAATCACATGTTGTACAAAATTCAAAGTGGTTTGAAACGTATGAATAAAGTCCATTCCCATTAGACATTTCACAGGTAGTTCGTCTATAAGCAGGAAAGAATGCGTAAAACGAGCTTTTCCCAGCCCTAGAAATAATGTGACAGTTCCTGTGATACTGAAGATTTCGTTATTTGCACCTCGCAAATACTGCGTAGCAGGCTGAACGAGTATTGCAGGAAAATTGTCAGTGCAAAACGTCGTATTTAGGGCTGATATTTCAGAACCAGTGTCGAACTTTGTCTCGACAATAATATCTTCAATTGTCAAGAATACATCAGGCAACTGAGGAGTTTGGACAGTCACTAATACTGTTTTAGGGTGAGAATGCTCGGTATCAGGAAGCAGGACCGACCCTTGGTCTACTTCCTTTGGAAGTTTAAAGGATTCCTGGTTGGATTATCATGCGGTCTGAAACCTCGACCCTGCCGGGTATCGGGAAAATTTTCACGATGAGGAAAACTGCGTGAAACCTGCGTCGGGAACTCCGTGTGTCTGTTTACATTGTCATATCTATTACTTCTTCCCTCAGCACGGGCAGAAAAATCATCATTGTCCTGAGCATGAAAACGTTCCGAATGCTGCGGATTGGAACGGGGTCTATCATACTGTGCAATTGTACGATATCCCGAAGATTGTTCAGAAACTCGCTGTTGGTTTGCCACTCTTCTGTGTGGTGGAACGTATGAAGCTTGGGTGTGCACTTGTGCATGCTCGCGCTGAAAGTTATTATGCCTATTATGCCGCTGAGGGTTTTCGTAATAAGCCTCGCGGGGTGCCCGAGCATGGTGAGTTGAACCATGTTTGCCATGTCGCTCTTCATACGTTCGTATGAGGCGAAGGCATTCATGAATTGTAGCAGGGTGTCGAACCTCAAGAAAATATTGTAAAAATGGGTCGAGCTGCTGCAATAGGGTATCCAACATGTCAACATGACTGGCATGTGGATCCCATAAGTTATATAAGCGTGTTGTTTCCAACGCAAATGCAACAGGGCTATCGTTGGGTCCTTGCTGACGAGAAAAAAGTTGTTGTGCAAGGCTAGTTCGACTGAGGCCGAAAGGAAAGACCTCCAAAAATTCTGCACGGAAATTCTCATAATGAGAATCCGGGTTCGACACTCTCCACTGCCGATACCAGGTCTTAGCGGTATCCTCCAAGCAAGTGCCTGCGATTTGTACTTTGCAGTCTTCAGGAATAGTGTATAGATCAAAATGATCTTCCAAATCTTCGAGGAACTTTAAGGATCCCTCCAACCCATTGAAATGAATTGTTCCTGCATGCGGCACGAAATGGGCAAGCATTCTGCTTCGCTGAGAGGGTTGAACTCCCTCAGGTACGACCCGCGACTCAGAGTAATAGGAAGCTGGTGAATTACGAAATTGTGAAGAATGCCTGGGCACTTGGAAATCATTATCAGTAAAGTGCGCCCCACAGGCTTCTTGCAGATTATCAAAATTAATCCCACCGCCACCGAAACTTGTCTTAGGGTGAAAAATTGAAGTTGTCTCAGGTAAGGAAGACATGGGTAATAATTGTCAAGACCTCGTGTTCGAGAAAAGTTCGGGCGCCAATTACAATGAATAACGCTTCTGCTAATGAATTAATTATCGTGAATATAGCTTTCACTAATATTATAATGAATTCAATGCTTGTACTAAGCTTCTAATAGTGAATTCAAATGGTTGTTGTTACTAGTTAATTAAGATCATGAATAAAGTCTCCTGCTAGTAGTGTAGTAATAGTACTAAATGAAATAAACTTATAACTGGTAGTAATGTTGTAGTAGTAATTAAGATGAATAAAGTCTTATGCTGGTTGTTACTAATAACACTAAATGAAATAAACCTAACAGCCAGACAGAGGTCTGACAGTACTATGAACTGAGAAAGACGTACTTACGTAAAACCTTTTATTATGAACTTCTTGAATCATCCAACACACACACACTAATCGTATCACAATAATGAAGAAAACCTAATCACATAGAACGAAGCTCTCCCTACACACATCAACAAAAAGCTCTCTTTCACATAAACAAACGCTCTTCCTTTACAACAACAAACGCTCTCCGTATACAACAACCGCTCTCCCTATGCAACAACAAACGCTCTTCTCATACAACAACAAACGCTCTCTCCGTACCACAACAAACGCTCTCCTTAGGTATCGCTGAACGCGCCTATTTATACTGGCTACCACCACGTCATGACTTACACTCATTGCCAGATCTCATTCAGCGGGAGAGATAACATCTCGTTCAGTAAGAAGATAATTTACATAGAAAAGTAAAATAACCAGAGATAGTAAAATCAAAAAGAAAGTGAATCGAGAGTATACGTTACAAACTCCCAACGAAGCGTCACATTCCAGCTGTCAAACAAGGGGATGGATCTGTGATGATTTGGGCGGTTATACCTTTTGTGACGTACTACAGAGGTGAAAAAACGTGTCAAGACGTCAAATCTGCAGGGTTGCATTCTTTCCCCGTAGCTCAGTTGGCAGAGCTACGTACTCCGGAGTGAGGGGACGCGTGTTCGATGTCCGTCGCTGACAAACTTGTGTTTCTGCATTGCGCTTGATTGCGAAAACGGATCCAGTGGCCGTTGGCTTCTTCGAAAAATGGGTAATGTGTGCTCCACGCATTGTCTGGAATTAATGAGAAAATTCCTACTTCGGTTCAAATAAAAAGAAAAGAAATATAAGAGGGAGATTATGTGACGCACTACAGAGGTGAAAACATGTGTCCAGATGCAAAATCTACAACGAGACATTCTGTCCGCGTAGCATAGTTGATGTAGGGAATGACTCCGGAGTCACAGAGCCACCACCGCATCGAACGAACCGACCTGGCACGGCGGGAGCCGCGGCCTCATGTCGTCGATGCCACACCCACACCTCCTGTCAGTTCGATACAGCTTAAAACGGGATTCATCTGACTACACGACGTGTTGCCACTCTACAGATGTCTAGTTCTGATGTTTCCGGCGCCACACAAGCTGTAATTTTCGATGACGAACAGTCAGCTTTGACACTCGAGCAGGGTGTCGGCTCCCGTAGCCTTGGGTATGCAGAGTGTGCCATACCATTCGCTCGCTGACGCTGCTTGTGCCTCCGACATTTAAACAGGAAGTGGTTTGCGCCGTTGTTGCCAAGTGGTCAGTCTGTATGAGCCTGGATAGTCTACGTTGACCCCGGTCATCAATGGCGTGTGTTTGGCCAGCGCATGTTTCCTGTGAGCTGGCATGTCCGCCTGCGGTGTACTCGTGGTACACCCTTGATACGCTTCTCTTAGTGAACACTAGCTTTCGTACGTCTTGGACGACGGAATGGTGATATATATATATATAAGAAACCCAAACCGAACAGAGGCGATAAACAGGTGGACAACAGGACTTCCTAACAGTGTATCGCAATCGACGAACATGAGTAAACGTAGATATCGCAATCCCATCTGTCTTGCGCCGGCAATGCGTCCACAATCAAAGTCGCTCAGATCACTACGTTTACTCATATTCTTCGATTGCGATACACTGTTAGGAAGTCCTGTTGTCCACCCGTTTATCGCCTCCGTTCAGTTTGAGTTTCTTATATACAGTTTATAAAATATATATATATATATGTGTATATAACCAACCTGCTTCACATCGTGGTGAGTTATAATATATTGGCCAACCCCCCTTCTTCCGCCCAAGATGATGTTAAAACTGAAAACTACGAGGGAATATGAACTCCCATTATGCATGGATTTTATCGCTTATGAAAAACGCTTTTGATTCCGTGAAACCTTCAGCAATTACCATGGCGTTGAAATATTGCGGTATTGAAGATCCTTACATTAGCATTATTAATAAAATTTATGAAAATGCAAGTGCAAACGTTCGGCTACTTGAGGATACAGCACCAATAAAAATTGGAAAATGAGTGAGACAAGGTGACACCATTTCTCCCAAACTCTTCAATGCCACATTGCAAAGTGTCTTTCAATCGTTGAACTGGGAAAACAAGGGTAAAAACATTAATGGAGATTATTTAAATCACCTTCGTTTTGCTGATGACGTAGTAATTTTTTTAACTACTCCTTCAAGGCTGCAGAGTACGATCTAGGAATTGGCTGACAAGGGTAAAGAAGTGGGACTAGAAGTTAACTTTCAAAAGACAAAAGTGATGTGCAGTGCTTTTAGAAGAAACGAAGATTTATCGATTGATGGGGAAAAGCTGGAGATAACCGATACCTACATTTACCTTGGACAGCAGATATCAAGCAAGGGTTACCTTGATGAGCACATTAATCGGCTTATAAAACTTGGCTGCAGAGTTTTTGGAAGAAACAGTACAATTTTCAAGAGCAATATGTCATTATATCTTGAAAGAAAAGTATTTAATCAATGCATCCTTCCAGTTCTTACGTATGGAGTAGAGACATGAACTTTAACTGAAAAAGACATACAAAAGCTACAGACAACTGTAAGAAGCATGGGAAGATGCATACTTGCTGTTACCGGAAAAGATAGGAAGAGGAACTCGTGGATAAGGAAAATGACAAGTGTGGAAGACATCATGATCAGAGTATAATCCCTGAACTGGCAATGGACTGGACATCTTGCCAGAAGAACAGACCACCGATATACAACCGAAATTTTGGATGGGGCTCCAAGGGACAGAAAATGACCCAGAAGAAGACCACACGGTAGATGGATGGATTAAATTCGAAAGCATACCGCAGTAACATGGAGAAGAGTGGCTCAAGATAGACATTTCTGGAATAACTTGAGGAGACCTTTATCCAGCAGAGTATTGATAATGGTTGGCGATGAAGATGATGATGATACACTAGTGTGACCATATTTCCTTGAGACCAAAACGGGACATTGGGATGACAAAAACGGGACAAAAAAAGTACGACGATAAAAGAAGTTTTATTACTTAAACATATTGAGATTACCATTATTCTTCAGTTAACAGTGACTGAACCCATACAAAAATTTAGGTACACTTAGCAGGGTACTGTATTTTACCACGATCGTACCATGAGCATTTCTCCGGTGAAGTAATATTACGCAGCAAACTTCAGTCTTTCAACACCTTATCATAAAACTCCCCACACTCCATGTCACACTTTTGTCTTACAATTAACATAGCTCTCATTGTCTCAACACTTAACCTAGATTCCTCCTTTGACCACATACTGTTCATAACAGAAAATATTCTCTCAACAGGTGCTTGTACTTCGTGGAAGACAAATAATAAATTCTACAATATTAGATAAGTCCTGAAAGTCTAGGCATTTTTCGCTCATTTCAGAAAAAATGTGCTTTACCAATATACAAGTATATTTATAGTTTTTATTAAAAACGGGACGAAATTGACATTTCTGTTAAAACGACGGGACGGCCGGGAAATACGGAAAAAACGGTACTGTCCCGTTCAAAACGGTACGTATGGTCAGCCTATGATAAACACACACGCACACACACACATACACTCTCTTACTTACTGAGTGTATATATATACACACACTCAGTAGACAAAACATTAGAGATTGGGGCGATGAAACCTTTTTTTACGTACAACTGTTTATAGCATTCAGAGCTGCCTTTTTATAGCCCTTGCGGTCGTTAAAATTCTAATTTATTTTTTTTAAAGTGGCTTAGAAGTATTTGTTGGGTTGTTTCTTTGAGACTCTTAGTCATAACGCTCTTCTGAAGAGCTAACGAACAGATGACCATCTGCGCGGCTGTCTGCATCAACACGCAGACAGTAAAGCGAATTCGCATTTGGGAAGAAGTGACCTTGCGGAATCAAGAAGTCAAGACGCAATTAGTAGGCCATCAATTGTTTACATAAAAATGTTCCAGAACGTTCGCCATTTCGATTTTTCTGTTACAATATATTCGGAATACATAATGGATTATGTGACACTCTGCAGTTCTACAGCATGTAAGTGGAATTTTATTTAGCTTAATGAGAAAATGTTTTGCAGCGTTTATAATTTTCATACGAGAGAGGAGTTCTGGGCTGTTATGAAAATCAGTCGATCTACTGTAGACATTTGATGCTTGTTACTGCATATGATCATAAAATTTTAAAACTCCTTTATTATTAGCACTTTTTAGGGGGAGGACAAAAAATATGTACGTCCTTTTGTGGATGCCATATCTCTGCACCTATCAGGATTTTTTTAATTACTTTTTTTACATTTTACATCGGGAAGGCTGAAGTTTAAGAAGAACAATCCTTTCCTTTGTTTCTCTAGTGCATAACTTTACCTCTGGGCGGCGCAAATACATATTGAACTGAAAATCTCTTTTATTATTTTATTACATATCAGTGCTTTTAAAACTCCAATTGAAACTAATAATGCTTCGTTCCGTGTCTTTTATAACGAAAACCGATTTCAGTAAGGTTTTTCTTGAAAAATACATGCCTTCCCCTTTGCAAAGGGTGTAAATGTATATTTCTCTATAGTTCCTTCTCTAAAGGTATCTTTCGTTTTTCTTTTCTTCTTTCTTTTTTTTTCTTTTGCAAAGGAAGGAATCCATTATCAGGAATATGTCGAATGCAGTTTCAAGTTTTTCATAATGCAGTTTTCCCACTAGAGGGCGTAAGAGCATATTTGAATGTGCAACATATTTTTAGTTGTATCTATCCTAATTAAAACCCGTTAGAAAAAAATGCTTCGTCACACCACTCACAACTAAAAATATTTTAATCATATTAACTGCACAAAGTAATGAAGAACTTCTCGTTTTGTTATTTTATATTTGTTATTTTGTAGACACTGGATGCTTCTTACTGCATATGATCAAACATTTTTAAAACTCCTTTATTATTAGCACTTTTTAGGGGGAAGATAAAAAAAAACTATAAGCTTAAAAATGAAATACATATTTTGTTAACACATACATGTATTTCATTTTTCACTATTTCTCTGATAGTAAAAAATCTGATTTGAATTTCTTTTTTTTTTTTTTTTTGCATAAGAAAGGACTTATTCCCGGAATATTTTGCATACATTTTAGAATGTTCATAATGCACATTTCGCTTCGCAATTTATATCATGGCTTCTAAAAATACCATTGAAAACTACGTTTTGTCCTGTATGTCATTCACTACTGTAATGATTGTGAACATTAAATACTTCAAAGAATGAACGTTATTCTACTAGCGTGCGTTGCACATATATATAATTTTGCTGCTATCTGTGACGCATTTGAAAAACTTGTTTTGCATCTTATGCGAAACATATTTTTCTTATATTTTCTGGTTTTTAATTACCATGGTTCTGAAGCTAGGGTTTTCAGTGTATGCTTTTATTTCAAACGTAATTTTCTGTTCTTGAAATCTGTTTGAAAAAGTCTTGGTCTCATTTTCTTTACCAGAAAAAATATTTCTGTCAATTTCTTGAACGACACGGAATTTATCCGATAGCGTACATAAACTCTGGTTATGTCCGCTATCGGGTAAATTCTGTCATTGAAGAAGAAATTGATGTAAATATTTTATGTTTGCTTCGTAACCAGGCTCCAAATTTTTCGGTTAGAGAAATTCCTTTTGATTCGATCTCATGCTCTGTGGGGAACATATGGAGTAATATTTTTGACTTTTTACAACGCACATTTATGCCATTAGATGGGGTAAGCAACCTATTCCTCTTTTTTTAAATATTTTAACGATAATAATGAAAGGGTTGAAAAATTTATCTTATAACCGGGTCTGTTCAGTATGAAGAAACTGCGTACACCGTAGATTTAAGCTAATACGCAGACTCTAGGCTAGCGGGAGAAAGGCAACATCTTTTTTGCAGATTTTTCCTTTTTAAGAAACATATATTTACGTCGAATTGGATACAAAGATCTCCTCATTACACACGAAAAATTTGGTGCCACCTTTCCATTCTAGTTTTCTTTTTTTTTTTTGGTTGGAGGTTAAACGACCACCGTGATCCCGTCCCTAATTTAGTTCCACGGATTCGAGAAAGCCAGTGCTGCAAGACAAACACAACATGCATGCCTTACCGAGATTCGAACCCATCTCGGACGAATGGTCACAAATTAGCGCTTAGACCATTGCGCCACGGGAGCAGTGTGTCCGTTTTTACATATGTACTACTGCAATGAGTTTTCTCTAACTTTCCAGCTACTCTTATGTAAAACTTTTCCTGTTACAGAGCGTATAATATGATTTTCTTTGGGCGGACTTCCCATTATCAGATTTTCCAGTATGTATTCCGGCATATCAATGCGGTTTGTATTCATAAGGCCAACGCACCCCCACCATCACGGGGCAAAAAAAATTGCTCCACCGCTAAAGATGACAACAGAGGGGGTTGGGGGTGGTGGAGAAATTGTACTATTCGGAATGGGTTTTTTACTGAAGAGAATATATTTCAACATGAATCGTCTGAAATAGAGACGACATCAATGCATGAGGTAAATAATACAAATTTGCTGCTTCAGAAAAGATGAACTAAAGTCATTTCTTGAATAAATGGGGCTAATGACACTAGCCAACAAATCTTTCTTTTTAATATCTCCGGCACAAAAGTTGCAGATTCTAATGGAAATCGATGTGTTAAATGAAAAATGCCGTTAATTTTTTCATGTCTGCATCAAAAAATGCACTCCAATTTTAGTATCTTATTGCATGACCAATTTCCAGTACCATTTAATTATGTATAATGGGCACTCTTCCCCATGAAGTTTTTTTCATGGTAAAACACAATATTTTGCGAATTTATATTATCATGCAAGGTAGTACGTACCCTCCTATATCCTCAGAAAGGTTGCCGCAGATAGTTTTTTTCTTATCCTCAGTTTTCAGCTTCCTCTTAAGAAACCAAAAATAATTTCCATCGTGGCAGTATCTCAGTGACCTTGAAACACTTTTTCCGTTGTAGAGATGTCCTGATGAAAGCGTTCGCTTTGCTCATCACTCAGAGCTCTCAAATGTTCAGCAAAAACTATTGAGACGTACGTGAATGTAGAAACTAAATTTTCAAAAAAATCGATATCTCATAGTTCCATAGCATTGTAGTAAAGCTGACACCAGAAATTCGCATCTTTCTTGTTTCCAAGAAATGCACGTTTGCTTTAACGTGGACGTCTAGTGATTTTGCTTCCTATACTTCCAATGGGCAAACGTCTGTACACATTTTCTTCACAATTAATGAGTTCCCAAGGATGAAAATTTCAACATCGATTAAAATAACTTCATATTATAATTTGGAATACTTAATATTTTCTCAAACACAATATTTTGCGAATTTATATTATCATGCAAGGTAGTACGTACCCTCCTATATCCTCAGAAAGGTTGCCGCAGATAGTTTTTTTCTTATCCTCAGTTTTCAGCTTCCTCTTAAGAAACCAAAAATAATTTCCATCGTGGCAGTATCTCAGTGACCTTGAAACACTTTTTCCGTTGTAGAGATGTCCTGATGAAAGCGTTCGCTTTGCTCATCACTCAGAGCTCTCAAATGTTCAGCAAAAACTATTGAGACGTACGTGAATGTAGAAACTAAATTTTCAAAAAAATCGATATCTCATAGTTCCATAGCATTGTAGTAAAGCTGACACCAGAAATTCGCATCTTTCTTGTTTCCAAGAAATTTATGCACGTTTGCTTTAACGTGGACGTCTAGTGATTTTGCTTCCTATACTTCCAATGGGCAAACGTCTGTACACATTTTCTTCACAATTAATGAGTTCCCAAGGATGAAAATTTCAACATCGATTAAAATAACTTCATATTATAATTTGGAATACTTAATATTTTCTCAAACATAAACATAATTATATTAAAAATCAATAACTTTTCCTTTGGTGGTGTTGAAACCACGAAAAAGACGGCGCCACCTGTACATTCATGACGTCAGTAGACAAACAAATGTTGGATTGCTTAATTATGGTTATGTTTTAGAAAATATTAAATATTCCAAGTTATAATATGAAGTTATTTTAATCGATGTTCAAATTTTCATCCTTTGGAACGTATTAATTGCGAAGAAAATGTGTACAGAAGTTTGCCCATTGGAAGTATAGGAAGCAAAATCACTTGACGTCCACCTTAAAAGAGCGACAAGTTGTCAATTCAGTGCGCTGCTGCTTCATCTGAAATACATAATCTTTCAGAAGTTTCCTTATTTTGGGCTCAATGAAAATTCCTACTTTCAGTTTTGCATCTCTTATAGTGGTGAAACCGTCTGTGATGTAGGTGAATCCACTTCCTTTTTACTTAAGGCCTTAACGAAATTCATTATTAAACTAAGCTTTATACATAAATAAAGGTGTAAGAATTAAGAACCGTTCCTGGCTCAAGTAGGGCAACATATTATGCATTACTTCTTCCCGGTTAATATTCACTTCTCTTTTCCCATTGCTGTACAATGTAATGCTTTTCTATTGCCCAATAACCCAACAGAGATAGAAAACAATAGTAGTAGACGTACATGTATTCCAATCAGCTTAAGACTGATGCATAACCAATCATGGTTCTTCACTGTACTCAGAATGTTTCACATACTTTCATACTGTTATGAATTTTGGGTGTGGTAATTAATGCGATTACCTAGTTTTGCGAGATGCGGATACAACGTCAATTGTTGGTTGAAAATTAACAGCTGGTAGTTTCCCCCACTGCGAAAAAAAAAAAAAAAAAGAGATAGAAACTCTCTTTTCTTGGGGGAATGAAATCTGAAAAAAGTATGGGTCGTTTGGTGTGGGGAATGCAATGCGTCTCCCCCACTTCCTGCGGTCGACAGTATGGGAGGTCCATGTAAGGCAGTGGTCTCAAACTAGCGACCCGCGGGCCCCATGAATGATAACAAAATTAAAATAAATCACCTTTTTTTCAAGTGTATTGTAACATTAAATATAATATGAACATAATAATGCTTAGGAAAGCCATCTTCTTTATAAGTAACAAGTTTATTTATGAAGAACATAACTGTATTAAGCAAAATACATATTTTCTATATATTCAAGTCTCCATTTTCCTATAATGCTGACAACGCACGTGAAGAGCTTCAGCTTGAATTAATAGACTTTCAGTGTGATTCTTTCCTGAAAGAAAAATTCAACAGCTGCAGTCTAACAGAGTTTTACCAGTTAGTTTCAAAAGACAAGTACGTAAACATTCATAACCTAGCTGTACGTGTTCTGTCTGTGTTCGGAACAACATACTCATGTGAACAGTTGTTTTCAAGAATGAACCAAGTAAAATGTCTTGAAAGGAATAGGTTAAGGGACAGTCACTTATGCTGACTTTTAAAAGTAGCATGTTCAAAGTACATTATTCCAAATATCGATAAGTTAGTGACAGAAAAGCGAGCCAAAGTCTCTTGTCAGAACATGTAATATCTTTTGCACTGGGTGCCGTGTTCAGTGGTAAAATGTGATTGTTTTAAGATTTAAGTGAAAATAATTGTTACATAAAGGTGATTATTTACAGTGATTGATGAAGCATTTGTTTTTACTATTTACCGATAACTAGAAATAGTATTCCACTCTTGTGCCAAGCCATTGGTGTAGTTTGGTAAAGTTCATATTGATTCATAGGAAAATTTATTAATACTCATGCGGCTCCCTAAGTTCTTTCAAAACTGGAAAGCGGCCCTTCGAAGGGTCTCAGTTTGAGACCACTGGTCTCTCTCGTGGGCCGCGGGTGGCCTAGTGGTCAACTTTCGTGACTGCCATGGAGAAAACCTCAGGTTCGATTCTGGGCACGTACGAACGTTCGAACCACTAAATACCTGCCGTGTGGGCACGTTAAGCCGTCGGACCCCGGATGTTGGTCTCCCGGTAGTAAATAAGGGTGTCTTTTACCTCGCTTCCGTGTGACTTTCCTATCTGGCACTCTAGCCCAAATCTCCTAGCTTTTTATTTCTAAGGGTTACTTAAGACCTGGAGACAGACACTCCCTTCCTAAAATCCTCTACATCTGATCTGATCTGAGACCACTAGTGTAAGGTGAATAGGCAGATCTTTGAGAAAAACAGTTTGCGTCACTTGGGAAGTTTATGGCGTTCTCGATGCGAATCATGGCAGGACAAAGAAGTGCTATTAAGTTATGTTTTTGCTTACTTATCCCTGAGCTGACCCCCACATATTCCAAATGCAGAAATGTGCATTTCTTAACATCTTCATCATGCCTTTTAGGAAGCAATAAAATTGACAAGAGGGTTAAGACAGAACCCAAGCAACAGAGCAAGGTATTCTTCGGCGAAATGCGAATGATCGAAAAAGGTTAGTCTGGTACGAGCTCGTGAAGGGAGCTGGACTCGTGCTGGACTAGGGAGATCCCACAGCGCGATATTTGGCTCGAGATAAGATTCTGCCCGAAGAAATCGGAAGCTGAACTAAATGCTTGCCGAACGGTTGATATTATCGGGAGGAAATGGGAAATAAAGATACCCTTTCTTGGGTGCATGTTTCTACGTAATGGTTGGTACAAACCTGAAATTCTGGCCAGTAATGAATATAGTTGATACCGGGATATTGAAGTGAAGCTACAGAGGAGAGATAATTCTATTGCAGCCGCGAGTGGCTGACACGGACGACCTGTGATGCACAGCGATACACCTTTAACCGTTCAGTGCTGGGACGAACCGACGTACGGATCCTGCTATCGCTCGGCGGCCTTGTTCGACCTGACAGTGCGCATAAATGCGTACGTGGTTTCATGCACGTAAATGCAGTAAATTGTGTGAACGAGAGTATGTGGGAGATGGAGTTCGACTCCCCTCTCCATCGGTCATAGAGCGCGCTTCGAAATGGACATGCCATCACCCAGGTGAACTTCAGAGCAAACATAAATGAGTGCATCAGATACAGATACCTCACAGAAAAACTGCATATCCCTAAGTACTGTATTTCTTTATGCATGTCAGTTGTGAGTAAATTGGCTCCAGTCAGTCAATAGACTTTCGTTGGCTGAGAACTGCTTTAAGCTGGTGAGTATGTATGTGCCAACGAATAATCATTGAACTTTAATGATAAACTCAGCCTATGAGCTATCCCAAAAGGGGCTAGTCTATCTGACGCCACTGCTTTTTCTTTTGTATATAGACGTCTTCAGCATTATCATTATCTGTTTTGTTTTTAATTGATTAAATGTCTGTTGTCTCGTGCCAGTCCAGCAGCTGCATGAAAAATTTATGAGTGTCAGCAGAATTTCTTGGTTATGATCGGCCAAATTGTAGGCTAATTCGTTTCATAAGATTTCGGCGATAAGGAGCTCACAAATATTTATATATGTCATCAAATAATATTCATATATTGTATAAAATATAAAATAATATTGAAATATTGTATAAAATATAAAATAATATTGAAATATTATATTAAATAATATTCAAATATTATATAAAATTAGATTCAAATATTATGTAAAATTAGATTCAAATATTATATAAAATTAGATTCAAATATTATATAAAATTAGATTCAAATATTTTATAAAATAATATTCAATATTATATAAAATAATATTCAATATTATATAAAATAATATTCAATATTATATAAAATAATATTCAGATATTTATTATGTCATCTAAATTCATGAATCTATTTTTATTGGATAGTCCATAGCGCCCTGGGCGTAACAATACTCTTACTTTCAAGCATGGCAGGATTAAGGTCTTAGTGGGCCCCTAGGATAAGCCATTTGAGTGGGCCCCAAGACTAAGCCATTTGAGTGGGCCCCAAGACTACGCCATTTGAGTAGGCCCCGAGGTTAAGAAATCTGAGTGAGCCCTCAAATAATTATGACGGGAATCATTTTGAAGTCCGTTAAAACACGCAACTGTAGCAATATGCTTGTGATAATTAATACGTAGTGCATTCTTCACACTGATAAATTACTTGCACAGTTTTCGTAATAAGTCACTGTATTTTCCATTGTTCTCATAAGAATATGAGTTAAAAGCTGAAGATTCGTAGATTTTCTCTTGAATTTTCTAAAAAATTAGCTTTGTATACTTTCTTAGTGTATCTTTTTTTGCAATGCAATGTGAAGCTACAGGGGACTTCGACTGTTAACGGTTCTAAGCGCAAATTGGGAGGTATGGGTGGATTACGTGAAAAAGCTGAAACTCTCACCAATACCCCTCTACACAGCAACACGGAGCCTTTTGCCTTTACCCTTGGTGAGTAACTGCCTTGAAATCTGTCCGTCTTCTAGATTCTGTTTCTGACCAAGTGGAAACCATGAGAGGCAAATGTAAAACTACTGTATAAAACACACACACACACACACACACACACTCTCTCTATCTATTATTTGCGCAGGCATGCCTCCTGGGCTCTTGGTCATAGCGGGCCCCAAGGCTATAGCCCCTGTAACCCCCTCCCCCTTAATAGGGCCCACCCTTTCAAGCTAACTTCATGAAGAAGAGGAATTGACGTATATTTATTTTCATCATGCAGCAGACCTTCTTCCAAATTAAATTTTGATGAATCAATACACATGAGCTATTCATTAGGATTGTGTACAATCCTAGTTCTGTCATAAGACCACTGATATCTTTATTTAAACATATACAGCCCTCCATAACGAAATACAATTCACTGCGTTAATATATATTGTTATTTCAGTTCCACCTTTAATTAATTTCTACTGAGACTCTTTCCTTGCAGAAATCTTTCACTGCAAGAGTCAAACTAAACGAACGAATCCAAAATAGAACCAATTCGCGAAAGGAATTCTCTAGAAAAATCGTTCACTGGAAGAACTAACACACAATACAAACGGATCCAACTCAGAAACAATTTCCGTGAGTTATTTCTCAGCGGAAAATGTCCAACGGAGAAGTCAACAAATGATTCATACGGATCCAAATTAGAACCGATTCGCGAGAGTTATTCTCTGCCGGAATCCTTCACTGTAAGAGTCAACAAACGACACAAACTGATCCGACATAACACTGTTCCACGAGAGTCTTTTCCTGCAGACAACGTTCAGGAAATCAGTGCGAATGAAATGTTTCAGTGAGTCAAATATGTTCCTTCGAAAGAATTAAATCCTTTACTTAGAGAAGCTTTAAATTATGATAATAAATCCCCAGTAAAGGCCGAAACACATTATAGAATCAGTACCAGAAAACAACACCAAAACAAAAATTGAATAAAATAAAATAAAAAACACTTATCCAAACGGGATCAAAAACCAAGCTTTGTCAAATTGGGATTAAGTTAATTTCCTTCCCTCTGTAGGGTTAGTGAAATAAAAATAAGAAAGATGACATCGGGTTTTCGGTTGTAATGAACACATATTTTGAATCTTTCTGACCTGAATTAAATTTATCAACATCCTTTACAGTCAATAGAATCGGTTAGACAAAAAAGTCAAACGGATTTCTTAAATCAATAAAAAAAAAAAACAGAAATGGGATCAACTACTGATTTCTACCTCTGGCTAAAAAGTATGTTGCGAAACTTAACAAATGCCGCAAAAAAGTTTCTCACGGCTGAAGGAAGATATCAGAGTCAAAAAGAGATTTTCAAATCGGACAAGGAACAGAAGAAATACAGAAGGAAGCACATGCTGTAACTCTGCGTCTTCTAGCTGAAGAATTTTGCATAATGGTCAAAAGTTATCTTCATGCGAAATGTGCTGCTACGGAAAAATAACTTTTCAAATATATCTCCCGGAAACAGCGATAGGCAGAAAAAGGTTTTGACCATTACGCGGCTAGGGTAAAAGCTGTGCATTATTTAAAGAGCATAATGCTTCCTATCTTTATTGTAGCTAATGACATACAGTAAATAAAGAAATTTCCCAATAGGGTTTTTTGAAGCGGAGTACAGCTGCAACACCAACACCATCTAGCGACAGAACTTTGAACTACAAAACTCCTCAACTACAAACTTAAAGTGTTCCAAAAAGTAAAGGGTATCCTGTTAAAGGAATTTTTCTAAATCGCGCATTTAAAAGCAGAGATATTGAGAAAAATAGACTGAACATTGGCGCCCCTTGCGATGAAATCATGCATTATTTTGGGAAGGAAATACACACAGAATATTTTCATTGTTAGTCGTATATGACAGGAAAGGTATTTTTACAGGCGGGTTTTCATTCCCTCAGATATTGCAGCAAACATGCTGGAAACGAAAACGTGACGATACGCTCTCTAGTGGAACACTTGTGCGTTAAGGAAAATTTGAAATCATATTTCACACGGGATACACTCTCTGACAAAGAAATATTTTTTTTCAAATCGGACTCTTAGAAGCTGAGATATCGCCAAAAATAGTAGTATATATGCATGGCTTCGCCTCCTGAAGCAAATGCTATGAATTATTTTAAGCAGAAGGTAAAAAAAAATTCCCGATTTCAATCGATTTCTCAGAAGCTCAGTTTTTTCTGCAAATAAACCAATAGCAGAAAGAAACACTAACGCCCCACCTCCTCCACGGCTAAACCATTCTTTACCAAAATGTGTACATTCTATGTAAAACATTTTAAATCGGACATTTAGAAGCAGAGATATCCCGAAAAACGCAATTTACCTTTACCCCCTATCGGAACATCTATGCATTATTTGAAACACAAACTATAGATAAAATAGTGTTTGTTATAAATGGTATCGAAAGGAAAAGGAATTTTATTAGTCGGTTATTTTTTTTTTTCATTGGGGTTTAACGACTACCGCTAGCAACTGAATGTACTATAAGCAGATCACCCTTAAACAATTTGAGCACACTGGTTTCAGAATTAGACTGCCAGTGGCGTAAGACAAACACAACATACATCCCTCATCGGGATTCGAACCCGAACCCAATTCGGACAAATGATCAGTAGCCAGCGCTTAGACCACTAAGCCAGCCGGGGAGTCCGTCGGATATTTAATAAGAAATATATGAAGTAAAATGTATTTTGAATTCGTAGTCAACCGCATTTACGCCTTCTAGAAGCGAAGTGATGCATCGGAATAAACACCGGAATACAAGCATCATCATTCTCATATTTCAAGCTTCCCAATGCAGAAAACATTTTTCAAATCGAATTAATAGGTGCAGAGATATACGTCCGTCTGTAAACACAGGCGAACGGACAGATGGACAAAGTGATAACCTTAGCACGATTTTTTGTTTTACAAAATTCGTGCGAAAAAGTATGTGGTAATTCAGCAGAAATTACTGAAACTTTTGAAAGTTCACGGGCTGGAGATTCCTGGCGCTTGCACCTACGTAACTGCAAATTTGCTCTCGGCGAACAATGTTGGGGAAAAGAGAAAAAGAAAGGCTTTTTTAATCCCTTAAACAATGTTGTACATTTTTGTAATTCTCAATCTTTTGCATACAATTTTGATGAATAGATGGCGCCAGATGCCCATCGCACTGCAGAGACTGTATAACGTAACAGCGTCACTTGAAGATTCGCCTCCTTAGAGAGAGGTTGTCGTGAGTGTTGTAGTGAAGAGTTCATCGTGTCTACGTGTTACTTTTGTATAATAAATTGTTGTGTTTTAAAATGTTAATGTGCTAAGTTATTTAAGGTGGAGTAGCCCTTTGGATATATCGTAGCAATCAAGATGAAAACAGTAAATCAGAAATAATACAGTTTAATCAACCGAACCTTCAACCATTTCTCCTACCACTCAAAACTAGTGCTGTTCACGGATTTCGGATTTTTGGATATCCTGATATTTTAGTATCCGAAAACTGCATTTTTAGAATTCGAACAGTTCGAACTTCGGATATCCGTATTTCGAACTCCGGATTTCGAGCTTGGGATATTCGGATTTCGGATATCCGGACTTAGAATACCGAATATTCAGACATCTCAACAACATAGATCTATCTGGCCATGATAGAGCGCACGCCTCAGGTTGTTGAATCCTTAACGAAGCAGTTTGTGACGATGTCTGTCACAAACTGCTGCACGATGTCCGTTTGATTAGACAAAATGATCTTTCCTTACATTGATATTGTACTAAGTGAAGGGATAATAAATAAAATTGCAGTGTTTTATCCTGTAACAAACTCATGCGGCAATCCGGATTTCGGATATTTTGACAGCACTAGCCAAATAACCGGATTTCGAAATTCGGATTTCAAATCCGGATTTCGGTATTCATGCGGCAATACGGATTTCGGATTTATGATATTTCGGATAATTTGACAGCACTAAACCAGATATCCAAATATGCGGATTACAAAATTCGGACTTCAAATCCGGATTTCAGATTTCATGCGGCAATCCGGATTTCGGATTTATGATATTTTGAATATTTTGAAATCTGAAATTCGGATTTCAAAATATCCAGTTTTTGACAGCACTAGCCAGACCCGAAATCCGGATTTCAAAATATCCAGTTTTTGACAGCACTAGCCGAATAACCGGATTTCGAAATTCGGATTTCAAATCCGGATTTCGGAATTCATGCAGCAATACGGATTTCGGATTTATGATATTTCGGATAATTTGACAGCGCTAACCAGATATCCAAATATCCGGATTACAAAATTCGGATTTCAAATCCGGATTTCAGATTTCATGCGGCAATCCGGATTTCGGATTTATGATATTTCGAATATTTTGAAATCTGAAATTCGGATTTCAAAATATCCAGTTTTTGACAGCACTAGCCAGATATTCGGATTTCGACATGCGGCAATCCGGATTCCTGATTTATATTTCGGATATTTTGAGAGCACTAGCCGAATAACCGGATTTCGGAATTCATGCGGCAATACGGATTTCGGATTTATGATATTTCGGATAATTTGACAGCACTAACCAGATATCCAAACATCCGGATTACGAAATTCGGACTTCAAATCCGGATTTCAGATTTCATGCGGCAATCCGGATTTCGGATTTATGATATTTCGAATATTTTGAAATCTGAAATTCGGATTTCAAAATATCCAGTTTTTGACAGCACTAGCCAGATATTCGGATTTCGACATGCGGCAACCTGGATTTCGGATTTATGATATTTCGAATATTTTGAAATCCGAAATCCGGATTTCAAAATATCCGGTTTTTGACAGCACTACTCAAAACCAACAAACAATCGATTTAATTAATACAGTCGATTTATGTGAATGAAATGGTGCTTCAAATCATCCGCAACTGGCAAATGCATTTGCTTCAAAATTTCTACGAACAGTTGTCACCTGCGATCGAGTGTTACGAAAGCTGCTTTCTCTTTCACTGCAAAACAATTTCTTTCCCTATCTCATCTGATCAGAACCGACCATAAGCCTCTCACATTTGATGAGCACTTCCTTTATGTTTTTTTGCGCTGCTCACGACCAAGACAAGAATGCGAATGTTAATGTCTTTTTAATCTCTGCTCCACGACGAAGGCATGAATGTGAAAGGGCTGGTCTGTCCTGACACGGACGTCAT
Source organism: Macrothele yani (assembly GCA_039090855.1). NCBI lineage: Eukaryota > Metazoa > Arthropoda > Arachnida > Araneae > Macrothelidae > Macrothele > Macrothele yani. The sequence continues at coordinate 121,445,782 of CM076989.1, forward strand.
ATTTTCTTTCCATTTTTATGTTCGTCGTCGCTGTTACAGCTATTTTAGAAGGCAAACAAAAGAGTCAATCATCCGTCTAAATGATCACTTTGAATAACAATGAAAATCGGGAAAGTAACGCTTTCCACTGCTCTGTACTTGAAGGTCACTCTCTCGAGCCGCGTTGGAACCAATAAACATACTTTTATTGAACTAACTCATAGCCAGCGCCATGCACGGGTGAAAAAGCCGTGACTGAAATGTTTAAAACACGAATCGTAAAATACATATATAAAAGAAAGATTTGCGTCAGTTACTTTCTTACAATTTTACATGTTCCTTTTTTTCCTTTTTAAGAAATAAAATAACGCTGATTCCTTTTTATTAAATTACTCTGCAAGGCAAAAAAAAAAAAATGAAATAAAACATGACATAACACCTACATAACAGAACAAACATGGCAGACAGTTGTTCGAGCACGTTCGTGTTGTCACAGATGAAGTCGTTTGTCTTACTATATTTTATTTTCCGGTATTTCTCCTTGATTTTACGTATCGTGCGATAGCGGTGAGCTTAGTTCCGATTTCGACCACCGGATAAAAGCAGATAGCGCTGCAAGTACTGAGTGAAGTTAGAGCGGTAGGAACAAACGTAGCATATTATAAAGGTTTAATTCGTCCCAGCCGCATTTGGCCCACTACTTAAAACATGGAATACATGCGTTCGAGCTAATTTCACCTCATTTTGCTTAATCAGTGTTAAGTCGTTCCAGCCGGTTGAATGGTTAAGAGCTCATAGCGAAAACCGTGTTGTTTCTCCAAGTGTTATTTTGCAATGTTATCATTTTATTTTACTGATTGTTTATGCCCTTTTCTTCCCCTATCTTCTGCCCGACAGGTTGATGCATTGGGTTGATGCTTAGGTTCATGCCGTTTTGTTTCACGAGTGTTTCCCAGGTCAATAGTGACGGTGCAGATGGCTAGTGCCACCCCGGTGGCGCAGTGGTCTAAGCGATGACCTCTGATCATTCGTCCGAAAGGGGTCCGGGTTCGAATCCCGGTGAGGCATGGATGTTGTGTTTGTCTTATGGCACTGGCTCTCTCCCTTCCCTGGAACCAGGGACCCTAAATTAAGGACGGGCGACTGCTTATAGCCATTTGAGTTGCTCACGGTGGTCGTTAAACTTCCAATCAAAAAACAAAATGGCTAGTTGTATATCAAAATGAAGCCAGTAATATCGTGTATCTAAATCCTATTACGTTGTGTGATGGTATCTAATGATGTTTTGGTTTTCAGGTTCGGAAGTATGGAGTGTCAAGTAGAGAGGAATGAACATTTCCGACATCTGCTCCTCTACGCGTTTAACAAGGGATCCACAGCCCCCGAGGCTACTCGACAAATTTATGTTGTGTATGGGGTGTATGCTATTGCTCCGAGGACATCCCACAAATGGTTTGAGCGTTTCACAGGTGGCAAGTTTGACCTCAAAGAATCTCCACGCTCAGGTCGTCCATCTCCCTTTGATGAGGATCGTTTGAACCATCTCATCCACTTGGATCCGCGCCAATCCAGCGAATTGGCCACTGAGATGGACTGTGATCAGGCCACCGTGGTGAGACAGCTGGAACCTATGGGAAAGATTCTGAAATTGGGGGCTTGGGTGCCTCACACTTTCATTTAGGACAACAAGAATCAGCGTGTTGCCATATGTGGTTCCTTGCTCGCCCGTTATCGCGAAAGTTCTCAGCAATACAAACCCTTTCTGTCACGTATTGTTACTGGAGACGAAAAGTGGTGCCTGTACGTGAACTTCAGGCATCGTAGAGAATGGCTAAGCGCAAACAAGACGCCCACACCACATCCAAAACATGACCTTCATCCTGCGAAGATCATATTGTGTGTCTGGTGGGACATGGAAGGCATTATTCACTGAGAAATGCTGCCGAGGTAGTGGACCATAAACGCTGCACTCTATTGTGAGATACAACGCCGTGTGGTGGGGGCAATTCAGCAGAAACGTCCACATTGGCGCCATGGTATCCTTCTCCAACATGATAACGCACGCCCTCACAGTGCAAACATGACCAAAATGGCGATTCAGGGCACGAAATGCGAGATCCTTTGACATCCGGCCTACTCCCTAGATGTAACCAGTTCAGACTATCACCTGTTACGATCTCTATCGAAGAAACTTCGTGGCAGAACGTTCAACAACGCTGTTGATCTCCAGAACTTCCTTAATGAATTCTTCGGAGCAAAACCTGCACATTGTTTTAAGAATGGCCTATCCAGACGTTGGGACTCCATCTTAAACAATGGAGGGGGATATATAGTTAATTGATTCCGTTTTCCCTTCTGATAGAATGCATTCTTGTAGTGCGGTGAAAAAAGCGGCCTGAATTTATGCATCAACCCAATACGTTATACACTCAATTAAGAAAACACTAGGGATAGGGGCGGTGGGCACTTCCCGCCCAGAGAGGAACGGGCCCAAAGCAAACGCAGACGATAAATAGGCTGCAGCAAGGCTTCACAACAATGTATCGTAATCAACAAACATGGGTAACCGAGGTGATCTGAGCGACTTTCATCGTAGACGTACTGTGGGCGCCAAACAGATGGTTTATTCTATCGTCCAAGTGATAAAAACCCCAGGGTTCCCGAGGGCAACCCTCTCAAGGGAGTACCACGAGTATATTATCGACGGACGTATCAGCGCCCAGAGAATAAGCGCTGGCAGACCACACGCCATTCATGATCTGGGTTAACGAAGACTATCCAGGCTCCAACAGACCAACCGCTTGGCGATGGCGTCTCAAATCCAAATCAGGTTAAATGTCGGCCCAAGCGGCGTCATGTAACCTTCGGAAACTCTCAAGGTATATACCCTGTGGAAGCTCTCGAAATATGCAGCGAGGGCCGTACTGCATGCTGCACACCTTGGATTACGGGAGATGACGTCCTACACGTGTGCCACTGTTAACTGCTCCTCAGCGGACATTACGCAGCACCTGTTGTCGGGAACATCAAAACTGGACCTCTGTAGAGTGGCACCGCGTGCTGTGGTCAGATGAGTCCATTTTCCACTTGTGCGGAGCTGACGGGAGGGTGCGGGTGTGGCGTCGACTGCATGAGGCGATGACCCCGTCGTGCAAGATCGGTTCTGTTCAAGGCGGTGGTGTTTCTTGAGAGGTCTTTAACCTCTGCGCACTGCCAGAATGTGTTGGAAAATCACCTACACACTTTCATAACCTTCGCGCATCCTGCGGCCGATGGTGTGTTTCAGCAGGACAATGCACCTCCACACAGGGCCGCAATCACCCGGACATACCTCAAGGAACGCTCATTTGAGTTTGAAACCATCCAGTCGCCCTCATGGTGTCCGGATTTAAATTCTGTTGAAGCTCCCTTTACATATGCTTTATTGATTAATTTTGAGAAGGCCTTCGACAGTTTGCCTTGTACAAAACGTTTTCCAATCCTAGAGAGAAACGGTACGGATGATAGCAGTAACCAGCTAATCAAAAATCTCTATGTAAATCAGGAAGCATTGATTTCACTTCCAGAGGGAATGACTGATCCAATCCCAATAAATAAAGATGTAAGGCAGGGATGCCTGTTGTCACCTGGCCTTTTTTGGTATTTATGTCGATGTTATGTTGGATAAGGCCTTGGGAAACTCCAGTGAAGGAGTTTGGTTTAATGGAGAGAGATTTAAGACCATTAAATTTGCAGATGACCAGGCAATAGTTCCAGGATCAGCGAAGTCATTACAGCGCATGATGTCAAAAATACACAAAAATGCGGATACCTATGGAATGAAGATATACTGCTGGTTACCCAAAATGCAACACCAAGAAGGAAGCATCCGATTGACCTAAAATTCGCTGCATGCGTCGCCCGCGAGAGGACATGCAAACGATTAGCATTGCAGGGCATATGCAAATCATGTGCGCCCCGCGCGCCACCGGGAAGCACTATAAGAAGGGTTCACAGAAGACGGGGCGTAAGTAGCGGAAGTGAGTTCTGCTGCCGGACCTGTGTGTGGGAAGCTTCCTGATGCCACGTCGCAGAATACGGCAGTCATTCCACCACGTTTCGGATTTCGACAGAGGACGAATAGTGGCTTATCGTGAAAACAGTTTATCGTATGGAGAAATCGGCGCCCGAGTGGGACGACATTCAGCCACAGTGACGCGAGTATGGATTTGGTGGGTGCAGGAGGGAAGGACGGACCGACGTGAGCGAATGCCGCAACCGCGGCACACCACCTAACGAGAGGACCGGCATGTTGTGCTGCGGGTATTGACGGCTCGCACCGCCACATCACGAACGTTAGCGTGGAAATGAGAGTATGTTGTGCAACAACCTGTGTCAGCACGTGCCGTTCGACGTCGTCTGCAGGAGCGCGGGCTTGTCGCACGGCGCCCATTGCTCCGATTACTATTGACGATACACCACCGGCGAGTGTGGTGGCAGTGTGCCGTTGAACGCCGCACCTTGACTACAGAATGGCACGACATTGTTATCTCCGACGAATCATGCTTCTGCCTGCAACACCACGATGGTCAGATCCGCGAGTGGCGGCACCGCGGCGAGAGACTGTATGACGCTGGAATTATGCATCGCCATAGCGGTCCGTCGCCTGGCATTATGGTTTGGGGCGCAATTGGATATCACTCCCGCAACCCTCTGGTACGCATCGCCGGTACACTCAACAGCCACCGCAACATCTCTGACGTTTTGGAGCCTGTAGTCCTCCCTTACATGCAGGACCTGCCAGCGGCCGCGTTTAAACAGGACAATGCGCGCCCGCACGTAGCACGCATCGTGCAACAATTCTTCACGGCCCACCAGTTGTCACTGCTGCCGTGGCCCGCTTGTTCTCCCGATATTTCTCCCATCGAACACGTCTGTTCGCTGATCGGCAACCGAGTGGCCCGGCAAGAACCACCCGCAGCTACACCTGATGAACTGTGGCAACGTGTGGAAGCAGCCTGGACCGACATACCCCAAGCCCACATCCAAAGCCTCTTTCATTCGATGCCACGGCGTGTAACGGCCGTTATTGCGAGCCATGGGGGCCACACGAACTATTGATGTCTGCGTGTTCCGCAAGTCGCACGGGCCTGTAAGCTCAATCGTTTCATCTTTGTATCTGTTGTTATGTGTCCAGTAGATTTGGCTTTGCTATCTCGTGTACTTCTTGGTGTTGCATTTTGGGTGGCCAGCAGTGTAAATAAAAATAAGGCAAAACTAATGGTAATAGGGAAGGATCCAAAACAGGCTTTCTTTAAAATTGAAAGACAATACACCGAACAAGTTAAATCACATTTGGGTAAAATTATTACTGAAGATGCGCGATGTAAAAAGGATGTTAGAATGTGATTAGGGACGGCAAAACTGGCTTTTAGGGAGAATCAAAGACTACTGACAGCCAATAATATAGATTTAAAACTGAGGAAGATAATTTTAAAGACATATCCTTGGCCAGTAGCTCTCTACGGTTCTGAGACATAGACATTGACCAAGAAATAGCTGGAGGTACTTGAGATGTGGATCTACAGAAGAATGGGAAGATTAAGTTAGCTCGGAGCATATGAGGAGGTTCTGGAGAAAGTGGGAGAACCCAGGAATCTGATAAACATGTTAAAAAAAGAAGAATGTTATGGATGGAACACACATTGCGCCATGGAGGCCCGATTCTGAAAATTTTGGAAGGTAAAATTCAAGGCAAGAGAGGAAGAGGACGACCAAGGAATAGTTTTGTGGCACAGTTACTCCAAGACACTAATACTAGGACATACTACGACTTGAAGAGAATGGCGGAGAATAGAGAGGAATGGAGAGACAGAGTACATCTACTGAACAACCAGTCCTTGGACTGAGTAACCAAGAAGAAGAAGAAGCTCACTACGATTCCGTGGAGGAGAAAACCAGACCCGTGGATACGGAACCGACGTCTCGGGCTGAGTTGTGGACAATACTGCAAGAGCCATGGGTGGCATTACCTCCCAAAACCCTTCAGTATCTAGTGGAGTCGATGCTTCTGCGTGTACATGATGTTATTCGCACTAGAGAATGACCAAAGCGCTATTATGTAGGTGAAAAAGGTGTTCCTATAATGTTTTGTCCATTGAGTGTAGTTTTTGCGGTGTTTTCTCTTACCTTTCTCTTTGATTCTTGATTGCTCTTCCCCTTATCTGCTTTCTTTCCCTTGTTGCCTGACTGTTGAATAGTGAGATTCCACTAGCCGTATTTGGTCAGTATATAGGTTAACTTATAATCACCCACTTCACAGGAAACCGTTGAGTGAATGAAGTTATTTAAAGTTTTTCTTTTAATTTAAAATTTTTCCGTACTTTTTCTATGTTAATTTACTATCACGGTAAAACTGTTCCCGCTTCTAATATTTATTTCGCTCCCTCAAAAAAGGCTCGTCAAGTCGTCATACACTCACGGACAATGAAATTTGCGCACCAAGAAGGAAGCATCGAATTGAACTGAAATTTCATGGACGAAGTGATAGAGACGAATGTGTGACGTGCCTGCCCAGCAGGACGCACACGACATAAAGGCAGATAGCAGTCAGAACGAACGTCCGCGTAGATCAATTGGTAGAGTGAATTATTCCGGAATGAGGGGACCCGGGTTCGAGCCTCGGCGTGGACAAAAATGACGGAGAAATTTATTTCGTTATAAGTGATACACATGATGGCAAAAACAGAGCTGCAGGAGAATTACAGAGAGATATGTGACACGCAGTCCGGTCATCTTCAATAGCGCGTCGCACCGCCTCGTGCGTCAATACATGGTGCAATACGGTCCGGCATGGAGCCGAACAGACGACTGATGTTGTTCTGCGGTAGACTGGCCCACACGTGTTGGACGGTGTGCTCCAAATCCTGGATAGTGCGACACAGTGGCAGTCGGTGTTTCAACCGGTCCCACACATGCTCAATAGGGAACAAGTCCGGGGAGCGGGCAGGCCATGTAAGTGTCTAAACATGACGTAAGCAGTTATGGGCAACAAGAGCCGCGTGCGGGCGGGCATTATCCTGTTGGTACAGCGCACCTGGAATCAAAGCCAGGAATGGGAGCACATGGGGCCATAGGATCTCATCCACATACCTTTGACCCGTAAATGATCCACGTACCACTACTAGAGCTGATCAGCTATCGTAGGCAATGGCTCTCCAGACCATAATGCCTGCAGTGGGGGAGGTGTGACGCTCGATAGCGAGGTTGGCATGATCAGCTGTCCCCAAAACGAAGAGGCACTCATTTCTAAACACCGCACGTCGCCAGTCTGTGGCTTTTCGCGTTGCTCTGGCCTTGCGCCACTGCTCACGGAAGCAGTGATTTTCCTGTGTTAATGGCAGCACACTTAAGGGGAGCTGGGATCACAGATTAGGTTACTACAGGTGTCGGGAAAAGATTCGTGGACACACAAGTGCCGATACACCTGCTTGTATTTATGGACCAGGTCCCCGTGGGATCAGTTCGTGCCTGGGGCACGATCCGTCGATCCTCTCTACCGGTGGCGCTCTTGGTCCGTCCGGAGACGCTCCGCCGTGTGGCAGAGCCGTCACGTGTCCACTGCTCCCAACCGAGACGGACGGTACGGTCAGAATGATCCACATGGAGGGCTATGCGGCGCGCCGATCACCCTGCGGTTTTCAGCCCGATGATCAGGCCTCTCTCAAAGTTCGTAAGTTGAGTAAATCGACGTTTCTGGCGTCTACCCGGCATTTTTGCCACTCCGTGCTCTTGCTTGCGTCGGCCAGTGCTTTTCGCTTTCATGGGCATCGACTACATACCTATTTATAAGGCTGCCGGTTCATGCTTGCAGCGACACCACAGGGTGTGCGGTCATGCACAATCGCACCTAACGTGGATCATAATTTTCATACCAGCATTTGAAAAGTTCTCGCGGTTGTAGCATGTTTTCTTCTAAGTGCGCACGTTTGTCCGTGAGTGTAGGTAAAAACCAGAAGCGTAACTTGACTGTTTCTTTGTCCGGGACAAACCACAAAATGTAGCATCTCGATTGGCAGATGCAAGGTGCTAAATATTGTATCCTGCATCTGTCATCCCCCCCCTCCGCCCCGTAATTCAAAGTCCACTTCGAGCACTTGTCCGTCCTCACCTGTATGCAGGAGGAACAATCAAACTGTACCGCCTCGGTGGCCAAACGCTACAGGAACATGCATCGCAGGAGAAGCATGGATGGTGTGTTTGTCCTAAGGCACTGAAGATCTCTCCCTTGACTGCAACCAGTGGCCCATAATTATGGACAGGCTTACAGCTCAACGAGTTTCTTACAACAGTCTTTATACCCCCAAACAAACATAAAGAAAAACAATCAAATTATGGCTCTCTGTGCAGCACTTAGAAATTGATTTGAACATTCGGTGCCACATCAAACGGGCCAAATGCAGCTGGTAGTTGTGGATTGTAGCCGCAGTAATTATAGAATAGCCCCAGAGAGTCCTCAACAATGTGAAGGATATATTTATCTTACAACGTACGTAAATCCGCTCTTTCATTTTTACATACGAGCAGTTAACATCCCCTTGAATATTTTGAGGAAGAAATGCGAATTTTAAACCTGTGAAGGCCACCGAAACTGGAGAAACATTGTTATTAGAAATTTTGTAAATGGAGAAATGCCGAACTATGTCCCGAAAAGTATGTATCAGAAATCGGTGTATGTCCCAATATTAATCAGACTCTAAGAAATGAGTTTTGCGGCTCAGAGATGGAAACGGGTCAAATATTCCGGACTCGGACGTCCCGTAACTGGACCCGACGGGGACCTGTAACTGACCCGGACAAATCTGCTTTGAACTGTAATTTCTGAACTAAATTTATATACACTAAATTCGAAAAAGTCACTGGACACCCCTTCAAATGCAAATGAACAGATCCCCTGCGTTGTTAAGATACGCGATACAGCTGCAAACGGTATAAAAACAAGCCTGCAACTGACCGCGATCATATCGCACTGTGAATTTGAGTAAAAATGACGCGGCGGGAAAGAACTGACTTTGAGAAAGGAAAGATTTTTGGGTGTTGTATTAGTGGGTTGTCCATAAGAGAACCCGAGAGGCGTTTAAACTTACCCAAGTCAACTGTTTTGGATGTACTGAATAAGTCGAAGACACATGGTGTGCCTGAAGCAGCAAAACGTACCGGCAGACTAAAGAAAATCAGTGATAGAGGACATGGAAGCCTCAGTGGAGTCGTTACAGCAAATAGACGGAGTACTGCAAAAGACTTCAGTGTACAGGTGAGTACAAATGCTGAAACCTCAATATGTACCGGTACCATTCGCAGAGAACTTCATTCCACAGGTTACCGTGATCGTGCGGCTGCTCATAAGCCTTTCATCTCCACTCTGAATGCTACTCGTCCTTTAGCATGGTGTGAAGTACACTTATCGTGGACCGTAGATCAATGGAAACGGTCCCTACGGACTTATGAATCCATATACACAATCCATCAGTCTGGTGGTCGTGTGTGGGTATGGAGGCAGCCGGGAAACGCTATTCACCACAGTGTACTGTTCCTACGGTCAAGTGTGGAGCTGGTAGTGTACTCGTGTGGGAGTGTTTTTCGTGGTATGGTCCCGGCCCATTGGTTAACGTAGACAAACCTGTTAACCAGCACGTCTACCTTGATATTGTTGACAATTATGCACTACCAATTTTATGGCAATTCTATGGAACTGATCCAGCAGGATAATGCATTGATCCATCAAGCAAGGACTGTGACGGCGTGGTTTGACGATAATTCCGTATCGTGTGTGGACTGCCCAGCACAGAGCCCTGATCTTAATCCCATAGAGCACCTATGGCATGAATTATAGCGTCCACAAGAGGTTTGGAACCAAGGCTTACTACTAAGCAACAGTTAGCGGCAGCGTATTTACTGAATGGAAGCGCATATCTATCGCTGAGTTCCGAAACCTTGTCGAAAGCATGTCACGAAGGGTCAGTGCATGCATTAAGGCCAAAGGTGGATCGACACCGTACTAACTGTACTAATGTATATCAATAAATGCTATGTTGTGCTTCTCTTCTAGGTGTCCGGTGACTTTTGTCAATATAGTGTATATATACATATGAACGTAATATATATATATTCATCCCAATAACTGCTTGATATTTAATAACTGAAATCCCTTTTTATTAATAAAAATTTGGTTACTTGCTAAATTTTAGTGCAATTTTTAGTGCCACTATTTTGCGTAATCTAGAAGTAATGGCTGATTACTATCGTGAAAATGGAGTATATTACAAATGGTAATCAATATTTACGATTGCGCAATGTATTTAGATTGTTCACTCTTTCCACGCTTTGATGGAGGTGCGAATACTTTCTTTCATGCGGTCCGTTAGAATTTTTGGTTCCATAATCTTTTATAACACCGTCGACATATTTCTTTGTAATAATACACTTTCCACATTTAAACAACAAGCAAGACCAAACAACGCAGAATTATTCACCGTTTCTTTAATAAGACGAAATAATGTCCATCATTCACTCTTCCCCTTGTGGTTTTCAATAAGCACGTATTTGTTGGCTCGATGCCTTACTCAACCTTGTTAATATTAAAGCCATTCATATTAAAAAAAGGAGTTAATTTAGAATGACATGCCATGGGAACGGGATGTAAGCACATCAATCGAAAAACCTCTGAAAGCTCAATGTAAAAGATGCGATGCGAAAAGTAAGTCTTAGTCATACAGTGAACTTCGCAAGGAAAGAGTGAATCAGCTGAGAAGCAGGTGAATGGCGTTTGCCTGTACCTTGCTTTGCACAATCGTAATGTAAAAGAACGCAAAGGCAGTCTCTTTGTACGATATGGTGTTGGTGTGTCTGACGTCGGTCGGTGGAAATCTTCGTTGCTTTAAAAAAGAGACGACAATATTTTTGCATCGCAAATCATTATTCATTCTGTGGGCACCAGTATCGACTACAGATATCCATATTGTGCATTTTTGTTTGAAATATATTTTTCTCTTTTCAAAAATAAAAAGGGAATAAAACCGGGTCAAAATCGGGTCAGGAACACAATGACCCTACCCTGACCCTACTAATTGTCGACCCGTTGACCCGTGACCTGTTTCCATCTCTGTTGTGGCCCTATCTTGAACCTACGGCCTCCTGCCCCGCCCTAGATATACCTCTGTTACGAGGTCTGATCAAAAGTTCCGAGACTAAGCCAATATATAATACAATGACTTTGAAATCCTGCGGTACTGAAGATGCATACATTAATATTATTAATAACATCTATGAAAATGCAAGTGCAAAGATTCGGCTATTTGAAAATACAACACGCATAAAAATTGGAAAGGGAGTGAGACACAGTGACACCATATCTCCGAAGCTCTTTAATGCCACATTGGAAAATGTCTTTCAATCACTGAACTGGGAAAACTAAAGGATAAATATTAATGGAGATTATCTAACTCACCTTCGCTTTGCTGATGACGTAGTCATTTTTGCAACTACCCCATCAGAGCTGTAAAGTATGATCCAGGAACTTGCTGACAAGAGTAATGAAGTTGGATGAAAAGTGAACTTTCAGAAGACAAAAGTGATGTACAATGCTTTTACAAGAAATGAAGATTTATCGATTGATGGAGAAAAGCTGGAGATAACAGACACGTACGTTTATCTTGGACAGCAGACATCAAGTGAGGGTCACATTGATGAAGAAATTAATCGGCGTATAAAACTTGCCTGGAGAGCTTTTGGAAGAAACAGCATAATTTTCAAGAGCAATATGCCATTATGTCTTAAAAGAAAAGTGTTTGATCAATGCATCCTTCCAGTGCTTACGTATGGTGCAGAGACGTGGACCTTAACTAAAAGAGACATACGAAGGCTGCAGTCAACTCAAAGAGGCATGGAGAGGTGCATGCTTGGAGTAATCAGGAGAGATAAGAAGAGGAACTCGTGGATCCGAAAAATGACAAAAGTGGAAAATGACAAAAGTGGAAGACATAATGATCAGAGTTAAGTCCCTGAAATGGCAATGGGCTGGACATACTGCCAGAAGGACAGACCATTGATGGACAGCCGAAAATGTTAGATTGGATTCCAAGGGAAAAGACCCAGAAGAAGACCACATGGGAGATGGGTGGATGAAATACGAAAGTATGCGGGACTGACATGGAGAAGACTGGCAAAAGACAGACCGTTGTGGAGGAAACTTGGGGAGACCTTCGTCCAGCAGTGGATTGATAATGGTTGACAGTGATGATGAAGACTTATGTTACTTAAGTCTGGCTAAGATCTCCCTCAAAGGAGTCTCATTGGGTAGCGATAAACCGCTTCCAGCGTTTTTGCCACTGTTGGAACGCTCCCTGGAAGTCCTGTTCGCGAATCGTGTCAAGCACCGTCTGCGATGCTTGCTGGATCTCGTCCACGGTTTCAAAACAGAGACCCATGAGCTTCAGCTTCATCTTCGGGAACCGAAAAAGTCGCAGGGGGCGAAATCCGGAGAGTAAGTCGGGCGAGTAAGGGTAGTCATGCTGTTGCGGCTACAAAACTGGCGTGTTGCTAACTCTGTGAGCTGTTGCAGTGTCGTGATGGAGCAGGAAATTGCCCCTGCGCCACATTTCCGGTCGCTTGCGGCGACTGTCCTACCTAAGACGCAGCAGAACATCGCAGTAAAGAAGAGCGGTGACGGTCTTTACCTGGGGAAGAATTCACGGTGCACACACCCACGAATGTCGAAGAACATGATGAGCATGCTTTTGGTTGCGCTCCAGACTTGTCGGGCCTTCTTCGGTCGTGGAGATGCCGGGGTCTTCCACTGCGACGACTGTTGTTTGGTCTCCGGGTCGTAACCGTAGACCCAAATCTTGTCCCCAGTGATGACCCGCGACAGGAGTGTTGGTTCCCGATTTATCGAGTTTGACGCAGAATTTGATGTTCGCTCGCTGCTCTAGTTTGCAGTCCATACCGAAATGGCAGCTGTGTTCTGCACGTGGTCACCAAATATCGTGTAGCACAGCTCCCGATGTTCACAGAACGACGCCACTCGGCACAATGACTCATGAAGGTAACTGCCCTCGACCGCTGCTCGCGCATCCGCGTACTGCCATCTGTTGGCACCCTATGTATCTAGTCTCGTAACTTTTTGATCGCACTACTTAACTAAATCTTGCTAGGAATCATCGTTCATCGTCATTTTAATTAAGACGCTGGTAATGCACGGAGATTCCGTCTCTTCATTCACATTACTCATGGCAGATATATAGTACAAATTAAAAATAATTCCACACGTTAATTTTTCCGAATAACTTCAGAGAACTGCTTTCTTCCAAATTACCCCGCTTGCGTTGCAGCCGTGATTTAGAGTAAGGATCATTACGCAGGTGTCTAAATGTGGAAAGGGATGATGATATTTGTTTGATAAGGTGGTCCCCTTGTCTTAATGCAACGTTAGTTCCCGAGAGACAATTCATGAATATGCTGATTAATTAGATGTGCTCAATGAAGAGAGAAGCGGCTTTAATGACCTTTACGGATCGAATAAGGGTAACTACTCTTTAGGGAGTGACAACCATTAACCATGAGAACAGCATTGCTCCCAAAACACAGTGATCCTTCATGTCTTAATGTCGTTTCTATTCACATTTGTTTTGCAATGATCGCTTGTGATTTTCATTTATCTAATTGTGAGATAAATACTTCCGTTGGTTCCCTTTATCAGGAAATTAACTCGAAACGGTTCTCTTACGTGGGAGTATTTCTCGGGAAATGGGGAATACGCACAAGAAAATAATGTGAACCTAACGGCTATGTTAATTCACTAATTGTTTTAAGAGCACTATTTGAGCTCCTGCTTCAGCAAGTAACCTATATCTAAAGCGTTCACTATTGGTTCTTTTTTCGGTGGAGGTTTAAAGGTTGAAAAGGTGGTTCCACCTAAAATCTCTGCCTTATGTTTGCAATGATAAAATTTCTTTACATATTTTCTTCGCAATTAATGTATTCCCAAAGATGAAAACTTGCATATGAATCAAAATAACTTTAAGTTACAGCATGGGCTACTTAATACATTTTAAAACATAACCATAACTAAGCAATCCACAATTTCTCTGTCTACTTACGTCATCAATGTACAGGTCGCGCCCTCTATTAATATTACTCGAAGAAAAACGATTGATTTTTAATATAATTATGGTTACATTTTAGAAAGTATTAAGCATCCCATGCTATAACTTAAAGTTAGTTTTATCGATGTGCAAGTTTTAATCCTTTGGAATACATTAATTGCGAAGAAAATATGTAGAAACCTTTTACAATTGGAAATATATGGCAGATATTTTAGGTGGAGCCATCTTAACGAGCACCGTTAGCAACTTCAGTGAGCTATAAGCAGTGTTGCCCGTCCCTAATTTAGGTCCACTGGTTCCAGGGAAAAGAGAGAACCAGTGCCGTAAGAGAAACACAACCTCCATGCCTCCATGCTTCACCCGGATTCGAACACAGACCCACCTCAGGCAAATGGTCAGAAGCCAGCGTTTAGACCACTGCGTCACAATGGCGGCCACTATTAGTTGCTGTTATTGTCTTAGATTTAAGACTACTAGTTACCGCTCTGCTGGTATAACAGTCTACGCGTTGGCTTCTGGCCATTCATCCAAGATGGATCCGGGTTCGAATCCCGGTAAAGCATTGGTGCTGTGTTTGTCTTACGGCATTAGCTTCTTCTCTTCCCTCGAGCGAGTGACCCTAAATTAGTGATGGGCGACGGCTTACGGCCCATGGAGTTACTCACGGTGGTCGTTAAACTCCTTGACAAAACAAAATACGTCAACCAATTTCGGAAACTCTGAAGATCGTCTTCTCTGCTTATGAATAAGCGGTCTTCAAGCCGCAGGCCTACGTATAAATGTTTCGTGCTTCATTATACGTCCCCGCAGTTGTTCGCAATGAAATTGGTGAATAGATATCACAGATGTGAACACAATGTTGAAACGGTCAGGAAAAGAGCCAACATGACAATTTTCTGACAGTTCTACGTCTTTATTCTGTACAATATAACGTACAAGTTTGTCCGCACCAGCGTCAAATCCGGGTCACCTCACTCCTGAGTAAATGGCTCTCCCAACAGAGCAATACGGGGAATGTACTCTCACGGCTATCAGCCTTTATCATGTGCGTCCTGCGAGGCAGGCACGTCACATCTCCCCCCCCAAAGAGGGGCTGGGGAATGGCCCCGGGTTAGCCGGGATCACGTGTCGCTGCAGGCAATCATTCTATGAAGAAGGTACACTTGAGAAATCCCGGACAATTTTGTGTGTGGAACGTAACATTACACTGATTTATTTTTTCGAAACACTGGAGAAGGGATTCTCATTTTTCCTGTCTCGCCGTGTGGAAAGAACATCACATCATAGCGTGAACTATAACAGCCGGGTCATACTGGAAGTTTGGGTGCCAATATAACGTACAAGTTTGTCCGCGCCGAGCGTCGAACCCGGGACCCCTCAATCCGGAGTAAGTCGCTCTCCCAACTGAGCTACGCGGACATGTGCTCTTACCGCTATCTGCTTTTATCTCATGTGCGTCCTGCGGTGCAGGCACTTCACAACATCACTGAAACATCATTTCATTCATGCACTGTATTTCACTAATTCTTCAACAACTCTGCTTAACATAGATCTCGACTCGTATAAATCGCTACAACTCTACCGTGTATAAATCTCTCAACGACTTCCCGTAAGATATATCACGTAACATACGTTTCCCTATCTTCATTCTGCCCAACATACATATCTGCTTCTCGTATACATTCAATATAAACATTCTATATTCATGTATACCTCTTACTCATGTTGTGGGGGTGGTAGGAGGAAAGAAAGGAAGATCTCAGAGTCATCACATACATTGCACCTTTGCACAGACATATCCACACTCTGAATGGGCGGACTGTTCCATACAAGAAATAATTATTTCCTAATTTTATTCATAATTAACACACGATTTTCCTTATGATGGTGGTTACATAAATACAAGTAGATAGTAGAGCAACAACATTATTATTATATACAAACACATATATATTTTTTTTTCTTCTTCCCCAGAAAAATAAAATATTTTTTTCTTCTTCCCCCAGAAAATGAAAGAGGAAAACAAATTTATGAAGAAGTGAAGTTACATCGACTCACCTAAAGTACAATGTCCTCACGCCGACCTACTGAGAACATAAAAAAAAACTAAAGTTACCTAAATGACACACACACAGAGCAACACTCACAGGAAGATACAGATCAATTTTAAAAGAGAAATTTCCAAGAAAATATTTCTGACTTTTTCTCAACTTCTTTTAAGATGACGTATACATTTATATATATATACATACATATATATATATATATATATATATATATATATATATATATATATATATATATATATATATATCCCTCCTGCATAGGGTCAAGAGAAATGAGAGACCACTTAAGAAAAAAAAATGATCACACAATTTCTCATTTTCTCTAATAGAAAATGCATTGGACTGTTGTCAGTCCTGAATGGAAATTCACATAAATTGGCCAGATTTATGTGTTTCCAGGACTGAGCAACAGGACACTCACTGTCAGTGTTGCCAAATTTTAAATGCTTTTCGGGGACTTAATGTGTATTTCAATAAGAAAAACGACTAAAGAGAAAAAATAATTTTACATGAGTAAACGGAAACTAAAAATAGGTTAAACAGAAGTATGTGTCACAAGTGTGCAATAAATATTCTCTCTTATATTCAAAGTTTAGCTCTTCAGCTGCCAAATTATAAACTTTGCTGATGTGAACTTTTATTTACTATTGATAAATCACACGTCTCCATCTCAAGAAAAAATTCGAGCTCTACGAACATTTATCATATCCTTCATACTTTAGTCAAAACCATTGTTGAAATCTGATCGTGCAGTATGCTGTCCTAGTAGGTGGCACATTAATAGTTAATTTCATTGTTACTCAACAATATATTTTAAATTGTGCCATAACATTTTATATAAACGTCACAGTAACTCGTTGCAATCTGCGTGAATCACGAGACCCTGATGCTAATTATTTTAAAAGCCATTACAAAAAGGCATCTTTGATGTTTTTAAAAAAGTGCATCGTATTGAAATTTGGCTTCCTGTCGATCTCTACAAAAGGGTGGATTACCTGCTGTTGATGAGAGCTTTAAAATGATTTATAACACGATGGGGTGTATCTTGTAGATATCCTAGACGAAAAGCTACCAATCTCTCTCACTAACACACCTGCGATTCAGCTTTTAAAACTTTCTATCTTGCGGTCACATTTTAGCTTGCGCACGCGCAGAGGAACTTTTGCAGTTACATCACATTTCATTGGTTCAGGGTCGTTTCTTACGTTCGTCTAAATCTGAATAATATAAAATAATGATAACAAAAACATACACGGTGTCCATACATGAAGTACACAACTTCAGTATGATATTAAAAATACGATAGAAAACGTATTTTTAATAGCATACTGAAGATTAAAAGTCAAACGACGTGGCAAGTGTTAAAGTTTGCTAAGTCAGATGATATATAGCACTAAGTATCCCATGTAATGAAAAATCTCGTAAAACACGGAACACAACAGACATGGCTTCTCCAGTGGAGAAAGCAGCGTATGTGTTTTGGTTTGCGAAGTCAAAATCTCTGACAACAGTTCATCGAAAGTTCAGAACGGAGTACAAGAGACAGGCGCCCACACGAAGGAGCATCGAACAATGGGTAAATAAATTCAAAGCAACAGGAAGTGTCTTGAAAAACAAAAGCACTGTTTTGTCATTAAAAGTACGTTTTTTATTTACTGTAGCTTTTTTTTTCAATAGCATGCTGAAGTTGTATACTTCATTTATGGGTGACCTGTATATTGGTTTTGAAAGACTAAACAGTCGAAATATTTGCCAATGCTGCCGTCATAGTTTAGTAAATATTTACGTTAATGACTCACGTATCTTCTCTCTCTCACTCACTCTCTCATTGGTTATACGACAAAAACATTCATTAGTCTACCTACAAGCTGAATGTCAGGCATTAGTAAACCTTATTGGTTGTTGTTATGATTTAATTCCACTCAGTATGTACCAAACTGTGGCTCGTTGTGGACGCGAAAAAACGGAATGCGTT
The DNA here is from genome assembly GCA_039090855.1 of Macrothele yani. Taxonomy (NCBI): domain Eukaryota; kingdom Metazoa; phylum Arthropoda; class Arachnida; order Araneae; family Macrothelidae; genus Macrothele; species Macrothele yani. The sequence continues at coordinate 121,463,943 of CM076989.1, forward strand.
GTACATAAGTGAATGTATACTCTCCAATTATTCGATTTACTTCATAACCACAAAGATGTTATCCTGCGAAAGACGCATACCGCAAATTACCTAAAAAGAGTACCAAGGTAACCACTCGATTGTTTTGTGTATTACAAAAGGATGGAGTAGGGAACGCACTTACCAAACTATAGGACGTCCTTTAGGTACTCTTCCTCGGCATTAACACACTTGCCCCACCTTCGTGGACAACTCCTTTTACGCCACCTAGAAACAAAGATGTGAATTATTTGAAGAAACATCTATGGACAAGATGGTTTTCGTTGGAAATGATATAGAAAGAAAGAAAGATTTATATATGTATGAAGTTGAAAGTTCCTCTGACAGAGCTGCACGACTCGTTATCCAACTCTAGAGAAGATACCAGGCTCAGATTATTCAAACTTATGCACCCACCACAAGTCATGCTGAAGAAGAAATTGAAGAATTTTATGAGGAAATTCGTGATCTAAATAATAAAGGTAAGCAGCACTTGAAAATAATTATGGTATATTTCAATGCAAAAATTGGGCAACCACAACAGAATTAAACTTCAGTAGGTAAATTCGGTCACGGCAACAGAAACCAGCGTGGAAATACTCACATTGAGTTTGCAGAGGCAGAAGGGTTTTTCATCTTGAACTCCTTTTTCAAGAAAATCCCACACAGGAAATGGACATGGAGACATCCAAATGGGACGACAAGTGAAATTGATTTTATTATGTGTACCAAAAAATTCGTCATAGAAGACTGCAGTGTGCTAAACAAGTTCAATACAGGTAGGGACCATAGATTGGTGAGATGTAAGATGCACCTCAACACTAAACTTGAACGTGGCAAGCTCATAAGACAAACAAAACCTATTGACATAACCAATCTTAAAAAACACCATAATACCTTCAAATTGGAACTGAAGAACAGATTCTCTGCTTTAGAAGGCCTAACATCGGAAGAAGTGGATATTTCTGAAGTTAGCAGAAAAGTAACCAAAGCTCTTATGGAAACAGCAACAAAATTAGCTGGGTCTAAGGACAAGTTGCATGTGAACAAATTATCAGGAAGAACCAAAATGTTGATGCAAAAAAGAAGAGAGATGAGGACAACTAAAGACGATGTGACTTCCAAAGTGGAATATATAGAGCTATGCAAGACAGTACGAAAAAATATCACTGAAGACGTAAGAAACTTCAACTGTGAACTAGTGAGGAAAGCAATTGAAAACAACCAAAGCCTAAAGATAGCAAAGGGAAATCTCAGTAAGGGAAGAAAACAGATTATGGCACTGAGAAAAGAAGATGGTTCTGTAACAAGAAATAGAGGCGAAATTTTGACAAGAGTGAAAGATTTCTACTCCAAATTATATGAGAGGGATGATGCATGTACTCCAGACATCATGAAAGGTACCAGTACCAGAGTTCCTCCAGTCCTCCCAGCAGAAGTTGCACATGCAATCAAGAACATGAAGCGGGAAAAAGCTCCAGGAGAAGATGGAATTACTGTAGACATCATACAAGAAGCAAGTGGAGAAATCGAAACAGTACTCGCCCAAATTTTCACTCGATGCCTTAATGAAGGGAAGATTCCTGAGGATTGGAACAACGCTACAATGATCCTGCTGCATAAAAAAGGTGACATTGAGGATCTCAGGAACTACAGACATATCAGCCTCCTATCAGTGGTTTATAAAATCTTCACTAAAGTTCTTTCACACCGCTTGAAGGTAACACTGGACATGGCTCAACCGAGAGAACAAGCTGGATTCAGGAGTGACTACAGCACAACAGACCATATCCACGTACTGAGAGAACTAATTGAAAGAGCGAGGGAATATGAACTTCCATTGTGCATGGCTTTTATCGATTATTATCGATTATTAAAAATCCTTCGATTCGGTGAAACCATCAGCAGTTACAATGGCTCTGAAATCCTGCGGTATTGAATATGCATACATTAATATTATTAATAACATCTATGAAAATGCAAGTGCAAAGATTAGGCTGTTTGAAAATACAACACACATAAAAATTGGAAAGGGAGTGAGACAAGGTGACACCATATCTCCGAAGCTCTTTAATGCCTCATTGGAAAATGTCTTTCAATCACTGAACTGGGAAAACAAAGGGATAAAAATAATTAGAGATTATCTAACCCACCTTCGTTTTTCTGATGACGTAGTCATTTTTGCAACTATCAGAGCTGCAGAGTATGATCCAGGAACTTGCTGACAAGAGTAAAGAAGTGGGATTAAAAATGAACTTTCAGAAGACAAAAGTGATGTTCAATGCTTTTACAAGAAATGAAGATTTACCGATTGATGGAGAAAAGCTGGAGATAACAGACACGTACGTTTATCTTGGACAGCAGATATCAAGTGAGGGTCACATTGATGAAGAAATTAATCGGCGTACAAAGCTTGCCTTAAGAGGTTTTGGAAGAAACAGAATAATTTTCAAGAGCAATATACCATTATGTCTTAAAAGAAAAGTGTTTGATCCATGCATCCTTCCAGTGCTTACGTATGGTGCAGAGACGTGGACCTTAACTAAAAGAGACATACAAAGGCTGCAGACAACTCAAAGGAGCATGGACAGGTGCATGCTTGGTGTAACCAGGAGAGATAAGAAGAGGAACTCGCGGATCCGAAAAATGACAAGAGTGGAAGACATCATGATCAGAGGTAAATTCCTGAAATGGCAATATGCTGGACATACTGCCAGAAAGACAGATCATCGATGGACAGCCGAAATTTTAGATTAGATTCCAAGGGACAGGAAAAGACCCAGAAGAAGACCACATGGGATATGGGTGGATGAAATTTTAAAGTATGCGGGAGTGACATGGAGGAGACTGGCACAAGACAGACCGTTGTGAAGGAAACTTGGGGAGAACTTCGTCCAGCAATGGATTGATAATGGCTGACAATGATGATGATGATGATGATATACGAACGTTGAAGAATGTGTTTCTGTACGCCAAATTAATTAGAAGACGATAAAAAGTGAAATCGTTTATTAGGCGTATAAACGATGAGAAAATAAGGAGATGCCAGCTTAACGGATGCGTAGATAACCCTTACGCATCCATTACGTTCTACATCGGGATGACAAAAAGATCAATCCAGATCCGTATTTCTGAGCAGCAAAGGGACGTTAAGGCTGGAAAACGTACGACAGCCCTAGCCCGTGATTTTGCAACTGAGGGGGCAGTACCCAGATGTAGAGACTTTAACAAAGTAGCACCTTACGATAGCGCATGAGCTACTGCGCTACGCGAAACCATTGGGATCATCACGCGACGGAATGTGTGCAACAAGGACGTAACCACGAGTCTTCCTTTGATATGGCACCGGCTTCTTGAAGTTACACGTGAGCACCCGACCCTTGGATCAAACCACTCGTGACATCGTGCAAGTGTCTTGCTTATTTTGAATTTGCTTATATTCTTAGAAGTATATTTTTCCAGTTGTTTCTGCGTTGTTAACTACTAAATGCCTGATAAAGCTACCCGGTGGTAGCGAAAGCTAGCATCTCTTTATTTTATCACGCCTAATAAACGGAGTTCACTTTTTATCGTCTTCTCGAAGGAAAGATTTTACACAGGCGCAATTATATAAATAGTAATTTCAAATAAAGCACACTATTGTTCGTGGAAATTTCAGCACCAAGAAAGAATCGCGCTATTCAAATGAACTTTATATCACAGATTCCACATGTTACAGGAAATAACTGATTACATTTGTAGCAATATTTTTTTCACTTCAAGCCTTAGTACCGTGTGAAGCCACCTAGAGGAACAGTAACAGCATCTGCAGGTCATGGCACAGAACGGAAGAGGGTTTTGATATCGCCCAGGGGAATGACCTGCCAGGCTACTTCTACGAGAGTCCAGAAATCATTTGTGGTGACAGGTGGAGGCGCTTAAAGAGCCAGTCGGTTAGCTACGATGTCCCAGACATATTCAATCGGGGACATATCCGGCGAACGTGCAGGCCAATGAAGAAGCGGTATCTGTCGTGAATGGAAGGGGTCATGGAAATTCCGAGCCACACGTGCCGAGAATTGTCCTGCAGGAATATGGCGCCAGGACAACTCGGAAGGAAGGGTATCACCTCTGCCTCGAAAACATCCCTGATGTATCGCTGGCCGTTGAGGGTTCTCTTAATTCCTATAAAGCGAGATCGCAAATTGAACCCAATGACGCCCCAAACCATGACTAATTTCCTATCAGAAGAGATCGCTAATTAAACCCAATGGCGCCCCAAAACATGGCTCATTTCCTATGAGGAGAGATCGCGAATTGAACCCAATGGCGCCCTAAACCATGACTCATTTCCTATCAGAAAAGATCGCGAATTGAATCCAATGGCGCCCCGAACCATGACTCATTTTCTACCAGGAGAGACCGCGAATTGAACCCAATGACGCCCCAAACCATGACTCATTTCCTATCAGGAGAGATCGCGAATTGAACCCAATGGCGCCCCAAACCATGACTCATTTCCTATCTGGTGAGATCGCAAATTGAACCCAATGGTGCCCCAAACCATGACTAATTTCCTATCATGAGAGATAGTGAATTGAACCCAATGGCGCCCCAAACCATGACTCATTTCCTATCAGGAGAGATCGCGAATTGAATCTAATTGCGCCCCAAACCAGGACTCATTTCCTATCAGGAGAGATCGCGAATGGAACTCAATGGCGCCCCAAACCAAGACGCCTGGCGTTGGGCCAGTTGGACGCTGCAAGGTGCCGCTCATCACGATGTCTTTGAACACGTATGCGATCATAAGTTGAATCGTCGCACGTCAGAAAACACGACTATTTCCCAATCAGCCAGCCAATATCTGTATTCCCGACCCCATTGTAGCCTGATGCGTCCGTGGAGGAGGGTCAAAGGACTTCTCAGCAATGGGCTGATATAGACCAATCATCTCTAAAGCAGACGACGTAGAACTGTGCTGGAGGACAAATCCTAATGCGGTGCTAACACTGCGGATGCCGCTGTGCGATCGGTCACTGCCATGCGGTAGAGGTATCTGTCATCCATGCAGGCGAGCGATTTTGGGGTTCGTTTCCCGGATATCTGTGAGTTCGAGCCGCATTTTCCACTGACGTCACGCATCACTGTACTAGCGTTTTGTCCCGTCCGAACAGCAATTTCGCAGACGAGAAACCCATCTTCTCTCATGACAGCAATCCTTCCTCGCTCAAATTCCGTACGGTGTTCATAATGCGACCTTCATCAGCGAAGATGCGACCTTCATCAGCGAAGATGCGACCTTCATCAGCGAAGAGGGAAAGTGAGACACAAGGAACCCCTTTTCGACTCAATGTCGGCTCTTCACTGATTGCAACATCTGGTTTGAGTCATTCCTTTATTCTCAAGAGCTAACATTTCGGAAGGCGTTTCTCCGAATCCGCATGCCCATTTTCACTGATATTGTAATCATTTGCATGTCTTATTCTGTTTTACGCATCGTGTAAGTTTCAAGCTAATGCCTAGAGTCTCTCACGGCGTTGCGATTTTCACAAATAGTACTGTATATTGTTATTTCGATAGCTTCTAATTTACGCCGCCAAGAGCTAAAGTTATGCTTCGAAAAGATGAAAAATGGCTTCCCACATAGCACAGAATATTTAGTATATGTTATAAGTACGTAGCACTGAAACATAGAGACTTTTCAGATACGTTGCGCAATGTAACAGTAATGTTTCAGAAACTTTACATTTACGTCAAAATATCCTCAAACGTTGCATAACTTTGAAACATAATCGATACGTTTCAGTGAAAGATCTTTGTGACTTCAACGTACCAACTTCATGTTACTCTTATGTATTTGAAAGATATTTATGACATCATCATATTACTATTACGTATTTACTATACGTTGAACATTATAGTTTTAATACACTTTGTAAAATCACAATAAAAAATGTTACCCTCGATAGCTGTTTCAAAAGCAATAACAGTCGTATTACGAGTTTTTTACGTTTTCACAGGGTCAACGCAGTCCGCTGTCCATTTAGGAAGAGTGGCAGCGTTTATATATTGATAACAAAACAAATAAAAATCGGTCCCAAATGAGGGTGTTGAATTTCTATTGTATATGTGGAATAGACTATATTTTAGAGACAAAAAGAAAGAAAATCAAATTCGTCATTTCTCTAAATACCTACCAATAAGAAATTTCTCAGCTTCAAGTAAAAAAACAAAACATGCTGGTATAGTATACTAATGCAACAACACAGCCATCTACTTAGATTTTATAAAATGCTTTAACGGAATGCACTGGAGTGCAAAAATTTAGGATGAGACGGTTTTTCGAATGTAACGTCGTGCAGAAGTGTTCCACATCGACTCAAATCATACCATAAGATCCCCAAGATGTAAGAATATGGGACAAGTGAGCAAAACCGTCCAAACAAGGAATCCAAAGGATACAAGGCACTTTATTGAAAAGGTAGCTTCGAGCACAACTAGACAGCAGACAAAAACGTCCATGTGACAGGCGGCTGCCAAGAAAAATCCAGTCTTTAGTATGGGATATGATCACCCCTGACTGCGTTGCATGATTTACAACGTCCGTCCATGCTGAGGACGAGGTTGTTAAGGAGCTGTTGAGACATACTGGCCCATTCCTCTTGTAGCGCCAATCGCAGCTACGGAATCGTTGCTGGCAGCTGGCGACGTACTGCCAAGCGTCTCCCGAGAAGGTCCCGCACGTGGTCGGTTAGATTTAGGTCCGGGGACTTTGCGGGCCAATCCATGCATTGAATATCTTCACTCTCCAACAGCTCTGCGACAGCCAATGTACGATGAGATGTAGCGTTGTCGTCCATAAAGAAAAACTCAGGACCCACAGCACCTCTAAACAGACGCACGTGAGGCCGGAGATCCTCTGTACAATAGCGGACACCAGTGACTGAACCTCCTTGGAAGATGTGGAGGTCAGTACGGCTACCAAGCATGATACCGCCCAAACGAAAACCCCGACACCTCCAAACCGGTCCCTTTCGATGATGTTGGAGGTGTGATTGCGTGCTCTCTGCTCCCTCCAGATGTGTATACGTCCAGAATCGCTCGTCAGACTAAATCAGCTCTCATCCGTAAAGAGAACTCGACCCCATTGCTGATGCGTCCAGTTCTTGTGTTCCTGGCACCACAGAAACCGCTGTCTCCGATGAGCAGGCGTTAACGGCACACACCGTACTGGTCGTCGTGCAAATAGACCACCTTTGTGCAGCCTCCTGGTCACGGTAAAACGCGATAACGGACGTCCTGTTGTCTGTTGCATGTGCCTTGCGATTTCTCCCGCTGTCTGTCGTCTGTCTCTTCTCGCCTGTAGGACAATATACCGGTCATCCGCCGCTAGGTTGCTCGTGGACAACTACTGCTAAACTCTCGGACAGTTGTTCCTGTCCTTTGAAACGCTCTCCAAGCTCGTGAAACGATACTGTGAGCGATCCCGAACTCCTCGGCCACACTAGTCACACTACGACCTTCTTCCAACTTCCCAATGACGTGACCTCGGGTAAAGTCATCCAGATGTCGTCTACTGGATTGCCTATTGGCCATATCACACGGTGGCAGCAACTCGACATTGTTCAAACCGATGTACACCGTGCAATAGCGTTCACCGCATTGCTGAGTGTACACCGCCCGTGTGCTTTATACCCTTCCGACACTCCCCTACGTCATGATGCATATATGCGCATGCCCTACCGTACCGGAACCTAGTCTATCGCTTGAGTGGTATTTCGGTCCGTTCTGCCTGCTCGTTCCTCTGTTATGCTAATTTCTCCTCTTCGTCCTTAATTTTTGCACACCAGTATGTTAATCCAAGTAACTGGCCAGCTCGAGTATGACAGTATCACCAAATAATATCCCAGTTGCACATGGAAATACGACTGCGAGAGTGCTTCGGTGAAATGACATAAATGCGCATGCGCATCCACCCAGTTGCCAAACAAAAATTTTTAAATATCGCCGGAATGTAACATCAAGGTAGCAATTATGTCCAATGGAAACAATAAAACAGTAGTATAGGTGAATACTATTTTTAACGTAACCGTAATGTACAAAGAGTTATGTTCCAAAATAGATGTTGCTGAAACGTAATTGTAAGATATCTATGAAAGTGTAACGAAAATGAGAGATTGTAACATTATTGATACGTATCGGAAACGTTTTGTGCTGTGTGGGTTTAAGAGTCTTTCATTTAAATTCAAATATTTTTCAAATCTGACTAATAGACGTGGAGACGTGGTTGTGTCATATACTCTAATACAAATTCCTTGATTAGTTCCTGAATGTACGTAAACTTTTTTTTTCTCCTTAAGCGAATTTTACATAAACTTAAGGCTACATTTCACTCATGAATGAATGTCTTGTGGCAACAGGAATTGAGGTCGAAAGTAGAATGACGTATGCGTTTAACAGAGACAAGAAGGATGTTTTACGATGTAAGCTCATGCCAATGGTGTAGCGCAGAGTGGCAAACGTTTCTGACACGACGGAGAACAATTGAACGTGCAGCGCCATCTATGAACGTGGGGAGATAGCAGATAATAGATGCCTATTGTGGAAAGTACGAATGTTTGATTCAATTCATAATGCACTGCAGAAATTAAGTAGAAAGAATATCAGAGTTCGACCCGATAACTCTCTAGATCAAATTGTAGTTAGCCAAGTGCTCATATCCAAGAAAAAACAAAGAAGGCTAGTAAGCAGTAAAATACAAGCCCATATCGCGTCCAGCCATATACACAGAGCAGAATAAAAAAAGAAAGATAACTGCTAAATAGGAAAATTCCGTGGCACATACACTTAAATCTTAATGATATATCAACATCTTAAAGATTTAGCACTGAAATACTCGCGCAAACACAATAGTTACTCCCTACAATGGCGACTTTCTACAGGGTGATTGTAAACTCCTTCAACAAAACAAGAGGGGTGATAGACACATCAAGACACACAATATTTGCAATGGAACATAGGACCGCATTCCACTCCTGGTGCCAGAAAATAGCACGTTCGAAAAACGCCTAGCAGGCACACGTAGTTCCGACCAGTGCATGAGAAGCACAAGATGCAAATCAGGTGCGCTGAACACATGCGTTGACGATGAGGAGGAAACAGTTAAAAACGCAGCCGGACCTGTTCAGCGATATTCGTGAAGGGCATGGAGGACACATACGACATATCCTGGGCGGTGGATTGGACGCGGTGAACCTGTGGCTTGGCCTTCACTCTCCCCGGAGCTTAATCCACTGGACTTCTTCTTCTGGGAGCATATGAAAACATTCGTGTACGAGACACCCGTGGACTCCATGGAAGATCTCGTCACGCGAATCGCTGTTGCTGCGGACAAGATCAACACCACTCCGGGAGTCTACGAGAGGGTGCGACAGACCTTCATTCGCCGGTGTGGGCTGAGCAACGACGCCTTTGAACACCAATTTGAGCAACTCCTTTGAGTCTTTCTCTGATGCGATTGGAACTGTGCAACTCATAAATTAGGTGTGTCTCTTTGTATTCACTGTTGAAGGCACAACGTGGATCTGTAACTTTACTCTTTTCTGGCACAAGGAGTGGAATGCGGCTCTAACTTCCATTGCAAATATTGTTCGTCTTGATGTGTACTATCACCCCTCTTGTTTTGTTGAAGGAGTTTACAATCTCCAATGTCTTTGGTTCAGGCTGTCACCCGTTAGATGCATTCTGATGACTTTGGTTATGCTGGCTGGTTTTCATTACATGTGCTGACTAGCTCACGTGAGATTGATTCAATATCTTGATGAATGTTTTGAATTTATTATTAGAAGTTTTGAGTCTCCCGTTAAGAAACTCGCTCTCGTTAAAAGTCGATTTGTCTGTTAAGCTGTTTTGGAGATAGAAGATAATGATAATCAAATAAATATGCAGACAAATGGATGCCATATTAATCAGGCAAGTTCTAGTTATATTGACGTCTATCTGCTCGCATATTTATTTGATCATAATTTATTTCTAAAGAGTTATTTCTTCAGGTGACTTGCCTTCTGCTCGCTGCTGCTAAGATGAGGGATAATCTGAGTCTTTAAACTCAGATTATCTTGGAGGTTCTTCGTTCTGGTGATGTAACGGTAACATACCTGAACGTAAATCGGGAGCTGCGGTTTCGATTACCGATGCAAGTTTCAAGTTTTCTGAGGCATGCATGTATAGAAGTTAAAGTTCAATCTACCTACACAAATTTAGAAGATGTGAATCCGTTTATTGGTGTAAATATGACACGGATGTTAAGACAGATAATATCCGAAAACTTGAACATTTCGCGTTCTTGGAAAGGGAATCGAACCCTCATCTCCCGGATAGCGCCAGAGTCGCTCCAGGACGACCAAAATTTTCAAGTTTTCGGATATTATCTAACTTAACATCCATGTCATATTTACACCAATAAACGGATTTAAATATTCCAAATTTGTATTGTACAATGGCGAGATCCCGTATTTCATTCTTTGATTTCAATTTAGCTGATCATAAATTCTGTCAAGTTGAAGTTTTCAAGGATACTGAAAAATAAATAAATAAGCGTGAAGGACACCGTCTCTGTACGAACAAATGAATAAGAAATTCAAAGAACTGAAAGCCGTAAAGCTTTTAATCAATTACTTTCGGGCCATTTTGGTCCCATCTTCAGATGTGAAGTGAACATTCAAACAGCGCTGCTATTTATACAAACCAGGGCAGTATGGTTAAACATAGTATGTGTGTGTTACGTCAGCGATGCTTAAAGTGGAGCCCCTCCCCCCGTTTTGTCCAATCTCCTCTTGGTGATTATACAGTATAATATTTTTCAATACAGGTGGTAAATCACATGGTATATAGTCTTTACAACATTCGTTACGGGCTTTACAAATAAATAGACTTCCAGTCAATAACAGCAATGAGTGGGATCTTGGCGTTACTACTGTAGGATTATTGCATGGTCTCAGTCCGGGTAGAAAGTTCTATCGTTGACAGTTCGCGCCAAGGCAGTATTTTGAAGCCCTGCCTTGATGTATTTGTGTTCCCGGATTCTGCAAGCAAAACTACGAGCTGTAGATCCGATATAGCAAGAACAAAGGTGGTCTGTCCCATCAAGTTAGGGAATGCTGTAAATACCCCATTTTTGCTCTTCCGGGGTTCTTTCTAGATCCTTTCAGATCATGGTTAGCATATTGATACTGAAAAATATTTAGTGCTATAACGCAACTCTTTTTCGTGTGCAAGATTGGTGTTACGCTATGTCTAACACCATGACTAAGGAAATATTGAACTAAATGAGAATACGATGCAATAGTTGCACAGGATAATTCAAATTAAGCTTTTACGACCAGACGAAACATATACAGAAGTCAAACTTACGATAACCTTTTATTGGTCCAGCAACGATTGAGGAAATCCACAATATAGCACTGCTAGTATTACACTTCATATCATCATCATCATCATTGTCAACCATTATCAATCCACTGCTGGACGAAGGTCTCCCCAAGTTTCCTCCACAACGGTCTGTCTTGTGCCAGTCTCCTCCATGTCACCCCTGCATACTTTCGAATTTCATCCACCCATCTCCCATGTGGTCTTCTTCTGGGTCTTTTCCTGTCCCTTGGAATCCAATCTAAAATTTCGGCTGTCCATCGATGATCTGTCCTTCTGGCAGTATGTCCAGCCCATTGCCATTTCAGGGATTTAACTCTGATCATGATGTCTTCCACTCTTGTCATTTTTCGGATCCACGAGTTCCTCTTCTTATCTCTCTTGGTTACACCAAGCATGCACCTGTCCATGCTCCTTTGAGTTATCTGCAGCCTTTGTATGTCTCTTTTAGTTAAGGTCCACGTCTCTGCACCATACGTAAGCACTGGAAGGATGCATTGATCAAACACTTTTCTTTTAAGACATAATGGCATATTGCTCTTGAAAATTATGCTGTTTCTTCCAAAAGCTCTCCAGGCAAGTTTTGTACGCCGATTAATTTCTTCATCAATGTGACCCTCACTTGATATCTGCTGTCCAAGATAAACGTACGTGTCTGTTATCTCCAGCTTTTCTCCATCAATCGATAAATCTTCATTTCTTGTAAAAGCATTGAACATCACTTTTGTCTTCTGAAAGTTCATTTTTAATCCCACTTCTTTACTCTTGTCAGCAAGTTCCTGGATCATACTCTGCAGCTCTGATGGGCTAGTTGCAAAAATGACTACGTCATCAGCAAAACGAAGGTGGGTTAGATAATCTCCATTAATCTTTATCCCCTGGTTTTCCCAGCTCAGCGACTGAAAAACACCCTCCAATGTGGCATTGAAGAGCTTCGGAGATATGGTGTCACCTTGTCTCACTCCCTTTCCAATTTTTACGTGTGTTGTATTTTCAAACAGCCTAATCTTTGCACTTGCATTTTCATAGATGTTATTAATAATATTAATGTATGCATCTTCAATACCGCAGGTTTTCAGAGCCATTGTAACTGCTGATGGTTTCACCGAATCAAAGGCTTTTTCATAATCGATAAAAGCCATGCACAATGGAAGTTCATATTCCCTCGCTCTTTCAATTAGTTCTCTCAGCACGTGGATATGATCTATTGTGCTGTAGCCACTCCTGAATCCAGCTTGTTCTCTCGGTTGAGCCATGTCCAGTGTTACCTTCAAGCGGTGTGAAAGAACTTTAGTGAAGATTTTATAAACTACTGATAGGAGGCTGATAGGTCTGTAGTTTCCGAGATCCTCAATGTCACCTTTCTTATGTAGCAGGATCATTGTAGCGGTGTTCCAATCCCCAGGAATCTTTCCTTCATTAAGGCATCGAGTGAAAATTTGGGCGAGTACTGTTTCAATTTCTCCACTTGCTTCTTGTATGATGTCTACAGTAATTCCATCTTCTCCTGGAGCTTTTCCCCGCTTCATGTTCTTGATTGCATGTGCAACTTCTGCTGGAAGGACTGGAGGAACTCTGGTACTGGTATCTTTCATGATGTCTGGAGTGCATATATCATCCCTTTCATATAATTTGGAGTAGAAATCTTTCACTCTTGTCAAAATTTCGCCTCTATTTCTTGTTACAGAACCATCTTCTTTTCTCAGTGCCATAATCTGTTTTCTTCCCTTACTGAGATGTCCCTTTGCTATCTTTAGGCTTTGGTTGTTTTCAATTGCTTTCCTCACTAGTTCACAGTTGAATTTCCTTACGTCTTCAGTGATACTTTTTCTTACTGTCTTGCATAGCTCTATATATTCCACTTTGGAAGTCACATCTTTAGTTGTCCTCATCTCTCTTCTTTTTTGCATCAACATTTTGGTTTTTCCTGATAATTTGTTCACGTGCAATTTGTTCTTAGACCCAGCTAATTTTGTTGCTGTTTCCATAAGAGCTTTGGTTACTTTTCTGTTAACTTCAGAGATGTCCACTTCTTCCGATGTTAGGCCTTCTAAAGCAGAGAACCTGTTCTTCAGTTCTAACTTGAAGGTATTATGGTGTTTTTTAAGGTTGGTTATGTCAATAGATTTTGTTTGTCTTATGAGCTTGCCACGTTCAAGTTTAGTGTTGAGGTGCATCTTACATCTCACCAATCTATGGTCACTACCTGTGTTGAACTTGTTTAGCACACTGCAGCTAAATGTGTAACAAAAATTCTATGACGAATTTTTTGTTACACATAATAAAATCAATTTCACTTGTCGTCCCATTTGGATGTCTCCATGTCCATTTCCTGTGTGGCTTTTTCTTGAAGAAGGAGTTCAAGATGAAAAACCCTTCTGCCTCTGCAAACTCAACGAGAGTATTTCCACGCTGGTTTCTGTTGCCATGACCGAATTTACCTACTGAAGTTTCATTCTGTTGCCGTTGCCCTATTTTTGCATTGAAATCTCCCATAATTATTTTCAAGTGCTGCTTACCTTTATTATTTAGATGACAAATTTCCTCATAAAATTCTTCAATTTCTTCTTCAGGATGACTTGTGGTGGGTGCATAAGTTTGAATAATCTGAGCCTGGTATCTTTTCGAGAGTTGGATAACAAGTCGTGCAGCTCTGTCAGAGGAACTTTCAACTTCTACAACTTTATCCTTCAGTTTCTTGTTTATTATAAATCCAACACCACTAGTTCTGCCCGTATCTGTCCCACGATAGTAGAAGAGATGTCCACTTTTCAGTTCGATGAGATCTTCTCCTTTTCTCCTTACCTCACTTAGCCCCACGATGTCCCACTTGATACTTTGTAGTTCCTCTTCCAATTCAAGAAGCCTTGAATCAGAAGATAGGGAGCGTCCATTGTAAGTAGCCAAGGTCAGCATCAGATGGCAGCCTAGTCCGGTTCTCCGGGGATTCTTAGCACCCTCTGCCTTCATGTCGCACTGGCCGCTGCCTTGGCCAGGTACATTCCAGCTGCCGGAGACTGAGGGCCAAGATTTAAGTTGTGGAATCATTTTGGAGGGGTTTGGCCATAACTCACCACGCTGGCCAAGCGGGTTGGTGAGTGTGGGATAGAATTTCCTCTAATCCCGATGGTATAGTTATACCGCTATGGGCGGCCGTCAGAGCCCCTTTAGTGGGAACAGGATGCACCACGAGAAGGCGGGGTTGACATTTGTCAAGGAGAGGCTGTGATGTTACGCATCACCTGACCTTACACTTCATATATAATACTTTAATTATCTATCGTACAATCTAGCTTAACAAAGATCGAACATCTCCACACACACACACACATACACTAAGTAACTGCTATATCGTCCTTTTCATCTATTGTTCTTATTACATTCATACGTCACTCTCTCTGACTTCAAAAGTGTTGCCAACCTCATTCATGTGAGAGAGAAGATATCACGTTAAGTTTAGAAAGTGCAAAAGAGAACAAACTTAAATTTACATAGGAAAAGGAACTAAAAATGAAGGTTACATTAGAATATACGTCACAGTGCATTCCTGAATTAGTTGTGTTCAGAGTCAAATTACTGGACGATTCATTGATATAGGACAACAACCAGTGGAGTATAAGTGACCTATGACAGATATGAATGAAGTCAAAATATGTAAGTAATTTTGCTTTCTCTAAATCTCTAGACGTATTCTTGAAGTGATATTCATCTATGCTTGGTTACGGACATTTCCAGCTACTCATTTAATTAATTTTACGGATTATCACGTTAACGCTATGGAACGTGTCAGTCGAAGCCGGATTCTTGTTCACCGAATGAAGCATTAGCAAGTAGATAAATAATTCAAAAAAATTGGTAAAACATTCTGCAGCTTAATGGATATAATGATAACATAAGCATGTTCCGCTTTTTCTTAAATTTGTTAAAAACGATGTGATTCAATTCATACCAGGTTTTTCGCTTCATAAGGAATTCTCCATAAAGGAAAAGAAAAAGTAACTTTGTCCAATTGGAGTCAAACTGAAATACATGTTCTGTAGTGTATACTTTGCATCAGAAACATGCATTTCTGATACAGACAAAGAAATGATGACTTCTGTAAACCTTCGAGTCGTGTGACAAAAGTTATGGACTGCCGTGTTTGTAAAATTGGAAGCAAAACACAAATCATAAGGAAAACTTTGTAGTAAGAGAAATGCCGAATATTAAAATCGTAGAAGCTGAGCGATGGATGAACAAAATCAATACAGACCCCATAGGAAAACAGTGACTATTTCCTGAACTTTCGTGTCTCAAGCAAACTAAAAAGAAATCGTTATTCCAGTGCAAAAGCCTTGTAAAAGAAGGACATACTTTCAGGAGAGGAAACTTTAATACAACCTGTCTCTCAAGGTGCATCACAAATTGAGAAGCCTATGTTTGTTTTATTTTAAGTGGGACTGCAACGAATTTCTACGTTTAAAGGTTTCGGCGACTATTCTGGAGAAAAATAAAAAGATATTATTTTGAAATATGCATTCAAACATAAAACGAATGCAGAAAACAAGTTATGTTGTTCTCAGCCAAAGGAAGAACTTCGACATAAAATCGAAATGTATTTCGCAATATTGTTTTACCCTATTTTATTATATTTTTCAAATGCATAATGTATATTTCAAAATGCATAAACGGAAACTGAATTTTTAGCTTGTGTTTTATATGTTTTGAAGCGGGTGGCAACGAAATACTGTGTTTTATGGCATTTTAAACATGGACACAAAGCCATTAAGAACTTTCGTTTCATTTAATTTTTTGCCTTCCAGAATATTACCGAAAGTTGCGTTTTCCTTTGTGTATTATCTTCGTAAACAGAGGCAAATGTGGATTAACTGAACTGTACGGTTTTATTTCGAGACGAGGTGTTACTGTACTTATCAATTTCTATACCTGCATGTACAATCGTGGCCAAAAGTCCTGCACTGGTAGACCAAAAGTCATTTTTTGATGTTTGAAGTAAACTTATACAACGTAATGGTAACTGCAGGAATACATATTATACATCATTTTAAAGGAAATATTATGCTGAATTTAAATATGTTTACAGAATGTTATTACCAGTAATAGAAGTGAAGTTACAAGCAAATGTACAGCGTCTAGTCATAAAAAGCAAAAAATAGTGGAATTTGTGAAATTAGTGTACAATGCATTTAGCATAAAATTACTGTACAGTACATTATTGGAACTGGCAGGACACTTGAAATAACTTACCAACAAGTAAAATATGATTTAATATTTAATTGGATAACCACGGTTCCTTAGTAACAAATTGCACCTTCTTGGCATAGAACTAATGAGCTCCTTTTAAGACTCCTCTTAAGACGTCCCCATTAATCCCACTATCAGTATTACGCTCAGTGATCTCTTCTCTATTCTTATCTCTTACCCTTTCTCTACAATTAAGTTATTAATTCTTGCCTAGTTTTTTTCCTAACATTAATCCCTCTTAATTGGCACTCTTGCCTAAGATCTTTAATTGTAAAACGCGCATAACTATCTCCCATTTTGCTTAAACTTCTTAGAATTTTAAGAGTCTGATTTTATATATTTCACATTAAGCTTCCATTCCAAAAACCATTCTTATATACATTCTTGATAATCTTCCACTCCAAAAATTATCATTACATACACTTTTGATAATCTTCCATTCCAAAAACTATCATTACATACACTGCTTCCATTCCAAAAACTATCATTACATACAAGCTTTTTTCATTAGGAACTATAAAGATAAAATTAATTGGTATGAAATAGTGATTAATGGAAATTTATCTGATGATTTCATTAATGATAATTATAAGAGACTGGTTATATATTTGTTAGCAAAATTATGTCAGAAAATTTAAATCTTTTTATCTTTCTATAATTTTTTAGGGGTACTCATTTTGAGTTACCCTTTTTTTTAATGCATTTTTATGAGCATCTCTTACAGATGTTATAATCAATAAAAATTATTAATCCTTCATTAAATGTTGATTTTTTCATTTTACATTATTGTTTCCATAGGGAAATGAATTATTTTCATTTTTGATGATTTTTGATTGATTTTAACTGTTTTTTGTGTTAAAAATGGATGTATTTTTGTGATTTTTGGACGTTTCCCTCTTTGTAGGGTAGAAACCCCATTATTATACAACTAGTGTTTCGTGACACAAAATCACACAACTGCATCATTTGAACAGCTGTTTCCACAACTTTGATACGGCGTAGAGGGTTGTCGGCACTTTTCTTTTCCAATGCTTACACCATCTTCATTTTCGTTTCAGAAGAAACTTTGGAGTCTAGAAAGGCCCAACAAGTGTTTCACTTAAGTACCACAAATGTCCTGAGATGCTTTTAGCTACAGCATCCGTAATGAATTTGTTTCCTTGTATTTATGAAACTACTTTAAGAGTTTTAGGTCATTATTAGGAGCTGATGCTCCACAGGGAGAAGTATAGCAATACTTGAGATAAATCGGTAGCATAAACACGATAAAGACTTGAAGTCTATAGAGTTCTGAGGCAGTTAGTTTGAACTGCAAGCGAACCAAGTAGATCTTCATACTGTATATTAACTTAGTCATCCACCTAGCTTGTTGTAAAGCTCCAGGAGTTTGAATGTCGTTCCTCTTTGCATTGTTATTTCTTAGGAATAGGAGAGAGAGAGTTGTAGTAATTCCTTGTATTCATCCCTCGGTTGAAATGTAAGCTGATCCTTGATGAACTTGACAAGATCATCTTTCAGTCGATTTAATTGTTAAGCCACAGAATCTTTTATAAAGGTTTCAACAAGACTCAAAAATATCATGGGTTGTGTGACGTATATTCTAAATTAACTTTCCTTTTTAGTTTCTTTCCCTATGTAAATCTTGAGTTTGTTCTGTTATTCTTCACTCTCAACGTAATATCTTTCTCTCAAACAAATACGTTTGGCAACACAATTGAGGTTGAATGAACGTGACGTATGCCTGAGTTTTGATAAGAACAAGAGATAAAAACGACGACTAATCTATTGCTTGAGAGCGTTGGGTTGTAAACTGATTATTGAAAGGAGCATTATTGAAAAGAGCGTTGTGTTAAAAGCGTTGTGTGGTGTGTGGAGAGTTTAGTGCAATATGCTATGCTACGGTGTGTTTGCTACATCCTGAATAAAGCATCTTTTCTGTAAGTGTGACTTCTGTTGTTTACATGTTTCGTCTGGCCGTTAAGGTTTCTTTCATTTAGGAACTATTTCTTAGTATGTTGCTGTTTTAAATTAACGTAGAAGTAAGACAAGACTTCTTCGTCATATTGGCGCCCGAACGGGGAAAAAATGATGGAGAAATTTACTTCGTTATAATGGCGCCCGAACTTTCCGGATGACCCGGCCGTTCAAAATCTCGCAATGGTGTGATGTTCTTTCCACACCGCGAGAGAGGAAAATTAAGAGAATCCCTTCTCCAGCGCTTCGAAAAATAAAAATTTGTGATGTTGCATTCCACACACCAGATTGACTGGGAGTTCTCAAGTGCACGTTCTACAGCGGATGGCTGCCTACGACGATTCATGGTCACGGCTGATCCGTGGGCCATGCCCTCGGCCCTCTTTCGAGGTGGGGGAGATGTGACGTGCCTGCCCCGCAGCACGCACACGACATAGAGGCAGATAGCAGTCAGAACGAACGTCCGCGTATCTCAATTGGCATAGTGACTTATTCCGGAATGAGGGAATCCGGGTTCGAACCCCGGCGTGGACAAAAATAACGGACAAATTTTTTCGTTATAGTTGTTCAGTCAAAAATAGTTCATAAACATGAAATACAAAGCAATTTTGCATTAAATCTACTGAAAGGAGAAACAAGTCATAACAAAAAATAAATGTCGCCATGGATAATTATCAAGATTGCGCTAAACACCGAGATGTAACGTTAAGGTATATACTAGAAACAGGGGTTGTCCAAAATAATGGAAACACCTCGCTGAAAACAGTGACTTTGGTATGTGCTTTTGTTTGAGTAAAACGAATATGTAGCCACAATTATTTTTGTAAAAAAGTGTTGCTTATAGTCTCAAGGGTCTGTGTGATTGCATTGTAAATCGGTGTTTGCAGAATTTCGTTCCAGGTGAAAGCACAATGAGTGGCCTGTCGGAGTTCCAATAAGGGCAGGTTGTAAGAGCCCGTCTGGTTGATGCGTCGGTAAACACAGTGGCACATGTATTGAGGATATTGAGAGGTACCGTGTTGAAGGTCATGACAGTCTACAATTTTCACGGAACATCATCTGCGAGACACAACTGTGGAAGGAAAACCAAACTCACTGCGAGAAACAGGAGGTCATTAAACAGGATCGTGACCGCAAGGAGGAAGACCACGACGACCAAAATGAGAGCTGAGCTTAATGCACATCTACAAAACCCAGTGTAGACCAATACCGTGCGAAGGGAATTGCATAAGCACAATATTTACTGCAGAGCTGCAATTGCAAAATCCCTGGTGTCACAGGTGAATATGAAACGAGGCCACAGTGGTGATAGGAACACAAAACGTGGACTGCGGATCAATGGAAACATGTCTTGTTTTCCGATGAATCACGTTTCTCACTATTCACCAGCTGCAATTGCAAAACCCCTGGTGTCACAGGTGAATATGAAACGAGGCCACAGTGGTGATAGGAACACAAAACGTGGACTGCGGATTAATGGAAACATGTCTTGTTTTCCGATGAATCACGTTTCTCACTATTCATCACTACAGGACGGGTTTACGTGTGGAGAATCCCCACAAAAGCCTACAACCCAGACTGTCTCCTTCCTACAGTAAAGTATGGAGGAGGTTCCGTAATGGCTTGGGCCATGATCTCGTGGTTTTCAGCAGGTCCCATTATCATCCTACACGGACGGATCACTAGAGGTGACTATGCCATTCTTTTGGCCAGCAATGTGCGTTCAATGGCGCAGACATTGTTTCCGTCAGCGGATTGCACCTTTCAAGATGATAATGCCCCGATTCACAGAAGTCGAACTGTGCAATCATGGTTTGAGGAAAATGAAGATGAAGTTTCACACCTTCCCTGGCCTGCACAATCACTGGACTCAAACATCATTGAGCCCCTGTGGTCTGTGTTGGAAAATAGAGTGCGATCTCGTTATCCTCCTCCGGCGTCTCTCAAGGAATTGGAGCAGTTTCTGCAGGAAGAATGGTACAACATACCACTTCCTCCATCCAGGACTTGTATGCGTCCATTCCAAGGAGCATTCAAGCAGTTTTAAATGCCAAGGGTGCTTCCACACCATATTAGGTGCGTACCACCTATTATTTCAAGGTGTGTCCATTATTTTGGACAACCGCTGTACCTTCTAATACCTTTTAGTGAACAAAAATAACTGGTTTTGTGCAACCTCTAATCACCCAAATAAGATGAACATTTAAGAGGTTGTATTTAATACCAAAAGGAATATTTTAAGAGGGTGGGACCAAAGAAAGGTACAACTTTATTTTTTCACGTGTATAGGATTGTCACTCTAATGTACAGGCTTACTTTACAACTCCAACCTGAATATTTTGGCAACCTCATCAACTGATTGGTGAGAGGCTTTAGGCATTTTGTTCCTCAGCAAAATTGGACGCGTTGACAGTAGAGCTATCTTTTTATACGCACCAAACCTACGCCCCTGACTACATATTTTCAGTTTGCATAATATTGTGATCTACAAATATTTGAGACACCTATGTTTTAAATATTTTGCGATCCACATAGTGGTTTTTACGCTTTAGTATAAAATGGAATTAATGTCACTTCATGATCGATTTTTAAGTATTTGGTGCCAGACCCAACAACACCCATGACGTCATAATAAAGTTCTCGGCAAAAAACAGGAGTTTCTAAACTTTTGGGACAGACTGTATGCAAAACTGTATGTCTCTGCTGAAGCAGGGTTAAAAGTAGGACTAAAGAAGCGTATCGAAACGGCTGCGCATAAAAGAAAGGAAGCCCATTTGCCAGGTGAAAATAATGTTTCAGTACAAGAACAAAATGACATAAGAGAAAAGTAGTGAAGGTGTTATATCAGCCGAAGCAAGTTCTGAACTTTGGACTGAAAGAAAGAAGATCGTCCTTTTGAAAATTAAATATAAGGACGCTACGGTGCCGAGATAGCAGTAAGATGCTTAAGATAAAGAGGGAGTCTGGGTATCGGAAAATAATTGAGGGCCGGAAGAGCTGCAGACAAAGGATAGAAGATGAGAGATCAAATTAAGATAGTTCGGGCATGTCTCGAAAAGGAGAAACAGAACTGAATCAGGACATCCAATGATTTCGGAGGGGATGAAAGAAAAGACCGGTCTGGCAATAGCAGACGCAATCGGGAAGCAACTGATGCAAGTAAGAAAGAATGATGCAGAATGAAGACGGGGCAGAGGATTTTCGGAATACAGCATTAAATGAAAGCAGATAACGGAACATGTGAGTGATTCCAGGGATTAAAGTCGCACCGACCGGAGAGGCTCGTGATAAAACACAACAGAAATTTTCTAACTATCGCAAGATAGAGGGTTCTTCCTATGAATATTGATATCCTGATAGATGGCCCAGCACCCTAATATGAGGAGAGAATTCAGTACAGCTGATTAAAAAGCTTTGTCGCGGAACTGAATTTGGTTTAATTTTAGATATATCAAACATCTTTAGAACAACTGTGGATTTAGTAGCGTGTAAAGGGTTTCCAATATGCAGAACATTGACATGGGGTATTCTTTGTCGCTAATGTTTTGTGTACGAGTATTTAACAACCACGAAGAGTAACTTTTACCCTTTGGCAAAACATAACGCCTAAAACGCCCGCACATTTAAACTGCCACGGCCGCCCGAATCGCACGTTTTATCTTTGAATTTGCTTGGCGTCTGCGAGATTAGCAGAAGTCACATTTACCCACCGTTCTTTTTATTAAATGAAGAAGTGAACAAAGAGTTGGTTCCTCTCGGTGCGATATTATTCGTTCTCATTCCATCGCATCTCTTCTCTGTGGAAAAATCACAGAGAAGAGATGCGATGCAATATTATATATATAACATGTCCTCTATATTACAAAAACAGAGCAGAAGTCATCGCTTAGATATATATAAATAACGATAATAATATGTACTGTATATATATATATATATATATATATATATATATATATATATATATATATATATATATATATATATATATATATATATATATATGTGTGTGTGTGTGTGTGTGTGTGTGTAGTCCATCAGATATACATCATTATCATCATTGTCAACCATTATCAATCCACTGCTGGACGAAGGCCTCCCCACGTTTCTTCCATAACGATCTGTCTTGTGCCAGTCTCCTCTATGATACTCCCGCATACTTTCGAATTTCATCCACCCATCGCCCATGTGGTCTTCTTCTGGGTCTATTCCTGTCCCTTGGAATCCAATCTAAAATTTCGGCTGTCCATTGATGATCTGTCCTTCTGGCAGTATGTCCAGTTCATTTCCATTTCAGGGTTTTTACTCTGATCATGATGTCTTCCACTCTTGTCATTTTTCGGATCCACGAGTTCCTCTTCTTATCTCTCCTGGTTATACCAAGCATGCACCTCTCCATGCTTTTTTGAGTTATCTGCAGCCTTTGTATGTCTCTTTTAGTTAAGGTCCACGTCTCTGCACCGTACGTAAGCACTGAAAGGAGGCATTGATCAAACACTTTATTTTTAAGACATAATGGCATATTGCTCTTGAAAATTATGCTGTTTCTTCCAAAAGCTCTCCAGGCAAATTTTATACGCCGATTAATTTCTTCATCAATGCGACCCTCACTTGATATCTGCTATCCAATATAAACATAAGTATCTGTTATCTCCATTCCTTTCTCCATCAATACATAAATCTTCATTTCTTGTAAAAGCATTGTACATCACTTTTGTCTTCTGAAATTACATTTTCAATCCCACTTCTTTACTCTTATCAGCAAGTTGCTGGATCATACTCTGCAGCTCTGATGAGGTAGTTGCAAAAATGACTACGTCACCAGCAAAACGAAGGTGAGTTAGATAATCTCCATTAAACTTTATCCCTTTGTTTTCCCAGTTCAGTGATTGAACGACATTTTGCAATGTGGCATTAAAGAGCTTGGGAGATATGGTGTCACCTTGTCTCACTCCTTTCCAATTTTTATGTGTGTGGTATTTTCAAATAGCCGAATCTTTGCACTTGCATTTTCATAGATGTTATTAATACACTGCTGGACAATTGCTAAGGACGGATCATAAACTGCTACATAGCACATAAAAAAGTAAGTGTGGTTGGATGCCAAACGAAATAAAATAATGTCAGAATGCCAGGACATTACAAGAAAGACAATTTATTGTGCTCTGAAATCCAGAAGACTTTGGAACGTGTTCAAGGGACAAACAGGCAATTTTGTGCAGAATACGTACACGTAAAAAATGCAATTACCGTCCGCAGGCGTTCCGGCGTAAGATGTCAATACGGGATATGGCCACCATGGAGGGCGATGCAAGATTCCACACGTCGTGTCATGCTTTGCACAACATTATCAAGCAGCTTTTGGGCTAATTTATCACATTCCTCTGTCAGTGCACGGATGAGGGTGCCCTTGTTTATTGGAGGGCATTGGCGACCACCAAGACTCCTCCCCAAAGCATCCCACACATTTTCAATGGGATTCAGATCTGGAGAACGTGCTGGCCATACGAGGCGTTGAATATCCTCGCTCTCAAGACACTCCTGGACAGCGACTGTTCGATGACATGTTACGTTGTCGTCCATGAAAATGAATCTATCACCGACAGCACCACGGAAAATGCGAACATGAGGTAGCAGAACATCATTATTGTATCGTTGGCCAGTCATAGTCCCAGTTGGAAGCACATAGAGGGACATACGGCCATTGATCATGATGCCAGCCCATACCATGACACTACATGTCGGATATCAGTCCCTTTCCTGTATGTTTGCTGGACAATATGCAGTACCACTATCACGCCAGATCAGTTGTCGTCGACAATCAGACGATAGACTGTATCTACTCTCATCTGAGAAGAGGACGGCAGACCAGTCGTTATCAGTCCAATTGCGATGTTGATGGCACCATTGCAAACGGGCGGTACGGTGACGTCTGGAAAATGGAATGCACACAACAGGACGGCGGGCGTATAGTCCTCCTTCATGCAAACGTCTGGCGACAGTTTTTCGGGAGATCAGCTTGCCAGTAGCAGCCATAACTGATTTGCTACCTCACTAGCTGTGCTGCGCCGGTGTCTTTTTGTTGATAGCACTATGTACCGATCTTCTGCAGGTGTCGTACTGCGAACACGACCTCCCCCGTGACGTTTGCTACACTCTCCATTTGTTTGAAATGATTTCCAAAGCCTTGAAACAACACTGTGGCTGACGTCGAACTCCCTGGCAACATCTGTTATTTTTCGCCCTTCTTCAATCTTGCCAATAATACGGCCACGCGTAAAATCATCCAGGTGATGTCGGGAAGACATACTGAAAATTGCAAGTTCGTCAATTGATTCTTTCCCTTTCAACTTTGCGTTTGAACAACAACGGTCAATACGCGTCAAATCCTTTATATCTCTTATCAGCGCTATGACGTCACGAACAAGTTCGGCAATCCAAAATTTGCATACGCACAACACGTCTTACTGTATCCCGCACTTATGCTAATTTCCACATTTTCCTGCCTTCCATTTTATGGTTGCTATCGTTGCTATTGTCATCCGTCCTTAGCAATTGTCCGGCAGTGTAATATTAATGCATGCATCTTCAATACCGCAGGATTTCAAAGCCATTGTAACTGCTGATGGTTTCACCGAATCAAAGACCTTTTCATAACCGATAAAATTCATGCACAATGGAAGTTCATATTCCCTCGCTCTTTCAATTAGTTCTCTCAGTACGTGGAGTTGATCTATAGTGCTGTAGCCACTCCTGAATCCGGCTTGTTCTCTCGGTTGAGCCATGTCCAATGTTACCTTCAAGCGGTGTGAAATAAATTTACTGAATATTTTATAAACCACTGATAGGAGGCTGATAGGTATGTAGTTCCTGAGATCCTCAATGTCACCTTTTTTATGAAGTAGGATCATTGTAGTGTTGTTCCAATCTTCAGGAATCTTCCCATGATTAAGGCATCGTGTGAAAATTTGGGCGAGTATTGTTTCAATTTATCCACTTGCTTCTTGTATGATGTCTACAGTAATTCCATCTTCTCCTGGAGCTTTCCCCCGCTTAATGTTCTTGATTGCATGTGCAACTTTTTCCTGGGAGGATTGGAAGAACTCTAGTACTGGTACGTTTCATGTTGTCTGGAGTACATGTATCATGTCTTTCATATAATTTGGAGTAGAAATCTTTCACTCTTGTCAAAATTTCGCCTCTATCTCTTGTTACAGAATCATCTTCTTTTCTCAGTGCCATAATCAGTTTTCTTCCCTTACTGAGATGTCCCTTTGTTATATTTAGGCTTTTGTTGTTTTCAATTTCTTTCTTCACTAGTTCACAGTTGAATTTCCTTACGTCGTCAGTGATACGTTTTCGTACTGTCTTGCATAGCTCTACATATTCCACTTTGGAAGTCACATCTTCTTTAGTTGTCCTCATCTCTCGTCTTATTTTCATCAGCATATTGGTTTTTCCTGATAACTTGTTCACATGCAACTTGTTCTTAGACCCAGCTAATTTTTTTGCTGTTACCTTAAGAGCGTTGGTACCTTTTTTGTTAACTTCAGAAATATTCACTTCTTCCGATGTTAGGCCTTCTGAAGCAGAAAATCTGTTCTTCAGTTCCAACTTGAAGGTATTATGGTGTTTTTTTAAGGTTGGTTATCTCAATAGATTTTGTTTGTCTTATGAGCTTGCCACGTTCGACTTTAGTGTTGAGGTGCATCTTACATCTCACCAATATATGGTCACTACCTGCGTTGAACTTGTTTATCACACTGCAGTCTTCTATGACGAATATTTTGTTACACATAATAAAATCAGTTTCACTTGTCGGCCCATTTGGATGTCTCCATGTCCATTTCCTGTGTCGCTTTTTCTTCTAAAAGGAGTTCATGATGAAAAACCCTTCTGCCTCTGCAAACTCTACGAGATAATTTCCACGCTGGTTTCTGTTGCCTTGACCGAATTTACCTACTGAAATTTCATTCTGTTGCTGTTGCCCTATTTTTGCATTGAAATCTCCCATAATTATCTTCAAGTGTTGCTTGCCTTTATTACACTGGCGGAAAGTGAAAAAAGAACACCGAGAATGAGACGTCTGATACCAACGAAATTTACACAGCATAATAACGGAATACAGAGGATAACGTGTTCAAAACATTATGGCAAAATACAGCTGTATATTCTGGTAAACTGAAAAATAACATTTCCATGTATAATGGTTAGTGGTTAGAACGAGGTTGAACCGCCATTAACTGCGTCACACTGTGCAATTCTGGCATGGAGTCTGTCGTACAGATGTTGGATGTAAGTTTGGGGTATTGAGTTCCAAGCATCCTCAACTTGGACGCGTAAATCGGCGATGGTCGTGGCTGGCCGTGGAGACCGGATAAGTCGTTGTCCCATAAAATCCTAGATGTGCTCAATGGGGGACAACTCCGGTGAACGTGCAGGCCATGGAAGTTGTCTCGCAGCCTGAAGTGCATGTTGCGCTGCACGTGCCGTGTGTGGGCGTGCGTTATCCTGCTGGAAAACACAACGATCGATGGACCGACCTTACAAATGGCACAACAACGGGCTGAATGATGTTGTTGATGTAGGAGGTGTTGTTTAACGTACCCGGTACAAACACTAGTTGTGTACGGGAATGATAGCTAATCGCTCCCCACACCAGGAGACAAGGTCTAGGCCCTGTGTGTCGTTGGCGGATGCAAGAAGGGTGGAGACGCTCCCCTGTGCTTCTGCGAACACGCATACGGCCATCGGAGGCTCCCAAGCAGAATCTGCTTTCATCGCTGAACACGACAGTTCGCCATTGCGTTTTTCAGTGCAGACGTTGGCGATACCACTGCAGCCGTTCCTGACGGTGGGCTGGAGTCAAAGGTACACATGCCAGAGGCACACGTGCACGTAGTCCTGCATCCAGTAGACGGTTGCGGATTGTTCGCACAGTCACCTCAGGTGCAACGGCAGCTCGGATTTGCGTCGCAGTGGATGTTCTGCTTGACAACGCCGCTCTTCTTATGCGTCGATCTGTCCGCTCATTAGTCCACCTGTGACTCCCGGTTCCACGTCTTCTCGTGTGGATGGGAATGTTCCTCGGGCCATCTACGCCGCCATCGTACCACCACCGATACTTACCGTCCAATTCGCTCCTCAATACGACGATACGACCACCCGGCCTCGCGGAGTCCGACTAGACGACCTCGCTCAAAGTCAGATAACTGCTGAAATCGTATACGTCTTCTTTTTTTTTTTTTTTTTGATTGGAAGTTTAACGACCACCGTGAGCAACTCAATGGGCTATAAGCAGTCGCCCGTCCCTAAAATAGGGTAACTGGTTCAAGGTAAGGGAGAGAGCCAGTGCCGTAAGACAAACACAACATCCATGCCTCGCCGGGATTTGAACCCGGACCTCTTTCGGACGAATGATCAGAGGCCATCGCTTAGACCACTGCGCCACCGGGGCGGCCATACACGTCTTCCATGTCCAGGCATTGCTGCTTCTTCAGGGTCTTCGCACGTGCCCGTACGCCGAAAACTTATTACATTCACTTCGCCGTACTCCTTAAATACCACCGACGATAATTTGCATATTATGCCGTGCTGTGGCGTAAGCGCTCACCGGTTGGTCCAGAAATTAAAATCACACCTACGTAAACTCGACCCCATTAACATATGTAAATTTCATGATCGTCCGCCAAATCCTTCTTGGTGTTCTTTTTTCACTTTCTGCCAGTGTAATTGTCTTCCTATAATTAAGTTAACGGAATCCCTATGGAATGTTTCTATTATACCAGTGTCTGTAATCTGTTTCTTTTTTTTAAAGAATATCAGTTTATTAAATATAAATCCTAGAACTCTGATAGCTACTTGTATTCTTTCAGGTATATCCTTGAAATCGGATAGCTACTTGTATACCTACAGGTATATTAATGACTTACTTTGTGAGATGTTTATTCAAGCTGCCTAAAATAATGTAAAACTAACCACGATAACCAGAAACTAGATTTCTTAGATTTCAATATAAATTTAAATGCAGGCAACCCTGTTATTAGCCTCTTTGATAAAAGAAATTACTTCCCATTTGTAGTTATAAAATATGTGCATTGGAACAATGATATCTCAGTTAAGGTAATAGAAAATGCTCTTATGGCACAGGTTCCAAGAATAACTAAAATCTGTAAACAAGAATTAAACGTCCTTAAGATCATAAATATGATCTTAAAAAATTTTCTTATAGTCAAGTACCTAAAGCTTTTATTAAAACTGCTTTGGGCAAAACAGTTCTTAGTGATACAGTTAAGTTAGATTTAATTTAAAATATCTACATTTGGAGATGACCTATTAAAACATTTTTAGACGTGGGTCAGCGGTTATTTATTGACTATCTATTTGGAACCTTTGGCACTATGGAAGAGACAATTTCTTTTTAAGAAAATTTTTTGTGAGAACAAAAAATTTAAAAAAAAATTAAAATGTAAAAAAAAAATGTTTTAATTCTTTAAAATAACAAAAATAAAAATAGAATAATTTATGAATATAAATAAAAAAACTACTCGATAGCTTTGCTATTAAGTTATTTAATACATATGGGAACTATTAAACACATGTTGGTGCGGGCAAGTGCTCGTAATCCAGCCCGTTCGAACCGTTGTTGTTTTTTTAATTATTTGACGTAAATATTGTTAGTTTATAATGTAAACTCCATCATTTGACTAAAGGCTTATGTAAGCACTACCAACAGGTTTCTAAGATGAAAACTGGTGTTTTTATTGGTCTTCTTTTAAGTAAACTTTTGAAAATACGGTTTTTGGTATAACCAAATATTAGGTTTTGAACCTAGGGCCTCTGGTTATATCATTTATTATTTTAAGGAATACGGAATTACATGCACGAACTGAGAAGATATAGAGAAACAACCTTCCCTTACTTACAAGTGGTATTCCTTCCTAATTATGTTTGTTTTGACTGTGAAATGTGGCCCGTTTAATCATCGCCGGGCGTGCTTTTGCTCTGAAGTTCTTTACGAACTGCCAATAACCCAATATCCCTTCCCTCTGAAAACGAATTCGTATATATCTTTTGATTCATTTTTTTATAACTGTGAATAAGGCAGAAAGTAATGGCATTCCATCTCCTGTTATAAACTTTTCTTGAGTTCGCCATCTGGTTCTCTGTGCTATATACATAGATGCTTTTCCGCTCACAGATCTAAACCATGAGCGCGTTACCTCTTCACCCACACGTGGCTTTCCGACACTTTGATTCCTTCGGAGTGTTTGAATTTCTTTATGTTTAAGAGGGCCCAATTACAAATTGAGTATGTACAAACACTAACTGTGTAACTAACCTGAAACTTCTTACGTAAATCATACACTTCAAGAAATTAAAACTTTCAATAAACTTGTGGTAATGGTTTTGGAAAAATCATCACAACGTACAGAAAGCTACACTATATTAACAAAAGTCACCGGAAACCTAGAAGAAAAACACAAAATAGCATTTATTGACATAGATTAGTTCGGTGTTGGTTCACCTTTGCCCTTAATGCATGCACTGACCCTTCGAGACATGCTTTCGACAAGGTTTTGGAACACAGTGATAGGTATGTGTTTCCATTCAGTACATAATGCTGACGCTAACTGTTGCTTAGTAGTAGGCCTTGGTTCCAAACTTCTTATGCGACGTTCTAATTATCCCATAGGTGCTCTATGGAACTAAGATCAGGGCTCTGTGCTGGCCAGTTCACACACGATACGGAATTATCGTCAAACCACGCCGTAACAGTCCTTGCTTTATGGCTCGGTGCATTATCCTACTGGTACCAACAAGGCTCGGTTCCATAATATTGCCACAGATACGGTAGGGCATAATTCTCCAGAATATCCAGGTAGACTTGCTGGTTAACAGGTGTGTCCACGATAATCAATGGGCCGGGACCATACCACGAAAAACACCACCACACGAGTACACTGCCAACTCCAAACTTGACCGTAGGAACAGTACACTGTGGTAAATAGCGTTCCCCCTGCTGACGCCATACTCACACACGGCCATCAGACTGATGGATCGTGTGTCTGGATTCATCAGTCCATAGGACCCGTTTCCATTGATCTACGGTCCACGATAAATGTTCTTTACACCATGCTAAACGACGAGTAACATTCCGAGTGGAGATGAAAGTCTTATGAGCAGCCGCACAACCACGGTAACCCATGGAATGAAGTTCTCTGAGAACGGTACGTGTACATACCAATGTAGTGGTATGAACGCACCTGAAAACTGAGGTCTTTTGCAGTACTCCGTCCATTAGCTGTAACGACTCTCCTGAGGCTTCGACGTCTTCTACCGCTGATTTTCTTTGGTCTGCCCGTACGTTTTGCTGTGTCTTCCACGTATTCAGTATATCCAAAACAGTTGACTGGGTATGCTTAAACGCCTCTCGGTTTCTCTTATGGACAACCCACTAATATAACGCACAACAATCTTTTCTGTCTCAAAGTCAGTTCTGTCCCACCGCGACATTTTCACTCAACCTTACAGTGCGATATGATTGCGGTCAATTGCAGGTCTGATTTTATACCGTTTGCAGCTATACCGCGCATCTTGACAACGCAGAGGATCCGTTAATTTGCTTTTGAATGGGTGTCCGGTCGCTTTTGTCGATAGAGTGCATGTTTGATACGACTCTTCTTGTGTTCAGTTAAGCGTTTGTTCAATCCAGAAAATCAAGTTACCGTTACAATGGTGCAGTTTTGCTAGTGAACTTGTTATTGTTTAGGAGCATGAAATTCCACCTAGAAGCTCATTTTGACTTGACCTACCAAGCTTTGTGCTGGGCACTAGAGGAAACATTGAGCATGGGTGGGATGTTCAAACAGCCAGTTTGGTGTGGTAAGCAGCAGGTGCTTCGATAATTATGCTCGGAAAGTGGTTTTTAAAATATTTTCATGTTTTCCAGTTTAGTAGGTTGTTTTCTTTTTCCATGTGTGGTTTTTTTTCATTGCTGACATGATAGTGGGTTCTTGTTATCTTTTTTTTCTGTATATTGCTTAAAGATACATTAAAGCTGTTAGTTTCCCCTTTTCTTTTGTTCTGGTAACATATGCTTTTGTAACTTTGGGTCCCTTTTATCCATACAACATTTTTGTGGGGATTAATCATTTAGTAAGTTCCGTCACTTCTATAACATTTTCGTACAAATCGCAATGTATTTACTATGGTCTAAGAAATTTTCTCAAATATATGTAGTGATTAAATAGGGACAGCGATGAGCTCAGCTCCGCATTCCGTAGCTGACAGTCAGAACTAACGGCCGTATGTGATAAACTGAAATAAAATGGATTTAAAATGTGTGATAGTTTGTGTCTTATATACGATGGGTCGGGCCTATGTTCATATGCACGGCCTTATCAGAATAATATGATCACATACGTAATAATGGGAATAACCACCCTTGGACCAGATGACAGCGGAGAGACAGGGTGGTAGGAAAGCAAAGAGGCCCTGGAAGGTTGCCTGAAGCACACGTGACCACTCGGACTGCAGCAGAGCACGGAGGTCCCGGAGATGACGTGGTTGTAGGTTCGCACGTCAAACCTGTCGATCAAAATCCCACAAGTGCTCTATGGCATTGAGGTCGGGCATTTCGCCTGCCAAGGGATAACAGAGGCATCGTTGTCGTGTTTCTGGTACCAGTCACGCATCCCCTTAGCGACATCGCAGGGCGCATTGTCCTGTTTGTAGACACTGTCACCACCAGGGTAAACGTCCGACATGAAGGGATGCATGTGGTCAGCGAGGATGGACAGGTAACCACAGGCGTTAAGGGACCCATCCAGTGTTACTTAAGGCACATCATCTTACTGGATGGGTCCCTTAACGGGAGGTAACCATTGGCGTTAAGGGACCCATCCAGTGTTACTTAAGGCACATCATCTTACTGGATTTGTCCCTTAACGGGAAGTAACCATTGGCGTTAAGGGACCCATCCAGTGTTACTTAAGGGACATCATCTTACTGGATTTGTCCCTTAACGGGAAGTAACCATTGGCGTTAAGGGACCCATCCAGTGTTACTTAAGGGACATCATCTTACTGGATGGGTCCCTTAACGGGAGGTAACCATTGGCGTTAAGGGACCCATCCAGTGGTATTTAAGGGACATCATCTTACCGGATGGGTCCCTTAACGGGAGGTTACCATTGGCGTTAAGGAACCCATCCAGTGTTATTTAAGGGACATCATCTTACTGGATATGTCCCTTAACGGGAGGTAACCATTGGCGTTAAGGAACCCATCCAGTGTTACTTAAGGGACATCATCTTACTGGATGGGTCCCTTAACGGGAGGTAACCATTGGCGTTAAGGGACCCATCCAGTGTTACTTAAGGCACATCATCTTACTGGATGGGTCCCTTAACGGGAGGTAACCATTGGCGTTAAGGGACCCATCCAGTGTTTCTTAAGGGACATCATCTTACTGGATGGGTCCCTTAACGGGAGGTAACCATTGGCGTTAAGGGACCCATCCAGTGGTATTTAATGTACATCATTTTACTGAATGGGTCCCTTAAAGTCAGGTAACCACTGGCGTTATAAGAGACCCATTCAGTGGTATGTCCACCATGAAGGGATGTATGTGGTCAGCGAGGATGGACAGGTAACCACTGGCCTTAAAGGACGCATCCAGTGGTACTAGTGTTCCCATGTCATACCAGGAAAACATTCCTCAGACACGTACACTCCCACCGCCGGCCTATACTTGACCGACAAGCGTGTCCGGGTGTTGGTTCTCGTGTGTCTGACGCCGTATTCGCCACCACCCGTCACTTTTGTGGAATAGAAACCCCGATTCGTTGGAGAAGGCCACATTTCCACTCTTATACTGTCCAGTGATGGTAGTCCTATGCCAATTGCAGTTGTCGTTGACGATGGGCTTAGGTTAACACGGGCTCTTTGATGCAGGGCCGACTCCTGGGACCCATGATTAACAGTGTTCTCTCTACTGTTAACAGGGACACGTACCTGAGTGCAGCAGCGTTCATTTGCATGGTCAATTGCTGCAGTATTGCGGGTCGATTTCCTTTTACCAGTCGAAGGAGGCGACGTTCTCCTCTGGGGTGTATGGCCTTTGAAGTCCCACAGTTATGACGTCGGGAGGTACTCGGTGAGCCAGCAGTCCTTTCTTGGTACACCCTTACTACAGCACCTCGCGAACAGCCCAAGAAGTCTCCTGTTTCTGATACGCTTCCATTCTTGGCGCGGTAGACGATTATCATTCCTTTTTGAACGTCCGTCAAATCACTACCTCTGCCCATTGTGCTCTCGTTACGCACTATGGCTCATCTGTCCTGGCCGGTCGCTTATATTTTCGTGTGGTTGACCTTGTCACGTGCACTCCGTGATGCACCTGGATGGGTACACTAGGATTCCGGAGGTGGTCTTATTATTCTGATACGACTGCGTATGTATTTTATTTTTTTGGCCAAAATCTGGGGTTTGCTTAATATTTGGTTTTCTTTCCTTCCTATTACTTTTAATATGTGTCTAAGTTAGAGAGCTATTCTAGGGTCAGGATTGTCTATTTTAATTTTCCAGAATTATTTAGATGCGGGAGTCTTATTTTTCAATTGCCTGAATTATATATATTGTGATAAATACACAGTTGACGTGGACCAGGAACATCAAATAGAAGTCATCGCTCTTTCTACGTTTTTAAGTGAGTAACGAAAAAATTTGTCATCGGCCGCCACCGGGACACGAACCCAGTGTCTTCCAGTTACGCGCC
Source organism: Macrothele yani (assembly GCA_039090855.1). Taxonomy (NCBI): domain Eukaryota; kingdom Metazoa; phylum Arthropoda; class Arachnida; order Araneae; family Macrothelidae; genus Macrothele; species Macrothele yani. Next base: position 121,498,368 of record CM076989.1, read on the forward strand.
GGATATGCTTCCACTGCACCACAGCAGCCTCCAAATTCTCCAGATTCACTAACGAGAAACTACCAAACCACATGGCAGGTTGCTTCTTTGTAGCCCCGCAAAATACTGGGGATTCATCACAGTTGAACAGCAGCAACTGAACAAATAACTAGAAGGCGAATTAATGATAAATACACAGTTGACGTGGACCAGGAACATCAAATAGAAGTCATTGCTCTTTCCACGTTTATAAGTGAGTCACGTAAAAATTTCTCATCGGCCGCCACCGGGAATCGAACCAAGGGTCTTCCAGTTACGCGCCGGATATGCTTCCGCTGCACCACCGCAGTATAACTTTCCCGAAATGCAGATTTTCAGTTGTTTCCCGGTGGCGGCCGAAGAGAAATTTTTCCATGATTCAATTATCCACGTGGAAAGTGCGATGACTTCTATTTGATATATATATTATACAGCAGAAACCCATGTTCAACTAGGTCTTTGTGGAAATTAGTAAGTGGTGAGCTCTGCTTGTCCGTGAAAAAGCCATAAGTCACTATTAACAGTATTTTCGGCATTCTTCCCTTTTATTCCCTGCTTGTTTCGCGTTGTTTTTGTTTTGTTGTTTTGTGCTGCGTTCTTTTATTAGTTTGGTTTTTGTTTTGTTCTGGCTTCTTTGGGTTTGTGAAATTTTTAACTGAAAGCTTTCATTCTACTGTCTTAATGAGAGTACTTCTTTGCAGCTCTTCGCTGTTTTAGATTTTTGGTGCTTTAACCCTTAAACGACCATAACCCCAAAATCTTATAGCAGTCAAAACACCATAACGCCCGAAACTGTCTGTTGGTTCACTTTTTTGTTTAATAAAAACAACAGAGGCCCAAGGGTGACACCTGCTGATCCCATATAGGTCGATAAAATTTGAAGAACAGATAAAGGTAGGAAATTTGACTTATTTTAGACAAGCGTTTTGGGTGGCTATGGTCGTTTGTATATACGGGCGTTTTGGGCGTTATGGTCGTTAAAGGGTCAAAACTATTTTTTGTAGTTTTGGGGTGCTGTGAATGATTGAAATATAATCCGTGTTCAGCAAAAATCTCTAAGCTTCAAGTTCAGTGATATTGAAGTTAAACCTTAAGTCAACATGACTTAAAAATTCAAAACGACAACCGATTTAAGCAAATTATTTTACAATACTTCCATGAGTTGTCGGTTTCCTAGTGGTTACGGTGCGACACTTGGAAACGCAACAGTCTAGGTTCGCGTTCCTCTGCCGCCAAACATTATTCGTTGTTCGGGAATCAATCTAAGCAATTGCTGACGGAGCAGAACCCCTGATTATGAACACTGAAATTGTAATTCTTCCGTATTTTGCGTTCGGCAATTTTGGTAACCGCATTTCCTTTACCCCGAAAAAAAAAATCTCTTTAACAGGCGAAAACTAAATATTTCTGGAATTAGTGACCTAGTTTCGATGTATGTTTTTGTTAAAGTTTTATTTACGCTTTCCAACCTTAGGTTAAAGAAGCGTGTATGCTCCAGCTTTGTCCGTCCGTCTGTCGGCAAGATGACTCGCGTAAAAATGATTCGATTTCGATGAAATTTTAGTATGTGGTAGGGGACCACCTGGGAATGAACCCTATTGAAAATGGGCCAAGTGGGGTCAAAGGTCAGGACATAGGAGCGGGATGCATTCGATTTCCCTTATGCGTCATAATGTGCGTAAAAATGGTTCGATTTCGATGAAATTTTAGTATGTGGTAGCAGACCACCTGGGGACGAACCCTATTGAAACTGGACTAAATGGAGTCAAAGGTCAGGACATAGGATCGGGATCCATTCCATCGCCCTTATCCCATACTATTAAAGGAGCAATTCTTGTATGTATCTAAATTTTATTTTGAAAACGACTCTAAGGATTTTGATGAAAGTCGTTAACCTACCGTTTTCTGCTACTAGAAATCGTTTTAGCTTGATCTAGACTTTAGGAAAATTCGTTTAGTGGGTTAAACAACCACCCCGAATTACCACGTTTTTACTGTCATGGCGTCGTCCCATTAATGTAGCCCATGCTTAGAAATCTTATGACGTCACAATCTCGCGCTTGAGATGTTGGCGCGCAGTCACGCCATCTGTCTCATTATGTCACGCGTTGTGTGTGGATCCTATTAAAGTTTTATGACGTCACACTCTTTCGAGCAGATGGTCGCGATTCCCATCTGTTTCATTACGTCACGCGTTGTGTGCGTATGTCCGGCCGCACGGTAACTCACGTAAAAATTGTTCGATTTCGATGAACTTTTAGTATGTGGAAGGGGATCACCTGGGAAGGAACCCTATTGAAAGTGAACGGAATGGTGTCAAAGTTTAGAACATAGAAGCGGGATCCATTCCACTGCTCTTATGCGTCATAACTAACGTAAAAAATGTTTGATTTCGATTAAATTGTAGTATGTGGTAGGGGACTACTTGGGGACAAACCCTATTGAAAATGGGCGAAAAGGGGTCAAAGGTCAGGACATAGGAGCGGAATCACTTCCATCGCCATTATGCGCCATAACTTACGTAAAAATACTTCGATTTGGATGAAATGTTAGTATGTTGTAGGGGCCTGCCTATAAAATGGGCGAAACGGGGTCAACAAATCCAATTGAAAATGGGCGAAATGGGGTCATAGGTTAGGACACAGGAGCGGAATCTATTCCATAGACCTTATGCATCATAACTTACGTAAAAATCCTTCCATTGCGACAAAACTTTATCATGTTATTTCGGAGGTACACTATCTACCAACAAGTAATTGGACACCTGTGATAACAAAGGAAAACGAAGTTTATTCACCTTCAATAGTTGGTGGAGCCTCCACGAGCGGCGATTACAGCTGCGACCCTCCGGGGCATACTCTCAACCAGGCGTTGTACGACAGCTAGCGATACTTTCTTCCACTCGGCTTGGAGAAGACAGGTCAGTTCCTTCACAGATTTCGGACGGTGGGGGCCCCCGTAAGTCGACGCTCCTACACGTCGCAGAGGTGTTCGATAGGGTTAAGGTCCGGGCTCTGCGCACGCCAGTCCATTCGATGAACCCCATTGTCACCATACCAAGCCATGGTGGACCTCGCAACATGACAGGTGTCATTGTCATGCTGAAAGTAACATGGGTCCACCGCGTAAAACTGCCACAACGTAGGAAGCGCATGGTCATCCAAAATGGTGCAGAATTTCTCAGCGTTGAGTCTACCAGGAATTGCGACCAAGGGTTCCGTGCCATACCAGGAGAAACACCCCCATAGCATAATTCCACCGCCGCCGAACTTCACAGTTGGCACAATACATTCCGGCAGGAGGCGTGTTCCGGGCAGACGCCAAACCCACACCCTGCCATCCGAACGGTAGAGGGTGAACCTTGATTCGTCGCTTCAGAGAACCTGTTTTCACTGTTCAACGGTCCACTGTCGACGTTCTTTGCACCACGTTAGCCGAGCAGCGCTATTGGACTTGGTGATCAAAGGCTTGTGGGCGGCAGCACGTCCATGATAACCGAGAACATGGGCTTCCTTACGGATGGTATGCATCATCAAAAGAACACTCCCGGATGCCTGTTGAAACTCCTCGCGGATGTGGCCCATCGATTTGGTGCGGTTCTTCAGAATTTCTCTGGCCAGCACCCGTCGGTCTCTAATTCCCAGTTTTGTGGGTCTGCCGGGTCGGGGTACATTCCGACAGTCACCTCTCATCTTCCACTAGCCAATCACGTAGGCCACTGTCGATTTTGGGTACTTCAACTCGCTGGATATGTCACGTATGGATCGGCCATTTCTGTGATACCCGACGATTTCACCTTTCTCGAAATCAGAGAGCTCCGGACTGCGTGGCATCTTGCATGCGACTGGTTGTGTTGTTGTTTCCCACACGATATTTAACGGCGGCGGCCGTGACGTGTATCAGGACCGCAGATATCGTCGATTGCAGGGGTGTCCAATTACTTGTTGGTAGATAGGTGTATATTGAACCGGTTCTGTGGAATATCATCGAAATGGGATTTTTGAAAAGTCAGGGCACAGGACCGAGATTTATTCCACAGCCATTATCCTCATAACTTGAACGCTAACTTGAGTAGTGATTTCTGGTATGTTGGAAAGCGTATCATAATCAATGCATTGCATGATTTTACTAACTTGTTATACAAATAATGGTGTCGGGGGCGCAGTGGTCTAAGCGATGGCCTCTGATCATTCATCCAAAAGGGGTCCGGGTTCGAATTCCGGTGAGGCATGGATGTTGTGTATGTCTTATGGCACTGGCTCTCTCCCTTCCCTGGAACCAGTGACCCTAAATTAGGGACGGGCGACTGTTTATAGCCCATTGAGTTGCTCATGATGGTCGTTAAACCTCCAATCAAAAAAAAAATAATAATAATGGTGTGCGTTGTTTTATGCACTCCTGTTATATTTTATGACGCACGTGCGGAACTGCCTTGATCATCCATGGAACGTATAATTAATATATCTTTCTTGTGGTGGTTGTTTCAAATGGTTTAGGTACTTGGTTTGTATTGCTTTCCGCAGTAACTGTCCCGGAATGCAGATTTTCAGTTGTTTTATTTCTTCATTGTTGCACAGAATTTAGAACGCAGATTTTTCACTTAATTTGAAATTGTAATCGAGAAACATTTAAATTTCATCAATGCATAGGATGTGATAAATCTAAAATATAGACGATTTTTTTTATTTTCCGTTTAGAGATTCTAGTGCTCTCTATGTTCTTCGCAATTAACGACTTAGGGCATAATATATTTTCGTTCCTTTTGTTTACGCGATAATTGTGTGTAATTCCATTTGTTTAATCTCGTGAAACACTTCCCCCTTGATTACCCAGATAATAGTTTCCTTGGATTTTTTTAATTTCAGCTCTTTTTTCTCCTCTTTTCTGTTACATTTTCTCAACTGTGATTTAATTCTTTAAATGCAAATGAGATAATTCATTTTTCCTTTGCAGCATCCAAATGTTCTGTTAAAATTTAACACTCCAGCAGACTTTTGAATCGAAATTCTTTTACACAATCTGGCGTTTCTTTTTTTATGTGAAACTTATCTTTTATCACGGAAAAGGCTTTTAGCTGAATGCCTTTGTCTAAGGCGAGCGTTTTGAATTGAATTTGAGTATCTTTTATGAGGCCACTTTTTTTATTTCAGGATTTAACGACCAGAGTTAGAAACGGGTCAAACATTTTGGATCCCGACCCGACTCTGACCCGAACGTCACATAACTGGGCCCGACCCGGATATGTAACTGACCGGGACCCAGACGTATCTGCTTTGAAATAAAATTTATAAAAAGGGTGTTCAAAAAGCCTCTCCGCAGTGGGTATCTTAGGTTATATGGAAATTAAACAAATGTATAATAGGAACGTATAATTAACTGACTTACTTACAGGAAGTATTGAAACAGTCGTCCTTCATTTGCAAGATATAACCTAACTGTCTTACACTTGTTTTTAAATACATCTGCGAGAGTCAAAAATGTCCCTCCGCAGTGACGATAAGGCTGCCCCACTTAAATTTTGATGGCACTATAGACAAATGTTTTGAATTGAGCAACTTGTTTCATGTTTTATTTCAGCTTCTGGTGTTTTTTTGATAAATATCTGACTTCATAATATGTTTCACAGTAACACCAATTTTCACAAGTTTATGATGGGTTGAAGGTTCCCAAAATGTGGATGTTGTTTCCTTCATACACCCTCAGAAGGAAGGGACCCTTTTTCTTCGGAGGAAACTCTTCCTTCTGAGGACACTCTTCTTTCTGAGGACACTCTTCCTTCTAAGGACACTCTTCTTTCTAAGGGCACTCTTCCTTCTAAGGACACTCTTCCTTCATATTGAATGACAAATCATTTTTCAGTTAGAGAGGACCGGTATTGAGCACAAAATTCCACAGTGCGCATTTTTGCTTGAAAAAAAATTTTTTTTTTGTTTTTCAAAAATACAATGAAAATAAAACCGGGTTGAAATCGGGTCAGGAAGACCTTGACCCGACCCGTTTGACCCACTAGGATAGGGTTTCTCAACCGGTGTGGAATTCCCCCTAGGGAGGAATTTCGTAGTTTCAAGGGGGGAATGCGGCGCCAGCCTGGCACATCGTCTTTTCAGTCCCTTGACTTCACCGCGGCACTCGTTGCTGCATCCCAAGTGAAGAAAAATATGAAGAACCGAGAGAGTAATCTGGCGTGCTGCCAAAGTCACCGCTCGCTCGAAACCGGTTGGAAGCGCTTTTGTTGCACAGAAGGAAAAGCAAGTTTTTACGAACTCCTACGTGTTCATATCACCCTGTAGCGTCGGAGCTTGTTATTGCGCGTTCATTCTTTGCATGGAAGTTGTAGTTGAGGGAAGGGGTTTTTGTCGCTGAAGGGCTTGTGATACTATTTCCTCGTGAACTTTTTATTTATCAATAGTAGAACAGAATGAGTGTCAAAAAAGAGCGTATGATAATTCATATATTCCATATGGATTCACATCCGTTAAATTCAATGGAGAAGATAGACCTCAATGTGTTATTTGTAGCAAAGTTTTGTCAAATGATTCCCTGAAACCAAGCAAGTTGAATCAACATTCGCAGAAAGTTCATCCTTAACACAAGAACAAGGACAAAAGCTTTTTAGAGCGGCATGGGAATGCTCTCAAAAAGATGAAACTGGATTCAACAGGGGCATCTCAAGAAATGAACTACAAGGTTACCGAAGCTTCTTACGTCGTAGTATTGTAGATAGCAAAGCAGAAAAAAACACATACAATTGGGGAAACTTTGATCAAACCTTGCGCTCTTAAAATGGAGGAAACTGTGTTGGGAAATGAAATGGATAAAAAACGTGCAGCAGTTTCTCTATCAAACAGTACTGTTCAAAGGATAATTAGTGACATGGTCATTGATATCAAGGATCAAGTTATGCAGGAGATTAGGGGTGCAGCATTTGGCTTATCTTCAGTTCAACTTGATGAATCGACTGATGTGGCATCGTGTTCCCGGTTACTGGTGTTCGCAAGATATCTTCACTTAGGTTCATTTAAAGAAGAGTTTCTCTTTTGTTCTCCTCTAGAAAGAACTACCACGGCCGGAGATATTTTGAAAAAGGTTTCATCTTTCTTTGAGTCAGAAAATCTTTCGTGGGATAATGTATGTGGGTACTGTACAGATGGAGCACCAGCTATGTTGGGGACAAAATCTAGATTTCAAGTTAATGTGAATAAGTTGTCTCCAAAAGTGAAAGGCATTCATTGCATGATCCATCGTCAAGCACTGGCCTCAGAAACACTTCCAGCTCCACTATTGATGGTTTTGGATCAAACAATTCAAATTGTGAATATTGTCAAGAGAGGAGCTCTTAATTAACGACTTTTCAAGCAGTTATGTATTGACCTGGATGCAGGCCATCATTTGCTTCTTTTCCACACAAATGTTCGTTGGCTTTCAAGAGGAAATGTAAGTGAGCGAGTATTTGAGCTTAGAGATAAGCTTAAAATATTTTGTGAAATTAAGGGTAAGATGGCATTTTTTGCCTGGTTAGACGATGAGAATGGATCTTGCGCCTTGCTTATTTGGTTGATATTTTTTAGCAGCTGAATAAACTGAAACTTCAGATTCAAGGAAGAAATACCAACATCATAAAATTCATCGATTCTTTGAAAGCTTTTATGAGTAAACTAGAAAATTTAAAGAGAAAAGTCAACATGAAAAATGTTGCAGTGTTTGAGAAATTGTCATCAATTCTTGTTACTAGTGGTAATGACAAAGTATTTCCAGAATTTGCAAAAAATGAAATTTTGAAGCATTATACAGCACTAGAAAATGAATTCAGCCGATATTTTCATGAACTTTGTGATGAGGAGTTGGACTTAGTGCGAAATCCATTCAAATTATCGGTTGAAAAAGTTCCGGATGCTTTTCAATATGAATTTCTGGAACTGACGATTGATTCGCGAGCAAGATACATGTTTGATAAGAAACCATTCACAGAATTTTGGCATCTGATGTGTGACTCTTACCCAAGAGTAGTTTAGAGAGCTGTCCGTGCATTGCTTCCATTTGTGTCGACGTATCTTTGCGAGTCTGGCTTTTCAACTCTGTTTCAAATGAAAACGAAACAACGAAGTAGATTGGAGGTTGAAAGTGACCTGCGTTGTGCTCTTTCAAGCACTCCTCCGCGTATCCAAGAATTAGCAAAGAAAAAACAATCACAGGTTTCTCATTGAATATAAAATGCTTACAATAACCAAGTCATGTTATTGATGTTTTTATTAATTGAGGTATGTGTCATTTTATTAAGCCAGATTTAAGTATTTAGTTTACGAATATAAAAAACTAATTTTATTCATGTTCTAAAATCCATCAACATTTTCTATTGCTGTTTATAAAACTCTGCTATAAAAATAATCTAAATAAATATATATGTAGTAATATAGACAAAAAAAGATTTTCAGTGGTATATTCATTAAATTTGGTAATCCATTTTTCGCAGTTTTGGAAAGGGGGGGGATAACCTTTCTGACATATGGTGAAAAGGGTGCATGGGGCAAAACAGTTTGAGAACCACTGCACTAGGAATTATCGATCCGGTGACCCCATGAACCGTGACCTCTTTCCATCCCTGTTAACGACCAACGTGTGCAACTCAATGGGGTATAAAAAGTGGCCTGTCTCTAAATTAGGGCAGCTGGTACCAGAGGAGGCAGTCAGCGAGAACCACTAAGGTAAATCATCAACCATTCTTCATCTTGGACTTGACACCTGACGCAACTCAGACGTCTAGGCAGAAATCTATGTGTCTGACCAATTTGCCTCGGTGGCTGTCTTTTATTAGAAAAACAGCATTTTTTTCAGTTATCAAGGTTTTGAAGACGAAATATTAGAACTTTATTATTTAGAATAATCGCCACCAGTAGCAACAAAATTCTGCTGTCGAGATGCAAGGAAAATGTCGAGCTTCAAAACGCGACAAGCTCACCCACAGCGGCTACAGCTTATGTTTCATTGGGAGACAGTTTATCCTGTAGAATGGTGTCAAGTCGCTTGAAGAAGTAACAGTCCGTAGGGGACAGATCAGGTAAATTCAGAGGATTTTTAGAACGCTTTTTATAAGACATTACAGAAAATAAGAGAAGTTCGAAGAATTGAAACTGGCAACAGCGTGTTACGTGGACACGAAAGAAACATCTGCGGCAGTTAAACATCATCTGTTAAGAAAATGGTGCACGCAATAAAGCTGTGAATAAAAGAATATGTTTTTGCTCTTTACGAAGTGAAGTATTTGTATTATGTTATTGAAAAACGCTGTGAAAGTCATGGAATTAGCATTTCTAAATGTAAAATAAACATTATTATTAATAATAGAGGGAAAATTCGTCAATGATTCCTTTTAACAGGGAAAAGTACACCAAATAAATAGCCAAAAAAGGTACGTACTTTTATGACTTCAAAAGTACAGTCTCCGATCTTAAAAGAAAATCCACTGACCTAAAAAGCAATCAATACAGTCGTTAAAAATTTCTATATCAACTCTAAACAAGGTAATAAACATAGATTTCAATCTGAAAGAAACCAAAAAAACATAATGATAGTCAAACAGATGCTACGGGCAGATAGATACCAAACTAATCATACAAATAGACATGCCTCAGAAAACCCATCTATTTGCATAAAAGACATAAATAATGTTCGCAGCGTTTTGCCTAAGCACGTGGCTGAGGGCAGAACACGGTGTAGATTTCTTAAGGAAAACCACTTAGCCGGAGCAAATTGGAAATTTATTGAGATAATTGGTGAAGAATGGATATAATTAAACGGTTCTGACAAAAAAAAAATTACTATCGCAAAGAATAGAAAAAGACTTACAAGCTTGATTTCAAGAATTGAAATAAAGTTTCAGTTAGCGATTCATGATTATTGCTGGTTTCTCGTACAATGGGTAATTAAAGTTAAGAAAAGTTGAAAGGAATGTTAAAATCAGTCCTACATATTTCCAAAATAATGTTTTGACACCTACATTTAATAGGGGGAAATCAGTTCTTTATCCACAGAGCCATCAAAGAGTATAAGTCCATCAGGAAAAGTCTACCAGTCATACATCCAAATCTACACTGCTGGCCACCCAAAATGCAACACCAAGAAGGACACGAGAGAGCAAAGCCAGATTTACTGGACACATAACAACAGATACAAAGATGAAACGATTGAGCTTACAGGCCCGTGCGATTTGTGGAACACGCAGACATCGATAGTTCGTGTAGCCCCCATGGCTGTCAATAACGGCCGCTACACGCCGCGGCATCGAACGACAGAGGCTTTGGATGTGGGCTTCTGGTATGTCGGTCCAGGCAGCTTCCACACGTTGCCACAGTTCATCAGGCGTAGCCGCGGGTGGTGCTTGCCGGGCCACTCGGTTGCCGATCAGCGACCAGACATGTTCGATGGGCGACATATCGGGAGAACAGGCTGGCCACGGCAGCTGTGACACCTGGTGTGCCGTGAATAATTGTTGCACGATGCGTGCCACGTGCGGGCGCGCATTGTCCTGTTAAAACGTGGCCGCTGGCAGGTCTTGAAGGTAAGGGAGGACTACAGGCTCCAAAACGTCGGAGATGTAGCTGTGGCTGTTGAGTGTATCGGCGATTCGTACCAGAGGGGTGCGGGTGTCATATCCAATTACGCCCCAAACCATAACGCCAGGCGACGGACTGGTATGGCGATGCATAATGCAGGCGTCATACAGTCTCTCGCCGCGGTGCAGCCACACGCGGATCCGACCATCGTGGTGTTGCATGCAGAAGCGGGATTCGTCGGATAAGACAATGTCGTGCCATTCCGTAGTCCAGGTGCGGCGTTCAACGGCCCACTGCCGCCGCACTCGCCGGTGGTGTAACGTCAATGGTAATCGGAGCAATTGGCGCCGTGCGACAAGTATCCGTTCCTGCAGACGACGTCGAACGGTACGTGCTGACACAGGTTGTTGCGCAACACACCCTAATTCCTGCGCTAACGCTCGTGATGTGGCGGTGTGAGCCGTGAATGCCCGCCGCACAACGTGCCGGTCCCCTCTCGTTCGGTGGTGTGCCGCGGCTGCAGCAATCGCTCACGTCGGTCCGTCTGTCCCTCCTGCACCCATCGAATTCATACTCACCTCACCGTGGCTGGATGTCGTCCCACACGGGCACCGATGGCTTGGTACGATAAACCGCTGTCGCGATAAGCCACTATTCGTCCTCTATCGAACTCCGAAACGTGCTGGAATGACTGCCGTATTCTGCGACGAGGCATCAGGAAGCTTCCCACGCACAGGTCCGGCAGCACAACACACTTCCACTACTTACATCCAGGCTTCTGTGCACCCTTCTTATAGTGCTTCACGGTGGCGTTCCGGGTGCACATGACTTGCATATGCCCTGCATAGCTAATCGTTTGCATGTCTTCTCGCAGGCGACGCATGCTACGAATTTCAGTCCAATCAGATGCTTCCTTCTTGGTGTTGCATTTTGGGTGGTCAGCAGTGTATTTCTTGAAAAAATGATGAAACAGAAGGGTATCAAGTCTATATGTTTTGCTCATGTTCCTTCAAAGTCTCCCGATGTGTCACCAATGGACTATTGTGCCTTCGGACTTCTGAAAATAGCGCTTTCTAAGCGCAGACCTAAAACAATGATTGGACTATGGAAAGCAGTGGAAGAGGAATGGAATGAAATAGTGCTACTAATATTCAATTCAATTCATTTATTTTGCTGAGCCAGAAACCAGTACTACAAAAAATATCAACTGAAACAAAGCACAGCAAGGAAGCAGGGGGAAATGTCAGCAAGGCCTGACTGGGTCCCATGCTCCCTAGACAAATTTTACACTGAGGTCATTAGTTGAAGTTGCAAACAAGTCAATGTTTCAGAGAGAAAAAGGTAATGATAATAAAAAGATGATAAACACTACAGGTAATACCATTTAAAATCAATTTACATCGAGTTATACAAGTCATAGTAACAGTCATAGTTCCCCTCCACCGCAATCATAAATTTGAGGAGCCGTATTTCATTATGAAGTTTTTAATTTTTGTTTTAAAAGGTTAACATTATTTAAAGAAGACAGTTCCGTCGATAATGAGTTCCAGTAGTGTGGGCCAATGTAATTTATACTTAGCTTCATAGCCCCCGTCTTCGGATGAATTGGAAGAATATGTGATTTAGTGCGTGTGTCATGTAAGTGTATCTGTGGTACAATTTGTATGTTGTCAGTGTGTAAATTATTCTTAATTCGCCAGAACATAATTTTCCCAATATTAAGGTAATATAGTTGGTTAATCGTAAGAACGTTGTATTTGTTTGAGAAAGCTCTTGTGTTATTATATAGTGATAGTTGTGTGTTTCTATAAAATTTTAGGTCAATTAATCTTATGTACTTATTTTGAAATATTTGAAGTTTTTTGAAATTATATTTATTCGTCTGTCCTCACATAAGACAGCATGATTAATATGAGTCTGAAACATGGTATACTATAATTGAATTAGTGTTTTATAGGAAAGTTTTGTGAACACGGAGCTGATAACTCTAATGTTTTAGAGAGTTTGAGAAGAGAGTCCACATGATGGTTTCACTTAAGGTCCCTATTTAAAGTAATCCCCAGGTAAAGTAGGAAATTAACCTCTTCTATGCTTGTACCATTAATAGTTAATGTGATAGAATGGGGTAGTGAAATATCGGTCCCAGACGATTCGTCCAACGACGATTGGTCCAATGCCGATTCGTCCAAAGGGACGATTGGTCCAATGCCGATTCGTCCTTTTGGTCCAATGCCCGATTCGTCCAATGCCGATTCGTCCAATGGTACGATTGGTCCAATGCAGATTCGTCCAAAGGGACGATTGGCCCAATGCCGATCGGTCCAATGCCAGATTCGTACAATGCCGATTCGTACAATGGTACGATTGGTCCAATGCCGATTCGTCCAATGGTATCATCTTACCAACGGTAAACTTTTTTATTTTCCAGAAAGGAATAATAATTTAAATTATTCTCCTCTTTATATCCTTTAGAAAGATAATTTCCGTATATTTGGTAATTGTAAACATTTTACCTAAACCTGGTAAAAGGCACTCAATGGAGCATTTCTCAGCTGTTTGCAAAGTACCTAGACTGCGGGCAATTTTTGAAAATTTTAATTTACAACCTAGATATTTGGTATTTGTAAATATGTTATAAAACCTAAAAAACGGCGCTCATCCTATCATTTCTCAGGTCTTTACGAAGCACCTAGGCACTGGGCCTTTTTGGAAGATTTTGAGTTACAACCTAGTTGTTTGGTCAAACAAAGATCTTCGCTCTTATGTCTGTATTAGATGTTTGGTATTTGTAAACATTCTATAAAACCTTATAAAAGGCACTCATCGTATCATTCTTCAGGTCTTTACGAGGCACCTAGGCCCCGGGCCTTTTTAGAAGATTTTAAGTTACAACCTAGATATTTGGTATTTGAAAACATTTCATAAAACCTAATAAAAGGCACTCAACGAATCATTTCTCAGCTATCTACCAGGCACCTAGGTCGCGGGCCTTTTTAGGAGATTTTAAGTTACAACTTAGATATTTGGTATTTGTAAACATCTTGTAAAACTTTATAAAAGGCATTCATCGTATCATTTCTGAGGTCTTTGCAAGGCACCTAAGCCGCAGGCCTATGAATTAATATTTCGTGCTTAAGTGAAAGCGCAATATTATTAACCTGATTTAATATGTAAACGTTATGAATATGACATCAGTAGAATAAAATGTCTTAAAAAGGCGTAGGCCTAGAGCCTATGAATTAATATTTCGTGCCTAAGTAAAAGCTCAATATTATTAACTTGATTTGATATGTAAACGTTATGAATCTGACATCGGTAGAATATAAACTGTTAAAAAGGCCTAGGCCTATGGCCTATGAATTAATATCTCGTGTTTAAATAAAAGCGCAATATTATTAACTTGATTTAATATGTAAACGTTATGAATATGACATCGCTGGAATAAAAACTGTTGAAAAGGCCTCTGTCCAAACCCCGACCAGTTGTTTCCATTGGGCAGTTGGCGGAAAACCCCACTGCATTCTACAAACAGAAACGGAACGCTAGTATTTTATATTATTTCATGCAAAAGAGAAACATTGAAGTTTATAGAACGGCTCGTACATCAGTAACTTCATACGGCAGCAAGGACAGTATAACAAGAAAACGCGATTCCAAAAAAAAAAAAAAAAAAAATCTGTAACCACAATATTACGCATGAAATGTAACATTATTTTACATTCTTTGGACTACCAGTACTTTCGTATAACATCGGAGATACAGAACAGATGAGACTTTTATAGCACGAGTAGCACTTCCGACAGATAGGACGGAATTGGACCAATTGTCCCATTGGACGAATCGGCATTGGACAAATCGGCATTGGACCAATCGTACCATTGGACGAATCGTACCTTTGAACCAATTGTCCATTGGACGAATCGGCATTGGACCAATCGTAGTTGGACGAATCGTACCAGACCCATGAAATATTTTGTTTTGAGAAGATTAACGATTTTGTTTTGGTAGTATTTATTATAAGTTCTTTGGAATTTAGCCAATCTGAGATATTATTTAGTTGAGTATTGCTATTTAAAATAGTGTCAGTCGTTAAATTAAATAAGGTGAGAATGGTTATGTCGTCAGCATAAAGAAGAAGATCAATATCACTTACGGAAGTAAAGATATCATTAATGTACTGTATATACTGATTAGTAGAGAACCCAAAATTGAACCCTGTGGAACATCAGTTTTAAGAAATGTTCTGTTATTTTGGAAATCTAGATGTAGGTTCATAATCCAGAGAAATGGCTATCAGGTAGAACATTTAAGAAAGAAATACTTTTATTTTAAACATTGATTATGTTGCTGGAAAGTCGTTCTTAAATGTCTGAGCATCTTCTGAATGACGGATGAGGTCCGAACCTCAAACGGCAAAGCTTTTGGATTGCTTGGCGTGCAACGTGCGTTCTCGCGTTATCTATCATGAAGAAGCATAGGCCTATGGCTGCTAACTAATGCCGGCAGCTTGGTGGATAGTTTGCCAAGCATAAAGTTAAGCGTTTGAGAGTATCTCTTCTCCATGATAGTTTATGCGTTTGTAAGAAGGAGGAGGGAATCGCACCACCTGCGGACCACCAAACGCTGCCCATCGTATTCCTGGAATGGGATAGCGGCTTTTGGAATACCGGCTTTTGTACGATGTACATATATGGGGTCTTCACGGTGGTCAAGACTTTGCTCATCACTCGTAGTGAGGAACCTTAAGATGGCATTTGTTTGGAAACGGCGCTTATTTCGAAGAGCAGACATAAAATTATCGTGTATTCTGCTGCTCCGGCAACTCCTGTGGAACTCATTTGTCAAAATCCTTAAGTAACGAAAAATTGTTGCATTGTGTACTCAGAGTGTTTCGCCAAGTGCTGGAACCGTCTGACGTGGATCAATTTCAATCTATGCCTCCTGTTCGACATCATCGATATCTGCTTCTTGTCCACTGCGTGGTACGTTTTTATAGACGATATGCGCGACATTCGCTAGTTGTGTTTTCCTTAAATACTGTATTGATTTTCCTAGCTGCTTCGAATGCACGGTGTTCAAGTTTAAATTTCATATAATATGTAACACGAATATTGCCCTGATCCATCGTCCCCTTCACTGAACTACAATCTCCGGCATTTGTAACATTTCGAAATGCAAAACTTTTAGCATGTCTTTTGTGAAAAAAAGATCGTACTTATGTTATCGATATGTCTGTCCGTCCGTCCTTCCGTTTGCCTATGGACACCACGTTTCTGCAAATATTAGTCCGATTTGAAGAGTGTTTTTTTTTTTGCTTTAGACAGCTTGAAATGTGAGAAGGATGATCCTTGCATTCCGTTTTTTTTCCCGATGAAAAAAGTCGCAGCCAGAGGGCGTGAAACCAGATGATATCGCATGAAAAATACATTTTATTCTATATATTTGCTTCTAAATATCAGACAGAATTTTATCCCTTTCGATGTCATTTATATCGAAGACTATTTTAGGTGTAGTCTTTTTTCCATGTAGTGCATCTTGGAAAAGAGACTGCACCTAGAGCACGTAAAGGTAAATTGCGTTTTTCCCGATATCTCTGCTTCTAAAATTCGTATTGAAAAATTATTCATGCATCCGATACATCTCCTGATGCGAAATGTCTTGCATATAATTTCATATAATTTCTTAGTTCTATATTTTCTAATTTTTGGTAAAGAACGGTTTGGCCAGCAGGGGCGTAAGTATTTATTTCTGCTCCTGATGTACTGTATTTGCAGCAAAATCTGAGCTTCAGAAAACTAGATTAGAAAAAAAAAATGATTCGTTGACCGATGCCGCTCTCTTCCGAGTTTTTTTCATAATAGCCCCTACTTAAAATAGTTCACAGTTTTTCCGAAAGGGGAAGTAGATGCATATCTTAGTTTTATCAATATCTCTGCTTCTAGGAGTCCGATTTGAAAAATTATTTCTTTCTTGGAGAGCGTTTCCGGTGAGAAATGCTTCTTAGTTACAAATTTTTGCACAAGTGTACCAACAGAGGGCGTAAGTTTATGTTTCTGTTTAAAGCAATATCTGCGGGATTAAAAGCTCGACTAAAAGAATTATTTATTGGTAAGATACTACTAACTATGAAAATTCTTTGCAAATATTCTCTTCCCAAATAATGCACAATTTAGCCGTTAGGGAACGCAAATATGTAATCTGTTTTTTTCAACATTACTGATTTTAAATGTGCCATTTAAAAAAAAAATTAACACCGGATACCATTTGCCTTGTGAAACACTTTAGATTTGTATTTGAGGAGTTTTGTAGTTCACAATTATGTCGCTAGGAGGTGTTTGTGTACTTCTAATTGCAGCAGAAAATCTATTGAGATTTTTTTTTACTGTATGTCATTTGCCACCATATAGATGGGAAGCATTGCCGTCTTTAAATAATGCACAGCTTTTCCGCTAGGGGTGTAAATATCGGTCAAAATCTTTTTCTCGCTATTTCTGCTTTCTGGAGACGTGTTTGAAAAGTTCCTTTTCTATAGTATAGTTTTTGTCATGAAGACTACGCCTATTCTGAACTGCAAAATTTTTCGGCTAAAATTCGTAGAGTTATATCCTGTTAGCTTCTATATTTGTTCTTTTGCCTTTTTGATTTGAAAAAATCCCTTCGTCTCTGACACCTTAATTCTTCTATGAGAAACTCTTTGTGAGCAATTTATTACTTTTTCTAACATAGCTTTTAATCGCTGTCGGAAGTAAGTAGCTGTTTTTATTTCTGTATAGTCTACAAATTCTAGAATTCCGGTTGATTTTTTTCTTTAACCGCTGGCGGAAGTAAGTAGTGTAAGTAGCTGTTTCTATTTCTGGATATTCTACCGATTCTAGAAATCCAGTTGATTTATTTTTTACCGCAGACGGAAGTAAGTAGCTGTTTCTATTTCTGGATATTCTACCGATTCTAGAAATCCTGTTGATTTTTTGTCTTTAACCGCTGGCAGAAGTAAGTAGCTGTTTCTATTTCTGGATATTCTACCGATTCTAGAAATCCGGTTGATTTTTTGTCTTTAACCGCTGGCAGAAGTAAGTAATTGTTTCTATTTCTGGATATTCTACCGATTCTAGAAATCCAGTTGATTTATTTTTTTACCGCTGACGGAAGTAAGTAGATGTTTCTATTTCTGGATATTCTACCGATTGTAGAAATCCGGTTGATTTTTTCTTTGACCGCTGGGGAAGCTGTTTCTATTTCTGGATATTCTACCGATTCTAGAAATTCGGTTGATTTTTTTTTTGTAACCAGTTCCATTGACTTCGAATAACTTTGCTAAATTTTATTCGCGGATTCAAAAGACGTGCTCATTACAACAAATAATTCGGTGTTATCATTCTTGTTATGTTTTCTTTTTCGTTTGTTTCTCATACGCGTTGCAAATAATAAGTCGTGTTTAATTTAGGCCCACTAGTTTTAGATTTGCCGTTGAAAAACATCCTTTTTTCTAGCTTTATAGAAGGACATGCATTCAAACTGGAAGTAGACCCACACGGTGAATATCAGGAGAGCCACATGAAATTGTAACCCCCATCTCTTTGCCATGCGGAGTGGAAGCTCTCTGTTAACTTCAGAGATACTTAACTGGAGTTTTAGAACCTGCTGGTCGATTCTTCCTGGAATATGCTTTTACCATACCACACACACTGAACACACCAAAGCCCAAGTTAAATGTCCAGCAAAGTGTTTGGAGCTGAACCTTTCCGAGGACAAACAAAACCGCAAAGGGGACCGTCTTGGCACAATTTGAGCAAATTCCATCGTAACCAACCTACGCTCCACTTGGATAATAATGTATGACGACATTAACTACCCTTATACACTGAAGAGCAATTGAATTAGAGACAGCTGGCGTTATGCAAATGTAGCGCTATGGGCGGCCCTGTAAACGGAAACGACATGACGTATGCAGCGATCCGACAATATAAGGAGTGAGGCGACGGGAATCAGTAAGAGTCGGACGCAGTATGGGTAAGACGAAGGATCTAAGCACATTTGATCGTGGGCAAATTGTCGGGGCCCGACGAATGGGTCACTCTATCTCGGAAGTCGTGCAGGCGCTGGGATTTTCACGAGCCACTGTGTCACGGGTGCACCGTGAGTACATCGAATCCGGTAAAACCATCCCTGCAAGGGCTAACCGCCATGGACAACAGCGTGTGGATGAGCGGGGTCCTCGTCGGCTAGCACGCATTGTAACAGCGGATAGACGAGCCACAGTGCAAGAAATCACACAGCAATTTGACGCTGGTGCACAAAAACGTGTAAGTAGCCACACCATCCAGAACCATCTCCTCGCTATGGGGTACAGAAGCCAAAATCCCACAAGGGCACCTTTGCTGACAGCACATCACAGGGTGCAAAGATTAGCATGAGCGCGGAACCAACGCCACTGGACCCTAGACATGTGGGAAAATGTTGCCTGAACTGATAAGTCGAGATTTACGTTGTACATGCGGATGGCAGGATACGAGTACGGCGCAAACCACATGAAGCGATGGATAATTCTTGCCAACAGGGTACTCTCTAAGTTGGTGGGGGTAGCATTCTAGTCTGGGGACCCCTGGTACGTGTGACATCATCCCCTCACAAGTCAACGTTACATGGATATCCTGGACGACCATTTGCTCCCGTTTGTGCGTCTTCAACATCCCACTGGGGACCTCATCTTGCAACAAGACAATTCACCATGCCATCGCTACCGAATTGTATCCGAATGGTTGGATGAGCACTCCACCGACTTGACCTCGCTTCCTTGGCCAGCTAGGTCACCTGACCACAATCCCTTCAAGCACATCTGGGATGCCTTCGAGAGAGATGTTCGAGGCTCTGACCCCCGTCCATCAAATCTTCGTGAACTTTGGGAGCTTGTTCAGGGGTTGTGAATTTGTATGGCTTCCCAACGCTTCCGGTGTCTTGTCGAGTCCATGCCGAGACGAATCGCCGCCGTCATCAGGCCGAAAAGTGGTGCTACACGTTACAAGAGAGGTATCTCTAATTCAATTGCTCTTCAGTGTATATTTAACATTTATGTGGAGCACGTCTAAAATACAATACTGCTTGTGAAAATTGCAACAACAAGAAAGAATCGCGCTATTCAAATGAAATGTATATCACAGTTTGCTCGTGTTACATAAGATATCTGATTGCATTTGTTGAGGTATACAAGTTTTTCGCTTCAAACCCCAGCATCGTGAGAAGCCTTCTCGAGAAGCAATAACAGGCTTTGCATGGCGTGGCATTGAGTGAAAGAGATACACTATATTGACAAATGTCCCCGGATACCTCTTCAAAAGCAAAAGAACGGATACGCTGCGTTGTTAAGATGCATGGTACAGCTGTAAACGGTATAAAACAAGCCTGCTGCTGACCGCGATCATATCGCACTGTGAGGTTGAGTGAAAATGTCGTGACGGGAGAGAACTGACTTTGAGAAAGGAAATATTGTTGGGTGTTATATTAGTGGGTTTTCCATAAGAGAAACCGAGAGGCGTTTGAACATACCCAAGTCAACTGTTTTGGATGTACAAAATTAGTGGAAGACACGTACCTGAAGCAGCAAAACGTACCGGCAGACAGAAGGAAATCAGTGACAGAGGACGTCGAAGCCTCAGGAGAGTCGTTACAGCTGGTCGACGGAGCACTGCACGAGACCTCATTGTACAGGTGAGTAAAAATGCTGGAACCTCGGTATGTACACATCATTCGCAGAGAATTTCATTCCATGGATTACCGTGGTCGAGCGGCTGCTCATAAGCCTTTCATCTCCACTCGGAATGCTACTTATCGTTTAACATGGTGTAAAGAACGTTTATCGGGGACCGTAGATCAATGGAAATGGGTCCTATGGACTGATGAATCCAGATACGCGATCCATCAGTTTAATGGGCGTGTGTGAGAATGGCATCAGCCGGAGGAACGCTAGTTACCAGAGTGTACTGTTCCTACGGTCAAGTTTGGAGCTGGCAGTGTACTGGTTCGGGGGTATTTTTCGTAGTAAGGTCCCGGCCCATTGTTTATCATGGACATACCTGTTAACCAGCACGTCTACCTCGATATTTTGGACAGTTATGCTCTACTAACTCTCTGGCAGTACCAAGCTTTGTTGGTACCAGAAGATAATGCACCGAACCACAAAGCAAGGGCTGTTACGGCGTTGTTTGACAATAATTCCGTATCGTTTGTGGACTGGCCACTACAGAGCCCTGATCTTAATCCCATAGAGCACCTGTGGGATGAATTAGAACGCAGCATAACATGTTTGGAACCAAAGCCTACTACTAAGCAACAGTTAGCGGCAGCCTTATGTACTGAATGGAAGCGCATATCTATCTCTGTGTTCCAAAACCTTGTCGAAAGCATGTCTCGAAGAATCAGTGCATGCATTAAGGCCAAATGTGGACCGACACCGTACTAATGTATGTCAATAAATGCTATGTTGTGCTTTTCTTCTACGCGTGGTGACTTTTGTCAATATAGTGTATTTCATATAGTCCTGGGGCATAGCCTGCAATGCTGCTTCTATTCGAGAACAGAGATCATTTGTGTTGGCAAGTTGAGATGTTCGATAGGCCAGTTGCTTAGCTAACGTGTTTCAGACATGCTCAATTGTGGACATTTTCGACGGAGGTGCAGGCCAGGGAAGAAGTGGTATCTTCCGTGCACGGAACAGGTCTCGGGCATTCCCGGCCACACGTGGTCGACCTTTGTGCTCCTAGAATGTAGCGCCAGGACAGCTCTGAAGGAAGGGTGTCTCCTATGCCTCAAAAACCTCCCTGATATATCGTTGGATGTTGAGGGTTGCTTCGATTCGTATCAGACGAGATCGCGAATTGAACCCAATGGCTCCCAAACGATGACTCTTGACGTTGGGCCGGTGTGACGCTGTAAAATGCACGCTGAAAGGTGCCGTAACCACGATATCTTCGAAAACATATGTGACCGTCATGGTGCATCAATCTGAACAGTGACTCGTCAGAAAACACCACCTATTGCTCGTCAATGTGTGTGTTCGAAAATGCAGCCTGATGCGTTTGTGGTTGGGGGTTAAAGAAATGACCAGTAATGGAATACTAGATACCAGTCCTCTATTACGTATACGATGTGAAACTGTGCTGGAGTACAAAGCCTCACCTATGACAGTCCTCCACTGTTGTGCTAACACCGTTGGTGTCACTGTGCAATCGGTCACTACTATGTGGTAGGAGTATCTGTCCCCGCTGCAGTCGTGCGATTTTGGGATCCATTACCCGGATTTCTTGTATCCGAGCCTCATCTGTCCACTGACGCCATTTTCTCATCAGAGTACTGGCGTTTTATCCCTTACGAGGGGCAATTTCGATGTAGGAAAATACATTTTCTCCCATCTCAACAATCCTTCCTCGCTCAAAGTCCGTCAGATGTTCATAATGGGACCTTCTCGGCAAAGGGGCATAGTGAGACAAAATTAAAACCTTTTCGACTCATTGTCGGCTCTTCACTGATTGCCACATCTCATTTGGACTAGCTCATTTTAACCCCTTAGTCGTCGTATTATTTTGAAACGTCCGTTGAAATGATGTAGATATTTTATCGGCTGTTTTAAAGTTCATATCGCATTTAGTGATAATTAATTTCACTGCTCGTTTATCTTAAATTTAAAGGTATTTCTGGGCTATGGAAGTTTTAGAAAATTTAGTTGGCTTTTATTCCCCCACATAAGCTCTGCAGGAATGCTTTAAATCAGGTTTTTTACGCTTTCCAACCGT
Source organism: Macrothele yani (assembly GCA_039090855.1). Lineage (NCBI taxonomy): Eukaryota > Metazoa > Arthropoda > Arachnida > Araneae > Macrothelidae > Macrothele > Macrothele yani. Next base: position 121,520,722 of record CM076989.1, read on the forward strand.
AGGTTGAAGAAGCATATATGCTCCAGCTTTGTCCGTCTGTCCGCACAATAACTCGCATAAAAATGGTTCGATTTCGATGAAATTTTAGTATGTGGTAGGGGACCATCTGGGGAAGAACTCTATTGAAAATGAGAGAAATGGGTCAAAGGTCACGACATAGGAGCGGGATCCATTCCATCGCCCTTATGTGTCATAACTTGCGTAAATATGGTTCGATTTCCATGGCATTTTAGTATGTGGTAGGGGACCATCTGGGGACGAACCCTATTGAAAATAGGCAAAATGGGGTTAAAGGTCAGGGCATAGGTGCGGGTTGCATTCTATCGTCCTTATGTGTTATAACCTACATAAAAATGCTTTGATTCAGACAAAACTTTATCATGTTGTTCCGGAAGTATATTTACCGGTTCTGTTGAATATAATCAAAATGGGGTCAAAGATCAGGTCATAGGAGCGAGATTTATTCTATAGCCATTATCCTCATAACTTGAGTAATGATTTCTGGTATGTTGAAAAGCGTATCATAATCAAGGCATTGCATGATTTTACTAACTTGTTTGTGATTTCCAACCGTAGGTTCAAGAAGCGAAAATGCTCCAGCTTTGTCCGTCTGTCCGTCCGTCTCTCCGCACGATAACTCGTATAAAAATGGTTCGATTTCGATGAAATGTTAGTATGTGGTAGCGGACCACCTGGGGACGAACCCTATTGAAAACGGGATTAATGGGTTCAAAGGGCACGATATAGGAGAGGGGCTTATGCGTCATAACTTGCGTAAATATGGTTAAATTTCAATGAAATTTTAGTATGTGGTAGGGAACTGCCTAGCGAGGAAACCTATTGAAAATGGGCGAAATGGGGTCTAAGATCAGGACATAGGATCGGGATCCATTCCATCGCCCTTATGCGTTATAACATACGTAAAAATGCTTCGATTGGGGCAAAACTTTATCATCGTGTTCCGGAAATATACTTTACTGGTTCTGTTGAATATCGTCGAAATTGGGTCAAAGGTCAGGTCATGGGAGCGAGATATATTTTACAGCCGTTATCCTCATAACTTGAGTAATAACTTGAGTAATGATTTCTGGTATGTTGGAAAGCGCATCATAATGAATGCATTGCATGATTTTACTAACTTGTTTCTTCTATGATTTGGATAAAAAATGCATCTGAGATAAAAAATGAACTTTTGGGGACGCTCTGATTTGAAAACCTGGGGTTGCATAATCTTGAACATGCGGCTTAATTTCATGCCATTAACGCCCCAGCAAAAGTTGTGCGACATCATCACTATCATCTTAGATTCCAATACTTGAAAATTAAAAAGATCTGAAAACGTATTTCCTTCTGAATCACTTTCAGATTCATCGACACTAAAATCTTCTTCCGTACCACTAGAAGAGTAAATTTTACTACAAAAGTTATGGAATGAAATCAAAACAGTCAGCAAAACGCGACTGCTCTAAACACGAGGGTTCAATCTTTTTAACATGTTACTATTGTTGTAAAATCGCATTCACAGTACCACTACTGCCCTATAGTGACGATTGATGTACTTAAATAGCTACGGTTTCGGCAAAATTTGTCATACGTATCGCTATGAGTATTACAAACCGTGTAGAGAGATGCTGGGAAATCCACCCCGTTGGCTCAGTGGTCGAAGCGACGGCCTCTGGTCATTCGTCCGAAAGGAGTACGGGTTCGAATCCCGGTGAGGCATTAATGTTGTGTTTGTCTTACGGCACTGGCTCTCACCCTTCCCTGTAGCTAGTGGCGATAAATTAGGGACGGGCGACTGCTTATAGTCCATTCTGTTGCTCACAGTGGTCGATATACTTCCAACCAAAAAAAAAGAAGCTCGGAAGACACCCGGACACGACGAAATCTGATCAACATGCCTGCCCGTATGAGACACGGGGGCGACGGTTAAGGGGTTAAACCCAAGACCTAGTTCTGAGGGCGCTGCTCCGAAAGCGCATGCGCGTTTTCACTGATATTTTAATTATTTTCTTGTCCCAACCTGTTGTACATATTCTGTAGGTTTCAAGGTAGCAGCAGTACCTCATTGGTCTTTCATGGTGTTGCAATTTTCACAAACATTAGTGTAGCAAGTTTGTTATAAAGGAAACGTATCCCCACAAACACAGAAAGAGTAAAGTAAACACAAAAGCTTACGAATCAGTAGCGTTACCTCTATGTATAATAATAAAATTACCGCGTCCGTCTGTCTGTCGCGTGCAGAAGAAACGACTGAATGTACAGGTTTGAAATTTGTCAGAAAGTGCAAGTGATGGTGTGCACCTCGAAGATAGTTTTTCTAAATTCAAATTTATAAAGTTTCAGTTAATTTTATTAGGGTTAAAGCTTTCAGCTGTTCTTGTGGAAACTATTTCTGAAACCTAATTTGTTGTTCAATTTTTTCCTAGTTTCCTTTTTTGTTTTACATACGTGTAGGTAATTATTAAATATTAATATTTTATTCATAAATACGTTAATGTTTTAGAAAAAAAAAACATTAATGATTTGGGGAAATTTTTATTATTCCAAGATTAGGTATTTAGTTCTAAAAAAATTGGGAATAACTTGTGCAGTCTTCTTTGTTTTAATTGTGATGCTACCAATTCTACAGATTGTATAGAGCCAATTTCTTCAATTTTCTATTTCTTTTTTATCCTATTATTACGAGAATCTGGCCTTTGCACTTGACGTCCACTTCTTTTTCGTCTCTCATTATTTCTCTATATAAAGGCATCTCCTGTTTTCCCAAACAGGCTGTTGCTTTGCTCATCGAATTCTTCGAAGCACTCCATATCAATGGATCATTTCACTCCGCCCTTGGACTCTGTTCCTTTCCTTACACTGTGCTTGCTTTTCGCATGTTAACGTATAAGTCCATTCATCTGAGCAATTTTTGTGTAAAGCTCATATCCAGTTCTTCTTCTGCTACTACTGCTACGGTATGCGTATTTTAAGCAACATTTAAAATAATTTTCGATTTTATTACGTAAATTGCAACATTTAAAATAATTTTCGATTTTTTACGTAAATTGCGGCTTGTCCGATTGTATTACGTAAATTGCTTATTACGTAATTTCGATTTTATTACGGTAATTTCGATTTTATTACGCAATTTCGATTTTATTTTGTAATTTCGATTTTACTACGTAATTTCGCTTTTATTACGTAATTTCGATTCTATTTTAAGTAATTTCGATTTTATTTTAAATAATTTCGATTTTATTGCGTAATTTCGATTTTATTTTAAGTAATTTCGATTTTATTTTAAATAATTTCGATTTTATTACGTAAATTTCGATTTTATTACGTAATTTCGATGTTATTACGTAAATTGCAACATTTAAAATAATTTTCGATTTTTTACGTAAATTGCGGCTTGTCCGATTTTATTACGTAAATTTCTTATTACTTAATTTCGATTTTATTACGTAATTTCGATTTTATTTTAACTAATTTCTATTTTATTACGTAATTTCGATTTTATTACGTAAATTGCAACATTTAAAATAATTTTCGATTTTTTACGTAAATTGCGGCTTGTCTGATTTTATTACGTAAATTTCTTATTACTTAATTTCGATTTTATTACGTAATTTCTATTTTATTTTAACTAATTTCGATTTTATTACGTAATTTCTATTTTATTTTAACTAATTTCTATTTTATTACGTAATTTCGATTTTATTACGTAAATTGCAACATTTAAAATAATTTTCGATTTTTTTTACGTAAATTGCGGGTTGTCCCACACTTTGCTTTGTTTAAATACTTTTAATCAAATTCTCTCATTTGCATTTTCTATCAAATCTTTTCTTTTCCCCCGTAGAAACCTCAGCTGTGCAGCCCCGGTGGCACAGTGTTCTAACCGCTGGCTTATGACCATTCTTCCGAGATGGGGTACTGGTTCGAATACTAGTGAGGCATGGATGTTCTGCTTGTCTTAGGGCTCTGGGTTTCTCCCTTCCCTGGAACCAATTGCCATAAATCCTAAATTAAGAATGGGCGACAGCTTATGGCCACTGAGCTGCTCACGGTGGTTGTTAAACCTCCAACAACAAAAGAGAAAAAACTGAGCTGAAGAGCAGTTTTGATTTTACCCTTCCTTTACCATTTGTGTTCCTACTTAGGCTTACAAAAGCAAAGAAACTCCGATAACACATACCGTAAACGAAGTCCATGTGCTTCAGAAACTATGGCCTTCTTAAATTTACTCAGAATTCTGAAATTCACGAACGCTGCACAAAATACCATAGAGACGAAATAAAAAGGCTGTAAGGTAAAACTATAATTTTTTTCACGCCCCTTTCCAAGACGAGGAAGGCTAAGAAAAGTTTCAGAATTCTGCTTTACGTCTCGCAAACTTCAGCGAAAAACGTTTCTAAGCATCCCATTACGTTTAATACGCAAAACGGCTAATACGTAATGCACACACTTGCAGCGTGACCTTGAATCCGCAAACTTCAGCTACACGTTGTGGACAAAAGTGATTGAATACTGTTAGAAAATAAAAAAAAACAGTATTGTATTTACACCAGTGGCGGGTATGTCGTCTATTTGCAGAGATTACAGCAGCCATCCGTCGAACTAAACTGCCCATAAGTCCATGGAGTACGGAAAGCGGGATGTCCCTTCATTCGGCTTTGAGTATATCGAACAGCTCTATCAGTGAAGAAGGTTGTGTTGGTCTAGACCTCACCCATTGTTCAAGTTCATCCCATAAGTGTTCAATGGGATTGAGGTCTGGGTTCTGAGCAGGCCAGTCCATCCGCTAGACCTGATTTTCCTCATACCACCCCGTTGTAGACCTTGAAGCATGACAAGTGGCATTGTCGTCTTGGAAGAAACAATCGTCGTGTCCGTAGTACAGCCACAAAGTTGGAAACATTGAGTTATCCAGGATATCTCTATACAGCACAGAGTTCATGTTGCCATGAATAACAACCAGTGGACCCACACCGTACCAGCTGAAACAGCACCATACCATAACTCCACCGCCTCCGGGCTTCCGTTCGTCGCTCCATAAATCTATTGCTCCAATGTCCAGATTTTGTGCTGTTGACACCATCGTAGCCATGCCACTTTAATAGTCTTTGTGATGAGAGGTTTATGGGTGGCTGATCGGCCATGACACCCGAGTGCATGGTCCTCTTTTCGAAGTGTCTGGGAGGAAACCATAACATCGGATGTCATCTGGAACTCATTTGCTATGGCATGTATTGATTGAGACCAGGTTTCAAGATCTCCCGCTGCAGCACACTTCCGTCCCTGGGTTGCAGTTTCGTGGGTCTTCCAGGGTGAGGTGAATTACTGCAATGTCCCGTCTTCTTCCACTTGTTGATGACAAAGGCCACAGTTGATTTAGCTACCTGTTTGACATCAGCAATGCATCTTATGCTCATACCTCCTATTGAGCAGCCTATTATAACGCCCTTTTCAAACTCGGGTATCTCTATGTTGCTAGCCATTTTGTCAACAAGTGATCTGAGGGTTCTCCCGTTTTCATTTTTATACCTTATAGACCACGTGTCTGTTGCGATGGCACACTATTGCGCTTGCGCGGGGGTGTCCAATGACTTTTCACCACATAGTTTACAAGAGTAGCAAGTTTCGTTCCATTTTTAAAGCGGTTCTGAATCACTGCCATTTACCTTCGGCGTCGTGTGATAAGGATATGTCAACGAAGTTAAAACAACGCGCAGTGATTGAATTTTTAAGTGCTGAAAAAGTAACGCAACTGAACTTCATCGTCATTTAAGCGCTGTGTATGATGAAAACACTGTTGACAGGAGTACCATATATCGTCGGGATATTAAATTTTATCAATGTGAACCGGTGCATGTTAATCTTGTCAACGAACCTCGCAGTGGAATACCAGTTTCAGTGACTGATGAAAATCAATGAAAAGCAGTTGCTGAATTCACCCAAAATGATCGTCGTATCACACAAAAAGCGAATCGCAGTAGTCTGAAAAGATTACTTGCACAGCATTTGATGCTCTCTCGAGGTGAAATCAAAGATTCTCTCCCACCCTCCAACAGCCCGAATTGGGCGCCGAGCGATTTTCATTTCTTACCAAATCTTTATAAGGGTCTCAAAGGGACTTATTTTACTTCGCATGATTAAGTGAAGCACGCTGTCACATCATGATCAGAAAAAGAAGGGCTGAATTCCCATTTCCTTCCAAATCTTAATAGAGATTTCAAAGGACATCTAGAAGAGAAAAACAACATAGCATTTATTAACATGCATTAGCACCGTGTCGGTCCACTATTGGCTTTAATGCATGCACTGACCCTTCGAGACATGCTTTCGACAAGGTTTTGGAACACACCGATAGGTATGCGCTTCCATTCAGTACATAATTCTGCCGCTAACTTTTGCTTAGCAGTAGGCTTTGGTTCCAAACTTTTTATGCGGCCCTCTAATTAATCCCATTGGTGTTCTAGATCAGGGCTCTGTGCTGGCCAGTCCACACACGATCCCGAATTGTCGTCCAACTACGCCGTAACAGTCCTTGCTTTATGGCTCCGTGTATTATTCTCCTGGTAAAACAAGGCTCGCTTCCATAGTATTGCCACAGAGTTGGTAGGGCATAATTGTCCAGAATATCGACGTAGACCAGCAGGTTTACAGGTTTTTTGCACGATAACCAATAAACCGGGACCATACCACGAAAATCACCCCCACACTAGTACACTGCCAGCACCAAACGTGACCGTAGGAACAGTAGTACACTGTGGTAAATAGCGTTCCCCCGGTTGCCGCCATACCCACATACGGCCATCACACTGATGGATCGCATATCTGGATTCATAAGACCATAGGACCAGTTTTCATTGATCTACGGTCCACGAAAATGCTCTTTACACCATGCTAAACGACGAGTAGCATTCCAAGTGGAGATGAAACGCTTATGAGCAACCGCGCGACCACGGTAACCCATGGAATGAAGTTCTCTGCGAATGGTACGTATACATACAGAGGTTCCAGCATTTTTACTCACCTGTACACTAAGGTCTTGTGTACTACTCCGTCGATTAGTTGCAACGACTCTCCTGGGGCTTCTACGTCCTCTATTACTGATTTTCTTTGGTCTGCTCGTACGTTTTGCTGCTTCAGGCACGTCATATGTCTTCCACGTATTCAGTACATCCAAAACTGTTGACTGGGGTATGTTTAAACGTCTCTCGGTTTCTCTTATTTACAATCCTCTGATATAACACCCAACCATGATTCTTTTCGCAAAGTCAGTTCTTTCCCGCCGCGACATTTTCACTAAACCTCACAGTGCGATGTGATCGAGGTCAACTGCAGGCTTGTTTTTATACCGTTTGCAGCTGTACCGCGCATCTTATCTACACAGCGGATACGTTCATTTGCTTTTAAAGATGTTTCCGGTGACTTTTGTCGATATAGTGTATATACAGTGAATATATATAGTGAATACCGTATTTCCTGGTGTCAAGGACGCCCCCACGTCAAGGACGCACCCCAATTTTAAAAAGCAACATTTTGAAAAAAAATAAACATAAAAATAATGTCTCAGCACTTTCGTAAAGACTAAAAACAATATAAATTTTATTATTACATATAGGACGGTTTTGCTTCGAGATGCCATAATATGGGTAGTGTTAACAATTTTAAATCAAAGTCTTCTGAAGCTGTATATCACTCCTAGCGTGAACAGGTACAGGTTTGAACTGATTAAGACCAACGCTATTGGTCATAATCACGAAAGGTCAGCAATACCGCACTCGAGTCAAATGAATCAACGATGACATCATGGAAGGAATGAAGCAGGAGCAGAGAGAGAAAAAGAAGGAATCAATCTTACCAGGGTAATATTGTAACGACGACTAATTAATGCCTTGTTTTTGTTTAAGTGCGAAAAATCATCTTTTCCCTTTAAGTGGTTTGTCGGCGAGTTCCCATGCGAGTTACCACCTGTCTTTTTGCTACGACTGTGCGAAAAGCTCTTTTTGAACAGGCGAGCTAAGCTTGTTTACACGTTTTGGCAAAACCCCATTAGAGCGGTTCTTTTGATCTAGAAGTCCGTGTGTTTGTGTGTCGGTCTCGTAGTATAGGCCACGTGGTTTATCATAAAATGCATCCTAGCAAAAGCGACGCGAAGAAAAAACAGCATTAGTTTTCCCACGGCGTTTCACGACCAATGCAGTCTTAATAAGGTTTGCCGGTAAACATTTTAACATAGATAGCCTTCCTCTGGGGTTAGCATAGGCCTATGAAAACCGTAACTGAGATGAGTTCTGGCTCAATTTTAGGAGCTCGTGCGCGGCCGGCTTTCTTTGATTACATGTGTTTGCTGAGCCCGTGCCCGTCAGGGTCAGGATTCTTGGAAAATATTGCTTATCAAGGCTTGCATTTATGCATTATACACTGGCCAAAGATATAGGACGGTTTTTCTTCCAGATACCATAAAGCAAGGATTAGCTTAAAAATGGCCCAAGCAAGGATTAGTTTAAAAATCATTAGTTTAAAAAGTTTAGTTCAGTTAATACACTTCACAATATTAATATGTTTTTAGAAATACTACGCATAAAGCCAAATGTTCTAAAATGTGGATTTGAAAATAAATAAATAATCAGCGTGCCCTTCGACCGTATCTGGGGAATCAGTAGTTTTGGTAAAAGCTGAAGAAAAAAAATCGTTTAGAAACAAAAAATTCCATTCCTTATTTCTTTTTGATTTCTAAATTTACTTTTACTTTGAATAAATTGTTTTATAAAACGTGCAACGCTGTACAGACAGTTGCAAGTGTTTGAAATTTTGACTCTAGAAAATTAATCTTTGCAATATAATTTACATATATGCTAATTGGTAGAGGTAGTTTAGAGTGATGTAGTAGAACATAAAAAAAAGCATGTAGGGAAATTTCCAAAATAAAAAAAAAAAAGAACGTAAAAGCATTCCAGACCAGATTATTGTGCGTTTTGTAACATTAACAAAGCTTTGCGCTTAATAGTATAATAATCACAGTATTATCATATGTGTTTGCAGTTTCTAGATCAAGTTCATCACGAAAAAGAGAGAAAGAGAGAATTGCATCTAATGCCTCAGCGCTTCAACTTGATCTTCTTTTCTCTAAAACTCGACCTGCTGCACTAAAAACCAACGTCACCTCAAAAATCGCGGGAGTGAGGAAATTTTAAAAAACAAATAACAATACTTCTAACTGCACAATTTTGGAAATTAACACATCATTTTAAAGATAAGATTCTTGATTTTTAATAAAATACAAAAAATGGGAAATGTGATTTTTTCCCAGTTTTTGTATACCAGATCTCCTTAAACGAATCCTTGTTTGGGCCATAGCTTTGTGCAATGCATAATGCAAGTCTTGCTTAACAAAATTTGTCTTGCAATGGCAGCTAGCTTAGGAAATTGAAAATCCTTCCATCATGGTAACAAATTCACAATGAAATTCAACACGTGTAATTCGACCGGACTCGGAATTACACGTGTTGAATTAATTACAGTAATGAAATTCAAGACGTGTAATTCCGATCCCGGGACCAGCCCGGGCCCGGGTTTTTCGGTAGTTAATGAAGTCTGAGCCCGCCCGGGCCCGAGATTATCTCTAAACCGTAGCCTTTGGTCTCCAGGACGCACGGTAAATTTCAAGAATTATTTTGTGACTGCTCGTAGGCGCAGTCACGGCAATGAATTCTAGTGTCGTAATTCTGGTCTTCCTTAAATTGCTCTTTGTTACTTCTTCTGGTCTTCCTTAAATCGTCCTTTGTATCTGCTAGTGTCGCCATTCTGGTCTTCCTTAAATCGCTCTTTGTATCTGCTAGTGTCGCCATTCTGGTCTTCCTTATATTGCCCTTTGTTACTTCTTCTAGTCTTCCTTAAATTGCCCTTTGTTACATCTTCTGGTCTTCCGTAAATCGCCCTTTGTATTTTCTAGTTATGCCATTCTGGTCTTCCTTAAATTGCCCTTTGTTACTTATTTTGGTCTTCCTTAAATCCCCCTTTGTATTTGTTAGTGCCGCCATTCTGGTTTTACTTGCCCTTTGTTACTCCTTCTGGTCTTCTTTAAATTGCCCTTTGTTAATTCTTCTGATCTTCCTTAAATCGCCCTTTGTATTTGCTAGTGTCGCCATTCTGGTTTTCTTTAAATTGCCTTTTGTTACTTCTTCTGGCCTTCGTTGAATCGCTTTTTGTATTTGCTAGTGTCGCCATTCTGGTCATCCTTAAATTGCCCTTTGTTACTTCATTATTAGGAATGGTCAGACGAGGTCACATATGCCTATTAGCCGCCTCGGTGGCTCAGTGGCCTAAGCGATGGCCTCTGATCATTCGTCTAAAAGGGGTCCGGGCTCGAATCACGGTGAGGCATGGATGTTTAGTTTGTCTTATGGCACTGGCTCTCTCGCTTCCTTGGAACCAGTGACCCTAAAATAGGGACGGACGACTGCCTATAGCCTACTGAGTTGCTCATGGTGGTCTTTAAACCTCCAATAAAAATAAAAAATTAAAACAAAAACATTTGCCTATTGTTAAAGCCCCCCCCCCCCCCGGTGCGCATTTCGCACTCGTATGCCACCAAAGAAAGAAGAGATCGAATTCGTGTTGTACGTTGTAGTGGTCTAATGAATAGTGGGGGATGGGGCCGGGGGGAGGGTGGTAAGCCTTTTATCTTGAGTACATACCATAGCAGGAAAACAAAAACATAGAATAACATTACTTTGTAATTAATAGTATTTGAGAAAAATAAAAATGCCAATGCCTATTCTCATGCACATTTTTTTCATCACTTTAGGAAGGAATGATTTCGTAGCTGCACTGATAAAACCAAGAATGTGAGAATTTTTCAATTGTTGAATTGACATCATATAAAATTTTATTCACTGATGCATAATACAGGTGTAAATCGATGTAGATGTTATGTATAGAGCTTGAACAGTCTGATGTAATTGCAGAAGTGAATCTTTGATAAAATTTAATTTTTAAATAGCGATTATTCAAACTACAAAATTTCTCATTCGTGGTTTTGACATTGCGGCGACGATATGCAACCCCCAAAATTAATTTCTGGGTACTCCACTGCACAGGTGGTCTAGAAACGAGGAGTAAAATGTCGGTCAATCCGAAACCTTTTTCGATAAACACACATCATCACATCGTTCGGATAGTGGTCGTTTTTAATTGCCCAAGGAAGATGCAATCTTCATCAGATAAACAGATCTCTTTCTTCGCTCGAAGTCGGAAGCAGCATTCCGAAGCAACAAAACGTAACAAGTGCTTTATTGAAAATTCCCAGCCGAAAATGGCGCAACAAACAGTTTTGCAGAAGTTGTTTTCTGCACTACAGGTCTTCGATTTCGTTGATAACAAATGACTTTATTTTTCCCCCTCTTAAGTAGGAAGATGTATTACTCGCGGAGACAAGTGCAATCAATCTCAGTTGTCCTATCTTTATTTTTATTGCGTAGGATGTCATTTATATCCTTCTTGACAGTTGCAGCTCGTCTAGCGGAGCACGTGAGGATCAGATCTGCTCACCATTTTTTAAGAAATAACGAAACATATTACCATTAAAAATTGCTTTGTGAGTGAGAAGATTGCATTAAAAACAACTGAATTGATACAGAGGTTAGTACTTCCTCTTTAAATATAGGAGTTAAAATATTATTCTAGAACTGATTTTAAACTTCTTGTCAGTTTTTCATAACTTCAATTTCACATTGTACAAGAAACCATCAATATTCGAAATCCTACAGCGAAACCATCAATAATCGAAATCCTACAGCGAAACTTTTTTTTTTTAATTGGAGGTTTAACGACCAGCGTGAGCAACTCAATGGACTATAAGCAATCGCCCTTCCCTAATTTAGGGTCACTATTTCCAGGGAAGGGAGAGAGCCAGTGCCGTAAGACAAACAAAACACCCATGCCTCACAGGGATTCGAACCCGGACCATGTATGTTCGGACGAATGATAAGAGGCCATCGCTTAGACCACTGCGCTACCTGGCTTAGCGAAATTTTCTTTAAATTTTTGGTACCTAGTTTGAAAGCCTTTTTCAGCTCTTTTGCGCTATTAAATCAACCTTTTTTTACACTTTCCAACCGTAGGTTGAAGAAGCGTATATGCTTCAGTTTTGTCCGTCTGTCTGTCCACCCGTCCGTCCGCACGATAACTCGCGTAAAATTGGTTCGATTTCGATGATATTTTAGTATGTGGTAGGGGACCACCTGGGGATGAATCCTATTGAAAATGAACAAAATGGGATCAAAGGTCAGGACATAGGATCGGTATCCATTCCATCGCCCATATGCGTCATAAGTTACACAAAAATGCTTCGATTGCGACAAAACTTTATCATGTTGCTGCGGAGGTATACTGAACCAATTCTGTTTAATATAATCGAAATGGGGTCAAAGGTCAGGGCACAGGAACGAGATTTGTTGCACAGCCATTATTCTCATAACTTCAGTAATGCTTTCTGGTAGGTTGGAAAGCGTATCATAATCAATGCATTGCATGATTTTACTACCTTGTTGTTACAGAGGTGTAGGTAGATCCATGCTTAATGAGTAGTCACAATAAATTTCCATCTGTTTCGGGCTAAGTGATTTTCATAAAGCAGTCTACAACATGTTCGGGGCGGAGCCAGGTGCCTAAGCAAAAGGCGGTGAACATTATATTTTTTGACGTGAATCTACGCCTTCTTACCTTACGATACAGATTAGCGGTGGACGCGACATCAAAATATATATGTTCTTCTATTAAAGTCAAATTAATAATCTTCTATTAAGTTAAATAAATGGCATAAATTAATCATATCGAACACAGCATATAAATAATATTAATAATATTAATATAGTGAATATTAGTAATATCAATATAGTGAATATTAGTAATTTAATATAGTGAATATTAGTAATATTAATATTGTGAATATTAGTAATATTAATATAGTGAGTATTAGTAATAATAATATAGTGAATATTAGTGATATTAATGTAGTAAACAGAAATACAAATGAAGATTAAATGGAAATATATAGGCGACGAGTTAACGAGAAGAGAAAAATTCATTTTTCATTCAGTTGATAAGTGTATTATATAATTTGTATTTCTGTATAGTGTGTAAAGTGCAGTACTTCATGATAAGTATAGGGAATTTTCCCCAGATGTCGAATTGGGTTAGGGGTGACCTAAGAGTTATGTTTTGATCCTCAGGTAAGTATTGAGAAAAATATTGGGTAAGGCGGATGGCATGAAAACTTCGGGAAGAGAGGAGATAGCATGAAAACTTCGGGAAGAGAAGATATAGCATGGTGAAAGAAAGTTGAGAAAGACCTACCGATACGAGGATCGGAAGATAGAGAAAATCGAAATGATGCGAGAAGGCTGTATCGCCGCCTCGCTATTGCTGAGGATTTAGCCGAGGACCGAGAATGTGCACAACCAGGAGAGATCTTTAATATTACTTGACAAAGTGGACTCTGAAATCATGACGGTGATATAAAAGATCCAGGACAGAAGGGAATCTGCATGGAAACTTCGGGAAGAGGAGAATGAAATGCCAGCCCTTATCGTGGGATAGAAGGTAGGACATTTCCGACCTTAACGGTTTCCTCTTGTTTACATAATTAGTATGTTGAACCGAAAATTAAAGAAGAGCATAGTAGACTAAGTCAAGGTTGAAAATAAAACCAGCTCTAAATTAATGCTGAGAAAAGTAGGGCAGAAATAGAAGAAATGAAATGGTTGAGTAAAGTAAATACCATTGATCAGAGCAGGAAATTGTGTAGGATAGGGAATCATTTTAGTAAATTATGTTTCGAAATATTTCAGAATTATATTAAATGAAAATAAGAAATTAAAGTTAACCTTTAAATAAATAATTTTGATAAAAGGGTCTTCAAGCATATTCATATGACTGAGTGTATTTTTCTAGATTTCAAGCCTTCATCAGGCAAAATAAACATATTTTATTTTCACGTTATTATGAGTCGGCTAAATTTCATTTGAGTGTACAATTTTGTAAAGTAAAAAAGGTTAATCACGATTGAGAGTTGGATGTGTGAGTAAGCGATTTGGAATGAATGTTCAGAAAAATCCTCCAGTGCAATACTGAGTAACTTACACATCAGTGCTAGTAAACAAATCAAAATTTGTAAGTTAACGAATTATTCAAAGAGAAATGAAAAGCTAGACGATTACTTTTAAACATTGCGGCACTCAGCGGACCCCGATACACGGAACGTCGGCTGGGTGAAACACAACGCCCATTCTCGAATAGCGAGCCTGTGTTTTCTCTAATACTGGGAAAACATAGTTTTTGAAATTCGAGTGATTACCCTTAATACTAATAGTAACCGCCAGTGCACACACCAGCAGGCATTAGGCAGCGGTGTCATAAATGATGCCGGTAGCATAACTGGTGCCGTGTCATAAGTGGCCCCGTGTCACCACTTCTTTACTCTTGTCAGCAAGTTCCTGGATCATACTCTGCAGCTCTGATGGGGTAGTTGCAAAAATGACTACGTCATCAGTAAAACGAAGGTGGGCTAGATAATCTCCATTAATCTTTATCCCCTTGTTTTCTTAGCTCAGTGACTGAAAAACACCCTCCAATGTGGCATTAAAGAGCTTCGGAGATATGGTGTCACCTTGTCTCACTCCCTTTCCAATTTTTACGTGTGTTGTATTTTCAAACAGCCGAATCTTTGCACTTGCATTTTCATAGATGTTATTAATAATATTAATGTATGCATCTTCAATACCGCCGGTTTTCAGAGCCAGTGTAACTGCTGATGGTTTCACCGAATCAAAGGCTTTTTCATAATCGATAAAAGCCATGCACAATGGAAGTTCATATTCCCTCGCTCTTTCAATTAGTTCTCTCAGTACGTGGATATGATCTATTGTGCTGTAGCCACTCCTGAATCCAGCTTGTTCTCTCGGTTGAGCCATGTCCAGTGTTACCTTCAAGCGGTGTGAAAGAACTTTAGTGAAGATTTTATAAACTACTGATAGGAGACTGATAGGTCTGTAGTTTCCGATATCCTCAATGTCACCTTTCTTATGTAGCAGGATCATTGTAGCGGTGTTCCAATCCTCAGGAATCTTTCCTTCATTAAGGCATCGGGTGAAAATTTGGGCGAGTACTGTTTCGATTTCTCCACTTGCTTCTTGTATGATGTCTACAGTAATTCTATCTTCTCCTGGAGCTTTTCCCCGCTTCATGTTCTTGATTGCATGTGCAACTTCTGCTGGAAGGACTGGAGGAACTCTGGTACTGGTATCTTTCATGATGTCTGGAGTGCATGTATCATCCCTTTCATATAATTTGGAGTAGAAATCTTTCACTCTTGTCAAAATTTCGCCTCTATTTCTTGTTACAGAACCATCTTCTTTTCTCAGTGCCATAATCTGCTTTCTTCCCTTACTGAGATGTCCCTTTGCTATCTTTAGGCTTTGGTTGTTTTCAATTGCTTTCCTCACTAGTTCACAGTTGAATTTTCTTACGTCTTCAGTGATACTTTTTCTTACTGTCTTGCATAGCTCTATATATTCCACTTTGGATGTCACATCTTCTTTAGTTGTCCTCATCTCTCTTCTTTTTTGCAACAACATTTTCGTTTTTCCTGATAATTTGTTTACATGCAACTTGTTCTTAGACCCATCTAATTTTGTTGCTGTTTCCATAAGAGCTTTGGTTACTGTTTTGTTAACTTCAGAGATGTCCACTTCTTCCGATGTTAGGCCTTCTAAACCAGAGAACCTGTTCTTCAGTTCCAACTTGAAGGTATTATGGTGTTTTTTAAGGTCGGTTATGTCAATAGATTTTGTTTGTCTTATGAGCTTGCCACGTTCAAGTTTAGTGTTGAGGTGCATCTTACATCTCACCAATCTATGGTCACTACCTGTGCTGAACTTGTTTAGCACACTGCAGTCTTCTATGACGAATTTTTTGTTACACATAATAAAATCAATTTCACTTGTCGTCCCATTTGGATGTCTCCATGTCCATTTCCTGTGTGGCTTTTTCTTGAAGAAGGAGTTCAAGATGAAAAACCCTTCTGCCTCTGCAAACTCAACGAGAGTATTTCCACGCTGGTTTCTTTTGCCGTGACCGAATTTACCTACTGAAGTTTCATTCTGTTGCCGTTGCCCTATTTTTGCATTGAAATCTCCCATAATTATTTTCAAGTGCTGCTTACCTTTATTATTTAGATGACAAATTTCCTCATAAAATTCTTCAATTTCTTCTTCAGGATGACTTGTGGTGGGTGCATAAGTTTGAATAATCTGAGCCTAGTATCTTTTCGAGAGTTGGATAACAAGTCGTGCAGCTCTGTCAGAGGAACTTTCAACTTCTACAACTTTATCCTTCAGTTTCTTGTTTATTATAAATCCAACACCACTAGTTCTGCCAGTATCTGTCCCACGATAGTAGAAGAGATGTCCACTTTTCAGTTCGATGAGAACTTCTCCTTTTCCCCTTACCTCACTTAGCCCCACGATGTCCCACTTGATCCTTTGTAGTTCCTCTTCCAATTCAAGAAGCCTTGAATCAGAAGATGGGGAGCGTCCATTATACGTAGCCAAGGTCAGCATCAGATGGCAACCTAGTCCGGTCCTTCGGGGATTCTTAGCACCCTCTGCCTTCATGTCGCACTGGCCGCTGCCTTGGCCAGGTACATTCCAGCTGCCGGAGACTGAGGGCTAAGATTTAGGTTGTGGAATCATTTTGGAGGGGTTTGGCCATAACTCACCACGCTGGCCAAGCGGGTTGGTGAGTGTCGGATAGAATTTCCTCTAATCCCGATGGTATAGTTATACCGCTATTGGCGGTCGTCAGAGCCCCTTTAGTGGGAACAGGATGCACCACGAGAAGGCGGGGTTGACATTTGTATATGATATTAATAACATCATAAATAATACTATAATATATAATATTAATAACATCATAAATAATACTATAATATATAATATTAATAACATCATAAATAATAATATAATATATAATATTAATAACATCATTTATAATATTATTATATTAAATATTAATACTACTAATAATATCAAAGATTAATAATATTCAACACAGAATATATATAATATTAATAATATCGAACATGGCATAAATTATTAATATTCTATTAAGTTGCATTAAAAAACATTTAGTAGCAGTGTTCTAAGTTGTCTTTTATTAAGATTATAATAGAAGAAATGTTCTAAAATGTTTGAAATGTTGTTGTTTTTTTAATTAAGTTGTCTTCTATTAAGAATATAATACAAGATTATATTCTTCTATTAATTATAGTCTTCTATTAATTATAATCTTCTATTAAATTAATTATTCTTCTATTTAAGTTAAATTAATATATATATATATATATATATATATATATATATGGGATGTAAGGTCAGGTGATGCGTAACATCACAGCCTCTCCTTGACAAATGTCAACCCCGCCTTCTCGTGGTGCATCCTGTTCCCACTAAAGGGGCTCTGACGACCGCTAATAGCGGTATAACTATACCATCGGGATCAGAGGAAATTCTATCCCACACTCACCAACCCGCTTGGCCAGCGTGGTGAGTTATGGCCAAACCCCTCCAAAATGACTCCACAACTTAAATCTTGGCCCTCAGTCTCCGGCAGCTGGAATGTACCTGGCCAAGGCAGCGGCCAGTGCGACATGAAGGCAGAGGGTGCTAGGAATCCCCGGAGGACCGGACTAGGCTGCCATCTGATGCTGACCTTGGCAACGTACAATGGACGCTCCCTATCTTCTGATTCAAGGCTTCTTGAATTGGAAGAGGAACTACAAAGGATCAAGTGGGACATCGTGGGGCTAAGTGAGGTAAGGAGAAAAGGAGAAGATCTCATCGAACTGAAAAGTGGACATCTCTTCTACTATCGTGGGACAGATACTGGCAGAACTAGTGGTGTTGGATTTATAATAAACAAGAAACTGAAGGATAAAGTGGTAGAAGTTGAAAGTTCCTCTGACAGAGCTGCACGACTCGTTATCCAACTATCGAGAAGATACCAGGCTCAGATTATTCAAACTTATGCACCCACCACAAGTCATCCTGAAGAAGAAATTGAAGAATTTTATGAGGAAATTTGTCATCTAAATAATAAAGGTAAGCAGCACTTGAAAATAATTATGGGAGATTTCAATGCAAAAATAGGGCAACGGCAACAGAATGAAACTTCAGTAGGTAAATTCGGTCACGGCAACAGAAACCAGCGTGGAAATACTCTCGTAGAGTTTGCAGAGGCAGAAGGGTTTTTCATCTTGAACTCCTTTTTCAAGAAAAAGCCACACAGGAAATGGACATGGAGACATCCAAATGGGACGACAAGTGAAATTGATTTTATTATGTGTAACAAAAAATTCGTCATAGAAGACTGCAGTGTGCTAAACAAGTTCAACACAGGTAGCGACCATAGATTGGTGAGATGTAAGATGCACCTCAACACTAAACTTGAACGTGGCAAGCTCATAAGACAAACAAAATCTATTGACATAACCAACCTTAAAAAACACCATAATACCTTCAAGTTGGAACTGAAGAACAGGTTCTCTGCTTTAGAAGGCCTAACATCGGAAGAAGTGGACATCTCTGAAGTTAACAGAAAAGTAACCAAAGCTCTTATGGAAACAGCAACAAAATTAGCTGGGTCTAAGAACAAGTTGCATGTAAATAAATTATCAGGAAAAACGAAAATGTTGATGCAAAAAAGAAGAGAGATGAGGACGACTAAAGAAGATGTGACTTCCAAAGTGGAATATATAGAGCTATGCAAGACAATACGAAAAAGTATCACTGAAGACGTAAGAAAATTCAACTGTGAACTAGTGAGGAAAGCAATTGAAAACAACCAAAGCCTAAAGATAGCAAAGGGACATCTCAGTAAGGGAAGAAAACAGATTATGGCACTGAGAAATGAAGATGGTTCTGTAACAAGAAATAGAGGCGAAATTTTGACAAGAGTGAAAGATTTCTACTCCAAATTATATGAAAGGGATGATACATGCACTCCAGACATTATGAAAGATACCAGTACCAGAGTTCCTCCAGTCCTTCCAGCAGAAGTTGCACATGCAATCAAGAACATGAAGCGGGGAAAAGCTCCAGGAGAAGATGGAATTACTGTAGACATCATACAAGAAGCAAGTGGAGAAATCGAAACAGTACTCGCCCAAATTTTCACTCGATGCCTTAATGAAGGAAAGATTCCTGAGGATTGGAACACCGCTACAATGATCCTGCTACATAAGAAAGGTGACATTGAGGATCTCGGAAACTACAGACCTATCAGCCTCCTATCAGTAGTTTATAAAATCTGCACTAAAGTTCTTTCACACCGCTTGAAGGTAACACTGGACATGGCTCAACCGAGAGAACAAGCTGGATTCAGAAGTGGCTACAGCACAATAGATCATATCCATGTGCTGAGAGAACTAATTGAAAGAGCGAGGGAATATGAACTTCCATTGTGCATGGCTTTTATCGATTATGAAAAAGCCTTTGATTCGGTGAAACCATCAGCAGTTACAATGGCTCTGAAAACCTGCGGTATTGAAGATGCATACATTAATATTATTAATAACATCTATGAAAATGCAAGTGCAAAGATTAGGCTGTTTGAAAATACAACACACATAAAAATTGGAAAGGGAGTGAGACAAGGTGACACCATATCTCCGAAGCTCTTTAATGCCACATTGGAGGATGTTTTTCAGTCACTGAGCTGGGAAAACAAGGGGATAAAGTTTAATGGAGATTATCTAACCCACCTTCGTTTTGCTGATGACGTAGTCATTTTTGCAACTATTCCATCAGAGCTGCAGAGTATGATCCAGGAACTTGCTGACAAGAGTAAAGAAGTGGGATTAAAAATGAACTTTCAGAAGACAAAAGTGATGTTCAATGCTTTTACAAGAAATGAAGAGTTATCGATTGATGGAGAAAAGCTGGAGATAACAGATAAGTACGTTTATCTTGGACAGCAGATATCAAGTGAGGGTCACATTGATGAAGAAATTAATCGGCGTACAAAACTTGCCTGGAGAGCGTTTGGAAGAAACAGCATAATTTTCAAGAGCAATATGCCATTATGTCTTAAAAGAAAAGTGTTTGATCAATGCATCCTTCCAGTGCTTACGTATGGTGCAGAGACGTGGACCTTAACTAAAAGAGACATACAAAGGCTGCAGACAACTCAAAGTAGCATGGAGAGGTGCATACTTGGTGTAACCAGGAGAGATAAGAAGAGGAACTCGTGGATCCGAAAAATGACAAGAGTGGAAGACATCATGATCAGAGTTAAATCCCTGAAATGGCAATGGGCTGGACATACTGCCAGAAGGACAGATCATCGATGGACAGCCGAAATTTTAGATTGGATTCCAAGGGACAGGAAAAGACCCAGAAGAAGACCACATGGGAGATGGGTGGATGAAATTCGAGAGTATGCAGGGGTGACATGGAGGAGACTGGCACAAGACAGACCGTTGTGGAGGAAACTTGGGGAGACCTTCGTCCAGCAGTGGATTGATAATGGTTGACAATGATGATGATGATGATATATATATATATTCTTCTATAAAGTCATATTTTAATAGAAGTAATAAATTTATGACTTCTATTATATATATATAATAGAAGTATATATAAATAGAGGAGTTGCCCAAAATAATGGAAACCACTTGAAACAATAGGTGTTACGCACCTAATATGGCGTGGGAACACCCTTAGCATTTATAACTGCTTGAAGGTCCTTGGCATGGACGCATACAAGTCCTGGATGGTGGTAAGTGGTATGTTTTACCATTCGTCCTGCAGAAACTGCTCCAATTTCTTGAGAGACGCTCGACGAGGAAAACGGGTTCGAACTCTGTTTTCCGACACAGACCACAGGGCTCAATGATGTTTAAATCCGGTGATTGTGCAGTACAGGAAAGGTGAGCAACTTCATCCTCATGTTCCTCTAACCATGATTGAACAGTTCGACTTCTGTGAATCGGGCCATTATCATCTTGCAAGGTGCAATCCTCTAACGGAAACATTGTCTGCGCCGTTGATTGATTGCACATGGTCGGCCAAAAGAGTGACATAGTCACCGCTAGTGATCTGTCCGTGTAGGTGATAATGGGATCTTCTGCGAGATCATGGCACAAACCATTACAGAACCGCCCCCGTGCTTCACTGTAGGAAGGAGACAGTCTGGGTTGTAGGCTTCTGCGGGGGTTCTCCACACGTAAACCCGTCCTGTGGTGGGGAATAGTGGGAAACTTGATTCATCGTAAAACAAAACATGTTTCCAGTGATCCGCAGTCCACGTTTTATGTTCCTGGTACCACTGTAGTTTCCGTTTCATATTCACCTGTGACACCAGGTGTTTTGCAATCTGAGCTGTGCCGTAAATATTGTGTTTATGCAATTCCCTTCGCGTGGTATGGGTCGACACTGGGTTTTGGAGATGTGCATATTTAGCTCAGCAGTCACTTTCGTCGCCGTGGTCTTCTTCCTTGCGGTGGCAATCCTCTTTAATGTCCTCCTGTCTCTCGCATTGAGTTTGGTTTTCCTTCCACAGTTGTGCCTCGCAGGTCATGTTGTGCCGTGGACATTTTATGCCGTCATGACCTTCGACTTGGTACCTCTCGATACCCCCAATACGTGTGCCACTGTGGATACGGACGCACCGACCAGACGGACTACTAAAACCTGCTCTCTTTGGAACTCCGACAGGTCACTCATTGTGCCTTCACCTGGAACGAAATTATGCAAATAACGATTTACAATGCAATCACACAGACCCTTGAGACTATAAGCAACACTTTTTTACAAAAAAAAAAAAAAAAAAAAAAAAAAAAATTGTAGCTACATGTTCGTTCTACTCAAAAAACAACACATCCCAAAGTCACTGTTTTCAGCGAGGTGTTTAAATTACTTTAGACAATCCCTGTATATTCTTCTATATTCTTCTATATATTGTTACAGTGGACACCCCCCCATCCTAAAACCTGAAGAAAACTCTAAAATTTGTCCGCCATGTAGCGTATGGTATGAGGCAGCTAGGAATCACAGTTCGGCAGGCTCACATGTTCTTTTACAGTTCAGTTTTTTTTATTTATTTCTCATTTACGTTGTTTTTTCTTTCGGATGTTCTCTAAAATTAATTAACATAATTGAGGGATAATTAGGAAGTCGCTCCAATGCTCTTGAAGGCAAGAAACGCAATATTTTTGCCATTTTGAATTGTTTCTACCTGTGGGAAAAGGTAGCACTCAATGGTTGCTCTGGAAATTGATAAGAGCAAAGCGATAGGCCCAGAAGAGGACTTCTGGATTTCTTGAGGAGGGACCGATGTTACGACCCACCCCCGCCATTAATTTAGTAATTAATGGGCGTGGTTGATGTGTGAAATTAATTAAGTATTAAGTATGTTCGAGGCTTGATTGGAGTTTAAAAGTGTAAACAGCAGATAAAGTTTTATCTGGGGGTTTGGAAAAGAAAAGAGGCGAATAATTCTCTCTCTGGCTGGGTGGTCTCAGAATAGCTCTGTTAGGTCATAAATATCAGGGCGCAGCTGACAGGAAACTAAGCAACACGGAATGGTACCTTTCGAAGAAGGGTCCACTTGAGTAAATGAATGAAGATGGGGACAAAAGGTTTAGCGAATAATCGTAAATTCGTCGATTGTTTGGGGCATTTTCGAGAACAATTGCTCTCTGTGTGGTCCGTGCAGAAAAATAAGAGTTCGCACTTGGCATGAATATAAGGAAGAAAGTTCAGTTGTCTGTGCGCTCTCCGATGTGAAAGGCTGGATGCCTTGGATCTGCAAAAAAATGAATTGGGAAAAATGAAGCAGCAAACCTCCCCGCATTTGGTAAGAAATGGAGACAACTCGAGGCGGCAGCTGGAGATGCCAGTTTGCCATAAAGACAGCAGAATGCCTAAATCCGCGTGATAACGAAGAAATTTCTAGGCTGGAGCGTAATGGAAATCAGCGACTGTTTGGACTAATGAAAGCCAAGTTAGAGGGAAATTAAGAAGTCTGCGAGTGGACAGTGGTCATTCCAATGAGAAGCGAAGCCAAGCAAAGTCGGGTTCGGATGCCAACCACTGCAGTGTGGAATCGTCACCCCCATTCATCCCCTACTGTGGAGGAAGTGAAGAGATGCGCTTGTCTTACGGGGCGAAGCGAGGCCCCATGTGTGCGTGTGTGTGGTCACGTAAGCAGCGAAGCCACTACGTGTAAGTGCGACGGGATAAAAACATGGCGAAAGAAAAATATGAGCGTAAGAGCGGTGGCTTCGATACCTAACAAATATACAGGTGAAATGGGAAGTTGATGATATACGCTTAAGGTAAAAGCACGTCTGATTTCGCTCGGCCGAGAAAAATTAATCTCAGGGCTGGCGGTCGCAACTCGATAAAAAATGGAAACAAAACCTGCGAGTATCATATTTGAACTGCGTACTCAGGCAGGGTAGATGTTATGCTAACGGAAAGGAACTGACTGAATTGGGAATGAACGGAAGGTAGCGACGGACGGAATCTACTATAGCAGCAGCGGAATTGAATGTGTCCCACTCTCCAAATAAATGATGGTCAGAATCATCTCTTCACGACAACAGAAATCATTTCCCAGGAACACAGAAAATCAATCTTGGAAACCGCAACAGCAGATGTGAGAGGGCCTATTTTGCTTAACGGCCACCTTCAAATCGTCACGAGAATAGATCAGTGTGCACTCTAATCATTGCAACAAAGTGCGGCGTGATATTACCATTTTTAATTGTGTGCTTCATTTACATCAAGCGTCAAAGTGAAGTGTTGAATCATCGGTGCTGCCACATGGTGCAAGTGTCTGTGTGCGTGTTTTTTTTTGTCGTGTGATATTATGTGATGCACAACGGATTTGCACAGCAAAGTCACGTAACTGTAAGTAGATGAATATTTCCTTTTTCTTTCTTCGCACATCTGCGAACTTGTGCCATCCCGACACCCAAAGCTGCATGGACATAGATGCAGTAATGCTGAGTGACTGAACCTCAGAGGAAATACCTGCACATACAGATTTCAATTTCTTACAGGGCCCATTTCCTGATTACTTTTTTTACATGAATAAGGGAGAAGGTGTGGCCACAAATTCCGCTGGGCGGGACAGTTTCTTTTAACTTTGGTTCAGGACCAACGTCAGCGGGGCAGGGTTCTGCAGGTGCATGCTTATTAGATTTAGTTAATTAACTTTGGCAGTATTTCGCACCTATAATCTTATACCGCAAATTAACGTGCTTGTGTATTTCGTGTCGCGAGTATTTTTAATGTGATCGTTTGCATATATTTTTTTTTTCATTCTCTAAGCAATTGTATATGAATATCACCTGCAGCTCTATTTAGTGTGTAAACGAGTAGTATCTCTTGTTCAGATAGTCCGGTGGAGACTCAGTCGGCTTGTGTCTTCCGACAGTAAAGTGTGACACCGTATGCTGCCCACATATGAGGGTCAATTGTCTATACGCCCAGAGAGCGCCGTATCTGTTTAAATCTCGCAGAACGTTATTAAATGTTGTGTTGTGTATTTGAGAATCATGTGTTATTTGCGAAAGTGAGTGTTGTTGTACTGGCTGGTTGGGGATTGAATGTACCGGAGTAAGGTCCGGACCACTACACTCAGTCACGAATTGGTGATTGCGGGTGAACCTCATCACAACTCTGATCCCAAAGTATCATATTTTTTAGTTTATTTTATTTTTTATTTGTTGTTGTTATTTTGTTCACACGGTGGATTCACACAAGCCTTGTGCTTCGGGTCATTCTTCAACTTTTCATTTTTTATGTTCTGGTGTGAATCTTTGAGTGCAGCAGTGCACCTGAGATTCTCACCTGGTGCCGCGGCCAACTAAATTGTACTTCAGGTCTCAAGCACCGTTACCGGCCGACTCGGCAGGAACACTGCTAGTGCCGTGTAACATTAATGGTGCCGTTGTCCCAGGATCGATAGCTATATTTTGCAGCTAGGGGAACAACACTCATGTTCGTAAAATAAGTGCGAATTGACTGCCATTACTATTTTTATTTAGTTTTGTTCGGTGCGAATTTTGTATAATTTAGCATTAAGTAAGCCTTAAGCTGTTTTCTAAGAACTGCCATAATTTTAGTGGGTAAGAAAAATAAAATGGCTAACACGAAGAAATCGTCATCTGCGAGTCACGTTAATTCACATGATTCTGATGGTCACTCTGACGGAGAACATGTGAGCACTGGGGCTGCAATTGTTCCGGAAGAGAATACACCTGTTACAAGTACAGCGGGTACATCACAGCTGAGACAAACAGCTTTAGCCGCACCTATGGTTTACGGGGAACAGTCGAGATTATAGTGGATCCCCAGGAAGACTGTGACACCACGATTATCTACGATGTTGAGAAGGAACTCGAAGACAGTGGAACGCAAGAATTTGGCATCGAGCGCAGATAAAAGCGGGCGTAGGAGCATCGAACGTGAGAGATCTGTGGAACTCGTGGATTCTCGAAGCTATGCCTCATATTTAAATTTTCTTTCCGCCTATCTCGACGGGCAGCAATGAACGTGCGATGAAATCCTTAAACTTTCCTTCCGCTCTCAGGGCACTTAAATCCGGAATTAGGTACCTTGCGACGGTGGGAAAGGGTTAAGTGTTTACAGTTAAAAAAAAATAGAAAGATTGGATGAATAGAATTCATCCAGTCATCCCTTTTTTTTTCTTTCATGGTGGGATGGAATGTTACAGTGGACACCCCCCCCCCCCCCATCCTAAAACCTGAAGAAAACTCTAAAATTTGTCCGCCATGTCGCGTATGGTATGAGGCAGCTAGGAATCACAGTTCGGCAGGCTCACATGTTCTTTTACAGTTCAGTTTTTTTATTTATTTCTCATTTACGTTGTTTTTTCTTTCGGATGTTCTCTAAAATTAATTAACATAATTGAGGGATAATTAGGAAGTCGCTCCAATGCTCTTGAAGGCAAGAAACGCAATATTTTTGCCATTTTGAATTGTTTCTACCTGTGGGAAAAGGTAGCACTCAATGGTTGCTCTGGAAATTGATAAGAGCAAAGCGATAGGCCCAGAAGAGGACTTCTGGATTTCTTGAGGAGGGACCGATGTTACGACCCACCCCCGCCATTAATTTAGTAATTAATGGGCGTGGTTGATGTGTGAAATTAATTAAGTATTAAGTATGTTCGAGGCTTGATTGGAGTTTAAAAGTGTAAACAGCAGATAAAGTTTTATCTGGGGGTTTGGAAAGAAAAGAGGCGAATAATTCTCTCTCTGGCTGGGTGGTCTCAGAATAGCTCTGTTAGGTCATAAATATCAGGGCGCAGCTGACGGGAAACTAAGCAACACGGAATGGTACCTTTCGAAGAAGGGTCCACTTGAGTAAATGAATGAAGATGGGGACAAAAGGTTTAGCGAATAATCGTAAATTCGTCGATTGTTTGGGGCATTTTCGAGAACAATTGCTCTCTGTGTGGTCCGTGCAGAAAAATAAGAGTTCGCACTTGGCATGAACATAAGGAAGAAAGTTCAGTTGTCTGTGCGCTCTCCGATGTGAAAGGCTGGATGCCTTGGATCTGCAAAAAAATGAATTGGGAAAAATGAAGCAGCAAACCTCCCCGCATTTGGTAAGAAATGGAGACAACTCGAGGCGGCAGCTGGAGATGCCAGTTTGCCATAAAGACAGCAGAATTCTTAAATCCGCGTGATAACGAAGAAATTTCTAGGCTGGAGCGTAATGGAAATCAGCGACTGTTTGGACTAATGAAAGCCAAGTTACAGGGAAATTAAGAAGTCTGCGAGTGGACAGTGGTCATTCCAATGAGAACCGAAGCCAAGCAAAGTCGGGTTCGGATGCCAACCACTGCAGTGTGGAATCGTCACCCCCATTCATCCCCTACTGTGGAGGAAGTGAAGAGATGCGCTTGTCTTACGGGGCGAAGCGAGGCCCCATGTGTGCGTGTGTGTGGTCACGTAAGCAGCGAAGTCACTACGTGTAAGTGCGACGGGATAAAAACATGGCGAAAGAAAAATATGAGCGTAAGAGCGGTGGCTTCGATACCTAACAAATATACAGGTGAAATGGGAAGTTGATGATATACGCTTAAGGTAAAAGCACGTCTGATTTCGCTCGGCCGAGAAAATTAATCTCAATGCTGGCGGTCGCAACTCGATAAAAAAATGGAAACAAAACCTGCGAGTGGCATATTTGAACTGCGTACTCAGGCAGGGTAGATGTTATGCTAACGGAAAGGAACTGACTGAATTGGGAATGAACGGAAGGTAGCGACGGACGGAATCTACTATAGCAGCAGCGGAATTGAATGTGTCCCACTCTCCAAATAAATGATGGTCAGAATCATCTCTTCACGACAACAGAAATCATTTCCCAGGAACACAGAAAATCAATCTTGGAAACCGCAACAGCAGATGTGAGAGGGCCTATTTTGCTTAACGGCCACCTTCAAATCGTCACGAGAATAGATCAGTGTGCACTCTAATCATTGTAACAAAGTGCGGCGTGATATTACCATTTTTAATTGTGTGCTTCATTTACATCAAGCGTCAAAGTGAAGTGTTGAATCATCGGTGCTGCCACATGGTGCAAGTGTCTGTGTGCGTGTTTTTTTTTGTCGTGTGATATTATGTGATGCACAACGGATTTGCACAGCAAAGTCACGTAACTGTAAGTAGATGAATATTTCCTTTTTCTTTCTTCGCACATCTGCGAACTTGTGCCATCCCGACACCCAAAGCTGCATGGACATAGATGCAGTAATGCTGAGTGACTGAACCTCAGAGGAAATACCTGCACATACAGATTTCAATTTCTTACAGGGCCCATTTCCTGATTACGTTTTTTTACATGAATAAGGGAGAAGGTGTGGCCACAAATTCCGCTGGGCGGGACAGTTTCTTTTAACTTTGGTTCAGGACCAACGTCAGCGGGGCAGGGTTCTGCAGGTGCATGCTTATTAGATTTAGTTAATTAACTTTGGCAGTATTTCGCACCTATAATCTTATACCGCAAATTAACGTGCTTGTGTATTTTGTGTCGCGAGTATTTTTAATGTGATCGTTTGCATATATATTTTTTTTCATTCTCTAAGCAATTGTATATGAATATCACCTGCAGCTCTATTTAGTGTGTAAACGAGTAGTATCTCTTGTTCAGATAGTCCGGTGGAGACTCAGTCGGCTTGTGTCTTCCGACAGTAAAGTGTGACACCGTATGCTGCCCACATATGAGGGTCAATTGTCTATACGCCCAGAGAGCGCCGTATCTGTTTAAATCTCGCAGAACGTTATTAAATGTTGTGTTGTGTATTTGAGAATCATGTGTTATTTGCGAAAGTGAGTGTTGTTGTACTGGCTGGTTGGGGATTGAATGTACCGGAGTAAGGTCCGGACCACTACACTCAGTCACGAATTGGTGATTGCGGGTGAACCTCATCACAACTCTGATCCCAAAGTATCATATTTTTTAGTTTATTTTATTTTTTATTTGTTGTTGTTATTTTGTTCACACGGTGGATTCACACAAGCCTTGTGCTTCGGGTCATTCTTCAACTTTTCATTTTTTATGTTCTGGTGTGAATCTTTGAGTGCAGCAGTGCACCTGAGATTCTCACCTGGTGCCGCGGCCAACTAAATTGTACTTCAGGTCTCAAGCACCGTTACCGGCCGACTCGGCAGGAACACTGCTAGTGCCGTGTAACAATATTCTTCTATTAGAATATATATTCTTCTATGTTCTTCTATTAGAATATAGAAGAATTTAGAAGAGGCTGAAGATTCAAAGCTTTGTTTATATCTTGCGAGATGTAAGAATATATATACCAAAGTGAGATGTAAGAATATGTATACCAAAGTGAGATGTAAGAAGATACATGTATATACGCAATAAATATAAACACGGCTATAGAATTTTTTTTTCAGATTCAAATCTTCCTTTATTACCTTGTTTACAGTTGATACAGAGATTTGTAACGATTTAGTGATTGCTCTTTTGGTAAGGGGATTTCCTTCGAGACCAAGCTTTTGAAATAGTCGGAAAATCATCAAGCATTGCTTTTTTCCTTTTAAAAGCAATGCTTGATGATTTTTCCCTTTATTTATAGCTAGTCTATAGCCCGTCTTAGGACGGTTGTTTTTTAAGCTGTAAATAAATATTAATATATAGAGAATGTTTCATGTCCTAAGACGGTGAAACTTTTAATTTGAGCAGATTAAAAACCAATAAAATACACGCTGACTTTTTTGTAAGGAAATATAGTAAAATCTTACAAACTGTGTTCAATTAATGCGGCGACAAACTCAGAAGGTTGGTAGTAGACATCAAGAGGAACAAAAATTGAAATGGAACATGGTGTCGCAAACCACGTTTTGTCGGTGAAAATCGCAAAAATACCTGTGCAGGTTCGGACGTCACGCGGGGACGACAAAAAGTGCAATAATAACTACAAAAATATTTATTTGAGAGCATGTTAACAACACAGCTTGTGGTGCACAGTACAATGCTGGAAAGGGAACGATGAGAATGATGTCAACGAAATTATTACAGGTGTTGTTCGAAGTGGTGGCCGCGGACGTCATTGCACTGTCTACAACGTCCTAAAAACTATTCTCGAACGCGCTCAAAGATACCTCTGCGCAGGCCAGTCCATTCGATTAACCCCATTGTCACCATACCAAGTCATGGTGGACCTCACAACATGACAGGTGGCATTGTCATCATGAAAGTAACATGGGTCCACCCCGTAAAACTGCCACAACGTAGAAAGCGCATGGTCATCCAAAATGGTGCAGTAGGTCTCGGCTTTGAGTCTACCAGGAATTGCGACCAAGGGTTCCGTGCCATACCAGGAGAAACACCCCGATAGCATAATTCCACCTCCGCTGAACTTCACAGTTGGCACAATACATTCCGGCAGGAAGCGTTCTCCAGGCAAACGCTAAACCCAGACTCTGCCATCCGAACGGTAGAGGGTGAACCTTGATTCGTCGCTCCAGAGAACCCGTTTCCACTGTTCGACGGTCCACTGTCGACGTTCTTTGCACCACTTTAGCCGAGCAGCGCTATTAGATTTGGTGATCAAAGGCTTGTGGGCGGCAGCACGTCCATGATAGCCGAGCAGATGGGCTTCCTTTCGGATGGTATTCATCGAAATAACACTCCCGGATGCCTGTTGAAACTCCTCGCGGATGTGGCCCATCGATTTGGTGCGGCTCTTTCGACTTTCTCTGGCCAGCACCCGTCGGTCTCTAACTCCCAGTTTTGTGGGTCTGCCGGGTCGGGGCACATTCCGACAGTCACCTCTCATCTTCCACTTGCCAATGACGTACGCCACTGTCAATTTTGGGTACTTCAACTCGCTGGATATGTCACGTATGGATCGGCCATTTCTGTGATACCCGACGATTACACCTTTCTCGAAATCAGAGAGCTCCGAACTGCGTGGCATCTTGCATGCGACTGGTTGCGTTGTTGTTTCCCACACGATATTTAACGGCGGCGGCCGTGCCGTGAATCAAGACCGCAGATATCGTCGATTGCAGGGGTGTCCAATTACTTGTTGGTAGATAGTCTATATATAAATCAAGCTATTCTTCTCCCTGTAACGTAACCACAGTAACTTGAAGATTTGATCGTCCAGGACGATCAAATGTTTTAATTTCTGTGGTTGCGTTACATAGAAAAAACAGCTTGATGTATGTCTATATTAATTATTCCATGTGTATCCAACGTGATATAGAACTCGAGTCATTAATAGTCCAATACTTTTAAATTAGCACGCGATCACCTTGACATCTAAAAATGATCGCGTGCTATTATAATACATAGCTATTATTTGACATCGCGAGAGCAAACACGAATTGATCGATAGGTGATGACCCAATAATGCAGACGTTGCTGTGACATCCAGTGTTCCAGAGAGACAGACGGATCTGGGTGTTTATATCCTTAATATTGTTTATTTTACATTTAGAAATACTAATTCCATGATTTTCACAGCGTTTTTTAATAACAGAATCCGAATAATTTTCTTCGTAAAGAGCAACAACATAACCTATCCACAGCTTGATCAATGTGCGCCATTTTCTTAGCAGACGATATTTAACTGCAGCAGATGCTTCTTTCGTGTTCGTCTAACACGCTGTTTCCATTAAATATCCACAAGAGATGCACTCTGTATGATATGCTGATTTACGAAATCATGCACTCGGTGAGATTGACTACGTACCGGATTATATCTGCAGAATGAAAGTTTATACCGTCAAGGCACGTTAGAATTTTTTATTTTCGCTAAAATACACTAGCGCTTTTGAAAGTATTATATGGTTTCATCACCACAGACACTGTTTCCAGTTTCATTTTTTAAACTTCTCTTATTTTCTATGGTTTCTTATTAAAAACGTTCTAACAGTGTGTGAACATCCCATGTATGAATTCTTTAAAGCGCCGTTAAGGTAGTGAAAACATTTTGCGTTTCCTTGCACTCAGACATTTCAAGGTTTCCGATTCACAGCGCAACTTTGAATTCCGGCTCCCGTAAGTACAATCTCCTGCAGCTCCATTTCCATGGTATTTGAGCATTCGCAGTTTAGCACTGTGCTGGAAAGTAGCCGAATCTTGGTAGAAAAGCGTTGGAGCACGAACCCTAGTTGCCTGTTTACGTTTTATACAGGGGTAAAATGCAAGCGCTGGCACCTGCGTCTTGATATCGGATTATGTTAGTGCCATTCTTTAGTTTCATTGGTGGAACAGTGTCTAAAACTAAGGGATAGTGTCTAAAACGAAGGGATAGTGTCTAAAACGAAGGGATAGTGTCTAAAACTGAGGAACAGTGTCAACAATCTCTAGAGACTGGAATAAATGGAAATCTGAAAGTGCGAATATTTTTGAATAAATGGAAATCTGAAGGTGTGGCTTATTTTAGTACCATTCTTTAGTATCATTGGTGGAACAGTTTCAGTGACAGTTAAATATTCTGTACAAATCATGAAATCATAAGCTAATTTTTTTCTTCTTTATCAAGAATATTTTAGATTATTTGCTGAAACACCCATTTCTACTTGCATTCGTCAAAACAGAAATTGAAAATTAAAAGGCAGAAAAACTTTAAAAATAAAAATACTGAGCGAAACAGGAATTTCCGTTCCGAAATATATTAAGTGAACAAATAAGTTTTAAAGCGTTCTTTGTGTGACGTATACCGCTTATTTACATATCCGACATTACCCCGCGTTGTTGTCATACGACCGTAGCTGGTCCGGAAGAAAAAATGTGACACATGAAGTTTGCCCAACAGTCAAACGCACTTGCACATCGGTAAGTGAAAGATGGCAAGCGATACTGCATTTATTCAAAATTGCATTCATTACGGATTTCATCAAGAAAAAAGTACTACAAAAGCATGTGCATCGATCTCTTCTGTTCTGGGGGAAAATATTGTATCGAAAAGCACGTGTGACTTTTGGTTTAGACCGTCTAAAGCAGGTGATTTTGATGTTAGCGATTGAGAACGTAGCAGCGCCCCGCAGAAGATTGCACACGAGGAACTGCTTACATTGCTGGGTGAAGATTCGTCTCAAACTCAAAAGAACTAGCTTAACAACTGGAGGTAACTCAACAAACCATTTCCAATCATTTACGCGGAATGGGAAAGTTTTAGAAGGACGGAAAATAGGTGCCACATGACCTGAGTCAGAGGAACAAGGATGAGCGTGTCATGAAATGTTTGAATCTGTTGAATAAACAACGCAGAGAATTTTTCCTGTGGATAATCGTTACAGGTGATGAAAAGTGGATATGGTACGACAATCCCATATGCAAAAAACACTGGGTAGACCCAGATGAAGCAACGACTTTGACACCGAAACGCAATATTCACCACAAGAAAGTTCTGCTGTGCATCTGGCGGGATATGAAGGGTGTGCTCTATCATGAACTATTGGAACAGGGTCAAACTGTTACTGCTGATCCCTAAAAGCATCAATTGCTGCGATTGAACCATGAAATCTGTAGGAAACGTCCATTCACAGGCAAAGGATTGCGTCCGTTGAAATTACTGCATGACAACGCTGTCGCAAAATCGGCCAAGGAAACATTATTGACGCTTGGCTGGGAAGTTTTGGAGCACCCGGTGTATAATCCTGACATAACCCGTTCACACTATGATTTGTTCGGGTCGATGCAACATGGTTTCTTTGCTGTACGGTTCCAGACACGTGACGAAGTGCAAAAGTGGGTTGACGAATTCATCGCGTTACACGACGAAGTATTCTTCATGGCTACTAGAATCCGTCAGCTGCCCGACCGATGGCGGAAGGTGATAGATAATGATGGCGCATAGTTTGATTAGTAAAGGTATTATTGTTTTCTCTCAAGTTACAAGTTGCGTTGTCTTAAAACGCTTTAAAACTTAGTATAATGAGAATGAATAGATATGGGATTCCCACACAGAAAAAATGCTGTACTCTGAACAAAAAATGCTACGACATTTCATGGTCTACAATTGGTGTGCAATTGTTTTACATTTTCCCTACAAAAATTCAGAAGCGTGACGTGTCCTTAGCACACAAAAAGAACCCACTGATTTTGACTGCACTTGGTAGGGCAAACATTAGAAAGCAACACATTTTTCATAATAGGTGGCAAATTCAACAGTAAAACGAAAAGTAAAAAGTCAATCCATATACATAACAAGAAAATAAAAAGTTTGTCACAAATATCTTATTTTTTCAAGTTGACCAAAGTTTCTCTGGGTTCTGACCTAGCTTCATCAGGACGAACGTCACGTAAATATTCAAATTGTACATAATATCATAAATGGTGTTTACAGTCACGAATTTTGGTTAGTTGCTTCCACGCGCTTGATAGAAACCGTGTGGATGTCATGTCATTAACAAGTTAAGCAGAGTTCTGATATAAAAGGAAAGCTTGCAAAATATCAAGTTTGGTGATTGAATCTGGCTTGTCGATTAGTTTTGCTACTTCAAAGATAAATTTATGGTTCTTTTCGTAGCAGTGTGTAGCCATGAAGGACTTATTTAGGTCACAGTTCCGAATATAGGTCTTGTGCTCCTTCAATCGAAAACACAAGGCTCTACAGGTCTGTCTTATATAGGAAGCGCCACATTGAAGCCCTACATTGAAGCCCTACATTGCCGCCCCGGTGGCGCAGTGGTCTAAGCGATGGCCTCTGATCATTCGTCCGTTAGGGGTCCGGGTTCAAAACCCGGTGAGGCATGGATGTTGTGTTTGTCTTACGGCACTGGCTTTTTCCCTTCCCTGGACCCAGTGGCCCTAAATTAGGGACGGGCGACTGCTTATAGCCCATTGAGTTGCTCACGGTGGTCGCTAAACCTCCAATTAAAAAAAAAAAAAAAAAAAAAAGGCCCTACATTGACCTCCACATGCCAAGTCCAATCATCCTTGGCAACAAAAACTCAGCGCCTTTTACAGTTGTGTACATCGCGCGAAACATATATGTTCAGATAAATACAGTTTGGAAAAATAACTTTATTTCCTTAAACGTGTTACAGTACAACGAGGATACAACCCTTCCATTACAGACAAGGCTCTATCAAAATTCCGGAAACCGAAGCCTATCTCCAAGTTAACTCCTGTGATACGCCTATTGCGAGAACATTTTGCCATTATTCCATTTTCCTGTGGCATAGCTTACAAAATTTCAAAAATTATCAAAACCTTTAATTTTAAAGTAATCTTTAAACCCATAAACAAAATTAACGTTTTAGGATCTAAGGACTATGTTGAAGACAAAAACTCGTGGGGAATTTATCAAATTCCATGTGAATGTTGCGCTTCCTCTGTAGTACAGACCCGTAGAGCCTTGCGTTTTCGATTGAAGGAGCACAAGACCTACATTCGGAATTGTGACCTAAAGAAGTCATCAATGGCTAAACACTGTTACCAAAAGGACCATACAATTCTCTTTGAAGAAGCAAAACTAATTGACAAGCCAGATTCAACCACCAATCTTGATATTTTGGAAGCGTTCCATATATATCAAAAGTCTTCGCAACTTGTTAATGACATGGCATCCACCCCATTTCATCAAGCGCGTGGAAGCAGCTAACAAAAACCCGTGACTGTAAACACCGTTTATGACGTCATATACAATTTGAATATATACGTGCCATTCGTCCTGATGAAGCTAGGTCAGTACCCAGCGAAACCATGGTTGACTTGAAAAAAATTATATTTGTGACAAACCACGATGTATTCTCTTAATACGTATAATCGTCACAAGCCTGTAGTCTTTGAGGTCAAGAATTGGCAGTTGTGTAGTTTGAAGAAACAGTACATATTCCAGAGAAATTTATCATTATGTCTTAGAAGAAACTCTTGTCGAATATATCCTTCCAGTTCCCAATTATGGATCAGAGAGATCGACTTTGATTGAAATAAATGTACAGAAGCTTAGAAAAAAACAATACAGCCGTCATTTAAAAAAGCAAGGAGAAACGTAGGCTTCGGGTAACAGAAGAAGGAAGGAACAAGGATCAGGATAATTACAAGAGTGAGTGAAATCGTGATTAAAGTAAAGCCCCTCAGGTGGCAATGCGGAGTGTATAGGGATAGAGGAACTGACCACCATTGTGACTGAAATACCAGATTCTGAACCAAGAGATAGCGAAAGACACAGAAGAATATTGCATGCTAGATGATTGGATAAATTTCGAAATCCTTCCGAATGAATGGAGGAAAAATATACTGAGTTGGGAAACTTTAATATAACTGTGGAATAAAAATGGTTGATGTTTAGGATGATTTACGGTCTACAGGGACGACAGCATCACAAACAATATAATTTCCTTTGTCTGATCCTTTGAACGTTAGTTCCCTTTTAGTGGCGTAGTAGAAAGAACGTCTTGCCTGTTTTAATTGTCGAATCCCTTCCTCAACCATTTTATTTTTTTCTTGTCTTAATGTCCACCAAACATATGATACTAATGAAACACCCATAGCGTATAAAATCCGTTCATTATTGTGGTGTAGTCAGCACAAAGTTTAGCCAAGTTTTAGCACTCCACTGGGAGGCTTTTTCAAGGCAAAGGTAGACATAATTTTATTTTAGCATTTATGCCTTGAAAAAGCCTCCCAATTTAGTGCTAAAGCTTGGGGATTCTTTCTGCTGACTATACCACAAAATAAACGGATTTAATACTCTATATACAACTCAAAGAAGCATGGAGAGGTGCAACCAGGAGAGATAAGAAGAGGAACTCGTGGATTCGAAAAATGACAAGAGTGGAAGACATCATGAACAAAGTTAAATCCCTGAAACGGCAATGGGCTGGACATACTGCCAGAAAGACAGACCATCGATGGACAGCCGAAATTTTAGATTGGAGTCAAAGGGACAGGAAAAGACCCAGAAGAAGACCACATGGGAGATGGTTGAATGAAATTCGAAAGTATGCGGGAGTGACATGGAGGAGACTGGCACAAGACAGACCGTTGTGGAGGAAACTTGGGGAGACCTTCGTCCAGCAGTGGATTGATAATGGTTGACAATGATGATGATGATAATGCGTTTCATTATTATTCATGTCTGGTGTATTTAAAATAAAGAAGCATACGATAATTTCACACTTGTGCGTCACAAGCTAAAAGAATATCTGGTTATTATAGAAGTACTGTACATATCTTATTTTCCTCGTTGTTATTAACGGGCTTTCACTTAGTGCATCAATAAAAGATTAAAGGTATGTGGCGTACTACAGTAGTGAAGAACAAGTCAATACGGCATAGTTTCAACCGCGAATTCTGTCGGTATAGCTTAATTGGGAAAGCATTCGGCTCCGGAGCAGAGGGATGCGTGCTCGAAACACCGCTACAGACAAATTTGTGTTTTCATATTGACTCCCGATTGTGGAAATGGATATATTGGCCGTTGAGTTCTTCGAAAAATGTGTGATGTTCCTTCCACACATCGTCTGGAATCGACGCAAATTTCTTCTTCGCTTCGAAAAATGTGTGGTGTTGCTTCCACATATAGTCTGGAATTAACGAAAATTCCTTCTTCGCTTCGAAAAATGTGTGATGTTCCTTCCACACATCGTCTGGAACTAACGAGAATTCCTTTTTCGCTTCAAAAAATGTGTTATACTTCTTCCACACATCGTCTGGAATTGGTGAGAATTCCTTCTTCTACAGAGAGCTACTCCAAGCATGGTTTCCGGTGAACCCAAAAATTGCGATTTCGTTCACCCCCCTTTCTGAGAGGGAGAGGGTATGTATGACGTACTACAACTAAGTGGTGAAGCACTTGTCAAGACGGCAAAGATGCACCGATAAATAAGTGGGAAAGCATTCGACACCGGAGCATAAGCAGGCGGATTCGAGTCTGGCCACCGGCAAATTTATGTTTCGCTACAGGTGTTAACCACCTTCCTCATAGTTCATGGTAACCAACAGAAAATTCTTCAAATGTAACTATTTAGGGTATGCAAACATTTCCACCGTTTTACGGAGAAAGGAGACAGGAACAATCAGGAAACCAATACACATTCATTTATTCAACAAAATATTGGCCGTTAGCATCAATGACTTTTTGCCATTTTTCAGGCAACAAATGAATGCTTCTGTGATAGAAGGACTCGGGTTTTGAGCTGAAGAAGGCAGTGACGAAATTTTCCACCTCCGTAACTGTGGTGAACCGCTGTTGGGCTAGGGCATGTTGCATAGAGCGAAACAGATGAAAGTCTGAGGGTGCAATGTCTGGGGAGTACGCCGGGTGCGGTAAAACCTCCCAGTGTAACTGTTCAAGGGTTGATATCGTGGTGGCGCCGACATGTGGTCTGGCATTATCGTGTAACAGAATGACTGCGCGGCGTCCTTTGTCTGTCCATGGGCGTTTTTGCTCAATTGCGGCGTTCAGTTTCATCTACTGATCGCTATATCCTTGTACAGTGATTCTTTTGCACGGTTTCAACAGTTCGAAGTACAACACTCCATGCACATAACACCACACACGCAACAGCACATTTTTACCCGTGGATATCCTGTTTTGCAGTGAATGTTGATGGCTCGCCTGGGTCGACCCAGAATCGCTTGCGTACGTGGTTGTCGCTATACACCTATTTTTCATCACCGGTGACAACCTTCCACAAGAAATTCTTCCCTTGAAACCTCTTCAGCAACGACATGCAGATGCCCAATCGTTGATCAATATTACGCTCCGTTAAAGTATGCGGAACCACTTACCAATCTTCTGGATCTTCCCCAAGGCCTGTAGACGCCGTAGCAACGTCGATTGAGCCACTTTCATACGTTTCGCCAGTTGCGTGGTAGATTTGGTGGCATTCTCGTGCAACAACGATTCCAGCTCCTCGTCTGAGAGTTCCTGCGGCCTACCTGCACGTGGCTTATCTTCCAAGCTTAGATCACCTTTCTTAAACCTGGCAAACCATTCTCGACACGTGAACTCACCTATAACTGTTTCTTCATACGCCTGACATATTGAAACGTATGCTTCACTCGCACTTTTCCTTAAATTAAACATGAATGACAAACAGTGCCGCAAATGATCTTTATCGACCGTCATGCTAGGCTTCATGTACGAACTGCATGACAGCACGGGTCGCCTGCCGGTTAGACCCCTACAGCGCCCACTTGCGGGGGCAGCGGAAACCTTTGCATACCCTTAATAATAGTTCTGGAGATATCGTGTCTTCTGACGGACGACATCTCTGTAATAATTTTTTTATTTGGTTTGAAGCTTAACGACCACCGTGAGCAACTCCGAGGGCTACATAAGCAGTCGCCAGTCCCTTCTTTAGGGCCACTGTTTCCAGGGAAGGGAGAGGGATAGTGCCCTAAGACAAATCCACCACCCATGCCTCAACTGGGGCTCGGACCCGGGCCCACACCGAATAACAGTCATATGCCAGAGCTTAAACAATGGATTTCAAGAGCGTTTTTTACATCATTCATCTAAAAATAAGCCAACCCCGTGGCCGAGGTATCGGAGGAGATGGCTTTCCATTAATCCATCGAGTAGGGCTCTGACCTGAACCCTGGATCATAGGTAGTATGCCTGCATCACTGCGTTGTCGGTATTCGCTCCCTTCAATACCCCCTTAAATTAAGAACGAGGTCTGTCTATATCCCCGGCAGTTGTTTATGGTGGTCGCTAAATCTTGGGGGAAAATCTATATATTTCAAATTTACTTCATTTTCTTCTTTCAAGCTGATATTTTGGTAGCAATATCTCTACTACTTAATAGTGCGCTTACGGTTTTCCATATTATGCAGAAAAAATTCTGATTTTGATATTATCTTGACCTCGTCTAATCTGTTGAATTTTGTCTTGGATTAATTTGTAGATGCTTTTTGCATTCTTTTTGCGATTGTTGGAACGAATCTGTGCTCTTTGAAATGATGTATTTTGAACTCTTAAGAGAGTTTGAGCACTCGCTCTGCTATATGTGAGCTCATTTAATTTAAAATTTTACTTCAATTAAAAACTTTTAATTTTAAGTACTAGTAGAAGTCTTTTCTTCTCCTTTCTTTCTCATAACTATTCGTATATGAAGGATTCGAGAGATTGGAGATTCGGGAGATTCGAGAACCTTTTAGGATACGGATTCGGGAAAATTTAGGATTCGTCCCATCTCTGCATTTTTTTATCCGTGTCATTTTCCTTTTCTATTTTCTCAGGTTCCACTTCTCTTTTGAAATTTTCTTCCTCATTTTCCGAAGGACGTAATTAGAACTGTAGTACACTTTCATGAAAGAATTTTCATTTCACGTGTTAACACTCGTTACCGGAAAATCTCTTGAATCTCCAGCAAAATCTCCCTCGAATCATCAGGTAAATCTTTCTTAAATCGCTTAATGAATCTCCCTGGTATCTTCAGGTAAATCTTCCTTGAATTTTCAGAAAAATCTTTCTCTAATCATCAGGTAAGTTACCCTCGAATTTTCGTGTAAATCCTCCCCAAATCTTCAAATAATCTCCCTCGAATCTCCCGGTCTATCTGCATCGAAACGTGAGGTAAATCTTCCTCAAATCTTTAGGCAATTCTCTCTCGAATCATTAGTAGGCAAATCTACCTCAGATCTTGCAGTAAATCTTCCTCGAATCTTGAAGTTAATTCCTGTCTTGAAGGTTCAGGTAAATCTCTCTGGAATTTTAAGGCATATCTTCTTCGAATCTTAAAATTAATCTTTCTCGATTAATCAGGTAAATTTTTTAAATATTTAGATGAATCTCCGTAGAATCTTCTGGTAAGTCATCCTTAAATTTTCAGAGGTAAATCTTTCACTAATCTTCAGGTAAGTCATCCTTAAAATTTTAGGTAAATCTTTCACTAAGCTTCAGCTATGTCTCCCTAGAATCTTCAGGTAAATCTATTTCGAATTTTCAGATAGATCTCCCTTGAATCTTGTGGTAAATATCCCTGGAATCTTAAAGTAATTTTTCCTTGAATCTTGAAGTAATTTTTCCTTGAATCTTGAAGTAATTTTTCCTTGAATCTTGAGATAAATCTCTCTCGAAGTTTCAGGTAAAGCTCTTTGAAATCTTAATCGAATCTTAAAGTAAAGCTTCCTTGAACCTTAAGTAAAACGTCCTCGAATAATCAGGCAAATCTCCATGAAATCTTCAGTTGGAAGGAAATCTTTTCATTTTTATGCTTCAAGCAAAGCACGGAATTTAGACTGCCTCATATAGTTTTGTTCTGAATTCAGAACTTCTAAAAGTTATATTTTTATCTTACGTGATGGTGGCAAAGCTACTACTGATAAAAAATACTCGAGATTTCTTGACCACTTTGGCTTAGTTCCTATTTTTGTTGCACCTTCCGTTTTTAATGTTTTCTGCACTTATTTTGTAAGTCTTACTTCTGTTTATTAACAATGAGGGTAGAAATGCTTTATTCGAATGGTCGTTTATTACAACGCAAGCTAAGGAAATGCTTTAAAATTCGTGATAAGTTTCCCGTCTGTGTGATAAGAGCTTTGGGCTTTGTGGTATTTCGAAATAATTTGGAACGATTCCTGCCGGTCTTTGTTAATCCAAGCAGGATAAAGGGTATGTGTTATTAAAGGCCTTCCTCTCCGTAAAATCATTGTGAATAAGGGAACGAGCTGAGAAGACTCTCGCATCAACTTATTTCAGGAATTCTGGACGAATCGATGGGCACCTTTTGTGCAAGCATACTCGGATCAAACCGCTTGTCCTGGGGGAGACGCATTGCAAGTGTCTGACAGAAATCGAGTGTAGCAGACAGACTTTTCATAGACGATGTCGCCAAATGCTGCCAGATTCCAGAAATCAATAATCACCCGAACCGACCGGGCTTAACGGGGCGCGCAGATGCAACAATGCCGAAGCTTAGGGAAATGGAAGTGATGTGGCTTTAAAATGCGAATCTGAGCATATTTCGGTAGATTTTATGATTTCCTCTGAAGGAACGCATGGTTGAGGTATTCAAAAACGCATGAAAGGATTTTTCCAAAAAAGATAGTAAACGTAACATGGTGGAAATATCTTTGTCGAAGCCATTTTTTTTAACATGTTGCTTCACCGTTCATGTTTCAAATGAAACCAGTATTTTCTGAACTCCAAGAATAGATTCTTTGCATGGCAGCACTTTTAACTTACATTTATATTTGAGGAATATCGTGGAATTGATTAAAGTCAATGGCTACGCTTTGCGCCTAAATACATACTAAAATTCGATCTCTGTAGGAGCTCCAAAGAAGTGGTTTCGAGGGGCAGTTGTTTCGTTTTTAATTCTGTTCAAAAGACCCGTTTACGGAACATACACTACTCGACGCAGAAAATATCACGCCATAAAGGAAAGCACGAAATGGGGCGAAACTTACCACACATGTCAACAAGTAGATGAGAAAGGTCTGATTTAATTTCTGAAGGATTACATTAATGTCGTGGGCGAGGAGACATTAATCGAGTGTGTCATTTGGTCGTATGACCCCTATACTGGGTTATACGTCCAGCAACACGGCGTGGAAACTTCCCAGGATTGTATCCTAAGGTATTTGGGATCACGTGTCATTAACCTGTGGCCATAATTCATCGACAATGCCAGGGAGTCATGCAGAGGTGATTAGTCGTCTGCCAATTACGTCCCACACCATCTCTACCGGGGAGAAGTCTCGGGATAGTTGGCCAGGGCAGCACCCGCACATGTAAGCACCATCTGCTTATGTTGGCAGTGTGTGAACGACCGTTATCTTGTTGTAACTGGGTATCAGGGATATCACGAAGATACGGCGATAAAACGGACATCAGCATTTCATCAACGTATAGCCATGCTGTTATTGTACCAATTCATCAACGTATCGCTAGACTGTTATTGTACAAATTCATCAACCTACCGCCATATTGTTTTACCTATGGATCAAAGTATTCCCAGGCTCTTACTGTACAAATTTATCAAGGTACCGCCATGTTGTTATTGTATTAATTCATCAACGCATCGCCGAGTCGTTATTGTACCCACTATGCGTACGAGTGGTGAACACCTGTTGAAACGTATAGGTCCCCAAACTATGACACACAGCTGAGTAGCCGTGTGATGCTCACGGAAGGCAACACGTTCTGACAAGTGATCACGTCGTCTTCAGACTCTTAATCTGGAAGGCAACAAGATCTGACCAGTGATCACGTCGTCTGCAGACTCTTAATCTGGAAGGCAACAAGATCTAACAAGTTATCACGTCGTCTCCAGACTCTTAATCTGGAAGGCAACAAGATCTGACAAGTGATCACGTCTTCTCCAGACTCTTAATCTGGAAGGCAACAAGATCTGACAAGTGATCACGTCGTCTTCAGACCCTTAATCTGTGATCGTCGGCGTTGAGTCAGAAGCGGAACTCGTCGCTGATGACGGATGTCTTATATGGCGCCACTGCACTTGTTGCATCCCGATGCGTTTCTGCCGCGGTGCGATGTAGGGGCTTCCTATGTTGAAGCCTCTGGTAAAAGTGTCCGGGTGATTGTAGGATTCCTGATGGCTTAACCCACGAATTCTCGCGCCTTACATGTGCTTTCTCGCAGAACACGATGTAGACATCTTCAATAAATCCCTTAGCCGGTGACAGAAGGAAATGTATTGTGCATATTGATGAAACATGGATCTAACTACACGACTCTAACGCAAAAATGTCGATTTATTATCGCAAAAGAGCAGAGAAAGACTTATAAACTTGATTCCAAGAATCCAAAAAAGGTTTCAGTAAAGGATTAATGATTATTGTTGGTTTCTCGTACAACAGGGAACTGAAGTTAAGAAACGTTGAAGATAATGTTAAAATCAATTCTACATATTACGAAAATAAAATTTGAAGTCCTATGTTTAAAGAGGAAATACCATTCCTCCATCCACAGAGCCTTCAAAGAGTAGAACTCCATCAGAATAAGGCTGCCAGTCATACATCCAAATCTACCAGTATATGTCTTGGAAAAATGAAACAACATAAGTGTACCAAGTCTATACATTTTCCTCATATACCTTCAAAGTCCCCTGATGCGTCACTCATGGACACATTAGGGGACTTTGAAGGCCTTCGGACTGCTAAAAAGAGCGCTTTCTAAACGCAGACCTGAAAAAATGATTGGATTATGCAAACAGTGGAAGGTGATTTGAAAATAATACCATTACCAATTTTAAGAAATACCCTGTTATCTTTGAAATCTAGATGTATATTCGTAATCCAGAGAAAGGGCTATCAGATAGAACATTTAAAAAAGAAACAATTTTACTTTAAGCGTTAATTATATTGCTGGAAGATCGTCTAAATAGGTGTAAACATTCTCTGTAGATCTATGATACTATTCTCCAGGCTTTTCCTGGGAGTATGATCAATCTTACAAATTGTTTTCATTTCTTCGTGACTAAATTTCCGCTCGTATGAAAACATAACACATGGATTTCCTTTTCATAAAGGACGTCAATGAGAATTTGGGAGCAAACCATACGTAAGAAGTAATTCCTACTCTCCATAAAGCAGCACAGTATAAAGCCGTTTGACCAGATTTCATCCTGAAATATTAATTGTTAATCCAAACAAAATATGTACTAACCACTTTCTAGATTTCTTTCTTACGCCAATAGAAAGCAACACTCATTCGTGATGTAATTACTGAAATCAGATATGCGTGTAAGAACTGAACCTACCGAAGTTTGAAAGGCACAAAAACAACGCAAAATACTTAATCTTTCGTTATTTATTCCATTTCGATAATATGAAAGGTTGAGAGCTCTGTATCTCACAGATTTTGTTCTAAATGTTGATGGAAACAACTGAAAAACAGCAAAGTTCACGTATCAACGATTTCAGTACTTGTGAAAGTGTGGTATTTTTCTTTTTTTTCCCATAATTTTCAGTAAGGGTGTATCGAAACAGGCGAAATTCGTTTTTCGAATTTTAATTAGTAATAGTAGGGAAATGTTGCTTTTGGTGCTTGTTCGTATGCCTACAGCATTTTGTTGATATTGTCATGCATTCTCATCTGCCGCTGGAGCCTTTTATTTTCCATACATTTTTATAAAACAAAAAAGGAGCAAGTTTCTTTTGACGGACAAATCGCCAATAGCGTGAAAAAAATTGAAGTGTGATTCCTTCTGTGTATATTGAATATTTTTATCGTCATCTG
The DNA here is from genome assembly GCA_039090855.1 of Macrothele yani. NCBI lineage: Eukaryota > Metazoa > Arthropoda > Arachnida > Araneae > Macrothelidae > Macrothele > Macrothele yani. The sequence goes on from CM076989.1 coordinate 121,565,449, forward strand.
GAGATATCTTTAGTTGGCACTGGAGCCAATTATTTCGAAAAATTTAAGGTTTTTGTTGAATTTATGCTGAATGAAGTTTTTATTTTGTTTGGATTTAAAATTAAAAACGAAACCCATGAGTCACTGCGCAAACGCAAAATAAAATATTGAGTTCCTTTCGATTTAGCAACCGTTTGATTACATCAAGACGTCTGAGCTATTCATTAATCCTCATATTAATCCATTTGTGTGCGTTTCGTGTTCATCGAAGGCATTTTCCTCCGACATGCAAATTTTGCGCGAATGTATGTATCCCTGTTGTCAACTCCACATTCTGCAACAGAAGCGTCCGTAAGATGTTTGATGCTCCTTTTTTAATGCTCAGATGTGATAAATAACTATTTTCACAGCTGCCCCTATCCTACATTCACCTTGTGTTGTATTTGGTTTAATTTCCTTGTCTTCAATAGCTAAGCAATTCCAGTTTTTCAAGTAGTTTCCCGATTTTTCGCTGGGTGGCGTAAATTTAAATTGCGATTACCCCGGTATCTCTCGATCTAAAAGTTCGATTTCAAAAATTCTTTTTGCATCTTATAAAGCTTCTGGTGAGAAATGCTCTACATATAATTCCAAATGTTTCATGAAGGATAGTTTTGCCACTAGTGGACGTAAGTGTACAGTACTGGCCAAAATTGTGAACACCTTTTGGAAATAGTGTATTTTTCAGGTTTGATGGCTCATAACACCACTTTTTTTTGGAGTAATACCATAAAATTATATATCTATGGGAAGGTAATTTCTTCAAGAATGTAATGCAATAACTTTTATGAAGTTTTGTATTAGAACAGCAGTTATAAATAAGAAAAGTGAAACACATAGAAAAAATGAGATATACAAAAATTCTCAACTTGTCAGTTGATACTTAGTTGGGTAATCTTTAGCGTTAATTACGGCCTTACAACGCCTTCCCATGGAGTGAACCAAGATTTTTAGTTCTGCAGCTCTTATAATGTGAAAACAAGATCGAATTATTGCTTCTATTAATTGGGTTTTATTGCTGGGTTGCTTCTGACTAACAAGTTTCTTTAGTCTGCTCCATAGATTGTTGATGGGGTTAAGGTCTGAGCTATTCCCAGGCCATTGCAGCAGTGAAATATGCTTATCTTGAAACCACTTTTTGCACACAGTAGCAACATGACAGGGAGCTGAATCCTGTTTAAATATGAATGCTTCATTATCTTAGAAAAGATCACGTGCGGAAGGCTTCAGTTTGGGCTCAAGTATTTCATTAATATATTTGTGGCCATTTCATCATCATCATCATCATTGTCAACCATTATCAATCCCCTGCTGAATGAAGGTCTCCCCAGTTTCCTCCACAACGTTCTGTCTTGTGCCAGTCGCCTCCATGTCACTCCTGCATACTTTCGAATTTCATCCACCCATCTCCCTTGTGGTCTTCTTCTCTGTCTTTTCCGGTCCCTTGGAATCCAATCTAAAATTTCGACTGTCCATCGATGGTCTGTCCTTCTGGCAGTATGTCAAGCCCATTGCCATTTCAGGGATTTAACTCTGATAATGATGTCTTCCACTTTTGTCCTTTTTCGGATCCACGAGTTCCTCTTCTTATCTCTCCTGGTTACTCCGAGCATGCACCTCTCCATGCTCCTTTGAGTTGTCTGCAGCCTTTGTATGTCTCTTTTAGTTAAGGTCCACGTCTCTGCACCATACGTAAGCACTGGAAGGATGCATTGATCAAACACTTTTCTTTTAAGACATAATGGCATATTGCTCTTGAAAACTATGCTGTTTCTTCCAAAAGCTCTCCAGGCAAGTTTTGTACGCCGATTAATTTCTTCATCAATGTGAACCTCACTTGATATCTGCTGTCCAAGATAAACGTACATGTCTGTTATCTCCAATTTTTTCCATCAATCGATAAATCTTCATTTCTTGTAAAAGCATTGAACATCACTTTTGTCTTCTGAAAGTTCATTTTTAATCCCACTTCTTTACTCTTGTCAGCAAGTTCCTGGATCATACTCTGCAGCTCTGTTGGAGTAGTTGCAAAAATGACTACGTCATCAGCAAAACGAAGGTGGGTTAGATAATCTTCATTAATCTTTATCCCTTTGTTTTCCCAGTTCAGTGATTGAAAGATCTTTTCCAATGTGGCATTAAAGAGCTTCGGAGATATGGTGTCACCTTGTCTTGTATATGGTGTCACCTTGTCTTTTATTTTACATCGCTTTCTGGGTGACAAATCAACTCTTGTCTTTGGCCATTTATATTCCCATTAATCACACAAATTCTGCCCACACCTTTTGATGTCATACAGCACCAGATCATAACACTAACTGGGTGTTTCACGGTACATGTAATGCCATCAGGATGTAAATCTTCTCAGATTCTTCTCCTCACGTTTTTTATGCCATCACTATCAAACAGGAAGGTTTCGGTCTCATCACTCCAAATAAAACTGTCCCATTGTTCTTCTGTCCAGTTAACATGGGTTCTAGCCCAGTTTAATCCCTTCAATTTTTGTTTGAGAGATGAAAATGGCTATTTTCGTGGAATCCTAGATTTTAGACCAAATTCCTGTAGTCTGCGCCGAACAGTACTTGCACTCAACTTCACATTGCATTGCGCCATTTCATCTTGCATACACCCAGATGATTTTCTTATGTCACCTAGGCACAGTCTCTTAATTCTTTTATCATCACTTGCTGTTGTGCACCTTTTCCTGCCTTTACCAGTCTGGGTTTGTAGTGCCTGAATCTCCTTATATTTCTTCCGAAATTTAGAAATGCCACCTTTGGTTACGTTTTCACCAATTTTTCTTCTAATTTCTTCATAACTGAAAGCTTGTTCACTTAATAGTAGTATTTTACATCGCTTTCTGGGTGACAAATCAACTCTTTGCGCCATTTCTTTAATTTTATTACATTTTACAAGCTCACTAAATGAAATAACACAGACACAAAAAAAAAACCAACTTGAAAGTAATCACATAACACACTGACAAATGTCCTCCTCGCAGCTCCAATGCATGACATTCATAGCTGAATCGTACTGTGACCTGACTGGCTCATTGCCAAAACAAGATGACACCTGATAGGCTCTCTAAACACTCATGCTCATTGGCTACATTCAAATGAAGGAAAACTACTTCATATCAACCTAGGCAAGTTGTGCTTTCTTTTTCTGGTTATTTGGCTATAACGTTTCATAGAATACAGATAATTGAACAGACGTTGTTGCATTACACTCTTGATGAAATTATCTTTCTATTGGTATATAATTGTATGGTATTACTCTAAAGAAAAGGGGTGTTATGAGCCATCAAAAATACACTTTTTTCAAAAAGCTTCCACAATTTTGGCCACTACTGAGCATGTATTTTTCTGATGTGCAGGTGTTGGACAGAATAATGTAGGCACCATGCTAAGAGACGTGACTTTTAAAGCAGCTGCGTACGTCGAAATATGGAAAGGTAACCACCACTTTTTAGTTGTAATAGCTTTATTTAGAAACCCAAAGTGCTCTGTTTATGTTCATTTAAAGTGCCTTGCTGCAAAATTACTTTCAGGCTAATGACGAAATAAGCAACCTAACGGACTTCGAAAGAGAGCTAATTGTTGCTGGCCGGCTTGCTGGTGCCTCCGTGACAACAGTCGCCAGGGTAGTGGGGGTATCGAGAGCTACTGTGTCTGGCGTCATGACAGTATATCTTGTTCGTGGCAAAACATCGTCTGCGAAGCACAAGAGCGGACGGAAAACGACCCTGACTGATAGAGACAGGAGAGCATTAAAGAGGATTGTTACCCGTAATAAGAAGACCACAGCACCAACATTAGTGCAAGAGCTGCCGGAAAACGACCCTGACTGATAGAGACAGGATAGCATTAAAGGGTGTTGTTACCAGTAATAAGAAGACCACAGCACCAACATTAGTGCAAGAGCTGCCGGAAAACGACCCTGACTGATAGAGACAGGAGAGCATTAAAGAGGATTGTTACCAGTAATAAGAAGACCACGGCGCCGAAAATTAGTGTGGAGCTCAATCTGCATCTCCAGACCCCTGTATCAACGAAAACAGTGCGCAGGGAACTGCATAAACAAGATATTCATAGCACAGCTGCTATTGCAAAACCTCTGGTGACCCGGGTGAATGCACAACGGCGACGGCAGTGGTGCCAGGAATATACAACGAAAACTGCCGATTCATGGAAGCGTGTAATGTGGTCGGATGAATCCACATTCACACTATTCTCCACCGCAGGACGTTTTTACGTGTGGAGAACACTGTCAGAAGCGTACAACCAAACTTTATTCTCCAACAGTGCAGCATGGTGGGGATTCTGTCAAGCTCTGGGTGCTCATATCATTGCTTTCAGCAGGTACCCTGATTACCTTGAAAAGACGGATGACTGGCAGGGCATATGAAACCATTTTGGCCGACCAAGTTCATCCAAAATGGCTCAGGCATTGTTTCCTGCAGGGGTTGCCCTCTATCAGGATGATAACGCCCTAATTCACAGAGGTCGAAATGTCCAATCATGGTTTGAGAAAAATGAGGAGGAATTTTCACCCCAATCACCAGACTTAAACATCATGGAGCCACTGTGTTCTGTGTTGAAAAACAGAGTGAGATCCCGTTTTCTTCCTCCTGCATCTCTCAAGGACCCGAAGCAGTTCCTGCGTGAAGAATGGCGTAACATCCCACTAACCAACATCCACGGATTCGTACGCGTCCATTTCAAAGAAGATTCAGGCGGTTTTGAATGCCAAAGGTGGAATCTTCTTTTCATAAGTGTTCACATTATTCTGTCCAGCGCCTGTATTTGCGGCAATATCTGCGCCTCTGAAAACTAGTTTGAAAAATCCTTTCGTGATCACATACCACGCATTGAGAAAAAACCTTTTCATAATACCTTCTGCTTAAAATAATGCATAGGTATGAGGCGCAGATGTATATCTTATTTTTCTCGATATCTCTGATTCTAATAGTTCGATTTGAACAATTCGTCCTCTGTCGGAGAGCGTTTCTAGTGTGAAATGCTTTGGATATAATTTCCATCTTTTTAGAGGGCATGTCTGGTATTAGAGGGTATAATTCACCTCTCCATGTACATAATATTTGCAGAAATATCTGTGCATCTAAACAGCCAACTGAAAAAAATCGTTCTTTGGTCTGATACTGCTAATCAGGAAACGATTATATGAGCATTTCCGGCTGCAAATAATGCACAATTTTCTGCTAGAGCGCGCAAAATTTGAACCTGTTTTTTATTGATAGCTGTGCGTCGAGATGTCCAGGCGCAGACTGGGCCGCAGGGATTCTGGGAGAATTCCCGGTGGGCCGCCATATTCTGGGCCGCTAGCCTTATGCTAAATCAATAAAACACGAGTGCCGAAGTTATGGTAAAAGGACAAAGTTCATTGCCAGTTTGGCAGCTTCTAAAATACAAACAAACAAGAAACACATCAACCAATGCATCGAGTGATCTCTTGAGCCAAACATTGTTTCTGGTACAACCTCCCTCATCTCCTCGACTTTCAAAATCATGCCCGTTCCTTTCAGCTGATTTCCTGTACCTCAAATTGCTTTTGTTAATTGCAGTTGAAGCTGAATAATTAAAACAATATGATCAAATACAGTCCTACTATAAATTCTTTGGATATGTTAATGCATTCAGTTTCACAGACAGCAAAACTTTTGAGTTGCTATACATTGGGCTGATGCATAAGTTCATGCCGTTTTTTTCACCGCACTACAGGAATGTATTACAACAGAAGGGAAAACGGAATCAATCAACTATGTACCCCCCCCCCACTGTTTACCATTGTGTCCCAATGTCTGGATAGGTCTGCAATGCCATTCTTGAAAAAACATGCAGATTTTGCTGCGATGAAATTATCAAGGAAATTCTGGAGATCAACATCATTGTTGAATGTTCTGCCACGGAGTGCATTCGACATAGATAAAAACAGATGATAATCTGATGGGGAGACATCTGGGCAATAGGCCGCATGTGGAAGGATCTCCCATTTTATGTCCTAAATGGGCATTTTGGTCATATTTGTACTGTAACGGCGTGCGTTGGAGAAGAACACCATGGCACCGATGTGGCCGTTTCTGCTGAATTGCTCATTACTCAAGGCGGAGTTGCTCACAATAAAGTGCAGCGTTGATGGTCCGATTCCTCGGCAGCATTTCCCAGTGAATAACGCCTTCCATGTTCCACCAGACACACAACATGATCTTCGCAGGATGAAGGTCATAAGGTCATGTTTTGGACGCGCGGTGTGGTGGTCTTGTTTAGTCACCGCTTTTCATCTCCAGTAAAAATACGTGACAGAAGTACGTGACAGAAAAGGGTTGAGTTGCTGAGAACATTCGCGATAATGGGCGAGCAGGGAACCACATATGGTAACACACTGATTCTTTTTGTCCTGAGTGAGAGTGTGAAGCACCCAAGACCACAATTTCTGGACCTTTCCCTTACGTTTCAGGTGTCTCACCACTGCGGCCTGATCACAGTCCATCTCAGTTGCCAATTCGCTGGATTGGCGGGGATCCAAGTGGATGAGATGGTTCAAACGATCCTCATCAAAAGTGAGATGGACGACCTGAGTGTGGAGAGTCATTTTGGTCAAAATTGCCACCTCGGAATCGCTCAAACCATTTGCGGGCTGTCCTCGGAGCAACAGCGTCCTCCCCATACACAGCACAAATTTGTCAAGTAGCCTCAGCGGTTGTGGATCCCTTGTTAAAGTCGTACAGGAGCAGATGCGGAAATGTTCATTCCTCTCTACATGTCACTCCATACTTCCTGACCTGAAAATCAGAAGACTATTAGCCACACTCACACTACGCAGTATGATTTAGATACACGACATTACCGTTTGCATTTTGATATAAAATTAGCCATCTGCAGCGTCACTACTGACCTAGGAAACACCCGTGAAATAAAACGGAATGAACTTATGCATCAACCCAATATTATGTATACGTATATGTTTTTTTTATGACAAGAACTTCACCTGATTGATAACTTTTTTGGCCTGAATTCTTGAACTACAGTTTCCGGAAGTCTATTTCAGCTACAACAAAACTGTTGCTTCTATTTGGAAAATTTTCAGTTTTTTCAAGATAGCGTTTCATGAATGTTTTGTTTATGATCATTAATTTCTTTAATATTAATATTAATAATAGTAATAATAATAATAATAATAATAATAATAATAATAATAATAATAATGTTGATTCCATTTGGAAAATTTTCAGTTTTTTCAAAATAGCATTTCGTGAAGGTTTTGTTTATGATCGTTAAGTTCTTTAATATTAATAATAATAGTAATGATAATAATGTTGCTTCCATTTGGAAAATTTTCAGTTTTTTCAAGATAGCGTTTGGTGAATGTTTTGTTTATGATTGTTAAGTTCTTTAATAATAATAATACACTGCCGGACAATTGCTAAGGACGGATGACAATAGCAACGATAGCAACCATGAAATGGAAGGCAGGAAAATGTGGAAATTACCATAAGCGCGGGATACAGTAAGACCTGTTGTGCGTATGCAAATTTTGGATTGCCGAACTCGTTGGTGACGTCATAGCGCTGATAAGAGATATAAAGGATTTGACGCATATTGACCGTTGTTGTTCAAACGCAAAGTTGAAAGGGAAAGAATCAATTGACGAACTTGCAATTTTCAGTATGTCTTCCCGACATCACCTAGATGATTTTACGCGTGGCCGTATTATAGGCAAGATTGAAGAAGGGCGAAAAATAACAGATGTTGCCAGGGTATTCGACGTCAGCCACAGTGTTGTTTCAAAGCTTTGGAAATCATTTCAAACAAATGGAGAGTGTAGAAAACGTCACGGGGGAAGTCGTGTTTGCAGTACGACACCTGCAGAAGATCGGTACATAGTGCTATCAACAAAAAGACACCGGCTCAGCACAGCTAGTGAAGTAGCAAATCAGTTTATAGCTGCTACTGGCAAGCGGATCTCCCGAAAAACTGTCGCTAGACGTTTGCATGAAGGAGGACCATACGCCCGCCATCCTCTTGTGTGCATCCCATTGTCCAGACGTCACTGTACCGCCCGTTTGCAAAGGTGCCATCAACATCGCAATTGGACTGATAACGACTGGTCTGCTGTCCTCTTCTCAGATGAGAGTAGATACAGTCTATCGTCTGATTGTCGACGACAACTGATCTGGCGTGATAGTGGTACTGCATATTGTCCAGCAAACATACAGGAAAGGGACCGATATCCGACATGTAGTGTCATGGTATGGGCTGGCATCATGATCAATGGCCGTACGTCCCTCTATGTGCTTCCAACTGAGACTATGACTGGCCAACGATACATTAATGATGTTCTGCTACCTCATGTTCGCAAGTACCGTGGTGCTGTTGGTGATAGATTCATTTTCATGGACGACAACTCAACATGTCATCGAACAGTCGCTGTCCAGAAGTGTCTTGAGAGCGAGGATATTCAACGCCTCGTATAGCCAGCACGTTCTCCAGATCTGAATCCCATTGAAAATGTGTGGGATGCTTTGGGGAGGAGTCTTGCTGGTCGCAAATGCCCTCCAATAAACAAGGACACCCTCATCCGTGCACTGACAGAGGAATGGGATAAATTACCCCAACAGCTGCTTGATAATGTTGTGCAAAGCATGACACGACGTGTGGAATCTTGCATCGCCCTCCATGGTGGCCATATCCCGTAATCACATCTTACGCCGGAACGCCTGCGGACGGTAATTGCATTTTTTTCACGTTTACGTTCTCTGCACAAAATGGCCTGTTTGTCCCTTGAACACGTTCCAAAGCCTTCTGGATTTCAGAGCACAATAAATTGTCTTTCTTGTAATCTCCTGACATTCTGACATTATTTTATTTCACTTGGCATCCAACCACACTTACTTTTTTATGCGCTATATAGCCGTTTATGATCCGTCCTTAGCAATTGTCCAGCAGTGTATAATAAGAATGGGGACAATTATTCTCTTTAAATAAAGCGCATTTTTCTCGCTGCAGGGCGTAAATGTCAAATAATTTTTCTCGCTGTCTCTGCTTCCTAGAAACGTATTGGAAATATTATTTTTCCTTAGCATAGCTTTTGCTGTGAAGAATACTGTTGGCATACATTTTACTTATCTATAATTCAAACTTCCCCTAGGGGACGTCAGCGTATATTTCAATTTGTGTAAGAGGTAATTGGATTCTTGAAATCACTTAGAAAAATCCTTTTTGTGGTAAGATAATCTTCATTACGAAGAATATTTTGAACCCAGTTTTTTCTTTAACCAGCAGAAAGCTTTTCCAGTGGGGAGCGTAAAATTAATGTTTACCCATATATGCGTCCCTATAACTGTTCCATTTTAAAATCCCTTCGTCTCCACTCTGAGAAGCGCCCTATCGAAATTTAAATATCAATTTCTATTTCTGGATTTTTTTATCAATTTTAGAAATCAGGATGATATTTTTAACAGGTTTCATTGACTATGAATGCTCACATAGTGATTTTTTTATTTATGAACATTTTTCCATAGGCAGTGTAAGAACATTTTACTTTTTGCCGTATTTTTTGATTTTCTAAAAATTTGCTTTGATATTTGCAGGATGTAGGCCTACGCATATTTTCAGAACGTTTTCGAAAAGAAACTACAGAAAACAAAAGACGTTTAAAGAAATAAAACTGGCAACAGCGTGTTAAGCACGAAAGAAACATCTGCTACAGTTAAATATCGTTTGCTAAGAAAATGGCTCACGTAAACAAGCTGTGTATGCAAGGTTACACTTTCGCTTTTTACGAAGAAAAATATTCGTATTCTTAATGAACAAAGTGTGAAAATCATGGAATTCTAAATGTATTAGGTGTGCAAATAAGTTTTAAAGCGTTTTAAGACAACGCAACATGTAATTTGAGAGTAAACAACAATACTTTTACGAATCAAAACATGCGCCGTCATTATCTATCATCTTCCGCCATCGGTCGGACAGCTGACGAAATTCCAGCCGTGAAGAGTATTTCGTCGTGTGACGCGATGAAGTGGTCAACGTATTTTTTCACTTCGTGACATGTCCGGAACCGTACAGAAGACAAACCATGTTGCATTGATCGGAAAAAATGATAGTCTGAAGGGGCTATGTAGGAACTATACGCCGGGCGCTCCAAAACTTCCCAGCAAAGAGTCAATAACGTTTCCTTGACCGATTTCGCGAGATGCGGCCTAGCGCTGTCATGCAGTAATTTCAAGGGACGCAATCCTTTGCCTGTGAATTGGCGTTTCCGACAGATCTCCTGATTCAGTCGCAGCAATTGTTGCTTGTAGCCATCAGCAATAACAGTTTGACCCTGTTCTAATAGTTCATAATAGAGCACACAATTCATATCCTACCAGATGCACAGCAGAACTTACTTGTAATGAATATTGCGTTGCGTTGTTGAGGTCGTTGCTTCACAGGGATCTACCCAGTGTTTTTTGCATTTGAGATTGTCGAACTATATCAACTTTTCATTACCCGTTACGATTTTCCACAGGAAAGACTTTCTGTGTAGTTTATTCAACACATTCAAACACTTCATGAGACCCTTATTCTTGTTCCTCTGGTTCAGGTCATGTGGCACCTAATGTCCTTCCTTCTGAATCTTTCCCATTGCTTGTTAACAATTGGAAATGGTTTGTTGAGTTACCCACTTTTGCTCAGCTAGTTCGTTTTGCGTTTGAGACGAATCTTCATTCAGCAATGCTTGCAATTCCTCATGTGCAACCTTCTGCGGGGCGACGCTACGTTCTCTTTCGCTAACATCAAAATCACCTGCTTTAAACCGTCTAAACCAAAACTCATACGTGCTTTTCGATGCAATATTCTCCCCCAGAACAGAAAAGATCGATGCACATGCTTTTGCAGCACTTTTTCCTTGATGAAAATTGTAACGAATGCAGTGTCGAATAAAAGCAGTATCGCTTGCCATCTTTCACCTACAGATGTGCATGTGCGTTTGACTGTTGGGCAAACACTGATGTGTCACATTTTATACTCCGTTGCATTTACGGTAACATAAAAACAACGCGGGGGAATGTCGGATATGTAAATTAGCGGTATACGTCACACAAAAAACGCTTTAAAACTTATCTGTACGCCTAATAAAATAAGCAATATTATTAATAATAGATGGGGAAATCATCAAGCATTGCCTTTAGCAGGAAAAACAACACCAAACAAATATCCAAAGGAGGTATGTACTTTACTACTATTTCAAAAGTAAAGCGTCAGGCCTTTAGAAAAAGCCACGGACCTAAAGAGCAATCTCTAAGTCGATAAACAAAAATTTGAATCTGAGAAAAAAAGAGAAACACATTGTTCACCTTTTTTTTTGGCTAGGCATGTGGCTGAGAACAAAACACCGAGTGGACTTCTTTATAAAAATCTCTTAGCCTGAGATAGATGGACATTTATTGCGACTTCGGGTAGTTGTAAAGCATGAATCTACCAAAATGACTGTAACGAAAAAACGTCGATATACTATCGTAAAGGAGCAGAAAAAGACTGGCAGACTAAGTGAATTAACATTAGTGTATGCACGTGTTTTGTATCTAACGTCTTTTCCTGATTACTGTAAATCGTATAAAATGAACCGAGCTAGTTAGACGTAAGCTGTTTGTTGCACTGATTGGGTCATATTCTCAAGTGTTTTATTCGTTGCACTTTTGGAAAAATAGGTGGCGTTGCACGCCTGCAGCGTAGTTTGTTATTGAAAGCGTCATTCGGCGAAATGGCGTCTATGCAGGAGAAGGCTAATTGTGATCAATTGTTTCAAGAAACCCAATCTGCAATTTCAGTGCAGCGGAAGTTTAGGCGTCAGTATGATAGAGCTCCGCTTGATAAGAAAAGCATTTGTCATTTAAGAATTGACTCACAGGGTGTACCTGTCCGTCAATTGTTAAGATGACAAATTCCTTAACAGATTGATAAGCAGAGATGGTCCGATACCCTGGCCACCATGATCCCCAAATATTAGGCCCCTGACTTCTTTTTATGGGGCTGCATTAAGGATCAGGTTTATACAACACCAGTAGCAGAGAGTAGCACTTTGAAGTGAAAAATAAATGACGCGTTTTCGACCATCACAGATGACATGTTGCAGCAGACATGGAAAACGGATATAGTACCGACTGGATGTCCTCCATGTAAGAAAAGGAGCCCACGTTCAGGAAAACTGATGACTTGAGCTAGTTAAAAGACTCTGGATTTCAGGTAAGCTATATTGGAAAACCGTATGTGTATAACGAGCGTGGTTCATTTAATACGATTTATCGTAATCAGGGAAAGTCTTTAGACACACTCTGTATAACTGCATCTTTCAGTTACAACGAGCAGTGATGTTATTCGGGTTTTGCAGTACATTGAACTCACTAAGGCTACGAAGCAAGTTAAACTTTAACGCTACGAGCCCTACAAGTGGTTTTGTAGTGAAATAAGCGATAAAAGATGCAAATCAACAGTGCATTTCAAAATCCAACTGCATGGCACAGACGAGGAATTTAATTTTTTACTGACCTTTTACTAAATACTTTCAATGAAATAAGACTTGGGGAAGCTTTCTTTTTGGAAATGGTCGCGTACAAATACATCTTTTAGAAAACATTACATTTCAAGCTTCCACCTAAAAAGACCTGGAAAATCAAATAAATAATCCGCAACTGATATATATTTCTTTATTTGGACTCGAAACATTATCTGTAATAAAAGAAAAGATTTTAAAGCTAATAGATAAAATATCTCTTGGGAAATCAATCTTTTATTGTTAATCGTAGGATGTTTTCCATGACTCAGACAACGGCACAAATACACTCTTTTAGAACCACGCAAATGTTATATGGTATGTGCGAATTAAACAGGAAGATTTAAAATATACACTACATATTCAGAGGAATTTAATTTTCCAGCCCAAGCAACAAAAAACTGATATGGTACGAAATAAAGCGTTAAATTTTAAGATCATGAAAGCACTGACATTTTACATTCGAATTTTCATAACTGAATTAAGTTTTTAAACAGTTTTGTACGTTTCATGCTGAAATAAAGCCTTCAAAAAATTTCAAAAGGTTTGTTTTTCGTTCCGTTTTGAGTTGCCGAGTTAAATATTGTTGGCATTATTCAGAAATTTAGAGAAATGAGCAGAAGACATTTGAGGATTTAATAAAGTATTAAATAATAGTAGTTAATATGTTTGAAGAAGGAAAATGAAACATCATGTTGGCACTTTCTTTTTTTTATTAGGAGACACATTTCAGCAATATTTCAAGCAATAGACTCGTTATTATGCTGTCAACTAGCAAAGTATATATTTTATCTAAACCGTTAAACTTTACTATTGTTAGTACTAAATGCAGGATAAGTCTAAATAGGACTGTGATGGACCAGGCGAACGAGTTTGTGTATTTAGGAAGCACGTTTGACAGGGAGAACACATTAGATAGTGAAATTAGTAGACGAGTGAATTCTTCATTGAAATCCAGTTGGCTTAGGAGGATTTCACAGGAATGCTGGGTTCTCAAGAGAGTCTCAAATGGCTGTGTATGAAAGTGTACTTTTTCCTACTGTGATGTATGGCAGTGAAACCTGGATGCTGCAGAAGATACATAGAAACTGTTTTTGTGCGGGAGAGTTGCGATACTTACGGGCGGGTTATGGCAAGACACCCTTTGATCATGTGAGGAATGAAGATGTGATGGAGTTGTGTAATGTGAAGTAAAATGTTTTCAGTAAGGTGGAGACTAATATTCTTAAGTGGTTTGGTCGTGTTAAAAGAATGAGTGATTAGATGCTTACTAAGAATTTTTTTCTGCCCAAGTGGCAGGAATGAAAAGTAGAGGCCGGTCAAGAAAATCATGGGAGGACCAGATTCAGAAGTGACTGCATGAGAAAAAGGTTAGTACAGATGGTCTTGTGCAAGACATGTGACGGATATCAGTGAAGCTCGAGTTGTGAGCCAAGATCGCTGTAAATGGAGACGTTTGATACGACAAAAATAAGTAAATAATCAGTTAGACATTTTTCTAGTGGGTTATCTTTCTTTGTGGAGCTAACCTCTGAATCTCAGAGAACAGCTTCGTGATATGTATGATATATGATATGTTAAATCTTACTAATTTTGTGGTGGTTATCACGAATATAATGATAAAATTTGAATCTTAGCTCTAGTTTTCGTGATACACTTCTTAACAACCAAAATGAAAAATGACCAGAATTTAGAGATATATTTTACCATGGGATGGCAGCACAAGGCTGTAAAAGCGTATGGCTGTAAGATTTTTCACAGCGATTTTTGTTTCCTAACCGCATTATTGTTCGGTTTATGTTACACTTGTCATCTTCTTAGCTGTTTTTAGTGTATTTTTATAGATTTTCCGCAAGTTTTAAATAAATATGCAAGGTGTATATGTTAATAGTGCTGATAACTTTTGTGATGTGTGTGGGGAAGTGACATATCGCACTCAGTAACGCACCATAACGCCTTTAATATGAAAGGCTTAAAATTATTAGTGTGGAAGTAAGATTGGTGACCGAAATAAAAACTGTGTACCACGTACATGTTGGAACAACTATGCTTGCAATCTCCGAAATTGGACGAACGACGCTCTATGCTTTTCGCTGCGCCAATGATATGGAGAAAGCCTAAAGATCATGTGCCACCCCAGTGGCGCAGTGGTCTAAGCGATGGTTTCTGATCATTCGTCCGAAAGGGGTCCGGGTACGAATCCCGGTGAGGCATGGATGTTGTGTTTGCCTTACGGCACTGGCTCTCTCCCTTCCATGGAACCAGTGGCCCTAAATTAACGGGCGACTTCTTATAGCCCATTGAGTTACTCACAGTGGTCGTTAAACCACCAATAAATAAAAACAAATAAAGATCATGAAACAAATTGCCACTTTGTTACGGTGCCTTCTGTTAAGCAAGGGTCTTCCAAGAAGAGAAAGTGGACAGTGATTTTTTTATTGGAGGTTTAACGAGCACCGTGAGCAACTCAATGGGCTCGAGGCAGTTGCCCGTCTCTAATTTACGGTCACTGGTTCCAGGGAAGGGAGAGAGCCAGTGCCGTAAGGCAAATACAACATCCATGATTCAACCGCGATTTGAATCCGGAGTCATCTCGGGCGAATGGTCTTAAGCCAACGCTTAGACCACTGCGCCATCGGGGTAGTAACAGTGAGGTACATTAACTACCATCAGCTGTAGGTGAAGTACCACACAGACAAGGCCTTCATGTACCTTATCCGCCGAAGAAATATCATCTTGAGTCTGATGATGATAGGAACGCAGGTGGTTGTAGAGGTAAATATTCTGAGCCAAGTACTTCTACGCACACTTAGTTTAATGTTGGTTTACCCACTACTGAACCACTAAAAATAACGCAAAATGAGCTGAGTGATCTCATCAGGGATTTGGATTTCTCTAAAAGCAAAGCCGAAGTTTTGGCCTCAAGATTGCAGCAGTAAAATCATCTGGAAAATAAAGTAAAAATATACATCTAGAGGAATAGGCAGAGATATTTAACCGCTTTCTTTACTATGAAAGACCTTTTGTTGCATGCACCAGCGTAAAGGGCCTAATGAACATAAATCACGAACCTCAAGAGTGAAGACTTTTTATCGATTCCTCAAAGCTGAGTTTAAAAGCTGTTCAACTACACAATGGAAATGAACGTCCCTCAATTCCTATTGGCGATGCGGTTCACATAAAGAAGTCTTACTTAAATATGGAACTTCGTTTCAAAGCCATTGAGTATTGTGACTTCTAGTGGCAGGTTTGTGGGAATCTTAAGCCTACTGCTGTTTTACTAGTCATGCAGCTAGTGAATACAATTCTTTTTCTCTGAATGAAGCAGTAGGGCACGCGTTTCTAGAAAATCTCCAGAGCCAGGTGCAAAGTGCGTCCAAACCAACAGTTTGCTTGCTTCGCAAAAGATGTTACTTCTCCCTCTTCACGTTAAGCTAGGCCTCATGAAGAATTTTTTCAGGCCATGAACAAAGATGGAGAGGCCTTCAAGTACCTTAGGAAAAAGTTTGCTCTAATGAATTATGGAAAGGTCAAAGATGGTGTCTTTTTTGGTCCAAACATTTGCGCTCTCTTTAAGGATCGTCACGTAGATGAATTAATGCGAGGTGACGAGAAAAGAGCTTGGAAATGTTTCAAGGATGTGTTTGATAAAATTTCAGGAAACTAAAGGGCAGAAAACCACAGAAAGCGTGCGAATGTTTTGCTTTCAAGTTACTGGAAAACTTGAGTGCAACATGTCTTTGAAAATTCATTTTCTACACTCTTATCCTGACTTTTTTCCAGAAAACTGTGGAGATGTGAGTAATGAGAGTGATGAGCTCTTCCACCGCGACATTTCAGCAATGGAGGAAAGGTAAAAAGAGAAGCGACGTCCTTCCATGTTAGAAGACTACTGTTGGACTGTGCCCAGGGATGCTCCAGAGGTAGTCTACAAAAAGAAAGCCAAGCGAAAGTGCTTCACATAAGTTTGAGACAGCCTAGCCTAGGCTAGAAATGCGGAAATATATTTTTTTATTGAAAGTTTAACGACTACCGGGAGCAACTCAAGGGACTGTAAGTAGTCAACCGTCTCTAATTTAGGACAACTTGTTCCTAGGGAGGGAGAGAGCCAGTGCCGTAAGACAAACCTCACACCGGGATTCGAACACAGACCCAGCTGGGACGAATGATCAAATTAAACCAGCGCTTAAAACACTGCGCCACCGGGGCGGCAATAATTATCTTGTTCTGAGTAAATTTGATTACAAGACAAATGTAAAAGAACTCTCAACAAAGAATTGAATATTTCGCTTTTTATATTGTTTTAAATACCTGTAAACACGTATTTAAGATTTTATTATGTATAAGCTATACTTTATTATTTGAGGAAAGTAATTTTTCAAGGTCATATTTAATCTTACGTGTAAATATACATCAAAATGCATAAATGAAGTGGGATACATGTTTTTGTATAAACATTGTTGACTAGTGTTTTTCCTCCTCCGGAGCAAGAAAATAAGGCGCTGTGTATGAACATGGGTAGGGGGTGTTGTTAATGTGAGAATCTCAAAATCTTGTAAAAACTTGAGAAGTTAATAATTCTGATTGGAACGATATCCCCCGGTGGCGCAATGGTCGAAGCGTTGCCCTATGACCATTCGTCAGCGAAGGGTACCGGTTCGAATCCCGGTGAGGCATGGATGGATGTTGTGTTTGTCTTACAGAACTAGCTCTCTTCTTTCCCTAGAACCAGGGACCCTAAATTAAGGATGAGCGACTGCTTATAGCCCATTGAGTTGCTCACGGTGGTCGTTAAAACTCCAATGAAAAAAAACAAAAAAAAAAAAAAACGATATCCTTGTGGTGCAGCTTCAAGCTAATTAAGTTATTCTGAGGTAGCGTAGGAGTAAAAAGTGTGAAGTAACTTTGAAAGTCTAATATGCAAAACTAATCGCTTTTGTATTTTGTTCTGTTTTATGTTTTAACGACCCCGGAGAGCAACTCTCAGGACTATAAAGAGTCGTAAGTCAGTAATTTGGGGCCATTAGTGTACTCAGTCGACGTAACATTAGAGATAGAGTTGATAGGCAGAAGACAAAAACATTCCCCGTGCAGAGCGCATCGCACCCAAACCGAACACAGGAAAAAATGTAGGATGAGAGCAGGGCTTCCCAACAGTATAAGAAAAATATAGGGAAAATATAGGAAATATATTAATACGTAGAAAAATATAGGAATATGTATAGGAAAAATATAGGAAATATATACTATATATATATAGGAAAAATATAAAACATATAGGAAATATATGAGAGCAGGGCTTCCCAACAGTATAGGAAAAATATAGGATGAGAGTAGGGCTTCCCAACAGTGTAACGCATTTCAAAGAAGATTGAAAAACGTGGAGATTTGAGCGACTTTGATCGTGGACGCCTTGTTGGCGTAAACCAGATGGGTAATTCTGTCGCCCTAGTGCTAAACATTCTAGGGTTCCGATGGACAACCGTATCAAGGGAATACCGCCATTATACAATCGATAAACATACGAGTGATCAGAGAGGAAAAAGTGGCCGGCCACACGCCACTGATGACCGGGGTCGAGGTAGACAATCCAGGCTCGTACCACCTTCATTCTTGGCAACATCTATGCAAATCAAATTCAGGTTACATGCCGGAGGCCCAAGAAGCACCAGCGATCGAACGCCATGACGCACGTGGCATACTCTGGACTGCAGGCTGCATACCCTGGACTACAGGTTGCATATCCTGGACTACGGGTTAAACAGTCAACTGCTCGTCATCGGAAATTACGCCTCCCCTGGTGCCGAAAATATCAAAAGTGGACCTCTCCAGAGTAGGGCAAGTAACGTTTGGACAAATGAATCCCGTTTTCAGCTGCACCAAGTTGACATGAGGTTGCGGTTGTGGCGTCCGGAGAATGAGACTATAGCTCCGTCGTTTGTCAGGTGGGCAGTGTTAATGGCAGTGGAGGCTTTGTGATGGTTTTGAACCATCCAGTGAACCGCAAGGTTCCCGGATTTAAACAATTTAGAAGCTATCTGGGATACAGTGGAGCAAAACACCAGATCCACGGATCCTGGAACAACGTCTCGGGCTGAGTTGTGGATAATACTGCAACATAGCTGGCATTACCTCCGGAAACCCTCTCGCATCTAGTGAAATCATGTCTCTGTGTAAACAGACTGTCTTTCGAGCAAGAGGAGGACTAACGTACTATTAGTTTAGTATCCCTAATGTTTTGTCCATTGAGTGTATGCAGGTCATTTCACGTGATGAAGATATCCGTGGTACATACCAGTAAATGTAGATCGGCATTTCGTCGATATCTATCTATCTATCTACACTGCTGGACACATAAAATGCAACACCATGAAGGAAGCATCCGATTGGCCTGAAATTCGCAGCATTCTTCACCCACGAGAGGACATGCAAACGATTAGCATTGCAGGGCATATGCAAATCATGTGCGCCTGGCACGTCACCGAGAAGCACTATAAGAAGGGTGCACAGAAGGCGGGGTGTGAGTAGTGCAAGTGTGTTGTGCTGCCGGATCTGTGCGTGGGAAGCTTCCTGATGCCTCGTCGCAGAATACGGCAGTCATTCCAGCACGTTTCGGAGTTCGACAGAGGACGAATAGTGGCTTATCGCGACAGCGGTTTATCGTACCGAGACATCGGCGCCCGTGTGGGACAACATCCATCCACAGTGAGGCGAGTATGGATTCGGTGGGTGCAGGATGAACGGACGGGATGACGTGAGGGATTGCCACAGCCGCGGCACATTCCCAAACGAGAGGTACGACGGGCATTGACGACCAAACGAGTTGTACAACGGGCATTGACGACTTCCACCGCCACATCACGAACGTTAGCGCAGGAATTAGGGTGTGTTCCGCAACAACCTGTATGAGCGCGTACCGTTCGATGTCGTCTGCAGGAGCGGGGACTTGTCTCACGGCGCCCATTGCTCCGATTATCATTGACGTTACACCACCGGCGACTGCGGCGGCAGTGGGCCGTTGCACGCCTCACATGGACTACAGAATGGCACAACATTGTCTTCTCCGACGAACCCCGCTTCTGGCTGCAACACCACGATGGTCGGATCCGCGTGCGGTGTCACCGCGGCGAGAGACTGTCTGACGCCTGCACTATGCATCGCCATAACGGTCCGTCGCCTGGCGTTACGGTTTGGGGCGCAATCGGATATGACACCCGCACCCCTCTGGTACGCTTCGCCGGTACACTCAACAGTCACCGCTACATCTCCGACGTTTTGGAGCCTGTAGTCCTCCTTTACCTGCAGGACATGCCAGTGGCCACGTTTCAACAGGATAATGCGCGGACTCACGTGGCACACATCGTGCAACAATTCATCACGGCCCATCAGGTGTCACTGCTGTCGTGGCCCGCCTGTTCTCCCGATCGGACAAGTCTGGTCGCTGATCGGCAACCGAGTGGCCCGGCAAGTACCACCCGCGGCTACGCCTGATGAACTGTGGCAACGTGTGGAAGCAGCCTGAACCGACATACCCCAAGCCCACATCCAAAGCCTCTTTCGTTCGATGCCGCGGCGTGTAGCGGCCGTTATTGCCAGCCAAGGGGGCCACACGAACTATTGATCTATGCGTGTTCCGTAAGCTCAATCGTTTCATCTTTGTATCTGTTGTTATGTGTCCAGTAAATTTGGCTTTCCTATCTGGTGTCCTTCTTGGTGTTGCATTTTGGGTGGCCAGCAAAACTTTGCAAATAGCTAGAGTGCGTATTGGTATGCAAATGATCCACGTTTGGTGCTCTTGTGCATGACCACACACCCTATGGTGGTGCTGCAAGTACGAACCGGCAGCCTTATAAACCGGCGTGCAGTCGATGCCCCATGAAAACGAAAAGCACCAGCCGACGCAAGCAAAATTTGAGAGTGACAATTATGCCGGGTAGACGCCATAGACGTCGATTTACGCAACGTACGGCCTTTGAGAGAAGCCAAATCCTCGGGTTGAAAACAGCAAGGTGGTCGGCGCGCCGTACAACCCGCGACATGGATCGTTCTGATCATACCGTCCGACTGTGTTAGGAGCAGTGGACACGTGACGGCACTACCATGACACGACGCAGTGGCTCCGGACGGGCCAGAAAGACCACCGATAAAGAGGGTCGACGGATCGTGCGCTAGGCACGAACGGATCCAACGGGGACGCGATCCACTACACAGGCCGACGTAGCACCTCCTGTGTGCCCACGAAACATTTCCCGAAACCTCGCGGAAGCGAATCTGCGATCCCAGCGCCCCATACGTGTGCTGCCATTAACACCGGAACATCGCTGGATCCGTGTGCAGTGGTACCAAACCAGAGCAACGTGGAACGCCGCAGATTGGAGACGTGTGGTGTTTAGAGATGAGTTCCGTTTCGTTTTGGAGACAGATGATCATTGTGTCGGGGAGTGGAGGTCCGCTGGTCAACGGCACAATCCGAACCTCGTTATCGAGCGCCACATCTTCTCCACTGCAGGCATTATGGTCTGGGGAGCCATTGCCTACGATAGCCAATCAGCTCTAGTAGTGGCTCGTAGATCGCTGACGGGCCAGCGGTATGTGGATGAGATCCTACGGCCCCATGTGCTCCTAGTTCTTGCCGTGATCCCAGGTGCGCTATACCAGCAGGATAATGCCCGCCCGCACACGGCTCGGGTTGCCCAGGACATGTCCAGACACTTCCATGGCCTGCTCGCTGCCCGGAAATGTCCGCTATCGAGCATGTGTGGGACCAGTTGAAACGCCGGCTGCAGCGGTGCTACGCTATCCGGGATTTGGAGCACACCGTCCAACACGTGTAGGCCAGTCTGCTGCAGGACAACATCAGGTGTCTGTTCGCCTCCATGCCGGACCGTATTTCAGCATGTATGGTTGCACGAGGCGAAGCGACGCGCTATTGCAGATTACCGGACTGCGTGCCACAGATCCCTCTGTAATTGCCCTGCAGCTCTGTTTTTATGCCATCATGTGTATTATTCATCTGTATCATTACGTCCATAAAATATCAATTTAATCCGATGCTTCCTTCTTGGTGCGAAAATATCATTGTCAGTGATGTTCCACCATTTCTTATTGGACTAGAGATCTGAAAATTGTTAGCTGATAGTTCTTAAGACCCGGATACCCGCAAGAGTCCGAAAACCAAAAACATTAAAATAGCGGGTTTGGAACATTGTCTGCTTGGATTTTTCGTGAATTATTCGACCACTTCTAAATGACCTAGAAATCAGAAAATGGGCATGCTGATAGGTCTTAACGTCGGGGTGCCTAGAAAAGTCCGAAAATAATAAAAACAGTGGCTTTGGTATATTGTCTGCTTCAATGTTTCTGTTACTACTATACCTAGAGTCTGAAAACAAAATTTTTCTAAAGGGTGGCTTGGCTTTACTAATCAAAATACTGATAGGTTTAAAGATAATTAGGACAGAAACGTTGAAATTCTGTGAAAATTCCGTGAAATTTTGATTTAAAATTAAGTGGCGCCATTTTGCGCCGAACCGTATGGATTGACGAGACGACCGTGTTCTAAATCGCAAAAAAAGTTACTGATCTCAAATTACTTTTCTTTCCTTAATTACTTTTCCTTTTCTGTAATTTGATGTTCGAAAAATGATTTTGTAGATTTACCGATCGAATAACGGGTATGACTGATAATAACGTCATAGAAAAATTATGCCAGGAATATGATTACAAACGACATACGTACGTGGACATAGAATTTTTCTTTTCCTTAAACAAGAAGGAAAATGTCTTGCAAAATCCACAATCTCTGAGCAAGCCAGTATACAAACCTGTAAAAATGTTACAAACGGTTTCATTTCACCATTTCTTGACAACTGGATTTGGCAGATGTTATCAGATTATGTGGTCAGAAGATTGTCTTTTCAACACTGGTTGATGATTTCGTAGAACTTGTAAATTGCATGAATTTTTGTAATGTTTGCATAAAGAGACTGGTGACTTGAAGCTATGCGTTTTTGGTTCTCTCTGATTCTGTCCGGCACTCTGTTATTTCCTGTAAAATTTTGCTTAAAGTTGTGTTTAATTGTATTATGATGTGAAATCAAATTTGTTTACATTGTATTTAATCTGGAATGTATTTAAGTTAGAAATACAACGAACTTTTCTCGTGTAGATAATTACCGATACTGAAGTCACTTCCCAAATCACTTCCTTTATCGTTTGTGTTCTTATTTTTCAAGGGACGCATATGCAGTTGTACCCGGGGGCCAGTCACCTTCGTTACGACACTGGGGTGATTCCAAAAGCTCATCAGTTTAATTAATCTTTCAACCGGCTATAAGGAATTAACTGGAAGTCAGCAAATTAAGCTAAAATCAGCTACAACAAATGCATTCGCTTTCAAAGAGGTGGGCCGAAAGAGACTAGAAGGAGTGAACCTGCGCATCAAAAAGCGTTTCTTTTCCCTTAGATTAGTTATTCAAAGTGGAGGTTTTGGGCGTTGATTGATAGTACACATTTCTGACTAATTATCTTCTAAAGGAGGTATAGTTATGCCAACGAATGTTAGAAAGAAGAGAGAAAATGTTTGAGTCACTTGTTTCCACCTAGTGGCATGATGTCCGTGCCGGGCGGCCCTTCATTATCATACCTTAGGTCATGGAGCAGAGAACAAAGGAACTAAAAGGAGCGCTCATCACTAGTGATACGTCTACACTGAAGAGCAATGAATTAGAGACAGCTGGCCTTATGCAAATGTGGCGCTGTGGGTGGCCCTGTAAACGGAAACGACATGACGTATGTAGCGATCCGACAATATAAGGAGTGATGCAACGGCAATTAGTAAAAGTCGGACGCAGTATGGGTAAGACGAAGGATCTAAGCTAATTTGATCGTGGGCCAATCATCGGGGCCCGAAGAATGGGTCACTCCATCTCGGAAGTCGTGCAGACACTGGGATTTTCACGAGCCACTGTCCCACGGGTGCACCGTGAGTACATCGAATCCGGTAATACCATAACTGCAAGGGCCAACTGCCGTTGACAAGAGCGTGTGGATGGGCGGGGTCATCGTCGGCGAGCTCGCATTGTAACGGCGGATAGACGGACTTCAGTGCAAGAAATCACTTGACAATTTAACGCAGGTGCACAAAAATGTGTAAGCAGCCACAGCATCCAGAACCATCTACTCGCTATGGGGTACAGAAGCCATCGTCCCAGGAGAGTACCGCTGCTGACCGCACATCACAGGATGCAAAGATTAGCATGGGCGCGGGAACATCGACACTGGACCCTAGACATGCGGAAAAAGTTGCCTGTACTGATGAGTCGAGATTCACGTTGGTACATGCGGATGGCATGATACGAGTACGGCGCAAACCACATGGAGCGATGGATCCTTCTTGCCAGCAGGGTACTCTTCAAGATGGTGGGGGTGGCATTCTCGTCTGGGGACTGTTTACGTGGACTGAAATGGGACCCCTGATACGCGTGACATCGTCCCTCACAGGTCAACGTTAGCGGGATGTCCTGGACAACCATTTGTTCCCGTTTGTGCGTCTTCAATATCCCACTGGGGACCTCATCCTGCAACAAGACAATGCACCGTGCTATCGCTCCCGAATTGTATCCGAATGGTTGGATGAACACTCCGCCGACGTGACCTCGCTTCCTTGGCTAGCTAGGTCACCTGACCTCAATCCCATCGAATATATCTAGGATGCCATCGAGAGAGAGTTGTTCTAGGCTCTGACCTCCCTCCATGAAATTTTCGTGAACTGTGGGAGCTTGTTCAGGGATCGTGGATCCGTATGACTTCCCAACGCTTCCGGTGTCTTGTCGAGTCCATGCCGAGACGAATCGCCGCCGTCATGAGGGCGAAAGGTGGTGTTACACGTTACTAGACAGGTATCTCTAATTCAACTGCTCTTCAGTGTATGCTCCGCACTGCTCAGAGATGAGATGGAGCAGGAATTCTTTTGCTACATAAGAAGTAAGCCGAACACGGCTAGAATGAGTGAACCTGCGAATCAGAAGATGTTCTTTTCCGTTAGCTTAGTGTTTTAAAGTGGACATTTAGGAGGCCGATTGACGCTGCACCTTTCTTACTGATTACCTTATAAAAGCGGTATAGTAATGCTGACGCATGTAAGAAAGGAGAGAGAAAATGTTTGAGTCACTTAATCATGAAACGCATATAGCGTAATAAATCCGTTTATTTGTGTGGTGTAGTCAGCACGAAGATTCGCCAAGCTTTCGCACTCCACAGGGAGGTTTTTTCAAGGCAGTGGTAGACATAAAAATGCAGGGAGTTGGAACACTTAAAGAACGAAGATGTTCTTTGAAAATAGCGTGGGGGACATCACGAGCATATTACATGAATTTTTATCACGCAATTGTACGGTGCTCTGTGATGTGTTTCCAGCTTTTAATAATATAATGCATGCCAAACTATTAGTAGTTCAGTAGAGGAAATATATCCTTGCATACCAGTTTGCTGGATATGATTTCGTCTGTTTCCCTGATTTAAGTCTTTAAAATTCGTGTTAAGGGGAGATTCTTCTGATACTATTCAGTACAGGAGCGGCTGAGCAATGCATGACTTCTCTGGCGAAGGCTGTATTCTGCATCGCGGTGCGCAGTATAATCGCAGGATAAAAATAAATGTAATATGCTCGTGATGTCACCCACATTATTTTCAAAAATCATCTTCGTTCTCAAAGGGTAATTAAGGCTGTCAATGCACGATCAGATACGTCTTAATATAGAGCACAAACACCACACCTCCCAATCACTATCTAAAAACGTAGGTTAAAAAAGTCTTTATTTACAATTAAAAGGGTGAGCTTAAAAGCTCTAGCGAGCACTCTCGCGAACCACTATAGTCGTATCATCAGGCTAAGGAGTGAAATCACTATAAAACGGTACATGACTTATATAGTAACAGAGATGAGCACAAGATTACAAATATGTAAATGAGATGAGTAAAAGATATTAAATATCAATCACTACAAACTATTTACAAAATTACTTAATTTATTTTGAGGGTTCCTCGCTTGGATATTCCAACATGGGACCTCTCCAGGCACTAGGAACATAAGCAGGCATATCCTCATTGCAGCACTTAGGTCCCAGTTTTATAATGTGAAGACTTTCAGTAAACAACATAGAAATTTTTGTCGAGGCTGTTGATAGCAAGTTTGCATTGTTCTAAATCCGGTTTTAGGTCTCGCTCAATGACACTTCTTGACAAAGTCGAAGTAACTACTCCTATACGAATTGCATATTTATGTTCAACCCATCTGATTCCCAGGCTTCTGTAGGTCGAACCCACATAGCAGAGATTTGCAGTTTATCCATTAATGTCCAACAGTTGGATACTGTAAACACCAAAATAGGATATAGTTGGTATTGTGTCTCTATCATGCCTAATCATAGAAAAAAGTTTTGGGACTTGACACCAAAACCCAAAAAAATATTTTCTGCAGGTGTTTTTTAGCAAAGTAACAACTGGTTTCAAATAGGTTATACTTCCCACGTAGGTAGTTGTGGGTACACTTCTGGTGAGGGTTATAGAATTCTTCCGTTTATATTGTTGTATAAGTTTTTTAACACACTCCGTTGGGTACCCATGTACTTTTGCAATCTCGTTAATCTTCATCAATTCCTGATTACAATAATAGGGATTTGAAGAATGGGTAAAGGCTCTATTAACTAGGAATCTAAGTGCTGAATACTTATAGGGGGTTGGTGTAAAGGAATTGAAGGGTATCAGAACCGGGATAGAGGTAGGCTTACGATATACAGAGAACTCAAAGTTTGTATATTTAGGGAGTGTGAAACCGAGAAGTCAAGGAAGGGCAGCGACCCTTCTTTTCCTATTTCTATAGTAAACGTTATGCCAGGAACTATGGATGATAAATCAGAGGCCAAAGCATGTAATTTAGCAGTTGAGTGAGGCCAGACAAGGAAAACATCATCAACATATCTGATGTATAAAGATGGTTGAACACTGCAGGATTTGAGTTAGTGATTTTCTAGGTGCTGTAGTAAAATTTCAGCAAGAACTGGCGACAGTGGGGAGCCAGTAGGTGCTCCCTCCTTCTGTTTGTAGACAGTATTTTGAAAACGGAAGAAACTTCTGCCCCTTACAAATCTTAAGGCTTGAAGGGTAGTATCAATTTCAGCTTGACTATATTGATTCTGGGAAAGTAGAATTTCCTCAATGTGGGAGTAAACAACTGAACGAGGGATATTAGGAAAGATGTTTTCAACATCAAGGGAGGCTAGGAAAATTGGCAGGATTTTATTTTGTTAATGGCTTCACTTGTACTTTTAACAGAGTAAGATGAACCAGTGGTAAAAGGCTTCAAGAATGTTGCAAGAAATTTATGCAGATTTCTGGTTGGGTTTGTATAACCTGAGATGAGTAGTCGGACAGGGTTATCCGGTTTATGAGTTTTGACCCTCTCTAATTTATCTTACTCTGTTAAAAGTACAATAAAAGCCATTAACAAAATAAAATCCTGCCAATTTCCGAAAACTCAGTTTTTCCTAGCCTCACTTGATGTGGAAACCTCTTTTCTAATATCCCTCGTTCAGTTGTTTACTCCCATATTGAGGAAATTCATCTTTCCCAGAATCAATACAGCCAAGCTGAAATTGACACTACCCTTCAAGTCTTAAGACTTGTAGGGGACAGAAGTTTTTTCCGCTTTTAAAATACTGTCTACAAACAGAAGGAGGGAACACCTATTAGCTTCCCACTGTCACCTGTTTTTGCTGAAATTTTACTACAGCCAATAAATAAATACATCGCTCTTTCCACGTTCCAGAAACACACAGCAACCGAAAAATTGTTTTTCAGCCGCCTCTGTGGAAATTCCACAGCGGCGGCTGAAAAACAATTTTTCGGTTGCTGTGTGTTTCTGGAACGTGGAAAGAGCGATGTATTTATTTATTAACTGTCGCCACGTATTTGGAATATTTTCAACTTTACTACAGCACCTAGAAAATCACTAACTCAAATCCTGCAGTGTTTAACTATCTTTATGCATCAGATATGTTGATGATGTTTTCCTTGTCTGGCCTCAATCAACTGCTGAATTATATGCTTTGGCCTCTGATTTATCATCCATAGTTCCTGGCATAAAGTTTACTATAGAAATAGAAAACGAAGGGTCACTGCCCTTCCTTGACGTCTTAGTTTCACACTACCCTAACTATACAAACTTTGAGTTTTCTGTATATCGTAAGATTACCTCTATCCCGGTTCTGATCCCCTTCAATTCTTTTACACCAACCCCCTATAAGTATTCTGCACTTAGATTCCCAGTTAATAGATCCTTTTCTTATTGTTCAAATCCCTATTATTGCAATCAGGAATTGATGAAGATTAACGAGATTGCAAAAGTACATGAGTACCCCACGGATTGTGTTAAAAAACTTATACAACAATATAAACGGAAGAATTCTATAACCCTCACCAGAAGTGTACCCACAACTACCTACATGGGAAGTATAACCTATTTGAAACCAGTTGTTACTTTGGTAAAAAACACCTGCAAAAAATATTTTTTGGGTTTTGGTGTTAAGACCTAAAACCTTTTTTCTATGATTAGGCATGATAGAGACACTACCAATTCAATTCTATTTTGGTGTTTACAGTATCCAGCTGTTGCACATTAATGGACAAACTGCAAATCTCTGCTATGTGGGTTCGACCTACAGAAGCCTGGGAATCAGATGGGCTGAACATAAATATGCAATTCTTATAGGAGTAGTTACTTCGACTTTGTCAAGAAGTGTCATTGAGCGAGACCTAAAACCGGATTAGGACAATGCAAACTTGCTATCAACAGCCTCGACAAAAATTTCTATGTTGTTTGCTGAGAGTCTTCACATTATAAAACTGGGACCTAAGTGCTGCCATGAGGATATACCTGCTTATGTTTCTAGTGCCTGGAGAGGTCTCATGTTGGAATATCCAAGCGAGGAACCCTCAAAAAATTTAGGGAATTTTGTAAATAGTTTGTAGTGATTGACATTTAGTACCTTTTACTCATCTCATTTACATATTTGTAATCCAGTGCTCATCTCTGTTACTATATAAGTCGTGTAATGTTTCATAGTGATTTCACTCTTTAGCCTGATGATGCGACTATAGTGGTTCGCGAAAGTGCTCGCTAGATCTTTTAAACTCACTCTTTTAATTGTAAATAAAGACGTTTTTTAACCTACTTTTTTAGATAGTGATTGGGAGGTGTGGTGTTTGTGCTCTATATTAAGACGAACTGATCGTGTATTGACAGCCTTAATTACCCTTTGACTTGTTGCCCGAAAGTACAACCTCTGGTTTTTAAACATTAATGCGATCTTCTTTCTTTTCGTGTTCCAATTCCCTGAATTTTTATGTCCTTCAGAAAGCTCCCCAATGGAGCTCAAAAGCATGGCAAATATTTGTGTTGACTACACAACAAACATAAGCGGATTTATTACGCTACACGCGTTTCATGATTATTCAAGTCTGGTGTATTTAAAATAAAGTTTGAGTCACTTGTTTCCACTCAGTAGAATAGTGTCCGTGTCAGGGGCACGGACATCATTACTTCGTAAAACCCAGCCGCTATAGTAACACTTGAAAGATTAAACAGACATTCACCGTAGAGTGTGTCTGTTTAACCTTTAAAACGTTCCTACAGCGGAAATCCTTTGGAGAGCGCAGAAAAGTTTGGACACCTTTTGGTACATCATCCGCTTGGAAGGTTAAACAGATAGACACAGTTGCTATCTTTGTTGGCCCTTGTGAATGTTTCTTGCAGTACAAAATGAGATATTTTTTCAAAATGCTGTTTCTTTGATAAGTTGGAAGTGTTCATTGAAAAGGCAACGTGTGAAATAAATTTTGTAAAGTATGGTGTATGATGTTCATAGACATGACTTAAATATAAAATAGGGGCTTTGATTTTGAATAAATAAACTGAAATATTGGTGAGCTTTCTAGTTACGATCTAATAATTACCCCGTTAGCACAGTAACGTCAAATCGACGTCTATGTTTGGTTACCAGGTCGATATTACGTTGAGGTATAGTTTTCGATTTAAAATCGATGAGACGGAACGTCAAGAGAAATTATTACATTGAATTTCAGTATACATGTAGACGGTTTTACGCAGTTTATCCCTTTAGTTCAATTAGGTCTAATAAACGATGTTTTTTTATTCGATCTGTAAAAATCGCTCGAATGCGCCTTTGAAACCATTACGCCAAACAAACTTTTTGGATGCTGTGGTGTTGGTCAGTTGTATCATTTCTCTTGTAAGACGATATTCTTACCTGTGTCCTTTTTCGCTGGTAAATTAAAAGTTTTTTTTTTCTTGCTTAGGTATGTTTAAAAGAAGTTGAGTTTCGTTCCTTTAAGTAGAATTACTTTTTATGATATACTAATTTGTACGCAGGCATATCCTAATTACGGGTAGGCCTAGCGCGATGTGACAGATCACCAAAATAATTCTGTGATTTTTTTTAAAGTTATGTGCCTTTTCGAAAGCGTCTGAAAAGACTTGGATGTTAAAACAATAAAAAAAATTATATGATCTTTTAATCGTAGAGAGCGTCGCAAAATTGTACTTCAAATACGAATACATTCTACGTTTTATTCCACGATTAAAAGTTTAGGATTTCATGTTTCAACATTTAAATTGTAGAGTAAACGTAGATTCGACATTACAACCGTACTAGACTCTATGACTAAACTGCGCAATATCAACGTAGAATCAACGTCTGCACTACGCAGCAACGATGTATATGTTTCTCTCTAAAGGTCGAATCTTCGTGTACTGTTAACTTCATATCGACCTAATAGGTTTAAAATTCGAAATCGAAAAGGCGTAAAAAAATTCAACATGGATATCTATATTCAACGTTTCATATCGACTAATAATCGATTAAAAATTTGACGTCGAATCGATGTAATGTGCTACCGGGATTTATTGTCAAAACTATGAAGCATCTTTTGGGATTTGTTTGGAAACTTCATCTGTAGACAAAAAATTCTCCAACGCCCATAAGTCTATTAGGAATAACAAATAAAAATGCAGAAAAAGAAATAAAATAGACCGACAAAATATCAGTTTCAAGAATTTTATTTTGCCGTTAAAGTTCCAAGTATTTACTTCAAGAAAGTAAGTTTTGTGTTGAGTTTGAACACGAATCGCCTTTGTCTCTGTGTATGGCTGAAGAGAAAACATTTCATCCAACATAAAAAAAAAAAATGCTTGTAGCTGTAGCGGAAAGAGGAGTAGTTCTTTCTTGGAGAACTAACCATATCATCCACCTGAATATTATCAACTTTTCGTAAGAGAAATTGTATTTATTTATTTATTTCCTTTACGTTTCTTTTCATCCGAAGCAACGCCGAAAGGTACCAGGTGATGATCTGAAAGAAGCGAAAAGGAGGTGGTGCTGAAAACACTCACAGTAGGAAAAATAAACCTCTTTTGAAGTCACGAAAATTCAATGATGTTTCTGCGTTTACCCAGCTGTTTACGTATGTTTATCCTCTAGAGAAGTAAAGGTGGATTTCTACACTAGCAAGAACACATATCTCGTTATCTCATGTGAGATCCGTTCTCAGTATCACAACCGTCTCCGAAACAAACACAAATAAATTGGAATTGTTTAGCGAAATAAAAAAAATAGGGCGAAATAATATTTTCAAATGCAGTTTTCTGAATTTGTTTTACCTATAGATTTTATAGTAATATTTACATTAACTCGGTGGTCAGTTTAATAAATACAGATTTTAAGAGCGTAATTTTAACACCTGTTCCTAAAAGAAGTATATCTCTAATTTAACCTTTCTATAACGAAGTGAATTTCTCCGTCATTTTTGGTCTACGCCGGGATTCGAACCCGGATCCCCTCATTCCGGAATAAGTCGCTCTACCAATTGAGCTACGCGGACATTTATTCTGATTCCTATCTGCCTTTATGTCGTGTGCGTCCTGCTGGCAGGTACGTCACATCTCCTGGTACGTTACATTTCTTTTGGGTCTCTGTTTTTATGTAGATTTTATTTCTTCTAAGTTTGATTTTCCTAATAAATGGCTTATCAAATATCACTGCACGACTCACCTCATACGTTTTGGGAACGCTGAGAGTGAGTCAGAGTGAAAATAAAACAACCTCGAGATTCCTAAGTTTGTAGGTTTCGTAAATAGCGTTTTGATATTACTGTCAGAGGATTTCTTGAATTTTATTGTCAACGGGATACTACAAAAGTGTAAAGCGTATGTAATTTCTGCTACATAACATTGATTTTATAACAAGTTTCACAATCGCAAGACGTACATTTGCACCGAATTAATCATTGGGTTTTAAAGTAAGTTGTTCTTATTCATGCGAATCTTGGCCGATGTTGTTAGACCTAAGATAAGCAATCTGATCAAAAATATCCAGAAACTTATCTATCCATACGCACAGTTGCATCAGAATGATATCCCAACCTACAATGACCACCTTTGGCTCGGATTATAAAGGCTAGACGGCGGGTCATGGACGCAAAAAGGCCCTGGAAGGTTGTCCGAGGCACACGTGCCCATTCGGACTGCAGCAGAGCACGGAGGTCCTGTAGATGACGTAGTTGTGGGTCAGCACGTCGAAACTGTCGAACCAAATAGTCCCACAAGTACTCAATGGGATAGAGTTCAGGCGATTTCGCCGGCCAAGGGAGAACGGAGACATCGCTGTCGTGTTCATGTTACCACTCACACATCCCCTTAGCGATATGGCAGGGCGTATTGTCCTGTTGGTAGACACCATCACCACTAGGGTAAACATCCAACATGAAGAGATGCATGTGGTCAGTGAGGATGAACAGGTAGCCATTGGCGTTCAGGGACCTATCCAGTGATACCGGCGATTCTACGTCATACCAGAAAAACATCCCCCATACATGCACACTGCCACCGCATGCCTGTACCTGACGGACAAGTGTGTCCGAGTGTTGGTTCTTGTGCGTCTCAATCCGCATCTACCACCTCCCGTCACTTCTGTTGAGTGGAAACCTTGAAACGTCAGAGAAGGCAACCTTTTCCCACTCTTCCACTGTCCAATGACGGTACTCCCATGTGAACTGCAGGCGTCGTTGCCGATGGACCTGGGTTAACATGGGCGTATTGACGCAGCCTCGACTCATGAGACACATGCGTAACAGGAGTCGCTCTACTGTTATCGGGGACACGCACCTGTGTTCCCCAGCGTTCATTTGTATGGTCAATTGCTGCACTGTTGCGCGTCGATTGCCCTTTGCACGTCGACGGAGGCCACATTCTCCTCCGGGGTCGATGGCGTTTGGGAATCCGTAGTTATGACGTTGTGAGGTACTTGGTATGCCAGCGGTCCATTTTTGGTACACCCTTACTACAGCACCTCGCGAACAGCGCACGAAGTCTGGTGTTCCTGAGATGCTTCCACCCTTATTGCGAGAGCCGATCATTATTCCTTTTTGAACGTCCGTTAGATCACTACCTCTGCCTATTGTGCTCACGTCACGCACTATGGCTCATCTGTCTTGGCCGGCCGTTTATATTTCCGTGTGGTCGACCTTGTCACGTGCACCCTGTGACGTGCCTGGGCAGGTACACTGTGATTCCGGTGGTGGTCATAATATTCTGAAGACGACCGTGAACTTCCTCTTATAGGAAAGGAATTAATACCTCGTCGTTCCACCCTTTTGCTGCTATCACAGTCTCCACTCTGCTAGGAAGGCTTTTCATTGGATTTTGTAACGTTGGTGCAGGAATTTTCTTCCATTACACCACGAGAGGAGTAGTCAGGTAAATCAGCTGCTCCCGATGGTTCGGGCTGTTGCGCAATCGGCGTTCCAATTGATCTCAAAAGTGTTCTATATGGTGGATGGAGAGCAGGGTTCTGTGCAGACCAGTCCAGTTCTTCTACACTCACCTCATCAAATCACCCCGTACGGTCCTCGCTTTATGATGAGGTCATTTAACTCTTATAAAGGACTTTCGTAGAGCTCTTTCCATAATGTTGGTACCATAGAATTGTAAAAAATTAAAAAAAGTCATTGTAGTCCAGAGGGTTAAGATTCTTGGGAACTGGAAATAAGAGGTCCAGCTCAAACTATGAAAAATTGACCCAGATCACCATGCCTCCTGCACCATTCAGAGGATGTTTAAACATTTTTAGAAAGCTTTCTGACAATCAATTACATAAAATAAAAGAAGTTCAAAGAATTGAAACTGGCAACAGCGTGTTAAATGTGTTGTGGTGACCGGTTTGAGCCCCTGTACTTCCCGGTTACCACTGGCCGTAGTCTAATAGTAATCAAGACGTTGTGCCCGGAATCAACGAAATCAGCGGCTGATTGACGAAAAGTACTCGTAAAAAATATTCAGAGGACTAAACATTTAACTTCAAACTACTTGTAGCATGGTTAAATTACACTGGAGGCCTGACTAATAATAACTACAATAAATGAAGACTCACCCCTCTGAGAGCTAGAGGCGATCATTCCTCTTAAATTATAAATATCCTAGGTATTTAACCCTTTAACGACCATAACGCCCAAAACGCCCGTTTGTACAAACGGCCTTAGGCGCCCGAAACGAATGTCTAGAGTAATTATTCAAATTTTCTCGACCTATGGGAGATCAGTAGGAGTCACCCTCAGTCACTATTGCTGTTATTAAAAAAAAAGACGTGAAATAGCAGAGAGTTTCGTGCATTATGTTTTTTAGAGTGATGCAAGTTTTTTGGGTAATGGTCGTTAAAGAGTTAATGAATTTGGAAAGAGCGCGCGTGCGCGAGGAATGGGAACTACCAACCTGCGGAGGAAATCTCTGAACCCTGCTCCGCCGGCTCATGGGCAAAAAAGTTGGTTACGTCTCGTTCGAGGGAAGATAGTAGAACTAACTTATGTGAGATTAAAGGTATTTTGTGCTAAGATGTAGATAAGAAGAATTCAAGGCTATCGAAGCAGGGTAAAAGCTTTTTTCCTGAAGCAGCCAGAGCACACATACCACATTCTAAAAATTCCTTCTAAAAACGTAGGATCTAAAAAACGTCTTCATTTACAATTTAAAAATTATGGTAGATAAACGCTCTGGCGAGGACTTTCGCTACCACTATGGCCGCATGATCAGGCCATTGACTGAAACCTGGTTTCACTCAATGTCCTGATGATGCAGCCATAGTGGTCGCGAAGGTGCACGCCAGAGCTTTTATATACCATAATTTTAAAATAGTCCTTTAATGAAATGGGAAAGTGCCCACCAGAGCTTTTATCTACCATATTTAAAATTGTACATGCCGCCCCGGTGGCGCAGGCCTTTGATCATTCGTCCGTAAGGGGTCCGGGTTCGAATCCCGGTCTGGCATGGATGTTGTGTTTGTCTTACGGCACTGGCTCTTTCCCTTCTCTGGAACCAGTGACCCAAAATTAGGGACGGGCGACTGCTTGTAGCCCATTTGAGTTGCTCACGGTGGTCGTTAAACCTCCAATAAAAAAAAAAAATGTAAATAAAGACATTTTTTAGATTCTACGGTTTTAGAAGGAATATTTAGAATGTGGCATGTGTGCTTTGGCTACTTCAGGAAAAAAAATGTTTACCGTGCTTCGACAGCTTTGAATTCTTCTTATAAGAGCTAACTTACTGAGTTTATAAAACACTACTTTTATCATTCCATGATATCCGCATGACCATGGTTATTTCGAGAAGCGTTATTTCTCCTTCATATTGGGGACAGCTTCTCTTAAGATAACGCTCAGTTGTACAATATTTTCAACAACTCGTAAAAGTACGCAAACTACAAAGCCCCTCCCCCCCAGTGGTGATACTGACAAATTCACTTCCGGTTATTTCTGGGATTTCTTAGAACAACTTCTCTTTTTTCTTTCAGAAGTGAATTCCCGTTTACTTTGCTTCTTTTAGCAAGAAAGCTAACATTTAGGGGAAGGTTTATTCCCAATAAATGACTATTAAGAATTTCAACTCACAACAGATGAACAGAAAAGAAACATCTGCTGCAGTTAAATATCGTCTGGTAAGAAAAAAGCTGCAAGAATCATGGAATTAGCATTTCTAAATGTAAAACAAGCGATATTATTAATAATAGAAGGGAAATAAATCGTCAAGCATTGCTTTTAATCGAGACAAGAACACCAAACAAATATCGAAAAAGGTACGTGCTTTTACGATTACTTCAAAAGTTAGGTCTTTGGTCTTAAAAGAAAGTCCACCAACACAAAGAGCAATCGCTAAGTCGTTAAAATCTCTGTATAAACAAAGATATGAGTATGAAAAACAAGAAAAAACTATAATGTTCACTGCCTTTTGCCATGGCATGTGACTGATCGCAGAACACGATGTAGACTTCTTTATGAAAATCACTTAGCTTGAGACGGGTGGAAATTTATTATTACTGCTGATGAAGTATGGATTAACCTAAATCATTGTAGCAAAAAAAAAAAAAAAGATCGACTTACTGTCGCAAAAGAGCAGAAAAAGATTTACGAACTTGGTTCCAAGAATCCAAAGAAAGTTTCTTTAAAGGATTCCCAATTATTGCTGGTTTCTGGTACAATGGGATTAAATTTAAGGTTGAAAAGAATGTTAAAATCAATTCTATACAAGTTAGTAAAATCATGCAATGCAGTGATCATGATACGCTTTCCAACATACCACAAATCATTACTCAAGTTATGAGGATAATGGCTGTGGAATAATTCTCACTCATGTGCCCTGACCTTTGACCCCGTTTCGATTATAATAAACAGAACCGGTTCAGTATACCTCCGGAACAACATGCTAAAGTTTTGTCGTAATAGAAGCATTTTTAGGCAAGTTATGAGGATAATGGCTGTGGAATAAATCTCGCTCCTGTGCCCTTTGACCCCATTTTAATGTTATTAAACAGAATGGGCTCAGTACACCTGCGGAACAACCTACTAAAGTTTTGTCGCAGTAGAAGCATTTTTAGTCAAGTTACGAGGATAATGGCTGTGGAATAAATCTTGCTCCTTTGCCCTGATCTTTGTCCCCATTTCGATGATATTAAACAGAACGTACATCTCTGGAGGAACATGATAACGTTTTGTCGCAATTGAAGCATTTTTACGTATGTTATGACGCATAAGGGCGATGGAATGGATATCCTCCTATGTCCTGACCTTTGACCCCATTTCGTTCATTTTCAATAGGGTTCGTTCCCCGGTTGTCCCCTACTACATGCTAAACTTTCATCGAAATCGAATCATTTGTACGCAACTTATCGTGCGGACAGACAGACGGACAAAGCTGGAGCATGTACGCCTGTCCAACCTACAGTTGGAAAGCGTAAACAATACAAAAATAATGTTTCAACTCTTAGATTTAGAGAAAAAATACAATCCCTTTATCCACAGACATTTCAAAGAGTAGAGCTCGATTAGGGTAAGGCTTCTAGTCATGCATCCAAATCTACCACTTTATTTCTTGAAAAAATTAGAAAAGAGACGGTTAGAATAGTCTATATCTTTAGTTCATATTCGTTGGAAGTCACCTGATGTATCACCAATGTACTATTGTGCCTTCTGACTGCTAAAAAAAGAGCGCTTTCTAAATGCAAGCCTAAAACAATGATTGAACTATGTAAAGCAGTGGAAGAGGAGTAAAATAAAATACCTCTACAAATTTTATTAATAATACAAATTTTATTAATAATACAGGGGAAATAAATCGTCAAGTATTGCTTTTAATAGAGACAACGCCAAACGAATATCGAAAGAAAGTACATACTTTTACGACTACTTCGAAATTAAGGTATCTGGTCTTAAAAAGAAAATCCACCAACACAAAGAGCAATCGCTAAGTCGTTAAAATCTCTGTATTACCTGTCAACAAGTTATCTTGGAAATAAATGTTGTCTTGGTAATCTAGATGTATGTCCATAATCCAGAGAAAAGGCTATCAGCCAGAACATTTTTAAAAGAAATAATTTTATTTTGAATATTGATTGTATTGCTGGAAAGTCCTTTTAAAAATGTGTGAATATACTCTGTATATCACAGTTAGCACAACACAGTCATAAAGGTAACGTTCACCTCGCATCCTCTACACCAGGCTTGTCAAACTCAAAATCCAACTGGGCCGAATAATCTGGGTGTAAGGTTTAATATTTTCTTCCCTATATCTAACACCAACTTTCCCATTTCGGGAGAAATATTATTGGACACGGCAACTTTTACACTGAACCAAGATGAATGTCCGTCAATCTGCATCTACCAAGAGACTTGTTTCCTTTCATTAATGAGAATAGTTGCCCACATTGTTAGGTACTTCCGAACATGGAAATAATTTCACACGCGAATTTGCGAGTTTCTACAAATCGCGCAGGCAAATTCTTGTAAAAAACAGGGAGACCAACCTGGTTGAATTTGTTCTTCAAATTTGAATCGCACTGAATCTCGATCAGCTCCATTTGCATATGACCTGGCAATTTTTCTATGTCAGTTGAAAAAATTACTGAAAACACAGAAAACTTGTCTTCTAACAATTTAAAATCTTAAAACCTTTTTCAAATTCACTCTCCGGACATCAAACATTTGGGCGCTTTTTTCATTTGGATGTTCTTGGTTTAATAATATTTTTTTCATGTGTGTTTCCGGTGGGAATTTACTGATTCTAAATAAAAAAATTTATAGGATCCTTAAAATATTTATATTTGGCAAAAACCTAATTTTTGATTTTTCCATTTCGTGTTGTATACGTATAACCTCAAAATAGCTGCGCCACGCGCCATTTTCACGTTTAATTTACGAAGACTCTGAACGCTGACCGCATTCCACGTGCTTCCCCATAATAAGCTGGGGCCGCACTGATATGAGTCAGGGGCCGCGAGTTTGACACCCCTGCTCTACACCTAGACTCGTCCCTCGAATTGCCTGTTGGGAAATATAATTCACGGTTCTAGAGAGCGCGTATTCGCCGTTCCATAGTCCAATGGCGTCTAACTTTAAACTACTGCCGCCAGTGCTTGACGTTGGCATGGGTGATTTTCGGTTTGTGTGCGGCTTCCCGGAAATGAAAACCCGTTCTCTTCAGCCTCGACTAAATGCTGTCATGCTGGAGGTGCTCTGAGGGGCATTTTTGGAGATCGTTTGTGAGTGTTACTTTCGAGGGCAGCCGATTTGGTCCTATCACCCGCTTCAGTACTCGGCTGTCTCGCTGTCTTGTTTTGCGTTAACTATTAGGTCACGATTGCAATGATGTTGCTCCTAGGCGTTTCCTGAATAACATTACTTACAGTTGATCTGGGCAGCTGCAACAGCAGTGAAATTTCACGAACGGACTTGTAGCTAAGATGACATCGTACGATTGTTCCACGCTGAAAGTTACTGAGCCTTTCCATACGGCTATTTCTGATATTCATTTGATGTTTGCCAGACCACGTGATTTTTTTATCGCTATATGCACCACAACTGAGGCACATATGGACAAATTAACTACCCAAAAGCTGTGTCCGTATAGTTTTGATGATATACTGCATGAGTCGACACCCTTTTGACACATACAGGCCGCATATAACTTTTAAGTTATAATAAGGGGTCGCAAACTTGTGCAGTATATAATACACATTTATATATCATCATCATCATCATCATCATCATCATCATTGTCAACCATTATCAATCCACTGCTGGACGAAGGTCTCCCCAAGTTTCCTCCACAACGGTCTGTC
Organism: Macrothele yani; assembly: GCA_039090855.1. Taxonomy (NCBI): domain Eukaryota; kingdom Metazoa; phylum Arthropoda; class Arachnida; order Araneae; family Macrothelidae; genus Macrothele; species Macrothele yani. The sequence goes on from CM076989.1 coordinate 121,604,760, forward strand.
TTGTGCCAGTCTCCTCCATGTCACCCCTGCATACTTTCGAATTTAATCCACCCATCTCCCATGTGGTCTTCTTCTGGGTCTTTTCCTGTCCCTTGGAATCCAATCTAAAATTTCGGCTGTCCATCGATGATCTGTCCTTCTGGCAGTATGTCCAGCCCATTGCCATTTCAGGAATTTAACTCTGATCATGATGTCTTCCACTCTTGTCATTTTTCGGATCCACGAGTTCCTCTTCTTATCTCTCCTGGTTACACCAAGTATGCACCTCTCCATGCTACTTTGAGTTGTCTGCAGCCTTTGTATGTCTCTTTTAGTTAAGGTCCACGTCTCTGCACCATACGTAAGCACTGGAAGGATGCATTGATCAAACACTTTTCTTTTAAGACATAATGGCATATTGCTCTTGAAAATTATGCTGTTTCTTCCAAAAGCTCTCCAGGCAAGTTTTGTACGCCGATTAATTTCTTCATCAATGTGACCCTCACTTGATATCTGCTGTCCAAGATAAACGTACGTGTCTGTTATCTCCAGCTTTTCTCCATCAATCGATAAATCTTCATTTCTTGTAAAAGCATTGAACATCACTTTTGTCTTCTGAAAGTTCATTTTTAATCCCACTTCTTTACTCTATAAGCAAGTTCCTGGATCATACTCTGCAGCTCTGATGGGGTAGTTGCAAAAATGACTACGTCATCAGCAAAACGAAGGTGGGTTAGATAATCTCCATTAATCTTTATCCCCTTGTTTTCCCAGCTCAGCGACTGAAAAACACCCTCCAATGTGGCATTAAAGAGCTTCGGAGATATGGTGTCACCTTGTCTCACTCCCTTTCCAATTTTTATGTGTGTTGTATTTTCAAACAGCCTAATCTTTGCACTTGCATTTTCATAGATGTTATTAATAATATTAATGTATGCATATTCAATACCGCAGGTTTTCAGAGCCATTGTAACTGCTGATGGTTTCACCGAATCAAAGGCTTTTTCATAATCGATAAAAGCCATGCACAATGGAAGTTCATATTCCCTCGCTCTTTCAATTAGTTCTCTCAGCACATGGATATGATCTATTGTGCTGTAGCCACTCCTGAATCCAGCTTGTTCTCTCGGTTGAGCCATGTCCAGTGTTACCTTCAAGCGGTGTGAAAGAACTTTAGTGAAGATTTTATAAACTACTGATAGGAGGCTGATAGGTCTGTAGTTTCCGAGATCCTCAATGTCACCTTTCTTATGTAGCAGGATCATTGTAGCGGTGTTCCAATCCTCAGGAATCTTTCCTTCATTAAGGCATCGAGTGAAAATTTGGGCGAGTACTGTTTCGATTTCTCCACTTGCTTCTTGTATGATGTCTACAGTAATTCCATCTTCTCCTGGAGCTTTTCCCCGCTTCATGTTCTTGATTGCATGTGCAACTTCTGCTGGAAGGACTGGAGGAACTCTGGTACTGGTATCTTTCATGATGTCTGGAGTGCATATATCATCCCTTTCATATAATTTGGAGTAGAAATCTTTCACTCTTGTCAAATTTTCGCCTCTATTTCTTGTTACAGAACCATCTTCTTTTCTCAGTGCCATAATCTGTTTTCTTCCCTTACTAAGATGTCCCTTTGCTATCTTTAGGCTTTGGTTGTTTTCAATTGCTTTCCTCACTAGTTCACAGTTGAATTTTCTTACGTCTTCAGTGATACTTTTTCTTACTGTCTTGCATAGCTCTATATATTCCACTTTGGAAGTCACATCTTCTTTAGTTGTCCTCATCTCTCTTCTTTTTTGCATCAACATTTTGGTTTTTCCTGATAATTTATTTACATGCAACTTGTTCTTAGACCCAGCTAATTTTGTTGCTGTTTCCATAAGAGCTTTGGTTACTTTTCTGTTAACTTCAGAGATGTTCACTTCTTCCGATGTTAGGATTTCTAAAGCAGAGAACCTGTTCTTCAGTTCCAACTTGAAGGTATTATGGTGTTTTTTAAGGTTGGTTATGTCAATAGATTTTGTTTGTCTTATGAGCTTGCCACGTTCAAGTTTAGTGTTGAGGTGCATCTTACATCTCACCAATCTATGGTCACTACCTGTGTTGAACTTGTTTAGCACACTGCAGTCTTCTATGACGAATTTTTTGTTACACATAATAAAATCAATTTCACTTGTTGTCCCATTTGGATGTCTCCATGTCCATTTCCTGTGTGGCTTTTTCTTGAAGAAGGAGTTCAAGATAAAAAACCCTTCTGCCTCTGCAAACTCCACAAGAGTATTTCCACGCTGGTTTCTGTTGCCGTGACAGAATTTACCTACTGAAGTTTCATTCTGTTGCCGTTGCCCTATTTTTGCATTGAAATCTCCCATAATTATTTTCAAGTGCTGCTTACCTTTATTATTTAGATGACGAATTTCCTCATAAAATTCTTCAATTTCTTCTTCAGGATGACTTGTGGTGGGTGCACAAGTTTGAATAATCTGAGCCTGGTATCTTTTCGAGAGTTGGATAACAAGCCGTGCAGCTCTGTCAGAGGAACTTTCAACTTCTACAACTTTATCCTTCAGTTTCTTGTTTATTATAAATCCAACACCACTAGTTCTGCCAGTATCTGTCCCACGATAGTAGAAGAGATGTCCACTTTTCAGTTCGATGAGATCTTCTCCTTTTCTCCTTACCTCACTTAGCCCCACGATGTCCCACTTGATCCTTTGTAGTTCCTCTTCCAATTAAAGAAGCCTTGAATCAGAAGATAGGGAGCGTCCATTGTACGTAGCCAAGGTCAGCATCAGATGGCAGCCTAGTCCGGTCCTCCGGGGATTCTTAGCACCCTCTGCCTTCATGTCGCACTGGCCGCTGCCTTGGCCAGGTACATTCCAGATGCCGGAGACTGAGGGCCAAGATTTAAGTTGTGGAATCATTTTGGAGGGGTTTGGCCATAACTCACCACGCTGGCCAAGCGGGTTGGTGAGTGTGGGATAGAATTTCCTCTAATCCCGATGGTATAGTTATACCGCTATTGGCGGTCGTCAGAGCCCCTTTAGTGGGAACAGGATGCACCACGAGAAGGCGGGGTTGACATTTGTCAAGGAGAGGCTGTGATGTTACGCATATATATATATACAGTCGAGTCTAGTTATTGTGACTACCTCCTACTTTTGACGCCAACAGCGCGTAGCCAATGAAGGAAAGCACTTGTCGTGAACTGGCTTGGAGGGTATATAAGGTGTGCTGTAGACATCCTGAAAGCATATCAGTCGTTGCTGTTATGAATAAAAGGGGCGATTATCGGCTTCCGGTCCAAGGGTGGCAGTATTTTTGAAACAGCGCATTTTGTGAACTGTTCGCCTGCTGCTATGGTTAAAGTGTATCATGATTGGAGCAATGGCATCATTGCGAATAAGCGACGAGGAAACTGAGGAGTACCACGTGTCATTGATATAAGAGGTGAACTTCGGCTTCGAAGCTGCGTGACGGCCGATCAACGCGCTACAGTGGAACAACTCACCGGACGAAGGAATCAGGGGAATACCGGAAGTGTGTCTAAAATGACAGTTCAGCGAACCTTGCTGCGTATGGGGCTTCAATGTAGACGGATGGCCAATGCAGGTTTGCCAACGAACGTTCATCGGCAAGAAAGACTTGCATTTGCACGGCAGTATCGGAATTGGACCTACGCTGAATGGAAAAGGATTGCCTTTTCCAATGAGTCACGTTTTCTGCTCCATCGAACGCATGGACGTTGGCGTATAAAGCGAGAAACATGAGTGAACAAACACTCTTTAACCATTGCTGGAAGAACACAAGCTGGTGGGGACAGCATTATGGTCTGGGGAATGTTTTCGTGGTATTCCTTGGGTCCTTTCATCCCTGTGGAAAGCACTGAGTACCGAATTTGTTATGAATCCTCCCTTGCACACCACGTACACCCATACACGCTGATTGTTTTCCCTGGGGTAGATACCAGCAAAAACAGTGTTGCTAGGCCAGCACTGAAGCCAGCACTGGCAGCCAGCAGTGACAGCAGTGACCTAGCACTATGTTGCTGCTGCCCAACCGTCAATAAAATGTCCCGGCGGCCACCACATGGGCCAAAAGTTCAGGCCAGCAGCTGGCCAACAGTTGGCATCCCATCAGTTGTTATATGCAAGAACAGGGCTATCAGTTATCTATCACTGGCAGTAACTGTCACAAGAGAGCCTTAAGCGGCCCTGCAGGCATGTGCCATAAATGATGGCTAGCGTAATGTGATCCGCTAATTTCCCGGCAGTGACAGCCGGCAATCGCGCGACGTAACTGATGGTGTGCACAATCTTGTCCGCCAATTTTCCAGTAGTAGCCATAAAAAAAAATAAAAAAAGGGATAACCACAGTTTCCCAAAGGCACAACTTCTTTCCCCCACCCCCTACGAAACTGCATTACAGCACAACGCTAGGAAAATTTTCTCAACAGGTCCTAAAAAATTCCGTTTGGAGCTGGCTGGAAATGAATCAACGACTGCCTGGTTGGGAAGCAGGCGCTCTAGCAACAACACTGGGTTGCCCCGCAAAAGCCTTTGCTTGAAGCTGAGCCTGTTTCGAGATATTGCGAGGTATTTTTCATAAGTGTCGGTTTCATATAATTCATAAATTTATTTTTTCAAAGTAAAGATTGTTATTATTTACCTGAAGGGAACTTCAGTCATTTTCAACGAGTGTACCAACTTAAAAGCACTTTCCAAAGTTTTGTGCTGTCCTTGTGGTCTCCAAAGCCAATTGTTTAATTAGTATATTTGCCCGTTCATGTCACATACTGTTATATTTTTAATGTTTTATTTTTCCTTCCAGCGGTCCAAAGCTACATACGTTCTAAAGAGGAAATATATTTTATTTTACTTGACTTTATTTTTAGCAGCAAATTCCTCCAGGCTTGTGTATTCAACCCATGAATGAGTACATTACATCCACATAGCGTTACTTCTTTTTTTCAAATAATTGATACATTTTGTATGCTTAGAATTCTTATTTTTTTATAACATAACCCTTTTTAAATGTTTTTCCGGAACATTTGTTTCAAACGGGTTAGTGTATGTTAAAACGAAAGATTAGACAGAAATTATTTCTTGTTGTTCATGTGAATGGAGTGGTTGTGTTCCATGGCTGTCTGTATTCTCGATTCTTTGGGTGTCAGTAAAGAAATTTTGCAGCGAAATTAGTTTCTATAAATACATGAGAGTAATTGACTATTTCTAACAGTTCATTAATAATTATTTATATAATTTTCTTCCAACGGTAATCTTTGTCGACGTGGTATTTCATTAGAAAATTAATTCGCCTCTCTACATGTGACTTTTTTTCTTAACATCCACTAAAATAACACGATGGCGATTGTTGTTTACGATGTGTTGTGACACCATCGTAAAGAACATACATATTTGATTGATTCCGATTTCCCTTCTGATATACACTGGCGGAAAGTGAAAAAAGAACACCAAGAAGGAGACGTCTGATACCAACGAAATTTGTACAGCATAATAACGGAATACAGAGGATAACGGAATCAAAACATTATGGAAAAATACAGCTATATTTGCTGGTAAATTGAAATATAACATTTCCATGTAACATGGTTAGTACGAGGTTGAACTGCCATGAACTGCGTCACACTGTGCAATTCTGGCATGCAGTCTGTTGTACAGATGTTGGTTGTAAGTTTGGGGCATTGAATTCCAAGCATCCTCAACCTGGACGCGTAAATCGGGGATGGTCGTGGCTGGCCGTGGAGACCGGATAAGTCGTTGTCCCATAAAATCCCACACGTGCTCAATGGGTGCGTTATCTTGCTGGAAAATACCACGATGGACCGACCTTAGAAATGGCACAACAACGGGCTGAATGATGTTGTTGATGTAGGAGGTGCTGTTTAACGTACCCGGTACAAACACTAGTTGTGTACGGGAGTGATAGCTGATCGCTCCCGACACCAGGAGACCAGGTGTAGGCCCTGTGTGTCGCTGGCGGATGCAAGAAGGGTGGAGACGATCCCCTGTTCGTCTGCGAACACGCATACGGCCATCGGAGGCTCCCAAGCAGAATAAGCAGAATCTGCTTTCATCGCTGAACACAACAGATCGCCATTGCGTTCTCCAGTGCAGACGTTGGCGACCCCACTGTAGCCGTTCCTGACGGTGGGCTGGAGTCAGAGGTACACATGCCAGAGGCACACGTGCACGTAGTCCTGCATCCAGTAGACGGTTGCGGATTGTTCGCACAGTCACCTCAGGTGCAACGGCAGCTCGGATTTGCGTCGCAGTGGATGTTCTGCTTGACAACGCCGCTCTTCTTATGCGTCGATTGGTTCGCTCATCAGTCCGTCTGTGACTCCCGGTTCCATATCTTCTTCTGTGGGAATGTTCCTCGAACCATCTACGCCACCATTGTACCACCACCGATACTTCCCGTCCAAGTCGCTCCGCAATACGACGATACCACCAACCGGCCTCGCGGGTCCGACTAGACGACCTCGCCCAAAATCCGATAACTGCTGTAATCGTACTCGTCTTCCATGTCCAGGCATTGCAGCTTCTTCAAGGTCTTCGCACGTGTCGGTACGCCGACGACTGATTACATTCACTTCGCCGTACTCCTTAAATACCACCGACGATAATTTGCATTTTATGCCGTGCTGTGGCGTAAGTGCTCATCGGTTGGTCCCGAAATAAAGATCCCACCTACGTAAACTCGACCCCATTAACATATGTAAATTTCATGACCGTCCGCCAATTCCTTTTTGGTGTTTTTTTCACTTTCCGCCAGTGTAATGCATTCCTGTGGTGCGATGATAAAATCGCGATGAACTTATTCATCAACCCCATAGATTGGCCGCTTAAAGGGTTAAAGAACAACATGAAAAAATTCATTTCTTCGTAATTTTTAGATATCTAGCTTTTTGTTAATTTTGGGGCACACTTCTATTTGACCCAAATTAAATTCATTTCTCTTTGCTCAGTATTTTCTAGACCAATTGAGCGCGTGATGCAAAAGATCCATGTTTTGTAATTATAAACACACCACACTGTGAACACTTAAGAGACGCATATAGCGTATTACATTCGTTTATTTTTGTGGCGTAGTAAGTACAAAGATTAGCCAATCTTTCGCACTCCACTGGGAGGCTTTCTCAAAGCAATAGTAAACATAACGATTTTTATGTCAGATATTTGTATGTCTACTATTGCCTTTGATTTTTATGTCAAAGATTTTTTATGTCTACTATTGGTAGACAAAGATTTTTATGTCTGCCATTGCCTTGAGAAATCCTCCCAGTGGAGTGCGAAAGCTTGGCGAATTTTTGTACTTCCTACGCCACAAAAATAACCGTATTTAATACGCTATATGCATCTTTTGACTGATCCATGTTTTGATTAATGAAGATCCCTCGCCTAATGCATTAAAATTAAAACTTGCCTAAACAAATTTTGTTTTCGTGTTAGGTGCAAATCCTTATAAAATTCGCCTTCAGATTTCTCTCTTTTTTTTTTTTTTTTGTACGTTTTCTTTCGAATTCTCCTCTTCGGGGCTTTCTCCAACTAGGCAAGAAACAAAATTCTTCTGTTTTGAGGGATGAAAACATCTGCTGATTGGTAAAATTCCAGCACTTCTCTCGGAGCTGTGGATTCCGCTTCGTCATACCATAGCTAAGTGAATACTAATGGAGAAGAGCTCGCAACTTGGGAAGAGTAATTTTTAAGCCCTTGGTGTCTTCTCTCAGCGTTACCATGACAATACTGCTGATCTCCAGCGAAGGGTAAGAGAAAAGAAGCGGACATGCGATTCTGTCTGTCGTTGTCCGGGTAACCAAAGTTTCACGCACAATAAAAGCGTTGCTGCCTCAGAAAATGGTGTTGCACTCGAAGCACCGCTGCTTCGTATCGCGCTGCTGACAGACGCTCAGCTCGACAGAGATGCGACCTGATAGAATTAACTCCGCTTCTTAACGGATAAAATGCTTTCAAGGGTTGTGCGGAACTCACTCAAAAAAGAAGAGAGTAAAGTTTTGAACGTGTAAGAGACGGAGTGGAATGACGTCGTCTTGCAGACATATAAGAGTGGTGAAAGATAGCAGCGAAAATGGATTGCATTTGTCGCGTTATGATGTGTAGAGACTTTCGGGAAACTACTTTTAAAAAGACTGGAGTTGTAAAACACACATTTTTCGCATGAGAAGTTTCAAAAGATACTTAGCCAATGACTTTTTTTTTTTTTTTCCTTTTTTTTTTTTTTGGCAGAAACTTTCGAAACTATGTTCTATCGTCTTCGTTCGGTAGGTGATATTTAAAAGGAACAGCAGGTTTAATTTTGAAACAGAAAAGTAACGGCTTTTAGAGGGAAGAACAGAGTCTTTCCAGAATTGTCATATATTGACAAAATATTAGGTGTGCAACTTAATTCTCGGCTTCTAACCGCAAGCTATCATAGAACGTCGGAAAATACAAATAGCTGTGGCTGTCCCGGTGGCGCAGTAGTCTAAGCGATGGCCTCTGATCATTCGTCCGAAAGGGGTCCGGGTTCGAATCCCGTGAGGTATGGATGTTGTGTTTGTCTTACGGCACTGGCTTTCTCTCTTTCCTGGAATCAGTGACCCTAAATTAGGGACGGGCGACTGCTTATAGCCCATTGAGTTGCTCACGGTGGTCGTTGAATCTCCATTAAAAAAATAGCTCTGTGCGATAATGGCAGGTTGCAGCACCATCCAACAGCTTTCTAGCCAACCGCAACCGCTCACAGCTGTAGTGAGAGAAGGGACGAAAGTTGACGGTGAAAGCAATGTCGTTCGATAAGCAACATTTGTGGCACTGCCTCAGTCCGAGTTTCAGCTAAAAAAAGTGCCGCGGAAGCCCAACAAATGATCTGTGCTGCTTTATGTGTGGCTGCCATGTCCTTCAGTATGTGTAAGAAGTGGTTCGGGAGGTTTAACCAGGGAAATTTCTATCTCTGTGATGCAGAACGTCCGGGACAGCCATAGAAAGTTGACGATGTGGAACTGGAACAACTGTTGGACGCGGATCCCTGTCGCACACAGTCAGAGCTCGCCCAAAAATTTGGAGTAACACAGCAAGCCATTGCAAAGCGCCTGCACAAGCTTGGACGGATTCACAAGGAGGGCCGTTGGGTTCTCCGCCAACTCACAGCTGCGAACAAGTCTAGGCGCTACGATCTTCCTGTGTCCTTGCTCTACAGATTCAAGAAGAAGGATTTCCTCCACAAGATTTTGACCTGTGATGAAAAGTGGATCCTGTACGATATCCCTAAGCGGCTTAAATCGTGGGTTTATCCAGGTCAGCCTATACCACCAGTACCGCCAAACGGAATATCCATGCCAGGAAGTTGTTGCTGTGCGTATGGTGGGATCAGCGAAGTGTCGTGCACTATGAGTTGCTCAAACCTGTTGAAACGGTCAATGCTGAACGTTATTGTCAGCAACTCATTCGTATAAGTGACGCAATGGAGGCGAAAATACTCCGACCGGCAAGGGTAGAAGGTCGGTCCTGTTGCTTCAAGATAACGCGCGTCCTCATACCGCGAAAATGACTTTAGACACGATCACCGACTTGGGATGGGAGATTTTGTCCCATCCGGTGTATTCTTCAGACTTCGCCCCGTAGGATTATCACCTCTTTTGCTCCCTGCAACATCACCTGAGTGATACACACTTGACTCCTGTCGAGGAGGTCCACACAAGTATTGGTGAATTTATCAACTCGAAACAGTCCTCTTTTTTCAGCAGTGGCATTCGGCAGCTCCCTGACCGATGGCTGAAATGTATCCAACACGACGGGGATTATCTTGTTATTCATCTTGTTCACATACAACCATTTCCTCTTCATCACTACTTTCAATATAAACATCAGCTCGTACCGAAGGTTGTGGTACTGGCAGTTCCTCTGAATGCGGCACCGGGTTTCTGACTGAAGGAACACTAAGATTAATAATGGAACGTTTATATTTTGAAGAAAATCCTTGCACTTTCGATAAAAAAGAGCAATCTATCGTGGGATCTTTCTGTTCCTTCCATACAGAAGTGACACTTTATTAATCATCAAAAATATTCGTTATAACACACATCAAAAATATTCGTAATAGGACACATAATAGAAATAGAAGTGGCATAATGAAACGTACCTGACTTTCTGTAAAAGCCCCGAGCTCATGATTCCAGTTTGTAAGAAGTTCGTGGTGTTTTTCTGACTAAACATCGACAATAATCTGCGAGCATTGCAGGATTCCACTTGCACTGATATCGATCGCATATTGTCGAAATTGTCTGGTGGAAACGTTCTCTGTGTTCATGACTCACGGAGCCCAAGTTGTATGGAAAGAAGTCATTGTATGAGTCCAGGAAATAAATGAAATTTGTGGGACATATTGCATCCCCATGTCGTGGTAAGCCTTCACCATTGTTGACATAATATCTGTGCAAGCCGGGGATTTTACATTTCCTAAAAACTGTTGTGTCACCTCTTTGAAAGATGTCCATGCAGGCAATTCAATTTCATGAAGAGTGGCCTCGAATGCAGTGCCTTGCATTAGTTGTCTATTGTCAGGACCATTGAATATCCCCTCCTTCAGCTTAGGAAACCTCTGTTGCAATACTGAAACCCAGCCTCATTACTTTTCAGAGCTTTTATTATGCAAATATTTTGAACGTGTGAATGGCCTCCTGTTTTTCTTCGGTATAAACTCAGCACACACATTGTAAAACAGGTGGGGAGAATTAAAGCACTTTCGCGACATGATTCACTTATTAACAACTAACTCTGAATGAAGGGGTGTGTGAATAGTGCATGCTGGTCTTAGAGCACGATGACTTATGGTATGCTGCCATAACAGCACTGAACAAAGTCCAGCACGGGAATTGCTGATTTGAGACGATTTCGCAACACCGGAAATGCAGTAATCATTATTTTCTCAGAAATGTTACATGATAGAATGAAACTGATGGCAGATTTAGACTCAGCAGGCAAAAGTCTATAAGAAGCCCCCGACGTTCCTACAGGAAACAAATGTGTTCATAACTTGATTTCTAAATCTGTTTTAATGGTGTAGAAAAACAAAGTAAATAGACAGCAAGCTTTCACCACTCACGGTGGCTTCATCAATATCACATTGGCGCTTATGTCATATCACGTAAAATCATCAAACATTTAGATATGTCTCATGTAGAACTTGTAAGCTAGCATGGGTGATGACGTGGATCTTTTAATAGTATTCGCCAGATAAAGGGGAGCTTAAATAATGTTTCTTCATTGAAGACATCCATACTGGTTATTATTTCTACTGATTTGCTTATTGCTGTGTCCTTGGGAGTTGTGTAAGGAGTTATTTTTCGAATTTCTTTCCAGTCAGGTTTAGCTGCATTGTTCGTGATTTCTCTTGCTAGAGCTGTGGTAAGCCTTCCTGGTTTCACATCACGTTTATGTTCTGACAGTCTCAATTTAAGGGAACGCTTAGTCACTGCTATATACTTTTTTCTGTAGGGCATTGCAAAGGGAAAGCATAAATTCCTGCATTTCTTAGGTTTGTGCCAGAATATTTATTTGTTGTTAGCCAGGAGGAAATCGATTTAAGTGCATTTATTCCTATGCCTAATTCTAGTTTTTTATTCCTCAAAAATGCCGTTAAAAATCTAGGAATAGGCTTAGGAATACCAGCAGCTAAATTGATTTTCTCCTGGCTAACAACAAATAAGCAATCTGGCACAAACCTAACGATGAAGGAATTAATTCTATCCCCTTGCATTACCCAGATGGCTCCAGGAAAAGGTACATTGGAATGACTAAGCGCTCTTTTAAATTGAGACTGTCAGAACATAAACATGATGTCAAACTTGGAAAGCTTTCCACAGGTCTAGCAAGAGAAGTCAAGAACAATGCAGCTGAACCTGACTGGAAAGAAATTCGAAAAATAACTCCTTACACAACTCCCAGGGCCACAGCAATGCAAGAATCAGTACAAATAATAACCCGCACGGATGCCTGCAATGAAGAAATATCAATTGAGCTCCCTTATATCTGGCGAATGCTATTAAAAGATCCACGTCATTACCCATGCCAGCTTACGAGTTCTGCATGAGACATATCTAAATGTTTGGTAATTTCACGTGACATGACATAAGCGTCAATCAACCTTGATTACATGTTTAAGTTTGAATGGCTGAGAATTTCTTTACTTTCTGTTGTTTACGGTGTTTATCTCAGTTATGCCTGCTGAAGCCACCTGTGAGTGGTGAAAGCTTGCTGGCTGTTTACTTTATTTTTGTACACCATTAAAACGGATTTAGAATTTAAGTTATGATCGTTTTGGTGTAATCTACCCGATTCCTATTACTTTAAACAAAATGTGTGTTGAACAGTGAATCACAATGTTTTTCCGAGACTCATATTCGTTCTTATCTCTCGCGTTCAACTACGCAGTGTCCCTTTGATCTATTAACAGCGTTGCCAAACGCATGTACGTTGGGAGATAACATGTAGCGTTTAGTTTGCAAAACGCTTAACGACGGGAGACCAAATTTATTCAAGAAGACAGGAACTAAAAAGGAAGGCTAAATTAGATCTTACTTCACATCGTCCATCCCTACCCACTCATATATTGTTTTGCAACAACTTTGAGTATATTATCTAAATGAACCGTACATGTAGGTTATTCTGAACGAAAATTTAAATATTCCATTCTCCGGATTTTACAACTTTTCTTGCATGTTAGCTTTCTATCGATTTGGATGCTTTGCTACGAATGGGTTTATCCGGGTTTGGGATATACATTATATTGACAAAAGTCACCGGACACCTAGAAGAGAAACATAACATAGCATTTATTGACATACATTAGTACAGTGCCGGTCCACCTTAGGCCTTAATGCATGCACTGACCCTTCGAAACATGCTGTCGACAAGGTTTTGGAACACAGCGACAGGTATGCGTTTCCATTCAGTACATAATGCTGCAGCTTACTGTTGCTTAGTAGTAAGCCTTGGCTCCAAACTTCTTATGAGGTGCTCTAATTCATCCCATAGGTGCTCTATGGGATAAAAATCAGGCTTCTGAGCCGACCAGTCCAGACACGATACTGAATTATCGTCGAACCACGCCGTAACAGTCCTTGCTTTATGGATCTGTGTATTAATTTGGGGAAACCAACAAGGCTCGGTTCCATAATATTGCCACAAAGTTGGTTGGGCATAATTGTCCAGAATATGGAGGTAGACAGGCTGGTTAACAGGTTTGTCCCCAATAACCAATGGGCCGGTATCATACCACGAAAAACACCCCCACATGAGTAAACTGCCAGCTCCAAACTTCACCGTAGGAACAGTACACTGTGCTAAACGGCGTGCCTCCGGCTGCGCCATACCCACACATGGCCATCAGACTGATGGATTGTGTATCTGGATTCATCAGTCCATAGGACCCGTTTCCATTGATGTATGGTCCACGAGAACAGTTCTTTACACTATGCTAAACGACGAGTAGCATTTCGAGTGGAGATGAAAGGCTTGTGAGTAGCCGCACGACCATGGTAACCCAGCAAAAACAGTCTTGCTGGGCCAGCACTGCCAGCAATGGCCCAGCACTATGTTGCCGCTGCCGAACCGTCAATAAAATGTCCGGGCGGCGAACAGAAGGGCTAGCAGTTCAGGCCAACAGCTGGCCAACAGTTGGCGCCCCATCAGTTGTCATATGCCACAATAGGGCCATCAGTGGTCCATCACAGGCAGTAGCTGCCACAAGTGGCCCTTCAGTGGCCCTGCAAGCACGTGCCAGAAATGATGGCTAGCCTAATGTGGTCCGCTAGTGGGCCGTTAGTGGCAGCCAGCAACCACGGGACGGAACTGGTGGCTTGCCGAATTTTGTCCGCCAATTTCCCTGTAGTAGCCATAATAATAAAAAAAAAGTAAGGATAACCGCAGTTTCCGAAAGCTTCAATTTTTTTTTTTCTACCCTTACGAAAGCTCGGGAATTAACGCACTACGATGGGGAAATTTTCTCAACAGACCGGAAAAACGCCCGTTTGTATCTGACTAGATTTGATCCTGGGCCGTTTGCGTAGAAGCCGCGCTCGCTACCGACCGGACTAATTCACGACGCTCGGAAGTGTGCTGGAAGCTATCTGTTTGGTATGCAATTTGTAATCGAATTTTACAATTTTGAGATTCTTTCATCTTTCATTTTACAATTTTGAGAGGTATTTTTCATAAAAGTCAGTTTCATATAATTGATAAATTAATTTTTTCAACGTAACGATAGTTTTTTTTTTACCTTAAGGGAACTTCACTCATTTTCAAGGCGTGTACATACTTAGAGTCGCTTTCCAAAGTTTTGTACTGTCCTTGCCGTCTTGAAAAGAGATTGTTGAATAAATATATATTTACCCGGGTTCATGTCACATTCTGCTACATTTTTAACGTTGTGTCTTTCCTTTCCGTTGTCCGAAGCTACATTTGTTTTAAAGAGTAAAATATATTTGATTTTACTTCTCGTTATTTTTAGAAGCGAATTCCTCCCATTCTTGTGTATTCAACCCATGGATGAGTACACCACATAGCGTTTTTTTTTTTTTTCAAATAATTAATAAATTTTGTACGCGTATAATTCTTTTTTTGTTCCCAACAAACGCTGTTTTAATGGTTTTCCAGGATATGTGTTTCAAGGGGTTTCAAATTTTTTCTTGTTATTCATCCACTCCATTCCATGAATTGTTATTCATGGGAATGGAGTGGGTGTATTTCAAGGCTGTAATCTAGTATTTCACTGCTTAATCTGATATCTTCGTCGACATAAAATTTCATTAGGAAATTAATTCGCCTCTCCACATATGGATTTTTTCGTAACATCCACTAAAATAACACGATGGCGATAGCGTCGTCTTCAACTAACTGGTACCATGAGAGACACAGCAAGTGTTGCTTCTGCACATGCGCAGTCCTGATGCTTCCACCTGCTGTTGGGGGTTGCATTGGTTGTCAGCAACGGGCCACTAGTGGCACTTGCTTGCAGGCCCACAATTCACGGCGATGCTGCAGGGCCATCAATGGCTTTCCAACTGATAGCGCTGCCACCAACGGACCACTACCGGGCCGTGAGCGGCAGATTTCAGCCAGCAGTGACCCATCACTGCCAGCTGGTGGCCAGCAGTTTCCCAGCACTTGTGTTTTTGCTGGGAACCCATGGAATGAAGTTCTCTGCAAATGGTACGTTTATATACGAGGTTCCAGCATTTTTACTCACCTGTACACTGAGGTCTTGTGCAGTACTCCGTCGATTAGCTGTAACGACTCTCCTGACGCTTCGACGTCCTATATCGCTGAATTTCTTTGGTCTGCCGGTACATTTTGCTGCTTCAGGCACGCCATGTGTCTTCCATTTATTCAGTACATCCAAAACAGTCGACTTGGATATATTTAAACGTCTCTCGGTTTCCCTTATGGACAACCCACTAATATAACAGCCAACAACCTTTCCTTTCTCAAAGTCAGTTCTTTCCCGCCGCAACATTTTCACTCAATCTCACTGTGCGATATGATCGCGGTCAGCTGCAGACTTGTTTTATACCGTTTGCAGCTGTACCGCGCATCTTAACAACGCAGCGGATTCGTTCATTTGCTTTTGAAGAGATATCCGGTGACTTTTGTCAATATAGTATATGGTATTTAGTAGATAACACTGAAATAGAAACCTTTGAAAATCCTACTACTGTAATTTATTTGAGGTACTGTGGTTCTTTTATATAATATGTAATTTATTTGAGGTACTGTGGTTCTTTTATATAATATGTAATTTATTTGAGGTACTGTGGTTCTTGTGTATAACAAAGCGGGAAAAAAGAAATCAGAGAAAGCGCCAAAATAAAATAAGAAAAGTAAGAAACCCATTTTGTTTTACAGATAATTTAATTCCTAAGACGAACAAGACTGTTCAAAACGCCTTAGAAGCAATAAGTTTCTGTTTTTATTTATATCTTTTTTCTCTTTTTCTTCCACGTTACATCCGCTCGAAAACTAGTAAAACACAAAGATATTTCTTTAATTGGAGAAAGCAGATACAATGGATCGGTAAAAACAAGCAAAATAAAAGCTGTTACTCTAAAAAGCTCAGAGAAAGGTGTTTTGACAAAGAATTTATATCAATGAAAATTCAATCAAACGCATTTTGTTTGACTCATCTCACGATTGTCGTGAATTGCAAGTACGGATGGATATTCTTATAAAAATTCTTCGTCAGCAAGTACCGAAGCGTACCGTACATCAAATCAGGCATGACGTCAAAGAACTTTTGCCGTGAATATAAACGGACCAGTGCATTAAATTTAAGATTTATTCTGAATATAAGAATTCGAAAAACGTTTTATTTATTATTAGGTTTACAAATAAGTTTTAAAGCGTTTTTTTGCTTCGCATGTATACCGCTAATTTATATATCCGACATTCCCCCGCGTTGTTGTCACGTGACCGTAACTGGTCCAGAGTATTAAATGTAACACAGAAGTTTGCCCAACAGTCAAACGCACTTCCACATCGGTAGGTGAAAGACGGCAAGCGATACTGCATTTATTCGACATTGCATTCGTTACGAATTTCATCAGGGAAAAAGTGCTGCAAAAGCTCGTGCATCGTCCTGTTCTGTTCTGGGGGAGATTATTGTATCGAAAAGCGCGTGTGAGCTTTGGTTTAGACGGTTTAAAGCAGGTGATTTTGATGTTAGCGATCGAGAACGTAGCGGAAGGTTGCACATGAGGAACTGCAAGCATTGCTGGATGAAAATGCGTCTCAAACGCAAAAAGAACTAGCTAAACAACTGGGAGTAACGCAACAAACCATTTACAATCGTTTACGTGCAATAGGAAAGATTCAGAAGGAAGGAAAATGGGTGCCACATAAACTGAGCCAGAGGAACAAGGGGGAGCGTGTTATGAAGTGTATCAATCTGTTGAATAAACATCACAGAAAGTATTTCCTGTGGAATAATAGTTACGGATGATGAAAAGTGGATATGGTACGACGATCTCAAACGCAATAAAACACTGGGTAGACCCCGGTGAAGCAACGACGTCGACACCGAAACGAAATATTCACTCCAAGAAAGTTCTGCTGTGGATCTGGTGGGATATGAAGAATTTGCTCTATTATTAACTACTGGAACAAGGTCAAACTGTTACTGGTGATTGCTACAAGCAACAATTGCTGCGATTGAACCAGGTAATCTGTCGAAAATGTCCATTCACAGGCAAAGGATTACGTCCCGTTAAATTACTGCATGACAACTCCAGGCCGAATGTTGCGAACTCGGTCAAGGAAACGTTATTGACGCAGGTCTGGGAAGTTTTGGAGCACTCGGCGTATAGTCCCGACATAGCTCCTTCAAATTATCATTTGTTCCGATCGATGCAACATGGTGTGTCTGCTGTACGGTTCCTGACATGTGACGAAGCGCAAAAAATGGGTTGATGATTTCATCGCGTCACACGACGAAGTATTCTTCATCGCTGGAATCCGTCAGCTGCCAAACCGATAGCGGAAGGTGATAGATAATGACGGCCCATATTTTGATTCGTAAAGGTGGTGTTATTTTGCACGCAAATTACATGTTGTGTTTTCTAAAAACGCTTTAAATATTATTTGTACACCTAATACACTGCCGGAAAGTGAAAAAAGAACACCAAGAAGGAATTGGCGGACGATCATGAAATTTACATATGTTAATGGAGTCGAGTTTACGTAGGGGTGATGTTAATTTCGGGACCAACCGGTGAGCGCTTACGCCACAGCACGGCATAATATGCAAGTTATCGTCGGTGGTATTTAAGGAGTACGGCGAAGTGAATGTAATCAGTCGTCGTCGTACGGACACGTACGATGCGCCTGAAGAAGCTGCAATGCCTGAACATGGAAGACGTATAAAATTTCAGCACTTATTGGACTTTGATCGAGGTCGTCTAGTCGGACTCCGAGAGGCCGGGTGGTCTTATCGTCGTATTGTGGAGCGAATTGGACGGGAAGTGTCGGTGGTGGTACGATGGTGGTGGTACGATGGTGGCGTAGATGGTCAGAGGAACATTCCCACACCAAAAGACGTGGAACCGGGAGTCACAGACGGACTGATGAGAGGCCGATCGACGCATAAGAAGAGCGGCGTTGTCAAGCAGAACATCCACTGCGACCCAAATCCGAGCTGCCGTTGCACCTGAGGTGACTATGCGAACAATCCCCAACCGTCTACTGGATGCAGGACTACGTGCACGTGTGCCTCTGGCATGTGTACCTCTGACTCCAGCCCAACGTCAGGAACGGCTGCAGTGGTGTCGCCAACGTCTGCACTGGAGAACGCAATGTCGATCTGTCGTGTTCAGCGATGAAAGCAGATTCTGCTTGGGAGCCTCCGATGGTCGTATGTGTGTTCGCAGACGCACAGGGGAACGTCTGCACCCTTCTTACATCCACCAGCGACACACAGGGCCTACACCTGGTCTCCTGGTATGGGGAGCGACCAGCTATCACTCCCGTACACAACTAGTGTTTGTACCGGGTACGTTAAACAGCACCTCCTACATCAACAACATCATTCAGCCTGTTGTTGTACCATTTGTAAGGTCGGTCCATCGTGGTGTTTTCCAGGAAGATAACGCACGCCCACACACGGCACGTGCAACGCAACATGCACTTCAGGGTGTGAGACAACTTCCATGGCCTGCACTTTCACCGGATTTGTCCCCCATTGAGCACGCGTGGGATTTTATGGGACAACGACTTATCTGGTCTCCACGGCCAGCCACGACCATTCCCCGATTTACGCGTCCAGGTTGAGGATGCTTGGAACTCAATACCCCAAACTTACATCCAACATCTGTACGACAGACTCCATGCCAGAATTGCAGTGTGACGCAGTTCATGACGGTTCAACCTCGTACTGACTATGTTACATGGAAATGTTATTTTTCAGTTTACCATCAAATACAGCTGTATTTTGCCATAATGTTTTGATCACGTTATCCTCTGTGTTCCGTTAATATGCTGTATAAATTTCGCTGGTATCAGACGTCTGCTTCTTGGTGTTCTTTTTTCACTTTCCGCCAGTGTACATACGTATATAAAATGGAGATTGACCGATATGCGACAAAATCACAGAGGAAATATTTCTGTCAGAACAATAATAATGATACTAATATTAGTACCGATTAGGTGATTCCTGGAAGCCACTTTACAAAAAGGATGCCCATGTTTCAAACAGGAGGACCAGTACTAGGGCTGTGATCAAGCCTTGCAGCCAAATTTATTCATTGGTTGGGAAGACATGGAATGAACCATCTTACACTTTGCATGCCCGTTTAAAGCACTCACTTTAAGTGAACGAGTGCTGCCTTATAAAATGAAAAAAATTCGATAATATTATAATATGTACTCTTGTGTGAGTAGTGTTTACTCACCAAAATGTGATGCCAACGAACACTTTCGCAAACATATGCCATCCATTCAATATGTTATTCCTGAGCGGGAAAAATCTCTAAACTGGAAGGATTCGTGGCATTCAATTTCCTAAGGGCCGTGTTGATGAGATCATTATCATACAGATCACCTCGCCCACAAGCAGCTCATTAAAGGTTTTGAAGTGAGTAAAACGTCAAGTCTGAGGTGATTTCGTGAACCTGTGAGTTCCGTCTGTACCTTGGAACTACTAATTAGTTCTCTTCCTCTCCGCATATGAAATTGAAATTCTAATTTCTGCATAAATTCAGACAAGACGCCAACGCTGCAAGTATATTGTTCAAAAATCATGTGAATGTCAACGTCGTCGAGGGACGTAATCTTGTAGCTTAACCCTGAATAGTTAGAAACTGTGAAATTCTGTAACCTTGAAAACGCCAATGAAATTTGAATGAATAAATAAATTTAAACTTAGAAACTCTAAAAAAGCATAACCGTCATTGATTCAGAAACCACTTTATTATATACGACTACCCAATGCTCCCCATTTAAGGTGGTTCCAAGTTCTCAGCATTATGTTTTCAATGGTAAAACTACTTTACATATTTTCTTCGCAATTAATGTATTCCCAAAGATGAAAATTTGCACATCAAAAAAGCTAACTTTAAGTTATAGCATGGGATACTTAATACTTGCTAAAACATAATCATAATTAAGCAATCCAACATTTGTTTGTCTACTGACGTCATCAATGTACAGGTCGCGCCATCTATTAACAGGTGTGAACATTATTGAAAGAAAAATGATTGATTTTAATGTTTTCATGGTTATGTTTCAGCAAGTATTAAGTATCCTATGCTACAATATCGACCAACAAGTAATTGGACACCCTTGTAATCGACGATATCTGCGGTCCTGATACACGTCACGGCCGCCGCCGTTAAATCTCGTGTGGGAAACAACAACGCAACCAGTCGCATGCAAGATGCCACGCCGTTTGGAGCTCTCTGATTTCGAGAAAGGTGTAATCGTCGGGTATCACAGAAATGGCCGATCCAAACGTGACATATCCATAGAGTGGAATTACCCAAAATCGACAGTGGCCTACGTGATTGGAAAGTGGAAGATGAGAGGTGATTGTCGGAATACGCCCCGAACCGACAGACCCACAAATCTGGGAGTTAGAGACCGACGGATGCTGGCCAGAGAAATTCGGAAGAACCGCACCAAATCGATGGGCCACATCCGCAAGGAGTTTCAACAGGCATCCGAGAGTGTTCCTTTCGATGAATACCATCCGTAAGGAAGCCCATCTGCTCGGTTATCATGGACGTGTTGCCGCCCACAAGCCTTTGATCACCAAGTCCAATAGCGCTGCTCGGCTAACGTGGTGCAAAGAACGTCGACAGTGGACCGTTGAACAGTGGAAACAGGTTCTCTGGAGCGACGAATAAAGTTTCACACTGTACCGTTCGGATGGCAGGGTCTGTGTTTGGCGTCTGCCTGGAGAACGCATCCTGCCGGAATGTATTGTGCCAACTGTGAAGTTCGGCGGCGGTGGAATTATGCTATGGGGGTGTTTCTCCTGGTATGGCACGAGACCCTAGGTCGCAATTCCTGGTAGACTCAACACCGAGACCTTCTGCACCATTTTGGATGACCATGCGCTTCCTACGTTGTGGTAGTTTTGCGGGGTGGACCCATGTTACTTTCGGGATGACAATGTCACCTGTCATGTTGCGAGGTCCACCATGGCTTCGTATGGTGACAATGGGGTTATTCGAATGGACTAGCCTGCGCAGAGCCCGGACCTTAACCCTATTGAGCACCTCCGAGACGAGTTGGAGAGTGGACTTAAGGGGTGCCCCCACGTCCAAAATCGGTGAAGGAACTGACCTGTCTACTCCAAGCCAAGTGAAAGAAAATACCGCTAGCCGTCGTACAACGTCTGGTTGAGAGTATGCCCCGGAGGGTCGCAGCTGTAATCGCCGCTCGTGGAGGCTCCACCAACTATTGAAGGTGAATAAACTTCGTTTTTCTTTGATATCACAGGTGTCCAATTACTTTTTGGTAGATAGTGTATAACTTAACGTTAGTTTTATCGATGTGCAATTTTTTGTCCTTGGGAATACATTTATTGCGAAGAAAATATGTAAATAAATTTTACCATTGGAAACATAAGGCAGAGATGTTAAGCGGAACTACCGAACGCTCAGAAAAACGGAATTTATCTGGTTTTAGAATAAACGAATTGCCGAAAAAGCATCAAACCGATGTTAGCCAATGTCCATTTTATTGCTCAGTTCTCACATTTGCTGATAATTCCGAGGTGGCTGATTCACACTCCAAACAATTCTCTCCGTTTATCGTTCCTGTTGCTCTATCGGATTGTAATTTGATAATCGGGGAAGAAACCCGATACAGGTTTCGTGGTACGAAAACAATATCGAAATAACACATTCTTGGTGGGTGCAGCGATAGATGTGGGGCTGATTCTGTTTGTACAAAATTTCCTCAGCAAAGTCTTTATACGAGAAAACCAGGCATTTGTGTCCCCTGTGTGTTCCGCAACCCGGCGTGCTTACAAAACGTGGAGTCGCGAAAATTACATTTAAAGTCCAGAAAATCCAACTTAATTACTGATTCGCGACATGTTCTGTCACGTACTACAGAGGTGAAAACATGTGTGAAGACGACAAATCTGCAGCGAGACATTCTGTCGACGTAGCTCAGTTGGGAGAGCGACTTAATCCGGAGTGCGGGGAAACGGATTACATGTCCGTTGCGCACAAACTTGTGTTTTCATAGTTCTTTCTAGAGAGAACCTGGAAGGCGCAACTGTCGCTCTGAGTAGACAGGAGTTTGTCGGTGACAGAGAGTGGAACGCGTCTCCCCGCTCAGTAGTGAGTCTCTCTAACCGACTAAGCTACACCGACGGAATATATCACTACAGATTTGTCGTCTTGAGACGTGTGCGTCTCTTCAGTAGGCCCTCTGGCGGCGCAGTGGTCTAAACGATAGCTTCTGATCATTCGCCCGAGTTGGGTCCGGGTTAGAATCCCGGTAAGACGTGTATATTGCGTTTATCTTATGGCACTGGATCTCTCCCTTCCGTAGAGCCAGTGGCCATGAATTAGAGACGGGTGACTGTTTATAGCCCATCGAGTTGCTCACGGTGGTCGTTAAACCTTCGATCCAAAAATAAAAAAAAATCCACCTATGCAGTACATCACATCATCTCCCTCTTATTTTATTGTATTTATATATTTTTTTTAAGCGAGGAAGGAAACATTCATTGATTCCAGACGATACGAGGAACAGACATGACGCATTTCTTGAAGAACCCGACGGCCAGTAAATCCATTTTTACGACCCGGCGCCAATGTGAAAAATGAATTTATCGGTGATAGGGATCGAATACGTGTCTCCTCGCTCCGGAGTAAGTTGCTCTAACCGACTAAGTTACACCGACGGAATATATTGTTGCAGATTTGTTGTCGTGCGTTTCACCTATGTAATTCGTCACATCATCTCCCTGTTGTTGTTTTTTTTTTCTTAAAGCGAAGAAAAAACCTTCCATTAATTCCAGACGACATGTGGAAAGAGCATTACATATTTTTCGAAGAATCCAACGGCCAGTAGATCCATTTTTACGTTCGGGCACCAATGTGAGAAAAAGAATTTATCAGTCTAAACCGTCTCTTCTTGCTCCAAAGTGAGTTACTCTAACCGACTAAGGTTTAATACACCGACGGAATTTATCGGTCTAAGCCGTGTCTTCGCGCTCCGAAGTGAGTTACTCTAACCGACTAAGGTATATTACACTGACGGAATTTATCGGTCTAATCTACGTCATCGCGCTGCGAAGTGAGTTACTCTAACCGATTAAGTTATAATACACCGATGGAATTTATCGGTATATTCCGCGTCTTCGCGCTCCGAAGTGAGTTACTCTAACCGACTAAGGTATAATACACTGACGGAATTTATCGGTCTGATCCACGTCATCGCGCTTCCTCAAGTCAAGTGAATCGCCCTTCTTGGGGAAGAGGACAACATAGGTGTCGGTGAAACTCATCGGAAGAGTAGAAGACAGAAAGGCAGCAAAAACAGCGTGGAGGAGGAAAATCAGATCATTTAGGAAAGTTTTATAGATAAGGAAAGGGAGGCCGTCCGGACCCGGAGCGGCGCGGGGGTTGAGGGAGGAAAAGGTAGACGAAAGTTCAGTTAAGGTCAGTGGGAGGAGGAGAAAGAAAGTGAGATTAGAAGGGACCTGAGGTAGGTCAGAAAGAAGAGAAGAAGAGGCAGAGGAAGGCGGAGGAGGAGCCTCGCAGAATTTTTCAATGAAATAACTCCGTACTTGAGAACAGAGGGTGATAGGATCAGAAGACACTTCTCCGGTGAGAAGGCGAAGAAAAGTGAGGATGCAGATGCTCTATTGAAGTTAGGAAGTCGTAGCCGCAGGCGTCTGGGTTAAGATGTTGTATACGCAGGCGATGAAGAGCTTGTTGTGCAAGAGGTTGGAGATGTGCTTTCAGTTCTGTTTGGTAAACTGTAAAAAGTGGATCCGAAAGGCTGAGAGGCATTTGACGGACATGATCCAGTTGCATCCGCTTAAGTGTGGACACTGTAAATGAGAGCTGACGTATGTACTGAATTAGTTGTAGCTTGACCTCAAGCCAGTAGGTAAGGGCACATGTAGTGGTTTGGAGACCAGGCCGTTTATTAGCAAGGAAAGCACGTACAGAAGAACAGAAGTTAGGATCATCGATGAGAGTGGTATCAAGGGTCCATTGTCGGACTGTTCGGTACCGTGGTGGTGCAGCATGTACCGTGATGGTAATAGCGCAGTGATCTGAGGAAGCGGTAGGATGATGGAGAGAGTCAGTCACCGCGGGGAGGAGCGTCGTTGAACCTTAAAATCGGCCAAGGTGGGCCGTCGCTGGAAGATTAACTCGGGATGATCGCCAAGTGTGAAACGGATCTGTTGGATGGTAGTGTCTTTGAACATCTACTAGAGAAAAATCGGTGATTGTGGAGTGCAAGTGGGAAACTAAATCTCCCAGAAATTCTCTGGAGGAGGGTGAACGATCGAGTCGTGGATTGAGAGTACAGTTAAATCTTCCCCTATGATCACCTTATCAGTGGTAGAGATGTTAGCGAGAGCACTGCTGAGGCATGAAAAGAGCTCTGGTATATTGGTG
Source organism: Macrothele yani (assembly GCA_039090855.1). Taxonomy (NCBI): domain Eukaryota; kingdom Metazoa; phylum Arthropoda; class Arachnida; order Araneae; family Macrothelidae; genus Macrothele; species Macrothele yani. Next base: position 121,629,397 of record CM076989.1, read on the forward strand.
GAGGAGCACGGTACAAAAATATTAAATACATGGTAACAGACGGAGGTAATGGTAAAGGTGATACACTGTAGTATATCTCTGTATAAATTTCTGACATATAGCGTGGTTAAAGAGGATTGAAACTGGTGACTGAAGGCGACGGCTATACTTCCTCTTTCAGATAATCTGTAAGCATGATGAAATGTATAATCTCATGGGCGCCACTTATGGAAAAGAGAGGTAGATTGACAAAAAGTTACTTGTAGTAGCAGCAGATCCGTGCCCAAAAAGGCGAGGTCTTCATGAGCAAGTGCGTTGGTAACGGGGGACGCAAACCCACGACAAATAAGTGAGGCTATCTCGAATAGGTAAGTCAATTTTTGGTTGAAGGAGTGAATCTATTACAGAAAGCAAAGATTTGAGGCGGTCACCAGAGCTTGCGCCCCACGGGGTGGACGCCATGTCCAGCACATTCTTTCGAAGAGCACTCGAGGGATTTTCCAAATGAGTACGTACATCGGTGATTGTGGAGTGCTGATGATATATCATCACTCCACAATCACAGAGAGATGATGATGATATATCGTCATCATCTCCAAATTCTCCCCAAATCTCTCCCACAATTGTCTGTTTTGAGCCTGTTTCCTCCATGTCACTCCGGAATGGTTTCGAATTTCATCCATCCATCCATCTCCCATGGGGACTTCTTCTGGGTCTTTTTCTTTCCCTTGGAATCCAGTCTAAAATTTCAGTTATCCATCGGTGGTTTGCTTTTCTGGCAACATGTCCAGCTCAATGCCATTTCAGTAATTTCACTCTGGTCATGATGTTGTCCACTCTTGTCACTTTCCTTATCTACAACTTTCTCTTACTATCTTTCCTGGTTACACCAAGCATGCATCTCACAATGCGTCTTTGAGTTGTCTTCAATTTTTTGTATATCTTTTCTACGCTTTCCAATCGTAGGTTGGAGTAGCGTATATGCTCCAGCTTTGTCCGTCTGTCTGTCCGCACGATAACTCGCGTAAAAATGGTTCGATTTCGATGAAATTTTAGTATGTGGTAGCGGACCACCTGGGGACGAATCCTGTTGAAAATGTGTGAAATGGGGTCAAAGTTCAGGACATAATATCGGGATCCATTCCATTGCCATTTTGTATCATAACCTACTTGAAAATGCTTCGATTGCGAAAAAACTATACCATCTAGTTCCAGATGTATACTGAACCGGTTGCGCCGAATATCATTGAAATGGGGTCAAAGGTCAGGGTACAGGAGCGAGATTTATTACATAGCCCTTATCCACGTAACTTGACTGAAAATGATTCTTTTGCGACAAAACTTTAGTATGTTGTTCCGGAGATATACTGAGCTAATTCTGTTTAATATCATCAAAATGGGGTCAAAGGTCAGGGCACAGGAGCGATATTTATTCCACAGCCATTATCCTCATAACTAGAGTAATGTTTTCTGGAATGTTGGACAGCGTATCATAATCAATGCATTGCATGATTTTACTAACTTGTTTAGTTAAGGTCCAAGTTTTTTAAAAGTGGTCATGGAAATTTGTTATTGGTCATGAAGTTGTGTTTCCCGAATTTGCTGGACATCCTGGTATCGTATCATGTATCGGAGCCCATGTCTCTGTTCCATACTTAACCATTGGTAGGATGCATTGATTAAACACTTTTATTTTAATACATAGTGGCATACTGCCCTTAAAAATTGTACTGTGATGATATATATTTATATATACATATATTTTTGCTAGCATTTTTTCTACCAAGTATTGAACATGAGATTTATTTTCGTCCATTAAGTATTTTAAGTTTTATTACAGTTGTAGGAGTTCAAGAATTTTTAAGGATTATCAGGCAAAGTGGTAGGAGTTATTTGCATAACTAATGATTTTTAACATCTTGTCGAAACAAAATAATAAATGCCATCATGGCCATTCCTCTGAGTTCTGAAATATGAACACACACTCTTTGCATTCATATCGATTTTGTTCTACGTTCCTTTAAAACGAAGATATCTTTTCACGCGTGTAAGTCTTTTTCCATCAAGTTTCATTAAAGTAATGAGGTATTTCCGCATTCTGCATCGTCTTTAACTTCCAGTTTCAAGGCTGATATTAGATCTCAGATGACTAGGATTTTTTCATAACTCATAATATCTCTATTTTTTGATGAAGAAAAGAAAAAATATTCTCCTAATTGAATCCATTTTTCCAAAATTCATTCTTATTTTCTGTGAAAGCAACTTTGTAGCAGTTACTTCATTTGCACAAAATTTCGACTCCATGAATAATTTATATTTTAACTAGATAAATTCAAGAAATGGATACTACCTTACAAAACAGCAATTTTATATTCTGATTTGAAAGTTTCTCATTGGAAATTCGAAGGTAACTAATTTTTACATTTTATTTTGCTTTGATTTTATGAATTTCATAATGCGTTAATGAAGCTGTAACTTCTTTTCACAGACTGCATTAATGGAACGGCTGCGTCAGCTTCTTTTAAAACTTCTTTCTGTGAAGAGAGTATGACCGACACATTTATTCAAAGAATAAAAAAGATAGGTAAAAAGTTCTTGCTAAGTAAGGGATACGAGGTTTATTCATGATTTAAGCAAAATGCGTTCCGTCATTGAGAAAAATGTATCTTTTCATGTATGCAAATGAAATGAATAATAAGATATTTCGCTTTCAAAAAAAGATACGTAATTAATCAAGTTATTTGATTACGCACATGTGTCACTCGTCGTAAGCACAAAATAAATTAGTGCCTGTGTATTTGAACTTTTAATTAATTTTAAAAATATTTCTCCATATCATATACACAATTAATTCGCTTGACTGAGCTTGCCAAGCATTTTTACTCTGTTTTCTTCATTAAACGAGAAAAAAATGTAGGATTAATGGAATCCAGAAATAAAAGATTATTTGTATTTTCAATTGTCGTGTGGCTCAGAGGAGATGCTCACGGAAAAGTGTATTGCTATAAAACACATATTAGGTTCCACCCATTAACAGAATAATGGACATGTTGGTATGTCTTACACATTAAACTGGTTCCGAAATGCAGATGTGTTCATTTTAAAACAACAAACAAATCCCATTCCCCGATGAATCGAGAGAAAAATTGGAAGCATATGGAAAATGAATTGAATTTTAGAAAAGCTGCTTTTAAGGGATGAAGATGCGCACATCTATGTAAATGAGATGCGCACAGCTATGGGTTTTTATACAGACGTTCACGTTATTAAACTCTGAATTATGTTAATACTACTAGATTGGCACAAACGACATCCATGAACATGATTATATGATTGAATTACACCTGAAAGAAAAAACAACGTAAATGATCCCATTCACTTAGAATTAATTGTCGTGCACCACTCGAATAATAGACACGGTCACTGCGCGATTGAAAATCTAATTTAGCATGATCGCATTAAAGGTTTATTGCATTAAAATATATTATTTACAAGTTAAAATCTACTAGATCTTTCTGGCCATCAAACGTGCCTATCTTCAGGTGAAATGTAAGGACACTATAAAGACGGCAGGGCCTTATATACAGTTGGTTATTGTGTAACGCATATTCTATTTTAACTTTACTTTTGAGTTCCCTTTTCTCTGTAAATTTGAGTTTGTTGTCTTAGACATTTTCAAACCTTAACGTTATGTCTTTTCCCTCAAACGAGAATAATGTCGGCAACACCCTGAGGTCGGAACAAGTGTGACTCATGTGTGGCCGGATAAAAATGATAGATAAAAAGGCAATGCAGTGGTTGTTTAAGTTGATTGATGTTAGTGATGACAGGCGTGCTGTTATACTGCGATTGGATGTTAAATCACTGATATTGTATCTAGTAAGCCAGTAAATCGCATGTGAGTGTGGAGTCAACCACACTCACATGTATTAGGGACAGATGGCTCAATTAATGCCATCTATTCTTTAACGTAACATTACGAAATACTTTTCCTCAAAAATAACGTTATTTATTAATAAGTAGGAACTGTACAACAATTATACTCAAAATAGTTTACCTATACTAATAATCCGAATTTCTTGGCGTAGAATAGAGACAAAACGTTTCAAGTCTTCGCACATCAGCCGTGTCTTTTTGAAGGAAGGTAGACAGCTAACTGCAAACAAGATAATAGAACATTCCAAAAATTTGCACGCGGAGGCTTGACTAGACAATGAATGAGTAGGTGCAAATGTGATCATTCGAAGAAACATGGTCACGTTGGTTATTGGGCTCCAAATAATGCTGGTTTTTCTAATACGGTACCTCGTGCCCAACCAACGTGTCCTCGTTTCTCCGAATGATCACATTTGCGCCTATTCATTTATTGTCTAGTCAAGTCACCGCGTGCAAATTTTTGAAATGTTCTATTTTACTGTTTGCAGTTAGCTGTCTACCTTCCTTGAAAAAGCCATCTGGTGGATGTGCAGAAGCTTGGAAAGTTTTATTTCTATTCTACACCAAGAAATTCGAATCATTACTAAAATACAAATTTGGAAGATGTCAATCCGTTTATTGGTGTAAATATGACATGGATGTTATGGGGACCGGTCCCTTTTTAGGCTTCGCATGTTAACCTTATGGGAGGTCTCGATGTACTCAGGTACATGTTTCTCACGATAGACGTGGACTATCAATTGCAAACTTGGTATGCAGTTTCCTAAAGAACTTATACAACACCTGAACGAAAATTACTGCAATCGGTCAATTAATTAATTTTGTATTAATTAATCAATATTGCTGTCAATTTTGCTGACGTTTTCATTAGGAGTTGTATTTATTATTTTAATTGAGTACATTATTTAGTCATGATTCTAGTTCAGGTGGTTGTTGATATACACTGGCGGAAAGTGAAAAAAGAACACCAAGAAGGAGACGTCTGATACCAACGAAATTTATACACCATAATAACGGAATACAGAAGATAACGTGATCAAAACATTATGGCAAAATACAGCTGTATTTGCTGATAAACTGAAAAATAACATTTCCATGTAACATGGTTAGTACGAGGTTGAACCGCCAAAAACTGCGTCACACTGTGCAGTTTTGGCATGGAGTCTGTCGTACAGATGTTGGATGTAAGTTTGCGGTATTGAGTTCCAAGCATCCTCAACCTGGACGCGTAAATCGGGGATGGTCGTGGCTGACCGTGGAGACCGGATAAGTCGTTGTCCCATAAAATCCCACGCGTGCTCAATGGGGGACAAATCCGGTGAACGTGCAGGCCATGGAAGTTGTCCCACACCCTGAAGTGCATGTTGCGTTGTACGTGCCGTGTGTGGGCGTGCGTTATCTTGCTGAAAACACCACGACGGACCAACCGTACAAATGGCAAAACAACGGGCTGAATGATGTTGTTGATGTAGGATGTGCTGTTTAACGTACCCGGTACAAACACTAGTTGTGTACGGGAGTGATAGCTGATCGCTCCCCACACCAGGAGACCAGGTGTAGGCCCTGTGTGTTGCTGGCGGATGCAAGAAGAGGGGACACGGTCCCCTGTGCGTCTGCGAACACGCATACGGCCACCGGAGGCTCCCAAGCAGAATCTGCTTTCATTGCTGAACACGACAGATCGCCATTGCGTTCTCCAGTGCAGACGTTGGCGACAGCACTGCAGGCTTTCATGACGGTGGGATGGAGTCAGAGGTACACATGCTAGAGGCACACGTGCACGTAGTCCTGCATCCAGTAGACGGTTGCGGATTGTTCGCGCAGTCACCTCAGGTGCAACGGCAGCTCGGATTTGCGTCGCAGTGGATGATCTGCTTGACAACGCCGCTCTTCTTATGCGTCGATCGGTCCGCTCATCAGTCCGTCTGTGACTCCCGGTTCCACGTATTCTCGTGTGGGAATGTTCCTCGGGCCATCTACGCCACCATCGTACCGCCACCGATACTTCCCGTCCAATTCGCTCCGCAATACGACGATACGACTACCCGGCCTCGCGGTGTCCGATTAGACGACTTCGCTCAAAGTCCGATAACTGCTGAAATCCTACACGTCTTCCATGTCCAGGCATTGCAGCTTCTTCAGGGCCTTTGCACGTGTCCGTACGCCGACGACTGATTACATTCACTTCGCCGTACTCCTTAAATACTACCGACGATAATTTGCATATTATGCCGTGCTGTGGCGCAAGCGCTCACCGGTCCCGAAATTAACATCACACCTACATAAACTCGGCCCCATTAATATATTTAAATTTCATGATCGTCCGCCAATTCCTTCTTGGTGTTCTTTTTTCGCTTTCCGCCAGTGTATACCGTAAGGTATAAAATAAATTTCAAACCATTATCTTCAGTGGTTTATGAGAAAAATGTTCCTAAATGTACAAAACCACAACTTTTCAGGGGAGGCAAAAAACGAAGTAGACCTGTGACTACACGCCTCCTGCGTTATACTCTTTTTCCTCTGCTTTGCTAAACTTCCTCTACTTTGCTCAAGAGTCGTATACCATGCGATTCAGCAAACTCTGTAGAAAAGAAAATGAAATAAAAAAATGTACATAAAATTTTTGTTTTTTGCAGGACTGGTCCCCTTAAGCCAGGTAAACTTGAAAAATTCGTCGTCCTGGGGCAGGAAACGAATCCGCGTCTCCCGGATAGCGGCCGAGTAACGTTAATCACTGCACTTAACATCCATGTCATATTTACATCAATAAACGGATTCACATCTTCCAAATTTGTATTGTACAAGGTTCTATTCCCATATTTCATTTTGATCATTGGTATAATAATACTATTTTTAGTAATATTATTTAACCAAAAGGCAACAATATCAAATCTGTTTTGCGTTTAGGTAACAACATGATAAATATTCACTCATTATTGAGTTTTTCTTGGTCTACAGCTGGAACAACAGCTGTAATAGGCAAAAATATGTCATTAATTTTCTGGATTATTAACCCTTTAACAGGCTGGAACGAATTAACCCGGGGTTAACAAAATGGGCTTAAATAAGCTGGAATGAATGTGTTCGCTGCCTGAATGTGGGCTGGAATGTGAACCTGAGCACTAAAAATTGCTGCTTTCCCTGTAGCTTTGTTATTTAAACTGGTAATTTAGCCGGATTATTAACACTAATTCTTCCTGATTGTTCATCTGCTAAAAGAACTATAATAAGGGGGACAAACTCAACAAAAGAGAACATGTTTGAGTAAATTGTTTCTACCCGGTGGCATGATGTTCGCATCAGGTGGACTAGTATTATTTCTTGGGTCATGGAGACCATGTTTTAGGTCATAGATCCTCTATCATGTGTTGGGTCACAGAGCAGAGAAAGAAGGACTAGAAGAGAGCACTTCCTGCTAGTGACAGGTCTCTGGTCGTTAAAAGGGTGAAGGGAGAGGAGTTGTTTCGCCGTGAAAATAACCAGCTTTCACAAATTCCAGCCTCTGTATGTAACCATTTCTGTTTGAGAAGCGCAGAAAATGTTGGGCACCATTTGGTTCTGGTATATCGGCCGCTTAACCCATTCGTCCAGAGTAGTACAGATATGTACCAGAAAGAGTGAAAATTACCAGAAACTTGGAGAACGATTGACACACAAGTAAATATTGTACCACGGTAGGGTTTTGTGTTACCGCTTGCTGAGAGGTTAACACATGGAAGACAGTGGGGACACTTTTGCTGAGATTGGGTAATTAAGACTGCTGAACGGAAGTGACTACTGCTTAGACGATATTTTGTAGTCGTCGATGTTGTTCGCACGAATTCGTCATTGCATTTCTTTATATGGAAGTGTTTTAAGCAAGATTATATGTTAGTCAAAAATGTTACTCATTTAATGAAATCGAAACTGTAATTTCCGTCTGTGTAAGAAAAACAGAAAACGTTGGTATAGCACCTCCAGCACTGACTGTTTTCGCAGGATGACTACAGACGCACCTCATTCGAACACATTCTATTAGTGGTTCGTGCAACTTCCGCTGCATATTGTACGGCGCTAACGGAGTTAGACTCGGGGAATCCCGGCATTCCTCATATTTCCGGTAGATCTTGCTGAAGAACTGATTGACGACGGAAATAAAAACTTTAATTTACCATTACCAAGACGAGGCCCTCTTTCGAAGAAACTAAAACTTTTTGGAGCAGCATTACATTTTCCCGTAGAAGATCCTATAAGAAGACGATGTGCTCGTTGTGGAAAAGCGAATCATCAAAAAATAACAAAAACAATTTGCCAACAATGTAATCTACCTTTGTGCAAAGACTGTTTCATGTTGTACCATTACGAAATAGCATATTTTTGCACAATATATCGTTCTACTAAACATCGTTTGTAGCTAATGTTGTCAATTCTTACCTGTTGCTATTGTTACATCTCAAATTCCTGTTGGTACTCATATGTACCATCCACCCCTCTCCACACCCAACAATTGATGTCGTTTATGTCGCTCAGAACTGAAAGAGCTCACGTTTGCTTGTTCCACAAGTTGTCTCCACTGCATATGCGTGTCAATGCAGTAACAATACAATACAATAATACGTAAGGTTTAGGTCCAATTCAAATTCAGTTGTATGGAGCTAAGAAGAAGTAGATAGATTCGGGGTAGAGTCCCCTGATTGGATAGGTTTTAAAGAGGAATAGGAAAATAGAGTTGGAGATTTATACTGCTAAAAGTGAGCACGAGTGAATTGCACTTTTAATAGTTAAGAAAAAAGTAACAACTTCTGGCACTGACAGGGAAGCAGGGTCAGTCTGACCGGTGAGAAAGTGGCAGAGCTAAGGGATAGTCCGATGAATTTCCGACGGAACGGTGAAAAGTACGATGGATGCTGGTGATGGTTGAGCATGGTAATTCCTGGTGATTTGGTAATTCCAGGGGAGCTGGCGTGAATGAGAATTTTACTCAAAGCAGTAGATTTCGGAATTTTAGTTACCTGTGGGAGGTTCTTTTTTTTTCTTGTTTATCATCATTTTCATTTTTTTAATTATCATTTTTTAACAGAAGTTGAGGAAGTGGGGTAAACTGCTTACGAGTAGTTGGGCGAAATTAGGAGCTAAGGAGTTAATCCTTTTAAGGGCCAAACTAGAGACACTTGGTTGGAAGTGGATATAAAAATTGTTTGGAGTGGAGAAAATGTTCTGGAAATTTGAAATATTGAAATTAGAAATGTTGAAATTTCCATAGGAAGAAAAGTTCAGACAACCGCGAAAAACAAGGGCACAATTTGGGGCCAAGTGAGATAATGGGAAATAATAATTAATTTAATTATAAAAATGCGGCGTTGAGCAGTGGAAACCACTTGCCATTTATATTCCGGGACGAAAGGGTTAAGGGTTTAAAAATAATTATACTGGATACAAAAATGCAATCTTCCACACAATACGAATAATGTGTTAGAAAAGTTTGAAAATACAAAAGAGTTTTTTGAAAATTCATAGGGGGAAAGCCATCACTTTGCACATTCTGGACATCTTTAAGTTGAAAGATTAGTGTTTCTTCTCATGCCTCCACACTTATCATGTAAATACCTCGCCCAAAATTTACACAAAGACATATTCTCTACGCCATCTTCATCACAAATAAAACGTATCCAACCTTTGCTTGTACTTAGTTGTGACTCAACTTCTTCACTTCTGGTTGGGACTGATTTATATCTTTTCTGGGTTTCCTTTGCCATATCTTTTGTCGGTGACTTCGCATCTTCAAACATTGAAGTCTCGACTGCACTTCGCTTGTAGTTCAATGATTTACGTGTGATAATCTGATAAAATGGAAATGAGTTTAATATGACGAAGATTTACATAAGTGTCGTGAATAACCTAAAACTCTTGTATGTACACAACTTAAACACCACCATGGCATTACGGGACTACCGACTATTTGATTTACATCTGTTTCTGTAACATTTCGAAATTTTATATAAATCAATTAACTTCATTGTATAAACGAAACTTTAAACATCAAGAACATGTACAGTTTTACAAAGTTCGTCTGAACGGCATCTACAAAATCAGTCGTTTTCCCTTACTTTGATATAGTAGAACGTCCAGCTGTGTGACTCAAGAGCAAATGGCGCATATACCGTTTCGTTCGTAAATTGTGGCTTACTTCGGCTAACAATTTTTTTCGCTACATGACCTATGAATGCCTACCTGTATGGTAAACTACCGCTATCTGGTATCGTTGCAAGAAATTCGTTTGTTGGATATAAAAGGGTACATGGGGTTACTTGACGTCATCACCTTACAAAGTATTGAATTTTGGAAATGTTTAGCGCCACAAATGTCTTTCAGCAAATGGCAGATGGCAAAGAATATCAGTTCAAGCAGCCGAGACTGCTGAGGCGTTTTCCAGTATTTCAGATACGCACACTAAACGGTTCGCTTAAAAAATTAAACAAATATGTTTGAAAACATGTCAAAATATTTAATAAATAACAAGCAAATCCGTTCTGAAAAGCACACATGAAAACAAATTAGAAATGGGGAACAAACGACATTACTCAACCTGTTATAATTTCTTCCATTTATACATTTTTACCTTTTCCGTGAGCTTTCAGAATGTTCAAAATCCACTTTTGTAAGTGCACTTTTCGCATTTTCAATTACTGCCCATCAAACACGACAAGGATTCTTTCATTCACGTGTATTTCCAGTATTCCTCTTGTGGAACGACGAGGAGGGAAATGTAGTTTTTTGCGCTCGTGACTATTATAGATGGCATCCCGGATCCATTTATTACTTAGTGTTAGTTCTGCTCACTTCCAAAACAGAGTATACTTTAGTTTCTTTGTCTGCAGATTTGTAATTTCTGCAGCGAAAAAGGGAGAGTTCTGATGTGACAGAGGAAAACAACGCTGAGAAAAACGAACAAACAAATCATACGACGAAGTTAATGGAATATTTAAATTAGATGCAAAGACAGAATCCGTTTAGCTTCTTTAAAAATTTACATTGAAACAAAACACAGAAGCAAAATGTGCAATGATTGCCAAGGGTTTCAGTGCATATGTGTACGACCTTTAATCAAAACAACACAAAGTGAATCATCTTGAAAAAACAAATGGTGTCTGGGAATTGTTCGTGATTTACCTGGTTGAGAATTTTTTTATAGCTGGTTTCTTTGCCTCTTTAGAAATCGTAAACTGCAAACTAATTCTGATGACGAGACATTTCGCAAAATTGGTTTGCGCGGATTTTGAGAGAGGTCGCAACTACTGCATCATCTTTTGAAATAGTGATGCAGCTACTGGATATCGGGTTTTGAAGTTCAAATGGTTGAAAATGTACAGGATAATTCTTAAGCTTTTAGCAAAAGTGTTATGTTGAAGTACTACGAGTTCCAATAATGATTATACATACAATATTGGCATAAAAACGATTGTTTTCTGGTTGGTCACTTTCTCGAATGCCATACATTCGAACCCCCCCCCCAAATAGAAGTCATCGCTCTTTCTACGTTTATAAGTGAGTCACGGAAAAATTCTCATCGTCCGCTACCGGGAATCGAACCCTTATAAACGTAGAAAGAGCGATGACTTCTATTTGATATTCCTGGTCCACATCAACTGTTTATTTTTCATTCACTCGTTTTCTAGTTATTTGTTCAGTTGCTGCTGTTCATTTTTGGTGAATCCCCAGCATTGTACGGGGCTCCAAAGAAGCAACCTGCCATGCACACTGCTGGCCACCCAAAATGCAACACCAAGAAGGAAGCATCCGATTGGCCTGAAATTCGCAGCATGCGTCGCCCACGAGAGGACATGCAAACGATTAGCATTGCAGGGCATATGCAAATCATGTGCTTCCGGCACGCCACCGAGAAGCACTATAAGAAGGGTGCACAGAAGGCGGGGTGTAAGTAGTGGAAGTGTGTTGTACTGCCGGACCTGTGCGTGGGAAGCTTCCTGAAGCCTCGTCGTAGAATACGGCAGTCATTTCAGCACGTTTTAGAGTTCTACAGAGGACGAATAGTGGCTTATCGCGACAGCGGTTTATCGTACCGAGACATCGCCGCCCGTGTGGGACGACATCCTGCCACATTGAGACGAGTATGGATTCGGTGGGTGCAGGAAAGACGTACGGACCGACGTGAGCGATTGCCGCAGCCGCGGCATACCACCGATCGAGAGAGACCGGCGTGTTGTGCAGCGGAAATTGACGGCTCGCACCGCTACATCAAGAACGTTGGCGCAGGAATTAGGCTGTGTTGCGCAACAACCTGTGTCAGCACGTACCGTTCGACTTCGTCCGCAGGAGCTGGGACTTGTCGCACGGCTCCCATTGCTCCGATTACCATTGACGTTACACCACCGGCGAGTGCTGCGGCAGTGGGCCGTTGAACGCCACACCTGGACTACTGAATGGCACGGCATTGTCTTCTCCGACGAATCCGGCTTCCGCCTGCAACACCACGATGGACGTTTCTGCGTGTGGCGGCACCTCGGCGAAAGACTGTATGACGCCTACATTACGCACCGTCATACCGGTCCGTCGCCTGACGTTATGGTTTGGGGCGCAATTGGATATGAGACCCGCACCCCTCTGGTATGCATCACCGGTACACTCAACAGTCACCGCTACATCTCCGACGTTTTGGAGACTGTAGTCCTCCCTTAACTTCAGGACCTGCCAGCGGCCACGTTTCAACTGGACAATACGCGCCCGCACGTGGCACGCAACGTGCAACAATTCTTCACGGCCCACAAGGTATCACTGCTGTCGTGGCCAGCATGCTATCCCAATATGTCGCCCATCAAGCACGTCTTGTCGCTGATCGGCAACCTAGTGGTCAGGCCAGCACCACCAGCGGCTACGCCTGATGAAATGTGGCAACATGTGGAAGCAGCCTGGACCGACATACCCCCAGCCCAAATCCAAAGCCTCTTTTGTTCGATGCCGCGGCGTGTAGCGGCCGTTATTGCCAGCCATGGGGGCCCCATGAACTACTGATGTCTGCGTGTTCCCCCAGTCGCACGGGCCTGTAAGCTCAATCGTTTCATCTTTGTATCTGCTGTTATGTGTCCAGTAAATCTGGCTTTGCTATCTCGTGTCCTTCTTGGTGTTGCATTTTGGGTGGCCAGCAGTATAGTTACGGCATTACGATTGTATGCCTTCTATAAATAACACAGTGATTGTCACGTTCGTTTGGTGAATTTGAACAGCATCTGAAAATGGTACTCACTTTGGGTACAGAAGGATCTCATATGTGTACACATTTTATTATATCAGCTCTTTAAAATGTATATATCAAATTATCGTGTAATTTCGGTAATTTTTCATGTACGTAGTTATCGGCACGAGTTAAATTCACAATGTCTGAAGAAAATGCAACACCAAGAAGGACAAGAGATAGCAATGCCAGATTTACTGGACACATAACAGCAGATACAAAGATGAAACGATTGAGCTTACCGGCCCGTGCGACTTGCGGACCACACAGACATCAATAGTTCATGTGGCCCCCATGGCTGGCAATAACGGCCGCTACACGCCGCGGCATCGAACGAAAGGGGCTTTGGATTTAGGCTGGGGGTATGTCGGTCCAGGCTGCTTCCAAACGTTGCCACAGTTCATCAGGCGTAGCCGCGGGTGGTGCTTGCCGGGCCACTCGGTTTCCGATCAGCGACAAGACGTGTTCGATGGGCGACATGTCGGAATAACAGGCGAGCCACGGCAGCAGTGACACCTGGTGGGCTGTGAAGAATTGTTGCACAATGCGTGCCACGTGCGGGCGCGCATTGTCCTGCTGAAACGTGGCCGCTGGCAGGTCCTGCAGGTAAGGGAGGACTACAGGCTCCAAAACGTCGGAGATGTAGCGGTGGCTGTTGAGTGTACCGGCGATGCGTACCAGAGGGCAGCGGGTGTCATATCGAATTGCGCCCCAAACCATAACGCCAGGCCACGGACTGGTATGACGATGCATAATGTAGGCGTCATACAGTCTGTCGCCGCGGTGCCGACACACGCGGAAACGACCATCGTGGTGTTGCAGGCAGAAGCGGGATTCGTCGGAGAAGACAATGTCGTGCTATTCCGTAGTCCAGGTGCGGCGTTCAATGGCACACTGCCGCTGCACTCGCCGGTGGTGTAACGTCAGTGGTAATCGGAGCAATGGGCGCCGTGCGACAAGTCCCCGCTCCTGCAGACGACGTCGGACGGGACGTGCTGACACAGGTTGTTGCGCAACACACCCTAATTTCTGCGCTGACGTTCGTGATGTGGCGGAGCGAGCCGTTAATGCTCGCCGCACAACATGGCGGTCCTCTCGTTTGGTGGTGTTCCTCGGCTGCGGCAATCGCTCACGTCGTTCCGTCTGTCCCTCTTGTACCCACCGAATCCATACTCGCCTCACTGTGGCTGGATGTCGTCCCACACGGCGCCGATGTATCGGTACGATAAACCGCTGTCGCGATAAGCCACTATTCGTCCTCTGTCGAACTCCGAAACGTGCTGGAATGACTGCCGTATTCTGCGACGAGGCATCAGGAAGCTTCCCACGCACAGGTCCGGCAGCACAACACACATCCACTAATTACACCCCGCCTTCTGTGCACCCTTCTTATAATGCTTCCCGGTGGCGTGCCGGGCGCACATAATTTGCATATACCCTGCAATGCTAATCGTTTGCATGTCCTCTCGCGGGCGACGCATGCTCCGAATTTCAGGCCAATCGGATGCTTCCTTCTTGGTGTTGCATTTTGGGTGGCAAGCAGTGTAATATAAAATGGTCTTAAACAATGAGAGTATGGGACAACATTTGTTGCTGGTCTAACGTAAAAGTAATAGGTAGAATTTATTGATTTATTAATACTTAACCTGTCAATTAATACTTAACCAGAGTATGTTTTCTAGAGTATAGGTATAAATTCTGGTAGGTTATTATTACATGTCCACATCAGAGTTAAAATAGTCATCGTGTCATTTCTGTAGTTTTTCATGTATGTTCAGGCATATTTTTTTACATACATGAAAGCTATCTTGCATTTAAGCAAAAGCAAAGTGCTGTAGATTTCGTGGAAGAAATACAGTGTTTTGCCTATTTTAAACATAAATTAGGGGATCAAAACAAAGCTTCACAAATTTAGCCACACTTTTGTTGTAGGTTTTATATTTTGGGGAAATCACAAGAGAACAACTTTGACATTTACAAAATTACTATGGCATGGGGAGAGCCTGAAACTCATGTTAATGACTTATTTTACTTCATTAAAGTTGAAGAATTTGGAGCAAACATAAAGATAAAATATTGCTTACACTAACGTTCCCTCTGTAATTAAACCAGCGACGGACGATCTTCCTATTCGTTGTAAGCCAAATAAAATGGAAAGCAAAACACAGAGAATGCAAACAGAAGGAGAATTATCGTAGAAGTTTACATGCCTGAGGTTAGCAAGATCACTCGTAACTGTTTAAGCAGTCGGAACTGTTCTCGTATAAGATCTGGACTTATCGAAAGAAAATGCTGAGCTCATTGTTTCTCTACTGTCATTAAAATATCTTTCATCACCAGGAACACATTCTCCATCGTACAGACTTAATGAACTAGACTTAGTTCGTTATTTTTCTCAGAAATAGTGTTTGGTATATTAGGGTATGTCTTAAAAGAAAAGTGTTTGATCAATGCATCCTTCCAGTGCTTTATGGTGCAGTGACGTGGACTTTAACTAAAAGAGATATACAAAGACTGCAGACAACTAAAAAAATAATGGAGAGATGCATGCTTGGTGTAACCAGGAGAGATAAGAAGAGGAACTCGTGGATCACAAAAATGACTAGGGTGGAAGACATCATGATCAGAGTAAAATCCCTGAAATGGCAATGGGCTGGACATATTGCCGGAAGGACAAACCATCGATGAACAGCCGAAATTTTTGACTTTATTCCAAGAGACAGGAAAAGACCCAGAAGAAGACCACATGGAAGATGGGTGGATGGAACTTGAAAGTATGCGGAAGTAACATGGAAGAGACTGGCACAAGACAGACCGTTGTGGAAGAAACTTCGGGAGGCCTTCGTCCAGCAGTGGATTGACAATGGTTGACAATGATAATGATATTATGATAATTTAGGTGTAATAATGAAATATTTAAATGATGAAATAATTATGAAAGAAATACGGGATTGCGCCATATAATACAAAATCGGATTGCCATCTTTAAGATTTGTATTATACGGCGCAATCCCGTATTTCTTTCATGATTTATCTGCTTCTTCTGGCAAACACGGGGTAAGATTCTTAACCTCCAGATTCGCTAAACATGAATGCCGGTTGCTTCGACTAGCAAATCCTGTGATGGTTATATTCAAATTGATCGGAAACTTGAAACTTGGTCGTTCTGAGTGGTGTAGTGGTTAGCATACCCGGGCGTTTTCTGGGAGACGAGGGTTCGAATCCCGCTCCAGGACGATGGAAATTTTCAAGTTTTCGAATTTTATCTGACTTACCATCCTTGTCACATTTACGTCAAAAATCGGATTGTCATTTTCAAAATTTGTATTTAAATGATGTTCACATCATTTATAGAAATGACGTTTATTAATTAACACTTCTAAGAGAAAAGGTTTGTCTTCTGCTTAAATGGTGTTTTAGTACATAATAGAATGTACTCCTATCTCAGTGGTACATTTTGTGTATTTGGAAGAATTCTATGTAATCCTTAAGATTTTACTAACTGCGATGAAATATGAGGAACACTGATGGTTTTTGTGTGTGATTTCAAAGTGATTCGCTTGTTTCTCGGACAACATGCTGGCACACAAAAATGCCTTGTTTTCTGTGCGAGTGTTACAGCCGAGCCGTTAGCAAGCACTAGAGAGTGAACAATTAGACACCTACACTGCTCTAATAATAAGTTCTGCATGTGAGCCAGTTGTATGATATCTTACTCAAATGTGGGAAACGCAAGTACAGTGTAACGCAAAAGGCAAATCGTGCATGTCCTTATGCAAATTGACATCGGTGACGTCAGAACGCAAAAAACGGAGGTTTTCCGGAAGAGCATCTTTATTCTTTCATATTCATTATGACATTTCTTTTCTTGAAGTTTTCAGTTCGAACGATATCTCAACGGCATAATTTTACAACGGCGTGGAGAGCTATTCATTTTCAGGCTGGAAACAGGTCAGACAGAGCGGGTGGTAGCAAAAGTCATTGGAGTGTTACAAAGTGCCATTTCCCGAATGTGGACAGGATTTCAGGATACTGGAAGTGTTCGAAATCGGCAAGGTCTAGGCCTTCCACGAGCAACTATGTCAAGGGGTGACCGTTATCTATTGTTAGCCATTTAACCGGCTGGATGCTGTGTTTGCTTTACGATGCTGTGTTATGCTGTGTTTGCTTTACGATGCTGTGTTATGCTGTGTTTGCTTTACGATGCTGTGTTATGCTGTGTTTGCATGGATGCTGTGTTTGCTTTACGGCACTGGCCATACCCTGGAACCAGTGGCCCTAAATTAGGGACGGGCGACTGCTTATAGCCCACTTAGTTGCTCACGGTGGTCATTAAACCTCCAACAAAAAAAAAGTAATTTAGGTCTGCGAACATTTGAATCAATTTCAAAATACACAATCATCTTTCTGAAGACAAAACGAAGGAAGGCCTAGGTTTACAACGTCCGAGAATGACCGATACTCCCAAAACACTACGCAGATGATCAGAAAAGCTACACTGACACCCCTAGAATCTGCCCTTGATGTGGCTAAATAAATGATGGTTTCTGCTTTTAATGTGTGCAGAATGTTTCAAAAAGGAGATCTTTCCGCTGGACGTCCAGTGCTCGGTGAGACCCTTACTTCTCCTCACAGAAGAGAACGTTTGAGTTAAGCAAGACTTGTCACCATTTGAATGAACTGAAAATCAATGAAGTTCGGTTTTCTTGATGAGTCCAGATTTTCTGTGCAGAACTATTCAAAGTGTGTTCTGATCCAGACAGAAAGAGAGACATGCCGTGAAATGGACATTTACGATAGTAGTTCAAAGGGTAACGAGACTGATATTACATGAGGCTGAAGCGTAATTCAGTAAACATACTTACACTTACATACTATCGAAGTATTCTCCCTCTACCTCAATGCACCGGTCCCACCTTTCTATCCACTTGCAGAAGATAATGCAGTAAACTTACTTACACTTAAACACTATCGAAGAATTCTCCCTCTTCCTGAATGCACTGATTCCGCCTTTCTATCCACTTGTAGAAGATAATGCAGTAAACATACTTACACCTTCATATTATCGAAGTATTCTCCCTCTACCTGAATGCACCGGTCCCACCTTTCTATCCACTTGCAGAAGATAATGCAGTAAACTTACTTACACTTAAACACTATCGAAGAATTCTCCCTCTTCCTGAATGCACTGATTCCGCCTTTCTATCCACTTGTAGAAGATAATGCAGTAAACATACTTACACCTTCATATTATCGAAGTATTCTCCCTCTACCTGAATGCACTTATTCCATCTTTCTATCCACTTGTAGAAGATAATGCAGTAAACATACTTACACTTACATACTATCGAAGTATTCTTCCTCTACCTGAATGCACCGGTCCCACCTTTCTATTCACTTGTAGAAGATAATGCAGTAAACATACTTACACTTACGTACTTTCGAAGTATTCTCCTTCTACCTGAATGCACCTGTTCCACCTTTCTATCTACTTACGGAAATTGTATTTGAAGCCCTTCCTCGACATGTGGTTCAGGATACCAAGCACAGCATTGTTTAGTTCAGTATTTGATGCACACCGACGCGCACGAAGGTGTTTTTTCACTTCAGGCAATAGGTGGAAGTCACACGGCATCAGATGTGGTGAATACGAAAATTGCGCAATGATTTCGATGCTTAGATCTTTGATACTTTCTGGGTAAGTAAAGCACGATGTATAAGGGCACCTTGTATGCAAAATCCGACAAGTCTGTACATATTCTGGGTGTTTGGGGGAATTTTATTTCCTTTAGAGGACGTTTGAGAATGTTAGAGTAATAAGCACCAGTAACAGATTGTTTCCTTGTGGAACAACATGGTCAGACACATTTCCCTTTTTATCGAAGAAGACCAGGTGCATGATCTTCCCTGCATTTGCTTGAACCTTTGCTTTCTTGGATCGGGGACTCTGTGCGTGTTTCCGTCGGGTGCTTTTTTGTTTCGTTTCTGGATGGAAATAATGGTGAAAAATGTTTCATCACATCCGACGACTCCACCAAAAAGTGTGGCTAACATCGTAGCCGGCCCTTCCATTGGCGACAAGTGATAACACGATCTGCCTTGTGTTCATCCATGAGCAGGTGAAGAATCTAGTTGGCAGTGACTTTTGGCACCCATCCGGTTTCTCGCAGTGTCATCAACTGAACCAAATAACATCTGCATCACATTAACAACTTTCACAATGATCATTCGGCGGTCTTTGCACAGGATTTCCTTGATGGTATTGACATTAACCTGCATAGTCGGTGTCGAAGGCTTATCGGAGCGTGGTGCACGTTCCAGACACTCTTCACATTCACAAATTTCTTGTGCCACTAAAAAACTCTTGCACGGGACAAAGCATCATCCTTATAGGCAATTTTATTCATTCCGTGTGTTTTTGTAGCTGTTTCAATCGAACGCACACAACATTTTGTAGCTGTTTAAGTTTTTAAATCCATATTGGGTTACATAAATACGTCTGAACTCTACAGTTTCTGCTACAAGAATGAACTAGCGGGGCGCTGTAACGACGCATTGTCACGTGACTGACAGTTCCGACATTCGTTGCGTTGAGGTATTTAGGCAGCTGTATTTTCCTGCTTGGGTTTGGTTTGGCACTAGTTTCGTTACTTTTTGAATGACATTCGTATGGCGGTGATATCGTGCTGGTTTGGAATGGTGCATCGCTAGGTGAACGCCCTGATCTCTATGCACTTCCAAGAATAATCACCAATACTCCACGCTATAATAATGATATCCTGCACCTCTATGCTCGCCCTTATGCAGGTTTCGAAGCAGACACATTTCTAATACAAAACATTGACATTCGATTCCTCCGAAGCTGTTGGACAATGTTTTCAAGAGGGAGGCATTGTCCCTACCGCTTGGCCAGCCAGGTCTACCGAGCTTAATTCGATCGAGCATATCTGGGATGTTTGAGGGAAATGTGTGGCTGCCTTCAGTCCCCTCCACAAGATCTGGGAGCGCCTAGACAAGCTTTGCACGACCAATACTTGTTGCTGCCTACTGCGTTCCTAGGGACCATCATCGACAGCATGAGACATCGGTGTGATATTTGCATTGCTGTACCATTGTAGTACTTTGGCTATTTCATTTTGACACCTTATTTTTCACTTGGATCTGTATGTAGTCATTGTTGTCGGAATGAAGCGGTTTAGTTCTTTCCTCTAACGTACGATGAGATACAGATTTTCAGCAAATTTCATAACTTATATTTTTGTTCGTTATAGCGCTTTTTCTGTTTTTAATTAATTGAAAAAAGCCAGTCTATGTCAGAAACAAGCGCCAATAAGCTTCAGAAGTGTAATTCAAAGCTGTACGGCATACAAGCAAAAAACGATTCCAAACTGCGAAACTGTTTTTGAAGGCATGATAGAAAACTTCGAAAAACCTGGATGCAATGTGAATTTAAAAATTAATTTTTTGAATTTTTACTTTCACCAAAATTTTGGCAATGTAAATGAAAAACAAGGAGAAAGATTCCATTAAGACGTTAAGAAAACGGAAAAAAATGTGAGGAAAGATGGAATGTGGACATGATGGCGGATTACTGTTGTATGCTACAAAGGAAACGCCCCAGTGACGAAAATAGCTGTGCAAGGAAATCAAATAAACCCCAAAACTGTTCCTCCATAATAATCCTTTGAGGCTCACTTGAACCTCGGGGATTCCACTTCCTGGGTCTCTTGGTGTTTTATCTGCGATACTATTCGGTATGTATTTAATCCCTGTTGCGGAAACAGTGTGCATTACTTTTAAAAGAAAATTCTCGCACTCTTTTCCTCAGTGAAAGGTTTTGAAATATAAAAAGGATTTTCTTCTATGGAATTTTTAGCAACCAGAGATACTTTTGTAATTAAAAATATACATTTAAAGCAAAAAGTTGCGGAACTATTTATTCTGAATACTATTACACTGCCCGTACCATACACGGCTATAAAATCTGTGACTGAAATTTTTATAGCACGAATCGTAAAATACATATACATAACTATAATAAACGGTTGAATTATTAATGGGCAGTCTATAAGATAGGTCACCAACAACAAAATTTTCGTAGTATTCGCATGACCTATTATATAGGTTAATGCAGAGGTTCCCAATCTGTGCGTGGCGCCCCCCAAGAGCGTCACGACTATGAGGAGAAACTAATAATGTATAATAAAACGCAACATTTAGATTTTCAAGACGTGTACATATTTTAAGCAAAGAATTGTAAGAAAGAATATTAAAGAAAACATAAAACACATATCTTTTCTTGTTGTGAAAGCTCTCCTTTCATCTGAGTTCTTGACTGTAATGCTCTTTGAAAACCTGTCATGATGCGTCGTGCGGATCTCGCTCACCCTGCAGTCTGAAAATGGACTGAGCCAGGCAAAGTCAAGCGATAACGTTCTGCCGCCG
This sequence comes from Macrothele yani, assembly GCA_039090855.1. Classification (NCBI taxonomy): domain Eukaryota; kingdom Metazoa; phylum Arthropoda; class Arachnida; order Araneae; family Macrothelidae; genus Macrothele; species Macrothele yani. The sequence goes on from CM076989.1 coordinate 121,650,986, forward strand.
CATTGTTGGACGCTTAGTTTACTACGCAGTTTTCATGCGATACATATGAAGGGATCCCAGAAGTCCCGTTTTTGGCTAATGCATCCCGTTGTTCCGAGAAAACTCTTCGGGACAGCTTTCTGTCCTGTATTTTAGAGTTCAAGACAGAAAACCAAAATCAATGAGTTGCAATTGATATTCTTTTAGAAACATATTTTTTAACCTGCACGCCAAGCTGAATATTATAGTTTACTACGCAGTTTTCATGCGATACATATGAAGGGATCCCAGAAGTCCCGTTTTTGGCTAATGCATCCCGTTGTTCCGAGAAAACTCTTCGGGACAGCTTTCTGTCCTGTATTTTAGAGTTCAAGACAGAAAACCAAAATCAATGAGTTGCAATTGATATTCTTTTAGAAACATATTTTTTAACCTGCACGCCAAGCTGAATATTATCTCCCATGACGCTGTCTCCCGCATCTAACTCTGTGGTCAATGCTCTCATTACGTAGGCAAGCATAGCCGTGGCAGATTGCTATCGGAGGACAGGAGGGCACGTGACCTCGACACCTGGTGGATGTAGTCAGTAGTACAATCTGACAAAATTGATTTCTACAACACATCTGTGTCATATATAAAAGAATGGTAACAGTATATGCTGAAATTAGACAATATGTCTTGGGTGAAACTGAGAACAGATTATCTTGGGAAATGTTTTCCAAACAGTCCAACTATTAATCAGACCGCTGCCATATCAAACATTGTTGAATCTAATTTGTTCGATGAAGTAATGGTAGTGAAAACAGCTCTGAAGTCAAAGACAGATAGGTGAAGGACATGTTGAAATCTAAACAGTTAGATGGAGTCTGAGTGGATCTCTTAAAAATTGTTGAAGGAGAACTATCAAATTTAAAAAAAGTAGTGGAGTTCGTTATGTGTATCCCTGGAACCAATGCGTGTGTCGAAAGATTATTTTCTCGCCTGAACGCCCTTTGGACTGGTGAGAAAAACAAATTCTCTATAAAAACTGTAAAATCATTCTTCAATGAGGATTGTGTAGCTTTTCTTGACATGATTCTTATAAGGTAACAATTGTTAAGTAAAATTAATTCTTCAGAAAAGTATTGCAACAGTGAGCTAGACTGATTGATTAATAAGAATATTGATTAATAAGAATAGTGATTAATAAGAATAGTTAGAATCATTTTGAAAGACTGGCATATGTGATGCATGCGCATACTGAACTTTCGCCCTCAGTCGTAAGTGTCCCGTATTTTTTTTCCAATGTATCTGGGATCCCCATACATATGTAACATGTATTATCATTCGTTGGAACTGAGCTGCTGCGTTTTAATAACTGTGAACGTAGTTATTATTATGTGAGTGTTTGTTGGTTTATGATAATGGAGAAGTGTTTAAATAAAAAACGTGGAGTAGAAGAAATTACAAGTAGCTCTAAACCGGGGTTAAGGAACAAGTCCAAAAATTATGATGACACGTACTTGGATTGATTTCGGTTTCACGTGCATTGTTGTAAAGAACTAAAAACGTCCTCAGTGTGTAATCCCCTTGAAAGTGTTGCAAGCTGACAGTATGCTTCCGAACAACAAACTGAAACATGAAAGCTGAATGAAGAATGTTACCATTGTGCAAATGTACCTATCTCATCAATTTCTTCTTATTCAGTTCAGTAATTTTATTTTAAATTTGTATTTTTACTTTAAAAAGAATACATGCTAGTAATGTAAATGATTATTTTCTTTTAAAAAATAACCTAAACTCGAATTAGGGCAATTGTTTTTTTAATTTTTTGTACAGGGTGTAGCACGGAATATGCGACATGTGAAGGGCGGCGGGGTCTCAAAAATGTTGGGAACCCCTGGGTTAATGGATTTTTACCCGTCATATAACAGCCAGAGTATGTTAAAAATCATATAATGTAAAAATTTAGGTAATAAAATGTTTTATAACACAAGCTTGCCGAGTTCCGTTTGGTTGGCGTAAGAGTTCAAACTAAAAAACTAGAACGCTAGCTTTCCCCTCCGAAGACGGGCGTCTTCAGCAGGCTAATGTTTACAAAGTTGAGTACAGAATCATACTGAGGAAATTTAAATAAAAACAGAAAAACACGTAATAAGTACGTTATGATCACGTGATGTTAAACAATAGATGACAAGAGAGATGATCACGTGTGTGGATGTATATCTAGAAGGGCACGCCAGACAGCAGGTAGATCTGTGGATAGTTCAGAATTGCAAGCGCTTTCGAGTGTTAGTATTTCCGCGGATTCCCTGAAGCCGGTGGTTCTTAGATCTATATATGGGGCTAAATCTTTGAGGTCATCCTATTGAGAAATGGCGCCGTGGTTCGGAACTTACTTCGCTAGAACTGTTGGTTCTTAATGTCTCGTTGTACTCGTTAATTTTCAATCTGAAAGATCTTTTTGTCATGCCAATGTAAGGTTTAATGGAGCGATCTCGATAGAGCAGAGTGATGGAGTTAATTCCTGCATCACAGGGTAGCACGGTTGGATCTTTGTTCTCTCTTAGGACTGCTAACAAAGATCTCGGAGGCTTTAGACCGACATCGAAGCCGAACTTTCTGAGGGTGTTCTTGAGAGAAAATGCTAGGGCAAGGATGTATGGGATTGAGCCCAGGAATTTCCGGGTATTATCTCTTTCGTGGAAAAATCGGTTGTTTGCCTTGGTTTCTGCATCCTTGATAATCTCATCAATAATCCGCAAGTCGTGGCCTGTGAATGAGGCGAGTTCTTTAACGTTATGCAGTTCTGCGTCACATGCGGTAGTGTCCGAATTTAGAGGGAAAGCTCTGTAAGCACGCAATCTTAAGAGAGCGTATTTGTGTGTTTTTGAGCTAGCAGATGAAGGGAAAATAGGGATATCTACGTGGGGTGGCTTATAGTATAATTGTGTCTTGATAATGCTCCTGTGGGAGTCATTTGTACTAGCAAATCTAGGAATAGCAAAGTTTCTTCGGACCCTCGTTCTAGTGTGAACTGGATTTCCGGGTGGTATGCGTTCAGCGTTTCGAGGAAATTGTTTAAGATTCATCTCCATGTGGCCATATAAAAAAGATGTCTTCTGCAAAACGGAACTAGGTTTTCGGTACTAGGGTTAGAGAATTTAGGCAAACGTTCTCCAGCGGGCGGATCATTGATTCTGCAAGAACTGCCGCCGATAAAGAAGAACCCATTGGCACTCCTTTCGTTTGTTTATAGACAAGGAAGCGGAAAGTGAAGAAGTTTGATTCTGTGAGAATGTCCATCTCCTTGAAAATGTCACGAAGTGCGTCTGTTGCGAACAGGTTGGAAACTTCTATAGAATTTTTGAGATTTGAAGAGGCTTCCAAGACTGGAACTGACGGGGATAACGAAACTATGTCTATACTTCCCATTACTTATTCTGGTGCGGCAAATACTCTTTTTAGCTTCGAGATAAAATCAGTTGAGGAGATTAACACTTTGTCCGAAGGTGGCAATAAAGGACACAGGAATGAGGCTAGTGCTTTCCGCAGGTGGGTAGAAGGGGAACACTTCCGCGAGACAATTGGCGTGATGGGATAGCCTGGCTTGTAATGTTTAAGTTTACCAAAACGCTCTGGGATGTGAAGCCCCGGGGGCAGTCTAGCTTCTTTCTTTATTGTTTCTGGTAAACCAGGCAGATTGGATGTTCTTTCATTATCAACCATGACGTGGTGTGTACACGTTACAGTAGATTCCTGGCAGAAAGTACTACAGGCCAGAACTAAAGCCCTTTCTATTAATACCTAGAAGAAGAAAACTACTCCCTCCGTTCCGCTCTGTCTGATCATTACACTGAAGCGTTTGTTGCATCGATTGATTGGTTGGCTATTTTTTTATCAAACAGAGGGAAACCCCTGCGGTCTCTATTTCAAGAAATGGACTGAAGCGCTTTCCGCATGGAGCTATTCAAATAATAATATGTAATAATATCTATATCTACATATAATTACCAGCCCAACAACAACAATCCATTTCTCTGGTGACTCGGAAATTAGACCTATTTTTGGGTATATTTGGGGAGCTGATTCCAAAAATGGCATCAGTTTTGCCCTATGAGCTCTAGTTTTAGATAGAGCATAACCGCCCTATACGTTGATGTGCAAAAATATTGTTATTTTATGTGCGTAAAGTCAGTGTATATTGTTATTTTATGAGTGTAAAGCCAGTGTCTGTTAGTGTAATTGTGAGTTTGTGAACAACTATACAACCAGATAATCTAATGTGATCTAATTGTGTTTCTAGATTGAGTAGACGCCATGATTTCCCCACGAAGAAGTTGCTTGAATCATCCAGATGACGTTTGCTACATTTGTGGCGAGTACACCCTTAAAGAAAGTAGGAAACCTATTTCTCAGTTTGGAGACTAAGATATGTCGTGGGAGACTAAGATATTTCTCAGTTTGGAGACTAAGATATATCGTTAACAAAGGGCATATCTTGGTTAATTTGGTGTTCAGTTTGGAGACTAAGATATGTCGTGGGCTCCCCATATTGTATGCAAAACTTGCACGGAGCATTTACGGCAGTGGAAAAATGGAAATAGGAGCTCTCTGAAATTTGGAATACCAATGGTGTGGAGGGAACCTAAAAACCACCATGATGGCTGATAGTTTTGTCTTCTCAACACCAAGGGCATCAATCGAAGCAATTGGACATATCTTGACCTCGATTCAACAAGACGACTGCATCCACACTCAAATGAGGTACCCATTCCATCTTTCATCAACCTACCAGAGGATCAGGAATCGAGCATGTCTGATCGCATACAAGATAACAGCAGTGGGGAAAGTGACAGTGATTTCGTAAGACCTTCATCAAGTGCTCAACCTTTTAACCAACATGAACTATCAGGGATCTGAACCTCTCAAAGGAGTCTTCAGAATTGCTGGCCTCCAGGTTGAATGAAAATAATTTACTTCAATCTGGAACCAACATTACGTTTTGCCGTAGCAGAGAAAAGGATTTGCTGCCCTTTTTCTCTAAGGACAACAACCTAGTGTTCTGCAATGATGTCAGGGGCCTTCTCAGGAAAATGGTTCTATCATCATACATGCCAAATGAATGGCGCCTTTTCATTGATACCTCCAAGCGGAGTTTAAAATGTGTTCTTTTACACAACGCAACAGATATGGCTCAATTACACTTGATCACTCAGCCAGTATGATAGAGACGTACTAAAAAATAATCTCTCTAGTCGTGGAAAACCTGAAGTATCAATAACACCAATGGATGATTTGTGTAAACCTAAAGATGGTGAACTTTCTCCCTGGTCAGCAAAGTGGCTACACAAAATATCCGTGCTTTATGTCTTTGGAACAGCAGAGCTAAACAGGACCACTGGACAAGAAAAGTGTGGCCTCTCAGAAAAGATATGGTACGTAGAGAACAAAATGTCATTAAGGAACTTTAGTAAGCAGAGGCAAAATCATCCTGTCACCTTTACGTATCAAGCTAGGCCTAATGAAACAATTTGTAAAGCCGTTAAACACAGAATCTTTGTGCTTTGGCTATTTATCACGTACATTATCTGGACGGAGCACGGAAAAACTGAAAGCAGAGATGTTCGATGGTCCCCAGATAACTCAGCTGATAAACGATCCATATTTCATAGATTCAATGGACAATATTGAACCTTGTACATGGACTTCGTTTGTTCTAATTTTCAAAATCTTTCTTGGTAAGCATAAGGCAGACAACTACTCTGAATTAGTTGAGGACGTGCTCTTCAATTTTAATAAGCTCGGCTGTAATATAAGCATCGAGGTCCATTACCTACACAGCCACCTAGATCGCTTTCCAGAAAACCTTGGTGATTTAAGCGAAGAGCCAGGTGAAAGATTTCACCAGAACTTAAACATTATAGAAGACAAATACCAGGGTAGGTGAGGTACTAACATTGTTGCAGATTACTGCTGACACCTTCAGCGGGGCAGTCCTCGTAGATCTCGCTGTAAAAAGTCCTATAAAAGACGTTTCTCATATGTTGAATGATTATTCAGTTATATGCTCTTGTGTTGAAATATAGAGATTTAGTAATATGTGCTTGTTTCAGTAGTATATATATATATATATATATATATGTGCTTACGTATGGTGCAGAGACGTGGACCTTAGCTAAAAAAGACATACAAAGGCTGCAGACAACTCAAAGCAGCATGGAGAGGTGCATGCTTGGTGTAACCAGGAGAGATAAGAAGAGGAACACGTGGATCCGAAAATGACAAGAGTGGAAGACATCATGATCAGAGTTAAATCCCTGAAATGGCAATGGGCTGGACATACTGCCAGAAGAACAGACCATCGATGGACAGCCGAAATTTTAGATTGGATTCTAAGGGACAGGAAAAGACCCAGAAGAAGACCACATGGGAGATGGGTGGATGAAATTCGAAAGTATGCAGGGGTGATATGGAGGAGACTGGCACAAGACAGACCGTTGTGGAGGAAACTTGGGGAGACCTTCGTCCAGCAGTGGATTGATAATGGTTGACAATGATGATGATGATGATATATATATTATCAATATTTGTCAAAATCATGTCAAAAATAGCAGATCATGCGATGTGGGACCCCGAAATTGACGGATGACCGGTGGAATCAGCATATAGGGTAGGTATGCCCTATCTTCAAAACTAGATCTTATAGGGCAAAACTGATGCCATTTTTGGAATCAGCGTTCCAAATATATCGAAGAATAGGTTTAACTTTCAAGACACCAAAATGTGTATTGGGCAGTGATAAATAATAATTTCATTTGCTGCATAAATACTTTTATCGCAGCTTAAAATTTTCCGACAACGGAGAACCTTAGGCTTCAATTTCTAAGATTTTTCGAAATCCCAAGTGAAACGAATTTGACATCTGAACGACCGAAATCTTAATTTACCAAAGGGTAAATTCCAAAACTGTAAATTCCATCAGGTTTTTATTTTAGCGTGAAAGATTTCTAAACGAAGATTACTAGTATGTGAATATTTTTCAGTGTTCGGGGTGTTTCTGATAAAGAAAAAAATATTTTTAAATGAATCAAAAATTTATTTTTCTCTCACCTTTAATTTAAATTGGCTGAGACTGAAATTGTTGTGATTTGTTTTAAATGTTATTATTTGAAATTAGTGAAAATATATCAACCTATAAGAGTGAAATTGGTAGCACTTGCCCCTACCACCCTCCAAATTACTCCTTTGGCTGTGAGTTGAAAAGTAATTCGTGTTTTCCTTCAACCGAATAATGTCGTAATATCTAACAATATTATTAAGTCCACACGACGCTGTGTTCTCGAACGATCAAGGCGCCTTCTTGTACACAGTCCAATAACTTTCCGTTCAGCGCAAACCAAATGCTAAAATTTTAATATTTCCAGGAACACAAGCACTGCTGTGATGCATTTATGTTACATGTATCTGTTTATCCACCACATTCAACCCAAATTTATTAATGAGGAGAAATAATCAATCCACTGGGAACCATACGAAATCCTTTTCCATGCATTCTCTTAAAACCCCAGTTCCGCAAATTAATTATTTGCATTTCATGGGAAATATCCAACATCGGGAACTATTATAATATTTATATGTACTTTTAAGGTATCTGTGATATATCCGAAAATGATGACGGCTTCTGTAGTCTTTATTGTTTTAGTAGGTATTGAATAGCTCTGAGCATATTTTAATTATTAAATTTTAAGAGTGACCGTAGGTGTTGTTTATTTGAACAACATTCAGAGTATTTTCTTAGTGGATTTCAGACCATGCAATTGGATCCTCTAAATGCGCATGTGTGAGATATTTCATATACACATCGGAGTGGGAAAATGCGGTTACTTTCACTTCATTCGAGAGCGAACATTCTCGTCCTATACCACGTGCTCTAGAATTTTGTAATAACAGCTAAATTTACCAATGTTTCTAAAATGTTAGTTCGCGAAGCAGTATGGCCCTAAATGGTAGTCCTCGAAAACAATAGAAAGAAACCTGTGAAAACACAAGTTTGTCCGTGAGAGAGAAAAGACCCTGCGCCCCCTAACTCCGGAGTAAGTTGCTCTTCCAACTAAGCTACAGGGACGAAACGTACCGCTTCAGACTTGTCGTGTTGACAGGGGATTCACCTCAGTAGGTCACATAATCTCCCTCTTAAATTTTTTTTTTGAAGAGAAGCAGAATTATTTTTTTATTAATTCTAGACGACATGTGGAACAAACGAACAAACATCACACATTTTTCGAAGAACCCAACGTCCAATTGATCCATTTCTACGTTTGGGCGCCAATGTGAAAATACAAGTTTGTCCGTGACGGGGATCAAACCTGCGATCGTTCACACCGGAGTAAGTTGCTCTCCCAACTACGTTACACGGACGGAATGTACCGCTGTTGATTTGTCATCTCGAGACGTGATTCTCCTCTCTAGTACGCCACAAGACGAAAAGAAATAAAGGAAATATTGTGATAAGAACTCGTAGAAACATCACGATCAGAATTAATGCAGATATTTAGTTCTGAAAACTGTGACGCACTACAGAGGCGAAGCACATGTCAAGACAGCAAAGTTGCAGCGATAACTTCAATCGGTGTACCGTAATTGCAAAAGAATTCAGCTCCGGATCGGAATGATGCAGTCCCGATCACCGCCACTACTGGCAAATTTGTGTTTTCACAAAACTAGAAATATTATTATATGAAGCAATTTAATTTTTCTCATGAAAAATAATATATCCATTTCGGTAAGAAGAAACAAATATATTCCGATTTGGGAAAATATCACTTTGACAAAATAAAAAAGAGTAGCGCTAACATAATAAGAGGAAATAAAAGAAGAATATTGTTAAGAGCAGGGTTTTTATCGGGCTAATGAATTTTAAAAAATAGGACTAATTTCGTAAGAGGAAATAACAGAAGAAATTTGGTAAAAGCTCAGGTTTTCTCTGGCAGATGAATTTAAAAATAACGCTAATTTCGTAAGAGGAAATACACTGACGGAAAGTGAAAAAAGAACACCAAGAAGGAGACGTCTGATACCAACGAAATTTATACACCATAATAACGGAATACAGAGGATAACGTGATCAAAACATTATGGCAAAATACAGCTGTATTTGCTGGTAAACTGAAAAAGAACATTTCCATGTAACATGGTTAGAACAAGGTTGAACCGCCATGAACTGCGTCACTTTGGGCAATTCTGGCATGGAGTCCGTTGTACAGATGTTGGATGTAAGTTTGGGGTATTGAGTTCCAAGCATCCTGAACCTGGACGCGTAAATCGGGGATGGTCGTGGGTGGCCGTGGAAACCGGATAAGTCGTTGTCCCATAAAATTCCACACGTGCTCAATGGGGGACAAATCCGGTGAACGTGCAGGCCATGGAAGTTGTCTCACACCCTAAAGTGCATGTTGCGTTGCACGTGCCGTGTGTGGGCGTGCGTTACCTTGCTGGAAAACACCACGACGGACCGACCTTACAAATGGCACAACAACGGGCTGAATGATGTTGTTGATGTAGGAGGTGCTGTTTAACGTACCCGGTACAAACACTATATGTGTACGGGAGTGATAGCTGATCAGCTCCCCACATCAGAAGACCAGGTGTAGGCCCTGTGTGTCGCTGGCGGATGCAAGAAGGGTGGAGACGCTCCCCTGTGCGTCTGCGAACACGCATACGTCCATCGTAGGCTCCCAAGCAGAATCTGCTTTCATCGCTGAACACAACAGATCGCCATTGCGTTCTCCAGTGCAGACGTTGGCGACACCACTGCAGCCGTTCCTGACGGTAGGCTGGAGTCAGAGGTACACATGCTAGAGGCACACGTGCACGTAATCCTGCATCTAGTAGACGGTTGCGGATTGTTCGCACAGTCACCTCAGGTGCAACGGCAGCTCGGATTTGCGTCGCAGTGGATGTTCTGCTTGACAACGCCGCTCTTCTTATGGGTCGATCGTTCAGCTCATCAGTCCGTCTGTGACTCCCGGTTACGTCTTCTCGTGTGGGAATGTTCCTCTGACCATCTACGCCACCATCGTACCACCACCATCGTACCACCACCATCGTACCACCACCGATACTTTCCGTCCAATTAGCTCCGCAATACGACGATACGACCGCCCGACCTCGCGGATTCCGACTAGACGACCTCGCTCAAAGTCCGATAACTGCTGTAATCTCACTGGTCTTCCATGTCCAGGCATTGCAGCTTCTGCAGGGTCTTCGCACGTGTCCGTACGCCGACGACTGATTATATTCACTTCGCCGTACTCCTTAAATACCACCGACGATAATTTGCATATTATGCCGTGCTGTGGAGTAAGCGCTCGCCTGTTGGTCCCGAAATTAATATCACACCTACGTAAACTCGACCCTATTAACATATGTAAATTTCCTGATCGTCCGCCAATTCCTTCTTAGTGTTCTTTTTTCACTTTCTGCCAGTGTAATAGCAGAAATTTGTTAACAGCAGAGCATATCTCTGGCTGCTGAATTTGAAAAATCGCGCTAATTTCGTTAGAGGAAATAACAGAACAAATTTGTTAAGAGCACAAGTTTTCTCTAGGTGATAAATTTAAAAAATAGCGCAAAGTTCGTAAAAGAAAATAATTGCAGAAATTTGTTAACAGCAGAGCTTTTCTCTGGCTGGTGAATTTAAAAAAACAGCACTAATTTCGTGAGAGGAAATACACTGCTGGACAATTGCTAAGGACGGATCATAAACGGCCATATAGCGCATAAAAAAGAAAATGTGGTTGGATTCCAAGTGAAATAAAATAATGTCAGAACGCCAGGACATTACAAGAAAAACAATTTTTGTGCTCTGAAATCCAGAAGGCTTTGGAACGTGTTCAAGGGACAAACATGCCATTTTGTGCAGAATACGTAAACGTGAAAAAAATGCAATTACCGTCGCAGACGTTCCGGCGTAAGATGTCAATACGGGATATGGCCACCATGGAGGGTGATGCAAGATTCCACACGTCGTGTCACGCTTTGCACAACATTATCAAGCAGCTGTTGGGGTAATTTATCCCATTCCTCTGTCAGTGCACGGATAAGGGTGTCCTTGTTTATTGGAGGGCATTGGCGACCAGCAAGACTCCTCCCCAAAGCATCCCACACATTTTCAATGGGATTCAGATCTGGAGAACGTGCTGGCCATACGAGGCGTTGAATATCCTTGCTCTCAAGACACTCCTGGACAGCGACTGTTCGATAACATGTTGCGTTGTCCTCCATGAAAATTAATCTATACCGACAGCACCACGGAACATGCGAACATGAGGTAGCAGAACATCATTAATGTAACGTTGGCCAGTCGTAGTCCCAGTTGGAAGCACATAGAGGGACGTACGGCCATTGATCATGATGCCAGCCCATACCATTGCACTACATGCCGGATATCGGTTCCTTTCCTGTATGTTTGCTGGACAATATGCAGTACCACTATCACGCCAGATCAGTTGACGTCGACAATCAGACGGTAGACTGTATCTACTCTTATCTGAGAAGAGGACAGCAGACCAGTCGTTATCAGTCCAATTGCGATGTTGATGGCACCATTGGAAACGGGCGGTACGGTGACGTCTGGACAATGGGATGCACACAACAGGACGGCGGGCGTATAGTCCTGCTTCATGCAAACGTCTGGCGACAGTTTTTCGGGAGATCCGCTTGCCAGTAGCAGCCATAAACTGATTTGGTACCTCACTAGCTGTGCTGCGCTGGTGTCTTTTTATTGATAGCACTATGTACCGATCTTCTGCAGGTGTCGTGCTGCAAACACGACCTCCCCCGTGACGTTTGCTACACTCTCCATTTGTTTGAAATGATTTCCACAGTCTTGAAACAACACTGTGGCTGACGTCGAACTCCCTGGCAACATCTGTTATTTTTCGCCCTTCTTCAATCTTGCCAATAATACGGCCACGCGTAAAATCATCTAGGTGATGTCGGGAAGACATACTGAAAATTGCAAGTTCGTCAATTGATTCTTTCCCTTTCAACTTTGAGTTTGAACAACAACGGTCAATACGCGTCAAATCCTTTACATCTCTTATCAGCGCTATGACGTCACGAACAAGTTCGGCAATCCAAAATTTGCATTCGCACAATACGTCGTACTGTATCCCGCACTTATGCTAATTTCCACATTTTCCTGCCTTCCATTTTATGGTTGCTATCGTTGCTATTGTCATCCGTCCTTTGCAATTGTCCGGCAGTGTAATAGCAGAAATTTGTTAGCAGCAGAGCTTTTCTTTGGCTGATGAATAAAAAAAATGGCGCTAATTTCTAGAGAGGAAATATTAGCAGGAATTTGTTAACAGCAGAGCTTTTCTCTGGCTGATGAACTTTAGTGACAGATTAATTATACACTGGTCCGATAGAGATACTCCGGTTTCGAAGAAAACGTGGTGTTATGTATATTTAGAGACTACGGGAGTTAGGTTATCAGCGTCAGTAGCTACGTGATATATACAAGAGAGAGTCAAATGAAAACCTCAAATGATTTCTTTTGTCACGATTTATTTAATAAAAGTGATTACACCTGTATCATATTTCATTGTAATTTCCATTTTGTGCACTACAAGTCCTCTGGCGCTTACAAAGTATATATATTTCTGTGGAAAAAAAGATCTCGATCTCTTGTGCAGCCAGTTATGCACCACCTGTTGCACGTCTTCATTGGACCTGAAAGTCTTTTCTTCCATCGCATCTTTGAGTGATCCAAAGATATGGTAATCACTTCGGTTAAGGTCTGTTGAATAATTAGTCTGTGGTAGACACTCGAAGCGCATGTTTTCTATAGTTGCATACGTTTGCACCGGCAGTATGGAGCAGAGCGTTCTCATGTTACAACAAGACACCAGTACTCAGAAGTCCACGTCGTTTGGATTTGATGGCCGGTCGAAGATGGTTCCTGATAAGACTGCATACGTATCACTGGTTACAGGGTTCACCCTGAGCGTGTAGTGCTCCAAAATTACGCCTCGTTCATCCCAAAGGAAAGTCAGCACCACTTTCCATGTACTTGGCTGCGTGAGGCACTCCTTCGGTTTTCTTGAGGAGGGATGGCGCCATTCCTTTCTCACCATTTTGGTTTCTGTCTGATGATAGTGAACCCAGGTTTCATCTCCAATAACAGTTCTCTATACGAAGCCATCACCTTCTGCTTCAAAGCGTCGCAAAGGTTCTTAACAGGCATCAGCACGTCGTTGTTTCAATTCTGGAGTCAGCTGGTGCGTCACCCACCTCGCAGTCTCTTTGTTGAACTGCAACAGATCATGGATGATGTGGAGCTCTGAACCGTGACTGATGTTCAAAAGTGCTGCCATTTCATCCACCATCACTCAGCGATTTCATATCACAATGACTTCAACTGCTGTAATAGACTCTAGTGTCACTACTCTGTGTATCTGACGCTGTCCAGAAAATCTGTCACAAAACTGACGCCGTTTCGGAAATTCCTGGTCCATTCGTACACTTTCTGGAGTGACATATATGCATCACCGCACTGCAACTTCTTTTGACGAATAATTTCAACAGGTTTCACGCCTTCATCGCTGAAAAACCGGATGATAGAACGTGGCTCTTCTTTGATGTATGTCTCAAGTGGGACGGCCATCTTTACACTGCTGCTGTGACGTCACTAAGATTGTCTTCAATGTACTGCCAATTCTAAGAACTTTTTTTAGTCATTGGTAACAATATTGCAAAGTTACAGGACAATGACACTATATTGGAATTTTGATCGCACTTTTAAGGTTTTCATTTGACTCATGTGATAAATTAGCATCATGACAACATAGCACGTTGCGTGTGAGCTCCGATAAAAGTACCCTGCAAGAAGTGGAAACCTGGTTGTTTCGCCGTTCTGTCTAACAGTTTGCTGAATGCATTTCATTCAGTGTGGGATTGACCTGAAATGATGTTCAGACGACATTTAAGCATTGACAAAAGAAACAGGGATGTTGGCGAGTCAGATACGTGCATTCTTCGTTTCATGCAATATCCCTAATCTGTTGTGAAGAGTGTTTTTTCTCTCAAGGTTGGGATGCTTCGATTTTCTTCAGAACAGTCTAGTAAGATAGGATGGCGTTTCAGATGGGGCTCCTGCCGCCCCGGAGGCGCAGTGGTCTAAGGCGTTGACCTCTGATCATTCGTCCGTTAGGGGTCCGGGTTCGAATCCCGGTGAGGCATGGATGTTGTGTTTGTCTTACGGCACTGGCTCTCTCCCTTCCCTGGAACCAGTGACCCTAAATTAGGGACGGGCGACTGCTTATAGCCCATTGAGTTGCTCACGGTGGTCGTTAAACATCCAATTAAAAAAAAAAAAAAAAAAGATGGGGCTCCATGCGTCTTCTCGACGAATCGTTTAAAAGCTCTTTCTGCTAACCTAACTTTGTCAGCTAGGTAAACTGTAGAGGTCCTGTCGTTATGTCGTTCAAAGGTTCTCTTTCTCAGTATATTTTTAGTGCGATCATAATTTCGAATTTTCTCGGTTGGTCATGCTATGATCTAGGCTGGGAATTTGTTTTTTCGAGAAATTACTCTTGACGAGGTGTTGCAATCTGCTTTAGAAGCAGCGACCGGAATAGAGCCCTTTGACAGCTCACTTGAAACACCAAATGAAGGTTAGCAAGCACATTCTTGCTTATCCTTCTGCCCACCCCTGCAGCTGATGGTTTTGATCTTTCTGTTTATGTTTCATTAAATTATACACTGAGTGGCCACTTTATTATGACCACCTGACATTTTTAAGCAAATGAGCTATGGCTGCACGCTGTTGCCGCCAGAGGGCGAGGCTAGTATAAAACGGGAAAGCTTAGTGCTTGCGACAGTAGTAGAAGTGATTTTTGGGTGACGATGTGGATAAAAAATGCGATTTGACGGACTTTCAACGTGGGATGGTTGTAGGAGCTGGGAGCCACGGAGAGAGTATCACGGAAACCGCCGCATTAGGGAAATGTTCCAGTTGTTGTTAAAGTGTTTAAAGACTGGACTGTCAGCCAAAAACCTGGGTCTCTACGTGTAACGTGTGGTCGTTATCACCTAGTGACTGCTCGGGAGGAACGGAGGGTGCCCAGACTGGTAACGGACAACAGAAGGGCAACAGTGCAGCAAATTACAGACCATCTTAATCAGGGATACCCTCAAATGATCTCTGCACGCACTGTTCGCCGTACACTGCATCGGATAATATATAGTAGCCGAAGGCCTGTTCGAACACCTTTGTTGTCTGCAGTTAACAAGAGAAAAAGTCTCCAGTTCGCACACAGGAGCACAAGAATTGGACAGTCGATAATTGGAAACAAATTATGTGGTCCGATGAATCACGTTTTCAGTTGCACCATACCGATGGTCGAGTGAGAATTTGGCGGAAACAGCACAAAAGCATGGACCGCAAATGCATTGCTACAACCCTTCGAGCTGGTGGAGGCAACGTTATGGTTTGGGGAATGCTTTCCTGGCATGCTTTGGGCTCTTTAATTCGTGTTGATCAACGTCTGACTGGCACATCATATCTAAACATCGTTGAGAACCAAAGGCATCCTGTCATGTGGATGGTCTATCCCAATGGCGATGGCTAATTTCAACAATATAATGCGTCCTGCCACAGTGCTCGTATTGTAAAGGATTGGTTTCAGGAACATGCCGGTGTGTTTACTTTGCTTAGGTGGCCCCCACAATCTCCAGATCTCAACCCTATTGAGAATTTGTGGGATGAAGTTTAACGAGCCATCAGACAGCTGGATCCACAACCCTGCAATCTCACACTCCTGGAAAGTGCTATTCATAAAGTCTCTGATTCCACAAGCCACCTATCAACATCTCGTGGAGTCCATGCCACGAAGAATCGACTCACTATTAAAGGCAAAAGGTGGCCCAGTGAAGAACTGAGGGGGTGGTCATAATAAATTGGCCGCCCAGTGTATTTGCTATTCACCTTCCACATCTTTCCTCTGTATTTCCACCTTAGCACCAAGCGCGCGTACCTGTTTTGTCAGCAAATGTCCACAAGATATATTCTCTTCATCTCGTTTCCTTCCTATTATATTTTTAAAAATATTTTTCGTTCTCCTTTCTTTTCAAAATATTATCATCGGTATCTTCTTTTTCCTTTGAACTCTAAAAAAGCTGCTCTGAAACTTTGCGTTTTAAATACTTCATTTTTTTTACATTGTCTTTGCTGCGAATATCCATATTCCCCATGCGTGATTTTAACACCCACGGAACAAGATAGTGCTCAAATATAAATGTTGATTTTGCTGCCGAGTGATACTCCGTGTGAATATTAAACACGAAGAACCAAGATACACACTTCTACTTACGTAGCGTACTCAAGTAAGAAAATAAGTAACGCCGAATTCAACTGAATGAAACCAGTCCAAATTTTGCAACTCATAATGTCTATTCGTCCATTTATTAACATTTCGTTTCACTTGATATTAAGTTCTAAATAAGATGCCATACTTTAATTTAACATCTATATATTAATTCTATTAGGATTTTTACTGCGAGTCCTATTTTGAGAAAACGGCTGAACGTAAAAATATGGTTGAGGTATCAAAATAAAGGTCTTACCACGTAGATGTGCCAGTCGAAGAGAAAAATGAGATTGGGGCAAAGGTTTGGGCGTTGTGGGGCGGCAAAGTTCCCATGTAAAATCTGTGGGAGAAGCGTGCGGTTGGCATTCGATCGCCTGCGGTTGACTCACGCGCTGTTGAAGGCGGCAGCATGAAGGGACTGAAATAATCCAAAGTCCGAAGTTTTCTCTTTTCTGAGCAAACCGTTGCTCAAAGCAACGCTAGCAGGCATTCGTATCAAAGTTATTCTCATCGGAACAGCGAACACTCTCGAAGACCTGCTTGCGTTATGCCGTTGGACTGTGTGTTGTATGTATACAATTTAATATTCATTCGATCCAGTTTATTCACGTAGGTAAGACGTTTCTCATTATATAAAGATGTAAATAAATATTCCGTTGACCATTCTTAGTGAAAATATTTAGAATGTAAATATTGAGTTAGGCCATCTACACTATCTACCAACAAGTAATTGGACACCTATGATAGCAAAGGAAAACGAAGTTTATTCACCTTCAATGGTTGGTGGAGCCTCCACGAGCGGAGATTACAGCTGCGACCCTCCGGGGCATACTCTCAACCAGGCGTTGTACACGACGGCTAGCGGTATTTTCTTCCACTCGGCTTGGAGAAGACAGGTCAGTTCCTTCACCGATTTCGGACGGTGGGGGCACCCCTTAAGTCGACGCTCCAACTCGTCCCAGAGGTGCTCGATAGGGTTAAGGTCCGGGCTCTGCGCAGGCCAATCCATTTGATTAAACCCATTGTCACCATACCAAGCCATGGTGACCCTCGCAACATGACAGGTGACATTGTCATCTTGAAAGTAACACGGGTCCACACCGTAAAACTACCAGTAGGTATCGGCGTTGAGTCTACGAGGAATTGCGACCAAGGGTCCAGTGCCATACCAGGAGAAACACTCCCATAACATAATTCCATCGCCGCCGAACTTTACAGTTGGCACATTACATTCCGGCAGGAGTCGTTCTCTAGGTAGACGCCAAACCCAGACCCTGCCATCCGAACGGTAGAGGGTGAACATTGATTCATTGCTCCAGAGAACCTGTTTCCACTGTTCAACGGTCCATTGTCGACGTTCTTTGCACCACGTTAGCCGAGCAACGCTATTGGACTTGGTGATCAAAGGCTTGTTGGAGGCAGCACGTCTATGATAACCGAGCAGATGGGTTTCCTTACGGATGGTATTCATCGAAAAAACACTCCCGGATGCCTTTTGAAACTCTTCGCGGGTGTGGCCCATCAATTTGCTGCGGTTCTTCCGAATTTCTCTGGCCAGCACCCGTCGATCTCTAACTCCCAGTTTTGTGGGTCTGCCGGATCGGGGCACATTACGACAGTCACCACTTATCTTCCACTGGCCAATCACGTAGGTCACTGTAGATTTTGGGTATTTCAACTCGCTGGTATGTCACGTATGGATCGGCCATTTCTGTGATACCCGACGATTACGCCTTTCTCGAATTCAGAGAGCTCCGAACTGCGTGGCATCTTACATGCGACTGGTTGCGTTGCTGTTTCCCACACGATATTTAACGGCGGCGGCTGTGACGTGTATCAGGACCGCAGATATCATCGATTGCAGGGGTGTCCAATTACTTGTTGTTAGATAGTGTGTAATAGCCAATTCCTTACAATGACTTGGAGGCATTATTTGACGGAAGAACTACGGTGGAGGGCCATTGGGAGATTAGAGGCAGGTCAAAATCAGACAGAGGTGGCCAGATGGTTAAATGTGAGTCCTTCTGTGGTTCATAGACTTTGGCAACAATTCCAAACCACAAATTCGGCATCCAGAAGGTTAAGCCAAGGACGATCAAGAGCTACGTCGAGCGCCGATGACCGATATTTGCAGTTATGCGCACGAAGGAGTAGAACCTCAACTCCAACTCAACTTAGGCCTAGGCTTGCTGCAGCCACCAGAAGAATGGTGCCAACGTCTACTGTGCGCAGAAGACTTCACGAAGGAGGTCTGTACGCGAGGCGACCAGCCATTTGTGCGCCGCTCACATTGCGTTACAGGAGGGAGCGTTTGAGATGGGCACATCAACATGCCCACTGGACTGCAGATCAATGGAGGGCGGGTCTCTTCGCAGATGAGTCCAGGTTTAGCTAGCAAAGCGATTGCAGACGTTTCTTGATTTGGAAAGAACCTGGAACCCGTTATCATCCATCAAACATCCGTGAAAGAGATTCATACGGAGGAGGCAGTATCTATGTGTGGGCTGGTATCTCTTTGGGTCGACGCACAGAACCCCTTGTTTTTGCACGTGGAACCGTGACTGTTCAAGTCTATAGAGATGACATCCTTAATGCTTATTTGCGCCTTTATGCCGGTGCAATAAGTGATAATTTCATCCTACAAGACGACAACGCTAGACCACACGGGTCTCGTATTGTGGAAGGTTATCTTCAAGAGCAAAGAATTCAGCGCATTGGAGTGGCCAGCTCGATCTCTGGACATGAATCCCATTGATCGTGTTTGGGATGCTCTAGGGAGACGGGTTGCTGCTCACAATCCTCCTCCTGAGGCACTTGCAACGCTTAGAGCAGCTTTCCAAGAACAATGGCTCTCGCTTCTTACTGACCTCATTGGCTGCATAATCGATAGCATCAGACATCGCTGTATGTGTGTATTGCTGCTCGGGGTGATCATACTCCATATTGAAGATAGCTTTCCTATATCAAACTGACACATCCAATTTGTCAATTTCATACATGTGCTAATTTCTAAAACATCACAATTGTCTGGTACTTTGTTTTTATGTTATTTTACACCTTTCTATGTGTTGTATACTTTGTCTGAGCTTCATTAAAATCAACATGTAACTTTTTGAGTTATCGCTATTTTTGTTATTTTTCCTTAATTTATGGAAACCAGTGTATAAATGAGGAAAATATATAAATTGAGGTTGTATTGTAGAATTTCTTAATCAACATATTTATTAACAATCATCAACATATTTTATTATCATCAATATATTTTATTAATTATCATCAACATACTTTATTAATTTTCAGCAACATATATATATAATCAACATAATATTATACATTTTTTAATTAACGTATTTCATAAACGAGAAACCGTAAAAAATATTTATAAATGGTCATCAACATATTTTTTTAAAGATCGACATATACATGATCAACATCATATTGGGCTGATGCATAAGTTCATGCCATTTTACTTCACGAGTATTTCTCAGGTCAGTAGTGACGGTGCAAATGGCCAGTTATATATAAAAAATGTTGCCAGTAATACCGTGTATCTAAATCATATTGCATTGTATGATTGTGGTTAATGGTTTTTTTGGTTTTCAGGTCCGGAAGTATGAAGTGTGAAGTAGAGAGGAATGAACATTTCCGACATCTGCTCCTCTACGAGCTTAACAAGGGATCCACAGCCGCCAAGGCTACTCGAGAAATTGGCGCTGTGTATGGGGAGGATGCTATTGCTCAGAGGACAGCCAGCAAATGGGTTGAGCCGTTCCGAGGTGGCAATTTGACCTCAACGACTCTCCACGCTCAGGTCGTCCATCTTACTTTGATGAGGATCATTTGAACCATCTCATCCACTTATATCCGCTTCAAACCACACTCGAATTGGCCACTGAGATGGATTGTGATCAGATCACCGTAGTGCGATCTCTGGAATTTATGGGAAAGATCCAGAAATTGGGGTCTTGACTGCCTCACACTCTCACCGAAGACAACAAGAATCAGCGTGTTGGCGTATGTGGTTCCTTGCTCGCCTGTTATCGGGAATGTTTCTCAGCAACACAAAACTTGTCAGTCACGTATTGTTACTGGAGATGAAAAGTGGTGCCTGCCCGTGAATTTAAGGCATCGGAGGAAGTGGCAAAGCCCAAACAAGGAGCCAACACCACGTCCAGAACACGACCTTCATTCTGCGAATATCATGTTGTGTGTCTGGTGGGACATGGAAGGCATTATTCGCTGGGAAATGCTGCCGAGGAATTGGACCATCAACGCTGCACTCTATTGTTAGCAACTCCGCCGTGCGGAGGGAGCAGTTCAGCGGAAACGGCCACATCGGCACCATGGCGTCCTTCTCCAACATGATAACGCACGCTCTCACAGTCCAAACATGACCAAAATAGCCATTAAGGACATGAAATAGGAGATACTTCCACATCCCGCCTATTCCCAAGATGTCGCCCCTTCATACTATCACCTGTTCCAATCTCTGTCGAATGCACTCAGTGGCAGAACTTTCAACAATGATGTTGATCTCCAGAATTCCCTTAATGATTTCTTCGCTGCAAAATCAGCAGGTATTTTCAAGAATGGCATTGCAGACCTATCCAAACGTTAGGACACCATCGCAAAATATAAGGGGAGGGGGAATACGTAGTTTATTGATTCCGTTTTCCCTTATGATGTAATATATTCTTGTAGTGCGGTGAAAAAAGCGTCATGAACTTATGCATCAACCCAATATTATACTTTCTTAATCAACATTCCTTGTAAATCAGAAATACGTATAAACTCACATTCTACTGTAGAATTTCTTAACCAACGTATTTGTAAATGATCACCAAAATATACATGTTGATGATCATTATATATATATACTGTATGTATGGTCATGAACATATATGTGTACACTGAAGAGGAATTGAATTAGAGATACCTGTCTAGTAACATGTAGCACCACCTTTCACCCTCATGACGGCGGCGATTCGTCTCGGCATGGACCCGACAAGAAACCGGAAGTTTTGGGAAGCCATATGGATCCACGACCCCTGAAGAAACTCCCACATTTCACGAAGATTTGATGGAGGGGGTCAGAGCCTCGAACAACTCTGTCGATGGCATCCCAGATGTGCTCGATGGGATTGAGGTCACGTGACCTTGCTGGCCAAGGAAGCGAGGTCACGTCGGTGGAGTGTTCATCCAACCATTCGGATACAATTCGGGAGCGATGGCACGATGCATTGTCTTGTTGCAGGACGAGGTCACCAGTGGGATGTTGAAGACGCACAAACGGGAGCAAATGGTCGTCCAGGATATCCCGGTAACGTTGACCTGTCAAGGACGATGTCAAACGTACCAGGGGTCCCATTTCAGTCCACGTAAACAGTACCCAGACGAGAACGCCACCCCCACCAGCTTGAAGAGTACCCTGCTGGCAAGAAGGATCCACCGCTTCATGTGGTTAGCGCCGTAGTCGTATCCTGCCATCCGCATGTACCAACGTGAATCTCGATTCATCAGTCCCGGCAACGTTTTCCACATGTCTAGGGTCCAGTGGCGATGTTTCCGCGCTCATGCTAATCTTTTCACCCTGTGATGTGCGGTCAGCAGCGGTACCCTCGTGGGACGATGGCTTCTGTACCCCATAGCGAGGAGATGGTTCTGGATGGTGTGGCTGCTTACACGTTTTTGTGCACCAGTGTTATATTGCCGAATGATTTTTTGCACTGTGGCCCGTCTATCGCTGTTACAATGCGAGCTATTTGACGATGACCCCGCTCATCCACACGCTCTTGTGCACGGCAGTTAGCCCTTGCAGGGATGGTTTTATCGGATTCGATGTACTCACGGTGCACCCGTGACACAGTGGCTCGTAAAAATCCCAGTGCCTGCCCGACTTCCGATATGGAGTGACCCATTCGTTGGGCCCCGACAATTTTCCTACGATCAAATGCGCTTAGATCCTTCGTCTTACCCATACTGCGTCCGACTCTTACTGATTACCGTCGCATCACTGCTTATATTTTCGGACCACTGCATACGTCATGCAGTTTCCGTTTACAGGGCCACCCACAGCGCCATATTTGCATAACGCCAGCTATCTCTAATTCAATTGCTCTTCAGTTTATATGGTCATCAACATATACAGGGTGCATAGGAAAGTCCTTTTAGACTAGAATAACTTGCGAACGGAGAGTGTTACAGTTATGCAAGTGAGATAACGGTATAGTAAAGTGACTACTCCCGATCGAATGCAAACAATAGCAGCGCCCCTAGTGGCGAAATGCGGAAGTTAGCCATTGCAAATCGAAAACGAAAAGAGATAGAGCAACATTTCCAATTACAAAGTTGTAGAGCACCAATTAATTAGTACAAAACGAAATTTTTTTTTTCACGGATGCGATAAATTGCCCCCTGAATACCCTACAATGTCCGAAATCGATGCACGAAGATTCAGATCTGCATATTGACATTTCGCAAATGTAGCCCTTATGCTTATTTATTGATCAACATTTTTTTAACGGACTATTTCATAAATAATGCAATGAAGGTATGATTATATCCAATATGTAGCAACAGCAGAACCTCAGTTTATACGTTCTTCTCATTTATAAAACATGGTCATTTATAAAATACGTTCATTAAGAAAGACTGTGACGTTGTCCCGTATCTACGAAATAAAAACCAGTAGCAGGATGTACCCTGATCAGAAGTTTAGGTCTACGTACGCTGTGTGAGAATGGTGAGCTTGGATTTCTGGGGTTACGTAAAAAATCAGGTGTATGCAACAGCGGCTACAAGTCTGCTGGATCTACGTCGTCGGGTTACAGATGCTGGCAATAGTGTGACACCTTCTATGCTGAGGAATGTGCATGCAGAATTAGTTTCACGAATACAAGTGTATATCGTGGGTAATGGCGAACTCTTCGAACATACTCGACATTAATTTTTTATCACTGTGCGTCAGTTTGCCTTTTTGGCACGTCTTTTGTAAAAAAAGATCGTGCTTATGTTATCGGTTTGTCCATCCGCCCGTCTGTACCCACGGTATCTCTGCAACTATTAGTCCGATTTGAAAAAATTCTTTTTGCATTCGAAAGCTTTAAATATGCGAATGATGATCCTTCATTTCGTTTTTTTTTTTTTACGATGTACAATTTCGCCGCTAGAGGGCGTAAATGCAGATGATGTCGAATTCAAAAATACGTTTTATTCCACATATTTGTTTCTAAACATCCGGTTAAAAAAATATTTTATCCTTCGTTTCCATTTATATCGAAGAGTATTTTGCATATAGTTTCTTTTTCAAATTACGCATAGATTTTCCGATAGGGGGCGTAAAAGTAAAATGCATTTTTTCCGATAACTCTGCTTCTAAAACTCCGATTTGAATTTTTTTTTTCAGCGGATACATCTCCTGATGCACAATCTTTTGCATATAATTTCGAATTTTTGGTACAGAATAGTTTGGCCACTAGGGGGCGTAAGCGTTAATTTTCGCTTCTGATGTATTTGCCATAAAATCTGACCTTCTAAAATATCGATTGAAAAAATTCTTTCGTGGACTGATGCCATTCACATCGATAAACCTTTTCGGAATATTTTCTTCCTAAAATATTTCACAGTTTCTCCGCCAGGGGCGTAGATGTATATCTTATTTTTGTCAATATCTCGACTTCTATGAGTCCGATTTGAAAAATTCCTTCTTTGTTGGATAGTGTTTTCCGTGTCGCATGTTTTTCATATAATTAAAAAAAAATTTTTACGTAATTCATAGACTTTCCGCTAGGGGGCGTAAAGGTAAATTGCGTTTCCCCCTATATCTCTGCTTCTAAATCTCCGATCTGAAAAATTCTTTCTGCACAGGATACAGCTCCTGATGGGAAATCGTTTACACATAATTTCTGATTTTCGAAAAAAAATGGTTTGGCCTCCAGGGAGCGTAAACCTTAATTTCCTCTTCTGATATATTTGCAGCAAAATATGAGCTTCTAAATTCTCGATTGAAAATAACATCGTTTCTAGACCGGTACTACTCATGGCGACAAACGTTTTAGAAACATTTTCTTTTTAAAATAGTGCACGGTTTCTACGCCAGGGGGCGTAGATGTATATCTTATTTTTGTCAATATCTCGACTTTTAAAAGTCCGATTTAAAAAAATCCTTCTTTGTTGGATAGTGTTTCTAGTGTGATATGTTTTTCCTATAAATTCAAAATTTTCAAGTAATTCATAGACTTTCCGTTAGGGGGCGTGAAGGTAACTTGCGTTTTCCCCGTATATCTCTGCTTCTAAATCTCCGATCTGAAAATTCTTTCTGCACCCGATACAGCTCCTGATGGGAATTCGTTTGCAAGTAATTTAATTTTTTTTTTTAAATTGTTTGGCCACCAGGTGGCATAAGTCTTAATTTCCGCTTCTGATGTATTTGCAGCAAAATATGAGCTTCTAAAATCTCGATTGAAAAAAAGTTTTTTGTGGACCGATACTACTCATGTCGACAAACATTTTATGAGCATTTTCTTCTTGAAATAATGCATGGTTTCTACGCCAGGGGCGTAGATGTATATCTTATTTTTGTCAATATCTCTACTTCTAAAAGTCCGATTTGAAAACATCCTTCTTTGTTGGATAGTGTTTCCGATGCGAAATGTTTTCCTATAAATTCAAAATTTTCAAGTAAATCATAGACTTTATGCTAGGACGTACAATGATAAATTGCGTTTTCTGCTCCTAAAACTTCGATTTGAAAAATTCTTCCTGTATCGCATACAAGACCTGACGGAAAATATTTTTTACGTAATTTCTAATGTTTGGTAAAGAATGGTTTGGCCACCAGGGGTCATAAGTGTTAATTTCTACTTCTGATGTATTTATAGCAAAATCTGGGCTCCTGAAAACTCGACTAAAATTTTTTTTCTTCGACTGATACCGCCCATATGGATAAACCTTTTGTGAATACTTTCCGGTTTTTTAAGTTATCCCACCAAGGGACGTAAAGTCACATCTTATTTTTGTCGATAACTCTGTTTCTAAGAGTTCGTAAGCTCACGATTCCGTTTACAGCAATATCTGAGAGATTAAAGACCCGATTGAAAAACTTCTTTCTTCCGTCAGATACTATTGTTTTCCATACCGGTTCCATTGACTTTGAATAGCTTTGATAAATTTAATTTGCGTCTGAACATATTCAAAAGACGTGCTTATTACACCCGAAAGTTCGGTGTCATCTTTCTTGTTTGTTTTTGTTTTGTCTGACTTCA
The DNA here is from genome assembly GCA_039090855.1 of Macrothele yani. NCBI lineage: Eukaryota > Metazoa > Arthropoda > Arachnida > Araneae > Macrothelidae > Macrothele > Macrothele yani. Next base: position 121,676,583 of record CM076989.1, read on the forward strand.
TCAAACCGTATTGACATAAGTACGCATTTATGCAATAAATTGTGTATATTTGCTCATACCTATGCCTGTTCCTTTCAAAGGTTCACACAAAAGGTCGCGCATAGATTTCGGACATTTTAGGGTATTCAGGCGACAATTTATCTTATCCGTGTAAAACCAATGTCGTTTTGTACTAATTAATTAATGCTCTACAACTTTGTAATTTGAAAATTTGCTCTATCTCTTTTCGTTTTCGATTTGCAATGGCTAACTTCCGCATTTCGCCACTAGAGACGCTGCTGTTGGTTGCATTCGATCGGGCGTATTCGCTTTACTATACCGTTATCTCACTTGTATAACTGTAACTCTCTCCGTTCTCAAGTTATTCCAGGCTAAAGAGACTTTCCTATGCACCCTGTATATGATCAACATCGTATATTTTTTTCTATCAACATATTTTACAAGTGAGAAGAACTTATTAACTGAAGTTCTACTGTAGAATTTCTTAATCAACATATTTATAAATGATCAACATATATTATTAATGATCATCAACTTATGTAAGGACAACATCATATTATACATTTCTTAATGAACGTATTTTATAAATGACCATGTTTTATTAATGAGAAGAACGTATAAACTGAGGTTCTGCTGTTGCTACATATTGGATATAATCGTACCTTCATTGCATTATTTATGAAATAGTCCGTTAAAAAAATGTTGATCAATAAATAAGCATAAACAGTAGTCTACTAAATTGGAAGACATGATTATATGTAGGTACTTAAACGTTTCTTGATATTTTTTAGGAAGCACCTAATTACTCGACAGTTAATTGCAATAATTATTGCGAAGACTCATCGAAACATTTCTAAATCTGTAAGACTGACAAATGCAGCTGAAGTTACAATAAAAAAACTAAAGGAAAGTAAATGAGTTTTCCTAATAACAGGGACACAATGACAAAGTATGAGATCGTATTTGCATTTTTATATTAAAATAAATATTTATATCGAATTTTGGAATCGCAAATTGTATCTTTTCATAAAATGCAAATGTTTCGAATTTTCTGCAAACTGTCAAGTATCAGATAATTTATAAATGCATTCGCGACTGATCATAAATCCCGGCCGTGTACGAGAGCTAATTATCTTGCAAGGATGCTCAAATATTTATTGAAAAGGAAATCCTTCTCCCGTAATTAATAACCCATGTCGAGCGATATTTACGACGAACATTTTGTTTTTCTCGCGGACCAAGCCAGCCAGCATGATCTTGATTATTTATGAAATGCTCTTTACAAAACAATTTTTCCTTCGTGATGGAAATGGTAATAACGGCGATAACGCTTGTTGCTGAAATCATCGATTAGGAGAACTAAACAAAAATTTCTCCGAGTCCTCCCGATGTTTAGTACAAGTTATATGGCATCAAGTGCATCAACATGTCATAATATAAAGTTTCTTAATTAAGGGGGGCATTGATATCAGATAAATGCCGAAATAATCTGCTTCGATCAGCGATACTATATTATTAAGAGAAACAGAACTTTGCTCAAACTCTGAATTAATAAGAACATCATGTATGTGCAAGTATCCTTTAATCATAAAGATATAATTGCTGTTGCAGCAGTCTCTGTAAGAAAAATACATTGGCCACAAAAAGTTAAGAATTGCTCATCATAACAGTACAAGTTAGGAATGGCTTCTTGTAACAGTATTTATAGTAAGACTAGAATGTGCCTAGTCTTACCATAAATACTGTTAAAGAGTATTCAATGAAATAACAAAATAAATATAAATATATTTTAATGTAATTGTGATATGACGTAAGTAGTACACTTGTGAATACATGGCACCAATCACTTTTCAGAATGCATCCTTTTACCTTCACACATTCCTTCAGTCTCTGTGGCCACTCTTCAATAGCTTTACGTAGGGTCTCCACACGGAATGCTGCTATTGCCAGCACCAAAGAGCGTTTGAGACTATCAACACTAGGGTGACTCTTTCTGCAGGCCATGTCCTCTATTTTGGCCCACAATTTATAGTCCAAAAGGTTGAGGTCTGGGTTCCTTGAATGCCAATCAGCTGGAGAAATGAAGTCTGGCAAATTCGCCTGAAGCCACTCCTGGGTTGACATGGCCTTGTGGGCAGGTGTGGAATCCTGCTGAAAGCTCCACTGTTGGTTTTGGAAGAGGGTGTGACTCACATTTTTGACCACTGGCTCCAAAACCCTGTCCTGGTAGACTTTGGCAGATGTTTTCACTCCTTCCTCACAGAAATGGAGATCCATGGTATCCTCGTAGAAGATTCCCCACCAAACCATGACAGAAACAGGATGATGGCTCCTCGTGATACTTGGAGCTTTCTCTTGAGCTTCTCGTGAGGTTGACGCATACACCCAGGGCCGGATTAAGGGGGTCTATATGGGCTATAGCCTTGGGGCCTACCATGACCAAGGGCCCCAAGAGGCATGCCTGGGTAAATAATAGGTAGGTAGGTAGGTAGAGAGTGAGAGAGAGAGAGAGAGAGGTTTATAGAACAGTTTTACTTTTGTTTCGTATGATTTTCAGCTCGTCAGAAACCGGAGCTGGAAGATGAACAGATTCCAAGATAATTACTCACCAAAAATAAAGGTTTCATTTTGCTGTGTACAGCGGGGTCGGCGAGACAGTTTCAGCTTCTTCACTACCATCCACCCACACCTCCCAGTTTGAACTTGGAACCGTTAATGGGAGAAGTCCCCTGTGGCTTCACATTGCATAACAAAAGAGATGTACTAAGAAAAGTATACTGTACTAAATCATTAGAAAATCCAAGACAAAATCTAGGAATCTGAAGCTTTTAACTCATATTCTTGTAAGAACTTTGAAAAATACAGTGATTATCATGAAAACTCTGCAGATAATTTAGTAGTTACAGATTTGTGTTTTGACGGACTTCATAATGAATTTCCGTCATAATTCTTTGAGGGCCCACTCAGATGTCTTAGCCTTGGGGCCCACTTAAATGTTTTAGCATAGGGGCCCACTAAGGTCTTAATCCGGTCCTGCATACACCCTGTCATTTTGGCGTTTGAAAGCCTCTTCAATAGAGAAACGTTTTCATCAGAGAAAAGGATCTGTTTGTGTCGATTGTCGGCGTAACGCTGCAGCAAACAGTTTGCTTTTAGCCTTCTTGGCTGCTTCAATTGAGAGGTGCGGAAGTGCCCTGTACGCTGCCGGTAAGCCCTCGTCCTTAGCTTTTTCCACAGCAAGCGTGACGTCGACATTCTTGAAATGTTCAGCTCACGAGCCATCACTGATTGTTTTCTAACAGGGTTTCGTTGAATACGGACTGCCACTGCTTTCACCAGGCGTGCAGTCCCAACGAGCTTTTCTGGGATGGTACACGACGGTCCCAGTCTCAAGGAATCTGTTTATGGTCCGGTAGACAAAACTTGGGCTGATTTTCAGCTTCTTCAGCATGTTGAAAATCTTGGATGCCGATTTTCCAACTTTGTGCAGCGCTATTACAGCAACACGATTTTCATAATCGCCCCACTCCATGGCAGGTACTTCACAAAATACGTTATCTTCTCTGTGACTGAACGTCCTTGTTCAGTCACAGAGAAGTGACTCGTTCTGGGTGGTGTAGAGGTTAGCATACTCGGGCGCTATCCGGGAGACGCGGTTTCGATTCCCGCTCCAGGAAGACGAAATTTTCACGTTTTCGGATAGTGTTTGGTGTAAGGCAGACGATCCCATCTTACGGATTTATGATGTCAGAAGCTGACTTAATATATCACATAGCACCATGGATTGTCGGGCACCGTGGTGTAAGGCTACAATGTTTCGGTTGCTATGTGTTTCTGGAACGTGGAAAGAGCGATGTATTTGTTTATTTAATGACGCCACATATTTAGAAGATTTTCACTTTGGATCTCGCTCTTTGGATTTAACTGCTACAAATAATATATAGCCAGTGCCGTTAATGCCCACCAGATGGAGACGTCTCAGTAGCTGAGCCCATCTTGCAGATTTATGATGTCAGAAGCTGACTTAAAAACACACATATCACCGTGGATTGTTGGCCACCGTGGTGTAAGGTTAACGCGCTCGGCTAGATATCGAGAGATCCGTGGATTCAATTCCCCGGTGGTGACCGAATAACAATTTTTTGGTTCCTATGTGTTTCTGGAACGTGGAAATAGCGATGTATTTATTTATTTCGGATATTATCTGACATAACATACCATGTCATATTTTTGCCAATAAACGATTCACATCTTAAAAATTTGTATTGTACAATAGTGTAATCCCGTATTTCATTGATATTTCTTTCATTGATCTTTCTTTCATTGATCTTTCTTTCATTGATCTTTCTTTCATTGATCTTTCTTTCTGTTAACGATGCTTAAACGTCGTATCAACATCTCTTTAGGTTTATCCCACACTGATGGTAACACATTCAGTAAACTTCTAGACCAAATGATGAAACGACCAGTTTTCCACTTCTTGCAGGGTTCTTTTATCTGAACTGGCACACCTCATGCTTCGTTGCCGTGATGCTAATTAATATATGTGGTAGCTGTCCCACGCTGATAATCGACCTCCAGTAATTGCTAAATTTGCATACCACCACATTCTCCCAGCGACACCGCGTATCCCTAATTTTTGTGACTAATTTGTTTTCTCAAATGTTGTCAAGATTCTATGACTCCTTACAGAGTTGGGTGTATGTAACGTATATTCTATTTTAACTTTTCTTTTGAGATTCTTTTTACCCTTTCCAAACGTAGGTTAAAGAAGCGTATATGCTCCAGCTTTGTCCGTATGTCCGCACCATAACTCGCGTAAAAATGGTTCGATTTCGATGAAATTTTAGTATGTGGTAGGGACCACCTGGGGACGAACCTTATTGAAAATGGGCGAAATGGGGTAAAAGGTCAGGACATAGGAGCGGGATCTATTCCTTTGCCCTTATGCGTCAAAACGTACGTCAAAATGGTTCGATAGCGACAAAACTTTAACATGTTGTTTCGAAGGTATACTGAACCGGTTCTGTTGAATATAATCGAAATATGGTCAAAGGTCAGGGCACAGGAGCGAGATTTATTCCACAATCATTATTCTTATAACTTGAGTAATAATTTCTGGTATGTTGGAAAGCGTATCATAATCAACGCATTGCATGATTTTACTAACTTGTTCTATGTAAATTTGAATTCGTTCTCTTAGACATTTTCAAACCTTAACGTTATGTCCTTTTCCTCAAACGATAATGACGTGGGCAACAATTCGAGGTGAGAGTGACGTATGTGTGTACTGATAAGAACGTTAGATAAAAGTGCGATGTAGCGGTTGCTTTGGGAGATTGATGTTATTGATGATAGATAAAAAGACGTGCTGTTGATTGCTATTACACTGTGATTTGATGTAAAATCGCTACTATTGTATTGAGTGCGTTATAGAACTGGATTACGATATCATTGGCCAGTGCCAATTTATAAGTGTGGAATAAACTACATGCAAGAAGAATAAATTTATTTGTAAGTAAAATGTTGACCTTTTTCTTGAATGCCTATGAGTACCTTCTAGTATTACACTGACTTTAGTACACATAACGTAATCACCGACGTTAAAGACTAAGTTCTACAGTTACAGCAGAAGGACAATTACGTTATATACAATCCAATCATGGTATAGATTGGGGTATCTTTCACATGACTGAAATATCACTTTGCCGAAAATCAGTGGGTACATTTCAGCAGGTGTCTCATACATTTCAGCAGGTTATCTCTTGATCGAAACATACATTTCAGCAGGTGATCGTTTAAGGTAAAAGTTCATTTCACCGAAAGGTCATTTCATCAAAGAATCAGTTTATCAAAAACTTCAGCTTTTATTATCGTATCTGCTGAAAGGGTTAAGAAAACTGTCCATCAAAACGTTAGCGGACGGTATAAAATCCAAATCTTGATTTCTCCGTGTCTACTTCTTCGTAGGTTGGTCACTCGTCTTTTGAAAGTAATTATAAAGCCCAAGGCTTGAGCCTTTTTCTTTTTTTTTTGAAATTTTTAATGTCGCGTTCATATCTATAAAGTTTACGTAACAAGTTAAGTTAATAATTTTGCACTTTTACACATGCATGAACACTAACTTTTTAGCAGATTTTAATTATTCGTGCTCATATTGTTAGGTTCACATAACAAATCGAGTTAATGAGGCAAAAAGCAGCAACGATATGACCATGTCTACAGTATGTAATCATTGGCTTAGGCCTAAGAAAATGTGTGGCATTTCTAACTTGACTTGGTATGTAAACGTTGTTTATATGAAACCGACAAATTAAAAATCTCTAAAACAGCCTAACGCTTCATAATTAATGTCACAGATCAGATGGATAAGATGAAATCAAAAGTGCAATTTGCAAACTATATCCTATCTGTTTTCATAATCAGTTGTCCTATTCTGTACTACACTTCAACAGGTCACCTAAAAAAATCCAAAGTTTTTGAAAAAATGACTCTTCGGTGAAATGATCTTTCAATCTCTTCTCTCTATATATAAAACAGACTGTGTGTGTGTTTGTCGGTCGTATTTACATAGAATTATTTCAAAATATACTTTATTGGCAAAAACATAGGGAATACAGGCGTACACCTAGAGCGATGAAATTTGTTCTGAAGGTACCTGTAGACATCTTCTGGTGCAGCTTGAAGCGATTTTTTTTTAAATTTGAATTTGATTTTTAGTTATTTAATGTTACGCTTTTCTACCCGATCTGAGTGTGTCTTTGCGCTTTGTTGACATAAACCTGATCACACCGAACGTTAAGGCGTGCAGAAAAGTAATTCACCATAAATTTTAGGCGCTACTTTTGTAGAATCCCGTTACGACTATTTCCATTCGTAAATACATTTACTACGCCCATTTCTGTGAACGTTGTTTGCCGATTGTATTATGACCTTGAGGGCGGAGATGAAACAAAAGAAAATAGAACTTTGTTTTTCAATCTGCGTTATTAATTCAAAAGTGTTATACGTCAGAAAGTTATCATACTGTGACGACGTTGTGAGCTAGAAAATAGAACGTTGTTTTAACGAAATTCTAAAAAAAGAAATGGCTCAAATTTATCGTGAAATACTTATCTTCGCGCCTTCGCGTTGGGTGTGATCAGGTTGTATGTAAAGAAAGCGGTAAATATACACAATACAGACGATGCAGTCAACAACCCAACTGAGTTTCTTAATTCTTTGGAGCCACCTGGAGTACCGTCTGATATTTTAGAGTTGAAGACTGATGCACCGATTATGCTTCTGAGAAATTTGGATCCGCCTTCACTTTGCAACGGCACGAGATTATCTGTCAAGAAACTAATGAAGAATGTTATTGAAGCTTCTATAATGACTGGACAAGCAGCAGGCAAAAACGTTTTTATTCCAAGGATCCCGATCATCTCATCTGATGTCCCGTTTCAATTTAAACGTCTTCAATTCCCGATTCGTTTGAGTTTAGCCATGAGCATCAATAAGGCACAAGGGCAGTCTCTAAAAGTTGTTGGACTGGATCTACACAGTCCATGTTTTTCCCATGGTCAACTGTACGTTGGTTGTTCCAGAGTTGGAAATGGGGAAAATCTTTACATCTTTGCTCCGAATGGTAGGACTGTTAATATTGTTTATCCCGAGGTTCTACAAGAATAAGGTACTTTTCATCTGAATCAATTTCATTGCATAAGCCTTCTGCTTTCAAACTTTTTGAATTATTTACATTGGACGTGACAACTACTAAATAATTCAAATACATTTTTTTATCTTAATATTCTATTCCGGGAAGTTGTACTACAAAGTTGTATAAACATTGATTTACCAGTCTTGATTTAATTGCCGATATAGCTTTTACTTTATACTATCGCTAGCCCGCCAGCGAAGGGTACAACAGGCTAGTGAAATATATTTTAAGGTGAAGCGATCCTTCGCTAAAACGTACCTTTTGATCAAGTGACCCTTCGACAAAAACTACAGTATCTGTTTGGTGAAGCAAATTTCTGTCAGGTGCCCGTTTGGTGAAGTTACCGTCGAGAAAGTGAACCAGACCCTTTAGAATTGCATTTTTCACTGCTTACAATTAGTTGGTGATTTGGTGAAAGGGAGAACAAAATAGCCCTTATGGAATTTCGGAACACGTACACAGTCGTATCAGAATAATGTGACCACCCCCGGAATCAGGGTGTACCCGAACAGGAGCGTCACAGAGCGCACGTGACAAAGTCGACCACACGGAGATATAAGCTGCCGGCCAGGACAGATGAACCATAGTGCGTTACGTGAGTACAATGGGCAGAGGTAATGATTTGACAGACGTTCAAAAAGGAATGATCATCTGCTACCGCGCCAATTTTGGAAGCATCTCAGAAACAGCAGACTTCGTGGCCTGTTAGCAAGGTGCTGTAGTAAGGGTGTACCAAGAATGGACCGCTGGCACACCGAGTATCTCGTGTCGTCATAACTGTGGAGACCCCAAAGGCCATCGTCCCCAGAGGAGAACGTTACCTCCGTCGACTGGTAAAGGGAAATTGACGCGCAACAGTGCAGCAATTGACCACCCAAATGAACCCTGGGGCACTCAGGCACGTGTCCCCGATAGCAGTTGAGCGAATCCTGTTACGCATGAGTCTCCTGAATCGACACTGCGTCAAGGTGCCCATGTTAACCCAGATCCATCGGCAACGACGCGTGCAGTTCCCATGGGACTACCGTCATTGGACAGTGGAAAAGTGGTAAATTGTTGCCTTCTCCGACGTATCGAGCTTTCTACTCCACAGAGGCTATGGGCGGTGGAGGACACGGCGTCAAACACGCAAGAACCAACATCCTGACACGCTTGTCGGTCCAGTAGAGGCGGCTGGTGGGCCTGAGCATGACTGGGCGATGCTTTTCTGGTATGACGTGGGACCGCTGGTACCACTGAATAGGTCCTGACTTGGCGATGCTTTTCTGGTATGACCTGGAACCACTGGTACCACTGGATAGGTCCTGACTGGGCGATGCTTTTCTGGTATGACCTGGAACCGCTGGTACCACTGGATAGATCCTGACTGGGCGATGCTTTTCTGGTATGACCTGGGACCGCTGGTACCACTGGATAGGTCCCGAATGCCAATGGCTACCTGTTCATCATCGCGGACCACATGAATCGCTTCATGTTGGACGTATAGTATACCGTGATGGTGATGCTGTCTACCAACAGGATAATGTGCTGTGCCATGTCGCTAAGGGGGTGCGTGACTGGTTCCAGCAACAGGACAGCGATGGCTCCGTTCTCCCTTCGCCGGCGAAATAGCCCGACTTCAATCCCATAGAGCACTTATGGGATTATTTGGAACGACAAGTTGTTCGACGTGCCGACCAACAATTATGTCACCTCCGGGACCTCCGTGCGGTGCTGCATTCTGAATGGGCATGTGTGCCTCGGACAACCTTCCAGGTCTTCATTACGTCCATGCCACGCCGTCTCGCCGCTGTCGTCCGGGCCAAGGGTGGTTATTCCCATTATTAGATAAGTAGTCATATTATTCTGATACGACCTTGTATAATTTTTAGATTCCCATCTAATTTGAAAGTCACCATTTGCGCTTTAGTGAATTTATAGGAAACCTGAGATGTGAAATGAAATGGTTAAATGCATTCGAAGAAACCGGAAGAAAAGATCGGCTGTGATTCGAAACGTTTTGCATATTTTGATGAGTAAGAAAATTGAATCACGCATGAGCGTGAAAAGAAGCAAAACCTAAAGATCTGCTGCACTTAATGGATGTATAGAAAATGTATTTTAACCAAGGCTTATTGATATTACACTGACCTCGTACAGAACTAACGCCAGCTGCCGAAACGGAGTACATATGACAGCGATAAAATGCTGTGAGCAAAATATTTGCAAATATCTGATAAAAAAAAATCAGCTTCATTGTGTTGAAATTTTCAGAAATTTTCTTAAATGAAAAAAATGAACTGCTCCGCTGTGGATTATGTAGATGTACTTTTGATACCTACTTACTACAGTGGCGCGTGAACTACCCACAAGCAGCGCCGTTTCCAAGATCGTAGTTCCGAGACGCCGTTTCCAAGATCGTAGTTCCGAGGCGCCGTTTCCAAGATCGTAGTTCCGAGGCGCCGTTTCCAAGATCGTAGCTCCGAGGCGCCGTTTCCAAGATCGTAGCTCCGAGGCGCCGTTTCCAAGATCGTAGTTCCGAGGCGCCGTTTCCAAGATCGTAGTTCCGAGACGCCGTTTCCAAGATCGTACCTCCGAGGCGCCGTTTCCAAGATCGTAGCTCCGAGGCGCCGTTTCCAAGATCGTAGTTCCGAGGCGCCGTTTCCAAGATCGTAGTTCCGAGGCGCCGTTTCCAAGATCGTAGCTCTGAGGCGCCGTTTCCAAGATCGTAGTTCCGAGGCGGCGTTTCCAAGATCGTAGTTCCGAGGCGCCGTTTCCAAGATCGTAGTTCCGATGCGCCGTTTCAAATATCGTAGCTCCGAGGCGCCGTTTCCAAGATCGTAGTTCCGAGGCGCCGTTTTCAAGATCGTAGTTCCGAGGCGCCGTTTCCAAGATCGTAGTTCCGAGGCGCCGTTTTCAAGATCGTAGTTCCGAGGCGCCGTTTCCAAGATCGTAGTTCCGAGGCGCCGTTTCCAAGATCGTAGTTCCGAGGCGCCGTTTCCAAGATCGTAGCTCCGAGGCGCCGTTTCCAAGATCGTAGTTCCGAGGCGCCGTTTCCAAGATCGTAGCTCCGAGGCGCCGTTTCCAAGATCGTAGTTCCGAGGCGTCGTTTCCAAGATCGTAGTTCCGAGGCGCCGTTTCCAAGATCGTAGTTCCGAGGCGCCGTTTCCAAGATCGTAGTTCCGAGGCACCGTGCCATCAGAATTTATCCTTTATCAAACTCCGATAATCGTGAGCTTTTCCCAACCCGAACACTTTACTAACCAAAAGTCGGTCCTCGGGTGGTATATATTCTTCTCTGTGAACTTCACCTGCGCCATCGTTCGGTCTCCAGGAGCGTTCATTTCTCTAGGCTGGAGGTAGGCTGCAGTTAATGGCTAATCGGTGTAAGTTGATTTAAATCGATATCTCATGTTTGGCGCGTTCGCATTGAAAAACTATAATCAATATAAACAAGTTAGTAAAATTATGCAATGAATTTATTATGAAACGCTTTCCAACATATTAGAAATCATAATTCCAGTTATTACTCAAGCTATGAGGAAAATAGCTGTGGAATAAATCTCACTCCTGTGCCCTGACCTTTGATCCCATTTCGATGATATTCAACAGAACTGGTTCAGTATACCTCCGAAATAACATGATAAAGTTTTGTAGCAATCGAAGCAATTTTACGTAAGTTATGATGCATAAGGGCTATGGAATAGTTCCCGCTTCTGTGTCCTAACCTTTGACCCCATTTCGCCCATTTTCCACAGGAATCGTCCCCAGACAAGTCCTTACAACATACTAACATTTCATCCAAATAGAAACATTTTTACATAAGTTATGACGCATAATGGCGATGGAAGTGAATCCGTTCCTATGTCCTGACCTTTGACTCCCTTTTCGCCAATTTTCAATAGAGTTTGTCCCCAGGTGGTCCTCTACCACATACTAAAATTCAATCGAAATCGAACCTTTTTTACGTTAGTTATGACGCATAAGAGCAGTTAAATGGATCCCGCTCCTATGTCACGACCTTTGACCCCATTTCATTTATTTTCAATAGGGTTCCTTCCCAGGTATTCCTCTACCATATACTAAAATTGCATCGAAATCGAACGATTTTTACGCGAGTTATCGTGCGGACGACCATACGCATACAACACGTGATGTAATGAGGCAGATGGGAATCGCGATTATCTGCTCGCGTGAGTGTGACGTCATAAAAGTTTAATAGGATCCACACACAACGCGTGATGTAATGAGACAGATGGCGTGACGCGCGCCAACATCTAATGGGATGACGCCACGACACTACACTAAAAACGTGGTATTTCGGAGTGGTTATTTAACTCACTAAACGAATTTTCCTAACGTCGAGATCAAGCTGAATCAAGAAAACAAGAAAACGGTAGGTAAACGACTTTCATCAAAATCCTTTGGCCGTTTTCAAAATAATATTTACATCCATGCAAGAATTGCTCCTTTAAGGTGAACGTCGAGTAATTTTGCTTCCTGTACTTCGAATGGAAAAATTTCTGTACACATTTTCTTCCCAATTAATGCGTTCCCAAGGATGAAAATTTGAACATCGATTAAAATAGCTTCATTTTATAACTTGGAATACTTAATATTTTCTAAAACATAACCATAATTATGCAATCCAACATTTGTTTGTCTACTGACGTCGTCAAAGTACAGGTCGCGTGATCCTTTTTCTGGTTTCAACACCACCAAAGGAAAAGTTATTGATTTTTAATATAAATATGGTTATGTTTTAGAAAATATTAAGTATTCCAAGTTATAATATGAAATTATTTTAATCGATGTTCAAATTTGCATCTTAGGGAACACATTAATTGTGAAGGAAATGTGTACAAAAGTTTTTCCGTTGGAAGTATAGGAAGCAAAATTACTTGACGACCACCTTAATAATATGGGAAAAGGGCGATGTAATGGATCGCAATCCTATGTCCTGACCTTTGATCCCATTTCGTCCATTTTCAATAGGGTTCGTCCCCAGTTGGTTCCCTACGACATACTGAAATTTTATCGAAATCGAACCATTTTTACGCACGTTATGACGCATAAGGGCAATGGAATGCATCCCGCTCTTATGTCCTGTCCTTTGACCCCACTTCACACATTTTGAATAGGTTCGTCCCCAGGCAGTCCCCTACCACGTAGTAAAATTTCATTGAAATCGAACCATAGTTACGCAAGTTCTGACGCATAAGGGCAATGGAATGGATCCCGCTCCTACGTCGTGACCTTTGACCCCATTGGTCCCATTTTCAATTGGGTTCGTCCCCAGCTGGTCCCCTGCCCTATATTAAAATGTCATCGAAATTGAACCATTTTTACGCCAGTTATCGAGCGAACAGACGGACGGATGGAAAAAGCTGGAGCATATACACTTCTTCAACCTACGGTTGGAAAGGGTAAATAGAAATGGTCGGGGATTTAGGAAACATTTCGGGGTAAAATAATTTCGCCTTAAGCGTGTTCGTGTTATTGATGTTACACTGTATTTGTTTTAAAGCAATATGTAGTTGAGTTTTAATATTGTTCGAGTTATTCTGTTTTCTGATGAGAAAACCTGACGCTAACAGAAATAATTCGCTGAAATTTAAGTTTCCAGTTGTTGTGACTCGGGAGGCCTATTTTCTCTAGATACAGCGGCAATGCCTGTACGTTAAAACATCGGTATTCATAACATGCATGGTTTTCAATTGATGGCAATCAGCTAACCTCCGGGACTTAGGAGTTAACAAAGCTGGATTTTCATTCAGGACCGCATCTGGGTCTCCAGCCTTCTAATTTCGTGTTTTAGCAGTAAACTGGCGAGTTATGAATATATGATATATGCCCTTTTGTTCTCTCAAAGATTTAGATATTCCTGTGCTTTGCACCTGATAGTTCACGTAGATTATGTACCAAGTACGAACTCGCATTGTCTCTGAATGGAATGCAAATTCAGCCAATGATTTCGTAAAGGAGGAAAATAGCAGCTGACAAAGTGGACTTATTAAATTCGATGCTTCTCTCACATGAAGAGGAAAATCCATAAAAAATTATAACACGTCACACTTTCTTGGCGGTAAAGGTTATGTGTAAAACTTGGATTCAAAATAACATACCAAACGAAACCGACAGAAACGGTTTCATTCTTTACCAAAAAAAAAAAAAAAAAAAAAAAATGAACGAAGCACCCAGACGTAATGATCAATTCGAGATGAAAATTGGTATGTGCGATGTTTATATTGACAATTTTTCGTTTGCCAAAAAAAAAAAAAAAAAAAAAACCCGAAGCACCCAGACGGATGCGTCCAACCGAAAAGAAAATTTATGTGTGCAATGTACATGCAATGTATCGACAAAAGTCACCGGACACCCCATCAAAAGCAAATGAACGGATCCGCTGCATTTTTAAGATGCGCAGTACACCTGCAAACGGTACAAAAACAAGTCTGCAGCTGACCGCGCTCATATCGCACTGTGATAATTTTTTTCTGATGTCGCAGTGAACTGACTTTGAGAAAGGAAAGATTGTTGGGTGTTATATTAGTGGGTTGTCCATAAGAGAAACGGAGTGGCGTTTAAATATACTTAAGTCAACTGTTTTGGATGTACTTAATAAGTGGAAGACACATGGCGTGCCTGAAGCAGCAAAACTTATCATAAGACCAAAGAAAATCAGTGATAGGGGACGTTGAAGCCTCAGGAGAGTCATTACAGCTAATCGACGGAGTACTGCACAAGACCTCAGTGTACAGGTGAGTACAAATGCTGGAACCTCGGTATGTACACGTACCATTCGTAGAGAACTTCATTCCATGGGTTACCGTGGTCGTGCGGCAGCTCATAGGCCTTTCATCTCCACTCGGAATGTTACTCGTTGTTTAGCATGGTGGAAAAACATTTATTGTGGACCTTACATCAATGGAAACGGGTCTTATGGACTGATGAATCCAGATACACGATCCATCAGTCTAATGGCCGTGTGTGGGTATGGCGGCAGCTGGAGGAACGCTATTTACCACAGTGTACTGTTCCTATAGCCAAGGTTGGAGCTGGCAGTGTACTCGTGTGGGGGTGGTTTTCGTGGAACGGTCCCGACCCATTGGCTATCGTGGACAAACCTGTTAACTAGCACGTCCATCTCGATATTCTGTACAATTATGCCGTACAATTTCTGTGGCAACACTATATTGTACCAGCAGGATAATGCAGCGATCAATACAGCAAGGACTGTTACGGCGTGGTTTGACGATAATTCCATATCGTGTGGGGACTAATCAGCACAGAGACCTGATTTTAATCCCATAGAGCACCCATGGGATGAATTAGAGCGCCGCATAAGAAGTTTAGACCCAAGGCCTACTACTAAACAACAGTTAGCGGCAGCATTATGTACTGAATGGGAGCGCATACCTATCGCTGTGTTCCAAAACCTTGTCGTAAGCATGTCTCGAAGGGTCAGTGCATGCATTAAGACCTAAGGTGGACCGACGCCTTACTAATGTGCATTTGTGTGTCAATAAAAGTTATGCTGTGTTTCCCTTCTAGGTGTCCGGTGAATTTTGTCCATATAGTGTATATACGCACTCTTTGAAAAAAAAAAGAAAAAGAGACCCGAATCAGCCAGATGGATTTATCCAATCGAAATTAAAATTTATATGTGCAATGTACAGAACATATACACACACAATTTGCAAAAAAATAAAATAAAAATAAAATAAAACGAAGTACCCAGACGGAATAATCCAATCGACATGAAAATTGGTATGTGCGATGTACATATACATACTACACAAAATAAAAGTAGCACAAAAAAAACAAAAACAAAAAAATGAAGAACTCAGATGGAATCATCCATCCAAGCGAGATGAAAATTGCTATATTAGGAAACGGCTACCCAGACAGTCACCCCACTGTGTCGCTCCACGGTAATGGCATGATCGGTGCTCTAGCTGGCTCGTCTCCAGACGCGTAAGAGCTGGTCATCAGCACCAAGCGCAAACTGGGACTCATCACTGAAAATAACACCATCCACGTTCATCGGGCCCGTCACCACTGCAACCTGTGCCGACGATGCTCGCTGGTTAGCAATAATCGGCGGGATGACCTCCTCGCATATAGTCCTCGTGTCGCAAGTTGTCTGGCAACGGTCCCAATGACCAATCCCGTACCTGTAGACGACGCAACATTGCCACGGATGGTTGAGAGCGACGAATTTGGTTCTGTTCTTACGGCTCTCACAGTCGCCCGATCTTCGTGTTCTGTCGTTGCCCTCGGCAGTTCACTGTCCGTGTACCGCTGGGTTGTGTGCTCTCCTCGACCCATTTGGTGCCAACATCGTCTGATTACCGCGTTGCTCTGACGAAAATGCCTTACAATACTGCGACTTGACGAATCGACCTCTATCAGCCGCATTGTACGTCTTCCTTTTTTACGCTTTCTAACCTTAGGTTGAAGAATTGTATATGCTCCAGCTTTGCTCATCTGTCCGTCCGTCTCTCCTCACGATAACTCGCGTAAAAATTGCCCGATTTCGGTGAAATTTTAGTATGTGGTAGGGGACCACCTGGGGACGAACCCTATTGAAAATCGTACAAATGGGGTGAAGGGTCACGACACGACATAGGAGCGGGATCCATTCCATAGCCCTTATGCATCATATCTTGCATAAATATGGTTTGATTCCTATGAAATTTTAGTATGTCGTAGGGAACCACTGCGGACGAACCCTGTTGGAAATGGGTGAAGTGGGGTTAAAGGGCAGGACTTAGGAGCGGGATTAATTCCACTCCCCTTATGCGTCATAACTTGCGTAAAATGCTTCTATTGCGACAAAACTTTATCATGTTGTTCCGAACGCATACTAAATCAATTCTGTTTAATATCATCAAAATGGGGTCAAAGGTAAGGACACAGGAGCGAGATTTATCCCACAGCCATTATTCTCATAACTTGAGTAATAACCTTGAGTAATGATTTGTTGTATGTTGGAAAGCGTATCATAATCAATGCATTGCGTGCTTTTACTAACTTGCTTCCTTTTTTTCTTTAGTTGGAGGTTTCCTCTGAAAGGACCACCGTGAGCAACTCAGTGGGCTATAAGGAGTTACCTGTCCCCAATTTAGGGCTACTGGTTCCAGGCAAGAGAGAGAGAGAGCCAGTGCCGTAAGACAAACACAACATCCATACCTCACCGGGTTCGAACCCGGACCCAACTTAGACAAATGATCAGAAGCCACCGCGTAGACCACTGCGGCAGCGTCTTCTCTCTATACGTCTTCTCTCAAACTCGCTCAATAGCTGGGCTTCGTCACAGTCCGTGGAGTTAATTCAACCGCAATCCGCTGTCACAATTTCCCCTGTGTGTGGGCTTTGCTCTTGTGCCGTTCCAATACGCTGTGGAGGATCACTATTTAGTCATTGGTCGTTATGTTTCATCATTTGCATATTCGGCCCTAAGGCACCTTAATGCTGAGTGTTTTCAGGATCGAACGATTTTATCGTAGTGCTTCGTTTTTTTATTGGGAAAGAGTGTAGACCCTGAAAGCACTTCGAATTATTAAATTTTCCTTTTTTACGCTTTCCAACCGTATGTTGAAGAAGCGTATATATGCTCCAGTTTTCTCCTTCTGTCTGTCTCTCAGTCTGTTCATCCGTCCGTCCATCCGCACGATAACTCACGTAAAAGTAGTTCGATTTCGCTGAAATTTTAGTATGTGGTAGGGGACAACCTCGGGAGGAAACCAGCGGAAAATGGGAGAAATGGGGTCAGAGGTCAGGACGTAGGAGCGAGATTAATTACTTCCTCATGCGGCCTAACTTACGTAAAAATGCTTCGATTGCCAAAAAACGTTATCATGTTGTTCTGGAGGTATACTGAACTGGTTCTGTTTAATATAATCGAAATGGGTTCAATGGTCAGGGCACAGGAGCGATATTTACAGCCTGTCACCTGAAGGTTTAAGTGAAGTAATGACAAATGTTGTGAAAAGAGCTCAAATTAGTAAACAGTCGGAAGGCAGCCGTTTAATACATGTAATTTTCCGTGCTTAGTACTTCTTTTTCTTGGTTACTCCGTCCAAGGACTGGTTGTTCAGTTGATGTACAGTGTCTCTCCATTCCTCTCTGTTCTCAGCCGTTCTCTTCAAGTCATAGTATGTCCTAGTATTAGTGTCTTGGAGTAACTCTGCCATAAAACGTTTGCCAGGTCGTCGTCATCCTCTCTTGCCTTAAATTTACGCTTCCAAAACTTTTAGAATCGGGCCTTTATGGCGCAATGTATGTCCTATCCATAACATTCTTCTTCTCTTTAACATGTTGATCAGATTCCTGGGTTTTCCAATTCTCTCCAGGACATCCTCATTAGTCTTTCCATCGATCCAACTTATTCTCTCTATTCTTCTATAGCTCCACATCCCAAATGCCTCCAGCCTTTTCACTTCCCTCTTGGTCAATGTCCATGTCTCAGAACCGTACAGAGCTACTGGTCAAACATATACCTTTAAAATTCTGTTCCGCAGTTTTAGATCTATATTTTTGGATCTAAAAGCCGATTTTGCAAACCCCAGTCTCATTCTAACTTCCTTTTCACATCTCGCATCTTCAGTAGCAATTTGACCCAAACAGCGAAATGATTCAACTTGTTCGATGTTTTGTCCTTCAATATTAAGGAAAGCCTGTTTTGACACCTTCACTATTTCCATTAGTTTTGTCTTATTTTTAGTTATCTTCATTCCATAGATATCTGCATTTTTGCGTATTTTTGACATCATACGCTGCAATGATTTGGCTGATCCTGAAGCTATTGCCTGTTCGTCAGCAAACTTAACGGCCTAAATTCTCTCTCCATTAACTCAAACTCCTTCACTGGCTCTCCACAAAGCCAGATCCATCATAACTCCGGCATAAATATCAAAAAGACCAGGTGACAACTAGCATCCCTGCCTTACACCTTTGTATTTTGCGACTGGATGAGTCATTCCCTCTTGAATTGAAATCAATGCTTCTTGATTTACATAGATATTTTTGATAAGCTGGATACTGTTATCATCCACGCCGAGTCTCTCGAGGATTGGAAAACGTTTTGTCCATGGCACGCGTGTCAAACTCAATAGTTCTTCCAAACATTCATACATATTTTCCACTTCCTGGTCATCATGTCCTGTCGTCGACATGTAGACTTAGAATATCACGGTATCAACAGTTCTTGTAAAAAGTCTGATCGTAATCTCTCAGTGGTTCAATACTCTAACATCCTTTAAGGCAGCCACGGACTGCTTGTCCAACACCAGAGCCACTCCTCGGCCATACTCACTTCCAGAATGAATCACGTGATAGTCGTCACTCTGAAATTTTCCTTCCTCCTTCCATCTAGTCTCAGACAGTCCAAGAATATTAATTTTGTGCTTCTCCATTTCTCTCCTAATATTTTCTAGTTGGCCCACTCTCATCATTGTCCGGACATTCCATGTTGCAATATTTGTGTAGCCATTTCGCATGCTGTCGACCTGAGAAGCCCTGCTTCTTCTCCTGCCGGGCCCAACTCCAAGAACTGCCTCGGGATCAGAGTTACCGGAAACACTCACTCCGTGTTGAGACTTTTCCATTACTGATCACTTGGGAGAGTAATGTGGTAGTTTTCCCTTGCTTTCTACATCGCAGTAATGTAACCTTCTGGTCCACTGGGGCTAGCTTGCATCTCGCCGGAAAGGAGCCAATCGAACTTGTCTTTAGTCTCCAGCCCATTCTGTAAGTGCTGCTTCTCATTTACAAGATTTCAATCGAACATGTCTTTAGTCCCCAGACCATTCTGTAAGTGCTGCTTCACACTTACAGGATTCCAATCGAACATGTCTTTAGTCTCCAGCCCATTCTGTAAATGCTGCTTCCCACTTACAGGATTCCAATCGAACATGTCTTTAGTCCCCAGCCCATTCTGTAAGTGCTGATTCCCAATTACAGGATTCCAATCGAACATGTCTTTAATCCCCAGCCCATTCTGTAAGTGCTGCTTCCCAATTACAGGATTCCAATCAACCATGTCTTTAGTCTCTAGCCCATTCTTTAAGTGCTGCTTCCCACTTACAGGATTCCAATCGAACATGTGTTTAGCCTCCAGCCCATTCTGTAAGTGCTGCTTCCCACTTACATGATTCCAATCGAACATGTCTTTAGTCCCCAGACCATTCTGTAAGTGCTGCTTCCCACTTAGAGGATTCCAATCGAACATGTATTTAGTCCCCAGCTTATTCTGTAAGTGCTGCTTCCCACTTACACGATTTCAATCGAACATGTCTTCAAACCCAGCCCATTCTGTAAGTGCTGCTTCCCACTTACAGGATTGCAATCGAACATGTCTTTAGTCCACAGCCCATTCTGTAAGTGCTGCTTCCCACTTACAGGATTCCAATCGAACATGTCTTTAGTCCCCAGACCATTCTGTAAGTGCTGCTTCCCAATTACAGGATTCCAATCGAGCTTGTCTTTAGTCCCCAGCCCATTCTGTAAGTGCTGCTTCCCACTTACAGGATTCCAATCGAACATGTCTTTAGTCTCCAGCCCATTCTGTAAGTGCTGCTTCCCACTTACAGGATTCCAATCGAACATGTCTTTAGTCTCCAGTCCATTCTGTAAGTGCTGCTTCCCACTTACAGGATTCCAATCGAACATGTATTTAGTCCCCAGCTTATTCTGTAAGTGCTGCTTCCCACTTACACGATTCCAATCGAACATGTCTTCAAACCCAGCCCATTCTGTAAGTGCTGCTTCCCACTTACAGGATTGCAATCGAACATGTCTTTAGTCCACAGCCCATTCTGTAAGTGCTGCTTCCCACTTACAGGATTCCAATCGAACATGTCTTTAGTCCCCAGACCATTCTGTAAGTGCTGCTTCCCAATTACAGGATTCCAATCGAGCTTGTCTTTAGTCCCCAGCCCATTCTGTAAGTGCTGCTTCCCACTTACAGGATTCCAATCGAACATGTCTTTAGTCTCCAGCCCATTCTGTAAGTGCTGCTTCCCACTTACAGGATTCCAATCGAACATGTCTTTAGTCTCCAGTCCATTCTGTAAGTGCTGCTTCCCACTTACAGGATTCCAATCGAACATGTCTTTAGTCTCCAGCCCATTCTGTAAGTGCTGCTTCCCACTTACAGGATTCCAATCGAACATGTCTTTAGTCTCCAGCCCATTCTGTAAGTGCTGCTTCCCACTTACACGATTCCAATCGAACATGTCTTTATTCCCAGCCCATTCTGTAAGTGCTGCTTCCCACTTACAGGATTGCAATCGAACATGTCTTTAGTCCCCAGCCCATTCTGTAAGTGCTGCTTCCCACTTACAGGATTTGATTTCAGAGTTATTCATCTCCTAGGTATTTCTCTTAGTTTAGTTTCTACCCCACGAAGACCTGTCCGGCTAAGGTATCCCTGCTGGTAGTCAAACTACCGCCGGCATAGCTCTCGGTGTTGTCAAAGCACGCAAGCTCCCCTCCCTCCACGACAAGGTAAAGATATCATCGGGGAAAGGGGCACTTAGTTTGGACAAAATTATTTGGACTAATAAATACTTTCCTAATTAACATTTGTGTCAAAAGAAAAAAGAAATGAGAAAGTGACTTTTGTCCCACCCTGTATTTTTCTATTTTCTACAATCGATTTAATATTTTTTGCAATATTAGCTTTATCTCCTGGGACATGGAGGCAGTTTTTATAACCTAAAATCAAACAATTACGAACGATCGTTAAAACGGATGGCTTCCAAGTACTGATAACAAAATTAGTGTCATTCAAAAATAAATTTAAGTCGCGCAAAATGATTTATACACTCATTTCATCTTTCGATATCTCTTACTTTTCTTTTTTTATTGAGTAATTAATAAAAAACCCGGAATCAAATCACTTCTTCAAATAACTTTCATCTGACAGACGGACTTCGTTCTTTGACTGCAATTTTTCTCAGAAGTATTCACCAACATTTCCTGAATTGAATTGTGCTTTGGAATAACGAAGATAATGTTCAAATAATATCAGAAGCTTCGCATGGTTGCTCTGGGAACTAAATATTCAGACAACATCTTGTCGATAGGGAAAGTAGTTATGAGAAATGAGACGTTTGCGACAGCTTGCAGGATCATTTATTTATATGAATAAATTACTCTATCGAACCCATAAACCTGTCTTGATCCTTATTATTTTGCAAGTATTCAGGAAACTTCCCATGATGTTAGAACTCAAAACTTTTAGAAAGATTAATGAACTGATTGAAATATTAAACACCATTGATTTGGGCAAAGTCAGCAGCAATTTACTCCGTAAATGAAATGTATACGGTAAAGAAAGATGAATTCTTAATCTCTTGTTGAACAGCTCAGAATTTTATATATCTCATTTTTGATGTATTTTTTGGTACAGATGTTATAGATCAGTCAATGTGCGTGGAAACTCAAAAACAGGAAAGTAGATAATACAGGGTATCCCAAAAAATACGCAACCTGATAGTAAGCCCAAGAAACACATCAATCAGTATTATTATTAAACCTATATAACATGTTACGTCTGTCTCTAATGCTCTGACGTCATTCAGTACTTGCAGCGCCATCTGCTGTTATCCAGTGGCCGAAATTGGAACTAAGCTCACAGCAGGACACGTAAACTCAAGGTGAAATACTGGAAAATAAAATAAAGTTTGTAAGACAAACGACTTCATCTGTGGCGACACTTACGTGCTCGAACAACTGTCTGCGACGTTTGTTCTGTTACGTAGGTGTTATGTCGGGTTTTATTTCATTTTATTCGCATTGCAGAGTGATTTCATAAAAAGAGATAAAATTGTAAATTAATTTCATAAAAAGGACAAAAATGAACAAGTAAAATTGTAAGAAGGTAAGTGCAGGCCTGGTTTTGATTCACTGTGACCGAAATTTAAAAAAGAAAAATAGATCCCTGAATTGTTTTCTTTGTAGTAGAAGAGGGAAGAAGATAAAGCTGAAAGAAAACGTCGCTTAAATAGAGGACGACAACAGCAATGGCATGCAAACCAATCTTCTAATACTTTGCATCTTGAACGAAGGTAGAGCTAATCGCAGACGAAATGAAACTTTCGAAGAAACACAAGCCAGATATATTACTGATGCTCTTGCGCATGCTAAACGCTGACAGCAAGAAACTCCTGAACAACTACAAGCATGAAAAAATGCAGCTGCTCTCTCAGACGCAATTCACCTGTAGCAAGAAACTCCAGAAGAACTTCAGGCTCGACATGCTGCTAATGCTCACTCACAAACAAATCATCTCCAGCGAGAGGCAATTGAACAAGAATGTTTTGTTCAAGTTCGTGTAATAAAAAATTCAGTCGCAGCTTTTTCATTCGCGCATGGCGCGGGCTGTGAGCTAGTGATGTTAGAAACAAGTAGGTAACACAGCGCTGTACCTAGTAGGGGGCTAGAAGAGCTGGATTGTGAAAATGGCTTTTTTATTTCATTGTAAGCATAAATGCTTTTTCTTATTTTTGCCGTGCATTATATTTTTTTAAAACAAGAAAAATTTAAATGATAACAGCCCAAATGATGAATAACTGGAGATAAATTACTTTTAAAGGTGAATCTGTAGGACCAACTGCGCCAACGATTCTCTTTTTTTAGGTTATTGGAGGCTTAACGATCACCGTGAGCAACTCAATGGGCTATAAGGAGTCGCCCGTCCCTAATTTAGGGTCAGTGGTTCCAGGGAAGGGAGAGAGCCAGTGTCCTAAGACAAAGACAACGTCCATGCCTCACCGGGATTTGAATCCAGACCCATCTCGGATGAATGATCAGAAGCAATGCCTTAGACCACTGCGCCAGCGGGGCTTGCAAATGATTCCCTTCCACATGGTGACAGGGTTTGTTGGTGTTTTAGGTGAGCAATGACAGAAATGCTGTTTCTCCCCCTTCTTTGGTGAAATGTAAAATTCTAAAGAACATCACCAAATAAAACTGGAAGTGATGAGTGACGTAGGTGGAGGCGTAGTTGGACAGAAATCTAAACCCCTGTTCATCATTTGGTAAGTGATTATTAAATGCTAACCTGCTGTTTAAAGGCTTTCAAGTAGTTCGTTGCGCACAAAGAAATGCTGTTGTGGGGACATTTGCACGAAGTTTATCCCTCTGGGAGTTAGAAAATGGTGCTAAAGGGAATTCTTTGCACGTGCGAGCGAGAGAAAGAGAGCTTTCAACATCTCACTCATTGTTTTTCGTCCAATAGGAGTGGTTTTACGATGCTTACGCCGGGGGAGAAGTTTTTTTTTTTTTTTTGTAGGGTTCTTGTGGTCTTGGTTTTTGAGAGGGCAAGGGGTTATTACTATTGACCACAGCAAGAAGTTGCCATAACCGAGTGGGAAAGAAGGAGAATAAGCGATTAATGATGGATAAAAAAAGTGGAACCGAAAAAAAGGAGAAGAAAATGTTAAAATATGGCATCAGTAAATTCCCAATGTCATTGTGTGGATCCACAGAAGAGAGACTAAAAAAAACTAAGAAAAAGAAAGTCATGCTAGTCGGGAGTTTTTTTGGACTTCAGCGAGAAAGAACGCGCAGCTCAGCCACTATCAAGCAAATTCAAAGAATGTGATTTATTTTTTTCTAGTTAAAGAGAGTTATGTTTTATTTCTGCCCCTTTTAATTTCATATTTTGTATTTTGTCTAATTGTTTTTATTTTTTTGCATAATTAATCGCGAATGAAGTAAATTAACAAAATAAGATTAAAAACAAAGGAAAACTTGTGTCTGTACTTCTTGGGAAAATGCAGTTTGTAGTTGAACACAGAGCCCCCAAATATCCCTTCAGCCCACCACCAGTGGACTTCAACCCCCCTAGTTGTGGGACTTGGATACGGCCCTGAGTATGCAACATAAATGCATGAATGAATGCATATATACGTGAAATTCTAGAGTAAGTACTGTAAGTGGCCATCATCTGCCTGAATACAGGTATTAACCCTTTTCACAGTGTTTCTTGCTACTTTTTTTCAACATTTCCGGACGGATATTTGTCCCAGCTTGTTCTGTATTGACCTTCAGTTGTGTCAGGGTTCGTAGTTTGTTTTTATAAACAGTCTCTTTGAGGTAACTTCAGAGAAAACAAAATCCGGCATAGTCAAGTCAAGAGATCTGGATGGCCATAACCTACGACTGTTAACGCGATCACTGAAAAATTATTTCAAGAAAGTGGTAACGGTTGTGCTGGCGAAGTGTTATGTTGCGCCGTCAAGCTGTATCCAACATTTTCGTTCGTCTACTTCCAAAAATGCAATAAACTGAATCAACAGGTGCTGGTATCGTTCGTCAATAACGGTGCCCTTAAGGAAGGAAAGACCAATAATTATTTTACGAAACAACGCGCGCTAAACACCAAACTTCTGCGAATGCAACGCCATTTCATGACGTATGTGGGGATTTTTGCCCCTCCAAAGCTTGCTGTTTTGTATTGTATATTAACGTAGCCGTTCAAATGAAACCATGCCTCGTCTGTGAAAAATAACAAGTCAAGCACATGAATCGCTTCACTCAGAAAATGTCGGAACCGATGACAATATTCTATTCTTTTCTCTTCATCTGGCCCAAAAAAAAGCTGCTGTACGGATTGTATTCGATATAGCTGCAAGTTTAACAGTTTTGTAGCTCGATGAATGGAAGATCTGGCCACACCAGTTTCAGATCATAAGCGCTGTATTGATCCCTGCTATTACCAGAGACTGCTTGGGGACTGTGTACTCTCCACAGTGGTGTAACCCCATCCGGAGGAAGATGGGCTCTTCCAGGATGAAAAGTCTCCTTATCATGCGTGTCGTCTCGTCCAGGAATATGTTATACTTTATGCTGTAAAAGAAATATTGCGTTGTAGAACAGCTCTCTTCAACGGCAGGTAGAAGTCCAGCTAAGCAGAAAGCTTTCCGGTTTGTGACATGACTGCCCCGCAGGTCGCAGATGAGATAAAGGCAGATAGATAGCAGTGAGAGCACAGTCTACTAACCGTCGATGTCAATGTAATCCCTTGATAGTTCTGACATCTTTGCCTTTACCCCTTTTTAAAAATAGATGTTAGAAAGACAGTTCTCCATTCATCTGGGAATTTTTGCACCGGTCAAACATCTTTTAATCAATTGAGTTAACATTTTAAACAACTTTTAATATTCTAACAACTTTCGTTTTATACATTTTATAAATTTTTATAAGTAGTATAGCATATAAGTCAGTATTTGAAAACTGGAGAGTATTAAATAGAAGATTTTCGTGTGCAAATAATTGTGAAAGAAAAAAACTAGACATTAATTTCAAATTCAGACTCCTTCACCCGCTGGCTCTCTCCCTTCCCTGGAACCAGGTCCCTAAATTAGGGTCGGACGACTGCTTATAGCCCATTGAGTTACTCAAGGTGATCGTTAAACCTTCAATCAAACAATCAAAAAAAAAAAAAAAAGGCTCCCCACCCTTGAAATTTCTGGAAACGGCCCTGACCTCAACTAATAATTTTTAACGAAAACTAAACATGAATGTAACAGTTGCTTGTGCCAAAGTTCTTATTTCAAGAGTCTGAACATGACACTACTCTGTATTGGCGTCGTACTAATTCTTCTTGTTCTGTTCTTGATGGCAACCACAATGTTTTTAATTTTAAGAAAGATGTTAGGATTGCACTCAGTTTGCAATCAGATCCGAAAGATGGCAGCATAACTTCGACGAAAACCTTTTTTGAAGTTATTTTTGGAAAATGAACTACCCAATAAGTTTACAATAGGGAAATAACTCGGTAGATGGCGCCAGCACTGTTGGCCAGTTTTGAAATATTCTTGCGGTAATTCATTATGCGCTTTTTTAAAGGTTTTTAGGATCTCGAAGTGACAGTTTGCTGTTGATGTTTTACTATTTGTCAAACGAAGAAGTGGTCTCCGTATTGTACTTAATTGAACGGAAAAGAAGGCTAGCAAGACAAATATTTATGAAAATAAATTTATACTTAACTTTTAACAAATACTTAGATTTAAGATGTGCGACCAGTAGCTCCATCTACAGAGCACATTATCTTTAATATCTTCACTGCATGTCTCCCAAGTCATGTCAAGCTCCATAAGTTCCAAAACTGTTTTTGCACTTCTTTCGAAAACACAAAAAAAAAAAAAAAAGGAGGTGGTCATGTTATCACAACCAGCCAGTCTGTCCGTCCGTCCCCGGATAGCATATACATCGAGAACTCTGATTCCGCTCTCAGAATTTTTTTTTTCTCCATTGTAAAACCTGAGAAGTGAAAATGACGATATTTCTCTGGTGGTTTTTTGATGTAAACTTCGCTTCCGGAAAATGAAGATACTATCGAATTCAGAACATATTTTATTCCATATGACTGATTTTATATACTAGGTCGAAATAATTCTTATTTCTTTCGATACCTTTCAGAACAAGGACCATTTCCCATAGATTTTCTGGACCTTTCCTGTTATCTGCCCGCCACTATTTGACTTCCGAATAAGACCGCTTTCAATTAGTTCCCGATGTCGAAAGTAGAACACAGAGCCCTTGGCAGCAGAGGCGCAGTGAGCACGTGCTTCTCTATGCGTACCACCTATACGCAGTGAGCACGTGCTTCTCTATGCGTACCACCTATACGCAGTGGTGACCACGTTCTTCTAGCCGTTTAATAATTTGTAAACAAATAAAAATCTGCGCATTGGAATTATGTGTGGTCATTTGGGAGGAATCTTCTTTTAACCGTTTGTCTGTGCTAAATTTAAAAAATAAAGCCCTTTGGGGTAGTCATAGGAGCATGTTTGATTCGTACTTATGTTAATTTGTGGCGAAAAAGATTGAAAACTAATGACGATCCATTTTTACAAATTATGAAAGATATCGTAGCGTATTGGCCCCCAGAGTGATATTGGTGCCTAATTTGTAGCTATTTGTTTTCATTTGTTTTCTTATACTGTAATTTTTTTTTCTTTTATATATTTCTTAAACAGTTTAAATTTTATTAAAAAGTGATTAGGTAGGTTTTTGCTATATCGTGAACTACTTTCTTTCATGTTGGGTGTGATCAGGGTTCATGTAAACAAAGCGGAACGATACACTCAAAATCGGGAACTGCTTGAAAGCGTTCTTATTCGGAAGTCAAATATTGTCATTTTATGTAACAATGAACAAAAGCAAATAGTGGCGGGCAGATAACAGGAAAGGTCTGATTTTCTTCTGCAATAGCGTTCAGTTATGTCGGTGGGAGTGCAAATGTATATCAAACTTTCCTCAATACCTCCGATTCTAAGAGTCCGACATGAAAAGTTCTGTTTCCGTAGGATATATTTCGGGAGGTAGTGAATGTTTTCCTACATAATACTTATTTTTTCGGGATGAACTTTTCGAAACTACGAAAATAAATAAGTACTTCTCCTTCGGACGTATTCGGAGCAGTAGCTGTGCTTCTGAAAACCATAAGCGATTCCCGCGGGGGACGACTGGTGCAACCCCCGCCCCCGAAGCAGATTTCCCCTTCAAATGTCCAATATCTAAATAATGAATGTATTTAGTTTTGTGAAATTTCAGTAACAAATCCACAGCTTTTCGTAAAAATAAAACTTGCTGTCAATTTGGAGATATAATGTTCTGTTCTAGCTTCAGCAGAAAAAGAAGAAAAAAAAAAAACAAGAAAAAAACTGGAGGTTCAGAAAGAGAAAAAGATGAGAGCAGAAGTGGAAAAAGATTTTGATTATTCATGAAAAGCAACAGGTGAGCTTTGTTCAGCTTTTTTTTTAGTTTTGTCCGGAATCATCATTAGTGATTCGGAGCAGGAAAAGCCGTGGCATACGGCAAACATTGAGTGAGTGTGGATAGTGTGGCTGAGAGAGCGAAGTACGTACCTCGAATGGGCCATAAACAAAAAAGTAGTAACGCATTTCGTAGCTAAAGTAGTATTGTCTGGCATTATTATTAATAGGGAGCAGGAAAAGCCACCGTGTGCAATAAACTTTGCAGTGTGTGTGTGTGTCAGATACTGTGGGTGACAGAGCGAAGTACGTACCTCGATTGGGACATAAACAAAAACTAGTAACACCTAAGATAGTATTATCTGGCATTATTAGTGTTTAGGAGCAAGGAAAGTCACCGTGTGAGGTTAACTTACTTTGAAGTGTGTGTCAGACAATGTGGGTGACAGACCAAAGTACGTACCTCGATTGGGCCATAAACAAAAACTAGTAACAAATTTCCAAGCTAAGATAGTATTGTCTGGCATTATTACTGCTTGGAAGCATACAAAATTCCCGTGTGGGTAAACTTTGAAGTGTGTTTCAGATAGTGTGGGGTGACAGAGCGAAGTAAGTACCCCTTTTGGGCCATAAACAAAAACTAGTAACAAATTTCCAAGCTAAGATAGTATTGTCTGGCATTATTACTGATTGGAAGCAAATAAAGTTACCGTGTGGGGTAAACTTTGAAGTGTGTGTCAGATAGTGTGGGGTGGCAAAGCTAGGTAAGTACCTCTTTTGGGACTTAAAGAAAAACTAGTAACAAATTTCCAAGCTAAGATAGTATTGTCTGGCATTATTACTTATTGGAAGTAAATAAAGTCACCGTGTGGGGCAATCTTTGAAGTGTGTGTCATATAGTATGGGGTAAACTTTGAAGTGTGTGTCAGATAGTGTGGGGTAAACTTTGAAGTGTGTGTCAGATAGTGTGGGGTAAACTTTGAAGTGTGTGTCAGATAGTGTGGGGTAAACTTTGAAGTGTGTGTCAGATAGTGTGGGGTAAACTTTGAAGTGTGTGTCAGATAGTATGGGGCCATAAACAAAAACTAGTAACAAATTTACAAGCTAAAATTGTATTGTCTGGCATTATTACTGATTGGAAGCAAATAAAATCACCGTGTGGGGTAACCTTTGAAGTGTGCGTCAGATAATGTGGGGTGACAAAGCGAAGTAAGTACCTCTTTTGGGTCATAAACAAGAACGAGTAACAAATTTCCAAGTTAAGATAGTATTGTCTGGCATTATTACTGATTGGAAGCAAATAAAATCACCGTGTGGGGTAAACTTTGAAGTGTATGTCAGATAGTGTGAGGTAACAGAGCGAAGCAAGTACCCTTTTTGGGCCATAAACAAAAACCGGTAACAAATTTTCAAGCTAAGATTGTATTGTCTGGCCTTATTAGTGACTTGAAGCAAGGACAGTCACCGTGTGGGGTAAACTTTGAAGTGTGAGTGAGATAGTGTGAGTGACGGACCGAAGTAGGTACCTCGATTATGCCATAAGCAAAAACTAGTAACACATTTCCAAGATAAGATAGTATTGTCTGGCCTTAGTAGTGATTTGAAGAAAGGAAAGTCACCGTGTGGGTTAAACTTTGAAGTGTGTGTGAGACAGTCTTGGCGGCAGAGCAAAGTACGTACCTCGATTGGGCCATAAACAAAAACTAGTAACACATTTCCAAGCTAAGATAATATTGTCTGGCATTATTAGTAATTAAGAACGAGGAAAGTCATCGTGGGAGGTAAACTTTACAGTGTGTGTGAGATAGTGTGGGTGACAGAGCGAATTTGGTACCTCGATTGAGCCATAAACAAAACTAGTAACAAATGTCCAAGCTGAGATAGTATTGTCTGTCCTTATTAGTGACTTGAAGCAAGGAAAGTCACCGTGTGGGGTAAACTTCAAAGTGTGTGCGAGATAGTGTGGGTTACACAGCGAAGTAGGTACCTGGATTGGTCCATAAACAAAAACTAGTAAAAAAATTTCCAAGCTAAGATAATATTTTCTAGCCTTTTTAGTGATTTGAAGCAAGGAAAGTCACCGTGTGGGATACACTTTGAAGGGTGTGTGAGATAGTGTGGGTGACAGAGCTAAGTACGTGCCCCCATCGGGAAACAAATAAAAACAGGTAACACATTTCCAAAGGGAAATGTTTTCTATTAAAATCACCCACCTGAATAGAAAGGACCAAATTTTATTTATCCAGAGGCGAGATGTAAAAAGCATCAAGTTGGTTTTCTCAAATAGCGGGAAATTGTTCGCCATGAAAATAGGACTGATTTTTCAGTTCTTGTTCGCAATTTGTTATTTAGAAATTTAGAAGGATTTTTTTCATGGCAATTTAAAAAAAAACCTTGCGATGTCACGAAAGGGTAACGTTTCAAGGTTATAGTGTGTGTGTGTGTGTGTGTGTGTGTGTGTGTGCGCGCGCGCCCTTCACAAAATCTCTCTTCTTTTTTAGACCAACCGCTCACCCTAAGATGAGCTTCTAGATCAGCTACTGGTAAAGACTCCTTTGAAAAATTCTTTTTCAGTGTGATACCTCTCGTATAGCAAACTTTTATCTCAGATTTCTGCCTCATAATAGCAATAGCGCATGTTTCATGCGCTTGAGGTGAGTACTAGACATTGTGCCTGGTTTTTTCATATCTCTATTTCTAGCAGTCGCATTTGAAAACATCTCTCTTTTTGTGTGTGATTAGTGAAGAATATTTTGCATATAATTTTCAATGGTCCCTAAAGGACAGTGTTTTTACTAGAGGGTGCAAACCCATATTTCTGTTCGCAACATGCACTTCTCGACATCGAAAAGGCCGCTTCAAGCAGGAACCTCATGGTATGGCATGCAAATTGGTGGGCATGCGTCGAAATGTGGATTATGTTTATAAGTGCAGTTACGAAATAATCACGTGATGGTTGAGGGGGATAAAAGGGCAAAGTGGTTCGGCTTAGCTAAATTTGGTCTTCCTGATCTTGGTATGTAAACTTCTGAACAGAGTGATCTCGGTGGCGAAAGCACGTGTAAGGGATGAAAATGTCGGGTGACGTCATCGAGAATCCTACCATCACACGAGTATTATCGCCAGATGCTTTATCATAAGGCTTCGTACAACTTATTATTCAGTGTGTCGTATTGTGGTGGAAACTTATCGGGATGCAACAACTGTTGGCCGGATGTGGCGACAGTGTCAGGAGGAAGACAACGTACGTCACCTCTGTAGGACTGGTGCAAGCAGGCGGATGTACGAAAGCCTTGATCGCCACATTTGGTGATACATCTCCACAATCCAAAGCGAACAAAACTGGACGAGGTGTATAGGCAGCTTTGGAAACCCACGCCTCGACACAGATTGTTTGAAGCAGGTTTGCACTCTCGCCAGTGATTGCGACGCCATCCACTTACCTCCGCACATCGTCGTGTGAGCTTGGAATGATGTCAAAACAGACATGCGTGCCCCGGACGAATAGAATCGTATCGTATTCAGAGACGAATCTCGCTTCTTTGGCAGGACCGACGCTCACTGATTGAGAGTCTGGAGAAGACATGGCCATCGGGATGACCTTGCTGCTAACCCGTGAGCGTCATACGGCTCCTCATCCTAATGTCATGCTTTTGGGTGCTATCAGTTTCAACAATATTTTATCGCTCGTACGTATAGTGGTCACAGTGACAGCATGGCGATACATCGATCAGGTGCTGCAACCCGTTTTGTTGCTCTATCCCGGTGTTAGCCATGATGCCACGAAGATTCGGTACCCATGATGCTAAGGTGATTAATCTCATAGTAGAATGATATCTCCAAATACAATTAACGACTAAACATCACAATATGTATTATTTGTATAGACGAGAGCATCATTAACATACACAAACTCAATTCAGTTCAGTCACAAGTGGCTTTGGCCCTCTATCTACATTAGTTATTATGGGTATTCGTATGAACGGGAAAACATTGTCGTCGCACAGTTTCTAAACAGTTCAGTCACAAACTGCTTAGTCCATGGTAGTTATATTAGTCATCCTGAGTTTTTGTGAACATGAGAACAACATTGACGTAGCACAGATTCTAATCAGTTCATTCACCAATTGCTTAGTCTATATATTTATACTAGTCACCTTGAATTTTTGTATAGTATAACGTAATGTCTTTTTCGTGAGCAAGACTTTTTCGTTATGTCTAAACCATTACATAAGAAAGCGATGCAATAGTTCCTAATTAAATTTTTACAGCCAGACGAATCGTAAACAGAAGTCAGCTTACGGGAATTATTTCTTTATTTCAGCACTAAGTCAATAGAACATCACACATGGTACTAAAATTGTTAATTTCACATTTTATTTTAATAATCGACGTTTACCACACACATCCACCCACACCAGCAACTGTTATCTCGTCCTTTTATCTATCGTTCTTATCTCAT
The DNA here is from genome assembly GCA_039090855.1 of Macrothele yani. Taxonomy (NCBI): domain Eukaryota; kingdom Metazoa; phylum Arthropoda; class Arachnida; order Araneae; family Macrothelidae; genus Macrothele; species Macrothele yani. Next base: position 121,709,458 of record CM076989.1, read on the forward strand.
ATATTCATACGTCACGTTCACTCTGACCTCAAATGTTGCCAACCTCATTCTCGTTTGAAGGAAAAGATATCACGTTAAGTTTGGAAGTATAAGCAGAACAAACTCAAATTTACATAGGAAAAGAAACTAAAAACGAAAGTTAATTTAGAATATAAGTCACAATAGATGAGAACAACATTGACGTACCACAGTTTCTGATCTGTTCAGTCACAAACTGCTTAGTCCATGGTAGTTATATTAGTCATCCTGAGTTTTTGTGTAGATGTGAACAACATTAGCGTAGCACGGATTCTAATCAGTTCATTCACAAATTGCTTAGTTTATATATTTATATTAGTTATAACGAAGTGAATTTCTCCGTCATTTTTATCCGCGCCGGGGTTCGAACCCGGGTCCACTCATTCCGGAATAAGTTGCTCTACCAATTAAGCTACGCGGACGTTTTATTCTGATTCCTATCTGCCTTTATGTCGTGTGCGTCCTTCTGGCAGGTACGTCACATCTCCTGGTACGTTACATCATCTCCCCCTTATTATTATTTTTTTTTTATTTTTCGAAGTGCTGGAGAAAGGATTCTCATATTTTTCCTATCTCGCGGTGTGGAAATAACATCACACCAATGCGAGATTTTGAACGGTCGGGTCATCCGGATAGTTCGGGCGCCATTATAACGAAGTGAATTTCTCCGTCATTTTTATCCGCGCCGGGGTTCGAACCCGGGTCCACTCATTCCGGAATAAGTTGCTCTACCAATTAAGCTACGCGGACGTTTTATTCTGATTCCTATCTGCCTTTATGTCGTGTGCGTCCTTCTGGCAGGTACGTCACATCTCCTGGTACGTTACATAGTCACCTTGGATTTTTGTATAGATGAGAACAACACTGACGTAGCACATTTTCTAATCAGTTCAGTCACAAACTGCTTAATCCATGGTAGTTATATTAGTCATCCTGAGTTTTTGTATAGATGAGAACAACATTGACGTAGAATCAGTTCATTCACAAATTACTTAGTCTGTATATTTACATTAGTCACTATGAATTTTTGTACAGACGAGAACAGCATTGACGTAGCACAGATTCTAATCAGTTCAGTCACAAGTTTCTTAGTACCTGTATTTATAGTAATCATCCTGACAGTGGTGCACTAGAGAAGAAATTCCTTGGAATTGCGGGGTGAAGTTGGGTAATGGAAACGTAAGAGAAGCAATCAAAATTTACGTAAGAAAAAGTCAACAAAAAGGGAAAGGCAATGCATGTCACAACAATTTGTATTACGCAGTGAAATTGCAAAAACATAAGAAGGGTTACAGAGCTACTGCACTGGTATCTGTGAACGCTAGCAAAATGACAAAGCGCCAGCACAAGTACCTGTGAACGCTAGCATTTCAATTTCAAACTGAGAGCTCACTACTCGATGTAGGAAATTGTCATTATTATGGGTAAAGTTATGCCGTGAGCTGTGATTGCCCTTCACCTAAAGGCATAGCGACAGTCAATAAGAAATGTAACATGAACTCGGTATTTGTGCCTTAAAGTTAAAGGACAGCTCTTTTCTTTTATCCTAACAAGGAACGCTGCTGACTGTCTTTGTGAACGAAATTTAGCTTTCATTTCACATTCCGCGCAATCCAACTGTAAATGTTTCTTGTTTTCAATATTTATATTGAAAACAAGAAGCTTTTGTCGTCTTTGCGGCTGTTTTATTTCAGTGCAGCATCTTATGTTACTCTTGTTGCAGCTATGCAACAGCACATTTCCTCAACAGCCATCTACTTGGCATTTCTCAGTAATATGTGCACTAATCTCTTCTGAATTTCATTCAATTCCCAGAAATTTTAATTTGGAGCTCACTGAATTTTCTTCACCACAACTTCTGACAGATAGAGCCATCCAGGAATTTTCATGCAAGAATTCCACAGAGAAGGTTTAGGCCCTAACCACCTACAGCGGGTCCGCCTTTTTGGGCAAGGCACAGAAACGGAATGAGTGAGAGCAAGTCTGGCGACTTTGACGGAACAAATTGTAAGTGAGAAATAGCACAGTAGATGGCGCCATCGTGCAAGTACGATGTTGCTCATAGAGGGGTGAGAGAAGGTCAGGAGTAGGAAGGATACCCAACGTAACCGGGAGGTCCAACCCAAGGGCCGTCATTAACGTGCTCGTCCGATGCATATTCAGCGATTGTTAGCAAATCACAAAATCTCTGTAAGATCAGCCAAGGATTGAACCTGGGGACCGTTCATTGAGATCCTGACTCACTAACCCCTAAGCCATCCACGGCACAAAGATTTCTTTACATTACAACTTTCACTAATATTGGAAAAACCTTTATATGAAATTCGTGTCAGAATTTGCATTGATTTTCGAAACATTTTCGTATGAAATTCATTCATTCAGTTTTTGCCAATGCTTAAATTGTTCTCATATCGGATTCATTCAAGAATTGTAAATTTTCTTTACTATTTGCACGTGTATATACAGTACACTTTATTTAACACTACATGCCATCAGTTCTTCTTAAGTACTTCACTTAAAGTGCAACAGGAGTCACACAAATAAACTCCAAATAAATAGTTACTTACCGATCTTTTCGTGTATTCTGTGAACACCTCGTGAATACAATTCATGCAGAAAGTTACTTTTCAACAAGCTTGAATTGATCACAATGGTATTAACATTTTCGAAACTAATTAACAAACGTTAGTAGGCAGAACACCTTTAACTTCAAACGTTAAATATATTAAGGGTATGCAAAAGTTTCCGCCGCCATTGCTAAAGGGCGCTACAGGGGTCTAACCGGCGGCGGCTACAGGGGTCTAACCGACGGGGAATACAGGGGTCTAAATGGCGGGAGACCCGTGCTGTCAGTTCGTTAATGGAGCCAAGCATGGCGATCGACGAAGTACATTTGCGGCACTGTTTGTTATTCATTTTTAATTTAGGGAAAAGTGCGGATGAAGCACACGGTTCAATATGTCAGGCGCATGGCGAAACGGTTATGGGCAAGCGGATGTCTCAAGAATGGTTTGCCATATTGAAGAAAGGTGATCTGAGCTTGGAAGACAAACCACGTGCAGGTAGATCGCAGGAACTCTCAGACGAGGAGCTGGAATCGCTATTGCAAGATGATGCCACACAATCGACCACACAACTGGCGAAACGTTTGAAAGTGGCTCAATCGCCAGTGATACGCAGTCTACAGGCCCTGGGGAAGATTCAGAAGATGAGTAAGTGGATTCCGCGCACTTTAACGGGGCGTAATATTGGTGAACGATTGGGCATCTGCATGTCGTTGCTGAAGAGGTTTCAAGGGGAAAATTTCTTGTGGAAGGTTGTCACCATGGATGAAAGATGGGTCTATTACGACAACCCTGTACGCATGCGATCTGGGTCGACCCAAACCAGCCATCAACATCCAGGTGCTGTTGTGTGTGTGGTGGGATATGCACGGAGTGCTGTATTTCGAACTGTTGAAACCGGGGAAACAATTACTGCACAACGATATAGCGATCAGTTGATGAACCTGAACGCCGCCCAGTCATCCTGTTACACGTAAATGCCAGACCACATGTCGGTACTACCACGAAATCAACCCTTGAACAGTTACACTGGTAGGTTCTACCGCACCCGGCTTGCTCCCCAGACATTGCACCTTCAGACTTTCATCTGTTTCGCTCTATGCAACATGCCCTAGCCCAACAGCCGTTCACCACAGTTCCAGAGGTGGAAGATTTCATCACTGCCTTCTTCAGCTCAAAACCCGAGTCCTTCTATCACAGAGGCATTCATTTGTTGCCTGAAAAATGGTAAAAGGTCATTGATGCTAACGGCCAATATTTCATTGAACAAATGTATACTGGTTTCCTGATTGTTCCTGTCTCCTTTCTCCTTAACGGCGGAAACTTTCTTGTCACAACTTTAAGAAGGCCACACTGCTTCCACGATTATAACCTCATACCACCATCTCCACACACGTGTTGGCTGCTGCTTCAACATTATATCTCTTCTAGTTCTTATCGGTCTTATACATACGTCATGCTTTCTGACCTCAGAAGTGTCCCAGCAAAAACAGTCTTGCTGGCCCAGCACTACGTTGCCGCTGCCGAACCGTCAATAAAATGTCCGGGCGGCCAACAGAAGGGCCAGCAGTTCAGGTCAACAGCTGGCACCCCATCAGTTCTCATATGCCACAACAGGGCCATCAGTTGTCCATCACAGGCAGTAGCTGCCACAAGTGGCCCTTCAGTGGCCCTGCAAACACGTGCCAGAAATTATGGCTAGCCTAATGTGGTCCGCTAGTGTACCGGTAGTGGCAGCCGCCAACCACGTGACGTAACTGGTGGCTTACCGAATCTCGTCCGCCAATTTCCCAGTAGTAGCCGTAATAATAAAAAGGAATGTAGGACAACCGCAGTTCCCCAAAGCTACAATTTTTTTTTTCTAAATTTACGAAACTTGTGAATTAACGCACTGCGCTGGGGAAATTTTCTCAACAGATCGGAAAAGCGCCCGCTTGCATCTGAACCAGGGCCGTTTGCGTGGTAGTTGAGCTCTCTACCGACCGGACTAATTTGCCGTGCTCGAGCGTATGCTTAAAGCTGTCTGTTTCGTATGCAATGTGTAATCGAATGCTTCCTTCTTTCATTTTACAATATTGCGAGGTATTTTTCATAAAATTCCGTTTCATGTAATTCATAAATTAATTTTTTCAACGTAACGATAGTTTTCTTTTTACTTTAAGGGAACTTCACTCATTTTCAAGGAGTGTACATAAGAGTCGTTTTCCAAAGTTGTGTACTGTTCTTGTCGTCTTGAAAAGAGATTGTTGAATAAATATATATATTTACCTGGGTTCATGTCACATTCTGTTACATTTTTAACGTTGTGTCTTTCCTTTCCGTTGTCCGAAGCTACATTTGTTTTAAAGAGAAAATATTTTTTATTTTAATTCTCGTTATTTTTAGAAGCGAATTCCTTCCAATCTTGTGTATTCAACCCATAGATGAGTACACAACATAGCGTTGCTTTTTTTTTCTTTCAAATAATTAATAAATTTTGTACGCGTATAATTCTTTGTTTCTTCCAACAAACGTTGTTTTAATGGTTTTCCAGGACATTTGTTTCAAGCGGTTTCAAATATTTACTTGTTATTCATCCACTCCATTCCATGAATTGTTATTCATGGGAATGGAGTGGGTGTAACGTACCAGGAGATGTGACGTACCTGCCAGAAGGACGCACACGACATAGAGGCAGGTAGGAATCAGAATAAAACGTCCGCGTAGCTCAATTGGTAGAGTGACTTATTCCGGAATGAGGGGATCCGGGTTCGAATCCTGGCGTGGACATAAATGACGGAGATATTTACTTCGTTATATGGGTGTATTTCATAGCTGTAATCTAGTATTTCACGGCTTAATCAGATATCTTCGTCGTCGTCAAATGTCATTAGGAAATTAATTTGCCTCTCTACATATGGATTTTTTTCTTAACATTCACTAAAATAACACGATGGCGATAGCGTCGTCTTCAAATAACTAGTACCATGAGAGACACAGCAGGTGTTGCTTCTGCGTATGCGCAGTCCCGTTGCTTCCACCTGCTGTTGGGGTTGCATTGGTTGCCAACAACGGGCCACTAGTGGCACTTGCTTGGAGGCCCACAATTCACGGCGATGCTGCAGGGCCATCAATGGCTCGCCAACTGATACTACCGGGCCGTGACGGACCACTACCGGGCCGTGAGCGGCAGATTTCAGCCAGCAGTGACCCATCCCTGCCAGCTGGTGGCCAGAAGTTTCCCAGCACTTGTGTTTTTGCTGGGGTTGCCAACCTCATTTTGCGAGAGTGAAAATGTAACGTTAGGGTTCGAAAACGCTAAAAGAGAATGAACTCGAATTTACATAAAAATGGTAACTAAAAATGAAAGTTAAATGTAAAGTATACGTCGCAGAGTTATCACTTATATTCCAAGCACGCTGCTTAAAAATCACTCAAGAATTCATATTTTTGAAAAATTCTGACCTGTTATTTTTTTTAAGAATCCTAATTATCTTGATCGAAATTCGTTCGCGAATTATGCATCGGATTTATGACGGTCTCTGATAAATTTTGTTCAATAATAATGAGTTTTCTTCGAAATTTTTCAAATAAACTCTTACAAAATTATTTCAAGAATTAACATTGAAGTTTTAATGAACCTCTTATAAAATTGCTAAAATTAAATATTCATCAAAATTCTTTTGGAATTTTCATGGATATTTTTTTGATAAAATATCTTTAAAAATTGGCTCATAAATGCACTACCCTCGTATTTCACTACATCAGGAGGCGTGTAATTTTATAGAGTATTTTTAAACTGTCGTTTTACCTACCGTATGCTGGAACGCTAAAGACATTTTTGTTTTCTTTTGACACCTTTCTTGAGTCTGAAAAATCGTAGCTCGCGTGGTTTTCACCAAAAAGGTGGTGTCTAAGTGGCCATAAATTTAGGTTTCTCTTTTATTCAACTGTTCTTAAAAATATAAGAAGAAAGGCACGGCCTTTCTTTTTATTTAATGCTGCAGCAGTCACTGCAAGTAATACATGTATATCTACGTCTTTTCTTCCTCTTCTCTGATAAAACTATTAGCCCACTTTCTCACTTTTAATTAATTTCTTAAGCCAGTTCCCCCTTCTTAAATGTTCTGAAGACATGTAAAATACAGTATAATAAATTAAATGTACGGTAGTCCCTTTCTCTGCGCACCCACACATAAAATAGTGATTATTCTGTCAGTCTCTAATTAAACCGTCAATTGATTGTGGTTAATTTTAAGGGATAAAAGTGAATAAATAAATCCATCGCTCTTTCCACGTTAAGCAACGCACAGCAACCGAAAAATTGTTATTTGGCCGTCGTTGAGGAATCGAATCCCGAATCTCTCGATATCTAGCCGAGCGCGTTAACCTTACACCACAGCGGCCAATAATTCACGGTACTATGTGTGTTTTTATTTTTCAGTCAGCATCTGACATCATAAATCTGTAAAATGGGCTCAGCTACTGAGACGTCACCGTGAATTGTTGGCCGCTGTGGTGTAAGGCTAACGCGTTCGGCTAGATATCGAGAGATTCGGGATTCGATTCCCCGACGAAGGCCAAATAACAATTTTTCGGTTGCTGTGCGTTGCTTAACGTGCAAAGAGCGATGTATTTATTTATTCAACTGACGCCACGTATTTAGATGATTTTCACCTTGGATAAAACTGGCTTGGAAACGAGGAGTAGATGCCATTCTTTTTCCCCAAGAGACTGAAACTTGCGATGACTGGAGAAGAGTTATAGAAACTATAGAAAATCTGGGCGAAATATGACTATACAATAATAAATCTAAGGGAAGAGCTTCGTTATGTAGCCCACAAATATCACAAAAAATACTTTTACCTGTTATGCAAATTAATTTACAAATATTTCTGCAAAGCATTGCATGACTTTCGGAAATACACTATTAAAACACAACTCTATGAGTTACTTAAGAGCGTGTTAACCACAATTCCTTACGATGTCCCTATGTACCCAGCATGCATCGACTCCACTAGACCACGGAAAGTGTCCTCAGATTGTGCTTGCCAGGTGGACAGACTGATATCCCGGAGTTAGGAGATGGACAAGCACTGGCGTGGATCGCTGAAGGCTGTGTTCAACTGCATCCCATAAATGTTGGATGGGATTGAAATCGGGAAAATTTGGAATGTCTCGGAAACACACTGAATACTTTCTTCTTGTTTCAAGATTTAATGGTCAAACTGAGCAAAGCAGTGGGTTATATGCAGTCTCCCGTTTATAGTTTAGGGCCGGTGGTTCCAAATATGGGGCGGAATCAGCGCCATCAGACAAACAAGTCATCCAGGCCACATCCAGGTGTCCAACCCAGGATAAAATTTAGTCCACTGGCTCCCTGAAGGTGCAAAATGAGTACAATATCCTTGTGTGACCCGGATTTAACCTGACACTGTGCTCAGCGTCAGGTTAAGTGAAAAGTGCTAGCTGCCACAATTTTAAGCGACTAGATCACCGTAGGAAAATAAGTATGAGATGTAATATAAATCGGTTGATACATTGTTTATGATATGCTCTCACAATATTCCTTCATTTATCCTATATACACTGAAGTGCCAGAAAACTGGTACAGACGAGCTTATGCAAAATACATAGCAACGTCATCTATGCGCATACTTGGTTGCGTCCGCCAGTGAGTATATAAAGCGATAGACATCCTTGCCAGCAGTCTGAGCTGTTTTTAGCATGAGAATGGCAAGTAATAAAGATTTAAGTGATTTTCAACCCGGTGTCGTAGTTGACACTCGTGAGATGGGCCATAGTATTTCAGAGTTAGAAACAAAGTTCGGATTTTCACGGACGACCATTGCAAGTGTGTAACGTGACTACAAGAATTCCGGCAAAACCCCCAACCTACGATACCAGTGTGGCCGTAAAAAGACATTGGGTGAACGTGGCCATCGTCAACTGTCAAGAATTGTTTCACGCGACAGGCGTGAAACAATCTCGCAGGTATAATCGGAATTCAATGTTGGAGCATCAACAAGCATCAGCGTCCGGACTGTGCAACGTACCCTGCACGATATGGTCTTTGGGAGCCAACGTCCAACTCGAGTCCTCTTGATCGGTACACGACACAGAGCTATGCGCCTAGCTTGGGCACGCCAACGCCGCCACTGGACACTTGATGACTGGAAACAAGTAGCTTGGTCTGACAAGTCGCGTTTCCAACTGTATCTGGCAGATGGAAGGATTCGTGTGTGGTGCAAACCCCATGAAGCTATGGATCTCGCCTGTCAACAGGGAACTGTACCGGCTAGTGGAGGGTCAGTAATGGTATGGGGTGTGTTTAGCTGGACTTCACTGGGACCACTGGTTGGTCTACAAACGTCTGTGACCTGCCAACACTTTGTGCGTATCCTTTCTGACGAGGTACACCCGTTCATGTCCTGCCTTCATGCTGATGGGTTGGGTCTATTTCAACAGATCAATGCACCTCCACACAAGTGTCGGGACGCCACATTTTGGTTAGAGGAGCATTCATCTGAGTCTGGGGTGTTGTCATTCCCACCCAAGTCCCCAGATCTGAACGTGATAGAACACATTTGGGAAGCCATGCAACGCATTATCGAACACAGGAATCCGAGACATCGGAATACACCCGAATTTTTGAACGCTCTGCAGGAAGTATGATGTGCATTGCCTACAGCATATTTCCAGAAGCTAGTGGAGTCCATGCCCCCTCGTATTTCTGCAGTCCTGCGCTCCCGTGGGGGGCCTACCAAGTGTTAGACTGGTGTACCAGTTTTTCCTTCAATTCAGTGTATATACATTGGTGTTTAAAATTAAAGGGTAATTTTCATATTCGTACATGACTCAAAGTATTTACGGGGAAATTAGAATAAAATTTGGTGAAGAGGTTTATTATTTCGTTACTTACGTAACTCAAGCGGAAGGAAATTATAATGTTATCATTTGCATGCGTTAATATCATAATCCTGTCATTTAAAGGAGCGAGTAGTCTATGGAACAGTATTTTAAATCATTTGCTTAAGAAATGTGTTTTTTAATATAGAGTAAGACCATCTAAGAAAGCCATGTACGTAGTGCGATCAAAAGGTTCCGAGACTACGTGCGTAGCGTGCCAAAAGATGACAGTATGCGGATTCGCGACAGCTGTCGAGGGCAGTGACCTTCATGAGTCATTGTGCCGAGTGGCGTCGTTCTGTGAACATCGGGAGCTGTGCTACACGATATTTGGTTACCACGTGCAGAAAACAGCTGCGATTTTGGCATGGACTGCAAATTAGAACAGCGAGCGGACATCAAATTCTGCATCAAACTCGGCAAATCAGGAACGGAGACTCATGAAGTCTTCGTTCGCGGGTCATCACTGGGGACGAGACTTGGGTCTACGGTTACGACCCGGAGACCAAAGAACAGTCGTCGCAGTGGAAAAGCCCGGCATCTCCACGACCGAAGAAAGCCCGACAGGTCTGGAGCGTAACCAAAAGCATGTTCATCGTGTTCTTCGACATTCGTGGGGTTGTGCACCGTGAATTGTTCCCCCAGGGCAAGACCGTCACCGCCCTTTTTTACCGCAATGTTCTGCGGCGTCTGAGAGAGGACATTCGCCGAAAACGACCTGAAATGTGGCGCAGGGACGATTTCCTGCTCTATCACGACAATGCAGCAGCTCACAGTGCGTTAGCCAGTTTGGCAACCGCAACAGCATGACTGCCCTTCCTCATCCGCATTACTCACCGGATTTGGCCCCCTGCGACATCTTTCTGTTCCCGAAGATGAAGCTGAAGCTCAAGGGTCACCGTTTTGAAATCGTGGACGAGATCTGGCGCGAATCGCAGACGGTGCTTGACACGTTTCGCAAACAGGACTTCCAGGAAGCGTTCGAACAGTGGCAAAAACGCTGGCAGCGGTGTCTCGCTGCCCAAGGAGACTACTTTGAGGGAGATCATAGCCAGACTTAAGTAACGTAAGTACTTTGTTGTATATCGGCCTAGTCTCGGAACGTTTTGATCGGTTGCTGCTGAAGCAACGACTCCTCATACTATTTATGAGTATTGATGTAGTCTTGAAAGATTAATGACCACTCTTCAGCAAAAGTAGTTGTTCTAAGTTCTTCTCTCTCTAGAGCATCATTACATGCTCAGCGGGATTGAGGACTGGGGATCTGGCTTGAAACTCCATTTGGCGAATGTCTTCTCAGAAAGCCATGTAGTTGAAGCGACTATGCGATGCAATGGCTCCTAATTAGCTGGCATCTCTCTGTTCTGTCAGGCAATCATATAGAGATCGTCCGCGAAAGACATTTGTCATCTATCAGTTCAAGAATGAGGTGGCCTCGTACTGATCGATGACGAACATCGGTCTGTTGAAACTGTCACCATAGTCTTGACAGAAAATTTTGCATAACATTTCATGTTCTGGTAACTTCCTTCTGGTCACCTCCTCCCATCTTATCAATTACTGTCTATCGCTGAAAATCAACCTTACGATATCTTCATGACATGATCGGCTCGACGTACCAGTGAAGTGAAAGCAAGATTTGCCTAAAATACCAATAAGATGCGAGTGGACTCGCTGATGTTTTTAAGGCTATTCCAAATTTTTATATTTTCCCGGATCTCTGCCGAAAGTAAATGCGGGATAATCCTTTGCTTAGCGAAATTTGCATGTTCGCGAATTTTCAGTGCGTTATTTTGCATGCATCTACAGCTGCATTCGTAATTGTAGATTATGCGATGATTTTCAGATAATGTACATGCTAACTAATTGAATGAAGACAACTTAACATAATCTGTAGTGATGTGAGCAATGTAAAATTTTGAGATTATCTCAAAACAATAGGTTATCAAATAAGAAAAAGATAGAGAAAGTTAGTTTTTGAACTATTGCAGGTACACCAATAAAATAAAAAAGAATATACACTATCTACCAACAAGTAATTGGACACCACTGCAATCGACGATATCTGCGGTCCTGATACACGTCACGGCCGCCGCCGTTAAACATCGTGTGGGAAACAACAACGCAACCAGTCGCATGTAAGATGCCATGCAGTTCAGAAATCTCTGATTTCGAGAAAGGTGTAATAATCGGGTATCACAGAAATGGCCGATCCATACGTGACATATCCAGCGAGTTGAAGTACCCAAAATCGACAGTGGCCTACGTGATTGGCAAGTGAAAGATGAGAGGTGACTGTCGGAATGTGTCCCGACACTGCAGACCCACAAAACTGGGAGTTAGAGACCGACGGGTGCTGGCCAGAGAAATTCGGAAGAACTGCACCAAATCGATGGGCGACATCCGCGAGGATTTTCAACAGGCATCCGGGAGTGTTCTTTCAATGAATACCATCCGTAAGGAAGCCCATTTGCTTGGTTATCATGGACGTTCTGCCCCCCACAAGCCTTTGATCACAAAGTCCAATAGCGCTGCTTGGCTAACGTGGTGCAAAGAACGTCTCTAGAGCGACAAATCAAGGTTCACCTTCTACCGTTCGGATGGCAGGGTCTGGGTTTGGCGTCTGCCTGGAGAACGCCTCCTGCCGGAATGTATTTTAACAGTTCTGAAGTTTGGCGGCGGTGGAATTATGATATGGGAGTGTTTCTCCTGGTATGGCACGGGACACTTGGTCGCAATTGCTGGTAGACTGAACGCCGAGACCTACTGCACCATTTTGGATGACAATGCGCTTCCTACGTTTTGGCAGTTTTGCGGGGTGGACCCATGTTACTTTCAGGATGACAATGCCGCCTGTCATGTTGCGAGGTCCACCATGGCTTGGTATGGGGACAATGGGGTTGATCGAATGGACTGGCCTGCGCAGAGCCCGGACCTTAACCCTATCGAGCACCTATGGGACGAGTTGGAGCGTCGACTTAAGGGGTGACCCCACCGTCCGAAATCGGTGAAATAACTGACCTGTCTTCTCCAAGCCGAGTGGAAGAAAATACCGCTAGCCGTCGTACAACGCATGTTTGAGAGTATGCCCCGGAGGGTCGCAGCTGTTATCGCCGCTCGTGGAAGCTCCACCAACTATTGAAGGTGAATAAACTTCGTTCACAGGTGTCCAATTACTTGTTGGTAGATAGTGTATTTTGTTACTTACATATAACCAATTTCAGATTCTTTCTTATAAATTCTCTGTCTTCTTCAGAGCTCATTTTAGGAGACAGGGGTCCGAAGGCTGGGCAGTATTTTGGGGGTCCAGTATTAGTTGTTTCAGGATGAGTGACCAAATTGAAATGCTCAGGAGACAACATTCCCAAAATATGACGAGACAGCCACAAAAATACCTCTGCCACATTGAAGTTTGGTTCATGGAAAAATCAGCTTTAGCAAGATAATGTAAAAACGCATGGTTAAAAAATGGACACCAGTTCAGTTCTGGTTGTTGAAATTATATCAAGGTAGTGGGCAAAATAATATGAACCAAATATCAAGATTAAATGAATTCCTAACGTATGAAAATTTTCCCCAATCACAGATAAGTATAAAATATTTGTAATGTTTTCGTTAGATTTGAGGATGAACGGGGGGAGAAACTGTACAACTCTGTCAATTCTTCAGCCACCCTGCATAATCATAGGACACCTTGAAAATGCGGACCCGGAGCTGCAGCCCCCAGCCTCTCCTTTAAATGCCTTTAACACTGTCTTTCTTTTATCAGTACCTTGCGGTATCTCTCTGTGCAACATTCAGCATGTAACGTACTATGTGCTATGTGCGGTGGTGTACACTGAAGAGCAATTGAATTAGTGACAGCTGGCGTTATGCAAATATCGCGCTGTGGGCGGTTCTGTAAACGGAAACGACATGACGTATGCAGCGATCTGACAATATAAGGAGTGATGCGACGGGAATCAGTAAGAGTCGTACGCAGTATGGGTAAGACGAAGAATCTATGCGCATTTGATTGTGGGCAAATTGTCGGGATCCGACGAACGGGTCACTCCATCTTGCAAGTCGTGAAGGCACTGGAATTGTCAGCAGCCACTGTGTCACGGGTGCACCGTGAGTGCATCAGCAAGGGCCAACTTGCGTGTACAACAGGGTGTGGATGAGCGGGGTCATCGTCAGCGAGCTCGCATTGTAACAGCTGATAGACGGGCCACAGTGCAAGAAATCACTCGGCAATTTAACGCTGGTGAACAAAAACGTGTAAGCAGCCACACCATCCAGAAACATCTCCTCGTTATGGGGTACAGAAGCCATCGTCCCACGAGGGTACCGCTGCTGACCGCACATCACAGGGTACAAAGATTAGTACGGGCGCGGTTACATTGCCATTGGACCCTAGACATGTGTAAGAATGTTGCCTGGACTGATGAGTCGAGATTCACGTTGGTACATGAGGATGGCAGAATACGAGTACGGCGCAAACCACATGAAGCGATGCATCCTTCTTGCCAGCAGGGTACTCTTAAAGCTGGTGGGGGTGGCATTTTCGTCTGGGGACTGTTTACGTGGTCTGAAATGGGACTCCTGGTACGTGTGACATCGTCCCTCACAGGTCAATGTTACCGGGATATCCTGGACGACCATTTGCTCCCATTTGTTCGTCTTCAATATCCCACTGGGGACCTCATGCTGTAACAAGACAACGCAGCTCCCGAATTGTACCCGAATGATTGGATGAACACTCCACCGACGTGACCTCGCTTCCTTGGCCAGCTGGGTCACCTGACCTCAGTCCCATCGAGTAAATCTGGGATGCCATCGAGAGAGTTGTTCTAGGCTCTGACCCCCCTCTATGAAATCTTCGTGAACTGTGGGAGCTTGTTCAGGGGTCGTGGATCCGTATGGCTTCCCAACGCTTCCGGTGTCTTGTCGAGTCCATGCCGAGACGAATCGCCGCCGTCATTAGGGCGAAAGGTGGTGTCACACAGTACTAGACAGGTATCTCGAATTCAATTGCTCTTCAGTGTATCTTGGGTCCAGGACCTGGGCTATCTCACCCGCCCCCAGTACTGTTTTTTTTTATTGCGAAGTTTATTTTTCAGTTAACTAATTGAAGTAACTTTTTCCCTTAAATTTAGGTACACGCTATTGCTATCATAATACGAAATTATTTTGAGGATTAGGATATTAACACTTATTTGCACATGAACTTCGTTCTTCTTCTGTACCCTTTATTTGTACACGCTTTTTATTTTTCATTCCTTTTGGTGAAGTTGAGTGTTACTTCTCCATAAAAAGTTTCTTCCGAGTACTATATCACCTTTAAAAAGAATGTTTTTCTGTATTGACAAAACAGCCAATTTGCTCAAGTTTACATGGCCTTGTGCACCTGTTGCTTCTGCATCTTTAGCTGCTGAAAAATCTCATAATACTGCATCAAAGAGTCCGCGATACTTTTGTTTATATTATGGCTACGTTCCATAGACGGATCATAGTAAGAAATTAAATCTTTCAAGTTGCTTGAAACATTTCGGCAAACTTGTGCAGATTACCGCTAGCAGTTTCATCTTGTTCGTCGGCGTCGTCATCATCATCTTCGTCCGAGGAAATTTTTACAAGTTCTTCTAACTCTTCATTAGTCAACAGTTCTTGATGTCCAATCAAATCTGTTATTTCTTCAGAATATCGACAAATCCTTCACCCCCCAATTTGCTTGGCCATCTGAATAACATGTTTTGGTTCCTTGTTGATGGTAGTAAAACCTTTAAAATCATTGACACAGTCACCCCACAGGGGCCGCAAGCACGCGTTGATTGATTCTTTCGTAGCTCCATTTCCAGTGTGATGTCAATCCAACAGTGGGGCAGACCGCGTATAATTGAATCCGCGTAAAATGCGGTACCACTGTATTTGTTGGTGGTAGGCTTGTTGGTGCCTCCGAGACAACAGCTGCTTGAGTAGTGGAGGTATCGAGAGCTATTGTGTCTAGCATCATGACAGTATACAGTGTTCTTGGAAAAACATCGTCTGCAGAACACAAGAGCGGCTGGAAAACGACCCTGTCTGATAGAGACTGGAGAGCATTAAAGAGGATTGTTACCCGTAATAAGAAGACCCCGGCACCAAAAATTAGTGCAGAGCTCAATCTGCATCTCCAGACCCCAGTATCAACGAAAACAGTTCGCAGGGAACTCCATAAACAAGATATTCATGGCAGAGCTGCTATTGCAAAAGCTATGGTGCCCGGGTAAACGCACAACGGCGACAGCGGTGGTACCAGGAGCGCACAACGTAAACTACCGATGCATCGAAGAGTGTAATAACGAAGGTTAAATATGCCGGGTGATCCAAAAGCCTTGCACATTTTGAAAACGTAAAAAACTCGCGGAATTTTGACAGTAGGGCAACGCGGTTTGCGTAGAAATGATCAGAATGACATCGGGTTTTTTATGAAGTCACATACATTTTTACTCAGTTTACTTACATTTTTCATTGCCAGATGGCGCCATAGGCAAACATGTCTGGGATATTGGGTATAAAAGCAGCAGCTGGGAAGCAACCACAAGTCATAGCAGTCCGTGTCAGTATGCTGTCATTACCGGACAAATCGCTCTTGGTGAAATTTTTCTATTGCAACGCTGAATGTGCGAGTGAGGCGTTGAGAGCCTACCGGTCACTGAAAGGTCATCGCAGGGGGAAAGGACCGATGGAAAGTGCTGCGCTGCGGCGAATGGTGAAAACTTTCGAGGAAACGGGATCTTTGGCAGCACGCCCACGAAGCGGTAGACCACGAACACGTGCTGCTGCAGCAGAGACGATTACGCAGGAAATGGATGTGATTGCAATGTCATCCGCACATGGCGACTCCAGTCCTCGCCATGTTTCTCAGCAAACAGGCATTTCGTACGGGACTGTTTGGCAAACTCTACGACGGATTCCGCACAGATAATACCCGTGCAAACTGCAACGGCATCACGAACTGCAAGCTGGCGATTGTGTGCAGCGGCAGGAGTTTAGAGCATGTTTTCTTTCGACAAGAAGGATGTCGACGAGAACTTGCTGATGAACGGTTTATGGACTGACGAGGCACACTTTTCTCTAAAAGGAGTGGTAAACACGCACAGCTGCCGCATCTGGGCCACGAAACATCCTCGAGCAGTCGTTGAAGCCCCATTTCATTAGCCGAAAGTGACAGTGTGGTGAGGATTCACGGCTTCCTTCATTATCGGTCCTTTTTTTTAATTGAAGAGGTCAGCAGCACCTCCTTCGAAACCGTTTCAGTGACAGGTGCACGTTATGCGAACATGTTACGAACGTACGTTATCCCTAACTGGCAAGAGCGGGATGCAGTGAATCTGTACACATTTATGCAGGATGGAGAACCACCCCACATCGCACGTTCCGTTAAACAACTGCAGCAAGAGACTTTTGGCGCAATTCGTGTGTTGAGCCGACACTTTCCGAAGGCCTGGCCTCCTCGGTCACCAGACCGGACACTCTGCGATTTCTGGCTCTGGGGTTTACCTAAAATCACAAGTGTACAGATGTCGCTCCACTTCATTGGCCATGCTGAAAGATGATATTCGACACCATGTGGCACCTATACCACCGGACGTGCTCTTCAATGCCGTCCATGGTGTTTTCTCTTGTCTTCAGGCAGTGCTAAAACAGGACGGCCATCACATTGAACACCTGGTATAATGATGTGTCAAACCTGGTACAATCAGGTGTCTATTTTTCTCGACACTTCCAACCTGTGGTTGCTGCGCCATCTGGCGATGAAAAATGTAAGTAAAATGAGTAAAAATGTATGTAATTTCATAAAAAAGCCCGATGTCAAAAGGTGCAAGGTTTTTGGATCACCCGGTATAACATCGATATAGTTCACAATTATATAAAACGATTGAAATGTTTTATGATTTAGATTCCGGACTGAAAGGTTATGCAGTAAACGAAAACATATGGCGATAAGAAGTTGAGTTGAAATTGATTGAGATAACGTATTAAAATTTGCTATGATAATTTCTCGGAGTTGATCTCGATTAATCAGATTTTTAAATGTACGGTTTATAGAAATCCGTACATCCGCGTAGATTGCAACGAAATAATTTAAACTGTAAATGCTGAAGTACATAAAAAGGAAATAAATTGGGTGTAACGAAATATTGAATAGTACTGTCCTTGAAATAGTTTGACAAGTTAGCTCTTTCCTGTTGCACTTGATTGCTGCAACAAAGAAACAGTTCCCGAAACGTAGGTTTAGAGACATGTGCGTGACTAAAACTTTAATTTCGCTTCTCGGCGTTCTCTTGGCTTCATTTGTTCACACGATCCTTTCTTTTTATTTTTACAGAAAAACCTTTGATTAGAAAATGTTAGCACAAATAAAAATTTAGCTGGCTGTTTGGATTCTGACCGTTTCCTTTCGAAAAATATAACTTCCAATAAAATTCAGCTGTCCTCACTTTGATCACCAGACGGATTGACGTCACGAGTTGCTGACTTGCAACAAATGATGACGTCACTGTTTTCCTGGACTCAGTTTTCAGCTTCGCTTTGAGGTGAACGATCTTCCCATTTTCGCGCCTGCGCAATGGCATTTTTATTTGAAGGAAAAATAAATGACTCTGCAGGGAGGGTTGAAAAATCTGCTTTCTTGGGGGTTTTTTCCCAAAGACAAAAAAACTCATTACATCTCTCATCCAAACGACTGAAGATTCTAAATAACTATACACTGTGTGTGTGTGTGTGTGTGTGTGTGTGTGAAGCCTGACTTTTACCACAGACGGCACTCATAAAGTACATATGTTTATTTTTTGGCATTAAAACGCTATCATGAATAATTTTCTGTTACTAAATTCCGTATTTGTGGCAATAATAATTTACCAGGGCTTTAAAGGTAAAGCTTCGAAACAAAGATTTCGAAAATACAACCTACGTCCGAAAAGTTGACTCAATAAAGAATATAACAAGAAAGATGACACCGAATTTTCGGGTGTAGTAAGCACGTCTTTTGAATCCGTTCTGACGCAAATTAAATTTATCAAAGCTATTCAAAGTCAATGGGACCGGTATGGAAAACAATAGTATCTGACGAAAGAAAGAAGTTTTTTAATTGGGTTTTTAATCCTTTAGATATTGCTGTAAATGGAATCGTGAGCTTACGTCCCCTGGTTGCAGACTTGTGCGTTAAGAAAAACATGAATTTACATGAGAAACATTTCGCACCGGAAACGCTCTCCAACACCGAAAGAATTTTTAAATCTGACTCTTAGAAACAGAGATATCGACAAAATTAAGATGTGACTTTAAGTCCCCTGGTGGAAAAACCATGCATTATATTAGAGAGAAAGTATTCTTAAAAGGATTTTCCATATGAGCGGTATCGGTCCAAGAAAAAAAATTAATCGAGTTTTCAGGAGCACAGGTTTTGCTACAAATACACCAGAAGCAGAAACTAACACTTATGCCTCCAGGTGGCCAAACCATTCTTTACCAAACATTAGAAATTATGTGATAAATAATTTACATTAGGTCTTGTATGCGATACAGGACTAATTTTTCAAATAGGAATTTTAGAAGCAGAAATAACGCAGAAAACGCAATTTACCTTTGTGCCCCCTAGCAAAAAAGTCTATGATTTACTTGAAAATTTTAAATTTATAGGAAAAACATTTCGCATCAGAAACGCTATCCAACAAAGAAGGAATTTTTCAAATCGGATTTCTAGAAGTACAGATATTGACAAAAATAAGATATACATCTACACCCCCTGTCGTAGAAACCATGCATTATTTCAAGAAGAAAATGTTCCTAAAAGGTTTGTTGACATGAGTAGTATCGGTCTGCAAACGACGTTATCTTCATTCAAGAATTTAGTAGCTCATATTTTGCTGCAAATACATCAGAAGCGGAAATTAAGATTTACACCCCCTGGTGGCCAAAGTATTCTTTACCAAAAATTCGAAATTATATACAAAAGATTTTCCATCACGAGATGTATCCGCTGAAAAAAAAACATTTTCAAATCGGAGTTTTAGAAGAAGAGGTATCGGGAAAAATGTAATTTACTTTTACGCCCCCTAGCGGAAAATCTATGCGTAATTTGAAAAAGAAACTATATCTAAAATACTCTTCGACATAAATGGAATCGAGAGATATAATATTTTTTTCAATCGGATGTTTAGAAACAAATATTTGGAATAAAAGGTAATTTTGAATTCGACATCATCTGCGTTTACGTCCTCTAGCGGCGAAATTGTACATCGTAAAAAAAAACGAAATAAAGGATCATCATTCGCATATCTCAAGCTTCCGAATGCAAAAATGATTTTTGAAATCGGACTAATAGTTGCAGAGATACCGTGGGTACAGACGGACGGACGGACAAACCGATAACATAAGCATGATCTTTTTTTACTAAAAAAACGTGCTAAAAGAGTACTGACGCAATAAAAAATATAAAAAGGTACTGACGCAATAAATAATATAAAAACGTAATGACGCAGTAAATAATATAAAAGGTACTGACGCAATAAAGAATACAAGAAAGTACTCGCGCAATAAAGAATATAAAAAAGTACTGACGCATTAAAGAATATAAAAAGGTACTGACGCATTAAAGAATATAAAAAGGTACTGACGCATTAAATAATATAAAAATGTACTGACGCAATACAGAATATAAAGAGGTACTGACGTAATAAAGAATATAAAAAGTGCTGACGAAATAAAGAATATAAAACGTACTGACGCAATAAAGAATATAAAAATGTACTAACGCCGTAAAGAATATAAAAAGGTACTGACGCCATAAAGAATATAAAAATGTACTGACGCCATAGAGAATATAAAAAGGTACTGACGCAATGACGAATATAAATGAAACGTACTGACGCAATTAAGAATATAGAAAGGTACTAGCGCAATAAAGAATATAAAAATGTACTGAAGCAATAAAGAATATAATACATATTCACAATTAATACTCTGATAACCTTCAAAACACCGCCCTTCTGAATCAACACACTATTTCCAGCGTTTCTGAAGATCCTGAAAATATTTCTGGAACGCACTCTTCGGGATGCATTCAAGTTTTTTTGTCAAGGCTGCTTGGATAGATGTAACGTCTGCATGATACTGTGAGTGGGTACCTCTCCATTCAGAGCTTTATAACTTGGCTTGTGGATCGTACTGCAGCCACCATGTTTCATCTCCTGCAATAATGCCGGAACAAAAATCAGTATCTTCAGCTGCAGTGCCCAGCAGATTGGAAGTGATCGATGAACGAGTCTCCTTTAGATTACCATTTAGAATGCATGGTATCAATCTGGCATTAAGTTTTCGTTTTCCCAGATTCTCGCGTAGAATCTCATGACAGATAGACATACTGATGTCCACCAACTCAACCAAAAGTCTCAGTGTAATTCCGCAATATTTCTTTAAATGACACCTCATCTCTTGGATTTTCCTCGATCCGCACACTGGAGGGACGTTCAGAACTCTGATCATCATCAAAGGATTCCCGTCCGTCAAGGAACCGTGCGTGGCGGGATAATGATATTCCTCGATCAGCTTTTTTTAACGTTCTCTAAGTTCCAATAGCTGATTTACCACGTTTCCAACAAAAATGGATGTTTACTCACTGCTTTTCGAAGACTGAAATGAAAAGGGGCAAAAACGCTTGCTATGACTCCCTTAATGCCCATTGATACCAGTATAAATCGGTCTCCAGCTGTTCGCTGATTGGCGAAGGACTGCTGTCTTCTGGCATACATGTGATATTTTATCCCACTACTCCCAGCAAAAACACAAGTGTTGGCAAACTGCTGGCCACCAGCTGGAAGTGATGCGTCACTGCTGGCTGAAATCTGCCGCTCACGGTCCGGTAGCGGTCCGTTGATGGCAGCGCCATCAGTTGGCAGCCATTGATGGCCCCGCAGCATCGCCGTGAATTGCGAGCCTCCAAGCAAGCGCCACTAGTGGCCCGTAGCTGGCAACCGATGCAATCCCAACACCAGGTGGAAGCAACGGGGCTGCATGCGCAGAAGCAATACGTGCTGTGTGTCTCGTGATACCAGTTAGTTGAAGAAGACGCTATCGCCAGCGTGTTATTTTTGCGGATGTTAAGAAAAAAAAGCCATATGTAGAGATGCGAATTAGTTTCCAAATGAAATGCCACGTCGACGAAGATACCAGATTAAGCCATGAAATACACCCACTCCATTCCCATGAATAAAAAGAAATAATTTCTGTGTAATCTTTCGTTTTAACATACACTAAACAGCTTGAAACACCGGTCCTGGAAAGGCATTAAAAAAACGTTTGTTGAAAAAAAGAATTATACGCGTACAATATTTATCAATTATTTGAAAACGAAAAAAAGAAACTGCGATATGTGGATATAAAAGTTCAGCAAATCAAGGTGCACTTCCGAATATTACAGAAATTTGCGAACTGTTGACATTTTTGCCGTACTTCTCAAGTGTTGTTGTCCATTACTTGTCCGATACGAACACTGGACTAGCGAGCTACTGACTCCTTTATATATACTTCACGACAGGACCTGAACCTTCTGGGATATTCTTGAATTTCATAAAGCTCTCCAACTTCCCACTCCGCGATCATTCTGGAGCATTCTACAAACGTCTAACCGATTCTTGCCGCTTCTAGAAATTTCTACACGACACTTCGGTCTCTGTCTGCTATGTTACATGGCCGACGTTTCTAGACTTAGCTTTTGGCACACGTACTTTTCCATAAACTATTAGTATGTTATTGTTATTAAATGCAAATTGTGTAATTCCATTACCAAATAACTACATTGCGTTTGAAGGGCATTATTAAATAATTGAATTATATCCTCTTCATTGCAATGCATTACAGATTAATTCCATTCCCTTGTGTAAACCATACTTGGGATTACCTTGTAATGCATTACACGTAAATTGTAATATGCACTTCCATTACTTTGTAACGCATTCCTGCCCAACTCTGGTACACAGATACATAACTGTAAGCACGTTCACGTAATAGATTCCACAATCTTTATGTAAAGAGATATTTTTGGAATCTCTGTATTTTACCGGAACTTGGGGAAGATTAAGTTTTCAACGAGAGAGCTCTTTAAAAAAGGAAACTAAAGAAACTTTTTAATCACACTTTAATAAGCTGTTTCATTCATACGATTAAAGCAAATTTTCGGATCTAAATATATTTGAAAGAAAACTTTTCTGCCTCTACCTGATCCTATCCAGAAGAAACCGCAGACACATCTTATATTGATGAACCCTTCGAAGAATTGATACAAACAGTAGAAGTTCAAACGAAGAAAAGAAATAAGTGCTTATCTCACCGAACACATTTACCGTTGCTCAAGAACCCTAGATGACATTTTCATTCGCATGACGTTGTTGAAAAGGAAGCGCAAGGAGGATTTCGTAATGAAGCAACGCAGATATCTGAACTTAAATGCTTTCTGATGAAATAAAGATGTACAACGTAAATGTGCGGGACGAGCAGAAATGTCAAAGCCATATGCGCCTGTCCACCAATCATCAGTGCTGTCTGTTATTATTACGAAGGAGAAGCCGTTCTTTTTTCTTGAAGAACTAAAGTTCAAAACTTCGTTTCCTCTTCAGTTGTGGTAGCTTACATCTTGTATTTAAAAAAAATATATATCTCCAGTTTGCGAAAAGATTTTTCAGGTCGTTCTACACTATGACCACAATAAACAACAACGAAGTAATAAAAAAATAAAGTTCTAAGGAAAACTGTACGCAGTTTTCATGTAAAAGTATTTCAGTGACCGAGATTTCGATTACAAAACAATGTTAATCGTTACTCTCTTCTAATTTGAAATTTCCACGTGTTTATATTCCTCAGTCCTTGATTCAAATTTTTGAAGGAGTAATTTTGTGAAAATTTCCGTTCTTTTAACTCATTTACTAAAGACTTACAGTGCCTTCCTTTTGCTTGAAGACACTTCATTTACCACTTCCACACTTGACTATAAAAACTGGAGAATAACAGCAATGTGCAGGGAACATCAAAGCTGGACATCTGCAAAGTGGTGTGTTCAGATGAGTTCCGTTTTAGGCTGCGCCGAGCTAACGGGAAACTGCGGGTGTGGCTTCGACAGAATGAGGCCATAGCCCCCTCGTGCTATGTCGGCTCTGTTCAAGACGGTGGTGGTTCTGTGATGGTTTGGGGATAATTCTGATGGGACACATTTCGTTCCTTTGTGTGTTTGGAGAGCTCCTTAACACCTACGCGCTACAAGCATATGCTGACTGATAATCTCTACGCTGTCATGGCTTTCGTGCACCTTACGGTTGAGGGTCTGTTGCAGCACAACAATGCTTCGCCCCACTTGGCTATAACCACCAAGGCAGGGCTCGAAGGACACTCATCCGTCCGAGTTTGGAACCATTCAGTAGACAGCACGGTTCCGGATTTAAACCCTGTTGAAACTCTCTGGAATAGCGTGAAACAAAACATCAAATCAACGGATCCTGAACCGACGTCTCGGGAGGAGATGTCGGCAACGCTACAATAGACATGGCTGTCATTATCTCCGGAAATCTTCTGGCATCTGGTGGAGGCGATGACTCGGCGCGGAGTGATTCTGTGCCGTAAGAAAAACAAAACATCCATGCCACACTGGGATTTGAACCCGGTCACATTTCGGACGAAGGCGGCAGCGCTAGAGATGGACCAACACGCTATTCGGCAGAAATCTCTAATGTTTTGTCCATTGAGTGTATATTGTTATATACAAGGTCGAGTCAAAGTTTTGTGACCACCATCTAATATCGAGAGTAACCGCCGTGTGCAGCACGGACAGCAGTTAGACGGGCTGGTATTGACTCAATTAGGTCCTGGAAGGTGTTCACAGGTATGTGGATCCATGCTAACTGCAGTGCATCCGGCAACTGATGGAGGCTGTTTGGTAGAGGATCCACAGAGCGAAAGAAACAATCGAGGTGCTCCCACAGATCCTCAATTGTGCTGCCGTCTGGGGAATTAGGGGGCCAGGGAAGTACTTTGAAATATTCATCGTGCTCTTCCAACCACTCTCGGACATTTCTAGCTGTTTGACACATCGATTTGTCGTGCTGGAAGAACCCATCCTCCCCGGGAAAACAATCAGCATGTATGGGTGTACGTGGTTTACAAGGATGGATTCATAACGAATTCGGTCAATAGTGCCTTCCACAGGTATGAGTGGACCCAGAGAATGCCACAAAACATTCCCCAGACCGTAACGCAGCCCCCACCAGCTTGTGTTCTTGCAGCAATGATTGAAGACTGTTTATTCTCCGATATGTCTCGCCTTATACGCCAACGTCCATCCCCTTCGATGAAGCAGAGATCGTGACTCATCGGAGGAGGCAAACCTTTACCAATCAGCAGAGGTCCAATTGCGATTCTGCCGGGCAGATGTAAACCTTTTCTGTCTATGCACCTTTTTTAACATAGGTGCAGTGGCCATCCGTCTGCATCGGAGCCCCATAAGTAGCGTAGCAGGATTCTCTGAACCATCGTTTCAGACACACTTCCGGCAGTCCTTTGGTTCACTCGGCCAGTGAATTAGTCCACTGTAGGCTGTCGATCGGCCCTCACACACCTTCGAAGCCGACGATCATCTCTTACATCAATGGCAGGTGGTGCTCCGCAGTTTCCACGTCGGTTATTTGCAATGGTCCCATTTCTCCAATTAAGTTACACTTTAACGACAGCAGCAAGCGAACAGTTCATAAACTTCGCTAATTTAGAAATACGGCCACTCTTGATCCGAAAGTCGATAATCATCCCTTTTTGCAAATCTGAATAATCAAAGATCTGTAAAGGCCTCTGACAAAAAAAAAAAAAAAAAAAAAGATCCGTGGAGCTCCGTTTATCCATGACATCAACGGATGATAAGTTTTCAGATCATCATGTAATATGTAGAGGATTTTTCGGTAGGGAGTGTCTGACCCCAGGTCTTAAACAACCCTTAGAAATAGGAAACTTGGAGTTTGGGCTAGAGCGCCCCATAGGAAAGTGACACGGAAGCAAAGTAGAAAGGGGGAGGAAGACGCCCTTATTTATTACCGGGGGGCCAGTACCCGGGGTCCGACGGCTTAACGTGCCCATCCGACGCACGGCGGATATTTAGTGGATCGAGCGTTCGTAGCTGTCTGGGATCGAACCTGAGGCCCTTTCCGTGGCAGTCACGAACGTTGCCCACTCGGCCACCCGCGGCCTGATACGTTTTCAGAATGCCTACAGCACACCTTATATACCCTTCAAGGCAGCTCACGACACGTGCCTTCTTTCATTTGCCACGCGCTGTTCACCTCAAAAACAGGAGGTGGTCACAATAATGTGACTCGACTGTAAAGATATTCACTGCTCGCCACCCAAAATGCTACACCAAGAAGGACACGAGATAGCAAAGCCAGATATACTGGACACATCACAACAGATACAAAGATGAAATGATTGATCTTACAGGCCTGTGTGACTTGCGGAACACGCAGACATCAATAGTTCGTGTGCCCCCATGACTGGCAATAACGGCCGATACACGCCGCGGCATCGAACGAAAGAGGCTTTGGATGTGGGCTTGGGGTATGTCGGTCCAGGTTGCTTCCACACGTTGCCACAGGTCATCAGGAGTAGCCTCGGGTGGTGCTTGACGGACCACTCGGTTACCGATCAGCTACCAGACGTGTTCGATGGGCGACATATCGGGAGAACAGGCGGGCCACGGCAGCAGTGACACTTGGTGGGCCGTGAAGAATTGCTGCACGATGCGTGCCACGTGCGGGCGCGCATTGTCCTGTTGAAACGTGGCCTCTGGCAGGTCTTGTAGGTAAGGGAGGACTACAGACTCCAAAACGTCGGAGATGTAGCGGTCGCTGTTGAGTGTACCGGCGATGCGACCCATAGGGGTGCGGGTGTCATATCCAAATCGCGCCCCAAACCATGACGCCAGGCGACGGACTGGTATGGCGATGCATAATGCAGGCGTCATTCAGTCTCTCGCCGTGGTGCCGCCGCACGCGGATCCGAACATCGCGGTGTTGCAGGCAGGAGCGGGATTCGTCGGAGAAAACAATGTCGTGCCATTATGTAATCCAGGTGCGGCGTTCAACGGCCCACTTCCGTCACACTCGCCGGTGGTGTAACGTCAATGGTAATCGGAGCAATAGGCGCCGTGCGACAAGTCCCCGCTCCTGCGGACGACGTCGAAGGGTACGTGCTGACACAGGTTGTTGCGCAACACACCCTTATTCCTGCGCTCATGTTCGTGATGTGGCGGTGCAAGCCGTCAAATCCCGCCACACAACATGCCGGTGGTGTGCCGCTGTTCGGTGGTGTGCCGCTGCTGCGGCAATCGCTCACGTTCGGTCCGTCCTTCCCTCCAGCACCCACCGAATCCATACTCGCCTCACTGTGGCTGGATGTCGTCTCACACGGGTGCCGATGTCTCGGCACGATAAACCGCTGTCGCGATAAGCCACTATTCGTCCTCTGTCGAACTCCGAAACGTGCTGGAATGAATGCCGTATTGTGCGACGAGGCATCAGGAAGCTTCCCACGCACAGGTCCGGCAGCACAACATAGTTACACTACTTAAAGAAGGGTGCCTTCTACTATAAGAAGGGTGCCTTCTGTGCACCTTCTTATAGTGCTTCTCGGTGGCGTGCCGGGCGCACATAATTTGCATATGCCCTGCAATGCTAATCGAGTGCATGTCCTCTCGCAGGCGACGCATGCTGCGAATTTCAGGCCAATAGGATGCTTCCTTCTTGGTGTTGCATTTTGGGTGGCCAGCCGTGTATATAGTTACATAGCTTGACGATCTCCGGTTAACATCGTGGGCCAGGAGCAACCCTTTCCGAATATGTAGTTGCTCCACAGGAGATTTTGGAACAGGAGCGACAAAGCTAACATAACACCATCCAAGTCTCGAATTCAACTCATCCCTGCGAATTTCCTCGCTATATGGATTTACTTCCGTAGTAAACTGCGCAAATACTTTCTGTTGTACATAAAATATCTTCGAAGCCATTAACATACATTTATTGTTTAATTTTCAGGCGATTAATATCTATCGAAAAGAAATTTCGCTTTCTTTAAAACAACTGATAAGCTGGCTGAAATGCTTATTTGTTTCATTCTTTGTACAAAGTCGTGAAATAACATGTAAAAAGGAAAGTCAAAGATCTGTAAAGATCTTTGGCAAAACAAAAAAAGATCCGTAAAGATGTTTGACAAAAAAAAAAAAAAGATCCGTAAAGATGTTTGCCAAAATATAAAAGAAAAGAAAAATATCTGTAAAGATCTTTGACAAAAGAAAAAAAAAGAATAGTTGAAGATCTGTAAAGATCTCTGTGAACTATTTATATAGTGAAAACACTAGTTTGAGATTTCAACTTTAAGGCAAAGATACCGAGTTCTGAGAGAAATCATTTGTGCTCTGTTACGGCGCAGACAAAGTCCATTGAGGACCCTTTGTGATGTGTTGACTTAGTGTGTAAAGTTCACTTACATTCCTGCTGTTAGGAACATTCGAAGTGATCTAAACATTTCTCTTTGCATTAAAAGCGCCGTTCCATACCCTAGCATTGCACTCTCAACTCCCACACGAGAAATGGTTTCTAACGTCTCGCCAACTACTATTCCACACAGAGCTGCTTATAGTCTATTCTTTCAGGATTAGCGCGAATTTCTCTTAGCAGCGATGCCGAGGCATTTCCCTCACTAATGGGCGCTTCAAGAGCAGAGAAGTGCTTTTCCAAAATATTCGTTCGCGCTACGTTTCAAGGCATCGTTAGGATATCGCTATTTTTCGAGAAAATCTTTAGATTCATTAAATGTTTCTTGTACTTCTCATTCGTTTACTTATGTTCCAGGGTAATATTAATACGATTATTACTTTTTCACATCCCTGCAGTAATAATACACAGTTGAGTCACATTATTGTGACCACCTCCTACTTTTGACGTCAACAGCGCGTAGCCAATGAAAGAAGGCACGAATCGTAAGCTGGCTTTAAGGAGGGTATATAAGGTGTGCTGTAGGCATTCTAAAAACATATCTCTCGTTGATGTCATGAATAAAAGGAACGATTTATGAGATTTACAAAAAGGGGTGATGATCGGCTTTCGGACCAAGGGTTGCGGCATTTCTGAAACAGCTCAGTTTGTGAAATGTTTGGTGTGCTGTTGTGGTTAAAGTGTATCTTAATTGGAGAAATGGAAGTATTGCGAATAAACGACGTGGAAATTATGGAGCACCACGTGCCATTGATGTGAAAAATGATCGTCGGCTTTGATGGTGCGCGAGGGCTGATCGACACTCTACAGTGGAGCAACTAACTGGCCGAATGGACCAACGGACTACCGTAAGTGTGTCTAAAACGACATTTCAGCGAACCCTGCTGCGTATGGGGCTCCTATGGACGGATGCTCACTGAACCTATGCTAACAAAGGTGCGTCGTCAGAAAAGGCTTACATTTGCACGGCAGTATCGGAATTGGGCCTCCGCTGATTGGCAAAGAATTGCCTTCTCAGATGACCCACGTTTTCCTGCTTCATTGAACGGATGGACGTTGGTGTTTAAGGCGAGAAACATCAGAGAACAAACACTCTTCAACCATTTCTGGAACAGCACAAGCCAGCGCGGGCAGCGTTATGGTCTGGGGAATGTTTTCCTGGCATTTCTTGGGTCCACTCATACCTGTGGCAGGCACTATGGACCGAATTCGTTATGAATCCATTCTTGTAAACTACTTATACCCATAGATGCTGATTGTCTTCCCTGGGGCGGATGGGATCGTTCAGCACGACGACGTGTCACACAGATAGAAATGTCCGAGAGTAGTTCGAAGAGCGTGATGAAGATTTCAAAGTACTTCCTTGGCTCCCTAATACCCCAGACGTAAATCCAAGTGAGCACATGTGGGACCATTTCGATCGTGTTGTTTGCTCTATGGATCATCTACTACGCACCCTCCAGCAGCTGTCAGATGCACTGGAGTCAGCATAGCTCCACAAACCTGTGAACACTTTCCAGCACTTTATTGAGTCACTCCCAGCCAGTCTAGCTGCTGTTCGCGCTGCACGCGGTGGTTACTCTAGATATTAACTGGTGGTCACAATAATGTGACTCCACCGTGTAGTTCTTGGTTGAGCATTTTCCCACTGAACAGTGCATTAGATTCCCTAACATATTTTCCATTTCGACAACACTGAAAGTGAGTCAAACCAAAGTAAATGCCGAGGCTGAGGGTGGAGTTGGTGTGGTTAAGGCAATTGTTCAGATGTCCGGAGATTAGCAGTAGATTGGTAAACGTTGGTATGAAACAAGGTCATTCAAAAAGGGCTTGACAACTTTGAACACGAAGAAATTTATTCAGAATACTTACAAACTTTTTGAAGCGTTAATTTGTAGCGAAACACGTGAAGTATTATCCCACATAGTCATTTTGGTTCGATATGACTGCCATTGGTGATACGAAAGACATCCCACGTGAAATCAGGTTCTTTCCAAATCAAAGCAGCACATATGTTGTTACTTCTGCAACTGCGACGGTGATTGGAGTTTTGAATACAGCGAAATTTGCAGGTAATCTTGAAACAAACACTCGATCTTTAATGAAGCTCCATAGGAAAAAATCGAAAGGTGTCCTGTCGGGAGAACGAGATGACCTTGCTCCCGGCTCTGCTTGACCAATCCACCGGTTTGCGAAACGTTTATTCAGGGAATCCCAGATATCTGTACAGCAGTGAGATGGTGCGCCGTCTTGCTGCAAGTGAATGCGTCCGTCTTGGTCATGATCGTCCAACTGCGAAATGAGATAATTTTCAAGCATATCCAGATACACGATACTGTTGATGGGTTTCTCATTAGAAACGGTCCCACGTCGCGCCCCCGAATCTTTAAATGTCTCGCTCTGGTAAAGACGGCTTCTGCTTCAAGTCACGTCTTTTGCAATTTAGAGAAGTAACTACCTTGCCATTTCACAATGCACTGAAGCTAGTAGTGCAGTTGTCGTCGTTTTTTAATTTGTTGTATTAAGCCTCATTTTAAGATTGTGGGGGTTGAGTACCACAATTTAAGGGATATTCCAAACTGTAAACAGTGTGAATAAGATTATGCGCTATCTCATATCTGCCCTTGTAACAGTGACATCCACGAATTTTAGTTCAATTTTTGAAACATTGGGGACTTAACTATCTCTTGATATTTAAGTTAAAATTATAAAAATTCAGAATTGTTCAGTTCTGAATTTCAAATGCGGAAAAACAATTCAGAGCTAAACTTGGTTTCGTTCTCAAAGCTAAGGAACATTACTTCGAAGCGCTGCCGCTGCTATGCTCATGACATACAAAAATCTGGGATTTTCCTCGTAAATGAAAGAAAATTACGAAATGGGAGATGTAAAACTGCATGCTATATTTCGTAGTAAGAAAGGCACTCCGTGAATTTACACTGAACAGGTTTGTGCCTTTTATTCTTGCAGTATATTTTTCTTACTTTTTGACGTACAACTCCATAATTTCAAAGCACTCAAAAGATTTTTGTTCACTTGTCTTAAGCATTGCTGGTAAAAATCCATATGCTCTGTAAAGTCACTATGGCTGATTGAAGCGCAACTTTTCTGAAACGTCCTCCTCGGAATGCTACGAAGAGTGGCATCTATTTTCTAAATAAAAAAAAGACGTTTGAGCCACATTTAGTGTTCGCTCTCACACATTTCCCTTTGTTTTCCTCTGAGTACTTCTTTCTCTCTCTATATGTATTTTTCTTTCCTCCTGCTTTAAATTTTATCTCCCTTGCGTTCACTTCCTATTTCTGTGTACGTATGATCTAACTTCGCCTCCCTTCACCACTCTAACTATTGCTGCATGTCTTTTTCCCTAACTTTCTTTCTTTCTCAATTCGCCTCTCTACCTCTCGCTGTATGGCTTTCTCCCTAATTTTCATTGTCCTATCTTTCCCCCTCTAATTTCTTCCATTTTATTTTCACTTCCTCCCTCTCAGCATTTATCTACTTGCCGCCTCTCTGTGTTCCTCCTTTTCTCTCTTTTTCTTCCACTGTCTATCTCTCTGTTTTTAACTTTCATAGTCTGTTTTTCTCCCTCTCCCTCATTGTCACAGTATTAATCAACCTCACTTTCGTTGTCTTTGTTTTTCCAGCTGAGATTTTCTCCTCTTACTTTCAAATCACCTTTCCCTGCATCACTTTCTCTCATCTTCTTCTCTTCTCCATCCTATTTTCTCTCTTTCACTCGTCTCTTTTTCTTACGGTGTTTCATTCCGTCCTTCCCTTAGAGTCTCACTTTCTCTGGTTTTTCCTCCTTCCGGCTATCGCGCTGCTTTCTCTCTGTTTATCGCTTTCTTTTCACTCACATCTCTATGCCTTTATCTTGGACCAGAAGCGTAGAAATTCTCTAGGATGTTAACTGTCGTAATCGTGAGAATTTCATAATTTGTTTGAAATTCAGTCACAGTCTGGTACCTTAGATTTACAGTTTTATTCACGGTTACTGACAGATAGACAAATCAACTTTCTAAAATACAACGAGCGATATCCGCGCGCTGCCTAACATTTTTCTCAAAAAAAAAAAAAAAAAAGAATTATGCGACAGTGGCAAACTTTCTGAATATGTCTGTTGGAGTGCATCACATTCTGCGTTAGGATTTAGTGAAGCCTTCCGGGGAAGTATTTCATTTTTTGTGATAACCGCCTTTTCATTTGGGGATTGGAAAATGATAGTTCTGTTTAAAAACTTCAAAAAATGAAAGAAAGGAATATTTATGGGTGTCTTCGTATAAATTAAAGCAAGTTGAGCGGAAGACTTTCATCAGTGTAATGAAAAGCCGTGTCATTTCTTACAGTGATTTCCGGATGAGAAATGCCTACCTCCTCCGTATGAATCACAATAAGAATGCTATCCGAATGAAAGTAAAGAAAGCTGATGACAGAAGATGTCCGAACAGCAGGATAAGAAAAAAAAGTCAATGAAGAATGTTCAAGAAACTTTCTCCGGAATATTATTTATGGAGGCTTTGCTCAAGACACCTCCGGAGGGATGCGTTGGGCATGAATTGAGACTAGCTACTCAGAGGTCATTATTACTCCTCCTTAGGAAAGGAAATCGATTTCTTCTACAGAAGCTCTGGAGATAAGAACTGATACAGTTTCATTAAGAGATGTATATATATATATGTGTGTGCATGTCATCCTTAATGGGACATCATGATTTATAAAGGTGCAAAACTCGGAATTAATGAAGCAAACTATTAACATTAAAGTTTGGGTTCTTTTGTTTTAAGATCAAAAGTGATTTTTGTTGGGTTTTTCTCTTTTTACTCATTTTAGAATAGATTCATGACACCCGGTTGTCTCCTGGTGGCTTTAAAGGTGCTTTGAGTTATTTAGTTCTGGTTCTCGCACATCTCTAGAGCTAGCAACCCTAATTTACTGTGATGCCATCTGTAATACCAAAGTTTTGCTATCGGTTCTTTTGCTTTTTCTGCTCTATATTTAGTGCCGTCGGAATGGCTTTTCATGCCTGGTTTTAACACTTCATTTGAAAGAAGAAAAGAAACAAACAAATTTCCCAGTTGCGGCCCGTGACAGAAATTACTGGGGAGGCGAACTATTTCTGAGCCTGAATTCTAATAAGTTTATTATTTTAGAGCGTCACATTCTGCATTATAGTAGATTTCGTTTGATTGGGACACATCGTGACTGTAACACTCTGGCCCAATTGTGGCTGCTCCAGTTATGCGAAACTTTATCCTTTAAGGTTAATTTGAGACGTTCTTTAAGAAATGTCCCAAATAAACGGCTGCCCTGATTAGCCGATGGCCCAGTTAACCGGAATCTTCCTTATTATAATTGTTATTATAATTATTAAGATTCCACCTTTTTCTGAAGAGATGTTTTTCTCTTACTTCCGGGACAGGTACGATGTACCAAGTCTGGCAAGTAATACCGGGTGGTCCAAAAGTCTTGCACATTTTAAAAACGTAGTAACTCGCGGAGTTTTGAGAGTATGGCAAAGCAGTTTGCGTAGAAATGATCAGAATGACATCGGGTTTTTTATGAAATCACATACATTTTTACTCATTTTACTTACATTTTTCATCGCTAGATGGCGCCATAGGCGAACAGTTCTGGTATAGTGGGTACAAAAGCAGCAGCTGGGAAGCAACCACAAGTCACAGCGGTCCCTGTCAGTATGCTGTCATTACCGGACAAAGCGCTCTTGGTGAAATGTTTCTATTGCAACGCTGAATGTGCGAGTGAGGCGTTGAGAGCCTACCGATCACTGAAAGGTGATCGCAGTGGGAGAGGACCGATGGAAAGTGCTGCACTGCGGCGAATGGTGAAACAATTCGAGGAAACGGGATCTTTGGCAGCACGCCCACTAAGAGGTAGACCACGAACACGTGCTGCAGCAGCAGAGACGATTACGCTGGAAATGGATGTGATTGCAATGTCATCCGCACATGGCAACTCCAGTGCTCGCCAGGTTTCTCGAGAAACAGACATTCCATAAGGGACTGTATGGCGAACACTGCGACGGATTCTGCACAGATACCCGTAAAAACTGCAACGGCATCACGAACTGCAAGCTGGCGACTAAGTGCAGCGTTCGCAGCATGCTTTTTTCGACAAATGGATGTCGACGAGAACTTCCTGATGAACGTTTTATGGACTGATGAGGCATACTTTTCCTTAAATGGAGCGGTAACACGCACAACTGCCGAATTTGGTCCACGAAACATCCCCGAGCAGTCGTTGAAGCGCCACTTCAACAGCCGAAAGTGACAGTGTGGTGTGGATTCACAGCTTCCTTCATTACCGGTCCCCCTTTTTTTTGAAGAGGTCCGCGGCACCTACAAAACCGTTTCAGTGACAGGTGCACGATATGCGAACATGTTACGAACGTACGTTATCCCTAGCTTGTAAAAGCGGGATGTAGTGAATCTGTGCACATTTAGGCAGGATGGAGCACCACCACACATCGCACGTTCTGTTAAGCAACGTTTGGCACAAATCGTGTGTTGCGTCGACACTTTCCGGAGGCCTGGTCTCCTCGGTCACTAGACCGAGGAGGTTCAAAATGTGCAAGTCTTTTGGATCTCCCGGTATTTCTTTCTCTCAGTTGTGCCGGAACGTCCTTACTATATTACAAGTGTTCAGGATAGCTGCCTTTTGTAGTTCCATGTAAGTGTTAGGTTGTCTGTATAGAGCTGTGAATAATCTTAGTTACTACTGCTGTGACTGAAAATAATAGGGGACGGTGGTAACGTTCTCCATAAGCCACATTTCCTTGACTTCGTATCGTAGGTCGTTACACTTTGACAGCTTCTCTCCGTGCGTCTTCTGGATGTTGCATGTGTTGGACACGGCTATGTCAATGAGGAATGTTGACTTCTTCTCCTTGTAGACCAGGACGATATCGGGCTGATTGTGGGGATGGTCTTATCTGTTCTGATTGATCAGTCTCAGTACGTCTTGTGGGTGTTTTTCTTTAGAAGCGTTGTTGGCTCGTACTTGTGGTAGGGGACAAGCTCAGTTATAATGAGGTGGTGCTTTCTTGCCAATTTCTGATGGAGGATCTTGGTGACTTGATTGTGCGTGTTCGTGTATTCTGTTTGTGTCAGGACTCTGCACCCTGCTCTGGTGTGTTGGATGGTTTCTGGAGCTTGATGGCGTTGCTTACATGTGTCACTTTCCACTGACGTGTCCATCAGAATATGATTCCGGTAGTTTCTGGTATTTACAACTAGATGTTGTATAGCCATAAGAAAATCTTCGGTCTCTGGGAAGAAAGATCCGTTTGTTACCCATGCATTGGAGGCAGACTTACATCCATTATTATTATTGTTATTACTATTATTATTACCTTTTGTTCGAAATATACAAAACACAGCCTTTGACAAACAGAAATAAACAACAAAATTATCATTGACTAGTGTTGTTGAGCTGATATGAGTTTATATGTATGATGTCCCAAGTAAAGCTGTTCTGTGGGTGGTATATCAGAGAGCTGCAATTTTCTGAAATGATTCATATTTGTTTTGGAAATTGCTCCAAGTGCCCCGATTTAAATGGGAATTACTGTTACGTACGTAGACCATAATCGGATAATTTCTATGTGCAAGTCTTTATATTTATTATGATTATATTATTATTATTATTATTATTATTATTATATTATTATTATTTTTATTATTCGAAATATACGAGTCACAGCCTATGACAAACAAAATAAATAACAATATATCATTGACTGGTACTGTTGAACTGATACGAGTTTCCACCGGAGATCTAGGTATCAGTAAAGAATCGGCATAAAATATATGATGTCCCAAATAAAGCTGTCTTCTGCAGCGGCAACCCAGAAAGCTGCAATTTTTCAAAATGATTCATAAATTTTTTTGACATTGTTCCAAGTGCCCCGATGACAATGGGGACTACCGTTCGGTGTTTAGTCCATAACCGGCTAACTTCTATGGCCAGGTCTCTATATTTAGTCATATTTTCCAATTCTTTTTCATCGACTTTGGCATCTCCTGGGATCGCTATATCAATTATCCAGAATTTCCGATTTTTTATGACTGTTATATCTGGTGTATTATTATTATTATTATTATTATTATTATTATTATCAATTTGTCATATAACGTGTACCGTGAAAAATTCATCAACATTTTATCACAGAAGCACGTTTTACACCCATGAGCCATTATATTATGACCACGCCCATCTTACAGAAATGAGCGGGCCTGGAGACTGAACGGTGGCGCAGGTGAAGTTTACAGAACAGTATATATACTACCCAAAGACCGGCTTTCGGTTAGAGTGTTCGGAGTCAGAATGGGAAAAGCTGCCGATTTATCGGAGTTTGTGATGGCACGGCGCTTCAGAAGTACGATCTCGGAAACAGCGCAGCTTGTGGGTTGTTCTCGTGCCGCTATAGTGAGTACGTATCAAAAGTGGTGCAAAGATAGCCAAAGGATGAACCGTCGTCCAGCCGTGTATCGTCTGTAGCTCATTGTTGCCAGAGGGGAGCGGCGAATGTCGCGCATTGTTCACAGCGACAACAGGGCCACAGTGCGAGAAGTCAACCGCATCTGCAACAGTAGTGATCAGGGCAATATGCCCCAGCACACAGTTCATCGCAGCCTTCTGCGCATGGGCCTGCGTAGTCGGAAACGCAGCCGGTTTCCCCATGATCACCGCACGTCATCGCTAATAACGCATGAAATGAGCCCAAGATCATCGAGATCGGACCGTGGATGATTGGGAGAAATTGGACTGGTCTGACGAATCAGAATTCCTGGTGCATCATGTAGACAGCCAATCGCGGATACGCCGATCACCAACGGAGGCCATGGCACCTGGATGCACTGTTGGGCGGAAACCGGCCGTCAGCGGCGGTGTTATGTTGTGGGGATGTTTTCTTGGAACACTTTAGGCCCCATTATCCCAATAGTACAATCCTTTACAGCTGTCAAGTATCTGAATATCGTCGCGGACCAAGTTCACCCATTCATGGCAACTGTGTTCTCTGTTGATGATAGCCAGTACCAAGAGCATAATGTGCCATACCAAACTGCCAGAATCGTCAAGGAGAGGTTCGAGGAACATGCTGGCGATTTTCTGTTAATGCTCTGGGCTCCAAATTCACCTGACACGAACCTACTCGAACATTTGTGGTTACACTTGATTCGCGCTAAATCACTACTACCCCGAAATGTACGGGAGCTGGAGGACCTACTGTTGACATTATGATACGAGATACCTCAGGATACCTATCGCCACCTCATCGAATCGATACCTCACCGAGAGGCCGCTATTTTGCGAGCTGCAGAGGGTTCTACAGCTTATTAGGTAGGTGGTCATAATATAATTTCTTATCGGTGTATATGTCTTTGAGTCCAACGTTTTGTATGTCTTTGAGGCCTACTTTGCAAACTTTGTGCCTAAAGATATTTCTTTTACCTGTAGGCAATCTCCTCTTAGACCATTTAAGAATTGATAGGCCAGCTACAGTACAAAATTTCTTACTTCTAAATCGATTTTTTACTCAAGAGATTTACAGAAGATTAAAAATAAGACTGAAATCTACGTATTCTTTATCTAAAATGAAGTTCTATATGCATCACTTCCTCAACTGGTGCCAAAAGAAATAAAAATGGGTGTTGAAGGCGCCTTCACAAAGCATTCATCCAACTAGCAAAACAGAAAGCTTACCTTATATTACACTGCCCAACACACATTTTGGTACCTTGAAAGTTAAGCCTATTCTTGGATATATTTTCGACGCTGATTCCAATAATGGCACCAGGTTTGCCCTATCAGTTCTAGTTTTGGAGATAGGGCATACCCCTCTATATGCTGATTCCATCGGTCATCCGTAAAAATACGGGATCCTACATCCCATGATCAGCTATTTTTACATGATCTTGACAAATATTGATACTTTATACATGCTATTAGAACAAACACATATTACTAAATCTGCATATTTCAACACCAGAGCATATAAAATGATCAGTCATTCAACATATGATAAACGTCTGTTATAGGACTTTCTAGAATGAGATCTACAAGGACAGTCCCGCTGAAGGTTCCAGCAGTAATCTGCCATCATGTGGGTATCCCACCTACACTGGTATCTGACTTCCATAGTGTTTATGTCCTGGTGAAGCTCTTCGCTTAAATTACCAAGGTTTTCTGGAATGCGATCTAGGTGGCTGTGTAGGTAATGGACCTTGATGCTCATTATACAGCCGAGCTTATTAAAATTGAAGAATAGGTCCTCAGCTAATTCAGAGTAGTTTTTTGCGATGTGTTTGTCAAAAAGGTTTTTGACAACCAGAACAAACGCAGTCCAAGCACGCACAAGACTCAGTGTTGTCCATTGAATCTATGAAATATGGATCGTTTACAAGCTGGCTTATCTGGGGACAATTGAAAATCCCTGCTTGCAGTTTTTCTGTGCTCAGTCTACGAAATGTACGTGATAAATAGCCAAAGCACAAACTTTCTGTGTTCAACGCCTTCAGAAATTGTTTCATTAGGCCTAGCTTGATACGTAAAGGTGGCAGGATGATTTTGCCTCTGCTTACCAAAGTTCCTTAATGACATTTTGTTCTCTACGTACCATATCTTTCCTGAGGGGCCACACTTTTCTTATCCAGTGGTCGTATTTGGCTCTGCTGTCCCAAAGACATATAAAGTACGAATATTTTGTGTAGCCACTTTGCTGACCAAGGAGAAAGTTCACCATCTTTAGGTCTACACAAATCATCCATTGATGTTCTTGATACTTCAAGTTTTCCAAGACTAGAGAGATTGTCTCGTACGTCTCTGTCATACTGGCTGAGTGACCAATTGGAATTGAGACATATATGTTGCCCTTGTGTAAAAGAACACATTTTAAACTCCGCTTGGAGCTATCAATGAAAAGGCGCCATTCATGTGGCATGTATGATGATAGACCCACTTCACTGAGAAGGCGACTGACATCATTGCAGAACACAAGATTGTTGTCCTTAGAGAAAAAGGGCAGCGAATCCTTTTCCCTGCTACGGAGAAACGTAATGTTGGATGCAGATTGAAGTAAATTATTTTCATTCAACCTGGAGGTCAGCAATTCTGAAGACTCCTTTGAGAGATTCAGATCCCTGATGCGGTCACTCAGTTCATGTGGGTTAAAAGGTTGAGCACTTGATGAAGTTCCTACGAAATCACTGTCACTTTCACCACTGCTGTTATCTTGTATGCGATCAGACATGCTCGATTCCTGATCCTCTGGTAGGTTGATGAAAGATGGAATGGGTACCTCATTTGAGTGTGGATGCAGTCGTCTTGTTGAATCGAGGTCAAGAGATGTCCAATTGCTTCGATTGATGCCCTTGGTGTTGAGAAGACAAAACTATCAGCCATCATGGTGGTTTTTAGGTTCCCTCCACACCATTGGTATTCCAAATTTCAGAGAGCTCCTTTTTCCATTTGTCCACTGCCGTAAATGCTCCGTGCAAGTTTTGCATACAATATGGGGAGCCCACGACATATCTTAGTCTCCAAACTGAACACCAAATTAACCAAGATATGCCCTTGGTTAACGACATATCTTAGTCTCCAAACTGAGAAATATCTTAGTCTCCCACGACATATCTTAGTATCCAAACTGAGAAATAGGTTTCCTACTTTCTTTAAGGGTGTACTCGCCACAAATGTAGCAAAAGTCATCTGGATGATTCAAGCAACTTCTTCGTGGGGAAATCATGGCGTCTACTCAATCTGGAAACACAATAGATCACATTAGATTATCTGGTTGTATATTTGTTCACAAACCCACAATTGGACTAACAGACACTGGCTTTACACTCATAAAATAACAATATACACTGACTTTACGCACATAAAATAACAATATTTCTGCACATCAGCATATAGGGCGGATATGTCCTATCTTCAAAACTGGAGCGGGTGGGGGAAAACTGATGCCGTTTATGGAATCAGTTCCCCAATTATACCCAAGGATAAGTCTAACTTCAGAGGCACCAGAAAAATAATTTTTTTGTTGGGCTGTGAATTATCTTACAATGTTCACACTTTGTTCTGATTTCCATGAACTTCAAACAAAATTGTATTCAAAACAGAAACGCTTCAAACGTGTTTTCTTTTTTGTCATATGTTTCTATTGTTTCTTGAGCAGTGAAAAGGAATGAGCAGGCTGTATGCAAAACACCCTAAGTTTGGAACTATTTGAAAACTTAGAGCTACAGATGTTCACCTAAACAAAAGATGTCCAAACTGTATCCTGCGGGACACTAAGAATTGTGACGCGCGAACACGGCGATTCTTCTAAAAATATATAATGTTTAAAAAATCTGATGGGATTCGAAAGTCACTCTTCTGATAGAGAAGATCCTGTCTGACCTCTTTGAAGAGGAGCTAGGTGATGTCACTTTCAGTGTGCGTCGAGGAGAGATCATGTTTTTCAATTCCGGGGATCGCTGTACTTTCTGATGATGAACCTCATTCCGCCTTCTAGCGAGAAGAAGATTTTTAATCTGGGGCTCCAGGAACGGGAGACATACGTGGTCGTATCAGAATAATATGGCCACCATCGGAATCACAGTGTACCCGCCCAAGCGCGTCAAATATCGCACGTGACAAGGTTGACCACACGGAGACATAAACGGCTAGCCAGGACGGATGATGCATAGTGCGTTACGTGAGCAAAAAGAGCAGAGGGAGTAATCTGTCTGACGTGCAAAAAAGAATGATCATCGGCAACCGCGCCAAGGGTGGAAGCATTTCACATTTCATGGGCTGTTCGCGAGGTGCTGCAGTAAGGATGTAGGAAGAATGGACCACTGGCACACCGAGTACCTCCCGATGTCATATCAGTGCAGCCTCAAAGGCCATCGACCTCAGAGGAGAACGTCGCCTCCGTCGACTGGTAAAGGGCAATCGACGCGCAACAATGTAGCAATTGACCAAGTAAATGAACGCTGGGGCACCCTGGTACGTGTCCCCGATAACAGTAAAGCGAACCCAGTTACGCATGGGTCCCCTGAGTCAACGCTGCGTCAAGGCGCTCATGTTAACACAGATCATTCAACAACGACGCCTGTAATTTGCATGGGACTACCGTAATTGGACAGTGGAATGGGGGAACAGGTGGCCTTCTGAGACGAATCGAGGGTTCTACTGCACAGAAATGACGGGCGGTGGCAGATACAGGAGACCCAACACAGGGATGCGCTTGTCGGTTAAGTACAGGCTGACGGTGGCAGTGTGCATGGATGTTTTCCTGCTAGGACCTAGACATAGAGCCCATCGAATGGTACAGAGGTAGAATCTTAATAAAAATTTACCCTGGTAGGGATTTTGTCTAACAACAGGAAAAAGAGCCCTGTCATGTCGCTAAGGGGAAAATGAGCCATTCCCTGTCGCTGGTTCCAGGAAGACAACAGCGATGTCTCCGTTTTCCCTCAGCAGGCGATATTGCCAGACTTCAATCCCGTAGAGCACTTGTAGAGCACTCACAGGTTCGACGTGAGGACCCACAATCACGCCATTTCCGGAACATTCGTGCTTTTTGCAGTCCGCATGAGCAGGTGTGCCTCGCGCAACCTTCCAGAGCCTAACTGCGTCCATGCCATGTAGTCTCGCCTCTGTCATCCGGGATAAGGGTGGTTATTTCCATTATTAGGTAGGTGGCCATATTATTCTGATAAGACTGTGTATATCGCTTACTTGGGCCTTGGGTACTTCCAGGTGGTAGTAAGCTGAGTCGTGTGAAACTATATAATGATAGCTGCACTTACATCAGGGGACAGAACGGGCAATCTTCTTCAGGCATGAAGTGAAACGATTCACTGATGAGCCACTCCATTATTAACACCCCCAGCCTAGAGAAACGAACGCGCCTGGAGACCGAACGGTGGCGCAAGTGAAATTTACAGGGAAGTGTATAGACCGTCGAGTCACATTATTGTGACCACTTCCTACTTTTGACGTCAACAGCGCGTAGCCATTGAAAGAAGACAAGTGTCGTGAACTGGGTTGGAGGATACACAAGTATACTGAACCGGTTCTGTTGAATATCATCGAAATGGGGTCAAAGGTCAGGACATAGGAGCAAGATTTATTCCACAGCCATTATCCTCATAACGAATAAAACTGCAGCTATTGCGACAAAACTTCAGTTTGCTGTTCCGGAGATATACTAAACAGATTCTTTTTTTTTTCTATTGATTGGAGGTTGACGACCACCGTGAGCAACTCAATGGGCTATAAGCAGTCGACCGTCCCTAATTTAGGGTCACTGGTTCCAGGGAAGGGAGAGAGCCAGTGCCGTAAGACAAAAACAACATCCACGCCTGACCGGGATTCGAACCCTGACCCCTTACGGACGAATGATCAGAGGTCAGCGCCTTAGACCACTGCGCCACCGGGGCGGCCTAAACAGATTGTGTTGCATATCATTGAAATAGAGTCAAAGGTCAGGACACAGGAGGGGGATTTATTCCACAGCCATTATCCTCATAACTTGAGTAATGATTTCTGGCATTTTGGTAAGCGTATTATGATCAATGCATTGCATTATTTTACTAACTTGTTTACTTACTTCCGATATCTCACTAATGATTTCCCGACTTTATCTCTCACTCGCACCTGGTATATAGTTTCCATTCCATTTGCT
Source organism: Macrothele yani (assembly GCA_039090855.1). Lineage (NCBI taxonomy): Eukaryota > Metazoa > Arthropoda > Arachnida > Araneae > Macrothelidae > Macrothele > Macrothele yani. The sequence goes on from CM076989.1 coordinate 121,752,174, forward strand.
TCACCGAAAGATAGAGATCACCAACGGCGTTTCTTACATAACCGTCTTCTCTACTTCTCCAGACTTCGTGAATTGAAATCATTCCTTCACCCTTACGTCGTTTTCTCAATGTTTACGGCTCCGTACTTCATGTGTATTCTCAATGCTCTGTTCTGTCGTCTTTCCTCAGATAAGTCACTTCATCAGTTTGTCAAGCTCCATACACGCTTCGTGATTATATGTTCACCTCTGCCCATTATCCGGTTTCCAACTGCGATTGCTCTCTTTGTAATTTTTTTCTTTTTTCTTATGAAATCAGTGACCAATTGCTTTTTTTTTCTTGTAATATCCACTGCAACTTCTCTTCTCTCCTCACTCACTGCAGCACGACGCCTTTTCTATCGCAATTACCGAAATTAAATTGTTTACCGTCTGTAACTCGAATATTCTACAGCCCGGAATTCCACACAACTCAACAAATTTCATGCTACCTGGCGCACCGCAACCTGCTGGGTGTCAGTGCAGAAAAACCGTATCCGTTGATATCAACTTCAATCAGCTACAGTTTTCACTTAGATATACTGGACCGATTCTGCTTAATATCATCGAAATGGGATTAATAGTCAGGACACAGGAGCGGATTTATTCCACAGCCATTATCCTCATAACTTGGCTAAAAATGCCACTATTGCAACAAAACGTTAGTATGTTGTTTCGGAGGTATACTGAACCAATTCTGTTGAATAGCAACGAAATGGTGTCAAGGGTCAGGACACAGCAGCAAGATTTATTCCACAGCCATTATCTTAATAACTTGACAAAAAATGCTGCTATTGCGACAAAACTTTAGTATGTTGTTCCTGAGGTATACTAAACAACCTCTGTTGCATATCATCGAAATGGAGTCAAAGGTCAGGGCACAGGAGCGAGATTTATTACATAGCCCTTATCCTCATAACTTGAGTAATGATTCCTGGTATGTTGGAAAGCGGATCATAATCAATGCATTGCATGATTGTACTAAATTGTTTACTTACTTCTGATATCTCACTAATGATTTACCGACTTTATCTCTCACTCGCACCTGGTCTGCAGTTTCCATTAATTATACTTCAACAAAAGAGATCACCAATGGCTTTTCTTACATAACCGCCTTCTCTACTTCTATAGACTTCGTGAATTGAAATAATTCCTTTACCCTTACGTCGTTTTCTCAATGTTTACGACTCCGTACTTCATGTGTATTCTCAGTGCTCTGTTCTATCGTCTTTCCTCAAATATGTTACTTCATCAGTTTGTCAAGCTTTCCACACGCTTCGTGATTATATGTCCACCTCTGCCCATTATCCGGTTTCCCCTGCGATTATCCACTTTGTAATTTTTTTTCTGATGAAATCAGTAACTTATTGTTTTTTTTCTTGTAACATCCACTACAACTTCTCTTCTGTCACTCTCTGCAGCACGACGCCGTTTATATCGCACTTATCGAAATCAAATCGTTTACGGTCTTCAACTTGAATATTCTACAGCCCGAAATTCTACACAACTCAGCAAATTTCATGCTACCTGGCGCACCGCAACCTGCTGGGTGTCAGTGCAGAAAAACCGTATCCGTTAATGTCAACTTCATTCAGCTACAGTTTCACTCAGAGTTCTTTCAATCTCATCGCTCATCTCTCAGCGATAACTAACTCATCATTGAACTGCATCTTCCACTTGGAGCTCTTTCATGTCATCGCTTTGTTAACCAGCTGATGCACGCTGATTTTTCGTTCCGTGTGTGTTGCACACCATTCTTCTTCCTTCGCTTGCCGAACTTTTTGTTCTTCATGTCATCTGCTACTTAAGCGCCGTTCGTCTTCCACACTTTCATCTTGATATGTGAACTATCCTTCATCACCTGTTAGTTACAGGACTTTTACGAACTTTTTTATTTTTAGGTGCTTGTGTACAAACCTTCTTGAAAATGTTACGAGTCTCCAGATATGTTTTCTCCTCATCAGTAAGACATTACTCCTCAGTTTTCTTTTCTAAACTTTTTTCTTCATCTGTCAGTCACAGATTTTTCTGAACTCACATATTTTCCCGCTCATTAGCAATTGTATATAGACTGTTGATTTTTTTACTGCTTACATGTAAGACCAGCTTTATTATTTACGAACATTTTTCACCTTTGTTCATCATCATTTCTTCATTGACTTTAACATCACAGGAGTTTTCTCCCTTGTGTTCTTTATTTTTCATTACCTGTTCATCGTATGGCTTTTCTAAAAACAGGTCTTGTAAATAGTATAGTTTTCATGTACTCATTCGGTATTTTTAGCACGTCTTTTTAAAAAAAAGATCGTGCTTATGTTATCGGTTTGTCCGTCCGTCCGTCCGTCCGTCCGCCTGTACCCACGATATCTCTGCAACTATTAGTCCGATTTGAAAAATTATTTTTGCTTTGGGATGCTTGAAATAGGCGAATGATGATCCTTCATTTCGTTTTTTATGATGAACAATTTCGCCGCTAGAGGGCGTAAATGCAGATGATGTCGAATTCAAAAATACGTTTTATTCCACATATTTGCTTCTAAACATTCGATTGAAAAAATTCTTTTATCTTTCGATTCCATTTATGTCGACGAGTATTTTAGATATAGTTACTTTTTCAAATTACGCATAGATCTTCCGCTAGGGGGCGTAAAAGTAAATTACAATTTTCCCGATAACTCTTCTTCTAAAACTCCGATTTGAAAATTGTTTTCTTTGTTAGATAGTGTTTCCAATGCGAAATGTTTTTCCTATAAATTAAAAATTTTCAAATAGATCATTGACTTTCCGCTAGGAGGCACAAAGGCAAATTGCGTTTTCTGCGTCATTTCTGCTTCTAAAACTCCGATTTGAAAAATTATTCCTGTATCGCATACAAGAGCTAATGGAAAATATATTTCACATAATTTCTAATGTTTAATAAAGAATGGTTTGGCCACCAGATGTCATAAGTGGTAATTTCTGCTTCTGAAGTATTTGTAGCAAAATCTGTGCTCCTGAAAACTCGACTAATTTTTTTTTCTTGGACCGATACCGCTTATATGGATAAACCTTTTAGGAATACTTTCTTCCTAAAATAATGCATGGTTTTCCCACCAGGGGACGTAAAGTCACATCTTATTTTTGTCGATATCTCTGTTTCTAAGAGTTCGTAAACTCACGATTCCGTTTACAGCAATATCTGAGGGATTAAAAACCCGATTGAAAATCTTTCTTTCGTCAGATCTATTGTTTTCCCTACCGGTTCCATTGACTTTGAATAGCTTTGATTTCTTTCGTCAGATCTATTGTTTTCCCTACCAGTTCCATTGACTTTGAATAGCTTTGATAAATTTAATTTGCGATCGAACGGATTCAAAAGACGTGCTTATTACAGCCGAAAATTCGGTGTCATCTTTCTTGTTTCATTGTTTTTAATAAACTTCTTTGAAATCTATGCGCTATGAAACGATACTAGTGCCGTTGCCACGCCCCCGATAACCCCGGACTCATTGCGAGTTGAAATCGGTCACACAATTATGTCGCGTCCACCGCTAATCTCTATCGTACCATAAGACGTAATTCTACGTCAAAACGGATAAGTTTCGCCTAAAGAATTCAGATTAAAAGCTGAAAAATTATGAATGGAACATAGGCATTTTCACATAGAACTCGACGGTTAGTTTTTTTTTTTGTTGAAAAGAATAAACTCATATGAAACAACAATTGTAAACTTTATTTGATTGACAAACTCATTCAACCATCTCAGTAAAGACAATAGTCACTTATGTGATAATTTTTTTTTTGACTGAAGGTTTAACGACCACCGTGAGCAACTCAATGGGCCAAAAACAGTCGCCCGTCCCTAATTTAGGGTCACTGGTTCCTTTGAAGTTAGAGAGCCAGTGCCGTAAGAGAAGCGCAACATCCATGCCTCATCAGGATTCGAACCCAGACCATTCACGAACGAATTATCATACGACAGCGCTTAGACCATTGCGTCACCGGGGTGGCCAGGTTCGTGATCAGCATACTACTGCACCCTTTTTCAGTCGTAGAATGTGAGGCGGAAATACACGCATATCGATCGCGCGCAAAAAAATTCCACTGGATAGCGCACTCTTCTACTCTCTTCAGTCCCAACTGTATTTCTAAATGTTGTTGGAATGAGATTCGCGTTTGCGAATACTTTTCATTCTCGCTTGTCTGAGACATATGGTTTCGACCCAATGATAGCTCACGCTTTCTAATAAGGCTCTTACGTTGTTTTTTTTTATGCGGGAGAGACGTTTTGTTAAGGGTAAGTATGCAATAAAGTATTTACTTACTTTAAGACTGATCATAGAACACCATGCGCCCACTACGTCTGACACTGAACTGAGCGCCTGATGTAGATAAGGGCCGCACGCTTCTCCCATAGACTTTGCATGGGAATTGTGACGCCCCGCCACGCCCGAACCGTTGCCCCAATCTCATTTTTCTTATCGACTGGCATATCTACATGATAAGACCTTCATTTCGATATCTGAACAATATTATTGCGTTCAGCCGTTCTCTCAAAATAGGTCTCACAGTAAAAAACCTTAAAGAATTAATACGTATATAGATGGCGCAACTCAATATGTGTATTCTAAATATTTTCACTGCCAATGGTCAACGGAATGTTTATTTACATCTTTACATAATGGAAAACGTCTTACCAACGTGAATAAACTTGATCGAATGAATATTAAATTGTATACACAATTGTATACATCACACAGTTCAACGGCATAACGCAAGCAGCAGGTCTTCGAAAGTGTTCGCAGTTCCGATAAGAACTTTGATATGAATGCCTGCTAGCGCAACGGTTCGTTCAGAAAAGAGAAGACTTCGGACTTTGGACTATCTCAGCCCCTCTATGCTTCCGCCTTCAACAGGCTGTGAATTAACCGCAGGCGATCGAATGTCAATCACACGCTTCTCCCATAGGCTTTACATTAAAACTTTCCCATCCCACCACGCCCAAACCGTTGCCCCCAATCTCATTTTTCTCTTCGACTGGCACATCTACATGGTAAGACCTTTCTCAACCATATCTTTACGTTCCACCGTTCTCTCAAAACAGGACACAGTAAAAAACCTTATACAATTAATATATAGATGGTAGACAAGGTGTTCCTTTAACCTGTGAAAGAGAAATTTGCTTTACTCGTTGAAAGCTCAAACTAAGTAGACAAAAGTTAATAGAATTGGATATTAGTGTTTGAAAAGAATAGATGAAGAATGAATTACACTGAGCTAGGTAAAACAATTGTTTCTACTGGTAAGACGGTTTATGAAATTCTCCAGGAAAAATTGTAAAATAAATTTCAAACATGAGAGAAAGCAATGACGTCAATAACTTCATCGCAATTATTTTTGCATTCACATTTAGCACTTCTATTCTTGGAGAAGACATCCCCGGGGTATAATCAAAACCAATCGACCATCTAGATCGTAGAACCTATACTTAGAACCAGACATTTTTTTAATTTGTAATAATTTTCTGTGTTTGGTTTCTGTTCATACATCGGTACTGTTTAACTCATTTGTTATTTCAAACGAACGAAATAAATTACTGCACGAAAGACAAAAGAGAAAGAAGGAATTACCTCTCATATAACCGACGCCGAATTCCCACTTCGCGTCCTGCAGATTAATTTCCTTCACTGGCTGGACGCAGAAAATAAAATATACTTTAGAAGCAAGGAAAATAAAACTAATGCAGAAAAATAAAAGGTAAAAGTGAAAAATAAATCGCATTTACGTCAGACATCTTACCTCTAACTCCACTAGTTTAAAATATATATGTTTCAATACAGATAACAGGTGCCTCCTCGTGTAAGTCCCTTGTCTCGGTATAAGATAATTCATGACGTCGTCTGTTCTGATAATGTGTAGTTGTCTAATTAATTTTACCAACTTGAAAATCGCATATTCCTCATTATATTCCATTATATGGAATTATTTTAAACTTAGTCACTCTTAATGATTGTACCGCAGCGAAAGATTAAAAAGGACATTACGCATCGCTCCTTCCTAATGTAAAAACCATTCATGCTATCGAAGCTAACCCTTTCATGAAACCACTCAATTTTCCCTTTGTTTTTCGCTTCTCTTGCTGTAGATTGCCTAGTTAAAAAGACAGTTATTCACACTGACAAAAACAATACTACTCGTATATTCAAGGCATGTAGAAACTAAACGTTTTTCCAGTTTGTTTTTAGTGTTTTATGTGTTTACACAATTCATTTTTTATTGGGGGTTTAACGACCACAGTGAGTTACTCAGTTGGCTATAAGCAGTCTTCCGTCCCCATTTAGAAACGCAACATCCAAACATCATAAGACAAACACAACATCCAAACATCATAAGACAAACAAAACATCCAAACATCATAAGACAAACACAACATCCAAACATCATAAGACAAACACAACATTGAAACATCATAAGACAAACACAACATCCAAACATCATAAGACAAACACAACATTCAAACATCATAAGACAAACACAACATCCAAACATCATAAGACAAACACAACATTCAAACATCATAAGACAAACACAACATCCAAACATCATAAGACAAACACAACATTCAAACATCATAAGACAAACACAACATCCAAACATCATAAGACAAACACAACATTCAAACATCATAAGACAAACACTACATCCAAACATCATAAGACAAACACTACATCCAAACATCATAAGACAAACACAACATCCAAACATCATAAGACAAACACAACATCCAAACATCATAAGACAAACACAACATCCAAACGTCATAAGACAAACACAACATCCAAACATCATAAGACAAACACAACATCCCAACATCCATGCCTCAACGGGATTCAAATCCGAACTCCTCTCGAACGGATGGTCAGAAGCCATTGCTTAGACAACTGCTTCACAGGGGCGGAACTTATCGTACATAACAATACTGACAGTAGATTTACAAGAGTTCAAAGCCCGCTTCTTGCTCTAACATAGGCCTATAGGATTCCTTTCGTGACAAATTGTGACGTGATAGAGAGGTGAAGCACATGTCAAGGCGGCAAAATTGTAACGATACATTCTGTCGGTGTAGTTTAGTTGGAAAAACAACTGTCTTCAGAGCAAGGAGGCGTGATTTCGAATTCCACCACCAGGAAAAATGTCTTTTCACATTAGCACCCGATTGTAGAAATGGATCTACTTGCCGTTAGATTCTTCGAAAACGTGTGATGTTCCTTCCACACATCGTTTGGGATTAATGAACATTCCTTTTTGTCTTCGAAAATGTGATGTTTCTTCCACACAATTTCTGGAATTAATGAGAATTTCTTCGTCGCTTCGAAAATGTGAGATGTTACTTCCACACATCGTCTGAAATTAATGAGAATTCTTTCTTCACTTCCAAAATGTCTGATATTCCTTCCACACATGAGCTGGAATTAATGATAATTCCTTCTACGCTTCGAAAATGTGTGATGTTACTTCTGCACATCGTCTGGAATTAATGAGAATTCCTTCTTCGCTTCGAATATATGTGATGCTCCCTCAACACATAGTCTGAAATTAATGCTAATTCTTTCTTCGCTTCTAAAATGTGTGATGTTCCTTCCACACATCGTCTGGAATGAATGAGAATCCTTTCTTGGCTTCGAAAATGTGGGATGTTCCTTCCTCACATCCTCTGTAATTAAGGAATATCCCTTCTTGTCTTCGAAAATGTGTGATGTTTCTTCCACACATTTTCTGGAATTAATGAGAATTTCTTCGTCGCTTCAAAAATGTGTGATGTTTTTCCACACATCACCTGTGATGAATGAGAATTCCTTCTTCCAAAATGTATGATGTTACCTCCGCACATCGTGTGGAATTAATGAGAATCCCTTCTTGGCTTCGAAAACCTGTGATATTCCTTCCACACATCACCTGTAATTAATGAGAACTCCTTCTTGTCTTCGAAAATGTGTGATGTTCTTTGCGCTTATCTTTTAGAATTAATAAGAATTTCTTCTTCGTTTCGAAAATGTGTGATGTTTCTTCCGCATATTGCCTGGAATTAATGAGAATTCCTTCTTCGCTTCGAAAATGTGTGATGCTACCAAAACAAACCGTCTGGAATTAATTAGAATTCTTTCTTCGCTTTTGAAATGTGTAATATTTCTTCCAAACATCATTTGTAATGAATGAGAATCCCTTCTTAGCTTCGACCATGTGTAATGTTCCTTCCACATGTCGGCTGGAATTAATGATAATTCCTTCTTGGCTTCAAAAGTGTTTGATGCTTCTTTTACACATGTTCTGGAATTAATGAGAATTCCTTATTCGCTTCGAAAATGTGTGATGTTCCTTCCACACATCGTTTAAAATTCATGAAAATTCTTTCTTTCCTTGAAAATATAGGATGCTCCACACATCGTTTGGAACCAATCATGCGGTTCAAAAATCTGGATGCTTGTTCCATACATTGTTTGGAATTAATTAGAATTCCTCCTTCTTCAGCCAGTTACTTGAAGCATGGTTTGTCGGCTGACCAGGAAACAAATTATTCCTGCCCACCCTTTTTCAAGAGGGAATACATGTGACGTACTACACACGCAAAGTTGCAACGATAAATTCCGTCAGTGTAGCTTAATAGAGAAGGTATTCCTCTCCGGAGCACAAAGATGCGGTTTGGAGGCGACCCCGGCAAAAAGTGTGTTTCCACAAAATCAAAGAAAAAAACATTAGAAAAATTGGTTTGTTACATATTGGAGAAACCAATTTACAGTGGAACAATAATGTCATCAGTATTACAAAGTTGCAACCCAATCATATCATAAACTGACTTTCTTAGCTCTACAAAACCTCTCTTTAAAAGTCACATCATTTTGCAAGATAGCTTAAGAGGTGTAGATAGAACAACATTATATGTTTATTATATGTTTAATGCAGATACCAGATCGCTTTGTATGTCGCTGTGCTACGAAAATATAATACAATGCGCTCTCATTTCATTTTCCAAATACAGTAAAATGCCGCTTGTCATACGCTGCCATTCAAATTTAAAGCAACAACCACAAAAACCTATTTAACATAAACATCCTACTCTGAAATCACATGTAAATGATACACAAGTAGCCAGTTACACAGAGTATGCGAAACTTAAGACCAGGTTTTGTATTGTAATGGCGCCCAAGAACTGCCTGGATATGTGAAAATCAAATCATGGGAACTCCACTACTTATGGAAATGATGACGGAAAGAACACAGACACAACTTCAGATATCAAAAGATATAATGGAACTTTATTCAGAACTAGATGAAAGCCCGTCAATAATGACGGTGAAAAATAAAATTTATGATACAGTAGTTTTTGAGTTAAAATTTATGATGTTGAGTTTTGGAGTTCCGCGTCAATAGATAGCGACGTTGGCTCATAGCTTTCTGAAAATTTCCCGAGCAGTTGGTTATGGAATTTGATACGACGGGCTGTCTGTTTGTTATGCGTTTTGTAAAGCCTTTAGTCCCTATTTCGTCAACACTTCCTTGTACACAACATTTTTCGTATACAATGACTGTGAACCCTATACCAATTTCCCCTGTTCTTTCCCGTGAACTGTTCTCATCTTGACGTTATCAGATCCTCGTGCTATTGACGTTGCCACATACAGATGGCTAAACACTGGTTCAGGTAGTGAACCAAAATTCCTGATGTAAAGTTTTCGCATCTCTAAAGAGTTGACCGTGTGACGTAATGCATCTCTAAATGGTCGACTTGAAAAAATAATTATTTGTGACAAACCATAAAACGTGGTTAGTCACAAAAAATTATTTTTTCAAGTCGACCATGGTTTCGCTGGGTTGTGACTTAGCTTCATCAGGACAAATGGCACGCAAATATTCAAATTGTATATATGATAAACGGTGTTTACAGTCACGGGTTGTGGTTAGTTGCTTTGCTTCCACGCGCTTGATAGAAATGGGGTGGATGCCATGTCATTAACAAGTTGCGAAGACTTCTGATATATATGGAAAGCTTCCAAAATATCAAGTTTGGTGGTTGAATCTGGCTTGTCAATTAGTTTTGCTTCTTCAAAGAGAATTGTATTGTCCTTTTCGTAACAGTGTTTAGCCATTGATGACTTCTTTAGGTCACAGTTCCGTATGTAGGTCTTGTGCTCCTTCATTCGAAAACGTAAAGATCTACGGGTCTTTACTACAGAGGAAGCGCAACATTCACATGGAAGTTGATAAATTCTCCACGAGTTTTTGTCTTCAACATAGTCCTTAGATCCTAAAACGTTAGTTTTGTTTATGGGTTTAAAGATTACTTTAAAATTAAAGGTTTTGAGGATTTTTGAAATTTTGAAAGCAATGCCACGGGAAAATGGAATAATGGCAAAATTATTTCACAATGGGCGCATCACAGGAGTTAACGTAGAGATAGGCTTCGGTTTCCGTTTTTCGGAAACCGAAGTCTATCTCCACATTAACTCCTGTGATGCTACCGTTTGCGAGAGAATTTTGCCATTATTCCGCGACACTGCTTTCAAAACTTGTGGGAAATTTATCAAATTCTATGTGAATGTAGCGCTTCCTATATAGGACAGATACGTAGAGCAGCCTTGCGTTTTCGACTGAAGGAGCACAAGACCTACATACGGAACTGTGTCCTAAAGAAGTCATGGTTAAACACTGTTACGAAAAAGACCATAAATTTCTCTTTGAAGAAGCAAAACTAATTGACAAGCCAGATTGAACCACCAAACTTGATATTTTGGAAGCTTTCCATATACAGGGTGTCCCGGAACTTCGTGTACAAACTTGGAGGAGGTAGAGAACAGCGTTAGGAACCAGAATTAAATAGGAAAGCATGGGCGGAAACGTCACCCTCACGTGAGAAAGAGACACAAAGGCACAGTAAGGCCACAATACAGAAAGCAGTGTAAAACGCTTTATTACACAACAAAAGAGTACAATTTAGGACTTACAAGCATCACAGGAGGTTTCGAAATTGATCCCATTGGCCTGGATGCACGCATGACACCTACGCGACATGGATTGGCGAACATTGTCGAAGATACCTGGCGTTTCGAGGATCGTAGCAGCAGCGATGGAGATTCGTGCCACCAGGTCCATTTCAGAATTTACTGGCGTGTCGTACACAATGCTCTTCATGGCACCCCAGAGATAATAATCAAGAGGAGATAAATCAGGTGATCTGGGAGGCCATTCGACGGGTTTGCCACGCCCAATCCACTTGGTTCAAATGTCCGGTTCAAATGGTCACGTACGTACCTTGCGTAATGAGATGGCGCCCCATCATGTTGCAACCACATTCCGCGCCGAACATGTGCGGGGACATCGTGCAGCATTTCCTGAAGAACCTCCTGAAGAAAGACGAGATACTTGCGAGCGTCCAGTCGAGGTGGTAAGATGTATGGCCAGACTAAACTGTCCGCCACGATACCCGCCCACACATTAACAGTGAATCGTTGTTGTGCGGCTCGTGGTCGGGTTCCGTGTGGGTTGTCTACGGCCCACATGTGCGCGTTGTGCGTATTTAACACCCCGTCACGTGAAAAGGTTGCTTCATCACTGAACATAACAGAACTGGGAAATTGCGGGTCGGCCACACTTTAGTGCAGAAACCACTGTGGCAACGCGGCACATCGTGAGTGATCATCCGGCTGCAGTAATTGAACTCTCTGAAGATGAAAGGGATGTAAGGCTTTGCCCTGCAGAACGCGCCAGACAGTTGATCGAGACGTTTCGGCGGCAGCGGCAAACGCCCGTACACTGGTCCCGAGATTTCGGTCCACAGCATGCAACAGAAGCTCTTCCAATACGAGTGTTCGTGCTGTTCGCGACCGCCCGGTATCCTGCATCGTTGCTGTGATGGATCCACGTTCTGCAAGGTTCTGATGTACCCGAGCGAACATTTGATGATTTGGTTGGCGCCTCGTTGGATATCTTTCCCGATACAACCGACCAGCAGCGCGTCCATTTCCGTTATTTAGGCCATAGACGAAGTGCATATCCGTCAACTCGGCGTGTGTGAAACGATTCATGTTGATCGCACGCAGTCCGCGTCTACAATGAGGAAGCCACACGTGCCGACCTTGCGAATTCGCGTACAGCGCCGCTTATTGTTTCCGCCCATGCTTTCCTATTTAATTCTGGTTCCTAACGCTGTTCTCTACCTCCCTCTCCAAGTTTGTACACGAAGTTCCAGGACACCCTGTATATCAGAAGTCTTCGTAACTTGTTAAGGACATGGCATCCACCCCATTTCTATCAAGCGCGTGGAATCAAAGCAACTAACCACAAACCCGTGGCTGTAAACACCGTTTATGATATGATATACAAAATGAATATTTACGTGTCATTTGTCCTGATGAAGCTAGATAAATAAGACAACTTCTTTTATGCCGAACTCGTGAAATCATGTATTGCATATAAAAGCTAATTCATTATAATTCTGGTGACTGAAATGTATATAACACGTATATTAGTTTAATCCGAGTCGTTAGAAGTTATTTCAAAATTAATTTCTTTGGTGGTTTTGGGCACCATGGGGAAAATTAGATGGCCTCTATTACCAGCCGTTATTACCTTGATCGCCCGCAAGAGTGAAAAATGAAGAACTGTTGCAGAAGAATAAATTACACACGATAATTCATCATGCAATTATTTCCTTCCAGTTTCCTTACTTCATGAAAGGGTACTTGGCGCACAAACACAATTTTCTCATGGTGTGAATTAGGAAGCTAAATTTCTAAACGTGAGGGAACGTTTTATTGTGTTAAAATTAAAGAAGGTATATAAAAGCAGCACCTGAAGAACCGTATTGACCGATAAAAACCCGCTGCACCGGGACTTTGGCATGAAAGCAGATGATCGATTATTGCTGAATTGGAAAACATAATATCAGCAGCGAAAGAAACATACGGACTGAAAAAACATTCTGAAACTACAGTCCAGAAAGGAAATCATTGACGCTGCGAAGTTTAAATAAAGTAAACCTCACAGGGATATTTTCTCGAGAAATGGAAGTCAGAAAATTTTGATGAAAAGAAAACACATAGTGGAATAACACGCTTGGAATTGTATAAACGGGAAGAAACATACGTAAAAGTAAGGTAAAGAATAATAATCGCTTGAAGGAATAATGCTGTGCGTGTGGGATATTTATACATATAAAGCGGACAAAAAAGTATTTGCACGTACAATGGTGGCAAAAATTGTGGTCACTTTTTCAAATTTTTCATGTTTTGCAACTTTGCAGACTTATGGGAAATGTTATTGTACACCAAATGGAAATGTTCATATCTCAATTTAAAGAAAATGTAATGCTGAGTTCAATACAAAAAACAGAATGCAAATATATGCAGCTATAAACAAATTATGCTTATTTTAGTCTAAAAAAAGAAACACAAGTGTGATTCAGTTAAAAAGCGGATTGTAAGTGCAAACCCTACTGGCCAATCATAGTCCCTGTTCTGGGGGCCAATCAAATGGCAGTAGCTGCAATACATCTTGTTAGAATTGAGGAAAGTCAGTTTTGTTGTTTCTCCTGTAGACGAAAGACTGTTAGTGGTGTAAGTGAAGCGTAATTGTAGATTGTGTGAATGTTTTTAGTATTTCTTTAAATTTAACGTGTAGATAATAAATACAGCAATAGCACCACAGAAAAGAGTTGATTGGTCACCCACAAAAAGGACCAAGATTGTTTTATTACGTGAATCGGGTTTTTCTTATGCAGAAATTGCAAGGCAAGTAGGTGAGCGAAAATACGTGAGACGTAGAGTAGAAGAGCTACATCCTGACTGTATGGAGGCCTATGCAAATATATGCAGCACAAAAAAAGTTATGCTTACTTTAGTCTAAAAAAGAAAACACAAGTGTGATTCAGATAAAAAGCGGATTGTAAGTGCAAACCCTTCAGGCCAATCACAGTCCTTGTCCTGTGGACCAATGAAATAGCATTTGCTGCAACACATCTTGGGGGAAGTTGAGGAAAGTCAGCTTTGCTGATTTTTCTGTAGAAGAAAGACTGGTGGTGGTGTAAGTGAAGCGTACTTTTAGATTGTGTGAATATTTTCAGTATTTCTTTAAATTTAACGTGTAGATAGTAAATAAAGCAGAAGCACCACAGAAAAGAATTGATTGGTCACCCACGAAAAGGACCAGGATTGTTTTATTACGTGAATCGGGTTTTTCCTATGCTACAATTGCAAGGCAAGTAGGTGGGTCAGTGACAACATGTGCTCTACGAAAGTGCTGTTTACGTTATCAGGAGACAAAATCACTGAAAAACAAACCAGGAAAAGGCCGAAAACATGTACAAAAGCTATTCATGACACAATAATAAAAAGACTGTCTGAAGTACAGAAAAAGTTCATCTGAGGCAATCAGAGTTGAACTGTGTTCAACTGGTGTTTCTGGCAGTTCAAGAACGGTAAAGAGAAGACTATCAGATATGGGACTAAGAGGTAGGATTCCGAGAAAAAAGCCCGAATCTACAGCAGCGCAAGAAACGACTACAGTGAGCAAAAAAAAAAAAAAAAAAAAAAACATTGGATAGACACACGATCAGTGGAAGCAAGTTATTTGGAGGGACGAAAGTAAGATGCCCTTATTTGGTAGAGATGGCCGAAAATACGTGAGACGTAGAATAGGAGAAGAGCTACATCCTGACTGCATGGTAGCCAATGTATAGCACCCAACAAGCGGTATGATTTCGGCATGTATGGCAGCAAATGGTGTTGGCTGCCTTCATGTTATCGACAGCACGCTGAACGCAAGAAAATATATTAACACCATCATGGAACTAAAACTGCTACCTTCCATAAGGGATCGTCTCCCCAACAATGCACCATTATCTTTTTTCAGCAGGATTCAGCTCCTTGGCACACAGCAAAAAATTGCAATCATTGGTTCACAACGAAGTCTATTCCATCCATTGTTGACCTGCCCAGAAGACAGCTCTGACCTGAACCCGATAGATTTGTGGCACCGTTTGAAATGCCTTCTACGAATGAGGCGTTCATCAAATAAAACGCAATTAATTGAGGCTATAATTATTTCTTTGAACCGCGTAATAACGAAGGCAGAACTTCAAGCACTTGTTGGCTCAATCAGACGTTGCTGTGACGAAGTTTTAAAAAATAAAGGCTACCCTACTAAATACTGATAGTACATTGACATGTAAGTGTATTACAGTATATTCAGCATAAATGCAGTATTCCCTGTATAATTTGCTTTGTACTGCATCTACTGGTATTTGTATTCTGTTTTATGTACTGAATTCAACATTACAATTTCTTTAAATTGACATATAAACAT
Organism: Macrothele yani; assembly: GCA_039090855.1. Lineage (NCBI taxonomy): Eukaryota > Metazoa > Arthropoda > Arachnida > Araneae > Macrothelidae > Macrothele > Macrothele yani. Next base: position 121,767,528 of record CM076989.1, read on the forward strand.
TTGCGTTTGATGCAAAATAACATTTCCTATAAGCCTGCAAAGTGCAGAACATGAAAATGTCAAAAAGCGTCCACAATTTTTTTTATTGTAGGTTTAACGACCACCGTGAGCAACTCAATGGGCTAAAAGCAGTCGCCCGTCTCTAATTTAGGGTCACTTGTTCCAGGGAAGGGAGAGAGCCCCAAATGTTGCCACCACTGTACATTACTTTGCATAAATAAACGTGGAAAGCAATAGTGATGAAATATTTTCAGCCATTGGATTACTTTTGCAATAAACATACACACGTGTGTTTCTTTTTCACTAATCAGGAGAAATATACGCACTGAAGTTCCAGAAAAACTGGTACAGACGAGCTTATGTAAAATACATAGCAACGTCACCTAAGCGCGTACTCGGTTGCGTCCGCCAGTGCGTATACAGTATAACGCGATAGACATCTTTGCCAGCTGTTGGAGCTGTTTTTGGCATGAGAATGACAAGTAATAACGATTTAAGCGATTTTCAACGCGGTGTGATAGTTGGCACTCGTGAGATGGGCCAGAGTATTTCGGAGGTAGAAACGAAGTTCAGATTTTCACGAACGACCATTGCAAGGGTGTACCGTGACTACAAGGATTCCGGCAAAACCTCTAACCAACGATACCAGTGTGGCCGTAAAAAGACATTGGGTGAACGTGACCATCGTCGGCTGTCAAGAATCGTTTCACGCGATGGGCGTGCAACACTCTCGCAGGTATCATCGGAATTCAATGCTGGAGCCTCAACAAGCATCAGCGTCCGGACTGTGCAACGTACCCTGCACAATATGGGCTTTGGGAGCCGACGCCCAAATCGAGTCCCCTTGATGGGTGCACGACACAGAGCTATGCGCCTCGCTTGGGCACGGCAACACCGCCACTGGACACTTGATGACTGGAAACAAGTAGCCTGGTCTGATGAGTCGCGTTTCCAACTGTATTGGGCAGATGGAAGGATCAGTGTGTGGCGCGAACCCCATAAAGCCATGGATCCCGCCTGTCAACATGGAACTGTACCGGCTGGTGGGGGGTCCGTAATGGTATGAGGTGTGCTTAGCTGGACTTCAATGGCACCACTGGTACGTCTATAAACTTCTGTGACCGGACAATGCTATGTGCGCATCCTTTCTGATGAGGTACATCCGTTCATGTCCTGCATTCATGCTGATGGGTTGAGCCTGTTCCAACAGGACAATCCATCTCCACACAAGTGTCGGAACGCCACGTTGTGGTTAGAGAAGCATTCATCTGAGTTTGGGGTGTTGTCATTCCCACCCAAGTCCCCAGATCTGAACGTGATAGAACACATTTCGGATGCCATGGAACGCGCTATCGAACACAGGAATCCGAGACCTCGGAATACACCCGAATCGTGGAACGCTCTGCAGGAAGTATGGTGTGCATTGCCCACAGCATATTTCTTGAAGCTAGTGGAGTCCATGCCTCGTCGTATTTCTGCAGTCCTGCGCTCCCGTGGGGGACCTACCAAGTATTAGACTGGTGCTACTAGTTTTTCTTGCGCTTCAGTGTAAACATAACAAATGAAATTGTTAACTTTCATGCCAAAAAAAAGGATCTGCTTATATAACAACACTCTCTTTTAAAGCAGTTAAACATTACTTTATGCAAGTTGACAACAAATGCAAGTCCCACACTGTTTAAGAGACACGTTATAAAATCTTTGGATGACGTTTTAGTTAGATGTAGCTGTCATGGCTCCCAAAAACTGCGAGTTTTCCATTGCAATGCATGAGAGGATTCTGTAGGTCTTTAGGACTGTGGCTTAAGTTATCGCGAAATTGGTAAGAACTTAAAAGTTGAACTTTTCTAGTTATGCACTTTGTTACGTAATAAAAAATGAAAAATGGGTGTGGTAGTACAGAGAATAATCTGCGATCTGGATATCCGAAGAAGCAAAATGCAAGGCAGCGGAATGACATCATTAGGAAAGTATCGATAAACCCCATCCATAAGTGTTCGAGAATTGGCAACAGATGTCGCTTCAATATCGGGGACCATAGTAAGTTCTCAAACCATTCGTAATATTTTTCACGATTCACATATTCGAGGCAGGATACACAGAAGAAAACCTTGTGTCAGTGAAACAAATAGGCAGAAAAGACTTGAGTTTGCCAAAGCTTATGTCAGAAAACCAGACGAGTTTTGGAAAAATGTGATATTTTCCGTCGAAAACAAGTTTAATATTTTCAGTTCGGATGTAAAGAAATATGTGTCGAAAAAGCCAAACACTTCCCTCGAAACAAAAAGGTTTAAGTCCAACTGTAAAGCATGGCGGTGGTCATGTAATGATTTGGGGATGCATGGCGTTTAATGGAGTTGGAAATATGGCCTTTATTAAAGGTCACATGACTGCTAGACAGTATATTGATATATTGCAAGGTAATTTATTAGCCAGTGCAGCAAAAGCGGGAATTGCAGATTCATTCTATTTTCAACAGGACAACGTTTCTAAACATATAGCCAATAGTTTTAGCTTTATAATATGACAAATTAACTGAAAACTCTTTTTACATATTATAGATTTCAAGAGAAATTATTGAATAAATGTGTAAAGAGACACACATAAATAATTCGTACAACAAAGTCACTGATCACTAGTACACTCCCGGACAATGAAATTTGCGCATCTGGAAGAAAACAGGCCACAACCGCGAAACTTTGCAACTAGCTGGTATGAAAATTATCCGCGTTTGGGTGCAATTGCGTGGTGGCGCTGCAAGCACGATCCAGCAGCCTTATAAACCGGCGTGTAGTCGATGCCCCATGAAAGCGAAAAGCTCCGGCCGACGCAAGCTATAGTACAGTGAAAAGAATGGCGGGTAGACGCCAGAGACGTCGATTTACTCAGCTTACGGACTTTGAGAGAGGCCTGATCATCGAGCCGAAAACCTCGGGGTGGTCGGCGTGCCGTAAGACGCGCCACGTGGATCGTTCTGACCATACCGTCCGACTGTGTTGAGAAAAGTGGAGACGTGACGGTACTGCCACACGCCGGAGCGGCTCCAGACGGATTAGGAGGACCACCGATAGAGAGGATCCACGGATCGTGCTCCAGGCACGAAAGGATCCCTCGGGGACCCGGTCCATTATGCAGGCAGATGTAGCGGCTTTTGTGTGCCCACGAACCATTTCCCGACGATTGGCAGGAGCATATCTGCGATCCTAGCGCCCCTTACGTGTGCTGCCATTAGCACCGGAACATCGCCGGATCTGTGTGCAGTGGTGCCAGGCCAAAGCAACGTGGAACGCCACAGACTGGCAACCTGTGGTGTTTAGTGGTGAGTGACGCTTAGTTTTGGGGACAGATGATCATCGTGTCCCGGTGTAAAGGTCCCCGGGTAAACGGCACAATCCCAACCTCGCCATTGAGCACCACACGTCCCCCACTGCAGATATTATGGTCTAGGGAGCCATTGCCTGCGATAGCTAATCAGCTCTAGTAGTGGTACGTGGATCATTGACGGACCAGCGGCATGTGGAGGAACTCCTACGGCCTCATGGGCTCCCATTAATGGCCGGGATTCCAGGTGGGTTCTACTAACAGGATAATGCCCGCCCGCAGATGGTTCGGGTTTCCCCGGACTGTCTACGACATGTCTAGATACTTCCATGGCCTGCCCGCTTCCCGGACATGTTCCCTATCGAGCATGTGTGGGACCAGTTGAAAAGCCGCAAGCCACCATGTCGGGCTATCCGGGAAATGCCTCACACCGTCCAACACGTGTGGGCCAGTTTGCCGTAGGACAACATCATGCGTCTGTTCGTCTCCATGCCTGACCGTATTGTAGCATGTATCATCGCACGAAGCGGTGCGACGCGCTATTGATTGTGACACTCTGTAATTGTCTTGCAGCACTGCTTTTGCCATCATGTGCATCATTCATCTGTATCATTACGTCCATAAGATTTCAGTCCAATCCGATGCTTCCTTCGTTCATGCGCAAATTTCATTGTCCGTGAGTGTAATTTAATTATCCATAAAGTATCTTTGTGTGCGTTTTTACATTAACTATATTTGTGTAAATTTTAAAAATAATATATTTTAACGCTTCATCACTATATTTGTCATAAAAGTGTGCCGTCCATTTACCCAGCATGTGACAATAAGTATATCTATTATCCCTGATGTTCCATCGAATAATATATTTCTAGTTGATTCTATGCGTAAATGTGTAGGTATGGAGTACACGTGTTCCAAATTTGAAATCGAGCCACGGATAGCTTAGTGGTTAGAGATCCAGACTACAGTTGGAGGGACCCCAGACTCAAACCTAGCCTGGTAGTGCGCATTTTTAACAATCGCTGAATATCCGCAGTGCATCGGACGAGCACGGTAAGTGACGGCTCCCGTATATCCCCCTGTTAAATTTCCTAAGTCCCCCCCTCCCCAATTTCTGTCTGCCTTCTTTGCGCAAAATATATTAATTTTGAAATATACAGATTTTTTTAGTACATATATTTGAAATATATTCACTCAAAACTGAGCGCACATATTAGAAATTAGAAATACCAGATATACTCACTATGATTTCCTGAATGTTGTCGAAAATGAGTACGTGTCTTTTCCAAAAATGACACACAAGTACCCGGGGCTATTATGAGCCCAGAATGTACTCAAAAACGAGTACATTTTGCTTATTTCTATGTACCAATTTTTAGCAGTGAGTGAAGCCCTGATTTTTACGTTTTCCCGTTTCGTGCGACGCTTTTCTGAAGTCTCGATAGCTCTCCTACATTCTCCCCCGTGTTATATAGGTTTCTCCGATCACACAATTTCCCGCATAGAACGTTATTTAAACTTCTTGGTGCCAAACCTAATTTCCCTCTAATTTCATATCTTTAGGTTATTTTAAACCAGTTCTCCCCCTCCTGCCGCATTCCTCAGCAGAATCTGACAACCAGATGGCCTTAAACCGGTTGTTCCACCCCCAAATGTGTCGAATGCACGTGACGACCATTTGGGCCAGGGCCACATTCTTTAGACTGAACGTGTCTTATTTTAGCAACTTTGCTGGAGCGCCTTGTCTAGTGCCATAAATCCCCGCGCTGAACGGGCCTGCATCTCAGTTTGGGAAGAACGCTGTGAGGTTCTGAGAGCAATTCTTATCTGGCTATTTAAATTTCGCTTTTCAGAAGTGACAGTGAAAGTGGCGAGTAAGAAACGCAATTATATATCCTTAGCTGAAAAAGCCTCCACTGTACAAAATGATAGGGAATTTCATGGAACTAAAGTTGAATTAGCCAAGTCTCTTTGATTACCAGTTTCAACACTGAAAACAATTTGTGACGTGCATGAACCACAGGACACACATGAGATAAAGGCAGATAGTAGTTAGAGCGCATACCAGTGTAGTATAGTTGATAGTACTCGGAGCTCCGGAGCCGAGAGTTTCAGGTTCGAATCCTGCCCCAGGCATAAAAATTATGGAAAGATTTACCTCGACATAAATTTTACAAGAGAAAGAGTCAATCTAAATTACTTCTGAAAGGTTAGGACATTGAGCTAATAAGAGAGGAAATTACCAATTTGCTTCCAAACCAACATTCCAGTGGCGCAGTGGTCTAAGGCGCTGGCCTCTGATCATTCGTCCGTAAGGGGTCCGGGTTCGAATCCCGGTCAGGCATGGATGTTGTGTTTGTCTTACGGCACTGGCTCTCTCCCTTCCCTGGAACCAGTGACCCTAAATTAGGGACGGGCGACTGCTTATAGCCCATTGAGTTGCTCACGGTGGTCGTTAAACCTCCAATAAAAAAAACACATTCCATAATTTAAGTACGTACGCAGGTGTACTGCATTTTTTATGCTTATATATATATACAGGGTGGTCATAAAGTAACTGGGCCTATTTACGACTCTCTAGTGACCACAGGTTTTGACGAACTGGGATGAGATTTGGGATTTAGTCGTTTCAAGATATGCGCTCGAGATTCATGAAGAGAAAATGAATCGTGCTCTCACGGCTACGGTTTCAGCTCACGAATTACGGAAACTTCCAATGGCAACACTCACATTGTGATATATCATTGAGATCAGCACCTTAAAAAACAACAAATAGCGTTAACAGTTTCTTCCTAACCCTAAAAGCCTCTGAGTAATAACACTTTCAAATGAGATGAGAAGTAACAACGAAAGAGGAAAGAAAGTAAAAGAAAAAATCCGTCACAATTATCTTTGTTTACAAATGCTCAATGTGTCTGCCATCACAGGCGAAGACAGATTGCATCCCGGGAATCGTTGACACTACCGAAGCATGCAACATGTCACATGGAATGTGAATAACTTCTCATTTAACGGCTTCTTTCAGGTGAGACAAAGTCATTGGATTATATTTATGCACTTTTGATTTCCGAAATACTCAGAACCAGAAATCCATTGATGTTAGATCCGGAGTCCTTGATGGCCGTAGAAATGCAAAGTGGAGAGATATAATTCTGTTGCCGAAGTGCTGTTCTAACAATTGTTTGACACATTTGCTGACATGTGGTGGTGTAACATCTTAAATCGAATTGACGTCTGATATTACATTGTCGTTGCTGCAGCTTTGGAATGACATAATTAGTTAGCATTGCTGCGTAGCGTGCACCTATAACAGTACACGTCCGTAACCAGTGAGGGTTCACTTGTTAAAAGAAGTGAAGGCTTAGAATGAAACTGCTTGTGATGCCGCACCACATAGTCACTCTGTCTTCCCATAAGGGAATAAATAATAACCAATCATAGGGATGCTTGTCTGTCCGATGCACATCGTTTTTAGAGTTTACTTTGCCAGTTAACGTGAAATGTGTTTCGTCAGTCCACAGTGTGCGCAGTGGCTATCTGTTGTCACTGTCATATCTTATTAAAAATTCACTCGCAAATTCCAAAGCTGTTCATCACCCTCTTGCAACGTTTGGACTTAATCGTACCAGTACGGAAACATCTGGAGTATACCGATCGAATAATATTTGAGACCGTATAGTTTTAGGAACATCCAGAATGTAAGAAGCACTTCGTGCAGTTGCATGACGGTCGTATTTAATCTTGTGATGCACTTTAACAAAAAGTTCAACTGGGGTGGAGGGTCGTCCAGCTCGAGGTGTATCTCATGTGCACCCCGTAACTTCAAATTTAAGCACCAAGTCCCGCACAGCTATAGTAGAACATGGACCCCTACGTAAAGTACGGATTCGACGGAAAACACGTAATGCCTCTACAGCATTACCATCATTAATGTAATAGAGCTTGACCAGTTCACCACGGAAACTCTCATCTTGTTTTCCTACACGCGGAGACACGATAACAACTCCCCTCCAGCCGTCAATGCTATTTATCTGATCTGGTTGCGAAGACGTAAAACACACTGTTCGCCACTTAGATGTTTCGTGATAGGCGACGGTGATTTATGCAAATGACGTGCATCATCACTGCTGTAGACACAATGTAAATGAGTGACGAAAGGATTTCGCCATTTCTTTTTGACTTTTTCCCCTTTTTTGTTGTTACTTCTCATCTCAGTGGCTTTTAGGGCTAAAAAGAAACTGTTAACACCATTTGTGGTTTTTTAACCCTTTAACGACCATAACGCCCCAAACGCCCGTACATACAAACGACCATAGCCACCCAAAACGCCTGTCTAGAGTCAGATTTCCTACCTTTACCTGCTCTTCTAATTTGCACGGCCTATGAGGGATCAGCAGGTGTCACCTTCAGTCACCATTGTTGTTACTAAACTAAGAAGTGAACCGACAGCAGTTTAGGGCGCTATGGTATTTAGAGTGATACAAGATTTTCGGATCATGGTCGTTAAAATGTTAAGGTGCTGATCACAATGAGATATCACAAAGTGGGTGTTGCCATTGGAAGTTTCCGTAATTAGTGAGCTGAAACCGTAACAGAGAGAGCACGATTCATTTTCTGTGCATAAATCTTGAGCGCATATCTTTAAACGTTTAAATCCCAAATCTCATCTCAATTCGTCAAAAACTGTAGTCACTAGTGGCTCGTAAATAGGCCAAGTTATTCTATGACCACTCTGTATGTCTGCAAAGCATTACTAGTATGTACTAGTATAGTAAAACTTCCGAGTAGCGGACATTGAAAGGAAAAGAAAAACTGGTCGTCATTTAGAAGTGTCCACTATTGGGAAAATCATGCTTTATGACAGTATACATGTATTATGTTTACAACGTAAAAACAGTTTAAAAGATGAGCAAATATAAGTATGTAAATGCAATTCATAGAGCAAACTTGTACTAACCTTTATTTAAAAATATCCATCAAAACCTAAGAAACAAAATATTCAAGTATTATCGTTTATCTACACTGACGGAAAAAAAATATCAAAACCACGAAAAAATAGTTGTAAAGGAATGAAATGGCGGCACTACATTTGTATAGGTAACATATTTAATCGATTAAGGTTTCAAGATCACAGCTTATTGTAAGCACGAGAAGAGCCATTTTAAATGTGAAATGCTGCTACATTAATAACCGGTGTAGCCGCCAGAATGTTGAATGCAAGCACGCAAACGTTCATGCATTGTGTCGTACAGGTGCTGGATGTCAGTTTGTGGGATGGAGTTCCATGCCTGTTGCACTTGGTCGGTCAATACAGGGACGGTTAATGCTGGTTGGGGGTGACGCTGGAGTTGTCGTCCAATGATGTCCCATACGTGCTAGATTGGTGAAAGATCTGGTGATCTAGCAGGCCACGGCAGCATGTTGACACTCTGTAGAGCATGTTGGGTTACAACAGCGGTATGCGGGCGAGCGTTATCCTGTTGGAAAACACCCCTGGAATGATGTTCATGAATGGCAGCACAACAGGTTGAATCACCAGACCGACGTGCAACTGTGCCGTCAGGGTGCGTGGGATAACCACGAGAGTGCTCCTGCTGTCATAGGAAATTGGTTCCAGACCATAACTCCAGGTGTAGGTCCAGTGTGTCTCGGACGCAGACAGGTTGGTTGCAGGCGCTCACATGGCCTCCTTCTAACCAACACACGGCCATCACTGGCACCCAGGCAGAACCGGCTTTTATCAGAAAACACAACAGATCTCCACTCCGTCCTCCAATGAGCTCTAGCTTGACACCACTGACGTCGCAAACGGCAGTGGTTTGGAGCCAGTGGAATGCACGCTACAGGGTGTCTAGCACGGAGCTGTCCTTCAAGTAACCGATTTGTAACAGTTCGTTGTGTCACTGTGGTGGCAACTGCAGCTCGAATTGCTGCCGCAGACGCGGTACGATGCGCCACGGCCATAAGCCGTACACGGCGGCCTTCCCTCTCAGTAGTGCCACGTGGCCGGCCGGAACCCGGTCTTGTTGAGGCAGTACCTTCCCTTGACCACCGCTGCCAACAATCATGCACAGTGGCTACATTCCTGCCAAGTCGTTCTGCAATATTGCGGAAAGAAAATCCACCTTCTCGTAGCCTTATTACACGATCTCGTTCAAACTCTGTGAGCTGTTGATAATGGTTTCTTCGTCTTTTTAAAGGCATTCTTGACAAACATCAACACCCTACGTCGAATCTCAACGATAACTAACGCTCACGAACGTTACAGCGCGTATTTACAGCAAACCTGCTTTGCATGTTCCGAGGGGCGCTACTAACGCCACACGTATGCGCCGAGCGCGAAATTTGCATAGACGTCATCTTACAGATGTACTATCACCGCCTACCAACTGTCGTTTATCTAACACAACCCCTTCTTGGTGTTGGGATTTTTTTCCGTCAGCGTATTACATTCTTGTGAAGTTTTGTTTTCTAAATGAATTTCTAGCCAGCCGCCAAAAGCTTTGAAATTCGCGAATCATAATTCATTTGCGATTTCTTAAGCCTTTTGACGAATTAAAGTCCCTGCTAAAAGAATGTTGTTGGCTCCATACTACAATTCACCCTAAGATGACACTGAAAGGGAAGGTACGTGAAACCTATCGCTGCGAATGAAAGTAGTTCCCAACATTTTCCGTAAAAGCCAAAGCATTTATTGCCCAGAATCATACTTTATATTGTCCTAGCTGTTTACTTATGCAGAAAGAGCATATAGTTATTTTAGACAAATCTAAAAATGATCTATTTTCAGAAATTAAGTTTTAAAAATTAGACCAACACACGCATGTAGTAGTTTGGGAGACCAGGATGCCAATGAGTTGATGGGGAAAGTGATTGACAGCTGCTAACCGAGGACAGAGTGGGGGTGACGCAGATGAACATAAATTTCGGCCGTTCTTGAAGGCTCAGTGAGTGCGTAGGCTTGAAATGCAGTGTCATCATAGGGTGAATCGGAGTATAGCTCGGCAAAACCGTTCATAGGTAAGAGTATCCACAGCTAAACCATCAGTTTTAGGGAAAGCTCTCTTCTTTTTCTTTCTGGTTGCCATTACAATCTTGCCAAGACTTCAAGATTCACTCACTTATGTTTTACCAATGCCCGTTTTATCTTTTTAAAGGCGCACACTTAATCTTTCCCTTTCACTCAGATCCACTATTTCAACTTTTTCTTTTAGAGTCGAGCGTTTGCCTTTGTACGACATTTTAAAATCGGTGTTTGAGAAATCTTTGCTTCGCAGTTCGCTTGATGAGGAAAGCCTACATGATTATTGCAAACCAATGCGATTTCTGGTAAACTGGACTTGAAATTAATACCTGTGCGCTGACCTTGGCCTTACCAAACAACAAAAGGTGAGTTCCTTCCACCTAAACCTGAATTGTGTTTGCATGCGTTTCAATCCGATTACCGTTCACGAATTAGCCAGCAGTGAGCGCTGGTCCCCGTTTCTGAGGGGTTTCAATCCGATAACCGTTCACGAATTAGCCAGCACTGAGCGCTGGTCCTCGTTTATGAGGTGTTTCAATCCGATTACCGTTCACGAATTAGCCAGCACTGAGCGCTGGTCCTCGTTTCTGAGGTGTTTAAATCCGATTACCGTTCACGAATTAGCCAGCACTGAGCGCTGGTCCCCGTTTCTGAGGTGTTTCAATCCGATTACCGTTCACGAATTAGCCAGTAGTGAGCGCTGGTCCCCGTTTCTGAGGTGTTTCAATCCGATTACCGTTCACGAATTAGCCAGCACTGAGCGCTGGTCCCCGTTTCAGAGGTCTCACCCTATTGGGAGCACCTGAAGATCTAGAAAGCAGTTTTTCCTGATCAGATGTACGTATGTAAAGAGAAGGTCGGACTGTTTGGTTAGCATAAACGAGAATCTTTTTTCCAGGGAATTCGGCCACTTAACCAGGGTACATAGCACTTAGCACCTTACAATTTACTAGGCCTCGGGAACAAAACGGTTGAAATACAGAATGGATGAATAAAATAACTAAAAGGAAAAAATATTGCAAGTTTGGGCGAACCACACCCCTAGGAATCCCTAGAATCGAAAGCAAATTGTCCGCTGTACTTCCAGTGTATCCACGTCCGTTATTTACAATGTCCGCTACTAAGAAGTAAATGCCCCATAAGAAGCCATGCATTTCTCCCGGGGAATAAAAACGGGCGCTATTTGGGAGACGCGATTTCGAGTCCTGCTCCAGGACGATAAAAATTTTCAAGTTTTCGGATATTATCTGACTTACCATCCTTGTCACATTTACACCAAAAATCGGATTCTCATCTTCCAAATTTGTATTATATGGTGTAATCCCGTATTTCTTTCATTATTTACCTGCTCCTCCGGGCAGTCACGGGATAGCATTATTAACCTCCAGTTTCGCTAAACATGAATGCCGGTTGCTTCGACTAGCGAATCCTGTGATGGTTATATTCAAATTAATCTGAAATTTGAGACTTGTTCGTTCTGGGTGGTGTAGTGGGTAGCATACATGCATACCCGGTTGCTCTCTGGGAGTTCCGCTCCAGGTGGAATAAAATTTTCACGTTTTCAAATATTATCTGATTTACCATCCTTGTCACATTTACTACACCAAAAATCGGATTGTCATCTTCACAAACTTGGCCGCTATTAAAAAAGTGTTCGCTAATGGAAGTTTCGCTGTACTAACGTACGTTAGTTTCTAATTTTTGTGCCATTATGTATACCTGTAAAGCTCATTTTACCTCGACCTCGGTTTCACGTTTTCCCGCATTGTACGACTTTTTATGCTGGTCCGTTGAAAAGCGTAAAATCAGGGTTTCACTGTATTGTAAAAAAATCGCTAATGTGTTTTTTCTTACCCATGTTACTGAATATAGTACATTATCTTACATAAAAGTAATATTTTACGTTCAACAACGTCAGTCACACATGTTTTTTCTTACAATATCTCTTGCTCCTTTAATTCTTTTGTGCGCAGTGTATACGTATCTACTCTGGATTTCAACTCGAGATGATAAGTTATTCCTTGCTTCCAGAGAGAACTCATGACAGTTTCTTGATATGTATGTGTGTATGCATAATGGGCATCTGGATATGCTTACACACATCCATAATTCAGATTTACAGTCATTGGATTGTCATTTATGCTTTGATGAATTAGAGCAAAGCATGCTGCTGCAAATTTGACATTATCAGATGGAGCAGTAACCACGCCACAGAATGTCTTTAATATGTGGCTCTGTTTCCAGGAAGATGAGGTCTGTCAAATAGTTTACGGGCACCCGGTACTTACGTAGATGTATTATTCCTAGAGCAAACATTATAGTCAATACTCAGCTACGGAACTATAGAGAGTCAGATGATCTTTGAATAAAGATGCGACAATACTCGTAAACTTGCGGCGTTTGATCTAACTTTCAGAACTTGAGAGTAGTTCAAAAGTGTCCGCGAATGGCGTTGAAGTCAGTGGGGGAGAAATGGAGATAGTCGCATGTGAAATAGACATTTACGGACCCCGTAAGAGTAATTTTCCACATGTTCCTTACATTACATGCCACACAAGTAACATCATGCAACGTATGGTACCATTAAATGAAGCGTCCGCAACTTTCATAGATGATATTCATCATAGACAAAGGACGATTGGGATGACAAAATCCTGCCGGAATTTAAGTTTGCGGTTTACAGAAAAAAATACGCGGAACTACAGGGGAATACATCAAATTCTATCATATTACCATTATTTTTTTTATCCTGGATGAAATAAGTTTTCAAATATGTATTGTGAAACGAATCAAAACCTGGATAATTTTTAACTATTAAAGGGTTTAAGTATTTACAAAATCTGATCATGACTGAATGCAGCGCCAACCACGCGTAAAACCGGATAATTTTCCAGGCACTTATTTTGTTTTAAAAGACTTGGATCTAAAAAAAAAATCAAAACAGAAAATCATGAGCCCACTGATGACGCTCTTCCCAAGCACTATAAGGACCCTACTCCCAATCTCTACAAGCACCCTATTCCCAATCACTATCAGGACCCTAATCCCAATTACTATAAGGACATTATCCCCAATCTCTATAAGGAACCTATTCCCAATCTCTATAAGGAACCTATTCCCAATCACTATAAGGATTCCATTCCCAATTGCTATAAGGAGCCTATTTCTAGTCTCTATAAGAAACCTATTTCCAATCACTATAAGGACACTATTCCCAATCGCTATAAGGACCCTATTACCAATCTCTATAAGGAACATATTCCCAATCACTATAAGTACACTATACCCAATCGCTATAAGGACCCTATTCCAGGTGTCTATAAGGAACCTATTCCCAATCACTATAAGGACATTTTCCCCAGTCTTAATGAGGACCCTATTACCAATCTCTATAAGGAACCTATTCCCAATCACTATAAGGACATTTTTCCCAGTCTCAATGAGGAACCTATTCCCAATAACTTTAAGAACCCTATTCCCAATCTCTACTTATAAGGAACCTATTTCTAATCATTATATAAACACTATTCCCAATCGCTTTAAGGACCCTATTCCCATTGTCTATAAGGAACCTATTCTCAATCACTATAAGGACCCTATTCCCAATCCCTATTAGGACATTTTTCCCAGTCTTTATGAGGACTCTATTCCCAATCTCTACAAGGAACCTATTCCCAATCACTATAAGGACCCTATTGCCAATCACTATAAGGACCCTATTGTGTGTGCGTGCATGTTTGTGTGTGCGTGCGTGCGTGAGTGTACACATTCCAGCCAAAAGTTATGACCGCATGTTAGCATGAGATATGAATTGTTCATGTCGCCAATACCGAGGATATTTGAAGTGGCATTGATTCAAGGAGGCCAGTGAAATTTTCTGTAAGAATTCTACACCATGCACACACCAGAGTTTCTAGCAGACCATCAAAAGTCATCGGTGGTGGATCCATACATCGAACCTGTTGGTCAAGATAGTCCCACAGATGTTCAATGGGATTGATGTCTGGCGAGTACGGTGGCCAGGATAGTAAGCTAAAGTCACTGTAGGAACATAGTGATAAAAGGTATGACTGCTCATGTCGCCAATACCGCAGATATATAAGCGTGGCATTGATTCCGTGAGGCCTCTGAATGTTTCTGTAGGGATGCTATATCATGCAGATACAAGAACATCTCGCAGATCATTAAAAGCCATCAGTAGTGGATCCATACGTCGAGCCTGTTGGTCAAGATATTCCCACAGATGTATAATGGGACTGATGTCCGGCGAGTACAGTAGCCAGGATGGCAAGCTAAAGTCACTGGAATATTACTCAAACGATTGTTGCCGACGCATAGCAACAAGGCAAGGGCATTATCTTGCTAGATACAACCGGTGCCAACAGGGTAGACAGTAATCATGAATGGGAGCACCTAATCGGCCACAATGGAAAGGCAGCTGGAAGCCGTTCATCGTGCGATGCCACCTCCTACGTGTATCTTCTCCAGCGTAGAGTCGGGAGGATTTCTGTCAGCAGTAGTTCGCCGTACTGTACATCAACCATCCCTACGACAAACCAGATAACGTGATTCGTCTGAAAAGGAGACTTTCTTTTACTGTTCTCTGATCCAAATTCACTCCGTAATCATCGATGTCTAGCTGGCAGCATAGGTACTTTGAGTGGACGTCGACGCCGAAGACCCATAAAGAACAGAGTTCGTTGGACTGTGGGCTGCGATAGGTTTCTTGATGAGCCTGCATTGAGTGCTCTGGACAGTTGTTCCTAGCCTGCCTGTTGAATCGTACTAGTCGAAATAGCCATCGCTGCCCACCATCGCCAATGCTCCGCGCGCGTCCTCTATAACCCAGATTACCGAAGGTCTTGCTAGTGTCTTACCATTCCTGGGATACTTTAACAACTGAACCACGACAACAGCCCTCAATATTGGCCGTTTCAGTAATGCTATCATCTTTCAGTCAGTAGCCAACAATCACTCTTTTTGACACATCTTTTGTATAAAAACAGATCGTGCTTATGTTATCGGTTTGTCCGTCCGTCCGTCCGACCGTCTGTAGACACCATATCTCGGTCCCTATTAGTCCGATTTGAAAAGTTCTTTTTGCATTGGGAAGCTTGAAATACCCAAATGATGATCCTTCATTTCATTTCGTTTTTAAGATCTAGTTTTGCCGCTATAGGGCGTAAACGTAGATGATATCGAATTCAAAATACACTGCTGGCCACCCAAAATGCAACACCAAGAAGGAAGCATCCGATTGGCCTGAAATTCTCAGCATGCGTCGCCCGCGAGAGGACATGCAAACGATTGGCATTGCAGGGCATATGCAAATCATTTGCGCCCAGCACGCCACCAAGACGCACTATAAGAAGGGTTCACAGAAGGCGGTGTCTAAGTAGCGGAAGTGTGTTGTGCTGCGGGAAGATTCCTGATGCCTCGTCGCAGAATACGGCAGTCATTCCAGCACGTTTCGGAGTTCGACAGAGGACGAATAGCAGCTTATTGCGGCAGCGGTTTATCGTACTGAGACATCGGCGTCCGTGTGGGACGACATCCAGCCACAGTGAGACGAGTATGGATTCGGTGGTGCAGAAGGGACGGACGGACCGACGTGAGCGATTGCCGCAGCCGCGGCACACCACCGAACTAGAGGACAAGCATGCTGTGCGGCGGGCATTGACGGCTCGCACCGCCACATCACGAACGTTAGCGCAGGAATTAGGGTGTGTTGCGCAACAACCTGTGTCAGCACGTACCGTTCGACGTCGTCTGCAGGAGCGGGGAATTGTCGCACAGCGCCCATTGCTCCGATTACCATTGACGTTACACCACCGGCGGGTGCGGCAGCAGTGGACCGTTTAACGCCGCACCTGGACTACGGAAAGGCACGACATTGTCTTCCCCGACGAATCCCGCTTCTGTCTGCAACACCACGATGGTCAGATCTGCGTGTGGCGGCACTGCGGAGCGAGGCTGTATGACGCCTTCATCATGCATCACCATACCGGTCCGTCGCCTGGCGTTATGGTTTGGAGCGCAATTGGATATGAAACCCGCACCCATCTGGTACATCTCGCCGGTACACTCAACAGCTACCGCTACTTCTCCGACGTTTTGGAGCCCGTAGTCCTCCCTTACCTGCAGGATCTGCTAGCGGCCACGTTTCAACAGGACAACTGGCGCCCGCACGTGGCGCGCATCGTGCAACAATTCTTCACGGCCCACCAGGTGTCACTGCTGCCGTGGCCTGCCTGTTCTCCCGATATGTCGCCCAGCAAACACGTCTGGTGGCTGATCGGCAACCGAGTGGCCCGGCAAGCACCACCCGCGGCTATGCCTGATGAACTGTGGCAACATGTGGAAGCAGCCTGGACCGACATACCCCAAGCCCACATCCAAAGCCTCTTTCGTTCGATGCCGCGGCGTGTAGCGGCCGTTATTGCCAGCCATGGGGGCCACACGAACTATTGATGTCTGCGTGTTCCGCAAGTCGCACGGGACTGGAAACTCAATTGTTTCATCTTTGTATCTGTTGTTATGTTTCCAGTAATACTGGCTTTGCTATCTGGTGTCCTTCTTGGTGTTGCATTTTGGGTGGCCAGCAGTGTACATCCATATGTACTGGCGGAAAGGGAAAAATGAACACCAAGAAGGAGACGTCTGATACCAACAAAATTTATACAGCATAGTAACGGAATACAGAGGATAATGTGATAAAAACATTATGGCAAAATGCAGCTGTATTTGCTGGTAAACTGAAAAATAACATTTCCATGTAACATGGTTAGTACGTGGTTGAACCGCCATGAACTGCGTCACACTGTGCAATTCTGGCATGGAGTCTGTCGTACAGATGTTAGATGTATGTTTGGGGTATTGAGTTCCAAGCATCTTCAACCTGGACGCGTAAATCGGGGATGGTCGTGGCTGGCCGTGGAGACCGGATAAGCCGTTGTCCTATAAAATCCAACACGTGCTCAATGGGTGACAAATCCGGTTAACGTGCAGGCCATGGAAGTTGTCTCACACCCTGAAGTGCATGTTGCGTTGCACGTGCCGTGTGTGGGCGTGCGTTATCTTGCTGGAAAATAACACGATGGACCGACCTTAGAAATGGCACAACAACGGGCTGAATGATGTTGTTGATGTAGGAGGTGCTGTTTAACGTACCCGGTACAACAACTAGTTGTGCACGGGAGCGATAGCTGATCGCTCCCCACAGCAGGAGACAAATTGTAGACCTGTGTGTCGCTGGCGAATGCAAGAAGAGTGGACACGCTCCCCTGTGCGTCTGTGAGCACGCATACGGCCATCGGAGGCTCCCAAGCAGAATCTGCTTTCATCGCTGAACACGACAGATCACCATTGCGTTCTCCAGTGTAGACGTTGGCGACACCACTGCAGCCGTTCCTGACGGTGGGCTGGAGTCAGAGATACACATGCCAGAGGCACACGTGCACGTAGTCCTGCATCCAGTAGACGTTTGCGGATTGTAAGCACAGTCACCTCAGGTGCAACGGCAGCTCAAATTTGCGTTGCAGTGGATGTTCTGCTTGACAACGCCGCTCTTCTCAGGCGTCGATCGGTCCGCTCATCAGTCCGTCTGTGACTCCCGGCTGCACGTCTTCTCGTGTGGGAATGTTCCTCGGACCATCTACGCCACCATCGTACCACCACCGATACTTCCTGTCCAATTCGCTCCGCAATACGACCACCAGGCCTCGTGGAGTCCGACTAGACGACCTCGCTCAAAGTCCGATAACTGCTGAAATCGTACACGTCTTTCATGTCCAGGCATTGCAGCTTCTTCAGGGTCTTTGCACGTGTCCGTACGCCGACGACTGATTACATTCACTTCGCCGTGCTCCTTAAATACCATCGACGATAATTTGCATATTATGCCGTGATGTGGCGTAAGCGCTCACCGGTTGGTCCCGAAATTAACATCACACCTATGTAAACTCGACCCAATTAACATATGTAAATTTCATGATCGTCCGCTAATTCCTTCTTGGTGTTCTTTTTTCCCTTTCCGGCAGTGTATTTGTTTCTAAACATCCGATTGAAAAGATTGTTTTATCTTTCGATTCCATTTATGTCGAAGAGTATTTTAGGTATAGTCTCTTTTCCAAGTTACGCATAGAATTTCCGCTAGGGGGCGTAAAAGTCAATTACGTTTTCGGTGATATTTCTTCTTCAAAAATTCCGATTTGAAAACTTTTTTCTTCAGCGGATACAGCTCCGGATGTTAAATCTTTTGCATATAATTTCTAATTTTTGGTAAACAATACTTTGGCCACCAGGAGGCGTAAATTTTAATGTTTTCTTGTGATGTATTTCCAGCAAAATCTAAGCTCCTGAAAACTCGACTGAAACAATTATTTGATGGACCAATATTCCTCACTTCCGTAAAAATATTTAAGAATATATTTTTCTTAAAATAACGCACATTTCCCCCGCTAAGGGACGTAGATGCATATCCTATATTTGTCGACATCTCTACTTAGAGGAGTCGGATTTGAAAACGTATTTCTTCGTTCGGGAGCGTTTCCGCTACGAAATGTTTCTTATATAATTTCAAAATTTTCAAGTAATGAATAGATTTTGCACTAAGGGACGTAAAGGTAAATTGCGTTTCCCACAATATCTCTGCTTCGAAAACTCCGATTTGAAAAATTCCTTCTGACCGGATACATTTTCTGATGGGAAATCTTTTGCACATAATTTCCAATTTTTTGTAAAAAATGGTTTGGCCACCAGGGGGCGTAAGTCTTATATTCCGTTTCAGATGTATTTGCAGCAAAATCTGAGCTTCTAAAATCTCGATTGAAACAAAATCGTTTGTGGACCGATACTACTCATGTCGATAAACCTTTTTGGAATATTTTCTTCTTAAAATAATACATGGTTTCTACGCCAGGGGGCGTAGATATATATCTTATTTTTGTTAATATATCTACTTCTAAGAGTCCGATTTGAAAAATTTCGTCTTTGTTGGATAGCGTTTCCGATGCGAAATATTTTTCATGTAAATTCAAAATTTTTGAGTAAATCATAGACTTTCCGCTAGGAAGAGCAAAGGTAAAGTGCGTTTTCCCCAATATTTCTACTTCTAAAACTCCGATTTGAAAAATTCTTTCTGTATCGCATACAGCTCTTAATGGGAAATGTTTTGCATATATTTTCTAATATTTGGTAACGAATGGTTTGGCCACCAGGGGACATAAGTGCTAATTTTTGCTTCTGATGTATTTGGAACAAAATCTGAGCTCCTGAAAACTCGACTAATTTTTTTTTCCTGGACCGAAACCGCTCACATCGAAAAGCCTTTTGAGAATACTTTCTTCCGAAAATAATGCATGGTTTTCCCGCCAGGGGGCGTAGATGCATATCTTATATTAGTTCATATATCTGCTTCGAAGTGTCAGATTTGAAAAATTTTTCTTTGCTGGAGAGCGTTTCCGTTGCGAAATGTTTCTCATATAATTTCAAATTTTTCTTAATGCACAAGTCTGCAACCAGAGGGCGTAAGCTCACGATTCCGTTTATAGAAATATCTGCGGGATTAAAAACTCGATTGAAGACCTTCTTTCTTCGGTCAAATTCTATTGTTTTCCATACCGGTTCCATTGACTTTGAATGGCTATGATAAATTTAATTCTCGTCAGAACAGATTTGAAAGACGTGCTCTTGAAAATTCGGTGTCATCTTTCTTGTTCAAACTCTGTTATATCAAGTTCGTTTCTCATTTTCACGGAAAACTGCATATCGTCCTCGAGTTCGCGTCTTAAATGCCTTACATGATTTACATATGTCGCTACGCACGCCATTTGGTTACTGGTTACGCTTTCTTCTTTCATAAGGAGTAGTCATAATTTTTTTACTGGACTGTATGTGTTTTGTTTGTTATTCAATACTGGCAAATCGTCGTTTCCTTTTACGATAAACGTTTGTGGAACATGTTTTTTGGAATATCTTGACGGGAGAATCACTTTGTGCTCTGGGACAATGTATGGATAAGGGGAAGAGATGATAAGCCATCATCTGAGGGTACTAGTATCTATGACGTATGAGTTAAATAAACTCATACGTCGCAGATACTACAACAACAAGCCTGCCGAAGTACAGGTAACTCCCGATTGTCCGCGATAGTAGGCAGCACGAGTTTCGCAAATAATCTAAATTTTTACAGGAAAAATGAATTAATCTAGATATTACACGCTTAACATAGTGCTATGTTTTGTTAAGACTAGTAGTTATTATTGCAAGCATAATACACACTGAAAAGTTACCTGTTTAAATATTAAAATAATCAGTTACCTGCTTTTCTTTTATTTTTTTTTTTACGGTAAGATATTTTTGTTTGATTCGGGACTGCAGTCGGAGTTAAACCAGCTTATCATTGTCCTTCAAGATACTCGAGCAAGCCGTCGACATGTTGCTGTTCTGATTCACGATTCACCTATAGCTGTGAAATCTCCTCCTCATCTTCTTCACTTCCTTCGTTTTCATCTGCTATTCGTTTAACTTTATTAATTATCTGTTCATCAGTTAAATGTTCAAATCCAGGGTCATGCATATCGCAGTCCAGCCACTTGGAGACATTAGTTTCATCAACGTTTTCCCCTTTGGGAATCAACTTCACTAATTTGGATGATGTTAGAAAATAGTGAAAAAAATTAGATTATTACAAAAAATCTAAATAGTGAAGGAAAGAAGGACATAGTGAAACAAATTTGGCTATTACCTATTCGATGATGTTAGAAAATATGTTAGAAATTACCGAAATTGTTTTCCCCTTCGGGAACCGATTTCACTAATTCTTTGATGTGATCTCTATAATGTTAGGACTTGTATTTTCTTCAGAAGCGCAATTTCCATCAGAGAGACGTTTTCTCCACAACCTACTAATACTCACAGGTTCAACTGAATTCCAGACCTATTTTAGCGACTAAATAAGTTAATAAAATCATGCAATGCATTGATTACGATACGCTTTCTTTCCAACATGCCAGAAATCGCGCGCAGACAAACCCTCCCTCCTAATCTGACTATTCTTTCGTTCCGTATACCTCTGGAACAACATGCTTTAGTTTTATCGCAATACAAGCATTTTTATTCAAGTTATTACTCAAGTCATGAAGATAATGGCTGTGGAATAAATCTCGCTCCTGTGGCCTTAACTTTGACCCCATTTCGATGATATTCAACAAAATCGGTTTAGTATACCTCCGGAACAACATAATAAAGTTTTGTCGCAATAGAAACATTTCTAGTCAAGTTATGAGCATAATGGCTGTGGAATAAATCTCGCTCTTGTACCCTGGACCTTTGACCCCATTTCGATATCTCCGAAACAACGTGATAGCATTTTGTCGCAATCGAAGCATTTTTACGTAAGATATGACGCATAAGAGCGATGAAATGGTTCCAGCTCCTATGTCCTTACTTTTGATCCCATTTTGCCCATTTGCTTCCTACCACACACTACAATTTCATTGAAATCGAACCATTTTTACGCCTGTTATCGTGCGGACAGACAGACGGACGGACAAAGCTGTAGCATATACGCTTTTTCAACCTACGGTTGGAAAGCTTAAAAAAAGCAAAAAAGAAAAACTATTAGATACCACAATAAAAAATATTACCGCGTCTAAAAAAATTACCTATATTTTAGTGACTAAAACAAATTACTGTATTACCTCAAAGTCTCGTCGTGAATAATCGGCAGCTGACTGTATTCGAATTGGGAGAACAGAGGCTCCGGAGTAGGAAAGTACGAGTTCCAATCCCAGAGTCAGCAAAACAAAAGAGGTATATGTTTCTTTGTAGATTACAAATGGAGTTAGGGCATTCCAATGACCCTGCGGTCCAAATCCAGTGACCTATGTCTAAATGTAGTTATGTGGAAATAACTCGATCTGTACAGCTGTTGTACTGGAGGTTGAGATGGGTGGCTGTTGCAAGTCTTTCCAGAAATTCCGGACGTGACACCCGACGCTGACCTCTAGGGTCAACCGCGCCTGGATGACCAGAGTGAGCTCTTCTGCTGATGTCTTTGAATGGTTAACCCACCCAGTCCTGGTACACCCTTCATACAGCAGTAAGGGAGCAACCAACAAGTGCGTTTGTTTCCGAAATCCTGGCACCTGCCCTTCGGACAACAACTATTTGCCCGCGATCGAATTTGCCTGCGTTGAAAGTTTCCTCTATTACACGCAAACGTTTACTGATTTCGTACTGAGAATAGGTGGACACGATTCTGAGTAGCCTCATGTGACTTTGATATCACGTGGTACTTCATTATCCTTTGTTCTTTTTACGCTTTCCAACCGTAGGTTGAAGAAGCGTATATGCTGCAGCTTTGTCCGTCTGTCCGCACGATAAGTTGCGTAAAAATGGCTCGATTTCGATGAAATTTTAGCATGTGGAAGGGGACCGTCTGGGGACGAACTCTGTTGAAAATGGACGAAATGGCGTTAAAGGTCAGGACATAGGAGTACAATCCATTCCATTACCCTTATGCGTCATAACTTACGTAAAAATGCTTCGATTGCGACAAAACTTTACAACCCGTTTTGTTGAATATCATCGAAATGGGGTCAAAGTTCAGGACATGGGTGCGTGATTTATTCCACAGTCATTATCCTCATAACTTGACTAAAATGCTTCTATTGCGACAAACCTTCAGTATGTTGTTCCGCAGGTATACTAAACCGGTTCTATTGAATATCATCGAAATAGGGTCAAGGGACAGGACGCAACAGCGAGATTTATTCCACAGCCATTATCCTCATAACTTTACTAAAAATGCTTCGATTGCGACAAAACGTTATCATGTTGTTCCGGAGGTATACTGAATCGGTTCTGTTTAATATCATCGAAATAAGATCAATGGTGAGGACACAGGAGCTATATTTATTCCACAGCCATTATCCTCATAACTTGAGTAATGATTTCTGGTATGTTGGAAAGCGTATCATAATCAATGCATTGTATGATTTTACTAACTTGTTTGTTTCGTTTTGTAAAACCGGGGATGTTTCTAATGCAAAGTTAACTGAGGGTAACATCCATGATCACGGGCATCTTCCATAGCGCTCGACGATAAAATAAGTCTGAAAAGAGAGCTTTTTAACTTATTTTTCAGAATTCCAAGCGGAAAACTTTATTGATAACAATGTATTACATTGAGACGCACGCAAAGGTATGAAATATGCAGGAGGTAAGGCTGAATTCCTGATTACAAAACAGAGCCTTTCTTTTATATACAAGACTGCGTATGTTTAGATATTCTGTTCATTCACCAGCGGACATGCAATACAGAAATATAACATAAAACACAAAAGTCTCATATAATTAATCACAAGTTTATTTTAGATAATTTATTTTCTTGTCTTCATTTCAGGAAAACCATTAATTACGTTGTTGCAATCCAGAGGTTTACCTAATGTATGTTCTTTAAAGGGTAATTGCAAATTAGGTAACATTTTTTCAGTTATTATGCTTCAAAAATATTTTTTTACTAATTTCAATACGTAGAAACTTCGCTCCTCTTAGGCAGTAGGGATTGCAGTTGTCAATAAAAATTCTTCATGAAATACTGAAGTTTGGAAATGAAACTGTACAAAAAGTACACGAGAGAACTCGGGCTGTCGGAATCCAGAACTATAGCTTCTAATCCAATACAGTTGGCTAGCTTAGCTTAGAAGCATTGAGACTTTCTCATAACCCCACAAAATGTATCCCAAAAAATAAGGTAACAAACTTCATTATGCAGGTCATTCATAACTATATTGGTTTATTCCGCATCTTTCATTTTTATCTTAATAATGTTTATGCCAATGATAAATGGGATCCTCCAAAGCTGGTCACCCTGAGACGCGATGCTCCGTTTGCCCGGGCCTATAGGCGATCAGTCTTTATCACACGCTACAGCAGTGAATCATTATTAAGCATCCAGACATCCCAGCTTGAGACCCCGGTTCCTTCATATTAAGCCCTTAACCGGCTGGAACGAATTAACTCGGGGTTTGAAAACGGGTTGAAATCGTCTCGAACGGGTATACTCGCTGTCTAAGAAGTGCAACAATCACTGCTAAAACGAGTGAACCTGTGGTCCTTTCCCTTTGCTTTCGCTTTATTATTAAAAGTGTTCGTTTAGGGGCATGAATTGAAAAATACCATGCCCGAGATGTCCGGGTCATGCACATTATTGGTCTGGGCAGGTAAATAAGAAACCTAGTTGCCCGGTCCGGGCACGTAAATTTTAAAATGAAGTTTGTGACCTACTACAGAGGCCAAAACATGTGTCAAGACGACAAATCTGTAGCAAGACATTCTGTCCGCGTAGCTCAGTTGGCAGAGCGAGCGACTTACTGCGGAGTGAGGGAATACGGAGTCAATAACCATCGCGGACAAACTTGTGTTTTCACGAGTTTGGAAGAGAATTTCCTACTACAAAAGAAAAAACCAGTCGTGGTGACTTGTGTTTTCACATTACTGCCCGATTGTGTAAAGTGGATCCACTGGCCGTTAGGTTCTTCGAAAAGTGTGTGATGTTTGTTCCACACATTATTTGGAATTGATAAAATATTCCTACTTCGCTGCAAAAAAAAAAAAAAAAGATAAAAGGGAGATGATGTGACGTACTACAGAGGTGAAAACATGTGTCAAGGCGACAGATTTGCAGAAAGACATTTTGTCCGCGTAGCTCAGTTGGGAGAGCGACTTACTTCGGAGTGAGGGAAGGACAGGTTCGATGGCCGTCGCGGAAAAACTTGTTTTCACAGATTTGGAATAGAATTTCCTACTACAGAAGAAAAAAAAACAGTCGTGGACAAACTTGTGTTTTCACAAGTTTGGAATAGAATTTCCTACTACAAAAGAAAAAAAAACAGTCGTGGACAAACTTGTGTTTTCACAAGTTTGGAATAAAATTTCCTACTATAAGAGAAAAAAACAGTCGTGGACAAAAACTTGTTTTCACAAGTTTGGAATAGAATTTCCTACTACAAAAGAAAAAAAAACAGTCGTGGACAAACTTGTGTTTTCACAAGTTTGGAATAAAAATTTCCTACTATAAGAGAAAAAAAACAGTCGTGGACAAAAACTTGTTTTCACAAGTTTGGAATAGAATTTCCTACTACAAAAGAAAAAAAAACAGTCGTGGACAAACTTGTGTTTTCACAAGTTTGGAATAGAATTTCCGACTACAAAAGAAAAAAAACAGTCGTGGACAAACTTGTGTTTTCACAAGTTTGAAATAGAATTTCCTACTACAAAAGAAAAAAATAGTAGTGGACAAACTTGTGTTTACACAAGTTTGGAATAGAATTTCCTACTACAAAAGAAAAAAAACAGTCGTGGAAAAACTTGTGTTTTCACATGTTTGGAATAGAATTTCCTACTACAAAGGAACCAAAAAGTCAGGGAATGTTGTGTTTCATTTCACTGCTAATCACCATAAATTGTATTATTGCTCCGTAGAGATAAGGACAGAAGAATATCATTTCTTTAATTATATTATGCTATAAATCCAAAAATTGGAACCATATGAAGTTTTGCTCCAAATGTTCTTTATAGTGAGCTACGGGATGCACGCCTCTCATAAACCTGGCCTCTATTGTTTAGTGACAAAGGGCAAAAACATTAACAAAAGGAACATGGCAGAATCACTAAAGTTCGTCAATACCAATTATCTTCATCAGATCGTTTCATACCAGTTTCAGCATAGTCATCTTAAAACTTGAGATACACACTTTTGTGCAAACCCTTAAAACAGCAATGTAAAACATGTAAGAAAAGTACATAGTTTAATGGCGACGACTTTAAAATAGGAAAGCAACGTTTGACTCACTTGTTTCTACCAAGTGGATGATGTCAGTGTCAGCAAAACTAACCCTTCTCCAAAATGCTTTCGGTCACAGAACAGAGAATGGAGGACTAGAAGCAAACTCTTACCACAAGTAACAGGTTTACACTGAAGAGCAATTGAATTAGAGATACCTGTATGGTAACGCGTAACACCACCTTTCGTCCTGATGACGGCGGCGATTCGTCTTGGCATGGACTCGACAAGACACCGGAAGCGTTGGGAAGCCATACGGATCCACGACCCCTGAACTAGCTCCCACAGTTCACGAAGATTTGATGAAGGGGTTCATCTCTCTCGATGGCATCACACATGTGCTCGATGGGATTGAGGTCAGGTGACCTAGCTGGCCAAGGAAGAGATGTCACGTCGGTGGAGTGTTCATCCAACCATTAGGATACAATGAGGGAGCGATGGCATGGTGCATTGTCTTGTTGCAGGATGAGGTCCCCAGTGGGATGTTGAAGACGCACAAACGGGAGCAAATCATTGTCCAGGATATCCCGGTAACGTTGACCTGTGAGGGGCGATGTCACACGTACCAGGAGTCCCATTTCAGCCCACGTAAACATTCCCCAGAAGAGAATGCCACCCCCACCACCTTGAAGAGTACCCTGCTGGCAAGAAGGATCCATCGCTTCATGTGGTTTGCGCCGTACTCGTATACTGCCATCCGCATGTACCTACGTGAATCTCGACTCATCAGTCCACGCAACATTTTTCCACATGTCTAGGGTCCAGTAGCGATGTTCCCGCGCCTGTGCTAATCTTTGCACCCTGCGATGTGCGGTCAGCAGCGGTATCCTCGTGGAACGATGGCTTCTGTACCCAATAGCAAGGAAGTGGTTCTCGATGGTGTGGCTGCTTACACGTTTTTGTGCACCAGCGTTAAATTGCCAAGTGATTTCTTGCACTGTGGCCCGTCTATCCACTGTTACAATGCGAGCTAGCCGACGATGGCCCCGTTCATCCACACGCTGTTGTCCACGGCAGTTGTCCCTTGCCGGGATGGGTTTACCTGATTCGATGTACTCACGGTGCACCCATGACACAGTGGCTCGTGAAAATTCCAGTGCCTGCACGACTTCCGAGATGGAGTGACCCATTCGTCGGGCTCCGACAATGTTCCCACGATCAAATGCGCTTAGATCCTTCGTCTTACCCATACTGCGTCCGACTCTTACTGATTCCCGTCGCATCACTCCTTATATTGTCGGATCGCTGCATATGTCATGTCGTTTCCGTTTACAGGGCCGCCCACAGCGCCAGATATGCATAACGCCAGCTGTCTCTAATTCAATTGCTCTTCAGTCTATAGTCAGTACTGCTGAGATGGGAGGTGGAATGCAATTGTTTTCCCGTGGCCTTCCAGACATTTTCTGCGATCTCCAAACCAGCACGGAAACGTTTGAGCACTGAGCCTTTCGGGTATATCGAATGCTTAAAGGTTATCATGATATTCATGGCAAGTGGCGCAATTTCTAATTTCGGCCGCTCCCCCCCCCCAGGTAGCTCTATGGTCTAAGCGATGGCTTCTGCTCATTCTTCGGATATGGATCCGGGTCCGATTCGCGATGACGCATGGATGTTGTGTTTGTCTTATGGCACTGGCTCTCTCCCTTCCCTGGAACCAGTGACCCTAAATTAAGGACGTGGGACTGCTTATAGCCCACTGAGTTGCTCACAGTGGTCGTTAAACATCCAGTATGAAAAATCGGAAATAACCCAGGTAGGAGGCATGAAGAGAAATGTTCTTTCTTTTCGTTGTTGTTGTTTTTTGAACGTTTAACGACTATACCATGAGCAAGTGGATGGGACATCAGCAGTCGTCCATCTCCAATTTTGAGCAACTGGTTCTAGGGAAAGGAGGAAGTTAGCGCCGTAAGAAAAACATAGCATCTATGCCTCCCCCAGATTCGAACCCGGACCCATCTCGGACGAGTTGTCAGAAGCCAGCGCTCTGACCACTGCTATACCGTGCGCCACAATGAATGTTCATACACAGGCATGTTGCTACATACGAACAGCGAGTCAGAACCAAAAGAATAAAAGAAAAAAAGAAAAGAAGAAAGTTTGCTAGCTTGTCCTTAATTGACTGTTTTGGCGATACATTCCTTTGTTCTATGCCCCAGAGAAGAAGCGCGGAATGAAAAGTTTTTTCGTTTTGTTTTGAGGCTAAAACAAAGAATTGTTTTTGACCTGGTGGTACAGATACAGTGACAGGGTAAATAGACGTAGTTGTATAGTATTGACAGGCATCCATAGACAGTATACAGGGTGATTCATAAAGAAGTATACAGTTTCAACGCACTATAAAACAAGAACAATGTAAGATATTTTATGTTACCAGTAACAGAATTGTAGGGGAATGTTTCAAGTTTTTTTAGAGACAGTCACAAATGTTCTATGTGTGCACGCTTAGTCACACGACACACATTGAGCCAGTAATCCATTTTCGCCCAAACGCGAGGTAAAATATCTGAATTAAGTGCAGTGATAGTGGCTGTGATACGCTGTTTCAGCTCCCCTAGAACAACAGGAAGGTGAGGGGCGAATACCTTGTCCTTTGCGTACCCCCACAGGAAAAAGGCACAAGGTGTTAATTCAGGACTTCTGGGTGGCCATTGGGTCAGTGGCATGTTGTAGTCCGCGGATCGTCCAATCCATCGGTGAGGAAGATTTTCATCGAGATAATATCGTACGTCGCCTAACCAGTGCGGTGGTGCACCATCAAATTGGAGAATAAAGTTGTCACTGTCGTCCTGCAACTGTGGCATCAACCAAAGACTTAGCATATCCAGAAAAGAGCCTCCCGTGACAGTTTTCTCGTGAAAAAAGAAGGGGCTGTACACTTTCTTTTTGGACACAGCACAGAACACATTTACTTTAGGAAATCTCGCACGCCTTTCACTGTAAATCTGGGATTCTCCGTTCCCCAAAAGCGAACATTGTGCTTGTTTACCTGACCACTCACGTAAAATGTAGCTTCTAAGTGATTGGCAAAATCGTCATCTTGTTTACCTGACCACTCACGTAAAATGTATCTTCTAAGCGAGCGGAAAACTCCTCATTTTCGAAACGGTGCTGCATTTTGGCACAAAATTCAAAGCGCTTTGTCTTGTCACGATCAGTGAGATTTTGCAACATCTGCACTTTGTATGGAGTCATTTCCAGCTTCTTTATCAAAATTCTCCAGACAGTGAAGTGTGAAATCTGCACTTCACGACTCATAATCCGCGTTGATTTTCCCGGGCTTCGTTTAATGGTGGTGCAAACACTATCGACGACTTCCTCCGATACACGTGGTCGTCCAGGACTTTTAAATTTACACAAACAGCCCGTAGTTTCAATTTTTTTATGCCAATCGTAGATAGATTTCCTGGTTGGAGGTTCTTTTCCGAATCGTGATCGAAAATGCCGATGCACAACAGTTACCGATTCCATTTTGCTCAATTCAAGAACACAAAACGCCCTCTCCACTGCAGACGTTGCTATTTTCATTGACTAGTCACGTGACACGCGCGCTATCGCCTACGTCACATTCCTCAGTAGCGGGACACAAACTTTATGAGTACATCTACCTAACGGTTTGCAGTTGTGGTCCGTGTCTTCAACTATTACTGTTTTACAGCACCTGGAAACTGTATATTTCTTTATGAATCACCCCGTATTAAGTTTACGTCAACAATGTACATAGCGAACAGGGTCATGCAGTATGCCAACTGAACAAGTTACACAGAGAGAGCCAATGCTGAAAAACATACACAAATATCTATGCTTCACCTGGGATTCGAACCCAGACCCCTTCCTCGGCGAATTATCAGAAGTCATCCTTTGTACTACTGCGCCACCGGGGCAGCGAAGGAGTGACTTCAATCCGATCAGCTTCAATGGGGGGTCCAAGGATGAGTCGGTAAAGAGTTACTTTCTTTTTTTTATTTGGAGGTTTAACGACCACCATAAGCAACGTGATGGGCTATAAGCAGTCACCCGTCCCTAATTTTTTTATTTTTTTTTATTGGATGTTTAAGTATTTTTTTTAGATTATTTACTGGAACTGATTGATAGTCATGAAATGACATATATATGGCGCAGTGGCCTAAGCGATGGCCTCTGAACATTCGTCCGAAAGGGGTACGGGTTCAAATCCCGGTGAGGCATGGATGTTGTGTTTGTTTTACAGCACTGGCGCTTCCCGTTCCCTGGAACCAGTGGCCCTAACCTAGGGTCGGGCGACGGCTTATAGCTCGTTGAGTTGCTCACGATGGTCGTTAAACCTCCAATAAAAAAAAACCACACAAAACATATATATTCAACATATATTGCACTTGGTTGACAGACAAATACAGTACATATGTTGTTTTGTTTCAACGCCAGCAATGTACATAGGTGAACAAGGAACCCAGCGAATAAACCCCCGAAAGACAAACACAAATGCCGCCCCGGTGGCGCAGTGGTCTAAGCGAATATCTCTGATCATTCGTCCGAAAGGGGCCGGGTTCGAATCCCGGTGAGGCATGGATGTTGTGTTTGTCTTGCGGCACTGAATCTTTCCCTTCCCTGGAACCAGTGACCTTAAATTAGGGATAGCTCATTGAGTTTCTCACGGTGGTCGTTAAAATTCCAATAAAAAAAAAAAAACATGCCTTACATGGGATTTTTTTTCTTGATTGGAGGTTTAACGACCACAGTGAGCAACTCAATGTGCTATAAGCAGTCACCCGACATAAAATCTCTCCCTTTCCTGAAACAGATCAATGGTCCAGGGAAGAGAGAGAGCCAGTGCCGTAATACAAACACAACATCCATGCTTTACAGGGATTCGAACCCAGACCCCTCTGTTGGGCAAATGATCTGAAACCATTGCTTAGACCACTGCGTCTAAGGAGTGACTGCAATCCGACCAGCTTCCATGGGGGTGCAATGATGAGTCGGTAAAGAGTTACTTTCTTTTTTTTTTTTATTGGAGGTTTAACGACCATCGTGAGCAACTCAATTGGCTATAAGCAGTCGCCCGTCCCTAATTTATGGAGAGAGTCAGCGCCGTAAGACAAACACAACATCCATGCCTCAGCGGGATTCGACCACAGACCCATCTCGGACTAATGATCATAAGCTAGCCATTGGATCACTGCGCTACAGAGGCGGCGGCGCTAGTTTAGAATTACTGGCTCCAGGGAAGGAAGAGAGCCATTGCTGGATAAGACAAACACAAAATTCATGCATTACGGGATTCGAACCCGGACCCATTACGGCCGAATGATCAGGAGCCAGTGCTTATACCACTGCGCCACCAGGGTGGAGAAATGAATGCTCATTCACACAGATGTTACTACGCACGGACAGCGTGTAAGATACCAAAGAAAAAGTAATGAAGTTTCGAGCATGTTCTTCATTGACAGATTTGGAAATTGATTCTAAAAATAGATGGATAAAACTTTTTTGAACTTTTCGTGCTCTTCGCGGTGGTGAGTGATCTTAAAAATACATTTGGTAATGATATTTTCCATCTCATCGTAACTTCCGATAAGTGCTTTCGCCTCTCTTTTCTTTCTGTTACGCCTTGGCAGCTGAATAGGAAGATATCGAAAAACGAACTGGCCCGAATGTTTTTATGATGTCTTCGACCACGATCAAATCATTTCACAGGCGTCAGTCGTCGATTCATCTCGGCAATGCGAAATGGATGGATGGAAATTGGAAATGGGTGTTCCTACTTTCCATGATTTTCCTCGCTTATCTTATTTCTCTTACCAAATAATGGAAGACCCATTATTCCTACAGAGCATTGGAAACTCGTTTCAAGGCAAAAAATGTATTTGGATATCTATCTCATCAATAAGTATTTAATTTGGCGCCATTATAGAAACGGCAGCTTCATTTCGGTCGCTTCAGTCTTCCCTCATTTGAATGGAGTTATCAATTTATTAGTGGCATGGTGGGTTAAAAACTTTCAATTAAGTGAATATTTTTTTCTTAAGAGAAAACTGTGGCATTAACTTGGAGAGAAAAGTATTTTTCTTTTCTCTTTTGTTTTAACAATTGCTATCAGTAACTTGTAGGGCTATAAGCATTCGCGTGTTCCTAAATAGGGGCTGCTGGTTACAGGATATGGAGAGAGGTAGAGCCGTAGGACAAGCACCCAACTCATGCCTTATCCAGGATTCGAACGTACATCCAATTCAGACAAATGATCCGAAAACAGGAGTTAGGACACATCGGCCTTCCCGGTGGCAACGGGGTAAGTGCTGGCTTCCGTCCATTCGTCCGAGATGGTTTGGGTTCGAATCTCGGTGAGGCATGGATGTTGTGTTTGTCTGACGGCACTCGCTATCTTCCTTCTGCAACCATGCAGTGACTCTAAGTTAGGGACGGGAGACTGCTTATAGCCCGCTGAGGCTCTCACGGTGGTCGTTAACCCCCCCCCCCAAAAAAAAGACCACTCAGCCACATGAACGGCGTTCTGGGTTTAACGGCTATTGTGAATTATAAGCAGTTTTCTGCTACAAAGTTGAGCTCAGGTTCGATTCCCGGATAAAATGAAACTAAGGGCTATAAGTAGGTGCCAAGGACGGAGACACTGGTTTCATAGGCCAGCACCGTAAGACAAACACTTCCGTCATGCCTTATCGGGGACTTCAAATCAGACCAATCTCGGAGGACTGGCCAGAAGCCAGCGCCTCTGACAACCTGGCCGCCCCTATGGTGCAGTTGTCTAAGCGCTGGTTTACGACCATTCGTTCGAGTGCGGTCCGAGTGCAGTTCTCCTGAGGAAAAGGTGACGTATTTTTCTAACGGCACTAGCTCTGTCCCTTCCCTGGAACCAGTAGCTCTAAATTAGAGACGGGCTACCGCTTCTGGACTGTCAAGTTGCACGCTGGTTGTTAGACCTTCAATGAAAAAATTATAAAAGCGTGATTCAAATTCATTTCCTATATGAACAAAATAAGGAAAATAAGATGACAACGAAATTTTAGGTCTAAACAGCATTTCTTTTGACAACAGCTACAAACATACTACACCACTAATGAAATACGGGATTACACCATACAATACAAATTTTGAAGATGACAATCCGTTTCTTGGTGTAAATTTGACAAGGATGGTAAGTCAGATTTTATCCGAAAACTTGGAAATTTTGTCGTCCTGGAGCGGGTATCCGCGTCTCCCAGATTGCGCCCGGGTATGCTAACCACTACACATACCCGGGCGCAATCTGGGAGACGCGGATTCGATTCCTGCTCCAGGTCGACGAAATTTCCAAGTTTTTGATATTATCTGACTTACATACATTATCTACCAACAAGTAATGGGACACCCCTGCAATCGACGATATCTGTGGTCCTGAGACACGTAACGGCCACAGCCGTTAAATATCCTGTGGGAAACAAAAACGCAACCAGTCGCATGCAAGATGCCACGCATTTCGGAGCTCTCTGATTTCTAGAAATGGCCGATCCATACGCGACATACCCAGCGAGTTGAAGTACCCAAATTCGACAGTGGCCAACGTGATTTGCAAGTGGAAGCTGAGAGGTGACTATCGGAATGTGCCCCGACCTGACAGACCCACAAAACTGGGAGTTAGAAACGACGGGTGCTGGCCAGAGAAATTCGGAAGAACCACACCAAATCGATGGGCCACATCCGCAAGGAGTTTAAACAGGCATCGGGAGGGTTCTTTCTTTGCATAACATCCGTAAGAAAGCCCATTTGCTCGGTTATCATGGACGTGCTGCCGCCCACAAACCTTTGATCACCAAGTCCAATAGCGCTGCTCAGCTAACGCGGTGCAAAGAACGTCGACAGTGGACCGTTGAACAGTGGAAACAGGTTCTCTGGAGCGACGAATCAAGGTTCACCCTCTACCGTTCGGATGACAGGGTCTTGGTTTGGCGTCTGCCTAGAGAACGCCTCCTGCCGGAATGTATTGTGCCAACTGTGAAGTTCGGCGGCGGTAGAATTATGCCATGGGGGTCTTTCTCCTGGTATGGCACGGGACCCTTGGTCGCAATTCCTGGTAGACTCAACGCCGAGACCTACTGCACCACTTTGGATGACCATGAGCTTCCTACGTTGTGCCAGTTTTACGGGGTGGACCCATGTTACTTTCAGGATGACAATGCCACCTGTCATGTTGCGAGGTCCCCCATGGCTTGGTATGGTGACAATGGGGTTAATCGAATGGACTGGCCTGCGCAGATCCCTGACCTTAACCCTATCGAGCACCTCTGGGACGAGTTGGAGCGTCGACTCAAGGCGTGCCCCCACCTTCTGAAATCGGTGAAGGAACTGACCTGTCTTTTCCAAGCCGAGTGGAAGAAAATGCCGCTAGCCGTCGTACAACGCCTTTTTGAGAGTATGCCCCGGAGGAACGCAGCTGTAATCGCCGCTCGTGGAGGCTCCGCCAACTATTGAAGGTGAATAAACTTTGTTTTCCGTTGCTATCAGAGGTGTCCAATTACTTGTTGGTAGATAGTGTATTTGCACCACGAAGTGGATTGTCATCTTCAAACTTTGTATACTACACCACATTCAAGGATATTTTTTTAGCAATTAAACTTGGAAATCTGTTACGTTGCTTTCTCTTTTGGGAAATTTGGCATTAGAAAACCTGAAAAAAATTTGGTATTGTGTTATTTAGTAAAGTAACCGCGGCGCTATCCAAAGAAGTGAAGTTCCGGTTCACTACTCCTATGTGGGATTACATAAAGAAATTAGCTTCTTACTCCACCCCTAAATCTACGGCCATTCGCAAAACGTAGGAGATCATTACCAACAGTGAGTCCTGCAATAATCGCATCTCGCTGGAATTGCCACAAATTTGGAACTAGTTCTTCATTTAGTGAATGCCTTTGTTTTCCTACCACGATTCCACGTGCTAAACGAACATGTCGTTGCCACAAATTCGGAACCGGATCTTCAAAAAGTGAATGCCTTTGTTTTCTTACCACGATTCAACGTGCTAAACGAACATGACGTTGCCACAAATTCGGAACCGGATTTTCAAATAGTTCATGCCTTTGTTTTCTTACCAGGATTCCACGGGCTAAACAAACATGACACCTCTTGTCTTTGAGTGAATAATTACATTCACATCCGCGTTCAACTTATTGAAGCGTTCTATTACTTACAGTTTGCAGTTTGCTGTCAACCTTCCTTGAAAAAGCCATCTAGTTGATGTACGAAACCATGAAAACTTTGCTTTCTATCCTACGCCAAGAAATTCGGATCACTAGAACAATTATACTTTTTTGAGTTAAGGAAATTGTCGCTGATAATCTTCTGAGGTGGATTTCACTTCCGAAACGCAAAATAAATAAAGATAAGTCTTTTAACTACTTTACGTAAATCCCATTTCCCTCCGTTGAATTTGTCAGGAACACTGCTAAAGTTTGTATTCGTCGAAAGATACACCAGCACTCTCTCATGATTGGCGACTACATTCGTATTTTTGGAATTATTATTCGTTCCTTGCGCTTTGAGAAACACTGATATGGAAAAAGAATTTTCCTTTTGTTATTTCATTTTTGATTTACAGTTAACCAGAGGCATTTTATCATGATGATATTAGTTTTATGACTTTAGGATATACGTTTTATGGTTATGCTTTATCGATGACAGAAATTTCTCCATTCTCGGGTTGAAGCAGAAGCAAAACTTTCAGATCATTTATCAGTTAAGGAAAACGTGTTACGTCTTAAACGCTAATGCTGCTCCTTTTTAAAATAAATTTGACCAATCGATACAGCACAGCATAAATATTAAGTGTTAAAATAAAAGCGAATGAAATGGGGCTCAAACGAAATCGGTGGCCTTTATAACACAGCCGTGGGTGATCTAGGGAAATGCTCTCTTGATATTTATCAATTTACACTCGCGACTGTCTTCATTTTCAAAACATACTAAGCCCTTAAGTAATGCATTACTTACGCGTTGTCGCATGAAACGCATAATGGGAGGATAAAATTCCCATTAAGAAGTACAGAGGTTGTGTCAAAAGTTTTGCAATATTTGGATCACTTTATGTCTTCATACGTACCTTTACGACGAAAGCTGACTAGCATTCCATGTATAGGGCATCGTGTTGCACCGTCTTTAGCCATCTGTCTGCCAGTTCTTCGATTCTACAGAGGGTGAGTCGAAAGTTTTGCAATATTTGGATCACTTTATGTCTTCATACGTACCTTTACGACGAAAGCTGACTAGCATTAAAAGTATAGTCCATCGTGTTGCACCGTCTTTAGCCATCTGTCTGCCAGTTCTTCGATTCTACAGAGGGTGAGTCGAAAGTTTTGCAATATTTGGATCACTTTATGTCTTCATACGTACCTTTACGACGAAAGCTGACTAGCATTCAAAGTATAGTAAATCGTGTTGCACCGTCTTTAGCCTTCTGTCTGCCAGTTCTTCGATTCTACAGAGGGTGAGTCGAAAGTTTTGCAATATTTGGATCACTTTATTTCTTCATACGTACCTTTACGACGAAAGCTGACTAGCATTCAAAGTATAGTCCATCGTGTTGCACCGTCTTTAGCCATCTGTCTGCCAGTTCTTCGATTCTACAGAGGGTGAGTCGAAAGTTTTGTAATATTTGGATCACTTTATGTCGTCATACGTACCTTTACGACGTAAGCTGACTAGCATTCAAAGTATAGGCCATCGTGTTGCACCGTCTTTAGCCATCTGTCTGCCAGTTCTTCGATTCTACAGAGGGTGAGTCGAACGTTTTGCAATATTTGGATCACTTTATGTCTTCATACGTACCTTTACGACGAAAGCTGACTAGCATTAAAAGTATAGGTCATCGTGTTGCACCGTCTTTAGCCATCTGTCTGCCAGTTCTTCGATTCTACAGAGGGTGAGTCGAAAGTTTTGTAATATTTGGATCACTTTATGTCGTCATACGTACCTTTACGACGAAAGCTGACTAGCATTCAAAGTATAGGCCATCGTGTTGCACCGTCTTTAGCCATCTGTCTGCCAGTTCTTCGATTCTACAGAGGGTGAGTCGAAAGTTTTGCAATATTTGGATCACTTTATGTCTTCATACGTACCTTTACGACGAAAGCTGACTAGCATTAAAAGTATAGGCCATCGTGTTGCACCGTCTTTAGCCATCTGTCTGCCAGTTCTTCGATTCTACAGAGGGTGAGTCGAAAGTTTTGTAATATTTGGATCACTTTATGTCTTCATACGTACCTTTACGACGAAAGCTGACTAGCATTAAAAGTATAGGCCATCGTGTTGCACCGTCTTTAGCCATCTGTCTGCCAGTTCTTCGATTCTACAGAGGGTGAGTCGAAAGTTTTGCAATATTTGGATCACTTTATGTCTTCATACGTACCTTTACGAAAAAGCTGACTAGCATTCAGAGGATAGGCCATCGCGTTGCACCGTCTTTAGCTATCTGTCTGCCAGTTCTTCGATTCCGAGGCGGTACCAGTTTTTGTTCTTCGAGGCGAAGAACTTCTTCACCCAAGCTGCCACCTCCTCCTGGTTGTTGAATTGCCACCCACGAAGGAATTGGGCCATGGACCTGAACAAGTAATAATCGGACGGGGCAAGGTCCGGACTATATTCTGGGTGTGGCATCAGTTCGATGCCCTTGAGTTCCTGGAGTTTTGCCCGGGTGGTTCGCGCGGTATGAGACCGAGCGTTGTCTTGCTGTACTTTCTGTTCACCAGTGCCGTTACTTCTCCTCCAAAATGGCATACATCCGCCCCAGCTGTTAAGAGTAGAGGTTGGCGTTGATTGTCGGACCGTCTGGAAGAAATTCGTAAGGGATTATCCCCTCGAAATTCCGCCAGACACAGAGAATCAACTTGTGCTCAAAGCGCCTGCTATTGGCAACAGGTTCAGTAAGCTGGCCCGGACCCAAGCACTACCGTTGTGTGTTAGGATTACCGAAATAGACCCACTTTTCATCGCACGTAAAATTCTCTTGATGAAACGTACATCGCGTGGCTTTTCTAGGAGTTCTTGCACACTTCCACTCGGTGATTTTCTTCAGCAGGCGTCATTTCGTGAGGCATAATGCGGCAGCTCTTGTAGACGTTGCCGGGATCCTGAAGGTGACGAACCACGGTGGTCTGGGATATGCCAAGCTCGCCTTATAATCTCTGAGTGCGGGTTGTCGGATTTGCCTCTACAGCCTGACGCACGGTCTCCGAATACACGGTTCGCTGCCAACCTCATCTTGGCTGATCGTCGAGGTTTCTGTCACCTGAGCGAAATTTCTTGAACAATCTGGTTTCAGTGTTGTGGTCCACGGAATCTTCCCCTTTTCGCATGAGAAATGTTTCGTGTTTCTAGAGCAGAGCCGTGTTCAAACTCGTAAAGCAAAAGTTTGCTAATTAGCCGGTTGTGGCTGTTCATTTTTTAGGCATTCCAACCACAGACAAAACGACGACATGCAATGTTATTTACAGCAACGACTACCACTTTACTTCCCTTTCGACTGACTGCGGTGCGCGATTTAAACTAGTTTGAACACGTGACATAGCCGCCGCAGCACATGCATTTATGCAAATGTTGCAAAACTTTCGAGTCACCCCTTATATGATAGCAATGATAGGCTGTGTTATTCAACGACTCCTGTGTTCTGCTCTGTGTACGTTATACACGTCACGTTACTTAGGGATATTAATATTTTAAAGGGAAAACGTGGAGATATGGAAATTTAGCTAGACCTGAGGGTCGGTTATCAGCATGGTAGCTACATCATATGTAAATTGGCATCACGAAAACACAGAACGTTGCGTGCGAGTTCCGATAAAAGGACCCTGAGGGAAATGGAAAAGGGGTCGTTTCGCCGATGAGTCTAGAAGTCTGAATGAGTCTAAATGAGTCTAGAAGTCTGACGAGTCTAAATGAGTCTAGATAAGTCTAGAACTCTGACGAGTCTAAATGAGTCTAGAAGTCTGATGAGGCTGAATGTACGGACTTCAGAGAGAAATTATCCTGAAATGATATCCAGACGGAGTTTACGCATTGACAGCAGAAATAGGAATGTTGGAATGTTACAGGCAGATGAACGCATATGAATGCTGCTGCTGCTTTAGGAATTTCTCAAAGTGTGGTAAGTTGGCTACACACACTATTTCTACGGCATGGCAATGTTGCAGACTGACCTAGATGTTGCAGCCCGAGAATAACCATCAGAAGCCAAAATCACCACCTGACAGTTAGTGCTTCGAGAAGGCCTAGTATCAGCAGTAGCGAACTCCGAGAATTACTTCGAATTGTATTTAGTGTCGCAGAATGTACTCAAACGGTAGGAAACCGCTTTCGCGCGTACGGACTCACACCTAGAAAACCGCTGAGATGAAAAGTACTGACATCATATCATCGTCGTCAAAGATATACTTGGGTCTGAAACACATGTCACAGAATACAGAGCGGCACCACGTACTTTTTACGGACGAATCCCGTTTCGCTCTTTATCCTGAAACTCGACGAGGACACGCATGGAGCAAATCCGGCACACGAATGCAACCACACTATGGACAGTCCGTCCACCCATACCAGCGGCACCCAGCTCTGGACAGGGCAGAAGTGCGTTAATGTCCCTACTTTCTTGTACACCGATGAACCATTACATCGTGACCACCTAAATGATAGGCTGTAGGACCCCCTTTAACATGCAAAAAAGCGGCCATTCGGCGACGCATTGATTCAATGAGGTGGCAATAGATATCCTGGAGAACCTGGTACCTTAATGTCAACAGCAGGTCCTCCAGTTCCCGTACATTTCGGGGTGGTGCTGATTTAGCGTGAACCCGTTTTTCCAAGTTGAACCACAAATACCCGATTGGGTTCATATCAGGTTAATTTAGAGCCAAGAAAGTCACGAGAACGACCTTTGAGCAACTCTTTGACGATTCTGACAGTGTAGCAAGGCACGTCTTCCTGTTGGTAATGGCGATCACCAGCAAGGTGTACAGTTGCCATGAATGGATGAACTTGGTCCGGCCGCCCCGGTGGCGCAGTGATCTAAGCGATGGCCTCTGATCATTCGTCCGAAAGGGGTCCGGGTTCGAATCCCGGTGAGGCATGGATGTTGTGTTTGTCTTACGGCACTAGCTCTCTCCCTTCCCTGGAACCAGTGACCCTAAATTAGGGACGGGCGACTGCTTATAACCCATTGAGTTGCTCACAATGGCCGTTAACCCGCCCCGGTGGCGCAGTGGTCTAAGCGATGGCTTCTGATCATTCGTCCGAACGGGGTCCTGGTTCGAATCCCGGTGAGGCATGGATGTTGTGTTTGTCTTACGGCCCTGGCTCTATCCCTTCCCTGGAACCAGTGACCCTAAATTAGGGACGGGCGACTGCTTATAGCCCATTGAGTTGCTCACGGTGGTCGTTAAACCTCCAATCAAAAAAAAAAAAAAAAAAAAAAAAAAACAATGGTCGGTAAACCTCCAATCAAAAAAACAAAAAAACAACTTGGTTCGCGCAAAAATGTTCAGACAGCTGTCAGGGATTGTGCTATTGGGATAATGGTGCCTAAAGTTTCCCACGAAAACATCGCCCACAGCATAACTCCGCCGTGCTGCCGCCAGCCTTTTCCACCCAACAGTGCATCCAGGTGCCATAGCCTCAGTTGGCAACCGGCGTATCCATCTAGGTGCCATAGCCTCAGTTGGCAACCGGCGTATCCATCTAGGTGCCATAGCCTCAGTTGGCAACCGGCGTATCCATCTAGGTGCCATAGCCTCAGTTGGGAACCGGCGTATCAGCGTTCAGTCGTCTAAGTGATGCACCAGGAATTTTGATACGTCAGACCAGCACGCTTTCTTATAATCATCCATGGTCCACTCTCCATGATTTTGGGCCCATTTCATGGTCTGTTGGCGATGACATGCAGTAAGAATGGGAACACGGCTTCTTCCGTGGCTACACAGGCCCATGCGCAGAAGGGCCTGCGTAACAATGTTCTGTGACACATTGCCCTGAACACCACTGTTATAGCTGCGGCTGATTTGTCGCACTGTGGCCCTGCGGTAGCTGTGAACATCGCTTAAATTGCATTTCCCAGCATCTTCTTTACACACAGCCTTGTGCCGTTGCAAAGATTTAGCGGGTCGAGGTTCCGTAGTAAAATAATTGTAGATTCCACTTTACGTAAAAGACGATGTGGTGGCAATTCAGCCGGAGAAAGTGAGTTTAGGAACTCTGGTGGGAAATTGACGACCTCATCGGCATCTACTACGATATCAAGATATCAATAGACTTGTATTCAGTGACTACGCCTGGTAACATGGGCAGTATTTGATTGTTTATTTCGTGGACGTCTTCATTTTTAGCAGAAAGAATGGTTTTCTCTCGCAACCAGTTCAAATTGTGATAGTTTTAGAAAGCAGCCGGATTGACTGCATCTATTAGCTCTGCGACGGACGACACCAGATTACAAAAATCGGACGGCAGTTTTATCTTGCCAGAAGATAGGACTGCTAATCTACCTTCTCCGATCTCCAGTAGTTTGAGAAAATTTGAGCACTGTCATCCCCAGATGTACTCTCATGTTTTGCTTTAAAGTTATCTTTCGCACATGTCTCCACAAAAATGAATGTTTTAAACATGCGTGGATCTCATCGGCTGGTGCTGGCTTTAAAATGAAGGGCAGAGTTTGACGAAAGCCTCCAGGTTGTCGTTTCCTCTCAGATATCTCTGAGTGACGTCAAAGGCCTGAAGAGCTTTCTTGTGAGCCATGCTGCATTCATTCCATACGATTAATTTACATGTCTTGAGCACCTGCGCCCGACCACTTGCCTTGCTTATGCTGCAGGTAGGATTTTTCTGCGTGGCGATGTCAAGTGGCAACTTAAGTGCGGAATGGGCTGTTCTCCTTCCTTCCATTAACGTCGCCACAGTTCCTGAAGAAACGATGGCAAGAGCAACTTATCCTTGAGCCCTGATTTCGGCCAGATTTAAATTAGTTAAAAATGTTTTCCCTGTGCCACCAGAAGCATGAAGAAAAATGATACCACCCTGTTGTTTCTCTACCTGATCCATGATAATTTGGTATGCTTTTTTCTGATCTTGATTTAGAAGTGGCTTCTTATCCGCGACGTATGCACTCAGCTCTTCGACGTTGTAGTTCTTTTCTCGTATGTAATCTCCGTGAAGTACGACTTTTCGGTCTCGTACTGGTGCAGTCAAGCCGAGTTGGTGTAATGTTTTATTGATCATGGCCACACATTTGTCCTCAAGAATAATCAATGCCTTGTTGAAAATGTCCGGACCAAACGCAATTTCTAATGTCGGATTTTCTCTCCGGACTTTGGCAAGTATATCCTCACTTAGGGCCTCCTTATATTTTCCCATAAAATGTTTGGATTCGATGGACTGCATGTAGTCAATAGTATTGCAAATAGGTTTCTGATTTGCTCTGGGAGGGAGATCAATTCGGCTTCTTGCAATGTGTCATCCCAGTGCTGGTCTCCTTCCAGTAAACCTGACTTCTGACAGGCCTCTCTAAATGTATGGCATACTTTGCCGTTTACTGTTCTTAGCTCCGCAAAAGATGTTGGTCCTCGAACTGAGTGAAGAAGCATTATAAGAAAAGAGCATCCGGCATTATTGGGGTGAACTGTGAACACTCGACCCACGGCGTCACTCGCGATTGCATCATGTCCAGGGACGGGCTGGCCAATTTTTCTTCTACAGAAAACTTTCCTCGATGCATTCCATGTGGAATATCGAGGTATCTCAGTATACAACAAAGTCCTTGCGAAAGGATCCTGCTGACACAGTTGAAAGAATGCTGTTAAGGTCGTGTTTGGTGGCTGATCAACCACTGTAGAGGCGCTCTCTGTTGTAAAATAAACTCTCTGACCATTGTCTAAATGGACGCTGAGGTGAACAACAGTAGGTTGTCTTTCGTGAATCGGAAATCCTTGGATTCGCCAAAGTGCCTCGTTGCTGCTAATGTAGCTTCCCAACTGATACCGCATCACTTCATAGTTTTTTGTCCCGTTGGTTATGCCGGAAATAGCCATATCACTGCCTTTGTTAACATATCTGCACACATATTTGATCGATTTCACACTGTTACAGTACTCCACGTCGATGTGTGCCTGAAACATTTTTGACAGCAGCGGAGAAAATTGCACAACCCAACTATTGTCGATTTCTATTTCTGTGTTGCTGCGTATCTTTAATTTCCCCGTGAACCCTCCATCTTCTGGAGCTCGCTGTCTATATAGAGGATAACCATCATTTCCGGTTTGTGCCTCTTTAACCAATTTTCTTGGGTATTATTTGGTACACTTTC
Organism: Macrothele yani; assembly: GCA_039090855.1. Lineage (NCBI taxonomy): Eukaryota > Metazoa > Arthropoda > Arachnida > Araneae > Macrothelidae > Macrothele > Macrothele yani. The sequence goes on from CM076989.1 coordinate 121,811,025, forward strand.
CGTCCTTCATACACGGAGAGTTGGGATTGAAATTTCCACATGGTCCGTGGATCATGTTTTTCGTTACCACTGCGAAAAGTTCAGGATCTTGTGTTGGGTCAGGCAAATCAGCAGATATAACGTCATAGATTTGTGTGGGCTGAATTTTGTCCGCCAACCAGATTAAATTGTGTGAGTATGGAAATCCTTGCGACGTATATTCTAAATTAACTTTCCTTTTTAGTTTCTTTCCCTATGTAAATCTTGAGTTTATTCTCAGTTATATATCACTCTTAACGTAATATCTGTTCTCTCAAGCGAATACGTTTGGCAACACAATTGAGGTTGAATCACGTGACATATGCCCGATATAATATAAGAACGAGAGATAAAAACAAGGACTAAACTGTTGCTTGGAGAGCGTTGAAAGAGTGCGTTGTAAAGCGAGCGTTGTGTTAAGAGCTGGGAAGCTGTGTGGTGTGTTTAAATATTGATATCGTTCTGTTCTGGACGTGCTATAACCTTGAATAAAGCATCTTTTCCGTAAGTTTGGCTTCTGTTGTTTACATGTTTCGTCTGGCCGTTAAGGTTTCTTTCATTTAGGAACTATTTCTTAGTACGTTGATGTTTTAAATTAACGTAGAAGTAAGACAAGACTTCTACGCTATATCCTCGCTTTTGCCATTCAATCGTGTACATCCAGCATCTTGGCACTCTAAAGACATGGCCCTTTGTTATGACGTCAATTATTTTCAACTGCTTCTGTTTAAATACTCTCGCAATCAAGTCGTGGTGCTCACTGGGTAATTGACCATTGATAAGCATCTCATTGATATTTATCCAAGTCGGATTGCTGGTGAAGGTGATAAATAAGTCTGGTATTCCGTACGTCCTCACGTACATCATAGCATCTTGCGTGTATTCGTGCATGTGTCTGGGATTGCCCGTAAATGTAGCTGGTAGTATGACTAAGGCTCCGAGTTTTCAACGTTCCCATCATTTGCCACAGCATCTCTTAGGTGAATATATTCTTCAATATTCTTCAACTCTCAGTTTACGTTGATTTAGACGAACGTAAGGAAGACGCTCACTCTCGATTTTTGCATACATATCAACGATGAATTGATGAAACAATTGTTTACAGTTTAAGATGTGGTTCTGTTCAGTTTCTGAATCCATTAGTCTGTATGCATAGAAATCTATCGCTGAAACTTTCTTGCGGTTTTTTCACCTGTTGTTGGGTTGACCTGCCTCAGATTAAAATGATATCCATCTTCACCACGGGGAATATCACTGGGTACTGTAGACCATCATAAGATCGATGTGTTTCTGAAATGCGCTGCAATGATTCGCCTCGTCGTTGAATTACGAAATCCTCTTGACCAAACTCATCGCCTGATATAACCACCGCGACTTCATCTACCCGAGGAGCATTGAAGCGCCGCTCGTGTTCACCTGCTGGTCTTCGGTCTGCTCTGATGACTACTTTATATTCATCCATTGGTATACTTTCAAATGATGTTTTAAACGTTTTAATAAGATTATTGTGCTCATGAAACATCTTTTGCAAGTTTAACACAATATGACGTCTTGTTCCTGAGATGTATGCGCACCTCTGGTCAGTTTCCATTTCTTCGTTTCCAATCAAATATAGTTGTAGAAACTTTGGTGGTTGATCTGGCAGCGGAAGCAACGATCCCGCCTTATGGTAAATCTGCCCTTGCACCGTGAACGTCGATAGAAATCCGGGCTGTTCAACAACTGTTGTTGCGCTGAACAATGTCATTTGGAAACATGAGTTGTATTTTCTCATGTTACTAAGAAAATGCTTTGACACTGACGTATCTGCTGATGTGTAAGTGAAAAGTTTTTGTGGTGGTGGTTCCAGTTGGCAGAGTTTCACTTTCCTATTTTTGCAGTAAATACCAGGTGACTCTGATTTAAACCTTTTGGCTTGACAGTAACTACAAACCATTTCCATTTTTCCGCTGGTAACACTTGCATGCTGCGAGTAGTCTTTATGTGGATCATAGTGGAACCCTTCCAATGCTAAGCTAAAATGGTGCGCAGTCCGTGATCGTCTGGCTCTATCTCTCATTTCCTGTAGTCTGGCCTCACGCTGTTGTACTGTCTCTGAAGCTCTAGATGTAGTAGCTCTACCTCTCTTATCCTGTAGTCGGGTCTCACGCTGCTGTACTGTCTCTGAAACTCTAGATGTAGCAGCTTTCTCGCGGAGCGTCGCAAGTCTTCTATTGCTCTAATCGGGAGTTTCTTGTTTACGCTGTTGTTTCATTTGTTTAGCCTTTGATTGCACTTGGCCGATCGCCTTACGCTTCCTTGGAGGCATTGTTACATCATAAAAATCTATTGTAGAATACAATAAAAAGCTAATATAAACATAAGGAAAAAACAAATTTAAAATTTAAAATTATGAAGTACTTACATCCGTGTAGAAATATAAAACTCTTCACAGAACTTGAATCCAAAATGCACACTATCACTGTCAAATAAAGTAGGAAACACTTATACAATCAACTAAAAGAGCGAAATGAAACTGTCACTTTCACTGAAAGATGATAAACTGGAAGAATTGCCGAGTTAGCTTCCTTAAATACGACCATCTACGATTCGAGTGGGTGCTGGAATTTTCTCGAACTTCATGAGTCCAAGACCAGGGCATAATGATTTCTAAATATTTCCAGAAGGTTCTACAAAGTTCTATTCATTTCCACAATCATCTAGAAGGTTCTGCAGGGTTCTATTCATTTCCACAACCTTCTGGAAGGTTATACACAGTTCTTCACATTTCTACAAATTTCCAGAAGGTGCTACCGACACCGAGTTCTATTCGTTTCCAGAATCTTCTAGAAGGTTCTACAGAGTTCTGTTCGTTCTATTCGACTAAACTTGGGCTTAAATGTCATTGTGACTGTCACCAATCAGCTTAGTGACCCCGAAAGCTATGGATTCGACACTAATCTCGGTCATTTTGGATATTTTATTTTTCACCCCTTCTCACCCCCATGCCGATGGGGGCTGACCTTGGGCTTAAACGGCATCGGGAGTGTCACTATTCATCTCAGCGACCCCGAAAACTATAGATTCGACACTAATCCCTATGTTAATGTTATTGACACTAATATCGGTCGTTTTCGATTATTTTTACATGGCACCCCTTTCCACCCCACCCCACCCCTAGCGGTGCTAGGAGTGTCTTACCCCCACAGTATGTTTTTCCAGATAGCAAGCCATATGTGTACCAAGATTAGTTGAAATTGCTCCAGGTGTTCCAGAGTTAGGCTGGAACACACACAGGAATACACACACACACACACACACACACACACACACACACACACACACACACACACACACACACACACACACACACACATCCATTTATATATACACTGACGGAAAAAAAATCCCTACACCAAAAAGGGGTTGTGTTAAATAAACGACAGTTGGTAGGCGGTGAGAGTACATCTGTAAGATGACGTCTATGCAAATTTCGCGCTCGGCGCATACGTGTGGCGCTAGTAGCGCCCCTCGGAACATGCAAAGCAGGTTTACTGTAAATACGCGCTGTAACGTTCGTTAGCGTTAGTCATCGTTGAGATTCGACGTAGTGTGTTGATGTTAGGCAAGAATGCCTTTAAGAAGACGAAGAAGCCATTATCAACAGCTCACGGAGTTTGAACGAGGTCGTGTTATAGGGCTACGAGAAGGTGGATTTTCTTTCCACAATATTGCAGAACGACTTGGCAGGAATGTAGCCACTGTGCATGATTGTCGGCAGCGGTGGTCAAGGGAAGGTACTGCGTCAAGAAGACCGGGTTCCTGCCGGCCACGTGGCACCACTGAGAGGGAAGACCGCCATGTACGGCGTATGGCCGTGGCGCATCGTACTGCGTCTGCGGATGCAATTCGAGCTGCAGTTGCCACCACAGTTACACAACGAACTGCTACAAATCGGTTACTTGAAGGACAGCTCCGAGGCAGACGCCCTGCAGCGTGCATTCCACTTACTCTAAACCACTTCCGTTTGCGACGTCAGTGGTGTCAAGCTAGAGCTCATTGGAGGACGGAGTGGAGATCCGTTGTGTTTTCTGATGAAAGCCAGTTCTGCCTGGGTGCCAGTGATGGCCGTGTGTTGGTTAGAAGGAGGCCAGGTGAGCGCCTGCAACCAACCTGTCTGCGGTCGAGACACACTGGACCTACACCTGGAGTTATGGTCTGGGGAGCAATTTCCTATGACAGCAGGAGCTCTCTTGTGGTTATCCCACGCACCCTGACGGTACAGTTGCACGTCGGTCTGGTGATTCAACCTGTTGTGCTGCCATTCATGAACAGCATTGCGGGGTGTTTCCCAACAGGATAACGCTCTCCCGCATACCGCTGTTGTAACCCAACATACTCTACAGAGTGTCGACATGTCGCCGTGGCCTGCTAGATCACCAGATCTTTCTCCAATCGAGCACGTATGGGACATCATTGGACGAGAACTCCAGAGTCACCCCCAATGAGCATTAACTGTCCCTGTATTGACCGACCAAGTGCAACAGGCGTGGAACTCCATCCCACAAACTGACATCCAGCACCTGTACGACACAATGCATGAACGTTTGCATGCTTGCATTCAACATTCTGGCGGTTACACCAGTTATTAATGTGCCAGCATTTCACATTTAAAATGGCTCTTCTCGCGCTTACATTAAGCTGTGATCTTGAAACCTTAAACGATTAACTATGTTAGCTATACAAATGTATTGTCGCCATTTAATTCCTCTACAACTATTTTTTCGTGGTGTTGGGATTTTTTTCCGGCAGTGTATATACTGTTGATTAGGGAAACGAAGTTGACATAGCTCAGATTCTAGACATTGAACGTGTTGCTTCCCTACAATTTCCTTCACGTTATATCCGCTTTGTTTATCACTTCTTATATCCAATCAGTTTTTAAATATGCACTCAAATAAATTTGATATACTAATATGATTTGATGAAAAAAAATTCAAAATTTCATTTTTTTGTTGGAACGATCTTAAAACATGGTTAGTTTACTGTATCAATGCTGACTGCATCACCACATCTGCAACTGCTGCTTAATAAGACATAACAATATATGAATGAAGATCATCATTTCAGCGGGAATTCCATTAATGTGAGGTCATGAAAAACCACTGATAGATTTATTTGCGTTATGACGCTCCTATTCGAAGCGCCTCATTTCTCTACGTCAGAGAAAAGTAATATCGCAACTGGCATCGTCGAAATGGCATTTAATGGACTCTGTGTGTGGATTTATGTCGATAATGCTGTTTCGGTTATGCTGGGTAAAAGATACTTCCAGCTTTCTAAAGTTGAATGTTAGCAGTATCAGCTGACTTCAACGTGGTAGTTGTCCTAATTGCGACATTTTGTGCTTCTAAGAGCTTTCCGGAAAAATGCGCTCTAGTGTGGAGCTTCCGTGCATCGGTGAAACTGCGGTCACCTAATAAACCACGCTCGATTCCATGCGAGTATATATCACGCCAGGGAGTGCCGGCTCCACGAACCGTGCCTTCAGCAGAATTGATTTTCGCGAAATATTCTCGGAAACCCGTGGGGAATTCGCAGGGGAATTTAAAAGTTTCATTACACTCCATTTCAGTATTTCGCCTCAGTGAGATTCTTCCCCAAGAAGCTTCTGACGTCATTCTCAAATTGACCGCTTTGTTAATCTACTCGGAAGAACTTAATTTTTCTCAAATCCGTTTGGAAGAACTCAAAAGATCTTAAGAATTTCGGAAGTTGAAAATAAGCATGTCGGTTTACAATATTCCGCTAGCAAAGCCGTTACACGTGTCCTAAGGGGTTAAAGCGCGGTCTTCTGCCATTTCGCACGAGTTGGAACGGATTCGAGTCAAAAAAGAGGCATCAGTAGTGCGCTTTTCTTACTGCATTAGGTCTCTACCTAAATGAAGGACTATTATCGCGGACACCAATTTTGTAAGCATGTTTATTTATCATTGAATACCGATTATGTAAAATCACAAGACTGTTGGAGATTTCATGGATGCTAGGCGATTGAAAGAAGATTGGATGGAGGGTAAGAGATTTCATGAAGATTGCATGAGTGCTAGGATATTTAATGTTATTGAATGCATTAAAGCTAGGAGATTGACTGAAAATTGCATTGACGGTAAGAGATCAAATGAAGATTGCATGGACACCAGGAGATTGAATGAATACTGCATCGACGTTAGGATATTGAATGAAGATTGCTTTGACGCAAGGAGATTGAGTAAAAATGTCATTGACGCTAGGATATTGACTCAAAATTTCATTGGCGCTAGGAGATTGGCTGGAAATTGCATTGACGTAAGAAGATTGAATGAATATTTCATGGATGCTGGGAAATTGAATGAAGACTGCATGCACGTTAGAATATTGAACGCAGATTGCATTGACGCTAGGCGATTGACTGAAAATTGCATTGACGCTAAGAGATTGAATGAAGATTGCATGGATACCATGAATTTGAATGAAGACTGCACGAGCGTTTGGATATTGAATGAAGATTGCATTGACGCTAGGATATTGAATGAAGATTTCATGGATGCTAAGGGATTGAAAGAAGACTGCATGAACGTTAGGATATTAATGAAGGTTGTATTGCCGCTAGGGATTGAATGAAAATTTCATTGATGCTAGGAGACTGAATGAAAACTGCATGGACTTTAAGATATTGAATGAAGAAACAAATAAAGATTGCATGGACGATAAGAGATTGGATAAAGATTGCATGGACGATAGGAGATTGAATGGAGTTGGCATGCAGGCCAAGAGACTGAATGAAGAAAGACAGCACGAACGTTAGGAGATTTAATGAAAGCTGTATGGATGCTAGGAGATCGAATGAAGATTATATGCACAATAGGAGAATGAATGAAAATTGCATGGGCGCTAGTAGATTAAGTGAAGTTTGCAGGTTCTGTATCTCATGGATTCCGGAAAGAAAACAAACCATTTTAATTGCACGTAAGCCTTTTAATTTTCCACATTATAGGAAATATTTTATTATTGTTATAATTGAAAAGAGGGAGATGAGGCGGATATTGCGCATCAGCTTTACCTTTCGTGACATTTCCCGAATTTGACTAATTTTACCCACATCCCAGAGAATGCTCCTGTTGCTTCTCAGACAAACTTCTAAAGTGAAATGCCTATTTTTTTTCTGTGTTATTTCGCGTGGGTTGGTTCAATTTGATGTAAGAAGTTTTTTAATTGGCTGGTTTTGCGCGTTCTGAAGAAAGTTTTCCCACAGACTACCGCTCGCTAAAGTCATAAGTGATCGTCAGCTTATTCTTTTGTTGAGAACGCCGTTGATGTCTTCTCCATTCCGTAGAACGGAGGCTTGTCCCTATTTTTTCTGTAGGAAATATTGTTAAATATAAATATTCCCCTCTAATCAGAAAAAAATAAAAGTTTTGCCGTGCGATTTATGTTATTTGCTTCCTTCCCGGCTTCCATGACATAGAATAATCATTCAAGCTCCAAAGGCCTATACAATCTTCAGCAGCTCTACGGATTTTACGTAATAATGTGATTGTACTACGTGACATGATGCACGACTAGGTGGCGCATAAGACATGAAGCAGCGCAAAGCTTGCCGACGCAGTTCACCTGGAAGAACATCCCTCCGGAGTGGGAAAATGTGTAATCGAGATACACCACCGACAAAAGGCTATTTTTATAATAGAAATCGACTACTGAACAAGCATGTCGGCAAGCATGGCACTTACGACAACAGGACGAGTGACTGCTCCAAGAAAAGAACAGTTACTGAGCTAACATTTTGAATTCTTTTTTTTTTTTGATTGGAGGTTTAACGACCACCGTGAGCAACTCAATGGGCTATAAGCAGTCGCCCGTCCCTAATTCAGGGTCACTGGGTCCAGGGAAGGGAGAGAGCCAGTGCCGTAAGACAAACAAAACATCCATGCCTCACCGGGATTCGAACCCGGACCCCTTTCGGACGAATGATCAGAGGCCATCGCTTAGACCACTGCGCCACCGTGGCGGCTTTTGAAATTAGAACCTGGATCTACGTCTTAAAAGGTGATGAGTTTTGATTTTCAGTTGCTTGAAGGCAATAATCAGAAATTAAAAAGATAGGTGAATCCTTGTTCTCATAAACGCTCCTCAGGAAAGAGATTTATGAAAAACAAATAAGAAAACGAAGAAGAATGTCGTTCCAAATGCGTGCCAAAAGTATACATAAAACGTAATCCACAGACTGTGTTAAACACAATAAAATCACAATAAAGGTGAAGATGACATTTTAATAATAAAATCTACAAAATCTAAATATAGACCCGAGATATTTTGTAAGGGTGCCCCTTACATCATCATGTGTGAGACAGCGCGATATTTGGTGACAGATTATGTTTTATAGTCAGTGAAAAGTGACGTCATATGCTCCTGGATTCTCAGTGAAAAGTGACGTCATATAATCCTGGATGCTCTTCGAAGTATTGGAATCCGTATGGCAGAGCACCAATATGCTGCAAGGACTAGCGCATGTAACACTTCACTTGCCCGCCTTATTCAGAATACTTAATATGTTCCCTTATGGCCCGAGGAATATACACTGCTGGCCACCCAAAATGCAACACCAAGAAGGAAGCATCCGATTGGCCTGAAATTAGCAGCATGCGTCGCCCGCGAGAGGACATGCAAACGATGAGCATTTCAGGGCATATGCAAATCATGTGCGCCCGGCACGCCACCGAGAAGCACTATAAGAAGGGTGCACAGAAGGCGGGCTATAAGTTGTGGAAGTGTGTTGTGCTGCCGGACCTGTCTGTGCGTGGGAGCGTTCCTGATGCCTCGTCGCAGAATACGGCAGTCATTCCAGCACGTTTCGGAGTTCGACAGAGGATGAATAATGGCTTATCGCGACAGCGGTTTATCGTACCAAAACACCGGCGCCCGTGTGGGACGACATTAAGCCACAGTGAGGCGAGTATGGATTCGGTGTGCACAGGAGGGACGGACGGACCGACGTGAACGATTGCCGCAGTCACGGCACACAACCGAACGAGAGGACTGGCATGTTGTGCGGCGGGCATTGACGGCTCGCACCGCCACACCACGAACGTTAGCGCAGGAATTACGGTGTGTTGCGAAACAACCTGTGTCAGCACGTACCGTTCGACGTCGTCTGCAGGAGCGGGGAATTATCTCACAGCGCTCATTGCTCCGATTATCATTGACGTACCACCGGCGAGTGCGGCGGCAGTGGCCCGTTGAACGTTGCCCCTGGACTACAAAATGGCACGACATTGCTTTCTCCGACGAATCCCGCTTCTTCCTGCAACACCACGATGGTCGGATCCGCGTGTGGCGGCACCGCGGCGGGATACTGTATGACGCCTGCATTATGCATCGCCATACCGGTCCGTCGCCTGGCGTTATGGTTTTGGGCGCAATTGGATATTACAACCGCACCCCTCTGGTACGCATCGGCGGTACGCTCAACAGCCACCACTACATCTCCGACTTTTTGGAGCATGTAGTCTTCCCTTTCCTGCAGGACCTGCCAGTGGCCAAGTTTTAACAGGACAATGCGCGCACGCACGTGGCACGCATCGTGCAAAAATTTTTCACGGCACACCAGGTCTCACTGCTGCCGTGGCCTGCGTGTTCTCCCGATATGTCGTCCATCGAACACGTCTGGTCGCTGATCAGCAACCGAGTGGCCCTGCAAGCACCACCCGCGGCGACGCTTGATGAACTGTGGCAACGTGTGAAAGTAGCCTGCACCGGCATACCCCAAGCCCACATCCAAAGTCTCTTTCGTTCGATGCCGCGGCGTGTAGCGGCCGTTATTGCCAGCCATGGGGGCCACACGAACTATTGGTGTCTGCGTGTTCCGCTAGTCAAACGGGCCTGTAATCTCTATCGTTTCATCTTTGTATCTGTTGTTATGTGTCCAGTAAATCTGGCTTTTCTATCTCGTGTCATTCTTGGTGTTGCATTTTGGGTGGCCAGCAGTGTATTTTGATGTGTACTTGAACAAAGAGCTCTACACTGCTAGCAGAGAATTTACTTGATCATCGATATCGGCGAAAAAGTAGTAATGAAGACATTCCGATTATTGTGCCACAAGTATGGATACAGCTACTGACCCTTCTGCAGAATTGTGATACTCAAATTTTCAGACCTCCAATAAACTCAATAAGACAGTCGTAGTGTGAATATGCTAATGGTCAAGAAGGAATGGTGCACATGAAATGTGATAATATTGACACTGTTACTAATTTCTGTTCACCATCAGCTTTGAATAATGAGCATCAAGGAGCATATGACGTCATTTTTCACTGACTATGGAACATACTCTGTTACTAAAGATGTAAGAGGCGCCCTTACGAAAGATCTCGTGAATATATTTCAATTTTGTAGATTTTAGTATTGAAATGTCATCTTCGCCTTAATTGGGATTTTATCGTGCTTAAGACAGTCTGTGGATTACCTTTTTATGTAATATGAGAACGAAACACATAGGTTATCTCGTTAACACTCAAAAATTGACCTAAAGGAGTACAGGAAATCAATTGCTCGGTGAATGAAAGAAATAGACGGGTTGTAAACATAAAGTCCTGTATGGTTGTGTATGAAAGCCTAATTTTTCCCACACTGATGTACGGCTGTGAAACCTGCGTGCAGCACTTTGTGTGCTGGGAGGTCGCATCCTTTACGGGGCGTTTGTGAATTACTCGTTCTCATGTTCTGCGGAACAGAGATGTGTTGTAGACGTGCAGTGTAAAGCAAAATGCTGCTAGTGTGCTGGGGATAAATAATCTGAAGTGGGTTGGTCATAATAAAAAAATGTGTTAGGACCTACACTTATGGGAATCAATGTATAGCCTTAGTGCCAGGAAAGAAAAACAGAGGAAAGCCAAGGACATCTTGCGAAACTAGATTTAAACAACAAAGATGACACCGAATTTTCGGTCGTGACGAGCACGTCTTTTGAATCCGTTCTGACGGGAATTAAATTTATCAAAGCTATTGAAAGTGAATGGAACCCGTAATGAAACAGTAGTATGTGACCGAAGAAAGAATGTTTTCAATTGGGTTTTTAATCCCACAGATATTGCTATAAACGGAAACAGGTCTCACGCCCTCTGGTGGCAGACGGCTTCTGCGTTAGATAAATTTGAAATCATATGAGAAACATTTTACAGCGGAAACGCTCTTCAACAAAGAAACAATTTTCAAATCGGACTCACAGAAGCAGAGATATCGACATATATACATATAAGATATGCATCTACGCCCCCTGGCGGAAAAAATATGTACTATTTTAAGAAGAAAGTGTTCCCTAAAAGTTTTTCGATGTGAGCGGTAACGATCCACAAAAAAAAATTTTCCGTCGAGTTTTTAGAAATTCAGATTTTACTGTAAATACACCAGAAGCAGAAATTAAAACTTACTCCCTCTGGTGGCCAAACCATTTTTACCCAAAATCAGAAATTACAGTCACAAGATTTAACATGAGGAGCTGTGCCCTCTGCAGAAAGAAGTTTTCCAATCGGAGATTTAGAAGCAGAAATATCGGGGGAAACGCAGTTTACTTTTACGCCCTCTAGCGGAAAATATATATGCGTAACCTGGAAACGTGATCATACCTAAAAGAGCCTTCGACATAAATGGAATCGAATGGAAAAGACATAAATGAAATCGAAAAGTAAAGACATAAATGGAATCGAAATTAAAGACATAAATGGAATTGAAACGAAGAAGTTACAAGCTCTAGCGGCGAAATTGTGCTTCGTAAAAAAAAAAAAAGGAAAAAAAAAATGAAGGATCATCATTTGCACATTTCAAGCTTCCCGATGCAAAAAGAATTTTTCAAATCGGACTAATAGTGGCGAAGATATGGCGTCCACAGACAGTCGGACGGACAGACACACCAATAATATAAACACGATACTTTTGATTAAACAAAGACATCGCTCTTTCCACCTTTTAGCAACACATAGCAACTTAAAAATTGTTATTCGGTCACCGCTGGGGATCCGAATCTTAGATCTCTCGATATCTAGCCGAGCGCGATAACCTTACACCACGGTGGCCAACAATCCAAGGAGCTATGTGTGTTTTTCTATCAACTTCTGGCATTATAAATCCGTAAGGTGAGCTCAGCTGACAGAAAAAACACACATAGTGCCGTGGATTGTTGACTACCATGGTGTAAGGCTAACGCGCTCGGCTAGATATCGATATATCTGGTATTCGGGTCTCCAGCGGTGATCGAATAAGAATTTTTTGGCTGCTATATGTTGCTAAAACGTGGAAAGAGCGATCGATGTCTTTGTGACGCCACGTATTTGGAGGATTTTCGCATTATATTTTTTTACAAAAGACGCGCTAAAAATGCCTCAAAAGGAAATATATAGCTGTTATGAAGTAAAAACGTTTTTAATGAAACGTGGGATTGCTCTCAGAGGAGTCTACATGCCTCCCAAAATATATATTTGATTCTTCATTACTATTTTACTTCTCCGTTGTACACCAAAGAGCCAAAGCATTATGATCACCTGCCAAATGTGATGTTGGTCCTCCACTTGCTGCTGAAACAGTTCTTACCTGGCAAAGTAGGGACGCTACAAGATTTCTAAAGTTTTTTTTTTTGTTTTCTAGTAATAACATGTTCCCAGCAGATCCTTTAATTCCTGTAAGTTACGTGGCTGAGCCGCAGCAGATCGGATTTGCTATTCCAGCACAAACCACAGATACATGACTGGATTCTTCTCTGGGGTTTTTGCTGTCCAGAGTAATACCTGGAGGTCTTACTGATGTTCCTTGAATCATTGTGAAATATTGCACGCAATGTGGCATGGCGTATTATTTCTGCTGAAAAAAAGGCACTGCTAGAAGGGCATACCGTTGCTATAAAAGGATGTACCTGGTCTGCAATGATGTTTAGGTAGTATAAATGATGTTCAGGTAACATAAGAAATCTCTTGATGTTAGGAAAAGAATTAATCTTTTGTCATAAGAAATTAAAATCTCTTGTCATAAGAAATTAAAATCTCTTGTCATATGAAATTAAAATCTCTTGTCATAAGAAATTAAAATCTCTTGTCATAAGAAATCAATGATGTTTAGGTAACATAAGAAATCTATCATAAGAAATATAAATCTTGTCATAAGAAATATAAATCTTGTCATAAGAAATATAAATCTTGTCATAAGAAATATAAATATTCAGTTTAATCATTTTATATAAATATATTCATTTATGTAAATATCTATTATAAATATATAATCTTGAAAATACATATTTCTTATGACAAGATTATATATAAATATATATTTCTTATGACAAGATTATATATTAATATATATTTCTTATGTCAAGATTATATATTAATATATATTTCTTATGAAAATATTATATATTAATATATATTTCCTATGACAAGATTATATATTAATATATATTTCATATTGCAAGATATGATAAAAAGAACTTCACTTTGGAATAAGGATGTAAATACGATTGCAATTTTTTTTATATTCAAAACACCTATTACACATCCTTTATTTACAGGTATCAACCTTCTCATAGTAGTTTTCCACTAGTTGATTTAGGATTAATTCCGAGTAAAATATGCAAACATTCCCTAATCTTCGCTTGCTTCAAATTTCTTGAATACAGAGTACAGAAAAAAAAAATAACAAGAACTGTAAACGAACGTTACTTAGCAAATTTTTATTTGCACTACCTATCTCACGTCCACAAAAAAAAAAAAAAAAAAAAAATGACGTTCTCCCTATTCTTTCAAAGTTCTTACGTACCTGCTTACGCATAAAATTATCCAGTAAATGTGTATTCTAGATTGATATTCTGGGATTTAAAATAAATGTATTATCGCAATAAAGCGCATGAATGAACTACGTATAACTGAATTGAAATAGCGACAGAATCGGCAGCAAAACATAGGGATTACCGCAGAATTCCCAATAAAAGTGAACAAGTTTGTAAAATCATGCAATGCATTGATTATAATACGCTTTTCAACATACCAGAAATCATTACTCAAGTTATCACTCAAGTTATGAGAATAATGGCTGCGGAACAAATCTCGGTCCTGTGCCCTGACCCTTGAATCCATATCGATGATATTCAACAGAACCGGTTCGGTATACCTCCGAAATAACATGATAAAGTTTTGTCGCAATCGAAGCATTTTTACGTAAGTTATTATGCAGAAGGGCTATGGAATATATCCTGCTCCTGTGTCCTAACCTATGATCCCAATGCGCCCATTTTCAACAGACGTCGTCCCCAGGCAGGCCCCTACAACCTACTGACATTTCATCCAAATTGAAGCATTTTTACGTAAGTTATGATGCATAATGGCGATAGAAGTGATTCCGTTCCTGCATGACCTCATGCATATATATATATATATATATATATATATAGGGATGTAAGGTCAGGTGATGCGTAACATCACAGCCTCTCCTTGACAAATGTCAACCCCGCCTTCTCGTGGTGCATCCTGTTCCCACTAAAGGTTCTCTGACGACCGCAAATAGCGGTATAACTATACCATCGGGATCAGAGGAAATGCTATCCCACACTCACCAACCCGCTTGGCCAGCGTGGTGAGTTATGGCCAAACACCTCCAAAATGACTCTACAACTTAAATCTTGGCCCTCAGTCTCCGGCAGCTGGAATGTACCTGGCCAAGGCAGCGGCCAGTGCGACATGAAGGCAGAGGGTGCTAAGAATCCCCGGAGGACCGGACTAGGCTGCCATTTGATGCTGACCTTGGCTACCTGCAACGGACGCTCCCTATCTTCTGATTCAAGGCTTCTTGAATTGGAAGAGGAACTACAAAGGATCAAGTGGGACATCGTCGGGCTGAGTGAGGTAAGGAGAAAAGGAGAAGATCTCATTGAACTGAAAAGTGGACATCTCTTCTATTATCGTGGGACAGATACTGGCAGAACTAGTGGTGTTGGATTTATAATAAACAAGAAACTGAAGGATAAAGTGGTAGAAGTTGAAAGTTCCTCTGACAGAGCTGCACGACTCGTTATCCAACTATCGAGAATATACCAGGCTCAGATTATTCAAACTTATGCACCCACCACAAGTCATCCTGAAGAAGAAATTGAAGAATTTTATGAGGAAATTCGTCATCTAAATAATAAAGATAAGCAGCACTTGAAGATAATTATGGGAGATTTCAATGCAAAAATAGGGCACCGGCAACAGAATGAAACTTCAGTAGGTAAATTCGGTCACGGCAACAGAAACCAGCGTGGAAATACTCTCGTTGAGTTTGCAGAGGCAGAAGGATTTTTCATCTTGAATTCCTTTTTCAAGAAAAAGCCACACAGGAAATGGACATGGAGACATCCAATTGGGACGACAAGTGAAATTGATTTTATTATGTGTAACAAAAAATTTGTCATCGAAGACTGCAGTGTGCTAAACAAGTTCAACACAGGTAGTGACCATAGATTGGTGAGATGTAAGATGCACCTCAACACTAAACTGGAACGTGGCAAGCTCATAAGACAAACAAAATGTATTGACATAACCAACCTTAAAAAACACCATAATACTTTCAAGTTGGAACTGAAGAACAGATTCTCTGCTTTAGAAGGCCTAACATCGGAAGAAGTGGATATTTCTGAAGTTAACAGAAAAGTAACCAAAGCTCTTATGGAAACAGCAACAAAATTAGCTGGGTCTAAGAACAAGTTGCATGTAAACAAATTATCAGGAAAAACCAAAATGTTGATGCAAAAAAGAAGACAGATGAGGACAACTAAAGAAGATGTGACTTCCAAAGTGGAATATATAGAGCTATGCAAGACAGCACGAAAAAGTATCACTGAAGACGTAAGGAAATTCAACTGTGAGCTAGTGAGGAAAGCAATTGAAAACAACCAAAGCCTAAAGATAGCAAAGGGACATCTCAGTAAGGGAAGAAAACAGATTATGGCTCTGAGAAAAGAAGATGGTTCTATAACAAGAAATAGAGGCGAAATTTTGACAAGAGTGAAAGATTTCTACTCCAAATTATATGAAAGGGATGATACATGTACTCCAGACATCATGAAAGGTACCAGAGTTCTTCCAGTCCTCCCAGCAGAAGTTGCTCATGCAATCAAGAACATGAAGCGGGGGAAAGCTCCAGGAGAAGATGGAATTACTATAGACATCATACAAGAAGCAAGTGCAGAAATCGAAACAGTACTCGCCCAAATTTTCACTCGATGCCTTAATGAAGGGAAGATTCCTGAGAATTGGAACAATGCTACAACGATCCTGCTACATAAAAAAGGTGACATTGAGGATCTCAGGAACTACAGACCTATCAGCCTCCTATCAGTGGTTTATAAAATCTTCACTAAAGTTCTTTCACACCGCTTGAAGGTAACACTGGACATGGCTCAACCGAGAGAACAAGCTGGATTCAGGAGTGGCTACAGCACAATAGATCATATCCATGTACTGAGAGAACTAATTGAAAGAGCGAGGGAATATGAACTTCCATTGTGCATGGCTTTTATCGATTATGAAAAAGCCTTTGATTCGGTGAAACCATCAGCAGTTACCACGGCTCTGAAATCCTGCGGTTTTGAAGATGCATACATTAATATTATTAATAACATCTATGAAAATGCAAGTGCAAAGATTCGGCTGTTTGAAAATACAACACACATAAAAATTGGAAAGGGAGTGAGACAAGGTGACACCATATCTCCGAAGCTCTTTAATGCCACATTGGAAAATGTCTTTCAATCACTGAACTGGGAAAACAAAGGGATAAAGATTAATGAAGATTATCTAACCCACCTTCGTTTTGCTGATGACGTAGTCATTTTTGCCACTACCCCATCAGAGCTGCAGAGTATGATCCAGGAACTTGCTGACAAGAGTAAAGAAGTGGGATTAAAAATGAACTTTCAGAAGACAAAAGTGATGTTCAATGCTTTTACAAGAAATGAAGATTTATCGATTGATGGAGAAAAACTGGAGATAACAGATACGTATGTTTATCTTGGACAGCAGATATCAAGTGAGGGTCACATTGATGAAGAAATTAATCGGCGTACAAAACTTGCCTGGAGAGCTTTTGGAAGAAACAGCATAATTTTCAAGAGCAATATGCCATTATGTCTTAAAAGAAAAGTGTTTGATCAATGCATCCTTCCAGTGCTTACGTATGGTGCAGAGACGTGGACCTTAACTAAAAGAGACATACAAAGGCTGCAGACAACTCAAAGAAGCATGGAGAGGTGCATGCTTGGTATAACCAGGAGAGATAAGAAGAGGAACTCGTGGATCCGAAAAATGACGAGAGTGGAAGACATCATGATCAGAGTTAAATCCCTGAAATGGCAATGGGCTGGACATACTGCCAGAAGGACAGACCATAGATGGACAGCCGAAATTTTAGATTGGATTCCAAGGGACAGGAAAAGACCCAGAAAAAGACCACATGGGAGATGTGTGGATGAAATTCGTAAATACGCGGGAGTGACATGGAGGAGACTGGCACAAGACAGACCGTTGTGGAGGAAACTTGGGGAGACCTTCGTCCAGCAGTGGATTGATAATGGTTGACAATGATGATGATGATATATATATATATATATATATATATAAATATATATATATATATATATATATATATATATATATATATATATATATATGTATTTTCAAACAGCCTAATCTTTGCACTTGCATTTTCATAGATGTTATTCGTTGTGGAGGAAACTTGGGGAGACCTTCGTCCAGCAGTGGATTGATAATGGTTGACAATGATGATGATGATGATATATATGTATATGCTGACAATAAGGTGACACTGGACATGGCTAAACCGAGAGAACAAGCTGGATTCAGGAGTGGCTACAGCACAATAGATCATATCCACGTACTTAGAGAACTAATTGAAAGAGCGAGGGAATATGAAATTCCATTGTGCATGGCTTTTATCGATAATGAAAAAGCCTTTGATTCGGTGAAACCATCAGCAGTTACAATGGCTCTGAAATCCTGTGTTATTGAAGATGCATGCGTTAATATTATTAATAACATCTATGAAAATGCAAGTGCAAAGATTCGGCTGTTTGAAAATACAACACACATAAAAATTGGAAAGGGAGTGAGACAAGGTGACATCATATCTCCCAAGCTCTTTAATGCCACATTGGAAAATATCTTTCTATCACTGAACTGGGAAAACAAAGATATAAAGATTAATGGAGATTATCTAACCCACCTTCGTTTTGCTGATGACGTAGTCATTTTTGCAACTACCCCATCAGAGCTGCAGAGTATGATCCAGGAACTTGCTGACAAGAGTAAAGAAGTGGGATTAAAAATGAACTTTCAGAAGACAAAAGTGATGTTTAATGCTTTTACAAGAAATGAAGATTTATCGATTGATGGAGAAAAACTGGAGATAACAGATACGTATGTTTATCTTGGACAGCAGATATCAAGTTAGGGTCACATTGATGAAGAAATTAATCGGCGTACAAAACTTGCCTGGAGAACTTTTTGGAAGAAACAGCATAATTTTCAAGAGCAATATACCATTACGTCTGAAAAGGAAAGTGTTTGATCAATGCATCCTCCCAGTGCTTACGTATGCTGCAGAGACATGGACCTTAACAAAAAGAGACATACAAAGGCTGCAGACAACTCAAAAAAGAATGGAGAGGTGCATGCTTGGTGTAACCAGGAGAGATAAGAAGAGGAACTCGTGGATCCGAAAAATGACAAGAGTGGAAGACATCATGATCAGAGTTAAATCCCTGTAATGGCAATGAGCTGGGCATACTGCCAGAAGGACAGACCATCGATGGACAGCCGAAATTTTAGATTGGATTCCAAGGGACAGGAAAAGACCCAGAAGAAGACCACATGAAAGATGGGTGGATGAAATTCGAAAGTATACGGGAGTGACATGGAGGAGACTGGCACAAGACATACCGTTGTGGATGAAACTTGGGGAGACCTTCGTCCAGCAGTGGATTGATAATGGTTGATAATGATGATGATGATGATATATATATATCCTATGTCCTGACCTTTGACCCCATTTCCCCCATTTTCAAT
The DNA here is from genome assembly GCA_039090855.1 of Macrothele yani. Classification (NCBI taxonomy): domain Eukaryota; kingdom Metazoa; phylum Arthropoda; class Arachnida; order Araneae; family Macrothelidae; genus Macrothele; species Macrothele yani. The sequence continues at coordinate 121,830,158 of CM076989.1, forward strand.
AGGGTTTGTGGCCAAGTGATCCTCTAACATATACTAAAATTTCATCGAAATCCAACTTTTTTACGTTAGTTATGACGCATAAAAGCAGTGGAATGGATCCCGCTCCTATGTACTGACCTTTCATTCCATTTCGTTCACTTTAAATAAGTTTCCTTCCCAGGTGATACCCTACCAGATACTAAAATGTCATCGAAATCGAACGATTGTTACGTGAGTTATCGTGCGGACGGACATACGCACACAGCGCGTGACGTAATGAAGCAGATGAGAATCGCGCCCATCAATTCTCAAAAGTATGACGTCATAAAACTTTAATAGGATCCACACACAACGCGTGACATAATGAGACAGATGGCGTGACTGTGCGCCAACATTCTTAAAAGCGAGATTGTGACTTCATAAGATTTCTAAGCATTGGAAACATTAATGGAACGACGCCATGACACTAAAAACCTTATAATTCGGGGTGGTTATTTAACCCACTAAACGAATTCTCCTAAAGTCGAGATCAAGCTAAATCTATTTTTAGTACCAGAAAACGGTAGGTTAACGACTTTCATCAAAATTCTTAGAGCCGTTTTCAAAATAAAATATACATACATACATACAAGAATTGTTACTTTAAGGTGGACGTCAAGTAATTTTGCTTCCTATACTTTCAATGGAAAAACTTCTGTGCACATTTTCTTCACAATTAATGCGTTCCCAAGAATGAAAATTTGAACATCGATTAAAATAGCTTCATTTCATAACTTGGAATACTTAATATTTTCTAAACAATAACCGTAATAATGTTTTCTAAACCATAACTGTAATTATGCAATCCAACATTTATTTGTCCACTGACGTCATCAAAGTACAGGTCGCGCCATCTTTTTTTTGGTTTCAACACCACCAAAGGAAAGGTTATATTTTTTTAATATAATTATGCTTATGTTTTAGAAAATGTTAAGTATTCCAAGTTATAGTATGAAGTTATTTTAATCGATGTTCAAATTTCCATCCTTGGGAACACACTAATTGTGAAGGAAATGTGTACAAAAGGTTTTCCATTGAAAATATAGGAAGCAAAATTACTTGACGTCCACCTTAGTAGTGTGGGATAAGGGCGATGGAATGGATCCCGATCCTATGTTCTGACCTTTGATTCCATTTATACCATTTTCAATAGGGTTCCTCTCCAGGTAGTCCCCTACCACATACTAAAATTTCTTCGAAATCGAACCATTTTTACGTACCTTATGAAGCATAAGGGCAATGGAATGCGTCCCGCTGCTATGTCCTGACCTTTGACTCCACTTCACCCATTTTCAATAGCGTTCGTTCCCAGGTGGTCCCCTACCACATACTAAAATTTCATCGAAATCGAAACATTTTTACGTGAGTTATCGTACCGACAGGCGGACGGACGGACAGACGGACGGAAAAAGCTGGAGCATATACGCTTCTTCAACCTACGATTGGAAAGCGTAAAAAACGATGAACCGAGGTTCCACTATATATTGTTCTGCATTGATGGTCAGCACACACACACACACACACACACACACAGAGACAAACACACACAGAGACAAACACACACACAGAGACAAACACACACACAGAGAAACACACACACAGACAAACACACACACACAGACAAACACACACAGAGACAAACACACACACACACAGACAAACACAGACACACACACACACACAAACCCAGACAAACACACACACACACACAAACACAGACAAACACACACACACACACACACACACACACACACACAAAAACCGTATAACCGAGGCTCCACTTTAATTGTTTTGCAGTGATTGCCGGCACGCACACACGCGAAAAACGTATAACCGCGGTTCCACTCTATATTCTTTTGCGCTGATGGTCGGCACGCACGCACACACTCACACGCACGCACGAAAAACGTATAACCGAGGTTCCGCTTTATACTGTTTTGCACTGATTGCCGCCACACACACGCACACGAACAACAGATAGCCGTGATTTGGCACTGGTTGTCGGCAAACAGACACTGAAGAACGTATAACCGAGGTTCCACTTTATATTGTTTAGCCGTAACCGTCGACACACACAAGAAAAACGTATAACCGATGTTCCACTTCTTATTGTTTTACAGTGATAGTCGGCACACACACACACACGCAGTAAAAAACCTATAACCGAGTTTCCAATTTGTATTGTTTTGCGTTGATGATCGGCACACACACACACACGGAAAATCTATAACTGAGGTTCCGCTTTATATTGTTTTACATTGATTGTGGGCACACACACGAAAAACCTATAACCCAGGATCCACTTTATATTGTATAGCACTGATGCTCACTACACACACACACACACACACACACACACACACACACACACACACAGAAACGCAGAGGAAAAACGTAGAACCAAGGCTCCACTCTATATTCTTTTGCGCTGATGGCCGGCACGCACGCACACGCACACACGCACACACACGCGCACACACACGCACACACACACACGCACACACGAAAACGTGTAACCGAGGTTCCGCTTTATACTGTTTTGCACTGATTGCCCCCACACACACGCACACGAACAACAGATAGCCGTGGTTTCGCACTGGTTGTCGGCAAACAGACACTGAAGAACGTATAACCGAGGTTTCACTTTATGTTGTTTAGCCCTGACGGTCGACACACACATGAAAAACATGTAACCGAAGTTCCACTGTGCATTGTTTCGCACTGATGGACGGCAAAACACACGCACACACATGCAACATGAAGAAAACCTCATGAAGCGATGGGCAGTGCACGTCTTGTGAACACAATCCAAGCATCTTAAGATGGAACTCTACTATGGAGGACGCCCGATGGTAACGGATTGTGTCCGCTGATGTCAGTTGAATATAAAATGACATCCAGAGAATACTTGAGTGATGTAGTGAACCAAGTTCATCTTGCTATGACTGCTATGTGGCATACTTTGCTATGCAGTTTTGATGGATGACAATACAACACCACATCATGCCAGAGTCATGCAAAAATGATTTGATGAATACGAGAACAAATTTCCTCATCTCATCAGGCTTCCACAGTCTCCTGACCTCAATCTTATTAAAAATGTATGGAACATATTAGAACGATCTGTTCTGCGTCTATGTCCTCTTTTTCCAAGTTGAGAAATATTTTGATGCAGGAATGGCAACCATTTGACTAAATCAAATTCATGCACTTCGTGTAAACACTGCCCCGTCGCATACTTGTTATAATTCGCAATTCAGTAGGTCCCAATTAATGTCAAATACAGTCGTGCATTCTTTGGCCATGTCCCCCGGTGGTGTAGTGGTCTGAAGGCTGTCTTTTGGTCATTCGTTCAACATGGGTCAGGGTTCGGATCTCGGTGAGTCATGGATGTTGTGTTTCTGTTTCGGTGCTGGTTCTCTCCCTTCCCTGGAGTCAGTGGCCCTAAATTAGGGAAGGGCGACCGCTTATAGCCCATTGAGTTGCTTATAGTGGCCGTTAAACCTCCAATAAAAAAATCATTGGCCATTGAACTAACTAAATATCCTCATAATGGGAAAGTAACAAAATGTCCAATAAGCAAACAGAAGCATAAATGTAATGGCAATGAAAGGTTGTAATAATCTAGAAAATGTTTTAGTAATTTAACTATTTAAATGATCAATGTGCCTTAGGCAAATGGTGCCCAAAAGTTTGTGCCTTCTTCAAACAGAAATATTCACATAACGGCCGGGTTATACGGAAGCTACAGCAAAACAATTCCTCTCCCTTTCTTATCTCAGCAGTATCGAATATAAATCTGTCGTTGGCAATGAGTGTTGCCCTTAGCCTTACAGCCTACAGTCGTACTTCATTCTAGTCCTTTATTCTCTGCTCCATGACCCAAGGAATGATTGTGAAGTGATAGTCCTTCTGATATGGACATCATGTCGCTGGCTAGTTACGATTTATACTGAGACCCCGTTTCTCTCCTTTCTTAGGTTCATTGCCATTGTTATAGCCCTTTTAGTAGGCAATGAGTCAGAAAATATTAGTGTCAATCATGCTCTTAAAAAACCACTTTGAAAAACAAAGCTAAGAGAAAAAACCAACGCTTTTTGATCAGCTTGTTAGCTCATACCAGACGAGTTCTTCCTGTTTCTTAGACAGTTAATCTATTTGTTCCAGTTGATGTAAGGTATCCCTACACATTTGAAATGCGATTTTCAGTCAAAATATCGATTTCATGAATTCGTTCTCGTATTAAATCCTGTTTTTGTATTTTCCAAATCCGGTAAAAATTTGTTCTTATCTTTTTAAGAACATGGGTTACAGTTACTTTAATTTTACTTGACAGCAACTGTTTAGAACCGGAAGTACTGTTATGTTAATCCAAAGTGAGCTTTAATATTTATTCACCTTGCAATTTTATTAAATATGAGCACTCAAATTTGATCTTGTATATAAATCAAAACAGAAATTAAAATTTCAATGATTTAAAATACTTAAAAAGGATATGGCAACACATGTTTTGCTCAAGCATCTGGCAACAAAGTTATGATATGGCAGAAAATACGGAAGAAGGTTTCGTCTGCCTCAAAAATATGAAATTAGGCTTATACGATGTTGTCATACAATTTAATGATTGCTTTCAAAGTTGTTTGAAAGTACCAGCCAAGTTGAACGTTGAAAATCCAATATTTTTCATACTGAAGGCTTACAGACATTTAGATAACATTCGAATCCATGCAACCCCTGTTGCAAGCAAACGTAGAAAACTTTTTGTGAGCCCTGATTATGAAAAAAGTAACTGTTTCGCAGAGTAAAGATGATGAAATTTATAAATTAGGGGCACTTTAACGTTTAATTTTGATTTTAAAAGCAGAATTTGTGTTTAAAAGTTATTTTTAGCTTTTTTTTCAAATTAATTTTTTTATATTTTTTCCATTATGCAAAACATCATAACGGAAAATATTATGCTTGAAATGCCTTTAAACTTTATAGGAATATATTACACGATAATATAAAGGGAGTAGATTATTCTCATGATTGTGCATCCATTAGTTATTTTTATGGCATAAATTATCGATGGCTATAAATTTTGAATGATTTTTTTCGACAGCACTTTAACTTATACAGCTTTTTAAATAACTACGCTATGATGATAGGAATAGTCTATTCGCTAGAGGATGTTATTGTCAGCAAATGAAATTTACAGAATGATAATATATTGATTTCATTTTGAGTTATCATGCTTTGTGGAAGGGTTAATTTTTTGCTGTTTTTATCTATTTTTCGAGCTAAAAATGAAAAAAAAAGATAAAACCTTTTCTGTTTTTTATGTTACTCCGTAGTTTTAGCCATATTCCATTATGAAATGCAGAAAAGAAAAAATCAAATAATTTGAAAAAAATTATCTCGGAATGTGTACGGATGTCCTTTTTCTAACCCCAAGTTATTTCTTTACAGGCGGTTAACGGGTTAAAGGAAAATGTGTTTATCAAATTATAAGTTCTGCGCTTTACACAGCAGTCAATCCTCTAATCATTTCGGGAAGTAATTACCATTCAGCAAAGTTACTTTAAAAGTGGTATTGGAGTATCCCTCACTGAAAACTGTTATTCTACTTCTATGACTACAAACTAAACTTGAATGAAATCCAGCATTTCCGAAAACTGTCGAAGAACGAAAAACATTAAATTCACAATGAGATGAATGATATCTTTCATATAAACAAATGTAATTCCTCCAAAGTAATAACTCAGCATGGGAAAAGAAAAAATATTATTATTTTTAGATCTTCAAAATGGAGATAATAACATAAAAATATGCAAAAGCAAAACTATTCATAAAATACATCCAAGAGGTACTATGTCGTATCTTTCAAATATAATCTTACGGAAGCAGCAGAATATGGTGCAATAAACGAAGGAGAATAGAAAGCAGATCCTGATCGGAAAAGAAGTTGGAGATAAACCATTTGCTAAATTATTGCATTCAGAAAAAGGGATTTTATGGAAATGGAAAATATATTCGCGTTTCTTATAAATATGCAAACTGAAAAGGATATTAAGGAAAAACAATCTTTTTGACTTTGTTTAAGAAAAACGAAAACTGGTTTGCTTTTGGGTATTGATAATTTCTTTCTTCAAAACGGGCCGAACAACCTTTGATACTTGTTTGTAATTGTATTCTTACTATTTATCGTTTTATATAGAAACATTTTAGATAATTAAAGGGGTATCCGGTAAAACTTAAGCGACTGAATTTTTCGAACATATTTTTTCTAGTATGTAATTAGTTCGTTTCAGGATAAAAATAATAATGTTGCTTTTATCGTTGTACGGTATCGAATTTTGGATCATGCACCTGAAAAGGGAATTTCTGATTTGAAGCAGCGACTAATAATACTGAATGAAAATTTCCGAAACCTTCGTGGAAAAAATATATTTGGCATCTTTCCCTTTAACTGGTTTTATACATTAGGAACCAAAAGAATTGTGCTGGATGATAACAAAAATGAAAAAACAAGCTGTCAAAGCACGATGAATATCACGATTATAAACACCAAGGTGTCGGCTACTGAAAGATGACACTTGTTTTAAATTTAGAAGATAAATACAACACCAAGAGGTTAAAAACCAGTGACAAGATCTTTCGGGGCTTCTGAAGCACCCATCTTCAAGTCAAGTGACACAGAATGAAACGTGTACATGAACACTTATATGCAAGTTGAAAGTAGACCATCATGCCCTACGAAGAAGGTAGTAACGTGTTGCCAACGGATAATCTATAATCATGTATTAAAAAGTAATGAGTAATGTAAAACTATAGTGTTTTATACAACATTAAAAATGTGGCCGAACTCGTTCATTAAGTTCAGCCAAATTTGGGGAATGAGTACAGAGGGATCATCATTACAGCAGTTTGAGGAGAATTTGTAGATACATAAACTTTCTGCAAACAATAAGGCATATTTATTTGGAGCTGTCGCAATAATTGTTGTTTGTGCCCAATTAGGGTTATATTCACCTTTAAGAACAGTCCTACTTAAAGCAGTTGACAGTATTCTTCGGCATACAGTGTATTGGTGTTCTGCCTATCTCACCCCCAAATTACGGATGGTAGAACCGATATAACACGAATCTGCAAGATCTGGAACATTTGAGGAAAGCGGTACGTTGTACACACCCCATTTCTTATGCATAGGTATTCGGCCATGATTTCTGCACGCAAGTTTAAAGTTATTGACCGTACGAAAGCCAAAATCAAAGCCGTACTTTCTATGTAAATTCTGAAGTACATTTACAACAGCAGGAAGAAAATCAACAGCACCAATAAACTTAGGGGTAGGAATAAAACTTTGCAAAGTCGTGAAAGATAAACGATTATAATCATGTACTAGCTTAAATACGGTCTTAGCTGAATAGCCGAACATTTGAGCAATTTCAATGATTTTAGTAAGTTCTTTGTGCCGTAGAGGTTTTATACATGCACATAGTCTCCAAAGCGATCAAAGCCATTCAAACTCTGTCGTTTGATTATGTAAAGTTTCATTTATTAATGACATTTGAAGACGCAGAGGTTCAGGTAACATTTCCATCGCGAAACTTTGATCACATGACAATTTATGTGTTTTCTGGTTGTACATTTTGGTGCAAAAGATAAGGAAGTTCCAGGCTTCACTGTCATTTTTAAGAAACGAAGCAGAATTTTTCTTTTACAATTTGCATTGTTCAGTGAGTAGTGAAACCCTAAGGAGATGATCTAAGTATGAAAAAGAAATAAAATATCTGTTTATTGACGTATAAATATTATTAATAAAGCGTAAGCTTTCAACACCAAATGGTGCCTTCTTCAGACTTGTGCGTGGTTAGGCAAGACAAGAGGAATAAACAATAGAAAACTTTAAAATAAACTTGAACAAAATTTGAGAACGTGAAATGTTACGTCGGGTGCATGCTAAAACGAGAGAAGTCAACAGAAGTGTGCTAAGCGTGAAGAAATGTGCGCCATATTTGGGGAAGATCAAGTGAGACGTCATAGTTGTAAACCACAGGGTTAATCAAAATCTCCATGGTATTCCTGATGGCCGTGCCCCTGGCGGTGGTATAAGGAGTAATTCGCTTTTTCTTGTCCCACTTCGGGATGGCGGAATGGGTAACCACTTTCCTGGATAAGACGGTTGTCAATCTTCCGTGCGAGACGTCCCACTTGTGTTCGACTAGTCGAAAAGCGAAAGAGCGTTTTGTCATTCCGATGTAATGCTTGGTGGTGCCATCTATGTATTCCAATGGTATGGAATACACTCCCGCATCAATCAGAGAGGTATGGGTGTTCCGGGATGATAGCAGGTGGCGTGATATCGATCTCGGTGAGCGTATCCCAAAGCTAAGCCCGAGTTTCTTTAAGGTGTTCTGCAAGAAGTAGGTCAGGCCGGGTACACAAGGGCAAGCCCCAATGTATTGCAGAGAAGGCTTGGTATGGCGGCTACCCGTGTTGGAGAAAACAGCGTAGGCGTTCTTGATAATGTCCTCGATCACTTGCACTCTGTAGCCGGCGGAAGAGGCCATATCTCTTAGGTTGTCGACTTCTTCCTGTCTGGATGCAGTGTCCGAGGAGAAAATAAAGGCACGTTGAGCCCTATGTCTGAAAATGGCTAATTTGTGCGTAATGGGTCCTATAGAGGTGGATAGGATTACATTCGGGACATATATTGGCTTGTAATAAACTTTGGTTTGGAGGGATCCAAGACAAGATTTCTTGACTAGGACGTCCAAAAACGGGAGACTTCCGTTGTCCTCACACTCCATGGTGAAAAATATGTTCCGGTGGAGGGAATTAATGAAAGCGAAAAAGGCGTTCAGTTCATCAACTCCATGCTGCCAGATAAAAAATACATCGTCGGCGTATCTGAGCCATATAAGAGGAGCGAACTTAGCTCCATTAAGAATTTTTATTCCAGCGGTCTGAGGATGGTACAGCAGATAGTGGTAAGCCCATGGCAACCCCTGTTCAGCTAGTACAGCAGATAGTGGTGAGCCTATGGCAACCCCTGTTCAGCTAGTACAGCAGAAAGTGGTGAGCTCATGGCAACCCCTGTTCAGCTAGTACAGCAGATAGTGGTGAGCCTATGGCAACCCCTGTTCAGCTAGTACAGCAGACAGTGGTGAGCTCATGGCAACCCCTGTTCAGCTAGTACAGCAGATAGTGGTGAGCCCATGGCAACCCCTGTTTAGCTAGTACAGAAGATAATGGTGAGCTCATGGCAACCCCTGTTCAACTAGTGCAGCAGATAGTGATGAGCCCATGGCAACGCCTGTTCAGCTAGTACAGCAGATAGTTGTGAGCCCATGGCAACCCCTTTGGACTGCTTGTAAATTAGGTTATTAAAACAGCAAAAATTTGATTCCGTCACCACTTCTATCGCATAGGAGATACCCAGTAGTGAGTCCCGTGAGAACATTGAAGAATCAGTAAGTGCTCGTTTTAAAGTGTCCACTGTCTCGTCGACAGGTACTGACGATTAAAGTGACACCACGTCAAAACTACCGATGACGTGGTGCGAAGCCATAGTGAAGTTCTTCTGCCTTGTGACGAAGTCACCCGACGACAACAGGACTGTTGTGGAGGCAGGCAGCAAAGCTGTTAGAAATGTTGCAAGTTGACGACGACAGGCAGGAAAGCTGTTAGGAATGTTGCAAGTTGACAGGATGACCCAGCTGTTAAGTTTCTCGCAATGATGTGATGTTCTCTCCACACAGCCAGACAGGAAAAGTGAGAATCCCTTCTTCAGTGCTTCGAAAAAATAAATCAGTGTGATGTTACGTTCCATACCGAATTGTCTGGTATTTCTCAAATGCATGTTCTTCATATGTCCGTGTAGCTCAGTTGGGAGAGTGACTTACTCCGGAGTGAAGGGATCAGGATTCGATGCTCGGCGTGGATGAACTTGTACGTTATACTGCAACCATGAAACGCGTCTGGAATTGCAAGAGACCTATTGAAGCATATTCCGTACGTTATAGTCTAATGAAAACTTTGGCTCTGCAAAATTGAAACGAAGAGCGGCTATCTAGTGAATTTTCGAATTTGCTAGATTTTAAGTGTAAATGAATCGCGGGTCTAGTGTGTTTCTTCAAACATGAAACAAAACTAGAATCAACTGGAACCTTTTAAAGGACTCTCAACGAATTACATGTAATGGAAAACAAACTTTGAGTCTGGGAAATTGAAATGGAGAGTGGTGATCTAGTACATATTCAAACTTTATTTGTTTTTAAGTGTGAATGAATCGAGTTTAGAGTTCTGCTTCAACCATGAAACGAACTAAAATTACAAGAGACCGTTTAAATGACCATCACTTACATATAATCGAAAGAAAACTGTTGCTTTACTCAAATAAAAAGCAGAATTATAGTGCGTCGTCAGAGTTACAAATCTTTTACATCTGGCTGAATCGCGTCCGGAATTTTGCTTCAGCCATGAAACAAAACAAAAATCGCACGTTTCCTTTTGTAGGACAGTCAGCAGATAACAACCAAAAGAAAACTTTGACTCTGGGAGATTCCAATGAAGAGAGGTAATTCAGTGTACCTTCAGAGTTGCAATTTTTAAAATCTGAATGAATCGGGTCTGACGTTTTTCTTCAATCATGAAATGAAATTTAAACAACAAGTGCTTTTTTAAAGGATACTAAGCAATTTACGATGGAAAGAAAACTTTGGCTCCTGGAAATCCAAATGAAGAGAGGTAATATAGTGTATCTTAGATCACGCAAAATAAATCAAAAGAGCGCGGTATTATATTTAGGAATGAATTTATGGTAATATTTATGGAAATGAATTAAGGAAGCGTTTTAATGTATGTTATCTGCTGCCCACTTGAAAGAGGTGTGTCTTTGAATGCGGCCCATTCTGTGTGATCGTTATGACACCTTCACCCTGGCAGTAGATTATGTTAACAAACATTTAAGATAAAGTTGGGCTTCTATGCGTCAAACGTTTTAGAGATTCCGTACTGTCATAATACATCGTCTGACAATAAAGTTAAAGGATAGTGGGTATTACTCTGTTAATGATAGTGGTAAACATATGTTCTATGTGTCAAATTGTAACTGTGTTTACCCTTTCTTGCAGGACGCACGAAGATGTAAGAAAGTGCAGACCTGTCTGATTCTGAAGACTATTAATAGAAGGTACACCAAAGACCATTGTCATGGATTTGAACAGAGAGCAGAGAGTAAACACCAGGTTTTGCTGCAAGTCCGGGAAGTCCGCAACGGAGACCTTCGAAATTATCAATACTGTTTACGAGGACAATGCCCTATGTCGTAATCGCGTGTTTGAATGGTATGCTCACTTTCGAGAGGAAAAGGAAGACGTTGGGGATAATCCACGGATTGGAAGACCGTCAACCAGGCTTTCTGAGGAAATGGTGGAGAAAGTTCGCGCTCTGGTGCAGTCAGACCGTCGAATGACGGTACGGATATGGAAGACAAACTCCAGATCACTCGTGAAACAATCTAGATGATTCTAAAGGAATATCTCGGGGAAAGGATGATTTGCGCAAGGTTTGTGCCGCACTGTTTGACTGTAGAATAGAAAGTGCAAAGAGTCGAAAGCTGCAAGGCGGTCATTGCGGCCGTGGAAACGGACCCTTTGATGCTGGACCGCATTGTGACAGGTGATGAGACGTGGTGCTGTCTAAACGATCCAGAATCAAAAAGTCAAAGCACGGTGTAGAGGGCAGCAAGTTCACCGAGACCCAAGAAGGTTAGCCTGCAGAAGTCGAAAATCAAGGCATGGCTGATCACGTGTTTTGACAGTAGTGGCGTCAGTCACAGGGAGTGGCTTCCGGAGGGCGCAGCAATCACCAGTGCCTTCTACCTGCAAGTTCTTGATCGCCTACGTAATAGAATTCGTCATGTGAGGCCGCACTTGCGTGCACGTGGAAGTTGATTCCTTCAGATGACAACGCGCCTGCCCACAGATCACTGTCGGTGACACCCAGGTGAAGGTGTCATAAAAACCAGTTACCCAATGAAGAGTGTTCCGGTAAATGAATTGAAGTGTTCCAGTAAATGAATTGGACAGTGTTCCGGTAAATGAATTTAAAAAGTGTTTCACACATCTAGTGGAGCGATCAAAATGATGCATCGGTAAGAAGTGGATCTACTTTGAAGAACCATAACCAGAGTTGCATTAAACTTTCCTCGTAACAGTAGCTGTCCTGGAACGTTATTGTAAGACGGTGTATATTTTATCACTTTTGCGAGAAGCTGATAAAAGGAAGAAATATTAATTTAAACCACGAAGGCTTTTCCTTAAACCGTAGAATAATTATTCTCATTTACCTCGGTTTATTTAGAGAGATTGTAACACAATTCCCGTTATATTTCATGAAGTTTTCTTCCGTAATTGTCTTCTCCGCAGCTAATAAATTGTCTGAAGAAAATGTCCCATTTGTTTCTACGTCTTCGTGCCCCTGAAATTCGGGACAGAAGGAAACTCATAAGCGCCGGAGACCAATTATCTCTTTAGACAGGAAAACCGCTTCATGCATTCTTACTCCCCAACGTTTGTGACAACCGATAAGGTTCAAATATACGTGAACCTTATGTTTCCGCTTTGTGAGCAATAAATCTCACTTATGTGGATCCCATATTTCCTACGGAAAAGTCGCGAAGATTTCAGCTCTTGCGGTTTACGCAGCTAAGAGAGGAAATGCTCTAAAAGAAGACTGTTTACGAGAAAGTCTTTGTTACTTCGGAAAGTCACACATGTTATATTTCTTAAGAAGGAATGCCTAACCCACAGAAAACTCTTGTGAAATTAAAGTTCTCTTTTTCTATTCCACCAGTGTTGAATTAAAGCGGGAACTCTGCATTATGCTTGATCATTTCGCTAATCCAGCTGTTTTACGGGAAAGATTTACGACTTATCGGATTGCAATATTGGGAAAACCAAAACAAGTTTTTAAATCTATTAAACAACGTATTCATTGTACCGTTGGAAGCACACACAACGACAATGCAGCTGATGAGAAACTGTTTTCCTTAAATGTTACACCTTTAAGCGGGTAACGAATTACATGTGGACTTTTTTTTTTGATTGGAGGTTTAACAACTACCGTGAGCAGCTCAATGGGGTATGAGCAGTCGCCCGTCCCTAATTTAGGGTCACTGGTTCCAGGGAAGGGAGAGCGCCAGTGCCGTAAGACAAGCACAACATCCATGCCTCACCGGGATTCGAACTCGGACCCCGTTCGGACGAATGATCAGAGGCCATCGCTTAGACCACTGCGCCACCGGGGCGGCATGTGGACTTTCAAAGCTTTTCCCAATGACCCGATTTATTTTGCGGTAGCATTTTAATAATAAAGAGATCCCTTTCAGGATCACGGTCTTAACCTTACTAGAATGCGTGGCCAACTGTGATATTTGATAGAATTACAGTGCATCTTATTTTTATGGATATAATCCGAAGCGGTGTATAATCTGCAGACCTTAAAATTCAGAAAAAGAAAAAAAAATCCTTACTATGATCTTCGATGGGAATACAGGAAAAAACAGCGCGGTATAATCCATTACCACATGGAGGTGACATATTAGAGACTATGCTTTCGGGTAAATAGCTATGCTTTTTAAATTTACTCAGAGTTCTAATTTGGGCTTGAGTAGGATCATATCGTATAACAGAATGTGGGATAGTAGCTATTTCATTAAGCAATTTTTCATTGTAGTCGGTGCGATTTAATATGACTATCTGGTTAGTCTTGCCGGCCGAGAAGATAGCAAAATTTCGTCGAAGCGAGCTAAGTTCACTGAGTTAACACTGTTCGGTCCAAATGGGCAGCTGACATTGTGTAATAAATGATTGCTCAATAGCACGAGCTACTCTGTGGTGAGCCATGTCCTGGACATTTTCTGACAGCTGTCGAATAATGCATTCCGTTTCAGTAACTGTTTTAATTACATTAATCCGGTTTGGATTGGTGGTTAAATTTGAACCCCGTTTGCAAGGCCTGGACCTGCATATCGCTAAGCTGATGGTCGCTAAGGTTTAAGTACGGTGGTGGTGCAGGAATACTCGTAGCAGGTAATACAGGACGTTACTCAATTGGGTTTAAGTAAAAGCTCAATTAAGTTGGTTTAAGCTCAACTGGGTTTAAGTCGGGGAAATTAGAGGGCCAGGGAAGTACTTTGAAATCTTCATCGTGCTGGAAGATCTCACCCGTTCCAGGGAAGACAATCAGCATGTATGGATGTGTGTAGTCTGCAAGGATGGATTCATAGCGAATTCGGTCTTTAGTGCCTTCCATAGGTATGACTGGACCCAGAGAATACCTCGGAAACATTCCCCAGAGCATAACGCTGTCCCCACCAGCTTGTGTTATTCTAGCAATGGTTGAAGAGTAATTGTTCTGAGATGTTTCTCGCCTTATACGCCAACGTCCATCCATTCGATGAAGCAGAAAACGTGACTAATCGCAGAAGGTGATTCTTTGCCAATCAGCAGAGTTCCAATTGCGATACTGCCGGGCAGATGTAAGCCTTTTCTGCCGATGCACCTTTGTTAACAAACGTGCAGTGAGCATCTGTCTGGGATAGTCTGGAGGGAGGGGGAAGCTTTTGCGTTCAATGGGACAACGGATATCGTTTCCCAGCAAGGCAGGCAAAACGCCGAAACGTATCAGGACATACTCAGCAGCTACCTTCTACCGTTTGCCGAAACTCTAGCGGGTGTTGATTATCTGTTCCAGCAAGACAATGCCTGTATCAATCGGTCTGCATCAACGAAAAGCTGGTTTAACATTCAGCATGTGACCGTGATGGATTGGCCAGCACTCAGTCCAGATCTGAATTCTATCGAGAACCTCTGGGGTTTCCTAGCTCGTGATGTGTATGCGAATGGACGGCAGTTCTCAAGTATGGTTACACTGAAAGAGCAGATTGAACGAAGCTGGTACGCACTCCGCACAGAACACTTACATCATTAGGTGGACAGCGTATGCCCAATCGGGTGTTCAGTGTTATTCGGAACAACTGTTGGTACCGAAGGTGCTCATAACTAGTATGCCTTTATATTTTTGAGACAGCGTATTTCTGTTTTTTTTTCTTGTACTTGGCGTTGGAATTGTTATGTTTCCGTCAAACTATTGTGAAGCTGCGTGTCCTATGTTATTTTTTCTATAAATATGAGGTGTACATTTCAGCTCGTTGTTGTTTCTTTTTTATTCGAGAATTTGTTCTGTCTCTATATTTATGCGACGCACTATATCTATCTGCGGTCGACCGTGTTCTCAAATAGGCAGATACACCACGTGGTCAAATGTGATTGTACACAGTTAGTGAATGGAAAAACTGTATTGTATTTACATCAGTAGAAGGTAGGTCTTCCATGTGCAGAGATTACAACAGACACCCGTTGAGGTAAATTGTCTGCAAGTCCATGCATAGAGTACGGAGGGCGGGATGTTCCTCCATTTCGGCTTGAGTATACCAACTCTGTCAGCGAAGAAAGTGGTGCTGGTTTTGAACTCACCCGGCATTCCAGTTCATCCAATAGGTTTTCAGTGTCATTAAAAAGTGGGCCCTGAGTCGGCCAGTTCATCCGCATGACCTAATTTTCTCTATGCTACACCACTGTAGCCCTGGAAACATAACATCTATCCCTGGAACTATTGTAGCCCCTGAAACATGACATGTTACTCTGGAACCATTGTAGCCCTGGAAACATGATATGTAGTCCTGTAACCATTGTAGCCCTAGAAATATGACACATAGTCCTGAAACCATTGTCGCCCTGAAAACGTGACATGTAGCCTTGGAATCAATGTAGCCCTGGAAGCATTGTAGCCCTAGAAACGTGATATTTAACCCTGGAACCATTGTAACCCTAGAAACATGTCATGTAGCCCTGGAACCATTGTAACCCTAGAAACATGTCATGTAGCCCTGGAACCATTGTAGCCCTAGAAACATGACATGTAGCCCTGGAACCATTGTCGCCCTGAAAACGTAACATGTATCCTTGTAATCAATGTAGCCTTGGAAACATGACACGTAGCCCTGGAAGCATTGTAGCCCTAGAAACGTGCCCTCTAAGTCTTGGACCATTATAGTCCTGGAAACACAACATGTAGCCCTGGAACCATTGTAACCCTAGAAACATGCCATGTAGCCCTGGAACCATTACAGCCCTAGAATCATGACATGTAGCCCTGGAACCATTATAGCCCTAGAATCATGACATGTAGCCCTAGAAACATTGTAGCCCTGAAACCATTATAGCCCTGGAAACATGACATGTAGCCGTGGCACTATTGTAACCCTGGAAACATGACATGTAGCATTGGCGTTCTGGAGGAAAGAATAGTCGTGTCGATAGAACTGTCACAACGTTGGGAGCATTGGGTTATCCAGGATATCTCTACACAACACAGAGTTCATGTTGCCATAAATAACAACCAGTGGACTCATATCGTACCAACTGCAACAGCCCCATACCATAACTCCATAGATAAGAAGAATTCATAGCTGTCGAAGCACGGTACATTTTTCATGAAGCATCCAAAGCGCACCTACTGCATTTTAAATATTCCTTCTAAAAACATAGAATCTAAAAAACGTCTTTATTTAAAATTATGGTAGATAAAAGCTTTAGCAAGCACATTCGCGACCACTATGACCGCATCATCAGGCCATTGAGTGAATCCAGATTAGAACGGCACAAGGTTAAATAGTAAGGCAGGAGCATAAGTAATACGCATTATGTAAATGAAAACATAAATCATTGCCATTCACTACAAATTATTTTTTAAAGTTCGTTTGTAATCATTCGGATTCTTCTTCCCGAGAGTACTACAAAATGAGATTCCTCCAGGAATGTACATAGGCACGTCTTCATTACAGCATTTTGTTCTAAGTTTAATAATATATAGACTCTCAGTAAAAAGCATTTAAGGTTTATTAAAAGCAGTAGACAGTAAGCTCGCATTGTCCTAATCAGGTCGTCGTGTCGATATTTTTTTAGTAACAATTTTTGACAATGTCGAAGAAGCAGATTCTTTATGGATGGCATACCTGTATTCAGCCCAGCAAATACCCAGGCTCCGATAATTCGAGCCTACGTAGCAAATGTTTGCCGATTGTCCATTCCTGTCCAATAAAGGAATGTTATAAACTCTAAAACAAGAAGCAGTTGGAACTACAGCTCTATCACGTCTGTTAATGGAAATAGGTTTTGGGTTTTAACCCCGAACCCAATAGACTATTTTTCACATATGCTTTTTTAATAAAGAAACCACATATTTCTGGTAGTCAATGCCCTCCACATACTTAATTGTGGTTACATTTCTAGTCAGTGTTGTGAATGTTTTCCGTTGATATTGTTGAACACGTCTTTGAACACAACCATCCATGAACATCAGAAATCTCAGGAATTTTTCGTATTTCTAAGTTTCTGTTATTAGAGGTTGATCAGTGGGTTAAAACTCTGTGTTCAAAGAATCTAAGTACTGAAAGTTTGTTAGGGGGTCGGGGTGAATGAATTGAAAGGAATAATAACAGGGGTTATTATTAGCCTAATGATGCGGCCAGAGTGGTCGCGAAAGTGCTCGCCAGAGCTTTTATCTACCATCATTTTTAAATTGTAAATAAAGACGTTTTTTAGATCCTTCGTTTTTAGAAGGAATATTTAAAATGTGATATGTGTGCTTTGGCTGCTTCATGAAAAATTTACCGTGCTTCGACAGCTTTGAATTCTTCTTATCTACATCTCAGCATGAAATACCTTTAATCTTCCATAACTCCATCATCTCCGTGATTCGCAGTCGGCACTTTACACTCCGGAAGCAGACGTTCTCCGGGTAATCACCAAACACTAACACGGCCATCCAATTGGAATAGCGTGAAGCGTGATTAGTCACACCACAACACCTGCCGCCATTTCTGCAATGCCCAATTTTTGTGCTTTTGAAACTATCGTAGCAGCGTGACTTTATTGTTCTTTATGATGAGAGGTTTATGGGCGGCTGTCCATTTATGAAACCCGAGTGAATGGGCCTCTCTTTGAAGTGTCGTGTGGAGATCATAACACCTGTGACCTTATGGAACTCACGTGCTATGGTGCACTTCGGTCGGGACCTGATCTTCTGGTCCTTGGGTTCAAGTTTCGTGGGCCTTTCACGGTTAGGTGAATTCCTACAATGTCCCGTCGTCTTCCACTTCATTTTTATTTATTGCATTTTAGTTGTTACAAACATTGTGTTACATAATCATAAATATATAACTCAAATAATATATTTCTGTAACAACAGGGAATGAGGACGGAAAAGGCCTGATAGGCCTGACGTGCCCTCTTCTCCCACAGCATCAAAATGTTCATGAAAATAAAAAAAAATTCAAAAAGACATAAACAAGTCAAGTCCACATAATAACAAACACAACTAGGGTGGTATTATCAATTAATAAAAGTGATAGTACATTAATTAGCTTTTGGTCAGTGAGAAATGCCTGAGTTTTCCTTTAAATATATTAATATTATTAAGTGATATAATATCAGTAGGAAATGTATTCCATAATGCAGGACCAGTATAATTAACAAATGATCTGAATCGCTCTGTTAGTGGAAACATGGGGATTAGTGTTGTTTTTTGTCTCGTGGAGTAATCATGACTATAAGTACTTATTGTAATTAAATCCTGGTAGTAACCATTTTTAATTCTCAAAAACATTAGTTTACCTATACTATAGATATGCAATTGTTGAATAGTTAGTATATTAAAATCATTTCGACTGAGTCTGGCCTGTGAGACTGTATTTGAAAATTAAGTATTTTGTTGTTTAACTTGTATTGAATCTATTTGTAGCGACTGAAGTTTTTCATATATTGTATAAGGTAGTCGATCCCCAAACAGATATACAATAAATTAGATGAGACTGAATTAGAGTATAGTATAATAAAATCATTAGTTTTGGGGTTAAGTTGGCCACTGCACTACTAATAACCCCTATATTTCTTGAGATCTTATTAAAAATGTAGTCAACATGTGAATTCGATTTTAAATCGTGCTGAATAATGATGCCAAGATAGTTATGACTTTGAACCACTTCTATAGATGATCCAAGTAAATTAATATTCTGAACTGAAGAGGTAGGGGTTGACGTGTTTGAAAAAATCATTAATTTTGTTTTATTAATATTAATAGCTAGATCATTTTCCAATTAGTGATGGATGTAAAACGGACTTGGAATTGTCCCACCAATGTCTCAACATCATTTCCATTTATTAATATTATTGCATCATCTGCATATAAAATAATATCTGAATTGTGTAAACAGGTACAGAAGTCATTAATATAAATATTAAATAATAATAGAGCAAGTACCGAGCCCTGAAGAACCCCTGAAATGACTGATTGTAAGTTAGATCTGGTATGTTAAATTTCTGCATATTGCTGGCGACCTGTGATATAGTTTATAAATAGATTACGTAGTGCATCCCGAATACCAATTGCGTACAATTTTGATAATAATAAGTTATGGTTAAAGTATCAAATGCTTTTGATAAATCAATGAAAAGTCCCAATGTAAATTTATGATTAATAGAATTACTTTGAATTTTATTTTTTAAGTGTAGAAGGGCGATTTCTGTTAAAGAATTTGGTAAAATGCCAAATTGATTTTTGTGCAAAATTTTGTATTTTTCAATATATGCAAATAATCTAACATATAGTAATTTTTCAAAAAGTTTAGCGAATATAGATAATTTAGCTATAGGTCGATAATTATTTAAATGTGCCAGAGAACCTAAAGACAGGGGTATTTTTTGCAATTTTTAACGAATCTGGGAAAATACTTGTAGATAAAATAGAATTAAAAATATGT
The DNA here is from genome assembly GCA_039090855.1 of Macrothele yani. NCBI lineage: Eukaryota > Metazoa > Arthropoda > Arachnida > Araneae > Macrothelidae > Macrothele > Macrothele yani. The sequence goes on from CM076989.1 coordinate 121,850,046, forward strand.
AATAGGGGAGTAACAATGTAATAAGTTATAGTTTTTAAAATTTTGGGAAGAATATCATCTGTGCCTGGTCCTGCATTTATGTTAATATTCTGCAGTTGGTAGATAAATTCGGTTCTACTAATTTCCAAAGTATGCTATTAGTTTAAAGTGCATGAGTTTGAGTAATCAGGTAATTGTTGATCATTTAGTTTAGGAAGTTGTTGTATTATACGTTGTGGTGATACAATAAAATGATTATTAAATTGGTTAGCAATTTCAGTTTTATCAGTAATATCGATATTACCCCGAGTAAGGTGAATCGAAGTCTTTGGTACATTCCTACGGCCTAATAATATGTCCCTTTTCAAAAACGGAGGGCTCTGATGACAAAAGCTACAGCCGATTTCGTGTCCTGTCTGACATCAGTAATGCTTATAACGTACAAGTTTGTCCTTGCCAGGCATCGAATCCGGGTCCCTCACTGCTGAGTGAGTCGCTCTCCCAACTGAGCTACGCGGACATTTGCTCTCACTCTGCTGCCTTTATCTCATGCGCGTCTTGTATCCCCCTCCCTCCAAGGGGACCGGGGTCATATGTCGCTGTAGGCAGTCATCCCATGAAGAACGTGCATTTGAGAAATCCCAGACAGTTTGGTGTGAGGAACGTAACATCGCGCACATTTATTTTTTCGAAGCACTGAAGGAGAGATTCGCATTTTTCCTGTCTCGCCGTGTGAAAAGAAAATCACATTATTGCGAGAAACTTAACAGCCGGGTCATCTTGGAAGTTCGGGCGCCAATATAATGTACAAGTTTGTCCGCGCCGGACATCGAATTGGGGTCTCCCTCACTCCTGAGTAAGTCGCTCTCACGACTGAGCTACGCGGACATGTGCTCTCACTGCTAACTGCCTTTATCTCATGTGTGTCCTGCGGTGCAGGCACATCGCATGCTTCTTATGCTGGTACATTCAATTGAGCAGCCTATTGTAACTCCCTTTTCAAACTCGCAGAGCTCTATCCTGCTAGCCATTTTATCATCGATTGATCTGAGCGTACTCTTATTGCTGTTCTTATACCTTATTGACCACGTGTCTGCTACGGAAGCACACCACTGCGCTTGCGTGGGAGCGTCCAATCACGTTTGTTCTCATAGTGTAGATGTACGTTGCAATGAGCCGATGAGAAAGCTAAAGAGTCTAATAATAAATGAACCACACCAAGGATGTTTCCATCGATACGAAGTATTACAGGATAAGAACATTGCTTGTAAAGAAGTTTTGTGAAGTCTAGCGATGTAAATGTCTTTTCAGGGAAATTAAAACAAACGTAATTAGTTGACTAAGTACTCGTACTCTCTTTTATTAGCACCCACAAACAAGAGTACTGAAGCTAAGTGCTTTCGCTGGTATAATGGACACGAAGGAGTATGAGACAAGAGCTTTGTTTTTAAATACGATTTGTAGGGCCACGGATGGTCTAGTGGTCAACGTTCGTGACTGCCACGGAGGAACCTCAGGTTCGAGCCCGGGAAGGTACGAACGCTCGAGCCACTAAATATCCGCCGTGCGTCGGATGGGCTCGTTAACCTGTCGGACAGCGGTACTGGACCCCATGGTGATAAATAAGGAAGTCTTCCTCTCCCTTTCTACTTTGATTCCGTGTGACTTTCTTGTCTGACACTGTAGCCCAAATCTCCTAGCTTCCTATTTCTAGGGGTTGTTTAAGACCTGGGGTCAGACACTCCCTTCCTAAAATCCTCTACATATGATCTGATCTGATCTAAATAAGCTTTATAAGGACGTATTGTAGTGTGTCTTTGCACAGTTAAACTTAATTAGTTAATTTAGTACAACATTTTTATTAGCGCTCAAATAGCAGTACAGGAGCGAAATGTGTTTGTCCGTAAAATGGATACGAAGCAATATGGGACACGCACATTGTTTTTAAAGAAGTTTTGTAAGATATTGCGAGGTAAGTGTATTTTTAGAGAAGTCAAAGTAAACGGAATTAATTACCGAAGTACCCGTATTGTCTTTTAATTAATTCTCACAAACAGCAGTATGGGAGCAAACTGTGTTCGCTCGTGAAACAGATACGAAGTAGTATAGGAGAAGCACACTGTTCATAAAGAATGTTTGCTAAGTATTGCGATGTAAGTGTCCTTGCAGAGAAGTTAAAGTAACGTAGTTAATTAAACAAGTTCAGCCTTTATACTTGTGCGCATAAACAGCAGTACAACAACGAACTGTATTCGCTGGCATAGTGAATGCGAAGCAGCATCGGACACGAACATTGTTTTAAAGAAGTTTTATGAGGTATTGCGATGTAAGTGCCTTTTGAGAGAAGTTTAAAAGTAGTTAGTTAACTAAGTACCATTGTATTTTTGCGTATAAACAGAAGTACAGGAGCGAAACCTGTTTGCTGGTATCCTTCCGGTTCTTTATTAAATGTAATACGCAACTGTAAAAAAATAAACTATATTAACTATCAATTTCGTTAGCGCAAAATAATCACAGAAACTTAGCTATGCTTTCGGGCATCAAGGATTTTTTGGAAACATAAGTACGTCTCACAGCAATCGCCAAACTTTGCTCCGACGTACGGAGAGATATTATTATTGCTAACAGCTCTGCGGCAACTGCGCAGCCACTTTAAGTGCTAAAATTGTCACGTGATCACTTCGCAGGAAAACACCTGGCTAAGAAATTCAACTCGCTTCTGTTCACAGGATTTCACACGCTTTGCGGCGACCCAATATTCACGCAAAGCAAACTGAATTTGCTTGGACCACTTACTGATTATTTCTTGTAACACTTCTCAGAAATCCTGAAAATTTCATCGTCGTCGAGCAGGAATCGAACCCCGCATCTTCCGATTACCGGTCGAGTATGCTAACCATTACACCGCACAGGATTGTGATGTTCCAAGCAACTGAGACATAATGTTATGATGGTCGTTCTGTCTTCTGCTTCGATCTTTTCTTGCAAGCATTTAACGCGTGTTCTGCTCTGATACTCCATGCTCATCCTTCAAATGCTGTGCTATCTGAAACACCGTGTTTATATATTTTTTAAGTGTTAGAAACTCCATTTTTTCCCATTTCTTGCGCGTGCTCCCATATTAAACATATTGCTTTGCCATCTTCATTCTTTTATTGCATAACCTTGTATAGGGTTACTCATTTTCCCTGCATACAATAATTTCTGAAGTTTCTAGTCCGTCCATTGGAGTGTAGCGATATAAGCATACCGAAGAAAAGTGTAAAAATACGTAGGTCGTGCAAAAAGAAAGAGAACTGACAGTATTTAATGAAACTAATACCCCAGGCGTTTCAAACTCCCGCGCAGGGAAGATACATTCTTAGAGAAAGTGTTGACACTGTCCAATAGATGGCTTGGCGTGCTGAAGCGGAAGGGCAACATAAACGAAATGACGACGCCCTTAGCTGTTTGCAACGTAGAGGAACACAGGGCAATCATAAGGTTTTCGCGGTCCCAGGGTGTGAAATCTCCTGAAATTCATAGAAGAATGCTGCAAAAGTATGGAAATGCCTGCATTAGCGAAAAAAGAGTGTAGTAGTGGGTACGTGCGTTTACAAATGGGCGAGCATTAATCCGTGATGAGCAACGCTATCGTCGTCCCAGCACGGCCGTCACGGATCAGAAGGTGGGTTGGACTGACGCCATTCTTCGTGAAAACAGACGCATTCTGGCCAGAGAATTGGATATCAGTATCGGATCCCCTCATCCCATTATCACGGAGGATCTCAAGTATCTCAAATTGTGAGCACAGTGGATGCCTAGGATGCTGAGTAATGAGCTCAAGATGATTCGTGTGCAGACTTCCACAGCCTTTTTCGCGCGGTATAACGACAAAGAAGACGACCTCCTGGTATGTATCCTCAAAGGGGACGAGACCTGGGTTCACCAGTATGAGCTCGAAAGCAGGAAGTATTCTTTAAAATGGCGGCACATATCTCCAGTTGAGAATAAGTTCAAGTCCCAACCCACCATCTGAAAGGTCCTGTTCACTCTCTTCTGGGATATTAATGGACCGATTTTGGAGCACTGTCAGAAAAAGGGGGAAACAGTAAATATTGCCCGATACAGCGCAATGTTGAAGCTGAAGCCAACAATACGAAGCCGTCGCAGAGGACTTTTGTCTAAAGCATTCTTCTCCTTCATGATAATGCCCGCCCTCACACGGGCATTTCAACTCTTGACACCATTCGGAGATTGAGGTTTTAGATCTTACAGCATCCCCCATACAGCATTATACTTGTTCCATCTGATTATCTTGTGTTTGGACCCCTGAAGGGCGCTTTGAGACGACGATGATTTAAGGGTTAAGAGGAGCTCCAAGAAGCGGTGCATTCCTGCCTGAAGGCACAACCAAATTTATTTATTTTTTCTTATGGACAAAAGAAGTCAGTGCAACCGTGTGAGAAATGTATTGAAAAGGTAGGTGATTATGTAGAAAAATGAAATATCTATTATATCTCTCATTGAATTATGTATCTCAAAATATACGACTTGTTATTACTTTTTAAACTTATAACGTAAGACTTTTTCGTCAGCAAAATTGGTGTTACGATATGTCTAAATCCATGACTAAGGAACGTTGAACTAAGTAAAAATACAATGCAATAGTTTACGGCCAGACGAAACATGTAGAGAAGTCAGACTTACGAAAACCTTTTATTGGTCCAGCACGAATGATGACATCCACAATATAGCACTGCTATTCTTACAATTCACGTATATCTTAACAACGATCGAGCATCTACACACACACACACACACACTAAGCAACTGCTGTATCGTCCTTTTTATCTAACGTTCTTATCACATTCATACGTCACTCTCTCTGACCTCATAGCCCACTGGAAAGAAGAGGCCCTGAAACGATTTTGTCATGTGACCAAGAAGGTCTCAACTTACATGCTCTAAACTGCAGGTGAAGTCCATTAGTCCGTTAGTATGTTGCTGTGTTGTTTATATTTTATTATTTTGATTTATTATTGAGATTTTATTTTCAAAGAAAAACAAATTAACACTCGTAATAACATATAACATTCATTTACCACTACAACCAGAAAATTATAGAGCGTTTTTAAACAAGTTAGTAAAATCATGCAATGCATTGATTATAATACGTTTTCCAACATACCAGAAATCATTACTCAAGTTATCACTCAAGTTATGAGAATAATGGCTGTGAAATAAATCTCGGTCCTGTGCCCTGAACTTTGATCCTATTTCGATGATTTTCAACAAAACCGGTTAGGTATACCTCCGACATAACATGATGACGTTTTGTCGCAATCGAAGCATTGTTACGTAAGTTATGATGTATAAGGGCTATGGAAGAGATCCCGCTCCCGTGTCCTAACTTTTTACCCCATTTCGTCCATTTTTTCAATAGGATTCGTCCCCAGGCAGATCCCTACAACATACTAACATTTCATATAAACCGAAGCATTTTTACATAAGTTATGACGCTTAATCGCGATGGACGTGACTCCGCTCCTATGCCCTGACCTTTGACTCCACTTCGCCCATTTTCAATAGGGTTTGTCCGCAGGCGATCCCCTAGCACATACTAAAATTTCATCAAATCGGACTCTTTTTACGTTAGTTATGATGCATAAGAGCAGTGGAATGGATCCCGTTTCCTATGTCCTGACCTTTGACCCCATTTCGTTCACTTTCAATAGGGTTTCTTGACCTTTGACCCCATTTCGTTCACTTTCAATAGGGTGGTCCCCTACCACATACTAAAATGTCATCGAAATCGAACGATTGTTATGAGAGTTATCGTGGTTACGGGCATACGCACACAACGCGTGACGTAATCAGGCAGATGGGAATCGCGACCATCTGCTCGAAAGAGTGTGACGTCATACAACTTTAATAGGATCCACACACAACACGTGACGTAATGAGACAACATCTCAGTCGCGAGCTTGTGACGTCATAAGATTTCTAAGCATAGGTAACATTAACGAGACGACGTCATGACACTAAAAACTTGGTAATTCAGGGTGGTTATTTAACCCACTAAACGAATTTTCCTAAAGTCGAGATGAAGCTAAATCGATTTCTAGTACCAGAAAACGGTAGGTTAACGACTTTTATCAAAATCCTTAGAGCCGTTTTCAAAATAAAATTTACATAGATACAAGAATTGCTCCTTTAAGGTGGACGTCAAGTAATTTTGCTTGCTATACTTCCAATGGAAAAACTTCTGTACACATTTTCTTCACAATTAATGCGTTCCCAAGGAAGAAAATGTGAACATCAATTAAAATAGCTTCATTTTATCACTTGGAACACTTAATATTTTCTAAAACATAACCATAATTGTGCAATCCAACATTTATTTGTCTACTGAAGTCATCAAAGTACAAGTCGCGCCATCTTTTTTCTGGTTTCAACACCACCAAATGAAACGTTATTTTTTATTAACATAATTATGGTTATGTTTTACAAAATGTTAAGTATTCCAAGTTATAATATGAAGTTATTTTAATCGATGTTCAAATTTGAATCCTTGGGAACACACTAATTGTGAAGGAAATGTGTACATAAGTTTTTCCATTGGAAATATAGGAAGCAAAATTACTTGACGTCCACCTTGATAGTATGGAATAAAGGCGATGGAATGGATCCTAATCCTATGTCCTGACCTTTTACCCCATTTATCCCATTTTCAACAGGGTTCCTCTCCAGGTGGTCCCGTACCACATACTAAAATTTCATTGAAATCGAACCATTTTTGCGCACGGTATGACGCATAAGGGCAATAAAATGCATCCACTCTCCTATGTCCTGACCTGATCCCACTTCACCCATTTTCAATGGGGTTCGTCCCTAGGCGGTCCCCTACCACATACTAAAATTTCATTGAAATCGAACCATATTTAAGCACGTTATGAGGCATAAGGGCAATGGAATGGATCCCGCTCCTATGTCGTGACCTTTAACTCTGTGAGTCCCATTTTCAATGGGGTTCGTCCCCAGGTGATCTCCTACCACATATTAAAATTTCATCGAAATCGAACCATTTTTACGTTAGTTATCGTGCCGACAGACGGACGGAAAAAGCTGGAGCATATACGCTTCTTCAACCTCCGGTTGGAAAACGTAAAAAAAAAAAAAAGAATTATTTACTTCTACCTGCTGGTTCCTTCTGTTACCGATATACAAATATGATTACTTTTTTGTCTTGAGTAATATAACGTGCAAAATTTATTTATTTATATATACATTGAAAAAAAATTTGTTACTCATATGTTTTGTTGGTAAAACTATCTCAGTTGTTTAACAGTATTAGCATTTCGGTAAGAAGTATACACCTTAGGGAAACGTTCGTTTTTTGCACTGCTTTTGTTTTCCTTAGTGGTATATCTACTATGTGCTAAAAGTTCAAACGACAAAAGTCCGCCTTTCCAAAAAAATAAGGACAATAAAAAAAAAACTGAAAATATGTTCACGTCAAGCAAAAGGAATAAAAAAAAGTACTTAAGTTTTCTTCCTTGAGTAATCCTTGAATACGGAACACACTGACACCGCACACCGGGGATGTTAACATTACAGGTATGGGCCGAAACCAAAAATACTGACGCAGGAACTTCGGCAATGGCGGCGGCGGAGCAAAGTCCTTAATAAAAATAGAAGGAAATTGATAAAAGTTCCGAAAACTTCAACAGGGAGTTCAACACGAGCGAAACAAAAAATGTAAACATGACGCCATTTTGGAATCGATGCAGACATATGCGATCAAAAACATTAAAATATTCACATTTTGTACCACAACATTTTAAGTAATTTGTTAACAAAACAAGAGCTGATTTCATTTATTTTGTGTGGCAAATTTTAAAGTTCCCATCAGCTGGAATTCTAAGCGAAAACTTCGCAAATACTTTGTCAGTTCCGTTGAAACATTAGCATTTCTTTCATTTCGTGTAAAACTTTCAAAGTAATTTGTGAACTAAATATTAGCACATTTTAAACATATTGCAACACAATCTTCGAAATTTCCATCAGCTCACGTTTTATGAAATTCTCCTGCTATTCTGTCGGCCCATCAGCTGAGACGACGCACACACGGTAGTGACATTAAGAGCTGGGACTAAGTTGGTCACATGACCTCCGTGACAGCCGTTCGTTTCAGGCCCTCTTGTTTCCAGTGGGTTATGCTCTGACCTCGAATGTGTTGCCAAACTCATTCTTGTGAGAGAGAGAAGATATTACGTTAAGTTTGGAAAGTGTAAAAAACAACAAACTCAAATTTACATAGGAAAAGGAACTAAAAATGAAAGTTATTTTAGAATGTACGTCACAAACTGCCCTCGTAGATGCATAAATATTCCGTTTTAAAAATCACGCTAATCATAATACGACAACGGGAATGTTTTCATTAAAGTAGCCAGCTGACATCAAAGTTTCCATATACTTCGTAATCAACTTCTCTGTTCTTTAGGATGCGCCATACAGAAAGGTTTGAGTCTGAGATTATTATGAAATCTTATTATAAATTTTCGATAGAGTTATGTGCTTCATATTTTTATAAGGTTTATTAAACTTAGATCTTTCATGATCACAATTTGTTCATCCTTCTCGGTTCCTCTCGTGAAATTTAATATGAAGCATCGACGGCTCTCTCCGATCTTTAATTCCTGTAAGATGTAACTGGAAAGTTTACAAAGGAAAAAATTATCTAATTACTCGAAGAATATCTCTCACGAGATTTTAGCTCAAGAAATTGTCTCTTTCCCATGCAGAAAGGTTTCTTTAATAATACTGCAGTTCAAAGAAATTATTTCACTTGCGAACGAGTAACCCGCTTTATCGCAGAAAGGAAACACCAAAAACTCTTCGATTTCGGATACTTGAAACTTTTGTAACAACATGAGCAAATACCAGTTAAAGCTAAACAGAATCTCTGCACATCATTAATTTGATATCGATGTAAATACGGGTTCATCGCATGCTGACGTATTTGGCAACGAATCCAAATAAGAAGTCATTAATGCAAGACGTATTGGGAGACAAATGTCTCTGTGGAAGTCGAGATAAAATTTAGTGCGTGCAAAAATTTGTTTTTATTCTTGAGAAGAAAGCGTTTGATGAATGTAATCATCCTCGCTTTCGAATCTTTGCTCAAACGAGGAGTGAACAAAACTGCTACAAAGATGTGTTCTCCCGGGGCACGCACGATGCCGTAATGACTACCGCATTGACGCAGATAATATCAGTCATTAGCGATATCCAGTTTCCGTATCATTTTAGTTTTTGAAAACGTCTCAAATAGTATGTACCCTTATCAGCATGACACAGAAGATGATCTTTGTGCGTTTTGTAAGATTTACGGAAATCGGGGGAACTCCAATGCGTTCTACAAAAATGTGGGTCAAACTTCTGCAGTGAGAATGAAATACGCACAGCATTGCCTAAATGAAAAACAACAACGAAATGACAACCAAACTGACACCGGATTCTAAAGTGTCATAAGCGCGTCGAATACTTTCCGGTTCGAAAACAAAAGTTTGGACTTTTTGAAAAAGATAAAAACAGAGAAAGTGAGAAAGATGACACCGAATTTTCGGTTTTCATGAGCATGCCTTGAATCCTTTCCGACGCAAATAAAATGCTTTCAAACTTATTGATACCTAATGGAACCCGTTTAAAAAGTCAACCGAATTTGTACAATCGATAAAACATCTAGAAATAGAATTACCTCATTTCTTTTCACTACCCAGCAAAAACACAAATGTTGGGAAACTGCTGGCCACCAGCTGACAGTCATGAGTTACTGTTGGGTGAAGTCTGCCGCTCAAGGCACGGTATCGGTCCGTTGGTGGCAGCGCCATCAGGAAGCAGACATTGATGGCCCTGCAGCATCGCCGTGATTAACTGTCAGAAAACAGCAATTACTTTTGAATCACCCTGGTAAAAGATACTTTTGAAATGACCCTCGTACAATCATACGCGTTTTCATTAACTGTCAGAAAACGGCAATGACTTTTGAATCACTCTGGTAAAAGATAATTTTGAAATGAGCCTCGTACAATCATACGCGTTTTCATTAATTGTCAGAAAACGGTAATGACTTTTGAATCACCCTGGTAAAAGATACTTTTGAAATGACCCTCGTACAATCATACGCGCTTTCATTAACCGTCAGAAATCGGTAATGACTTTTGAATCACCCTGGTAAAAGATACTTTTGAAATAACCCTCGTACAATCATACGCGTTTTCAATAACTGTCAGAAAACGGCAATGACTTTTGAATCACTCTGGTAAAAGATAATTTTGAAATGACCCTCGTACAATCATACGCGTTTTCATTAACTGTCGGAAAACGGCAATGACTTTTGAATCACTCTGGTAAAAGATATTTTTAAAATGTCCTTCGTACAATGATGAGCGTTTTCATTAACTGTCAGAAAACGGGAATGACTTTTGTATCACTCTGGTAAAAGAGTTTATGTTTCATGCTAGTGTTTTCCCTAAGCAATGAGCAAAGTTATGCTATTAAAGATATCTTCGCAAACCAAAGCAGAAAGCGATATCGCCGAATATTTCGAACTAACCAAGCAAACACTGCTCTCCAACATCCCGGAGACAGACAAATCTCGTACGGGAGTGCTCCACTTCTTGTTATTATTGTTTGATGAACCATTAATAATAAAAGATCGTCTCCAAAAGGCTTCTTCCGTCTCTCTATCTCTCACTTCCTTTCTCGTAAGTTATTTACGAATGCGTCTTGTAATGTTGTGTGATCCTTCTCCAAACAGCTGGCGTTTGGTTTCCATTATTGCAACAACACTTTAAGCATCGGCAATTCAACATAAGGCATAACCAAAAGAATTGCTTCAATAAACATTGACACTTCACAAAATGCGATTTATATATGCAGGAATTTATTCATTCTATTGTTGATATCAAGGTTTGTTCGTCTAAATGGTATTTTAACAATTTGCCGGATCGAGTATCGGGTTACCGAAAGTTTTTTGTTGGAATATAATGAGTCTGGTGTTCCATCTGCCATTCCGATAATCATTGAGGAACCAAACGGGGTATAAAAGTAGAATATTCTTATTAGCATATTTTTTGAAGGAAAACTACGTAAACTGCTAACGTTGTTTTCCGTCTATTTGACGATAAACACCTCGCATTTGCAGATTCTTTTACACTTTCTTCGTTACGTTTGCAAACTTCCTCGTTGCTCAAAACGAAAAGAATTTCGTGTTTATTAATGCTTTCATGCTTATTAATATTTACATTTAGAACCATGAAATAGACTATCAAGTCCAAATATCGAAAGATTTCATAACCTTCTATAATTTGACAAATGCTAATTGAACTGTATTCTTGTACGGAAAAAAAGGGACCCTAAGAAAACTTCCTCTACTTTTTTCAGTTTAGGGCTATCTATTTGAATAATACTATGATATTTTGAATTTTGTATCTTTCATGATTCATGTTTTGCTCTTACGTGGTTTCGGGAATTTGTCTTTCTTCATGGTTATAGCTGTTTTTATACTTTATGGACATGTACGTTCTACTGGCCTGAGCGTTCATTGCTTGGTTTTAATGTGGTTTTTGAGTGGGTGTTTTTGTGTTGAACGAGTTGCCTAATATTATTGTGATTTGTTTGAATTTTCCTTGAGTGGTCAGAATTTGCATGGGTTGATTTTGTCTTTAGTGCTTTAGACTTCCGTTATCTTAGTATACACACTGAAGAGCAATTGAATTGGAGACAGCTGGCGTTATGCAAATGTGGCGCTGTCGGTGGCCCTGTAAACGTAAACAACATGACGTATGCAGCGATCCGACAATGTAAGAAGTGATGCTACATGAATCAGTAAGAGTCGGACGCAGTATGGTTAAGACGAAGGATCTAAGCGCATTTGATCGTGGGAAAATTTTCGGGGCCCAACGAATGGGTCACTCCATCTCGGAAGTCGTGCAGGCACTGGGATTTTCACGAGCCACTGTGTGATGGGCGCATCGTAAGTACATCGAATCCGGTAAAACCATCCCTGCAAGGGCCAACTGCCGTGGACAACAGCGTGTGGATGAGCGGGGTCATCGTCGGCTAGCTCGCACTGTAACAGCGGATAGACGGACCACAGTGCAAGAAATTACTCGTCAATTTAACGCTGGTGCACAAAACGGGAAAGCAGCGACACCATCTAGAACCATCTCCTTGCTATGGGATACAGAAGCCATCGTCCCACGAGGTTACCGCTGCTGACCGCACATCACAGGGTGCAAATATTAGCATTGGTGCGGGAACTTCGCCAATGGACCCTAGACATGTGGAAAAATGTTGCCTGCACTGATGAGTCAAGATTCACGTTGGTACATGCGGATGGCAGGATACGAGTACGGCGCAAACCACATGAAGCAATGGATCCTTCTTGCCAGCAGAGTACTCTTCAAGCTGGTGAGTGATGGCATTCTCGTCTGGAGACTGTTTACGTGGACTGAAATGGGACCCCTGGTACGTGTGACATCGTCCCTCACAGGTCAACGTTACCGGGATATCCTGGACGACCATTTGCGCCAGTTTGTGCGTTTTCAACATCCCACTGGGGACCTCATCCTGCAACAAGACAATGCACCGTGCCATCACTCCCGAATTGTATCCGAATGGTTGGATGAACACTCCACCGACGTGACCTCACTTCCTCGGCCAGCTAGGTCACCTGATCTCTATCCCATCGAGCACACCTGGAATGCTATCGAGAGAGATGTTCGAGGCTCTGATCCCCCTCCACCAAATCTTCGTGAACTGTGGAAGCTTGTTGAGGTGTCGTGGATCCGTATGGTTTCCCAACGCTTCCGGTGCCTTGTCGAGTCAATGCCGAGACGAACCGCCGCCGTCATCAGGACGAAAGGTGGTGCTACACGTTACTAGACAGGTATCTCTAATTTAATTGCTCTTCAGTGTACCATACCTATGTCTATATTGAGACATGTTCCAATGTGCTGCAATTGTGCAGCTGGGCGTTGACCTCTTGGTTCTCCGCTTCATTGGGTTTTTATATACATTCATCGTCAAAAAATAATTGCACCTAGAAGGGAGCAACCGACAGCAATTAAACTTGGTGGATAGGTTTGACTTTGTAAGACAGTACCTGTATGTGATACAAAAAGGATTTTTCAAATCGAAGTTTTAGAAGCAGACATATCTGGGAAAACAGAATTAACTTTTACGCCCAGTAGCGGAAAGCCTATGAATTACTTAAAAATTCTGGAATTATATGAAAAACATTTCGCATCAGAAACTACATGCAACAAAAAGGAATTTTTCAATTCCGACTTCAAGAAGCAGAGATATTAACAAAAATATGATATACAATTTTAAGAAGAAAATATTCCGAAAAAAATTATCGACGTGAGTGGTATCAGTACACGATCGAACTTTTTCCATCCTGATTTTAAAAGTCCAGATTTTGCTGCAAAAACATCAGAAGCAGAAGTTGACACTTACGCACCGTGGTGGCTAAACCGTTCTTCACCAAAAATTAGAAAATATATGCAAAATATTTCCCATCAAGAGCTGTATCCACTGAAGAAAGAATTTCTCAAATTGGAGTTTTTCAAGTACAGATATCTGGGAAAACGCAATTTACTTTTACACCCCCTAGTGTAAATTCTATGCGTAACTTGAAAAAGATACCTGAAATGCTTTTCGACATAAATGGAATCGAAACGTAAAATAATTTTTTCAATCACATGTTTAGAAGCAAACGTATGTAATAAATTAGGTTAGGAATTCGATATTATCTGCCTTTACGTCCTCTAGCGGCCAAATTGCACATCGTATAAAAATAAAACGAAATAAAGGATCATCATTGACACATTTCAGGCTTCCCAGCGCAAGAAGAGTTTTTCAAATCGGACTAATAGTTGCAAAGATATGGTATCCACAGACGGACGTAAGGACAAACCGATAACACAAATACCATCTTTTTTCTAGAAAAGACGTTCTAAAAATCGGATGTCGTGGTTCTGTTTCAATTTTCTTTTATGAAACAACCTTTTAGTGATACACGAATATCCAGTGCCTTGAGAAAGTGTAATGATCTGAAACAAGAATATTCGAAACAAATTTCAGTTTGCACAGATTCGGGTTTTCCATTATCAGAAAAATACACACTGTTTATTATAACAATAATTCAAGTCATTAGCACGAATAAATGGAGTTTTCATAAAGGAAACGGCGAGAGTATATTAACTCCGTTCCTGGATGGTCAAGGTTATCGTACAAATCACTGTAAGGGCCTTTGTTCGTCTGTACTCTGCACTCAATTTGTTGGAGGTTCGGGCAAGATGCATACTTTCCAGCGTTATCACTCTTCTTGCAAAGAAGAAAACATTCCAAGGGAGTTTCCCAGATGTAGATATATGGATGCCCCCTCTAAATTTATTTGGAAATATCTTCGCTATTAATCATCCGATTTGGACGATATTTAAGATTTAGGGGTTTTTCCATGTGCTAAATAGAATGCGCATAAAATAACATACTCCTTATATAGAAAAAAATCAGAGATATTGAGCTAATGGACATGTTAATATGCTTAATTAGCATTTTCCTTCGCATCATGGGATTTGTCTTCTCATCTTCGAGTGCTTTTCAACAGTACCTTACTTGTTTATCTGCGGCAAATGGTTCCAAATTTAAGGAGGGTGGCTCCTTTTTTTTTTTTTTTTAAGGTCTGTACATATGTATATATGCACTTTTTTGACAAAGGTCACCACACACCTAGAAGAGAAATACAAAATAGCATTTATTGACGTACGGAATCGATCCACTTTCGGCCTCACTGCATGAACTGACTCCTCGAGATATGCTTTCGACAAGTTTTTGGAACACAGCGGTAGGTATGCGCTTCCATTCAGTACATAATGCTGCCGCTAACTGTTGCTTAGTAGTAGACCTTGGTTCCAAACTTCTTATGCGGCGCTCTGCTTCATCCCATAGGTGCTCTATGGGATTAAGACCAGGTCTCTGTGCTGGCCAGTCAGCGCACGATACGGAATTATCATCAAACCACGCCGTAACAGGTCTTGCTGTATGGCTCCGTGCATTATCCTGCAAGGACCAACAAGTCTCGGTTCCATAGTATTGTGACAGAGTTGGTAGGGCATAATTGTGCAGAATATCCAGGTAGACGTGGTGGTTAACAGGTTTGTCTACGATAACCAATGGGCTGGAGCGATACCACGAAAAAACCCAACACGAGTACACTGCCAGCTCCGAACTTGACCGTGGGAACAGTACACTGTGGTAAACAGCGTTCCCCCTGCTGCCGCCATACCCACACACGGCTATCAGACGGGTCGTATGGACTGGATTCATCAGTCCATAGGACACGTTTCTATTGATCAACGGTCCACGATAAATATTTTTTACACCATGCTAAACGACGAGTAGCATTCCGAGTGGAGATGAAAGGCTTATGAGCAGATGCACAATCACGGTAACTGATGGGATGAAGTTCTCTGCGAATGATACATGTACGTACTGAGGTTTTAGCATTTTTACTCACCTGTACACTGAGGTCTTGTACAGTACTCCTTCGATTAGCTGTAACGCCTCCCTGAGGTTTCAACGTCCTCTATCACTGATTTTCTTTGGTCTGCTGGTACGTTTTGCTGTTTTAGGTACGCCATGTGTCTTTCACTTATTCGGTACATCCAATACAGTTGACTTGGGTATGTTTAAACGCCTCTCGGTTATTCGTATGAACAACCCGCTAATATAACGCCCAACAATCTTTCCTTTCTCCAAGTAAGCTCTCTCCCGCCGCGACATTTTCACTGGACTTCACAGTGCGATATGATCGCGGTCAGCGACAGGCTTGTTTGTATACCATTTGCAGCTGTACCGCGCATTTTAACAACGCAGCTGATTCGTTCATTTGCTTTTGGAGGGGTGTACGGTGACTTATGTCAATATAGTGTATGTATATGATAATCTAAAACTAATAAATTAACACAAGAATGTAATCCCACTGCTTTAATTATAGTTATTATAATATTTCATTTGTGTATGATTTTGTGTTGGTCAGCTGGTTTTGTTGCGTGTCAGAGAAGGGAAGTTGCTTGATGATTCAGAATTTTGATATACAGTACACTCACGGACAATGAAAATTGCGCACCTAAAAGAAAACATGCTACAGCCGAGAAACTTTGCAAATACCTAGAGTGCGTGCCGGTATGCAAATGATCCACGTTTGGTGTGATTGCGCATGACGGCAGACTCTGTGGTGGCGCTGCAAGCACGAGCATGTAGCCTTTTAAACCGCCGTGTAGTCGATGCTTCATGAAAGCGAAAAGCACCGCCCGACGCTAACAAGTGTACAGAGTGACAATAATGACGGGTGTGACATTACTGTCGGTGTCAGAAACGTCGATTCACGCAGCATACCGATTTTGAGAGAGGCCTGATCATCGGACTGACAATCGCAGGGTGGTCGGGGCAGCGCATAGCCCGCTACGTGGATCGTTCTGACCATACCGTCCGACTGTGTTGGGAGCTGTGGACACGTCAAGGCACTGCCACAGTGCGTGCTACTCCGAAAGGACCAGGAGGACCAGCGGTAGGGAGGATCGACGCATCGTGCGCCATGCACGAACGGATCCCACGGGGATCCGTTCCTCTATACAGGCACATGTAGCGCCTCCTGTGTGCCTAAGAGCCATTTTCCGCTGCCTCGCCGAAGCAAATCTGCGATCCCAGCGCCTTTTACCTGTGCTGCCATTAACACCGGAACATCGCCGGCTCCGTTTGCAGTGGTGCCACACCAGCGCGACGTGGAACGCCACAGACTGGCGACGTGTGGTGTTTAGAGATGACTGCTGCTTTGTTTTAGGGACAGATGATCATCGTGTCCTGGTGTGGAGGTCCTCGGGTCAACGGCACAATTCCTTTGCCGGGATTCCAGGTGCGCTATACCAGCAGGAAAATGCCCGCCCGTACACCACTCGGATTGCCTAGGACTGCCTACGTCATGTCCAGATACTTCCATGGCCTGCAGACTCAACGGACATATCCCCTATCGAGCATGTGTGGGACCAGTTGAAACCCTAGCTGCCGCCGTGTCGCACTATCCGGGATTTGGAGCACACCGTCCAATACGTGTGGGCCAAATCCCGCGCAGAACATCAGACGTTTGTTCACGTCTACCGTATTTTAGCATGTATCGTCGCACGAGGCCGTGCGACGCGCTATTGATGATGACCGGACTGCCTGCCACATATTCCTCTGTAATTGTCCTGCAACTCTGGTTTTGCCATCATGTGTATCCTTCATTTGCATCATTATGTTCATAAAATTTCAGTTCAATCCGATGCTTCCTTCTTGGTGCGCAAATTTCATGGTCCGCGAGTGTGCATATACACAGTGCGTCAAAGAATTTTGGAGACTGGCGCTATATTCCAGCCTACGGTGGCGCCACCAGTGTAATCGCGAATGCGTTATAAACCGTGACCATTTGCTTGCTTTCTACCAAAAGTACTGCACAGTTGTTAAAGTAACTCAAACAAAACGGCCGTTCATTAGAGAAGTAAAATATTTTTCATGTTGAATTATTAAGATGGAACAAAGGGCTGTTATTAAATTTAACGCAAAACTTGGTAAAAGTCCCTCGGAAACGTACCAAATGATGAAACAAGTTTACGGTGAGTTTTGTTTAAGTAGATCAAATGTTTTCCTGTGGCACAAACGTTTTTTGGACGGAAGAGAGACGCTAGAAGATGATAAGCATACCGGAAGACCAAGTTCATCTAGGACACCTGAGATTATTGAAACAGTGTGTGATTTCGTGGCAAACAATCGATGTGCGTCACTAAGAATGATGGAAGAGTCTTTAAACATCAACAAAGAAACGATTCGAACCATCCTGCATGAAGATTTGGGCAAAACAAAAGTCTGTGCATAATTTGTTCCACACAAGTTAACCAATGAACAAAAATCAAGGAGAAGTGCACATTGCAGAGACACCATTTCAGCCGCTGAAAATGATCCAAACTTCTTAAAATCGATTGTTACTGGTGATGAAACATGGTGTTTTCAATACGATCCTAAAACAAAGCGACAAAGTGCGGAATGGAAGTAAAAAAACTCGCCACAAGCCAAAAAAACAAGAAAAGTTCCATCGAAAATCAAAACAATGTTCATTACATTCTTCGATAGTAAGGGTATTAACCACAAAGAATTTGTTCCAAGTGGACAAACAATTACTGGTGAGTTTTATTTAAATGTTTTGAGGCGTTTGATGGGCAGAATTCGTCGCATTTGTCCAGAATATCGAGATGAAAACAGTAGGTGTCTGTAGCACGATAATGCACCCAGTCACACCTCACTTCTTGTTCGTAAATGTTTGGCAAAAAATAACGTCTGTGTGTTGAATCATCCACCGTATTCGCTCGACTTTTCTTTGTTCCCTAAACTTAAAATGACGTTAAAAGGGTGTTATTTTAATGATATTTCGACCATACAAACAGCTTCGACGCGTGCTTTGGAGGCAATTCCGCAAAGGGAACTGGAACAGGCATTCGAATGCTTATTAAATCGCTGTAACAAGTGTATTGAAGCCGGAGGGACTTATTTTGAATAACAAACCAAAACAAATTATCATTTCCTGTTCTTGTTTATATTTCATTTTACAGACCCAGTCTAAAAAAATCTTTGCCACACTGTGTATTACTGTATAACACATCAACCAAAGCAAATTGCTGCAAGCAAAAGAAATCTAATTCGGAAAACCCAACTGAAGAATCAACCGGTGCTATGGAATATCAAATGTTGTTTTGTAAATGTATCAGATTACAGCAATAAGAAATTATCTTACCTTTTCTGTGTATTGTTTTCTTAAAAATTTGCACTTGTTATGGAATTTGGGTGTTTATTTATTTACTTTTTTTATAACACCTGGTAGTTTGGAATGCAAACACTTGTACTAAAGGGTATTTTTTGTAATTTGCATTACATTCTGTCACACATCACGCGAGTGTCATTTTCTCAAACACTAGTGAGCAAAGTTCTCTCTTTTTAATTCCAAATCTACGTCTAAGTGGAACAAACAACGCACACGCGCGAAAGAGATCGTGTATGTGTTCTTATTGTAGATCCACGAGTGTGGTCTCGGAGCTTTGCGGTGTTTATGGATCTTGTATACCGAAAGACATCCCCCGACGCACTGTGTTTTATCAAAATAAAGCATGACGTTGTTGTTAAAAGGGTTAATACTGTATCGCTAATTGCTAATGCATGTTCCGAAATATATGAATTCTGGAGTTCTGTTATTTATAGAGACAACGTCTGCTTACTTCCCATAAATCTCACAATCAAAGTTTTAAAAACAACAAGGCGTTTATAAGCTAATCCACTAGGAAGTGAAGCTCATTGTGTTATTTAACAAACAATGAAACCATACCGGATGAAGAAAGAAATCAATGCCATAAAACTTTTAGTCTCTCGAACTTTTCATTTCATTTGAATACCAAGAAATGCAGCGGTTATTACCATTTTAAATGGAGCATTAACACTGTTTTGCATTCTTACATGGAGTTTTTTTTGCGCCTTTAAAAGTGATTTGTTTTAAATCAAGTAAAATCCTAGGCTTTGTACACCACAAGAGAAGATGATAATAATAAAACACTATTTTCCTTTTAGGATCCTGTTGTGATATTTTTTTCCTTTTTTTTTACTAGGTCGCTTTTATTACTGCTCCTAGGTTCCGACATTAGAGTGGCATAACATATTTTACGGCATTCGTCGAAACTTATTGAGCTATTCCACGTTTTATTGGTACTTCTATCATACCTGGTTGTATTTCGTCTTCATCTCATAGATGTCTTTGTTGGGGATTCCAGTTCATAACGTCCGGTGATGTCCAACAGCTTTATTAGACTTTTCGAAATGATTTTCCTCCCTTCATTGTCACGTTGACATTTAGTTACTCGACTTTAATGTGTTGATTGAGCTTGACTGGAAACACTGGATGATTCTGTTTTTTTTTTTTATTCGTCATTGTCTTTAGTTTTGTTACTCCGTGAAAAATCACTTTTGCCGTCTTCGTTCAGAAAAATATAAACTGCTAGTAAAAATAGTTAAACGTACTTCAAGGAAAAGAGATCGAATACATCAATACAACAGAGGCCGTTTGACTATTTTTTCACTGGAAGGGATCTGCAGCCTCAACAATTGTGAGAAGTCAACGGCCCCTAGTATTCTTACAATTTAAAAAAAAATTGTGGTAATTTGCACGAAAAGGTGGTGCAACACCAGCTGCACCACTTTCTTAAAAAAGATACACCACTCTGTGGTACAAATAAAACCCAACAACATGGTTCAACCTTGCGTGAAACCCGGTATCATAACGAGGTGAAACGTTGAACCACGTTGTTGGGTTTAGTTTGCGAAACAAGATGGTGTATCGTTTCTGGTTTAGCACCACTTTTTCGTGCAACCTATGCGACGTGCACTATATTGACAAAACTCGTCGTACACCCCCTTCAAAAGCAAATGAACGAATCTGCGGCGAGATGTGCGGCACAGCTGCAAACGGTATAAAAATAAGCCTGCCGCTGACCGCGATCATATTTCCGCTGGTGGCCTAGTGGTCAACGTTCGTGCCTGCCACGGAGAAGACCTCGGGTTCGATCCCAGGGAGGTACGAACGCTCAAACCACAAAATATCCGCCGTGCGTCGGATGGGCTCGTTAAGCCGTCGGACCCCGGGTACTGGTCCCCCGGTAATAAATAAGGGCGTCTGCTTTCCCCTTTCTACTTCGCTTCCGTGTCACTTTCCTATCGGGAAATCCAGCCCGAATCTCCTAGCTTCCTATTTCTAAAGGCTGTTTAATGCCTGGGGTAAGACACTTCCTTCCTAAAATCCTCTACATATGATATGATATGATACCGCGATCATATCATACTGTGAAGTTGAGTGAAAATGTCGCGGCGGGAGAGAATTGACTTTGAGGAAGGAAAGATTGTTGGGTGTTATATTAGGTGGTTGTCCATAAGAAAAACCAAGTGGCGTTTAAACATACCCAAATCAACTATTTTGGATGTACTGAATAAGTGGAAGACACATGGCATACCTGAAGCAGCAAAACCTACCGGCAGACGGAAGAAAACCAGTGATAGTGAACATCGAAGCATCAGGAAGGTCGTTACAACTAATCGATGGATAACTGCACAAAACCTCAGTGTACAGGGGAGTTAAAATGCCCGAACAGCGGTCTGTACACGTAACATTCGCAGAGAATTTCATTCCATGGTCGTGCGGCTCCTCATAAGCCTTTCATTTCCACTTGGAATGCTACTCATCGCTTAGCATTTTGTAAAGAACATTTATCGTAGACCGTAGATCAATGGAAAAGGGTCCAATGAACTGATGAATCCAGATACACTATCTATCAGTCTCATGGCCGTGTGTGGGTATGGCGGCAGCCGGGGAACACTATTTACCACAGTGTACTGTTCCTACGGTCAAGTGTGAAGCTTCCAGTGTACTCGTGTGGGGGTCATTTTCGTTGTATGGTCCCGGACCAATGGTTATTGTGGATAAACCTGTTAATCAGCACGTCTACCTCGATATTCTTTAGAATTATGCCCTACCAACACTGTAACAATACTATGGAACCGAGCCTTCTTGGTACTAGCAGTATAATGCACCTAGCCATAAAGCAAGGACAGTGACGGCGTGGTTTGACGGCAATTCCGTATCATGTGTGGACTGGCCAGGACAGAGCCCTGACCTTAATACCATAGAGCACCTATGGGATGAATTAGAGCGCCGCATAAGAAGTTTGGAACCAAAGTCTACTAGTAAGCAACAGTTAGCGGCAGCATTATGTACTGAAGGAAAGCGCATACCTATCGCTGTGTTCCAAAACTTTGTCGAAAGCATGTCTCGAAGGGTCAGTACATGCATTAGGGCCAAAGGTAGACCGACACCATACTAATGTATGGTGTGTTGTATTTCTCTTCTAGGTGTCCGGTGAGTTTTGTCAATATAGTGTATACCCTAAATTAACTTTCCTTTTAATTTCTTTCTCTTTGTTAATTTGAGTTCGTTCTCCATAGCATTTCTCAAACTTAACGTGGTATCATCTCCCTCGCAAGAATATGGTTGAAAACACTGCTGAGGTCGGAACGAATGACGTGTGGATGTCTGAAAAGAGAACTGAGCGATACACATTCACGGGCAATGAAATTTGCGCACCAAGAAAAAAACATGCTACAACCGCGAAACTTTACAAATTGCTAGAATGCGTGCTGGTAGGCAAATGATACATGTTTGGTGCGATTGCACATGATCGCCCACTCCTGAGGTGGCGCTGGAAGCGCGAACCGGCAGCCTTATAAACCGGTGTGTAGTCGATGCCCCATGAAAGCGAAAAGCACCGGCCGACGAAAGCAAGAGTACAGTGTGACAAGAATGCAGGGTAGATGCCAGAGACTTCTATTTACGCAACTTACGGACCTTGAGAGAGGCTTGATCATCGGGCTGAGAATCGCAGGGTGGTCAGCGCGCCGTATAGCCCGCCACGTGGATCGTTCAGACCACACCATCTGACTGTGTTGGGAGCAGTGGGCACGTGACACGGTGGAGCAGCTCCGGAAGGACCAGGAGGACCACCGGCAGAGAAGATCAACGGATCGTGCGCCAGGCAAGAACGGATCCCGCGGGGACCCGGTCCACTAAACAGGCAGATGTAGAGGCTCCTGTGTGCCTACGAACCTCTTCCGGAAGCCTCGCGGAAGTGAATCTGCCATCCCAGCGACCCTTACGTGTGCTACCATTAACACAGGAATATTGCCTGCTCCGTGAGCAGTGGTGCTAGGCCAGAGCTAAGTGGAACGCAACAGACTGGCGACGTGTGTTATTTAGTGATGAGTGCCGCTTCGTTTTAGGGACAGATGATCATCGTGTCCAGGTGTGGAGGTCCCTGGTTCAATGGCGCAATTCCAACCTCTCTATCGAGCGCCACACGTCCCCCATTTCAGGAATTATGGTCTGGGGTGCCATTACTTACGATAGCCGATCAGCTCTAGTAGTTCTACGTGGAACATTGACGGGCTAGCGGTATGTGGATGATATCCTACGGTGCCATGTACCCATTCCTGGCCAGGATTCCAGGTTCGCTTTACCAGCAGGATACTGCCCGCCCGCACACGGCTCGGGTTGCCCAGGACTGCTTCGTCATGTCCAGACACTTCCATGGCCTGCCCGCTTCCCGGACATGTATGCTATCGAACATGTGTGGGACCAGTTGAAACGCAGGCTGCCGACGTGCCGCACTGTCCTGGATTCGGAACACACCGTCCAACACGTGTGGTTCACCTCCATGCTGAACCGTATTTTAGCATGTATCGTCGCACGAGGCCGTGCGACGAGCTATTGAAGACGACCGGACTGCGTGCCACAGATCTCCTCTGTGATTGTCCTGCAGTTCTGTTTTTGCCATAAAGTGTATCCTTCATCTCTATCATTACGTCCACAAATTTTCAGTTCAATGTGATGCTTCCTTCGTGGTGCGGAAATGTCATTGTGCGTGAGTGTATAAATAATGATTTGAAGAGCAGCAGTGCTGAAATTCGTTAAGCTATTACACTAATTCGGAGATTATGTTAACTTGAAGCTCCAGTTATTTGACGACTGTGTGTTTCACTTACCAGTAAGTGTTGGTGATGCCTTTTTCTTAACAAAGAGTTACATTCGCTGGATTATTTTCACTAATGTTGAGTCAAGCTAGAGACACTTTTTATGAACAAAGACTAATAGTAAGTAACTATTTCTGAAGTTATTTGAGTCAGTCATGATTCTCTTACAAGTGAAGTTATTAAGAATTGATTTGTGCAGTGTTCCGACAGAGCTAAGCTGCATATGATTATTATCTAAGCCATTACTTAGTTTGTTAACATTACACCTATCGCAAAATTTTTAACGGTGTACAAAGCCGCCCCGGAGGCGAATTGTTCTAAGCGTTGGCTTCTGATTATTCTTCCGAGATGGGATCGGGTTCGAATCCCGGTGAGTCATGAATGCTGTGTTTGTCCTCACGCACTTGCTCTCTCCCTTCCTTGGAACCAGTGGCCCTAAATTAGGGATGCGACTGTTTATAGCCCATCGAGTTGCTCACGGTGGTCGTTAATCCCACACGAAAAAATATCACAATAATCTCGAAATAAGTTTTACATTTAAGTTAATATATAAAAATCTAAGCCTATACTAAGTTTGTTATTTACTTTAAATCAGTAATCAATCATCAAAAACTAAATAAAGACGACGAAAATTCCGTAACTACAGAGAATGTTCAGAAAATAACCCCTCCATATTTATATACAAGCCTCACCAAAGGTATGCCGTACACTCCACATTGTTTTAGGATGTCGGATTTTTCTGTGTCACTACGGAACGTACTAAATAGACTACAAGTTGAAACAGCAAAGTGAATTCTGTTTCCACGACACAAATTACGCTTAGCTACTTCACGACCAGATTATCGTGTGTTGCTAAATGCAGAAAAAAGGTTCCCTTCATGTGCCATTCGAGCAAAACGGGGTTTGCTTGAGTATTATCTGAATCGTCGTTTTTACGTTGCCTATGGATATCTCACCCGCACTGCTCACCCTTTGATTTTGGATAGTCTACTGGTGCTTCATACTGCTTCTACGGAATCGGAGCTCGTCACTTTTCGCCAACGACATATTCATAAGTTACGAATATTGGTTTCGAATGCTGTGGATAACCAAGAACAGCAGCCATCTACCCGCACTTCAGGTAAGAGTTTTCAACCTAACTTGAGTAGTATCCAGTTAAACACAGTCCACATCAGTGCACTTCAGCGCGATGCGAAGTTCAGTTACCCCGGTAGACCTGTCAACCCAGTTTGCATGTCCGCTGAGGCTGAAAGCACTATTGAAAACCTTCCTGCAAATGAGCCGACTATTCCCGTTCAACGATTGCCAGAGCTATCGCACAACTCAACCACCGAGGTACTTACCAGATCCCTGTTCGTCTGTTGGAAGAACAGAAGCGATTACGTTTACTTCGGATGAACCATGAGCTAATGATTTGTTCAGAAGACAAATCTTCCCCGATGGTTTTCCTAGACCGGCCTGATTATGACGAAAAGATGCTTGCAGCAATTTCACTCATCCCTCATTCAGTTATCAATTTTGAGCCCACTCATGCTACCATAACCTCGTTAAGTGAACTCTGTAATAGTGGTAATTTGCCGTTTTGTATTTCTAGTTTTATGAATCCATCATACGGTCCTAGAATTGCACCTTATTTGGTAAAATTAGAACTCGTAAGCCTGGTTTTTCTCTTTGTTCCCTCGTTTTTAGCCCTTAGCAATCCTACAAGACCTTTAATAAAAGCCCTGGCCTCTTATTTATCAGGTATTACTACAGGTTCCACTTATTCCTTTTCTTGTTTGTCTGATGTTATTTCTAGAATTCGTGCCTTTGCCACGTCCCAAACTACTCCCTTTATTCTGGTTTCCCTTAACGTAGTGTCACTCTTCCCCCCCCCGGTGGCGCAGTGGTCTAAGGCGTTGGCCTCTGATCAATCGTCCGTAAGGGGTCCGGGTTCGAATTCCGGTCAGGCATGGATGTTGTGTTTGTCTTACGGCACTGGCTCTCTCTATTCCCTGGAACCAGTGACCCTAAATTAGGGACGGGTGACTGCTTATAGCCCATTGAGTTGCTCACGGTGGTCGTTAAACCACCAATCAAAAAAAAAAAAAAAAAAAAAAAAAAAACTCTTCCCTAATGTTTCCGTTGATGAAATTCATGATGTCATTAGAACTAAACTTATTGATAGGGGTCAGGCATCCCAAGTTCAAATTCCAGCCGTCATTAATATTTTAGTTCTTGTTTCTAAACGCACTTACTTTCAATTCAAAGACGTCGTCTATCGACAGGAGACACTCGATAAAGTGGAGTCCCCATGGGCTCCACTTTGTACAGTGTACTTGCGGAACTCGCCATGCAACCCCTAAAAGATTTCACTCTTTCTACATTTTTTCCACCTGTCTGTTATGTAGATAATATTTTCATGCTTTGGCCACGTTCTATTGAACTTTTGAATGTACCGGGTAATCATAATTAAAGTATCCCTATTTAACGTTCTCTGGAGTCCAAAAGCAGCTAAATTAGGTATGCTGACAATTCAGGACATACGGAAGAGATTTCCGCAAAAGAAAAAAAAATTCCAAGAGTCACCACCATGGGACTTCTAGCGCTGCAAGCTGCAATAATATAGAAAATTTTCTGCTCTACTAGGGAAATGAGTCCTTGTGGCGTTACGAGCGACAAGACTGCGTATCATTTACATAATGCACACACGCTACAGGCGACTCGTGGGTATCAAACTGTCCTCTAGGCATGGTGAATGCGATTCGCACGCTCGTGACTGCCACGGAAAGGACCTCAGGTTCGATCCCAGGCAGGTGACGAACGCTCGATCCACTAAATATCCGCCGTGCGTCGGATGGGCACGTTAAGCCGTGGGATCCCGGGTACTGGCCCCACTGTAATAGATAAGCGCGTCTTCCTCCCCCTTTCTAACTCGCTTCCGTGTCACTTTCCTATCGGGCACTCTAGCCCAAATCTTCTAGCTTCCTATTTCTAAGGTTCGTTTAACACCTGGGGTTAGACACTCCCTTTCTAAAATCCTCTACATATGATCATTGAAGGCGATTCGCATTCCATCAGCCGGAATGATTATCACCTTGCCGGAATGCCCTCTTCTTGTGAAGTTGTTATAAGCAGAAACCAACGCAACACGTGTGTTGGTTTCTGTTTCGATATTTGTGTCGTTTCTCTCGTAAATCCGAAAATTGTCCATATTATCGCATCTTGCAGCGCCAGAAGTCCCCTAGTGGCGAGTTTCGGAACTTTGTTTTTATGAAATTTCTTCCGCATGTCCTGAATTCTCAGCATACCAAATTTGGTTGAGTTTGGACTGCTGGATATCTCTCTGCAGAGTGTTGACTAGGGATACTTTAATTACGATCCCCCTGTATTTAAAGATCACCTATCTCTGACTTTACCCTCCATTCAATTCACTATCGACCTTGAAAGTGATTTATTTCTGCCGTTCCTCGATATTTTGGTTACCCGTGACCCTTTGCCTGACTCCTTATCGTTCGCAGTTTATCGTAAACCTTCTTTCATTCCAATTCTTATTTCTTTTGAGCCATGTCACCCCCGCAAATAAAAGCTTGAAGCCTTTCGCAGTTTTGTAGCACGAGCCCATACCCATTCGTCTACAATCGTTTCTCGCTATTTAGAACTTCCTAGAATTTTTAGCACTGCTAATCACTTTGGTTACGCTTCATCACATGTTTACACTCTGATTTCAAGATGTCGTCGTGTAACCTCTACTACTCTGTCGCCTGATAGACGCCTAGTGGCAAAGTATCAATTTGAAACAAAAAAGAACAAAGCTATGAATTTCTACTTTAATTCACGTATTTTGATTTCCTACGTAGTCTTCCTCACGCTCGTTACAAGTATCACGATGTTTAACGAGTTTTTTCTTTTTATTGGAGGTGTAACGACCACCGTGAGAAACTCAATGGGCTATAAGCAGTCGCCCGTCCCTAATTTAGGGTCACTGGTTCCAGGGAAGGGAGAGAGCCAGTGCCGTAAGACAAACACAACATCCATGCCTGACCGAGATTCGAACCCGGACCCCTTACGGACGAATGATCAGAGGCCAACGCCTTAGACCACTGCGCCACCGGGGCGGCTTAACGAGTTTTTTAAACCCGTCTCTGTAAAAGTCTTGAGATTATTCTCGAAACCATTTCTCAATAGCGGCTAGAACATCTACCTCAAAGGTGAACAGAATTCCTTTTAGAAGTCTCTTGATATGAAACAAGTTAATAAAATCATGCAATACATTGAATATGATACGCTGTCCAACATACAAGAAATCATTACTCAAGTTATGAGGATAATGGTTGTGGAATACATTTTGCTCCTGTGTTCTGATCTTTAACGCCATTTCGATGATATTCAACAGAACCGGTTCCGTATACCTCCGGAACAATATACTAAAGTTTTGTCACAATAGAAGCATTTTTTCGTAAGTTATGACGCATAACTCGCACAATGGCAGTGGAATGATCCCGCTCTTTTGCCCTGACCTTTGACCCCATTTCGCCCATTTTCAAATAGAGTTCGTCCCCAGGTGGTCCCCTACCACATACTAAAATTTCATCGAAATCGAACCATTTTTACGCGAGCTATCGTGCGGACGGACAGATAGACAGACAGACGGAAAAAGCTAGTGCCTATAAGCTTCTTAACCTACGGTTGGAAAGCGTGAAAAACAACCAGAAGTTGGTCGACGCTAAATCTGAGTTATAGGTAGGGTGTTCAAGAACTTCATACCCGATTTTATGTATGGCCTCTGAATGAAAGCACGGCCATGGAGTTTGGCAATGTTGTGTTGCAGAATCATTCGCTTTTTGTCTCGACGCACGCGGTTTATTCTGTTTTAACTTTCTTAAGGTATGCATTGCACGTAGATCTCAGAGTAGACAGTCGTACCTTTGACCATGTATTCCTGATGAATCATGTCTCTGTAGTCCCAGAAGCCAGTGAACGTGCACTTACCGACAGAAGTTTGGATTTTTATTTTTACCGCTAGGGAAGGAGATGATATATTTTCCTCGAGGATTCCAGCGATTGATTTTTTCATTTCTGGATCATAATGGTGAACCCAAATCTCATCACCAGTCACAGTGCTTTGGAGAAAATCACTTACATATACAGGGTGATTGTAAACTCCTTCAACAAAATGAGAGGGGTGACGGTACACATCAAGACGAACAATATTTGCAATGGAACCTAGGGCCGCATTCCATTCCTAGTGCCAGAAAAGAGTAAAGTTACAGATCCACGTTGAGCCTTCAACAGTGAAAACAAAGAGACATACCTAATTTATGAGTTGAACAATTCCAATCGCACCAGAGAAAGACTCAAAGGAGCTGCTCAAACTGGTGTTCAAAGGCGTCGTTGCTCAGCCCACACCTGCGAATGAAGGACTGTCACACCCTCTCGTAGATTCCCAGTGTGGTGTTGATCTCGTCCGTAGCAACAGCGTTTCGCGTGACGAGATCTTCCACGGAGTCCACAGCTGTCTCTACACCAATATTTTCATTCACTTTGATGGTATTTCCTTGACAGTATGGGTAAACATCATCTGATAACCGTTTTTGAAAGAGGGATGATAGTGTGTGCTTGACGTATGGGCCACTCTATCACGGAGATGGTACAGGAACTACACTATCCCCGTTGGACAGTATAAAGAATGTGTTGGGAATACTCCATTTCCGGAATAACATAGCATTGGAGACAACGCGTGGGAGGAGTACATTGGTGGCTAAACGCGGCCTTCAACGTCTGCTTTGAATAGTTGAAACCAATGGGCGAGCTACAATGGCACAAATCACCGCCAACTTCAACCGAGGGAGGTCCCAGAATCGTCTCCAACATGATCATAAGGCAACCATCAGCTCCAATAGGTGATGGGTGCCGCCGACCCACAAGAGTGCTACTGCTAACACCACATCACCGAAATGTGCCACAAGCGTCTCCACCAAGATCATCAGGCAACCATTAGCTACAATAGGTTATAGGGGCCTCCGATCCGCTAGAATCCTACTGCTAACGCCACATCACCGAATTGTGCCAGACGCGTCTCTACCAAGATCATCAGGCAACCATTAGCTGCAATAGGTTATGGGAGCCACCGACCCACTAGAGTCACACTGCTAACGACACATCACTGGATTGTGCCAGAAACGTCTCCATTGAGATCATCAGGCAACCATTAGCTGTAACAGGTAATGAAAACCGCCGAGCCACAGGAGTCCCACTGCTAACGTCACATCACTGGATTGTGCCAGAAGCGTCTGCACCAAGATCATCAGGCAACCATTAGCTGAATAGGTTATGGAAGCCGCCGACCTAATAAAGTCCCACTGCTAACGTCACGTCACTGGATTGCGCCAGAAACGTCTCCACCAAGATCACCAGGCAACCATTACCTGCAATAGGTTATGAGAGCCGCCGATCCACTGGAGTCCTACTGCTAACGCCACATCACCGATTTGTGCTAGAAGCGTCTCCACCAAGATCATCGGGCAACCATTATCTGCAATAGGTTATGGAAGCCACCGACCCACTAGAGTCCCACTGCTATCGTCACATCACTGGATTGTGCTAGCAACGTCTCCACCAAGATCATCAGGCAAACATTAGCTGCTACAGGTATTGGATACCGCCGAGCCACAAGAGTCCCACTTCTTACGTCACATCACCGGATTGTAGCAGAAACGTCTCCACGAAGATCATCTTTATTTGCTGCACTATTTATTATGGAAGCCGCCGACCTACTAGAGTCCCACTGCTTACGTCACATCACCGGATTGTGCCAGAAACGTCTCTACCAAGATCATCAGGCAACCATTGGCTGCAATAGGTTATGGGAGACCCCGACCGCAAGAGTTCCATTTGCTACAACGCCAGACTGTACGCCACAATTGGAAGAAAGAGCGTCGGCATTGGGTCTTAAATGACTGGAGACAAGTCTCCTCGTTTAGTGAGTCCCATTTTCAATCATTTCTCGCAGACACGAGTGAGAGGAACGTGGGGAAAACTCACGTAGTTGTTTCCGCACGTTCCTGTTTCAATTTGTTGTTCCGTCCGTTATAGCCTGGAGCATTTTTTTCCAACAGGCACCCGTTGGGACCACTGGTGCGTCTAGATGCATCTCTGAGTGGTCCACGCAACGTATTCATCCTTGCGGATAATCTGCAACCATTATGGCCATCATGCGATGCAGCAAACCTGGGTGGAGACGCCTTTGGAACGCCTTCGTGACCTAAAGGAATCAGTGCCTCGCCATGTGACTTCACTCATCCGGGTGAAAGCTGCGCCTACCCGTTGCTTTGTAGGTATCCATGTATTCTGTCCACTGAACGTATATGGCTGCAGATTATTGTTCTCATTCACAAAATGGTTGTGACCTGCTTGCCCCACAGGGCACACACGACATAAAGGCAGATAACAGCAAGAACGAACGTCTGCGTAGCTCAGTTGGTAGAGCGACTTGTTTCGGAAAAAGAGGTCTCGGGTTCGATCCCCGGCGTGGACCAAAAATGACGGAAAAATTAACTTCGTTATAATGGCACCCGAACTTCCTGGATGACCCGGCCGTTAAAGATCTCGCAATGGTGTGATGTTCTTTCCACACCGCGACACAGGAAAAATAAGAGAATCCCTTCTTTAGCGCTTCGAAAAATAAATGTGTGTGACGTTGCATTCCACAAAACAGTTTGGAATGCAACGTCACACACATTGACTGGGAGTTCTCAAGTGCACGTTCTACAGCGGATGGCTTCCTACGACTATTCATGGTCACGGCTGACCCATGGGCCATGCCCCCGGCTCTCTTTCGCGGGAGGGGGGGAGATGTGACGTGCCTGCCCAGCAGAACGCCCACGACATAAAGGCAGATAGCAGCGAGAACGAACGTCTGCGTAGCTCAGTTGATAGAGCGACTTGTTCCGGAATAAGTGGACTCGGGTTCGATCCCCGGCGAGGACCAAAAATTACTGAGAAATTTACTTCGTTATATGGTCCAAAGCGGGGTGTGTTCATAGGCGACCCTCGAAACACCAAAGTCGAAATCTGCAGTGGTCTTCCAGATTGTAGATCGCCGGTTTGCTTGCACGAATTTTAAGTTTCCTCCTGATCTTGCATCCCTTCTCGTCCACGAGACCACCGATTGTTTGAAGATTTTTGCATGCCACACTTTTCTCGGCGAACCTTTGCAACGGTTTTGCTTGAAAAGCCTGGGAGGACGGCAGTTCGGGAAGTGCTCGAACCGTTACGCCAGGCGCCAACACGTATTCAACGTTTAAAGTTGATCAGATTATTCGTCTTGCCCATTCTAAACCTCAGTCGAAAGTTAACTGATGATAAATATAGACATTGACGTGGACCAGGAAAGTCAAACAGAGGTTATCGCTCTTTCCACGTTTATAAGTGAGTCACGGAAAAATTCTCATTGGCCGCCACCGGGAGTCGAACCCAGGGTCTTCCAGTTACGCGCCGGATATGCTTCCGCTACACCACAGCGGCCTCGAATTCCTCCAGACTCACACACGCTAACTGCCAAGCCAATTTGGCAGGTTGCTTCTTGCAGCCCCGCACAATGCTGGGCATTCAGCAAAGATGGTAAGCAGCAACTCAACAAATAATTAGAAGGAGGAATTCGTGGCCGATGTGGTGCAGTGGAAGCATATCCGGCGCGTAACCGGAAGACCTTGGATTCGATTCCCGGTGGCGGCCAATGAGAATTTTTCCGTGACTCACTTATAAACGTGGAAAGAGCGATGACCTCTGTTTGATGTAACTGATGATTGTCTAGCTGATCAGTTTCATCTATGTCGTACACCCAGCTCACGTGCGCCTTACATGTGTTGGAGTCAGCCATAAATGTGAGGTAGGCCGGTGTAGCTATTAGACCAGCATCATAATGTATGCCTCACTATTATAGCTGGAATTCTGTGTCTTTTCAAACATATCGTACTATTACAGGTTAGTAACTAATTTATGCTAATAGCCATGATATAAAATTTCTTTCCTCTGAAAATTGGCTGTTTCAGTTGTTATTGATCGGAATGGATGTTGCAATTACTTGTTTCCAGAATCAAATGGCGCAAAAAAAAAAAAAAACACGTTATCCATGAATGAACTGAAAAGCATATCATCCAGAACTAATTTCGATGATAATTATTTAAGATGCATCAGATTCTGTTTCTATCGGTTAAAATAATAATGTTTGGAGGACATTTTCGATTAATTCATGCTGATATTGTCAGAAATTTTCTGTTCTTTGGCATCTCCGTAAAGAAAAAGGAAAAGCAAGTGTTAAAAATGATTATTCCGAAGATTTGTTCTTTGGAATATTATTTCTGCATTAGTCCGGGTATTTTTTTTTCCATAATAAATAGCTCTTTTTAAATATCTTATTATTCCGTCCGAAGAATTTCGAACGTATAGCCTCGCCTCAATCCCTCTTTTCATTACACCTGAACGAGAAATTTCATTAAATATGCATAATTTTTTATTAAGCAGATATTGCTTTCTTTTGTCGTACAGATTCGCAGACATAATATTTTCGGCAGAACAGAACAGACGGGCTAAACTTACACTGCTAAGCTACTGAATTCTTATTGCTTAAACATAAAAAAACAAACAAAAAAAACAAAATTCCGTTCTTAATATAAATATTGAAAAAACAGAATTCTAGAAGGTGATGTACCATCATTTTATTTTATTATTCGGTATTCTTCTAATTCTTATCCCATTTATTTGAAAAGATCTTAAATGAACTTATCTCTTTAACCACACAAAAAACAATATTTCTGCGTTTATATATTTGGAAATTCGTCTCATTCATTGGAACGCTATCTTTGTCCTTCCAATTGAATTAGAATTAATCTTTCATAATGCAAAGATCCAAGAAGAACATCTATAATAATTCTTTTCTCATGTGAAGTACGAAACATTCTTGTCGTTAGTAATTCTAAAACTTGTAATGCTACATAAAATATTCTCTCGCTGGGTAGCTGAGATTATGAAAATGTTAATCCTCACTGTTTGTTACCTTTTTGAGAAGAAATTCGCCATTAGATGCCCTATGTTTACATTGATATTTACACTGAAGAGCAATTGAATTAGAGACAGCTGGCGTTATGCAAATGTAGCGCTGTGAGCGGCCCTGTAAACGGAAACGACATGACGTATGCAGTGATCCGAAAATATAAGGAATGATGCGACGGGAATCAGTAAGAGTCGGACGCAGTATGGGTAAGACGAAGGATCTAAGCGTATTTGATCGTGTGAAAATTGTCGGGGCCTGACGAATGGGTCACTCCATCTCGGAAGTCGTGCAGGCACTGGGATTTTCACCAGCCACTGTGTCACGGGTGCACCGTGAGTACATCGAATCCGGTAAAATCATCCCTGCAAGGGCCAACTGCCGTGGACAACAGCGTGTGGATGAGCGGGGTCGTCGTCAGCTAGCTCGCATTGTAACAGCGGATAGACGGACCACGGTGCAAGAAATCACTCGGCAATTTAACGTTGGTGCACAAAAACGTGTAAGCAGCCATACCATGCAGAACCATCTTCTCGCTATGGGGTACAGAAGCCTTCGTACCACGAGGGTACCGCTGCTGACCGCACATCACAGGGTGCAAAGATTATCATAGGGGCGGAAACATCGCCACTGGACCTTAGACACGTGGGAAAATGTTGCCTGGACTGATGAGTTGCGATTCACGTTGGTACATGCGGATGGCAGGATACGAGTACGGCGCAAACCACATGAAGCGATGGATCCTTCTTGCCAGCAGGGTACTCTTCAAGCTGGTGGGGGTGGCATTCTCGTCTGGAGACTGTTTACGTGGACTGAAATGGGACACCTGGTACGTGTGACATCGTCCCTCACAGGTCAACGTTACCGGGATATCCTGGACGACCATTTGCTTCCGTTTGTGCGTCTTCAACATCCCACTGGGGACCTCATCCTGCAACAAGACAAAGCACCGTGCCATTGCTCCCGAATTGTATCCGAATGGTTGGATGAACACTCCACCGACGTGACCTCGCCTCCTTGGCCAGCTAGGTCAACCGACCTCAATCTCATCGAGCACATCTGGGATGCCATCGAGAGAGATGTTCGAGGCTCTGACCCTCCTCCATCAAATCTTCGTGAACTGTGGGAGCTTGTTTAGGGGTCGTGGCTCCGTATGACTTCCCACAACTTCCGGTGTCTTGTCGAGTCCATGCCGAGATGATTCGCCGCCGTCATCAGGACGAAAGGTGGTGCTATACGTTACTAGACAGGCATCTCTAATTCAACTGCTCTTCAGTGTATGTAGAAGCTTGTTGCGAATTAAACTTTTCGCTAGAATGTAAATATACATCTGACTTTACTCATTGTTTTCGCTTCTAAGAATCTTATCTAAGAAATTTTCTCTGTGTCCGTTGCTTTCCGTTTTTAGCATGATTTGTATTTTTATTACGTATACAAGTGTCGGACAGAATAATCTGAACATCACACTTAGAGGCGTGACTTTTAATGTAGCTGCGTACGTTGCAATAAGCAAAGGTATCCACCAATTTTCGGTTTTAATAGCTTTAATTATCAACCAATTTTTTAATAAAAGGTATCCACCAATTTTCGGTTGAAATTGCTTTAATTATCCACCAATGTTTTGATAAAAAGTATCCATCAATTTTCGGTTGTAATAGCTTTAATTATCTACCAATTTTTTGATAAAAGGTATCAACCAATTTTTGGTTGTAATAGCTTTATTTATCCACTAATGTTTTGATAAAAGGTATGCACCTATTTTTAGTTGTAATAGCAATTTTATTCGTTGTAATAGTGGAAATTTTTCGACAACAAACAATATTAAATTTTGTTGGTTTAGAAATGGTCGTATACACTGTATGAAAGCTGAGGGAACCAAAGTGGTTGTTATCAAAAGGGTAAGGAAAACCTTGATTTATGTAGTTTGAATTAGTTTTGTTTTCATATATGTGTAATTCATTTGTTTATTTTTTCGTTGATTTATTATGAACTGTTTTTCTGAATTGTTATTGTTTCGAGATCTACGTGAATTGATTACTATACGGAATTATGAATTTAACTTTTTGCATATTAATGCTCGCAGCTTAATAGGAAAAATGGATGTTATGTTGTCACTACTGGATGCTTTGAATTTCTCGATAGATTCTTTATGTATTACGGAAACATGGTTTGAAGAAAATTGCCCACATTTGTGTGAGATTCCTGGATTTCGTGCTTTCACTGCTTCACGTTCTCATAGTCTTGGTGTTGGTGTTGCTATTTTTGTGAGAAATACTCTTCCTGTGGTGACTATTGATAAATTTACTGATATTGAACGTTATTATGAAATGATTGCTGTTGAATTACATCGGTCTGTAATCTGTAATATATATCGATCTCCACATGGTTGTTCAGAGCAGTTTGTTTTAATTTTTCTCGGGTTTCTTCGATGATATTAACGAACGTTGGAGTATTTTGTAATGCATTGGAGACTTCAATATTGATTACAGTGCAAATGATGGTGTAACAAAAACATTTGTGGATATTATTGCTGCTTCTGGTTTTGAGAATGCAATAAAGGGTCCAACTAGAATTACTGATGCTTCTGCTACGATGTTAGATTTGTGTATAACAAATAGTTTGTCCGGCTGCTCGTGACTACTTGCTTATCATAGCAGTAATCACTTGCCGATCTTTAGTTATATCGGGGTCATTAGCTGACATCGATAAACTAAAGTTCCTATCTGTACGTTCTTTTACTATGCGAAATTTTAGTTCGGAAGATCTTCGGTTATTCGGTTTGGCTTTATCTGCAGTGGATTGGGCACCAGTGTTGGTTCGCACTGATCCTGGGAAGACGTATGATTTTTTTTTTGGGGGGGGGTCAATTTTTTGGGGACATTATGAATTTCATTTTCCTGGTATTGCTGTCAATCGTTCTGTTCGTTGCAGAAAGCCATGGTTTTCTAGGAATCTTCTCATGTGTCTACATAGGAAAAATAAATTATTTAAAGTGTTTTTGAGATCAAGAGACATGGCTGATTTAGCAAAATTTTAGGAGATATCGAAATTGGTTCAATTCAAAGGTTCGGCACCCAAAACAAAAATTATTATTTGAATAAGTTTGCAACTACTAGGGACTGTAGGAGAACCTGGTGGTCTATTAATGACCCTTTGGGCAGATCCAGAGCTTCTACTCATTCGATTCAGCTTGATTATGATGGTGTTAGGGAATCGGATCCTCAGAGGGTGGTTGATTTATTTAATACTTATTGTGTGGAACTACCAGGTAGGCTGATATCAAACATTACATTGACTGGAGTTTGCTATACTGATTATTTAACGGATCGTTGTTCTTCATCTTTTCTTTTGACACCTGTAGCGGATGATGTTTTGCAAGTACTAAACAGACTGGATTCATCAATTGGCTCTGGCCCAGATGGTGTCCATCCAAAAGTAAAAAAATGTTTCCCTGAGTCTGATTGTTCCATTAACTCATATTTTAATAATATTTTCCAAACTGGCATAGTTACCTCTCCTATGACCCTTAGTCGAATTAGTGTTATCTTTCAAAAGGGTTTCGTAACAGATGTGGCAAATCATCGTCCAGTTGCCAATATTTCGGTGTTTGCAAAATTCTAGGAGAGGCTTACATTATATAAAGTAATTTCATATCTGGATAGTAACGATATTCTGGGCCACTACCAGCATGGTTTACGTAAGGGATTTTCAACTGAGAGCGCTGTTCTAAATGTTATAAATTATTTACAGGACGGATTAGATTCTGGAAATAGCGTTCTTAGACTATTTTGCGATCTCTTTAGAGCATTTGATACTGTATGCCATGATATATTGTTAATTAAGTTAGAGAGGATTGGGATTAGTGGTGTTACACTTAACATGTTTCAGAATTATTTATTGGGCAGGAAGCAGTTTATTTAGATCCATGATCACTGTTCTAGAGCTGAGTCTGTTTCATTTGGAGTTCCTCATGGTTCAGTGCTGGGTCCTATTTTGTTTTTGATCTATATAAATGATATTTTTCGGGTTCCATCTGGTGCTCATTTGGTATTGTTTGCTGATGATGTAAGCCTATTTTTCAGGGGGAATAACCTGAGTGAGTTGATTCCTTGAGTGAATCTCGAAATAAGGGAGTACCTTCGTTAACGTTAAATGTTACTAAGACGGGGTGCGTGTTGTTTTCCAACATTAGGCCTCGTCCTTGTGACTTGAGTTATGTTTACTTAAATGAAACGGCATTACAGTTATCAGGTGGATTAGTTTGCGATATGTTTAAGATCTCGCATTGGTATGATTTCGCGGATTTCTGGTTTTTGTCAGTAAGAATTCAGTTAATTTTATACTATACTTTTATTTTTCCTGTATTGTCGTACTGCATTTTAATATGGGGTCCGACTACAAGGCATAACATAGTTCGTTTATCTGTTTTGCAGAGGAAGTTTGTCTGACTGTTAAATTATTCGGTTGGATCGGAGGTTATGTTTTTTCATTTCCAGTTATTAACTATTGAGCTACTACATATACTGCCGTGCAAAAATTAAGGACGAGACTGTTTTTCGAATGTAACGTCGTGCAAAAGTGCTCCACATCGACTCAAAGTATACCATAAGATCCCCAAGATGTAAGAATATGGGACAAGTGAGCAAAAGCGTCCAAACGAGGAATCCAAAGGAAACAAAGACACTTTACTGAAAAAGATAGCTTCGAGCACAACTGGACAGAAGACAGAGACGTCCATGTGACTGGCGGCTGCCAAGAAACATCCAGTCTTTAGTAGGGGATATGATGACCGCTGACTGTGTTGTAGGATTTACAACGTCTGTCCATGCTGAGGACGAGGTTGTCAAGGAGCTGTTGAGGCATCGCTGCCCATTTCTCTTGTAGTGCCAATCGCAGCTGCGGAATCGTTGCTGGCAGCTGGTGAGGTGCTGCCATGCGTCTCCCGAGAAGGTCCCACACGTGTTCGATTGGATTTAGGCCCGGGGACCTTGTGGGCCAATCCATGCGTTGAATATCTTCACTCTCCAACGGCTCAGCGACAGCCACTGTACGATGAGGTGTAGCGTTGTCGTCCATGAAGAGGAACTCAAGACCCACAGCACCTCTACAAAGACGCACGTGAGGCAGGAGAACCTCGGTACAACAGCGGGTACCAGTGACTGAACCTCCTTGGAAGATGTGGAAGTCAGTACGGCTACCAAGCATGATACCGCCCCAAACGAGAACTCCGCCACCTCCAAACCGGTCCCTTTCGATGACGTTAGAGGTGTGATTGCGTGTTACATGCTCTCTCCAGATATGTATACGTCCAGAATCGCTCGTCATACTAAATCGGCTCTCATCCGTAAAGAGAACTCGACCCCATTGCTGATGTGTCCAGTTCTAATGTTCCTGGCACCACAGAAACCACCGTCTCCGATGAGCAGGCGTTAATGACACACACCGTACTGGTCGTCGTGCAAATAGACTATCTTTGTGCAGCTTCCTGACGACAGTAAAACGCGATAACGGACGTCCAGTTGTTTGTTGCATGTACCTTGCGATTTCTCCCGCTGTCTGCCGTCTGTCTTTTTTCGCCTGTAGGACAATATACCGGTCGACCGCCGCCGTGGTTGCTCGTGCACGGCCACTGCTAAACCCTCAGACAGCTGTTTCTGTCGTTTGAAATGCTTTCCAAGCTCGTGAAACGATGCTGTGAGGGATCCCGAACTCCTCGGCTACACTAGTAACACTTCGACTTTTATCCAACTTCCCAAAGACGCGGCCTCGGGTAAAGTCATCCAGATGTCGTCTACTGAATTGCGTGTTGGCCATATCATACGGTGGCAGCAACTCGACGTCGTTCAAACCGATGTACATCGTGCAATAGCTTTCACCGAATTGCTGAGCGTACACCGCCCGTGTGCTTTATACCCTTCCGAAACTACCCCCCTCTACATCATGCTGCATATATGCACATGCCGTACCGTACCGGACCCTAGTCTATCTCCTGAGTGGTCTTTCGGTCCGTTCTGCCTGCTCGTTCCGCTGTTATGCTAATTTCTCCTCTTCGTGCGTAATTGTTGCACACCAGTGTAGATACAGATTGCTACTGATGGTCCATGAACGTATTTTTACAGGAAGATACTCCAACTTG
Organism: Macrothele yani; assembly: GCA_039090855.1. Taxonomy (NCBI): domain Eukaryota; kingdom Metazoa; phylum Arthropoda; class Arachnida; order Araneae; family Macrothelidae; genus Macrothele; species Macrothele yani. The sequence goes on from CM076989.1 coordinate 121,889,894, forward strand.
ATTGCATTATGGCGTACAACTCACTCCTATGATACTCCCGGTGAGTCGGGTTTCTCTGTTCAGTGGGCTCGTACAGGTTTAATGTTTAATAATATCAATGTGTTGGGATTGCGTGAGTGGAATGGATTACCGTTGATTATTAGATCAGAGGCAAGTTATCCAGTATTTAAGCGATTGCTAAGGAGTTTTTGACGGGGAATTGAATATCGGAATTTATTTGTTTATGATTTGTAAAAAAAAAAGTATTGTAAAATTACTTTCGTTGTTTTGACTGCACTGGAATATTTTGTTTTTATTTAGAGGGGATCAGGGGCTTGTCAGGCAGTATTTCATCCTTTTTCCATGGCCCCTTACTGTATACTTAATTATTACTATCATATACAATAATATTTGATTCATATTGCCAATTGATAATAATTTCCAATGGAATGAGATTTGTTGTTTTTGTGCAGACTTTGTTTTTATTGTGAAAGTTTTATTGAATTGTCGTATTTGTGAATTTCATTGGTGAATTTGTTATCTTTATTTGTATAATTTGTTTATGATTGTGGCAGATATTGTATAATTACTAAGCATTATGTTACTCTTCTATAATATTGTAAAGCAGAAATTTTACAAAATAAATAAATAAATAATTAAAAAACCCTTAAGGCTCTCTTAAAGTGCGTTTAAAGTGTCTTGTTGCAAAACTGTTTTCAGGATGACGAAGGAATGAGCGATCTAACGGACTTCGAAAGAGGACTAACTGTTGGTGGCAGGCTAGTTGGTGCATCCGTGACAACAGCCGCCAGGGTAGTAAGGGTTTCGAGAGATACTGTGTCTATAGCATTATGACATCATACCGTGTTCGTGGCAAAACCTCGTCAGCGAAACACAGGAGCTGCCGGAAAACGACCCTGACTGATAGAGACAGGAGAGCATTTAAGAGGATTGTTATCTGTAAAAAGACCACGCCGCCAAAAATTAGTTCGGAGCTCAATCTGTATCTGCAAACTCCAGTATCAATGAAAAATATGGGGAGTGAACTGCATAAGCATGATATTTATGGCAGAGCTGCTATTGCAAAACCTCTAGTGACCTGGGTGAATGCACAGCGGCAACGGTAGTGGTGCCCGAAGCATACAACAGGGATTGTAAATGCATGGAAGCTTGTAATGTGGTCGGACGAATCCACATTCACACTATTCCTCATCGCAAGACGTGTTTACCTGTGGACAGCACCGTGAGAAGCATATAACCCAGACTGTCTGCTCCCAACAGTGCAGCATGGTGGTGATTCTATCATGTTCTGGGTGGTCATATCGTGGTTTATTGGTAAAGAGGTAATCCGTCCTCTGTCATTTTTAAAGAGACGATGCGTCATCCTTCGTTTGTAAAGAAGTGATCCGACATTGATAAAGAGGTGATCCGTCTCCGTCATTTGTAAAGAAGTGGTCCGTCATTGGTAAAGAGGTGATCCGTCATCCGTCTTTTGTAAAGAAGTGATCCATCCTTGGTGAATAGGTGATGCGTCATCCATCATTTGTAAAGAAGTGATCTGTCATTGGTAAAGGGGTGATCCGTCATCTTTCATTTGTAAAGAAGTGATCCGTCATTGGTGAAGAGGTGATGCGTCAACCGTCATTGGTAAAGAAGTGATCCGTCATTAGTAAAGAGGTGATGCGTCATCTGTAATTCGTAAAAAGGTGTTGCGTCATCTGTCATTCGTAAAGAGGTGATGCGTCATCCGTCATTGGTAAAGAGGTGATGCGTTACCCATCATTGGTGAAGAGGTGATGCGTCATCCGTCATTTGTAAAGAGGTGATGCGTCATCCGCAATTGGTAAAGAGGCATTTTAGCCTGTTACTATCTGTAAGCTTCTAAATGTCTTATTTTATAATTGTTTTTTGCATTCTACTGATTATATTTTCTGTAAATTTTCGTACTTGTTGTGAAAAACGCTTTAGTTTGGTTTCCCGAAATTCAATTTCTTTTAATAACACTTACTAATTGAGAAGTTTGTAGTAAAGGTGGGAAAACAATTTGACACTGGCATCGGTTTTTACTATTTGAGACTTTTGACAAAATATGTATTAAGCAACACAGAATATTTCTTCAAACCTCGGCCTTTTTTTTAGTAATCTATACTATGTACCTCAGCCTAGCAAAAGGTGTAGCGCAAATTCAGAAACAGGACATGTTTGATGCATTACGCATTAAATATACATATTGTTACAAACTTACTTAATACTGTTTTAGAGGCCGGAGTGATCGATTTTAGTATTAGTGATCACAAACCTGTCTTCATTCATGCTCCAGTTTTTTCAAATTACCATTACTCAGTTAACCACAAAACAATCTCCTATTGTAACTACACCAAGTTAGCTGACCTAGTTTTTAATTTTGACTGGGACAAGTCGGGTATCTACAATACAACTTGTCCAACTGTAGCTACCAACATTTTGCAAGGCATTTTGAATGATTTCCTTGAGATCACAACCGTTCACAAGGTAGTTAAGACTAAATATGACATTAAGATCCAACCTTGGATGACCAATGGAATCATTAGATCAATCAAAAAAAGGATAAGCTTCGTAAAAAAATAGAAAGAATCCTTATAACAGTCATTTACGTGCTAAGTATAAAAGGTATAATTATGCCCTAAGAAATGTTATTCAGCATGCAAAAGTTGCTTTATTACAACCTCGCTATTTCAGATGCAGGAAATAACTGATATCAAAAATGGAAAATAATCAAATCAGTTATTAACAAACGATCCTGTGCTACTGAAACTCCGCTGTTGTTAAAAGAAATTCTAGTAATTTTAATGTTGATTCAAAATCAGTCGCTGATGAATTCAACAATTACTTCATTAACATAGGTCATGATTTAGCATCTCAGCAAAACTTGCCCACAAATACTAAAGGTTAGGATTATTTATCCAAAATTAAGGAAGTTCCCTTTCCAATGTTTCTACGCCCTTTGAATGATACTGAAACCTATAATATTATCACTTCATTGTCCCTAAAAAGACGTGCTGGTTCAGACAATATTAATAGCAGAGTCATAAAAGACTTGATCTTTATTTTATTACCACTTATAACACATTTTATTAATCTGAGTTTTTATTCAGGTCAGTTTCCTGACAGGCTGAAAATCGCTAAGGTTATCCTTATTTTTATAAAAGGATACAGGGAATCTACCTTAAATTACAGACCGATATCTTTGTTAACCGTTTTGAGTAAAATGTTTGGAAAGTCTATACAGCAGAATGGTTGATTTTTTACACACCCGTGGTGTGCTCTCTTTGGATCAGTTCGGTTTCCAAAGAAACATATCTACTGAAATGGCTGTTGCTAAGTTGTCAAACTTCATTTCCGAAGCACCAGATGCCAGTTTTTATACTATTTGTGTTTTTATTGATTTTCAAAAAGCTTTCGACACGGTAAATCATGAGATTCTGCTACATAAATTACCCAAATACGGTTTTCGTGGCAAAATTCTTTCTCTTTTAATGAGTTACCTCTCTACTCGCAAAGAGTATATCACTGTAAATAAAACTGATCTACTTAATATTTCATGTGGAGTGTCTCAAGGTTCGATATTGGGACCGTTACTGTTCCTGTTATATATAAAGGACCTTCCTCTGTGCCTGCAATTAATTCATGCTTTGCTATACGCTGATGACACTGTCATTTTTCAAAAACGTCATGATTTGCAGAAGTTACAGATAATGATTAATAATGATCTATCAAATTTATCTCACTGGTTATGATCTAACAAATTATCACTTAATATTTTAAAATCCAACTCCGTATAATTTCGAAATGTTCATAAAAGAGAGGACATAAATTACTTTCCAGTCAGGATTAATGATCTCCCCCTTAAAATTGTGGACAAAGTTCAGTATCTTGGTGTTTGGTTTGATGGATTCTTTAACTGGTGTTTGGTCTGATGTTCAGTTTGTTTTAAAAACAATTCCTAACAGGTTGGCCTAATTGGTAAAATGAAGCATCTCTTCCCTATCAATGTCCTAAAAAGATTTTACTATGCTTTTATTTACGCTTTCCAACCGTAGGTTGAAGAAGCGTATATGCTCCAGCTTTTTTCGTCCGTCTGTCGGCACGATAACTCACGTAAAAATGGTTCGATTTCGATGAAATTTTAATATGTAGTAGGGGACCACCAGGGGACGAACTCTGTTGAAAATGAGTGAAGTGGGGTCAAAGGTCACGCCATAAGAGCGGGATCCATTCAATTGCCCTTATGCGTCATAACTTGCGTAAATATAGTTCGATTTCAATGAAAATTTAGTATATGGTAGAGAACCACCTTTGGACGAACCCTATTGAAAATGGGTGAAGTGGAGTCAAAGTTCAGGACATAGGAGCGGGATGCATTCCATTGCCCTTATGCGTCATAAGGTGCGTAAAAATGGTTCGATTTCGATGAAATTTCAGTGTGTGGTAGAGGACCTCATGGAGAGAAACCATATTGAAAATCGGACAAATGGAGTCAAAGGTCAGGATATAAGATCGGGATCCATTCCATCGCCCTTATCCCACACTATTAAGGTGGACGTCAAGCAATTTTGCTTCCTATATTTCCAATGGAAAACCTTCTGTACACATTTCCTTCACAATTACTGTGTTCTCAAGGATGGAAATTTGAACATCGATTAAAATAACTTCATACTATAACTTGAAATACTTAACATTTTCTAAAACATAAGCATAATTATATTAAAAAACAATAACGTTTCCTTAGTTGGTGTTGAAACCATAAAAAAGATGGCGCGACCTGTACTTTGATGACGTCAGAGGACAAATAAATGTTGGATTGCATAATTACGGTTATGGTTTAGAAAATATGAAGTATTCCAGGTTATGAAATGAAACCAAGTAGGTTATATCACTGGAGACACTGGCTCTGCCGCCATATAGGTCAGAGCTAATCTGTGGTGTGACGTCACACGCAGGCAAAAATGAACTAAATTATACCGTTGATGAAACAGTAAGCTTGTGTATCATTGATAAAGATAATTGAATTTCTCATTTTATCTGTTTATACGGTTAGAAGCTTTTGTTCCATTGGTTTCCAAGCAGCTTCTCTTCTGCGGCTGCGTCGTGCCTGCACATGACTTCATTTGCAGCACAGACGGTGACTTATGGCGGCCAATGCTGCGTGGATAGGAGTCGTGTCTCCAGTAATATAACCTCCTTTAGTGAAACTATTTTAATCGATGTTCAAATTTTCATTCTTGGGAACGCAATAATTGTGAAGAAAATATGTACAGAAGTTTTTCCGTTGGAAGTATGGGAAGCAAAATTACTTGACGTCCACCTTAAAGTAGCAATTCTTGTAAGTATGAATGTACATTTTATTTTGAAAACGGCTCTAAGAATTTTGATGAAAGTCGTTAACCTACCGTTTTCTGGCACTAGAAATATATTTAGCTCGACTTTAGGAGAATTCGTTTAGTGGGTTAAATAACCACCCCGAATTATAACGTTTTTAGTGTCATGGCGTCTTTCCATTAATGTTTCTAATGCTTAGAAATATTATGACGTCACAATCTCGCATTTGAGAAAGTTGGCGCGCGGTCACGCCATCTGTCTCATTACGTCACGCGTTGTGTCGCTACCTCCGAGATCTTGAAGGCCTATCAAGTCGTGACGCCATTTTCAATGACGTCACACTTCGTGGATCTACTGATCAAACAGTCCCTGTTTGTATTACCATGCTGACTTGTAATTAAACGTGTGACTTGTGTTCTTGTTTACGCTTTCCAACCGTAGGCTGAAGAAGCGTAATTTACGCTTTCCAACTGTAGGTTGAAGAAGCGTATATGCTCCAGCTTTGTCTGTCCGTCCGCACGATAACTCACGTGAAAATGGTTCGATTTCGACGAAATTTGAGTATGTATTAGAGGAGCACCTCGGGACGAACCCTATTGAAAATGGGCGAAACAGGGTCAATGGTCTGGACATAGTAGCGGGATTCATTCCATTGCCCCTTATGCGGCATAACTTGCGTAAACATGGTTAGATTTCGATGAAATTTTGGTATGTAGTAGGGAACCACCTGGGGACGAACCCTATTAAAAATGGATGAAATGGGGTCAAAGGTCAGGTAGGGCATAAGAGCGGGATTTATTCTATTGCCCCTTATGCGGCATAACTTGCGTAAAAATGGTTCGATTTCGATGAAATTTTAGTATGTGGTAAGTAACCACCTGGGGACGAATCCTATTGAAAATAGGTAAAATGGAGTTATAAGTCAAGACATAAAAACGGGATCCATTCCATTGATTTTATGCGTCATAACATGCGTAAATATGGTTCGATTTCGATGAAATTTTAGATGTGTTAGAGAACCACCTGGGCACAAACCCTATTGAAAATGGGCGAAAGGGGGTTAAAGGTCAGTACACTGGAGTAGGATCCATTCCATTGCCCTTGTGCATCATAACTTACCTAAAAATGCTTCGATTGCGACAAAACGTTATCATGTTGTTCCGGAGGTATAGTGAACCCGTTCTGTTGAATATAAACAAAATGGGGGTCAAAGGTCATTGCACAAAAGCAAGATTTATTCCAGCCATTATTCTCACAACTTGCGTAAAACTGCTTCTATTGCGACAAACCTTTAGTATGCTATTCCTGAGGTATACTGAACCGGTTCTGTTGAATATCATCGAAATGGGGTCAAAGTTCAGGACACAGGAGCGAGATTTATTCCACAGCCATTATCCACATAATTTGAGTAATAATTTCTGGTATGCTGGAAAGCGTATCATAATCAATGCATTGCATGGTTTTACTAACTTGTTTATACCCATCTCTCCTATTGCCTGGCTGGTATTCAAATATAAGTGCAAACAATAAGTTATGCTTGATCAAATTACAGAAGAAATCTGTTCGCTATATGTCGAACACAGATTACATGTCTCATTCAAAGCCATTATTTCTAAAACTAAATATTCTAAAAATTCAAGAAATTTTTACCTTGGAGCTAGGTATATTTTTTGAAATAATGCATCTTAAACTGCCAATTTTGCAATCTGACATCAAATATCTAGATTATTATATTTTCACCAGATCTGTTGCTAATAAGAAATTATGTCAGCCGTGTGTTAGACTTAATTATGGTTTAAATAGCATACTGTGTAAAGTCATTATTTTATGGAATAATCTCCCAGAGAGCATCAGATCCCTGGAAAATATCAAAAAGTTTACCTTGTCTCTGCGAAATTACATTATAAATCACCCTGATCCCCATAACGGATCTCAATCCTATCATTAAATTGTAGTTCCAAGCATGCTGCTAACAGTGGTGCTTCTGTTATAACCATCTTACTTGCTTTCATATATGCCATGTGTTTTATTCCTTTTCTTACATCTGATAGGGGAATCGCCGTACAACCAATGTGTTCAGATTCCTCCTGGTGTATTGCATTTTCATATAACTGTAAGTTTTAAATGTGTGCAATAAAATAATTGTATTGTATTGTAAATAACCCCCTTTATCTCTCTCTCTCTCTCTCTCTCTCTCTCTCTTTATTTTTTTAGAAACTATGCTCAAACATGTAGTAGTTGATTAAAACGTTCTTTTGGCTTCTGAAATCTAGAGGAACGGTGTTAATCACTTTTTACGTGTGGTGTATTCCAAGCTTGAAGTTACATCAGCCGAACTGCGTTTTTCGTTCCCACTGTAAGGGAGGTGGAAGAGATTTGATTTCCCAGAAGCCTTTCATGAAAAAAATATTGCAACTCACACACACAAAAAGTAAATAATCTGTGTAATTACGGACTGCGCTGTTTGCTCTTGTTAATGTTTTCTTTTGCTGAGTGCGCTGATTAAGAAAAAACAAAAGTTTTGTTTCCAGAAGTGAAACTTTTTGTCTTGAGGATGCAGTAAAAAAAAATTAACAGCAGCAATTTTTCCACTGGTGTGTGATTATTTTCCGAAGTAGAAAGTTTTACAGAAATGTAATTAAGACGTTATTCTCTTAGAACAGGATATCCGCCGTGTGTTCCAATAAAAATCATGTGTTTGTCTAATTTTAATTAAAAATCCAATTAGGAAAGATTTTTTTTTGTGCGAAGTATGTCTTTAGGATTTTTAATTAGTTCAGGTGATCTTCGCACGCAAAACAATAACTTTTTTATTCATTCAATAATGTTTTTGCAAATCGCATTTTTCAATTTTTCATGTGATTGATCGCTAGCGTCACCATTTGGAAAACCACATCTTAAATCCTCTGGATTGTGGACTGGTTTCCTTCGAGCATTAAAAATATCCATTCGGTTTCTTGAAATAATTCTGAAATCGAATGCTTTCAACCAATCCGTCATCTTCATCAAACATTTTCAATCCACTGTTGGATGAAGATCTTCACAAGTCTCGTCCTCCAATCTGTGTCTTGCGAAATTCTCTTCAATATATCATTCCAGCGTTCTTTCGAATTTCATTCACACATCCCCACATGGTTCTCATCTTAGTCTTTTTCTATTTAGCATTACCGTTGCTCAACGGTGGTCTGTCCTTATAGCAATATATACAGCCTATTGTGAATTAGGAGTCTACACGTATTTTCATCTAAATGCTATCCATGCTTTACATTTTTATGATCGAGTCCCTTTTGTATTCTTTCTTTGTAACACGAATCATTCATTCTCTTCATGTTTCTATGAACAGCGCGCAGCCTCTGTATATCTCATTTAGTTAATGCCCATGTCTCTTGTCCTTCAATAATAACTGATGCTTCTCGTGCCTCTGATCTATAAGTAAGTACTGACACCTCTCATGTCTCTGATATATAAGTAAGAACTGATGTTTCTCATGTCTCTGATCTATAATGTAAATACGAACTGATGTCTCTCATATCTCTGGTCTATTAGTAAGAACTGATGCCTCTCATGTCTCTGATCTGTAAGTAAAATGTCTCTGATCTGTAAGTAAGAACTGATGTCTCTCATGTCTCTGATATTTAATATAAATAAGAACTGATATCTCTCATATCTCTGACCCATAAGTAAGAAATGGTATCGCCCATGTCTCTGATCTAGAAGAAAGAACTGGTGTCTACCACGTTTCTGATCTGTAAGTAAGAACTGGCGTTTTCATGCCTCTGATCGATAAGAACTCATGTCTCTCATGTCTCTAAACTATAAGTAAGAACTCTTATCCTTCAATAAATACTGATGCTTCTCGTGCCTCCGACCTATACGTAAGAACTGATACCTCTCATGTCTCTGATCTGTAAGTAAGAACTATTGTCTTTCATGTCTCTGAGCTTTAATATAAATAGGAACTGATATCTCTCATATTTCTGTTCCACAAGTAATAAATGATGCCTCCCATGTCTCTGAGAACTGATGGTCTCATGCCTTTTATTTATAAGTACTGATGTCTCTCATGTCTATGATCTATAAGTAAGAACTCTTGTCCTTCAATAATAACTGATGCTTTTCGTGCCTCTGATCCATCAGTAAGAACTGATGTCTCCCATATCTGTGATCTATAAGAAAGAACTGATGCCTCTAATGTCTCTGATCTATTATATATGTTAATAAGAACTGATGTCTTTCATATCTCTGATCTTTTAGTAAGAACTGATGTCTCTCATGTCTCTGATCTTTAATATAAATAAGAACTGATATCTGTCACATCTCTGATCCATAAGTAAGAAATGGTGTCTCCCATGTCTCTGATCTAAAAGTAAGAACTGATGTCTACCATATCCCTGATCTGTAAGTAAGAACTAATGTTCTCATGCCTCTGATCTATAAGAACTGATGTCTCTTATGTCTCTGATCTATAAGTAAGAACTGATGTCTCTCATGTCTACGATCTATAAGGAGTGAGAACTGATGTCTCTCATGTCTATGATATGTAAGGAGTGAGAAATGATGTCCCTCATGGTTATGATCCATAAGTAAGGATCGCATTCACAATACATCATTGTGGTTTTCAGACTCACAGTTTCCTAACACAAGACAGCAGAGTTCAGATGGCTTTCTCTAGTTATTCCATGACCATACAGTTGGTTACTTCCTTCTCGTCTTTTTCTGCTTCCAGTACTTTCCCATATATTTAAACCTCACTATTTACACCACTTCTTTTTGGAAATTACCACCAGTATTACGTTTATCCTCTTCTCATTCGGTTCTACTATCTTCAACTAGATTTCTTAACTGCATAGATTTTCATCGCTCTCTCATTGACATGTCCTTTGTAAAACAAGGACATGTCTACAACACCGCTACGTCCATTTGTCCATCCTGCAGTGGAATACATAACTCAGAATCTGTAATTCCCATTTAAGAATTGTTTTTCTCTGAGAAGCTTGAACAACGAGAACAAAAATCCATATTTTTCGGTCTTTTCCGATGCAAAACCTTGTTTCTAGAAAGCCTAAATGCAGACGCGATTGAATTCAAATACAGTAGAACCTGCTTATCAAGAAGAGCACGAGACCTGCAGAAATCATCGACGAATCAGGGCGCCAGCTAAGTCCGTTTTGGTGTGAAAGATCCCACAAGCATGCATACATGATAATATGCAGATGCGTTTATACACTGAAGTGCCAAAAAAACTAGGAACTGCTCTACAATTTCCATTACATGCCAGCACAACCATACGGTAAATGGTATCGTCCGCAAACGAGGTATATATACGGAGGCAGATACCTCCCCAAACTCAAGTAGTAGCATTCGCAGTTCGCATGGCAACGTATTAATATTTAAGCTGTTTCGTACGTGGTATGATAGTCTGCGCCAGGGAGATGGGTCACTCCATCTCGAAAATTACCACGAAATTCGGATTTACACTGTCAAAACAGCTTAAATACTGATACCTGGACTACACAAACTAAGAGGATACCAGACCTCTGTGGCCGTAGAAAAGCCCTGGCCTATAGTGGACAACTGCGTCTGGCATACATCGCAACATCCACCCGCCGTGCAACATTGGAGCAAATCACCACGAAATTAAATGTTGGGCCAGTAACAGAATCAGCGTTTGGACAGTGCAAAGTTTTAGGTGTTCTATGGGGTTCCAGCAGTAAAATCAGCGTTTGAACAGTGTAAAGTTTCCTGTGTTCTATGGGGTTCCAGCAGTAGAATCAGCGTTTGGACAGTGCAAACTTTCCTATGTTCTATGGTGCTCCAGTAGTAGAATCAGCGTTTGGACAGTGCAAACTTTCCTGTGTTCTATGGTGCTCCAGTAGTAGAATCAGCGTTTGGACAGTGCAAACTTTCCTGTGTTCTATGGTGCTGCAGTAGTAGAATCAGCGTTTGGACAGTGCAAAGTTTCCTGAGTTCTATGGGGTTCCATTAGTAGAATCAGCATTTGGACACTGCGAAGTGTCCTGTTCTATATGGTTCCAGTAATAGAATCTGAGTTTGGGCAGTGCAAAGTTTCTTGTATTCTATGGGGTTGCAGCAGTAGAATCAGTATTTCGACTGGCCGGAAGTAGAATCAGCGTTTGGACAGTGCAAAGTTTCTTGTATTCTATGGGGTTCCGGCAGTAGTATCAGCGTTTGGACTGGCTAGAAGTAGAATCAGCGTTTGAACAGTGCAACGTTTCCTGAGTTCTATGGGGTTCCATTAGTAGAATCAGCATTTGGACAGTGCGAAGTGTCCTGTTCTATGGGGTTCCAGTAATAGAATCTGCGTTTGGGCAGTGCAAAGTTTCTTGTATTCTATGGGGTTCCAGCAGTAGAATCAGTATTTCGACCGAGTGCAAGGTTTCCTGTGTTCTATGGGGTTCCGGCAGTAGTATCAGCGTTTGGACTGGCTAGAAGTAGAATCAGTGTTTGGAAAGTGCAAAGTTTCCTGTGTTCTATGGGGTTACAGCAGTAGACAGCGTTTGGACTGGCTAGAAGTAGAATCAGCGTTTGGACAGTGCAAAGTTTCCTGTGTTCTATGGGGTTCCAGCAGTAGAATCAGCGCTTGGACTGGACAGAAGTAGAATCAGCATTTGGACAGTGCAAAGTTTCCTGTGTTCTATGGGGTTCCAGGAGTAGAACCAGCATTTGGACTGGCCAGAAGTAGAATCAGCGTTTGGATCGTGCAAATTCCCTGTGCTATATGGGGTTCCAGTAGTAGAATCAGCGTTTGGACAATGCAACGTTTCCTGTGTTCTATGGGGTTCCGGCAGTAGAATCAGCATGTGGACTAGCAAGAAGTAGAATCAGCGTTTGGACTAGTTAGAAGTAGAATCAGTGTTTGGACTAGCTAGAAGTGGAATCAGCATTTGGACAGTGCAAAGTTGCCTGTGTTCTATAGGGTTCCAGTAGTGGAATCAGAGTTTGAACAGTGTAAAGTTTCCCGTGTTCTATGGGGTTCCATTAGTAGAATCAGCATTTGGACAGTGCAAAGTTTCCTGTGTTCTATGGGATACCAGCAGTAGAATCAGCTTTTGGACAGTGTAAAGTTTCCTGTGTTCTATGGGGTTCCAGTAGTAGAACCAGTGTTTGGACAGTGCAAAGTTTCCTGTTCTATGGGGTTCCAGTAATAGAATCAGCGTTTGGGAAGTGCAAAGTTTCTTGTATTCTATGGGGTTCCAGCTGTAGAATCAGCATTTCGACTGGCCAGAAGTAGAATCAGCGTTTGGACAGTGCAAAGTTTCCTGTGTTCTATGGGGTTCCAGCAGTATAGTATCAGCGTTTGGACTGGCTAGAAGTAGAATCAGTGTTTGGAGAGCGGAACGTTTCCTGTGTTCTATGGGGTTACAGCAGTAGACAGCGTTAGGACTGGCTAAAAGTAGAATCAGCGTTTGGACCGTGAAAAGTTTCCTGTGTTCTATGAGATTCCAGCAGTAGTATCAGCGTTTGGGCAGTGCAAAGTTTCCTGTGTTCTATGAGGTTCCAGCAGTAGTATCAGCGTTTGGACTGGCTAGAAGTAGAATCAGTGTTTGGAGAGTGCAAAGTTTCCTGGTTTCCATGGGTTTACAGCAGTAGACAGCGTTAGGACTGACTAGAAGTAGAAATAACGTTTGGACAGTGCAAAGTTTCTTCTGTTCTATGGGGTTCCAGCAGTAGAATCAGCATTTGGACTGGCCAAAAGTTGAATCAGCGTTTCGACAGCGCAAAGTTTCCTGTGTTCTATGGGGTTTCAGGAGTAGAATCAGCATTTGGACTGGCCAGAAGTAGAATCAGCTTTCGGACAATGCAAATTTCCTGTGCTATATGGGGTTCCAATAGTAGAATCAGCCTTTGGACAATGCAAAGTTTCCTGTGTTCTATGGGGTTCCGGCAGTAGAATCAGCGTTTGGACAGCGCAAAGTTGTCTGTACTCTATGGGGTTCTGCAGGCGACGGCATATCTTGTTGTCATTGCTGACCCAACAACACAAGGCTGTGCACATCTCTTGGGCTCCGTAACACCTCCATTGGACGCAAGATGACTGGAAACGTTTAGGTATCTGACGAATCACGGTACCAACTGTTTTGTGCAGATGGCCCACTCCGGGTGTAGGGCAACCCAGGAATCAATGGCTCCCGCATGCTTACAAGTAAAAGTGCTGGTTGGTAGTGGGTCTGCTATGGTGTGAGGTGTTTTCAGCTGGCGGGAATTATGACCCCTAATACATACGCAGACCGCTGTGACCGGAGGAGGCTACGTATCCATCTTTGGGGATCATTTGCCCCCCGTTCATTCAATGCAACCACTCCGAGGAGTGCCACCTCCTTCAACACGACAATATGTCACCGCACTCGTTCCAGTGACCCGATTATGGATGGATATAGATGAGTTTGGATCCTGTTTTTGCCACCTTCGTTTGCTGGATTTAAACGCCATCGAACACATTTGGGATGCTGTTCAACGTGCCGTCAATGCCAGAAATCTTCCACTGCGAATATTGCGAAATTGTAGGACGATTTTCAGGAAACATGTTGTGCACTGTTTCCACAATGCTACAGAGAGCTTGTGAAGTCCATGCTCCGTAGCATTACTGCCGTTATCTGATCGCGAGGAGAACGAACGCGGTATATGAGCAGTGTCTCAGTTTTTTCGGAACTTCGGTGTATTACCCATACACTGATGTCCACAAATTAAGGGACCGAGTCAATATGCTAATTTGCGGAAGCTGAAATAGGTCTTCATTGATGGAAAATCTCTGACGGTAGCAACGGACGTAAGAGGCAGGTACGACCGATTGGCTGCCAAAAATATACATACATTATATTGACAAAAGTCACTGGACACCACTTTAAGAGCAAATGATCGGATCCGCTGCGTTGTTAAAATGCGCGGTACAGCTACAACCAGTATAAAAACAAGCCTGCATCTTACGGCGATTCTGATGGCCATGTGTGCTGTTTATAACAGTGTACTGTTCCTAAGGTCACGTTTCGAGTTGGCAGTGTACTCGTGTGGGGGTGTTTTTCGTGGTATGGTCCCGGCCCATTGGTTACGTGGACAAACTTGTTAACCAGCATGTCTACCTCGATATTCTGGACAATTATACCCTACCAACTATGCGGCAATACTAAGGAACCGAGCCTTTTTGGTACCAGCAGTAGAATGCAACGATCCATAAATCAAGGACTGTTACGGCGTGGTTTGACAGTAATTCCGTATCGTGTGTGGACTGGCCAGCACAGAGCCTTGATCTTAATTCCATAGGGCACCTATGGAATGATTTAGAGCGCCGCATAAGAAGTTTGGAACCAAACGTCTTATGGCCCACTGCTAAGCAACAGTTTGCGGCAGCATTATGTACCGAATGGAAGCTCATACCTATCGCTGTGTTCCAAAACCTTGTCGAAAGCATGTCTCGAAGTGTTAGTGCATGCATTAAAGCCAAAGGTGGACCGATACCGTACCTACTGTATGTCAATAAATGCTATGTTGTGTTTCTCTTCTAGGTGTCCGGTGACTTTTGTCAATACAGTGTATTTCATATACGAAAAACTAAAGAAAAACCTCTGAAATTCCGGAAATTCGCGCCGCGAAACAGTTACTAGCCTACTCATGATTCACTGGTATTCGAACCCAGTGCCGGATTTAAGGCTTTTGAGGCCCTCGGCCAAATTTTCTACGCGGCTCTCTCGCGCTCCACCACCACCCGGCTACCCATATTTAAATTTGCTCCTATAAGATTTTCTAATAAACTTATCTTAAAGTTAAGAATATAATAATTTGTAGCATAGTTTTATTGTTAAATAAGTATTATTTAAATAAAAAATACTTTTTATTAAATTAAAGGTTATGAAAAAATATTTGTAAACATAGACAAAGCGGTTCAAGCTTATCCAGGAGCAACACTTCACATTTTGAAACCTTAGACCAACATTTGAAACGGACACACGATGCATTCTTATAACACGAAAGTGAACAATAGTATTTCTTCTTTTGATTCTTTAAAATTGCATTACAACAACAAAAGTCAATAAAGTATATAAAATTCCATTGTAAGTTGTATAACGAAGTAAATTTCTCCTTCATTTTGGCCATGCCGGGGCTCGTACCCGGATCCCCTCATTCCAGAATAAGTCACTCTACCAATTGAGCTACGCGGGCGTTCGTTCTCACTGCTATCTGCCTTTATGTCGTGTGCGTCCTGCTGGTAGGCACGTCACAGGTGTTTTAGGAAATGTTATAAACTCACACATTTGTTTACAAGTTTGATTTATTTGTACAAAAGAAAAATGGAATCATAAGTTTAAATAAGTAATCTACTGAAAGTATAAGTACTCAGCTCTTGCTACAGATCTTATGCATATGACGTCACAGTGAGGTAAACCATCCTAGCAGACGCTCTGGTGATCAACTGGTGCACAAGCACTGCTTGGATTTGCATTGTGGGGCGTTAAGTAAGATGGTGTTATTTTCGCCTGCAGTAACCGAAGTGGGAGAGATAATGATGTGTCCTATTATAAATTACCATCTGAACGAACGAAGTGGGATGAGAATTATAAAAACTTAATTCAGAAGTGCCAAAATTTGTGGTCATCACGTATCAGCAGAGTTGACATTGATGACCGGACACGAAGGAACATTAGAGTGTGTAGTTTACATTTTGTAACAGGTATGTTCATAAATTTACTCATCGACAAAAGCTTTATAAAGATCTTTAGACAAGAATTAACCTTTCTTATGAGAAAATATTATTATGCTGTTCTTTATCGTGAATGTATCCACTACTATAGGGGAATTAATATCTTATGGAACCTTTATATGTTAGGTTCCCAAGCCGATTTTGGAAAAATTGATCTCATAACATTTACCAGCTTATTATTATTGCCATTATTATATATAAGGTTGAGAGACTTTGTGTTGCTCGCCAGAATTATTATTGTTATTATTATTTATTATTATTATTATAGCCTTACTTGTGTAAAACTGAGGATCTTTACCTTAGCTTAAGTTATAGGTTAAGGAATATCTAAATTATTGAAAGGTAAACTTTTAAATTAAATAATTAGCCAAAGATGACAGGACGCTTTTCTCTTAATTAACTATGTGAATATCCTGTTAGCACAGAAGCTGGTGGCTGTGCTGGAATGCAGAATTTTGAGTTCCTTTCAAGCAAAAACATTCCCCTTCCAACAATATTGTTCAGGAAAAGTGAGTATGAAATTTTATTCATATGGGTCACCACAATTGCCCAATAACTTTAATTTATCAGAATAAAGCTGTTTTTGATCACCAGATAACACACTGACGAAAGCAACAGGCGAAAAAATGACGCGAACCGCGGTTTCGTGACGTCAATGAATACGGTCTATACTTTATAAAGTGAAACCCTTATTTCTAACATTTACAAATACAACTAAACCTAGTAGACAAAAGTAGTTTTGAGAGAGTTTGTACAATAATTAAACAATAAATGAACTACATGAGCTCAGAGCTGGGTATAGATTTAACAATGATCACACATCAACTTTACGAGGTTTTAATAGAAGAAAAGTCTTTAATTAGATCATCAAAATCAAAATTTTTGAACAATTCTGCGTTGGCAACAAAACTTGCAAAACTAGATAACTTCGAGTCTGTGTTTGAATTTCTTAAATAGTTTTTTATTATTTTTAAAACTCTAAAGGACCTTTCCCATGATGCATTTGTCGTCATCATGCACAAATGAATTCTTTAAGCTGTATCCAAGTTCGGAAATAGATTTATTAGCTATTTGTTACAGATTCTTACACATTCTTCCGTGGAAACTTGGATATAGCTTTAAGAAATCTGAAACTATTTATATTTAAATAGTTTTAGAATATTATATTTAAATAGTTTTAGAATAGTATATTTAAATAGTTTTAGAATAGTATATTTAAATAGTTTTAGAATAGTATATTTAAATAGTTTTAGAATAGTATATTTAAATAGTTTTAGAATAGTATATTTAAATAGTTTTAGAATAGTATATTTAAATAGTTTTAGAATAGTATATTTAAATAGTTTTAGAATAGTATATTTAAATAGTTTTAGAATAGTATATTTAAATAGTTTTAGAATTATTTCTTATTTTAATGTACTTTTTCTAGATTCTACATCTGCGGCCCTCTAGAGTTGGCCTAGTGGTAAACCCGGTCCACTTGGACGAAGGGTCAGATGTCAGCGCTTAGACCACATTCCCAGCGGGAAGTATCGAATTGTATTTTACATCAAATCATTTCCCGGAATCCAATAGGAAAGAAAACTATTTTTCTTTTAAAACATTTTACGACGAAGATCCCTTTGCGTACATTTCCCTCTTCAAACAACGTAATTCTGACGATACGAAGCGTAAGTGTATGTACAAGCCCAACGACAGGATTTTTAGGCCACCTGGGCAATTTTGAGGCCGGAGCCCTCAAAGTTTTCCTCAGTCCCTCCTACCCACAAAGCGATTTTAGAAGAGTGCAGAGTTAATATACACAGGTGCAAAACCCTGTACATTATATAACAAACTTCCATCAAATTGCTAATATTTTATCATAATTATTTCATGGTTATGTACAATTCTGAAATTCATTCTTAACTTATACATAGAATCACTTGACATAATCTTAAAGCTTAAACATTTTTATTAAAAGTTGAGTGCTCAATATTTAAAAACTAAAAGAAGTTACTTTTTTTTTTGTCAAATTAGTTATTAATTTACAAAAACATTTTATAATTAAATATCAAAATAGAAAAAACAAAATTTTATAATAAACAAATTTGGTTACCTAATAGCTCTTATACTGTAGTTTCTATAAAATAGCTCTTCTGGTTCTTTTAAATGGGAAGTCCCCAATTACTTCATTAAAATTCAAAGTATGAAAAAGATCTGCTACCATGGCAAGAGGCTTTAGTCCACAAAGTCTTTCTTGTCCGATGGTTGATCCATCATAAATTTTGCTCCTTGTTAAAACACTGAAAGATCTCTCAGCTCCTGCCACTAACACTGCAAGAGTACAAAATAGCCTGATGGCTATACACACATTTGGGTACAAAAACTCCAGTTTTATTATTTTTTATTTTTTTGAAGAGTCAAACATTGACCTACTTCCATTGGTAAGGGAATTAGTATGGCGATTTCCTGTTCTTTTAGTTTTTGTGACACGTGGAGAATGCAAGCGCGGGAACCAAAGCGGCTGCTCCGGGAGGCGCAGATGTTTTACTTTTCTGCTGGACCCGGAACAGAGAGGTTAATGCATTGGGAATTTTGTCATTTTCATGTAGGACTTCCGTCCACAGGGAGAAGAGTTTAGGTCCCAGCCACCTACAGCGAGATCGCCTTTTGGGCAGGACACAGAAACGGAAGGAATGAGAGCAAGTCTAGCGACTTTTGACAGAACAGTTTGTAGTGAGATTAGAGTACAGTAGATGGCGCCACCGTACAAGTACGATATTGCACATAGATGGGTGAGAGAATTTCGGGGGACATAGGAAAGGATACCCATTTAACCAGTGGGTCCAGCCTGGGGGCCGTCACTTTACGTGCTCCTCCGATGCACGGCGGATATTCAGCGATTGTTAGTAAATCACACCATCTCTGAAAGATCAGCCCAGGCTTGAACCTGGGGACCCAGCATCGATAGTCTGAAACACTAACCACTAAGCCATCCGCGGCTTTTCTGCTGGACCCTTTCGCTAAGGCCCCTTTTATGCAAGCGTTTCTTGTCGCGCGTTTCGGCGACGGCAAAAAACGTCCGTTCTGTAAAGCAATGGGAACAAGCTGTTCCTTTTATGCACTGACGTCGCGTTTTCTTGCGGTCGCGTCGTGAAAAACATGCCGTCGTATTCTAGAGAACCCCGGTCAGCAAAAAGACGCCCAGCTTTTCCAAGTACATGGTGGAGAGTGGGACTATTTATGCAGACGTCGCGTTTCCTGCCTTCGTCTTGTAATAAATCAACCTCCCCATCTGCAATCCAAGGGTCGCTGACAACCGGTCTGCAAAGTGTCCACTGTCCATCAGTGTTCATCGCCGTCGGATTACATTGTGCTAGTTAAAGTGACATTGTTATATTTTGTAAGAAATGGATGATGTTGAAACAGAGCGTTTTATAGATGCTATTAGAAATAATACAGCAATATGGGATTCATCATTGGAGGACTACAAAAATAAAAACCTGAAAAAAAAATCAGTGGATCGAAGTGTGCACTCTATTTAACCCGGAGCAAACGTCCGCTAGCATCGGGCTCCTGGGCTATTACACCCCCTGACCCTCTCTCTCGGCGGGACTGGTATGTACATGGGGGTGGAAAACGAAACTGAATTACACACCTGCGCCAATAGCACCCCATACGTCAAACCGCTGTACGCGCCATCTGGTGGCCAGCCAGCATCTATTACGCAGTAGATCAACGAGAGATGTGTGTAAAGGTTCCCATACAGCACAAAACGTTTCAGATATGTTCAGAGATATCTTACAATTACGTTTCAGCAACATCTACACTGACAGAAAAAAATCCCAACACCAAGAAGGGGTTGTGTTAGATAAACGACAGTTGGTAGGCGGTGAGAGTACATCTGTAAGATGACGTCTATGCAAATTTCGCGCTCGGCGCATACGTGTAACGCTACGAGCGCCACTCGGAACATTCAAAGCAGGTTTGCTGTAAATACGCGCTGTAACGTTCGTGAGCGTTAGTTATCGTTAAGATTTGACGTAGTGTGTTGATGATAGACAAGAATGCCTTTAAGAAGACGAAGAAGCCATTATCAACAGCTCACGGAGTTTGAACGAGGTCGTGTAATAGGGCTACGAGAAGGTGGATTTTCTTTCCGCAATATTGCAGAACGACTTGGCAGGAATGTAGCCACTGTGCATGTTTGTTGGCAGCGTTTGTCAAGGGAAGGTACTGCCTCAAGAAGACCGGTTTCCGGCCTGCCACGTGGCACTACTGAGAGGGAAGACCGCCGTGTACGACGTATGGCCGTGGCGCATCGTACCGCGTCTGCGGCAGCAATTCGAGCTGCAGTTGTAACCACAGTGACACAACGAACTGTTACAAATCGGTTACTTGAAGGACAGCTCCGAGCCAGGCGCCCTGTAGCGTGCATTCCATTTACTCCAAACCACCGCCGTTTGCGACGTCAGTGGTGTCAAGCTAGAGCTCATTGGAGGACGGAGTGGAGATCTGTTTGTGTTTTTTGATGAAAGCCGGTTCTGCCTGGGTGCCAGTGATGGCCGTGTGTTGGTTAGAAGGAGGCCAGGTGAGCGCCTGCAACCAACCTGTCTGCAGCCGAGACACACTGGACCTACACCTGGAGTTATGGTCTAGGGGAGCAATTTCCTATGACAGCAGGAGCACTCTCGTAGTTATCCCACACACCCTGACGGCACAGTTGTACGTCGGTCTGCTGATTCAACCTGTTGTGCTGCCATTCATGAACAGCATTCCAGAGGGTGTTTTCCAACAGGATAACGCTCGTCCGCATACCGCTGTTGTAACCCAACATGCTCTACAGAGTGTCGACATGTTGCCGTGGCCTGCTAGATCACCAGATCTGTCACCAATCGAGCACGTATGGGACATCATTGGACGACAACTCCAGCGTCACCACCAACCAGCATTAACCATCCCTGTATTGACCGACCAAGTGCAACAGGCATGGAACTCCGTCCCACAAACTGACATCCAGCACCTGTTCGACACAATGCATGAACGTTTGCGTGCTTGCATTCAACATTCTGGCGGTTACAGCGGTTATTAATGTACCAGCATTTCACATTTAAAATGGCTCTTCTCGCGCTTACATTAAGCTGTGATCTTGAAACCTTAATCGATTAAATATGTTACCTAAATGGCGGCAATACAAATGTATTGCCGCCATTTCATTCCTCTACAACTATTTTTTCGTGGTGTTGTGGATTTTTTTTCCGTCAGTGTATTTTGGAACATAACTCTTTGTACATTACAGTTACGTTAAAAATAGCATTCACCGGTGCTACTCTTTTATTGTTTCCACTGTACATAATTGCTACCTTGATGTTACATTACGACGATATTGAAGATTTTTGGTTTGGCAACGGAGTGGATTCGCTTGCGCATTCCATTTCAAAGAAGCCTTCTCGTAGTCGTATTTCCATGTGCTACTGGAATATTCTTCGGTGATACTGCCGTGCTCGAGTTAGCTAGTTAGTTGATTTAAAATTTCATCCTTTACTTTTGTGTGATTCAAGATCATCTGAAAGTAAGTATTATTATAATTTTTAAATTCTAAAAAGCATTTTATAATATCTAAATTGATGGCTGTGTTGTTGTATTAGTTTACTTTACCAGCATGTTTGTTTTACATGAAGCTGAGAAATTTCATAATGGTAGGTATTTAGAGAAATGACGAATTTGATTTTATTTCTCTTTTTTGCTGAAATATAGTCTATTCCACATGTATAATAGGAATTCTACACCCTCGTTTGTGACCGATTTTTATTCTTTTTGTTATTAATATATAAACGCCGCCACTGTTCCCAATAGACAGCGGACTGCGTTGAACCTGTGAAAACTTTAACATCTCGTTATATGACTGTTGTTGCTTTTGAAACAGCTGTCGAGTGTAATATTTTTTATTGTGATTTTACAAAATTTATTAAAACCATAATGTTCCATGTAGTAAATACGTAACAGTAATATGATAATGTCACAAATATATTTCAAATACGTAACAGTAATATAACGAAGTTACAAATATCTTTCAAATACGTAACAGTAACATAAAGTTGGTATGTCGAAGTTCCAAAGGCCTTTCACTGTAACGTATAGGTTATGTTTAAAAGTTATGCAAGGTTTGAGGAAATTTTGAAGTAACTGTAAGGTTTCTGAAAAATTACTGGTACATTGCACATCGTATATCTGGAAAGTCTCAATGTTTCAGTGTTACGTACTTGTAACAAATACGAAAAATTCTGTGCTGTGTGGTTTGCATTAGCAGAGCAGTAACACAGCTGGAAGTCCCAAAAAGTGCGATCCACAAAGCATATAATATAAGACACATCAGAGTTTCAAAGTGGACAGATTGTTGGTGCACGTCTCTCCGGTGCATCTGTGACCAAGACAGCAAGTATTTGTGGTGCATCGCAAACCACGGTATCCATAGCCATGTTCACAAGAGGAAAGAACCACATCCAATAGGAGTAACTGTCGAGATAAGAGGAAGCTGTCTGACAGGGACGTCTGGAGAGGTGGGGACGAATGACCAGAAGCCATCGCTTAGACCATTACGCCACCGGGGAGGCTAACCGGGGTCCGTCGGCTTAACGAGCTCGTCCGAAGCACGGTGGATATTCAGTGACGTCTAACATTCGTCACTACTTAGGATCGAACCTGTGTCCTTTCCTTTGACAGTCAGGAACGCTAACCGATATGCCACCCGACTCTGAACTTTACACCTCTCTCCGCGGTGCAGCTTATGCAGCCACTGGTGCCGTATCACGTGTCAGACGCTAACGCAGTTTCATCTCCGCCCACTGGGACGCTGTTAAAAGAGCGAGAGTTGAACCACTGTTTCTTGTCCTCTGGGATATAGACAGTCTGCAAAAGTGTTTGTTCATTCGCTAAAGAGAACTGATGTGTGCGTATTATATAAATCTTCTAATAATACACTGGCGGAAAGTGAAAAAAGGACACCAAGAAGGAGACGTCTGATACTAACGAAATTTATACAGCATAATAACGGAATACAGAGGATAACGTGATCAAAACCTTATGGCAAAATACAGCTGTATTTGCTGGTAAACTGAAAAATAAAATTTCCATGTAACATGGTCAGTACGAGGTTGAACCGCCATGAACTGCGTCACACTGTGCAATTCCGGCATGGAGTCTGTCGTATTGATGTTGAATGTAAGTTTGGGGTATTGAGTTCCAAGCATCCTCAAACTGGGCGCGTAAATCGGGGATAGTCGTGGCTGGCCGTGGAGACCGGATAAGTCGTTGTCCCATAAAATACCACACGTGCTCAATGGGGGACAAATCCGGTGAACGTGCAGGCCATGAGAGTTGTCTCACACCCTGAAGTGCATGTTGCGTTGCACGTGCCATGTGTGGGCGTGCGTTATCTTGCTGGAAAACACCACGATGGACCGACCTTACAAATGGCACAACAACGGGCTGAATGATGTTGTTGATGTAGGAGGTGCTGTTTAACGTACCCGGTACAAACACTAGTTTTATACTGGAGTGATAGCTGATCGCTCCCCACACCAGGAGACCATGTGTAGGCCCTGTGTGTCGCTGGCGGATGCAAGAAGGGTGGAGACGCTCCCCTGTGCGTCTGCGAACACGCATACGGCCATCGGAGGCTCCCAAGCAGAATCTGCTTTCATCGCTGAACACGACAGATCGCCATTGCGTTCTCCAGTGCAGACGTTGGCGACACCACTTCAGCCGTTCCAGACGTTGGCGACACCACTTCAGCCGTTCCAGACGGTCGGCTGGAGTTACAGGTACACATGCCAGTGGCACACGTGCACGTAGTCTTGCATCCAGTAGACGGTTGCGGATGGTTCGCACAGTCACCGCAGGTGCAACGGCAGCTCGGACTTGCGTCGCAGTGGATGTTCTGCTTGACAACGCTGCTCTTCTTATGCGTCGATCGGTCCGCTCATCAGTCCGTCTGTGACTCCCGGTTCCACGTCTACTCGTGTGGTAATGTTCCTTAGACCATCTACACCACCATCGTACCACCACCGATACTTCCCGTCCAATTCGATTCGCAATACGACGATACGACCACCCGGCCTCGCGGTGTCCGACTAGACGACCTCGCTCAAAGTCCGATAACTGCTGAAATCGTACACGTCTTCCATGTCCAGGCATTGCAGCTTCTTCAGGGTCTTCGCACGTGTTCGTACGCCGACGACTGATTATATTCACTTCGCCGTACTCCTTAAATACCGCCGACAATAATTTACATATTATGCCGTGCTGTGTCGTAAGCGCTCACCGGTTGGACCCAAAATTAACATCACACCTACGTAAACTCGACCCCATTAACATATGTAAATTTCATGACCGTCCGCCAATTCCTTCTTGGTGTTCTTTTTTCACTTTCCGCTAGTGTATTTATCTTCACATAAGTTTAGCGAATTGAATATTTTATTAAGTGGGAAGTCCGATTTCTGGTTTTCTCATTGCACAGCAATTCCTCGTGACAGCTAACTACCTTCTATCGAAGGCAATACATTTTGAATATAGATTTTGTTTGTCTAAAAATTACAAACAGGTAGATTTACCTAATAAATACGCATCTTAGTGTAGGCCATCTGATAATTCCTACAAAGTGCTTGGGATTCTGTAAGCGTACCGCAATGTAAGAAAATGTTTATTCCCTGAAAAACCGCGCAGTTTTCGAATTCCATGACGACCATTCGGCTCGTGACATCATTGTAGCTGATAAATAGACTAATTAATACAAATTTTGAAGATGACAATCCGTTTTTTGGTGCAAACATGACAAGGATGATAAGTCAGATAATATTTGAAAACTTGAAAATTTCATCGTCCTGCAGCGGGAATCGAATTCGGGTCTCCCAGATAGTGCCCAAACCATCACAGGATTCGCTAGCAAATCCTGTGATGGTTATATTAAAATTAAACGGAAAATTGACACTTGGTCGTGCTGGGTGGTGAAAGGGTTAGCATGCCCGAGCGCTATCTGGGAGACGCGGTTCGATTCCCGCTCCTTGACGACGAAATTTACAACTTTTCGGATATTATCTGACTTACCATCTTTGTCATATTTACACCAAGAAACGGATGGTAATCTTCAAAATTTGTATTGTATGGTGTAATCCCGTTTTCTATTCAGAATAGACTAATTAATAATATAAACACCAGGTACGTCTCTTCGGAACACTTGGCGTCACAACAACGTCTGCATTGTTGCGTCATCACTTATCGATCAATTCGTGTGTACTCTCGCGATGTCAAAATGATTGCCTTCTATATAATAGCACGACATAACTTTCAGATGTCAAGGTGATCGCGTGCAAATTTAAAAACGTTGGATTATTAATGACCCGAGTTCTGTTTTTCCGATCTACAAAATTCGAATTAAATTATTAATATTACAGAAAGTTGAGTTTGCACGTGATCACATTGAGATGTCAAGGTGATCGCGTGGTAATTTAAAAACATTGGATTATCAATGACTCGAGTTCTATTTATTCCATGCACAAAATTCGAATTAAAATCTTAATATCGCGGCAAGTTGCGTTTGTGTATTATGTGACGTACTACAGAGGTGAAAACATGTGTCAAGACGACAAATCTGCAGCGAGTTATTCTGTCCGCGTATCTCAGTTGGGAGAGCGACTTACTCCGGAGTGAGGGGGGACACGGATTTGATTTATATCGCCGAGAAACTTGTGTTTTCACAATTAATTTAATTTAGCACAATTCGAATATTAATATGTATCCTTTAATTATTTTTGTTTTACTGTTTAATTGAACTAGTATTCCGAGTTTAGTGCTGATTATATTATACATTTTGCAAAATATCGATCAATCTAAACGCTTTGACCTACGATAAAAACTGTAATCTTGCGGTGTCCAAGTGAGCAATATTGCATCTAAAAGCAGATGTCGCCGCAACAGCACACTGTCGAGAATTTACATAGTATCGATTTGTAATACCAAATATCGCATTGTTTTGTAGAAAAAGCTTCGGTATGAAGCTTTAAATTTAACTTGGGATAGGACAGTCTAAAAGAAGCCGTGAGCGGAATAAAGTGTGTCGGAGAACAAGGAACTTAACGCGAAAAATCAAAGCAAAAGTTGTTAAGGTAAGTTTACACGAAAATAACTGGACTACAAGGAAAATTGTTAAACAACAACAAATATTTCGCTCAGAATATTTATCGCAAGGTCTTTTGAAAAACGGAAATAAATAGCATATCATTTTTAGTTCTAACTTGAATGAGTTCTTATTATATACAGTAGTGGTCAAAATTGTGGAAACCTTCTGTAAAAAGTGTATTTTTGAGGTTTGATGGATCATAACACCAATTTTTTTTTTGGTAATACCATAAAATTATACATCAATGGAAAGATAATTTCATCAAAAATGTAATGCATCAAAGTTTGCTCAATTTTCTGTATTCTATGAAGCGTTATAGCCAACTAACCAGAAAAAAGGAAGCACAACTTGCTTAGGTAGCTTTCCTTCATTTGAATGTAGCCAATGAGCATGAGTGTTTAGAGAAACAATCAGGTGTCATCTTGTTTTGGCAATAAGCCAGCCAGGTCACAGTAGGATTCAGCTATGGATGTCATGTATTGCAGCTAAAAGAGGACATTTGTTAGTGTGTTCTGTGATTGCAATCAAGCTGGTTGGGGTTTTTTTGTGTTCTTTTATTTAGTGATCTTGCAAAACGTAATAAAATTAAAGAAATGGCGGAAAAGAGTTGACTGGTCCCCACAAAGCAAAGTAAAATGGTACTGTTAAGTGAACAAGGCTTCAGTTATGACGAAATTAGAAGAATTATGGGGAAAACTTAACCAAAGGTGGCATTTCTAAAATTTTTAAGAGGTATAAGGAGACTCAGTCATTACAAAACCAGATTAGTAATGGCAGGAGAAGGTGCACAACAGCAAGTGATGATAGAAAATATAAGAGACCGTGCCTAGGTGACAGAAAGAAATCATCTGGGTGTACCCAAGATGAAATGGCGCAATGTAATGTGAAGTTGAGTGCAAGGACTGTTCGGCGCAGACTGCAGGAATTTGGTCTAAAAACTAGAATTGCACGAAAAAAGTCATTTTTATCGCTCAAACAGAGGTTGAAAAGACTAAACTGGGATAAAACCCATGTTGACTGGACAGTGGAACAATGGGACAGTGTTATTTAGAGTGATGAGACCAAAATCTTCTTGTTTGGTAGTGATGGCAGAAAATACGTAAGGAGAAGAATCGAAGAAGATGTACACTTGATTGCATTACGTGTACCATGAAACACCTAGTTAATGTTATGATATGGGGTTGTATGACATCAAAAGGTGTGGGCAGAATTTGCGTGATTAATGGGAATATAAATGGCCAAAAATACGTTAATGAAATACTTGAGCCCAAACTGAAGCCTTCCGCACGCGATCTTTCCCGAGATAATGAATCATTTATATTTCAACAGGATTCAGCTCCATGTCATGTTGCTGTTGTGTGCAAAAAGTGGTTTCAAGATATTCATATTCCACTGCTGTAATGGCCTAGGAATAGCCCAGACCTTAACCCCATCGAAAATCTATGGATCCGACTAAAGAAACTTGTTAGTCAGAAGCAACCCAGCAACAAACCCCAATTAATACAAGCAATAATTCAATCTTGGTTTCACATTATAACAGCTTCAGAACTAAAAAACTTGGTTCACTCAATGGGAAAGCGTTGTAAGGCCGCAATTAACGCTAAAGGTTACCCAACTAAGTATTAACTGACATGGTGAGAAGTTTTGTATATCTCATTTTTTCTATGTGTTTCAATTTTCTCCATTATAACTGTTGTTCTAATACAAAATCCTTCATAAATGTTATTGCATTACATTCTTGATGAAATTATCTTTCCATTGATATATAAATTTATGGCATTACTCCAAAACAAAGTGGTGTTATGTGCCATAAAACCTCAAAAAACACACTATTTCCAAAAGGTTTCCGCAATTTTGGCCACTACTGTAAGTTATTACTATATCTCCTATCGAAAATCGGCGTCTATTTGATTTGGTTTTCAATCCGCTTCAATTAAAAATTTTACCGTCTTAGGACGGAAAACATTCCCTATATTAATATTTATTTAAAGCTTAAAAACAACCGCCTAGGACGGACTATAGGCTAGCAATTATAATAATTGCTTACTCAGCTTCTGTACTCAAACATAATTCTCTTAAAGCACCTAAGGCTATTATGTACACTTGCTGTAATTTGCTAAATTAAAGCAAACGAAATCAACATATGATTATCATACTGTCAATAATCAAATTATGGAAACTAAAAAAGTTCAGGTGTTCTATCCTGTGTGAAGATTAATCTCCAGGGCTCTGACCTAAAACACATGTAACGTTTCTTAAGGGCTTCCCATGTTTATCGGCATAACCGAGAAGGTGTAAGCGTAACTCTGTAGATAACTCGTATATTGCCAGCGGCATTTTCCGATAAATTCATCCATGGCGAAAAAGAACAAATCTACATGTTCTGCTTCATGCCACTTTACCGATGGTTTTTCCACTATCGAACCTTAAGTTCGAAAATTCGACCTCCTTTTCCAATATCTGTTCTGAACTCCTACGGAACACGCCTTTTCTTTGAAACTTTATTTTCTTCAGGCTACTCCAAAGCATTTCAGTAAAGATTAACAGCTTTGCTTCGAAAATTCACGATCCAAGACGAGAAAAATGGTTTTAATATATTCGGTAATGTTTCTACGCTCTTTGACTGTTTATGCAAAAATGATTGCAATGGGATTAGGTGAAACATTTTCAATTCAAGAGTCCAGTTTGAAATATATTTCGAACCGTGACCTCTTTAATTTAGGACATAACAGCTTAACTGAACCTATGAGTGTTTACTGTACTGTATACACTGAGTGGCCACTTTATTATGACTCCCTGATAGTTTTAAGCATATGAGCTATGGCTGCACGCTCTTGACGCCAGAGGGCGAGACTAGTATAAAAAGGGAAAGCTTAGTGCTTGTGGCAGTACTAGAAGTGATTTTGGGGTGACGAGATGGGTACAAAATGCGATTTGACGGACTTTCAACGTGGGATGATTGTAGGAGCTCGGAGCCATGGATCGAGTATCACCGAAACCGCCGCATTCGTGAAATGTTCCAGAGCAGCTGTTATTAAAGTGTTTAAAGACTGGACTGTCAGCCAAAGAACCGGGTCTCTACGTGCAACGTGTGGTCGTCATCGACTAGTGACTTCTCGGGCGGAACGGAGAGTGTCCTAACTAGTAACAAACAACAGAAGGGCAACAATGCAGCAAATTACAGACCATCTTAATCAAGGATCCCCTCAAAGGATCTCTGCACGCACTGTTCGCCGTACACTGCATCGGATGGGATATGGCAGTCGAAGGCCTGTTCGAATACCTTTGCTGTCTGCAGTTAGCAAGAGAAAGCGTCTCGAGTTCGCACAGGAGCACAAGGATTGGGCAATCGATAATTGGAAACAAATTATGTGGTCCGATGAATCACGTTTTCAGTTGCACCATGCCAATGGCCGAGTGAGAATTTGGTGGAAAGAGCACGAAAGCATGGACCCCAAAATGCATTGCTACAACCCTTCAAGTTGGTGGAGGCAACGTTATGGTTTGGGAAAAGTTTTCCTGGCATGCTTTGGGCCCTTTAATTCGTGTTGATCGACGTCTGACCGGCACATCATATCTAAGCATCATTGCGGACCAAGTGCATCCTGTCATGTGGATGGTTTATCCCAATGGCGATGGCTACTTTCAACAAGATAATGCGTCCAGCCATAGTGCTCGTATTGTACAGGATTGGTTTCAGGAACATGCTGGGGAGTTTACTTTGCTTAGGTGGCCCCCAAAATCTCCAGATTTCACCCCCCCATTAAGAAATTGTGGGATGAAGTTGAACGGGCCATCAGACAGCTGGATTCACAACCCTACAATCTCACACTCCTGGAAAATGCTATTCATCAAGCATGGTCTCAGATCCCCCAAACCACCTATCAACATCTCGTGGAGTCTATGCCACGAAGAATCGACGCAGTATTAAAGGTGAAAGGTGGCCCAACGAAGTACTGAGAGGGTGCTCATAATAAAGTGGCCACTCAATGTATACACTCATAGGTTAAATGAATGACTTGAACCCGCTAGACCTTCTCCACATAAGAAATTCTAAAGTGGAAAAGTTATAAATGATAATATTAGTTTTTTCATTCATTTTAATTTCTAGTAGTTTTTAGTTTACATTAACTTCGGTGTCACTTTGATTAATAAATTGCAAATTTCTACATTATTTCACCTGTATGCGCCAGATTTAAGAATAATTACTCTATATACCTGTGCAACGTTTAAGGATGGTAATTTCAGTATGCACCTTGGGTAGATGGACTAAAAATTCCCAAATATACAGTGAGCTATGTCAGGATATAAATTATATATTGTAAATCTCTCAAATGTGCTCAAAATGTAGACAATCAAGTAATATAGATTGTAGCGTTCCTTACTATTGTAAAGGTGTGTCTGTAGCTTTGAGAACAAACACTTCGTAAAAATTCCTCTTCTTATTCAGTCAATCTGAGATAAAGTCACTCAAATAAAGTTCTAGAAAGACTTACCTACATAATAACTACGCAAGCTTTCGTGCTAATACGATGAACACATGCATTAACCTGTTGAAGCATGATTCAAGAAACCTTTAAACCCTGCTTCAGAAGTAAACTGAAAACAAGTTAGTAAAATCATGCAATGTATTGATTATGACACGCTTTCCAACATACCAGAAATCATTACTCAAGTTATGAGGCTAATGGCTGTGGAATAAATCTCGCTTCTCTGCCCTGACCTTTGGCCTCATTTCGATGTTATTAAACAGAATTGGTTCAGCATACCTCCGGAACAACATACTAAAGATTTATCGCAATAGAAGCATTTTTAGTCAAGCTATGTGGATAATGGCTGTGGAATCAATCTCACCCCTATGTCCTAACCTTTGACCTCATTTCGATTATATTAAGCAGAACCGGTTCAGTACATTTCCGGAACAATATGATGAAGTTTTGTCGTAATCAAAGCATTTTTACGTAAGTTATGACGCATAAGGACGATGGGATGGATCCCGCTCCTATGTCTTGACCTTTGACCTGATTTCGTCCATTTTCAATAGGGTTCCTTCCCAAGTTGACCCTTACGACATACTAAAATTTCATAGAAATCGAACCATTTTTTCGCGAGTTATCGTACGGACGGACGGAGAGACAGACAGACAAAGTTGGTGCATATACGCTTTTTCACCCTACGTTTCGAAAGCGTAAATGAATTTATTCGCACTCTATAAGGCTAAAAACGTTAAAAGGCAAGATCTTTTCGCGGGCCACATTGGCCGCATCATCAGGGCTAAGAGTTTTTGCCAAAAGTACAGAAGCAAGCAGAAAGTTATATAGTCATAAATATTCCCAAGAGTCCATGGGTCACTTACGGGATTGCCAATTGCAAAAGTGCTCACCTTTCAAGCTTTCTGAATATTTATATGTATATCTTTCTGCTTGGTTCTGTACTTTTGGCAAACAGTTAGGCCTGATGATGCAACCAATGTGTCCTGTGAAAGATCTTGCCTTTTAACGTTTTTAGCCTTTTAGAGTGTAAATAAATTCATTTTTAGTTTACTTCTGAAGTTGAGCTTAAATGTTTTTCGAATAGTGCTTCAACAGTATAATTGGTTAATGCATAGGTGTATGACTTACCTACAGTTCGCTTTTTATATAAAATCGACCACAACGACCGTCTTCGCTGTCCACTCTGACAGCAGGCAGGACGAATGGCGTGCCGTTCCTGTTGAGACCTCCCAGAAATTGGTTGACAGTATGCCTCGAATTTTTGTCGCTGTCATACAAGCGAAAGGTGGACAGAATAACTACTAATTGCGATAGTAAAGCCAATTTTCCCAGAACATTGTGGTGTCTGAATACTTTTGATAATACAGTGCACAAAATGATGCGTAACAAGACCTGAGGGAAATAACTGCAAACTCATCGACGTCGGAGGAAAACTTATGGAATCAATCCGTAGGTTGCAAACAGAATCCGACAATAGCATACATTCGGAATATGCAAGTAAAATAAGAGCACGGTGCCGAGGTGGGAGTTATCAATGGAAACGAGGGACAGAATTATTAACCGTTTTCAAGAAGGAATATCAACAAGAGACGTGTGAAAAGATGGTTGCTCTTAGTCGGCGATCACCAAAATTTGGTTCAAGTACACTACTTATGACGAAGCCAATTTCTCCATCATTTTTACCCCAAGGGCAGGATTCGAACCCACAACTCTGGGCTCCGGAGCTCCGAGTGCAATCCACTATACTACACTGGCATGCACCCTCACTGCTATCTGCCTTTATCTCATGTGCGTCCTGCAGGGCAAGCACGTCACCTCTCCCCTCGGAGAGAGGGCCGGAGGCGGGGTCCACGGGTCAGGCGGGACCATGTGTTGCAGTAGGCAGTCATCCTATGAAAAATGTGCATTTGGGAAATGCCAGACAATTTGGTGTGTGGAACATAACATCACACTGACTCATCAAACAGAGGTCATCGATCATTCCCCGAATATAAGTGAGTCACGTGGGATTGGAATCTAGGGGGAAATCACCAGCTTTGCGTTATTGGGGCTCGAGCCCGGACTGACTTTGGACGACTATAGTGCGTCGCATAAATATAGAGACAGAACACATTCTCGAATAAAAAAGAAGCAACAACGAGCTGAAATGTACACCTCATATTTATAGCAAAAATAGCATGGGACACGCAGCTGCACAATAGTTCGACAGAAACATAACAATTCCAACGCCAAGTACAAGAAAAAAAACCCAGAAATACGCTGTCTCAAAAATATAAATACTTACTAGTTATGAGCACCTCCGGTACGAACAGTGGAGCCGTTGTTCCGAATAACACTGAAAACCCAATTGGGCATATGCTGTCCACCAAGTGATGTAAGTGTTCTGGGCGGAGTGCGTACCAGCTTCGTTCAATCTGCTCTTTCAATGCCACCACACTTGAGAATTGCCGTCCATTCGCATACACATCACGAGCTAGGATACCCCAGAGGTCCTCGATAGGGCTCAGATCTGGACTGAGTGCTTGCCAATTCATTACGGTCACATGATGAGTGTTAAACCAGCTTTTCGTTGATGCACACCGATGAATAGAGGCATTGTCTTGCTGGAACAGATAATCAACACCCGCTAGAGTTTCGGCAAACGGTAGAAAATGGCTGCTGAGTATGTCCTGATACGTTTCGGAGTTTTGCCTGCTTTGCAGAAAAGCGATATCCGTTGTCCCATTGAACACAAAAGCTCCCCAGACTTTCACAGATCTCCCTCCGTTCTGTCTGCTGAAGAAGGTGCGTCGCTCGCGTCGTAAATCATGCCAATAGCAGTTCCAACCGCCAGGGCCGTCCAGGTTGAACTTTTTCTCATCGGCGAAAATAGCTTTGATCCACTCGTCCGTCCAGTGATGTGGCTGCTTGCCCATAAGCTTCCTTGTGGCGCCGCGTGAGATGTGGCAGACGGCACATTTTACGGAGTACAATGTTGCGACTTTCCTTGATTTGTCGATAAACTGTGTCCTTTGAGACGGTGACACCAACAGTCCGAGAAACGTGACGTAGTGATAACCTTTGGGATGAAACTAAACGCATGATGGCACGATCATTTCGTTTGGTTGTTATTCGAGACCTTCCAGGCCGTTTTCTGGCAGTTAACGCACCGTGTTTCGATAAAGTCTTATAAATGACTGCCCTACTCCTCCCCATGGCTTTACAAATTTTCGCTACAGGCAATCCATTTGCTCTCAGTCTCCAAATCTTCTGCACCTCCTCACCAGAAAGTTGACTGTTGCGTGGCATTTCGGCAAATAAATGTCTGACGGCAGGTCCGCTGTCTTTTGTAGGCTGGACAGAATTACAGCCCATGCGCGTGCGTACAACATGCTAATTTGTACATCTCATTTGCATGTGGATACTTTACATAGTTGTCTTTATATTTATGAAACACCTAAAATTACACTATTTCACTTTTTGGTTTTCTTTTCACACAATCCGGTCAGCTCGACGAATCGAAACGTTTGTTGTAGGGTTATGTCTAATGAGGTACCACTTCAGCTTCCTACCTATTATCGCTTCCTACCTATTATCGCATTGCGTTCAAGGCGCAAAGTCCACTGTCTCTATATTTATGCGACGCACCTTAGTAGCAAACGCGTGGCTCTGACCAGCAGTTAAATAAACTCTAATCTGATGTTCAAATAGTGGGGCTTAATCGAGTCTGGAACAAGTATGGGGAAAAAAGTTAAAATATTTTGAACTTATTCCATCTCAGATGACCAAAGAAGAAAGTAAACGGCAACATGTGGTAAAGAAATGAAACTGTTGTTGGTGTTTGAATGTAAGAAAGAAAAACAGTCACACACAAAAATCTGTCCACTCATCTAGTCAAAGTAATTTCGATGGGCTTTAGTTTAATGACTGCCCATTCAGCAATATTTTGAATCTCTATTTATCTTCTTTAATCTTTACAGCAAAGTAAAATATCTCACTAGATAAAACAGCAAAGTAAAATATCTCACTAGATAAAGTCTAACCTCCATCAAAGCTCATTTCACTGCCAAAGGAAAAAAAGTCGTCTAGAAGAGAGGTTTCTGTCGTTTTTGAAAGTAATTTTGTTTGATTTCTTGATATCATCATCATCATTGTCAACCATTATCAATCCACTGCTGGACGAAGGTCTCCCCAAGTTTCCTCCACAACGGTCTGTCTTGTGCCAGTCTCCTCCATGTCACCCCTGCATACTTTCGAATTTCATCCACCCATCTCCCATGTGGTCTTCTTCTGGGTCTTTTCCTGTCCCTTGGAATCCAATCTAAAATTTCGGCTGTCCATCGATGATCTGTCCTTCTGGCAGTATGTCCAGCCCATTGCCATTTCAGGATATACCAAATAAGAAAAACTTTTTGTGAATGGTATCTGTTTCATTACTTGAAACAGAGCTCAAAACACATTTCTTCAAAATAAAATTTCTTACGCCAAGCCTTCTGAGATGTCATTGCTCCTTCCATTTTTAAATGATAAGTTTGAAAGTAATCATCCCGGAATTTTTAATTTTGATATTTCAGGCGAAATACACAGAGTTTATTCTCCAAGGCTTTGTATTTTTAATGTTTTTTTTTTTTACTTTAGTGAAAACTGACGGTTGTAAAGTATCTGCTTAGCAGAATGATCAACGGTGTTTAATTCATATTCAGTATAATCCAGAAACAGGTACATTTCTAGCTAAAAATACATTAAAACTGAAAATTTACATTCGTTCCATTTGGAATTCAGCGAGTATGTGAAACGAGAAATTCTTAGGATTTTCAAATGACAAAACACCCATAACGCACAAAACGTTTCAGATATGTATCAGTAATGTTACAATCTCTCATGTTCGTTACACTTTCAGAGATATCTTACAATTACGTTTCAGCAACATCTGTTTTGGAACATAACTCTTTCTACATTACGGTTACGTTAAATATAGCATTCACGAATACTACAGTTTTATGGTTTCCATTGTACATAATTGCTACCTTGATGTTACATTCCAGCGATATTTAAGATTTTTGATTTGGCGACGGCGAGGATGCGCTTGCGAATTTATGCCATTTCACCGAAGCACTTTCATAATCGTATTTCCATGTGCTACTGGGATATTATTTGGTGATACTGTCGTACTCCAGTTAGCTAGTTAGTTGATTTAATATTCCATCCTTGTTTTGTGATTCAAGATCATTTGAAAGTAAATAATTGTATTGATTGAAAAAACTGTTAAATTTTCAAAAGCATTTTATAAAATCTAAGTAGATTGCTGTGCTGTTGTATTAGTATACTATACCAGCATGTTTTTTACTTGAAGTTGAGAAACGTCATATTGGTAGGTATTTAGAGAAAATGACGAATTTGATTTTCTTTCCTTTTTTTACTGAAATATTGTATATTCCACATGTATAATAGAAATTCGACACCCTCATTTGGGACCGATTTTTATTTCATATTTTGTTATCAATATATAAACGCCGCCACTGTTCCCAATAAACAGCGGACTGCGTTGAACCTGTGAAAACTTAAACAACTCGTAATACGACTGTTGTTGCTTTTGAAACAGCTGTCGAGTGTAATACTTGTTATTGCGAGTTTAGAAAGTTAATTAAAATTATAATGTTCAACGTAGTAAATACTTAACAGTAATATGATCATGTCACACATATCTTTAAAACACGTAACAGTAATGTAACGAAGTTACAAATATCTTTCAAGTACGTAACAGTAACATGAAGTTTGTATGTTGAAGTTACAAAGACCTTTCACTGTAACGTATCGGTTATGCTTCAAAGTTATGTAAAGTTTGAGGACATTTTGACGTAACCGTAAAGTTTCTGAAACATTATTCTTACATTGCGCAACAAATCTGAAAAGTCTCAATGTTTCAGTGCTACGTACTTGTAACATATACGAAATATTCTGCGCTGTGTGGCTAAGTAACAGTAATATGATGATGTCACAAATGTCTTTCAAATACGTAACAGTAATGTAACGAAGTTACAAATATCTTTCAAATGCGTAACAGTAACATTAGGTCAGTATGTTGAAGTTACAAAGACCTTACGTACACTGTAACGTATCGGTTATGTTTTAAGTAACGTTTGAGGACATTTTGACGTATCGGTAAGGTTTCTGAAACATTAGGGTTACACTGCGCAACGTATCTGAGAAGTGTCAATGTTTCAGTGCTACGTACGTGTAACATATAGAAAATATTCTGTGCTGCGTGGGCTGTGAAACGTTTACAGTCGGTATTGTTAAATGAGACCTGGAAAATTTTCTTTTGCCGTAACTTTCCTAAAAACCGGCCGCTATGTGAACATTCGTATTTGAAGAGCGCAGAAAAGTTTGGGCACTGTCTAGTTCAGATATATCGGTCTCCTGAAAGTTTAATAGTCAATGAAGATAATCAGATTCACAAAGCACGGTTGATAACTTCACTCCTCTCCAACCACCAGCTTGCTAATATTGGCTGATAAATTTTGACTTTCGTTGGTTGGATTGTAGTTACTTATAGCAAGGATTTTGTACCAGTCCATGAACATCTCTTTGTTGATGATGGTTGAGTCACAGTTAAAGATGTCTTCTATATTAAGAAAACAACGTGGATTGGCAGTATTGAATTTTGCCCAGGCGGTGTATACTCTTTTTAAATCAAAGAACATTAAAAACTTTTATGGCAGTCCTAAGGCGTGAAAGGAGTGTGAAATCGAAACAGAAGATGTCTGTATTACGAAGCTTGTCAGGTTTAGAAGCTTTAAACCAATCATTGTGAATGATGTTTTTCCTGATATCAAGTAGTTCATATCTTAGTGAATGTATGCAGTGTATTTCGTTAAGGCAGGTGGAGATCTTTTTAGTGTTCACGATGTTTCGGGCTCCAGGTTTATCAAAGGTGCTTTTCATTTATCCGGATGCCCACCTTTGATTGCATCCATTGAAAAAAGATGGTAGAATCCCTATGTAAAGTACAGTACATAAGGCACTGGTCATGTATGGACACCTTGTTTCGTTAAACATGTATCACCATCCCGAGCTTCGCATCCAAATAAAAAAACACAATGTCTGGTGAGTCTGTGTCGTACATAACTAGTCCGAGAATGGTGGTAAACCCTTAAAAGTTTGGCAGATTGTTTTTTTATCGTTTCCCTGGTTGCAGTGGCCGGTTTCAAGCTGAAATTCTAAATGTGAGGTTTGATAGAAGAATGTTCCCATGCCATTTTTATCCGAAACAGATGAAAATGCGAAATTGACAGTATACGCGGTCGTATGGAAATAATAAGACCACCGACCTGATAATGGGAATAACCAGCCTTGGCCCGAATGACTGCGGCAAGGCGGAGTGGCATGAACGCAGTAAGGTCCTGGAAGGTTGCCCGAAAAACATGTGCCTATTAGGACTGCACCAGAGCACGGAAGTTTCGGAGATGACGTGGTTATGGGTCGGCACGTTGAACATGTCGAGTCAAATAGTCCCACAAGTGCTTTATGAGATTGAGGTCGGACGATTTCGACGGCCAAGGGAGAACGGCGACATCGCTCTCATGTATGT
Organism: Macrothele yani; assembly: GCA_039090855.1. Classification (NCBI taxonomy): domain Eukaryota; kingdom Metazoa; phylum Arthropoda; class Arachnida; order Araneae; family Macrothelidae; genus Macrothele; species Macrothele yani. The sequence goes on from CM076989.1 coordinate 121,928,164, forward strand.
GTAACCTGCTGCCACCACCGTACTAACATGACAGAGAGCATTGTTCTGTTGGTAGACACCATCACCGCCAAGGTAAACGTCCAGCATGAAGCGATGCATTTGTTCAGCAAGGATGGACAGGTCTGTAACGTATACTCTAGATTCACTTTAATTTTGATTTTACTATCTCTGGTTATTTTATTTTTCTATGTAAATTATCTTCTTACTGAACGAGATGTTATTTCTCCCGCTGAATGAGATCTGGCAATGAGTGTAAGTCATGACATGGTGGTAGCCAGTATAAATAGGCGCGTTCAACGATACCTAGTAGAGCTTTTTGTTGATGTGCGTAGGGAGAGCTTTGTTTCATGTGTAAAGAGATCTTCGTTATATGCGTAAGGAGAGCTTCGTTTATGTGAGTAGAGCTTCGTTCATGTGCAAGGAGCTACGTTTTATTGAGTATCTGTGTGACACGTGAAGTGTATGTTGGATCATATTAAGAGTTTCCCTAATAAAAAGTTGTTTTAGTAAGTACGTTTTTCTCAGTTCATAGTTTTGTCAGACCTCTGTCTGGCTGTTAGGTTTATTTCATTAAGTGTTATTAGTAACAACCAGAATAAGACTTTATTCATCTTAATTACTACTACAACATTACTACCAGTTATAAGCTTGTTCATTATTATTACTACATTACTAGCAGGAAAGTTTATTCATGATATAATTAATAACACAACAACCATTAGAAGAAGCTTAGAAGAAGCGTTATATTCATTATAAGGTAGCCATTGGCGTTCTGCAACCCATCCAATGATACCAGTGGTACCAGGTCACACTAGGAAACGATCCACCAGACAGCATACTACCACTACCGGCCTGTACTTGACCGACAAGGGTGTACCTGTGTTGGTTCTCCTGTGCCTGACGGCGTATCCACCACCTCTCGTCCCTTGTGGGGAGTAGGAACCTCAATTCGTCGGTGAAGGCAACCTTTTTACGCTCTTCCATTGTTCAATGACGGCAGTCCCTTGCGGACTTACGGCATCGTTGCCGATAGACCTGGGATGAAATGGGCACCGTGACGCAGCGTCGATTCCGGAGATTCATACGTAACAGGGTTTGCTCTATTGTTATCGGGGACACGTACTTGGGTGCCCCAGCGTTCATTTGCGTGTTCGATTGCTGCACTGTTGCGCATCGATTGCCTTGGTCGACGGAGGCTTAGTTCTCCTCTGGGGTCGATGTCCGTTGGGGGCTCCGCAGTTATGACGTCGGGAGGTAGTCGGTGTGCCAGCGGTTCATTTTAGGTGCACCCTTATTACAACACCTCGCGAACAGTCCACGAAGTCTACTGTTTCTTAATTGCTTCCAACCTAGACGCATTAGTCGATGATCATTACTTTGGGAACGTCCGTCAAATCACTACTTCTGCTCATTGTGATCACGTGAAATACAATGGCTCACGTGCCCTGACCAGCCGGTTACATTTCTATGTGGTCGGCCATGTCACGTGCACTAATATGATCATCCCCGGAATCACGTGCACTGTGTGACTCCGGGGGTGGTCATATTATTCTGATACGACTGTGTAAGCATCAGTTTTCTCATTGAGATTCTACGTAATTGACCGTATACACACCAATTTTAGCTGTTATATTCCAACAATTACCTAGACCACCGCTGATGGTCTAGATTATTGGTGGCGACGAATCAACCAAAGCATCCCGATGCGAAGAAGCTCCATAAGTATCCCGACATTGTGTATGCTCTCAATCTTTCATACATGGTTCATAAAGACTCTTAATGAGACAGATATTATTGTTATAATTGCCTCTTTAATTTTATATTCCTGGTGTACTCGTCAGCCAATTGCGTTTTCAGTTATTTCTATTTGGCTCAGGTACATGCGTCTCTTGTTCGTACTATGAACACCTGATTGACTTTGAGCAAGGAATGACTGTTGAGATGTAAGAAGCTGGATTTTTGTACTGAGAAATGTTCACTCGTTTGGTACGAAACGTCAGTACAGTACTGAGAAATGCTTACGAAACGCCAGTACAAAACTGAGAAATGTTCACTCGTTTGGTACGAAACGTCAGTACAGTACTGAGAAATGCTTACGAAACGCCAGTACAAAACTGAGAAATGTTTACGAAACGTCAGTACAGTACTGAGAAATGTTTACTCGTTAAGTACGAAACGTCAGTACAGTACTGAGAAATGTTTTTGTACTGAGAAATGTTCACTCGTTTGGTACGAACGTCAGTACAGTACTGAGAAATGTTTACGAAACGTCAGTACAGTGCTGAGAAACGTTCACTCGTTTGGTACGAAACGTCCGTACAGTACTGAGAAATGTTTACGAAACGTCAGTACAGTTCTGAGAAATGTTCACTCGTTTGGTACGAAACGTCAGTACAGTACTGAGAAATGTTCACTCGTTTGGTACGAAACATCAGTACAGTACTGAGAAATGTTCACTCGTTTGGTACAAAACGTCAGTACAGTACTGAGAAATGTTCAGTCGTTTAGTACGAAACGTCAGTACAGTACTGGGAAATGTTTTGTACTGAGAAATGTTCACTCGTTTGGTACAAAACGTCAGTACAGTACTGAGAAATGTTCAGTCGTTTGGTACGAAACATCAGTACAGTACTGAGAAATGTTTACGAAACGTCAGTACAGTACTGAGAAATGTTTACGAAACGTCAGTACAGTACTGAGAAATGTTTACGAAACGTCAGTACAGTACTGAGAAATGTTTACGAAACGTCAGTACAGTACTGAAAATGTTTACGAAACGTCAGTACAGTACTGAGAAATGTTCACTCGCTTGGTACAAAACTTCAGTACAGTACTGAGAAATGTTTTGTACTGAAAAATGTTCACTCGTTTGGTACGAAACGTCAGTATAGTGATGCGAATGTGGCGTCAATGGATAGGTGTTGCCCGGACACACAGAAGTCCTGCAAATGAAAATACTGTTTACGCAGACTCGGTTGACACATAAGCACTAAGTACATTCATTTCCTTCACTGACAATCAGAATATACGCTGCCTTACAGAGAAAATGCCACATCACCGAAGACGTGAACTTAGCGACATGCAGATTGCAGGGTGGGTGCTCACGTACAGGTTCTGCAAATGATTGCATTTGCACGCCAATCGCACAAGCGGCACGCGGAGTATAAGCGGACAACCAGTGCCTGAGGCTATGAGTCGAGACGTCGTCACGGCGGTGAGAAGTGAGTGGTTTTGCTCTAACCGAGTCTGGAGAACGAACAAAGGTTGCCAATGTCGTTAAGATGCCGTCGTACGCGATTCCATCAAACGGATGAGTTCACGAGAGGTGTCATCGTAAGCCATTGTACCACCGGATGGCCCTTGCGTCGTATATCGGACGAAACGCATTGTGATGCCACAACCGTCGGTCGCATTCGGAGACAGTGGTCCCTGGAGGGTTCTGTGTAACGTCGTAGGGGGACCGAAGCACGGAGACGGACGTCCGAGTGCACCGATTGTCGCATCCCACGTCATGCAGTAGTGGACATACAGGCCACAACGGGTGACATTTTGTGGTGTGTACGCGGAGGCTTGGATGCTCCGATACCGACGCGGACAGGGTTGCGCCGATTGGCTGCATGTGGTTTGCTGTCCAGCCGTCCGTTGCGAAGGCTACCCTTAACAGCAAACCATCGTCGTCACCGCTTGGCGTGGTGTCGCTCCAGAGCTGCGTGGGGAGCCGAATGAAACAGTGTGGTGTTCAGCGACGAATCGCGGTTCTTTCTCACCACCGATGATCACTGTGTGAGTGTCTGGAGGCGACGTGGCCAACGGGCGGATTCCTCTGCCATTGTGGAGCGCCACACGGTCCGGCAACGTGGAATCATGGTGTGGGTTGCCATCAGCGCTAACAGCTGCTCACCGCTAGTACGCATTACAGACACATTGACGGCACGCCGCTCTGTTGACGATGTGCTGCGGCGTGTGGCACTACCGTATCGGCAAAGACCACAAAAACGATTTTTCAACTGTATAACGACCGGCCGCATGCCTCTCGGATCAGTCTGAATGCTTTACACGGTGTGCGGATGCTTCCGTGGCCAGCACGATCCCCCGACCTATTGATCATCGAGCATCATTGGGACACAATTGGACGTCGGTTGAGTATGCTCCCACCCCCGCAAAAGGAAGATGAACTGTTGACTCAGATCAACACCACATGGTCCACAATACCCCAGGACTCTATTCAGGCTCTCGTTGCCTCGATGCCACGTCGAATTCAACGCTGTGCCTCCCAAAATATGGGCAATAGTCCCTATTGATCATCCTGTATATTCGGCCACTTGAGCCTTGTCCGTATGTGACAATTAAATCATTTGTTCAGGACCTATTTGACTATCTGTGTTTGAAGTTTGGTCTATTTTCGAGCATTCCTTCATGGTGTGACATTTTTTCTGTCAGGCAGTGTACACATTACATCTTAAAAGTTTTACCCTGGTAGCTCCCGGTAAAGTTCAGCTAGTTAATGGATATATCTGAATATCATTATGCATTATGAAACAGTGACTTTAATTACGCAACTTAGGTAAGCATAATATATTAAGACTTCAGAGAAGCAATTAAGTACGAACTTTCTGATCGGTAAAAGAAATCCCTCTCACAGCCCCACCTATTCATTATTACTAAGAAATTACGCTTCTACACTCCACCCTCTCAGAGAAGAGAAACAGGCTTCTGTTCTAGAGTACGGAGAAAATATCCCCAACGTCGTGAACAAGGGGAAGTAAATCAGTTAGCGGTAAATGAGCAGTAATTTACGTGAGAAAAACTCTTCTTCAGCAGGTGCAGAAAAGACTCCATACTCCGAACACACTAAAAAACTTGCTGCGTGGAAGATCATAAATTGGACCCACTCCTAAGAAAGAACGGAAGAAAAGAATAGGGAGTCGAAGTCAGAAGCTTGTCGGAGACGAAACAGTGAGCATCTCCCTTGGGATATGAGTAGAAAAAGGGAAAAATTATGCAAAATATTACGGGAATGCAAACAAAGTCCTATATACTCCACTCTCCTTTGGAGGTATTTAAAAATGTACATAATCTCCTTTAATTAGAAAAAGAAGTTTTACTTCGGATTTAAGTCGTTTTCTTTTCTTTCCTGCTCCCATGAGTAAAAGAGTTGCAGCCTCTCAGCGTCAATGCAATCTTCTTTCAATCTCCTAGCGGCCATGGAATCTTCATTCAATGTCCTTACGTCCACGCATTCTTAATTTCATGCAATCTTTTTTCAATCTCCTAGCGGCCATGAAATTTTCATTCAATGTCCTTACGTCCATGCATTCCTAATTTAATCTCCTAGCGCCCATGCGATCTTCGTTCAATCTTCCAGCATCCATGAAATATTTATTCAATCTCCAAGCGTCTATGAGATCCTCCTTTAGTCTTCAAGTGTCCATGAAATCATCATTCACACTCCTGGTGTCCATGCAATCTTTAATCATTATCCTAAAGTCTATGTAATCTTCATTCTATCTCGTAGCGTCCACGCAATTTTCATTCAGTCCTGTAGCATCTTCACAATCCTCATTCGATCTCCTAGCGTCCATGGAATCTTTCGTTCAATCATTTGCCGTCCATGCATTCTTCATTCAATCTCCCAGAGTCCATGCAATATTCATCCCATGTTTTAGCGTCAATGTGTTCTTCACTCAAATTTCTAGCGTCCATGCAAACTTCATTCAGTTTCCTATCGTCCATGTGATCTTAACAAATTTTAAGGATTTGACGTAATCGGCATCCAGTACCAAACAAACATGAAAGCAAATTTGGCGTCCGTGCCAAAACTATATTCCCCATCTTTTGCTCTAAAAACTGATATCCAGTGACTTCCTTGTAATTCTCACACTGCCAAAGGTTAATGCATTATTAAAAGCGCTCTCAGTATCTCAGCAGCATTGCATGAAAATAACGCTCTAAACGCTTGCTTCCCACCATTCGTCCGATATGAGCCCTGCTTCGAATCCTGGTGGGTCAGGGATTCCTGCTTCTTTCCATAGAGCCAGTGGCTTTACATTAGGAACTAGCGATTGCTATTGCCCATTGAGCTGCTCAGAGGGCTCGTTAAACCCCAAATAGAAAAGAAATGGAGATCAGGAATATTTTGAAATGCCCTTTTTAATACAAATTTGTAAGATCCGTTTATTGGTGTAAATCGGACATGGGTGTTAAGTCATATTTACACCAATCAACCTATTCACATCTTCCAGATTTGTATTGTACACTGGTGTAATACCAATTTCTTTCATTGCCCTTTTAAAATTAAAATATGAGCAGTAGCAGCAGTAAGACGTAGAAGACTAAAACATTTCCTCGGACGACATCCTCTAATGCATGTTTCCAAGTGAAGGTTATACTGTGAGATCAACTAGGTAGAAAGTAGTTCAATTCGTAGATCTCTTGTTCAGCGATTCACTCGAATTGCACTGAGTTTCATCAGTTAATGAAAAGCACAGAAAAAATTGCGATAACTCAAAATCCAATGATGAAATTTGTTGTAAACCTATATCATGTCGTACATTCAAGAAAACCCCTAAAACATTTCGTACGAAACACTTCATTCTGGAAAAAATGACCACATACAGAACCAGATTGAAGGTAAGGTGTCAAAATTAAATACGCAAAGTACCTCAATAGAGAGTGTGGTCACCCCTCACAGCAATACAGATATCACAGCGATGTTTCAAGGTGTTTGGTGATAGTACTTGGTAAATCGATAGGCAACAAAGACCATTGTTTGTAAAAGGTTGGTGTAAGCTCCTCCAGGGCTTGCGGATGGGTTTAAGGGTCGCCACACGTCACCCTACATCATCCCAGACGTGCTCAATCCAATTACGTTAGGGAGACCAGGTTGGCAAATCCTAATCGACAGTGGTCTTCTCTTGAAGATATTGTTCTACCAACATCGGTCGGTAATGACCAGTGATATCGTCTTGTAGAAGAAGTGCATCTAATGTATGTATCTGTGACATCTTCATTCGGAAGAACATATGGTCCAGGACATCATCTCTATTGCTTGAGTATCCATGATTTCTCTTGGAAGGACGTACAGGTCTATGCGTCCACCTGCCACCCAAACCAGTATGCTACCACCACCATACGTATCCCTTTCATGGCTCATAGAGGGATTATATCGCGTCCCTGGCTTTCTCAAGATCAAAGAACGCTTGGAATTGCGCTGAACAGTAAAATTGAACACATCTGTGACGATTCTGAACTCAGTTGTCTTCAAGTGTTTTTGACGTAAAGTCTTTGCCCATTTTAAGCGTTCTCCCTGTGGAGAGGCTAAGAGACATGCATGAGTGCGGGTCGTCAAGCATAAAGATCTCCTTCATGAATCTTTGTTTTTGCAGTGGAAGCAAATACTGCCGGTCCTGTAGCTACAGCAAAGGCAGATTGCAGCTGTGTAGTTGGAGTATCCATACTTTTCCACCGGGCAGTTAATAGGGGATATCGGTCATGCTCGGATACTGCAGGTCTGGGCCTTCCTTTGTTGAACCTACCACAAGCTAACTGCGTATTTTGAAATTGATTCCACAGTCTGGGTACTACAGAAATACTCACATGCAGCCATCTTGCAACTTCCACCTTACGTTTACCTTTCTCGAGTCTTTCGATCGCTGGACCTCAGTTCTTCTGTTAATGAGGCCTCGCAGCCACTACTGTAATTCTGCTATTTCAAAATCCTTTCTTTATACTCCGCAAACTACGAGAAGCACACCGCCGGAGCAGCCCCATTTATCGCGCGATTCATTTGCATAAATTGATACCATCTCCACTCATTTGCATTCGATACCCTGACGCCTCATTACGTTTCACGTGAAATACCCAAATTTCGTGCATCTGCAACACTTAAAAAAATAATCCTGATTTTCATGCTCTTTCCTTATTTGACGGAAACCAGGGTGTTATAAATTTTTTTTTAAATTAAGCTGACAGGCCTTAACAAAACTACAAAACACAAAACTAAGCACAAGAGAAGGAAAAGTTCAATTCTCACGAAACTTGGAGCATGCTTGATACGAGGGTCGATTTATAAGTAAGGTCTCCTACCGCGTAGCGTCGCTAGTAGTTGGGGTAGAAAAACTTTTGCACATGCGTTCGGCAGACGCTACTGTGTATCGCAAACGAGCATAGTTTGAGTTCCCTGTTTGACGTCCTTGAATAATAGCGTTCGTTAGTCACGACTGCTAGTTCCGAGTTACATATACAGTATATATATATATATTTTTATTATTGATTGAATGTCTAATAAACTATTTATTGCACTTTGGGTGACATATACAGGCAAACATACGTAGTTATCGGTCTTGGGTAGCACATGCAGCATGAAGTCATACATTGGTCCTGGGTAACACATACATGATTATAGAAATACAGTATCATGCGACACAAGAGAGTATAACAGTTATGCAAGGTAATAACATCATCAAAGGACAGATTGAACATGTAATACAGAGATAACATGTGCATATTGAAGTCCTACACTGGTCCTGGTGAACACATACATGATCATAGAAATACAGAACATGTATTTCTATGATCATGTATGAAGAACATGTAAGAGAGTATGCCATAGCTTCAAAGGACTTAGTGATCCAGCGCCGAAAGACAAACACAAACATCCATTCATCACGGGATTCGAACCCGGAACCAACTAAGGTGAACGGTCACAAGCCAGAGCCTAATACCACTGCGCCACCAGGGGGCGGCTTCCTTTTTTTTTTTTTTTTGGAAGTTTAACGACCACCACGAGCAACTCAATGGGCTATATGCAGTCGCCCGACCCTAATTTAGGATCACTGCATGGTCCCAGGGAAGTGAGAGAGCCAGTGCCGTAATACAAACACAACATCCATGCGTCACCGGGATTTGAACCCGAACCCTTCACGGACGAATGATCATAATCCAGCGCTTAAACCACTGCGCCACCAAGGTGGCCCGATTTATTAACACATATAAAACAGCAATCAGTAATAGAGCTTTTGACAGTAGAAGGTTGCGCGCCAATCAAAATTACCACTGGCGACGAATCCTGGGTTCATCATTATGACCAAGAAAACAAGGCAATCCATGGAATATCATCTTCCAGGTTGTCCTAACGTAAAAAAAAATTAAAAGAGTTCCTTCAGCACAGAAAGTCATGTTTACCTATTTTTGGAATGCAAGGGGCATGATTTATATTGAATTAATTCCAAAGGTATTGTAAAACCTTACGAGCACTCTAGCAACACATCCGCAGAATAACGCCTGAAACGAGACTTTTCTTTTGCATCACAACAACGCAAGGCCACATTGCAGTCGACAAACGATGGAAACGGTGACAAACCTGAAATTCACACTTGTTCCACACCCTCCTTACAGCCCAAACGTAACACCGTCCGACGTTTGGTAGTTTCCAAAATTGAAAGAGATGTTGAAAAGCCAACCTTTCTCATCTGATACCGAAGTTGAAGTTGCTGTGGCCAAATGAATCAAAAGTAAACGACAAACTTTCTTCATGGATGGAATGAAAAAGTGGATAGCTCGTTTGGAACAATGTGTAGCATTTAATGGTGACTATGTTGAGAAATAAGGATGGAATGTTTAAGAGAAATAAACTTCTTCCATTTTGATACCACTTTCATTATTTTAATTTGTCAAAAACTTATTTTTATACGAATAAAACTTATTTTTGTACGACTGGAGTCCTTACTAATCAACCAACTGTATTTGTATACGATTGGAGGCCTTACTAATCAATCAAACTTATTTTTATACGATTAAAGGCCTTACTAATCAATCAAACTTATTTTTATACGATTGGAGTCTTTACTAATCAACCAAACTTATTTTTATGTGATTGGAAGCTTTACTAATCCATAAAACTTATTTTTATATGATTGAGGACTTACTAATCAATCAAACTTATTTTTATATGATTGAGGACTTACTAATCAATAAAACTTATTTTTATACTACTGGAGTCCTTACTAATCAACCAAACTTATTTTTATACGACTGGAGGCCTACTAGGCCTACTAATCAATTAAACCTATTTTTATACGACCAGAGGCCTTACTAATCAATTAAACTTATTTTTATACATATGGATCCTTACTAATCAATCAAACGTATTTTTATACGATCGGAAGCTTACTAATCAATCAAACTCCTTTTTAAACGATTGGAACCTCACTAATCAATCAAATTTATTTTTATACGATTGTAGGCCTTCCTAATCAATCAACGCTCGTGCGCTTGCAGATACCAGTTGTGTTAGTTATGTTAAACGAAAGCTACGCACACCGGAATAAAAATTAGTCACCCCAACAAAAATGAGAGTACGAAGTTACCTGTTGCACAGAGGGTGCGGTGAGAGCATTGTTGTGAAAAAAATACACTGCTGGCTACCCAAAATGCAACACCAAGAAAGAAGCATCTGATTGGCCTGAAATTCGCAGCATGCGTTGCCCGCAAGAGGACATGCAAACGATTAGCATTGCAGGGCATATGCAAATCATGTGCGCCCGTCAAGCCACCGAGAAGCACTGTAAGAAGGGTGCACAGAAGGCGTGGTATAAGTAGTGGAAGTGTGTTGTGTTGCCGGACCTGGGCTAGGAAAGCTTCCTGATGCCTCGTCGCAGAATACGGCAGTAATTCCAGCACGTTTCGGAGTTCGATAGAGGACGAATAGTGGCTTATCACGACAGCGGTTTATCGTACCGAGACATCGGCGCCCGTGTGGGACGACATGCAGCCACAGTGATGTGAGTATTGGATTCGGTGGGTGCAGGAGGGACGGACGGACCGATGTGAGCGATTGCCGCAGCTGCGGCACACCACCGAACCAGAAGACCGGCATGTTGTTTGGCGGGCATTGACGGCTCGCACAGCCACATCACGAACGTTAGCGCCCTATTTAGGGTGTGTTGCGCAACATCCTGTCAGCACGTGCCGTTCGACGTCGTCTGCAGGAGCGGGGACATATCGTACGGCGCCCATTGCTCCGATTACCATTGACGTTACACCACCGGTGAGTGCGGTGACAGTGGGCCATTGAACGCCGCACCTGGATTACGGAATGGCACGACATTGTCTTCTCCGACGAATCCCGCTTCTGCCTGCAACACCACGATGGTCGCATCCGCGTGTCACGGCACCGCGGTGAGAGACTGTATGACGCCTGCATTATGCATCGCCATACCGGTCCGTCGCCTGGCGTTATGGTTTGGGGCACAATTGGATATTACACCCGCACCCCTCTGGTACGTATCGCCGGTACACTCAATAGCCACCGCTGTCCGACGTTTTGGAGCCTGTAGTCCTCCCTTACCTGCTGTACCTGCCAGCGGCCACATTTCAACAGGACAATGCGCGACCGCACGTAGCACGCATCGTGCAACAATTCTTCACGGCCCACCAGGTTTCACTGCTGCCGTGGCCCGCTTGTTCTCCCGATATGTCGCCCATCGAACACGTCTGGTCGCTGATCGGCAACCGAGTGGCCCGCAAGCACCACCCGCGGCTACGCCTGATGAACTGTGGCAACGTGTGGAAGCAGCCTGGACCGACATACCCCAAGCCCACGTCCAAAGCCTCTTTCGTTCGATGCCACGTAGTGTAGCGGCCGTTATTGCCAGCCATGGGGACCACACGAACTGTTGATGTCTGCGTGTTCCGCAATTCGCACGGTCCTGTAAGCTCAATCGTTTCATCTTTGTATCTGTTGTTGTGTGTCCAGTAAATCTGGCTTTGCTATCTCGTGTCCTTCTTGGTGTTGCATTTTGGGTGGCCAGCAGTGTAGAACTGGCGTGGTGTAGAGGATAGTTTTTGTCTGGTGAAGTTGTGAGCAGCAACGTGTGTGTTGAATTTATTCTGCAATATGGGTCGTAAAGCAGACGTTACTGAATGGCATAAATGAGCCATCGTGTTTGGCCGTGCCCACGGATATAAAGTTGGTAAAGTCGCCTAATTTTTTGGTGTGTCAAAGAGTACTGTCGAGCGGGTCTACAAACTGTGGTGTAATACGCAGCCAAATGAAAATCGGTGACGTAACTGTGGCCGCAAAACGATTCCCACCAGCAGGGACCGCCGCCATGTTTCATGCCTAATAACTGCAAATCGGTTTCAAACCAGGCAACAATTTCTCCAAAAAGTCAATGAAAATCCACTCTAACCAGTTTCCAAAAGGACATTGCGACGAGAACTGCATGCGATGGACATCTGGAACAAAAGAAAACGGAAGAGGGTTGGTTCTTTTAACAGCAAGTCACAAAGTCGCACGTTATCAATGGGCTCAGAGGAACCGAAACTTTACTGAGGAGGATTGGAAACGAGTAATTTTTTATTTTTTTATTGGGGATTTAACGGCCACCGTGAGCAAAACAATGGGCTATAAGCAGTCGGTCGTCCCTAATTTAGGGTCAGTAGTTCCAGGGAAGGGAGAGAGCCAGTGCCATAAGACAAACACAACATCCATGCCTCACCGGGATTCGAACCCGGACCCCTTTCGGACGAATGATCAGAGGCCGTCGCTTAAACCACTGCGCCACCGGGACGGCAACGAGTAATTTGATCTGACGAGTCTCTTTTTTTGTTTGTACTCCAATGATGGGAGGTGACGAGTGCATCGTAGGCCCAATGAAGCCTTTAATCATCATTGTGTCGAAACTGTTGTTCAAGCTGAAGGGGTTACTGTGATGTTTTGGGGATGATTTTTGTACCACAAAATGGGCCTTCTCGTTGCAGTGACGATGAATTTTATTCAGCATGCATACCGCCGCATTCTGAATGATGAAATTTTACCCTTTGCCCTACATCTCCAAAAGCAGCATCACGTTGCCACTCCTGTCTTCCAAGACGACAATTGAGGTGTGCGCAGGGCTAATACTGTCAGAATGGTACGACAAACGGTTAGAAACACTGTCTCATATCGATTGGCCCGGCTAATCTCCAGATTTAAATCCCACTGAAAATCTATGGGATCATTTGGAACAGAAGTTGAAACGCCGGAACAAACACCCACGTACTCTGGTGGAACTTCGGGACCAGTTGATGCGCGAGTGGCTGCAAATCGATGTTCAATACATCCACAACTTCGTACTGTGGTGGAACTTCGGGACCAGTTGATGCACGAGTGGCGGCAAATCGATGTTCAATACATTCACAACTTCGTACTTTTGTGGAACTTCGGGACCAGTTTATGCACGAGTGGCTGCAAATCGATGTTCAATACGTCCACAACTTCGTACTGTGGTGGAACTTCGGGACCAGTTTATGCACGAGTGGCTGCAAATCGATGTTCAATACATCCACAACTTCGTACTGTGGTGGAACTTCGGGACCAGTTTATGCACGAGTGGCTGCAAATCGATGTTCAATACATCCACAACTTCGTACTTTGGTGGAACTTCGGGACCAGTTGATGCACGAGTGGCCTCAAATCGAAGTTCAATACATCCACAACTTCGTACTTTGGTGGAACTTCGGGACCAGTTGATGTACGAGTGGCTGCAAATCGATGTTCAATACAACCACAACCTCGTGGAGTCTCTGCCACACCGGATTCACGCTGTTATCAAGAGGCGCCGTCACCCGTTATTTGATAAGTTCTTCCGGGAATGACAAATTTTTGGTCCGGTGTGCTTATTTGAGGCATACCGATTGTTGTAGTATAAGTCGATAAGGAGAGTCTTTGCAAAGCGACGTGGAGAGAAGAACTTCGATTTTTTTCGGGGTTTTTCACGATCACCGTTTAGGTTGATCACCAGTCAACTGTCACTATGCATGAAGATACGGTTATCATTCAGTTTGCTTCACATTAGAATGATAACCGTATCTTCATTCATAATGGTCCTAGGAAAGAAACAGAACTAGCGTAGTTAACAAGCACACAAGTTGGGCCTTTCCCAGGACTTGGGCACTATTCTATCTTGCACGAATGGTCAAAAGCCTGTGCTTCAAAACATTGGACCAACCCGGCTGCAAGAGGGATTAAAACATAAATTTTTAAGTAGTTGAACTAAAAAACCTATTTTTAAACGAACACTGCAGAAAATAATAATATAAATATTAATATTAGTTGCCGTTTGCTTCACATTAGAATGATAACCGTATCTTCATTCAAGTCTTCCTGAGCAAAAACATGTTTTCTCCTTATGTCAACGTTCGCTTTGTTTGCGAATTCTGAACTTAGAATCTAACATAAATCTTTAAATCTTTTTAAACATTAAAGAATTTATCGATCTGTTAAAGCCAAAAATTGATTTGTTCAAGAATTCTTAAAGCAGAAAATAGCATAAATCTTTAAATCGGTTTGACAATGAGAGAAATGGGGAGAATAAAAATCTGCATGGATCGACGTTTGCTGTATTTAAGAATTTCAAATGCAGAGTTTCATTTCAAAAGTCTTAACCAAAGAAGTATTAACAGTCTCTAGGAGTCGACTGAAATAACAGAGCAATAAGGTTACATTTGTTATTAACTCTAAAATTGTATAAAAACTGCGAAAGAAACACGCTGAAGAGAAAGAAAATGAATGTTCCTTCAGACTTATTATAACCGAAAGTGGATACACTGGGTAAGTCATTCTTCTCCGGATATCTTTCAAATAATTCTGCTTAAAAATTCCTCCTTTCTTATGAATGAAGAATTACTTTAAAGCACCATTAGGGAAGCAGTTAAGTACATGTTTTAAAGATGAAGATACCAGAAGCATTTGTGGTATTTTTAAAGCTCCGCGCAGACAGAGTAACGAGAAGATTGCAAAAATTCGAAAACACATGCTAAGGAATTTGCATATTTCTGTCGCCTCTTTCTCTCCTATCTTCTATCAGTATTTTCTCTTTTGACTCGAGATAAAATTTTAATTTACTCTCTTACGCTGTTTTTTTAACGTGGCGAGTGTAAACAAAAATTTCCAGCTCCTTTGCTTCGTTAAATGTTAATACTGAAACGCGTTCCGCTGAATATTTACTTCTTCAGATGTGAAAAGAGTTTTTTTCCCCCAGGTTTTTGTTCTCGGAACATTAAAAAAGGGCTAAAGCGAAATAACGTTGTCAGCCATGGCGTCTAGGAATATTGCATTCTTTTTGTCAGAACGTATTTGGAATTACTGACAATAGCGTTAGAATGAAAAAAAAAGATTGAGAAAGCATCCATTCTACTGTTGAATACACGTTTTCTGTTCTTTCCTTTCCTTTGAAATTTTAGAACTTATGTGCTACTATTATTTATCTTTGGAAAAGAATTAATTAATCTTGTTCACTATTCAATAACAAAGTAATTCCTGATCGACTGTTATGATATATGGCTCACAAAATCCTCAAATTCTTTCAATCGTGTAAATCAGAAGTGGGGTAGCATTTCATGTGGGAAGGCCGCATTAAGTTAGCTGGGATCTAAGTAGGCCGCATTAAATAAACTTCAATTAGATTTACTCCGAAATGTACATTATTTTGTAAAAATCTTATTATGTACTAACTAACTTCAAAAAAGGAAAAAAACAATTGTTAATTCTAAAGTTAACTGACCTTTTAATAACTTTGTTGTGACTATTTTTTGTTGGAAAGTATTTGAATATTTAGTTGCAACATTGAGGTCGGCGATTTTAACTGATCCTGTACCCACTCAGCACAGAATATTTCGTATATGTTACAAGTACGTAGCACTGAAACATTGAGACATTTCAGATACGTTGCGCAGCGTAACAGAAACTTTTTCAGATTTGTTGCACAGTTTCTGAAACCTTACGGTTACTTAAAAATGTTCTCCAACGTTACATAATTGTGAAACATAACCGATACGTTGCAGTGAAAGGTCTTTGCAACTTCAACATACCAACTTCATATTACTATTTACGTATTTAAAAGATATTTGTAACTTCGTTACATTACTGTTACGGATTTGAAAGATATTTGTGACATCATCATATTACTGCTACGTATTTGAAAAATATTTCTGACATCATCATATTACTGTTACGTATTTGAAAGATATTTGTGACATCATCATATTACTGTTACGTATTTGAAAGATATTTGTGACATCATCATATTACTGTTACGTATTTGAAAGATATTTGTGACATCATCATATTACTGTTACGTATATACTGCGTTGAACATTATAGTTTCAATGAACTTTGGAAAATCAAGCATGATCTTACCGAGTGCATGAGATTGTAAATCTTCATATCTTACAGAGTGCATCTCCTGGGGATATTTAATGCACAATAAAAAATATTACACTCGACAGCTGTTTTAAAATCAACAACAGTCGTATTACGAGTTGTTTACTTTTTCACAGGTTCATCACAGTCCGCTGTCCAATAGAAACAGTAGCGCGTTTATATTTTGATAACAAAAGAATTAAAAATCGGTCCCAAATGAGGGTGTCGAATTTCTATTATACTTGTGGAATAGACTATATTTGAGCGAAAAAAAGAAAGAAAATCAAATTCGTCATTTCTCTAAATACCTACCAATATGAAATTTCTCAGCTTCAAGCAAAAAAACCATGCTGGTATAATATACTAATACAACAACACAGCAATCCACTTAGATTTAAAAAAAAACTTTTTTAGAATTAAAAAATTATAATAATCAAAACAATTACTTACTTTCAGATGATCTTGAATAACACAAAAACAAGGATGAAATATTAAATCAAATCACTAGCTAACTCGAGTACGACAGTATCACCAAATAATATCCTAGTAGCACATGGAAATACGACTACGAGATTATTTCGGTGAAATGGCATAAATGCGCATGCGCATCCACGCCGTTGCCAAACCAAAAATCTTAAATATCGACGAATGTAACATCAAGATAGTAATTATGTACAATGGAAACTATAAAACAGCAGTATCGATGAATGCTATTTTTAACCTACCCGTAATGTACAAAGAGTTATGTTCCAAAATAGATGTTGCTGAAACCTAATTCTAAGATGTCACTGAAAGTGTAACGAAAATGAGAGATTGTAACATTATTGATATACACTAAAGAACAATTGAATTAGAGACAGCTGGCGTTATGCAAATGTGGCGCTCTGGGCGGCCCTGTAAACGGAAATGACATGACGTATGCAGCGATCCGACAACATAAGGAGTGATGCGACGGGAATCAGTAAGAGTCGGATGCAGTATGGGTAAGACGAAGGATCTAAGCGCATTTCATCGTGGGCAAATTTACGGGCCCGACGAAAGGGTGACTGCATCTTAGAAGTTGTGCAGGCACTGGGATTTTCACGAGCCACTGTGTCACGGACGCACCGTGAGTACATCGAATCCGGTAAAACCATCCCTGCAAGAGCCAACTGCCGTGGACAACAGCGTGTGGATGAGCAGGGTCATCGTCGGCTAGCTCGCATTGTAACAGCCGATAGACGTGTCACAGTGCAAGAAATCACTCGGCAATTTAACGCTGGTGCACAAAAACGTGTAAGCAGCCACAACATCCAGAACCATCTCCTCGCTATGGGGTACAAAAGCCATCGTCCCACGAGGGTACCGCTGGTGACCGCACATCACAGGGTGCAAATATTAGCATGGGCGCGGGAACATCGCCACAGGACCCTAGACATGTGGACAAATATTGCCTGGAATGATGAGTCGAGATTCACGTTGGTACATGCGGATGGCAGGACACCAGTACGGCGCAAACCACATGAAGCGATCGATCCTTCTTGCCAGCAGGGTACTCTTCAAGCTGGTGGGGGCGGCTTTCTCGTCCGGGAACTGTTTACGTGGACTGAAATGGGACCCCTGGTATGTGTGAGATCGTCCCTCACAGGTCAACTTTACCGGGATATCCTGCACGGCCACTTTCTCCCGTTTGTGCGTCTTGAGCGTCCCACTGGGGACCTCATCATGCAACAAGGCAATGCAGCTCCCGAATTGTATCCGAATGGTTGGATGAACACTCTACCGACGTGACCTCGCTTTCTTGGCCAGCTAGGTCACCTGACCTCTGTCTCATCGAGCACATCTGGGATGCCATCGAGAGAGATCTTCGAGGCTCTGACCCCTTCCATCAAATATTCGTGAACTGTGGGAGTTTGTTCAGGGGTCGTGGATCCGCATGGCTTCCCAACGCTTCCGGTGTCTTGTCGAGTTGCAGAGATATCGTGGGTACAGACGGACGGACGGACAAACCGGTAACATAAGCACGATCTTTTTTTACAAAAGACGTGCTATAAAACTGTTCCCTGTTTTCCATATTCACTGTGAAAAAGTTGGTTCCGGTATCGAAATTACTGTAAAACGCCAATTTCAGTATCAGCATTACTCAACGGTAATGGAGACCGTCAGTTCTAACTGCAGTCGCTGGTGTGTACTCTTTACCTTTGAAATATTCGGATGGATTGGTACAATATTATTGAGCCAAGCGAGGTCGAAGGCCGAGCAGAACTTATTTTACGAGACTCTGGACAATTAGTTGTTCGGGCATAGCTACGACATGACACATCCGATCCCCGTGATGTTTGGCATGCGATTGGACATCGTTCATGATCAGGTTTTGACGCTTTCCGAAATTCCGTGTCATTGAGGAATAATAATCCAAAACGTTGCATTTTAGGGGTTTTTCCAGGTTTCGGAAGGGTGCCGTTGTTACCTTTCTCCTCTAAAGACAGGACAAGATGAGTGACATGGGGTTGGTATCATGGTGATTGGTCGTGTTGTATAAAAATAATGATCATTAAAAACTGACTAATTTTAATAATAATTGAAAAATTCTGCTCTCTATACGAGACTTGGGGCAATTAGTTGTTCGGGCATAGCTACGACATCACACATCCGATCACCCTGATTTTTGGCATGCGATTGGATATCGTACATGGTTAGGTTTAGACGCCTTCCGATTTTGCCATAGCTTTGCTCAAAAGTTTCCAACTGTACCCGAGTTATCGGCTACCATTGGCGGCTTGTTCTAATATTGGTATTAGCAAAGACTGTACATTATTTATAAACTCAAATACTTCCTTTAATTGCGTAAAACTAATCCACAATTTAAGTCAAGCTTTCCCGCTCTGCAGAGACGCTTCGTCTGGGCTATCAAAGCCGTCATAAAAAAAACAAACTTACAGTGCTATTACAATTCAAAATGTTTTTTAATTGTAACAGCTATTCTGAAAAAAAATTTGAATTGTAACAACATTGTAAGTTGTTACTTTTAGGAAGGCTTTGATAGACCAGACGAAGCCTCTCGGTGTTGCGCGAAACTGGGCTTAAATTGTGTATTAGTTTTACGCAATGAAAGGAAGGGTTTTATATTGTATTAGTATGACAAAGAAGACTTTTAACACCGGATGACAGAGCACAATCATGACGTGAAGTTGTGATATCTTTAAGTGGAATAAAATTAAAAATATCTCTCCATGTACGAGTACAAACGCAAAATCTACGATTTGAAAAGAAACGGTTGAGATCCTAACCAACCAGAAGATTTGCAATGAGGTTTTCTCTAGCACTTTCCTGCTGTTTGGCAAGCGCTTCTGGATGTTTTTCGCTTTTAAAATAAATAAGTTTAGAATTTATGTCCCCGGCGCGAGGTTTTTGTTTGAGCACCTGTCTCGTTTTTCATACTATGCATCTTACCCGACAGTAGAAAAGTAAGTTTCAAGTAAAAAAAATTCCGGTAACGAAAATGGGTAACGGAGGTAGTCAAAACCTTTGTTTAAATCTGAGTTTTAAATGCTGTCCCATGAAGTAACGAAATAAATATTAATTTCTTTGTTACTCAACAATATATTATATTAAACTGTCGCCGAATTTTATTTCATCATGATTTACATAAACGTACCGGAAACGTATTGCAGTCTGCGTAAATTACAAGAATCTGATGCTAAATTTGATAAATGTCATTCAAAATGCATTTTTGATGCTACGAAAACAGTATGTCGTAGCGAAATTTCGCTTCGTATCAACTTCCCCGGGGGTTGCCTGCTACTGACGAGAGCTTTGAAATTATATATAATGCGATGGTGGTGTAACCTGTGGATATTCTAGACCCAAAGTTACCAAACCCGATCACTAGCAGACTTGCGACTTAGCTTTTCTTTCTACCTTGAGGTCAGATTTTAGATTACGCATGTGCAGATGGACTTTCGTAGCTACATCACATTTCATTGGTGTCACGGTTATTTCTTACGATCGTCTAAATCTGCATAACATATACTACTACTACTAATAATAATTATAATAAAACGAAACTTAGTATTGTCGCCGCCATAGTTTATTAAGTATTTACAAAGCCCGTTCCATAAAAACTGAGAGTAATTGTGTTTGAGTTGGCAACAGTGCGAAGGTGGGAAAGGGAAGATCAACCCAGCTGACGACTAACTGAATTAAAGAAGTATGTAAGGCCACAGTTGTTAGCCTTGGAAGACGATTCTGGTTTTGTTATTGCGCAGTTGTTTAAGGTACGCCTTGCATTTCGCTATAGAGCTATGGGGGTGAGTGATTCATAGTTGAGTAGTGAAATGCGTTGTGCAATAACATTTTGCTATCGTTTGGGTGAAACGACTTTAGAAACATTTGATTTATTGAAACAAATCTTACAAAGACAAATATTTAGCCGAGTCAACGAATTTTAGATGGAACCATGATTTCAAAACAAGAAAGATAACACCGAATTTTCGGGTGTAATAAGCACGTCTTTTGAATCCGTTCTGACGTAAATTAAATTTATCAAAGCTGACAATGGAACCGCTATGGAAAACAATAGTATCTGACGGAAGAAAGAAGTTTTTCAATCGGGTCTTTAATCCCTCAGATATTGGTGTAAACGGAATCTTGAGCTTACGAACTCTTAGAAACAGAGTTATCGACAAAAATAAGATGTGACTTTACGTCCCTTTTTGAGAAAACCATGCATTATTTTAGGAAGAAAGTATTCTCAAAAGGTTTATCCATATGAGCGGTATCGGTCCAAGAAAAAAAAAAGTTTAGTCGAGTTTTCAGGAGCCCAGATTTTGCTACAAATACATCAGAAGCAGAAATTACCACTTATGACCCCTGATGGCCAAACCATTCTTTACAAAACATTAGAAATTATGTGAAAAATATTTTCCGTCAGGTCTTGTATGCGATACAGGAAGACTTTTTCAAATCCGAGTTTTGGGAGCAGAAAACGTAATTTACCTTTACGCCCCCTAGCGGAAAGTCTATGAAGTACTTGAAAATTTTGAATTTTTAGGGAAAATATGTCACCCTAGAATTACCCAACAAAGAAGGAATTTTTTAAATCGGACTCCTAGAAGTCGAGATATTGACAAAAATAAGATATACGTCTACGCCTCCTGGCGCAGAAACCATGCACTATTTTAAGAAGAAAATGTTTCTAAAAGGTTTGTCGACACGAGTAGTTCGGTCTACAAACATCGTTTTTTTCTATCAAGAATTTAGAAGCTCATATTTTGCTGCAAATACATCAGAAACAGAAATTAAGGTTTACGCCCCCTGGTGGCCAAACCATTTTTTTTTTACAAAAATTAAAAATTATATGCAAACGATTTCCCACCAGGAGCTGTATCCGGTGCAGAAAGAATTTTTCAAATCGGAGATTTAGAAGCAGAGATATAGGGAGAAACGCAATTTAGCTTTACGCCCCCTAGCGGAAAGTCTATGAATTACTTGAAAATTTTGAAATTATATGAAGCACATGTCATACTGGAAACACTATCCAACAAAAAAGGAATTTTTCAAATCGAACCCCTAGAATTAGAGATATTGACAAAAATAAGATATATATCTACGCCCCCTGGCGTAGAAACCATGCACTATTTTAAGAATAAAATGTTCCTAAAAGGTTTCTCGACATGAGTAGTATCGGTCTATTAACGACGTTTTTTTTAATCGAGAATTTAGAAGCTCATCTTTTGCTGCAAATACATCAGAAGCGGAAATTAAGATTTACGCCCCCTGGAAGCCAATCCATTTTTTACAAAAATTAGAAATTAGGTGCAAACAATTTCCCATCAGGAGCTGTATCCGGTGCAGAAAGAAGTTTTCAAATCGGAGATTTAGAAGCAGAGATATAGGGCGAAACGCAATTTACCTTTACGCCCCCTAGCGGAAAGTCTATGAATTACTTGAAAATTTTGAAATTATATGGAAAACATGTCACACGAAAAATACTATCTAACAAAGAAGGAGTTTTTCAAATCGGACTGCTAGAAGTAGAGATAATGGCAAAATTAAGATATACATCTACGCCCCCTGGCGGAGACACTGTGGGATATTTTAGGAAGAAAATATTCCGGAAAGATTTATCGATGTGAGTGACATTAATCCACGAAAGAATTTTTTCAATCGATATTATAGAAGCTCAGATTTTATGGCAAATACATCAGAAGCAAAAATTAACACTTACGCCCCCTGGTGGACTAGGTATTCTTTATCAAACATTCGAAATTATATGCGAAAGAATTTCCATTAGGAGATGTATCCGCTGAAAAAAAGATTTTTCAAATCGGAGTTTTAGGAGAAGAGTTATGGGGACAAATGTAATTTACTTTTACGCCCCCTAGCGGAAAATCTGTGAGTAATTTGAAAATCAAACTATGTTTAAAACACTCTTCGACATAAATGGAATCGAAATATAAAATAATTTTTTCAATCGGATGTTTAGAAGCAAATATGTGGATTAAAACGTAATTTCGAATTCGACATCATCTGCATTTACGGCCCCTAGCGGCAAAATTGTGCATCGTAAAAAAAAACGAAATAAAGGATCATCATTCGCATATTTCAAGCTTCCGAATGAAAAAATAATTTTTCACTAATAGTTGCAGAGATATCGTGGGTACAGGCGGACGGACGGACGGACGGACAAACCGATAACAGAAGCACGATCTTTGTTTACAAAAGACGTGCTAAAAAGGGCGTTTGCATGCAGAACTCGCTCCTAGGCCTCGTCGACGTGAAAGCGTTGTTACAGAGCGTATTGTTCACACTGTTGGGAAATCCTGCAAGAAGATCGAGGAATGGCATGTGGAGACATGGCGGCGTCAACTAATATTACAAAAACGTCGGGATTCCGCATTCTACGCTACACATTACTGCTGCATCGTGTGTGTTCCAGATGGGTACCTCATCACCTGACAGGATAACAATTGATAGCCATTTTTCAGGTGTGTCATGAGTGGAAACAAATGATTGCAAACGATCCAAACTTTCTAAACACAGTAATAACAGCCAATGAAACATGGGTCCACTATTTGGACCCCTTCACGAATTGTGCAACGAGTGTCTGGAAACACTCTGCCTAACCTCGTCCCTCCCCCCCCAAAAAAAAAGTCCGCCAAACCAAATCAGCTGGGTAGGTGATGATGATAATTTTCTTTGATCATATAGGTGTAGTCTATACCAGCATGCCGTTCCTCCACAAATTACCGTCAATGCTGAGTGCTGCATTTCAGTCTTGCAGCGTCAGCGACGACACGTATCGATTAAGGATCGGAACAGGTAGGCAAATGGACTCCATGATTACGCCCGCCGACATGAGTCTGTACAGGGGCCGCTAAAACAGCTTCCGCAAAATGGCTTCGCCACATACTTCTAAACGTGCACTGAACTGCGAGACCGTTGGATATCATCCGAGGGAAAATATTTTGAGATATATTTTGCTCTACCTATATTTCTTCATTTTGTGTGATTTTACTCTCAGTTTTTATGGAACGGCCGTTGTACTTTTATAACTCACGTAGTTTCTTTCATTGGTTTTACGGCAATACCATTTATTAACCCACCTACCTAAGGACCTCTCAATATCAGAAATTAATAAACCTCTTTTTTTTTGTGTTATAATTTAATTCCACTAAGTATGTACCAGGCCGTGGCTCGGTGTGGTCGTGAGTTACCAGAATATGTGCAAAGTTTTGTGTGTATGTGTATGCATACTCTCGAATCACTCTTTTTCTTGCACACCCACAAAGATCCTGGCATGCGGAAGATTCATAGCTTAAAGTACCTACAAAGAGTACCAGGGTTGAAAATTAAAATATCGACTAAACACGATGAAACACATATGTAGCACACATACACTACATGTAATTACGCTTTACTGATAAAACACACACCACATGAGATCTTTCGAGGATCACAACGTCCCCATCTTCAGATGTTACATTCACAAGTAAGACCAAGATATATACAGGGTGCATAGGAAAGTCCTTTTAGCCTGGAATAACTTGCGAACGGAGAGAGGTACAGTTATGCAAGTGAGATAACGGTATAGTAAAGCGACTACGCCCGATCGAATGCAACCGATAGCAGCACTCCTAGTAGGTAAATGCGGAAGTTAGCCATTGCAAATCGGAAACGAAAAGCGGTAGAGCAGCATTTCCAACTACAAAGTTTTAGAGCATCAATTAATTAGTACAAAACGACATTTGTTTTACACAGATAAGATAAATTGTCGCCTGAATACCCTACAATATCCGAAATCGATGCGCGACGATTCGAATCTGTATATTCAGATTTCGCAAATGTAGCCGTATGCAAATGCAGATTATGACGTTGTACCGTACGTATCATATACGTACAAACCAGTAGCAGGATGTACCCTGATTAGAAGTTTAGGTCTACGTACGCTGTGTGATAATGGCGAGCTTAGATTTCTGGGGTTACGTACAAAATCAGATGTATGCAACAGCGCCTACAAGTCTGCTGGATCTACGTCGTCGTGTTACAGATGCATGCAATAGTGTGACACCTTCCATGTTGAGGAATGTGCATGGAAAGTTACTTTCCCGAATACAAATGTGTTTCGTGAGCAATGGCGAACTCTTCGAACATACTCGACATTAACTTTTTATCACTGTGCGCCAGTTTGCCTTTTTTTTGTCTGACGTCATCAAACTGTATTGACATAAGTACGCATTTATGCAATAAATTGTGTGTATTTGCTCATACCTATGCCTGTCCCCTTAAAATGTTCACACAAAAGGTCGTGCATCGATTTAGGACATTTTATATTATTCAGGCAACAATTTATCTAATCCGTGTAAAACAAATACTGTTATGTACTAATTAATTGATGCTCTACAACTTTGTAATTGGAAATTTTGCTCTATTTCTTTTCGTTTTCGATTTGCAATGGCTAACTTCCGCATTTCGCCACTAGAGACGCTGCTGTTGGTTGCATTCGATCGGGCGTATTCGCTTTACTATACCGTTATCTCCCTTGCATAACTCTACCTCTCTCCGTTCGCAAGTTATTCCAGTCTAAATGGACTTTCCTATGCACCCTGTATATATCTTGGTCTTACTTGTGAATGTAACATCTGAAGATGGGGGCGTTGTGATCCTCGAAAGATCTCACGTGGTGTGTGTTTTATTAGTAAAGCGTAATTACATGTAGTGTATGTGTGCTACATATGTGTTAAAGCAATAACCGTAAAGCAATATCGCAACGCCATCTAGGATTTACACAGTGCATTTTAATTAGATCATGAAAATGTTTAAATAAAATAGTCCATGGTTCCGATATAACCGATATAACTGTGTATAACTAATCATTACAGCAACGAGCTCCAAATGATGCAATATATAGGCTCTCCATAAATAATAACAGTGAGAGCTTACCTGGAGCGTTTATAATGGATACCTCATTCCACTTTGGAGTATAGGAACGGGTCGCAACCAGACGAGACAAGGCGTTTGTTAACTTGCCATTACGTACATCATATGTATGCTCCCTGACTCTGGTACTCAAGTTCCTTTTTGTAGAATCAATATATACAGTATCATTAGTGTCTGGAAGAACGGCTTGTAGAGGTATGGTGTATACGCCGTATCTAGTATGTGGGGCACCATGTCCCGATCCTTCTTGATTAATGCAGAAATATTTCTAGTAGTGAGGCCAAAGTCAATATTATATGGTTTACACTTATTTCTTTACGTAACAATCCTCGGCACATACAGCTTATGAAAGTCTCTAAAAAGATTCGAAACATTCGACTTCTTAATTTGCCGGAGCAAGCGATCTACCAACGACGGCTCGTATCCATAATGACAGGCAATTTGTTTAATCTTGACTAGTTCCAAATGTCGTAATCTAGGGTTGGACGAGTGTGAAAATGCTGTACGTAATGAAAACCGAATAGCCGCAAATTTATAATTAATCGGGTGATAAGACCAGAAGGGTATTTAATTTCAACACTGGAAGACGGTTTTCTGAAAACGGAAAACTGCAAATGGTTCGCGGGCGTCCATTCCAAAATGAAATCGAAAAAAGGTAAACTCCGGTTTTGTTCAATTTCAAGGGTAAAATTGATAGACGGAACTTTTGAGGAACCGGGTACTCTTCCGAATTTTTTTATATATTGTTTAGATTTGAATTCTGTTTTCCTGTATTTGAAGTATTCTGTTTTTCTGTGAATCTGCTTCTTTTCTATCAGTAGAATTATTTTGTTTGTTCTACAATACAGCTGAATTTTTGAGTTATTCTTATAGCAATCATAAGTAAAGTTTTTTTACCAGTTTCCTCCCTTGAAAGTTGTTTTCTGTATTTTAATTATCTGAATGGGATATCTCAAAATGTTGATATTTTTTCCTATCTTTTCTTAATAAAATGTTGCAGGGAATAAATGTGATTGTTTATATTTTTAAGTTTTGAATTTTTTTTATAAAGTTAGCAACGCAGTGCCAGAAAATGAGTTCCTTTACTATATTTGCAGCATGGTAATTTTGTTGAGGCATTCAGTAAAGAAATAAATTCTGAAATCTTTCAACCACAGTGCAGTGTGCTTTCAGTATGAGACACATGACATTTGGGTGGACTTTATGACCGGAAACATGTCCACGTGTCGTCAGAAAATGTATTCTGGTACAGCGAAAGCAAAAAGAAGAAGGAGCCTACATCAGCAATGCTGTTTCATGGCATTTGTATTCCACAGAAAGGCAACAAAAATTCTTCTGGATGAATGGCGTGACAAGTTTTGGTTCTCAAAGTAGGAAAGAAATTCGAAAACAATTCAGAAAAAAATGCAATAAGGAAACATTACGCTTCCCGAAACTCGTTTTAGCTGGTGAATATTTGATACCAGCGTCCAGGTGGTTCTTATGGCCTACACTACAATAAGAAAAGAAGTATCGAAGTGCTAAAATATAGAAGATATTATGGTGACTTTTTTCTACTAAAGAGAGAAGATGTAACAAGTTATTCAGTTGTCAGTCACATGTACTTCTGAATATAAATTTAACAGTTTTCTATAAAACAAAATTGCATTTTTAAGTAATCAATACGAAGTCGTTGACTTAAGCTAAGATATCATTTATGTATACTTCACAGCAGCGATTCCCCGACTCTTTTGACTCTCGATCCCCTTTCAGCATTATATTGCTATCGCGAACCCCTGCACCTATTTCTGTTCACATAATAAGTAATACAACAGTTTTGTACGTATATTCATATGTGCTTCCAGTAATTACGGTTCTTTCACGGAAGTTGCATTTCTTTTATAGAAATTCCTGTAAATTCATTAAAAAAATTATTCCAGGAATATATATTTTATAAAATCAAAAGGATTTTAACATCAAAAAGTATACCTACTGTATTATAAAATGTTAATTATTCCTTTAATAACCTGGAAATAAATGCGGAATATTCCTGAAACAAATGTTAAACGATTTATAATGGTAACAAATAAATGTAGAAAAATAATTATAGAAATATTAATATTTACGAATCAAAGTAAGTCACAAATTTAATGGTGTCTGTGGGATTGTTTAGTAGAACGAAGTGTAACAACATTCTGTTCGACAGAGCACATAGTCTCAGAGCTGGTTGTTCATTAAGTTTGACTTCAACGACCTGTAGGTAGAGAAAGCACTCTCGCACATGTAAGCAGTTGAAAATGACAAAAAGTATCTTTCTTGCGGTTTAAAATCATCATCATCATCACCAACAACAACCATGGGTACAATTCCCGTAGGTGTCCGTTGCAATTTTAACTATATTGCCCTACTGAAGTATGTTCATTGCAGAGTGTCTTAGTTCTTGAAGAGTTCCACCGCACCAGTCTTTAAAACCCTTTAAGCGGCCGATGCATCTGGACCAAATTCTTCCTAAACTTTTCTGCGCTTCCCAAATCTATATCTTCTCATAGAGGTCTGGATTTACGAAAGCTGTGGCAAAACGATTTCTTTGACCTTCTCATCTGAGAAGTACCAGCCACAAACCTGTCACTTTTCGTAAATTCTCTCTCTTTGACTCTCTTTTTCTCTTTCTGTTTCTCTGTCTCTCTGTATCTCTGTATCTCTCTGTCTCTTTTTACATATCTCTGTCTGTCTCTTTCTATCTCTCTCTCCCCTCTCTCTCTCTTTTTCTCTCTGTCGGTCTCTCTTTATCTCTCTCTCCCTCTTTCTCTCCCCTCTTCTTCTCTCTTTTTCTCTTTGTCTGTCTCTCTATTTCTCTCCCCTCTTTCTCTCTTTCTTTTTCTCTCTGTCTGTCTGTCTTTCTCTCTCGTTCTCTATCTCTCTGTCTCTCTTTCTCTGTTCTAGTACCTTATTCCCTGCTTCATGACTGAAGTCCCGATGGGGAAGGAGGAAAGATTAGTTTCTCTGGCGCGGACATCATGCCACTGGGTAGAAACAAGTTAGTCAAACATGCAGCGCTCTCTGATGGGTAAGATCACCCGCTTCAGCCGCGTTTGGACCACTTCTTAGAGAGAGAAGTCATTCGTTCGAGCTGATATCAACCCATTTTGCTAAACCCGAGTTAATTCGTTCCTGCCGGTTAAGGGGTTAAAATCGTCAGCCCACAACGGTGAGGGCGTCCTTTTACATTTCTTCCGCTCATTAAGCCAATCACCAGTGGCTTTATCTTTCTGTCATTTTTCATTCTGTAGATGTGTCCAAAGAGTAAGTTTTCTCTGTATGAGTTTTTGGAACAGGATCCGATTTATTTGTATTCTTCTGTACACTTTTCATTTCTTATCTTCTGAGTCCATCCGATTCGTAAGATTTTACTATAGCACTTCCTTTCAAAAGCAAGTATCCTTCTGTCTCATTCCTTTGTCAATGTCAAAGTCTGTCATCCATATACCATGCTACTGAAAATGCATGTCTCGAGAAAGCTTCACTTAATTTTGAGGCGAATAGGGCTCTTCCGAGTTTTATCCATGGTTTTAATATTGTTATAGCGTTTGCAATTTTAATTCAAATTTTATATGTTAGACAGCTTCCGAGATAAGAGAATTTTCCCACACTTTTAAGTTCTTTGCCTTCCAGAATGATATGTTTCTTGATCTCTGTAGCCCCCAATACCATTGTTTTTGTCTTTTCTATGTTCATCTTTAGTCCATATCTTTTACCCTCTCTAATTAGTTCTTGTACCATTTTGTCCAGTTTGATTTCATCTTCTTCAATCAGTACAATGTCATCTGCCAAACACAGATGGTTGATTTTTTGTCCTCCAATAGAAATTCCCGTGTCTACATACCTGATTTTGTCCAACATTTCTCTCCAGATGTGAGATGAAGTTTAAAATAATACGTCTACTGTTATTTTATGGATACTCCATTACAGAATTTTTACCGCGAACGCCTTCGAACATCTTCGGGGAACCACAAATGGGAATCGCTGCTTTACAGCGATATAATCCTGATGTTATTTTCCATAACAAAGTTCATACGTAAAGTAAAACTCTCGTTTCTTTAAAAAAATCGTTTTGCATTTGTGCATAAGGACATTGGAAAATTTAAACATGTTTCAGTACATTGTTACAATTTGGTGGTGTATTGCAGCAGAACTTGCTGCTACTCCAGTTGCACTATATTTTAGGGCAAAGGTAAAAATCTCTGTAGTGAGTGAAATAGACAAAAATAGGATGTAATTATGAACACTGTTATTCTTTCGAACCTGATTGATGCAGAGTTACATCCATTACATCATCTTGTTGTTTGTTTAATGCAACACTCAACGGTATTTCTCTGCCACGAAAGATGGTGCAGTGGGTATAGAACAAATGCTTGGTGCCACCAACTACAAATTTTTTAACAGTGTACTGAGTGATCGCAAAATATGTATCCCTATTCTTGGATCTCTAGAAAAGCGTAAAATGGTGATTTCCGCGACGCACTTTATAGGTAGCTTACTGAGAGCACAGGAAAACTACGTAGCGGGATAAAATATTATAAAAGTTAGCCGCTAGGGCAACAATGGCGCTGCAGAAGAACATACAGGTGAATGAATTTACCTGTTATTTACAGCCCAAACGTTTCAAGACAAAATCTGCTGAATATGCTCACAAGAGATTGCCTGTGATGCACAGAAAAAGCTGCGCGGGTGAACAGTTACAACCTGTCATCACGGTTGCCCTAAAATAGGTCGGGGGTGCCGATATCATGGAATACGGATTGTTCTTCGTGAACACCACTAACTCTCGAAGTCCCCGTTGGTTCCTCACAATTCGTCCAAGTGGGGTAAGGGTTCGAATCCACCGTATGGTTTCAGTCAGGTTACAGCTCTTCACGGCATGATGGGGATAGAACCTGGACTCATCAAAATAGACAATTTCCTTACAGGTATCCAATGACGGAGTTGCCGATGACAGTTGGTCAAAACAAGCATGTTAACGAGCCTCACACTCCTTAG
Source organism: Macrothele yani (assembly GCA_039090855.1). Classification (NCBI taxonomy): domain Eukaryota; kingdom Metazoa; phylum Arthropoda; class Arachnida; order Araneae; family Macrothelidae; genus Macrothele; species Macrothele yani. Next base: position 121,958,783 of record CM076989.1, read on the forward strand.
GTCAATCTCCAAAAGAATACCCTGGTAATGTGACGTACCTACCTCAGAGGTTACGCACATGTCAAAACGGCAAGCAACAGTGGTAAGTCATTGGAGGCGCAGATAAATTAGGAAAGCATTCGACTCCGGAGCGGATACATGTAGATGCTACCAGCAAATCTGGGTTTCACATTCGCGCCCGAAGATAAAAATGAAGCTCCTGGCCTTGGGATTCTTAGAAATGCGTGTGATGTTCTTCCCCCAAATCGTCTGGAATTAATGAGAATTCCTGTTTCAACGCCTCAAATACATGTGATGATCCTTCCACACATCGTCTGGAATTAATGAGAATTCCTTCTTCAACGCTTCAAAAATGTGTGATGTTCCTTCCACACATCATCTTGAATTAATGAGAATCCCTTCTTCAATGCTTTAAAAATGTGTGTTGATTCCGCATATCGTCTGGAATTAATGATGATAATTCCTTCTTCAACACTTCAAAAATTTGAGCTGATCTTTCCACATATCGTTTGGAATTAATGACAGTTTCCTCTTCAACGCTTCAAAAATTTGAGATGATCCTTCCACACATCGACTAGAATGAATAATAATTCCTTCTTTAACGCTTCAAAAATGTGCGCAGCTACTTCCGCACATCGTCTGGAATTACTGAGAATTCCTTCTTCAACGCTTAAAAATTTTAGATGATCCTACAACACATCGTTTGGAATCAATGAGAGTTTTCCTCTTCAATGCTTCAAAAATGTGTGATGTTCCTTCCGCACATCGCGTAGAATTAATGAGAATTCCTTCTTCAACGCTTCAAAAATGTGTGATGTTCTTTCCACATACCGTCTGGAATTAATGAGAATTTCTTCTTCAACACATCGCCTGGTCTTTCGACACATCACCTGAAATTATTCCAAATTCCTTCTTCAGAAAGTTTCTTCAGGAATGTTTTGCGTTGGTCCCGAAACCTGCAATCTCGTGCCCCCAGCTTTCTCAACGGGGATGTATGTGCTGTACTACAGAGATAAAGCACATGTCAAGACGGCAAGTAGCAGTGGTAAGCCCTTGTCGGTGTAACTTAATTGGGAAAGCATTCGGCTCCGGAGCAGAAGGATGTAGGGGTTCTAGAGGCACCACCTGCAAAAGTGGGTTTCCACCGTATGCATGATACAAAACATCTGTAGGTGCGTCTGGTTATCATCATCATCATCATTGTCAACCATTATCAATCCACTGCTGGACGAAGGTCTCCCCAAGTTTCCTCCACAACGGTCTGTCTTGTGCCAGTCTCCTCCATGTCACTCCTGCATACTTTCGAATTTCATCCGCCCATCTCCTATGTGGTCTTCTTCTGGGTCTTTTCCTGTCCCTTGGAATCCAATCTAAAATTTCGGCTGTCCATCGATGATCTGTCCTTCTGGCAGTATGTCCAGCCCATTGCCATTTCAGGGATTTAACTTTGATCATGATGTCTTCCACTCTTGTCATTTTTCGGATCCACGAGTTCCTCTTCTTATCTCTCCTGGTTACACCAAGCATGCACCTCTCCATGCTTCTTTGAGTTGTCTGCAGCCTTTGTATGTCTCTTTTAGTTAAGGTCCACGTCTCTGCACCATACGTAAGCACTGGAAGGATGCATTGATCAAACACTTTTCTTTTAAGACATAATGGCATATTGCTCTTGAAAATTATGCTGTTTCTTCCAAAAGCTCTCCAGGCAAGTTTTGTACGCCGATTAATTTCTTCATCAATGTGACCCTCACTTGATATCTGCTGTCCAAGATAAACGTACGTGTCTGTTATCTCCAGCTTTTCTCCATCAATCGATAAATCTTCATTTCTTGTAAAAGCATTGAACATCACTTTTGTCTTCTGAAAGTTCATTTTTAATCCCACTTCTTTACTCTTGTCAGCAAGTTCCTGGATCATACTCTGCAGCTCTGATGGGGTAGTTGCAAAAATGACTACGTCATCAGCAAAACGAATATAGTATGCCCTAAATTGATGACGGCGGGCTGTCTATTTTCCTGAATACCACGTGTCGAACGGAATTCATCTCGGCGGTAGCGGTGGTCTATCTTCTCCGGCCAGCTCGATTCTTCCATTCTTCATTGCGATGGCCCAACGAACAGCCAACAAGGTTTGCGGTCTCTGGGACGTTGGCTCAGCATTCATCATTCTCACAATCAATCCCCGTTTTAGGTGTTGACAGATTCATAGTGCAGTACTGACAGAACTTGTCAGTACATTTTGTATGGATTTCCCGCTGCTACGGAACATCACTACTTCATGTGGGCTCTTCTAGTCGGGAATATTCACAATGACGTGCCCCATCACTGTTTTTTTTTTGAGGTAACGTAAATGTAAATATATTTGTCTTCGGAACGGCAATTCGATCGATATTACCAATACATTTTCGCATCCTACACTCTTTGTTACAAAGAATGTTGTCATCCATTTTTTCAAATCTTTTGATATAAACTATTATACCTTGGAAGCGTAAAGTAAAATCGAATCGTCTGTTATAACGTAAGAAAACCATTTTTAAACACACTTTGAAAAAAAAAATAAAGCGAAACACCCGGCATGCCGAGAAAATAGTTCAATAATGATGAAACTCTGCATGTTGGTACCACAGGGGAGAATATGTAATTGATTAAAAAATAACGACCACTGGCTAAATAGTGTCCGCCACAGCGTATGTGAACCGCGCCTCCCAGAGGGGGTATCAAGAGCAAGAGCTCGCACGCAGCGACAATTGTGACAGAGGATCGCAGTTGTGTTAACCTCCACCAACAATGAGGATGCCTCGACGTCGGATCTGCGCATAATACAAGAAGCTGAGCGCGTTTAAGAGAAAATGTGTTATGGTGCTCAGAGAGGACTGTTGGCCACGTCGCCATATCGCTATGCATTTGGGTTCGAGCAACGCGGCAATTGTAAAATGCGCTACCTAAAGTCACGCGGGTAGTGGACGGCCGAAAGCAGCGGCTGCACGCGAGGATAGAGCAATGTGTAACAGCCGTACGGGCAGAACCGTATTCGTCGCTCTCAGCCATCCGTGGCGATGTTGCGTCGTTCGCCTACAGGGAAAGAAGTGTCCATTCGGACCTTTGTCGGACGACTTGCGGCAAGGGCCCTACATTCCAGGAGACTACTACTGACCAAACAAGCACTCCCGACTACTACTGAACAACAAACATTCCGCCGACTACTACTGACCAACAAACATCTCCGGTACAGGTTGCCGTAGCGTCGGACCCGGTCAACGTGTGATAGTGTCCAGTGTCGTCATTCTGTTTTCCGTGATGAGCCACGGTCTGTATCTGGCGCAGATGACCAGAGCATACGTGTCTGGAGAAGAGCCCGTCACTTCACGGTTCCTGCTTTTACCGTGGAACGGCACACGACTAGCACACTGCGAGGGAACTGTCTGGGAAGCCATTTTCTACGATAGACGAACACTTTGGATAGTCTGCCGTACTACCCTCACGGCTCAACGGTGCTCGACGGCATTCTACGACCTGTTGTATTGCCATTCCTGTAGCAGCATCACCGAGCAATTTTTCAACAGGATAACCCCTGGCCACACACGGCACGACTCCCCCAGGCCTATTTTCGTTATGTCGATACTCTTCAATGGCCTGCTTCATCGCCTTACCTTTCACCGATCGAATACGATTGTACGCCACGGAATGTCGATAAACTGGCCTGCAGTTCGGACACCCTCTGGCGTACTATAGCTAAGGACAATATCCGTGAACTCTATGCGTCTATGCCACTCCAAGAAGCCGCTTGTATCCGAGCCAGAGGTGCTGCTTCGACGTACTGAATTGTTCCACTTGTCTAGCTAGCTGTTTTATTCAAAAAATGGCCAAATTACTCCGGAATTGCAATCATTCCATTTCTTATACATGCATGCATACTCTGCATACCAATTTGCGTCCCGATTGGCTGATTCCTTCTGGATACTTTGGCTGTTTTTTGTTTTTTTTGTGTTTTTTGTTTTTGCTTTTTAGGGTGTTTTTTTTTTTTTTTTTTTTTGCGAGGAGTGTGTTATCCTGTTTTTGTCGGGATCATCTGCTTTCTGTACAATAAATATGGCTTTGATATCTCTTGTGTTTCGTGGTGTCGCACTTTTAGTGCCCATCAGTGTATTTCTTGTTAGAGCTACCAACGTATAGTATAGCGTAATTTCTTTTCGGGCAGAGATATTGGTTCTTACGTTATGTCTAAACCATGAGATAAGAATACGATGCAATTGTTACTAATTGAATTATTACGGCCACGAATCATTAAACAGAAGTCAACTTACGGGAACTTTCTTTATTCCAGCACCAACTCAGTATTTTTCCACAATAAAACAGCCGATACCAGATTACATACTTTTAAATGAACGTCAACACCCACACATCCACCACACACGAGCAACTGTTGTATCGTAGTTTTTATCTATCGTTCTTATCTCATACAGTCATACGTCACGTTCACTCTAACCTTAAATGTGTTGACAACAGTATTCTCGTTTGAGGGGAAAGATGTCACGTTAAGTTTGGAAGTATAAGCAGAACAAACTCAAATTTACATAGGAGAAGAAACTAAAAATGAAAGTTAATTTAGAATTACGTCACAAGAGTTTTGAAAATATTTCAGAAACCCTCTGATAAAAATGAACTAATGGAAAGCCAGGTGTTTTTTTTTTAGTTTTTTTTTTATTTTACTCGCAGCTGCGCGCACGTGGGATGAAATAGAGTAAAAGGAGTTTATATAATCCTTAAGGTAACAGGGATTCAACATTCAAATATATGATGCGACCATCTGAGGTGAAGAGAAGTCTCTCGAGAATCTAGAAAACCCTTAATGTTCGAACGAGAAGAGGTGAATAAATCGAAATCTATGAGGTTTCCAGAAAAAGATAGAGAGGGGGTGGGAGAGAGAAAGAGAGAGAGAGAGAGAGAGAGAGAGAGAGAGAATGTGAGGAAGATACACACACTTGGAACTTTAGCTGATACAGCACTTTACTTGACTGTGGAAAAAGAAATGTTTACATAACTCTGAGATTTTAACTCCAGGAATTTACTTAAAAGCCATTTTATGCTGTTTTATGCACAGCTAACTTTTGCGACGCATGTTTGTGGTAAGATTTCGTTACTAACAAAATAAACAGAGCTCTCGCTGTCTAAAACACGATGCATGACCTCGTTTGTAGAAACTTTCAAATATTTTACCTCTAACTATCCGCAACATTTTCGTCATTCTTGTTAAACCCATTAACGTTAAAATATTACTACCATTACAACACGACGAAGCATGATATTGTTTCACACTACTTACTCTCTAAATTTACTTTTCTTTGTTCGGAAACTTAAAAAGAATATTAATAGTTTTAGTATACAAATAAACTGCACTGTGGAAAATGCAACACTACGAAAGTTCTGAGATACTGAAGAGATATTTATAGGGTACATTATTTATGAAACAAGATGCAACTGATCTTTATGTGGTGTAACACAGATTACGGAATATCTCGTGTATCCACGAGAAGCGGTGATAACGGCATGTACACGTCATAGCAATGATTGAAAGAAGTTTTGGAAGTCATACTGCTGAGGATCATTCCATGCTGTCTCGATTCATATCCAAAGTTCATTTTGGGTAACTCGCGGAGGATCCTGTCGGTTAGGCGTCTGGCGACAATATCACATGCTTGTTCAATGGGCAGCAAATCAGGCGAACGCGCTGGCCACGAAAGACGTGGCACATATGAGGCATCCGGGAGCTGTAATACCTTCAGCGTCACATGTGGACGGGCATTGTCCTGTTGAAAGATGGCACCGAGGACCGTCTTTACATATGGCAGGACTTCAGACTCCACAAATTCTGGGATGTAGCGCTAGCATGACATGGTTCCTGCAATGCGTGGGAGGTAAGAACGTGAACCCACACCAGAACGCCAGGTGTCGGGCCGGTATGATGCTGCCTAATGCATGTCTCCAGCAGTCGTTCCGCCACGGTGCTGCCGTACAGGGATACGTCCATCATGGGTCATTAAGTTGAACCGTGACGTGTTGGAAAACACCATGCGTTGCAATTCATCACGCCAGTGTTTGCATCGGAGCCGCTGACCTACATGACATGAGGTCAAGCAAAGTCGCAGCAACAAATTATGAGCTACGAGGCCTCGCTGAAGGCGTCGTCAGAGCTTGCATACATTCCTTAATATAATACAAACCACCACTGTTTTTCTAACTGTCGGGACGTGGCTCTTTGGTGCACCAATGCTATACCGTGCAGATGACGGCCTTCCCGTGCGTTCCTCCGTCGATGGAGTCATGATCCCTCAGGTCGGTGCGTCAGGTATTCCTTTCCACCTGAAAGGAACTAGAATATCGGACGCACCAATGTTGCTGAAGGAAAGTCAACCTTCCCTCAGTCCAACGCATCGGCTTCCATTAAAGCCTTTCAGGTGTACGTACTCATCTCGTCTGCTGCTGCGTGTCAGACCAAGGCTATCTAGAAAACATAAGGCCACGGCACTAGAAAGATGTGTTCCCTCCGTTTGTGACGTCACTCTGATGTTACACGTGCTGATAGGTCTGTGTCGTGTTTGACGTCACGCACGCAGCGTTGGACACCAACCGGTAGGCTTGGTTTTTGCGGGACGACACTCAAACAGGGAAATTATCTCTGTGGTCTTGTGTTTTCTCGACGGTCTTCGTCAGATTCAGTTACTAGCATTACCTTAGTTTCACAACTTCCGCAAATCAACTATGGCATCTATGCCCTGCTTTTAAAACCGCTGCGGGACAGCTATGAAAGCGTGGCTGGCATAATTAATTTGGATGTGCGCTGCGGTTTGCACCGGCTTACGTGACCTACCTTTCTGCTAGTTTGAGTCCGATGGCACACGTGTTTCATGGTGTTAAGTTTTCAACAAATAGCAGTATATTATCTCCACTATTTGGGAAAACCAAAGGATTTGTGAAGAATAAGGGGAAACTCTGCTTTTTTTGGTAAAAATCCCGATGAAACTCTGCTTTGTTTGGTGAAAATCCCATTTTATCAGCTTTCTAAAGACCATGACGATTCGTATCCATCGTTTCCAGTACTATATACCCCACGTAGTATTTCTTCAATGTATATACATGTAATAATTTTCGTTACTAGGTATAATCTCATCAGCGTTAGGTAAAAACTGTATGAACGGATTTGCTTGGCTAAATGCCCTCCTAACACTTAATGATGTATGCCCCCTTCCTTTCGCTTAACATTCCTAATAGTGTCGCCCAGTTCTGAGCTGTTGGCGCTAGCACTAAGTGAGAACGTTACAGTATGACCACTGTAGTTCTATCGTAGTTGTCTTAATGACGTCACCAGAGAATACCTAATAATTCATCACCTAATAATATGACATCACCATACCTAATAATATGACATCACCAGAGGATACCTAATAATTAATGACGTCACCAGAGGAAGAAACAAGGTGACGATGCTTCCTTCTTTCGCGTAATAAAGCAAAGAGTGTGCTACAAATGTTGCAAGGTACTGCTTAATTTAAAGCACGTAGATCAAGCTTTCACACCTGGGTTATATTTTGGTTCCCCTGAAGAACACTGCCAAACCTGGTAATGTCCCAAATTTCTACCAAACTCTTCCTCTATGTATTGGATGAAAGACTTCATGTACACAATACAGACAAAAGTCACCGGACGACCCTTCAAAAGCAAAGGAACGAATGTACATATGCTTTTTAAGTGGTGTCCAGCAAATAGTACACTTTTTTTATGGTTTCTCTCGCCAGAAAGCGTACTAATGTGCTTCGACATCCCGCCTATGCACCCGACTTAGCCCTCTGCGATTTTTACCTCTTTCCACTGAAGAAACAAAATCTGCAGAGACGTTGTTTTGTGTCAACAAATGAGATAAAAACAGCAACGCAGGAGACATTACGAGGGATTGCAAAACATGGCTTTTAACAATGCTTCCAGAAGCTTTACGAATTCTGACAAAAGTGCATCGTTGCCGAAGGGGATTATTTTGAAGGTAGTTGTGCATCGGTGTTTAAAAGTATTCAATGTCAGAGACTACACGCCAAGTCAAGTCCCTGAACTTTTGGATCCTACCACGTATGTCTGTATGGCTGGGAATGTTTTCCTTATGTCTAATTCGCTATTTAATATATGTCTGTGTAGGTAAAAATGACTTCATTATGTCTAATTCGCTGTCTAATACATATATCTGTGTGGCTGAAAAGGATTTTCTTATGTTTAATAATATAAGTGGTAGCAATACAAGAACTAAATGCTGGACAATCTCAGGCCCAGGGCGAAAGAACCTTGAATACCTACCCACCCCATGGTGGTTTCACAGTTATGGTAGCAGTTCAGCAACACCTGTCGGGTGTCAAACATTCCTGGCTAAGGGGTCCAAGGCGTACAACACCTCGGGAGGCACGGAGTCATAGGTTCTGTACAGCCCGGTAATTATCCTGTACAGCCCGGTAATTATGTTCCTCTAATGGCACGGAGTCATAGGTTCTGTACAGCCCAGTAATTATGTTCCTCTAATGGCACGGAGTCATAGGTTCTGTACAGCCCGGTAATTATCCTGTACAGCCAGGTAATTATGTTCCTCTAATGGCACGGAGTCATAGGTTCTGTACAGCCCGGTAATTATCCTGTACAGCCCGGTAATTATGTTCCTCTAATGGCACGGAGTCATAGGTTCTTTACAGCCCGGTAATTATCTTTGGAGCTCTCCGCTACCACTGAGACTATGTTATCGAGACAAACGATATATTGAAGACTTAATGCTCTTATCATTTATGGCATGTGGCCCATGGTTTGTGTCTCTCTAACCACATTTCACTGGATAGCTGGCTTGAACTGGTGCAGGCAACAACGTTCATGGAAACCTGTTTTATTTTTTCCAACGAGTCAAGATTCAGTCCACAATGGCATCTTCGTCGGCATCTCACTTAGAGGAAACAAGGAACCCCTAAATAATCTTGCAAGCGTCCGCGAACGAGACTTCTTCGTAGACGGTGGTCGGCTCTTTTGAGGTGGCCTTATATTCAACGGCCTCACACCACTTCACGTGTTTGCAGGAGGTAATGTGAATGCTGAGCAATATAGCACCGATATCCCAGAGCCCTATGTCCAACTTCTCTAGGGTCTGTTGGCCCTCAGTTACTTTTAATTGATGACAACGATCATCCTCACGAGGCTTAGCTTGTCGATTATTTCCTGCAGAACGAGGATATTCTGCGTATGGAGAGGACATCCAGGTCTCCTGACTTCAACCTTATAGAAAATTCCTGGCATGCTCCAAGATGACACGTAACAGCTCGTCAGCCCCTATCCATAACTCTTCCCAAGCTATCTCATCTAGGAATAAAATTATTTGGCTCCAGAATTAATGAACAACTTGGATATCAGTATGTATCGTCATTGGTGGAGTTGTCTGCCCATACGAGATGATCACATTCCTTATTAAGACATTTTTAGGGTACACATCACATCGGTAACATTTGCGAATATGATCCTGTATACGCAAAATATATATATATATATATATATACACTGCCGGAAAGTGAAAAAAGAGCACCAACAAGGAATTGGCGGACGATCATGAAATTTACATATGTTAATGGGGTCGAGTTTACGTAGGTGTGATGTTAATTTCGGGACCAACCGATAAACGCTAACGCCTCAGTACGGCATAATATGCTAATTATCGTCGGGGGTATTTAAGGAGTACGGCGAAGTGAATGTAATCAATCGTCGGCGTACGAACACGTGCGAAGACTCTGAAGAAGCTACAATGTCTATACATGGAAGACGTGTACGATTTCAGCAGTTATCGGGCTTTCAGCGAGGTCGTCTAGTCGGACTCCGACGGGAAGTATCGGTGGTGGTACGAAGGTGGCGTAGATGGTCCGAGGAACACTCCCACACAAGAAGACGTGTAACGTACCAGGAGATGTGACGTACCTGCCAGAAGGACGCACACGACATAAAGGCAGATAGCAATCAGAATAAAAATGTCCGCGTAGCTTAATTGGTAGAGCAACTTATTCCGGAATGAGTGGACCCGGGTTCGAATCCTGGCGCGGATAAAAATGACGGAGAAATTTACTTCGTTATAATGGCGCCCGAACTATCCGGATGACCCGACCGTTCAAAATCTCGCAATGGTGTGATGTTCTTTCCACACCGCGAGATAGGAAAAATAAGAGAATCCCTTCTCCAGCACTCCGAAAAAAAAAAAAAAATAAGGGGGAGATGATGTAACGTACCAAGAGATGTGACGTACCTGCCAGAAGGACGCACACGACATAAAGGCAGATAGGAATCAGAATAAAACGTCCGCGTAGCTTAATTGGTAGAGCAACTTGTTCCGGAATAAGCGTACTCGGGTTCGAATCCCGGCGTAGACGGAAAATGACGGAGAAATTTACTTCGTTATAATGGCGCCCGAACTATCCGGATGACCCGACCGTTCAAAATCTCGCATTGGTGTGATGTTCTTTCCACACCGCGAGATAGGAAAAATATGAGCAGCACTTCGAAAAAAAGAAAAATAAGGGGGAGATGATGTAACGTACCAGGAGATGTGACGTACCTGCCAGAAGGACGCACACGACATAAAGGCAGATAGCAATTAGAATCAATGTCCGCGTAGCTTAATTGGTAGAGCAACTTATTCCGGAATGAGTGGACCCGGGTTCGAATCCTGGCGCGGATAAAAATGACGGAGAAATTCACTTCGTTATAGACGTTGGACCGGGAGTCACAGACGGACTGATCAGCGGACCGATCGACGCATAAGAAGAGCGGCGTTGTCAAGCAGAACATCCACTGCGAAGCAAATCCGAGCTGCCGTTGCACCCGAGATGACTGTGCGAACAATCCGCAACCGTCTACTGGATGCAGGACTATACGTGCACGTGTACCTCTGGCATGTGTACCGCTGACTCCAGCCCACCGTCAGGAAAGGCTGCGGTGGTGTCGCCAACGTCTGCACTGGAGAACGCAATGGTGATCTGTCGTGTTCAGCGATGAAAGCAGATTCTGCTTGGGAGCCTCCGATGGCTGTATGCGTGTTCGCAGACGCACAGGGTGGCGTCTCCACCCTTCTTGCATCCGCCAGCGACACACAGGGCCTACATCTGGTCTCGTGGTGTGGGAGGCGATCAGCTATCGCTCCCGTGCAAAACTAGTGTTTGTACCGGGTACGTTAAACAGCGCCTTCTACATCAACAACATCATTCAGCCCGTTGTTGTGCCATTTGTAAGGTCGGTCGATCGTGGTGTTTTTCAGCAAGATATCCCACGCTAACACACGGCACGTGCAACGCAACATGCACTTCAGGTTGTGAGAAAACTTCCATGACCTGCACGTTCCCCGGATTTGTCCCACATTGAGCACGTGTGGTATTTTATGGGACAACGACTTGTCCGGTCTCCACGGCCAGCCACGACCATCCCCGATTTACGCGTCCAGGTTGAGGATGCTTGGAACTCAATACCCCAAACTTACATCCAACATCTGTACGACAGACTCCATGCCAGAATTGCACAGTGTGACGCAGTTCACGGCGGTTCAACCTCGTACTAACCATGTTACATGGAAATGTTATTTTTCAGTTTACCAGCAAATACAGCTGCATTTTGCCATAATGTTTTGATCACGTTATCCTCTGTATTCCGTTATTATGCTGTACAAATTTCGTTAGTATCAGACGTCTCCTTCTTGGTGTTCTTTTTTCACTTTCCGCCAGTGTATATATATATTTATATATATATATATTTATCTGTTGTTATAAAATGTTTAATTCCCTTATGATTGTGTCTCTTTACTCGCCTAATATATCTACCTATACTTTTGGACACCAGTGTAGAAAATGCCATAACCATGAAAAAATGAAGACAAAAAGAATGACTACTTTTAGCATCAACTTTGTTGCTTTAAAGGCTAGGATACTAAAATGCTGCTTGAATTTGAAAAGATATATTAATGCTTACTTTAAAATATGACACTGGAACAAATTAAAATTAAATTGTCTGCTCTTTAAGTTGAAATGCTATGTGAAATCTCATTAGTTATATATATATATATATATAAAATTCGGGCAATTCTCGAGTCCTCGGCTAACTTAGCCTGGAAATAATGTACGTGATTTTACATCATTAAATTTGCCATCCAATATGGAGTGTTGAGAATATTTTAACTTTATACCAGTATGAATACCAGTTTCAAATTGTAGTTCTTCTTTACGCTAACTTAACTCCGATTAGACGGGGCCAATTACTGGTGTTAAATCATTTAAAGAGCGACTTTTAGCAAACGCTTGTGACACAGATGGACGCATTGCATAAGATTTTAGTACTTAAAACTACGCTAAATTCTTGAAAGTACGAAGTATTTGACACGGTGATATGCCATTGAAGGTAATAACGAACATCGTGAAGACAAATATGATACAGACTCAGAGAGCGAAAGAGATGTAACGGGAAAATGATGGAGCGTTAGAGTAGAATAAAAAATAATATCAAAACAAAAGTACATTATATCTGGCAATGAATGATGAACGGAATTGCACCGTGATTTATGATTGTTAGAATGACAGTAGCAGAAAATAAATGCGTCGAAATGACAAATGCAGGGAAAAGTTATTACCTACATGGCGTTCTAATGTTTCATTTTTCTTTCAGCCATTCTTTAGTTCCAGATTATATGGCGTGAAACGATATATATTCATAACATTTCTTGCTAACATGGAAATTTTCTGCGTAATTTCACGTTTTGTATGTTCAGTTGCTCAGTGAACAAAAAATACATTTTCACATTAACATGGCAAATTTACAACCCTGAAAAACATCAGTTTATTGATTTGAATAGGCATAAACATCCTACTGTTTATATGGAAATGTCTGTGCCCACCAATGTCACAAAAACACAAAAGTTGCCTTCTTTTGTCATGTTATTGTTTTCATGTAATATTTTTTTCTATTCCAATTACTTATCTAATTGTTTCTTTAAACTTCTTTCGTTTGACATCCTATGAAATTTCAGTTTATCTGCAAATACACTGTCACCATTTAGGTTTCATAAAATTAAATATTAATTAATTTGAAATATGTGTTCCTATGTGTACATTCTGTCTTCCTTTACTTATTTTGGCAAAAAAATATCCGTTTACTTCTACCTTCTGTTGTGAATCACTACCTCTCTTTCTCTCTCTCTCTCTCTCTCTCTCTCTGTCTGCTTATCTAATTTTTCTTTTCCTTCTCAGCTGCTACCAATAATCACCTTCTTTTCCAAAAGTTAAAGACATCACCGTCAATATACGATAAAAACTTATGAAAGGGGAAAAACCCTTTACATGTCAGGTAAAACTTTACTAAAAGTTAAAATATTTACAGATTAAAAGTGAGATCTTTCGGGAGCACTATGTCCCATCCTCAGACTACAATAGTATGTGCCAGTGGTTCTCTCTCTATATATATACAATGCCCAAGAGCTTCCATGACGTAGGACCGATTTTTGAAGAGTATTCACCCCACACTCTAGCGGAAAACAGGTTGCAAAAGGAAGTTCATAAACGTTACACAATTGAACCACATATGGTTAGTCATGACTTAAATTTGCACTATGATACACATAAGGCAAGTTATGACATATATTTAACACTTACAAGGTTATTCCGTCTGACGTGGATACCCTCCTGGAAACAACAATTTCCACGGTTGTGGTATTTCACTAGGTAATGAGTCATTACAACAGACTTGTAACTGGGAGTGAATATACAAGCTCTCTGTGAAAAGAAGAGTAGACACGTCCGATGTGGTAAAAAGTATACTGGCCTCTTTCCAAGCTGGATAACGGGTCCCACTATGTGTAAGTCGAGCTAGGGCAGAGTTCATAGCCCCAGTCTTCACACTATAAATGTGTTCTGAAAGGCGAAGCTGTGAAGAGCGTTTTGTGGAGCCAATATACAGTTTTTGTAATGAACTACTGTCCACTGGTTTCATGGGAATACTGTACATTCCAAACCTTTCACACGGATCTATGGGGTCTCTGTCTTTCTTAATAATCGATAAGATATTTGATGTCCGAATTTCAAATGCCAAGTTGTATCGACTACAAGCATTCCTGATAATAGACAAGGGGCCAGGGTAATAGTTGACAGACCCAACAAATCTGTGTCTCTCCCTCTCATGTTGAAGAGTAGAGATAGTGGTATTCAGCTGGTTTCTCAAGATGCGATCCACAACACCATCATCATACCCATGTGTTCTCGCAATATCTTTGATTTTCAGGATCTCCGCTTTACGTAGCTTTACACTTGACGAGTGAGTGGTTGCTCGTTTTACCATAAAGCTGATGGATGAGAGTTTGTAATCTAAGAGGATGAGCCGAAGAGCTAGGAATATTTGTAGGGTTCATCGTAGGCTTTCGATACACAGAATGAGTCAAAGACTTGGTACGAGGGTCACGGACTAAAAGGGAAATCCAAGAAAGGAATTGCATGGTTTTCTTCAACTTCGAAGGTAAACCGAACAGAAGAAAATTGATTTGACATACATTCAGCGAACAACGATAGCTTTTCGAGTGAATGATGCCAAAAAACCAGCACATCGTCCACATACCTCATGTAGAACAGTGGAATATCGGTGTGAGAGTTCAAAACCATATCTTCCAGTTCTTGTAAAAGAATCTCCGTCAGTACGGGGAACAGGGGTGAGCCCATAGGTGCTCCACCTGTCTGTCGATAAACAATACCATTAAATTTGAAAAATGTTCGATTTTTAATGAACCTCAATGCATTAAGTATGGCCTGAATCTCAAAAACATCGGCGCCTGGGGTCATACAACATTTTCGAAAAATCTACAGTTTTCAATTTAGGACCACCAATTTTGGTACACTATTTTATGGTACTCTTTCACCAACTTAGACCATAGACGGAAGAGGTCGGGGCCCGGAGTCAAGGGGGCCCCAAACAACACTTTCATAAAATCTACAGTTTTCAATTTAGGACCACCAATTTTGGTACACTATTTTATGGTACTCTTTCACCAACTTAGACCATAGACGGAAGAGGTCGGGGCCCGGAGTCAAGGGGCCCCAAACAACATTTTCGTAAAATCTACAGTTTTCAATTTAGAACCACCAAATTTGGTATACTATTTCATGATACTCTAACTTAGACCGTAAGCAGATTTTGGAAGATGTTGGGGCCCGAGGTAAAGGGAGCCCCATAGAAATTAAAAAAAAATTCCATTTTTTATTTAAGAACTGCAACACAATTCTGCACTCCAATACCCTCTCTTCGAGCTAAGTTATAGTACCCTGAGATATTAAACCAAATTTAGAGGTTCTAAATTGAAAACTGTAGATTTTACAATAATGTTGTGTGGGGGCCCCCTTAACCCCGGGTCCCGACCCCTTCCAAAAACTGTGTTCGGTCTAAGTTAGAGTGCCATGAGATAGTATACCAAATTTGGTGGTTCTAAATTGAAAACTGTAGATGTTACGAAAATTTTGTATGAGGGCCCCTTGACCCCGTTCCCCGACCCCTTCCAAAAACTATGTACATTCTACGTTAGAGTGCCATGAGATAGCATACCAAATTTGGTGGTTCCAAATTGAAAATTGTAGATTTTACGAAAATGTTGTATGGGGGGCCCTTGATCCCGGGCTCCGACCCCTTCCAAAAACTGTGTACGGTCTAAGTTAGAGTGCCATGAGATAGTATACCACATTTGGTGGTTCTAAATTGAAAACTGTAGATTTTAAGAAAATTTTGTATGGGGGCCTCTTGACCCCAGGCCCCAACCCCTTCCAAAAACTGTGTACGGTCTCAGTTAGAGTGCCATGAGATAGCATACCAAATTTGGTGGTTCCAAATTGAAAATTGTAGATTTTACGAAAATGTTGTATGGGGGGCCCTTGACCCCGGGCTCCGACCCCTTCCAAAAACTGTGTACGGTCTAAGTTAGAGTGCCATGAGATAGTATACCACATTTGGTGGTTCTAAATTGAAAACTGTAGATTTTAGGAAAATTTTGAGGAATCGACTGTTTGAATCTATAGTGTTGACGAAGTGAGTGTCGACGAAATGAACGAGACCGTTCCATGGCCACCACATGGCTCTGATCGGAACCCTATTGAGGATGTTTGGGACATGTTAGAAAAACAGATTCAGGAGAAAAGTTCTCTACCGTCAAATCTTGGCTAGTTAAATGACTCTCTGGAGAAAGTCTGTAAAGCTTTATACGTGGATGCACTCCAACACCTTACTACTCAGTGTAATGCTGCTATTTGTGCCATTTATGAAATCAATCTGCTATTGCTAGCTAGCATTGCTATTTAGAAGATCAATGCTAATCTGTTTGGAGTGCCGTTTGAGAAAATTGTAAAACAGCTGTTTGTTTGGTCCAAACAAACAGCTAGAAAGTTGTGTGCCTTGTTAGAAATCAAAGTACACAACTTTTAGTGTCGTAAAAGGAACCTATAAACTACAGATGCAGTGCCACTTAGAAATCAATGTACAATTGCTACAGAGTATTATTTCGGTTTTGGAATCCATGTGTTACAGCTATGGATACCCTTTGTGAATCATTGTGCTAAGGCTATCGGTACAGTACAAGAAATCACTATGTTACAGTTCTTAGGTAGTTTAGTTAGGAATCTATGTACTAATGATCCCAATGGCATTTAGACTCTACGCAATACGGCTGTCAGTGCAATTTGTTATTTAATAGAATTTTACAGCTGTTAATGATCTCAAGTAACTTAGAGCAACCCAGCAATAAGTATTACAGTAGAGCCTCGATAATCCAAGGTAATTGGGAGGGAAACCCACTCGGATTAGTGAAAACTCCGATTAAGCTGGATTTCGAAACACGAAAACGATTCTGAAAGAAGGTACTTAAATATAAACCTGAAAACTCGTAGAAACGACCTTTTAATGATCAATGAAAATGTTAGCAAAAATGAATTAAACAAAGACTGTGACTCACATCATATTAACCACGCAAAAAATAATCTAATGCCTTCTGCTTTTTCGCGGAGCATCTTGTTTTGTTGCGCCATATCTCCATCGTTTTAGAAAAATAACCTCAGCTGGCGATGATTCCGGTTTCTGTTCTACATATCTAAGGGAAGTCTCTACAGCCGCCGTACCTTCCGCATGAGAAATCTGTGACACTAGGTATGTGAGAACGTCTTTTCCAGCGTTTTCTTCATCATCCGTGTCATCATTTTCCTCTTCATTTTTGAGCAGATTACACCAACATTTTACGAGCGTCCCGGATCTGATTTGCGCCCGTGACTCCACAAGCCAGTAAATCACGTCCTTGATCGATTTTTTTAAGCGAACTGTCAAAGATTCTTCTCCATCGGTTTCCTCCAAAATATGTGCCTGTAATTGTTTGCGGTACTTCTGTTTGAAGTTATTAATCAGCCCATGGTCCATTGGCTGGATGAGGCTGGTAACGTTGGTAAGAAAGAAACATAACCTTTTTTACCTCCCTGGTAGACAAATCTTCGATATTGTGGTGTTATGGGGCGTTATCAATTAGAAGTATATCGCTTTTCGAGGTAGGTTGTTTTCATTCAAATATTATTCAGTTTCGGGTACAGCTTTATCAAGAAAGAACTACATATTTGAATATCACCCTGCTCATACACGCTTCTCTCTGGTTTTTGTAGGATACTGGGAAAGCCCTGAATTACAAAGTTTTTAATAAACACCCATGTTTTTTTAGATTTCCAGATCACCACTACCCACACAGCACAAAACGTTTCAGATATGTATCAATAATGTTACAATCTCTCATTTTCGTAACACTTTCAGAGATATCTTACAATTACGTTTCAGCAACATCTGTTTTGGAACATAACTCTTTGTACATTACGGTTACTTTAAAAATAGCATTCACCGATACTACTGTTTTATAGTCTCCATGGTACATAATTACTTCCTTGATGTTACATTCGGCGATATTTAAGATTTTTGGTTTGGCAACAGCGTGGATGCGCATGCGCATTTATGCCATTTCACCGAAATAATCTCGTAGTCGTATTTCCATGTGCTACTGGGATATTCTTTGGTGATACTGTCGTACTCGAGTTAGTTAATTTGATTATTCATCTTTCTTTTTGTTATTTTAAGATCATCTGAAAGTACGTAATTGTTTCGATTATTATAATTTTTAAATTATAAAAAGCATTTTATAAAATCTAAGTAGATGGCGGTGTTGTTGTATTAATATACTACACTATCTACGAACAAGTAATTGGACACCTGTGATAGCAAAGGAAAACGAAGTTTATTCACTTTCAATAGTTGGTGGAACCTCCACGAGCGGCGATTACAGCTGTGACCCTCCGGGGCATACTCACAACCAGGAGTTGTACGACGGCTAGAGGTATTTTATTCCACTCGGCTTGGAGAAGACAGGTCAGTTCCTTAACCGATTTCGGACGGTGGGGGCACCCCTTAAGTCAACGCTCCAACTCGTCCCAGAGGTGATCGATAGGGTTAAGGTCCGGGCTCTGCGCAGGCCAGTTCATTCGATCAACCCCATTGTCACCATACCAAGCCATGACAGGTGGCATTGTCATCCTGAAAGTAACATGGGTCTACCCCGTAAAACTGCCACAACGTAAGGAAGCGTATGGACATCCAAAATGGTGCAGTAGGTCTCGGCGTTGAGTCTACCTAGGAATTGCGACCAAGGGTCCCGTGTCATACCAGGAGAAACACCCCCATAGCATAATTCCACCGCCGCCGAACTTCACAGTTGGCACAATACATTCCGGCAGGAGGCGTTCTCCAGGCAGACGCCAAACCCAGACCCTGCCATCCGAACGGTAGAGGGTAAACCTTGATTCGTCGCTCCAGAGAACCTATTTCCACTGTTCCAACGGTCCAGTGTCGACATTCTTTGCACCACGTTAGACGAGCAGCGCTATTCGACTTGGTGATCAAAGACTTGTGGGCGGCAGCACGTCCATGATAAACAAGCAGATGGGCTTCCTTACGGATGGTATTCATCGAAAGAACACTCCCGGATGCCTGTTGAAACTCCTCGCGGACGTGGCCCATCGATTTGGTGTGGTTCTTCAGAATTTCTCTGGCCAGCACCCGTCGGTCTCCAACTCCAAGTTTTGTATGTCTGTCGGTTCGGGGCACATTCCGATAATCTACCACTCATCTTCCACTTGCCAATCACGTAGTCCGCTGTCGATTTTGGGTACTTCAACTCGCTGGATATGTCACGTATGGATCAGTCATTTCTGTGATACCCGACGATTGCACCTTTCTTGAAATCAGAGAGCTCCGAACTGCGTAGCATCTTGCATGCGACTGGTTGCGTTGTTGTTTCCCACACGATAGGTACTTAACGGCGGTGGCCGTGACATGTATCAGGACCGCAGATATCGTCGATTGCAGGGGTGTCTAATTACTTTTTGGTAGATATTGTATATCAGCATGTCTTATGTTTTTACCTGAAGCTGAGAAATTTCATATTGGTAGGTATTTAGAGAAATGACGAAATTTGATTTTCTTTCTTTTTATCGCTGAAGTATAATCTATTCCACATGTATAATAGAAATTCGACACCTTCATTTAGGACCGATTTTTAGTTCTTTTTTAATCAATATATAAACGCCGGCACTGTTTCCAACGGACAGCGGACTGCGTTGGAACTGTAAAAATGTAAACAACTCGTAATACGACTGTTGTTGCGTTTGAAACAGCTGTCGAGTGTAATACTTTTTATTGTAATTTTACAAAGTATATTAAAACTATAATGTTCAACGTAGTAAATATGTAACCGTAATATGATGATGTCACAAATATATTTCAAATACCTAACAGTAAGGCAAAGAAGTTACAAATATCTTGCAAATACGTAACAGTAACATGCAGTTGGTATTGTAACGTACCAGGAGATGTGACGTACCTGCCCGAAGGACGCACACGACATAAAGGCAGATAGGAATCAGAATAAAAATGTCCGCGTAGCTCAATTGGTAGAGCAACTTATTCCGGAATGAGGGGACCCGGGTTCGAATCCTGGCGCGGATAGAAATGACGAAGAAATTTACTTCGTTATAATGGCGCCCGAACTATCCGGATGACCCGACCGTTCAAAAATCTCGCATTGGTGTGATGTTATTTCCACACCGCGAGATAGGGAAAATAAGAGAATCCTTTCTCCAGCACTTCGAAAAAAAAAAAAAAATAAGGGGGAGATGATGTAACGTACCAGGAGATTTGACGTACCTGCCCGAAGGACGCACACGACATAAAGGCAGATAGGAATCAGAATAAAAATGTCCGCGTAGCTCAATTGGTAGAGCAACTTATTGCGGAATGAGGGGACCCGGGTTCGTATCCTGGCGCGGATAGAAAGGACGAAGAAATTTACTTCGTTATAGTATGTTAAAGTTACAAAGACCTTTCACTGTAACGAATCGGTTATGTTTCAAAGTTATGTAACGTTTGAGGACATTTTGACGAAACCGCAAGGTTTCTGAAACATTTCTGTTACATTGCGCAACGTAACTGAAAACTCTCAATGATTAAGTGCTACGTTCTTGTAACATATATACGAAATATTCTGTGCTGTGCAGGTAAGGGCAGTTATATGAATTCCCGACTCATTGAAACAAGCCATAACAGTTATTCGCTCTTTGCTTTGCTTGAATTCTGGCGATGTTTCAGATTGAGACACTAAATATCTGCTAGGTAGCATTTCAAAGTTAAGTCCTGTTTTTTCGTAGTTGTACAACTCTTCAGCGATAAAATTTTCAGTCAGAATCAAGTCTTTAAATGTTTGCGAAAGGAATCTGAAAGTCTTTGAGTTTTGTGCGAAAGGAATCGAAAGCAACAATGTTTCAAAGTCCACAGATGGTCAGCTGACGAACTCCGAACCTTTTTTTTCCTATGGGTCTTACCACTCGACAATAGCAGAGAAATTGTTGCTTTCTTTTAGTTCCCTGAAAAAAATGCAATGCCTTTTCTTGCATGTTCGGACCCGATATCGGACTCTCTTTCAGTTGTTGCTGGGAAAACCACAGGAAAAAATGCCTCACTGGTCTTTTAGCATTCACTTTTTCGCAAAGGTTTCCTCGATTGCCCACACTCTTCGCCTGAAAACGTTCTCGATGCCCCCACTTCGCAATTTTTGATCGGGTCCTTTTTAATCACCCACTGTCACTTCATCGACACCTATTTCATTCGCCACCTTTTTCGTACTCTCTCCCGCATCTATTCTGTACAAGCATAAACTTCGTGCTGTTGTTACTCAAGAAGCAAATAATTCCGTCTTATGCACGATTTTTAATTATTCAAAATCCTGCATAAGGCGGAATTACTTGCTTCTTGAGCGAATCTATTTTTTTCAAGGCATCGATCTTGGCATTCAGAGGAACAGCAACATGTTTTCTTTTCCCACTCATTTTAATTTTAGATTTTGTCGTCTTCTTCTTGCATCAAGTTCTCAGAACACATTCACGCATCAATCACGCCTCTCCTCCCCTTTTGACTTCCCAGTTAGCGTCAAAATGTTTTCGATTTTTTTTTCGAACGGTCTCCAGCTTCAACGGTTTTCCAGGCTTTCACAGCGATATGGTTGAACCTTTTGTCCTTTGCCTCTCTTTCAACAGTCCATGGCATTTGCTTCTAAATTACCTTTAAAATGAGACTCTGTTCCAAAATTTTCACGTGCAAATCGCCCGGAATTTTTTATTAGATCTTTTTTACGATGCACACTTACTTACGCTTTCCAACCGTAGGTTGAAGAAACGTATATGCTCCAGCTTTGTCCGTCTGTCTGTGTGTTTGGCCGTCTGTCCGTCCGCACGATAATTCGCGTAAAAATGGTATGTGGTAGGGGACCACCTGTGGACTAACCCAGTTGAACATGGGCAAACTGGAGTCAAAGATCAGGACAAAGGAGCGGGATCCATTCCATTGCCCTTATACCTCATAACTTGCGTAAAAAATGGTTCGATTTCGATGAAATTTTAGTATGTGGTATGGGACCACCTGGGAACGAACCCTATAGAAAATGGGCAAAGTGGGGTCAAAGGGAAGGACATAGGAGTGAGATTTATTCTGCAGCCATTATCCTCATAACTGGAACAATGATTTCTGGTATGTTGGAAAGCGTATCATAATCAATGCATTGCATGATTTTACTAACTTGATTTAAATGTTTCATCGCGAATGACCTGGGATTAAGCGGAACGCGGTTTACCGTGACTCGGATTATCGAGACTTACTGCATTTAGAAGCTGGTGTCGTGTCTCCGCCTAATTTGCCAGTTGGCTTACTGCACGATATCTGTATATGCCTTGAAATTGGTCAGCGCAAAATAGATGACTGTCAATGTTATTAAGTGGTTTTATACATGACAGTTGTTCCAGTCATTGAGGAATTTATTGTACGTAACCTTTGGGAATGCAGTTGGAGTCATCATACCTATCATCGCATGACAGCTAGTCAGGACATCCTTCAATGATATTTATAGCCGATTTTATTGCCGTCAGTCATACGATTTCGAGAAGCTGTTTTTCTCATTCAGTAGCTCCATAGATTACATAAATTGCTGACATCTAGATTTTAGGGATTTATTCTCTGTAGTTTGAAGCCCCGTAGCAGAATCACGGCGACGGGTGATCTACGTTGCGCCGCCCCGGTGGCGCAGTGGTCTAAGGCGCTGGCCTCTGATCATTCGTCCGTCTGGGGTCCGGGTTCGAATCCCGGTGAGGCATGGATGTTGTGTTTGTCTTACGGCACTGGCTCTCTCCCTTCCCTGGAACCAGTGACCCTAAATTAGGGACGGGCGACTGCTTATAGCCCATTGAGTTGCTCACGGTGGTCGTTAAACCTCCGATCAAAAAAAAAAAATCTACGTTGCAGATATTATTTTAGTTCTGCAGACAATACTGATGTCAACAAACCCCTGTTAAATCTTCTTTCGCAGACTCTCAATCGTGGATGCAAGTTTCCACTCTTTCAGAACTTTCCAAAAACGGGAGTTGGACGGAATTAAGATTTCTCCCGTAATCGTAGTTTGTTCTCTCGCGATGTTCCCTCTGTCCGGTGTTATTAAATATAATCTGATTGCATACATTTTTGTGTTTTATGTCGAAAATAGAGGCGAAAATTTCCAAAAAGGGAAGTTGGACGGAGCAATGGTTTCTGACGTAATCGTAAAATATAGGTAAACATTTTTGACAACCGAAGTGAAAGCCACAAAGATTTCTCCTGTAATCTGTTTTTTTTTTACTTCGCGGTATTTCCTTGTAGAGTGTTATTGTTTAAATATCGTTTAATTATATAATTGTTTATATTTAAAATTAAAAATGGAGAAATATTTTCAGAAAAACGGAGGTAGATTTCTCTCATAATCGGAATTTTTTCTAGTAATCTTCCCTCTTGTTAAACGTATTTATCGGCGTATAACACGAACCCTAATTTTAAGAAGGAAGTTTGATTAAGAAAAACTTAAATTTAAAATAAATGACTTGGGAGCTCCGGACTTTCTTTAGATAGCCCAACAAAAATGTTTATTAATATTTATACCACTTATATTGCGAAAGAAAAAGCATCTGTTTGAAAGAAAAAACTTGGATATTAGACCTGTTGCGAACATTTTAATCGGAATCACTGCGATCTTGGAAAGTGATGAAAAAGACTAAAACATTAAAAGCAGCCAGAAGTCTGTGTTCCTTAAACCGAAGCCATTTGCCGATAATGCATGGTCATCGTCGCGAGAAATGATACTCTCGAACCAGCGCGAAAAGGTCTTGCATATACTAACGATTTTATCACCAACCGTCAGCCAGGACATCCTTCAGTGGTCATCGTCGCGAGAAATTATACTCTCGAACCAGCACGAAAAGATCTTGCATATACTAACGATTTTTATCACCAACCGTCAGCCAGGACATCCTTCAATGGTCATCGTCGCGAGAAATGATACTCTCGAACCAGCGCGAAAAGATCTTGCATATACTAACGATTTTATCACCAACCGTCAGCCAGGACATCCTTCAATGGTCATCGTCGCGAGAAATGATACTCTCGAACCAGCGCGAAAAGATCTTGCATATACTAACGATTTTTATCACCAACCTTCAGCCACGGAGTTCGCACGTCACCGGGAGTTTCGTCATATTTTCCCCGAGAAGCTGTAGCTTAAACAGGTTGTGCCGTGGTACCTACTTAAGGAGAGCAGATGTTTAGTCTTAACGTGGCACCTCGCGTTCGCTGATGGAGCTAGTGGGGTTAATTTCGGGTGCTTAAAAAAAAGGTAAATCAGGAGTCCATCTCAAATTTTTTTGTGCGAAACTTCTTTACGAAGAACTGAAGATTGTATTGAATCCACTTTTAACAAGATCCGTCAGAAAACAGAAAATATATTGTATGCATTAGAGAAGCGTCAGTAAAGGGATACCATACCTTTAACATTTAGCAACGTCGGGATGCGTCGCACTATGCAGGAGTATTCATTTTACCTAAGTTTAAATAAAAAAGAAGTAGTATACATGTATACGACGCAGAAGAGCTTCAGCCCTAAATTTTAGGAAAAAACGTGGGTGTTATACGCCGATAAATACGATATTTCCGCTTGAAAATGGAAGCAAAATTCTAGATACAAAGGGCAAAGGTTTCTTCATACTAGATAACATTGCAATAGCTGTAGAATATAGGCTGGATTCTTTCTTACTTTAGGTTAAAGCAACATAAGGTGGTCAGTTTCTTTTCTTTTTTCAATTTCTTCCCACAAATTTATTATGGTACCTGATTGTGTGCCGCAGATCGATCAGGAACTTTCTGATAGGGGCGTTTGAGGTATACATTTGGTTTGTTCGACATTGTAATATATCGAAGAATGCAATATTATTTAGTGCTTTAATAGAAGCAAGCTGCGCTAAGAGTGCGCTTTTCGTTATCAAGATTTCTGAGAAATGAATGTTAAAATGGCATTCTCAAATTGTTTTAAGTTGAAATAAACTGCGTCCCATTAACAAACTGTTCGGAGCAGTTTGATCTTTTTCTTTCAACAAAGTTCACTTCCAATACTGTTAAGGACTTTCACGAGGATGATTACTTTCTTTTTCTCTCTTTCCTGTCTCTGTCTGTAATTATGATTGTGGTAAAAGTTAGAGCGCGAGACTTCAACAAGCAGGTATGTTTAGTCGAAATGTTTCTCCAGGGTATTATATCGTGATAGTTTCGGAAGGTGCTGCTTTGATACGAAGCTTTAGAACAAGAGTATAAGAAGTCTGTGCGAATAAAAGTAAGGCAGTTCAGGTGTTTTTCTTAAAGGGAATTCGGCTTCTTTCATGTTTTCTTCAGAGAGTTTCAAGAGCAGCTAATTAGTTTAGCAGCAGCACTGTTTATTTTGCTGTCAACTTCTCTGCCTCTCTCTCTCTCCCTCTTTTTCTCTCTACGGAAAGGTAACGAATTAATTTTTTTCTGTTCCACAGGACGTAAGCGAGAAACAAACAAAAGCAGAAATTATGACGCAAATTTATGTTGCCCCGGTGGCGCAGTATTCTAAGCAATGGTTTGTGATCATTCGTCCGTGAGGGCTCGGGATTCGAATCCCGTGATTCATGGATGTTGTGCTTGTCTTACGGCACTGGCTCTCTCCCTTCCCTGGAACCAGTGCCCCTAAATTAGGGACAGGCGACTGCTTATAGCCCACTGAATTGCTCACGGTGGCCGTTAAACACCTAATAAAAAACAATCTACATGGCTTCTCAAAACAACTGAGGCCGCCCCGGTGGCGCAGTGGTCTAAGCGATGGCCTCTGATCATTCGTCCGTAAGGGGTCCGGGTTCGAATCCCGGTGAGGCATGGATGTTGTGTTTGTCTTACGGCACTGGCTCTCTCCCTTCCCTGGAACCAGTGGCCCTAAATTAGGGACGGGCGACTGCTTATAGCCCATTGAGTTGCTCACGGTGGTCGTTAAACCTCACAAAAAAAAAAAAAAAAAAACAACTGAGAGCGTGTTTATAAAAAATGTTCAATTCTATAAAAAAATGTAATACTGCACGAATCTAAAAATAACGGTAGGCGCTGTAGTAACCATAACAACCAGCCACACCTGTTTATCACGCATGCGTCGTCGGTAGGGCTCAGTTTAATAAGAGTTGTTTTGTGAACCCCTAACAAATGTTTTCGCGCGTGATTTTTTCGAAGAAATGGATGTGAAAGAGGAACAAAGCTGCGCCATTAAATTTTGCTGTCGACATAAGTAGTATGTCGGAGAGACTTTTCGTCTTTGCAAGAGACTTATAAAGATGAAAGTCTAGAAAAATCAACAATTTATAGATGGCATAAAGAATTTATGGATGGTCGTGAGTCAGTGGCTTTAATCGCACATGGAGGAAGACCTTTAACCAGTGTTACAGAGGTAAACATCAATAGAATAGTTGTTATTGTAAGGCAAGACAGACAGCTATCAATTAGAGATATCGAAGATGCGGTTCACATTTCAAAATCATCAATTCACATAATTTTGATGAAGCATTTGGGCATGAAACGAATTTGCTCAACTTGGCTTTCACATTTCTTTTAGTGTGCGACCCAATGCAAGGGCGCACATGTCCCGTTCTGTCATTTCTTATTTGGAGAAAACGAATATTAAGTTGATGCCCCAACCAGCATATAGACCAGATTTCTCACCATGTGACTCCTGATTGTTCCGGCATTTTACAACAAGTTAATAAAATCATGCAATGCATTGATTATGATAAGCTTTCCAACATATCGGAAATCATTACTCAAGTTATGAGGATAATGGCTGTGGAATAAATCTCCCTCCTGTGTCATGACCTTTGAGCCCATTTCGATGATATTCAAAAGAACCGGTTCAGTATACCTCCGAAACAACATACTAAAGTTTTGTCGCAATAGAATCATTTTTAGTCAAGTTATGAAGTTAATAGCTGTGGAATAAATCTCGCTCCTGTGACCTGATCTTTGACCGCATTTCGATCATATTCAACAAAACCGGTTAAGTATACCCCGGAACAACATACTGATGTTTTGTCGCAATAGAAGCATTTTTAGTCAAGTTATGAGGAAAATGGCTGTGGAATAAATCTCGCTCCTGTAACCTGACCTTTGACCCAATTTTGATGATATTCAACAAAACCGGTTCAGTATACCTCCGGAACAACATATTAAAGTTTTGTCGCAATAGAAGCATTTTTAGTCAAGTTATGAGGTTAATAGCTGTGGAATAAATCTCGCTCCTGTGCGCTGACGTTTGACCCCATTTCGATGATATTAAAGAGAACCGGTTCAATATACCTCCGGAACAACATGATAAAGTTTTGTCGTAATCGAAGCATTTTTATGTACATTATGACACATAAGGGCGACGGAATGGATCCTGATCCTATGTCCTGACCTTTGATCCTATTTCGTGCATTTTCAATAGGGTTTGTCCGCAGCTTGT
The DNA here is from genome assembly GCA_039090855.1 of Macrothele yani. NCBI lineage: Eukaryota > Metazoa > Arthropoda > Arachnida > Araneae > Macrothelidae > Macrothele > Macrothele yani. Next base: position 121,986,278 of record CM076989.1, read on the forward strand.
CCCTTACCATATATTAAAATTTCATCGAAATCAAACCATTTTTACGTCAGTTATCGTGCGGATAGAGAGAGTGACGGGCAAAGCTGGACCATATAAGCTTCTTCAACCTACAGTTGGAAAGCGTAAATAAACAATACGGGGATGATAATTTGAGACTGATCAACAACTTATTACATCTGTGCAGGAGTCCTTCAACAGCATTTAAGAAGACATTCAAAAAGTGGAAGGAAAGTTCGGTCACCTCAATGCAATGGAGATTATTTCGAAAAAGATGACCACTTTTTTGTTTATAAAAGGTACGCATATCTTAAAAACATTTTTAGTTGTTTTGAGATAACCCTTGTACATTAGATGAGTATTTGTTACCTAAAAATACTGATGTTGATGAGCGTGTGATTCTGAAATATCTGATTTAAAAGAAACTGAAATTCAAATTTTTGTAAATATAAATTACAGTTGGTTATAAAATAAGTATCACCATTCTCGGGTGTATAGAATAAACGAGAAATGAAGAAATTGCGGAAGAGACTTAGTAGAAAGATTATTAAGCGAACGGGAAAAATATTTAGTAGGGTAAAATAAAGTTCGAAATTTCACCGCTTAGGTAACAGTGGCGCTGAAGACTCAAGAAAAGTACAGAGACTCGCGTGAATTTACTTGTTATTGGCATCAGACGGGATAAAATCTGCTCATTAGGCTGGCTATCACAGAACAAGCATCTCCACTGAATTCCAACAAACTTCTGGTCCTCCACATGGAAAAATTCATATGCAAACGTTCACAAGAAAATTTCACATCCTACGTTTTGCAGAACAAAAGCGGTAATGATAAGGCTGCCGGTTGTCGCTTTGCCAGAAGAGAAAGGAGAATTTCATTATCAAACACTCTTCTGCCTAATTTGGAAAGAAAATGCTAGATAAAAACTCCAAGAAGAGGAAAAGAAACAAATGATCATATGTAGAGGATTTTAGGAAGGAAGTGTCTGAGCCCAGGTCATAAACAACCCTTAGAAATAGGAAGCTAGGATATTTGGGCTAGAGTGCCAGATAGGAAAGTGACACGGAAGCGAGGTAGAAAGGAGGAGGAAGACGCCCTTATTTATTACCGGGGGGCCAGTACTCGGGGTCCGACAGCTTAATGTGCCCATCCGACGCACATTTAGTGGATCGAGCGTTCGTACTTGCCTGGGGTCGAACCTGAGGTCTTCTCCATGACAGTCACGAACGTTGCCCCCTAGGCAATCCGCGGCCCGGAAAAGAAACAAGCGATGATTAACAGGCTTTTTAGAACAGAACCTGTATTCGAAGATTGGGGCTCAGCAATACCACTTTACAAAATGTTGCGTGAAAATTTTTCGTTGTGCTGTGAAGTTAACGGAAGCTGTTCCAAGACGGTTATAATAAAGTACTTCACATTTTTGTAATTCAAGTCCCTTTAAGGACAATACACACGATTTTCACACTGGACGGATGAGGAGCGATGACAGCGAAACATAATAAAACCGGAGTTCTCTAGTTCTTCGGGAGAAGGTATCCTCACGCATTTAAGAAGACATTCAAAAAGTGGAAGCTGACATATTACCTCTTACATGCAGCACTGTCTCTTTGATGGTTACGGATAACTGACAGAAACATCAATAATCTTACTTCAGTCTTATGATTAAAGATGACATGGTTTCCTTTGTTTCAGTTACTTAATACGCAAGTCAGTCTCTATAGCTCTAGAAAGAAAATTAAAAAAAAAATTCATATTTTCGAATGAGATCCTCATTCGTTGTTAGGAGTAATTCCAGAGAACTGGAGACAATGTGAGGTGGGTCTGCCGACTAGGATGACCTTTGATGTTGCCAGTTTTTGAAAATTTTCGATTACCCAGTCTTAGCATAAATAGTGTTACAAAAGTTTGAAATATGGTGCACAACCGGTGTGCAACGTCACCGACCAGCTATGAGGCATGAAGCAGCTAGTGAATCATTATGCTTTCAGTCATAGAGGAAATAATGTGTTTCGTGAAGTGCTTGCCATGTAGTAGAGCGATTATGAAAATCGTGTTGCTGTAATAGCGCTGCACAAAGTTGGAAAATGAGCTTCCAAGATTTTCAACATGCTGAAAAAGCTGAAAATCAGCCGAATTTCTGTCTACCGGATCATACAAATATTCCTTAAGACTGGGACTGTCGCTGACCTCCCAAGAAAGGGTTGGCCGCGTACCGTGAGAACTGCTTGCCTGGTGAAAGCAGTGACACCCCCGTATTGGACGAAATCCTCTCAGAAAACAACCACTGTTGGCTCGTGAGCTGAACATTTCAAGAATGTCAATGTCACGCGTGCTGCGGAGTGAGCTAAGGTTGAGAGCTTAGCGGCGGCATAAAGGGCACTTTTCACCCCACAACTGTAGCAACAGAGGATAATAAAAGCAAAACGTTTGCTGCAGCGTTACGCAGACCATCGCCACAGACAGATCCTTTACTATGATGAAAAATGTTTTACTCTTGAAGAGGCTTTCAACCGCCAAAATGGCAGGGTGAATGCGTCAACCTCACGAGAAGTTCCAAGGATCATGAGGGGCCATCATCCTGCTTCTGTCATGGTTTGGTGGGGAGTCTCCTACGAAGGTACCACGGAGCACCACTTCTGTGAGAAAGGAGTGAAAATGTCCGCTAAAGTCTACCAGGACAGAGTTTTGGAGCCAGTGGTCAGAAACGTGAGCTACACCTTCTTTCAAAACCGACAGTGAAGCTATCACCAGGATTCTGCACCTGCGCACTAGGCCAAGCCAACTCAGTAGTGACCTCAGGCAAATTTACCAGATTTCATTTCACCAGCTGATTGGTCTTCATGCAACCCAAACCTTAACCCATTAGACTACAAGCCGTGGCCACACTGGAGGACATGGACCTACAGAATGAGACACTCCAGTATTGACAGAAAGAGACACTCCAGTATTGCAGAAAGGGACACTCCAGTATTGGCAGAAAGAGACAATCCAGTATTGACAGAAAGAGACACTCCAGTATTGCAGAAAGAGACACTCCAGTATTGACAGAAAGAGACACTCCAGTATTGACAGAAAGAGACACTCCAGTATTGCAGAAAGAGACACTTCCAGTATTGCAGAAAGAGACACTCCAGTATGACAGAAAGAGACACTCCAGTATTGACAGAAAGAGACCCTCCAGTATTGCAGAAAGAGACACTCTAGTATTGGAAGAAAGAGACACTCCAGTATTGACAGAAAGAGACACTACAGTATTGACAGAAAAAGACACTACAGTATTGCAGAAAGAGACACTTCAGTATTGACAGAAAGAGACACTCCAGTATTGCAGAAAGAGACACTCCAGTATTGCAGAAAGAGACACTCCAGTATGACAGAAAGAGACACTCCAGTATTGACAGAAAGAGACACTCCAGTATTGACAGAAAGAGACACTCCAGTATTGCAGAAAGAGACACTCCAGTATTGGCCAAAAGAGACACTCCAGTATTGACAGAAAGAGACACTCCAATATTGGAGAAAGAGGCACTCCCGTATTGCAGAAAGAGACACTCCAGTATGACAGAAAGAGACACTTCAGTATTGACAGAAAGAGACACTCCAGTATTGACAGTCTCAGACACTCTTTGGTGCGGGCATTAGTAGCTTTTCCTGTGGAGAACCTGTGTAAAGCTATTGATGAGTGGCCACAGAGACTGAAGGGCTGTGTGAAGGCAAAAGGGTGCTTATGAATACATTGGTACCATGTATTCATAAGTGTTCTACTTACGTCAGTATATTAAAATGTCTTTAAATTTCTTTTGTTATTTCATTGAATACTTTGTAACAGTATTTATGGCATAATTCTTCTAATTTCTATAACTCGGCTGACTTGACTTTTTGTTATTGTAAGAGAGTCCCAGCCTATTTTGTTACCCGGGTGATGTGTCTGACTGGACTATAACTCAGACATCAAACAGAATATGACTTTACCGTTCTTGGGAAAAAATACAAAAAATAAATTAATCTTTAAGTACTAATACGAAACAAAAATGCTCTCGGGTCAAGTTTGTTCGTTAACAACTATGCAACCACAGTAATTAACACATATATGATATGGAATACCTCTCGGCAAAGGTTAAACTCACGGAACTTATCAAAACAATAGCAGTAACGTATGAAGAAGGAAAATTTTTTACCATAGATGCATGTTTTTAAAATTACAAGGGAGAGTCAACTGAAATATCAAATATTTTTTGCACAATTTATTGAACAAAAGTGGTACACACCTGTATCATTTTTTAACGCAATCTCCATTTTGTGCAATACAAATCCTCCAGCGCTTACAACATGCATCGATCCCTGCAGAAAAAAGTATTTCGCTGGCGCCTGCCGTCACTCATGGAACACCTGCTGCGGACCTGAAAATCTTTCCTCCAATCGCATCTTTGAGTGATCCAAAAATGTGGTTAATTACTTGGGTCGAGATGTGGTGAATACGGGCGATGGGACAGACACTCGAAGTGCAGGTCACGTATTTTTGCAACCACAGCACGGCCAGTATGAGGCCGAGCGTTGTCATGTTGCAACAAGACACCAGTATTCAGCAGTCCACGTCGGTTAGTATTGATGGCAGGGCGAAAATTATTCCTGATAAGATCTACATACGTGTCGCTGGTTAGAGTGTTCCCACTGGACACGTAGTGCTTCTAAAGTACGCCTCGTTCATCTCAAAAGAGAGTTAGCATGACCTTCCTTGCAGTTGGCTGCGTGCGGAAATTCTTCGGTTTTGGTGATGAGGGATGGCGCCATTCCTTGGTTTCTGGCTGGTGATAGTGAATCCAAGTTTCATCTCCAGTAAGAACTCTCTGTAGGAAGCCATAACCATGTGCTTCAAAGCGCCGCAAAAGTTCTTGACAGGCATCAATACGTCGTAGTTCCAATTCTAGAGTCAGCGTGTGTGACACCCACCTTGCAGACACTTTGTTCAACTGGAGCACATCGTGATGTGGTGCGCTGAACCATGACTGATTTCAAACGTGGGTCTATTTCATGTACTGTCACTCGGCGATTTCCCATTACAATGCCTTTCAACTGCTGTAGTGGTTTCAAAATCGCTTTGATAATAATAAAATAAGTTGAACAGGTGAATGACAAACAAATCACAGTGATGAGCACAATCACTGTGTCATTCACAATCAGGCCAAGAGTCAGTACAGAGGCGCCGTGGAAAGAAGAACGAAGATATCTCTGATCAAGGAGGCAGGTACAAAAGACTAGGAGGAGCTAATGATCACTGGGAATCATCAGCTGTAAACACCTGGGAGACCGACGGCAAGAAATCTTCATCAATGACGTAATTGTCTTCATGAGCAAAAAGAGCACCAGCATAGATAGTTTTAAAACGGCGTGTGAAAAGTGGCAGTCCCGGGCGAAGATGTGGGAATTGCTGACTGAGTTTACGGAGGGCGTCACGATAGCATCCAAGTTGGGGACTAATGGAGAAATACAGGTGATGATCGATACCATGTGACGTACCTGCCAGCAGGACGCACACGACATAATGGCAGAGAGCAATCAGAATGAACGTCTGCGTAGCTCAGTTGGTAGAGCGAATTGTTCCGGAATAAGCGGACTCGGGTTCGAATCCCGGCGTAGACCAAAATGACGGAAGAAATTTACTTCGTTATAATGGCACCCGAACTATCCGGATGACCCGACGGTTCAAAATCTCGCAATGGTGTGAAGTTATTTCCACACCGCGAGATAGGAAAAATCAGAGAATCCCTTCTCCAGCGCTTCGAGGAATAAATGTGTGTGACGTTGCATTCCACACACCAGATTGACTGGGAGTTCTCAAGTGCACGTTCTACAGTGGATGGCTTCCTGCAACGATTCATGGTCACGGATCACCCGTGGGCCATGCCCCCGGCCCTCTTTCGGGGGGTGGGAGATGTGACGTACTTGCCAGCAGGACGCACACGACATAAAGGCAGAGACCAATCAGAATGAACGTCTGCGTAGCTCAGTTGGTAGAGCGACTTGTTCCGGAATAAGCGGACTCGGGTTCGAATCCCGGCGTAGACCAAAAATGACGGAAGAAATTTACTTCGTTATAACCAGTCAGGAAGCTTTTCGTCTGATGACTAGATGGGTCTGCATAAAAAAGGAGATGAATAGCATCCAGTGAAAGTGGCTAACCTGGGAGGTCGGCAGGCTCCAGGTGCTGTGCAAACTGGAACAGCGTATGTGAGGGTGCTGTCTGGCATTCCAAGTCGGAGAGTGCCGAAGGCGTGAAGAGAGAAGAGCGATTGCGGAGTTTGCAGATGGATGAGGAGGAGGAGAAGAGACGTTGCTTCGTAGCGGAAGAGAGAGTTCCAGGAATCTTCATACGAGCAGCAGTAAAAGGCATATCGTAGAACGAAGAGTCAGAAGCGTATAAGGACACGGAAGGGGGAATGACAGACATCGAAGGAGACACCAGGTGCGACTCCTAAGGCGAAGACGAAGGATCGGTGCAAACAGGTGACACAAGGGGCGCCTGAGGAGCAGCGATGGCAGCCGAAGACTCAACAGGAAGAACTGATGACGGAGCACGTGGAAGAGTACCAGGTTCATGAACAGAGGCAGCAGGCACTCCAGGAGGTGCAGCAGGTCTGAGGAAAAGGATACTCCTCGGGCGTGAGATGAGGAGGTGGAGGATCAAAAGACGAGCGTTGAACGTTGGCTGCAGGCGACTTTTGCGGAAAAACAGGCGTCGGAGACAGACAAAGAACCAGACACAGAATACAAGGCAGGAGCCCGTGCAGGAAGAGGCGGACCAACAGTGGAGAAAGGCGGAAGAGAACAAGTGCACTGATCACCCAGGTGAACAGCACCTTTGCATCGAGTACAGTGCAAGGAGGTAAGAATATCAATATGTCGTTGCTGGTGACCACAACGGGCGCTCAGTACGGTAAGGTAGGCGAGGAGGTGGGCTTCGGAAGAGAAAACCACTCAAGCTTGACGGCGAAAACCGCAGGTGGAGTTGTTTGTCATTTGAATCCTTGGATGCGGACGAGAGCGTGGTGAGCGGGCCGACCACGTGACCACACTTACTGAGGGCTGTATGAAGCCCTCAGTAAGTGTAATCCCTCAATAAGTATAGTCATGAAGCCCTCAGTAAGTGTAATCCCTCAATAAGTATAGCCATGAAGCCCTCAGTAAGTGGACGTGTGTCTGATACTTACTGAGTGCTGTATGAAGCCCTCAGTAAGTGCAGCCATGAAGCCTCAGTAAGTGTAAGCCCTCAATAAGTGTAGCCATGAAGCCTTCAGTACGTGTAAATATGTGTGATACTTACTGAGGGCTGCATGTAGCCCTCAGTAAGAGTGTCCAGGCTGGTAACAGCCTGGACACTCTCCGTTCCGCCAGAGCAGTCACTAGTCTATGACGACCACACGTTGCACATAGAGATCCAGTTTTTTGGCTGACAGTCCAGTCTTTAAACACTTTAACACCAGCTGCTCTGGAACATTTCACGAATGCAGCGGTTTCGGTGATACTTGCTCCATGGCTCCGAGCTCCTACAATCATCCCACGTTGGAAATCCGACAAAGCGCATTTTTTACCCATCTCGTCACCCAAAAATCACTTCTACTACTGTCGCAAACACTAAGCTTTCACTTTTTATACTAGCCTCGCCCTCTGGCGGCAACAGTGTGCAGCCATAGCTCATTTGCTTAAAACTGTCAGGTGGTCATAATAAAGTGGCCACTCAATGTATATATACAGTATATACAATAGTTTACCCTGCAACTCAACCATAATCAAGTAAATTCAAAGATTGAAATTTATTTTTTTATATTTCAGGTGAGTTCAGTTTTTGTTAACACCCTTTTTTTCATACTTTGTAGTGAAGTTAAAAAGAAAGATTTGCGTCTGTATTCGTGAAAACGGTTGGTCTGTAGTTGAACACCCAAGCACACTCTGGTAGAGGACCCATCCCTTGGGTATGGAACTTAGTCACGTGCCTGGAGAAATAATCTGACATCCCAACGTGGAGTGCATTTTCAGAAACAGACATTCAGCCATATTTAATATTATCTTATTTATATTTCATCTCGCGCAGAGTGAGGTGATTTAAAATACTTTAAAGTAACAGCATTTTATAACGTCTCGAAATATATATTAATTAATGCGCCTTACCAGATTTAGAGTATTAAAATCGAGGTGCTGAATTAAGGAAAATACCGCGCGCTTGAAACATTTGTACGTTTCAAAAGACACGTATGCATCCCCAAATTGAAACATAAGTCCATGTTTGTATTTAATCCAGTGCAAATGTTTTTGGACCGCCCCGGTGGCGCAGTGGTCTAAGCGTTGGCCTTGTAAAGGTTGTGTTGACCTGTGCTCCGTGTTTGACCTGCGTTTATTGGTGTTCTTTTGTGTGTGTGCCGTCATTTTGTGTATCTCCTGTGTTGTGAACGTCTCCTGTGTCGATTGAGTCCGACTTTGACGTCCTGTACGTAAAACTTTACTTGTACTAACTCTTTTTCCGTCCTGGCTTTGCCCAGGGTCGGGTTTAGCAAGCCAGCCATTGCAAATGGCGGCGACCGCATCTGATAGGCCAGGTGTGAAGCTTGATAGCAAAGCTCCGCCCCCACCTGGCCACGTTCGGTCATCGTCACTACCACACGCAGCTGGTTTCCAAGCCGCGTTATCTGATGTTACCACTTCTTCTTCCAACTTTATGGATGTTGATTTCCCGACATTTTCCACCACCGTGACGTCATTAACTTCTTCAGTATCCGTTGCCTCTGGTACTTCATCTGCTCCTGCGAGCACTGCGTCTCGACCTTCCCCATCTCCGCCCATTCCTACGGCAACTCTACCTTATGCTTCCGTTGTGAAGGGTACCAGCTCATCTTCCTCTACAGCGAAGAATCCATGTACAACGCCTCTTGATATGATTGTCACTAGAGACAACAAGAAATTACGCATCGACATTCCGGAAACTTCAGCTGCTGGGCAGGAGGTTTTACGCACACAGAAACTTGGCATATGTTTTGATGCCCTCCCGGACACCAGCCTTAAGAAATACTCCTTAGCCGTCCGCCAAATCCTCCCTAAGGAGCGATCACCCATATGGCGAGGAAGCCTAGGACTGTTCTCATCTACTTTGCGAAGCCAGAGTTTGTGGAGCGCATCTTATCTGACGGACTGCATGTTGGGGATCATACCTTACTGGGAGTCCCGCTCACGCAGCGCCCGTACTTGTTACGTGCTACCCCGTACCACCAGAAATCAAGGACCATTACTTAATGGCGGCCCTTTCCCGTTGTGGAAAAGTAGTTGGATCCATTTCCACTCTGTCTTCCGCACCAACAGACCCAGATGACAGGAACATCTTAGGTCTGCGTCGCCAAGCAAGGATCCTGTTTCCTACTGAAGATGCCATTGCTGATTGCCCTACTGACCTCACTGTGGTTGTAGGGAAGCAGATTTTCCGGATCGATATCGTTACTGCCTTGCATTGTTTTAAATGCAAGGCATATGGCCACATCCAATCACGTTGTCCACATGTATCTGCCAAGCCCCCTATTTCCATACTACCCAAAGTCAACACCCCAGCCTCAACACCAGTTTCTCTGGCAACACCAAGTTCGGCTCTAACCCCAGTTTCGCTGGCCACACCAAGTTCGGCTCCAACACCAGTTTCTCTGGCCACACCAAGTTCGGCTCCACAGACGTCCTTGATCCCTTCTACTGTTGTTCCAGATGATTCTCCCCCAGCAAGTGATGATTCATCATCAGTCTCCAAGTCTTCGATATCTACTACAGGTACTTTGGCCACCTCTCCATCGTTGGACCCACTTGCTGCTGTGGTACCTCTACGTTCTTCGGAGAGTATTCTCTCAGAAAAGGAATGGCAAACCCTCCGTCGTGTTGCTTCATCTTCTTCCCTTGGATCCCCTAGTGTGGAGTCAGATCTAACTGTCCTACACCCACCAACTTCTCCCGGCGTTCCCACGTTGAAACGTACCAGACAGAGTTCCATCTCGCCAGTGACGTCTTCTCCACGCTGCTCTCGTTCCCGTTCGCCAATTCGACAGTCTTTCTCTCCAACAGCAGTTCCTACATCTCTTAAGTCCCCAGCTGTTCCAAAATTGTTGGATCAAAAAGCTTTCGCTGAATATCTGGAAACTTTCCCTGCATTAGACGGGCCGCTGGCGCCTCTGATCTTGCTCTCATTATACTCAATCAACCGTCACGTCCTCTCAAGCAGCTAGACTGCGTTCAATCACGTAATGCTCAGCTTCCCACTATTATCACCCGACTTCAGAATCTACTTGCTCTTTTGCCGAAAATTAACACAGTCACTAATGCGCAGACATCTAACTTAAAGAAACGTAACCAGTCTTCTCAAAAGTGCTGATAGTAATATTCAACCACTACAACCTCTTTCAAGTTAAAATTACTTTCTTTCAACTGTAAGGGATGCTCCGTCCCTCCTACCAATGCGTTAGTGTTTGAAGACGTTACAACGCATGATGCGGATATATTATTGCTACAGGAGACTAACTGCCATCCCAACACCCCATACCACCGGTGGCGAACCTGGCCATTTCAATTCTACCATGCCCATCGACTTAGTCTTCACGCAGGACTTGCGGTGGCCATCAATTTTCGTCTTCGATCCTTCATTACTGATATCACGGTCAAACCGATTTATCGTGACCTCCTGCAGCTTCTGTCTTTCCGACTTCACAACTTCCGATACCATATCTTCAACATCTATGTTTCCGGCAATCAACAATATGCAGACTGTCTTTTTTGAGCATTTTGTTTCCTGTGTTCAAGGTCTTCCGGCCACTGATATTGTCATCTTAGGTGGTGATTTTAACTGCACCCTTGACCCATCCCTCGACAGATCGGACGGTTCCACGGATACCAGGTATTTTCTTACCAGAGCACTTTCTACAGCCATCAACCAGCTACAACTCCAAGATGCTTTTCGACACCTGCACCCATTTCTTCGTTCGTACACCTGGCGCTCCTACTCCACTTCCTCCCCTACAACTGCCCGACTTGACCGGTTTTATGTTTCTTCAATTCTTCTTCCTTCAGTTATCTCCCTTTCTCATACACCGACAGTTTCTTCCGACCACAGCTGTGTCGTAATGTGTCTTCACACCGGTCCATCTCCTCGGCAATACTACCGTACTTGGACCCTTGATGATGATCTTTTACTTGATTCAGCTCCAACAAGCCTTATATACGCTCCCTTTTGCTTCTTGTCCCTTGCAACACTGGTTAAATGTCAAATCCCAAATTCTTCTTTATACCAAGCAATATTCCCACGAAAAACGTACCACCGCCTCTATGAAGATTGATGCTGCACGCTCGATTTTTTTCCACCCTAGATCTTGATTCTCCGCTGTTTTCTCATTACCAAGCTGAACTTCGTGCCTTGCTACTTCCTGTCTCCTAACAAGCTCTTCACCGCCTCAAGCTCCTTTATCCCCAGCCAAATGACTATCTATGTGAACAGGTTCAACAACTGGAATTCCACAAACGTTCTGCTCATCACCTCCGTAATCTGAAGTTACCCGATGGAACTGTTACTAATGACACCACTCTCATTTGCTCCGGTGTTAGAACATATTTCCAGTCACGTTTTGCTCAGTTCTAGTCAAGTTCTCCGCATGCTGATTCGATTCTTCGTGCCTTACCACATATTCCATCGCATCTTGTTACATCTCTTTCTATGCCTATCATCCCAGCAGAAGTAGTACAGTCACTTGCCTTACTTAACTGTCACTCGTCACCTGGTCCTGACGGGTTGACAGTTAATTTCTTTCGTACGTTTTCCTCTTTCTTACACCCTCTCCTATTGCCTTGCTTTACAGCTGCTTTTTCCTTATCTGTTCTTCCCTCCGGGGGTGTCTGCTGGAGTTGGATAACTGGCGTCCTATATCCATCCTTAATGTTGACTACAAGATTTATACTAAAATACTCTCTCTTCGATTGAACCCTGTCCTTCCCACCGTCATACATCCCGACCAAACGTACACCATCCCTGGCCGAAGCATTCATACTAATATTAATCTCCTCCGTGACTCATATTGCCTTGCCCACCTTTGCTCCGAACCTTTAGCCTTCCTCAATCTTGATCAGAGGCAGGCCTTTGATAACGTGAGTCATCAGTGGCTTGCCTCTGTGCTCTCTGCCTTCGGTTTCCCATTTGTCTTCATCACAGCCCTCCTTGCCCTGTACCAGGACTCAGTTGTCCATATCCGGACGGCCTCCTTCCTTACAGCCCCCATTCCGTTTCGTAAGGGCATCCGTCAAGGATGTCCTCTTTCCGGACAACTTTTCTCTCTAGTCTTTGAGCCGTTTCTTTGCTCTATCCGTTCTCTTCTACAACCTCCCCCTCCACCATTCGGCATAGCACCAGGCACCATTCTATCGTTCTTACTGCCTACGCCGATGATATCACAGTTCTCATCCGAGAAGAATGGCAATTCACAATTGTTCTTGCATGGTTTCAAGTGTATGTTGCGGCTTCCGGCGCTTCGTTAAACCTTTCAAAGTGTACAGGCTTGTGGTGTGGCTCCTGGAGACATCGCCCCGATACACCGTGGGGCGCTCATTGGACGTCCACCAGTCAAAAGATCCTTGGGGCGCACATTGGCAGCCGGGTCTCAGCAGCGGCTGCCACCTGGAGACCCCTCGTCAGGAAACTACGTCACACCGCTGCTTACTGGTCCAAGCTCAAGTGCTGTTTGACCTACCACAGTCGTGCACGGCTTTCTGGCACCCACATCCTCTCGTTAGTTTATCATTCCTGGATTGCACAACCGCCACCAGCCTACGTTCAAACTGCAACAACATCAGCAATGCTCAGCATTGTTTGGTCATCTACTCATTGGTTATCTTCCTCAGTATTGTCTCTACCTTCGACTTGTGGTGGCCTCAATATGCCAGAGATTACCGTACGTTATAAAGCTGTAAGAATTTTCAATTTCCTCCGTTTGACAGTTCAACCAGACTCTTCCGCTTCCATTCTTCTGCTTAATGTTCTGACTTCCCCCCTTAATCCCTGCCTCACCGTCCATCTTCTTCTCAAGATGGATATTCACACTGTCATTCCCCCCGTTTTCCTCTAGTCTACCATGAAGCTGTTCAGTTCCTTCGTTCTTTACCGCTCATTCGTCAACCCCCTCTTCCACTCTTGATCTTCTTTCCGAGCCTCTTTTTTCTCCTCCGTCCTCCACCCCCCTACTGCCAACTTTTTCTTTTTCCCCGCATGGCTACACGCTGGTGTAGTCTCCGTTTCCCAACTGGTCCTCCCCGATTTTTCATGGAAACCCGTTTCCGAACTTTTTCCCACCCTACCACCCCTCGCCCGAACTCTCTGATAACTTCCTCCAACTTAAACATGCTCTTCAATCACTTTTTCCTTCCCTAGTCGATTCCTCTGGCCTCCTTTCCGTTTCCTCTGCCTCTCTCCCTTTTCCGTTCTTCCTTCCCTTTTCCGGTGATCTCCTCCCTCTCCCACAGTCTTTCCACCCGCACCCTGTACCGTTTTCTCCGTTCTTCTGCGGTACCTTGCCCTATTCCCTCTGTTCCTTCTTTTGCACTAACCTCAGTCTGGTCTACTGCCCAACATTCACCGGCCCTCTCCTCAGAACTTAATGTGCATTGGAGGTTTTTGCACAATCGACTGCCTGTCCCTTCGACTTTGTTCCGGAGAAATATAGTATCATCAGATCTCTGTCCTTTTTGTAACGTCGTTGGAGACGTCTTACACATGTTTGTTTACTGTCCGACGCTGCTCCCACTATTTCACAGTATGTTCCAACTTGCACATCCTTCTTGTACCAGTGATCTCACCCTAGAAGATTATCGTTTCCTCGGCCACAGTTCTACAAGTTTCTGGTCTATTTTACCAGTTTGTTCGTATTTATTTATTCTAGCTAAATATATTATTTTCTCTCACCTGCTACAGTTACAAGATCCAAATCCTATTACATTCTCTACCTCCTTGGTTGCACACTACCGCAACAGGGTTAAAGCCAGACTCACCCTGGAATATTCCCTGGCGAAAGATACGGCACGGTTACCTGCGTTCTTCACAACATGGTCGCCGTGTCGTCCCTGGTTTCAGTTTTCTAGTGCCCAGACTGTTCATCTGCTGTTTTAATAAACCTACGTCGGAACTTTCAATTTTTACTGTTCCCTCACCATGTTTTCTCCTGGAACTGGATTGTGTTTACTTCCTGCTGATGTCACCTTTTGTACACAGTTCTCTTCATCCGCACAGTGACTCTCTGCCACCAGTGATTTCCATGTCACTAGAACTGCACAGTTTTTTTTCTGTAAATTTTTTCGCTCCAGTGATGTTCCAAGACTTCGATGAACATTTCTCCCAGAGCTACTGCTGTTTACAGCAAATAATGCAATGCCTGTCATTGCTCATCTGTACAATTAACATTTCATTGTAAATATCTACATTTTGTTTTATTTCTCCCCTTCTCTCACACTGCGTGTGAGGTTGGGGATGTTCTGTTGTAATTCTTTTACGTGAATAAAAGCGAATATTGAAACTAAGCGATGGCCTCTGATCATTCGTCCGAACGGGGTCCGGGTTCGAATCCCGGTGAGGCATGGATGTTGTGTTTGTCTTACGGCACTGGCTCTCTCCCTTCCCTGGAACCAGTGACCCTAAATTAGGGACGGGCGAGTGCTTATAGCTCATTGAGTTGCTCACGGTGGTCGTCAAACCTCCAACCAAAAAAAAAAAAAAATGTTTTGGAAACGGGAAGAGTTTTACTTTAAAGCTCGTCGCATTGATTTTGTTTGTTGCGAAAGATATCGTTCAAATATCGAGAGGAGAGAAGAGAGAAATAATGTTTTCACGGAAAAAAGCACGAACGGTAGAAAAGGACGCGTTTATCCCGCGAAGGTGGTTAACTACAAAGTTCTTCCTCATGGGATCACCTTGCATCGATCCGATGTGTGAGGCATTGTGGGAGTCCTACAGGCCTCCTATTTCTTAAGTGGTTGGAAATGAAAAGCTTTGTCTCCGGTCAATCGCAAGACGCATCGTCTTACAATTTCAAGAAAGAATTTCCCACGATTTGTCAGTGAAGTAGCTTCCGAGATGTCTTTCTCCTGTCCTTTGTTTTTCAACACTGAATTTCGTCCCCGTCAGTTCTCTTTCAGGCGACTGACGTCGAAAACAAAAAGCCGCTTTAGAAGAATGTAAGATAAAGGTCGTAAGACGGAATGTTTTTTAAATGATAAGTCGTTTATGAAGTAGGTTTTAACAAAGTTTCAGGAAAGCAATACAATTTGCATTCACTAATGTCGCCGTTTGCATTTATCTCTTGGAAATCGTTGGCAAAGCATGCTTCAAAACATTTGTTTTCCTTTTTCTTATATCCTCCATCTAAACTTTACTGAATAGCTTAAATGCAGTTCTTTGTAAAGAGGAAAAATAATTATAAAGACGGCACGTAAGTTTCGGATGTAATGTACACGCATTTTGGAATCTGCACTCACGGACAATGAAATTTGCGCACCAAGAAGGAAGAATTTGATTGAACTGAAATTTTATGGACGCAATGATATACAGATGAATGATATACATGATGGCAAAAACAGAGTTGCCGAACAATTACTACACTGTGCAAATTAATTGGGACAAAGTAAAAAATCACTCTTTTTTCAAAACTATGCCTTTATATCATTCCATGCCTTGATATACACTGATAAATACCTGTATTAGTATGAAGTATATCCTTCTTTAGCAGAAATGACCTCTTGAATTCGTTTTGGCATTGACTCCACTAATTGAGTGCACATATGTTTTTCTTCATAATCGTGGAACCACACTTTTATAGCATTCCTTATCATGCGTTCTTTGGTTGTACAGTCCATTTTACCTAAACGTCTCTTCAAAATATTCTACAAGTTTTCTATGGAATTTAAGTCTGGTGAATTTCCAGGCCAATCAAGCAAATGAATTTGATTTTCCAGCATGAAATTCTTGACCGATTTCGAATTGTGACATGGGGCGAAGTCATGTTGAAATGTCGCGTCAAAAGTTTGCAAGAATGGAACAATCCTACGTTGTAATATTTCTACGTACTTGATTGAATTCATTATACCTTGAAAAGGAACTAAGCTTCCAGTGCCATTTGATGTGAAAAAACCCCAAAACATCTGTTTCAGAGGGTGTTTTACAGTTTGTTTGCCATGCTCAGGTCTTAAAGGTTCAGAGTTGCTTCGTCTAACGACATTTGCTTGGTAACCCTGCACAAATAAATGAGTTTCATCACTGAAAATTACCTTTTTCCAGTCGTCAGCAGTCCATGATGTATATTTTTTGGCCCATGCCAAACGTTTTATCTTCATTTTCGCATTCAAATATTGTTTTTTCGTTGGTCTTTTTGCCTTCCGGCCAACTTCCAGAAGCCTGTGGCGTACAGTTAAATCACTAACATCACAACCACTAACCAATGAATCTCTCTGAAGGTCGGTGCTTGTTTTTTTTTTTTTTTTTTTTGATTCATTTTACTATTTCTGATTAGATATTTATCGGTTCGTGGTGTTCTTTTTCGTTTTCTTCCACATTTACCTCTCCTTTTTGGAGACGATGATCCAGATGCATTGTATCGCGTAAGCAGTCTTGATACACTTGATTTGCCTACACCAACTGCAGAAGGGATATCTCTCACTGTCATAGAAGTGTGATCCTTGAGAGCAATTATTTTTGCACTCTTCCTTGGGGAAGAATCCATTTTTCAATACATGAAAGCAACACGTGCTCACAGAGAGCAAAAACTAACATCCACCTGTCACACACGAAAGCTCCGAACTGAAGCTGAAGCGCCTGTTTCCTGTTTAAAATCGGTCAAACCACATTCCTACTATCAAGTTCTAGCAGTCACACCACCTCACAGCTGATAAAACCGGTTTACGTGGGTTTCCGACATCAACTGGCGATCACATTACAATTCTGAGAATAAAATAGCTTGTCCCAATTAATTTGCACGGTACTGATGGATCTGTGGCACGTAGTCCGGTCATCTTCAATGTCGCATCGCACAGCCTCGTGCGGAGATGCATCCTACAAAACGGTCAGGCCCGGAGGCGAACAGACGCTTGATGTTGTCATGCGGCAGACTGACCCACACGTGTTGGACGGTGTGCCCCAAATCCCGCATAGTGCTGCACGGCGGCAGCTGGCGTTTCAGCTGGTACTACACATGCTCGATTGGGGACATGACCAGGGAGCGGGGAGGCCATGGAAGTGTCTGGGCATGACGTAGGCAGCCCTGGGCAAACCGATCCGTGGGCGTGCTGGCATTATCCTGCGGGTGTAGCGCACTGGGAATCTCGGCCAGGAATGGGAACACATGGGGCAGTAGGATCTCATCCAAAATACCGCCGACCCGTCAATTATCCACATACCACTACTAGAGCTGATCGGCTGTCGTAGGCAATTGCTCCCTAGACCATAATGCCTGCAGTGGAGGAGGTGTGGCGCTTGATTGATAGCAAGGTTGGGATTGTGCCGTTGACCCGGGGACCTACACACCCGGACACGATGACAGTCTGCCCTCCAAACAAATCGGCACTCATCGCTAAACACTACACGTCGCCAGTCTGTGGCGTTTCACGTCGCTCTGGCCTGGCACCACAGCACAGTGAGCCGACGATGTTCCGGTGTTAATGGCACCACAGGTAAGGGACGCTGGGATAACAGATTTGCTTTCGCGATGCGTCGGGAAAAGGTTTATGGGCACACAGTAGCCGCTACATCTTCCTGTATAGTTGACCGGGTTCCTGTGGTATCCGTTTGTGCCTGGGGCACGATCGGTCGATCCTCTCTACCGGTGATCCTCCTGGTCCGTCCGGAGCCGCTCCGCAGTGTGGCAGTGCCGTCACGTGTCCACTGCTCCCAACACAGTCGGACGGTATGGTCAGAACAATACACGTGGCGGACTATACGGCGCGCCGACCACCGTACGATTTTCAGCCCGATGATCAGGCCTTTCTCAAAGTCCGTAAGTTGCGTAAATCGATGTTTCTAGCGTGTACCCGGCATCTTGTCACTCTGTACTCCTGCTTGCATCTGCCAGTGCTTTTGGCTTTCATGGGGCATCATATCATATGTAGAGGATTTTAGGAGGGAGTGTCTGACCCCAGGTCTTAAACAACCCTTAGAAATAGGAAGCTAAGAGATTTGTGCTAGAGTGTCCGATAGGAAAGTAACACGGAAGCGAGGTAGAAATGGGAGGAAGACGCCCTTATTTATTACCGGGGAGCCAATACCCGGGGTCCAACGGCTTAACGTGCCCATCCGACGCACGGCGGGTATTTAGTGGCTATAACGTTCGTACCTACTCAGGATCGAACCTGAGATTATCTCCATGGCAGTCACGAGCGCTGACCACTAGGCTACCCGCGGCCCTTTCATGGGGCATCGAGTGCACCCCGGTTTATAAGGCTGCAGGTTCGTGTTTCCAGCGCTATCACAAGGTGTGCGGTCATGTACACTCGCACCAAACCACTCTAGCTATTTGCAAAGTTTCGCGGTTGTAGCATGTTTTCTTCTACGTGCGCAAGTTTCATTGTCCCTGAGTGTATTCCAATAATACCGACAGGTGCCATGTGGGAAATAGGGGTACACAGGGTGTCCATAAATGAAATATACCACTTCAGTATGCTATTATAAAAAACTACAATAAATAACAACTTACTTTTAATGCCAAAACACATGGTAACTACGAAAGTTTTTTTTAAAACATATCAGTAGGTCTCCACGTGTGCTCCGTTCGTTGCTCGCAGGATGTCTAAACGATAGTCCAGTTCCACCCGCGTACGCTGCAAAATGTCAGGTGCAACAAGGAGGTAGGCTGCAGTAAGGTTCGAAATTATTTTTGTGTCTCACTATTGTTCTAATTCGCTCGGGTTTTGTTCCATTTCCGGATTTTCTGCAACAACATTTTTCCAATAGGAGGCGTAGGTTCAGATCTTTGTTCGACGTGGCCGAGATGCTTGAGATCAGACTGCAGAAACGCTTTCAACATTGTGCAACTACACAGTCGAGTCACATTATTGTGACCACCTCCTACTTTTGACGCCAACAACACGTAACCAATGAAAGAAAGCATGTGTTGTGCGCTGGCTTGAAGGGTATATAAGGTGGGCTGTAGGCATTCTGAAAAAACATCACTCGTTGCTGTCACGGATAAAAAGGGCAATTTATCAGATTTACAAAAAGGGATGATTATCGGGCCAAGGGTGGCAGAATTTCTAAAACACCGCAGTTTGTGATCTGTTCGTGTGCTGCTGTGGTCAAAGTTTATCGTGATTGAAGAAATTGAACCATTGCGAATAAGCGACGTGGAAACTGCGGAGCACCACGTACCATTGATATGAGAGGTGAACATTGGCTGCGAAGGTGCGTGAGGGCCGATCGACACTTCAGATTTGAGCAACGCACTGGCCGAATAAACCAGGGGGATACTGGAAGTGTGTCTGAAACTACAGTTCAGCGAACCCTACTGCGTATAGGGCTCCGATGTAGACGGTTGGTCACTGCACCTATGCTAACGAAGGTGCATCTTTAGAAAAGGCTTATATGTGCACGGAAGTATCGGAATTGGACCTCCGCTGATTAGCAAAGTATTACTTTCTCCGATGAGTCACGCTTTCTGCTTCATCGAACGGATGGACTTTGGCGTATAAGGCGAGAAACATTGGAGAAGAAACAATCTTCAACCATTGCTGGAAGAATACAAGCTGGTGGGAGTACCGTTATTCTTCTGGGAATGTTTTCGTGGCATTCCATGCGTCCACTCATACCTGTGGAAGGCACTATGGACAGAATTCGTTATGAATCCATCTTTGCAGACCACGTGCACCCATACATGCTGATTGTCATGTCTGAGGCCGACGAGATCTTCCAGCACGTCAATCCGACGTGTCACACAGCCAGAAATGTCCGAGATTGGTTGAAAGAACGCGATGAAGATTTCAAAGTACTTCCCTGGCCCCCGAATTCCCCAGACTTAAACCCAATGGAGCATCTGTGTGACCACCTCGATCGAGTTGTTCGCTTTAAGGTTCTTCTATCACGCATCCACCAGCAGCTGTCAGATTCACTACAGTCAGCGTGGCTACACATACCTGTGAACACCTTCCAGCATCTTATTGAGTCACTTCCAGCCAGTCTAGCTGCTGTCCACGCTGCACACCGTGGTTACTCTAGATATTAGCTGGTGGTCACAATAATGTGACTCGACCGTGTATAACTGCCAGCGATATCATCATCTTCTGATTTTTAGGAATATGCGTATATCTTTTCAATCTTTGTTTTCGTTCATAGTTTAACGCCCCGAAAAGCACCTTTAATGTATATAAGCAGTCCCTCGTCCCTAATTTAGAGCAACTGGCTAGAAGAAAAGGAAAGGGCCTAGGCCATCAGATCAGCACACCACCCATGAAACATCGGCGACTTGAAACACAGGCATATCTCAGAAGGCTGTTCCAAAATCCCCGGGCCTCACACCACTTGGCCAGCTGGACGGATATTTCTCATTGGTGCATTAAAATTATTTTTCTTTCTTTTAAGGAAATTACAAAAGATGTGCTCAGTACGCGTGAGAGCTCGCCCTTATAATCCTTGTTGTGAGTTTGACAGTGGTGCATGTCAACTTTCAGGCATGAACCAGTACGTGTCATCTACAGTGCAACACTCTTTGGCTAAGAACAAACGTAAGTTGTGGAGAATGAAACTAAAAACAAAATCATAGTACTTGAACGATTAAATATTCGTATACTGAATCCAGCACAAACATACAGCACACTGTAATCCAAAGTATTCGGATGCAAACGAATATTTGCATAAGTGCAATGAACAGTTGCGCAGGAAGATGCGCGTTGAGAGGGGAGGTACGTATAAAAACTTGAGATGTTCTGTCGTGTTATCAGTAAATTTGAAGCGGATATGTCAAATAGACGTGAACTTTCGGAGTTCCAGCTTGAGCTGGTCATAGGATGTCATTTGTGTAAAGTTTCCATACGGAGCATTGCAGCTAAAATAAATACAGGGTGATTGTAAACTCCTTCAACAAAGCAAGAGGGGTGACAGTAAACATCAAGACGAACAATATTTGCAATGGAACCTAGGGCCGCATTCCAATCCTAGTGCCAGAAAAGATTAAAGTTACATATCCACGTTGAGCCTTCAACAGTGAAAACAAAGACACATACCTAATTTATGAGTTGAACAATTCCAATCGCATCAGAGAAAGACTCAAAAGAGCTGCTGAAACTGGCGTCCAAGGCGGCCAACGAGAAAGGCGGCCAACGAGAATTCAGCCAAAGCCGGCCAACTGGCGTTTAAGGCAGCCAACGAGCCAGTTCCACACAGTCTTCAATTAACACATGGCGAATGTCGAATGGTAAGGAATACGACGATTCGGAAATCTCTCGCGCTACAGTTTTTGTGCTCCACGTCCATTACCACGAGCTTGGCCGTATGATCAGATGCATATCCTCCAACTCCTCGTATGTGTAGTTCATCATGCTTTTCACGAATACGTCAATTCTCATGCGATATTCGCGCGGTAATATCGCTGAACGGGTTAGGCTGTGTTTTTAAATGTTTGCTCTTCATCGTCTACACACACGTTCAGCGCACCTGATTTGCAATTTGTGCTTTTCATGCACTGGTTGAAACTCCGTGTGCCTGCTGGACCGTTCTCTTTTCTGGCAGTAGGAGTGGAATATGGCCCTAGGTTCCATTGCAAATACTGTTTGTCTTGATGTGTGCTATCTCCTTTCTTGTTTTGTTGAAGGAGTTTATGATCACACTGTATACCAAGTTTGACTGCATGCAATGTCATGAAGAGATGGAAGCAGGACGCTGCAGCTACAGAAAAAAAAACGTTCAAGAAGTCCACGCAAACTGACGGAACGTAACAGAAGAACCATGGCATGAAATCGTAGGAAATCCCATTCTTCTGCCGTTTACAGCGCTGCTGAAGCTAAAAAAATGCTTGTAATGGCTCGGTTAGTATCATAACTATCCGCAGAGAGTCACACAGTGTGGGTTCTTATGGTAGAGCAGCGGCACACAAGTCACACATCACTAACGTGAATGCAAAGCTACGTTTGGAATCGTACGTCTTCATTCGTTACTGGAGTGTGGGCGTCTGGAAAGCTGTTCTTCGGAGTGATGAGTCACGCGTTTCACTCTTTCAATCTGCTGGGGGTGTTTGGATTTGGCGACAGCACTGCGAATCATTTTTTTTGTGTGTGCCGAAATTTGGATTTGCGACAGCCCAGCGAATGATATTTTTGACGAATGCGGCTTGCATAGAAGACATTTCTATTAAAATGAATAAAACTAAACGTTCTGAAAGTGTTTAAAAGAGAAGCAGGGTTTCAGAGTAAATTAAAATTTAGTAGCTGAAAATACGAGCAGAACATTTAAAAAAAGGTCTCAGCACGATGCAAAAATTGAAGAAAAATCCATGTACTGCGAAGAAAGTAAACCAACGGCTTGGGTCGTTCAGCTTTTTTGCAATGTTATGTGTAAAAACTGCAAACAAAACAAACAAACTCGAAGTATATTTGTTTAAAACAGTGATATCAGACATGTTTCTTAGGTTTGATGAAATCCTGTTTAGAGCTTAGGCCTAAATCCAAGTGTGGAAAGAAAGTACGGATTTATGTCTAATTGCTGAAGTAATATTAATGAGGTAATGTTAATGAAGGTAAATATAATATTAAGCACGGATTTATGTTTAATTGTTTTTCAGTTAAGTACGGATCAATGTTTAAAGGAAGAATGTATTTATGTTTAATTGTTTTTAATTAAATACGGATTAATGTTTAAAGGTAGTACGGATTCAGGTTTAATTGTTAAGGTATTATTTATGAGGTACTGGCAATGAAGTTAAACATATGTCACTTTAAAAAAGTTGTTTTAGGAAAACGCCGTGTCGTTTCATTTCTATTAAATCGTCAGACAAAAAATTCGTGCCTCTAATTACAGAATACGATTAAGTCTGTTAACCCGATACTACGGATATAATTTGCTTTCCAGATCGGCACATTTCTCCAGTAGGATTTGATTTAACTGTCTGCTCTTATTAGTTGCTAAACAGTTAACGCTAATTAAGGCACACAAGTGACGTGGAAGCGGAACATCAAACAGAAGTCATCGCTCTTTCCATGTTTATAAGTGAGTCTCGGAAAAATTCTCATCGGCAGCCACGGGAACCGAACCCAGGGTCTTCCAGTTACGCAGCGGACATGCTACCACTACACCACAGCGGCCTCGAATTCTCCAGACTCACAAACAACTACCTGCCAAACCACATTCTTGGAGCCGGTGCGTAACTGGAAGACCATGGGTTCGATTCCCAGCGGCGGCCGATGAGAATTTTTCCGTGAGTCACTTATAAACGTCGAAAGAGCGTTTACTTCTGTTTGTTGAGTTAACGCTACTTTCCTCCCTGATTTTCATGAGGTCGTCCGATGTTTGCGATTCTTATCTTTTTTGTGGATTCGGGTGTAGAATGTCATTCCGAAGATCATCATTGTACTTTGTTTAATATTGTATTATGAACAGTTAACGCACAGTCATACAAGTTAAATGTGTCGAAATGAAGTTCTTAGATAAAATACGTAAGTGCATTGCTAGAAATTATAACTCTATGCATGTTGTGCATTTGTAGTTTCCTGTCTGCTCTTCGCTGTGCTACGAATTCATAGTCTCGCATTTCCTCTCCGGGCTCATTGATTTAAACTACACTGCTAGCCACCAAAAATGCAACACCAAGAAGGAAGCATCCGATTGGCCTGAAATTTGCAACGAGCGTCGCCCGCGAGAGGACATGCAAACGATTAGCATTGCAGGTCATTTGCATATCATGTGCGCCCGGCACGCCACAGAGAAGCACTGTAAGAAGGGCGACCAGAAGGCGGGGTGTAACTAGTGGAAGTGTGTTGTGCTGCCGGACCTGTGAGTGGGAAGCTTCCTGATGCCTCGTCGCAGAATACGGCAGTCATTCTAGCACGTTTCGGAGTTCGACAGAGGACGAAAAGTGGCTTATCGCGACAGCGGTTTATCGTACCGAGACATCGGCGCCCGTGTGGGACGATATCCACCCACAGTGAGGCGAATATGGATTCGGTGGGTGCATATTGCCGCAGCCGCGGCACACCACAGATTGAGAGGACCGGCATGTCGTGCGGCGGGCATTGACGGTCCGCCCCGCCACATAACGAACGTTAGCGCAGGAATAAGGGTGTGTTGCGCAACAACCTGTGTCAGCACATACCGTTCGACGTCGTCTGCAGGAGCGGGGACTTGTCACACGGCGCCCATTGCTCCGATTACTATTGACCTTACACCACCGGGAGTGCGGCGGCAGTGGGCCGTTGAACGCCTCACCTGGACTACGGAATGCACGACATTGTCTTCTTCGCCGAATGCCGCTTCTGCCTCCAACACCACGATGGTCGGATCCGTGTGTGGCGGTACAGCGGCGAGAGACTGTATGACGCCTGCGTTATGCATCGCCATACCGGTCCGTCGCCTGGCGTTGTGGTTTGGGGCGCAATTGCATACAACACTCGCACCGCTCTGGTACGCATCGCCGGTACACTCAACAGCCACCGCTACGTCTTCGACGTTTTGGCGCTTGTAGTATTCCCTTACTTGCAGGACCTGCTAGCGGCCACGTTTCAACAGGACAATGAGCGCCCGCACGTGGAACGCATCGTGCAACAATTCTTCACGGTCCACCAGGTGTCACTGCTGCCGTGGCCCGTCTGTTCTCCCGACATGTCGCCCATCGAACATGCCTGGTCGCTGATCGGCAACCGAGTGGCACGGCGAGCACCACCCGCGGCTACGCCTGATAAACTGTGGCAACGTGTGGAAGCAGCCTGGGCCGGCATACCCCAAACTCACATCCAAAGCCTCTTTCGTTCGATGCCCCGGCGTGTAGCAGCCGTTATTGCCTGCCATGGGGGCCGCAGCACACATTTCATCGCAGCACAAGGATGCGATGAAATGTGACACATTACCTTGATCTCCACTGTTGTAGCTTCGGTTGATTTGTCGCACTCCTGCCCTGCAGACGCTGTGAACAATGCGTGATAGTCTCCTCTCCCCTCTGGCATCAATGAGATGCGGACGACACATGCCTGGAAGACGGTTCGTGATTTGGTCATCTGTGCACCAGATATGATACGCACTCACTACAGCGGCACGTGAATAACTCACAAGCGTTGCCATTTCCCAGATCGTAGTTCCGAGGCGCCGTGCAGTCACAATTAGTCCTTCATCAAATCATGATAAATCTGCAGCTTTTCCCATTCTGACTCTAAACACTCTACTAATCGAAAGACGGTCCTCGGGTTGTATATATACTGCTCTCTGAACATCACCTGCGCCACCGTTCGGTCTCCAGGTGCGCTTATTTCTCTAGGCTCGGGATGGTCATAATGTAATGTCTCATCGGTGTATATTTATATTATTAAAGCCAAAGAACATCACAAACTCAACGGGCTAAAAGCAGTCGCCCATCTTTAGTTTAGGGAAACTGGTTCCAGGAATAGGACACAGGGTAAGACAAACAACCCATTTCTCACCGAGATTCGAATTCGGACCCACCTGGACGAATGATCAATATCCAGCGCTTTGGTCAATATGACGGTGCGGCATTTGCATAATATATTCTAATCACTACGCCTTAGGGGCGTCCTTAGTTCGATGTATTCCAACGTATTACTGGGTGTATTTCCATTTATTTGATCATCACGATAACAGATCATGCATCCGTCAATTCTTATAAAACTATCTACTGGTCCTAAACATTGATCACTAGTGTAGAAATAAATTTGAGTTTAATATTTTTATTTGGATTATGTAACATCAGGTCGTTCGAAAAATAATCGCCGATTTTCTGAGGTGCCACATCCAACTCGCCCATAATGTTTTCAGACGAAGCCGCTCGCAACGCCATTCGTCAGAGTTGAAGGGCGACTCAGACGCCATGTACACGCCATTCGTCCGAGTTGAAGGTTGACTCAGACACCATGTACACGCCATTCGTCCGAGTTGAAGGTCGACTCAGACGCCATATACACGCCATTCGTCCGAGTTGAAGGGCAACTCAGACGCCATGTACACGCCATTCGTCCGAGTTGAAGGTTGACTCAGACGCCATGTACACGCCATTCGTCCGAGTTGAAGGTTGACTCAGACGCCATGTACACGCCATTCGTCCGAGTTGAAGGTCGACTCAGACGCCTTATACACGCCATTCGTCCGAGTTGAAGGGCAACTCAGACGCCATGTACACGCCATTCGTCCGAGTTGGAGGGCGACTCAAACGCCATGTACACGCCATTCGTCCGAGTTGAAGGGCGACTCAGACGCCATGTACACGCCATTCGTACGAGTTGAAGGGCAACGCAGACGCCATGTACACGCCATTCGTCCGAGTTGGAGGGCGACTCAAACGCCATGTACACGCCATTCGTCCGAGTTGAAGGGCGACTCAGACGCCATGTACACGCCATTCGTACGAGTTGAAGGGCGACTCAGACGCCATGTACACGCCATAATCGGTTCAGCTGCAGTCGCTCCTACTCGTTTGAGAGTGGTCTGTTTAACAGGTTAGGAAGGAGTGAGTTGCGGGTGATTCAGATGTATGAGTTCAAATTGGATCGTAATGCGGCACAAATGTACCGTAATGTAGTCGAAACATGGGGCGAAAAGGCAACATCTGAACGTACTGTTTTCCGGTGGTTTGAAAAGTTTCGTTCCGGTGACAAGAGCCTACAAGCTGAGAAGGTTTGAAGACGACATTAGGTCACTGATAAGGACGCTGTGGAGCCAAATGTGGAGGCAAATCCTGGCTTCAAGGTCAGATAACTCGCCAAACAGTACAATGTATTGGTGTCAACCATTTCCGAACATCTCCACCAAATTGGTAACGTCAAGAAGCTCGATACGTGAATCTCACACGATTTAACGGAGCATCAGAAACAACAACGGTTTAGGGTGTACAATAACCTTCTGCTTCGCAACGAAAAGGAACCCCCACTTGATCGCATTGTAACCTGGTGACGAAACGTGTGTGATATACGACAACCGTAAGCTTTCTGAACAGGGGGTGAACAACGTAATTTTCTTTCCTCGGTAACTTAGTCCTTACGACAGTAATTACATTATGTGTACTACGTAATGCAATATTAGAAGTACCCATACACCTTACAAGAAAGAGGTCAAGTAGTGCTTACAAATACTTTTACTGTGCTTTCATGGGTTGACTCTACGCTCACATATGATTTACTGGCTTACTCGATACAATATCAGTGATTTAACATCCGAACACAATATAACAGCACGTCTAACCTCACTAACACCAATCGCTTTAAAAAACCGCAGCTTTGTCTTTTTACCTATCGTTCTTATCCGGCGGTACATACGTCCCTGTTGTTCCGACATTACTGTGTTGCCAACATTCTCGTTTGAGGGAAAAGACATAACGTTAAAGTTTGAAAATGTCTAAGAAAACAAACTCAAATTTACACAGAAAAAGAAACTCAAGAGGAAAGTTAAAATAGAATATACGTTACAGGTGAACCACCGGAACAACATCCCAAACCAAGGTTGACCCCAAAGAAGGTTTTATTTAGATTGTGGTGGGATGTTCACGGTGTCATATGTATTACAAATTCTTGAACGCTGGTGAAAGCATCACCTCTGTCACATGCTGTGAAGAAATTAACCGAATGCACCAAAAGCTGTGTCCCAAACAGCGATCTTTGGTGAACAGGATGGGACTTATTCTCCTCCATGATAACGCGAGACCACACGTGTCACAAATGACGAAACAGAAACTACACGAACTGAGGTTCAAAAACCCTCCCACATTCAGCCTACTTGCCTGATTTGGAACCTACAGATTTCCACCCGTTCATGCATTTTAGTAATTACCTAAAGGACAGGACCTTCAGAAACCCAGAGGAACCCGAAATTTCATTCCGGGACTTTTTTGCATTCAGGGAGGCAGATGTTTTTCGGACTGGCATTGAAGCCCTTATGTGTAGCAGCTGAATTCCCCTGTTTCGAATAAAATAACGTTGTGTGCTATGAGGTATATCTCTTTCAATTTGTACCCTCCAAATCGGCCATTATTGTCCGAGTGACGTGATATTTTCTCTTTTTCACTTAATATTGTCGGATGTCACCATTTTCTTTCTATCTTTCTTGTTTGCGGTTCATTCGGATCTGAAATAAATTTTCAAATCTACATCTGGAATGTGCTTAATACGCGTTTGATTTGAAGAAATTACTGAAAAATTTCCCTGAATTTTGCTTGAGTGATCTTATCGTCTACCTGGTGGCATCAGCTCGTTCTAGAATCTCTCAGCTCCCCTAAGTAAAAGGAAAGGGAATTTTCGAAAGAATTGATCTTCTATCTCTGAGTAAATCGCATTGAGACCTATTATTCTTAATAACAATAAAGTAGGAAAGCAGCCACAGAAGAGAATGCCCCTCCTGGGAAGATGCTCTTGAAGAATAGGGTTGAAATACATCTTCATTGTCCTAACAGGAGCAATCCTATCAGTTTTACGGGTCATTGTTGCTGCAATTGATTTGCCTTCTGCATAAAAAGGGTTTCAGGCATGTTAAAAGCAGATTTCATCTCGCAGGGGATTTAATGTTTAAATCCATTTGCGAAAGAATTGGAGAAAGAGTACTTACTGAAATTGATTTAGATTTTTTTTTGGCGTTGAGTTTTATTATTTTACATTCTTGTTTTAAAGCATTGTACACTTCCTCCGTTTTAAAGCATTTTATATCCCCTTCAGAAAGACCAAATCTGTTTTAATTAGTTACATTCAGTAGAGCATGGGATATTGTATTAAGACGAAATTGGAATTAATACGCTTTCTACCGCATGAGTGCTCTACTTTTGGCGAATAATAAACTAAGCAGGAAGATGATGTTTCTTAATACGACCCCCTTTTCCCTGGAGAAAAGGAACAATCGCTTTGTTCAAAATAAGTCACGTCAATGATATGAATGCTGCTGAATGGCTTCCGTGTAAATGCGTTCTACCACTTCGGTTGCCGAATGTTCAGATGCGATTATTTTTGACGAGGTCGTCCTAGTTGTGTCACTTTAGAGTCACATGTGAGATTGGGTAAGTAGCCGCCCCGGTGCCACAGTGGTCTGAGAGTTGGTTTATGATGATTCGTCCAAGAAAGTGTCCGGGTTTGAATCTACGGTGAGGCATGGACGTTGTATTTATCTTACGGAACTGGCACTCTCTCTTTCCTGGAACCAGTGGCCCTAAATTATGGACGGGCGGCTGCTTTTAGCCCATTGAGTAGCTCACGGTAGTCATTAAACCCTCAATCAAACAAAAAGAATGGTAATTATCAAACAAAAGAATGGGCTAGTTCCAGGGAAGGGAGAGAACCATATGAGGCTGGTTCTATCCCTTCCTTGGAACTACTTCTCCCAACTTCGGAACACAAGGCTGAGCACATGAATAGAACTGCATTTGCTGCTCACCTGACAACACAATATAGCCTTGTGCCAAATACTCGTCATCAGCCTCGCGTGTGTCCCATGTCATCGAAGTGCCCAGCCAATGCTGGTGTCCGTTTCAGACAGGGATGGTTACCCAACATTATGTGGAGCTGGCTTCAGCTGAGAGTTGAACTGAGATGAACTGTTGACTCATCCGGGTAGTTTGTTTTTCTTCGATGCGACCCTCGCTTGATACCTACTGTCAAAGACAGATGTCGGCAATGCTTATTTCTACATTTGCTCCATCAACTTCTAAATCTTTTGAAGTAGGATTTAATGTCTAAGACAGATGTCGTCCATGCTTATTTCTACATTTGCTCCATCAACTTCTAAATCTTTTGAAGTAGAATTTAATGTCCAAGACAGATGTCGGCAATCCTTATTTCTACAATTGCTCCATCAACTTCTAAATCTTTAGAAGTAGGATTTAATGTCTAAGACAGATGTCGGCAATGCTTATTTCTACATTTGCTTCATCAACTTCTAAATCTTTAGAAGTAGGATATAATGCCCAAGACAGATGTCGGCAAAGCTTATTTCTACATTTGTTCCATCAACATCTGAATCTTTTGAAGTAGATATTACAAGGGAAATAGAGTAACGATTTTTGCCTCCATCCAGCTGGAAA
The DNA here is from genome assembly GCA_039090855.1 of Macrothele yani. Lineage (NCBI taxonomy): Eukaryota > Metazoa > Arthropoda > Arachnida > Araneae > Macrothelidae > Macrothele > Macrothele yani. The sequence goes on from CM076989.1 coordinate 122,016,514, forward strand.
ACCGTTAATTACTTTGAGCACAAAATATGCACAAAATGTTTCTCATAGTAAATGTTATCTGAACAAAAAAAGAAAGAAGCTTTCTCATTGAGACTTTTAAATGCGGGGTTGCTAGCCCGGTGGTGCAGTGGTCTAAGAACGGGCTAAGATGGTCTAAGTGGTCTAAGATGAGTCCGGGTTTGATCATCTGTCCGAGATGAGTCCGGGTTTGAATCCCGATGAGGCTAAGATGTTGTGTTTGTCTTGCGGCACTAGCTTTCTCACTTCCCTGGAACCAGTGACCCTAAATTAGAGATGGGCGACTGCTTATGGCCGAATGAGTTGCTCATGGCGGCCGTTAAGGTATCCCAGTACGTTGGGGGCTCTTTTTTTTTTAAAAATGCAAGCAATGTAATTTTTTTCCAGCAATGCTGGCAATAGTGGAGTGTGTGACCAGTAGTTTGCGGAGACGTTTACAGTAGACCTGAAGATTACAAAAATGACCAAGTAATGGTAGGATAACATCAGCAGCAGCACAAGATGATCTCTATTTGAGTTTATTGGTTCGTAAGAACCGTCAACGAAATGCAATTGAACTGCAACGTCTACAGGGTGTTTCGTAACTCATGGAACGAATTTGGGCTGGTAGAACACACTGAAAGAAACATTTTTCGTTACGCAATGTGTGGTCGAAACGGAAGTGTTTAGACGCAAACACAGGAACGACACAGACGACGGCTAAAGAAGCTTTATTCAGAACTAATTAAAAGAATTGCTCAAACTAGAGACCGCCAACCAAAACACACGCCTCACAGCGTCGACGTAGGGATTGGCATAGCTTCTCGTACACGCCATGCATCTCGCGGACGGCTGCATTGGCAATTGACAGTCGGGCGACGAGCACGTGGTGAAGGCAGTTTGTGGACGCTGCCTTAGAGACCCGTGTAAACCTGGAGAACGTCAGCATCTGTTTTGAATATTGCGCCGCGGAACTTCTCCTTCATTGTTGGAAACAACCAGAAACCGCACGGGGCGTCGACAGGACTGTAGGCAGGCTGTGGCGTGATTTCAATTCTGCATTTCCTAGGAGCGAGTTCTGCCGACAAACACCATTTTTTGAAATCATGGTTCCATCTGAAAGTCGTTCTCTAACCCAAACATTTATCTTTGTAAGCTTTAACATTAAATCAAATGTTTCTGGAGTCGTTTCACGGAAACGATGGCAAAATTTTATCACACAACGCATTCACTTCTTAACTCTGAATCACTAACCTCCATAGCTGTATGGCGAAATGCAGACGTACTTTTAGCAACTGCGCAATAACAAAACCAGAATCATCTGCCACGGCTAATAACTGTTGCCACAGATACTTCCTTAATTCAGTTAGTCGTTTATGTGGTTATTTTCCCTCTTCGCACGGTTGCCAACTCAAATAAAATACTCTCAGTTTTTATGGAATGGCTTTTGTATTTTATTTGAAGGCATAACTACCAGCGTCAGCAACTCAATGGGATATAAACTCTCGTACTCCCGTAATTTAGAGTCACTGGTTCCTGGGAAGGGATAGACCCAATGCCTTAAGATAAACACGCCACCTATGCCATATCGGGGATTCGAATTTGGAACCTCTCGGACAAATGATAATAAGCCAATGCTTAGAGCACTGTGCCAAGCGATTTACTGGCAGATTGGGACATGGCACTTCCGTGCAAATGTAATGTTAATTACGCATCGTACTTGAGATCTCCTACAGCCTTGCCGTTTTTGTATCAGTTTGGTACAAAAAGGAATTTAACTCTCTTGTACCCAGAAGATGCCTGTGGATCATCTTTGACCTTGCTCCCTTTGTGTGAACCAGGGGTTTAGAAAGAGAAAGGCTGACTCATTCCTTTGTTGTAGGAGCAGTATTTAAAGCCTCAGTTACTAATGTTTTGGCAGTAAACCTAAGAACGGAGTACTATTTTTTGCTCCCATGTCTTTGTAAACAACGTGTCTTGTTTGCATTTATTTTAATTTACAAAATGCCTTCATTTTATGCAGTGGACTTTTGGCCAGTTGCTGAATATAAAGAAACCATGAACCGTGTGAGTGGTTCATCACATTTTTCCTGTTAATACCAACGACACTGTAAAAGAGTGAATTCTGAAGTGTGCCCACGATTTCATATTGAATATATTTTCTTAATATGATGAAATATATGAAAAATTAAATTTTTACGATGTTGGCGGTATCAAAAATCATTGAAGACAGCACAAGGCTTGCCTTTTGATGTTTCAGACAACACTACAAGATCCATTTTATTTAAATAAAATCTCTAGATGCAACAAAAGCACTGTGCTGCATAATTTTAAATGAACAAACTAATAAAGTAATGAATCTCACCCTTTGTATGGAAGTGACACACGATCAGTTAACCCATCACCCCCTAACATCACCCCCTAATATCTTAACAGGCCCGCGCACCGATTTGTGACGTCACTAGAGTAGTCCGTAGTCGCGGAGAGGAGCATTACGGCGATGTGCGAAACGAACGCATCTTTATGTACACCAACTAATAAGGTCGTGCGTTCTTTTAGAGTTTCACTGCATTTAAATAAGAACTTGTGTATTAGTTTTTAAATAACTGCAGAGTTAACAAGTTTGTTTAATAATCTTTTAAAATACAGAAGAAAAAGAAATTGCAGCGTAAAATTTAGCGTAGCAATAATTTCGACTTGAAAGGGTAAGCAAGACAGATTCGTCAACTTAATGAAAGCATCACTGTCATTTCACTGGAAGTGATAAACCATTCCTTTAATCGAAATTATAAACTGTTGTCGTAGTTTCACTTGAAGTTATAGTGTCTTTATAGTTAACCAAATGATTCCTGTACTTGTGAACAAATCGTTCTTGTACTTGAAAGATTAGTTTGAGGGTCCATTACGAAGTATCGCCGTCGTTTCAAAAGATGTCGATTGACTAATTTAAGGAATTAGATATTTCATTCATTGCAAACTTATGACTATGAAAATTTTAGTAATGAAATAATTCCTTTAGTGAAAATGTATTTTTACATCAGACAGTAACTAGCAATTTATATGCAATCCGTGATCACTAATATATAAAAAAAGGTCAAGAAAAACTGAATTTTTTTCTGTGTTTTTTAATTATTACCAAAGGCTCAATAAAACACGTTTTAACATATATACAGTAAAATGCTGCTTGATCCACTGATTGCATCAAATAAATTAAGATTTCAAGAAAGTTATGCAATTGCTACATTATTAAACGTACAATAATGACATAACAAGTTTTCCTAATTTTAGTAATATCTAGTTACGTGTTTGGACAACTTCATTTTTATAAGCAAATATAAAGTTTATCATTTTTGTCTTCCAGAGCACTATTTCAAAAAAGATACCTGGTTAAAGTTCAACACATCTGTATTAAGTATATTAGAAGCATTAAGCAAAACTATTTGGATCCACAATATAAGCATTTCTTTTTATCTGGAAAAAATGCAAGTAACTTATTGGCAGAAATTTCCTGAAATTTGATTTTCAAGAAGTATTCAGGAAAACTGCCAATGTAAAAATAATTATGGTTGTGTAGTTCTTTGTGTATCACAAACACAATTTGATTATGTGTCCGTTAGCTGTTTCTTGAAGAATTTCAAAGACACATTTCTAAGAAAATCTGAAATTTGTTCCAAAAATTTCTTAAAATATTTTTTTCAGATAATTATTATATTTTTTGAGAACCTGACAAATGCGCATGCAGTTATTGTACTGAATAGATCTAAGCGATTGTTTTGGTACTATAGGATGTATTTTAAAAGATGTACATGTTTCATTATAAATTGACTAACTTGATGTACCATTTTCTCAGAAACTATAAAAAGCAATGGTATAAAATTTTGCACAAATGTTTTGTCATTACTAAAGCTATTGAAAAAGATTGCTTTTTTCCTTTTTTTATGATTTTGGTTTCAAAATAAATTCTATGAGGGATTAAAGAAGTTTTTCCCCATACAAAAATTGACACCCACCCCCACGTTTGGAAGCACACTTTCCAGTAGTTATCGGATAATATGAGATATATTAGTTCCAGTTATTATAGCTGTAGCTTGTGAAGACACAGTGCAGACACAGTGCAGGAAGTCTGGAAACAGATAAGTCTAGATAAATGAATAAAAAGTTGATCTCTCATTTTAAGCAAACGTTTACAAAAAAAAGCGAGTATATATTTCTACTTGTATTTTAAAAATCTTGTTTGTTTAGAACATAGTTTCCACAATATGTGGATTCATGTCGATCCAGGTACTTTTTTTCTCTTAAATATAACAATATCCAAGGCTTAAAAATACTATGCCCGAGATGCCCAGAGCATGTAAATCATTCGTCTGGGCAGGTGAATAAAACATCTAATTGCCTGTGCATGGTAACTAAATTTTAAAATAAAAAAGTTTGCAATAAAATTTCCTACTACACAAGAAAAAAAAAGATAGTCATCACATGTCGTGTTTCATGTCATTGTTAATTAATGGAAGTTGTATTATTGTTACGAAGTACCAAGGAAAGAGCAATATAACATCTTTAATTATGTTATGCTCTACGCCCAGAAATCGGAAACCTAGTTTTGCTCCAAATTTTGTTTATAATCAACAACAGGATGCATGCCTCTGATGTAACTGGCCTCTCATATTTAGTAACAAATGGAGAAAACTTTAACAAAAGGAACATGGCAGAATCACTAAATTTCCGAAACACCAGTTTCATCATCGAACCATTTCATACCAATTTTAGCATCAGCGTCTTAAAAATTGATATACACACGTTTGTGCATTGAACATTTGTAATACAGACCCTTAAATTGGAAGTGCGAACATGTTAAAACAGTTCATATTTTTAACTTGAAAAAAATTAGGGTTCTGGTTTGTTATCTTAAAAGATAAATTTTCCCACGCATCCAGCTTTTACTACCTGGGCAAGTAAATAATTTCTTGCCCATGTAGTACTGATATATTTCACTTAATTTTTAAGAAATTGAATGGTTCTGATAAATTCCCATCCTACCACAGATAGAGCATACACACTGCTCACACGAGAGTTCTTCAATGTGTTGGTTTGTAGAAAAATGCTTCAAAATCTTTAAACAGACATTTTAAATGCAAACTTACTCCTGAACTATGTGTGAACTTCTGTTTTTGTGCATTCATATCTAATTTTTGCTGTCTATACTTGATTCAGTGTTTGTGTTTCTTTAGTAATAAATATTAAAAATGATAATTCAATGCAACTCTCCATGTCTGCAGACACAAAAGATGTATTTCACATGGCAACAAGGCCTTAGCATTTATATAAAGGACATAGGCATGTTAGATGGGTACATGACATACATATATTTCGTATAGGATATAGGTATTTTACAAGCCCTTGTGCCCAAAAATAGGGACCCCAAAAAAGTTAATCCGTCACTGCCTAAACCCTTAAATAACTAAGTACGAATGTATCAACATATTACTCTTGGGATCAAAAACATGCAACCCTTATTATTCTGTGTCCATAATAAAGTTCGAAATCCCTTCCTAAATATACATATTTTACTTTGAATTTATTTGATACATTGACAAAAACATGTTATGGGTTGCTATAACAACACAAGTAATCTATTCTTTCCATTACAAACATAAATTTCATTTTTCAAAAATTTTTTCAGTGCTTTGACTTCCCGCTGTGAGATGTATTAGATTATAAAATTAGACAAATTTAAATTTTATAGTTCAAAATTTTTATTTTACGAGTAGTTTAAATAAGGTTAACAAAAGTTTTCCACTTACCTTAGAGTTCTTGGTCACTTGAAAATTTTCACGTTTTATTGCTGTAATCCATTTTCTGAGAACCTCCCCATTAGTAGCAACTTTTAAGACACTTAATATCCCTTTATGAAAATAAACTTAGTTGACAATTTGATAAGAACAACCACGCACATCGACAGTCACACTTATACAGAGTGAGCAGCACATGCATGCTCGACCACCCACTACGGACATCAGCCTACTCTCCCCTACGTCACGCAGCTTCCAGTGTTTGTGCGCGGGCCTGTTAAGCTATTAGGGGGATCAGGGGGTGATGGTTACCTCCCTCTCCCATTTGGGGGACGCAGTAGAGGAATGCTAGCTTGTGCGGATCTGACACAAAATTTTCATTGTACGGAAGTGCCACGTCCGGATCTGTCACGACACCTTGCCAAGCGAGTTCATACATCCGTTTTCGGATGGGAGTTGGGTGGAAATAGCGCTATGAGGAAGCAACGATTGTTTGATTAGCAAAAATATGAAGGATGTTCAGGTACCTAAGTTGTTCTTGCTTAGTCACAGTTCATTGAAACTTCACTGTCCTGGGAGGTTTCCGCTGCAGAGCGATGGCAGACGACTAACTGAATTAAGGAAGTGTCTATGACAACAGTTATTAATTGTGGCAGACGACTAACTGAATTTAGGAAGTATCTATGGCAAGAGTTATTAATTGTGGCAGACAACTAACTGAATTAAGGAAGTATCTCTGGCAACAGTTATTAATCGTGGCAGACGACTAACTGAATTAAGGAAGTATCTATGACAACAGTTATTAATTGTGGCAGACGACTAACTGAATTAAGAAAGTATCTATGGCAAGAGTTATTAATTGTGGCAGACAACTAACTGAATTAAGGAAGTATCTCCGGCAAAAGTTATTAATCGTGGCAGACGACTAACTGAATTAAGGAAGTATCTATGACAACAGTTATTAATTGTGGCAGACGACTAACTGAATTAAGAAAGTATCTATGGCAAGAGTTATTAATTGTGGCAGACAACTAACTGAATTAAGAAAGTATCTATGACATCAGTTATTAATTGTGGCAGACGACTAACTAAATTTAGGAAGTATCTATGGCAAGAGTTATTAATTGTGGCAGACAACTAACTGAATTAAGGAAGTATCTATGACATCAGTTATTAATTGTGGCAGACGACTAACTGAATTTAGGAAGTATCTATGGCAAGAGTTATTAATTGTGGCAGACGACTAACTGAATTAAGGAAGTATCTATGACATCAGTTATTAATTGTGGCAGACGACTAACTGAATTTAGGAAGTATCTATGGCAAGAGTTATTAATTGTGGCAGACAACTAACTGAATTAAGGAAGTATCTATGACAACAGTTATTAATTGTGGCAGACGACTAACTGAATTAAGAAAGTATCTATGGCAAGAGTTATTAATTGTGGCAGACGACTAACTGAATTTAGGAAGTATCTATGGCAAGAGTTATTAATTGTGGCAGACAACTAACTGAATCAAGGAAGTATCTATGGCAACAGTTATTAATCGTGGCAGACGACTAACTGAATTAAGGAAGTATCTATGACAACAGTTATTAATTCTGGCAGACGACTAACTGAATTTAGGAACTATCCATGGCCACAGTTATTAATTGTGGCAGACAACTAACTGAATTAAGGAAGTATCTATGGCAAGAGTTATTAATTGTGGCAGACGACTAACTGAATATAGGAAGTATCCATGGCAAAAGTTATTCATTCTGGCAGACGACTAACTGAATTTAGGAACTATCCATGGCCACAGTTATTAATTCTGGCAGACTACTAACTGAATTAAGGAAGTATCGATGGCATCAGTTATTAATTGTGGCAGACGACTAACTGAATTAAGGAAGTATCTATGGCAAGAGTTATTAATTGTGCCAGACAACTAACTGAATTAAGGAAGTATCTATGGCAACAGTTATTAATTGTGGCAGACGACTAACTGAATTAAGGAAGTATCTATTACAACAGTTATTAATTGTGGCAGACGACTAACTGAATTAAGGAAGTATCTATGGCAAGAGTTATTAATTGTGGCAGACAACTAACTGAATTAAGGAAGTATCTATGACAACAGTTATTAATTGTGGCAGACGACTAACTGAATTAAGGAAGTATCTATGGCATCAGTTATTAATTGTGGCAGACGACTAACTGAATTAAGGAAGTATCTATGGCAAGAGTTATTAATTGTGGCAGACAACTAACTGAATTAAGGAAGTATCTATGGCAACAGTTATTAATCGTGGCAGACGACTAACTGAATTAAGGAAGTATCTATGACAACAGTTATTAATTGTGGCAGACGACTAACTGAATTAAGGAAGTATCTATGGCAAGAGTTATTAATTGCGGCAGACGACTAACTGAATTTAAGAAGTATCTATGGCAAGAGTTATTAATTGTGGCAGACAACTAACGGAATTAAGGAAGTATCTATGGCAACAGTTATTAATCGTGGCAGACGACTAACTGAATTAAGGAAGTATCTATGGCAACAGTTGTTAACTGTGGCAGACGACTAACTGAATTAAGGAAGTATCTATGGCAAGAGTTATTAATTGTGGCAGACGACTAACTGAATTTAGGAAGTATCCATGGCAAAAGTTATTAATTCTGGCAGACGACTAACTGAATTTAGGAAGTATCCATGGCCACAGTTATTAATTCTGGCAGACTACTAACTGAATTAAGGAAGTATCTATGGCATCAGTTATTAATTGTGGCAGACGACTCTGATTTTGTTATTGCGCGGTTGTTTAACCCTTTAACGACCATAAAGCTCAAAACGCTGGTACGTCCAAACGACCATACCCATCCAAAGCGCCTATCTAGACTGAGTCAGATTTCGTACCTTTGCCTTTTCTTACAAATTAGCATGACCTATGAGGGATCATCAGGGGTCACATTCAGTCATCATTATTGTTACTAAACAAAGTAGCGAACCGACAGACAGTTTTGGGCGTTATGGTGTTTCAGAGTGATACAAAGGTTTAGGATTATGTTCGTTGAAGGGTTCAGGTACGTCTCCATTTCGCCATACAGCTATGGAGGTGAGTGATTCAGAATTCAGAAGTGAAATGCGTTGTGCGATAAAAATTTGCTATCGTTTGGATAAAACGGCTTCAGAAACAGTTTATGCAGTGAAAACAGCTTACAAAGATAAAGGTTTGGGTGGGTCAACGATTTTTAGATGGCACCATGATTTCAAAAAAGGGCGTTTATCGGCCGGACTCGCTCCTGGACCTGGTGGACCTGAAAGTGTTGTTATGGAGCGTATTGCTAACACTGTTTGGGCAATGCTGCAAGAAGATCGACGAATGATGTGTGAGGACATTGCGGTGTCAACTAATGTTTCAAAACCATCGGCATTCAGCATCCTACACGAAAAAGCACTGCTGAATAGTGTGTGTTCCAGATGGGTACCTCACCTCCTGACGAGAGAACAAATTTTAACTAGAGTCCAGGTGTGTATTGAGTAGAAACAAATAATTGCAAAGATACAAACTTCCTAAACACAGTAATAACTGCCGATGAAACTTGGGTCTACTCTGCTTACCCCTCACGAAACACCGAACGAATGTCTGGAAACACACAGGCTTGCCTCCTCCGAAGAAAATCCGCCAAATCGAATCTGCTGGGAATGTGATGATGATCATTTTCTTTGATTATAAAGGTGTAGTCAACCAGCATGCCATTAATCCGCAAATTATTGTCAATGCTGAGTATTACATTTCAGTCTTGAATCATTTGCTCCGAAACATATCGATTGAAGGACCGGAACTGGCGGGAAAGTGACCCTACAGCATTATAACGCCTGCCCACGTGTGGCTGTTTGTGTTCAACAGTTTCTTTCGAAATACAGTATTGAAATCACGCCACAGGCTGCTTACAGTCCTGACCTCGCCCCGTGCGATTTCTGGTTGTTTCCAATAATGAAGGAGAAGTCCCGTAGCGCAACATTCAACACAGATGCTAAAGTTATTCAAGATGTACAAGGGTCCCTAGAGTAGCTTCTACAAAATACCTTCACCGAATGCTTTGAAAAGTGGACTGAACGATGGGACCGTTGCATATCATCCGGGGGAAGATACTTTGAAAAAGAATAACATATATTTTGCTGTACCTATATATCTTCATCTCGTGTGATTTGCTCTCAGTTTTTATGGAATGGCCGTTGTATTATGAAGAATATTTCTTTCTTCATTGGTCAAAATAACGTGTTACGACAATGCTGCCGTTAAGTTTCTCAGACGTTTTGTGTGTTGTCTATCATATCTCTGACTGTGTCGCATTTATAATTATCGATACAAGTACATCGTGTGTGTCAAATCAGCCAACTGGATCTATTTCTGGCACTATAACAGCAATTCTGAGTGTGTGATCGCTTCTTTCTTGCAGTAACAGTGTTGAAAAGTTAGATTGGGAATGCTACTTTAAATAGGATGGCCTTTCCTTGAAAAATAAATAGTTTAATTTTGACAAAATGTGGATTCTTATCTCAGTTTCTGAGGTGAAAGGGGAAGTTAAGTGAACACCCTTCAAGTCTCAACATTAGGGCAAACTTCCTGCAATTCTCAACAATATGTTTGTTCGTACATAAGAGGTACACCAATATGATACAATTTTTTTAGCATTCTAGATTAAACATTCTCTTGAATGTGTCATCATCATCATCATTGTCAACCATTATCAATCCACTGCTGGATGAAGGTCTCTCCAAGCCTCTTCCACAACGGTCTGTCTTGTGCCTGTCTCCTCCATGTTACTCCCGCATACTTTCGAATTTCATCCACCCATCTCCCATGTGGTCTTCTTCTGGGTTTTACCCTGTCCCTTGGGATTCAATCTAAAATTTCGGCTGTCCATCGATGGTCTGTCTTTCTGGCAGTATATCCAGCCCATTGCCATTTCAGAGATTTAACTCTGATCTTGATGTCTTTTACTTTTGTCATTTTTCGGATCCACGAGTTACTCTTCTTATCTCTCCTGGTTACACCAAGCATGCACCTCTCCATGCTGCTTTGAGTTGTCTGCAGCCTTTGTATGTCTCTTTTAGTTAAGGTCCACGTCTCTATACCATACGTAAGAACTGGAAGGATGCATTGATCAAACACTTTTCATTTAAGACATAATGACATATTGCTCTTGGAAATTATGCTGTTTCTTCCAAACGCTCTCCAGGCAAGTTTTATACGGCGATTAATTTTTTCATCAATGTGACCCTCACTTGATATCTGCTGTCCAAGATAAACGTACGTGCGTGTTATCTCCAGCTTTTCTCCATCAATAGATAAATCTTCATTTCTTGCTAAAGCATTGTGTATCACTTTTGTCTTCTGAAAGTTCATTTTTAATCCCACTTCTTTACTCTTGTCAGAAAGTTCCTGGATCATACTCTGCAGCTCTGATTGGGTAGTTGCAAAAATGACTACGTCATTAGAAAAATGAAGATGAGTTAGATAATCCCGATTAATCTTTATCCCTTTGTTTTCCTAGTTCAGTGATTGAAAGACAATTTCCAATGTAGCATTGAATGTATATTATCCGTTATTTGCTTTATGATTAAATAAGCTTCATAAAATGTTAGCAAACAATTGAATTATTATCGCAACTGTAAACAGCTGCATGTTAATTACACCGAACAATTTTTTACTATCTTTTGAGCAAAATGCTCTTATCTGTTTTAAAGGAATCACAAGATAATTAATCGCAGCTTCTCTGTCATTTTGTGGGGGGAAGGGGGGGGAGGATGATTTATTTATATAGTGTTGTTTATCCTCTAAACAAACTATGTCATAAACACGTTTAAATAACTTTTCGGGGAAATCTCAGGAAGGACAATGCACCCATTAGAGAACTTGGACGTGTGAATTCTCTCGTTCAGCAACCGTAAATTAATTGTGCCGTTAAGAACGTGGAGTATTCGAATATCGGCGAAGGATATTTCGTCCTTTATATTCTTTATTGGCGGTCGTTCATTAGGGAGAGGAGAGGAAGCGGTGCAGTGTAGATTATCGTCAAAATAATGACGTCACTGCGAAGGACTAGTGCTAAAGGATCCACCGTTGGTGATACGCTTAAGCTGCTATCACACTTCAGGACAGTTGATGAGGAGGTTCATGCCACGTAACGTAAGCGGAAATTTTGAGCTCATTTTACGAGGGTCACCTTTGCATTAAGAGTTGGTGGTTTCTATTCTCCCACGAAGGCTTACATAGACGGTAGCTTTGAATGTTGTACTGTATGGATCTTGTTACATCAGAAGGTCAAGCGTTATCTTCTATTAATACACAAATACATAGCCGTACCTAGGTCTCAGAACCAGAGAACCAGAGGGAGCTAAATTCATAAGGCGAATGGGGGGGGGGGGATGGGGCTGTGCTCAGCGATAAACTATATTTATCCACGAACATGGATAGCATATGTGCTTTGTATTTTCGCTCTTTATTACACTTTCCAACCGTAGGTTGAAAAAGCGTACATGCTTCAGCTCTGTTCGTCTGGCTGGCTCTCTGTCCGTCCGCACGATAACTCGCGTAAAAATAAACCGATTTCGATGAAATTTTAGTACATGCTAGGGGACCACTAAAGACGAACCCTATTGAAAATGGGTGAAATATGTCAAAAGTCAGGACATAGCAACGGGATCCATTCCATTGCTCTTATGCGTCATAACTTGCGTAAAAATGGTTCGATTTCGATGAAGTTTTAGTACATGGTAGGGGACCACTGGGGACAGACCCTATTGAAAATGGGTGAAATGGGTCAAAGGTCAGGACATAGGAACGGGATCCATTCGATTGCTCGTATGCGTCATAACTTGCGTAAAAACGGTTCGATTGCGAAACAGCTTTATCATGTTGTTCCAGAGGTATGCTGAACCAATTTTGTTTAATATCATCCAAATGGGGTCAACAGTCAGGGCGCAGGAACGAGATTTACTCCACAGCCATTATCCTCATAACTTAAGTAATGATTTCTAGTATGTTGGAAAGCGTATAATAATCAATGCATTGCATGAATTTACTAACTTGTTGTTCATTTGTGTCGCTAGCAAACGATTTCTCGGTGCACAAAGGTAAAAAAGACCAAAAATTGAAATTCAAAATATGTAAAAAAAAAGGAGGGAAAGAAAACTGAACGCTCTTGAAATATAAAAAATAAATCGAATTATCAGAATTTGTTTGACGGAGGCTGTATTGCAAGGTTATTATATCTGGAGGAATATTAACTCCTAAATTTCATGAAAAAGCTATTTCTCTTTTAGTTCACTATTCTTGTTCCTTTCCGTGGATTGACGCAATTGCTTCGATGAGATACTGATGCCCAATTCCATCTCTTTCTTCTCCATCTCTAATCGTTCATTCTCCTTTGCCGGTGCTCGGATGTTACCTCTTCTTGCTGTGGTAAACGACCAAATGCCCCTTTAACCCTTCAAAACGTAAAGCTCTCGGATTACCTCAAATAAGAACATCTTCACCCACACATGCTTCGCAAAACCACTCATACTGACCTCAAAAGAATGAAGAGGAAGAAGCTGTCAGCATTCTCTCTCGAGCTCCTTGCACAAAGATTTCTCTCGAGCGCTTTCTTTTTTTTGACATTGCCTAGTCGGACACTTTTAGCTAAAACGTTCCAACGACAATATTTATTTGTCGGTAATTAATCCTCTGGGAGTTTTGTAACAGTCGCTTAGCATGTTGTTGTCAGTTACCAAAGGACGACCAGTATTTTATCCGCATGCACAATACGCTTCCTGCTCCAATTCTCTCTACGTTTTTTTCCAGCTCCACATCTACGTCAGTTTTTTCTAGTTCTACTTCTCTCTCTTCTCTCTCCATTTTTTCCATCTCCACATCTCTCTCAGTTCTCTCTTCGATATTTTCCAGCTCCATTGCTCTCGCAGTTTTTGACCCATCTTCAACTCTTCGTTTTTTCCAGCTCCACATCTCTGGTAAAATATGATGTATATACCTCATCTTTGTTAAAATAGGATATATACACTGAAGAGCAATTGAATTAAAGACAGCTGGCGTTATGAAAATGTGGCGCTGTGGGCGGCCCTGTAAACGGAAACTACATGACGTATGCAGCGATCCGACAATATAAGGAGTGATGCGACGGGAATCAGTAAGAGTCGGACGCAGTATAGGTAAGATGAAGGATATAAGTGCATTTGAACGTGGACAAATTGTCGGTGCCCGACGAATGGGTCACTCCATCTCGGAAGTAGTGCAGGCACTGGGATTTTTACGAGCCACTGTATCACGGGTGCACCGTGAGTACATCGAATCCGGTAAAACCATCCTTTCAAGATCCAACTGCCGTGAACAACAGCGTGTGGATGAGCGGGGTCATCGTCGGCTAGCTCGCATTGTAACAGCGGATAGACGGGCCACAGTGCAAGAAATTACTCGGCAATTTAACGCTGGTGAACAAAAACGTGTAAGCAGCCACACCATCCAGAACCATCTCCTCGCTATGGGGTACAGAAGCCATCGTCCGACGAGGGTACCGCTGGTGACCGCACAGACAGGGTGCAAATATTAGCATGGGCGCGGGAACATCGCCACTGGATCCTAGACATGTGGGAAAATGTTGCCTGGACTGATGAGTGAAGATTCATGTTGGTACATGCGGATGGCAGGATACGAGTACGGCACAAATCACATGAAGCGATGGATCCTTCTTGCCAGCAGGGTACCCTTCAAGCTGGTGGGAGCAGAATTCTCGTCTTGGGACTGTTTACGTGGACCGAAATGGGACCCCTGGTACGTGTGACATCGTCCCTCACAGGTCAACGTTACCGGGATATCCTGGACGACGATTTGCTCCCGTTTGTGCGTCTTCAAGATCCCACTGGGGACCTCATTATGCACAAAGACAATGCACCGTGCCATCGCTCCCGAATTCTATCCGAGTGGTTGGATGAACACTCCACCGGCGTGACTTCGCTCCCTTGGCCAGCTAGGTCACCTGACCTCAATCCCTTCGAGCATATCTGGGATGCCATCGAGAGAGATGTTCGAGGCTCTGACCCCCTCCATCAAATCTTCGTGATCTGTGGGAGCTTGTTCAGGGGTCGTGGATCCGTATGGCTTCCCAACGCTTCCGGTGTCTTGTCGAGTCCATGCCGAGACGAATCGCCGCCGTCATCAGGACGAAAGGTGGTGCTATACGTTACTAGACAGGTATCTCTAATTCAATTGCTCTTCAGTGTATATACCTCTGTTAAAATAGGATATAGGGGCAAAGTCAGGTGAATAGGGTCGGTGATCCTATTTGGTAACTGATTTCTTAGCCAGGAAATCGCTAACAATGAGCGCATCATGGCTTCGGGCATTTTAAGGCCACAGTTCAGCCAGAAATCACAAGCGGCCAAGTCACGTGAGTAGGGTGGTGGATCCAATTTGGTAATTAATTTCTTAATCAGGAAATCATGAACACTGAGTGCAACATGGCTTAGGGCATTGCCAGGCCTCAGTTCAGCCAGAAATCACAAGGGACTAGATCAGGTTAATAGGGTGGATGATCCAATTTGGTGATTTATTTCTTAGCCAGGAAGTTGCAAGCAGTGAGTTCATCATGCCTTGCGACATTGCCAGACCACAGTTCAGCCAGAAATCACAACGGACTAAGTCAGGTGAAGAGGGTGGATGATCCTAGTGGGTAATTGATTTCTCAGCCAGAAAGTCGTGAACACTGAGTGCATCATCGCTTGGGACATTGTCAGGCCTCAGTTCTGCTAAAAGTCGTGAACACTGAGGGCATCATGGCTTAGGACATTGTCAGGTCATAGTTCAGCCAGAAATCACAACGGACCAAGTCAGGTGAATAGGGTGGATGATTCTATTGGGTAACTGATTTCTTAGCTAGGATGTCGTGAACACCGAGCGCATCATGGCTTGGGGCATTGTCAGGTCACATTTCAGCCAGAAATCACAAGAGGCTTAATCAGGTGAATAGGGTGGATGATGCAATTTGGTAACTGATTTCTTAGCCAAGAAGTCGCGAACACTGAGCTCATCATGCCTTGGGGCATTGTGAGGCAACCCGTTCAGTTCTTTTGCTACTAATAGAATTCCATAGCTTTCTAAACATCTCTAAATAGCAATATTGGTGAATCGTTTGTGCCTTTCCGTTGAATTTCTGATGCAATATCCCCTTGTGATCGAACAAACACACAAATATGGTCTTCAACTGTGAGAGTGGCATGTCTGCATTTTTCGGCTCTTATGCCACTCATTAACATTTGATTTTTTCATCGTATCCTCACGCCCTGCCACTTTCAATTGTTCTAACGTTTCAGTAGCAGATTTACCGATCTTCAGACATAATTTAATGTTTGTGCGCTGCTTTAAATTTGTATCAGTCACTTTTACATCAAAATTCACACACAGATTTCCATAGCTTTCACAACTGTTGACTCACGAATGGCTCTGCTGGCATGCGGTTTAAGCAAGCACAACTTGAAACATGTTCCAACACGCATAGGCATGCGATTCTTCCCGCACCCCCGCAATACGCGAACATTCCGGGAATTATATTGTTACACCTCGTATAAGGTGATAATATAAATACATAACTTTTTTACAAAATGTCATCTAACATTTTAGCCCTTTCAGTTACCTGACTCACACTTATTTCTTACCACTTACTATCACTTATCGTTTAAGTACAACAAAATATCCACCCTTATAAACTTTATTCGTCCAATTCTAGTAGTAGCATTCTTAGCATATAATACCCTGTTATTCTACATCTTCTTTGAGGCAGTTTAAATCCCAAAGCTTCTCCTTACTACTTTAAATGGCTTCTTCCCAGAGCGCCTTCAAGCCAGAATTTACGACCTTCTTTACACTATTTTTGGCTATCTCCCCCTGCTCCTCTCATTTCTCTTCATTCACAGTATTTATTCATTTTACGATTTATTCTATAATCCTCCCCCTTCCTGCTTCACTATTTTCCTAATTTTAGCTTTCCTCATCAAACTTTCCAAAATTTTCTCACATCTTTTTGTCACTAGGCCTCATGCAGAAGAACCTCTAAATGAAAAAAATGATCCTAGCAGCTTCCCTCTTTACGTTTGGATGTACGGGCTCATCCGAATCGTTCACATTCTCGCTATCATATCTCTCGTTTTGAGAAACTTTCTAATCTTTTACAAAGTTTTTTAATAAGAGAGATATGTATACACTCCCGGACAATGAAATTTGTGCACCAAGAAGGAAGCATCGGATTGAAATGAGATTTTATGGACGTAATCATACAGATGAATGATACACGTGATGGCAAAAACAGAGCTGCATGAGAATTACAGAGGGATCTGTGGCAACCAGTCCGGTCATCTTCAATAGCGCGTCGCACCACCACGTGCGGTGATACATACTCCAATACGGTCAGCCATGGAGGCGAACAGACGCCTGATGTCCTGCTTCAGATTGACTCCCACACATGTTGGACGGTGTGCTCCAAATCCCGGATAGTGCAGCACGGTAGCAACAGGCGTTTCAACTAGTCCCACTCATGCTCAATAGTGGACATGTTCTGGGAGTTGGAAGTCCATGGAAGTGCGTGGACAAGACATAGGCAGTCCTGGGTAACCCGAGCCGTGTGCGAGCAGGCATTATCCTGCTTTTATAGCGCACCTGGAATCCCGGCCAGGAATGGAGACACGTGGGGAAGTAAGATCTCGTCCACATACCCCTCGCCCGTCAATGATCCACGTACCACTACTAGAGCTAATCGGCTATCGTAGGCGATGGCTCCCAAGACCATAATGTCTGCAATGGGGGAGGCGTGGCTCACGATAGTGAGGTTGGGATTGTGCCTTTGACTCGGGGACCTCCACACCCGGACACGATGACCATCTGCTGCCAAAACGAAGCGCCACTCATCGCAAAAAACAGCACGTCGCCAGTCTGTGGCGTTCCTCGTTGCTCTAATCTGGCACCACTGCACATGGAGCCGGCGATGTTCCGGTGTTAATGGCATCCCAGGTAATTGGCGATAGGATAGCAGGTTCTCTTCCTCGAAGCGTTGGGAAATGGTTTGAGGGCACACAGGGGCCGCAACATTTGCCTGTATAGTTAACCCGGTTGCCGTGGGATTCGTTGTTGCGTGGCGCACGATCCGTCGATCCTGTCTACCAGTTGTCCTCCTGGTCCGTGCAGAGCCGCTCCGCAGTGTGACAGTGCCGTCACGTGTTCACTGCTCCCAACACAGTTTAACGGTATGGTCAGAACGATCCACGTTGTGGGCTACACGGCGCGCCGACTACCACTGCGGTTTTCAGCCAGATGATCAGGCCTCTTTCAAGGTCCGTAAGTTACGTAAGTCCACGTCTATAGCGTCTACCCGGCATTCTTTTCACTCTGTACTCTTGCTTGCGTCGGCCGCTGCATTTTGCTTTCATGGGGCAGCGACTACACGCCGGTTCGTGCTGACATCGCCACCACAGGGTGCGCGGACATGTGCACTCGCACCAAACGTAAATCATTTATATACCAGCACGCACTCTAGCTATTTGCAAAGTTTTGCAGTTGTAGTATGTTTCCTTCTAGGTGCGCAAATTTCATGGTCCGTGAGTGTGTATACAATTAAACGTTGGTTTGTTTGTATGTCCTCTATAAAAATCTACAGTTTTCAGTTTAGAACCACCAAATTTGGTATACTATTTCATGGTACCCTAACTTAGACCGTAGACGGTTTTTGGAAGGGGTCGGAGCCCAGGTTCAAGGAGCCCGCCGAACAAAATTTCCGTAAAATCTACCGTTTTAAATTTAGAACCAAATCTACCGTAAAATCTACCGTTTTAAATTTAGATCGGAGACTGCGGCTAAGGGTTCCGCACACACAATTTTCGTAAAATGTTCCATTTTTTACGTTTAAGAACTGCAACACGAATCAGCAATCCAATACCCGATCAGCGGTCTAAATTCGAGACCGTAGATAACAATAAAGTGCAAAACTATCCGTGTAATGGTGTTTTAAAAATACAAATGAATAAACGTTTGCCTTCACCATCAACGGGCGGCTTCATCAGACAGAAATGCAATATAATATAAATAGAGAATTCCAGATATTTAAAATTTAAAACGGTAAGCAAAAGAATGATCAATGCCAATGTCAATTCGCATGACATAGGTACTACATTGCATTTCACTGTCGCGATATTCTCAGAAGCATACGCCAAATGCACGGCAGTTCTATAGATGTTTCCTCAAAGGTAAATATTTCCATTCCTCTTTCTTTCCTTTTTGTTTCGTAAAAGAAAATTAACAAAATAATTTTTTTTTCGCATTTGAAGCCATCCTTGCTCCTTCGTTCTGTTTACCCGGGAAATATCGAGTACCGCTGCTAGTATGGAAATAGAAAGGAAATAGAGGATACGCACAAATCACTTGTTTGCATTGAAAGACACCAATTTTAATATCACGTTGCTCAGAGTCCTCTGTATGTCGGTGTAGAAATTTGCTACAGTGTGCTTTCTCAGTGAAAATAGCGACGATGTCTGCACTTTATTTAATCCTAGGGAAAATATACCAAAAAGGAAATTCACTTGATTTCTCAATTACGCCTATTAGAGACACACTGTATACACAAGCAACAAAGGAAATGGAGAAATTTTAGATACTATTCCAGATACTATACCGTGCAAATTAATTGGGACAAGCTATT
The DNA here is from genome assembly GCA_039090855.1 of Macrothele yani. Lineage (NCBI taxonomy): Eukaryota > Metazoa > Arthropoda > Arachnida > Araneae > Macrothelidae > Macrothele > Macrothele yani. The sequence continues at coordinate 122,036,030 of CM076989.1, forward strand.
TTATTCTCAGAATTGTAATGTGATCGCCAGTTGATGTCGGAAACCAACGTAAACCGGTTTTATCAGCAGGTGGTGTGACTGTTAGAACTTGATAGTAAGAATGTGGTTTGACCAGTTTTAAAGAGGAAATAGGCACTTCAGCCTCAGTTGTGAGCTTTCTTTCGTGTGTGACAGGTGGATGTTAGCTTTTGCTCTCTGTGAGTACGTGTTGTTTTCGTGTATTGAAAAATGGATATTTCTACAAGGAAGCGTGCAAAAATAATTGCTCTCAAGGATCACACTTCTATGACAGTGAGAGATATCGCTTCTGCAGTTGGTGTAGGCAAATCAATTGTATCAATAATGCTTACGCGATACAATGCATCTGGATCATCGTCTCCAGAAAGGAGAGGTAAATGTGGAAGAAAACGAAACACAACTCCACGAACCGATAAATATCTAATCAGAAATAGTAAAATGAATCCAAGAAAAACAAGCACCGACCTTCAAAGATATTTATTCGCTAGTTGTTGTGATGCTAGTGATTCAACTGTACGCCGTAGGCTTCAGAAAAATGGTCGGAAGGCAAGAAACCAATGAACAAACAATATTTGAATGCGAAAACGAAGATAAAACGTTTAGCGTGGGCCAAAGAATATGAATCATGGGCTGCTGACGACTGGAAAAATGTAATGTTCAGTGATGAAACTCATTTATTTGTGCAGGGTTATCAAGAAATTGTCGTTAGACGAAGCAACTGTGAACCCTATGTTAAACAAACTGTAAAACACCCTCTGAAGCAGATGTTTTGGGGTTTTTTCACATCAAATGGCACTGGAAGCTTAGTTCCTGTTCAAGGTATGATGAATTCAGCCAAGTACGTAGAAATATTACAACGTAAGATTGTTCCATTCTTGCAAACTTTTGATGGGACATTTCAACATGACTTGGCCCCATGTCACAATTCGAAATTGGTCAAGAATTTCATGCTGGAAAATCAAATTCACTTGCTTGATTGGCCTGGAAATTCACCAGACTTATTAAATTCCATAGAAAAGTTGTGAAATATTTTGAAGAGACGTTTAGGTAAAATGGACTGTATAACCAAAGAACGCCTGATAACGAATGTTATAAAAGTGCGGTTCCACGATTATGAAGTCAAAAATATGTGCACTCAATTAGTGGAGTCAAAACAAGTTCAAGAGGTCATTTCTGCTAAAGGACGACATACTTCATACTAATACAGGTATTTATCAGTGTATATCAAGGCATATAATGATATAAAGGCATAGTTTTGGAAAAAAGAGTGATTTTTTACTTTGTCCCAAACAATTTGCACAGTATAGTAAACTTAAATTCGTTTCTCAAGACGATTACAGATTATCTGACAGTATGAAAGAAAGGATTGTGTTTACAAATGGAACTGATTTCTTTTCACAAGAAATTTCTCAAGTGATGAAATTTTACGTGAAGGAGAGGGAAAGAGATGAAAGAGAGATTGTGATAAAAGACGGAATCCTTCTATTTCTGTAAAACACCCTACACGATGACTGTTATGGAAGAGCCATAGAAAAGCGGGTTCTTAGTGGCGAAATTCATATCTCTTCCCGAGATGGTATTCCACTCCAAGTGCTTTCCACTGCGCCGGGGCATTATTCAAATTAGGTTGCGCTGGTAAACAACTTCTTAAATTATATCCATAATATATGATTGCTGTGGTAGATTTTATGTATGTTTTGCTTTGGGATCTGAATAATTTATTTCTGAAGTCTTTACGTCCATAGGCGTGAGAACGTAGAAATGCATAAAAGCCAGTGACTGAATTTTTCATTGTAGCGTTCAATAAAAAAGCGTAGATATGCTTAATAAGTGGTAGCCATTATTAAGCTACAAAACGAGCTTCTGGTATATAACATATCCTTTATGTAGGACAAATAATATACATTTTTCAGGCACTTGAATGTGGAGCAGATAGTTTTATTCAGTGAATAAAACATCACTAAAGTATTATTACAAACTTGGCGGAAAGTTCCATTAAAGGATTCATGATTATTGCCGATCTCGCGTACAATAGGAAATTAAAGTTAAGAAAAGTTAAAAAGAGTGTTGAAATCAATTCTACATATTACCAAAATAATGTTTTAACTTCGAATAAACAAAAACATTGCTCTTTCCGCGTTTTAGCAACACTTAGCAACCGAAAAATTGTTATTCGACCACCGCTGGGGAAACGAATCCCAGATCTCTCGATATCTAGCAGAGCGCGTTAGTCTTACACCACGGTGGCCAACAATCCACGGCGCTATGAGACGTTTCCATCTGGTGGGCAAATATTGTTCTCCTTGATGTGTACTATCACCCCTCTTGTTTTGTTGAAGGAGTTTACAATCACCCTGTAAATCATTTCATTTTAAATGTTATAACGAAGTAAATTGCTCCGTCATTTCTGGTCCACGCTGGGAATCGAACCCGAGTCCACTTATTCCGGAACAAGTCGCTCTACCAACAGAGCTACTCTGCTATCTGCCTTTATGTCGTGTGCGTCCTACGGGGCAGGCATGTCACATCCCCTCACCCCGAAAGAGGGCCGGGGACATGGCCCACGGGTCAGCCGTGACCATGGATCGTTGCAGGCAGCCTTCAGCTGTAGAACGTGCACTTGAGAACTTCTAGTCTATCTGGTGTGTGGAATGCGACGTCACACACATTTATTTTTCGAAGCGCTGAAGACGGGATTCTCTCATTTTCCCTTTCTTGCGGTGTGGAAAGAAAATCACACCATTGCGAGATCTGGTCATCCGGAAAGTTCGGGTGCCATTATAACGAAGTAACTTTTTCCATCATTTTTGGTCACACGCCGGGGATTGAACCTGAGTCCACTTATTCCGGAACAAGTCGCTCTACCAACTGGGCTACGCAGACGTTCGTTCTTGCTGCTATCTGCCTTTATGTCGTGTGCGTCCTGCGGGGCAGGCACGTCACAATGTTAATAGTTAAATTGCTGGAAAATCGTTCTAAAAATGTGTGAACATCATCTGTATATGTAAATTAGTGTACTTAACACTATAATTTTTTCTGCGCGGTAGGAACTGTTAATGTTGTTTACTGAGCTCGCTGTGAGTTAAATATTCGTATTAATGATAGAGAATAAAGTCGTATGATATGCGTAAGAAGTCCTGAAATGTTTGAGGGAAGAATTTTCTTACTAAAATTATCAGGTACTGATGCTAAAGCTACTGACCGTTTTTTCGTTATTTAAATGAGAACCCAGGCGCTTCACTAGAAGTGAAAAACGCGCTCTTTTTGAACATGCATCGTCTACTAAGAACGTCTGTAACGTATACTCTAGTACATTCTCCCATTTTAGTTCCTATCTCTATGAAAACTTGCTTTGTTCAGCTTAAGCTATTTTTTACTTTACCGTTTGCATTTTCTTTCTCGCCTGAATGTTTGTTTGGCAACAAGCATTGATTTCAGTACTAAAGTGACGTAGGTATGAAGATGAGATAAGAGGGTGGTTTTCAATGTATATACTATATTGACAAAAGTCACCATACACCTAGAAGAGAAACACACCATAGCATTTATTGACATACATTAGCAGTCCACCTTTGGCCTTAATGCATGCACTGACTCTTCGAGACATGCTTTCGACAACGTTTTGGAACACAGCGATAGGTATGCTCTTCCATTTAGTACATAATGCTGCCGCTAACTGTTGCTTAGTAGTAGGTCTTGCTTCCAAACTTCTTATGCGGCGCTCTAATTCATCCCACAGGTGCTCTATGGGATTAAGATCAGGGCTCTGTGCTGGCCAGTTCACACACGATACGGAATTATCGTCAAACTACGCCGTAACAGTCCTTGCTTTATGGCTCGGTGCATTATCTTGCTGGTACCAACAAGGCTCGGTTCCATAGTATTGCCACAGAGTTGGTAGAACATAGTTATCCAGGATATCGAGGAAGACGTGCTGGTTAACAATTTTGTCCACGATAGCCAATGGGCAGGGACCATGCCACAAAAGCACTCCCACACGAGTACACTGCGAGCTCCAAACTTGACCATAGGAACAGTACACTGTGGAAAATCGTTTTTCTCCGGCTGTCGCCATACCCACACACGCCCATCGGACTGATGGATCGCGTATCTGGATTCATCAGTCCATATGACCCGTTTCCATTGATCTATGGTCCACGATAAATGTTCTTTACACCATGCTAAACGACGAGTAGCATTCCCAGTGGAAATGAAAGGCTTATGAGCAGTCGCATGACCATGGTAACCCATGGAATGAAATTCTGTGCGAATGGTACGTGCGCATACCGAGGTTCCAGCATTTTTTCTCACCTGTACACTGATGTCTTGTGCAGTACTCCGTCGATTAGCTGTAACGACTCTCCTGAGGCTTCAACATCCTCTATCACTGATTTCCTTTGGTCTGTCGATACGTTTTGCTGCTTCAGGAACGCCATGTGTCTTCCACTTATTCAGTACATCCAAAACAGTTGACTTGGGTAAGTTTAAACCCCTCTCGGATTCTCTTATAAACAACCCATTAATATAACACCCAACAATATTGCCTTTCTCAAAGTCAGTTGTCTCCAACGCAGCGACATTTTCACTCAACCGCACAGTGCGATATGATTGCTGTCAGCTGCAGGCTTGTTTTTATACCGATGGCAGCTGTCTCTCGCATTTTAACAACGCAGCGGATCCGTTCATTTGATTTTGAAGGGATGTACGGTGACTTTTGGCAATATAGTGTATATATTCGCTGTTTGTCTGGCTTACGAGCAGTTGCGTGATGTGAACGTTATGTGTAAGCATGAAAAAAAGTGAGTAACGGAATTCTATCCTGCCATCTTTTTCATGTTTCTGTTACTTTGTCGTAAAACATAAGTTTCGACATTAAAATCTTCAGTATACTTCTTTGAATTGTTATTAATTTTTCTTAGAGGATATGTTTTGCCTTTGCGTGTATTGCATGAGTAGGTGTTCACTGCATAATTTAATGGCACAACGTGATAGTTTCCTCAAGCATTTATTCAAGCCACGTTCGTGCGAAGCTTTGAACAATTTTCTCATTGTTTCACTGCTTAATAGAGCGGTAAAAGAAAACAAAATTAATTCACTTTTTTACAGAATGAAATCAAAACGACTTGGATATGTTTCTTTGAGGCTGACTTCGGGAAACCCGATGCTTTTTGCATCACAATTATTTGAGTCCATAAGCTTTCCAAATACAATAGTTATGGGGGGATGGTTATGAATTTATATTTCTGTATGTTTAACCTGCGCACTTAACGACGATAATAAGCTACTCAAGTTTGAGTTTGCTGTTTCACAGCTTACACATTCGGATTTTTCTATAAAACATGGGGAATCAAAAGACTTATTAATTTTGAATCATCCATTTCTTTATTCTCCTTTTGCAGTTTTCTTAAACTATCTTGAAGAACCATTTTCCTGTGCCTCGCGGAGGCCAATCTGCGATCTCGGCGCTCCTTACGTGTGCTGCCATTAACACCGGAACATCGGCGACTCCGTTTGGTGGTGCCAGGCCAGAGCGACGTGGAATGCCACAGACTGGCGACGTGTGATGTTTAGCAATGAGTGCCGTTTCATTTTGGCAGCAGATGGTCATCGTGTCCGGGTGTGGAAGTCCTCGGGTCAACGACACAATCCCAACCTTACTATTGAACACCACAGCTCCCCCACTGGAGGTATCATGGTCTGGGGAGCCATTGCCTGCGAAAGCCGACCAGCTCTAGTAGTGGTACGTGGATCATTGACGGGTCAGAGGTATGTGGATGAGATCCTACGGCCCCATGCTCTCACATTCCTGACCGCGAATCCATTTGCGTTATTCCAGCATGCTAATGCCCTCCCGCACACGGCTCGGGTTGCCCAGTTCTGCATACGTCATGTCCAAGCATTTCCATTGCTTGCCCACTTCCCGGACATGCCCCTTATCGAGCATGTGTGGGACCAGTTGAAACGCCAGGTGCCGCAGGATAACATCAGGCGTCTGTTCGCTTCCATGCCGGACCGTATTAGGGCATGTATCGCCGCACGTGGTGGTGTGACACGCTATTGAAGATGACCGGACTGGTTGCCACAGATCCCAATGTAATTTTCTTGCAGCTCTGTTTTTGCCATCACGTGTATCATTCATCTGTAACATTATGTCCATAAAATTTCAATTGAATCCGGTGCTTTCTTCTTGGTGCGCAAATTTCATTATCCGTGAGGGTAATTCGAACCGCCTACGATATTTCAAGAACTATCCCGAGTTCATACTAATTCGAACCGACTACAATATTTAAAGGGCTATTCCGGATTCATACAAATTTTTTTTCATCTGATTGGAGGTTTAACCACCACCGTGAGCAATTCAATGGGGTATAAGCAGTCGCCTGTCCCGAATTTAGGACGATTGGTTCCAGGGAAGGGATAGAGCCAGTGCCGTAAGACAAACAAAACATCCATACCTCACCGAGATTCGAACCCGGACCTCTCTCAGACCAATTATCAGAAGCCATCGATTAGACCACTGCGCCACGGGGCGGCCATACGAATCCGAACCGACTACGAAAGCTAACCCGGGTTCATACTTATTTGAACCGACTACTATATTTAAATTTTATGGGTTCATACTAATTCGAACCAAATACAATATTTAAAGTGCTATTCCGGGTTCATAATAATTCGAACCGATTACGATATTTAAGCAGCTACCCCGGGTTCATACCAATTTTAACCGACTACGATAAGCTATCCCAGATTTATACTAGTCGACTACCAAATTTAGAAAGCTAACCTGGCTTCATAATAATCATATCATATCATATGTGTAGAGGATTTTAGGAAGGGAGTATCTGACCCCAGATTTTAAAGAACCCTTAGAAATAGGAAGCTAAGATATTTGGGCTAGAGTGCCTGATAGGAAAGTGAAACGGAAGAGAAGTAGAAAGGGAGAGAAAGACTCCCTTATTTATTACCGGGGGCCAGTACCCGAGGTCCGACAGCTTAACGTGCCCATCCGACGCAAGGCGGATATTCAGTGGATCGAGCGTTCGTACCTGCCTGTAATCGAACCTGAGGTCCTTTCCACGGCAGTCACGAACGTTGCCCACTAGGCCACCCGCGGCCCGGTTCATAATAATTCGAACCAACTACGATATTTAAAGAGCTATCCCCTGTTCATACTAATTTTAACCGACTACGATAAGCTGTCTAGGGTTCATACTAATTCGAACCGACAACGATATTTAAAAAGATGTCCCGGGTTCATACTAATTCGAACCGACAAAGGTATTTAAAAACAATCTTCACGTAAAGTGGCGTTCTTGGTAAACTAACTTTGCACGTATATAGCTAGATTTTTAGAACCTCAGAATGCTACACGTCATTACGCAGTGCGTCGTTTTAAGTTCAGTCTAATTTAAAATTTGCTTTCTGAATGACGTGCATGATCAGTTCAATGATGGTTTGAAGCAGCTTTCTTGCTCTGGTTAAAATAATGAAATCACTGAAACGAATCAAAATAGAGTAACTCCTTTATGATCTATATATTTATTCTTAAGAGTCAATATCCATAAGCCGTTTCATTTTCGAAATTGTGATTAATTTCTTTTCGTTGCTTATTTTCGGAATATCGATCATTTTAGCATACGGAAAGTAATGATTCCTTCGAGAGATCGAGCAATTATTCGAAAAGCGGATCAAATTTTGAAACAGTCTGTATATTAGTTTTTCTGTAATGAGTGATAGTTAAACATGTATGTAATTTCACAAATAAATTGAACGCATCGCATTCTGAGTAGTATGTTCCAGGAATTATAAAAATCAAGTAAATTGCCAGTACTAATCAAGAAACAACGATTTTCTTAATAGAATTGGCATTAAAAGAGAGAGAAAGTTACTTCGTTTCTTGATTTAAAAATGACAGGAGTGCTGCATCTCTAAAGAGTAATGTAGATGGCACAAAAAGAAAAAAAGAAACAACCTGGGCAGGCAGGAATTATCACGCTTAAGCAAATGTAGGGAAATAGCATGTGGACTATAATGAAAGTCGAGTCTTTTAATCCTCATTTGTATGATAACGTGCTCAGCAAAATTGCGTGCTTTTCAGAATTATTCTTAAGAATGTCGTTTCCATGATATTCGATTAAGCAACAAATTGTAAAAAAGCTGAAGCATGAAACAGGCAAAGGAAATTACAATTTATGAATCACTTCGGAACTTCGGAGAAGATTACCCGAACGGATGCAGAGCGTTTGTTTTTCATCACAGACTTCCGGAACACTGTGATGATAAGAGATCGAAATTTAGTTGAGTGTCATGTTCGTTGTTTCTCTACAGACAGCTAGAGCGGACTCGGAATTTTCCAGAGGGAAGAGCAGCGATAGTTAAATTTAATATGGTAAATCATAGATACAAAAGTAATTGCAACAAAATACGATTTGTTGCAATTACCTTAAGTAATTGCAACAAAAATAGGAAAAGGAAACTCAGGCTAGACAAGGGGACACAACTTTAAAAGAATAGGGTTCACTAAGGGAGCTGCTTTTGTTACTGGCGTGACGCATATTTTACGTTAACTTTCCTTTTTAGTTTCTTTCTTTATGTAAATTTACTTTCATTCTCTTTAACTCTGCCGCCCCTGGGCCGCAGTGGTCTAATTGATGGCTTCTGATCGTTCGTCCTAAAGGGTCCGGGTTCGAATCCCGAGAGGCATGGATGTTGTGTTTGTCTTATGGCACTGGCCCTCTCCCTTACCTGGAACCAGTAACTCTAAATTAGGCACGGGCGACTGCTTACAGCTCAATGCGTTGCTCACGGTCAAGGTAAGTAGATTATTATTGGCAGCTACCTCTAGCAAGCACTCTAGTACTTGAAATTTTTGTTTTTTATGAATAACGCGTTCACAGAATGAAATGTTTTTTTTTTAATGTTCAACACCAAACGGCCAGTTAAAAGTCGGAAAACAGCTATAAATTTCATTTACATACCTGAAAATCACACACAAATTTCAAAGCGTTTACAACTCTTGAACTTTAGTTTAAAAAAAGTGGCAAAATATTTGCATGGTTTATAATAAATGGCAGAATTTCATTTTTAGTACTGTCTACTTAAATTTTTAACTTTCCTGCGAATTTATTTTGGATTTAAAAACGTTTCTAAGCACAAATTCAGATTGTTCAACATTTTATTTTTCAATATATTTATATTTCTTTTGTAAATCGAAATGCTATTTTTTGCCTTCTATTTGAAGATACTGCCCATTAATGCCATGGGACATATTCTGAAATATCTAAATTAAGAGTTTGTAATAAGAAGACTTGAATGGTTTAATCCCAAAGTGTTCTCAAAAGTTTGCAAAACGCTAAGCGGAAAACTTCGATCCCTAGCTGCTGTGCACCTTTGACGTCACAGGGGTGTGGTACTAAGTGCCCAATACCGCTCGACCGGCTTATGGACCTACCTGTTCTATCTATTTACCTTGTGTCACGGTGGTCGTTAAACCCTCAATAAAAAAAACAAAAAAACTTAACGTTATATCGACATTTGACGTGAACTAGGATCATGAAACAGAGGTAATCGCTCTTTTCACGTTTATAAGTGAGTCACGGAAAAATTCCTATTGCCCGCCACCGGGAATAGAACCCAGTGTCTTCCACTTACGCGCCGGATATGCTTCCACTGCACCACAGCGGCTTCGAATTCATCCAGACTCACATACATGTGAGTCACATCGAATTCCTTCAGACTCACATACATGCGAGTCTGGAGGAATTCGAGGCCGCTGTGCTGCAGTGGAAGCATGTCCGGCGCGAAACTGGAAGTCCCTGGGGCCACCCCGGTGGCGCAGTGGTCTAAGCGATGGCATCTGATCATTCGTCCGAAAGAGGTCCGGGTTCGAATCCCGGTGAGGCATGGATGTTGTGTTTGCCTTACGGCACTGGCTCTCTCCCTGCCCTGGAACCAGTGACCCTAAATTAGGGACGGGCGACTGCTTATAGCCCATTGAGTTGCTCACGGTGGTAGTTAAATCTCCAATCAAAAAAAAAAAAAAAAAAGAAAGAAAAAAGAAGACCCTAGGTTCGATTCCCGGTAGCGGCCAATGATAATTTCTCGGTGACTGACTTATAAACGTGGAAAGAGCGATGATCTCTGTTTGATTAACGTTATATCTTTTCTCTCGCAAGTGTGTGGTTGGCAATACCTTAAGATCAGAATGCATGACGTGTGTATGAGTCAGATGAGAACTGAACATTATATAAAGTTTGAGCCAGCAGCAGTGTGTAGAGATGATGATAAAATAGTAGTTGCGGAAGTTGAAGTACTTGAAGTTGTGATTTCTTGACGTCTGCGTGTATAATATTTAGAGCTGGTGTTTTTGTTTCTCGGTAAACGTTCCCTAACACGTAATTGGATTTTGTACTAATGTTGTTGAAGACTGAGTCGTGCTAAAGAAGTTTTTGCTAAATAAAGACGAATAGTAAGTAACCTTTTCTGAAGTTATTTGAGCGACATGTGATTCGTTTAAAAGTGAGGTTATTATGAACTCGTTTGCTTAGTGTTCAGACAGTACTGTATTTAAATGAACATTGCACTGGAACAAAGGAGGAATTAAAGTTTATTACAAATAATATACAAACTATGTAACAGATTAAACTATGAGAAAAAACCATAGACAATCGCTGCCCATTCTCGTGAGTTATTTTGATTCCTCCCTGATGGCTGCGCAGGTGACATGTGACGTATACTCAAATCTAATCTTCTTTTTGAGTCCATACCTTCTTATATAAATCTGGTTTATTCTCGTTAAATTTTTTCTAAGAGTAACGCCACATTACCTCTCTCGACGAATTTAACTTTGGCAACGACCTGACATCAGGTTAAAATGCAATGCTAGGGTAGAGTCTCGAGAGATGAGAGCTCGGGTTATAAATTTTGTGAGGGCAATGTTTCGAGATCACTGCTGCGGGTAGTGATTAGCTGCTGAAACGAATTAATTCGGAGCTAGCAAAATGCGATGAAATTTTCTCGAACGAATATATTCGTTGTCTAAGAAATGGGCAGAACAACGGGCGAACCTGCGCATCAGAAAGCAATAATTTCCCGATAGCTTTGTTAATCGAAGTGTTCATTTAGCGGGATGACTGACAGTACCTAGGGAGAGTTACTCATTTCGTTGTATAACCACGTGCTTAACCACGTAATTAGGTGCCTTCCGTAATTGGGAAAAACCAGCAGACAACGCTTTTTGCTTTTAACATCTTTTGCCTATAATCAATTACTGTGGTTAATAATGGTAGATACGCAACGAAAACTGACACGGTGGCGCAGTGGTTTAAGCGCTGGCTTATCACCATTCGTCCAAGCCGGGTCTAGGTTCGAATTCCGGTAAGGCATGGATGTCGTGTTTGTCTTACGACACTAGCTCTCTCCCTTGCTTGGAACCAATGGCCCTAAATTAGGGATCAGGAACTACTTACTGCCAATCGAGTTGCTCATGCTGGTAGTTAAACCTTCAAAAAAAAAAAAAAAAAAAAAAATCCGCAACGAAATGAGTAACTCTGTCTTGCGCAGGTAGGGGGGGGGCAACATTTCTGAGAATATCAGTGGCGCAAATTCGCGTGGCAGTTAAAACTATTCTATGACATTTTATTTTGTTGTCAGAATAGTCATGACGTATTTTAGACATGTTTTGCAAAGGTCATTTATTGATAGAAAGAACAAAGATCAATCAATGATATAATGCCCGTTTTGTTCGATAACCTTTTGCCATCTTTCAGTGAGCTGCAGAATGCCTCGTTCATAGAAGGACCTGTATTTCGTGGCGAAAAATTGTACAAGGTGCTGATTTACAGCCTCATTTGAATTGAACGTTATACCACGCAAGAACTGTTGAAGAGAGCGAAACAAGTGGAAGTCTGACGGCGCAAGGTCAGGCAAGTATGCTGGGTGTGGCAACATATCCCACCCAAGCTCCAATAATTTTTGGCGGGTGATCAAACTTGTGTGTGGTCTCGCGTTGTCATGATGGAACACAGCACCTTTACGATGAACGAGCTCTGGACGTTTCTGGATGATGGATTCGTTCAAACTGTCCAATTGCCGACAATACACATTCGAATTGATTGTTTGGTTCCATGGTAGGAGCTCGAAAAACAGAACACCTTTAAGATCCCACCACACTGAGACCAAAACCTTCCGCTGATGAATGTCTGCTTTGGATGTCGTTTGAGGCGAAGCAGCACGTCGGGACCCAGACCGTTTGCGCAGCAGATTGTTGTACCTAATCCACTTTTCGTCACCAGTTATCAGTCGCTTCAAAAAAGGATCGCTTTCCTCACATTTAATGAGCTAATCACAGATGTTTACACATGCCGTCAATTGAGCTTCTTTGAGGTAATGAGGAACCCACACATCGAGCTTGCTTACGTATCCCAGCTTCTTCAGGTGGTCGTGAACGCTTGCTTAATGGTTGTGCAATGTGTCTGCGATCTCTCGTGTCGTTTAACGTGGGTTTGACTCGATCAATGCCTTGATTTGGTCGTCATTAACCTCGGTGGGCCTCCCGGACCGAGGAACATCGTTGAGGTCAAAATCACTAGCACGGAATTTTGCGAACCACCGCTGGCACTGACGTTCTTGTAGAGCATTGTCACCGTATACACTTTACGTAACTTTTCACAAGCTTGACGCGCCTGCTTCCCTTTGCGGAAGTAAAACAGTAAAAGATGGCAAAAATGCACAGTTTGGTCTTCCATCTTCATCTTCATGTCAAACCTCCGCAAATCAACCAAATCGCTCAGTATTTCTTTTAGACTGTAGCTAGAACTGGCACCTGTCGAATGCCATAGCGATAACAGAGCTGCGCATGACTCTAGTACTTCCAAAACCGCCCAACTGCCATCGGGTGCCAACAGCCCAATACAGTCCCGAAATTTCCCTTGCGCCTACGCAGAAACGCTACAAAACAAGAAAGATGACACCGAAGTTTCAGTTGAAACGAGCACATCTTTTGAATCCGTTCTGACTCGAATTAAATTTATCAAAGCGATTCAAAATCAATGGAACCGGTTAGATCAGATCATATCATATGTAGAGGATTTTAGGAAGGGAGTGCCTGACCCCAAGTCTTAAACAACCCTTAGAAATATGAAGCTAGGAGATTTGGGCTAGAGTGCCCGATGGGAAAGTGACACGGAAGCGAGGGAGAAAGAGAGAGGAAAACGCCTTTATTTATTACCGGGGGGCCAGTAGCCCGGGCCCGACGGCTTAACGTGCCCATCCGACGCACGGCGGATATTTAGTGATTCGAGCGTTCGTACCTGCCTGTGATCGGACCCGAGATCTTCTCCGTGGAAGACACGAACGCTGACCACTAGGCCACTTGCGGTCCTTGGAACCGGTTAGGAAAACAATCAACCGGTTTCAACAGTCGAGAAAACTTCGAGAAATAGAAAAATCTGTTTAGTTCCACCAGCGGCTGAAAAGCATGTTACGGAGATTAACAAATGGCGCACAAAACGTTTCTCATAGCACAAGGAAGGTATCAAAGACAAAATGATTTTCAAATCGAACAGTGAAAAGAAGAAATATTCGAGAGAAGGAGACATTACATAACTCAATGTCTTCTAGTTGAAGAATTTTGCATATAAGTTATGCTTGCTCAAATTACAGAAGAAATCTGTTCGCTATATGCTGAATGCACATTACATGTCTCATTCAAAACCATTATTTCTAAAGCTAAATATTCTAAAAATTCATGAAATATTTACCTTGAAACTAGGTATCATGTTTTTTAAAATAATGCATCTTAAACTGCCTATTTTTCAATCTGACATCAGATATCTGGATTATGCTGTCTTCACCAGATCTGTTGCTAACAAGAAATTATGTCTACCGTCTGTTAGACTTGATTATTGTTTAAATAGTACAGTGTATAAAGAATAATATGGAATAATCTTTCAGAGCGCATTAGATCTCTGGAAAATATCAAAAAAATTTTCTTGTCTCTACAAAATGAAGCTGCAAATCAAACTGATCTCCATAATGTTGTCCCATGCATCATTAAACCGTTGTCCCATGCTATGCTGCTAAAAGTGGCGCTTCTGTTATAACCATCTTATTTGCCTTTATATCATCATCATCATCATCATTGTCAACCATTATCAATCCACTGCTGGACGAAGGTCTCCCCAAGTTTCCTCCACAACGGTCTGTCTTGTGCCAGTCTCCTCCATGTCACCCCTGCATACTTTCGAATTTCATCCACCCATCTCCCATGTGATCTTCTTCTGGGTCTTTTCCTGTCCCTTGGAATCCAATCTAAAATTTCGGCTGTCCATCGATGATCTGTCCTTCTGGCAGTATGTCCAGTCCATTGCCATTTCAGGGATTTAACTCTGATCATGATGTCTTCCACTCTTGTCATTTTTCGGATCCACGAGTTCCTCTTCTTATCTCTCCTGGTTACACCAAGTATGCACCTCTCCATGCTGCTTTGAGTTGTCTGCAGCCTTTGTATGTCTCTTTTAGTTAAGGTCCACGTCTCTGCACCATACGTAAGCACTGGAGGAATGCATTGATCAAACACTTTTCTTTTAAGACATAATGGCATATTGCTCTTGAAAAATGCTGTTTCTTCCAAAAGCTCTCCAGGCAAGTTTTGTACGCCGATTAATTTCTTCATCAATGTGACCCTCACTTGATATCTGCTGTCCAAGATAAACGTACGTGTCTGTTATCTCCAGCTTTTATATATTTTATATATTTTATTCCTTTCCTTACATCTGATTTGCGGAATCGCCTTACAACCAGTATGTTGAGATTCCTCCTGGTGTATTGCATTTTCATATGACTGTAAGTTTTAAATGTGCGCAATAAAATAATTGTAATTATAATTGTAAATTAGTAATGGAAAAGTTGACATCTGGTAAAAAATATTCTGCATGGAAAAAGGTATGATAAGGAAAAAGAGCTTTTCAAATACGTCTACCGGGAGTGGAAATAGCGAGAAAAAGGTTTCGACCTTTACGCCTCGTAGAGAAAATCTGTGCATTATTTAAAGATGATAATATTCCATATCTCTAGCGTAGCAAATGTCATACACTATATAAACCAACATTCTTTAAAGTCCTCAAATATTTTTAAGTGTTCAAAGGTTCCGCTGACCAAAGACCTAGCCATTTGAAAACCAAGGTTCCAAAGACCTAAGCATTTGAAAAACGGCTGTCCTGAGAAATTTGGCACTGGTATAACTGAATGAAAAATTGTAGAATGGTACTTGTTCAAGTACCCCGGTCACGAGTTTTAATGTCAGTTAATAAACAAACCACATAAATATAGATCCCTTAAACATTGAGATATATTTAACTAAAACAAATGTATTATCTATTCGTATAACCACTGATTAACGTGTTGATTTATATCATTCAAGTCACTGAGGAAATTCACTGACAAGTACAAAACGATCTACTGTATTAAACAGCGCTGTTTATTTCCTGGACATGCAGCATGTCTTGCAGTGTATTGGACAAATTAAATAGAGGTTTCACTTTCGAGACAATTAAATCCCTTTACACTCTGCTTCCTGATGTAATCGTCTCTGTTGCGAATTAATTTTATCTCTTCAATTGAATATGAGTCTTGCGAGTTATTGAACCCCGTGATTTTATCTTTCTCTTGTACACCACAGTTGCCACAATTCTGAAATTTTGCAGCATTTTCTCTCACTCGCATATTTGAACTGGCACTTCAACATCATCAAATCCCCGTTTCTGCTTGAAAGTTAACTATCATGTTTCGGAACATCTCTCTATTTGGGATTAGATGAATTAATTCTGTGTGCTCTATTCTCGTATGATGTTCGTTCAGGAAATTCTTCGTCTTCCTTGTGAAATTAGTTTATAATTATTTATATGTGATTTTGATATATTCCCCGAGAGTTTGCTCATTTTTTTAATGAATTGTCTTTAATTTTTAATAATTCAAGAATATTTGCACGTGGGGTTTTTTCAGTCAATTGTATTTATTGCATCCCTCTAATGATTTGAAATAATTTTTATCACCTTTCTTCAGATTCAGTCTCTCCAGCCAAAAGGCAAAAATATTCAGACGCCATACAAGATATGCTTCGCTTCTAACCATTTTTCCGTCATGGATCCGGCTTCTACTCCTTGTGAGGCATAGATGCTGTGTTTGTCTCATAGCTCTGAATCTTTCCCTTCCCCGAAACCAGTGGCCCTGAATTAGGCGCAGGCGACTGCTTATAGATCATCGAGTTCTTCTCGGTGGTCGTGAAACCCCCAAATAAACAAAATACATACTTCAACATACATTTATTAGGGCTATGCATATGCCTTGCATTTTATGGTCGAACAGACGTCATACTTACACAAGCAACTCGCTTTTATCAAAGTATATCTGCACTTATAGTATGCCTACATCACAGTATGCCTACATCGTCGAAGTGGGCTTGCACTGTGCATCTCCTTCGTCCGACCGCTACGCTGCTTTTCTTCCACGCTACAATCCCTACTTCTTAACTGTACCTACAGCTTCCTGTACGTATGTCGAAAAAATGAGTTCTCGTGACTATGCAGCTGTTTTCCCCGAGATTAAACATTAACAATAGACGTTGACAGATATGCACTTTCTCGATCACCATGTACTAGATCGACTTACTGTACATGTGGACTGTTTGACGCAGTGTTGCCATTTCATTACCAGAACAATAAATCTTGATCGGAATTCACCCGTTTCGGTCTTTATAGCCAGCCCTATATGTATAGGACCGGAGACTTATGCTTAGACCTAATATGACTAGGTTCCAAATGATACATTCGGTGAATTTAAGTTTAGAGCAAAATCTGTTCTGAAATTGGATTAAATCATTTCTATCTTTTTTATCATTTAGCAATTGTGCTCTTAATTATGTTTTCAATATTTTTGTTCCAGTTTCAATTACACTTAGTCGAACTTATCTTTCACTGCTATGAGAAAGTTTTGTACATACATTTGATCGAATATAGGAGGTTAAAATTAATGAGGATGATATGAATCAATCATGAATGATGAATGAGGATGGTAGGAATGATGAATGAATGATGAATGAGGATGTTAAAATGAATGAGGATGGTAGGAATGATGAATGAAGGATGAATGAGGATGCTAAAATGAATGAGGATGTTAACACGAATGAGGATGGAATGAATGAGGATGTTAAAATGAATGAGCATGGTATAGGAATGATGAATGAATGATGAATGGGGATTTTAAAATGAATGAGCATGGTATAGGAATGATGAATGAATGATGAATGAGGATGTTAAAATGAATGAGGATGGAATGAATAAGGATGTTACAATGAATGAGGATTTTAAAATGAATGAGCATGGTATAGGAATGATGAATGAATGATGAATGAGGATGTTAAAATGAATGAGGATGGAATGAATGAGGATGTTACAATGAATGAGGGTATAAACCTCATGTCCTGCTTTATTTAAAATTGCACCATGTTTTTTAATTCTTTTTCTTCTGCTTTGTTTAATTTAATTGGCTTCATTTATCTGGCTCGTTAAATTTATCGCCTTCTGCATCTCAAGATATCTCTCCTCCACGGTGTGCGTTTTCAGTCTCCGCACTAAAACGCACACCGTGGATTAGAGAAAATCGAAATCTTTTAGAGTGCGCATAATTCTCTGTAATTTTTTGACAAAAATGTATGCTTCTTATGAAGCTGGGGATTATTCTATCTGAAAGTCTGGCGGTTACACTGCAATCATTTTGTCTTATTCTTTCGATTATGTTGAAAGCTCTTGTCGAATATACACTCCTCATAAGCTGCCAATCCCTTGCTACCGAAATAGAACTCCATATATATTTTATTCCGATTTGAACCTAAAACCAAACCTTCAGAAAAGACAGCTGTGACACATATTTCTAATTTAACTTTCCTTATAAGTTCATATTCTCATGTAAACTTGGTCATTTCTCCTTTTGATTTTGCTTCAGAATGGTAGATTTCTTCCCGAATTTTGTTTTGGCAACAGTCGGTCAAACTATAAATAAAACATTTGCTCGAGAGAAACAAAATGTGACGATTGCGGCTTTAGTAGACATTTTAACCAGCTTGATGATACTAGCATGCTATATGGATGCGAGATTTGGATATCGTCAAAGGAATCAAAGAGAAGGATACTTGCTTTTGAAAGAAACTGCTATCGTAAAATCTTTCGAATCTCTCAAATTGTCCCAGAGGATAAAAAATGAAGAAGTGTATAGAAGAATGCAGCTAAAAGAGACCCTGTTTCAAAAAATCATAAAGAGAAAACTAAGACTCTTTGGAGACATCTGCAATATGGAAAATGACAGAAAGATAAGGACATTGGTCTTTGGCTTAATGAACAGGAGAAATGCAAGAGGATGCCGTCGTGTGTGGGCTAATATTTTATAGACTGGTGCGGTGGAACTCTTCAAGAACTGAGCCACTGCAATGAATAGACTTTTTTTTTTTAATTCGAGGTTTAACGACCACCGTGAGCCACTTAATGGGCTGTAAGCAATCGTCCGTCCCTAATTTAGGGTCACTGGTTCCAGGGAAGGGAAAGAGTCAGTGCCGTAAGACAAACACAACATCCATGCCTCACCGGGATTCGAACCCGGACCCCTTTCAGACGAATGATCAGAGGCCATCGCTTAGACCACTGCGCCATCGGGGCGGCGAATAGACTTCATTGGGACACTGTAGTTAAAATGGCAAGAGACACCTACGGGAATGGTACCTATGGTTAATGATGATGATGATGATACTACTATAGATAAATTGTCACTGTTAACTTGATTCTACGAAAGTTCGTAGATTATATGTAATGCTGTAGATTATTATTTAGGTTTACGAGTGTGCCTTCGAGAACTGGATTGCATTAAATCACCGATGAACACACACACACTGCCGTCTTGTACACGATTTAAAATGTGAATACTACATGCATCTAGAACACAGTGAGATCAAAACCAGGAGTACTTTCAAGTTCACACTGAGCTCGTCTTCAGATGTAATGATTACTGCGCTAAGTTCTTGAAGTGACAGTATATGTAAGGGAGCATTATTCATTTGCGCATGTGCGTAAACGTGTTTGTTGTTGATGGTCTGAGGGGCCTAATTTTCGCACAATAATCTCGGAGGCAATGAAATTGTAATGAGTAAATCGCCGTTACAATAATTTGACCTGTGTCTATGTATTACTAGATTTTCAGTCAATAGCAGGGAACAGACATTCGGGGTGTTGAGAATTGTTGCATTCTGCCATATGGGTAAATGGTTACCGTGTTGGCACAATCTTGCTAAAGCAGTTGTAGATGACCGTGTCTTTAAATTATATTTGTGCTCATTAACTCGCAATTTAAGATCTCGGCGTGTAGATCCAATGTATACTTGGTTTTCAGCATCCTCAGTTATTGCCTCTAAAGGAATTGCATATACACCGTACCTGGATTCGAGAACAATCAGACCACGATCTGTTTTTAATCCAAAGTCAATTCTATGGCGACTGCAAATACTTCTTAATGCATTTGACACTGCTGGAATGTACGGAATAGAGGCGACGTACATTCCTTCAAAAATGAAATGAACAGATACGCTGCGTTGTTAAGATGAGCGGCACAGCTGCAAACGGTATAAAAACAAGCCTGCTGCTGACCGCGATCAGGTCGCACTATGACATTGAGTGGAAATGTCGCGGCGTGAGAGAACTAACTTTGAGAAAGGAAAGGTTGTTGAGTGTTACATTCGTGGATTGTCCATAAGAGAAACCGAGAGGCATTTAAACATACCCAATTCAACTGTTTTGGATGTACTGAATACGTGGAAGACATATGGCGTGCCTGAAGGAGCAAAACGTACCGGCAGGCCAAAGCAAATCAGTGATAGAGGACGTCGAAGCCTCAGAAGAGTCACAGCTAATCGACTGAGTACTGCACAAGACCTCAGTGTACAGGTGAGCAAAAATGCTGGAACTTCGGTATGTATACACGTACCATTCGCAGAGAACTTCATTGCATGGGTTACCGTGGTCGTGCGGCTGCTCATAAGCCTTTTATCTCCACTAGGAATGCTACTCGTCCTTTAGCATGGTGTAAAGAACGTTTATTATGGACTGTAGATCAATACAGACTGGTCCTGTTAACTGATGAACCCAGATACACGATCCATCAGCCTGAAGGCCTTGTGTGGGTATGGCAACAGCCGCGGGAACGCTATTTACCACAGTGTACTGTTCCTACGGTCAAGTTTGGAGCTAGCAGTGTACTATTGAGGGGGAGGGTATTGTCCAGGCTCATTGGTTGGTTATCGTAGACAGACCAGTTAACCAGCATGTCTACCTCGATATTCTGGACAATTATGCCCTACCAACTCAGTGGCATTACTATGGAACCGAGCCTTATTGGTACCAGTAGGATAATGCACCGAGCCATAAAACAAGGACTGTTACAGCGTGGTTTTATGATAAGTCCGTATCGTGTGTGGACTGGCAAGCACATAGCCCTGATCTTAATCCCAAAAAACACCTATGGGATGAATTAGAGCGCCGCATAAGAAGTTTGGACCCAAGGCCTAATACTAACCAACAGTTAGCGGCAGCATTATGTACTGAATTGAAGCTCATACCTATCGCTGTGTTCCAAAACCTTGTCGAAAGCATGTCTCGATGGGTCAGTGCCAAAGGTAGACCGACACCGTACTAATATATGTCAATAAATGATAAGCTGTGTTTCTCTTCTAGGTGTCCGGTAACTTTTGTCAATAAAGTATACTTGGCAGTGGGTTTTGGGTGGGTGAACGTTGAGCTAAAATTTGTGCTAGTGCGGCGTATGATTATGCCAACAATATCGAAGCAAAACAGGAAGCATACATCTTAATTTGTCCAAATTCTTGTTCTCGAAAATTGAGCGTGGACATTTGAGTAATGGCACGACGGACCATAAAGTGTAAAGATGCAGGCTTCTGGCATAATGGGTGATTGGAGTTATAAGAGATCAATGGAACTGCAGATGTGGGTTTTCTATAAACGGAATGAGAAATTTCACAAGTAACCGGGTCCCTTCGTTACAAAAAGTCACGATATGTTAATTGAGTCAAGATTCATCATTAAGTCATTTGGACATGTTACCAAAGTTGTTTTTAAAATGTTTGTGCCGGTGGTGGGATTCAAACCCACATCGTCTTAAATCCTGCCGGCTGTTCTTACAACTGAACTACACCGGCAGGCTTAGCGTTGCTCTGTTGTCGATTTGAATCATGTGTCACCTTTGTAGTTCCTCATCTACGTCATGTGAGATAGTACATCACGTGTTTCATTCATACGAAACCTGAGCGTTTCTTATTTTGCTAGACTAAATGACTACATTGTGTGTTCCAATTTGTGAAAGAGAGCAACTTCAAAATATTAAAATACTGCGCAGTGATAAAATGCCGACTTATATTCAATCCAGTAAGGTTTTTGTCATCTACATTAAAAATCATTATTGTAGTTTAAATTAAAAAAGTAGATTTTATTTTTTAGCTTCTGAATAATATTAATACCCAGTTAGATTCACCAACGAAATGCTTTTAGCTTTTAGAACATCATTACAAGCGCGCCTTCAGAACCATATTGATCTAGAAATAGATTCGCTTACAGGAAAATACCCACTCTGACCTTTTTCTTGAGGAAATCATTTCATTTTTCATTCAGACAAGTCGATAGACGTAATTTATTTGATACATCTTCGTAGATTGCATTTGGTAATTAATCCCATTATCCTTTCATTCTCAATATCGAAACGTTCGCATCGGCGAATGAGAAACATAAATTTTTCTGTTTCTTTTATACATCGGAAAACATGTGCGCTATCATTGGTCTTGTCCCACAAATTGCGAGGAGCAGAATTTTGATGTGAACAAGTCGGTTTCCGTTGAGAAATTGCACTTCTTCGCCAGAATCTTTAGTACATTTCTTTTTGCTTCAAGAGACAAATACGACTTATTGCTCAGCGTTCTTGATGACGTTCTTAGTATTTGACGACAGCGAATATGACGTCAAGGAAAAATCTGAAGAATTGGAATCCACACAGGAAGGTTCTTATTCTTCTGTTTAAAGTCATTTTGGCTTATCGATAAAGTAAGCATTACATTATACACTTGCTTGCACAAATTAATGAAGTGAGACAAAAATTCAAATATTTCAATGGAACTTAGACAGAATTTAGTAAAACTTTGCATGAGCATATACACTCAGCGGACAGAAATCATGAGATATCTGTCTTGCATCCGGTAATCCCACGTCTCGCCCGGATAAGGACCAGTAACGCAGCGAGTCATTAAGTTAAATAGATCCCGAAAGCGTTCAATAAGTATCTCTACGCATGCTTGTGCCACTGTAATGATGTTCTAAAAAATAAAAGCATTTCCTGCGTGAGGAACCCAAAGCTCATATTTTCGTCGTATTCCTGGGTGAATAATCCAAAAGCTCATATTTCCGTCGCGTTCTTGGGTGAAGAATCCTAAGCTCATGTTTCTGTCGCATTTCTAGGAGAAGAATCCAAAGCTGATATTTCCGTTGCTTTTCTGGGTAAGAATCCAAAGCTGATATTTCCGCCGCATTCCTGGGTGAGGAATCCAAAGCTCATATTTCTGTCGCATTCCTGGCTGAAGAATCCAAAGCTCATATTTGCGTCGCATTCCTGGCTGAAGAATCCAAAGCTCATATTTCCGTCGCATTGCTGGTTGAAGAATGCAAAGCTTATATTTCCGTCGCTTTCCTGGATGCGGAATCCAAAGCTCATATTTCCGTCGCATTCCTGGCTGAAGAATCCAAAGCTCATATTTCCGTCGCATTCCTGGCTGAAGAATCCAAAGCTCATATTTCCGTCGCGTTCTTGGGTGAAGAATCCTAAGCTCATGTTTCTGTCGCATTTCTAGGAGAAGAATCCAAAGCTGATATTTCCGTTGCTTTTCTGGGTAAGAATCCAAAGCTGATATTTCCGCCGCATTCCTGGGTGAGGAATCCAAAGCTCATATTTCTGTCGCATTCCTGGCTGAAGAATCCAAAGCTCATATTTGCGTCGCATTCCTGGCTGAAGAATCCAAAGCTCATATTTCCGTCGCATTGCTGGTTGAAGAATGCAAAGCTTATATTTCCGTCGCTTTCCTGGATGCGGAATCCAAAGCTCATATTTCCGTCGCATTCCTGGCTGAAGAATCCAAAGCTCATATTTCCGTCGCATTCCTGGCTGAAGAATCCAAAGCTCATATTTCCGTCGCGTTCTTGGGTGAAGAATCCTAAGCTCATGTTTCTGTCGCATTTCTAGGAGAAGAATCCAAAGCTGATATTTCCGTTGCTTTTCTGGGTAAGAATCCAAAGCTGATATTTCCGCCGCATTCCTGGGTGAGGAATCCAAAGCTCATATTTCTGTCGCATTCCTGGCTGAAGAATCCAAAGCTCATATTTGCGTCGCATTCCTGGCTGAAGAATCCAAAGCTCATATTTCCGTCGCATTGCTGGTTGAAGAATGCAAAGCTTATATTTCCGTCGCTTTCCTGGATGCGGAATCCAAAGCTCATATTTCCGTCGCATTCCTGGCTGAAGAATCCAAAGCTCATATTTCCGTCGCATTCCTGGCTGAAGAATCCAAAGCTCATATTTCCGTCGCGTTCTTGGGTGAAGAATCCTAAGCTCATGTTTCTGTCGCATTTCTAGGAGAAGAATCCAAAGCTGATATTTCCGTTGCTTTTCTGGGTAAGAATCCAAAGCTGATATTTCCGCCGCATTCCTGGGTGAGGAATCCAAAGCTCATATTTCTGTCGCATTCCTGGCTGAAGAATCCAAAGCTCATATTTGCGTCGCATTCCTGGCTGAAGAATCCAAAGCTCATATTTCCGTCGCGTTCTTGGGTGAAGAATCCTAAGCTCATGTTTCTGTCGCATTTCTAGGAGAAGAATCCAAAGCTGATATTTCCGTTGCTTTTCTGGGTAAGAATCCAAAGCTGATATTTCCGCCGCATTCCTGGGTGAGGAATCCAAAGCTCATATTTCTGTCGCATTCCTGGCTGAAGAATCCAAAGCTCATATTTGCGTCGCATTCCTGGCTGAAGAATCCAAAGCTCATATTTCCGTCGCATTGCTGGTTGAAGAATGCAAAGCTTATATTTCCGTCGCTTTCCTGGATGCGGAATCCAAAGCTCATATTTCCGTCGCATTCCTGGCTGAAGAATCCAAAGCTCA
Source organism: Macrothele yani (assembly GCA_039090855.1). Classification (NCBI taxonomy): domain Eukaryota; kingdom Metazoa; phylum Arthropoda; class Arachnida; order Araneae; family Macrothelidae; genus Macrothele; species Macrothele yani. The sequence goes on from CM076989.1 coordinate 122,060,298, forward strand.
TATTTCCGTCGCATTCCTGGCTGAAGAATCCAAAGCTCATATTTCCGTCGCGTTCTTGGGTGAAGAATCCTAAGCTCATGTTTCTGTCGCATTTCTAGGAGAAGAATCCAAAGCTGATATTTCCGTTGCTTTTCTGGGTAAGAATCCAAAGCTGATATTTCCGCCGCATTCCTGGGTGAGGAATCCAAAGCTCATATTTCTGTCGCATTCCTGGCTGAAGAATCCAAAGCTCATATTTGCGTCGCATTGCTGGTTGAAGAATGCAAAGCTTATATTTCCGTCGCTTTCCTGGATGCGGAATCCAAAGCTCATATTTCCGTCACATTCCTGAGTGAAGAATTTACAGCATCCTGGAGATTTATCACAGGGTTCATTGTCCGGTAAACTAGGAGGCCGTTTCAAGGTGGAAACTTTTGCAGAATCCCTACTTAACAGTGTTCTTTTCATCACGTCTCTGTGGGAAGGCGCATTGTCCTGCTAGTCCGCTCCAGTAGTGCAGTGTCCTAAGTACTGTCTTTGGACCATTCGTCCGAAAGGAGTGCGAGTTCGAATTCTTGTGAGGTATGGATGTTGTGTTTGTCTTACGGCACTGGTTCTCTCCCTTTCCTGGAACGTGTGGCCCTAAATTAAGGACAGGCGACTGCTTATAAATCATCGAGGTGCCGACGGTTTTGCAGTGGTCTAAGCGATGGCTTCTGATCATTCGTCCGAGATGAATCCAGGTTCGAATCCCGGTGAGGTATGTAAGTTGTGCTTGTCTTACCGCGCTGCCCCTCTTCCTTCCCTGGAACCAGCGGCCCTAAATTAGGGACGGGCAAGTGCTTATAACACACTGAGTTGCTCACGGTTGTCGTTAAACCTCCAATAAAAAAAAACCTCAAACAAAAAAGAAGTTTTCCTGCTCGAAGAGACCATTGCACTCTGGGTGCATGATGATCATAAACGGATGCAGATGGTCTGAAAGGATGGACACGTAGTGTGGACCGTTCTAAAATGCGTGAAAACGTACCAGAGGAACGTACCCAACGTATGGCAGCCGAACACGCCCTAGACCATAAGAGAGTCTCCATCAACCTGAACATTTCCGCGTTGACATCCCAGGTGTACGGCTTTGTGCGGTTTTCGCCCGATCTGTACCTTTTCGTCTGCGCAAAATAATTGAAGACGGATCTCAGCTGACTAGGAGACCCGTCTCCAGTCATCTGAGGTTCAATGGTGATGTTCTTTCACCCAGTTGAGGCGTACAGTCCGGTGATGTGACGTTTGCAATGCGGATGTGCTGGGTCGGCGGCATTCGTAACCTGTTGAGACTAATGGTCGCCTAATTGTCTTGGGGAAGACGTTTTTTACACCTACATCTCTGACGTCGGCGAGAATTTGTGTCACTGTGTAACCTATTGCGGCTAATGGCCACTTGAAGGTCTGGGCGAAGACGCTTTTGACATCTAGCGCTTCGAAGTCGACTGGAATTTGTGCCATTTTCTAACCTATTGCGGCTAATGGTCGCCTGATGGTCTTTGCGAAGACTATCTAACCTATTTTGGCATAATGGTCACCTGAATGTCTTGGCGAAGACGTTTTTGACATCTACTACTTTCACGTCGGCTGGAATTTGTGCCACTGTCTGACCTATTGCGGCTAATGGTCGCCTGATGGTTTTGGGGAAGGCGTTTTTGGCATCTACCTCTTTCAAGTCGGCGGGAATTTGTGCCGCTGTCTAGCCTATTGCGGTTAATGGTCGCCTGATGGTCTTGGGGAAGATGTTTTTGACATCTACCTCTTTCAAGTCGGCGGTAATTTGTGCCACTGTCCTTAATCTGGTTGCAACTACACGAAACAGATGTGAACCGCCACATTTACCCACCACTTTTCTCCTCCGACAGCTACGTCCATGATGTGATGTTATTAGGAAAATACAGTATTCCCAATGCAAACTTGGTACTGTCGAGCGGGGACACTGCAATCCACGTACCACCTCCACGATAATGAGACCCATCCGTAGGACACCAACCATCATCCCTCTTTCAAACTTTGTTACCTCAGGAGGTTTATGATACACGCTGACATCGAATTACGCCGCCCCGGTGGCGCAGTGGTCTAAGGCGTTGGCCTCTGATCATTCGCACGTAAGGGGTCCGGGTTCGAATCCCGGTCAGGCATGGATGTTGTGTTTGTCTTACGGCACTGGCTCTCTCCCTTCCCTAGAACCAGTGACCCTAAATTAGGGACGGGCGACTGCTTATAGCCCATTGAGTTGCTCACGGTGGTCGTTAAACCTCCAATCAAAAAAAAAAAAAAACATCGAATTACTATGTACCTTAATGCAGTGATAGCGATGGGTTTGTCGAGTAGTGCGAGGGGTGAGAGCGTTGCGTTGCCCGGGAAACAAGTATACCAAGATTTCTGTTCTCTCAGTGTGTTACGACAAAGTATAAAAATAATTTATATTTTGATGATGATCGATGGTGGAAGGATGTATGTATGTATGTATGCATGCATGCATGTATGTATGTATGCATGCATGCATGTATGTATGTATGGAAATGTTCAATTTTAGACTTTGGAGTTTCGGAATCCACTTTGAGGGAATGAGATGTATAGGCACCTCTATAAGAATTATACAAGCCTCACAGAGACCCGTCGTGCTCCCAAAGGTGTTTCTGGAACTCAACAAGGAGACGTTCCCCAATTCCTCCACTAGATCAGTCTTCAGTGCAGTGTTTGTCCTGCACTGAAGACTGATCTAGTCTGATCTAGGAAAGGATTGACGGCTCGTAACTTGTACTGCTAAATCTTCGCAAACGTGCTAGATGGAGTTCAAATCTGGGAGCCTGGCTGACTAATATACTACTGCTTGGGAGAATTGCAACAAAAAGAGAGAATCTCGCGATTAAAATGAAATTTTTATCACGCATTCCTTATGCTACAGGAGATAACTGATTATATTTGCAGAACTATAGAAGATTTTTTTACTTCAAAACTCAGTATCGTGTGAAAACTCTTCGGGCAGCAATAACAGCCTCTACACAACGATGCATTGCATAGAAGAGGTTTTTGATATCGTCTTGAGGAATATCCAGACAGGATGCTTCTATGCGCGACCAAAGTTCACTTGGGGTGACCGCCGGTGACGTTCGACTGCAACTCGCTTTGCTACCAAGTCCCAGACATGTTCGGTCTGGGACGTATCAGGCGAATGTGTAGGTCAGGGAAGAAGCGGTATCTTCCGTGCATGGAAGAAGTCTTGGATGTTCCTTGCGCCATATAGCCAAGCATTATTCTACTGTAATATAGCTCCAGGACAGCCCTAAAGGAAAGGTATCACCTCTGCCTCGAAAACATGCCTGATGTATCGCTGGCTTTCGAATGTTCGCTCAATTCGTATCAGGTGAGATGGCGAACTGAACCCAATGGCGCTCAAACCATGATTTGGTTTTGGGCCGCAATGACGCTCCAAACCATGATTTGGTTTTGGGCCGCAAGGACGCCCCAAACCATGATTTGGTTTTGGGCCGCAATGACGCTTCAAAACATGATTTGATTTCGGGCCGCAATGACACTCCAAACAATGATTTGGTTTTGAGCCGCAATGACGCTACAAACAATGATTTCGTTTTGGGCCGCAATGATGCTCCAAGGTGCCGTTCATCACCGTGTCTTCGAACACGCATACGACCATAAGGGTGCATCAAGTTGAGGCGTGACTTGTTCAAAAGCACGACCTGTGGCCAATCAGCGCGTGAATGCCTTTCTTCAAGATCTCATTGCAGCCTGGGGCGTCTGTATTTGAGGGTCAAAGGAATTCTCAGCAGTGGGCTGCTAGCGACTAGTCCTCTGTTAAGCACACAACGTCGAACTGGGCTACAGGATAAAACCTGTTCTGTGACAGTGCTCCACTGCTGCGCTAACAACGTGTATGGTGCTGTGAGATCGTTCACTGCCATGCGGTAAAAGTGTTGAACGTGGCTTGATGTAGTAGCAAGTTGACTAACGAAATTTCCCTCAAGGCAAACATTACTGCCTCATGACGGCGTTCTCTCTACGGACAAAACAAACATTTCATTTTCATTATTCTAACGTCTTATAAGCAACATATACATTTATTCCAGTGTAAATATTTGGTACCAGCAGAGGCACCCGGTATTTCCAGGGTAAATATTATAATTCGTGGGATCACCAAGTTCAGCGGGTGGAAATTAATGAATGAAAAAGGTATTCCTGTAGTTTTCCAGTAAATTTGTTTTAATTCCTTTAGGGGATTGCTTTTAGGTAAACAATATTTTCGTTTTTTCCATTGGGAGCAAAAATGCAGAATTTCTTAGGATTGCAAACCCTTAAGCAGGCGCTGTAGAGTTGTCCGTTTGAAAAGCAGGGTTCCTCCAAATTAATGCCAGCCACTGCCAATAACTGGCTGAGGCTGTAATATTTCTGCCTAAATAAAAAAAAAATGGAGCCGGGATGGCTGCAAATGTATAAAATAAAACAAATATTTTATACAGTTAATTTACTTTCATGAAACAAAAAAAAGAAAGGAAGAGGAATGGAAATACTTACCTTCGAGGAGACATCAGAACTGGCTATACATCTGTCGTACGCATCTGAGAATCCAGCGACACTGAAATACAATGTACCTATATCATGTTGCGTGCATGAGACTTGATATTGGCATTGTTCATCCCTTTGTTTACCGATTTGAATTTTGAATATCTGCAACTTTTCATTTACATTACATTGTATTTATTCCTGATGAAGCCACCCGTTGGTGGTGAAAGCTAACGCTTATTCATTTGAATATTTCAATACACCATTAAACGGATAGTTTTGCACTTTATTGTTATCTACAGCCTCTAACGTAGACCGTAGATCGGGTATTGGAGTGGTGAACTGTATTGCAGTTCTTAAAAGTAGAAAATGAAACTTTTTACGAAAATGTTGTGAGAGGGGTCCAATGACTCCGGGCTCCGACCAAATTCGAAAGCCGTCTATGGTCTAAGTTAAAAGTACCATGAGGTAGTATACCAAATTTGGTGGTTCTAAATTGAAAGCAGTAGATTTTAAGGATCTTTTGTGGGAGAGGGGCCTTGACCCCGGGCTCCGTCCGACTCTGGTCTCCGACTCCTTCCAAAAACCGTCTACGGTCTACGTTAGAGCACCATGAGATAGTACACCAAATTTTTTGTTTCTAAATTGAAAACTGTAGATTTTACGGAAATTTTGTGTGGCGGACACTTGACCCTGGTCTCCAACCGACCTTGGGCTTCGACCCCTTCCAAAATCCATATACGGTCTAAGTTAGGGTTCCATGAGATAGTATACTAAATTTGGCGGTTCTAAATTGAAAACTGTAGATTTTACGGAAATTTTGTATGGGGCCACCCTTGACCACCGGATCCCGACCCTTTCCAAAAACCGTCTAAGGTCTAAGTTAGGGTATCATGAGATAGTATACTAAATTTGGTGGTTCTAAATTGAAAACTGTAGATTTTACTTAAATTTTGTATGGGGCCACCCTTGACCACGGACCCCGACCCCTTTCAAAAACCGCCTACTTTCTAAGTTAGATTATCATGAGATAGTATACCAAATTTGGTGGATCTAAATTGAAAGCTGTAGATTTTACGAAAACTTTGTTTGGGGACACCCTTGAATTCGGGCCCCGACCCCTTCCATAAACCGTCCACGGTCTAACTTAGAGTACCATGAGATAATGTACCAGATTTGGCGGTTCTAAATTGAAAACTGTAGATTTTACGGAAATTTTGTATGGGGTCAGCCTTGACCCCGGACCCCGACCACTTCCAAAAACCGCCTGCATTCTAAGTTAGGGTATCATGAGATAGTATACTAAATTTGGTGGTTCTAAATTGAAAACTGTAGAATTTACAGAATTTTTGTATATGGGCACCTTGAATTCGGGCCCCGACCACTTCCAAAAACCGTCCACGGTCTAACTTAGAGTACCATGAGATAACATACCAAATTTGGTGGTTCTGAATTGAAAACTGTAGATTTGTATAGCTGACATACAAACAAACAAAGAAACATTCAATTTTATATACTGTACGTAGATTTTAAATTTTCGCGGAACGCCGGTTGAATAACTTCGTTAGAGAGATGAGTTCCCTCTTTTAGGGACATTTACCGGAAACCAATGGTTTCGATAGGTTTCCAATTGTGTCGTGTATGACGTCACCTATCAGCCAGTGTAACATAGGAGTGACGTCACAAACAGAGAGAACTCATCTTTCTAATGTCACTTCTTTATACACTGCTGGCCACCCAAAATGCAACACCAAGAAGGAAACATCCGATTGGCCTGATATTCGCAGCATGCGTCGCCCACGAGAGGACATGCAAACGATTAGCATTGCAGTGCATATGCAAATCATGTGTGCCCGGCACGCCACCGTGAAGCACTATAAGAAGGGTGCACAGAAGGCGGGGTGTAAATAGTGGAAGTGTGTTGTGCTGCCGGACCTGTGCGTGGGAAGCTTCCCGATGCCTCGTCGCAGAATACGGCAGTCATTCCAGCTGGTTTCGGACTTCGACAGAGGACGAATAGTGGCTTATCGCGACAGCGGTTTATCGTACCGAGACATCGGCGCCCGTGTGGGATGACATCCAGCCACAGTGAGGCGAGTATGGATTCGGTGGGTGCAGGAGGAGCGGACGGACCAACGTGAACGATTGCCTCAGCCGTGGCACACCATCGAGCGAGAGGAACATCATGTTGTTCGGCGGGCATTGACGGCTCGCACCGCCACATCACGAACGTTAGCGCAGGAATTACGGTGTGTTATACAACAACCTGTGTCAGCACGCACCGTTCGACGTCGTCTGCAGGAGCGGAGACTTGTCACACGGCGCCCATTGCTCCGATGACCATTGACATTACACCACCGGCGAGTGTGGCGGCAGTGGGCCGTTGAACGCCGCAACTGGACTACGGAATGGCACGACATTGTCTTCTCCGCCGAATCCCGGTTCTGCCTGCTGCACCACGATGGTCGGATCCACGTGTGGCGGCACCGCGGCGAGAGACTGTATGAGGCCTGCATTATGCATCGCCATACCGGTCCGTCGCCTGGTGTTATGGTTTGGGGCGCCATTAGATATGACACCCGCACCCCTCTGCTACGCATCGCTAGTGCACTCAACAGCCACCGTACCATCTCCGACGTTTTGGAGCCTGTAGTCCTCCCTTACATGAAGGACCTGCCAGAGACCACGTTTCAACAGGACAATTTCGAGCCCTCACGTGGCACGCATCGTGCAACAATTCTTCACGGCCCACCAGGTGTCACTGCGGCCGTGGCCCGCTTGTTCTCACGATATGTCGCCCATCGAACACGTCTGGTCTCTGATCGGCAACCGAGTGGCCTGCAAGCACCACCCGCGGCTACTCCTGAAGAACTGTGGCAACGTGTGGTAGCAGCCTGGACCGACATACCCCAAACTCACATCCAAAGCCACTTTCATTCGATGCCGCGGCGTTTAGCGGCCGTTATTGCCAGCCATGGGGGCCACACGAACTATTGATGTCTGCGTGTTCCGCAAGTCGCACGGGCCTGTAAACTCAATCGTTTCATGTTTGTATCTGTTGTTATGTGTCCAGTAAATCTGGCTTTGCTATCTCGTGTCGTCCTTAGTGTTGCATTTTGGGTGGCCAGCAGTGTAATTTGTAGACGGCCTTGGTCCAGCCCAATGCGAGTTTTGACATTTACTCAGTAAAGAACGCGTGGGACGTCATTAGCAGACGATTAAACGTCACTGCACGTCGCCCTAGCAGTGTCAATGAGATGTGGACGAAAGTCAACGAAGCGATACCCCAGAATAATATTCTGGAACTTTTACACTGGATGCCATTTCGGTGTGCAGAATTTTATAGCCTACCATGGCTGCGGTAGGCCTTGCTAACTGAAGCTACACGATTCTCTCTCTCTGCCCATCGTATTTACGTAATCTTAGAAATGAAATTACTTTATTTCGTCTTCTTGTCTAGATATATTTTGTGTCATTTCTCGCATTCTTTCATGGTGTGGCATTTTCTAGATTTAGCAGTGTTCGAACATTTTTATAATTCATAGGAAGAAAATTACATATCAACAGAAAATGAACAACTCCTTCCTCCAAAGCAATTTAAAACCTTTTACTTTCTCCACTACTACAACGCCGGTGAAATTTTTTGTGTGTTTTGATACGGAGAACACACATTCTTATCTAATGAGTTATGTAAGTGTGCTGCTTCGTAATGAGGAACATTAAAATAAGAACAGCACCATCCTCAACTATAGCCTATTACTCGTCGTATTCACGTTATATCAATAATAATAAAATTATTCCATGCGTTCTTGCTTAGGTTTGGAAAAAATCACCTCCATGGAGATACAAGATAGTTACAAACTTTGGTAATAGATATAAATACACTGGCGGAAAGTGAAAAAAGAACACCAAGAAGGAGACGTCTGATACCAACGAAATTTATACAGCATAATAATGGAATACAGAGGATAACGTGATCAAAACCTTATGGCAAAATACAGCTGCATTTGCTGGTAAACTGAAAAATAACATTTCCATGTAACATGGTTAGTACGAGGTTGAACCGCCATGAACTGCGTCACACTGTGCAATTCTGGCATGGCGTCTGTCGTACAGATGTTGGATGTAAGTTTGGGGTATTGAGTTCCAAGCATCCTCAACCTGGACGCGTAAATCAAGGATGGTCGTGGCTGGCCGTGTAGACCGGATAAATCGTTGTCCCTTAAAATCCCACACGTGCTCAATGGGCGACAAATCCGGTGAACGTGCAGGTCATGGAAGTTGTCTCACACCCTGAAGTGCATGTTGCATTGCACGTGCCGTGTGTGGGCGTGCGTTATCTTGCTGGAAAACACCACGATCGACCGACCTTACAAATGGCACAACAACGAGCTGAATGATGTTGTTGATGTAGGAGGTGCTGTTCAACGTACCCGGTACAAACACTAGTTGTGTACGGGAGTGATAGCTGATCGCTCCCCACACCAGGAGACCAGGTGTAGGCCCTGTGTGTCGCTGACGGATGCAAGAAGGGTGGAGACGCTCCCCTGTGGGTCTGCGAACACGCATACGGCCATCGGAGGCTCCCAAGCAGAATCTGCTTTCATCGCTGAACACGACAGGTCGCCATTGCGTTCTCCAGTGCAGACGTTGGCGACGCCACTGCAGCCGTTCCTGACGGTGGGCTGGAGTCATGGGTACACATGCCAGAGGCACAAGTGCACGTAGTCCTGCATCCAGTAGACGGTTGCGGATTGTTCGCACAGTCACCTCAAGTGCAACGGTAGCTCGGATTTGCGTCGCAGTGGATGTTCTGCTTGACAACGCCGCTCTTCTTATGCGTCGATTGGTCCCCTCATCAGTCCGTCTGTGACTTCCGGTTCCACGTCTTCTCGTGTGGAAGTGTTCCTCGGACCATCTACGCCACCATCGTACCACCACCGATACTTCCCGTCCAATTCGCTCCGCAACACGACGATACGACCACCCGGCCTCGCGGAGTCTGACTAGACGACCTCCCTCAAAGTACGATAACTGCTGAAATCGTACACGTCTTCCATGTCCAGGCATGGCAGCTTCTTCAGGGTCTTCGCACGTGTCCGTACGCCGACGACTGATTACATTCACTTCGCCGTACTCCTTAAAAACCACCGACGATAATTTGCATATTATGCCGTGCTGTGGCATTAGCGCTCACCGGTGGGTCTCGAAATTAACATCACACCTACGCACAATCGACCCCATTAACATATGTAAATTTCATGATCGTCCGCCAATTCCTTCTTGGTGTTCTTGATTCACTTTCCGGCAGTGTAGTTTTCAAAAAGCATCCAGCTATGCTGCAGATTTGAAATCCATGTAATGTATGTATTACATATACAGGGTAAGTGCAGGTGAAGTAAGAGATCTTTTATTGACCGCTTCTACGTAAGTGCTATATTTCTTAAAAAAACTTATTGTGAGCACCCCATTTTAATGGACCGTGTTCTGAACATTACGGAAGCTCAAACTGAACATGCCATGTGTTCACTGGTTAAATCTCAAATCAAGAAACTAAGGCTAATCGTTGAAGGTCAGCAGTAGACCAACACGAAGACAAGGTAATTTTTGTCAAACCAACTCTATTTCAAATGTAGTTAACTGATGTAATTATGTACTGAACCCCATTCAGCATAGAGCCGTCCAACGAGGCACAAAATTTGCTTACCCTGTGAACAACCCAAACACCTTCAATATTATCCCGCAAGGGGAGGCAATCTTTTAAATTCTCCCAGAGGGTGAAAGGAACAATGCCAGAGTACCTATTGTCAAATGCTTACAAAAAAGCAAAAAACAACAACACTCTGAATTAAGTCTATCATATAATGAAGAAAAACGCAAGTTGATATCGATTCGAAACAATGGAGAAATCTCCATTCTATCTGCAGACAAATCCCATCAAACTGTGTTATTGAACAGACTAAAATACCAAAAAAAGATGCATGAGCTGGCTGTTTCCTCTATTTCGCACATAGTGGTAGAACGAGACTCCACCAAGGCCACCTGCTCGGCACTTTCCAGATTATAAAAAGCTCATTCTTTCCCGGAATGTTTCTCAAAAACTTTCAGCTCCTCCCCTTACCGGCTGTCGTGTGCCCGATATTTTTGGGTGTCTTAAACTGCATAAGGAGGAGCATCTTATTAGGCCTTTGGTCGCGGGCTATGTTAGTCCGACACGACCTCCCGAAAAAGCTCTATTCCGTTGAGAGTTCCACTGTTGCAATAGAAAGAATTACACTGAAGAGCAATTGAATTAGAGACAACTGGAGTTATGCAAATGTGGCGCTGTGAGCGGCCCTGTAAACGGAAACGACATGACGTATGCAGCGATCCGATAATATAATGAGTGATGCGACGGGAATCAGTAAGAGTCGGACGCAGTATGGGTAAGACGAAGGATCTAAGCGTATTTGATCGTGGAAAAATAGTCGGGGCCTGACGAATGGGTCACCTCATCTCGGAAGTTATGCAGGCACTAGGATTTTCACGAGCCACTGTGTCACGGGTGCACCGTGAGTACATCGAATCCGATAAAACCATCCCTGCAAGGGCCAACTGCCGTGGACAACAGCGTGTGGATATGCAGGATCATCGTCGGCTAGCTCGCATTGTAACAGCGGATAGACGGGCCACAGTGCAAGAAATCACTCGGCAATTTAACGCTGGTGCACAAAAACGTGTAAGCAGCCACACCATACAGAACCATCTCCTCGCTATGGGGTACAGAAGCCATCGTCCCACGAGGGTACCGCTGCTGACCGCACATCACAGGCTGCAAAGATTATCATAGGGGCCGGAACATCGCCACTGGACCTTAGACATGTGGGAAAATGTTGCCTGGACTGATGAGTCGAGATTCACGTTGGTACATGCGGATGGCAGGATACGAGTACGGCGCAAATCACATGAAGCTATGGATCCTTATTGCAGGCGGGGTACTCTTCAAGCTGGTGGGGTGGCATTCTCGTCTGACGACTGTTTACGTGGAATGAAATGGGACCCCTGGTACGCGTGACATCGTCCCTCACAGGTCAACGTTACGGGGATATCCTGGACGACGATTTGCTCTTGTTTGTGCGTCTTCAACATCCCACTGGGGACCTCATCCTGCAACAAGACAATGCATCGTGCCATCGCTCCCGAATTGTATCCGAAAGGTTGGATGAACACTCCACCGACGTAATCTCACTTCCTTGTCCAGCTAAGTCAAATTAGCTCAATCCCATTGAGCACATCTGGAATGCTATCGAGAGTGATGTTCGAGGCTTTGACCCCCTTCATCAAATCGTCGTGAAATGTGTGAGTTTGTTCAGAGGTCGTGGATCCGCATGGCTTTCCAACGCTTCCGGTGTCTTGTCGAGTTCATGCCGAGACGAATTGCCGCCGTCATCAGGGCGAAAGGTGGTGCAACGCGTTACTAGACAGGTATCTCTAATTCAATTGCTCTTCAGTGTAGAATGTTTCAGCCACATTCTAAGCCTTTCGTGCTTGCCTCCCTGGATGTTGTATCATTGTACCCTAATGTACCTGTGGACTCCACCCATTTCATTATAGAGACCAAACTTGCCGCGTCCCAAGTCCTTACCGCTGAAATTTCCGCTATTATGAACGCGCTTCTCTTGGTCAAACAGCATTCATACTTCAAATTTGATAACCAAATTTATAAGCAAGTGGAGGGCTCACCTACACGTTTTCCACTTTCAGTAGTATTAGCAGAAATACTGCTTTAACACACTAAGAACAAAGTCCTCCATGAGTTTTCCCTTGCACCCATTTTGTACAGTAGGTACGTCGACGACATCCTTGTGTTTTGGCCTCACTCCCAGGATGATTTAGTTAAGTTCGCCGACATGTTTTCATCTGTTTTGCCTACTATCGGGCTAACGATAGAAACTGAATCTAACTACTCAGTGCCTTTCTTAGATTTCCAATTTTTTCGTAACCCTGAAACTTGCAACCTGACTTATTCTGTTTATCGAAAACCTACCGCCAGTAACAGTCTAATTCCATTTAACGCTTCCCATCCATTACCACACAAGTTATCAGCTATTAACTTCCTAATCAGAAGAGCATTTGCACACTCGTACACAGATCCCCTTTTCAAATCTGAGATAGATTTTATATTTGATTTAGTCGCTGAATGTGGATATTCTAAATACATCGAAGAATTCTAAATGATAGATCCATATGCTTCAGTAAACAGCAAAAATCCACAAAACGTTTTGTTGACACACTAGAACAGTAGCCAGGTATAACTAATAAATTATCGCGCATTTGCACGAAGTATGCTCTTCAGTTTGGCATTAAATCGATTAGCCTTTTTTCATTTGTTAACAAAGGCCGTAACAGAACAGATTATTTGTATAAATGGGGTGTATACAATATCCCCTTGATAGACATAACCAATGGTGACCGTGTTAGTAACTACGTAGGGTTAACAAAACGCAGTATTGGCACCCGAGTGCAGGAGCATAAATATGACATTCGTAACAACCGCAGCAATACAGCACTCGGCAGAAATATAGTTTGTGGGAATGTTCAACCAGACTGGAATAACATCAAGTTGTTGCACACCCTTGCGTCAATATACACCTTATATATCACCGAGAGCCTATATATCGAAGCCTACGGGGACCGCTGTTGTAATGACAATAGCCCAGCTGAATTATCCAGAATATGGAAACGTCACATTGCAAATATGAACTTGAACAACTTCTATAATTAACTTTTGAAATTTAAGAAATACATATACTCTGTATGTTATATACCCGGCTTGATATGTTCTATCTTAGGTCTAATTTATTTTACAACTCAACCATGTTGTGATGGCAACAGTGAGATACTCATGCGCTGAAGCTTCACCCTTCATACGTCACTATATTCTGATGTATATATTAAAGCACCAAAGCAGCTATTGCTCTCTTCCATCTGAAGACGGTGCGACTGTCACCCCGAAAGTGCCAATGGCTTTTAATTTGTAAATATCTGTCATTTTTTAGCATTAAAAATCATCGTGCAAAGACGGTGTGCTTCATTGTATTGTATGATATACAGGGTAATTCAAAATGATTACCCTGATTACAAATGACAATAAATTGCTTATGAAGATAAATAGACAGCTGATGAAAGAAGGAAGTTGAAATTTTTATTAGAACCCACTGCTGTGTTGCTATGTTGCTATGGTGAAGTAGGAAAGTGAGCTTTCCTAGCGCCAAAGCTCCCATTGGATTGGTCGTTGTGGACAGGACGAAAGGGTTTTCTGCAAGTGGTCCCCCAGGTGCCCGGATCTTACTCCTTGTGACTTCTTTTTGTGAGGGTATGTCAAGGACCATGTGTATGTACCACCTTTGCCGAGAACACTGCAAGAACTAAAGATGCGCATTCAGCTTTCACGAGCATCAGTGATTACGGACATGCTTCAAAATGTATGGTGTGAAATGGATTACGGTTCAGATGTTGTCCTTGTGACCCAGGGGAGTCACATAGAACATTTGTCAGGCATGGAAACGAAATTATAAATTTCCTTCTTTATTGTGCAACAATGTGATCTCTGTATCTTTGTTCATAAACCACGTATTGTCATTTGTAATCGGGGTAATTATTTTGAATTACCCTGTATGTTGAAGTTATTAACAAAAGAAGTCGGTTTTGCTCTGGCCTTGAAAGTCACCTGACTTAAAGCCTCAGGATTTGGCTTTGTAGAGCTAAATTAAGGATGCGAGCCTCCAGTGCTGAAAAACATTACCGATTTGGAAACCTGCATTTCATAAGCCACGTTTCAATTGGTGAGACAATGTTGGACAGGAACGTGCATGAAGTGTTTTATTACTGGGATATATTTCGTGTCACCAAGGAAGCTCACATTGAACACATGTAAATAAATATACTTCAGTGTCTGTTTTAATTTCAATATAAAGTTTAACTGGAACTGTTCGTTTCTAAAGCTCTTTCCGAAGTTTATGATTGCCATCTAGTACATTTGATGGTTGGATGAACGATCGAAGATTCACGAAGGATATTCAAAACCGAATTTTTAATCTCATTTTAAAAGTTTGGAATTTAGTTGATTGAATTGCCTTTACAAGGAATGGTTTTGTACGAGGGTCTTTCAGCAAGTTCTAAGCATGACCTGGAAGGTAGCGGTTGGGGGATGACACAAGTATTGGAAAGTATTGCATCATCTTTCAGTTATGGAAGGTGTGTAAAGTCTTTCCCTTATTACGATAAATCGCATGAAATGAACCACGAGCGTTTGACACATACGATTTTCCAATATAGCTTACCTGAAATCCAGAGTTTTTTTCCGGGTCATCAGTATACCTCAATGTGGGCCCCTTTTCTTACATGGATGACATCCAGTCGGTACTTAATCTCTTTCCATGTCTGCTGCAATATGTCATCTGTGTTGGTCGCAAGCACTTCAGGTATTCTTCCCTTCAAAGTGCTAATATCTGCAACTGGTGTTGCATAAACTTGATCCTTAATGTAGCCCCATGAAAGAAAGTCAAGGGGCGTAATGTCTGGAAATCTTTGTGGCCCGGGTATGACACCATCTCTGCCTATCATTCTGTTAGGGAATTTGTCATCTAACAATTAACGGACAGGCACACCCCATTGCCGGGGCGCACCGTCCTGCTGGAACGTTACCCATGGTTGCATCGCTTCCAATTGAGATGCAACATACGGTTGCATAATGTCGAGGTAAATACCCGATGTAATGGTGGGCTCAATAAAAACGAACGGTCCAATAACTTTGCTGTGCATTAGTCCGCATCAAACATCGATTTTAGGGTTATTCCCCTGCTTCTCCAAAACTACATGTGGGTTCTCCGAACCCCACATACGGCCATTATACGTGTTCACTTTATCTGTGCGTGTTCACTTTACCCGAGGTATGAAAAGTTGATTCGTCTGAAAAAGAAATCCGCTTCAGGTAATCATTATCTTCGTCTATTCGTTCAAGAATATCCATAGCGAATGTCGCTCGTGTGGGCCGATCAGTAGGTTCCAAGGCTTGAACAACTTGCAATTTGTATGCAACAAAACAAAGCCGCTTTCTTAAAATGCGGAGCACTGTCTTCATAGGTATTCCCAGTTTACTAGAGGCATGACGAATTGGTTTCGTCGGGCTTCGTGAGAATGCATTACGCACGGCGTCGACCGTTTTCTCACTAATGGAAGGTCTTCCACTTCTTCACGGTCAGCTACCTTGCCCGTATGTTTAAACTTTTGATACCAGTCTCTGATGCTCTTCACATCAAGTGGAGCTCTATCATACTCACGCCTAAACATCCGCTGCACTGAAATTGCAGATGTAGTTCATGAAACCAGAGAATACAATTAGCCTTCTCCTGCATAGACGTCATTTCGCCGAATGACGCTTCCAACAACAAATTACGCAACAAACGTGCAGCACCACCTATTATTCCAAAAGTACAACGAACAAAAACTTGAGAATATGATCCAATCAATGCAACAAACCGCGTACGCCTAACTAGCTCGATTCATTTTATACGATTTATCGTAATTAGGAAAAGAGATTAGACACACCCTGTATAACAGCCACGCCACATCGCTGCGTCAGCGTTTGAGACGGCGCCACAGTGATATGAAATCTATAAGGTACATCTTCTGAGTTCAGTAAGTTCTAAGCCTGACCTTGAAGGCAGCGGTTGGCAGCTGACGCAAGCATTGTAAAGTATTCATCATCATTTAGTTATACAAAACCACGCCATGTCGCTGTGTCAGCATTTGAGACAGCGCCACAGTGCGTTGAAGTCTATAAGGTGACAACGGGTGTGCGACAGATGAAATTGCGGAGCCGAGCGGTGACTGAATGTTTGAGGAAAGAAGGTGAAACGTCACATAGTATTCACAAACGGATGGCTCTTGTGTACATCGATGGTGGACCTTCACAGGCCACGATAAAAAATGAGCTGCTCTCTTTAAACGTCGAAGAGATTCGTTGGAAGACGACCCTTGAGGAGGACAATCAGTGGAAGTGTCCACAGAGGAAATGTTCCAGAAAAGAGAAGACCTGGTGTCGTCAAACCAATAAATCCGTGTAGTACACATTGCTGAAGAACTGAAGTTAAGTACTGGCAGTATTGGGCCATTATGCCTGAGAGTTTCGGCATGTCAAATGTCTGTGTAAGGTGGGTTCTTCGTATGTTAACGCCTGAGATAAAGACTGACGGCGTTAAAGCAAGTGGTGTTCAACTGGACCGCATTAACCGCGATCCAGATGACTTTTGTTCCTGCATTGTGATTGATGATGAGACGTGGTTTCACCACTGGCACTCTGATACTAAACAAGAGAGCATGCAATGGAAACATCATGGGTAATCATCACCAAAATAATTCGAAACACAACCATCTGCAGGGAAGATGGCCATCACTGTGAGACTCAGAAGGGTTGCTGTTAATTGGTTACCTGCTACATGAAAAGGATTCTGAAGACTGCCTATCTGCCGTGTCATTGCGATAATTTCATGATTCCATGAAGAGTAAACGTCGAGGAAAATTGCACGGGTTGTTCGGCGTCTTCAGGATGATGCTGCAATCCGCATCTGCGGTGTTTCCATGCAAAATGTGGCGTTATGTGGCTTTCAACTGCTTCCCCACCCACTGTATACACCAGATCTTGCCCCTAGTGACATCTTTCTCTTCAAATATCTGAAAAAGATCTGAGGGATAGGCGTTCTAC
Source organism: Macrothele yani (assembly GCA_039090855.1). Taxonomy (NCBI): domain Eukaryota; kingdom Metazoa; phylum Arthropoda; class Arachnida; order Araneae; family Macrothelidae; genus Macrothele; species Macrothele yani. The sequence continues at coordinate 122,077,585 of CM076989.1, forward strand.
GAATGATTCTGAAAATAAGGAGGAAATGCAGTTTTGGCTTGAGGAGAAAGGTAAAAGGCTTTTTGTTGCGGGGATTTGTCGATTCTATGATCGGTACAATAAGTATATCCAAGTCAGGGGAAACGATGTGGGAAAATAAAGGTACTGTTTCGAAAAAATATTTTGTTTTTGTATGTTAGGCTTGAACTTACTGAACACCTTACGACATTCCACAAGAATAAAATCCGTCAAAAGAGTAATAAGCCGATCATTTTTAGGCGTTAGAAGGTTCTGGAGTTGGGGTGTTTAAATTATTAGGTGTGTAACTCAATTCTCGTGCACAGACACGACACGTTCACAGCAAACTATAACAAGAAAGATGACACCGAATTTTCGGGTGTAATAAGCACGTCTTTTGAATCCTTTCTCACGCAAATTAAATTTATCAAAGCTATTCAAAGTCTATGGAACCGGTATGGAAAACAATAGTATCTGACGGAAGAAAGAAGTTTTTCAATCGGGTTTTTAATCCCTCGGATATTGCTGTAAACGGAATCGTGAGCTTACGAACTCTTAGAAACAGAGTTATCGACAAACATAAGATGTGACTTTACGTCCCTTATTGGGAAAACCATGCATTATTTTAGGAAGAAAGTATTCACAAAAGGTTTATCCATATGAGCGGTATCGGTCCAAGAAAAAAAAATTTTAGTCGAGTTTTCAAGAGCTCAGATTTTGCTACAAATATATCAAAAGTGACCGCCAATAGCGGTATAACTATACCATCGGGATTAGAGGAAATGATATCCCACACTCACCAACCCGCTTGGCCAGCGTGGTGAGTTATGGCCAAACCCTCCAAAATGACTCCACAACTTAAATCTTGGCCCTCAGTCTCCGGCAGCTGGAATGTACCTGGCCAAGGCAGCGGCCAGTGCGACATGAAGGCAGAGGGTGCTAAGAATCCCCGGAGGACCGGACTAGGCTGGACATGGATACATATGGATCCATGTCCAGCCTGGCATAATGGACATGGATACATCCAAATGGGACGACAAGTGAAATTGATTTTATTATGTGTAACAAAAAATTCGTCATAGAAGACTGCAATGAGCTAAACAAGTTCAACACAGGCAGTGACCATAGATTGGTGAGATGTAAGATGCACCTCAACACTAAACTCGAATGTAGCAAGCTCATAAGACAAACAAAATGTATTGACATAACCAACCTTAAAAAACACCATAATACCTTCAAATTGGAACTGAAGAACAGATTCTCTGCTTTAGAAGGCCTAACATCGGAAGAAGTGGATATTTCTGAAGTTAACAGAAAAGTAACCAAAGCTCTTATGGAAACAGCAACAAAATTAGCTGGGTCTAAGAACAAATTGCATGTGAACAAATTATCAGGAAAAACCAAAATGTTGATGCAAAAAAGAAGAGTGATGAGGACAACAAAAGAAGATGTGACTTCCAAAGTTGAATATATAGAGCTATGCAAGACAGTACGAAAAAGTATCACTGAAGACGTAAGGAAATTCAACTGTGAACTAGTAAGGAAAGCAATTGAAAACAACCAAAGCCTAAAGATAGCAAAGGGACATCTTAGTAAGGGAAAAACAGATTATGGCACTGAGAAAAGAAGATGGTTCTGTAACAAGAAATAGAGGTGAAATTTTGACAAGAGTGAAAGATTTCTACTCCAAATTATATGAAAGGGATGATACATGTACTCCAGACATCATGAAAGGTACCAGTACCAGAGTTCTTCTAGTCCTTCCAGCAGAAGTTGCACATGCAATCAAGAGCATGAAGCGGGGAAAAGCTCCAGGAGAAGATGGAATTACTGTAGACATCATACAAGAGGCAAGTGGAGAAATCGAAACAGTACTCGCCCAAATTTTCACTCGATGCCTTAATGAAGGGAAAATTCCTGAGGATTGGAACAACGCTACAATGATCTTGCTACATAAAAAAGGTGACATTGAGGATCTCAGGAACTACAGACCTATCAGTCTCCTATCAGTAGTTTATAAAATCTTCACTAAAGTTCTTTCACACCGCTTGAAGGTGGCACTGGACATGGCTCAACCGAGAGAACAAGCTGGATTCAGGAGTGGCTACAGCACAATAGATCATATCCACGTACTGAGAGAACTAATTGAAAGAGCGAGGGAATATGAACTTCCATTGTGCATGGCTTTTATCGATTATGAAAAAGCCTTTGATTCGGGGAAATCATCAGCAGTTGCAATGGCTCTGAAATCCTGCGGTATTGAAGATGCATACATTAATATTATTAATAACATCTATGAAAATGCAAGTGCAAAGATTCGGCTGTTTGAAAATACAAACACATAAAAATTGGAAAAGGAGTGAGACAAGGTGACACCATATCTCCGAAGCTCTTTAATGCTACATTGGAAAATGTCTTTCAATCACTGAACTGGGAAAACAAAGGGATAAATATTAATGGAGATTATCTAACCTACCTTCGTTTTGCTGATGGCATAGTCATTTTTGCAACTACCCCATCAGACCTACAGAGTATGATCCAGGAACTTGCTGACAAGAGTAAAGAAGTGGGATTAAAAATGAACTTTCAGAAGACAAAAGTGATGTACAATGCTTTTACAAGAAATGAAGATTTAACGATTGATGGAGAAAAGCTGGAGATAACAGACACGTACGTTTATCTTGGACAGCAGATATCAAGTGAGGGTCACATTGGTGAAGAAATTAATCGGCGTACAAAACTTGCCTGGAGAGTTTTTGGAAGAAACAGCATAATTTTCAAGAGCAATATGCCATTATGTCTTAAAAGAAAAGTGTTTGATCAATGCATCCTTCCAGTGCTTACGTATAATGCAGAGACGTGCACCTTAGCTAAAAGAGACATACAAAGGCTGCAGACAACTCAAAGCAGCATGGAGAGGTGCATGCTTGGTGTAACCAGGAGAGATAAGAAGAGGAACACGTGGATCCGAAAAATGACAAGAGTGGAAGACATCATGATCAGAGTTAAATCCCTGAAATGGCAATGGGCTGGACATACTGCCAGAAGAGCAGACCATCGATGGACAGCCGAAATTTTAGATTGGATTCCAAGGGACAGGAAAAGACCCAGAAGAAGACCACATGGAAAATGGGTGGATGAAATTCGAAAGTATGCGGGAGTAACATCGAGGAGACTGGCACAAGACAGACCGTTGTGGAGAAAACTTGGGGAGACCTTCGTCCAGCAGTGGATTGATAATCGTTGACAATGATGACTATCATGACATCAGAAGTAGAAATTACCACTTATGACCCCCGGTGGCCAAACCATTCTTTACCAAACCTTAGAAATTACGTGAAAAATATTTTCCGTCAGGTCTTGTATGCGATACAGGAAGAATTTTTCAAATCGGAATTTTAGGAGCAGAAAAAGCAATTTACCATTGTGCGCCCTAGCGGAAAGTCTATGATGTACTTGAAAATTTTGAATTTATAGGAAAAACATTTTGCATCGGAAACACTATCCAACAAAGAAGGAATTTTTCAAATCGGACTTTTGGAAGTAGAGATATTGACAAAAATAAGATATACATCTACGCTTCTGGCGTAGAAACCATGCATTATTTCAAGAAGAAAATGTTCCTAAAATGTTTGTCGACATGAGTTGTATCAGTCCACAAAAGACTTTTTTTCAATCGAGATTTTAGAAGCTTATATTTTGCTGCAAATACATCAGAAGCGGAAATTAAAACTTACGCCACCTAGTGGCCAAACAATTTTTTTACAAAAATTTCAAGTTACGTGCAAACGATTTCCCATCAGGAGCTGTATCCGGTGCAGAATGAATTTTTCAGATCGGAGATTTAGAAGCAGAGATATAGAGGAAAACGCAATTTACCTTTACACCCCTAGCGGAAAGTCTATGAATTACTTGAAAATTTTGAAATTATATGAAAAACATTTCACACGAAAACACTATCCAACAAAGAAGGAATTTTTTAAATCGGACTCCTAGAAGTCGAGATATTGACAAAAATAAGATATACCTTTACGCCCCCTGGCAGAGAAACTGTGGAATATTTTAGGAAGAAAATATTCCGAAAAGGTTTATCGATGTGAGTGGCATCAGTCCACGAAAGAATTTTTTCAATCGATATTTTAGAAGCTCAGATTTTATGGCAAATACATGAGATGCGAAAATTAACCCTTACGCCCCCTGGTGGCCAAAGTATTCTTTACCAAAAATTCGAAATTATATGCAAAAGATTGTTCATCAGGAGATGTATGCGCTGAAAAAGAAATTTCAAATCGGAGTTTTAGAAGAAGTGTTATCGAAAAAAAAGGAATTTACTTTTACGCCCCTAGCGGAAAATCTGTGCGTAGTTTGAAAAAGAAACTATACCCAAAACAGTGTTCGACATACATGGAATCGAAAGATACCAGATTTTTTTCAATCGGATGTTTAGAAGCAAATATGTGGAATAAAATGTGTTTTTGAATTCGACATGATATGCATTTACGCCCTCTAGCGGCGAAATTGTACATCGTAATAAAAACCGAAATGAAGGATCATCATTCGCATATCTCAAACTTTCGAATGCAAAAAGAATTTTTCAAATCGGACTAATAGTTGCAGAGATACCGTGGGTACCGACGGACGGACGCACGGACGGACAAACCGATAACATAAGCACGATCTTTTTTTACGAAAGACGTGCTAAAAAATCGAATACGTACCTAATCAGGGAAATAATCCCCGTCGTGTTGGATATATTTGAGCCATCAGTCAGGAAGCTGCCGAATGCAACTGCGTTAAAAACAGGGCTGTTTCGAGTTGATAAAGTCATCAATACTTGTGTGGATCTCCTCGACAGAATTGAAGTGCGTATCTCTCAGGTGATGTTGCAGGGAGCGAAAGAAGTGATAATCCGACAGGGCGAAGTCTGGGGAATACGCCGGGTGGGACAAAATCTCCCATCCCAGGCCGGTGATCGTGTTTAAACTCGTTTTCGCGGTGTGTAGACGCGCGTTATCCTGAAGCAACAGGACCGACCTTCTACCCTTGCCGGTGTATGGCCTTTTCTCCTCAAGTGCGTCACTCACACGAATGAGTTGCTCAAAATTGACGGTTTCACGAGGTTTGAGCATCTCATAGTCTACGAAACCGCGCTGATCCCACCATATGCACAGCAACAACTTCCTGGCATGGATATTTGGTTGGGAGGTTCTGGTGGTAGGCTGACCTGGATAAACCCACAATTTGCGCCGTTTAGGATTATCCTATAGGATCCACTTCTCATCGCAGGTCAAAATCTTGTGGAGGAAATCCTGCTTCTTGAATCTGGAGAGCTAGGACACAGCAACATCGTAGCGCCTAGACTTGTTCGCAGCTGTGAGTTGGTGGGGCACCCAAAATCCCTCTTTGTGAATTCGTCCAAGCTTGTGCAGGCGCTTTGCAACGGCTTGCCGTGTTACTCCGAGTTCCTGGTTGAGCTTTGACTGTGTGCGACTGGGATCCGCGTCCAACAGTTGTTCCAGCTCCTTATCGTCAACCTTCTGTGGCTGTCCCGGACGTTCTGCATCACGAGGATCGACATTTCGCTGCTTAAACCGTCCTGAACCACTTCTTACACGTACTGTAGGACAGCAGCCTCACCCAAAGCAGCACAGATCATTTGCTGGGCCCTTTTTTTCTGCTGAAACGCGAACAGGAGGCAGTGCCTCAAATGTTGCTTCTCGAACGACATTGTTTTTACCGTCAACTTTCGCCCTTTCTGTCACTACAGCTGTGAGCGGTTACGGTTGCCTGGAAAGCTGTTGGATTGCACTGCAATCAGCCGTTATCGCACACAGCTATTTGCATTTTCCAACGTTCTATGATCGCTTGTGGTTAGAGACCGAGAATTAAGTTGCACACCTAATAAATTCAGGCGTGGAAGCAGCACTGGATTTACATGCATATGTGGTGTTGTTACCAGACAGTCGCCGAATGTCACCAGTGTTATTTTCAGTCACCATATGAGATTGATTGGACTTATGAAATCGTTTTTCATGCCGACACTGATGAGTATATTTTTGTACGGTGCTGGTACTTTTCGTGTACGTCGATAAAGAGTGCAAGTATATCCAAGTCAGGGGAAAATATGTGGAAAAATAAAGGTGCTATTTTAAAAAAAACATATTTTGTCTTTGTTTGTTAAGCTGGAACTTACTGAACACCTTACGAGATTCCACCAGAGGAAACTCCGTCAAATGTGTCATCAGCGGATCATTTTTAGGCGTTAGAAGGTTCTGGAGTTGGAGTGTCTACAGTCAATTCCAGAGTGGAAGCAGCACTTGATGTACATGCATACGTAGTGTTGTTACTCGACAGTCACCGCATATTACCTGTGTTGTTATTAGTCACCATATGATATTGATTGGACTTACGAAATTCTTTTTCATGTCGAAAATGAAGATAATAGTTTTGAACGGTGCTTGTGCTTTTTGTGTACAGCGATAAAGATCATCCATTTTAGTCTTGTGACATGTCCAATAGTGCGACTTGATCGGTTTGGTTTGGTTTGCGAGGTTTAAAGACCATCGCGAGCAAATTAATGAGCTATAAGCAGTCACCAATCCTTAATTTACGGCCACTGGTTCCAGGGTAGGAAGAGAAGCAGAACCGTAAGACAGTCATCCGCGATTAGAAACCAGGCCGAAGGCGGGGGAATATTTAGAAACCAGCGCCACCGGGGCAGAATATTTCATAAAAGAAACCTACAAATCGTGCTAGGACCCTATCAAACGCTGGTTTTCTCCGCATTTATGATTGTTACGCCATCGTAGCGAACAAGATATTGAACAACACATCGAGTCACTCGATAAGATATTGACTGTTACCACGTACAACCATTTGCCGGTGCTAATCGAGTCCATGTCTTCCTGCTCTTGAGCGACTCTTCTTCCAACTGAACTACACCACCAGGTCTATTGCAACACTGCTCATTTGACTCATGCGTCACCTCAGCAGTAGTACGTCACGTACGTCGTATCACGTAGTACGTTATAGTGTGATATTTTCTTCAGCGTTGAGAGCCCTACTTATTGACTTGTTTTTATTGCAAACTAGGATAAACCGACAGCCTTGGGCAATAGCAACAATTTTCCCTCAATCTTACGCAATTATACCACTTAGGAAATTAAATATATGTTGGCTTTGAAAGCAGAATGGGATTCTTGTTTCCTAGGTTTTGCTGCTTCAGCACGTGGCAATAAAAAACAAGAAAGCCTGTTTCTATGTAATTAGGTATTGATTACGTACTACGATAATAACTTTCCAACTGTTCTTTTCGGGATAGAAGAGATATTGCTTATGTCAGCGTAAAGAAGCAACTTCGCAAGCGAATGCAAGCCAGTGATTCATCACTGAAACCAAGAACGTTTCCAGAAAAGTAAACATCGAAATGAAACCTGATTGCTTTGCTAATGGCAATCACGACGAATCAGTTTCAAGTAACACAACTGCAGGGTAGTGACGGTAATCATTATCTACTTCGCCATCATTCGTTTCTGCGGTGCTGTGTCCTTTTTTTACTTAGCAGTGACAGAAGATAAAATAATGACGCTGATGTTGTACCAAACATCAGCCACTCGATACACAATCTGTATTGTTTAAGTGAAAAAAAATTGTAGAAATACGACAAAATATTTGATCACCACAAGATCATATCTTCCTCGGAGATTTATGCAAATATAAACAGGACGTCTAAATTATTTATACTTGAATTGTATATTAATTGTTATACTAGTATAACAATTAATATACAATATATGGCCACATTTTCGGACACACCCTCATAATATGTATCGGAAAAGTTATCGCAAGCGGTAGAGCTGAAAACGAATTGGAGAGAGAGAGACGAGACAATAATAAAAGAGAGAAGGATGGTGTGAGAAATTGAAAGAAGGTGGTGCAGGAGGAGTGGGGGGGGGGAGAGAATAGAAATAAATAGAAGCTGAAGAGGAGGGGAAGGGAACAAAAAAAGAGAGGAGAATACATAGAATTATGGAGAGAGATAGAAGGAAAGAAGGAAACAGAGGAAACAATATAAGTACGGAGACAGAGAACAGGAGACAGTGAGAGAGATAGAAGAATGAGAGAAAGCAAAAGAAGTACAGAGGATGGGAAAAAGAGAGAGTGAGAGAGAAAGAGAAGAAAAGAGAGGTAATAGAAGAAGTAAAGGGGATGAGAAATAGAGGAAGCTAAGTAAGAAAGGACGAAGAGAAAGAGAAAAAAAGAGAGGAAATAAAAGAAGTAAAAGGGATGAGAAAGAAAGGAAGCAAAGTAAGTAAGGACGCAGAGAAAGAGAGAGAGAGAGAAGAAAAGAGAGGAAATAAAAGAAGCAAAAGGGATGAGAAAGAGAGGAAGCAAAGTAAGTAAGGACGAAGAGAAAGAGAGAGAGAGAGACAGAGAGAGAGAGAGAGAGAGAGAGAGAGAGAGACAGAGAGAGAGAGAGGGAGAAGAAAAGAAGAAAATAGAGGAAGAAAACTAAATAAGGACGAAGAGAAAGAGAGAGAGAGAGAGAGAGAGAGAGAGAGAGAGAGAGAGAGAGAGAGACAGAGAGAGAGAGAGAGAGAGAGAGAGAGAGAGAGAGAGAGAGAGAGAGAGAGAGAGAGAGGGAGAGAAGGAAGCAAGAGAAGTACAGAGGATGAGAAAGAGAGAAAGAGAGAAAGAGAAGGAACGAGAGGAAATAAAAGAAGTAAAGGGGATGAGAAAGAGCGGAAGCAAAGTAAGTAAGGACGAAGAGAGAGAAAGAGAGAGAGAAGGAAATAGAGGAAGCAAGAGAAGCAGGGATGCTGTTAAAGTAACAGAAAGAGACGGGGGGGAGAGAGAGAAGGAAAGAGATGAAGTAAAAAAAGTAAAGCGGATGAGATAGAGAAAGAAGGGAAGAGAGGAAGCAAAATAAGTAAAGAGGGTGAGAAAAAGAGAGGGGGGATAGAGGATGCAAAATAAGTAGAAACAATATGAATGCAGTTATTAATAGGAAAAAGTATGTACACACCCACACACAAAATGTTAATTTCGCTTTCACTTGATCCAATAGGAAAACATTGTTTTATTCATATGTTTTCATTCGTTTTATTTTCAATTCCGTTCTCAAAAGCTCGATTTTGTTTATCATTTTATTCTTTTACTCGTATATTACATTTACAAAAAGACTAGGTAATGCATGCATGAAGAGCTTTATAGGATTTAACGTTTTTCAACTACTAGTACATTGCCTTTCTAAAGGAAACGAACTCCCCTGTTCAGTTGTTGAGTACCCACCTTCAACAACAGAGAAAAACAACTTATCCTATCCTGTATCCGAATTCTCAGAACAGCCAAACAATTTTTTTCACGTTCTTTTATCGTGTAGATGCTTATGCTAACTTATGTAATTATAGAAACAAAGCGTACAGAATTTAATGAATTCACGCTTTTTTTTTCTAAATAAAGTTTTGCTCTTTCTTAATTGCGTTTTCGAACATACGGACTTGAGCACCGTACGTGAAGAACAAAAATTACGAACTTCAAAACACTATGGCAGGTGGGCGGTAAATACATATATAATGCGGCGAAGCAAAATTACGTGCCTCAGAGAACGTTAGAATTAATTAAAGGAAAGCAAAGAAAGACGAGGTATTCTCAGCAAACATTAGACAACCACCAAAATCATGAATTTTAAATAAAAGAGCAGTTCACTTTTAAAAAACAGCTGTAACGCAAATTTCTATTGTGTACACCAAAGAGGCCAGTTTTTTAAACTCCTTTTTCATGTAAGAATTGGTATGCTCACTCGTTGACACATAGGTGCATTTGTATGCATATGTATCTATGCATGTAAATCATTTCTTGTATATTGTTCATGACACTTTCTCTCATCTCAAATCTCAGCCACGTTTTTTGTTCTTTTAATTAGTGTCCCGGGGTTACCAGAATGCTTGCAATCATGTACACCCCCAGATTGCATTATTTCGCTTTCCCTGACGAATTCAGTTTTGGTTTTGCAAAAGTTAGATCGCCTCTTTTAAAAGGAATGATGCACACGATATTAATCTAAAACTATTTCCTGGGGCATTTTTCTGCACTTGTGTTAAAAAACGTTAAGCTGTTAAAAATTCACTTTATATTGTCCATAGTCAAATGTTGGAAGCGTGGTGGTGCTAACTTCTACGTTTGTCTCCGGCTGCAAAATAAAGTACATACACTGACGAAAAAATCTCAACACCACGAAAAAATAGTTGTAGAGGAATGAAATGGCGGCAATACATTTGTATAGGTAACATATTTAATCGATTAAGGTTTCAAGATCACAGCTTATTGTAAGCGCGAGAAGAGCCATTTTAAATGTGAAATGCTGGTACATTAATAACCGGTGTAACCGCCAGAATGTTGAATGCAAGCACGCAAACGTTCATGCATTGTGTCGTACAGGTGCTGGATGTCCGTTTGTGGGATGGAGTTCCATGCCTGTTGCACTTGGTCGGTCAATACAGGGACGGTTAATGCTGGTTGGGGGTGACGCTGGAGTTGTCGTCCAATGATGTCCCATACGTGCTCGATTGGTGAAAGATCTGGTGATCTAGCAGGCCACGGCAACATGTCGACACTCTGTAGAGCATGTTGGGTTACAACAGCATTATGCGGGCAAGCGTTATCCTGTTGGAAAACACCCCCTGGAATGCTGTTCATGAATGGCAGCACAACAAGTTGAATCACCAGACCGACGTACAACTGTGCCGTCAGGGTGCGTGGGATAACCACGAGAGTGCTCCTGCTGTCATAGGAAATTTCTCCCCAGACCATAACTCCAGGTGTAGGTCCAGTGTATCTCGGCCGCAGACAGGTTGGTTGCAGGCGCTCACCTGGCCTTCTTCTAACCAACACACGGCCATCACTGGCACCCAGGCAGAACCGGCTTTCATCAGAAAACACAACAGATCTCCACTCCGTCCTCCAATGAGCTCTAGCTTGACAACACTGACGTCTCAAACGGCAGTGGTTTGGAGTAAGTGGAATGCACGCTACAGGGTGTCTGGCTGGGAACTGTCCTTCGAGTAACCGATTTGTAACAGTTCGTTGTGTCACTGTGGTGGCAACTGCAGCTCGAATTGCTGCCCCAGACGCGGTACGATGCGCCACGGCCATACACCGCACACGGCGGTTTTCCCTCTCAGTAGTGCCACGTGGCCGGCCGGAACCCGGTCTTCTTGAGGCCAACAATCATGCAGAGTGGCTACATTCCTGCCAAGTCGTTCTGCAATATTGCGGAAAGAAAATCCACCTTCTCGTAGCCCTATTACACAACCTCGATCAAATTCCGTGAGCTGTTGATAATGGCTTCTTCGTCTTCTTAAAGGCATTCTTGACTAACATCAACACCCTACGTCGAATCTCAATGATAACTAACGCTCACGAACGTTACAACGCGTATTTACAGCTTCTTGGTGTTGGGATTTTTTTCCGTCAGTGTATAAATAAAAAAATCATACCCACAAACTCCAAAAATTGCTTCCATTCTTGAATTTAACAAAATTTCTGTTCCCTAGAAGATTTGTGAATTATTTCATTAGGAACAATTCACCAATCTTCGTTGCCTTGAAAAAACCTCCCAGTGGGGAGGGAAAGCTTGGTGAATCTTTCTGCATATTACACCACCAAACTAAACGTATTTACTACGCTATAAGCGTTTCTTCAGTATTCACGATCTGGTGTATTTACAGTAACGTGCTGCCGACTGTATTAATTCACTTTCTTTGTTCTCTTTACTTTTGGACTACAATTACTGGCCCTTTCACTTTTTGATTACCTCTCCTTTATGTTTCTTTCGCACATCAACATCTTACCTCGGCTTCACGCCGACTGTATTAACCATCACGTTCACTTTTTTGTCCTCTTCATCTTGGGGTTGATCTACTGACCCTTCCATATTTTGTAAGATTTTTGCTCAAATATTTTGGCGGCCGTCCACGTGTTTTCAGGTTTTGCAGCAGTCGTTGCTATTCCGGAAGAGGCTTTTGACTGCATTTTCACCCTCATCAGTGTCGGATGACATTGTATAACTTTCTGGAAACTGCCTAATTTTCTACGATCTTTCAGGAAGTGGTGAGGTGAACAGTGACGTTAAAAAGCCTGAATGGATATGAAGTGTTACCTAAGCCGTTGTCCAAATGTTAGGAAACAATTGTGAAAATCGACCATTCTTTAGAAATAATTGAAAGCAATTAACAAAAGTCAATAATTTTGCAAAAAAACTACTCTGATTTCAAATCTTTAAAAGGGATTGCTTAAAACGGAGTCACATGGACGAATTTCGTACTAAAGTCTTATCGCAGAAATTTCGAGATAGTCAACCATTCGATAATGGGTCGAAGACGTCACTTCAGTGACGAAATTCGGTGGACAATAAGAGAAAGAGGCCCGAAACCAGACTAAATCCAAGGTAGGTAGATTTTTAAATAGATTAGGTGTACAAGTGAGTTTTAAAGCGTTTTTAACAAAACGCAAATGTAAATTGAGAGAAAACAATACCTTTACGAATCAAAATATGCGCCGTCATTATCTATCACCTTCTCTTATCGATCGGGCAGCTGACAGATTCCAGCCATGAAGAATACTTCGTCGTGTGATGCGATGAAGTCGTCAACAAATCTTTGCACTTCGTCATATGTGCGGAACCGTACAGCATACAAACCATGTTGCATCGATCGGAACAAATGGTAGTCTGAAAGGGCTATGTCGGGACTATACGCCGGGTGCTCCAAAACTTCCCAGCCAATCTTCAATAACGTTTCCTTGATCGATTTCGTGACATAGCGTTGTCATGCAGTAATTTCACGTGACGCAATCCTTTGCCTGTGAATGACGTTTCCGAGAGATTTGCTGGTTCAATCGCAGCAATGGCTACTTGTAGCGATCAGCAGTAACAGTTTGACCCTATTGTATTAGTTTATAATAGAGCACACTCTTCATATTACGCTCCGTTAAAGCATGCGGAACCCACTTACAAATCTCCTTGATCTTCCACAAGGCCTGGAGACACGTATGTTACTCTTACATATCTATATTCATAGCATTAACTCTAAATTTGATAAGCTTCAAAATTTTCGATCACAATTGAATCATGATTTTTTTGTAATTGCACTTAGCGAAACTCATTTAATTGATGAGAAACAAAAGGAGTTTTTTAATCTCAGTAACTATAATTTTGAATGCAAAGCTAGAAATCGGAGTAATTCATTACTGAATATAAGGGTTTCTGGTGGAGTAGGCCTATACCTGAAATCTCACATCACCTACTTTATTCGTGATTAATTGAATAATATGTCCCTTGTACTTGATTCCTGTGAAATGCTTTGGATTGAAATCAAAAGTCTCAAGCCCCAAAACCTAATTATTGGCGTTATCTACAGATCGCCAAGTAGTGATCCAAAAACCTTTTGTGAATGCTTTGACAATATTTTAAACAAAATAAATAATGAAAATAAAAATTGCATTTTTCTGGGAGATATTAATATTAACATTAACAACCTATCTCTAAGTGAAATCAATCTTAATATGCTATCAGGCATTTTTTTCATATGTGAATTTCTTTACCAACTCGTGGTGCCAATATTCTAGACCATATTGGTACTAACTTACTTAATACTGCTTTAGAGTCCGGAGTGATTGATTTTAGTATTAGTGATCACAAACCTGTCTTCATTCGTGTTCCAGTTGTTTTACATATTACCATTACGCAGTTAACCACAAAAGAATCTCCTATTGTGAATACACCACGTTAGCTGACCTAGTTTTTAATTTTGACTGGAACAAGACGGTTATCTTCAATACAACTTGTCCAACTATAGCTACCAAAATTTTGCAAGGCATTTTGAATGATTTCCTTGAGATCACAACCGTTCACAAGGTAGTTAACACTAATTATGACATTAAGATCCAACCTTGGATGACCAATGGAATCATTAGATCAATCAAAAAAAGGATAACCTTCGTAAAAAAAGTAGAAAGAATCCTTATAGTCACTTACGTGATAAGTATAAAAGGTATAATTATGCCCTAAGAAATGTTATTCAGCATGCGAAAGTCGCTTATTACGACCTCGCTATTTCAGATGCAGGAAATAACTCATATCAAAAATGGAAAATAATCAAATCAGCAATTAACAAACGATCCTGTGCTACTGAAACTCCGCTGACGTTAAAAGGAAATTCAGGTAATTTTAATGTTGATTCAAAATCAGTCTCTGATTAATTCAACAATTACTTCATTAACATAGGTCATAATTTAGCATCTCAGCAAAACTTGCCCACAAATACTAAAGGTTATGATTCATTATCCGAAATTAAGGAAGTTCCCTGTCCAATGTTTCTACTCCCTTTGAATGATACTGAAACCTATAATATTATCACTTCATTGTCCCTAAAAAGAAGTGCTGTTTCAGACAATATTAATAGCAGAGTCATAAAAGACTCGATCTTTATTTTAGTACCACTTATAACAGATATTATTAATCTGAGTTTTTATTCATGTCAGTTTCCTGACAGTCTGAAAATCGCTAAGGTTATTCCTATTTTTAAAAAAGGAGATTGGGAATCTACCTGTAATTACAGACCGATATCTTTATTACCCGTTTTGAGTAAGATTTTTGAAAGGTCTATTCACAGCAGAATGGTTGATTTTTTACACACCCATGGTATGCTCTCTTTGGAACAGTTCGGTTTCCAAAGAAACAGATCTACTGAAATGGCTGTTGCTAAGTTGTCAAACTTCATTTCCGGAGCACTGGATGACAGTTATTTTACTATTTGTGTTTTTATTGATTTCCAAATAGCTTTCGACACGGTAAATCATGACATTCTGTTACATAAATTACCCAAATACGGTTTTCGTGGCAAACTTCTTTCCCTCTTAATGAGCTACCTCTCTCATCGCAAACAGTATGTCACTGTAAATAACATAAACTCCGATCTACTTAATATTTCATGTGGAGTGCTTCAAGGTTCGGTATTGAGGCGTTACTGTTCCTGTTATATATTAAAGACCTTCCTCTGTGCCAGGAATCAACTCATGCTTTGCTATACGCTGATGACACTGTCATTTTTCAAAAATGTCATGATTTGCATAAGTTACAGATAATGATCAATAATGATCTATCAAATTTATCTCATTGGTTATGCTCTAACAAATTATCCCTTAATATTCTAAAAACCAACGCCGTATATTTCCGAAACGTTAATAAAAGAGAGGACATAAATAACTTTCCAGTCAGGATTAATGATCTAACCCTTAAAACTGTGGACAAGGTTCAGTATCTTGGTGTTTGGTTTGATGAATTCTTTAACTGGAATACGCATGTTCAGTTTGTTTTAAAAAAAGTTTCCTTACAGGTTGGCCTTCTTGGTAAAATTGAGCATCTCTTACCTTATCAATGTCCTAAAAACATTTTGCTATGCTTTTATTTATACCTATCTCTCCTATTGTCTGGTATCTTGGTATTCAAATATAAGTGCAAACAATAAGTTATGCTTGCTCAAATTACAGAAGAAATCTGTTCGCTATATGCTGGACACAGATTACATGTCTCATTCAAAACCATTATTTCTAAAACTAAATATTCTAAAATTTTTGAAATTTTTACCTTGAAACTAGTTATCATATTTTTTTAAAATAATGCATCTTATACTGCCTATTTTTCAATCTGATATCAAATATCTGGATTATTCTATCTTCGCCAGATCTGTTGCTAACAACAAATTATGTCAGCCATGTGTTAAACTTAATTATGGTTTAAATAGCATACTGTATAAAGCCATTATCCTATGGAATAATGTCCCAGAGAGCATCAGATCCCTGGAAAATATCAAAAGGTTTTCCTTGTCTCTGCGAAATTACATTGTAAATCACCCTGATCTCCATAACGAATCACAACCCTATCATTAAATTGTAGTTCCAAGCATGCTGCTAACAGTGGTGCTCCTGTTATAACGATCTTACTTGTTTTCATATATGCCATATGTTTTATTATTTATCTTATATCTGATAGAGGGAATCGCCTTACAACCAATGTGTTCAGATTCCTCCTGGTGTATTGCATTTTCATACAACTGTAAACTGTACCACCGTTGATTGAGCCACTTTCAAACGATTCGCCAGTTGTGTGGTCGATTGTGTGGCATCCTCTTGCAACAGCGATTCAACTCCTCGTCTGCGAGTTCCTGCAGTTCTACCTGCACATAACTTGTCTTCCAAGCTTAGATCACCTTTCTTAAACCTGATAAACCATACTAGACACGTCCACTCACCTATAACCGTTTTGCCATACGCCTGACATATTGAATCGCACGCTTCACTCGCACGTTTCCCTAAATTAAACACGAATAACAAACAGTACCGCAAATGAACTTATTCGATCGTCATGCTTGGTTTCATGACCGAACTGACAGCACGTGTCGCCGGCCGGTTAGTTCTCTACAGCGCCCGCTAGCGGGGGCGTTGGAAACTTTTGCATAATCCTAATACATGTGCACCCGTGCGTCATTACAAAATACATGAGTAGATGCCATGATTTCTATATGTGTTTCCAGGTTAATCGTTTATATGTGCTCTCTGGGATGCGATGTTCCTCTGGTTGCACTTTTAATGGACGGCAGATAAACCTGATAAACCATACTACTGCCTATTTTTCAATCTGATATCAAATATCTGGATTATTCTATCTTCGCCAGATCTGTTGCTAACAACAAATTATGTCAGCCATGTGTTAAACTTAATTATGGTTTAAATAGCATACTGTATAAAGCCATTATCCTATGGAATAATGTCCCAGAGAGCATCAGATCCCTGGAAAATATCAAAAGGTTTTCCTTGTCTCTGCGAAATTACATTGTAAATCACCCTGATCTCCATAACGAATCACAACCCTATCATTAAATTGTAGTTCCAAGCATGCTGCTAACAGTGGTGCTCCTGTTATAACGATCTTACTTGTTTTCATATATGCCATATGTTTTATTATTTATCTTATATCTGATAGAGGGAATCGCCTTACAACCAATGTGTTCAGATTCCTCCTGGTGTATTGCATTTTCATACAACTGTAAACTGTACCACCGTTGATTGAGCCACTTTCAAACGATTCGCCAGTTGTGTGGTCGATTGTGTGGCATCCTCTTGCAACAGCGATTCAACTCCTCGTCTGCGAGTTCCTGCAGTTCTACCTGCACATAACTTGTCTTCCAAGCTTAGATCACCTTTCTTAAACCTGATAAACCATACTAGACACGTCCACTCACCTATAACCGTTTTGCCATACGCCTGACATATTGAATCGCACGCTTCACTCGCACGTTTCCCTAAATTAAACACGAATAACAAACAGTACCGCAAATGAACTTATTCGATCGTCATGCTTGGTTTCATGACAGAACTGACAGCACGTGTCGCCGGCCGGTTAGTTCTCTACAGGGCCCGCTAGCGGGGGCGTTGGAAACTTTTGCATAATCCTAATACATGTGCACCCGTGCGTCATTACAAAATACATGAGTAGATGCCATGATTTCTATATGTGTTTCCAGGTTAATCGTTTATATGTGCTCTCTGGGATGCGATGTTCCTCTGGCTGCACTTTTAATGGACGGCAGATTCTTAAACCCATAAACAAAATATGAACTTTTCAGGATCAAAGGACTATGTCGAAAATAAAAATTCGTGGACAATTTATCAAATTCCATGTGAATGTGGCGCTTCGTGTATAGGACACACTCGTAGAGCCTTGCGTTTTCGGTTGAAGGAGCACACGACCTATATTCGGAACTGTGACCTAAAGAAGTCATCGACGGCTAAACACTGTTACGAAAAGGACCATACATTTCTCTTTGATGAAGCAAAACTAATCGACAGACCGGATCTAACCACCAAATTTGGTATTTTGTGAGCTTTCCACATGCACTCACGGGCAATGAAATTTGCGCATATAGAAGGAAGCATCGGATTGAACTGAATTTTTATGGTCGTAATGATACAGATGAATGATACATATGATGACAAAAACAGAGCTGCAGGACAATTACAGAGGGAGCTGTGTGGCACGCTGTTCGGTCATCTTAAACAGCACGTCGCACCTCATCGTGCAGTGATGCAATACGGTACGGCATGGAGGAGAACAGACGCCTGATGTTATCCTGCGGCAGACTGGCCCGCACGTGTTGGACAGTGTGCTCCAAATCCCGGATAGTGCAGCATGGCGGCAGCTGCCGTTTCAACTGGTCACACACATGCTCGATAGGGGACATGACATAAGAGCCGGCAGGTCATGGAAGTGTCTGGACATGACATAGGAAGTCCTGGGCAACCCGAGCCGTGCGCGGGCTGGAATTATCCTTCTGGTATAGCGCATCTGGAATCCCGGCCAGGAATGGGAGCACATGGCGCCGGCGGATCCCTTCCACATACCGCTGCCCCGTCAATGACCCACGTACCACTACTAGAGCTCAACGGCTGTGGTAGGCAATGGCTCCCCAGACAGTAATGCCTGCAGAGAGGGAGGTGTGGCGCTCGATAGTGAGGTTAGAATTGTGCCATTGACAATGGAACCTCCACACCCATAACCGATTATCATCTGCTTCCAAAACTAAGCGGCACTGAATGCTAAACACCACACGTCGCCAGTCTGTGGCGTTCTACGTCACTCTGGCCTGGCATCAATCCAAACGGAGACGGCGATGTTCCGGTGTTAATGGCAGCAAACGCAAGGGGCGCTGAAATCGCAGATTTGCTTCCTCGAGGCAACGGGAAATGGCTCGTAAGCCCACAGGAGCCGCTACATGTGCCTGTATAGTGGACCGGATTCCCGTGGGATCCGTTCGTTCCTGGCACACGATCCCTCGATGCACTCTACCGGTGGTCCTCCTGGACCGTTCGAAGCCGCTCCGCCGTGTGGCAGTGCCGTCACGTGTCCACCGCTCCCAACACAGTCGGACGTTATGGTCAGAACGATCCACGTGGCGGGCTATACGGCGCGCTGACCATCTTGAGGTTTTCAGCCCGATGATCCGGTCTCTCTCAAAGTCCGTAAGTTGCGTAAATCGACAACTCTGGCGTCTACCCGGCATTCTTGCCACTCTGTGTTCCTTGCTCGCATCTGCCGGTGCTTTTATCTTTCATGGGGCATCGACTACGCGCCGTTTTATAAGGCTGTTGGTTTGTGCTTGTAGCGACACTGCAGGATGGGCGGTCATGTGCAGTCGCACCAAATGTGGATCATTTGCATACCACCACGCACTCTAGCTATTTGCAAAGTTTCGCGGTTGTAACATGTTTTCTTCTAGGTGCGCAAATTTCATTGTCCGTGAGTGTATCAGAATTCTATGCAACTTGTTAATGACATGGCATCTACACCATTTCTATCAAGCGCATGGAGCCAACTAACTAAAACCCGTGACTGTGAACATTATTTACGATATCATGTTCAGTTTGAATATTTACGTGCCATTCGTCCTTATGAAGCTAGGTCAGAACCCAGCAAAACCTTGGTCAATTTGAAAAAATAAAATATTTGTGACAAACGTTGTATTATCTTAATATGTGGAAAGTCATTGTTGCTGTGAATGAATGAAATACGAGATTACGCCATCATACAATACAAATATGGAAGATGTGAATCCGTTTATTGGTAGTATGCTCGGGCGCTATCCGG
This sequence comes from Macrothele yani, assembly GCA_039090855.1. Lineage (NCBI taxonomy): Eukaryota > Metazoa > Arthropoda > Arachnida > Araneae > Macrothelidae > Macrothele > Macrothele yani. Next base: position 122,097,284 of record CM076989.1, read on the forward strand.
AAGGCATGGGTTCGATTCCCGCTCCAGGACGACGAAATTTTCAAGTTTTTGGATATTATCTGACATACCATCCTTGTCATTATTACCACAATAAACGTATTCAATCTTCCAAATTAATTGTTTTTTTCACGCATTATACCCAATTTGTGCACAAATTTACCATGCGAATTATTTCACAATGAAGTGAGTCATAAATCATACTACAGTAAATTTGTAGGAGAACATTATTTCTTCATTTTTCTTCTTCCAAACTTTTCATTGTCCGATAATTTTCATTGAGATCTGTCTCTGATCAGCCATTTTTGTTCAGCTATCTTACGTAGTACCAAATGCTTTAAAAGTTTCATTACTTTTGATGGAATCTATGAAACAATAATCTGCGTCTTGCCGTTTCGTACTTAACGTCAATGTTGATATATGTGATCAGTCGTAAGTGAACTCAATGAGTGCGAGGAGAACATTAATCTTCGGGGATTTATTTCAGTCTTGGACAATCTAAACTATTTGTCGACTGACTGAGAGATATTTATCTTGAAGCATTGCAAATTTCAGATTTCGTCTTTGACTCTCATTCCTACCAACCGGTCCATAATTACTTTAAAAATAGAATTATCAATCACCGTTACTGCAGAAGATAACGTCGGTAATGCTTCCAGCAAAGTTTGTGAGAGCTTTTAAGATATTTAAATATTTGAACACTTATCAGGCAAATAATGACACACATACATATATATATATCTTATCGAGCAAAAAATGAAATATCACGTTTGCCGTTACCTAAGTTACCGTAAGTAAACAGAGGACGGCATTGTTACCGAATATATGAAAATCTTAAAATTTATGTAGATGTTTTCAATGAATAAATATTATGCAATTTGAATTTTTTCTGAGTTTTAATTTTCAAGTAGAAAAGCCTCATCTGAAAGTATTTGCGTTACGTCTCTCAGGTGGATTATGTTTGTGAGTGTATGTGCGTGCGTGCGTGGATGAGTTTCGCGGTTTAGCGACTACCACGCGTAACCCTTAGGGCTATAAGCTGTAGCCCATCCCGAATTTCGAGCCACTGTAAAAGAGAAAAGGCGAGAAATAGAGGAGAGAGTGAGGAGAAAGAGAGACAGATAGGAATGATAATGGGAGAGAGAGATGGGGGTGAAAGTGAGGGAGAGAAAGAGAGAAAGGGAAAGAAAGAGAGGGGGAAGAGAGAGGAAGAGAGAAGGGAAGGAGAGAGAAAGACAGAGGGAGAGGGAGGAAGAAAGAGTGGAAAAGAGAAGCGAGAGAGACAGAGAGGAAGAGATAAGTGAGGGAGAAAAAGAGAATGAGGGAGCGAGGGAGGAAGAGGAAGAGAGAGTAGAAGATAGAAGGTAGGGAGGGAAAAAGAGAAAGAGAGAGTGGAAGATAAAAGGGAGAGAGGCAGAGAAAAGGAGAGAGGGAGAGAAGAAGAGAGAAATGAGCGAGTAAGCAAGGGTGGGAGGAAGAGAGAAAGAGAGAGAGGGGGGTGTGAGAGAGAGGGCGGAAGAGAGAGAGAAGGAGAGAAAGGGAGAGGTTGGGGAGGGAGAGAAGAAAAAGGGGAGAGAGTGAGAGAGTGGGTGGGAGAGAGAGTGAGAGTGAGAGAGGAAGGGTGGGAGAGAGAGGGAGAGGAAAAGAGAAAAGGAGAGGGTGGAAGAGAGACGGAAAGGAAGGGGAGGGACGGGAGGGGAGAGAGTGATTGCTTAATTTCGAACTAAACTTTCTTCTGCAGCGTTTCCTCACTGCAGTTAGCCGGCGAATACCAAATTACCAACGTTCAGACGTCATTCCGCGGCCAAATGAAACATTTTGCAACATTCCAATAGCGTCCAGAAATTACATGAATCTACAACAGGGATGAATAGTGTTAGTACCCTGTGTTAATATTGGAAATAGTATTCACTAAGTAATTTTAAGTTTGTTGAAATAGGAGGGCAATGCAAAATGCATTTATTTACGAAGTCGCTCATTCCATACTGGAAGTGAAATGACGTCACGCACTGCCTTGCCTTGTGAAGGACCACAGAGCGATTCTTTTGGCAAAGTCAAACGTTACATCTTCTTGCTCTAGTGACAAAACACTGCAAATTCTGTGATCAGCGCCAGAGTGCAAAGCAGAAGGACAACCAGAAACACATACTGCTGTAACACTCACTGCATGCTCTGGATGTTGCCAATCGAGAGTTTGGAAGCACGGCGTATTCTTAGGTTATAAATTTTCTTTTCTTCTTTTTTTTTCTTCGTCTCAGTGTTTTTCTTGCGTTAGTTATGTGAGCTACTTACTGTGTGTGGACAAATTTTGTTATGTATGCTACCTACTGCGTTTGGACCAGTGACCCTGAGTTAGGGTCACTGGTAACAATGAATAGCCAGTGCCGTAAGACAGACACATATCCATGCCTCACCGGGATTCGAAACAGAACCCAACTCGGACAAATGGTCAGAAGCCAGTGCCTAGACCACTGCGCAGCTGGGGGCCGAAATCGAATGGCACACAGGAAACTAGAAACTGACTCGGCATTGCGTGTTATACTTCTCAGAGAAATAAATATTTCTGAAGAACTCATCGCTTTAAGTATCAGCGAAAGAAGTTCAGGGTTTACAATTTTATTCTCGTCTTCTTTAGAAGTGAAACTTCTGTATGTCTGTGTTTTCCTCTGGAAAGAGCAAAAACTTGTTACTTTACGACAACGATGCAAAGTTTTTACAAAAATAAGGTCGCTTTTTGAGCAAAGTTACGTTGCCGTGGATTCTTCATACGCATGAATACTATGAGTGTGTTACACTTCCAGAAATACATACAATGTAATAACGTTTTTCTGATTTCGAAACGCGGAGAAGTAAAGCGCGAAGCACTCTTTCAACATCTTAACTATTCTGACTTACCACTTCTCAAAAGAAAACGTGTATTTCCTGTCTGAAAGGATATTTTGTCACCCTGAAAACAAGATTCTTGACAACATAAATATAAGAATATTTTTCGTATATCTGCTTCGTCGCACGAAATGAGCTCTTTTGTTTTGCTTTTAAAACATACGAAATAATTCATGCTGATGGATGTTCCGTGATGTGAACAGGTTGATAAAATTTATATGTTTAGAAATTATGCAGTAATTCCTGAACGGTAAAAACTTCTTTGCATTTCATGTACAAAATATTTCTCATGAGGAAAGACAATCAGTTTAAAGAGTAGATACTTGTTTAACGGTTCCGATGGTGTAGTACATTTCGAGCGAATCAAGTGTGCATATTATCATATGGCAAAGAAATTAGAAAGAAAAGTTACTTTCGTATTCTGAGCAATTATTGCCATGAACGTTTTCTGCTGCAAAATGAAATATCTCATGTTTCGACACCACTAAGTAAACAGACTACACTCTCAACATCGGTAAACTGTGACCCAGAATGTTGCTTTGCCAGTTACATTTTATAAAAATCAAAGCTCAAGATTTGTGAGCAACGTTCCAATTGAGACCTAGGAAACTACAGAACTATCAACCGTCAATCAGTTGCTAACTAAATCTTCATTGAGGTATTTTCGCATCTCTTGAAAGAAACACTGGATTTAGCTCAACCAAGAGAACAAGCGATATAAATGCAAGGCCGTCTAGAAAATGCAAAACCCATGACATTAGAGACTCGAGTTCCCTCTGTTCGTGACTTTACTCGGAAACCAAGGCTTCCAATTGGTTTCTAACGCTGTTGAACATGACGTGTGTCAGCAGAACGGTATCCAGGCAAATCTCGCTACGGCAAACAAATAAAACAAGTTAGTAAAATCATGCAATGCATTGATTATAATGCGCTTTCCAACATACCAGAAATCATTACTCAAGTTATGAGGATAATGGCTGTAGAATAAATCTCGCTCCTGTGCCCTGACCTTTGATCCCATTTCAATGATACTCAACAGAACCGGTTCAGCATACCTCCGAAATAACATGATAAAATTTTGTCGCAATCGCAGCAATTTTACGTAAGTTATGATGCATAACGGCTATGGAATAGATCTCGCTCCTGTGTCCGAACTTTTGACCCCATTTCGCCCATTTTCAATATGATTTGTCTCCAGGTAGGCCCCTACAACATACTAACTTTTCATATAAATCGAAGCATTTTTACGTAAGTTATGACGCATATTGGAGATGGGAGTGATTCGCTCCTATGTCCTGACCTTTGACCCCATCTAGCCCATTTTCAATAGGGTTTGTTCCCAGGTAGCCCCCTACCACATACTAAAATTTCATCGAAATCGAACCTTTTTTACGTTAGGTATGACCCATAAAAGCAATTGAATGGATCCCGCTCCTATGTCCTGACCTTTGACCCCATTTCGTTCACTTTCATTAGGGTTCCTTCCCAGGTGTTCCCCTATCACACTAAAATTCATCGAAATCTAACGATTTTTACGTGAGTTATCGTGTGGACGGACATACACACACAACGCGTGACGTAATGAGGCAGATGGGAATCGCGACCACCTGCTCGCAAAAATGTGACGTTATAAAACTTTAATAGAATCCACACACAACGCGGGGCGTAATGAGACAGATGACGTGACAGCGCGCCAACATTCTCAAACGCGATATTGTGTCGTCATAAGATACCTAAGCATGGGTTACTTTAATGGGACTACGCCATGACACTAAAAACGTTATAATTCGGGATGGTTATTTAACCCACTAAACTAATTTTCCTAAAGTAGAGATCAAGCTAAATCGATTTCTAGTACTAGAAAACGGTAGGTTTACGACTTTCATCAAAATCCTTAGAGCCGTTTTCAAAATAAAATTTACATACATACAAGAAGTGCTCCTCTAATAGTATGAGATTAAGGCGATGGAATAGATCCCGTTCTTATGTACTGATCTTTGACCCCATTTCGTCCATTTTCAATAGGGCTTGTCCCCAGGTGGTCCCCTACGACATATTACAATTTCATCGAAATAGAACCATATTTATGCATGTTATGACGCATAAGAGCAATGGAATGCATTCCGCTCCTATGTCGTGACCTTTTACCCCATTTCGTCCATATTCAAAAGGGTTCGTCCCCAAGTGGTCCCCTACCACACACTAAAATTTCATCCAAATCGTACTATTTTTACGCGAGTTATCGTGCCGACAGACAGATGGACGGACAAAGCTGCAGCATATACGCTTCTTCAATATACGATTGGAAAGCGTAAAAAAGCGAGCGCATCGCCACCTGCAATTCGGTTAGACTGGAAAACTATTTTTGGGCCTTCAAATATCCCTCGTATTCAAGTGAGCCCAGCCTCTGCGTGGATAGGGCGCTGTATCTGTCCATGTAACATGAGAGTGACGTCACAAAAGGAGAAATCCTCTCTCTAATGACATGGCCTTGTGTTTTCAAGCCAAGGCCATCTAGAAGTCACAAGGCCATGATCTATTCACATCATTGATTTCCAGCGGGTCCACCTGAAAGCATGATCCCCACACTTCACAAGCATGGTCGTACTTCCTTCAGCGAAATGCATCTCAAGCTTGTTAGTTTCACCGGAGTTTTAGACAGCATTCGGTGTTGCCGATTTACTAGAGAATGATGTCTTATATTTAACAATACTCATTCATATTTAGGCAGTTTGTGCTGACAGCCACTTAGGAGAAATCCTAGCAACGAGAGTCATAGGTTATCTCGCCTTAATGTACGTTCACAGAAATATAAACACCAAGCTTTCTCCACCAATAGGTAGCTGTTATCAAGGTTTTGGTCTGTAAAATATTTCTTCATACTGTACGTATAATTGAATAAAATTTTAATTATTTAGATCTCTTCTATTCACGAAAAAGCAAAACTGAGTATGAAGCAAAAACTTCAGCCTCATACTGTTCGTCAACAACAAAAATAAAACAGATAGATATCAGTGTCACCATGTACAGAAGACTAAAAAATAGCGGCCAAGTGCAAAACACTAACGGCTTTCTACCAGAAATCCGCTTGCTTCTGAAGTTATCACGAAAGACGAAATGTATCACGAAGTTCTTGTTTGTTTGGTAGGTTTGAGGACCACTCTAAGCAACGCAGTGCGCTATAAGGAGTCGTACGTTCTTAATTTGGAGCCTCTTGGTTCCAAGGTAGAATAAGAACCTGTTCTTTAAGATAAACACATCACCCGGGATTCCAACTCGGACCAATCTCTGAAGAAAAATTTAAAGTCATCGCCTCGTCGCACTCTGCCACCACTATCATACTTTGTATCGCAAAGTTTTCAATCAGTTGAACAAGAATATTGGAATATTGATTTATTGATATCGGTAAGAGTTGTTGATCAAAGAATTCGATTCGAAAGCCATATGGCCAACATTTTGATGAAGAGGTATTATGAGCAACTTCCGCGAAAGCACGTTTTCATCTTTTGTTTTTCAAAGTTTAAGATAACTCAGTTTTGTATTTAGCATCGATTACAATAATAGGTTGTAATCGATCGATGATGTAAACAGTTAGCTGAACTCAATTCTCCGCTAAGTATGATTCTATTAACTACCTACAGATGGATAATGAGTATAATAGCAAGAATATATTTATAATTGAATCAGCAAAAGAAAACGTAACAGGCTGAAACTTAAAGAACTGTAATAAATGTCGGAATGCTAGATGTAAATGAAGCAAACAGACTGAGCATTCACTGAGAAGTACATTATTTTTAAGCGTCAGCCAAGGGCATGATTGATATGGTTTGCCAGGGCAGTCATGCACTGCTCGGCCGCTCATGTGTGTAATAATGTCAGAAGAGTTGCCCCTTACACGAACTTAAAAAAAACTGCCATTAGGGAACCAAGTAAAATCTTCTCCAGCCAGCTGGCAACAATGATTGTGCTGCAAACACGTCGCAAGACAGCGCAAAATCGCCTGATAGATACCAGAAAACTATTCGTGATACCTTCCACGCTTATTTTCAAGTATCAATTCTGTTTCTTACACGTTCTGATTCGTTCCATTTTATGCATTACCACTGCCTTAAAAAACAGGCAGTGGAGAGCGAAAAGCCTTGTGACTTATAAATAAAGTATTACGTCTATAAATCAAGAGATATACCCCAAAGAGTCAAAGCATTATGACCAGCGAGTCTTAATGGGAACTGAATCAACTGTGGGTAAACGACGGCGCATGTGAATGTAATGAAACAGTATAAATAACCCTTGATACTAATGGACGCTCCCTATCTTCTGATTCGAGACTCCTTGAATTGTAGGAGGGACTCGAAAAGATGAACTGGGACATTGTGGGACTAATCGAGATAAGGTAAAGAGAAGAGCTCGTTGAACTGAAAAGTGAACATATCTTTTACTATCGTGGGACAAATACCGGTAGAACGAGTGGTGTTGGATTTATAATAAACAAAAGACTGAATGGCAATATTCTGGAAATTGAAAGTTCCTCGGACAGGGCTGCATGACTCGTTATCCAACTCTCAAAAAAATACTAGGCTCAGATTATTCAAGTTTATGCACCCACCACAAGTCATCCTGAAGAAGAAATTGAATAATTTTACGAGGAAATTCGGAATGTTAATAGCAAAGGCAAACAGCACTTGAGGATCATTATGGGTGATTTCAATGCAAAAGTAGGGTAACAGCAACAGAATGAAACTTCGATTGGTAAATTCGGTTAAGGGAATAGAAATCAACGTGGAAATACTCTCGTAGAGTTTGCAGAGACACAATGGTTTTTCATCATGAACTCCTTTTTCAAGAAAAAGCCACACAGCAAATGAACATGGAGACATCCGAATGGGACGACAAGTGAAATTGATTTTATTATGTGTAAACCAAATTCGTCATCGATGACTGCAGTGTGCTAAACAAGTTCAATACAGGTAATGAGCATATAATGGTGAGGTGTAGGATGCACCTCAACACTAAATTCGAACGTGGCAAGCGTACAAGATAAACAAAATGTATTGACATAACCAAGCTTAAAAATACATCATACTACTTTCATGTTGGAACTGAGGAACAGATTCTCAGCTTTAGAAGGCCTAACATCAGAAGAAGTGGATATTTCTGAAGTTAACAGAGAACTCACCAAGGCTCTTACGGAAACAGCAACAAAAATAGGTGGTACTAAGAACAAGTTACATATGAAGAAATTTTCAGGAAAAAAAATGTTGATGCAAAAGAGAAGAGAGATGAAGACAAATAAAGACGTAATTTTCAAGGTGAAATATATAGAGCTATGCAAAACAGTGCGAAAAAGTATCACTGAAGGCATAAGGAAATTCAATTGTGAACAAGTGAGAAATGCAAATGAAAGCAATTAAAGCCTGAAGAGAGCAAAATAACATGTCAGTAAGGGGAGAAAACAGATTGTGGCTCTGAGAAAAGAAGATGGTACTATAACAAGAAATAGAAGCGAACTTTTGACAAGGGTGAAAGATTTCTATTCAAAACTATATGAAAGGGATGACACACCTTATCCAGATATTATGACAGCTACCAGTACCAAAATCCCTCCAGTCCTGCCTGCAGAAGTTACATATGCCATTACGAACATGAAATGGGGAAGAGCTCCAGGAGAAGATGGAATTACCGTGGACATTACACAAGAAGTAAGTGGAGAAGTTGAAACTACACTCGCCCAAGTTTTCACTAGATGTCTGAATGAAAGGAAGATTCCTGAGGATTAGAATAATGCTACAATGATCCTGCTACATACAAAATGTGACGTTGAGTATCTCAGGAACAAGAAGCACATCAGCCTCCTTTTAGAGGTTTAAAAAATCTTCACTATAGTTCTTTCACATCGCTTGAAGGTAACACTAGACATGGCCGAACCAAGAGAACAAGCTAGATTCAGGAGTGGCTACAGCAATATAGATCATATCCATGTACTGAGAGAACTTATTGAAAGAACAAGAGAATATGAACTCCTATTATGCATGGCTTTCATTGATTATGAAAAGGCCATCGATTCTGTGAAACCATCAGCAATAACAATGGCTTTGAAATCCTGCGGTGCTGAAGATGCATACATTAGCATTATTAATAACATCTATGAAAATGCAAGTGCAAATGTTCGGATATTTGAGGATACAACACGAATAAGAATTGGAAAGGGAGTGAGACCAGGTGATACCATATCTCCCAAGCTCTTTGACGCCACATTGCAAAATGTCTTTCAATCATTGAACTCGGAAAACAAAGGGATCAAGATTAATGGAGATTACTTAACACACCTTCGTTTTGCTGATGACGTAGTAATCTTTGCAACTACCCTTTCAGAGCTGCAGAGTATGATCCAAGAACTTGTTAACAAGAGCAAAGAAGTGGGATTAAAAATGAACTTTCAGAAGACAAAAATGATGTACAATTACAAGAAACGAAGATTTATCGTTTGATGGAGAAAATCTTGAAACAACCGATACCTACATTCATCCTGGACAGTAGATATCAAGTGAGGGTCACATTGATGAAGAAATTAATAGCCGTATGAAACTTGGATGGATAACGTTTGGAAGAAACAGTACAATTTTTAAGAGCTGTACACCATTATACCTTAAAATAATAGTGTTTAATCAATGCATCGTTCCAGGGCTTACGTATGAAGCAGAGACATGGACCTTAACTAACAAAGACATACAAAGACTGCAGACAAATCAAAGAGGCATGGAGAGATGCATGCTCAGTGTAACCAGCAAAAATAAGAAGAGGAACTTGTGGATAAGGGAAATGACAGGAATGGACGACATCATGACCAGAGTGAAATCACTGAAATGACAATGGGCTGGACATGTTAACAGAAGAACGGATCACCGATGGACAACGAAAATTTTAGACTGGATTCCGAGGGACAGAAAAAGACCCAGAAGAAGGTCCCATGGGAGACGGATGGATGAAATTCGAAAGTTTGTTGGAGTGGCATGGAGAAGATAGGCTCAAGACAGACAGTTGTGGAAGAAACTTGGGGAGACCTTCATTCAGCAGTGGTTTGATAATAGTTGTTTTTGTTGATGATGATGATGACTAAGCTCTGTTAATCAGTGTTATTCAGATGAAAAAGACAGAGGACGGAAGCGAGTTTGACAAAGGCCAAATTGCGATGGACAGGCGACTGGTTCAGAGCATTTCCGAGACGGCAAAGCTTTTATGGTCCTCACGGTCAGCCGGTGTTAGTACCTTCGAAAAGTGGCCCAAGGAGGAAAAAATCACAAACCTTCTTAAGATGAAAAGGAAAGACAGCGGACGTAAGCGAGTTTCACGCAGAGCCAAATTATAATGGATAGAAAATTGAGTCAGAGCATTTCCGAGAGGGAAAAGCTTGTATGGTCCTCACAGTCAGACGTGGTTAGTACATCCTGAAATTTAGCCGAGGAGGAAAGAACCACAAACCTCCAGCAATGTGAAGGCCGGCAGCGTTCTCCTATGCTTGAGCTGAGCGAAGGCCATCCCGTGTGGTACGGGAAAACAGAAGGATATTGTGGCGTAACTCGCCGGTAATTCGAATGCTGGTGACAGAACCAATGTGTCACAAAACACAACGCATCGATCCCTGCCGAAATTATGGCTGCCTAGCCGCAGGCCACTCTGAGTGCCCATGCTAATCTTGGCTCACCGTTGAAAGCGCTGACAATGGGCAAGCAAGCATCAAATCCAGACCTTGAATTATTTAAAGAAGGTCGTCTCTTCCTGTAAATCTCGTTCCCTTTTGCACCATGTAGACGGCTGGCTACGTTTGCGTCGTTTACCTGGGGAAGTGGTGGAACTAAAGTGTACTGTGGGACGAAAATCAGCCAGTAGAAGCAGCGAAAGGTTTTAGGCAATCTCCACCTGGGAAGCTCTGGCTCCAGTTATTCGTGTGCTGGAATCTATGGCGTCTACCACCTACCTAAACATCATTGCAGACAAATTACATCTTTTCATGGCAACGGTTAGAAAATCGTGCTCAACTTATGTATATCACTGTGAGTAACTGCATCAGCTTGAAATTCTACTGATATAGTGAACTGATACTGAAAGTGGTTTTTTAAGCTGCATTCCTTGCTAGCAGATGGTTTGGAGACGCGGATATGTCTAATCGTCTAAGTTCGAATCTCGGACGAGGCATGGGAGGCGCGTTTGTCCTACGTCGCTGAATCTGTTCTTTTTCCTGGAAACAGTGGTCCTAAATTTGGGATGAGAGAAACTTTATTGTTTCACAAGTCCTTCACAAGAGTCTTTAATATCCTTCACTAATGAAGGAAATTAACGCAAGGGGCGTTAATTTCCTTCATTAGTCCTTCACAAAATTCGTTGATATACTTCATTAGTCATTCACAAAAGTTGTTAATTTCCTTCATTAGTCCTTCACAAGAGTTGCTAATTTTCTTCATTAGTACTTCACAGAGGTCGTTAATTTCCTTCACCAATCCTTTGAAAGAGTCGTTAATTTCTTTCATTAGTCCCTTGCAAGTTCGTTTATTTCCTTCATTAGTCCTTCACAAGAGTCGTTAATTTCTTTCATTAGTACTTCAGAAGATACGTTCTTTTCCTTCATTAGTCCTTCACAAGAGTCGTTAATTTCCTTTATTAGTCTTTCACAAGATTTGTTAATTTCTTTCATTAGTCCTTCCCAAGCGTGGTTAATATACTTCATTAGTCCTGCACAAAAGTTGTTAACTTCCTCCATCAGTCCTTCTGATTTTCTTCACATCGGTCGTTACTTTCCTTAACTAATCCTTTGGAAAAGTCGTTAATTTCCTTCATTAGTCCTCTGGAAGAGTCGTTTATTTCCTTCATTAGTCCTTCACAAGAGTGGTAAAATTTGTTTATTAGTACTTCAGAAGAATCGTTAAGTTCCTTCATAGTCCTTCACAAGCGTGGTTAATTTCCTTCATTAGTCTTTCACGATAGTCGTTAATTACCTTTATTAGTCCTTCACAAGCGTGGTTAATATATTTCATTAATCATCCACAAGAGTTGTTAATTTCCTTCATCAGTCATTCACAAGAGTCACTAATTTCCTATTTTCTTCATTAGGACTTCACAGGGGTCTTTAATTTCCTATTTTCTTCATTAGGACTTCACAGGGGTCCTTAATTTCCTTTACTAGGCCTTTGAAAGAACCGTTAATTTCCTCTATTATTCATTCACTAGAGTCGTTCATTTCGTTAATTAGTCCTTCACAAATGTCGCTAATTTTCTTCATTAGTCCTTCACAAGCGCCGTTAATATCCTTTATTAATCCTTCACAAGCACGGTTAATATACTTCATTAGTCATTCACAAGCGTGGTTAATATACTTCATTAGTCCTTTACAAAAGTTGTTAATTTCCTTCATCAGTCCTTCACAAGAGTAGCTAATTTTTTTATCAATACTTTACAAGGGTCGTTAATTTCTTTCATTAATACTTGAGAGGAATCGTGAATTTTCTTCATTAGTCCTTAGTCCTTCACAAGAGTCGTTCATTTCCTTTATTAATCCTTCACAAAAGTGGCTAATTTTCTTCATTAGTACTTCAGAAGAATCGTGAATTTCCTTCATTAGTCCTTCCCAAGAGTCGTTAATATCTTTCATTAGTCCTTTAGAAGAGTTGCTATTTTCCTTCATTAGTTCTTTACAAGAGTCGTTAAGTTCCTTGATTAGTCCTGTAGAAGAGTAATTAATTTCCTTCATTAGTTATTTACAAGTGTTGCTAACTGTATCCTCCCTCTCAAGAAATTATTTCATTTTACGCAAATTTAAATATAATGTTAGCTATCGTTTTCTTAACTGTGCCCCAATTAATTATTTGTAAGGTGTAGATATACCGAAAAAATATCAGAGACATATTTCCTATCTGTTTCCTCCTATATTTTTTCCTCTGCTTAGTTTTGCGGCAGGCGCAGTATTCATCCTCTTGTACAATAGATAACACCTACCGTGTAATATGCTATGCTTTTCATCAGTCATATATTTGTGACGTCACACCTGGTAATCTCTTTCCACATTCTGTTAGGCCTACTCTTGGGACAAGTTCCTTCAATCCTATCTCCCCTTCGCGGATTATGTGCCTTTATTCGTTTTGCTCAAACCATCTAAGAAATTATTATCTTGCCAACTCTCCTAGGCCAACTACAGCAGTGCTCTTCTTTCTTACTGGCTTTTATAGTCTCATTTTGTCATTTCCTGTTTCGCCCATTAGACATCTCAGCCCTTTCAAATGCCGTTGCTCTGGCACTTTATTCTTTTCTATTTCGTATTTCTTCTGAACACTTCGACAATAGATATAAGTAATTTTGTTCTATTCAGTGTGAAGTGAAACGTCTTTAAGCCAGGAAAGGATGTCGTGCATAAAATGCTTCCATTATAAAAATAATAGCAGCAGGTAGTGATAAAATAGTGTCCAGTTGTGTTGGCACGAATACATTGTGTTTCTGGGATGGTAGTGTCAGCCACCAAAAGAAATAAAGCACTCAGTGCCTTTCGTGTATTTTCAAGAACTTTCTCCTCGGAGATGAAGAAGATATGCTCTTTAAATAAAAGTTGTTTCACTAAGGTTCGGTGAATGCACAGTAAACATTAGTACGTAATATTTGCGAAAACGTAATTTGCTGACCTCCAAAATAATTCTTCTACCTATGCAATATAATGTTGTCATTGTTTATTTAACTTGTCGAAGCTACGGGAAAAGATCTTTGTTATAGTCTGAAGCTGGATCGTCACGTTTGCTTGAATGTCTAAAATGCCCTCAAACCTCTTCCCTTTCATCACTAATCTTAGTAGGAGAAGCAACTACGTAGTCAGCAAGTGCTAAATCAGGCGAATATGATGGGTGATTCAACGCAGTTCCTGGTTGGAAGATGTGGGGTAAAGGTATTGTATACAGCTTACGAATTTCCGAAAATTCTTTTAAAATCATATGGAGAGTTTCCTTATTAATATCCAGATTCTCAGTTATCATTCGCACAGTCAATGAGTATTATTCACCGAAAGCTCACGCACATTTTCCACTCCGGAAGGCGTCTTCAAATGTGATCCTTCCTTCGCGAAAACGTTGGACAAGTCGAAAACACACTTCATGAAGTGCGGACATTTCGCATAGCTCGTGGTTGGAAGGTGTGGGACAAATATTGAACGGATCATACGATAGGATATATATATATATATATATAAGATATAGGATCAAGGATCAAGGATCATAAAGGATCAAGTGGGACATCGTCGGGCTAAGTGAGGTAAGGAGAAAAGGAGAAGATCTCATTGAACTGAAGAGTGGACATCTCTTCTATTATCGTGGGACAGATACTGGCAGAACTAGTGGTGTTGGATTTATAATAAACAAGAAACTGAAGGATAAAGTGGTAGAAGTTGAAAGTTCCTCTGACAGAGCTGCACGACTCGTTATCCAACTATCAAGAAGATACCAGGCTCAGATTATTCAAACTTATGCACCCACCACAAGTCATCCTGAAGAAGAAATTGAAGAATTTTATGAGGAAATTCGTCATCTAAATAATAAAGGTAAGCAGCACTTGAAGATAATTATGGGAGATTTCAATGCAAAAATAGGGCAACGGCAACAGAATGAAACTTCAGTAGGTAAATTCGGTCACGGCAACAGAAACCAGCGTGGAAATACTCTCGTTGAGTTTGCAGAGGCAGAAGGATTTTTCATCTTGAACTCCTTTTTCAAGAAAAAGCCACACAGGAAATGGACATGGAGACATCCAATTGGGACGACAAGTGAAATTGATTTTATTATGTGTAACAAAAAATTCGTCATCGAAGACTGCAGTGTGCTGAACAAGTTCAACACAGGTAGTGACCATAGATTGGTGAGATGTAAGATGCAGCTCAACACTAAACTGGAACGTGGCAAACTCATAAGACAAACAAAATGTATTGACATAACCAACCTTAAAAAACACCATAATACTTTCAAGTTGGAACTGAAGAACAGATTCTCTGCTTTAGAAGGCCTAACATCGGAAGAAGTGGATATTTCGGAAGTTAACAGAAAAGTAACCAAAGCTCTAATGGAAACAGCAACAAAATTAGCTGGGTCTAAGAACAAGTTGAATGTGAACAAATTATCAGGAAAAACCAAAATGTTGATGCAAAAAAGAAGAGAGATGAGGACAACTAAAGAAGATGTGACTTCCAAAGTGGAATATATAGAGCTATGCAAGACAACACGAAAAAGTATCACTGAAGACGTAAGGAAATTCAACTGTGAGCTAGTGAGGAAAGCAATTGAAAACAACCAAAGCCTTAAGATAGCAAAGGGACATCTCAGTAAGGGAAGAAAACAGATTATGGCTCTGAGAAAAGAAGATGGTTCTATAACAAGAAATAGAGGCGAAATTTTGACAAGAGTGAAAGATTTCTACTCCAAATTATATGAAAGGGATGATACATGTACTCCAGACATCATGAAAGGTACCAGAGTTCTTCCAGTCCTCCCAGCAGAAGTTGCTCATGCAATCAAGAACATGAAGCGGGGGAAAGCTCCAGGAGAAGATGGAATTACTATAGACATCATACAAGAAGCAAGTGGAGAAATTGAAACAGTACTCGCCCAAATTTTCACTCGATGCCTTAATGAAGGGAAGATTCCTGAGGATTGGAACAATGCTACAATGATCCTGCTACATAAAAAAGGTGACATTGAGGATCTCAGGAACTACAGACCTATCAGCCTCCTATCAGTGGTTTATAAAATCTTCACTAAAGTTCTTTCACATCGCTTGAAGGTAACACTGGACATGGCTCAACCGAGAGAACAAGCTGGATTCAGGAGTGGCTACAGCACAATAGATCATATCCACGTACTGAGAGAGCTAATTGAAAGAGCGAGGGAATATGAACTTCCATTGTGCATGGCTTTTATCGATTATGAAAAAGCCTTTGATTCGGTGAAACCATCAGCAGTTACCACGGCTCTGAAATCCTGCGGTATTGAAGATGCATACATTAATATTATTAATAACATCTATGAAAATGCAAGTGCAAAGATTCGGCTGTTTGAAAATACAACACACATAAAAATTGGAAAGGGAGTGAGACAAGGTGACACCATATCTCCGAAGCTCTTTAATGCCACATTGGAAAATGTCTTTCAATCACTGAACTGGGAAAACAAAGGGATAAAGATTAATGGAGATTATCTAACCCACCTTCGTTTTGCTGATGACGTAGTCATTTTTGCAACTACCCCATCAGAGCTGCAGAGTATGATCCAGGAACTTGCTGACAAGAGTAAAGAAGTGGGATTAAAAATGAACTTTCAGAAGACAAAAGTGATGTTCAATGCTTTTACAAGAAATGAAGATTTATCGATTGATGGAGAAAAACTGGAGATAACAGATACGTATGTTTATCTTGGACAGCAGATATCAAGTGAGGGTCACATTGATGAAGAAATTAATCGGCGTACAAAACTTGCCTGGAGAGCTTTTGGAAGAAACAGCATAATTTTCAAGAGCAATATGCCATTATGTCTTAAAAGAAAAGTGTTTGATCAATGCATCCTTCCAGTGCTTACGTATGGTGCAGAGACGTGGACCTTAACTAAAAGAGACATACAAAGGCTGCAGACAACTCAAAGCAGCATGGAGAGGTACATGCTTGGTATAACCAGGAGAGATAAGAAGAGGAACTCGTGGATCCGAAAAATGACGAGAGTGGAAGACATCATGATCAGAGTTAAATCCCTGAAATGGCAATGGGCTGGACATACTGCCAGAAGGACAGACCATAGATGGACAGCCGAAATTTTAGATTGGATTCCAAGGGACAGGAAAAGACCCAGAAAAAGACCACATGGGAGATGGGTGGATGAAATTCGTAAATATGCGGGAGTGACATGGAGGAGACTGGCACAAGACAGACCGTTGTGGAGGAAACTTGGGGAGACCTTCGTCCAGCAGTGGATTGATAATGGTTGACAATGATGATGATGATGATGATATAAGATATTCCCAAAAGATACTAAATACATAACTGAAAAAATACAATAAAGTCACATAATCTGTAATTGGTGTAGTAATAAAGAGTATTTTACAGTCATTTGCAAAAGTTTAAAACCACCTGTTGGTATTAGGATATTTCTGCCGATTGCGTTAGCTATTGTGTGTATTAATCAACTTCCAGCCGGTGTTGTATCATCCAACAGTAGCAGCTATTGATAGAGTTGGGAGAAGCGTGCGAGCGTTAGTTTGCTTCTGGTTTTCATGCTGAGAGGTTTTGTACGTATTTTTTATATAGCGAAAATGGGCAAAATAGCGTCATTAAGTGATACTCAGAGGGCACAAATAATGACTTTATATCATGAAGAATAACTCCAAACGCAACATAAGCAGAAAGAGGGATGTCAGCAAGACTGCTATTTATAATACGATTATGAAATATCGAGATACAGGTGAATTTAGCGACCGAAAGAGAAGTGGCTGTCCAAGGAAAACCACCCCACTTGATGACAATACCATAAGGCGAATAGTTATGCGTACTCCGAGGAGTTCGTGCAAGAAACTCAAGGCCTTTCTACATTCAAAAGGGTCTAATATTAGTACCAGCATTGTTTTCCGATGTCTTAGCAAAGATTTTGGATTAAAGTCTTACAAACCTGCACATAAACTAACCTCTATCATGAAAAAGAAGAGACTCTAGTTTACGGAACATCATTAATCGTGGACTGCTGAAAATAGGAGTCAAGTCCTTTTTTCCGATGAATCAACTGTGCGTCAGTTTGAATCACGTGAAGAACATGTTCGACGACCAAAGGGCGAAAAGGTTTGTTAAAAAAATACACCGTTAACACAGTGAGACATCCGCCTAGTCAGATGATATCGAGTGCTACATAGGCATTCGGTATTGCTTCATTATCCTTTTAGCCGACAGGCACTACATTGACTGGTCCTTTTTATGTGAAAATGTAACGTGAGAAGCTTTTAACTCATGTGCAAGTGCACATATGCACAATATTTATGCATGATGGTGCTCCATGCCACATATCAAAGACAGTAAAGGACTACCTGCAGAGGGAAAACATAACTGTGCTTGGCTGGCCCGGTAATAGTCCTTACCTTAACCCCATCGAAAATTTGTGGACCATTTTAAAGGACAAGGTAAAAACTGGCTGATGACCATTAACCTGTACCGTCCAATTGCGGACTCCAAAGGATTAAGGGACCTCTCTCGAAATTGATAGTGACGGCGTTGCGAGTAATCCTGCCAGGATCCGACATTCCCCCATCCGGGCAGAATCGGTCCGTAGACCTGCAGCTTGCTGCTACCCCCGTGGACCGGCACTTCTCACCTCTCCGTCATGACCCGGGTGTGCGTTCCATTTGGGCAGGGACTAGAAAAAATTATCTACACCTGACTGGGAGAATCAATTGCTGGCGCTAACTGTTTGGGGCGTCCGCCCTTTATTCAAACGGATAGATACATGCACATTTATTTACACTGAGGAACCCATCACTGCGTGGGAAACAAATCCTTTGCTCAATGAGCCCTCTCACTCTGAAAGACATTGAAAAAATATTTACATTGAAATTTACATTGCCACAGGACTAGCGTCAGTTCTGTGGTGATGACTCTGGGCTCGAGTCATCAGTTCCTCTTCTCGTTCTTCATCCCTCTTCTGTCTTCTTTCTTCTTTCTTCTCCGGTCACCCCTCAATTAGGTAGACAGCCTGTTCCCCTTTGAGGTGCTTGACCATCTCGATGAGCCCCTGTCGCACTCTTGGGTACGCGAGCAGGATAGAGAGGTCCCTCGTCTTTGCCAATTCTGGCACTAAAATTGCTCTCTTCCCTGCCAGAGAAGCACATTCTAGAATCATGTGTGCGACATCTGCATTCTGGGCACCTGACATGCACACTCTCTCCCTAACCGCAAATCTGTGGAAGTACTCCGGCGACACGCCGTGCCCGGTTAGTACCTGGTTAAGAAAACCATTACTCTCGATGCGCCTTATCGAATTTCGGGGGAATATACGGCATGTTCTTCTACCCGTATCCCCCTCATCCCATCTCTGTTGCCAATCCACTAATGTGTCTTTTTTCAGTTGCGTCCGCAGCAGAAAAGCGGCCATCAAGTTCCAAAATCTTTGATTGACGCAATATAGTACGTATGGTGCAAAGACATTTCAAGTGACTACCGCAAATCCCTCATTGAGAGTATGCCACATCGTATTCTGTCCGTTATAAAAAACAAAGGTGGCTACAAAAATACTGATTTCGTTCTTGTTGTGTTCTAAAGAATGTAAGTATTCATCTGTGATGTAATTTTTTGAAATATCTCTGACTAGCAATGTGTTGTTTCTTTGAAAATCTTAATTTTTAGTAAATGGACAGGTGGGCATAAACTTTTGTAAATGACTGCAATTAATCAAGCTCTCGCCTGCCAGCGGGATGCTTTGTTAAGGCAAGTTACATTAAACGAATAATAACCCGTTATTCTTATAATAAAAAGAGGTTATTATAAGTCTAGTATAATTAGCCCTGACAAGTCCTCTTGCTGGCAGGCAAAAGTTTCCTGAATTAAAAATACTCTTTCTTACTACATCAATTACGGATTTATGTGACTTTAATTTTCTTCTCAGATCTTACGATTTTCCAAACCTACTTTTAAAATCATTCAGACCATAGTTAGTAGATGGACAAGGTTATGCTTATCATGCACTTCCGGTGGTTGCTTTGTGACGTCACTGTCCAAATCGTCATCGTAAGGCTACCTAATCACCACGTTTCTTTGTGTCGGCACCATAGCAGCATGTCGGAAGTATTATTCGTAAGCCAGCAGAAACAATCTGAATAAATTCTCCCAGTTTTTTTAATACATTAGGTTTTCATTTTTTAATTTAAAATATTTATGGAATGTTGCAGAAATGCTTTCCTATTTCTCATAAAGAAAATCTTTGTTAAATGACAATAATATGTCCTGATGTGTGTTTTTCACTTCTAAGTTTATACAAAAACAACAAAACTATTCCCCTTGCAACTAAATTAACATTTAAAAGTATAACCGTTTTTCCCGTCCTTTACGTAACAAAAATGTGCAGGAGGTATTTTTGAAATCTCCGTTACTAAACTATTCACATGACTGAATATCTTCCGTGTTCAATGTAAATGTACTTTTGCATAAGCTTTTGTTCTGTGTTTAAATTATAAAAATTATTGACAAGACATCTTCCTCCATAGATACAGTTCGGATCTACGATTCACATTAGTTAGGACGGGGATGTCACTCAGTTACGTCACGATTATTCATCTACGAAGAAGGCGGGATGAGCAAACCTTACTCTCTGTTAATCTTGGTACGGAATATTTCATTAATGCCCAGTTTCTCAGTCGACTATCATTCGATATGAGCCCACGCACGTTTTTAATGTTTTCAGGATTTGAGGAGTTTCAAACGAGTCCCTTCTTTCGCGAAAATGCTTGAACCACTCGAAAAGAAACTTCAAGGCTACTGCTTAATCCCCGTGAACTTCTTTTTAGCATTGCATGCGTTTCCGATGTAGATTTTCTCGGTCTAAAGCTGAATTTGATATTGATTCTTTGCTCCATTTTTGCCTGCTAACAGCGTGCTCTTACATCAGCGGCAACGATACACTATTTGTGCCATACACCTGGTAGCACATTACATCGATTCGACGTCGAATTCTTGATTGATCTTTGGTTAATATGAAACGTCAAATATAGATATCCAATTCCACTTTTGTTACGTCTTTTCGACGTTGAATTTTAAACCGATTAAGTCGATATCAAGTCAACCGTAGACGAAGATTCGACCTTCCGAGAGAAACACATACATCGTTGCTACGTAGTGCAGACGTCATTTCTACGTTGATATTACGCAGTTTAGTCATCGATTAGTCCTGATGTAACATCGAATCTACGTTTACTCTACAATTAGATGTTGAAACATGAAATTCTAAACTTTTAATGGTGGCATAAAACGTCGAATGTATTCGTATTTCTTGTACGATTCGCCGTCTACGATTCAGATCTTCTAATTTTTTTTTCTCAACATCCATGTCTTTTTCGGAGCATTCGAAAAGACAAATAATTCTCAAGAATTTCCCAAAATTTTTGGTGATCTGTCAGCATCGCACTAGGCCTATTCGTAATTAGGATATGCGTGCGTACAAATTGTATATCTGAAAAACTAATTCTACTTAAAGGAACGAGACTCCACTCCTTATAAACATACTTAAGCAACAATAAAAAATTTTTTAACTTACCGGCGAAAAAGGAGACATGTAAGAACACTACCTGTCTCCGTTTTCGCCGGTAAGTTTTCATGTCTTACAACAGAAATACTATATTGGCTCTACACTTAGGACATTTAAGATCCGTTTCTCTGAGCATCAATATGCTCAACGCTCGGGCAATACCTCTACTGCCTTTACAGTTGCTGTCAACCAGGGAGGATATATTCCGAACTGGTCTGAAGTGATGATACTCAACTCCAATGTCACCAAACGAACTGTATTTTTCACAGAGAGCCTGTTTATTCTAAAGTACGGTGAAACGTGCTGTAATTTGGAACTTCCGTCATTTGTGCCCAGTCAGTGGAGACGTTTGATTGAACCATTGGAGCGACGGTCTGAAGGTGAGGAATTATTTTGATTTCCATCAATTTTTGAACTTTAACCATATCAAACTGGCATCACCGAAAGGTGAGTCTGGCGACCAGATGTATTGTGGGTCTACCAAATGTGCTTATAATGTAAGCTCCCCAGGTGTCTTGTCGGCACTTTACCTGATGATGGAGCCTAGTGAGCCCCGAAAGATCTTGTCTTTTTTAACTGACTTTTAGACTTGTAAATAAATATGGTTTTAATTTGCAATTTTGAAAGCTGGGGTTTTCATATCGTACGAAGACAGCGTGATACTCAAATGAAAAATGATAGAACTGACTAATACCCCAGCATCCAAAAATTTTGTTTGGCGTAACGGATATAAAGGAACATGCGCGCGATGTTTACAGATCGCATAAAAAACATCGATTATTCGACTTAATGGAACTAAAGGGATAAACTGCGTAAAACCATGTATACTGAAGTTCAATGTAATGGTTCTTCTTGACGTTTCGTCTCATCGATTTTATGCCGAAAACTATGCCTCGAAGTAATATCAACCTGGAAACCAAAATTCGACATCTATTCGACTATACTGTGCTACGTATAGCCCTTTTTCATTGCTCTTTGATAGCTACGGACACGTTCAATGATGCACTTGACTGCGCTTCGTGCAGGTTAACAGTGCTTTTCACAAGCTTTCCTTTTACACGTTAGGACAGCATTCACCTAACTTATTTGACAGACCTTGTTCACATACACTGACGGGAAAAACTCCCAACTCCAAGAAGGCGTTGTGTTAGATAAACGACAGTTGGTAAGCGGTGAGAGTACATCTGTAAGATGACGTCTATGCAAATTTCGCTCTCGGCGCATACGTGTGGCGCTAGTAGCGCCCCTCGGAACATGCAAAGCAGGTTTGCTGTAAATACGCGCTGTAACGTTCGTGAGCGTTAGTTATCGTTGAGATTCGACGTAGTGTGTTGATGTTAGTCAAGAATGCCTTTAAGACGACGAAGAAGCCATTATCAACAGCTCACGGAGTTTGAACGAGGTTGTGTAATAGGGCTACGAGTAGGTGGATTTTCTTTCCGCAATATTGCAGAACGATTTGGCAGGAACGTAGCCACTGTGCATGATTTTTGGCAGCGGTGGTCAAGGGAAGGTACTGCCTCAAGAAGACCGGGTTCCGGCCGGCCACGTGGCACTACTGAGAGGGAAGACCGCCGTGTACGGCGTATGGCCATGGCGCATCGTACCGCGTCTTCAGCAGCAATTCGAGCTGCAGTTGCCACCACAGTGACACAACGAACTGTTACAAATCGGTTACTTGAAGGACAGCTCCTAGCCAGACGCCCTGTAGCGTGCATTCCACTTACTCCAAACCGCTGCCGTTTGTGACGTCAGTGGCGTCAAGCTAGAGCTCATTGGAGGACGGAGTGGAGATCTGTTGTGTTTTCTGATGAAAGTCGGTTCTGCCTGGGTGCCAGTGATGACCGTGTGTTGGTTAGAAGGAGGCCAGGTGAGCGCCTGCAACTAACCTGTCTGCGGCCGAGACACACTGGACCTACACCTGGAGTTATGGTCTGGGGAGCAATTTCCTATGACAGCAGGAGGACTCTCGTGGTTATCCCACGCACCCTGACGTCACAATTGTACGTCGGTCTGATGATTCAACCTGTTGTGCTGCCATTCATGAACAGCATTCCAGGGGGTGTTTTCCAACAGGATAACGCTCGCCCGCATACCGCTGTTGTAACCCAACATGCTCTACCGAGTGTCGACATGTTGCAGTGGCCTGCTAGATCCCCAGATCTTTCACCAATCGAGCACGTATGGGACATCATTGGACAACAACTCCATCGTTACCCCCAAGCAGCATTAACCGTCCCTGTATTGACCGACCAAGTGCAACAGGCGTGGAACTCCATCCCACAAACTGACATCCAGCACCTGTACGACACAATGCATGAACGTTTGCGTGCTTGCAATCAACATTCTAGCGGTTACACCGGTTATTAATGTACCAGCATTTCACATTTAAAATGGCTCTTCTCGCGCTTACAATAAGCTGTGATCTTGAAACCTTAATCGATTAAATATGTTACCTATACAAATGCATTGCCGCCATTTCATTCCTCTACAACTATTTTTTCGTGGTGTTGGGATTTTTTTCCGTCAGTGTATATACATATATATATATATATAATGACAGGAGTGGAAGACATCATGATCAGAGTTAAATCCCTGAAATGGCAATGGGCTGGACATACTGTCAGAAGGACAGATCATCGATGGACAGCCGAAATTTTAGATTGGATTCCAAGGGGCAGGAAAAGACCCAGAAAAAGACCACATGGGAGATGGGTGAATGAAATTCGAAAGTATGCAGGGGTGACA
Source organism: Macrothele yani (assembly GCA_039090855.1). Classification (NCBI taxonomy): domain Eukaryota; kingdom Metazoa; phylum Arthropoda; class Arachnida; order Araneae; family Macrothelidae; genus Macrothele; species Macrothele yani. The sequence goes on from CM076989.1 coordinate 122,121,199, forward strand.
TCGAGGAGACTGGCACAAGACAGACCGTTGTGGAGGAAACTTGGGGAGACCTTCGTCCAGCAGTGGATTGATAATGGTTGACAATGATGATGATGATATATATATATATAAATAAATAAATAAATATATATATATGTAAATATATATGTTAACTACAAGACATTGTGTTATTATTAACTGAAATAATAACACAATGTCTTGTAGTTAACAACGCTTTTATTCGTACTCGTTGCAAGAAGACAGTCAGCTTCAGCACAACACAAAACATGAATTCTGAAAACGACTTCAAAACTAACTTCAACAAATGTTAGTGCGGGTTACAAAAGGACCAAGTACGAGCTTGTAAGGAGAAGAATATTGCTGCAGTTATTGAACAGCAAGCGGACCTAACGTTGATAGTATCTCTGGTACCTAATACACCCAAAACTTAGCGATCCTTGATTTTATCTCTTACTTGACTGAAATCCAGTTTTGCGAGAAAGAATATAAGCACTTCGAAGTTCAGATGTGCTCGGGAAGTCTAAAAAGATATAAACAAAATTTGTATAAGAGTAAGAAAACGGGAACGACAGTTAAATAGGTTGTATTCGCCACAATATATCACTTAAACTTAATATCTTTCATGAGTCAGTATAATTTGAACGAAAGAACAATTGTATTTTTTTCTCTTGGTTGGAGGTGTAACGTCGACCGTATGATCATGAGTATAGGATTATAGAAAGGGAGTGTCTGACTCCAGGTCTCAAACAACCCATAGAAATAGGAAGCTAGGAGATTTCGGCTAAAGTGCCCGATAGGAAAGTGACACGGAAGCGAAGTAGAAAGGCGGAGGAAGACGCCCTTATTTATTACCGGGGGCCAGCATCGTGCCCATCCGACGCACGGCGGATATTTAATGGATCGAGCGTTCGTACCTGCCTGTGGCCATTTCCGTGGCTGTCACGAACGTTGCCCAGTAGGGCACCCGCGGCGCAACTACCACCGTAAACAGCTCGATGGACAATAAGTAGTCGCCCGTCCTTAATTTAGGGTTACTGGTTCCAAGGAAGGGAGGAAGCCCGTTACGTAAGAAAAACACAACATCCATGCAACACCGGGATTCGAACCTGGTCCCATCTCGGACGAATGGAAGAAGCTAGCGTTTAGACCACTGCGCCACCGGGGCGGCCACATGTATTTCAAAACAATTCATGGAATAAATGTGCAGGTGAAATGCATGGAATCTCCGTGAAGATGTTGTGCTTGTCTTACGCTTGGTATTTCGTAAAGGAAGCAATATTACACTTATCGAACGATGAACTGTAGTACCTTCCACCAAATGCAAAATCGTTTTTTTTTCTTCTTTTTAAATGTGGTGGATCACACAATATCTTTTTTTTTTCAGGGTTGCATTATCTAAAAGTTTGGAAACACATGCCGTAAAGTATCTGAAAGTTCGTGTGTAAAACATACAACACAATCGTTTTCTGTTTTGGGGAGCGGATTAATGGTTAACGTCGGCCATCAGTAGTTCAATAGGTCATGGGCAGTAGCCCGCTATAATTTAGAATCACTGTTACCAGGGATGGGGGACAGCCAGTGCAAAAAGACAAACCTACCATCCCATCCTTACCCGAGATTTGAACCTGGACCCATCTTAGACAAATAACTCGAAGCCAAAGCTCCGTAACACATGGTCACTGGTTATTGAATGGTATGTCTTGTCGTGTTCTGATTGTTTTGGTCAAGCACCCAGCAGCAGTACTTTATGGTGGAATGACTTTTTATTTAGATTAATATTGAGAGATACAGGAATAAATCTACTGAAACAAAAATAATAACTCAGTTTAAATCCCTGTGGCGCTTTTCACTACACGCAGGTATATGCTCGGTACTCCTGTGAAGAGTGTTGGAAAGGAATTGTTTTGCAACAGCTTTTCAGGAACTTGGCCACTATGTGAACATTTCTATTTGTGGTGCGCCGAAAATATTGGGCACTATTTGTTTCAGATACATCTGCCGCTAAAAGGTGTAACGTACCTGCCAGAAGGACGCACTCGACATAAAGGCAGATAGGTATCAGAATGAAACGTCCGCGTAGGTCAATTGGTAGAGTGACTTATTCCGGAATGAGGGGATCCGGGTTCGAACCCCGGCGCGGATAAAAATGACGGAGAAATTTACTTCGTTATAAAGGGTTAAATATTATATCATCGCATATCTGAGTTGAATCACAAAATTACTTCTGCGCGGAATTAAGCTCACTATTTTTTTTTTATTGAAGGTTTAACGACCACCGTGAGCAACTCAGTGGGCTATAAGCAGTCGCCCGTCCCTAATTTAGGGTTACTGGTTCCAGGGAAGGGAGAGAGCCAGTGCCGTAAGACAAACACAACATCCATGCCTCACTGGATTCGAACCCAGACCCCTTTCGGCCGAATGATCAGAATCCATCGCTTAGACCACTACGCCACCGGGCGGCTTAAGCTAACTATGAATATTATGATCCCAGCACATCCTTATATCTGTGATACTCATCTTTTATTTAAAGTGGTGTAGATGAATTTTCATGTTTTACATATGTACACTTCTAAAAGTTCAAGTGCAGTGTTTCATTCATTTATTTTATTTTCTTCCTTTTTTTTTTGCGTCGTGTAGGTTCAACTATGCACTAAACTTTTCGAACACTTTTTTCTTGCGATATTATAGTTTTAGAGCCCGGTGGCGTAAATTCTATATGGACATCATTTTACGATGGGACAAAATGAAATGGAACATAGGCTTTTCAAAAGAAACATTACTCTTCTAATCGGAAATGCAAGAAGCACACGTCCTAGAGAAAATCAGTTTGCATTTCGATAAATTAAATAGACACTGCTTTCTTTAAAAAAATGTTTTTCTCCGGTGGAAAAATATATTGGGTTGCAGCGAACGAAATGTCCGGCGCGAACGAGCAGTGGAGACAGGCCTCCACCTCAGCGGAATGGAACCACCCACAGGTGTTGCGGGTATTACGTCACGGAGTTACTATAAATTGCTATCACGTGTGTGAAAAATAGGGTTTAAGCGTGGTTTGTTTTGACGTAATGTGGCTTGCAAGGGAAACATGCAGACGCCAGATTTGAGAGTCATCTTCCTGTATGAATTTAAACTGGGCCAAACTGCTGGAATTGCAGCTGGAAACGTTAACAAAGCATTTGGGGAGAATACAGCCAACGAACGAACCATTCGGCGATGGTTTGTAAAGTTTCGAAGGGGAGATAGAGACCTGCAAATCGAAGCACGTGGTCACCGGCCTGTTGCTGTTTCTGACGATGTTCTGTTGCGTGTGGTTGAGCGAACCCCGGAAAAACGTGCCGTGAGATAGCGGCAGAGGTAGGTGTCCACCACACGACAGATGTTCGGCGTCTGGCTGCGCTGGATAAGGTCAAAAATCTGGACATGGAGCTGCCGCATGGGTTGACAATTGCCAACTAGACTAGGCGTTTGGACGTCTGGCTTCTGCTTGCCAGTAATAAACACGAACCTCTACTGCATTGAATCGTCACCTGCGACGAGAAGTGGGTCCTTTATGATAATCGGAAATAAACTGCCCAATGGTTAAGCAAGGCACAGCCTGCTGGACAGCATCCTAAGCCATCCCTACACACCAAGAAGGTGATGCTCCTTGTCTGGTGGTCCACAGACAGGATAATTCATCGGATGTTCTTGGCAAGAGGCCAGACCATCACTGCAGAACGTTATTGTGCTGAATTACACCAGATGCACCTGACACTGCTACAGAAACAACCGGTATTGGTCATCTGACAGGGTGTTCTTCTGTTCCAGGATAACGTCCGCCTCGTGTCGCACAACGAACGATGCCGACACTAAGTGCCTTGGGCTATGAAGCACACCCTCATCTTGCCTATTTCCCGGGCTTGTCTCCGACAGAATATTATCTGTTTCGTCGACTGGATCACTACCTGTCTGGGAAACAGTTCACGACAGACAACGAGGTTCAACATGCAGTTGATGGTTTCTTCGGGTCCCAGCCAAAAGACTTTTTTGCTCTGGGATCATGGCCTAGCTGGACAGATTGCAACTATGTGTAGATGGCGATTGGGATTATTTTTGCCTAGGTAAGTTGTCCTACTTTTTCGTTCTCGCCGTCCCGGTGTGCTGGTCCTTTGCCGGACATTTCTTTCGCACTAACCCAATAAAATGCACACCTTAAAAAATCACATTTTGCAATCGGAAGTAGGCGTAAATCAGATAGATAAAGGCTTAAAAAACATAATTTTACGACGGGGAACACACGAAATGAACAAAAGCTTTAAAGTCCACTGATTAGTAATTAGCAACTAATGGGGCTGATCCAATTTTAATTATTTGCCGTGGGTGGGCTCAAAGTTTCAAAAAATACACGCCTATTAAGAGAAATTGTCAATTCTGTATTTTCTGTCTATTAAATAGATGTACTGTCAGATGAATAAAACATTTTTACTATTTGAAAATTTATTCCGCTCATGTTTTATAAAATAAATCAGGAATTCAAGGACAGTGAGAGCCATTTTTAGAACAATCAATAATTCACCTCTAAGAAAAACTCAGAAAGTATATATTAATTACATATGTCTAGGATGAGTGAAATGCGTTTTTTCGCGAATTCCCTGCTTTGGTTTCTCTTAAATAGTTTAAGTGTATTTAAGACGTTAATTATTCTGTAGTTTATGCACATCAATTAAGCTCTAACATTGGTTTCTACCTCTCTCTCTCACTTTCTCTTTTTTGTTGTCGTTGTTTGCAATATATGATCTTTTAGCAATAATTTTCGACACGATTCCATTTATTTCATTTTGTTTTACCGAGTTTTTCATCAGTACTCTTACTTACATTTCGGCGTTCAAGTTCATGTTCAAGATTAATTTTACTTGAAAAGCGTGTCTTTCAAAACGAGAAAAAAAGGTTTAAGTCCATTTAATTAGAAATATCGCGAAGTGTTCTGATCTTAATCTCCTTGCTGCTTGAAGATAAGTAAAATCCTTTTAATTACTATAAAAAGGTATTTCCGTTTTTAATGAGACGGAATGCAACAATTATTTTAGCATTACTAAGATATTTGTACTAGAATGCAGCTCATTAGAAAGTAAGGAATTACCGCTTCGTAAAAAGAAAAATGCGTTTTTAATTTTTTTTTTCGAGCCCATTTGAAAACATACAAGTTACTTTGGGGGTATAAAAACAACCCTGAGCAACTGAATGAGCTGTAAGCAGTCGCCCGTCTCTGATTTAGGGACACTGACACCAGGCAAAAAGGGGAGAGCCTGTGCCATAAAACAATCACATCATCCATGCCTCACCGGGATTCTAACCCGGACCCATCAGGGAAGAATGATCAGAAGGCAGCGCTTAGACCACTGGGCGGCCTGTAATGTAGTTCAAGTAGTTACCACGTAAGCAGATGAGGCATTTCATTATGACCGCATCTAGCCTAGAGAAATGAGCGTGCCTGGACACTGAACGGTTGCGCAGGTGAAGTCCATATACAACCAGAAGACCGGCTTTCGGTTCAGCAGAGTGTTCGGGGTCAGAATGGGAAAAGCTGACGATTTATCGGAGTTTGATATAGGACAAATTGTGATGGCATGGCCCCTCGGAACTGCTTTCTCGGAAACGGCACAGCTTGTAGGTTGTTCGCGTGCCGCTGTAGTGAGTACGTATCAAAAGTGGTGCACATATGGCCAAACGACGTACCGGCGTCCAGCCGTGCGTCGTCCGCAGCTCATTGATGCCAGAGGGGAACGGACATTGTCGCTCACTGTTCACGCCGACCGCAGGACCACATTGCGACAAATCACCCGCAGCTACAACAGTGGTGATCAGGGCAATGTGTCACAGCACACAGTTCATCGCAGCCTTCTGAGCATGGGCCTGCATTGCCGAAGACCCAGCCGGGTACCCATGCTCACTGCGCATCATCGACAACGGTGCATGAAATGGGACCAAGATCATCGAGATTGGACCGTGGATGATTGGAAGAAAGTGGCCTGGTCTGACGAATCAAGATTCTTTGCGCATGATGTAGACAGCCGTGAGCGGATACGGCGAGTACCAACAGAGGCTATGGCACCTGAATGTACTGTTGGGCAGAAACAGGCCGGCGGTGGCGGAGTTATGCCGTGGGCGGTGATTTCTTAGAACACTTTAGACCCCATTATCCCAATAGCACAATCCCTGACAGCTGTCAGGTACCTGAACATCGTTGCACACCAAGTTCACGCATTCATGGCAACTGTGTTTCCTGCTAATGATGGCCATTACCAACAGGTTAGTGCGCCATGCCACACTGCCAGAATCGTCGAGGAGTGGTTCGAGGAACATGCTTGTGACTTTCGGTTAATGCTCTGGCCTGCAAATTCACCTGACATGAACCCAATCGAACATTACCGGTTCGATTCGGAAAAGCGGCTTCGCGCTGAATCACCACTACTCCGAAATATGCGGGAACGGGAGGTTTTGCTGTTGACATTATGGTACCAGATACCCCAGGATACCTATTGCCACCTCATCGAATCGATGCATCGGCGTACTTTGAGCCGCTTTTGCACCGTGCCTCTGTACAATGAGGAGTACCTATAGAAACAAGCAATAGTAATTTATTTGTAATGGAATGTTTTTGCTAAAGTAGTAAAGAAATATACAAACTTTAATTACCTTGTATGCATTAAATTACATACTGTACATATTTTTAATTATATGTATGTACGTACATACTCCATTATTTTTATCCCCCGATATTTATAAGTTATTTCTTTTATACATCTTAATAAAATACTGTCATTTTCTTTAAGAAATAACGTACGTACATTCGCATTACATATCTTTAATTTTAAAGTACTGTATAATTAAAACAATTATTTAGTTTGGTTTTGATGGAGCCTGTTTACATAGGACAAATTGTGAAATAGTTCATACATATTCATTAGGTTTTGAAGTACGATGTATGTACAGTCTGTTTTCGTTTTTCCATGGCGTCTTTAGTTATAACAGTATTCATAAGATTTACACAGCTGCTAATTTCTTCAGTATAAAGTCCTCGCGATTCTGTAAATAGTGTCTAACTTTCTGTAAACATTTAATTGCATTTACTGGAGAAACATCAAAATAAACGTTTAGGTTTTCCGTCTCATCTTCATTGGGTGAATTCTCATTTTCTTTAGACAAGGCTTTTTTTGGCGGTACTTAGAGTAACTTTTGTTCATTTGTGGGCATAACATGGTAGCTAAATCGTTCAGAATTTTAAAGAGGGGAAGAAATTTGCTACGTGTAAAGCTTTGCTTGAGCATTTTTTCCAAGAAGTTTACTTTGTAACAAGGTGTTTTTCGCTCCAAAATATTATGATATAACCTTTTATATTTCTTAGTACACATAAATACAATAAACCAACAAAGTTCATGTTTCTTTTTTGCGTTGTAACGTGCTTTTTGTACACTCATCGTAAAAAAAATAGTCGTACACAGAAGAACGTGTCGCATTGTAATGCTATTCGGGATGAAGGTTACCAGGAACAATAAATGGTTAAACATTTATTGCGCTACACAACAATAAGTAGTGTCTCTCAGTATGGTGTTGGGCTGCCATGTTTGCTCATACAACATGCCAGATGTCTCGGCATGGATAGGTTCTTAATGGTGTCCTGCGATAAGCCATCCCATGCAACTTTAATCTTCTCACGCAGTTCTTGCAGACGGTGCGGTAGGGATGAAGTGTGTATTCCGCGTCGCAACCATCCCACACATTTTCAATCGGCGATAGATCTGGCGATGCGGCTAGAAATAGCAAAGTGTCAGTGCTTTGAAGTCAAGCTCTGGAGACAGCAGCAGTATGCAAAAGAGCGTTGTCCTTAATACAGACATTTAACATGGACCAGGAACATCAAACAAAGATCTTCGCTCTTTCCACGTTTATAAGTGAGTCACGGAAAAATTCTCATTGGCCGCCATCGGGAGTCGAACCCGGGGTCTTTCAGTTACACGCCGGATATGCTTCCGCTACACCACAGCGGCCTCGAATTCCTCCAGACTCACACACGCTAACTACCAAGCCAATTTGGCAGGTTGATTCTTGGAGCCCCGCACAATGCTGGGGATTCACCAAAGATGGTAAGCAGCAACTGAAGAAATAATTAGAAGGCGAATGAATAATTAATACAGACATTTAATGTGGACCAGGAACATCAAACAAAGATCTTCGCTCTTCCCATGTTTATAAGTGAGTCACGGAAAAATTCTCATTGGCCGCCACCGGGAGTCGAACCCAGGTGGCGGCCAATGAGAATTTTTCCGTGACTCACTTATAAACGTGGAAAGAGCGAATATCTTTGTTTGATGAGCGTTGTCCTGTTGGAAAATCGCACCTGAGCGAGCGTTCAGAAAAGTTAGGGCCACTGGTTGCAGGACGTCATTAACGCAACATTGGGATGTCAAAGTGCCTGTAATAAGCACCAAAGGTGATCTGACGTCGTAGACAATTGCACCCCACACCATGACACCAGGCCGTCTGGAGTTGTGACTCTCGACAACAAAGCATTTATCTTTGCTCTGACCACAGACGGATTCGTTGGTCGTCCTCTCCAGGAAAAAGCTGGACTCGTCACTGAAGATCCCCCGCTGCGGTTCTGAGTGGCTGTATGACAGTATGCAACGACACAGGTTGCACCTCTTGGCGACGATGCACTGGTGTTAAGATAGAGCAGTCATCATAAAGGTCTGCGCACGTGTAATCCTACGTCGTGCGGCCGTCTGCCAATGGTGCTGGCACTAATCGGACAATGCATGGAGGACACCACTGCTCCCTGAATATCCGCACTATTGGCTGTTATGTCACTGCGCGCTTGTTGGACAACTCAACGGTCCTATCTATTCGTGGTTCGTATAGGTCACCCAGACCCTTCCTGTCGCTGCTGCGTGCCTTGTTCTATCCACTAGCGTTAACAGCGTTATATGCTGATATCCGCACGACCGGTATGTCGCGTAATACGGCGATAAGATCATCCCGCTTCCCGGAGCCCGACGATGCGACCCCTCTTGAACTCCTCCAACTGCTTGAATTGTTTCTGAACTTTTCTCCGAGGCATACTTCACTTGCAAAATATGCAAGCAACACAGCCGCTTGAGTCAGAATGGCAAGCAAGCTAGTATTTGCCATTTTCTCGTAGGACTTCCGTCCACAGTGAGTAGAGTTTGGGTCCCAGCCACCTACAGCGAGATCGCCTTTTGGGCAGGACATAGAAACGGAAGGAATGAAAGCAAGTCTAGCGACTTTGACAGAACAGCTTGTAGTGAGATTAGAATACAGTAGATGGCGCCACCGTAGAAGTACGATGTTGCACACAGAGGGGTGAGAGAATTTCGGGGGGGGGCGTAGGAAAAGACACCCATTAGGCCGTCACTTAACGTGCTCGTCCGATGTACGGCGGATATTCAGCGATTGTTAGTAAATCACACCATCTCTGAAAGATCAGCCCAGGTTCGAACCTGAGGACCTTGCATTGATAGTCTGACTTGTTAACCCCTAAGCCATCCGCGGCTATGGCAAGCAAGCCCAACGGGGCGACCTTATATAGCCGTTGAGGCACAAAGCTGTGACCCCTTCTTGCTTGTGTCACATGCGCGGCCGTGCGTGATACTTGAATCATCTGCATGTCTCACGATGTCAAACCTACTCCCCAAATTCCATTCCTGTCGGTTGCTTCCTTCTGGGTTCAACTATTTTCTTGACGATGAATGTATATCGTATTTCGTTAAAACGAGTTCTTACTGTATATGCAAGTTATTTACAAATTCAAAAAGTAGGAACTGTACACCAACTTACACTCAAAATGGTATAACTGTACTAAAAATCCGAAAATTCTTGGCGTAGAATAAAGATAAAATTTCCAAGCTTCCGCACATCAACCAGATGGCTTTCTCAAGGAATTTAGACATGGCTTTCTCAAGGAAGGTAGACACTGTCTACCTTCCTTGAGAAAGCCATCTGGTTGATGTGCGGAAGCTTGGAAATTTTTATCTTTATTCTACACCAAGAATTTTCGGATTTTTAGTATAGTTATACTATTTTGAGTCAAGTTATTTACCCTTTGCTTGTTTGTGTTTTATTTATGTTTTTTTTCTTTGTTTCGTGCTGCACAGACTTTCACCTAAGAAGTATAAAATACTATTTTGTGTTACATTTGTATGAAAACTGCACTACTATTTCTAAAGTACTTACAGCTCCCAGTTGCTCAAATTTTTGCATCAACTCAAGCTGAAAAACTAAAGAATTTCCGCTATTTCCAAATCTTTTAACAATCGTACACAAAAAAAGTTACACAAAAAAAGGAGAGAAAAAAATGTAAGAGAGAAAGAATTTTCCTGGATTTTTCGTTGAATACCAGAACTAAAGCATACCCCAGGGAGGAACTATCGGGTTTAGAAAAACAGAAATCACTCAAGAAAAAATCGTTACCTTTCCCTGAATTGATCGCAGTCTTTACCAATTTCTGACAAAAATGCGTGGATATCTTGCCTTAAAACTCGGAGACAGTGAACAGGTGTCAATAAATTTCAGCAACATAACAATACTAATCCTTCTATTCCAGCTAAGTTACTTAAGCGTTTATATTTGCTACAGCTATTTTATCAATCAACATTTAACGAAAATTTAAAAGAAAAACTCTAAGTGCGCGGTTGGAAGATATCTGACGAAAAAAATAAATTGATTTCTTATATTTTTACTTAATTCCTCTCCCTGTAATGAACTTCCATTTCTCGTCTTGGTGTTTAATTAGTGTCTTCATAAAGAAAAAGCTGAAGAGCATGTTCCAGTGTGTTAGTACATATCGAGGGAATATACGCACACACACACACACACACACACACACACACACACAATCTCTGCTCTCCAGTGACGCCATAAAAATACGCATTCATTTTTTATCAAAACTAATTGCTCAGTACAGGGTAGATGTTTTTACCCTGTTCACTTGGTTTTGAGTTCATATAATTTTTTTCTTTTAATGTTCCTGCAAGAGGAATGCTTTATATTATTGGTCATTGAATGCAGACATGCTGCAGCAAATTTCTTCCTACGCGTCTGTTAAAAGGTAAAAAAATCAAGATATCTGTTACGCCGTTGACCTGATCCAAGTATTGATCTATGCGAATCCCTGCTTTCCACTGAACAGATCAGATTCGCCGTCTGCTGATATAAAGAGATATCTGGAAGTAATCTTCTAACATTTCCCAGACGGACTTACTTTCCTTTTCGTAATAATATTCGCATGTGAAGCGAAAAAGATTTTGCTTTACCTCCAATGCGGAATCCTGCTTTTACGTTTTCCTATATTTGCCGATTTTTTTCTTCGATTTCCATTCCGGTTCGTAATATATGGCTTTCATGTTTTGTGGCCACATATGAGAACAAAATTGCCTAAGATTCACCTGAACGTTAAACTCAAACCCGTAAGAATAAATAATTGATCGTTTACAAAATCATCTTTGTACCATCATTCTTAATTTCAATTTACTGAGATATAAAAACTTTTGGTACTGAAGAATAATTAATTAAAAACCAATACATGGTCAAATGGATCTCACGAAATTTCATTTAAAACAAAACAAACAATCAATTATTGGATGTAATATATAATTATTTCAACAATGTTTGCAAATTTATTACGCAAATAGCAAGAATTTTAAGTCTTTCACTTTAAGTACTGAATTGAGTAGGACTCGGTAGGAAATTGATTTTAATGAAATCTTTCGTCTTAGGAAACCTATAAGTGTCTTGGAAAAAGTGGGTTGGTGTAACTTTAATCGTAACAAAATTGGATTTTGAAAACCATACTGTCAGAAGCGCATACATAGTGATAAATGGATGTATTAGGTGTACAAATAAATTTCAAAGCGTTTTTAATGTGACATGTACCTCTAATTTACATATAAAACATTCCCTTGCGTTGTTGTCATGTGACCGTAACTGGTCCAGAGTATAAAATGTGACATAGAAGTTTGTCCAACAGTCAAACGCACTTGCACATGGGCAGGTGAAAGATGGCAAGCGATACTGCATTTATTCGACACTGCATTCGTTACGAATTTTATCAAGGAAAATGTGCTGCAAAAGTATGGGCATCGATCTGTTCTGTTCTGGGGGAGAATATTGTATCGAAAAGCACGTGTGAGTTTTAGTTTAGACTGTTTAAACCGGGTGATTTTGATGTTAGCGATCGAGATCATAGTGGCGCCCCGCAGAAGGTTGTACATGAGGAACTGCTAGGATTATTGGATGAAGATTCATGTCAAACGCAAAAGGAACTAGCTGAACAACTGGGGGTAACTCAACAAACCATTTCCAATCGTTTACGCGACATGAGAAAGACTCAGAAGGAAGGAAAATGGGTGTCACATGCACTGAGCCAGAGGAACAAGGATGAGCGTGTCATGAAGTGTTTGAATCTGTTGAAGAAACAACACAGAAAGTCTTTCCTGTGGAAAATAGTTACGGGTGATGAAAAGTGGGTATGGTACGACAATTCCAAACGCAGAAAACACTTAGTAGACATCGGTGAAGCAACGACTTCGACACCGAAATGAAGTATTAACTCCAAGAAAGTTCTGCTGTGCATCTGGTGGGATATGAAGGGTGAGCTCTATTATGAGTTATTGGAACAGGGTCAAGCTGCTGATCGTTTCAAGCATCTATTGCTGCGATTGAACCAGAAAATCTCTCGGAAACCTTCATTCATAGGCAAAGGATTGCGTCCCGTGAGATTACTGCATGACAACGCTAGGCCGCATGTCGCGAAATCGGTCAAGGAAACGTTATTGACGCTTGGCTGGGAAGTTTTGGAGCACCCGGCGTGTAGTCCCAACATAGCCCCTTTAGACTATCATTTGTTCCGATCGATGTGACACGGTTTGTCTGCTGTACTGTTCCGGACATATGACGAAGGACAAAATTGGTTGATGACTTCATCGCGCCACACGACGAAGTATTCTTCATGGCTGGAATCCGTCAGCTGCTCGACCGATAGCGGAAGGTGATACATAATGACGGCGCATATTTTGATTCGTAAATGTATTGCTGCTTTCTCTCAAATTACATGTCGCGTTGTCTTTAAACGCTTTAAAACTTATTTGTACGCCTAATATATGGTTGTGCTTCCTAGTGTAAGAACTGCTGATCTGCAGATAAAATGATGGGTTGTGATGTACACCTTTGTGCGTGAAAATTGCAACACCATGAAGGACTGCTTGCATAAGCTTGAAACTTACGATATTAGATAAGCAGTGTACAGCACAGCCCATCATGTACAACAGGGTGGGATACGTAAATGATTAAAATATCAGTGAAAATGGGAAGTGCGCTTTCGGACCAGCGCCTTCTGAACTGTTCGGTCTTTGATGTAAAGAACTGGCTCAAACGAGATGTTGAAATCAGTGAAGAGCCGACATTGAGTCGAAAGGGTGTTTCTTGTGTCTCACTATGCCCCGTCGCCGAAGAATGTTGCATTATGAACAGCTGATGGACTTTGAGCGATGAAGGATTCTTGGGTATAAAGAGCTGGCTCAAACGAGATGTTGCAATCAGTGAAGAGCTGACATTGAGTCGAAAAAGTGTTTCTTGTGTCTCGCTATGCCCCGTCGCCGAAGAATGTTGCATTATGAACAGCTGATGGACTTTGAGCGATGAAGGATTCTTGGGTATAAAGAGCTGGCTCAAACGAGATGTTGCAATCAGTGGAGAACCGACATTGAGTCGAAAGGGTGTTTCTTGTGTCTCACTATGCCCCGTCGCCGAAGAATGTTGCATTACGAACACCTGACGGACTTTGAGCAAGGAAGGATTCTTGGGTATAAAGAGCTGGCTCAAACGAGATGTTGCAATCAGTGGAGAGCCGACATTGAGTCGAAAGGGCGTCTCTTGTGTCTCGCTACGCCCGTCGCCGAAGAAGATCGCATTATGAACACCTGACGGAATTTAAACAAGGGTGGATTGTTGGGATGAGAGAAGCTCTAATTTCGTACTGTGAAATCGCCACTCCTACGGGACGAGATGATGAGAACATCTCGTCCCAGAAAGTTCTGCTATTAACTCCAAGAAATGATGAGAACATCTCGTCCCGTACATGTGGCAAATCACAGTGATGCGAACGTGACATCAGTGGACAGATGAGCCTCGGAGGCACAGAAGTACGGGAAATGTACCGCAAATTCGCACGACTGCACGGAATGGCAAGTACCTGTTCCGCGTGGCAGTGACCGACTGCACAGCGACATTCACGGTGTTAGCTCTGCAGTGGAGCACTGTCACAGGGCGGGCTTTGTCCTCTAGTTCAGTTCGACGTCGTCTGCTTAACAGAAGACTGTCCACTAGCAGCCCATTTCTGCACATTCCTTTGACCCTCAACCACAGACGCTTCAAGCAGCAACGGTGTCTCAAACACAAACATTGATGCGCTGAATAGCAACAGGTCGTGTTTTCTAACGAGTCACGATTCAACTTGATGCACAGTAATGCTCTCATATGTGTTTGAATACATCGGGCTGAACGGCGGCCCTCAGCGTCTTGTCGACACAATGCTAAGCGTCGTAGCTAGGGGCGCCATTAGGTTCGATTTTTGCCTGATACCAATTGAGGGAACCCTCAACTGCCAGCGATACCTCAGGGATGTTTTCGAGGCAAACGTGATGCCTAATATTCCAGTAGGACAAAATGTTCAAGATTGTTTCCCTGCAAGGCAGATACCGCTTTTTCCCTGCACTGCAGATACCACTTCTTTACTGAACGCCAGATACCGGTTCTTCCATGCACGGCAGATGCCACTTCTTTACTGAACGGCAAGTACCGGTTCCTCCCTGCACGGCAGATACCGCTTATTCCCTGCACTGCAGATACCACTTCTTTACTGAACGGCAGATACCGGTTCTTCCTTGCACGGCAGATACCACTTCTGCCTTGGTCTGCACGTTCGCCAGATATGTCCCCGACGGAACATGTCTGGGACATGGTAGCTAAGCGACTGGTCGGTCAAGCGCCTCCGCCAGTAAATACCAAATAAACTCCGGTCTCGCACAAAAGCACCTTAATGTCACATCTGAGCTCCTGGTAGTTCATCTCTACGTGGCAACGCTGGCAACAAGTCCAAAACGTAAACAAGACGGATAAAACGACAAAGCTCTGTGTGTGTGAAGTGTGAGAGGTCATGAGATACCAGGGTAAGTGAAATTTTAGTCCCATTTACAGCTGAAAGGTTTAGAGATACAAGAAAGCAATACAAGCGCACTTCATTCTACATAGAACGGGATGTTGCTTTCTATAGTCTTTTAAAAATTTTCCACCTCAGCCAAGATCCCACAGCAGCAACACTCAGGTAGTTTCAAAGAGAAAAACGATCTGATGCCAAATTCCATATTCACCCTGAAGTGAAGTGCCGTCCTTTTAAGAAACACGCCACGGAGCCAAACAGGTGGTAGTCTGAGGGAGCAAGATTCAATCCGTATGGAGGATGTAGTAGGATCTCAACCCTTCCAAATTCCTTCAGTTTTCGGGGGATGCTCTGGAGATGTGACTTCGCCCATCGTTGGTCGCTACACGTTGAACAACTCCAGTAGCCGCGCGTAAGAATTTTTTTGTCTCACACTAACTTATGCCGCTGTGTTCAGTAGTCTACTCAATGATAACACTTCAGAATTCTTTTTTTGCAAGAAATATAGTTAATATACATAGTTATAAATCAAATTAGGCGAAAAAAGCACTCGTATCATCGCTTTATCTATACAAACACAAAACACAAACGCCAGTGGTCGCTTGATGAGCGAAATGTTCACAGGAAGCACATGGAAACAAAGAGCAGACTGTTTGAAAGTCAAATACGCGCTAATCCTTATCGAAACTGGTAACATATTATTGAGAAGATTCTAAAAGTCAGCTGGAGCGGACGTTCATTTGAAAGTGCCCACAGGCTCACTTTCAAATAAACGGCGCGATTTTTATACGAATCGTGAGAGGAGTGCTGATCTCGCGCGACGAACGATGGGTTAAAAACTAGGAGTTATCCACATGCAACAACGAGCAGTTAGTATTTGATGAGCGCCGGATAGCTTTGGTGCAGAGCATCATGGAGATGCTATAGTTGTTCGGTATGGCGGTTCCCGTCCACAGACTGGTCTTCTGGCAGTAGTTCTCCGTGCACATGTTCTTCACAATTCCACCAAATGCGCAACATGACTTTCTCCTCAAACCGACATCCTTGTACCTGTATTTCCTAGAGCGGTCTCAGCCTTTTGTTTTCAATAGATGAGCCAAGATAGCGTAGGAATATCCACTTTTCATCACATACGACGATACGACGCCAAAATCTCACGTCTCGTGGTTTAACAGCAATCTGCGACAGAGCGCGACACGTTTTTCCGTCTGCTGGGGTATCAATGCATGGGAAACCATTCAGTGACTCACGGAGGAAAAACAGAGCTGGTGAAGAATACGAAAAATAGTGGATTGTGAAGAGCATACCTTAGCTACCAATTGTCCTGTACTGGTAACAGGGTTCTCTGTCACAGCTTCCACGGGGGTGTCAATGTTTGGGTTTCTTTGGACATTGTGATCTCGACTTATCTTCAAGACAGCTATCACTAGCTTTGAAAAGCAGAAACCACTTTGGGAAGACCCTACCTCAACTGCTAATTGCCCTGTAATCAGTGGCGGCTCGTGGTTAAAAACATAGGTGAAGAGCTACAAGAGCAATATGAAAATATATCTACTGTCTTCAATGAAAATCACTATATGAGGACTAACCTATTTTTTGTATATTAGATCAATTCTTCTTTCTTTTAAAGCTGCAAATTTTTCGATTATGTCGTCATAGAATGGTTGTTTCTTCCTAAGCATCAATAAAATATCTTTCTGAATAGATATATTTGCCAAAGAAGCAAGTCTGTCTTGAGAAATGGTGTTTCTTGAGTAAGTTTGTACTCTTTTAAGGCAAGAAGAACTTCTTTCTACTGACACACTTGTAGATGGAATATTTAAAATGAGGGCAACCAATTTATAAGATTCTGTAAAAATGTCTTTCTCTTTACAAAGCACTCGAAGAAGTTCTTCAGTCGATATATTCCTTAATTTTTCGTTGGCATATACAAGACAATTCATTTTTAAGGCGCTGGAGTTTAGTAAATATTTTTCCGTAAAAATGTTGTAGATTTTCAAAAGCGTGAGAGGGAAAGCTTGAATCAAATTGTTCGAATTTGGTTGTGTCAGCAAGACAAACAAATTGAAGTTTTTTACAGTCTTGAAATCTTATATCCATTTCCATAAGAATGTGGTCTAAAATTTCAAATTACAATTGTTTATAATTTTGAAAAATTGTTTCTTGTGTAAAATCAGCATATTCCCGTTTAGATCTGCTTATTTCTGTGATTTTGCTAGCTTTTCCAAACAGTGTTTCAAATACTTCATCGTTCCTTTTATGACTCAAAATTTCACGAGTTTTTTGAATTTGAGTTACCCAGTAGTTTATGTCTAGTGATTTTTTCTGCAAAATTTCAAATAATAGATCGGTGGGGCCAAAAATTTCATTAAATACTATTGCCAAAAATGTAAATTCAAAAGTGTTCATATCATTTAAAAATTACTTGGCAAGTTGAATTGGTTTTTTGTCTGATTGCTCACTATTTGTCAGAAATTCGAATACTTCCTTCAATTTATCCCAATCTTCAACAATTACACTTACTAACTTCGAAGTGGAGGACCATCGAGTTTCTGCTATGGTTGGTATGCGTCTTGCGGTTGTAGATGTGAGTGTATAAGATCGCTTCACTGAGTGGTGAAAAAACGAAGAAATTCCAGTGAGGCTTGCATAAAATACACGATACTTTGAAATTTTAGAAAAACTCTGCTGTAATACAAGGTTCAAACGATGTGCTAAGCAATGAACAAAAAGAGCTTGAGAAGCGTTATCCTTGATTTTTTTCTGGAGCCCATTCAAGTGCCCAGACATTACACTTGCCCCATCGTAGCATTGTCCTATTAATTTGTGTTGATAATCGAATTGTTCCAAAATTTTGTCTAAAGCTTCTGACGTTCCATCTCCACTCACGTCGTAGAAGCCCAAAAATCGCTTAGCCAATACACCTTCCGAATCAACAAATATTATTATTAAAGAGCACTGAGAAGTCTGATTTATGTCTGTGGTGTCATCTACTTGAATAGAAAATCATTGAACTTCATTTATTTCATTTTTAACGTGATCATTTATATATTCAGAAATACATTCAATTAATTCATTTTGAATAGTTTTTGAGTCACCTGTATAGACATTTTTTATCTTTTCGTATTGATTTTGAATTTCTAAAATACTTCTTGATATCAACAATAAAAGTAATTCCTTGAAATTTCCACGATTTATCGAGTCCATGCTTTCGTCATGGCCACGGAATGCTAGTTCTTGTTTGCTTGAATATAATACTGCATCAATCACTGTCTGCAGGAAAAGTCTATTTAAACGATCGTTTTCGTTGAAATGTATTTTCAAAAGCCTAGCATTCTCCCTCAGGGCATCGGCAATGGTGTTCTGATTTTTTTCAAAATTCCTCAGCATTAACTCGCATTTCAGGTGTTCGCTAGAATCACCATGTTTATGAAGTGAGAGTGTTATATTTAATAAATCTGAGAATCCGTCTTTATTCCACGCCGAATGTTTATTACTAAAAAGTAAGCAGGGCCAACAAAATAATTTTTGTAACACAGAAGTACTACAAAGCCATTTATATTCAGTAAACCAACAATTTTTAAAATTAATATTTTAGGATTTACCGCTCTTCTTGATTTCTTTTTTGGCAACAATTTTCAGTGAATCCGTCGGTCGTCCTTGAAGTAAAATGTCTTTTTTATCTTCATCTTTCCCCCGATTAAATGGAGTTTGTAATAAATTACAAACAATGTCGTTCACAGGATACATACTTTAATTAAAACTATCACTAACTGTTAAACTGTACACGAAACTACAGTAAAAGCTAAACCTTTTGACAAATAATCACAAAGCACGAAAAAACAAATCACTTTCGGAAAGCATGTACCACAACACTGCAAGATACCCTGGGTAAAACATAACGTTTCTCCGTGATCTCTTTCGAAGGTCACGATTCCATCTACAGAGCTTCGGAGCCGAAAGATAAAATACTTCACTTGCGAGCCAGATAGGGGAGGTTGACGTCACGGTTACCATAGCAACTCGGTCGACAGCTGCAGACTTCCGAGGGTTTTCATTTCGGCTCTTCACTTGCACTGTTTTGCGTATGAGGACTTGTTTTCCGTCTTGAACGCGCTATGTGAATTGATATCTAATCAACATTTTGAGTATTTTGTAACACAATAGAGACAAAAAATAATATATTATACAATATACTGAATAAAACTTTATTTTAAGTAAAATAGATGAAGAGGCACTTCACCTACTTCACCTGAAAAGCCGCCACTGCCTGTAATGGCACCAGGGTTATCTGTCCCAGTTTCAACGAGGGTGTCAATTTTTGGGTTTCTTTGGACGTTCTGGTCTCGACTTATCTTCAAGATTGCTACCCCTAGCCTTGAAAAGCAGGAACGATTTTGCGAAGCCCTACCTCAGCTGCCAAATTTTCCTGTACTGGCACCAGAGTTATGTGTCACAGTTTCGACGAGGGTGTCAATTTTGGGGTTTCTTTGATCTCGACTTACCTTCAAGACAGCTAACCCTAGCCTTGAAAAGCAGGAACGATTTTGCGAAGCCCTACCTCAGCTGCCAAATTTTCCTGTACTGGTACCAGAGTTATGTGTCACAGTTTCGACGAGGGTGTCAATTTTGGGGTTTCTTTGATCTCGACTTACCTTCAAGACAGCTAACCCTAGCCTTGAAAAGCAGGTACCATTTTGCAAAGCCCTACCTCAGCTGCTAATTGTTCCTGTACTGGCACAAGGGTTATCCGTCGCAGTTTCGACGAGAGTGTCAATTTTTGGGTTTCTTTAGACGTTCTGATCTCGACTTATCTTCAAGACTTCTATCCCCAGCATTGAAACGTAGGAACCGTTTTGGGAAGACCCTACCTCAGCTGGCAATTGTCCTGTACTTATGGCTGTTATGCAATTGTCTGCCAATTATCCTGTACTTATGTCTTCAGCTGCCAATTGTCCTGTACTTATATCTTCAGCTGCCAATTGTCTGTTATCTGTCACAGTTTCGACGAGTGTGTCAATTTTTGGGTTTCGTTGGACGTCCTGAGATCTGCTTGTCTTCAAGACTTTTATCCCCAGCATTGAAACACAGGAACCGTTTTGGGAAGACCCTACCTCAGCTGCCAATTGTCCTGTACTGGTACCAGGGTTATCTGTCACAGCTACGACGAGTGTGTCACTTTTAGGGTTTCGTTGGACGTCCTGATCTCGGATTGGCTTCAAAACTGGTATCTCCAGAATTGAAACGCAGGGACCGTTTTCATACAGTGCTGTTGTCCACTGTTTCCTCGCCTTCAAAAACACAATTTCTCCCTCTCCTTCTGTGTCTTTTAAAACATTTTTCCGATAATGGCGGAGTAAGTTGCTTTCCCAACCAAGCTACACCGACGGAATGTATATCTGCAAATTTGTCGTTTTGGTATGTGTTTTACCTCTCTAGTACTTCACACCATCTCCTGTTTTTATTTCTTTTTTTAAAGCAAAGAACGAACTTTTATTAATTCCAGACGATGTGTGGAACAAATATCACACATTGTTTTTGAAGAAACAAACAGTCAGTACTTCCATTTTTACGTTCGTGCGCCAATGTGAAAACACAAGTTTGTCCATGACGGGGATCGAACCCGTTTCCCTTCACTCCGGAGTAATTTGCTCTCCCAACTAAGCTACACGGACGGAATATAACGCTGCGGATATGTCGTCTTGACACGTGACTCACCTCTGTAGTACGTCACACATAATATCGTCTCTAAAACCGTATCTATCTCGTTGGGCAGTAGGAAAGAAAATTCGCGACTTAAGGATCGTATGAAAATAAAATAATACCAACACAAGAAAAACTATTAACTCATTACCTTAAGTTGTGATACAAAACAATGCGGCAGACTTTCTACGTAAAAGCCACGGTTTCTTTCTCTTCCTTTTCTTTATTCTTTTATTTTAAATTTAAGGCTGGACCAAAATGTTTATTAAGATTTCTTAGGAAACTGTTGATCATAAGTATATTTGAAACTTCGAAACAGTGATTAAAATCTATAAAAGGATAAAAGGCAAGGAAGCGTGCCTTTGAAATGTTTCCCGTTCGTCATTAGGAATTTTACAAGACTTAGGAGGAGCAGTCAGTTTAGGAACAAGCACTCAAACTATAATGAGATGTGACGCTGGAGACGGAAGTTCCTGAAGAAAATTAGGTTCCGCTGAGGGGAGGAGAAAGCGCTTAATCGTCGTTGTTTCACTTGGGGTTTGAAAATAAAGTACCTGCAATTCACGATATTCTCCAAATGATTAAACTTTATCAGTCAGCTCTCGAGGGAACATATCGAAAGCACAAGGTAAATAGCGTTACATTTTCTTTCCGTCATTTCTCTAAAAGAGCACGGAATGAAGCGACTAAATTTCGAGGAGTCTCATTATACGATTCAGTTTCGGCTATATCATGCCTCACTTATATGAAATTTTTACCAGTAGCTAAACTTAAAGTTCATGATAAGTCGGTGCTCTCTATTAAGGATCTTAACAAATACAGGGCGAGACAAAATTCTCTGAGCGCCTGACATACGAACATAAGAAATGATAATAACAAATCCTTGTCTCACTCCCTTTCCAACTCTTAGTTGGGCTGTATCCTCAAATATCCGAACCTTTGCACTTGTATTTTCATAGAGTTTTTAATAATGCTAATGTACGCATCTTCAATACCGCAGGATTTCAAAGTCATTGTTACTGTTGATGGTTTCACGGAATCGAAGGCATTTTCACACCATATCTCTCAAGCTCTTTAACGCCACATTGCAAAATGTCTTTCAATCATTGAACTGGAAAATCAAAGGGCTAAAGATTAATAAAGATTACTTAATCGAAAGATGTTTCTGGAATAAGGTCAATATTTCCACTGTTCCTTTCCTCACTCAGAGAGAGTTTGATCATCGCAATTATAATACAGGGTGTTTTACTAGGTGGATCTCTCAAAGGAACAATCATATTTGACAATACACTCTACTTAGAAATATGACGTGTGGTTTACGACGTACCTTACTTCAAGGGAATGTAGTTCCGTTCAAATTAAATGCTGGAAATGTCCTCTATTGACATCCAAACACACTCGAACGCGACACTGCATATTATCGAAGGTCTTCCGCAGCATGTCCTCATCAATAGTCCGGATTGCTGCACTGACAATGCTTTCTAAGTCATCTAACGTTCGAGGCTTATCTGTAAGCAGGACACTTTAAATAACACTTATGGAAACATCGGGAGGAGTCATATCGGGTGAATAAGCTTGCCACAGATCTTTGGAGATCACTCGCTCACCGAAGAAAGAGAAAATTTCACTCATGCTCACAGAGGATGTGTGGCATGTCACTCCATTCTGTTGAAAGTACCTCGTTGTAAAATCGATATCGGTTAATTGGTCCATAAATTGTCTGAAAATGTTCACATGCCGAGTTTACTACTCTCCCGAAGAAAATGGATCCAATTATTATGGTTCGGGACACAACACACCAAACACCGACTTTTGCAGGATATAATTGGGTTTTGTATAATTCCTGTGGATTATCTGTAGCACAGATGCAGGAGATTTAGGAATTGAAATACTCGTCCAAATGAAACAATGCTTCGTCAGTGATCAATGTGAAATCCGAAATGTTAGGAATTGAGAGCATAAATACCAGGAAACTTTTCAAGATCTAGTTTTTGTAACTCTTGCACAGCTGTCATACGGTACGGATGGAGCAACGTTGTCTTCGAGAATCATTGGCAGATGGAACCAGAATACCTTGAATAAGTCGTCGTAGTGACTTCTTCGGTGATGCCAGCATCCTGTGCTTCACCTCCTCTATTTGTTCTTCCGCTAAAGCAAGACGTTCCCCACTGTATTGGTTCAAAACACTGCCTGTGGTTACAAATTTCCGCTCTAACTTGGTGACATCGCCAAGTTAGAGAAGGAATCTTGGTGACATCGCCAAGTTAGAGAGGGAATCTTGGTTACATCGCCAAGTTAGAGAGGGAATCTTGGTTACATCGCCAAGTTAGAGAGGGAATCTTGGTTACATCGCCAAGTTAGAGAGGGAATCGCCGCCCCGGTGGCGCAGTGGTCTAAGCGATGGCCTCTGATCATTCGTCCGTAAGGGGTCCGGGTTCGAATCCCGGTGAGGCGTGGATATTGTGTTTGTCTTACGGCACTGGTTCTCTCCCTTCCCTGGAACCAGTGACCCTAAATTAGGGACGGGCGACTGCTTATAGCCCATTGAGTTGCTCACGGTGGTCGTTAAACCTCCAACCAAAAAAAAAAAAAAAAGAAAAAAAAAGAGAGGGAATCTTGGTTACATCGCATAGTTAGAGAGGGAATCTTAGTTACATCGCCAAGTTAGAGAGGGAATCTTGGTTACATCGCCAAGTTAGAGAGGGAATCTTAGTTACATCGCCAAGTTAGAGAGGGAATCTTGGTTACATTGCCAAGTTAGAGAGGAAATTTGAAACCACGGGCAGTGTTTTGAACCAATACAGTGGGGAACGGCTTTCTTTAGCGAATAAAAAATCGAAGAGGTGAAGCACAGGATGCTAGCATCACCGAAGAAGTCACTACGGCAATTTTTACAAGAAACTGGGTATTCTGTTTCCATCTGCCAATGATCCTCGTTTGTCTGGTGCTTTTCTTTCCCCAAACTTCTCTAGGAATTCACGCTGTGTTAGTTTTATTGACTTTGTTATCCAATAAAGCCTCTCCGTAACGGTATACACAGCCATCCTGAACGACATTCAACGACACAGTTAAACACGTAGACTGCTTCCGGGAAGAAGTACTGTGCCCTGCTATCTGGTGGGGGGACGTTCCAATGAGTCGTATCCTTATCAGGAAAATCATCCCCACTCACTTTTGAAGGATAAAACTCACTTGCTAACCAAACGTCACAGTTTCTATGTAGGAAGGGAAGAAATCAATAGTTAGTTCTTTGGTAGGGAGCTACCTAGTGAAGCACCCTGTACAAAAGCATAGCTATATGAAGCATCGTGCAATTGATCAGCAGCTGAAATTACTAATGCTACTGCGATACCGCTGGCACTGTTGTATTCCGGCACTTTGTCGCTCAGGCCCAATCCTTGAGGTTCGTTTTTAGAATGTATGCCCTTATCTGAAAGCTCCTTTCAATAAAATCAGTAAGATTTGCAATCATTTATTAACAACACGCATTATACAATATTCTTTTAGGTACATATTTAGACTTTAATTTATGAATTATATCGCATAGAATGAAAAAGCGATGTCTTTCTGTAACCCTGTTTCCGATTTCTCTCTTGCTTTATTCTTCTTCCGCCACTTCACCCGTGGGTACTTCTTCCTTAGTCAACAACTCGTTAACCAATGTTTTTCCGTACTACCTGCATGCTTCTGGAAGGCTAACCGAATATATCCATGGAGACAATTCTCTTCAAAAGTAAGTGAAGACAATTCTCTTCGAAAATAAGTTAATACAGTTCTCTTTGAAAGTAAATGTATATAGTTATCTTCGAAAGTGAAGACGAAAAGTAAGTAAAAACAATCGAAAGTAAGTAAAGACAATTCTCTTGGAAAATAAGTGAAGACAGTTCTCTCCAAAAGTAAGTGAATATTCTTCGAAAGTAAATGAAGACAATTATGTTGGAAAGTAAAAGAAACAATTATGTTGGAAAGTAAAAGAAACAATTATGTTGGAAAGTAAAAGAAACAATTATGTTGGAAAGTAAAAGAAACAATTATCTTCGAAAGTAAGTAAAAGTAATTATCTTCGAAAGTAAGTAAAAGTAATTATCTTCGAAAGTAAGTAAAAGTAATTCTCTTGGAAAGTAAGTGAAGACGAATTCTCTTGGAAAGTAAGTGAAGACGAATTCTCTTGGAAAGTAAGTGAAGACAATTCTCTTCGAAACTAACTGAAGACAGTTCGTTTCAGAAGTTATGGCAATTCCCTTCGAAAGTAAATAAAGACAACTCTCTTCGAAAGTAAGCGAAAACAATTCCCTCCGAAATTAAAAGAAGACAGTACTCTTCAAAAGTAAGTAAAAACAACTCTTTTGGACAGTAAGTAGAGACAATTCTCTTCGAAAGTTAGTAAAGACAATTCTCTTCGCAAGTAAGCGAAGACAGCTGCCTTCAAAAGTAAGTGAAGACAAATCTCTTCGAAAGTGGAGACAATTCCTTTCGAAAGTGAGTAAAGACAATTCTCTTCGAAAGCAACTGAAGAAAATTATTTTCCAAAGTAAGTGAAGACAGTTCTCTTCAAAAATAAGTGAATACAATTATCTTTGAAACTAAGTGAAGATTCTTTTCGAAATTAAGTGAAAACAATTATTTTGAAAAGTAAGTAAAAGCAATTGTCTTAGGAAGTACGACACAATACGGCTTCCTTAAAAACAGTCTTGCAAAGATGGCAAGCAGCCTTTCTTAAGGGCCAAAACTGACCTTAAATCCGACTTAAACATATACACTGAGTGGCCACTATATTATGACCACCTGACAGTTTTAAGCAAATGCGCTATGGCTGCAGGGTGTTGCCGCCAGAGGGCGAGGCTAGTATAAAAAGGGAAATCTTAGTGCTTGCGACAGTGGTAGAAGTGATTTTTGGGTGACGAAACGGGTAAAAAATGCGATTTGACGGACGTTCAACGTGGGACGATTGTAGGAGCTCGGACCCATGGAGCGAGTGTCACCGAAACCGCCGCATTCGTGAAATGTTCCAAAGCAGCTGTTGGTAAAGTGCTTAAAGACTGGACTGTCAGCCAAAAAACTGGGTCTCTACGTGCAAGGTGTGGTCGTCATCAACTATTGACTGCTCGGGCGGAACGGAGAGTGCCCAGACTTGTAACAGACAACAGAAGGGCAACAGCGCAGCAAATTACAGACCATCTTGATCAAGGATTCCCTCAAATGATCTCTGTACGCACTGTTCGTCTTACACTGCATCGGATGGCATATGGCAGCCGAAGGCCTGTTTGAACACCTTTGCTGTCTGCAGTTAACAAGAGAAAACGTCTCCAGTTCGCATAGGAGCACAATGATTGGACAGTCAATAATTGGAAACAAATTATGTGGTCCGATGAATCACGTTTTCAGTTGCGCCATGCCGATGGCTGAGTGAGGATTTGGCGGAAACAGACCGAAAGCATGGACCCCAAATGCATTGCTACAACCCTTCAAGCTGGTGGAGGCAACGTTATGGATTGGGGAATGTTTTCTTGGCATGCTTTGGTCCCTTTATGTCGTGTTGCTCAATGTCTGACTGGCACATCATATCTGAACTTCGTTTCGGACCAAGTGCATCCTGTCATGTGCATGGTTTATCCCAATGGCGATGGCTACTTTCAACAAGATCCTACCATATTGCTCGTATTGTTCAGGATTGGTTTCAGGAACATGCCGGTGAGTTTACTTTGCTTTGGTGGCCCCCAACAATCTTCAGATCTCAACCCCATTGAGAATTTGTGGGATGAAGTTGAACGAGCCATCAGACAGATGGATCCACAACCCTGCAATCTCACACTTCTGGAAAGTTCTATTCATCAAGCATGGTCTCATATTCCACAAACCACCTATCAACATCTCGTGGAGTCCATGCCACGAAAAATCGGCGCAGTATTAAAGGCAAAAGGTGGCCCAACGAAGTACTGAGGAGGCGGTCATAATAAAGTGGCCACTCAGTTTATAAGAAAAGAACATTCGTACATGTTCATCACTGTAACCCAAACTTGAATAGTATATGAAACAAAACTAAGGCATAAATACTACCTGAATATTAAACGAAGTAATCCTTCAACTGGGATACTCACAGACAAAGTGGTCTCATGGCGTCGGCTCTGAATCTTCTCTGAACCCAGTGGCCCTAAATTACGAAGGAACTACTGCGTATAGTCCTTCGAGCTGCTCATGATGGTTGTTAGACCCAGAAACCAAACAAAAAAATAACTAAAGAGTATATAGGCATCATTATGCCTCCAAAGAAGGCCTCTCTGATATACTGCGGTTTAAGAAGCCATGGTAATGATTACTGTAACACACACACACACACACAGGCAAACACTCGTACTTGCAGACGGGCTCTACGAAATAATCTTTATGTTAATACGAATTTCTAATATTTCACAAGTGATTCATAACGCCTATGTCTCATCCTGTTCCTTCAATAGCGATTCCCTGGATTCCGCAGCATTCGGAAGACTTTTATCCGTCACGTGGTTTATCGGAGTTTTAAATCTATGTCTGTCCTCTCTCTCTGTCTCTCTCTCTCTCTCTCTCTCTTTCTCTCTTAGATGCTCACATTGTGATGAATTTCTCACTCTTGTTTGTCCAGCTTCCGCTGGGGGCTGTTTGGCTGTTTCCCTTAGGGTCGTTAATTAATTTAGGACATTAATCCCTAAGGTAAACACTTTCGTCTTAATAGAAGGGAAGCATGTCTCAGAAGAGGTAGAACAAAGACGCACGAAAACGCTGCATTTTCTCTTACGTCATTCTATTATTTCTTGTGCAATTCTTAGCGACGTATGTGAAAATATAATAGTAACAAGATGAAACTTAATAACATAGCGACAAGGGCGTAGGACGTAAATACTATTTCTGTTGCCCCTTCATGATTGTTTGGATTATTCATTTAAAAGCGTAGCACGCATTCTCCTACTGCGGAGAAATAAGTTAGACATCAGTCGAAAGCGTACCTCTCTTTTAACTACCATGTAGAAACGAAAACGTATATTCAATTCATACTCCTGAGGGGATCCAACGTTAAAAAAAATCAATCGAGAATAAAGGTTTATTCGTTCAGATCTAAATATGAAGGATTTTAGAGTTTCTCTAAAAAATAATTTACCTGACGATTCTTTAGAATGCTTCTCTTTATAATTTCAAGGAATTGCCTGTTTAGACGCATAAATATACACTATCTACCAACAAGTAATTGGTCCTGATACACGTCACGGCCGCCGCCGTTAAATATCGTGTGAAAAACAACAACGCAACCAGTCGCATGCAAGATTCCACGCAGTTCGGAGCTCTCTGATTTCGAGAAAGGTGTAATCGTCGGGTATCACAGAAATGGCCGATCCATATGACATATCCAGAGAGTTGAAGTACACAAAATCGACAGTGGCCTACGTGATTGGCAAGTGGAAGATGAGAGGTGGCTGTCGGAATGTGCCCCGACCCGGCAGACCCACAAAACTGGGAGTTAGAGACCGACGGGTGCTGGCCAGAGAAATTCGGAAGAACCGCACCAAATCGATGAGCCATATCCGCGAAGAGTTTCAACAGGCATCCGGGAGTGCTCTTTCGATGAATACCATCCGTAAGGAAGCCCATCTGCTCGGTTATCATGGACGTGCTGCCGCCCACAAGCCTCTGATCACCAAGTCTAATAGCGCTGTTCGGATAACGTGGTGCAAAGAACGTCGACAGTGGACCGTTGAACAGTGGAAACAGGTTCTCTGGAGCGACGAATCAAGGTTCACCCTCTACCGTTCGGATGGCAGGATCTGGATTTGGCGTCTGCCTGGAGAACGCCTCCTGCCAGAATGTAGTGTGCCAACTATTAAGTTCGGCGGCGGTGGAATTATGCTATGGGGGTGTTTCTCCTGGTATGGCAAGGAACCCTTGGTCGCAATTCCTGGTAGACTCAACGCCGAGACCTACTGCACCATTTTGGAAGACCATGCGCTTCCTACGTTGTGGCAGTTTTACAGGGTGGACCCATGTTACTTTCAGGATGACAATGCCACCTGTCATGTTGCGAGGTCCACCATGGCGTGGTATGGTGACAATGGGGTTAATCGAATGGACTGGACTGCGCAGAGCCCGGACCTTAACCATATCGAGCACCTCTGGGACGAATTGGAGCGTCGACTTAAGGGGTGCCCCCACCGTCCGAAATCGGTGAAGGAACTGACCTGTCTTCTCCAAGCCGAGTGGAATTAAATACCGCTAGCCGTCGTACAACGCCTGGTAGAGAGTATGCCCCGGAGGGTCGCAGCTGTAATCGCCGCTCGTGGAGGCTCCACCAACTATTGAAGGTGAATAAACTTCGTTTTCCTTTGCTATCACAGGTGTCTAAATACCTGTTCGTAGATAGTGTATTTCTAATAGAACAAATTCGCCAGGATTCTGAGTACATATATACTATGTTGACAAAGTATTCGGAAACATGATTTCGCCGATTTTTCATACATATTTTGAATTCATTCGTTGGCATGCCCTTGCGTTGTGCCTGCGAGAGTTCTTTATTAAAATTGTGAACTATGAATAGTGCATTGAGCCACAATACGTCACGTACGACGGAAAGCACGGAATTTCAGCGTGGGAAGGTAACCAGATGCAACATTAGTAACTATTCTGTACGAAACACTGCAAATCATCCTAACCGTTTATGTGGCCGATGTAGTTGAGCTAAATGTGGCCCCAAATTTTCTGCTCTCTCCAAACACAAATGTTGATGGCAGAGTTTTACCAACGCTATATGAAAACAATTCCTTTCTCCCTCTCACCTCAACAGTATTTACCATAAACCTGTCACAACGAGAAGCGCTTTCTTCTAGTTCTTTATTATCATCTCCATGGCGAAAAGCATGATGGGAAAGGAAAAGTTCCCCGTGACATGTACGTCATGCTACTGGGAAGAAACATGAAACTAAAGCATCTCTCTCCTTTCTTAGGTTCTAGGTATTGATTAAAGAATTACAAGCAAATAATTAGTCGGAAATAATTAGTGTCAACCATCCTCCAAAATTATCACTTTGAAGGACAAAGCTAAGGGCACAAGTAACGCTTTCTGATGCGCAGATTCAGTCCTTCCAGCCACGTTCGACCCACTTCTTAGACTGTGAATATAATCGTTTGAGCTGATTTCAGCTTATTTTGCTACTTCCGAGTTAATTCGGTTCATACAGAGCTTTTACACAAAAGGCTGCTATAACTGATGCCAGTAGAATTTAACGGTGCTACAAAGGAAACAAAACACCCACTGGGAAGCCCCTTACAAGAATCGCTGTGACGGGGGACCAACGTCGCAGATTTTATTTTGGTTCTGCAGACAAAAACGATGTCCCCAAACCCCTGTTAAATTCTCTCTCGCAGACTTCCAATCGTGGATGCAAGTTTTTACTATTTCAGAACTTTCTGAAAACGGAAGTTAGAAGGAGTGAAGATTTCTCCGGTAATCATAGTTCTTTCTCTCGCTATGTTCCATCCGTCCTGTGTTGTTACATATCATTTTACCGTATAAATATTTTTCAGCTTGAAAATAGAGGCAAAAATTTCCGAAAACGGAAGTTGGATGGAACAAAGATTTCTACCGTAATCAAAAAATGGAGCTAAAAATTTTTGACAACCGAAGCTGAAAGTAGCGAAGATTTCTCCCGTAGTTTTTTTTTCGAGGTAGAGTGTTATTGTTTAAATATCGTTTAATTACATATTGTAAATGTTTGTATTTAATATTAAATATGGAGAAAAAATTTCCGAAAACGGAGTTAGATTCCTGCCATAATCGCAACTTTTTCTAGCAATGTTCCCTCTTGTAAAATATAATTTTATTATATAAATCTTTGTGTTTAGGCTGAAAATGGAAGCAAAATTCTAGGTAGAGAAGGCAGAGGGTTTTTCATTCTAGACATTATTGCAATAGCTATAGTATTTAGGTTAGACTTTTTATTTAGGTTGAAGCAATATAAAGTTGTTAGTTTCTTTTCTATTTCAATTTCTAACCGCAGATTTATTGTGGTCCCATGTTGTATGTCGAAGATCGATCAGGGACTTTCTGCTATGGGGCTGGGAGGTAATACAAATTTGCACAAATTCACGGATCAGGTCTGAAAACCCCCGCAGAAGAGAACCCGAGAAACATGCATGTTGCCTGCAGCAGCCCAATCTTCCGATTGCTGCAGACACATCTAGCAGAACAAGAACTATCAGCAAAAAGTTGAGTTCCATGGATTTTGATAGTAGAACACGTAAAGCGAGCTTCTTGCAAATGCTCAACGACATTTAGATCAAAACTTTGCTATCGTTCCTTGACCACAGAGCTCTTGAAGAATGTCTGCGGAACGAAGAATCACTCGTCACCCTGCTTCTCTGCGATGGACGTCTTATAAGTCTGGTGATTGCCGGAAGGGCGGTTATTTCAAGACGGCATCTCTCCACCAGTCAGATTTTGTGAAGCTTTCGTAATATGTAGCTTTGGACTATTTCATTTGGATGGAACTTGGTCCATAGATTGTTCTGCAAATGCTCAACGACATTTAGATCAAAACCTTGACCATCGTTGCTTGATCGTAAAAGCTCTTGAAGACCGTTCTAAGTAACGATGAAACACGCATCACCCTGCTTCTCCCCGATGGACGTCCAATGAGTCTGGTGACTGCCAGAAGAACGGTTATTTCAAGACAGCATATCTCCATCTGTCAAGTTTTTTAGAACTTTCGTAGTAGCTTTGGGCTATTTTAGCTGGATGGAACTTAGCCTACAAATTGTTGAACCTGGAGCCATGAAGTCCAAACTCTATCTCGATATTATGGACAGTTCCACTACTACTTCATTATGGCAGCACTTCGGTGTGAACCACAAGTTATTTCAGCATGACTCTTTTCCATGAAATGTTGGACTAACCAGCCCATATTTCCTGACTCCAATCCATTAAAACACTTCTGAAACTAATTTTAACGCCGAAACAGATCTCGACCAGAGAAACATTTCTCGAAATTAGGTTTGTCACTAGCTTTGCAATGAAGATGAAGGAATGTCCTCGTCAGGACATACACACACACTAGCCACTGAATTAGAAACCTTTATGCAGATGTACGGAAACGTCGTTTACGCAGCGTTCATTCAAAATAGGTAATCGCGCGCCTTATGATATAGGCAACTATTTAAGGTTTTTGCTCGTAAGTAATCGTCAGTAGTGTTGATCACAATGGTTAAAACAAAAGATTTTTGGGAGTTCGAGAAACTGCTTACTGTGTCTGCTAGACTTATTGGAGTGACGACTTTGTAAACAGCAGAACTGACTGGTCTCTCAAAAAGTAAAATATCCCGGGTCATTTTTTCAGTGGAAAAATAACCACACTTTTTGTCTTACAAGGGAAACTATCGGACTTCCCGACAACAATCGTCGCGGAACGTTCTGTGGTGGACGAGCATGACACCAAGGTAACAGGTGTGAAATACGGCATTTCGCAATCGCCCGCAACCCGTAGAACATGGCTTATAAAAGTAGGACGCCTACCTGTAATGTATGCAGCCATAAAATGTCAAACAACATGTAAATGTGGGTGTGATGTGATTGGAGTGATACTGCGCATGCCTGGAAGGTGTCCTGCGTTGTGTACGTCAGTGACTGTTAAACGTGAGTAGTGTGAGACAGCGCCCGGGCCTGTTCGTACGCATACAAATACTGTGCTGTGTGTTTTAAAAAAATGGCTTGTAACCCTCATGCTGTAGTACAAATACCGGTGAACGAGGTGACGCAGAAACACCAAGCGGACGACACGGCTCCAACGTACATCGACAGACGAATTGCAAGACAGTTGTATAGCGTTTTGGAGCAACATGTCATTGGAGGCGCTGACATGTCTGTCTTAAGGACAGACATTGTGGTGTGATAGTGACGAAACGTCGGACACGTTATCTGAACATAGTGACACACCGCGTACTCCAGCACACAACGTGCCAAGCAATTCGATTTCCTATAAACATCACTCCCCAAAGTGAAACGGAAAAGTATTCACAATCAGTTTTCCGGAAAAACCATGCAGAGTGCCTATGAACCGTGAAGGTCGCAAAGAAAACCGTTACAGCAGCTGCCCGTAAATACAAGATATCACCAGAAAAAGTACGGCAAATAGTAACGGCTGTTGAGAGTGGTGGTACGATGGAACACAAAACTGCACGCATTCGCCAGCATATGTACACCAATTTCCAAGATGCGCGTAACATGGGACTCTCAATTTACTACTGGCATTTAAAGACGTGGGCGAAGGAAGAAGC
Organism: Macrothele yani; assembly: GCA_039090855.1. Lineage (NCBI taxonomy): Eukaryota > Metazoa > Arthropoda > Arachnida > Araneae > Macrothelidae > Macrothele > Macrothele yani. The sequence continues at coordinate 122,154,404 of CM076989.1, forward strand.
TAATGCAAAGGGTATCCCCAATTTTAAAGCCAGCACATATTTCCTGCACAAATTCAAACGCAGCTATAAAATATCATCACGCAATATCCCGAGGTTCGTTGCCAGGAGGGATGTTACCCTTGACACGGCCGTAAAGAACAGTGCATTGGAGTTTGTACGAGATGTTACAGACTACATTACTGCCAATGCAATTGATGCCGACAAGGTGTTCAATACAGACCAAACTCGATTTGAATACGAACTCACGTCAAACAGGACGCCATCACTGACTGGGGAGAAGACAGCTGAAGCTGTTGTGCAATCCGTTGAATCGACTACTTGTTCCTATACCATTCAGGTGCTTATGTCCATGTCAGGACGTCTTGCAAAGAAACTGTACATCTGCTTTCAGGAAGCGGGTGGTAAGTTTGACAAACGTGTTTCCGAAACAGTACGACGTAACCAATCTCCAAATATAGAATATGACTGCAGCACCAGTGGTAAGACGTCCACAGATCTCGTTTTGTCTTGGATGCATACGGTACTGGACCCAGAACTAATAGGACCTTCCCTTCTCGTACTGGATTCGTGGTCTTGTCAAACCGACGCTAGTGTTTCCAGCAGAAGCCTTAGGTGACACGTACGTACATTTTCACACAAAAATCATACCACCGAAAGCCACCAGCCCCTTGATGTGTATTTCTTTCAACAACACAAACTGTTTGCAGGATGCATGGAAGAGTACAAACGTTTTGATGTGGTGCATGGCGTCAACCTGCAGACAGAATCTTCATTTTCAAGTTGCATTAATTTATAAACACCAGATGTGTGCACCACAGTACCAACCTATGCTTCGCCATGCGTGCAATGCGTCTGGATACTTGCCCCACGAAACGCCTCGTCCGTTCCGTAATGCGTTGGAAATCAATTTTGCTGTGCGTGACATGTGCAACGCTCCGGACTGTGCTGCAATTCCAGTGCCGTCATTATCTACTCGTGGTGCGAGATTCATCTCTGTGTTTGCAGCACTGGCTTCTCTCAACACATTGCCATGACGTGGAGTGAGGTATGTGTATGATATTTGCAACTTAATGGCGTTTTACGTTGTCTCTCTGGACATTTAGGTGACTCATATCTAACAGGTAAATGTTGTTTGACACTTTATGGATGCATACATTACAAGCAGGCGTCCCACTTTTATAAGCCATGTTCTAGCGGTTGCGGGAGATTGCGAAATGCCGTACTTCACACCTGTTACTCTGGTGTCATGCTTGTCTACCACAGAACGCTCTGTGACGATTGTCGTCGAGAGGTCCGATAGTTTCCCTTGTTAGAGGCATGAATGTGGCGCGACGTCAATCTGTCAAGAGCGAGATTGCCGTTGTCTGGGAAGTCTTGTATGACGAAACAAAACTGTGATTCTAACTAAAGGTACTGAATAAAAGTTTCTAATTCAGTGGCCAGTATGTGTTCATTACTGAAGTGTCACATCTACGCAACAACTGACACAAACCGAGCTCCATCCAGATAGAGAAAGAACAGGAGAGACGAACAACGACAGGACCTGCAAGAAACAAAGAGAAAAAGTCACAAAGAAATGCCCCAAAACAAACAACAATTCCAACCAGCTCTTAAATAAAGATGGATCCCCCTCCCCCCGTTCCATTATGGGCATACTTTTTTTTGTCGTAGGATTTACACTCACAGGTAAAGTTTAGACGCAACTAACTATATCCCATAGGAATTTGTGTTTTGGGTATCAGAAACGAAGCTACAGTAGATTCAACCTAGAGACTCAGAAGTCAGATACGACCGAGGACAGTGAGTTCAGAGAAGGAGTGAACACTCAAGAGACGCATATAGCGTATTAAATCCCTTTATGTTTGTGGCTTAGTAAGTACAAAGATTCGCCAAGCTTCCGCTCTCCACTGGGAGGCTTTTTCAAGGCAATGGTAGAAATAAAAATGCAGGGAATTGGAACACGTATGGAACAAAGATGGTTTTTGAAAATAACGTGGGTGACATCACGAGCATATTACACGAATTTTTTATCACGCAATTATGCGGTGTGTCGCGATGTGTTTCCATCTTTTTATAACGCATGCCAAGCTCTTGGTTGTTCAGTAAAAACTGTATCATTGCACGCTCGTCTGCTGGATCAGATTTCGACTGTTTCCCTGATGGCAGTTTATCTAAAGTTCGTGTATGGGGCAATTCTTCTAATACTATTCCATAGAAGAGCGACCGATGAATGCATGACTTCTCTGGCGAGGACTGTATTCTGCATGCCTGGTTGACACTTCCCACATGCTCTATACATCTAGTTTCCGAGGATCGCTTTGTCATTCCGATATATATATCTTTTCCGTTTTGTCAGAATATACCAACGGTATAGCGTACACACCTGCCTTATCTTTCTCACACTGTCTCTCCTTGCAGCTTGATATTATATGTGATAACGGCGTTGGGGACTTAATTGCTATCAATATGTTGCATTTCCGTAATAAATTCTTTAAACGATATGTAAAGCCTAGAACATACAGTTGGGAGTGGCAGACTATGACGTCATCTTTTACTTTCCTCCCTTTTGCTCTCTCCCCTTCTTTCTCTTTCCCTCTGAGGTGCGCTTCCGAAGAGGAAAGAGCAAGAGTGGAGGGAAGAAACAGATCACTTTATGAGTAGCGTGGGACAAATACACAAGGGACTGACTTCTTCGCCTGTAGATCCTGCGCGTGGCGAGTATTCAGATGCTTAGAGCACTTCAGACTTTTATGATCGATTACACGAGCATTTGGTCGGTGGGCGGATGCTCTAACTACTGCATAAGCCAGTCGCACCCATTTGTGAGACATCTCCACCAACCCTCTAGTCTGTTCGAGTTTCGAACGCAATGGACGCCACAGTTCGCCACAGTTTTAAGAGCTTTGGAAAATTACTGTCATTTGTCTGTGCACTAGCCTTATTTTAGTATCACTTTTATATATGATAAAGTTGATCTTTAATCCCTTTTTGAAGTAAGATTTTTCTGTCAGCCGCGGATGTCTTAGTGGTTAGTGATTCAGACTATCGATGCAAGGTCCCCAGGTTCAAGCCTGAGCTGATCTTTCGGAGATGGTGTGATTTACTAACAATCGCTGAATATCCGCCGTGCAACGGACGAGCACGTTAAGTGACGGCCACCAGGCTGGACCCACTGGTTAAATGGGTATCCTTTCCTATGTCCCCCCTGAAATTCTCTCACCCCTCTATGTGCAATATCGTACTTGTACGGTGGCGCCATCTACTGTATTCTAATCTCACTACAAACTGTTCTGTCAAAGTCGCTAGACTTGCTCTCATTCCTTCGGTTTCTGTGTCCTGCCCAAAAGGCGATCTCGCTGTAGGAGGCTGAGACCTAAACTCTACTCACTGTGGACGGAAGTCCTACAAGAAAATGACAAATACCATGTAAGATTTTTCTGCCTTATTGCACCTGAATTTTTATCGGAAAATTTGTCATATGTGTTTGGGCTTTTTCGTTATTGAGTTGCTGAAGCGTCATAATTTAGTGCTTCCCTCACAAGAGGTTTCTGCTGAACTTCTTTTCAATAGTGTCTTATAACTAACTCATAGACTTATTCTATAGTCTACTGAGTTTCCATATAAAATTTCCGCGGTGAAGTTGTTTATGTTGTAGGCAGTTTTATTTGGTCGGTTACATTTTGACTCTGCCAAGCCAGGGAAACCCTGACAAAAATTATGAATCATGCTGTAATTCTCCGGAGTACCAGTTGGGGAGCTCATTGCTCCACCAACCTCGCTCACGAAATTTTTTTCCAACAACCTCTTACGTACAGACCTCAAAGAAAAAAAGAAAAAAAAACGAGAGGGGAACTATAACGTGATATGAAGAAAAATGCTAATTAAGCTAATTAACATGTTAATTAGCTCACTACCTCAAAATTTTTCCATATAAGAGGTATGTCATTTTATGCGCATTCAATTTAGCACATCGAAAAACTCCCAAATCTTAAATATCGTCCAAATCGGATGATTAATAACGAAGTTTTTGCAAATAAAGTTAGAGGGGGCATCCATATATCTACATCTGGAAAACTCACCTGGAATGTTTCCTTCCCTGCAAGAAGAGTGATAATGCTGGAAAGTATCCGCCTTGCGCGAACCTCCGACAAATTGAGTGCAGAGTACAGACGAACAAAGGCCCTTACAGTGATTTGTACGATAACCTTGTCCATCCACAAACGGAATTAATATACTCTCGCCGTTTCCTTTACGACAACTCCATTTATTCGTGCTAATGACTTGAATTATTGTTATAATAAACAGTGTGTATTTTTCTGATAATGGAAAACCTGAATCTGTGCAAGACGAAATTTGTTTTGAATATTCTTGTTTCAGATCATTACACTTTCTCAAGGCACTGGATATTCGTGTATTACTAAAAGGTTGTTTCATAAAAGAAAATTGAAACAGAACCACGACATCCGAATTTTTAGAACGTCTTTTCTAGAAAAAATATGATATTTGTGTTATCGGTTTGTCCGTACGTCCGCCTGTGGATACCACATCTTTGCAACTATTAGTTCGGTTTGAAAAATTCTTCTTGCACTGGGAAGCTTGAAATGTGCCAATGATGATCCTTCATTTCGTTTTATTTTTTTACGATGTGAAATTTCGCCGCTAGAGGGCGTAAAGGCAGATAATATCGAATTCAAAACCTATTTTAGTACATACGTTTGCTTCTAAACATCTAATTGAAAAAAATATTTTACTTTTAGATTCCATTTATGTCGAAAAGCATTTCAGGTATAGTCACATTTTCAAGTTGCGCATAGATTTTACACTAGCAGGCGTAAAAGGAAATTGCATTTCCCCCGATATCTGTACTTCTAAAACTCCGATTTCAGAAATTCTTTCTTCAGTGGATACAGCTCATGATGGAAAATATTTTGCATATATTTCTGATTTTTGGTAAAGAACGGTTTGGCCACCACTGGGCGTAAGTGTTAACTCCTTCTTCTGATGTTTTTGCAGCAGAATCTGAGCTTTTAAAATCTGGATTGAAAAGTTCGTTCGTGGACTGATACCACTCACGTCGATATATTTTTTCGGAATTTTTTCTGCTTAAAATAACGCATGGTTTCTCCGCCAAGGAGCGTAGATGTATATCCTATTTTTGTTAATGTCTTTGCTTCTAAGAGTCCGAATTGAACAATTCCTTTTTTGTTGCATATAGTTTCTGATGCGAAACGTTTTTCATATAATTCCAAAATGTCCGAGTAATTCATAGACTTTCCGCTAGCTTACGTAAAAGTAAATTGCGTTTTCCCAGATATCTGTACTTCTAAAACTCGAATTTGAGAAATTCTTTCTTCAGTGGATATAGCTCTTGATAGGAAATATTTTGCATTTATTTTCTAATTTTTGGTGAATGCAGCAAAATATGAGCTTTTAAAATCTGGATTGAAAAACTTCGTTTGTGGACTGATACCACTCACGTCGATAATGTTTTTCGGAATATTTTCTTCTTAAAATTTTATGTCATATTTTTGTAAAATTTTATGTCCGATATCTCTGCTTCTAGAGTCGGAATTCAAAAATCCCTTTTTGTTGCATGTAGTTTCTGATGCGAAATGTTTTTCATATAATTCCAAAATTTTCAAATAGTTCATAGGCTTTCCGCTAGGGGGCGTAAAAGTAAACTGTGTTTTCCCAGATATCTCTGCTTCTAAAACTTCCATTTGAAAAATTCTTTCTGTATCACATAAAGGTACTGATGGGAAATGTTTTACATATAGTTTCTTGCATTTGGTATAGAATAATTTGGCCACCAGTGGGCGTAAGTATTAATTTCTGCTTCTGATACATTTGCATCTAAATCTGACCTCCTAATACTCGATTGAAAAAATTCTTTCTTAGACCCATTTCGCTCTCTATGGAAAACATTTTCAGAATACTCTCTTTTTACAATAATGTCTAGTTTTTTCGCCAGAAGGCGCAGATGCATATCTTATTTTTGTCAATTGCTCTGCTTCTAAGAGTCCGATTTTTTAATTTTTTCTTTGTTCGAGAGCATATCCTCTGCGAAATGTTTCTCATGTAATTTCAAATTTTTCTTAACGCAGAAGTCTGCCACCAGAAGGTGTATGTTCACATTTCCGTTTACAGCAATATCTGAAGGACTAAAACCCTGATTGAAAAACTTCTTTCTTCGGTCAGATACTACTAAATGTGCAAACTCGGTGAGCGTATTTTCTGACATAAACAATGCAAAATTTCGACGCTAGCGGACTCCAGTGCTTTCATAAATATATCTGCTTTTAAATGTGCGATTTAAAATGTTTGTTCAACATTGGATGCCATTTACCTTGTGAAACACTTTAGGTTAGTATTTGAGGAGGTTTATAGTTCACAGTTCTGTCGCTAGGTGGTGCTTGTGTACTGCTGTTTGCAGCTGTATCTTTGCTCCTAAAAACCCTATTGAGAAATTCCTTTTTCTACTGTATGCTATTCACGACAATAGAGATGTGGAACATTATTCTCTTTAAATAATGCACAGATTTCCCGCTAGGTGGTGTTTTTTTGGCTACGCCTGCTTGTGGGAGACGTATTTGAAAATTTGAAAAGTTATTTTGCCTTAGCACATCTTTTTCCATGAAAAATGTTTTATGCCTACTTTCAACTTTCCTTTTATGCAAAATTCTCGAGCTAGAAGGCGTAGAGTTATATCATGTTTCTTTCTATATTTGTTCTTTTAACTGTTCCATTGGAAAATCTATTTGTCTCCGATATCCTTCTGCTATGAGAAACGTTTTGTGCGCTATTTGTTAATTTCTGTAAATTACGTTTTAGATGGTGTTAGAAGAAATGTAGCTGTTTCTATTTCTGTTTTTTTTATTGATTGTAAAAATCCTGTTGATATTTTCTAACTGGTTGCGTTGACTTTGAATGACTTTGAAAAATAATTATAATTCGCATCAGAAACGGTTCAAACGATGTGCTCATTACAACAGAAAATTCGGTGTCATCATTCCTTTTATTTCAAATATTTGGAAGGCACAAATATAGAAAACGAGGTTATAAATATTAAATATAAATGCAAATACGTATAAAACTCTATGCTGCTTGTTATTGGTTACGTATTACGAGAACCAGCTGAAAAGTCCACTTTCGATCCGGGCACAGCCTCACATGAACACGAAGTCCAAACAGTCCAAATTAGGGCAGAGGCTGGTTTCGGACCGTTCACCTAATGAAATAAACCCGCAAATATATTTTATGCTCTACTCTGATTTGCCGATCCGTGAAAAGGTCCTTTGTCACAATGATTAAAGTCGTCAAATTTTATATATCTGCCAATGAATATATAAGGACTGGCGCTTCTGTTAACCAACTGAATGTATACAGAATGATGTCTATGTGCGTCAAAATACATATGACATGTTTGAAGTCAAGTTTCACTTGCCCAAAACCCACTATTTAAGTAAATTAGGGCATTAGTGCAGTTTAAATGATGTAGATGCTTGAGCCATGCCGTATTTCAAGAATTTCTTTTCTGGCCGTCCGTGGCATTTCGGAATATATAGCACGTCAAAGTGTTCCCAGTTGAACACATTGAGAAAAGGTTGACAACTCATTCGGAACACATCGAGAAAGTAATTCCGTTAAATGTATTCGCAGTGTGCTATAAGAGTGCTCCATGCTTTTGCCGTGAAGTGTCTCGAATGTGTTATGTAAAAATATTAGTATATTTTATCATAAAACATTTTATGGTGGAAAGAGCTTTGATAAAACATGCGGAACAGGTTGATACACATTCGGAACACTTTGGCAACATATGAGGAACGCAATGATCACCCAATTTTTTGAAATGGCTTTCGCAAAATGCTGAAAAAGTGTGCGATCTATTTCAAATGATTTGTTATTTTCCACCTCGAAAACTCACTTTTCATTCATAGTTATCGTGCTTAAGATACGAATTAATGGGAACAGCAATGTCTTGTAATTTAAATTTGCCCCTCTCATATATTAATTCCACGTGTCATCTGAAAACGATATAAATTTTTTTGTTCGAAAGTTTGAACGTTTGTCCCACATTATCGCCCACAGCAGACGCGTATACCACTTTGCACTTTGCTTTGTTGTTCTAGTAACAAGAACCGTTTTTCAACAGCTGCTGGTTTGACGCCATTTCATCTAAATCACCCTGACAGGACGTCAGAGATGCATTACGTCACACGATCAACTCGTTTGAAACAGGAAAGCGTTACGTCAGGAATTTTAGTTCCACTTTGTCGTTCATAAGCGACATATATAATTTTTCATTTAGAACCCTATCGTCTGTCTGTCTGTCTATTAACCCTTTTAATAGCCACTTCTGGCTATAGGTATCTCCCAATTTTTTATTCGGGAGGTAATTGTCTAATTTCCTGCGTTAACCAGACGGCTTGAGAAATGCATTTTTCTGCTACTGCCAGCATGAAGAGAAACAGACAGAGTACATCCGGGACCGACTTGACAGGGAGCCATCTACGCATTGGCTCCTCAAGCTCAGGGAAGCTGTGTTAAAACTCCGAAAAAAACGGAGACTTGTTTGCCGACAGGTTAGAGATTAAAACATCCGACAAGAATTCTGTCGTATGAAATTTAATTTTAAAATTTCCCTTGCGAATCTAAACTGTTTATTTTAGATTGTCAAACGAGTGTCTTTCTCATTTAAGTCTAAAAATTGATAGTTCCAATAAAGTAAGTAACAGTGTGTTTTTATTGTTTCATGCGCATGCTGAAGATACATGATGTGTGTACTTTCTTTTCCCTTAAACTACGAAATTCTCAGAATATAACTAAATTTTTTTCGCAGAGTAAAATTATTGTTTTGGTTAGCAGTTATTGTTTTATTTATATTTGAAGGAGGAATGAAAAAGAAAAGAAAAATGCAATTAGATCCGTTTTAAACTACACTAAATAAGCTTAATGCTCCAAACGCTACTGGTTACGCCTATTTTCTTAACCGGCCGTCGAAAACGTCTAATACCTAAAAAGAAGAATTGCGTGCTGATCAAAGCTACACACGTAGATTCGGCTTCTGTATTGCAGCGAAAGGCAGTTCCGTTTTGTATATTGCAGACAGTTTAAGCAGTATAACTACAACGGAGAATATCAATAAATCGGAACAATAAGCAAATACATTCTGATTACACCATAATTTGATACAGAATGTATACACGAGCAAATCTGTCGTATAAAAAAATCAGGCCCACGGATTCAATCGAGCAGGAAACAATTTCCAGTTTTCATTTGCATGACCACAGTTTTATAACTTGACAAAGCTCTAAAGGTATTTCTGTAAGAAATATACAGAAAACACATTTATACAAAACTTTTGTTTTATGGAACGAACTGTTTATTTTCGTTTTTGAATTAAACAATATACAGGAGTCAGCTATGTAACCAATGGAAAAGATAACTATGTAACTGCAGGAACGACGTCGTAAGTTAAGTTATTTTCGTGCAAAATTATTAACTTAAAATGTTCATCACTAAAGGTTACAATTACATATTGGATTTCCTCAATCCCATGGTTTCCGTCTCGTATTAATACAGCCTCAGTATCCAATAATGTCAAGTAGAAACACTTTCTCCTAAGTGCTTATAAGCATTACGAGATAAACTGTTTTACAGCAAGTAGAGGAAAATATGTTTTTCTATGGATGTATGCTTGCGTTTTCGCTTATATATCAACTATGTTTTATGCTATCCCGCTGTAAATTTCGATTTAGAGGTTTAGAAATATTTCACATCCCATGGACTATTTATCTGATATGTTCATAATTCATTTTTTTCATGATCATATTTCATAATTTATATTCCCTTAATATACCAGTTCTGTTCTTGTATAGAAGCTCATATTATCTGGGCCTCTTTGTGTTTTACTGTTGCAACATCGAATCACTGTATCTGTTCTCGATTAAATGATAAAAATCAAAAACAATTTTCACAGTTCAACATTAGCGGGATCTCTTTTCCGTAGCTCACTGTACACGTATTTATGGTCGATTCGTATGAAATTTGGAATTTAAGGGTTTTATTATGTTCTGAACAGAATGCGCGTAAAATGTCATTTCTCTTATATGGAAAAATTCGGAGATAGAGAGTTAATTAGCATGTTATTTAGCTTAACTACCATGTTTCTTCACATCGCATGATAGTTCAATTTAAGTGCTTTCCAACGGTAAATTACTTGTTTACATGCAACAAACACGGTTCGAATGTTAAGTGGGGTGGCTTTTTTTTTTTTTTTTTTTTTTTTTTTTTAGGTCTGTACATAACCATTCCTCAAATCCAGTACTCTAACGATGGATGATGAGAACACAGGAAAATATGATTCAGAACATAGCACAAATTTGTTTCGCGAACTTTTATCTGATACTTTGTTTCTAAAACTCGTAGAGCAGCATTTTAAAGAAAAATATTATGTGCGTATTACCAATCACGTATTTTATTTGTTATAAGGGTAAAAGTTTTTATAATTCCGAAAAAAATCCTGATTCATCAGATTTTGTCTGTTAAACCGAAATCGATTAAATCAATTTTTTATTATTCAGAGAGCCTATGCGATGCGATGCGTACTGACTTCGCTCTACGTTAGTTCTCTAGATAAGGACATTTTGTTCCACAAAGGATGCTAATAGATTACGTATGAAATCCATAAATTCGTGAAGAGAACAAAATAAAACTTGTCGGTTAATGGGAAAGGTAAACAGAGGTGATTCGCCGCATTCCAAGACTGCTGAGCCTACTTGCTGCAGACTGACGCCCAATATCAGAGAAAAAATCACGCATCGGGCGACAGGGACTCTTTAAGTAGGATCTGGACGTGATCCGTTGTAATCGAAAGACGTACCGAAGGGAAAAGGAGGGGATTAAGCAATAGGTTCCTATGGGAAATACACGAAATGCCGAAGTCTCCGCTTTCTCACAGAGACGTTGCTAGCTACAAAGAAAAAGATTTCAACTAAAAGATAGTGACATCTAGAGAAATTATGTTTGTAATACCTGTTTGTACAGAAGTGTTAAAAGGCACTGGAAAACACAAAATAATCTACTGCCATTAACGACAAGCATTTTCTTTCCTGTGTAACTCAGAATTGGTGTATCATAAAATAACTTTAGCTATTACTTAGTGTGTACCATGTACACCGATTAGCGATTACATTGTGACCATCTCCAGCCTCGAGAAATGAGTGCGCCTGGAGACCGAACAGTGGCGCAGGTGAAGTTTACAGAGCAGTATATATACAACCCGAGGACCGGCTTTCGGACAGTAGAGCGTTCGAAGTCAGAATGACAAAAGCTGCGGATTTATCAGATTTTGATTAAGGACAAATTGTGATGGCACGGTTCCTCGGAACTACGATCTCAGAAACGGCGCAGCTTCTTGTCCTCGTGCCGCTGTGTTGTCCTCGTGCCGCTGTAGTGAGTAGGTATGCAAAGTGGTGCACAGATGGCCAAAAGACAATCGGTCGTCCATCCATGCTTCGTCCGCAGCTCATTGATACCAGCAGGGAGCAGAGACTGTCGCACATTATTCCCAGTGACTGCATGGCCACAGTGCGACAAATCACCCACAGCTAGAACCGTGATGATCTGGGCAATGTGTCAGAGCACACAGTTTATCGCAGCCTTCTGCGAATGGGCCTGTGTAGCCGAAGACCCAGCTGGGTCCTCATGCTCACTGCACGTCATCACCAACAACGCATGAAATGGGCCCAAGATAATCGGGGTTGGACCGAGAATGATTAGAAGAAAGTGGCCTGGTTTGACGAATCAATATTCCTGGTGTATCGCATAGACGGTTGGGCGTATACGGAGACTATGACAGCTGGGTGCACTCTTGGGCGGGAAAAGGCCGGCAGCGACGCCGGTGTTATTCAGCGAGAGATGTTTTCTTGGAACACTTTAGGCCCCATTATCCCAATTGCACAATCTCTGATAGCTGTCATGTATCTGAACATCGTTGCGGACCAAGTTCACCCAATCATGGCAACTGTGTCCCCTGCTGGTGATGGCTGTTACCACCAGAATAATGCGTCATGTCGCACTGCCAGAATCGTCAAGGAGTGGTTCGTGGAACATGCTGATGACCTTCTGTCAATGCTCTGTCATCCAAATTCCCTTGACATGAACCCAATCGAACAGTTGTGGTTCGACTTGGAAAAGTGGGTTCGCACTAAATCACTGCCACTCCAAAATGTGCGGGAAGTGGATGACCTGCTGTTGACATTATGGTACCAGATACCCCACGATACCTATCACCACCTTGTTGAATCGATGCCTCGCCGAATTGCCGTTGTTTTGCGGGCTAAATGGGTTCCTACAGCTTATTAGGTAGGTGGTCATAATGTAATTGCTCATCGGTGTAATGTGAACTCTACTTTGATACCATTTTTTTTTTATATTCCTTTCTAATCCGTTTTCGAATTTACATACTGCTTAACGTGCTTTCAGTTGCCAACCTGCATTAGAGGTCTGCTACGGCATTAATTTGGAAGGGCCTGCCAGGCCCCGTCTTCAGAGGTCAGACTTTCTAGTTTACGGTCCGGCCTGGCTTGTACCCGTATTTCCTCAGACTTTCCATATTACGGCCCGGTACGGCCTGATTCAGAATTTCATCCCGCGTTTTTCGCCACGGCTTCCTCTGGAGAAACAAAGCTGCTCTACTGAGTGGAGCATTGTATTATAAACTTTCAAAGTATTGCTACACAACAGAGATGTTAATTCCGCAAAGTAAAGTTCAAAGTGATCTGTTACTACACTAAGCTTTTATTTCCACTTAACAGGAGTGGTATATTAAGGAAAATAAAAATTACTGCATGGCACCTAGCTCTGTATGATGCAATGGTAATTTTTGCAACCCGTCTGCTAGAAACAGTGATATCGCGAAGACATACGAGCGCGTATAAAACAAGTTTCACATAGCGGTGTCTATCGGAAATGTAAAGAAGGAAAGAATCAAGGATGTTAGAAGAAGAGTACGTGAAGGGACCCGTTTTGAGTGAAGCCAAAACAGATCAGCTGTTTCTGTCCTCTTTCTGAGGTGGTGGGAGTCTGCGCTGCGAGAGTTCGGGAACGTGACGTCACTTCCTGTGACTTAAGTAGTTTTGCTTAGCGCATGCAAACCAAGGATGGAAAGAAGGAATATTTCGGACTTCTTATTTCTTAACATTAGGCTTTTGGTTATATTTTAAACATGGTTACTTGCACATGGGCAGTATGCATGGTTACTTGCACATGGGCAGTAAGTAACCATACGCACTATGCACTTCCGCTCAAGAAACCATTATCTCGTTCAATTTTTTAAAGAAATACCAACACATATTTTCCTGTTTTTTCTGGATTTTTTTTTATTATGGGAACGAATATTCCAGCCTCAATTTTTTCATGCCTGTATGGGTAGAGTAAGGGTCCGAAATACCCGTTCAAAATCGCGATTTCCCCATAGAGATATACAGGAGATTCTTAGGTTGGGCGCATTGGCGTAGTCAGCTGATAAAAAGTGACGTCACGCCAGAAGCACAGGGAAAGGGACTGTTGCCGACTCCTCTTACTTCTAACCTCCTTGGAAAGAACTTCGGCTGTTAAGTGACGTCATGCGTTTCGTCATCTGCTTGTGGAACGACTGAGGCACAACTGTGTTGCGTGATTTATTCGTTTAGCGTCGTTTGTTATGGTGCAGCAGCTGGCGTGTTACTCGAAATTGGAAGTTCGCGTAACAGTGCATTTTGACGTAGGACCACGTCTTACTCCGCGGTTAGTATGGGGCGATCTACGGCCGACCGCCAGTGACGAAATAAGTCCCAATTGAAATCATTATAGCGCTTAAAATACGTGACGCACACTAATCGTGTTAGCATATTCGTGAACAGGATGGAGTAAAATTCGCGTACTGCGCAATACATCGTGCGGGCGACGCTCTCCTCACTTCCTTTGGGCAGTGGAGGTGATGCAATATTTCTGGGTGTGCCACCGCGTTTGACTCAGTCTATCTCGGCAACCGTCAGCGCAACACGACTGTGCGTGGTATCGTTTTAAAATTCTCGACGAGATCTATTCAAATACAGTGTGAACACAAAATATCTTTACATCTTTGCACATTTATTACGGATACACTGTGAGAGCCAGACAAATGTGGTTGAGCACATAAGTAAGGGCAAAGACTAAAGTTTTTCTACCTCATTACAACATCTAGCCAAAACTCCAGTTCCAACCATGTGCGCTACAGCATGTTTTCAGTAATTGTCAAAATGGCATTGTTGTTCATCGATTTCAGGTCATCCAAGTCCTGCACCTTTGTCCAATACACGATATCCTTCACATATCCCCAAATACAAAAAAGTCCAGAGGTGTGACGTCGGAGGAACGGGGGGTGGGGGTGGGATCGAATTAGACCATTCCGTCTAATCCACCTCTCAGGGAAAGTTGTGTTTAAAAGGTCCCGAACGATCCGTTTCCAATGTGGTGGTGCACCGTCCTGTTGGAATACCACGCTTGGCTGAAGGTCCTCCAACTGTGGCGCAACATGCTCACGCCGAGGGAATTCTGTCACCGCTGAGGGAATTCGTGGCGGCAAAGTTTCTTCAAAACAATGACCCAGCCCTAGTATTCTAACAGCCCTGGGGAGAACGACGCATGTGCGGGGGGACGTAAGTTGAGACAACGGAAATCGAGCGATTACTGTATTTGGCTTCAATTATTTGCAACCGTATATGCGTTTCTGAATATTCAATTGAACAATTCCATTTTTTTAAATTCGCTAATACTGTACACTGAATTCGGTTTGCATGAGGAACATTCCCAGTATAGATATTGGGAACGATAACGAAGTACCACGTGATATCAACGTCAAGTGCGGCTGCTATAAATTGTGCACACCTGTCCTCTGTACGTAATCCTAAAATACTAAAATACTAAAATATTTAGTTTCAAGACTTTGGTGATATGCCTTACTGGGAGCTTTAGATTGCTTTTGTAATTTTATCAGGAAATCAATTTCAAAAATTCGTGATTTAAAATTTTCGCTGATTAAAAATTAATAAGTAATTTTTGAAACTATTTTGAAACTAATTCAAAATTGATAAAGAATTTCTCACGAAAATGATTTCACATATTAAATTGGACGAACCTTTCTAACATATATTGAAATAATATTGCGTACCTAATCATGTTTTGTAAAAGTATACTGACTGCCGCCGCAATTTATATTGAACTCTCATGACCTTTACTGGGTAAGCATATCAACAGCAAATTTCAAGCTTTTTCATTTCTCTTAGCTAATGAATATCCTCTTAAACCCTAATTTCTTCCTAGCTTTTGCATTCTGATCTGTTCTATCTAAACTTCTGTTCAATCCTATTTTCAAAGGTGGTTGGACCTACGACGTCACACCTTTCCCTTCTACATGGACTCCTAGGAGCTAGGGTATAGGCGGCTAAACCTGTTAGGGAAAGCAGTAAGCAGTAGGAGTTATTTTAAAACGGTGAGGTGTGTGCCTCATTCGTATTGAACCTTCGGTTCTCGATTTGTTCGTTTGTTCTGTACGTGATCAGTAAACGTTTGCCAGTAATGGGGAAACGTGGCGAGGCAGGCAAATTTGACCGCGGCCGGATAGTTGGTGCCCTGGTGGCGGGTGCCAGTATTTCGGAAATAGGCGTCCCTTGTTCGCTGTTCTCGTACTACTTCATCAATGGTATACCAGGACTGGATTAACTATTCACAGACATCCAGCAGAAGGGCTGCTATTGGTCAGCCCCACTTGGTTGATCCTAGAGGTAAGCGTCGGTCGGGTGTCACGATTGGAATATCAGCAACGACGTGCGACAATAATCCAGCTCACCCACTAAACCAAAGATCGTTCAATTCGACCTATTTCCATATACACCATGCGCCATGCCTTGCTTCTCCTGGGGTTCCACAGCCGAAGACGAAGGTACCCATGATGACACCCAGTCATCCTAACATATAATTTTCTAGAGACCTCCTCCTCCGTGCCACTTTTTAAAGTCGTCATAGCAACAACCGAGAAAAAAATGTTTGTGACGTCACGCTTTGCTTTTCGTGTTTTCGTGTAGGGGACGTCATCACATACACGCGCACAGTCTTCGCTTATATGACATTGTTTTGTTGTCATAGCAACAAAGAACACCGCTGCTGCTGTGACGTCATATAATCCAAATCATTCTCACATGACGTCAGAGATTCGTTACGTCACAAGATCAGTTCTTTAGAGATTCGAAAACTTTACGTCAGGAATTTTGGTTCTATTTCATATAGGGTATATAAATAATAAAAATAATAAAATTTTGCAGCCTACAATGTAACAGCAAAAAATAAAATTCATTATTATTATTTATATACCCTTGACATGCTTTATTACGCTGTTTAACAGAAAAAGACGAACATTTATATTCCGGTGTTGAAACTGTGTAATCCGTAACCGTTCCTGCTTAATGTTTTGTTTACATCTTTTTTTCTTTCGTTCGAAGTTAGAGTTGTCGCGCCGCCCCGGTGGCGCAGTGGTCTAAGGCGTTGGCCTCTGATCATTCGTCCGTAAGGGGTCCGGGTTCGAATCCCGGTGAGGCATGGATGTTGTGTTTGTCTTACGGCACTGGCTCTCTCCCTTCCCTGGAACCAGTGACCCTAAATTAGGGACGGGCGACTGCTTATAGCCCATTGAGTTGCTCACGGTGGTCGTTAAAATTCCAATCCAATCCAAAAGAGTTGTTGCTTTTTTTTTCGGCTGTGTGCGATTCAAAGTCATTTAATTCATGTTGTGGTTCATTTGTCTCAAAACATCGACTTTGTTTTGCGTGAGTTTTAACAACAACACTGCAAATATGCCTCCTAAACGTAAAAAAAACTGCTGAGGGAAGTAGCTTCCCAGAAGGAAGCAGCAAAAAGGCGAAAGGTGGAGCAAGAAAGGTCACGTAGAGAACGTATGTCTGTTG
This sequence comes from Macrothele yani, assembly GCA_039090855.1. Classification (NCBI taxonomy): domain Eukaryota; kingdom Metazoa; phylum Arthropoda; class Arachnida; order Araneae; family Macrothelidae; genus Macrothele; species Macrothele yani. The sequence goes on from CM076989.1 coordinate 122,171,386, forward strand.
TGCAAAGAAAATGCGATCGGAATCGTCATCGCATAGAAAATATAACTACTCAGGAAATTGAACGAAGTCGGGAACGACACCGAATTGCAAACATGACGTCAGAACAAATCGCACAAGGTTGCAAACGACATCAGATTGCAGACATGTCACAATCGCAAATATTACGCCAGAGACGTGGTGTTACAATCCGCCGACAAAATCCACGAACTAGAAACCTAGCTGTTCTTGACGCAGTTAACGTTGTAGAACCAAATGTAGACGCTCATAACTGTGGTTCCATGGACAGTATTTGCGAATTCTGTCATGTAAAACATTTTGCGGCAGAACAGCCATCTGACAAACTTTTTACGCAATGCTGTCATAAAGGCAAAGTAAATTTAGATGCTATAAGATCAGCCCCTGTTATTCAGCAGTTAACGAAAGAACAGCATCAACATTTGAAAAATTTCATGGACAACATAAGATCAATAAATAGCGCTTTGGCGTTTGCGTCCATGATAGCTAGCATTGCTCCGCCTCCTGGATACGGTCCCTGCTGTTTCCGAATTAACGGACAAATTTACCATCGAGCAGGAGCTTTGCACCCAGCAAATGGAGACCAGAGAAAGTTTGCTCAACTGTATGTATTGGACCCGGAAGAGGTTGGTGATCAAAGAATGAGGATTAGGGAAAACGCATAGTGCAATTCAAGTCTGATGCCAGAGTTAAGCACTTTCATGTCTCAAAATAATCCTTTTGATGACGCATGTAAAATGCTTTATGAAGTTGAACAAGAAATCATTAATGATGCCGCTCTGCATGGCGTTGAACCGGCAAAAATAGTTGACGGAAAAGAACAGGAGAAATTGATACAGGGTTAACAGTCAGTGTATACGAAAAATGTTGTGTTCCAGGAAGTGTTGACGAAATAGGGACTAAAGGTTTTACAAAACACATAACAGACAACCCGTCGTATCAAATTCCATAACCGACTGCTTGGAAAATTTTCAGAAAGCTGCGAGCCAGCGTCACCATCTATTGACGTGGAACTCAAAAACTCCTAATGTCGATAATTTCTGTACCATACATTTTATTTTCCCCGTCATTATTGACGGGTTTTCATCTAGTCGAAAATAATGCCTCTCATGGACCAAGGAACGTCGGCAATGGACCCTTGACAGATGGAAGAATGTCGTTAAAATGGATTAGTCCCGTTTCCTGCTGCGCCATGTTGATGGCTGGGTTCACATTCGGCTTTAAATGGATGAGTCCCGTCTCCTGCTGCTCCATGTTGATGGCCAGGTTCACATATGGCGTAAAATGGATGCAGTCCTATCCCTTGGTTGCACAGTTGGGATTCAACAGGGCAGTGGAGGTGGTGTTCTCTTTAGGAGAGCCTTTTTCTGGCTAGCATTAGGTAAGTTGGTTATCATTACACAAATACTGAATGATGGACGCTACAGGGACCTGTTAGCCGATCATCTCCATCCATATCTGCAGGAGGTTTACCCGGACGACAATATCATTTTCAACAGGACAACGCGCTGTTTCATCGGGCTTGTGTGACTACTGAATAGTTGTAGGAACACGACAAGGAACGTCACACTGCCTTTTCCCCCAAACTACTCTGACTGTAATCCAATTGAAGGTATGCGGGTTAAGCTACAAAGGGTTGTAAGAACGGCTGATCCTCACTCTACGAAATGAGCTTGAACTGATGAAGGTGCTGCATCGGTCATGGGTCCAGTTGCGCATGGAGGATGTTCAACACATTGCAGAATCTGTTCTTCGGCGTCTGCAAGCCGTGAATGCGGAGAAAGGTGGACTGACGAGTTATTAGGTAGGTGTTCCTAATGCAAAACTAACTCAGTGTAGAATTCATCATGATACACCGCCTGACAGAGAAAATTCCACATAATCAAGGAATGCTCGAAAACGGACCAAACTGCACACACAGATAGCCAAGTAGGTCCTGAACAAGTGATTTAATTGCCACATACAGACTAGGCTCCAGAAGCCGAATGAACAGGATGATCAATAAAGAGTGTGGCCTAAATTTTGGGCGATACAGTGTTGGATCTGGCGTTCCATCGAGGCAATGACAGTCCAAATAGTGTCCTGGGGTATCGTGGACCATCTGGTGTTGATCTGGGTCCACAGTTCGCCTTCATTTTGCTGGAGCGAGAGCGGGGGGGGGTACTCAACCGACGTCCAATCGTGTCGCACAAATGCTCGATGGGCAATAGATCGGGGATCTTGCTGGCGACGGAAGCATCCGCACACAGTGTAAAGCATTCAAACTGATCCCAGAGGTAAGCGGCTGGTCGTTATCCTGTTGAAAAACGGCGTTTGGAATGCACTGCAGATACGGTATCTTCCACGAGCCGGAGCTCCTCGTCAACATAGCGGCGTGCCATCAATGTGCTCATAATGCGTACCAGCGGTGAGCGGCTAATAGCACCCTACACCGTGATTCCGCATTGCCAAGACATGTGACGCCTAAGAGTGGTTAAGGAATCCTCCCGTTGGCCACGTCGCCTCCAGACTCTCACACGGCAATCATCCGTAGTGAGACAGAACCACGATTCGTTGCTGAACACCTCACTGTTCCACTCGGCTTATCGCGCAGCTGTAAGCCAATACACGAGCCAAGCAGTGACGACGATGGCTGATGGGTAAACACCACGCCAAGCGGTAACGACGATGGATAGCTGTTAAAGGTAGCCTTCGTAACGGACGGCTCGACAGCAAACCAGACGCAGCTAATTGGTGCGACACTGTCCGCGTGCATATCGGAGCATCCAAGCTTCCCAGTACACTCCTCAAAATGTCTCCCGCTGTGGTCTGTGGCTCCGCTATGGCATGACGTTGAATTAAACGATCGGTGCGCTCGGACGTCCGTCTCCGTCCTCCGGTCACCCTACGACGTTGTACAGATCCTTCCTGTGATCACTGTCTCCAAGTGCGACCGGCGACTGTGGCATCATGTTGCGTTTCTTACGTAATACGACGCAAGGGCCGTCCGGCGGTACGACGGCTTACAAAGACACCTCTCATGAACTCATCCGTTTGACGAAATCGCGTGCTACGGCGGCGTCTTGACGGCATTGGGACCCTTTGTTCGTTCTCCTGACTCGGTTACAGCAGAACCACTCACTTCTCGCGGCCGTGACGTGCGTTTGGCCTGCAATGCAATCATTTGCATAACATGTACGTGTGCATTCACCCTGCAATTTGCATGCCGCTGCGTTCACGTCTTCGTATTGAGGCATTTTCTCTGTGAGGCAGTGTATTTGCTTTGCAAAGCAAGACGCTGTCTTAGGCGATTTACATGTGGAAAAATACACTTAATATATAAAACAAAAAAAAATTCTGAATCATACAACTATGCTTCCATTCTTCGAAAAAATTTAACTTTCCGTTATGTTAGGTCGTATACTCTTCTCCTTGGAACGAGTTTAAGATAAAAGCAATATACTTTTATTTTTCTCCACTTATCTTTTGTGCGAGATAACTTTTGTTTAATGAAACGTGTACATAAGAGAACTGATTCTCTGGTAGGTCTCGGGTGGGAACAATTTTACTCTTTTAAGAAAGTTTGGGGTTAAGCCAATGAAAGATGCCTCCAAAAAGTACTACTTATTTCTCTTGGGTATTTAAACATTGGGTGTAAACTACATAAATAAAACGCATTCATCCAGAAATCTTCCCACAAATTGACCAGCGTTGATCTCAAAGGAAATTGTCCATTACTGACGCTTCATTGACCAAGCCGGAGGCATGGAGCTTACGCGAGCACGGAAAAGTTTACAACGAGTCGTTTAGTAAATCGCCTTGAAAGAATCAAATATCTTTAGTGGATGGAACTTGCTAAACTATAAATTCACTGGTTGTAAAGAAATAAATGTAACAATTCACACGCCATGTTTGTGTGTAATTGACTGGCGAACTGGAGACGGGACACTGTGAGCTGCAATTTGTGTAAAATAGTCGTTAAACCTAGGGAAGGATTTCATCCGAGAAAGGTATACAGCCTCTTTGCTATGCGCAATAGCATTGAAAGACAGTAGAAGACTGTAACTAAATGCTTAGTAAAGTGTTCTAGTCTATAAAGTGTTCCTCTTTTTTAGATCCGAGTAAGTCTCTTTACTAAGGGCATAGCATTTTCCTGTACTTATAAATATTAGAACACTAATTTAAGCACACCGGACAACGAATCAGTCACCTCTGGCAGAACTTACTTAATGGCGGGTGATCAGATCAGCTCATATGTAGAGGATTTTAGGAAGGGAGTGTCTGAACCCAGGCCTTAAACAACCCTCAGAAATAGGAACCTATGAGATTTGGGCTAGAGTGCCCGATAGGAAAGTGGCACGGAAGCGAGGTAGAAAGAGGGAAGGAGACGCCCTTATTTATTACCGGGGGCCAGTACCTGGGGTCAGACGGCTTAACGTGCCCATCCGACGCACGGCGGATATTTAGTGGTTCTAGCGTTCGTACCTGCCTGGGATCGAACCCTGGGTCTTCTCCATGGCAGTGGCGAATGCTGACCACTTAGACCACCCAGTGTGGTAGAGACTCCACGAGGTTGTGGATGTATTAAACATCGATTTTCAGCTACTCGTGCTCCAATTCGTCCCGAAGTTCCGCCAGAGTACGTGAGTGTCTATTCCCGCGTTTCACCTTATGTCCCAAATTACCCCACAGATTTTCAACAGGATTTAAATCTGAGGATTTGGTGGGCCAGTCGAGGTGAGACAGTGTTGCTGATTGTTCGTCGTACCACTCAGACGCAGTTTTAGCCCTGTGGGCATACAACCTGATCACACCCAACGTGAAAGAAAGTAGTTCACGATAATATGCGGATTGTTTTTTAACTAATCTCGAAAACTACTGAACCGATTTGGAAAATTCTCTCACCGTTGGGAAGCTTTCTTCTATCAGCTGAGCATAGGCTATCTCATTTATTTTTTTATTATTTTTTATTATTTTTGAATGTGCTACCGAATCAGAACGCTTTCAAGTCAGTGGCGTATCTTGGGTTCGAGCCCTGGACGCCCCCCTCAGTATTGTTTCTTTTTAATTGCGAAGTTTAATTTTTAATTGTTAAGTAATAGAAGTAACTTTTTTTCTAAATTTTAGGTACATGCCATTGCTAACATGATACCAAATAATGACGAAGATTAGGATTTGAACACTTATTTGTACATGAACTCCATTTTTCTTTCCTTTTGTGTGAACTAGAATGTTGCATTTTCATAAAATGTTTCTTCTGAGCACTTTTTCATATTTAAAAAGAATGATTTTCTCTATTGACAAAACATCCAAGTGTTTCGAATGTGCATGTACTTGTTAGGCTCTAAGATATATCTTGATTATTTTTAATGCTGAAAACTTTCGGCAGTTGCAGTTGTTGACTGAAAGTTTAATATGAGGTCTGCTAATTTGTGCTCCTGACTAAACACTATGTTCAATTTATTTAATTTTATGAAACATGCAATGTCTCTTACTGATTTGTTTTTGTTTTCATCAAGGGAATAAAAACACTTTCAGTTTACTTTGTTGTCGAGCTCTATCAAAATTTGAAGCATAGAGTTCTTTAAGTTCTGACAGTAGATGGAAGCTTTCACAAAATTTATCAAAACTGTTCGAATCCAACAAAGCCACGAATTTAAGATATAACATCTCTGATTTTAATTCATTGACACTTCACAAAAACTGAAACAACTCTCGCTAGACACGCTTATGGCGGGATTATGCGAGTGACTGAGATAGTATGCCTTCGTTTTTTGCAGCGAACCGTTATCCAAAGCAATGAGCCAATCCCCTCTACCAGCTGATTCATGTTGTCATGGAAACGCTAGCAGGCGATTGTACTGAAGGTTTTCGCACCAGAACTGCGAAGACTCTGCAAGAGCTGCTTTCGTTAGGCAGTTGGTTTCCGCTCGCCAGACTGAGTCAAAGAAGTGAATCCGCACGCGCTTGTTTCCGCATTGAAAGCATCGACATATTTTAATACCGTTGATAACTGACTTTTTTTTGTGTATATTTAATTCAGTTTTTTTTCCTGCGTTCTCTGGGCTTCGCAGCTAGCCCAGCTAGCCTCGAATATACGCCACTGTTTCAAGTAGTTCCCGATTTCCAGTGTATCAATCCGCTTACGGCAGATTGTACAAAGAAAATGCCATGGCAACATAAAAAAATTATTTATGACAAATAAAATTAGCGATGGCAAATCTGTTGGTCAGTATCTTTCATTAAAAAAAATCATGAAAATCGCTCCAGTGGGTGGCGCTGGCTGATTGTAGAAAGAAACGGCTTTGTGTTTTAAATATATAGATGGCAACAATTGGACGTGTTTTCTCTTTGAAGACAAGGAAGTGGCAAGGAGCCAAGAACCAGGATATCCCATTGCAGTGAAAAGCCAATATATTGGTATTCTGGAAATTTCTGTGGCGACGACGAAATGTCAAATTTTAGTTACATGACTTATTTCAGATTAAGGTGAATCCACCTAAAATCTTTGCCTTGCATTTCCAATGGGCAAACTTCTGTAGCCACTTTTTTTACAATTGATGCTTTTTTGAATGAAAATTTGAACATCGATAAACCTAACTTCATATTATAGCCCAGTATACTTAATATTTTATAAGATTTAGATAATATTAAGCAATCCAACATTGGTTTGTCTATTGAGGTCATTTGGTCGCGCCATCTATCTACTGGTCTTCACACCTCCAAAGAAAATGTTATTACTTAAATATAATTATGGTGGTAAAGCTTTAGAAAATATTGAGTATACTAGGCTATAATATGAAGTCATTTTTATCGATGTCCAAATTTTTACCCTTGGGTAAGCATTAATTGTGAAGTAAATGGCTACATAAGTTTGCCCATTGGATAATACTAGGCAAAGAGTTTAGGTGGATCCATCTTAAAGCACGCTGAAAAGCTAGGGGTTTTTATTCTAATATATCAAGAGTCACATCAAAATGCAACCAACGCTATAGCATAAGCACAGAAAATCCAAGACTACTACAGGATTGCGCTTAATGTATCATATTTAGACATGTTTATTAATGCTTTTGAAGATAGATTTATTGCAGTCAAATCGGTCTTATCAGGAGTTCAGTCACGCTTCCACAAAAATCCCAATGTGCCACCTTCTTCTGAAAATACTGATGGTATTAAAACTTTTGTACAGGTGACTTGAATGGCTCGCAAGAAGAAATAATCACAGAATTGAAACTGTGATACTGTAACATCGGCCGCAAAGAAAAGGAGCACTGGCCAAAAGATGCATTAAATGCTTCAAAACTGTGATACAGTGAGCTATTGTCCAATATAAAAACATTGTTTCTCATACTAACTACTCCACCAGTGACAATTTCAGAAAGTGAGCGCTCGGTTTCAATACTGCGCCTCTTAAAATCATATGTACGCAATACTACACTGAAAAGCAATTTAACTAGAGACAGCTGGCGTTATGCAAATGTAGCGCTGTGGGCGACCCTGTAAACGGAAACGACATGACGTATGCAGCGATCCGTCAATATAAGGAGTGATGCGACGGTAATCAGGAAGTTTCGGACGCGGTATGGGTAAGACGAAGGATCTAAGCGCATTTGATCGTGGGAAAATTGTCGGGGACCGACGAATGGGTCACTCATCACGGAAGTCGTGCAGGCACTGGGATTTTCACGAGCCACTGTGTCACGGGTGCACCGTGAGTACATCGAATCCAGTAGAACCATCCCTGCAAGGGCCAACTGCCGTGGACAACAGCGTGTGGATGAGCAGGGTCATCGTCGGCTAGCTCGCATTGTAACAGCGGATAGACGGGCCACAGTGCAAGAAATCACTCGGCAATTTAACGCTGGTGCACAAAAACGAGTAAGCAGCCATACCATCCAGAACCATCTCCTCGATATGGGGTACAGAAGCCGTTGTCCCACGAGGGTACCGCTGCTGACCGCACATCACATGGTGCAAAGATTAGCATGGGCGCGGGAACATCGCCACTGGACCCTAGACATGCGGAAAACTTTTGCCTGGACTGATGAGTCGAGATTCACGTTGGTACATGCGGATGGCAGGATACGAGTACGGTGCAAACCACATGAAGCGATGGATCCTTCTTGTCAGCAGGGTACTCTTCAAGCTGGTGGAGCTGGCATTCTCGTCTGGGGACTGTTTACGTGGAGTGAAATAGGACCACTGATACGTGTGACATCGTCCCTCACAGGTCAACGTTACCGGGATATCCTGGACGACCATTTGCTCCCGTTTGTGCGTCTTCAACATCCCACTGGGCACCTCATCCTGCAACAAGACAATGAAGCTCCTGAACTGTATCCGAATGGTTGGATGAATACTCCACCGACGTGACCTTGCTTCCTTGGCCAGCTAGGTCACCTGACCTCAATTCCATCGAGCACATCTGAGATGCCCTCGAGAGAGATGATCTCCTCCATCAAATCTTCGTGAACTGTGGGAGCTCGTTCAGGGGTCGTGGATCCGTATGGCTTCTCAACGCTTCTGGTGTCTTGTCGAGTCCATGCCGAGACGAATCGCCGCTGTCATCAAGGCGAAAGATGGTGCTACACGTTACTAGACAGGTATCTCTAATGCAATTGCTCTTCAGTGTATATCAGTCCTGAGACTCAATGTGTTAGCATTATTTCATATTCATCGAAAATTCACACCGAAGACGTTTTAGCTGAACTAGCAAAAAAAAAAAAACAAAAAAAAAAAAAACAGAAGGCTTAAAATACGACTCAAGTAATAGTACTATGAGTTCCGTCAAATAAAAAAAAATATTTGTCGAAAGGGATATCCTTAGCGTCAGGAATAGTTAGGTTTACTGTAAAATGAAACAATCGCCATTATAAAAATGATGAATGTTTCACCAGAAAGTAAAGTTTTATTTCGTTCTGAAATTACTTGTGTTTTTTAAACATTGAGCAGTTAGTAATGTGGTATTATCGTTTTCTGCACAAATAAGCAGAATAATCTATACACCGATGAGCTATTCTATTATCACCACTCCTAGTTTACAGAAATGAGTGCTCCTGGAGACCGACCGGTGGAGCAGGTGAAGTTCACATAGCAGTAAATATACAACTCGAGGACCGGCTTTCGGTTCGTAGAGTGTTCGAATTCAGAACGGGAAAAAGATGCCGATTTACCGGAGTTTGTTAAAGGACAAATTCTGATGGCTCGGCGACTCGTAACTACCATCTCAGAAACGGTGCGACTTGTGGATTGTTCACGTACCGCTGTAGTGAGTACTTATCAAAAGTGGTGCATAGATGGCCAAAACACGAACCGTCGTCCAGCTGTGTGTCGTCTGCAATTTATTCATGTCGGAGGGGAGCAAAGACTGTCTCGCATTGTTCACAGTAAACGCAGGGCCGCATTGCCACAAATCACCCGGAGCTACTCCAGTGGTGATCACGGCAACATGTCACAGCACACAGTTCATCGCAGCCTTCTGCGCATGGGCTTGCGCAGCCGAAGACTCAGCAGGGTCCCGATTCTCACTGCACGTCATCTCCAGAAACGCATTAAATGGGCCCAAGACCATCGAGATTGGATCGTGGATGATTGAAAGAAAGTGGCCTGGTCTGACGAATCAAAATTCCTGTTGCATCACGTAGACGGCCGAGCGCGGATAAGCTGATTACTAACGGAGGCTATGGCACCTGGATGCACTGTTGGGCGGAAACAGGCCTGCAGCGGCAGTGTTATGCTGTGGGCGATGTTTTCTTGGGACACGTTAAGCCTCATTATCCTAATAGCACAATCAGTTACAGCTGTCAGGTATCTGAACATCTTTGCGGACCAAGTTCATCCATTCATAGCAACTGCGTTCCCTGCTGGTTATGGCCATTAACAACAGGATAATGCGACATACCACATAGCCAGAATCGTCAAGGAGTGATTCGAGAAACATTCTGGAGACTTTCTGTGAATGCTTTGTCCTCGAAATTTACCTGACAGGAACTCAATCAGACATTTGTGGTTCGACTTAGAAAAGCGGGTTCGCGGTAAATGACCACCACTGCGATAGGTACTGGAACTGGAGGGCATACTGCTGACATTATGGTACCAGATATCCCAGGATATTTATTGCCACCTCATCGAATCGGTGCCTCACCGAGTGGCCGCTGTTCTGTGGGCTAAAGGGGGTACTACAGCTTATTAGTTAGGTGGGCATAAAGTAATGGCTCATCCATGTGAATGGCGAATCATTATGTGGTGATAAGGATACAAGTGATAAGAATGTTAACAATAATTTCCAGCAATATTTATTTGAATATTTTTGCACGGTTGTTGCATAAATTTTAAAAATGCACTCATAGCACATTTGGCTTACAACGAAGTAAATTTCTCCGTCATTTCTGTCCACGCCAGGATTCGAACCTGGATCCTCTCATTCCGGAATAAGTCACTCTACCAATTGAGCTACGCGGACGTTATATTCTGAAGTCTATCTGCCTTTATGTCGTGTGCGTCCTTCTGGCAGGTACGGCACATCTCCTGGTACGTTACATCATCTCCCCCTTATTTTTATTTTTTTATTTTTTTATTTTTTTTGAAGTGCTGGAGAAAGGATTCTCTTATTTTTCCTATCTCGCGGTGTGGAAAGAACATCACACCAATGCGAGATTTTGAACGGTCGGGTCATCCGGATAGTTCGGACGCCATTATAACGAAGTAAATTTCTCCGTCATTTCTGTCCACGCCAGGATTCGAACCCGAATCCCCTCATTATGGAATAAGTCACTACCAATTGAGCTACGCGGACGTTTTATTCTTATTCCTATCTGCCTTTATGTCGTGTGCGTCCTTCTGGCAGGTACGTTACATCTCCTGGTACGTTACAGGCTGCATAAAAAAATATATTTCTTAACTCCCCTTCCGAAAAAAATTTCGTAACTCCCCTCTTCCGAAACAAAATTCGTAATCCCCTTCCCGAAAAACGATTCTGGGCACGCCACTGAACGCTTAAACGGGGAATATGTTGAAACGAAGATTAAAGCATGTACAATTCATAGCACATTGAATATTAGTTATCAATATACACTGGCGGAAAGTGAAAAAAGAACACTAAGAAGGAATTGGCGGACGATCATGAAATTTACATATGTTAATGGGGTATAGTTTATGTAGGTGTGTTGTTAATTTAGGGACCAACCGGGGAGCGCTTACGCCACAGCACGGCATAATATGCAAATTATCGTCGGTGGTATTTAAGGAGTACGGCGAAGTTAATGTAATCAGTCGTCGGCGTACGGATACGTGCGAAGACCTTGTAGAAGCTGCGATGCTTGGATATGGAAGACGTGTACGATTTCAGCAGTTATCGGACTTTGAGCGAGGTCGTCTAGTCGGACGCCGCGAGGCCGTGTCGTCGTATCGTCGTATTGCGGAGCGAAATGGACGGGAAATATCGGTGGTGGTACGATGGGTGCGTAGATGGTCCGAGGAACATTCCCACACGAGAAGACGTGGAACCGGGAGTCACAGACGGACTGATGAGCGGACCGATCGACGCCTGAGAAGAGCGGCGTTGTCAAGCAGAACATCCACCGCGACGCAAATCCGAGCTGCCGTTGCACCTGAGGTGACTGTGCGAACCATCCGCAACCGTCTACTGGATGCAGGACTACGTGCACGTGTGCCTCTGGCATGTGTACCTCTGACTCCAGCGTACCGTCAGGAACGGCTGCAGTGGTGTCGCCAACGTCTGCAGTGGTGTCGCCAACGTCTGCACTGGAGAACGCAATGGCAATCTGTCGTGTTCAGCGATGAAAGCAGATTCTGCTTGGGGGCTTCCGATGGCCGTATGCCTGTTCGCAGACGCACAGGGGAGCGTCTCAACCCTTCTTGCATTAGCCAGCGACACACTGGACCTACACCTGGTCTCCTGGTGTGGGGAGCGATCATCTATCGCTCCCGTACACAGCTAGTGCTTTTACCGGGTACCTTAAACAGCACCTCCTACATCAACATCATCATTCAGCCCGTTGTGGTGCCATTTGTAAGGTCGGTCCATCGTGGTGTTTTCCAGCAAGATAACGCACGCCCACACACGGCACGTGCAACGCAACATGCACTTCAGGGTGTGAGACAACTTCCATGGCCTGCACGTTCACCGGATTTGTCCCCCATTGAGCTCGTTTGGGATTTTATGGGACAACGACTAATACGGTCTCCACGGCCATCCCCGATTTACGCGTCCAGGTTGAGGATGCTTGGAACTCAATACCCCAAACTTACATCCAACATCTGTACGACAGACGCCATGCCAGAATTGCACAGTGTGACGCAGTTCATGGCGGTTCAACCTCGTACTAACCTTGCTATATGGAAATGTTATTTTTCAGTTTACCAGCAAATACAGCTTTATTTTGCCATAATGTTTTAATCACATTATCCTCTGTATTCCGTTATTATGCTGTACAAATTTCGTTGGTATCAGACGTCTCTTTTTTGGTGTTTTTTTCACTTTCCGCCAGTGTATTTTTTTACACTTTCCATCCGTATGTTGAAGAAGCGTATATGCTCCAGCTTTGGCCGTATGTCTGTCTGCCTGTACGTACGATAACTCGAGTAAAAATGGTTTGATTTCGATGAAATTTTAGTATGTGGTAGGGAACAAACTGGGGACGAACCCTATTGAAAATTGGCGAAATGGGGTCAAAGGTCAGGACATAGGTCCGGGATCTATTATGTCGTCCTTATGCGTCATAACTTACATCAAAATGCTTTAATTGCGACAAAAGTTTATCATGTTGTTCCGGAGGTATACTGAACCGGTTCTGTTGAATATCATCCAATCGCCTCAGTGGCGCAGTGGTCTAAGTGATGTCTTCTGATCATTCGTCCGAAAGGTGTTTCGTTCGAATAACGGTGAGGCATGGATGTTGTGTTAGATTTACGGCACTGGCTCTCTTCTTTCTCTGGAACCAGTGACCCTAAATTTGAGACCTCCAATCAGAAAAAAGAAAAAGAAGAATATTATCGAAATGGGGTCAAAGCTCAGGGCACAGGATCGAGATTTATTCCACAGCCACTATCCTCATAACTTGACTGAAAATGCTTCTATTGCGATAAAATTTTGATATGTTGTTCGGGAGATATTCTGAACCAATTCTATTTAATATCATCAAAATGGGGTCAAAGGTCAGGGAACAGGAACGAGCTTTATTCCAGAGCCATTATCCTTATAACTTGAGTAATGATTTCTGGTATGTTGGAAAGCGTATCATAATCAATGCATTGCATGGTTTTACTAACTTGTTTGTTTTACCTTCAAGCGGTCCAAATTTTCTGGATGACCCTAGTATTTTCTAAGTGCGTACGCTTTTGCTCTTCCAGATTTTGACCACATTGCTACATTTGCTGGTGACATTATTTGCATGGTATTTTTACTTTTATTTTCATATATTGCATGCTCTCGTGATGCTATAAAGTGACAGTGTATTTTCGTGAAAGAATCTCTTCACCACTTAAGATAGTGTTCATTGTGGCTTGATACTTTTTTCAGTTTCCTTACAGAGTTTTTTCTTTCCCGTTAACTTTCACCATTTATGATGTGCATGTACAATGTACTTTGTCATTTATACAATTTTAATGTATATAACTTTCATTTAATAATCTCTTCATAAATTATCTAACTATCCATCCGTCAACGAAACTGCCTTTCGAGTAACATATCTTTCTACCAATTACCTGCAAACCTGCAGAAAATTTTCTGTCTATATCTGTCTAATGCGTACCTACAAACATACTTATTTATCTACCTATATGTCTACCAAGCTACGTAAAATCACACCTATAAACACATTTATGTATCTACTAACCAACACAGTCTCCATATCCAGTTATCTGCTTATCTACCAATTTATGTACCAACCTACCTAACTTTTTCTTTTTATCTCTTACCTAGCAAACGTATCTGTTCACGAGCAAAACTATTTAGCTGTCTAGCAACCTTCCCATTTACATGTCCTGTAACCTGCCAGCTATTTTTCTACCTAACATCCTACTACCCACTCATTTATCTACCTACTTACCTATATCTGTCTATCTGTCCAGCTAGCTGCCTAGCACCTGACCAACTAACTTCTGTTGGAGTACAGAAACACCCCTCCCGAGAACATTCCAAACATACTCAATGGGAGTCAGATCGGAAGAGCGTGCTGGCCACTCCATTGGAATATATATAGTCTCCTGTTCCAGGTACTGGTGCACCAGGCGAGCTGTGTGAGGGCCGTTACCATCCTGCAGTGCAAATGTATCTCTACTTACAGCCGCATACGAACGAACAATAGCGTCCAGGATGTCGTCTCTATACCTCTGAGTATTGAGGTTTCCATGTGGCAACACATAGAAGTGGCTACGGCCGCCTAATAATACGCTTGCTTCCCTGGATATTAAAGAGATGATATCGAGTGCCGGCCACTCTTCAGATGTAAACTCGGCGAGAAAGACTCGGTAGACAGTATCGCGACTCATCAAGGAACAGAACGGACCTCCACTGATTTCGAGTCCAGTTCACATGCATTCGTGCCCAATTGAAACGTTTCCTGCGGTGGCGGAGAGTGAGGGACACGCATAATACCACTCGACGAGCATACAGTCTTCCTGAATGCAACCTTCTGCGTACCGTTAAAGATGATACCGTCCGTCCGGTGGCTGCTGCAAGCACAGATCTGAGATGAGTCGGTGTAGCCGTCTTGTTCCGCCGTGCCGAAAGCCGCAAATACCGGTCATCTGCGGAGGTCGTCGCCCTTGATCTACCTTCGCTGTACCTTCGGGAAGCTGCATTCGTGCCTTGGAACTGCTGCAATATCATGCTGACTGCAGAACGATCGACGTGGAGCAATCTTGTGACGTCAGCCTGCCGTTGCCTTGCTTCGAGTCGGCGTATCGCTCTGTAGCGTAACTACGCTGGTAAATGACGTCACGGAGCCATGTTAACAAAACCTGCATCTCGAAATCTTGTCATTCACTACCGCACATGAATTGGCGACTCCCTTTGAAACAGTTGCTTTTAAGCTCTTACATAAATCGTGGCCAGCGCCACTCATTTACCTTCCGTACATCGATGTAGTATGCCTTCGTCCGTAACATATGCAAATTTCGTGCAATATGAACTATATTTCGCCCAATTAACGCGATTTTTCGGTTTGTTGCTTACTTTATGAAATTCAGTGTATGTAGCAAACTGCCTACCAACCTGGTTATTTACCTACATATCACCCCACTTACCTATTTCACTGTCCGTCTGTCTCTCTATCTACCAAATTATCTACAACTTGACTATCTAAAAATGTACCTACCAACACATCTATCTAACTATCTATCTATCTATCTATCTATCTATCTATCTATCTATCTATCTATCTATCTATCTATCTATCTACACTGAAGAGCAATTGAATTAGAGACAGCTGGCGTTATTCAAATGTGGCCCTGTGGGCGGCTCTGTAAACGGAAACGACATGACGTATGCAGCGATCCGACAATATAAGGACTGATGCGACGGGAATCAGTAAGAGGGCCGCAGGTGGCCTAGTGGGCAAGGTGCGTGACTACCATGGAAAGGACCTCAGGTTCGATTCCAGGCAGGTACGAACGCTCGATCCACTAAATATCCGCCGTGCGTCGGATGGGCACGTTAAGCCGTCTAAACCCGGGTACTGGCCCCTCGATAATAAATAAGGACGTCTTCCTCCCCTTTCTACTACGCTTCAGTGTCACTTTCCTATCGGGCACTCAAGCCCAAATCTCCTAGCTTCCTATTTCTAAGGGTTGTTTAAGACCTGGGGTACGATACCCCTTCCTAAAATCCCCTACATCTGATCACATGATCACATGAATCAGTAAGAGTCGGACGCAGTATGGGCAAGACGAAGGACTAAGCGCATTTGATCGTGGGCAAATTGTCGAGGCCCAACGAATGGGTCACTCCATCTCGGAAGTCGTGCAGGCACTGAGATTTTCACGAGCCACTATGTCACGGGTGCACTGTGAGTACATCGAATCCGGTAAAACCATCCATGCAGGGGCCAACTGCCGTGGACAACAGCGTGTGGATCATCGGGGTCATCGTCGGCTAGCTCTCATTGTAACAGCTGATAGACGGGCAGGGTGGCCCGTCTATCAGCTGTTGCTAGATAGGTATCTCTAATGCAATTGCCCTTCAGTGTATCTATCTATCTATCCGATTTTGTATTTATATCAGAGAGGTAATGAGGTAAAATTCCCGACCATTTACGCTAAATGAATCATGCAATGAATAGTTGTTTTGGACCTTATAGCAAAGTCAATAGTGTCGGCCACAGTGGAGCAGTGGTCTAAGCGGTAGTTTGTGGTCATTCGTACTCGCGGTTCCGGATTCAAATTCCTGAGACGCATTGATGATGCGTCTGTTTTATGGCACCGGCTTCCTGCCTTCCCTGGAGCCAGTTGCCCTAAATTAGGGACGGGCAACTGTTCATAGCCCATTTAGTTGCTTACAGTGGTCATTGAACCTACAAAAAACAAAATCGATATATGTACACCATGTTGATAAACGTCACCGGACACCTAGAATAGAAACACAACATAGCATTTATTGACATCCATTAGTACGATGTCTGTCCAGCTTTGGCCTTGATACATTCAATGAACCTTCGAGACATGCTTTCGACAAGGTTTTGGAAAACAGTGATAGGTATGCGCTTCCATTCAGTACAAAATACTGCTGCTAACTGTTGCTCAGTAGTAGGCCTTGGTTCCATACTTCTTATGCAGCGCTCTAATTCATCCCATAGGTGTTCTATGGGATTAAGATCGGGGCTCTGTTCTGGACAGTCCACACACGATACGGAATAATCGTCAAGCGACGCCATAACAGTAATTGTTTTATGGCTCCGTGCATTATCATGCCGGTACTAACAAGGCTCGGTTCCATAGTATTGCCACAGAGTTGATAGGGCATAATTGTCCAGAATATCGTGGTAGACGTGCTGGGTAACACGTTTGTCTACGATAACCAATGGGCCGGGACCATACCATGAAAGGCACCCCAACACGATGGGTGTTGGTCAATTTTTGAGCAGTACACTGCTAGCTCCAAACTTAAACGTGCCGCCCCGGTGGCGCAGTGGTCTAAGGCGCTGGCATCTGATCATTCGTCCGTAAGGGGTCTGGGTTCGAATCCCGGTCAGGCATGGATGTTGTGTTTGTCTTACGGCACTGGCTCTCTCCCTTCTCTGGAACCAGTGACCCTAAATTAGGGACGGGCGACTGCTTAGAGCCCATTGAGCTGCTCACGGTGGTCGTTAAACCTCCAATGAAAAAAACTTAACCGTAGGAACAGTACGCTGTGGTAAATAGTGTTCCCCTGGCTGCCGCCATATACACATACGGCCATCAGACTGATAGATCGTGTATCTGGATTCATCAGTTCATAGGACCCGTTTCCATTTGTATATGGTACACGATAAATGTTCTTTACACCATGCTAAACGACGAGTAGCATTCCGAGTTGAGATAAAAGGGTTATGAGCAGCCGCACGACCACGGTAACCCATGGAATGAAGTTCTCTGCAAATGGTACGTGTACATACCGAGGTTCCAGCATTTTAACTCACTTGTACACTGAGGTCTTGTGCAGTACTCCGTCGATTAGCTGTAACGACTCTCCTGAAGCTTCGACGTCCTCTATCGCTGATTTTCTTTGGTCTGCCGGTACGTTTCGCTACTTCAGGCACGCCATGTGTCTTCTATTTATTCAGTACATCCGAAGCAGTTGACTTCGGTATGTTTAAACGCCTATCGGTATCTCCTATGGACAATCGACTAATAAAACACCCAACAATCTTTCCTTTCTCGAAGTCAGTTCTCTTCCGCCGCAACATTTTTACTTAACCTCACAGTGCGATATGATCGCGGACAGCTGCAGGCTTGTTTTTATACCGTTTGGAGATGTACCACGCTATTTAGCAACGCCGCGGATCCGTTCATTTGCTTTTTAAGAGGTGTCTGGTGACTTTTGTCAATATAGTGTATATACACACCACTCTATATACGCAACTGATGTGATTAGAAATATTCCCGAGAGTGTTATTTTGTTTCGGCTGGCATAAATGCGTTTAATAGGTCAAAAAACGTAACCTTCATAATACTCTCCTTTCGTTAAGTGCAACAAGTAGAATGAACTTCCCTGAGAAAAGCGGATCTAATGGAGGCAAAATTTTTGAGGAGTAAAATTTCTTCCCTTTTGGAGCGCCAAAGGAGCTGACAGCATTGTTTCTTTTAAAGGCGGTGCTTTACTCTATATTATGCGTCTAAGAATAGAATGCATCTAAGAAAAGAGAAAAGCAGGAAAGTTTACAGTAATTAGTTAAGTGCTACAGAAATACAATACACATTTTCCTGCGCAGCAATGTTGCCGAAAAATGGTATCAGCCTTAATTACGCTCAAGAAAGCTAATGCTTTCATTTATCAGCTGACACGACCAGTAATAACGCGTGGGTGGTTGTTTGCTTTGCAAAGTTTTCCTCAAAAGAAAAGTCGACAACGGAATTCTGCTGTGATGGGGTAGAGCATTAGTACTGAACACTGAGGCGACCTGGTTTTATTGCATTACCTTCCTTTGTGTAAAATGTAATTACTCTAGGGATAAATCGCCGTACATGCGATACCTGCAGCTGAAAGCGATTCAAACAGTGTCGCCGCAAAATTTGCAGGAAAATTAATGATAATCGTTACTTTCATGAAGATAAAATCCCACAACCTGTCACGCGCAGGTTGGAGTCATTCAGATCAAAGAGAACCCTTGCGCTTCGAAACTGTGATCGCACCACATATCATCGTTCCTTTTACAACCTTTGCAACAACAACTTAAAGCTCCTTATGTTTCTGATTTATTTTTGGTCAATGTAAAATACCTATTAAAATTTCGGTAGCAAAACAGCGTGCTTCCGTATAGTTCAGAGGTGAAACATTGCTTCGCAGGCAAAGATAATATTCTAAAAGATATTCACCGATGAGCCGACAGAAATAAGCGCGCGTGAAGCCCGTACGGTGGAGCAGGTGAAGATCATAGAGCAGTATACACTGAAGTGCCAGAAAAACTGGTACACCAGTTTTTCTGATAGACCCCCCACGGGAGCGCAGGACTACAGACATTCGACGGGACATGGACTCCACTAGCTTCGGAAAATATGCCGTAGGCAATATACACCATACTTCCTGCAGAGCGTTCCACAATTCGGGTGTATTCCGAGTTCTCGAATTCCTGTGTTCGATAGCCCGTTGCATAGCATCTCAAATATGTTCCATCACGTTCAGTTCATTCTGGTGGAATTTACAACACCCCAAACTCAGATGAATGCTCCTTTAACCATAATGTGGCGTCCCGACACTTGTGTCGAGTTGCATTGTCTCTGTTGGGACCGGCCCAACCCATCAGCATGAATGCAGGACATGAACGGGTGTACCTCGTCAAACATTACGTGCACATAGCGTTGGCCGGTCACAAACGTTTGTAGACGTACTAAGGATCCCAGTGAAGTCCAGCTAAACACACCCCACTCCATTACGGACCCCCCACCATCCGGTACATTTCCCTGTTGACAGGCGGTATCCATGGCTTCATGGGGTTTGCGCCACACACGAATTGTTCCATCTGCCCAATACAGTTGGAAACGCGACTCGTCAGACCAGGCTACTTGTTTCCAGTCATCAAGTGTCCAGTGGCGGTGTTGCCGTGCCCAAGCGAGGCGTATAGCTCTGTGTCGTGCGCCCATCGAGGGGACTCGAGTTGGGCGTCGGCTACCAAAACTGATATCGTGCTAGGTACGTTGCACAGTTCGGACGCTGATGCTTGTTGAGGTTCCATTATTGAATTCCGATTATACCAGCGAGAGTGTTGCACGCCTATCGCGTGAAACGATTCTTGACCGCAGACGATGATCACGTTCACCCAATGTCTTTTTACGGCCACACTGGTACCGTAGGTTGGAGGTTTTGCCGGAGTTCTTGTAGTCACGGTACACCATTGCAAAGATCATCCGTGAAAATCCGAACTTCGTTTCTACCTCCAAAATACTGTGGCCCATCTCACGAGCGCCAACTATGACACCGCGTTGAAAATCGCTTAAATTTGTATAAAAACAGCTCCGACTGCTGGCAAGAATGTCTATCGCTTTATATACGTACTGGCGGATGCAACCGAGTACGCGCATAGGTGACGTTGCTATGTATTTTACATAAGCTCGTCTGTACCAGTTTTTTCTGGCAGTTCAGTTTATATACAACCCGAGTACTGGCTTTTGGTTAGTAGAGTGTTCGCAGTCAGAATGGGAAAAGCTGCCGATGTATTGGAGTTTGATAAAGAAAAATTGGGATGGCACGATGCCTCGGAACTAGGATCTCGCAAACAGCGTAGCTTGTCGGTTGTTCACGTGCCGCTGTAGTGAGTACGTATCGAAAGTGGTGCATAGATGGCCAAACGACGAGTGTGTTGTCCGCAGTTCACTGATGCCAGAGAAGAGCGGAGACTGTGGCGCATTGTTTACAGCAATGACAGTTCCACAGTGCGACAACTGACTCGCAGCTACCGCAGTGGTGTTTAGGGCAATGTGTCACATCACACAGTTCATCACAGCCTTCTGCGCATGGGCCCGCGTAGCCGAAAACCCACTACAACCCAAATGCTCATTGCACATCATGGCCAACAGCTCATTAAATGAGCCCAAGATCATCGAAATTGGACCGTCGATGATTGAGTGCCCTGGTCTAACGGATCAGCATTCCTGGTGTATTATGTAGACGCCTGAACGCAGATATGCCGATTGCCAAATGATTATATGGAACCTGGATGCACTGTTGGGATAAAACAGGGCTGCGGAGTCGTTGTTAGGCTGTGGGAGATATTTTCTTGCAAAACTTTAGGCCCCATTTTCCCAATATCACATTCCCTGACGACTGTCAGGTATCTGAACATCGTTGCGGACCAAGTTCGCCCATTTATGGCAACTGTGCTCCTTGCTGGTGATGGCTGTTACCAACAGGATAGTGCGCCACACCACACTGCTAGAACCGTCAAAGAGTGGTTCGAGGAACATGCTGGTGTCTTTTTGTTAATGCCCTGGACTTCAAATTCATCTGACATGAAAACAATCGAACATTTGTGGTTCTACTTGGAAAACGGGTTTGCGCTTGTTCTCCCCCCCCCGAAGTGTATGGGAACTGGGGGAACTGCTGTTGACATTATGGTACCAAGTACCCCAGGATACCTATCGCCACCTCATCGAATCGATGCCTCGCCGAGTTGCCACTGTTTTGTGGGCTAAAGGGGGTTCCTACATATTATTAGGTAGGTGGTCATATTGTAATGGCTCTTCGGTGTATTTCTTTGTTTAATGATTTCTATGGAAAACGATATCTGTGGTTTTCAACGGAATTCACACCATAGTTCATATTTTCAAAATTTTATTATCGCTTAAGAAGTTTGTGGTACTGCATTGGTGGGTTACATTAAAGGTGATTATTTGTAAAGCAGTGAAATTAAACTAACAAAAAATGAGTTGTACGAGAAAGCGACCTTTTGTTTTTCTTGTATCAGGGCTTAAAAGGACCATCACGAACAACTGCATAAAACATGGTCGATGGTAAGTCCTTAATTTAGAGTAACTTGTTGCACGAAAGGGATAGAGCCAGCGCCGTTATACTATTATGGTTCATTCAGTATTCGAACCGGGTACTAGCTTAGACGAATAGTAACATACCAGCTACTCAGACCACTCTAACTCCTAAGTGGCTATGAGAGGAGTTTGCAAATGCAAATTAAAGTCAGAGAAAAATAGCCAAAAAAAAAGGAAGGGGGGAAGACTAATTCGGAATAAATTACAACAGAAGCAATTCATTCACAGTTACAGTTAGAAATATGTTTTATGTACCATATTTGACATCTGACAAAATCCGATGCGCATTCGAAAAAAAAAGCAAATTTACAGAATCGCTAATATACATTATAGTGACCAAAGCCACCGGACACCCCTTCAAAATCAAAAGCAAACGAACGGATTCGCTGCGTTGTTAAGATGCGCGGTACAGCTGCAAACCGTATTAAAACAGGCCTGCTGCTGACCTCGATCATATCACGCTGTGAGGTTGAGTGAAAATGTTGCTGCGGGACAGAACTCACTTTGAGGAACGAAAGCTTGTTGGGTGTTACTTTAGTGGGTTGTCCATAAGAGAAACCGGGACGCGTTTAAACATACCGAAGTCAACTGTTTTTGGTGTACTGAATACGTGGAAGACACATGGCGTGCCTGAAGCACCAAAACTTACCGGCAGACCAAAGAAAATCAGTGATAGAGGAAGCCTCAGGAGAGTCGTTACAGCTAATTGACGGAGTACTGCACAAGAGCTCAGTGTACAGGCTAGTAAAAATGCTGGAACATCGGTGTCTACACGTACCATTCGCAGAGAATTTCGTTCCACGGGTTACCGTGGTCGGGCGGCTGCTCATAAGTCTCTGATTTACACTCGGAATGCTACTCGTTGTTTAGCACAGTGTAAAGAACATTTATCGTGGACCGCAGATCAATGGAAACGGGTCCTATGGATTGATGAATCCAGATACACGATCCATCAGTCTGATAGCCGTGTGTGGGTATGGCGCCAGCCGGAGGCACGCTGTTTACCACAGTGTACTGTTTCTACGGTGAAGTTTGGAGCTGGCAGTGTACTCATTTGGGGGTGTTTTTCGTGGTATGATCCCGGCCCATTGTTTATCATGGATAAACCTGTTTACCAGCACGTCAACCTCGATATTCTGGACAATTATTCCCTACCAACTCTGTGCAATATTATGAAACTGAGCCTCGTTGGTACCAGCAGGAAAATGCACCGAACCATAAAACAAGGACTGTTACGGCGTGGTATCGCGATAATTCCGTATCGTGTGTGGACTGGCCAGCACAGAGGCCTGATCTTAATCCCATAGAGCTCCTATGGGATGAATTAGAGCGCCGCATAAGAAGTTTGGAACCAAGGCCTACTACAAAGCAATAGCTAGTTGCAGCATATACTGGATGGAAGCGCATACATATCGCTGTGTTCCAAAACCTTGTCGAAAGCATGTCTCGAAGGGTCAGTGCATGCAATAAGGCGAAAGGTGGACCGAAACGTATTAATGTAAGTCAATGAATGCTATGTTCTGTTTCTCTTCTAAGTGTCCGGTGACGTTTGTCAATATAGTGTATGACATTGTATTCTTCCTTCCTAAATATAAGTGTAACGCATGCTTGTAGACTAATTCTTTAAGGTGATAAATCATTTTTATAGTATTTAATCTCTTATTTTCCCATTCCACATTTCGTGTGGTTTTCGTTTAAAGGAAGAATACGAAAATCGAGTAGGAGAACCTAAGTAAAAAAGTTATGTTATTATTATTTAAAAATATTAGTGGTCCGAACAAGTTATTAAACATATTACTGCAATGTATGTAATGTTCAGATGGATTAACCCTCCAAGTGGTAAGAGCTTTGGAAGGGGCAATGCGAAATTTTGTCACATGCATAACAGGACACTACCCTAAAAGCGTTCTATTTTTTGGTTGTATTCGTCTTCATTAAGATGCGCATATATGCGTTTTCACCATTACGAGCCTAAAAACATTTTCGATGCAAAATTGCGTTCTCGCGGCTTTTGAACAGGTTTTCGATGAACGCATTATTGCGTCGTCACGGCTTTGTGCATACGAATCTCCGAACGTATACATGCGTGCTTGCCACTTGGAGGGTGAAACCAACAACTTTTCTTCATCAAAACGAAATCATCGTCTTTCCACGTTTATAAGTGAGTCACGGAAAAATTCTTATTGGCCGCCACCGGGAATCTTCAATTATGTATATTAATTATTTATTTGCCTCCTAGTTATTTGTTCAGTTGCTGCTTTCCATTTTTGGCATATCCCCAGCATTGTGCGAGGCACCAAGAAGCAACATGCCATGTGGTTTGGCGGTTAGTCGTATGTGAGTCTAGGGAATTCTAGGGCGCTATGGTGCAGTGGTAGCATGCCCGGCGCGTAACTGGAAAACCCTGGGCTGGATTCCCGATGGCGGCTGATGAGAATTTTTCCGTGACTCACTTATAAACGTCGAAAGAGCGACGACTTCTGTTTGATGTTCCTAGTCCACGTCAATTATGTGTATTAACTAACATTTATTCAATTTATTCAAAGGAAAATAACATTTATTCAAAGGAAGTGAAGAAATCGTTCTCTGGAAGTACAGATAGACATAGACGAAAATAAAAACGAAGTGAAGTTATATGTGTATATATATGAATTTTATGTGAAACAGGGTTCAAGAAATACTCTGGGAAAATAACGTGGTAATTTAAACTTGGAGATAATTCTTCTGTAAGTTATTAGATCACGAACGCAAAGTTTGAACAGAATCATATGATGCAGCAGAGAGACAGAGAGAGATAGAGTACATTGCAGAGTTTTCTGGGGAAGAGTTTGTATTCTACATGGGTAACACATACATAGCACAGATTTATTTTTGGAATGTGTTTGTGAATAGAGATAAATGTTTCACTTGTTATTTAATCACATCGATTGTTATCATTCTTGCACTCTATTTTACTTTCACATAACTCTTCACAATGTTATTGAAATACGGATCATGCCATTCTAAAATGAAGAACCCGTTTCTTTCAATTCAATAATGTACAAATGCAGGAAGATTCTTTTTCCTCTTCATAACATTGCGTCGCAAAAACAAAAAAGTTTTTTTTTTCCCCGGAAAATAAAGGTTATAAATTAAAGGTTCATCCGAATGTTTTACTTTCCGTTTACTTATAATTGAAGCCACGCAAAGAAAATTTTCGAATCAATGTCATCAGAAGTTCAGAACCAGACATCCTTAATTGAAAGTGATGTGTTGCGGAAATTCTTAAAACGAGGATTTAATTATTTAATGAAAGTTAAACAGTAAAAGTGGGAACTATTCTGTTTCTTTTCCAAGAGGCAATGTGGTTTGATACTCAACAACACGGTGGATGATATTTTTCTTCAGAACGGTAATTAAAGTTTGTTCCCACTACGAATACTTTCTTTTACTCAAACAACGTCACAGAAGCGCGTAGAAGATTTTTTCCTGTCTGTAATTTAATCTTTCAGTTACTTATGATTGCAGGATGATTTATACTCACTCAGAAAGTGTTACTGTACAATGAATAGTAATTTTATTAAATACATCATTTAACAGTGCAATCGTCAACTACATTGGGGAGAAAAATGCTCCCCAATATAGTTGACGATGCTCCCCAGTGTAGTTAACGATTGGTTGGCGAGTGGTTTCGGACCAGTAATCGAAGCTAGGCTCGGATTCGAGTCCCGGGTTGAAACCCGCTAGCTCCTCAATAGTGGAGGTGCGCTTGTTCCACGAAGTTCTCATTCATCTGGAAAAGCTGCCCAAAGTCACGAAACTTCTACTATTTATAGCACTTACAGTGGGTAGACAACAGAACTGAAACAAATGGGTTTAGGACAAAACAATTTATTTGTACGGTGTAGGGCCCCATTTTTAGGCGAATACAGCTACGATTCTTCGTGGGAAGGACCGATACGAGTCTTGTACAGTAGGCAAAGAGATTTCAAGTCATTACTTTTGCAGAAAAGTGACTAGTTCACGACGTGACGCTGGTGGAGGAAAACGTTTCCTGACTCGCTCCTCCAGAACACCCCAGAGTGGCTCAATAATGTTCACATCGGGTGACTGTGCAGACCACAACAGATGTTCAACCGCACTTTCATTCACTTTTCAGTAAACCACTCTTCACCTCACCTCACTTTTCAATAAACCACACTGTTAAAAAAATCTACTTAAAAATGAGACCCTGAACCTACTAGGTTTATTTGTAAGTACAATCATACCGTAAACGAGTACATGACGTTCTCAAATATAAGTAACCATACGTACTTACAAATAACTACGTCAATAAATATAAATATAATCTCGTATTACTTCATTTTAGATATTATAGATTTCAAGAGAAAGTGTTTAATAAATGTGTAAAGTGTTGGAATATTGATAATTACATATGGTATGTTGAATAGAATGTTCATAAATGCACAGTATATCGTTGAATCCTCTCGGAAACAAGTAGCGCCCCGTTTCAATGGCAGACTTTTGACTTCCGAAAAAGGAAAACTAATGTATGCATGAACGATACTCACCTTATAAATAACTTCATCTTGAGTCGAATAAATGGAAACGGGGTATTTAATAAAAATAAAATTCGCTATATACAGAGCTAACGATCATCATCATCATCATCATTATATTCAACCATTATCAATCCACTGCTGGACGAAGGTCTCAACAAGTTTCCTCCACAACGGTCTGTCTTGTGCCAGTCTCCTCCATGTCACTCCCGCATACTTTCGATTTTCATCCACCAATCTCCCATGTGGTCTTCTTCTGGGTCTTTCCTGTCCCTTGGAGTCCAATCTAAATTTTCGGCTGTCCATCGATGGTCTGTCCTTCTGGCAGTATGTCCAGCCCATTGCCATTTCAGGGATTTAACTCTGATCATGATGTCTTCCACTCTTGTCATTTTTCGGATCCACGAGTTCCTCTTCTTATCTCTCCTGGTTACACCAAGCATGCATCACTCCATGCTGCTTTGAGTTGTCTGCAGCCTTTGTATGTCTCTTTTAGTTAAGGTCCACGTCTCTGCACCATACGTAAGCATTGGAAGGATGCATTGATCAAACACTTTTCTTTTAAGACGTAATGGCATATTGCTCTTGATGCTGTTTCCTCCAAAAGCTCTCCCGGCAAGTTTTGTACGCCCATTAACTTCTTCATCAACGTGACCCTCACTTGATATCTGCTGTCCAAGATAAACGTACGTGTCTGTTATCTCCAGCTTTTCTCCATCAATCGATAAATCTTCATTTCTTGTAAAAGCATTAAACATCACTTTTGTCTTCTGAAAGTTCATTTTGAATCCTACTTCTTTACTCTTGTCAGCAAGTTCTTGGATCATACTCTGCAGCTCTGATGGGGTAGTTGCAAAAATGACTACGTCATCAGCAAAACGAGGTTGGGTTAGATAATCTCCATTAATCTTTATCCCTTTGTTTTCCCAGTTCAGTGATTGAAACACATTTTCCAATGTGGCGTTAAAGAGCTTCGGAGATATGGTGTCACCTTGTCTCTCTCCCTTTCCAATTTTTATGTGTTGTATTTTTCAAACAGCTGAATCTCCCGATATCGCTTCTTATATCTCACAAAACGTGGCAGCAACCGATGAACAACTAACAACATCAACAACACAACGCCATTATTAGTTTTGTCTTACCTTAGCGTGTGTGAGTTCACGCGATGGACCACGAGCTTGACACAGCGAGGACTTCAAATCATTTTTTCTCCTCTTCTATTGGGTGCACTTTAACTATACGACTGCTGCGAATCGCGTTAAATCTTTCTTCGTATTTCTAACATAGTAATTTAATTACGCATGAAGTATATTTGTGTACGTTTTTACATTAACCATATTTGTTTGAATCTCATAAATAATATATTGTGTACGTTTTTACATTAACCATATTTGTTTCAATCTCATAAATAATATATTGTGTACATTGTCGTTTCACCACTATACACTGAATTGCAATTGAATTAGAGACAGCTGGCGTTATGCAAATGTGGCGCTATGGACGGCCCTGTAAACGGAAACGACATGACGTATGCAGCGATCCGACAATATAAGGAGTGATGCGACGGGAATCAGTAAGAGTCGGACGCAGTATGGGTAAGACAAAGGATCTGAGCGTATTTGATCGTGGGCACATTGTCGGGGCCCGACTAATGGGTCACTCCATCTCGGACGTCGTGCAGGCACTGGGATTTTCACGAGCCACTGTGTCACAGGTGCACCGTGAGTACATCGAATCCGGTAAAACCATCCCTGCGAGGGCCAACTGCCGTGGACAACAGCGTGTGGATGAGCGGGGTCATTGTCGGCTAGCTCGCATTGTAACAGCAGATAGACGGGCCACAGTCCAAGAAATCACACGGCAACTTAATGCTGGCGCACAAAAACGTGTAAGCAGACACACCATCCAGGACCATCCTCTCGCTATGGGGTACTGAAGCCGTCGTCCCGCGAGGGTACCGCTGCTGACCGGACATCACAATGTGCAAAAATTAGCATGGACGCGGGAACATCGCCACTGGACCCTAGACATGTGGAAAACTGTTGCCTGGACTGATGAGTTGAGATTCACGTTGTTACATGCGGATGGCAGGATACGAGTACAGCGCAAACCACATAAAGCGATGGATCCTTCTTGCCAGCAGGGTACTCTTCAAGCTGGTGAGGGTGGCATTCTCGTCTGGGGCTGTTTACGAGGACTGAAATGGGACCCGGGGTACGTGTGACATCGTCCCTCATAGGTGAACGTTACCGTGATATCCTGGACGACCATTTGCTCCCGTTTGGGTGTCTTTAACATCCCACTGGGGACCTCATCCTGCAACAAGAAAATGCACCGTGCAGTCGCTCCCGAATTGAATCCGAATGATTGGATGAACACTCCACCGACGTGACCTCGCTTCCTTGGCCAGCTAGGTCACCTGACCTCAGTCTCATTGAGCACATCTGGGATGGCATCGAGAGAGATGTTCGAGGCGCTTACCCTCCTCCATGAAATCTTCGTGAACTGTGGGAGCTTGTTTAGGGGTCGTGGATCCGTATGGCTTCCCAACGCTTCCGGTGTCTTCTCTAGTCCATGCCGAGGCAAACTCGCTACCGTCATGAGGTCGAAAGAAGGTGCTACATGTTACTAGACAGGTATCTCTAATAATTCAATTGCTCTTCAGTGCATTTGCCATAAATTTGTGCTGTCCATTTGCCCAGCATGTGACACCGCGCATGTTTATTATCCCAAATGTGCCATCGAATAAAATACTTCCAGTTGATTTCATGAATAAATAAGTAGGTATGGATTACACGTATTCCAAAATTGAAATCGAGTCGAGGAAGGCGTAGTGGTTAGAGATCCAGACTGCTGGTACAAGAACCCTTGGTTCAAATCTCGCCTGGTAATGTGGATTTCTAACAATCGCCGAATATTGGACGAACATGTTAAATCAGTGGTTCCCGAGTAGGAATCCCCGGTTAAATTTCCTAAGGCTCCACCCACCGTAATTTATTTCTGCCTTCTACGCGCAAAATCGTAAGGTGGCGCCATCTAGTGTGCTGTCTCTCACTTACAAACATTCCTGTCAGAATCGATAGATTCGCTCTAACTTCCTTCAGTTTCTGTGCCCTGCCCGAAAGAGCATGGAAACTAAATAGGGTTAGAGCACGTATATTTGAAATATATGAATTTTTTGAGTTCATATATTTGAAATATATGTACTCAGAAATGAATACATTCACTAAAGTGCCAGAAAAACTGGTACACCAGTCTAATACTTGGTAGGTCGCAAACGGAGAGCAGGACTGCAGAAATACGACGGGGCATGGACACCACTAGCTTCTGGAAATATGCTGTAATCAATGCATACCATACTTCCTGCAGAGCGTTCTACAATTCGGGTGTATTCCGAAGTCTCGAATTGCTGTGTTCGATAGCGCGTTGCATGGCATCCCAAATGTGTTCTATCACTTTCAGATCTAGGAACTTGGGCGGAAATGGCAACACCCCAAACTCAGATGAACGCTCTTCTAACCATAATGTGGCGTCTTGACACTTGTGTCTAGGTGCATTGTCCATGTTGCAACAAGCCCAACCCATCAGCGTAAATGCAGGACATGAACGGGTGTACCTCGTCAGAAAGGATGCGCACATAGCGTTGGCCGGTCACAGGCGTTTGTATACGTACCAGGGGTCCCAGTGAATTCCAGCTAAACACAACCCGATATCATGACGGACCCCCCTCCCACCAGCCGGTACAGTTCCCTGTTGACAGGCGGATCCATAGCTTCATGGGCTTTTGCGCCACACACGAAGCCCTTCACCTGTCAGATTCAGTTTGAAACGCGACTCGTCAGACCAGGCTACTTGTTTCCAGTCATCAAATATCTAGTGGCGGTGTTGACGTGCCCAAGCAAGGTGTATAGCCTTGCCCATATCGTGCAGGGTACGTTGCACAGTCCGGACGCTGATGCTTGTTGAGGCTCCAGCATTGAATTCCGATGATGCCTGCGAGAGTGTCGCGTGAAACGATTCTTGACAACCGACGATGGTTACGTTCACCCAATGTCTTTTTGCGGCCACACTGGTATCGTAGGTTGGAGGTTTTTCCGGAATTCTTGTAGTCACGGTACACCCTTGCAATAGTCGTCCGTGAGAATCCGAACTTCGTTTCTACCTCCGAATTACTATGGCTCATCTCACGAGCGCCAACTATGACACCGCGTTGAAAATATTTTAAATGGTTATTACTTGTCATGTTCATGCCAAAAACAGCTCTGACAGCCCGCAAGGATGTCAATCGCTTTATATACGCAGTGGCGGACGCAACCGAGTACGCGCATAGGTGACGCTTCTATGTATTTTACATAAGCTCGTCTGTACCAGTGTTTCTGGCACTTCAGT
This sequence comes from Macrothele yani, assembly GCA_039090855.1. Lineage (NCBI taxonomy): Eukaryota > Metazoa > Arthropoda > Arachnida > Araneae > Macrothelidae > Macrothele > Macrothele yani. The sequence goes on from CM076989.1 coordinate 122,202,003, forward strand.
GTATATTTCAAATTAGAAATACCAGGTATACTCCCCATTGATTCCCTGTGTGTACTCAAAAATTAGTACGCGTCTTTTCCAAAAAGGAGACACAAGTACTCGTAGCTATTATGAGCCCAGAATATACTCAAAAGCGAGTACATTTTTCTTATGTCTGAGTACCAATTTTTACCAGTACATTCTTTACCTCACCTCACTTTTCAGTAAACCTCTCTTCCACCAATTTGGCTATGTGTATGGGTGCGTTATCATCTTGATACACAGCATCACACTCAGGGTACAATATTTGAACCATTGGGTGCACCTAGTCCTCCAGGATTGACCAATGATCCTTGAAAACGATGTGCTCCTCAAGAACAATCAGCGGACTGACAGGCTGCCATGATATTGCTGTCCAAACCATCACCGATCTACCACCGTGCTTCATTGAGGGCATTGAACAGTCCGGGTGGTAAACCTGTGGGGATATCTCCATGGAGTCGAAGTCATGACGCCTTGCCAACGTCATGACTTCGACTCCATTTCTTTCAAGCGCGTGGAAACAACTCACCAAAATCCGTGACCGTCAGAACTCTGATGATGTCACTATGATTTAAATGTTTACGCTCCTTTCGTCCTGACGAAGCCGAAGCAGATGCTCTGCGGACCTACAGTCGATGTAGAATCAACATTTCATTGCGAGAAACGTTGGTATTTTTATGCTATACTATAAGAAATTCCAAGCTATTTTTGCAGCAAGATTTGGACTACATTTCTTTAACCATTGTTTCGAAATCGAGATAACGCGCGCGATTAAAAATATACGAATTTGATCTTTCTGTTTACTAAGTTAATTTGACTTCCGAAGTGTGTCGTCTCGACGAAATGGTCCAAGGGTTAATTTACATTTCAAACAGTTGCTCCCAGTGTGAAACGGCGCACTATACACAGTTCCAAGTTATATACACAGTTCCTAGCTATTTTTTCTAGACAATTTCTATTAGGTTGCTTCGACCATTGATTCTACATAACACGCGATTTAAGGTAACGAATTTGATCTTTCTGTTTACTGAGTTACACTTCTGAAGTGTTACGTTTATCCTCTCTCCGCAGTTACCGGCGGGTTTGTTTACGTTTCATACCACAGCTCTCCGTGTGTGACTACTTACTATAAATAATCAAAATTATTTCGATGGAACGTTTTTGACTCAGCTTCTTCAATCGCTGTTTCGAATTTGACATAACGCACACGATTTATAATTTAAAATTTGATTGTGCTGTTTACTGTGATAGACTTCAAACTCTCGCCTACAACCTGTGCTTTACTGCACGCTATGAATAGTTGCATTATTTAAAACAGGAGTTCGGCGACGTTTTAGAGAGGAAATATATTTCAATTATATGTAAGTTGTATGCAGGGAATTAAATGAGAGGAAAATGTGATTTATCTCGCATTCCGTTTTTCCAAAGCTCAATACTCTGTTCGCGTATTCTCATCATTTGAAGTTCTCGTTTATTTTATCGTTACGAAATCTGAATGCCCTAGCAATCTACAAAAGAACACGACTGATTATTAAGAAACTCATGTTAAATGTCATCGGAGCTACCACCATGACCGGCCACGTTTCAGGAGATCATGATTTTATCCCACGCAACCAATTTCCCCTTCTACACTGCTGGCCACCCAAAATGCAACACCAAGAAGGACACGAGATAGCAAAGCCAGATTTACTGAACACATAACAACAGATACAAAGATTAAACGATTGCGCTTACAGGTCCCTGCGACTTGCGGAACACGCAGACATCAATAGTTCGTGTAGCCCCCATGGCTGGCAATAACGGCCGCTACACGCCGCGGCATCGAACGAAAGAGGCTTTGGATGTGGGCTTGGGGTGTGTCGGCCTAGGCTGCTTCCACACGTTGCCACAGTTCATTAGGCGTAGCCGCAGGTGGTACTTGCCGGGCCACTCGGTTGCTGATCAGTGACAAGACGTGTTCGTTGGGCAACATATCAGGAGAACCGGCAGACCATGGCAGCAGTGACACCTGGTGGACCGTGAAGAATTGTTGCACGATGCGTGCCACGTGCGGGCGCGCATTATCCTGTTGAAACGTGGCCACGAGCATGTCCTGCAGTTAAGGGAGGACTACAAGCTCCAAAACGTCGGAAATGCTGCTACGGCTGTTGAGCGTACCGGCGATGCGTACCAGAGGGGTGCCGGTGTCATATCCAATTGCGCCCCAAACCATAACGCCAGGCGATGGAACGGTATGCCGATGCATAATGCAGGCGTCATACAGTCTCTCGCCGCGGTACCGCCACACGCGGATCCGACCATCATGGTGTTGCAGGCAGATGCGGGATTCTTCGGAAAAGACAATGTTGTGCCATTCCGTAGTCCAGGTGCGGCGTTCAAAGGTCCACTGCTGCCGCACTCGCCGGTGGTGTAACGTCAATGGTAATTGGAGCAATGGGCGCCGTGTGACAAGTCCCCGCTCCTGCAGACGACGTCGAACGTTACGTGCTAACAAATGTTGTTACGCAACACACCCTCATTCCTGCGGTAACGTTCGTGATGTGGCGGTGCAAGCAGTCAATGCCCGCCGCACAACATGCCGGTCCTGTCGTTCGGTGGTGTGCCGCGGCTGCGCCAAACGCTCACGTCGGTCTGTCCGTCCCTCCTGCACCCACCGAATCCATACTCGCCTCACTGTGGCTGGATTTCGTCCCACACGGGATTCGATGTTTCGGTACGATAAACCGCTGTCACGGTAAGCCACTATTAGTCCTCTGTCGAACTCTGAAACGTGCTGGAATGACTGCCGTATTCTGCGACGAGGCATCAAGAAGTTTCCCACGCACAGGTCTGGCAGTACAACACACTTCCACTTCTTACATCCCGCCTTCTGTGCACCCTTCTTATATGTAGTACTTCTGGGTGGTGTGCCAGGCGCATATGATTTGCATATGCCCTGAAATGCTAATCGTTTGCATGTCCTCTTGCGGACGACACATGCTGCGAATTTCACGCCAATCGGATGCTTCCTTCTTGGTGTTGCATTTTGGGTGGCCAGCAGTGTATTTTAGTTTAAACTCCTACAGTTCCATATTATTCTCAGTTTTGCCATGAGTATCAACAAGACACGGGTTCAGTCGTTACAAGTTGTTAGATTCAATCTGCAAAATCCATGCTTTTCCCATGGCCAGCCGTATGCTGGTTGCTCCCGATTTGGTAAGACTAAAACCTCTTCATCCAGTTTCCAAATAAAATAACGCTGAACGTCATTGACCAGGAGACTCTTTGATGACAAACTTACTTGCGCTTCGAATTAACTTTACATTACGCTGATCGCAACACGATAGGAAAAATGCAGATGTTTCGGTTATTTAAAATTTCATATACTCGCAGTCGATAAAGACTGCTGATTTAAGCCATTTGGGCCTGCACAAGTACAGAATTTTCTCGTTTTTTACGCTTTCCAACGTATATGCTCCATCTTTGTACGTCTGTCCGCACGATAACGTAGGTAAAAATGGTTCTTTTTTTTTTTTTTTTTTTGATTGAAGGTTTAACGACCACCGTGAGCAACTCAATTGGCTATAAGTAGTCGCCCGTCCCTAATTTAGGGTCACTGGTTCCAGGGAAGGGAGAGAGCCAGTGCCGTAAGACAAACACAACATCCATGCCCGATCGGGATTCGAACCCGGACCCCTTACGGACGAATGATCAGAGGCCAGCGCCTTAGACCACTGCGCCACCGGGGCGGCTAAAAACGGTTCGATTTCGATGAAATTTTAATATGTGGTAGGGGACAACCTAGGGAAGGACCCTATTGAAAATGGACAAAATAGAGTCAAAGGTCATGACATAGGGGCGGGATCCATTCCACTGCTATTATGAGACTTAATTTGCGTAAATATGGTTCGATTTCAATGAAACTTTAGTATGTGGTAGGGGATCACTTGGAAAAAACACCGTCGCCCCGGTGGCGCAGTGGTCTAAGCGCTGGCCTCTGATCATTCGTCCGAAAGGGGTCCGGGTTGGAATCCCGGTGAGGCATGGATGTTGTGTTTGTCTTACGGCACTGGCTCTCTCCCTTACCTGGAACCAGTGACCCTAAATTAGGGACGGACGACTGCTTATAGCCCATTGAAGTGCTCACGGTTGTTGTTAAAGTCCATTGCCCTAATGAGTCAAAACTTACATAAAAATGCTTCGATTGCGACAAAACTGTCGTTGGACGTGCCCTCTCGAGCTCCTCAAAGCTTGCTCAGTTTGCTCGGTAAAAGTGCCTGTTGCTCCCGAATTTTGTGCTCCAATCATGCATAAGGGTATGCGCTATCTTTCTCACGACCTTTCCTAGCCGAACTGTGCATATTTACTTCATTTTCATAGTAATATTACCTGCTGACCACGCCCTTTAGCGTTCTGAAGGGTGCGCCCTGTGTACACGTTCCAGTGCCTGCTGTTCCTTTCCTGTGCACCTCGCTCAAATAATAAGTTGTCAGCAATCTTCCCAGCTACGTTTGCGCACCGGTGAGTGAATATTACAGCGATATTCCTTCATATTTCATCTCGGTGGGTTTCTTTACCAACTAGCCTTCGTGACTCGCCTTGACTGTCTTCTATTCTCCATCACCGTTCCTATACGTTGCCTTATATGCCAGTGTTCCTGAGCTTATCTTCCCTTCTCTCGGTTACGTCATCTTCCATTAGTGGTCCTCGGTGACGTCGCCTTCCATCAGTGGTCCTCTGGTGACGTCATCTGCCATTAGTAGTCCTCGGTGACGTCGTCTTCCATTAGTGGTCCTCCGGTGACGTCATAGCCTCACAGTTGTAACATCTGTATTGCAGCTCTACTTGTGTCGTCATTGTTCGTCGCTCAGCCTTCGTTCACCTGTTCGTTGTGCCTTCCCCATTTGTCTTCCTAGCAATTGTGCATTCTACCACCGCTCATGGCTTGTGCAATATCACCAGAATATCTTCTACCACTGACGCCTCCACTAGATGTTTTGCTTCAAAATAAACTTCAGCTCTCTTTGTCTGCCCCCACTACCACACATTCAACTTTTTTGCCGTCATGCTTGGATTTCCTTGTTTCTCGTCAGAATTCCGTTTTTACTCTTCATCTACCTGAATCTTCGCCCCGAGGTAAGTCTCTACTAGCCTCTTTAGCCTTAGGGGTGAAATATGTTGCCTTCCCCAATACAAAACTTACTGTGTACACATCAGCTCTGCATGACCTTGTTCCTCCGGATGCCATTACACATGTTGCAGGTGAACCTCGCTCTGTGCTTATTTATTTTTCCTCTCCCGCTCATGTTGCACGGGTTATGTCTTCTCCCATCTTTGTTGGTGATCAAAGTCTGTTCGCCATTCCTTTCGCACAGTGCCCTATCCTTGTAAGCATGTCTCCTGTTCCACCGGAAATTTCTGATGATGTCCTCCTTGGTTATCTTTCTCGTTGTGGACTTGTTATTGGTCCAATTCGTACCTTACCTGCCGCATTGGACGAGCAAGGAGCTCGTCCTTATCTTAGTTTCAAACGACAGGCGCTCGTCGTGTTTCCGGACGAGGCCTCGATTATTACCTGTCCTACCACATTCCAAGTAGCCTGTGGTAGACATATTCGTGCTGTGAATGTTTATACTGCTCTTCATTGCTTCATATGTAAATCACCTACTCATCTCCGTGCTTCTTGCACAGCTAAAAACCCTGCATTGTCACCTGCACCTCATGGCTCTTCTGCTCTCACAACGTCATCTGCCAAGCCTTTTCAGTCTGCACCTTTATTGTCTGATTCCGCTGCATGTACTTTACCTTCTGTACTAAGGGGGGTTGTTTCAGCCTCCTGTGTCACATTCTCCACTCTCTCTGTGGCCTTGGACTTCAGCACTTCGACAAGTTCTTCCTTAATTTCATCATACCCAGCTTCTTTCCCTCGACCGCTGCTTTCCAGTTCGGGATCACCTATTCCATCTGTGAATCCTGTCCCTCTGGCCTACACATCTTCCACCACTGTGTCCTTTTAAGACTCTTCGGCTCTTTCTCAGTTAAACAGTTTGCTTTCTCTACCTGTTCCTTTCATTGCACTGCTCCAGGACTATTCTAGTTTGTTGCCTCCGCGTAGTTCCTACACCGTTTTGCACCAGGATTGTTCTACAATGCCTGCTTCATCTTCAGCTGCTACGATCTCCACTGTACCCCTTGTGGAATCCCCGGCGTTTCTTCTGCAATCGCTCCTGGACTCGTCCTACTCTGGTGAGAGCACACCGGTGGTCTCCCCTCCGCCGAGTCCGGCACCCATCACCGTCTGCCCGGACTTGGCTTCAGCCATTGTTCCTTCTCACTGCTCTTCCGACCCGTCGTTAACAGCCTCCGGTTCTTCACCCATCATCTCCGCATCACTTGACGACACACCAGTATGTTCATCATTTACCGGCTTGTCTTTTTACGCCGCCGGTTCTTCGAAACATTTTTCACCTGCTTCTTCCGCAGCTTCCTCGGACACTTCTACAGCTACGGACTCAGGTTCTGATATTACTGAGTACTCGGATACTTCTTTGCCTCCAGACTACTCAGCACATCTTTCTGCTTCCGAGTGTCAACTTCTTCGTGCTAAGCACCCCAATGAGTCTGCTCCGGCTGATATCAAGAAAGCTCTCCATTATCTCACCTTAATTAAGCTTCCTGTACCATTTCGTTAGAATTGTATCTCTCGAATCACTTATAACAAAGCTCTAGACTCCTGGTGTTATGCCAGATTGTACTTCAACCTCCCGTACGAGGCAGACAGGGACTTGTCGATGGCTCGGCGGTTTGATCATCTGCGTCCGTCCTTCACGCCCTCTGATAAGGCTTCGTTGACTGCTTCTGCAACTCCGTCTGTGCCCATTTCCGTTTCCCTTCAACCGTCTCCGCATTCCATTGTTACACCACCTCCGTCTTCTGTTGTTCTACAACCTTCATCTCCGCTCGACTTGTCGTCTTCCGCTCAGGCCTTTATTTCGGCGCCTTCAAGAGGAGCCATTCCAAAGAAACGTGCACGTCGCATCTCTCAGCGCACGCGGAAACGTCGTGCCAAAATCAAAGCTTTTCCAGCAGCTTCTGTTGAGTCTGTACCATGTTCTCCACTTCCACGACAAGCCACTTCCACCACAGCCACTTCCACAAGACTTTGCCAACGATGATGATTTCATTGACGCCTTCACTCTTCGGGAAGAAGTACATTCGTCCTGCCTTTACTATTAGTTTGACTTTGCTCCTGCCTAGGCTTTCCATGTACTATCGTTCTGGTTTTCAGATTTGCCCTACACTCATCATTTGAGCTTTACGTGTATTATTGATCGTGTTTATTATCTTGTTGTATTGTGTTGCTTCTGTTCTACGAGTACTGCCGCGTGCACACTTTGTATTGTATCTTCCTTATCTTATGCATATTTCATGTTCTTCCTGTTATAGTGTTATGATCCCATGCTATCGCCTGTCGCTCACTATGTACTTGTTGTATTAGGCTGCCCCTGTTTTATGAGTGCGGCCTGCGTGCCCATGTTCTCATGTTTCTCCTTACTCTGTGCATACTCCATGTTATACCTGTGTATCGCCCGATTTTGTATGTGCTATATTGGTTTCTCGTTTTTGCTTATACTTATTCGTTTACTATAGTGACATCACCTGTAGTATGTATGTGCCCGAATTATGTATACTCTTGTTGTTTGCCCCGCATTCATATGTACCATTTAGTGTATTATTCCTCGTGCTTTCCTATTGCTTTCTTGTTCTCCCTCGTTTCTTGGGTGTGGCCTGCGAGCCCACGCGTTCTTTATGTATGCTTCTTTTCCCATGAATGCTCACGCAATTGCCTGTGACTTCTCCGTGTTATTGCCTTGAGCTCCTGCTCTCCGCCCTGGTGCTATTGTATCCATTCAGTTTTTTCTAATACAAGTGCCCGCGATTTCTATTTCGCTATCTTTAGTTCTCCCCATGTATGCCCTATGTTTATTGCCTGTGATTCTGTCCTTTGCTCATGTTTCATACCCTGTTTTATTGTACAATAAAGCGAAATAGAAATCACGGGCACAATAAAAGCGATTCTAAATGACAAAACTTGACATGATCGCTTTATTATGACAAAACACAATAAAGCGATTCTAAATGACAAAACTTTATCATGCTTTTCCGGAGGCATACTGAACCGGTTCTGTTTAATATAACCGAAATGGGGTCAAAGGTCAAGACACAGGAGCGAAATTTATTCCACAGCCATTATTCTCATAACGTGAGTAATAACTTGAGTAATGATTTCTGGTATGTTGGAAAGCCTATCATAATCAATGCATTGCATGATTTTACTAACTTGTGATTTCTATTTATTCTCCTTTTTTTACCGGAAAACATTACAGTTAAATGTTTCCGTGCAGTATGTCCTACTCATAAACTCAGGAAAGCTCATAAAAACCCTGACGCAGAAGCTCATTCATGATTTTTTTAAACCCCGGGAACACTCGTGTAGTGCTAAAGCTACAGCGTGAAGACTTTGTTTGCTGAGAAATCGATTTTACAGGGGACGAAATACTACATCGGGAAGTTTCGCTGGGAATACGATTTAATAGGGGACAAAAAACTTCAGCGGTAAGTTTTGCTGGGAAAACGATTTTACAGGGGAAGAAAGACTGCGTCGGAAAATTGAAGTTTCGATGTTGAGCTCTAATTATTTTCTGAACTAAAGGAAAAATGTTTGTTTTCCTTGTCTGCTGAATAGCAAGAAGTGACAAAGAAATGGGAAACCATATATTTTCACAGAAATTAAACTTCAAAAGGATTTATGAAGTTCCGATGGCATATTCATCTCCTGGAAAAGATGCTTCTGTCTCCAAGAAAACTTTTTTAAATGGACTCCTGAAGATTAGTTAGAACCCCACATTCGTCTTCTAACTTGCGCATAAACATTACTCATACGTTTAAATCTCTATTTCCACATATTTTTACATCACAGTAAACATAAAACACTCTAAGTTATTTCTCACACTACTCTGAATAACGCTCTCTCAATAAGTACTTTTAATTACGCAGAGTAAGTGAAATGGAACTGGAAAATGACGTCAGTGGGTTCATGTTACTCATTTCCCATCTGTTCTTTCTCAACTTTTCAAGAAACACTTAAAGTTTCTTCTCCGCATTCCCTCTCACCGACGTAACAGGGACTTCATTTATTAAAAATAATGAGTCTACCTGCTCCCTGTACTTTATATCCATTAGTTTCCATTTTCCTCGTCCCCGTGAATATCCTAACTTTGTCCATTAATCTCTACACAAAGTGCATATCATCTTTGCCGAACGCCATCTTATTTAAATAAACAGCTCTTTTAGGAAGTAATCTTCAATCGCAGCATATAATCCAAGATTATCTTAGATATTTTAAGATTACTTGTTGCCGTAGAGGCAACTAAGGGATGTGTTTAGCAATTTAGCATGTCATAGTCCATTACAGTAATACGGCTTTTAGTGTCTTTCGTTAGTTTCATGGCTCTGAAAACTGAATAATGTAGTAGCTTCATTTTTATGCGTAATGTTCTTGGTTTAGATTTTTCGTTTAAATATTGCGCAAACAACATTAGTTTGTTCACATCATCATAAGGGAACTAGATAGAGTTTGCATCTTAATGAAATGAGATTACAATGAATTCAGTTTTCATTTTGGATAAACTTCCACTTCAAATTATGCTTTACATAAGAGAACTGTTAACAAAAATAGCTATACGTAGCCTTATTCCGATATCCCTAAGATTTTGATGCTATGCATCTTTGCCTACAATAGTAACATAAATCCCATGTAAAAATAATTCAGTATAACGAAAAATGGGTAACGGAAATAATCAAAGCCATGCTGAAATCTGATCGTATCGTATGATGTCCTACAAAATGGCACAACAGTAGTTAATATTATGGCTACTGAACAATACAGTTTACAAAACTATCACAAAACACCCGTTTTACATAAACGTAATAATATGTCATTGAACTCTCGGTAAATACCTAGAACCTTTATAATGAATAAAATTCTCCGGCTGGACGTGTAGTGCAGGAAAGCTTACGTTAAGTTACGTTAGGGTTGTTTCTTTGGAATAAGAAAAGCAGGTGCGGCCCAGGCGCTTGTTGATTCGCTTATTATGCCCTGTTTAATCATCTCTGAAATTTGACGTTGCATTTCATTTTTTTTATGGGGAGCACAAGGGTAAGGTTTCGTCGCTATCGGTTTCGAACCATCAGTGTCAATGACGTGATAAACCACCTGTGTGAAACCAGGTTAGTCGGAAAATAAACCAGGTCTTTCATTCAAAAGTTGAGAAAGCTGGTTTTGTTGCCTCTCATTCAGTTGTTTACTCAGTAACAAATTTGTTATGTCTATAGGATGTTTAGGAATCACTTCGACAGGTTCCGGAAAGGAAATAACATGCTGTTCGAAATTCATAGTAACTTCAAAAGTATTGATAAAATCTATGCCCATTAGACATTTAACAGGTAGGTCGTCTATGAGCAGGAAAGAATGCGTAAAACGAGCCTTTCCCAGCCCTAGAGATAATGTGACAGTTCCTGTGATACTGAATATTTCGTTATTTGCACCTCGCAAATACTGCGTCGCAGGCTGGACGTGTATTGCAGGAAAACTTTCAGTGCAAAACTTCGTATTTAGGGCTGATATTTCAGAACCACTGTCGAACTTTGTCTGAACAATAATATCTTCAATTGTCAATAACACATCAGGCAACTGAGGAGTTTGGACAGTCAATAATACTATTTTAGGGTCGGAATTCTTGGTATCAGGAAGCAGTGCCGACCCTTGGTCTACTTCCTTTGGAAGTTTAAAGGATTCCTGGTTGTATTTTCATGCGGTCTGAAACCTTGGCCCTGCCTGGTATCGGTAAAGTTTTCACGCTGAGAAAAACTCCGTGAAAACTGCTGCGGGAACTCCGCATTACTGTTGAAATTTCCATTTCTATTATTTCTTCCCTCAGCACGGGCAGAAAAATCATTATTGCCCTTAGGAAAAAAATGTTCCGAATTCTGCGGATTGGAACGGGGTCGAGCATACTGTGCATTTGTACTGTACCCATAAAATTGTTTAGAAACTAGCGGTTGGTGTACCACTCTTCTATGCGGTGGTACGTATGATGCTTGGACTTGCACCTGTGTACGCTCGTGTTGAAAGTCATTAGGCCTATTATGCTGCTGAGGATTTTCGTGATAAGCCTCCCGGGGTTCCCGAGCATGTTTAGATGGTCCATGTTTGCCGTGTCGCTCCTCATACGTTCGTATGAGGCGAAGGCATTCATGTATTGTAGCAGGGTGTCGGACCTCAATAAAATCCTGTGGAAATGGATCGAGCTGTTGCAATAGGGTGTCCAACATGTCGACATGACTGGCATGTGGATCCCATAATTTATACAAGCGTGTTGTTTCTAAAGCAAACGCAACAGGGCTATCGTTGGGTCCTTGCTTACGAGGAAAAAGTTGCTGTACAAGGCCAGCTCGACTGAGGCCGAAAGGAAAGACTTCTAAAAATTCCGCTCGGAAATTCTCATAACGAGAATCCGGGTTCGATACTCTCCACTGCCGATACCAGGTCTTAGCGGCATCTTTCATGCAAGTGCCTGCTATTTGCACTTTGCAATTTTGAGGAATATTGTATAAGTCGAAATGATCCTCCAAATCCTCGAGAAATTTCAAGAACCCCTCCAAACCATTGAAAGTAATTGCTCCCTCATGCGGCACGAAATGTGCAAGCATTTTGCCTCTGTGAGAGGATTGAAATACCTCAGGTACGACCCGTGACTCAGAGTGATATGAAGCTGGTGAATGACGAAATTGTGAGGAAGTCTGGGTACTTGCAAATCATTGACATCAAAGTTAGACCCACAGGCTTCCTGCAAATTGTTGAAAATAACCCCACCTCTACCGAAACTTGATTCATGTTGAAATAGGGAAGTTTTCTCAGGTAATGAAGACATAGTCAATAAGTGTCAATACCTCGCGTTCAAGAAATGTTCGGGCGCCAATTATAATGAATATAATTCTCCGGCTGGACGTGTTGTGCAGGAAAGCTTACGTTAAGTCACGTTAGGGTTATTGAAAGGTTACTTGACGTAGCTAAAGTGTGCTTAATCTTCAAAGTGCTAGAGTTTGTTTAGGTAAGACACGCACGTGGAATGTGGAATTTATTTTTACTCAGCGTTCCTCATTATCTTGAATATCAGTAATATAACTTCGGTTTTAGTACATTAGTACCTTGAAGGCTCCTTATTAGAGCGGTAAACACAATATACCCTGAACTTAACGTAAACACTCAATGAAATAGACTTAACAGCCAGACAGAGGTCTGACAACAAAATGAACTAAGTAAACGTACTCACTTTTAACCTTTTATTGGGGAGCTCCTGGTATTACTAAAATATACACTCCAAAATAACACAACTACTGATAGCCCGAACTTTCGTTCTATCGTAATATCGTAGAAACGTAGGTAAATCGCATATCAATAATCAGAAAGAACCTATCTCTTCGGAATCTTTAGCGCGCATACATATATATATATATATATATATATATATATATATATATACTGCATACCACCACGTCATGACTTACACTCGTTGCCACATATAATTCAGCGGGAGAAACAACATCTCGTTAAGTGAGAAGATAATTTGCATAGGAAAATAAAATAACAAGAGATAGTAAAATCAAAAAGAAACTGAAGCTAGAGTATACGTTACACCTTTTGTTAATGTGATAAAAGTCATTATACAACAGCCGTTCCATAAAAACTGAGAGTAAAATCACACAAAATGAAGAAATATAGTTAGAGCAAAATATATGTTATTCTTTCCCGAAGTATCTTCCCACGGATGTTATGCAACGGTCCCATCGTTCAGTCCACTTTTCAAATCATGTGGCGAAGGTATTTTCTGGAAGCTTCTTTACCCACCCCTGTACAGCTTGAATAACGTCAGCATCTGCGTTGAATGTTGCGCTACGGAACTTCTCCTTCATTGTTGGAAACAACCAGCAATCCCACGGGGCGAGATCAGGACTGTAGGCAAGCTGTGGCATGATTTCAATACTGTATTTCGTAAGAAACTGTTGAACACAAAGTGCCACATGTGGGCGGGCCTGATCATGGTGAAGGATCCACTTCCGCACGAGTTACGGTCGCGTTATTGCGTAATTGACATGTGTCGTCGCAGACGCTTCAAGAGTGAAATGTAATATTCAGCATTGACAGAAATTTGTGGAGGAACGGCATGCTGGTAGACTACACCTTTATGATCAAAGTAAAATTATCATCATCCCCTTCCCAGCTAATTTGGTTTGGCGGACTTTTTTTCGGAGGAGGCGAGCCTTTATATTTCCAGACACTCGTTGCGCGCTTCGCGAGGGGGTCGAAGTAGTGGACCCGTGTTTCATCGGCACTTGTTATTGCGTTTGGAAAGTTTGAATCCTTTGCAATCATTTGTTTCCACTCATGACACACCTGAACTCTGGCTAACAATTGTTCACTAGTCGGGTAATGAGGCACCCATTTGGAACACACACGACGCAGCAGTAATTGTTGACGCCGCTTTGTCTTACCACGTCGATCTTCTTGCTAGATTGCCCAAACAGCGTTAACAATACGCTTCGTATCAACACTTTCAGGTGGATCCTGCATAGGAGCGAGTTCTGCCGATAAACGCCTTTTTTTAAATGATGGTGGAATCTTAAAATCGTTGACTCACCCAAACATTTATCTTTGTAAGCTTCTTCCATTAAATAAACTGTTTCTGAAGCCATTTAACACAAACGATAGCAAACGTTTATCGCACAACGCATTTCACTTCTTAACTCTAAATCATTCACCTTCATATCTGCATGGCTGAATGCAGACGTACCTTTAACAACTGCGCAATAACAAAACCACTATCGTCTATGTGACTTCCCTGCACCGCAGGACGTACATGAGATAAAGGCAGATAGAAGCGAGATCATACGTCCGCGTAGCTCAGTTGGGAGAGCGACTTATTCCCAAATGAGAGGACCCGGGTTCGATGCCCGGCGTGGACAAAAAATGACGGAGAAATTTTCTTCGCTATATTGGAGCCCGAACTTCAAGAATGACCTGGCTGTTTAAGTTCTCGCAATGGTGTGATGTTCTTTTCACACCGCGAGACAGGAAATATAACGGAATCCCTTCTTCAGGGCTTCGAAAAATAAATGTGTGGGAAGTTACGTTCCACACACCCAATTGATTGGGATTTCTCCAATGTACGTTCTTCAGCGGATGACTGCCTACAGCTGCGCATGGTCCCGGCTGACCGGCGGGCCATGCTCCCGGCCCTCTTTCGGGGGAAGGGAGAGGGGATGTGACGTGCTTGCACCGCAGGACGCACATGAGATAAAGACAGATAGCAGAGATATCAGAAGTCCGCGTAGCTCAGTTGGGAGAGCGACTTACTTCGGGTTCGATGCTCGGCGTGGGGAAAAGGACCGATAAATTTACTTCGTTATATCTGCCACGGCTAATAACTGTTGCCATAGATATTTCCTTAATTCAATTAGTCGTCTGCGTGGTGCTTTTCCCCTTCGCACTGTTGCCAACTTAAAAAACATTACTCTGAGTTTTTATGGAACGGCCTATGTAGAAACGCATTTTTGATGCAATCGAAATATTCAGCCATAGCGAAATTTGGCTGCCTCTAAACTCTCGCAAGTAGGTGTTACCTCCTATTGACGAGAGATTTAAAATGATGCATAACACAATGGGGATATTTTAGTCCAGAGTTGGGTAACCTTTCCATGTTGGAAGGCCGCATTAAGTTACCTGTAATCTAACAAGTCCACATTCAAAAACTTCAATCAGATATACTTCGAAATGTACATTATTTTGTAAAAATATTATTAAGTACTAACTTCAACAAGTTAGCAAAGTCACGCAATGCATTGATTATGATACGCTTTCCAACATACCAGAAATCATTACTCAAGTTATGAGGATACTGGCGGTAGAATAAATCTTGCTCCTATGACCTGACGTTTGACCCCATTTCGATGCTATTGAACAGAACGGGTGAAGTATACTTCCGGAAAAACATGATAAAGTTTTGTCACAATCGAAGCATTTTTGCGTAAGTTATAACGCATAAGGGCGATGAAATCGATCCTGGGTCTATATCCTAACCTTTGACCCCATTTCGTCCATCTTCAATAGGGTTCGTCCCTAAGTGGTCCCCTACCCCATACTAAAATGTCATTCAAATCGAACCATATTTACGCAAGTTATGATGCATTAGGGCAGTGGAATGCATCCTGCTCCTATGTCCTGACCTTTGACCTCATTTTAAATAGGGTTTGTCGCCAAATGGTCCCCTACCACATGCTAAAATGTCATTGCAATCAAACCATATTTACACAAGTTATGACGCATAATGGCAATGGAAGGGATCCCGCTCCTATGTCCTGACCTTTGACGCCAATTTTACCCATTTTCAATAGGGTTCGTCCGCAGGTGATCCCCTACCATATACTGAAATTTCATCGAAATTGAACCTTTGTTACACGAGTTATCGTGCGGACGGACAAAGCTGGAGCATATACGTTTCTTCAAATTACGGTTGGAAAGCGTAATTAATGAAAAAATAAATCTTAATTCTAAAGTTAACTAACCTTTCAAAGACTTTGTTGTGACTGCTGTTTTTTTTTAAAGCATTTGAATATTTTGTTGCAACATGGAGGTCCACACTTTTAGCTGATCCTCTAGATGGGTATCCGCCATTTGTGACCTTAAGGGTGCCTTGATTTATGTTCGGTAGGGAAATGTAGATTCGCAACAATAAGTGGAGGAAAAGCAAGAAAGCGTTTTTTTTTTTTTTTTGCATGTTGCCGAATACGAGAGTATTCTATTGTATTTTTCAGATTTCAATTACATCTTCCTTAGCGTCAAATAAGGACTTTGAAATGTCATCTTCTGAGAGCTCAATCAATTCTATCTGTAGTTCTTTTAGGAGTCATTGAACGAAATCATGAGCGTAGCAGGTGTCGAAATAGCCCTTATGACTTACTATTGTTTAAATTGTGGCTTTCAGTCGGGGAGCATTTTTTCGTTGAATCTTCTTTACTCTTTGGTATTTAAAACACGGTCATTTTAAGATTGAAATAAAAATAATAAAAAGACGAGCAAAAGCGTATTAATAAAAATAAAAGGATTTGTTCTGCAAAATTTGGATTCACTCAAAAGGTAGCACTCAACGGCCTAGAAGGCCCCATGTGACTGCATGTTTCCCATCCTTGTCCTAGACCAAAGGTTACCAATTTCTCTCACTAACACACTTGAGATTCAGCTCCTCTTTCGATCTTGTAGTCAGATTTTAGATTGCGCAGGCACAGATGAAAATTCGTAGCTACATCAGGTTTTATCGGTATCAAAGTCATTTCTGTCTTTCGACTAAATTTGAAAAAAAAATATAATAATAATAATAATAATAATATACGCAGTTCCAGTCCTCACGTATTCCTTCAGAATCATCAAGTGGACCACAACAGAGCTTGAGGAAATAATGCGCAATACCAGAACAACCCTCACTAAACATCGCCAACACCACCAGACGTCAGCAATAGAAAGGCTGACCATTGGACGGGCAGAAAGAGGACGAGGAATGAGTGATCTCCTGAAACACCGAGACAAAGAAATCAGGAGCCTCAGAAAATACTTCCATCAGAGCAAGGGACCCCTTCACCAAGCGATAAACTAGAGTGACAGGAATTACACAGCCCTAGACTTCTCTACTCAGAACATCGAGATTGGAACAAGGGAGCCAAAAGAAGAAGCTTGGGCCAAGAAAGTCCTACACGGAAGGCACTACAACGACCTGCAATCGGATCATGTGGACAAGACTGCCTCCAATGCATGGATAACAAACAGATGAATCTTCCCCGAGACCGAAGGGTTTACGATGGCTATACAAGATTAAGTTCAAAACACCAGAAACTACCGAAAGCATATCCTGAAGGCAACATCAGTGGAAAGCGACACATGTCGGCAATGCCATCAAGCGCCAGAGACAATCCAGCATATCACAGCAGGGTGCAGAGTCCTCACACACACAGTGTACATGAACAGGCACAGTGAAATCGCCAAGACTGTCCATCAGAAATTGGCAAGAAAGCACCACCTGATTACAACTGAGCCTGTCCCCTACTACAAGTATGAGCCAACAACGCTTCTAGAGAACAACATCCACAAGATGTACTGGAACAGATCGATCAGAACAGATATGACCATCCCCCGCAATCGGCCCGAAATCGTCCTGATCGACAAGGAGAGGAAGGCAGCATACTTCATTGACATAGCCGTGCTCAACACGCGCAACATTCAGAAAACGCACGGAGAGAAGCTGTCAAAGTATCACGACCTACGATACGAAGTCAAGGATATGTGGCATATGGATAACGTCACTACCGTCCCCATAGTAATATCAGCCACAGGAGTTTTACCTAAGATTATTCATAGCTCTATACAGACACTAGACCTTCAATCTAACACCTACGTGACCTTCAATCTAACACCTACGTGACCTTCAATCTAACACCTAGGACAGTAAATAATTTCCTGGACAACTGAGAGAACGAAATCCACTTCCCAGACTTGGTACGTCGTACCCGTCATGGAAAGAAGAGATAACCCTCAGGAAGAGGTGGAATAATAATAATAATAATAAATATTGTTTTAGAAAAACCAAACAGTCGAAATACTTGATATTGCTGCTGCCATAGTTTAGTAAATATTTACTTTTATGACTCAAATACTTTCTTTCACTGCGTTTAAGAAAACAACATTTTTTAATCCCCCTACCTAAGTACCGATGAAAGTGAGGAATTAGTAAACCTCATTGTTTGTTATTACGATTTAATTCCATTTAGTATGTACCGGACAGTGGCCCGGTGTGGTCGTGAGTGACGCTAATAAATGCAGTTAGTTGTACGGAAATAAATGTGTGCTCTCGAATCACTCGTTTTATTTCCCATCTATAGAGCTCTTGGCATGTGCAAAACAGAGGTGGCTCGTGGTTGAAAAACTAGGTGAAGAACTACAAGAGCAATATGAAAAGATATCTACTGTCTTCAATGAAAATCACTATATGAGGACTAACCTATTTTTTGAATATTAGATCAATTCTTCTTTCTTTTAAAGCTGCAAATTTGTCGATTATGTCGTCATATAATGGTTGTTTCTTCGTGAGCATCAATAAAATGTCTTTCTGAATAGAAATATTTGCCAAAGAAGCAAGTCTGTCTTGAGAAATTGAGTTTCTTGAGTAAGTTTGAATCTTCTTTCCACTGACACACTTGTAGATGGAATGGTTAAAATGAGGGCAACCAATTTATAAGATTCTGTAAAAATGTCTTTCTCTTTACAAAGCACTCGAAGAAGTTCTTCAGTCGATATATTCCTTAATTTTTCGTTGGCATATACAAGACAATTCATTTTTAAGGCGCTGGAGTTTAGTAAATATTTTTCCGTAAAAATGTTGTAGATTTTCAAAAGCGTGAGAGGGAAAGCTTGAATTAAATTGTTCGAATTTGGTTGTGTCAGCAAGACAAACAAATTGAAGTTTTTCACAGTCTTGAAATCTTATATCCATTTCCATAAGAATGTGGTCTAAAATTTCAAAATACAATTGTTTATAATTTTGAAAAATTGTTTCTTGTGTAAGATCAGCATATTCCCGTTTAGATCTGCTTATTTCTGTGATTTTGTTAGCTTTTCCAAACAGTGTCTCAAATACTTCATCGTTCCTTTTATGACTCAAAATTTCAGGAGTTTTTTTTTTTAATTTGAGTTACACAGTAGTTTATGTCTAGTGATTTTTTCTGCAAAAATTTCGAATAATAAATCGGTGGGGCCAAAAAATGTATTAAATACTATTGCCAAAAACGCAAATTTAAAAGTGTTCATATCGTTTAAAAACCCTTGGCAAGTTGAATTGATTTTTTGTCTGATTGCTCACTATTTGTCAGAAATTCAAATACTTCCTTCAATTTATCCCAATCTTCAACAATTACACTTACTAACTTCGAAGTGGAGGACCATCGAGTTTCTGCTATAGTTGGTATGCGTCTTGCGGTTGTAGATGTGAGTGTATAAGATCGCTTCACTGAGTGGTGAAAAAACGAAGGAATTCAAGTCAGGCTTGCATAAAATACACGATACTTTGAAATTTTAGAAAAACTCTGCTGTAATACAAGGTTCAAACGATGTGCAAACCAATGAACAAAAACAGCTTGAGAAGCTTTATCCTAGATTTTTTCTGGAGCCCATTTAAGTGTCCAGACATTACACTTGCCCCATCGTAACATTGTCCTATTAATTTGTGTTGATAATCGAGTTGTTCCAAAATTTTGTCTAGCATTTTGTATAAAGCTTCTGACGTTCGAATCCCACTCACGTCGTGGAAACCCAAAATTTGCTCAGCCAATACACCTTCCGAATCAACAAATCGTATTATTAAAGAGCACTGAGAAGTCTGATTTATGTCTGTGGTGTCATCTACTTGAATAGAAAAGCATTGAACTTCATTTATTTCATTTTTAACGTGATCGTTTATATATTCAGAAATACATTCCATTATTTCATTGTGAATAGTTTCTGAGCCACCTGTGAAGACATTTTTTATCTTTTCGTATTGATTTTGAATTTCTAAAGGACTTCTTGATATCAACAATGAAAGTAATTCCTTGAAATTTCCACGATTTATCGAGTCCATGCTTTCTTCATGGCCACGGAATGCTAGTTCTTGTTTGCTCAAATATAATAATGCATCAATCACTGTCTGCAGGAAAAGTCTATTTAAACGATCGTTTTCGTTGAAATGTATTTTCAAAAGCCTAGCATTCTCCCTCAGGGCATCGGCAATGGTGTTCTGATTTTTTTCAAAATTCCTTAGCATTAACTCGCATTTCAGGTGTTCGCTAGAATCACCATGTTTATGAAGTGAGCGTGTTATATTTAATAAATCTGAGAATCCGTCTTTATTCCACGCCGAATGTTTATTACTAAAAAGTAAGCAGGGCCAACAAAATAATTTTTGTTACACAGAGGTACTACAAAGCCATTTATATTCAGTAAACTAACAATTTTAAAAATTAATATTGTAAGATTTACCGCTCTTTTTGATTTCGTTTTTGCCAACAATTGTCAGTGAATCCGTCGGTCGTCCTTGAAGTAAAATGCCTCTTTTATCTTCATTTTTCAACCGATTAAATGGAGTTTGTAATAAATTACAAACAATGTCTTTAACAGGATACATACTTTAATTAAAACTATCACTAACTGTTAAGTTGTACACGAAACTACAGTAACAGCTAAACTTTTTGACAAATAATCACAAGGCACGAAAAAACAAATCCCTTTCGGAAAGCATGTACCACAACACAGCAAGATACCCTGGGCAAATCTGGTAAACCGTCCCGTTTCACCGTGATCTCCTTCGAAGGTCACGATTCCATCTGCAGAGCTTCGGCGCCGAAAGCTAAAACACTTCACTTGCGCTCCAGATAGGGGAAGTTGACGTCACGGTTACCATAGCAACTCGGTCGAAAGCTGCAGACTTCCAAGGGTTTTCATTTCGGCTCTTCACTTGCACTGTTTTGCGTATGAGGACTTGTTTCCGTATAGAACGCGCTATGTAAATTGTTATCTAATCAGAATTTTGAGTATTTCGTAACACAATAGAGACAAAAAACAATATATTATAAAAATTACTGAATAAAACTTTATTGTAAGTAAAATAGGTGAAAAGGCACTTCACCTACTTCACCTGAAAAGCCGCCACTGGCGCAAGATGCATGGCATAAATTATTTACGAAGAGTACAAGAGTATTCTCCCGATGTTTTTTTTTACCTAGTGCAGGACAAAATTTAAGATCTTAAACGACGAAAGACAACCTGAGTCTATATTATTACGAAATGCTTTCCGTGAAGATATTGCGCATGAAATTCATTAGGACGACAAATATAAGTATGTTGCAGAGTTAAATCTCAGTCATGCTAAGTCATAAAGATTCGGACTGGCGTTTATCAGGGTTCGGTTCTAGGACTAACGCTGTTCTCCATTTATCTGCACGACTTACCCAAACCCAAACAGAGACAGGTCATGATGTACGCAGATGATACAGCTGTTGTCATCAGGTCCCTGAACAAAGGCAGAGCAGTGAAGCTCCCCCAGGACTTTCTCTCTCAGCTGGAAACCTATTACAGTGACTGGCGGATCAAGATCAATTCGTCTAAGAGCAGTGTGCTGTTGTTTTTTGGATCTCTTCAAGGAGTACCGAAACTCGTTATGTTTCAAGAGACAATCACCTGGGCTACCTCCACTAAGTACCTAGGGCTTCAACTACACTGCTGGCCACCCAAATGCAACACCAAGAAGGACACGAGAAAGCAAAGCAAAGTTTACTGGACATGTAAGAACAGATACAAAGATGAAACGATTGAGCTTACAGGCCCGTGCAACTTCCGGAACACGCAGGCATCAATTGCTCGTGTGGCTCCATGGCTGGTAATAACGGCCGCTACATGCCGCGGCATCAAACGAAAGAGGCTTTGGATGTGGGCTTGGGGTATGTCGGTCCAGATTGCTTCCACACGTTGTCACAGTTCATCAGGCGTAGCCGCTGGTGGTGCTTGCCGTGCCACTCGGTTGCCGATCAGTGACCAGACGTGTTCGATGGGCGACATATCGGGAAAGCAGGCGGGTCACGGCAGCAGTGACACTTGGTGGGCCGTGAAAAATTGCTGCACGATGCGTGCCACGTGCAGGCGGGCTTTGTCTGGTTGAAACATTACCGCTGGCAGGTCCTGCATGTAAGGGAGGACTAACAGGCCCCAAAAAGTCGGAGATGTAGGGGTGGCTATTGAGAGTACCGGCGATGCGTACCAGAGGGGTGGGGGTGTCATATCCAATTGCGCCCCAAACCATGACGCCAGGCGACGGACCGGTATGGCGATGCATAATGCAGGCGTGATACAGTATCTCGCCGCAGTGCCGCCACACGCGGATCCGACCATCGTGGTTATGTAGGCAGAAGCGGGATTTGTTGGAGAAGACAATGTCGTGCCATTCCGTAGTCCACGTGCAGCGTTCAACGGCTCACTAACGCCGCACTCCTCGGTGGTGTAACGTCAATGGTAATCGGAGCAATGGGCGCCGTGCGACAAGTCCCCGCTCCTGCAGACGACGTCGAACGGTACGTGCTGACACAGGTTGTTGCGCAACACACCCTAATTCCTGCGCTAACGTTTGTGATGGGGCGGTGCAAGCCGTCAAAGCCCGCCGCACAACATGCCGGTCCTCTCGTTTGGTGGTGTGCCGCGGCTGCGGCAATCACTCGCGTCGGTCCGTCCGTCCCTCCGGCACCCACCGAATCCATAATCGCCTCACTGTGGCTGGATGTCGACCCACATGGGCGCCGATGTCTCGGTACGATAAACCGCTGTAGCAATAAGTCACTATTCGTCCTCTGTCGAACTCCGAAACGTGCTAGAATGACTGCCGTATTCTGCGACGTGGCATCAGGAAGTTTCCCACGCTCAGGTCCGGCAGCACAACACACTTCCACTACTTACACCACGCCTTCTGTGCACCCTTCTTATATGTAGTACTTCTGGGTAGTGTGCCGGGCGTATATGATTTGCATATGCCCTGAAATGGCTAATCGTTTGCATGTCCTCTCGCGGACGACGCATGCTGCGAATTTGTGGCCAATCGGATGCTTCCTTCTTGGTGATGAATTTTGGGTGGCCAACAGTGTAGATTGTCGACTTTCGTGGGTGGTGAGCACCAGCTACCGCACGAATAAAGCTAGACAATGCCTTGGGCAGCTAGCTCCACTACTCCGCCGGAGAAGCTTCCTTACAACATGGCACACAGTACTGCTGTAAAAGACGGTCGTCAGGCTGGTGGTGCTTACCTACGCCTCCTCCATTTGGATTGGCATTAGTAGGAAACAGCGAGAGAAAATCGAGAGGGTGCAGAGCCGAGCACTTTGAATGATCACTGGGGCTCCCCTTTGGACACCACTTTGGAACCTGAGGAACAGACTTGTAATGGAGAAGGTAAATGAGTTTACCACCAGATTCACCAAAACTTCTTCGAGAAAGCGAAAACCCACCCTAATGGACTTGTTAAGGGTGCGGTTGATTACAAACCTAGCGAATTCCTTTGGTATCCCAGAACTAAGGCTGCAATCGTTGACTCCCCCCCCCCTTGACAGATAGCGTACGTTTGTGTACACTGCTGGGAGTTAGACAGACCACCAACCCCTACGTTTTCAGATTGGCATCGAGATGGTGAATATGAATCCTGCTCGGACATTTGAATTCGGTATCGTTGAGTTTCAGGCACTCCCTGGGGAGTCGGCGGCCGGGTGGTGTTGTGGTTCTCTGTGATGTTGTGCGCTGCTTCGTTTCCCTTTACCCCTCTTCCTCACGGACTGGTGTCACGGATCACCCTCTCCTTTCACTACATTTTTCTGTTTGTCTTTCCTATTGAGTTCACTTACTCAGATCTCCTAGCTTCCTATTTCTAAGTGCCGTTTTAGACCTGGGGTCAAACACTCCCTTCCTAAAACTTCTTCAAATATGATACCATACCATGCGAAATTTCACTTTATACCATATGATTAAATTTAGCAAAATTGCTTTGCAAATTGATTCTTTCACGGGCTTCACTTCAGTACATAAGACTTTCTCACAAAGAGAATCATGGGATTAAAAATGTTGTAAGAAATAAATATTTCAAAAGTTCATCATAGTTATATGCAGTGGTGGAAACGGTCCCGAATGCAGCGTAACCCCGTTCGAGAACTCCAACGTTCCGGGAGTGATGCGACATCAAAACAAAGGGAGCATTTCATTGAATAAAAGATTTCGCAACACATTATACATTTCAATTTATTCAAACTTTCCCCAGACCATAACGCTGCCCCTAACAGCTTGTGCTCTGCCGCAATGATTTAAGAGTGTTCGTTCTCCGATGTTTCTCGCCTTATACGCGAACGTCCATCCGTTTGATGAAGCAGAAAACGTGACTCATCGGAGAAGGCAATCCTTTGCCAACCAGCGGAGGTCCAATTCCGATACTGCCGTGTAAATGCAAGCCTTTTCTGCCGATGCACCTTTGTTAGCATAAGTGCCGTGTCTATCCGTCTGCATCGGAGCCCCCTACGCAGCAAGGTTCGCTGAATTGTCGTTTTAGACACACTTCCGGTAGCCTCCTGGTTCATTCGGCCTGTCCATTGCTCCACAGTAACGTGCGAATCGGCCATCACGCACCTTCGAAGCCTACATACATTTCTCACATCCATGGCACGTTGTGCTTCACAGTTTCCACGTCATAATTTGCAATGGTGCCATTTTTTCAATCACGATACACTTTAACCACAGCAGCACGCGGACAGTTCACAAACTGCACTGTTTCAGAAATACTTCCACCCTTGGCCCGAAAGCCGATAATTATCCATTTTTACAAATCTGATAAAGCGCTCCTTTTATCCATGACAACAACGACTGATAAGTTTTCAGAATGCCTACAGCACACCTTATGTACCCTCCAAGCCCGCTCACGACACGTGCCTTCTTTCATTGGTTACGCGCTGTTGACGTCAAAAGTAGGAGGTGGTCAGAATAATGTGACACGATTGTGTGTGTATATATATATATATACAGTTACGGAAAAATTAAGAGCAACTCTGGAAATTTCTGACGTTTCTGTGTTTTCATGGCTGATACAAAAATGAATATGCAGATAATACTCACGATATACATGTATATATTATTTTAAAACACATTTTACGCAGAAGCCAAATCAGTTTACAGAATGGGAATATCTTTAACAGAACTCAAGTTTTGAACAGAAATGTGCTCCGAAACAGAAATCATGGCAAAGTAACATGTTCAAATTCAATTACATTTACGTACCTATTTCGTTGGGGGACCTTTTGATTTAACAACGGCTGCACATCTGCTGGGCATGGAGTCAACCAACTTACGCAACATATCGGATGAAATACAGTTGTGCCAAACGCCAGTAATTTCGTTAATCAGTTCCACTTGATTTGTGGGATGACGTTCGTGCACGTTTATTTTCTGAATGCGCCACAAAATCTAAATCGGGTTCAAGTCTGGCGAAATATCAGGCCACGGAAGAGGCACAACATTGCCAAAAGACGTCACATAAGCCTTAATGATTTCTGCACGGTGGCATGGGGCCGAATCGTCCTGGAAAATGTATGGCTGACCCTGGAACAAATCAAGTCCTGAAGGCACCATTTTGTCCTTCTGGACACTTTTGTACTGCTGTGCAATAACAGTGCTCTCACACACAAGGATTCTACCCACTCCAGCAGCAACAAAACTTCCGCATATCACAAAACTGCATGGATACTTTCTGGTCTCAAGTGTGCAAGAGGGACGCAACACCTCGTTATTTCGTCGAAACACTCGGCACCCAGCGTCGTTATCGTCGATGCTCAATTTTGTCTCATCACTAAATAACACTTGAAGCCACCTATCAGTGTTCCACTCCTTAAGCTCCTTTGCCCATTCTAAACGTTACTTGCATTGTACATTGGTTAGTAATGACTTCTTTACCGTCCTATGAGACGTCAGACCCACGTTCCTAACTCTTCGGAGACCAAGTACAGTACTACACTTCTCCGTTATTCTTTGGCAAGAACTGTTGACGAGACGAACCTGTTTCGCAGACATAACCATTTCAACGCGTTGTTACTTTTAGGAGTTGTTTTCATTTTTCGGCCACATTTACCCGGCCTGCCATTCTTAATTCCACCCATAACACGGATCTTCGCCAGCTGCCGTCCAACTGTACTCTTGTGCACCCCCTTTTATCCGGGCAATTTCTGCATCGTTTTTTGTCGAATTCACTGAAAGTCACGAAACTTGTCGTGGTGAAATATCCCTACTTAACTTTACTTAACTGCAACCCAGTTTGCACAAAATAAACGAAATGCACTCTAAACTTCAGATTTGCACTGCTGTCCACAGAAGTAACGACTACACACTCACCAATGCAAACGAACTCCCTACGCGCACTGCGAAAACGTCTGGAATAACCCCCAGGCACATCACCTACCCTTTATATCCCCTGTACGCGGACATTTATATACTTACTTTGATATATATATATATATATATATATATATATATATATATATATATATAGGGATGTAAGGTCAGGTGATGCGTAACATCACAGCCTCTCCTTGACAAATGTCAACCCCGCCTTCTCGTGGTGCATCCTGTTCCCACTAAAGGGGCTCTGACGACCGCCCATAGCGGTATAACTATACCATCGGGATTAGAGGAAATTCTATCCCACACTCACCAACCCGCTTGGCCAGCGTGGTGAGTTATGGCCAAACCCCTCCAAAATGACTCCACAACTTAAATCTTGGCCCTCAGTCTCCGGCAGCTGGAATGTACCTGGCCAAGGCAGCGGCCAGTGCGACATGAAGGCAGAGGGTGCTAAGAATCCCGGAGGACCGGACTAGGCTGCCATCTGATGCTGACCTTGGCAACGTACAATGGACGCTCCCTATCTTCTGATTCAAGGCTTCTTGAATTGGAAGAGGAACTACAAAGGATCAAGTGGGACATCGTCGGGCTAAGTGAGGTAAGGAGAAAAGGAGAAGATCTCATTGAACTTAAAAGTGGACATCTCTTCTACTATCGTGGGACAGATACTGGCAGAACTAGTGGTGTTGGATTTATAATAAACAAGAAACTGAAGGATAAAGTGGTAGAAGTTGAAAGTTCCTCTGACAGAGCTGCACGACTCGTTATCCAACTATCGAGAAGATACCAGGCTCAGATTATTCAAACTTATGCACCCACCACAAGTCATCCTGAAGAAGAAATTGAAGAATTTTATGAGGAAATTTGTCATCTAAATAATAAAGGTAAGCAGCACTTGAAAATAATTATGGGAGATTTCAATGCAAAAATAGGGCAACGGCAACAGAATGAAACTTCAGTAGGTAAATTCGGTCACGGCAACAGAAACCAGCGTGGAAATACTCTCGTTGAGTTTGCAGAGGCAGAAGGGTTTTTCATCTTGAACTCCTTCTTCAAGAAAAAGCCACACAGGAAATGGACATGGAGACATCCAAATGGGACGACAAGTGAAATTGATTTTATTATGTGTAACAAAAAATTCGTCATAGAAGACTGCAGTGTGCTAAACAAGTTCAACACAGGTAGTGACCATAGATTGGTGAGATGTAAGATGCACCTCAACACTAAACTTGAACGTGGCAAGCTCATAAGACAAACAAAATCTATTGACATAACCAACCTTAAAAAACACCATTATACCTTCAAGTTGGAACTGAAGAATAGGTTCTCTGCTTTAGAAGGCCTAACATCGGAAGAAGTGGACATCTCTGAAGTTAACAGAAAAGTAACCAAAGCTCTTATGGAAACAGCAACAAAATTAGCTGGGTCTAAGAACAAGTTGCATGTAAATAAATTATCAGGAAAAACGAAAATGTTGATGCAAAAAAGAAGAGAGATGAGGACAACTAAAGAAGATGTGACTTCCAAAGTGGAATATATAGAGCTATGCAAGACAGTACGAAAAAGTATCACTGAAGACGTAAGAAAATTCAACTGTGAACTAGTGAGGAAAGCAATTGAAAACAACCAAAGCCTAAAGATAGCAAAGGGACATCTCAGTAAGGGAAGAAAACAGATTATGGCACTGAGAAAAGAAGATGGTTCTGTAACAAGAAATAGAGGCGAAATTTTGACAAGGGTGAAAGATTTCTACTCCAAATTATATGAAAGGGATGATACATGCACTCCAGACATCATGAAAGATACCAGTACCAGAGTTCCTCCAGTCCTTCCAGCAGAAGTTGCACATGCAATCAAGAACATGAAGCAGGGAAAAGCTCCAGGAGAAGATGGAATTACTGTAGACATCATACAAGAAGCAATTGGAGAAATCGAAACAGTACTCGCCCAAATTTTCACTCGATGCCTTAATGAAGGAAAGATTCCTGAGGATTGGAACACCGCTACAATGATCCTGCTACATAAGAAAGGTGACATTGAGGATCTCGGAAACTACAGACCTATCAGCCTCCTATCAGTAGTTTATAAAATCTTCACTAAAGTTCTTTCACACCGCTTGAAGGTAACACTGGACATGGCTCAACCGAGAGAACAAGCTGGATTCAGGAGTGGCTACAGCACAATAGATCATATCCATGTGCTGAGAGAACTAATTGAAAGAGCGAGGGAATATGAACTTCCATTGTGCATGGCTTTTATCGATTATGAAAAAGCCTTTGATTCGGTGAAACCATCAGCAGTTACAACGGCTCTGAAAACCTGTGGTATTGAAGATGCATACATTAATATTATTAATAACATCTATGAAAATGCAAGTGCAAAGATTAGGCTGTTTGAAAATACAACACACATAAAAATTGGAAAGGGAGTGAGACAAGGTGACACCATATCTCCGAAGCTCTTTAATGCCACATTGGAGGGTGTTTTTCAGTCACTGAGCTGGGAAAACAAGGGGATAAAGATTAATGGAGATTATCTAACCCACCTTCGTTTTGCTGATGACGTAGTCATTTTTGCAACTACCCCATCAGAGCTGCAGAGTATGATCCAGGAACTTGCTGACAAGAGTAAAGAAGTGGGATTAAAAATGAACTTTCAGAAGACAAAAGTGATGTTCAATGCTTTTACAAGAAATGAAGATTTGTCGATTGATGGAGAAAAGCTGGAGATAACAGACACGTACGTTTATCTTGGACAGCAGATATCAAGTGAGGGTCACATTGATGAAGAAATTAATCGGCGTACAAAACTTGCCTGGAGAGCTTTTGGAAGAAACAGCATAATTTTCAAGAGCAATATGCCATTATGTCTTAAAAGAAAAGTGTTTGATCAATGCATCCTTCCAGTGCTTACGTATGGTGCAGAGACGTGGACCTTAACTAAAAGAGACATACAAAGGCTGCAGACAACTCAAAGAAGCATGGAGAGGTGCATACTTGGTGTAACCAGGAGAGATAAGAAGAGGAACTCGTGGATCCGAAAAATGACGAGAGTGGAAGACATCATGATCAGAGTAAAATCCCTGAAATGGCAATGGGCTGGACATACTGCCAGAAGGACAGATCATCGATGGACAGCCGAAATTTTAGATTGGATTCCAAGGGACAGGAAAAGACCCAGAAGAAGACCACATGGGAGATGGGTGGATGAAATTCGAAAGTATGCAGGGGTGACATGGAGGAGACTGGCACAAGACAGACCGTTGTGGAGGAAACTTGGGGAGACCTTCGTCCAGCAGTGGATTGATAATGGTTGACAATGATGATGATGATATATATATATATATATATATATATATATATATATATATATATATATATATATATATATATACGTTTGGAAGAAACAGCATAAATTTAAGAGCAATATGCCATTGTGAATTAAAAGAAAAGTGTTTGATCAATGCATTCTTTCAGTGCTTACATATGGTGCAAAGACGTGGGCCTTAACTGAAAGAGATATACAAAGGCTGCAGACAACTCAAGGAAGCATGGAGAGATGCATGCTTGGTGTAACCAGGAGAGATAGGAAGAGGAACTCGTGGATCTGAAAAATTACAATAATGGAAGACATCATGATGAGAGTAAAATCCCTGAAATGGCAATGGGCTAGACATATTGCCAGAAAGGCAAACCATCGATGGACAGCCGAAATTTTAGATTGGATTCCAAGGGACAGGAAATGACCCAGAAGAAGACCACATGGGAGATGGGTGGATGAAATTCGAAAGTATGTGGGAGTAACATGGCGAGACTGGCACAAGATAGACCGTTGTGGAACAAACTTGGGGAGACCTTCGTCCAGCAGTGGATTGATAATGGTTGACGATGATGATGATGATGATATATACTTTGACATACATATATATATTTATATATATATACACTGAAGTGCCAGAAAAACTGGTACACAAGTTTATCACTTACTAGGTCTCCCTCGGGAGCGCAGGACTGCAGAAATACGACGAGGCATGGACTCCACTAGCTTCTGGAAATGTGCTGTAGGCAATGCACACCATACTTCCTGCAGAGCGTTCCACAATTCGGGTGTATTCCGAGATCTCGGATTCCTGTGTTCGATAGCGCGTTGCATGGCATCCCAAATGTGTTCTATGACGTTCAGATCTGGGGACTTGGGTGGGAATGGCAACACCCCAAACTAAGATGAATGCTCCTCTAACCATAATGTGGCATCTCGACACTTGTGTCGAGTTGCATTGTCCATGTTGCAACAGGCCCAACCCATCAGCATGAATGCAGGACATGAACGGGTGTACCTCGTCAGAAAGGATGCGCACATAGCGTTGGCCGGTCACAGACGTTTGTAGATATACCAGGGGTCCCAGTGAAGTCCAGCTAAACACACCCCATACCATTACAAACCCCCAACACCAGCCGGTACAGTTCCCTGTTAACAGGCGGGATCCATGGCTTCATGCGGTTTACGCCACACACGAATCCTTCCATCTGCCCGATACAGTTGGAAACGCGACTCGTCAGACCAGGCTACTTGTTTCCAGCCGTCCAGTGGCGGTGATGCCCAAGCAAGGCGCATAGCTCTGTGTCGTACACCCATCAAGGGGACTTGAGTTGGGCGTCGGCTCCCAAAGCACATATCGTCCAGGGTACGTTGCACAGTCCAGACGCTTATGGTTGTTGAGACTCCAGCATTGAAATCCGATGATACCTGCAAGAGTGTTGCACGCCTATCGCGTGAAACGATTCTTGACAGCCGACGATCGCGTTCACACACAGTCTTTTGACGGCCACACTTGTATCGTAGGTTGGAGGTTTTGACGGAATTCTTGTATTCACGGTACACCCTTCCAATGATCGTCCGTAAAAATTCGAACTTCGTTTCTACCTCCGAATTACTATGGCCCATCCCACGACCGCCAACTATGACACCGCGTTGAAAATCATCCAAATCGTTATTATTTGTGATTCTCATGCCTAAAACTGCTCTGACAGGTGGCAAGGATATCTATCGCTTTATATACGCACTGGCGGACGCAACCGAGTAAGCGCATAGGTGAGGTTGCTATGTATTTTGCATAAGCTCGTCTGTACCAAGTTTTCTGGTACTGCAGTGTGCTTTGTACATGTCGTGAAAATTCGTCTGATTCTGTAATGGCCATTGAATACTTTTGGATAATATAAGGAAACACTTTAACCTATTTTGTATATGTGATTCAATATTTTTCAATGAAACTCAATTCTTCATGCAGTTGAATGAGTGATTTCTTCCGTTTCTCAAGATTGTCTATATTCCAGAAGGCATATTTTAAAAACTGTTCATAGTGCCCTCAAGACGAACTTATACAATACGCCAATAAGAAAAAAGGAACAACACTTCTAGAACTTATGCAATACGGCAATAGGAAAAAAGGAATAACACTTCTAGAACTTATGCAATACGGCAATAAGAAAAAAGGAACAACACTTCTAGAACTTATGCAATACGGCAATAAGAAAAAAGGAACAACACTTCTAGAATTTATGCAATACGGCAATAGGAGGAAAGGAACAAACTTAGAGAACTTATGCAATACGGCAATAGGAAAGAAGGAACAACACTTCTAGAACTTATGCAATACGGCAATAGTAAATAAGGAACACTTCTAGAACTTATGCAATACGGCAATAGGAAATAAGGAACAACACTTCTAGAACTTATGCAATACGGCAATAGTAAAAAAGGAACAACACTTCTAGAACTTATGCAATACGGCAGTAAGAAAAAAGGAACAACACTTCTAGAACTTATGTGATACATCAATAGGAAAAAAGAAACAAAACTTAGAGAACTTATGCAATACGGCAATAGGAAAGAAGGAACAACACTTCTAGAACTTATGCAATACGGCAATAGGAAATAAGAAACACTTCTAGAACTTATGCAATACGGCAATAGGAAATAAGAAACGGTTCTCGAACTTATGCAATACGGCAATAGGAAAAAAGGAACAAAACTTTGGCATCTTCAAAATACTAAAATTTGTGATACGCTTCCTTGTGGGGTGTCGATTACATTTTTGCAATAATATAGTGACACCTATCAAAGAAGAATGCCATTGGCGTTAAACTTTCAGCCATGAAACATTTGGCCTCCTTAGAAGTTTTTGCAGTTCCAGCTTCCCTCAAAGTTACTGGCCGCCCCGGTGGCGCAGTGGTCTAAGGCGCTGGCCTCTGATCATTCGTCCGTAAGGGGTCCGGGTTCGAATCCCGGTCAGGCATGGATGTTGTGTTTGTCTTACGGCACTGGCTCTCTCCCTTCCCTGGAACCAGTGACCCTAAATTAGGGACGGGCGACTGCTTATAGCCCATTGAGTTGCTCACGGTGGTCGTTAAACCTCCAATCAAAAAAAAAAAAAAAAAAAAGTTACTGATATAAACCAGATCGTTGGAAAACACGTCCTTCATTTTCTCGTGACATTTGAAATATAATAAAATACAGTGGATGATTATTTTCTTGTTTCGAGATTAAAGAAACTCCAAGGGAGAGATTTTTACAAACGAAAGTGGAAAGACATTTGCCACAACAAACTTAAACAAGAAGCCTCAATAACTGAGAAGCACTTTTAAGGTAAACTCGTTGTCGAAGGAAAAGTTAGTAAAACAAAAATTTTTAAAACTGAGATAAAAACACAGGAAATCAGAAATCCGCGAGCATGAAGCAATGAGAAACCAACTTCTCGCTTTAGCAATGTTTCACGAACAACATATATGTCACAAGAGACGTGTGCGTTTAATATTGCAGCGACTTTACCGAGCTATATTTTCCTTTAAAAAATGATTTTCTTTCTATTTCAGAGTAAATTTTTGGTCACGTTCTAAACAAACACCCAAGAAAGATTTTTGTCACCACTTGCGGCATTTTGAACACAGATTGGGAGAAAAAATAAATTTTTAAAATGTTTTCGAAAACTTCTTATCAAAATGTTTGCGCGTGGCAGTTCTTGGCGTAAATTTATTTACATTCTGCAGCATATCTAGAGGATAACATTGAACACCGGCATTTTCTAAGCGAATTGAGGATACGAAAAAGGTAACTTTGTGTTATTCAGTTTATCCTAACGCTGAAGATATTTAATTGAGAACTTTACATACGTTATATGGTGAAAAGTATCCGAATACCCCTTTTGAGGAGAGGTTTTACCCATATACGTCACAACCATGCCTCATAAAGGTATAAAAAGATTCACGTGATCTGTTAAACATCGCAGAGAAGCATGAGTAGTAGAACAGCCAGTACGGCAGAGCACAGGGATCTTCTTTCATTTTTTTTTTTTTTTTTTTTTTAGATTGCGGGTTTAATTTTTTTCAATCTTCATTTGTCTTGGTTAACACACATATATTCTCTTGAGATACAACACATATACATATATATACACAGTCGAGTCACATTGTTGTGACCACCTCCTACTTTTCAGGTCAACAGCGCGTAGCCAATGAAAGAAGGCACGTGTCCTGAGCTGGCTTGGAGGGTATATAAGGTGTGCTGTAGGCATTCTGAAAACATATCACTCGTTGCTTTAATGGATAAAAGGAGCGATTTATCAGATTTGCAAAAAGCAATGATTTTCGACTTTCGGGACACGGGTGGCAGTATTTATGAAATAACGCAGTTTGTGAATTGTTCGCATGCTGCTGTGGTTAAAGTGTATTGTGATTGGAGAAATGTCACCATTGCGAATAAGCGATGTGAAAACTGCGCATCACCACACGCCATTGTTGTGAGAGCTGATCGTCGGTTTCGAAGGTGCGTGAGGGCCGATCAAAACGCTAGAGTGGAGAAAATCACAGGCCGAAATGAACCAGGGGGCTACCGGAAGTGTGTCTAAAACGACAATTCAGCGCGCTCTGCTGCGTATGGGGCACCGATGCAGGCGGATGTCA
The DNA here is from genome assembly GCA_039090855.1 of Macrothele yani. Classification (NCBI taxonomy): domain Eukaryota; kingdom Metazoa; phylum Arthropoda; class Arachnida; order Araneae; family Macrothelidae; genus Macrothele; species Macrothele yani. Next base: position 122,236,071 of record CM076989.1, read on the forward strand.
CTTCAGCTATGCTAATGAAGGCGGGTCTGCAGAAACGGTTTACATTTGCACGGCAATATAAAATTGGACCTCCGCTGACTGGGAAAGGATTGCTTTCTCTGATCAGTCACGTTTTGTGCTTCATCAAACGGATGGACGTTGGCGTATAATGCGAGAAACATTGGAGAACAAACACTCTTCACCGCTGGAAAAACACAAGCTGGTGGGGACAGCGTTATGGTCTGGGAAATGTTTTCGAGGCATTCCCTGGGTCCACTCATACCTGTGGAAGGCACTATGTACCGAAATATTTTTGAAACCATCCCTGCAGACCACGTACACCCATACATGCTGATTGTCTCACCTGGATCGGATGGGATCTTCCAGCACGACAATGCGACGTGTCACACAGCTAGAAATATCTGAGACTGGTTGGAAGAGGACGATGAAGACTTCAAAAAACTTCCCTGGCCCCCTAATTCCCCAGACTTAAACCCAATTGAACATCTGTTGGACCACCTCGATCGTGTTGTTCGCTCTACGGATCCTCCTCCACGCACCCTCCAGCAGCTGTCAGATGCACTGCAATCATCATGGCTCCACATACCTGTGAACACCTTCGAGCACCTTATTGAGTCACTCCCAGCCCGTCTAGCTGCTGTCCGCGCTGCACACATGGCGGTCACTCTGGATATTAGCTGTAGGTCACGATAATGTGACTCGACCGTGTATATATATATATGTTGGTCACAATTATGTGACTCGACCGTGTATATATATGTTGGTCACAATAATGTGACCCGACCGTGTATATATGTGTTGGTCACAATAATGTGACTCGACCGTGTCGCATTTTATCAATATAAGAAAGAGAGCCAGAGCTGAAAGACAAACACAACATCCATGCCTCACCCGCGATTCGAACACGGACCCCTCCCTGGGCGAATGGTCAAAAGCCATCACTTAGTCCACTACGCCACCCGGGCTGCATAAGTTGGCTATGAGCAGTCTCCCGTCTCTAATTTATGTCCACTGGCTTCAGGGAAGGGTGTAAGCCAGTGCCGTAAGACAAACACAACATCCATGCCCCCACCAGGATTCGAACCCGAACCCATTTCGGACGAATGATCAGAAGCCACCACTGCGCCACCGGGGCGGCCTATCCAGATTGGGAAGGCGTAGGTAAGCACTGGTCTGACGATCGTCTTATAGTACTGTTATATATAATACTTTATATATAGATCGTGTTATAGTACTTTTATATATTATTATAGTACTTTGTGCCGTGTTGTAAGGAAGCTTCTCCATTGGAGTAATGGAGCTAGCTGCCCAAGGCATTGTTCAGCTTTTTTGTGTGGTAGTTGTGCGCCAACTGTGGAGATTACTGGATAAAGCTCCAAGCTGTGGAGCTGGGTTTTTGTGTGTGTGTGTGTGTGGTTTGGTCTGAGCCATGAACTCCCAGAAAACATACGTTCATGGCATTAAAAAGGCGAGTTCCCTCTTTTACAGACGTCACGCGGAAATCAAGGCTACCGATTGGTTTTCATCGCTGTCGTATGTGACGTCACACACAAAAGCGACGTTTCAGCGACATTTTGTAACATAAGAGTGACGTCACAAACGGAGGGAATTTATCTCTATAATGTCATGGCCTTGTGTTTTCTAGACGGCTTTGGTTGAGTTGAGGTCTTCCCAATCGGCTACTTTTCGTCACATGAGAGTGACGTCATAAAAAGAGTTAACTCATCTCTCTAATATCATGGCCTTGTGTTTTCTAGACGGCCTTGGTTGAGGTCTTCCCAATCGACTACTTTTCGCAGCATGAGAGTGACGTCATAAAAGGAGGAAACTCATGTCTTCAAAGTTCTAGACGGTCCTGGCTTGGGCTCCCTATTTCCAGTAGCCGGAAATCTTAAAGTTGTGGCAAATGGTGACATTCTCTTCGGCAGTTCTGTGCTCTTAACAGAATGGCAACAGTTCACTGAAGGACCTTTCTTTTACAAACAGCATAATGCCCCCTTCCATAAAGTGAAGCAAATTTCGTGCACAACTGGAATGATGGGTACTGGAAGTGTGGATAGTGTGGAAGAACTTGACTGACGTGAACAGAGCCACGATCTCAATCCTATGTAACACCTTTGGAATAAATTAGAACGTCGACTGCACTCAAGCGAATCCTGCAAAATGACCATCCGCGACACGTTTGTCCACGGTGGTGTAACGGATACCCTGCTTGAACGTAAATCGGGAGATACAGGTTCGATTCTCCAGTGCGATGTAATTTTCAAGTGTTCTGACGTGATGTATGTCACGCATAGAACAGTAAAAACTGCCGATTCAGGCATATCTGATCATTATATAAATAATGCTGATATGGTTTCTGGTTAATCCATTTTGTATCTGCCAGACAACGGCGAAACTGTGCTACTCGAATTTCCCTGTACAAGCCAGTGCACCTGTAGTTCACCCCTAGAATTGACCTATCTCCGTCTTTACTGTTGTTTCGCCATTTTGGCTGTACAAGCAAGTGCACCTGTAGAATTTCCCTGTACAAACCAGTGCACCTGTAGTTCACCCCTAGGATTGACCTATCTCCGTCTTTACTGTTGTTTCGCCATTTTGGCACCACACTTAAACCAGGAACGCTATCAAACCAACTTCTTTTTAACAAATTATCCGCAGTTTATACGATGAAGCTACGGTACTTTAATATTTTTTTATATATATTCTTTCAAAATCAGCATGAAATTTGTAACTCACGTGTCCACTATTCACATATGAAATGCAAACATTCTCAAAAATTGAAAAAAAAACTTTTTATTACACACATACAAACAGAAAATATTTTGTTCTCAAATGATTGCTTTCACATGGTTACATAACATCAACTTACAAATATATGGATCACTATAAATAAGTGAAATCTACATAGAAAGAAGAACGACTATTTCTTTTTTACATTAATTACACAATTTGCACATAGACAATAAATTTACTTCTTTTACACTCTTTCTCATGATAACACAGTTTGTTTTTGAAGATGGAGTTATGAAGAACCACATGTTTTCAAGTTTTTCATGTAAAGATGTGCAAGTCCCACATATATCAAAAACAGTTCTTATAAAATTTGCGACCCTCACAGCTAACTTGATATTTTCGTAGATATCCTTGCAATCCAGTTTCGGTGTCCCACCTTGTTTAAGCACTACAAACAGAAAAAGAAAGAACAAAATTAATTAGTAAATTGATATTACTTCAAAGTGACATTGCCATGCACATGATGAATATATGAAAGTATTTGAATGTTTTATAACAAATAATATGAGCTCCGTGCGCAGAATTTATGGAATTTTGTGGAAATTTAGTTTTGAAAAATAGAGCATATGTACGATATTTGATGAAAAATCAAAGTCTAATATTTATGCTGTTAAAAAAACATCATTTGGACTCCCGTAACCCCTCGATACTGAAAAGTACTGCCATCGTACTTGTCTTCGAGGGAATAGTTTGGATATCTTTATTAATCTCTGACAGAAGAGTATTAAGTTTTTCCATTGTCTGAGATGTGAGATGTAACAGCTTCGTCATTCATTTCCTGACAGAAAAACATGTTGGGTTCCTAACTGTCTCCGAAGCTTTGAACATAATTGCTTATTGCCGAGAGAAGATACGTTGCTTCTTCACTGCCAACGATAAAGGAAATTTCCTACTCCACTGCCTGCGAGAAAACAACTTCGTGATCATTAGTTACCTGAGATAGAAATCTTGTAGCTTTCCCGCCTGCGAGTTAAAGTCTTGAAATCCCCACTGTCAGCGAGGAAATAGTTTTGAGATAATTACCGGTGAAAGGAAGCTCTTAGCTTCCCCACTGCTTGCGACATAAAGACTAGAATTCCTCTGTCTGAGAGGAAATAACTTTACATTATTTATTGCCAATGAGAGAAAAATCTTATGTTTCCCACTGCCTGCGAGTTGAAGCATGGGGTACCCTCTGTGTGCGAGTAAATAGCTTCGATATTATTACTTGCCGGAGAGAGATAACCCTTAGCTTCCCCACTGCCTGCGAGTTAAAGACCAGAAATTCCTCTGTCTGCAAGTAAATAGCTTTGACCTTATTACTACTAGCTGTCGAAAGAAAACTCTTACGTTCCCCTTGCATTAGAGTTAAAGGATGGGAATCCTTCTGTTTGCGAGTAAATAGCTTCGATATTATTACTTGCCGGAGAGAGATAACCCTTAGCTTCCCCACTGCCTGCGAGTTAAAGACCAGAAATTCCTCTGTCTGCAAGTAAATAGCTTTGCCCTTATTACTACTTGCTGTCGAAAGAAAACTCTTGCGTTCCCCTTGCATTAGAGTTAAAGTATGGGAATCCTTCGGTGTGCGAATAAATAGCTTTGACATTATTACGTGCCGGCGAGAGATAACCCTTAGCTTCCCCACTACCTGCGAGTTAAAGACCAGAAATTCCTCTGTCTGCGAGTAAATAGCTTTGACCTTATTACTACTTGCTGTCGAAAGAAAACTCTTACGTTCCCCTTGCATGCGAGTTAAAGCATAGGGATCCTTCTGTGTGTGAGTAAATAGCTTTGACATTATTACTTGCCGGCGAGAGATAACCCTTAGCTTCCCCACTGCCTGCGAGTTAAAGACCAGAAATTCCTCTGTCTGCGAGTAAATAGCTTTGACCTTATTACTACTTGCTGTCGAAAGAAAACTTTTACGTTCCCTTTGCATGCGAGTTAAAGGATGGGAATCCTTCTGTTTGCGAGTAAATAGCTTTGATGTTATTACTTGCCGGCGAGAGAAAACTTTTAGCTTCCTCACTGCCTGCGAGTTAAAGGATGGGAATCCCTCTGTCTGCGAGTAAATTGCTTTGACCTTATTGTTTGCCGGCGAGAGAAAACTCTTAGCTTCCTCACTGCCTGCGAGTTAAAGACTTGGAAACTAAACTGACTGCGATTTAAACCTTGGAAATACAACTGTGAGGAAACAGCTTGGATATTATTACTTACTGAGGATTGGCTGGTGATGATAAGTGTCTTTAATTGGGAACGGCTGGTGATAAGTGCCAATCTGTTTGGCCGACGACACCATAAACAATAATGGGTGTGCGTGAAATAAAAAACCACCAGATATATTAAAATTTACTCACGAGCGGTGGGATCAACATTCCATCGAATCGTACCATAACACGTAATTAGCCAGATTAGTTCCACGTGTTCTTTAAAATGTCTTTAAAAAGTAAACATGCTACTTTGTCATTAAAAGATAATTGTGAAATCAGATTCTTAAGTTAAGTTTGCTTAGTCTCAGTTGCTTGGAACTTCACTGACCTGGGTCGTGTATCCGTTAGCATACTCGAACGGAAATCGCGGGTTCGATTCCCGCTCCAGGGTGATGACATTTTTCAAGTTTTCTAAGAGATGTTACATGGATGACCAGTAATGTGGTATAAGCAAATTCTATTAGCTTACGAATATTCTATCGATTTCCCATGCATTATGAGGAATATTTCTTCCTTCTTTAATTTATCTGCGGTGTACAAAATAGTTTTACTTGTGTCTCGCATGATTTCCACTTCGTCAGAAACAGGGGCTGGAAGACGAACAGATTTCAAGGCAGTTACCGATCAAGGGTACAGGATTCAGGTCGGCGAGAGAGTTTAAGATTTTTCATGTAATTCACTCACATCTTCCAATTTGCACTTGGAACAGTTAATGGTCGAAGTGCCCCGTGGCATCACGTTGCATAACAAAAAAGACGCACTAAGAAAAGTATACAATGCTCAATCAAAAGCAAAATCTAGGAATCTTAAGCATTTAACTCATGTTCTTATGAGAACAATGAACGGTACAGTGGCTTATTATGAAAACTCTGCAGGTAATATATTATTAGGTGTTCAAATAAGTTTTAAAGCGTTTTAAGACAAGGCAACATGTAAGTTTAGAGAAAAAAACAATACATTTACAAATCAGAATATGCTCCGTCATTATTTATCTCCTTCCGCCATCGGTCAGGCAGCTGACGGATTCCAGGCATGAAGAATCCTTCGTCGTGTGACGCGATGAAGTCGTCAACCCATGTTTGCACTTCGTCACATGTCCGGAACTGTACAGCAGACAACCCATGTTGCATCGATCGGAACAAATGATAGTCTGAAGGGGCTATGTCGGGACTATATGCCGGATGCTTCAAAACCTCCCAGCCAAGCTTCAATAACGTTTCCTTGACCGAGTTCGCAACATGCGGCCTAGCGTTGTCATATAGTGATTTCACGGGACGCAATCCTTTGGCTGTGAATGCTTCCGATAAATTTCCTGGTTCAATCGCAGCAAATGTTGCTTGTAGCGATCAACAGTAACAGTTTGACCCTGTTCCAATAGTTCGTAATACATACCCTTCATATCCCACCAGATGCACAGCAGAACTTCCTTGGAGTGAATATTGCGTTTGGTGTCGGAGTCGTTACTTCACCGGAATCTACCCAGTGTTTTTTTGCGTTTGGGATTGTCGTACAATATCCACTTTTCAGCCCCATTAACAATTTTTCAAAAGAAAGATTTTCTGTGTTGTTTATTCAACAGATTCAAACACTTCATCACAGGGTCATCCTTGTTCCTGTGGTGCAGGTCATGTGGCACCCATTTTTCCTTCCTTCTGAATGTTTCCCGTCTCGCGTAAACGATTGGAAATGGTTTGTTGAGTTACCCTCAGTTGTTCAGCTAGTTTGTTTTGCGTTTGAGACGAATCTTCATCCAGCAATGCTTGCAGTTCCTCATGTGCAACCTTCTGCGGGGAGCCGTTACGTTTTCGATCATTAATAGCAAAAGCACGTGCTTTAAATCATCTAAACCAAAACTCCTACATGCTTTTCGATACAATATTCTTCCTCAGAACAGAGCAGATCGATGCAAATGCTTTTGAAGCAAGATGAAATTCGCAGCGAATGCAGTATCGAATAAATGCAGTATCGCTGGCCATCTTTCACCTACCGATGTGCAAGAGCGTTTGACTGTTGGGTAAACTTCTGTGTCACAATTTATACTCTGAACCAGTTACGGTTTCATGACAACAACGCAAGGGATCTCGCATATGTAAATTAGCGGTAGACGTCACACAAAAAACGCTTTGAAACTTATTTGTACACCTAATAGTTTCAAGAATGCATTTGGTATTAATTATGAGAAATCATATTGGTACAGTTTCGTATTTTAACTGACTTTATAATGATTTTCCATCATAATTCTTTAAGGGACCACTCATATGTCTTAGACTAGGGGCCCACTAAGGCCTTAATCTGGCCCTGATGTTACGTATAGAACAGTAGACCTGGTGATTTAGGCATATCTGATCTCCAGATTAACAATCGTGACCTGGTTCTGCATGTTAAGTGAAGAACATATTTGGCACGGAATCCATTAATTAAATAAAAGTATAAATTGTTTACTTTTCAGAATAAAATCTTAATGAATAGCATTTACTTTTTTGTTTCTTTCACATATATATTTAAGTTAAAATATAATAATTTATGCTAGTAGTACACATAACAGTGTGAATTTTTAAGAAGTATTTGAATAAGTCTTTCATGTTCATCTTAAAAATAATAAAAAAATTAAAATAGTTTCTGTGGAGGTACTTATTCAGCTTCTGCGTGTCTTTTATTTTCTCAGAGGACTCCTGTTTCTTCCACATGTTCAGGCTCATGTGCGGATGAGAGCGCAGAAATATGTCTTGCCCTCTTTTCTTCTTTTACACACGAGAATAACGTAATTTCCTAACATCTCCCGGCCTTCGAGTAATTAAACACAGTTTTGGTATCACGAGCAGCTGCAGAAACAAACAGCAGGACTCATTTTTTTTCTAACATAACTGAGAAGCGTTCGGTTTCAAACAAAAATCTGGAGCACGCCTCTGACTCCGAAAACGCCCGGTTTTTTCTTCTTCTAGAACAGCTAAAAAATGTCTCAAAAATGAAACTTCACAATTTGCCGCGAAGTGGCTGTCTTAGAAGAGGCAAAGAATGCAAATGAAGTCATTAAGTGACCGCTCTTTAGTCGAAAAAAGTAAAACAAAAAACCGCATCTGGTGATGATGCTACTGCAGGCGATAAAAATCCATATGCAGTTTTAAAAGGAGATAATTGCCCAAAGCAAAGCGATAGCAGTCGACTTTTCGCTATTCGATCGGAATGCTTGTCCCTTTAAGTTTATTAGGATAATGTAAATATTATTTTCTCTCGACGCCGTCCATTTGGAAGCACATTTCATTTTAACAGAATTGTGGGAAGGCGAAGGAGAACAAAGGATTAGGTGTTTTTCAGTATGCAGATTTAAATATGAAAAGCTGAATACAAAGTAACATCGGGTATACATTTTCCAGTTACATGTTTTCCACTTTTGTACATAATTCTGCGCCAGTCCCAATATTTTAATGTAGTTTCTATTCCTTTTTCAGTACGATTATATGTATTTTATACACTTGTACGCTTTTTGCAATTATATGTTAAATTTTGAATTTCAGATTATCAAAAACACACGGTTCTATGAATTTTTTTTTCATACATTTTTAAAACAAAATTCTGAAATTCACGAACCACTTCCCGTTATTTCTTTCGTGAATTAACGAAACATATTTCTGATACAACCTTTTCCGTGAAATGACAGAAAGAAACCTGAAATTCACGGATTTTTCGTACCACGGGAAAATTCTGAATTTTCAGAAACCTTTCCGCAGTTTCTTTGTTATATTGACGGTAAATTACCGTTTTAGAGATGTGTTAACGGAAAATTATGAATTTTCAGAAACCTTTCTGCAGTTTCTCTCTTATATTGACGGTAAATTACCGTTTTAGACATCTGTTAAGGGAAAATTCTGAATTTTCAGAAACCTTTCCGCAGTTAGTTTCTTTCTTATATTGACAGTAAATTACCGTTTTAGAGATGTATTAACGGAAAATTCTGAATTTTCAGAAACCTTTCCGCAGTTTCTTTGTTATATTGACGGTAAATTACCGTTTTAGAGATGTGTTAACTGAAAATTATGAATTTTCAGAAACCTTTCCGCAGTTTCTTTCTTATATTGACGGTAAATTACCGTTTTAGACATCTGTTAAGGGAAAATTCTGAATTTTCAGAAACCTTTCCGCAGTTAGTTTCTTTCTTATATTGAGGGTAAATTACCGTTTTACAGATGTGTTAACGGAAAGTTTTGAATTTTCAGAAACCTTTCCACAGTTTCTTTCTTATATTGACGGTAAATTACCGTTTTAGAGATGTGTTAACGGAAAATTCTGGACTCTCAGCAAAACGTTTCGTATTTCCTTTCGCGCATTAACGAAAAAACTACATTCTCACATTTTCCATGTACTGTACGTATGATAAGAAATCACCGGGAATAGGAGAGCCTGGTGACCATACTTGACGTTTGATTAACTTTTAAATTTTAATCGTCTGTCGAAGGATCTGATTTTGAAGTTCCTTAGCAGCGAGATCGATTACTGAGGATAGCACATCGCATGAATTTTCTTTATTGTGGCACAGGATATTTCCTTTCCTCTAGCCTATTTTGTGCACCAGCTATTTATTATACATATATTGCGTTACTGTAAGAAACCGGGTGCTTTATTATTGTACAGATACGATGTCTATGTATCAGACTTTGGACAACTCAAGACTAAAAATTATTATCTTATATATAAAACACAAAACGTCTGTTTGTTTGAAGCAACAAAAACTCTCGAACGCCGAACTGTGGCATCGTGAAATTTGCATAGCTTATTCATACAAGAATTTCCAGTTCAACGCCACTATTTAAAGATCTCTACGTTGTTCCGTTCGCGAGTTATGAATTAATTAATAGGCTAATCAATAAAGTCAGCGTCGTTTGCTACGTCATCGTTAATCTGAAAGCACGTGACTGCCTTCATCGCCGGGGCACATCCACAGGTGTTTCTATTATTTGAGTACTGTGCATAAAAAAATGCAAAAACGAACTTTGCGAAATCTTAACGAAACGGGCTGAAATTTTTATCAACACCATGAATTGGTAATAAGAGGAGTCACTCAAAATGTCACCGGAATCCGGTCAAAAATTTTTAAAATAGGCATGGGACTTTTAATTCATCGGTAAACAGAAATATATACGCAGAAACGGCTAACAAATTTTGACGGCTAATTTAAAAGGTTATTTACCGATTCAGGCGAATTTCGAAGGTCATGTTCCTATTAACGGTTATTGGTGTTCTTTAAAATTTCAGCCATTTTTATGAAATATTCGGAAATATACGTTTTTAACTCTGTTATCCTAGAGATTCGCCCCTCAAAGACGCCTAAAACTGCAAGCACGTGATGCATTTGATCGTCGATAACAAATTGTTAACGATTTTTGTTCAGTCAGTGTCCCAATGTTGTGTCTCCTGGACGCGTATTAAATAATTCGTAACGCTTTTGGCCCGTTTGATTCTACAGAGTCCATACATTCTCTACATTTTGTTGCTTTAATTCTCGACAAATATTTGTGGCAGCAATGCCCAAAAGGAAGAGACCAATTTGTTATGAAACACGAATCAACACAAAACGCCAAAAGATATCACGAACCAAGCAATCGGAAGAGGAAAGATCCCAAGCACGTGAAACGGACAAAATTCAACAAGGTGTTCGACGAAGCAACGAAACTGCTGACGAAACAGAAGCGCGACTTGCTGAATAACGATTTCGAAACTGCTACAAGACAAAGCAATGAGACTGCTGAACAGTTGAACGAGCGCCGAACGTTCGATCGCCAATAAGCATCAATTTGAAGTTCCTTAGCAGCGAGATCGATTACTGAGGATAGCACATCGCATGAATTTTCTTTATTATTCGGACAAACTTGTACGCTTATAACGTACAAGTTTGTCCGCGCCCGGCATCGAATCCGGGTCCCCTCACTCCGGAGTAAGTTGCTCTTCCAACTAAGCTGTACGAACATGTGCTGTCTCTGCTATCTGCCGTTATCTCATGTGAGTCCTGCAGTGCAGGTATATCACAAGCCATCAAGTTTTTTTTTAATTGAAGGTTTAACGACCTCCGTGAGCAACTCAACGGGCTATAAGCAGTCGCCCGTTCTTAATTTAATGATACTGGTTCCAGGGAAGGGAGAGAGCCAGTGCCGCAAGACAAACACAACGTCCGTGCCTCACTGGGATTCGAACCCGTACATTTCTTGAACGAATGTTCAGAAGCCAGCGCTCAGACCACTGCGCCACCGGGGCGGCTATTTTTTTGTGTTAAATAATTCTATAAAAATATCTTACAACTTTTTTATAGATAACTGAAAGTCAATGTCAATTTAAAAGAATCAAGTTTCAAAGCATTTTGTTGATTCAAAATATCACGATGAAAAATACTCAATTAGTGAAAATTTCTACAGAAAAAAAAATTTATTACGTGCTTATCCTAAAATATAATAAGCTCCAACAGAAAATAAAATTACTTATAACGAAGTAAATTTCTCCGTCTTTTTGGTCCACGCCGGAGATCGAACCCGAGTCCACTTATTCCGGAACAAGTCGCTCTACCAACTGAGCTACGCAGACGTTTGTCTTGCTGCTATCTGCCTTTATGTCGTGTGAGTTATGCGGAGCAGGCACGTCACATCTTCCCCCCCCCCCGAAAGAGGGCCGGGGGCGTGGCCCACGGGTCAGCCGTGACCGTGAATCGTTGCAGGCAGCCATCCGCTGAAGAACGTGCAATTGAGAACTCCCAGTCAATCTGCTGTGTGGAATGCAACGTCACACACATTTATTTTTCCAAGCGCCGGAGAAGGGATTCTCTTATTTTTCCTATCTCCTGGTGTTGAAACAACATCACACTATTGCGAGATCTTTAAGGCCGGGTCATCCGGGAAGTTCGGGCGCCACTATAACGAAGTAAATTTTTCCGTCATTTTGGTCCACGCCGGGGATCGAACCCGAGTCCGCTTATTCCGGAACAAGTCGCTCTACCAACTGAGCTACGCAGACGTTTGTTCTTGCTGCTATCTGCCTTTATGTCATGTGCGTCATGCGGAGCAGGCCCGTCCCACACTCGTATTAATGACAAGAAAGACATTCATCATCGCCTAATTTGGTTTATGCCGCCCCGGTGGCGCAGTGGTCTAAGGCGTTGGCCTTTGATCATTCGTCCGTAAGGGGTCCGGGTTCGAATCCCGGTCTGGCATGGATGTTGTGTTTGTCTTACGGCAGTGGCTCTCTCCCTTCCCTGGAACCAGTGACCCTAAATTAGGGACGGGCGACTGCTTATAGCCCATTGAGTTGCTCAAGGTGGTCGTTAAACCTCCAATCAAAAAAAAAAAAAAAAATTTGGTTTACGATGCACGTGCTTCAGATTTCATAGCATTTGTGGCTCAGTGGTTAAAGGTGTGAACTAACACACATGTTGAACTAACAGACACAACGGGGGTTGATCCTGACTGCAACGGAAAGAATATCTGGGGTAAGGACTGAAAAATGCAGGGTCGTCGATTTTGCGGAATTTCAGTTTAAATACGAAAAACCCGAAATGGGCTTTTCTGAAATAAACGGAATTTCTGGCTATGAAAAATCTGTGAAAATACGGAAGTTAAAATAAAAGGGCACTTTGAAAAATGGAAATTTATGAAAAAGGCGGACATCTATACGGGCAACTTTGCTGCACGTTATTTTCAGAAATTTTCCGTGAATTTACAACACTTATGTTTTAGAGTGCACGTAAGCCGGTACAAGGTGTGATGAAAAAATATCCATATTGGATTTATTATAAAAAATCAAGAGTTACAGATTTGAAACTTAATCGCTTTCGAAGCAGCCACATTTTGAAGCCATACACTTAGCCCAAAAATGTTTCCACTGTTAGAAACATTTTTCGAAGTCATCTTCTGAAATGGCGACGATCTGCTTCAACGCATTCTGATGTATCACCTCAACTTCTTCAAACCATTTACCTTTCAAGTGGTATTTGATTTTGGGGAAGAGAAAAAGTAGCAGGGAGCAAGCTCCTGTGAATACGTTGGCTCTCGGATCTCGTTATGGGGTAATTATCAAGAAACCGCTGCACAAATTGTGATGTATGGGCAAAAGCGTTGTCATGCTGAAGTTGCCATTCGTCACTCATGCTGTGCATGCCCTTTAGGACGAACTGCGTCTCTCAAATGCCGCACAAAATGACAGCACTACTCATTGCTGATTGTCTGGCCTGATGGAGCGTATTCTTGATGCACAATTCCCACACGATTAAATAAAACCCAGCCAGCATCGTCTTGACATTGCTGTTCCTCTATCGTGCTCTTCTGGGGCTGGGAGATTCTGGGGTCTTCTACTGTGAAGACTGGGCCTTAGTTGCGGGTCAGACCCATAAACACACAATTCATCACCAGTTATGATTGTTTTTAAAAGGTTTTAGACGCTTTTAAACAGGTCGCTAGGAGTTGAAACGCGGGCGTGTTTTTGCTCAGCTAAGAACAAACAATCTTGGCATTAATTTGGCGAGATACGTCTCATACACAAATCGTCCTTAAGAATCATCGACTGAACCGAGCCAAAACTAATGCTAAAGTCTTCGAGATAACTCACTAACGGTTATTCGGAGATTTTCTCTCACAGCTGTGCTTATTAGTCTTCAAGATAACTCATAAATGGTAATTCAGCGATTTTTCCGCGCAGCTGTGATCATTAGTCTTCCAGATAACACACGAATCTTTATTCGGCTATTTTCCTGCACTGCTGTGCTCACTAGGTTTCAGTAGGATAACTCGCGAATGGTGTTTCGATGATTTTTCCGCACAATTGTTCTCATTAGTCTTCAAGATAACTCACGAATGGTGATTCGGCGATTTTCCTGCACAGGTGTGATCACTAGTGTTCAAGATAACTCATGAATGGTCGTTCGGAGATATTCCCCGCACGGCTGTGCTCATTAGTCTTCAAGATAACTCACGAATACTGATCCGGCTATTTTCCCTCACAGCTGTGCTTAATAGTCTTCAAGATAACTCACGAATAGTGATTCGGTAATTTTCCTGCACAGGTGTGCTCATTAGTCTTCAAGATAACTCACGAATGGTGATTCGTTGATTTTCCCGCACGGCTGTGCTTTATAGTCTTCAAGATAACTCACGAATGGTAATTAGGCGATTTTCCTGAACAGGTGTGATCACTAGTCTTCAAGATAACTCACGAATGGTGATTTGGCGATTTTCCCCGCACAGCTCCGCTCATAAGTTCGATATTGTTATCACTTCTGATGGTTTCTAAGTTACCAAACCGTTCATCACTCTTAGCACTTTCACGACCATTTTTTAAACAGTTATAACACTTATAAACTTGCGCACGACTCATTCAATCCTCTCTATAGACCTTCAGTAATTTTAAGTATCTGTCTTTGCAAGTTTCCCCAAGTTTTTGGCAAAATCTGGTACAATTTCGTTGATCAACTGTTTTCCCACGTAAGAAATGTAACGAATAGTTTCCACACGTAAGGACAAGTCAGTACTGTAAATAATAATTAAAAAAAAAGGATAGAGGAGCATGGGAAATGCGACGCACAACACATGCGTGCTATTTTCCTAAGTCAATCTCTGCCAAACCGCTTCCTGCTGTAACTCCCGGTTCTGAACTGACGCAACCAGTCCGGATACTTTCGATAGCACCTCGTATGTGTTAAAAAATACAGGTAGGCTCAGTGCTGATTGAGCCGTCGATTTGGAACGTAGGACTACGACTTGCAGATCGGAGAGTTGAAATGAGCTAGTCGAGTATGGTTTCAGAGCGTTTATTTAATTTGTTATTGCCAACACAGGTCTATGATATGAAAAGTAGCTTACATAATTTTAACAAATTATGCTGGATACGTTACGAACACAAATCAGATCGATACACGAATTACCCAACGTGGTGCCTTGTCCTTTTGAGCTTCTTATATTACTCATCAGTCCCTCTAGCCTCACGTTTTGATTTTCTCCACTTTTCATTCTGCAAATTCCGCTGCATTGTCGAAAATGTTAACCCGTTCACACGAAAACAATTTTTAAAATTTTAGTTTAAACCACTGATATATGTTCTTTATATATTCGAATAGCTCTCGTGGAGAGCTTTAAAACCTAACCACGCACAGTCGTTTTGCACTCACGGTTGTTCAGATAAACCGCGATATTGTAAAACGTGTTCGCCGGTTCCCATGAGAACAATTTTTTAAATGTTAAAATACAGGTTTGTCCTCTCCCAGCATCGAAACCGGGTCCCCTCACTCCAGAGTAAGTTGCTCTCCCAACTGAGCAACGCGGACATGTGCTCCCACTGCTATCTCTTTTTATCTGATGTGCGTCCTGCGGTGCAGGCACGTCACCCCCCCCCCCACTTCCCCGAAAGAGAACCGGGGAATTGTGCACGGGTCAGCCGGGACCATGTGTGACATTAAGCTGTCATCCCATGAAGTACGTGCATTTGAGAAATCCCAGACAATTTGGTGTGTGGAACGTAACATCACCAAACAGAAATCGTCGCTCTTTCCACGTTAATAAATGAGTTTCGGAAAAATTCTCATCGGCCGCCACCGGGAATCGAACATAGGTCTTCAAGTTACGCGCCGGACATGCTACCACTCCACCACAGCTGCTTCGAATTCTCCAGATTCAGTTGTGATTAACTGCCAAACTACATGACAGGTTGCATCATGGAGCCCTGCACAATGCTGGAGATTCACCAAAGAGGGAAAGCAGCAACTGAACAATCTGCGGAGCTCCATGATGGAGCTTCCCATGTAGTTTGGCAGTTAATCACATGTGAGTCTGGAGAATCCGAGGGCGTTGCGGTAGCATGTCCGGCGCGTAACTGGAAGACACCTGGGTTCGATTCCCGGTGGCGGCCGATGAGAAGTTACCCGAGACTCACTTATTAACATGGAAAGAGCGATGATTTCTGTTCGGTGTTCCTGATCCACGTTGAGTGTTTGAATTAATTACGTAACATCACACTGATTTTTTTTTTTTTTGAAGCACTGAATCAGGGATTCTCATTTTTCCTGTCTTGCCGTGTGGAAAGAACATCACATTATTGCGAGAAACTTAACAGCCGGGTCATCCTGGAAGTTTGGGCATCAATGTGAAAAGACAGATTTGTCCACGCCGGGCACCGAACCTGGGCCCTTTCACTCCGGAGTAAGTCGCTCTCCCAACTGAGCTACGCGGACATGTGCATTCACTGCAATCTACCTTTATCTCATGTACGTCCTACGGCGAAGGCACGTCGAACCACTGCAAAATGTTCTTCGAATATTTGAATAGATCTCGTCGAGAGCTTTAAAACAACACTACGAACAGTCGTGTTGCGCTCACGGTTTCCAAAATAGACTGAGTCAAACGTGGTGGCACACCCAGAAATATTGCATCATCTCTCCCGCGCACAGGGAGCGAGGGAAGCGTCAAGCGCACGATGTATTGCGCCGCACGCAAATTGGACCCCATACTGTTTGCGAATACGTAACACGATTAGTGCGCGGCACGTATTTTTAACGCTGTAATGATTTCAATTGGGATCTATTTTTGTCGCGGGAGGTCGGCCCTAAGTCGCCCCATACTATCCGCGGAGTCAGACGAAAAGTTCAATAGAATTCAGACAACGTTTTGCTAAATAACGTCCGCAGCTCTCTTTTTTCCTCTGAATTTAAGAAATTTGGAACACGGAAATATTCGTTAAAATTTTACCCTGCACTAATGCTAAATCAACTAGTGGACAAACTGTTTTGAAAGAAGGGACGATTATAGACAAATATTGGTAATAGGGGTTTCTATACATAGTATAAAATAAAGTCCCAGCTAGGCGTCTGTCTGTTTGTTCAGGCTTATCTCGAGAATCGCTGGACGGATTTTGATGCGGGTTTCACCATTCCATAGAGAATTTGTCGTGGAAGGTTTAGGTGTATGAAATATTAATCTAGGACAAAAGGGAGCTGAGCAGTAACGATTTTAGTGACAAGTCAGAGAAAAACCGCCGTTCGCATGCTTTCGTGGCTTCGGCTGCCTAAACAAGGATGCGCGGCGAGCGGTTTACGAAACTTTTTTGCTCATTGGGAAAAAGACGCGAGGCGCATGCGCGGAGGTCTGTCTGACAGCATATGAGGCCACAGACTAAATGCGTAATTACATCGGACGCTGAAAGAATTGGTTTATCAGAGGTTGCACAGTCTAAATGCATAGTGGCATCGGACGCTGAAAGAGAATTGGTTTATTGGCGCTCGCACAGACTAAATGCGTAGTTGTTTTCGTTCACAATCATGAATCTCTTTGAGTAACTCTGTAATTAAAATTTAAATATTATATTAACATTACGCTTAGTCAAAAATCGAATATAGGTGGTAGTATATCGGACGCTAAAAGAATTTGTCTATCCCCTCATAATGAAACTTTCTAAGAAACAGATTTTCGATTGGCAAATGACAGACAAAGATTGACTTTACAAAGAGAAAGACAGTCGCCTGTTGAATGTAATAATCGTCTCTCTTTAGATTCGCCGCAAATTCTAAATTGCTACTGTGCGCAATCGTATTTATATTTACAACCTAGTATTTCAGTGGTAAGAGTTTTTTACATATACTAAAAATGTAAAATTGTACAGAACTTCTTAACCTAGTTTTTATAATGATATAAAAAAACCGCACAAAAGTCAAAATAGTCATAATCTTAAGGTAGCAAATAAAATATTAATGTATATATGGCTTACGGTATAAATTAACTTAATCAAAAATTACGAGCCCCCCCTCCCTCTTTTTCTTCTTATTGCAGCCATTCAAATATTTTCAATAATATTTCAACATTTTGTAATTTATTCTATACGTTGTGACGTGCCTGCACCGCATGACGCACATGAGATAAAGGCAGATAGCAGTGAGAGCACATGCCAGTGTAGTATAGTGGATAGCGCTTCGGAGCCGAGAGCTGTGAGTTCGAATTCCACCCCTGGCATAAAAATGGGGATGAAATTTACTTCTTCATAACGTTTTTAGAACATATCGGCCGTTTTTTACGAAAGCTAATTATTTTCACGACAAAACAACTCCTTTCTCCCGTCTGATCCCGATCATAAACCTTGCATAGATGATAACCTCTCGTTTCAAATTTGTTATTCTCTTCGCCTGACCTAAGGCATGGTGGCGAAGGTACAGTTCTTTTAACACGTACATCATGGCATCCAAACATCTGTTCTCTCCTTTCGTGGGTTAGTAACTATTGTAATTGAACTTTAGAAGATAATCGGTCAGAAAGGATTACTACTCAATCACTCCTCTAAGTAACAATTTTGAATGACACATCTAAGGGTGGAAGCAACGCTTTCTGATACTCTGGTCTTTGAAGATCACTAGTTCTAGTAGAGTTAGGGCCATTAAACATGCCCGAATAAATTCATTCCAGTCGAATTCGGCCCACTTCCTAACCGGCAAACATATTCCTTCGAGCTGATTTCAACCTATTTTTCTAGGCCCGAGTTAATTCGTTTCAGCCGGTTAAAGGGATACAGTTTTTGGGACTTTTACGAAAACCGATTGTCCCTGTGAAATCTTCCTAAAGCAGTCATAATTTTTAAATATGAGTTCACTCGCCTATTAATATCACAATCCATCGGTTTCCTCAGTGCTACATTACGACACAAACTCTTTCACTTGGTCTAACACTTCAGCATTTAAAATGTACTTAAATTCAATCCTAGAACCTCAAAAACATGCTCTTTGTTTTTCCGTTATTTACACTCGGTTTAGAATTACACAAGAAATTCGTACATCCTACACAATTCATTGTTACTCACTTTTGCTTTCCGTCAAGAGAACTATGATAGCAACAGCCTTCGCACATGGCAATTTCCGACACATAAACCAGTGTTGACTATTTTGTCACCACGCATACATGTATGCATCCATAAATGTATTGAACAGTCGTAGTGATATTGCACAAACTTGTCTGACTCCTGCCACAATAGAAAACCAATTACGAGGATGATTAATGCAAGTAATAAGTACTCAGTTACAAACAGCATTCCAAGCATAACGTCGAGTATTAGAATGCCATCAGCGACCTGTTGCATAAGAGTGGTTCTACTTATGGGTGCACTCAGTAAGATTATAACAAGAAATTACTTATTTTAGTTTGTCCTGTCGATAAACATGTTTTAAAGATTTAATTTTATTTCCACGTCTGGCTAGAAGTTACTGGAGAGACAGATTAAAAAGTAAAGTGCTTTTCTTTCTCGTTTTTTTAAATCACAGAGATTACTAATCCTTTTTACGCTTTTCAACCGTAGGTTGAAGAAGAGTATATGATCCAACTTTGTCCGTCTGTCTGTCTTCCCGTCCGCACGATAGCTCCCGCGTAAATATGGTTCGATTTCGATGAAATTTTATTGTGTGGTAGGGGGACAACCTGGGGACCAAACCTATTCAAAACGGCCGAAATGGGGTCAAAGGTCAGGACGTAGGAGGGGGATTTATTCCATCGCTCTTATGCGTCATAACTTACGTAAAACTGCTTCGATTGCAACAAACCGTAATCATGTTGTTTTGGAGATATACTGAACCGGTTCTGTTAAATATCATCGAAATGGAGTCAAAGGTTAGGGCACAGAAGCGAGATTTATTCCACAGCCATTAACCTCATAACTTAACTAAAAATGCTTCTATTGCCACAAAACTTTTGCATGGTGTTCCGGAGGTACACTGAATCAATTCTGTTGAATATCGTCGAAATGGAGTCAAAGGTCAGGGCACAGGAGCGAGATTTATTCCACGGCCATTATCCTCATAAACTTGAGTAATAACTTGAGTAATGTTTTCTATTCCATTATCGTCATAAAGCCGTTATCCTCATAAACTTGAGTAGTAACTTGAGTAATGATTTTTATGTAGTAAGGTGAATTAATTTCCTAATAAAATGCCACGTCGACGAAAATATCAGATTAAGCCATGAAATACTAGATTACAGCCGTAATATACACCCACTCTTCCCATGAATAACAAGAAATAATTTCTGTGTAATCTTTGGTTTTAACATTCACTAAACTGCTTGAAACAAAAGTCCAGGAAAAAAGAAGAATTACAGGCGTACAAAATTTCTCAATTATTTAAGAAAAACAAAAAAAGAAAAAACAAGCAACGCTATGTGGATATAATGTACTCATCCATGGGTTGAATACTCAAGACTGGAGGTATTCACTTCTAAAAATAACGAGAAGTAAAATACAATACCTTTCCTCTTTAAAACAAATGTAGCTTCGGACAGCGGAAAGAAAAATGACAACGTTAAAAATGTAACAGAATGTGATATGAACAGGTGAATGTATTACTTCAACAATCGCCTTAAGCTGGCACCCTAGTTGAAAAAGTGAAATTCCATTAGGTAAAAAAATAACAATGGTACGTAGAAAAAATAAATTTATGAATTATATGAAACTGATATTTATGAAAAATACCTCGCAATATTGTAAAATTAAATAGAGAACCATTCGTTACGCATTCCGCAGAAAAGAGGGTCAGCTTCAAGCCGTACTCGTGCGTATGAAATTAGCGCAGCTGGTAGAGCGCCGGTTTCCCACACAGAAAATCCTTGGTTAGGTTCCAAGGTGATCCAAACGGGCGTTTTGCCGGGCCTGTTGAGAAAATTTCCACAGCGCAGTGCTATGATTCAGAAGTTTCGTAAGGGGGGAAAAAGTAGTTGTAGTTTCGGGAAACTGCGGTTACTCTTTACTTTTTTTTTAATGGCTACTACTGGCGAATTGGCGGACAAGATTCGGCAGGACATCAGTTATGTCACGTGCATGCCGGCTGCCACTGCCGGGAAACTAGCGGTGTCCACATTAGGCTATCCATCATTTATGGCACGTGCTTGCAGGGCCGCTGTAGGGCCACTTGTGGCAGCTACTGCCTGTGATGGATAACTGATAGCCCTGTTGTGGTATATGACAACTGATTGGGCTGACAACTGTTGGCCTAAACTGCTGGCCTTTCTGTTGGCCGCCCGGACATTTTATTGACGGTTCGGCTGCGGCAACATAGTTCTGAGCCATTGTTGGCAGTGCTGGCTGCTAGCAATGGCCTGGTGCTGGCCCAGCAAGACTGTTTTTGCTTGATAGGATGGTCTCAGCAACTGAGACATCTCCATCTGGTGGGCATTAACGCTACAAGCTATTCATTAATTAGAGCAAAAAAATCCAAAGGGCGAGAACAAGAGTGAAAATCCTCTAAATAAGTGGCGTCAGTGAATAAACAAAGACATCGCTCTTTCCACGTTTAGCAAAACATAGCAACCAAAAAATTGTTATCCAGCCACTTCTGGAAACGTACCCCAGATATCTCGATATCTAGGCGAGTGCGTTCGCCTTACGCTACAATTACAAACAATCGTAGCCCCGTCGATATCTCTCGACATCTAGGGCGCTACGCAGTCGGCTAGATAGAGATATCTGGGGTACGATCCCAGAAGTGGCTGGATAAAAATTTTTCAGTTGATATGTTTTAATAAACGTGGAAAGAGCGATGTCTTTGTTTATTTACTGACGCCACGTATTTACAGGATTTTCGCCATGGATAAACTTCGTGATCTGAGCGACTTTAATCACAAATGCATTGTCGGCGCAAGACAGATGGGTTATTCTATCGCCTAAGGGGTAAGAACGCTAGGGTTTCCGAGGGCAACCGTACGAAGGGTATACCGAAAGTATACCATCAGCGGACGTACCAGCATGCTGTGGCCGACCACATGCCTTTGATGACAGGGATCAACGCCGATGATACAGGCTCGTACATGCCGTCCGCTCGACAACGCTGGTGCAAATCCCATCCAAGTTAAATTTCGGAGGACCAAACGGCGTCAGCGAGCAAACGTTACGTATACCCTGGGTAATGGGTGTCGTCGACGTCCTACTCGTGTGCCACTCTTGACTGCTCGTCATTGGACATTACGCCTCGGCTACTCCCGAGAACATCAAAACTGGACCTCTGTAGAGTGACGCCGTGTCGTGTGGTCAGATGAGTCCCGGTTTTAGCTGTACTGAGCTGACGGGAGGGTGCCGGTGTGGTGTCGACAGCATGAGGTCATAGCTTGGTTATGCCAGGTCGGCTCGTTTCAAAGCGGTGGTGGCTCTGTGATGGTTAGGAAGCCTTCTAATGTGACACCTCGCATCCTGCGACCGATGGTCCGTTTCAGCATGGCAATCCATAGGTCCACCGGGCCACAACCACCTAGGCATGGCTCAAGGATAGGTCATCTGAGTTTGAAACGGTTCAGTGGCCACCCAGAGTCCCCAAATTTAAACCCTATAGAAGCTATCTGGAATGACGTGTATCGGAACATCAAATCCATTGATCCTGGAAGGCGGATTCGAGGACAATGTTGCGACAGGCATAGCTGGCAATACCTCGGGGTATAAAGTCCGTTATGCGCCCTAGAAGAAAAATAACACGCTATTAGGTATTTTTCTATAATGTTTTGTCCATTAAGTGCATATAAAGCTAAAATGCCACTATTTTGAGATTGGTAATAATAGGGTTTCACTTGTACATACAAAATCATATCAGAATATTAAGACCACCTGCCTAATAATGAGAATAACCACCCTTGGCCCGGATGACAGCTGCAAGACGGCGTGGCATGAAAAGAATGACACCATGGAAGTTTTCCTGAGGCACACCTGCCCATTTGGACTGCAGCAGAGCACGGAGGTCCCGGAGATGACATGGTTGTAGGTCGGTTCGTTGAACCTGTAGATCCAAATAGTCCCACAAGTACTCTATGGGATTGAGGTAGGGCGATTTCGCCGGCCAAAGGAGAACGGAGACATTGCTGTCCTGTTCCTGGAACCCGTCACACATCTCCTTTGCGAAGTGGCACGGCTCATTATTCTATTGGTAGACACCATCACCACCAGGGTAGACTTCTAGCATGAAGGGATGCATGTAGTCAACGAGGAGGGACAGGTAGTCATTGGCGTTCAGGGAGCCATCCAGTGGTGCCAGCGGTCCCAGATCATACCAGGAAAACATCCCCCACGCACGCACACTGCCATCTCTGGCCTGTACTTGACCGACAAGCGTGTCGGTGTTTTGGTTCTCGTGTGTCTGACACTGTATCCGCCGCCACCTGTCACTTCTGTGAAGTAGAAACCTCGATTTGTTGGAGGAGGCTACCTTATCCGACTCTTTCACTGTCCAATGACAGAAATCCCATGCGAACTGAAGTCGTCGTTGCCGATGGTCCTGGGTTAACATGGCAGCCTTGACGCAACGTCGACTCCGGAGACCCATGCGTAACAGGGTTTGTTGTACTGTTATACGCATCTAATTGCTCCAGCGTTCATTTTCGTGGCCAATTGCTGCACTGTTGCGCGTCGATTGCGTTTTACCAGTCCACGGATGCCACGTTCTCCTCTAGTGTCGATGGCCTTTGGGGCTTCACACTTATGACATCGGGAAGTACTCGGTGTACCAGGGGTCCATTCTGGGTACACCCTCACTAAAGCTCCTCGCGAACAGACCGCGAAGTCTGCCGTTTATGTGATGCTTCCTCCGTTGGCGCGGTAGCCGATGATCGTTCTTTTTTTAACGTCTGTCAAATCACTACCTCTGCCCATTGTGCTCACGTCACGGGCTACGGCTCATCTGTCCAGGCCGGCCGCTTATATCTCCGTGTGTTCGACCTTGTCACGTGCACTCTGCGACGCGTCTGGACGGGTACACTGTGATTTCGGGGATTGTCACATTATTCTGAAAAGAAAGTGTGCCGCTTAAAAGTAAGCATTACAATATTCCGCTACATATTTCTCAACGTATTGTAACGTTCTCCGTGACATGACATAGATGACGCATAACTTAATTCGACGCTGAATTAGCTATAAGCCTGCTGGCGTAATTAAATTGGGAGAACAGCCACTCCGGAGTATGAAGATGTCGGTTCGAATCATCAGCTGCAGAGAAACGTCACACTGGCGTCCGAACGAAAATGAATTTCCTGGCCGTTAAGTTTGAAATATTAATATGATGATTCATCCCTACAATGCACGGAATTAATAAAATTGCTTCTTCCACAGGGAGATGGTCCTTCGAACATAGACTTCGGCTGACTCGAAACCTGCGATTTAGTTTTCCCGCCTTTCTTAATGGGGAATGACGTAATACTTAGTGATATGACGTAGAAGACGTGCTACTGAAGTAAAACAAAGGTCAAATCGACAATGAAGCAGAGGGTAGCTCGCCGGCGTAGTTATTTTGGGAGAACAGCTTCTCTGGAGTAGGTTCTGCTTTATCTGTGTGTGCTATAAGCAGCCGCCCGTCCCTAATTTAGGGCCACTGGTACCAGGGAAGGAACTAGACAGACAAACACAACGTTCATGCCTCACCGCGATTCGAATCCGGACACATCTCGGACGAATGAACAGAACCAGCACTTAGACCACTGCGCCACCAGAGTGGCGTAAATGTGGGTTCGACTTCTATTATCGGCAATGGAAAGTTATACACTGAAGTGCCCAAAAGTCGCAGTATGCAAAGTTTTAACTGGCGCTGCCGTATATAAAGGCTTCGACGCACACCACGATTTTTATCAGTTGCGAGGTGTAATCTCGTGAGTCATGTTGAACAACCGACTCACGAGATTACACCTCGCAACTGACGTGATTTATCGGAGTTTGAACGAGGCATGGTAGCGGGAGTCATACGGATGGGACATTCAATTTCCGAAGTTGTGCGAACATTCAACATTCCTTGATCCACGGTGTCACGTGTGTACCGAGAATACCTCATGAAACGCATTCCCAGCCACCGTGGACAGCGCAGTGGTCGACCACGGATGCTGAATGATCTTGAGA
This sequence comes from Macrothele yani, assembly GCA_039090855.1. Taxonomy (NCBI): domain Eukaryota; kingdom Metazoa; phylum Arthropoda; class Arachnida; order Araneae; family Macrothelidae; genus Macrothele; species Macrothele yani. Next base: position 122,260,907 of record CM076989.1, read on the forward strand.
AGCGGCGTCTGACCAGGATTGTCCACGTCAACAGACAAGAGACACTGGCTGACATAACACCCATATCCAATGCAGGAGGTACCAGAGACATATTAATTAGGTCCGTGCAGCGTAATTTAGGATTCATGGGGTATGGGAGCACAAGTGTCGCCAGAGTCTCTTTGTTAACCCCACGACATCGGATACAGCGCCTCACTTGGGCTCGTGAACGCGGTAATTGGAACCTGGAAGACTAACAGCATGTGGCGTGGTCAGATGAGTTACACTACCAGTTGTTACGAGCTGATGGTAGGATTTAGATGCTGCGTAAACCCCGTGTGGCCGTGGACCCAAGATGGGAAATGTGCAAGCTGGTGGTGGGTTCATTCATGTGTGGGATGCCTTTACGCGGTACGGTTTGGGTCCTCTGGTCCTCTGGTCCTCGTAAACACGTAATTAATCGGTAATCTCTTTGTTGCTGTGCTGGGCGAACATTTGCAGCCCTTCGTGTACTTCATGTACCCCAACAACAATAAGATTTTCCAGGCGGAAAATGCACCACGTTGTCGGGACAAGTTGTCCCAAATTGGTTCGAAGAACAATCTGGACAGTTCGGACGGACATTGTGGCCAACACGGTCGTCCGACATGAACCCAATAGAGCACCTATGGGACGTGGTGGAAAGGTCCATTCGCACTCACGAACCTGCAACTACAAATACCACAGAACTGTCCACGGCTGTTCTGACGGCATAGCTCAACATCTCTCCAGAAGTCCTCCGGCCACTTGTGGAATCAATTCCACGTCGAGTTGCTGCACTTCGCCGGGCTAGAGGATTTCCTACACGATACTAGGTAAATATCCCAGCGAAAACAATCTTTCTGTGCCAGGACTGCCAGCAATGGCCCGGCATTGTGTTGCCGCTGCCGAACCGCCAATAAAATGTCCGGGCGGCCAGCAGTTCAGACCGGAAAAACCCTTGGATTTGATTAGATACGAACCAGGGCCGTTGGCGTGGGAGCTGAGCTGTCTACCGACCGGACTAATTTGCCACGCACGAGCGTGTGCTTAAAGCTGTCTATTTAGTGCAGAATGTACAATCAAATGAGATCCTCTTTCATTTTACAGTATTGCGAGGTATTTTTCATAAAAGTCACTTTCATATAATTCATAAATTTATTTTTTCAACGTAACGATAGTTTTTTTTACCTTAAAGGAACTCACTCATTTTCAAGGAGTATACATACTTAGAGTCGCTTTCCAAAGTTCTGTACTGTTCTTGTCGTCTTGAAAGGAGATTGTTGAATTAATATATATTTACCCGGGTTCATGTCACATTCTGTTACATTTTTAACGTTATATCTTTCCTTTGCGTTGTCCGAAGCTGCATTTGTTTTAAAGAGAAAATATATTTCATTTTACTTCTCGTTATTTTTAGAAGCGAATTTCTCCCAGTCTTGTGTGTTCAACCCATGGATGAGTACACCGCATAGCGTTGCTTTTTTTTCTTTCAAATAATTAATACATTTTGTACGCGTATAATTCTTTTTTTTTTCAACAAACGTTGTTTTAATGGTTTTCCAGGACATTTGTTTCAAGCGGTTTCAAATTTTTTCTTGTTATTCACCCACTCCATTCCATGAATTGTTATTCATGGGATTGGAGTGGGTGTATTTCATGGCTGTAATCTAGTATTTCATGGCTTAATCTGATATCTTCGTCGACGTGGAATTTCATTAGGAAATTATTTCGCCTCTCTACATATGGATTTTTTTTCTTAACATCCACTAAAATAACACGATTGCGATAACGTCGTCCTTAACTAACTGGTGCCATGACTTGCTTCTGCGTATGCGCAGTCCCTTTGCTTCCACCTGCTGTTGGGGTTGCTTTTGTTGCCAGCAACGGGCCACTAGTGGCACTTGCTTGGAGGCCCACAATTCACGGCGATGCTGCAGGGCCATTAATGGCTCGCCAACTGATAGCGCTGCCACCAACGGACCACTACCGGCCGTGAGCGACAGGTTTCATCCAGCAGTGACCCATCACTGCCAGCTGGTGGCCAGCAGTTTACCAGCACTTGTGCTTTAGCTGGGATTTCATAACTTTTCGCACTTCAGTGTAATATATTTCATAGGAAGAATATAACATGTCAAAAATCTTGACTATTATAGTCTTAGCATTAGGAATCGAAATTTGTCTTTAATTACATCAGAAACTGAAAGCTCCAGAATTCTGAAAAATCAGCAGAAAGATTTTGATTTTGTTTTACCACGAACACTATCCTTACGTTCAATCCCAAATTTTGCAGAAAGAAGAAAAGTATTTCATTTAATAATTTCGCCTCAAATATCCGATGTACTCGGTGATAAATTTCGTAATTAGATGCTCTAGTAGCTCTCATGACCGCTTCCCCTTCTCGTTTTCCCAGCTTTCGTGAAAAGTACCGGGAAAATACATAAGTACATCAGATATTTGAAGCGAAATTATTAATAAGAAGGGAATCCGTGCAACAGTAATGCTACCGTACGTCGAACAGTCTTATACCTTCTATGCAAACCTATGCATAAGCCTTCTATACAAACCTTATTCTCTCTACTGTCATAATCCGTTCAAACGTTACGATAGTGCAGGTACGGCACTTACCTCAACCTACAGACCTGTATTTTGGGCTATATTTCTGTCTGCTGGGATTGGTAAAGTAAATTATAACTTCACCATATCTTTATCATTTTCTATAAATAATGACGCCATCACATTCCATTAAAATGGATAATTTCTGAAGTGTGTTACTTTCTTATAAATTTATTTAGGAAATTAAATCTTGGTAACGATCCTTCTAAGTCGGCATTATCCGCTTCACAGATCCATTTTATCTACCAATTTGTCATCATTTTTTCATACATAATGATGTCCTCGCATTACTTTCAAAATGCTAATTCGTCAAGGACTTAAATGTTGTATTACTTTCTCACACATTTTCCTAGTAAATTAAATTTTAATCAAGTTGTTCCTAAGTCGGTATTAATCGCTTCACACAGATCCATTTTATCTACCAATTTTGTCACAAATTTTGTACATAATGATAACATTACATTCTGTTCAAAGCAATAATTCGTCAAAGACAAAACGTTTTTAATTTCTCATACATTTTGTTAGGAAATTAAATCTTGATTAGTTTCCTCTATGCTTCTATTAATTCTTGTAAACTACATTTCCTTTTAGCAATTAGAAACATATCATTTGCATAACGAACGAGTTTTGTGCGTTTTTCTTTCTTCTTCTTCTTCCCTCTGTTCTTTTAATGTTCTTAAAGGTATACCAGCTGTATGCAGAATGAGAGAAAGCGTAATTTCTTCCTCACAGTTATTGGTATCTAAAGTTTCGATATTTATTTTTATCTTCATGGTTAGAGCATAACCATGTTCAATTAATTTTTATAGCACGTAACATTCAAAGTCCCATTAAGGAACTTTAAAAGCAAGTAAGAAAAAATACTTATTTGGTATTACCAGGTGTTTCACAAAATGAATCTATTATTTTTATGTATTTCCTTAACAAAGTGTTCAAAGTTCTCTCACAAAAGGCTATAAATTACCTACAAAAAAACTTCAGTGCTTTAGAAAACGACCCTGGCCCACATTGAGTTCACATGTTGTAAGCACCGAGGGTGAGAGGTAATGTTTTCAAGGAGGTCGAAGACTTTTAAGGAATTGACATGAAAACTGCGAGAAATGGACGAAGGAATCGAATTTAAAGAGAACCACTTCCATTTGTGTCCAATACATTGTACCTAAGGGACCCTTTTACCCCAGAGAGAGACTGGAGGCAAAGGAACAACCAGTGGGGGAATCGGAGTGGATTTTACAATCGGCAATCTACCTCGTCGCTTATCTCCCAGATGCACTCCATGCTCCCTCGGAGTGTTTATATCAGCTCACGCAAGAACTTCCGCGGAGGGAAATTGATTTAAAAGTCCATTTATCCGTTTGCTTGATTCTTGAGATCGTAACGACGCAGCTGCCAAAAACACAAAGACGCTTAACCTTCTTGTGAAACCTTATTTTTATCTTCAAAAACTCGAAGGGTGACTATCAAACTCTTAGAGTGCGCTTGGCACCGAATGATTTTCCCCTATAATACGAAACAAATCCTATTTTCGCGAAGCGAGATGAAAAAATCTTTTAACTCTGTGCTCCGCTGAATTTTATTTAGAACTTGGAAGCAAACCTATGCAGTCCCATACCTTTCAAGAATTTTGTTATCACACACACACACACACACACACACACACACACACACATACACAGAAAACAAAAATGCTGTGTACGAACATAAACTGTATTCATAGAGTTTGCTATGCACCCAGGGCCCAAACCACACAGAATTGGGTCCAAGGCACAGCATAATAGTAACACTATACTAGTGATCCGATTTATTAGCGTAGGAAATAGACACATAAGCGTTTCCAATCTTTCGCACATCAACCAGATGGCTTTTTCAAGGAAGTTGACGTGGGAAAGCTTGAAAACGCTTATGTGTCTATTCCCTACGCTAATAAATCGGATCACTAGTATAATGTCGCTATTTACTAATAATATCTGTTTTTATTAAATCTTAACATCAGCAAGGAAATTCGCACTCAAAAAAATAGACGGGTAAGTAAAACACTATTTAATATTGTAGTGTTGCTATTTTCGCGTTTAATTATGTAATAATTTAAATATCCACAGATGTTAAGTTATTCACGCCCCTTTTAATTTTATTTTTAACCGATGAACATTATTTAGACTTGGTACAGACTGATTTTTTGGGATCAAGGTGAATTTCTATATACCTGTTACACCTGGGATGTGTTCAGTATTATAGTAGAATAATTCTATTTACAGAGGAATGACATTTAGATTTGAGCAAACGTACATAACTGGGTAATTCTCACACTCATAAAAGCACATTATTCAGCTCATTAATTAGTAAAAAATACTCAAAGCTTCTACAAAGTGTTTTAGCAATGCAAAACCCATCTCAAGAGGTGTATTGTATATACACTATCTACCAACAAGTAATTGGACACTACCAACAAGTAATTGGACACCTCACCTTCAGTAGTTGGTGGAGCCTCCACGACTGGCGATTACAGCTGCGACCCTCCGTGGAATACTCCCAACCAGGCGATGTACGACTATAACGAAGTAAATTTCTCCGTCATTTTTGGTCTACGCCGGGATTCGAACCCGAGGCCGCTTATTCCGGAACAATTCGCTCTACCAACTGAGCTACGCAGACGATTATTCTGATTCCTATCTGCCTTTATGTCGTGTGCGTCCTGCTGGCAGGTACGTCACATCTCCCTCCCCGAAAGAGGGCCGGGGGCATGGCCCACGGGTCAGCCGTGACCATGAATCGTTGCAGGCAGCCATCCACTGTAGAACGTGCACTTGAGAACTCCCAGTCAATCTGCTGTGTGGAATGCAACATCACACATTTTTATTTTTCGAAGCGCTGGAGAAGGAATTCTCTGATTTTTCCTGTCTCGCGGTGTGGAAATAACATCACACCAATGCGAGATTTTGAACGGCCGGGTCATCCGGATAGTTCGGGCGCCATTATAACGAAGTAAATTTCTCCGTCATTTTTGGTCTACGCCGGGATTCGAACCCGAGGCCACTTGTTCCAGAATAAGCGGCCTCGGGTTCGAATCCCGGCGTAGACCAAAAATGACGGAGAAATTTACTTCGTTATACGACGTCTAGCGGTATTGTCTTCCACTCGTCTTAAAGAAGACAGGTCAGTTCCTTCACCGATTTCGGACGGTGGGGGCATCCCCTACGTCGACGCTCCAACTCGTCCCAGAGGTGCTAGATAGTATTAAGGTCCAGGCTCTGCGTAGGCCAGTCCATTCGTTTATCCCCATTGTCACCATACCAAGCCATGGTGGACCTCGCAACATGACAGGTGGCATGGTCATCCTGAAAGTAACATGGGTCCACCCCGTAAAACTGCCACAACGTAGGAAGCGCATGGTCATCCAAAATGGTGCAGAAGGTCTCACCGTTGAGTCTACCAGGAATTACAACCAAGGGTCCCATGCCATACCAGGAGAAACACCCCCATATCATAATTCCATCGCAGCCGAACTTCACAGGTGGCACAATACGTTCTGGTAGGAGGCGTTCTCCAGGCAGACGCCAAACTCAGACTCTGCTATCCGAACGGTAGAGGGTGAACCTTGATTCGTCGCTCCAGAGAACCTGTTTCCACTGTTCAACGGTCCACTGTCGACGTTCTTTGCACCACGTTATCCGAGCAGCGCTATTGGACTTGGTGATCAAAAGCTTGTGGGCGGCAGCACGTCCATGATAACCGAGCAGATGGGCTTCTTTACGGATGGTATTCATCGAAAGAACACTCCCGGATGCCTGTTGAAATTCCTCGCTGATGTGGACCATCGATTTGGTGCGGTTCTCCCGAATTTCTCTGGCCAGCATCAGTCGGTCTCTAACTTCACGTTGTGTGGGTCTGTCGGGTCGGGGCACATTCCGATAGTCACCTCTCATCATCCACTTGCCAATCACGTAAGCCACTGTTGATTTTGGGTACTTCAACTCGCTGGACATGTCATGCATTGATCAGCCATTTCTGTGATACCGGACAATTACACCTTTCTCGAAATCAGAGAGCTCCGATCTGCGTGGCATCTTGCATGCGAGTGGTGGCGTTGTTGTTTCCCACACGATATTTAACGGCGGCGGCCGTGACGTGCATCAGGACCGCAGATATCGTCGATTGCAGGGGTGTCCAAATACTTGTAGTTAGATAGTGTACAACACAGGTAGTGACCATACATTGGTGAGATGTAAGATGCAACTCAACATTAAACTTGAACGTCGAAAGCTCATAAGACAAACAAAATGTATTGACATAGCCAACCTTAAAAAACACCATAATACCTTCAAGTTGGAACTGAAGAACAGATTCTCTGCTTTACAAGGCCTAACATCGAAATAAGTAGATATTCCTGAAGTTAACAGAAAAGTAACCAAAGCTCTTATGGAAAAGCAACAAAATTAGCTGGGTCTAAGAACAAGTTGCATGTGAACAAATTATCAGGAAAAACCAAAATGTTGATGCAAAAAAGAAGAGAGATGAGGACAACTAATGAAGATTTGACTTCCAAAGTGGAATATATAGAGCTATGCAAGGCAGTACGAAAAATTATCACTGAAGACGTAAGGAAATTCAACTGTAAATTAGTGAGGAAAGCAGTTGAAAAAAACCAACGCCTAAAGATAGCAAAGGGACATCTCTGTAAAGGAAGAAAACAGATTATGGCGCTGAGAAAAGAAGATGGTTCTGTTCCAAGAAATGGAAGCAAAATTTTGACAAGACGGAAAGATTTCTACTCCAAATTATATGAAAGGGATGATTCATGTACTCCAGACATCATGAAAGGTACCTGTACCAGAGTTCTTCCAGTCCTCCCAGTAGAAGTTGCACATGCAATCAAGAACATGAAGCGGGGAAAAGCTCTAGGAGAAGATGGAATTACTGTAGACATCATACAAGAAGCAAGTGGAGAAATTGAAACAGTACTCACCCAAGTTTTCACTCGGTACCTTAATGAAGGGAAGATTCCTGAGAATTGGAACAACGCTACAATGATCCTGCTACATAACAAAGGTGACATTGAGGATCTCAGGAACTACAGACCTATCAGCCTCCTATCAGTGGTTTATAAATATTTACTAAAGTTCTTTCACAACGCTTGAAGGTAACACTTGACATATTTGACAAGAGTGAAAAATTTCTAAATTTTGACAAGAGTGAAAAATTTCTACTCCAAATTATATGAAAGGGATGATACATGTACTCCAGACATCATGAAAGGTACCAGTACCAAAGTTCTTCCAGTCCTCCCAGCAGAAGTTGCACATGCAACCAGAAGTTGCACATGCAGAAGCCTTGAATCAGAAGATAGGGAGCGTCCATTACGTAGCCAAGGTCAGCATCAGATAGCATCAGATAGCAGCCAAGTCCGGTCCTCCGGGGATTCTTAGCACCCTCTGTCTTCATGTCGCACTGGCCGCTGCCTTGGCCAGGTACATTCCAGCTGCCGGAGACTGAGGGCTAAAAATTAAGTTGTGGAGTCATTTTGGAGGGGTTTGGCCATAACTCACCACACTGGCCAAGCGGGTTGGTGAGTGTGGGACAGCATTTCCTCTAATCCCGATGGTATAGTTATACCGCTATTGGCGGTCGTCAGAGCCCCTTTAGTGGGAACAGGATGCACCACGAGAAGGCGGGGTTGACATTTGTTAAGGAGAGGCTGTGATGTTACGCATCACCTGACCTTACATCCCATATATATATATATATATTAAATAGGTGGTGCACGAAATAGGGGAGAGGAAAATTCCCGAAAAATGTGCCACAACAACAACAAAAAATGCATTCGATCTGCTATCTACAGTATCGGATCTTGCCACTGAACTTCAAAATTTGGCAGACGATTGAACTTTAAACGTTAATCAAACCTTAAGTATTCTTACCAATTGCTCCTTTTACCGGTAATTTCTTGTCATACTGATACCGAAAAAGTGAGAACGGAGTTTTTCCGCTAGTATACGAAAGGAATGGCGGAAAAGTTTCTGTAAATTCAGAATTTCCCGTTAACACATCTATAAAACGGTAATTTACCGTCAATAAGAAAAACAACTGCAGAAATGTCTCTAAAAATTCAGAATTTTCCTGTGGTACAAAAAAATCCGTAAAATTCAGGTTTCTTTTCGTCATTTCACGGAAAGAGTTGTATCAAAAATATGCTTCATTAATTCACGAAAGAAATGACGGAAAGTGGCTCTTGAATTTCAGAAAATGTTTTACAGTGCAATGTAACTACAGCAAAATTTTAACGCAAATATCTTCGTTACATCGCGATTGCTTAGCATCAAGAGCATAGTATGTTTTTGATTGTTAAAAAATGCATTTTTGGCATTATATTTATTGCAGATGTTTCTGCTGAGTGATATGCAATAATAGAGTCGAAAGTCCACAAATTTGCATCTAAAGAAACGGCGCGCCTCGAAGCGTTACCGCAATGAACTAAAATCTGAGAAACCATGACGCGATAACTAAACCTATAAAGCTCCGTTGTTTTCAAAATGGCGTCCAAAATGAGTCTAATGCCTGCGTTATTCTTTTTTTCTCATGCAACATGTCCTCTTCGTTATGAACAACGCGTGCATCGCGCTCTTAAAATACAATTTATCCCACGATCTTCATGAGACGAAAACATTCTGCTTCTGTCTTCAGTTTCCTCTTTTTACAAAGATAATTACTTGCACGTGCTTGTAGACTGCATGCATAATTGAAGAGATTGGAATTACTACAGCATCTTTTATTGGCACTCCTATTAGCGCATTCATAAAACGAAATTATTCATCTGTGGATTTCCGTTTCAATCAAACCTATTAGTTAATATTTAAAAAGGCCACCATAGCAAACGGGAATAAAATTTGCTTAATAGCAGAATTCGTATGCAGAAATGGGAAGATTCCTGATAGTTTAATTGCGCCTCACATGATTTGATTCAAAACCGCTATTGTATCTACATAATGATCTTTCGTTACCGAAAGACGCTTTCGTGCGATGTGGGGAGTAAAGCCTTTATTAAACAATCACTTTGAAAAGCCATCTGTTGCATTAACATTTAATGTAAAGGGAGGATGGTATTCAAAACAAGAATCGATTTAGAAACAATTGTTTCATTACGCATAGAAGTATTTAGAAGCTGAATACTGCCTTTACGCTTAAAATAATTGTTATATATATGGTATCTTTGCAGAAGGCAATTCAATCACATTTATTTTTCAAGTAACCTAAATTCATGACAACGGCTGGGACAATTTAGGCCCATTACGATAATTCCAAGATTTGTTTTCAATTTTTTTAATCAAAAATTCAAATAAATAGTGCACTATGCCTCCTGGTGAAGTGCATGACATCTAAATAGGATTACATTGGAAGAAAAGAATTGGTCTCCCAGCTGGATAAGTGATCGGAAGCGCAGTTCATCCAAGCTGATCTCGGTCCGATACCACAGATGGCGCTCTATGACGATATGTGGTGCACCTGTTCTATGGCGCTCTTTGGAACCAGCCGACCTATTTCTTATTTTAGAGATGGATGACTGCTAATAACCTAATAACCACAGATACTTACGGTTGTCGTTAAACTTCGAAACTAATAATACACTGCTCGACATAGAAATTGCTCCACCCAGAAGGAGGTGTGCTACAAACATACAAATCGCAGTGCGGGTGTACCCACTCGAGATATGCAAACGATTTTAAACCGGAGCCGATGAGGTCACACGTTTGTGAGATAAAGGTGTGAGCAGCAACAGGAATGATAATGTGTGGACGTCATATCGCTGCGCATGTGCAACGGGGTGCACGAACTGTTGGACACTATTGGCACCAGTGGCTACAGGAAGGGTCGTACGTACGTCTGAGCGGCAGTGGAACAGTCCGACTGCTGTCAGCACGCCTGGACCGGCGGATTGTACCACACGCTAGTTTGTCACCAGAAAGCACTGCAGCCGATATTCGACACGCTGTGTAATCCGCTATGGGCGTCGCCATAACGACCCGAACTGTGAACTTACATGTGGAAAAACTGCGCAGTAGGCAACTTTTACGTCGACTGCTATTGACGGCCAGCCATCGCAACGCTCGTCTGATTTAGTGCCGGAGTCATGCGAACTGGGGTCACGAATGGACCACTGTGGTCTTCAGGGATGAATGCTGCTTCTGTCTGGGTGCTGACGATCGACGGATCCGTGTCTGGTGACACACTGGTGAGCATACGGATCCTGGTTTCTTTCGCGACTGTCACACCTCCCGTCAGACAGGCATCATGATATGGGATGCTGTTACGCATGACCTCTTGTCCACATCACGGGAACACTGACAGCTAGCTGCACGATACGTGATACGTGAGCGAAGCTATGCAGACCATTTTGATACCGTTCCTGAATGGCCTACAGAACCCCATTTTACAGCAAGATGACTCCCGTGTACACACAGCTCGGGTCTCAAGGCAGTGTTTGCAACATGTTCAAACGCTGGTATTGCCATCAAGGTCACCCGTTGTACCTCCAATCAAAAACGTGTGGAGCCACATTGGACTTCGTCTGCAATCGAATCAGTGTGCGTACGATCTCTTTGAATTATGCGAGCTAGTCAACCGTGCTTGGTGTTACATTTCTCAGGACGATATCCGTCGACTGTATGACACATTGCCACGCGGTATTGCTGACTGTATTGCCGTTTGCTGCGGTGCAACCACTTACTGATGCGTACCTATTGTGCTGCGTCGTTTCATTTGATAAACACTGTAAGTAGCTGAAAATAACATCAAGGTAAACCTTTATGTATTCCTATTTTCATGCTCAATTTCACTCCTCTATCCTCACTCCTTCTGGGTGGGACAATTTCTATGTCGAGCAGTGTAATAATAATATAATTATTAGTTATTGTTGTCTAAGAAAGACAAATTGAGAGAATACATAAATGAAAAAGTTGTTCTTGTTTAACCCCTTAACGACCAGAACGCCCAAAACGCCCATACATACATACGACCATAGCCACCGAAACATCTGTCTAGATTGAGTCCGACTTCCTAGCCTTACCTGTTCTTCAAATTTGTTCGACCAATGAGGGATCAGAAGGAAGCACCCTCAGTCACTATCGTTGTTAGTTAACAAAGGAGTGAATCAACGTACAGTTTCGGGCAAAATGGTATTTAGAATCATAAAACATTTTTGAGTCATGGTCTTTAAAGGATTAAAATTGCATAAAAAGAAAGCAACATCATCACCAAAATTTGATGAGGTAAAATTAATTCTAGGGAAGAGTCATGAAATTTGTCATCATTTGTCATTTTTAAAAACAAACACACAAAATGCAATTTCAGTTTTTCAGGAAAAATATTTTTTTCGTGAGAAAATGTTATCAAACATACGAGTATAACGCAAATTCCAGAAACCGACTATTGATTAAAGAAAGAATATTGAATAGTTCCATACTGCAACCAACTCAAAAATATCGGAGAAATACAGAATATCGTCATGTAACAGAGAAAGAAGAGTGTTGCTTTCATGAGAATGCTACAAAGGGGGTGATCATCCAGAAAACATTCAGTAAATAAAGCAGAGCAAAAGGTTGTTTTGACAGTGGAAAAAGGATTGGCCTAAAGGGAAGCATTTCATTACAGTGGTAAAAATTTCCCGAGCATGCAAATAATAACCGAACGTACAATACATTCAAAAAGAGAATTTACAGTTTAACCTTGGATCTGTAAATATAAAGTTATAATTAAAAAAATTAATTTGGTGATTCTTCAAATTAAAGTTACATAGGCTTCTAATTATTTACATAGGAAATGGGGCTTCCGTAATTGTATCAGGTATTTTTAAGCATAGAACAGATACAACTAGATTTCGTAGATTCGTAAGGCGTGTACAACTTCTAAAACATCATTTACATATCTAAATTAGAATTACCTATTAATACCCCGACTTAGAAACTCTAATATGGCTGCTTTTCGATGTTCAAGACGTGTTAACAGTGACAGTTCTAGGAATTACACAACGACGTACAATATTTTAGAAAAATCGATGGCCCCGGTAGTTTTGTTTTCCATTTCTAAATGTCTGAAGACTTTATTTCGACCCTAATTTAGAGATATTATTTCAAGGAAACGAAGTAAACCAGTGTTGTAAAATAGAACCCAACATCATTGTCTCAGTAGAAGACCTGAACCCAGGTCCAACAATATCAAATTATCAGATATGCGTTCCAGCCCATTTAGGAAAGTCTTTTGCTCTGCTACATTCCACCGTTTACCGACCCACACGACAGGGTAATGTCACAGTGCTGTTTTATCTCCTTCCTTATATTGCCAAAATAGGTTTGAATCAGGAGATTGACATGTTCCTTGAGCACTCACTGTACACATCAAAAGAGCACTAATAGATCATTTAACAGAAGAGAGTTGACGTTTGATAAAATCCTTTAGTGTCGGGATTTTACTTAATTTAATTATTACTCTTGGTCACCTGTGATTAGACCATCTCTCATGCTCCATAACTCCTCGCTATTCATTCATGGTTACCGCTCGTACTCGGAGACAACCTCCCCTCTCAAAAACTTACTCCTTCCCCCAACGTCTCGCCGCTTTGCTCTACACACGTAAGACGCATTCTCCCCTAACACACGTCATCATTTCTACCCTCGAAATCTCGTTCTCCTCTTGTCTTCCGCACTACTTCCTAAACACGAGCCTGAAGCCTCTGCCCCAACACCTTCTTCCCATTCCGTCTCCATTCCTAATCACTTCCCCGAAGGACACGTCTTCCTTGAGAACGGAAGTCCTTCCTAATCAGTCACTTTAAAACTCTAAAAAAAAGCCTTCTTCTATAAGAGCTATCCATGCACGAAATCCTGCGTTTTGTCCACTTCCGGAAGTTTTCCGATAACTAATCGTTTCTGGTGACCTACTGGGTTTCAAAAAACATATCCTTAGAAGTTTCCCACGATTACTTTTAAAACATTCTAAAACTGCAAGGATTCTTAATAATTTACATATTCATTAAAATTCAACAATTAAAAGATATTTACATTACATTACATTTCATGAAATAAACATTCCCGTTCCATTACGCTATTATTAAACGTTATTTACAATTACCACTATTACAGCAGTAAACGTGTAATTTGGTAATACAAATTGCTTGAACAGCAATATTGCCTGTCTAATCTCTTTATCTGCTTCCCGCCGCTGAGCATGTTCTGTGTAAATTGGAATTCGAAACCATGTCGAGGACAGTGAATCAAGGTTTTCTTCTGCTTATCTAAAAAGGAAATGAAGACATACGATCTGCAATTTGTTTGCCATCATTCTACTGCAAATATTGCTAGAGTGATTGCTGCCGCCATTCATGCAAAATGTAACTCCTAAATAATACTAAATATCTAAAGAAATACAAGTAGAAAAGTTGACTAATTGGGGACGCAACACGTACAAAATTAGGAAAGGCAGTGAGAAAAGGTAATACTAGAGCTACTAGGCTTTCCAATGTCCCATCGCAGAATGTTTTACAATCGTTGAACTGAGAAAAAAACGGGACAAGGTGATTGGTAAACCACCCTTCATTTTGAAGATTATACAGTCATGTTTGAAATGCCCCCTCAGATCTGCAGTGCATAATCCAGAAACTTGCAGAAAATGCTAAAGAATTGGAATTTCAGATGAACATACAGACCACAAAATTGCAGAATGTTTTTCAATCATTGGGCTTGGGAGAAACGGGACAAAAATTAAGCAAGACTGGTAAACCATCGTTCGTTTTACAGCTTATACAGTTGTTTTTGGAAATTTCCTCTCAGATCTGCAAATCATGAAACAAAGGTAAAGACGTGTAAAATAAGAAAGAAGCGAAATTACAGATGGACCTACAGAAAATAAAAACAATGTACAATGCTTTTGCAACTGAATATTCAGAAATTGACGGAGCAAATTTAGAAGTAACTAATCGCACATCTACCTTGGACAACAGACACGAACCCAAGGCCACATTGAATAACGAATTAAAGAACGTATAGGAAATGGCTGTAGTGCATTTCGAAGTAGTACTAAAATTTATAAGAGCAATTTAGTATTATGTCTTCAAAGAAATGCGTTTAACCAGTGCGTCTTTCTTGTTCTTACGTCTGTATGAGAGACATGGTTCTTGACTAAAGAAGACGTGCGCAGGATGTTGACATCTTAATGTCGCGTGGAGAAATATATGCTTTGTTTAACCGAAGAGGAAAGGAAAACAAACTCATAGACCAGGAAAATGTCGAGAGTGAATGATATCATGAGCAAAGTAAAGATCTTGAACATGAAATGGGCTGAACATATTGCCTGAAGAACTGCTAGACTGGATACAAATGGACAGGGGAAGACCCAAAAGATCACTAGGTAGATGATTGGATTAAATTCAAAAGATGCCGAACGGACGCAGAAGAGAATTATTCAAGACTGAGAGTTGTGGACGGAATTTGAGGAGACCTTCATTCAGCAGCGGATTGGGAATGACCGTGAGTGTGATGAAAGTGAAATCAATGCAAGAAGCATATTTCCAAAAGAACACTGGTCTATTCGTTTTTTTTATGGTGAATCCAACAGATTTTCGACTGCGATTGCGTGTTTCAATGTGTATAGGATGCTGTTTCGGCACACTTTATACCAGAGTTGGAAACGGGTTAAACATGTTTGACCCGGACGTGACATAATTGGACCCGACGCGGACCCGACTCGGAACTGACCCGAACGAATCTGCTTTGAACTATAAATTCGAAACTCAATTTATAATTATTCGTAATGATATACACAGGGCGTTTAAATGTATCTTGCAGTAGGTATCGTAAGTTATATGGTCATAGATTATGTAGAAATCATATAAATGTATTACGGAAACATATAATTTACTCACTTACTTACATAAAGTGTTGAAACTGTCGTTCTTCGCATAACCTAACTAACTCTTTTACACATGTTTTCAAACACTTCTACGAGAGTCAAAGAGTTCCTCCGTAGTAATGTTAAGGTTGTTTCACTTAATATTGATGGTGCTACAGTAAAAAGTTTTAAGTTAAGTAACTAGTATGTTTAATTTCAGTTTTTGCTGTTTTCTTGATATCATATCAAACCTCAGAATATATTTCACAGCAACAATAATTTTCACTTGCTTCTGATGAGTTGAAAGTCTCTAAAATGTGGATGTTGATTTCATCATCGCTCCTAAGAAGGAAGAAATACTCATGAAATCAACATTCACATTTTGGAAATTCTCAACTCATCACAAACTTGTGAAAATTGATGTTCTTGCGAAACATATTCTGGTTTCTTAATGAGACGGAAACACCATCCAGCATTTACTCTCCCCCTTTCTGTTTTCAGCAAGAACGTATTTGTTTGTCTCGACGCCCTTTTCAATCTCCTTAATATTAAATTAATTCATATTAACAAATAAGGCATTAATTCCGACACGACATGCACTGGAACGGGATGTTAGCACTTAAACGAAAACTTCTGAATGCCCCGTGCAAAAGATGCGATGTGAAAAGGAACTCTCAGTTTTACAATGTGACACGCCGAATGTGAGAGAATGAATCACAAGAGAAGAAGGCGACAAATGTTTGCCTGTGCCTTGCTTCGTTCAATCGCTCTGAAAACAAACGCAAAGGAACAATCGTTTTACAATATGGTATCGTTGGTTGGTGGAAAGAAATCTTCTTTGCTTTAAGAAAGAGACGGCAATAGTTTTGTATGACAAATCATTTCTCATTACCCTAGTACACTGTAAAAAATAAGTGGAATGAATTCACGGAAAATTTCTGAAAACAACGCGCAGCAAATTTGCCGGTAGGTATCAGTCTTTATCAAAAATTTCCGTTTTTAAAAGTGCTCGTTCATTTTAACTTCAGTATTTTCACAGATATTTCCGTAGACAGAAATTCCGTTTATTTCAGAAAAAAGTCCATTTCTGGTTTTTACGTATTTAAACTGAAATTCCGCAAAATTTACAAATCTGTACAGCTCTTACCCCCAAATAATCCTTCCGGTGAGCTCAGGATCGAATACAAGACGTTACAGATAACGGCGCATTTACAAACTTATCCACAAACGCTCGGCAACCTTGCTCACGTACTTCGTAAAACGAATTCCGCGACAAAGAAATTTTGTTCTTTGTCATTAATGTGAGTGATTTGGCCATTTTATTTTCTGTTGGTGCTTATTGTTTTTTTTAATAGGTTTGTAATTTTTTCCCCCTATAGGAGGACTTTTCAAAAATAAGGCATTTTTCAAGCAACAAAATGCTTTGCAGCATGATTTTTTTAAACTGACCCTGACTTTCATTTATCTTTAAAAAAAGTGAAATGTACTTTTTATAGTATTATTTGACACACACAAATGAAAAACTAAATATAAAATTTACTCTTGATAGCTATAATTGCTTATGTCTTAAGTTTTCCAAAGACTGATAAACATATATATCGTATAATCATGTGTACAATAAGTACCCGGTTTCTTACAGTAACACATTATATAATAAGTAGCTGACGCACCAAATAGGGGAAAGGAAAAATATGCAGTTCCACAATAAACAAAATCCATGCGATATGCTCTCCACAATATCTGATATCGCTACGGAACTTCAAAATTCGACAGACGACTGAACTTTTAAAGTAATCAAACCTCAAGTATTTCCACGAATCGCTACTATTAGCGGACATTTCTCATCATACGGATACGGAAAACGTGAACGTATATGTTCCGTTAACATACAAAAGGAATTGTGGAAAGTTTTCTGAAAATTAAGAATTTTCCGTTAACGCATCTCTAACACGGTAATTTACCGTCAATGTAGGAAAGAAACTGCGGAAAGGTTTCTGAAAATTAAGAATTTTCAGTTAACACATCTCTAACACGGTAATTTACCGTCAATGTAGGAAAGAAAAAGCAAAAAGGTTTCTGAAAATTAAGAATTTTCCGTTAACGCATCTCTAACACGGTAATTTACCGTTAATGTAGGAAAGAAACTGCAAAAGGTTTCTGAAAATTAAGAATTTTCTGTTAACACATCTCTAACACGGTAATTTATCGTCAATGTAAGGAAGAAACTGCGAAAAGGTTTCTGAAAATTAAGGATTTTCCGTTAACACATCTCTAACACGGTAATTTATCGTCAATGTAGGAAAGAAACTGCGAAAAGGTTTCTGAAAATTAAGAATTTTCCGTTAACACATCTCTAACACGGTAGTTTATCGTCAATGTAGGAAAAAAACTGCGAAAAGGTTTCTAAAAAATCAGAATTTTACCGTGGTACGAAAATTCTGTTAAATTCTGTTTTGTTTTGTTTTCCGTCATTTCACGTAAAAGGTTGTATTAGAAACATGGTTCGTTAATTCACGAAAGAAATGACAGACACTTTTCCGTGAATTTCAGAACATTTTTTACAGTGTACAAGCATCAAGAAAAAAGATATTAGATTAGCATTTTTCTTCGAAATATTTTTTTTTCTTTTCAAAAAAGCAACGGAAACAAAACCGAGACGGAAATGCGGTCGTGAACTTGATCGGACCCATTTGACCACCCAAGAAATTGTCGAACGGTCGACACGCGGACCCGTAACCTGTTCAAATCTCTGCTCTGTACATATGCCGTCGAAAAAGAATATTGTATTCAAATGGATACCACGCAGTTGTAAGTCCTTAAAGACGGTGATGAATCCTCAAAAAGATTTAGAACCCTTCGTCCTGCAACTCACTGGGTCTCTTGGGAAGACTGAAAAAACAGAAGAAATAAGTGTGCGAACACATTGTTCTGACAGGAAGGATACTAAAGGGAATAGTAATGAAATCTTATAAGGTGCGTCGCAAAATTATAGAGACAATCTACTTTGCGCCGTGAACGCAATGCGAATATAGGTAGTAAGCTGAAGTGGTACCTAATTAGACATAACCCTACAACAAACGTTTCGATCCGTCGAGATGACCGGATTGTGTGAAAAGAACACCCCAAAGTGATATAGTGTAATTTTAGGTGTCTCATAAATATAAAGACAACTATGTAAAGTATCCACATGCAAATGAGATGTACAAATTAGCATGTTGTACGCACTCGCATGGGCCGTAATTCGGTCCAGCCTACAAAAGACAGCGGACCTGCCGTCAGACATTCATTTGCAGAAAAGCGACGCAACAGTCAACTTTCTGGTGAGGAGGTGCAGAAGACTAGGGGACTGAGAGCAAATGGATTGCCTGTAGTGAAAATTTGTAAAGCCATGGGGAGGAGTAGGGCAGTTATTTATAAGACTTTATCGAAACGCGGTGCGTTAACTGCCAAAAAACGGCCTGGAAGGCCTTGAATAACAACCAAACGAGATGATCGTGCCATCATGCGTTTAGTTTCATCCCAAATGTTATCACTACGTCAAGGTTCTCGGACTTTTGGTGTCACCTTCTCAAAGGGCGCAGTTCATCGACGATTTAATGAAAGTCGCAACATTGTGCTCCGTAAAATGCTCTGTTTGCCACACTTCACGCGACGCCACAAGGAAGCTAGATTGTTATGGGCAAGCAGCCACATGCACTGGACGGACGAGTTGATCACAACTATTTTCTCCCATGAGAAAAAGTTGTGATCCTTTCTCTCATGAGAAAAAAGTTGTGAAAAGTTGGAACTGCTATTGGCATGATTTACGACGCGAGCCACGCACCTTCTTCAGCAGACAGAAAGGAGGGGGATCTGTGATGGTCTGGGGAGCTTTTGCGTTCAATGGGACAACGGGTATCGTTTTCCAGCAAGGCAGGTAAAACTCTGAAACGTAGCAAAACATACTCAGCAGCCACCTTCTACCGTTTGACGAAACTCTAGCGGGTGTTGATGATCTGTTCCAGCAAGACAATGCCTCTATCCATCGGTCTGCATCAACGAAAAGTTGGTTTAACACTGATCATGCGATTGTAATGGATTATCCAGCACTCAGTCCAGATCTGAACCCTATCGAGAACCTTTGGGGTATCCTCACTCGTGATGTGTATGCGAATGGACGGCAGTTTTCAAGTGTGGTGGCATTGAAAGAGCAGATTGAACGAAGCTGATACGCACTCCGTCCAGAACACTTACATCACTTGGTGGTCAGCATGCCCAATCGGGTTTTCAGTGTTATTCGGAACAACGGCTCCACTATTCGTACCGGAAGTGTTCATAACTAATAAGTCTTTATATTTTTGAGACAGCGTATTTCTGTTTTTTTTCTTGTACTTGGCGTTGGAATTGTTATGTTTCCGTCAAACTATTGTGCAGCTGCGTGTCCTATGCTATTTTTGCTATAAATATAAGGTGTGCATTTCAGCTCGTTGTTGTTTCTTTTTTATTCGAGAATGTGTTCGGTCTCTATATTTATGCGACGCACTGTACTTTGTAGAACTATACGGTTTCCCGTTGAGTGGTAAAGTTCTAAGCTGCCCTAACACACTTATCTGTGTGCATGCTAAACCACGCCAGCTATTTTTATTTCTTTACAAACTCTCCTCACCATGTGAGAAAATGGAGTAGCGCAGTAAGTCCTCAACAATTTCTATATCATCATATCAAAACAAATTCTTTAATACATTAGATCCCTGTTAATTGGAACACCTCGGGGCTAGAACTATTTGTTCTAGTTAGGCGGCTGCTCTAATTATCCGCAGCTTTATCCCAAGGAATTAATTTGAAATGTCCTTCAAGAATTGTCCCAAATAAAAAGCTTCCCCAATTAATGGGTAGTCCAATTAATTAGAATCTACCGTACTTGACGAATTCCTATTCAATGCCAGTTTATGAATTTTCCTTTGTTTTCAAACCGACCTTATCTCCAGCGATTTATTTCCATAAATAGATAACTGAATTTTCTCATTTACGGAAATAAACATAAATTCTGGAAGTAAAGAACTCAATTTGTTACTTCGGTGTTAGTTTTCCTTGTTTCTACTTTAACGGTAAGGGCTAAGTGAATGTACAGCGTTGTTTATTTACTTATGATTCATTTCCAATAAATGGTTGTTTACATTAGAAATGCCCCAATGGTAGTGTGACTACAATTTCCTTCTGACGCATCGAGGTTATTAGATTTTGTTGCGCCCTCATACCTTTTTTCCTACCACCCGTCTTGATACTGAGAACGAAAGAACAGCACAGACATTCGGCGAAATGTGTATTTCTGTAATATTAAAAAAACTAACAGCAGCTTACTTTAGAAGAAATAAAGAAGAATAAATGTTACGTGTCTAAATGATTTAGTCCAGCTGGTGGCCAGCAGAATGTTATTTTTGCAGACCGAAATGAACAATAAACTAAATTTAATTTCTGAATTTCTTTCCCTATTTTATGATTTCTAGCAGCGCTCTCTTCCATACATTTTCTACTCTCACAGATCACGCACATCGGCATACTATACAGTTTGGCGAATATATGAGGCGTGATCAAATGAAACCCGTTCGTGCCGCGTCACGTGGGCCGAAGCACGGGGAGCATGATGACGTCACAGCTCGCGTGATAAGCTTAGACCAATGAACAAGCGAGCACGCGTTCATTTCCTAGCATGTGTGGTTTGCGCTGTAGATCGTTGACAACATGGCCGGTGTGATTCCGAATCCGTCCAAGGTGGATCAGCGAGCGGTGATTCAGTTCCTAATAGCGGAAGAATGTCGATCAGTCGACATTCATCGATCAGTCGACATTCATCGCAGAATGCAGGCGGTGTATGGTGACAAATGCCTGTTGAATACAACAGTGAGAGAATGGGCGCGAATATTCCGGGAATAACGGGAGAAAACAAAAAAACTTCCGCGGCCGGGCCAGTCTCTTGAAATCCAGTCTAGAATTTCGGTTGTCAATCGGTGGTCCGTTCTTCTGGCAACATTGAAATGGAACTTTGCCATTTCAAGGATTTTACTCAGATCATGATGTCTTCTACTCTTGTCACTTTCTTTATCCATCAATTCCTGTTCTTATCTTTCTTGGTTACACGAAGCATGCATCTTTCCATGATTAATATATATAAACTTTTCATGGGCTTCACATGTGTATTTAACATGGGTTTCTCAATATGCATTTCATATGGGCTCCTCCGTTATTTGTAACGTTGTATATTTCATTCACGCACACACATATACACACCGGTTCCGGATAATTCGCCCTATGTCGATTGGTCTAATGCCGTTTGGTCCAATGGACTATTCGTCCAATGTTACCATGCTTCCAATGCCGATTCGTTCAACGGTACGATAAGTCCAATGCCGATTCGTCCAATGGTACGATTGGATCAATGCCGATTCGTCCAATGGTACTATTTGCCCAATGGACTATTCGTCTAATGGTATGATAAGCCCAATGGTACTATTTGCCCAATGGACTATTCGTCTAATGGTATGATAAGTCCAATGCCGATTCGTAAAATGGTGCGATAATTCCAATGCTGATTCGTCTAATGGTACGACTGGTTCAATGCCGATTCGTCTAATGGTACGATTGGTTCAATGCCGATTCATCCAATGCCCAATGGACTATTCGTCCGGTGGTACGGTAAGTCCAATGCCGATTGATACAATGCCAATTCGCCCAATGGTGCGATTGGTCCAATGGTACGGTAAGTTCAATGCCGATTGGTACAATGCCAATTCGTCCAATGGTGCGATTGGTCCAATGGTATCATCTTACCAACCGCCAATTTTTATTTTATTTTTAAGAAGGGAATAATTATTTAAGTTATTCTCCTCTTTACATCATTTCCAAAAACGATTTCCATATATTTGGTATTTGTAAACATTTTATAAAACTTAATAAAAGGCACTCAGCGGATCGTTCTTAGGCTTTTTACGAGGCACCTAGGCAGCGGGACTTTTCAGAAGACTTTAAATTACAACCTAGATATTTGGTATTTGTAAATATTTTGTAAAATCGTACCATTGGCCAATTCGTGTCTTTGGACCAATTGTCCATTGGACGAATTGCTCCTTTGGACGAATCGGCATTGACCAATTGGCACTGGACTAATCGGCATTAGACCAATCGTCATTGGACTAATCGTACCAGACCTCATACATACACATGTATTTTCCATACATCTACATTTTATATGGGTTCCTCCGTTATGTGGAAGGTTATGCATTTCATTCACACTCACATTCACCCACGTATGTGTCGTATAGAGAGGAGTTAAATCTAATCAAATTTAGTAGTTTTAATCATGGGGTTATATACATTAATTCGATATTTAAACAGAATGATTTGTCCAGTCCTTGTAGTGGTATATGTAAATCTAAAATGTGAACACTAGTTATTTTTCCTTGGAATTGACCACTTTAATATGGAATGTGAACAAAATCCATAATTTTATTCATGAAAGTTGTACACTGAAGAGCAATTGAATTAGAGATACGTGTCTATTAACGTGTGGCACTACCTTTCGCCCTGATAACGTCGGCGATTCGTCTCGGCATGGGCTCGACAAGACACCGGAAGCGTTGGGAAGCTATACGGATCCACAATCCCTGAACAAGCTCCCACAGTTCACGAAGATTTGATGGAGGGGGTTCACAGCCTCGAACATATCTCTCGATGGCATCCGAGATGTGCTCTATGGATTGAAGTCAGGTGATCTAGCTGGCCAAGGAAGCGAGGTCACGTCGGTGGAGTGTTCATCCAACCATTCGGATTCAATTCGGGAGTGATGGCACGGTGCATTATCTTGTTGCAGGATGAGGTCCCCAGTGGGATGTGGAAGGCGCACAAACGGGAGCAAATGGTCATCCAGGATATCCCGGTAACGTTGACCTGTGAGGGAGGATGTCACATACGTACCAGGGGTCCCATTTCAGTCCTCGTAAACAGCCCCAGACGAGAATGCCACCCCCACCAACTTGAAGAGTACCCTACTGGCAAGAAGGATCCATCGCTTCATGTGGTTTGCGCCGTACTCGTATCCTGCCATCCGCATGTACCAACGTGAATCTCGACTCATCAGTCCAGGCAACATTTTTCCACATGTCTAGGGTCCAGTGGCGATGTTCCCGCGGCCATGCTAATCTTTGCACCATGTGATGTGCGGTCAGCAGCGGTACCCTCGTTGGACGATGGCTTCTGTACCCCTTAGCGAGAAGATGGTTCTGGATGGTGTGGTTGCTTACACGTTTTTGTGCAGCAGCGTTAAATTGCCGAGTGATTTCTTGCACTGTGGCCCGTCTATTCGCTATTACAATGCATAATATCCGACGATGACCCCGCTCATCCACACGCTGTTGTCCACGGCAGTTGGCCCTTGCATGGATGGTTTTACCGGATTCGATTTACTCACGGTGCACCCGTGACACAGTGGCTTGTGAAAATCCCAGTGCCTGCACGACTTCCGAAATGGAGTGACCCATTCGTCGGGCACCGACAATGTGCCCACGATTAAATACGCTTAGATGCTTCGTTTTACCCATACTGCGTTCGACTCTTACTGATTCCCGTCGCATCACTCCTTATATTGTAGGATCGCTGCATACGTCATGTCGTTTCCATTTACAGGGCCGCCCACAGCCCCACATTTGCATAACGCCAGCTGTCTGTAATTCAATTGCTCTGCAGTATATACATTAGGTTGAGATTCAGGAATTTCCTAAAATTCAGAAGATTGAAAGAACTTCGGACTTAAAGGTCCATGCCGTTGACAAATTTCCCTGACTCAAATGACGTAATTAAATTTCCGGGATGGAAAAAAAAACGTAGTAATAAAAAGCGTGTTTCTGAAATTTAATATTCATTCTCTTTTTCTTGTTAAATCATACAGAGTTTGTACTGTTTTCCAGATTAAAAAGTAGCGCTGGTTGAATCTGTTATGAGAGCACATTAAAAACAAAAAAAACAACAACAGCAAATTGCAACTTAGTTACTCTATTGAACAGATTTTGAAGTAATTCTGGTTTAATGGTAGCAGACTCCTTTTCTCTAAAATGGTTCCTGCGTTTAAAGAAATTGTAATAAACTTTCTTTAAAAAGCGTCGACTTCAACTTCGTTGATTGGTTTGATAACACAAGGCTCTAAACTGGTAACTCACGCTGAAACGTAATGCCTCTCAAAGAATTTCCTTTGTTTTCTTCTGATAACGAGTATAGTGGATTTGGGGGATAAACGGCATTACTTTCAAAGTACGTATCCTCCACAGATAGTTCTCAGATAAGAACTGAATGTATCGAAACTTTGAGTACCGTTTAAGGATAGCGCAATAAAAAAGAAAAGGGGATTGTTTTTTTTATGGAGTTAACAAGTGGTATTTGAAAAAGAAACACTGTGAAAAATGAAAGTGCTTTATCTTCATGGTAACGGAGAAAATGGAAAAAAATCCTAAGCAACCTCAAATCCAATGTCGAATGGGATTTATACTGTAGGATTTCCAATTTTTCAGATCTCTGGAGTTCTAGAAATATCCGCTTTAAATTTTTTAGTAAATGGTTCATCGATGTATATTATACACTATATTGACAAAAGACACCGGACAACTAGAGAAGAAACACAACATAACATTTCTTTACATACATTAGTACGGCGTCGGTCCACCTTTGGCCTTAATGCATGCACTGACCCTTCGAGACATTCTTTCGACAACGTTTTGGAACACAGCAATAGGAATGCGCTTCCGTTCAGTACATAACGCTGCCACTAACTGTTGCTTGATCGTAAGCCTTGGCTCCAAACTTCTTATGCGGCGCTCTAATTCCTCCCATTGGTGCTCTATGGGCTTAAGATCAGGGCTCTGTGCTGGCCAATCCACACACGATACGGAGTTATCGTGATAACACGCCGTAACAGTCCTCGGTGCATTATCCTGCTGGTACCAACGAGGCTTGGTTCCATACTATTGCCACAAAGTTGGTAAGGCATAATTGTCCAGAATATGGAGGTAAATGCGCTGGTTAACAGGTTTGTCCACGATAACCAATGGGCCGGGACCAAACCACGAAACACACCCCCACACGGGTCTGCTGCCAGTTCCTAACTTGACCGTAGGAACAGCACACTGTGGACAATAGCGTTCCCCCAGCTGCGACCATACCCACACACGGCCATGAGACTGATGGATCGTGTATTTGGATTCATCAGTCCATAGGACTCGTTTCCATTGATTTACGGTCCACGATAAATGTTCTTTTCACCATGCTAAACGACGAGCAGCATTCCAAGTAGAGATGAAAGGCTTATGAGCAACCGCACGACCACGGGACGAACACTATTGAAAATGGGTTAGGTGGGGTCAAAGGTCAGGACATAGGAGCGGGATGCATTTCATTGCCCTTATGCGTCATAACTTGCGTAAAAATGGTTCGATTGAGACAAAACTTCATCATCTTGTTCCGGAAGTATACTTTACCGGTTATGTTGAATATCATCGAAATGGGGTCAAAGGTCAGCTCATAGGAGCGAGATTTATTCTACAGCCATTATCCTCATAACTTGAGTAATGATTTCTGGTATGTTCGAATGCGTATCATATTCAATCCATTGCATGATTTTATTAACTTGTTAAATATCTTTTTATTCCATAAACATTTGTGTTTTAACTGGAAAAATGCAGAATATTTTTTTCGAAAATGGGAGTTAGACGGAGGGAAGATTTTTCCCGTAATAGCAATTGCTTTTCCCGCCATGATCCCTCTGTCCAATATTGTTGTTAAGTATCGTTCTGATGTAGAACTGTTTTTTTAGCTTGAAACAGCATTTTGGAGAGCTGAAGCTAAGGGCAGCGGAAACTTTTCCGTGATTTTTTTAAGGTAAAAAACAAATATTAGGTGATGAGTTCCTTTGTTACGCTTTTCAATTGTAGGTTGAAGAAGAGAATATGATCCAGCTTTGCATGTCTGTCTGTCTATCAGCACGATAACTCGCTTAAAAATAGTTCAATTTCGATGAAACATATTACTATGTGGTTGGGGGACAACGTTGGGACGAACCCTATTGCAAATCGGTGAAATGGGATCAAAGGTCAGGGCATAGGGGAGGGGGATCCATTCCATTGCCTTTATGCGTCTTAATTTACGTAAAAATTATTCTTTTGCGACAAAACGTTAGTATGTTGTTCCGGAGGTATACTGAACCAATTCTGCTTTATTTCATCGAAATGGGGTCAAAGGGCAGGGCACAGAAGCGAGATTTATTCCCCAACCTTATCCTCATAACCTGACTAAAAATACTTCCATTGCAACAGAACCTTTAGTTCTGTCGACCGCACCCATTTCTAGCTCCTGATTTTCTGCCTCATACTGATGGAATAGGGTCTCCTTAATTCATGTGAGCGCTTTTCTTCAGCTTATAAAGCTCGTGTGTATCGTTCTTGCGACTTGTTTTGCGCAGTAAGTGCCAAAATATTTCATATCAACGTATTTTTCTTATCTTGTGCTTAACCCTCGTCGTTTACTCCCGTAAACATCGTGACTTGACTTGACTATCTCCAGTCTCCTCATCAGCATTCCTATACACTGTCTTCTACGCTCCTATTCCTGTGATAATCTCCGCATCACTTTCTGCTAGTGGTCCTCCAGTGACGTCTTCTACTCTTCACTTGTGCACCACCTGTCTCTAGCGACTCTTCTTGTGACGTCATCGCTCGACTTTCTGCCGCCATCGTTCACCTGTTCATCGTGCCTTCCCCACTTTCAACGTCTACCATTTTAGTTATTGTGCTTTTCTACTCAACTGCTCATGGCATGTGCTACATCTCCTGATATTTTTTCACCGATGACGCCTCTTCCTGATGTTATGCTTCAAGATCAACTTCATCTCTCTTCGTCTTCCGCCACTTCCATACACTCTGCTTTTATGCCGTCCTACTTGGACTTCATTGTTTCTCGTCATGATACAGCTTTTACCGCTCACATCCCTGAGTCTTTATCACGAGGTAAGTCCTTACTTTCCTCTTTAGCCTTGGGGGTGAAATATATTGCCCTCCCTGATACTAAACTCACTGTGTATACAACAGCTGTTCATGAGCTTGCTCCCCCTGATGCAATTACCCCTATCGCACGAAAACGCCTCTCTGTGCTTGTTTATTTTTCCTCTCCCGCTGAGGTTGCGGGGTCATTTCTTCTCCCATTTCCGTATGCGATCGAAGTCTGTTCGCCATTCCTTTAGCACGGTGTCCCATTCCTGTCAGCATATCGCCTGTTCCTCCGGAAATCTCCGATGATATCCTGCATAGCTTTCTACCCCGTTTTAGCCTTGTATTTGGCCCCATTCGCACGTTACCAGCAGCGTCGGACGAGCAAGGTGCTCGTCCTTATCTTAGTTTCCGACGACAGGGCCTCGTCGTGTTTCCAGAAGAAACCTTCATTACTTCCTGTCCCACCACATTCCAAGTAGTCTGTGGTCCTCATATTCGCACTGTTCATTCCTATACTGTTCTTCATTGTTTTATTTGCAAACCGCCTACTCATTAATGTGCTGCCTGCCCAGATAAAGCCATTGTTGATACTTCGGCTTTATGTTTTGGTACTCCTACTTCTGTCTCACTGCCTGTCAGACATTCCCAGTTAATGTCTCCGCCCGGTTCGGGCGGATTGTTCCGGGCCTCTTAGGACACCATATTATCTTCTCATCTGCTCCCATCTTCTCTCCTGGATGTTACTTCTTCAGCCGCCACCACGCCACCTTTCTCACCTCCGTCAAGCCCATCTTCCATCAAGACTATTAAAACGCCCAATGTCTTCTTCCTCGTCGCATTCTTCTCCTGCCACTGTATATCTTCTGCCTTTATCAATGGACACTGTCTCTACATCTGAGGTCCAGTTCTACAACGTTAAGGAGACCGTTTGATCCAATTGTCCCTTGTCTGCTGCCCCCAGCAGCTCCCAGTGTATCTTACCTGTTACTGTGTCTATAGACTCTGCTTCGTCATATGCTACCATACCCTTTAATGTTTCTTCACCACCGCCCAGAAATGTTCCTCATTCCTTGCTCATCTATCTTCCTGTTTCGTCGTCTGCGCTATCAGTTTCTACTTCATCAGCAGCCACTTCAGTGCCCGATATTTCCGATGCTCCCCCTGACCCGTTTGCTCATCTCTCCGCCTCTTCCTTGCAACAATGTCTCTTAGGGAGGTTGAAGAAATGGGGAGTGACACAGTTCTCATGTATCTTGAACTTCTCAAGTTTCCCAAACCCCTTAGGAGACATTTTCGCTCCACGAGCGCCTATAAGGCTGCTCGTCTCGAGCGAGAGAATGCTTTCGAATTCTTCAAAATTGAGCCTTCTGATTTCTGCCTCTCACGATCACCTTCGCCACCTCATGCAACTCCTCTGCCAGATACTTCTACTTCTCTTGAGTCTACTTCAGCCTCACAGTGTGCCCGTTCTACTTTTTAATTCTCAGTGTCTCATGTTGCTCAACCTTCGCCATATCCAACTGCAGTATCTCCACTTAGCTCAACCGTGCTGGCCAGCTCTGCTTGTTCTCCACTTGACTCGTCTGTCTCTCCACCAATGGAGTTCGCCTCCTCCAGCCTCCAGTGTGATTCTCAGTCTCCGACTATGTCATCTTCTGCCGCCACACCCTCAGTTGTCTCCAAAACATTTCCTCCACCTCCTCCTGCTTCATCGCCTGCAAGTCCTAGTGATCCCATGTTAGAGCCCATTGATCCATTGCCACCTCTTCAGCTTTCTTCTGACGGTGCTCCTCGAAAACGCCGCCGTAAGCGGCGGCGCTCCAATGAGTCTCCTTTGCCAAGTGACTATATCTCTTACGATTATTTCCTGTGTGCCCGTGACTGTTGGAATAAGCGTCACGCATTTCGTGAATTACACTACTGGGCCACCCAAAATGCAACACCAAGAAGGACACGAGATAGCAAAGCCAGATTTACTGGACACATAACACCAGATACAAAGATGAAACGATTGAGCTTACAGGCCCGTGCGACTTGCGGAACACGCAGACATCCATAGTTCGTGTGGCCCCCATGGCTGGCAATAACGGCCGCTACACGCCGCGGCATCGAACGAAAAAGGCTTTGGATGTGGGCTTGGGGTATGTCGACCTAGGCTGCTTCCACACGTTGCCACAGTTAATCACGCGTAGCCGCGGGTGGTACTTGCCGGGCCACTCGGTTGCCGATCAGTGACAACACGTGTTTGATGGTCAACATATCGGGAGAACAGACAGACCATGGCAGCAGTGACACCTGGTGGTCCGTGAAGAATTGTTGCACGATGAGTGCCACGTGCGAGCGCGCATTGCCCTGTTGAAACGTGGCCGCTGGCAGGTCCTGCAGTTAAAGGAGGACTACAGGCTCCAAAACGTCGGAGATGAAGCGGTGGCTGTTGAATGTACCGGCGATGCGTACCAGAGAGGTGCGGGTGTCATATCCAATTGCGCCCTAAATCATAATGCCAGGCGACGGACCGGCATGGCGATGCATAATGCAGACGTCATACAGTCTCTCGCCGCGGTGCCACCACACGCGTATCTGACCATCGTGGTGTTGTAGGCAGAAGCGGGATTCGTCGGTGCCATTCCGTAGTCCAGGTGCGGCGAACGGCATTCAACGGCCTACTGCCGCCGCACTCGCCGGTGGTGTAACGTCAATGGTAATCGGAGCAATGGGCGCTATGATGCAAGTCCCCGCTCCTGCAGACGACGTCGAACGGTACGTGCTGACACATGTTGTTGCGCAACACACCCTAATTCCTGTGCTAACGTTCGTGATGTGGCGGTAAGAGCCATCAATGGCCTCAGCACAACATGCCGGTCCTCTCGTTCGGTGGCGTGCCGCGGCTGCGGCATACGCTGACGTCGGTCCGTCCGTCCATCCCTTCTGCACCTACCGAATCCATACTCGCCTCACTGTAGCTGGATGTCGTCCCACACGGGCGCCGATGTCTCGGTACGATAAAGCTCTGTCGCTATAAGCCACTATTCGTCCTCGGTCGAACTCCGAAACGTGCTGGAATGATTGCCGTATTCTGCAACGAGGCATCATGAAGCTTCTCACACACAGGTCCGGAAGCACAACACACTTCCACTACTTACACCCATCCTTCTGTGCACCCTTGTTATAGTGCTTCTTGGTGGCGTGCCGGACGCACATGATTTGCATATACCCTGCAATGGTAATCGATCGCATGTCCTTTTGCGGGAGGCGCATGCTGCGAATTTCAGGCCAATCGGATGCTTTCTTCTTGGTGTTGCATTTTGGGTGGCCAACAGTGTATATTATAAATAGGGTATCTCCATGTAATTCGTGTTTTTCTCTATGTCATTTTCCCGTATCTCTGCTCACGAGAATATTTGTGTCGCCCAGTGTATAAGCTTCACAAATTGTTTTTATGATTGCCCTGCATTAATCCATGAACTTTGCTCACGATTTTATCTGTTTCTCTTCATTGTATGTGCCTGACGTCCCTGTACCCTTTAGTTTTCCCAATAAAGCGATTTTGAAAAACAAAACTTTTGTATGTTGTTCCGGAGGTATATTTGACCGCTTCTGTAGAATTTCATCGAAATGGGGTCCAAAGTCAGGACACAGGAGCAAGATTAATTTCACAGCCATTATCTCTCATAACTTGAGTAATAACTTGAGTAATGATTTCTGTTATGCTGGAAAGCGTATCATAATCAATGCATTGCATGATTTTACTAACTTGTTTCTCTTTCTCTCTATATTTTTTATTGCTATCTTTGTTTTCCGCTCCGGGTAGGATGTAATACCGAGTAACCATTTTTCATATAACACTGAAGTACCAAAGGTCAAGGGATGGCAGTATGCAAATTTGTAACTGGCGCTGCCGTCGTATAAAGGCTTCGACGCACACCACGATTTTTATCATTTGTGAGGTGTAATCTCGTGAGTCAGGTTCAACAACTTCCAGTAGCATTAGGGCAAGCCGACGTGAATTATCGGAGTTTGAACGAGGCATGGTAATGGGAGCTGGGCCGCCCCGGTGGCGCAGTGGTCTAAGGCGTTGGCCTCTGATCATTCGTCCGAAGGGGTCCGGGTTCGAATCCCGGTGAGGCATGGATGTTGTGTTTGTCTTACGGCACTGGCTCTCTCCTTCCCTGGAACCAGTGACCCTAAATTAGGGACGGGCGACTGCTTATAGCCCATTGAGTTGCTCACGGTGGTCGTTAAACCTCAAACCAAAAAAAAAAAAAAAAAAAAAAAAAAAAAAATGGGAGCTGGCGTCACACTACCAGTTGTGACAAGCTGATGGTAGAGTTCGAATATGGCGCAGATCCCATGACGCACTGTGCAAACTGGTGGTGGTTCCATACATGTGTAGGGCGTTTTCTCGTGGCAAAGTTTGGGTCGTATGATCCTCGTAAACGCGTCATTACCCGGTAATCGCTTTGTTGCTTTGCTGGGCTACCATTTGCAGCCCTTCATGGACTTCATGTACCCCAACAGCGATTGTATTTTCCAGGAGGACAATGCATCATGTCATCGGGCCCAAGTTATCCAAAATTAGATCGAGGAGCATTCTGGACAGTTCCGACGGCCACCACGTTCGCCCACCATGAGCCCGCCAGAGTACTTATGGGAAGTGGTGGAAAGATCCATTCGCACCCAACATCCTGCACCCACAATTACCAGGGAACTGTGGGCGGCTGTTCAGTGGGCATGGCTCAAGATCTCCCCACAAGTCTTCCGGCCGCTTGTGGAATCGACGCCACGTCGAGTTGCTGCAGTTCTCCGGGCTACAGGAAGTCCTACACAATAGTAGGTACGTATCCCATGAGTTTGGACACTTCAGTTTATTTTGTAGAACCACGATATCCGTCCCAGATTGTCCAGGAAGTTTCTGCAATGGGTGCAAAGAGAATTACCGAATTTGGAGGTTTCCGTTGGGTTCTCTGAAAAACAAGATATCCATGGGGAAAGGGTGCTGTTGTGTGTGTGTGTAGTGGGATATGCATGAAGTGCTGTACTTCGAACTGTTGAAACTGGCAGAAACAATCACTGCACAATGATATAGCGATCAGCAGATGGAAACTGAACGCCGCAATCAAGCAAAAATGCTCATGGACAGATAAAGAAACCAGCCCAGTCTTCCTGTTACACGATAATGCCAGACCACATGTCGGTGCCACCACAAAATCAACCCTTGAAAAGTTAGACTGGGTGACTTTACCGCATCGGGCTTACTACTTCCCGGACAATCCACACTCAGACTTTTATCTCTTTCGCTCTATGTTACATTGATCTAGCCCAACCACAGTTCCAGAGGTGGAAACTTTCACCACTGCGTTTTTCAGCTCAAAACCCCTATCACAGGGGCATTCATTTGTTGTCTGAAAAATGGCAAAATGTCCCTGATGCCAACGGCCAATATTTCGTTGAATAAATCTGTTCTGGTTTCCTGATTGTTCCTGTCGGCTTTCTCTTTAAAACGGCGGAAACGCTTGCACTCCTGCAGACCAGAGTATTCTCTGGTCTGAAGTAGTATTTTGCTAAACTGGGGAGAATCACTTTAAACACTTTTGACGTGCCTGCTCCGCAGGACGCACTCGACATAAAGGCAGATAGCAGCGAGAACGAACGTCTGCGTAGCTCAATTGGTAGAGCGACTTGTTCCGGAATAAGAGGACTCGGGTTCGATCCTCGGCGTGGACCAAAAATGACGGAGAAATTTACTTCGTTATACACTCAAAAACGAAGCAGAATAAAACAAAGTATAAAACAACTAAAAACCGTAAAATCTTAAAAAATCGTTGAAGTCACCACAAAGAGCCTGGCGAAAAACCGCAGTCGGAGGATATTCTCATTCATAACGTCCATTCCACTAGGAGTCTTGAAATCCGCGTTACATCTGCAGTACGCACATATATTCTCCATTGAGAAAAGGCTGGGATGGAATCGTAGGTTTCCGGGTCAACCTGCAAACCACGTTTGAAGGAGCTCACTGTACAAGAAGTAGTTCTCACTAATTCCATATGATGTGTGGAATGATCATCACACATTTCTTGAATAATTATTAAACGGGTAGTAGATTTATTTTTACGTTCGGGCGACAGTATAAAAACACAATTCTTTGCCATTGGCGATGATCGAACCTACATCCTTCTGCACCGGAGCCAAATGCTTTCCCAAATAAGTTACACCGCCAAGGGAATGTCACTACTTGCCGTCTTCACCGGTACGTCACCTTTGTATTAGGTGTGTGCAAAAGTTCGACCCGTTTTTGTAATAGATGAAAACTGCGGTCGTAGTAGTTGCGTCACAGATGACGCTGCGATGCCGAATTTTCGGTCGAATAAAGCGTGGAGCAGTAGATCATACAGAGGCACTAGGTTTGTCCGAGTAAGTCGCCCGTAACGGAAGTCACGGACGATGTAACATGGCATGCGATAATGAGCACATTAGACATGGTTTTCTGTACGAGTTCAATAAAAGCAGTACTGCAGCCGCGGTTAGCCGTAACATCTGTCAAATGTAGGAGGCTGATGCAGTTCGGAAATTCCGTGACGGAGTCATAAGCTGCAAAGATCAACCACGTCTTGGGCATCCATCTGTGGTTTCTGACGAGGATGCGGACCAAGACATAACGAATGTTCTTCATCCAACCATTTAGGAATTTGCGGAAACGTTGTCGGTACACAGAACAACAGTCGAAAGGCGGATGCATGCGCTTGGGTACTTTTTTTTTTTTTTGATTGGAGGTTTAACGACCACCGTGAGCAACTCAATGGGCTATAAGCAGTCGCCCGTCCCTAATTTAGGGTCACTAGTTAAAGGGAAGGGATAGAGCCAGTGCCGTAAGACAAACACAACACCCATGCCTGACCGGGATTCGAACCCGGACCCCTTACGGACGAATGATCAGAAGCCAGCGCCTTAGACCACTGCGCCACCGGGGCGGCGCGTTTGGGTTCATCACCAAGTTCAAAAACTTGTTTCCGCCCTAGCTTTCTGCAAATCAACTAGAGGAGAGGATCCGTATCTGTGTTTCTTGGCTTTCTCGTCACAGAAATGAACTGCGTTTTGAGAAATGGGTACTGTACCGTAATGTAAAGCGTCGACAGACTGTGTGGCACGGTGCAGAGCCTGCTCCATCGTCCTCAGAAGGAGTACTGCATCACAAAATGGTCAATCATAAAAGTTACATGCTAAAGTCGACATTTAGGAGTTAGAGTGACTGAACATCAGTGCACTGTAAAGACTGGATCTACTACTACTGCCCTTGCACGCCTGGTTAAGTCTGGAACTCATCTGCCCTCTTGGTCTGAGACTTATTTATTACTTAGGTCCAGAGGTAGGTATATGACTCTCTTCGCCGAAAGTTTGTATATTGACGTTTTTAAGGACGTATGCTGTAACGATGACTTACCTGCACATGTACATGCACCGTGGATTCGCTTATTTAATTTTTTATGTCGTGCGAAGTACCCTACTGCGGGTGTTGATAACGGACCCTGTGCTTATTTTTCACTTCGGTGAATATGTATTTGTAATCTATTTGGTGTTTTCTTTCTTTGCTTTGTTTCTCGCTGTAACCGAGTTGTGACGCGGATATCATGTCACTCACCGGGATCGCTGTTGTCTTCGGGACTATCTATATATTAAGTGTGTGTGCTCTCCTAGCGCCAGTTCTTTTAACCTGATGACGCACAGGGCGCCTGTTGCGAAAGATCTTGTTTTTACCTAATATGCCTTTTAGTAGTAAAATTCTAATTGTACGTTTTGGTTAGTTTTCTACATGCTTAGACAGCTGCCTTTTTATTCTTCACAAAATGGTGTTGTTGAGTGTTTGGTGGGATGTCCAGGGAATGATCCACTGGGAGGTGTTGGCACCTGACCGAACAATAAATGCTGACCTCTACTGCCAACAGTTGGACAGATTGCGAGAACAACTGAAATAGAAGCGGCCAGCACTCGTCAATCGCAAAGGCGTGATCCTTCATCGTGATAACGCCAGACCTCATGTTGCTTTAATCACTTCGCAAAAATTACTGGACTTTATTTGGGAAGTATTACTTCGCTCGGCGTATTCCCCGCACCTGGCACCTAGGACTACCGCCTTTTTCGATCGTTACAGAAAAACTTTGGTCTCCAAACATTCGATGACATGGACGATGTGAAAATGGCATTACATGACAAGAGTTTTTCCGACGTGTAATTCACCTACTCATCGACAGATGGCAAGAGGTCATACAGAATGATGACAATTATGTGAAATCCTTTGTACGTTGTTTGTTGTGTTCTCCTTTCTTTGTAGCCTACAAAGACGGGTAGAACGTATGCACAAACCCAACGGTACGTGAACTGTTAGTTTGATAAGGATTATTACATTTAGGTAAAACTTTTTATTGTTTTCTTTACAGCCAAGTTCAATAAAAGAAAAAGGTTCCTGGTGATAGATATATTTAACGTATTTAATCTTCCTAATTTCCGGTCCAATTTCCTTTCCGCTTGCGAAGCTCAATACTTTTTTCAGTCCTGCTGACGAGGTATTGTTTTCCTTTCCGAACAGCAGTTTTGGTTCGAATTTCGTCGTGTGCTCACTCAGTGTATTTTTGGGAAGGTTATAGACAATCGAATCTGCTGTTCACGTCGGATGAATGATTCTATATGTTATTAGAGGAAAGTTCCCGCTAATGGGCTCAGCATGAATGATTAAAGTAAGAGATTTGAGCGAAATAACAGATGAAGTACACCACAAACACCGACCCCGCTCTGATTGCTTTGTTCTGGGATACAGCTGAGAGTGGGACGGGAATGAAAGAGGATAAGTCTTTTTTCGCCTAAACTCATTTTTCTTCTTGTGATGAGACCGATGCTCACAAACAGCCGAGTCCTATCCTTCATAGAATCCATGGCAGAAGCAAAAATTGCTGTTCGTAAACACAATAAAGGCAAAAGGTTTCCCTTGAAGTGAAACGTAGTTTCTTTTGCCAATCTCTTTCATGTCTCTTTTTTTGTTTTACGAGACTGCTGGGAAGTTTACGGTTATTCGAATGCAATAGTAAACGTAATTTAGGGCATTTATGACGCATCATATAAAGTTTGAAATTTTTACTCAGAAGAAAATGAATCGAATTAGTTATGTTCACATGGAAGCTGTTTTTTGTGCTTTCTTTTCAGCGTTCATTTTTATGTTCAAATAAAGGGAACTCTAAAATATTTGTCATAAACTTCACTCTACGAAATAAGAGTTGTTAAATGGGTTGTCGAATGATTTTATGGTTAAGGTTTACCTCAAGCTTTCTTTAACGTAAAGCTTTTAGGCTTACCTTTGCGACTCGGATTATTTCAATTCGCTCATAATACTCAAAATAATATAACTATACTAATGATCCGAATTTCTTGGCGTAGAATAGAAATAAAACTGTCCAAGCTTTATCTGATCAACTAGATGGCTTTTTTAAGGAAGGTAGACTGCTAACTGCAAACCAAGATTCTTAGACATCTCTTAGGTTGGTTCCATTGGCGATCTACGCTCTCATTGGCTCTTTCATTTGACGTTACTGTGGAGGCTGTGGGATGCACGGAGCCAAAGCAAAACACAGCGTTCATATGCGTAACTCAAGGCATAGAGGAGAATTTAAAATGTGTATATAAGCAAAAGCTGAAATTTTTCTCCATTTAAATTTTTTTACTTCGTTACGTATTTACTAAAGAAAAGTAAAATATCCAGTTCAGAATGAATTCTTAACTAATATAATAGAGTTCACAGTTGTCATATGCGTTTGTGAAAAAACACGGTGGGGATCTGAGATTTTTACCAAAACAAATAAAGGATTTATATCGACAAAAAAATTCCGCGATCTTTTCTAATTTGCGCAGTTTTAAAAACTAGCGTCAGAACTATTCTCATAGATAGCTCATGGGATATAAAATTTAGATACAAAATAAAAGTTTCTATTGAATTATACCCGAAATCAATGTTTCTTTCGTTACCGAAACGTAGACGACTTTCTTTTACACACGGCATTGTTAACTTATTAATTTCCATTTTATATTTCTACCTCGAAATGGCAAGCATTTAAAAAAATCGGAATATGAATTATGCTTGAAATTTACTTAGAAAGTCGCTAAAATTTCGGTGATGCAACCTGTGTATTTTGACTTTTACTGCAGTGAATGAACGTTTTCGTTTTGAACACTGAACAGTTTTTCTTCTAAACAAATTTATTTCCGAAGATTCGCAAACAGCTTAATAGAACATTTCTCAGAAGTTTATTACATAAGTATTCGAACCCTCCGTTGCACAACAACATTGGAAATGTAGCCTGACAATAGTTTTGAACGGAGAGTGTAAATTGCGAACTAAAATCGGAGCGCTCTCAACCCCTATATGTAAATTGCGAACTAAGAGCCATGTGTAAATTGCGAACCAACTTTTCTGCGCCCATTTTGACGATAAAAAAACTGTTATGAAAAAATAATGATTAAAAGAATTTAAAGCAGTGTGTTCACGAAAACAACAAAACTAGTTTGTCATCCTATCGCAGGGGCCATGTTCATTTTTTTCTGTGATGTTCCATATTTAGTATATGTACATTTGTACTTAATTCATTGTTCTCAAAAATATGTCTTTATTTTGCAGTAAGTGTAGGCTTCTACGATTAAAAAATCTGTTCCTTCTTTCAGAGATCGAGAGCGTCACTTCCATCGCAAAACGTGTCTAACAACAAAAGATACATCTAAAGCAAAGCAATCAAAACAGACGAGCTAGCTTAGGTAATTCCAGCAGATGTTCAGAGAAGTCGGTTCGGAATTTACATGTAGCGGTCATGGGTCTTGGTTCGCAATTTAGATATAGAGTTTTAATGACAGTCTGATTTTAGCTCGCAATTTACACACTCTAGTTCGCAATTTACATACCACCGTTTTGAATATGCTGATTTATACTAATTTTAGGCTTAGTACATAAGTGGTGCACCCAAGATTTCTTTACGGGGGTTCTGCCCACCAAATACAATCTGCACAAACAAAATCGTTCTGCTCACCAAATGCAGCTCTGCTCATAACATTCACACGTACCATCTTCACATCCAATATACACTGCTGGCCACCCAAAATGCAGCATCAAGAAGGACACGAGATAGCAAAGCCAGATCTACTGGACACATAACAACAGATACAAAGACGAAACGATTAAGCTTACAGGCCAGAGGGACTTGCGGAAAACGCAGAAATCAATAGTTCGTGTGGCCGCCATGGCTGGCAATAACGGCCGCTACACGCCGCGGCATCGAACAAAAGAGGCTTTAGATGTGGGTTTGGGGTATGTCGGTCCAGGCTGCTTCCACACGTTGCCACAGTTCATCAGGCGTAGTCGCGGATGGTGCTTGCCGGGCCACTCGGTTACCGATCAGCGACCAGACGTGTCCGATGGGCGACATATCGGGAGAACAGGCGGGCCACGGCAGCAGTGACTACTGATGGGCCTTGAAGAATTGTTGCACGATGCGTGCCACGTGCGGGCGCGCATTGTCCTGTTGAAACGTGAACGCTGGCAGGTCCTGCAGGTAAGGGAGGACTACAGGCTCCAAAATGTCAGAGATGTAACCGTGGCTGTTGAGTGTACCGGCGATGCGTACCAGAGGGGTGCGGGTGTCATATCCAATTGCGCCCCAAACCATAATGCCAGGCGACGGACCAGTATGCCGATGCATAATGCAGGCGTCATACAGTCTCTCGCCGCGGCGCAGCCACACGCGGATGCGACCATCGTGGTGTTGCAGGCAGAAGCGGGATTCGTCGGAGAAGACAATGTCGTGCCATTCCGTAGTCCAGGTGCAGCGTTCAACGGCCCACTGTCTCCACACTCGCCGGTGGTGTAACGTCAATGGTAATCGGAGCAATGGGCGCCGTGCGACAAGTCCCCGCTCCTGCAGACGACGTTGAACGGTACGTACTGACACAGGTTGTTGCGTAACACACCCTAATTACTGCGCTAACGTTCGTGATGTGGCGGTGCGAGCCATCAATGCCCGCCGCACAACATGCCGGCTTTCTCGTTCGGTGATGTGCCGCGGCTGCGGCGATCGCTCACGTCGGTCCGTATGTCCCTCCTGCACCCACCGAATCCATACTCCCCTTACTGTGGCTGCATGTTGTCCCACACGGGCGCCGATGTCTCGGTACGATTAACCGCTGTCGCGATAAGCCACTATTCTTCCTCTGTCGATCTCCGAAACTTGCTGGAATGACTGCCGTATTCTGCGAGGAGGCATCAGGAAGCTTCCCACGCACAGGTCCGGCAGCACAACACACTTCCACTACTTACACCCATCCTTTTGCGCACCCTTCTTACAGTGCTTCTCGGTGGCGTGCTGGGTGCACGTGATTTGCATATTGCTAATCGTTTGCATGTCCTCTCTCTGGCAACGCATGCTGCGAATTTCAGGCCAATCGGATGCTTCCTTCTTGGTGTTGCATTTTAGGTGGCCAGCAGTGTAGCTTTTTACATCGCCTTTAACTGCTCCCAGCTGTGAATATTCAGTATTGTTATTTACGTTTGATTGCACTTTGTCAGGTAGCCAAATTGTAGAAAATTGTCTGGTGGAACTCTGTAGCATTAAGACAGAAAATATTTAACAAGGAGAAACCAAATTTACGTGAGAGCA
Source organism: Macrothele yani (assembly GCA_039090855.1). NCBI lineage: Eukaryota > Metazoa > Arthropoda > Arachnida > Araneae > Macrothelidae > Macrothele > Macrothele yani. The sequence goes on from CM076989.1 coordinate 122,301,081, forward strand.
CAAACTCCCAAACGTCATTGTTTTGTGCCAATATTAACAATATTAAGCAGTTGTGTTTGTGCGACCTCTCTTGAGCTGCGCGCGGGGCAGCCGCCCCTTCAGCCCCGCCCTAGTTACAACTTTGTTGTAGCGAATAGCATTTCTAATGGAACTGATCAAAGCCAGGAATCATCAACTTCTCAGACAACATCATGAAAATTAAGAATTCATATCTATGAAATACAGCAAGAAAATAAATGAAAAAAGGCATCAACGAAATACAACCTACGTCGGAAAAGTTTCAGGACGGACGAAACAAGTTAGTAAAATCATGCAATCCATTGATCATGATACGCTTTCCAACATACCATAAATATTTACTCAAGTTATGAGAATAATGGTTGTGGAGTAAATCTCGCTCCTGTGCCCCGACCTTTGACCCCATTACCATTATATTAAATAGAATTGGTTCAGTATAACTCTGGAATGACATACTAAGGTGTTGCCGCAATAGAAGCATTATTTGTCAAGTTATGAGGATAATTGCTGTGGAATAAATCTTGCTCCTGTGCCCTGACCTTTGACCCCATTTCAATTATATTCAACAGAACCGGTTCAGTATACCTCTGGAACAACATCATAATGTTTTGTCTCAATCGAAGCATTTTTACGTAAATTATGACGCATGAGGGCGATGGAATGGATCCTGCTCTTATGTCATGACCTTTAACCTCATTTCCTCTATTTTCAACAGGGTTCGTCCCCAGTTTGTCCCCTACCACATACTAACATTTCATCGAAATCGACCCATTTTTAGGCGAGTTATCGTGCGGACAGGCATACAGACGGACGAAGCCGGAGCACATACGCTTCTTCAACCTACAGTTGGAAAGCGTGAAAATTACCATACTCACAATTCATGTTGGTCACCTTCAAAATACCGCCCTTTTGAATCAGCACACAGTTTCCAGCGTTTCTGAAGATCCTGAAAGTAGTTCTGGAACGCACTTTGCAGAATGTCCTGGAGTTGTTTGGTAAAAGCTGCATGAATAGATGTAATATCTGTATGATACTGTCCTTTCAGTTCCTGTTATAAATCATTTCCATTCAGCGCTTTGTCGCTTGGTTTGTGGATCATACTACAAGCACCATGTTTCATCTCCTGCATAACTCTAGAGCAAAAATCAGGATCCTCATCTGCAGTGCCCAGCAGATTGGAACAGATAGATGAAAGAGCTTCCTTTCGGTTATCATTCAGAATTTGGGGTACCAATCTGGAATTAAATGTTCGTTTTCCTAGATCCTCGCGTAGAATCTCATGACAGATAGACTTACTGATGTCCACCGACTCAGCCAAAAGTCTCACTGTAATTCGGCGATCTTTCTTTAACTGATTTCGCACCTCTTCGATTTTTACGGCTGTCCGCACACTTGAGGGACGCCTGGATCTCGGATCATCATCAGAAGGTTTCCTCCAGTAACGAAACCGTTCAAAAACTCTGCTGAGGGATAACCCTGTGTGTCCATACACTTCTGTTAACATTCTGTAAGTTTCAGTAGATGATTTATCAAGTTTCAAACAAAAATAGATGTTTACTCTGTGCTCTTTGAACAAGGACCTGTTCGCTGATTGGACAAGGACTGTTGTCTTCTGGCACACACGTGATACTTTTATCCCACCAATGTCACGTCGGTTATGCAGTCAATCCTGGAACTTATTGGTTATAGGTTGTACATCATAAAAATCAATCCAAAATAATATCTTCTGAAACACACACACTGAATATCAATGAATAATTATTATCTTCTTAAGCACGCACATAAAGGAAATCAATGAAGAGTTAATCTTCGGAAATTTATCATGGGAATTAAGAACTTAATAACTTGGTAAGAAACATCATGAACATTACTGAGGAATTAATATCTTCTGAAATACATAATGGAAATGAAAAATTTATATTTTCAGAAATACATCTTGGAATTTAAGAATTAATATTTTCAAAATATGCATCGTTTTTTTAAGATATTATTTCTTAAATTCCATGATGTTATTTAAGAATTAATATCTTCAAAATATTCATCGTTTTTTTCAAGATATTACTGCTTAAATTCCATGATGTAATTTTAGAATTAATATCTTCAAAATATGCATCGTATGAAAGTGTAATTGTTCCTACTCTGATGTATGGCAGTGAAACCTAGGTACTACAGAAGAAACATAGAAGTCGTTTGCGTGTTGGGGAAATGCGTTACTTACGGGGGGTTTGTGGCAAGACACGTTCTGATTGTGTGAGGAATGAAGATGTGTTGCAGTTGTGTGATGTGAAGCAAAATGTTGTTAGCAAGATGGAGACTAATATGATTCGGTGGTTTGCCCATGTTGAAAGAATGAGTGATGAGATGTTTACTAAGAAAATCGTTTTAGCAAGTGGCAGGAAGAAAAAGCAGAGGAAGGCCAAGTAAGTCATGGGAGGATCAGATTCAGGAGTGTCTGCATGAGAAAAAGATTATGAGTATAAAGTATAGAAGATCTTGTGTACGGCGTGTAATGGATGTCAGTGAAGCCCGAGTTGTATATCAAGATCGCTGTAAATGGAGAAATTTGAACGGAAACCGTAAGTAAAATTTATCTGGTACTTTGTATTTCTTTTTGGCGATAATCTCTGAATCGCAGAGAACAGCTTAGTGATATGTATGTATGTACGTAAAATATGCATTGTGGAAGTGATTGAAGAATTAAAATATTCGAATGGTGTATATGTGTGCGTGGGTCATGGAATCAATATATAGGATTAATATCTTCAAAATATACAACAGGAAAATTAATAAAGAATTAAAATGTTCAAAATGTGTATATGTGTGCGTGATTGCCTAATGGAAATCAATGTAGAATTAGCATCTTGCAAACACATAATGAGAATCATTGAAGATTTAATATCTTCTGAAACATACATATACACATAATGGATATCAATGAATAATTAATATTTTCGCAAATGTGTGTGTGTGTGTGTGTGCGCCTCATAAAAATAAATGAAGAATTAATATATTTTGAAATACACACACAGTCGCCCCGGTGGTGCAGTGTTCTACGCGCTGGCTTCTGATCATTCGTCTGAGAAGGGTCCGGGTTCGAATCCCGGTGAGACATAGATGTGTTTGTCTTATGGCACTGGCTTTCTCCCTTCCCTGGAGTCAGTGGCCTTAAATTAGGGACGGCCGACTGCTTGTAGCCCACTGAGTTGCTCACGGTGGTCGTTACACCTCCAATCAAAAAATAAAAATACGTACGCGTACATAATGTAAATCCATAAAGGAATAATAACTCCCGAAATGTACTGTGGAAATTAATTAATAATGTACTATATTTTTTAAGACATGGTGGTCATTGAAGCATAGTATTTCTTTTCAGTACCGAAGAACTGTATTTAGTTGATTATCCTTTAGCTGTCACCTAAGAAAACTCGAAAAAAAAATTTTAATTTTCGTGATGCATTTGTGAATATATTTATTTCAAATAATTTGCATTTTTTTTCTTTTCGTGATGATCTCTGGATACTGGATTTTATTGGGAAGCAAAGTTCTGTTAAATTTTGAAGGAAAATATTATCTGACGCTGCATCTGCAATTGTTATTAAAATATAGCACACGTTTTCAACATATTTCTACAAAACCTCAGGGGGATAGTTTTCGATTTTACATGGACATAACTTCATGAGAAACGCATGCCATCTGTTATTGATATCTCAAGGTTTCTATCTTCTTCTTCGCTAACTGAAGCAGACAACGTCTAGAAAGTGTCTAATGCTGTGGACAGTGGGCATTTTTTCTCCATGTCCTTCTTCGCATCGGTTGAGTCCACAGATGTCGAACAGAACAGAAAAAGAAAAGAAAAGAAACAGAACTGGAAGGTACTCTAAGGAAGGAGTGATTGCCTTTCTGCCCGAAAGCCCCTAGAATAGAGTTGTCAGGGAATGCAGTGTCTCTTGTCCCCAACGGCATTTCCACACAAATCGTACCTCGAGCGCTTTGCCAATCGAACAACGTGCGCTCCCGGCAACAATGAGAGGTTCGCTTCTCTGATCCCCTGTTGGCGCGGTGTAGACCTGGATATATTTGGCTCGTTTATATAACTAACAATAAATTCAAACAAACTGTCAGCTTTCTTAAACTCCCATTCTCTCAAGTTTGTCTTCTCCCAGTAAATCTTCATTCATTTTTTTTTCAGGAAAGTCTCGCTGGCGTTTTAGGATATAGGCTCAACAACATCGCATCAGAAAACAATTAATTTATTATCGCTGCAACACGTAATATCAATCGCGAGCTTTACATCAGTATACAGTGACGCAAAAAAGATTAACAATTCTGTATCCTTAGCCCAATTTTTGTTTCTATACGGTTTTCGAAATCAAACGTGCACTTGCTTTAACTGAAATCGGCGAAAATCATAATGGTAGTTTTAAATTCACTTGTGGTTCTGAACAGAGTGGGAATGTATCCAGCATTTCCTTTGGGGGGAAGGCGGTTTTGAAGAATTACATATATGCGTGCGTGTGTGTGCGTGTGTGTGTGTGTGTGTGTGTGTGTGTGTGTGTGCGCGTGCACATCAAATGCACCCTGAAGTGCCAGAAAAACTGGTACACCAGCCTAATACTTGGTAGGTCCCCCACGGTAGCATAGGACTGCAAAAATGCGACGGGGCATGGACTCCACTAGATTCTGGAAATATGCTGTAATTAATGCACACCATACTTCCTGCAGAGCGTTCCACAATTCGGGTGTATTCCGAGGTCTCGGATTCCTGTGTTCGATAGCGCGTTGCATGGTATCCCAAATGTGTTCTATCACGTTCAGATGTGGGGACTTGGAAATGGCAACACCCCAAATTCAGATGAATGCTCCTCTAACCATAATGTGGCGTCCCAACACTTGTGGGGAGGTGCATTGCCCTGTTGGAACAGGCCCAACCCATCAACATGAATGCAGGACATGAACGGGTGTACCTCGTCAGAAAGGATGCGCACATAGCGTTGGCCGGTCACAGACGTATGTAGACGTACTAGGGTCCCCAGTGAAGTTCAGCTAAACACACCCCATACCATTACGGACCTCCCAGCAGCCAGTAGGGATCCATGGCTTCATGGGGTTTGCGCCACACACGAATCCTTCCATCTGCCCGATACAGTTGGAAACACGACTCGCAGACCAGGCTATTTTGTTTCCAGACATCAAGTATCCAGTGGCGGTGTTGCCGTGCCCAAGCGAGGCGCATAGCTCTGTGTCGTGCACCCATCAAGGGGACTCGAGTTGGACGTCGGCTCCCAAAGCCCATATCGTGCGAGGTACGTTGCAAAGTCCGGGCACTGATTCTTGTTAAAGCTCCAGCATTGAATTCCGATTATACCTGCGAGAGTGTTGCACGCCTATCGCGTGAAAGGATTCTTCACAGCCGACGATGGTCACGTTCAGCCAATGTCTTTTTACGGCCCGCTGGTATCGTAGGTTGGACGTTTTGGCGGAATTCATGTAGCCACGGTACACCCTTGCAATGGTCGTCCGTGAAAATCCGAACTTCGTTTCTATCTCCGAAATACTATGGCCCATCTCACGAGCGCCAACTATGACACCGCATTGAAAATTGCTTAAATCGTTATTACTCATCATTCTCAAGCCGAAATAAGCTCTGAGAGCTGGAAAGGATGTCTATCGCTTTATATACTGTAACGTACCAGGAGATGTGACGCACCTGCCAGAAGGACGCACGCGACATAAAGGCAGATAGGAATCGGAATAAAATGTCCGCGTAGCTCAATTGGTAGAGTGACTTATTCCGGAATGAGGGGATCCGAGTTCGAATTCTGGCGTGGACAGAAATGACGGAGAAATTTACTTCGTTATAATACGTACTGGCGGACGCAACCGAGTACGCGCATAGGTGACGTTGCTATGTGTTTTGCATAAGCTCGTCTGCACCAGTTTTTCTGGCGCTTCAGTGTACTGTTTTTTTTATTTCATGAACACATAGAGAGAACAGGACGCGTTTTAAGAGTTGTTTAAACACTTAGATTCCTTTTAGCACTTAGATTTCTTGTACACATAGCTTTTGCACACTCATCAACCTCTGATAGCCGAAAATTAGAACTAAGAAAAATTATTGAGATTGCTGATGTGTATAGATACACCGCTGGTTGTGTTCAAATACTTGTTCAACAGTATGAACGAAAAACTTTCTCAACACTGACTAGAAATGTACCCACAATTAAGTATGTGGGGAGTATGGACTACCAGAAATCTGTGGTCTCTTTATTTAAAAACACATGTAAAAATATTCTATTGGGTTCGGGGTTAAAACCCAAAGCATGTTTTCAGTAATTAGACGTGATAGAGACGTAGTTCGAACTACCTCCCGCTTTGGAGTGTATAACATCGCTCTAGTGGACAAGAATGGACAATCAACAGATCTTTGCTATGTGGGCTCGACCTTTCGAAGCCTAGTTGCTCGCTGGGCTGAACACAGATATGCCACCCGTAGGGAATCTGCTGCCTCGGCATTATCAGAAACTGTTATCTAAAAAGGCTTAAGACCTGACTGGAACAATGCGAACTTATTATCGACTGCTTCTAATAAACGCTCTATACTTTTTACTGAGAGTCTATATATTATTAATTTTGGACCAAAATACTGTAATGAAGACGTGCCTGCATACATTTTCTCTACCTTGAAAAATCTGATTTTGCAGTACTCACGGGAGGAAGAATCTGAATGATTATAAGGAACATTTAACAATTCGTAGTGAAGGAATAACTTTTGTGTTGATTTACATAATGTGTATTGCTTGTGCTCCTATCTGTCACTGTTTAACCTTGTGCCGTTCTGGTCTGGTTTTTTTCAGCGGCCAGATGATGTGACCATAGTGCTCGCCAGAGCGTTTATCTACCATATTCTTTTAAATTGTAAATAAAGATGTTTTTTAAATCCTGATTTTTTTTAAAAGAAAACAAAATTAGAGGTGTGGTGTGTGTGCTCTTTTGCTCCAAAAAATATTACGGTGCTTCGACAGCTTTTAATCGTCTTGTCTACAACTCAGCCCGAAAAACTTTTGGTTCTTACTTAGATGGCTTTACTTGACAAATAGCATAAGAATAATCCTTCGATAATTATTAAAGAAATAATAATAATCGCACGTATAGGCGAGGGATCAATAGGAGGAGAATCATTTTAATTGCTCAACTTGGGCGCGGGCACGAGCCGCAGACAAGCAGTCGTTGGTATACCCATCTTACTCCTCTTGCCCTGCAGTCCCCACGAGAATTAGCAGCCCCAAATTGGGGACAACGAGTACCTATATTATTAGATCCTTATGCAGGGTTATTAAACCGCCCCGCTCCCAAAAAAATGAACTACAGTAGTCGCTTATGAATCGTCGAAAGGTATTTTAAACAATTATTCTACCCTTAATCGTTAAATATCATAAAGATAAGAATTTAATTATTCACTGATATTTTTGTCCCACCCCACATCAATGATTATTCATCGAAATATTTATCCCATGATTCATTGGACAATGAATATCTGTTGATCTAATGAAAATGTTGCGATGCAATAGAGTGCTTTAGAAACAAGCGAATAGAGGCACGGAATTTACATTGCTCTTAGTGCATGCGGAGGAGATCGAGCTGAAAGAAAACGAATAAACAGCAAGAACAATTATACATTCAAAAACAAATATGTTGCCTTGCAACGTCGAAGGAAACCTGTTCCCGTTAAAGGTTGGAAAAAGTACATGGAATCTTTTGGACATGATTGGTGCTATCTGCGCGGGAAAAATAATTTTAAGTACAACCTCGAGAAACTGACATGTTGAAGAAAAAGAAGTAAATATACTTAAAAATATATGGAAATGTATGAATTTTCGAGTATGTTACAGCTGTTTGTCGCCAAAAAAAAAGAACTATTTTTCTATCGGTAAATTTGTTTTCAAATTGGTCCAACAGAAGTATGTATAGAAATCTTGTCAAATGCAAATATGCATTTGCAACATCTGTCATAAAATTGCTCTTAAGATAGCCTGCGGAAGAAACAATAATATCGTCAAAGTAGTGGAAAGCTAGAAAACTTGCGGCTTTGTTTCCGCGCACCCAGAGCAATACCACTTTCTGAAATTTGACCATTAGAATTTGGGGTATCATGCAAAATATGTTCACGTCTATTTGTAGTGTACCAGATGTAATGGAAAATGCAATGCTCGACATTTTTATTGTCACTACGAAGCGAAAAATTTAGTTTTCGAATCTGTAAGTTTGAAGGCGTGTGAATCGTCCAAATAATTTAAGGAGTTATGTAATGTATCTTTCTTGTATAACATACTATTACAAGATGACCCGATCATTTCTGATTTATTTATTTACATCAAAACAAGGAGAGAGAAAGAGATTGGTCCGCTGAGTTTTGAGAGTAGCGTAATGCAGTTTGCACATAAATGCACAGAATGACATGGGATCTTTCGTGAACTTAAAACAATTATTGGACATTTTAGTTTTTTATCATGGTCGCCAGATGGCGCTACAATAGAATGATTGATTGTGGGTTACACAAGGTTAATTGACGTAACATCCACACGAGGTTGCTTACGGTAATGAGTGCTCAATATGATGACCATCACTAGCGAGCGCTGCTGCAGATGATAGAAGACACTATGGACAGAATTAAACAGCGCCGCCCCGATGGCGCAGTGGTCTAAGCGATGGCCTCTGATCATTCGTCCGAACGGGGTCAGGGTTCGAATCCCGGTGAGGCATGGATGTTGTGTTTGTCTTACGGCACTGGCTCTCTCCCTTCCCTGGAACCAGTGACCCTAAATTAGGGACGGGCGACTGCTTATAGCCCATTGAGTTGCTCACGGTGGTCGTTAAACCTCCAATCAAAAAAAAAAAAAAAAAAAAAAGATTTAAACAGCATATCGGTTGGTATGGCTGACACATGATGTCGGATACAGTCTTTCAAAATGGCCAATAAAGTGGGACGATCTCTGTACACCTGTTACTTTAGGTAGCCCCATAACCAAAAATAGCATACTGTTAGGTCTACATACCTAGTGGCTATTCGTGTCGAAAGTGACGGGTGAAAACAAGATTTTCTTAAAACGCTGACTTCAGGGGTTGCTTGACAGGAGACGCGATGTGCGGTTGCCCTCCATCTTGCATGAATGTTACAGCTTTTAGGGCATGCCTCTCTTGCAAGCTTGGTATTCAACGCTTTCGTGAACTGAAAGCATTGAATACGCTCTGAATTTCTGAAGGCGTGTTCAACGCTCTCGTGAAAGATGTGCGCAACACGCATGTGTGATAAACCGTCTCAAAAGCAGTATCACGGAATTCCTTGAAAAAAAATTAGCTAATGGTGAGGGACGACGTGAACCTATACGAAACTGTGACTTTTGCCTGATGGAGTGTAGTTCCTGTGATATCCCGGACCTTTTCTGTTGCCCAAATGCCGCAGTTTTGTGTGTTTTCTCCTCCGTTGAGAGCGAAGTGTGCTTTATCTGTCCAAAAACATTTTGCAGCCAGTTCTCGTTTTCCTCCATTCGCCGAAAAACTTATGATGCAAAATCTCTCCACTTCACGAAATCGGGGGCTCTCAGTTCCTGAAGGCGTTGGATTTTGTATGAATATCTGCCTACAAAATTCATGAGTTCTTGCCAAAGTCATATATGAAATGCTAGTTTGACGCGCAGCTTCACAAGCACTTGCTTCCTCTTGTGCTGATTACATTAAGATATTTTCCATTTCCAGTAAAACTCTAGCAGCACTTGAAACATATGCTGCTGGTCTTCCACGTCATGGACTTGCCACCAAAGTTCCGGTCTCCTCAAATCTCTTAATCATCCACTGTAGTGCCAAACAAGACATTGTCCTTTCCCACTCCCAACACATCTGAGTAAACGAAAACATCGCAAAGCTGCATTTGGAGGTTCCGAGTTACGATAAAACAGTATCACCAGCAAAACGTTATCCAATAACGACCGCATATGATGACAGGTCAGATCATATGTAGAGGATTTTAGGAAGGGTATGTGACCCCAGGTCTTAAACTACCCTTAGAAATAGGAAGCTAGAAGATCTGGGGTAGAGTGTCCGATAGGAAAGTGAGATGGATGCGAAGTAGAAAGGGGGAGGAAGACGCTCTTATTTATAACCGAGTGGCCTGTACCCGAGGTCCGACGGCTTAACGTGCACATCCGATGCATTGCGGATATTTAGTGGTTTGAGCGTCTGTACCTTCCTGGTCACCTACGTTGACCACTAGGCCATCGGCGGCCCGTATGACAACACATTTCAATTGCAGCTGCTTTTGCTCCTTTGGTATCAATTTCGATAAAGCGACCTCTACCGACCATGAACAAAACTAAAGTGTCTAATAAAGTTCTGAAAACGTGTCATCACAATAAAGTGCTATCATGTTGTCATTACTGAAAAATTGCTAACGTGCCATCATATTGTTATTAATTTTGTTTTAATTTCACGAAAAGTCTTATGCCACTCTGCTTATTTCTGCGTAAACTGCATTGTGCTATTGTCAAAACTCAGCAAATTATTGATTTTTAAAATTTTACATGGCTTTTAGATTACCAGGTATTTTTGGGTTATATTAATATAATGATAAAATATGTGTCATTTCTTTCTATAGGACAAATTTTAATCTGAAAATTTACAAAATTATAATCAATAGGTCGAAAGACAGATATGACTGGTGTATCATACCTTTCGGCTGGTCAAAAAGACACAGCATCAATGAAGTTGCTCAATTTGCCGGTGCTAATAAAGCATAATTTTGGATGTTTCGAAAGACTGGTGTAAGTCAAAGTCGACTGAAAATAAAAGGAAAAATTGTGTACACAAGACCATTTTGACAAGTGCTGATCGGAGCAGAATTTCTCCTCTGATCAAAGAAAACAGAATTCAAAGAAGGCAAGAACTCCTCCAATCAATTAATAATGGACCTCAAAAGTTTATATCTGAGCAAACATTGCGTAGGGAACTTCATCAAATGGATATTTGGAGTTGAGTTGCACAACTGGAACAAATGTTAACTGTCAGCTCACAAAATAAGCTCGATTAGCTTGGGCCAAAGCTCTCAGGACATTAACTGTTGGCTAATGAAGATCTGTCACATGGTCTGATAAATCCCAAAAAATGACACAACACATAGGGTTACCAGGAGGTCTAAAGAAACATTCAGTCCTGAGTGTGTTCAAAGAGTTCTGGCCTATACTCAAATGTCGCAAATTGTAGAGTGAAAAGGAGGTCTAAAGAAACATTCAATCACGAGTGTGTTTAAAGAGTCCTTGTAAAAGTAGGTTGGTCTGTAATGCTGTGGGATTGTTTTAATAGATGTGAATCGGGCCACTAATAGAGGCGAATAACAAAATGAATAAGCCTGCTTACAGAGAAATTTAGACAATAATGTGTTTCCTTTTGCGAAACATTTGCAGGATTCTGATCAAGTAAATTATCCGATTTACCAGGATGACAACGGTACGATTCATAGAGATAAACCCAATATGGATTGGTGTGAAGAGTATGATACAATTAGGGACAAATGGATCCGTCAGTTAAATCTCCCGATTTAAATCCCGTCCAGAATTTATGGGACCACATTGAACGAAGTGTAAAAACCAAACTTCAGCATCCTAGGAATCTCAATGAATTGCGAAACAAGCTGTCTCTAGAATGGCCAAAAATTGACTCAAGTTATTTAAAGCACCTTGTTGAATCTCTTCCAGGAGGAATTAATGCTGTGATTTCTGCACGTGGTGATATAACTAAGTAGTAAAGGTACATTTCTGGGGGTGACTAATTTTTTGTTCAGTGTCTGTCTGACATATTTCATCCTAGGCTCGAACCCTGGTTTATCTCGGATGAATGGTAGGAAGCCAAAGCTTCTAACTCCTGGACCACCCCTGGCTAATACAGAATGGGTTGAACGGCGTGGAAACCTCCGTCTGGGTGTACGATTCACCACACGGGGTTCCCATTTCACTGCGAAGGGGCGGGAGTCCACAGCCAAATATCACACTTCTTCCTGAAAAAGCATTCTTAGTCTAACGGCACTATATATAATTAAAGACTTCAACTTGTAGAGGAAAAGGAAATGTCAGGTGGGTCAGAACAACATCGAACAACGGTGACGCAAAGCTTTATCTGGAGAACAGATATGCTGGTCTGTATTGATAGCATCTGTTTCAATATTCCTACAGCGAATACATGAAATTTTATTAGAATTTTAGGAATCTGAATTTCAAGAAAAGGAGTCTAAGGTTTCCACGCGCGCAGGTGCAAAAACGAAACTATAAAACCTCTAAGTTCCATAGTATTTTTTGAGAGCGACCAACAAACATAACAACAGCCGATTTTATCATTATACGAAAGTCGTCCAGAAAGTAACGAGACTGATTCTTTACCCTTTCCAAACGTAGGTTGAAGAAGCGCATATGTTCCACCTTTGTCCGTCAGTCTGTCCGCCTGTCCGCACGATAACTCGCGTAAAACTGGTTTGATGTCGATGAAATTTTAGTATGTGGTGGGGGACTACTTGTGGACGATTCCTATTGAAAACGGGGGAAATGGGATCAAAGGTCAGGACATAGGAGGGGGATCCATTCCATTGACTTTATGCATCATAAGTTGCGTAAAAATAGTTCGATTTCGATGAAATTTTAGTATGTGGTAGGGGACCACTTGGGGATGAACCTTGTTAAAAATGGAAAACATGGGGTCAAAGGTCAGGACATAGGAGGGGGATCCATTCCATTTCCCTCATGCGTCATAACTTGCGTAAAAAGTGTTCGATTTCAATTAAATGCTAGTATGTGGTAGGGGAACCGGGTAAGGAACCCTATTAAAAATGGAATAAAAAAATAGGTCAAAGATCGGGATATAGGAGCGGGTTTCATTGCATTGCCCTTATGCGTCATACCTTGCCTAAAAATGGTTCGATTTCGATTAAATGTTAGTATGTGGTAGGGGACCACCAGGGGACAAACCCTGCTGAAAATGGGAGAAATGGAAGCAAAGGTCAGGACAAGGACATAGGAGCGAGATTTATTCTACAGCCATTATCCTCATAACTTTAGTAATGGTTTCTGGTAATGTTGGAAAGCGTATCATAATCAATGCATTGCATGAATTTACTAACTTGTTTTACATAGAGCAGACGTTTAATTCAGTAAACATACTTACACTTACTTACATTCGAAGTATTCTCCCTCTTTCTGAATGCACCGGTTCCTCCTTTCTATCCACTTACGGGGGGGGTCGGAAGCCCTATTTCAACATAGGGTTCTGGTTACCCATCACAGCATCTTTCATTTCAGTATTTGATGCAAACTGATACCCACGAAATTGTTTTTTCTCTTCCGAGAATACGTGAAAGTCACACGGCGCTAGTTCCGGTGGATACGCAGGGTACGCCATCATTTCAATGACTGAATCCTTGATAACTTGATGGGTAAGCAAAGCATGATGTGTAGGAGCACTATCTTGATGCGACATTCAACTAGTTAGTGCATATTATGGGCGCTTTGGGGATTTTTTTCTTTAGAGGACATTTGATAACTTCAGAATCATAGGCGCCTGTAATAGTTTTCTCTTGTGGAACAATGGTCACACACAAGTCCCCTTTTATCAAAAGAAAAAAGAGAGCTGCATGGCCTTCCCTGCACCTGCTTGAAACTTTGCTTCCTTGGATTGGATACTCAGGAGTGTTTCCATTCGGTGCTCTGTTGTTTTGCTGTTGGATCGAAATGGTGAAGAAATGTTACATTACATGTGACCACTCGATCGAAAAAGATGTGGTAAGCGGCACTTCCATTTGCGACAAGTGATAACACGATTTGCCTGGTGTTCATCCCTGAGCAAATTGAGAAATCCACTTAGCACCGACTTTTCGGTACCCCAACCGGTTCCTCACAATACCATCAACGGAACCAAAGGACATCTGCGCCACGTTAGCAACCTCCTCAATCGTCATTTGGCGGCCTTCGCATAGGAGTGCCTCGATGGCTATGAGATTAATTTCCGTATTCAATGCAGAAGAGTGGCGCATCTCCTGACACTCTTTACCTTTCACAGATTTCTTGTGCCACTCAAAACCTCTTGCACGGGACCAAGCAGCTTTTGATTTAATAATTTCGTGTTTTTCTGTGGCGGTTTTATTCAAACGCACGCAAAATTTCACAGCTGCGCTTTTCTCCAGCTTTGAATCCATACTGGGTTACAGAAACGCGTCTGACCTCTACGCCGCCTACTACAGGAATGAACTAGCGGATCGCTGTAAAGACCCGTCGTCACGTGACTGATCTCGCAGGTTTCCGACATAAGCGTTTACTGCGTGTGTTTCTTTTGGTTAGTTCCATGACGTCAGTCACGTTACTTTTTGAACGACGTACGTTCAAAAAAGTAACGCGAGATTTCGTTAAAAAGTAACGCGGTTATTTACAAACTTAGTAGAGGTAACCGTTCAGCCTTTAAGGATGCAAATCAGTTATCTAAACAGAAAGACACGTACAAAGATAGACAAAACCTACAGTTCGTTTTTCACGCTGGAAATCCTAACCTCATTGCAGCAAGCATGTAATCCTTGGTGGCCTAGCGGTCTGACAATCTGGCTTCTAGTCATTCGTCCGAGATTTAGGAGATGGACAACAAAACTGAAACACCTGCGCAAATATCATACCACGTGTCAATCCACTGTACGCGCTACCTGGTGGCCAGCCTGCATCTATTTCACAGTCAATCAACCAGAGTGGAGTGTGGATGTTGCATTAGCAGAGCAGTAGCACAGCTGGAAGTCAAAACGTGGGATCCACACAACATAATAGAAGATATATCCGAGTTTCAAAGATCAGATGACAGATCTTCGGTGCGCGTCTCCACGGTGAATCTTTGTCCAAGACAGCAGATCTTTGTTGAGCGTCACGAGCCACGACATCCAGGGTCATGTCGTCGGCATACCAGCAAGAGTGAAAAGCCACATCCAATAGGAGTAACTGTAGAGGTAAGAGGAAGCTGTCTGACAGGGACGTCCGGGTGCGAACACATATGATAGCCAAAAAACATAAAACCACAGCTACCCAACCCACCTCAGAATTGAATACTCACAGTGATTCACCTATTTCCATCAAAACGTTTGGTAGGGAGCTTCAGCGGCTCAAGATTCACGGTCATGTGGATCTCCCCAAACCCTGGATCACCGGTGAGAATGACAACCACCGGTTGCATTGGTGCCAGAAGCGCATATTGTGGACGTTGGACAACGTGAATTATTCTCCAATGAATCTTCCTTCACTGTCATTCCGTGAAATGTGCATTATTCTCCAATGAATCGTCCTTCGCTGTCTTTCCGTGAAATGTGTATTGTTCTCCAATGTATCGTCCTTCACTGTCTTTCCGTGAAATGTGTGTTGTTCTCCAATGAATCGTCCTTCAGTGTCTTTCCGTGAAATGTGTATTATTCTTCAATGAATCGTCCTTCCTGTCTTTCCGCGAAATATGTATTGTTCTCCGATGAGTCATCCTTCACTGTGCCGTGAAATGTGTATTATTCTGCAATGAATCGTCCTTCACTGTCTTTCCGTGAAATGTGTATTGTTCTCCAATGAATCGTCCTTCACTGTCTTTCCGTGAAATGTGTGTTGTTCTCCGATGAATCGTCCTTCATTGTCTTTCCGTGAAATGTGTATTATTCTTCAATGAATCGTCTTTCGCTGTCTTTCCGTGAAATGTGTATTGTTCTCCAATGTATCGTCCCTCACTGTCTTTCCGTGAAATGTGTATTGTTCTCCAATGAATCGTCCTTCACTGTCCTTCCGTGAAATGTGTATTATTCTCCAATGAATCGTCCTTCGCTGTCTTTCCGTGAAATGTGTATTGTTCTCCGATGAGTCGTCCTTCACTGTCTTTCCGTGAAATGTGTATTGTTCTCCAATGAATCGTCCTTCACTGACTAACAGGGAGAGTTTACATGTGGAGACATCCCTTACAGGCTTAACACCTGGACTGTTTATCGCCAACAGAGAAGCACGGAGGTGGATCCGTGATGGTTTGAGCCGCAATATCGTGGCAGTCTTTCAACCTGTTGATTGTTCTTGAGGGTCACATTACTGTCAAGGGCTATCGAACAATTGTGGAGAAGCAGGTGGACCCAGTAGTTCAAACATTGTACCCTGATGGTGGTGCCGTGTACCAGGAAGATAACGCACCGATATATAGAGCCAAACTGGTGGAAGAGTGTTTCACTGAGCTTGACAGTGAGGCTGAGCATCTGTCATTGCCTGCACATTTACCCGATTTGAACGTTATTGAGACATTCTGGGGTGTTTTGAAGGAGCGAGTCAAGAAGTGTTTTCCTCCACCAGCATCACGTCGTGAACTAGCCACTTTTCTGTAAGAGGAATGGCTTCAAATATCTCTGGCCACTGTAAAGGACTCGTATCGGTCCTTCCCACGACGAATTGCAACTGTATTGGCCTCCAAAGGAGAACCTACACCGTACTAATGAATTGCTGTGTCCTAAACCCACGTGTTTCAGTTTCGTTGTTCACCCTCTGTACATAATCGTTTGAGTCCCGTATGTAGCACGGTTGGTGTGCTAGTCCGACGGCCCTGGCTCTATCCCACCCTGGAATCAGCGCCCCTGAATCACGGATGTGTGGCTGACTATTTATGGCCATCAGAGTCGCTCGTAGTGTTCGTTATACTCGAGAACTAAAATGCATATAACTATAAGTGACACCTACAGGGCATGAAACTCTGCACTGTAAAACATAAGTGGTGCGAATTCACGGAAAATTCCTGAAAATAACGTGTACCCTAGTTGCCGGTATGTGTCGGTCTTTTAACGGAATTTCCGTTTTTAAAAGTGCCCTTTTCTTTAAACTTCCTTTTTTCACAGATATTCTATAGTCAGTAATACCGTTTATTTGAGAAACGTCCGTTTCAAGTTTTTCCGTATTTAGATAGAAATTTCCCAAAATGTAACATGTTGAACATTTCAGTTTCTGCGGGAGAGAATCCTTTTACGACGATGGTGAGAATCGAGCCCAGGCCGTTTGGGTTGAAGCCGCGCATTTTCCCCCTTTAAAGATGTCTTTGAATGAGGGTTAGGGTTCATGTTCTGCGATAGATGGCGCAAAAAGTCCCTCCTTGGGCGTGACTTTTACGTCTTGGGGGAGTGTCCCAGAAGTTAACATCGGCAAATACTGCAGACCTCATCATATTCAGAATGAAAGCGGTTTCTCGTTGGCTTCACAATGAAAAGACGAAATACGCGCTGTTACGTCTTAACCAATGCCATTAATTGGGGTGGAACTCAGTAAGCAGGTGGCGCTCAGTAAGTAGGTGGAGTTGCTATAGCTCACATTCAGAGATTCTCTGCTAATGTACACATTTTGTCTTCAAAAAATGAACGTACAGTAGGATTTAAAATGATTTATGGAAGACAAAATTACAATCTCACTTTTAGTCCCATTCAATGATTTCTATTTCGCCTAGATAATTACAAATATCAGACAGAAATCAGAGGTTTTGTTTTGCCCAAACAGAAACACTGCTAAGTTAACTTATCGCGTCACCTAGAATCAAATTTGAATACTTTTGAGTCAGATAATTTGAATTTAAAAAAAAGATTCTAACAAATTTTTGGCATAATATCTGTGGCATATATTAGCTATGGGACGTTTCTATTTGTGCTAACTAAAAGTTTCCAACACTACAATGTAATAGTCTCCGCGAAAATGTGTACAAAAGAATTTACGTTGCAGATATAGGATAGAATTTCTCTTACACTCATTCAAAGACAGCCTTAATGCGAACGATTTAATAATTTGATTTTCTATTGGAGCTTATTATTTTTTTGAATACGTTTGCAATAATTTTATTTTTTCTGTACGAGGTCTCATTAAAAATGACGTATTTTTTTATCTTGATTTTTCGAAGCAACAGAATGTTTGGAGTTTGAGATCTTTTTTTACGCTTCCCAACCGTAGGTTGAAGAAGCGTATATGCTCCATCTTTGTCTGTCTGTCTGTCCGCACGGTAACTTGCGAAAAAATGGTTCGATTTCGATCAAATTTTAGTATGTGGTAGGGGACAACACTGGGGACGAACCCTGTTGAAAGTCGAAGAAATGGCAAAGGTCAGGACATAGGAGCAGGATCCATTCCATCGCCCTTATGCGTCAGAACTTAAGTAAAAATGCTTCGACTGCGACAAAACTTTATTACGTTGTACTGGAGGTGTATTGAACCGCTTCTGTTGAACATCATCGAAATGAGGTCAAAGGTCATGGCACAGGAGCGAGATTTATTCCACAGCCATTACCCTCATAACTTGACTAAAAAAGCTTCTATTGCGACAAAACTTTAGTATGCTTTTCCGGAGGTACACTCAACTAATTCTGTTTAATATCATCGAAATCGAGCGAGATTTATTCAACAGCCATTATTCTCATAATTTGAGTAACGATATCTGGTATGTTGGAAAGCGTATAGAGTTCGTGAAAGTCGAATGTAACGATGCTATAACGAGAAATACATTGAGGTGGTTTCGTGGACATTTGATTTACATACGAGTATATAGACTAAGTGAAAATAACACACTGGGGGTGGTGTGCCCTCCGAACCTGTAAGGCGTGCGGTAATTCATGGGGGTACAGTGCTGAATTTTGGTTAGCAGTGCTATAAAGTTGAATAAAATACAAAAATGCATGAATACCACAAACTGGGGCGTCACTTCCATTTTCTGGTGTGCATGTATTGCCGTTTTGAATTTCAATTCCGACAGCGGGGAAACTAATTCCAGCAATTAATCACTCACAGTGCCCTAAGTATGGCATTTCCCGATTGGAGGGGGCGGAGCCCCAATTAGTTCTGTTCCTGCATTTATGTGACTTTCGCTAACTACAGGGAAATTTCACCACTGTACATGAGAGTCCTGAAGCTAACATTTCCGGGTCACAAGTTACGTTCGACGCGATAAAAAGCTGGCGAGGTATAGTCTTGAAGTAGCGTCGCTTAATCACTGTGCTGTGCGGTAACGTGTTAGACTCCAGGGGGCCTAACTTCTGTGATCAAAAGAGGCATCACTGAGTCGAAGTCCTAAGCTTCAGGGTGAACAGGGCACACTTTTTGCTTACTATTTCTTTCATTTGGTTTCTGAGTCTTTCATTTGGTTTCTGATTAATAATTCGGTTTCCGAATAAAGTACTCGGTTTATGACTAAAGTATTCGGTTTCCGAATAATGACTCAGTTCACGAATAACGTATTCGGTTTACGACTAAAGTATTTGGTTTCCTAATAACTACTCAGTTCACGAATAACGTATTCGGTTTATGCATACCTTTTGGTCATCGCTATGTACGACTGTCTTACACGACGATGAAGCAACCTTATTAAAGCGTAGGTCTATGCTGGCACATAGATGCTAGCTCAGGTACCTCGCTGCTTCCATGTAGCTGCGATGCTCGCCATGGAGCATTTACCCTGCAGCTGTTCACATCGTTTTTATTATTATAGGAATCACGAGTGTATCTCGTATTGTCAAACAGACTTTACTAGTGTTATAGCAAGTTTTACAGCCACTGCATGTGAAGCCACCAACTAAAGAAGTATTCAAAGAAATCGCTGATATGCTTTACAAGAAATGGAGATTCGCTAACTGTCTAGGTTCTATCAATGGAAAGAACATCCAAATACTTCGCCCTCAATGGTTAGGCTCCACGTTCTTTAATTATAAAAGCTACTTTTCAATAGTTCTGCAGGCCGTCAGTGGTGCACACTGTTAATTTATTTTCAGTGAAGTCGGAGCCTACGGATAACAAGGTGACGGGGGCACTTTTAGAAAGTCTGCCTTGTATGACAGAATGAAAAAGGGTGTGCTTAACATTTCTGAAGATAACTTCCTACCAAGTACTGACTTCCAAAATCCCTTTGTGTTCATAGGTGATGAAGCCTATCCCTTACTGTGACACATGATGAAGACTTATGCTTGGAAAACTCTTGATCAATCCAAGGAGAAGTTCAAAATATAAAAATAAAAGTTCAAATCACAGGAAAACTCCACAAATAGAACTTGCGTCTATAAAAACACAACACGGATTTTAAAGATACGAGAAAGATGACTGCGTAGTTTCACACTCGGTTGGGAAAGTGTGTCAATGAACGGGAACTGTGCCCTTGAAGGAACCAATCACAGCGTAAGTTTGAGGAATCCTGGCGATGGTCGAAGATCGAAAAACTAACCAGTTTGATATCATCGCTGTGGCGATGATCGCAGCGAGCAGCGTAGATAGCATCGCTGCTCCACGACAAATGAGCCTATAAATATTTATGGGTTTGTTTCATCATCGCCTGGCATCCATGTGCACAGCTCGGCCATGTTCCAGCAGCGAGGCTGTAGAATAAACGTACCATTACCCACTGCTTGCTGACCAAGCTCTAACGTGCCGACCGAGCCACTTGGCGTTTGTAAAAGAAAAACGGCCGGTTTCCGGTCTACGACGCTGAGAGATCTGATTTACGTAGACACGGTACGCATGCACCTCTGACGACGGAATGTTAACCACTTTTGGCATAGTGCCTGATCAGCACATCCTGTAAAAATCAAAGTTCTAGCTCGATTCCTTTCAGGTGTTCTGCTTTTTCATGAACATGAGTGTTGCTTGAAGTTACTGTGTCGGACTAAACAAATGAAATAATTTCCACTTTCTGTAAGAGTAGCTAAAATTTTATCTGTAATCGTTATCGCCTATTTTAAGCATTTTTAAGAAACGACAGCATGTTTAACAAACAAACAAAAAATTAAAAAGCTAGTATCGCACGTACGATTGGGATTCATAATGTCTTGAATAGTCATGAGAACCACTTTAAGTTTTTATATGAGCGATAGATGACTTTCATTTAATAGAAATTTGAAATTTCTACTCAGTTTTCATCATAACGGCTTCAGGGCTCTTATCAGGAGAACGTTCACCATATTAAAGTCTGCCGGATATTGCAGGCTTTCGAGAGGAGCCGAGCAGGAAAAATGTGAAAAATAAAAGAGAGAGAAAAAAAGAACGTTTTGTGCAATAGGCAGCTCCCTCGTATACAGGGATAGTCATCGAACTCGGCATCATAACTCAGAATGAGAAGATTCCACAAGGTCATTTGGAACTCGAGAGGAGCACCATTTATCTTGTCTGGAGTATCAAAGCGGATTACATTCTGTCAACGAAGCACGGCGTTTAATACCAATCAGATAAAATGTGATCTCCTTCTTTGATGGTTTCGGTGGGAAAATGTGATCAGATAATAATGATGTGTGACGGCGGGGACAATTTTCCCGCCATTATGGTCATGTCATATGCGCCACTACGCTGTCGAAGCCTTTGTCTTTGCCTCACGTGTGTAAAAACACCCATTAAACTTTTTTTCTTTCCTTAATGTTGGGATTTTAAAGTATCGAAAACAAGAACTACTGACATTGACAAAATTGTTAATTTTATCTTCCTTCCCAAACGCTTCCATTTTATGAAGATATTATTACTTAAGAGACACTTTTCTTATGGTCATGTGGGTCCGTTATTAATGTTTGGCGTGTTTGTGGGTGCGGCCCGTTTGTAGGAACTAAACTAGGAAAAATCATCTTCACGTCGCATACAAATCAGAATTTTCAATGAACTTATAGATTTTCTTGCTCTACTGATTTTTCACTCCATATCAGAAGTATGCACATGTAGATTTTACCGTATTCCCTGTCTAATACACATATGCGTTTTTACATGGCATATTCTGTTTACGTACAGAACTGTATTTATTTGCCACACCATGCCATACGTTTGCATAATACATTGCTACCTATATTAAGAGATAATTCTCCAAGTAGCAGCCTCTTGGTGTAAGCATCCTAATGCACTTTCTTCCAAATATGGGACACTTACTGAAACCCAACATTTCTTTAAAAAGAAATTGTTCAGCTCAAAAATCAGAAAATGCGTAGTCACAACAACCTTTAGTGGCAAGCACTGCTTGAAGGTCAAGTCCTTTAGCAGAAAGCAATGCTTGAAGGTCAAGTCCTTTAACAGCAAGCAATGCTTGAATGGAAGGTCAAGTCCTTTAGCAACAAGCAATGCTTGAATTGAAGGTCAAGTCCTTTAGCAGCAAGCAATGCTTGAATTGAAGGTCAAGTCCTTTAGCAGCAAGCAATGCTTGAATTGAAGGTCAAGTCCTTTAGCAGCAAGCAATGCTTGAATTGAAGGTCAAGTCCTTTAGCAGCTAGCAATGCTTGAATTGAAGGTCAAGTCCTTTAGCAGCAAGCAATGCTTGAATTGAAGGTCAAGTCCTTTAGCAGCAAGCAATGCTTAAATTGAAGGTCAAGTCCTTTAACAGCAAGCAATGCTTGAAGGTCAAGTCCTTTAACAGCAAGCAATGCTTGAATTGAAGGTCAAGTCCTTTAGCAGCAAGCAATGCTTGAATTGAAGGTCAAGTCGTTTAGCTGCAAGCAATGCTTGAATTGAAGGTTAAGTCGTTTAGCTGCAAGCAATGCTTGAATTGAAGGTCAAGTCCTTTAGCAGCAAGCAATGCTTGGATTGAAGGTCAAGTCCTTTAGCAGCAAGCAATGCTTGAATTGAAGGTCAAGTCCTTTAGCAGCAAGCAATGCTTGAATTGAAGGTCAAGTCGTTTAGCATCACGCCGGGCTTAGTAACAAGGGCTGGCTCATCGCGTTGTGTTTCTGGTCGTTGAAGTGGTCCTCGCCTATGCCGCTCAGTGACGTCACGGAGATGCATGTCAGTACGCGACGTAAAGCACTCGGTGGATGCTGTTATCCAACGTTTGTTGCATTCGCATTAGTTATATGCTGTTTATTAGGTTGTATTTCTGACATCGAATTTTTTTTATTTAATTTCTTTAGTACATCGTTTTCGTACAACGGTTTCTTTCGTTGTTGCTACGTGCTGAAATACTTGCGGGAATATGAAAGAGCGAAACATAAGTTTTCACTGTTTCCCTAGAAACGATCCAGTGGTTACAAAAAACTGGGTTAACAGGTGTTGCAGAGCAGATTCTTTTAATTTGAAAAATCCCAGGATTTGCAGTGAGCACTTTTTAAATAGCAAGTACGAAGACGATATAATGAATCGCCTGTTTTGTTAACCAATGAAAAATATATTAAAATCGTCGGCAATACCAACAGTCAATTTATCGAAATCAAACGCTGAAAATTTAACTGCAAGTGGTGAAAGACAAAGAAGGAGAAAAATACTGCATGATGGTTTTGATAGACTTAAAAATCTTAGTCCCAAAAAACGGTCTTTTGCAGAAAATGTGACCCCAATTTAACCTGCAGCAGATTAAGAGACAATTTTCTGCGTGAAATGTGATATGTTTAAAAAAAAAAAAATAAAAAAAAATGTCTTTTAAAATTTTTTTAAATGACAAATTGTCAACAACGGGAAAAGAGCTAAACTTTCTAAAAACAGGAAAAAAAAAGAATATTTTAAAGAGCTTTTCTAGCAAAGCCAGAAGATGAAATCGTTCGCGCCGGCTTTTATTGAAACAAATCAGAGAACTGAAAATTCAGGTAAAAAACAAAATACGAAAAATCAAAAATTGAAAAAAAAATGACAAATGCTTTCGAAACATACATACAAAAACACAAGTAACCTCTCTTGTAGAGGATAAAAGTCGAATTAAATGGACACCTGAATATCCGAAATTTTTCGCAAAAATTACAGTAGCCGAGGTTTTGTTATTAACAAAAAAACATTATTTTCTCGTTTGATGGACGTAATACACATATATATAAAAGGGGAACAATCAATTATATATTCTGTTTCACTCCTTTTGTTTCTTTAAATCATTTGACCATTTTGTTTCATATTCGGCAGCTCAGTAGTTGTATTTATCATCAGAGTTTCCCGCACAGAGTACAGCAAACGCGATTCCTAACACTCAGCGATGCATCCCAGCTACGTAACCACCCACAACGTCCGGGGATAACTGAAATCTGCCATATGAGCCAGCCCTTGTATTTAGACCCCTGGCATCACGCACTACTTGAAGGTCAAGTCCTTTAGCATCACGCACTGCTTGAAGGTCAAATCCTTTAGAAGCAAGCAATGCTTGAAGGTCCAGTGCTTTAGCACAAGCACCGCTTGAAGGTCAAGTCCTGTCTCACAAGCACTGTTTGAAGGTCAAGTCATTTCTCAAAAGCACTGTTTAAAGGTCAAGTCATTTCTCAAAAGCACTGTTT
This sequence comes from Macrothele yani, assembly GCA_039090855.1. Classification (NCBI taxonomy): domain Eukaryota; kingdom Metazoa; phylum Arthropoda; class Arachnida; order Araneae; family Macrothelidae; genus Macrothele; species Macrothele yani. The sequence goes on from CM076989.1 coordinate 122,325,349, forward strand.
AAAGGTCAAGTCCTTCATCAGCAAGCACTGCTTGAAGGACAAGTCCTTCAGCACAAGCACTGCTTGAAGGACAAGTCCTTCAGCACAAGCATTGCTTGATGGTCAAGTCCTTTAACAGTAAGCACTGATTGAAAGTCAAATTTGTGATTAGGTAACACCGGACCGAGACCCATGTCTGTCACTCCTTCTCAAAGCATGGTGGGGATTACGGTACTCTTAGACTAATGACAATGAACCTGCAGTAAGAAAGCAGGTTGAGAGACTAAAGACAGAATAATAAGACTGTCAGTTAGAAAAACAGGTGTTAAAAATATTTTCGGGTAGAAGTTCCTGTTGGACTGGTAATGCAGAGACATGTAGTCTTTCAGACTTAGGAAGTTAGGTGTAGCATACAAAAGGAGTACGTAGTTGCATATCTTTTTTCATTTTCAAGCAATGGATGTATTTCAAAGTTAACTTAAGAAAAAAAGTACTATCAGTTTGCGTTCCGGACACACTAACAGCAACAGAACCACGAAACGTTGTAGGCATGTACGGTCATGGCCGAAGTTTTGCACCTCGTCGCCCTTTTGTTTGAATTTTGATTTATTTTACAAGAAATTAAAATTTTAAATTCCACAAAATTCTTTATTTCGCGATGGGGTTCATTTAAAAAAACCCGGATATATGGCAAACTATAAATCATAGCGCATTGCAAGTTTTGCAGCTTAAACTGACAACTACCATCCCTCTTTTAAAAAAGAAAATAAAAAAAAATCATTTTCGGATTTTTAAGCATTTTTTAAAGACGCAAAGGAAAGGAAAGAACTGCGTGCTCTGTCGTCAGCGGTAACCACACAGGAAATTTCTGGTCTCGGATCTGCTGCCATGGTGATGCAGCTTTTTTTAACGCTCTTTTCTCACTGGGTGAAAGGACAGGCTACAATCAAACTGGTAATGATGCAATGCTTAAGGACATAGCGACGCTTCTAAAGTTCGGCGTTTTCCACCAGCGTACGTGAATACCTACGTAAATATAGGCTTTCGCCACGCGCTTACCTAGTTCGCAGAGCAAAAGAAATTGAACAATAGGGAGAACATTTTCATTTCGTCAGATGGAATCACCGGAAAGAGACGGTCGAACGCACTGATCGATAATTCGGACGAAATAATGTTTACAAAGCTGTGACATTTTTGCTGTGTTTGTTTAACCATGCCTCTTCTAAGGAAAAAACAATTAGTGGGTAAAAATAATGAAAAAAATAAATTTTTTATAAAAAAAAAGGATTTGCAAACGTGAAGAAGATAAGCTAGAACAGCCACGTACTGCTAATAGGACCGAAAATATGTCAGAACATTGATTAATGATTTAAAAATTACTCTACATATCTTATATTATCCTGTCATTATTGACAGGCTTTCACCTAGTATGACAAAATAAAAACATAAATGTTGCCTAAGTATTGTATTGGGTCCCATTTTAAGTGACATCCCAACAGACGACATCTTAGAATGCATACCCCGGCAAAACCCGGATAAAATTTAGCTAGTATCTAAATACACACAGCTTAAGTAACCACAAAAACCAAAAGAAATAGTTGCATGTAACTTTAGTCAAGAGCTTCTTTCTCCAAAAATAGAAAGGACGATGCTTCCAGATTCAGTAAACCAATAAAATAGAAATAAAGGAAATCATAGAATGCAAAATAAAGGGACCAAGGGAGCAGAGAAATTGGAAAACCACTAAGACGAAAAAAAAAAAGTGAAGCAAGAGGGAGATTGGAAGCAATCTTGAACCGAAAACAAATATTAAAGATTGATGAGAAATCTTTCGAATGATGTAAAAAAAATGGGAAGCAATAAAATTAGCAAGTGAAATCTGAAACTTTATTGTTTCCTTCACTTTCTCTCAGACCAAAGATGAACTTCTTAAAAGGAAAAAAAATGGAAATCAAGAAAAATGGCTGGTAAAATTCAGGCAGACAATATTTTTTGGCGAAATAATGTAAAACGAAGTGCTCCAGCCGTATCGTTAATCCATAGTTTTCTCTGAAGTACGCTCAACTTAATTTAGTGATATGCCGTCTTTTCATGGGGCGAGAAGAAGCCGATAAGAAAAACCGTAAATGTTTAATGTAATTCGATCCAGTTAATAAATAAATACATTTTATTTTTCACTCGTAAGTTTAATTTAATTTTTGAAATCATCCAGCTGTATCTTGATGAAAGAGGTTTACTCCGCAGCAAGACTTCTTTAATAAAACTTGATCATTTCATAAGAAAATGAATTTTGATGTAAATGGAATGATGTAACTATGCCGCATAGACCGTGAGGAAAACACTACGGTAGATTAAATCAGATACATGGTTCCTGAAAGACTGAAAACTATGACGACCCTCTCGAGTTATCAGGTACTTCCGTAAAAACTACTAGGAGAGGACAACTATTTAAAATTTTTAAAATTTCTTCCGTGCATAAGAGAAAGTCTTTTGAGGAAGTGTCTCAACTTGCGGTATCCACAAAGAAGCTGACATTTATAGAAAAGTTCATGGAAAACCTATACGCCGATTGATCACCGAATTACAACCACCTCTATTCTTAGTGGATGCGGCCCGTTGTTCACGTAATTTCCAAGAGGGCGTGATAATTCGACCGCTGTAGAATATACACAGACGAGTCACATTATTGTGGCCACCTCCTTCTTTTGACGTCAACAGCGCGTAGCCAATGAAAGAAGGCACGTGTCGTAAGCTAGCGTGAAGGGTATATAATATGTGCTGTAGGCATTTTGAAAACATATCTCTCGTTGCTGTCATGGGTAAAAGGAGCGATTGATCAGATTTGTAAAAAGGGATGATTATCGGCTTTCGGGATAATGGTGGCAGTGTTTGTGAAGCAGTGCAGTTTGCGAACTATTCGCGTGCTGCTATGGTTAAAGTGCACCGTGATTGGAGAAATGGCACCAATGCCAATAAGCGACGTGCAAACTGCGGTGCACCACGTGCGATGGATGTGAAAGGTGAACGATGGCCTCGAAGGTGCGTGAGGGCCGATGGCACGCTACAGTGCAGCAACTCACTACTGGAAGTGTGCCTAAAATGACAGTTCAGCAAATCCTGCTGCGTATGGGGTCCGATGCAGACGGATGGTCACTGCACCTATGCTAACGAAAGTGTTTCGTCAGAAAAGGCTTACGTTTCAAGGAAGTATCGGAATGGGATACCCGCTGATTGGCAACCGATGAGCCACGTTTTCTGCTTCATCGAACGGATGGACGTTGGCGTATAAGGCGCGCAACATCGGAGAACAAACATGCTTCAACCATTGCTGGAAGAACACAAGCTGGTGTGTGCAGCGTTATGGTCCGGTGTATGTTTTCGTGGCATTCTCTGGGTCCAATCATACCTGTGGAAGACACTATGGACCGAATTCGTTATGAATCCATCCTTACAGACCACGTACAGCCATACATGCTGTTTGCCTTCCCTTTGGGTGGATGGGATCTTCCAGCAGGACAGTGCGAGGAGTCATACAGCTAGAAATGTCCTAGCGTGGTTGGAAGAGCACGATGAAGATTCAAAGTACTTCCCTGTCCCCCTAATTTCCCAGACTTAATCCCAACTGAGCATTTGTGGGACCATTTCGATTTTGTTACTCGCTGTATGGATCCTCCACCACGCAGATGTCAGATGCACTTCAGTTGGCATGGCTCCACATACCTGTGAACACCTTCCAGCACCTTATTGAGTCCCTCCCAGCCCGTCTAGCTACTGTCCGCGCAGCACACGGCGGTTACTCTGGATATTAGCTGTTGGTCATAATAATATGACTTGTACGAGTATAAGGTGTGAATGGATCAGTATGTAATAAACTTCGGAACATGGTGTATAAACGTAAGGATTTATCGGACTTTGAGCAAAGACAGCTTATGGGAGCTTCAAGAGCGGGTTCCTCGATTTCCCAAACGGTTGAACTGGTGTGGCGTTCGCGAGTCATCGTAGTAAAAGTATATCAGAACTTGCGTGAAAATGGTCAAACAACGACCCGGAGGCAAGAACTGCACAAGACAGTTTGAGTGGTCAGTCGACCCGTACAGGTCAACAGACGCAGTACTGTTCAGCAGTTGACGGCCCAGTACAACTGGTCAACCCGGAAAAGTATCTGTCATGACCATGCGTGACACGCTCGAACGTATGGGCTATAACAGCAGTTGAACCTGACGACATCGTCTCCTAATCATGGTTAATCGGCGCCCAAGACTCGCCTGGGGATAAGATCATGCAAGGTGGACATCGGGTGACTGGAAATAAGTGTGCTGGTCGGGCGAATGGCGACGGTGTCTTCCAAGATGAAATTGTGACAAGCCACAGGTCCAATGTTGTGCAGGAATGGCTTGAGGAACACAGTTCAGACTTTCAGCATATCCATTAGCCTCTGAGCTCCCCAATATCAATCCCGTAGAGCATTTGTGGGACACTATGGTAAGGCATATCAGGCGTCTGGATACACCAATCACCTCCATACTTTTGGATACACCGATCACCTCCATACTTTTGGATACATTGATCCCCTCCATACTTTTGGATACACCGATCAGCTCAATACTTTTGGATACACCTATCACCTCCATATTTTTGGATGCACCGATCACCTCCATACTTTTGGATACATTGATCCCCTCCATACTTTTGGATACACCGATCAGCTCAATACTTTTGGATACACCTATCACCTCCATATTTTTGGATGCACCGATCACCTCCATACTTTTGGATACACCGATCACCTCCATACTTTTGGATACACCAATCAGTTCCATATTTTTGGGTACACTGATCACCTCCATAATTTTGGACACATCGATCACCTCCATACTTTTGGATACACCGATCACCTCCATAGTTTTGGTTACACCGATCACCTCCAAGCTTTTGGATACACCGATCACCTCCATACTTTTGGATACACTGATCACCTCCATACTTTTGGATACACCGATCACCTTCATACTTTTGGATACACCGTTCACCTCCATACTTTTGTATACATCGATCACCTTCATACCTGCATTGAAGGCCACATTTCAGCATGGTTTAGCCATACCTCCCAAATGCTCCCGGTATCTTATTGAATCGATGCCACGTCGGATAGCTGTGGTATTGAGTGCGAAAGATGGACCTACGAAGGTTTAGGATGGTGGTCATAAATAATATTGACAGATCAGCCCAACTGCGATTTTTATTTTACTGTGCAAATTGTTACTGTCATCCATAGGAATATTCTGCTCTCAAAAAATTGTAAATCATTAGTTGTTCTTTTAATGCCACAAATTTTACGCGAGTTTATATCTTTTGATTCCTAGAAGCAAAGCTTCTGTAAGAAATATGACTACAAATAAAGATTTGCACCAGTAGGCATGAAATTGCTAATCGTGATATTGCTTTGTGTGAGATGCTCTGTTTTCCGCAATAACTTTTCGAATTTTTGATAAAAAGCTTTTGCATGCATTTTCTATTTTTGTTGAAAAATTTAATTTTGCATAGTCGCGACACTATAATTAATATTTTCGTTGATTTTCCGTTTTCATATATTTATTTTGCATGAGATACCGTTCAATATGATAAACGTTTGCGCATAATTTCTGTTTTCGTATGAAAAAAAAATATTTTGCATCGGATACCGTTCACTATGAAAAATATTAACGTTCATTTTCTGTTTCATTTTGAAGCAAAATTGTTTCATTATTTTAGTGAATGGTGACAACACCACGCCAGGTTTCGGCCGTTCTGCAGGCGAAATGAGGGACCACCTCGCATTAGGTAAGTAGTCGCAATTCAGTATGGGCTAACACCTCAGCAGACGTAGTAAACACAGATAAAAGTAAGCAGCGTAGTCAGTCAGACTTCATATTGCACATTCCCAATATTAGTATTAGTTACATGACTTGACTGACTTCCACTCAGGGCCCAAAAGTTGAAAAATCCATGGGAGTTCAGATTCAGCACGGAAAAAATAATGAGAAGCAACTAAAAATTTACATTTTTAGTTGCTAAAAATGTAAATTGGAAAAGTCAATAGGAAAATAAGGTTAAAATGCAATATGCATCACAACAAGAAAAATATGTTACTTTGATCCACCCCATACGCTATTCGGTAACTTCATAGCAAGATAACCACAAAAAAGAAAAGATATAACATCAATACTTACATATCCAATCAAACAACCTCCAGAAAGGGGGTAATCGTTTCATTTTGAAGGTTAGATGCACGGTACTTCCTAATCCAGCTGCGATATATTCCGGTTAATTGGGAAACATCGAGACTAGAACATTTTGGCCCAATAAAGCTGCTGACCCAGTTATACGAAGCTGTATCCCAAAGAGCTAGTTTGGGATGTTCTTCAAGAATTGTCCCAAATAAACGTCTGCACCAATTAACCCGTGACCTAATTAACCGGAATCTTCTATAACTTAAAAAACTGACATGTTCACAGATACAACAGACATCGTCTGCTCGTTTGAAACATTACGTCCTGTTTTGTAGGACGTAACCGTATAGCAGTCAATTTTAGCTGACAAGTACGAATATAACTTTGACATGTGTGCTACGCTTTTTTCCGTGTAATTCGAATTTTTTGATAATTCCATGTGTTTAAGAGTTCCGAGAAATCTCACTCTGAAGGTTAGGTCAAGGATGAAAGATGGAAAGGACCAGTTAGGCGCTGGTTGTGTATTCAATGTCAATGTCTTCATCGGGAGCTGAGTTCAACCGCATTTCGGGTTACTTTGAATATCAGGCCAAAAGAAGGGTTTCAGTTAAGGCATAAACTGTTTCTGCTTACGAACATTATTTCGTACCTAAATTTTATTTTAAAAACATAAATTTAAATACGGAATTATTAGTGTCGGCTAGTTGCTATTTTTTTTTCCAAATATTATGCAACCATTTGCTATTTCCTTTCATGCAGCCCTTCCCGTGAATCGTAGCTGTTTAAATATACGGCAGTCGATGCGCTAACATACAGTTTCTTCTAGGCAAATGTCAATCTTCCTTCCCTAGCTGCATCGTAATGCGATAGAAGGGATTCTGGCGGCCGACAAACAGCGGTGTAACTATTGTGAAAACACAAATTTTTCCGGTGAAGGCCATTAAGCCTCGTTGCCTTCTGCTCCGGATCCGAATGCTTTCCCAATTGAGCTACACCGACGGAATTCGTCGCTGCAACTTTGCCGTCTTGACATGTGCTTCACCTTTATAAGGCGTGACATACAGTATATCCTCTCTTTGAGAAAGGGCTGAGAAGGAATCATTTGTTTCTGGGTCAGCCAACAAACCATGCTTGCAGTACGACGCTAAAGAAGAAGGAGTTATCATTCGTTCTAAACGATGTTGGAAGAAGAATCAGATATTTTTGAAGTGTTGAATGAATTCTCACAAATTCAGACGATGGTTGGAATGAACATCATATATTTCTTCTGCCGGTGACGATTACAACCCGCAGCCTTATGCCGGTGACGACTAGAATCCGCATCCTTCTGCTGGTGACGACTAGAGCTCGCATCCTTCTACCGGTGACGACTAGAACCCACATCCTTCTGCCGGTGACGACTAGAACATACATCCTTCTGCCGATGATGATTAGAACCCGCAGCCTTCTGCCGGTGACGACTAGAACCCACATCATTCTCCCTGTGACGACTAGAACCGACATCCTTCTGCCAGTGACGACTAGAAACGACTAGAACCGACATCCTTCTGCCGGTGACGACTAGAACCCACATCCTTCTGCCGGTGACGACTAGAACCCACATCCTTCTGCCGGTGACGACTAGAACCCACATCCTTCTGCCGGTGATGACTAGGACCCACATCCTTCTGCCGGTGATGACTAGAACCCACATCCTTCTGCCGGTGACGACTAGAACCGACATCCTTCTGCCGGTGACGACTAGAACCGTCATCCTTCTGCCAGTGACGACTAGAACCCACATCCTTCTGCCGGTGACGACTAGAACTCACATCCTTCTGCCGGTGACGACTAGAACCCACATCCTTCTGCCGATGATGATTAGAACCCGCAGCCTTCTGCCGGTGACGACTAGAACCCACATCATTCTCCCGATGATGACTAGAACCGACATCCTTCTGCCGGTGATGACTAGAACCCACATCCTTCTGCCGGTGACGACTAGAACCGACATCCTTCTGCCGGTGACGACTAGAAACGACTAGAACCGACAGCCTTCTGCCGGTGACGACTAGAACCCACATCCTTCTGCCGGTGACGACTAGAACCCACATCCTTCTGCCGGTGACGACTAGAACCGACATCCTTCTGCCGGTGATGACTAGGACCCACATCCTTCTGCCGGTGATGACTAGAAGCCACATCCTTCTGTCGGTGACGACTAGAACCAACATCCTTCTGCCGGTGACGACTAGAACCGTCATCCTTCTGCCGGTGACGACTAGAACCCACATCCTTCTGCCGGTGACGACTAGAACCCACATCCTTCTGCCGGTGACGACTAGAACCCACATCCTTCTGCCGGTGACGACTAGAACCAACATCCTTCTGCTGGTGACGACTAGAAACCACATCCTACTGCTCCGGCGCCAAATTCTTTCGCAATTTACCTACACTGATGGAATTTGTCGCTGTAACACTATACCACGGGGATTAAGGCAAATACTATCCAACACTTACCAACCAACATTGCCGGCGCGTATTGTTATGTCACCGCACCGCAAATATCTTCATAACTGGAAACGTTGCCCTAAATCATGTTTACAAATACTTAGAAATTGACAGAGAAACTTACGAAGCAATTGATATCGACCTCTACAGTGAATAAAACATATCAAGCGAGGCACACATCCAAGGAGAAATTAATAGGAGTACGAAATTTACTGTAGTGCATTCAGAAGAAACAGTATAATGTTCGAGAAAAATTCGACAATGCACCTTAAAAGAAAGATTATAACGTACAATTTTATCCGCACCGGGCATCGAAGCCAATGATTCCCTTCACCTCGCAGTAAGTCGCTGTCCAAAGTAAGCTACGCTGAAATATGCTCTCACTGCTATCTGCTTTTATCTCATTTGCGTCCGGCTGTACATGCACGTCAAATCTCTCCCCTCCCAAAAGAGGAGCCGGGGGCATGGCCCACGGGTTAGCCGGGACCATGTGTGGCTGTAGGCAGTCATCCCATGAAGAACGTGCATTTGAGATATCCCAGACAATTTGGTGGGGGGAACGTAACATCACACTGATTTATTTTTTCGAAGCACTGAAGAAGGGATTATCCTTTTTCCTGTCTCGACGTGTGGAAAGAACATCACATCATTGCGAGAAACTTAACAGCCGGCTCATCCTGGAAGTTCGGGCGCCAATATAACGTACCAGTTTGTCCGCGCCGGGCATCATATCCGGGTCCCCTCAATCCGGAGTAAGTTGCTCTCCAACTGATCTACGCCGACATGTGCTCTCACTGCTATCTGCCTTTATCTCATGTGCGTCCTGCGGGGCAGGCACGCCACATCTCAAAAGAGGACCGGCCTTATTTATGCCAAACCAAAATACTTCCAAGAATTCTGCCCTAAATTGATGATAAGAGCCCACTGGGTTCATCCGACGCCACTGTCTGTACCAGACCTTTTAAACATGTGCCAGCAATAGGCACTTGGCATTCCTCTGGAACGTTATATAAAATGGTCGAGATCTACAAGAAACCTAAGCGATCCGCCGTTTTCCCTGAATACAATGGAACCCGCATGGGGTACATAATAAGTAAGAATTTTGCTCCTTACTGTGAGTGCGTGGGGTGAATTACTCTTGAGGAAGTGCAGTTGAAGTACGCGGAACATGACTTTCATACCTTGCGTATTCACTAACCGATAAATCTGAACCGCAGGCCTCTTACAGTGCTACAGGAGAATTATGAGGTACAGTATAACGCTGAGTACGAGTATTTGCCAGGAATATTATTATGCACAACATAATGTCTAGGATGGTCAAAGAGACCGAGAGGATAAGGAATATTTGCCATTTCTGACTTCTTTGATGAATCTGTTCGAGGGAGTTTGGGCTCCAATATAACGTAACCCTTTCTGGTGTGCGAGATTGGTGTTACACTATGTCTAAAACCATGATTAAGGAAATGTTGAACTAAATGAAAATACGATGCAATAGATGCACGAAAGGGCTCTAATTTCAGGTTTTACGGACAGATGAAAGCTATACAGAAGCCAAACTTACAATAACCTTTTATTGGTCCAGCAACGAATGATGACATCCACAATTCAGCACTGCCAGTACTACACTTCATGTATATTCTAGCTTAATAAACATCGAACATCTCCACACAAAAAAAACACACATACCCTAAGCATCAAACAGACATCATCGCTCTTTCCACGTTTTTAAGTTAGTCACGGAAAAATTCTCATTGGCCACAACCGGGAATCGAACCCAGGGTCTTCCAGTTACGCGCCGGATATGCTTCCATTGCACAACAGCGGCCTCGAATTCCTCCAGACTCTCATACACTAACTGGCAAACTACTTGGCAGGCTGCTTAATGGAGCGCCGCACAATACAGTGGAAGCATATTCGGCGCGTAACTGGAAGACCCTGGGCTCGATCCCCGGTGACGGCCAATGATAATTTTTCCGTGACTCACTTATAAACGTGAAAAAAGCGATGACTTCTGTTGGATGTTCCTGGTCCACGTCAAATGGCTTTATTTATTACTCTAAGCAACTGCTGCGTCATCATTTTTATCTAATGTTCTTATCACATTCATACGTCACTCTCTCTGACCTCAAAAGTATTGCCAACTTCATTTATGTGAGAGAGAAGATATCACGTTAAGTTTGGAAAGTGCAAAAGAGAACAAACTCAAATTTACATAGGAAAAATAACTAAAAATGAAAGTTTTATTAGAATATACGTAAAAAGGTGCTTAATCAATGAATCCTTCTGTTTCTTGATGATATATCAAAGATACGGCCCTTAACTAGAAAAATCCTACAGAGACTGGGATACAACTCAGACAAGCATGGAAATATAGTTTGTGTTATCAAGAAAGAGAGGAAACAGAACTCGTGGATCAGGAAAGTGTCATCATGATCAAAGTAAAATCGTTCAAATGTCAATGGACTAGACATATTGGCAGAAAAACTGATGTGCGTTGGACAGCTGAAATGTTAGACTGGATACCAAGGAACACAAGGAGACTTCGAAGACGGAAGCGTGGGAGATGTGTGGATGAAATTGGAATGCATGCCGGAATGATGAAAGGGGGATTGCTCAAAACACAGCTGTAGAGAGACTTGGGAAGACCTTCATCCAGATGTGGTTCCATAATGGATGATGATGATGATGATGATGACCTTCTCCCCAAAACCCAAAGGATAAGTACTAAGTAAAAATTGTGAAGCTATACTAGTAATAAGAATATATAAATAAACGTTTCCAGGTTTTCGCACATCAAAGAAATGGCTTTTCGAAGACAGATAGAGAGGTTGCAGTTTCTACCTTTTTTCACTGAAAAAGGCATCTAGGTGATGTACGAAATCTTGGAAACGTTTATTTATATACTAGCTCATAGCCCGTGCCATGCACGGGTGAAAAAGCTGTGACTGAAATATTTATAACACGAATCGACTTCCTGCTCTTCGTGGGCAGCATCGTAGTGCTGATTTTGAACTGGTCTTTACGTGATACTAGGAGCCCAATTCCTTTTTATGAAATAAATAATACCTACGTAACAAAACAAACGTCGCATACAGTTGTTCGAGCACGTGCGTGTTGCCACGGATAAAGTCGTTTGTCTTACTAACTTTATTTTACTTTCCGGTATTTCTCCTTAATTTTACGTATCGTGCGATATCGGTGAGCCTAGTTCCGATTTGGGCCTCCGGATAAAAGCAGATGGCGCTGCAAGTACTGAATGACGTCACAGCGTCAAGGACAGACGTAGCCTATCATATAGGTTTTACTCTTATGCCAGTAAAGTGGATTACTAGTGTAGTTTTACTATATTCTATGTAGTTGGTGTATAGTTTCTTGTTATTAATTTGAGAAATACTAATTTTCAATTTAACTGCTTTCCTTCTCAAGACCGTTTTTTCTTTACCTGGTCAAAACTATTTAGCAACAACATATGATTTATCGATAAATGTTTTTTGACTACTAAATGTTTTGCATCATAATTTCTTTTTTATCAAAGGACGTGCTCATTACATTCGAAAATTCCTCAGATCACTTGTTTAAATGCATCACGTGTATTTAGAATCAGTGTAGCTGAGAAAATGTGCTTACGTATTTGCTCGAGTTTCGCATGCTCAAATATTAAAACTACTTCTATTTAAAGGTAACTGAAGAAGCTAATAATATTAGCGTATAAACTTTCCTCTCGTTGTGCTTATTTCTGTTCTCTGTTTTTTTACTTGCCCGCATTAAATTACATTTCTTTGTAAAGCAAACATCAAATTCTAATCTATACAAAAACGGCGATGAAAACAAATGTAAAACATTCTGCACAAATTACACTCATGTGAACTGAATTTTTCACAAGAAAGGAAAGAAATTTAACTACACAGACACGGCTGCAGTTAATTTCAAAGCACTCTTGTTAATTGTGTAAAACATTGGAGCTTTTTTTTCCAAATTTTCCTAATACGTTTAGCGTCTATTTCAACAGATTGCTTCATCTTCATTTCCATTCAATCTTTCACCTTTTTTGCTTTTGTTATATTCTAATTCTAAAAATTTGCGTTTATGATGCAAAGAATTTATTGAATAATAAATATTTGCGTTTAATCATTGTATCATTATTTTTCTTGTCACTGATATGTTTTAAGATTTCTTCCATTATTTCTCAAAGTGAAAGTAAACGTGTTTTGTTGGTGAATATCATCATCACCTGAAGTTCAATTACTCCTTTTCGAGTTCAAAATTTAAAGAACATTTATGACTTCTAAGAAAAATAAAATATTGTAGAAACGTTTAGTACGAATCATGCTCCTAAAGATATTTTTATATTGAATGGAACTTTTTTATGAATCATACTCATGAAGATATTTTTATATAGGTTTTTAAGAAAATCTCTCAATTGTGAATATATTTCAAATACGTAGAGATAATGTAAATAGACGATGTCATCGCTCTGGCCACGTTATTTTATAAACAACGCATAGTAACTGAGAAAACGTTCTTCTGACACCGATGGAATGGAACTCCATATATCTCGGTAACTAGCATCTCGGCTAGTTATCGAGAGATCTAGCCAAATACTGACTGATAAACGGCACACAGCGCTGTGAATTGTTGGCCCCGAAGCGTAAAGCGAATGCACTTGGCCAGTTATCGAGCGATCTTGTGTTCGATCCCAGCGGTGTCGGAAGAACAATTTTTCAGTTGCTATGCGTTGTTTATAAAATAACGTGGACAGAGCGATGACATGCTCTATTTAGAACCCTCAATCGATTGGATATGATACGCTGTTTATACAGAAAAAGCAGTAATTTCTCGCCACTTTCCAACCGGAGAAATAATAACACAGATGACAACTAATTATCCGTAGTAATTAGAATGATTTCTCACTGAAAAAAAATGCGTAATATTATTATCATGATTAAGCAATGTCCATCCACTTCTGCAGGAAAGTGTCTTCTACAACTCCCGGTCATGAACAGTTCTCTTGAATGTCACTCAGGCATGAGAAATTATCTCCCATGTCACTCTGGCATGAACAATTATCTTCCATTTCTCTCCGGCATGAGCAGTGCTCTACTATGCCACTCAGATATGAGGAATTATCTTGTATTACACTCCGACATGAACAATTCCATGTTACTTCGGCATGAGCAATTATCTTCCATGTCACTCAGGCCTGAACAATTATCTTCCATTACACTCTGGCATGAACAATTGTTTTCCATGTCACTCCGGCCCTAGCAGCTATCTTTCGTGTCACTCCGGCACGAGCAATTCTCTACCATGTAACTCAGACATGAGCGTCTTCCACGTCACTCCAGCATGAACAATTCTCTTCCATGTCACTCAGGCATGAGCAATTATTTTCCATTTACTCAGGAATGAGCAATTTTCTTCCGTGTCACTCCGGGATGAGTAATTCTTTTTCATGTCACTCCGGCACGAGCAATTGTCTTCCATGTCACTCCTGCATAGGAAATTCTCTTCCATATGACTCAGGCATGAGCAATTCTCTTCCGTGTCACACCGGCATGAGCAATTCATTTCCATGTCCGTCCGAGATGAGCAATTATCTTCCATTACACTCCGGCATGACAATTGTCTTCATGTCACTCCAGCATAAGAAATTCTCTTTCATATCAGTCAGGCATGAGCAATTCTTTTCTATGTCACTCAAGCATGAGCAATTGCTTTACATGTCACACCGGCATGAACAATTCTCTTCTATGTCACTCAGGCATGATAAATGTTCTTCTATGTCACTTTTGCATGAGCAGTTACCTTTCATTACACTCCCTCATGAGCAATAGTCTTCCATGTCACTCCGGCATGAGCATTAAGCAGTTCTCTTCCATGTCGCTCTGGCATTAAAAATTATCTTCAGTGACACTCGGACTCAAGCAATTATCTTCCATGTCACTCTGGCATGAGCATTTTTTTCCATGTTCCTCCAGCAACTTTGTAAAAACGCAGAACCTTTCGAGATGAACCGGAAAGCGCCATGTAAGAAGACATTGATTTACAATCCCAATACGATATTGTCTACTTGGTTTAGCATTAAATTTTCTTAATTCCAGCAAAGTAAATGCAATGCGTTTACATAATGTTTGAGTGGTGGTTACTTCAGATGTGCAAGTGACAACAACGTTATCTTATGTACAGAGCTCAAAAAAAAATGAGCCCCCATTTTAAATTTGGAACCGTTTGCCGCATGCAAACAAATAAGGTACCGTGGGAAAGTACTTCAAGGAAATTATCACGTGATACGAAGAAACATGCTGATTAGCTCTCTTTCTCCGAATATTTCTATATAAGGTGTATGCTACTTTATGCGCATTCTATTTAAAACGTGGAAAAGAACCTAAATCTTAAATCGCCCAAATCTGATAACTGATAGCCAAAGATATTAGCAAACAAAGTTAGAGGCATCACCCATATATCTACATCTGGGAAAACACCTGTAATATTTTCTTCTCCTCAAGAAGAGCGATAATGCTGGAAAGTCTGCATCTTGCCTGAAACCACGACAAATTAAATACAGAGTATAGATGAGCAAAGGCCCTGACCATGATCTTTACAATAACCAGGGCACAGCAAACCCAGTGACGGGCTTCATTAATTCTTGCCGTTTCCGTTATGACAAATTCATTTATTCGTGATAATGACTTGAATTAGTGTTAGAATTAATGGTATGTATTTTTCTAACAATGAAAAACCCGAATCCCTGCAAGCTGAAATTTGTTTTGAATATTTTTGTTTCCAATCATCACATTTTCTCGAGACACTGCGTATTAGCGTAACACTGGAAGGTTGTTTCATAAAAATAAATTTGAAGTGGAACCACGAAATCTGATTTTTTCGAATTAAATCAGGTTCCAGAAGATCAACAAAATATAATATTTAAGTACTGTAGATAAATCTAAACACAAAACGAATCTCGTCATGTAGTTTGCAGAAGAAACCTCGTAAATAAACAAAATAGGAAGATAAAAATTGTTGGGTCTACAACTAAAGATATTCATGATGATTATAAGAATGATTTTTTTAGGGGAAGGATTGCAAGATTACCTGCGTGGCTAGTCACCATAGGTAATGTTCCCAGTGTTCCTATGTTAGTTGCTGTAGTTACATTAATTTGCTGTCGCCAATGATGTTTTCATGTGTCAATTCCCGGTAAAACAGCGGTTTTTAAGCACGTCTTTTGTAAAAAAAGATATTGCTTATGTTATCGGTTTGTCCGTCCGTCTGTGGACACCATATCTCTGCAACTATCAGTCCGATTTGAAAAATTCGTCTCGCATTAGGAAGCTCATACATAAGATTCTTACACGAAATTCCGCTTTTTTTTTGTCATCATTTGGGTCGTTTACGACATCGATGCAAAACTGAAGAAATATTTTGAGAGGATCAGTCGGAGGGAGAGTGTCATCTGGGGACGGTATTGGGTATTTTACAACTACCAAAAACGGTTAAACCGGGTGCTGATTTGGCCTGTAAGCGTTATTTTTTCTGGCTATGTTATTTCTTTTTAATATTGTTTAATATCATTTTCTTGCATAAGTGTTTTTATTTCAGCTTGAAGCCCCAGGCAACAATGTCCGAAAATGCAAGTTAGACGACTTAAAAATTCCACTGTAATCTTCATCCATGAGTTTCTTCCGCGTATTCGAGGAATTCAACTTTTCCTGTTATTACTTGGGCCATTCACGCGAACAATGTACAACTAAACAGAAATTGTATGGTCATTGGTGGAGAACTGGTCCGTCGGAAGGTCAAATTCCATCCTTCTTTCGAAAACGGAAGGTAGACGAGGGAAGATTTATCTCGTAGTCGTAATTTTTTCCCCGCGGTGTTATGTTCTCACTCATCCGTGTTGTTGTTAAACCTTACTTCCCCCCATAAATCTGTGCGTTTAGGCTTTGATAAGAGAGCAAGAAATTTCTGAAAATAGAAGTGACGAAGTTCGGAAACATTTTAAGAATTGATGCATGATGCTCAAAACTATTCATCTCCTCAAAGTTAACACCATGTATCCAAAATAATGAAAGCTTTGATAGCTTTCATGGTACTCGTGCTGAAGGCTCTTTCAACATGATAAATGAAATAATTGTCATCTGAGGGCATAAAAAAAGGAGATCCACAAAGAAATGGGAAGAAAAGGCTATCAACGGACAGAATAATTAAGAAATGGATATTGTGCAGTGGTAGAGTCAAAAAACAACAACAACATGTATGGCTGAGAACTTGCTGAGAACAAAACAAGGCTTGCTAGCAAGAGGAAACTGAAAAAAAAACTGTGAAGTAATGTCTTTTTAAACCATTTGGTTTTTTTTGGAATTCAGTAATTTTATATTGTGACAACAGTGAAGTATTTACATGAATGTTTTTAAGTATTTCCATAAATAAATTACAGTGAACAATTCGGTCTTGCTCAGGCTGTGTTAATATCCACACTTTCTCACCACGCGTTCTGATTATTCACCAGGTAAACGTTCAGTTTTCTTTTATTTTGTCAGTGTCATGTATGGAAACTTGAAATGTGAGAATGATCTTATCATTCCGTTGTTTTTTTTTTAGATTCACATCTTCTCCGCTAGAGGGCGTAAACGGAGGTGATATCGAATTCAAAATACATTTTATTCCATATATTTGCTTCTAAATATCCGATTGAAAAAATTATTTCTATCTATGCTATTTATAACGAAGACTATTTTATGCACAGTTGTGTTTCAAATTATGCATAGATTTTCCTCTTTAGGTAGTAAAGGATGATTTCATTTTCCTCAATATCTCTGCTTCTGAAAGTCCGATTTAAAAAACTATTCTTGCATTAGAAACGGATCCTCATGGGAAAGGTTTTAAATATAATCTCTAATTTTTGGTAAATAATGGTTTGGCCAACAGGCTGCGTAAGATTTGTTTCTGCTTCTGATGTATTTGCAGCAAAACATGTGCTTCTGAAAACTCGATGGAAAAAGTTCTTATTGGGACTAGTACCGCTCACCTCGGAATACATTTTCAAATACCTCCTCCTTAAATTCGTCAACATAGCTTTTAATTGTGGAAAATGACGGCTATTCATCATATAAAGTCTTCGACATCTGGACTTGTTTTCACTGCCTTTCCTTTCAAGAATAGGAATTTAATTACTTCCCTGCGCTCTTCCGCTGTAAATTGAACTTGAGAGAACTCAGTCTTTCTTTCATACCTGTAAATGAAACAGATATTTATGTCACAATGGGATCAGTATTGATAAAAAATTGTTATAAGGCATGTATGTTCATGTGACATGTGTCTCAATTGTGGAGGAAAGGGTAAGGTGTGAATACAAATGACTAAACACTATCTCCTCGTGTAATCAAAAGTGGTCAATAATTGTTATAAAACATGTATTTTCATGTGACATCTGTCTCATTTCTGGGGGAAAGGTAAGGTGTGAACACCAACGACTAATCACCAGCTACACGTAGAATCAAAAGTGGTCAAAAATTGTTATAAAACATGTATTTTGATATTACTTCTGTTTCATTTGTAGGAGAAAAGGGTAAGGAGTGAATACCAACGACAAATCACCATCTCCTCGTACAATCAAAAGTGGTCAAAAATTGCTAAAAAACATGTATTTTCATGCGACATCTGTCTCATTCGTAGGGGGAAAGGTAAGGTGTGAATACCAACGACCAATCGCCATCTCCTCATATAATCAAATGTGGTCAAAAATTGTTATTTAGTATGTATTTTCCTTTGACATCTGTCTCATTTGTGGGGAAAAGGGGAGCGTGTGAGAGCAAACCGCTTCTAAACATCCCCCCTTATACTCAAAAAACCTCAGTGTCTATATGTTGGAGCTACGTTTTTGAAACTATATTCCCATTGCCTATGTTGGCAGGTTTTGTTGCCGTTTATGTTTTCAATAGTTAAACTCTTCTTGGGCTTCTTACATTCCTCATCACTTGCTCTTGCTTCTCGTTTTGATTTTTTCCCCTTTTGCTTGTGTTTATTCTGCAAATTCCGCGGCATTGTCTAAAATGTTAACCCTTCACACCAAAAATTATTTTTCTAAAATTTTAGTTTAAACCACTGCGGTATGTTTTTTATATATTTGAATAGATCTCGTCGAGAGCGATAAAACAACGATAGCATGCACAGTCGTGTTGTTCTCACGGTTGCCGAGATAGACTGAGTCAAACGCGGCGGCACCCCCAGAAATATTGCACCATCTCCCCCGCGCACAGGGAGCGAGGGGAGCGTCGCGCGCACGATGTATTGCGCAGTACGCGAATTGGACTCCATGCTGTTTACGAATATGCTAACACGGTTAGTCCGCGGCACGTATTTTTAACGCTATAATGATTTCAATTGGGACCTATTTTTGTCACAGGCGGTTGGCCGTAAGTCGCCCCATACCATCCGCGGATTTAGACGAAGTCCTATTTCAAACGAGAATCGGTGGGGCTTACTTAGATGCAAGTAGATTTCTAGGCAAGAACTGCATAGAGGGATAGAAGAGCAATGAAATAGGGCTGTCGCCGGATAGAAACAAGTGAGAACAATTTCTGGAATTGTGTCCATTGCCCACTTTCTCCCTCCAAGTGAGCTTTGCACTGGATCGGTATTGCATTGGCTTCATGTGCTGTGCGTAGTTATAGATCGGTCAGTCTCACATAGCCTTCAAGTTGGATATACTTGAAAGATTTAATTAATTAAATATGGGGCAAATGTAGTTAATTAACTAAATCTTTCAAGTACGTGCGATTGTTACGGATACACAGGGATATTAAAAAGGATTCATACGAATCCAAATGACTATATTTTCGAAGTTTACAAACGCAGAGTCAGTAATGATGCATCAACCGAAAGAAAAACTGTCCGGGTTTTGTCTCTCACTTTACAAGCGCTCTATGTGACTACCCTTTGTTACACGAGTTACGTTTATACGATAGTCTGTTTCCTCCCATACTCGCTCCAGCATGCCATTTGTCACTGACTCCACCGCAGTAACAATACATTTTTTGAGATCATCTAGGGCTGTAGGAAACTGTGGCTGTGTCCGTAACGTGCCCTTAAGAGTAGAAGTCACACGGCGTAAGATCCGGTGACCTAGACGGCCAGCTGTAGAGCACCAAGTCATGGGGGTCCACTGAGACCAATCCAACGGTGAAAGAGCACTTCTTTGAAGAAACGGCGAACAGCTCAACGGCAATGAGACGGAGCCACAACGACAGAGGAACCCTCTTGTTGTGAAATGTAGAAACTCGGGCATTTCCTCTTTCCTTCATGTATGCTAAGGTCATACATGTTTGACAGGTATGGAATTACGCTCCTTTGAAATCAGATCAATCAGTTTGAATAACCCTATCTTATATATAATTCTGTAGTGTCACACAAAGTTGCGGGACATAGGTATGTCGTACGAACTTGCGAAATGGCTCATTTTAGAGATCCTGATCCCAAGAATTGGGGAAAAGTAAATATTCTTCTAGATTTAATCAGCTGATTGATGTTCGTGTCACAACATTCAATCTGACTTCATCGCAACGTGGGCAGCCGATTTGTGGTACGACCTTCGGAGACGGCACCAGGAAGCAAGGAGTTGAATGGCTATTATCAAGGGTGCAAGTTTAACTGTTATTCAAATGCAAACTGTGTTACGGTGAGGACGGAAACATGGTTCTTTTATGTGCAGCGTCCCAGGAAGGCCCTCCAAACGAGTGTGTGTTTTTCGTAGCGTTCTTCAGTGAAGGAAATTACATGTAATGATCGCAGTAATACACGCTGCTTCCTATCTTTCCGAAAAGCTCTATTGGATGAAACAGATATACATGAACACAGCTTGGGTGTGATGAATATTGAGTGTGTGCACTGTAACGCTTTGCATTTTGCTAATGAGAAAACTAACGGTCATTTTATTTTCTGTTTTAATAACGGCCTTATTCCCCCCTCTAAAGCTACAGATAAATGCGGGGCTGAAGGACTTACTTCTGAATAGTCCTAATTTTATTCAACACATCCGGAAATACAATAGTGCGATATCATTCGCTTCCCTCTCGTCCACAAAAAGGGAAATACCAGAAGTGGTCTGTACTGCTTGAAAATTGAGGGACATATTCGCCGGTACATCTTGGATTCATTATAACTTACTGGTGAAAGTTGTACTTTATAAATTCCTCGGCAGCAACTGATATATGTTTCGATCGTAATGAAAATAAGGAATTAAAGTGATCGATATTTACAGCCCTGGCATGTATTCTTGCTAACAGTCCTTACGCCTAAGCATACAAGACTGCAGCTGAGGTGATTGAAGATCGATACAACCTGGACCTGTGTTTTGTGCAGGATACAACCTGGACCTGTGTTTTGTTGATAATATACACTGGCGGAAAGTGAAAAGATAACACCAAGAAGGAATTGCCGGACGATCATGCAATTTACATATGTTAATGGGGTCGAGTTTACCTAGGTGTGATGTTAATTTCGGGACCAACCGGTGAGCGCTTACACCACAGCACGGCATAACATGCAAATTATCGTCGGTGGTATTTAAGGAGTACGGCGAAGTGAATGTAATCAGTCGTCGGCGTACGGACACGTGCGAAGACCCTGAAGAAGCTGCAATGTCTGGACATGGAAGAGGTGTACGATTTCAGCAGTTACCGGACTTTGAGCGAGGTCGTCTAGTCGGACTCCGCGAGGCCGGGTGGTCGTATCGTTGTATTGCGGAGCGAATTGGACGGAAAGTATCGGTGGTGGTACGGTGGTGGCGTAGATGGTCCGAGGAACACTCCCACACGAGAAGACGTGGAACCGGGAGTCACAGACGGACTGATGAGTGGACCGATCGACGCCTGAGAAGAGCGGCGTTGTCAAGCAGAACATCCACTGCGACGCAAATCCGAGCTGCCGTTGCACCTGAGGTGACTGTGCAAACAATCCGCAACCGTCTACTGGATGCAGGACTACGTGCACGTGTGCCTCTGGCATGTGCACCTCTGACTCCAGCCCACAGTCAGGAACGACTGCAGTGGTGTCGCCAACGTCTGCACTGGAGAACGCAATGGCGATCTGTCGTGTACAGCGATGAAAGCAGATTCTGCTTCGGAGCCTCCGATGGCCGTATGCGTGTTCGCAGACGCACAAGGGAGCGTCTCCACCCTTCGTGCATCCACCAGCGACTCACAGGGCGTACACCTGGTCTCCTGGTGTGGGGAGCGATCAGCTATCACTCCCGTACACAACTAGTGTTTGTACCGGGCACGTTAAACAGCACCTTCTACATCAACAACATCATTCAGCCCGTTGTTGAGCCATTTGTAAGGTCGGTCCATCGTGGTGTTTTCCAGCAAGATAAAGCACGCCCACACACGGCACGTGCAACGCAACATGCACTTCAGGGTCAGGGTATAAAACAACTTCCATGGCTTGCACGTTGACTGGATTTGTCCCCCATTGAGCACGTGTGGAATTTTATGGGACAACGACTTATCCGGTCTCCACGGCCAGCCACGACCATCCCCGATTTACGCGTCCAGGTTGAGGATGCTTCGAACTCAATACCCCAAACTTACATCCAACATCTGTACGACAGACTCCAAGCCGGAATTGCACAGTGTGACGCAGTTCATGGCGGTTCAACCTCGTACTATCCATGTTACATGGAAATGTTATTTTTCAGTTTACCAGCAAATACAGCTGTATTTTGCCATAATGTTTTGATCACGTTATCCTCTGTATTTCGTTTTTATCAGACGTCTCCTGCTTGGTGTTCTTTTTTCACTTCCCGCCAGTGTATTTACACATTCTCTATATTGTCTCAACAGAATACATAAAGCATGAAAAAATGGCGCAATTTTATTACCACTTTCATTTCTTGAAAACTGTGAAAAACACTTTTTATTAGATTGGGCTTTTGTCCCACCAAGCCATTAGGATAATGTAAACGTATACGCCCATACAGCACAAAACGTTTCAGATATGTATCAATAGTGTTGCAATCTCTCATTTTCGTTACACTTCCAGATATATCTTACAATTACGTTTCAGCAAACATCTATTTTGGAACATAACTCTTTGTACATTATGGTTACGTTAAAATTAGCATTCACTGTTTTATAGTTTCCATTGTACATAATTGTTACTTTGATGTTACATTCCGGCGATATTTGAGATTTCTGGTTTGGCAACGGCGTGGATGCGCATGCGCATTTATGCCATTTCACCGAAGCACTCTCGTAGTCGAATTTTCACGTGCTACTGGGATATTCTTTTGTGATACTGTCATACTCGAGTTAGCTAGTTACTTGATTTAATATTTCACCCTTTTTTCTGTGATTCAGGATCATCTGAAAGTAAGTAATTATTTTGATTATTATAATTTTTAAATTCTAAAAAGCATTTTATAAAATCTAAGTATATGGCTGTGTTGTATTATTGAACTATACCATCATGATTTTTTTTACTTGGAGCTGAGAAATTTCATATTGGTAGGAGTTTTATTTCTTTTGTTATCACTATATAAACGCCGGCAATGTTCCCAATGGACAGAGGACTGCGTCGAACCTGTGAAAACGTAAACAACTAGTAATACGACTGTTGTTGCTTTTGAAACAGCTGTCTAGTGTAATACTTTTTATTGTGTTTTTAAAATTATAATGTTCAACGTAGGAAACACCAAACAGTAATATGATTATGTCACAAATATCTCTCAAATACGTTACAATAATGCAACGAAGTTACAAATGTCTTTCAAATAGGTAACAGTAACATGAAGTTGGTATGTTGAAGTTACAAAGACCTTTCACTGTAACGTGTCGGTTATGTTTCAAAGTTATGTAACGTTTCAGGACATTTTGACGTAACCGTTAGTTTTCTGAAACATTACTGTTACATTGCGCAACGTATCTGAAAAGTCTAAATGTTTCAGTGCTACGTACTTTTAAAATATACGAAATATTCTGTGCTGTGTGGGCGCATTTAGTCACGAATGCATATTTTTACATGGTGGAAATTTTCACCTCAAAATATATTCAGCAAGCACCCGGATTTAACAAGGATTTCCGTCGGTTCCGAGCTCCTAGTTATAAGAGGGTTGTGCTGTATCACATTTTACAAACGTGAAGCACAAAAAATACGCAAACATTTCCCATATACATCGATGCAGCCCTTTTCCCGTTGACGTCCGCATCATATTAAATATTGTATCACCTTGTTCTTCATGGTAGTTATTGGATTTGTTCCCAAAAAGAGGATGTTTAATTGGTGGTTTAACGACCACCGTGAGAAACTCAGTGGGCTATAAGCAGTCTCCCGTCCCTAATTCAGGGCCACTGGTTCCAGGGAAGGGAGATAGCCAGGGCCGTAAGAAAAACACAACATCTATGCCTCAGCGGGATCCGAGACCGGACCCATGTCGGACGAATGATCGCTTAGACCACTGCGCCACCGGTGCCTTCAATTGCGTTTTTTGTCTGCTGGTAGTTTGACATTAAAAGCAGACTTACAGTTTGCACGTCGTGCTGGTTGTTTGTTTCATTATAGTCGAAAATGAAGGAATTCCAGCCAAAAGTTTAAGTTTCTGCTCAGGGATTTAACTGGTCATCGCTGACTTTTATTCGAAAGCAGAGGAAGAATAACGCTACTACCTGTGTTATTAAGTATCTTGCCTGTTGACAGTGCACCAGAGCAAAGAAAAGAAAGGATTTGCCCATTTGACCTTGTATTGACTTCATAGGATTCTTTTCCGAAATAAACGGTGAAACTGCTCTGCCGCCTGCAATTGGTTTCTTTCTTTTTTAAACCGCGAGTGCCTATAAACTGTGCATCCATGTCCTGAACTTTATATTTATTTCTGGGTTTTTGACGAAAGATAAAGTAGCAGTCAGAAATTAGGCCTTCTTATTAAGATTACATTATAAAATCAAATACGGACCCCCCATGGTAATGCTTTTAGTTGGAATCCTTGGTAAAAAAAAATAAAGAGTGATGTTTTAGCTATCCGAAATAAAGTTTCTGTGACCCAAAAGGATTGCGCCATCCAGGTTGCTGAGTGGCCTTGGCTGATGTCAGTTAGTTTGAGATGGACCCGGGTACGAATCCCAACAGCATCTTTAAAATATTTATTCGTCTGAGATGGCCCCGGGTTTGAGAGACAAGAAATCAGCTGGTGCTAAAATATTTTCATGTTATTCGCCCTAAAATTGTGCTTCCATGTCCTGCACAGTATATCAATTGCCGTCTGTCTAATTATCATATTTTGCCGTCCACTAGATATTCATTTTCTAAATATCAAATGCTGTGTACTGCATATTTATTGCTGTTTGTCTAAATATATTATGTCGTGCAATATATATATTTTATACACATACTTTCTTTCAGTCTTAATCTATATAAATATCATATGTCGCGCACTGCATATTAATTGCCGGCTGTCTAAATATCATATCATACCGTGCACTATAAAATAATTTTCGTCTATCTAAATATTATACGTCGTGCACAGCATATTCATTGCCGTCTATCTAAATATCATATGATGTCGTGCACTATAAATTCATTTTCTCCTACTTAAATTTCATATTTCGTGCACTGTATATTCATTGTCGTCTGTCTAAATACCATATCATGTCATGCACTATATACTCATTTCCCTATATCTAAATATCCAATGTCGTGCACTGTATATTCATTGCCGTCTAAATATCATGTCATGTCGTGCACTATGTATTCATTTTCGTCATTCCAAATATCATATGCCGTGCCGTGCACTATACTTTGTATATGCATTGCCATTTATCTAAATATCGTATGTCGTGCACTGTATTTTCATTTTCGTCTATCTAAATATCATATGTCGTGCACTGTATATTAATTGCCGTCTGTCTAAATATCCTGTCATATCGTGCACTATATGTTCATTTTCGTCTATCTAAATATCCAATGTCATGCACTGTATATTCATTGCCGTCTAAATATCATGTCATGTCGTGCACTATGGATTCATTTTCGTCATTCTAAATATCATGTGCCGTGCCGTGCACTATGCTTTGTATATGCATTGCCGTTTATCTAAATATCATATGTCGTGCACTGTATTTTCATTTTCGTCTACCTAAATATCATATGTCGTGCACTGTATAAAAATTGCCGTCTGTCTAAATATCATATCATGATGTCATGCACTATATATTCATTTTCGTCTATCTAAATATCATATGTCGTGCACTGCATCTTCATTGTTGGATTTTAGTCGAATAACGCCCTCTGATTAAGATTTCATTGTCAAATCAAATACAGACTTATATTATTCACATGTTGTATTTGGAGCTTTCGGCGAGAAATTAAAAATGAAGTTATTGTTGTCCACAATAAAATTTTTGTATGACTAAAAAGAGATTCACCGTCCTGACTACCGAGAGATCTGGAGCGCTGGCTTCTGTCTATTATGTCAAGGTGGACCCTGGTTCGAGTTCCATTAGCAATTTTAAGATTTTTATTCTTTTAAGATGTATCCTTGTTCGAGAGTCAAGAAATTCGCAGGTGTTAAAAAATTGACCCTTTACCTTCCATCTCGTGCACTGTATTTTCATTGTCGTCTGTCTAAATATCGTATCATATTGCGAGCTGTATATTCATTGTTGGATTTCAGTCGAAAAATGACGCATCAGTCAAAAACTACTTTCCCATTCCCAAATAAAATGCAGACTTATACCTTTCATGAATGGAAAATTGGATTACACCATAGAATACAAATTTTGAAGATGATAATCGGTTTTTTGGTGTCAATATGACAACGATAGTAAGTCAGATAATATCGAAAACTTGAAAATTTCGTCGTCATGTAGCGGGAATCGAATCCGCGTCTCCCAGATAGCGGCCGGCTATGCTAACCACTAAACCACACAGAACGGTAACACCACATTCCATTCATGATTTATCTGCTCCTCCGGGCAAACACGGGATAGGATTCTTAACCAGCAGATTCGTCAAACATGAATACCGGTTGCTTCGACTGACGAATCCTGTGATTTAAATAAATCGGGAAGTTGAGACTTGGTTGTTCTGTGTGGTGTAGTGGTTAGCATATCCGGGCGCTATATGGGAGACGCGGGTTCGATTCCCGCTCCAGGCCGAAGAAATTTTCACGTTTTTGGATATTATCTGACTTTTTTTTTTTTTTTTTTTGATTGGAGGTTTAACGACCACCGTGAGCTACTCAAAGTGCTATAAACAGTCAAAGGTCCCTAATTTAAGGTCACTGGTCAGGGAAGGGAGAGAGCCAGTGCTGTAAGACAAACACAATATCCATGCCTCACCGGGATTCGAACCCGAACCACTTTCGGACGAATGATCAGAGGCCATCGCTTAGACCACTGCACCACCAGCGCGGCTTATCTAACCTACCATCCTTGTCATATTTACACCAAAAAACTAATTGTCATCTTCAAAATTGATATCTTTCACGCAATAGTGCTTTTTGTTGGAATTTTTAATCAAAGATTAAGGATTAATACAAACTTTAAGTTGAGATTCCGTCTATTGGGGTAAATTATGACAAGATTGGTAAGTCAAATAATATCCGAAAACTTTAAAATTTCATCATCCTGGAGAGGGAATCGAAAGCGCGTCTAACGGCTTGCGCCGGAGTATGCTAACCACTACACCACAAATAACGACCAAGTCTCAAGTTTTCGGGTAAACTTGAGACTTAAACTCCTCGGAAACATGGGACTTCGTCTTTCTGAGTGGTGTAGTTATTAGCATACTCGCGCGCAAACCGGGAGACGCGGTTTCGATTCCCGCTCCAGGACGATGAAAATTTAAAGTTTTAGGATATTTGACTTACCACTCTTGTCATAATTTACACCAATAGACGGAATCACAATTTCAAATTTGTATTGCATACTGGTGTAATCTCATATTTCATGAATTAAGTTGTTGTCTACAGTGACATTTTTGTGTGATCCAATAAGGATCGTGCCGTCCTGATACCGACATATCTCAAGCGTTGGACCGGGTAGGAGTCCCGGATGTACCATGTGTTGTATTCTTGTCAAACAGCGCTGACTCTATACATTTCCTGGAAACAGTGGTCCAAAATTATGATATCTTGACTACTTACAACCGAAACAAAGAAAAAAACAAGAAAGATGGCACAGACTTTTCGGGTACAGTAAGCACGTCTTTTGAATCCGTTTCGAAGCACATTAAATTTATCAAAGCTATTCAATGTCAATGGAACCGGCATGGAAAACGATAGATCTGACGAAAGAAAGAAGATTTTCAATCGGGTTTTTTGCATTATTTTAGGAAGAAAGTATTCTCAAAATGTTTATCCTTATAAGCGGTATCGGTCGAAGAAAAAAAAATTAGTCGAGTTTTCAGGAGCCCAGATTTTGCAACAAATACTTCAGAAGCAGAAATTAACACTTATGACCCCTGGTGGTTAAACCATTCTTTACCAAACATTAGAAATTATGTGAAAAATATTTTCCATCAGGTCTTGTATGCGATACAGGAAGAATTTTTCAAACCAGAGCTTTAGAAGCAGAAATAACGCAGAAAACGCAATTTACCTTTGTGCCCCCTAGCGGAAAGTATACGATTTACTTGAAAATTTGGAATTTATAGGGAAAACATTTGGCATCGCAAGCACTATCCAACAAAGAAGGAATTTTTCAAATCGTACTCTTAGAAGTAGAGATATTGACAAAAATAAGATATACATCTACACCCCCTGGCGTAGAAACCATGCATTTTTTCAAGAAGAAAATTTCCCTAAAAGGTTTGTCGAAATGAGTAGTATCGGTCAACAAACGACTTTTTTTTTCAATCGAGATTTTAGGAGCTCATATTTTTTTTTTCAATCGAGATTTTAGGAGCTCACGATTTCCCATCAGGAGCTGTATGCGGTGCAGAAAGAATTTTTTAAATCGGAGATTTAGAAGCAGAGATATAGAGGGAAACGCAATTTACATTTACGCCCCCTAGCGGAAAGTCTATGAATCCCTTGAAAATTTTGAAATTATATGAACGACATGTCACACTAGAAACACTATCCAACAAAGAGGGAATTTTTCAAATCGGACTCATAGAAGTAGAGATATTGACAAAAATAAGATATACATCTACGCCACATGGCGTAGAAACCATGGACTATTTTAAGAAGAAAATGTTTCTAAAAGGTTTGTCGACATGAGTAGTATCGGTTAGCAAACGACGTTTTTCTGAATCGAGAATTTAGAAGCTCATATTTTGCTGCAAATACAACAGAAGCGGAAATTAAGATTTACGCCACCTGGTGGCCAAACCATTTTTTTGCAAAAATTAGAAATTATGTGCAAACGATTTCCCATTAGGAGTTGTATCCGCTGCAGAAAGAAGTTTTCAAATCGGAGATTTAGAAGCAGAGTTATAGGGGAAACGCAGTTTACCGATACGCCCCCTAGCGGAAAGTCTATGAATTACTTGAAAATGTTGAAATTATATGAAAAACATGTCACACGGAAAACACTATCCAACAAAGAAGGAATTTTTCAAATCGGACTCGTAGAAGTGGAGATATTGACAAAAATAAGATGTATGTCTAAGCCCCCTGGCGGAGAAACTGTAGAATGTTTTAAGAAGAAAATATTCCGAAAAGGTTTATCGATGTGAGTGGCGTCAGTCCAGGAAATAATTTTTTTAATCGGTATTTTAAAAGCTCCGATTTTATGGCAAATACATCAGAAGCAAAAATTAACAGTTACGGCCTCTGGTGGCGAAAGTATTCTTTACCAAAAATTTGAAATTATATGCAAAAGATTTTCCCGCAGGAGATGTATCCGCTGAAGAATTTTTTTTTCAAATCGGAGTTTTAGAAGAAGAGTTATCTGGGAAAATGTAATTTATTTTACGCATCTAGCGGAAAATCTGTGCGTAATTTGAAACAGATACTATATCTAATATACTCTTCGATATAAATGGAATCGAAAGATAAAACTTTTTTTTAAATCGGATGTTAGAAGCAAATATGTGGATAAAAACGTATTTTTGAATTCGACATCATGTGCATTTACGCCCTCTACCGGAGAATTTTTACATCGTAAAAAATTTGCATATTTCATGCTTCCCAATGCAAAAATAATTTTTCAAATCGGACTAATAGTTGCAGATATATCGTGGGTGCAGACGGACGGACGGACAAACCGATAACAGAAACACGATCTTTTTCTATAAAAGACGTGCTAAAAAAGAGTGCCATCTTACACATCAAGGTGCATATTTAGTAGGAAATAAACAGAAGGCAAATAATTTCATCAATGAACGTACGTGTAGGTACGTGAGAGACTTCAGCTTGAATAAAAATATTTAATTCCAACAAAGGAAATTCGCTCAATGTAGTAATAAAATTCAGTTACAATTAATCTTACACGATTTCAGTAGGTATTAAAAATGAAAACTCAATTATTCAGCATTACCATTTAATGATAAAAAATTGCACCGAGAGCTGGTTTCAAGACGAAATATTTTCTTTTTCTCATTTCCATCCATTTGAAGCTACGACTAACACTCCCCTTTCTAACTTCTAATCACAAAATGACCTTCAAAACTCCTTTGCGTCTTACATTCGTATTTGAGGGTCTACCAATCCTCCAGCAGCTAGAGTACTCCTTCTGGTTATATGTGTTCTGAGGTTTGTGAACTATTTCCTCTTCTCTGGCTATTCATATCCAATAACCAAAAAGATATTTCTGGAGTTTCAAAGTTCGCAGAGGAAATCTTTTGAAAGCAGTATTGGGAATCACATATCGATCTGTCACCGACGACGGAAATATCATCCTTGAACACTGAAAGACGCTCTTCGTAGTGTGAGAAGCACCAGCTGTTTTGCAGTACGAGACATAGATATATGAAGCATGAAGCCATTGATAAAATATGGGCATTAAAGTAACTGCAGTTACTTTTAGATTTTATTTTAATTTAAAATAGTCGTATGTGGCACACAAAGGACTTTCAAAGTGATTTCTATCGTTTATACGTTCAAACTTAAAAATGAAACACTACGAAACAGAAAATTTCATTACCCTTTTTATAATAAATCTTTCAATCAACCCAGTTTTGTATCGATCATGTCATATAAAATATTTTACTCCTTAACGTTGTTATTTAGATAATACGAAGATATTAACCCAAATTTATTGTATTGGTAGATAAATAACCTCCTCAACAAGGTAGTAATGAAATCGTTGTGTAAAATCAGATCTGCGAAATCAAATAAGCTTATCGCTTCCTGTGGAGATGTAGTCTAGGCACTAGATCATGAATGTTCGAGATGTGTATGGGTTCAAATCCCGAGGCAGGCATTGTTAATGAGTTTGTCTAACGGCACTGGCTCTTTCCTTTCCCTGGAACTAGCGGAACTAATTTTGTTTTTCTTTTGAGGTTTTTGTTTTTAAATGATAATTTATTGGACTTCGTGGTACAGAGACATGACAAACAGGCAGACACAGATGTTTCACATCAACAAGTACATATCAAACACGGTTTTTTACAGTATGCTAAATGACCAACGTACATACAGAACCAGTGTTGATCAAATAACACATTATGAAGAAGTACACAACAAACATGGTTTTACAGTATGCAAAATGACCAATGTACACAGAGAGCCAGTGTTGATCAAGTAACACATTAAGAGCCAGTGCCAAAAGACGAACAAATATCCATGCTACACCGAGATTCGAACCTGGACCCAACTAGGGCGAATAGTCACAAGCCAGCGCCTTAAACCACTGCGCCACCGGGGCGGAAAAGTTTAACGACCACCATGAGTAACTCGATATGCTATATGCAGTGACTTTTCCCTAATTTAGGGACACTGGTTCCAGAGGAGAAAGAGAGCCAGGGCCGTAACAGAAACACAACATCCATGTCGCACCGGAATTCCAACCTGGCCCATCTTGGACGAATTATGAGAAGCCATTGCTTAGACTAATACGCCACCTAAATTAGGGACGCGAGGCTACTTATAGCCAAGGAGGGACGCGTAAATTATATGACACATATTTTACATAAATTACGCGTAATTTATAAGTATTTTACGTTGTGTGGAAAGCAAATTTATTACGTAATGTTTTGCGTGGCATAATCCTGCATCTTACGTTGACTTGCAGTACAGTTGTTTAGTTTTTGCGGGATTAACGACCGTCCGGAGCAACCCAGTTTGCAATAATTAGTCGCCAGTACGTAATTTATTTATTTATCAATTTATCCGTTTGGGGGTTTAACGACTACCTTGAGCAACTCGATGGGCTATAAGCAGCCGCCCGTCCCTGATTTAAGGCCACTGGTTCCAGGTAAAGGAGAGAGTTAGTGCCATGAGACAAGCACAGCATTCATGCCTCACCGGGATTCGAACACAGACACTCTCAGACGAATGGTTAGAAGCCAGCACTTAGTTCACTGCGCCAACGGAATGCATTATTTAGAGCTACTGGCTCCAGAGAAGGGAGGGAAGCAGTTTCGTAAAGCACACACAATATCTGTGCATCATGGAGTTTCAAACCCATACCCATCTCGCCCTAATGGTCGGAGATAGGTCTGAGTTAAAAAAACCCGATGCGACAAGAGTATAGCTAAGAAAGAGTGCTTTGTGCATTATATGAGGTATTGAGTTGTCCGGAAAGTTCTGAGCGACAGGTGTATGGTTGAGCGTGACGTATGCAGTCGTACTTTTTGGAAACACACGAGATGTTGGCAACAATGAAAGGTGGCATTTGCATGCAGCGTTCAGCCACGTTAGGTTGACGATAAGTGGAAGTTGTGTTTGCTTAGTACGTGTTAAACATGGATGATCAAAAGTTACACTTGCGGCATTTGATGCTATTCCTCGGTAAAAAATAGAAAAAATGCTGCACAGACTTGTAAAAAAAATTTTGATGTATATGAAGAGAATGCTATTGGCGAATTAATGGTTCGAAGGTGGTTTGTAACGTTCGTATCTGGTGATTTCCGTTAAGATGACGTAGATCGATGTGGAAGACCTTCAGCAGTGGATGTCGATCTCATAAAGGTAGAAATTAAGGGCAACCCAAAACTTACGACTCGGGAGTTGGCTGAGACTGGGAAAATGCCAAAAAGTACTGTTCATGAACATTTAGTGAAGCTGAGATAAACTTTTCGTTATGATGTCTGGGTTCCACACAGGTCAGAGAAAAGCTGCATGGCCTAGTATTCCTTATGCGATATGCTCCTAAAACGCAACAACAGGGACCCATTTTTGAAACGATTAGTGACAGGAGATAAAAAATGGATAGTCTACGCACAGTGTAGTGGGGAAGAGATCCTGTGGTCACGCCGACGAGCCACTTAAAGGAACACCGAAGCAGAATATTTATGAACGCAAGGTTATGCTCCCTGTTGGGCGGGATTGCAAATACGTTATTTACCATGAGCTCCTCCAACACAATAATACGATCAATTCGGATGTGTACTGCAGCCAGTCGGAAAAATTGAACCAAAA
Organism: Macrothele yani; assembly: GCA_039090855.1. Lineage (NCBI taxonomy): Eukaryota > Metazoa > Arthropoda > Arachnida > Araneae > Macrothelidae > Macrothele > Macrothele yani. Next base: position 122,358,547 of record CM076989.1, read on the forward strand.
CCTGCAACAGAATAGGCCAGAACTTGTGAACAGAAAAGGTGTAATGTTCCAGCAAAGACAACACACGGCCGCACATTTCCTTTGTCACCCGCATAAAGCTCCATGCCATGGGCTGGGATGTTTTACCCCACCCACCTTATTCACCGGATATTGTGCCCTCCGACTTCCATTTGTTTTGGTCTCTGCAAAATTGTTTAAATGGAAAATCATTCGGTGATCTCAACTCTGTCATGAAACACGTGGATGAGTTTTTTTGCCTCCAAGCCAACAACGTTCTACAGGGATGGCATTCGAAAATTGCCCGAAAGAGGGATAAAGTAGTGGAAAACAATGGGCAATAATTTGAAGAATAAAGGTATGTTCTGTAAAAACACAGTTTTGACCACGTCGAACATCCATTCCGGGTCCCCTCACTCCGGAGTAAGTCGCTCTCCCAACTGAGCTACACGGACATGTGTTCTCTTTGCTATCTGCTTGCATCTCACGTCACATCCCCGTCTCCCGAAAGAGGGCGAGGACATGGCCCACGGATTAGCAAGGACAATGCGTCGCTGTAGGCAGTCATCCGCTGAAGAACGTGCATTTGAGAAATCCCAGAAAATTTGGTGTGTGGAACCTAACATCACACACATTTATTTTTTCGAAGCACTGAAGAAGGGATTCTCATTTTTCCTATATCGCGGTGTGGAAAGAACATCACACCATTGCGAGATTTTTAACTGCCGGGTCCTCATGGAAGTTCGGGCGCCAATAAAACGTACACGTTTTTTCCACGCCAGACATCGGGTTCGGGTCCCCTCACTCCGGATAAGTCCACCTCCCAACTGAGCTACGCGGACATGTGCTCTCTGCCTTTATCTCATGTGCGGGCACGTCACAGTCTTTAAACTCATTGCACTTGTATCATTTCACATAAAGAAACGCTCAGGATTTTCCGGACGATCCAATAGTTTACGATTGCTTTCCTCATCAAACCTTAGCCGCCCCGGTGGTGCAGTGGTCTAAGCGATGGCCTCTGATCATTCGTCCGAACGGGGTCCGGGTTCAAATCCCGGTGATGCATGGATGTTGTGTTTGTCTTACGGCCCTGGCTCTCTACCTTCCCTGGAACCAGTGATCCTAAATTAGGGACGGGCGACTGCTTATAGCCCATTGAGTTGCTCACGGTGGTCGTTAAACCTCCAATCAATCAATCAATCATTCATCAAATCTTAATAGGAAATCGTCAGAAACGGCTCAGTGCGTTCAGGACCTATACTAGGGATCACATCCACTCATTCATATTACATCCACAAAAAACCCTGGAAAGCCAGAACCTGCACGGTCTGCAGCACGGGATTCGTATTCGGAACTGAGCGTAGTACGCCATACCGACTATAGGCTGGCGATCATAAAACGGTGGCAAGCTTGTGGTACGGAATTCTATAAATAAACACCCTGTACTTTCCGCGATAAAAATTCTTTGCCATAAACACGGACTTAAAATCCAGGTAGTTCAGTAGTTTATTACTGAAACTAACGTCCTTCAAAAGAATAACAATGATTTTTCCGTCACAAAGGAAAAGAAGATTCTTCTCCCCGAATAATGGAAATATCGAGTATTTCATTTTTCATTCGATGTTCTGATCTTGAGAGAGGATTCCAATCCCTATGAAATACAAAGCCGATATTCTCTTCTTCGAAATATTCACTGGAGAAACGTGCAACAAAGACGGGCTTTTCGCTATTGCTTCTCGTAAATCTCTTCATTGTATGGCTACACTTTCGATTACCGATTCATCTTTCCGAAGAAATTATCATCGGAAATATCCTTCATGCAACACTGAAGGATCAGAAACGTGTAGCTTTACACAGACTCGTATTTGAAATGTATATTTTGAAAACATCATATATGTTAATAAGCTGGCTCAAAATCCTAAATCCACCGACATCATTTCCTTTTAAAATTACAAATGCAGTTATCTCTCTTTTCAACACTCCGAAAATATAAAAGACATGGATATGGCATTTCTAAAAGTTCACTTCTTTAGTAACTCTCTTTCTCTCGGTGCATTCACGCAGACAGAGAACGACAGAAATACAGATATATGCATTTTTAATAGGAAATACGTAAAGATTATCAGAAATTTATGTCTACATTAAAGTGCGGAAAAGCTCACAAATATCAGGAAACTTTTGTACAATTTTATCAATTGGGAATATGGTGAAGTGGATAAATTCCTCGCTGCTTTTGGAAACGGAACTGCTGCAGGATACAACTGGGAAATAATTCTTCATAAATACATGGTAGGCATTGTAATGCTATTATTGGCACATTCTCACTGTATTCCATGTAACCACTTCCTTCAGAAAACTTTCATCTTCATGGAGCGGGGATCAAATCCGCACCTCCCGAATTCCGGTTGCCCATGCTAATTATTACACTGCCCAGGAGAAGGAAATTCCAAGCAAGTGAACCTAGATATCTGAGAACCTTTAGATTTGCGCTAGTCGAAACTATTCCTACCCCATCGTAGCGTCTCACGACCTTTTCTCACACTCAAGGTCGGATGTATTAGGTGTACAAATAAGTTTAAAGCGTTTTAAGACAACGCAACATGTAATTTGAGAGAAAACAACAATACTTACGAATAAAAATAGGCGTGGTCATTACCTATCACCTTCCGCCATCGGTCGGTCAGCTGACGGATTCCAGCCATGAAAAATACTTCCTCGTGTGACGCGGTAAAGTCGTCAACCCATTTTCGCACAACTGACAAACCATATTGCATCGATCGGAACACATGATAGTCTGAAGGTGCTGTAGCGGGACTGGACGCCGGGAACTCCAAAACTTCCAAGCAAGCGTCAATAACGTTTCCTTGACCGATTTCGTGACATGCGGCCTAGCGCTGTCATGCAGTAATTGCACGGGACGCAATTCTTTGCTTGTGAATGGACGTTTCCGACATATTTCCTGGTTCAATCGCAGCAATTGTTGCTTGTGGCAATCAGCAGTAACAGTTTGCCCTTGCTCCAATAGTTCATAATAGAGCACACCCTTCATATACCACCAGATGCACAGCAGAACTTTCTTGGAGTGAATATTGCGTTTCGGTGTCGAAGTCGTTGCTTCACCGGGGTCTTCTTAGTGTTTCTTGCGTTTGGTATTATCTTACCATATCCACTTTTATCACCCGTAACGATTTTCCACAGGAAATACTTTCTGTGTTGTTTATTCAACAGATTCAAACACTTAATGGCACGCTCATCCTTGTTTCTATGGCTCAGGTCATGTGGCACCCATTTTTCTTCCTTCTGAATCTTTTCCATTGCGCGTAAACGATTGGAAATGGTTTGTTGAGTTAACCCCCAGTTGTTCAGCTAGTTCTTTTTGCGTTTGAGACGAATCTTCATCCAGCAATGCTTGCAGTTCCTCATGTGCAACCTTCTGCTGGGCGCCGTTACGTTCTCTATTGCTAACATCAGAATCACCTGCTTTAAACCGTCTAAACCAAAACTCACACGTGCTTTTCGATACAATGTTCTCCCCCAGAACAGAACAGATCGATACACATGCTTTCGCAGCACTTTTTCTTTGAACGAATGCAGTGTCGAATAAATGCAGTATCGCTTCCCATTTTTTAGCTACCGATATGCAAGTGCGTTTGACTGTTCGGCAAACTTCTGTGTCACTATGTATACTCTGGACCAGTTACGGTCACATGACAACAACGCGGGGGAATGTCGGATATGAAAATTATTGCTATACATCACAAAAAAACCCGCTTTAAAACTTATTTGTGCACCTAATAGGTCACAAATTCCAGTGATGGAAGTATACAATTGGGAAAGGAATTTCTCCGAAGAAATAATTCTTCAAAAATACATGGTAGGCATTGTAACGCTATCTTCCAGAACAGAGACTGAGCTTTGTTACCTCAGAAGTCTGTAGCTATTGGCATATTTTCACTGTATTCCATGTATCCACTTGCTTCAGAGTTCGATTCCCGCTCCAGGACGATGAAAAGTTTAAAGTTTTCTGAAGGAAGTGGTTACATGAAATACAGTGAAAATATGCCAATGACTACAGAATTCTTGGGAAATGAATCCCAGTCTCTGTTCTGGAAAACAGCATTGCTCCAGTATAGTTTCATACTTATAGAATCCTTTACTTTAATTTTTTCTGTTTTCTACATTCTTTCCAAGAAAAATTCTTATTACCCAAAATTTTATTTGTAAAATTTTCCGGAACCATTTTGGTTTGTAATAACACATGTTACGATGATGATGATGATCATCATCATCATCTCCCCAAATTTCTTCCACAATTGTCTGTCTTGGGCCTGTCTCCTCCACGTCACTCCATCATACTTTCGAATTTCATCCTTCCATCTCTCGTGGGGTCTTCTTCTGGGTCTTTTCCTGTCCCTCGGAGTCCAGTCTAAAATTTCGGTTGTCCATCGGTGGTCCGTTCTTCTGGCAGCATGTTCAGCCCATTGCTCGTTCGTGACAGACGTAGTGTTGGTGGCTCCAATATTTAATACATTTTAGTGTGGAATACCTCGTCCCTCACTCACCTGTTGCGTGGCCCGGCTGTCTAAAGGTACCGTGTACATTTTGAGCTACTTTTCTAACGTTTATGTCCTCGTATTAGTTCATATTCATCCGTTTTCTTATCGTTTGCTCACGTTTGGAAACTGCCAACATGGCGGCTTCCGGTATTTCCTTATCATCTCTGGGCGTGGCGGATCACACTTCCCACTTCCATGGAAGTTAACATACTCTCGTCCTCAGACGTGTCTGCTCAGATGCCTTTGAAGCTTTCTATTACTCCTGCTCCGGTGCCTTCACTAGAATTGGCTGCGCTTTCTTCTTCATCTCCTGCATCTGTCTCGGTGCTCTCCCTGGGTACTACTGATTCTACTGCCTTGCCTTCGGCCTGTGCTTCTCTTCCCTCACAGCCTTCTGTGCCTGCCGGTTCCGAACAGACTTCTCTTCCGAGGATGCCATTGGCCTCTACAGTGCAACGAGGCGCTATTTCTACGTCCGATTCTTCTCAACCTGATGGTCTTTTGCAATCAACACCTATTATTCAGGTATCCAACCACAAGGTGAAGGTAACGATAGATGACAATTCGCAGATTGGCCGTAACTTCCATAACCTCCTGTAAAGAGGTGTGCTCTTTCATGCCTTACCAAATACTCCATTTGCCACGCTACATGGAAGCCCTCTCTAGACATGTGTCGTCTGCGTCCATTGCGGGAATTTTCCGTACTCCTCGGGGTATCTCGGTACAGTTAAATCACAAGGAGGATGCTGACCTTTTTCTTGCACACGGAGTTTCGATTGGGACAAAACATCTCATATCTTCGCCTCTTTCCAAGCGACCGGTAAACATCACGTTCTATCCTGTTCCACAGGAAGTGCCTGATACTGCCCTTCCTCTCCTTGTCAGTCATGTTTGTAAAATTGTTGGCAAGGTTCGTCGCCTCTCTGACGCTCCCCGCGGAACTCGATTTGCACATGCTACAGGACCACGCCGTGAGTTATTGGTCGTCTTTCCCACCGAGAAAGCCTTGGCGGATTGCCCTACAGAAGCTACTGCAGAAATTGGCTCACGAACGTACAGTTTCAAGGTTTTCACCACTCACGATTGTACATACTGTTTAACACAGGATCATACCACTACCTCCTGTGAACGCTTTCCACGTGGACGTTCATCAAGTTCGCATCCCACTGCTGACCACATTGGTCTTTCTACTAGCTCCGCTACCGGTTGTTTGCCTGACGCGACCTCTATGTTTCTTCGTCAGACGAACATTTCAGTCACGGATAATGCTGCCTTTCCTCCTCTCCCGACCCGTACGAATGTGCATCCACCTTCCGGATTGGCGTAGATGTCTTCTACTACAGATGTGTCTACAGCGGAGTGTTCCGATCCGGGTGTGTTGAGTGTTGGTTTAGAAGATCGGCCGTCTGGCTCTTCTCCTAGCTTCTCGGATATCGGATCTCCAATTCCAACCTTGTCTACAATACCCTTGTTGCCACATCCTCCTGAAGCCTCGGCTGTTGTACCAGTCTCCACTAAGGCTGCTCTGCTACGTACTGCGTCTTCGGCGACGTTGGTTTCCTCGTCTCCTGACTCGGGAGGTGAGCTCGATCCACTAATGGATACATCCGCCTCAGCTTCTTCTTCGAAGCGTATTGGAACTTCTAAAGGCGCTGTAAAACAGAAAAAGTTAAAACAACTTTCTGTGCCTCTTTCTGAAGATTCATCTAGTGCCTCCCCGGTGTTTCTGGTTCCGGTGTTTCTCCACCAGATGATTCTTCAAACAGTATGCTTCTCCACTGAGGTCCTGTTAATCCTCTCTCTGATGCTGAGGTTCCACAGGCCATTGATACGTTTCCTCCAGTTCCTGGACCACTGTCCAGACAGCAACTTTTACGTTTTTTTCAACCTGCACGAACGATTGTTTCTTTTGAAGAATTCCTCCACTCACCTGATCTGGATTGGTTTGCAGCGGTAACGCCATTCGAAGCTTGTGTCATTTTTTACGCTTTCCAACCGTAGGTTGAAAAAGCGTATATGCTTCAGCTTTGTCCGTCCGCACGATAACTCGCGTGAAAATCATTCGATTTCTATGAAATTTTAGTATGTGGTAGGGAAACACCTGGGGACGAACCCTATTGAAAATGGGGTTAATGGGGTCAAAGGTCACGACATAGGAACGGGATACATTCCATTGCCCTTATGCGTCATTACTTGCGTAAATATGGTTTGATTTCAGTGAAAATTTGGTATGTGTAAAGGGACCACATAAGAACGAACCCTATTGAAAATGGGCGAACTGGGGTCAAAGCTAACGACAACGGAGCAGGATTCATTCCATTGCCCTTATGCGTCATAACTTGCGTAAATATGGTTCGATTTCGGTGAAATTTCAGTATATGATAGGGGATCGCATAGGAACGAACCCTGTTGAAAATGGGTGAAACGGGGTCAAAGGTAAGGACATCGGAGCGGGATCCATTCCGTTGCCCTTATGCGCCATAACTTGTAAAAATGGTTCGATTTCGATGAAATTTCAATTTATGATAGGGGATCACCTGGGGACGAACCCTTTTGAAAATGGGTGGAATAGGGTCAAAGGTCGTTCAGGACAGCGGAGCGGGATCCATTCCTTTGCCCTGCGCCATAACTTGAGAAACAATGGTTCGATTTCGATGAAATTTCAGTATATGATAGGGGATCACCTGGGAACGAACCCTTCTTGAAAATGGGTGAAATAGGGTCAAAGGTCAGGATATCGGGGTAGGATCCATTCCGTTGCCCTTATGCGACATAACTTGTAAAATTGGTTCGATTTCGATGAAATTTCAGTTTATGATAGGGGATCACCTGGGGACGAACCCTTTTGAAAATGGGTGAAATAGGATCAAAGGTCGTTCAGGACAGCGGAGCGGGATCCATTCCATTGCCCTGCGCCATAACTTGAGAAAAATGCTTCGATTTCAATGAAATGTCAGTATATGATAGGGGATCAACTGCGGACTGACGCAATTGAAAATGAGTGAAAAGGGGTCAAAGGACAGGACGTCCGAGCTGGATCCATTCCATTGCCCTTATGCGCAATAACTTTAATAAAAAAGGGTTCGATTTCAATGAAATTTTGGTATGTGCTAGGGGACCTCCCGGGGACAAGCCGTACTGAAAATGGGTGAACTGGGGTCAAAGGTCTGTTGTTCTTGTGCGTCATAACTTACGTAAAGATGCTTCGATTACGACAAAACGTTTTCGTGTTGTTCCGAAGGTATACTGAACCAATTCTGTTTAATATCATCGAAATGGGGTCAAAGGTCAGGGCACAGAACCGAGATTTATTCCACAGCCATTATCCTCATAACTTGAGTAATGATTTCTGGTATGTTGGAAAGCGTATCATAATCAATGCATTGCATGATTTTATTAACTTGTTTAAATCTCTGTGTGCCACCGATCCTCGGTATCAGGCGTTTTTGAGACGTTACACGCGCCGTCTCGCTTCCTTGAAGGAGCTTGCTGAGAATCATTTATGTGATACCTCATTTCCTATTGCCGATGACCTTTAACTCACTTCCCCAAACCGATCACTTTTTGTTCTCTTAATGCTAGGGGATTTGCGAACCCGTTCGTAAATTATCTGATTTTTGTAGACTTAGTGCCTGTTGATTCTGATGTATTTCATGAATTTTAAATTTGCTATATTTATGTGTTTTTACTGTATTTCACAAGTAATGTATTTTCAATTTGCTATTATTGTGTGATTTTGCTGTGTTTTCACGAATAATCGGTCTCGTTGCTTGTGTGAGCTCCCCAGTATCTCTTTATCATTATCTCATCTGTTGTTTCCTGAATTTGTGCCTTGTTTTTTAAATTCCCTATAATTGTGAGGTTTTGCTGTGTTAGTGTATCACTCGATCGCGGATTACTATAGTGGTACATTAGGTACCTTTTTTATTTTTATAAAGTTGATGAGTTACTCAATAATGTTTTGCGCTCTAACCACATTTACGTTCCGTTCGGATGATTTATGATGGCATAGTACATTTCATATACTTGTGCACATGTGTTATTCATATCGTTTGACATGCCGATATGCCATTCATTGTTCTTGTGCATATTCATTTCCTTTCTGTGTAACTTTGTGCCGCATCGTAGATATAAATAAATTGCCGCACTTTTGTTTTCTGTACTTCAACTTTCAATGAATCTCTTATGTTTGTATTTCGTTATAGCAATAAACTGGGTACCACTTTGGTACCCACAGTTACCAATACCAATACCATTGCCATTTCAGTGATTTCACTCTGGTCATGATGTCGTCCACTCCTGTCATTTTCCTTATCCACAAGTTCCTCTTCTTATCTTTCCTGGTTACACCAAGCATTCATCTCTCCATGCTACTTTGAGTTGTCTGCAGTCTTTGTATGTCTTTTTTAGTTAAGGTCCATGTCTCGGCTCCATACGTAGGCACTGGAAGATGCATTGATTAAACACTTTTCTTCTGAGACATACTGGCATACTGCTCTTAAAAATTGCACTGTTTCTTCCAAAAGCTCTCCATCCAAGTTTTATACGCCGATTAGTTTCTTCATCAATGTGACCCACACTCGATATCTCCTGCCCAAGATTAATGTAGGAATCGGTTGTCTCAAGCTTTTCTCCATCAATCGATAAATCGTCGTTTCTTGTAAAGCATTGTACATCACTTTTGTCTTCTGAAAGTTCATTTTTAATCCCACTTCTTTACTCTTGTCAGCAATTTCTTGGATCATATTCTTCAGCTCTGAAGGGGTAGTTGCAAAGAGAACTATATCATCAGCAAAAGGAAGGTGAGTTAAGTAATCTCCATTTATCTTTATCCCTTTGTTTTCCCAGTTCACTGATTGAAAGACATTTTGCAATGTGGCGTTAAAGAGCTTGGGAAATATGGTGTCACCTTGTCTCACCCCCTTTCCAATTCTTATTTGTGTTGTATCCTCAAATATCCGAACCTTTGCACTTGCATTTTCATAGATGTTATTAACAATGATAATATATGCATCTTCAGTACCGCAAGATTTCAAAGTCATTGTTACTGCTGATGGTTTCAGGGAATCGAAGGCCCTTTCATAGTCAATAAAAGCTATGCATAATGGGAGTTCATATTATCTTGTTCTTTCAATTAGTTCTCTCAGTACATGGATATGATCTATAGTGCTGTAGCCACTTCTGAATTCAGCTAGTTCTCTTGGTTGGGCCATGTCTAGTGTTACCTTCAAGCAATGTGAAAGAACCTTAGTGAAGATAAATTATTCCTTTGGAGCGAAACATGTTTTTGTTCCTTCTTTTCACTGATGATTTCTAAAATAAAAAACATTCCCTGGAAATTAAGTATAGGCACATACTAAAAATAATTGAACGAAAATATTAAAAGTGTTTCCAGTTACATAACACAGATGCAAATTATAGTTTTCTTCTTAAAACGACATATCGTTAAAAATTAATTTCAGAATTCCCTGAAATTTTACCGGTTTTAATGAAAGTCAGTTTTAAAGAATTTCAAACAACAAATCAGCAGATCTGATAAGAATAGAAAGCAGTGGTGTTCGTTATATTTGCGATGCTGCGTACCGAAACAAAAATATTTCTTTAGCGTTCAGGGAATTTGTGAGATGTTTACATGACATTTTCACCAGCCTCAGTTTTTTAAGCTAAATTTTTAACGTTTAAATATTTAGGTTCTTGAGATTTTATGAAGCGGAGACCAATAAAACCAAAATATTCCTGATTTGCAGAAGAACTGAATAAAGAGCACACACAATGCTTTGCATATTTTACTGTTGGAACTTGGACTTAGCCGCCAACCCAGCATTCTAGTAATTGTTGTTTATTGAACGTGACGTCAGGAACAGCTGCAGTAAGAAGAACAAGGTGTTCGTACATAGTAGCAGAAAGTATTACAGAGTGTTTTCAGAAAGTAATGCCTCCATATTTATGTACAAACCCAGTGGCAAGGTATCAAATTGAAACAAAACAAGAACAAAGTTAAGAATTTCTACTTTAATTCGCATATGTTTTTACATAGTCCCTATCGCGCTCGGTACAGATACGCTAACGTTTATTAAGTTTTTTAACCTCGTCTCTGTAAAAATCTTCAGGTTGTTTCTTGAAACATTTTCCCGTAGATGCTTAAACAACTTTGTCACAGGTAAACTAAAGTCCTTTCAGATGTCTCTTGCAAAGTTTGAAACGGGTCAAACATTTCGGACAAGGACCCTGACGTCACACACTTGGACCCGACACTGACCAGATGCCGAAAATCTGCTTTGAACAATACGTTCCAAACTCATTTTATAATTATACGTAATCATGTATAACTATAATACATAATTACATACACTATATTGACAAGAATCACCGGGCACTTAGAAAAGAAAAACAACACAGCATTTATTGACATACATTAGTACGCTGTTGGCCTTAATGCATGCACTGACCCTTCGAGTCACGCTTTAGACAAGGTTTTGGAACACAGCGATAGGTATTCCCTTCCCTTCAGTACATAAAGCTGCTTCTAACTGTTGCTTAGTAATAGGCCTTGGTTCCAAACTTCTTATACGGTGCTCTAATTCATTCCGTAGGTGCTCTATGGGATTACGATCAGGGCTCTGTGCTGGCCAGTCCACACACGATACGGAATTATTGTCAAACCACGTCGTAACAGTCCTTGCTTTATGGCTCGGTGCAGTATCCTTCTGGTACAACAAGGCTCAATTCCATAGTATTGCCACAGAGTTGGTACGGAATAACTGTCCAGAATATTAAGGTAGACGTACTGGTTAACAGGTTTGTCCACAATAACCAATGGGCCGGAACCATACAACGAAAAACACAATCTAACACGAGTACACTGCCAGCTCTAAATTTGACCGTAGGAAGAGTACACTGTGGTAAATAGCGTTTCCCCGGCTTCCACCATACACACACACACACAGCCATCAGGCTGATGAATCGTGTATCTGGATTCATCGGTCGATAGGACCCATTTCCATTGGTCTACAATCCACGATAATGTTCTTTACACCATGCTAAACGACGGGTAGCATTCCGAGTGGTGATGAAAGGCTTATGAGCAGCCGCACGACCTCGATAACACATGAAATGAAGTTCTCTGCGAATGGTACATGTACATACCGAGGTACCAGCATTTTTACTCACCTGTACAATGACGTCTTGTGCAGTACTCCGTCGATTAGCTGTAACGACTCTCTTGAGGCTTCGACGTCTTCCAGCACTGATTTGCTTTGGTCTGCAGGTACGTTTAGCTGCTTCACGTACGCCATGTGTCTTCCACTTATTCAGTACTACCAAAACAGTTGATTTGGGTATGTTTAAACCCCTTTCGGTTTCTCTTATGGGATATACTAATATAACACCCAACAATCTTTTCTTTCTCAAAGTCAGTTCAGCGACATTTTCACTCAACCTCACAGTGCGATATGATCGCGGTCAGCTGCAGGCTTGTTTTTATACCGTTTGCAGCTGTACCGCGCATCTTAACAACGCAGCGGATCCGTACATTTGCTTTTGAATGGTTGTCCGGTGAATATTTTCACTATGATGTATATGCACACGGCATTCAAGATGTCACTCCGCAGTGAGTATCGTAGGTTATACGTATAAAATCCATATAAAAGTATTACGGAAACATAATTTACTCACAGATAGTATTGAAACTGTCGTCCTTCATATAACCTAGCTGTTTTACACATGGTTTCAAACATACTTACGAGATTCAAAATGTCACTCCGCTGTAATATTAAGGCTGTTCCACTTGATTTTGGTGCTTCTCTGCAGTCAAACGTTTGGAATTGAGCAACTTCTCGTATGTTTGATTTCAGATTTTGCTGTTTTCTTGATAAGTTTTAAAATATGTGAAAGTTGATGTTGCGGTGAAACATATTCTGATTTCTTAATGAGACGAAAAAACTTACAGCTTTCACTCTTCGCCCTTTGGTTTTCAATAAGATAATGTTTGTTTCCCTTGTCGCCGTTTTCAATTTCCTTAATATTAAATTCATTCATTTTAACAAATAAGGCATTAATTCCGACACGGCATGCAATGGAATGGAATGTTAGCACGTCAATCGAAAACATCTCAATACTCAATGCAAAAGATGCGATGTGAAAAGTAGCTCTCAGTCTTATAATGTGACACGTGGAGTGTGACAGAATGAAACACCAAAGAAGCAGGCGACAGGCGTTTCGCTGAAAGCAGTATAGAAGCAGGCGACAGACGTTTCGCTGAAAGCAGCATAGAAGCAGGCGACAGGCGTTTCCCTAAAAGCAGCATAGAAGCAGGCGACAGGGGTTTCGCTGAAAGCATCATAAATGCAGGCGACAGGCGTTTCTGAAAGCAGCATAGAAGCAGGCTGCAGGCGTTTCTCTGAAAGCAGCATAGAAGCAGGCGGCAGGCGTTTCTCTGAAAGTAGCATATAAGCAGGCGGCAGGCGTTTCGCTGAAAGCAGCATATAAGCAGGCAACAGGCGTTTCGCTGAAAGCAGCATAGAGCAGGCGACAGACGTTTCTCTGAAAGCAGCATATAAGCAGGCGGCAGGCGTTTCTCTGAAAGCAGCATATAAGCAGGCGGCAGGCGTTTCGCTGAAAGCAGCATATAAGCAGGCGACAGGCGTTTCGCTAAAAGCAGCATTGAAGCAGGCGACAGGCGTTTCGCTGAAAGCAGCATAAAGCAGGCGACAGGTGTTCCGCTGAAAGCAGCATAGGAGCAGGCGACAGACGCTTGTCTGTATCTTGCTCCGGACAATCGCACTGAAAACAAACGCAAAGGAAGTATTGTTTAGCGATATGGTGCTGCCGATCGGTGGAAATCTTCTTTGCTTTAAGAAAGAGACAGCAATATTTTTGTATGACAAATCATTTTTCATTAACCTGGTACCAGCACCGAGCACAAAATTCCACAGTACGCATTTTCTGGGAAATATTTCATATTTTTTTTTCTTTTAAAAAATAAAACAGAAATGAAACCGCGTCGAAATTGAGTCAGGAACACCTTGAACGGACCCGTTTGACCCGTAGACCCGATGACCCGCTCACCCTGACCCGTTTCCATTTCTTGTCTCAATTGAGATCAGAAAACAACCAGAAATCCGACGGCGCCAAATCGGGGATCTAGGTAGGGTGTTAAAGGATTTCAAACCCGATTTTCTCTATGACCTCTGAAGTGAAAGCACTGGCGTGGGGTTTGGCGTTGTCGTATTGCAGAATCATGAGCTATTTTTAAACACCCTTGCACGTGGTATATTCTTTGCTTTAACATTTTTAATGTATGCACGTAGCTTTGTTCTATTACGCACTAAAATGAAGCTAACGGCACATAGAATAGTTTGCCGTCTGACTGGTTGCTACACAACAAATCATGCGCGAGACACTTGCGCGGAGGCATTACTTATTGAAGAGGTCTCGTATTAATTAATAACAAGGAACTGTACACCAACTACACTTAAAACAGTACTAGTGATCCGAATTTCTTGACGTAGAATATAAATCAAAGTTTCCAAGCTTTCGTACATCAACCAGATGGCTTTTTCAAGGAAAGTAGACAGGTAACGGCAAACTGAATAATGGAACATTTCAACAATTTGAACGTGGTGACTTGACTATACAATAAATGAATAGGTGCAAATGTGATCAGACATTTGAAGAAACGAAGCCACGTTGGTTCGGCGCGCGTTACTGTGGTAGAAAACACAATATTATTTGAAGAATTGATTCCAAATGCGTGGCAACTCGAGAGAGACGCTATAATTACAAATCTCTCTGCTGGTCAAGATTTCCAAGGTTTCGCGAATGGCAGTAGATTTAGGTGTGGAGTATGAAGCTAATTTCTTGATATCACTCCACATAAGATTAGTGGGCTTGAACTTGACCTCTCTTGGTAAGGCAGTGGTTGTCTTACCGTTTTTTGTATCCCTTTTATGTTCGTTGATTCTAATTCAAACGAACGTTTGGTCATTCCGATGTAATATCGCCTGGAGCCGTCCGGATATTGTAGTGGAACTGCATAAACACCTGCCTCATTCAGAAGAGAGGGCTTGTCAATATTTCTCTTAAGCATCGTATATAAAGATGCCGGAGACTTTATGCCGACACCGAAGCTCATCTTCCTGAGCGCGCTTTTGAGTTGAAAGGAAACCTTTGGTATGTAGAGAATAGAGCCCAGTTAGCGAAGTTGCGGCATAGAAAGATTGATACTGCTGGTTCTGGCTTTTTCAATAAAGTTATGCATCGGGTTCGACGTATGTCCTGCCTCAGTGGCCAATTCGACGATGTTTTCTAGTTCCGATTCTCTAGAACGAACATCTGAGGAGACGACAAAGGCTCTTCTAATTCGAGACGGAAGAAGACCGTCTTGTAATCACCAGGGTAGAATGAACTGTGGAGCATCAAGTTGGGAACGAAGGAGGATTTATAATAGATCCGTACGAAGGCGATTGTCATGTGATTTTCTGACTAAGACGTCCAGATAAGGTAAGGTGCCACTGCTAAGCTCCATAGTGAAATTGATCGTAGGGTGTATATAATTTACTTTATCCAGGAAAGATGGGAGAGTCTCCTTTCCGTGAGGTCATATGAAAAATACGTCGTCCGCATGTCGCAGCCAGATGGCAGGCCTTGGGGTGATGTTAGTGAATATATGTTGCTCAACGGGGCGAAGTATTGCTTCTACGAGAACGGCTGAAAGCGAGCATCCCATCGGAGCGCCATTTACTTGCTTATAAACGTGCCCTTGGAAACTGAAGTAGCTGGAATTTGAGACCAAGTCCATTAATTTGAAGATGTTGAGGCAAGACTTTTGCGAATAAACTTATGAATTAGACACAGCCTCTTTCAACGTTCTGATGGCTTCTGGCACGGGGACTGATGGGTAAAGAGATACCACGTCGAAACTGCCGATAATGTAATGTTGTTGAACAGTGAGTTGCTTGGTTTTTGTGATGAAATCTAAAGTAGAAGTTAATACAAAATTTAATTCAGGTAGTTGACTAGTCAGGAATCTGGATAATGACTTCTCTAAGCAGTAGGTCGGTGCGGACCTTCTGGACACAATCGATCTTAATGGATTGCCGGGCTTGTGGTGTTTAAGTCTACCAAAGAGCTTTGGGATCTGAGGGCCAGGCGGTAATGTGGAGGCTTTCTTGAGATCTTCCGGAAGAGCAGGTAGACTTGCAACTCGTTGTACCCGTGCAACCCAAGACTTTCGTGGCTTAGTTCGTAAGACCGTAGATCCAGAATCAGAAAAAAGTCCTCTAGTTTCTTATTGTAATCCGCTGTGTCCATAATAGCTATCTGACCGGATTTGTCCGTTAGCGTCAACAGTATTGAGCTGTCATTTCGAAGGTTCGAAATCGCCCTCGGAATTTTAAAATTACCAAGCGTTTGTTTATTATTGTGCCTCGATCTCAACCCAGAGCAACATAGTTGGCGTAGTTCATCATTGGCGTCTTCCGGAACTCGCGAAATTATGCTCTCAAATTCAGAAACAACGCCTTTGGGGTTCGATTTCGATCGGAAATAGAACTTTGGTCCAAGTTCCAAAACTTTAGTTTCTTCAACAGTGAGCGTCCGCTTAGAGATATTGACGAATGGAATGGTGAAATGTGTCGAAGAGAAAATTGAGATTGGGCAACGATTCGGGCGTAGTGGGGCGGCAAAGTTCCCGTGCAAAGTCAATGGGAGAAGCGTGCGGTTGACATCCGATCGCCTGCGGTTGACGCACGCGCTGTTGAAGGCGGTAGTAGGGAGGTACTCAGATAGTCCAAAGTCCGAAGTCTCTCTACTCAGTGAACCGTTGTGCAAAACAACGCCAGCAGGAATTTGTTTGAAATTTTTTATCCGAACAGCGAACACTCGAAGACCTGATTGCGTTATGCCATTCGACTGTGTGATGTATTTATAGAATTTAACATTCATTCGATCCAGTTTGTTCACGTAGGTAAGACGTTTCCCATTATGTAAAGATGTAAATAAACGCTTCACATGAGTTTATTCTTTCCAAAAAAAAAAAAAAAAAAACTTGTTTGATTCCGACGGGTTTCGTCTACCGGAAAAAAACTATTTGTCAATTCCGACGGGTTTCGTCTAATGGCTTTGAATCCCGGTGAGACATGGATGTCGTGTTTGGCTTACGGCACTGGCTCTCTCCCTTCTCTGAAAGGGGTGACCCTAAATTAGGGACGGGCGACTGCTTATAGCAAATTGAGTTGCTCACGGTGGTCGTTAAATCTTCAGTCACACACACACACACACACAAAATCACGAACCTGGACTATTGTCTTTACTGAAGTGGTTGAATGAATTTGTCAATCAAATAAAGTTAACATTTGTGGTTTCATATCAGTTTATTATTTTCAAAAAAAGAAAAGAAGAAAAAAAACTTACCGACAATTCCCACGGGTTTCGCCTATTATTTTTTTATGAAAATCCAAAACCGGTGTATAATAAAGCAAAGTTAGAGATTTGCGAACACATTCAACTTAAAATAAAAGATTCAGAGAAGTAAGCAGGTCCCCTTAGTCTGTTTTTGCTGGATCAACTTCTTGTTTCGATAGTCATCTTTGAATATATTTTTCGTTTTCTTTTTATGTTACTTACAAAAGGGATGGTCTAAAGAAAACCTTAAATAATTTTTTCACAATTTATTAAACAAAAGTGGTGCACACCTGTATCATTTATCAATGCAATCTCCATTTTGTGCAATACAAGTTCTCCAGCGCTTACAATGTGTATAGTTTTCTATAGAACAAAAAAAATATTTCGATCACGTGTGAAGCCATTTATGAACCAGCTGCTACACCTCTTAATCTGATCTGAAAATCTTTCGTCCCATCGCGTGGTCCAAAGAGGTGGTAATTAGTTGGAGTAAGCTCTGGTGAATACGACGATGTGGATGACACTCGAAGTGTAGGTCTTGTATCGTTGCAACCGTTGTACGGGCAGTATAGGGACGAGGGTTGTCATGTTGCAACAGTATAGGGACGAGGGTTGTCATGTTGCAACAGTATAGGGACGAGGGTTGTCATGTTGGAACAGTATAGGGACGAGGGTTGTCATGTTGCAACATTATAGGGACGAGGATTGTCATGTTGCAACATTATAGGGACGAGGGTTGTCATTTTGCAATATTTTAGGGACGAGGGTTGTCATGTTGCAACAGTATAGTGACGAGGGTTGCCATGTTGCAACAAGACACCAGTACTCAGAAGTTCACGCCGTTTGGATTCGATGGCAGGTCGAAGATCATTCCTGATACGATCTACATACACGTCACTGGTTACCGTATTCATCACAAACGAAAGGCAGCATAACCTTCCTTGCAGTGGTGTGCGTGCGGTAGTTCTTCGGTTTTGGTGAGGAGAGATGGCGCCATTTCTTGCTCGCTCTCTTGTTTTCTGGCTAATGATGGTGAACTCAGGTTTCATCTCCAGTAACAGTTCTCTGTAGGGAGACATCAGCTTCTTCTCCAAAACGGCGCAATTGTTCTTGACATGCATCAACACGTTGCTGTTTCAATTCTGGAGTCAACTCGCGTGGCATCCGACTTGCAGACACTTTGTTGAACTGGAGCACATCATGGAAAATGTGGGGGTCATGGTTGATGTTCAAAAATGCATCTATTCCATCCAACCTCACTCGGCGATTTCCTATCACAATGCCTTCAGCTGAACTCTGGTGTCACTTCTCTGTGTGCCTGACCCTGTCGAGGAGAATATGTCACAGAACTCACGCCGTATCGGAACTTACTAGTCCATTCATACATTTTCTGGAGTGACAGACAGACATCATCATACTGCGACTTCATTCGACGATGGATTTCAATAGGTGTGACGCCTTTACTGTTCACAAAACGGATACCAGAACGTTGTTCATCTTTGGTGCATGTATCAAGTGGGGCTGTCATCTCTATTCTGCTACTGTGACGTCACTAAGCTTGGCTGCACTGTGCTGCCACCTGAAAGAAAATATTTTAGTCATCGGTAACAATATTGCCAAGATACAGGACAATGATACTAGATTTTGAATTTTTTGTCGCACTTTTAAGGTTTTCATTTGACTCATGTGATAGAAAAAACTCTTTGAAAGTGACGAGCCATTACATTATGAGTAAAAACGCTGTGTTATGCACGATTAAAACGAAGTCTGAAAATGACAGATATACTTCGTAAAATTACATTTAATGAACTGGCAGAAATTGTTGTGCAACATTTGGAGCATTCTGTTTTGGCATTAAACCTCTATTAATTTTTGCGCTACGTGGACGACGTGCTCGTCCTATGGCCCAACTCATTGGATAATTTATTAAAATTTGCAGATTTAAAGTCGTCGTCCTTAGTTCCATCCATTAAATTACTGGTAGAATTGGAGTCCAATGAATCGCTTCCTTTCTGGGATTTTCTGCTTCGTGGGCATCCGGTTTCCAATCATTTAAGTTTCTCCTTTTACCGCTAACCTTCTTTTTCACCAGCTATTATTCCGTTTTCCTCTTCACACCTTAACAGCAACAAACTATGTGCCTTTTATTTTCTCGTCCGTAAGGCTTTCACTCACTCTTCCAATCGTGCGCTTCTATTGGCAGAATTACAGTGGTTTTCTGACCTTGCTGCAACGTTTGGGTGTCCCAATCATACTGTCAAAAGGATCATCGCAATAACTAGAAGATTGGCATCTATCATTTTAAGGGGTGACCAACCAAAACACCGATTTGTGGGTTCTAAGGACTTTGTCCCCGGAGATACAAACATCTTAAAAACCATGTGTCATAAGAATAACCTGGATTTCGGCTTTAGAACCAACACTATATTTAACTTTGTTCGCAAAGACAGAGATCCGGTGAACCACCTGTAACGATTTGGTGTATACAAAATTCCTGTGAAGCCAGTGGACCCAGAGCCCCTCCCCCCCCACACGGATGTATGTTGGTTCTACGATTAGGAATGTGAAATTGCATTTTTCGGAACATAAATATAACATTAAAATGCATGCTTCATCTACTGCTTTATCTCGCCTCGTCACTTCGGGAACTTGCTACCCACGCTGGGAAGAAGCCAGGAATTTGACAACTCAAATCCGCTTTACAGAGAGTCTGTACATCCACAGATTCTTTAATATGTGTTGTAACGAGGATTCAATTACTCAAGTTTCCCAGGCCTGGAAAGCCATTCTACCTGTAAAAAGGTAAAGAGAATTACATTCTACCCTGAAGTCTGGCACAGTGTGTGTTACCTCATACCTGAGTTTGGTGCAAGCCTCCGGTATGTAAATTGCTTGACTTTTTATTTGCTTCTGTGATTTGAATTAAGTGGCAACAACTACCTTATTGATATGCCATGACAACTTATTATGCGGTCATTTTCATCTGATGAAGGACTCCAGGGGAGTCTGAAAGATCTTAGGAGTGTCTTTTAACCTCGTATATAGTTCATTAAATGTAGTTTTACGAAGTACATCTGTCATTTTCAGACTTCGTTTTAATGGTGCATAACACAGCGTTTTTACCTTTTCATATATTTTTTAGGCTGCACTCACCGTCATAATCACCAACATTATGAGTACCTGCTTAATAAGCTGCAAAGCCCCCTTTAGCTCCCAAAACAGTGGCCATTCGGTGAGACATTGATCTGATGAGGTGGCGATAGGTATCCTGGTGTATCTGGCACCATAATCTCAACAGCATGTCCTCCAGTTCCCGTACATTTCGGGGTTGTGGTGATTTATCGCGAACACGCTTTTCCAAGTCGAACCACAAACGTTCGATTGGGTTCATGTCAGGTGAATTTGGACGCCAGAGCATTAACAGAAAGTCACCAGCATGTTCCTCGTACCACTCCTTGACGATTCTGGCAGTGTGGCGTTGGCGCATTATCCTATTGGTAATAACCACCACCAGCAGGGAACACAGTTGCCATGAATGGGTGAACTTGATCCGCAACGATGTTCAGATACCTGACAGCTGTCAGAGATTGTGCTATTGGGATAATAGTGCGTAAAGTGTCCCCAAAAAATATCGGCCACAGTATACCACCGCCACCGCCAGCCTGTTTCCGCCCAACAATGCATCTAAATGCCATAGCACTTATTGGTAATCGGTGTATTCGCGCCCGGCCGTTTACGTGGTGCACCGGGAAGCTTGATTCGTCAGACAAAGTCACTTTCTTCCAATCATCCACGGTTCAATCTCGATGATCTTGGGACCATTCGTGCGTGCTTGGTGATAACGTGCAGTTAGCATGGCGCCTCGGCTGGGACATCGGCAACGCAGGCTCATGCGCAGAAGGCTGCGACGAACTGTGTGCTGTGACATATTGCCGTGATTATCACTCGCGTAGGTGCAGTGATCAGTCACACTGTGAGCTATGCGGGACAGTCTACTGTCCCCTCTGGCATCAATCAACTGTGGACGACACACAGCTGGAAGACGGTTCGTCGTTTGGACATCAGCGCACCACTTTTGATACATACTCACTACAGAGGCACGTAAATAACCCATAAGCCGAGCCGTTTCCGAGATCATAGTTCCGAAGCGCCGTGCCGTCACAATTTGTCCTTTATCAAACGCCGATGAATCGGCAGCTTTCTCCATTCTGAATCACACCACTCTACTAAGCGAAAGCCGGTCCTCGGGCTGCATTTATTCTGCTCTATGAACTTCACCTGCGTCACCGTTCGGTCTCCAGGCGCGCTCATTTCTCTACGCTGGGGGAGGACATAATGTAGTGACTCATCGGTGCATATTGAAGTACATTTTGAGAAACGATGATGACGATACTTATTCGTACTTTTGTATTCTTGCATATGATTTTTACATACTAATAAATATAAAATATTGTCGGCTGACACCTATAACGAAGTAAATTTCTCCGTCATTTTTTGGTCCACGCCGGGGACCGAACCCGAGTCCACTTATTCCGGAACAAGTTGCTCTACCAACTGAGCTACGCAGACGTTCGTTCTTGCTGCTATCTGCCTTTATTTCGTGTGCGTCCTGCCGGGAAGGCACGTCACATCTCCCCCACGTCGAAAGATGGCCGGGGCATGGCCCACGGGTCAGCCGTGACCATGAATCGTAGCAGGCTGCAATACGCTGTAGAACGTGCACTTGAGAACTCCCAGTCAATCTGGTGTGTGGAATGCAACGTCGCACACATTTATTTTTCGAAGCGCTGGAGTAGGGATTCTCTTATTTTTCGCATCTCGCAGTGTGGAAAGAACATCACACCATTGCGAGATCTTTAACGGCCGGGTCATCCGGGAAGTTCGGACGCCATTATAACGAAATAAATTTCTCCGTCATTTTTTGGTCCACGCTGGGGATCGAACCCCGAGTCCACTTATTCCGGAACAAGTCGCTCTACCAATTGAGCTACGCAGACGATCGTTCTTGCTGCTATCTGCCTTTTTTGTCGTGTGCGTCGTGCGGGGCAGGCACGTCACAGACCCTGGTACAAAGCTGTTTTATTCTATCATGACCTCAACCAGTAACCATAGATTTTCACTATACGAAGTATACAAACAGCACCAAAACTTTGAACTACTGCCATTTCGAATTCCAATAAGTCAATCAAAATAATGCTCCTGCTATCGGTCCACAGCACCATATAACTCCTTTGTCTTCCCAAATTAAACTTTATTGCCTGAAAGCACATTTTGTCACGTGCAAAATGTTTTTCCGATAATCGAGGTATAAAAGTGGTAATGATTTCAGCGGCAATCTTTTATTTGCCGATTTTTCTTTATTTAGTTCAAGATGTAAAACAAATCAGCCGACTGCTCGTGTGACGCGTTATTCATTATTGCCTTTCTTTTCCGATACGCGATCGAACCCTCTTAATATTCATATCCTCGAAACTGACGGTGTCAATTATGCTACTTAAATCCAGTAATGTTCCTTTTTTTTTTTTTTTTCAGTAGTTTTTCGATTCCTGACAAATATGCATAATACGTTCTCAAAACAGAATTGGTTCTTCTAACGGCGTGTCCTCAAGTTTGTTGGTGATATTTTGGGAGCACTTAGTTTAATGATAAAAGGTCTTTCTGTGAACACTCGGTTAATGCAAAATTCGATATCGAAAGAATTGCCTAATACGTGCATTGTGTCAACATCGATATCAGTTTTTAGTCTCAACTTTTTGCTTTATGTGCTCTAACTGAGCGATAAAATTGGATAATTCTCTGAGTAATTTCATCTACGTAAACAACTTAGGAATAAGGAAAAAACAGAAAAGAAGAACAATTTTTAGAGAGCAAATTACATAAGAGTTTATTTTAAAGTGTTGTTGAATAATTGAAATATTTATTCTATGACAATATTTTTAAATGTTGCTTCACCCTTTTTTTTGGAGTGTTGCACATTTTTAAGAAAAGGAAAACCAAAGAAAAGATTGTTTTTAATTTATTTTATCCCGCTTAAAAAGATTTTTTTTTATCAAAGGTTTGACGACCACCGTGAGCAACTCAAAAAGATGTTTTGCTTCTATATTTAAAACCCATTAACCTATAAGGAACTAGGGATGCAATCGGAGTGATGAGGACCATATGCGAAAGGAACATACAAAATATTGAAAAAAGTCACCAAATATCCCTTTCGAATGCAAATGAACGGATCCGCTACGTACAAGGGGTATTCGGTGTTAAGATGCGCGGTACAGATGTAAACGGTATAAAAACAAGCCTGCAGCTGACCGCGATCATATCGCACTGTGGGTTTGAGTTAAAATGTCGCGGCGGGAGAGAACTTACTTTGAGAAAGGAAAGATTGTTGGGTGTTATATTAGTGGGTTGTCCATAAGAGAAACCGAGAGGCATTTAAACATTCCCAAGTCAACTGTTTTGGATCTACTGAATAAGTGGAAGACACATGGCGTGCCTGAAGCATCAAAACGTACCGGTAGACCAAAGAAAATCTGTGATAGAGGAAATCGAAGCTTCAGGAGAGTCGTTACAGCTGATCAACGGAGTACTGCACAAGACCTCAGCGTACAAGTGAATAAAAGTGCTGGAACCTCGGTATGTACAAGTACCATTCGCAGAGATCTTCATACCATAGGTTACCGTAGTCGTGCGACTGCTCATCGGCCTTTCATCTCCACTCGAAATGCTACTCTTCGTTTAGCATGGTATAAAGAGCATCTATTGTGGACCGTAGATCAATTAAAACGTGTCCTATGAACTGATGAATCTAGATACACGATCTATCAGTCTGATTGTCGTGTGTGGGTATGGAGGCAGACGAGGAAACGTTATTTACCACAGTGTGCTGCTCTTACGGTCAAGTTTGGAGCTGGCAGTGTATTCGTGTGTGTAGGGTATTCTCGTGGTATGGTCCCGGCACATTGGTTATCGTGGACAAACTTGTTAACGAGCACGTCTACCTCGATATTCTGGACAATTATGTCCTACCAACTCTATGGCAATGCTATAGAATCGAGCCTTGTTGGTATCAGCAAGATAATGCACCGAGCCATAAAGCAAGGACTGTAACGGAGTGGTTTGACGATAATTCTGTATCGTGTATGGACTGGCCAGCATAGAGTCATGATCTTAATCCCATAGGGCACCTATGGGATAAATTAGTGCGCCGCATAAGAAGTTTGGAACCAAGACCTGTTACTAAGTAACAGTTAGCTATAGCATTATGTACTGAATGGAAGCGCATAGCTATCGCTGTGTTCAAAAACCTTGTCGAAAGTATGTTATAACGAAGTGAATTTCTCCGTCATTTTTATCCGCGCCAGGATTCGAACCCGGGTCCACTCATTCCGGAATAAGTTGCTCTACCAATTAAGCTACGCGGACATTTTATTCTGATTCCTATCTGCCTTTATGTCGTGTGCGTCCTTCTGGCAGGTACGTCACATCTCCTGGTACGTTACAATGTCTCGAAGTGTCAGTGCATGCATTAAGGCGAAAGGGGAGCCCGACGCCGTACTAATGCATGTCAATAAATTATATGTTGTGTTTATCTTTTAGGTGTCCGGTGACTTTTGTCAATATAGTGCGGAAATAAACAAAGAAGTTTATAAATATTTCGTCGACCTAGGAAAATCCCTTGACATGTTGCATTGGAAAAAGCTCATAGAAGTGATACGTAAAATTAGATTGCATTGGAAAGACTGGTGGTTAATAGCTGAATTATACATGAACTAGACTGCGATAATATAAAAAAATTAGGAAAAACTTAAAACTGTGAGATTGGCAGAGGTTGTACGGAAATAGTCAGTGTTTCTATTAGTTTGATACCTTGGGATCGACGGGCATTTTTAGGTATTTTACATGTATTCTTATTATTCCTTTACTGTATGTGCATGGTTTGTATAAGTCTATTCCAAGACGAATTGCTTCTGTTCTGAATGCTCGAGGGGGGCCTACAGCTTATTAATAAAATGTTGTCAGCAAATAGTCAGTGTTTCTATTAGTTTGATACCTTGGGATCGCCGGCCAGTTTTAGGTATGTTACATGTATTCTTATTGTTCCTTTACTCTATGTGCATGGCTTGTGTAATAATGAAATCTTTGATTCTGTTCTGAAAGCCCGAGGCGGGCCTACAGCTTATTAATAACACGTTCTCCACAAACTTTAAGTGTGCATCATACGTAAAATACACCATGATATAATATAAGCAATCGAAATCATGAAATTATGTACAGTAAAACCAATGTTGGCGGCCACCTCCAAGATGGGGCCACACGCAGCCATTTTTGAAACGCATAAAAAAATAGACCCGAATTTCGCGGTCACCAACTTACGGAACTTGTAGAGAAAGCACTAGAAAGATAACGAATATGCCATGAGTTTAAAAATATTTAACACCTTTTTCTGTTTCGCTCTTTGTCAGAACCACCACGAGATTGTAAAGGGTGGGATGTCCTTGGGGTCTGTTATCTTCGTAGAATTTTGTCTGCAGACGGTATGTTTTTCTATTAGATAGAGTATGCATATTCGGTAATTACTTGTCCAAAATGAGAGCGTGAACGTCACAGATTGCTTCATTCCTCCCATCCCAACCAACCTTGTCTTCTTACATAACGTCTACATTGTTTGAAACGGCTTGATGGTCCGCTTCAGATGGTAAAAAAGCACACTCCTTAATTAAGGGAATGAAAAGTAGAGTGAGCGGAAGTGGCCTCTAAGCTCAGCTGCAGAAGTGCTGCTATTGCGTTCAGGATCTTGTTACCTTCCATTCCTTGGGGTAAAATGTGGTAGTAGCCCCTAATTAGCGTTAACGTACGTGCATTCCGAAAACTATACCCCATTAGTCACTCTTACTTCTGGCTCTTTGTGGGGCATTCATTTAAATCATTCTTAAATTGCAAAGTGGTGGAAAAGGAAATACAAACACTTCACAGCATTTATACTAAAAACTGTTGTATTATTTACTTTAACTTCAAGCGGGAAGAGGTGATATTTTGGCAAATTCAACTACTCTATTTGGCTGTCATCTGTCAAGGCGGGAGTTTTTTCAGAGAATTACGGGTGACCTAACTAAACAGGCTTCACCGTATACCTATGTCCATTATTTTTTTATAAAATTTTAAGTTTCTCTCCATCTCAGCTACAGGATTTACAAAAAAAATATATCACACATAAAATATGCCATGATATACACTGGCGTGCAAAAATTAAGGAAGAGACGGTTTTTCAAATGTAACGTCGTGCAGAGGTGATCACCGTCGACTCAAATCATATCATAAGATCCGCAAGATGTAAGAATATGGGACAAGTGAGGAAAACCGTCTAAAAAAGGAATCCAAAGGATACAGAGACACTTTATTGAAAAGGTAGCTTCGAGCACAACTAGACAGAAGACAGAAACGTCCATGTGACAGGCGGCTGCCAAGAAAAATCCAGTCTTTAGTGAGGGATATGATCACCCCTGACTGCGTTGAAGGATTTGCAACGTCTGTCCATGCTGAGGACGAGGTTGTCAAGGAGCTGTTGAGACATCGCGGCCCATTCCACTTGGAGCGCCAATCGCAGCTGCGGAATCGTTGCTGGAGGCTGGTGACGTACTGCTAAGCATATCCCGAGAAGGTCCCACACGTGTTCGATTGGATTCAGGTCCGGGGACCTTGCGGGCCAATCCATGCGTTGAATACCTTTACTCTCCAACAGATCTGCGACAGCCACTGTACGATGAAGTGTAGCGTTGTCGTCCATGAAGAGGAACTCAGGACCGCTAAACAGACGCACGTGAGGCAGGAGAACCTTGGTACAATAACGCACATCAGTGACTGAACCTCCTTGGAAGATGTGGAGGTCAAGTACGGCTACCAAGCATGATACCGCCCAACAGAGAACTCCGCCACCTCCAAACCGGTCCTTTTCAATGATGTTGGAGGTGTGATTGCGTGTTTCCTGCTCTCTCCAGATGTGTATACGTCCAGAATTGCTCGTCAGACTAAATCGGCTCTCATCTGTAAAAAGAACTCGACCCCATTGCTGACGTGTCCAGTTCTTGTGTTCCTGGCACCACAGAAACCGCCGTCTCCGATGAGCAGGCGTTAATGGCACACAACGTACTCGTCGTCGTGCAAATAGACCACCTTTGTGCAGCTTCCTGGCCACGGTAAAACGCGATAACGGACGTCCAGTTGTCTGTTGCATGTGCCTTGCGATTTCTCCCACTGTCTGCCGTCTGTCTCTTATCGCCTGTAGGACAATTAGCCGGTCGTCCGCCGCCGTGGTTGCTCGTGGACGACCACTGCTAAACTCTCGAACAGCTGATCCTGTCGTTTGAAATGCTCTCCAAGCTCGTGAAACGATGCTGTGAGCGATCCCGAACTCCTCGGCCACATTAGTCACACTTCGAACTTGTTCCAACTTCCCAATGACGCGACCTCAGGTAAAGTCACCCAGATGTCGTCTACTGGATTGCCTGTTGGCCTTACCTCACGGTGGCAGCAACTCGACGTCTTTCAAACCGATGTACACCGTGCAATAACTTTCACCAAATTGCTGAGCGTTCACCGCCCATGTGATTTATACCCTTCCGACCCCCCACGTCATGCTGGATATATGCGCATGCCCTACTATACCGGACCCTAGTCTATCTTGTGAGTGGTCTTTCGATCCGTTCTTCCTGCTCGTTCCGCTGTTATGCTAATTTCTCCTCTTCGTCCTTAATTTTTGCACACCAGTGTATGATAAAAAACCAAAATTATGAAATTACAAACATATGAAATTTTTCTTTTAAATCCCTTAAATATTTCGCTTTAGCAACTGTTGGAATCGCCAAAAATATATCAGACATAAAATACGCCGACACATAATACAAAAAATCGAAATTATGAAATTAAACATGCATATATCAAGGTGAAATCCCTGAAATGGCAATACGCTGGACATATTGCTAGGAAAGCTGACCACCGTTGGGCAACTGATATAACTAGACTGGATTCCAAGGGACAGGAAAAGACCCAGAAGAAGACCACGTGGCAGATATGTGAATGATATTTGGAAGCATAACTAACGGAGTGTAGACATGAAGGAGATTGGCTTAAGACATGAAGTTGTGGAAGAAACTTGAGGAGACCTGCATCCAGCAATGGATAGATAAGATGTTGGAAAGCGAGATGGAGGTAAGTAGAGTGCAGTGCAAGAGTTGGGAGAGCGACAGAGAAAGAAATAGCAGCTATAAGAATTTGGTGAGCGAGAGGGAGAGAAGTAGCAGAGTGTAAGAGGAGGGAGAGAGAGACAAGTAACAAAGTTAAAGAGGAGAGAGAGAACGAGAAAGAGAGACAAATAACAGAGTGTAAGATGAGGAAGAATAGGAAAGAGGCAATTAGTAGAGTGTAAAATGCGGAAGGGCGGGAAAGAAAGAGAGGTAGCAGAGTGTAGAAGGAGGGGGAGCGAGAGAGAAATAAGCAGAAGAGTGAAAGATGAGAGGGAGAGCGGGAGAGACAAATTGCAGGTGCAAGAAGTGGCAGAGCGAGAGAGAGGCAGAGAAGTAGCGGAGTGTAAGAGGAGGGACGGCGAGACAAGTAGCAGAGTATAAGAGAAGAAAGAGAACGAGAGAGGGAGACAACTAACGGAGTGTAAGATAAGGAAGAGTAGGAAAGAGGCAATTAGTACAGTGTCAGATGCGGGATAGTGGGATAGAAAGAGAGGTAGTAAAGTGTAGAAGGAGGTAGAGCGAGAGAGAAATAACCAGCAGAGTGCAAGATGAGAAATAGAGAGAGAAATAAAAATAGCAGGTGTAAGAGTTGGCAGAGCGGGAGAGAGGCAGAGTGTAAGAGGAGGCAAGCGAGACAAGTAGCAGAGTGTAGGAGGAGATACAGCGAGAGAGAAACAAGTGAAGAATGTATGATGAGATAGAGAAAGTAAGAGACAAGTAGGAGAATATATGAATAGGAAGAGCGAGCAAGTGAGAGAGAGAGAGACAGAGAGAGACAGAGAAAGAGAATGACGGAGACTGATCCCATCACTGAATGGACAGGAGCATCGGAAGATCTCTTACTGATTTATGCCAATACTTGGTAAGCGCATATTTCATTGTTCCTGGAACATTTATTATTATTGTAATTAGCGCTCAGTAGTTTAATTATTCTACTGATCATAGAAGTACGAAATATATCTGGGAAAAGTTTAATAATGTGTTTCAGTACACTGCTTTGAATTTAAGGATATTTAATTTATCGATTTGCTTGCTATTTTTAAACTCGAAAATCTAGGGCTCAAGCATTTGGTCGAAAAAGTCGCGTTTCAGTAGGACAGTGTCGGCAGATTTTTAAAAATCCCTTTGACTGTATGTAATCGTCATACAATGCAGAGAACTGAGCAAAATTCAGTTTGTAGAATTTCAAATATGGAATATTACTTCGAAAAATGCATCTTTTAATCTCGTGTCCTGTATGGGCCTCTTACGTAGAACAGTACAACGGCGTTTGTTTTTATCTTACTATTTGAAGAGCTTCAAATTGCTGCGACGCAGTCAGGTCTAATTACTTATAATGTCAGACAGATCACATTCTTATTAATATATTTATTGTCAGGCCAAATAATAAACCAAAAAAAAAAAAAAAAACCTTAAGCGTCTCTCGTGTGGATAAAACGCCTTTTCCGTCTCTGCATGAAAAGGAAAAAAAGAAAGTCCCGCCTTCGAAAAGTTTTGAACAAAAGCTTATTCTAAGACGGATGACTGTGATAAACAAAGAAAAAAACAGCAATCTCGTCCCTTGAAGTCATAGCTGATGGTTTTCGTCTTTAGAAAGTGCTGAAGCTGCAGCAAGAAGCAGCTTTTTTATATCCTCCACATTTGTTAATGAAATTGGGTTTTTTATTCCCGCTGTGAACCTACTAAGCAGCTTTTTAAAGAGATTCACTCGCATACGTGGGGTAATGAAATCGGAATACTATAAAACTAATGCTTTCCAAGGTAAATCAGATATGGATTTCAGCTTAGTAGATTTCTATAAACTGTCGATTGCCACACTTTTCCAATCACTTTCGGATTTTATCCCAAAAGTTAGTTACCGTTTCTTATTTCATTTAGTCACGATAATGCGTCTTTGAATATTTGCTTATGGGAAGAGGGCAATGCTATTTAAAAATTAATATCGTTCTTTCTTATCAACTTGAGATTTTAGATATACTGAGTATTTCTGACACAAAATCAGTATTTATTTACAAATTTTGAGAAAAAACTTATATGAATACAAAACATTTTTACAAACTCTTATAAAAAGGTATGTGTAACTTCTATAATTCTAAAGCTAGGCAAGAATTTGTTTTGGTAATGAAACCTATATAATAGTCTACGTCAGTCCTTAACGCTTTTACGTCAACGCTCTGACGTCATTCAGTACTTGTAGCCCCATCCAATTTCATCCGGTGACCGAAATCGGAACTAAGCTCACCGCAATCGCACGATACATAAATTCAAGGAGAAATACCGGAAAATAAAAAAAAAGTTAGTAAGACAAACGACTTTATCTTTGGCAAAATACACGTGCTCGAACTACTGTCTGCAACGTTTGTTCTGTAACGTAGGTGTTATGTCGTGTTTTATTTAATTGTTCTTCGCATTGCAGAGTAGTTTCATAAAAACGAATAAAATTGCAGAGTAATTTCGTAAAAAGGAATCGGCGTTATTTTATTTCATAAAAACGAACAATTAAAATTATAAGAAAGTAATTGCAGGCGTAGTTTTTAATCACTGTGATAGAAATTTAAAAAATGATTAGTTCTGTGGAATTTTTTCTTTGTAGTACAAGATGGAAGAAGATAAAGCTGAAAGAAAACGTCGTTTGAATAGAGAATAACAACGGCGATTGAGTGCAAACCAATCTTCAAATACTTTGCATAACTTGAACGAAGCTAGTGCTAGTTGCAGACGAAATGAAATTTTTGAAGAAACACAAGCAATACATGTTACTGAAGCTCTCGATCATGCTAAACGGGAATTTAATCAAGGTGACATTGTCTTCATTCCAAGAGCTGACTTAACTCCAAGTGACGCAAATCTTCCTTTTATTTTAAAGCGGAGTAAGTTTCCCATATTCCGACCTATGAAATGACTATCAATAAGGCACAAGGTCAACCTTTGATCATGTTGGTGTCATCGTAATAGAGCCTGTTTTTGCTCATGGTCAACTCTATGTTGACCATGAGCAAAAAAAGGATCAAGAAATCCACAGCACATGAAAGGTTTTTGTCAAACACAATAAACTGCAAGGAAATCTTTTGAGCAATCAAATGTCAATAACACAAAATATTGTATATCAAGAAATATTTCGTGAACTTTAATTAACGCCATTTCTATTACCTATATTTTTACATTATATGATTTTCAACGTATTGTGACCGTCACATGACGGGCTAAAATCTATTAACATACACGGTCGAGTCACATTATCGTGACCACCAGCTAATATCCAGAGTAACCGCCGTGTGCAGCGCGGGCAGCAGCTAGACGGGCTGGGAGTGACTCAGTAAGGTGCTGGAAGGTGTTCACAGGTATGTGGAGCCATGCTGGCTGCAGTGCATCTGACATCTGTTAGAGGGTGCGTGGTGGATGATCCATAGACGGACAATACAATCGATGTGGTTCCACAGATGCTCAATTGGGTTTAAGTATGGGGTATTAGGGCATCAGGGACGTACTTTAAAGTCTTCATCGTGCTCTTCCAATCACTCTCGGACATTTATAACTGTGTGACACGTCGCATTGTCGTGTTGGAAGATCTCATCCGCCCCAGGGAAAACAATCAGCATGTATGGGTGTTCGGCAAGGATGGATTCATAATGATTTCGGTTTATACTGCCTTCCACAGGTATGAGTGGACCCAAGAGAATGCCACGAAAACATTCCTCAGACCATAACGCTGCCCCCAACAGCTTGTGTTCTTCCAGCAATGGTTGGAGAGTGTTTGTTCTCCAATGTTTCTCGCCTGGTACGCCAACGTCCATCCGCTCGATGAAGACGAAAACGTGACTCATCGGAGAAGGCAATCCTTTGCCAATCAGCGGAGGTCCAATTCCGATACTGCCGTGCAAAAGTAAGCCTTTTCTGCCGATGCATCTTCTTTAGCATAGGTGCAGTAACCATTCGTCTGCATCGGAGCCCCATACGCAACAGGGTTTGCTGAACTGCCGTTTTAGACACACTTCCAGTAGCCTCCTGGTTCATTCGGCCAGTGAGTTTCTCCACTGTAGCGTGTCGATCGGCCCTCACGCAGCTTTGAAGCTGACGTTCACCTCTCACATTAATGGCCCGTGGTGCTCCGCACTTTCCTCGGCTCTCATTCGCAATGGTGCCATTTCTCCAATCACGATACACTTTAACCACAGCAGCACGCGAAGAGTTCACAAACTGTACTGTTTCAGAAATACTGCCACCCTTGGCCCGAAAGCATATAATCATCCTTTTATGCAAATCTGATAAATCGCTCCTTTTATACATTACAGAAACTTGTGATTTGTTTTCAGAATGCCTACAGCACACATTATACACCTCCCAGCTAGCTCACGACACGTGGCTTGATTCATTGGCTACCCGTTGTTGACGTCAAAAGTAGGAGGTGGTCACCATAATGTGACTCGACTGCGTATATCATTGGCTTCTCTCGATAGAATATTGAATAGGAACATTACAAAAATTTTGTTGTTGGTGACCTATCTTATTGACTGCCCATTAATACATCAGCAGTTTATTATAGTTATGTATATGTATTTTACGATTCGTGTTATGAAAGTTTCAGTCACAGCATTTTCACCGGTTCGTGGCACGGGCTACGAGCTAGTTTGTTTAGAATTAATTACCCTGGAATCTAATGCTATGAAATTTCATTATTTTTACACACACTGCACCACAGCATTTTAAACTTTTTTTCTTAAAAAAAAATAAAGATATTTTATTTTAGGTGTCATAAAAACTACTCACCATATTTTGTTTTAGGTGTCCCAAATCATCAAATGAATTCCGACAAACTGAAACGTATGCAGTTAAAATTTCATGCTGATATCTTTAGTACATTAGAAGTTATATTAAGACAAACCGCGAACGGTAGCCTATAATTCTGGTACAGTTGGCAAATTTTGAGCAAAGCTATTAAAAAATAGGAAGGCGTCAAAACCTGACTATAAACGATGCCTAATCGCATGCCAAAAATCACGGTGATTGGATGTGTCATGTCGTAGCTATTCCCTAATAACTAATTGTCCCGAGTCTCGTATAGAGAGCGGATTTCTTCGATAATTATTAAAATTTGTCAGTTTTTTAACGGTCATTATTTTTATACGAGACGAACAATCACCATGATACCAACCCAATGTCACTCATCATGTCCTTTCCTTCCTCTGCTGCAAGTGTCACCGCGATCGGCTGAAGATCTTTGGAGGAGATAGGTAACAAACGATCCCTTCTCCAACTCGGAAAAAAACCCCTTAAAATGCAAGTTTTTAGGCGGTTATTCCTCAATTACATGGCTGGGAGAAGATGTCGTCTGGGTCGTCTGCTGTTATAGCATATACGTTTGAGCGTGCGACGGATATAATGAATAAAGTTTCTTACTGATGGTTGTTGTAGTAATTATAGTGAATAAACTTAACTGCTAGTAATGTTGTAGTAGTAACTAAGATGAATAAAGTCTTATGCTGGTTGTTAATAGTAACACTTAATGAAAGAGACCTAACAGACAGACAGGTCTGACAAAACTATGAACTGAGAAAAAACGTACTTACTAAGAAAACCTTTTATTAGGAAAACTCCTGGTATTATCCACACACATTTCACAGGTCACACAACTACTCGATATCTGGCTCTCACATATAACGAAGTTCCTCTCACATAAACGAAGCTCTCTTTACACCAAACGAAGATCTCTTTACACATAAAACAAAGCTCTCCCTACGCACATCAACAAAAAGCTCTCTCTACGCACATAAACAAACGCTCTCTCTGGTATCGTTGAACGCGCCTATTTATACTGCCTACCACCACGTCATGACTTACACTCATTGCCACATATCATTCAGCGGGAGAAATAACATCTCGTTAAGTAAGAAGATAATTTACATAAGAAAATAAAATAACGAGAGATAGTAAAATCAAAAGGAAACTGAATCTAGAGTATACGTTATACGGATGCGTTGTCATGAGAGATACTTTTCCGGGTTGGCCTCTGTTGTATGGTGTAGTCAACTGTTGAACAGTGTGGCGTCTGTTGGACGTACGATTCGGCGTAGCCGGCACTCACCTCTCTCATCAACCTTCCGCTGTCCTGTGCAGTTTTGCTTCCGGGTCCTTGTTCGACCATTTTTACACAAGTCTCAATACACCTTGACTGCAGTGGCACACGGAAAACTCTCCAGTTCAATCCTTTGGATATGGAAGCACAGAGCTCCCAAAATCTATTTTTTTCCAAGTCCGATAAATCTTTCCGCTTACCATCCCTCTTCGAATTTTCATGTATTTACTGCTCCACTCACACACGCACACACACACACATTATACTGTATACGCTACTGCAGTCGGCTAATCGCGCCCTCTCGGAAATTTAGTCAACGGGCCGCATCCACTTTTGATACGGGTTGTCATAAATCAGTGACCACTCGTTGTATGCGTATGTAAAATGTTCACAAAAGTGTGGTGTGCTGGTGAAAGAAGTGGCGAAAGTTTTTGGGATTGTTCTCTAAATATAGGGTCAACACTAATGCAGTAAATCAGATTTATAGTATAATGGTCTCTGCTCGTGTATGGAGGTAAAATAAAACAGTTCGGTGGTGTGCGTAGCTCATGACATTTTCTTGGTTCGCTGTGTTACCGATAGTTGCCTAAATAAGAGATTAGATTTTATGAGGGCAAGGTGTAATTTAGCAAAGAACACCAATCGTCCAGAAGAATCCAAAAAAAAGAAAAAAAAAGAAAAGAAATACATAAAGTTGCGTCATACAATCAACCAGGGAGCAGTTAAACTAATGCGGCAGATGTATTCGCAACAAGATCGTACCGATTCGATTTGCGCTTCTCTGTGATGAAGACACGCAGGATGATTGTTTGCCTACGTGTTTCCTTATAAATAATATTAGGATATTGCAACTTGTTTCTTTTTTCAAACAAAACTGTGTCTGAATTTCGACGTCATTCGAGATTAATTCTTTCCCATTAAACGTTACGACACATATCATAATTTACGACTTTACAGCATTTCTTTTCACTTGATGTTACACATCTAATTTGAGGAATGATTTCCGCTCTGCATGCACTCATTTCGTTTCCGAACAATTGTTTATTAACTAATCTCTCTCTACGTATCCCAAATAAACACACCGGACAAAAAACCTTGCCACCCCTAACAGAAATGACAGTAGGAATTTACCAGTTGCACACATGCCGCCGTGATAGCATTGTTGAGAGATAAATAACACTGGCGTGATCTACAGAATGCATTTTGTCTCGTGCAGTGGTGTGTGTATGTGTGTGTGTTGAATTTGGTCTGCAATATGCGTCGTAAGACAGACGTTACTGAGTGGCAAAAAGGAGCCATCATGTTTGGCCGTGCACAGGGAAACAAAGTGAATGAAGTCGCCCAATTTGTTGGTGGGTCAAAGCGTACTGTCCAGCAGGTCTGCAAACAGTGGTATTGTTCACAATCAACTGAAAATAGGCGACGTAACTGTGGCCGGAAGATGATTCTCACCAACAAGGACCACCACCATGTTTCAATCTGCAAATCGGTTTCAAACCAGGAAAAAGTTTTTCCAAACAGTCAATGAAAGTCCACTCCAACCAATTTCCGAAAGGACATTGCGACGAGAACTGCATGCGATGGATATCTGGTGCAGAGTGCCACGGAAGAAGCCTCTTTTAACAGCAAGTCACAAAGTCGCACGTTATCAATGTGCTCAGAGGCACCAAAACTTTATAGTGGAAAATTGGAAATGAGTACTTTGGTCCGTTGAGTCTCATTTTTGTTTGTACTCCAATGATGGGAGGCACGCCCTCTCGGAAAGTGCATCGCAGGGCCAATGAAGTCTTTAATCTTGATGGTGTCGAAAGTGTTGTTCAAGATCGGGGGGTTTGGTGATGTTTTGGGTATGTTTTCGTACCACAAAACCGTCATTGCAACGGGCCCTCTCGTTGCAGTGACGATGAATTTGAACCAATGGGCATAATTCGCATTCTTAATGACGAAGTGTTGCCCTTTACTTTACATCTCCAGGAGCAGCATCACATTGCCAATCCTGTCTTCCAAGACAAT
Organism: Macrothele yani; assembly: GCA_039090855.1. NCBI lineage: Eukaryota > Metazoa > Arthropoda > Arachnida > Araneae > Macrothelidae > Macrothele > Macrothele yani. The sequence continues at coordinate 122,394,825 of CM076989.1, forward strand.
TGCCATGTGCTAAAACTATATAGGCACGACGAACAATCAGCTACACTGTCTCAGCTCGACTGGCTGGCAAATCCCCAGATTTAAATCCTATTGAAAGTTTGTGGGATAATTTGGGACAGAAGGTGAATCGCCGGAATAGACACCGACTTGTTCTGGAGGAATTTCGGGTCCAATTAAGGCACGAGTGGCTGCAAATCGATGTTCAATACATCCACAACATCGTGGGGTCTTTCCCACACCGGATTCATGCTGTTAACAAGGCAAGAGGTGGCGTCACCCGTTATTAGGTAAGTTCTGCAAGGGGTGACTAATTCTTTGTCGGGTGTGCTTAAATGTTAAGGTTTTTGTTAGTAGAAAAAAATGAACAACATTTTTTACGGAAATTAAATTTTTTATATTTCAATTAGGTTTTAATATGAGATAATCTAACACCTTTTTGTTTGGATATATCTGGATTCCATACCTTATTCCTTCTGATCCATCTGCCACCAAATTTGCGTGTCTGAATTCTGAGATTGTTTGGCTTTCATTTTATTTACCCCATTCCATCTTACTCATCTGATAAGAACTTAATTTGCTTCAATTCTCAGAAATGCGTTTTCATTTCATTCTCTCTTACTCATCATTTGATATTAATTCGATTTGCTTTAATTGTTGGTTCTCATTTCATTTACTTCATTCGTTCTGATTCATTTGTCTTTCATTTTATTTCGTTTAACTCTAGGAAGTTTACTTTCATTTAATTTATCTCTCTCCTACTTATTCGTCTGATATTCATCGGATTCGTTTCAATTCTGAGATACTGGGTTTCATTTTTATTGAACCCTGTTTTATTTGCCTTTCATTTGATGTGCTTCATTTCTGAGATTTATGCTGTCATTTCATTTATCTCATTCTCTTTTATTCGTCTGCTATTCATTTGATGTTCCTGAGTTCTGAAAGATGTGCTTACATTACATTTTCCACTCCGATTCATTTGTATTTCACATGGTTTTCTTCATTGCTTCTCATGCGTTATCCTATCTTTGAATGTATGGGGAGGTTGCGGGGTTTAGCGACTAACTTGAAGGGCTATAAGCGGTCGTCCTTCCCTATTTTCAGGCCACTGGTTCCAGGGGAGGGACAGAGCCAGTGCTGTAAAACTAAGACCGTAGCAAGCTCTGCTTATTCTTCTTATCTGGAAGGGCGAGACTTGAAATTACGCCCCTTTGACTTTCACTCAAAAAATAGGTGTATTTTACCTTCTCACACACCCAGAGTTTGAAACGGGTCAAACACCCGGCCATCTCGTAACTGGACACGACCCAGACCCAATCCGGACAAATGTGCTTCGAACTGTATTATACTGTACACATAGGGCGTCCAAAAAGTCTCTCCACAGTGGGTATTTTAGGTTACATGAAAATCAAAGAAATATATCATAGGAACATATAATTTATTCACAGGCAGTGTTGAAACTGTCTTCCTTCATTTGCAAGATACAATGTCGAGTCACATTATTGTAACCTATAACAAAGTAAATTTCTCCGTCATTTTTGTCCACGCCGGGGCACGAATCCAGTCCCCTCACTCCGGAATAAGTCACTCTACCAACTGAGCTACGCGGACGTTCGTTCTGACTGCTATCTGCCTTTATGTCGTGTGCGTCCTGCTGGCAGGTACGTCCCAAACCACCAGCTAATATCCGGAGTAACCGGCGTGTGTATCGCGTACAGCAGCTAGACGGGCTGGGAGTGACACAATAAAGTTCTGGAAGGTGTTTACAGATATGTGGAGTGACGCTGACTGCAGTCTATCTGGAAGCTGCTGGAAAGTGCGTGGTGGAGGATCCATAGAGCGAACAACACGATCGAATTGGTCCCACAGATGCCCAATGGGGTTTCAGTCTAAGGAATTAAGGGGCCAGGGAAGTACTTTGAAGTCTTCATTGTGCTCTTCCAATCACTCTCGGACATTTCTAGCTGTGTGACACGTCGCATTGTCGTGCTTGAAAATTCCATCCGCGCCAAGGGAGGCAATCAGTTTGTATTGGTGTACGTGGTATACAAGGATGGATTCAAAACGAATTCTGTCCATAGTGCCTTCCACAGGTATGAGTGGACTCAGATAATGCCACGAAAATATTCCCCAGACCAAAACGCTGCCCCCACTAGCTTGTGTTCTTCCAGCAATGGTTGAAGAGTGTTTGTTCTCCGATGTTTCCCGCCTAATACGCCAACGTCCATCCGTTCTATGAAGCAGAAAACGGGACTCATCGGAGAAGGCAATCCTTTACCAACCGGTGGAGGTCCAATTCCGATACTGTTGAGCAAATATAAGTATTTTTTTGCCGAAGCACCTTCGTTAGCATAGGTGTAGTGACCATCCGTCTGCATCGCAACCCCATACGCAGGAGGGTTGGCTGAACTGCCGTTTTGGACACACTTTCGGTAACCCCCTTGTTCATTCGGACAGTGAGTTGCTCCATTGTAGCTTGTCGATTGGCACTCACGCACCTTCGCACCAACGTTCACCTCTCACATCAATGGCACGTAGTTCTATGCAGTTTCCACGTCGCTTATTCGCAATGGTGCCATTTCTTGAATCGCGATACACTTTAACCACAGCAGCACGCGAACAGTTCACAAACTGCGCTGTTTCAGAAATACTGCCACCCTTGGCCCGAAAGCCGACAATCATTATTTTTTGCAAATCTGATAAATCGCTCCTTTTATCCATGACAGCAACAAATGATATGGTTTTTTCAGAACGCCTACAACACACCTTATATACCCTCCAAGCCAGCTCACGACACGTATCTTCTTACATTGTCTACTCGGTGTTGATGTCAAAAGTAGTAGGTAGTCACAATAATGTGACTCGACTGTGTATAATCTAACTGTTTTACACGTGCTCTCAAACACATCTGTGAGAATCAAAACGTTCTTCCGCAGTGATGTTGAAACTGTTCCATTTAATTTTGATGGTGCTACAGTAAATATTTTGAATTAAGAAACTGTTTGAATGTTTAATCTCAATTTTTTTGCTGCTTTCTTGATAATATTTCAAGCTTCAGAATATGTTTCACAGCGGCATCAATTTTCACAAGTTTATTATGAGTTGAAAGTTTCAAAAATATAGATATTGTTTTCGTTATTGCCTCTCACATGGACTGGACACTTTTCCTTCTGAGGGCACTCTTCCTTCAGATTGCACGACAAATCGTTTTTCAGTTCGCGGGCACCAGTATCGAACACAAGATTCCACAGTGCACCTTTTTTTTTTTTGAAAGAAACATTTCTTTTGCTTTTAAAAGAGATGAGCTGTATAATTAGACTGTTTATCAAAGCCACTGCGGCAAGGATGTAAAGAAAATAATCCGATCACACAGCAAAGATGTGCATTTAGATTAACGGAACAGTCCTTTGCTGGGAAACCTAGCTCGGAGCTAACTTGTCTAAGCCTTTATGGGTAACAGGAAGTAATGTGCTTCTTCAGGATAAAGCGGCTCCATTTTTATAACGTGTCGATTGACAAAAGAATCCGAATCGAGGGACGAAAGTGCCTTATTGTAGGAAAGCAATTTTTCTCGCACAAATAACAATGCAAATTAATTTTAGTGATTTTGCATACAACAGTATTACGACCTTTACAAATCCTAACATTTACAAATCCGTTGGGAGAAGTTCTTGGCGGAAGTCAGAAAATATTTAACGAGCAGAAACCAAATTTACACAGGAACACAGAAGTTCAAAAGAAAGGTTAAATTAGAAGTATATGCCGCTATCTGCATGAGTTGTTAATGCACCAAGAAAATAAAACACAGTATTATGAATAAGGTTTCCATGTTAAGTCGTTATTTATGTTAAAGCCCTAGAAATATTTCTTTCAAAACTACGCCTTTTTCCCCATTTACATTTTGAAGTCTGAAAATGCCGTTTAAAATTGTCCAGCAAAGTACGAACGTGTGTGCCTTTTAAGGTAAGGAAAACATTACCATCTCCGAGTTAAAATATCATAATTTCAGCCGGGAGTATTTGAAAGACTTGCTAAGATACAACAAAACGCCGCGTTTTTGCAGAAAAGAAAAAATTAATCGCAACGTAACAGACCAAAAATCAAAACTGACTTTTCCATAAATTGTTTAGCTCAATTGCTAACACATGTGTGTCTTAAAACTGTTTTGAAACTTCCTCAATAAAATTTTGATAGGGAAATTCAGCTTTCGTATTATCGTCGTAATGTCTTCACAGCAAAACCAAGCAAAACAGCAATAAATGAAAATTACTTGGGCTTTTTTTTCTATGGAGTCTATGGAGTGGATGGGAAAATGATTGCCCCGACGTGGAACCGCAAAGCCATTAAGAACACTTTCTATGACGGAAGCGCATAGACCGCAATTTTTGAAAGCAAACTAAATGAGTCTGCAGTGCCATTCTGAACGCTTACTTTGACTATTCTGGGGGAAAAGCCAGACGGCGATCTCACAAGCATTAACTATATGACCGTAATATTTCATGTTTGTGTCCTGGTTACAATGTATGTATTTAGAAACAAAAAAGGAGAAATATTTTAGAATGGCAGATGATTATATGAATGGGTGTAGTAGCCGTTGTAGCGGTATAGCTAAGCAGAGGGTCTTAATATTCTCAGGACATAAGCTTTACTGGAATGTTTCCAGGATTTCCTTTGAACTTACTCCATGGAAGTTTAAAAAAAAAAAGTTTTTCCAACGGTATATTATCTTCAGAAATTTTGTGTTTTTACTGTTTGCAGTGAGAAAAAATTAAATTGGGTCATTAAGAATTATTTAACCTAATGACACGGTCAACGTAAAAAGAATTTATAATAGTCGTGCTGGTAAACTCCCATCTAATAACCTTAATTATTCTGCGCTTTCAGCACTTTCTGTTCATAATTTCACACTTTCTTCGCGTGTGCTTAGACGGCTGGTTTTAATATCATGTCCTCTATTTTATTTTCTCATGTTACGTTAACTTCGAAGAACTAAACTACATAAAAAAAAAGAACTTATGAAGAATTAAAGATATCACTTATTATCACCAAGATGCATTTGCCAGTCAACATAGCTGGTATTAAATTCCAGCCATCGGATTTAAATTAAAATTTAATGCGTTAAGAGTTATAGAGTAAAAAGTGCTTAATTTCCAGAGTTAGTAAACATGAACAAGAAGAAATAAGAATGGCTGTCACTAAATATTCGAAAAAAACAGTAACTTTGACATTTGCTGGAAAAATATCTTTGCTGGGAAATATCAGTGCATCAGAGGAAATTAAATATACTTCATATGTTGATATAACCACTATAAATTTTTATAGACGCACAACAATGCACGGTCTTATCACAATAATACGATCGCCCCCGGAATCAGGGTGTACCCACTCAGACGCGTCAAAGAGTGCACGTGATGAGGTCGACCAGACGGAAATATAAGCGGCCAGCCAGGGAACGTAAGCACAATGGAGAGAGGTAACAGTGATTTGACAGACGTTCAAAAAGGAATGATAATCGGCTATCGCGCCAAGGGTAGAGACATCTCAGAAACAGCAGACGTCTTGGGCTATTCGCGACGTGCTGTAGTAAGGGCGTTCCAAGAATGGACAGGTGGAGCACAGAGTACCTCCTGACGTCATAACTGTAGAGCCAAAATGGCCATCAACCCCAAAGAATAACGTCGCCTCCGTCGACTGGTAAAGGGCAATCGACGTGCAACAGTGCAGCAATCGACCACGCAAATGAACGTTGGGGCACCCAGGTACGTGTTCCCGATAACAACAGAACGAACGTTATTACGTATGGGTCTCCGGAGTCAACGCTGCGTCAAGGCGCCCATGTTAACCCAGGTCCACCGGCAACGACGCCTGCAGTTCTCATGGGACTACCGTCATTGGACAGTGGAAGAGTAGAAAAAGGTTGACTTCCCGGGAGAATAGAGGTTTCTACTACACAGAAGTGACGGGCGGTGGTGGATACGGCGTCGGACACACGAAAACCCACACCCGGACACACTTGTCGGTCAGGTACACGCCGGCGCTGACAATGTGCATGTCTGGGGGATGTTTTCCTGGTATGTCCTGGGACCGCTGATACCACTGGGTGGGACCCTGAATGTCAATGGCTACCTGTCCATCCTCGCTGACCACATGCATCACTTCATTTTGGACGTTTGCCCTGGTGGTGAGGGAGTCTACCAACAGCACAATGCGACGCGCCACTACGTGAAGAGGTTGTGTAACTGGTTCCAGGTATACGACAGCAATGTCTTCGATTTCCTCTGGCAGGCGACACCGCCCGACCTCAATCGTACAGAGCGCTTGTGGGACTATTTAAACCAACAGATTCGACGTGCAGACCCACAACCACGTGCTCTGCTCCAGTCCGAATGGGCACGTGTGCCTCGGGCAACCTTCCAGGGCCTCATTGCGTCCATGCCACGCCGTCTCGCCGCCTTCATCCGGGTCAATGGTGATTCATCCCATTATTAGGTAGGTGGTCATATTATTCTGATACGACTGTCTATAATTACGCAGCGTTTGCTAGAGCAGATGAAAATTTGTGATTGTGCGTTATACTGTTTGAATCCGTTTTCTGAATCAAATAATCGCTTGACTGCACCAATATTCTGATTCACTATCCATAAACTATATTATTATTAATTTAAACAAATGAAAAATAGGAGCCTGAATATTTGAAAAACCTGAGGACCGCTAAAAATACAGTTTCTGGTAACTTGTATAATACATATATTGCAATCAAAGGAGATTTGTTTTTCTCACGCTCTAGGTACAGTGTAAAATTTTCTCTGAAATTCATGAGCCATTTTGCGTTATTCCTTTCGTGAATTAACGAAGCGTGTTTCTGATACAACCTTTGGCGTGAAATGAAGGAAAAGAACCTGAATGTCGCAAATTCGTCACACGCCACGGAAATTCTGAACTATCAGTATACTTTCCGCAATTCTTTTCATTAGCTGACGATAAATTTCAATTTCTAAGAGGTGTTAACGGATTATTCTGAATTTTCAGAAACCTTTCAGCATTTCCTTTCTTATACTAAGGGTAAATTTCCGTTTTTAAGAGGTGTTAACAAAAAATTCTTAATTTTCAGAAATCTTTCGGCAATCCCTTTCTTATACTGACGGTAAATTGTCCTTGTTAAGAGGTGTTAACGGAAAATTCAGAATTTACGGAAACTTTTCCGCAATACCTTTCTTATACTGTCGGTAAATTTTCGTGGTTAAGAGGTGTTAACGGAAAATTCAGAATTTTCGGGAAATTTTCCGCAATTCCTTTCTTATACCGACGGCAAATTGCCGTTGTTAAGAGGTATTAACGGAAAGTTTCGAATTTTCGGAAATCTTTAAACAATTTCTTTCTTACACTGACGGTAAATTTCCGTTTTTAAAAGGTGTTTACGGAAAATTCTGAATTTTCAGCAACATTTCAGCAATTCCTTTCGTACATTGACAGAAAAAATATGTTCGCACTTTTTCCGTATCCATCTGACCGAACATTTCCGGTAATGGGAGCGATTCGCAGGAATATTTGAAGTTGACAAGGTTTGATTAACTAATAAATTTCAGTTATCTGTCGGAGTATCTGATTTTGAAGTTCCGTAGCGAGACCGGATATTGTGGTAGCATAACCGCATGAAATTTCTGTTCCTGTGGTATCAGGTATTTCTTCGCTCTCTCTTGTTTTGTGCACCAACTACGGCATATTGTGTTACCTTAAGAAATTAGGTACTTAAATTATTGCACGTTTAATTCTAATGGTGTCTATAATGAGTCTGTGGACACCTTAAGCTTAAGACAAACGCTATTATGCGTAACTATCAAGAAAAATGTTATGTAATTTTACTTTTAGGAGTTTTATGAAATACTAATACAAAGCAGAACATTTCATCATTTTAGCACGTCTTTTGCAAGAAAAAAAAAAAAAAGATGGTGGTTATGTTATCTGTTTGTCCGTCCACCTATGGACACCATATCTCTGCAACTATTCGACCGATTTGAAAAAGTCTTCTTTGCGTTAATAAGCTTGAAATGTGACAATGATGATCCTTGAACTTCGTTTTTTTCCGATGCCCAACTTCGCTGTTAGAAATGTAGATTGTATCGAATTCAATTTTCCTGTAAATATTTGCTGGTAAATATCGGATTGAAAAAATTATTTCTTCCTTTCAATGCCGTTTATAATGAAAACTACTTTAGGCACAGTTTCTTTTTCAAGTAATGCATCGATTTTCCGCTAGGGAGCATAAAAGTAAATTGTGCCCCCCTCCCCCAATATCTCTACTTCTAAAATTTCGATTTGAAAAATTGTTCCTGCATCGGAAACAGCTCTCCATGGGAAATGTTTTGCATATGATTTTTTCTAATTCTTGGTAAGGAACGGTTTGGTCAGCAGGGGACGTAAGCATTTATTTCTGCTTCTGATGTACTTACAGCAGAATCTGAGCTTCTGAATAGTCGATCGAAAACATTCCTTCGTGGACCGAAACCGCTCAACTCAGAAAGTCTTGTAAGAATAAGTACCTACTGCTTAAAAATAGGTTTTCTCGTCGGTGGGGGGTGAGGGGGTGTATATCTAATTTTTGTCGATATCTCTGCTTCTTAGTTTTGTCATTATTTTATATGCACAAATGCAACTCTCCTTTTAACATTGAAGCAATTTGGAAATTTCTTTTCATTAAGAGGTAAATCCTTTTTCATCTCCTACTTCGATATACAGGATTTCTATAAATGAAGTATACAACTTCAGTATGGGATTGAAAAAAAAACTACAATAAATAAAAACTTACTTTTAATGCCCAAACACATGGTAACTACGAAAGCTTTTTTAAAACAGGTCAGTAGGTCTCCACGCGTGCTCCGTTGGTTGCTCGCAGGATGTCTAAACGATAGTCCAGTTTCACACACGTACGTTGCAGAATGTCAGGTGTAACGAGGAGGAAGGCTGCAGTAATGCGTTCTTTGAGCTCAGTGACAGATGTAACATTTTTTTTGTACACAATGTCACTAATATAGCCCCAAAGAAAATTTATCACATGGGGTAATAAAACGTAAACTGTGTGGACACGCCGTCGGACCCCCAAGTCCAATCCAACGCCCCGGAAAATGATGCTCTAAAGATCCGCGTACATCCAAAGACCAGCGCGAAGGCGCTCCCTTTTGCTGGAAAATTATTTCTTAAATATCCTGGCGTTGTGGAATTGAGAATTGTTCTAACATGTCTAGGTACGATGCCAGTATCAGTTGGTTCAGCGAAGGAAAAGGGCGCTATAACTCTGTCTTCCATTAGGCCAGCACAGACATTAACCTTCGGGCTGTCTCTCTCATGTGCTACGACCACTTGGGCATTTTTCGTTCCCCAAATTAGGTAGTTATGCTTATTCACTCTGCCCAAAACATGGAATCTCGACTCATCGCTGAAACAGATCAGTTAAAGGAGTGTGGGGTTTTCGTCAACGCCATTAAGCATGCCTACCACAAAAAACTTTCGACGTGGTTGATCATTTGGTCGAAGGTTTTGCACTAAATGCACTTTATACGCATATAGGCGGAGACGTTTATGCAGAATCTCGCGAACCGTTGCTTGCGGTATTTCAAGTTCACGACTGGCGACGCGGACGGTCTTCTTCGGGCTCCTTAGATAAGTCTTACGCACGTCTTCCCCCCTTTTTATCCGAAATGGAAGGTCTGCCAGTGCTTTTGCCTTTCAAAACACTTCCTGTTGCTTTGAATGTATTTACCTATTGTAAATTACGCTGAAATGTTGTTAGATATTTTGACTCCGCCAACCAAAACACAAACGCTGCCGTCTCTACTGAGGAGCCTTGCCTGTTGTATTCCGTGTTTGACGAGATTTTTCATTACATGAGACACCTGGTGCCATCTATCGTCTGACTTCACAAACTTCAACACTTGCCACGTCTCTTGTACTCCGTTCTGAACTTACGCTGAACTGCTGTTAGATATTTTGACTCCGCAAACCAAAACATACACGCTGCTTTCTCCACTGGGGAAAGTCATGTCTCTTGTATTCCGTGTTTGACGATATTTTGCATTACATGAGACACCTGGTGTCATCTATCATCTGACTTAACAAACTTCGACACTTGCCACGCGTCTTGTACTCCGTTCTGAACTTACGCTGAACTGCTGTTAGAGATTTTGACTCCGCAAACCAAAACATACACGCTGCTTTCTCCACTGGGGAAGCCATGTCTCTTGTATTCCGTGTTTGACGATATTTTTCATTACAGGAGACGCCTGGCTCAATCTATCGTCTGACTTAGCAAACTTTTATATTTACCTCGTCTCTTGAGGTTGAAAGTAAGTTATTTTTTCTATCGTTTTTTTAATAACATACTGAAGTTGTATACTTCATTTATAGACACCCTGTATTTATCTTCCTAACGCCTCTGTTTCTGTATATAAAGTGCAAAGTCGATTTGAAACTCTTCAAGTTTATGCATTATTTTTTTTTCTGTTATAAAATTCCGCTTATTTTGCAAGTTTATCGTTATCTAATGTAGAAGATATTCTTATGCAATGATTTTGGTTAAATAATTTGCAATTTCCTTTTAGGAAGTTTGGCTTCTAGTTGCGTAAATTTAGATCTCTTGCAGAAACACTCACTATCACCCTCAACAACAACAAAAAAATACTTTGGTCTCCAATATTGTGGAACTGATAAATACTGCAGTCAGGGAAAATGACGCAGAATCTCCAGAAAATAAACGTTCAAAAAAGTATCATGTAGCTGTCTTGTCTTTTTTCTGTTGTATTCCGTGTTTGACGAGATTTGTCATTGCATGAGACACCTGGTGCCATCTATCGTGTGACTTAACAGACTTTAACACTTGTCACGTCTGTTGACGTTTAAAGTAATTTTTTTCTATCGTATTTTTTTAATAGCATACTATAGTTGTATTCTTCATATATAGACACCCTGTATTTTTCTTCCTAACGAAGCTTTATCTGTAAATAAAGTGTAAAATCGATTTGAAACTGTTCACGTTTATGTATTATAGTTGTTTTATCTGCTATAAAATTCCCCTTGTTCTGCAGGTTTATCCTTATCTAATGTAAACAATATTCTTATAAAGTGAATTTGGTTAAATATTTTGCAATTTCTTCATAGGAAACTTGGTATCTAGTTGCGTAAAGTTAGAATTCCTCTTGCAGAAATATTCACTGTCACCCTCAGCAAAAAACTTCAAACTAAAACAATTGGTTACCAATACTATTTGACTACTAAGTACTGCAGTCAAGAAAAATGACGCAGTATCTCCGGAAAATAAACTTTCAGAAAAGTATTATGTAGCTCTCTGGTCTTTTGCGTATAGCACTAGCATTTTGTTTTGATGCGCCAGTGAATTTCTTCAAGAATTCACAGCGTCAGAGAGTCAGCTTGCGTTCGGACGCCTATTGGCAAGTAATCCTGAACAAAAAGTCGTTAAAAGAATAAAAAGAAAAGTCCCAGTATTCAAGGGTGGATAAAGAAATCCCTCCCTTCTTTTAGAATGAAAAGAAATTCGCCGCATTCTTCACTTCTTCGAAAAGGGCCAACCGATTCGTCTGGATGTTGCAGTTTAGAGCCCACTTTACTGCGCCAGATCTATAACTCGTCTGCCGTTGAAGACTGGATAATCACCGTTTTTACTCTCACCCACTAAGTTGAAAAGTCGCGGAAATAACGGAAGCGAAGAAAATTTGACGCAAGCATTTGTTTCTCGCAACAGATTCCCGGTGGTTGTTTCCAAACCAGAGCAATTTCCGCCTGAGTTCTCCCAATCCTGACTATATTTCGCAGGACAACTTTAAGCTGAACCACTTCTACTTCAAATATTGCTTCACAACGTACTCCATAAGACGTCTATTTTCATTCTAGCAAACGGAGTACTGTAAAGTTGTATTGATTTAAACATGCTTCCAAATAAAGATTTCGAAATTTGTTGTCTCATTGCCACAACGATATTCGTTGTTGTCATCCCACAAATACATTAAGCATTTTCTTGGTAGGGAAAATAATTTTTTAGCCAAGCGATCAATTACGATTCACTAAAATGTAAAGATGAAAAACAGCATCGAATTCAACATTGCACTGGGTAGTGGGCATCCTTAACAACTCTTAAAATTGTGTGCACTGGTAGTGCTCCCCCTTAACAACTCTTGAGATTTTGAAGATCTTTCAATGAAACTGAATTGACATGTACTATCGTACGTTGCCAATGTGGGAGCAAACTTTTCTCAGAATCGGAAATAAAAAATATAAATGACAAAGAAAAACAGCGAGCTGTAATTGAACTCCTGGAAAAAGAGGGATGTGAAGCTCCAAAAATCCACAGAAATCTCGTGGCGGAGGATGGAACTCTCACAATCGATATCAGGAATGTCCGAAGATGGATGAAGAGATTTCGAGAGGGAGAAAGTTAAGTATCGGACAAACAACGGAGGGGAAGGCCCGCAACTGCAGTGAAAGATGCCAATAGGCAACGAGTGAAAGACCTCATCACAGCAGATCGTCGTGTCACCATCCAGGAATTGTAATTACAAACAGTACTCACTATATTCAGATATTGAAGAAGATATTTGAAGTTATCAGAAGGAAAATACGTGACATTAAACTTCATAGAAATGTTTTACACTGTGGTAACGCACGTCCACACACCTCAATGGAGAATTTACAAGCTATTGCCAAAATGGGATGGACGGGGATGAATTAACCTCCCTACAGTCTGGATTTGGCTCCCTCAGACATTTTCCTGTTTGCCCCCCTTTGAAGACCACCCTTTGTGGGGAAGGTTTCGACGATGTGGCATACGTTAAACTGGCTGTGAACTCATGGGTGAAACGACAGACTCAGGAATTTTTCCAAAATGAATTTTACCAATGGGTTCAAAGATGGCGGAAATGTGTAGAAAGCGATGGACAATACTTTGAATATAGGCTAGCATTATTAACAATATGTCTAAGTAATTTGCCACCAAGTTTCACGTTTTCGCTGCTACAAATAAAAATATTATGAGGGACGATGAATTACTTTCAGGATGCCCTTTGTATTTTGAATCTTCTCCAACTTGAAAACAAATCTTCAAAGGGGATTTTTAGAAAAGGAAAGAATCGGTGATAAACATGATAAGATGCATTTACGCTCACTAGGAAAATTTTCAGAGTCATTTAACCTTTTAACCGACTGGAACGAATTAACTCGGGGTTATAAAAATGGGCTGACATCAGCTCGAAGGAATACATTCGCTGTCTAACAAGTGGGCAGAACACGGCTGGAATGAGTGAACCAGCTCATGAAAAAACTATGATTTTTCCATAGCTTGGTCATTCAAAGTGGTCGTTTAGAGGATGATTAACATTGATACTTTCTCACCAAACGCTTGATAACCTCAAAATGAAGAAATAATAAGTACGAGTCACATGTTCTGTGCTTTTTGAGGTTACCACTTGCGTAATAGCCTCAAAAGGAAGCGATAAGAACTTTGAGTCACCCTGATGGGGCCGTGCTTTAGCGCTGGCTTCTGACCATTACTCCGAGATGGGTCCAGGTTTGAATCACGGTGGGGCATGGATGTTTTGCATGTCATTCGGCCATGGCTTTCTCCCTTCCCTGGAACGAGCGGTCATAAATTAGGGACGGGTGACTGCTTATAGCTCATCCAGTTGCTCTAGGTGGTCTTTAAACCTGCAGTCAAAAGTGTATAAATGAGCACCTCACTGGTGATGAGCGCTCCTGCTGTCCTTTATTCTCTACTACATGACTCAGGGTACGATTGGCAAGGGCTAGTCTCCCTGACACGGACATCATGCGACTGGGTAGAAAGAAGTGGGTCAAATACCTTCTGTGTCCTTTCTTAGTACGTTACTATTGTTATAGCACTTTGAGCTGATAATCGGTCAGAAAAGATTAATATCAATCATCTTCCTAAATGTCTATTTCGAATAACAAAGCTAAGAAGAAAAACAATTTGCTCATTAGTTTATTTGTTCCAGGTGCGTTGGTCCTACTTTTGGGTTGGTCCTACTTTTGGGTAAGCGAATATATTCTTTTGTGCTGAATTCAGCCTAATTGCTAAAACAGATTTCATTCTTTTCAGTCGATTGAAGGTGGTGAAGGTGCGCAGTTCCTAATAGTTGTATAGACTCTCTTAGAATACACTAACCGAGTAAGACTCAATTCGCAATACAGGCTGCGAAATGAGACCGAGACACTTTAACAAGAACGAAAAAATAGCTTTATCTATAGTTTCATATGTCTACAGTTTATGAAATTAAATGTTCCTTCAGTTTGGGATCTTTCAGTACACTTTCCGGTGCATTTAGTGGAAATAAAAGTCAAATAAATTACAGTCCTTTTAGTCTTATTTTAGTCTTTTGGAATAGCATTCCAATGCTGTTTGCATGTAGCAACACTGTTCAATGTTCAGTTGAACTCACGAAGGACACGTAACAGGACTTACTACCTGAAGCTTGCCTTAACGCAGTTATAAAGATTTTATACACTTACTGTTTTGTTTGACACCGCTGCATACTCTAATATGGAAGTACGTAATCCTGAATTAAATAGTAACTTCGGTTATTTTAGTGTGCGAACGACAGCTACAGAAATTCACCCTTGATTTTAAAAGGAGCTTAGCAGAGATTCATTTCGGGGAAGGTCTTCTTTCACGGACCATGGGACCTTCCACGGACAAAAGGTCATCCCCTTTCCCCCATTTGTGGGATACCACTCTTCCTCAGAGAAAGCCCGTCAGGGACAATGGGAATAAGCAATTAACAGTCGACTTCTTACATCAAGATAATTTTTCGGGAGGACATATCGTGTAGGAAAATAGGATCGGATAGGAGTCATAAACGAAGAGTCTGGTTGATGATCTTGATGGGAGAAGAAGGAAGCATTTTGCCCGGACACAATTCAGGAGAAACGCGTCTGCACTGGATGAAGTAGAAAGAAATTTCGGCGGGAATTACACACAGGAAGTCACCCGAGAATCTATCAACCCGCTGGAAGTATTTACTATTCGATCAGATTAACTACTATTTCCTCTTTCCCCCAATCTGAAGAATAAAGATAAGTGCAGTCGAGATCATCTGTCATTACATTCAGTTCGTTTAACTACTTATTTATTTGCTTCCCCGCTCCAATGACAGGAACCTGCAAACAACAACGATTCTTCTGATAAGTTGGCGTCCACCACAATACATAAAATTAACCAAGACAACAATACTTCAGCGATCAGTCACTCGTAGGAGGAGCTGAAATCCTCCACCGGGCACTGGAACTGGAACCATTACTGTGAACTATCGAGCTACAGACTTCAGCACATGAAGCTCACCCTCATGACTGTGTTATGGAGGTTCGTCGTATACTGATTGACGACGGTGGTCGACGTCATATGTATGCTCAGCTGTCTTTGCATAAGAGCGTTGGATTAAACGGACAGGAAAGCACAGCAATAATATGTCTATTTGCAACAGAAGGCTTCAGTTCTAAATAATTACTTGTAATTCCCACTGCTTTCGAAATTTCAGCGTTTTGGTTGCAATTTTCAGGTAGGTTTTTTGCGAACTTTTATTTTCCACTCTGTGACGTGCATGCCACGCAGGACGCACATGAGATAAAGGCAGATAGCAGCGAGAACATACGTCCGCGTTGCTCAGTTGGGAGAGCGACTTATTCCGGAACGAGGGGACCCTGGTTCGATGCCCGGCGTGGACAAAAATGATGGAGAAATTTATTTCGTTATATTGGCGCCCGAACTTCAAGAATGACCTGGCCGTTAAGTTTCTCGCAATGGTGTGATGTTCTTTCCACACTGCGAAACAGGAAAAATAAGAAAATCCCTTCTTCAGCGCTTCGAAAAATAAATGTGTGCGATGGTACGTTCCAAACACCAAATTGACCGGGATTTCTTTAATGTACGTTCTTCAGCGAATAACTGCCCTCAGCGACACATGGTCACGGCTGACCCGTGTGCCATACCCCCGGCTCTCCCTCGGGGGCGAGGGGGGAGATGTGACGTGCTTGTCACGCAGAACGCACATGAGATACATAAAGGCAGATAGCAGCGAGAGAATACGTCCCCGTAGCTCAGTTGGGAGAGCGACTTATTCCGGAATGAGGGAACCCGGTTTCGTTCCCCGGCGTGGACAAAGATGACGGAGAAAATTACTTCGTATAACTCTTAAAAATCAAAGAAAGAGAAACACTTGAAATCACCAAAGTACAGTAAAAATATTAGTCTTTTGGATGACGCTATGCATTTTAGTTCCGATTACTAAATATTTCTTTTATTTATCCAGCGCAGATGGTGTCGAGGCATGCAGCTTCCTAAATTTGCACTTCTTATTCATTCCACGGAATTATATGTAACCTAGTTTTCCGTAAATCTCAGCTATTAATTAAATTTTATCTCAAAAACTTGGAAGTAATCTTCGATGAAAAAAAAAATGAGGCTATGTAAATGCGATCACTTCATTTCCTGTTATCGAGTAAACGCAGAACTGCTAGAGAGAAGAAATAAGTTATTTTAATTATAGAAGTTGGGCCGTCTCAGCTATAAACCGGAAATACACGGGTTCATGTTATCACGCTCAAAGCCTTGCGTGCAGATTCCATCGACTGTGTCAGAAGACATCTTTATTAAGCCCCGCTGATGTGTTTCCATGAACTTTATTTATTTTGTTATTATGCTTCTGAACCCAAATGCAAAGGATTCTGTGGAGATGTGTGTATGTATGCTTATCTTTCATATTCTTCCTTCGTAATACCTTCTCACGTGGATTGCAACTCGCAGTCACAAAACAAAGAGCGCCCATGTGATTGTAGGATCCATTTAAAATTATTTTTCACAAGAGAGCCTTCTGAAATACGTTTTGCTCGTTATCATCTTCTAACATTCTCCTTGTTCTCATAAGCAGTAATTTAAGGAACGTTTTTCGCAATTTTTCAAAGTACGGCATATTTTTACCATCTCTAGCAGAATTGGAAACGTGTCGAACATTTGGACCCGTACCCGACCCAAACCTGACACAGAAAATTCACATTTGAACTGGGAATTCGAAATTCAATTGATAAAATATTTAATTATATATAAATCATATATATACACTGCTAGCCACCCAAAATGCAACACCAAGAAGGAAGCATCCAATTGGTCTGAAATTCGCAGCATGCGTCGCCCGCGAGAGGACATGAAAACGATTAGCATTGCAGGGCATATGCAAATCATGTGCGCCCGGCACTCCACCGAGAAGCACTATAAGCAGTGTTGACAGAAGGCGGGGTTGTAACTAGTGGAAGTGTGTTGTGCTGCCGGACCTGTGCCTGAAAAGCTTCCTGTTGCCTAGTCGCAGAATACGGCAGTCATTCCAGCACGTTTCGGAGTTCAACAGAGGAGGAATAGTGGCTTATTGCGACAGCGGTTTATCGTACCGAGACATCGGTGCCCGTGAGAGACGACAACCAGCCACAGTGATGCGAGTATGGATTCGGTGGCTGCAGGAGGGACGGACTGACGGACGTGAGCGATTACCGCAGCCTCGGTACACCACCGAACTAGAGAACCGGCATGTTATGCGGCGGGCATTGACGGCTCGCACAGCCACATCACGAACGTTAGCGCAAGAATTAGGGTGTGTTGCGCAACCACATGTGTCAGCACGTACCGTTTGACGTCGTCTGCAGGAGCGGGGACTTGCCGCTCGGCACCCATTGCTCCGATTACCATTGACGTCTCACCACCGGCGAGTGCGGCGGCAGTGAGCCGTTGAACGCCGCACCTGGACTACGGAATGACAGGACATTGTCTTCCCTGACGAATCCTTCTTCTGCCTGCAACACCACGATGGTCGAATCCGCGTGTGGAGGCACCGCGGCGAGAGACTGTATGACGCCTGCATTATGCATCGCCATATCGGTCCGTCGCCTAGCGTTATGGTTTGAGGCGCAATTGGATATTACACCCGCACCCCTCTGGTACGCATCGCCGGTACACTCAACAGCCACAGCTACGTCTCCGACGTTTTAGAGCCTGTAGTCCTCCCTTACATGCAGGACCTGCCAGCGGCCACGTTTCAATAGAACAATGCGCGCCAGCACGTGGCACGCATCGCGCATCAATTCTTCACGGCCCACCAGGTGTCACTACTGCCATGGCCCGCCTGTTCTTCCGATATATTGTCCATCGAACACGTCTGGTCGCTGATCGGCAACCGAGTGGCCCGGCAAGCACCACCCGCGGCTACGCCTGATTACCACAGTGGCAACGTGTGGAAGCAGCCTGGACCGACATACCCCAATCCCATATCCAAAGCCTCTTTCGTTCTATGCCGCGGCGTGAAGGGGCCGTTATTGCCAGCCATGGGGGGCCACACGAGCTATTGATGTCTGCGTGTTCCGCAAGTCGCACGGGCCTGTAAGCTCAATCGTTTCATCTTTGTATCTGTTGTTATGTGTCCAGTAAATCTGGCTTTGCTATCTCCTGTCCTTCTTGGTGTTGCATTTTGGGTGGCCAGCAGTGAATATATATATATAGCAAAAATGTAAAACCTGGTGACAAAATACTTGGGCATATTGCCAATAATGCTAGCCTATTCAAAATGTTGTCCGTCACTTTCTATACATTTCTGCCATCTTTAAACCCATTGCTAAAATCCATTTTGGAAAAATTCGTCAGACAATCGTTTCACCCATGAGTTTACAGCCAGTTTAACGTCTGTCACATCGTCAAAACGATCCCCACGAAGGGTATTTTTCGAAGGGTCAAACAGAAAAAGTCTGAGGGATCCAAATCAGGACTGTAGGGGTATTGAGGCATCACCGTCCACCCCATTTTGGCAATAGCCTTTGTAGTCTCCATTGAGGTGTCTGCGCTATCATAGTGTAAAACAACACTATGAAATGGAATGCCAGGTCTTTTCTTTCTGATATAGCTTCGTTTATCTTGTTCAATGTCTGCACATAGTAAACATTGTTTATTGTTGCACCCCTGGACCTTTTTCTGTTATCACCTTTTTCACAGCAAAAGGTGAAAACATAAAAAGGTCCAGGTGTGGCGTTCAACGGCCCACTGCCGCCGCACTCGCCGGTGGTGTAACGTCAGTTGTAATCGGAGCAATAGACGCCGTGCAATAAGTCCCCGATCCGGCAGACGACGTCTAACGGTACGTGCTGACACTGGTTGTTGCACAACACACCCTAATTCCTGCGCTAACGTTCGTGATGTGGTGGTGCAAGCCGTCAATTCTCGCCACACAACATGCCGGTCCTCTCGTCCTGTGGTGTGCCTTGGCTGCGGCAATCGCTCACGTCGGTCCGTCCTTCCCTCCTGCGCCCACCGAATCCATACTAGCCTCACTGTGACTGGATGCCGTCCCACACGAGCGCCGATGTCTCGGTACGGTAAACCGCTATCGCGATAAGCCACTACTCGTCCTCTGTTGAACTCCGAAACGTGCTGGAATGACTGCCGTATTCTGCGACGAGACACCAGGAAGCTTCCCACGCACAGGACCGGCAGCACAACACAATTCCACTACTTAAACCCAGCCTTTTGTGCACCCTTCTTATAGTGATTCTCGGTGGCGTGCCGGGTGCACATGATTTGCATATGCTCTGCAATGCTAATCATTTGCATGTCCTCTCGCGGGCGACGCATGCTGCGAATTTCAGGCCAATCGGATGCTTCCTTCTCGGTGTTACATTTTGGGTGGCCAGCAATGTATATATATATATCATTGTCATTGTCAAGCATTATCAATCCACTGCTAGATGAAGGTCTCCCCAAGTTTATTCCACAATTGTCTGTTTTGAGCTTGTCTCCTTCATGTTACTCCGGCACGCTTTCGAATTTCAATCATCCATTTCCCATGGAGTCTTCTTCTGAGTCTTTTTCTGTGGCTTAGAATCCAGTCTAAAATGTCAGTTGTCCATCGGTGCTCTGTTCTTTGGGCTACAGGTCCAACCCATTGCCATTTCAGTAATTTCATTCTGGTCATGATGTCGTCCACTCTTGCCCTTTTCCTTATCCACAAGTTCCTCTTCTTACTTTTCCTGGTTACACCAAGCATGGATCTCTCCATGCTTGGTGTAACCAGGAGAGATAATAGATACATCCATGGCCGAATGACATTGCTTGAAATACGGACAACCGAAATTTTAGGCTAGATCCCGAGGGACAGAAAAAGAACCAGAAGAAAACCCATGGGAGATGGATGGATGAAATTCGAAAGCATGCCGGAGTGACATGAACGAGGCAGGCCCAAGACAGATAATTGTGGAAGAAACTTAGGGAGACTTTCATCTAGCAGTAGATTATAATTGTTGACAATGATCATGATGATATATATATATATAGGGAATTCAAAAAGAGTCTTACTGTATCAGTTGTTTAAAGGTTTAGCATTTCCGTAAGCTGTATATCTTACGGAAATGTTTTTTTTCACAGCTTTTGTTTCCCTTAGTTGTGGATTTACTAAGTGCTATAAGTTCGAACGACAAAAGTCTGCCAAACCAAAAAATAACGACAGTGAAAAAAACTCAGAAGACATGTTCAAGTCAGGCAAAAGAAATGCAAAAAGTACTTAAAAGTGTGCTTCGTTGAGTAATCCATGAATAAAGAACACACTGACACTGCACACCGGTAGTGTTAACATTACGGGTATAGGCCAGGACTAAGAATACCGACGCATGAACCTCCGAAATGGCAGCGGTGCAAAGTCCTTCATTAAAAATAGAAGAAAATTGAAAAAAAAATCCGCAAATTGCTAACAGGGGTTCACCAGGAGCGAAACAAAAATTGTAAACAAGCCGATATCATGGAATCGATGCAGACATACAATACGCCATCAGAAACATTAAAATATTCCCATTTCCTGCCACAAATTTTAAGTAGTTTGTCAACAAAGTAACAGCACATTTCATTGATTTTGTGCGGCAAATTTCTAATTTGCCATCAGCTGGAATTCTAAGCGAAAACTTCTCCACACAACCTTCGAAGTCTCCATCAGCGCACGTTTTATGAAACTCTCCCGCTACTCTCTCACCCTGCCGATTCATCCAATCAGCACATTACTGATAGCTGAGACGACGCACATACGGTAGCTGGGAGCTGGGACTCAGTTGGTCACATGACCTCAGTGACAGCCGTCCGTTTCAGGGCCTCTTCTTTCCAGTGGGCTATGGTGACGTCACAATTATTCAGCTGCGAGGAAGGCGGGATGAGCAAACCTTACTGTCTATTAACCTAGGGTTGTAACAGGTCACGAGACCTGTAGAAAATAGTAACACTATACTAGTGATCCGATTTATTGGTATAGGAATATATAAATAAGCGTTTCCGAGCTTTCGCTCATAAACCAGATGGCTTTTTCAAGGAAGTTAGACAGAAACAGTTTCTGTCTGGAATATTTTCTGTGCAATTTCCTTGAAAAAGCCATCTCATTAATATGTGAAAGCTTGGAAACGCTTATTTATGTATTCCTACGCCTATAAATAAGATCACTGCCGCGGGTGGCCTAGTGGGCAACGTTCGTGGCTGCCACGGAAAGGACCTCAGGTTCGATCCCAGGCAAGTACGAACGCTCGATCCACTAAATATCCGCCGTACGTCGGATGGGCACGTTAAGCCGTCGGACCCCTGGTGTGGGCCCCCTGGTAATAAATAAGGGCGTCTTCCTCCCCCTTTCTTCCTCGCATCCGTGTCACTTTCCTATCGGGCACTCTAGCCTAAATCTCCTAGCTTCCTATTTCTAAGGGTTGTTTAAGACCTGTGGTCAGATACTCCCTTCCTAAAATCCTCTACATCTGGTCACAAGATCACAAATTAGATTACTAGTACAGTTTTACAATTTTCTACGTAATGGGTGTATGTTCCTTGTTATTAATACGATACCTAATTTTTCCAATACGGTACAGAGACAAAGAGCTAAATCGTGTAGAATGGAAGAGCCCCATTTCTTCAAAATAAGAGAAACTTTGTCTCCTAAAATCAAAGGAGAAGACAATTTTATCGTAATTTTTTACAGATATGGAGTCATCCATGATGAATTAGTTCCAGAAGCTATTAATGCAAAATTCTATCTTCAAGTTCTGACACCATTGTTAAAACACATTTGTCGAGCATGATAGCCCACTTGCATGAAAATGAGCCGTCCCGTTCGTGAACAATCGTAAAAAAATTTAGAGCAGAAAGAAATTTAGAGCAGACAGGGCCACTGCTGCTACGCTAAATTACCCACCGTATGACTACCCTGGAACCAAATGGCTACCTTTTGTTTTCTTGATTAAAATTAGTGCTGAATAGAAGTTATTTGTTGGTATTTCGTGCATTCAAGCGAGCGGGACGACTCGGAAGCAGACGATAATAAAAAAATGAGAATTTCTCCCATAGTTTCGTGCAGTTATATGAGGGAAAGTCAGAAAGTAACTTCCTTATTGAAGAACCTTAAAAGTGCTACATGTATTGAAAATGTTTTTGCTGACATGTAACTTTACATATTCTGTTATAGGTGGCTGCAGCTTGAAGCTCTGGAGACATTACAATACCGATGAGTCGCACAAGCTATATCTCACGAGTAAAAGCCATCTTTGTGCGGATAAGAGAAAGTAAAATAATACTCGGCTTAGCTTAAATCAAATTAACTCATATTATGAGACATCAATTAAATAAAACTTTATGATATTTTAAAAACAGATTAAAAGACATGCGTACTTTCGGGCCATCGCATGGCCCATCTTTAGATGGAACAGCCACGTTGACAAGATCCGCATAATATATACACACACATGAACGCAGTCAAAGTCGGTTGTTGTACATATATGCAAAGAAGGAAGACATTCCTTGCGGCACATTATCCCACGGTTACGGGTAATTCAAAGCTCCTAGGATTAGAGTTAATACCTTATAGGCATTGGGGAGCTCATACATATAGTCATTACAACAAACATTTTGTGAGTAAAAAATGAACATGCTCTCGGTAAGAAGCAGCGTACTGCGATTTGTAAGGGTAACCAGAATTTTAAAATAAGCTTATTTGCATAAATGTACAACAACCGACTTTTACTGTGTTCATGTGTGTGCATATATTATCCGCAAAACCAAAAGTTGACGTCTCTTCACTTTTTCATTCGTAGAGCCTACACCCATTCATCAACCTGCACTGCACGCGTTGCAGAACTACAATGCGTCTCGTCGTTTGCCTCCCAATTTGGATATCCTGATTACGTTTTTAACCGGATCCATTCGTGAGTTAAAAGTAAACTTGCTACTACATTCCAACCGTTTTTGCCCACTCCATTTCGTTTCATTGCTTCCATCGATTACATCCCTTCAATTACTCAACCTCTTCGTAGGATATCGGCACCACTCCCTTAATATATCGCCACTTATTATAAAGGACAGGACACCGACGGATATTTTACAAAGATGGGGTGTCTTGTGTTCCATTAAAAGATGTTTCCGGAACTACTCAATCTGTCTATATAGGATCGACCTGACGGAATTTGTACTGCAGGGTAAAGGAACATAAATATAATATCCAGACAGGAGGTACCAACACAGCACTTGCGAAGAAAGTAACAGAAGGGATTTTATATCCGGACTGGGAAAATTTTAAAAATTCTGGTTACCCCTATAAATCGTAGTACGCTGCTTCTTACCGAGAGCATGTTCATTTTTCACTCACAAAATATTTGTTCTAATGACTATATGCCTTATGAGCTCCCCAATGCCTATAAGGTATTATTTAACTCTAGTCCTAGGGGCTTTGAATTACCCGTAACCGGGGGATAATGTGCCAGGAGGAATGTCTTCCTTCTTTGCATATATGTACAACAACCGACTTTGACTGCCTTCATGTGTGTGTATATATTATGCGGATCTTGTCAATTTGGCTGTTCCATCTGAAGATGGGCCATGCGATGGCCCGAAAGTACTCATGTCTTTTAATCTGGTTTTTAAATATCATAAGGTTTTATTAAATTGATGTCTCATAGTAAGAGTTAATTTGATTTAAGTTAAGCCGAGTTTTATTTTACTTTCAATTTACCGCACAAAGACGGCTTTTACTCGTGAGATCTTGAGACATTACGTTCCTGAGCTACACAGATTCAAAATGGCTACTGTGCTGATTGAAAGGACAAAGGAAGAAGTCCGAGGAGTCATTCGCTTCTTGTAGGCAAAAGGGACGCCGACTATTGAAATTCAACGTGAACTTCTAGCTTGTACGGCCCGAACGTGATGACAGTGCAGCTGCAGCCAACGTGGTATCTTGATTTCAGTTGTGGTAGAGTGAATGTCCATGAAGAACCAAGGATTGGACGTCCTTACACATCAGCAGATCATGTTGATGCAATTAGGAAATACTTCCGTGAAAATCTCCGTGTGACACTGCATCACCCGGAAGAAAGATTCCATCTTTCTCTTGGCATCGTATGGGACATTGTTCATTACTGTTTGAGCTATCGGGAAGTGTGCAGTAGGTGGGTTCCCAGACAATTGACAGAGGTAGACAAGAATAACCGTATAGGTGCTTCTCTCGTACATCTATTTCTTTTCATTGAACATGGTGACGATTTATTGCGGCACATCATCTCCGGAGATGAAACATGGATATTCTGCTACACTCCTGAGTCAAAGGCCCAATCAGTGGTTTGAAAGCATCTAGGGCCCACCGTTGCCAAAAAATTCAACACATCCACCAAAAGTGGGAAGATCATGGCCACCGTGTTCTGGGACATGCATGGTTTGCTTCTGGTGAATTTCATACCTTCACACGATACAAATCAATGATGCTGCTTATCAAACACCCTTAAAGAGACTGAAGACAGCTATTCTACGAAAAAGGCCTGAAATGTCATCCCATATCGTGCTTTTGTTGCATGACAGCACTCGCCCACTTACAGTTTTCTAGACAGTGGATCTGTTGGAAAGCTGGGAATGGGAAATTCTGCGATATCCGGCAGCCTAGAGCCTTGATCTGACTCCGTCGGATTTTTACCTCTTTCCACGGTTCAAGCAGGACCCTTGTGAAAAGCGATTACCGTCGGATGACGCTGCGAAGCGTGAAGTGAAACAGTGGCTGTATGAACAACGGCCAAACTTTTATAGAAAACGTTTCGAGTCATGGATCTCCCGGCTTGACAAGTTTCTCAAGAGACAAGGCGACTACGTTGAGAAGTAGTTTACGGATGCCCATACCTCCGAAATGTACGTATTTTTTCCCACACTAATAGATACAAATTACGTATATGATGTTCGGAAAGATACATTATGACTTACCCTTGTATGATGCTAAAATTATACTGCATTCAAGGAAGATATTTTGAAGGCTAGTAAAGTAATTTTTCTCAAATGTTAACTGCTGTTCCGTTTTACGATGCATTCACAGAGCTTTATTAACTAACCCTAAAATACAAGATGGGCTCACAGATGAACGCTTCCGAATAAACGTAACAACTTAGTAAAATCATGCAATGCATTGGTTTTGATAGACTTTCCAAGATACCAGAAACCATTATGAGGATAAGGGCTGTGGAATAAATCTCGCTCCTGTGCGCTGACCTTCGATCCCATTTCGATTATATTAAACATAATTGGAACCGTATACCTCCGGAACAACATACTAAGGTTTGGTCGCAATAGAAGCATTTTTAGTCAAGTTATGAGGATAATGGCGGTGGAATAAATATCACTCTTGTGCCCTGACTTTGACCCCATTTCGATTAGATTAAACAGAATTGGTTCAGTGTACCTTGGAGTATGGAGCATGTACCTCGGGAACAACACTTGTCTAAAGAAGAACATAAATTGTCTACAATGCTTCTTCTACAAAATAGAAGCATTTTTAGTCAAGTTATGAGGATAATGGCTGTGGAATAAACACCGTTTCTGTGCTGTGATCGTTAACCGCATTTCAATGATACTCAACAGATCCTGTTCAGTATACTTCTGGAACAAAATGATAAAGTTTTGTCCCAATCGATGCATTTGTACGTAAGTTGTGACGCATAAGCGCAATGGAATGGATCCCGCTCCTATGTCCTGACCTTTGACTCCATTTCGCCGATTTTCAATATGCTTCGTCCCCAAGTTGACCCCTACCACATACTAAAATTTAATCGAAATCGAACCATTCTTACGCGAGTTATCATGCGGACAGGCAGACAGACAAACAGACAACGCTGGAGCATATACGCTTCTTTAATCTACGGTTGTAAAGAGTAAATAATTTCTGAAGACAACGGTCCGTTTATATGCTCTTTTATGTAAATTACAACATTATGATATTAATACATACATTGTGACAATTGCAATACCACGAGAGAATCGCGCTATTCAAATGAAATTTATATCACGTATTCCTCATATTACAAGAGATAAGACATGGGAAGTTGTGGCCGAGCATTGTCCTGCTGGAACAGAGCACCAGAACAAGACTGAAAGAAGGTACCATCTGTAGCTCTAAAACAACCCATTACGATGTACACCATATTGACAAAAGTCACAGAGCACATAGAGGAGAAACACAACATAGCATTTATTGACATACATTAGTACGGTGTCGGTCCACCCTTGGCCTTAATGCATGCACTAACCCTTCGAGACTTGCTTTCGACAAGGTTTTGGAATACAGCGATAGGTATGCGCTTCTATTCAGTACATAATGCTGCCGCTAACTGTTGCTTAGTAGTAGGCCTTTTTCCAAACTTCTTATGCGGCGCTCTAATCCATCATATAGGTGCTCTAATGGGATTAAGATCAGGGCTCTGTGCTGGTGGCCAGGTCCACACACGATACGGAATTATCGTCAAACCACGCAGTAACAGTCCTTGCTTTACGGCTCGATGCATTATCCTGCTGGCACCAACAAGGCTCAGTTCCATAGTATTGCCACAGAGTTGGCAGGGCAAAATTGTCCAGAATATCGAGGTAGACGTGCTGGTTAACAGATCTGTCCACGATGGGACCATACCACGAAAAACACCCCCATGCGAGTACACTGCCAGCTCCAAACTTGGCCGTAGGAACAGTACACTGTGGTAAATAGCGTTTCCCCGGCTGCCGCCATACCCACACATGACCATCAGACTGATGAACGTGTATTTGGATTCATCAGTCCATAGTACCCGTTTCCATTGATCTAAGGTGCACGATAAATGTTCTTTAGACCATGGTAAAAAACGAGTAGCATTCCGAGTGGAGATGAAAGGCTTATGAGCTGCAGCACAACTGCGGTAACCCATGGAATGAAGTTCTCTGCGAATGCTACGTGTACATAACGAGGTTCCTGAATTTTTACACATCTGTACATTGAGGTCTTGTGAAGTACTCCGTCGATTAGCTGTAACGACTCTCCTGATGCTTCTACGTCCTCTATCACTGATTTGCTTTGGTCTGCTGGTACGTTTTGCTGCTTCAGGCACGCCATGTGTCTTCTACTTATTCAGTACATCCAAAACAGTTGACTTGGGTAGGTTTAAACGTCTCTCGGTTTCTCTTATGGACAAGCCACTAATATAACACCCAACAATATTTCCTTTCTCAAAGTCAGTTCTCTCCCGCCGCGATATTTTCACTGAGCCTCAGCGTGCGCTATGATCGCGGTCAGCTGCAGGCTTGTTTTCATACCGTTTGCAGCTGTACCGCGGATCTTAACGACGCAGCGGATCCGTTCATTTGCTTTTGAAAGGGTGTCCGGTGACTTTTGTCAATATAGTGTATATCTCATCATGATGTATCTTTGATTGTTGAGGGTTCCCTCAGGTCGTAACAAGCGAGATCGCGAATTGAACCCAATGATGCCTCAAACCTTAAAACTTGACGTCGGGCGTCATGACGTTTCAAGGTGCTGTTCAGCAGGATGTCTTCGAAACCATATGAGTCCATCATGGTGCATCAAGTGAATCGTGACTCGTCAGAAAGCACGACTTGTTTCCAATCAGACCCCCAGTGTCTGTGTTCGAGACCCCATTGCAGACTGAGGCATCTGTGGTTGAAGGACAAATGTATGCCTAGCAATGGAATGCTAGCAACCGCTCCTTTGCTTAAACAGGTGACTCCACCTGTGCTAGTGGACAAAGCCGGACCTGTAACAGTGCTCTAACGCTGCATTAACAGAGTGCATGTCGCTGTGCGATCGGTCTATGCCATTCAGCAGAGGTGTCATTCATCCTGTGCAGTCGTGCGATTTTGCTGTCCATTTCCAGGATTTCTGTGCGTCCGAGCCTCATCTGTCTACTGACGTCACGTTCTCATCACTGTATTGGCATTTCGTTCCGTACGAGTGGCAATTTCGCGTTAGGAAAATGCAGCATCTCACATTCCAGCAATCCTTCCTTGCTCAAAGGCCCGTCAGGTGTCCATAATGGGAACTTCATCGGCTACGCGGCATAGTGAGAGGCAAAAAAAAAACCACCCTTTCGACTCAATGTCGGGTCTTCACTGATTGCAACATCTCGTTTGAGCCAGCTCTTTATACCCAAGACCGGACAGTCCAGATGGCGCTGCTTCGGAACCGCATGCGCATTTTCACTGACATTTTAATCATTTGCATAACTCAGCTTGTTGTGCATATCCTGTAAGTTTCCTGCTTTTCAAACAGCAGTGCACATTCAAATAATGCGATTATGATTTTCGTCTGTCTGTGTTACATAAGTAATGTAACAAAACAGCCTCTTTACCAAATTTCATGGAAATTTCTCATATAAATTCCAGTTATAATTTATAAATTTTCCCCTAATTTTCAGCACCGAAGAATTGCAATGTGTAAAATAATAAAAAAAAGGTGCGTCAAAGAACAATCAGAAAATCATTCTACTGTCACCACACGCATTTTACTATCTACTTAGCTTTTATTTTTACCTATGCCTCACTGTCAATTTTTGCTAATTTTCCGGGAAGTGAGGTGCCGTTCAGAAAGAAAATCTAACGGAGAAATAATATAACTCTCATATCGGAGCAAAAACTCAAAAAGGAATGGGTGGATGATATATATGGAAAGCTTCCAAAACATCAAGTTTGATGGTTGAATCTGGCTTGTCAATTAGTTTCCCTTCTTCAAAGAGAAATGTATGGTCTTTTTCGTAACAGTGTTTATCCATCGATGACTTCTTTAGGTCACAATTCCGAATGAAGGTCTTGTGCTCCTGTAATCGAAATATATATCAGAAGTCTTCGCAACTGGTTAATGACATGGCATCCACCCCATTTCTATCCAGCGCGTGGAAGCAACTAATCAAAACCAGTAACTGTAAACACCATTTATGATATCACATACAATTTGAATATTTACGTGGCATTCGTCCTGGTGAAGCTAAGTCAACACCCAGTGAAACCATGGTCTACTTAAAAAATAAATAATTGTGACAAACCACGTTGTATTTTCTTAATATATATATAATCGTCACAAGACTGTAGTCTTTGAGTTCAAGAATCAAAAAGGAAGTTTGAATTAAAGATATGACTCACACAGATTTGTGCATGGATGAGCTGTGGATAATTAACTGTGATTTCAGTGTATGTAAAATTGTTTTCTTTTAGCGTTTAAGTTTTCAGTGAGCCACTTCAGCCAATCGATTCTTTCCTCGTGATATTAAAAAAAATATTTTGTAAATCCACACCGAAGGGAAAGACCACTGCTTTCTCATGTAGGCAGTATTATGTTAAAATATGTATTCTATACCTGTAAGACATTACAGATTGAAGAGGACTCTTGTACAAAGGCTGTAAAGTTTGAGGTAATTTCAGAAGGAAGCTCTTGACACCTTTTGTACCCTACTGGCTTTCTTCTTTCTTCGTACATAATGAGGGAACGAAGTCATCCAACGGCTTCAAGGGAAGTTCTGGAATACTTCCAAAAGTGTGAACACTATATTTAATGAAGCTTAATGTTACTTTAATGGAGCAACCACTCTGGGAAAGAAAACTCAGACCTGAGGAATATTTGAAAAATTCCCCGATTTTGTGCTTCGAAAGCTCCTTTCCAAAAGATGCATTTAATTAAGCTTAGGTATGCGCACCGCTGCGTTCCCAACTTTGGTAAACAAAGGACGGAAGTTTTACTTGATGCTTAAACCGACAACAGATGATAATGCATGGAGAGCACAACGGTGGTTTCAGATTTCTTAATGTCTTAATGAAGCTCATCCAAGTCAAGCTCACTCCCTTTTTTGTGGTCGAACAGGTTTCGTTTATTTCCTCAAGTTCACCGCACTCACAAGTGTTCAGAGAGTTAATAACTGATGCATCACTATTTCAAAATTATTGCCTTTTTCCCCACTACGTTTCTTATGTAACGAACGGATAATTACCGCATTACAGAGCGTACAGCTTGGTGGAATACTTCGTCACGCACACACCGCACATATATATCTATTTATCTATTTATCTATCGATAGATAAATATATAGAATGTATCTATCTATCTAACTATCTATATATATATATATATATATATATATATATATATCATATATCTCTATCTATCTATCGATAGATATCATATATCTATCTATGTATCTGCCTATCGATATACATACATACACTGCCGGACAGTTGCTAAGGACGGATGACAATAGCAATGATAGCAACCATGAAATGGAAGGCAGGAAAATGTGGAAATTAGCATAAGTGCGGGATACAGTAAGACGTGTTGTGCGTATGCAAATTTTGGATTGCCGAACTTGTTCGTGACGTCAAAGCGCTGATAAGAGATATAAAGGATTTGACGCGTATTGACCGTTGTTGTTCAAACGCAAAGTTGAAAGGGAAAGAATCAATTGACGAACTTGCAAGTTTCAGTATGTCTTCCCGACATCACCTAGATGATCTTACGCGTGGCCGTATTATTGGCAAGATTGAAGAAGGGCGAAAAATAACAGATGTTGCCAGGGAGTTCGACGTCAGCCACAGTGTTGTTTCAAGGCTTTGAAAATCATTTCAAACAAATGGAGAGTGTAGCAAACGTCACGGGGGAGGTCGTGTTCGCAGTACGACACCTGCAGAAGATCGGTACATAGTGCTATCAACAAAAAGACACCGGCGCAGCACAGCTAGTGAGGTAGCAAATCAGTTTATGGATGCTACTGGCAAGCGGATCTCCCGAAAAACTGTCGCCAGACGTTTGCATGAAGGAGGATTATATGCCCGCCGTCCTGTTGTGTGCATCCCATTGTCCAGACGTCACCGTACCACCCGTTTGCAATGGTGCCATCAACATCGCAATTGGACTGACAACGACTGGTCTGCGGTCCTCTTCTCAGATGAGAGTAGATACAGTCTATCGTCTGATTGTCGACGACAACTGATCTTGCGTGATAGTGGTACTGCATATTGTCCAGCAAACATACAGGAAAGGGACCGATATCCGACATGTAGTGTCATGGTATGGGCTGGCATCATGATCAATGGCCGTATGTCCCTCTATGTGCTTCCAACTGGGACTATGACTGGCCAACGATACATCAATGATGTTCTGCTACCTCATGTTCGCATGTTCCGTAGTGCTGTCGGTGATAGATTCATTTTCATGGACGACAACGCAACATATCATG
Organism: Macrothele yani; assembly: GCA_039090855.1. Classification (NCBI taxonomy): domain Eukaryota; kingdom Metazoa; phylum Arthropoda; class Arachnida; order Araneae; family Macrothelidae; genus Macrothele; species Macrothele yani. The sequence continues at coordinate 122,426,397 of CM076989.1, forward strand.
GAACAGTCGCTGTCCAGGAGTGTCTTGAGAGCGAGGATATTCAACGCCTCGTATGGCCAGCACGTTCTCCAGATCTGAATCCCATTGAAAATGTGTGGGATGCTTTGGGGAGGAGTCTTGCTGGTGGCCAATGCCCTCCAATAAACAAGGACACCCTCATCCGTGCACTGACAGAGGAATGTGAAAAATTACCCCAACAGCTGCTTGATAATGTTGTGCAAAGCATGACACGACGTGTGGAATCTTGCATCGCCCTCCATGTTGGCCATATCCCGTATTAACATCTTACGCCGGAACGCCTGCGGACAGTAATTGCATTTTTTTCACGTTTACGTATTCTGCACAAAATGGCCTGTTCGTCCCTTGAACACGTTCCAAAGCCTTCTGGATTTCAGAGTCCAATAAATTGTCTTTCTTGTAATGTCCTGGCATTCTGACATTATTTTATTTCACTTGGCATCCAACCACACTTACTTTTTTATGCGCTATATAGCCGCCTATGATCCGCCCTTAGCAATTGTCCAGCCGTGTATATATATATATATACTGAAGAGCAAAGCTGAAAGCAAAGGAAAAACTTTTGAATTTAAAACGAAAGTTGCAAAATAACCTGAAGATCAAAACGCGCAGCGCAGCAGTTATGAAAATTCAGAATTCACATTCTATTAAGAAGAGACCTAAGCAAAAAAAAAAAAATTTTTGACTCATACCAAGTACAACATAGAAAAAGTTATGTATCTACCGGTGTGAGTAAAAAGAGAAAAAATTAAAAAATAAAATAAAACAACTGAATGTAGAAAGTGTCGAGAATACTCAGCCTTGGCTTTATCAAGGACCAGCAAAAACTCTGCATTTTCTCACTTCCACAAAGACCTAGTTGGAAATGGGTTTCTGCAAAGCCAGACATGGCTCAACCGAGAGAACAAGCTGGATTCAGGAGTGGCTACAGCACAATAGATCATATCCACGTACTGAGAGAACTAATTGAAAGAGCGAGGGAATATGAACTTCCATTGTGCATGGCTTTTATCGATTATGAAAAAGCCTTTGATTCGGTGAAACCATCAGCAGTTACCACGGCTCTGAAATCCTGCGGTATTGAAGATGCATACATTAATATTATTAATAACATCTATGAAAATGCAAGTGCAAAGATTCGGCTGTTTGAAAATACAACACACATAAAAATTGGAAAGGGAGTGAGACAAGGTGACACCATATCTCCGAAGCTCTTTAATGCCACATTGGAAAATGTCTTTCAATCACTGAACTGGGAAAACAAAGGGATAAAGATTAATGGAGATTATCTAACCCACCTTCGTTTTGCTGATGACATAGTCATTTTTGCAACTACCCCATCAGAGCTGCAGAGTATGATCCAGGAACTTGCTGACAAGAGTAAAGAAGTGGGATTAAAAATGAACTTTCAGAAGACAAAAGTGATGTTCAATGCTTTTACAAGAAATGAAGATTTATCGATTGATGGAGAAAAACTGGAGATAACAGATACGTACGTTTATCTTGGACAGCAGATATCAAGTGAGGGTCACATTGATGAAGAAATTAATCGGCGTACAAAACTTGCCTGGAGAGCTTTTGGAAGAAACAGCATAATTTTCAAGAGCAATATGCCATTATGTCTTAAAAGAAAAGTGTTTGATCAATGCATCCTTCCAGTGCTTACGTATGGTGCAGAGACGTGGACCTTAACTAAAAGAGACATACAAAGGCTGCAGACAACTCAAAGAAGTATGGAGAGGTGCATGCTTGGTATAACCAAGAGAGATAAGAAGAGGAACTCGTGGATCCGAAAAATGACGAGAGTTGAAGACATCATGATCAGAGTTAAATCCCTGAAATGGCAATGGGCTGGACATACTGCCAGAAGGACAGACCATAGATGGACAGCCGAAATTTTAGATTGGATTCCAAGGGACAGGAAAAGACCCAGAAAAAGACCACATGGGAGATGGGTGGATGAAATTCGTAAATATGCGGGAGTGACATGGAGGAGACTGGCACAAGGCAGACCGTTGTGGAGGAAACTTGGGGAGACCTTCATCCAGCAGTGGATTGATAATGGTTGACAATGATGATGATGATGATATGTCATGACCTCCGCAGAGTTGTATGACCTAGCTTTAGTTAACAATTTAGCTTGCATTCATAACTTTCCTGGCCCAACCCATGCTCTTCATCTGTTACTATTAAACAGAAAGAAGAAGATTAAAGAAAACTCAAGTTGTGAGAGTGACATAATAATTACAAATAATGTTCAGCAATAACGAAATGCCAAGTTCGCCTGAGAGAGAATTTAAACCTGAATAGCAATGCAAAAGTATTCCAAATTCTTACATTGCAATTAAAAAAGGAAATATTAATTATTTAAAACTCAGATTCTTGAAAGAAAACTTGATTCTAAACCCCCCTACTCCACAACTTCTGACAACACAAAAACGAGAATAAATTAAAGGCAATAATTAACTAAAGAAATGCTTTGTGAAGGTTATATGACATAAACAATTAGTTGCAATATGTACAAAGTATTTCAGAAGTGCTTTAAGTGCATATTTAAGTAGTTATTAAGAACTTAACTACTTTGAAAACACAGCGCAAAGCACAAGAACTATGAATGGCCAGCTGCTTGGCCTAAGTTTCCTAAAAAACGCGCAAAGTTACCAAGAAAAGAAAGAGTTAAAATCCGCAAAAAAGTTAACAGACTTGCCAGTGCCTAAATGCTAAAAAGAAAAAAATAACAGAGAAAAAAAGTACAAGAAGTACAAACATTGAACTTGGAAAACCTAAAACCCAAAGACAATGAAGAGAGCTTACCTCTTATGCAACTGAACTTTCTCCACACAAGAGGAAACATGGCCGACCTTTTCCCCAAACTTCCAAACTCCTCTGCCACTCCCTAGTCGCTGGGGGGCAGTGTGGGTGGGGCTGAAGGCCTACACACACTGAAAGAATCCAACTCGCGGAGATTTTAACCAGAGAAAAAAAAAATATATACTTAAGACTGTGGACCTGTATGATCAGAAAGAGCAGAATTAACTATCCAGAATACATGAGAAATATTATAAAATACACAATTAGTGTATTTAATAATCTTTGCGTGTATTTAATCACCTTAGTGAGCTTCTATAGATTATTCAGAAACCTATTAATTTTAATGTTAGTTTTACTATTTTTAGTATAGCTATTCTAGTGAGTGAATAACTAGTTTTCTTTTTATTTGTTTTTATTTTCTTTTATAAACAGATTTTTAAGCTTTTTTTGTGATTTTGTCTATATTATTTAATTTTTTATTTTAATAGGACCTTCATATCCATAGCACTAAGGTTCCTTTTAGTAGTTAATAGGCATCCTCTAGATAACTTCCAAACGGCTTTCATTAGTCAGAATCATATTATTAACTGTGTAGAAAATTAAAGCAGATCTGCCAACCTTACTCTATTATTCAGAATAATTTTTCTTAAAGTTCTTTTGATGAAAGAAGAAGGAATTTCGTTCTCTAGAAAACTGTCTAATAGTATATTAATGTGGTAATTGAAGTCCAAATTGTTGCTGCAAATTTTTTGAAATTCTTAGGACCTGAGAAATTAGTACATTCTCAATTACTTTGGTTGATATGTTATTATTCCAGTGTAGATATTTAATTACTTTGAAAGGAAAATTAACTCTTTTATCAAAGAGGCTAATAGATGGGTTACCTCTGTTAAGCTTAATGCTTAAGTCTAGGAACTCAAGTTCCTGATTACTGTGGTTGGTTTTACATAAGTTAAGAGAGCTAGGATAGATATTATCAAAATCACTCTCTATAACTTCTGAATTATTGATACACAGCAGATCATCAATATATCTAAATGTGTAAAGGTAGTTATCGGAGCAGGTGGAGTGATTTTTAATGAATTTATATTCCTTAAAGAACAGGAATAGATTAGCAATACTCGTGGAGGTTGACGTTCCCATGGGTATACCGTTCACTTGCTTATAGAGAGTATTATTATATAAGATATGGTTATTTTTTATGCAGCAATTGAGGTAAGAGTTCCAGGCTCCTACATTAACAAATTGGTTAAGTTTAAATTCTGCATACAGCTCTTTAAAGGTAGTGATTATATCTGATAGAGGCAGATTAGTATATAGGTTCTCAAAATCATAACTATTAATATCTAAGGGACTTACTTTGAGTATAGTGGAAATTACTTCTGCATTATTATTAATTATCCAAAAATCTCTGTACATCAAATTAGTACAGTTTCTAATGTGTTTCAAAACCTTCTTCAAGATATCTTCAAAAGCAAGATCTGTTTTCTTTTTATGACTCCTTACTCCACTAGCTATGAACCTGAACTTCAGTGGATCTTTATGAAACTTAACCGTTGCAAAAAGAAATGGAAATTCAGGCTCATATCTTCTTGTTTGTGGAATTTTAAGTTTCTTGAAGAATGCCTTAAACCGATTTTCTAACTGCTTGGTAGAATAACTTACCGGCTCGTAGGTTACTCTATTATTGAGTTCCATAGTTAACAATTCAAGATGGAACTTCTTACAGATGATTGCAAAATTATTGCTAGCTTTATCCGTAGTGGTAAAAATAAATAGGTCTTGTAGTTTGGAGAGTGACCTTTCAGCATCTCCACAGAAAAAGAGATTTCTATCGAAACAAAAGTCCAGACCTGCCAACTCACAAGTGAAGCTATTGATTACCTTATATTTCCTTTCTGCGAAGGCCTCAATAGGCTGATTGTATGTTAAACTGGTTTTTACAATGTACCTATTAACATCTTGAGTGAAGCTCTTAAGAATCCTCTCTTTGGAAATTGGGAAGGAAGGTCTAAATTTAGAACCATACTCTAATAAATTCCTAAGCTTATATTTTTCAACAAAACGCAATTTTCCAGTGATAATATGGTTGTAATTCTTATCATAGTGAACTGTTTCTTTATGTTCATCAAAAGAACATGTTGTAACTATAGGAATGTAACTCGAAGAATTAAGTTTGTAGTTTTTAACTATAGTAACAAGAAATAGAGGTGAAATATTGACAAGAGTGAAAGATTTCTATTCAAAACTGAAAAGGAAATTAATGAAAAGGATGATACATGTACTCCAGACATTACGAAAGGTACCAGAGTTCTTCCAGTCCTCCCAGCAGAAGTTACTGATGCAATTAAGAACATTAAACGTGGAAGAGCTCTAGGAGAAGATGGAATTACCGTAGACATCCTATAAGAAGCAAGTGGAGAAATTGAAACTGTATATGCCCAAGTTTTCATTAGATGCCGCAACGAATGCAAGATTCCTGAGGAGTGGAAAAATGCTACGATGATCCTGCTACATAAAAAGGTGGCATTGAGGATCTCAGGAACTACAGGCCCATCATTTTATATACCTCCTATCAGTGGTTTATAAAATCTTCACTAAAGTTCTCGAACATTGCCTGAAGATAACACTGGACACGGCTCAACAGAGAGAACAAGCTGGACACAGGAGTGGTTACAGCACGATAGATCATATCTATGTACTGAGAGAACTAACTGAAAGAAAGAGGAAATATGAACTCCCATTATGCATGGCTTTTATTGATCATAAAAAGGCCTTCGATTCCGTGTTACCATCTGCATTTACAAAAAAGGCTTTGAAATCCTGCTGTATTGAAGATGCATACATTAATATTATAAATAACATCTATGAAAATGCTGGATCATACTCTGTTAATATTAATGTATGTTAGGCTATTTGAGGGTACAACACCAATAAAAATTGGAAAGAGAGTAAGACATGGTGACACCATATCTCCCACACTCTAATACCACATTACAAAATGTCTTCCAATCACTGAACTGGTAAAACAACGGGACAAAGTTCAATGGAGATTATTTAACTCGCCTTCGTTTTGATGATAACGAAATCATTTTTGAAACTACCCCTTCAAAACTGCTGAGTATGATACAGGAACTTGCTGACAAGAGTAAAGAAGTAGGTTTAAAAATGAACTTTCAAAAGACAAAACTGATGTACAATGCTTTTAAAAGAAATGAATATTTATCGACTGATGGGGAAAGGCTGGAGATAAGTGATAGCTACATTTACCTTGGACAGCAAATATCAAGCGAGGGTCACATTGATGAAGAAATTAATCGGTGTATAAAACTTGAATTAAGAGCTTTTAGAAGAAACAGTACAATATTTAAGAGTAATATGCCATTATGTCTTTAAAAAAAGTGTTTGATCAATGCATCCTTCCAGTGCTTACGTATGGTGCAGAGACGAGGAAATTAACTTAAAAAGAGATACAAAGACGGTATACAACTGAAAGCAGCATGGAGAGGGCCATGCTTGGTGTAACCGGTAAAGATAAGAAGAGGAACTCGTGGATAAGAAAAATGACAAGAGTGAAATACATCATTATTGGAGTAAAATCCCTGAAATGGCAATGGGCTGGACATATTGACAGAGGGACCGACCACCGATTGACAGCTCAAACTTTAGACTGTATTTCAAGGGACAAGAAGTGACCCAGAAGAAGGGCACACGGGAGATGGTTTGATGAAATTTGAAAGCATGCAGGAGTAACATGGAGGAGACAGGCTCAAGACAGACAGCTGTGGAAGAAACTTGGGGAGACTTTCATCCAGCAGTGGACTAATAATGGTTGATAATGATGACGATGATGATGATATACAGTATGCATACATACATATAATCATCATTAACTATATGCTGAACGAAGATCTTCCCAAGTATCCATCTTGAGCCTGTATCCAATCTAGTATTTAACGGTAGTCAGTTCTTCTGGCAATATGATCTACCCATTGTCAATTGAGAGTCTGTAATTTGATCATGGCGACATCAACACTTGTCATTTCTATGATCCATGCATAGTTTTTCTATCTTTCCTGCTTACTGTATAAAAAGAATGCATCTCTCCATGCTTCCATGAGCTTTTTCTTCAAACCTCTGAGTATCTTTCGTAGTTTCTCTGATTGATAATAAGCATGGCCGTATCCAGGAGAGGGGTTTTCAGGGTCCAAATTCCCCCACCCGAAATTTTTTGGACAATATTTTTTTGCTTGTTTTTTGTAAGTTATTAGGTCAACAGGATTATCTTATTTTCACTTTTTTTTTACAATTTTGTTCTGCTATTTCCTTTGATAAATCTTACTTCAAAAGGACATTTTTTTCTCACTATACCAGCAGTAACAAATTTATGGGAGTACAGGAAACTATGTCTGGCGCTTTATTAATTGGAATTGTTCTATCATGAGGTATTTTTGAAACCGCTTATTTTTTTATTTCTTTATCGTGTTAAGAGAAACGAAAAAAATGGCAGTTGGAATCGTAGTTTATTGTTTCTTTATAACATCAAGATGCCAGGCTGGGATGGGTTGTATTTAAAAATTTGAGAGCGCAGTGAGTGATTGCATCGCGAATTTGAATCTCCACAGACCATAGTGTCAATACAATGTCAAAGTGCTATGATAGCAACTACGAGATGGCTAATTCAACGTTAAAGTCCCTTGGTATAATGGCTTCATCTATCGTTACCGGAATTTTTAAAATCCACTTCCTGACGGAGATTTCAAATTTTTTTTATAATTTTCATTTTTCAGACTGTGCTTGCTTTCATCCTGTCTCCTGTGTAATCTTGTTGGTTTCCCGTGATCTCTGTCTCATATTGTTAAGTTTGTTTTTCTGTTAATACTTCGTAAGTTCATGTGTTGTTACTCGCTAACTAATACTAATATACTAAAAACTAAAGTGTTTAGTTCTTGTTAAGTGATTAGATAGATGGATAATTTTTTGTTGCGGAATAGTTTAAAAAAATCCGGAAACAAAAAGTCTAATTACGTCCCTGATATATAGATAGATTACATTTTTGCTGTGGAATATTTTTTTAACACCCCGCCCCCCGAAACTAGAGTCTAGTTACGGTCCTGATAATAAGAACTGGAAGAATGCACTGATTAAACACTTTTCTTTTGAAACATAATGGTAAATTGCTCTTGAAAATTATATTGTCCCTTTCAAATGTTTTCCACACACATTTTATACGCCTCCTTATATGAGGTCCGATCAGAAAGTTCCGAGACTAAGACGATATACAACAAAGTACTTACGTTACTTAAGTCTAGCTATGATCTCCCTCAAAGTAGTTTCGTTGGGCAGCGATACACCGCTGCCAGCGTTTTTGCCACTGTTAGTATGTTCCCTGGAGGTCCTGTTCGCGAAACGTGTCCAGCAACGTCTGCGATTCGCGCTGGATCTCGTCCACGGTTTCAAAACGGCGACCCTTGAGCTTCAGCTTCATCTTCGGGAACAGAAAGAAGTCGCAGGGGGAGGGGGGAATCCGGCGAGTAAGGTGGGTGAGAAAGACTAGTTAGTCGGGCTGTTGCGGCTGCAAAAGTGGTGTATCAACATCCAAATCTTCAATTTTGTAAAACCGTTTTGAATATACACTGATTGATCCCTGAATTACGATCACCTAACTAATACTTCGTAGGCCCTGCGTTCGCCCTCACTACAGCAGTTATCCGAAGTGGCGTCGATTTAATAAGGTACCGGAAGCAGTTTGGAGGAATGGCCAACCAAGCTCTCTGTTCTGTAATTTGTGTGTGTGTGTGTATTACTCTAGTAAACTTTAACTACTGCTGACAATTTATCTACAGCGATGTTGTTGCACTATTGGAGCTTCATCTACCTTCACAACACGGTTTAAATTTGAATTTAATACTTATTATTACTTAGCGGGAAAAAAATCGCTCTCTCTCTGAAATCACGTGGACACCGGGCCGCATCCACTTGTGATAGAGGTGTTCATAATTCAGGGATCACACGGTGTATGCTCCAGGAATAATTATCTAAGTACATTAATTAGTTAATTCACTGCCATTTCAAAATAAGTAAAAGGTTACAATCCTTAGAAATGCGTTGAAGTGATACATCTTCGCGAATCTATGACGCAAAAAAAAAATTCCACGCCCTTTTCCTAAATGTTTGGACAAATTATAAAACCTACATATGTTCTGTAGTTTTTTGAATTACGTAATTGAGAAAACTGCAGAAAATTAGAGTTTTCCCACTTAGTTACGTCTGTTCCGACATTCATCAGGACAGGAATGTATCATTACATATAAAACTGTACATATAGAAGAAATGAGAGAATAAGCTGGCTGAATAGAAAGACAAATGAGGAGGCCCTAGAGAGAGTGGGAGAACCCAGGAATCTGATCAACATGTTGAAAAGAAGAAGAATGTTATGGATGGGACACACATTGCGCCACAGAGGCCCGATTCTGAAAGTTTTGGAAGGGAAAATTCAAGGCAAGAGAGGAAGAGGACGCCCAAGGAATAGTTTTGTGGCACAGTTACTCCAAGACACTAATACTAGGACATACTATGACTTGAAGAGAACGTCGGACAATAAAAAGGAATCGAGAGATAGAGCACATCTACTGAACAACCAGTCCTTGGACTGAGAAACCAAGAAGAAGAAGCCCGGAATAAAAAGCTCTCCCCAATCCCCATTCCCGAAATTTTGGAAGGTAAAATTCAAGGCAAGAGAGGAAGAGGACGACCAAGGAATGGTTTTGGGGCACAATTACTCCAAGACACTAATACTAGGACATATTATGACTTGAAGAGAACTTCGGAAAACAGAGAGGAATGGAGAGACAGAGTACATCTACTGAACAACCAGTCCTTGGACTGAGTAACCAAGAAGAAGAAGAAGCCCGGAATAAAAAGCTCTCCCCAATCCCCATTCCCGAAATTTTGGAAGGTAAAATTCAAGGCAAGAGAGGAAGAGGACGACCAAGGAATGGTTTTGGGGCACAATTACTCCAAGACACTAATACTAGGACATATTATGACTTGAAGAGAACTTCGGAAAACAGAGAGGAATGGAGAGACAGAGTACATCTACTGAACAACCAGTCCTTGGACTGAGTAACCAAGAAGAAGAAGAAGCCCGAAATAAAAAGCTCTCCCCAATCCCCATTCCCGAAGTTTTGGAAGGTACAATTCAAGGCAAGAGAGGAAGAGGACGGCCAAGGAATAGTTTTGTGGCACAGTTACTCCAAGACACTAATACTAGGACATACTATGACTTGAAGAGAACGTCGGAGAATAAAAAGGAATGGAGAGATAGAGCACATTTACTGAACAACCAGTCCTTGGACTGAGTAACCAAGAAGAAGAAGCCCGGAATAAAAAGCTCTCCCCAATCCCCATTCCCGAAGTTTTGGAAGGTAAAATTCAAGGCAAGAGAGGAAGAGGACGACCAAGGAATGGTTTTGTGGCACAATTACTCCAAGACACTAATACTAGGACATACTATGACTTGAAGAGAACGTCGGAGAACAGAGAGGAATGGAGAGACAGAGTACATCTACTGAACAACCAGTCCTTGGACTGAGTAACCAAGAAGAAGAAGCCCGAATAAAAAGCTCTCCCCAATCCCTATTCCCGAAGTTTTGGAAGGTAAAATTCAAGGCAAGAGAGGAAGAGGACGGCCAAGGAATAGTTTTGTGGCACAGTTACTCCAAGACACTAATACTAGGACATACTATGACTTGAAGAGAACGTCAGAGAACAGAGAGGAATGGAGAGACAGAGTACATCTACTGAACAACCAGTCCTTGGACTGAGTGACCAAGAAGAAGAAGCCCGGAATAAAAAGCTCTTCCCAATCCCCATTCCCGAAGTTTTGGAAGGTAAAATTCAAGGCAAGAGAGGAAGAGGACGGCCAAGGAATAGTTTTGTGGCACAGTTACTCCAAGACACTAATACTAGGACATACTATGACTTGAAGAGAACGTCGGAGAATAAAAAGGAATGGAGAGATATAGCACATCTACTGAACAACCAGTCCTTGGACTGAGTAACCAAGAAGAAGAAGCCCGGAATAAAAAGCTCTTCCCAATCCCCATTCCCGAAGTTTTGGAAGGTAATATTCAAGGCAAGAGAGGAAGAGGACGACCAAGGAATGGTTTTGTGGCACAATTACTCCAAGACACTAATACTAGGACATACTATGACTTGAAGAGAACGTCGGAGAACAGAGAGGAATGGAGAGACAGAGTACATCTACTGAACAACCAGTCCTTGGGCTGAGTAAACCAAGAAGAAGAAGCCCGGAATAAAAAGCTCTCCCCAATCCCCATTCCCGAAGTTTTGGAAGGTAAAATTCAAGGCTAGAGAGGAAGAGGACGGCCAAGGAATAGTTTTGTGGCACAGTTACTCCAAGACACTAATACTAGGACATACTATGACTTGAAGAGAACGTCGGAGAATAAAAATGAATGGAGAGATAGAGCACATCTACTGAACAACAAGTCCTTTGATTGAGTAACCAAGCAGACATACTTTACTCCCTCTGGCGGAGAAATTCTGAACCACTTGAAGAGAGATAAAAACAGAAATATATATTTTTTGTCATACTTAGCCAGAGGTGGGGAACCTTTCCATGTTTGAAGGCGACATTAAGTTAGTTGTAATCTAATAAGGCCGCATTCAACAAACTTCAATTAGATGTACTTCTTATTTTGTAAAAATGTTACTATGTATTAACTAACTTCCAGAAATGAAAAACAAATTGTTAAGTCTAAAGTTAACCAACCTTTTAATGACTTTGTTGAAACTTCTTTCTGTTGAAAAACATTTGAATACTTGGTTGCAACATGGAGGTCCACACTTTTATCTGATCCTCTAGATCGGTATCCGTCATTTGTGACCTTAAGGTCATATTGATTTGATTTAGGTAGGAAAATGTAGATTTACAGTAATAAGTGGTTGAAAAGCAGGAAAGAATGTTTCGTGCATGTTGTCGAACTCGTGGGCATTCTATTGAATTTTTCCATATTCCAAGTGTATCTTTCTTAGCGTGAAATAAGGAATTTAAAATGTCATTTGAGAGTTTAATCACTTCCTTCTGCAGTTTTTCAGGAGCCATAGAACGAAATCATGAAAGTAGCAGATGTCAAAATAACCCTTTTGACTTACTTATTTACGCTTTCCAATCGTATGTTGAATAAGCGTATATGCTCCAGCCTTGTCCGTCTGTCGGCTTGATAACACGCGTAAAAACGGTTCGATTTCGATTAAATTTTAGTATGTCGTAGGGGACCACCTGGGGACGAACCCTATCGAAAATGGACGAAATAGTCACGGCATAGGACCGGGATCGATTCCATTACCCTTATGCGTCATAACTTGCGTAAATATAGTTCGATGTCGATTACATTTTAGTATATTGTAGGGGACCACCTGGGAATGAATCCTATTGAAACTGGGTGAAGAGGGGTCAAAGGTCAGGACATAGGAGCGGGATGCATTCCATGCCCTTATGCGTCGTAACGTGCTTAAAAATGGTTCGTTTTCGATGAAATTTTAGTATATGGTAGGGGACCACCTGGGGACGAACCCTATTGAAAATGGACGAAATGTGGTCAAAGGTCAGGACATATGATCTGGAACCATTTCATCGCCCTTATCCCATACTATTAAAAGAGCAATTCTGGTATGTATGTTAATTTTATTTTGAAAACGGTTCTAAAGATTTTCATGAAAGTCGTTAACCTACCGTTTTCTGGTACTAGAAATCGTTTTAGCTTGATCTCGACTTTAGGAAAATTCGTTTAGTGGGTTACGTAGCCACCCCGAATTATAACGTTTTTAGTGTCATGGCGTCGTCCCATTAATGTTACCCATGCTAAATCTTATGATGTCACAATCTCGCGATTGAGAATGTTGGCCCACGGTCACGCCATCTATCTCATTACGTCACGCGTTGTGTGTGGATCCTATTAAAGTGTTATGACGTCACACTCTTGTGAGCAGATGGTCGCGATTCCCATCGGTCTCATTACGTCACGCGTTGTGTGCTTATGTCCGCCCGCACGATAACTCGCGTAAAAATCGTTCGATTTCGTTGAAATTTTAGTATGTGGTAGGGAAACACCTGGGAAGGAGCCCTAATGAAAGTGAACGAAATGGGTTCAAAGGTCAGGACATAGGAACGGGATCCATTCCACGTTCTTATGCGTCATAACTAACGTAAAAAAGGTTCGATTTCGATTAAATTTTAGTATGTCGCAGGGGACCACCTGGGGACAAACCCTGTTGAAAATGGGCGAAATGGGGTCAAAGGTCAGGACATAGGAGTGGAATCACGTCCATCGTCATTATGCGCCATACCTCACGTAAAAATGCTTCGATTCGGATGATATGCTAGTATGTTGTAGGGATCTGCCTGGGGATGAATCCTGTTGCAAATTGGTGAAACGGGGTCAAAGTTTAGGACACAGTAGCGGGATCTATTCCATAGCACTTATGCATCATAACTTACGTAAAATGCTTCTATTGCGACAAAACTTTATCATGTTATTTCGGAGGTATACTGAATTGGTTCTGTTGAATATAATCGAAATGGGATTAAAGGTCAGGGCACAGGACGGAGATTTATTCCACAGCCATTATTCTCATAACTTGAGTAATGATTTCTGGTATGTTTTAAAGTGTATTATAATCAATTCATTGCATAATTTTACTAACTTGTGTTTTATTTGTGGCCGTCAGGTGGGGACAATATTTCGTTAAATCTTGTTGTACTCTTTGGTATTTTAAATACGGTCATTTTTAGATTTTTTTTTTTTTTTTTTTTTGGAGATTTAACGACCACCGTGAGCAACTCAATGGGCTATAAGCAGTCACCCGTCCCTAATTTAGGGTCGCTGGTTCCACGCAAGGGAGAGAGCCAGTGCCGTAAGACAAACACAACATCCATGCCTCACCGGGATTCGAACCCGGACCCCTTACGGACGAATGATCAGAGGCCAACGCCTTAGACCACTGCGCCACCGGGGCGGCCATTTTTAGATTAAAAGAAAATAATGAAAGACGAACAAAAACAGATTAATAAAAATAAAAAGATTTGTTCTGCAAAATTTGGTTTCACTGAAAAGACCGCACTTAATTCCTTACTACTGCACTTAGCTATGTTAGACACGATAAACATTCTTCCCAAACTGTCTTCTTCTGCCAAATGTACGTATATAAAAAGCATATCACTTAGCAAGGAAAAGGGAAGACTGAAAGTCCATAAAATATATGACAAATAACTACCATATAGATTTCTGTCTGGCACAAAAATATTTTATGAACTGGCTTTAAGATCCGAAGATATTTTGCTCCTGTAAAGCGACATCATAAATTCACAGAATGAATTTCTAAAACACCTGATAAAAATACTTATTCGAAGTAAGAAGGTGTTTGAATTTACTTCCAAACAGAGATAAAACGAAAAGTTACGTGGTTCATTATGATCTGTGACGTACCTGCCAGCAGGACGCAAACGACATAAAGGCAGATAGCAGTCAGAACGAACGTCCGCGGTCCGTGTAGCTCAATTGGTAGAGTGACTTATTCCGGAATAAGGGGACCCGGGTTCGAGCGCCGGCGTGGGCAAAAATGACGGGGAAATTTACTTCGTTCTAATGGCGCCCGAACTTTCCGGATGGCCCGGCCGTTTAAAATCTAGAAATGGTGGGATGTTATTTCCACACCGCGAGATAGGAAAAATCAGAGAATTCCTTCTCCAGCGCTTCGAAAAATATATGTGTGTGACGATGCATTCCATACACTAGATTGACTGGGAATTCTCGAGTGCACGTTCTACATCGGATGGCTGCCTGAAACGATTCATGGTCACGGCTGACCCGTGGGCCATGCCCCCGGCCCTCTTGCGGGGAGTAGGGGAGATGTGACGTATCTGCCAGCAGGACACACACGACATAAAGGCAGATAGCAGTCAGAACGAACGTCCGCGTAGCTCAATTGGTAGAGTGACTTATTCCGAAATAAGGGAACCCGGGTTCAAGCTCCGACGTGGACAAAAATGACGGAGAAATTTACTTCGTTATAGATCTCATGAAATTATTATCTTGCTCGCTTCTCAGACTCCGAAAGGTGTATATAACAAGACTCCCGGATCGAAAATATCAGCTTATCTTAATGGGTTGGCCAAAACGTCATTGAGTTTTTTACACATAGATGACGAAAACATGTCTTGAAATATAAGTAACGTTATTTGAAACCGCAAGTTCATTATATAATGCGACAGCTGACAGTTCAAGCTTGTTTTACGAACAGAAAGTGCACGATTTCGTTGGCAAGTGTTTGTTTGGCGTCGATTTCAAAATGGACAATCAAAAGGAACATTTTCGTCATGTTTTGCTCTATTACTTCCGAAAAGGAGAAAACACTGTGCGAGCTTATAAAAAGTTGTGTGATGTGTATGGTGAAGATTCCTTAAAACTACGGCAGAGTCAGAATTGGCTTGCGAAATTTCGGTCTGGAGATTTTGATGTGAAAGATGCATCACGCTCAAGAAGGCCAGTCGAAGTTGATGAACCACGCTCAGGAAGGCCAATCGAAGTTGATGACGACAAAATAAAGGCATTGATCGAATCTAATCGGCGTTTAACGACACGAGAGATTTTTGAGAGTCTTAACATATTGAAAACCATTTAAAGCACCTGGGATAGGTTAGTAAGCTCGATATGTGAGCATAAACAGTCATCGAACGAAATGGACAATATATTGTTGACTAAAGTTTTTGTTTCCCATTCAAAATTCGCCTTTTGTTTACCCAGAAAAAAAAACGCAATTACTTTTTGGCCAACCCCATATATATATATTTCCGGAGTGTTGCACAAAACAACGCAACATAGGTCCGTCGTACGACCTTGGATCATTTTAGAGATCCTGATCCTAAGAATCGGGAAAAAATGAAAGTGTTCTTCTAAATTTAATCAGCTGAATGTTGTACATGTCACAACACTCAGTATAGCTTCGTCCGCCAAGTACTCTTACTTCGTCTCATCCCAACGCTGCCCAGCTGTTAGGTCGTATTTTTCGTAATGTACGTGAGCGAAGGAATTTTGAGAGCCGCGTAATGATCGCAGTAATACACGCGTCAAACAATCTTTCCGGAAAGCTTTATCGGACGAAACTGCAATACATGAGCACAACTTAGATGCAATCAAATACAGGGCTCAACGTCTTGTTCCTGAACAGTCATAATTTTGTCCAATACATCCGGAAATGTAATGTCCCTCACGGCCACAAAAAAAAAGCAGATTACAAGCAATGGATCGTACTGCTTTAAAATTCAGGGACAGATTCACAGGTACATTTCGGATTTGTTACCACTTGAATAAATAAATCCATCGCTCTTTCCACGTTAAGCAACGCACAGCAACCGAAAAATTGTGATTGACCGCCGCCGGAGAATCGAATCCCGAATCTCTCTATATCTACTCGAGCGCGTTAGCCTTACACCACAGCGACCAAAACTTCACGACGCTATGTGTGTTTTCTGTAGCTGAGCCCATCTTACGGAATTATGATGTTAGACGCTGACTGAAAAAGAAAGCACACATAGCGCCGTGAATTGTTGGTCGCTGTGGTGTAAGGCTAACGCGCTTGACTAGATATCGAGAGATTCGGGATTCGATTCCCCGGTGGCTGTCAATAACAATTTTTTGGTTGCTGTGCGTTGCTTAACGTGGAAAGAGCGATGTATTAATTTATTCAACTGACGCCACGTATTTAGAGGATTTTTCACCTTGTTATTACTTACTGGTGAAAACCCTTCATGCCGCCATATAGACTACTTGGCTGCTAATGCTATAAGTATTGGTCGTAATGAAAATAAAGAAGTAAAGCGATCGATATTGACAGTCCTGGCGTACATTCTGGCTAACAATCTTTACGCCGAAGTATACAAGACTGCAGCTAAGGCGGTCGAATATGAAATAACAGGGCACAACCTAGGCCTGCGTTTTGTAGATAATATGTTTACACAAATTCAATATCCCCTGCACAGAATACAAAAAGCACGAAAAAATGGAGCTATTTTATTACCAATTTCTCGAAAACTGTGAAAAATACTTCTTACTATATTGGAGCTTTTGCCCCAAAAAGTCAGTATTAAGCATATACTGGAAACTTTCTTAATAAAAGAACAAAATCATTTCATTCTTTGGTAGCCAGGATTAAATTCGGTTCTATTTCATTTTAAGTCATGATTCTTTCTAAAATTGAAACTTTTGGTCTTCAACTATTTCGAGTAACTTCTCTTTTAAACAGAATGCATAATGCCTTTTCGGATATCTGAGTTTTTTCCCCCAAAATGCATTTTTCCAGCACGGATCGATTTCTTATCAAAAATACCACGATGGATTTCCAGTGAAACGCGAAGAAAACTATTTAAACTACGCTGACATTTTCGCATGATATGTGTTCCCTTTATGCAAAATCAATATCTTCCGAATCCGACAGCTGTGATGATTTCAGAAATAGCTGTGCGTAGGCACACGAAATAGAGCAGTATTATGAAAAAATCAAGAAAAAGACTTATGGAACACTGTTAGAGCCCCCAGATATCTTCGAAGTTGTAAGGAAAAGAAGAAAAGAGCATTCAAGAATCGAAAATACGCTGTGATAGCCAACAAAATTTTCTGGAAACATCAAGAGCATGGACAGAATCATATTTGGATTTGAACAAAATTCCTACCAAAATTGGGGATCGTAGACAACAGTTGTTTAACCCATTCGGTATGCCGAGCAAAATATAATCAAGAATTCGCAATGGATCGTCACATCTTCACTCATTTTGAGTGATGAACACTCTGTATTGTGTGCAATCCAAAATAATAATTCCAGGCAAAATTTGCTCTCACTAGAGGATGAACACGATTCAGTGTAAATAAATATAATCAAGAACTCGCAATCGACATATAATCAAGAATTCGCAATCGATATATAATTAAGAATTCGCACTCTATATATAATCAAGAATTTGCAATAGATATACACTGCCGGACAATTGCTAAGGACGGATGACAATAGCAACGATAGCAACCATAAAATGGAAGGCAGGAAAATGTAGAAATTAGCATAAGTGCGGGATACAGTAAGACGTGTTGTGCGTATGCAAATTTTGGATTGCCGAACTTGTTCGTGACGTCACAGCGCTGATAAGAGATATAAAGGATTTGACGCGTATTGACCGTTGTTGTTCAAACGCAAAGTTGAAAGGGAAAGAATCAATTGACGAACTTGCAATTTTCAGTATGTCTTCCCGACATCAGCTAGATGATTTTACGCATGGCCGTATTATTGGCAAGATTGAAGAAGGGCGAAAAATAACAGATGTTGCCAGGGAGTTCGACGTCAGCCACAGTGTTGTTTCAAGGCTTTGGAAATAATTTCAAACAAATGGAGATTGTAGCAAACGTCACGGGGAAGGTCGTGTTCGCAGTAGGACACCTGCAGAAGATCGGTACATAGTGCTATCAACAAAAAGACACCGGCGCAGCACAGCTAGTGAGGTAGCAAATCAGTTTATGGCTGCTACTGGCAAGCGGATCTCCCGAAAAACTGTCGCCAGACGTTTGCATGAAGGAGGACTATACGCCCGCCGTCCTGTTGTGTGCATCCCATTGTCCAGACGTCACCGTACCGCCCGTTTGCAATGGTGCCATCAACATCGCAATTGGACTGATAACGAATGGTCTGCTGTCCTCTTCTCAGATGAGAGTAGATACAGTCTATCGTCTGATTGTCGACGACAACTGATCTGGCGTGATAGTGGTACTGCATATTGTCCAGCAAACATACAGGAAAGGGACCGATATCCGACATGTAGTGTCATGGTATGGGCTGGCATCATGATCAATGGCCGTACGTCCCTCTATGTGCTTCCAACTGGGACTATGACTGGCCAACAATACATTAATGATGTTCTGCTACCTCATGTTCGCATGTTCCGTGGTGCTGTCGGTGATAGATTCATTTTCATGGACGACAACGCAACATGTTATCGAACATTCGCTGTCCAGGAGTGTCTTGAGAGCGAGGATATTCAACGCCTCGTGTGGCCAGCACGTTCTCCAGATCTGAATCCCATTGAAAATGTGTGGGGTGCTTTAGGGTGGAGTCTTGCTGGTCGCCAATGCCCTCCAATAAACAAGGACACCCTCATCCGTGCACTGACAGAGGAATGGGATAAATTACCCCAACAACTGCTTGATGATGTTGTGCAAAGCATGACACGACGTGTGGAGTCTTGCAACGCCCTCCATGGTGGCCATATCCCGTATTGACATCTTACGCCGGAACGCCTGCGGAGGGTAATTGCATTTTTTTTCACGTTTACGTATTCTGCACAAAATGGCCTGTTTGTCCCTTGAACACGTTCCAAAGCCTTCTGGATTTCAGAGCACAATAAATTTTCTTTCTTGTAATGTCCTGGCATTCTGACATTATTTAATTTCACTTGGCATCCAACCCCACTTACTTTTTTATGCGCTACATATAGCCGTTTATGATCCGTCCTTAGCAATTGTCCAGCAGTGTATAATCAGGAACTCGTAATCGATATATAATTAAGAATTTGCAATTGATATATAATCAAAAATTCGCAATCAATATATAATAAAGAATTCGCAATCGATATATAAACAAGAGTTCACAATCGATAGCCACATCGTCAGTCATTTTGGATGTTGAACACTGTGCAATCCAAAACGGTAATTCTAGGCAAAATTTGCTCTCACTAGAAGAAGGACACGATTCCGTATAAATATAAAAAATATGACATCAGACTGTTAGATTCGCGTGGTATACCGAATAAATTTCGTCCTGAAGTATAACGATCATATACAGTGGTGTGGAAAAATTAAGGACGAAGAGGAGAAATCAGCATAACAGCGGAACGAGCAGGCAGAATGGACCGAAAGACCACTCAGGAGATAGACTAGGGTCCGGTACGGTAGGGCATGCGCATACATGCAGCATGACGTAGTAGGGGTCTAGTGTCGAAAGGGTATAAAGCACATGGGCGGTGTACGCTCAGCAATTCGGTGAAAGCCATTGCACGGTGTACATCAGTTTGAAGGACGTCGCGTTGCTGCCTCCGTGTGATATGACCAACAGGCAATCCAGCAGACGATATCTGGATGACTTTACCATAGGTCGCAATATTGGGAAGTTGGGAAAAGGTCGAAGTGTGACTAGTGTGGCTGAGGAGTTCGGGATCGCTCACAGCATCGTTTCACGAGCTTGGAGATCATTTCAAACGACAGGAACGACAGGAACAGCTGTCCGAGAGTTTAGCAGTGATCTTCCACGAGCAACCACAGCGGCGGATGACCGGTATATTGTCCTACATGCGATAAGAGACAGACGGCAGGCAGCGGGAGAAATCGCAATGCACATGCAACAGACAACTGGAAGTCTGTTATCGCATTTTACCATGGCCAGCAGGCTGCACAAAGGTGGTGCCAGGAACACAAGAACTGGACATATCCTGACTTAAAAGCTTTAGCTAATCAGAAAAAAGTTCTCTTTACGGATGAGAGCCGATTTAATCTGACCAGCGATTCTGGACGTATACATATCTGGAGAGCGCAGGGAACACGCAATCACACCTTCAACATCATCGAAAGGGGCCGGCTTGGAGGTGGCGGAGTTCTCGTTTGCGGCGGTATCATGCTTGGCAGCCGTACTTATCTCCTCATCTTCCAAGGAGCTTCAGTCACTGGTGTCCGCTATTGTACCGAGGTTCTCCTGCCTCACGTGCGGTTGTTTAGAGGTGCTGTGGGTCCTGAGTTCCTCTTCATGGACGACAACGCTACACCTCATCGTACAGTAGCTGGCGCAGAGCTGTTGGATAGTAAAGATGTTCAACGCATGGGTTGGCCCGCAAGGTCCCCTGAACTAAATCCAATCGAATACGTGTGGGACTTTCTCGGGAGACATTTGGCAGCCTGTCACCAGCCGCCAGCAACGATTCCACAGCTGCAATTTGCCCTACAAGAGGAATGGGCCGCGATGCCTCAACAGCTGCTTGACAACCGCGTCCTCAGCATGAACAGACGTTGTAAATCCTGCAACCCAGTCAGGGGTGATCATATCCCCTACTAAAGACTGGATTTTCTTCGCAGCCGCCTGTCACATGGACGTTTCTGTCTTATATCCAGTTGTGCTCGAAGCTACCTTTTCAATAAAGTGCCTTTGTATCCTTTGGATTCCTTGTTTGGACGGTTTTGCTCACTTGTCCCATATTCTTACATCTTGGGGATCTTATGGTATGATTTGAGTCAATGTGGAGCACTTCTGCACGACGTTACATTCGAAAAACCATCTCGTCCTTAATTTTTGCACGCCAGTGTATGATGTTACATTTTTGAGAGAAACTAAATGAAATTCATCTCAGCTTGATCAAACTGTTCACGCGTAGGATTCTCTGAAGAAATTCAGAGACCGTGGTATATATGTGTAATTTCAGGTGTACTGCACACCTGGAAAAAAAGTCTCCCGGAAACATCATTATTTCCGCCAATGTGAAAATTCATACCAAACTCCAAACCAAAATCCTTAGATTCTCTAAAAGAGTTTCACATTCAGTTTTACTTCGTGGAACATAGTCTGAAATGTTTCTACTGTTTGTTGTGCTGCAATTTATGGGACTTAGTAAATTGGTCTCCATAAATTAAACAGAAAATCATAAAAAACATCGATATCTTAAAAAGTTCATGATGAAATATATAAGGGCTGTTCAATAAGTAGTGAGACTCTCTACTTGAAATAGTCAAAACATGACATACCTAAAACTAATCGGCCTCCAGCATTTAGACAAAAGTCCCATCGTTGCACAAGTCCTTGTGTTCCTGCGACGTAGAAGTAGACAAGCTACTGCTGCTGCAACCAGTTATCTATAGCTGCAAGCACCTGATCGTTGTCGATGGCATTTCCATTGGCAAAAAGCGATAACACGATTTGCCTTGTGTTCATCCACAATAAGGTGGGGAATCCACTTTACAGCTACTTTTCGGTACCCCAACCGGTTTCTCACAGTGTCATCAATGGAGCCAACTGACATCTTCTTCACATTAGCAACCTTCTCAATGTATATTCGCCAGTCGATTCGCGCAGGAGTGCCTAGATGGTATTGGCATTAACATGCGTAGTTGATGTCGAAGGACTACCGAAGGGTGACCCATCTTCCAGACATCCCAAAACTCTTGCACGGTACAACGCGCCTTCCTTATAGGCTGTTTTAATCATTTCGTGCGTTTCTGCGACGGCGGATAGCCTAGTGGTCAACGTTCGTGACTGCCACGTAGAAATCTCATATTCGATCCCAGGCAAGTACGAACGCTTGAACCACTAAATGTTCGCCGTACGTCGGATGTTCACGTTAAGCCGTCGGACACCGGGTACTGGCCCCCCGGTTATAAAAAGGGGCGTCTTCCTCCTTTTTCTACATCGCTTCCGTGTGACTTTCCTATCGGGTACTATAGCCCAAATCTTCTAGCTTCCTATTTCTAAGGGTTGTTTAAGACCAGGGGTCAGTCACTCCTTTCCTAAAATCCTCTACATATGATCTGATCTGATCTCATTGTGCGTTTCTGGTGTGGTTTTATTCAAACGCATGCAGAATTTTATAGTTGCTCTTTGCTCCAGCTTTAAATCCATACTGGGTTGCTGAAACATATCTAAACTCTACTCCGTCTACTACACGAATTAACTAGCGGAGCAGTCTAACGTCGCGTCGTCACGTGACTGACCTTGCAGAGGTTCCGACACAGGGGTTTCTCTGCATGGCTTTGTTTTCGTACTATGATGTCAGTCTCGTTAGTTTTTGAACGACGTACCTGAAAATGGGTTTGCTGATGTAACGTTCCTAAGTAAACGCCGCCCTGATACATTGGAACTGCTGTTAATGACTCCTTTTTTTAAGACAGGGAATTAACGATGATCATGATCAACTCTGAGAACTATAAGCTCCAGGACATCTCAAATTTGTGGCCGCCAGTTCCAAGAAAGAAACACAGGTATCATGAGAAAAATACACCTTCCACGCCTCATCCGGGGTCCGGGCCCTTCTCAGCTAACTGGTCAAACGCCAAAAAAGCAGACCTCAGGTCGGGAAAACTACTGCTTCGAAAATTTCTTTGTAAGCGATGCGATTAACCAAGTGTGTTATGGAATTATTTATTCGTTAACCACATTGAATGAATGGCTTTCGTCGTTACTTTGCTTCCTATGTTTAACGATAACCATGAACAAGCAATTGCCCATTCTTAATTTGTTGCTATTGTTTCCGAGGAAGAGAGGGAGCCAGAGCCATCCGATAAATACACCACTCATGGCCTATCTGAGAATAGTGACATGAATTATCATGGACAGCTGGTCAGAGGCCTGAGCCACGGGCCACCTCGGCAATCGGGAAGTTAAAATTCCTTTTCGACTGGTTTCTGTCATCCATAGAGTACTGAAAATATGCTCACTTAAGACCCGGATATTTCCCAACCACATGACGTATCTTATATACCGAATGAAGAACTGCCTGTAGGTCCGGAATTTCTTCCAGTGGGTCCAATTATATACACTTCCTGACAGAGAAAATGCCACACCATGAAGTGATGCTTGAAAACAGACCAAACTGCACACACAGATAGCCAAGTGGGACCTAAACAAATGATTTCATTGTTATATACAGACTAGCTCCAGCAGCTGAATATAGAGGATAATCAATAAGGAGTGGACCCCCATTTTGGGCGATACAGCGTTGAATCTGACGTGAAGACAGTCCGAATAGAGTCCTGGGGTATCGTGGACCATTTGGTGTTGATCCGAGTCCACAGGTCATCTTCTTTTTACGGATGTGGGAAGGTGCTCAACCGACGTCCAATCGTGTCCTACAGCCGAGTGGTCGGGGAATCGTGCTGGCCACGGAAGCTTCTTTTTCTTTTTTTTTTTTTTTTTGATTGGAGGTTTAACGACCACCGTGAGCAACTCAATGGGCTATAAGCAGTCGCCCGTCCCTAATTTAGGGTCACTGGTTCCAGGGAAGGGAGAGAGTCAGTGCCGTAAGACAAACAAAACATCCATGCCTGACGGAGATTCGAACCCGGACCCCTTACGGACGAATGATCATAGGCCAGCGCCTTAGACCACTGCGCCACCGGGGCGGCACCCCACGGAAGCTTCCTCACACAGTGTAAAGCATTCAGGCTGATCCGAGAGGTATGTGGCCGGGCATTATCCATTTCAAAAACGGCCTTTGGGATGCCCTGCAGATATGGTAGACACGTACCGCAGAACATCGTCAACATAGTAGCGTTACGTCAATTACGATTTCCAACAGAACAACGCGTTCGATCCATATCGCCAGGACTGTTTCGAGGTAAACGAGGATTACTTCCATTGTCTCCCATGGCAGCCCATGTCGCCCTACATGAACCCAACAGAACATATGGATGGCTAGCTGCTGCGTGCGAAAACTCCACCACAGGCACTGCGCAAGTTACGAGCAGTACCTATGCAGACCATGCGGAGGGGGTGTAAGTAAGCTCTCGATGCACGATAATCAACAAGCTATGAGGATTAAATTGCAGATAAAAGACGAGCTTTATATACAATTAAAAACACTAGGTTAAAATGGTACATGCAAGATCTTTCTGGCTTGCCCCAAACCTATCATCAGACGAAACACAGACAGCACCGCCCCGACATACCACTAAATACAAGGGGACAAACTCCCATGATGTATCAGTTGTTACGTAATATGTAATGTTCGGGAGGCATAATATACAACATATGTGCATAAAACACTATTCCTTGGCGGTTACAGGTTTAGCTTTAGCGGGGTTATATACATTTTATACATAAAACCTCCATAACTGTGATAGTACATATATATATATATATATATATATCTTCTTATATCTTCTTCTTTATAGAATATATATATATATATACTTTTTTTTTTTTTTTTTATTGGAGGTTTAACGACCACAGTGAGCAACTCAATGGGCTATAAGCAGTCGCCCGTCCCTAATTTAGGTTCACTGGTTCCAGGGAAGTGAGAGATCCAGTGCCGTAAGACAAACACAGCAACCATTCGTCAGCGGGATTCGAACCCGGACCCCGTTCTGACGAATGATCAGAGGCCATCGCTTAGACCACTGCGCCACCGGGACGGCCATGTAGTATGTATGGAGAGTCGTCATTACAGCAAATGGTCGACAAACTGTAAATGTATAAACTTTTAGTAAATAATACAGTAAATTTATTAGAAGCAGGAGCAAGTATCTTAGTCGTTTCCCAAAGAGGTGTGTGTTGTACCCCAGCCACCAGTTTGGCGAGGACAGTGGTGGTAGCACTAGATCTGACGTCGTATTGGTGTTCCGCGATACGGACACGAACAGGACTGAAGTGTCGAGCCAATATAATCTTTGTCGCTGGTAGATGAATTGTTTGACTTCAAGGGTATGCAATACACACCATGCTTCATGGTAATATTTACAGTGTCACTGTCTGATTTAACTAGCGTAAATAAGTTATTTGTCCTAATGCCGAAACCAATCTGATGACGTCGACAGGCATTGTGCAGAATATTAACCACCGACGGGTAATAATCAATAGAACCCGCAGGGCGAATGGGGGTGGCTTCTCGTCGTAAAGAAGGGTTCTATTTATTACCACCCGTCGGTGGTTGAAAATAGAACCCTTCTTTACGACGAGAAGCCACCCATATCCTGCACAATGATTGTCGACGTTATCAGATTGGTTTAGGCATCAGGGCAACAAACTTAGTTACGCTAGGTAAATCAGACCATGGCACTGTAAATATTACCATGAAGCATGGTGTGTATTGCATAACTCTGAAGTCAAACAATTCATCAAATAGCAACAAAGTTTATATTGGCTCGACACTTCGTTCTGTTGGTGTCCGTGTTGCGGAACACCAATACGACATCAGGTCTGATGCTACCACTACTGCCCTCGCCAAACTGGTCGCTCGGGGCCAACACACACCGCTTTAGGAAGAGACTAAATTTCTTGATCATGCTTCTAATAAATATACTGTATTATTCACTGAAAGTTTATACATCTGCAGTTTGTCGATCATTTGCTGTAAGGACGATTTTCCATATATGCTACCACGGTTATATAGGTGTTATGGCAAAAATGTATATAACCCTGTTAAAGCTAAACCTGTAACCGCCAGCGAATAGTGTCTTATACACATATAAATATTATGCCTCCCGAACATTACATATTACGTAACAACTCATGCCTCCTGAAAGTTCGCCCCCTTGTATTTAGTGGTATGTCAGCGCAGTGCTGTCTGTGTTTTGCTTGATGATGGGTTTCAGGCAATCCAGAAAGATCTTGCATTTGTCATTTTAACCTATTGCAGGTAGTGATTTTAATTGTGTATAAAGTTCGCCTTTCATCTGCAATTGAATTCTCTTGGCTTGTGGATAATCGTGCATCGACAGCTTACTTATCCTCCGAATTGTTTTACCTGCACGATTTGTTTTTTATCTCTTATCTTTCACTTATGCAGATATGGTACATCATGCTAATGAACCACTTCCAGGGACTTGTGGATTCTAGGCCTCGTCGCACGGCCGCGTAATTGTTACTTACGGAGGATCTGCACAGTAAAAGGTAAGTGGTTATAACATGCTTTTCTTGCAAGGTGTTTGATATGCAGAATATTCTTCCTAGTGAGTCGAGATGGTTACCAAAAAGCGGTTTTCAACCTGATTTCTGCAATCGGTAATACATTTTGGGAGTAAAATTAACTACCCGCGCCTACTTGCGGCAGAAATGCTCGTGACAAAAAAACGTATGCAAAAGATTTCTCATAGGAAAAGATATCCGAAGCAAAAAAAAAGTTTCGAACAGAGAGACAGCTGTGTAGAGAAGACCATAATGAAACATTACGCACCGTAGCGGGAAAACCATGTGCTAATCTAACCGTGTTGCGAAAACTGATCACCCACTGTTGTATATTGCTCTCATATGTCTGTGTACATCTGCGCCGCAACCAGCGATTCCATGTCGAGTGCAACGTCATTATCTCTTGAGTTATGTTTCACTTTAATGACCTTTGCAGTTTTTTCAACATTTGTAAAGAAGGAATGTCACTAATAATTTTATTTAAATGCACATTTGCATTTTCAGCAGTCTGCGTGAAGTGTGTATTATGTACTGTTGCATTTCCTAAATACATTGAAAATAATTTGAAACTGGGATATACAAATGCATTTGATTACGTGAAACATTACTTGACAATGCGGATACTTTTTTACGTTAAACGACTCGCTAAATACGTTCTCAAAAAGACTTCGAGGGTGAGATAAAAACCGTAAACTTCGCGCATTTCATGTGATTACTAAGGAACAATTGTAATTTAATTTTTGTCATATATAACATACTAGCAGTCATTCCCATACTCCTAACGGTGAATATATAAAATCGTTTTTAGAACATAAATTTAAAGAAAGGGAAGAGTAATTAAGAGAAGGAAAAGTAATTTAAAATTCTGTAACTGTTTTACGATTTAGAACAGGGTCGTGACGTCAGTGCATATGGTTTGATAGAAGGCTTTGGCGCACCTTAATTTTAAATCAACGTTTCATGGAACGTTTAAAGCAATTTACCGTTTCGGGCATAATTATCTTTAAACCTATCAGCATTTTGAGCAGTAAAGCTAAGCCATTCATTTGGATTTTCGGTTTCTGTCTTTTTTCGGTATAGATGTGATAAAAAAATTCAAGCAGATAATATTCCAAAGCCGCCATATGTTTTTCAGACTTTTCTAGGTACTCGGACCTTAAGGCTCTACGAGACCCTCCATCTTGTATTGCTGCCTTCTCTTGTTAACCAACGGGCAAGGGTATTTCACAAATTGCTCGGGCAATTTTGCCCGTTTTGGAACACCGTTTGTGGCTAACGGAAGATATATGATAAATAAAGAGTTCCTTGGTTTCCGAATTTTTATTGACCTTTCCCTTCACTTTTTATCTGCAGCGAAAGTCGTTCCAAGGCGTCTTCCATAGTTTTATTAATTAATAAAAAATACTTAAGTGGTACAAAATGAAAATCTGAAACCAGGGAACTCTTTATTTATCATATATCTTACGTAAGCCACAAACGGTGTTCCAAAATGTGCGAAACTGCCCGAGCAATTTGTGAAATGCGCTTGCCCGTTGGTTAATAAGAGAAGGCAGCAATAAAAGATGGCGGGTCACGTAGAGCCTTAAGATCAATCAGCATGTCCATTTTCAGATCTCATGGCTATTCAGCGGTGGTCCAACAATTCGCAAACACTTCAAGTAGATAGTATTCCAAATCCGCCGTTTTGATTTTTTTAGTTTTCGGATTATTCTAGATATGCGGACCTTAAGGCCTATCAGCATGCAAATTTTACAGATCACTAGGCCATTTAAAAGTGGTCGAACAATTCCCATAAAGCTTCAAGAAGGAAGTGTTCCTAAGCTATGTTCCAAAGCCGCTTTCTTTGTTTCTTTTTGGTTTATGGACCATTCCAGATAGACGGACGTTAAGACCTATCAGCATACCGATTTTCAGATCTCTAGATCACTTAGAAGTGATCGAATACTTCGCGGACTGAAACACTTACATTTTCCCATTTTGCCATTTTGCTTTACAAAAAGAGATTTAGTTAATAATTTAATTTACCCATTTCCGTTCCTACGTCCAATCTGAAATAGTAAAAGATGGCTTACTATAAAAAAATGCGAAAATAAATGAAATTCATTTATGGCGTTCGTTTTGACGTCAAAGCTTTTTGCTGTCAAAAGTTCAAAGAAATTCATTTAATGTTTAATTCATTAATAACATTCTGAACGCACTGATCTTTTCAAGAAATGTATAATTATAATAAAATTAAAGATACATAATAAAAATGTTAAGGTAACAGCTACAAAAAATGTCGGATCTACGAATAATATTTCAGATAGATATTGAACAAAACATTTTTTTGTTTTTCATTCACTCGATATTTTAATGAGAAACACATAAGGAATTTAAAACAAAAACACCTTTACGAAAAACCTCTTGTAAAAACAACCTTAGAAAGTAATTAAAACTTATCTAATTTTCGGTATTATTCTTGATGTCTGCCCATTCAATCACCGAAGACGAAGGCAAACATGAATGATAAGACGCTGTTTTTTGTTTTGTTTTTGTAAGTGAAACTTTAAAATTTTAGTAAGAAAGACAAACTACACAAGCAAAATAGAATCATGTTACTTTGTAAAATTAATAATAGTTCGTTGAAACAAAAAACAGAGTTTTTTTATAAGAAACTGAAAGCTTATCACGCAAATTAATTTTCCGACGTGAATTAAAATGCGTTTATAATACAAATTTGAGTGCAAGGACATGAAATGGCATTCTTTTTCTCTACACGTTTAAGGAATAAAAACTCTGAAATTGTTCTTCTTCTTTTCTGTATTTTTGTCATAGGGCCGAAGAACAAATTAGAAAGAAAACTTCAAAGAGAAGTAAAACAATTTCATTAAAAATCTATATGTGTTTGTTTTCTCGAATTTTTCACTAACCTTCTCGCACGTCTTAATTTGATGGGAGCTCTAGTTTGAATCCGTCTTCACTATTCTGTACTGCCTTGCACATTTTTGTTTTTATATTCTTCTCTTTCGTGCGTATTTATTTCATGTTCTCTGCTCCTCAATGACCTTCGTTTTCTATGTTTCCCCGCTAGCTAAACGATCACATTTCTTCATTCTTCACAGTGTAATAAATTTCGGTTTATGCACGTATTTGCTCATTCGTTATTATTTTCTGTTGCTACCGTAGATACATAGCAGCATGCTTGTTTTCAGCTTTTGCCTTATTAGCATAAGGTGTTTAGTAGCAGTCCAAATATGCTCGTTGTTCCGTCTGTACAGAAGACGCTGAGTTTGCCTTAGGTAAGAAGGTAAGCAGAAAATGTTTCCCATTTTTTGTGTGGGTTGAAAAGGTAATATGCAATTCAAAGAGGACGACGCCAAATATTTCTGAACTTGGTTAGCCATTAATGAATTGTACTTCACTCATTATTTTGTCCGGTTTTTGCATGAAGAAGCATCAGATTGGCAACGTTATTTTAAATACACCAAACTGTGAATACTCAAGAAACGCATATAGCGTATTAAATCCGTGTATTTTTCTGGTGTAATATGCATAAAGATTCGCCAAGATTTCGCACTCCACTGGGAGGCCTTTTCAAGTCAATGGTAGACCTAAAAAATTAGCGAAAATGGAAACATATTGAAAAAAGACGATTTTGTTTTAAATAACGTGGGTGACATCACGAGCATATTAAAATAATTTTTATCACGTAATTATACGTCGCGCCGCGATGCGTTTTCATCTTTCATCTACCAATGGTTTGGCATACGTTATTGAAAGATGGGAACATATCGCAGAGCGCCTTATAATTACTTGACAAAAATTCATGTATTGGGTTGTCGGAAAAGTCATGACGTATTTTAGCCATGTTTTGCAAAGGTTAAAGATCAATCAATGATATAATGCCCGTTTTGTTCGATAACCTTTCGCTATCTTTCAGTGAGATGCAGAATGCTTCGTTCATAGAAGGGCCTGTCTTTCGTGGCGAAAAACTGTACAATGTGCTGATTTACAGCCTCATCTGAATTGAACGTTATACCACGCAAGGACTGATAAAGAGAGCGAAACAAGTGGAACTCTGAAGGCACAAGGTCAGGCGAGCATGCTGAGTGCGGCAACACATCCCACCCAAGCTCCAATAACGTTTGGCGGGTGATCAAACTTGTGTGTGGTCTCGCGCTGTCGTGATGGAACACAACACCTTTACGATGAACGAACTCAGGAAGTTTCTGGATGATGGATTCGTTCAAACTGTCCAATTGCCGACAGCACATTTAGAATTGATTGTTTGGTTCCGTGGTAAGAGCTCGAAATACACGACACCTTTAAAATCCCACCACACTGAGACCATAACCTTCCGTTGATGTATGTCTGCTTTGGATGTCGTTTGAGGCGAAGCAGCAAGTCGGGACCAAGACCGTTTGCGCAGCACATTTTTGCACACAATTCACTTTTCGTCACCAGTTATCAGTCGTTTCAAAAAAGAATCGTTTTCCTCACGTTTAATGAGCATATCGCAGATGTTTATACGCCCCGTAAATTGAGCTTCTTTGAGCTCATGAGGAACCCACACATCGAGCTTGCTTACATATCCCAGCTTCTTCAGGTGGTCGTGAACGCTTGAATGATAGATGTGCAATGTGTCTGCAATCTCTCGTGCCGTGTAACGTGGGGTTGACTCTATGAATGCCTTGATTTTGTCGTCTTCTACCTCGGTGGGCCTTCCGGGCCGAGGAGCATCGTTGAGGTCAAAATCACCAGCACGGGATTTTGCGAACCACCGCTGGCACTGACGTTCTTGTAGAGCATTATCACTGTACACTGTACGCAACTTTTCACAAGCCTGACGCACGTTCTTCCCTTTACGGAAGTAAAACAGTAAAATATGGCGAAAATGCACAGTTTGGTCTTCCATCTTCAACTTGATGTCAAGTCTCCGCAAATCAACCAAATCGTTCACTATTCCTTTTGGACTGTAGCTAGAACTGGCACCTATGGAATGCCATAGCGATAACAGTGGTTGTCGGAAAAGTCATGACGTGCCAAAATACGTCATGACTTTTCCGACAACCCAATAATGAGCTCGTCATGTCAACCACGTTATTTTCAACAGATCGTCTTTGTTCCTTACGAGTTCTAGTTCCCCGCAATTTTATGTCTATCATTGCCTTGAAAAAGCCTCTCAGGGGAATGCGAAAGCTTGGCGAACCCTTGTGCTTATTATACCACAAGAATAAACGGATTTAATACGCAATATGCGTTTCTTGAGCACAGTGTAAACAATTGTCATGGATAGTCAGTGTTTCACCCGAATTAAGACGGTTTGCAGATCGTAAGCACGCCACCTGGATGTCAACCATAAATTTTTGGTAGATAAACTACATGTTCACGGTGTTTAAACTGTTTGAACTGTTACTGTATTTTAACATTGCCAAATCTGGCAACGTTCTTCTTAAAGTGGTTATACCTGTTTTTTCGTGTGCAATCAGTCGACTGGCAACACCTCTATGGGGAACAGGTTTTTATTTTTCGGTCAGTAGACATATTATTTATTTCCAGTAATTAGACGTGTTAATGAAAATTACGGCATTAGACGTTCTTATTTCCCATTAAACATGTTATTGAACATAACATGTATTGTTATTTCTTTGTCATTAGATATGTTGATGAACATTGCGGTCATTGGGCGTATTTATTTCCTGGTCATTAGATATGTTGATGAACATTACGGTATGGTACTGTAAAATTACGGTTTACTGACTGTCCAACTCAGCTGCCAGTGTATCTATCGTAATTTGATCCTGCAATTTTTTACGGTGCATCAGAATGGAATTATATACCCTGTTAAAAAGAAATACATAAAGAACGTACAAGTCTAAGAAAATGTATAACCGGTGTTTTTAGCAGTGTTTGTTACAAAACAAAAATAAAATAAAAAAGGACTATGAAAATCCCGCGAAAGTTTACAAAAGAGCTTATTTCACGTAAAGAACCATAAATATTTTCAGACTTGACGGCACATTACTTCCTATACACAAACACATGTGACATCTACCTCTCAATTAACCCTCCTTCTAAAGTTTGTCTACAAATCGAAAATACTTGTTACACAACCTAATATTTGCAGTGTGCGTATGAGTGAGCGCTGTCGTGTCAGAACATCACACTCTCAGAAAGTTGCACAAATTTGCTTTAAACTCAAACATATTTTGGTAAAACTTAACAGAAGGAAATTAAACCAACTATTATTACAGAGGGTGAGTCGAACGTTTTTCAATATTTGGATCACTCTGTTTCTTCATACGGACCTTTACGACGAAAGCTGACTAGCATTCAAAGTATAGGCCATCGTGTTGCAACGTCTTTAGCCATCTGTCTGCCAGTTCTTTGATTCTACAGAGGGTGAGTCGAAAGTTTTGCAATATTTGGATCACTTTATGTCTCCGTACGTACTTTTACGACGAAAGCTGACTAGCATTCAAAGTATAGGCCATCGTGTTGCACCGCCTTTAGCTATCTGTCTGCCAGTTCTTCGAATCTACAGAGGGTGAGTCGAAAGCTTTGCAATATTTGGATCACTTTATGTCTTCGTACGAACCTTTACGACGAAAAATGACTAGCATTCAAAGTATAGGACATCGTGTTGCACCGCCTTTAGCCATCTGTCTGCCAGTTCTTCGATTCTACATAGGGTGAGTCGAAAGCTTTGCAATATTTGGATCACTTTATGTCTTCGTACGAACCTTTACGACGAAAGATGACTAGCATTCAAAGTATAGGACATCGTGTTGCATCGCCTTTAGCCATCTGTCTGCCAGTTCTTCGATTCTACAGAGGTTGAGTCGAAAGTTTTGCAATATTTGGATCACTTTATGTCTTCATACGTTAGTTTACGATGAAAGCTGGCTAGCATTCAAAGTATAGGCCATCGTGATGCACTGTCTTTAGCCATCTGTCTGCCATTTTCTTCGATTCTACAGAGGGTGAGTAAAACGTTTTGCGGTATTTGGTTCACTTTATGTCTTCATACGTACCTTTACGACGAAAACTGACCAGCATTCAAAGTATAGGACATCATACTGCACCGTCTTTAGCCATCTGTCTGCCAGTTCTTTGATTCTACAGAGGGTGAGTTGATAGTTTTGCAATATTTGGATCACTTTATGTCTTCGTACGTACCTTTACGACGAAAGCTGACTAGCATTCAAAGTATAGGACATCGTGTTGCCCCGTCTTTAGCCATCTGTCTGCCAGTTCTTCTGATTCTACAGAGGGTGAGTCGAACGCTTTGCAATATTTGGATCACTTTATGTCTTCATACGTACCTGTACGACGAATGCTGACTAGCATTCAAAGTATAGGACATCGTGTTGCACCGTCGTTAGCCATCTGTCTGCCAGTTCTTGGATTCTATAAAGGGTGAGTCGAACGCTTTGCAATATTTGGATCACTTTATGTCTTCATACGTACCTGTACGACGAATGCTGACTAGCATTCAAAGTATAGGACATCGTGTTGCACCGTCGTTAGCCATCTGTCTGCCAGTTCTTGGATTCTACAGAGGGTGAGTGGAAAGTTTTGCAATATTTGGATCACTTTATGTCTTCATACGTACCTTTACGACGAAAGCTGACTAGCATTCAAAGTATAGGACATCGTGTTGCACCGTCTTTAGCCATCTGTCCGCCAGTTCTTCGATTCTACGAAGGATGAGTCGAAGGTTTTGCAATATTTGGATCACTTTATGTCTTCATACGTACCTTTACGACGAATGTTGAATAGCTTTCAAAGTATAGGCCATCGTGTTGCACCGTCTTTAGCCATCTGTCTACCAGTCCTTCGATTCCGAGGCGGTGCCAGTTCTGGTCCTTTCAGGCAAAGAACTCCCTCACCCCAGTTGCCACCTCCTCCTATTTGTTGAAGTGCCGCCCGCAAAGGAAGTAGGCCATGGACCGGAACAGGTAATAATCCGACTGGGTAAGGTCCGCACTATAGCCTGGGTTTGCTATCAGTTCAATGCTCTCAAGCTCCTGGAGTTTTGTTAGGGCCGGCCGTCCGCGCGGTATGAGGCTGGGTGTTGTCCTGGGTTGGGAGAGCGCGCTTTCTGTTCACCAGTACCGGGTACTTCTACTCCAAAATGGCATACATCAGCTCTAGCTGTTCAGAGTAGAGGTTGACGTTTATGGTCCGATAGTGTGAAACAAGTTCGTATTGGATCATCCCCTAGCAATTCCACCAGACGCAGAGCATCACGTTGTGCTCAAAGCGACCACGTTTGACAACAGGTTCAGGAAGCTGGCTCAGGCTCAACCACTGCCATTGTGTGTTAGGATTACGGAAATAGACCCACTTCTCATCGCACGTAACAGTTCTCTCGATGACACATACATCGCGGGGGTTTTCTAAGAGTCTCGTGCACACTTCCACTTGACAGTTTGCTTCATCTGGCGTCAGTTCGTGAGGGACAATGCGGCAGCTCCTGCACTCTTTGCCGAGGTCTTGAAGGTGACGAACCACGGTGGTCTGTGGTATTCCCAGCTCGCCTGATAATCTCCTAGTGCTGGTTGTGTGATTTGCTTCTACGGCCTGGCACACGGATCCCGAATCCACGGTTCGCCGCCTACATGATCTTCGCTGATCGTCGAGGTTTCTGTCACCTGAGTAAAATATCTTGAGCCACCTGGTTGCGGTGTTGCAGTTCACGTAATCTTCACCTTTCGCATGACAGATGTCTCGTG
This sequence comes from Macrothele yani, assembly GCA_039090855.1. Lineage (NCBI taxonomy): Eukaryota > Metazoa > Arthropoda > Arachnida > Araneae > Macrothelidae > Macrothele > Macrothele yani. The sequence continues at coordinate 122,461,667 of CM076989.1, forward strand.
TTGCTTGAGCAGCGTTATGGCCAAGTTCAAACTCGTAGAGCAATAGTTCCCTAATTTGCCGGTTGTGGCTGTTCATCTTTTAAGTTTCCCAACCACAGACAGAAAGACGACACGCAATGCTGTTCACAGCAACAACTACCACTTTATATCCCTTTCGACTTACTGCAGTGCACGACTTGAACTAGTTCAAACACGTGACATACCCACCTCAGCAAATGCGTTCATGCAAATATTGCAAAACTTTCGACTAACCCTTTGTCTTTTCGACTACCAACAAGTCAATGAATAAATCATAATCTAAGAAACTGTCGCGATAATATGGCCCGAAGAATGCCTCAACCGTTTGGGCAGATGATTTTTCTTGCTCCATAAAAATTTGTTTATATTGTTCTGTGGCAGGTCCATATTCTCCAAAGGTATGTTTAAAAGCGCTACATTTTAGAAAACTACCGAAGAAAGGAAAGTATGCAGAACATTTCTAGTTATATATCTCAATTCTTTTAGAGTTTGGCAGGAAGATACTTTTTTCTCAAATTTAGCCTCGTTTTGAACAATGGAGAATATGCACCAAAGGAAATCAGAATTTTTCTAAAACTCAACGAACCGCTACTGTTTGTTCTGAAACAATGGTCTTGTGCGCGGTGACGGTGGTTTCATTATTTTTAAGCATCTCAGTTTTATATTTTATGCTTTTCGACTCGCTTGCTGCTTTCCTTTCAAAAACGTTGCCTGCCAATTTGTTACATTTCGTTTACTCATTAGATTTCACCCGAAAACAACGACAATTGGGCTTTGATTTATTATTCTGGACTTATGAGCGCAGTTGAAATGTTGGGATAGTTACTCGCTAACAAATGTGTATATATACCTTTTTGGGAACTGCACACACACACACAAACACACACATACAATTGAGGGCATCTATTTAGAATGTCTGCAAAAAAAAAAAAGTTAAGAAAACTACGAAAAGAGAAAAAAATAGAATAAAAAAATCACTTCATTGTGATTAAAAACAACGGCATTACTGAAAAGACTAATATTAAACATTAGTGAAAAATAAAAAATAAAAACATCCGGAAAATTTGATTTAAAGAACTCGAATATCGTGAAAAACACACACACAAAACAAAATGCATAGTATTCCCCATGCAATGACTCCAGATTTTCCAGTCTACATGTTAACTGCATAATGTTTCTTTACTCATTCATAAAAATTTGCTTTGCATTATATAAAACTGTAAATATAGAAACTAATACATCCGTTAGGGATAATCATCGCTTTATCAGGATGACCAAATTTGTTTTTGAGCATCTCCTCCGGCCACCGTGTACTCGATGCTATAAACACAGCAGTGGTGTATCTCGGGTCCGAGACCTGGTCTACCCCCCCCCCCCCCCCCATACACACACACAAGAGGATTGTTTTTTTTTTAAATTACGAAGTTTAGTTTTTAATTGTTAAGTAATAGAAGTAACTTTTTTTTTTTCTAAATTTTAGCTACATGCTAATGCTAACATGATACCAAATAATTATGAGGATTAGGAATTGAACCCTTATTTGTACTTGGACTCCATTCTTTTTTCCTTTTGTGTGAACTTGAGTATTATGTTTTCACAAAAAATTTTCTTCTGAGTACTTTTTCATATTTAAAAATAATGTTTTTCTGTATAACTATCTAAGTTGCTCGAATATACATTTCCTTGTGCGGCTCTAAGATGTATTTCGATTCTTTTTAATGTGGAAAAACTTCTTTCGGCAGTTGCAGTTGTTAATGGAAAGTTTAATATTAGATTTGCTAATTTGTACTCCTCAATGTACACTGGGTCCAATTATTCAACTTTTTGTAGCACGTGATGTCTCTTACTGATTTGTTTTGTATTCATCAAAGGAATAAAACACCTTCAGTTCATTTTTTTAATCGAACTGTATCAAAATTTGAAGCATAGAGCTCTGATTGTAGATGTTCAGGGAAGCTTTCACAAAATTTATCAAAACAGATGGAATCCAACAAAGCCACGAATTAAAGATATGATATCACTGATTTTAATTCATTGACACTTCACAAAAATTGAAACCCTTCTCGCGAAACACTCGCTGTTAAAGGCGGAAGCATGGAGGGACTGAGGTAGTCGGAAGTCTTCTCTTCCCTGAGCGAACCGTTGCCCAAACAAATGGTCCATTCACCTCCATACGCTCATTCATGTTGTCATGGAAACTCAAGCAGGCGATCGTTTCGAAGTTCTTCGCATCAGAACAGCGAAGTCTCTCGAAGGCATGCTTGCGTTATGCCGTTGGTCATCGCTCGCCAGACGGATTCTCATGATCGAAACAAGCGAATCCACTCGGTTTCTTTTCACACCGCAAACATCGACATATCTTATACCGTTGATAATTGAATTTTTTTTGTGCATTCTCTGGGCTTCGCAGCTAGCCTAGCTAGTCTCGAATATACGCTACTAATACAGTGTGAAAACAGCTTTGTGGGTGATGAGGATTGAATCCGCGTCTGGTCGCTCGGGAATGAGTTGCTGAGGAATAGTCGAGAATGGAATGAGTATAGGAATGAGTTGCTCTAATCAACTGAGCTACACCGACGGAATGTATCGCTGCAGATTTGTCGTCTTGACACGTGATTCAGCTCCGTAGTATGTCACGACTGTTTCATCTAAGTTATCCGGACACTTGCCTATCCAAAATCTCCCTATAATAGGAAACAAATAAATATCGAGTTGGACAACCCTTTACTACTATCACAGGCTCCACTCTGCTGGAAAGGCTTTCTATTAGATTTTGGTACGTTACTGAGAAAAATTCCTTCGACTGTGCTACAAGATATCACTGATGCTGGGTGGTTAGACCTGACTCACAGTCTGCGTTCAAGCTCATCCCAAAAGTGCCTAGAAGAATTAGACTGAGCAGGCCAGTCTGGTTCTTCCACACCCATCTCCTCAACTCATTGCTGTAGGAACCTTGCTTCGTGGACTTAGCAAGGAGGTTAGAATAAGATATCTGGAAATCCCCTTGTTAATTGAGCAGTACCACTTTGCGTGAAGGTTATAACCGCGAGCGGCAGCCGTCAAAGTGTGGGAAAGCTGATAGTTTTCAAGCCTATTGCAATTCATCTTGTGTTGGCCGAAACGCCTTCTGCCTTCGCAAATCTTTCCAATTTCGCATCGTAACTTGCTATCAATGAGTGAGAAAATGATGAATGTATTTATAAAATTCTTAATTATTTTGCGGGCTCCTTCCCATTTTTGTTTGAAATTGAAATACACGAACGTTAGTGCGAATTCTAAACAAAACAAACGTTTAACCGTTTAACGACCATGATCCAAAAATCTTGTATCATTCTAAATACCATAACGCCAGAAACTGTCTATTGTTTCACTTCTTTGTTTAATAACAACAATAGTAAGTGAGAGTGGCTCTTTCTGATCCCTCATAGGTCGAAACAATTTGAAGAACAAGTAAGGGGCAAATCTGACTCACTCTAGACAGGTTATTCGGGCTGCTATGGCCTTTTATACGTATGGGCGTTTTGTTCGTTATGGTCGTTAAAGGGTTTGATTAAAAACTTCACCCGTGTAAGAAGTATAATTCATTCCCTTCTGACATTAACACGATTCCTGAAACCCCAAATCAATCAATTCCAAATAGGCACAGATGAAAATACTTAGGTATCATGTAAACAACGTCAAATTCTCACACTTTGCGGCTTCACTCAGGACATCTCTCGAAGTATTATTCTAACCTCATTGGGACTAATGGATTGTTATATTGGTAAGGGGAAGGGCTTCCACCGAACGGTTGCCATAATGTTAGGAGCACATAATTGTCGAGAATGTCATTATAGGGTGCAGCGTTAAGATTATCGGGTACTGGAATATTAGGGAGTCCCACAGCATGCCATAATAAAGAGTCCCGTTCCCCTGGCATGCTCGCTCGTCGGACTGCCATATGGGGAAATACACTGCTGGCCACCCAAAATGCAACACCAAGAAGGACACGAGATAGCAAAGCCAGATTTACTGGCCACATAAAAACAGATACAAAGATAAAACGATTAAGCTTACAGGCCCGTGCGACTTGAGGAACACGTAGACATCAATAGTTCGTGTGGCCCCCATGACTGGTAATAACGGCCGCTACACGCCGTGGCGTCGAACGAAAGTGGCTTTGGATGTGGGCTTGGGGTATGTCGGTCCAGGCTGCTTCTACACGTTGCCACAGTTCGTCAGGCGTAGCCGCGGATGGTGATTGCCGGGCCACTCGGTTGCCCATCAGCAACCAGACGTGTCCGATGGGAGACATATCGGGAGAACAGGAGGGCCACGACAACAGAGACACCTGGTGGGCCGTGAAGAATTGTTGCACGATGCGTGTCTCGTACGGGCGCGCATTGTCCGGTTGAAACGTGGCCGCTGGCAGGTCCTGCAGGTAAGGGAGGACTACAGGCTCCAGAACGTTGTAGATGTAGCGGTGGCTGTAGGGTGTTCCGGCGATACGTACTAGAACGGTGTGGGTGTCATATTCAATTGCGCCCCAAACCATAACGCCAGTCAACGGACCGGTATGGCGATACATAAAGCAGGCGTCATACATTCTTTCGCCGCAGTGCTGCCACCCGCGGATCCGACCATCGTGGTGTTGCAGGCAGAACCGGGATTCATCGGAGAAGACAATTTCGTGCCATTCCGTAGTCCTGGTGCGGCGTTCAACGGCCCACTGCCTCCTCACGCGCCGGTGGTGTAACGTCAATGGTAATCGGAGCAATGGGCACCGTGCGACAAGTCCTCGCTCCTACAGACGACGTCGAACGGTACGTGCTGGCAGAGTTTGTTGCGCAACACACCCTAATCCGGGGCTAACGCTCGTGATGTGGCGGTGCTAGCCGTCAATACCCGCCGCACAAGATGCCAGTCCTCTCGTCCGGTGGTGGGCCGCGGGTGTCGCAATCACTCACGTCGGTCCTTCCGTCCCTCCTGCACCCACCGAATCCATACTCGCCTAATTGTGGCTGGATGTCGTACCACACGGGTGCCGATGTCCCGGCACGATAAACCGCTGTCGCGATAAGCCACTATTCGTCTTCTGTAGAACTGCAAAACGTGCTGGAATAACTGCCGTATTCTGAGACGAGGCATCAGAAAGCTTCCCACGCACAGGTCCGGTAGCACAACACACTTCCACTACTTACACCCATCCTTCTACGCACCCTTCTTATAGTGCTTCTCGGTGGCGTGCCGGGCGCACATGATTTGCATATGCCCTGCAATGCTAACCGCTCGCATGTCCTCTCGCGGGCGACGCATGCTGCCAATTTCAGGCCAATCGGATGCTTCCTTCTTGGTGTTGCATTTTGGGTGGCCAGCAGTGCATCGAACGAAAGAAGCTTTAGATGTGGGCTTGAGGTATAAAATACATCACTCCAGAGAAGGCGTTTTCACTGCTTCAAAGGCTAGTGGCGCTGAGGTGTACACTATTCCAACCGACGCTCCGCGTTGATCTTGCTAATGTTAAATTTGTTTGTTGTGTCTCCCACCCAGGGAATGTCAAGCCCACCCTGAAATTTTTCTGGCCTATCATGCCACCCAACCAGTTTAAAATGTGCCATTTTAAGCACCTCTTTTGTAAAAAAAAAAAAGGTCGTGCTTATGTTATCGGTTTGTCCGTCTGTCTGTAGATACCATGTCTCAGTAACTATTAGTCAGATTTGAAAAATTCTTTTTCCATTTGGAAGCTTGAAATATGCGAATGATAATCATTCATTTCGTTTTTTACGCTTTCCAACCGTAGGTTAAAGAAGCGTACAGTATATGCTCCAGCTTTGCCCGTCCGTCTGTCCGTCCGTCGGCACGATACCTCACGTGAAAATGGTTCGATTTCGACGAAATTTTAGTATTAGGTAAGGGACCATCTGGGGACGAGCCCTATTGAAAATGGGCGAAATTTGGTCAAAAGTCAGGCAGGACATAAGAGCGGGATTTATTCCATTGCCCTTATGCGACATAACTTGCGTAGAAATGGTTCGATTTCGATGACATATTAGTAAGTGGTAGGGAACTACATGGAGACGATCCCTGTTGAAAATAAATGGAATGGGGTCAAAGGACATGTCATAGGAGCGGGATCCATTCCATTGCCTTTATGGATCATAACTTGCGTAAAAATGATTAGATTTCGATGACATTTTAGTATGTGGTAAGGAAACACCTGGGCACGAGCCCTATTGAAAATGTGCGAAATGGGGTCAAAGGTCAGGCAGGACATAAGAGCGGGATTTATTCCATTGCCCTTATGCAACACAACTTGCGTATAAATGGTACGATTTCGATGAAATTTTAGTATGTCGTAGGGAACCACCTGGGCACGATCCCTAAAGAAAATAAATGAAATTGGGTCACAGGTCGGGACATAGGAGCGGGATCCATTCCGTTGCCTTCATGCATCATAACTTGCGTAAAAATGGTTAGATTTTGATGAAAATTTAGTATGTGGTAAGGAACCACCTGGGGACGAACCCTATTGAAACTAGGCGGAATGGGGTCAAAGGTCAGGACATAAAAGCGGGATCCATTCCATTGCCTTTATCAGTGCCGGAACTAAAAATTTTCTTTGGTGCGGCTAAACCTTAGACTGGCGCCCCCCACCCTCTCCACACGAGGCTTTTTACCAGATTTTCAAAATTAAGGTATTATTTATTTACAGTTATTGTTTGAAAAAAAGTTATTTAAAAAAGTGTATACAGGAGGCCTTTTACCAGATTATCAAAATGAAGGTATTATTTAATTACACTTATGGTGTGAATACAAAAAATTCTACTAAAAGTGCACAAACATGATTGCAAAAAAATTCCTATAATTTTATCTTGCGAGCTTTCTTTGCTGCAAAGGTTTTAATGATTTCATCATATGATATTTGTTATGCCACTTTGTGTTCAATGTTAATTATACTTTGGTTTGAGAGACGTTCCTGTCTCTTAGTGTTCCGTACGTACGTTTTAATCAGCTTTAGTTTGCTGAAACTTCGTTCGTTTGATGCAACAGTCACTGGAAGTGTCAACAAAATCTTAAGTGCTGTTGAAATGTTTGGGTACGCATCTTCAAGTCTACATTTGAAAATGAAATTTAGGTGAGCTTTAGGAGATGCAGTTTTCAAATTACTATCCAGGCTCAGAGCGTGATGCTTAAAGCTCTCTAATTCTAGTTCAAGCTCAGCTTTACAGATATTATCTTAATACGTCTCCCCAAGCTGAGCTGCCTTCGACCTTAGTTCTTCTGCAGAAAGTGATTGGAATTTGGAGCCATGAAGGAAGCTAAATTTTTTATCTAGTTCCTCGATTGCCTCAAATCTCCTTCTCAGTTCTGAAAGCACCCTGTCCATTACTTCCAAAAGAAGCATCTTGAATTTTTTTTCTGTAGACATTGAACCTCTTCATCTTCTTCATCCAAAAATGTCTTCCTTTTCCTCATTCGAACTTTACGGAAATTGGGGCTCAACCCAAGTTCCTCTGCCTTTTCTCTGGTTTCAGTGATTGCATGATTTGCACAAGTATCTCGAGACGATTCCAGAAGTTTGATGAGTCCACGGATGTGCTTTGCAGGCATATCAACTGTTATATCCTCTGTTTGACGAAGTTTGTTGACCCGGTGAATATGACTCAAAACTTTGAACCAGAAACAGGTCATCACAATAAATTCATATGTTGATAGGTCTTTCAAACATTTTTTGGCCCCATCTTTCGTTTCCAAGTTTGAGTCACTGCAGTTCTTAAGTTCATCTAAGGCCTTCATGACTTTTTCCAGTTGGAAAAAAAAACTCGCACGTCTTCAATTTTGGCTGACCATCTGGTTTGTGTCTGCGATTTCAGTGTGGTTATCACATGAGCCTGAAGAACTTCCCACCTTAAAGTTGATGCAGCAAAGAATAAATAGAGGCGGTGAAGTGTACCGAAGTATGTTTCTGCCTCTACCACCACAAAAGTAGCGTGAAAACCCACTAAATTGAGTGAATGAGCTGCACATGGTATAAAAAAGGCTTAGGGATTCTTATCCATGATACGTATCTGAACACCCTTGTTCTTTCCAGCCATATTAGCACCATTATCATACGACTGGCCCATGCAGTTGCTGATATCCAACCCATCCCTTTTGAGTTTATCTATGATGGCTTCTGACAGGCATGAACCAGTTTTATCCGTCACAGTGAAGAAATCAATGAAGCTCTCAACAACTTCTGGACCATTCTCATCCATCCGTATGAACCTTATAATCTGAGACATCTGCTCCTGATGGCTTACGTCGGGAGTGCAGTCAAACATCATGGAAAAATACTTTGCTTCCGTAATATCGTTCAGTATTTTTTTCCCTAATTTTTCTTGAAATTATTTTCAAAAATTCATCTTGTATTGCGTGAGAAAAATAAGTAAGCTGACCTTTTTTGTGGCGTTCAATATGTTCTCGTAAAGGGGCATGGTAATGTGAAACGAGCTCTATGGTATTGAGAAACTTTCCACTGCTAGGGTCACCAAAGTCACTGGTTTCTTCTGATCCTCTAAACGGGCTACCCTGTTTTGCCATATGCACAATGACATTAACAATAGATAGCAACACAGCTTTCCAGTGGTTTTCCTCTTCTCTGATTTGCTCTTGAAGCTCTTTATCTATGCCTTTTCTTGTTACCAATGATGACTCCAGCGTCTTCCATGAACAAAAACACATTTTGTGATTTAACGTGTTTTCGTGTTCTGGAATTCGATCACTTAATTTCTTCCACTGTGTGAACCTATCTTTTTTAGCTAGAGTTGATAACTTTTGATCGGGAATGGAATCTGAAAATAATCTGTAGGAGATACAGAAAAGTGCCTTTTTCGACTTACTGTACGCTAACCATGATGTTGTAAAACCATTCTTCGGTAAGCTTTCTACCATGCCTTAGACTGTTAGCAAGATCATTAGGCGCATGGACATCTCGAATTTCAGCTCTCATCCTTATCAAATAGCATCTTTGGGCGAAAAAACGAAGAGCGCGAAATACCCCCACAAGCACATTTGCTGATCGCGTTCCTTCTCCGTGCCCTCGGGGGAAGAGGGTAGAACTACCAAGAGCAGTTTCCTCTCTCGGCATCTTCTTTATGCCCTCGTTACAGAACTCAAGTCAAAGCCAACGCAGATGTCAAATGCTGCGGTCACCTGTATGCAAATATACCTCTTGTTATGCGGGAGCACTTACACATCAATTGGTTCTTGAGTTCCCAGTCTCAGGAGCTCTGAACTATTGTTTCGAGCTCCTCCTCAGGTCCTATCATCCATTCTTCAGTTAGTTTCGCAGCAAAGCGACGTGTGTTCATCGGCTTATTTCGCTGTCTTTCTTATTTACCAGTCAGTGACGTGTAGAGCTATGGACTTCTTTTTGTTGCTCTATCGCAGCAGACGGCAGCAACAGTGACAAAATGAAGTGTTGATTTTGTATTGCGCCTAATTTCTCCTGTGTCCAACAGTAACAGTTATATTACAACTGCAAAATTTCGCTGCACAAATCCTTAACAATTAGAAGTGTAATCAGGTGACGCAGTGGTTTAAGCTCTTGCTTGTGATCATTCGTTCGGGTTCGAATCCCGGTGAGGTACGGACGTTGTGTTTGCATTACGGCACTGGATCTCTCGCTTCCCTGGAACCTGTGGCTCTACATTTGGGACGGTCGACTTCTTATAACGAATCAAGTTGCTCACGGTAGTCGTCAAACCCGTAAAAACAAAAAAATTACCTTCGTTTTATGGAAGACACAATTAATTTTTGTTTATTCATATTTCTCTTCTTCCGTTGGTTGGAATAATCGAGAGTGCACTTAATCCTCGAAAACAAAAGGTGCTGGACTTATCTTTAAATTTGCTAAAACACGATCACAATAGATAAAGCAGGAGTTCGGAAATTGGATCGCAAATTTTCTCATAACAATTACTGAGAAATGTTTCAAATCAGATGCAGAAAGTAGCGTTATCAAGGTAGGTGAAACAAAATTTTGTTTAGCAAGATTAAATTACGCTTCCTGTTATATACTTTTTTTTTTTTTGATTGAAGGTTTAACGACCACCGTGAGCAACTCAATGGGCTATAAGCAGTCGCTCGTCCCTAATTTAGGGTCGCTGGTTCCACGGGAAGGGAGAGAGCCAGTGCCGTAAGACAAACACAACATCCATGCCTCACCGGGATTCGAACCCGGATCCCGTTCGGACTAATGATCAGAGGCCATCGCTTAGAACACTGCGCCACCGGGGTTGCTGTCATATACTCATTGTCAAGAAATAGTTGCGCCAAGAAGGAAGCAACCAACAGGAATGAAACTTGGTGGGTAGGTTTGACATCGTCAGACATTCAAAAGATTCAAGTATCACGCTCGCTCGGCCGCGCATGTGATGCAAAGGAAGGTGGGGAACGTAACGCTGTGCTTGACCGTCAATATGAGGTCGCCTCGTTGGGCGTGCTTGCCATTCTGACACTGGCTGTTGTGTTGGTTGCATACTTTGCAAATGAAGTATGCCTCGAAGAAAAGTTAGGAAGTAATTCCATCAGTTGTAGGAATTCGAGTGAGAAGGCATCATCGGGCTCCGGGAAGAGGGATGGATTTATCGCCGTATTGCGCGCCATACTGGTCGTGCGGATATCACCATAGCACGCTGTTGGCGACAGCGGATAAAACAAAGCACGCAGCAGAGACAGGAAGGGTCTGAGAGACCTAGCCAAACCACGAAAAGAGAGAGACAGGACGGACGGGTTGTCCGACATGCGTGGAGTGACCCCAACAGACATGACTGCGGATATTCAGCGAACAGTGGTGCCCTCCATGCATCGTCCAATTAGTGCCAGTACCATTGGCAGACGGCTACACGACGTAGGACTAAACGCACGCAGACCGTTACGATGACTGCCCTTAACAACAGTACATCGTCAACAAAGATTGCAATGGTGTCGTGATAGAGTGTCACGGAGCCACGCAGAATGGCAGCGAGTGATCTTCAGTGACGAGTCCCGCTTTTGTCTTGGAGGTGACGGCCAACGAATCCGTGTGGGGAGGCACCGTGTTCAGCGCCAAGCGTCACACGTCCTTCTGGACGTGTGTCGAGCGTCACACGTCCAGAAGGCCTGGTGTCATGGTATGGAGTGCAATTACCTACGATGCTAGATCGCCTTTGGTGTTCGTTACATGCCCTTTGGCAGCCCAAAGTTACATTAGTGAAGTCCTGCAACAAGTGGCCCTGCCTTTCCCGAACGCTCCCTCCGGTGCGATTTTCCAACTGGACAACTCTCGTATGCATGCCGCTGCTGTCTCGAGAGCTTGCCTTCAAGGCACTGGTACTCTGCCATGGTCAGCCGCATCGCCAGACCTATCGCCAATTGAAAATGTGTGGGTTACTATTTGATGCGCTATCCACACTGCAACCCCACAACACAATCTGCAGAAACTGCGTGAGAAGATTCAAGCTGCATGGGATGGCTTATGGCAGGGCACCATTACGAAACTGTATAATTTCATCCCGAGACATCTGGCATGCTGTGTGAGAAGACATGGCGGCCCGACGCCATATAGAGAGACACTACTTATTGGCGTGTAGCTCAATAAATATTTCCCATATCAGTCTCAATGTTTAATCATTTATTGTTCATGGTAATATTTACCTTCCTCCCAAATAGCATTGCAATCCCACACGTCCTTCTGGGTGCAACTATTTTTTTTGACGATATCTTTATGATGTAATTCTATTTATACATTTACATAGAAATATTTATCATGGAAAACGAGATGTTAAATATTTTCAAGAAAATTTTCCCTCTTTAAAACATCCATAAAAGGTTTTATGATTTGTATTCCCAAATGATCAAAATTAATATACGCTTGACGACAACTTCTCGAAATAACTCAAAATTAAACATACTGTTACTGGTATCAGAACTATTGTCTTTTCGTTAACTTAACAGCAGTCTTTCTTTTTCTTTTCTTCTTTTTTTTATTGCTTTGTTTTAGACATTTTGCTATTAATTTTTTGTTGCGACTGGAGGTCTTACCTTTTGCTTTCTAATAAACTTTTTCATTCAATTTCAATATGGGCTTCGAGTTTTGTTTCTACTAGGGTGGTTCGTCTTTTGCTGTGTACTAGAACCTCGGACATTTTTGAACTAGAAGCAGTAGTGTAGAGCTAATTGAAAAAGTAAGGGAACGCGCGGTGCCTTTACGTCTTAAATATCTTTCCCGTATCTCCCCCCCCGTTCCATTTTACATTCTTGTGTTTATAGTATAAGAAAGCATAGTGACTGGTCGAAATTACATTTCCGGATTAACACGTTTTGGCATTCAAGGAATAAAATTTCATTATTTTGGTAAGAAATCACTGAAATGTTGGGGCCAAGATTTTTAGGATGCAAAAACAAAAACCAGCTCCTTATTGTCGAGTAAGATGCCTTTCGAAGCGGAAAATAATTTACAGTGCAATGGTGAGAACTATTTATTACTGGGAGTCTTAACTCTCGAGATATTCGGATAGCGGAAGTTTGGGTACAGCACGGATAGACCGCCTGAAAACGAGCTGGAGAACAGCCTGGAGAATTATTTCTTCGTTCGACGGATTTTTTCCGTCTGTGTGAGATGGGCTTATAGCTCCAGAGAGAAAAATAATCTGCTCTACTCCAGAGTAATTATGGCACGTAGCTGGACTAAATACACTGAGATTCACAATTAGTCTCCTTAATAATGACTAGATTAATTAAATTCCCGATAACAATAATTCCCCCACTGCAATATCTCTACCTCAACGTTCTTAACAACAGTTTTTTGAGCAAACGAGTTTCAAGGGACTGATAAAATGAGAATGGATTTAGAGCCTAATTCTACCTTTAGAAAAACAAGAGAAGTTAATTCCACTAACTCTTCAGTTTTTGTGCTGCATTTTTTTATTTGAAAAGAATTATACGACATTCATATTTTATGCGTACCGGCTAAAAAATAAAATCCGAATTCCGTTCTGGCACGCTGCACCACTGAATAGAAGCTTTTTCTCCATACTGAGTCTCTCAAAATGAATTATGTAAAAATATAAAGTATATGAATGAACGCTAATGGTAAAATATAGCTTTTCACTGAAGAATAATTTACATAAGTACTGATATAATTACTGCTGGAACTAGACAAAAATCATGAGCACATAATATTAAAAAAAATATTGCAATACTTATATATATTAAGAGAATATATTTAAATATTGCAATATTTTTTTCACAAATACATATATACCATCATCATTATCATTGTCCACCATTATCAATCCACTGCTGGACGAAAGTCACTCCAAGTTTCTTCCACAACGGTCTATCTTGTGCCAGTCTCTTCCATGTTACTCCTGCATACTTTCGAATTTCATCAGCCCATCTCCCATGTGGTGTTCTTCTGGGTCTTTTCCGATCCCTTGTAATCCAGTTAAAAAGTTCAGCTATCCATCGATGGTCTAAACTTCTGGCAATATGTCCAGCCCATTGCCATTTCAGGGATTTTACTCTGGTCATGATGTCTTCCACTCTTGTCATTTTTATGATCCACGAGTTCCTCTTCTTATCTCTCCTGGTTATACCAAGCATGCACCTCTCCATGCTGCTTTGAGTTGTCTGCATTATTTGTATGTCTCTTTTAGTTAAGGTCCACGTCTCTGCACCATACGTAAGCACTGGAAGGATGCATTGATCAAACACTTTTCTTTTAAGACATAATGGCATATTGCTCTTGAAAATTATACTGTTTCTTCCAAACGCTCTCCAGGCAAGTTTTATACGACGATTAATTTCTTCATCAATGTGACCCTCACTTGATATCTGCTGTCCAAGATAAATATATAATATATATATATACACTGGCGCAAAGTGAAAAAAGAACACCAAGAAGGAATTGGCGGACGATCATGAAATTTACATATGATAATGGGGTCGGGTTTCCGTAGGTGTGATGTTAATTTCGGGACCAACCGATAAGCGCTTACGCCACAGCACGGCATAACATGCAAATTATCGTCGGTGGTATTTAAGGAGTACGGCGAAGTGAATGTAATCAGTCGTCGGCGTACGGACACGCGCGAAGATCCTGAAGAAGCTGCAATGCCTGGACATGAAAGACGTGTACGGTTTCAGCAGTTATCGGACTTTGAGCGAGGTCATCTAGTCGGTCTCCGCGAGGCCGGGTGGTCGTATCGTCGTATTGCGGAGCGAATTGGATGGGAAGTATCGGTGGTGGTACAATGGTGGCGTAGATGGTCCGAGGAACATTCCCACACGAGAAAATGTGGAACCGGGAGTCACAGACGGACTGATGAGCGGACCGATCCACGCATAAGAATAACGGCGTTGTCAAGCAGAACATCCACTGCGACGCAAATCCGAGCTGCCGTTGCACCTGAGGTGACTGTGCGAACAATCCGCAACCGTCTACTGGATGCAGCACTACGTGCACGCGTGCCTCTGGCATGTGTACTTCTGACTCCAGCCCACCGTCAGGAATGGCTGCAGTGGTGTCGCCAACGTCTTCACTGGAGAACGCAATGTCGATCTGTCGTGTTCAGCGATGAAAGCAGATTCTGCTTGAGAGACTCCGATGGCCGTATGCGTGTTCGCAGACGCACAGGGGAGCGTCTCCACCCTTCTTGCATCCGCCACCGACACACAGGGCCTAAACCTGGTCTCCTGGTGTGGGGAGCGATCAGCTATCACTACCGTACACAACTAGTGTTTGTACCAGGTACGTTAAACAGCATCTCCTACATCAACAACATTATTCAGCATGTTGTTGTGCCATTTGTAAGGTCGGTCCAACGTGGTGTTTTCCAGCAAGATAACGCACGGCCACACATATCGCGTGCAACGCAACATGCACTTCAAGGTGTGAGACAACTTCTATGGCCTGTACGTTCACCGGATTTGTCCCCCATCGATCACGTGTGGGATTTTATGGGACAACGACCCTTCTGGTCTCCACGGCCAGCCACGACCATCCCCGATTTGCGCGTCCAGGTTGAGGATGCTTGGAACTCAATACCCCAAACTAACATCCAACATCTGTACGACAGACTCCATGCCAGAATTGTACAGTGTGACGCAGTTCATCGCGGTTCAACCTCGTACTAACCATGTTACATGGAAATGTTATTTTTCAGTTTACCAGCAAATACAGCTGTATTTTGCCATAATGTTTTGATCACGTTATCATATGTATTCCGTTAATATGCTGTATAAATTTCGTTGGTATCAGACGGCTCCTTCTTGGTGTTATTTTTTCGATATATATATATATATATATATATATCTTAAAAGAAAAGTGTTTGATCAATGCATCCTTCCAGTGCTTACGTATGGTGCAGAGACGTGGACCTTAACTAAAAGAGACATACAAAGGCTGCAGACAACTCAAAGAAGTATGGAGAGGTGCATGCTTGGTGTAACCAGGAGAGATAAGAAGAGGAACTCGTGGATCCGAAAAATGACAAGAGTGGAAGACATCATGATCAGAGTTAAATCCCTGAAATGGCAATGGGCTGGACATACTGCCAGAAGGACAGATCATCGATGGACAGCCGAAATTTTAGATTGGATTCCAAGGGACAGGAAAAGACCCAGAAGAAGACCACATGGGAGATGGGTGGATGAAATTCGAAAGTATGCAGGGGTGACATGGAGGAGACTGGCACAAGACAGACCGTTGTGGAGGAAACTTGGGGAGACCTTCGTCCAGCAGTGGATTGATAATGGTTGACAATGATGATGATGATGATGATATATATACATATATATATATATATATATATTCACACTAAAACTCCAAACGAAAAGACTGCGTATACCATACACACAAAAATGACATCGAAAATTGCAAAAATAATTACAAAGAAACAGAAGCACACACCGAGACGCGCGATGCAGCAGACCGAACTGTGCTCCAATACACGATATAAAATACATTAAAATCACAAATACAGAACACTTAACTTACTTACCTCATCAAATGAAATGCGATATCCAAGAAAAAGTATCAAAAATATCAAAAATAACAAATTATATCAAAGATTCAGCTGTCATCATCAGGAAGACCCCAGCTGAATATATGGCCTTTCAAAACGACAACAAAGGTAGACAAAGTCAATACCTGCTGTGTGGGTCCGCTAGGCCATAAGTGGGAATAACGATAAACCCAAGTAAGATAAAAACAAAAAATACAAAACAAATAAGTAAATAAAAGTAGCAATCCAGAGACAAACTAAGAAGCAACTGATAGAATTCTGGATAATATTATTTGTTTTGTATTTTTTGTTTTTATCTTACTTGGGTTTATCGTTATTCCCACTTATGGCCTAGCGGACCCACACAGCAGGTATTGACTTTGTCTACCTTTGTTGTCGTTTTGAAAGGCCATATATTCAGCTGGGGTCTTCCTGATGACGACAGCTGAATCTTCGATATAATTTGTTATTTTTGATATTTTTGATACTTTTCCTTGGATATCGCATTTCATTTGATGAGGTAACTGGGTTAAGTGTTCTGTATTTGTGATTTTAATGTATTTTATATCGTATCATCATCATTGTCAACCATTATCAATCCACTGATGGACGAAGGTCTCCCCAAGTTTCCTCCACAACGGTCTGTCTTGTGCCAGTCTCCTCCATGTCACTCCCGCATACTTTCGAATTTCATCCACCCATCTTCCATGTGGTCTTCTTCTGGGTCTTTTCCTGTCCCTTGGAATCCAATCTAAAATTTCGGCTGTCCATCGATTGTCTGTTCTTCTGGCAGTATGTCCAGAAGAACTCTCCGCTCCACTTTGGCATCTATGACCTGCGGCCAACACAGGGCTGAACTACGGTTCGCCAGTTGGCCATTTGTACACCTTTTTTTGATACGTACTTACTACAGGGGTACGTCAGCAACCCAAAAGCAGCGCCGTTTCCGAGATCGTAGTTCCGACGCGCCGAGCCATTACAATTTCTCCTTTATCAAGCTCCGATAAATCGATAGCTTTTTCCATTTTAGCTCCAAACTCTCTACTAACCGAAATCCAGTCCTCGGGTTGTATATATGCTTTTCTGTGAAGCGCTACCGTTCGGCCCCTAGACGCGCTCATTTCTCTCGGCAGGGGTGGTCATAATGTAATGGCTCATCAGTATATATATACACTGATGAGAAATTGAATTAAAGATGCCTGTATAGTAACGTATAGCACCACATTTCGCCCTAATGACGGCGGCGATTCGTCTCGGCATGGACTCGACAAGACACCGGAAGCGTTGGGAAGCCATACGATCCACGACCCCTGTACAAGCTCCCACAGTTCACGAAGATTTCATGGAGGGGGTCAGAGCCTCGAACGTCTCTCTCGGTGGCCTCCTGGGCGACCATTCGCTCCCGTTTGTGCTTCGATATGTTGAAGACGCACAAACGGGAGCAAATGGTCACCCAGGATATTCCGGTAACGTTGACCTGTGAGGGACGATGTCACACGTACCAGGGGTCCCATTTCAGACCACATAAACAGTCCCCAGACGATAATGCCATCCCCACGAGCTTGAAGAGTACCCTGCTGGCAAGAAGGATCCATCGCTTCATGTGGTTTACGCCGTAATCGTATCCTGCCATCCGTATGTACCAACGTGAATCTCGACTCATCAGTCCACGCAACATTTTTCCACATGTCTAGGGTCCAGTGGCGATGTTCTCGCGCCCATGCTAATCTTTGCACCCTGTGATGTGCGGTCAGCAGTGGTGCCCTTGTGGGACGATGGCTTCTGTACCCCATAGCGAGGAAATGGTTCTGGATGGTGTCTTGCACGTTTTTGTGCACCAGCGTTAAATTGCCGAGATATTTCTAGCACTATGGCCCGTCTATCCGCTGTTACAATGCGAGCTAGCCGACGATGACCCCGCTCAACCACACGCTGTTGTCCACGGCAGTTGCCCTTGCAGGGATGGTTTTACCGGATTCGATGTACTTACGGTGCACCCGTGACACAGTAGCTCGTGAAAATCCCAGTGCCTGCACGACTTCCGAGATGGAGTGACCCATTCGTCGGGCCCCGACAATTTGTCTACAATCAAATCCGCTTAGATCCTTGGTCTTACCCATACTGCTCCCGACTCTTACCGATTCCCGTCGCATCATTCCTTATATTGTCGGATCGCTGCATACGTCATATTGTTTCCGTTTACAGGGCCGCCCACAACGCCAAATTTGCATAATGCCAGTTGTCTCTAATTCAATTGCTCTTCAGTGTGTGTGTATATATATATATATATGATTATTGTATAACTATAACTTGAGTTTCGAATTTATAGTTCAAAGCAGTTTTTCCGTATCAGGTTCGGGCCGGGTCCGGGTTCAAAATTTTTGACCCGTTTCCAACTCTGTTCTAAAAGTGTTGAATGAATCGTCACTGCCAAGCTTATACCAGCTAGTCTATTGGAAATGCTTCTAGTAAGAAATAGGCTACACGTGCATCCAACTAAATTTCGAATATCCTGCGCGTCTTTGGCACTTTCTTCCTATTTGGTGCACCTTCATGGACCCACACACATGTACGGGAACCTTATCCCCCCCCCCCGGCCAGCGAGAAAGCACGCTAGAATATTTTGGTAAACCTCATCTTACGGAGTAAATTAGTCCGAAATGCAAATTGTCAATTACAATGTTTCGCGCGCCATCCGAAGCACCGCAAATCAAACAGATTACACCCCCGACGCAACTTGAATAATCGGCACTTGCCTTCCCTTAAGGTCTGCATGGCATGACTGAACAGAAGCGGAAGGGGTGGGCAACGCAAGTCGTTAACCAACCTTCCCTCCCACAAGCACGCAGACTTACTGTGCAGTTAGAGGGACATTGATTAATCCAGGTTAGTGTCATGCATGGCGTGAGACCGTGAAGCACTCAGATTTGCGACTAATGACACCCAAGTAAGAAAGGAATCTGGTTTAACGACTGCTAAGATATTATCGCGCTTCAATGCTGCTCTGCGGACTCTTCTACGTGACAACTTTCATATGCTAAGAAATGCCTTCAATATACTTTCGAGTTGTGCTACAGTTGAACAGCATTTTTAACTCATGGCCTGAGATTAAAAGAAAAACAAAAAATACGACGCTGTGTGTCATCATTTAGAAATAATATAATAAATCAGAATACAGCCAAAGCGAAATCTTAGCTCAAACATTGGGGAAATCTAAAGAGCAAAATAATCTTGCAGACACAAAACAGTACATTAAAAGCCACACACGTGATATTATTACAGCTTTAATCTTTAAAAGCTATACCCCGTGTTATTGATATTGCAAAACCAAGGAGCGGTGGGAAAATTTAACTAATATTCTTCTAGTATGGGAGGCAAGAAAGACATGATTAAGTTTCCTGAGCTAATGGAGAGTTTCATTACCTGAAAAATAGGGTACATCCGTAAGAGGTACATCACGCTCTTTTGGCTATATTTTCAGCAATATACCTTGGCACTGAGTCGTAGGGACGTCTGTTGGCCTCCTGTGGCATTACCGCACAATGCTTTCTATAGCGGCTGTGAGCTCACGTTGCCTGTTGGTGCTCAGATGCCGTTTAACCATATCTCACGCACGTTGTATTGGGGACCAATCCGGGAATCTTGCGGGGTGCTCCAGGATGTTGGCAGCGCAGTTCTCGGAAAATGTTTGCGTTACGCGGGCGCGCAGTATATTTCTGAAACGTGTTGACAAGTGCCAGCTTACGAAAAAGGTGGGAAAACACCATCCAGGATATTGTTCGCACACCGACAAGCTGCCTATTGGAGACATTAGTCTGACATAGTTTGAATGCTCTCAGGAACATAACCTCTGCCGTTCGCGGCAGAGGTTATGTTCAGACTACTAGGAATCTGTTAGTTTTCTGATTCAGAAGAAGATACGGACACAGCACACATAAAGTTTTATGACGAAAATTTCTGTCCTTATACGTACCTCCTTGTAATAAGTCAGAATATCAGATTACGCAAAGTGGTTATAATACCGGATGATACTTTGCAGGTGATTTGGATGGAGCGACTGCGGAAAATTATGGGCAAAGAAATAATTAAAATCAAGTAACACATTTTGTAAGTAAAGGGAGACTTTAGTTTGAGCAACCCATTACGTCCCTATGGACGGGATTTCCGTGAAGGTTCATTTAATAGCTTGCATATTATATAGATGCATTGACACATTGCTACAACACCAAATTGGCAGTTAATAATTAAAATTACAATTTTGGATCGCGCCTCAATGCCGATTTGAGAAATAATGACGTGAATCATATTCAAGGAGCCTATGAACGTCAAAATCAAAAAAAAAAAAAAAAACTCAAAACAATTTTTTTCCAGATTTTGCATTCAGACATCCAGCCCACAGTTATATGTTTATTTTACAGATTTCCAGTATAATTCTGGGACACATATTAAAATTTAATTCAGTTTCATAAGGCTCTCCCTCCCCCTTTACCCTTCCAAAAAAAAACCCCGAGAAAAACTTAAATTTAAATACAACAGTGTACTGGAAATCTAAGAAGTTTTAGTTTAATCCGTCGATAGTTTTCTTAGTGAATATATCGGTAGTTTTAGTTTAACCGTCGGATGATTCGAAACAATATTGTTTTCTTTTTCTTCTTTTCTTAACGATGAGACATTTCGATTACCTGTAACTCGCGCAAGAATGAAGTAACAGAGAATTCACAAATTCAGCTGACAAGCAAATAGCAAAGCTGTGAAAATATCACGAACAGCTGGTAGCAAGAATACCAATCACAATAGCAGATAGCGAGTACAGGAGCAGAATTCACTCGGTAACAGTTAACACGGCGCTGTGACACATCGCGAAGAGCATGCTGGGCAGCAGTGACAGAGTGGGGGAACGTATTTTCTGTTGGCTGTTGCAATCACTGTTACTTAAGGTTTTCAGTAGCAGGCGCTACCTGTGATTTTTCGATAACAGTGATCAAATCACAGGTAATGAAATATCGTTCATCTCTAGTCAACTCTTACGTCAAGAGCATCTTCCTCGGGGAAAGATAGCGAAAGGGAAGAATTCGGGATAGTTGTCATAATCAGAAGTCTGCTTGGAGATCTGAGGGGAAAACGACGAACTTTCCTCGGACGCAAGGCAGGGGGAACGCTTTCGCACTGGATGAAATAGAAGGAAATTTTAGCGGAAATAACATAGAGGAAGTCACCTAAAATTTCTATCACCCGCTGGAAGTATACACAGTAGTGGCCAAAATTGTAGAAACCTTTTGGAAATAGTGTATTTTTGAGGTTTGATGGCTCACTACACCACTTTTGTTTGGAGTAATACCATAAAATTATATATCAATGGAAAGATAATTTCATCAAGAATGTAATGCAATAACTTTTATGAAGGATTTTGTATTAGAACAGTAGTTATAAAGAAGAAAAGTGAAACACATAGAAAAAATGAGATATACAAAAATTCTCACCATGTCAGTTAATACTTAGTTGGGTAACCTTTAGCGTTAATTACGGCCTTGCAACGCCTTCCCATGGAGTGAACCAAGGTTTTTAGTTCTGCAGCTGTTATAATGTGAAACCATGATTGAATTATTGCTTCGATTAACTGGATTTTATTGCTGAGTTGCTTCTGACTAACAAGTTTTTTAGTCGGCTCCATAGAATTTCGATGCGGTTAAGGTCTGGGCTATTCCCAGGCCATTCC
This sequence comes from Macrothele yani, assembly GCA_039090855.1. NCBI lineage: Eukaryota > Metazoa > Arthropoda > Arachnida > Araneae > Macrothelidae > Macrothele > Macrothele yani. The sequence continues at coordinate 122,483,411 of CM076989.1, forward strand.
AGCAGTGGAATATGATTATCTTGGGTCTGGCTCATTTCCCCGACGTTTACTTCACCTAAGGGTCACTTGACCGAAAATCACTTCACCGAAAGATCACTTGATCGAAACGTTCATTTCACCGAAAGATCACTTGATCAAAACGTTCATTTCACCGAAGGGTCACTTGATCGAAAAGTTCATTTCACCGAAAGGTCTCTTTACCTAAAAGTTAATTTCATCGATAGGTAATTTCACCGATGGGTCAGTTTATCGAAAATTTTGGATTCTTTATTTTTTTCGTTGGAGGTTTAACAACCACCGTCAGCAACTCATTGGGCTATAATCCGTCGCCCGTCCCTAATCTAGGGTCACTGGTTCCAGGGAAGGGAGAGAGCCAATGCCGTAAGACAAGCAACATCCCTTCCTGACCGTGATTCGAACCCGGACCCTTTCCGGACGAATGATAAGAAGCCATCGCTTAGACCACTGCGCCACCGGGGCGGCACTATGGATTTCATTACAGGATCTGTTGAAGCATGGTGCAAGTTCGGCAGACAGACCACCGAAACGTTAGGGGTTCATACTCAAATTCCACTTTTGATTTCCCCGTGTCACAGAGAACGCAAAAATTTAGTTTTAAGACAGAAATAATTAATTTTAAGCCCCTATGTCTAGGGCTTATGCTTTTTAGAAAATTTTAACCATGCGTGCTCATGTTCATAAGGTTTACATAAAAAATTACTTTACGTTTTATGTAATGCTTATGAATATGAGAAGGGTTAAAATCTGTTAAAATGGCCTGTATCTAGGCCTACGGGCAAAACACTTATGTTTTGTGGTTGAGTAAAAGTGGACCATTATTTACTTGATTTACTATGTAACCCTTATGAATATGAGCTCGGAGGATTAAAATTTGACAAAAAGGAACAGATCTAGGCTGTATAATTAATGTTATATTTCGAAAAACCTACTCATAGGGAGGTGTTTCATAGAAACTAAAAGTGTATTTTTTATAGAATTCGATAATGTTTAGGTGGCCAGTTTTTCAAAAACCCGCACCACACTCCAACACATCTCTAACAACAAAATTCTAAGTTTTCGATAAACTGATCATTCGGTGAAATGATCTTTCGATATAATGAACTTTTAGGTAAAGTAACCCTTCGGTGAAATGAACTTTTCGATCAAATGTCCTTTCGATGAATTGAACTTTTAGGTAAAGTGACCTTTCGGTAAAATGAACTTTTCGGTGAAGTGACCTTTTGGTAAGATGAACTTTTCGGTCAAGTGACCCTTCGGTGAAATGTACCTTTCGATCAAGTGATTTTCGGTCAAGCGACCTTTCGATCAAGTGAACGATACCCGATTATCTTGGATCCACTTTTTGCACACAGCAGGAACATGACATGGATCTGAATCCTGTCGAAATATAAATGCTTCATTATCTTGGAAGAGATCATGTGCGGAAGGCTTTAGTTTGGGCTGAAGTATTTCATTAATGTATTTTTGGCCATTTATAGTACCATTAATCATGCAAATTCTGCCCACACCTTTTGATATCATATAACCCTAGATCATAGTACTAACTGGGTGCTTCACCGTACATGTAATGCAATCAGGATACAAATCTTCTCCGATTCTTCTCCTTACGTATTTTATGACATCACTACCAAACAGGGAGATTTTGGTCTCATCACTCCAAATAACACTGTCCCATTGTTCCGCTGTCCAGTTAACATGGGTTTTAGCGCAGTTTAATCTTTTCAATCTTCGTTTGAGAGATAAAAACGGCTTTTTTCATGGAATTCTAGCTTTCAGACTAAATTCCTGCAGTCTGCGCCGAACAGTCCTTGCACTCAACTTCAGATTGCATTGCGCCATTTCATCTTGTATACACCCAAATGAATTTCTTCTGTCACCTAGGCACAGTCTCTTAATTTTTCTATCAACACTTGCTGTTGTGCACCTTTTCCTGCCTTTACCAGTCTGGTTTTGTAGTGACTTAGCCTCCTTATATCTCTTCAAAAATTTAGAAATGCCACCTTTGGTAACGTTTCCACCAATGTTTCTTCTAATTTCTTCATAACTGAAGCCTTGTTCACTTAATAGTACTATTTTACATCGCTTTCTGGCTGACCAGTCAACTCTTTGCGCAATTTCTTTAATTTTATTAAGTTTTACAAGCTGACTAAATGAAAGAACACACAAAGAAAACAACCAACTTGATAGCAATCACATAACACACTGACAAAGTCATCCTCTCAGCTCCAATTCATGACATCAATAGCTGAATCGTACTGTGACCTGATTGGCTCATTGTAAAAACAAGATGACACCTGATTGGCTCTTTAAACACTCATGCTCATTGGCTACATTCAAATGAAGGAACGCTACTTCGTATCAACCTAAGCAAGTTGTGCTTCCTTTTTCTGGTTATTTGGTTATAACTTTTTATAGAACACAGATATTTGAACAACCTTTGTTGCATTACATTTTTGATGAAATTATCTTTCAATTGATGTATAATTTTATGGTATAATTCCAAATAAAAGTGGTGTTATGAGCCATCAAACCTCAAAAATACATTTTTTTGAAAAGTTTTCCACAATTTTGGCGACTATTGTACTATTTATTCAGGCGTACTGATATTTCCCCTTTCTCCCCTAATATAAAGAAGAAAGATATGTGCGGACGAAATTGGGTAGCTGTGACAGAAATTACATTCAATTTGTAATAAAGCGTAATATATTTTCCAGATTATTAATTGAAATTACATTCAATTAATAATCTGGAAGCAGTGACAGTCATTACATTCAATTTTTTTAACTACTTATTTATTTGTTTCTCTGCTCCAATCACAAGATCCTACAAACAACAACGATTTTTCTGATAGGTTGGCGTCCACTTCCTTAAATTAAGCAAGCAAACGGTACACCACTCCCCTAGTATTTACACACAGCTGTTTCTCAAGAACACGAGGCACATAAGATTTCTATGTTTAAGAAAGCGCGCTGGTATGCCAGAGACAAAAATAAATTAATTTCCCACTGCTAAAATTAGTGCCAGTATGTAAATTCCGTGTAAAAAAAGTGCCGGTATGGAATATTAGGAAAAAAGAAATGCCGGTATGCCATACCGGCGTATACCGACCCATTTCGAGCACTGATCTTATTAAATCCCTAAATGTAAAACTACATTTAAATATACCGATTACTGATTTCAATTTTTTTCTGTTTAAATCAGGCAGCACACAAAAATTCTTAATACGATTAAATATTTTAGCTTACGAAATATTTTTTACTTCATTGCTTTTTAATTCTTGTTGAGAAGACGTGCACCTGTCTGGCGAACAGACATTATTTCTTTCTAATATTCATCAACTCCAAATTAAAAAAAAAATTAAGTTTATTTCGAAAGCTGTGGAGAAGAATTCATGATAGGACCATTTGAATCGTTTTATGAGTTATTCTAAAACCGAAATTCCCAGTTTTGATGAACTTTCACTAAAAAGATGTGTTGTCATGTACTTATGTACTTTCTGATTTAAATTTAAATTTTTGACAGTAAATGGGCGGCCAAGATTCGAATTTCGCGACTTCGGCATATTACGTCTTTTTAAAACAATGCCAAACGTCTTCACTTTTTCAACACGGGCATTTCGTCACAGTGCATCTGAGAGTATTAAAACTATTGATCCATTCGATTTTTCGCCTCGTGTTATTTTCCTTAGCACTTAGCGAAAGCTTTTTTATTAATTGTTACATTTTGAAATGAAATCAGCAAAAAGTTCTCATTGTTGTTGAAATGACAAAAAAAATGTCCTAATTACCCAGAAAGCCTTCAAAACGGTTGTTACAAAGAAATAAACTTTTTCTAGAAAACCCTTGCTAGCGCTGGCAAAAATTTAGAGGACTCATGTTCAATATACCAAAAGCAACTCCATTTAAATGTGACTTCTCATTAGATACACAAAGTAAGAAATAAAAAAGGATTTCCCTGAAACTTCTTTCGAAACATTAGCATTTTTTACCGTTTTTCCTAATTCGGATTTATTTTAAACTTAGTAATGTTCACGATACTGATGACAACTGATTTTTCCTCGTCTTAGTTCTCCTCCGTTGCAAACATCTTATTCGTTTTATTAAGTACAGCCGCATATTCGGATTTATTAAATTCAGATTTAAGCGTTTGCAGTTTTACCGATATGTAAGATTTTACTGTTCTGGCGACATTCCCAAGAAAAGGAATGCTGTATACTGGAGTTGCTGAATTACACAGCAGCTTATTGACTAATCTTTGAATGAATCGATTTCCCATTAGAAAAGAGACGTTTTCGAGAGTAGTAAAAAATAAACGGTTCTGCGCTCACAGGGTTCATGTTATGATCCTTCCTTGGTCTTGAGAACGTTGCTTGCTGTCTTCGCACCCAATTTCGTGTTGATTTGATTCTTAATGCTTCTCTGATCAAAATAGGGGCTGATGATGAAGATGATCCTTGTTTTTGTCCTACGTTTTCCAGATGTAATGCATATTTAAAACAGCTACCTTAGCTTACCTCGCGTGAACTGACCGTCATATGAAAAAATTCATAAAACAGAGAAAATTTTCGCCGCTTTCATTTCTTGCAAAATACTCACCAACAGACAGATTGACATTTTCATTAGATGCCTGAACATTGCCTGCCTTCATGTACTAAGCGAAGTACCTTAAAGATGTGTAACTCCCTTTGAAAGGTATATAACTCCCTTTGAAAGATGTATAACGCTCTTTGAAAGATGTATAACTCCCTTTGAAGACGCATTAATGCAATCTTCTTTGAAAGATGTATTAATACTGTACCGTGCAAATTAATTGGGACAAACTATTTTATTCTCAGAATTGTAATGTGATCGCCAGTTGATGTCGGAAACCCACGTAAACCGGTTTTATCAGCTGTGAGATGGTGTTACTCTTAGAACTTGATAGTAAGAATGTGGTTTGACCGGTTTTAAACAGGAAATAGGCACTTCAGCTTCAGTTGTGAGCTTTCGTGTGTGACAGGTGGATGTTAGTTTTTGCTCTCTGTGAGTACGTGTTGCTTTCGTGTATTGAAAAGTGGATATTTCCCCTAGGAAGCGTGCAAAATTAATGGCTCTGAAGGATCACACTTCTATAACGGCGAGAGATATCGCTTCTGCAGTTGGTGTAGGCAAATCAAGTGTATCAAGACTGCTTACGCGATACAATGCATCTGGATCATCGTCTCCAAAAAGGAGGGGTAAATGTGGAAGAAAACGAAAAACAACTCCACAAACCGATAAATATCTAATCAGAAATAGTAAAATGAATCAAAAAAAAAAACACCGACCTTAGAGAGATTTATTGGCTAGTGGTTGTGATGTTAGTGATTCAACTGTACGCCGCAGGCTTCTGGAAGTTGGCCTAAAGGCAAGAAGACCACCGAAAAAACAATATTTGAATGCAAAAATGAAGATAAAACGTTTAGCATGGGCCACAAAATATTAATCATGGACTGCTGACGACTGGAAAAAGGTAATTTGCAGTGATTAAACTCATTTATTTGTGCAGGTTTACCAATAAAATCTCGTTAGACGAAGCAACTGTAAGCCATTAAGACCTGAACATGTCAAACAAACTGTAAAACACCCTCTGAAACAGATGTTTTGGGGGTTTTTCACATCAAATGGCACTGGAAGCTTCCATTCTTGCAAACTTTTGACGCGACATTTCAACATGACTTGGCCCCATGTCACAATTCAGAATTGGTCAAGCTGGAAAATCAAATTCATTTGCTTGATTGGCCTGGAAATTCACCAGACTTAAATCCCATAGAAAACTTGTGGAATATTTTGAAGAGACGTTTAGGTAAAATGGACTGTACAACCAAAGAACGCATAATAACGAAGGCTATAAAAGTGTGGTTCCACGATTATGAAGTCAAAAATAAAGTATGTGCACTCAATTAGTGGAGTCAATGCCAAAACGAATTCAAGAGGTCATTTCTGCTAAAGGAGGACATACTTCATACTAATACAGGTATTTATCAGTGTATATGTAGGCATAGAATTATATAAAGGCATAGTTTTGGAAAAAAAGAGTGGTTTTTTACTTTGTCTCAATTAATTTGCACAGTATAGTATAATTTCCTTTGAAAGAGGTATTAATATAACTTCCTTTGAAAGATGTATGACGCCTTTTGAAAGACGTATAACTCCCTTTGAAAGCTGTACAACTCCTTTTGAAAGATATATAACTCCCTTTGAATTATAATAACTCCCTTTGAATCATGATAGATTTCCTATTTATTGTATACATTCTGCTACGTTCGCTACAAAATCCAGCACTCTACATAGCTTCACAGACCTGCCCTTTGCTGTTGTTCTCAGTTGAAATACGATTTCTACCAAATTTTTTAAAGTTTTCTATGGAGAGTGGTTGTCATTTAGGTATTGCAGGTACCTTCACTCCAGCTGGAACGCAAACCTATATTACTGTGGATTTTCCCTGTGAGAGAGGTTCTCTGTATACGTTGTGCATGGTAGGTAAGTATCCTGTTTGTATATTCTAAAAAGCTACGTACTTTACTGATATCCTGGCGGCAATGTTTTGATGATAACAGTAACAGTTTTTCGGTCTGAGTTTATCTTCCAGAGGTTATTTTAAAGCGAGTGCTCTGGATTTTCTTCAGCGTAAGAACAATATGTTTATGTACGGAGGACAAGGCTTTCCTATTTTTCCATGTCAGCTCGGTTTCCCAAGAGATCGGAGGTCATGATAAACAAACATCTGCGAATCCGTTAACGGAAGAAAGTGCTCGCCGCATGTTTTCATCTCCTTGACAAAGAATGTGCGAGCAACGGGCATGTGAACAAGACAGCAGCGTTGAAAGTGTCAATTCATTCTGTTCGTCGCCCGGGAACACGTTTGTTCATGCAACTGTATACCAGAGTTCGTGTGTCGTCTAGGAATGACAAAGTGTCGTTCAAGTCTTCCAGCCTGTGGTAAGTGAAGTGAAAAGCAATAGTAGTAAAATATAAAACTATTGTTTTTATTTAAATCCCCAAAGTGAGACCTTTTAAATTTAACGCGTTTTTATGTAATGCTTGAACTTCTGCTAAGCATCATGAGATACCTTTTTACATCGCCTTTTTTTGTTTCTTGTGGATTTTTCAGGTGCTTTGCTTTGATGCTTCTGTTTACGTTGAATAGATTCGAAATGGTAATCAATCACCCAAAAATGCCGAACTTTGGTGGATCAGTTGTGTAAATACTAGTTTCTGGGCGTTCATCAGAGTTGGGCACGGTTTTGAGACTTTGGTAGATGTGCCTGTCTTAGCAGTGGATATCTTCCATCCCTCCAAGCAGTGGTCGTAAATTAGGGACGGCCTCCGTAGATTTACTCATGGTGGTCGTTAAACAGCCTTCTCCCAAAAAATCCTACAAATCTTCGACTGTCAATTTTTTTCTGAAACAAGAAGTTTTACTGAAAACCTTTTTTTCAACCCAGAAGAAGCCTGCTTTTCAGTCCATTAACTTGGCGCTTTTTTTTTTTTGCACATAGCCTAATAAGTTCATATCTTCTGGCAGATTTTTATTAGTTTTTTTACATTCGTACAGGCTCCAAAAAATAGTGTTTTATTTTAGCCAGTAGGAACAACTGAAGAGTGCATTAACTTCCCTTGCTTTGGCATCAAAAACAAAAGGAAATCCTTATGGCCACGTCGAACACATTGCTGCATTAAGAGTATCAGTGTGCAGTAATACATACAAAAACATGCTACGAACTTTGCTCGATTAAAAAACAAAATTTAAGATATACAAAAGCCATTCCATAAAAACTGAGAGTTATTTTTTTCGAGTTGGCAACAGTGCGAAGGGGGAAAATAACCACGCAGACGACTAACTGTATTATGGAAGTATCTATGGTAACAGTTATTAGCCCTGGCAGAAGATTCTCGTTTTGTTATTGCGCCGTTGTTTAAGGTGCGTCTGCATTTCGCCATACAGCTATGTTGGCGAGTGATTCAGAGTTCAGCACTGAAATGCGTTGTGCGATAAAATTTGGCTATCGTTTGGGTTCTCTTACGGACAGCCCACTAATATAGCACCCAACAATCTTTCCTTTCTCAAAGTCAGTTCTCTCCCGCCGCGACATTTTCACTCAACCTCACAGTGCAATATGATTGCCGTTAGCTGCAGGCTTGTTTTTATACCGTTTGCAGCTGTACCGCGCATCTTAACAACGCAGCGGTTGCGTACATTTGCTTTTGAAGGGCTGTTCGGTGACTATATATAGTGTATATCGCTGTTAACTACTGCATTAGTGAGAGAGTGGCACGACCTTTTTGCTTCCCGCTTACAGAACTGAGGCCAGTCTGTCCATTCGGAGAGGCCTACAGCTTTGCAGCCATATTTTTTAATTTTCAGCATAGTTGATATACTGTATGCTACAACATTGCTCACGTCACCAGCATTCAAATTGCCGGTGAGTTGCTTCATAGTATCTTTTCTGTTTGGTCGTACCATACGGATAGCCTTAAATCACCTCTAGCATCGATGACCCGTGGTAAGCTCACACTTGCAGACTAGTGTATTTTTCTTCCTCTGACTCCTTTTTGAATATACTAAGCACGACTGACTGTGAGCACCACACAAGCCTGACCGTTTCGGTAATGCCTGACCCAGTGACCTGTCTATCATAGTTAGGCATTTGTCAAACTCGCTTGAGTCCGTTGCCTTTCCCATCTGAAGAACAAGTTAGTAAAATCCTGCAATGCATTGATTATTATACGCTTTCCAACATACCAGAAATCATTACTCAAGTTATTACTCAAGTTATGAGGATAATGGCTGTATAATAAATCTCGTTCCTATGACCTGACCTTTGACCCCATTTCCATGATATTAAACAGAATTAGCTCAGTATACCGCCGGAACAACATACTACAGTTTTGTCGCAATAGAAACATTTTTAGTCAAGTTATAAGAATAATGTCCGTAGAATAAATCTCGCTCCTGTGTCCTAACCTTTGATTCAATCTCGATGATATTCATCAGAAGTGGCTGGGTATACCGCCGGAACAACATACTAACGTTTTGTCGCAATAGGAGCATTTTAAGTACGTTATGAGGCATAAGGCAATGGTATGAATCCCGCTCCTATGTCCTGACCATTGACTCCATTTCGCCCATTGTCAATAGGGTTCGTCTCTAGGTGAACCCCTAAAACATACTAAAATGTCACTAAAATCGAACAGTTTTTAAGCGAGTTATCGCGCAGACGGAGAGACGGAGAAAGCTGGAGCGTGTACGCTTCTTTAACCAACGTTTGAAAAGCGTAAAAAAGGATAACACTGATTAATAGAGCTCTGTATCAGATCTTATTTATACCGTTCCAAGACCTTCACGCGCCGTCGTTTACTTGCATTTGCTTCCATTTGCGTAAAAACGTACTGGTCATAATGTTTTTACTCTTCGGTGTATGTTGAATTCATAAAACTCAATTTCTGTCCTGCAGTATCACAATTATATGGAAAGGCGTAAAAACAGAATAAATATTCAATTAGTGAATATGTACGCTACCCATTAACACAGTGATGAAAATAAACTACATAGTCTTGAAAGACATATTTGGCCGATGAGAAAATAATAATATAATTTCGGATATGTATTAAACGCTTTAAACATGCAGTGTACTGAAACTGTTCAACAATTACACTGACGGAAAAAATCTCAACACCACGAAAAAATAGTTGTAGAGGAATGAAATGGCGGCAATACATTTGTATAGGGAACATATTTAATCGATTAAGGTTTCAAGATCACAGCTTATTGTAAGCGCGAGAAGAGCCATTTTAAATGTGAAATGCTGGTACATTAATAACCGGTGTAACCGCCAGAATGTTGAATGCAAGCACGCAAACGTTCATGCATTGTGTCGTACAGGTGCTGGATGTCAGTTTGTGGGATGGAGTTCCATGCCTGTTGCACTTGGTCGGTCAATACAGGGACGGTTAATGCTGGTTAGGGGTGACGCTGGAGTTGTCGTCCAATGATGCCCTATACGTGCTCGATTGGTGAAAGATCTGGTGATCTAGCAGGCCACGGCAACATGTCGACACTCTGTAGAGCATGTTGGGTTACAACAGCAGGATGCGGGCGAGCGTTATCCTGTTGAAAAACACCCCCTGGAATGCTGTTCATGAATGGCAGCACAACAGGTTGAATCACCAGACCGACGTACAACTGTGCCGTCAGGATGAGTGGGATAACCACAGAGTCCTTTTGCTGTCATAGGAAATTGCTCCCCAGGCCATAACTCCAAGTGTAGGTCCAGTGTTCTCGGCCGCAGAGGGGTTGGTTGCAGGCGCTCACCTGGCCTCCTTCTAACCAACACACGGTCATCACTGGCACCCAGGCAGAACCAGCTTTCATCAGAAAACACAACAGATCTCCACCCCGTCCTCCAATGAGCTCTAGTTTGACACCACTGACGTCGCAAAAGGCAGTGGTTTGGAGTAAGTGGAATGCACGCTACAGGGCGTCTGGCTCGGAGCTGTCCTTTCAAGTAACCGATTTGTAGCAGTTCGTTGTGTCACTGTGGTGGCAACTGCAGCTCGAATTGCTGCCGCAGACGCGGTACGATGCGCCACGGCCATACGCCGTACACGGCGGTCTTCCCTCTCAGTAGTGGCACGTGGCCGGCCGGAACCCGGTCTTCTTGAGGCAGTACCTTCCCTTGACCACCGCTGCCAACAATCATGCACAGTGGCTACATTCCTCAAGCCACGCCGTAACAGTCCTTGCTTTATGGTTCGGTGCATTATCCTGCTGGTACCAACAAGGCTCGGTTCCATAGTATTGCCCTAGAGTTGGTAGGGCATAATTGTCCAGAATATCGAGGTAAACGTGCTGATTAACAGGTTTCTCCACGATTACCAATGGGCCGTGATCATACCACGAAAAACACCCCCACGCGAGTACACTGCCAGCTCCAAACTTGACCGTAGGAACAGTACACTGTGGTGAAATGCGTTCTCCCGGATACCGCCATACCCACACACGGCCATCAGACTTATGGATCGTGTATCTGGATTAATCAGTCCATATGACCCGTTTTCATTGATCTACGGTCAACGATAAATGTCCTTTACACCATGCTAAACGACAACTAGCATTCCGAGTGGAGATGGAAGGCTTATCAGCAGACGCACGACCGCGGAAAGCCCATGGAATGAAGTTCTTTGCGAATCGTACGTGTACACGCCGAGTTTCCAGCATTTTTACTCACTGGTACACTGAGGTCTTGTGCAGTACTCCGTCGATTTGCTGTAACGACTCTCCCGATATTTCGACTTCCTCTATCACTGATTTTCTTTGGTCTACCTCTACGTTTTGCTACTTCAGGCACGCCATGTGTCTTCCACCTTTTCAGTACATCCAAAATAGTTGACTTGGGTATGTTTAACCGCCTCTCGATTTCTCGTATGGACAGCCCACTAATATAACACTCAACAATCTTTCCTTTCTCAAAGTCAGTTCTCTCCCGCCGCGACATTTTCCCTCAACCTCAGAGTGCGATATGAATGCTGTCAGCTGCAGGCTTGTTTTTATGCCGTTTGCTGCTGTACCGCGCACCTTAACAACGCAGCGGATCCGTTCATTTGCTTTTGAAGGGTGCCCGGTGACTCTTGTCAAGATAGTGTATATGGGACGGACTGTATTAGCATTGTAAATTTTGCGTGCCCAGTGTTGGAACTTTCGAGGAAGAATCCATCTGGGCATGAGCACTAGGAGCGTTCTGTGCTCCGCAGCCCCATTTGCATCAGGGTTCGATTTACTGTGTGTTGTGACACATTACTCCAGTCACTAGCATTTAAATTACCGGCAAGTTGCGTTATAGTGTTCTTTCTCTCGGCTCGAAACTTGCGGGACAGCCTTTCACTCACCTATAGCATCGATGATTCATGGTCGCTCCAAACCTTGCCGGGGGGGGGGCACTTTTTGAAAGCATTAACAACGGCTGACCGTAAGCACCCCACAAATCTTCCCGTCTCGGAAATGCTCTGACCCAGTCGTCCAGCCATTACAATTTGGCCTTTGCAAAACTTGCTTAAGGTGGTTCCACCTTATAATCTCTGCCTTATCATTCCAATGGCGAAACGTCTTTACATATTTCCTTCGCGATACATACAGGATCTTTAAAATTAAAGTTCCACTTTGAAATGGCCATAAAAGGAAAACTACTGGACGAAATGTTACCAAACTTGATAATAGTTAACAGGAGGTCATGGGATTTTATTTTCCGCAAAACAAAAAAAATAGTTCCAAAACTCACCACCAGCGTGAAATGGCGCTGTATGCAATATTGGGAAACGAAATAAGACATGACGACATCAGTTGCAAATGTGTGTAATCGTGTCGAACACGTGTTACAACTCATGTTCAATGTGGCGGCCACCATTTTCAGAAAGCAAGTTAAATCGCAGTACTGCGTTCTCAACAGTAGCTCGTAGCATATCAGGAGGAATGTTACGGACATGTCGGTGTATGGCAGTTTTCAATTCCGCCAAATTCTGGATGTTATCACCATAAACAGTGGCTTTGAGGTAACCCCATAGCCAGAAGTCCCAGGGGTTGAGATCTGGTGACCGGGGTGGCCAAGCCATGGGGAAGTGGCGGCTGATAATCCGGTCATCCGTGAAATGTTGCTGAAGTAACTGTTTCACACATGTACCAATGTGCAGTGGAGCCCCGTCCTGCATAAAAATCGTTGTGTCTAAAATGCCACGTTCCTGAAGTTCCGTTATCACGAAACGTCGTAACATCGACTCTAAGCGAACAGCAGTTACAGTGGTAGTCACGGGCCCAGCTGGCGATTGCTTTTCAAAGAAGAATGGTCCAATTATTACACGAGGTGTCATACCACACCAAACGGTGACTTTCGGAGAATGCAATGGAACTGGGTGGATAGCATGAGGGATTTGTTTGGCCCAATTCCTGCAATTAAGGGTGTTCACATCCCCATTGAGGTAAAAATGGGCCTCATCCGTCCACAAAATGTTCCATGGCCACTGTTCATCCACCGCCATCCGTGCAAGGAATTCCAACGCGAAAGATTCTCTTACTGGAGGATCGTTCTGTTCCAGTTGTTAAGCACGTTTGATTTGGTATGGGTAGTATAGCAGCACTTTACGAACGATTTTGTACACCGTACTCAATGGTAAGTCCATGCGACGTGCAACAGCACTTACGCTGCAAGTCCCGTGTGTGCTTTCCATAGTTGCTTCCTCTAATGCTAATGCAACAGCCTCCTCGGTTCCCACAGCAACAGTCATTCGTCCCCGCCCAGGTGCAACAGATAACAAACCTGTGGCTTCAAACTTTGCCATCAGATTCCTCAAACCCTGCGTTGTCATTGGGCCTCGGCGTAGTCGTCTGACGGTACGATACTTCTGCAAAGCACGCCGCGTATTGCTAACACATTCATAATAACACTTCACGAGAAAAGCACAATCTTGCATGGTTACCGACATCGTTGACTAGTAACAATGACCGCTCGTACGGGGAGACTCCCTTTCAGGGTGGAAAATCCAATGACGTGTACAGCGCATTTGCGTACTTCTAATTTGCATTCCTCCTGCCGTCAGCCGTTGACGAGGCTTTGCGTATTTGCATAATACCGCAAACTGTTTGGTGTTCGACACGATTACACACATTTGCAACTGATGTCGTGGATGTATGCAATATTGGGAATATTGCATACAGCGCCATTCCACGCTGGTGGTGAGTTTTTGAACTAATTTTTTTGTTTTGCGGAAAATAAAATCCCGTGACCTCCTGTTAACTATTACCAAGTTTGGTAACATTTTGTCCAGTAGTTTTCCTTTTATGGCCATTTCAAAGTGGAACTTTAATTATAAAGACCCTGTATATTTCTAAGGATGAAAATTTGCGCATAGATAAAACAAACTTTAGGTTAAACCATGGGATGCTTAATACTTGCTAAAACATAACCATAATTACACTGCTGGTAACCCAAAATGCAACACCATTAAGGAAGCATCCGATTGGCCTGAAATTCGCAGCATGCGTCGCCCGCGAGAGGACATGCAAACGATTATTAGCATTACAAGGCATATGCAAATCATGTGCGCCCGGCACGCCACCCAGAAGCACTATAAGAAGGGTGCACAGAAGGCGGGGTGTAAGTAGTAGAAGTGTGTTGTTTTGCAGGACCTGTGCGTGGGAAGTTTCCTGATGCCTCGTCGCAGTAGACGGCAGTCATTCCAGCACGTTTCAGAGTTCGACAGAGGACGAATAGTGGCTTATCGCAACAACGGTTTATCGTACCTAGACATCGGCACCCGTGTGGGACGACATCCATACACAGTGAGGCGAGTATGGATTCGGTGGGGGCAGGAGGGACGGACGGACCGACGTGAGCGATTGCCGCCGCCGCGGCACACCACCTAACGAGATGACCGGCATCTTGTGCGGCGGGCATTGACAAATCACGAACGTTAGCGCAGGAATTAGGGTGTGTTGCGCTGCAACCTGTGTCAGCACGTACCGTTCAACGTCGTCCGCAGGAGCGGGGACTTGTCGCACGGTGCCCATTGCTCCGATTACTATTGTCGTTACACCACCGGCAAGTGCAGCTGAACTGGGCTGTTGAACGCCGCACCTGGACTACGGAATGGCACGACATCGTCTTGTCCGACGAATCCCGCTTCTGCCTGCAACACCACGATGGTCGGATCCGCGTGTGGCGGCACCGCGTTGAGAGACTGTATGACGCCTGCATTATGCATCGCCATACCGGTCCGTCGCCTGGCGTTATGGTTTGGGGCGAATTGGATATGACACCCGAATCCCTCTGGTACGCATCGCCGGTACACTCAACAACCACCGCTACATCTCCGACGTTTTGGATCCTGTAGTCCTCCCTTACCTGCAGGACCTGCCAGCGGCCACGTTTCAACCGGACAATGAGCGCCCGTACGAGACACGCATCGTGCAACAATTCTTCACGGCCCACCAGGTGTCTTTGTTGTCGTGGCCCTCCTGTTCTCCCGATATGTCTCCCATCGGACATGTCTGGTTGCTGATGGGCAACCGAGTGGCCCGGCAATCACCATCCGCGGCTACGCCTGACGAACTGTGGCAACGTGTGGAAGCAGCCTGGACCGACATACCCCAAGCCCACATACAAAGCCTATTTCGTTCGAGGCCGCGGCGTTAAGCGGCCGTCATTGCCAGCCATGGGGGCCACACGAACTATTGATGTCTGCCTGTTCCGGAAGTTGCACGGGCCTGTGAGATCAATCGTTTCATCTTTGTATCTGTTGTTATGTGTCCAGTAAATCTGGCTTTGCTACCTCGTGTCCTTCTTGGTGTTGCATTTTGGGTCGCCAACAGTGTATAGCAACTATCTCCACATGCTCATGGGCCGCGGATGGTCTAGTGGTCAACGTTCGTGACTTCCACGGAGGAACCTCAGGTTGGATCCCGGGCAGGTGCAAACGCTCGAACCAGTAAATATCCGCCGAGCGTCAGATGGGGACGTTAAGCGGTGGGACTCCGGGTACTGGCCCCCGGAAATAGATAAAGGCGTCTTCTTCCCCGTTGCTACTCCGCTTCCGTGTCACTTTCCTGTCCGACACTCTAGCCCAAATCTCCTAGCTCCCTATTTCTAACGGTTTTTTAAGACCTAGGGTTAGACACTCCCATCCTAAAACCCTGTACATATGAACTCGTCTAATCTGATGCACAAGCTCATGTAGTCGCATTTTCAGATCCAATGGCAGCTTATCAGGATTTAAGCGATCCAATAGCGGCTTATCGGACACGGATCCAATGGCAGCTTATCGGACCCGGTATGGTAGTCGTCGCTTGGGAGATGGGACATTTCATGACGGAAATTCTCGGGAAATTTAGATTTACACTGTCAATAATTTCAGGGATGTACCTTGACTACACAAACTGAGGGAAAGCATTCAGAGTGCGAGATCCGTGTGGCCGTGGAAAAGTCCTGGACGATCGTGGAAAGCGTCGACTGGCACGCATCATAACATTCTCCCGGCGTGCAACATTGTCGCAAATTACAGCCCAATTCAATGCTGGGGCACAGTAGTAACATCAGCGCAACCACAGTGCAATGTTTTTTGTTTTATTATTACTATTTTTTTTTGTGCCTCACAAAAGGCATTTAATAGAAGAAAATGAAATAATACAGACGTTGATAAGACAAATTCGCGTTAAAATCCAATGGAATTAGGGGTATACAAAATTTTTCCCGACCCCCGTTAGCGGGCACCGTAGGGGCCTAAGCGGCCGGCGACCCGTACTGTCAGTTTGCACACGAAGCCAAGCATGGCGGTGGATAAGTTTCATTTGCGGCACTGTTTGTTATTGATGTTTAATTTAGGGAAAAGTGTGAGTGAAGCATACGGTTCAAAATGTCAGGAGTATAGCGAAACGGTTATGGGGAGCGGACGTGTCGAGCATGGTTTGCCAAGTTTAAGAAAGGATCTAAGCTTGGAAGACAAGCCCCGTGCATGCAGATCGCAGGAACTCGTAGGCGAAATGTTGGAATCGCTGTTGCAATTGGATGCAACCCAATCCACTATGCAACTCGCGAAATGTTTGAAAGTGGCTCATTCGACGGTGGTACGGTGTTTAAAGCCTTGGGAAAGATCCAAAAGATTGGTAAGTGGGTTCCGCATACTTTAACGGACCGTAATATTGGTCAACGATTGGGCATCTGCATGTCGATTCTGAAGAGGTTTTAAGGGACGAATTTCTTGTGGAAAGTCGTCACCGGTGATGGAAAATGGGTCTATTGCCACAACCCCGTACGCAAGCGATCCTGGGTCGACGCAGGCCAGCCATCAACATCCACTGCAAAACAGGATATCCACAGGTAAAAGGTGCTATTGTGTGTGTGGTGGGATATGCATGGGGTGCTGTACTTCGAACTGTTGAAACCGGGAGAAACAATCACTGCACAACGACGTAGCGATCAGTTGATAAAACTGAAAGCCGCAATCGAGCGAAAATGCTCATGGACAGGCAAAGGACGCCACCCAGTATTTCTGTTACACGATAGAAATACTGTATTTCTGTTGCATGATAGACCACATTTCGGCGGCAGCACGAAATTACCCGTTGAACAGTTACAGTGGGAGGTTTTACCGCACCCAGCTTACTCCCAGGACACTGCACCCTCAGAATTTCATCTGAGGGTGCAGTGTCCTGGGATTAAGCTGTCCTCGCCCAACAGCGGTTCAGTATCTTTCCAGATGTGGAAAATTGTGTTTCTTACTCAAGTTTAAGTCTTTGGCTAGTCTTATCGCCGTATTGCGCGTCATACCGGTCGTGCGAATATCACCGCGGATATCACTATAGCACGCTCTTGGCGGCAGTGGATAGAACAAGGCACGCGGCAGCGATAGGGAGGGTTTGGGAGATTTAGACGAACCACGGAGAGAGAGGGCCGACATGCGAGGGGTGACACAACAGCCACGATTGCGGATATTCAGCGAACAGTGGTGCCCTCCATGCATCGTCCGATTAGGGCCAGCACTATTAGCAGACGGCTGCACAACGTAGGACTACACGCACGCAGACCGTTACGACGACTGCCCTTAACACCATTGCATTGTCGCTAAAAACTGCAATGGTGTCGTGCCAGACTCTCATGCCGTCATTGATAATGGCAGCTGGTGATCATCAGTGACGAGTCACGCTTTTGTCTTGGAGTTGACGACCAACGAATCTGTGTGTGGAGGCAACGTGGTCAGCGTTGAGATGAACGGTTTGTTGTGCAGCGTCATACTTCCAGAAGGCCTGGTGTCATGGTGTGGGGTGCAATTGCCTGCGAAGCCAGTTCACCTTTGGTGTTCATCACAGGCACCAGCCCAACGTTATGTTAATGAGCTCCTGCAACCTACCTTTTCCGAACGCTCACTCCAATGCGATTTTCCAACAGTACGCTCGTCCGCATACTGCTGCTCTCTCGATAGCTTGCATTCAGGGCACTTACAGATAGGTCAGCCGCATCGCCAGACCCATCGCCGATTGAAAATGTGTGGGATCCTATTGGACGCGCTATCCACACTCTACCCCAACTGCACAATCTGCAGGAACTATGTGAGAAGATTCAAGCTGCATAGGAAGGCTTATTGCAGGACACCATTAGGAACCTGTATAACTCCATGCCGAGACGTCTGGCATGTTGTGTAAGGAAACATGGCTGCCTAATGCCATACTGAGAGACACTACTTGTTCGCGTGTAGCTCAATAAATATACATCAGTCTCATTGCTTAATCATCCAGAATAGCATTGCAATCCGACACGCCTTTCTGGGTGCAACTATTCTTTTGACGATGAGTGTACATATGTAACAAAAATAATGTCATGGGTGTATATACAATTTTCCAACAGTGGAAAAGGCTTTGACGGACTCTCTGAGCGCAGTGATCTTTCTACTGGGGTGTGGTGGAGTGGAGTGGAGTGGAGTGGAGAGTCTCTTGAGTGCAATTATCCCTGACTAAGCGAGGCTGTACGTGCAACTGACCCTATTCGGAGTTTCTTGAATGTAATTTACTAACACCCAAGCACGTGAGCGCGTGGTAGAACAAAGGTCCTTCTTGACATCATGAGAAGGTTTTCCTATGCTGTATAGCTGACTTACTAAAACACTACACAGATCAAAAACGTCACTTACAGTGAAATACGAGTCACTCAAATAAAGTTCAAGAAGTTGTTATTTACAGCTAATCCTTTATTGCTGTCAATAGTCACTTGATAATTTGCACTTCAACATGGTGAGATCAACGAAACTTGGATTAATATCCACAATACAATAACAATTAACTATGAAACACAACACTGGAACTCGAGTTAATACTCACAATAACACCTGACCACGAAACACAACACTGTCATTAAAGCAGAACACGTAGCCTTCAGAAATACTTCAACGGCAATTAAACAGTCTCGTATCCAAAAAGAGCATTAATGTTCACCATCAAACTCCCCTCTGACAGCTACTGCGTAGCCATTATATCTCTCGTCGTGTTTTTATCACATGCTTTCGTCACATACGTACTGAACTCAGGGTGTTGCCAAACCTCCATTTATGTGAGAAAGAAGATATCACGTTAAGTTTGGAAAGTGCGGAAGATAACCAACTAACTTACATAGGAAAAGGAACTAAAAATAAAAGTTAAAGTAGAATATACGTCACAGCTGTTGTGACCCAACTTTACACAAATGATCCCTGGAATAATGACTCTCAAACATCTTGCATTCCAGCATCGCATGAGATGACATCATATCTCCTCACTCAATGAGAGGAAGTGACGTCACCATGAGCAGATGCCACAGGAATCTAGAACAAAGTATCACAATCATTACAAATATTTCGACACATTTTTTATTTTTTTGTTGCAAGTAAAATTTCCAGAACTATTCCAGTGCTTACGTACGGGCAGAGACTTGGACCTTTTCCCCAAAATATGAAAAATCAAAGACTTTCCATGCCTGGAAAGAAGGGAAAATCAAACTAAGACTTTTCCAGGGGCAATACGAAATGTGTATTTAGAAACTCAAAGTTATTTAGAGATAAGAATGCTTTACAAGTCATCGTGAAACCCCGATAAAAAAAAAAAAAAAGAAAATTATAATATCTTGCTTATTTCAAATAAAACGCTGTTTTACCACTGAGAATGCGGAAATGATTTTTTCTCCTCTGTGAATTATTTCTCTTCCCCAAATCGAACTTTTGTGTAGGAAAGGCCGCACTATTTTTACCCGAGAGTCTGAGTTATTTCTCTTGTTTCTTATTTGAAGGTTCATACGGTAATAGTCTAAGATGGAAACGGGTCACGGGTCAACGGGTCGACAATCTCTTGCATGTCAAATGGGTCGGGACGAGGTGTTCCTAACCCAATTTCATTTCCGTTTTATTTTCCTAACCCAATTTATTTCCGTTTTATTTTTGATAAGAAAAAACATATTTCAAAGAGCCCTACAGAGGTCTTTAAAATACTTAAGAGCTGTAGAGTATGATGTAGAAGGGTAAAGAAATGGGATTAAAAATGAACTTTCGGAAGACAAAACTGAAATACAATGCCTATACAAGAAATGAAGATTTATTGATTGTTGGCGAAATGCTGGAGATAACCCACAACTACATTTACCTTGGACAACAGATATCAAGCAAATGTCACATTGATGAAGAAATTAATTGCCGTAAAAAAACTTGGTTGGAGAACTTTTGGAGGAAACATACAATTTTAAGAGCATTGTGCCATTATGTCTTAAAAGAAAAGTGTTTAATCAATGCATCCTTCCAGTGCTTACGTACGGGTAGAGACTTGGACCTTAACCAAATAAGACATAGACAGCTGAAATCATAATACGTTATTATGCTAATGAGCAAAAACATACATAAAGCATTGGCGAAATATTAAGTAAATGGTAGTACATGAAAACATGAAAAGATAAAATCTTGATTTATATAAGCTGAGGAATTAAGTCTATGAATACAATCTGCCACTTAAAATAAAGATAAACATTTTGCGCAGCTATGAAAGAATGGTTGTCTTAACACGTGTTAGAAGCGCGAAAGCAGGTCAAGCACTCAAGCCACTTTAGCAAAAGAAGAAACCATATATCGCAAACAGTGAAGGTAGCATCGTTCTGAAGCTCATTATTTGAGTGCTGAAAAGGTAGGTTATCCGTACACGCCTGCAAACCGTGGGAACAGTAGAGTACGGAATATTCTCATTACACAACTGTTATGATGAGAAACTGAAAATTCTGACATTTTTACAAGCAATAATTGCAAGAAGCTTAGAGAGATGCGTTCTTGGTGTAACATGGAGAGATAAGAAGAGGAACTCATTATAGATAAGGAAAATGAGAAGAGTGGACGACATCATGATCAGAATAAAATTCCTGAAATAGCAATGGGCTGAACATATTTCCAGGAGAACGGACCAGCGATGAACAACCAAAATTTTAGACTTGATTCCAAGGGACAGGAAACGACCCAGAAAAAAGACCAAGTGGACACTAGTCCAAGACAATCCTTTGTTGAAGACACTTTTGGATACTTTTTTTTTCTTTTTCTTTTTTGATTGGAGGTTTAACGACCACCGTGAGCAACTCAATGGACTATAAGCAGTAGGCGCCCGTCCCTAATTTAGGATCACTGGTTCTAGCGAAGGGACAAAGTCAGTGCCGTAAGACAAACACAACAACCATGCCTCACCGTAATTCGAACCCAGACCCCTTTCGGACGAATGATCAGAGGCCATCGCGTAGACCACTGCGCGTCTTTTCATTTCATTTATTTCGTTATGGGGTTACATTTGACTATGCTACATTTCAAAATGTATTTTATAAGATATAGTATTATGAAAAACAACATATGTAATGTGAATACTTATGTACAGGGTAACCATAGAATAGGAAATTGAGTAAAAGGCTATATATGTATAGCCTGAGTGAATCCATATTCCCCTAAAGTACGTAGTCAAGTCAAACGTCCTGCACATATAAAACTTACTCATATGTGTGAATAAATTTTGCCACAGAATTTTATATTTTAATTTGTTAGCAAATAGTTCTTTAGTTGTTTTCGAAAATAATTATAATCATTAATATGTGTTAATCGACAAGGTAGGTTATTCCACAACATCAAACCCTGGTAATCAATAAATCCTTTTTGGGTTAAAGTGTTAGGCATCGGTAACAGAAATCCATTTCTATCTCTTGTTTGATACTCGTGACCTACAGCGTTCAGTTGAATTAAAAGTTGATACCTAATCTCTTTTATTCTTTTATACATGAATCCTAATAATCTAAATTCCCATAATTTCTCAATATCTAAAAATTCATAAGAATTTATCCCTACCCCCATGTTCAAGTTAATTCCCCTAAAACTATTTAAAATTCTGACCATCCTATTTTGTAATGATTGTAATTTATATAAATTAGTCTTAGTAGTTTGCCCCTATACTAATAAGCAATGAGTCAGACATGGATGAATTAGACTGTAGTACAACATTTTTAATGTTTTATTTGTTAAATTATTTGAAATTATCGTTACTAAATTCAATACCACCGAAATGTTGTTTACAATATTTTTAATATTTATATTCCATTTTAGATTTTCCTCGATTATTACTCCCAAATATTTCGTATTATTTAACATTTTAAAGGTACACTTCTCCACACAAGTAGATGGCGGCTGTACAATCTGTCTATCTCCCTGTTTAAAAATCATAATTTTAGTTTTTTTCAATATTTAAACACAGAAAATTTGTGTCCACCCATTCCATCATCTTGGAGACCTTCATCCAGCTGTGGATTAATAATGATTGACAATGATTATGATATATTGGAATTTATAGTTCAAAGCAGATTTGTCCGGGTCAGGTCTGGGTTGGATCAGGGTCGGACCCAATCATGTGACGGCCGGGTTTGCGACGGTTCCGGGTCCAAACTTTTTGACCCGTTTCCAACTCTGGTAATAGTGTCAAAATGCCCAGTAATATGGAAAATACTACGAAACGTGAAATGGGAAGGACACTGGAGTACAAAGCGTAAGAAACTTTCTTTATGAAACACCGTTCGCGAAAAGCAAATCAACTGTGGAGAAAATCATGGAAGTAAATATGCCGAAAATGTTAAACTTTTACAGTTTCGAAAAGCAGTTTAGTTAGTATACATTTGCACTTAGATGAAAGAATTTACTGGAATTTGTTTGAAGTGCGTGCTTTACGAGGTTTTCCCTCTTTTTTCATATTGACGAGGCAAACTCAAAATTCCCGAGCGCTTAATTAACTTTGTGCAACCCCTATTCATTACTGCGATCAATTATGAACGTGCTTCGTAAAAACCATCTCGCTGAAGCTCTTGATCCAATTATTAGTTACTTAACGAGTCAAAATCCTAGAGATTAAAAGATATCATCCTGCGTTTTTTTATGCATTCCAAAATGATGAATATTAAATTAGCAGTGATAGTAATCCACCCCAAAATTTTAGTTCATGCATAAATATAGTTTAAGAGTAAGAAAAGCCAAAAAAAGAAGGTATTTTTACTTTCTCATTTTACTCTTTCAAGCATTAGAACGATATAAAAAGAACAAAATTATAAAAGAAAACATGAAATCATCCACTCAATTTGTTATCAGTGCTGAGTCTGTAGTCTAAGCGGTGTTTTTTTTTTTTTTTTGGACTTTACTTGCTTTAAATTATGTTGATGGCAATTTCTCCTGGGCAATTTTCGTGTTTTTTCACGAGCGGGAGTGAAGAAATGAAACTGCCATACGGATCATTTCATTCAAAAACTATGATTTATAAATGTCGTTAGACCTTACTGTGTGCCTTGCTATCCACTATTGATCTGTAAACTGTGATCCCAGACTTCGATATCATTAATGAAAGCGATAAACATGAAATCCTTATGATGTCAATAAATGTGTAATTCCCATTACAACTTCGTTATTTCGTTACTTCGTTGTTTCCCCAAAGAGTTTATTGTTGACTAACTTCGTTGCATGCCAGCAGACAATCTTTTGTGATTAACAACGCAGGGAGTTCTTTGCTTGGTAATAATGCGCATGCACAATGTTTAATGGCGTCAAAAATAAAAATTTCGTTCTGTATTTGTCCCTCTCTTCGCTTCTCTGAATGATTTATGAGGAATCAAATATTCTGTCATACACGCGGAAATCTTCTCCACATTTTCTGCAAAAATATTATAGACTAGCTCTTGCCCTCGATTTCTTTCGCATGGAACTTGGAACATATTATTTATTATCGGAACATACTATCTCAAATTATATTATCATATGTAGTTATAATGGACTCATATGCAGGGTTACAAAGAAAAACCATGGCCAATATCTTACGAATTATGGCAGTTAGCGATTTACATCATGTGCAGATCTATAGGAAACCCCATATGGCGCACATAATACTATAACCACGAAGGATCTCCTCGCCCCCGTTTTGGGGACGAGGAGATCCTTCATGGTGTCCTTGGCTGATCGTCGAGCTTTCTGTCACCCGAGCGAATTTTTTGAACAATCTCGTTGCGGTGCTATGGTCAACAGAACCTTCGTCTTTCGCATGACAAATATTGCGTGTTGCTTGAGCAGCGTTTTGGCCGAGTTCAAACTCGTAAAGCAAAAGTTACCTAATTAGCCGGTTGTGGCTGTTTACCTTTTAGTTGTCCCAATCACAGACAGAACGACGACATGCAATGCTGTTCACAGAAACGACTACCACTTTATATCCCTTTCGATTGACTGCAGTGCGCGCCTTGATCTCGTTTAAACACGTGACATACCCGCCGCAGCACACGCGTTTATGCAAATATTGCAAAACTTTCGACTCACCCTCTATATTCCACAAAAATCTTAAATATAAAATTTACTTTTCATAGCTATAGTAGCTTTTGCGTTGAGGTGTCCACAATCTGATACAGTACAATAATTTAAATATCACCTTTTCTTACGGTAACACAATATGTAATAGTTAGTGCATTTGGTGGGTTAAAGGAGAAGAAATATCCTGTTCCAGAATAACCAAATAGCATGATGATATTCTATCCACAATATCCGGTCTCGCTTCAGAACTTCAAAATCAGATCCTTTGACAGACGATTTAAATTTATCAGATAATCAAACCTCAAGTATTCTCGTGAAACGCTCCCATTACCCGAAATTTTTCGTCATACTGATAACTTAGAACGATATTTTTCCATTACTATAGGAGAGGAATTGCGGTAACGTTTCTGAAAATTCAGTTTTCCTTTCGTACCAAAAATCCCCGAAATTCAGGTTTCATTCCGTCATTTCAGGAAAAATTTTGTACCGGTATACTTCATATTGACAAAAGTCACCGAACAACCCTTCAAAAGCAAATGAACGGATCCGCTGCGTTGTTTAGATGCGCGGTACATCTGCAAACGGTAAAAAAACTTAGCCTAAAGCTCACTGCGTTCATATCGCACTGTGAGGTTGTGTGAAAATGTCGCTAAACTGACTTTGCGAAAGGAAAGATTGTTGGCTGTTATATTAGTGGGTTGTCCATAAGAGAAACTGAAAAGCGTTTAAACATATACAAGTCAACTGTTTTGGATGTACTAAATAAGTGGAAGACATATCGCGTGCCTGAAGCAGCAAAACGTACCAGCAGATCAAAGAAAATCAGTGATGGAGGACGTCGAAGCCTCAGTAAAGTCGTTACAGCTAATCTACCGAATACTGCACAAGACCTCAATGTACAGGTGAGTAAAAATGCTGGAACTTCCGTATGTATACGTACCGTTTGCAGATTACCGTGGTCGTGCGGCTGCTTATAAGCCTTTCTTTTCCACTCGGAATGCTACTCGTCGTTTAGCATGGTGTAAAGAACATTTATCATGGACCATAGATCAATGGAAACGGGTCCTATAAACTGATGAATCGAGATACACGATCCATCAGTCTGATAGCCATGTGTGGGTATGGCGGCAGCCAGGGAGAGCTATTTACCACAGTGTACTGTTCCTACGGTCAAGGTTGGAGCTGACAGTGTACTCGTGTGGGGATGTTTTTCGTGGTATGGTCCCGACCCATTGGTTGTCGTGGACAAACGTGTTAACTAGCACGTCTACCTCAATAATTTGGACAATTATGCCCTACCAACTCTAGGGCAATACTATGGAACCAAGCCTTGTTGGTACCAGCAGAATAATGCACCGAGTCATAAAGCAAGGACTGTTACGGCGTGTTTTGACGATAATTCCGTATCGTGTGTGGACTGGCCATCACAGAGCCCAGATCGTAATCCCATAGATCACTTATGCGATGAATTAGAGCGCCGCATAAGAAGTATGGAATCAAGGCCTACTACTAAGCAACAGTTAGCGGCATCATTATGTACTGAATTTAGAAGCACATACCTGTTGCTGTGTTCCAAAACCTTGTCGAAAGCATGTCTCGAAAGATCAGTGCGTGCATTAAGGCCAAATCTGGGCCAACACCGTACCAATGTATGTCAATAAATGCTCTTATGTGTTTCTCTTCTAGGTGTCCGGTGACTTTTTCAATATAGTGTATGCTTCGTTAATTCACGAGAGGAAAGTATATTCCAGAATTATGTTTACAGTGTACTTTCTTCGGAGTCGAACATTCCACCAGTTTAACTACACCGACAAAGGCTTTATCGCTGCAACTTGCAGTTTTGACATGTGCGCCACCTTTGCGATAGGAACGTCGTAATTAAGAATCTTGAAAGCTTTTGAAACAAATGTCACGACCAAATGGAATGACAGTAAATTTCTCTTGCAATGGAGGCGTTATATGTATTCGTCGCATGCAGGCTTGCGATTTTTTTTGTTTGAGATTATGAGGAATGGAATCCTGGCTGGAATTCGGAAAATGATCCCATAAAATGATTCATTTTTCTTGAGTTGCACTCATATAAGTGTAGCGGATTTGACGTAGTGGGACAGTATGACAAGCGTATGCTGTTTACAGAATGCGTCAGGTGATAGCGAACGAACAGAAAAATATAAACCGAAAAGGGAGAGTCTGACATACCCAGCTATCTATCTCCTCATTCCACTCCTATTTTCCTCGCATTACAGCAGAAAGTCTTCTTCAAGTCTCACGTTGTACTGGAAGCAATGGATCGTGAAAGGAAAGATAAATAAAGGTGTCAAAGTTCTTTTGTTGCCCAGCTTGTAATGATTTCGATGTAATTCTCGAGAGAGTCGGAGCGAATCGTGGAGGCTGCAGTTCTTTGGGTCCAAAAATCGCAGCATTTCCTGCGAGAGGAAAACTGACGAAAGAAATTTCTTTGGCTTTCTATGCACAAGTAGGGACAGTTTAAACCTCATCTAGATAATCAAACAGTTGTTTCGAATAAAAAAAAAAGGAAACATATTCGATTAGCCTTTTCTATAACGTTTGCAAAAGCGTTGCTATTTAAAATAATATCTACAGCCATTAATGTTTAAATTGTGGATGTTGATTTTTTGTTCTTACATCAGGTAGTATTACTTCATAAAAAATCTTTTAGTAAGAAAAATGTATACATTTATAAAAATAAATATTCTAAGTGAATTAAAAAATCAATTGCAGACATTAGTTCATGTGTTTTCTTTTTCAGTACGTTACCTACCTGAAAAACTATGCACTTGGTAATCCACTTCTTTTTTTTTTATACACCCGGGTATACGAGTCAGTGGCAACGCCAGCCGGTCAGAACTGGGTTGGCTGTTAGAGGGCTAAGCATGATCGGAGGGGGGCACAAATTTCGAAGTGTTTTTGGCAGAAATTTTGGAAAAAAATCTCCGTTCATGTGCATTTTAACCGACTTTTGTACGTGGTACCTATTCAGTGTGTCTAGAATGGAGACATAGATACGAATCTCTATGTCAAGTTACTATTTCTTCGAAATTTTAGCTTACTTAGGTTTCTTTCTTTTTTTTTTTTTTTGTTCTTTTGCTTCATAAAGCTGTTTATAAATTTCTGTTTGTAACCTGACAAACTAATAACGATAAAAACAGACAGGGAAAAGGTACAATCATTTGAAATGTGCTGCTGGCTACCTATGATGAAAA
Organism: Macrothele yani; assembly: GCA_039090855.1. Lineage (NCBI taxonomy): Eukaryota > Metazoa > Arthropoda > Arachnida > Araneae > Macrothelidae > Macrothele > Macrothele yani. Next base: position 122,511,027 of record CM076989.1, read on the forward strand.
CTGCTTGGACAGAAAAAATGACAAATGTGGTAATGCTAAAAAAAGTTCAGGAAAAATGAGAAATATTATGAACTATATTATAGAACGAAGAAGAGACAGAATGAAAAGCCACCTCATAAGACACTTGGAGTGGTGTGACAACTTGATTGAAGGTAGAATGGAAGGAAAAGCTGCAAGAGGACGCCCAAGAATTCAATATATAAGTCAAATAACAAGATGAAGACCCTACAGGAACATCAAGCTTATGGCTCAGGAAAGAATTCCTTTGTGGACGATGACCAATGCTACCAACCATAGGGTTAAGAAGAGAGGAAGAAGAAACCTGATAACAAAAAATATCTATTTCCCTCTGGGAGAGAGTTCTCTCATCGTTTTAAACTATAATTACAAAAACGGTGTATTTCTACTACTCTCATAAAAATTCGTTCAGATGTCTCCCTCCATTTCCCAGAATTACAAACACTAAATTTAACAAACGATTCATTTTATATAACAAAATTTCAGTGAATTCGAGAAATTCATATATATTTATTAAAGTTCCCTAGAATCTCAGATGGTTAAACCTGCCATATGATCCAACTGTTTAATTATTTTTGGAGGGCTAATAGGCAAAAAGAAAGTTTATGTGGGCTGAAGCCCACCACTGCCATTATTTTTGGGGGGAATAGGCTAAATGAAAGGTTGGGTGGGATTCGGCCCACCCCATGCCACGGGTAGCGTCGCACCTTGTTCAAGTTCCTGATAACACATGTTCTGTGGTCTGTTCCTTTCTTTTATAGAACCGGCAGATAAAGCAACGCATGTAGTACATCCTTTCTTAACTGAGACGCTCTTTATTACACTCACGTACAATGGAATTTGCGAACCTACAAGAAAACATGCTACAACTGCGAAACTTTGCAAATACATAGGTAGAGTGTGTGCTGGTAAGCAAATGATCCACGTTTGGTACGAGTGCACATGACCGAACAGCTTGTGGTGGCGCTGCAAACACGAACCAGCAGCCTTATAAACCGGCGTGTAGTCGATACCCTACGAAAGGGCCGCGGGTGGCCTAGTGGGCAACGTTCGTGACTGCCACGGAAAGGACCTCAGATTCAATCCCAGTCAGGTACGAACGCTCGATTCACTAAATATCCGCCGTGCGTCGGATGGTCACGTTAAGCCGTCGGACCCCGGGTACTGGCCCCCGGTAATAAATAAGGGCGTCTTCCTGCCCCTTTCTACTTCCTTTCCGTGTCACTTTCCTATCGGGCACTCTAGCCCAAATCTCCTAGATTCCTATTTCTAAGGGTTGTTTAAGACCTGGAGTTAGACACTCCCTTTCTAAAATCCTCTACATTTGATCATGTTCATGATACCCTACGGAAACGAAAAGCACCGGCCGAGCCAACCAAGAATACAGAATATCAAGAATGCAGAGTAAATGCCAGATACGTCAATTTACGCTACGTACGGGATTTGACAGAGGCCGGATCATCGGGCTGAGAGCCGCATTGTGGTCGGTGCGCCGTATAGCCCTCCACGAGGATTGTTCTGACCATACCGTCCGACTGTATTGGGAACAGTGGACACGTGACGGCACTGTCACAAGGCGGAGCGACTCCGGATGGACCAGGAGCCCCACGGGTAGAGAGGATCGACGGATGCGCGCGCCAGGCACGAACGAATCTTACGGGGACCTAGTCCACTATACAAACAGATGTAGCTGCTCCTGTGTGCACACGAACCATTTTCCGATGCCTGGAGGGAGCGAATATGCGATCCCAGCGCCCCTTACGTGTGCTGATATAAACATCGGAACATCGCCGACTCCGTGTACAGTGGTGCCAGGCCAGAGGCACGTGTGGTGTTTAGCGATGAATGCCGCTTCGTTTTGTGGAGAGATGACCATCGTGTCCGGGTGCGGTGGTCCCCGGGACAACGGCACAATCCAAACCTCGCTATCGAGTGCTATACCTCCACCACTGTAGCATTATGGTCTGGAAACCATTGCCTACGATAGTCGATCAGCTCCTCTAGTAGTGGTACATGAATCATTGACGGGCCAGCGGTATGTGGATAAGATCCTAGGTCTCCATGTGCTCCCATTCCTGGCCTGGATTCCAGGTGCGCTATACCATCAGGATGATGCCCGTCCACACACGGTTCGTGTTACCCAGGACTGTCATATGTCATGTCCAGAGACTCCCACGGCCTTCCAGCTCCCCGGACAGGCTACCGCCGTGCCGCCCTATCCGGAATTTGGAGTACACCATCCAACACGTGCAGGCCAGGCTGCCTCAGGGCAACATCAGGCGTCCGTTCGCCTCCGTGCAGGACCGTATTGCAGCATGTATTACCGCACGAGGCGGTGCGACGCGCTATTGAAGATGACCGGACTGTGTGCCACAAATCCCTCTATAATTGCTGCCGTCATATGTGTCATTCATATGTATCATTACGTCTATAAAACTTAAGTTCAATCCGACGCTTCCTCCTTGGTGCGCAAATTCATTGTCTGTGAGTGAGTATTAGGGACATGCAAAATTAGTTTCAGCCGCCCCTGCTAGCAGGTCTAACCGGGAGGCGACCCTTGCTGTCAGTTCTCACATGAAACCAAGCATGGCGATCGATAAAGTTCATTTGCGTCACCGTTTGTTATTCCTGTTTAATTTAGGGAAACGTACGAGTGAAGCATACAGCTCAATATGTCAGGCATATGGCGAAACTGTTATGGGTGAGAGGACGTGTCGAGAATGGTTTTCCAGGTTTAAGAAAGATTATCTAAGCTTGGAAGACAAGCGCCGTGCATGAAGACCGCAGGAACTCGTAGGGGAGATGTTGGAATTGCTGTTGCAAGTGGATGTTACACATTCGACCACACAACTAGCGAATCGTTTGAAAGTGGCACAATCGACGGTGGTAAGGCGTCTACAGGTCTTGGAGAAGATCCAGAACATGGTAAGTGGGTTCCGCACACTTTAACAGAGCGTAATTATCGTCAACGATTGGACATATGCATGTCGTTGCTTAAGAACTTTCAAAGGAAAACTTTCTTGTAGAAAGTTGTCACCGGGGATGGAAAATGGGTCTATTGCGACAACCCCGTACGCAAGCGATCCTGGTTCGACCGAGGCCAGTCAACATCCACTGCAAAACAGGATATCCACGGAAAAAATGCGCTGTTGTGTGTATGTGGTGGGATATGCATGGAGTGCTGTACTTCGAGCTGTTGAAACCGAGGGAAACAATCACTGCACAACGACATAGCGATCGGTTGATGTCACTAAATGCCGCAATCGAGCAAAAACGCCCATGGACAGGTAAAGGACGACGCCCAGTCATCCTGTTACACGATAATGCCAGACCACATGTCGGTGCCACTACGAAATCAACCCTTGAACAGTTACACTGGGAGGATTTATCGCACCCGGCTTACTCCCCGGACATTGCATCCTCCGAGTGCCATCTGTTTCCCTCTATGCAACATGCCCTAGCCCAACAGGGGTTCACCACAGTTCCAAATGTAGAAAATTCCTTCACTACTTTCTTCAGCTTAAAACCTGAGTCCTTCTATCACAGGTGCATTCATTTGTTGCCTGAAAAATGGCAAAAGGTCATTGATGCTAACGGCCAATATTTTGTTGAATAAGATTGTTTTGGTTTCCTAATTGTCCCTGTCTCCTTTCTCCTTAAAACGGCGGAAACTTTTGCATACCCCTAATAAGTACCCTCCTCGCTTCGTAATGGAAAATCCCTTTGCCTTAGTCATACGCATGCATTGGGAATGCACATCTACTACGCAGTTTGTTTCGCGCAGAAAGGGTCTATTTCGATGCGCAGTAGTTTCGGCGACTCGTTCATGACGTAGCTATGGAAGCAGATCACTTGCATGGATGGTTTGTTTACATGCGATTACTATTAGTCTTGCGTTTATTCAGTCATTTTTTATTAGTTCTTTTTTATCGAGAGTCTTATTTTTATTGTGATAGGATAAAGATAACAATTGTGGTAACAAAAGGTAAGCGTTATAAGATAACTATTGTGGTAACAAAAAGAAAGTGTCCTACAACTCTGTATTTGTTTGCTAGAAAATTTTGCGAACCCACCATTCTGAGCTATAATTTCTTTAAAAACTGTGCGAATCTTCGGAAATGAATTTTGTCAGAAAATAACTGTTCAGTGTTTCAAACAAAAACGTTCATTCACTGCAGTAAAAGGCAAAATATACAGGTCGCATCCCAGAAATTTTAGCGACTTTCTAAGTAAGTTTCGAGCATAATTACCCGAATTTTCGTCTACTGGCTAAACAGATGACGTTAGCTAACCGGTATCTACTGGCTGTGGAGACAATTCAGCTATCCTGAATCTACTGGCTCGCGAGACGACGGTCAGCTTCCCTGTATCTACTGATTATGCAGACGACATCGGCTATCGTGTATCTACTGGCTGTGGAGACGACGTCATCTTTCCTGTATCTACTGACTATGCAGACGACTTCAGCTACCCTGTATCTACTAAATCTAGAGATGACGTCAGATTTCCTTATCTACTGGCTATGCAAACGCCTTCAGCTATCCTGTATCTACAGGCTGTGCAGACGACGTCAGCTTTCTCGTATCTACTGGCTATGCAACGACGTCAGCTATCCTGTATCTAGACGACGTCAGCTTTCCTGTATCTACTGCCTGTGCAGACGACTTCAGCTATCCTCTATCTACTGGCTGTGGAAACCACGTCATCTTTTCTGTATCTACTGACTATGCAGACGACTTCAGCTATCCTGTATCTACTGGATCTGGAGACGACGTCATCTTTCCTGCATCTACTGACTATGCAGACGACTCCAGCTATCCTGTATTTACTGGCTGTGGAGATGAGGCCAGCTGTCCTGTTTCTACTGACTATGCAGACGACTTCAGCTATCCTGTATCTACTGGCTACGCAGACGACGTCAGCTGTCTTGTATCTACTGGCTGTGAAGAAGATGCCACCTTTCCTTAAAAAAAAAAAAGAAAAAAAAAGAAAAAGAAAGAAACGGTGCACCCACAAGGAATCATCCAATCGAGATGAAAATTGGAACGTGCAATGTATGTATTGTGTATATGTGTAGAAAATTAAATCATTGCAATTCTATTGCAGTTGGATAATTTATTCATATAAAACAGCTGCACGAGTGGAACTAGTCACTACGCTGTAGCACGTCCTCTGGCTCAACTTGTTACCCAACGTGGCACAGACACATGCAATTACCGTGTACTGACGTGAAGTATAGCATGCCAGATGGTTTACAAATTGCGGTACAGTTCGCCGACATTTCGGGATGGGTAGCGGGCGCCCAATCATGTCCCAAATATGTTCGATCGATGAAAAGTCGGGCGATCGGGATGACTATTTAAGGGTCTTGACATTACGGAGGCAGGCCTGGAAGAGCCGTTTCATGCGTGGCCGGGAATTATCCAGTTTTAAAATTGCTCTGTGATCCTGCGACACGAGCGACAACACAACAGATCGTAGAATCGCATCGACGAACCGTTGAGCCATGAAGGTAATACAGAGGACTTTAAAAGGTGTTCCCTTATCGTAAAAATTGGTTCTCCAGACAGTCACGCCTTCTGTGCGAGCTGTGGGTCGTTCCACGGTAAAAGCACGATCCGTGCGCTGCCCGGTTCATCTCCAGACACGTATGCGCTCCAGACACGTAGACACGTGCAAATCGTGACTCATCATTGAAGACAACACGACGCCAGTGGACACTACTCCACATTGATCGGACCCGACACCACTGCAACCGGTGCTGGCGATGCTCGGTGGTTAGTGGTATCACAACATTCGATTTGCGGAATGGCCATCTCGAATGTTGTCCCCGTGCCGCAAGTCGTGAGACAGCGGTACGAACGGAAACTTCGTACCTGCAGACGATGGTTGATAGCGACGACTTCGGTTCTGTTCATGCTGATCTCACAATCGCTCGTTCCTCGCGTTCTGTTGTTACTCTCGGTAGTCCACTTCCACCGTGACGCTGGGTTCTGCCCTCTTTGACCCAATGGCGCCAAAATCGCCCGATGGCCGCGTTGCTCAGTCCCAGGTCCCTGGCGATATTGCAACATGACCAACCGACCTCTCTCAGCCCAACTATATGTTCTGTCTCAAACTCCCGCAACAGCTCGTAGTGTGCACCGATCCTATGTCGAGGCATCGTCACAGTCCGTGGAGGTAAATTCCATCGCAATCTGCTGTCACAATTGTACCTGCGGCGAGCTTTATTCTCTATATATCCTCCTCTATCCCAGTTTCCCTTGCGCTGTGGTGGTCCACTATTTAGTCATTGGTTGTTATTTTTTAAACATTTGCATATTCGGCCCTGAGGTATTTGCATGTTGAGTTTCATCAGGATCGAATTACTTTCTCGGGGTGTTTAGGTTTTTTTTTTTTTTAGTTGGAAAAGAGTGTATCTGAGCGGTGGTTCATTTTTGTTGTTCACACACAGTCCGTTGTAGCGGATGCATTTTACAGTACAGTGGTCATCGCATCAAAACATTTCCATTCACTTCTTTTTTTATTATTGGAGGTTTAACGACCACCGTGAGCAACTCAATGTGCTATAAGCAGTCCCTCTTCCCTAATTTATGGTCACAGGTTCCAGGAAAGAGGTAGAGCCAGTGCCGTAAGACAAACACAACATCCATGCCTCGCCGGTATTCGAGCCCGTGCCCCTTTCGAACGAATGATCAGAGGCCATCGCTTGGACCACTGCGCCACCGGGGCGGCCCCATTCACCTCTAACTTTTGACATAAAAGAACATGTCTTTGGAGTATTACAGTTTTTCAGGCAGATATGAAAGTTTGTGGAGATGTTTTCCTAAACTCATTCTGTAACCTGGCCATCCATATTTATCAGGAGTGAATTTAAATAACCATTTTAAGGGAAGTGGATTGTAATCTTTAAATGGTTATTTCCCGCCATTTTTTGGACGACCTAAGCAACAGTCAAAATACTCTCTCACGCGTCCGTTCTCATGAGGGAGAATTAGATTTACGGTTTCGTGGATATGCGAAGGAGACTAGCATGGGGATCTATGAGAGGTGAGAGAGAGAGAATGCATTTTTAATGAGTGTCCGCGCCTTCTTGGAAAGTGGGGGACTCTAGAGTTGGGAGAAAGTGTGGACTTGACTCGGTTGCAGGCGATTCGGTGGTAAGGAGTGGAGAGAGCGAGGCGTGAAAATCTTGAATTGGGGGAAATGCTGAGAATCGACGAATAATGAAAAAGTAGGGAGCGAAAACTGGTTAAACAGAAAAGCGATCAACGAATAAATGATCAAGGTGAGCAGGAAAGAAAATCAGTACAATGCTTTGAGACATTCCCCATAACATCTGAACAAACACCTTCCTCACTTCAAGAGCGAGCTAATATTTGGGTTGATATTTTATTCATATTTTATCTATCTGCTCAGGCCGGGTTTAATACGGGTTAAGGTCCAGGAAAAAACAAACCTGTGGAAGCAAAGCATCAAACGAACCCTTCATACAGGGCGCTGAAATATAACTCAGCACCAAGCCCTGTAACAATTAATTGAAGTTTTTTCTGCTTTCGGGGTTTAACGAAAACCATTATAACGAAGTGAATTTCTCCGTCATTTTTATCCGCGCCAGGATTCGAACCCGGGTCCACTCATTCCGGAATAAGTTGCTCTACCAATTAAGCTACGCGAACGATTATTCTGATTCCTATCTGCCTTTATGTCGTGTGCGTCCTTCTGGCAGGTACGTCACATCTCCTGGTACGTTACATCATCTCCCCCTTATTTTTTTTTTTTTTTTTTTCGAAGTGCTGGCGAAAGGATTATCTTATTTTTCCTATCTCGCGGTGTGGAAATGACATCACACCAATGCGAGATTTTGAACGGTCGGGTCATCCGGATAGTTCGGGCGCCATTATAACGAAGTGAATTTCTCCGTCATTTTTATCCGCGCCAGGATTCGAACCCGGGTCCACTCATTCCGGAATAAGTTGCTCTACCAATTAAGCTACGCGGACGATTATTCTGATTCCTATCTGCCTTTATGTCGTGTGCGTCCTTCTGGCAGGTACGTCACATCTCCTGGTACGTTACACCATGAGCAATTCTTTGGGCCATAGCAATCATCCTCTCCTAATTTAGGGGCGGTGGATCCAGAAAAGGGGTGGAATAGGTGCTGTGGATCCAGAAAAGGGGTGGAATTGGTGCTGTAAAACAGTCACACTACACATTCCTCATCCGGAACTCGAATTGGATGCTCTTGACCTTAACCAGCTCACTCCAACGAACTGTTAGAAGCCAACACCTCAGACGACTGCACTATCGAGGCGGTCGTTGAAATAATTACTCGTATAGCAACTCGCTCAAACGTTGTAATCCAATGTACACCAGCATGTCGGAAAAGGAAATCTTCTTGATATTCCAGGAATTTTCTGATTTCACTACTTTTTCAGTGTCCCGGAAAGTTTAATAAATCTCGAATGATTTGTGAAAACAACAACAACACAACAACAAAAAATACAGAAAACTCAGAGGAATGGAAGCGTGAAATTTTGTATAAAGCTGAAATTTACACTTTTTAATTTAAGCGTTAATACTAATTTTACAGTATTTAAAGGAATACAAGGAGAGAAAGAAAGGACAGAAAACTCCTGGTATTACCTTAGATGTTCAAAGGGTTGTAAAACAAGCGCATGACGCAAAACTGGTAAGATAGACTTAGGCGATTTTGTACATTAATTTGAAATTCCTTTGGAGCATTATTTTGAAATTTTCTGGAACTTCTCGGAAACTTAAAAGTACCTAATCTAATATTTAACAGTACAACCACGTAAACTAATATCTAAAGGGACTCTCACCCATTATTAGACTGTATAGAAGTACTTGTTTTACTTTTCTAAACAATCACAAAAATAAATCTTTACTAGAAGGCAGCGGACTAACCGCAAAATAGGGCGATATTCAAGCCAAGTTCTTCTTTAGTTTGCGTAAAGACACGTTATGATATACGTAAATTAATTCAGTGGAATAACATCGACTGAGTTGGTTGAGTTTATCTTCCTCAATGTAGCTTTCAGTTTGCACGCGGAGTTCGTGAGATCCCTTGTACAACTACTAGTTGCAGAAAAGGTATGAAACTCTAACTTATGATGAACAACTTCTTTGAAAGCCCTCTGTCATTATTAATATTATTTGCTTTGATTTTCTCATCTATAGCAATGGCATGCATCTATGGCATGGTCCACTTGTCAGTACAGACATGAAGTCAACTAAAGACATAGTCAATCGCCGTGCGATATGACATGTATCGATATCACTATCTCTTGGATTTTGGGCTTTAGGCGTTGTAGACGTAAAGCATCAGGCTGAGTTATAAAGGTCTGAAGAATTATACCAGTTGCAGGGATAGTTGGTGGACCTATAAGAACAGTTTTCAGCTTCCAGATCTATTAAATCCCTGCAGACAGTTCCACAAACATATTTGTTGATTTTTTTTCCATATTTGTTCTGATAATTACTTTGGAGCGGTGTCATATGTCGATAATAACTGCTTTCTTCTGCCTTTTGTCATATAGCATTTTGTTATATGAAAAATGCAAAAGGAAGCGAATATATTTTTTTTTCCTTCTGCCTTTTCTCATACAGCATTCTTGTCGTTGGACGATTGACAGAGATGGTGACGTCGGCTTTCATCTTACGGTCCCAATGTAACTTGAATTTTTCATTATCTAGTTCTTCAGCGGTTTGTTATTTATAACATGGCACTTCTGACAGTGATAGTTCTGTATCATGTGCAAATTTCTGATGTATTATGTTCGCAAAATGATTATTTCGCTGCATATAATCAACATTTGCTAGCGTGGTGCAGATGTGGGTTATTCTTCCACAAACGGGCGCACTTCTCATTTCTCACAGCTCAAACAGCGGAGCGCTAGAACAGCTCCGCGAGCAATCTACTGCTTTCGAACTGGCAACGCTCAGTAAATATTAAATTGTCCAATTCAGCCTTCGATAGTATTAAAATTCCATGACGTTGTCGTTGAATTTGTCTTTTGTATTTTATAATGCCTCAATGGAATTTGTATCGTCTCGTTAACGATGTCGTACGAGATAGAAAAACATGCATATCATGGTGTTAAAGATATGGTTTGTACCCACCCTTGAAATAATAAGGAATCACGAATGGCAATAAAGATCGATGCTTTTCTTCTTAAATTGTCATTTGCTATATATTTCTTAGTACGAATTAAAATATTTACTGTAAATACCAGAGTATGATTTTTTATCAGTCTCCCAACGTATATAGTGGTAAGATCGTTCTTTTTTTTTAGTTCTTTTTCAACTTCTCAGTTATTGTTTTCATTTAGTACATGAAACATTTTTTTGATGAAACCAACCTTAGTCATCATGATGAATAAAAAAATAAGAACAGAATGCAAAGATAACCACTTTGTTAATTAATTAATTCCGAAAAGGTTAGAATAAATGGAGTAAAGATGACGTCCCAAACTTGAAGCACTTTGAGCAGACGAATATAATGTTCAAACGTCTCACCAACATGGCAGCGGAAACTGTGATTGGCCGCGACTCGTCTCAAACGTCTCACCAACATGGCGGCAGAAGCTGTGATTGGCTGTGACGTCATGATCGTGACTTTTCGGTGGCTTCACTTTGATTACACGAGGGGAATGGCTGACCCTTACTCCATCTATTCTAACCAAGGAGGTTAGAAGTAAGAGGAGGTGGCAACAGCCCCTCTCCCTGTGCTTCTGGCGTGACGCCACTTTTTATCAGCTGACTACGCCAATGCGCCCAATCCAAGAATCTCCTGTATATCTCTATGAGGAAATCGCGATTTTGAACGGGTTTTTCGGACCCTTACTCTACCCATACAGGCATGAAAAAAATTGAGGTTGAAATATTCATTCCCATAATATACAAATTCCAGAAAAAACAGGAAAATATCTGTTGGTATTTCTTTAAAAAAGTGAACAAAATAATGATTTTTTGAGCGGAAGTGCATAGTGCGCATGGTTACTTCTTCCCATGTGCAAGTAACCATGTTTAAAATATAACCAAAAACCTAATGGTAAGAAATTAGAAGTCCGAAATATTCCTTCTTTCCATCCTTCATTTGCATGCGCTAAGCAAAACTGCTTAAGCCACAGGAAGTGACGTCACGTTCCCGAACTCTCGCAGCGCAGACTCCCACCACCTCAGAGAGAGGTCAGAAACAGCTGATCTGTTTTGGCTTCACTCAAAACGGGTCCCTTCACCTCCTCTTCGTCTAACCTCCTTGATTATAATGTTTGCATTCGAATGTAAACAACAGCAGATGCGTTGCCAGATCGAAAACAGTAGATTGCTGGCGGAGCTGTTCTAGCGCTCCGCTGCCTTAGCTGTGAGAAATGAGGAGTGCGCCCGTTTGTGGAAGAATAGCCCAGATGTGTGTTCAATGGTCTTACTGCACGCACCACATCTTCTTCCTTTGTCATTTTGCAGGTTCTCCTTCAAAATGTATTTTCTATAATTTTTGTTTGTAATGACTTGATCTTGAGCAGCTATCATAAACTTAATAATTTCTCGGTACAAATTTCCTCGCTTTAGCCACTGGTTGAAATATTTATTGTCAACTTCTGGCCTGTCTCACTGGTTTGAATAAGCCCCATAAAGTCTTCTTTTTGCTTCCATTTTCGAATCACGTCTTCCACAGGCGGCTTCTCTGTTCCAGCATCTGGTTTACTAAATATTTATTATTTATTTTTAATTTTTTCTGGGATCATTAGTTAGCGAAATGGTCATACTATAACGAAGTAAATTTCTCCATCATTATTGGTCTACGCCGGGATTCGAACCCGAGGCCGCTTATTCCGGAACAAGTCGCTCTACCAACTGAGCTACGCAGACATGTATTCTGATTCCTATCTGCCTTTATGTCATGTGCGTCCTGCTGGCAGGTATGTCACATCTCCCCCCCGAAAGAGGGCAGGGAGCATGGCCCACGGGTCAGCCGTGACCATTAATCGTTGCAGGCAGACAACCACTGTAGAACGTGCACTCGAGAACTGCCAGCCAATCTGGTGTGTGGAATGCAACGTCACACACATTTATTTTTCGAAGCACTGGAGAAGGGATTCTCTGATTTTTCCTATCTCGCGGTGTGGAAATAACATCACACCAATGCGAGATTTTGAACGGTCGGGTCATCCGGGTAGTTCGGGCGCCATTATAACGAAGTAAATTTCCCCGTCATTTTTGGTCTACGCCGGGATTCGAACCCGAGGCGCTTATTCCGGAACAAGTCGCTCTACCAACTGAGCTACGCAGACATGTATTCTGATTCCTATCTGCCTTTATGTCATGTGCGTCCTGCTGGCAGGTACGTCACAATACTTGTTAGTAGCTTACCTTCAAACTGTCTATAATTGGTTCCTCACAGATTAGTCGAGCATGAAAGACAAATAATTCGTTCTGATAAAAGAGTAATGTTTTTAATCTTAGAGGCATCAGCCATCCAGATCGATAATTTCTGTTCGTAACGCACATTTGAATTTTGCATGTTTGCTTTTATTTCTTCCATGTAATTCCTAAATTGCGAAATGAAAGAATAAAGTCCATAAAATGAAAAATCACATTGTTTCAGCCAGAACGGGCCCTTCTCTTGATTATTATCATTATGCATGCATGGCTTTTAATGCAAAACACACCGAGAGCGAAAATATTATGCATGCCGGGAAACTTAAACCACCGAGCTCTTTTGTCCGCGTTAGATCAGTAGCTTTTAATGTGCATATTTTGCAACTCTCGACTTTCTGATAAGGAAAATTTGATTCATCTCGGAAAAATGCCGGCAGCAGCGAATATGTGAAAGCTTGCACCAAATATGTTGTTCGACTAGAAAATGCGAGGCGAGGTCAAGGGAACAGAGAGCGTTTAAATTGCATCTCAAATCAAATAAGGAACGTGTACGCATTTACATATTTCTAAAGCTTTTCGTCGGAGTCATTTTACATCTTACAGATGAAGCAAATAATAGATGCGTGTAGATATCACACAATCTCTGAAAATAATCTTTTGTTTTGGCATTGTTTCTGCTTTATAAATTTGAGACCGTGAATCCATTTTCTTTTGATAAGCAAAAGAATATCTTTGAGTGTTTCAGAAAAATGAGAGGAGGGTTTGAAACCGACTTTGGTATAAAATCAGTGTGTTTAAGAAAAACGATTCGACATTTAAACAGCAAGCATTATTAATTCCTGTGTCTCTTTTATTTTCAGAAGAAACAAGTGATACGATTTTTAACGGATAGATTTTCCCGGTTCTATAATTGATTGAGGCAAATCTCAATAAAACATTATTATGTTTCTGTGAGGGAATAATCTGTACATATAAAACTGAAAGCCCTCAATGACTCACTGACTCCTTACCGAATCTCAGAGACTACTGAACTTAGAACTTTCATATTTGGCAAAAAGATTCCTTTTACAACATAGAGGCGCTCCAATAAAGGATTTTTTCCTACAATTTTAAGGGGATCGAAATGCGTTTTTTTAAATAACCCAGCTTTGATAACGCTAGGACGTTTTGCAATGATCGAGCCGTTGTTGCCCAGCAAATGATGCCCCGCCATGGAGGTAAAAATAAGGGGGAAATCACTCTCTGTTGGCTCAATGCAATCCAAGTGAAGCCAGTGAAACGTCACGCATGTGACGTCATGGCAGCCATCTTAAGCCTGACATGAGCAGACTATGCCATAGCTGTTAATGCTGTGTGAGGCACGAAGTTGTCAATTTGCTTTTAATATTAATAAATGCGCCCATCTCTATTATACTAATTGTTGATATACTGTTCTTAAGGATATTATTAATTGATTTATCAATGTTTCGGGCGTTTCGGCTACTTCCAGGTATTTAGAATTTAGGAAACATTTCGGGTGACTTCTGGGGGATCAACGTAAGTACTTTTCTCATTCTGTAGGTAAAACTGCCGTGTAATTTCATAATTTTTAAAGTTGTATGTGTGTGTGTGTGTGTGTGTGTGTGTGTGTGTGTGTGTGTGTGTGTGTGTGTGTGTGTGTGTGTGATAATCTAAGTTAGTGACGAATTTAATCTAAGATTAGGGACGTTTTAGAGAAATCTGCTCTGCTAAAATGAAGAGAATATGATAGTGTACGCCAATTAATGTTAAGCTGTAATACCCCAATATTGCTTTATGTTAAATATATTATGATTTAGCTTTTTCATCTGTGAACAAGCACATCCCTTGAAAGATTACTTTTCCGAGGAAATTCCTTGGAACGTATATCACGTTGGTAAGGCTTTTCTCCTGGTTGAACAAGCATAAGCCTTAGAAGATGACTTCTCTGAGAAAATTGCTTAGAACACACATCACCTTGATGAAGCTTTTCCCCTGTGTGAAGGAGGATGTGCTGTGAAAGAAGATTTTTCCAAGAAAATTGTTTGGAGCATACACCACATTGGTGAGGTTATCCCCCCCCCCCCCCCGTAGTAAATACTTCGAAAGAAAACTTTTTCGAGCAAATCGTTTGGAGCATTCATCACCTTGATGAGGTTTTTCTCCTATCTGAATGAATAAATGTGTCTAAAAATCACTCTTTCGAGCAAATTATTTGAAGCATACATCACCTTGGTGAGGCTTTACCCCTGTGTGAATGAGTAAATGCTTCGAATGTTCACTTTTTCGAATAAATCGTTTAGAGCATACATCGCATTGATGAAACTTTTCACTCGTCTAAATGAGTTAATGCTTCGAAAGATCACTTTTTCGAGCAAATCGTTTGGAGCATAAATCACATTGGTGGGGTTTTCCCTCCGTCTGAATGAGTAAATGCTTCGAAAGATCACTTTTTCGAGCAAATCGTTTGGAGCATAAATCACATTGGTGGGGTTTTCCCCCGTCTGAATGAGTAAATGCTTCGAAAGATCAGTTTTTTGAGAAAATCGTTTGGAGCATAAATCACATCGGTGGGGCTTTTCCCCCGTCTGAATGAGTAAACGCTTCGAAAGATCACTTTTTCGAGTAAATTGCTTGGAACATACATCACGGTGGTAAGGCTTTTCACCTGTGTTTATAAGCATATGCTCCGAAAGATGACTTTTCCGAATTTCTATTACAATTTTTTCCTCTGTTAGCACAACAAAATGTCATACTGTTCAGTGCCATTATGTCAATCAAAATGGGAAATTAAGCTGGTCATATCTAAACTCACTTCACATACGCGCTTTACTACTAACTGCTCTTCGGAAATTAAAAGATTTCATATTAAATGTTTCTCCGTTGCTTACCTGTGCAAAGTAACTCCAGGAGGTGGTAGCCTGGAATTGTTGTGACGCGCAATTTTGTCACTTGAAGTTATTTTTCCTAAAAAAAATAACTTCAAGTTTAAAAAAATCAAACTTCTCACGTACGTAACCCAATGGCTCAAAACCACAATCAGAGGCATAAGATGGCCGTTACGCCGTCAGCGGCATCTGCTAAAAAAGCTTCAAGTTTGTGACGTCATACTTTTCCCCTTATTTTTAATTCCATGTGTCCCTCCCTAAGATTAGAATGACTTGAGTTGACCTGTTCAGTACACATTTTGTTCTAAACTTATTTGTTCTGAATTTATTTAACACAAAATCTCAAAAAACACGTAAAAAGCGCTATATCATAATATGCTTTGCATTTAAATATTTATTATCGTTTGACATATCGAATATCAAAGTTTTTTGAGTCAAAATCAAATTACCAACAGTCATTTTCACCGAAGCAACGGTGACGTCATACACGTGGTAAGGAGGCTGCAATAAATATATATATGCGGGTAGAATTTCATAGTAATTGAAATTTGAAAAAACAAATAAAATTTCCTCCTTGAGATATTAGCGATGGCAACACAATTATGCTCACGCTTCCAAAAACATTTGACTTGCTAGCTTTTAAATGTACAGTTCCGAACGAAATTGTTTATAAGCAAAGTTCGTTTTAAAATTATGCTAAAAGTAATAACGTATTTTGTTATGTTTTCTATTATTATTTTGTTCTGTTGTCTATAAAAATTTTAGCGATGAAAGTGAAGAAAAACGAAGTATTTTGGTTTGTTTCGTGTAGGCATGAAATTTCAAATTTACAGTTATGAACGAAATTGCTTATGTGCCTTCTGGCAGAATAAGTCAGACAGACGTGTTTCACAAAATAACGAAGAAATATGCAGTGTATGGCCATTTCAACTGTATCTCATATACACTGAAGAGCAATTGAATTAGAGATACCTGTCTAGTAACGTGTAGCACCACCTTTCGCTCTGATGATGGCGGTGGCGATTCGTCTCGGCATGGACTCGACAAGACACCGGAAGCGTTGGGAAGCCATACAGATCCAGACCCCTGAACAGGCTCTCACAGTTCACGAAGATTTGATGGAGGGGTCAGAGCCTATAACATCTCTCTCGATGGTATCCCAGATGTGCTCGATGGGATTGAGGTCAGGTGATCTAGCTGGCCAAGGAAGCGAGGTCACATCGGTGGAGTGTTCATCCAACCATTCGGATACAATTCGGGAGCGATGGCACGGTGCATTGTCTTGTTGCAGGATGAGGTCCCCCTTGGGATGTATGTTAAAGACCCACAAACGGGAGCAAATGGTCTTCCAGGATATTCCGGTAACGTTGACCTGTGAGGGACGATGTCACACGTACCAGTGGTCCCATTTCATTTCATGTAAGCAGTCTCCAGACGAGAATGCCATCCCCACCAGCTTGAAGAGTACCCTGCTGGCAAGAAGGATTCCTCGCTTCATGTCGTTTGCGCCGTACTCGTATCCTGCCATCCGCATGTACCAACGTGAATCTCGACGCATCAGTCCAGGCAACATTTTTCCCACATGTCTAGGGTCCAGTGGCGATGTTCCCGCGCCCATGCTAATCTTTGCACCCTGTAATGTGCGGTCAGCAGCGGTACCCTCGTGGGACGATGGCTTCTGTACCCCATAGCGAGGAGATGGTTCTGGATGGTGTGGCTGTTTATACGCTTTTGTGCACCAGCGTTAAATTGCCGAGTGATTTTTTGCACTGTGGCCCGTCTATCTGCTGTTACAATGCGAGCTAGCTGACGATGACCCCGCTCATCCACACGCTGTTGTCCACGGCAGTTGACCCTTGCAGGGATGGTTTTACCGGATGATTCGATATACTCACGGTGCACCCGTAACACAGTGGCTCGTGAAAATTCCAGTGCCTGCAGGACTTCCGAGATGGAGTAACACATTCGTTGTGCCCCGACAATTTGCCCACGATCAAATGCGCTTAGATCCTTCTTCTTTTCCATACTGCGTCTGACTCTTATTGATTCGCGTCGCATCACTCTTTATATTGTCGGAAGGCTGCATACGTCATGTCGTTTCCGTTTACAGGGCCACCCACAGCGCGACATTTGCATAACGCCAGCTGTCTCTAATTCAATTGCTCTTCAGTGTATATCATCTGTATTTCAACTGCATTTTAATATCATCACGTTCGAAGAACAGGTATTTAGCTGGTTAAGTATGAGATTCTCAAAACCCCAGTTTTTCTATGTGCGAATAACACGATCCATTTTTCATTCCGGTAAAAGAATTATTTCCTTTGAGAAAGAGGGAAAGATAAGATTGTTTAACAGGGCAAAGTCGTCTGAGGGTGTAATTTCTTTATCATTCAAAGTAGTCGTTTCTTAAGTATGTGTGTGTGTGTAACTGTGCCGTGGTATTTCACTCGAGCAGAACAATGAGCGTGTGACGTACAGCTCTATTTAACCTGCTATTTTATTTCCTCTTTTATGTAAATTTTGGTTTATTCTCGTTAACCGGTTTTTTTAGCCTGAACGCAGCATCTTCGCTTTTGACGAATTTGTATTCTTCCCTGGTAGCAAGTCACAATGCTTTTGACTTGCTACCAGGGAAAATACAAATTCGAATTTGTATTCAACCCTGGTAGCAAGTCACAATGCTATTACGTAGTTGAAAGCGGAAGATAAGAACAAATGTGGTAATTATTCGTCTCTTGCTGATTAATCAGATATCGACATATCGATATCCGTTGAATTATCATGTATCGATACTCGTTGGTTAATCAGATATCGAAATATCCATACCTGTTGAATTATCATATATCGATACTCGTTGATTAATTATATGCCGATACTCGCTGATTATGGATTTATCCATGCATCAATACTCGTCGATTAATTATGTATTGATACATCGATACTCGTCGATTAATAATGTATCGGTATATCGATACTTGTTGCTTATTCATATACAATTTGTTGTAAAAAACTTCGTGCTATTAATTTAATGTAACCCTTAAGCGACCACGATACTAAAACGTTTTGTCACTCAGAATACCCATAGCGTCCGAAAATGACCTTTGCTGGTTTCCGAATTTCATTCCTCCTCCCTTTGTCAAGTTAACAAAAGAAGGATTAATGCTGGGTTGTGACGTACCTGCGAGCAGGAAGCACACGACATAAAGGCAGATAGGAATCAGAATAAACGTCTGCGTAGCTCAGTTGGTAGAGCGACTTGTTCCGGAATAAGCGGCCTCGGGTTCGAATCCCGGCGTAGACAAAAAATGACGGAGAAATTTACTTCGTTATAGGGTCACCACTCCAAACTTTCGATCTCCAGGCTTCCTATGTGAGACGTTTCTCTGGGGCAATGAGTGCATTCTTCTACCATGGGTGATTGTGAGGTCAAATAAAATATCCTGAAAACAGTGAGACAAAAGTAACCTGTATGCTGAGTTCGCTTAGGGAACAAACTAATTACTTTGGATTGCATGTATTACTTATAAAACACTTTTCCATAAATATTCTAACTTACATATCCTGTGGAGAAATAAATTGCTGTAAAATTAGTAAAGCAATCATGAATTTAAAGTCAAACAGCTTAAAAATAATTTTTGTTTGCATTTTCCTTTTACACAGAATAAAATCTGAAAACAACTAACCTGTTTTTATAAAAGTAGAGGTTAGTGAATTCTAAAAAGTAATCCTTTCCTGAGAAAACATGTCAATTTTCGTCAGGATTATCAACATCAAATTCATCGGATGGAGATCTGTGGCTTTAAGCCAGCAAATATTTAATGAAAAGAAACCAAATTTTGCGTAAGAGAACAGGAACTCAAAAGGATGGTTATATTAGAGATATAGATCATGTCAACATCAAACGTGGCAAGAGAGCAGAGAGATGTGTACGTAGTAGTAGATATGTTATATTTGATGTAAAGTTGCCGAGATACAAATGCTTATCAAAATAATGGAGACACTTATCTGTTTGTGGATAACTTTTTGTTAATAAGCTGTAGACCCACTTCGGGCTTTCAGAACAGAAGCAATTCGATTTGGAATAGACTTATACAAGCCATACACATACAGTAGAGTAATAATAAGAATACATGTAACATACCTAAAAATAGCCGATGATCACAAGATATCAAACTAATGGAAACACTGACTATTTGTGGACAACATTTTATTTATAAGCTGTATGCCCACAACACCTTCCAGCACCTTATTGAGTCACTCCCAACCCGTCTAGCTGCTGTCCGTGCTGCACATGGCGGTTACTTTGGATATTAAATGCTGTTGGTCATAATAATGTGACTCTACCGTGTATATGTACTTGGTGTATCAACAGTTCTGTTATATATCGTATGGTTGACCTGACTCTCCAATTGTGGCAGAATAATAGACGTGAAACAATTCGTGAGTTATCGCGTTGTTTCTTCCCCTGGCGTTTGGCTATGATTTTGACAAAGTGCGATTTTTATTTGGTTCGTTCAAATGATAGTGGTAATGAATATGGTAAGTTGCGTGGATAAGTTAACACCGGAAATAAGCGCAATGGACGTTTAGACAAGCATCTCATCTTGACAACAGTGAACGGATGGCGTGAAAGAAGAATGAAGACGACTGCTGGGCAAACCAATCCCTGCCTACCTGTTTGATATCGCCATCGTTTGTACAGCGGCGTCCCTGTAAGTGTTGTTTGAGGGGACCAACGTTGCTGTATTCGCAAGGTAACATATCCGGACTGTAGGGCGGATACGGCAGGACATCCCGTTGCAGTTTTGGCTAGTCTAGCACGTGTAACGTTGGACGTATGCGGCGTTGCGTTATCATCCACACCTTGCGTTAACTTTCGCAGCCGTTTTGACTTGATCGCCTGTTCGTGGGTTTTTGAACGTTGCGCCGTATCGTTCCTAAACAGACACAAAATCGTTACTCATTCGCAGTTGCACTGTCTGGTAACCAGTCCGGTAGTATTGGACCGCGGTGAACGAAAAATACGGTGAGCATTACTCTACCGGCGCTAATGATGCAGCGGGATTTGCGAAGAGGGGTGATGACGGGTGCTTACCTGCGTGCTCATACGACCGGTGGCTGGTTCAAAGTGGTGACACCACGTTTCATCACGGTCCACAATTCTATCCAGGAACTTTTCACCCTCATTATCGTACCGCAGGAAGTTCTCCAAGGACCGGCCCATTCATTCAACCTTGTATTTTATTGACATTGTGGAGGGTGATGGAACTTGGTGAACCAGCCACCGATCGTACGTGATGTCATCACTTTGAACCAGCCACCGGTCGTATGAGCTTCCCTGTATGCTCATACGACCGGTGTCTGGTTGAAAGTAGTAACACAACGTTTCATCACCGGACACAATTCTGTCAATGAACTTTTCACCCTCCTTATCGTACCACAGGAAGTTCTCCAAGGACCGGCCCATTCGTTCAGCCATCTGTTCTATTGACAACAATTTGGGAACTCACAGCGTGCTAACCTTGCTGTATGCTAAGTGTTTATGGACTACTATGTGCATAGTTCCTCTGCTTAGTTCCAATGCAGCACACATCTCTTGCGCGGTTTTTCGCCTATTTTCCTTAATGTGAGCAACAACATCCGCGATGCTTTCTTCTGTGATGTTCCTGTTCTATCTTCCTGGCCTCGGGTCATCTGCCGTCGACACACGTTCCTGTTGAAACATGTCTGCTCTTTGAAACACGGTACTTTTTGACACGCATTCCTCACCGTATACGGCCTGTATCCGCCTATAAATGTCCGTAGGAGTTGTGCCCTCCATCGTTAGAAACTTGAATCCCTGTACTTTGTGCACGTTTGGACGAATCCATCATTCACAGCAGCACGAATCTCTCTGCAGTACTGCACGTTACGATATTTTGAAACAGAATGACTGCTATGGAACGAACGCTGCTTATTGAACGATCTTATTCGACTGCTTCCGCCTTTGCACGCGCCGTATTTCTCTGTGCTGCCGTTGCCACTTTCATTTGAACGATCTGATGGTTACGAAGATTATTACGAATTTTAACAAAGGTGCATAGTTAAGCACGTACTCATTTCAAGTTTCAGTTGTTTAAACTAAATCGCCAGAAGCGGGAAATCGCGAGACAATAGTTTTTTTCACTGTAGGAGTTGATTTGAGAGCATGATAGGATTTTTCAGTCAAAACTATCTTTTTTAAAGTGGGTGATGCGATTTCGTAATCCAGCAGGATTAGCTTAGACATCTTAACACAGCAGAAGCATCTATCTTTCGCTGATACTTAAAGCAATTATAAGGATTTATCGCATAAGCTCACATTTTCTCAGCGAACGAGAGCGTTTATTATCTAATTCTTTTTTCAACCGACGCGCATTGGTGCAGAAGTGACACTTATTGCCACAAACACTCATTTGCAGTCTTATAAACAGCCTGAGGGCTCCTTCTGCCAGCTGTATCGCTGTCTTGAGTAATCCCACTCTCTATTATCCCCTCGATACCCGCTGCATTTGCTGCATCAGTTTTGGACTGCCATGCTGTCATGTGCATGCTTCTTCCTCATGGAATCATAGCATCCTTTTTCCTGTTGCGTATATCGATATACTGTTTGTAGACAGTCGAATCAGAATTAACTGACCACCTACTTAATAATGGGAATAACCGCACTTGGCCCGGATTACAGCAGCGAGACCACGTGGCATGGACGCAATGAGGCCCTGGCAGTTTTCCCGAGTTTTCCCGTTTGAACTGCAGCAGCGATCGGAGGTCACGGAGATGACGTGATTATGGGTTCGCACGTCGAGCCTGTCGTTCCAATTTGTCTCATAAGTGCTGTATGGGATTGAGGTCGGACGATTTCGCCGGCCAAGGGAGGATGGAGACTTCGCTCTCGTGCTCCTAGAACCAGTCACGCAACCCCTTAACGGCGTGGCACGGCGCACTGCCCTGTTAGTAGACACCATCACTACCAGGGCAAAGGTCCAACATGAAGTGATGCATGTTTTCAGCGGGGATGGACGGATAGCCATTGGAGTTCCGAGACCATTCCAATGGTACCATGTGGTCCCAGGTCATACCAGAAAAACATCCCGCAGATATGCACAGCGCCACCGTCAGCCTGTACTTGAGAAATGAGCTTGTCCGGGTGTTGATTCTCCTGTGTCTGACGCCGTATTCGCCACCACCTGTCACTGCTGTGGAGTGAAACCTCTATTCGTCTAAGAAGGCAAACTTTTTCCCACTTTTCCGCTGTCCAATGACAGTAGTTCCATTCGAACTGCAGGCGTCGTTTCCGAAGGGCCTGGGCTAACAGGAGGCAGCGTCAACTCCGGAGACATATACAGATTTCACTCTACGGTTATCGGGGACACGTAACTGGGTGTCCAAGCGTTTATTTTCGTTGTCAATTGCTACACTGCTGCGCGTCGATTGTCCTTTACCAGTCGACGGAGGTGACGTTCTCCATTTGGGGTCGATGGCCTTTGGGGCTTCACAGTTATAGCATCATCTGGTGCTCGGTGCATTAGCGGTCCATTCTTGGTACACCCTTACTGCAGCACGAAGCGAACAGCATACGAAATCTGCTGTTTCTGAGATGCTTCCACCCTTGGCGTGTTAGCCGATTATCATTCCTTTTTTATCGTCCTTCAAATCACTACCTCTGTCCATTGTGCTCACGTAACGCACTATTGCTCATCTGTCCTGGCCGGCCGCTTGCACCTCCGTGCGGTTGACTTTGTCACATGTATTGTCACATGCACACTGTGATTCCCAGGGTATTCATATTATTCTGATACGACCGTGTATGTACTCGTATGTCCGTAGCAACTGTTATTAAACTTTGTCATGTGGTTAATTAATACAGACATTTGGCGTGGACCAAGATCATCAAACAGAGATCATCGCTCTTTCCACGTTTATAAGCGAGTCACGGAAAATTTCTCATTGGCCGCCGCCGGGAATCGAACCCAGGGTCTTCTAGTTACGCGCCAGATATGCTTCCTTTGCACAACAGCAGCCTTCGAATTCTTCCAGACTCACACATCTTTGGTGAACCCCCTGGATTGTGCGGAGCTCCAAGAAGCAACCTGCCAAATTGGCTTGAGAGTTAGTGTGTCTGGAGGAATTCGAAGCCGCTGAGGTGCAGTGGAAGCATATCCGGCGCATAACTGGAAGACCCCGGGTTCGATTTCCGGTGGCGGCCAATGAGAATTTTTCCGTGACTCACTTATAAACGTGAAAAGAGCGAAGATGTATGCTGATGTTTGTCATGTGGATTTTGTATTATTCATGATTTTGTGTTCATTACGTTAATTTTGGACACCAGTGTACAATTATAAAATGAGCTCTCTTTCTGTCGCCAACAAAAAAAATTAATGAGGCTTGACAATTTGACCTAAACTCGAAAAAGCGTGTGCGTGGGTGCATCTCTAGAACACATTTTTTGAAATTCTAATTTCTAAAATTTCAGTTATAATTAGGTATTCTTCGTAAGAATGAAAAATGTCGCCACCGAAAGACGACCGCTCATAGATTCTCGAGAAAGCAAGTGTGATTTCTAAGCAGTTCGTTCTTTCAATTTCCCGATGGGGCGATCAACTCTGCGGCAAAACGCGTAGTGTTTTAATTTAATTTGCTCATTTTAAAACATAATTATATGTGTAGGTCGACTATTCCTAAATTGCCTATTATACACACATGTATAGTAAAGCTGAATTTCCGAAGGAAGGTACGTTTCCACCGGAGGAGGTGTGGCTACTCCTAGACCCACATGTGATTAGAGGTACGACCTGCTCAAAACGCGAAATGTCGCCGAAGAAGCGTCCTATTTTTTTTTTTTTTTTTTTTTTGTTTGAGTTACGACAGAAATGAAAGTAAGGTGGCTCTAGTTACACGCACAAACATCACAATTTACGCCATCGCCATATTGAGGTTTGTTTAGAATTTGCCGTTGAAACTTACCTTTCTGAAGTCCAAAATGTTGCACCGAGTGATGCAAAAGCAATATTTTCATTGAAATTAGTTAGCGTCATCGTTTTAACCGCTATTTATTGTATGAATGACGTGAGAGATATTTATTCCTGTTGGGAATGCCCAGAAGTTCATTCTATCAACTTTCCGAATTTACAGATTGCGAGTCGAGTATCAATATCGAATTATTTAATAAGAAAATTGCGTAGAATTTTAAATAAATAGCTAAACTGACTATCAGCCAGTTTGAAGAACCGTACTGGTGAAAAAAGAAATCAACAGAGGTCGTAATAGCACGGTATGCTGTACCAACATAAATACAGTGTATTTAGATTTTAGTGGAAGATATGAAGACATGAAATACACTGAAGAGCAATTGAATTAGAGACAGCTGGCGTTATGCAAATGTGGCGCTGTGGGCGGCCCTGTACACGGAAACGGCATGACGTATGCAGCGATCCGAAAATATAAGGAGAGATGCGACGGGAATCAATAAGAGTCGGGTGCAGTATGGGTAAGACGAAGGATCTAAGCGCATTTGATCGTGGGCAAATTGTCGGGGCCCGACGAATGGGTCACTCCATCTCGGAAGTCGTGCGGGCACTGGGATTTTCACGAGTCACTGTGTCACGGGTGCACCGTGAGTACATCGAATCCGGTAAAACCATCCCTGCAAGGGCCAACTTCCGTGAACAACAGCGTGTGGATGAGCGGGGTCATCGTCGGCTAGCTCTCATTGTAACAGCGGATAGACGGGCCACAGTGCAAGAAATCACTCGGCGATTTAACGCTGGTGCACAAAAACGTGTAAGCAGCCACACCATCCAGAAACATCTCCTCGCTATGGGGTACAGAAAGCATCGTCCCACGAGGGTACCACTGCTGACCGCACATCACAGGGTGCAAATATTAGCATGGGCGCGGGAACATCGCCACTGGATCCTAGACATGTAGAAAAATGTTGCCTGGACTGATGAGTCGAGATTCACGTTGGTACATGCGGATGGCAGGGTACGAGTACGGCGCAAACGACATGAAGCGATTAATCCTTCTTGCCAGCAGGGTACTCTTCAAGCTGGTGGGGGTTTCATTCTCGTCTGGGGACTGTTTACGTGGACTGAAATGGGACCCCTGGTACGTGTGACACCGTCCCTCACAGGTCAACGTTACCGGGATATCCTGGACGACCATTTGCTCCCGTTTGTGCATCTTCAAAGTCCCACTGGGGACCTCATCCTGTAACAAGACAATGCACCGTGCCATCGCTCTCGAATTGTATCCGAATGGTTGGATGAACACTCCTCCGACGTGACCTCGCTTCCTTGGCCAGCTAGGTCCCGTGACCTCAATCCCATCGAGCACATCTGGAATGCCATCGACAGAGATGTTCGAGGCTCTGACCCCTCCATCAAATCTTCGTGAACTGTGGGAGCTTGTTCAGGGGTCGAGGATCCGTATGGCTTCCCAACCCATCCGGTGTCTTGTCGAGTCCATGCCGAGACGAATCGCCGCCGTCATCAGTGCGAAAGGTGGTGCTACACGTTACTAGACAGGTATCTCTAATTTAATTGCTCTTCAGTATATGTCACTAGTAGAATAACAGGAGTACTTAACATGAGAATGGAACACAGAATGGTACACAGCATCGCATGATGCAAGTGCAAAAACAAAAACCACTAATTTAGATTGTTAAGTTGGAGAGATATTCACACTTAAGAACACACAACAGCAATGCCAAATTTGTCTAGGGTGCCGTGAGTTGTACGGGTAATAAGAGACCCCTGGTGAGATGCTTGTGCGTAAAAATTTGAAATAATGAGACGCAACAATTTGTCATTTGGCTAGGACTTTCTCTAATCATATGTGGGTCTAGGCTACGTTTACCAATAGCAACCGATTGGAGATAACTTCGTAATGCCTGTATATCAGTGTTATTTATTGATATTCTGGCCTGTTTGGTAACTTGGCATTCTCGTGCGTGTGTTTTGTAACAGCTTTCGCAAATGAGGCCAAGGTTTTTAATTGTGGAATGTTGTTAGACTGAGCGTTTCTATAGAAAAAACATTTTTGGCTGTCGCCTGTGCGCAGTGATGTAGGTACTATAACGAAGTAAATTTCACCTTCATTTTGGCTCCACGCCGGGGATCGAACCCGAGTCCACTTATTCGGGAACAAGTCGCTCAACCAACTGAGCTACGCGGACGTTCGTCCTTGCTACTATCTGTCTTTATGTCGTGTGCGTCCTGGGGGGCAGACAAGTCACATCTCCGCCCCCCCTCGAAAGAGAGCCGGTGGCATGTCCCACGGGTCAGCCGTGACCATGAATCATTGCAGGCAACCATCTGGTGTAGAACGTGCACTTGAGAACTCCCAGTCAATCTGGTGTGTGGAATGCAACGTCACACACATTTATTTTTCGAAGCGCTGAAGAAGGGATTCTCTTATTTTTCCTATCTCGCGGTGTGAAAAGAACACCACACCATTGCGAGATCTTTAACGGCCGGGTCATCCGGGAAGTTCGGGCGCCATTATAACGAAGTAAATTTCTCCGTCATTTTTGGTCAACGGCGGTAATCGAACCCGAGTCCACTTATTCGGGAACAAGTCGCTCAACCAACTGAGCTACGCGGACGTTCGTCCTTGCTGCTATCTGCCTTTATGTCGTGTACGTCCTGGGGGGCAGGCAAGTCACATCTCCGCCCCCCCTCGAAAGAGAGCCAGTGGCATGTCCCACGGGTCAGCCGTGACCATGAATCATTGCAGGCAACCATCTGGTGTAGAACGTGCACTTAAGAACTCCCAGTCAATCTGGTGTGTGGAATGCAACGTCACACACATTTATTTTTCGAAGCGCTGAAGAAGGGATTCTCTTATTTTTCCTATCTCGCGGTGTGAAAAGAACACCACACCATTGCGAGATCTTTAACGGCCGGGTCATCCGGGAAGTTCGGGCGCCATTATAACGAAGTAAATTTCTCCGTCATTTTTGGTCAACGGCGGTAATCGAATCCGAGTCCACTTATTCCGGAACAAATCGCTTTACCAACTGAGCTATCCGGACGTTCGTTCTTGTTGCTATCTGCCTTTATGTCGTGTGCGTCCTGGGGGACAGGCACGTCACAGTACCCAGTGTGGTTAACTGTTTTCCTGTTCAGCGGTATTTTCTCCGTTAAACGCATTTCGTGGCTCATTGCAAGTGTATTCGAATCAACACATGAAGCTGGCGGTGTGAGGCAAATATGCCGGAAAGACTTGCTGTGTAAATTTGTATGTTTGCTTTTTTGAAATTATTAAAATTAAGCGGTGATGCAGTGGCCTAAACAGTCTGACTTCTCGCCATTTGTCCGAGATGTGTCTGGGTTTGAATCCTAGGCAAGACATGGATGGAGTATACATCTTACTGCACTGGCTTTCTCCCTTTCCTGGAATCAGAGATCGCAGATTATGGGCAGCTGACTGAGTCTATACAGGATGATTGTAAATTCTTTCAAAATATCAAGAGGGGTGGTAGACACATCAAGAGGAACAAGATTTGCAATGGAACCTAGGGCCGCATTCCACTCCTAGTGCCATAAAAGAGCACGTTCGAAAAAGGTCCAGCAGGAAAACGGAGTTACAGCCAGTGCATGAGAAGCACAAGATGCAAATCAGGTGCGCTGAACAGGTGCGTAGACAATGAGGAGGAAACATTTAAAAACGCAGCCGAACCCTTTCAGCGATATTACGGTGCGAACATCATATGATAATTGACGTATACGTCTGACCGACGCAGCGTACCGCGTGTTCCTGGAGCAAGTGTTTCCCGGTCTGTTGCAGGATGCTCCGCTCACCACACGGAGGGACATGTGGTTTATACATGATGGGGCCCCAGCACACTTTGCCACCGAGGTACGATACTTTCAAAATGCGACATATCCTGGGCGGTGGATTGGACGCGGTGGATCTGTGGCTTGGCCTCCACGCTCCCCGGAACTTTATCCACTGGACTTCTTCTGGGGGCACATGAAACCATTGGTGTACGAGACACCTGAGGACTCCGTGGAAGATCTCGCCGGGCGAATCGCTGTTGCGGCGGACAAGATCAACACCACAACGAGAGTCTACTAGAATGTGCGACACTCCTTCATTCGCCAGTATGGGCTGTGCAAGGACGCCAGTTTGAGCAACTTCTTTGAGTCTTTCTCTGATGCTGTTAGAATTGTGAAACAACTAAATTAGGTATAACGAAGTAAATTTCTCCGTCATTTTTGTCCACGCCAGGATTCGAACCCGGATCCCTTCACTCCGGAATAAGTCACTCTACCAATTGAGCTACGCTGACGTACATTCTGATTGCAATCTGCCTTTATGTCGTGTGCGTCCTGCTGGCAGGTACGTCACATCTTCCCCCCCCGGCAAAAGAGGGCCGGGCGCATGGCCCACGGATCAGCCGTGACCATGAATCGTTGATGGCAGCCATCCGCTGTAGAACGTGCACTCGAGAAATCCCAGTCAATCTAGTGTGCGAATGCAACATCACACATTTTTATTTTTCGAAGCGCTGGAGAAGTGATTCTCTGATTTTTCCTATCTCGCGGTGTGGAAATAACTTCACACCATTGCGAGATTTTGAACCGCCGGGTCATCCGGAAAGTTCGGGCACCATTAGAACTAAGTAAACTTCTCCGTCATTTTTGTCCACGCCAGGATTCGAATCCGGATCCCCTCACTCCGAAATAAGTCACTCTACCAATTGAGCTACGCGGACGTTCATTCTGATTGCTATCTGCCTTTATGTCGTGTGCGTCCTGCTGGCAGGTATGTCACATAGGTGTCTCTTTGTTTTCACTGTTGAAGGCTCAACGTGGATATGTAACTTTAATCTTTTCTGGCACTAAGGATGGAATGCGGCCCTAGGTTCCATTGCAAATATTGTTCGTCTTGATGCGCACTATCACCCCCTTGTTTTGTTGAAGGAGTTTACAATCGCCCTGTATAGAGTCCATTGAGTGGCTCACGGTGGTCGTTAAACATCCAAATCAAAGTTTTTCCAATAAAGAAATCACTCAGAAGGAATTAACCAATCGAGATGCTAATTAGTACGAGAAATGCACATGAATAAGAAAGGAAATAAGGAAATAACTGAAAATCAACAGCAGTTGGACATTTTATTCGGATAAATCAGATTCTCGAGTGGAACAAGTCAATACATTTTAGCGCTACTTCTAGCTGGGATGCAAACAATTACACGGCATGACATAAACACATACAGTTCACGAGTATTGTCCTGAGGTATAGCATGTCAGATGGTGCCCACATTGCGGCCCAGTTTGCTGACATTTCCGATTGGGCGTAGCTGGCGTCCCATTATGGACCAAACATGCTCGGTTAGTGAGACGTCCGGCGCTCGGGTTGGCCACGGGAAAGTGTCGACATTACAGAGTCAGGACATGCCGTGTGTGGTCGGACATTACCCTTTTGAAAAATTGCTGGGTGATGCTGCGACAGGAATGGCAATACAACAAGTCGCAGAATGTCGCTGTACCGTTGAGCCGTGATGTAGAACTAAGGACTACCAAAGGTGTCCGGTTATTACAGTAAATGGCACCCCAGATGGTTACGCCCTGTGTGCGAGCTTTCCTCGGTAAAGGTAGGGTCCATGCACTGCCCAGCTCGTCTCCAGACACGTATGAGCTAGTCATCGGCGCCAAGTGCAAATCGTGACTAATCACTGAAGACAACACGACGTCACTGGACCACGTTGATTGGGTTCGACGCCACAGCGGCCGGTGCCGGCGATGCTCGCCTGTCATTGGTAGGCGGCGGAGTCTCCTCCTCGAATGCAGCCCCCTTGCCGAAAGCCCATCCGGTGAAGTCCGGATGGCCACTTCCGAATTGTAGACGACGCAACATGGACACGGATGATTTAAAGCGAAGAATTCGGATTTGTTCGTGCGGGTCTCACAATTGCTCGATTCTCGAGTCCTTTCGTTGCCTTCGGCCGTCCATTGCTCAGGTGTCGCTGGGTTGTACCCTCCTCGCCATATTAGCGCAAATTTTGTCTGATTGCCGCGTCGTTCTGACCCAAATGCCTGGCGATACGGTGACTTGACCCCAATTTATCTCTCTCATCCCAGTTGCATATCCTCTCTCAAACTCGCTCAACTGCTCGTATTGTGCACGGCTCCGACGTCGAGGCATCCGCACAGTTCGTGGAGGTTTATGCAACCGCAATCCGCTCTCACAATTGTGCCTGCGTTCGAGCTTTGCTGTTGATGTACCCTCGAAGATGCGTAGTACCCATGTGCTGTGGCAAGTCACCATTTCCTCATTGGTCGTTATGTTTTTTAATCATTCACATACACATTCGTCCCTGAGGTACGTAAAAAAAGATTGTGCTTATGTTATATGTTTGTCCGTCCGTCCGCCTGTAGACACCATATCTCTGCAACTGTTAGTCCGATTTGAAAAATCTTAAAGCTTGAAATATGCGAATGATGATTGATCCTTAATTTCGTTTTTTTTTTACAATGCACAATTTCGCCGCTAGAGGACGAAAATGCAGATGTTGTCGAATTAAAAATACGTTTTATTCCATATATTTGCTTCTAAACAACCGATTGAATTTTTTTTTATCTTTCGATTCCATTTATGTTGAAGAGTATTTTAGGTCTAATTACTTTTTCAAGTTATGCACAGATTTTCCGCTAGGGGCGTAAAAAAATTACGTTTTTCCCGATATCTCTTCTTCTAAAAACTCAGATTTCAATTTTTTTTTCTTCAGTGGATACCACTCCTGATGGAAACTCTTATGCATATGATTTATAAATTTTGGTAAATAATACTTTGGCCACCAGGGAATCGTAAGTGTTAATTTTTGCTGCTGACGCATTTGCCATAAAAAATCTGAGCTTCTAAAATCTCGATCAAAAAAATTATTTCGTGAACCGATGCCACTCACGTCGATAAACCTTTTTGGCATATTTTCTTCTTAAAATATTGCATGGTCTCTCCGCCAGGGGTGTAGATATATATCTTATTTTTGTCAATATCTCTGCGTCTTATGGCCCAATTTGAAAAATTATTTTATTGTTGGAGAGAGTTTCCGGTCTGAAATGTTTTTCAAATAATTTCAAAATTTTCAAATAATTCATAGACTTTCCGCTAGGGGGCGTGAAGGTAAATTGCTTCCCCCACCTCCAATATCTCTGCTTCTAAAATTCCGATTTGAAAACTTATTTCTGCACCGGATACAGATCCTGATGGGAAATCGTTTGCATGTAATTTCTAATATTGGGTAAATGATGGTTTGGCTACCAGGGGGACATACGTTTTAATTTCCGCTTCTGATCTATTTGCAGCAAGATCTGTGCTCCTGTAAAATCGACTAAATTTTCTTTTTTTTTTTTTTTTTTTTTTTTTTTTTGCCTTGGACCGATACCGCTCACGTCGGAAAACCTTTTGAGAATACTTTCTTCCTAAAATAATGAATGGTTTTCCCACCAGGGGACGTAGATGCGTATCTTATATTAGTCCATATCTCAGCGTCGAAGAGTCCGATTTGAAAAATTCTTTCTTTGTTGGAGAGCGTTTCCGCTGCGAAATGTTTCTCATATAAATTCAAAAATTTCTTAACGCACAAGCCGAGGTTGTAAGCTTACGATTCTGTTTACAGCAATATCTGCAGGACTAAGAACCCGATTAAAAAACTTCTTTCTTCCCTCAGATACTACTGTTTTCCATGCCGGTTCCATTGACTTTGAATAGCTTTGATAAATTTAATTAGCGTCACAACGGATTCAAAAGATGTGCTCATTACATCCGAAATTTCCGGCGTGATCTTTCTTGTCGTTTTTTGTTTTTATTTTTCCAAAGAGTTTATAAAAGAACAAAATATAATCCTTTAAGTAAAATATAGCGCATTGATAATTTTAAGGAAATCACGAAGATGCTGGCCCATAAATCGAATACAGTATTTTTAGTTAGGCCGAGGTAACGCCGCTCACCGTTGTAGAGTACATAATATTCAAATCTCAATTCTCAGGGAAGCTACATCCCAATCGGGTGGGAAAAGAAACTGACTCCATGCAGTCTTCGCTGTTTCGTTATTCAAATATCTCGTTGCATTTATCTGAATAGGGAATGAGAATCTTCCGCAGAGAAAAAAAGACATTTCTTCGTTAAAAGAAAATCCCCGAAGATCATTCATGTAAATTAAAGAAAAAGTCCTTTTGCATGGTATTTGATTTCCATAAATAAATACAAGAAAAAAAAACAATATTTATCTTCAAGAAGAATGTTTCCTTTTTTAAACACTTGGCTGGAACAGAAACTAAATTCATCCTATTAACGAATTCTATAGGTTTAAGCACACATCCCCCCCCCACCGAAAAAAAATAAAGCATGTATTTCAACAAGATGTAATTCATTTGCTGTTGCTCATAATTGGGGCGTAATAAAACTTTCTTCTACTTCGATCTCGTTCCTGTTTTTTTTTTTTGCTACTTCTGTGACGGTCCTTCCAGGTACGAGAATTCAATTAATTATCTTCTCTTATTTATGCTCAGCCGGAAAAAAATGCATTTCCCAAAACGCGAGGAAAGACAAATTCCCAAGAGAATCAGATCTCCAAATGCAACAATGATTTCTTTCATTATCTTTGTACGTTTACAGCTCAGTAAAGAAATGTTTCTACAAGTATGTGCGAACAGTTTAACCAAATTATTTGCTCAACGCATTAGCGGTTTTTATAGCTTTCTTCAATCATTTTTTTTACCAAACTTCAGAGAGAAAACAGTACTGTCTCAGGTTTCCAGATAATCAATTTGAAGTATTACGGAACGTTTTACATCATATTTCTTCTGACTGATGAATTCCAGAAGAAGTTGTTGACCATGTGGAAATCATTAAATTTCGAGCTTTTAGGATATTAACACTGACAAAGCGAAATTCATCTTAAATGTGTTCGACGATTTTGGAGAACAGGAACGGCTGCAGGGAAGCATTAGAGAGTGATAAAAGTTCATAGATTCTAAACCTATTTTCTTGAATATTCAAAGATACATTAGCACTTCCTCAAAATAGAATCATCTCCGAAAGACCCCTCCATCCGCTGATATCCAGTGTCAGCACCGTCATGTTTCTTCTGCCGAAGAACGATGTCTGTGACGTATTACAGAGGTGAAGAATATGTCAAAACAGCAAAGTTGCGACGATAAATTCCGTCGGTGTAGCTTAATTGGGAAATAATTCTGCTCCGGAGCAGAATGATGGGGGTTTCCACCATCGCCATCTTTTCACACTTGCACTCAATTGTGGAAATGGATCTAATGGTAGTCGGGTTCTTCAAAAAATGTGGGATGCTCATTCCGCACATCGTCTGGAATTAATGAAAATTCCTTCTTCGCTACGAAAATGTGCGATGTTTCCACACATCGTTTGGAATTAGTTAAAATTCCTTCTTCTACAGAGAGTTACTTCAAGCATGGCTTGCTGGCTGACCCAGAAACTAATAATTCCGTACCAAACCTTTCTGTAGGGGGGTTATATGTGACGTACTACAGAGATGAAGCACACGTCAAGACGGCAAATTTGCAGGGATAAAGTCCGTCGGCGTAGCTTAATTGAGAAAACATTCGGCTCCTGAGCAAAGTGATGAGGTTGTGAAAACACAAATTTGCCAGCCGTAGCTGGCAAATTCGTATTTTCTCATGTATATTCTTTACTGCATCATATATTTCGGGCTTCGAATTTGTTGAGTGTTCCCAGTTGATCACTTACTTTTTGTACAGCAACATATTTCCGCCAGTTGAAGTAAATTTAAATTCGCAGTTAGGACATATCTTAAAGTTTTCGACTGAAAAAATCTTTCTAAAATCTGCTACCTTCATTCAAACACATATACTGTCTCATTTAGAAATAACAGATGATAAAATCTGCTTTTGTGAATTAATATCAAGCAAGGGTCACGTCGGAGAACAAAGTTGTTGTTGTATAAAACTTGGCCGGTGTGCATTTTAGAGAAAAAGTACAGTTTTCAAAAACAATTCACCCCTGCATCCTATTTAATTAGAAAGATGCAGTGATTGCACTAAGAAAAGTGCTCAATCATTGCATCTTTCTAGTTCTTCTTTATAGAGAATGTTTCAAAAAGGACGCAACCCTAAAATGAAGAAGGAAGAACTTTCGGGCTAGCAGGTGTTATGTCAAATTTTCAATGTAGGTGGCAGCACGGACTCCCCAAGGATACCTGAGGTATTTAGTTGAGCGACCTTGACAAGCACCAGTCTCGTTCAGTCTTCCATTCCGTTGTGTTGGGTTGGTCATGCCTTTTTCAATAAAGAAAAAGTGTGCTGATTGTGGGGTTTTACATAGGGTATAAAACTTAAAAGCGTCTGCAAGACGAGTTTCTGCTGCAATTTGCTCAGTCTTCGGTCCAGGAACGTCGCCAAGGGGGTGCGAGGGTGGCTTTGAGCCCACCTTGAAATTTGTTTTGCACATCATGCCGCTCACCCAGATCAAAATGTGTCATTTTTCAGTATATTTGACTTTAAAAATGTAATCTGTTTTATTTCGTGTAGTTCTACGTATTTTCCCATAGGAAGTGCTTTGTTTAAGTCTCGGAAAAAGGTTATCGAAATAGCACCGCAGGACCATGAAAATTCAATTGTTCTCCACTCTTCCAATTCTTTAATTTAAGCTTCTTTGCGACGTTTGCATGGCCAATGGACTAATGAGAAGGGTGTATAGGATTTCATAGAGGAGATCACTGCTAATTGCTCTGTTTGTTTTATTTACAAAATAGGGAATCCCAACGTGGAAAGTGGAGTCTAAAGCTACACTAGCGCTCTTAAGACTGCCCCGAGACAGTGAAAGTGTGGAAAGTGGCTGACGACTACTTTGTAGGAGAGGAGTGCAAGGCAAAGTCGCGGGCTTGAACGAAGGGAGTTAAGGAAGGGGAGGTATTGTGTCTGCGAGGCACGATGTTAAAATTTTATTTCGATAAAGAAATAAACGGCATTTTCTCTTAAAAAAGTTGTTCAAGTACAGTAATATTTTCGTTAGCAAAAATACATAATTTTGAAAAGCATTTTAAGACAATGCATTCAGAGCAAGCAAAAAGTTGAAGGCGACATTCTACCAACACTTGTATCTTACACCAATGGCGTAACTAGTCGGATCCGTGTATGTATGTATGTATGTATGTATTTATGTATGTATGTATGTGTCCAAGTAGAGGGGTTGGCGATTGCACGTATTCCTTTGAAGCCGTCAGGGGCCGCCCCGGTGGCGCAGTGGTCTAAGGCGTTGGCCTCTGATCATTCGTTCGTAAGGGGTCCGGGTTCGAATCCCGGTGAGGCATGGATGTTGTGTTTGTCTTACGGCACTGGCTCTCTCCCTTCCCTGGAACCAGTGACCCTAAATTAGGGACGGGCGACTGCTTATAGCCCATTGAGTTGCTCACGGCGGTCGTTAAACCTCCAATCAAAAAAAAAAAAAAAAAGCCGTCAGTGAAAACCGTCAAAGATGTGACGCAGTGGTCTAAGCGCTAGCTCATGACCAATCGTCCAAGAAGGATCCGGGGTTCAATCCAGGTGAGACATGGATGTTATGTTTGACTTACGGCAGTGGGTTTCTCCCTTCGCTGAAACCAGTGACCCTAAACTAGGGACGGGCGACTGCTTATAGCCCATTGAGTTCCTCACGGTGGTCGTTAAACCTTCAATGAAAAAAGCATTAGAAATTCGTTCTTTCAGTATTGGTAAAAAAATAAAAAGTTGCTATCAAGTTTTGCCCCACTAAAAGTAATGGTCACCCACCCGTCGTCCGTCCAAATGTCGAAGTCTGGGGACTTCCTTGCTTCGGTCCCCAGCAGGTCAACAATATAGCAATTAACTTCGAAATTTCGTTAGATTGGGAGTGTGGAGGACAAAAGGAGCACAGGCCGGTCATCACTGTTAACTCTAGAAGCGATGGATGATCTGAATAAACATTTAACTCGTTCACCAAGAAAATCGCTCCGAAAGTTATCTTCTCAAACTGGATGGCCACAAGCTATTGTTTTCATCAAATTACATGCTTACCGTATTGGTGTCTTTCCAGTGCTGAAAGAACCAGACAATGAAAATGGGTTACTGTATTATCGTTGGTTTCGTTCGATTGTGAATGAAAATGGGATTGAGGTGCAAACATCATGTTTACTTTAGTTACGGGGCTTGCTTTCACGTGAAGGGTTCTTCAAACAGTCAAAACAGCGAAATACGGAGCAGCGATAACCCTCATGCGTATTACGAAAGATCATTATATATACTAAAATGTGGGGTTTGGTGTGCTATCTCGCTCCATCGTGTTATATATTTTGACAAAACTGTAGACGGTGGAGTTAATGGTGATATTATCCAACAAATCACTACTTTTGCCTATTGTGCTCATTGCATGTCTCGAACTATGGCTCATCTGTCCTGACCGGCCGCTTACATCTACGTGTGGTCGACCTCATCACGTTCACTGTGTGACGCGCCTATACGGATATACTTGTACTGTGATTCCGGGGATGGTCAGATTATTCTGATATGACAGTGTGTGTTTGCAATATACACTATCTACCAACAAGTAATTGGACACCCCTGCAATCGTCGGGTATCACAGAAATGGCCGATCCATACGTCACATATCCAGCGAGTTGAAGTACCCAAAATCGACAGTGGCCTACGTGATTGGTAAGTGAAACAAGAGAGATGACTGTCGGAATGTGCCCCGACCCTGGAAGACCCACAAAACTGGGAGTTAGAGACCGACGGGTGCGGGCCAGAGAAATTCGGAAGAACCGCACCAAATCGATGGGCCACATCCATGAGGAGTTTCAACAGGAATCCGAGAGTGTTCTTTCGATGAATACCATCCGTAAGGAAGCCCATCTGTTCGGTTATAATGGATGCGCTGCCGCCCACAAGCCTTTGATCACCAAGTCCAATAGCGCTGCTCGGCTAACGTGGTGCAAAGAACGTCGACAGTGGACCGTTGAACAGTGGAAACAGGTTCTCTGGAACGACGAATCAAGGTTCACCCTCTACCTTTTGGATGGAAGGGTCCGGCTTTGGCGTCTGCCTGGAGAAAGTCTCCTGCCGGAATGTATTGTGCCAACTGTGAAGTTCGGCGGCGGTGGAATTACGCTATGGGGGTGTTTCTCCTGGTATGGCACGGGACCCTGTGACGTACCTGCCAGCAGGACGCACACGACATAAAGGCAGATAGGAATCAGAATAAACGTCTGCGTAGCTCAGTTGGTAGAGCGACTTGTTCCAGAATAAGCGGCCTCGGGTTCGAATCCCGGCGTAGACCAAAAATGACGGAGAAATTTACTTCGTTATAGCCCTTGGTCGCAATTCCTGGTAGACTCAACGCCCAGACCTACTGCACCATTTTGGATGACCATGCGCTTCGTACGTTGTGGCAGTTTTACGGGGTGGACCCATGTTACTTTCAGGATGACAATGCCACCTGTCATGTTGCGAGGTCCACCATGCCTTGGTATGGTGACAATGGGGTAAATCGAATGGACTGGCCTGCGCAGAGCCCGGACCTTAACCCAACTGAGCACCTATGAGACGAGTTGGAGCGTTGACCTAAGGGGCGCCCCCACCGTCCGAAATCGGTGAAGGAACTGACCTGTCTTCTCCAAACCGAGTGGAAGAAAATACCGCTAGCCGTCTTGCAACGCCTGGTTGAGAGTAGGCCCCGGAGGGTCGCAGCTGTAATCGCCGCTCGTGGAGGCTCCTATTAAAGGTGAATAAACTTCATTTTCCTTTGCTGTCACAGGTGTCCAATTACTTGTTGGTAGATAGTGTATTTAGAGCCGTCTCTACTCCCCATTGAAAAAGTACTTCCTTCATACTTCTTTAATACATATCCCCTACAGTGCTTCCTTTATACCGCTCGCTATGAGAAACATCTCATGAAATACTGTTCGACGAAATACCGTTTTCTGATTGGGGAGGGGGTTGTATATTTGTATACTATGTTTCTCGTTATCCCTATGCATTCGTCCCCGAGTCGATCAACTGTACATTATTTGAATAAACATCTGTACGGCAAAATATTTACGTTTCAGAAGCACCGAAGGAAATAAAAATTGTTTCAAGAGAAAGCCATGCGTCCTCGTTCTTATGTATGAAGCTTCCCAGTGAAATAATTTTTTTTTTTTTTTTTGATTGGAGGTTTAAAGACCACCGTGAGCAACTCAATGGGCTATAAGCAGTCGCCCGTCCCTAATTTAGGGTCACTGGTTCCAGGGAAGGGAGAGAGCCAGTGCCGTAAGACAAACACAACACCCATGCCTCACCGGGATTCGAACCCGGACCCCTCACGGACGAATGATCAGAGGCCAGCGCCTTAGACCACTGCGCCACCGGGGCGGCAAATAATTTTTAGGTAATGCCAATGCAAACATACAGTGTCCGTAAATAGATGGCTAGACGGACGAACGTAGAGGTAACATAAGCACGCCTTTTTTATTTCTTTTATCGAAATCGTACTAAAAATTCATATGAACAACCTTGATAAATACGAGAATTATAGTTCTACGGTAAAAGCGTCTGTACAAGAAAAATCCCATGAATGATTTCTCTTAGTTTCAAAATTTGTCTTTCAATGTTTATAAAGAGGCTGTACTATTTCATTTTCTCCGTGTTTTATGTTAGATTCCACATTAAATTAATTCTGGACTTCGTGTTAGAGGATTCTGGTTGCTTTTTTATGTTCGTATTATGTCAGACAGCGGTTTTTTAAATACATCTTTCCCACGTGATTTCTAGAATATGTTATCCCATCTTTATTTGATTTAAATTTCTCTTTTTTGAAGGACAAATTTAGCAAAAAAATGAAACAGCTCAAGCGGAACAATTGCGCAGACAAGTAAAAAATATCCATTCACGTCGCTGTGATCATATCGTCCATTTTCCTGATTAAATTTTTCTTTTCGCTCGCATGCTCACAAAAAAAAAATGTTATTACCAGTGTTTTGCTTTATACTCATATTTTTCCGAACCTCTTGTTAATATAATTTTTCATGCTACATTTCTTTCAGTTTTACAGTAGATATTTGCTAAAACATTCTCTAAAATACTTCTGGGTTTTCTCCTTTTTCCTTCTAAATACGTTTACCCGTTGCATACTTCGATGCCAACTGCTATCTCTTTCAGTATCCATAGTATGCAAGTGCTTTTCCCTTTCCCAGGATTACTGTTTTTTAGTTTTTTTTATGCTGTCCCCCATTTTTTCTTTTGTGAGTTATTGTCCTTTCCAAAAAAGGGAGCTCATCTTATCTCTTCGTCAGTCTACCGTCTGTTAACTCAGATACCGTAATATATTTTCTAAAAACATACAGTGTTCAGTCTTTTTGTATGTCTCTTGCAGACGGTACTGTCAAGGGCCGATGATGCAAACAGTCGCTTTTTTAGACGTGATAAATTGTAGTACATGACATAAAATGTCCTTCCTGCCTTAATCACAGAGGGTGAGTCAAACGTCTTGCGATATTTGCATAAACGCATATGCTGCGACCGGTATATCGCGTGTTCAATCTAGGTCAAGTCGCGTACTGCAATCTTTCGAAAGGGATACAAAGTGGAAGTCGTTACACTGAACATCATTACGTCGTTCTGTCTGTGGTTGGGACGTCGAAAAGATGAACAGCCACAACCGGCTAATTAGGGAACGTTTGCTTTACGAGTTGGAACTCGGCCAAAGCGCTGTTAAGCAACACTAGACATTTGTCATACAAAAGGGGAAGGTTCCGTGGACCACAGCACCAAAACTGCATGGTTCAAAACTTTCGCTCAGGTGATACAAACCTCGACGATCAGCCAAGGTCAGGTAGGCAGTGAAACGTGGATTCGGAGGCCGTGCGCCAGGCCGTAGAAGCAAATCCGACAACCAGCACTCGGAGATTATCAGGCAAGCTGGGCATATTACAGACCACCGTAGTTCATCACCTTCAGGACCTCGGCAAGGTCTATAGGAGCTGCCGCATTGTCCCTCACGAACTGCCGCTAGCTTAAGCAAACTGCCGAGTGGAAGTGTGCAAGAAATTCCTACGAAACCCGCGCGATGTACGTTTCATCATTAGAATTGTTACGTGCGATGAAAAGTGGGTCTATTTCCGTAATTCTGACACATAACGGAAGTGGTTGAGCCCGGGCCAACTTCCTGAACCTGTTGCTAAACGTGAGCGCTTCGAGCACAAGGTGATCCTCTGCGTCTGATGGAATTTCGAGGGGATAATCCATTAGGAATTTGTTCCAGACGGTCGGACCATCAACGCTAACTTCAACCCTTAAACGCTGAAGCGGATGTATGCCGTTTTGGAGGAGAAGTACCCGGCAGTGGTGCACACAAAGCACGCTCTCCTACAGCAGGAAAACGCTTGGCCTCATACCCCCGAACGATTCGGGCAAAACTCCAGGAACTTGAGGGCATCGAAATGGTACCGCACCAAGCATATAGCCTGGACCTTGCCCCGACGGATTATTACTTGTTCCGGTTCATGGCCCACTTCTTTCTCGGGCTGCACTTCAACAACCAGGAGGAGGTGGAAGCTATGGAATGAAGGAGTTCTTCGCCTCGAAGGACAAGAACTGGAACCGCCGCGGAATCGAAGAACTTGCAGAAAGATGGCTAAAAATGGTGCAACACGCTATCCTATACTTTAAATGCTAGTCAGCTTTCTTCGTAAAGGTACGTATAAAGACATAAAGCGGTCCAAATATTGCAGAACTTTCGACTCACCCTCAATACAAACACGGCCTGTTTAGCCGGAGCATCGGTAACTAATACTGTGGAACTTCATGGTTGTACAGATTCAGTAAGCATAAAATACTAATAACCGATATAATAAAATGCAGCAGGAAATCAAAGCTTACTGAAAGATACCACAGGGAAATGAAACGGGTTGTAGACAGAATACGTAAACCTACTGCGGCATATATAACTGCAGGATTTAATATGGATGTTAGCCAGTTCTTAGGGAACTTGCTGCAGCACAAATCTATGGCACAGCCTATATTGCCAAGACACACGTAACTAACGCTAATCCTATAAGGAGAATACGTACAGTAGTGTAACGAGCACAAAACTGAACGACGGGAATCACGTGATTTTATCGGACGAATCATCATTCATAATTTTTTGAATTTAGAGGAGAGCTAACGTTTAGCGACCGCTGAAGAATGAGCATAATGAAGACCTTTACCAGACGTCAAACATGGTGTGGGCAATAACACTGGACAATAAATTTTGACTCTTTTTGTATGTGTATCTGAGAATAAACTTAGTTACCTATATGTTGCTTGGGCTGCTGAATACGAAAATAGCCATTAAAACACCAGTTTAGCTCTAGTTTTTGCAAATGCCTATAAAATAAGGTTTACACGTTTACATATACACTGAAAGGACAAGTTATTACGTACATCTACCTAATAGCGTGTGGCAGCACTTTTTGCACGCAGGACAGCAACCAAACGCCGTGGTACGGACGCAGTGAGGTTCGGAAACACAGACTCAGGTATCTCTGACCAACAATCTAAGAATGCTTGGCGTAAAGCAGGCAGAGATATACAATAGGTAGGGATGAATGATCACGAACAGCTTGTTCCAATATGTCCCATAAATTTTCTATTGCTTTGATGTCCAATCAACGAGGGGGCCATGCGTATGTGGCAAGCTCACTGCCATGCTTCTGGAGCCAGACAGCCGCAAACCGGGACCGATGGGGTGGAGCGTTGTCCTGTTGAAAGATCGGAACTTGGTTCGGACAGAGGCACGTAATGAAAGGGTGGATATAGTCAACCAGGAGCTGAACATAGCTGGAACCAGTGACGGAACACTCAAGAGGTACCAAGGGACCCAAGCTGGACCACGTGAAAGCTGCCCAAACAGTTACACCGCCTCCACCGGCCTGTTGTACCCCAACTTGGCCAGTTGTACCCGCAACAGTTACACCGGCCTGTTGTACCACCGAGCTGTTGTACACCGCCTCCATCGACCTGTTGT
This sequence comes from Macrothele yani, assembly GCA_039090855.1. Classification (NCBI taxonomy): domain Eukaryota; kingdom Metazoa; phylum Arthropoda; class Arachnida; order Araneae; family Macrothelidae; genus Macrothele; species Macrothele yani. The sequence goes on from CM076989.1 coordinate 122,553,350, forward strand.
ACCCCAACTTGGCCTGTTGTACCCCAAGAGTTACACCGCATCTACCGGCCTGTAGTACCCCAACTTGGCCAGTTGTACCCCAACAGTTACACCGCCTCCACCGACCTGTTGTACACCAACTTGGCCTGTTGTACCCCAACAGTTACACCGCCGCCACCGGCCTGTTGCACCCCAACTTGACCAGTTGTACCCCAACAGTTACACCGCCTCCACCGACCTGTTGTACCCTAATCTGTTGTACCTGTTGTACCCCAAATTGACATGCAGAGTCCATAGCTTCGTGTCCTTTACGCCAAACACGCTGCCTGCCATCGACTCGATACAGCGTGAAACGGGATTCTTCAGACCGTATGACGCGTTTCTAATCCTCCATGCTCCAGTTTCATGGGCCTCCGCAAACTGCAGCCGAATCATGCAATGCTGTGACGTTAACATTGGAACACGATATGGTCGTCGACCTCCCCAACCGAGTTGTTCCATGTGTCGACGGATTGCCTTTGAGCATAGGCTTGTGGATTCTCCATCATTGATTTGTAACGTGATTTGCTGCAAACAAGCCTTCCGATTCGTCTGTACGATGCGGGCCAATCGTCGGCTCCCTCGATCGTCCAATTCACTTTTTCAGCCACATTTCATCCGACTGCTAGCAGTTTTGCCGGATTTCGCGTACTCCTGGTACACACTTGCTACGGTTTGCCGTGGGATTCCTAACAGAATCGCCGTTGCGCTGATTAAACATCCGGCCTTTACCTCGATGAAACTCACTACGTCTCGTCCTCGACCCAGGCTGGCACTTGACGTGGGATGTTGATCAGCGAAACAATTTCGCCGTTTCGATGATAAACATCCTACGACTTGACCTCGATCAAACTCACTTAAGTCTCGTCCTCGACCAATGAAACGTATATCACGCGGATTTTCTAGGAATTTCTTGAAGGAATGTATTCCTGTTCGTACCGGCCTACTCTATTTATAGCCCCAACCGGTTTTCCTGCACACCGGGACTTGCTGTTTTCCTGCTGCTTTGCGTATTTTCACCGAGGTCTAAGTAATAATTTGTCTTTTTAGTGTACATACCCCATTATAATCCTGGTATGGGAAATGAATCACAGTGGCGAGGTCGCTTTGCTTGTCGCTTGCAATGCGTCCCTTTCATTTTCTCTGTGGTTGGAGCTCAAACAGCCACCGGTATCAACTCAATGGGCCAACTCAGTCGCCCGTCCCTTAATTTATGGCCACTGGTTACAGGGAAGGGGGAAACACAACATCCATGTCTCACCGGAATTCGAACCTGGACCAATGTAGGACCAATCTTCAGACGGCCTGGCTTAAACCACTGCGCAACCGGGTCGGCAATGAGTTTCACGAACATATTTCAGGAGAGTACAACAACAATCTGTAGCATTGTTGTATTCCATTTCCTTTGGTACCGTTTTTCGAGGGTATTAATGTACCGAAAACCAGTTCTCCATTCTCGTAAATGACAGCACCGTAATTAGCCAGCAAGAAATCCAGATGAGTATGTAAAAAGTGTACTTTCAATGACATGTTGCATTCTAGTCTCTTGTATCTCTGCAAGAGAGTTTCTACAAGCTCCAGGTAGTCAGTCAGCCTCATTGTTTCCTAGAAAGTTTGTGGCCACTTGCTGGAAAGCATTCCAAGGTAACTTTTCATCACAAGTGAGGTTATCATCAAAGCGCTTTACTCGGAAGAACTTACGTATCTGTAGACCGATGATTATACCTTCCTTGATTTTCTCCTCAGTCTTGGAAATTTATCACGAAGGTACAAAAATCCTGCCTCATAACGTCCCATGGCCTTTACAAAATTCTTCATTATTCCAAGATTGATGCGAAGACAAGAGAGCAAGATCTTGCTACAAGTGATTCGTTAAGTACATTCTTTTTCTTTGGTTAAAGTGATTGTCGTGGGGGCTGATCCTTTTTGTTGTAGTGGAAAGTCCTGACACGGCAGTCCCAGAGACAGAGAAAACAGCAAAACTTAGTGTATCCCCGCTGTAGCAACATCGAGATGGCAAAGACCTTAAGGCCACCAAAAATCTGCCACTCATACTTGCCGTTGTTGATAGTGTGTAACAGTTGTTTTATGTTGTAAATTATTTTCATGTGAACTGCATACCAAGGTGGAACAGATAGCAAGACGTTACCATTCTGTAGCAGCACAGCTTTTAAGATCAACTTGGACGAAACAAGAAACAATCTGCAATCATCGTCTTTCTGGTCGATTTGTAGTTTGGGGTGCTACCATCATACCAACTATATCACCGAAATCAATGAGGTTATCTGTCATTTCGAAAAATTAAATCGGATCTTTTTTGCCGAGCACGATACACAGACACATGCACATACTCCATTGCTTCAGCCTGCACTACAACAGCTCTGCTTTACTTTTTGGCAATTCCTGATCTCTCGCTACAGCATTCAATTCACTCTGGGTAGTTTTATGTGGCTGTGCAGACTCTTCAATAGGCACGAAATCGTGATCTCCCAATGTAAATGCTTTCGCAGGTGACGGATGTTCACTGGCCTTACTTTCTTTTCCATCATCCAGAGAATAAGAATTTGGTGGGTCCGAAACGGGAAGTCCTTCTCCGTAAAGCGTTGGGCGTATAACAGAGGGAATATCCGGTTAGGTTAATGGCCGCTTTTTCTTCTTAGGAATACCATGTCCGATTGGTGGAGCCATGAAAACGTAACAGACATGAAAATGGTTTGTCGGCTCCCTCCAAACCATTGAAACTGCAGACACGTATTGATCGTGCTTTTTAGTTCATCCAGCAGCGCAAATTTGTTGCACATGATTAACAAAATATGTGTGGGCCCCAATACCGGTCCTGATCACCGATCTCAAAGCCAAACTAAAGACTGTATATCGCTTTCTTCATCATCGGTGTAACGGGTCGTCTTTGCGATAGCAAAGTAATTTGTTCACAAATATAACAAACAATATGTGCACTGTTCACGCATTCGCGAGGCATATTGGATGAGGCGTTTGCACTCACAGAATCTACAATGCAAATGATGGCAAGAATGAGATGTTGTTGCAGCGACTGCTAGAGATTAGTTCATCCGATTGGCGGCCAAGGCTATCAGTCTTGTGGGGAATCACGCGCTCGATATATGGGACTTTCAGTGCAGACCATCCGTTCCCACTGACTTCCCTACCCCCCGTATCTTGAAAACTGGAGCTAATTCACGATTTTTAAATTCATAGTCGTAATAAGAGAAGTCCAAATTAGTTACAAATCGGTAATTTTGTCTCAGATACATTTGGTCTGCTGTCCAGTGTAATTGTTTTGGCAAAGATATCTTCGCCTTCTTTAGGTCCTATCTTCACCCTAAACTAGGGAATTACAGCCACGTGATATTCTGGATAACCGGAAGTATCCCAATCTGCAAATAGTATCTCCAGAAAACGATAATACTTCAAGTTCATTATGCTTCAATATGCACAGCTAGATGTGTCGGATCATAGTTTTATGACTATCAAACAGAGCTAAACATCTGGTTTGCACAATTACCAGATTTGAACATTATTGAACTCCCGAGAGCAGAAATGAAGAGGAAGGTTAGAAGCAGATTTTCTCATCGTTACTCAAGGAGCTTGAGTTTTCCTCCATGAGGAATGATCCAATATTCCTCTGACGACTGGTTACGATTTATTGGAATTAATTCCACGTAGAATACAAGCTGACTGTTTGGTCAGTCTTGCATTGTTTCTGTAAATGCAAAATCTGACCAAACAGTTCCATTAAAGTGCACTTGTAGCTATTCTCTTGCGTGATTATACAGTGGAAGGAACTGTAATGTGTATTCTAATTAAAGTTTCCTTTATGTTTAATGTTGTCTTATGTAAATTTTTGGTTAATACCCCTCGAGCCGTTTCCGATCTTAACGTTACATTTTCTCTCTCATTGAATGTTGGTTTGGCAATCTGACGCTAAGTCAAATATAAATGACGCATCTGATCAAGAATGATAAGAGTGTTGTTTGAGAAACTCGGCTAGAGCGTAAGCCCGTTGTAACTGCTTTAGGTGAGATTGTTGAGAGAACTTAAATGTAATGCGATTTGCGTTTGATCTTATATGAATAGATTAATTATTTCACATTGAATACAACGCTTGTTTGATTACTAAAGTCAAACTGTTGTTGAGCAGTAAGCCTTGAAGAGTATTCTGCGTTAAGAGAGTGTCGTTTTATGATATTGAAGCAAGCGATTATTTGAATATCGAGTTGGAATTATACTCCACATGTAAGATTGTGCAGATCTTCAAGTGCCTTAAGTAAACCAATTAAATAAGCTGATTACTGCAACTACAAGACTATTTATGTACTTCGCCGTTAGTGTCATTTAGTGCTTAATGTGCTTTAATTTATCTATTCGTAGCACGAAGTCACGCTTTACAGTAAGGCCAAGCTGCAGTAAAACTACGCTTAAATCAGGAAATGCTTTACAGTATAAGTAATGTTGATATTTTGGTGTAACATGAACAATTAACAAATTCCTTCGCACCCAGTTAAACACAAAAAAAACATTACAGTGCACTACACATAATATCGACCTCGGACGCATTTTCTCCTCATAAATTTCAGCCAACCAGTAGTTATGGATGTACCTTAGTTACGACACTTTTTTTTTTTTTGATTAGAGGTTTAACGAGAACCATGAGCAACCCAATGGGCTATAAGCAGTCGCTCGTCTCTAATTTAGGGTCACTGGTTCCAGGAAAGGGAGGAAGCCAGCGCCGTAACACAAACACAACATCCATGCCTCAACGGGATTCGAACCCATCATGGACGAATGATAAGAAGCCATGGCTTAAACCACTGCGTCAGATTTTTGTCACAGTCACTCTTTGCCAAAAAGTGACTGTGACTTTGTCAGTCACGCTGGCACTTTTGTCACAGTCACTCTTTGCCAAAAAAAAAAAAAAAACAAGATCAAACTTGGTATGTGCAACGCACATACACTGAAGAGCAATTGAATTACAGACAGCTGGCATTATGCAAATGTGGCGGTGTGGGCGGCCCTGTAAAGGAAAACGACATGACGTATGCAGCGATCCCGACGAATGTGTCACTCCATCGCAGAAGTCGTGCAGGCACTGGAATTTTCACGAGCCACTGTGTCACAGGTGCACCGTGAGTACATCGAAACCGGTAAAACCATCCCCGCAAGGGCCAACTGCCGTGGACAAAGGCGTGTCGATGAGAGGGGTCATCGTCTGCTAGCATGCATTGTAACAGTGGATAGACGGGCCACAGTGGAAGAAACCACTCGCCAATTTAACGCTGGTGCACAAAAACGTGTAAGCAGCCACACCATCCAGAACCATCTCCTCGCTATGGGGTACAGAAGCCATCGTTCCATAGAGGGTACCGCTGCTGACCGCACATCACAGGGTGCAAATATTAGCATGGACGCGGGAACATCGCTACTGGACCCTAGACATGTGGAAAAATGTTGCCTGGACTGATGAGTCGAGATTCAAGTTTTTTTTTTTTTTTTTATTGGAGGTTTAACGACCACCGTGAGCAACTCAATGGGCTATAAGCAGTCTCCCGTCCCTAATTTAGAATTACTGGTTCCAGGGAAGGGAGAGAGCCAGTGCCGTAAGACAAACACAACATCCATGCCTGACCGGGATTTGAACCCGGACCAGTTACGGACGAATGATCAGAGGCCAGCGCCTTAGACCACTGCGCCACCGGGGCGGCCGAGATTCACGTTGGTACATGCGGATGGCAGGATACGAGTACGGAGCAAAACCTCATGAAGCGATGGATCCTTCTTGCCAGCAGGGTACTCTTCAAGCCGGTGGGGGTGGCAGTCTCGTTTGGGGACTGTTTACGTGGAATGAAATGGGACTCATGATACATGTGACGTCCCTCACAGGTCAACGTTACCGGGATATCCTGGACGACTGTTTGCTCCCGTTCGCGCGTCTTCAACATCCTACTGGGGACCTCATCCGGCAACAAGACAATGCAGCTCCCGAATTGTATCCGAATAGTTGGAAGAACACTCCATCGACGTGACCTCGCTTCCTTGGCCAGCTAGGTCACCTGACCTCAATCCCATCGAGCACATCTGAGATGCCATCGAGAGAGATGTTGATGGCTCTGACCCCCTCAATCAAATTTTCGTAAACTGTGGGAGCTTGTTCAGGGGTCGTGGATCCGTATGGCTTCCCAACGCTTCCGGTGTCTTGTCGAGTCCATGCTGAGATGAATCGCCGCCGTAATCAGGGCGAAAGGTGGTGCTACACGTTACTAGACAGGTATCACTAATTCAATTGGTCTTCAGTGTATATAGGAAACAAAATTATTGCAGTTTCAGAACATTTTTACCATTTATTCGGATAAAACAGCTGCACTAGTGGAACAATGCAGTACATTGTAGCTCAACCTCTGGCTCGAATATAAGCAAGTACCCGGCGTGGCAAAATCGCATACAGGTCACGGATACAGACCTGAGATATAGCTTGCCAGATGGTATCCAAACTGCAGGCCAGTTCGCCGACATTACAAATGGAGGAAGGTGGCGTCCCATAATGTCCCAAACATGATCGATCGGTGAGAGATTGGGCGATCGGACTGGCCATGGAACAGTGTTTAATAGAACTGTGCTGTTTGTGGCCAGGCATTTCCCTGTTGCGAAATTGCTCGGTGATGCTGCGACAGGAAATGGTAACACAACAGATGTCGTCGACGTACTGTTGAGTCGTGAAGGTGGTACGGAGGACTACAAAGGGTGTCGGGGTATTGTAAGAAATGGCTACCCAGACAGAAAGTCCCTGTAGGTAAGACGTGGGCCGTTCCACGGTAAAGGTAGGACCTATGCCCTGGCCAGCTCCACTCCAGACTCGTATGTGTTGGTCATCGGAGCAAAGTGGAAACCGTGTCTTATCACTGAAGACAACATGACGTCGCTGGAAACTACCCCACGTTCATCGGGCTCGAAACCTCTGCAACCGGCGTCGACGATGCTCGCTGGTGAGTGGTAGGCGGTGGAGTGGCCTGTTCGAATGCAGTACCCGTGTCGCAAGTCGTCCGGCAGCGATACGGATGGGCACTTTCGTACCTGTAGACGACGCGCCATTGCCATGGATGGCTAAGAGTGACGAATTTAGTTATGTTTGTGCAGCTTTCACAATAACCCTATCTTCCCGTTCTGTCGTTGCCCTCGGCCCTCCTCTGTACGCGTGTCGCTGGGTTGTGACTTCGTCGACCCATTGGCGCCAACATTGTCATATTGCCGCGTTGCTCCGATCCAAATGCCGGCGATGCGGCGACTGGACCACTACCGGCCGCCTCTCTCAGCCCAATTACACTCCATCTCTCAAATTCGCTCAACTGGTGTTATTGTGAACGGATCCGAGTATCGTCACAGTCCGTAGAGATTTATGGAAACACAATATCAGAACTGTGGCTTTTGCACTCGGTATACACTTCTCAAAGCGCGATTTCCATGCGCTGTGGCGGGCCACTTGTCATTGGTGGTAATTGTTTAATCATCTGTATGTTCTGCCCTCAGGTACTTGCATACGGAGTTTCATCGGGATTGAATAACCCTCAAAGTGCTTCTTTATTTTTTGTGTCTCAAAATCTTGTTTGAAATGTCTTTTACGCTTTCCAATCGTAGGTTGAAGAAGCGTATATGCTCCAGCTTTATCCGTCTGTTTGTCCGTCCGCACGATAATTCGCGTAAAAATGGTTCGATTTCGACGAAATTTTAGTATGTGGTAGGCGACAAGCTGAAAAGGAACCCTTTTAAAAATGGATGAAATAGGGTCAAAGGTCAAAACAAAGGAGCGGGATCCATTCTATCGATCTTATGCGTCGTAACGTACGTTAAAATGCTTCTATTGCGACAAAACTTTAGTATGTTGTTCCGGAGACATACTGAACCAATTCTGTTTAATATCATCGAAATGGGGTCAAAGGTCAGGGCACAAGAGCGAGATTTATTCCACAGCCATTATCCTCATAACTTGAGTAATGATTTCTGGTATGTTGGAAAGCGTATCATAATCAATGCATTGCATGATTTTTGCTAACTTGTTTGTGTCTGAAAATTTGGTTTGAAATGTTTTTTTTTTTCGTGTCAAAAAGGATTCAAAACACGTAAATCGGTAACATTACAACAGATAATTCGATGACAACTTTCTTTTTTTTGACACTCGTACGATTAAGAAGAGTTCAAAAAGATCACGTCTAACAGTTTGAAGTATGCTGGTGTCCCATCTGCCAGAAAGGTGGTAAGAATACAACGCCTGCCGACCTGCGCAAAATTTGGCCTGTACCTGGCACCCTGTAAATGTCGCTTGAGCCATTAAATTTTTGTTTAACGAAAAACACACACACACACACACACACACACACAGAGTCAAAAACAAGCACGCGTTGCTTATCTCAGAAGAAAGTAAGAATATCGATGTACCTATGATGTGACTTAACATAATCCAAATTATATACCTCAGCTCGCAGCCATCATCAATAAATGACGCTTAAAACGCCAGCCAATCTGTGATAGAGAAATGTTTAGAAAACAATTCAATTAACTGCACTGAGACGTCGGTATTGAGTACTACCAACTGATGTAATGTACACAAAGTCACAAATAAGCCATAAGGCTGTTCACACAGGTGTCATTCAGTGTAAGATTAGTTGGAGGCATTTAAATGAAGGGAAGCCATGTTCGCGCGTTCAGCGACGCGTAAACTTCGACACAACTCAAATGATTTACAACTGATTACCTATGAAGTTCGCATCTGGTGACTACACTTTGACAACGGGCGCTTTGTGATAGATAGTACGTCAACTCTGTCCATTCTGAATTCACTTTAGTTATGGAGAGCTACGCGCTGGTTTTAGAGGCGAGCAAAATTCCCCGCGAGATATGCTTCTGTATCTGCATGCATATTCATTGGCTACCCGTCAAGTGTCCATATACTAGTTACATGAACATTAATTTCCAAAATTAGGAAATTAGATAAGGCCTCTCATTGGAAAAGTGTAGGAAGAAAATGTCTTTCCACTCACGCACATTTTACAGAAACACAAAAAAAATGCTCTTTTCCCTTTTTAGCTACATGAACTTTTAAAGTCTTTTTTTTCTTTTTTTTTCTTTTTTTATTGGAGGTTTAACGACCACCGTGAGCAACTCAATGGGCTATAAGCAGTCGCCCGTCCCTAATTTAGGGTCACTGGTTCCAGGAAGGGAGAGAACCAGTGCCGTAAAACAAACACAACATCCATGCCTCACCGGGATTCGAACCCGGACCCCGTTAGGACGAATGATCAGAGGCCATCGCTTAGACCACTGCGCCACCGGGGCGGCAAAGTCCTCTTTTGAGAACAATATGATATTGCATTATGTCTTCAATTTTTTCTGTTTTTGATTAAACTGTAAAAACTTTCTGAAATTCACAAGCCTTTTCTGTGATTCCCTGAATGTGTTTTAATGATTTAAATGACCTGGTGGTACAAAGGCATCATCGTCATCATCATTGACAACCATTATCAATCCACAGCTGGACGAAGGTCTCCCCAAGCTTCTTCCACAACGGTCTATCTTGTGCCAGTCTCCTCCAAATTACTCCCGCATACTTTCGAATTCCATGCACCTATCTCACATGTGGTTTTCTTCTGGGTCTTTTCCTGTCCTTTGGAATCAAGTCTAAAATTTCGGCTGTTCATCGATGGTCTGTCCTTCTGGCAATATGTCCAGCCCATTGCCATTTCAGGGATTTTGCTCTGATTATGATGTCTTCCACTCTTGTCATTTTTCTGATCCACGAGTTTCTCTTCTTATCTCTCCTGGTTACACCAAGCATGCACCTCTCCATGCTGCTTTGAGATGTCTGCAGCCTTTGTATGTCTCTTTTAGTTAAGGTCCACGTCTCTGCACCAAACGTAAGCACTGGAAAGATGAATTGATCAAACACTTTTCTTTTAAGGCATAATGGCATATTGCTCTTGAAAATTATACTGTTTCTTCCAAAAAGCTCTCCAGGCAAGTTTTATACGCCGATTAATTTCTTCATCAATGAGATCCTCACTTGATATCTGCTGTTCAAGATAAATGTAGGTATCAGTTATTTCAAGCTTTTCCCCATCAATCAATAAATCTTCATTTCTTGTAAAAGCATTGTGCATCACTTTTGTCTTCTGAAAGTTCACTTTTAATCCCACTTCTTTACTCTTGTCAGCAAGTTCCTGGGTCATACTCTGCAGCTCTGATGGGGTAGTTGCAAAAATGACTACGTAATGAGCAAAACGAAGGTGAGTTAGAAAATATCCATTAATCTTTATCCCTTTGATTTCCCAGTTCAGTGATTGAAAGACCATTTCCAATGTAGCATTAAAGAATTTGGGAGATATAGTGTCACCTTGCCTCACTCCCTTTCCAATTTTTATGGGTGCTGTATTCTCAAATAGCCGAATATTTGCACTCGCATTTTCATAGATGTTATTAATAATATTAATGTATGCATCTTCAATACCGCAGGATTTCAAAGCCATTGTAACTGCTGATGGTTTCACTGAATCAAAGGCCTTTTCATAATCGTACAAAGGCATACAATCAGATAAAAACAGGAAACAGAAGTTACACTGCAGCAAGCACAAATCATACATTGTTGACAGAATGCCAAATGATCAATTTACACAGGGTTGATTATGTAACAAACTTTGAACAAGTATACTTCAAACATGGATTTGACAGTAAGTTAAATGACCAATGAACACAGATAACCAGTGTTTGGCAAGCAACATATTGAGAGCCAGTACCGAAAGACAAACACAAACATCCATGTCTTACCGGGAATCGAACCCAGACCCAACTAGGGCGAATGATTATAAGCCAGCGCCTTAGTCCCCTGTGCCATTGGGGCTTCCCTGAATTAACGCAGCATATTTCTGGTACAACCTCTTTCGTGAAATAACGGGGAAAATCCGCAATTTCACGGATTTTTCACACGCCCGTAAAATTCTGTATTTTCAGAAACATTTTCACAATTTCTTTCGTAATATAATGTACAAATTAAGTTCTAATTTTTACCGTATCTTGTGACCGAACATATACCCTAATAGGAACGATTCGCGAGGATATACTTGAGCTCCGATTACTTTAGACATGTTTGGCACATGTTGTGACACCAGCAAATTATCCTGGAAAGTCAGTGACCCGGCCCATAATTTGGACACCATGTCACATGCTATACCTCCGAGCAGTATCCGTGAACAAATTCAGTTTGCTTCCCAGCAAAAACAGAAGTGCTGGGAAACTGCTGGCCACCAGCTGGCAGTGCTGGGTCACTGCTGGCTGAAATCTGCCGCTCACGGCCCGGTAGTGGTCCGTCGGTGTCAACGCTATCAGTTGGCAAGCCATTGAAGGCCCTTCAGTATCGCCGTGAATTCTGGGCCTGCAAGCAAGTGCCACTAGTGGCCCGTTGCTGGCAACCAATGCAACCCCAACAGCAGGTGGAAGCAACGGGACTGCGCATGCGCAGAAGCAACACTTGCCGTGTCTCTCATGGTACCAGTTAGTTGAAGACGACGCTATCGCAATCGTGTTATTTTTAGTGGATGTTAACAAAAAAATCCATATGTAGAGAGGCGAATTAATTCCTGTATGAAATTCTACGTCAACGAAGATATCAGATTAAGCCGGAAAATACTAGATTACAGCCATGAAATACACCCACTCCATTCCCACGAATAACAATTCATGGAATGGAGTGGGTGAATAACAAGAACAAATTTGAAACCGCTTGAAACAAATGTCCTGGAAAACCATTAAAACAACGTTTGTTGGAAAAAAAAATAATTATACGCGTGCAAAATTTATTAATTATTTGAAAGAAAAAAAGCAACGCATCCATGGGTTGAATACACAAGACTGGGAAGAATTCGCTTCTAAAAATAACGAGAAGTAAAATAAAATATCTTTACTCTTTAAAACAAATGTAGCTTCGGACAAGGGAAAGGAAAGACACAACGTTAAAAATGTAACGGAATGTGACATAAACCCGGGCAAATATTATATTTATTCAACAATCTCTTTTCAAGACGACAAGGACAGTACAAAACTTTGGAAAGCGACTCTAAGTATGTACACTCCTTGAAAATGAGTGAAGTTCGCTTAAGGTAAAAAAAAAACTTTCGTTACGTTGAAAAAATAAATTTATGAATTATATGAAACTGACTTTTATGAAAAATACCTCGCAATATTTTAAAATGAAAGAGGGAAGCATTCGGTTACACATTATGTACAAAACAGACAGTTCAAGCAGACGCTCGAGCGTGGCAAATTAGTCCGGTCGGTAGAGAGCTCAGCTGCCACGCGAACGGCCCTGGTTTAAATCCACTCAGATGCAAGCGGGCGATTTTTCGGTCTGTTGAGAAAATTTCCCCAGTGCAGTGCGATAATATACAAGTTTCGTAAAGGTAGAAAAAAATTGTAGCTTTGGGAAACTACGGTTACCCTTGATTTGTTTTTATTATTATTATGGCTACTACTGGGAAATTGGCGGACAAGATTCGGCAAGCCAATAGTTACGTCACGTGGTTGCTGGTTGCCACTACCGGCAAATTAGCGGACCACATTAGGCTAGCCCATCATTTCTGGTACGTGCTTGCAGGGCCACTGAAGAGCCACTTGGCAGATATTGCCTGTGATGGACAACTAATGGCCCTGTTGTGGCATATGACAACTGATGGGGTGCCAACTGTTGGCCTGAACTGTTGGCCTCCCGGACATTTTATTGACGGTTCGACAGCGGCAACATAGTGCTGGGCCAGCAAGACTGTTTTTGCTGGGTGTTCTTGAAAATTCTGTTGATTGTCCATCTATTATGAAGAATATTTCTTCCTTCGTTGATTTACGTGTAGTACTGGTGACCTTTGACCTATATCCGTCCTGATGGAAATTGGGTCAAAGCTCTATGAGGAAGCAGGGATGCTTCGACTAGCAAAATTCTGTGGACTTTCAGATTCCTATGTCTCAGTTGCTTGGAACTTCACTGTCCTGGGTGGTGTAATGGTTAGCATATCTGACCGGTAATCAGGAGATGCGAGGTTCGATTCCCGCTCCAGGACGATTAAATTTTCAAGTTTTCTGAGAAGTGTTACATGGATGACCCGTAAGTAGTACACTGCCGGACAATTCCTAAGGACGGATGACAATAGCAACGATAACAACCATAAAATGGAAGGCAGGAAAATGTGGAAATTAGCATAAGGGCGGGATACAGTTAGACGTGTTGTGCATATGCAAATTTTGGATTGCCGAACTTGTTCGTTACGTCATAGCACTGATAAGAGATATAAAGGATTTGACGCGTATTGACCGTTGTTGTTCAAACGCAAAGTTGAAAGGGAAAGAATCAATTGACGAACTTGAAATTTTCAGTACGTCTTCCCGACATCACCTAGATGATTTTACGCGTGGCCGTATTATTGGCAAGATTGAAGAAGGGCGAAAAATAACAGATGTTGCCAGGGAGTTCGACGTCAGCCACAGTGTTGTTTCAAGGCTTTCGAAATCATTTTAAACATATGGAGAGTGTAGCAAACGTCACGGGGGAGGTCGTGTTCGCAGTACGACACCTGCAGAAGATCGGTACATAGTGCTATCAACAAAAAGACACCGGCGCAGCACAGCTAGTGAGGTAGCAAATCAGTTTATTGCTGCTACTGGCAAGCGGATCTCCCGAAAAACTGTCGCCAGACGTTAGCATGAAGGAGGACTATACGCCTGCTGTCCTGTTGTGTGCATCCCATTGTCCAGACGTCACCGTACCACCCGTTTGCAATGGTGCCATCAACATCGCAATTGGACTGATAACGACTGGTCTGCTGTCTTCTTCTCAGGAGAGAGTAGATACAGTCTATCGGCTGATTGTCGACCACAACTGATCTGGCGTGATAGTGGTACTGCATATTGTCCAGCAAACATACAGGAAAGAGACCGATATCCGACATGTAGTGTCATGGTATGGGCTGGCATCATGATCAATGGCCGTACGTCATTCTATGTGCTTCCAATTGGGACTATGACTGGCCAACGATACATTAATGATGTTCTGCTACCTCATGTTGGCATGTCCCGTGGGGCTGTGGGTGATAGATTCATTTTCATGGACGACAACGCAACATGTCATCGAACAGTCGCTGTCCAGGAGTGTCTTGAGAGAGAGGATATTTAACGCCTCGTAGGGCCAGCACGTTCTCCAGATCTGAATCCCATTGAAAATGTGTGGGATGCTTTGGGGAGGAGTCTTGCTGGTCGCCAATGCCCTCCAATAAACAAGGACACCCTCATCCGTGCACTGACAGAGGAATGGGATAAATTACTCCAACAGATGCTTGATAATATTGTGCAAAGCATGACACGACGTGTGGAATCTTGCATCGCCCTCCATGGTGGCCATATCTCGTATTGATATCTTACGCCGGAACGCCTGCGGACGTTAATTGCATTTTTTTCACGTTTACGTATTCTGCACAAAATGGCCTGTTTGTCCCTTGAACACGTTCTAAAGTCTTCTGGATTTCAGAGCACAATAAATTGTCTTTCTTGTAATGTCCTGGCATTCTGACATTATTTTATTTCACTTGGCATCCAAACACACTTACTTTTTTATGCGCTATATAGCCGTTTATATTCCGTGCTTAGCAATTGTCCAGCAGTGTACAAGCAAATTCAGGTTGCTTTGCTTAAATATTCTGTGAACTTTCCATGTACTATGAAGAATATTTCTTCCTTTATGGACTGACCTGTATGCGTCTATATCACGCCGGGTAGCCGCTTGCATCTGAACCAGAAATGGAGCCGCCCCGGTGGCGCGGTGGTCTAAGCGATGGCCTCTGATCATTCGTCCGAACGGGGTCCGGGTTCGAATCCCGGTGAGGCATGGGTGTTGTGTTTGTCTTACGGCACTGGCTCTCTCTCCCATCCCTGGAACCAGTGACCGTAAATTAAGGACGGGCGACTGCTTATAGCCCATTGAGTTGTTCACGGTGGTGGTTAAACCTCCAATCAAAAAAAAAAAAAAAAAAAAAAAGGAACCAGAAATGGCGCAACAACATACTTCCTTGTTCTTACCATGTAGCAGTTTTACTCTAAAAATGGTCCAACTGCTGAGGAATTGCAATCATTTCCTTTCCTATACACAACTCATACCAATTTTCAACTTAATCTGATGATTTATTGTGGATGCTTCGGGGTTTTTTTTTAAAGGTGTATAGTATTGGCATATTTTATCGTAAAATTCATTTACGGGTGGCTAAAATCGTGCCGCCATCCTTCTGCTCCGGAGCCGAATGATTTCCCACTAACGCTACATCAACAAAGTTTGTCAATGCAACTTTGCCGCCTTGTCATGTGCATCACATCTGAGATAAGTACATCACATTCATGCCCTCCTCTTAAGAAAGGGCCGGGACGGGATTGTTGTAGGTTTCCGGGTCAGCCGGCACACCAGGTCACTGCAGAAGAAGGAAATCTGATTAATTCTAGATGATGTGTGGAATTAATATCAGACATTTTTTTAAAGCACGCAACGGCCAGGAGACTCTGTACCGTAGCCAAATGCTTTTCCAATTGAGCTACACCGAAGATGTTTGTCGCTGCAACTTTGCCGTCTTCACATGTGCGTCACTTCTGAGGTAGATACGTGAGAATATGAATTATTTTTTTTTTTTTGCATTTTGTACGATGCGAGAGGGTTAGCGCTCAAAAATATGCTCTAGAAATCGATTTGCTTTTTGCTAGGTCATGCAATCCCCCCTTTTTCATCAAACTTATGTTTAACAGTTCTGGCACCCTTTTCTCCAGAAAGAAAGAAGGGGGAAGGCGTTCATAACAATTTTTTCTTTCGATGTGTTTTTCGATATATCGCTAAAGAGAACTGGCTGTATTTTTTTATGAATTTTAATTTCAAATTGGAAAGTTAACAACATAAACCGGCTATATACCTACAGGGGGTGGACAGCAAGACTGAAACACATGGGTTTAACCCTTTAACGACCGTAACGAAAACACCATACCTGCCCGAAACTCCTGTCTACATTAAGTCAGATTTCCTACCCTTACCTATTCTTTAAATTTGCACGACATATGAAAGATCAGCAGGAGTTACCATTTTTGTTACTAAAAAAAGAAATGGAATAAGAGAAAGTTTCGGTTGTTATGGTATTTAAAGTGATACTAGATTTTAAAGTAATGGTTTTTAAAGGGTTAATACCCAACAATTTATTAATATCGTGTAAATCCTCCTTCGGAGGCCAATACAGGTGCAATTTCTCGTGGGAGGGACCAAAACATGTCCTGTACAGTGACCAGAGGGATTTGAAGCCATTCCTCTCGAAGAAAAGTTGCTGGTTCACGACGCGATGCTAATGGAGAAAAATATGCCATGACTCGCTCCTCCAGAACACTCTAGAGTGGTTCAATAATGTACAAATTGGGTGACTGTGTAGGCCATGACAGATGTTCAACCTAACTTTCATGCTCAGTAAACCAGTCTTCCACCAGTTTGACTCTGTGTACCGGTGAGTTATTAATCTGATACACGGCACCACCGTCAGTGTAAAATATTTAATCCATTGGGTACACCTGGTTCTCCAGAATTGCCCGACAGTCCTTGGTAGAGATGTGCCCATCAAGAACAATCAGCAGGCCAACAGACTACCACGATATTGTGGCCCAAACCATCACCTATTCACTTCCGTGCCTCACCATGGGCAATAAACAGTCCGGGTGGTAAGCATGTGAGGGATGTCTGCACACGTAAACTCACCCGGTTGTTAGAAAGACAGTGAAGGATGATTCAACGGTGAATAGACATTTCACATTGTCCAACGTCCAGGATTTGCCTTTTTAGCACCATTGCATTCGACGTTTGGCATTCGCAAAGGTGATCCAGGGTTTGGCGAGATCAGCATGACCGTGAATGTTGACCTGGTGAAGCTCCCGAGAACAGTTTTGATGGAAACAGGTGAGTCTCGGTGCGTATTCAACTCTGCGGTGAGTTGGGCAGCTGTGGTTTCATGCTTTTTGGCTGTCATTCATGCTAGCACTTGGACCTCCCTGTCGGACCGTTTCCTCTTACCTCGGCAGTTACTCCAATTGGATGTGGTTCTTCCTTCTTGCTGGTGTGTCCGTATGACCCTGGATAGCATGACTCGCGACACACCATGACTAGACTTGCTGTCTTGGACACAGTTGCACCGGCGAGATGCGCACCAACAATATGTTCACTTTGGAACTCGGATATGTCCCCCATTATGTTGTGTACTTAGATCGCACGTTTTGACGTCAAGCTGGGCTACGTTTCTGCTAATGGAACCTTCACACTCCGCTCGCGTTGATTGACTGCAAAATATATGCAGACTGGCCACCAAGTAGCGCGTACATGACACGTGGGGTGCTATTGTGCAGGTTTTTCAGTTCCTTTGATTGACTGCAAAATATATGCAGGCTGGCCACCAGCTAGCGCGTACATGACACGTGGGGTGCTATTGAGCAGGTGTTCCAGTTCCGTTGATTGACTGCAAAATATATGCAGGCTGGCCACCAGGTAGCGTGTACATGACACGTAGGGTGCTATTGTGCAGATGTTTCAGTTCCTTTGATTGACTGCAAAATATATGCAGGCTGGCCACCAGCTAGCGCGTACATGACACGTGGGGTGCTATTGAGCAGGTGTTCCAGTTCCGTTGATTGACTGCAAAATATATGCAGGCTGGCCACCAGGTGGCGCGTACATGACACGTGGGGTGCTATTGAGCAGGTGTTCCAGTTCCGTTGATTGACTGCAAAATATATGCAGGCTGGCCACCAGCTAGCGCGTACATGACACATGGGGTGCTATTGAGCAGGTGTTCCAGTTCCGTTGATTGACTGCAAAATATATGCAGGCTGGCCACCAGCTAGCGCGTACATGACACGTGGGGTGCTATTGAGCAAGTGTTTCAGTTCCGTTGATTGACTGCAAAATATATGCAGGCTGGCCACCAGGTAGCGCGTACATGACACGTAGGTGCTATTGTGCAGGTGTTTCAGTTCCGTTGACCAACCCCTGTAGGTATACACAAAAGGGTTTTGTTTAAATCGGTTTGAAATAAAAGCAACATTAATCTTTTTAACATCATTTCTGCATTACCCTCAGCTCCATATTTTCTTATATACGACGTACATTTGATGTTCGGGAATGAATGCGATTTATTTTTCATAAACGTACAAGTACATTCCTTCTAGCATACATTAGTTCTCCTAAACTGTGGAAACTAATCTTTAATTTTCTTAAGGAGAAGTTAGTAAGTCGTGTTTGAAGAAACATATCTTCAAACCATTCCCAAAACTTTTACAATTAAAATCAAAAGGCAATCCTGGATGGCTAATTTGAATTATCGGAGAGAAATGTTTGTTAAAAATTGGATCATTCTTCTGGAAGATTAAATAACGTTCAATTTTAATAATTAAACAAGTCTTGCGAGAAGCATAAATTAAAGTCGCCTTGAAAGTTAAAATTAATCATCAGCACGTTCATAACGTATCTTTCAAAAAGAGTCGACATTGTTAGGGTAATGAGCCAGTGATTTAAATTTTTTTAAATCAATGGAAAAAGAAACCATCTTCAAATTAAAATCGAACAGAAGGCATGTATCCCACGTATATAATGAGCAATCCTTTTGCCGAGAAATTATATATATTTATATATGCTCCTGTTCTATATTTTTTAATTCTTTGCGTCCGTTCATGCGGTGTCACGTTTGTGTTTTTTTCTTTTTCTGTCTTCTTCTTTCCATCATGTACTGTGTATTTTGATTTCTTGACAAGTTTCTTGATTAAGTCTGATTTTCTCACTAACTAATCCTTCTTTTCTCTGTTTCGTACTCCAGATACAGCTAAACTTTTCCCTTTCTATCTCTGTATCGTTGTCTCATTCTCCACTCTCCGTTCACATCTCTCTTATTTTCAATTTTCTCATACTAACTTTTATCCTCTTTTGTCCTTCCAGGCTGCATTCCCTCTAATTTTCTCTCCCTTTGTTTATCTCGTACTAAGAGAGTGTATGTATGTGTTCTCTAATTTTGTGTCATTGTCTCTAGATATCATTCCTACCTCGTTTTGCTTCTAAGAATTTTTTTTTCGTTAGTTCTTAGACCTGTTCACCTTGGTATAGGAATTATATCTTTTAGTAATAACAAAACGTATTTGTCTTGTGTTTCTTTTCCTTCTTTTTCTCTAAACCTTATTGTCCGTCTATTCACAAACAGGATACTTGTACCTCTATCCTCCCGCGCTAACTTTTCCAGACTAACCCTCTCCCCGTCTGTCTCTGCTTTCCTAACAGTCTTTAGCTTCATATTTTTTTCATTCCCAATTGCCTTTTTTCCACTTGATAGCTCAATGCCTATCTATCTTCCATTCTACTTGTTTTTGTTTCTATCTTAGTCCTCTCTTTCATTTTTTGATTGGAGGTTTAACGACCACCGCGAGCAACTCAATGGGCTATAAGCAGTCGCCCGTCCCTAATTTAGGGTCACTGGTTCCAGGGAAGGGAGAGAGCCAGTGCCGTAAGACAAACACAACATCCATGCCTCACCGGGATTCGAACCCGGACCCCTTTCGGACGAATGATCAGAGGCCATCACTTAGACCACTGCGCCACCGGGGCTGATAGTCGTCTCTTTCCCCATCTTTACATCCTCCCAGACAGTCTGTTATTGTCTTTTATCTTTTACTCTTCCTCCCATTTTATGTCTATCGTTCTTTCACCTGCTCTAGTTTTCTCGTCATCTTCCTTTCTGTCTTTGCCCCATTCCCTCTCTCTCTATGATATTATTTCTCTCTCGCTAAGCGTCTTCCTGTGTTACCTATTTTCATAGGTTTTATCCGTTTTACATCTCTTTCCCAGTCTTGTCTTTCTTTCAGGCTCTTTATAAATTTTTATCCGCTTCTTTATCTATTTTCCACTTCTTTGTCTTTCTCTCCCTTTCTTTCACCATCTATCTCCTCATCTTCCTTGTTTAATACTTTCACAATTAGCCGTACTTTTCGCACTTTACCTATGTGCGTCAGTCATCAGTCATCTGTCCCCTTCTTTTCTGTCTCAAATTTCTCCCTCACTCAGAGCGTCAGTCATTAGTCATCTGTCCCCTTCTTTTCTGTCTCAAGTTTCTCTCTCACCCAGAGCGTCAGTCATCAGTCATCTGCCCCCTTCTTTTCTGTCTCAAGTTTCTCTCTCACCCAGAGCGTCAGTCATCAGTCATCTGCCCCTTTCTTTTCTGTCTCAAGTTTCTCTCTCACCCAGAGCGTCAGTCATCAGTCCCCTTCTTTTCTGTCTCAAGTTTCTCTCTCACCCAGAGCGTCAGAGAGTGCCTTTCTTAGTCTCTTAACCATCTCTCTCTCTCTCTCTCTCTCTCTCTCTCTCTCTCTCTCACTTTCTTAACTTAGCTTACTGCTACCTACTCTCCTCTCTCTCTCTCTCCCTCTCTCTGTCTCTCTCTCTTTTCTCTCTCTGTCTCATTCTCTCTCTCTCCCTCTCTCTTTCTCTCTCTCTCTTGCCTACCATACTGTATTTTTTTCTACGAGTAGGCTACATTCTCTACAGCATACTGTAGAGAATGTAGTCTACTCGTAGAAAACTACGGTATGGTAGGCAAGAGAGAGAAGGGGAGGAGAGATGGAGAGAGAGAACCGGGTCGGCAACATATGGCTCTTTGGGAATCCAAATATGGCTCTCTCTCTCTCTCTTTCTCTCTTGCCTACCATACTGTAGTATTTTCTACGAGTATACTACATTCTGTACAGTATACCGTAGACTTTCTAGACCCGGGTCGGCAACTTACGGCTGCGCGAGCCAGATATGGTTCTTTTGATACATGAAGGAATGGAAAAATTTGCAAAGTTTCAGTTTCTACTTCGACGTAATTGTACTTCAACGAAAAATCCCATTTACTCTCCAACGTTCGAGTAAGGAATCTAAAAATATTAAACCCCTGACGATGACCGAAACCTTATTTTTCAATGTTTGCGTATTTGTGAGTGATTGCGGGCAGCACAGCCGCGATTCATCATTCAAGCTCGTTCCCTGTTTCACTCCGGTGCGGACGCCTCTGCACCCGTTAACCACTGCGCAACTCAATTCTCTGATTTGGAACGCAATTTGGAAGAACATGGTCAAGAACGCAGTAAATTAATTTCAGATCACAGGTGGACAGAACTTGAAACGTTACTCCTGTCGACAAAAAAGTTTTTCGAGGCATGGAACAGTCTTCCTGAGTCATATTCTCTTTGACGAAGTACGCACATAGTATATTGACTACATTTGGCTCAACTTATTACTGTGAGCGAACTTCTTCCAGCAGAAATTTGATAAAAAGCAAATTGAGAAGTTCATTCACAGATGAGTTTCCAGGCTTGTCTGAAGACGAAAATAACGTTGTGCTAACCGGACGTTGAAAATCTAGTAAAGGAGATGCGAGGACAGATTAGCAGTTGTCACTAAAACAAAATTGTAACAATTTTATTTTTCACTTCGAATATGTTTGTGACGAACGAGCTGACAAACCGGCGCCGGAGAAAAACCGAACTCTGAATAATTTTTTTCACTTTTTTTTTTTGCTTGCTCTGAGTTTTTTCCTTTTAAAAGACAGCTAGCATCAGTACTGTGTTACCTACTGTATTACTGTAGTATCTTGTCTGTTTCATCCTGCTTTAAAGTGGAGATTTTATGAAACTTCGATTCCGCTATGTATTTAAATTCGAAGCGGAATAATATTAAATATGTATAATCAACATCTATATTAAATATTGTGCATACATTTTCGCAAATTTTGCCTGTGTCTACCGGTTACGGCAGTGGACACCACAGTTCACATTGCCCCCATTCATGGCTCTCCTAAAAGTAAAGAATGTGTATTTTACGACTTTTTGGCGCTTCTTAACTGCCGAGTTGCAGACCCCTGGTCTAGATTGTGTTTCTCTACCTCCTAGTACAGACTCTCTCTCTCTCTCTCTTTCTCTCTATTTCTCTTAGCGTACTGCAGACTTTGCTTTTCAGCGTACAGAAGATTTTTTCTTAGCCTACTGAAGAGCTTATTTTCATTCCGCACAGTAAGCTCTCTGTCTTCCTCTTAGCCTACGGTAGTGTCTTTAACGATGACGATGATGATGACGATATAATCGAATTATAGTTATCATCATTCAAGATACTACACTGTATATACTGTGTGCTGCAGTATCTTGAATGATGATGATGGTATATTCGATGATGATATATTCAATAATGATGATGATATATTCAACAATGATGATGATATATTCGAATTATAGTTATTTTAATTCAAGATACTACAGTGTACATACTGTATTACTGTAGTATCTTGAATGATGATGATAATATATTCAATGATGATGATGATGATGATGATGCTATATCCAATGATGATGATGATGATACATTGGAAGTATCGTTATCATCATTCACGATACTACAGTGTGCATACTGTATTACTGTGGTATCTTGAATGATGATGATGTTGATATATCTGAAATTACAGTTCAAAGCAGATTTGTCCGGGTCAGGTCTCGGTCGATTCAAATTACGTGACGGCCGGGTCGGGTCCGGGTCAGAAATTTTTGACCCGTTTCCAACTCTGCTATGCTTCCGAAATTTCGTGAAACACTATTACTGGCCGTTTCCCTGCATTGTCCAATCATAACGTTCTGTTTGGGAATTGACTTCTTGCTCTGCAAATGGTTTTACAGCATTGTTTGGAATTCTTAGGATTCATTCCCCATTTTCAGATGGCAATGAAACGAACAAGGACTCGCACATAAGAGGAAGGTGCAATGATGGAAATGCACGCGTGCAGAGGGAGCTGCTAATGAAGAGGTTTCGAGGTGTACTCTAATTTAACCACCCCTTCTGAATTCCTGTATTTTTATCTTTATTTGATTTCCTCTTGCTAAAATTTCTAAACCTAAAGCTACAGATTCCTGCTTACCGAATTCGAGTTTGGCAGCATTACCTCAAAATACAGCCTTCGATCATGTTAAATGAAAATTGCCTCAAGATCTTTTTACACACCTCTAATTTCTTGAATTTAACTACGTAGATCGCACTTTGGGTTATTGTACGCTTCATATACACTATATTGACAAAGGTCACCGGGCACCCCCTCGAAAGCAAATGAACGTATCCTCTGCGTTGTTTAGATGCGCGGTACAGTTGCAAATGGTATAAAAACAAGCGTGCAGCTGACCAAAAACGTACCGGCGGGACAGAACTGACTTTGAGAAACGAAAGATTGTTGGGTGCTATATCAGTGGATTGTCCATAAGAAAAACGGAGAGGCGTTTCAACATACCCAAGTCAACTGTTTTGGATGTACTAAATAAATGGAAGACACATGGCGTGCCCGAAGCAGCAAAACGTACCAGCAGACCAAAGAAAATCAGTGATAGAGGACGTCGACGCCTCAGGAGAGTCGTTACAGCTAATTGACGGAGTACTGCACAAGACCTCTGTGTACAGGTGAGGAAAAATGCTGAAACCTCAGTATGTACACGTACCATTCGAAGAGAACTTCATTCCATGGATTACCGTGTTCGTGCGGCTGCTCATAAGCCTTCCATCTCCACTGATAATGCTACTCGCCGTTTAGCATGGTGTAAATAATATTTATCGTGGACCATAGATAAAGGAAACGGGTCCTATGGACTGATGAATCCAAACACACGATCCATCAGTCTAATGGCCGTGTGTAGGTATAGTGGCAGCCGGGGGAACGATATTTACCACAGTGTACCATTCCTATGGTCAAGTTTGGAGCTGGCAGTGTGTGGCGGCGTTTTTCGTGGTATGCTCCTGGTGTATTGGCTATCGTTGACAAACCTGTTTACCAGCATATTTACCTCGATGGACAATTATACTCTACCTACTCTGTGACAATACTATGGAACCGAGTCTTGTTTGTACCAGCAGGATAATGCAACGAGTCATAAAGCAAAGACTGTTACGGCGTGGTTTGACGATAATTACCTATCTCGTGTGGACTTCCAAGCACAGAGCCCCGATCTTAATCCCATAAAGCACCTTTGTGATGACTTAAAGCGCCCCATAAGAAGTTTGGAACCAAAGCCTACTACTAAGCAACAGTTAACGGCAGCATTATGTACTGAATGGAAGCGCATACCTATCGCTGTGTTCCAAAACCTTGTCGAAAGCATGTCTCGAAGGGTCAATGCATGCATTAAGGCCAAACGTGGACCGACACCGTACTAATGTATGTCAGTAAATGCTATGTTGTGTTTCTCTTTTAGGTGTGCGGTGACTTTTGTCAATATATTGTATATGGTTATCGAAATCATCACAAATCCAACCCATGTCGAATAGCTGGGGCCAAACATTCCTAATTCTACGCTTTCCTCGAGGATCTTTATGCAAAAGCCCAAGCTGTTGTTGGGAAAAGTGTAAATGAAGATTCATCGGAACATATCACATGCAACCAGTCGTAAGCTGTGCTGGATATACTGTCATGACACTATCTTTCTTCGCATTGTAGCATTGGTGTCCGTGATTAAAGGTTTAGCAGTTGCAACTCTACCATCGATGTTGGCTTTGTAAAGTTATCAGCGGACAGTTTTTCTTGAAACAAAGTCTTCCAGGTGGATATTGATTTTTGCAGTCACTTTTACTGCAGTAGTTCTGTGTTGTTTGGACACAATACTTGTTAGTTCCCTGCGGACTATTTTTTGTGGAAACAGGGTCTTCCAGGTTGATATTAAGTTCTGCTGTCCCTTTTGCTGCAGTAGTTCTGTGGTATTTGGACACAAACCTTGTTAGTTCTCTGCGGATTATTTTTGTGGAAACAGGGTCTTCCATGTGGATATTGCGTTCTGCTGTCACCTTTGATGCAGTAGTTCTGTGTTGTTTGGACATAATACTTGTTAGTTCTCTGCGGACTATTTTTGTGGAAACAGGGTCTCCAAGGTGGATATTGAGTTTTGCAGTCACTTATACTGCAGTAGTTCTGTGTTGTTTGGTAGCAATCGTTTTCAGCGCTCCACGACTCCCCACATTCAATCTCGGTTTTTCTTCCACTACTCGTTTTGGCTAATAATGTCTCCCAGTGATCTGAGTACGCAGTCATAACTGTGGAGACCGTTGCTCTTGAAACACCAACCAATTTGGCTGTTATGGTTTCAGATACTTCTGCTAAGCCGGCTTCCACAATTTGTCCTCTTTGATGTCTGACAGGTCACTCATTTCACCGACTGTTCGTACAAAACTCTGCTAAATACAACTCATACTACACTGGCATACTGTAACGTACCAGGAGATGTGACGTACCTGCCAGAAAGGACGCACACGACATAAAGGCAGATAGGAATCAGAATAAAACGTCCGCATAGCTCAATTGGTAGAGTGACTTATTCCGGAATGAGGGGATCCGGGTTCGAATCCTGGCGTGGACAGAAATGACGGAGAAATTTACTTCGTTATAATACAACCTAGAGAATGTTTCACGAAAAGTGTTCGAAAGGAATAGGAAGGTAACGGTTGATCGCAAAGGTGAATTGAAAAATGCAAAGCTACGCAGCAAACAGAGGACAATTCAGCCATGGAAGTTGCACCTTCGGAATGAATAATCTTCAAAAAATACGGAAAGTAAATATTTATTTAACCCCCACGGAAACCAAAGCCAATTAGCAAGAAGGGCGCCGCGCCGAATCAGGGGGAAAATGTACCCGGACTCTTTAGAGGACTATTTCGCTGAGATGTCCACATTAGTGTGATTCGGTATTTGTCGTTGTATAAAGTGTTCTCATTGTACGAGTGTTGCACGGGAAATAAGGCAAAACTGGGCGCAACTTTTTCATTAACTGTCAGAAGTCGTTCAAATTGTACATGTTCGAAGAGTAACTCTTCCTCTGCAGTAACGCTTCTTGATTGCAGGTAAATAATGGATTCCAAGAAGAAGCAACGTGCCCTCATTGAGTTCTTGACGGAGAAAGGGTGCATGCTCTCCGACATCCACAGAAGGCTACAGAATGTGTACCGAGATGACACCATTGATAAGAGCAATGTACACAGATGAATGAAGAAGGGTGAAGAAGGGGGAAACAACACGGAAGAAAAAGCACGCAGTGGGAGACCATCATGTGCGACCACTGAAAGAAATCTTCGCAATGATCTGGTGACAGGTGAAGAAACGTGGGCGTATCTTTGCGATCCGGAAACGAAGCATCAATGCATGGGAAGGCGTCACATCTCTTCACTGAAGCCTAAAAAGTTCTAAAGCCAGCGATCAGCACAAAAATTCATGTTGACTGTTTTTTGGGATGAAGGGGTGTCATTGTCCTTGATTTTCTGGAACGTGGCCGTACCGTGACTTGCGAGCGGTATATTGAGACACTAAAGAAGCGTGGAGAAGCCGTAAGAAAGAAGTGACCGAACACGAATCTGAAAAGGATCCACATTCACGATGACAATGCGAGACCACACACATCTTTGGCAACAAATCAAGCGAAGAGCAAATTAAGCTGCTCGGTCATCCTCCATCTACCGCACATCCCAGATCTGAAGCCCTCCGACTCTTACCTATTCGGTCCAATGAGGTACAGTCTCCGGAGACAACGATTTGAAGACACAGACAAGGTGTTTGGCTGTGAAGAAGTGGGTACAACAGTCAACACCTGAATTTTTTGAAAGAGGATTCGAGAGTTGGGTTCAACAATCGCGCAAATGCATCACTTTTGATGGAGACTATGTTGAGTAATGCCTTTGCATAGAGTAAGATTTACTCTACCAACATGTGCAATTTGAACGACCTCTTTCAGTTAATAAAAAAAATATACCACTTTTGCATTACTTTCGAAACAACCCACGTACACGTTAGTCCTGTTTGTGACAAAGTAAACGTAACGCATAACATGTGCATTGTCTGTCTCAGAATCCCATCGAATGCCTCTAATGTCTGAACAGACATGTCGGTTGTCCTTTTTTTAATGGATTTGTAGATGTCCCCCATATGTACGTACTATTTGCGGACGTTAACGCTACATGCGCATTGCAGGTAAGCTGGCATTCGTTCAAGATTTCAATTATCGACATTTCAGCGAAATATTCCTTTAAAGCGTCCGGGTAAATTTCTTTCCCCTTCACTCGGCGCGGCGCATTTTATGACTTTGGTTTCCATGAAGGGCTGTATAAATATTTAATTTTCGTATTTTTCGAAAATTATCCATTCCGGGGAGTGCACCTACCATGGCTTAATTAGCCTCTGTTTGCTGCGTATTTTGAATTTTTCACTTTACTGCTACGACCAACCGTTAATTCCCTGTTCCTTTCGGACACTCTTAATGAAACTCCCTGTATTCAAAGAAAAGGTACGCAAAATATAATAATAACGTTTATTTTTCAGTGTTCTACAGGAATGACATTAACAGCTATAATTATGATGTTCACATTATTTTGCTCAATCCCTGTATATCATCTTGCAAGCATAGGTGTCTTTACAAGCACTAATCTGTAATTGTTATGGCATTCCTCTGCAGAAAAAAAGGACTCCTTTTTTATAATGTCAAAAAAATCCTGCTCCTGTGTTATTGTATTCACTTTATTTATTTCTCGATAATGCACGCCTAAGTTCATTACGATGGGACACCTGTTTGGAGGTGCGACTATATTTTTGTCTAACAGTGTACATTCCCCTCCTGTCGGTGGCGTTCCTTCTACGTGACTTGGGACATATATGCTCGTGGGCACTGAAAATTCAAACTTTTCCATAACGGAAACTGCGCCACCTCTCCCCGGAGTAAGTTGCTCTCCCAACTAAGCTACACGGGCAGAATGTACCCCTGAAGACTTGTCGTCTTGACATGTGATTTACGTCTGTAGTACGTCACATCATCTCCCCCTTAATTATTTGGGGGGGGGTCTTGCAAGCGAAGAATGAACTTTCATTAATTCTAGACGATGTGTGGGATAAACGTCACACATTTTTCGAAGAACCCATCGACCAGTACAACCATATTTACGTTCGGGCGCTAATGTGAAAATACAAATTTAACCGGGCCCCCTCACTCCGGATTAAGTTGTTTTCCCAACTAAGCTACACGGACAGAATGTACCGCTGCACAGTTGTCGTCTTGTCACATGATTCTGCTCTGTAATACGTCACAACACAAACACCTTGATGTCAGTCTTGTCCAGGAGTGTAAATAATATCACCCTCCAGTTTTTTTTGTAGAATGTTTTTGAATTCAAAGGACGGGAAATTATTTTTAATGTTCAAAGCGTCGATGTTCGTGAAACTTTATATTCATACGGACACAAAAATGACGTGAAAAGTTTTGTGCTGGCTGAATATTAAATAAAAGTTTTATATTTTTTGTATGTGTTGTGATGTGGCTGCCCAGCAGGACGCACACGACATAAGGGCAGATAGCAGTCAGAACGAACGTCCGCGTAGCTCAATTTGTAGAGCGACTTATTCCGGAATGAGGGGACCCGGGTTCGAGCCCCGGCGTGGACAAAAATGACGGAGAAATTTACTTCGTTATAATGTCAAATCGCGTATGGTGACTTATTAATACTTCTATATAAGGCATTTATGATGTCAAACTTTAACTCCACTGATACGTATCGATGAGTTAAGCCTAAGGACTAAGCCATAGCAAAAGTTTCATCTTGCGCTGTATGTCGTCTTTAAGTTTCACAATTCTGAAGTTACGAAAGGAACAACTTAAACATTGACAAATTTAATTCTTAACACGTCTGTTTTACTATTCCAAATGAATGTCATTAGCTTTCTCAATATTGACTGGAGTCTCATATAAATAACCGTAGTGTTCCTAGAAGTTATTGATTGTCTTATCACGATGATGGTATAGTTCGGCGATAATTCATTAAAGGCAGGCATGTTTGCGCCCCTACATACAATATACTCTGAGCACACTGCTATCATTCTCGCATTCTGTTATATTACATTGCGAAGCTAATTTTGCGATCTTGATTCCCCTAAATTAGTTTACTCTTTAACGTAGCAATATCTCATTTGTTATTTGACCCAAACACCAGTAAGTATTGGCAAAATGCGTTAAACTCGTGGAATGAATTGAGATAGCACTTAAAAGCAGCTTCTCCGCAAAGCGTTTGCAAAACTACACTGGCGGAAAGTGAAAAAGAACACCAAGAAGGAATTGTCGGACGATCATGAAATTTACATATGTTAATGGGATCGAGTTTACGTAGCTGTGATGTTAATTTCGGGAGGTGAGCGCTTACGCCACAGCATGGCATATTATGCAAATTATCGTCGGTGGTATTTAAGGAGTACGGCGAAGTGAATGTAATCAGTCGTCGATGTACGGACACGTGCGAAGACCCTAAAGAAGCTGCAATGCCTGGACATGGAAGACGTGAAAGATTTCAGCAGTTATCGGACTTTGAGCGAGGTCGTCTAGTCGGACTCCGCGAGGCCGGGTGGTCTTATCGTCGTATTGCGGAGCGAATTGGAGGAAGTATCAGTGGTGGGACAATGGTGGCGTAGATGGTCAGAGGAACATTCCCACACGAGAAGACGTGGAACCGGGAGTCACAGACGGACTGATGAGCGGACCGATCGACGCATAAGAAGAGTGGCGTTGTCAAGCAGAATATCCACTGCGACGCAAATCCGAGCTGCCGTTGCACCTGAGGTGACGGTGCGAACAATCCGCAACCGTCTACTGGATGCCAGACTACGTGCACGTGTGCCTCTGGCATGTGTACCTCTGACTGCAGCCCACCGTCAGGAACGGCTGCAGTGGTGTCGCCAACGTCTGCACTGGAGAACGCAATGAAGATCTGTCGTGTTCAGCGATGAAAGCAGATTCTGCTTGGGAGCCACCGATGGCCGTATGCTTGTTCGCAGACGCACAGGGGAGCGTCTCCACACTTCTTGCATCCGCCAGCGACACACAGGGCCTACACCTGGTCCCCTGGTGTGGGGAGCTATCAGCTATCACTCCCGTACGTTACTAGTGTTTGTACCGGGCACGTTAAACAGCACCTCCTACATCAACAACATCATTCAACCCGTTGTGGTGCCATTTGTAAGGTCAGTCCATCGTGGTGTTTTCCAGGAAGATAACGCACGCCCACACACTGCACGTGCAACGCAACATGCACTTCAGGGTGTGAGGCAACTTCCATGGCCTACACGCTCACTGGATTTGTCCCCCATTGAGCACGTGTGGGGTTTTATGCGACAACGACTTATCCGGTCTCCACGGCCAGCCACGACCATCCCGCCGCCCCGGTGGCGAAGTGGTCTAAGGCGTTGGCCTCTGATCATTTGTCCGAAGGGGTCCGGGTTCGAATCCCGGTGAGGCATGGATGTTGTGTTTGTCTTACGGCACTGGCTCTCTCCCTTCCCTGGAACCAGTGACCCTAAATTAGGGACGGGCGACTGCTTATAGCCCATTGAGTTGCTCACGGTGGTCGTTAAACCTCAAAAAAAAAAAAAAAAAAAAAAAAAAAACGACCATCCCCGATTTACGCGTCCAGGTTGAGGATGCTTGGAACTCAATACCCCAAACTTACATCCAACATCTGTATGACAGACTCCATGCTAGAATTGCACAGTGTGACGCAGTTCATGGCGGTTCAACCTCGTACTAACCATGTTACATGGAAATGTTATTTTTCAGTTTACCAGCAAATACAGCTGTATTTTGCCACAATGTTTTGATCACGTTATCCTCTGTATTCCGTTATTATGATGTATAAATTTCGTTAGTATCAGAGGTCTCCTTCTTGGCGTTATTTTTTCACTTTCCGCCAGTGTATATTTCACGTGAAATTAAGGGGGGATTCTCATTTTTTGCGCTAAATTTACCGCTTTTTTAAGTGTTTATTGATGGAACTCTGCAATCAATTGCTTCTACAATAGGTACACCTATTTATTATCGTTTCAGGTATTTACTAAACAGTTTTTAATAAGTTTTATGAAAAATCACGCCCGCAAATCCTCCTTGACTATGACACTTCGCGAAGATCCGCGGTCGCTGGTTAGTATGATTTCTCCACTCCAGGTGATCTCAAACAAAAACCTCGAACGGCGTTTTACTCTATACACAAGTAGTTATCATTTGATGAACCAGAAGAAAAATATATAAATATTTGAGGAAATAGTGACTTGTCAAACTTAAATTATCAATTTAGCTAAAAAAAAAAAACGTTTTTTGCTATTAAAAAAATATACATAACGTATTGTGGTTTTGGTTCATCAACGATAAAAGGATGTTCGCTGAACATGCAGTTTTACATCTGAAGTCGATCGGTCCAATTGTTTACTCTATGAGATCAAAAGTACTAAAGTCATGAGGAACAGCCACAGAGCATGACACCTTCTCCACCAAATTTCGCAATTGGCATGACACAGTCGGACAGGTATCATTCAACTTGACATCATCCGCATATCCACAAACTCGTTGCAAAAAGAATAGAATTAATATCAAGGTGGGTCCATCCTTTGCTGCGATCACAGCCTCCACTCTTCTGGTAAGGCATTCCACAAGATTTTGGTTCGTCGCTGCGGGAATTGCTTCTATTCTGCCACAGCAGCATTATTCGTGTTGGTCACAGATGTCGGGCGTTTCGGCCTGACTCCTAGCCGGAGTCACATTTCATCCAGAGTGTGTTCCGTGGGGTTGAAATCGGGGATCTGTGCAGGCTAATAAAGTTCTACCGCACCCATATCATCAAATCATCCCTCCTCGCACCTCGCGTTGTGGACTGGAGCCCTGTTGGTAAAGAGAATCTCCTTAAAGTTGGGAGCACGGAATTGTCGAGAGTGTCATTATTAGCCTTAGTGTTACGATTCACGGGCATTGGAACGTGGGGGCCAATCTCAAGCCCAGAGCATGAAGCCTTCTCCATCAAACTTCGCAATTGGCATGACACAGTCGGACAGGTATCAACCAGACTCGTTCATGAGACTTCCAGACGGCAAAACATGATTAATCACCCCCAGAGAAAGTGTTTCTACTGCTGCAGAGTTCCCCGGTGCAGAACTTGATACCACTCAAAACGATGTTTACGTTGATCTTGCTGATTTCAGGCTTGCGTACGGCTCTTGGCCATGGAAATCAAATTTCTTCAGCTCTTGACAAACCACTGTTGTCCTGTAGTTACTTTAAGGAGCATTTTGGAACTCGGTGATGAGTGTTGCAATCGAGAAGAGGCGGTTTCGCCGCACAACCCGCTTCCTCTCTGTTGTTTTGCATGGCCGATCAGGTAGGAGTTGCGCTGCTGTTGCTCTTCGGCGTTTCTATTTCAAAATTACATCACTTACAGTTAATACAAGCAGCTGCAGTAGACCAGAAATTTCCCGAACTGATTTGTTTCTGAGATTGACACATAGTAAGTCACTGAGATGTGCCATACAACATGATATAAACAACTGGGATAAAAGGCAGCAAAACAAATTACGAGGGAGTTCCTTACGATGATGTTACACCATCTGTAGAAAAGATTCAAGAAACATTCAACACATTATTAGCACGCCTTTTGTGAAAAAAATTGTGCTTCTATTATCGGTTGGTCGTCCGTCCATCGAGTCAATAACGAAAGCCATTAGCCGATTGAAGATGTGACATCGCGGGTAAATCCGGCAACACATTTACGCCATTGGCTGATGGTCTTAGGGGCGTTTCTCTAGATTGCTTTCACCAGCGGTATTGCACATTGCTAATTTCGCAAATAGCGAAGATTCAATAATTCATACGCTGGTGTTTTTACGCATAAAATTTAAATTTTTTCTTAATAAAATCTTTGAAGTGTCATTTTATTTTTTGTCTTAAATTTTCTTCAAAAAATAAGGGTGTGTTTTGTATTCAGAAAAGCACAGCAATTAGAACGTAACTCTAGACTTGAGTTACCTGATAACTTTCACAGGGCTTCATGAATTACAAAATAATGTTTCCGCAGCTAATAAATTACATCATGTTATCTTTCAATCCTACGTTGTGCGATTGCAGAGTACTACGAGAAAATTTTCACCCACCATTCAGGCTTATCGGTTATTAGCCAGTTTCGCATGAAGAGCTGATAGCACGAAATCTTCAAACTTCAAGCTGGAATTCCTTCAAAGTTTGGACAGCGACCTATAATGAAGTAAATTCCTCCGTCATTTTTGTCCACGCCTGGTATCTAACCCGGGTCCCCTCATTCCGGAATAAGTCGCTCTCCAAACTTAGCTACACAGACGTATGCTCGCGCTGCTGTCTGCCTTTATCTCATGTGCGTCCTGCGGTGAAAAACATTTCAAGCTTAAATTTGAAGACGAAGTGGAATTTAGAGATAAATTTGAAGACGATTTTTACAATTACATCGATATCAGAGAAAAACATCAAACAGAAGTCATCGCTCTTTCCAAGTTTATAAGTGAGTCACGGAAAACTTCTCATCGGCCGCCAACAGAAATCAAACCCAGGGTCTTCCGGTTACGCGCCTGGCATGCTACCACTGCATCATAAGACCCTGGGTTCATATATAAGTGAGTCACGAACCGGAAGATCTTGGGTTCGATTCCCGGTGTAGCGTAACCGGAAGACTCTGGGTTCGATTCCCGGTGGCGGCCGATGAGAATTTTTCCATGACTCACTTACAAACGTGGAAAGAGCGATGACTTCTGTTTGATGTTCCTAGTCCACGTCAATTGTGTGTATTAATCATTCATTCACCTCATAGCTATTTGTTCAGTTTCTGTTTTCCATCTTTGGGGAATCCCCGGCATTGTGCGGAGCTCCAAGAAGCAACCTGCAATGATGTTTGGCAGTTAGTCGTATGTAAGTTTGAAGCATTTGAGGCCTCTGTGGTGCAGTGGTAGCATGTCCGGCGCGTAACCGGAAGATCTGGGTTCGATTTCTGGTGGCGGCCGATGAGAATTTCTCCGTCTCCGTGACTCACTTATAAACGTGGAAAGAGCAATGATTTATGTTTGATGTTCCTAGTATACGTCAATTGTGAGTATTAATTAATCCGAGAGTTGAAAAAGTCCGCCATTTGCATTAAAACAGAGATCAGTTCGTCACTGCATATTGTCAAATGTACGCCTCAGCATGTTCGTATTTATTGCTTCAATTTCCTGTGTGATGTTGTTTTTCAGCTGCCAAATAGTCTTAGGATTATTGCTGTATACAGTACCTTTCAGATGACCCCATAAGCAGTAATCGGGTGCAGTTAAAACTGAAAACCTGGGTGGCCACCTTTGGAGATATCACGATCGCCGAAGAAACTTCGAATCTCGGCCATATTGGCATTGGAAGTTTGACAAGTCGTAATATCTTGTTGGAAAAGACATTCTTCAGTTCAGTATCATCCAACTGCTTCACGAACTGCGTAAAGACATTGAGATACACTTCTCTGTTTACAGTCTGTTCAAAGAAAATGGGACTGATTTTCCGGTTCCGTAAAATGGCGCACCATTTGCCAATCTTTATGGGATGCATTCTTTCCTCGTGAATGACATGGAGATTCTCACTCGCCCATACCCGTGTATTCTGTGAGTTCACGTAGTCTGAGAAGTGGAACCAGGCTTCGTCTGTGAACCACGTAATGTCTGATACGCCTGGGTTTTGACTGACAAATTCCTTAAACAACCGGTAATAATGCGTTCACTTCGGCATGTCAATTGGTAGCAGCTCATGAACAGCTGACGATATGGCTTCAGTTTGCCCATTTTTGCAGCCCATTGGCAGATGGAATATGACAGTCCTCTTTCTTTCCACAGACTGCGTAACGATTTCTTTGGAGGCTGTAACTGTTTTTCACACCCTGTACAGTGTTTTCTGACATTGCAGGTCGCTCACCTGAATGCGTATTCCCAACGATTCCTGTTGTCTCAAGTTTCTTCGTAATATTTGAAACCGTTGGCTTCGTAGGTGGTTCCCAACAGGGAAATTTCTTCTTAAACTCTTTCTGACACGGCTTGAAAGAGCCGGAATTCCAATAACTTCGAACGATAAGCACGCTCTCAGCAATCGTAAACACAATCGTACTCGACGCCAGCCAACGGAAAAAGAGAATGACGCGAAACCGTTTCCAGCAGAAGCCGTGTATTGTGGCGCCATATGGGCACACGAGCCATACGGCGCCGATACGGATGGGAATGTGAGAACGTACAGCACTTCGTCTTTTAATTTCAACTTCAAATGTTTTCCCTTTTCAAAATTACAGCTCTTTTTTTTGGGGTAAAATCCTGAGGGAATCACTGTACGTACAAAAAGAGTAAAATATGCACTTGGTTTATTTCGCAATAGGGTGGAGCGAAAAACACTTTTTTTTTTATTTGAAACGTCACCATGTGCAATAGTTGCGATTTTATTACTGAAATGACCCCCCGAAATATGGATGCCATTATTTGATATCTTAGGCTGCCCCAAGAACCTCGAAGTTTGAAAGTTATAGGGAAAAATGGTTCAAAGACACCCGCTTTCGCCATTTTGTAAATACAAGGAGTGTTCAAATGAAAAGGTACGAAACGACACTGTTTGTATAAATGAAGACTTTATTCAAAGTATACACTATAGGCCATAGCACAACGATCCCATTGATTAACGAGCCGAAGGATTCCTTGTTCCCAGAATTCCTGTGGCCGTGACGAGACCCATTCCTGCACAGCGTCCTTGAGTTCGTCGTCCGAGTGGAAGCGCTTCCCTTTCAGATGTTTTTTCAGGGGACGAAACACATGGAAATCGCAGGGCGACATGTCCGGGCTGTAGGGCGGATGGTCAAGCTGCTCCCACTAGAACTTGGCCAGTTCCGCGTGTGTGACCCTGGAGACGTGTAGACGCGCGTTATCATGAAGCAGAACCACACCCTCCGTGATGAATAGCGGCCGGTTTAACACCTTCCGCTGTCAGAAATCGGATAACGCCTCGCTGCTCCTCAATCGTCGAATTTTGCAATGTGAACGCCATCCTGTCCTCACACGCACTGCCGCGTCAATTGGACTGCGCTCTTTATAAGAGCCTCTGCTCTCTCCTGCGCATGCGGGCGCCCGCGCTTGCTCCCATCCACGCCGGCGACTCCAATCGCATCCCTAGATGTGTCGCTACGTTCTCCCATAGCGGCATAGGCAAATATGTTAACGGTTACGTTCTTATGACGTTTCGTACCTTTTCATTTGAACACCCCTAGTATATAAGGAAACTGTGTCACCATGTTATTTAATATAACCTTTGTGTTTATAAACACGGGTAAAAGTTCAGCAGACATGAGTTAATTTCTTAGGCTTCCCCAGATCTCTTAAGGTATGTAATTTTTGCCAAAATTGGCATGATAAGTTGCGTAAGCATTAAGTTCGACAGCAGCCTTATTGTTACCAATCAATTTTGGCTTAACATTACCCCCCTCTCTCATACTTTCTGGAAACCTCTTGTTGATTTTCAGAAACATAGCTTACTGTTTTGCGCTCTCCTTTGTTTTTGTTACCTTTTTCATCTCAGCCCACCCCCTCCCTCACAGCGGAGCTCTGTTTGCGAACTCGCTGAGTCATCTCATCACAGTCGCACAGGTTCGTTTGGGAGAGAGTGTTGGCGGGTTTGCGTCATAATAATGCAACAGTTTCTTTCACTCTTAGTGACGTTGATTGGATCGTACCGGCATTTTTGTTTTGTCGTCCAACTATTTAAGATGGCTGAAACAAGAAATAAAGCTGATTGCCCTATCCTCGGGAGTTATAAGGAGATGCATGAAAATGTGTTGCCTACGTACGAAGATGTAATGCGCCATTACTACCTTGTGAGGACTACTCTTAGGCAGGAAGGTGCAAATTATGAGCCTGCTGCAGCAGAAATAGCAAGTATTGTCACGGACAAAGTGCTAAGTATACGGAAGAAAGCATCTCTTCCGACATCTCTCCACAAATCTGTTGCAAAGCCTATTACCGCATACAACACTGAAATCCGAAAGCTGAAAAAACACGCTGCAAGATTGGATGAAACCTACCGAAAGAAGATTGAACAATTTCATGCAGATTCGCAGCGTATCTTTGACATATGCTCATGCAAGTGCAAATGTTTTAGAAACTGCAAATGCAGCTCTGCAAAAAAGGTACCCGTAAAAGAGCGAGACTTTCTAATGGACTAGAGAACAAACAGAAGAATGATAGTAGGTGGGCTTGACGCAAAAACCACCAGTGTACTGAAGAAAAGATCATCTCGAAAGAGTGATAGAGAAGAGCATGTCCGTAGGAAATTACAGAAAACTACATCACTGAAATCGGCCCTGCGAGTCGAGGATGATCCTTCAGAAGAGGATACAAATACTAATTCTGCAGGAAAACCAGACAAGCCGGGTCCAAGTCATTTGTTGGCCTCGGAGAAAGATTACGACTTCATTCCACGTCGTTTTTCGAAACCTAGGCGTCAGATGACACTGTCTGCATTTTCTAGAAAGTGCGATACGCGAGGCATCAGCGACCGAGCGGCAGCTGATCTTGCGTCTGCGTTGCTTCATGATGTAAGTGAATCGGTTCATTCGAAAGAATGTAATGTATTTGTTATTGACAGGCATAAAGTACGACGAGAAAGGAAAAAAAGACCCGTCAAACAATTCAAGAGGAGGTAAACTTGACTGGGCGCAAGACTGTATCTTTATTTTTGGACGGAAGAAGGGATGAAACTCTTACGAATACACAGACAGATGATGGCAAGTGGCAAATGCGAAAAGAATGGGAGGAGCATATAACACTTGTTGAAGAACCTGGTTCAGTCTATTTGGGACATTTTGCACCGAAGAGCAAGAGTGCAAGGGACATTTTGCACCGAAGAGCAAGAGTGCAAGGGACATTTCCGACGGTATCTTCAGCTTATTGAACCAGAAGGCTTGTCGGAGTTAGTCTTTATTGGAAGTGACGGGGAAGTGACTAATACCGGCACAAATGCAGGTGTAACTAGGCGCCTTGAAGAGAAGCTCAATTTTCCCGTACACTGGATTGTATGTCAACTTCATTTTAATGAACTGCCTTTACGCCACCTCACTGAAGCACTTGATGGGAAAACATCAGGTCCAAGAGGATTTAGTGGATTGATTGGAAAGCACCTGAAAATGTGCGCAAAGCTTCCTATCGTTAATTTCCAGAAAATTGAATTTTCGCTTTAGTCCGACACTAACTATTGAGATCTTAGCTCGGATCAACTTTATTTGTGGGAAATTTGTAAGGCAGTCTCTGCAGGTCATTGCCCACAAGATCTGGCAAATCGGGATCCTGGAACACTTGCACATTCCCGTTGGCTGACCCTCGCAAACCGCATTCGGCGTTTGTATGTTGGAACTAGTGATCCAACACCACAACTTGTATCATTAGCCACCTTCATAATGAAAGTATATGCACCATCGTGGTTCACGATCAAATGTAACGGTACCTGTAAAGATAGTCCAAGAAATTTGCAGCTTTTTATATCTAAGTTTCAGTATCTCCCAGATTATTTAAAGGATATTGTAAAAAGAGTCGTCCAAGACAACGCGTATTTTGCCCATGCAGAAAACTTGCTCGCTGCAATGTTGTTTGACGACAGAATGTATGTCCGTGAGCTTGCTGTTCGACGTATCATGAAGGCCAGGAAATCTTCCGAACAAACAACTACCATTAGGAAGTTTCGGATTTCTAAGCTGAATTTCCAGAGTAATGATTACATCGACATAATCGACTGGCAAGAATGTAATGTGACTGAGCCTCCCATCATACGGAAATGGAAAGACGATGAGCTTCTGGAATTACTATCAGTCGGATAAATATCCAAGTTCTTGCCACGAATTTACAAAAATACCCTGCCATTCTCAGGCAGTAGAGAGGATGGTTAAGATTGTAACAGATCCTTCTGCTCATGTGTGCGGCCTTCTTGCAAGAGATGGATTCATCAGAGCAAACATTTTGGATAGGAAGCTGATGCCAAGTTTTTAAAAACAGTCTGATTTTCAAGTGAAATAAACTCACTCCTCAAGTTATGCTACTAGGTAAGGCTGGTGTCTATCATATTTGTATAACTTATGCCATTTTTGGAAATATATGACAAATCTTGAGCTCTTCGGGAAAGACTAAGAAATTAACTCACGTCTGCTGAATTTTTACCCGTGTATATACACTCAGAGGTGATATTAAATAACATGGTGACACAGTATTTTTTTATATTTACAAAATGGAGAAAGCGGGTGTTTTTAACACCATTTTTCCCTATAACTTTGAAACTTCGAGATTCTTGGGTCAGCCTAAGATATCAAATAATGTCATCCATATTTCGGAGGGTCATTTCAGTAATAAAATCGCAACTATTGCACATGGTGACGTTTCAAATAAAAAAAGTGTTTTTCGCTCCACCCTATTTCGCAATCTCTTCAATTCAAAGACATCTCGCCGAAAAGGTACAATACAACATTAAGTTACGAAAATGACATAAACACAAAACCCAAAGCAGCTGTGTGAAATGTTACCGAAATTAGCATATTGAACCACAGTGAGCTTGTCTAGAGTATTCTGGGTACTTTAGACGAATATTTTAAAGAAGTTGCCATGAAACGAGAGAATATTGCGTGTAGCAATCAAGATTTTTTTATTATACTTCTTTATCTGATACGACCGTATTAGAACTAAACCTAACACATTTGTCAAACTTCAAAATCCCCGATCGGTCGAATTCCATTTTTTGAGTAAATTATGCTTGAAACTTAACGCGCAACAGAAAGCATGACCTTTCTGCATATATTAGCATAGAATATATTACATATGGGTGGCTTAATGTTGTATTGTACCTGTTCGGCGCCAAATCTCCGAATTCAAGAGGTTGCGAAATGAACCATGCATATTTTCCTCTTTTTTACGCTTTCCAAGCGTAGGGTAAAGAAGCATATATGAACCAGCTTTATCCGTCCGTCCGTCTGTCCCTCCGTACGTCCGTCTGTACACACGATAACTGGCGTAAAATGGTTCGATTTCGATGAAATGTTAGTATGTGTTAGGGGACCTCCTGGGGACAAACCCTACTGAAAATGGGACAAATGGGTTCAAAGGTCAAAACGTAGGAGTGGGATCCATTACATTGCACTTATGCGTCATAACTTACGTAAATACAGTTCGATTTCAATGAAATTTTTATGTCGTAGGGGACCGGCTGGGGACGAACCCTATTCAAAATGGGTGAATTGGGGTCAAAGGTCACGACATAAGAGAGGATTGCCTTTATGCGTCACAATGTGCGTAAAAGTGGTTCGATTTTGATGAAATCTCAGTATGTGGTAGGGGACCACCTGGGGACGAACCCTTTTGAAAATGGACGAAATGGGGTCAAAGGTCTGGACATAGGATTGCGATCTATTACATCGCCCTTATCCCATTTTATTAAGGTGGACGTCAAGTAATTTTGCTTCCTATACTTCCAATGGAAAAACTTTTGTACACATTTCATTCACAATTAATGTGTTCCCAAGGATGAAAATTTGAACATCGATTAAAATAATTTCATATTATCACTTGGAATACTTCATATTTTCTAAACCATAACCATAATTATATTAAAAATCAATAACTTTTCCTTTGGTGGTGTTGAAACCAGAAAAAGAATGGCGCGAACTGTACTTTGATGACGTCAGTAGACAAACAAATGTTGGATGGCATAATTATGGTTATGTTTTAGAAAATATTAGGTATTCCAAATTGTAAAATGAAGCTTAAAAATCGGTGTTCAAATTGTCATCCTTGGGAATGAATTAATTGGGAAGAAAATGTGTACAGAAACTTTTCCATTCGAAATGCAGGAAGCAAAATTACTTGACGTTCACCTTAAAGGAGCAATTCTTGTATGTATGTAAATTTTATTTTGAAAACGGCTCTAAGGATTTTGATGAAAGTCGTTAACCTACCGTTTTCTGTTACTAGAAATCGATTTAGCGTGATCTCGATTTTAGTAAAATTCGTTTAGTGGCTTAAATAACCACCCCGAATTACCACGTTTTAAGTGTAGCGTCATGGCGTCGTCCCATTATATGATGACGCGCGGTCACGCCATCTGTGTCATTACGTCACGCGTTGTGTGTGGATCCTATTATAGTTTTATGACGTCACACTCTTGCGAGCAGATGGTCGCGATTCCCATCTGCCTCATTACGTCACGCGCTGTGTGCGTATGTTCGCCCGCACGATAACTCGCGTAAAAAACGTTCGATTACGACGGAATTTTAGTATGTGGTAGGAACCCTATTGAAAGTGAACGAAATGGGGTCATAGGTCAGGACATAGGAGCGGGATCCATTCCACTGCTCTTATGCGTCATAACTAACGTAAAACAAGTTCGATTTCGATTAAATTTTAGTATGTGGTAGAGGACCACCTGGGAACAAACCCTATTGAAAATTGGCGAAATGGGAGTCAAAGGTCAGGACATAGGAGCGGAAAAACTTCCATCGTCATTATGCGTCAAAACTTACGTAAAAATGTTTCGATTTGGATGAAATGTTAGCATGTTGTAGGGACCTGCCTGGGGACGAATTCTGTTGAAAATGGGCATAATGGGGTCAAAGGTTAGGACACAGAAGCGGGATCTATTCCATAGCCCTTATGCATCATAACTTACGGAAAATTGCTTCGATTGCGACAAAACGTTACCATGTTATTTCGGAGATATACTGAACCAGTTCTGTTGAATATCATCGAAATGGGATCAACGGTCAGGGCACAGAAGTGAGATTTATTCCACAGCGATTTTCCTCATAACTTGAGTAATGATTTCTAGTATGTTGGAAAGCGTATCATAATCAATGCATTGCATGATTTTACTAACTTGTTATATTTAGAATAATATACGGTGTACCACTCGCTACCGAACCCGGCATTTCTTTAATAATATTAACACCAATGAAGATATTGCAACGAAATTTGGAGTGGACTTACCTCATTTCTTGCGAAATGTGATAACATCACAATATGTGCTGGAAGTGACCACCTTTTGTGTCCAGACAGCATTGAACTCGGAGCTGTCCGCCAGGCGGCCGGAGTGCTCCTTAGTGGCAGACACATTCCAAAGTGTGGCGTCACTGAGGAGAAGTACACCAGCCAGCCGGACGGGCCTCTCTGTTGCTTTGTTATGCCATTTCGCTGAGCGTGTCTACATAATTCGGTTGTTGGTTATACCCCTCCACTCACAGAAAATTGGTGTTTGGTGTGGGATGAACTGGCGCCGCAAAATTGGTCCTATCTCCTTCGATACAACCATCACAACAGCTGCATACATGGAAATCTTCAACACCTTTGTAAATCAATTGGACTACGGAGAACTCTCCATTGGATATTACCAGCATGATAGAGCGACATCACACACATCACACAGCACTATGGCCGAACTTCAGCTTTTTTTTCGGCGTCCGTGTCATTTCGAAGTGTCTGTGGTCACTGCGCTCGCCCTAAGTAACGCCTCCTGATTCCTTTTTATAGGGATATCTAAAAGGGAGAGTTTACCAAAAGAAACCGCTAACCATAGATGCCTTGAAAGCAGACGTCACCGAAGAAACTCGGGCTGTGACAGCAGACGGATTTTCCACAATATGGTGCAACGGGTTTAATGCTGTTTTGACGCAAATGGTGGCCACTTCTAGCACATGTTGTTATGTCATCACATTTCGTACAAAATGTGGTAAGACCACTTGAAATTTCGTTGCAATATCTTCATTGGTGTTAACATTATTAAAAAAGTAGCGGGTTCGGCATCAAGTGGGTCACCCTGTGTAACAAAATCTCAGTTAGATCCGCCGCAGCCAAATCGCTCTCTTTCCTAATTAGTGAGCGGTTTGTGGGATAGGTTGGTGTGTTGATGAATTTTATTCCTCATTTACGGGTTTTATCCGACCGAACTTGTAATGCGCGGGCTTGAAGAAAATATGCTGCCTGTCATTGATATTGACCAATTTTCATGTCAAATAGGTTAAATGAAGCCACGATTAGTAGGAAGAAGTATCGAATCATAGAAATGAGCAGGAGAGAAGATTTCTCCCTGAAATGGAACTCCCGTTGAGCTTTTCGGAGTCCTTAATCTGAGATATGGCGTCCTTTATCCTCCCCTAATTAGACTGACTTAATGTCCCCGGAACAATTCTCCCATCTTCGCTGTCCAAAACGTCTCTACTGCAATCAATAACATTTATGACAGAGATGGGCAACCTATTTTTCAATGCAACCACAGCTATGGCGAAGGAGAGGTGAAATTCTCAACATCATGTAAAACTTCAGAAATGTGTTGTTTTAAATTATTTTAAAAACAGGGTGTGTTGAATGGAATTTTTTAATTAACTTCTTCAAAATATGTACACTTTCACTACTCAGTTACAACTGCCTCAAACGCAAATGATGAAGAATATTCAAATTGAAAATGTTAGACAATTTGAGGCAAATTTCAATAATCCTTTTGTCTGACAAATTGCAGAAACACTGGCTGTACATCTGTACCCAATGCACATCTTAGTTTTTCCTCCAAATTGTCATCAACAATTCGAAATCTGTATTTTGACTTGAATCCCATCGTAGAAAACGTCAGCTTACACACTCGTTGATCCAAAAATGGACGATAATTTCGAAGTGCCTATATTCAAAGTTGGAGATCTTTGTCAGTTAGAATAGATTTCTACATATCTGTGCCCCCAGAATTCTGGTAACTGTCTGCCTTATTCTCACTGAAAATTTTCTTGTACAGGAGGCACATTGGCTTTTACTTTAGCATCACTATAAATTTTAACTCCCAGATCTCTTAAAATTTTCGGTTCATGCTCCACGAATATCTTTGATTTTTTCTTCTTACCAGTGTGTTCCAAACAATGAGTTTATCTGCTTATTTCCACCTCCAAACTGACATCAACAATTCGAGATCTGTAATTTGACTTGATGAATCCCATCGTAGAGAACTCTATTTACACACCTACGTTGATCCAAACATACACAATAATTTCGAAATACCCGGTTTCAAATTTGGTAGATCTTTCTCAGTCAGAATAGATTTCTACATATCCGTGCCTCCAGAATTCTGGTAACTGTCTGCCTTATTCTCACTGAAATTTGCTTGCACAGGAGGCACATTGGCCTTTTAGCACGTCTTTTGTGAAAAAAAAAAGGATTGTGCTTATGTTATCGGTTTGTCCGACAACATAAGTTTTTATTCACCTGTGGACACCATATCTCGGCAACTATTTGTCCGATTTGAAAAATTATTTTTGCATTGGGAACCCTGAAATATGAGCGTGATGACCCTTCGTTTCGTTTTTTTTTCCACGATGTACATTTTCGCCGCTAGAGGGCGCAAATGCAGATGATATCGTATTCAAAATACATTTTATTCCATATATTTGCTTCTGAACATCCGATTAAAAACTTCTTTTACCATTCGATTCTATTTATATCTTTAGGTACAATG
The DNA here is from genome assembly GCA_039090855.1 of Macrothele yani. NCBI lineage: Eukaryota > Metazoa > Arthropoda > Arachnida > Araneae > Macrothelidae > Macrothele > Macrothele yani. Next base: position 122,597,834 of record CM076989.1, read on the forward strand.
ACTTTTTGAAGTCACGCATAAATTTTCCGATAAGGGGCGTAAAGGTGAATTGCATTTTCTCTGATATCTGTACTTCTAAAAATCCAATCTGAAATAAAAAAAATTCAGCGTATACAGCTCCGGATGGGAAATATTTTGTATATAATTTGAAATTTTTAATGAAGAATGGTTTGGACACCAGGGGGCTTACGCCCCCTGGTGTCCAAACCTCCTTCTGATTTATTTAAAACAATTCGTTCGTGGACCGATGCCACTCAGGTAGATAAACCTTTTCGGAATATTTTCTTCTTAAAATATTGCATGGTTTCTCCTCCAGAGGGGCGTGTATGTATATTTTGTTTTTGTCAATATATCTATTTTTAAGAGTTCGATTTAAAAAAGATCCTTCTTTGTTGGATAGTGTTTCCGGTGCGAAGCGTTTTCCAAATAATTTAAAAATTTCCAAGTAAATCATGGATTTCTCACTGGAGGGCGTAAAGGTAAATTGTGTTTTCCCCGATATTTCTGCTTCTAAAACTCCGATTTGAAAACTTCTTCCTGTATCTCATACAACTTCTCTTGGAAAATGTTTTTCATATAAATTCTAATATTTAGAAAGGAAGGGCTTGGTCACCAGGGGGCACAAGAGGTAATTTCTGCGTTTTATGTATTTGCAGCAAAATCTGATCTCCTGAAAATTCGACTGAAAAAGATTTTTTCCTGAACCGATACCGCTTACATTGAGAAACTCTTTGAGAATACATTCTTCTTAAAATAATGCAGGTTTTCTCCGCCAGGGGGCGTAGATGCATACCTTATATTTGCCGATATCTCTGCTTTTAAGTGTCCGTTTTGAAAAATTATTTCTTTGTTGGAGAGCTTTTCCGCTTCGAAATGTTTTGTATATAATTTTCAATTTTTCTTAACGCACACGTCTGCCTCTAAAGGGCGTAAGTTCACGATACCATTTACAGCAATTTCTGCGGGATTAAAAACCCGATTCAAAATCTTCTTTCTTTCGACAGAAACTAGTGTTTTCTATACGGGTTCCATTGATTTTGAATAGCTTTGATAAATTTAATTCGCGTCATAACGGATTCGAAAGACGTGCTCATTACACCCGAAAATTCAGTGTCATCTTTCTTGTTGTTTACTTGCGTCACTACAAATCTAAACTCCTAGATTTATTGAAATTTTCGGTTCACGCTGTTCTGTGCTCTCGATCTTTCTTTTTACCACTAGGTGCTGCATCAATGAGTTCGCCTGCTTCGCTAACCTCAACAACATCACCTGATGCTGGTTCACTTCGTTTTCGAATCGCCCCCTTATACACCCATGAGCCATTACATTGTGACCACTCCCAGCCTAGAGAAATCAGCGCATCTGGAGACTGAACGGTTTCGCAGGTGAAGTCCAGATAACAGTATATACACACAACCCGACGACCGGCTTTCGGTTAGTAGAACGTTCGGAGTCAGCATGAGAAAAGCTGCCGATTTATTGGAGTTTGATAAAGGACAAATTGTGATTGCACGGCGCCTCGGACCACGATTTCTGAAACGGACAGGCTTGTGGGTTGTTCACGTACCGCTGTAGTGAGTACGTATCAATAGTGGTGCATAAATGACAAAACGACGCACCATCGTCCAGCCGTGTGTTGTCCGCAGCTCATTGATGCCAGAGGAGAGCGGAGACTTTCTCGCTTTGTTCACAGTGACCGCAAGGCCCCAGTGCGACAAATCACCCGCAGCTACAACAGTGGTGGTCAAGGAAATGTGTCGCAGCCCGCAGTTCATCGTAGCTTTCTGCGCATGGGCCAGCGTAGCCGAAGACCACGCCAGGTCCCCATGCTCACTGCACGTCATCGCTAATAGCGCATGAAGTTGGCCCAAGATCATCGAGATTGGACCGTGGTTGATTAGAAGAAATGAGTCTGATCTGATGAATAAAGATTATTTGTGCATCACGCAGACAGCAGGGTGCGAATACACCGATTACCAACGAGGCTATGGCACCTGGATGCACTGTTGGGTGGAAACTGGCCTGCGGTGGAGGTGTTGTGCTGTGGGCGTAATATTTTCTTTGGATAATTTAGGCCCAATTATCCCAATAGCACAATCCTTGACAGCTGTCAAGTATCTAAACATCGTTGCGGATCAAGTTCACCTATTCATGGCAACTGTGTTCCCTGCTAGTGATGGCCATAACCTAACAGGATAATGCGCCATGACAAACTGCCAGAATCGTCAAGGAGTGGTTCGATGAACATGCTGGTGACTTTCTGTTAATGCCCTGGCCTCCAAATTCACGTGACATGAACCCAATCGAGCATATGTGGTTCGACTTGGAAAAGCGGGTTCGCGCTAAATCCCCACCACCCCGAAATGTACATGCCTTGCTGTTGCCATTATGGTACCAGATTACCAGATACCCCAGGATACCTAGTCCCATCTCATCGAATTCCTTGCGAAGTGGCCGCGGGTTTGCGGGCTAAAGGGGTACTACAGCTTATTATATATGTGGTCAAAATGTAATGGCTTATCAATGTACAGTATGTACATCTCTCGAGGAGAAATTGGAACTTTCTTTTTTTTAAATAAGAGCTTTTTTGTAAAGCAGAGAAAAATGTGTATTGCTACAAATGTGTTTATAGGTGCCACCCATTCAAGGTTGTGTTTAGACTCAAACTGAAAACAGAAATGAAGCGAAGTATTGGAAAAGAGAGTGGAGGGAGTATTGGATGGCAGTGTGGTGTCAATGGCTTATTCTGAAAGCGGAATGTTTCCAATTAAGCAGAAAATACGAGCACACGCGGACAGGAAAATATTGTCTGGCTACACGTTCATGGCCAATTCGCCATTTGTGGTTATTTGGCCCACCCCGGGTTTAGGAGATACAGACAGAAACTGCATTTAATATCATTTTGTACAAACAAGTTGTTGCACCATGACTCGAAGTAAAGGGCCAGAAAATTCAGGGGTGCCCAAGGCGACACAATCCCCAAATCCTCCTCAAACTATAGAAAAAAGCGATGTAATATAATCACGAAATTGTTTGCAAAAGACGTGCCAAAACGCAGTTATTGATCAACTGAATGATCAATAGTCGACCAAATATTTTAGCTTTCTATCGGAATGGTAGTAGCCATCATTGCATTGTCAACTGCACTGGTGATATCCTATTTCCAGCTCAATAAACCGAAGAATGTAACTATTCCAATGTATGTAACAAATAACGTTTTCATAGCATCCAGAGAACATGGTTAGAATCATTCACAGGTAGATTTATTTCATGTACTATGAACATTTTTCAAGCAAATGGGATGTCTCACAGTACGAAAAAGTAATTCTACGAAAACCGAGAACACATCTGCGACACGTAGGGTTACATAAGACATACAATATTTTTAATTTATGCTGTATGGGTCTGATGACATAATGTCAAATTCATTACTTTGATCCCTCGGTATCTCCATATCTTTGATTTTCAATTCTTTAAAAAAATTAATTAATTAATTATGATAGATAGATAGATAGATAGATAGATTTGCATCTGACAGGATGAAAGCAACTACTTAGCCTACCTTCTGATGACGGATATTTTGGTGCAAAACAAATTCAAGGGTATTCTTAAAATTAATTTTATAGTTTATTCCCTGTTTTGCCTTTTCTTACATCCCAGGTTAAAAAAATGAGTAATTAGTTTAGCTCCCTTAATCTTTTTAATTTACCAGAAGATTCCTAACAACATTTTCTAGTTGATTTATGACTCCAGAAAATAGTAGAAATGATTTTGAAGATGACAATCCGATTTTTGGCGTAAATGTGACAAGGATGGCAAGTCAGATAATATCCGAAAACTTGAAAATTTTCATCGTCCTGGAGCGGGACTCAAACCCGCGTCTCCCAGAAAACGCCTAGGTATGCTAACCACTACACCACCCAGAACGGCAAAGTTTCAAGTTGCCGATCAATTTGAATTTAACCATCACAGGATTCGCTAGTCGAAGCAACCGGCATTCATGTTTAGCGAATCTGGAGGTTAATAATCCTATCCCGTGATTGCCCGGAGAAGCAGATAAATCATGAAAGAAATACGGGATTACGCCATCCCGTATTTACGGGATTACGCCATGGCGTAACCCGTATTTCTTTCACGAGTAGAAATGATGTTTGTTGTACGAAATATTGGATTTAAAGTTGTCGATTTTAGACAGTGCTCAAAGTACTTTCAAGCGTTTTGTGGTACTGTAATTTTAAATATCAGTTAATGTCGCAATGAATTTTTATTATTCCTCAGGTACGATTTGTTCTCAAGTTTTGTCAAATTCATGTATCTATATATACACTGCTGGCCATCCAAAGTGCAACACCAAGAAGGACACGCGATAGCAAAGCCAGATTTACTGTACACATAACAACAGATACAAAGATGAAACGATTGAGCTCATAGGCCGGTGCGACTTGCGGAACGCGCAGACATCAACAGTTCGTGTGGCCCCCATGGCTGGCAATAAAGGCCGCTACACGCCGCGGCATCGAACGAAAGAGGCTTTGGATGCGTGCTTGGTGTATGTCTCTACAGGCTGCTTCCACACGTTGCCACAGTTCATCAGGCGTAGCCGCGGGTGATGCTTTCCGGGCCACTCGGTTGCCGATCAGTGACCAGACGTGTTCACTGGGCGACATATCGGGAGAACAGGCGGGTCACGGCAGCAGTGATATCTGGTGGGCCGTAAATAATTGTTGCATGATGCATGTCACGTGCAAGCGCTCATTGTTCGTTGAAACGTGGCCGCTGGCAGGTCCTGCAGGTAAGGGAGTACTACAGGCTCCAAAACGTCGGAGATTTAGCGGTGGATGTTGAGTGCACCGGCGATACGTACCAGAGGGGTGCGGGTGTAATATCCAATTGCGCCCCAAACCATAACGCCAGGCGACGGACCGGTATGGCGATGCATAGTGCAGGCGTCATACAGTCTACCGCCGCGGTGCCCCCACACGCGGATCCGAACATCATGGTGTTGCAGGCAGAAGCTAGATTCGTCGGAGAAGACAATGTCGTGTCATTCCGTAATCCAGGTGCGGCGTTCAACGGCACACTGCCGCCGCACTGGCCGGTGGTGTAACGTCAATGGTATTCGGAGCAATGGGCGCCGTGCGACAAGTCCCCGCTCCTGCAGACGACGTCGAACGGTACGTGCTGACACAGGTTGTTGCGCAACACACCCTAATTCATGCGCTAACGTTCGTGATGTGGCGGTGCAAGCCGTCAATACCCGCCGCACAACATGCGGTGCTCTCGTTCGGTGGTGTGCCGCTGCTACGGCAATCGCTCACGTCGGTCCGCCCGTCCCTCCTGCTCCCACTGAATCCATACTCGCCTCACTGTGGCTGGATGTCGTCCAACACGGGCGTCGATGTCTCGGTACGATAAACCGCTGTCGCGATAAGCCACTATTCGTCCTCTGTCGAACTCCGAAACGTGCTAGAATATCTGCCGTATTCTGCGACGAGGCATCAGGAAGCTCCCCACGCACAGGTCCGGCAGCACAGCACACTTCCACTACTTACACCCCGCCTTCTGTGCACCGTTCTTATAGTGCTTCTCGGTGGCGTGCCGGGCGCACCTGCAATGAATTTAGTATTAAACGGATTTAATACGCTATATGCGTCTCTTGAATATAAGTGACTAAATTCTCCAATAATTGCACTAACCGCATTTCTTGGCGCCATAACAAGATACGCTTACTTTCAGAAGTCTGGGCGTTGACGTATGCCCCACATCAACTTATCTATTGACTTGTCATTGGAATTTCTCAACGAGAAAAACAAACAATATTGTACCTTAAACTCGGTTGTGATAAGAGCACCTAAAATACAGTATTACTTTCGTAAGAAACCATATCGAAAGTGTATGAAATTTAATATTCTGTTCATTGAAAACTTGCTTAAAATCTACAGAAATTGGTGTCTCGTTCAGACAGAACCTTCATTAAAATCCCCGCAACCAGTTTAGAGTGGTTTTGTGTCAACAGGTCTATGCGCATGCGCTTTAAGGAGAGCAATGAAAAGCGGCCAACAAAGTCGATCTTTTTTCGCTTTCTCAATCTGTGAATGGTAAATATCTCTCAACTGAATTAAAATCAATGATTGGTTCCATTCATTGTGCTTATCTTAATATATTTCATGCTTTTGATTTAAACTAAAATCTCTGTTGGCTTCTATCCTACTCAGTGATAAAGCGACGAACGTTAGTGTTTGCTTGTGGAGCAGTCATTGTCATATCCTGGGCAGGAATATAAAACTAAATTAAGAATGCTTTTTCAGCTCCCTGTCAATCTGAATGTTCATGCTCTAAGGGAATAATTGATTTGCGCATTTCACCCTTGTTGCTGCTATGGATCTTTACCGACAGTAGTAAATTAAATCGCGAGAAAAAATTTCGATGTAACGAAAATCAGTAACGGACGTAGTTTAAACCATTATCGAAATCTGACTTTTGAATGCTATCACATAAAATTAACGCAACAATAGTTAACCTCATTGTTACTCAAAAGTATATTTCACTAAACTATCGTCGAACATTACGCATTTCATCACGTTTTACGTAAACGTAACAAGCTCGTGCTAAATGTGATAAAAGCCATTACAGAAATGCATTTTGATGCTAAGCATCTTTCCCGATATTAGTAAGGTATTGTCTTTCGTTAAAGTTCAGGATTTGGAGTTTCTATAAGACCCATAAGGGAAATGGTTTTTGCTGAATGTACAATGCCTAATGACTAAACTTTCCTATTGTTCGTGCTGTACATATCTTCGAGTAATAAGGTCGACGACTTTACCTGATTCGTTCTTCTTCCCTACACATACAAGGGATCTGCTCTCATGAGAAACTTCAAAAATTAAGACTTGTCAAAAATATTACTTGATGCCAATTATATTAATCAGAGATTTCGCTAATAATTAACTTTGCTGAACCAGAATCTACACAAATAGAATACGGAATTACACCGTGCAATACAAAATTTTGAAGATGACAATCCGCTTTTTGGTGTAAATACTGTATGACAAGGATGGTAAGTCAGATAATATCCGGAAACTTGAAAATGTCGTCGTCCTATTATCTGACTTACTATACTTGTCATATTTACACCAAAAAACGGATTTTCATCTTCAAAATTTGTATTGTATGGTGTAATTCCGTATTCCATTCATGATTTATCTGCTCCTCCGGGCAATCACGGGATAGGGTTCTTAACCTCCAGACTCGCAAAGCATGAATGCTGGTTGCTTCGACTAGGTGATGGTTATATTCAAATTAATCGGAAACTTGAGACTTACTCGTTCTGGGTGGTATAGTGGGAAGCATACCCGGGCGCTACCTGGGAGACGCGAGTTTGATTTCCGCTCCAGGACGACGAAATTTTCAAGTTTGCGTATATGTCTGACTTACCATCCTTGTCATATTTACATCCAAAAACGGATTGTCATTTTCAGAATCGACACTCTTAGTCGTCAAACAAAGATCTTCGCTCTTTCCACGTTTATAAGTGAGTTACGGAAAAATTATCATTGGCCGGCACCGGGAGTCGAACCCAGGGTCTTCCAGTTACGCCCCGGATATGCTTCCGCTACACCACAGCGGCCTCGAATTCCTCCGGACTCACACACGCTAACTGCCAAACCAATTTGGCAGGTTGCTTTTGGAGCCCCGCACAATGCTGGGGATTCACCAAAGATGGTAAGAAGCAACTGAAGAAATAATTAGAAGGGCGAATGAATAATTAATACAGACATTTAACGTTGACCAGGAACATCAAACAAAGATCTTCGCTCTTTCCACGTTTATAAGTGAGTCACGGAAAAACTCTCATTGGCCGCCACCGGGAGTAGAACCCAGGGTCTTCCAGTTACGCTTGGCAAAATTGGCTTGGCAGTTAGCGTGTTCGAGGCCGCTGTGGTGTAGCGGAAGCATATCCGGCGCGTAACTTGAAGACTCTGAGTTCGACTCCCGGTGGTGGCGAATGAGAATTTTTCCGTGACTCACTTATAAACGTGGAAAAAGCGAAGATCTTTGTTTGATGTTCCTGGTCCACGCTAAATGTCTGTATTAATTACTCTTTGTCGATTTTCTAAATGAAGAGTTCCGTCTGACGGCTACTCTAGATTTCGATGTTTCTACTATAAAAGAGAATACTACAATCGACGCTGTTTCCCAGAGAAACTTGGGTAGTCTAGGAGCACAACCTTGCATGTCATACTTACTTACCATAAGCTAATTATATCTGCTTTACTTGATAAGAATACAATGTGTTGTACATAAATAAATACATACCCTAGAATAACTCGTTTAATTTGGCACCCTCAACGATCTTGGTATACGAAAGATGCACAGAATAAATTGTCTACAAACATACCAGGGTACTCGATTGTTTTCAAAGCAACCTCAATAATTTTCCTTTTGTAATTCCCCGGTGTTCTGTATTTGTCCGTTTTCTCAATCCGGTATGTTGTTGTACTATTTGATATAATGAATTCCTTTCTCAATGATGCATTTCCACTTTCCATTAATGTGGTTCCCCCTAAAATCTCTGCCATATGCTTCCAATGGTAAAACTTATTTACATATTTTGTTCGCAAATAATGTATTCCCAAGGATGAAAATTTGCACATCGATAAAACTAACTCTAAGTTATAAAATGGGATGTTTAATACTTGCTAAAACTTAACCGTAACTAAGCAATCCAACATTAGTTTGTATACTGACGTCATCAATGTACAGGTCGCACCATCTATTAACAGGTTTGAACATTACTCAAAGGAAAATAATTGATTTTTAATATAAGTTACGCTTTCCAGCCGTAGGTTGAAGTAGCGTATATGCTGCAGCTTTGTCTGTCTGTCCGTCCGTCCATCCTTCTGTCCGTCCGTCGGTCCGTCTGTCTGTCTGTCCGCACGATAACTCGCATAAAAAAGGTTCGATTTCGATGACATTTTAGTATGTGGTAGGGTACCACCTGGGGACGAACCCTGTTGAAAATGGACGAAATGGAATCAAAGGTCAGGACATAGGTTAGGATCCATTACATTCCCCTAATGCGTCATAACGTGCGTAAAAATGGTTCCATTTCAATGAAATTTTAGTATGAGATAGGGGACAACCTAGGGTCGAGCCCTATTGAAAATGGTGGGAATGGGGTCAAAGGTCAGGACATAGGATCCGGATCCATTCGATTGCCCTTATGTGTCATAACTTACGTAAAAAATCTTCGATTGAGACAAAACTTTTTCATGTTGTTCCGGAAGTATACTTAACTGGTTCTGTTGAATATCATCGACATGGGGACAAAGGTCAGGGCCTAGGAGCGAGATATATTCTACAGCCATTATCGTCATAACTTGAGTGATATTTCATAACTTGGGTAATGATTTCTGGTATGTTGGAAAGAGCGTATCATAATCAATGCATTGCATGATTTTATTAACTTGTTATGGTTATGTTTTAGCAAGTATTAAGTGTTCCATGCTATAACTTAAAGTTAGTTTTATCGATGTGCACATTTTTATCCTTGGGAATACATTAATTGCGAAGAAAATATGTAGTCTTACCATTGGAATCATAAGGCAGAGATTTTAGGTGGAAGCACCTTAAGTGGTAGTTCGTTTTTCAATTTTTGTAAACTCTGTAACAGAAATTCAATTACTGTTTTCCTGATTTCAAAATCAATTTTGCATGCTGATAATTCGGTGCTGCTTTTTTCTATGCAGTATCAACTTATTCCGCACAAAAAGGATTTCACTATATTGGTATAGACAGATCATTAAATGTAAGCGGGCAAGCATTTCTCGGTTGTCATGTTACTGTTTTCCGTTAATTCGTCGCGGAACACTATGCGACGTCGATAATGTAATAAAATTATTACTTCCGTAAGAGCTGTTTTATTATATTCTTCATTTAACCCACAAAATGTCGGCCAGCATTATCTAGAGCTACTGGTTCTTGTGGCTTTAAATTTGGAATGGTTTACTTTTCATAGCCGTTGATGGTCATAGTGCTGTTGAAAGAAAAACTCTTGATTGTACCTGGAGGGAGATTCAAAAAATACTTTCTGGAGTTATCTAACATTCTCTAGATAAATACAGTAGTTACCTCGCCGCTCTGATGGCGCAGTGGTCTAAGTGCTGGCTTATGACCATTCGTCCGATAAAGGGTCCGGGTATGAATCCCGGTGAGGCATGGATGTTGTGTTTGTCTTACGTCTCTGTTTCTCTCCCTTCCCTGGAACCAGTGGCAATAAAATAGGGACGGGCGACTGTTTATAGCCCATTGAGCTGCTCACGGTGGTCGTTAAACCTTCAATCAAACAAACAAATAGTAGTTACGTCACAGCTCAGGCCCTTTTACGGAAACACTGCGGGAAATACTGTTTACAGCTTAATACGGAATAGCAGGTGCCCCGTTATTGCAGTGGTCTAAACGATGGCTTCCGTCCGAGATCGGTACGGATTCGAATCCCGGGTGGGCATTGATGTTCCGTTTGTGTTCCGTCTTTCTCTCTCCTTTCCCAGGGACCAGTGGCTCCAAATTAGGAACGGGAGACTACTTTATAGCCCACTAAAAAAGTGAAAACTGAGATATACACTATCTACCAACAAGTAATTGGACACCCCTGCAATCGACGATATCTGCCGTCCTGATACACGTCACGGCCGCCGCCGTTAAATATAGTGTGGGAAACAACAAAGCAACCAGTCTCATGCAGGATGCCACGCAGTTCGGAGCTCTCTGATTTCGAGAAAGGTGTAATCGTCTGGTATCACAGAAATGGCCGATCCATACGTGACATATCCAGCGAGTTGAAGTACCCAAAATCGACACTGGTTTACGTGATTGGCAAGTGGAAGATGAGAGGTGACTGTCGGAATGTGCCCCGACCCGGCAGACCCACAAAACTGGGAGTTAGAGACCGACGGGTGCTGGCCAGAGAAATTCGGAAGAACCTTACCAAATCAATGGACCACATCCGCGAGGAGTTTCAACAGGCATCCGGGGGTGTTCTTTCGATGAATACCATCCTTAAGGAAGCCCATCTGCTGGGTTATCATGGACGTACTGCCGGCCACAAGCCTTTGAGCACCAAATCGAATGGCGCTGCTCGGCTAACGTGGTGCAAAGAACGTCGACAATGCACCGTTTAGCAGTGGAAACAGGTTCTCTGGAGCGGCGAATCAAGGTTCACCTTCAACCGTTGGGACGGCAGGGCCTGGGTTTGGCGTCTGCCTGGAGAACGCCTCCTGCCGGAATGTATTGTTCCAACTGTGAAGTTCGGCGGCGGTGGAATAATGCTAAGGGGGTGCTTCTCCTGGTATGACACAGGACCCTTGGTCGCAATTCGTGGTAGACTCAACGCCGAGACCTACTGCACCATTTTGGATGACCATGCGCTTCCTACGTTGTGGCAGTTTTACAGGGTGGACCCATGTTACTTTCAGGATGACAATGCCACCTCTCATGTTGCGAGGTCCACCATGGCTTTGTATGGTGACAATGGGGTTAATCGAATGGACTGACCAGTGCAGAGCCCGGACCTTAGCCCTATCTAGTACCTCTGGGACGAGTTGGAGCGTCGACTTAAGGGGTGCCCCCACTGTCCGAAATCGGTGAAGGAACTGACCTATATTCTTCAAGCCGAGTGGAAGAAAATACCGCTGACCGTCGTACAACACTTGGTTGAGAGTATGCCACGGAGGGTCGCAGCTGGAATCCCCGCTCGTGGAGGCTCCACCAACTATTGAAAGTGAATAAACTTCGTTTTGCTTTGCTATCGCAGGTGTCCAATTACTTGTTGGTAGATAGTGTATGTACAGAACGATTCTTTGGCGTATATTTCCGAACGGTGATTTTCGTGATCCAAACACTGGTTACTGTCCCCTTTTTTACGCTTTCCAACCGTTGGTTGAAGAAGCGTCCCAGCAAAAACAGTCTTGCTGGGCCAGCACTGCCAGCAATGGCCCAGCACTGTGTTGCCGCTGCCGAACCGTCAATAAAATGTCCGGGCGGCCAACAGAAGGGCCAGCAGTTTAGGCCAACTGCTGGCCAACAGTTGGCACCCCATCAGTTGTCATATGCCACAACAGGGCCATCAGTGGTCCATCAGAGGCAGTAGCTGCCACAAGTGGCCCTTCAGTGGCCCTGCAAGCACGTGCCAGAAATGATGGCTAGCCTAATGTGGTCCGCTAGTGAGCCGGTAGTGGCAGCCGGCAACCACGTGACGTAACTAGTGGCTTCCGGAATCTTGTCCGCCAATTTCCCAGTAGTAGCCATAATAATAACAAAAAAAAAAGATAACCGCAGTTTCCCAAAGCTACCAGTTTTTTTTCTTGCCTTACGAATTAACGCATTGGGTTGGGAAAATTTTCTCAACAGATCGGAAAAACATCCGTTTGTATCTGAGTAGATTTGAACCTGGGGCGTTGGCGTGATAGGTGAGTTCTCTACCGATCGGACTAATTTGCCACTCTCGAGAATATGCTTAAAGCTGTCTGTTTGGTATTCAATGTGTAACCGAATGCTTCCCTCTTTCATTTTACAATATTGCGAGGTATTTTTCATAAAAGTCAGTTTCATATAATTGATAAATAAATTTTTTCAACGTAACGATAGTTTTTTTTTTACCTTAAGGGAACTTCACTCATTTTCAAGGCGTGTACATACTTAGAGTCGCTTTCTAAAGTTTTGTACTGCCTTGCCGTCTTGAAAATAGATTGTTGAATAAATATATATTTACCCGGGTTCATGTCACATTCTGTTACATTTTTGACGTTGTGTCTTTCCTTTCCGTTGTCCGAAACTACATTTGTTTTAATGAGTAAAAGATATTTGATTTTACTTCTCGTTATTTTTAGAAGCGAATTCCTCCCTGTCCTGTGTATTCAACCCATGATGAGTACACCACATAGCGTTGCTTTTTTTTCTTTCAAATAATTAATAAATTTTGTACGCGTATAATTCTTTTTTTTCCAACAAAAGTTGTTTTAATGGTTTTCCAGGATATTTGTTTCAAGCGGTTTCAATTTTTTTCTTGTTATTCATCCACTCCATTCCATGAATTGTTATTCATGGAATGGAGTGGGTGTATTTCATATCTGTAATCTAGTATTTCACGGCTTAATCTGATATCTTCGTCGACGTAAAATTTCATTAGGAAATTAATTCGCCTCTCCACATATGGATTTTTTTCTTAACATTCACTAAAATAACACGATGGCGATAGCGTCGTCTTCAACTAACTGGTACAATGAGAGACACAGCAAGTGTTGCTTCTGCGCATGCGCTATCCCGTTTCTTCCTACTACTGTTGGGGGTTGCATTGGTTGCCAGCAACGGGCCACTAGTGGCACTTGCTTAGAGGTTCACAATTCACGGCGATGCTGCAGGGCCATCAATGGCTCGCCAACTGATAGCGCTTCCACCAACGGACCACTACCGGGCCGTGAGCGGCAGATTTCAGCCAGCAGTGATCCATCACTGCCAGCTGGTGGCCATCAGTTTCCCAGCACTTGTGTTTTTGCTGGGGTATGTGCTCCAGATTCGTCCGTCTGTCTGTCCGCACGATAACTCGCGGAAAAGTGGTTCGATTTTGACGACATTTTAGCATGTGGTAAGTGACAACCTGAGGACGAATCCTATTGAAAATGGAGGAAATGGGGTCAAAGGTGAGGACATAGGAGTGGGATTCATTTCATCGTCGTCATGCCTCATAACGTACGTAAAAATGCTTCGATTGCGACAAAACTTTCCATGTTGTTCCGGAGGCATACTGAACCGGTTCTGTTGAATATCATCGAAATGGTGTCCAAGGCACAGGAGCGAGATTTCTTCCACAGCCATTATTCTCATAGCTTGACCAAAAAATGTTTCTATTGCGGCAAAACTTTAGTATGTAGTTCTGGAGGTATACCGAACAAATCAGTAGTCAGGTTAGGGAGGAATGTTTGTCTGGACGCAGAGTAACTCACGTGAAAATTGCTTGATTTCGATACAGTTCAGAATGCTTTTGTGGGGAACCACAGCGCGAAGTGCAAAGAAACCGACAAAATCGAATCATCTGTCATACAATATATTTTAAAGTTTAGCAATTGAGTACATTCTTCGGTCCTCCTGCAATGTCACTTACTTAAAATTATTCGATTTTGACGCTCACAATGTTTCGATTTTGAAGCTCACTATTTGTGATGTTTGGGTATATTCGGTAACAAATCTCACTTAAAATGGCTGAAAACTCTCTTAGGTTACCCATAACAAACGAGAAGCATTACATTTTCTTAAAGCATTAAGACCAGCAGATGTTTCACCCACGACGCAGCCCAGATGTTTTAGGCAACAGATGTTAATGAATTTTTCTACTGCCGTTCTGTAAGATAACGCGTAAAAATGCTTCGATTGTGACGAAATACAATACGTTGTTCCGCAACGACTTTGGAAGCAGTTCCGGTGAAATTGTTTTTTGTCAGCAATTGTGGGCAGTGCGCATGCGTGAGATTTCTCAGCCATTATTTTCGCACGATAACTTCCTTAAGAATTGCTCGATTTAGATGGGATTTTTAATTGTAAAACGGCTTATGTGTGGTAGCTCTTGATAATAGAAATAGGTAACACGGGCACAAAGAGGTTTAATTTTGATATGTGTGTGAACCTCAAACGTTGTATCATAGTTTGGTCCCCTCAAAGCCAAGGCATTTTCCTATGATTTCTGGTATGTTGGAAAGCGTATCATAATCAGCGCATTGCATGATTTTACTAACTTGTTACGCTTTTGTTTGGAGGCTTAGCAACCATTGTGAGTAATTCAGTGGGACATAATCAAGCGCCTATACCTAATTTAGGGTCATTAGTGCCATGGAAGGGAGAGAGCTTGAGCCGTAAGACAAACAGACCATCCATGCTCCACCAGGGATTAGAACTCGGACCCATCTTGGACGAAAAGTCAAAATTAAGCACTTAGATTACTGCGCCACGCGGGATGTTGACTGTTCTCGGAAATGCCTGATCGTAAGAATTAGTAAAAATTTAAAAGAAAGGGTAACGTATGTGTTATATTTAGCTAAAAAATGGCTAAATACGTAGCGTCAGTGAATAAACGTCTAAATACGTAGCGTCAGTGAATAGACATTGCTCTATCCACGTTAATCAACACATGGCAACCAAAAAATTGTTATCCGGTCACCGCTGGGATCATACCTCAGATCTCTCAATATCTAGCCGAGTGCGTTCGCCTTATGGTGGCCAACAATCAACGGCGCTAGGTGTGTTTATCTGTCAGCTTCTGACATCAATGTCAGAAGCTGACAGATATTTTCTTTCTTTTTTTTTTTTTTGGTTGGGGGCTTAACGACCTCCATGAGCAACTCAATGGGCTATAAGCAGTCGCCCGTCCCTAATTTAGGGTCACTTGTTCCAGGGAAGGGAGAGAGTCAGTGCCGTAAGACACACATAACATCCATGGATTACATAACATCCATAACATCCATGGCCTCACCGGGATTCGAACCCGGTCCCTTCACGGACGAAAGGTCATAAGCCAGCGCTTAGACCACTGCGCCACCGGGGTGGCAAAGCTGACAGATATACACACATAGCTTCGTTGATTGCTGTCCACCATAGCATAAGGCGAACGAACTTGGTTCGAGAGATCTGGGGTACTATCCGTGGGGTGACCCGATGATAATTTTTCGGTTGCTATGTGTTGATCTACGTGGATAGAGCGATGTCTTTTTTATTAATATTTAGCTTTCCGATTTTATCATTATCTCAATAAATATTTTTTTATGTCTCAATCAGACTTTCCGTGCTGAACGTCATATCTAAACTTCCAAAAGTTTTTCTTAATGCGGCAGCACTGGCAGTCGGTCAGAGATCAAGTAACGGATAAACCAAGAACTGCTGTGTGTGACAAGTGGTTAGATATTAACAACGTTAGGTTCACTTCCTATTTGATCTTAGGACGACGTTCTTTTTGTTTCAACTTGATATTTAGTGCGTTGAGCAAAAAAATGTCGTGTTTGGTTAGTAATTTACTACCGTGTATGTACTTCCTGTAACAAGGTAGACTAAAAGTGTTTGTCTACAAGAAACTGTGATTTCCTCGGCATTTTCTGATGCTCACATTCTTGTATTATTAGGATTACTTAACTAAATACCGCCAAAGATAAAGCAGAAAATTATAGCAAATTCAAACTTAAAAAAAAAAGTGTGCTTTCCCGAGTGGAAAAATTGTAGGCATTTTTCTCTTCAATGAAATACAAAGAGCTCTATGCAGGAACAAAACAGAACAGCCTTAAGCAAAAACAACAACTACGGCGAAAAGTAAAACTGATAGAATCAAATGAGAAAACGTAGAAAAATCGAAAGTCAACAGAAAACTTATTACGGTCAGAGAGGTGTAATAAAAGGAAATGGAGCATAAATAAAAACCAAAATACATCCATATCTAGTGAAAAGTGCTAAATTAAGCGCCTCCACAGAACCTGAACTCAGGGTGCAGTTCTTATCTTTTTAATTTCTTATCTTTAGCCAAAAAATTGCTCTTCTCTAAAGATGTTGGAAATGTTTTCCGTCGAAAGAAACTTTTAAACTGAAAACTGCTTAGCCTCAGGACAAGAAGTTTTTATTTCTTTTGCTAAGAAAGACACATACAATAGTTGTTTGAAGTATAAATCATCATTCTAGAAAAAAAAAGCTGGTGTTTCTTAAAGCTCATTTTGACATTATGTCTAAGGAATTATTTTTTTATCAGTTTTGAACCTCGAGTTATTTTTTTTCTTAAAAAGTCGTATTGCTCTTACAAAGAACCCTAATAAAACATGATTTACTGTTATACAGTGGGATGCAGCGAACCATTGTAAATATATAACAAACTGCCAGGAAACCTTCCGTCTCTGTGATTTTCTTTCATTTGATACGTATTGGATGAAGATGGCAACAACTAAAACACAGTTTAGAATATTTTGAATCGATACTTTTTCTTACATACTTCGTTCTTTGGGTCTACAGAAAGTATAAATCAGAAGACAGAAATCATTATGTCAGTTACATATAGAACCTCTGTTTATATAATCTCGGGAAACTCGATACGAAGAGAGCAATTTACGCTGTTTTGAATTGAAAATCCCATGATATGCGAGTTTAATGAATAAGAAAATGTGAATGAACGTATGTATTTTTTATTGTTGGACAAAACGGTTACAGTTGGGTCGTGGAGGTGCTATGATTTGCTCCTAGATAATATTGTCTTCAAAAGTTCAGTCTCTCCCGTATTCCTGCAGTTTAAGTAATACCTGATGCATATCTCGGAGCTTTATATTATTGATGTTAAGCTAATTTTGTCTTTAATCCACTCTTTCTAGCGAAATTTTTGTTTGAAGTGTTACACAGACTGAGTATTTCTTTAGAGCATATGGAGGTGTCAAATGAAATTTCCATTCGGTGTTCATGATTTCATTTTAAATGGAATACTGTTTTTCTTTTAAATAGTGTTTCACAAAAGTTATTTTAAATACACCAGACTGTGATTACTTAAGAAACGGATATACCATATTACATCAGTTTATTTTTGTGTTGTAATAAACACTAAGTTTCGCCAAGCTTCCGCACTCCACTGGGTATCTTCTTCCAAGGCAATGGTAGACATAAAATATAAAAAAAGGTGGCAAAAAGTAGTAATGCCTTGACAAAGCTAGCATTTATGTCTAAAATTATAGTATTTGAGGCAATAATTTTAGACATGAAAACTTTAGACTTATAAAGACTTTTAGGCTTTTTACATTTAATGTCTGCCATTGCCTTGAAAAAATTTAATGTCTACCATTGCATTGAAAAATCAATGTCTACCATTGCTTTTTCAATGGAATGGTAGACATTAAGTGTCTACCATTGCTTGTAAAAGATAGCATTTAAGGCAATGGTAGCATATTATGTCGACCGTTGCCTTGAAAACGCCTCCAAGTGAAGTGCGAAAGCTTGGCGAATCTTTGTGCTTATTGCACCACAAAAATAAACGGATTTAATACGTTATACGCGTTTCTAGTGTTTCACAAATATCCATCATTTATGAGCAAAAAGCATCGGTAGAAAATTGTTTACTTAAAGCACTGCTAAAGAATTCATTCCGAATTGAAAGGTTACATTTCTGATGAAGCATTGTTCAAACTTAGGCACTTTGCTAAAGAAAACTGAGCAATAAAAGCATCATATCCACAACAGCATTTTCCCCTTTTACTTTTATTCTTCCCTTTACTTACGTAAAGAATATTTTGAAATTCTGCAACTCCATTTCTCTTTCAAGGCAATTTCCATGGTTGAAACAAAAAAGCCCCCACACCTGGTCGATATCAGCAGAATACGGGGGGGGGGGGGCAGCGAGACCGTCGCCAAGAGAAAGAAAAGTCGAAACGTAGGACCCTGAGAGAATACAGCAGTTATCTTCCGCGTGTAACACGACTTTCTGGATTTTGTCGTGCCCATTGAAAAGTCGGTCATCAAGTTAGCGCACCGAAATGTTCAAAAATGAAACTTTCTTTTAACGCAAGTGTCATAAAGAGCCGCAAAAAAGCAATGTAAGCTTCCTTGCTCTTCTTCTTTTTTCTTTTTTAAAGAGTAATCGCGCTTTCTTTCTTTCTTTGTAGTAAAGAGTTTCCTTGGACGTGAGCCATGCAAGACAATAGTTTTACTCAGCAAACGTTCGTCTCTGTAGAAGTTTGTGGGAATTCTATGAACTCCCGTGGCATGCCATTGGCTTTGTTAACTGTAAATAAAAGGTTGTACCAATAGAAACTACTCAGCGAGTAAAAAAGAAATCCAAAAACATCGAAAATATTTAGCGGTGTTTATCTACATCTACTCAGCAACTTACACAGGGTGCACAGTAAAGTCGCTCGATAATGACTTGACAAGAGAACTGAGGCAGATAACGAAGTCGAACCAACGGGATTGGTGTTAAGAACCAGATGGACGATCTTATCGGGTCGACATCAGCTCTTCAGCGGGGAATTCGTCTTTAATCCACTCTTCTCGCGAAATTTGGTCTTTAAAAAAATGGATGACTGTCTGAAGATAGGAGGACCCCAAAACGGAGAAGAAGGTACGTCGTGACACTGGAATTCTCCCCGTTCGTGCAACACACGTTAGCTTCCAGAGTGTTTTGCCAATTTTCAAATCCGTCTGCTTCCATGTTTTGATCACTGTTCCGTACAAACGGGCAGCCGCACCGTGGAATACTCTACAGACTGCCACGTGACCGTTCGTCCGAGCAGGCCCTTTTCGGAGTCCCTCATGAGACATGGATAGTGTACTTTAGGGATATCATATTGATTCATTCTTGAGAGTTCGTAGAGTCATTCACGAATGGTCATTTACTTTGCATATATACCCGGCCGGTTGTTCCATTACAGTCACTCAGCAAATCATTCTTAGCTCCAAAACGCCTAGTAGCATCCAAAACGCCTGCCTAAGAGTACGAAGCCTCAGCTCTTTATCGCAAACATCCGAGAAGAGCAGGACATCACCATTCATCGTTCACGATGCATGACTCACCACGAGCTAAAGCGCATTCACAGCTCTTTTTGTCAAACAGCATGAAAGTGCAACAGCTCAGGGAACAGATTCACCTTTCGTTCACGAATGAGTCCCAGCCAGCTGCGAACAAGCTCATGACAGTTCTTGCAAACACCCTAAAAGAGTAAAAGCTTGGGATACCTATCCACCGTTTGCTTACGAATTAATCTCCTCTCGTGCAACGATTCGGCCACACCATCCAAAATGACGACATTCACGTATCATTCAAATTCTTGAGTTTCACCGTTGTTTCCTAGCTGATTGCTCACTCACATAACAGTTGACACTTACCAATTCTTTACATTACTTTTCTTATTGGGAATGTGTTTCCAAACTCATCGGAGCTGAAGAAAATTCAAGATGCTGCTACTTTAGCTTGTGTCTCAGTTATGGCCGATTAAATGATCATTCAGTACGGTGACGGCGAATAATTCACGGTTAAGAGCCGTTCGTTATGAACGATTCGTTCACGAAAGTTCCATTACTAGATTTTTTGTATTACCGCACTGGCTCTCTCCCTGTCTTGGAGCCAGTGGTCCTAAATCAGAGACTACCTGTATACATAAAAGCTGCTCATAGTGATCTTTAAATCAGAGACTACCTCTATTCATAAAAGCTTATCATAGTGGTTGTGACGTGCCTGCCTTGCAAGACGCACACGATATAAAGGCAGATAGCAGCAAGAACGAACGTCTGCGTAGCTCAGTTGGTAGATCGACTTGTTCCGGAATAAGTGGACTCGGGTTCGATCCCCGGCGTCGACAACAATGACGGAAAAATTAACTTTGTTTTGATGGCGCCTGAACTTCCCGGATGATCCGGCCGTTAAAGATCTCGCAAAGGTGTGATGTTTTTTTCCACACTGCGAGATACGAAAAATAAGAAAATGCCTTCTTCAGCGCTTCGAAAAATAAAATGTGTGTGACATTGCATTCCACACACCAGATTGACTGGGAGTTCTCAAGTGCACGTTCTACAGCGGTTGGCTGCCTGCGACAATTCATGGTCACGGCTGACCCGTGGGCCATGCCCCCCGGCCCTCTTTCGTGTTGGGGGTGTGTGACGTGCTTGCCTCGCAGGACGCACACGACATAAAGGCAGATAGCAGCAAGAACGAACGGTAGCTCAGTTGGTAGAGCGATTTGTTCCAGAATAAGTGGACTCGGGTTCGATCCTTGGCGTGAACCAAAATGACGAAGAAATTTACTTCGTTATATGGTCTTCCTGTATACCTAAAAGCTGCTCATAGAATTTTTTGAAATATCATAGTTCCTAAGCTGAAAATATTCCAAATACGTGGCGACAGTTAATAAATAAATACATCGCTCTTTCCACGTTCCAGAAATACACAGCAACCGAAAAATTGTTTTTCAGCCGCCGCTGTGGAATCGAACCAACAGAACTCTCGGTATCAACCAACAGAACTCTCGGTACCAACAGAACTCTCGGTATCATGTTTGGAGATCCTAAGCTGTGCAATATTATGGAGAATGAAGGCGATGCCGTCACATGTTTGGAGTTCCTAAGCTGTGCAATATTATGGAGAATGAAGGCGATGCCGTCACATGTTTGGAGTTCCTAAGCTGTGCAATATTATTTCACAGCTTAAAAATGTTCGTGGATACATTTCACTCCTAAGTAAGCAGCCTAAATTTACCCTTTGACCTCCGTTTTGTATGATCTATTTTTAGCAAACTTTTTTTCCAATTTGGAGAACTAAGTTCGTGAATTTGCCGGCAGAGGTGCTGGTGTCGAGCGGACGGGATATGCCATTTGGTACTTAGACCAATCCTGTTAGGTTTGCGTTGTTATTTGCCTTCGTTCACTTGCAAAACGGATGGCGCGCAACCTTGTAACACTACGCGTATAGCATCACGTTTTTTACTAAGTACATCAGCTAAACTTAGGTACTGTGAGTAATGAAAGCCAAAAATTGTAAGTAATATATTTAGCCAAGGCAAACAGACAAGGTCATAACACTCTGGAGGTTGAGAAAGGCAACTAACTTCCAAAAGGATTAAAAAGTAAAAATCGCGCAAAGTATGTTGAGTGGTACAGCTCAGCCAGATGAGATCTGGTTGATACCTTGAACTAGCGAAACAATATCAACGCAGGAACTGAAAACGTGAAGACTTTCCCCGCAAGGAAACAAAAAGGACAAAGAGGAGAGAATATCAAACGAAAGCGATTGAAAGCAGACGGAGTGGGCAAGCGGCCGTGAACGAATCTTCCATGCACCACTCGTCCAAGTGGAAGGATGAGGGCATGGCGAGGAGCAAACCAAACAGGCGACCAAGCGGAAGAAGAAAGAAACGAAACAGGGCGAGGGAAACCTCCGCAAGAAGAAGAAGATGGCGATATATAAATTGAGAGGGGTGCACCGAGGTGGGAAATGAGACCGGGATGGGCATCAAGGAAGGGAAAAGTCGATAAAGAGAGGACAGGAGAAGAATGAAGCAGGTGAGATTATCGGGAGAAGATAGAAGAAAAGGGGAGATTAGTGTAAAGGGAAGCCAGGAATGATCAAGGACGACGAGGTGGGCGACAGTAAGAATACCAGCAGAAATTCAAGTGGGAAGTTGGAAAGAGGCTCCAATGGGTAGAACAGATAAGAGAAGAATAAAAGAAGTGTTCGAAAAGAAGTTCCTGAAAACAGGAGGGAGGAAGATGAGTGAGGAAATGTTGACGTCAGAAAAGAAGAGATACACTGGAGACAGGAGGAAGGCGTTTGGAGCAGAGGGTGAGACGTCTATGCCAAGTAATGTGGGGAACGAGAAATGTGGGTTGTGAGCAGTGAGGATGGAGTTAAGAGCAAGGGGAGCTGAGGAAGGGGACGACGGAATTGGCGAAACACAAAGGAGACACGGAATGTTCTGTAACGCGTGGTAACATCCGAGAGGTTCGCCCCCTTCCCAAGGAAACCAGAAGCAACAGGACACGTTCCGAAACCCTGTCGGTTTGATACCAAAGGAAAGAAGTGATAGCCGAGTAGACAGCGGAGAGAGAAAGAGGATGACGAAGCAGCCTGAGAAACCCATTGGTAACTATGCAAAGGAATGAGAAAAGGGTGGAAACAACTCATGCCTGTCCCACATCGAGAGATGGGACTGGGACAGGCATGAGTTGTTTCTACCACTAACCCAACGAGAGAGACTCCGACGAAATTTCTCAAGAAGAAACCAGGAGGAAGGCGTAAGTAGAGGAGAATGAAGGCGATGCCGTCACATGTTTGGAGATGCCCATAGCTTTGTGTCTAAGCTTTTTTCAATGTTCAGAAAATATAGAACGGCTGCCATAAATCTTTCTAGAGGGCGTTCCTGCTGTACGAGGCAGGAGTATGAGCGCTACACGGCCGTAATGGGAAAACTGAATTCAAAATGTACTGTAGGGACAGTTGGTTGAGTTTCTTCAAAGAAACACAGGTGTACGAATTTTGCGTTGAACCGCGTCAAGGGGTATAAATGCAGCTAAAGTATATGCCCCGAAACCCTTTCGCTGTTTTCCATTATCAAGGTAGAATCAATGGTATATTTCGGAAGTGAGTCGGTCTACCGAATCTGTGCATCTAGACTCCAGTAACAAGTTGTTCCACGACCTGAAGAAAACCGTTTGGGATCGAGACTTAAACCATAGGTTTTAACTTACCTATCTTACGTAATACAACGATATTTACAAGTTAAACTAAACACAATACTGTCAAATCACAAGTTATCGATAGCTTAACCTTTTATTCGTCTCTGTCTAATTAACTCGGGGTAACTATATGGGAAGAAATGAACTCGAACGCGTATTCGCTGTCTAAGAAGTTATAACGAAGTAAATTTCTCCGTCATTTCTGTCCACGCCAGGACTCGAACCCGGATCCCCTCATTCCGGAATAAGTCACTCTACCAATTGAGCTACGTGGACGTTTTATTCTGATTCCTATCTGCCTTTATGTCGTGTGCGTCCTTCTGGCAGGTACGTCACATCTCCTGGTACGGTACAAAGTGGTTCGAACGCAGCTGGAAGTAATGAACCTCCGTATCAGAAAGCGTTGCTTTCCGCCTTTCTTATTCAAATTAGCCATATAGGGGGATGATTGGCACTAATCCTTTCTAACTGAGTATCTGCTAAAAGTTATATGACAATGGCTACGAAGTATGAAAGGAAAGAGATGTTTGAGTTGTTTGTTTCTACCCAGTTTTTCTAGCCACACTTGAGGTACTAGCTATTCCTCATCGTATGTGGCGTAATGGAGTAGAGAATAAAAGACTATAAACGAGAGCTCATCACCATTTACAGATTTATGGTCGGTATTTCTGAGATGAGAGAGGAGAAACGAATTGTTTTGCCGTAGCTTTTGTAAAACAAGGTCTCTAAGTTACAGTTCTGTTTGGAGAGCACACAAATATGGAACACTTGTTCGTTTAGGTACATCGCCAGCTTAAAAGATTGAAAAGGAAGGTTTAAAACAGTTTGAATGATTAAAAATTGTTTAAGTGTTTCAGAACTTCCTTTTTAAGCTATTAAACATTTTTAGTCTGGCAATATCTCATTTGGTTTAATTTGAAAATATCGTAAGTTTAGCCTTGAGTGTAAATATTTACTGAGGGAGGGGTCGACTTCAGTGTTCATACATACCAAATATTTTGACATACACTCAATGGATAAAACATTAGAGATACTTTGCGACGTGCCTTGGATTGTCTGGTTGTTAAGTTTCTCGCAATGACGTGATGCTCTTTCCACACAGCTAGACAGGAAAAATGAGAATCCCTCCTTCAGTGCTTCGAGAAAATAAATGTGTGTGATGTTACGTTCCACACACGACATTGTCTAGGATTTTTTTAAATACATGTTCTTCATGGGATGATTGTCTACACCGACACATGATCCCGGCCCTCTTTCGGGTGGGACGAGATATGACGTGCCTGCCCCGCAGGACACACATGAAGTAAAGGCGAATGGCAGTGAGAGCACATATCCGTGTACCTCAGTTGGGAGAGCTACTTACTCCGGAGTGAGGGTAGCTCAATTGGGAGAGCGACTTACTCCGGAGTGAGGGTAGCTAAATTGGGACAGCGACTTACTTTGGAGTGAAGGTAGTTCAATTGGGAGAGCGACTTACTCCGGAGTGAGGGTAGCTCAATTGGGAGAGCGACTTACTCCGGAGTGAGGGGGAGCCGGATTTGATGCCCAGCGCGGACAAATATTGTACGTAGTAACCTACATAATAACGTGTTGGTAATCCTCTAGCATTAATAACAGCCTGTGAACGCTAGGTCATCGACTGCAACTGATGCCTGGGGGTTTAGGAAATGCCAATCATGCTTGTTGTAAAATTGTCCACAACTCCCGCCGAAGCGTTGGTCCAGGATCCATGGATTTGATGTTCTGCTTCACGGCATCCCAAATAGCCTCCACAATGTTTAAATCTGGGAGCCTTTAGGGCTGTTGGATGGTTTCAAACTCATATGAGTGTTCCTCGAGCCATGCCTGTGTGGTTCTGGCCCGGTGAGGTGGCGTGTTGTCCTGATAAAAGAGACCATCGGCCGCAGGAGTGCACGAAGGCCGTGAAAGCGGGTAGGTGATCAGGCCAGCATATGCTGGTTGCGCCCAGCAATTAAGGACCACTAAAGACACACTATGGGACCTAATGAGTCTCATTCATCTGACCACACTACGCCGTGCCACTCTGCAGATGTCCAGTTTTGATGTTTCCGGAACCAGGCGAGGCGTAATTTGTGATGACAAGCAGTCAAAAGTGACACATGAGTACGGCAACGAGTTCCGTAGCACAGGGTATGCAGCGTGCATAGTACCGTTCGCTGACACTGCTTGGGTCTCTCATATTTAGCTTGGATGTGATTTTCACCGCCATTGCCAAGTTGTCCGAGCCAGGACAATCTACGACGACCCTTGTCATCAATGGTGTGTGTGTGGTTGGCCACCTCTTGCTCTCTGGACCCTGGTACGTCCGTCGATGGTATACTCGCGGTACACCCTTGATACGGTTGCTCTTGGAAACCCCAGGGTTTTTACCACTTGTGTGAGAGAAAGACCTATCTGGCATGCACCGACAATGCTTCCACGATCAAAGTCGCTCAAATCACCACATGTTCATCGATTGCAATACATTGTTGAGAATCTCTGTTGTCCGCCTGTGTTCCGTTTTGGCATGTTCCATTCTACGAGGGTGATGCCCATGTCTTCTGCCCATTACTCCTGTCTCGTATGTTCTGTCTATTGAGTGCTCGATAGATACGTTAAAACCTATGCCCTTAGTTTCAGGTAATCTAAAACTGTATGATAATATCGATGAGAAACCAAATCATTTGGATTATCGCGTACGTTTTAAATCGGAAATGTGTGAAATTGTCTTTCCAAGCAAAAATGTACAGAAGTGCATTGTTTCTGAATATTTCGAGGAGTATTATGCGGACTTCTTTTCCTTGCTCATTCCTCTTTCCATCCAGAAAACTGCATGGGACCTATGAAAGACTATAACACAAAAATAGGAAACGTAGGATATGCTTTTACCTATCGTCTTTTGTTTCCACTATTGTCTTATATTCTGCATGTGCCATTCTGCTACAACTACATTGTTGAAAAAGTAGCTTGCTACTTGCTACAGTTGTTACTACTTTTTCCGAAAAGTAGCTTCCTACAACAACTATTACTTTTTCCGAAAAGTAGCTTCCTACAGCTACTATTACTTTTCCGAAAAGTAGCTCGCTACAGCTACTTTTACTTTTTCCGAAAAGTAGTTTGCTACAGCTACTTTTACTTTTTCTGAAAAGTGACTCGCTACAGCTACTAGTATTTTTTTCCAGAAAAGTAGATTGCTACAGTTACTTTTATTTTTCCCGAAAAGTAGCTCGCTACAGCTACTGATACTTTTCCGAAAAGTACCTTGCTACCGCTACTACTACTTTTTCCGGAAAGTAGTTTGCTACAGTTACGTTTGCTCTTTGCGAAAAGAGGCTTGCTACAGCTACTACTCCTTTTTTCCGAATAGATAACTAACTACTTTTTCCCTGAAAGCAGCAGTCATTTTTGCTACTTTGTAAGCTAGTTTTGCTACATTTAGATTTAAATTAAAAGCAAAAATTCAGAAGATGGTATTTATACGTTTAATTTTAAGTATGCCATTGAGAGACAAATCCCAATGTAAATTATGCAAGCAATTTATCTTTGTATTTTCCTCAGCTCTGATCAACATATGTAAGCGTAACACGTTTTATCACACACATGCACACGCACACGCAAACACACACACACACAGTAGATATATATATATTTTTTTTGATTGGAGATTTAACGACCACCGTGAGCAACTCAATGGGCTATAAGCAGTTGCCCGTCCCTAATTTAGGGTCACTGGCTCCAGGGAAGGGAGAGAGCCAGTGCCGCAAGACAAATATAACACCCATGCATCACTGGGATTTGAACCCACTCTTACGGACGAATGATCAAAGGTCAGTAGATAGATTTTTAGCATTCTGATAAGTGTATATATATACCTTACTGAACATCACATAAAGTTTGTACCTCTTTAGTACTTAACTTACAGTGAAACAGGAGTCACCCAAGAAAAGTCCAAGAAAACGTTACTTACAATTCGTCTTTATTCAGGCAAAAATTCTTTGGCACTCCCCTAATGAAGATTTACAACTCACTTTTCAGCAGTATTATTAACTTAATCCAACTAATGTGAGTTAATACATGTGTCAAAATACCTGCTTTAAACCGTCTAAACGAAACCTCACACGTGCTTTTCGATACAATATTCTTCCCAGAACAGAACAGATCGATGCACATGCTTTTGCAGCACTTTTCCCTTGATGAAATTCGTAACAAATCCAGTGTCGAATAAATGCAGTATCGCTTACCATCTTTCAGCTACCGATGTGCAAGTACATTTGACTGTTGTGTGTTATATTTTATACGCTGGATCAGTTACGGTCACATGACAACAACGAGGAGGAATGTCGGATATGTAAATTAGAGCTTTACACAGACAAAAAAACGCTTTAAAACTTATTTTTACACCCAATACTATTTGATACGTGTATTAATACTTACTGAACACTACATAAAGTGTGTACGTCTTAAGTACTTCACTTACAGTGAAACATGAGTCACCAAAGAAAAGTTGAAGAAAAAGTCACTTACAGTTCGTCTTTATTCAGCCAAAACTCCTTCAGCACTTTACTAAGGCAGAACTACAATTCACTTTTCTACAGTATTATTAACTTTATCCAACTAATGTGAGTTAATAAGCAGAAAACGTGGTCAATTAAAGCACCAACACTAAAGTTATAACACGTAGACGTCGAGAAAACACAACTTCAGAGTAGCACAGCTTCCACAATTATAGCATCACACTACCATACCACTACACTTTTTGGCTGATCCTTCAACATTGTATCTCTTCTAGATCTTATCGACCACATGCATACGTCATTCTCCCTGACCTCAAAGGTGTTGTCAACCTCATTCCGCAAAAGAGAAGATATAACCAAGGAGGTTATATTACTGGAGACACCATTGGCTCTGCGGCCATAGGTCACAGCTAATCTGTGGTGTGACGTCACAAGCAGGCAAAAACTAACTAAATTATACCATTGATGAAACAGTAAGCTTGCGTATCATTGATAAAGATTATTGAATTACTCATTTTATCTGTTTATACGCTTAGAAGCTTTTGTTCCATTGGTTTCAAAGCAGCTTCTTTACTGCGGCTGCGTCGTGCCTGCTCATAACGTCATTTGCAGCACGGATGGTGACTTATGGCGGCCAATGTTGCGTGGGTAGGAGTGGTGTCTCCAGTAATATAACCTCCTTGGATATAACGCTAAAGTTGAAAAACGCTAGAAGAGAATAACCCCAACTTTTCAGAGACAGCAACTAAATATGAAAGTTAATTCAGAGCATACGTCGCAGGTTATGTTCCAGGATAACTGATGTCCCCACGGAATTCAAATAACAACACTATCAACAAGTATCTGCGAATTCGTTTACTTTACTAAGAAAATCGAATCTCTCTCTATCTCTCAAACGTCACCAACAAAATCGCTAGCTGGATCATTTCGTACGCGCTGCTTTCTCAGGCTGATCGAGAAGACTTCCCTGTAAATAGCATAAAGTAAGGAAGATCACAATTCATTAGTAACAATTTGCCTAACTTTCACAATGCAAGTTTAGTCAGCTTTATAATGACTGTAGGTAGGGCACTCTCGGCCTCACGCCCCCTGTCCCAAGCAATAATATTTCAGGAACTCTGGGAATGTTTTGCGATTTGATTAATTTTTTTATTTTTTACTTTATTTAAAGTTTCATGATTTGTGCCGCAAGTATTCGCTACAAACTACGTACTTCATTTTATAGCATGCTACAGCTACAACTACATTTTTCTATTTGTATAGCGATGCTACACGTCGTGTTTTTGTGAACGTAATGTGCTACAGTAGCAGCGCTACATGTAGCACGCTACTTCCGATCACTAAACCCAAGAAAAAAGCAGTGCATAATTCAGCTCTACATGAAGCATGCATTATATCAATTACTGGTTAAACCCAAGGCAATAAAGCACTTCAGCGCTATATGTAGCATGCTACTTCCGATCACTCGTTAAACCCAAGAAAAAAAGCAGTACCGAGTATAGCGCTACATGTAGCTCACTACTTCTGCTCACTAAACCCAAGAAAAAAAAACAGTGCAGATTTCAGCTCTACATATAGCATGCATTCTTCCTATCGCTGGTTAAACCCAAGAAAATAAAGCTGTGCGCATTTCAGCGCTATATGTAGTACGCCACTTCCGATCACTGGTTAAACTTAAGAAAAAAGAAGGGCAACCTTCAGCGCTACATGCAACACGCTACTTCCGATCACTGGTTATTCCCAAGAAACCAAATCAATGCAGATTTCATCGCTATATGTAGCACGCTACTTCCGATCACTGGCTAAACCCAAGAAAGAAAAGCAATGCAGAGTTCAGCGCTACATGCAGCACGTTGCTTCCGATTACTGGTTATTCCCAAGAAACAAAAGCAATGCCGAGTTCAGCGCTATATGTAGTACGCTACTTTCGATCACTGGCTAAACCCAAGAAAGCCACCCGGGGGAGCAGTGGTCTAAGGTGCTGGCCTCTGATCATTCGGCCGTAATGGGTCCGGGTTCGAATCCCGGTGAGGCATGGATGTTGTGTTTGTCTTACGGCACTGGCTCTCTCCCTTCCCTGGAACCAGTGACCCTAAATTAGGGACGGGCGACTGCTTATATCCCATTGAGTTGCTCACGGTGGTCGTTAAACCTCCAATAAAAAAAAAGAAAACCCGAGAAAGAAAAGCAGTGCAGAGTTCAGCGCTACATGCAGCACGCTACTTCCGATCACTGTTTATTCCCAAGAAACAAAAGCAGTGCAGAGTTCAGCGCTATATTTAGCACGCTACTTCCGATGACAAGTTTGTTCCAAGAAAAAAGCATGGAGCACGCTACTTCCGATCACTGGTTAACCTCAAGAAGGAAAAGCAGTGCCGAGTTCAGCGCTACATGCAGTGCGCTACTTCCGATCACTAGTTAATCCCAAGAAAGAAAAGGAGTGTTGAGTTCAGCGTTACGGGAAGCACGCTACTTCCTATCACACTTGTTAAACCTAAGAAAATAAATCAGTGCAAACATCAGCGCTACATGTAACATGCTGTTTCCGATCACTGATTAGTTCCAAGAAAAAAGCAGTGCAGAGTTCAGCGGGACAATGCAGCACGCTACTTCCGATCATAGGTTAATCCCAAAAAAGAAAAGCAGTTCAGAATTCAGCGCTATATGTAGCACGCTACTTCCGATCACTGGTTAAACCCAAGAAAACAAAAGCAGTGCCGAGTTTAGCGCTACATATATCACGCTACTTTCGATCACCAAACCCAAGAGAAAAAAAGCAGTGCAGATTTCAGCTCTACATGTAGTACGCGTTCTTGCTATCACTGGTTAAACCCAAGAAAATAAAGCAATGCAGAGTTTAACGCTATATGTAGCACGCTACTTCCGATCGCTGGTTAAACTCAAGAAAAAAAAGCACTGCCGAGTTCAGCGCTGCATATAGCACGCTACTTCCGTTCACAGATTAAACCTAAGAAAAAGAAGCAGTGAAGAGTTCAGCGCTATATGTAGCATATTACTTCCGATCACTGGTTAATCCCAAGAAAGAAAAGCAGTGCAGAGCTCAGACTATATGTCGCCCGCTACTTTCGATCATCGGTTAAACCTACGTAAAAGAAAGCATTGAAGAGTTCAGCTTTACGTGTAGCACTCTATTTCAGAACACTGGTTAATAAAATAATGGAAACGATTAACCGCTTTTGTGCACAGTTTCAAGATTTAAAATAGCGAAAGATTATTATGAATGTGAGCACCATGATTTCCCTGTTTTCATTCTCTTTTCCCTATCAAATGAATAAATAAACTACGATAAAGAAACATTTTGTCTCTTGGAAGATGAAGTAAAAATTATACTGTTATTTTTGAGGACGCGTTCACAATTTATTCTGCTTGAAATGACAAGCGATACAAATAAGTTTACACAGTCAGCTGGACTTCAGTAAAATTATAAAAAATAAGTGATTTAACGACAGACCACATATATCATTCATGTACATAATTAAGAGAATTGGTCCCAAAACAGAACTTTGAGAAAAACGTATTTTAAATAATAACATTTACTAACGATATTAGTTTTGAGTAACTGCGATTTATTGCCCAAATGAATGCAATTAAATGGCTATTATCCAGACGTTAAACGCATCATTTATGTAAATTACAGAAATAAACGAGCTCAGACAAAAAACAGAAAAATTAGTTATAGACTGATGTCTTTTTCATTTTCTTCGCTAATGGCTTTCCTTGTATTTGACTCAAGTATTAAACGAATAAATTACTCGCAGACCAAAACTCGGTAATTACAACATCCTGGTTTATGTAAGAAGATTAGGACCTAATCATAAAAATTAAGCATTTCGGAAATATGTTTGGAAATGTCAGAATACTTTTGCTTACACCTTTCGCAAATAATTAATGTACGTAGCGTGTCTGAAAAGATTTTGGCCCGTCGATAAAAGAAGACACGTCCGGGGCTTTTTTTGATGCAATGATACGAGTCTTTACGTGCCTAGAAACCAGTTTTCAGCGTCAAAGTTATTTCCGTTTTCTTTTACTGATCGGAAAAAGTGAAGGAAGGAAGGAAAAATCGGAAAGCAAAAGTTCAGAGCAGTTGTACAGTATGTACGAAAAATAGTAATAGAAGAAGTTTGTGTCCTAGAACCAAAGGTCGTTCATGAAGACATGGTGGCATACTAACGAAAGATCACATTTCGCACATTGTAGTGAAGAAGTATTCATCGAAATTCAAGATTAGGAGAACCAGTGTGAAAGATAATACTTTGCTCGGGCAGACCCTTTGTGTCCATCACTCAAAGAAAGGAAATGGAAGTACTGCAAGGTGGACATTTAACAGCCAGGCACATTAATGATGCATTGCATATGTCGAAAACAACAGTTGATCGCATCCCAACAAAACATTTGGCAATGACAAAGACTGTTGCATGATGGAACCCAAAGCTTAACAAACACAATGCTTAACAAAAGCTTAAAAAACACAGGCTGTTAATAAAGCTTAACAAACACAGATTGTTGACAGATTGACTAAACTATAAAAATTACAAAAAATTCAGTTCGTTAAGAAGTTCAGGTAACACTGCTGTTAACATGTTTCAGGTTGTTGTTAACAGGTTCAGGTAACACTGCCAGGTTGTTAAATAGTTAAACAAACACAGGTTGTTAACATGTTTCAGGTTGTTGTTAACAGGTTCAGGTAATTACAGGTAACAGGTTCAGGTAACAATGCCAGGTAGTTAAATAGTTAAACAAACACAGGTTGTTAACAAGCTTCACAAAGCTTAATAAACACAGGTTGTTAACAAGCTTTACAAAGCTTCACAAACACTGGTTGTTTACAAGCTTCACAAAGCCTAATAAACACAGGTTGTTAACAAGCTTCACAAAGCTTAATAAACACAGGTTGTTAATAAGCTTTACAAAGCTTCACAAACACTGGTTGTTTACAAGCTTCACAAAGCTTAATAAACACAGGTTGTTAACAAGCTTCACAAAGCTTAACAAACACAGGTTGTTAACAAGCTTCACAAAGCTTAATAAACACAGGTTGTTAACAAGCTTTACAAAGCTTGACAAACACTGGTTGTTTACAAGCTGCACAAAGCTTAACAAACGCAGGTTGCTTTTAGTCAAAAACAACAGTTGACCGCATCCTGACACAACATTTGGCAATGACAAAGACTGTTGCCTTTAGGAATCCAAAGCTCCTGACAACTGAGAAAAAGCTGAAAAGACGGAGCATTGCACGAGACAATCTTGCACACTCTTAAGCGAACACAGAAGACTTCTTCCAACGTTTTCAAACTTTTCTTCTTTTTGTATGGGTGTTAAGTGGCCACAGTGAACAACTAGATGGGCTGTAAGCAATCGTTTCTTCTGTCTCGGTTGCGCAATGATCTAAGCGCTGGCTTCTGACCATTTGTCCATGATGTGTCCGGGTTCGTATTCCGGTGAGGCATGGATGTTGTGATTGTCTTACTGTACTGCCTCTTTCGGGCCACAGTGCAAGAAATCCCTCGGAAATTTAACGCTCGCGCACAAAAACGTGTAAGCAGCCACACCATCCAGAACCATCTCCTCGCTATGGGGTACAGAAGCCTTCGTCCCACGAGGGTACCGCTGCTGACCGCACATCTCAGAGTGCAAAGATTAGCATGGGCGCGGGAACATCGCCACTGGACCCTAGACATGAGGGAAAATGTTGCCTGGACTGATGAGTCGAGATTCACGTTGGTACATGCGGATGGCAGGATACGCGTTCGGCGCAAACCACAGGAAGCGATTAATCCTTCTTGCCAGCAGGGTACTCTTCAAGCTGGCGGGGGTGGCATTCTCGTCTTGGGACTGTTTACGTGAATTGAAATGGGACCCCTGGTACGTGTGACATCGTTTCTCACAGGTCAACGTTACAGGGATATCCTGGAAGACCATTTACTCCCGTTTGTTCTTCTTCAACTTTCCATTTTCCACTGCAGTTCCCGAATTGTATCCGAATGGTTGGATGAACACTCCACCGACGTAACCTCGTTTCCTTGGCCAGCTAGGTCACCTGACCTCAATCCCATCGAGCACATCTGGGATGGCATCGAGAGAGATCTTTGACCCTCGTAAAATCTTCGTAAACTGTGGGAGCTTGTTCAGGGGTCGTGGATCCGTATGGCTTCCGAACGCTTCCGGTGTCTTGTCGAGTCCATGCCGAGACGAATCGCCACCGTCATTAGGACGAAAGGTGGTGCTACACGTTACTAGACAGGTATTTCTAATTCAATTGCTCTTCAGTGTATGTAAACGTCACATATGCAACGTATATGCAAAATACGGAGTCACATTTGTAATCAAGGCAAGTATCTGAGACTGCTGCTTGTCATTTATAGTCAGCAGTGTTGATAACAATGGGGAAAACAAAGAATACTTCTGAGTTCGATAAAGGTCTTACTGTGTGTCCTCGTCTGGGCTGGAGCGACGATTTTGAAAACTGGTTTCTCAAAAGTTGAGATATCCCAGGTTTTTAACCAGTGATAAATTATCACACATTGCTTGTCGAAGAGGCGCGATGAGGATCTATCAGGAACGAGATCACCGTCATCTGAGAAGGCTCATACGGCGAACCAGGATTTCCTGAGTGCAGCAATTGACCGAAGCATTCAATGAAAGACGTTTTCGAGCCATATCTCAGGAAACTATACAGTAGTTTTGGTATAGGCATGGCAGTCCCATGCCTAAACAGAAACTACTGATATCCGCTAAGAACCGGAACCTTCGTCTACAGTGGTGTCAGGAATACAGTAACTGGACACCAGATGACTGTGAAAGGGTCAGGTGGTCCGACTAGCCGCAATACACCTAGTTCTATACCGACGGTAGAAAGTGAGTTTGGCAAGAGCCTCATAAAATAACGGATTCAGCTTTCCTTGTAAATACAACTGAAGGTTCTGGAGTTGGCGTCGTGATGTGAAGCACGTTCTGTTAGTTCAAAATGGGTCCACTGATATTGCTGGAACATCGGGTGTCTCCCAAGGATTATCTGAACATTGTTGCCGATCAAATCCATCCTGAAATGTTAACATTTCATCCTGACGGTGACGGCTGTTTCATGCAGGATAATGCTACAGTCCTTCGCGAAAGATGTGTTCAGAAGTGGTTCAGCGAGCACGATAGCTACTTCCGCCATCGTTCCTGGCCATCACAAAGCCCGGACCTGAACACCATTGAGAACGTATGGGATACATTAGAACAAGTTAGTAAAATCATGCAATGCATTGATTATGATACGCTCTCCAACATACCAGAAATCATTACTCAAGTTATTACTCAAGATATGAGGATTATGGCTGAGTAATAAATCTCGCTCGTGTGCCCTGATCTTTGACCCCGTTTCGATGGGGTTCAACAGAACCGGGTCAGTATTCCTCCGGAACAACATACTAAAGCTGTGTCTCAATCGAAGCGTTTTTACATAAGTTATGATGTATTAGGGCAATGGAATG
The DNA here is from genome assembly GCA_039090855.1 of Macrothele yani. Lineage (NCBI taxonomy): Eukaryota > Metazoa > Arthropoda > Arachnida > Araneae > Macrothelidae > Macrothele > Macrothele yani. Next base: position 122,633,070 of record CM076989.1, read on the forward strand.
GATCCCGCTTCTATGCCCTGACCTTTGACTCCATCTCGTCCATTTCCGATAGGGATTCTTCCCAGGTTGTCCCCTACCACATACTAAAATCAAAATCGAGCCATTTTAATGCGAGTTATCGTGTGTACGGACGGACGGACAGACAGACGGACGGACGGATAGACAGACGGACGGATAGACAGACGGACGGACAAAGCTGGGCCATATACGCTTCTTCAACCTACGGTTGGAAAGCGTAAGAAACAAATCCTGAAGCCGGTTCCTATTCCGTCAAATCTGACCCAGTTAAAGGACTGCCTGGTGAAAGCCTTGTATGCCGGACACGTAGCACTCGAACACCTTGTGGAATCTATGCCAAACCGCACACGCTCTGTAATTAGGGTTACAGGAGACCCAACATGGTACTGAGAAAAAAGTTTCTGATTCACTGGCCGGTATGTATACATTGCAACTGTTTCAATTACACGTTTCCTGGTTTTTGAATTAAATTTTATTCCCTCTCTTTCCTGCGTACTTGAAGTCACAATGGCGCATAATTCTAAATTAACCTTCGTTTTGAGTTTTGTCTCTCACTTTAATTTTTCTTATTTCTCGGTTAAATATTTTCCTACAAAATGGCACATTACTTTCCCGAACATCTTCTGCGTGATGGCAACGCTGAGAGTGAGTCCAATGTAAATAAAATATCTAAAACGAGGTACTTGAGGGAGAGAAGAAAACCGTGTTGTAGATTGTAACGTATGTTCCAATTTATTTTTCCTTTTGAATGTCTGTCTTGTTATGAGCATATGGTTTCTTCTCGTTGAATATTTTCTGACTAACCGCCAAAATGTTTCGTCCTGTGAATTCGAAGTTGCCAGCTCATGACAGCTAGTAAAAGGTCAATCTCCGTGGCTAAATATTCTTGAGATAAGAGCTGAGTTTGCAATCTTATGCGATCGACTGAGCTGGCAGTTTTCTGTGAGCAGCATTCCGTTAGCATTTGTTAAATGATTTATATTCATGTGCAAAAGGGAAACATAGAACTATTGAAATTGTGTTATGCCGTGTGAAGTCTACGTAGCCAATCGTGCACCGGTGGCGCAGTGGTCTAAAGGATGGCTTCAGATCATTCGTCCGAAAGGGGTCCGGTGTTCGAATCCCGCTGAGGCATCGATGAAGTCTTTGTCTTACGGCACTCGCTCTCTCCCTTTTCTGGAACCAGTGGCCCTAAATTACGAAGGGACGACTGCTTAAAACTTATTGAGTTGTTCACGGTGGTCGTTAAACCTCCAATAAAAAAAAAAATAGGAGTCTACGTATTTTCTGATGAAATCGACGTGTTTTGTGTTAATGGTGCTGAATGTTTAAATAGAGTGGAACTGGAACCTGTAAGTAGACTTATTCTCGGAGCTCGAACTGCATATTACGTACAATAACTATTTCTGCGACAACGAGCAGTGAAGTAATTTATGTTCTATAGTGGAGGTAAATTCACGAAGACTACAAATCAAGTTAAACTGGAACTTTAGGTGCTCTAACGTAAAGTAATTTTAGCCACCCAGGAGGCGTTGTGGTCCAAGCGCTGCCTTCTGACCATTCGTCCGTGTAAGATCCGGGTTCGAATCCTGATGAGGCATGAATGCTGTGTTTGCCTGTCTTACTGCTCGGGCTCGCTCCCTTCCCTGGAGTTACTGGCCCTAAATTAGAGACGGGAGACTGCTTATAGCCCATTGAGTTGCCCACGGTGGTCATTAAACCTCCAATAAAAAAAAGTAGTTTTGCAGGGAAATAAACGATACAGATAAAAATCAACAATACGTTTAATCAATAAAATCATAAGATGTGTGTAGTGATACAAATCGCGTAGCATATATGATGTGTAGAGGGCAATGAGTGAAGATATTCATTGAGGGATCACTAAAATATGACCACCCCTATCAAAAGCGGATGAGGCCCGTTGACCACGTGATTTCCGAGAGGGCGTGATTAGTCGACCGACGTAGCACTTATAAGGTGTTAATGAAGCAGTAGGTAGTAAAATTCGGAGCGTGATGGGTAAACGGAAGCCCTGTGAGCATGTGCCCATTTTTAATAGGATTGTCCCCAGGTGGTCCACACCAGATACTAAATTTTAATCGAAATCGAACAATTTTTACGTTCGTTTTGACGCATATGAGCAGAGGAATGGATCCCACTCCTATGTCCTGACCTTTGACCCCATTTCGTTCACTTTCAATACGGTTCCTTCCCAGGTGTTTTCCTTCCAGATATTAAAATTGCATCGACATCGAACCATATTTACGCAAGTTATGATGCATAAGGGGGCAATGGAATGGATCCTGCTCCTATGCCGTGACCTTTGATCCCATTTCGTCCATTTTCAACAGGGTTCGTCCCGAGGTGATCTCTTATTACATAACAAAATTTCATCGAAATCGAACCATTTTTACGCGAGTTATCGTGCCGACAGACGGACGGACGGACAGACAAAGCTGGAGCATGTACACTTTTTCAACCTACAGTTGGAAAGCGTAAAAAACGTTACACAAGGACCAGGTCATATTCCCGCAGCAACTTAAACATGACTTTCCAGCATAACTGCTTTGTGCAAGCTACTTAAACGTGACACACAATGAGTTCAGATCTCACTGGTAATAGTTTATGCATTAACCAGTGGATTGCACTAGTATGATTTTGTAAATAAAATCATTCCCGGTTCATCACAATTTTATTTCCAACGCGGGTACATATGTGAAGATATTTATAAACCGATCAGCCAAAACATTAAAACCACCTACCTCATATGATGTAGATCCTCTCTCCTAGCCAAAAGGGCTCTCACCCGGTGAGGCATAGATTCAACGAGATGTTGGTAGGTGTCTCTTGATATTTGGTACCGTGACTGCAACAGAAGATCCCGCAGTTCCCGTTAATTATGTAGTTGGAGTGATGCTGCTCATATCCGTTTCACCAAATCAAGCCACATATGCTCCATAAGATTAATGTCCGACGAATCTAGGGGCCATGACAATAGATGGAATTCCTCTTCATGTTCTTGAAATCATTCCTGAATCTTCTTCGTAGTGGACCACAGAACATTGTCTTCTTGAAAGACGTCATCTCCGCCAGAAGATACAGTCACCGTGAAAGTGGTGTACTTTGTCAATCACGATGTTGCGGTACAAAACAGCTGCCAGATTTCGCTCTACAGGAATAATGGGTCCAAGTGTTCCTGAAGAAACTATTGCCGTGACCATCATAGTCCCACCAGCCGCCTAGATCGAACCAACAGCGCATCCAGGTGTTAAGGCTTCCTTGGGTAAACGTTGACCACGAGCTCGTCCGTCGACATGGTATAACAGAAAACGGGAATCGTCTCTGACCATGAGACCACTTTCCAGTCTTGTATTTTCCAGTGTCGATGATTAGGTGCCCACTGTAAACGGTGACGACGGTGAACGGCTATGAGCAAAGGCACACGAATGGGTCTGCAGCTGAAGAGTCCCATATTCAATGTGTCATTAATACAGTTCATGCGTACGATGAACTGTATTTTATGACACATTGAAATTGTGCTTAAAGTCAGCCACAGTAGCCCTCCTGTTGCTGAGGAGAAGACACAGATAGTATGTATTGACCTCTGGCATCAATAAAGTGTGTGTGAAAACACAAGTTTGTCCGTGTCACAATCACTCCGGAGTAAGTCGCTTTCCCAACTTAGCTAGGCGGACAGAATGTCTCGCCGCAGATTTGTCGTCTTGACTCATGTTTTCACCTCTGTAGTTTTCACACGTGGTATGCCCACACCTTGTCGACGGCTGTAACTGCCACCTGTTTTGGACCTCTTTAATAGGTGCTATTGGGTTGTCGGAAACGTCATAACGTATTTTGGCACCCGATGGCGGCTGGGCGGTTTTGGAAGTACTAGAGACACGCGCAGCTCTGTTATCACTATGGCATTCGACATCTGCCAGTTCTAGGTGCAGTCTAAAAGGAATAGTAAGCGATATGGTTGATTTGCGGAGATTTGACATCAAGTTGAAGATGGAAGACCAAACTGTGCATTTTCGCCATATTTTACTATTTTACTTCCGTACAGGAAATGACGCGGATCAAGCTCCTGAAAAGTTGCGTAAAGTGTACGGTGATAATGCTCTACAAGAATAGCAGTGCCAGCGGTGGTTCGCAAAATTCCGACCTGGTGATTTTGACCTCAACGATGCTCCTCGGTCCGCGAGGCCCACCGAGGTTGATGACGACAAAATCAAGGCATTGATCGAGTCAAACCCACGTTACACGACAAGAGAAATTGTAGACACTTTGCACATCCATCATTCAAGCGTTCACGACCACCTGAAGAAGCTGGGATACGTAAGCAAGCTTGAGTTCCTCATGAACTCAAAGAAGCTCAATTGACGGCGCGTATAAACATCTGCGATATGCTCATTAAACGTGAGGAAAACGATCCATTTTTAAAGCTACTGATAACTGGTGACGAAAAGTGGATTGTGTAAAACAATGTGCTGAGCAAACGGTATTGGTCCCGACGTGCTGCTTCGCCTCAAACGACATCCAAAGCAAACATTCATCAGCGGAAGGTTCTGGTCTCAGTGTGGTGTGATTTTAAAGGTGTCGTGTTTTTCGAGTTCCTACCACGGAACAAACAATCATATCGAATGTGTACTGTCTGCAATTGGACAACTTGAACGAATCCATAATCCAGAAGCGTCCAGAGCCCAGTCATCGTAAAGGTGTTGTGTTCCATCACGACAACGCGAGACCACACACAAGTTTGATCACCCGCCAAAACTTATTGGAGCTTGGGTGGGATGTGTTGCCCCACCCAGCATACTCGCCTGACCTTGCGCCGTCAGACTTCCATTTGTTTCGCTCTCTTCAACAGTTCTTGTGGTATAACGTTCAATTCAGATGAGGCTGTAAATCAGCATCTTCGACAGTTTTTGCCACGAAAAACAGGTCCTTCTATGAAAGAGGCATTCTGCAGCTCACTGAAAGATGGCAAAAGATTAGCGAACAAAACAAGCATTAAATCATTCATTGATCTTTGATCTTTCTTTCAATAAATGACCTTTTCAAAACATGGCTAAAATACGTCATGACTTTTCCCACAACCCAATAAGTACTGCTTAGCACGAGCAGCCTAACAACGACGTTGTTTCAGAGATGCTCTTACCAAGGCGTCTTGTCTTGCCTTAACAATCTAGCCGTGGTCGAAATAAAAAAAATGTTGTGCTTCGCCCATGTTAAGACAAAACAAAATACTGACTGAGAGAGCTCCGACCTTGCCACGTGACGCTGTTTGGCGGCAAGCGCGCTTATTTGTATAAAACAGAAGTGGCTTTAATGTGTTGGATGTTCTGTGTATTTGTATTTTGTGTGTGTGTAGATATCCTGTTTCTCAGAGAATAAAACGTGCACGAGACTGTCATCCAGATCTGCTTATTTAGGTAATTAAACAGCGTAATTAAAATCTCTCTATATATACACTCTCTACCAACAAGTAATTGGACACCCCTGCAATCGACAATTTCTGCGGTCCTGTTACACGTCACGGCCGCCGCCGTTAAATATCGTGTGGAAATCAACAACGCAACCAGTCGCATGCAAGATGCCACGCAGTTCGGAGCTCTCCGATTTCGAGAAAGGTGTAATCGTCGGGTATCACAGAAATGGCCGATCCATACGTGACATATCCAGCGAGTTGAAGAACCCAAAATCGACAGTGGCCTACGTGGTTGGCAAGCGAAAGATGAGAGGTGACTGTCGGAATGTGCCCTGACCCGGCAGACCCACAAAACTGGGAGTTAGAGACCGACGGGCCCTGGCCAGAGAAATTCGGAAGAACCGCACCAAATCGATGGGCCACATCCGCGAGGAGTTTCAACAGGCATCCGGGAGTGTTCTTTTCGATGAATACCATCCGTAAGGAAGCCTATCTGCTCTGTTATCATGGACGTGCTGCCGCCCACAAGCCTTTGATCACCAAGTCCAATAGCGCTGCGCGGCTAACGTGGTGCAAAGAACGTCGAGAATGGACCGTTGAACAGTGGAAACAGGTTCTCTGGAGCGACGAATCAAGGTTCACCCTCTACTGTTCGGATGGCAGGGTCTGGGTTTGGCGTCTGCCTGGAGAACGCCTCCTGCTGGAATGTATTGTGCCAATTGTGAAGTTCGCCGGCGGTGGAATTATGCTATGGGGGTGTTTCTCCTGGTATGGCACGGGACCCTTGGTCGCAATTCCTTGATCGCGACGCCGAGACCTACTGCACCATTTTGGATGACCATGCGCTTCCTACGTTATGGCAGTTTTACGGGGTGGACCCATGTTACTTTCAGGATGACAATGCCGCTTGCCATGTTGCGAGGTCCACCATGGCTTGGTATGGTGACAATGGGATTAATCGAATGGAGTGACCTGCGCAGATCCCGGACCTTAACCCTATCGAGCACCTCTGGGACGAGTTGGAGCGTCGACTTAATGGGTGCACCTACCGTCCGAAATCGGTGAAGGAACTGACCTGTAATCTCCAAGCCGAGTGGAAGAAAATAACGCTAGCAGTCGTACAACGCCTGGTTGAGAGAATGCCCCGGAGGGTTGCAGCTGTAATCGCCGCTCGTGGAGGCTCCACCAACTACTGAAGGTGAATAAAATTTGTTTTCCTTTGCTATCACAGGTGCCCAATTACTTGTTGGTAGATAGTGTATAAAAGTGAAATTTCGCATGTTTGCTCCGCATACGTTCCTAAACAGTGTGATGGATGTACACCAAAATTGACATACATACTTTCCATCACCCAGATTAAAATACAGGTGGGACGATTTTTAGAAATTCCATCCCTAAGGGGGTCAAATGTGTTTTTACAGGGGCCCTCTATAGACTGCGTGCAAGTCGGCTGCTGCGGCCTTACTCCGCTTGTCAGAGCAACGGTCGTCAGGTGACGCCTCACTCTTCGCAAGCTTCTGCGATTCAGGCATACGGGGAAGAGTCCGATTTTTGAAAACACAGCGCACCAGCGGAACATATTGTCACAAGTATTTTTTGCTTATGTTACCATGGCATTTTCTTTGAAAGGATTAGGTTTCATTAGACTCCCAACAATTGACGCAGGAATCTCAAATATGGGTGGAGCTACAGATTCCCACCAATAGGCGTGGTCCTCTCGAATAGCATCAAGGTTAAGTTGAAGTTAAAACAGACAGTCTTCTTCATACATAAAATTTAAATACAAGATTAGTATTGTTACTAGTATAGATAAAAGAAATAGCCTATGTCCATCGGAAAAAAGTAAGATTCCCAACGGTTAAAGAATTATCCGGAAGGGTTTTGTTTTCGAGATTAGTCAAAAAAATTCCGTATATTATCGTGAACTACTTACTTTCATGTTGGGTGTGATCAGGGTGTATATCTACACTCTAGAAAACTGAATGTGGAGTGCAGGAAATGCATTATTGTGCATGTTTTCTATTTCGAGTTTTTAGAGCTCAGAACGGCCATTATAAATTGTGATTTTTATAATAAAAGTTTCATCAAGTGTGGTGAAATGCGTCCAAAAAAACGCAAACCCATCGGTTACGTTCTTGATTTTTTTTTCATTTAAAGTTTAACGACCACCGTGAGCAACTCAATGAGTTATAAGCAGTCGCCCGTCCCTAATTTAGGGTCACTGGTTCCAGGGAAGGGAAAGAGCCAGTGCCGTAAGACGAACACAACATCCATGCCTCGAGATTCGAACCCGGACCCCTTTCGGACGAATGATCAGAGGCCATCGCTTAGGCCACTGCGCCACCGGGGCGGCCGGTCACGTTCAGCCGGAAGCAAAGAAAGTAAAATTACTTCAAGAGAGTGAGACAACCGATCAACGTGATGAAAGACTTATGGATCAGTGGGAAAGAGCCAGTGTATCTAGGGCGGCAGAGACCTTGGAAGAGGGTGAGGCCCGACTTAAGGGTTGTTCATCATGGTAGGATTTCTTTTTATAGTGTGATTTACATTGTTACTTGAAAACAGAACTCTAAGTCTATCCCGTTACTTAAAAACAAAACTCTATGGTTATTGAATACTAATAGAGGAGTGTGCTGTGCGAATCAATAGTTTATGTGATGAAACGAAAACTGTAAATTGCATTTTAAATATTGAAGAAAGCAATCGAATTTTAGAAATCAAAATGTGATGTAAAACACAGGGTGCGTAAAATTTTCTGTAGTTGTACATTTAAGCCCCTCTAAATGGGAAAGCATACAAAATTCAGCGACGCAACTTTTGATGTTGCAGAAACAGAAATAAACGAGCGTATAAAATTTGACCTTTGTGTTCTAGGTCATTTCCTTTTGTCCTTATCTAAATAACATTAAACGAAATGTACTTTTTTCAGGATCGATGTCACTCTGCAGTGCATTAGAAGCACTTTTAATTTTTTTAATCTCCGTAAATTCCTTTTATAGAGCATCGTTTCTGACGTTCTAGGAGTACCTAGTCGATTCCCCTAAAGAATAAATGTTTTTTGTGTCCGATGCCAAGACATCGTGCATGCAGTGTGTCGCTGCTTTGTCGAAATGGAAAATTGCATCGTTATCTCTTCGCCATGACAAATGACTGTCTCAACTGCTTCTGACTCCTTCATCGAACTGCGACTCTAGCGCTTTAGAATGCACGAACAGGTCTTACGAGGGCGAAGTAGGGTTAAGAGAAGTAAGGTCAAGAGGTAAAATTTCCTTCGGATTTTATTCGTTGATTTATTATTTTATTTTGTCATAAGTAAAACGGTCTCCGAGTCACGCAGAACTCGAGTCACGTTTTAGGAGGAAGAACGGTTGCTGTTTTCAAATGCAAACGAGAAACAAAGAAACAAAAAAACAAAAAAAGTATTCCGACTTTTCCATGTTTGTGACTTCTCATATATATTTTTTTAAGTTCATCTTTTTTTTTTTTGCGTGAGTCATTATAAACTGCAACATAAAGAGTCAGTTTAAAAAAAAATATTTTCTAATGTTCCGCTACCATTTGTAGTAGAAACATTTTACTAAATGGGGTATTTTGTCTTTCCAATATGCGCAAAAGCAGCAATAAACATGAATTATCATTATCAAGGGTATCCCAGCTTAAACCTACATCTGAAAAAAGGACACATAAATATACACCAGCATTATTCGAAAAACAGGGTGACTTTAATTGCCTTACTATTCGTTGCATTTTTATCTCTGTCTCGTGTTTTTATTTTGACTTTATAGAGAACATAAGCGAATACAAAGGAAACGGCGCATATGCAGGTAATGTTCTAGCGCATATAAGAAATTCTTTCGCATTTGAAGAAGTAGGACATACAGTCGCATTTGAAGAAGTAGGACATACAGTCGCATTTGAAGAAGTAGGACATACAGTCAAACAGTCTGTTTAACGGACTGCGATTTAATAAATTCCGCGATTTTACGTACATTTTTTGTGCGGTCCGGGCTGAACCACATTGAAATTAATGCTTGGCATTTCCCGATTTAATGAACACATTTCCTCAATTTAGCGATCATTTTTTTATTTTTTTCAAAACCACCGAACTATGTTGACCAGCATTTTCATATTAAAGGTCAGCTAAAAGAGAGCTTCGCGTAACAGGAAAATGTTGCGCATGCAGTTAATCAGTGTTTCAAAGAACACCATCTGCGACACAGCTTGACGGAACTATAAATCAGTTCGCCTTTCCTCTGACTATCAAGCGTAAGCTTCTTACAGGGAGAAGCAAATGACCAACAAGTTCCAAAGGAGCGCAACGTTTTCTTGCATGGGTGGGAAGCAGGAAAAACAAAGGCAGTGTGGTCGAGGAAATCTGCAATGCCCTGGGGATTCTTGTTTTCAGCTACAGACAGAACAATAGCATTCTGTGAAGTCAGGGACACACACATGGTGCGTACCCATTCCTGAACCTCTGGAATTCTTCGCCAAATCGCGCTTTTTTGTTTCTTTACTTCTCATCTACAGCTCAAATTAAACAGCAACAGCTCGTTTACGAACAACGTTTTGATGAACACAGATAGCACTATTAAAGTTAGCTACTGAAAGAAAGAGACCATAGCCGCTTACGTATTCTATTACGAACACTAGCTTAGTTTGAATGTTTCATTCGAAAGGTTTCCTCGATTTAGCGAATTCTGCGATTTTACGCACAAGGCTGTAGGTCCCTTGAAGTTTGTTAACCCTTGAACTGGGAGGAACGAATTAACTCAGGATGTTAGCTAAATGGGCGGAAATCAGCTTGAATTAATATATTCGCTGTTAAAGAAACTATTCGCACGCGGTTCGAACGAGTGAGCCTCATCGTCAGAAAGGCGTTGATCTCTATATAGCTTTATTTTTCATAGTGGTCTTTCAGGGGGATGATTAGCACTTATGCTCAACGGCTGATTACCTTCAAAATGGGCTATAACAATGGCGACGAATCTAAGAAAAGAAAGAGAAGGTATTTGAATCACTTGTTTCTACCCAATGACATGATGCCCTTCCTGTTTACAACCTGGGTAATAGAGCAGAGAATGAAGAACTAGATGGGAGTTCTTATCTCTTGCGGTAGGTTTATTATCGGTACTGGTAGGATGAGAAGGAGATATGAATTGTTTACTTATATATTTTGGCAAAACAAAACATTTGACGTGCCATTCAGATAGAAAAGCGCGGCCGCTATATGAACATTTCTGTTTAGGGAGCCCAGAAAATTTTGACTGAGATACATCGACCGCTTAAAGGATTAAATCGAGGTTTGACTATATACCTTTAGTCCAAAATACACAACTTGACATAGAAAAGTAATCGCACACTAGGAAGTATTTGTCGCAGCGCAATGAAAATTGGTGGATACGTGCTGACTGTTGGGTTATGACAATAGAGCAGTGGCTGAACCGTAAGAGCTACAGGGATTGTAGATTTTTTTTAAATAAAAACAAAATCATTTTGTGTACAGTGTTTTACATTTAATATTATTTTTTTAAGTTTTTGAGAGTCAAGGCCTTAAAAAAAGATACACTACTGTTTGTGAAATTTGCAACACCATGATGCTCATATGATATTAACTTGAAACTTACAGGATATCTAAAACAGGTTAGAACATGCAAATGATTAAAATTTCAGAGCCCTAGGAACTGTACGGTCTTGAGTATAAAGAACTGGCTCAAACGAGATGTTGCAATGAGCGAACAGCCGACATTGAGTCGAAAGGGTGCTTCTTGTGTCTCACTACGCCCTGTTGCCGAAGAAGCTTGCATTGTGAACACTTGACTGACTTTGAGCGAGGAAGGATTGTTGAGATGAGAGAACCTGGAATTTTCAAAGGCGAAATTGCCACTCGCTAGGGTCGAAACGCCAGTACAGTGAAATGAATGTGACGTCAGTGGACAGATGAGGCTCAGACGCACAGAAATCCGGGGAAATGGACCGCAAAAATAGCACGACTCCACGGAATGACGCCGCTACCACATGACAGTGACCGATCGCACAGCGACACCCACGGTGTTAGCGCAGCAGTGGAGTACTATCACAGGTTAGGCTTTGCACTCCAGCATGGTTGGACGTCGTCTGCTCCACAGAGCACTGGTTGCTAGCAGACTATTTATTACTGCGCAGTCCTCTGACCCTCAACCACAAGCACCCCAGGTTGCAATAGGATCTGGAATGGAAGCATTATCGCACTGATACGCAACAGGTCGTGTTTTCCGACGAGTCACGATTCAACTTGATGCACTATGATGGTTGCTAGCTACGTGCTCGAAAACATCGTGGTGAACGGCACTTTGAGGAATGCAATTCGCAGCGGTATAATGGCACAACGCCATACGTCATGATTTAGGGTGTCATTGGGTTTATTTCTCGATCTCGTCTGATACAAATTATGGGGTCTCTCAACAGGCAGTGATATATCAGTAATTTATTTTAGAGGCAGAGGTGATTCCCTTCTTTCAGAGTTGATCTACAGTAGGACAATGCTGGGCCACGTTTCATTCAAATCATTCTGTCATGACGTCATAGATGCGTCACGTCACACGATTAAAATCGTTTCAGCAACTCTTTTGAAACAGGAAAACGTTACGTCAGGAATCTTGGTTCTATTTTGACATGCAGAATTTTTCATTTATAATCCCATCGTACGAAATTTAGTTTTAAGATTCTGCTTGCAAACCTAAAATGGTTATTTTAGATGATCAAACCAGTTTATTTTCTCATTTACGTCTAAACATCGAGAATTCCAATACAGTAATTTAACAGTGTGTGGTATAAATATTTCATCCGTATGCTGAAAAAATATGATTTGGGAACTTTATTTTTCCTTAAATCACGAATTTCTAAGAATATAACTTATTTTTTTCTCAGAATGCAACCAGGTATTTATTTCATTTATATCTGCAGAAGAAATTAAAAAAAAAAAAAAAAAAAAGGAAATAATTCTGTTCTTGTTTCTGCGCATAAATTACCATGACGTTTTAACGTTTGCAATTCTAAGTTCACAAACGAAAAGAAATTACCTGGTTATTAAAAAAATACTCTGCATATCTTATCCCCCCCCCCTGTCATTGTTGACGGGATTTCTCCTACACTAGATTCAAGAACCGAACGTTCCAAATTAATGAAGTACGCACTTCACAATTTTGAAATAACTCCTCCTGATTACTATTTCCCTAACAGGTTAAGTCGCCACCAAACTTGGCCCTAGGGCGTTTGAGACGGGAAAAGACATGACGCCATAGGTCCAACCGCCTTTAAAAAATGAATGAACAGATGTTCAGGTAGAATAGATCAGAATGCAAAAGTAATGAAAAAATTAGATATACAGAGAATATGCATAAGCTAAGAGTAATGAGTAATATTAAAAGAAATCCGTCTTGTTGCACGATGATATTTATTCAGCTAAAAAATGAAATCTAAATACAGTTTAAAAACACATGAGCACTTTCGGTGTCACATTGACACCTTCATCAGATGTAATTTCACCATTTGGCTACATGCTGGTCTTAAGTACGTGGAGTAGATGCATCATGGGAAAGGTAATGTCAATGTCACATGATATACCAGATAACAAGACAATCAAAAAAAGGCATAGTTAGCCAATGATCACTTAACAGAAGCAATTGCTATTGTGCTGTCCTTCCCAACAAGATTGCTCCAAGGTTCAGGTAAAACATAAGGATAATAGTCATTACAGCAACTTGTATTATAAGCCGAAATATAGAGGCTTTCTGCAAATAACAAGGAATGAACAGAGTTAGGTGTGTTTATGATTTTAGCGTTGTCCCAGTCTGGGATGGAATTTCCAGCACTTATGGTTCTTGCAAAAGAGGTGCTTTGGTGATTCATTTTTAGATCATATCTGTGTTCATTTAATCTCAAATCCAAATTTCTTTTGGTAGAACCCACATAATGATTGTTTAGTTCACCAGAGATAGTGTCAAGCATAGGCATAACATACACACCCCATTTTTTCCCTTTGTCAATTTTGTCACGATCATTGCGGATAATGGTATATAGATTGCATGATCGTATTCCAAATTGTATTTTATGACGAGAACATATGTTGGTAAGGAGGTTTACAATATGTGGATTAAAATCAACAGATCCAACATACTTTTTAGGCACCTGCTCACTAATTAAAGCAGTTGACATAGAAAAACGTACTTTATTGTGCACTCCCTAACAACGTTGTCCGGGTAACCATAGTTTTTAGCAAGGGATGATATCCATTGTAGTTCTTGAGCTCTGGCGAAATGGCTAGAAGAATGTGAATATGCTCTTCTAAATAGGAAGTGCAGAGCAGAAATTTTATGCTGAAAAATGTGAGCAGAGTTGTACGGAATTAGAGTGGGTGTGGATGTAGGTTTTCGATAAACAGCAAAAGACAGGGAATTGTCAGAATTGGTACGAGTAATTTGAAAGTCAAGATAAGGTAAGACGAAATTATTTTCAAGTTCTATCGTGAGTTTGATGGAGGGGTATTGAGCAGACATAGCGTTGACAAACTGCTGTAACTGATTTATGGTATATGGCCAAATTACCAAGATGTCATCAACGTAACGGATATAGAAACTAGGTTTTTGTGGGAATTCTTGTATGACTTTATTTTCAATATGCTGTAGAAGAATTTCCGCTAAGACTGCGGATAAAGGTGAACCCATGGCTGTTCCGTCGTGAGTATCTTGAAAATTTGCCGCTGAAGTTGCTCAAAAATGCTCACCCAAGAATAAATTTTTATTAATTATTTTTCGTTATTTTTAATAATTTATATTAATGAGGCAGGCAGTTGAGTGTTATTTAATTTAGTAATTTAAAACGTGCATGACTTTTAAATAGCGTAAGTTCTACAGTTTGCATAGTCTGCAGGATCATTCATTAATACAGACTAAATTGCTATTTCAAATGTTTTTAAATTGAATTATTTTAGTTCTTTTTATTTTGTCATATAATGTTCTGTTACTAAGTTCCAAGTAAGTTCATGCTATTATTTTATACTACTTCATAATTTTTAGGGCTACACATTGATATACATTAGATTTTTCATATCATCATTATCCTCATTGTCAACCATTATCAATCCACTGCTGGACGAAGGTCTCTCCAAGCCTCTTCGACAAGCGTCTGTCTTGTGCCAGTCTTCTCCATGTTACTCCCTCATACTTTCGAATTTCATCCACCCATCTCCCATGTGGTCTTCTTCTGGGTCTTTTCCTGTCCCTTGGAATCCAATCTAAAATTTCGGCTGTCCATCCATGGTCTGTCCTTCTGGCAGGACATACTGCCAGAAGGACAGTCCATTAGCTTATTATAAATTTTTCATATATATAGTATAAATTGAAGTATGATTTATACCTTTTCTTGTTATATCAATTGTCGTTTATTTACTGCAGTATAATATTTTCGCTAGATATCGCAACCGAAAGTGTGAGTCGCATCAAATATACAGGTGAACAGGTACAGATACTACATTTTGACAAAAGCCAAAAGTTCGCGTTGAGATAATGTCAAAAGTTTTTTCTTTTTATAATAATACTAGCTTTACTACCCGGCTTTGCCCGTGATTTAGGCTTATTAATTTCATATTCCCTTCTATGTCACTGAAAAATTCGGGAAAAAAATTGATGCTTGCGAGAAAGAAAAAAGCTAATTTCACAAATTCGGTCATTTCAAATGATTTATTCATAGTGTGATAATTCCAGCACTTGGCGGTACACAACATTTTTGGTTTCTCCTTCATCGGCGATAATATATAATTTTGTTGGATCCTTTGCTCTTGACATTCCAACATACAGCTGTAGAATCAAACGGACCGAAAGCGTTACGAATTATTTAACACGCGTCCAGGAGACACAGCATTGGAACACTGACTGAACAAAATTCGTTAACAATTGGTTATCGACGATCAAATGCATCACGTGCTTTCGGTTTCAGACGTCTTTGAGGGGCGAATCTCTGGGATAAAAAAGTTAAAAACGTATCCGCGAATATTTTATGAAACTGGCTGAAATTTTAATGAACACCATAAATCGTTAATAGGAACATGACATCCAAATTTCGCCCGAATCAGTAAATAACTGTTTAAATTAGCCGTTAAAATTTAATTAACCGTTTATTCGTATATATTTATGTTTACCGATGAATTGGAATTTCCAAGTCTATTTTTAAAAGTTTTGACCGGATTCCGGTGAAATTTTGAGGGACTCCTCTTATTACTAATTCATGGTGTTGATATAAATTTCAGCCCCTTTTTGTTAAAATTTCGCAAAGTTCGTTTTTGCATTTTTTATGCACAGTTCTCAAAGAATAGAAACACTCGTGGAAGTGCCGCGGCGTGAATGCAGTCACGTGCTTTCAGTTTTGGAACAGATAACGATGACGTAGCAAACGACGCTGACTTTATTGATTAGCTCATTAATTAATTCATAACTCGCGAACGGAACAACTTAGATATCTTAAAATAGTCGCGTTGACCTAAAAATTCCAGTATTAATAAGCTATGCAAATTTTTCACGATGCCACAGTTCGGCGTTCGAGAGCTTTTGCTGCTTCAGACAAACAGACATTTTGTGTTTTATATACACTGAGTGGCCACTTTATTATGACTTCCTGACAGTTTTAAGCAAATGAGCTATGGCTGCACGCTGTTGCCGCCAGAGGGCGAGGCTAGTATAAAAAGGGAAAGCGTAGTGCTTGCGACAGTAGTAGAAGTAATTTTTTGGTGACGAGATGGGTAAAAAATGCGATTTGACGGACTTTTAACGTGGGATGATTCTAGGAGCTCGGAGCCATGGAGCGAGTATCACCGAAACCGCCGCATTCGTGAAATATTCCAGAGCAGCTGTTTTTAAAATGTTTAAAGACTGGACTGTCAGCCAAAAAACTGGGTCTCTACGTGCAACGTGTGGTCTTCATCGACTGGTGACTGCTTGGACGGAACGGAGAATGTCCAGACTGGTAACAAACAACAGAAGGGTAACAGTGCAGCAAATTACAGACCATCTTAATCTAGGATCTCCTCAAATGAACTCTGTACGCACTGTTCGCCGTGCACTGCATCGGATGGGATATGGCAGCCGAAGGCCTGTTCGAACACCTTTGCTGTCTGCAGTTAACAAGAGAAAACGTCTCCAGTTCCCACAGGCGCACAAGGATTGGACAGTCGATAACTGGAAACAAATTATGTGGTCTGATGAATCACGTTTTCAGTTGCACCATGCCGATGACCGAGTGAGAATTTTGGCGAAAACAGCACGAAAGCATGGACTCCAAATGCATTGCTACAGCCCTTCAAGCTGGTGGAGGCAATGTTATGGTTTGGGGAATGTTTTTCCTGGCATGATTTGGGCCCTTTAATTTGTGTTGATCAACGTCTGACTGGTACATCATATCTAAACATCGTTGCGGACTAAGGGCATCCTGTCATGTGGATCGTTTATCCCAATGGCGATGGCTACTTTCAACAAGGCCGCCCCGGTGGCGCAGTGGTCTAAGGCGTTGACCTCTGATCGTTCGTCCGTAAGGGGTCCGGGTTCGAATCCCGTCAGGCATGGATGTTGTGTTTGTCTTACGGCACTGGTTCTCTCCCTTCCCTGGAACCAGTGACCCTAAATTAGGGACGGGCGACTGCTTATAGCCCATTGAGTTGCTCACGGTGGTCGTTAAACCTCCAACCAAAAAAAAAAAAAAAAACTTTCAACAAGATAATGCGTCCTGCCATAGTGCTCGTATTGTACAGGATTGCTTTCAGGATCATGCTGGTGAGTTTACTTTGCTTAGGTGGCCCCCACAATCCCCATTGAAAATTTGTGGGATGAAGTTAAACGAGCCATCAGACAGCCGGATCCACAACCCTGCAATCTCACACTCCTGGAAAGTGCTATTCATCAAGCATTGTCTCAGATTCCACAAACCACCTATCAACATCTCGTGGAGTCCATGCCACGAAGAATCGACGCAGTATTGAAGGCAAAAGGTGACCGAACGAAGTACTGAGGGGGTGGTCATAATAAAGTGGCCACTCAGTGTATAAGATATATATATGAAATAAGTTCTTGTTTCGGTGTTTTACCTAAGTGCAATTTAATGTAATATGCTTCAAGACTTACAGGTTGATTTATACTTTTTGGTTATTTCGTCAATACGATAATTTATTTATTTCTGTGTAATGTATTCGATTACAATCGTGACCCACAGTGTGAGTCGTATCAAATACACAGGTGATTAGGTACAGATACAATATTATGACAAAAGCCTACAGTTCGAGTAACGATAAGATGAAGATTGTTTTCATTTAATATTAATATGGAAATACAAACGTTTTTTGTTTCCATTATTCTCCTTTGTGCTATTTACTGAAATTAGTGAAATGTTATTGAAATGATGTTTATGAGAAATGGGATTTAACCTAATTTACGTTTATAATGAAATACAAAAAACATTTTCGCAAAAGACCGGATATAAAACTTCAGGGAATTTAAGAACAGCGTCTAGTTTCCAATAAGGATTGCTGGCCTTGAGGAGAGAACGGAGGGTAGCTGAGCCCCCTTAAGTGCCATTTTAGCTATGGCTCTGGCTGCTAAATTTCGCGGATGGCCGAGTGGGCACCGTTCGTGACTGCCACGGGAAGGACCTCAGGTTCGATCCCAGGCAGGTAAAAACGCTCGATCCACTAAATACCCGCCGTGCGTCGGATGGGCACGTTAAGCCGTCGGACCCCGGGCACTGGCCCCCGGTAATAAATAAGGGCGTCTTCCTCCTCCCCCTTTCTACTTCGCTTCCGTGTCACTTTTCTATCGGGTGCTCTAGCCCAAATCTCCTAGTTTCCTATTTCTAAGTATAATGAATTAGCTTTATTCGCTTTCCGCTAAGCTAATTATTATGAATGATTCTCTTCCTACCAGCTAGCTAATGATATACTTGTACTAAGCTTCAAAATAATGAATTCAAAAGGGTGTTGTTACTAGTTAATTACGAACTTAAACAAAGTCTCAACGCTGGTTATTTATAGGAATCAAATAAATGTTATAAACCTAACAGCCAGACAGAGGTCTGACAAAAACTATGAACTGAGAAAGACTGACTTACTGAAAACTTCTTTATTTCAACGACTCTTGGTCAACTAAGGTACACACAACACTAGTAGAACAATAATGAATAATCACTCCTCGTAATATACACGCTTTCGCTTAACGACCACAAGCTCTCCTCGTAACAACACAAAGCCCCTAAGTCTCGATGAACGCGCCTATATACTAGCTACCACCACGTCATGACTTACACTCATTGCCAGATCTCATTCAGCGGGTGAAATAATATTTCGTTCAGTAGGAAGATAATTTACATAGTAAAATAAAATAACCAGAGATAGTAAAATCAAAAGGAAAGTGAATATAGAGTATACGTTACATAAGGCTTGTTTAAGACCTGGGGTCAGACACTCCCTTCCTAAAATCCTCTGCATATGATCATGCGTGATCATGCTCTGGCTGCTACGCGTTGCCTTAGAATACGACGGCTTTCAAATTTCGCCAAACAGCGCCATACCCACTACGATGACGCACGATATTTTACTGTAACAGCTGTCGCTACTTCGGCTAACTGTTGTTGCGTCCTGGTGGGTTACCGCTGCGATGTTACGTTGGTCTATGAAGAAGGCATTGATATAGGTTTCAGTGTAGGGGTGGGAATCCTCCCGATGACTTTGCCAAGGCATTGTCAATCTCTGAACGCGATTTCGCCACCAAGAACAATGCGATGCAGTGGCTCGCCGGTTAATGAGAGGACATCCAAAGTTTGTTACACCCAGCCGTTTTGCGACTTTTATTTCACTCGCCTATTACGTGATTGGTTCGCAATTGCAATCTTGTACATAACTCAACTGTCGACAAAGGCCCTCCAATTTACGGGCGGATCCAGGTATTTCGTGAGGGCGGAGGAAAGTGTCGGGATTAACTGGGGACCTTTCTGATATTTTCCCGCAAAATGAAAAAGTTATCTTAGTCTGTCTGTAAATTCTCAAGCCTAAAAAGTCGAGGAATTTCCATGGTTCCTGAGGGGGAGGCGCGCGCCCCCTCCGTGCCTCTCTATGGATCCATCTCTACTTCAATTTGCATGATGCTCAGAGAAGTACTTGCTGGTGTGTCATTTTTGTGTTGAGCGGTGTAAATAACAAAAAAGCACTACGTTCTTCGAAGAAAAATCACTTGTTCCTCATTTGTGTCACTACGTTTTAAATAGTTTTATTTTCTGAAAGGAAATGTACACATTTGGGAACGTCAAATGATATTCTTCTTTTTTTCAGCCGTTTCGTTAAGTAGTTATTCAGGTTTCAATAAGGATTTGTTCAGTTGCATTAAAAAGTTTGTTGAGAACGACCAAAATCGACTTCTTCGACATCTTCAAGATATGAGTGCAACTGAATGAAAATACACTGGCGGAAAGTGAAAAAAGAACACCAAGATGGAGACGGCTGATACCAACGAAATTTATACAACATAGTAACGGAATACAGAGGATAACGTGATCAAAACATTATGGCAAAATACAGCTGTATTTGCTGGTAAACTGAAAAATAACATTTCCATGTAACATGGTTAATACGAGGTTGAACCGCCATGAACTGCGTCACACTGTGCAATTCTGGCATGGAGTCTGTCGTACAGATGTTGGATGTAAGTTTGGGGTATTGAGTTCCAAGCATCCTCAACCTGGACGCGTAAATCGGGGATGGTCGCGGCTGGTTGTGGAGACCGGATAAGTCGTTGTCCCATAAAATCCCACACGTGCTCAATGGGGGACAAATCTGGTGAACGTGCAGGCCATGGAAGTTGTCTCACACCCTGAAGTGCATGTTGCGTTACACGTGCCGTGTATGGGCGTGCGTTATCTTGCTGGAAAACACCACGATGGACCGACCTTACAAATGGCACAACAACGGGCTGAATGATGTTGTTGATGTAGGAGGTGCTACTTAACGTACCCGGTACAAACACTAGTTGTGTACGGGAGTGATAGCTGTTCGCTCCCCACACCAGGAGACCAGGTGTAGGCCCTATGTGTCGCTGGAGGATGCAAGAAGGGTGCAGACGCTCCCCTGTGCGTCTGCGAACACGCATACGGCCATCGGAGTCTCCCAAGCAGAATCTGCTTTCATCGCTGAACACGACAGATCGCCATTGCGTTCTCCAGTGCAGACGTTGGCGACACCACTGCAACCGTTCCTGACGGTGGGCTGGAGTCAGAGGTACACATGCCAGAGGTACACATGCCAGAGGCACACGTGCACGTAGTCTTGCATCCAGTAGACGGTTGCGGATTGTTCGCACAGTCACCTGAGGTGCAACGGCAGCTCGGATTTGCGTCGCAGTGGATGTTCTGCTTGGCAACGCCGCTCTTCTTATGCGTCGATCGGTCCGCTCATCAGTCCGTCTGTGACTCCCAGTTCCACGTCTTCTCGTGTGGTAATGTTCCTTGGACCATCTACGCCACCATCGTACCACCACCGATACTTCCCATCCAATTCGCTCCGCAATACGAAGATACGACCACCCGGCCTCGCAGAGTCCGACTAGACGACCTCGCTCAACGACCGATAACTGCTGAAATCGTACACGTCTTCCATGTCCAGGCATTGCAGCTTCTTCAGGGTCTTCGCACGTGTCCGTACGCCGACGACTGATTACATTCACTTCGCCGTACGCCTTAAATACCACCGACGATAATTTGCATATTATGCTGTGCTGCGGCGTAAGAGCTCACCGGTTGGTCCATAAATTAATATCCCACCTACGTAAACTCGACCCCATTAACATATGCAAATTTCATGATCGTCCGCCAATTCCTTCTTGGTGTTCTGTTTTCACTTTCCGCCAGTGAATGTTATATATTTTTAACGGTTCGTTTCTTTGAATAGCTGATCGATAATCCTACAAAATGGAAAGCAAAGAGCACTCCTTTAGTAATTCCCCCGTTATACTAGGCCGTAACTAGTGCTAAATTCCAATTGAGGTTACAAGTAATGCAGGTGAGGCTAGAGAAATTTTATGTACTCCACTAAATTAATTTTAACCTATATTATTGGTTAAAATATTACAATATAGCAATATTTATTGAGAAATCAATAAGCACAGCAATACTGTTTCAAGGATATACTCGTGTATGTAGATGCCGAGCGCACCTCCTCGCTCGATACCGTGAAAAGCACCAAAAATAAAGGTACCGTCGGTATCTTTTTTACGCTTTCCAACCGTACGTTGAAGAAGCGTGTTTGCCCCAGCTTTGTCCGTCTGTCCGCACGATAACTCGCGTAAAAAAAGTTCGATTTCGATGAGAATTTAGTATGTGGTAGGGGAACAACTGGGAAGTAACCCTAATGAAAGTGAACGAAATGGGGTCAAAGGTCAGGACATAGGAGCGGGATCCATTCCACTGCTCTTATGCGTCATAACTAACGTAAAAAAGTTCGATTTCGATGAAAGTTTAGTATGTGGTAGGGGACCACCTGGGAACAAACCGTGTTGAAAACGGACGAAATGGTGTTAAACGTCAGGACACCGGATGGGGATCCATTCCATCGTCCTTACGCGTTATAACTTACGTAAAAATGTTTCGATTGTCACAAAACATTATCATGTTGTTCCGGAAGTATATTTTACTGGTTCTGTTGAATATCATCGAAATGGGGTCAAAGGCCAGGTCATAGGAGCGAGATCTATTCTACAGCCATTATCCTCCTAACTTGAGTAATACCTTGAGTAATGATTTCTGGTATTTTGGAAAGCGTATCATAATCAATGCATTGCATGATTTTACTAATTTGTTTACGCTTTCCAACCGTAGGTTGAAGAAGCGTATGCCAGTTTGTCCGTCTGTCCGCACGATAATTCGCGTAAAAATGGTTCGATTTCGATGAAATTTTAGTATGTGGTAGGGGACCACCTGGGGACGAACTTTGTTGAAAATCGGAATAATGGTGTCAAAGGTCACGACATAGGAGCAGGATCCATTCCATTGCCCTTATGCGTCATAACGTGCGTGCATATGGTTCGATTTCAATAAAATTTTAGTATGTGGTAAACGACCACCTGGGGACGAACCCTATTGATAATGGGTGAAGTGGGTTTAAAGGTCAGAACATAGGAGCGGGATGTATTCCATTGCCTTTATGCGTCATAACTTACGTAAATGTAGTTCGAATTCGATGAAATTGTAGTATGTGGTAGGTGACCACCTGGGGACGAACCCTGTTGAAAATGGACGAAATGAGAGTCAAAGTTCAGGACATAGGATCGGGATCCATTCCATCGCCCTTATGCGTTATAACTTGCGTAAAAATGCTTCGATTGAGAGAAAACCTAATCATGTTGTTCCGGAAGTATATATTACTCGTTCTGTTGAATATCATCGAAATGAGGTCAAAGGTCAGGTGATATGAGCGAGATTTATTCTATAGCCATTATCCTCATAACTTGAGTAATGATTTCTGGTATGTTGGAAAGCGTATCATAATCAATGCATTGCATGATTTTACTAACTTGTTTTAACAATGAAATTACTCAAAATCTTTGTAAATAGCCAAATAGAGAAAAAATGTCATGTTTCCAAGCGTTATAAAAAAAATTATAGTTAATTTGGCTGAAATTGGACGAGATTACCTATGCTTTATACAGCGATTAGCCATTGCATTATGACCACCTACCTAATAAGCTGTGGGACCCGATTTAGCCCGCAAAACTGCGGCCACTCGGCAAGTTATCGATTCGATGAGGTGGCGATAGGTATCCTGCGGTATCCGACACGATAATGTCAACAACAGGTCCTCCAGTTCCAGTACATTTCGGGGTGGTGGTGATTTAGCGCGAGCTTGCTTTTCCAAGTCGAACCACAAATGTTCGATTGGGGATCATATCAGGCGAATTTGTATGACAGGTCATTAACAGAAAGTCACCAGCATAGTCCTCGAACCTATTCCTTGACAATTCTGTCAGTATGGCATGGCGCATTATCCTGTTGGTAATGGCCATCAGCAGCAGGGAACGCAGTTGCCATGAATGGGTGAACTTTGTCCGCAACGATGTTCAGATACCTGACAGCTAACACCGCCGGCGCCGGCCTGTATCCGTCCAACAGTGCATCCAGGTGCAGAGCCTCCATTGGTAATCGGCGTATGTGCGCTTGGCCGTCTACGTGATGCACCAGGAATCTTGATTCGTCAGACCAGACCACTTTCTTTCTATCATCCACGTTCCAATATCGATTATCTTAGGTCCGTTTAATGCGTTGTTGGCGATGACGTGCAGTGAGCACGGGGACCCGAAGGAGACTTCAATTACGCAGGCCCATGCGCAGACGTTTGCGATGAACTGTGTAATGTGGCACATTGCCCTAATCACCACATTTGTAGCTGAGGGTGATTTGTCACACTGTGTCGCTGCGGTCTCTGTGAACATTGCGCAACAGTCTCGTCTGGCATCAATGAGCTCAGGACGACACACGGCTGGACTTCGTCGTTTGGTCATCTATTCATGACTTTTGATATGTACTCACTGCAGCTGCACGTAAATAACCCACAAGCCGCGCCGTTTCCGATATTGTAGTTCCGAGGTGTCGTGCAATCACAATTGTCCTTTATAGAACTCCGATAAATCGGCAGCTTTTCCCATTCTGACTCCGAACACTCTACTATTCAAAAGTCGGTTCTCGGGTTGTATATACTGTATACCGTCCTGTGAATTTACCCTGCGCTACCGTTAGGTCTCCAGGCGCACTTCTCTCTTTAGCTTGGGGGTGGTCATAATGTAATGGCCCTTCGGTGCAACTTCTAACTAAAAGCTGTGTTAAACATAATCTCTTCAGAATATATTTTATTCAAAGGAGAAACATGTTTTCGAGCTGATACAGGAGTTTTCAAATATCATGCATATCTAATAACGGTATGTTTTTCATTAAATTTCTGTTGTGTCCAAACTTTTGAGACATCTAGATTCTCCTCTTTTCACGCCATGACTAGATGTAATTATTCCAATCGCACGTATTGATTTCCTATTGCGTAGTGGGTTGCAGTTTGAAGTGTTCTAAATGTTTGTGCACCTGTGTTTGGTATTTTTGCGTTTTAACGTCGATATTTATGTGTTCCTAAAGTTTTCCAAAGGATCTCACTGAACGCCAAGCTTTTCAAAAACGATAAATACGGGGAATAGACTGGTATACCATGTAGGATTGCAACAGCTTATCTGCGAATTGTCCTGTTGTACCTTAAGCAAGCTTCTGTACAGATATGTTCTTGAATCAGCTGATTTACAGGCCTTTCCCTCTGCCATGTCGATGCATATCGTTATAGCACCGATCTATCAAGTCTTTTGGTATGCAATCTAGTAATGCAGTTGTCCAATGGCGATCAGTTTTTAAGTGTGACACTGCTATTATTTTCGTTATTTTTTTTTCTATATATGGCATGTGCTCATTACACAGCGCAACAAAAAAGAAATTTCTGGTGCTTTAAACGTTAGCCCTATTCTTGGGTATATTTGATGCGCTGATTCCAAAAACCGCATTTGTTGTGCCGTATCAACTCTAGCTTTGGAGATACGAAATACCCACCTTTGATGCTGATGTTGAGAAATACACTGCTGGCCACCCAAAATGCAACACCAAGAAGGAAGCATCCGATTGGCCAGAAATTCGCAGCATGAGTCGCCCACGAGAGGACATGCAAACGATTGTCATTGCAGGGCATATGCAATTTGCACTTGGAACCGTTAGTGGTCGAAGGCTTCACATTGCATAACAGAAAAGATGCATTAAAAAAGGTATACAATGCAAAATTATTAGAAAATCTAAAACAAAATTTAGGAATCTTAAGCTTTTAACTCATGTTCTTGTGAGAATAGTGGAAAATATAATTTTGCTGTTTTTTAAAACTCTGCGGGTAATTTATTAGTTTGAACAATGCACTACGTAATAGTTATCATCACCATATTGATACCATCTCGTGCATTAATGGTCTTCGTAATGATTCTCCGTCATAAGTTCTTTGCGGGCCGTATGAGAACAATGAAAAGTACAGAGACTTGTTATGAAAACTTTGCAGATAATTTAATAGTTATAGTTTCGTGTTTTAACGGACTTCATAATGATTTCCGGTTATAAGTTCTTTGGGGGGCCCATTCATACGTCTTAACCTTGAGGCCCACTAAAATGTCTTAGCCTAGGGGCCCACTGAGGCCTTAATCCGGCCCTGCATAATGGTACAGACTTTAAGCCCGTAGCATAAATACAAGTATATGCATCAAAAACATTCCAGTATAATTCATTAATTTAAGGAGAAGAATGTCCTTGGCGACCCAAAAACCTGTTTCTATAGAACCTATCCTTTTAGTGCATAGGATAATAAAACACCACTACAATATTCTCTTCGTCGACATCTTTTATTTCCTTGTATATAACAGCATAACCACACTTTGTTCTTCTACAGTGTAGTATGTATCTCTTCTTCTCATTTAGTAACATAATGGTAATGTCCTCTTATATTACTTAACCATTATGTTGTTGATCTTTAACGGAGTTGTTAAGATCAACAATATAAATCCATTCTATTAATATATATTCTCATTCTTCCAACATATTCTCCTTTTTATGCAACACCACCCGAATGTTTATTTGTTTTGTTTTTGCACGACGTTGCTCGTATACCACAGAATTACTGAAATTTTGTCTTTAAGACGTTTCATTGCGTACATGTTATTCTGCGCCACCACTATAATGATTTCTCCTACCACTTAGTTTAATTCTCCATCTCTTATACAACAGCCTAACCGTATATTCGCTTCTGAGGCATTGTTGAATTCTGTCGCGAATAAAAAATAATACAACATCACCGCGACGGTTCGTCTTCTGCGCTTTATGTTACAGCGCCACTTCAGTAATTTCTTTTGCGAAGTCGTTTTTGTCGCGCCCGGTGTCGCAGCGGTCTAAGCAATGGCTTTTGATCATTCGTCCGAGATGGATCCGGGTTCGAATCCCGTAAGGCCTGGATGTTGTGTTTGTCTCACCGCACTGGCTCTCTGACTTCCCTGGAACCAGTGAACCTAAATTAGGGACGGCGGACTACTTATAGCCTGAGTTGCTCACCGGTGATAGTTAAAACCTCCAATAAAAAAAAAAAGGAAAGAAAAAAATCGATTTTTTTGTCTTCTTGTTATACTACGGAGTCACAGGAATGTCCCTATTTCAGAGATGTTTTATTATTTGTCTCGTATACAGTGAAGATCCGAAATATTATGAACAGCTCGTCTTTATCCAAATCAAACAACTAAAGGCAAACGACGGCGCGTTTGAAAGTCATAGAAAAGTATGAATAATACCTGCACTTCCCCCAAAGGCTTGTTTTCGTCCCACGATGCATATTGGTGTCAATATGTCCCCAGGCAAATCACGAAGAACGCCCACTCAGCCGTCCGCATGGTGGAAGCGCAAACGCGATTCATTGGACCAGATGCTTTCTTCCAAATATTCAAGTTCCAGTTTTGATGCTCGCGTGCCCATTGTAGGCTCCCTCGACGTCGAACCGAGGTTAGCATGGGCACTCGGAACTGTTTGAGGCTACGCAGCCTCCTTTTCATCATGATTCGACTTACTGTGTGATGTGACACATTACTCCCGTCGTTAGCATTCAAATTACATGCAAGTTGCTTCCTTTCTGTTAACTCGTACCATACGGCATGGCTTTCACGCACCTCGAGCATCGACGAGAAGTAGTCGGTCCACACGTTGCCAGTAGTTCATAGTTTACCCCTCTTCGGGCCACTTTTGGAAGACATTAACTATGGCACACTGTGAACGCTTCATTGCTGTTTCGGAAATGCTGTGACTTAGTCGTTTGGTCATTAACATTTGGCAGTTGCCAAACTGGCTTAAATCTGCTTCCTTTCCCACCTGAAGAGCAGGAATAACACTCATTAACAGAGCTCACTATCGGTGTTATTCACGCGCGCCATTGTCTATCTGACAATGGCGCGCTATCTGACATTGTCTATCTGACAATGGCGCGCGTGAAGCTCACTATCGTGACTTTCACGCGCGCCATTGTCTATCTGCAATTGCTTCGATTTTCATAAATACGAGCTGTTCTTAACCCTTAAACGACCATAAAGCCCAAAACGCCTGTCTAGAGTGAGTCAGATTTTCTACCCTTACTTGTTCTTCAAATTTTCTCGACCTGTGAGGTATCAGCTGGAGTTACTATTGTTGTTATTAAACAAAGAAATGAACCAACAGACAGTTTCGGGCGCTATGGTATTTGGAGTGATAAAAGATGTATTGAGTCAAGGTCGTTAAAGGGTTAATGTTTTGGTTCTTCAGTGTATACAGTCGAACTCACATAAGGAACTCACGTAATACGAAGTTCAGCATAAGCCGACGATTTTATAAATCCTTTGAACTTAATTGGAGGTTTAACGATTACCATGAGCAACTGGATGGGCTATAAGCAGTCGGGCTACGGGAGCCGACACCCCTACTTGTGCACCACTATTTAATACTGGTTATCGAAAATTACGCTTCGCCTGGTGTCGGGAACATCAAAAATGGACCTGTGCAGAGTGGCGCCGCGTCGTGTGGTCCGATGAGTCCAGTTTCCAGCTGACGGGAGGGTGTGGGTGAGGCGCCGACATCACGAGGCATTGATCCCGTCGTGCCAGTTCGGCTATGCTCGAGGCGGTGGTGGCTTTATGATGATTTGGATGCCCCCTCTCGTGGGACCCAATGGATCCCTTATTCTGTTTGAAGAGGTCCTTAACTTTGTTCCCTACCAGCATGTGCTGACTTATCACCTACCGCTTTCATGGCTTTTGCGCACTCCTGCCGCAGATGGTCTGTTTCAGCAGGACAATGCGCCGCCCCACCGGGCCTCAACCACCCAGGCATTGCCGGAGGAACACTCATCTGAGTTTTTAACCATCCAGTAGCGTCCAAGGTTACCCATTTGAACCCCATGGAAGCTCTCTACGATACCGTGGAGAGGAGCATCAGAAGGTGACGTCACCAAGCGTGGCTAGCATTACTTCCGGAACCCGCCCGGCATCTGTCGCGATCGACGCCTTGGCATGTACAGTCTGTTATACGTTCTAGAGAAGGACCAACACGCTGTTAGGTAGGTTCTCTAATGTATTGTCCATTGAGTGCATATCGCAACATCATGACACTATCTGAAATAACGTGTATAATCTGTCCGTCCATAATATCATCTAACGACACGCAACGATTCTAAGTTTCATTCCATGGATGTGAAACAGCTAAAAACCTGAAATAACATGTTTCCTGAATAGAATATGGGATTACACCATACAATACAAATTTTGAAGATTGCAATCCGTTTTGTTTTTTTCTCAGCGTAATTAATCGGAAACTTGAGACTTGGTACTATACTGTGCAAATTAATTACGGCAAAGTAAAAAATCACTCTTTTTTCCAAAACTATGCCTTTATATTATTCTATGCCTTGATATACACTGATAAATACTTGTATTAGTATGAAGTATGTCCTCCTTTAGCAGAAATGACATCTTGAATTCGTTTTGGCATTGACTCCACTAATTGAGTGCACATATTTTTGAGTTCATAATCGCGGAACCACACTTTTATAGCATTCGTGGTCATGCGTTCTTTGGTTGTACAGTCCATTTTACCTATACGTCTCTTCAAAATATTCCACAAGTTTTCTATGGGATTTAAGTCTGGTGAATTTCCAGGACAATCAAGCAAATGAATTTGATTTTCCAGCATGAAATTATTGACCAATTTCGAATTGCGACATGGGGCCAAGTCATGTTGAAATATCCCGTCAAAAGTTTGCAAGAATAGAACAATCCTACGTTGTAATATTTCTACGTACTTTGCTGAATTCATCATACCTTGAACAGGAACTAACCTTCCAGTGCCATTTGATGTAAAAAAACCTCCAAAACATGTGTTTCAGATGGTGTTTTACAGTTTGTTTGACATGCTCATGTCTTAAGGGTTCACAGTTGCTTCGTATAACGACATTTTGCTTGGTAACCCTGCACAAATAAATGAGTTTCATCACTAAAAATTATATTTTTCCAGTCGTCAGCAGTCCATGATTTATATTTTTTGGCACATGCTAAACGTTTTATCCTCATTTTTGCATTCAAATATTTTTTTTTTGTCTTCTTGCCTTCCGGCCAACTTCCAGAAGCCTACGGCGTACAGTTGAATCACTAACATCACAACCACTAGCCAATAAATCTGTTTGAAGGTCGGTGCTTGTTTTGTTTTATTCATTTTGCTATTTCTGATTAGATGTTTATCGGTTCGTGGTGTTGTTTTTCGTTTTCTTCCACATTTACCTCTCTTTTTTGGAGACGATAATCCAGATGCATTGTATCGCGTAAGCAGTCTCGATACACTTGATTTGCCTACACCAACTAAAGAAGCGATATCTCTCACTGTCATAGAAGTGTGATCCTTCAGAGCAATTATTTTTGCACGCTTCCTTGGAGAAATATCCATTTTTCAATACACGAAAGCAACACGTACTCACAGAGACCAAAAACTAACATCCACCTGGCACACACGAAAGCTCACAACTGTAGCTGAAGTGCCTATTTCCTGTTTAAAACCGGTCAACCCACATTCTTACAATCAAGTTCTAACAGTCACACCACCTCACAGCTGATAAAACCGGTTTACGTGGGTTTCCGACATCAACTGGCGATCACATTACAATTCTGAGAATAAAATAGCTTGTCCCAATTAATTGGCACGGTATAGTAGTTCTGGGTGGTGTAGTGGTTATCATACTCGGCTCTTTGGGAGACACAGGTTCGAAACCCGCCCCAGGACGAAATTTTCAAGTTTTCGGATATTATCTGACTTACTGTACATGCCAAGGCGTCGACCCCAGCAGATCCTGGTCATATTTACACCAAAAAAAAAAAAAAAAAAAACGGATTGCCATCTTCAAAATTTCTATTGCATGGTGTAATCCCGTATTCTATTCATGATTTATGTGCTCTTCCGGGCAATCACGAGATAGGATTTTTAACCTCCGGAGTCGTTAAACATGAATGCCGGTTGCTTCGAGTAGTGAATCCTGTGATGGATATATTCAAATCAATCCAAAACTTGGGACGTTGTCGTTCCGGGTGGTGTAGAGGTTAGCGTACCCGTGCGCTCTTGGGGAGCAGGTTCGGTTCTCGCTGCTGGACGACGAAATCTTCAAGTGTTCAGATATTATCTGACATACCATGCTGGTCATATTTGCACCAAAAGACGAATTACCATCTTCAAAATTTGTAATGTTTCTTTTTGAATTATTTTTAATGTCAGAATACTTTATGCTAACTAAAACTGAAAATAAAGACACATTTTATTTTTAACGGGTATAACTCCAAAATTTATGTACTCAAAAATTGAAATTAAGACAATTATATCCTTTAAAGAGTCATGTAAATTTTATTAGTGAAAATAAACAGAAGTTGTATTTTTTTCAAACTGCGTAAAAATTCTGTTGGATCTAAAATTTTACTCCCGCTCCGAAAATAAAGCGAATGCGAAAACGAGAAGTGAAACTGTTTTAGTTTTTCAATATATCGCGTTCGTTTAATAAACTTAGCTTATGAAGAGGAATGGGAGGGCTTTATTTTCCCCCTGAAATATCCAATTAAACTCCAAGGTTTTTAACATCTTAACCTTCTCTCTCTCTTTACTTTCAACTCAATTTTCACACTACAATTACTTCAGGTGATTGGGTGCGCAAATTTCAAGAAACAAACTGCTATTTATTAAATGTCAAACGCAAAATATCGTATTATCGCTCTGGTTCCCAAGATGAAGAGCAAATTTTTCATCTTACGTCGACAAGCGTCAAGCTCTTGATAGAGAGATTAAAGAAATTTTCCTCCCCTTAACTTATATTTTTATTTTAAATAATTAGGGATTACACTATCGAATGCCTTTTTAACGGCGTAGTTTTGGCAAGTCATCCATTAAAAGGTGAATAGCTTGTCATACCATTTGAGAAATGCAATTACCGGGATTATTTTGACGCATGTGTCAAGGGATTTCAGAACAAATGAATTCATCAATTATTCTTTACGTTTCTCATCTGTAACCGGTGTGATATGAAGGAAACAACCTGCCCCGCCGGGAATATAATAAGCGCTACTTTTTATTTTTTTTTTTTTTTTTGTTCAACAGTAATTTCCCCTCATATGTCACTTTAACGAATATAATGCTTTGCATACATTTTTTGGCGTTATTTATGCCCTTCGACAAAAATTTCTCACGAAGCGCAGTGTAATAAATGATACTATCTAACAAATGCAAGTCAGGATTACTTGCTACACAATATTCCTACCTGGCACATGAAGACTTTGATATCTTCGCAAGAACCTGAGTTCATTAGTTTATTTTGGAACTTCGTTCTAACGGTTCCGTGTGACTGCCTGGATTTTGGAGATCTATTCGTTTCGTGGGGATTGGGCATGAACTGCAAATCCCAGAGGAAACATCATCGTGGTCAATTTTATTTCCTAATTTAAAATGAGTCTGCGCAAAAGTGAAGTATTTTCGAATGATACTAATGCACATGCGCCAGCGCGCGCAACACACACACATACATAGTAAAATGGGCTCTGCCAACATATTTCACGGACAACACAATGTAACTAACTGCATAAAGCAGGGTGTATAGGAAAGTCCCTTTACCCTGAAATAACTTGCGAACGGAGAAAGGTACAGTTATGTAAGTGAGATAATGGTATAGTAAACCGATTGCAGCGCCCCTAGTGGCGAAATGCGGAAGTTAGCCATTGCAAATCGAAAACGAAAAGAGATAGAGCAAAATTTCCAATTACAAAATTGTAGAACATCAATTAATTACTACAAAACGACATTTGTTTTACACGGATAAGATAAATTGTCGCCGTAATGCACTAAAATGTCTGAAAAAAATCCGCGACGATTCGAATCTGCATGTTCACATTTCGCAAATGCAGCCGTATGCAAATGCAGATTGTGACGTTGCACCGTACCTACGATATTTTTTTTTTTTGATTGGAGGTTTAACGACCAC
The DNA here is from genome assembly GCA_039090855.1 of Macrothele yani. Classification (NCBI taxonomy): domain Eukaryota; kingdom Metazoa; phylum Arthropoda; class Arachnida; order Araneae; family Macrothelidae; genus Macrothele; species Macrothele yani. The sequence goes on from CM076989.1 coordinate 122,665,649, forward strand.
CGTGAGCAACTCAATGGGCTATAAGCAGTCGCCCGTCCCTAATTTAGGGTCACTGGTTCCAGGGAAGGGAGAGAGCCAGTGCCGTAAGACAAACACAACATCCATGCCTGACCGGGATTCGAACCCGAACCCCTTACGGACGAATGATCAGAGGCCAGCGCCTTAAACCACTGCGCCACCGGGGCGGCCCTACGATATAAAAACCAGTAGCAGGATTACCCTGATCAGAAGTTTAGGTCTACGTACGCTGTGTGAGAATGGCGAACTTCACTCAGCAACAGTGCGACGCATTCTCACAGATTGTTTTGGGCAACGAATCATCGAATATAGTGGTGCTGTTGAATGGCCTCCACGATCGCCAGACCTCACTCCGTTTGATTCCTTCCACTGGTGTTATGTAAAAAATCAGGTGTATGCAATTGCGCCTACAAGTCTGCTGGATCTACGTCGTCGTGTTACAGATGCTTTCAATAGTGTGACCCCTTCCATGCTGAGGAATGTGCATGCAGAGTTACTTTCACGAATAGAAATGTGTATCGTGGGCAATGGCGAACTCATACTCGACATTAACATTTTATCACTGTGCGCCAGTTTACCTTTTTTGTTTTTGTTTTGTCTGACGTCATTAAACTGTATTGACATAAGCACGCATTTTTGCAATAAATTGTGTGTATTTGCACATTATGCTGTTCCCTTCAAATTTTCACACAAAAGGTCACGCATCGATTTCGGACATTTTAGGGTATTCAGGCAAAAATTTGTCTTATCCGTGTGAAGCAAATGTCGTTTTGTGCTAATTAATTGATGCTCTACAACTTTGCATTGGGAAATTTTGCTCTATCTCGTTTCGTTTTCGATTTTCAATGGCTAACTTCCGCATTTCGACACTAGGGGCGCTGCTATCGGTTGCATTCAATCGGGCTTAGTCGCTTTACTATACAGTTATCTTACTTGCACAACTACACCTCTCTACGTTTGCAAGTTATTTCAGGCTAAAGGGACTTTTCTATGCACCCTGTATAATTGGAAAACGAATTTCCCTGAAGAAATCATAAATACATGGTAGGCATTGTAACGCTATTATCGGCATATTTTCACTGTATTCCATGTAACCACTTCCTTCAGCAAACTTGTGTGAAAACTTGTGATTTCCGGTCAAGCATGCTAGTCATTACGCTACCCAGAACAACGAAATTCCAAGCAACTGAACGTAGATATCTGAGAACCAAGGAAAATCGTTTTCCAGTGGTAGATGTCATACTTTCATCACTGGAATTTGTGGCCTACATCCGTCCCTGGATGTAAGAAAAGGTCGTGAGACGCTACGTTGGGGCAAGAATAGCTCTGACTAGCACAAATCTGAAGGATCTCAGATATCTACGTTCACTTACTTGGAATGTCCTTGTCCTGGATAGTGTAATGATTAGCATGGGTGACCGGAATTCGGGAGGTGCGAGTTCGATTTCCGCTCCAGGACGATAAAAATTTTCAAGTTTTCTGAAGGAAGTTGGTTACTTGGAATACAGTGAAAATATTCCAATAATAGCATTACAGTAACTAACTGCATTCATTAACACGCAACTGCCGGTGTAAACAAACAGAACTTTTGCATTAGCACACACTAACTGCTTGCATTAATATACACACAGAGTAACATGAGGCTACCTGTATATTTTGCAAACATTGCAAGGTAACTCACTGACTGTATCAGCACAAGCGCACGATGCAAGGGAACTACGTGGGTTATCACACACAGGCAATGCAAGTAAATTACTTGCGTTCATGCACACACACAACGCAACTTACACACGCTAGTTGTCTACATTGCCACCCGCAGGCAATGCAAGGTAAGTACCTGCACACACGCGAAGCAACTCACACATACTGATTCTCTGTATTAATACACGCAAACAATGCGAGATCATTAACTACCTGCACGCACACGGTGCAATTAGCACAAGCTAATTCCCTGCGTTGATAAACGGATACGATGCAAAGTAACTACCTGCACTCGCAAACACGCAACAACTAACGCACACTAACTCTCTGCATTAACACTCACAAACAAGGCAAGGTAACTAACTACCTGCTGGTACACACAGAAGTTAACAAAAGCTATCTACCTTAAGACACGCAGACAACGCAAGGTAATTACCCCCGTCCACACATCAACTCTGTGCATTGATACACGGATTCAATGCAAAGTAACTACTAATTCTACACGAAAACAATTTAACGCAACTTTCAGACACACATACATCAATAGCACACACTAATTCACTTCATTAACACACGCGTACAGCACCAGGTAACTAACTGCCTTCACATACAAACACACAAAAACTAGCGTTGCATTAACGACGTTTGCATGAACACACGCTAACTGCACCAACACACGCTAATTATCTGCATTAAGACACGCTGTCTTCACTAACACACGCTAATTATCTGCATTAACACACGTCAACTGCCTGCATTAATGCATGATGCAAGCGAACTACCTGCATACACAAACACAGAGCAACTAATACATACTAACTGTAAGCATTAACACACGGAGACAATGCAACGAAACTAACTGCATCAAACCCCACAATTACAGACATGGATGCAACCAGAATATTTTGCACACAATGCAAGATAACAAACTGTATCAACCCCTGTAACCTGAGGAAAATTTTTTTATTGGAGGTTTAAATGATTTATTGGACCTGGTGGTACAGAGACATGACGAACAGGCAGACATAGACATGATACAGATATTTTCACAACACCAAGTACATATCATACATGGTTTACAGCATGCCAAATAATACATTTGCACAGAAATAGCCAGTGTTGATCAAGTAACGCATTGTGAACAAGTACACATCAAACAGGGTTTTACAGTATGCTAAATGACCAATGTACAAAGAGAGCCAGTGTTGATCAAGTAACGCATTGTGAACAAGTACACATCAAACACGGTTTTACAGTATGCTAAATGACCGATGTACACAGAGAGCCAGTGTTGATCAAGTAACGCATTGTGAACAAGTACACATCAAACGGGGTTTTACAGTATGCTAAATGACCAATGTACACAGAGAGCCAGTGCTGATCAAGTAACGCATTGTGAAAAGTACACATCAAAATATTTTACAGTATGCTAAATGACCAATGTGTACACAGAGAGCCGGTGCTACACATCAAGTACACATCAAACAGGGTTTTACAGTATGCTAAATGACCAATGTACACAGAGAGCCAGTGCTGATCAAGTAACGCATTATGAACAAGTACACATCAAACAGGGTTTTACAGTATGCTAAATGACCAATGTACACAGAGAGCCAGTGCTGATCAAGTAACAAATTATGAACAAGTACACATCAAACAGGGTTTTACAGTATGCTAAATGTCCAATGTACACAGAGAGCCAGTGTTGATCAAGTAACACATTGAGAGCCAGTGCTGAAAGACAAACACAATCATCCAAGACGCACTTGGCTTCAAACCCGAACCCAACTAGGGCAAATGGTCATAAGCCAGCGCCTTAGACCACTGCGCCACCGGGCGGCCCTAAGGGACTTGATCATACGCAATGTGAATCTTAATTTTAGCTATTGAGTGTTTATTAATTCTCAACAAATATGCCTTATTTCTATTCATCTGTATTCTTTAAAATGGTTTTTAATAAAAGTTCAACACGTTGTACGATTTACTAAATCCTACTCAAAATCTACTTTGAAAGCTGTTCTCTGGAGTTTATGATTGTAGTGAGGTACAGCTATCAGGAAAAGCTGAAGAACGAAAGTTCGCGATGAAAGTAGAAGACAGTTGAACCCAAACAAACTTTTGCTGTTCTGCTGCCTTGCCATCAAGAAAGGATCCTCTGCCTGAGACCATGCGGAGTGAGAAACCATGTGGCTGCATCAAAATAAAGGCTTCAAAAATAAGTCGGGGACTCCCAGTTTCATGTGCATGCTCGAGTAGGAACCGGAGATCACGGGATTTCGTTTAGGTACGACGTTAAGAGGCACCACGGTGTCCTAGTGGTCGAGTGGTCTGAGCAGCTTTGGCTTCTGACCATTCGTTTGAAGTGGGTCTGAATTTGAGTACTCAATGAGGTATGCGTGTTGTGCCGAAACTGTTTCTGTCCCCTCCCTGGAGCTAGTGGCCCAAAGAGGGGCCTGAAGATTCGCTTATGGGGCCCGCTATACTCCGAAAAATAGGGGAGCCATCACAGCACTGGAATATGCTATCCCGAAAAGGAAATGACTCCGTGGAATGGAATCGACTTCAACACTGTTGCACAGAACTGGATTATTTCACTAAATGTTGTCGAAACAACTCGAGAAAAGTTTTGCACAGAATAAGTAACTAATTTCATTCTAATAGCACTAGAAATATAGTATTAAAAGTAGACCTGAAATATTAGAAATTATATGAGAAAAACTATCAACGCTGGACACAATCTCTATGTCTATTAGAGGTATGCAAAAGTTTCCTCCGCCCCCGCTAGCGGACGCTGTAAGGGATCTAACCGGCAGGCGACCCGTGCTGTCAGTTCGTACATTAAGCCAAGCGTGGCGGCCGATAAAGTTCATTTGCAACACTGCTTGTTATTCATGTTTAATTTAGGGAAAAGTGTAAGTGAAACATCATCATCATCATCATCACTGTCAACCATTATCAATCCACTTCTGGGCGAAGGTCTCCCCAAGTTTCCTCCACAACGGTCTGCCTTGTGCCAGTCTCCTCCATGTCACTCCCGCATACTTTCGAATTTCATCCACCCATCTCCCATGTGGTCTTCTTCTGGGTCTTTTCCTGTCCCCCTTGGAATCCAATCTAAAATTTCGGCGGTCCGTCGATGGTCTGTCCTTCTGGCAGTATGTCCAGCCCATTGCCATTTCAGGGATTTAACTCTGATCATGTGTCTTCCACTCTTGTCATTTTTCGGATCCACGAGTTCCTCTTCTTATCTCTCCTGGTTACACAAAGCATGCACCTCTCCATGCTGCTTTGAGTTGGCTGCAGCCTTTGTATGTCTCTTTTAGTTAAGGTTCACGTCTCTGCAGCATACGTAAGCACTGGAAGGATGCATTGATCAAACACTTTTCTTTTAAGACATAATGGCATATTGCTCTTGAAAATTATGCTGTTTCTTCCAAAAGCTCTCCAGGCAAGTTTTGTACGCTGATTAATTTCTTCATCAATGTGACCCTCACTTGATATCTGCTGTCCAAGATAAACGTATGTGTCTGTTATCTCCAGCTTTTCCCCATCAATCGAAAAATCTTCATTTCTTGTAAAAGCATTGAACATCACTTTTGTCTTCTGAAAGTTCATTTTTAATCCCACTTCTTTACTCATCTGAGCAAGTTCCTGGATCATACTTTGTAGCTCTGATGGGGTAGTTGCAAAAATGACTACGTCGTCAGCAAAGCGAAGGTGGGTTTGATAATATCCATTAATCTTTATCCTTTTGTTTTCCCAGCCTTTATCCCTTTCTTTTCCCAGTTCAGTGATTGAAAGACATTTTCCAATGTGGCGTTAAAGAGCTTCGGAGATATGGTGTCACCTTGTCTCACTCCCATTCCAATTTTTATGTGTGTTGTATTTTCAAACAGCCGAATCTTTGCATTTGCGTTTTCATAGATGTTATTAATAATATTAATACGGTTCAATATGTCAGGCGTATGACGAAACGGTTATTGGTGAGCGGACGTCTCGAGAATGGTTTGCCAGATTTAAGAAAGGTGATATAAGCTTGGGAGACAAGCCACGTACAGGCAGACAGCAGGAACTCGCAGACGAAGAGCTTAAATCGCTGTTGCAAGAGGATGCCACACAATCAACCACGCAACTGGCGAAACGTTTGAAAGTGGCTCAATCGACAGTAGTACGGCATCTATAGGCCTTGAGAAAGATAAAAAATATTGTTAATTGGATTCGGCATACTTTAACGGAGCGTAATATTTATCAACGATTAGGCATCTGCATGTCGTTGCTGAAGAGGTTTCAGGGGAAGAATTTCTTATGGAAGGTTGTCACCGGGGAGGAAAAATTGGTCTATTGCGACAATACCGTATGCAAGCTATCCTGTGTCGACCCAGGCCAGCCATCAGCATCCTCTGGAAAACAGGATATCCACGGGGAAAATGTTCTGTTGTGTGTGTGGTGGGATATGCATGGAGTTCTGTACTTCGAACTGTTGAAACCGGGTGAAACAATCACTGCACGACTATATAGCGGTCACTTGATGAAACTGAACGCCGCAATCGAGCAAAAAACCCGTGGGCAAGTAAAGGACCCCGCTCAGTCATCCTGTTACACGACAATGCCAGACCACATGTCAGTGCCAACCCTTGAACAGTTACACTGGGAGGCTTTACCGCACTCGGCTTACTGCCCGGACATTGCACCCTCTGACTTTCATCAGTTTCGCTCTATGTAACATGACCTAGCCCAACAGCGGTTCAGCACAGTTCCAAAGGTGGAAAATTTCGTCAATGCGTTCTTCAGTTCAAAATCGGAGTCCTTCTATCACAGGGGCAATCATTTGTTGTCCGAAAAATGGCAGAAGGTCATTGATGCTAAATGCCAATATTTCGTTGAATAAATGTGTACTGGTTTCCTGATTGTTCTTGTCTCTTTTCTCCTTAAAACGGCTAAAACTTTTGCATACCCCTTATAAATTCTGTGGAATAATTATTTTTCTCACAATACGTAGAGATATGTTGGAATCATTAACACAGTAATCAGGCATTTCTTAACTGCCTGCATCCACTGTTCTTCGCGTAACTTTAATCACATCAGAGGATTTAAAAATTGCATAGACCTGGAGCCGGAAACAAACCCGTATCTCCCGATGTCCGTTCGAGCATGCTATCCGTTACACCAGCCAGGATGCCTGAGTTTTGCCAGTCAAAAGAAAGTCTGCTTCTCCGTGGCGTTACGTAAGACACCAATCTGTCAGATAAATTCTTCTACAGAATTTACGTGACAGAAGTTTCAAATTCCTCCACAGAAATTACCATATTACAGATGCATTTGGAACATGGCAAATACAAAGCGCGGCAATTAAACACGCGGGTTGAGAAGGCATGGTTTTTTGATAAATCGTTTATCAGATATGCGGTGGCAACAGCGTTTGCACGAGAATGGACCTTATTCGCCTCGCATTGCATCATGGGAAAGATTTTTGGTGGCCGTGGACCAACAATAGTTTGTTTACATGCGTTTTATCTTGGCTTAACAAGGCGTTACGTTGAAGGGGTTCAGGAAAACCGCGATTTTCGTAAATTTATTAACAACTGTAACGTATACTCTATATTCACTTTCCTTTTGATTTTACTATCTCTGGTTATTTTATTTTACTATGTAAATTATCTTCTTACTGAACGAGATGTTATTTCACCCGCTGAATGAGATCTGGCAATGAGTGTAAGTCATGACGTGGTGGTAGCCACTATAAATAGGCGCGTTCAACGATACCCTAGGAGAGCGTTTGTTGTTGTACGGAGAGAGCGTTTGTTGTTGTACGGAGAGCGTTTGTTGTTGTACTGAGAGCATTTGTTGTTGTACGGAGAGCGTTTGCTGTTGTACGGAGAGCGTTGGTTTATGTGAAGGAGAGAGTTTGTTGTTGTATTGAGAGCTTCGTTCTATGTGATTAGTTTGATTCTTCATTATTGTGAAACGAGTTGTGTGTGTGCGTTGGATGATTCCAGAGTTATATAATAAAAGAGCTTTGTAGTAAGTACGTCTTTCTCAATTCATAGTTTTTGTCAGATCTCTGTCTGTCTGTTAGGTTTATGTTATTAGTTGATTATCATTAACAACCAGCGTTAAGACTTTATTCATCCTAATTACTGCTACAACATTACTACCAGTTATAAGTTTGTTCAATACTATTACTACACTACTAGCAGGAGACTTTATTAATGATCTTAATTAACTAGTAACAACAACCATTTGAATTCACTATTAGAAGCTTAGTACAAGCATATAATTCAGTAGTAGAAGCATTATAAAACATTACTAGCTTAGTTAAAAGCTTTATTCACTATTATTAGCTTAGCTGGAAGAAGAGTTATTCATTATACAACATGTCTAACTTTTGCTCATCGTGTGGTTGTGCTGATAAATCCGGCTACCTAAATTGTGTAGAGAAAGGAATAACTTTCCTTAATTTTCCTCTGAAAAACACGAAATTGTTTAAGGAATGGCTGTGTAAAATAAAATGCGATGATTTCGATCCCAAATGTACATTCTCCAATGTGTTCTGCCCACTTAAACGAAAAAGTAGCAAAACCGAAAATTATTTGGCAAACTTAATGTGTTGAAAGATATCTAATATAGATATATTTTGCCCTTTTCAGAGGAAAATATATCTAAATAGATATCTTTCAGCACATTAAGTTTGCCAAATAATTTTGAGGGAGCAAAACTTCTTCTTGATCAGCGTTCAGAGAAACTAATACGTTCTTCAGAGGCCCTCGTCTTTGAGAAAACATCGAAAGACAACTGTAATAAGGTCAACCTTATAGAAGTTCCCTACCGCCGCTCCGGTGGTGCAGTGGTCTAAGCGATGGCCTCTGATCATTCGTCCAAAAGAGGTCCGAGTTCGAATCCCGGAGAGGCTTGATGTTGTGTTTGTCTTACGGTACTGGCTCTGTCTCTTTCCTGGAACATGTGACCCTAAATTAGGGACGGACGACTGCTTATAGCCCATTGAGTTGCTCATGGTGGTCGTTAAACCTCCAATCAAAAAAAAGTTCACTACCCATGAAAACTTATATTGGAAAAAGAAACTCAAAGTAAGCCAAAAAATAAAAAAATTCAATATAATTCAGGAAGTAATATGGAAATTGAGACCAATCTGCCTAACTATGATTCTGAATTAAGTTTACTAGTCGGCTTACAGCAAATTGTCAACGAAACTCCTGACTACGACGAATAAACGTATGACATCACACGTGGGGTTGAGAGAACATGACAGCCAATGGTATGCATCGAGAGGTTATAAATACCCATTTGCTTTTCTAGCAATACTCAGAACCGCTTGATAATGGTATAACAGATACATCGAAATGCAGCGCACGTGTCAGTATACACAAAAGCATTTGTGCCGGAGTGATATGGTGGTATCGGTGACAGTGTGTTACTTTATTTCTTCAACAGGCTTCAACTATACGAATAGAATTCACGGATTAACTGTTGAACAAGAGACAGTAACAACTATCAGAAAGCCTGATATGAGATGCGGAAAGTTCATCCGAAGCCAGAGGAACAAGGTTTTTATGGCTTAATGGCTATTAACTAACTTTTATGTTTCAATGAAATGACTGGTTTCATATACTGCAATAATGTGTACAATTCCTTCCACTTCACCTAGAATATAATGCAATTACTCCATAGTTCACAATTTGAAAGATTTGTATATATGTGTTTACGTGTTCATATATAATTGAAATAACTAAACGTTTCATGGATTAAAAGGAAATTTGGTTAATTTACTCAAAAGGCCATTTATCACTCTTACTTGTGTAATACCTGCATTTCGCCGCAAGTGATGAAAATGTGTATAGAGTTTTAAAGTATATTTACCGACAGAGACTTTGGATATTATGACACTACAAATCAAAGGCAGTTAAAACCTTGTAGTGTTCCCTTCAAATTTCAATTTAAAAAAAAAAAAAGTAGAAGTAGAAAACTGCTGGCATATTTTGATCGGTAAATTACGAATTAAGTTTTATGTTTTTTCCATAAATGAAACAAAGATATCTATAATTTCTCTTTTATTTAGTGTTACATATTCATTTAATTTTGAAGATTGCCTAGCGTGCGAACCCTAGTTTGCATACATATTACGTATTTGTCTGGGCTTCCAAATGTTTTGTTTTGCAAAAAAAGGAAAAGGTTCTCCCGTTAATGTTTCAGATATTTTGCCAATGTCTGACAATAAGAACATGAAAATTTAATAAATCGTGTACAAGAAATGATTCATTAAAAACTTCATGATGACCAATGGTGATGTTCTCCTGCATCATGCGAAATAAACATCGAACACAAAATTGTCTTGGTTATATTTTTGCAACATTGATTTGTTCTAAGAAATATTTTTTTCTTCTTCGCTCTGTAGCTCCATTAATTGGTTGGCAGACTCAATGATGTTAAGATTGTAAAAATTAGCCAACCGTAAAGGATAACAAATAGTGTCAACATGGAATCAGCAGCCATGTTGGTCAGCAGAAATCCACTTCTGACGTCACATGAATAAGGTCCAATGATTATGTACGCTATGCATTACGTCATTCGGTTGAAAAAATTGTCATAACTCTGTCTTGAAGCAGACAGCAAGTATCCGGTTCTGTTTGAAAATATGTAAAACGGCATCTGAGATAGTTGAATTGTTGCGTAATGTCTATGGGGATAAATGCTTGTATCATGCACAAGTATTCCGATGGTATGTACATTTCATGGACCTGCGGGAAGATTTGGAAAATGACGAAAGGCCCGGACGCCCGATTTCAGTGCGCACGTCTGACCTCATTGAGAAAGTTCGCGAAAAAATAAAACGCGATGGTAGTGTGACCTTGAAGATGCTAGAATGTGAACTCGGTGTTAATAAGGAGACGATTCTTGTCAAACATTAGTGCAAGATCTGGATGGGAGAGGGGAGTGTTCGTGTTAGTTTTGTTCCGCAGTCTTTATCAGACGACCAGAAACATGCACGAGTGGAGTACGCAAAAACATCGTGGAGACTGCAGAAACAATGCGAAGTTTTCTTCAAATCATTGTGGCAGGTGAATGGTGTTTTCGTTATGATCCTGAAACGGAGCGTCTGAATACTAAGTGGAAGTCGCCACAATCACCCGAAGGAAAGAAGATCATGTTACAAAAGTCCAAAATCAGGACAATGCTTGTGTGTTTTTACGACAGCAAGGGAATTCTGCATCACGGGTTCATTCATGTAATTACAATTGTCACTGGCCATGCTTACACATACATGTTAGAACGATTGTGGAAGATAATTGTTCGTGTCAGGCCTGAGCACCGAAACGGGCAATGGTTTCTTCTTCAAGATAACGCCCCCACACACAGTGTACAGCAATTTTTGGCGCACAAAAACAAGTGTACGTACTTAACCATCCCACCTATTCTCCAGATTTGTCACCGTGCGACTGCTTTCTATTCCATTAATTAACGCTGCCTTTAAAAAGAAAATGTTTTCGAGATATTGAAGACATACAAAATCTGTGAGCTCAGCGCTTCAATCCATACCAAAGGATGGCCTCTGTAAGTCCTTCCCTTCTTTGGCGGATCGTGCCACTTCTTGTATTAAAGCAGGAGGAATGTACTTCGAATAAGTGTATTCAAGTAAGTTTTCCTACTTTTCCATTAAAAAAATTAAGTACATACATACATACATATCACTAAGCTGTTCTCTGAGATTCGGAGGTTAGCTCCAAAAAGAAATACAAACTACCAGATATTTTTACTTACTGTTGTCTTATTAAACTTCTCCATTTACAGCGATCTTGACATACAACTTGGGCTTCACTGATATCCATTACACGCCGTACACAAGATCTTTTATACTTCATACTCATAATCGTTTTCTCATGCAAACACTCCTGAATCTGATCCACCCATGTCTTCCTGGACCTTCCTCTGCCTTTCCTTCCTGCCACTTGGGCTAAAAAGATTTTTTTAGTAAGCATCTCATCACTCATTCTTTCAACATGGCCAAACCACCGAAGCATATTAATCTCCACCTTGCTAACAGCAATTTGCTTCACATCACACAACTGCAACATATATTCATTCCTCAAACAATCAGAACATGTCTTGCCACAAACCCATTTCTCCAGCACACAAACGACCCCTATGTTTTTTCTGCAGTACCCAGGTTCCACTGCCATGCATCAGAGTATGAACAATTACATTTTCATACACAGCCATGCGGGACACTCTAGAGAACCCATCATTCCTGTGTGTTGCTGGCGGTCGTAGTGATCAGTGGGTTTGCCTCCTCGTGGCGCTCCGTGGTAACAATGGCACACACAACAGCAACTAGGTCCACTTTGAATCTTGTAGAGGTGCCAGCTAGTTCTGTGCGTCATTGGCGAAAAGACCCCAACTCACTGGGTTTAGTACCAGAATCCTTAGGTTGAATGACCAACTGGAACCCTCAGCTGTGGGATAATCCTCCACACTGATGTACTTACCTGATTAAAAAGACAAAAATATATAAAAAAAATGAAATCTCATAATTTTATTGCCATACTGTGCGTGTGTCTAACCCATTTCTTGCCGACTTTGGTAGGGATACAGCTGAACCTCACGTTTTCTAAAACTGAAAATTCTGTTTTGGGGTAGAATGGGGGCGGGGGGTGTGGAGGTTGGAGATTTAACGACCACCGTGAGGCATAAGCAGTCGCCCTCCGTAAAGTGGGCTATAAGCAGTCGCCCGTCCGTAATTTAGGGCCACTGGTTCCAGGGAAGGGAGAGAGCCAGCGCCGTAAGACAAACGTAGCATCCATGCCTCACCGGGATTCGAATCCAAACCCATCCCGGACGAATGATTAGAAACCATCGCTTAGACCAATGGTTCCCAAATTTTTGCAGTCGCTGACCGGTGATGCCGAAGCAAAACCTTTAGTCTGTTTTCGAGCATTTAATCTCGTAATATTCCATATTAAAATGATCACTGCGTACAGTCTATAATTTATATACCAGATTATTCCATGTCACCTAATTACAGCTTATATCATTTAATATGTTAATATCCTTTAATGAATAATAAGCGCAACCAATAATTAATATACCACAATATTCTCCTTGCCGATAATATAATTTTTCCTGGGGTCAATGCGATGTCTGTTGGTGCTGCTTCGAGATAATTTTCTCGAGCCATGGTTGCAGCATGAATGCTCATTATGTTCCTGTGTTTTGTTTTGATTGCTAAAACGGCCAGAATGGTTTTCCCGCAGTAAATACGTGTTCGAAAAAGGTATCAATAGTTTTAGAGCTTTGTCGCTGAGACTTGGATATTCTTTCTCCATAATATTGCAAAACTGAGATTTGGATCTGAATATCGATACCAGACAGGCATCAGAAGGATGTTCAACAAAACTTTCCTTTTCCTGGTGATTGAGCCTGCAGGAAGTTCAGATCTTATGTAAAAAGATTAGCGATCCAAGCCTTCTTTAATGTTCTGCGACAGGTGTTAAAAAATGTATATCTAGATTTCCTCTTACTTTGACTCCATTTCCATTCAAAAGGAAAATAAATAAATTCTCTCGTTTCTTGCGAACCGGCAGAAAAAAACTCGCGGATCGGTACCTGTCCGTGGACCGGCGATTGGGAACACCGGCTTAGACCACTGCGCCACCGGTGCGGCGTAAATCTTTAAGATGGTGAGGTGGAGCCTATATGACCAATAATTTCCCATTTTGACGTGGATACGTCTTTGAAATCGGTACCATGGGGGTTCTCTATAGGAAAACTTGACCGACGTAATTTCTTATGATTGATCAAATGCTTATAATTTCCAAATTACAACTAATATATAAAATCTAATAACTGACATAAAAAGAGTAATGACCAATGATTCTAAAAAAAAACATCAACTTAAAAGTCATGCGCATGCGCGGGGAGAGGGAATGACGTCTGCCATTTTGGGGTCGAATACGCTGAGTCAAGCGCCTTGAAATTTGAATCGTGATATTGGTCTTAAACGATTCGTCTACATGAGATCTATCTGAAAGCGAATAATTCATAAACATTTAGTAAATACCTTATAAGTGATAAACGAAAAAAATATTTTGTGAGAAAATCAAAATGTCTAAATATTTGAAGTAAAGGTCAGACAACAAAGTACTAAAAACGTGTACCAGATGAAAGAAGAACGCGAAAGGAATCGACTAAGACCAAAACGTCTAATGCAAAACGATGTAGGGCTTAAAGACAGAAGGAGAAAGCCGAAGCGGCGCAACGCGTGGAGCCACAACAAATCACTTCTACAGCTAGTACATGCGAACTAATGGACTACCTGGCCGTGCGTGAAACTTGGATGGATGATTCTTGTCCCATACATTTTCCCGGTTTCGAATTGAAGGCGAAAAGAAATAGGGTAATAGCCCAACACAGACCATCCACTTCCAAACGTACTAATTCGCCCATAGAAGGAACTGCGGGGTGGAGTTGCCATTTGCAGAAACGTCAATAGGCTAACAGATTGCCAACCCGTAAATGTCTCAGTTAACAACAGATTGAGACTTGAAGATGATTATGTGGGTGACATATGTCTAGTTGATGTGACAGTGTCTGCTCAAACTCGTTTCATACTTGGTTTGGTTTACATTCTTCCCAACGTTTCACAAACATCACTAGAGGTCTTAATGTCCCGGATGCTTTGCGATTACTCTGAAAACACCAAGAAAATCTTATCAAGTATGGTACCGGATACCCAAGTGCCTTTCATTCTCGCTGGTGACTTTAACATTGATGTTCAACAAAGCACCTACTTACTCAAGTTCATGAAAGACAATTTCGGCTTGACTTATATATAATTCTCCGCCAACTAGATGCGAATTGTATGCCATATGTTTGTTACTTCTCATATTATCGCCCTTTAATAAATAAAATTATAGTCTAACTTTATTCCTCTTTCATTTATCAACCGACTTCTACCTCAAACCCCTTACTGCAAAGCACGTATTCACGTAAATAAAACCTGCGGATGTGTCCCGGAACACAGCCTACCCCGATTTTCAAAAATATTTTCTGTAATGCTTGTCATTGCATTATGTTATCCGTAATTTTTAGTAAGGTGCACAAATAACTTAATGATTTGTGAATAATATCCTGTGTTTTCCTAGGGACAATGTCAGCAGACTAGAAGTTTAATTTCCCAACGTTAACAAAATTACTTGTCCCTATCGTACTTTTGTGTCGGAAAGATCAGTGGACTTCTTGTCATAAAAAGCTGCATTATAATCCACGACAGCATTACCTCTTCAATAAGGATGAGGTTTCAAATCCAATAGAATATATTCCTTAAACTAGAAATTGGATTTTGTTTTCTGCAGACAGTCAACCATCGTAGAGTATTTCGTTCCCCACGCAGCAGATAATCTCAAGCAATTGAGATCATAAATAACAGTTCACATTCCAGTCTTACTAGCTTTCCACAGCGATAGTGTACAGCATACAAATTATGAATTTACCAACATAAAAACACCAACTTGAGAGCTATCCTCTCCCGCTCTCAGAGAGTGGGCTCAAGATACAGAATTCAAAGTTCTAAATCTCTGAATCACCAAAACTCAAATACGGTTCTATAACACTACAGCAACTATTGGATGGAAAAATCCAACGACGTCGAGTTTTTGAAACTCGCTGCAAGAAACACACAAGATGCGAGAAATCCGTAATAAATAGCAAAACACTTAAAATGGGAATGCGTTTAATAAAAGCCAATCTCTTATGGGTCTCAGTGAAAAACTGCAGGTACAAATCACATCGTTTGAATGTAACACTAGAAAATGGCTCAACCACAAGCTGGATTCAGGAATGGTTACAGAACTATAGATAATTTTCATGTTCTGAGAGAACTAATTGAAAGAGCAAATGAGTATGAAATCCCATTAAGTATCGCATTTATTGACTATGAAAAGATTTTTGATTTTTTGGAAATTATCCACAGTTATAATGCCATTGAAATCCTACTGTGCTGATTATTAATATTATTAATAATATCTATGAATATGCAAGTACAAAGGTTTGACTATTCAAGGACATAGCACGTGTAAAAATTGGAAAGGGAATGAAACAAAATAATAACATATCTCCCAAGCACTTCGATGCCACATTGCAGAATGTTTTGCAATAATTGAACTGGAAGGTAAGGGTATAAAAATTAATGAAGATAATTTAACCCACCTTCTTTTTTCTCACAGCATAGCTATTTTTGCAATTACCCTTCAGAGCTGCAACTCGTGATCGAGGGATTTGCTGATAAGAGTAAAGAAGTGGGCTTAAAAATTAACACCAAGAAACAAAATTGGCGTACAATGCTTTTACAAGAATTTTAGATTTAGCAATTGATGGAGAAATTCTAGAAGTAACCGATGCCCACTGACATCGTTTCGTGCCTTATTTACTTGATTTTCCCAGCAATCTCATAATTTGGGAATATTTGCATATTTCTTGGTTCTTTAGTGTTCACGAGTGTGAGACACTGTACCACATAGCACATGCACTAGTAAAAAAAAGTAAGAGGTATTACGGTTTCGAAGGGTATATGTTAGAGATATTACGGTTTCTAAGGGTATATGTTAGAGATATTACGCTTTCGAAGGGTATATGTTAGATATATCACGATTTCGAAGGGTATATGTTAGAGATATTACGGTTTCGAAGGGTATATGTTAGAGATATTACGGTTTCGAAGGGTATATATTAGAGATATTACGGTTTCGAAGGGAGATATATCACGATTTAGATATATCACGATTTTGAAGGGTATATGTTAGAGATATTACGGTTTCGAAGGGTATATGTTAGAGATATTACGGGTTCCAAGGGCATATGTTAGAGATATTACGGTTTCGAAGAGTATATTTTAGAGATATTACGGTTTCGAAGGGTATATGGTAGAGATATTACGGCTTCGAAGGGTATATGTTAGAGATATTGCGGTTTCGAAGGGTATCTGTTAGAGATATTACGGTTTTGTGGTGATATGCAAATTTAGCGACTACTGTGGATCGGTTATCAGCGTGGGTGAAGCATGATGAGCCGCCCCGGTGGCGCAGTGGTCTTAGGCGATAGCCTCTGATCAATCGTCCGAAAGGGGTCCGGGTTCGAATCCCGGTGAGGCATGGATGTTGTGTTTGTCTTACGGCACTGGCTCTCTCCCTTCCCTGGAACCAGTGACCCTAAATTAGGGACGGGCGACTGCTTATAGCCCATTGAGTTGCTCACGGTGGTCGTTAAACCTCCAATCAAATAAATAAATAAAAAAAAAGCCTGATGAAGGTCTGCCCCAATTTCTTCCACAACAGTCTATCTTGAGTCTTAGTCTCTTCCATGTCACTCCCGCATGCTTTAGAGTTTCATTCACCCATATTCCACGTGGTCTTCTTCTGGGTCTTTTTCCTGTCCCTTGGAATGCAGTCTAGGCTGTCGGTTGTCCATCGGTGGTTTGTTCTTCTGGCAACACGTCCAGCCCATTTCCATTTCAAGGATTTTACTCTGAGCATGCTGTCTTCTACTCTTGCCATTTTCCTTATTCAGAAGTTCCTTTTCTTATCTCTCCTGGTTAGAGCAAGCATGCATCTCTCCATGTTTTCTTTCAGTTATCTGCAGTCTTTGTATCTTTTTTAGTTAAGGTCCGCGTCTGCTCCGAACTTAGCACTAAAAGGATGCACTAATTTAACACTTTTCTTTTAAGATATAATGGCATACTGCTCTTAAAAATTGAACTGCTTCCTCCAAAAGCTCTCGCACACCAAGTTTTATACGTCGATTAATTTCTTTATCAATGTGACCTTTGCTTGATATCTGCTGTTCAAGTTAAAGGTATGTATCGGCTATTTCCAGCTTGCCCCTATCAATCGATAAAACTCCATTTCTTGTAAGAGCATTGTACATCAGTTCTTGTCAGCAAGTTCCCGAATCATACACTGCAGCTCTGAAGTGGTAATTGCAAAAAATGGCTATATCATCAGTAAAACGAAGATGAGTTAAAGAATCTCCGTTAATCTATATCTCTTGGTTTTCCCAGTTCAGAGAGTGAAATACATTTTCTAATGTGGCATTAAGGAGTTTGGGAGATATGATGTCACCTTGTCTCATTCCCTTTCCAATTTTTATTGGTGCCGTATCCTCAAATAACAGAACCTTTGTATTTGTATTTTCATAGATGTTACTAATAATACTGATGTATGCATTTTTCAATACCGAAGGATTTCAGAGCCATTGTAACTGCTGATGGTTTCACGGAATCAAAGGCCTTTCCATAATCGATAAAAGCCGTGCATAATGGGAGTTCATACTCCCTCGTTTCTTTCAATTAGTTCTCTCAGCACTTGAATATGATCTAAAGGGCTGTAGCCACTCCTGAATCCAGCTTGTTCTCTCGGTTGAGACAAGTCCAGTGGTACCATCGAGTGATGTGAAATAACCTTAGTGAAAATTTTATAAACCACTGACAGCAGGCCATTAATTATATAATGAGATAAATCAGACGGCACAACGGCCAGAAAAGAGTCGATTTCAAATTACGAAAATCACTGTCCTTTATTATCCAAATACTTCAGGTCAAATAGGCATCTACTATAATAATCAGCCGCATCATAACGAGTATCTCTACTCTTCAATAAAAAACACAACTTCTTAACTTATAGCAAGTTAGTAAAACCATGCAATGCATTGATTATGATAAGATTTCGAACATATTAGAAATCATTACTGAAGTTGTTACTCGAGATATGAGGAATATGGCTGTAAAATAAATCTCGCTCCTGTGCCCTGACCTTTGAACCCATTTCGATGATATTAAACAGAATTCGTTAGGTATTCTTCTAGAACAACATGATAGAGTTTTGTCTGAACCGAACCGTTTTTACGTAGGTTATGACGCATAAGGGCAATGGAATGGATCCCGCTCCTATATTCTGACCTTTGACCCCATTTCGACCATTTTCAATAGAGTTTGCCCCCAGGTAGTCCCTACCACATGCTAAAATGTCATCAAAATCGAACCATTTTTACGCAAGTTATGACGCTTGAGGGCAATGGAATCGATCCTGCTCCTATGTCCTGACCTTTGACCCCATTTTTCCCATTTTCATTAGGATTTGTCCCCAGGTGGTCCCCTACCACATACTAAAATTTCATCGAAAGCGAACCATTTTCACCTGTGTTATCGTGCGAACGGACATACAGGCGGACAAAGCTGGAGCATATACGCTTCTTCAACCTACGGTTGGGAAGCGTACAAAAGTTGTGAAAAAATGCCACGTAATGCGACATTAATCGATACTCAACATCGCCAAACCACCACACATTTCGCTCCTTGCTTCAACATGTTACATCTCTCGTTCTTATCTGTCAACACGCTCACGTTTCACACTCTTATCTCAAGACTGTTGTCAGCACACGTTTAGCGAGTGAGAAAATAATAACGTAAAGGTAGAAAACGCTTAAAGAGAATGAATTTAAATTTACAAAGAGGAAGAAACTAAAATACGTCATATACGTATTTTCGCTGTTTTAAGTAGTCTATTATAGGACCTAAGAATTCTTTCTTTTCAAGAAATATAGCTAGTATATGCACCGATGAGTAATTACATTATAAGCACCCTTAGCCTAGAGAAATAAGCGCGCGTGGAGACCAAACGGTGGCTCAGGTGAAGTTCACAGATCATTATATATAAAACAGAAGAACGGGCTTTCGGTTAGTAGAGCGTTCGGAGTCAGAATAGGAAAAGCTGCCGATTTATCGGAGTTTGATAAAGTGCACATTGTGATGGGAGGCGCCTCGGAACTAAGATCTCGGAAACGTCGTGGCTTGTGGTTTTGGGTAGTTCACGTGCCGCTGTAGTGAGTACGTATCAAAAGTGGTGCACAGATGGCGAAACGACGAACCGTGGTCCAGCCGTGTGCCGTTCCCAGGTCAGTGATGCCAGAGGGGAGCGGAGGTTTTCGCGCATTGTTCACCGCCACCGTAGGTCCACAGTGCGAGAAATTACCAGCAGGTACAACAGTGGTGATCAGGGCAATGGGTCTCAGCTCACAGTTCAACGCAGCCTTCTGCGCATGGGCCTGTGTAGCAGAAGACCCAGCTGGGTTCCCAGGCTCACTGCACGTCATCGCCAACAGCGCATGAAATGGGCCCAAAATCACCCTGATTGGCCCGTTGATGATTGGAAGAAAATGGCCTGGTTTAACGAATCAAGATTCCTGGTGCATCGCGTAGACGGCCGAGCGCGTATACGCCGATTACCAACGGAGGCTATGGCACCTGGATACAATTTTACGTGGAAACAGTCCGGCGGTGGCAGTGTTACACTGTGGGCGATGTTTCCTTGGGACACTTTACACCCAATTATTCCAATAGCACAATCTCTGATAGCTGTCAGGTATCTGAACATCGTTGCGGACCAAGTTCACCCATTCATGGCAACTGTGTTCCCTGCTGATGATGGCTATTACCAAAAGCATAATGTGCCATGCCACACTGCCAGAATCGTCAAGGAGTGGTTCGAGGAATATGCTGGTGACTTTCTGTTAATGCCCTGGCCTCCAAATTCACCTGACATGAATTCAATTGAACATTTGTGGTTCGACTTGGAAAAGCAGGTTCGCGTTAAATCACCACAACCCCGAAATGTACGGGAACTGGAAGAGTTCAACAATTTATTCACAAAAAAGATGATACAAGCGCACCTCGGGCGATGAAAACATAAAAAAGAACAATAAATGACAATATCTACAGATGAATGCATGTAAGATGAAACCACTGATGCAGATATAGAACAGAAAATGACATACGTACAAAAATGGCCCGGAGACAATCCGGGATAAATAACATACAATGACATACTATAAAGTCCGATAAGGAAGGAAAGGAAAGTCCAGAGAAGCTGTAAAAACGCAAGACTAGTCCAGGACCAAGTAATAAGTCAGGAAAAGTCCTACTCATCAGCAGGGGAATGACGAAGAAATGAAGCAGAAAGTTGAGCGGTGTCCTCCATTTCACAGAGCCGTTGATAACAAGAAAGGAACGTACAGTCAGTCTTGCAAAGAGTCTCAAGGTCAACTCTTATACACCTCAGCCGACGATGAACATCATCCGGAGGAAAAGTGGAGTGAGAAAGGTAACAGGCCATATGAAACGTTGGATCCCGGAAGAAAGAAAATAGGCGAAACAGTTGTCTATGGGTAAAGGGTCGAGTGAGCACAACGGTATCTTGACAAAACTGTTCAAATTGCGCTTGGAGCGCCATCTCTGCAAGTTCCTCTGGATTTTCCGTAAGGCTACACCCCCTGAGGGACGCTGGAGGAGAACGAGTGCTAGAAGATTAGCGAGAGCGATACATTCCTGGACGTTCACGTTTAGCTGGAGCAATAGGAGCTTTGAATACAGTGCGTTTTGCGTATCGGCCACTGTAATCAACAACAGTCTCATCAGTAATGGCCAAGTCATCCACACTGGTGGGATCTGCAGGAAGAGTAATAGGAAGATGAAGCAGTCCAGGAGTGTCCGGAGCAGTCATTAAAGCGTCGCGGTAATCATCAAGATCAGTTGCCGATGAATCAGTGGTAACCATGGCCACCTCCATAGAGGGAGCCTCACCAGGAGAAGTAGAAAGGCCGCCCCGGTGGCGCAGTGGTCTAAGGCGCTGGCCTCTGATCATTCGTCCGTAAGGGGTCCGGGTTCGAATCAGGCATGGATGTTGTGTTTGTCTTACGGCACTGGCTCTCTCCCTTCCCTGGAACCAGTGACCCTAAATTAGGGACGGGAGATTGCTTATAGCCCATTGAGTTGCTCACGGTGGCCGTTAAATCTCCAATCAAAAAAAAAAGAAGTAGAAAGCACCACCTGAGCAGAAGCGTCCTGCTCATAAATCGAGAAAGGAGGTGAAAACGGTTCAGGTGAAGTTGAAGAACCAAGGAGAGGAGGAAAGTGAGCTTCAGTAAAATCAGGAGCACGCAAGTTAGGCTTTGCACGAGAAACAGACGGGGGAGTATCAACAGGCACTGATGTAGACAGCAATCCAGAAGAGGGTCCAAAAGAAGAGGAAGGTCCAGGACACTCTTTATAAAAATGCCCTAGGCCTTTACACTTGCTGCAGTGGAACTCAGTTAAGAGATCGATGTGTCTCCGTTGACCGTGACAATGGAGAGTAAGTTGTGTAGGTAAAGTTGCAATATCGTCCTGAGAAGAAAACGTGACAGGCACCATGCGACGAGCACCATAAATATGGTGATCCGCAAAGTCGTTGGGCGCTGCCGAGTAGATTAGGACGTCCCCGGCAACGCGACAAAGAGATTAGATAACTGAAAGGAGCATGACATTTGTGACTTCAGGTGGCACCGGGTAAAACGACACGTTAACCGGGCGCTGTATCACAGGTTTGGGCATCAAGAGGTTATTATTGATAGTAATACCTTTCTGCAAAAGAGAGGTCACATGGTCACGTTGAGAAAGATAAACAACAATAGTCCGAGCCCGACGATAGAGATTTTTTTGATAGGAGGTTTAACGACCACCGTGAGCAACTCAATGGGCTATAAGCAGTCGCCCGTCCCTAATTTAGGGTCACTGGTTCCAGGGAAGGGAAAGAGCCAGTGCCGTAAGACAAGCACAACATCCATGCCTCGCCGGGATTCGAACCCGGACCCCGTTCGGACGAACGATCAGAGGCCATCGCTTAGGCCACTGCGCCACCGGGGCGGCGACGATAGAGATGAGTAATAGCAGATGGAGATAAAAGCTGCTTAACTGCCGTAGCATAAACTTTCAACTTGGTATCGGGAAGAGCTTTAAAAAAACTCCTAAAGCCATATGCGAGGAGAATTTTTGAGCTTGAACAGATGACGCCGGAATATGAAGATGAATAGAGTTGCCGGTGCGAGGAAATGAGGTTTCAAAGCATCGACTTGCTGTAACACAATCGAGGATTGGCGATCAGATGCAGAGGTCGCTGCAGCAGAATAAGACGATGGCAATCGAGCTGCTGTGGAAGGTGGAGGAGTGACGTCATCAAGAGTATGCATTGCATCAGTAAAAGCAACAGTAGAAGCTGCATCAGAGGAGCTGTCTGACTGGGCAGCAGCAGGAGAAGAGGTGCCGAATGGCGCACCGGAAGTGGGCAGTTGAACAGCGCCATGAGAAGAAATCAGCGTAGCGGCGCCAGCAGCAGCGTCGCCGGTTACAGCAAGAGTGGAAGTAGGGCTACCGAACATGACATCTTCACCGGAAGCCGTCATTACTAATGGCGGCGCGCAGCAGTTCTTCTGGCCAGCTCGACCAGAAGGTAAATAAAGCTTGGAATGAAGAAAATATCGTACTTACGAATCGGAAAGTAGAACAAAACGATGCACTAGACCTTTAGATACACGAAAAACACAAAATTAGAACTGGGAGGGCACTGTAAACGGAACTTTAGACTCGAAAATATCGGAGCTGATGCCGAGCACGGGAGCACCTGCTGTTGACATTATGGTACCAGGTACCCCAGGATACCTATCGCCACCTCATCGAATCCATACCTCGCCGATTAGCGGCTGTTTTGTGGGCTAAAGGGGATCTTACAACTTATTAGGTAGGTGGTGATAATATAATGACTCGTGGGTGTACAGTTGCAATTCAAATTAGGCTAAAAACGCATTCTTATCATCACGTTATTTTTAAAAAATAACAAAACACAAACGTCAGTGGTCGTTCGATGAGAAAAGCTCTCACGTGACCCAAACGCTAACGGTCGCTTAATGATAGAAGTGTTAACATGAAGCAAAATGGGAGCAAACAGCACATTGACGGAAAAAGACGCGCCAAACCTTATCGGAACTGTATACGGATTGCTGGGAAGATTCTTAAAATCAGCTAGAGCTGGGGTGGTGATCCCCCCCCCCCCCATGGGTCACTTTCAAATAAATGGCGCTTTTTATATGAAAAGCGTGAGAGAACTGCTCGTAGCGCTACCAAAGACGGGTTAATGCGATAGAAAGAAAACAATCTTTCTAGTAGGATACTATTTCAATGAATATTTGGCGGTCAATTTCTTCCTCAACTTATGTGCGGTTTTCCCGCTGAGGGGCATGCTCGTGAAGTTACACAATTTTTTTTAAAGAACTTTGTTTCCGGTTGTTTGATTTGTAAAATCCAGTTTGCTTCGGATATGTTCCGGCAAAAGGGAAATTTTATGAACTATTTTTTTTTCTTTTTGATTGAGTGTTTAACGACCACCGTGAGCAACTCAATGAGCTATAAGCAGTCGCTCGTCCCTAATTTAGGGTCACTGGTTCCAAGGAAGGGAGAGAGCCAGCGCCGTTAGACAAACACAATATCCATGCCTCGCGGGATTCGAACCTGGACCCCTTTCGGACGAATGATCAGAAGCCATCGCTTAGATCACTGCGCCATCGGGGCGGCGTACAATTTATGATTATTAGTTACGTACCTATCTACTGCTGCTAATTAGCGTATTTCTACTTGCTTTGTTATACTGTTACTAGAAGGGTTAAGCCCATCCTAGAAGGGTTGTTTTTAAACTTTAGATAAATATAAATATAAAAGTGATGTTGCCCGTCCTAGCATAGTGTTAGAATTTTAATTGAAGCAGATTGAAATCAAATCAAATAGATGCCGGATTTCTCTAAGGAAATATGGTAAAAATTTGTATTGTAAGAACTGTTCATGTTAGAACTGAAAATAATATGCTATTTACTTCCGTTTTTTAAAAGTCCTCGCGATAAATAAACATTCTGTGTAAAATATTTGCTGTTGTTTAACAATACTCCATGCAGTCCAGTTGTTTTCGTGTAAACTTACCTTAATAAATTTTGCTTTGATTTTCCGCGTTAAATGAATTTTTCTCCGGCGCACTTGTTTTTCCGTTCACGGCTTGTTTTAGACTGACTTTTTCGACGGTTAGTTTGAAACTTCATACCGAAGCTTTTTCTGCAAAGAAACGCGACATCTGCATTACAAAGCGGAACTATCTAAATGATCGGCAATGTGCTATTGCGGCGACATCTGGTTTTAGATGCAATTTAGCTCACTTTGACATCTCAAGATTTCAATTTTTATTGTAGGTTAGATTTCAATTTTTATTGTAGGTTAGATTTCAATTTTTATTGTAGGTTAGATTTCAATTTTTATTGGGTTGTCGGAAAAGTCATGCCGTATTTTGGCACCCGATGGCGGTTGGGCGGTTTTGGAAGTACTAGAAGCATGTGCAGATCGTTTATCGCTATGGCATTCGACAGGTGCCAGTTTTAGCTGCAGTCTAAAAGGAATAGTGAGCGATTTGGTTGATTTGCAGAGATTTGACATCAAGTTGAAGATTAAAGACAAAACTGTGCATTTAAGCCATGTCTTACTGTTTTACTTCCGTAAAGGGAAGAACGCGCGTCAAGCTTGTGAAAATTTGCTTAAAGTGTACGGTAATAATGTTCTACAAGAACGTCAGTGCCAGCGGTGGTTCGCAAAATTCCGTGCTGGTGATTTTGACCTCAACGCTGATCCTCGGTCCGGGAGGCCCACCGAAGTTCATGACGACCAAATCAAGGCATTGATCGAGTCAAACCCACGTTAAACGACACGAGAGATTGCAGACACATTGCACATCCATCATTAACGCGTTCACGACCACCTGAAGAAGTTGGGATACGTAAGCAAGCTTGATGTGTGGGTTCCTCATGAACTCAAAGCTCAATTGACGGCTCGTGTAAACATCTGCGATATGCTCATTAAACGTAAGGAAAACGATCATTTTTTGAAGCGACTGATAACTGGTGACAAAAAGTGGATTGTGTACAACAATGTGCTGCGCAAACGGTCTTGGTCCCGACGTGCTGCTTCGCCTCAAACGACATCCAAAGTAGACATTCATCAGCGGAAGGCTGTGGTCTCAGTGTGGTGGGATTTTAAAGTTGTCGTGTTTTTCGAGCTCCTACCATGGAACCAAACAATCAATTCCAAAGTGTACTGTCGGTAATTGGACAGTTTGAACGGATCCATCATCCAGAAACGTCCAGAGCTCTTTCATTGTAAAGGCGTTGTGTTCCATCACAGAAACGCGAGACCACACACAAGTTTGATCACCCGCCAAAAAATATTGGAGCTTGTGTGGGATGTGTTGCCATACCCAGCATACTCGCCTGACCTTGCGCCGTCAGACTTCTACTTGTTTCGCTCTCTTCAACAGTCCTTGCGTGGTATAACGTTCAATTCAGATGAGACTGTAAATCAGCACCCTGTGTAGTTTTTTGCCACGAAAGACAGGTCCTTCTATGAACGAGGCATTCTGCAGCTCACTGAAAGATGGCAAGAGGTTATCGAACAAAACGGGCATTATATCATTGATTGATCTTTGTTCTTTCTGTCAATAAATGACCTTTGCAAAACATGGCTAAAATACGCCATGACTTTTCCGACAACCCAATAGATGATAGATCGATATTTTGCAAACTGTAAGACATAATCATGACTAAACTCGGAAAGTCAGTTAAGTTAAAAAGCAAAAAATAATTAAAGCGTAGAAATTAATATTCGAATTGTGCTAAATTAAATTAATATACAAACTCAAGTTGTCGTTATATTAAGATTTCAATTCGAATTTTCTAGATCGTATAAATAGAACTCAAGTCATTTATCATCCAATTTTTTTTAAATTAACACGCGATCCTTTTCACATCTGAAAGTGTTATTATTTAGCACGCAATCACTTTGACATCAGGAGAGCGTTTCAGCGAAAGAGAGAGAGAGAGAGAGATATCTGGGTGTTTATATATGACTAGCTAAATACCCGTTCTTCGAACGTGATGATATTAAAATACAGTTGAAATACAGATAATATATATGATATACAGTTGAAATGGCCATACACTGCATATTTCTTCGCCGTTTTGGGAAACACATGCCTGCCCGACTTATTCTGCCAGACGAAACATAGGCGATTTCGTTCATAACTGTAAATTTAAAACTTCAAGCCTACACGAAACAAATCAAAATACGTCGTTACTCTTCCCTTTCATAGTTAAAATATTAATAGACAACAGAAGAGAAGAATAATACAAAACAGAACAAAATACGTTGTTACTTTCAGCATAAATATAAAAAGAACCTTGCTTATAAACAATTTCGTAAACAATGTCGTTCGAAACCGTGTATTTAAAAGCCAAGAAGTCAGATGTTTTTGGAAGCGTGGGCAAAATGGTGTTGCCACCGCTAATATATCAATAGGGAGACTTTTTTTCCAAATTTCAATCACTATGAAAATCTACCCACCTATTTGTATTTATTGCAGTCACCTTACCACTTGTATGACGTCACCGTTGCTTCGGTGAAAACGAATGTTTGTAATTTGACTTTGACTCAAAAAACCTTGACATTCGATATGTCAAATGATAGTATATATATTTAAATGCAAAGAATATTATGATATAGCGCTTTTTACGTGATTTTTAAGTTATTTCGTTAAATAAATTCAGAACAAAGGAATTTAGAACAGAATATATATTGAGCAGGTCAACTCAAGTCATTCAAAACTTAGATCGGGTTTTCAGTTGCTGGGCAACAAAGGCTCGATCATTGCAAAACGTCCTAGCGTTATCAAAGCTGGGTTATTTAAAAATAAAACATTTCGCTCCACTTAAATTTATCGTAGGAAAAAATCATTTCTTAGTGCGCCTTTATGTTGTACAAGGAAGATTCCTGCCAAATATGAAAGTTCTAAGTTCAGTAGTTTCTTAGATACGGTGATATTCAGTGAATCAATGAGGGCTTTCAGTTTTATGTGTACAGATTTCTATGAATCTGCTGAAAAATGTCATTTCCGCCCAGGTCTCGAAGTGGTCTAAGCACTGCCTTCTGACCATTCATCTGTAAAGAGTACGGACTTGAAGCCCGGTGAGACAAAGATGCTGTGTTTGTCTTACGGCACTGGCTCTCGCTCAAAGTCCGATAACTGCTGAAATCGTACAAGGCTTCAATTTCCAGGCATTGCAGCTTCTTCAGGGTCTTCGCACGTGTCCGTACGCCGACGACTGATTAAATTCACTTCGCCGTACTCCTTAAATATCACCGACGATTATTTTCATATTATGCCATGCTGTGGCGTAAGCGCTCACCGGTTGGTCCCGAAATTAACATCTCACTTACGTAAACTCGACCCCATTAGCATATGTAAATTTTATGATCGTCCGCCAATTCCTTCTTGGTGTTCTTTTTTCACTTTCCGCCAGTGTATTTCACTGTGAAGAACAGTGCGAAAATGGTGAATTTAATGTAAGCTCATTTTTCACACAACGGTGTCTAGTACTTTTTCTTTTTGTTGATAATAAATTTTTCGAAAATCCGCTACAAAAAATTATTTTCCTTCTGTGTGTCGGAAAGAATTTAAATAACTTGCACGAGAATTCGGTGTCATCCTTCTTGTTTGTATTTAGAAGGAATTCGTAAACCTCCTCCGTTGGTTGCGTCAATAAAGTAGAATGAGTGATTGGCATTCCCAAAGGTGGCTTCTTTCCTTAGTAAATCATAGACTCCGGTCTCGATCAGTCATTCCAGCAAAGTTTATTATGACCAGATAAATGATGTAGATCGAAATTCTGAGTGTAAGAAGGGAATCAATTAGAAGCAGCCTTTCATCCACAGAGAACCACATTCCTACACGACACTATACAATTTGATAGATCACTAGTTCCTCTGGTGCGAATGCTTAGAGGATTACCTCAGATGTTCTAAACATCCTTTCTTTACTCAATGATGGAGAATTCTAGAAATCAAATTAAAATTATCTGCCTGAGAGCCCAGAAGAAAGGGAAATTTATTTTAACACTAAAATGTCGTTGTGCGATGTCATGGATTGCCTAAGTTCTAAATTTATATGGTGGCGCAGTGGTCTAAGCGATTGCTTCTGATCATTCGTCCGAGATGGGTCCTTGTTCGAGTCCCGGTGTGCATGGATTTTGGGGTTGTTTTACGGCACTGGTTCTCTCCCTTCGCTGGAACCAGTGACCCTAAATTAGGGACGGGCGACTGCTTATAGCCCATTGAGTTGCTCACGGTAGTTGTTAAACTTCCAATAAAAAAGAAAAATCATATTTTATTCTCACATGCAATAGACTTAATAACTTGTGCCTTCTAGTACCTTCCATTCAATATGGTATTAACTAAGCATCCATATGCACGCTTTGTTTGGATAACCAATCGAAATACTTTATAATCATTTAATAACCATCCGTAATATATTTTTGGAATGTCATTTTACTGCAACTATCAGTCCGATTTGAAAAATCATTTTCGCATTGGGAAGCCTGAAATGTGAGATTTATATTTTTATTAAAGCTTTATCGACCACCGTGAGTAACTCAACGGGCTGTAAGCAGTCGCCAGTCCGTAATTTAGGGCCACTGGTTCTAGAGAAGAGAGAGAGAGCCAGTGCCGTAAGACAAACGCAACATTCATGCCTCACCGGGATTTGAACCCCTCCCCGACGAATGGTCATAAGACATAGCTTAGACCACTGCGCCACCGGGACGGCGAAATGTGAGAATGATGATCTTTGCATTCCGGTTTTTTTTTTTTTTTTGACGCACAAATTCGCCTCTGGAATGCGTAAATACAAATGGGATCGAATTCAAAATGCATTTTATTTCATATAATATATTTGCATCTTAATATCCGATTGAGAAAATTATTTTTCCTTTTGATGTCATTTAGATGGGATTTCTCCTATAAACTTTTTAACTTTTGAAACTTACTGTTGCCAATAGATGGCGCAACGATATCGCGCGAGAGTAGCTCGCCTCCTTTTCCCCACGAATACAAACAGATGATCCAGTTCAGCATAGATATGACAAAGACACGAAGCTGAAAGTTGTTGTGTGCGCGATAAAAAAGAAGTGTGCCGAAGACGATGTTTGGTTCCGTTTCAACGACGCCTGTATTACTGCTTTTATATTAAATGCTATTTTGCTTGTTGCAAAAGAAGTTAATCCTGCATTGAGATAGAACCACTCCCCTCTTCAGTGAACCCACGAACGCCTATCCTACATTTATAACGCAGAATATGTTAGGGATTTTACCTTTTTCAAGTGATGCATGTATTTTCCGCAACGGGCGGAAAGATAATACATTTCCCCCAATACCTATGGATCTAAATGTTCGATTTGAAATATTCTTTCTGCATCGGATACGGCTCCTGATGGGAAATGCTTTGCATTTTGATATATAATTCTTGGTAAATAATAGTTTGGCAACCAAGAGGCGTAAGTGTTTATTTCTGCTTCTGATGTATTTGAGCCCCTGAAAATGCGAATGGAAAAATTATTTCGTGCACCGATACAACTCACATCGGAAAATCTTTTGAGAATACCCCCTGCTTAAAATAGTTCATAGTGTTTCTGCCAAGGGCGTAGATGTATATCTTATTTTTGCAGATGTCTCTGCTTCTAAGAGTCCGATTTGAAATATCCTTTTTTAGTTCGAGAGCTTTTCCGATTTGAAATGTTCTTAATACAATTTAAAATTTTTCTGAACGCACAATTAAGCTACTTAAGGGCGTAAGTTGAAGTTACCGTTTACAGCAATATCTGCTAGAATAAAAACCCAATTGAAAAGATCCTTTTTTGGTCAGATACTACTAACTATGAAAACCCTTAGGTGTATTTTATTCTCAAAATAATGCACAATTTCGCCACTAAGGATGCAAATATTTTATCTGCTTTTCTCAATTTTTTTTTTTGATTGAAGGTTTAACGACCACCGTGAGCAACTCAATGGGCTATAAGCAGTCGCTCGTCCCTAATTTGGAGCCACTGGTTCCAGGGAAGGGAGAGAGCCAGTGCCGTAAGACAAGCAGAACATCCATGCTTTACCGGTATTCGAACCCGGACACCTTCCGGACGAATAGTCAGAAGCCATCGTTTAGACCACTGCGCCACCGGGGCAGCCTCAATATCTCGGCTTCTAAATGTTCAATTTAAAAAAAATTCAACACCCTATACCATTTACCTTGCGGACCACTTTAGGTTTGTGTTTCAGGAGTTTTGTAGCTCTGTCATGTTCTTCTGTTTACAGCTGTGTCTCCGCTTCTAAAACCCCTATTGAGATATTTCTTTTTTACCGTATGTCATTTGCTACAATAAAGATGAAGAGCATTGTCCTCTTTAAATAATGCACAGCTTTCCCGGTAGGAAGCGTAAAGGTCAAAATCTTTGTCTCGCTGTCTCTGCTTTCGGCAGACGTATTTCCAAAAACAAAGTTCTTTTTCTTTAACACAGCTTTCGCCCATTTTTTGTCATTAAGATTACTTTTCGCCCATTTTTCGTCTTAAGATTACTTTTCGCCTATTTTTTGTCTTAAGACTACTTTTCACCTATTTTTCGTCTTAAGACTACTTTTCGCCTATTTATCGTTTTAAGACTACTTCTCGCCTATTTTTCGTCTTAAGACTACTTTTTGCCTATTTTTCGTGTTAAGATTACTTTTCGCCTATTTTTTTCTTAAGACTACTTTTCATCTATTTTTCGTCTTAAGAATACTTTTCACCTATTTTCCGTCTTAAGAATACTTTCTGCCTATTTTTCGTCTTAAAACTACTTTTCGCCAATTTATCGTTTTAAGACTACTTTTCGCCTATTTTTCGTCCTTTTTTTTTCTTTTGTTTGGAGGTTTAACGACCACCGTGAGCAACTCAATGGGCTATAAGCAGTTGCCCGTCCCTGATTTAGGGTCACTGGTTCCAGGGAAGGGAGAGAGAGCCAGTGCCGTAAGACAAAACAACATCCATGCCTCACCGGGATTCGAACCCGGACCCCTTACGGGCGAATGATCAGAGGTCAGCGCCTTAGACCACTGCGCCCCCGGGGCGGCTTTTTCGTCTTAAGATTACTTCTCGCCTATTTTTTGTCTTAAGACTGCTTTACGCCTATTTTTCGTCTGCAGAATATTTTACGCCTATTTTTCGTCTTCAGAATACTTTTCGCCTATTTTTCGTCTTAAGACTATTTTACGCCTATTTTTCGTCTTAAGACTACTTTACGCCTATTTTTCGTCTTGAGATTACTTCTCGCCTATTTTTTGTCTGTGGAATACTTTTCGCCTATTTTTCGTCTTAAGACTACTTTTCGCCTTATTATCGTTTTAAGACTACTTTTCGCCTATTTTCAATTATGCAAAATTCTTCCGCCAGAAAACGTAGAGTTATATCATGTTTTCTTCTGTTTCTTCTTTTAACTGTTCGATTTGGAAACGCCTTTGCCTGTGATACTCCGCCTGCTATGAGAAAATTTTGTTGCGCCGTTTATTAATTTTTTGTAGCACACTCTTTAAGCTCCTGGCGGGACTCAGTAGCTGTTTCTATTTCTGAATGTTTTATCGATTGTAGAAATCCGGCGGACTCTTTTTCTAACCGGTTCCATTGACGTAGAGTTATACAATGTTTTAATAAATTTTATTCGCGTCGTAAAAGATTCAATCACTGTGCTCATTAGAACCAAAAAATTCGTTGTTGTCTTTTTTGTTTATTGACGCGCCGGCTCGACGAACAGCACGGCCTTGCTTACGTACCGCAAAATGTTGTGTTAAAATTTTCCCCCATAAACCACATCGGTAGAATCGCTTTTTTCTTTTTGGTTGAAGGTTTAACGACCACCGTGAGCAACTCTATGGGCTACAAGCAGTCGCCCGTCCCTAATTTAGGGTCACTGGTTCGAGGGAAGGTAGAGAGCCAGTGCCGTAAGACAAACACAACATCCATGCCTCACCGGGATTCGAACCCGGACTCCGTTAGGACGAATGATCAGAGGCCATCGCTTAGACCACTGCGCCACCGGGGCGGCGGTTGAAGGTTTAACGACCACCGTGAGCAACTCAATGGGCTATCAGCAGTCGCCCGTTCCTAATTTAGGGTCACTGGTTCCAGGGAAGGGAGAGAGCCAATACCGTAAGACAAACACAACATCCATGCCTCAACGGGATTCGAACCCGGACCCCTTCACGGACGAATGATCATATGCCAGCGCTTAGACCACCTCTCCACCGAGGCGGCTGGGATCACTTTATTAGTCGTACAAATATGTTTTAAAGCATTTTAAGACAACACAATATCTAATTTGAGAGAAAACAACAATACCTTTACGAATCAAAATATGGCCACCCCGGTGGCGCAGTGGTCTCAGGCGATGGCCTCTGATCATTCGTCCGAAAGGAGTCCGGTTTTGAATACCGGTGAGGCATGGATGTTGTGTTTGTCTTACGGCACTGGCTCTTTCCCTTCCCTTGAACCAGTGACCCTAAATTAGGGACGCGCGACTGCTTATAGCCCAATGAGTTGCTGACGGTGGTCGTTAAACCTCGAACCAAAAAAAAAAAAAATCAAAATATGCGCCGTTATTATCTATCACGTTCCGCCTTCGGTCGCGCAGCTGACGGATTCCATCCATGTAGAGTACTTCGTCGTTTAACGCTATGAAGTCGTCAACCCATTTTCGCACTTCGTCACATGTCCGGAACCGTACAGCTGACAAACCATGTTGCATCGATCGGAACAAATGATAGTCTAACTGGGCTATGTCGGGACTATACGCCGGATGCTCCAAATCTTCCCAGCCAAGCGTCAATAACGTTTCTTTGACCAATTTCGCGTTATACGACTTAGTGTTGTCATACAACAATTTTACGTGACGCAATCCTTTGCCTGTGCATGGACGTTTCCGACATATTTCCTGGTTCAATCGCAGTAAATTGTTGCTTGTGTCGATCAGCAGTAGCAGTTTGACCCTGATCCAATAGTTCATAACAGAACACACCCTTCATATCCCACCAGATACACAGCAGAACTTTATTGGAGTAAATATTACGTTTCGATGTCGAAGCCGTTGCTGCACCGGGGTCTACCCAGGGTTTTCTGCGTTTGAAATTGTCGTATCATATCCAAGTTTCATCACCCGTAACGATTTCCTACAGGAAGGACTTTCCGTGTCGTTCATTCGACAGATTCAAACACTTCATGACGCACTGATCCTTGTTCTTCTAGCTCAGGTCAGGTGGCACCCATTTTCCTTTCTTCTGAATCTTTCCCATTGCGCGTAAAGGATGAGAAATGGTTTGTTGAGTTACCCCCAATTGTTCAGATATTTTTTTTTTTTTTTTTGCGTTTAAGACGAATCTTCATTCAGCAATGCTTGCACTTCTTCGTGTGCAATCTTCTGCCGGTCGCCTCTACGTTCTTGATCGCTAACATCAAAATCACCTGCTTTAAACCGTCTAAACCGAAATTCACACGTGCTTTTCGATACAATACCCTCCCTCAGAACAGAACAGTTCGATGCACATTCTTTTGTAGCACTTTTTCCTTGATGAAATTCGTAACGAATGCAGTGTCGAATAAATGCAATATCGCTTGCCATCTTTCACCTACCGATGTGCAAGTGCGTTTGACTGTTGGGCAAACTTCTGTGTCACATTTTATATTCTGGACCAGTTACGGTCACGTGACAACAAGTCGGATATGTAAATTAGCGGCATACGTCACACAAAAGACTCTTTAAAACTTATTTGTACATCTAATACTAATGACATAGGAATTTTTGCAAGAACCCCGTCAAAGCTGCGGAGTATGGTCCAGGAACTTGTTGACAAGAGTGAAAATGTGCACTTATAATGAACTTACAGAAAACGAAATTGATCTACAGTTCTGTTACAAGAACTACTGAAGATTTAGTTATTTATGGAGTGGTTCTAAAAGTAAGAAATGCCTACGTTTTCCTTGGACAATATATTTCAAGCAAGGGTCACATCCAAGAAAAAATGAATAGGCATGTAAAAGGTAGCTGGAGAGCATTTGGAAGAAACTACAATTTGAAGAGCAATTTACCATTATGTCTTAAAAGAAACGATTTAATCAATACGTCCTTCCAGTTCTTAATTTATGAATCGATGACATGAATCTTAACTAAAAACTACATATAAAGGCTGCAAACTATTAAAAGATGCATAAAGAGATAAAAGCTTGGTTTGATAAGGAAAGATAGCGTGGTGTACAAAAGTATTGCATCACCTGTAAAAACCGTGAATTTTTAAGTTTAAGTCTTTTTAACTAACTAATTTTCATAGATATTTCATCATTTATTTGGCATTAGATGCAAAATTTAATGGAGATTTCAAAAATGTTTTTAGTTTTCCGTGTAGCTACAGGATGGCTTTAACATAACTGTACCCATAGTGGCCCAAACAAGGGGCCCATGGTAGAACAATTTAATAATAATAATACATAGTGGCCCATGGTAGCCCAATTTAATAATAATTCATAGTGGCCCAAACAAGTGGACCATAGTATCCCAATTTAATAATAATTCATAGTGGCCCAAACAAGTGGACCATAGTAGCCCAACTTATTAATAATACATAGTGGCCCAAACAAAGTGGCCCATGGTAGCCCAATTTAATATTAATACATAGCGGCCCATGGTAGCCCAATTTATTAATAATACATAGTGGCCCATGGTAGCCCAATTTAATAATAATACATAGTGGCCCAAATAAAGTGGCCCAGGGTAGCCCAATTTAATAATAATACATAGTATTAAAACATAGTGGCCCAAACAAAGTGGCCCATGGTAGCCCAATTTAATAATATTACATAGTGGGCCAAAACATAGTGGCCCATGGTAGCCCAATTTAATAATAACTTATTTCGCTACAGGTACTGACAATTAACAGTATTAACGGAACAGATTCTTACTTGTTAATTAAAACGTTTTTGGTCACAGGTGCTGACAATCCATCGATCTACATACCGGTTTACTTGTGAGGAGTTTCCCAGCAGCAGAGAAGATGGTCCTGACTTCGCAGCAAAGGATTTTCATCTTCGAGGCATATGCGAAGCATATGTCCTTTAAAATGTGTCAACAGGAGTTTCAAATAACGTTTAAAATTCCACCACCAACGAAGGTAACAATCAATGATCTAGTAAAAAAGTGGCGTGCAACTGGTTCAGTGACAAATGCTGCCCGACTATGATTGGCTACAGCTAACGTGAATTTCAGTGTGTTTGTCAAATCCCATATTTTATCTCATATTTTATGAACAGAAGTAGCTACTGGAAAAAGTAAGACATTTTTGAAATCCGCATTAAATTTCGCATCTAATGACATGATGAAAGAAGTACGAAAATTATTTAAAAGGGGGTTAAACTTAAAAATTAACGGTTTTTTCAGGTGATGCAATACTTTTGTACACCACTGTAAGAAGAGGAACTCATGGATTAGGAAAATGAAAAGAGTGAATGAAACACATCATGATCAAAATAAATTCCCTGAAATGACAATGTCTTCAGATATTGCTACAAGAACTGACCACCGTTGGAGAAATGAACTGCTTGGCTGGATTCCAAGGTACAGGAAAGGACCCACAAGAAGACGATGCAGGAAATAGGAGGACGACATTCGAAAGGATCTCGCATTGACATGGAGAAGACTTACTCAAGACAGACCGTTGTGAATGAAACCTGGGGAGACCTTCATTCAGCAGTTGATTGAAGTTGGTAATGATGGTGATAGCATGAGGAAGTGGTGTAATAATCATTCTATCAAACATAAGTCATCGCTCTTTCTACGTTTATAAGTGAGTCACGGAAAAATTATCATTATCCTCCACCGGGAATCGAACCCAGGGTATTCCAGTTACGCGTCGGACATGCAGTTAGTCGTATGTGAGTCTGGAGAAGACCCTGGGTTTGATTCCCGGTAGCGGCCGATGATAATTTTTCCGTGACTCACTTATAACAGTGGAAAGAGCGATGACTTCTGTTTGATGTTCCTAATCCACGTCAATTGTCTGTATTAATAATCATTCTAATTAAGGGCATTGGAAGCATGGTTAAAGTAACTGTTGATTGTAAACATTTGGAAATTATGCGTAGAAATGTAGCATATCTGGTTTTGCAGATAATTCTCTTAACTCCAATTATTTGAGTACTGTGTGTAAATTGCGTTCATCATTTCAAGCGTGTATGATGTTACTATTTCCCGTTTTCTAGATGTTATTAAATTTTGGAAATGTTGCAAAATGACTGCATCCTTTATAACATCGCGCAATATCTCACAGGATTAGAGGAGACAAGGCGGTCCTGCTTGTCTGTATCTGTCAACACAGCTTTACACCTTTTGATAATATTTGATCTCTTGACAGGCTTTTACCGTTGCGACAACAGTGCGTTTCATGCAAGAGAACACGCGTTTTCATCGTTAATGCATTAACCCTTGATTCGTGTTTAGTAAGAGTCGCTGTGATTTACGACCTGGAAAGTAATGTCAATCTCCTTTCTCCACCTCTCACAGCCCATCAAGGCGTGTATGTGATGATCAAAGCAAGATGGAGAGTCATGTGCCAAACGGGACGTAACTGAAGTTCTCCGATGACAAATCTGGCTGAGTGTGTTGGCCACCTGTGATGAATATTTATCAGGGAGTATGGAGAGGAGTTCTAAGATGCATGCTCTCAGTGAGTGAACAAACAATGAACAGACTACTATGACGGAACGGGAGACAGCTATTCTCTCAATAAGTTATGTTACGCTGATAGCTAATTCATAGCCCTGTCTCTCCTGAGTATTCACTTGATGCCATTGTACCCTGACTCTTGATTTAACATGGAATCTAGAAATGTTCTTTCTCGCAAAAGGATACAACATACAAGGCATTTTATATTGGATTACTTGTGATGTAATGATGCAAAAACTGAAACCGAGACCGGAGTTATTAATACGAAATCAAGGCTATAATTCGAGCACACTCATTAAATGTAGCTACCTCAAAGTAGAAATTTAAATAAAAATTGAAACCATGATCCGTGATGGACAGGACGCTTTTCAGCATAAGCAAGTAAGGCGCCCGCAATTTCGAGTGACCAAAGATTTTAATCCTATGATGATATCTTAAAATGACAATTATGCAATACAGCAATACAAGGATGAACAAAAATTACTTTTTTGTCAAATTTTCCGGTGGCACACCAACCAGTCGCTGACTCAAGATAGTAGGTGTTGCCACTCAAGCGGCAATATCAAGCCATTATGTTCGTTAATGTTGACACTTCTTCTTCTTACAAATTGTAGACTTTCTTCCAATTTCCGTTTTACACTGTGCTGTTGATGTTAGATAATTTTAAAAGAGTCCCAGTTAATCGAATGTCCCGTAGTCGACCTTTTTGTCAAATTTTCGGGTTGTACACCAACCCGTCAACGGGACTGACTCAAGGTAGTTTGTGCTACCACTGAAGTCAAAATACCAAGCCATTACGTTCGTTAATCGTGACACTTCTTTTTCTTACAATTTGTAGACTTTTTTCTAATTTCCGTTTTACGCAGTGCTGTTCACGTGAGAGAATTTTCAAAGAGTCCCAGTTAATCGAATGTCCGGTAGTCGACATGTTTGTCAAATTTTCGGGTTCCATACCAACACATCGTCGGGACTGATTCAAGATAGTTTGTGCTGCCACTCAAGCCGTAATACCAAGCCATTATGTTCATTAATGGTGACACTTCTTCTTCTTACAATTTGTAGACTTTCTTCCAGTTTCCGTTTTATGCAGTGCTGTCGATGTAAAAGAATTTTCAAATAATCCCAGTTAATCTAATGCCCTGTAGTCTGTCCTGTATGTCCTGTTGTCCTGTAGTTAATCGAATGTCCTGTAGTTTATATGTATTTGGGATCTCTGTCATTTTTAAGCAAAGCTATAGTGTTTGTTGTTTTCACACCAAAATGAAGTTTATACTTGCGACAAACGTTACGTTGCACTGAGTTAATACAAGGTATGAAGTCCATGGAGCCAATTTACCTGGATTCTGAAGGGTCACATGAAAGGGTTGAAATTTCTTCTAAGTAACTTCTTGAGTTCAGCATCCACAACACTTACAGGGTTGCCAAATCGTGCCACAATGTCCTTAATAGTAGCAATTTCTTTCCGCCTAGGTTCTGAGGCGGAGCAATGGGTAATGGCTATGCGTAACATAAATTCTAAAGAAGACAATTTATAATTCTTAGGATGAAAATTGTCAGTGGATATCATACACACCGAAGAAGTAAAATTCCGGTACACTGTAGTTTAGATAGTATTAGAGCCAGGGTCTCTA
Source organism: Macrothele yani (assembly GCA_039090855.1). Classification (NCBI taxonomy): domain Eukaryota; kingdom Metazoa; phylum Arthropoda; class Arachnida; order Araneae; family Macrothelidae; genus Macrothele; species Macrothele yani. Next base: position 122,704,519 of record CM076989.1, read on the forward strand.
AGACTACAACGTTTGTCGCAAGTATAAACTTGATTTTGGTGTGAAAATAGCAAACATTATTGCTTTGCTTAAAAATGTCAGAGATCCCATTGGCATCTCTAATAAAATTGGTATTTATTGCGTACCGTTGAAGCCCGTGCATTCGAACAGTGAACAACGTGTTTATATTGGACCCACGGTACGTACCTTGGCTACTCGTCTCGACGAACATAAACGCAATATAAAGATGTGCTCACAAAATACATCTTTAACCAGACATGTTCACAGGGGTAACTATAGCCAAGATTGGGACAATGTCACCTTCCTTGCGTCACAACCTAGCACATTTTTTACTTTAATTGCCGAAAGCTTGTGTATATTACAACACAAAAAGAGTACCTGTAATGATGATTTCCCGTAACATGTTCTCTATCCTAAAAAAATTCTTATAGACGTGATGTATTAATTTAATTTCGTTTATTGCGTTTCCTATGTTTATGATATGCTATCCATATTTCTTTGCTGGTTTTGCGCATCTATCAAATACCTACCCTAAGTCATTGATTCTACTAACTATATAACTCTGTAAGTTATCTCGCTCTGTTAGTCATACATCTGAAGAAGGGAGTCAGAGGCGACCCCGATAAATCTCATGTGCTTTTATCACACATGTGCTGTTTTTAACTGTAATTAAAGTTTTTAATATCATATGATTTTAGATATCAACATCATAAATCGTGCTTCAACGGCTATTTACTTTTGATGTTCTTACTCAGCACGAAAACCTGCTTTATTTTTATCTGAGGAATTTGGGCCATGGGACAAACAAAATGTGCTTTTGTTTGTTTGAAAGTTTAACGACCACCAAAATTAATATAAGGCAACTACTTCCAGGGAAGAGTGAGAGCGAATACCGCAAGGTAAACTCAACAATCATGCCTCACCCAGGATTCGAACCCGGACTCATCTCAGACGAATAGTCAGAAGCCTGCGCGTCGACCACTGCACCACCAGGACGGCCTGAAAGAAATGCGTTGAACATGATCATCCAACCATTCTCGTAAATCGCGAGCGTTTTTGCCGGCGCCGTTGCCTTTCTAAAAAAGTCCAGGGCTGATAGCGTGCACAATCATCATGTAGGGTAACACCTGTGTGTGTTCAATGCGGATGTGAAAGGGCACTGTGATGCCCATGAGAATAATCCATGTACCATGATACCGCTTCCGTAGGTCTGCCTCTGTACAACTATGCTGTCTCGTTCAAGCTGTTTATCCGTGGGGCGTCAAATGTGAATCCGTTCATCGGCATGGGCATCAAATGTGAATCCGTTCAAGCTGGGACATCAAATGTGAATCCGTTCAAGCTGGGGCATCAAATGTGAATTCGTTCATCGGCATGGGCATTAAATGTGAATCCTTTCAAGCAGGGGCATCAAATGTGAATCGTTCATCGGCATGGGCATCAAATGTGAATCCGTTGAAGCTGTTCATCCGTGGGGCATCAAATGTGAATCCGTTCAAGCTGGGGCATCAAATGTGAATCAGTTTAAACTGTTCATCCGTGGGGCATCAAATGTGAATCCGTTCAAGCTGGGGCATCAAATGTGAATTCGTTCATCGGCATGGGCATTAAATGTGAATCCGTTCAAGCAGGGGCATCAAATATGAATCGTTCATCGGCATGGGCATCAAATGTGAATCCGTTCAAGCTGTTCATCCGTGGGGCATCAAATGTGAATCCGTTCAAGCTGGGGCATCAAATGTGAATCAGTTTAAACTGTTCATCCGTGGGGCATCAAATGTGAATCCGTTCAAGCTGGGGCATCAAATGTGAATCCGTTCAAGCTGGGGCATCAAATGTGAATCCGTTCATCGGCATGGGCATCAAATGTGAATCCGTTCAAGCTGGGGCATCAAATGTGAATCCATTCATCGGCATGGGCATCAAATGTGAATCCGTTCAAGCTGTTCATCCGTGGGGCATCAAATGTGAATCCGTTCAAGCTGGGGCATCAAATGTGAATCCGTTCATCGGCATGGGCATCAAATGTGAATCCGTTCATCGGCATGGGCATCAAATGTGAATCCGTTCAAGCTGGGGCATCAAATGTAATCCGTTCATCGGAATGGGCATCAAATGTGAATCCGTTCAAGCTGTTCATCCGTGGGGCATCAAATGTGAATCCGTTCAAGCTGTTCATCCGTGGGGCATCAAATGTGAATCCGTTCATCGGCATGCATTTTAGAATCCTCCATTGATTTCACGTTTCGGCTCATAACTGCCCACCGACTGATTTCAGATCTTCAGATGCCTAGTCATACTAGTTCTATGCCCACTAAAGATGGAGCTACCGGCGATGGCAGGACAAGATGGACACATCAACTAATAGCCGATTCCGTAGTCCCATCTGCAAGAACGTCTTTTGGATTTTTTCTTGAAAACGTTTCTTTGTGCACCATAGTTGTAGTTTTCCCTTAATTGAGGAATCGTGAGACGTGTGTGGTCCAATATAGCCTACGCCAGTGGTGGCCATATGTGAATTTGTGGGGGTGACAGGCGCCCCCAATGATTTGTCGGTAAATTCCTGTAATGGATATATTAATGGCGGAAATGAAGAGAAGATTTTTCAGGCGACAGTCTGAAATTAGCAATATCTAGTGAAGACTTTCTGCTGCTTAATGTAGAAGGACGATCCATCTTCATAAACAGTTATTCTGTGCTTGGAGTTAACCTCAAAATGTTAAAAGCAGAAATGAATGTAGCAATTCAAGTTATGGAGAGCAAAAACGAAGATAACTCTAAATCGATAGATTCAGCAAGTTCATTGAAAGATATGGTAAAAGCTCTAAATGAACATGTCACCGAAGAACTCTACCCGATCTTTACAAAATGATGTGCATATCATTAACGTTACCGTCAAATAGTGCTACATATGAGAGTACATTTTCAACGATGAGAAGAATCAGCAACTGGCTAAGATCAAATATGAATGAAGGAAGGTTCTCCCATTTGATGGCTTTATTTTCTAAGAGTGAAATAAAAAAAATGTAGATTAGGACCTCATAATTGACACTTATTTGATGAAAGAAGGACGAAAAACATTTTAGAGTTAAAATTCAGAACAAAAAGCAAATCTTCTTTTGGTAAATGTTTGTAAGTAAAGATTTTATGCTCTAAATAGTTTTCTGAGTGCTGAAAATGTTTTAAAATAAAACATTATAAGAATACCCAAGTGTTTCATGTACTGTTACTGTCCTAATTCATTATTAGGCCTAAATAAATGTTATGAAATCTAAACTTATTTAAAAAGTGTTCAGTAAACTTTTTTAAATTAGCCAGAATTATGTCCGAAAGAATAACTTGTGTTTGTTCTTTTTCTTAATACAATCGAAATATTGCACTTTCTTACCAGGACTTAATTTCACCTCTGCAATCCCCTCTTCCACAACCGGCACCTCCAAATTAGGCTCCATAATTCCACCTATCGTGGTAGTGTCTGGTTTCCAATTCGTTAGGTGATATGTGTGTCCCTTTCAACTCAACTTGCACTCTCAAATTAGACTCCCTAAATCCTCCTATGGTGGCAGTGTCTCAATTCCAACTCGTTAGGTGATATGTGTGTCCCTTTCACCTCAACTGGCACTCCCAAATTAGACTCCCTAAATCCGCCCATGGTGGTAGTGTCTGATTTCCAACTCGTTAGGTGATATGTGAGCCACTTTCAACTCAACTGGCACTCCCAAATTAGACTCCCTTAATCCGCCCATGGTGGTAGTGTCTGGTTTTCAACTCTTTATGTGATATGTGAGTCACTTCCAACTCAACTGGCACTCCAAAATTAGACTCCCTAAATCCTCTTATGGTGGTAGTGTCTAGTTTCCAACTCGCTAGGTGATATGTGTGTCCCTTTCAACTCAACTGGCACTCCCAAATTAGACTCCCTAAATCCGCCCATGGTGGTAGTGTCTGGTTTCCAACTCGTTAGGTGATATTTGTGTTTCTTTTCAACTCAACTCGCACCCCCAAAGTAGATTCCCTAAGACCGCTTATGGTACTAGTGTCTGGCTTCAAACTCGTCACGTGGATAGGTGTTCCCCGTTTCAGACCATTACCACCGTACATTTATTAAGATGGCCGTCGAAAGCCAAATACCTGCCTTTGCTGAGATGCCGGCTCCTACCGTTCTCGCGTCGATAGTGACTCCCATTTTCCCACGTACAGGATTCGTACTGGCAAACTAGAACTCCTTCTCTGTGCCGTACGTACACAGAGTTCATTCAGGAAATCACGCCAGTGTAGGCACGATGGTGCACCAGGAGTACATTGTCCTATTGAAGATACCTTACTGGTGTGAAAACTTAGGTTGTACACCTCCTATGCATTATTACGTAGAAATTCAGCCCAAGGCGTGGCTTTAGAGAGCCATTAACGCTAGGCGGATTTTGGGGCTCTGATAGGAAACTAGGTGTTATGTTGAAGTACTTCGAGTTCCAATAATGAGCACTATACGTAGAACATTAGAACTACCGTACATTCAAAACAAATAGCAATCGGTGTTTTTCCTCGGTACATATACATTCATAATCGACAGGCTTTAGAAAAAATAATACCGTTACGTTTTAATTACCTTTCCCCGGTGAGGCGTGGATGTTGTGTGTTTGTCTTACTGCCCTGGATCTCTCCCTTCCCTGGTACCAGTGGCCTTAAATTAGGGACGGGTGACTGCTTATAGCCGACTGAGTTGTTCACAGTGGTCGTTAAACACCCAATAAAAAAAATTATTTTCTGCAGTTCACAAGATGACAAAAACACTAAATTATATTTCACTACCAACTAAAACAAGAATACGTCAACAATAGGACAAGAGGGTTCTTAATCAACACGACCTGTCTCCATTTTATGTCATGGCGTAATAATGTTTTTGCAGTTCTTTAAACTGTAGTTGTTTGACTGGAGGTTTAACGACCACCGTGAGCAACTCATTGGGCTATAAGCAGCCACCCGTCCCTAATTTAAGGCCACTGGTTCCAGGGAAGAGAGAGAGCCAGTGCCGTAAGACAAGTACAACATCCATGCATCACTGGGATTTGAACCCTGACCCATTTCGGACGAATGATCAGAAGCCATCGTTTAGACCACTACGCCGCCGTGGCGGCAGACTAACACTGATTTACGTATATCTTCCTATTATCACAGTTGGTATCCTGCACTTCACACTGTGACACAACACAAAACACCCACGAAGATAAACATAAGTTACATCTTCGCACTATTTCTTTTAGAAATAACAATTCACACACACTAACGTTTCTTTTAGAACAGCAACACTTAAAACGTTTCTTCAGAGACGCCATAAAAACATCCAAGGGTCGTCCCAGCATTCCTTGCAGTAAGAGTTGGGTTTCCATGGCAACAAGTTCGCGAACAAACGGACGCGTTCAGTTGTGAGATGATAAACGCAAACAATGCAAACCAACGGTAATTTTCTGGATAGACACTCCACACTGTGAAGTAGTCGTATAATGTCAGATTATATCGAAGCACATGCACCATTTGAGGGAGAGAATGGCGGAAAAAAGGAATAGGTGGCTTTATTTTTCGTAATTAGCCCAAATACCCGGAACACCGGCTTAACTGCCAGTATCCTCCGAAGTACGATGGTTCTTTAGTATTACAGTTCAAAGCAGTTTGGTTGGGATCGAAGCCTACACCAACTGATTGGGAGCCAAATATTCTAATCAATGTGCTACCGCAACGTGCTGCGGGTTCTTTCTTTCTCTGTATTCATGCGTTCCACGCTGGTCGATGACGTCACTGTTGCATGCAATGGGACGCGTCCAACCGTGGAAGACAAGGATGGTCATAATGGTCTGAGCCCTTTCAGCATTTATTTCTTCGTTTCGGGATTTTAATGCGAATCTGAGGTTATGAAAAGTTCCTGGCCCTGATCTGGGTGAATTATTTCTCAGAAAAAACAGAAGCAGCCGCGTAGGACGAGCACATAACCCATGCGTCATCCGATATTTGAACCTGGTCTCAATTTGGAACGTTTCTCCCGATGAACCTGCTTCTGGAAACTTGGTTAACAGGATGAAAAAACTTAGCATTCGGAGCTTTTTTTTTTTTTCGCCAATGCAGTGGATTGCTTTGTAAGCGATCACTTGCACTAAACTTTCACTTGCTTATTTATACCAGTCTAATTTCCATAATCGTATGTTAAGTTGAAACCACATGGAATAATTTATATATTAATTTGGATTTCTTTGTCATGGGTGGCGTAAAGGTTAGCATACTCGAGAGCAAATCGGGAGACGCGGATTCAATTCTTTTAAGAACGTTGAAATTTTCAAATTTCTATTGTTAAGTTACATGGAAGAGCAGCTTGGTTGATGTCCCAAGTCGTATATATTTATTAGACACAGTCGAGTCACATTATTGTAACCACTTCCTACTTTTGAGGACAACAGCGCGTACCCAATGCGAGAAGGCATGTGTCGTGAGCTGGTTTGGAGGGCATATACGGTGAGCTGTAGGCATTCTGAAAACATATCACTCGTGAACTATTCGCGTGCTGCTGTGGTTAAAGTGTATCGTGATTGGAGAAATGGCATCATCGCGAGTAAGCTTCGTGAAAACTGCGAAGCACCACGTGCCATTTTTTTATTGGACGTTTAACGACCACCGCGATCAACTCAATGGGCTACAAGCAGTCGCCCGCCCCTAATTTAGGGTCACTTGTTCCAGGAAAGGGAGAGAGCCAGTGACGTAAGACAAACACAACACCCATGCTTCACCGGGATTCAAACCCAGACCCTTTTCGGACGAACGATCAGAGGCCATCGCTTAGGCCACTGCGCCACCGTGGCGGCACCGCGTGCCGTTGATCTGAAAGGTGAACGTCAGCTTCGAAGGTGCGTGAGGGCCGATCGACACGCTACATTGGAGCAACTCACTGGCCGAATGAACCAAGGGACTACCGGAAGTGTGTCCAAAACGACATTTCAGCGAACCCTGCTGCGTATGGTGCTCCTATGAAGACGTATTGCCATTGCAGCTATGCTAACGAAGGTGCCTCAGCACAAAAGGCTTACATTTGCACGGTAGTATCAGAATTGGGCCTGCGCTGATTGGCAAAGGATTGCCTTCTCCGATGAGTCACGTTTTCTGCTTCATCGAACGGATAGATGTCAGCGTATAAAGCGTGAAACATCGGAGAAGAAACACTTTTCAAGCATTGCTGGAAGAACACAAGCTGGTGGGGGCAGCGTTATGGTCCAGGGAATGTTTGCGTGGCATTCTCTGGGTCCACTCATGCCTGTGGAAGGCACTATGGACCGTAATCGCCACGAATCCATCCTTGCAGACCACGTACACATATACATGCTGATTTTCTTCCCTGGTGCGTATGGAATCTTCCAGCCGGAAAATGCGATGTTTCACACAGCTAGAAATGTCCGAGATTGGTTGAAAGAACACGATGAAGACTTCAAAGTACTTCCCTGGCCCCCTAATTCCCCAGACTTAAACCTAATTGAGCATCTGTGGTACCACCTCGATCGGGTTGTTCGCTCTATGGATCCTCCAGCAGCTGTCAGATGCACTGCAGTCTGCATGACTCCACGTCTCTGCGAACACTTTCCAGCACTTTATTGAGTTAATCCCAGCACGTCTAACAACTGTCCGGGCTGCAGACGGCTGGTACTTTAAATATTAGCTGGTGTAAATACACGGTCGAGTCACAATAATGTGACTCAACCGTGTATTTACTTTTGTACTGCTCAAGGTACCAACAATGAACGTGACTTCGATTACAATATCGATTCAAAGTACTCTGATGGAAAAGTTGCTTTCAGTTAAACAAATATTGAGTCGTCATATTCGATGTCCTTCAGGACCTACTTAACCTTTATTCACACGTCGTATCTCGAAAATTTCCCGAAAGCAGATTCTCAGTAATTAGACTGCAGTTGTGGGCTCATTACCGAAAACAGCATGCAGTAATGGCCGCTTCCAACAACCGCTCGTCGTCCTCTGGGAGAGAGATAGCGAAGAAGGACTGTTAATGGCCTTAGCGGTGGATTGTGGAATCTGACTATGTTTGGGTTCTCGTAACCATTTCTCCGAGGATGGTTGTGAATATTAAGAACGATCTAGCGACACAGTTGGTGGAGAACTTAAGCTGATTTGACGTGAACGGGAAATGACTTTTGAGCTTCGTTCTGTGCCATTTTTCCAGCGGCTGAGAAGCAATACGTTAATGCCTTGCAAATGTCTAGAGACTCTGATTCTACGTGAGAATTCAGCGGAAAATCACTCATCATTCAATAAGTGCGACTTATTTGTTTCAAATGTTAACAAAAATGGTGCTGCTGTTAGTCGGGAAGCTGAGCTATGTGGATAATTTCAACGGACGAGAAGTGAATTATGAGCCGGGTTTCCGCATTCAGTTTTAACAGACGGATGGATAATGCGATAAAAATTATATATATCTCTCTCCTCTGGATGCTTACACTGCAGAAACAGAAGTTTTGCTTCACTTCAATTTTATTAACTTATGATTTGCTTTCCGACGGATGTACAAATGAAAAGAGCAATATTATAAACATTTTGTAGAACAGTCCTTTTTAATTTTCTCACTGTACTTGCAAATTAAGGCTGCCATCGTACAGCCAACAAAAGGTTTTCTTCTGAGAAAAATTAGATTACGCAGTCATGCAACGTTTATAGTAATTCGAAACGAAAGCTTTTACCTCGCTTTACTATTGTAATAGACCAATAAAATGGAATCAAATTCGAAACGAAAGCTTTTACCTCGCTTTACTATTGTAATAGACCAATAAAATGGAATTAATTCGAAACGAAAGCTTTTACCACGCTTTACTATTGTAATAGACCAATAAAATGGAATTAATTCGAAACGAAAGCTTTTACCTCGCTTTACTATTGTAATAGACCAATAAAGTGGAATTAATTCGAAACGAAAGTTTTTACCTCGCTTTACTATTGTAATATACCAATAAAGTGGAATTAATTCGAAACGAAAGCTTTTACCTCGCTTTACTATTGTAATAGACCAATAAAAAGGAATTAATTCGAAACGAAAGCTTTTACCTCGCTTTACTATTGTAATATACCAATAAAGTGGAATTAATTCGAAACGAAAGCTTTTACCTCGCTTTACTATTGTAATAGACCAATAAAATGGAATTAATTCAAAACGAAAGCTTTTACCTCTCTTTACTGTTGTAATAGAACAATAAAATGGAATTAATTCGAAACGAAGTCTGTGGAGTGTGGTGGATGAGGTAGCATTTGAAACGCAGTGTCTGAACAGTTGCCAGCGTCTCGTGTGAGCACAAGAGTACCCGTGTTAAATGTAACCCCTATTCATATACAGGATTGTTCTTTATTGATTGGAGGTTTAACGACCACCGTGTGCAGCTCAGTGTGCTGCAAGCCGTCACCCGTCCCTAATTTAGTGCAACTAGTTCCATGGAAGTGTGAGAGCTAGTGACGTTAGACAAACACAACATCCATGCCTCACGGGTTCCGAACCCGGACCCATCTCGGACGAATGATCAGAACCCATTCGCTTAGGCCAGTGGTTCACTTGTGTACTACTTTTAAATCCATTCTATAAATTGTGTTTTTAAAATACTCTTAACTGCGGACACTTGTTGAGAAGTACTTGGCGACGGGTTATAATCCACATCAAGTTTTCGTTTTTGAACCGCTCCTGTTTTCAACCACTGATCCATAACTGACACGCTTAAAAGTCACTGACAATAATAACTGAAGCTACGTTAAATATTTAATAAAAAAGAACTACTTTAAAAGAATCACAATTAAAGACAGCGCACTTACTTATACTCAGTCAATAATTGAACTGATCAAACAGTCTGGCTACCGATGTATTAGGAACAGGCGACTGTTCTAGAAAGAAGGATGGGTGACAAAAGTGACGCATCAACTGTGCGTAATTATTGGTAGAAGAGTGGTTTGGGGGAAGGGTCCATAGCCACGCCCTCACCGATCATCATTCGCTAATACGAGCTGGTTTTGAACTAGCAGTGATCCAAACTTAACATTTATTGTTCCATAACCAACGTTTCGCATTTTGTTTTTGCTTTACTTGTTTTTCCGCCATTACTGACTATTTTTCGTGTACCCCTTAAAGGGACAGCACGTACCCACATGGATACGCGTACCACCGGTTGGGAACCGATGGCTTAGACCACCCACTACGCCACCGAGGCGGAATACACAGGAAGCGTCGAAGTTTTGCTAGTACTATAGTTTTGAAGTCGTTTTTAGCTGATAGCAATGAGACGAACTATGTCCCTTAATTTTCGAACAGTTTACATGAATGATATCTTCTTGTCCCTAAACGCCACCACCATCACTTTCCTTACGAAATTAATAGCGATTAATATCTCCAGCACCAGCTAGTTTGCAAACTGCCATTTTTAGATTTTCTCTCAAGTGGAAATGCGATTGACACTCAGCTCACCATTTTTCCCGATGCGGTCGAAAAACAAAACCTTTTTCATGATCAAAACGTTAAACTACACACGGCTTTGCTCGAAATTGTCAGAGATTGCCTAGGGTACTTCACCCTCGCAGATTTTAGAGAACACGGCTTCATTTTCGTCAACACTTTGCCCAAGTGTGTCTCTGATATTTACACAATCCTGAATTGATTAATCCCACTGATCCAAAAGTTGTAGCGAACGAGCCTTTCAACAGCAGCAATGTGACTACACGATGCTCTTGGACTGAACATGCAGCTTGTCCCTCATCTTATTAGCCATCTGTGATTTACATACACTCCGTTGTGCTAAAACGCCGTCGCCATAGATTTAAACCAAACTGCTGTAAATGGCACTCGGCTTAAGTTTTTGTACGTTTTCAAATGTACCATTCCTCGCATCCTAACTTCTATGAGACGTTATACGGGCAATGCCGTCGCTTTCAGTTTCCTTAAACTGCAATTACGAGAAGCAACATATCCAGTGGCTCCATCTATAGCAGTGGTCTCAAACTCAGACCCTTGGAAGGGCCACTTTCCAGTTTTGAAGGAACTTAGGGGGCCGCGTGAATAGTAAACAATTTCTGATGAATAAATATTAACTTTACAAAACTACACCAATGGCTTGGCACTAGAGTAGAATATTATTTCTAATTATCGGTAAATAATAAAAATAATGCTTCATCAATCACCGAAAACAGTCACTTTTATGTAACAATTATTTTCACTTAAATCTTAAAACAATCACATTTTACCAACTGAACACGATAACTTGGTTGATTCTTGAAAGCAACTGTTCACATGAGTATGTTGTTCCGAAAATAGACAGAATCCGAGGAGCTGGGCTATAAATGTTTACGTACTTGTCCTTTAAAACTAACTGGTAAAACTGTGTTAGGTTGCAGCTGTTGAATTTTTGTTTTAGGAATGAATCACTCTGAAGGTCTTTTAATTCAAGCTGAAGTTCTTCGTTTGCGTTTTCAGCATTATAGGGAAATGGAGACTAGAATACATTGAAAATATTTTGCTTAATACAGTAATATTCTTCGTAAATAAACTTGTTACTTGTAAAGGGGATGGCTTTTCTGAGCATTACTATGTTTACATTATGTATTATAATACACTTGAAAAAAGGGTGATTTATTTTTATTTTGTAATTACTCATGCGGGCCGCAAAACATTTAACACAAGGCCGCATGTGGCCCGCGGGACGCGAGTTTGGAACCACTGATCTATAGCATTACAGCCTCCACAAAAGCGACGCTGTTAAAGTATTATTCAGATTTCTTACTTCTCACACTTATTACACCTCCTTCTGTCTGAAACATCTACGTGATCTGCAAATAAAAATCCCTACACTGGCATAATACCTGCATACACTGAGTGAACAGAAATCATGGGATACCTACCTGGTATTGGGTACGTTATTGATTCAGTCAACTAGGTCACAAAACCGTTCCACAGATATCTCTACCCGTGCGTGATGGACCGCGGTCCGTAATTCCGTCGCATTCCCGGATGGATGATCCAAATTTCAAACAAACCTTCTCACAGCATTCCGAAATATTTTCACGGCAGTCATGTCCAATGAATCAGGAGGCCATTTCAGGGTAGGAACTTTTGCGGAATGCTTTGCTAACGATGTTCTAGTTATCGCGGCTCTATGGAGAGGCGCAGTGTCCTGCTGGAATAGGATGTAGATGTTTGCAAGGATAGATTCACAGCATTCCGAAATATTTTCACGGCGGTCATGTCCGATGAATGGGGAGGCAATTTCAGGGTAGGAACTTTTGCGGAATGCTTTGCTAACTATGTTCTAGTTATCGCGGCTCTATGGAGAGGCGCAGTGTCCTGCTGGAATAGGATGTAGATGTTTGCAAGGATAGATTCACAGCATTCCGAAATATTTTCACGGCGGTCATGTCCGATGAATGGGGTGGCAATTTCAGGGTAGGAACTTTTGCGGAATGCTTTGCTAACTATGTTCTAGTTATCGCGGCTCTATGGAGAGGCGCAGTGTCCTGCTGGAATAGGATGTAGATGTTTGCAAGGATAGATTCACAGCATTCCGAAATATTTTCACGGCGGTCATGTCCGATGAATGGGGAGGCAATTTCAGGGTAGGAACTTTTGCGGAATGCTTTGGTAACTATCTTCTAGTTATCGCGGCTCTATGGAGAGGCGCAGTGTCCTGCTGGAATAGGATGTAGATGTTTGCAAGGATAGATTCACAGCATTTCGAAATATTTTCACGACGGTCATGTCCGATGAATGGGAAGGCCATTTCAGGGTAGGAACTTCTGCGGAATGCTCTGCTAACGATGTTCTAGTTATCACGGCTCTATGGAGAGGTGCAGTGTCCCCCAAACGGATGTAGATGTCTGCAAGGATAGAGGAGTAGCGTGTGCCATTGAGAGATGCATCTCAGCGTGCCAGATGTACCAATGTGAGTTAGTTGAACATGTCCTAGACCATAACCAAGCAATCATCCGTCAGAATGTCTCCTTGTCGATAGGATAGGTCCATCGCTTTTTGCCGTTTCTGCCAGAACCTCACCCTTCCATCGGAGTGAAGTAACCCAAAATGGGTTTCATCAGAGCAGAAGACCTGTCTGCAAGCATTCGAGGTCCGGTGCTGGTGTTATTTCGCGCAGTCGAGGTGTACATTACGTTGGTTTGGCGTTAGCAATGTGACCATGGTCGGTGTGGGATGCCTGATAGTCTTGGCGAAGAGACTTCTGTCATCTTCCTCGTTGAAGTTGGAGGAGATTTGTGCCAATGCGTCTCTCCCGTTCGTAGCAACTGTGCGAGACAGATACAGGCTATCACATTCATTCATCACCTTTATCAGCCCATAGTGATGTCCACGATGTGACGTCACTCTGGAAATGGCGTATTCCCGATGCACTCTCGATAGTGTAGAACGGGGATATTGCAATCCCTGTACCACCTTCGAGACAGAGTGACATATGGGTTCGAGCACTCAGTATTCTTCCTCTGTTAAACCTATATAGGAAACATCTGAAACGGGTTAACAGCTGAGACAGGAAAGTCATTTAATGTCCCTAATAAGGCTCATAGAATAAATAGTGATGTTTAAGGAGAACGCAAATGACAGATGTTATTACATAGTGCAGATGAAGGCATTGAATGCGAATGACAATGTTTACAGGAAAAGAACTGAGTGTGCTCCGATGGTCAACTGCACGCATGCGCGTGGGTTTTAGCTGTACATCTGAGTTTGTCACAGTTTGAGTTTCCGATGAGACGCAGGTGGTGTGAAACGACCGGTCTCTCTAACTATATCTCTATCCTAGAACCAGCTGTTTTAAATTAGAGATTGTTGATATCTTATACTGTTGGATAATCAAAGGAATCGTAAAATGAAGAAACCAAAAAAGTTGTGGAGACGCTGTACGCCAGAGGGTTCCTGAGCGTGGGTTATGATGTTTCTTTCCGCGTTAGCTTTGTTTTAAAAAGTGGTAAGTTAAAAGGTACGATTGACACTTATCCTTTTTTGACTGATTTCTTGATAAAATAACTATAACACCGTCGACGAGCCTAAGAAGGAGAAAGATGTGAGTATGACATGGATGTTAAGTCAGGTAATATCCGGAAACTTGAAAATGTCCTCGTCCTGGAGCGGAAATTGAGCCCGTGTCTCCCGGATAGTGCCCGGATATGCTAACCACTACATCACCGAGAACGACCAAGTTTCAAGATTCCGATTAATTTGAATATAACCTTCACAGGATTCGCTAGTCGAAGCAACTGGCATTCGTCACATACAGCGAATTTGGAGGTTTTAGATGGTGTGTTCCAATTAACCGGAAATTTGAAACTTTGTCGTTTTGGGTGGTGTAGTGTTTATCATACTCTATCAGGGAGACGCGGGTTCGATTCTCGCTCCAGGACGACGATATTTTCAAGTTTTCTGATATTATTTGACTTAACATCCATGCCATATTTACACCAATAAACGGATTTACATCTTCCAAATTTGTATTGTACAATGCTCTAATTCCGTATCTCACTCATTGCAGGAGAGAAATGTTTCAGGCGCTTGTTTCTACCCAGTGGCATGATGTCCGTGTCAGGGGGACTTGCCCTTCTGCCTTTTGCTTTGAGTCATGAGACAGAGAATAAAAGAGTATATAATCGAGTGGGGAATAAAGGTCTTAAAATTGAGCAGAGAATAGGGAAAGACCGAAAGATTATAGAACATGGTCTATTGACTGGAGCAGAAAATAAAGAACTATAGGATGGAACAGAGAAACAATGACTGAAAGCGGGAAAGGAATCAACATGCCATAGCTTTCCCAAAACCCTGAGACTATGTGAATATTTTTCTGTTTAATAATCGCAGAATTTGGCTTCGTTACATCGGCCTCTTAAAGGGTTAAGTATGTAACTCAATTTTCATATTGAACAGCATTTTTAGCACATCTTTTGTAAAAAAGATATGCGAAAAATGCTATGTTATCACTATATATGTATTTTTTTATGTTATCGGTTTTTCTGTCCGTCTGTGGACACTATATACAGGGTGATTCAGTTAAGCGTGTACAAACCTCTGTGAAGGGTGCGTTGCACAAAGACAAATCGGAAACACATAGCAATGCAGGGTCGGAAACGACATCTTCATGCGGTAGATGGCGTTGTTCCGCCGCGAGACTACTCATACGTTCTTTCAGGATACCGTCATTTGTAAACCGCCTGCAGAGGTAGTAGGATGGCTGAGTTCATTGTGGATAGTAGAGTTCTTCCGTGCAATGTGTTTCCAGCACGATGGGGCCACCGCCCATTTTAGCAATGACATTCGTCATCACTTAAACATGACATTTGCGCATCAGTGGATCGGGCGTGGTGGTCTCGTTCATTGGCCTGCAAGATCGCCGGACTTAACATGCCTTGTTTTACCTTTTCTGGGGTTACATCAAAGGACTGCCCAGCAAAAACACAAGTGGTGGGAAACTGCTGGCCACCATCTGGCAGTGATGGGTCACTGCTGGCTGAAATCTGCCGCTCACGGCCCGGTATTGGTCCGTTGGTGGCAGCGCTATCCGTTGGCGAGCCATTGATGGCGCTGCAGCATCGCCGTGAATTGTGGGCCTCCAAGCAAGTGCCACTAGTAGCCCATTGCTGGCAACCAATGCAACCCCCTAACAGCAGGTGGAAGCATCGGGACTGCGCATGCGCAGAAGCAACACTTGCTGTGTCTCTCATGGTACCAGTTAGTTGAAGACGACGCTATCGCCATCGTGTTATTTTAGTTGATGTTAAGAAAAAAATCCATATGTGGAGAGGCGAATTAATTTCCCTAATGAAATTTTACGTCGACGAAGATATCAGATTAAGCCGTGAAATACTAGATTGCAGCCATGAAATACATCCACTCCATTCCCACGAATAATAATTCATGGAATGGAGTGGATGAATAACAAGAAAAAATTTGAAACCGCTTGAAACACATATCCTGGAAAACCATTAAAATAGCGTTTGTTGGGAAAAAAAGAATTATACGCGTACAAAATTTATTAATTATTTGAAAGAACTCATCCATGGGTTGAATACACAAGACTGGGAGGAATTCGCTTCTAAAAATAACGAGAAGAAAAATAAAATATCTTTTACTCTTTAAAACAAATGTAGCTTCGGACAACGGAAAGGAAAGACACAACGTTAAAAATGTAACAGAATGTGACATGAACCCGGGTAAATATATATTTATTCAGCAATCTCTTTTCAAGACGGCAAGGACACTACAAAACTTTGGAAAGCGACTCTAAGTATGTACACGCCTTGAAAATGAGTGAAGTTCCCTTAAGGTAAAAAAAAAAAAAAAGAAACTATCGTTACGTTGAAAAAATTAATTTATCAATTATATGAAACTGACTTTTATGAAAAAATACCTCGCAATATTGTAAAATGAAAAAAGGAAGCATTTGATTACAAATTGCATACCAAACAGATAGCTTCCAGCACGCATCTGAGCGTCGTGAGTTAGTCCGGTCGGTAGCAAGCGCTGCTTCCACGCAAACGGCCAAGGATCGAATCTAGTCAGATGCAAACGGCGTTTTTCCGGTCTGTCGAGAAAATTTCCCCAGCGCAGTGCGTTTTTTTTTTTTTTTTGATGATTGATTGGAGGTTTAACGACCACCGTGAGCAACTCAATGGGCTATAAGCAGTCGCCTGTCCCTAATTTAGGGTCACTGATTCCAGGGAAGGGAGAGAGCCAGTGCCGTAAGACAAACACAACATCCATGCCTCACCGGGATTCGAACCCGGACCCCTTTCGGACGAATGATCAGAGGCCATCGCTTAGACCACTGCGCCACCGGGGCGGCTTCCCCGCGCAGTGCGTTAATTCACAAGCTTCGTAAGGGTAGAAAAAAATTGTAGCTTTAGGAAATTGCGGTTATCCTTGCTTTTCTTTTTTTATTATTGCTACTACTGGGAAATTGGCGGACAAGATTCGGCAAGCCACCAGTTACGTCACGTGGTTGCTGGCTGCCACTAACGGCCCACTAGCGGACCACATTAGGCTAGCCATCCTTTCTGGCACGTACTTTCAGGGCCACTGAAGGGCCACTTGTGGCAGCTACAGCCTGTGATGGACCACTGATGGCCCTGTTGTGGCATATAACAACTGATGGAGTGCCAACTGTTGGCCAGCTGTTGGCCTGAACTGCTGGCTGCCCGGACATTTTATTGACGGTTCGGCAGCGGCAACATAGTGCTGGGCCATTGCTGGCAGTGCTGGCTGCCAGAAATAGCCCACTGCTGGCCCAGCAATACTGTTTTTGCTGGGTGGTGACTGGTATACGACACCCCCGGTGAAAGTGATGAGGACCTTGTAGCACGCATCTCTGTAACTGCTTCGTAAGTCTGAGACACACCTGAAATTTTCGAAAATGAACGTGATTCCATGCGCCGACAATATCAAGCGTATGTTACAGTTCATGGTCGTAACTTTGGACATTCTCTCTGTGTACTAGCACACGATGATGGCGTTTCCGACCCTGCATTGCTATATGATTCCGATTTGTCTTTGTGCAACCTACCCCTCCCAGAAGTTTGTGCACGCTTAGCTGAATCGCCCTGTATATATACAGGGTGAACAGAATCGACCCTCACAATAAACCTACCCGACAATTCCTCGAGGAGAAAGAAGCCGAAAACCGTTGTCCTTTGTCCGATCGGACGTCGCATTCCGGAGATATACACGCCGAAAGTTCGTGACGTCCCATCCGGTAAGAATACAGCCATTAGAAATAACTTACCCAATCACTTTGACAGACAACATGTAATTTATTGATGTGCACCACTACAACACAAATGATAAAACACGTGGATTCCTGTCAGATCACAACATGTGTTCAAAATGACAACCTTGTAGTGCGGAACAGGCGACAGTTCGCCGAGGAATAGACATCTGCACGCGTTGCAGCATAGCAGGGGCTACAGTTGTGAGGGCTGTAGCCCCTGCGTGTAAGGTGGCCACTAGGTCGTGCAGGCTGTTGACAGGCCATCGATATACCAGTTCCTTTAGATGACCCCAGAGGAAGAAGTCCAATGGGTTAAGATCCGGCGATCTAGCGGGCCGTACGACAGGACCAACACGGCCAAGCCATCGACCGGGATATTCCGTATTCAGCAACTGGCGAACATTTGCGGCGTAATGCGCTGGTGCTCCATCATGCTGGAACCATACATTGCTGAGAACAGCCAATGGTACGTTTTCCAGTAAGTCCGGCAGAACGTCACGTAGGAACACCATGCAGTTGGCAGCTGTGATGCGTTCGGGAAAAAGATATGGTCCCACTAGGATATCGCCCGCAATACCACACCAGATATTAACACCCCACCGGACCTGGTGAGCGTGTTCACGTGTTGCGTGCGGATTGTCCAATGCCCAAGCACGACTATTATGGGTATTATAGATACCCTGCCGTGTAAAACTTGCTTCATCAGTCCACAAGATCCGGCGTATGAAACTATTACCGGCAGCATGTTGCTGTAGCAACCACTCACCGTATGCCTGTCTTTGAGGATAATCCTGTAGTAATAGTCCTTGTACCCGTGTGATGTGATATGGATGCAGGTCTTCGTCGTATAGAACGGCAAGTATGGTACTTTGGCGGGATCGCACTGCTGCTGGTTGTTGGCTCCTCCTCAATGAACTCTAGTATGGCGTCCTTGAGAGATGGTGTTTTCATAGAGGGTCCAGCGCCACTGTCTACACTTGGACGTGATGCGACATTGTCTGTGTCGCGCATTCGTGAGTTAAGCCGCTTTATGACCTGGGCGTCCGGGTGCCGTCGTGCTGGGTATCGCTCGCTGTAGGCCCTTGCTGCCCGCAATGCTGAACCATGGCATTCCCCCAATAGGAGACACATGTCACAATATTCTCTCAAACTGTACGACATATCGCTACCCACACTACTGTTAAATGTTCCAACGCAGTATGAGCTTACCTGCTACCGTCACCTTTTACCATTACCTTCCGGTGTACAACTAATGTTTTCACGCAACAACGTCCTTCGAATTTGCATACCCACCCCGTGCCATATTTTTAAATGTTGATTGCCTGTTTTTTTTTTTTTTTTTTTTTGGCTTTTTTTTTTTAAATTGGAGGTTTAACGACCACCGCGAGCAACTCAGTGGGCTACAAGTAGTTGCCCGTCCTGAATTTAGGACCACTTGTTTCAGGGAAGGGAGACAGTCAGTGCTGTAGGACAAACACTTCACCAGGATTCGAACCCGGCCCCCTTTTGGACAAATGATCAGAAGTAATCGCCTTAGACCACTGCACCACCGGGGGCGGCTTGATCGCCTTGTGATACGTGCGTCTGTATAACTATCCACGTCGCTCTTCAACGAACACGTGCGTTACCGGATGTGACATCACGAAACTTTCGGCGGGTATATCACCGGAATGCGACGTCCGATCGGACAACGGACAACAGTTTTTGGCTTCTTTCTCTACGATAAATTGTCCGGTAGGTTTATTGTGCGGTCGTTTCTGATCACCCTGTATATATATTTTTATCGGAGGTTTAACGACCACCGTGAACAACTCAATGGGCTATAAGTAGCCGCCCGTCCCTAATTTAGTGTCACTGGCTCCAGGGAAGGGAAAGGGCCAATGTCGTAAGACAAACACAACATCCATGCCTCACCGGAATGCGAATCTGGACTCCTTTCGTGTGAACGATCAGAAGCCATCGCTTAGACCACTGTCCCGGCGGGGCGGCACACAATATCTCTGCAACTATTAGTCCGATTTGAAAAAATATTTTTGCATTGGGAAGTTTGACACATGAGAACGATGATCCTTCATTTCTTTTTTTTTATGATGTACTGTGAAAACGCAAATTTGTCCGCGACGGCCATGTAAACCGTGTCCCCTCACTCCGGAGTAAGTCGCTCTCCCAACTGAGCTACGCGGGCAGAATGTCTCGCTGCAGATTTGTCGTCTTGACACATGTTTTCACCTCTGTAGTACGTCACAGTGCAATTTCGCCGCTAGAGGGCGTAAATGCAGATGATATCGAATTGAAAATACATTTTATTCCATATTTTTGCTACTAAACATCCGATTGAAAAAAAATATTTTACCTTTCGATTTCATTTATGTCGAAGAGTATTTCAAGACTAATCACTTTTTTCAAGTTACGCATAGATTTTCCGCTAGGGGCCGCAAAACCAAATTGCGTTTTATTTGAAATATTCTTTCTGCAACGGATACAGATCCAGATAGGAAATATTTTGCATATAATTTCTACTTTTTGGTAAAAAAATGGTTTGCCCACCAGGAAACGTAAGTGTTAATTTCTGCTTGTGATATATTTGTCACAAAATCTCAGCTTCTAAAATCCCGATTGAAATATTCGTTCGTATGCAGATGCCATTCACGTCCATAAATCTGTCCGGAAAATTTTCTTCTTAACATACTACATGGCTTCTCCGCCAAGGAGCGTAGATGTTTATCCTATTTTTGTCAATATCTCTGCTTCTAATGGTCCGATTTAAAAAAAAAATCCCTTTTCATTAAATAGTTTCCGGTGCGACATGTCTTTCATGTAATTTCAAAATTTTCAAGCAATTCCATAGACTTTCCCCTAGTGGACGTAAAAATAAATTGCGTTTCGCCCGATATCTCAGCTTCTAGAATTTCGATTTGAAAAATCAATTCTTCTGCGGTGGATACAGCTTTTGACGAGAAATCTTTTGCATATAATTTCTAAGTTTTGGTGAAAAATGGTTTGGCCACCAGGAGGCGTGAATCTGAATTTCCACTTTTGATGTATTTGCAGCAACATCTGAGCTTCTAATATCTCGACTAAAAAATTCATCTGTGGACCGATACTACTCAAGTCGATAAATCTTTTCAAAATATTTTCTTCTTAACATAATTCACGGTTTCTCCACCAGGGGGCGTAGATATATATATCATCATCATCATTGTCAACCATTATCAATCCACTGCTGGACGAAGGTCTCCCCAAGTTTCCTCCACAACGGTCTGTCTTGTGCCAGTCTCCTCCATGTCACTCCCGCATACTTTCGAATTTCATCCACCCATCTCCCATGTGGTCTTCTTCTAGGTTTTTTCCTGTTCCTTGTAATCCAATCTAAAATTTCGATTGTCCATCGATGGTCTGTTCTTCTGGCAGTATGTCCAGCCCATTGCCATTTCAGGGATTTAACTCTGATCATGATGTCTTCCACTCTTGTCATTTTCCGGATCCACGAGTTCCTCTTCTGATCTCTCCTGGTTACACCAAGCATGCACCTCTCCATGCTACTATGAGTTGTCTTCAGCTTTTGTATATCTCTTTTAGTTAAGGTCCACGTCTCTGCACCATACGTAAGCACTGGAAGAATGCATTGATCAAACACTTTTCTTTTAAGACATAATGGCATATTGCTCTTGAAAATTATGCTGTTTCTTCCAAAAACTCTCCAGACAACTTTTGTACGCCGATTCATTTCTTCATCAATGTGACCCTCACTTGATATCTGCTGTCCGAGATAAACGTAAACTGGCGTGGCTATCTCGTGTCCTTCTTGGTGTTGCATTTTGGGTGGCCAGCAGTGTATATATATATATTGTCAATATCTTTACTTCTAAGAATCCGATTTGAAAAATTCCTTCTTTGTTGGATATCGTTCCTGGTGCGTAATGTGTTTATTATAATTTCAAAAAATTCAAGTAATTCATAGACTTTCCGCTAGGGGGCGTTTTGGTAAATTGCGTTTCCCCCGATATTTGTGCTTCTAAAACTCCAATTTGGAAACTTCTTCCTGTATCGCATACAACACCTGATGGGAAATGTTTTTCATAGGATTTCTAATATTTGGTAAAGAATGGTTTGACCACCAGGGGCATAAGTGTTAATTTCTACTTCTTATATTTCCAGCAAAATCTCAACTCCCGAAAACTCGAGTGAAAAAATTCTTTCCTGGACCGATGCCGTTCACATCGAAAAACATTTTGAGAATACTTTGTTCTTAAGATAATGCACGGTTTTCCCGCCTAGAGGATGTACATGCATACCCTATATTTGTCGATATCTCTGCTTCGAAGAATCCATTAGAAAAATCCTTTCTTTGTAGGAGAGCGTTTCCGCTGTGAAATGTTTCTATACCGGTTCCATTGACTTTGAATAGCGTTGATAAATTTAATTAGCGTCAGAACGGATTCAAAACACGTGCTCATTACACCCAAAAGTTCGGTGTCATCTTTCTTGTTCCCACTGAATACTGCTGGCGTTTGTTTTACTGCTGGCATTTGTTTCTCGTGTCCATTTTCACGTATGCCCTGTGAGCATCGCAATATTTAGTTGAGAGCTAAAAAGCAGCATGAAGCTCAAAATAGTAACTATACTAATGATCCGATTTATTGGCGTAGGAATACACAGTGCATCAAAGAAATTTTAAGACTGGCGCTAGATTTCAGCCTACGGTGGCGCCACCAGTGTAATCGCAAATGCGTTATAAACCGTGACCATCTGCTTGCTTTCTGCCAAAAAGTACTGCGCAGTTGTTAAAGTAACTCAAACGAAACAGGCGTTCATTAGAGAAGTAATTTTTTTTTTCATGTTGAATTATTAAGATGGAACAAAGGGCTGTTATTAAATTTAACGCAAAACTTGGTAAAAGTGCCTCGGAAACGTACCAAATGATGAAACAAGTTTACAGTGAGTTTTGTTTAAGTAGTTCAAATTATTTTCCTGTGGCACAAACGTTTTCTTGACGGAAGGGAAACGCTAGAAGATGATAAGCATACCGGAAGAACAAGTTCATCTAGGACACCTGAGATTATTCAAAAAGGGCGTAATTTCGTGACAAACAATCGATGTGCGTCACTAAGAATGATGGAAGAGTCTTTAAACATCAACAAAGACACGATTGGAACCATCCTGCATGAAGATTTGGGAAAAACAAAAGTCTGTGCTAAATTTGTTCCACACACGTTAACCAATGAACAAAAATCAAGGAGAAGTGCACATTGCAGAGACATCATTTCAGCCGCTGAAAATGATCCAAACTTCTTAAAATCGATTGTTACTGGTGATGAAACATGGTGTTTTCAATATGATTCTAAAACAAAGCGACAAAGTGCGGAATGGAAGTCAAAAAACTCACCACAAGCCAAAAAAACAAGAAAAGTTCCACCGAAAATCCAAACAATGCTCATTACATTCTTCGATAGTAAGGGTATTATCCACAAATAATTTGTTCCAAGTGGACAAATAATTACTGGTGAGTTTTATTTAAATGTTTTGAGGCGTTTGATGGGCAGAATTCGTCGCATTCGTCCAGAATATCGAGATGAAAACAGTTGGTGTTTGTTGCACGATAATGTACCCAGTCACACCTCACTTCTTGTTCGTAGATTTTTGGCGAAAAATAACGTCTGTATGTTGAATTATCCACCGTATTCGCCTGATTTAGCACCCTGCCAGTTTTTTTGTTCCCAAAACTTAAAATGACGTTAAAAGGGTGGGTTTTTTTATGATATTTCGACCATACAAACAGCTTCGACGCGTGCTATGGAGGCAATTCCGTAAAGTAAACTGGAACAGGCATTCGAATCATTATTAAATCGCTGTAACAAGTGTATTGAAGCCGGAGGGACGTATTTTGAATAACAAACCAAAACAAATTATAATTTCTTGTTTCTATTTCATTTTACAGACCCAGTCTTAAAAATTCTTTGACGCACTGTGTATGTACATAAACGTTTCCGAGCTTTCACACATCAACCAGATGGCTTTTTCAATGAAGTTAGGTAGAAACTGCAAACTGAATAATAGAACGTTTTAACAATTTAAGCGCGGTGACTTGACTTGACAATAAATATATACGACGTTATATTCATTTAAAAATACGAGGCATCACGTTGGTTGTACACGCGGTATCCTGGTAGGGAATAGGCGTTACTTCTAGAACTAGCTCCAAATTCCTGGCAACTCGAGTGAGACACTATCATTGCAAGTATCACTGTTGGTGATGATCTCCAAAGTTTTCTGAATGGCTGTACATTTAGGAGTACAGTATGTAGCTAATTTCTTTATATCATCCCACATAGGAGTAGCGGACCTGAATTTGATGTCTCTGGATAGGGCCGTGACTACTTTAGCGTATTTTGTGCCCCTTTAATGCTCGTTGACTCTGATTACAAACGAACGCTTGGTCATTCCAATGTAATATACACTATCTACCAATAAGTAATTGGACACCTGTGATAGCAAAGGAAAACGAAGTTTATTCACCTTCAATAGTTTGTGGAGCCTCCTCGAGCAGCGATTACAGCTGCGACCCTCCGGGACATACTCTCAACCAGGCGTTGTACGACGGCTAGCGGTATTTTCTTCCACTCGGCTTGGAGAAGACAGGTCAGTTCCTTCACCAATTTCGGACGGTGGGGGCACCCCTTAAGTCGACGCTCCAACTTGTCCCAGAGGTGCTCGATAGGGTTAAGGTCCGGGCTCTGCGCAGCTCAGTCAATTCGATTAACCCCATTGTCACCATACCAAGCCATTGTGGACCTCGCAACATGACAGGTAGCATTGTCACCCTGAAAGTAACACGGGTCCACCCCGTAAAACTGTCACAACATAGGAAGCGCATGGTCATCCAAAATGGTGCAGTAGGTCTGGGCGTTGAGCCTACCAGGAATTGCGACCAAGGGTCCCGTGCCATACCAGGAGAAACACCCCCATAGCATGATTCCACCGCCGCCGAACTTCGCAGTTGGCACAATACATTCCAGCAGGAGGCGTTCTCCAGGCAGACGCCAAACCCTGACCCTGCCATCCGAACGGTAAAGGGTGAACCTTGATTCGTCGCTCCAGAGAACCTTTTTACACTGTTCAACGATCCACTGTCGACGTTCTTTGCTCCACGTTAGCCGAGCAGCGCTATTGGACTTGGTGATCAAAGGCTTGTGGGCGGCGGCACGTCCATGATAACCGAGCAGATGGGCTTCCTTGCGAATGGTATTCATTGAAAGAACACTCCCGGATGTCTGTTGAAACTCCTCGCGGATGTGGCCCATCGATTTGGTGCGGTTCTTCCGAATTTCTCTGGCCATCACCCATCGGTCTCTAACTCCCAGTTTTGTGGGTCTGCCCGGTCGGGGCACATTCCGACAGTCGCCTCTCATCTTCCACTTGCCAATCACGTAGGCAACTGTCTATTTTGGGTACTTCAACTCGCTGGATATGTCACGTATGGATCGGTTATTTTTGTGATACCCAACGATTACGTCTTTCTCGAAATCAGAGAGCTCCGAACTGCGTGGCATTTTGCTTGCGAATGGTTGCGTTGTTGTTTCCCTCACGACATTTAACGGCGGCGGCCGTGACGTGTATCAGGACCGCAGATATCGTCGATTGCAGGGGTGTCCAATTACTTGTTGGTAGATAGTTTAGTTCTGAGCCGTCCGGATACCGTAGGGGGATCGAATAAACACCTGCTTCTCTGGAAAAAGGTGGTTTTTCAATATTTCTGTTTAGCATGGCATATAAAGATGGAGGATACCTATTCCACACCGCAGTTCATCTGCTTGAGGGCGTTCTTGAGTACGTAGGACACATTTGGTATGTAGGGAATTGAGCCTAAAATAACAAAGCTGCAACCTAGATATATTAAGATGTCTGATCCTGGTTTCTTAAATAAAGTTACGTGTCTTATTCAATGAATATCCTGCATCAGTGGCCAACTTGATGACGCTTTCAATTTCGTGTTGTCTACTTTATACTATATATTTTGTTACTATTTTCTACATCATTGGTGTACTGTTTCTCGTTATCAATTCGTTATCAATGAAGCTGAAATTTCACGGGCGTGAGGTAGTTAGCAAAATATTATAAAGAACGAAGATTAAAACATCGTCAAACAAAAAAAATATATCATGAAAGAAATACGGGATTACGCCATATAATGCAAATTTTGAGGATGACAATCCGATTTTTGGCGTAAATGTGACAAGGATGGTAATTCAGATAATATCCGAAAACTTGAAAATTTTCATCGTCCTGGACTCGAACCCGCGTCTCCCAGAAAACGCCTAGGTACGCTAACCACTACACCACCCAGAACGACCAAATTTCAAGTTTCCGATCAATTTGAATTTAAACATCACAGGATAGCATACCTAGGCGTTTTCTGGGAGACGCGGGTTCGAGTCCCGCTCCAGGATGATGAAAATTTTCAAGTTTTCGAATATTATCTGACTTACCATCCTTGTCACATTTACGCCAAAAATCATATTGTCATCTTCAAAATTTGTAAAAAATACATTTGCTAAACAGTTAAACAGGAGCATGAAATAAAGTGGCACTGAAAAAACTGCTTTCTGTTTCATTGTGTCATCATTATCCACTGCTCGAATGAAATTCCTTTCCAGTAAATAAGCAAACGTATTGGCTCAAGATCGATGTTAGAATGCTG
Source organism: Macrothele yani (assembly GCA_039090855.1). Classification (NCBI taxonomy): domain Eukaryota; kingdom Metazoa; phylum Arthropoda; class Arachnida; order Araneae; family Macrothelidae; genus Macrothele; species Macrothele yani. The sequence continues at coordinate 122,730,991 of CM076989.1, forward strand.
TTTATTATGTAAAATCAAATTCAATAAAAAAGGGAGAAAAGAAAACCATTTACTCCTTTCTTTCCAGTGAACTGCATTCAGTTTTCAGTTATCAGCGTACTGCAGAATTTTGATCCTTATGTTTTAGTGTCCAGGTAAACATTGTTATAATTTGATTATAGTTTTGCACTGGTAACTAATGAAAATCTCTATTTTTCAAGATATTAATTAGTCCGATTATGCTAATTAGTTTACATTTCTTCAGTCAGAATTTTTGATCCTTGTTAAAAACAAGGATTTACTGGAATTATTTGCTTCAGTTACTTCTTCGGATAGATATCTCTGGAAATTAAATTATGTGTTCGAGATTTACGTTTTTAGCTATACATTTGCAACGCCTTATAAGGAACGCATGCAATTTACTAATGACGATAATTCCAGCTGACATTTGTTCGCAGAGACACCTGCTAGACAGTAACTGGGAATTCGCATCTAAGCGAATATTAAAAGAAATCAAATACGCAATAGGAGAGTTATTTTTATCAGTCCATTCTGAAATTTGATAACATCGTAACTCCCTTAATATGTTCTGAATTTCATCATCGCTTTTATTCCAATTCGTAGAAAAATATTCTAACTTCAGATATTTATTAAATTACGTCGCACAATTTAACATGAAACCTTTGCTTATTCAGATGTTTCGTCGGTGCTTAAATTTGTTTCAAACGTCTTAGAACTTTATAAACATTTTCCTATTTGCATGTCTTCACCATAAAACATTATCAATCCACTCCTAGATAAAGGTATCTCAGTCTTTTCCACAGCTTTCGATGTCGAGCCGCCTGCCTCTTTAATGACCCAGCAGGATGCTTTAGAATTTCCTCCACTTATACCCCAGGCTATATTCTTCTGGGTTTTCCCTTTTCCCTGGCTGCGGGTGGCCTAGTGGGCAACGTTCGTGACTGCCACGGAAAGGGCCTCAGCTTCGATCCCAGGCAAACGCTCGATCCACTAAATACCCGCCGTGCGTCGGATGGGCACGTTAAGCCGTCGGACCCCGGGTACTGCCCCCCCGGTAATAAATAAGGGCGTCTTCCTCCCCCTTTCTACTTCGCTTCCGTATCACTTTCCTATCGAGCACTCTAGCCCCAATCTCCTAGCTTCCTATTTCTAAGTACGTGTGCTCCATCATGGCATGGATTTGTTTTACGGGGATGGGACGCGGCCCGTTGGTTATTATACCACAGACCATGAACTCCGAAGTATACATCCACGTTGATAATTCTGCCGTACCAACAATGTGGCAGTGTTACGAAAATGACCGTTTTCTCTTCCAAAATGATCGATCTCCCTGCAGCACTGCATTGCGTGTGGGGGGACTGGTTTCCGTGAAAATGAAGTGGAATTGTTAGACTGGCCTGCTCAGACTCCTGATCTTAATCCCGTAGAACACCTGTAGGACTAACCGGAGCGGCCGACACGAAATGGACCACGACGACCGTCTTCGTCCTCCATTCTGGCAGCAGCTTTGCAGGACAATTGATTTTGACCAATTGATTTTGACAACAACCGGAAATTGTGTGGCAGTATGCCTCGAGGTGTTTCCGCTGTCCTACAAGCGAAAGGTGGATCCGTTACCTACTAAATGCGATAATAAAGCCATTTGCCCCAGGACATTGTATTGTCTGAATGCTGTTGATACTATAGTGAATGTATACAGAGTGATCACTGAATCACGACCACTTAAATAAATCTTCGAGTGCACTTACTTCGACACCACCCGACGTAGCATTGATTCCACAAGGTGCCTTTACAATTATGCGAGGATCTGCAACTAAGCTGTTTGAATTGCTGTCTAGAATTCCGCTATGGGACCAGATGTTGCGTCCAACTGTTTAACCTGGCTGTCCACAGCATCCAACATATGTACTGGGGTAAGATCAGGATGATTTGGTGAGGGCATTCGAGATGTCTCGTATCAGCTCTGTGTTTGTTGAACCATCCCTTCATGGGAAGGGACGATAAAATGGGGCATTATTGATATAGAAGAACACATCTCTTCTGGATGACGGTAAAACAATGCGGGATGTATATGTTCCGCAAGCAGTTCTTAGTATTATTATTAAATCTTCGTGCAAAATAACATAGTTCTAATTGCAAAGCCGTCTATGCACGATATACAAGAACAATATTATTAAACGTACGGTTGTTAAAACTTTAATGCTAAAAACATGTTAAACTACGCAATATCTTTCGAAGCTCCCGGCGCTTCATAATCAGGCCGGCCGCCCCGGTGGCGCAGTGGTCTAAGCGATGGCCCCTGATCATTCGTCCGAAAGGGGTACGGGTTCGAATCCCGGTGAGGCATGGATGTTGTGTTTGTCTTACGGCACTGGCTCTCTCCCTTCCCTGGAACCAGTGACCCTTAATTAGGGACGGGCGACTGCTTATAGCCCATTGAGGTGCTCACGGTGGTCGTTAAACCTCCAGACAAAAAAAGAAATAATAACAATCAGGCCGAGTGATCAGCTTGTGCAGCGGGAACACCACTTTCATACAGGAATCCGTCAGGTGTCTATGACGTAATCTGGTCGTTGACGCACTGGATTCAATGCTTTGTAACTCTAAAAGTTCATACAAATGGTATATCAATTCTAAGTCACATTACATTATTAGATGGTCCGAAACATCCGTCCATTCCATATATGCTACAGCAGGGTAGTCCTCGGCATTGTTATCACCGAGGAGATTTCGTCATTACAACACTGTTTTCACAATGACTGAATGAACAGGCTTTCAGTTAAAATTAAGGACCGTTTAGATTTAGATGTAGCCAAGATGCTGACCGCATTTCATTCAGGATAACGCGTTGCTGCATTAACTGTTCTTGAGAGTGCAGTAGACACCATTTGATTCTTGATGGTATACTTGTGCTCCAAAATTAATTTCGACACATTTCGTGCCGTGGAACCCATGTACACTAGATCACAATTTTGATTTTCATAGGCTTTCAACGGAATACAGTAAACTCCGTGTCTCTTTTAAAAGGGGGCAGGTTCACGGTCCTTCTTTACGATTGACAAAATATTTCTTGCACTGATTCCATAGCCTATGTGAAATTTCTTGCATACGTTTTATAGTATATGTATAACGTCTGTTAGGTGCTGTATTGAACCCACATATTTCGCTGTTACCTTATATCTTTCAAAAGTATAGAAGTCGGGTTGCCCCTGTGAGACGTGCAAATTAACACTCTTCAAGCTTGTAGTACAGAAACAGTGAAATTAAATCTATACAACGAATTAAGAGAGAGAGATGATGTGACGTACTACAGATGTAAAGCACTTGTCAAGACGACAAATCTACAGCAAAACATTCTGTTTGTGTAGCTTAGTTGGGCGATCAACTTCCTCCGGAGTGAGGGGACGCGGTTTTGATCACGGACAAACTTGTGTTTTTTCACAGTACCTATGGAACGCTTTCGTGACCTAGTGGGATCAATGCCTCGCCGTGTGACGGCTGTTATAGGGCCCAAAGGTGCTCCTATCCGATACTAGGTATGTGTCCCATGATTATTTTTTATTGAAAGTTTAACGACCACCGTGAGCAACTAAATGGGCCATAAGCTGTCGCCCGTCCCTAACTTAGGGCCACTGGTTCCAGCGAAGGGAGAGAACCAGTGCCGTAAGACAAACACGAACTCCATCCATGCCTCACCGGGGTTCGAACCCGGGACCTTCCCGGACGAATGGTTGCCACCGGGGCGGCATCTAGTGCTGTACAATGTTTCATAGTTGGCGTATTTCTGCTGTCGTGGAGTTGCGTTTATAAGTGCTTCATAGTTTATTTCAAAGCGCACGTATGTAACATTTCAACTGATTTGCAAAGATCCCGACGACAAATTCCTCTCGAATAGCGGTTGGTAAATACACTGCTGACAACCCAAAATGCAACACCAAGAAGGAAACATCCGATTGCCCTGAACTTCGCAGAATGCGTCGCCTGCGAGAGGACATGCAAACGATTAGCCTTGCAGGGCATTTGCAAATCATGTGCGCCCGGCAGGCCACCGAGAAGCACTATAAGAAGGGTGCACAGAAGGCCGGTTGTAAGTAGTGGAAGTGTGTTGTGCTGCCGGACCTGTGCGTAGGAAGCTTCCTGATGCCTCGTCGCAGAATGCGGCAGTCTTTCCAGCATGTTTCGGAGTTCGACAGAGGACGGATAATGGCTTATCGCGACAGCGGTTTCTCGTACAGAGACATCGGCTCCCGTGTGGGACAACATCCAGCCACAGTGAGGCGAGTATGGATTCGGTGGGTGCATGAGGGACGGACACACCGATGTGAGCGATTGCTGCAGCCGCGGCGTACCACCAAACGAGAGGACCGGCATGTTGTGCGGTGGGCATTGACGGCTTGCACCGCCACATCACGAACGTTAGCGTAGGAAATATGGTGTGTTGCCCAACAACCTGTATCCGCACGTACCGTTCGACATCGTCTGCAGGAGCGGGGACTTGTCGCACGGCGACCATAGCTCCGATTACCATTGACGTTACACCACCGGCGAGTGCGGCGGCAGTGGGTCGTTGAACAAGGCACCTGGACTTCGGAGTGGCACGACAAAGTCTTCTCCGACGAATCCCGCTTCTGCCTGCAAAACCACGGTGGTCGGATCCGCGTGTGGCGGCACCGCGGCCAGAGACTGTATGACGCCTGCATTATGCATTGCCATACCAGTCCGTCGCCTGGCGTTATGGTTTGGGTCTCACTTGGATCTGACACCCGCACCCCTCTGGTACGCATCGCCGGTACACTCAACAGCCACCGCTTCATCTCCGACGTTTTAGAGCTTGTAGTCCTCCCTTACCTGCAGCACCTGCCAGCGGCCGCGTTTCAACAGGACAATGCGCGCTCGCACGTGGCGCGCATAGTGCATCAATTCTTCACGGACCACCAGGTGTCATTGCTGCTGTTGGCCCGCCTGTTCTGCCGATATGCCACCCATCGAACACGTCTGTTCGCTGATCGGCAACCGAGTGGCCCGGCAAGCACCACCCGCGGCTACGACTGATGAACTGTGGCAACGTGTGGAAGCAGCCTGGACCGACAAACCCCAAGCCCACATCCAAAGCCTCTTTCGTTCGATGCCGCGGCGTGTAGCGGCCGTTATTGGCAGCCATGGGGGCCACACGAGCTATCGATGTCTACGTGTTCCGCAAGTCGCACGGGCCTGTAAGCTCAATCGTTTCATTTTTGTATCTGTTGTTATGTGTCCAGTAAATCTGGCTTTGCTATCTCGTGTCCTTCTTGGTGTTGCATTTTGGGTGGCCAGCAGTGTATATTGTATAAACAAAGTATAATTCAAAATAAAAAACTGCCATTTTTATGAAACTTTCATTCCAGTTTTGGACACAACATTCTCTGTTTATCTTCGCAATTAGACTGTCGCCTCCTTTCAGCTTCTTAGAAGTTCCAGGCAAAACTATTTATTAAAACCCCACTAAATTGCGCTTACAGCATTTACATTGAAGCCTAACTATCCAGAAACAGTAATTTGTGTTTCAGATACATTGGGTTATATATTAACTGTCATTTCCCATTGTACCAATTCGCGCGAATAGTTGAGCGGGAGTGCGTATACGTCAACACTAGCAAAGTGTCATTATTTCTCCTAATACGGGAACGTGGGCTGCGAAATCTTCCAATACTGCGTGATGCATGCACATAACAGAACAAGCATTTTCGTTTGAATACTACCACTCCAACACCCTAATCAGCGGCAAGTAAAATGACTAATCTGCACGTGTGAAGAGGGTGAAACGGTATTACGACATTGTTTTACATTTTTTCGTTCAACATGTTGATCGAGAAACTAATTCTGAATAAAGCACGACATCGTCAGATATCATGCTACTTCATTAATGACGTGTATCACGTGCCGTGGAAGCCATTTATTATCAATATCATTTTGATATCACGCTAATCAGCTGTCACGAGGAAAACTACTATTCATAAATGCAAATATATTTTGGTAAACACATGGAATAAGCTGCCTTTTCATCTCCGAGATAATACAACGCGAGATATAATTCAGTAATGCAAGTTTCAAAGCAATGTTGTCAATGTTCGATGAATTACTCAATTTCAGATAGCTAAACTTTCACGCTTCCAGAAAGCGACCGCATTCAAAAGTGGCATTAGATCGATGATGGCCAAAAATTGAGACCTTGTGAAGACGGGGAGATTTCGCTTCCTCTTTTTTTTTCTCTATCGCAAAACAAATTTTATGATACACTACCTGACAGAGAAAATGTCACACCACTAAGACGTGAACGCAGCGCCATGCAAATCGCCAGGCGTCGCCCTACTAGGTGGCGCATTGGTCTAAGCGATGGCCTCTGATCATTCGTTCGAACGGGGTTCGGGTTCGAATCCCGGTGAGGCATGGATATTGTGTTTGTCTTACGACACTGGCTCTCTCCCTTCACTGGAACAAGTGACCCTAAATTAGGGACGGGCGACCGCTTATTGCATATTGAGTTGCTCACGGTGGTCGTTAAACCTCCAATCAAAAAAAAATCGCAAGGTGGGTGCACGCGTACAAATTATGCGAATGACTGCATTTGCAGACCAATCGCACGAACAGCGAGCGGGATATAAGGGAACAACATGCTCGAGAGGCCATCAGTCTAGACGTCGTCATGGCCGCGAGAAGTGAGTGGATTTTCTGTAACTCTGTCTGGAGATCGAACAAAGGGTGCCAATGCCGTTAAGATGCCGTCGTACGCGATTTCGTAAAACGGATGAGTTCACGAGACGTGTCATCGTAGGCCTTCGTACCGCCGTATGGTCCTTGCGTCGTATTTCGGAAAAAAGCTCAGCGTGATGCCATAAACGTCGGTCGCATTTGGAGACAGTGGTCCCAGGAAGGATCCATGCAATGTCTTATGGGGGCTGGAGCAAGGAGGCGGACGTCCGAGAGTACCGATCGTCACATCAGACGTAAATGTCGCCGGTTGTAGCCTGTAGCGGACCCACAGGCTACAACCGGCGACATTTTGCGGAGTGTACGGGAAGCTGGGACGCTCCGATATCGACGCGGCCAGTGTCGCGCCGATTACCTGCGTCTGGTTTGCTATCCAGCCGTCCGTTCCGAAGGCTGTCTTTCACAACAAGCTATCGTCGTCGCCGCTTGATGTGGCGTCGCTCCAGAGATGCGTGGGGTGCCAAATGGAACAGTGTGGTGTTCAGCAACTAATCGCGGTTCTGTCTCACTACGGATGATCGCCATGTGTAAGTGTCTGGAGGCGACCTGGCCAACGGGCTGATTCCTCTGCTATTGTAGAGCGCCGCACGGCCCGGTAACGTCGAATCGTGCTGTGGGGTGTTATCAGCACCAACAGCCGCTTACTTGTGGTACGCATTACGGGCACATTGACCACACGCCACTATGTTGACGAGGTGCTGCGGCCCGGGGTACTACCGTATCTGCAGGGCATCCCAAATCCCATTCTTGAACAGTTTAAAGCCCGGCCGCATACCGCTTGGATCAGCTTGAATGCTTTGCACGGAGTGCAGATGCTTCCGTGGCCAGCACAATCCCCCGATCTCTCGCCCTCTCGCCCATCGAGCATCGGTGGGACACAATTGGACGTCGGTTGGTACCCTCCCACCCCCGCAAAATGAAGTTGAACTGTGCGCTCGGATCAACACCATACGGTCCACGATTCCCCAGGACCCTATTAGGACTCTCATTGCCTCGATGCCACGTCTGATTCAACGCTGTGGCGGCTAAAATGGGAGCCGCACTCGTCATTCATCATCCTGTGTATTTGGCCGCTGGAGCTTATTCTGTATATGACAATTAAATTATTTATTCAGGACTTACTTCGCTATCTGCGTGTGCAGTTTGATCTGTTTTCGAGCATTTGGAAGTCTTCCTCGTGTTCCAGCAAACTATTCTTGGACAATCCGGGCAGTGTGCTTACACTGAAAAAAGGCACTACTAAAGGGGAATACCGTTGCTGTGAAAGCATGTATATTTAGGTAAGTAGTAGACAACATAGTTCCCTCCAGTGAACTGAGGTTAACACGGGTACTTGATGCGGCCTGCCGATACACAGCCACATTTTCAGCAGGGCTCGATGCACTATGTGTTGTGATGTATACGGTTGAGTCACATTTTTGTGACCACCAGCTAATATCCAGAGTAACCGACGGGGGCATCGCGGACAGCAGCTAGACGGGCTGAGAGTGACTCAATAAGGTGCTGGAAGGTGTTCACAGGTATGTAGAGCCATGTAGACTGCAGTGTATCTGACAGCTGCTGGAGAGTGATCGATTGATCGAACAACCAGATCGAGGTATTCCTGCAGATGCTCAATTGGGTTTACGTCTAGAGAATCAGGGTGCCAGGGAAGTACTTTGAAGTTTTCGTCGTGGTCTTCCAACCACGCTTGGAGATTTTTATATGTGTGACACGTCGCATTGTCGTTTGGAAGATCCCATCCGACCCAGTGGACAACAATCAGCGTGTATGGGTGTACGTGGTCTGCAGGAATGGATTCATAACGAAATCTGTCCATAGTGCCTTCCACGAAGGTGTGCGTGAACCCAGGGAATACCACGGAAACATTCCCCAGACCATAACGCTGCCCCCACCAGCTTGTGTTCTTCCAGCTATAGTTGAAGAATGTTGAAGAATGTTTGTTCTCCGAAGTTTCTCGCCTTATACGCCAACGCCCATCCGTTTATGAAACAGAAAACGTGACTAATCGAAGAAGACAATCCTTTGCCAGTCATGGGAGGTACAATTCCAATACTGGCTTGCAAATGTAAGCCTTTCTTGCCGATGCATCTTTGTTAGCATAGGTGCAGTGACCATCCGTCTGCATCGGAGCTCCATACGCAGCACAGTTCGTTGAACTGTCGTTTTAGACACACTTCAGGTAGCCCCCTAGTTCATTCGGCCAGTGAGTTTCTCAACTGTAGCGTGTTGATCGGCCCTCACGCACCTTCGCAGCGGACGTTCACCTCTCACATCAATGGTGCGTGATGCAACGCAGTTTGTACGTCGTTTATTCGCAATGGTGCTATTTCTCCAAAGACGATGCACTTTAACCACAGCATCACGTGAACACTTCACAAACTGCGCTGTTTCAGAAATGGTGCCACCCTTGCCCCGAAAGCCGGTAACCATCGCTTTTTGCAAATCTAATAAATCGCTGCTTTTATCAATGACAGCAACGAGTGATATGTTTTCAGAATGGTTACATCACATCTTATATACTCTCCAAGCCAGCTCATGAGACGTGCCTTCTTTCATTGGCTACGCGCTGTTCACGTCAAAAGTAGGAGGCGGTCACAATAATGTGACTCGACTGTGTATTACTCCCGTCACCAGTATTCAAATCATCGGCGTGTTGCGCCACAGTGTCCTTGCTATTGAATCTTACCATACGGGGGCTCGCACCTTGCCCGCATTCCGTGGGTTTCCCTCCTTGGACTACATTTGAAGATTGACCTGTGAACCACGGCTGACCGTTAGGACCCCACACTCTTGCTGTCTCGACAATGCTCTGGCCCAATCGTCTGGACATTACAATTTGGCCTTTGTCAGACTCTCTCAAGTCCGCTGCGTTCCCCATTTGAAAAACAAGAATAGCACTGATTAGTTAATACAGACATTTGACGTGGACCAGTAACATCAAACAGAGGTCATCGCTCTTTCTACGTTTATAATTGAGTCACGGTAAAATTTTCATTGGCCGCCACGGGGAATCGAACCCAGGGTCTTCAAGTTACGCGCCAGATATGCTTGCACTGCACCACAACGGCCTGGAATTCCTTCAGACTCACATACGACTAACTGCCAAGCCAATTTGGCAGGTTGCTTCTTGGCGCCCCGCACAATGCTGGGGATTCACCAAAGATGGTAAGTGGCAACTGAACAAATAATTAGAAGGTGAATGATATTCCTGGTCCACGTCAAATTGCTGTAATAATAATTCATTCGCCTTCTAATTATTTGTTCAGTTGCTGCTGATCATCTTTGGTGAATCCCCAGTATTGTGCGGGGCTCCAAGAAGCAATCTGCCACTTGTCTAATCAGTTAATGTATGTAAGTCTGGAGAAATTCGAGGCCGTTGTGGGACAGTGGAAGCATATCCGGCGCGTAACTGGAAGACCATGGGTTCGGTTCCCGGTGGCGGCCAATAATAATGTTTCCGTGACTCACTTATAAGCGTGGAAAGAGTGATGACCTCTGTTTGAAGAATAACACTCATTAAGAGATCAGGATTATGTATTTTTACACCGTTTCATAACTTTTACAAGCGCCGTTCTTTTACCTGCCGTTGATTTTTATCGTCCCTCTAATTTACCACTATGAATAACAAAGCTAAGGGGACACGAACGCTTTCTGATGTGCTAGTCCCCTTGTTGTAGCCGCGATTGGCCCACGTTAAGACAGAGAATATATTCAGCATATTTTGCTGAACACGAGATCGTTCGTTCAAGCTCGTTAAAGGGCTAGTTACTAATTTGTTGGTCACATTAGATTTCATTCTCCTCTTGGGTAATTCATAATATAAATACAGATGGTGAGTCGAAAGTTGTGCAATATTTGCATAAACAGGTGTGCTGCGGCGGTTATGTCACGTATTTAAATTACTTCAAGTCCAAAAGGATATAAAGTGGCAGTCGTTGCTGTGAACAGCACTGCATGTCGTCGTTCTGTCTGTGGTTGGGACGCCTGAAAGACGAACACCCACAACCGGCTAATTTGAGAACTTTTGCTTTACGAGTTTGAACTCGGCCATAACGCTGCTCAAGCAACACGAAACATTTATCATGCGAAAGCGGAAGTTTCCGTGACCACAGCACCCCGGTTCAAGAACTTTCTCCGAGGTGAAAGAAACTTCGACGATCAGCCAAGCTCAGGTAGATCGCTAACCGTGGATTCGGATGCCGTGAGCTATGCCACAGAGGCAAATCCGACAACCAGCACTCGGAGATTATCAGGCAAGCTGGGCATATCACAGACTACCGTGGTTTGTCACCTTCAGAACCTCGGCAAGATATACAGAAGCTGCCTCATTGTCTCACGAACTGATGTCAGCTTAAACAAACCGCCAAATCGAAATGTGCACGAAACTCCTAGAGAACCCAAGGGATGTATGTACGTTTCATCAACACAATTGTTACGTGCGATGAAAAGTGGGTCCATTTCCGTGATTCTAGCACACAACGGTATAGGTTGATCACGAGCGATCTTCCTGAACCTGTTGCCAAACTTGGGCGCTTCGTGCACAAGGTGATGCTGTGTGTCTGGTGAAATTTCGAGGGGATCTTCCATTAGGAATTTCTTCTAGACGGTCGAAATATAAACGCCAACCTCTACTCTTAACAGCTGGAGCGGATGTATGCCGTTTTGGAGGAAAAGTACCCGGCACTAGTGAACAGAAAGTGCGCTCACCTACAGCAGGACAACCCTCGGCATCATACAGCGCGAACGAACCGGGTAAAACTCCAGGAGCTGGAGGACAAACTGATGCCATACCCAGTTTATAGTCCGGAACTTGCCACGTCGAGTTATAACTTGTTCCGGTCCATGGCCCACTTTCTTCGCGGACTGTACTTCAACAACCAGGAGGAGGTGGCAGCTGGGGTAAAGGAGCTCTTCGCCTCGTAGGACAAGAACTGGTACCGCCGCGGAATCAAAGAACCGGCACACTAAAGACGGTGCAGCACGATGGCCTATACTTTGAATGCTAGTCAGCTTTCGTCGTAAAGGTACGTATGAAGACATAAAGTGATCCAAGTATTGCAAAACTTTGGACTCAGCCTCTCTAATTTTTACGCAGAAAACAGAAACGCTCTCGTTTATCCAAAACGAATCTCACTTTTTCATTCCAAATTCTTAAACATGACCGATGCATGTGCAGCAAATCTTTTGACAGAGTGTTGTGCATATTCAGAACAGAATAAGCTTCGCGATTCCAATACGTAGCTTCTGCTGGATGCCACGATTTTAGACTTATAATGCTACTCTTAATGGTGAAAATATGAAGTCAAATTTCTCAATCGATTGTACTGGGTTGTCGGAAAAGTCATGACGTATTTTGGCACCTGATGGCGGTTAGGCGGTTTTGGAAGTACTAGAGTCATGCGCAGCTCTGTTATCGCTATAGAATTCGACAGGTGCCAGTTCTAGCTGCAGTCTAAAAGGAAAAGTGAGCGATTTGGTTGATTTGCGGAGATTTGACATCAAGTTGAAGATGGAAGACCAAACTGTGGATTTTCGCCATCTTTTACTTTTTACTTCCGTAAAGGGAAGAACGCGCGTCAAGCTCCTGAAAAGTTGCGTAAAGTGTACGGTGATAATGCTCTACAAGAACTTCAGTGCCAGCGGTGGTTCGCAAAATTTCGTGCTGGTGATTTTGACCTCAACGATGCCCCTCGGTCCGGGAGGCCCACCGAGGTTGATAACGACCATATCAAGGCATTGATCGAGTCAAACCCACGTTACATGACACGAAAGATTGCAGACACATTGCACATCCATCATTCAAGCGTTCACGACCACCTGAAGAAGCTGGGATATTTAAGCAAGCTCGATGTGTTTGTTCCTCATGAACTCAAAGATGCTCAATTGACGGCGTGTATAAGAATCTCCGATATTCTCATTAAACGTGAGGAAAACGATCCTTTTTTGAAGCGACTAATATCTGATGACGAACAGTGGATTGTGTACAACAATGTGCTGCGCAAAGGGTCTTAGTACCGACATGCTGCTTCGCCTCAAACGACATCCAAAGCAGACATTCATCAGCGGAAGGTTCTGGTCTCAGTGTGGTGGGATTTTAAAAGTGTCGTGTTTTTCGAGCTCTTACCACGGAACCAAACAATCAATTCGAATGTGTACTGTCGGCAGTTGGGCAGTTTGAACGAATCCATCATCCAGAGCTCGTTCATCGTAAAGGTGTTGTGTTCCATCACGAAAACGCGAGACCAAACACATGTTTGATCACCCGCCAAAAAATTATTGGAGCTTGGGTGGGATGTGTTGCCACACCTAGCATACTCGCCTGACCTTGCGCCGTCCGACTACCACTTGTTTCGCTCTCTTCAACAGTCCTTGCGTGGTATAACGTTCAATTCAGATGAGGCTGTAAATCAGCTCCTTGAAAGTTTTCCGCCACGAGACACAGGCCCTTCTATGAGCGAGGCATTCTGCAGCTCACTGAAAGATGGCAAAAGGTTATCGAACAAAACGGGCATTATATCATTGATCGATCTTTGTTCTTTCTATCAATAAATGACCCTTGCAAAACATAGCTAAAATACGCCATGACTTTTCCGACAACCCAATCTTAGATCTGCATGGAGACAGAGCTTTAAGTGACGAAACACGAAAATTATTTCTCGAAGTTATCTGTAATCCATCTTGCATAGCTGTCAGTTCTGAAGAGGTAAATTGTCATTCTCGTTCTTCCGTTTGCGTTTTCACATCAAAGAAAATGAGATGCTCATTTTTCAAAATAAATTTGTTTCTCTTTGACCTAAAGTCCTTTTGTTTCCCTTGGGATTTTCGTTAGACGAAATGCTTGAATCTGAAACCCGAAGAGACATCAATTTTTGGAAAGTACGAAGCCATCAATTCTTGGAAACCATAAACATGCATTTTAGAAAGGATTTGGTTCTTGGAAGTCTGATGATATATTTTTCTTGGTCACAGGAAGGAAGATTTGGTTAAGCATGCTGATTTGAAACGGCAGTATGTGTTTCTTTTTCGTGGTACGCAATACCTAAGAAATAAAAATCAATGTGTTTCATGTCCCAGGAAAGCTAATATTTCTAGGATGAAGCGATGTATACCATACTGTTACGTCGCTGGTGGCCTTGAATCAATTCCAAAACGCAACGCACAGGATGTAACCGAATCGGTTGAGTTCGACCTCTGCATCAGAGAACACTAAAGAAGAGATTGAGCACATAAAAACTTCCTCTAGAGAGCATTTTTAACCAACAAAAAGGACAGCAACATTTAATAACTCAGATAAAATGATGAAAAGAAATAAATGTTCAAGAAATTATTATTATTAGGTCAACACCCCTACCCCGTTTTGAACAACTTATATTTAAGAGCTCCTTTTTTACGCTTTCCAACCGTAGATCGAAGAAGCGTATATGCTCCAACTTTGTCCGTCTGTCCACCCGTCCGTCTGTCTGTCAGTCTGTCTGTCCGTCCGTCTGTCCGCACGATAACTCGTGTAAAAATGGTTTCATTTCGAAGAAATTTTAGCATGTGGTAGGGACCACCTGGGGACGAACCCTATTGAAAACTTGCGTAAATATTTTTCGATTTCGATGAAATTTTTGTATGTCGTAGAAGACCACCTAGGGACGAACCCTACTGAAAATGGGTGAAGTGGGATCAAAGGTCAGGATATAGGAGCGGGATGCATTCCATTGCCCTTATGCGTCATAACTTGCGTAAATATGGTTCGATTTGGATGAAATTTTAGTATGTCGGAGATGTCCACCTGGGGCCGAATCCTATTGAAAATGGGTGAAGTGGGGACATAGAAGCGGGATACATTCCCTCACATCTTATTAAAGGAGCAATTCTTGTATATATGTAAATTTTATTTTGTAAACCTACCGTTTTAAGGTACTAGAAATCGATTTAGCTTGATCTCGACTTTGGAAAAATTCGTTAGATGGGTTAAATAACCACCCCGAGTTACCACGTTTTTAGTGTCATGGCGTCGTCCTATTAATGTTTCCCATTCTTAGAAATCTTATGACGTCACACTCTCGCGATCGACTCGCGATTGAGATGTAGGCGCGCGGTCACGCCATCTGCCTCATTACGTCAAGCCTTGTTTGTGGATCCTGTTAAAGTTTTATAACGTCACACTCTCGCGACCATCTGCCTCATTACGTCACGCTTTGTGTGCGTATTACGCATTACTTTTATTTTCTTCTGAAAAAAGCCGAGTTGTGCCAGTTGCTTGGAGTTGATGTGTAGTACAGTATAAGCAGCGAAACGCTTATTTCGCATGTTTTTCCCTTCAAAATTTAAATTTAATACCACAATTTTTAGATACATTTGTGAATAGTCACTTGATGACGAGCGTATTCGCTGTGCTAAAATATGATTAGTTCGTTTTTATCAATTACTATTAACAGAGTGTCACGTGGATGGTAAAACAATATAAAAAATATGGCTGGTCGATCCCCTACGAAACGTGCACGTTTCAACTTTAGTAAGAAGAATACGAAACTGTTAGAACAAGAACAAGCGGAAGAAGTAAATATGGAACAGCTTGGACATTCAAGAGCCGATGGTTTCCGATCACATTCCAGTCTCGAAACAGTTGACCTTCCATTGGAAGAAGATCAGCCTATAAAAAGATCATTCCGAGCAGCTAAGGCGAGGAGCATGGAAATAATGTCCGACGTTATTATAACATTTAATGAATCTATATCGGAAGAAAACCCCGGTCAAATGCGGCGAATAAATAGACAGTGATGAAGAACCAGTGTTGCCATGGGGTTCGACGAAGAACCCCATGTTAACATTTATTGTTTGGTGTTTCATTTTCGGAAATAATAAAAACAATTTAAAAAGATTTCTTACTCTAACACAAATAAAACAAGTTAGTAAAATCATGCAATGCATTGATTATGATACGCTTTCCAACATACTAGAAATCATTACTCAAGTTATGAGTTAAATGGCTGTGGAATAAATCTCACACCTGTGCCCTGACCTGTGATTCCATTTTGATGATATTCAACAGAACCGGCTCAGTATACATCTGAAATAACATGATGACGTTTTGTCGCAATTGAAGCAATTTTACGTAAGTTATGATGCATAAGGGCTATGGAATAGATCCCGCTTCTGTGTCCTAACCTTTGACCCATTTCCCCCATTTCAATAGGATTCGTCCCCAGGTAGGTCCTTACAACATACTAACATTTCATCCAAATCGAAACATTTTTACGTAAGTTATGACGCATAATGGCGATGGACGTGATTCCGCTCCTATGTCCTGACCTTTGACCCCATTTCGCCAATTTTCAATAGGGTTTGCCCCCAGGTGATCCCCACCACATACTAAAATTTAATTGAAATCGAACCTTTTTACGTTAGTTATGACGCATATGAACAGTGGAATGGATCCCGCTCCTATGTCCTGACCTTTGACCCCATTTCGTTCACTTTCAATAGGGTTCCTTCCCAGGTGTTCCCCTACCACATACTAAAATTTCATCGAAATCGAACGATTTCTACACGAGTTATCGTGCGGACGAACATACGCACACAACGCGTGACGTAATGAGGCAGATGGAAACCGCGACCATCTGCTGGCAAGACTGTGACGTCATAAAACTTTAATAGGATCCGCACACAGCGTGTGACGTAATGAGACAGATGACGTAACCGCGCGCCAACATCTAATCGGACGACGCCATGGCATTACACTAAAAACGTGGTAATTCGGGGTGGTTATTAACCCACTAAACGAATGTTTCTAAAGTCGAGATCAAGCTAAATCGATTTCTATTACCAGAAAACGGTAGGTTAACGACTTTCATCAAAATCCTTAGAGCCGTTTTTAAAATAAAATTTACATACATACAAGAATTGCTCCTTTAAGGTGAACGTCAAATAATTTCGCTTCCTGTAGTTTGAATGGAAAAATTTCTGTACACATTTTCTTCCCAATAAATGCGTTCCCAAGGATGAAAATTTGAACATCGATTAAAATATCTTCATTTCATAACTTGCAATACCTGGTATTTTCTAAAACATGACCATAATTATGCAATTCAACATTTGTTTGTCTACTGACATCATCAAAGTACAGGTCGCGCCATCTTTTTTTTCTTTGGGTTCAACACCACCAAAGGAAAAGTTATTGATTTTTAATATAATTATGGTTATGTTTTAGAAAATATTAAGTATTCCAAGTGATAATAAGAAGTTATTTTAATCGATGTTCAAATTTTCATCCCTGGGGACACATTAATTGTGAAGGAAATGTGTACGAAATTTTTTCCATTGGAAGTATAGGAAGCAAAATTACTTGACGTCCACCTTAATAATATGGGATAAGGGCGATGGAATGGATCGCAATTCTATGTCCTGACCTTTGATCCCATTTCGTCCATTTTCAATAGGGTTCGTCCCCAGGTGGTCCCCTACCACATACTGAAATTTCATCGAAATCGAACTATTTTTACACACGTTATGATGCATAAAGGCAATGGATTGCATCCCGCTCTTATGTCCTGACCTTTGACCCCAATTCACCAATTTTGAATAGGGTTCGTCTCCAGGTGGTCCCTTACCACATAGTCAAATTTCATTGAAATCGAACCATATTTACGCAAGTTATGACGCATAAGTGCAATGGAATGAATCCCGCTCCTACGTCGTGACCTGTGACCCCATTTGTCCCATTTTCAATAGAGTTCGTCCCCGGGTGGTCCTCTACCACATACTGAAATTTCATCAAAATTGAACCATTTTTACGCCAGTTATCGTGCGGACAGACAGACGGACGGACAAAGCTGGAGCATATACGCTTCTTCAACCTACGGTTGGAAAGCGTAAAAAAGTATCATTCATCTTTGTTTTGATGTTCATTCTAAATAAATTTGTCTCTAATTCGTCTATCATTATTAATCTTGATGGTTTAGACTTAGCATTACAATACTTGGAAATAACATATCAAAATATAATTTTTTTTTAGCCCTCATCCCCCCTTTACCCGAGCGTTGCTTGTTCCTGATATTTGCCCTTATGCATCATAAGTTGCGTAAAATCGGTTCGATTTCGATGAAATGTTGGTATGTGGTAGGGACCATCTGGGGACGAACCCTATTGAAAATGGGTGAAATGGGGTCAAGGGTCAGGACATAGGTTCGGGATGCATTCCATTGCCAATTTGCGTTATAACTTACGTAAAAATGCTTCGATTGAGTCAAAACTTTTCATGTTGTTCCGGAAGTATACTGTACCGGTTCTGTTGAATATCATCGAAGTGGGGTCAAAGGTCGAGTCAGAGGAGCGAGATTTATTCTACAGCCATTATCCTAATAACTTGAGTAACAGCTTGAGTAATGATCTCTGGTATGTTGGAAAGCGTATCATAATCAATGTATTGCATGATTTTACTAACTTGTTCTTTTTCGCTTGGGAAAAAAACTGTGTACACATGTACGTTTAATAACTTCAGTTTATTTAACGGAATCAAAAGGGTTTTTATAATTAAAAGCCGTACATAGTGCAGTAATGTAAATCTTTATATACAGTATAACTCCACTATGCATAGTTTTAAATTATATGTATATATATATATATATATATATATATTGTATATTTAGAAACTTGGGAGGACCTTCATCCAGTAGTGGATTCATAATGGTTGACAATGATGATATCATCATCATCATCATTGTCAACCATTATCAATCCACTGCTGGACGAAGGTCTCCCCAAGTTTCCTCCACAACGGTCTGTCTTGTGCCAGTCTCCTCCATGTCACCCCTGCATACTTTCGAATTTCATCCACCCATCTCCCATGTGGTCTTCTTCTGGGTCTTTTCCTGTCCCTTGGAATCCAATCTAAAATTTCGGCTGTCCATCGATGATCTGTCCTTCTGGCAGTATGTCCAGCCCTCTGCCATTTCAGGGATTTAACTCTGATCATGATGTCTTCCACTCTTGTCATTTTTTGGATCCACGAGTTCCTCTTCTTATCTCTCCTGGTTACACCAAGTATGCACCTCTCCATGATCCTTTGAGTTGTCTGCAGCCTTTGTATGTCTCTTTTAGTTAAGGTCCACGTCTCTGCACCATACGTAAGCACTGGAAGGATGCATTGATCAAACACTTTTCTTTTCAGACATAATGGCATATTGCTCTTGAAAATTATGCTGTTTCTTCCAAAAGCTCTCCAGGCGAGTTTTGTACGCCGATTAATTTCTTCATCAATGTGACCCTCACTTGATATCTGCTGTCCAAGATAAATGTACGTGTCTGTTATCTCCAGCTTTTCTCCATCAATCGATAAATCTTCGTTTCTTGTAAAAGCATTGAACATCACTTTTGTCTTCTGAAAGTTCATTTTTAATCCCACTTCTTTACTCTTGTCAGCAAGTTCCTGGATCATACTCTGCAGCTCTAATGGGCTAGTTGCAAAAATGACTACGTCATCAGCAAAACGAAGGTGGGTTAGATAATCTCCATTAATCTTTATCCCCTTGTTTTCCCAGCTCAGCGACTGAAAAACACCCTCCAATGTGGCATCAAAGAGCTTCGGAGATATGGTGTCACCTTGTCTCACTCCCTTTCCAATTTTTACGTGTGTTGTATTTTCAAACAGCCTAATCTTTGCACTTGCATTTTCATAGATGTTATTAATAATATTAATGTATGCATCTTCAATACCGCAGGTTTTCAGAGCCATTGTAACTGCTGATGGTTTCACCGAATCAAAGGCTTTTTCATAATCGATAAAAGCCATGCACAATGGAAGTTCATATTCCCTCGCTCTTTCAATTAGTTCTCTCAGCACATGGATATGATCTATTGTGCTGTAGCCACTCCTGAATCCAGCTTGTTCTCTCGGTTGAGCCATGTCCAGTGTTACCTTCAAGCGGTGTGAAAGAACTTTAGTGAAGATTTTATAAACTACTGATAGGAGGCTGATAGGTCTGTAGTTTCCGAGATCCTCAATGTCACCTTTCTTATGTAGCAGGATCATTGTAGCGGTGTTCCAATTCTCAGTAATCTTTCCTTCATTAAGGCATCGAGTGAAAATTTGGGCGAGTACTGTTTCGATTTCTCCACTTGCTTCTTGTATGATGTCTACAGTAATTCCATCTTCTCCTGGAGCTTTTCCCCGCTTCATGTTCTTGATTGCATGTGCAACTTCTGCTGGAAGGACTGGAGGAACTCTGGTACTGGTATCTTTCATGATGTCTGGAGTGCATGTATCATCCCTTTCATATAATTTGGAGTAGAAATCTTTTACTCTTGTCAAAATTTCGCCTCTGTTTCTTGTTACAGAACCATCTTCTTTTCTCAGTGCCATAATCTGTTTTCTTCCCTTACTGAGATGTCCCTTTGCTATCTTTAGGCTTTGGTTGTTTTCAATTGCTTTCCTCACTAGTTCACAGTTGAATTTTCTTACGTCTTCAGTGATACTTTTTCGTACTGTCTTGCATAGCTCTATATATTCCACTTTGGAAGTCACATCATTTTTAGTTGTCCTCATCTCTCTTCTTTTTTGCATCAACATTTTCGTTTTTCCTGATAATTTATTTACATGCAACTTGTTCTTAGACCCAGCTAATTTTGTTGCTGTTTCCATAAGAGCTTTGGTTACTTTTCTGTTAACTTCAGAGATGTCCACTTCTTCCGATGTTAGGCCTTCTAAAGCAGAGAACCTGTTCTTCAGTTCCAACTCGAAGGTATTATGGTGTTTTTTAAGGTTAATTATGTCAATAGATTTTGTTTGTCTGATGAGCTTGCCACGTTCAAGTTTAGTGTTGAGGTGCATCTTACATCTCAACAATCTATGGTCACTACCTGTGTTGAACTTGTTTAGCACACTGCAGTCTTCTATGACGAATTTTTTGTTACACATAATAAAATCAATTTCACTTGTCGTCCCATTTGGATGTCTCCATGTCCATTTCCTGTGTGGCTTTTTCTTGAAGAAGGAGTTCAAGATGAAAAACCCTTCTGCCTCTGCAAACTCAACGAGAGTATTTCCACGCTGGTTTCTGTTGCCGTGACCGAATTTACCTACTGAAGTTTCATTCTGTTGCCGTTGCCCTATTTTTGCATTGAAATCTCCCATAATTATTTTCAAGTGCTGCTTACCTTTATTATTTAGATGACAAATTTCCTCATAAAATTCTTCAATTTCTTCTTCAGGATGACTTGTGGTGGGTGCATAAGTTTGAATAATCTGAGCCTGGTATCTTCTCGATAGTTGGATAACGAGTCGTGCAGCTCTGTCAGAGGAACTTTCAACTTCTACCACTTTATCCTTCAGTTTCTTATTTATTATAAATCCAACACCACTAGTTCTGCCAGTATCTGTCCCACGATAGTAGAAGAGATGTCCACTTTTCAGTTCGATGAGATCTTCTCCTTTTCTCCGTACCTCACTTAGCCCCACGATGTCCCACTTGATCCTTTGTAGTTCCACTTCCAATTCAAGAAGCCTTGAATCAGAAGATAGGGAGCGTCCATTGTACGTTGCCAAGGTCAGCATCAGATGGCTGCCTAGTCCGGTCCTCCGGGGATTCTTAGCACCCTCTGCCTTCATGTCGCACTGGCCGCTGCCTTGGCCAGGTACATTCCAGCTGCCGGAGACTGAGGGCCAAGATTTAAGTTGTGGAGTCATTTTGGAAGGTTTTGGCCATAACTCACCACGCTGGCCAAGCGGGTTGGTGAGTGTGGATAGAATTTCCTCTGATCCCGATGGTATAGTTATACCGCTATTGGCGGTCGTCAGAGCCCCTTTAGTGGGAACAGGATGCACCACGAGAAGGCGGGGTTGACATTTGTCAAGGAGAGGCTGTGATGTTACGCATCACCTGACCTTACATCCTAATGATGATATATATATATATATATATATATAACATCTTTTAAAGGTGTACTACAAAGTTGCCTTACTCTTCCAGGAACTGCGCACTGCAGCAAGAACCACTGGTGGAGTATATAAGTCAAACTCTCTACACCTTCAACCAAGAACTTCCCATAGAAATCCCCGAGTCCCACTACATTAACACGCGCAAACTAAAATTAAAACTCTCACAATTCACATACAACAATAATAGAAAAATATATACATAATAATAATGATAATAATAATTTTAAACACTTGGGGTCGGGTACAGTTAGCCACTCATCAGTGAAAGACTCCCCCGGCCACCGAACCCTAGTTCAGGTTTCAAAGACACCTGCATGAAACCTGAACCAGGGTTCGGGGGCCGGGGAGTCTTTCACTGATGAGTGGCTCCCTGTACCCGACCCCAAGTGTTTAAAATTATTTTTTTTCTTACTTTTTTTCTATTATTATTGTGGTACGGGAATTGTGAGAGTTTTAATATTAGTTTGCGTGTGTTAATTTAGTGGGATTCAGGGATTTCTACGGGAAGTTCTTGGTTGAAGGTGTAGAGAGTTTGACTAATATATATATATACATTATCATGACGATGATGATGATGCTAGATAGATAGAATCATCCTCATTGTATATATATGATGCCATAATGTCACTTTGCAGAATGATGTCTTTCCAATCATTGAACTGGTAAAACGAAGAGATAAAGATAAACGGAGATTTTTTAACTTACCTTCAAGAACTTACACCGTCTTTGCAACATATCGTGCAAAGACGGTGTAAGTTCTTTAAATGTATTGGATATGCACGACATCTTCATTAAGACTAACTCACCTTCGTTTTACTGATGACGTATCCATTTTTGCAACTGCCCCTTAAGAACTGCAGAGCATGATCCAGGAACTTGCTGGCAAGAGTAAACAATCGGGATTAAAAATGAACTTTCCAAAGACAAAACTGATGTATAATGTTTTTACAAGAAATAAAGATTTATCGATTGTCGGGGAAAACCGGGAGATAACCGATACTTACATTTATCTTGGACAGCAGATATCAAGCAAAGATCATACTGATGAAGAAAATAATCAACGTACAAAACTTGGTTGGAGAGCTTTTAGGAGAAACGATATAATTTTTAATAGCAATATGCCATTATGCCTTAAAAGAAAAGTGTTTAATCAATTCATCCTTCCAGGGATTACTTACGGAGCAAAGACATGAACCTTAACTAAAAAAAAACATGCAAGGACTGCAGACAACTGAGAGTAGCATGCAGAGATGCATGCTTGGTGCAACCAGGAGAGATAAGAAGAGTAACTCGTGGTTAAGGAAAATTAAAGCAGTGGAAGACATCATCATCAGAGTAAAATCCATGAAATGGCAATGGAGTGAACGTATTGCTAGGAGAAAGAGCCACCGATGTACAACCAAAATTTTAGACTGGATTCCAAGAAACAGGAAAGAACCCAAAGGAAGACCACCTGGGAGATGGATGGATGAACTTCGAAAGCGTGCGGGAGTGACATGGGGGACACTGACCCAAGACAGACCGTTATGGAAGAAACTTGAGGATACCTTCATCCCGCAGTGGAATGATAATTTTGTGTGTGTGTGTGTGTGTGTGTGTGTGTGTGTGTGTGTGTGTATGTGTGAGTGAGTGTGTGTTTTCAAATGCTGGATCTCTTAAAAACTGTAAAATCGTTTCTGCGTTCGATAATTGAAAAATTGAAAGGGAGGGCACTTTTTTTTAGACACTTTCTTGCTAAGTGAGATAAACAGTTTCCTCTTAAGAGGAGCTAACTGTGCTTTCGTAAGTCACTTTTAAACAATTCCTTTTACGTCCGATAGCTGTCGCGCGTTGGAAGAAAAATATTATACATTTCCGAACGTTTCCTGGAGTGAAATATTGTCTTGAAGTAGAGCAAATTGATATTCTATTTTCAGTGCTATCACCGTTTCGAACGGTCTGCATGGGAAAGTCCTTACATCTGCTATCTTTGGCTGTTTTGAATGCAGAGCATGTACACAGTGTGGCAAAGAATTTTTTAGACTGGGTCTGTAAAATGAAATAGAAACAAGAAATTATAATTTGTTTTGGTTTTTTATTCAAAATTAGTCCCTCCGGCTTCAATACACTTGTTACAGCGATTTAATAATGATTCGAATGCCTGTTCCAGTTCACTTTGCGGAATTGCCTCCAAAGCACGCGTCGAAGCTGTTTGTATGGTCGAAATATCATCTAAATAACACCCTCTTAACGTCATTTTAAGTTTAGGGAATAAAGAAAAGTCGCAGGGTGCTAAATCAGGCGAATACGGTAGATTATTCATTACACAGACGTTATTTTTCGCCAAAAAACTACGAACAAGAAGTGAGGTGTGACTGGGTTCATTATCCTGCAACAAACACCAACTGTTTTCATCTCGATATTCTTTACGAATGCGACGAATTCTGCCTATCAAACGCCTCAAAACATTTAAATAAAACTCACCAGTAATTGTTTGTCCACTTGGAAAAAATTATTTGTGGATAATACCCTTAATATCGAAGAATATAATGAGCATTGTTTTGATTTTCGATGGAACTTTTCTTGTTTTTTTGGCTTGTGGTGAGTTTTTTGACTTCCATTCCGCACTTTGTCGCTTTGTTTTAGGATCATATTGAATACACCATGTTTCATCACCTGTAACAATCGATTTTAAGAAGTTTGGAGCATTTTCAACGGCTGAAATGATGTTTCTGCAATGTGCACTTCTCCTTGATTTTTGTTCATTGGTTAACGTGTGTGGAACAAATTTAGCACAGACTTTTGTTTTGCCCAAATCTTCATGCAGGATGGCTCGAATCGTTTCTTTGTTGATGTTTAAAGACTATTCCATCATTCTTAGTGACGTACATCGATTGTTTGCCACGAAATCACGCACTTTTTCCATAATCTAAGGTGTCCTAGATGAACTTGTTCTTTCGGTATGCTTATCATCTTCTAGCGTATCTCTTCCGTCCAAAAAACGTTTGTGCCACAGGAAAACATTTGATCTACTTAAACAAAACTCACCGTAAACTTGTTTCATCAATTGGTATGTTTCCGAGACACTTTTATTATGTTTTGCGTTACATTTAATAACAGCCCTTTGTTCCATCTTAATAATTCAAAAAGAAAATAATTTTACTTCTCTAATGAACGGCCGTTTCGTTTGAGTTACTTTAACAACTGCGCAGTACTTTTGGCAGAAAGCAAGCAGATGGTCACAGTTTATAACGCATTCGCGATTACACTGGTGGCGCCACCGTAGGCTGAAATCTAGCGCCAGTCTTAAAAATTTTTTGACGCACTGTGTATATTTTGTGATTTTTATGTCTATTGTTTTTCCTCTATGGAGCATCGTAATCAATTGGAGTTTTGAACATTATAGGCACTTCTAAAATTTCTATTTGAAAAATTCTTGTGGAGTGCGAAAAAACCGGATGCAAATCATCATTTTGGATATCACTTGTAGTATTATTTCTCTTCTTCTTGTACAATTTTCCCATTGTCCGCCGGAAATCTCGAATTTTTTTTCGAGGAAACCTTAGCTTTCATAAATTCTACTGAAAAAAATGTTTAATAATTCATGTTTCTAACCTCAATGAGTGTCATATACCCATTTTTTGATTTTTAAAATGCCCAATTTTAGAAATTTTAAATACATGTTTTTATTAACATGCACGCTGTCATGTATTAAAAACGTTCTTGTTGTGGTTGGTGAGACGGTAGCACGAGTTGCAGATCCGATTGCGAATCTCGTTCCGTGGCGATAAAATTTTAGCTGCCAAGGTGAGCGAGTGCTCTAACGCTTTGGTTCATTCTTCCGTGATGGGTCCGAGTTCGAGTCTCGGTGAAGCATGGAGGATGGCTTTGCCTTTTGGCACTGGCTTTCTGTGTCTGTTTTCTGGAACCAGTGTCCCTAAATTAGGGATAAGGGACTGCTTATAGGCTACTGAGTTACTCATGGGGTAATTAAATCTCCAAACAAGCAAGAAATAGTTTTGTGTTCAATTATCATGAATTGAACACAATACTATTTCGTGCTTGTATGGAGGGTGTGTTTGTGTTTTCGCACTGGCTCTCTCTGTCTCTTTCCTGGGATCAGTGTCCCTAAATTAGGGATGAGGGACTGCTTATAGGCCACTGAGTTACTCATGGGGTAATTAAATCTCCAAACAAGCAAGAAATAGTTTTGTGTTCAATTATCATAACCATGGAGGCTGTGTTCGTATTGTTGCACTGGGTCTCTCTGTCTCTTTCCTGGTATCAGTGTTCCTAAATTAGGGATGAGGGACTGCCTATAGGCCACCGAGTTACTCATGGGGTAATTAAATCTCCAAACAAGCAAGAAATTGTTTTATGTTCAATAATCATAACCATGGAGGGTGTGTTTGTATTTTTGCACTGGCTCTCTCTGTCTCTTTCCTGGGATCCGTGTCCCCAAATTAGAGATGAGGGACTGCCTATAGGCCACTGAGTTACTCATGGGGTAATTAAATCTTCAAATAAGCAAGAAATAGTTTTGTGTTCAATTATCATAACCATGGAGGGTGTGTTTGTATTGTTTCACTGGCTCTCTCTGTCTCTTTCCTGGGATCCGTGTCCCCAAATTAGAGATGAGGGACTGCTTATAGGCCACTGAGTTACTCATGAGATAATTAAATCTCCAAACAAGCAAGAAATAGTTTTGTGTTCAATTATCATAACCATGGAGGGCGTGTTTGTATTTTTGCACTGGCTCTCTGTGTCTCTTTCCTGCAACTTGTGGCCTTACATTAAGGGACGAGGGACTGTTTACCGTCCACTGAGTTACTCATTGGGGACATAAAATCCCCAAACAAGCAAAAAAAAATTGATTTGTGTTTGTTTATCATAAACTTGGAGAGTGTGTTTGTTTCATGGCTCTGGAACTCTGCCTCTTTTCTGGAATCAGTAGCCCTTAATTAGGAATGAGAAACTGCTTGTAGGCCACTGAGTTGTTCAT
This sequence comes from Macrothele yani, assembly GCA_039090855.1. Lineage (NCBI taxonomy): Eukaryota > Metazoa > Arthropoda > Arachnida > Araneae > Macrothelidae > Macrothele > Macrothele yani. Next base: position 122,757,645 of record CM076989.1, read on the forward strand.
GGGTGTCTTTAAATCCCCAAACAAGCAAAATAATAGTTTTGCGTTCGATTATCATAACGTTGACCAAGATTTCAGATTCAGGTTCTATCTAAAATTTTCAAAAATTGTGCTCCTTGCAAATTTAAAAAGGAAAACCAAATAATTTATACCTGACGCAGTAGGTTGGAGACTTTTATCAAGAAGTTTCCTGATTACACTAGATAATTCGACTTCAGTGTTCTTGTTTCCTTTATTCTATTTTTTCTCTCCCTCGTGATTCAGGGATATGAATTAAAATTATATGATTTTTCTGAGAGTAAGTATAAGTGAAAAAGAGTAGGAAGTCGATATTAGACCTGCTATGTATCTGAAGTATGGTAAAATTTAAACACAGGGATCACATTTAATATATTACCAAAATCTTTTCTTTCGAAAGCTACGCCATATGAGCGGTTCCTGGCAAATAACCACGTTTCATGAATATTTAGCACTTTTATCACGCAGAAGTGGCAGGCATCGATGAAAAAGAGCTGCAGACGGACACGTGGATGATAAAATAATTAGAAAAATGCCATTTCAAACACACTGACCAAACTCTTTTCTAGCTGGCTGGTCGCCAGAAATCCGCCAGTGTTGCGTGTAAGTTTCAGGACACAGAACAACGGTCGATTAGTTTATTCAGCAGTGATGCGAACAAAAAAAAGTAAAAAAAAATGATCCCTTCGTTTAGCAGGAAGGTCGAAACTTCAGTTCTAATTAGCGCTAGCGGGATTTACTGATTGGGATCAGAATTAGTTGTTCTCATTTAGATTATCCCGAAGTTGAACACTGCAACCCAGCTGAAAACCGGAAATTAGCAAGATAACGACCTTCAGTAGTGTTTTGTAACATTCGACACCTCTGCGTATTCGAACTAACAGTAACAATAGCTGACATCGGCTGCTTTTGTTTTGTTTTTTTAATGAGTATTTTTCCCAGTAGTTAAACAAGATACTTCCAAATGGGGAGCAGACGCCTTCTAAGTTTAATATAGCTCCCGTGAGAGTACGAGAGCTGTAGTTTAAACTATATACAGTACATACACTGCTGTACCAAATTACAGTGAAACCTCTGTGTTTTATTTTCCAAAGGGATGGCCATAAAAACGTATAAATGTACAACGCGCATCAACGAAGTTTCAAAATGTTAAATACTGTTATAACGTTTATGCCTAAAGGCTGTCTTTGAATGAGTGTAACAGAACTTTTTTTTTGTACACATTTTTTCGAAAATTTTTACTTTGTACAGTTTGAAATTTTAAGCACAAATAAAAACGACCCATAGCTAATACGTGTCGCCGTTATTTTCCGAAAAATTTGTTAACATTTTTTTTTAATTCAATTTATCTAACTCGAAAGTATTCCAATTTGGCGCTAGATGGCGCCAGAAGTTAGCTTGGCAGTGTTTCTGTGTGGAAGAAACGAAATCTCACATTTCTGTCTGATTTTTTTAATTACCTAGGCCAAATAGAAATCAAAGAATGGGCACTGAAGTGAGATTGGAATCTTGTCTATTATAGATCATCCTAATTCTAGTGTACGTTCATTTTTTGAAGAGAAAATGTGTACATTACCAGAAAACACTTGAATTTGAGACAGAAACTATGCCTACCTACTAAGCTCCACCACCAAACAATGTCATTGGTTAAAACATAACAGCGCGTATTTTGTCTTTTCATTCTGGAGCCAACGAGAGACCGCTTCCAATCTCAATATGGTATGGTCTTCAGTCATTCGCTGCCGCCAACTTCTGGGACAATCCCTCAAGACGTAAAAGCAACGCCCAAGGAGTGATATTTTCCGCCATCTATCGCAGAAGATGAAGTCTAACACTCGTTCAAAGACAGCCTTAAGGTGGCTCCACCCAAAATCTCTGCCTTATGTTTCCAAATGCAAAATTTGCTTACATTTTTCTTCGCAATAAATGTATTCCCAAGAATGAAACTTTGCACATGGATAAAACTAACTTTAAGTTATAGCATGGGATACCTAATCCGTGCTAAAACATAACCATAATTAAGCAATCCAACAATTGTTTGTCTACTGAAGTCATCAATGTACAGGTCGCGCCATCTATTAACAGGTCTGAACATTACTCAAAGAAAGCTAATTGATTTTTAATATAATTATGGTTATGTTTTAGCAAGTATTAAGTATACCATGCTATAACTTAAAGTTAGCTTTATCGATGTGTAAAGTTTCATCCTTGGTAATACATTAATTGCGAAGAAAATATGTAAAAAAGTGTTATAATTGGAAACATAAGGCACAAGTTATAAGTCGAACCACCTGATGTTTCGTAATAATGATTTATGAACAGTTGAGTCGGCGATGAAAGAAAAAAGGCGTGAAAAATCTATACATAATATAAAATAAAGTCCCCGGTAGGCGTGTGTCTGTTTATTCGGGCTAATCTCGAGAATCGCTGGACGGATTTTGATGCGGTTTTCACCATTCTATAGATCATTTGTCGAGAAAGGTTTAGATGTATGAAACATTAATCTATGACAAAAGGGAGCCAAGCAGTAGCGATTTTAGTCACAAGTCAAAGAAAAAACCGCTGTTCGCATTCATTCGTGGCTTCTGCCTAACCAACGAGGCGCGGCGACGACCGGTTTACGAAACTGTTTTGCTCATTTTGAAAAAGACGCGAGGCGCATGCGCGGCGCCCGGTCTGACAGCATGTAAGGCCACGGACTAAATGCGTAGTTACATCGGAAGCTGAAAGAATTGGTTTATCGGCGCTCGCACAGACTAAATGCGTAGTTACATTGGACGCTGAAAGTGAACAGACTAAATGCGTAGTTACATTGGACGATGAAAGGGAACAGACTAAATGTGTAGTTACATTGGACGCTGAAAGTGAATTGGTTTATCGACGCCCGCACAGACTAAATGCGTAGTTATTCTAAATTGCTACAGTGCGAAGCCGGGCCGGGTCGCTAGTTATAATATAATTTATCGCATTGTAAAAATCATAAAGCCTATTCAAATCAAACTTCTCTTTTGACGGCTTTGTCCGTCTACAAAATTCCTGATTTCAGACTAACTGAAATCTTCACAACTAGGAATCTGAGACTAGTGCTTTAGTATGGAACTCATGAATTAACAGCATTTCTATTTCTGCGGATCCTGATTGCATCTGTTTGAACCACAATGTTGAATATTGAGGTTACCTTTAGGACTTCTGTTCTACTGCATCACAAAATAGTGGGGCCACAAAGTTACGTTCCAGAGATATCTCAATTTTTAAATAGCATATATGAATGTGAAATGAATTATTCATCCAAACCGAAAGTAAACAACGTACCCTTCTCTGATGGCATCAAGGTTCAACTTTGGCTGCGCCGGTAATAAAAAGGGAAACAGGTCACGTGTCACCACGTCAACGGGTCCACCAGGTCGACAATTTTTTGAAATGTGAAACAATTCAAGAAATTGTTGAAATGTGAAACCAATTTTTCATTCAAACCGAACGTAAACAGCATACATTTCTCTGATGGGATGAAGGCTTAACTTTGTCTGCGCCGGAATCAAAGATGGAAATGGGTCACGGGTCAGCAAGTCAATGGGTCACCCAGTCGACAATTTCTTGAGGGTCAAAAGGGTCGGGTCAAGGTGTCCCTGACCCGATTTGGACCCGGTTTTATCTTCTCCGTTTTATTTTTGAAAACGAAAAGAAAATATTTCAAAGAACCCGTCAGAGTTCTTTGAAATAATACTTCAGAGCTGCAGAGTATGATCCAAGAACTTGCTGCGATGGTTAGGAAATGGAATTAAAAATGAACTCTCAGAAGACAAAACTCGAGTACAATGCTTTTACAGTAAATGAAGATTTATCGATTGATGGGGAAAAGCTGGAAATACCCGATACCTACATTTACCTAGGTCAGCAGATATCAACCAAAATGACACATTGATGAAGAAATTAATCGAAGTATAAAACTTGGTTGGAGAGTTTTTAGAAGAAACAGTACAATTTTTAAGAGCAATGTGCCATTATGTCCAAAGTGAAAATCCTCCTAATACGTGGCATCAGTGAATAAACAAAGTGGAAATCCTCGAAATACCTTCACTGATGCCACGCATTTGGAGAATTTCCACTTTGGATCTCGCACTTTGGATTTAACTGCTATAATTAATATATAGCCAGTGCCGTCAATGCCCACCAGATGGAGCCGTCTCAGTAGCTGAACCCATCTCACGGATTTATGATGTCAGAAGCTGACCGAAAAACGCACATAGCGCCGTGGATTGTTGGACACCGTGGTGTAAGGCTAACGCACTCGACTAGATATCGAGAGATCTAAGATTCGGATCCCCAGCGGTGACCGTATAACAATATTTCGGTTGCTATGTGTTGCTAAAACGTGGAAAGAGCATGTATTTGTTTATTCATGTTATTATGTCTTAAAAGAACAGTGTTTGATCAATGCATCCTTCCAGTGCTTACGTACGGAGTACAGACGTGGACCTGAACTAAATAAGACATACAAAGGCTGCAGACAACTGAAAGAAGTGTAGAGAGACGCATGTCAGGTGTAACCAAGAAATATAAAAATAGGAACTCGCTGATTAGGAAAATGACACGAGTGGAAGAAACCGATATCAAAATAAAATCTGTGAAATGGCAATGGGCTGGACCTATTGCCAGGAGAAAGGACCACCGATGAACAACCGAAATTTTAGACTGGATTCCAAAGAACAGTAAAAGACCCAGAAGACCACATGAGAGATTGGTGGATGGAGGAGACTGGCCTAAGACTGTACGCTTTGAAGAAACTTGTGATGACCTCATCCAGCAGTGGATTGACAATAATGATTGACCGTGATGATGATGATGATGATATATTCGAATTCATAGTTCAAAACAGATTTCGTCTGGTCAGGTCCAGGTTGGGTCCGGGTACAAAATTTCTGACCCGTTTCCAGCTCTGAGAAGAAACAACACTGTCTCAATTCTCTCAAAGTCTAAACATATACGTGTTTACGCGCAAAAGAATCAAAGAAGCGTGTACGTTTGATAATCTGAAATTCAAATTTGAACGTATAATCGCAAAAAAGCGTATAAATAAATTACGTAGCAGCGAGTTAAAAAAGTGTTGGAAAGTAGAGTAAAATATCGGACTAACACTTAAGTGGCGTCGTGCGGATCCATCGACCGCATCAGTTATTAATGTTTGATTTATTCACAATTGCAACACATCTATACGTAGAAGCGAGTTAAAAAAGTGCCTTCAATATCTTATTAGTTAAGTAATCTGCAGAAAAGCTGTACACGGGTCAAAAATATCGAACCCTGACGGCCCATAACTGGACCCGATATGGACCCGATATGGACCCGTAACTAACCCGGACAAATCTGTTTTGAACTATACCATCGGGATCAGAGGAAATGCTATCCCACACTCACCAACCCGCTTGGCCAGCGTGGTGAGTTATGGCCAAACCCCTCCAAAATGACTCCACAACTTAAATCTTGGCCCTCAGTCTCCGGCCGCTGGAATGTACCTGGCCAAGGCAGCGGCCAGTGGGACATGAAGGCAGAGGGTGCTAAGAATCCCCGGAGGACCGGACTAGGCTGCCATCTGATGCTGACCTTGGCAACGTACAATGGACGCTCCCTATCTTCTGATTCAAGGCTTCTTGAATTGGAAGAGGAACTACAAAGGATCAAGTGGGACATTGTGCGGCTAAGTGAGGTAAGGAGAAAAGGAGAAGATCTCATCGAACTGAAAAGTGGACATCTCTTCTACTATCGTGGGACAGGTACTGGCAGAACTAGTGGTGTTGGATTTATAATAAACAAGAAACTGAAGGATAAAGTGGTAGAAGTTGAAAGTTCCTCCGACAGAGCTGCACGACTCGTTATCCAACTATCGAGAAGATACCAGGCTCAGATTATTCAAACTTATGCACCCACCACAAGTCTACCTGAAGAAGAAATTGAAGAATTTTATGAGGAAATTTGTCATCTAAATAATAAAGGTAAGCAGCACTTGAAAATAATTATGGGAGATTTCAATGCAAAAATAGAGCAACGGCAACAGAATGAAACTTCAGTAGGTAAATTCGGTCACGGCAACAGAAACCAGCGTGGAAATACTCTCGTTGAGTTTGCAGAGGCAGAAGGGTTTTTCATCATGAACTCCTTCTTCAAGAAAAAGCCACACAGGAAATGGACATGGAGACATCCAAATGGGACGACAAATGAAATTGATTTTATTATGTGTAACAAAAAATTCGTCATAGAAGACTGTAGTGTGCTAAACAAGTTCAACACTGGTAGTGACCATAGATTGGTGAGATGTAAGATGCACCTCAACACTAAACTTGAACGTGGCAAGCTCATAAGACAAACAAAATCTATTGACATAACCAACCTCAAAAAACACCATAATACCTTCAAGTTGGAACTGAAGAACAGGTTCTCTACTTTAGAAGGCCTAACATCGGAAGAAGTGGACATCTCTGAAGTTAACAGAAAAGTAACCAAAGCTCTTATGGAAACAGCAACAAAATTAGCTGGGTCTAAGAACAAGTTGCATGTAAATAAATTATCAGGAAAAACGAAAATGTTGATGCAAAAAGAAGAGAGATGAGGACAACTAAGGAAGATGTGACTTCCAAAGTGGAATATATAGAGCTATGCAAGACAGTACGAAAAAGTATCACTGAAGACGTAAGAAAAGTCAACTGTGAACTAGTGAGGAAAGCTATTGAAAACAACCAAAGCCTAAAGATACCAAAGGGACATCTCACTAAGGGAAGAAAACAGATTATGGCACTGAGAAAAGAAGATGGTTCTGTAACAAGAAATAGAGGCGAAATTTTGACAAGAGTGAAAGATTTCTACTCCAAATTATATGAAAGGGATGATACATGCACTCCAGACATCATGAAAGATACCAGTACCAGAGTTCCTCCAGTCCTTCCAGCAGAAGTTGCACGTACAATCAAGAACATGAAGCGGGGAAAAGCTCCAGGAGAAGATGGAATTACTGTAGACATCATACAAGAAGCAAGTGGAGAAATCGAAACAGTACTCGCCCAAATTTTCACTCGATGCCTTAATGAAGGAAAGATTCCTGAGAATTGGAACACCGCTGCAATGATCCTGCTACATAAGAAAGGTGACATTGAGGATCTCGGAAACTACAGACCTATCAGCCTCCTATCAGTAGTTTATAAAATCTTCACTAAAGTTCTTTCACACCGCTTGAAGGTAACACTGGACATGGCTTAACAGAGAGAACAAGCTGGATTCAGGAGTGGCTACAGCACAATAGATCATATCCACGTACTAAGAGAACTAATTGAAAGAGCGAGGGAATATGAACTTCCATTGTGCATGGATTTTATCGATTATGAAAAAGCCTTTGATTCGGTGAAACCATCAGCAGTTACAATGGCTCTGAAAACCTGCGGTATTGAAGATGCATACATTAATATTATTAATAACATCTATGAAAATGCAAGTGCAAAGATAAGGCTGTTTGAAAATACACACACGCATAAAAATTGGAAAGGGAGTGAGACAAGGTGACACCATATCTCCGAAGCTCTTTAATGCCACATTGGAGGGTGTTTTTCAGTCACTGAGCTGGGAAAACAAAAGCATAAATATTAATGGAGATTATCTAACCCACCTTCGTTTTGCTGATGACGTAGTCATTTTTGCAACTACCCCATCAGAGTTGCAGAGTATGATCCAGGAACTTGCTGACAAGAGTAAAGAAGTGGGATTAAAAATGAACTTTCAGAAGACAAAAGTGATGTTCAATGCTTTTACAAGAAATGAAGATTTATCGATTGATGGAGAAAAGCTGGAGATAACAGACACGTACGTTTATCTTGGACAGCAGATATCAAGTGAGGGTCACATTGATGAAGAAATTAATCGGCGTACAAAACTTGCCTTTAGAGCTTTTGGAAGAAACAGCATAATTTTCAAGAGCAATATGCCATTATGTCTTAAAAGAAAAGTGTTTGATCAATGCATCCTTCCAGTGCTTACGTATGGTGCAGAGACGTGGACCTTAACTAAAAGAGACGTACAATGGCTGCAGACAACTCAAAGGAGCATGGAGAGGTGCATACTTGGTGTAACCAGGAGAGATAAGAAGAGGAACTCGTGGATCCGAAAAATGACAAGAGTGGAAGACATCATAATCAGAGTTAAATCCCTGAAATGGCAATGGGCTGGACATACTGCCAGAAGGACAGATCATCGATGGACAGCCGAAATTTTAGATTGGATTCCAAGGGACAGGAAAAGACCCAGAAAAAGACCACATGGGAGATGGGTGGATGAAATTCGAAAGTATGCAGGGGTAACATGGAGGAGACTGGCACAAGACAGACCGTTGTGGAGGAAACTTGGGGAGACCTTCGTCCAGCAGTGGATTGATAATGGTTGACAATGATGATGATGATATACGGATCCACGAGTTCCTCTTCCTATCTCTCCTGGTTACACCAAGCATGCACATCTCCATGCTACTTTGAGTTGTCTGCAGCCTTTGTATGTCTCGTTTAGTTAAGGTTCACGTCTCTGCACCATACGTAAGCACTGGAATAATGCATTGATCAAACACTTTTATTTTAAGACATAATGGCATATTGCTCTTGAAAATTATGCTGTTTCTTCCAAAAGCTCTCCAGGCAAGTTTTGTACGCCGATTAATTTCTTTATTAATGTGCCGCTCACTTGATATCTGCTGTCCAAGATAAACGTACGTGTCTGTTATCTCCAGCTTTTCTCCATCAATCGATAAATCTTCATATCTTGAAAAAGCATTGAACATCACTTTTGTCTTCTGAAAGTTCATTTTTAATCCCACTTCTTTACACTTGTCAGCAAGTTCCTGGATCATACTCTTCAACTCTGATGGGGTAGTTGCAAAAATGACTACGTCATCAGCAAAACGAAGGTGAGTTAGATAATCTCCATTAATCTTTATCCCCTGGCTTTCCCAGCTCAACGACTGAAAGACACCCTCCAATGTCGCATTAAAGAGTTTCGGAGATATGGTGTCACCTTGTCTCACTCCTTTTCTACTTTTATTTGTGCTCTATTCTCAAACAGCCGAATCTTTGCACTTGCATTTTCATAGATGGTATTTAAAATAATAATGTATGCATCTTCAATACCGCAGGATTTCAACGCCATTATAAATGCTGATGGTGTCACCGAATCAAAGGCTTTTCCATAATCGATAAAAGCCATGCACAATGGAAGTTCATATTCCCTCGCTTTTTCAATTAGTTATCTCAGTACGTGGATATGATCTATTGTTCTCTAGCCACTCCTGAATCTAGCTTGTTCTCTCGGTTGAGCCATATCAAGTGTTACCTTCAAGCGGTGTGAAAGAGCTTTAGTGAAGATTTTATAAACCACTGATAGGAGACTGATAGGTCTTAGTTCCCGAGGTCCTCAATGTCACCTTTTTTATGTAACAGGATCATTGTAGCGTTGTTCCCATCCTCAAAAATCTTCTCTTCATTAAGGCATCGAGTGAAAACTTGGGTGAGTATTGTTTTGATTTCTCCACTTGCTTCTTGTATGATGTCTACAGTAATTCCATCTTCTCCTGGAGCTTTTCCCCGTTTCATGTTCTTGATTGCATGTGCAACTTCTGCTGGGAGGACTGGAAGAACTCTGGTACCTTTCATGATGTCTGGAATACATGTATCATCCCTTTCATATAATTTCGAGTAGAAATCTTTCACTCTTGTCAAAGTTTCGCCTCTATTTCTTGTTACAGAACCATCTACTTTTCTCAGTGCCATAATCTGTTTTCTTCCCTTACTGAGATGTCTCTTCGCTATCTTTAGGCTTTGGTTGTTTTCAATTGCTTTCCTCACTAGTTCACAATCAAATTTCCTTACGTCTTCAGTGATACTTTTTCGTACTGTCTTGCATAGCTCTATATATTCCACTTTGGAAGTCACATGTTCTTTAGTTGTCCTGATCTCTCTTCTTTTTTGTGTCAACATTTCGGTTTTTCCTGATAATTTATTCACATGCAACTTGTTCTTAGACTCAGCTAATTTTGTTGCTGTTTCCATAAGAGCTTTGGTTACTTTTCTGTTTACTTCAGAAATATCCACTTCTTCCAATGTTAAGCCTTCTAAAGTGGATAATCTGTTCTTCAGTTCCAACTTTAAGGTATTATGGTGTTTTTTAAGGCTGGTTATGTCAATAGATTTTGTTTGTTTTATGAGCTTGCCACGTTCAAGTTTAGTGTTGAGATGCATCTTACATCTCACCAATCTATGGTCACTACCTGTGTTGAACTTGTTTAGCACACTGCAGTCTTCCATGACGAATTTTTTACACATAATAAAATCAATTTCACTTGTTGTTCCATTTGGATATCTCCATGTCCTTTTCCTGTGTGGCTTTTTCTTGAAAAAGGAGTTCAAGATGAAAAACCCTTCTGCCTCTGCAAACTCAACGAGAGTATTTCCACGCTGGTTTCTGTTGCCGTGACCAAATTTACCTACTGAAGTTTCATTCTGTTGCCGTTGCTCTATTTTTGCATTGAAATCTCCCATAATTATCTTCAAATGCTGCTTACCTTTATTATTTAGATGACGAATTTCCTCATAAAATTCTTCAATTTCTTCTTCAGGATGACTTGTGGTGGGTGCATAAGTTTGAATAATCTGAGCCTGGTATCTTCTCGAGAGTTGGATAACGAGTCGTGCAGTTCTGTCAGAGGAGCTTTCAACTTCAACAAATTTATCCTTCAGTTTCTTGTTTATTATAAATACAACACCGCTAGTTCTGTCAGTATCTGTTCCACGATAGTAGAAGAGATGTACACTTTTCAGTTCAATGAGATCTTCTCCTTTTCTCTTTACTTCACTTAGCCCGATGATGTCCCACTTGATCTTTTGTAGTTCCTCTTCCAATTCAAGAAGCCTTGAATCAGAAGATTGGGAGCGTCCATTATACGTAACCAAGGTCAGCATCAGATGGCTGCCTAGTCCGGTCCTCCGGGGTTTCTTAGCATCCTCTGCCTTCATGTCGCACTGGCCGCTGCCTTGGCCAGGTACAATCCAGCTGCCGGAGACTGAGGGCCAAGATTTAAGTTGTGGAGTCATTTTGGAGGGGTTTGGCCATAACTCACCACGCTGGCCAAGCGGGTTGGTGAGTGTGGGATAGCATTTCCTCTAATCCCGAAGGTATAGTTATACCGCTATTGGCGGTCGTCAGAGCCCCTTTATTGGGAACAGGATGCACCACGAGAAGGCGGGGTTGACATTATACATATATATATATAAACGTATTATATATATTCATCCCAATAACTTCTTGATGTTTAATAACTGAAATCCTTTTTTTAATAATAAAACTTGGTTACTTGTTAAATCTTAGTGCTATTTTTAATGCCACTATTTCGCGTAATCTAGAAGTAATGGCTGACTATGACCGTGACCATGGAGTATAGTATTACAAATGGGAATCACTATTTACGATTACACAAATGTATTTTTTTCACTCTTTCCACGCTTTGATGGAGGTGCGCATATTTTCATATGGTCCGTTAGATTTTTGGTTCCATAATCTTTTATTACACCGTCTACATCTTTCTTTGTAATTATGCACTCTCCACATTTTGAACAACAAGCAAGACCAAACAATACAGAATTATTCACCGGTTGCTTAATGAGACGAAACAATTTCCGGCATTAACTCTTCCCCTTGTGGTTTTCAACAAGCACGTATTTGTTGGCATCGACGCCTTTCTCAACCTCCTTAATATCAAATCCATCCATATTAACAAATAAAGATTTAATTGCGACATGACGTGTCATGGGAACGGGATCTTAGCACAGCAATCAAATACTTCTGAATGCTCAATGTAAAAGATGCAATGTGAAAAGTAACTCTTAGTCATACAGTGAACTTCGCACGGAGAGAGTGAATCAGCTAAGAAAAGGCGAATGGCGGTTTCCCGAACATTGCCCTGGACAATTGCACTGTAAAAGAACGCAAAGGAAGTATATTTTTACGTTATGGAGTCGGTGTGTTGTCTGACGTCGTTCGGCGGAAATCTTCGTTGTTTTAAGAAACAGACGACAATATTTTTGCATGGCAAATAATTTTATCCACTCCGTGTGCACCAGTATTGACTACAGGATTCCATAACGCACATTTTCCTTTGGAATATATTTTTCTCTTTTCAACATATCTTTTTCTTTTCAAAATTAAAAAGGGAAATAAAACCTGGTCAAAATCGTGTCAGGAAAACCTTGACCCGACCCGTTGGACCCGTAAGAAATTGGCCACCCGTTGACTTGTGACCCGCTTCCATCTCTGATCTGCAGGTATGTTTTCTTGTGGTCACCATTGGTATTATATTTTTTATTGATGCAGCGGTCCCACGGACCACACGAGGCAACTTTCGTATCGCAAAACGTTTCGTTCAAAGCTGTACCGTAAGGAACGTCGTGCGTCCTACACTGATCACTGATGCGTAGAAAGAACCTTGGATCTCTTCCAAGTTTTAGTGGTTGGGTTTGAGAAAAATCGTCTGACGTTTAAAGTCGTTGTTAGGTTACTCTGTGATTGTCTCTTACGTTCCTAAAAAACACAGCTGTCATTCTTGTGTCCTCAATGCATCATTCGGAAGAAGTCGATGAAGAGACTGACAAACCGGAAATAATTAGTTTTTATTACTGTACAAATGGAGGAGTAGATGCATCAGATGAAAAATGTAGTATTTTGCAGCTGTAGTCATCGCACCAGACATTGGCCGATGGCTACATTTTTTCGAATATTGGATATGAGTACAGTGAATGCATATATTCTGTATCAGTCACATAGTAATCCGGATCGTCTATCACGATTGGATTTCATGAAATCTATAGCTAAGGATCTTATAATTCCATATCTAAAATAGAGATTGGATAACACACGACTTTCAACGGAACTGCGTTTGTCCATGGAATGCATCCTTGGAATTAGGAAAGAGGAGAAGATTAGAAGGGAAAAAAAGGTTGAAAAGTTAGCAAGAGAAAAGAGAAGAACATGCTTTCTGTGTCCAGCAGCAAAGAAACGCCATACTGCCTATTTAAAACAGGTAGGTCCATGTTGGAATCCATGGGTAATGCATGTCTTCTATGAATATAGTTTCACCTGTGTGACTCTAAATAAGAGATGCGTGATATTTGATAGCATTACATGCATATTGCTGTCGTTCAATCACTACAGAGTAAATGAGCAAAATGCGAAAAATAAATACGCATACGAATTGGCTTTGTTATTAGGCATTATACATTAAATGATCACTGAATTATGACCACGTACCTAATGCTTCGTAGGTCCTCCTTTCGTCCTCAGTACAGCAGCTGTCGGACGGGGCATCGATTCAATAAAGTGCCGGAAGCAGTTTGGAGGTATGGCGAACCAAGCTGTGTATAATACGACCTTCAATGCAGGTATGGAGGTGATCAATGTATCCAAAATTATGGATGTGATCGGTGTATCCAAAAGTATGGAGGTGATCGGTGTACCCAAAAGTATGGAGGTGATCGGTGTACCCAAAAATATGGAGGCGATCGGTATACCCAAAAGTATGGAGGTGATCGGTCTACCCAAAAGTTTGGAAGTAATCGGTGTATCCAAAAGTATGGAGGTGATCGGTGTATCCAAAATTATGGAGGTGATCGGTGTACCCAAAAGTATGGAAGTAATCGCTGTATCCAAAAGTATGGAGGTGATCGGTGTATCCAAAATTATGGAGGTGATCGGTGTATCTAAAAGTATGGAGATGATCGGTGTATCCAAAAGTATGGAGGTGATCGGTGTATCTAATAGTATGGAGATGATCGGTGTATCCAAAAGTATGGAGGTGATCGGTGTATCTAAAAGTATGGATGTGAAAGGTGTATCCAAAATTATGGAGGTGATCGGTGTATCCAAAAATATGGAGGTGATCTGTGTATCCAAAAGTATGGAGGTGAAAGGTGTATCTAAAAGTATGGATGCGATCGGTGTATCTCAAAGTATGGATGTGAAAGGTGTATCCAAAAGTATGGAGGTGAAAGGTGTATCCAAAGGTATGGAGGTGATCGGTGTATCTAAAAATATGGAGGTGATCGGTGTATCTAAAAATATGGAGGTGATCGGTGTATCCAGACGTCTTACATGCCACTTTTGAGTTCCCCCAAGTGCTCTACGGGATTGATATGGGGAGAGATTGGAGGCCAATTAGCATGCTGGAAGTCTGAACTGTTTTTTTTTTTTGATTGGAGGTTTAACGACCAGCATGAGCACGTCAATGGGCTATAAGCAGTCGCCCGTCCCTAATTTAGGGTCACTGGTTCCAGGGAAGGGAGAGAGCCAGTGCCGTAAGACAAACACAACATCCATGCCTGACCGGGATTCGAACCCGGACCCCTTACGGACGAATGCTGAGAGGCCAGCGCCTTAGACCACTGCGCCACTGGGGCGGCGAAACTGTGTTTCTCAAACCATTCCTGCACAACACTGCATCTGCGGATCGGCGTATTTTGGTCCTGGAAGACACCCTCGTAATTCGAGGAAAAGTCAAAATTACTGGGTGTACAGGGTTAGCAAGCAGTTCTTGATAGTGGGTACCAGTCATACGTTGTTCCACATGCACCAAGGTTACAAGTTCCTTCCTGTTAAACATGTTCCTCAACGTACAACGGCCTCCACCGTCTTGCACTGTGGAGACCAAGCAGGATGGATCTAATGCCTCATGTTGTTTGCTTCAAATGCGTCCACGAAGTGCATTAAAAAATATGACTCGTCAAACCAGCACACTTTTTTCCAGTCAGCCGACGTCCAACTTGCCGGATCCTTGCACCACGCGAGTATTTTGTGCCGATGGACAGTGGTTAAGAAAGGATGTCGTCCGGGTCGTCTGCTGTTATACACTATACGTGCGAGCATACGACGCACGGTCATGACAGATACTCTTCCGAGTTGGCCTCTGTTGTATTTGGTAGTCAACTGTTGAATAATACTGCGTCTGTTCCCCTGTAGGAGTTGTAGGACCTGGTGTTCACCTCTTGCATTATCATTTCTGTGGGCAGTGCAGGTTTGCCCCAGAGGCTTGATTTGTCCATTTTCACACTAGTCCTGATACACTTTAACTACAGCGGCTCGCGAACTAACCACCGGTTTAGCCGTTTGGGAAATCGAGGTGCCCACTCTTCGAGCTCCCATAATCTGTCATTTCTCAAAGTCGGACAAATCCTTCAGTTTATTTATTTATTTTTTGATTGGAGGTTTAACGACCACCGTGAGCAAATCAGTGGGTTGTAAGCAATTGATCGTCCCTAATTTATGGTCACTGGTACCAGGGAAGGGAGAGAAGCAGTGTCGTAAGACAAACACAACATACATGCCTCACAACGGGATTCGAACCCGGACCCCTTTCGGACGAATGCTCCTTCCGTTTACCCATCACGCTCAGAATTTTACCACCAGCTGCTCCACTCATACCTTATACAGGATGATTGTAAAATTTTTCAACAAAACAAGAGGGGTGATAGTACACATCAAGACGAACAATATTTGCAATGGAACCTAGAGCCGCATTCCACCCTAGTACTAGAAACAAGTAAAGTTACATATCCATCTTGAGCCTTCAACAGTGACAACAAAGAGACATACCTAATTTGTGAGTTGCACAATTCAAATCGCATCAGAGAAAGGCTCAAAGGAGCTGCTCCAACTGACATCCAAGGCGGCCAACGAGAAAGGCGGCTAACTGGCGTCCAAGTTGGCAAACGAGCCCGTTTCGCGCAGTCTTCGATCAACACTTGCAAAGTTCGAATAGTAAGGAATACGACGATACGGAAATCTCTCACGGTACAATTTTTGTCCTTCACGGTACAGTTTTTACCACATGCTTGGCCGTACATCAGATGCATATCCGCCAATTCCTCGTATGTGTAGTCCGCCATGCTCTTCACGAATACGTCAATTCTCATGTGATGTTAGCACGGTAATATCGCTGAACGGATTCGGCTGCGTTTTTAAATGTTTGCTCCTCATTGTCTACGCACGTGTTCAGCGCACCTGATTTGCATCTTGTGCTTCTCATGCACTGGTTGGAACTCCGTGTGTCTGCTGGACGTTTTCCAAACGTGCTCTTTTCTGGCACTAGGAGTGGAATGCGGCCCTAAGTTCCATTGCAAACATTGTTCGTCTTGATGTGTACTATCACCCCTCCTGTTTTGTTGAACGAGTTTACAATCACCCTATATATGTGCTACATCGGTAGCCTAATCGTACCCTCTTATAAATGTTTTGGTCTATGCTCCGCATCCACTTTTTATACGGGTGGTCATAATTCAGTCAACACTCGGTTTATTATTACCTACTAAAAATGTTTTTTTCCTAAATCCAAGGACATACTTAACACAGGACGAGGTTAAGCTTTTATCCAGAAGCCGTGAGAATTTGACGATTAGCATCGTTACGGTATTCATCCGGGGAAAGATTTCATCCACGCCTGGGTTTTGCTGAATATGAATGACGAAGGAATACGTTTACGTTCTTTCACAGTCAATGAAAAACTAAAATGAGTTCGTGCGACACGAAATAAGAAAAATCTCTTCTGTCGGAAAATACGGGTTTAGTAAAAGTAGCAAAAGTTCCTGAAAAGGAAAAAAAAGGAAAACGGAGGGAGTAGAAAAGGTCGAGCTGCGAACTAACGATATTAAAAGACAGACTGAAAGAGCAGGAAAAACGGTGGACGTCTGCGTAGATGAATGACTCGGGCATAAGGAGCGAAAAAATCAAGAGAGCGGAAATTGAGCTGCTCTATGTGTGGGTAAATGACGAAAGGAAACTCATCTGTCAGTTCATTGAAAAGAGCTTTGACTACTCCTATCTACCCTTACCCCATCCGTCTTTTTTTTCAAGCTGTTGAACCTAAAAATATGGAATTGTACATTTCCTAACCCAAATCTTTTATCTGTTATTTTTATTCAGTGAATTAATCTGTTTTCTAAACTTTTTTAATATATTAAGTAAAACATTGTTATAGAGATACGGGTTTTTCTGTCCGCCAGTCTGTGGACACTATATCTCTACACTTGTTTGCTCGTCTGATATCATGAAACCTGAAAATTATAATTCTCTTCCCATACTGTTTTCGCTATTAAGAGAAATGTTGTTTGTCGAAAATGTTTTTTATTTCATGCTGCTACTTTTAAAAATCTAATTCAAAATGTTTCTTGAAGGAAACATTTCGCTGTGATAAACATCGTGAACCACATCTACATCAAACAGTGCGCAATTTTCCGGCTACGGATCGGAGATGTTCGTATGTACACTGAAGTGCCAGAAAAACTGGTACAGACCTGCTTATGCAAAATACATAGCAACGTCACCTATGCGCGTACTCGGTTGCATCCGCCAGTGCGTATATAAAGCGAAAAACATCCTTGCTTGCTGTTAGAGCTGTTTTCGGCATGAGAATGACAAGTAATAACGATTTAGGCAATTTTCAACGCGATGTCATAGTTGGCGCTCTTGAGATGGGCCATAGTATTTTGGAGGTAGAAACGAAGTTCGGATTATCACGGACGACCATTGCAAGGTTGTACCGTGACTACAAGAATTCCGGCAAAACCTCCAACCTACGATTCAAGTGTAGCCGTAAAAAGACATTGGCTGAAGGCAATCATCGTCGGCTGTCACGAATCGTTTTACGCGACACTCTCGCAGGTATCATCGGAATTCAATGCTGGAGCCTCAACAAGCGTCAGCGTCCGGACTGTGCAACGTACCCTGCACGATATGGGCAAGGCTATGCGCCTTGCTTGGGCACGGCAACACCGCCACTAGACACTTGATGACTGGAAACAAGTAGCCTGGTCTGACGAGTCGCGTTTCCAACTGTACCGGGCAGATGGAAGGATTCGTGTGTGGCGCAAACCCCATGAAGCCATGGATCTCGCCTGTCAACAGGGAACTGGAGAAGCTGGTGGGGATGGTATCGGGTTTGTTCAGCTGGACTTCACGGGGACCCCTGGTACGTCTACAAACGTCTGTGACCGGCCAACGCTATGTGTGCATCCTTTCTGACGAGGTATAGCCGTTCATGTCCTGCATTCATGCTGATGGGTTGGGACTGTTCCAACAGGACAATACACCTCCACACAAGTTTCGGGACGCCACATTATGGTTAGAAAAGAAAAGCATTCATCTGAGTTTGGGGTGTTGCCATTCCCACCCAAGTCCCCAGATCTGAACGTGATAGAACACATTTGGGATGCCATGCAACGCCCTATCGAACACAGGAATCCGAGACCTCAGAATACACCCGAATTGTGGAACGCTTTGCAGGAAGTATGGTGTGCATTGCCTACAGCATATTTCCAGAAGCTAGTGGAGTCCATGCCCCGTCGTATTTCTGCGGTCCTGCGCTCCCGTGGGTGACCTACCAAGTATTAGGCTGGTGTACCAGTTTGTTCTGGCACTTCAGTGTATGTTCTATTTTCCTAATTCTTTCTGCTTTTAAACCTCCGCTTTGCGAGTTTGTGATTCGCTGCGGATTGTTTTCACTATGAGAAACATTTTCCATTCATGCTCAGTGTCAGGATACACCTCTATTTGCAAATTAACAAAGAGGAACTACACCGTTGTATACACCAGTTATGTAGAAAACATTGTAACTATACTAGTAATCCGAATTTAATGGGGTCAGATAAAAAACAGTTTTCGAAGCTTTGGCAAGTTCTTTAAGTAGGAAGTTTGAAACCAGTTCCTCAAGTAACGTCTTTGGCCTACTGGGATACCGCGTGCACAACCAACGACGGTGGTCATTGGGGTACCTTCCATGAACAGTTTTCACAATTGGACAGGTCTGCGCTTAAATAAATAAACAAAGACATCGCTCTTTCTACGTTTTAAGGACACACAGCAACCGAAAAATTGTTATTCCGTCACCGCAGGGGAATTAAATCCACGGATCTCTCGATATCTAGCCGAGCGCGATAACAATTTTTCGGTTGCTGTGCGTTATTAAAACGTGAAAAGAGCGATGTCTTTGTTTATTTACTGACGTGAAGTATTTGGAGGATTTTCACTTAGGTCTGCACTTTTTTAGATCTTCATGTGTCCCGCAAGAGAGGGAAAACACAGTTACAATTTGACACATAGAACATACTTTTACCATTACCATTAACAGAGTAATACCTGGATCTTTATGTCAGACGGTGTATGCACCAAATATGTACAAAACAGTATAACTATACCAGTGGCGTATCTTGGATCCGAGACCCGGCTATATCACCCATCCCCGCCCCTTCCGCCACAGTACCGGGCTTTTTTTAAATTGCGGTTTAATTTTTAATTGTTAAGTAATACAAGTAACGTTTTAGATACTAACATGATACCAAATAATTTGGATTAGGATTTGAAAACTTATTTGTCCACTGCTGGCCACCCAAAATACAACACCAAGAAGGACACGAGATAGCAAAGCCAAATTTATTGGGCACATAGCAACAGATACAAAGATGAAACGATTAAGCTTACAGACCCGTGCGACTTGCGAAACACGCAGACATCAATTGTTCGCGTGGCCCCCATGGCTGGCAATGACGGAAGCTACACGCCGCGGCATCGAACGAAAGAGGCTTTGGATGTGGGCTCAGGGTATGTCGGTCCAGGCTGCTTCCACACGTTGCTACAGTTCATCAGGCGTAGTCGCGGGTGGTGCTTGCCGGGCCACTCGGTTTCCGATCAGCGACCAGACGTGTTCGATGGGCGACACATCGGGAGAACAGGCGGGCCACGGCAGCAGTCACACCTGGTGGGCCGTGAGAAATTGTTGCACGATACGTGCCACGTGCGGGCGCGCATTGTCCTCTTGAAACGTGGCCGCTGGCAGGTCCTACAGGTAAGGGAGGACTACAGGCTTCAAAAAGTCGGAGATGTAGCGATGGCCGTTGAGTGTACCGGCGATGCGTACCAGAAGGGTGTAGGTGTCATATCCAATTGCGCCCCAAACCACAACGCCAGGCGACGGACCGGTATGGCGATGCATAATGCAGGCGTCATACAGTCTCTCGCCGCGGAACAGCCACACGCGGATCCGATCATCGTGGTGTTGCAGACAGAAGCAGGATTCGTCGGAGAAGACAATGTCGGGCCATTCCGTAGTCAGGTGCGGCGTTCAACAGCCCACTGCCGCCGCACTCGCCGGTGGTGTAACGTCAATGGTAATCGGAGCAATGGGCACCGTGCGACAAGTCCCTGCTCCTGCAGACGACGTCGAACGGTACGTGCTGAGACAGGTTGTTGCGCAACACACCCTAATTCCGGCGCTAACGTTCGTGATGTAGCGGTGCGAGTCGTCAATGCCCGCCGCACAACATGCCGGTCCTCTCGCTCGGTGGTGCGCCGCGGCTACGACAATCGCTCACGTCGGTCCGTCAGTCCCTCCTGCACCCACTGAATCCATACTCGCCTCACTGTGGCTGGATGACGTCCAACACAAGCGCCTGTGTCTCGGTACGATAAACCGCTGTCGCGATAAGCCACCGTTCGGCCTGTGTCGAACCCCGAAACGTGCCGGAATGACTGCCGTATTCGGCGACGAGGCATCAGATGCTTCCTACGCACAGGTCCGGCAGCACAACACACTTCTACTACTTACACCCCGTAATTGTATATTTCAGTGACTTTTATTTGTGCATTCTCTGGGCTTCGCAGATAGCCTCGAATACACGCCTCTGAACTATACTGGCAATCCAAATTTATTGGCGTAGGATAAAAATCAGTTTTTCAAGTTTCGCAAGTTCTTTAAGTACGAAGTTTGGAACCAGTTCTTCAAGTAGGAAGTTTGAAACCAGTTCTTGAAATAGTAAGTTTAGAACCAGTTTTTCAAGTAGGAAGTTGGGAACCAGTTCTTCAAGTAAGAAGTTTTGAACCAGTTCTTCAAGTAGGAAATTTGGAACCAGTTCTTCAAGTAGGAAGTTTGGAACCAGTTCTTTAAGTAGGGAGTTTGGAACCAGTTATTCAAGTAGGAAGTTTGGAACCAGTTATTCAAGTAGGAAGTAAAAAACCAGTTGTGCAAGTAAGAAATTTGGAACCAGTTCTTCAAGTAGGAAGTTTGGAACCAGTTCTTCAAGTAGGAAGTTTAGAGCCAGTGAGGAAGTTGGGAACCAGTTCTTCAGGTAGGAAGTTTGGAACCAGTTCTTCAAGTACGAAGTTCGGAACCAGTTCTTCAAGTAGGAAGTTTAGAACCAGTGAGGAAGTTGGGAACCAGTTCTTAAAGTAAAAAGTTTGGAACCAGTTCTTCAAGTAGGAAGTTTAGAACCAGTGAGGAAGTTGGGAACCAGTTCTTCAAGTAGGAAGTTTGGAACCAGTGAGGAAGTTGGGAACCAGTTCTTCAAGTAGAAAGTTTAGAACCAGTGAGGAAGTTGGGAACCAGTTCTTCAAGTAGAAAGTTTAGAACCAGTGAGGAAGTTGGAAACCAGTTCTTCAAGTAGGAAGTCTGGAACCAGTGAGGAAGTTGGGAGGGAACCAGTGAGGAAGTTGGGAACCAGTTCTTCAAGAAGGAAGTTTGGAACCAGTTCTTCAAGTAGGAAGTCTGGAACCAGTGAGGAAGTTGGGAGGGAACCAGTGAGGAAGTTGGGAGGGAACCAGTGAGGAAGTTGGGAACCAGTTCTTCAAGAAGGAAGTTTGGAACCAGTTCTTCAAGTAGGAAGTTTGGAACCAGTTCTTCAAGTAGGAAGTTTGGAAACAGTGAGCAAGTTGGGAACCAGTTCTTCAAGTAGGAAGTTTGGAACCAGTTCTTCAAGTAGGAAGTTTGGAAACAGTGAGCAAGTTGGGAACCAGTTCTTCAAGTAGGAAGTTTAGAACCAGTGAGGAAGTTGGGAACCAGTTCTTCAAGTAAGAAGTTGGGAACCAGTTCTTCAAGTAAGAAGTTGGGAACCAGTTCTTCAAGTAAGAAGTTTTTAACCAGTTCTTCAAGTAGCGCCTTTTTCTACTGGAATACGGCGTGCACAACCAACGTGATGCCTCGCGTCTTTAAATGAATATTATTTCGTATCTATGTATTGTCAAGTCATGCCATCGCATGAATTCTGAAGTGTACCTCGACGTTCTGGATAATTCTGCCTTACCAACAATGTGGCAGTGTTATATGGAAATGACCACAGCCTCTTACAACACGATCGAGTGCCCTGCCGCACTATACGGCGTGTGCAGGACTGGTTTCTTTAAAATGAGGTGGAATGGTTAAATAGGCTGCTCAGAGTCCTTACCTTAATCCCATAGAATACATCTGAAATGAACTGGAGCGACGGATACGAAATCGACTACAACGACCGTCGTCTCTCTCGACTCTGACAGTAGCTTTGCAGGGCAAATGGTGAGCCATTCCAGTCAAGACCCAACAAAAATTGGTAGTATGCTCTGACGTGCTGCCGCTGTCATACAAGCAAAAGGTGGACCGACTAGCTACTAACTGTGATAATGAAGCCACTTATCCCAAAATATTGTTGGGTCCAAATACTTTTGATGATATTGTCGATAAAGCATGCTTACTTGCTATCTAATGAAATTCACTAAATATCCGGAAGCATTGGAAATGCTACACTAGGGATGAATCTACGCCTCCTCGCTCCGCAGAATGTTGTTCTAACCTACTAAACTACATCGACGGAATGTATCGATGCAGATTTGTTGTCTTGACACGTCTTTCACCTCTGTAATATGTCACAGACGTGGTAACAGTGGTTTCGGAATTGTTACTTTTATTCACTGGTCATAACGGAGACAGTGAGTTTTGAGTAAATGTGACGTAATTTCTGAACCACTTTCACCATCTGATGCCGCTGACTCTATTTCCCTCATGGAACCACTGCTCCTTAATTAAGTACAGAGATTGCTTATAGCCTTTGACGCTAACGAGGGGCTTCAAGCCCGAAAATAAGTCCTATTTTCTCCATTGCTCCAGTTTCCTACGGCTGACACAATGATAATAAGCCCAAACATTGTCGTTCACGAACACCGCTGGGATCTTTTGCGCTCTCGATGTAGTTTTGGTTTACTTTTTTACCCATTGACAGTGTTGATAAAACGTATAAGGAAATTCGCGGCAGTGATGAGACGTTCAAAAGGAAAATCTAACTGAGAAATAACAAAATTTTCACAAAAATAGAAATTAAAAAGAAAGGTTAAATGAAGGACATACGTCCGTGACATAACATTAAATCAGATTGAAAAGACGAAACTATTTTCTCATAATTAAACGTGATTCATTACTTCAAGACTTATGAAACTTGTGAACACTAAAATTATTATGTTTGATTAAAACAGAAATTTTCTGAAGAGCCAAAATCTTGTGACCACCTGTCTAATACGATGTTGGTCCGTCAGGTCCCTTCCGTGCCGCCAAAACATTATGACCACCCGTCTAATACGATGTTGGTCCTTCACGTGCCGCCGAAACATTATGACCATCTGCCAAATACGATGTTGGTCCTTTACGTGCCGCCAAAACATTATGACCAGCTGTCTGATACGATGTTGGTCCTACACGTGCCGCCAAAACATTTCGACCGCCAGCCTAGTACAATGTTGATCCTTTACGTGCAGCCAAAGCATTACGACCACTTGTCTAATACAATGTTGGTCCTTTCACGTGCCGGCAAAACACTATGACCACCTGCCTTATACGATATTGGACTTTCACGTGCCTCCAAAAGGTTATGACCACCTGCCTAGTACGATGATGGTTCTTTATGTGCTGCCAAAACGTTATGACCACATATCTAATACGATGTTGGTCCTTCACGTTTCGCCAAAACATTGTGACCACCTGTTTTATACGATGTTGGGCCTTCACGTGCCGCCAAAATATTATGACCACCTGCCTAATACTATGTTGGTCCTTCACGTGCCGCCAAAACATTATGACCACCTGCTTTATAAGATGTTGTCCCTTACGTGGCGCCAAAACGTTATGACCATCTGTCTAATACGATGTTGGTCCTTCAAGTGCCGCCAAAACATTATGACCACCTGTTTAATACTATGTTGGTCATTCACGTGCCACCAAAACATTATGATCTCCTGCTTAGTACGATGTTGGTCCTTTACGTGTCGCCAAAACATTTTGACCACCTGTCTTATACTATATTGGTCATTCACGTGCCACCAAAGCATTATGATCTCCTCCTGCTTAGTACGATGTTGGTCCTTTACGTGTCGCCAAAATATTATGACCACCTGTCTTATACTAGTTGGTCATTCACGTACCACCAAAACATTATGATCTCCTGCTTAGTACGATGTTGGTCCTTTACGTGTCGCAAGAATATTATGACCACCTGTTTAATACTATGTTGGTCATTCACGTGCCACCAAAACATTATGATATCCTGCTTAGTACGATGCTGGTCCATTATATGCCGCCAAAACATTATAACCTCCTATCTAATACGTTGTTGGTCCCTCACGTGCCGCCAAAAGATTATTACTCTCTGCCTAATACGATGTTGGTCCTTCACGGGCCGCCAAAACAATATGACCACCTGCCTAGTGTGATGTTGGTCTTTTACGTGCCGCCAAAACATTACGACCACCTATCTAATACGATGTTGGTCCTTCAGGTGCCACCGAAACATTTTGACCACCTTCTTAATAATATGTTAATCTTTCACGTGCCGCCAAAACATTGTGATCATCAGCCTAATACGATGTTGGTCTTTCATGTGCCATCAAAACAGCTGTTACCCGTATAGACACAAACGCTAGAAGATTTGTAAACGCGTCTTTTGGTATCTGGTACTAACAGGGCACCAGCACATCCTTTAACTCTCACATTACCTGGATTTTCTGCGGCATGGCGTATTTTCCTTTGGAAAGATAGCACAACCAGAGCGCAATACCGTTGCCATAATGAGATGTAGTTTGTCTGAAATGGTGTTTAGGTAGGTCGTAGACATCATAGTTTCCAGCACATTAATGACTGGAGCCCTGGTTTCCCAGCAGAACATTGCCCAAAGCATTACACTTCCTCCGCCGTCATGTTTCCGTCCCACGGTTACCCTCCTCTTGACAACACTTGCCCAGGTTAACGACGCACACGTACCTGGTCGGCAATGTGATTCAAAAAGAAACGGGATTCATCAGGTCAGAGGACCTTCTTTCATTCATTAAAGTCTGTACTACAGAGGGAAAGCACGTGTCAAGACGACAAATTTGCAGCGATACATTCTATCCGTGTAGCTTAGTTGGGAGAGCAACTTACTTCGGAGTGAGGAGGGGGCGGATTTTGGACTGCTTATTGCCCATCCAATTGCTCACAGTGGCCATTAAACCCCCCAAAGAAGAATCTTTTGGGTAGTGTTGATCAACCTGTTCTGAAACACTAGTGAAGAAAGAATAAAACTTATATAATAGGCTACGTCTGTCTGCCCGTAACGCTCTGATATCAACGCTCTGACGTCAATCAGTACTTGCAGCGCCATCTGATATTATCCGGTGGCCAAAATCGGAACTACACACACCGCTATCGCACGATACATAAAATCAAGGAAAAATAAAACCCATATCAGATGTCATTCAGTAGTTGCAGCGCCATCTTCTGTTATCTGGTGACCGAAATTGGAACTAAGCCCACCGCTGTCGCACGATACGTGAAATGAAATAGAAATACCGGAAAATGAAATAAAGCTAATCAGACAAACGACTTCATCTGCAGCAACACGCACGTGCTCGAACAACTGTCTGCTATGTCTGTATTATGTCGTGTTTTATTTCATTTTCTTCGCATTGCAGAGTATTTTCAATTATTGGCTCCATGGAATTTTTCTTTGTAATACAAGATGGAAGAAGATAAAGCTGAAAGAAAACGACGCTTAAACAGAGAACGACAGTGGTGATGGCGTTCAAACCAATCTTCTAACACTTTGTAGTACAAGATGGAAGAAGATAAATCTGAAAGAAAACGTCGCTTAAATAGAGAACGACAACGGCGATGGCGTGCAAACCAATCTTCTAATACTTTGTAGTACAAGATGGAAGAAGATAAAGCTGAAAGAAAACGTCGCCTAAATAGAGAACGACAACGGCGATGGCGTTCAAACCAATCTTCTAATACTTTGTAGTACAAGATGGAAGAAGCTAAATTTGAAAGAAAACGTCGCTTAAATAGAAAACGACGACGGCGATGGCGTGCAAACCTATCTCCGAATACTTTGTAGTACAAGATGGAAGAAGATAAAGCTGAAAGAAAACGTCGCTTAAATAGAGAACGACAACGGCGATGTCGTTAAAACCATTCTTCTAATACTTTGTAGTACAAGATGGAAGAAGATAAAGCTGAAAGAAAACGTCGTCTAAATAGAGAACGACAACGGCGATGGAGTGCAAACCAATCTTCTAATGCTTTGTAGTACAAGATGGAAGAAGATAAAGCTGAAAGAAAACGTCGCTTAAATGGAGAACGACAACGGCGATGGCGTTAAAACCATTCTTCTAATACTTTGTAGTACAAGATGGAAGAAGATAAAGCTGAAAGAAAACGTCGTCTAAATAGAGAACGACAACGGCGATGTCGTTAAAACCATTCTTCTAATACTTTGTAGTACAAGATGGAAGAAGATAAAGCTGAAAGAAAACGTCGTCTAAATAGAGAACGACAACGGCGATGGCGTGCAAACCAATCTTCTAATGCTTTGTAGTACAAGATGGAAGAAGATAAAGCTGAAAGAAAACGTCGCTTAAATGGAGAACGACAACGGCGATGGCGTTAAAACCATTCTTCTAATACTTTGTAGTACAAGATGGAAGAAGATAAAGCTGAAAGAAAACGTCGCTTAAACAGAGACTGACAGCGGCGATGACGTGCATACCAATCTTCTTATACTTTGTAGTACAAGATGGAAGACTATAAAGCTTAAAGAAAACGTCGCTTAAATAGAGAATGACAACGGCGATGGCGTGCAAACCAATCTTCTAATACTTTGTAATACAAGATGGAAGAAGATAAAGCTAAAAGAAAACGTCGCTTAAACAGAGAACGACAGCGGTGATGGCGTTTAAACCGATCTTCTAATACTTTGTAGTACAAGATGGAAGAAGATAAAGCTGAAAGAAAACGTCGCTTAAATAGATAACGACAACGGCGATGGCGTGCAAACGAATCTTCTAATACTTTGTATTACAAGATGGAAGAAGATAAAGCTGAAAGAAAACATAGCTTAAATAGAGAACGACAACGGCGGTTGCGTGCAAACCAATCTTCTAATACTTTGTAATACAAGATGGAAGAAGATAAAGCTGAAAGAAAACGTAGCTTAAATAGAGAACGACAACGGCGGTTGCGTGCAAACCAATCTTCTAATACTTTGTAATACAAGATGGAAGAAGATAAAGCTGAAAGAAAACGTCGCTTAAATAGAGAACGACAACGGCGATGGCGTGCAAACCAATCTTCTAATATACGATTCATGTTATAAAATTTCATTCACAGCTTCCCATTCTTGGCACGGGCTACGGACTAGTAAAAGTAGATTCATCTAAACGGACACGTTACTCTGGTCGTTAGTGATTTCTAAATTTACTAGGGTTTTATATTTACATTCACAAGTTCAGAAACCAAAGTTCATAGCTTGAACAATTTATCACGTAAACCTTACAACTTACACTTTAAAACTGTAACCATTTTAAGTCTATTTGAAGCTTTACAACGTCTCACAAAACAATATGATAATAAAGATTTTGCAGAAAATATCGGTGTAAAACATTTTTGTACATGCATATTGTTGTATGCCTAATGAAACATCTCGTTTATTTACCGGATGTGATAATTATATGTTTTTAAACATAAGTATACACGCTTCGTCGGATACGCCAAACTGTACCAATTTGGAAACATATTCTACATAATCAGTTTCTTATCTCAGTTCATATTTGCTTTTAATTAAAGGGAATTATTTCCACAGCAAACGCAAGAACATTATCAGACTTCGAAAGATCAAAACGTTTCGTTTATTGGAATTGTTGAAAACAAAACTAACGAGCGAAATTAACCCGAAATATTCTTCACTGTAAACCGCTAACTAATCCGGGACTAATCAGTAATATTTGTTTTCATATTAATTTTCGATTCTAATGAAAATTGTTTTTGGTTAGGTGCTAATAAAATATTTTCTGAAACGATTCTATTTTTAAGATGGAATCAAATATGTTTTCTATTGAATTTAAAATGTGATTAAAAGATAAAACAGATAGCATTATTAGTACCCTTGCTTCTTATTCTACAACGGTGAAGGAAGTTTTACGTATTTTCCTAATTAAATTAGCATATAGATAGCCGCTTTTTTATGAAAGGGGGATTTACGTTTGAAGAAAAACTCAGTTTCTCATAAAAAGTCTACTTTGATTACGAATTTGCATGTATGATTGGTTTATATAGCTGGTTAAGTAATGAAATTTACATGATTACGTTATTCATTTACCTCGGAATGTTTGAGATGCATTTACGTGATACTTTTATTAGATGAGATTTCTGTTCTCTCACTGCTTTATTTTATCTTTCTAACGTTGTACGATACTGAAGCTACAAATTAACGCGATTTCTCAATTAGATTTAAAATAATAACCTTAAAGTTTACAAGAATGTAGAAATTTCAAGGTAAAGTCGATATACACAGTAAGCTAGAGTACTAGGAACCTGTAACAGAATGAGCAACGTCCATGTATATAATTTCTGAACTGGAAATAAAATAAATTGCCGCAAATATGTTTGGGAACATCACTGAGAAATTAAGTAATTGAGTCAGTGAAAGCAGGCACAACCCAGTTTGCTGCGGGACTTCTCACTTTAGAATGTGAGAAATTTCCTAAAAGTTGAGAAGAAAACCGTGCAGAAAGGTTATATCCATGAAATCATTCCAAGTATAGAGTTCAGTATGAAATTTCGTACTGCCCTCAAAATGAAGAATTTTCTTAATTCTTTGCTACTGTCTCTCTCTCTCTCTCTCTCTCTCTCTCACACACATACTCACGCGCACAATCTAATATGATTTGTGAATGTGAAAATTAAAACAATTAAAGAAGTTCACAGAGTTTCTGAGAAGTAAGATATTTATTTTTTGCAT
Source organism: Macrothele yani (assembly GCA_039090855.1). NCBI lineage: Eukaryota > Metazoa > Arthropoda > Arachnida > Araneae > Macrothelidae > Macrothele > Macrothele yani. The sequence continues at coordinate 122,786,783 of CM076989.1, forward strand.
AATGGAGAAATAGGAAATATATATAGTATTTATATATGAAATGACACAGGTGGATAGAGCACGGTGAAATTTTGCCGATATCATAGCTTATTTCTGGATGCGAATTTACGAAGTTGTGATGCAATTTGAAATTTGTGCAGCATGCTTTGCGAAGTAGCTTCTGTTTCTTTATTTTTTTTTCTCATGCCCGGTTTTATTGAAAGCCGACCATGATTGTTTAATAAAGAATTGGTAAGGTTTTGTGAATTTTTTTCCTATTTCACATTTGTACACAACTTTTGAACTCTTTTATAACATTTACTCATTCAGTAATTTAAACCACCTATTTATTTAGATAAAACTATCATATGTATTTAAAAATAAAAGGTTTCAGGTTAAAAAAAGAAAAAGAAAAGTAGAACAGAAACCGAAATCCACTTCTCATCTACTACAAAATCTAAGTTCTTATGAATCCAATAAAAATTTTACATACAATTTGTTGTAATTATTTTCGATTATTCATCCACACAGCTCTTTCACATCAGCTTTGTGTGTGTGTGGGGGGGGGGGGGTGACTAGAAAGGACAACCCGAAACAGGTTTTGTACAATTAATTTAAACTCACTACTTTAGCGAACGCTAAAAAGAGTCCCACAGTGAAGTAATTCCTTAAAAAACGGAAAAAATTAAAATAAAATAAAAAATAATTTAGGAAGATAGTGAATTATTGAAGACAAAGTTGCCACAGGAAAATTAAAGATTCGCAAAATGAATGTTTGATTCTGGATCCTCTTTTAAATTTTTAGTTTTGAATTTTTTTAATATTTGTATTATCTTATTCCATTATTTTATTGAGAACATTGCTACCTTTTCTATAAACTATTGGTTTTAATGATATCCATTTCTTAACCGCGTTCAAATTTTTCAAGTGTTCTATTATTCAGTTTGCTGTCTACCTTCCTTGAAAAAGCCATCTGGTTGATGTGCGAAAGCCTAGAATCTGATTTCTATTCTACGCCAAGAAATTCGGATTACTAGGACAGTTATACTATTTTAAGCATAGTTGGTGTGCAGTTCCTTATCGTTAATCACAAAATACGCCGTCTCGGTGTCGCAGTGGTCTATGTATTGGCTTTCTGCCGTTAGCTCGAATAAGCATGGGTGGTGTATTTTTCTTAAGGCGCTGAGCAGCCTAGGTGGCGCAGTGGTCTAAGCGTTCCCTTATGACCATTCGTCCAAGAAGAGTTCGGGTTCGAATCCCGGTAAGGCATGGACGTTATATTTGTCTTACGGCACTGGCGCTCTCTCTTCACTAGAACCAGTGGCCCTAAATTAGGGACGGTTACTACTTATAGCCCATTGAGTTGCTCACGGTGGTCGTTAAACCTTCAATAAAAAAAAATAAGGAGCTGGCTCCCAAAAATTAGGGACGGACGATTGCTTATAACACTGACAGTGGCTCTCTCTGGTCGTAAAACCACGAAACAAAGAATAAATAAATAAATAAAACGAAGTACCTTAATGATTTAAAAAATTCATCCCACGCTGTTGATGCCTCGTGGCTATGATACCAAAGAGCAAGAAGCACGTCCACAGGGAAGTCTACGATACGTGAACTGGCTTACAGGTGAAATAGTAACGCTTAGAATTCTTAAACATCTATTTTTATGGTTTGAAATGACAAACATTTTCTTTGTGCCGTTCTCAATTTTTTGCGTGACAGGAGGCATCCACGCTTACAAACTTCAGGTCCCTCAAATAAACAACGCCGGCAGGCTTTTCTTTGCTTCATTGTTAATTTGACACATACGTCACATCCTCCTCTCCCTTGAGAAGGGGGAGGGAGACACGATTAGGGATCAACAGCCAGCAATAATCGGTGACCATTTCATTGCAGAAGTGTATTATTATTATTTATGTATGTTGTGCAGAAGAGGTTCAAACAGGTGTTAATAAACAAAAGCAACAATACAGATGAACGAGCAACATAACACCGCGATGTGACACAACGATTGTGGTATATACAATGCTGTAATGAAGCGCTTGGGAGGAAGAGGCATGTCAAGTGACATAGCAAAGAACGGATGAAAGGAGTCCAGAAGTAGAATTGCAATGCCACGAGGAGTTGGCAGGAGAGCACAGGTGAAGAGTTAGATTCATAATCGGGGCTTTCATCAGCAAAGTTAGTTGTGCGGGCATGAGAAGCAGCATCGTGAATTCGACGACATCGTTGTCCAAAGTTATCCAACAAGGGGCGAAGCGAGACATCATGCTTGCTGAGGAACATCCCAATACCGACGAGCCATCCATTCAGAGGCGATGAGAGACGTCATGCTTGTTGAAGAACATCCCTATAACGACGAACTATCCATTCAAGGGCGATGAGAGACGTCATGCTTGCTGAAGAACATCCCTATAACGACGAACTATCCAATCAGGAGCGAAGAGAGACGTCATGCTTGATGAACAACATCCCAATAACAACAAACTATCCAACCAGGGGTGAAGCGAGACGTCATGCTTGATGAAGAATATCCCAATAACGACGAACTATCCAACCAGGGACGAAAAGAGACGTCATACTTGCTGAAGAGCATCTCAATACCGACGAACTATCCAATCATGGGCGAAGAGAGACGTCATGCTTGCTGAAGAGAATCCCAATAAGGACGAACTATCCAACCAGGTGCGAAGAGAGACGTCACATGTTTTCTGGAGTACACCGCAATAACGACGGACTATCCAACCAGGGGCAAAGAGCGTCATGCTTGCTGAAGAGCATACCAATAACAACGAACTGTCCAACCAGAGGCTAAGAGAGACTTCATGCTTGCTAAAGAGCGTACCAGTAACGACAAACTACAGAAAGACGTCATGCTTACTGAAGAGCATACTAATAACGACGAACTATAGAAAGACGTCATGCTTGCTGAAGAGCATACCAATATCGACGAACTACAGAAAGATGTCATGCTTACTGAAGAGCATACCAATAACGATGAACTACAGAGAGACGTCGTGCTTGCTAAAGAGCATCCAATAACGACGAACTATCCAACCAGGTGCGAAGAGAGACGTCATGCTTATAATGACGAACTGTCCAACCAGAGGTGAAGAGAGACATCATGCTTATAACGACGAACTGTCCAACCAGAGGTGAAGAGAGACGTCATGCTTGCTGAAGAGCATCCCAATAACGGCGAAATATCCAACCAGGGGCTAAGAGAGACATCGTGCTTGTTGAAGAGCATCCGATAACGACGAACGTGATCTCTCAAGTGAGGCAGATGCTGCACAGGGCATGTTTCGAATAAATTCTGCGCCGCATGACAATAAGGCCCTGGGGTGTAGAAAATGCAGAGATGATGAAGATGCAGAGGGGAAATGTGAACACCAGCGCCCTCCAAGAAAGCCTAGAATTGCTCAGCAGAGAGAGAGAGGAGGGCTCCAAGGGCAGTCCGAGACAGCAGTGATAAAATCAGCAAGTGAGGCAAGCTTAGAGAGCTACGTGCGAGTACGTAACTGGCAAATAGGCTTCGATGGTGAGGCCACTCGGGTCTTCTTAACTATCGATGAGGTAAGGCTGTAGGACTTCCTGCACACACTGCATCAACCTCAGCAAATAGACCCGGATCATGGAACGAAGCATCGGTCGTATCGGAATCAGAGCAGAGAGACGGGGGTGCGTACGTAAGCGAAGGCCGCAGAAGTAGAGACGAAGACACCGGAGTGGATGGCGCAGGAGAAGGAGCAGACTCAGCAGAAGAACGAGACGACGGAGCATCCTGGGCAGGAACAGCAGGAGGTGCAAAAACTGTAGTAGACTGAGGGTCTCCGAAGTAAAAAAAGAAAAGGAGCACTCGGAACAGTGTGCGGACAAGCAGTGCGGAGATTACCAGGGGCTTTGTTGTGCTGAAGTACCATCACACATTTTCTTTTCAATACTCACGGCCAGAAAATCCTTTTTCGCTCGGAGGCCAACATAACATTTCTTTGCGGTCAGTGGGGTTCGAACTGACATCTTCTTACTCCAGAGTGGCAGTTTTCTTAATTAAAGTACGCCGGCAGGCTTACCGCGGCTTCAATGTCCTTTTCACTCATACGTCGCACACTCCAGAATATATCCGTGACAACAGGCCCTAAGCTCTGGTGCAAATTAAGTTTCCGGGAATGGGGGGGGAGGGAATAACTGAACAAAATCGCTGCTTTTCGATAGCTTTGATCACATGTTCAACGCACGCAACGTGTCCGGAAAAGTGGAGCGCTTCCATCGGCTTAGGAATGAGATCCATATTTCCTCAGAAGAGAGCAGAAGTGTTTGCTTATGTTGACCCCCGACCTTCAGAGAAAACTCAGTTGGCTTATAGGAAATGAGGAAACTTCTTTCGTTCTCAACCTGAACACTTCGTTCAAACAAACAAAACAAAACAGAACACATCTATCTCAGTAAAACTAAACTTGCCGCCATGATGGCTGTGTACTCTGAGACACTCGACCACTCTCCTGTGATGGATCAGGGTTGGAATACCAGATGAATAATGGGTGATGTGGTTTGATGATGACTCTGTCTCTTTTGTCCAACCAGTCTCCTTAACTTAATAATCAGAGACTATTTATAACCGTAGGAGTCGCCTATGGTGATCGTCAAATGCAAGAAAAAAACAAAACAAGCTAGTAAAATCTTGCAATGTATTGATTATGGTACGCTTTCCAACATGCCAGAAATCATTACTCAAGTTATCACTCAAGTTATGAGGATAATGGCTATGAAATAAACCTCGGTCCCGTGCTCTGACCTTTGAACCCATTTCGATGAAATTCAACAGAACCGGTTCAGTATACCTCCGAAACAACATGATAACGTTTGGTCGCAATCGAAGCATTTTTACGTAAGTTATGATGCATAAGGGCTATGGAATAGATCCCGCTCCTGTGTCCTAACCTTCGACCCCATTTCGCCCATTTTCAATATCATTCGTCCCCAGGCTGGCCCCTATAACATACTAACATTTCATCCAAATCGAAACATTTTTACGTAAGTTATGACGCATAATGACGATGGAAGTGAGTACGCTCCTATGTTCTCACATTTAACCCCATTTCGCCCATTTTTAATAGGGTTTGTCCCAAGGTGGTCCCCTACCACATACTAAAATTTCATCGAAATTGAACCTTTTTTACGTTAGTTATGACGCATAAGAGCGGTGGAATGGATCCCGCTTCCATGTCCTGACCTTTGACTCCATTTCGTTCACCTTCAATAGGGTTCCTTCCCAGGTGTTCCCCTACCACATACTAAAATGTCAAAGAAATCGAACGATTTTTACGCGTTGTCGTGCGGAAGGACATAGCACACAACGCGTGACGTAATGAGGCAGATGGGAATTGCGACCATCTGCTCGCAAGAGTGGGACGTCATAAAACTTTAATGGGATCCACACACAACGCGTGACGTAATGACACAGACGGCGTGACCGCGCGCCAACATCTAATGGAACGACGCCATGACACTAAAAACGTGGTGATTCGCGGTGGTTATTTAACCCACTAAACTAATTTTCCTAAAGTCGAGATCAAGCTAAATCGATTTCTAGTACCAGAAAACCGTAGGTTAACGACTTTCATCAAAATCCGTAGAGCCGTTTTCAAAATAAAATTTACATACATAGAAGAATTGCTCCTTTAATAGTATGGGATAAGGTCGATGCAATGGATCCCGCTCCTATGTCCTGACATTTGACCACACTTCACCCATTTTGGACAGGGTTCGTCCCCAGGTGGTCCCCTGCTACATACTAAAATTTCATCGAAATCGAACCAGATTTACGCAAGTTATGAATCATAATGATCCCGCTCCTATGTCGTGACCTTTGACCCCACTTCACCCATTTTCAATAAGGTTCGTCCCCAGGTGGTCCCCTACCACATACTAAAATTTCATCGAAATAGAACCATTTTTACGCGAGTTATCGTGCGGACAGACAGATGGACGGACAGACGGACAAAGCTGGAGCATATACGGTTCTCCAACCTACGGTTGGAAAGCGTAAAAAACAAGAAACATGACACCGAATTTTCGGGTGTAATGAGCACGAGTTTTGAATCCCTTCTGACGCCATTTAAATTTATCAAAGCTATTCAAAGTCAATGGAACCGGTTTGGAAAACTGTAGTATCTGACAGAAGAAAGTAGTTTTTCAATAGGGTTTTTAATCGTGATTCAAAAAAAATATTGCTGTAAACGGAATTGTGAACATGCGCCCTCCGGTTGCAGACTTGTGGGTTAAGAAAATTTTTAAATTATATTAGAAACATTTTGCAGCGGAAACGCTCTCCAACATTTTTTTTTTTTCAAATCGGACTCTTAGAACCTGAGATATCTACAAATATTTTAGATATGCATCTACGCGCCCTGGCGGAGAAAGCATGGAATATTTTAAGAAGTAAATATTCCAAAGCGTTTTATCGACGTGAGTAATATCGGTCCACAAGCGAATTTTTTTCAATCGAGACTTTAGAAGCTCATATTTTATGCCAAATACATCAGAAATAGAAATTAACGCTTACGCTCCCTGGTGGGCAAACCATTCTTTAACAAAAATCAGAAATTATACGCTAAAGATTTCCCACCAGGAGCTGTGTCCTCCGAAGAAAACACTCTTCAGATTGGAGTTTTGGAAGTAGAGATATAGAGGAAAACGAATTTAATTTTACGCCTCCTAGTGGAAAGTCTATGCGTAACTTGAAAAAGTGACTAAAATAAAATACTCTTTGGCATAAATGGAATCGAAAGATAAAATAAATTTTTCAATCGGAATGTTATATATATGTCTGAAGCAGCAAAAACTCTCGAACGCCGAACTGTGGCATCGTCAAATTTGCATAGCTTATTAATACTGGAATTTCTAGGTCAACGCCTCTACTTTAAGATCTCTACGTTGTTCTGTTCGCGAGTTATGAATTAATTAATAAGCTTATCAATCAATTCAACGTCGTTTGACACGGCATCGTTATCCCTGGTCCAAATCTGAAAGCACGTGACTGCATTCATCGCCGCGGCACATCAACAGGTGTTTCTATTCTTTGAGAACTGTGCATAAAAAAATGCATAAACGAACTTTGCGAAATCTTAACGAAATGGGCTGAAATTTTTATCAACACCATGAATTGGCAATAAGAGGAGTCCCTCAAAATTTCACCAGAATCCGGTCAGAACTTTTTAAAATAGTCATGGAATGTTTAATTCATTGGTAAACATAAATATATACGCAGAAACGGTTAATAAAATTTTGACGGATAATTTAAAAAGTTATTAACCGATTCAGGCGAAGTTTGGAGGTCATGTTACTATTAACGATTTATGGTGTTTATTAAAATTTCAGCCAGTTTCATAAAACATTCGCAAAGGTACGTTTTTAACTTTTTTATCCCAGAGATTCGTCCTTCAAAGACGTCTGAAACACCTGTTCCAAATCTGAAAGCACGTGACTGTATTTATAGCCGCGGCACGTCTCCAGGTGTTTCTATTCTTTGAGAACTGTGCATATAAAAATGTAAAACCGAACTTTGCGAAATCTTAGCGAAACTGGCTGAAATTTTTATCAACACCATGAATTGGTAATAAGAGGAGTCCCTCAAAATTTAACCGGAATCCGGTCAAAACTTTTTAAAATAGGCATGGGATTTTTAATCCATCGGTAAACAGAAATGTATACGCAGAAACAAAGATACGGTTTTAACTTTTTTTATCCCAGAGATTCGCCCCTCAAAGACGTCTGAAACTGAAAGCACGTGATGCATTTGATCGTCGATAACAAATTGTTAACGAATTTTGTTCAGTCAGTGTTCTAATGCTATGTCTCCTGGTCGCGTATTAAATAATTCGTAACGCTTTTGGTCCGTTTGATTCTACAGATTCCATACATTCTGTACATTTTGTTGCTTTAATTGTCTACAAATATTTGTAACAGCAATGTACGGCCAAGTGCTGAAATAATCACACTATGAATAAATAGTTTGTAATGACCGAATTTGTGAAATCTGCTTTTTTACGCTTTCCAACCGTAGGTTAGCGTATACGCTCCAGCTTTGTCCGTCCGTCCGCACGATAACTCACGTGAAAATGGTTCGATTTCGACGAAATTTTAGTATGTGGTAGGGGGACAACCTGGGGATGAACCCTTTTGAAAATGGGCGAAGCAGGGTCGAAGGTCAGGACATAAAAGAGGGATCCATTCCATTGCCTTTGTGCGTCATAACATGCGTAAATATGGTTCGATTTCGATGAAATTTTAGTATGTGGTAGGGAACCACCTCGGCACGAATCCTATCGAAAATGGGCGAAATGGGGTCAAAGGTCAGGCAGGGCATAAGAGCGAGATTTATTCTATTGCCCCTTATGCGGCATAACTTGCGTAAAAATGGTTCGAATTCGATAAAATTTTACTATGTGGTAAGTAACCAGCTGGGAACGAACACTGTTGAAAATGGGCGAAATGGGTTCAAAGGTCAAGACATAAAAGCGCCATCCATTTCATTTCCTTTATGCGTCATAACATGCGTAAATATGGTTCGATTTCGATGAAATTTTAGATGTGGTAGGGAACCACCTGGGTACAAACCCTATTGAAAATGGGCGAAATGGGGTTAAAGATCAGGACACTGGAGTAGGATCCATTCCATTGCCTTTGTGCATCATAACTTACCTAAAAATGCTTCGATTGGGAAAAAACGTAATCATGTTGTTCTGGAGGTATAGTGAACCGGTTCTGTTGAATATAATCGAAATGGGGTCAAAGGTCAGGACACAGGAGCGGGATTTGTTCCAAAGCCATTATCCACATAAGTAGAATAATAATTTCTGGTATGTTGGAAAGCGTATCATAATCAATGCATTGCATGATTTTACTAACTTGTTTCTTTCTTGCAAGCGTCAATTTTTTCCCCGATTTTTTGAGTGACATATAAGGGAATATGAAATTAATAAGCCTAAATTCCGGACAAAGCCGGGTAGTAAAGCTAGTAAAATATATTTCGAATTCGACATCATCTGCATGTATATGGAATAAAATATATTTTCAATTCGATATCATATGCATTTATTCGATATCATATGCATTTAGCGGCGAAATTGTACGTGATTAAAAAAAACCGAAATAAAGGATCATCATTCGCATATTTCAAGCTTCCCAATGGAAAAGGAATTTTTCAAATCGGACTAATAGTCGCAGTAATAAGGTGTTCACGGACGGACGGACAAGCCGATAACATAAGCAGGATCTTGTTTTACAAAGACGTGCTAAAAAAGCTATTCTGAGAGAGGCAAACAGCTCCAAGGAGTTACTGATGTCTCATTAAAATGATATTATTGAAGGCTATGTCACCTCCTCGGTAGCCGAGTGGTCTGATATCGAGGGTTCTGACTAGTGATCCTAATTTCATCTAGGTTAGAACCACAATTGGGGTATGAGTGGGTCACCTAACGAACTGCCCTGGTTCTTGGCATGAACCCCTGACCCCAAATTTGGGACAAGCGAGAGCTTGTAGCCTATAGTATTTTCGTTTACCCGGACACGGAAAAAGAGCGTCGTTAAACCCGAGAACTGAAAAAAAAAATGCAGTGCCTCATTAAAAGACAAAGAAATGCATTCCTTACATCAGGAGAGGTAGCTTTAATTTTCCAGATAGCACTGCTATTCAGTGCTATCTGGAATCTCCAGTAATACGTCAAGTTTTGCGGAAGTAATTGCAAAAAGTATTCCGATATTCTCAAAACATTTTCAGATGAAACAATAGTAAAAACACAAAGTATAGTTATTGCGAAAATTGTTCTTTCAGTTTTCAGACAATGGGTGAGCTGAATGAAAAACTTATGCATGATACTTCAGGGAATGGTAGTCAAAGTGCTTAGCAAAATGAACAAAAAAGGAGAAAAAGATCGAGATTTTAAAATCCAGGAGCTTCTTGTATCCTTTTGTTTCTGGCAAAGAACAAAACATCTCACTGTTCATCTAAAAGAACTAATCTAAAGATCATGAATAAAAAAAATCGATATTTCTTTCGAGATTACATTAGCGTGGAGAAAAATGACGCAAGAGGTAATGTCTCCTCTGATGTGGAAGAACAGAATAAATATGCATTTTGAGGTATAATGGGCGGGAGGGGGGACGGCTGGAAAGTCAGGCTGATATTTTCGCTTTGTTTGCTTTGACTGTCCAGCTAGTCCACTGATATGAAAGGTCTGAATAAGGAACTGATGATATCTTAGGCACCCTGCAAAAAATTAGCATTCCGTGGTTATAAATACATGCCAGAGAACGTAGAAAATATAAAAATCTCATTAGAATGGAATGTGAGAATTTGGAGCCAGAGGTTGTGTCGAAGGTCGTGCAAAACGTTTTAGACTTCCAGTAAAAAATAGTAACTAATGATATACACTGAGTGGCAAAATTAATATGACAACCAGACCAGTTTATACAAAAGTAGCTATCCCGAAGATGCTGCTGACAAGAGACGGATGAATCGGTATAAAAATTGAAAGCTGAAGGCGTGCAGAGACCAATGCAGTACATCGCGCAAGAAATAATGTGTGAAGGACGCGATCTTAAGGACTTTGAAAGTGGAATAATCGTGGGCGTTCAAAGCATTGGTGCGAGCAGTAACGAAAAGGGCTGCACTTGTTAAATGCTCGATTGCAGCAATTGTTAAAGATTACAGAGAGTGGACCACCAGTCAAAAAAACGGGTCTAACCGCAAGGTGGAAGTTGTCTACTGCTATTGGATGCTCGAGGTGAGAGGAGGGTAAGCAGACTTGTTCAGTCTATCAAACGTTCAACACTTCGTCAGATTATAGATAATCTGATTCATTATAGATAATAGATAATCTGATGTAGATATCATTATAGATAATAGATAATCTGATGTAGATATCATTATAGATAATAGATAATCTGATGTAGATATCATTATAGATAATAGATAATCTGATGTAGATATCATTATAGATAATCTGCTATAGATAATATCTATATAATCTGATAGATCATTGTAGATATAGATAATCTGATATAAATAATCTGATTCATTATACGTAATAGATAATCGGATATAGATAATCTGATATAAATAATCTGATTCATTATAGGTAATAGATAATTGGATATAGATAATATCTATATAATCTGATAGATCATTATAGATATAGATAATCTGATATAGATAATATCTATATAATCTTATAGATCATTATAGATATAAATAATCTGATTCATTATAGATAAATGATTATCTGATATAGATATCACGCTTTTTTGATAATCCGATATAGATAATAGATAATCTGATATATCTAATAGATAATCTGATATATATAATAGATAATCTGATATGAATAATCTGATATATCTAATAGATAATCTGATATAGATATCATTACAGATAATCTGATTCATTTGGATGCTCGAGGTGAGAGGAGAGTAAGCAGACTTGTTCAGTCCAACAGACTGGTAAAACTTTGTCAGATTACAGATAATCTGATGCAGGGAACAAGTCTGACGACCTGTCAACGTACGGTTCACCGCACATTACATCGTATGGCTTACAGAAGCAGATGGTCTGCCTATAAGGCATTGCTATCTCAGTAAACAAGAAGAAACCCCTCTAGCGAGCTCAGGAACACAAGATTGGACACTAAAAGAGTGCAAAAGATGGGTCATGCTTTCATACTGCATTAAAGAAGCACCACGAAATTATGGATCTATCTAGCATCGTCACTACTCTTCAAGCTAGTGGAGGTACTTTATGATCTGGGTCATGTTTTTGTGGGAGTGTTTGGACTCTCTGACGTGCCTGCCCCGCAGAACGCGCACGACATAAAGGCAGATAGCAGCGAGAACGAACATCTGTGTAGCTCAGTTGGTAGAGCGACTTTTTCCAGAATAAGTGGACTCAGGTTTGATCCCCGGCATGGAAAAAATGGCGGAGACATTTACTTCGTTATAAGTTTTTTTGTTATCTGGCAAAGTTTTGAGCAAAACCCTTTTACCAGCGGCTTACAATTCAACTGACCGGAATGCCTTTCCCTGGCCAACTGACATGGATGCATTAGCTAGTGCAATGAGCTTGGTTAAGGTTTGCTGTGATTGTCTGGCGCTGATGTGTTCTTTTGAGGAAGAACTCAATATCTGCCTCTTTCTCGGCGTGGGAAAAACACGTATCCTCATTCTCGCGTTTACTATCTGCTCGCCCGAGGCAACTTCGTAAGAAGCGTTTGAGAATGAAGAGGACAATGAGACGAAGTAAGTAGGAAACGAACAGCATTTAAGAAAAATGTTGTTTAGACTTTTGGGAGGCCGAATTTTATTGATTTATTATTATTTTTTGTAGGTAATTGATTTTCGATTGATGAAATTTAATTAGGGATTTCGGGAATTTTAATCTAAAATGCGCACTGCGGGGAAGATATTTCAGCTGCGCGGAGGAAGGGAACATTGTTGATAAGTCTCAAATTCTTGTCCCCGTAACGTCTTTTTTGAAAAGAGGAACAACCAGAAGTCACGTGGTGGCATGTCTGGACTATATGCAGGTTGGGGATTCAACTTAATATTCATTTTCTCCAAGTAAGAAACGGCAGAGTTAGCCTTGTGTGGCCTTGCATTATCGTGGTATAACATCCAATTCATTTTCAGGTGTGGTCATTTTGTTGTCTCATGCATCTGTGGCACTCTCTGAAGTAGTCAGCATTAATCGCTGTTTTTGGACAAACAATTTGTTGATAGATGACAATAAAAGAATGCAACTAACATGACCTCAGAAAATAGCAAACTATACTTTTCCGCTGATTTTGACTGACGAACTTTATTCGTTTTAGGCGACGACGGCGATTTCCAAACACAGCTTCCTGCTTTGGTGTGTCGATCAAAATAGCGTAGCCAAATTTCGTCGCCTGTAATAATCTGTTGCATGACTTCTGGATCTTCGTTTACCATTTGCTTTAATTGTTAACAAACCTCAACTCGACTATCTATTTGTTCTTGTCAAGAAAAAGGAACCCAAGGTGAACTAACTCTTCTTCGATTAAAATTCAGTGATAATTTTAAAATGTGAACCATATCTTCGATATCTCTAATTGACAAGTGTCTATCTTCCTGTATAATAACACTTATTGTATTGATGGTTTTTCTCTATGACACTCACTGTTAAAAATTGGTACTTAGAAATAAGCAAAATGTACTCGTTTTTGAGTAGATTCTAGGAAAATAATAGCTCCGAGTATTTGTGCCTTTTTTTGAAAAAGACACGTACTCATTTTTGAGTACATACAGGGAACAATTGTGAGTATATCTGGTAGCTCTAATTTGAAATATGTATACTCACTTTTGAGCACATATATATTTATGGATAAAGTTAGAGCACACACATATCATCATCATCATCATTGTCAACCATTATCAATCCACTGCTGGACGAAGGTCTCCCCAAGTTTCCTCCACAACGGTCTGTCTTGTGCCAGTCTCCTCCATGTCACTCCCGCATACTTTCGAATTTCATCCACCCATCTTCCATGTGGTCTTCTTCTGGGTCTTTTCCTGTCCCTTGGAATTTCGGCTGTCCATCGATGGTCTGTTCTTTTGGCAGTATGTCCAGCACACACACATCATCATCATCATCATCATTGTCAACCATTATCAATCCACTGCTGGACGAAGGTCTCCCCAAATTTCCTCCACAACGGTCTGTCTTGTGCCAGTCTCCTCCATGTCACTCCCGCATATTTACGAATTTCATCCACCCATCTCCCATTTGGTCTTTTTCTGGGTCTTTTCCTGTCCCTTGGAATCCAATCTAAAATTTCGGCTGTCCATCTATGGTCTGTCCTTCTGGCAGTATGTCCAGCCCATTGCCATTTCAGGGATTTAACTCTGATCATGATGTCTTCCACTCTCGTCATTTTTCGGATCCACGAGTTCCTCTTCTTATCTCTCCTGGTTATACCAAGCATGCACCTCTCCATGCTGCTTTGAGTTGTCTGCAGCCTTTGTATGTCTCTTTTAGTTAAGGTCCACGTCTCTGCACCATACGTAAGCACTGGAAGGATGCATTGATCAAACACTTTCTTTTAAGACATAATGGCATATTGCTCTTGAAAATAATGCTGTTTCTTCCAAAAGCTCTCCAGGCAAGTTTTGTACGCCGATGAATTTCTTCATCAATGTGACCCTCACTTGATATCTGCTGTCCAAGATAAACATATGAATCTGTTATCTCCAGTTTTTCTCCATCAATCGATAAATCTTCATTTCTTGTAAAAGCATTGAACATCACTTTTGTCTTCTGAAAGTTCATTTTTAATCCCACTTCTTTACTCTTGTCAGCAAGTTCCTGGATCATACTCTGCAGCTCTGATGGGGTAGTTGCAAAAATGACTACGTCATCAGCAAAACGAAGGTGGGTTAGATAATCTCCATTAATCTTTATCCCTTTGTTTTCCCAGTTCAGTGATTGAAAGACATTTTCCAATGTGGCATTAAAGAGCTTCGGAGATATGGTGTCACCTTGTCTCACTCCCTTTCCAATTTTTATGTGTGTGTTGTATTTTCTAACAGCCGAATCTTTGCACTTGCATTTTCATAGATGTTATTAATAATATTAATGTATGCATCCTCAATACCGCAGGATTTCAGAGCCGTGGTAACTGCTGATGGTTTCACCGAATCAAAGGCTTTTTCATAATCGATAAAAGCCATGCACAATGGAAGTTCATATTCCCTCGCTCTTTCAATTAGTTCTCTCAGTACGTGGATATGATCTATTGTGCTGTAGCCACTCCTGAATCCAGCTTGTTCTCTCGGTTGAGCCATGTCCAGTGTTACCTTCAAGCGGTGTGAAAGAACTTTAGTGAAGATTTTATAAACCACTGATAGGAGGCTGATAGGTCTGTAGTTCCTGAGATCCTCAATGTCACCTTTTTTATGTAGCAGGATCATTGTAGCGTTGTTCCAATCCTCAGGAATCTTCCCTTCATTAAGGCATCGAGTGAAAATTTGGGCGAGTACTGTTTCAATTTCTCCACTTGCTTCTTGTATGATGTCTATAGTAATTCCATCTTCTCCTGGAGCTTTCCCCCGCTTCATGTTCTTGATTGCATGAGCAACTTCTGCTGGGAGGACTGGAAGAACTCTGGTACCTTTCATGATGTCTGGAGTACATGTATCATCCCTTTCATATAATTTGGAGTAGAAATCTTTCACTCTTGTCAAAATTTCGCCTCTATTTCTTGTTATAGAACCATCTTCTTTTCTCAGAGCCATAATCTGTTTTCTTCCCTTACTGGGATGTCCCTTTGCTATCTTAAGGCTTTGGTTGTTTTCAATTGCTTTCCTCACTAGCTCACAGTTGAATTTCCTTACGTCTTCAGTGATACTTTTTCGTGTTGTCTTGCATAGCTCTATATATTCCACTTTGGAAGTCACATCTTCTTTAGTTGTCCTCATCTCTCTTCTTTTTTGCATCAACATTTTGGTTTTTCCTGATAATTTGTTCACATGCAACTTGTTCTTAGACCCAGCTAATTTTGTTGCTGTTTCCATTAGAGCTTTGGTTACTTTTCTGTTAACTTCCGAAATATCCACTTCTTCCGATGTTAGGCCTTCTAAAGCAGAGAATCTGTTCTTCAGTTCCAACTTGAAAGTATTATGGTGTTTTTTAAGGTTGGTTATGTCAATACATTTTGTTTGTCTTATGAGCTTGCCACGTTCCAGTTTAGTGTTGAGGTGCATCTTACATCTCACCAATCTATGGTCACTACCTGTGTTGAACTTGTTCAGCACACTGCAGTCTTCGATGACGAATTTTTTGTTACACATAATAAAATCAATTTCACTTGTCGTCCCAATTGGATGTCTCCATGTCCATTTCCTGTGTGGCTTTTTCATGAAAAAGGAGTTCAAGATGAAAAATCCTTCTGCCTCTGCAAACTCAACGAGAGTATTTCCACGCTGGTTTCTGTTGCCGTGACCGAATTTACCTACTGAAGTTTCATTCTGTTGCCGTTGCCCTATTTTTGCATTGAAATCTCCCATAATTATCTTCAAGTGCTGCTTACCTTTATTATTTAGATGACGAATTTCCTCATAAAATTCTTCAATTTCTTCTTCAGGATGACTTGTGGTGGGTGCATAAGTTTGAATAATCTGAGCCTGGTATCTTCTCGATAGTTGGATAACGAGTCGTGCAGCTCTGTCAGAGGAACTTTCAACTTCTACCACTTTATCCTTCAGTTTCTTGTTTATTATAAATCCAACACCACTAGTTCTGCCAGTATCTGTCCCACGATAATAGAAGAGATGTCCACTTTTCAGTTCAATGAGATCTTCTCCTTTTCTCCTTACCTCACTTAGCCCGACGATGTCCCACTTGATCCTTTGTAGTTCCTCTTCCAATTCAAGAAGCCTTGAATCAGAAGATAGGGAGCGTCCGTTATAGGTAGCCAAGGTCAGCATCAAATGGCAGCCTAGTCCGGTCCTCCGGGGATTCTTAGCACCCTCTGCCTTCATGTCGCACTGGCCGCTGCCTTGGCCAGGTACATTCCAGCTGCCGGAGACTGAGGGCCAAGATTTAAGTTGTAGAGTCATTTTGGAGGTGTTTGGCCATAACTCACCACGCTGGCCAAGCGGGTTGGTGAGTGTGGGATAGCATTTCCTCTGATCCCGATGGTATAGTTATACCGCTATTTGCGGTCGTCAGAGCCCCTTTAGTGGGAACAGGATGCACCACGAGAAGGCGGGGTTGACATTTGTCAAGGAGAGGCTGTGATGTTACGCATCACCTGACCTTACATCCCATCCAGCACACACATATATATACATATATATATGTGTGTGTGTGTACTCTAGCTTCACTCAGTTTCTGTGCCGTTTCATGCAAGGCGCAGTAACTGAAGGAAGTTAGAGCGAATCTGGCGGGAAAGTTTTTTATATTTTGTAAATCAGAGGCAGCACACTAGATGGCGCCACCGTACAAGCGCACGGTTATTTTTTTGCACACAGAAGACATAGATAAATTAGAGGGGCTTAGAAACCGTCATTTAACGTGCTCGTCCGATGCACTGCGGATATTCAGCGATTGTTAGAAATCCATACTACCAGGCTAGGTTTGAACCTGGGGTCCCTCAATCAGTAGTCGGAATCTCTAACCACTAAGTTATCCGCTGCTCGATTTCAAATTTGGAATGCGTGTACTCCATACATACATACTCATTTAATCATAGAATCAACTTGAAATATATTATTCGATGGCACATCTGGGATAATAGATATAGTCGTTGTCACATGCTGGGTAAAAATGGACCGCCTAATTTTATCACAAATATAAAAACGTGAACAAAGATAATTTAAAATGATCTTTGTTCACGTTTTTATATTTGCAATGTAATGCAGAATGTTAATTAAATAATCATTCGTAATTTAATGCCGAATGCATGATTAAATTACTTGTGATCAGTGACTTTGTGGTTTTAATTATTTATGTGTGTCACTTCACACATTTATAAAACAATTTCTCTTGAAATCTATAATATCAAAAATGAAGTAATACGAGATGATATTTATATTTATTAACGCAGTTGTTTGTAAGTACGTATATGTACTTACATTTGAGTATGTCATGTATTCGTTTACGATAAGATTGTACATTTAAAAAATGAGTAATTCCAAGTTCTCATTTTTAAGAAGATTTTTTTAACAGTGTTTGCTAAAGGTCTTCTTCCATGCTCGATAAAAGCCGCCGACTCGCGACCATGCATAAATTCTTTGTGTTATATGTTAATTGTTGATTTTCCTAGATATTCATTTTTATAAGCCTCTTGCATAAGACGAAAAGTCTCTCTGACAGACTTCTTAAGTCGACAGCAAAATTTAATGGCGCAGTTTTGTTTTTCTTTCACATCCATTTCTTCGAAAAAATCAGCGCGAAAGCACTTGTTAGGGGTTCATGAAACAACGCTTATAAACAGCTGTGACCTGTTGCTATGGTTACTACAACGACTACGGCTTTTTTTATAGATTCGTGCCAATGTCGAACGCAGTATTGCACATTTTTTATAAACACCTTCTCAGTTGCTTTGGGACAAGCCATGTACATATCCCTAATACGCCCTCAACGGTCTCGGAACGTTATTATTGATTAGCACCCGCACTTGCACCATTTATTCAAACTCCTTTGCCGAACAACGTCCTCTAGCCAGGTGATTGTAACGACGTTGGAAGGCAACAGTGTGTTTGCGTGCATGTGGTGTGGGAGTGGGTGTGCCTGTCCGCTACCAACAATCTTCGGACGTGATTTATTGATCAACCCTCGTACTTGTGCTGTTTCCGTCAAACTCCTGGGTCAAACACGGGCATCCAGTCAGGTGATAGTTATTACTTTGCGAGACATCGATATACACACTATATTGACAAAAGTCTCCAGACACTCCTTCAAACACAAATGAACGGATCCGCTGGGATGTTAAGATGCGCCGTACAGCTGGAAACGGTATAAAAACAAGACTGCAGCTGACCACTATCACATCGCACTGTCAAATTGAGTGAAAATGTCGCGGTGAGAGGGAACTGACTTTGAGAAAGGAAATATTGTTGGGTGTTATATTAGTGGGTTGTCCATAAGAGAAACCTAGAGGCGTTTAAATATACCCAAGTCAACCGTTTTGGATATACTGCATAAATGGGAGACGCATGGCGTGCCTGAAGCAGCTTTAAACATACCGGCAGACCAAAGAAAATCAGTGGTAGAGGACGCCGAAGCCTCAAGACAGCTAGTCGAGGGAGTACTGCACAAAGCCTCAATGTATAGGTGAGTAAAAATGCTGGAAACTCGGTATGCACACTTACCATTCTCTGAGAACTTCATTCAATGTGTTACCGTGGTCGTGCGGCTGCTCATATGCGTTTCATCTCCACTCCGAATGCTACTTGTCGTTCAGCATGGTGTAAAGAACATTTATCGTGGACCGTAGATCAATGGGAACGGATCCTATGGACTGATGAATCCAAATACAAGATTCATCAGTCTGATGGCAGTGTGTGGGTGTGGCGGCAGCCGGGGGAACGTACTCGTGTGTTGTTGTGTTTGCCAGGTCCGTGATTTTTGCCCTGTAAGTGCTCTTTTCTGTCTTCCAGGCGATATATATTGTGTGTGTATGTTGCGTGAATGTTCCATCTCTCATTTTGGCTACATACCGAGGCGGTAAGTGCTCTTTTATTTGCGTTCTATTCATTGTTCTGTCTTGGCCAGGTCGGCCTGGACAACATTCCCTTATCGCTATTGCAAATGGCGGCTTCCGGTAGGAGCAATGTTCCAGCCCAGATCACCCCAAGCGACTTTCACCGCAGACGCTGATAGACACAGCTCCTACTACAAGCTCCTCCTCTCCTCAGCTTGTCTGCACTGCCTTACCCGATGACCGCATCGTTTCGTCTACCACACCGAGCGGTGCATCGCAGTCTTCCCATCCTGCTTATATTGAAGCTATGGACGTCACACAACCTCAAGACGATCTGACGTCAACCCGGCGTGCACGCGGTCCTTCGTTCATCACAGTCGCTTCGGTTCCCCTCAGCCCTCTTCTACTGGCTTCCCGTATGTGACAAAGTATGGAGCCAACAAAATCACGGTGGGTCTTCCGTCAGCCTACCCTCAAGGCCAGCGCTTCATGCAAAAAGTGAGCCTCGGAGTTATATTCCAGAGCCTTCCCAACACCAAGCTCCCAGCCTACAACGCCGCCCTTCGTCGGGTCGTTCCTAAGGCTGGCATTACCCCCGTGGTGCGACAAAAGGGCCTGATTGTGGCCTACCTGTCTACGTCTGATTACACCCTTAAGGTTTTGACTTAAGGGATCTCCATCGTCACACGTCACTTAACTGCCGCACCTTATTCACACATGGCCGTCCCGATCAGCTTCTATCCTGTTCCGCCTAAAATCACAGATGATGTTGTACTGTCTATTGCTCAACACTACGGACATACAGTTGGCGGCGTCACTACTTACTCCTCGTTTTCGGATACGCCTGAACATAAATACCTGCTCGGCTTCCGCTGCAAAGTCAGAGTGGTTTTTCCCACGGAGGACGACATGTTGCGTGTTCCAAGAATTCTCACGGTGCGCTGTGACCCTCATATACGTAAGACTGAGCTCACATTTGGCATCATATGCCGACTGTGAGTTCAATATTATCTCTGCCCGCATCCTGTCTCTACTTCTACAGAACGACAGCCACCTCCAAAACCCACCCATACAGCACATTCTACTAGCACCGCTGAGCCACGGGAGCCTACTTCTGACAAAAGTCGACCTACAGCCATCGGCCCACAGACATCTTCGTCACAGTTTCCAACTACAGCCATGGGTCAACGGCCATCTTCGTCGACAGTTCCAACTACCAGCTCAACAACTGCACAGACGCCGTGCCAACAGTCGAGTACCCTCGGTACCGAGGACGCCTGCGCTTCATATGTCACTCGAGTGCGCTTGGCTTGCACCTACCTTCTTTCCTGCTGTCTGCACCTACCTTCTTTCTTCCTGTCTGCACCTACCTTCTTTCCTCCTGTCTGCATGTCTGGTCTGCAGCCCGGATATCAATCTCTTCC
Source organism: Macrothele yani (assembly GCA_039090855.1). NCBI lineage: Eukaryota > Metazoa > Arthropoda > Arachnida > Araneae > Macrothelidae > Macrothele > Macrothele yani. The sequence goes on from CM076989.1 coordinate 122,807,403, forward strand.
CTCAATGAACTTACTCAGCTCATCTCCACTGTTATCTGGACCCGACGCCACTGGGTGCAAGTTCCAACTTTTTGTCGTCCTACAGCTCAGGGCGGTACAGCGCTTGTCGATGTTCGCCTGTTCTACAAAGCCCACATAGTGGTGTTCCTACAACGTCTCATCTGTTCTCCCGGATCTCCAGCATCTCTTCCGAGGGATGTGATAATTTCACCGACCAACAGCAGCTTCGCCTTTACAACGTTCTTACTCATGGATAACTTTCCCTATCTTCGTTCAGGTCTTTCTTCCTTCTACACGGAGGCGCTCTCCTTACTCCGCTCTCTTCCTCTTCTCCGCGCCCCACCTGCTTCTAAATCTGAGCTTCTAGCTGAGCTCCTCTTCTTTTCCTCTGCTATCCATTCTCCTAACGCCACTTACTTCACTGACCTTTCCTGGCTTCCCGCCCGGATCGTATCTGTCTTCGACCTCCTTTCTCCCGACCTCTCCTGGAAGCCTATCTCAGAACTCTCTCCTCTCCTCCCTTGCACCGCTACTTCTCTTTCGCTCTACGACTGCCTTCGCTCTTCCATTGTAACCCTCTTTTCTAATATTGCTTCCCCGTCTGGTCTCTTTCGTGTTTCCTCTCCATTTCTTCCTCCTCCTTCGAGGCTCCGCTCTTCCTCTCTCCAGCTTTTCCGTTCAATCCCTCTCTCACTTCCTTCATAATTCCTCATCAACTACGCCTCTGCTCATTCCGGATGTCCCTCCGGCTGCTCTGTCGAAGGTGTGGTCTACTGCAGCCTCGCCTCTATCATCACCACCAGAACGAAACGCTCACTGCCAGTACCTCCACCGACGTCTGCCTTTTCCAGCCACACTTTACAGAATGACACTGACTACTTCTCCCACCTGTTGCTTCTGCACTTCGATAGCCGACGTGCAGCATCCTTATCAATACTGCCCGGTGCTCCTACCTCTTCAACATCTGGCCTTCACCATAGTCAAGCACCTGCGTGGAGAGGATCTACCATTCCACACTTTTAGCACACTGCTTCGATCTTACTCTTCACCTGTGCCTCTCCCTGATGCGTGTGCCTACATTTTGCATTCTGGCAAGACACGTTATCTACAGTTTCAACATCGAACTGCAACCTGCCACTGGCCTGCCATCCGTCCTCCAGGCGGGTGCGCCCCTTTCTCATCAATTCCGGTGCCGCCTAACTTCACGACTGCTCCTCGCTTTTGCCTTTTCCCGTGCAGAGGGCTTCATCCACAATTTATGTGTGACTGGTCTCCGCTACGCCGGTGGTTCTCTTGGCCTTCAGAAGACCTGAGTCTGCTGATTCTGGCACCAGATTACCAGGTCTTACCTCACTTTGTGAACTCTGTATTTTTTTTTTTTGACTGGACGTTTTCCTCCCTCGCACCACGTTTCCTCTTCTAGATTGATACCACCTAGAAGAACTTTATGCTGATTTCTTCACATCACCTTTTAGTTCGGCCTACATGACAAAAGTGATATATATCATTGCTTATGCTGTTTTTCGAAACACCGTTTTTTTATTTTTTATTTTGCCTTTGCACCATATTGTTTATCAATATTCTTGTTCGGATTTGTACATACCAATCTTTTTACTTTGCACCAGTTCAGTAACGTTTCTATGCTTCAGACACCATTCTGTTTCACTTTCTTTAGCATTTCTTGGCATATACACTGTCGGAAAGTGAAAAAAGAACACCAAGAAGAAATTGGCGGACGATCATGAAATTTACATATGTTAATGGAGTCCAGTTTACGTAGGTGTGATGTTAATTTCGGGACCAACCGGTGAGCGCTCACGCCACAGCATGGCATAATATGCAAATTATCGTCAGTGGTATTTAAGGAGTACGGCGAAGTGAATGTAATCAGTCGTCGGCGTACGGACACGTGCAAAGACCCTGAAGAAGCTACAATGCCTGGACATGGAAGACGTGTACGATTTCAGCAGTTATCGGACTTTAAGCGAGGTCGTCTAGTCGGACTCCGCGAGACCGGCTGTTCGTATCGTCGTATTGCGGAGCGAATTGGACGGGAAGTATCGGTGCTGGTACGATGGTGGCGTAAATGGTCCGAGGAACATTCCCACACGAGAAGACGTGGAACCGGGAGTCACAGACGGACTGATCAGCGGACCGATCGAAGCATAAGAACAGCGGCGTGGTCAAGCAGAACATCCATTGCGACGCAAATCCGAGCTGCCGTTGCACCTGAGGTGACTGTGCGAACAATCCGCAACCGTCTACTAGATGCAGGACTACGTGTACGTGTTTGTACTGGGTAGGTTAAACAGCACCTCCTATATCAACAACATCATTCAGCCCGTTGTTGTGCCATTTGTAAGGTCGGTCCATCGTGGTGTTTTCCAGGAAGATAACGCACGCCTTCACACGTGCAACGCAACATGCACTTCAGGGTGTGAGACAACTTCCATAGCCTGCACGTTCACCGGATTTGTCTCCCATTGAGCACGTGTGGGATTTTATGGGAAAACGACTTATCCGGTCTCCACGGCCAGCCACGACCATCCCCGATTTACGCGTCCAGGTTGTGGATGCTTGGAACTCAATACCCCAAACTTACATCCAGCATCTGTACGAGAGACTTTATGCGAGAATTGCACAGTATGACGCAGTTCATGGCGGTTCAGCCTCGTACTAACCATGTTACATGAAAATGTTATTTTTCAGTTTACCAGCAAATACAGCTGTATTTTGCCATAATGTTTTGATCACGTTATCCTATGTATTCCGTTATGATGCTGTATAAATTTCGTTGGTATCAGACGCCTCCTTCTTGGTGTTCTTTATTCACTTTCCGCCAGTGTAATTATACATACCACCCTGTTTACTGTTTATCTTACTGTGTTTACGATGACCGATATTTTGTACTGTGCCTATTTCCGCTCTGACGCTATGATTCCTTATATTTTCTGTTAGAACTATGTAGATCTTGCTTTGCACATGTTGTACATACATCCCCCATTACGAGTTTATCTTGCTCTTATTGGTACTGTGCATGTTTGCCATGAAGCTTCAGTTGCAATTTTTCTATTTTCTATTTGCGCCCTATAGATTCTGCTTTGAATGTGTTGTGCGTACATTCCCCGTTCAGAGTTCATTTTGCTCTAGTTTGTACTGTGCATGTTTGTCATGAAGCTTCAATTGCAATTTTTCTATTTTCTATTTGCGCCATATAGATTCTGCTTTGAATGTGTTGTGCGTACATTCCCCGTTCAGAGTTCATTTTGCTCTAGTTTGTACTGTGCATGATTGCCATCAAGCTTCAGTTGCAATTTTTCTATTTTCTATTTGCGCCATATAGATTCTGCTTTCAATGTGTTGTGCGTACATTCCCCGTTCAGAGTTCATTTTGCTCTAGTTTGTACTGTGCATGTTTGTCATGAAGCTTCAGTTGCAATTTTTCTATTTTCTATTTGCGCCATATATATTCTGCTTTGAATGTGTTGTGCATACATTCCCCGTTCAGAGTTCATTTTGCTCTAGTTTGTACTGTGCATGTTTGCCATGAAGCTTTAGTTGCAATTTTTCTATTTTCTATTTGCGCCATATAGATTCTGCTTTGAATGTGTTGTGCATACATTCCCCGTTCAGAGTTCATTTTGCTCTAGTTTGTACTGTGCATGTTTGCCACGAAGCTTCAGTTGCAATTTTTCTATTTTCTATTTGCGCCATATAGATTCTGCTTTGAATGTGTTGTGCGTACATTCCCCGTTCAGAGTTCATTTTGCTCTAGTTTGTACTGTGCATGTTTGCCATGAAGCTTCAGTTGCAATTTTTCTATTTTCTATTTGCGCCATATAGATTCTGCTTTGAATGTGTTGTGCGTACATTCCCCGTTCAGAGTTCATTTTGCTCTAGTTTGTACTGTGCATGTTTGTCATGAAGCTTTAGTTGCAATTTTTCTATTTTCTATTTGCGCCATATAGATTCTGCTTTGAATGTGTTGTGCGTACATTCCCCGTTCAGAGTTCATTTTGCTCTAGTTTGTACTGTGCATGTTTGCCATGAAGCTTCAGTTGCAATTTTTCTATTTTCTATTTGCGCCATATAGATTCTGCTTTGAATGTGTTGTGCATACATTCACCGTTCAGAGTTCATTTTGCTCTAGTTTGTACTGTGCATGTTTGCCATGAAGCTTCAGTTGCAATTTTTCTATTTTCTATTTGCGCCATATAGATTCTGCTTTGAATGTGTTGTGCATACATTTCCCGTTCAGAGTTCATTTTGCTCTAGTTTGTACTGTGCATGTTTGTCATGAAGCTTCAGTTGCAATTTTTCTATTTTCTATTTGCGCCATATAGATTCTGCTTTGAATGTGTTGTGCATACATTCCCCGTTCAGAGTTCATTTTGCTCTAGTTTGTACTGTGCATGTTTGCCATGAAGCTTCAGTTGCATTTTTTCTATTTTCTATTTGCGCCCTATAGATTCTGCTTTGAATGTGTTGTGCGTACATTCCCCGTTCAGAGTTCATTTTGCTCTAGTTTGTACTGTGCATGTTTGTCATGAAGCTTCAGTTGCAATTTTTTTATTTTCTATTTGCGCCATATAGATTCTGCTTTGAATGTGTTGTGCGTACATTCCCCGTTCAGAGTTCATTTTGCTCTAGTTTGTACTGTGCATGTTTGCCATGAAGCTTCAGTTGCAATTTTTCTATTTTCTATTTGCGCCATATAGATTCTGCTTTGAATGTATTGTGCGTACATTCCCCGTTCAGAGTTCATTTTGCTCTAGTTTGTACTGTGCATGTTTGTCATGAAGCTTCAGTTGCAATTTTTCTATTTTCTATTTGCGCCATATAGATTCTGCTTTGAATGTGTTGTGCATACATTCCCCGTTCAGAGTTCATTTTGCTCTAGTTTGTACTGTGCATGTTTGCCATGAAGCTTCAGTTGCAATTTTTCTATTTTCTATTTGCGCCCTATAGATTCTGCTTTGAATGTGTTGTGCGTACATTCCCCGTTCAGAGTTCATTTTGCTCTAGTTTGTACTGTGCATGTTTGTCATGAAGCTTCAGTTGCAATTTTTTTATTTTCTATTTGCGCCATATAGATTCTGCTTTGAATGTGTTGTGCGTACATTCCCCGTTCAGAGTTCATTTTGCTCTAGTTTGTACTGTGCATGTTTGCCATGAAGCTTCAGTTGCAATTTTTCTATTTTCTATTTGCGCCATATAGATTCTGCTTTGAATGTATTGTGCGTACATTCCCCGTTCAGAGTTCATTTTGCTCTAGTTTGTACTGTGCATGTTTGCCATGAAGCTTCAGTTGCAATTTTTCTATTTTCTATTTGCGCCATATAGATTCTGCTTTGAATGTTTTGTGCGTACATTCCCCGTTCAGAGTTCATTTTGCTCTAGTTTGTACTGTGCATGTTTGCCATGAAGCTTCAGTTGCAATTTTTCAATTTTCTATTTGCGCCATATAGATTCTGCTTTGAATGTGTTGTGCATACATTCACCGTTCAGAGTTCATTTTGCTCTAGTTTGTACTGTGCATGTTTGCCATGAAGCTTCAGTTGCAATTTTTCTATTTTCTATTTGCGCCATATAGATTCCGCTTTGAATATGTTGTGCATACATTCACCGTTCAGAGTTCATTTTGCTCTAGTTTGTACTGTGCATGTTTGTCATGAAGCTCCCAATGTAAATGTCTCGACTTTATATTTGCACCATTTAAATACTGTTTTCTTTTTTCCTTTTTTTTTTTTGCATATGTTGTACATACATTCCCCGTTCAGAGTTCATCTTACTGTGACTGACACTGATGCTCTCTAGTTATACTGTTCCCGCATTACTACTACTGCTCTACGTTGTGTATTATGATATTTTATGCTTTTACCTTTTATGAATTCCTTTTTGCATGTGCTGTACATAGCCTGCTCTCTAGCTTACTTTGTTGTTCTCCATATCACAGCCGTAGTGCTGTCTCGTGATAACGCTTCTGCTTCTTATTATAGCATATTTTATTCATTCTGCAATATATCTGTCATACTCATCTTGTAAATTACGCTCATCCCATGTATATATACACATCAGTTCTTCGTTTATTTCCAGGCACAGTTATAGCCTATTGTATTTTACACATATGTATCATCTTCTGCTCGTATTGTATATATTCTAGCCTTCATCATATGTACATAGCACTCATTCATTGTAAATATCCATCTATTATGTTTATTATTTCCCTGGCATGATGTCGACCAGGCTCATGTAACCAAACCTTTTATAAATTGCTCAAAATAAATAATTTGAAAAGCCGAGGGTACTGTTCTTGAATTGAAATTTGAAAAGCCGGGGGTACCACAGTGTACAGTTCTTCTGTTCTTACGGTCAAGTTTGGAGCTGGCAGTATACTCGTGTGGGGGTGTTTTAGTGGTATGGTCCGCCCCTTTGGTTATCATGGACAAACATGTTAACCAAAACGTCTACCTCGATATTCTAGACAATTATGCCCTACCAACTCTGTTGCAATACTATGGAACCGAGCCTTGTTGGTATCAGCACGATAATCCACCAAGCCACAAAGCAAGGACTGTTAAGGCGTGGTTTGACGATAATTCCGTATCGTCTGCGGACTGGCTAGCACACAGCCCTGATCGTAACCCCATAGAGCACCTATGGGATGTATTAGAGCGCCGCATAAGAAGTTTGTAACCAAGGCCCACTACTAAGCAACAGTTGGAGGTATGGTGCTGAATGGAAGCGCATACCTATCACTGTGTTTGAAAACCTTGTCGAAAGCATGTCTCGAAGGGTCAGTGCATACATTAAGGCCAAAGGTGGACCGACACCGTACTAATGTATCTCAATAAATGCTATGTAGTGTTTCTCTTCTAGGTGTTAGATGATTTTTGTCAATGTAGTGTGTGTCGCTAATCCACCGCCAAATGTCATCTGGAGATGCATATTGACCAGTGTACTTACATGTCTAAGATGGTGAAGGAACCCATGCTTTCTGCAAAACTAAATTTAACGTTATTTTAAATACAGAATGCGAATACACAGGAAACGCACATAGCGTATTAAATCCGTTTATTTTTGTGGTGTAATAAGCACAATGATTCGCCAAGCTTTCGTACTCCACTGGGAAGCTTTCTCAAGGCAGTGGTAGATATGAAAAATTTGCACCAAAAAAAAAACGGATTATGCGTTTCTTGTGTTTACTAAATTTAGTTAGTTCATTGTTTTAAATAAAATAATGATATTTTTAGTAGTAAACAAGCACTTTTAAGTTAATACAGACTTAGTTTATTCAAAGTCTCGGAAGATTTTAGCTTAGCCTTAACAAAAATCCCATATCTTGAAAGGTAGATGCTCTAGTTGCATCAAAATAAATAGCCGTTCTTTTACATATTCAGCTCTGTCTCTTTATGAGTTTGCTCTCTATGAAATGTCTGCAACAATGAAATGAACTCACTTTATCTGCTTTGCCTGAGTGCAGCTTCAAGTACATTTCATTTTCGGATCATAGTCTTCCAGTGAGATGGATACTGCAATTTTTGATTCTCCTGCAGTTCTCAAAGGTACTGTGCAAGGAAGTAATTATTACTTTTGTTGAGAAGTTAAAAAAAAGTTTTAAGGGTAAACGTCATTATTATATTACTTTCGGCACGTAGAAGATTAGTTCTGCTCCGGTAAGAAAAAAAAAGAAAAAAGAATTGCATTTGCTGTGAAAGTTTAGCTTCTTGTGTGTTTTCGACTTGGGCAAAGTCGCATTCATTTAATTAGCGAATCATAAAAAAAAGGGAAAGGAAAGAAAACGGGAGCAAGTGCTGCATTTCTTTTGTTCTAACAAGAATTCTCTTGAGCATTCTGCTTTAACAAAAGTACTCAGCCTTCTACTCACGTACTAAATTTTGGTTTGTTGTAGGCTAAGCTTCTGTTTCCGTAGCTACTGACGAGGAGAAGTAACTTCATTTCCTCAAGAAGCATTTCATTGAAATGGAAGTGTTATATTTCTGAAGACATCGAATTATGAATACTGAAATAGTAATGAGCACAGTATTGATTTTAATTTGCAGCATGTTTTGTACCCATCTGCCGCAAAATTATTCTCTAAAAACTTCTTTTTTGTTTGTATTCCTTCTAAGTAACGTAATGACGTGTCTTCTTTTCACAGGACAGAAGTATTCAAATTATAGATTAAATAAAATTGTACATGATATCTTTTACTACTTGCTAAAAGCAAATAGTGGCTGTTTCCTTCGTTTCCTTCCTATCCCTTATTCAGTTCGTAATTTTAATTTATACGGGTGGGATTTCGTTAAATAAAATCAAATAAAAATTCAGTGACGATTTTTTCCATACTCTAAACAGACGTTCAGCCAGAATAATTAAACAAAGATTCGTTTCAGCGAAAAAAGTGAAAAGAAATTTACAGTATTATGAAATAACCTACCATCTCTCTTATAACTCGGTTTTAATGCTAACGAAATAAAAAAATGATTCATTACATTTTAAAATGTGCAGAAATATACGGTTCAGAAATAATAAACCAACACTCATCAAATACTCTATTTTTAATGCCATTGAACAAAAAATGGTATTGAATAAATATGGTGTTACTGGGAATCTGCTCAATAGTGTAAAAGCCATGTATGCTGGCATTTGAGCTTGTGTACCTGTGAATGATGTTTTAACAAAATGGTTCTCTATTGATGCAGGAGTGAGATAAGGTTGTGTAATGTCCCTATGGCTGTTTAATATATTTAAGGATGCATGCATGATGCCAAGATGGATAATATTGGTTTACGTCTTGGTAATATCCGTGTGAAAATTGATGTATGCTGATGACAGAGTCCTGTTGGCAGAAAGCAAAAGTGAGTTGCAGAGTATGTTGTCCCTGATGTACGAAGTTTGCACAGATTCAAACACAGTACAAATAAGCGAAAAAAAACCGAAATTGTGATTTTTGAACGAGGAGCTTTCAGTACTGAATGTAATATAAGTCTGAATAGCACAGTGATTGACAAGGTGAATGAGTTTGTGTATTTAGGAAGCATGTCTGACAGAGAGAACAAATTTGATGGTAAAATTACTTGGGGAGTGAATTCTTCATTGAAAGTCATGGCTGCTTCGGGTGGTTTTCACAGGAATGGTGCGTTCTCAAGAGAGTCCCGCATGGCTGTGTGTGAAAGTTTAATTGTTCCTACTCTGATGTATGCCAGTGAAACCTGGGCACTACAGAAGAAACATAGGAGTCGTTTGTGTTCTGGGCGACAGTCGTTGTTTACTTCGTGCTCGTATTTTGTTCCATTTGGGATAATTTCCGAGTCTACAGCTCATAATTTTTTGTGTGCAGCGTGTGTGAAGGTGCCGTCCTGCTTCTGATCCATTTACCAGGTCGGTAAGTGCCCTTTCTGTGTTGCATTCCTCATTTTCCTGCTTTGGTCGAGTTGGCCAAAGCTCGTAATCTTATCGCCATTGCAAATGGCGCCTTGCCGCCCCGGTGGCGCAGTGGTCTAAGCGAAGGCCTCTGATCATTCGTCCGAACGGGGTCCGGGTTCGAATCCCGGTGAGGCATGGATGTTGTGTTTGTCTTACGGCACTGGCTCTCTCCCTTCCCTGGAACCAGTGACCCTAAATTAGGGACGGGCGACTGCTTATAGCCCACTGAGTTGCTCACGGTGGTCGTTAAACCTCCAATCAAAAAAAAAAATCAAAAAAAAAATGCGACTTCCGGGGGTAGCGGAGATTCTATCCTCGCTTCCGGAAGTGACTCTTTATCCCTCTCAGCTGCTCAGCTGCAATCCGCCAATGGAAGGCTTCCTTTGATAAGCCCCTCCTCTCCGCAGCGTGACAAAGTTGCCTTGTTCATGGAGTCATCTCCTTCCCATCTGACGAAGAGTGGTGAACCATTGCCTTCCCCTGTGCCCTCTGACGACGCCATGGACGTCACACTTTCACCAGCCACTTCCGCGTCATCACAACGTGCGCCAGGTGTCACGTATGCTGCCGTCCCCTCAGGTGCGTCAACTTCTTCTTCTTCTCACCAGCTCCCTTCTTCAAAGTGCCCTTATCAGATGACATATGGTACAGACCAGATCTACGTGCATGTTCCGACTACTTGCCCTCAAGGTCAGCTTTTTCTTGATAAAATCGGGCTGGGTGTATTTTTCAGCAGCCTCCCCAACACAAAGCTGACGGCGTACAGCGCTGCCCTTCGACAAATTGTTCCAAAAGAGGCTGTTACTCACGTGGGTAGAAGAACCAGTCAAGTAATTGCTTATCTTGCGACTCCAGCCTTCGCTCTTCGAGTTCTGACCGAAGGCATTTCCATCGGCGATCGCCATCTCCATGCGACCTCACTCACACAAGCACCTACTACAGTCAGTTTCGCCCCTGGTCCTCCGGAAGTATCCGACGACCTATTGCTCTCCGTCGCTCAGAATTATGGACGTACTGTCGGATCGGTCATTACGTACTCCTTCTTTCCGGGAGTCCCTGAGGACCGTTATCTCTTAGGATTTCGCCGTAACGTACGTGTGATCTTACCCTCGGAGGAAGCCATGTTACGTGTTCCATCGGTACTCAATGTACGCTGTGACACGCATATTAGGCGCATTGACATCACTGTGGGCACCCTTTGTTCGGTATGTAAGAGCACTGGTCACCCTAGTGCGCTATACCCTCATCGGGCAGCTACTGCCTCCAAATCTTCAGTACAGCCTACTCAACGGTCAACTGGACCCCCAACATCTTCATCTGGCGCCTCTGATCAGCGGCAATCGAGTTATTCCGAAAGTCTGCATAAAACCGTTGGTCAACGCGTGACTTCGTTGCAACCTTCCACTTCCAACTCAGCTTCTATACTCCAAACATGCCCACAACAGGAGAACTCTTCGACCGGAGACCAGTTGAACTCTCCTCTGCTTTCTGCATTTACTCCACAGCACCCTTCAGAGCCCGATAATGGGGTTGATACGCCTGATGCCTTCACAGTGCCAGACAGTCCTGCCTTTAGTCCCGAGCAACAGAGTGTACGCTCGAAGCGTCGTCGGACTACTCGACGTCGCAATAAAAAGACATGCACGTCTCCCACCTTTCAAGGAGGACGTGATCGCTCGGAAAGTCGTTCACTCGCATCTGACGCTTCTAGCATCTCCATATCCGACTCTGACGACAGCTCACTGGTCCCACTTACTCTAGAGGATTTCATACAGCAATTGGAAGATTCCTCACTACCACAGACACCGATTTCTGGTGCGGATTTATGCTCCTATCTCATCGGTCCTCGTAGCAAAACCATGTCTCATAATTTTCTCCAATCCTATCTCACAGAGCTTGCAGCAACTATGACGCAAGTGGCGGTTGTTCGATCTCACCTCCAAGCCTTACCATCCAGATCGTTCGGCGAAAGCGGTTGTCTCAAGAAAGTCTGAGATCGTCTCTCTCGGCTCCAACGAGCCGATGACAAGCTCCTTGAACCGCCGTCGGACATTTCCGTTCAAGATAACGACACTGAACTGTAGGGGGTTTGGGTCTCCTCTGGCGAACTCGCTTGCTCGTGAGGATCTCCATCACCTCACAGCAGACATTCTTCTGCTCCAAGAGACTAATTGCCCCTCTACAACGCCCTTCAATCGATGGCGTACGTGGAACTATCAGTTCCACCACGCTTTCCGACACTCTACAATCGGCGGTCTGGCCATCGGCATCCGCACTAAGCTCCGTCAAGTTCTATCTTCAGTGACGGCGCAGATTCTCTACCGTGACTTGCTTCAGTGCCTTACCTTTGTTCTGGACGAGCGTCGTTATGTCGTTTTCAACATCTACGTTCCGTGCACACCTCAACATCACACCCTCCTTTTCATGGCGCTCCGTTCAGCTCTTCAGTCAACGTTGCCGTCGGATCACGTGTTTATCGGCGGCGATTTTAATTGCACGCTTGACCCTGATCTTGATCGTGCTCCAATTCATAAGGAAACTCGCTTACGTCTTGTAGAGCATTTACACTCCCTCATCACGGAGTTTGATCTTCGGAACGTCTTTCGTCAAATTTATCCTACAACGGTCTCCCATACGTGGAGGTCCTCAGCTGCCACCTCGTCATCTTCCGCTAGACTTGACCGTTTCTACGCAGCCACTGCCCTTCTGCCCGTGGTCACGGACTGTCAGCATCTACCCACCGCCTCTTCTAACCATTGTGCCGTTGTGGCCACCTTCACCTCTTCTTTCCGTCAGCGCTCCGAGTATCACTCCTGGACATTAGATACCTCTCTCCTGGATGACCAGGCTTTGTGTTCGAACGTCCGGAATCTCCTTCACTCTTATCACCCTGTACTGTCCACTGCTTCCTGTGCACTAAGTTACTGGCTGGATGTCAAGTCACACCTGCTCCACTTTCGCAAGAGCCACTCGTTCACAGTTGCTAATCAGCGCACCATGGAAGAACGCAATCTCCGACAAGTTCTCACCCAGCTTGGAGTCTCTCACCCCCTCTATCCAGCATATTTGGTAGACCTCCGTGCTCTTCTGGAACCTCGAGCCCGGCAGGCCATTTTACGACTTCGTCTCCAGCACTTGTCTCCCGAAGACTGCTCTTTTGAGTTCTTGTCTTCGTTAGAGGATCAGCGCCGTTCTTCTCATCGACTCCGTGTGCTGCGTCTGCCTGAAGGTCATATGACTTCGGACCCAGATGTGCTTTGCTCCCATGTTCGTCAATACTTCTCCGACAAGTACAGTGATACCCCTCCACCTTCTGCTTCTGCGTGTAATACTTTACTTTCTTCTCTCCCTCAAGTCCCCTCTCACCTCTCCGCTTCTCTTCTGCAGCCTATCTCTCCATCTGAACTTAGGACTGCACTTTCCTCTCTCAATCCCCGAGCCGTCCCTGGTCCTGACGGCCTCCCTCTATCATTTTATATTATTTTTTTACCTTCTCTCCTTCCTTTCCTTCTCGCTGCTTACTCTTCTGCCTTTGCATCTATCTCCCTTCCGAGGGGCTTCACTGTTGCGCACATGGTACTTTTCCCTAAGAAGGGGTGACCTCCTAGACCTGGGGAACTGGCGTCCGATTTCACTAATAAATCTTGATTACAAACTGTTCACTAAAGTTCTCTCTCGCCGCCTAAATCAAGTTCTTCCGTATCTTCTCTCTTCCGACCAGTTATACACGGTACCTGGTCGTTCTATCGCTACTAACCTTCACCTCCTTCGTGATCTTCTGTATCTTGCCCGAACTAATTCTGAATCTTTTGCTCTACTAAATTTAGACCAACGTGCAGCTTTTGATAATATCTCCCATTCGTTTCTCTCAAATACTTTGCACGCTTTTGGCTTTCCTTCTGTCTTCGTTACCACCATTCTTGCTCTCTATCACGACGCCGTCTTTCAGGTCAAGACAGCCGCCTTTCTGACAGCACCCATTTCTTTCCGTCGTGGAATACGACAGGGGTGTCCACTTTTTGGGCAATTATTTGGTCTGGCGTTTGAGCCTTTCCTACGCACAGTACATCGTGCATTTCTTGCGGCTCTTCCTCCTCCCACAGCAAGCACCAGGCACTTCTCTATAACCTACTCCGCCTACGCCGACGACGCGACTTTCTGTGTTCGGATGGAATCGCAATTTAATACCCTCGCTCATGTATATGCACTCTACTCTTCTTGCTCCTCAGCGATGCTTAACACAACCAAGAGTGCCGGCCTGTGGTGTGGTGCCTGGGAGTCCAGGACGGACTCCCCATGGGGCGCCTCCTGGACTGCCTCTTCTCAGAAATTTCTTGGTGTACACCTGGGAGCTCCCATAGCTGCCCGAAATAACACGTGGGCTGCTCTTCGTAATCGCCTTGCTCGATCGGCTGCCTTCTGGCGGAAAGCTTAGTTCAGCGCCTCTTACGTCACCCGGGCACGCCTTGCTCGTACATATCTTCTGTCTCCTTGTTTTCATGTGTGGGCAGCTGCTCGCATGCCAGCTTACTATCTTGCTGAAGTCACACGGATCATTTCTACTATGATCTAGTCAGCTCATCATTGGATACAAGTCTCAACTCTAAGTCGTCCAATCTCCACTGGTGGTATTGCGCTCCTGGATGTCCGCTAGTTCTACAAAGCACACCGTATAGTATCCCTTCTGCGTCTACTCTGCGAACCAAGATCCGCAGCCTCTCTTCTCCGAGACGTGATGATTTCTCCCCGGAACCCCCGCTTCAAGTTCACAACTTTTCTACTGATGGATCACTTTTCTCTCCTCCACTCCCGTCTTTACCCAGTTTATTCAGAGGCGCTTTCCTTTCTTCGCTCTCTGCCACTACTCCGTGCCCCACCCGCTACCACCTCAGAACTTCTAACTGAACCCCTTTTCTATTCCTCCATCCTCCATCCTCCTAACGCACCGTATTTCACTGACCTTTCCTGGCTCCCCGCTGGGATCGTTTCCGTCCGAGACTTACTTTCCTCCGATCTAACATGGAAACCCTTTTCAGACCTCTCTCCTTTCCTTCCACGCACCTCTGCCTCTCTTGCACTCTACGATTCTCTCCGCTCCTCGATCATTACTCTTTATCCTGATCTCGCTTCTCCGGCTGGCCTCTTTCTCGTTTTTTCTGCTTCTCTTCCCCTTCCTTTTTTTCTTCCTGTTCGTGGCTCTTTTCTTCCGATCAGTTTCACTGTCCGTACTCTCTATCGTTTTCTCCTTCTGGATCCATCGCCACCCGCACCCCAGCTCATTTCAGGAGTGCCGCCCGCCGCTCTTCCGAGTGTGTGGTCGACAACAGCTTCACCCATCTCGACACCAGATGAAAGGAATATTCACTGACTCTTCCTTAACCGCCGCCTGCCAGTGCCGGCCACGTTATTTCGGATGACGCTGGCAGCCGCACCCACCTGCATCTTCTGTTCTGAGCATGCTGATGTTCTACACATCTACCAGTACTGCCCGGCGATCCTTCCTTTAGTACACCTAGCCTTTACCGTTGCCAAGTGTCTCTGTACCAAAGAGCTGCCTTTTTCTTCATACAGTACGCTGCTGGTTTCTTGTTCGCCACCGGTGCCTTTATCTGAGCCATGCGCATACATCTTTTGTACTCGCAAATCATGTGATTTACTGCTTCTATCTGCAACTCCGTCATACCTCTAATGTGCCTACGCTCCTTCAAGCCGGAGATACCCTCTGTGCGCAATTCTGCAATCGGCTGACCTCCAGGCTCCGATTGGCGTTTATCTCTGCCAGGGCCACTGACCAGAGCCTGCAGTTCCTGAGTGTATGGTCACCATTACACCGCTGGTTTTCCGGGCCTTCTGCAGACCTACATCTCCTGATTTGACTTGCATCCTCTACGTCGGGACCTTTCCCGCTTTGATCTTTGTGATGAACCCTGGACTGGCTCACCAGATCCGGAGAGTGTCTCCCTAAGCTTATCAGACTTAGTTCTTCTGTACATTCTTCTTATTCCCATCTCCAGTTTATCTTTTTACTGTTAGTGTTTGCAGGTTAATCACGTGCACTTACTTTGTGTCTTCTGAATAAGTGATTTTTGTAGTGATTTTTTTTTCTGTGTGCCTCACATTGTACCTGTATATTCAATATTTTTATTTCGTCATATATCTTCTGCTCATTCGTTCGTCATATTGCTCATATTAATTGCGCATACACATCCTGTATATTTTACTGTTCATTCTGTACATATACATATTCCTTGGTACTGTGTATGCTCCGTTTTGGAGCCGTCCTACAAGCTCATTCTTTACTGTCTGCATCTTACATATCTCAGTCATGCACTTTTTGTACACATCTGTATATAGTACACATTTCAATTGCATCATTATGTTCTGCGTCATTTGTATTTATATTTTCATTGCATTGTATGTATATCTCACTTGCTGCACATAGTTCGTTCCCTGTTCCTATATGGTTTCACGCACATCTGTATACATTTCGCGTAAATTGTACATTTAGTCAGTCTCACGTATAAATTTTCCATTATCACACCCTGCACTGTTGCACTTATGTTGAATCATCGCTCATCTATCTCACTAGCACTGTATTATATATACACCTCTCATACTGTAACTTGCGCATTCGCTGTATATATGCACCTCTCATACTGTAAAAAGCGCACTTCTTGAATACATACTCGGTAACTTTGTTTTGTAGTCCGCTCATCTATTTCACTTGCATTGTATATACCCCTTGCATAATGAAAATTGCACACACTTTGTATATATCTGACTCCTGTTATTATGATTTCAGGCATTGTAAAGGCACATGCCGCCTACCGCCTTCGTTCCATGTAAATTTTGCTCAGAATAAAACATTTTGAAAGTTTGCGTGCTGGAGAAATCCGTTACTTACTGGGGGGGGAGGGGGGTTGTGGTAACACACGTTCTGATCTTGTGAGGAATGAAGATGTGTTGCAGTTGGGTAATGTGAAGCAAAATGTTGTTATCAAGGTGGCCATGTCAAAAGAATGATGAGGTGCTTACTAAGAAATTTTTTTAGCCAAAGTGGCAGGAAGGGAAGGCAGAGGAAGGCTAAGGAAGTCATGGAAGGATCAGATTGAGGAGCGTCTGCATGAGAAAAATATCATCATCATCATCAGTGTCAACCATTATCAATCCACTGTTTAGACGAAGGTCTCCCCAAGTTTCCTCCACAACGGTCTGTCTTGTGCCAGTCTCCTCCATGTCAAACCTACATACTTTCGAATTTCATCCACCCATCTCCAATGTGGTCTTCTTCTGGGTCTTTTCCTGTCCCTTGGAATCCAATCTAAAATTTCGGCTGTCCATCGATGATCTGTCCTTCTGGCAGTATGTCCAGCCCATTGCCATTTCAGGGATTTAACTCTGATCATGATGTCTTCCACTCTTGCCATTTTTCGGATCCACGAGTTCCTCTTCTTATCTCTCCTGGTTACACCAAGTATGCACCTCTCCATGCTACTTTGAGTTGTCTGCAGCTTTTGTATGTCTCTTTTAGTTAAGGTCCACGTCTCTGCAAAATACGTAAGCACTGGAAGAATTCATTGATCAAACACTTTTCTTTTAAGACATAATGGCATATTGCTCTTGAAAATTATGTTGTTTCTTCCAAAAGCTCTCCAGCCAAGTTTTGTACGCCGATTAATTTCTTCATCAATGTGACCCTCACTTGATATCTGCTGTCCAAGATAAACGTACGTGTCTGTTATCTCCAGCTTTTCTCCATCAATCGATAAATCTTCATTTCTTGTAAAAGCATTGAACATCACTTTTGTCTTCTGAAAGTTCATTTTTAATCCCACTTCTTTACTCTTGTCAGCAAGTTCCTGGATCATACTCTGCAGCTCTGATGGGTTAGTTGCAAAAATGACTACGTCATCAGCAAAACGAAGGTGGGTTAGATAATCCCCATTAATCTTTATCCCCTTGTTTTCCCTGCTCAGTGACTGAAAAACAACCTCCAATGTGGCATTAAAGAGCTTCGGAGATATGGTGTCACCTTGTCTCACTCCCTTTCCAATTTTTATGTGTGTTGTATTTTCAAACAGCCTAATCTTTGCACTTGCATTTTCATAGATGTTATTAATAATATTAATGTATGCATCTTCAATACCGCAGGTTTTCAGAGCCATTGTAACTGCTGATGGTTTCACCGAATCAAAGGCTTTTTCATAATCGATAAAAGCCATGCACAATGGAAGTTCATATTCCCTCGCTCTTTCAATTAGTTCTCTCAGCACATGGATATGATCTATTGTGCTGTAGCCACTCCTGAATCCAGCTTGTTCTCTCGGTTGAGCCATGTCCAGTGTTACCTTCAAGCGGTGTAAAAGAACTTTAGTGAAGATTTTATAAACTACTGATAGGAGGCTGATAGGTCTGTAGTTTCCGAGATCCTCAATGTCACCTTTCTTATGTAGCAGGATCATTGTAGCGGTGTTCCAATCCTCAGGAATCTTTCCTTCATTAAGGCATCGAGTGAAAATTTGGGCGAGTACTGTTTCGATTTCTCCACTTGCTTCTTGAATGATGTCTACAGTAATTCCATCTTCTCCTGGAGCTTTTCCCCGCTTCATGTTCTTGATTGCATGTGCAACTTCTGCTGGAAGGACTGGAGAAACTCTGGTACTGGTATCTTTCATGATGTCTGGAGTGCATGTATCATCCCTTTCATATAATTTGGAGTAGAAATCTTTCACTCTTGTCAAAAATTCGCCTCTATTTCTTGTTACAGAACCATCTTCTTTTCTCAGTGCCATAATCTGTTTTCTTCCCTTACTTAGATGTCCCTTTGCTATCTTTAGGCTTTGGTTGTTTTCAATTGCTTTCCTCACTAGTTCACAGTTGAATTTTCTTACGTCTTCAGTGATACTTCTTCGTACTGTCTGGCATAGCTCTATATATTCCGCTTTGGAAGTCACATCTTCTTTAGTTGTCCTCATCTCTCTTCTTTTTTGCATCAACATTTTCGTTTTTCCTGATAATTTATTTACATGCAACTTGTTCTTAGACCCAGCTAATTTTGTTGCTGTTTCCATAAGAGCTTTGGTTACTTTTCTGTTAACTTCAGAGATGTCCACTTCTTCCGATGTTAGGCCTTCTAAAGCAGAGAACCTGTTCTTCAGTTCCAACTTGAAGGTATTATGCTGTTTTTTAAGGTTGGTTATGTTAATACATTTTGTTTGTCTTCTGAGCTTGCCACGTTCAAGTTTAGTGTTGAGGTGCATCTTACATCTCACCAATCTATGGTCACTACCTGTGTTGTTGAACTTGTTCAGCACACTGCAGTCTTCGATGACGAATTTTTTGTTACACATAATAAAATCAATTTCACTTGTCGTCCCATTTGGATGTCTCCATGTCCATTTCCTGTGTGGCTTTTTCTTGAAAAAGGAGTTCAAGATGAAAAACCCTTCTGCCTCTGCAAACTCAACGAGAGTATTTCCACGCTGGTTTCTGTTGCCGTGACCAAATTTACCTACTGAAGTTTCATTCTGTTGCCGTTGCTCTATTTTTGCATTGAAATCTCCCATAATTATCTTCAAATGCTGCTTACCTTTATTATTTAGATGACGAATTTCCTCATAAAATTCTTCAATTTCTTCTTCAGGATGACTTGTGGTGGGTGCATAAGTTTGAATAATCTGAGCCTGGTATCTTTTCGAGAGTTGGATAACAAGCCGTGCAGCTCTGTCAGAGGAACTTTCAACTTCTACAACTTTATCCTTTAGTTTCTTGTTTATTATAAATCCAACACCACTAGTTCTGCCAGTATCTGTCCCACGATAGTAGAAGAGATGTCCACTTTTCAGTTCGATGAGATCTTCTCCTTTTCTCCTTACCTCACTTAGCCCCACGATGTCCCACTTGATCCTTTGTAGTTCCTCTTCCAATTCAAGAAGCCTTGAATAAGAAGATAGGGAGCGTCCATTGTACGTTGCCAAGGTCAGCATCAGATGGCAGCCTAGTCCGGTCCTCCGGGGATTCTTAGCACCCTCTGCCTTCATGTCGCACTGGCCGCTGCCTTGGCCAGGTACATTCCAGCTGCCGGAGACTGAGGGCCAAGATTTAAGTTGTGGAGTCATTTTGGAGGGGTTTGGGCATAACTCACCACGCTGGCGAAGCGGGTTGGTGAGTGTGGGATAGAATTTCCTCTAATCCCGATGGTATAGTTATACCGATATACCGCTATTGGCGGTCGTCAGAGCCCCTTTAGTAGGAACAGGATGCACCACGAGAAGGCGGGGTTGACATTTGTCAAGGAGAGGCTGTGATGTTACGCATCACCTGATCTTACATCCCGAGAAAAATATAATGAGTATGAAATATAGAAGGTCTTGTGTACGTCGTGTGATGGATGTCAGTTAAGCTCGAGTTGTGTGTCAAGATCGCTGTAAATGGAGAAGTTTGATACGGCAACTGTGAGCAAATAATCAGTTAAAAATTTATCTGCTAGTTTGTATTTCTTTGTAGAGCTAACGACTGAATCTCAGAGAACAGCTTAGTGATATGTACTGTATGTCCCGTCTTTTTCAAACATATAATTAAATTTTGCTTTTCCAAAAAAAAGAAAAACATAATTTTCACTTCTTTCGTCTTCACTAAGCTAAAAAGCGAAATATATTGCTATACTCTATGGTGTAATAGGGATGCCTTTTGAATGCTTACCACACAGAAAAGGGGTTTTCAAAGTGGATATTTACAAACTGGGAGTGTCAATGAAATAGAACATACATTTGTTCCCTTCTCCGTGCATAAAGCGTACCCATTATTTGAGTGCACAATGTTCACAAAGTTCTTCATAGTGATTGAAACCGGTTAAAATAATGTTTTTAATCAAATTTCTAGAATTGGTGAAGAATCTGTAAGTAGGAATAGCAGCTTGCGCCCACAAGCGGCAGAAATATGGTTTACTGAAAGTCACAATTTGTAGCCAAAATATTCCTTACAAAGGAATGTATCTCAGGCAAATGGAATTTTTTAAAGCGAACGATTACAGGAAGATATATACACAGTCGAGTCACATTATTGTGACCGCGTAGCTAATGAAAGAAGGCACGTTTCGTGAGCTGGTTTGGAGGTTATATAACGTGTGCTGTAGGCATCCTGAAAACATATCATTCGTTTCTGTCATGGATAAAAGGAGCGATTCATCAGATTTTCAAAAATGGATGATTATCTGCTTTCGGGCCAAGGGTGGCAGTATTTCTGAAATAGCGCAGTTTGTGAACTGTTCGCGTGCTGCTGTGGTTAAAGTGTATGGTGATTGGAGAAATAGCACCATTGCGAATAAGCGACGTAAAAACTATGGAGAACCACGTGCCATTGATATGAGAAGTGAACGTCGGATTAGAAGGTGCGTGAGGGCCGATCGACACGTTACAGTGGAGCAACTCAGTGGCTGAATGAACCAGGGGCTAACGGAAGCGTGTCTAAAACGA
Source organism: Macrothele yani (assembly GCA_039090855.1). NCBI lineage: Eukaryota > Metazoa > Arthropoda > Arachnida > Araneae > Macrothelidae > Macrothele > Macrothele yani. The sequence continues at coordinate 122,828,306 of CM076989.1, forward strand.
CAGTTCAGCGAACCGTGCTGCGTATGGGGCTCCGATGCAGACAGACGGTCACTTCACCTATGCTGACGAAAGTGCATGGGAAGCTAAGGTTTATATTTGCACGGCAGTATCGGAATTGGACCTCCGCTGATTGGCAAAGAATTGCCTTCTCCGATGAGTCAGGTTTTCTGCTTCATCGAAGGGATTAACTTTGGCGTATAAGGCGAGAAACATCGGAGAACAAACACTCTTCAAGCATTACTGGAAGAACACAAGCTGGTGGGGGCAGCGTTATACTCTGGGGGAAAGTTTTCGTGGCATTCTCTGGGTCCACTCATACCTGTGGAAGGCACTATGGACCGAATTCGTTATGAATCCATCCTTGCAGACCACGTACACACATACATGCTGATTGTCTTCCTTGGGGAGGATGGGATCTTCCAGCAACACAATGCTACAAATAGCTGACAATGTCCGAGAGTATTTGGAAGAGCACGATGAAGACTTCAAAGTACTTCTCTGTCCCCCTAATTCCCCAGACGTAAACCCAATTGAGCTTCTGTGGTACCACCCCGATCGTGTTGTTCGCTCTATGGATCCTACACCACGCACTCACCAGTAGCTGTCCGATGCAATGCAGTCAGCATGGATCCATATGACTGTGAACACCTCCAGCTGCTTATTGAGTCACCCCCAGCCCGTCTAGCTGCTGTCAGTGCTGCGCACGGCGGTTACTCTCGATATAAGCTGGTGGTCACAATAATGTGACTCTACCGTGTATAAAGATATATAAAGCTGAATACATCTTCAAATCCCCTCCGTCCCCACCCACCCACCCAAGGGAAACCTGAGCTTTATTCGAAGAACAAAAAAATTAATTCATGGTTCACAGCGACAGGTATCAAACCAAGAAGAAATTCTTCATTCGGATTTTGAGAAACAGAAGCACTTTTGCAAATTTAAATACACATACTGACGCACACTAGTGTCACAACTGTGCATTATAAATGGTAGAAAAGATTACCAAACTTTTCTTAGGTACAACTATGCGAGTAGAACCAGCAAGAAACACACAGTCGTATCAGAATTACATGACCACCTACCTAATAATGGGAATAACCACCCTTGACTCGGATGACAGCGGCGAGACGGCTTTTCATGGACGCAATGAGGTCCCTTGAAGGTTGTCCTAGGCACACGTGCCCATTCGGACTGCAGCAAAGCACAGAGGTCCCGGAGACGACGTGGTTGTGGGTCGGCACGTCGAACCTGTCGATCCAAATAGTCCCACAAGTTCTATATAGGATTGAGGTTGGGCGATTTGTCCGGACAAGTGAGATCGGAGACATCCCTGTCGTGTTCCTGGAACCAGTCACGCTCCTTCTTAACGACGTGACACGGTGCATTATCCTGTTGTTACACACCATCACCTCCTGGGTAAACGTACAACATGAAGGGATGCATGGGATCAGCGAGGACGGAAAGGTAACTATTAGCATTTCGAAACCCAACCAGTCGTTCCAGCGGTCCCAGGTCAAACAACGAAAACATCCCCAAACATCACCACCGTCCGTCTTTTCTCTGGAGTAGAAACCTGGATACATCGAAAAGGCTACCTTTTCCACTCTTCTACTGTCCTCCAATGAGAGTAGTCCAATGGGAACTGCAGGGGTCGTTGCCGATGAACCTGGGTTAACATGGGCACCTTGATACAACGTCGATTCCGGAGAGCCATGCGTCATATGGTTCGATCTATTTTTATCGAGGGCACGTACCGGGGTGCTTAGTGTTCGTTTACGTGGTCGACTGCCTTTTATCAGTCAACGGAAGTGACGTTTTGGGGCTCCACAGTTACGACGACGTGAGGTACTCGGTGTGCCAGCGGTCATTTCTTGGTACACCCTTAGTAAAACCTCGCGAACAGCCCACTAAGTGTGCTGTTTCTGAGATGGTTCAACCCTTGGCGCGAACCGATGAGCATTCCTTTTTTAACGTCCGTCAGATCACTACCTCTGGCCATTGTGCTCACGTGACGCACTATGGATCATCTGTACTGGCCGGCCGCTTATATCTTCATGTGGTCGACCTTGTCACATGCACTCTGTGAAACACCTGGGCGGGTACACTGTGTTTCCGGAGGTGGGGATATTATTCTGATACAACCGTGTAAGTTTATACATATACTCCCAGCGAGAAAACTATGCATTATTTTAGAAGGATAACGTTGATAGTTAATACAAATATCGAATGACGTACAGTACAAAATATGCTTTTCAGTCGTAGTTTTAGAAGTGAAGAAACCATTGCAGACAAAGTTTCACACAGCATTAGTAACCAGATTTATTGACGCAATAATGTAAATACCTTTCCAAGCTTTTGCCTACCATACAGATGGGTTTTTCAAGGAAAGTAGACAGAAAACTGCAGTCTCAACAATAGAACGATTCAACAATTTGAACCTGGCTACTTGACTTGACAATAAACAAATAGATGTGAATGTAATTTTCATTCAAAGACACGAGGTGTGACGTTAGCTGGGCACTCGGTGTCTTGGAAGTAAAAAGGAGTTTCTTGATCTTAAAGACTACAGTCTTTTGACGAGTATATACACTGCTGGTCACCCAAAATGCAACACCAAGAAGGAAGCATCCGATCGGCCTGAAATTCGCAGCATGGGCCGCCCGCGAGAGGATATGCAAACGATTAGCATTGCAAGGTATATGCAAATCATGTGCGCCCGGCAAGCCACCAAGAAGTACCATATATAAAAGGGGCATAGAGGGCGTGGTGTAAGTAGTGAGAGTGTGTTGTGTTGCCGGACCTGTGCGTGCAAAGCTTCCTCATGCCTCGTCGCAGAATACGGCAGTCATTCCTGCACGTTTCGGAGTTCAACAGAGGATGATTAGTGGTTTATCGCGACAGCGGTTTATCGTACGGAGACATCGGCGCCAGTGTGGGACGACATCCAGCCACAGTGAGGCGAGTATGGATTCGGTGGGTGCAGGAGGAACGGACGGACCGACGTGAGCGATTGCCGCGGCCGCGGCACACCTCCGAACGAGAGGTCTGGCATGTTTCGTGGCGAGCATTGACGGCTCGCACCGGCACATCACGAACGTTAGCGCAGGAATTAGGGTGTGTTTCGCAACAACCTGTGTCAGCACGTACCGTTCGACGTCGTCTGCAGGAGCGGGGACTTGTCGCACGGCGCCCATTGCTCCGATAACATTGACGTTACACCACCGACGAGTGCGGCGGCAGTGGGCCGTTGAACGCCGCACCTGGACTACGGAATGGCAAGACATTCTTCTCCGACGAATTCCGCTTCTGCACGCAACACCACGATGTTCGGATCCGCGTCTGGCGGCACCGTGGCGAGAGACTGTATGACGCTTGCATTATTCATCGCCATACGGGTCCGTCGCCTGGCGTTATGGTTTGGGGCGCAATTGAATGTTACACCCGCACCCTTCTGGTACGCCTCGCCTGTACACTCAACAGCCACCGCTATTTCTCTGACGTTTTGGAACCTGAAGTTCTCCCTTACCTGTAGGAATTGCTAGCGGCCACGTTTCAACAGGACAATGCGCGCCCGCACGTGGCACTCATCGTGCAACAATTCTTCACAGCCCACCAGATTTCACTGCTGCCGTGGCCCGCCTGTTCTTCTGATATGTCGCCCATCGAACACGTCTGATCGCTGATCGGCAACCGAGTGGCCCGGCAAACACCACCCGCGGCTACGCCTGACGAACTGTGGCAACGTCTGGAAGCAACCTGGATCGACATATCCCGAGCCCACATCCAAAGCCCGTTTCGTTCGGTGCCGCGGCGTGTAGCGGCCGTTATTGCTAGCCATGGGGGCCACACGAACTATTGATGTCTGCGTGTTCCGCAAGTCGCACGGGCTTGTAAGCTCAATCGTTTCATCTTTGTATCTGTTGTTATGTGTCCAGTAAATCTTGCTTTGCTATCTCGTATCCTTCTTGGTGTTGCATTTTGGGTGGCCAGCAGTGTATATATTAAGATAATACAACGTAGTTTGTCACAAATATTTATTTTTTCAGGTCGACCATGGTTTCGCTGGGCATTGACCCAACTTCATCAGGTCGAATGGCAAGTAAATATTCAAATTGTATGTGATATCATAAATGGTGTTTACCGTCACTGGTTTTGGTTAGTTGCTTCCACGCGCTTGATACATATGGGGTGAATACCATGTTATTAACAGGTTGCGAAGACTTCTGTTATATATGGAAAGCTTCCAAAATATCAAGTTTGGTAGTTGCATCTGGCTTGTCAATTAGTTTTGCTTCATCATGAAGAAGCAAATCTAATTGCTAAAAAACTAAGCAAAACTAATTGTTTAGCTTCATGAAGAAGCAAAACTAATTGGCAAGCCAGATTCAACCACCAACTTGATAATTTGGAAGCTTTCCATATACATCAGAAGTCTTCACAACTTGTTAATGACATGGCATGCACCCCATTCCTAGCAACTGCGTGGAAGCAACTAAACAAAAACCCGTGGCCGCCCCGGTGTGGCGCAGTGGTCTAAGCGATGACCTCTGATCATTCGTTCGAATGGGGTCCGGGTTCGAATCCCGGTGAGGCATGTATGTTGTGTTTGTCTTATGGCACTAGCTCTCTCCCTTCCCTGGAACCAGTGACCCTAAATTAGGGACGGGCGACTGCTTATAGCCCATTGAGTTACTCACGGTGGTCGTTAAACCTCCAATCAAAAAAAAAAAAAAACCCGTGACTGCAAACACCATTTATGATATATACAATTTGAATATTTACGTGCCATTCGTCCTAATGAAGCTAGGTCAAACCATGGTCGACTTGAAAATATGAATATTTGTGACAAACTATGTTGTATTATCTTAATATATGTAAAAATGAGTTATTTGAAGAACTGGTTCCAAATTCGTGACAACTCTAGAGAGACGTTGTCTCTCTATAATTTGCCATCCGTAGTGTCAGTAATGATCTCCAAGGTTTCTCGAATGGCTGTATGTATTTAGGAGTGGAGTAGAAAGCTCATTTCTTTATATCACCACAAATCGGAGTAGAAGTCTCGAACTTTTGCGTCGTTTGTGTTCTCTTTTATGCTCGTTGATGTCACAGATAACAGAACGTAAAAATAATTTTTCAAATCGGAATTTTAGAAGTGAAATATTGGGAATAATGAGATAGTAACATTTAAGCATCTTAAGGCTCTACAAGACCCGCCATCTTGTATTGCTGCCTTTTCTTGTTAACCAACGGGCAAGCGTATTTCACAAATTGCTCGGGCAATTTTACACATTTTGGAACACCGTTTGTGGCTAACGCAAGATATATGATAAATAAAGAGTTCCCCGGTTTCAGATTTTCATTTTGGACATTTTAAGTATTTTTTATTAATTAATAAAACTATGGAAGTCGCCTTGGTACGACTTTCGCTGCAGATAAAGAATGAAGGGAAAGGTCAATAAAAATTCTGAAACCAGGGAACTCTTTATTTATCATATATCTTGCGTTAGCCACAAACGGTGTTCCAAAATGTGCAAAATTGCCGAGCAATTTGTGAAATACGCTTGCCTATTGGTTAATAAGAGAAGGCAGCAATACAAGATGGCGGGTCTCGTTGAGCCTTAATGGGAAAACTGTGCTTTATTTTTATCTACAATATTTATGAAATGCTCTCCGTAGTAGGTGGTATTCTACTGAAAAAGTTCTTTATTTCCCTTTTTCTTTTTCCTTTTTTTTTTTTAAATCGGGTCTTCGGAAGCGTATATCCGACTGCATGTATTTTTTTGCAAACAGGGGTGTTATCTTACGCCTGATAATGACAACATTGTGTGCTACTAAAAATAAGAAAGTATATGGAAAGTGTTCAGCATAAACGCTCTCAGAGTGCAAAATGGGCTTTTCAAATAGCGCTTACAGATATAGAGATATAGGGTGAAATATCATACACATTTCGGCGCTTCCAGCGGGAAAGTTGTGCATTATTTGAAGCAAAACCTTTATACAGAGTGGTCTTTGTGATACAAAATATAGATTTTTTTGTTTTTCAAATCGGATTTCTAGAAGCCTTGTATGGAACAAAATATGGTTTTAATTGAATAGGATCTGCATTTGCGCCCCCTAGCGCTATCACGGATATGGATTAGAAGATGACCAGAGGACATGAATCGCTATTCACTGAGTTTCTGCTTCTAACACGAAAAGAGTTTTTGAATTTGGTCTAATAAGTTCGGAGTATAGTGTCTACATGCGGATGGACGGACTGACAAGTTGATGATGTCCCTTTTCTGAAACGTCGTGCAAAAAATGATCCGTACTTTTTTATCTCGCTCTGATGTGACTGTTGGATTGAAGACAGCATTTCCAAAAGCAGAGTTTTATCTGCCCTTCAGGCTACCCATCTGACACACAAATAATGAACTACTGTTGAATGACAAGTCTCTTCTCGTAAGATGAGCGCTGAGTACATTGTGACGCTCAAGGCTATATCATTGAGCTGATGCTCATCCCAGAATGCAGTATTCATACACAATGCATTCTTCGTGTGATAAAAGTAGTTTTCGGGAACTTGGAGTTACCATAGAAACGCTGTTGCCTCTATTTGTGGCTAGCGTTTTTTTTACTGCATTTTTTTTAACCTTATATACCTTAATTATTTCAAAAAATGGATAAAAAGTGAAAAGCTGCTGAACTTCTTGCTGCTAGGAAAATTAAAAGGAAAAACAAAATTCGGAAAGCGCAGTTTTGAAAAGGTGATGGCAAACAAACCAGAAAATCTTATCCGAATAAAAATATTATGATGAAAAGGAAAGAAAAGAAAAGGAAAAATAAGGCATCCGTGAGCTTTGCTGGTGCCGCTTGTTTCTCAGAGCATTTTTAAATTGAAAGACAATGTGTGCTGTCTGAGAACGCTGCCGAAGTTCCGCTAATTAGACCCTTCCCAGTTATGTGTTTTTACCAGAAATTTAAACAGATGCATTCCTCCGAGTAGTGGTTTCGTAGTCAGTACTTTGTAATAGATCTTACTCTTTATATCCCCTCTTCACGCATGGAGAAACATTGAGAATCATAGTTTCCCAGCATTTCGGGGTTCTTAATGAGACAATCACAGCTTAGTTTTGACAATAAGAGATGGTAATCTCTTTGGAAATATCTAACTGAACTGTTAATAAACACACAGGACAAACAATTACGGAATGTAAGCTTTATTCCTCAACGTGGAGTTATTCCACCACCTGCTTTAATTACAGCTTTAGTTTGTTAGGCATGCTATCGATATGACTCAGTATCACATGCTTATGAAGTTCATTCCGCTCCATTCTCAAAAGGTCTCTTAATTCCACTAGATTTGCAATGTGTTGTTTTTAGCATTGAGAGACAATGTTACCGGTTTGTCCGTCCGTCTGTACCCACGATATCTCTGCAACTACTAGTCCGATTTGAAAAATTATTTTTACATTGGGAAGCTTGAAATATGCGAATGATGATCCTTTATTTTGTTTTGTTTTTCTACGATCTACAATTTCGCCGCTAGAGGGCGTAAATGCAGATGATGTCGAATTCAAAAATGCGTTTATTTCACAAAACATCTTCTAAACATCCGACTGAAAAAATTATTTTATTTTTGGATTCCATTTATGTCGAAGAGTATTTTAGATATAGTTACTTTTTCAAATCACGCATAGATTTTCCGCTAGGGGGGCCGTAAAAGTAAATTACATTTTTTCCGATAACTCGTCTTCTAAAACTTCGATTTGAAAAATTGTTTCTTCAGCGGATACACCTCCGGATGGAAAATATTTTTCATATAATTTCAAATAATTGGTAAAGAATAATTTAGCCACCAGGGGGCGTAAGTGTTGATTTTTGCTTCTGATGTATTTGCCATAAAATCTGAGCTTCTATAATATCGATTGAAAAAAGTATTTCATGGACTGATGTCACTCACATCGATAAACCTTTTCGGAATATTTTCTTCTTAAAATATTCGACAGTTTCTCCGCCAGGGGGCGTAGATATATATATATATATTTTGTCAATATCTCTACTTCTAGGAGTCCTATTTGAAAAATTCCTTCTTTGTTGGATAGTGTTTTAAGTGTGACACGTTTTTCATATAATTTCAAAATTTTCAAGTAATTCATAGACTTTCCGCTAGGGGGCGTAAAGGTAAATTGCGTTTCCCTCTATATCTCTGCTTCTAAATCTCCGATTTGAAATATTATTTCTGCACCGGATACAGCTCCTGGTGGGAAATCGTTTGCACATAATTTCTAATTTTTGTAAAAAATGGTTTGGCCACCAGGGGGCGTAAATCTTAATTTCTGCTTCTGATGTATTTTCAGCAAAATATGAGCTTCTAAATTCTCGATTGAAAAAAACGTCGTTTGTAGACCGATAGTACTCATGTCGACAAACCTTTTAGAAACTTTTTCTTCTTAAAATGAGGCATCGTTTCTACGCCAGGGGCGTAGATGAATTTCTTATGTTTGTCAATATCTCTTCTTCTGGGAGTCCGATTTGAAAAAGTCTTCTTTGTTGGACAATGTTTCCGATGCGAAATGTTTTTCCTATAAATACAAAATTTTCAAGTAATTCATAGATTTTCCGCAAGGGGCACAAAGGACAATTGCGTTTTCTGCGTTATTTCTGCTTCTAAAACTCCGATTTGAAAAATTATTCCTGTATCGCATACAAGACCTGATGGAAAATATTTTTCACATAATTTCTAATGTTTGGTAAGGAATGGTTTGGCCACCAAAGGGCATAAGTGTTAATTTCAGCTTCTGATGTATTTGTAGCAAAATCTGGACTCCTGAAACCTTGACTAAAATTTTTTTTCTTGGACCGATACCACTCATATGGAAAAACCTTTTGAAAATATTTTCTTAATAAAATAGTGCATGGTTTTCCCACCAGGGGACGTAATGTCACATCTTATTTTTGTCGGTATCTCTTTTCTAAGAGTCCGATTTGAAAAATTATTTCTGTGTTGGAGAGCGTTTCTGGTGCGAAATGTTTCTCATATACATTCATGTTTTTCTTAACGCAGAAGTCTACAACCAGAGGGCGTAAGCTCACGATTCCGTTTACAGCAATATCTGAGGGATTAAAAACCTGATTAAAAAACTTCTTTCTTCCGTCAAATACTATTGTTTTCCATACCGGTTCCATTGACTTTGAATAGCTTTTATAAATTTAATTTACGTCAGAACGGATTCGAAAGACGTGCTTATTACACCCGAAAATTCGGTGTCATCTTTCTTGTTTTTATCAGATTTAGGTCGGGGGAGGGGGGTTTGCAGGCCAACTCAGTTGTAGAATGTCTCTCTTATGCAATTGGGAAACGAATTTTCTCCGAAGAAATAGTTCTTCATAGCGGGTAGGCATTGTAAACGCTATTCTTGGCATATTTTCACTGTATTCCATGTAATCACTTAACCATTTCCTTCTCCGAAAAAATATTTCTTCATAAATGCATGGTAGGCATTTTAATGCTATCTACCAGAACAGAGACTGAGCTTCATTATCCCTGAATTCTGTAGTTATTTGGCATATTTTCACTTTATCCCACGTACCCCCTTTCTTCAGAAAACGTTCATCGTCCTGGAGGGGAAATCGAACCCGCACCTCCCGATTTCCGGTTGAGCATGCTAATCATTACACTATGCAGGACAAGGATATTCCAAGCAAGTGAACGATATCTGAGAACCTTCAGATTGGCTCTAGTCCAAGCTATTACTGCCTTATCATAGCGTCTCACGACCTTTTCTCACATCCAAGGTCGAATGCAGCTCACAATTCCCGTGAGGAAAGTACGTCATATACAATTGGAAACGAAATTCCCCGAAGAAATAATTCTGTATAGATACATGGTAGGAATTGTAAATGTTATTATTGGCACATTTTTACTGTATTCCATGTAACACTTCCTTCAGATATCTACGTTCAGTTGCTCAGAATTTCCTTGTCCTGGCTAGTGTAATGACTAGGATGCTCGACCGGAAACCGGGAGGCGCGGGTTCGATTCCCGCTCCAGGACGAAGAAAATTTTAAAATTTTCTGAAGGACGTGGTTGCATGGAATACAAGGAAAATATGCCAATAATAGCATTACAATGCCTACCATGTATTTATGAAGAATTATTTCTTATGGAATATTCCTTTCCAAAGTTTATATGACGTACTTTCATCACTGGAATTTATGACCTACATCCGACCCTGGATGTGAGAAAAGTTCGTGAGACGCTACGATGGGGCAGGAATAGCTTTGACTAGCGCAAATTTGAAGGTTCTTAGATATCTACGTGTAGTTGCTTGGAATTTCCTTTTCCTGGGTAGTGTGTATTGACTAGCAGGCTCGACCGGAAATCGGGTGGTGCCAGTTTGATTCCCGCTCCTGGACGATGAAAATTTTCAAGTTTTCCAAAGGAATTGGTTACATGGAATACAGTCTCTTTTATGTTCTTCAAATCAATGCAGCACAATTCTAGCCACCTTGAAACACAGAATTTACTACATGTGCTTTCTATTCCAAATACTGGAAAAATACAATAATGCATTATTTAAAAGTAGTACATAATCTGTGGATTTCATGCGATTGGATACCTCAACAAATGGTATTACTACAGTAACTGAAATACAACCCAAAAACATGACACTTCCAACTCCTTTTTTCACAGCTCTTCGGACATATTCTGGGTTTAATATTTCTCCAGCCTTTTGCATGACCCTGAAGCGACCATAATTGGAATGCAAGCAGAATCTGGATTCGTCGGGCCATCTTATTCGTCGCCACGGTGCAATGGTCCCACGAAGATGCTGTTTTCCCCAAGCAAGGCGATTATTTCTCCTGGACAGTTGTTAACTTCGAACGTATCCGGAAAACACGACTAATAATGCCCAATCCATGCAGATCTCTCCGTATCATTCGTTCTGCGACTGCTTTACTGGGTACCGCATTGAACTGTTGAAGCAGTTCTTGACGAGTCTGCAAACGCACAGAAGTTGCCAATCATCCCAAGCGCCTGCGATTCCGATTGGTCATTATAGAGCTCCTATCACAGTTGCGCCGCCTACAGGGATAGCTTCCATACTTCTTCTACTGGAAATGGGCACTACAGACTATTGGCTCGGATAGTCCAACAAACTTCGTCCCCTCTTTTAAGGAATGACCATGTTCTCCGTCAATAATTCGATAGCTTCCATACTTCTTCCACTGGAAATGGACACAACTGACTATTGACTCGGATAGTCCAATAAACTTCGCCATCTCCTTCAAGGAATCACCACGTTCTCAGCCAAAATCAGTGACCCTCTTTTGCCACTCAGTAACGTCACATTTACGACCGATAATAGTACCTGTAAAAGGAAAATTTGGAACAACACCCGATAAGGTGTTGTTCCAAATTTATGGATAAGAAACCTCAATTCGTCGCAGAAGGCAACCTTTTCCCACTCTTTCACTCTCCAATGACAGTAACCCCATGCGAACTGTAGGCGTCGTTTCCCATGGACCGAGGTTAGCATGGGTTCCTTGACGCAGCGTCGACTCATTAGACTCATGTGTAACGGGGTTCGCTCTACTGTTACCGGGGACACATACCTTGGTGCCCCTGCGTTCTTTTGCGTGGTCAACTGCTGCACTGTTGCTCATCGATTGTCCTGTTCCAGTCGACGGAGGCGACGTTCTCCTCTGGGGTCGATGGCCATTAGGGCTCCACAGTTATGATGTCATGAGATACTCGGTGTGCTAGCAGTCCATTCTTGGTACACCTTTACTACAGCACCTCGCGAACAGCCCACGAAACCTGCTGTTTCTGAGATGCTTCAAACTTCAGCGCGGTAGCCGATGACCATGCTTTTTTGAACGTCCGTCAAATCACCGATTCTGCCCATTGTTCTCACGTAACGCACAATGACTCATCTGTCCTGTCCGGCAGTTTATATCTCCGTGTGGTCGACCTTGTCATGTGCATTCTGTGACGCACCTGACCAGGTACATTGTGATTCCGGGAGTGATCTTATTATTCTGATACGACAAGGGTATATACCGGTATATTGGTATGAGTCGCGTTACCGCTATATCAGTCATGTAAGAAAAGCAGTCCTTCATGTGTGTTAATTTAGTTTCTTGTTTCTCAAAGGTCGTTGAAATAGGGAAACAAAATCTCCTGATTCATGAACTTCTGCTCTATGAGTTCCAAATGGGCCATAACTTACCAGAGGCTTCCCGAAATATTTGTCGTTTAAAAGGGGAGCATACAGTTAGTCACATAACCTCAAGTAAAGGGGTCAAAAAATTCAAATCCAAGGTCCTCGAATTGGACGATCAGATTCACATATGAAGACCAGCTACCGTGGATTCTGAAGCCCGACATAAAGCAGTGGTGACCAAACCTTCAACCAGAACAGATAGATTGCCCTAACAACTTTGTACTTCATAATCCAGCCTTGTTTTCCATCTTCACAAGCTCGGAAAGACGTACAGACGCTGCCGAGTGGTTTTGCACGAATTGACACCTGCCAAGCTCGCAGACGAGTGAAGATCTTTCGTCAGTTGGTTGGAAACCCTGCCGACGAAAGTTTCAACAGACGTCACAATATCTCTGATCAGACATAGATCGTTTATACAATCCAGACATGTGGAACCAGCGGCTGACCTCGGACAGATACCATATCCGGTAGCCAAATGTGGAAGATTCGAGCACAAGGTGATGCTGTGTCTATGATGGAACTGTGATGGCGTCGTGAACCATGAATTTTACTCAAATTGTCGTGGTATCACTGCTAATCTTTACTCATCCCAATTAGTCTGAATGTATGCTGTTGTGGCACAAAAATATACCGGCCAAGTCAAACGCAGGTGGTTCTTCGGCAGAAGGATAATGCATCTTCACATGTGGCACGTTCAATCAAATCAAATATTCAGGAGCGTAGGGGAATCGGGTTGTTGTCCCACCCAGCCTACAGCACAGAACTTGCACCAAGTGACTACCATCTGTTTCCTCCCATGGTTTACTTCCTGCGCTGAAGGAACTTCTATAAAGAAGCTGAAGTTGAAGCAGGTGTCCATGGAATTCTTCTCTTCAAAAAACAAGGAATGTTACTATGCCGGAATCACATGTTTGGCACAAAGTTAAATGCAGACCATCATAGTTGCCTTTATCATGAATGGAATACGGGATTACACTATACAATACAAATTTTGAAGATCACAATCCTTTTTTGGGTATAAATATAACAAGGATGGTAAGTCAGATAATATCTAAAAACTTGAAAATTTCGTTGTCCTGGAGCGGGAATCGAAACCGCGTCTCCCAGATATATCCCTGGTATGCTAACCACTACACCACCCAGAACGACCAAGTTTCAAGTTTCCAATTAATTTGAATATCACCATCACAGGATTCGCTAGTCGAAACAACTGGAATTCATGTTTAGCGAATTTGGAAGTGAAGAATCCTATCCCGTGATTGCTCGATTCGCTAAACATGAATGTCTCCAGATTCGCTAAACATGACTGCCGGTTTCTTCGATTAGCGAATCCTGTGATGGTTATATTCAAATTAATCGGAAACTTGAGACTTGGTAGTTCTGGGTGGTGTAGTGGTTAGCATACCAGGGTGCTATCTGGGAGACGCGGATTCGATTCCCACCCCAGGACGAAGAAATTTTCAAGTTTTCGGATGTTATCTGACTTACCATCCTTGTCATATTTACACCAAAAAAAAACATAAAAAAAACGGATTGTCATCTTCAAAATTTGTACAGTTGCCTTTATTTTCAGCTCTGATACTCACTCTATTTTGGGTTAGCACTGATCCAAATACATGTATCCCAGTGTATCAATAATTATGACTCACCTTCTGTAATATTCATCTTTGAAACTTTAGCTACGCTTCTAAAATGTGGATAAATACAGCCTTGGGTCTCATACCAATTGCTGTGACCAATGTTTTCGTTAGCTTTCTGTTAAGGATTTTCCTATTTGATTGAGTAAATGTACTTTTTCACCACCCCAGTATCGCAGTGGTTTGAGCATTGGTCTCTAACCTTTCGTCCGAGATGGACCCCGGTTCGTGCCCCAGCTGAGGCATGAGTGACGTGTTTGTCTTACGGTACAGGTTCTTTCCCTTAAACGGGACCAGTAGCCCGAAAACAGGGACGATCAATTGTTTAAAACCCATAGAGTAGCTCAGTTTTTCAACAACTAAGAAACAGATGGAAAAATTATTTTTGCGTCTGTCTGCATTCTCGGTTTGGAATGTTCGTTTTGATTAGATACTTTACTATATTGAGCTACAAAAGGTAATATCGGCAAGAGGAATCTTTACCCTATAGCGGCCCCCTTTCTTTTTAGAGGAAATTAATTTTCAATCGACAATCCGCGATAAACAGAATAATAATAACAACGTTTCACACAATAAAATGTTTATTATACGTATATGTTTACATAAATTGATGTATAATAAACATTTCATTGTGCGAAACGTTGTTACTATTATTCTATCTTCGCAATAAATTTCACAATTTTGTAGTGCATTTGATCATAGCGTTGATGATGTACACATCCGACCGGCGAGTTAGATGACCTCCTCTTTTTTCTGTTAGAAAAAGTATTTTTCGAGAACTTACTCAGAGGAGATTTTTAACATAGAAACAAATACTTGAATTTTAACTGATTTCTCAGAATCGCAATGAAACCGAATTTGAGCAACCTTTTTCTACCTATGACTGTTGCTACAAGAAAGCACTTTTCTATTCTTAGATTAGATCATGTTGCTAACTTTACGAACTACAAAACTCTGACCAATTCTCGAAAGGAAAGTGATGTCCTGATATTGCCAAAAGTAATCTCGTTAGTTACACTGTCATCTCAGAAGAAGAAGCCGGTTGTCTACAAGCAGTAACAGATGTTATCAACTGGAAATCCATGGCGGAAGAAACAAAACCAAAAGCGATTAATCGGTGAAACAGAATGATATAACTAAACAGCTTACCGATAACAGATCACCCGACTTGTGACTAGGAAAATCGACACTTGAGAAAACACGAGATCAATGCAAAGTGCTCTAACGTAGTTTCCATCGATGCAAACTGTTGTAACATAGTTTACATCGTTACCTCTCTTATAAAGTCCATGATGTAATCGAATTCAAGTTTCTTCTTGGATTCTGACTGAAACTCCAATGTTTAAAAACCACAGGCATCACAGTGATTTTGAAGACAGATTTTGAAGTAGGATGGTTTATTGATTTATTGATATACTTTAAGTTTTCTGTGACTGAGAAAAAAAAAGTAGAAGAGGAAATGCGTGCAAAGCCAATAGGTTGCAGAAGAAAATTCCAGTGAAATTGAAATGATTAATTTTCTGCAATCATGAATAAAATATGTAGATTTGATCATTAGAAGAGCACATAACCAAATTCTTAAAATGCTAATTGTTTTTAATAAGATTACTTTCCCGATCTCGGCAAGGCATACCCTTCAGATGAGTGATTCAGAAAATTAGAAATAACTGTTAAATATTCAAA
Source organism: Macrothele yani (assembly GCA_039090855.1). Classification (NCBI taxonomy): domain Eukaryota; kingdom Metazoa; phylum Arthropoda; class Arachnida; order Araneae; family Macrothelidae; genus Macrothele; species Macrothele yani. The sequence goes on from CM076989.1 coordinate 122,843,835, forward strand.
TAAAATGCGTGTACTGTAATCCAGTTACCTTCCATACGATTTTTCTCGAAGCCAGTCTTGTTAGAAGCGTTAGGGCAAACATACACAGTGCGTCAAAGAATTTTTAAGACTGGCGCTAGATTTCAGCCTATGGTGGCGCCACCAGTGTAATTGTGAATGTATTATAAACCGTGACCATCTGCTTGCTTTCTGCCAAAAGTACTGCGCAGTTGTTAAAGTAACTCAAACGAAACGGCCGTTCATTCGAGAAGTAAAATTTTTTTCATGTTGAATTATTAAGATGGAACAAAGGGCTGTTATTAAATTTAACTCAAAACTTGGTAAAAGTGCCTCGGAAACGTACCAAATGATGAAACAAGTTTACGGTGAGTTTTGTTTAAGTAGATCAAATGTTTTTCTGTGGCAAAAACGTTTTTTTGGACGGAAGAGATACGCTAGAAGATGATAAGCATACCGGAAGACTAAGTTCATCTAGGACACCTTAGATTATGGAAAAAGTGCGTGATTTCGTGGCAAACAATCGATGTACGTCGCTAAGAATGATGGAAGAGTCTTTAAACATTAACAAAGAAACGATTCGAACTATCTTGCACTGAGATTTGGGCAAAACAAAAGTCTGTGCTAAATTTGTTCCACACACGTTAACAAATGAACAAAAATCAAGGAGAAGTGCACATTGCAGAGACATCATTTCAGCCGTTGAAAATGATCCAAACTTCTTAAAATTGATTGTTACAGGTGATGAAATATGGTGTTTACAATATGATCCTAAAACATATCGACAAAGTGCGCAATGGAAGTCAAAAAACTCACCACAAGCCAAAAAAGCAAGAAAAGTTCCATCGAAAATTAAAACAATGCTCATTATGTTCTTCGATATTAAGGGTATTATCCACAAAGAATTTGTTCCAAGTGGACAAACAATTACTGGTGAGTTTTATTTAAATGTTTTGAGGCATTTGATGGGCAGAATCGTCGCATTCGTCCAGAATATCAGAATGAAAACAGTTGGTGTTTGTTGCACGATAATGCACCCAGTCACACCTCACTTCTTGTTCATAGATGTTTGGCGAAAAATAGCGTCTGTGTGTTGAATCATCCACCGTATTCGCCTGATATAGCACCCAGCTACTTTTCTTTATTCCCAAACTTAAAATGACGTTAAAAGGGTGTTATTTTGATGATATTTCGACCATACAAAATGCTTCGACGCGTGCTTTGGAGGCATTTCGGTAAAGTGAACTGGAACAGGCATTCGAATCATTATTAAATCGCTGTAAAAAGTGTATTGAAGCCAGAGGGACTTAGTTTGAATAACAAACCAAAACAAAGTATAATTTCTTGTTTCTATTTTATTTTACAGACCCAGTCTTAAAATTTCTTTGCCACACTGTGTATGCCAAAAAATTTGTAGGCCGTACCCCCGGCCTTCTGTTGTAAAGCTCATTCATGTGAGAGAAAAGATATCACGTTAAGTTTCGGAAAGTGCAAAAGAGAACAAACTCGAATTTACGTAGGAAAAGAAACTAAAAATGAAAGTTAAATAAGAATATACGTCACACACTGTTTGTGCCATCCTGCAAGAAGATCAACGAATGACGTGTGAAGACATATCGGCGCCAACTAATATCTAAAAAACGTCGGCATTCCGTGACTAATTACTGCGGCATCGTGTGTGTTCCAGATGGTTATCTCATCACTTGACGAGAGAACAACAGTTAGCCTGAGGTCAGGTGTGTCATGAGTGGAAACAAATTATTGCGAATGATCCAAACTTTCTAAACATGATAATAACTGCCGATGAAACATGGGTCCAGTATTTCGGCCCCCTCACGAAGCGGGCAACGCCTTCTCACAGGCTCCCCTCTTACGAAAAATGCCCGCCATACCAAATCAGCTGAGAAGGTGATGATGATAATTTTCTTTGATCATAAACATGCCGCTCTTCTACAAATTACTGTCAATGCTCAGTATTAGATTTCAGTTTTGAAGCATCTACGACGACACATATCGATTAAGCGACGGGAATCGGTGGTCAAGTGGACCCTATACCATGGTAACGCCCGCCCACATGTGGCATGCTTGTGTTCAACAGTTTCTTACGAAATGCTGTATTGATATCATGACTCAGCCTGCCTACAGTCCTGACCTAGCCCCGTGAGATTTCTGGTTGTTTCCAACAACGAAGGTGAAGTTCCGTGGCGTAACATTCAGCACAGATGCTGACGTTATTCAAGCTGTACAGGGGTCGCTGAAGCAGCTTCCACAAAATGTCTTCGCCACATGCTTTGAAAAGTGAACTGAACGATGGGACCGTTGCATTTCATCCGAGGGAAGATACTTTGAGAAAGAAAAACATATATTTTGCTGTACTTGTATTTCTTCATTTTGAGTTGTTTTACTCTCAGTTTTTACGGAACGGCCGTTAGATATCTGCAACACATCTTCGGTCCTCATGTGATTAGAAGGTGTCATGCCACAAACCTCCATAAGTCACGCATCTCTCCAGTACACAAACGACTCCTAAGTCTCTTCAGCAGTACCCAGGTTTCACTGTCGAATATTTAACTGAGAACAATTACACTTTCACACGGAATCACTCGGGGACGTTTTCGAGAACCCATCATTACTGTGAAACCCTCCTAAAGCGCCTATGACTTTCGAATCCAATATTATCGATAGGGTATTAGAGAAATTAGATCGAAATATAACTTTAAATCACCTCACATACTGATACTTTTGCTCCGCGAAATGGAAAATGTTTTGACATCGTGTATAGCAAAAAATGCATAATAGTACACATTGCACATCGTAAATTTTGCTGTCGGACTTTTTGATTAGTTGATATTTCGTGGAGAACATGAAAACAGTTTTACGTCACCCAGGTTAAAAAATTCTGCATCACACAAATTCGAAATTGCGGGATTCAATGTCATCATCAAAATCATGGAAAGTGCTGTCAGAACCAAAAAATAATTTTCAATCATGATCTATATACTCCATATACAGCATATTGACAAAACTCACCGGACACCTAGAAGAGAAACACAACATAGCATTTATTGACATATATTAGTACGGTGTCGGTCCACTTTTGGCCTTAATGCATGCACTGATCCTTCGAGACAAGCTTTCTACAAGAGTTCGGAACACCGCGATTGGTATGCGCTTCCATTCAATACATAATGCAGCCAACAACTGTTGCTTAGTAGGCCTTGGTACCAAACTTCTTATGCGACGCTCTAATTCCTCCCATAGGTGCTGTATGTGATTAATATCAGGTCCAAACACGATACGGAATTATCGTCAAACAACGTCGTAACAGTCCTTGCTTTATGGATCGGTTCATTATCCTGCTGGTACCAACAAGGCTTGGTTCCATAGTATTGCCACAGAGTTGGTAGGGCATAATTGTCCAGAATATCGAGGTAGACGTGCTGGTTAGCAGGTTTATCCACGATAGCCAATGAGCAGGGACCACACCACGAAAAACACCCCTACACGAGTACACTGCCAGCTCCAAACTTGGCCGTAGGAACAGTACACTGTGGTAAATAGCATTCCCCCGGCTGCCGCCATACCCACACACGGCCATCAGACCAATGGATTGTGTATCTGGATTCATCAGCCCGTAGCACCCGTTTCCATTGATCCACGGTAAAATAAAAGTCCTTACACCGTGTTGAATGCTCTTTACACTGTGCTAAACGTCGAGTAGCATTCCGAGTGGAGATGAAAGGCTTATCAGCAGCCGCACGACCACGGTAACCCATGGAATGAAGTTTTATGCAAATGGTACGTGTACATATCAAGATTCCAGCATGTTTACTCACCTGTACACTGAAGTCTTGTGAAGTACTTCATCGGTTAGCTGTAACGACTCTCCGGAGGCTTCCACGTCCTCTATCACTGATTTTCTTTGGTGTGCCGGTGCATTTTGCTTCTTCAGGCACGCCACGTGTCTTCCACTTATTCAGTACATCCAAAGCAGTTGACTTGTGTGTATTTAAACGGCTCTCGGTTTCTCCTATGGACAACCCACTAATATAACACTCAACAATCTTTCCTTTCTCAAAGTCAGTTCTCTTCCCTCGCGACATTTTCATTGAACTTCACAGTGCGATATGATCGCGGTCAGCTGCAGTTTTGTGTTTATACCGTTTGCAGCTGTACCGCGCATTTTAACAACACAGCGGATCCGTAATTTGCTTTTGAAGGGTTGTTCGGTGACTTTTGTCAGTTTAGTGTATGTATGTATTAAGACAGTATAGACAGTCAGACAAGTATTATGACAGTCAAGACCATCAAGCAAGTATTAAGATAGTCAAACAAAGTCATACCATCAGTGCTTGTTTTAAACTTTCAGAAGACGAGCTAAAAATATTCACAAAACTTAAGACGATGCAAATTACACCATATAGTGAAAACCTAATCCGGCGGAATGTTTCTCAGCATTTTAGTTTGAATTGCAAAAAGCAGTTTGAAGGAAGTACTTAAGATTGGAAGTCGCAGTCTAAAACGAAGACTGACTCTCTCCGTATGTCTCACTGTCGCACTGGAAAAGTAATCACAACGTGTTCAGAAGCTTGGTTTTCGCGAAGTGATAAGCAATTAAGTAAATGCAGTTCCTCCATTTCCAGTCTTTTCTCCTTAGTATAATGCTGAGCTGTTTTACGTATAACCTAAGCTTAGAATTTCCTATTAATACTCAATCTCTTTCTAAGTCTAGTGTTTTAGATTTTGTGCTTTTGTAGTTGGTTTTTCTATTGGAGATATAAGCCATTATAAAAATAAGTTACAGGATCACATTTCATGAACGTTCTGCAGAAGAGAAATGTAATGCATTAAAGGCAACTTTTTCAAACCCTTATGGAAAGAAGAGTGAATAAATATTTTGAAACCAAGCGCTTACTTTGCATAGAAACAGCACATTCACCCAACCGAAAAATCCTGCAACGCAGTTTTTCATTTTTTTCTTTTTTTCATGCGCTTAAAAAGAGATATCGTTTTCTCCCTTGAAACAAATCACATAAGGACTGCATTAAAGCTTCAAGAAAATTACTTAGATCAATGAATATTTCAAAAGTTTCTCTTTTGCTAAAACAACAAGAAAAAGGAGAAAGAAAACCGTGTAGTTCTGCAGAAAAAAGTACTGGAAATGTTATTCTGGAGCAACAGACAGGAAAACAAACGAGGAGAAAGCAATATATTGTTTAGATTTTGAAGATGATATTGGAATCACAAATGTTTCCGATCTTTTCTTTTAACGAACCAGAAACATGAATATAAAAAAATCCATTGTCACAATAACCGAAACTGAAAGCAATAAATATTCTGCCCAAGAATGAGCAAGCAGTTCGTGAAGCACATTGAGATGCCGCGTTATGAAGTGCACTCTGATACCACGTGAATGAAATGGAATTTAACCTTTATTTTAACCTTATATTTAACCTTTATTTTGGGTGTTTGATTTCTTACATACATTTCGTTATATCTTGGATAGACATTTCCTAACTCAACGGCACATTACTTCGCGGGACAGCCTGTACATTTCGGCAACGCTTACAGTAAGTCGGAGAAAAATACATTGAGTGAAGAGAAATCATGGGATATCTACCTAGTAACGAGTCGGCCCACCTTTCCACCGGACAAGGACAAACACCGGTGAGACATTAAGTCATCTACGTCATAAAAGATTTCCACTGGCAGCTTCATCCATGCTTGCTTCATCGCTGTCCATAATTCAATCACATTCCTGGGTAGAAGATCTAAAGTTTAACGGACCTTTTTACAACATCCCACATTATTTTCACAGGGTTCATGTCTGGTTAATGGGGAGGCAATTCCGGGGAATAAAAGTCATTCCCGCATTAAAATCAGGGTGGAAATGGAGTGGTAAATCAGAATGCTTTTCCATTAAAGTTTTCGAGTAGTTTCTAGTGAGACTTTTCCACCCAGATTCCAGGGAGGAAATCGTGGTGGTAAATCAGAATGCTTTTCTAACATGCTCTAGCAAGTCTTTTCAGTAGTTTCTCACACAGTAACGTCCAATAAATTTTCTTCTAGTCGGAAGTCTACTTTTAACTGATTCCTCAGCTTTTCGATTTTTTCCGTTGTTTGCACAATGGACAGACGCCCAGATCATGGATCATCATCAAAAGATTCCCGCCGATCACGAACCGTGTATACCATTCGGAAACTCTGGTAAGAAAGTCATTACCACACTAGAATCAAGGTGGAAACCGGAGTGGTAAATTAGAATGCTCGTCTAACATGTTCCATTAAGGTTTTCTAGTAGTTTCTAGTGACACTTTCCCACCCTAATTCCAGGGTGGTAATCGTGGTGGTGAATCAGAATGATTTTCTAACATGTTCCATTAAGGTTTTCTAGTAGTTTCTAGTGAGACTTTCCCACCCGGATTCCAGGGTGGAAATCATGATGGTAAATCAAAATGCTTTTCTAACATGTTCTAGTAAGTATTTCTAGTAGTTTCTAGTTAGCCTTTCCCACCATCGAATCCGGCGGGAAATCGGAATGCTTTTCTAACATGTAGCACACGCATTTGTTCTTTCTTCGATACGTGACTTCTACAGCATGAAGGTGGAAACCATTTCAGATCTGCCGAAAGTGTATCATACCCCCTCAAGAAGTACAAAAGCTCCCCATTTTGCTGTCAGCTGGATACGAGCCTGTTGTAACCCTCACACGTTGCATCGTTATCCAATACTCACAACACAATACAGGTAATCCGAAACAAAAGAAAAAAATATTATGCGCAATTTTTTTACTAGAGGCGCAGGTATTGATTTTGGCTTTTTAGACCACGCCTCCATTTCTGAAAGTGCGACCAATTTATTTTATTTATTTATTTATTTATTTATTTTGCTTCGGATAGGTTTCTCTGTGATACACATTTTGCCTGGATTTTCTTCTGCTGGAATTAGATTTTCAGTTTGGTTCGCAAATCGGCATTCTTCTTTGCAACATTTCTTCTTTTTAAAAAATTAAGATTCAATGAAGTTCTTCAAAAATATTGGGCAATTTATTAGACCTAGCGATCTCTCTGGTCGGACAACGGGAGTTTATATGACGTCAGAGGAGTTTACACATATTTAAACTGGCAGCTGTTATCTTGATTATCTCCAGAAAATAATTTAAAGAGAAATAGAGTTAAAAGCAGAATTTACGCAATAATTAAACCCTTGTGATAAATGTAATTTTCTTTCTGAGAAGGAATTTCTCGAGTGTTGAATTTCTTGATCTCACACTCTATATACTATCATGTTAGGACGGTTACTATTGCGTGTTAGAACATTTTACTTGGAATGACTGACATTTTATGTATCCTGTAACACCAGCTTCTTCTATGAGATAGCTTTGCGCATTATTTTTGTTTCCGGGACGTTAAGGAATAGTTTCCTTTTTCACTTCCATTGGGATTTCTCACGCACTGTGTAGCTTTTGCCGCTATTTCAATCTATCCCTTCATTAACCGGAAATAATCGCTAAATTAAACGTAAAACACTTCTTGAGGAGTTGAAGGAACCATAATTTGCATTTTTCTTTTTCAGTTGCGTTCAATATCAAAGCAAGATTTTCCAATTCGCCAAATTATAGGTAATTTTTTAAATATAACTAAACAAAAAAAGCAAAAATAAAATAGAAAATGAGAAGCAACAGTGCCTGCTGTCAGAACGAAATGGATAGAGCAATATATATATATATATATATATATATATATATATATATATATTTCGATACAGCACAAAACGTTTCAGATAGGTATCAAAAATGTTACAATCTCTCATTGTCGTTACACTTTCAGAGATATCTTACAATTACGTTCCAGGAACATCTATTTTGGAACATAACTCTTTGTACATTACGTTAAAAATAGCATTCACCGATACTACTGCTTTATAGTTTTCATTGTACATAATTGCTACCTTCATGTTACATTCCGGCGATATTTAAGATTTTTGGTTTGGCAACGGCATGGATGCGCATGCGCATTTATGCCATTTCACCGAAGCACTCTCGTACTCGTTCCATGTGCTACTGGGATATTCTTTGGTGATACTGTCGTACTTGAGTTAGCTAGTTAGTTAATTTAATATTTCATCCTTTTTTTTTGTAATTCAAGATCACCTGAAAGTAAGTAATTGTTTTGATTATCATAATTTTTAAATTCCAAAAAGCATTTTTTAAAGTCTAAGTAGATGGCTGTGTTGTTTTATTAGTATACTATACCAGCATGTTTTTTTTTTTAACTTGATGCTGAGAAATTTGATATTGGTAGGTATTTAGAGAAATGACGAATTTGATTCTCTTTCTTTTTTTCTTTTTTTTTTGCTGAAATATAGTCTATTCCGCACGTTTAATAAAAATTCGACACCCTCATTTGGGAATTTTTTTATTTCTTTTGTTATCAGTATATAAACGCCGCCACTGTTCCCAATGGACAGCGGACTGCGTTGAACCTGTGAGAACGTAAACAACTCGTAATACGATTATTGCTGCTTTTGAAACAGCTGTCGAGTGTAGTATTTTTTATTCTGATTTTACAAAGTTTATTAAAACTGTAATGTTCAACGTAGTAAATACGTAGCAGTAATATGATGATGATGTCACAAATATCTTTCAAATACGTAACAGTAACATGAAGTTGATATGTTGAAGTTACAAAGACCTTTCACTGTAACGTATCGGTTGTGTTTCAAAGTTACGTAACGTTTGAGGACATTTTGACGTGACCGTAAGGTTTCTGAAACATTACTGTTACATTGCGCAAGGTATCTGAAAAGTCTCAATGTTTCAGTACTACGTACTTGTAAGATATACAAAACATTCTGTGCTGTGTGGGTAATGTTTGCACATTAGGTATACCATCAAAATCGGACAAGCAGGTCTACTGTAAGTAGTCTCTTTTATTTATTATAAAGGCAGCGTTTTCTGATTAGGCAGGCTTCGGCTAACCTGCACAAAACAGCATCGCTAAAAACTATACACAGCCGGAGAGTATAAGCCTGTATAAGTTTATTAAACTCTAACAATACATTAAGGCTTTTTTTAACTTAAAAAGGTCGGGTTCGTTTGATACCGTCATCCTTTGTGTGTATCCTAAATAAACGCCTTCCTCATTCGGATAATTTTATGCTAATTAATTAAAATTCTGTTATCTCGTGAAGTAGAATAAACCTCTTCTTTTTGCTGTAGGAAGGATTTGTTTTTGTTGGCAAAATGTTTAGATCAAGCTTTCTCACCCATCGACAAACAACAATTCGTCGGTCAAATATCTCACATATAATCATCATAAATTCTAATGAGCACCTCTGGGTCGCCAGCCAATGGGTGACCAGGTACCAAAAATTAATTCTCAAAGTGTTATTTCGCAGTAGTTAGCACCACGGTGTGTTACAATTAAGAAAAATAGTTAATTATTTGACATAGGTAGCCTGTTATTCATAATGAAGGGAATCAGAAAAACATTATCTTCAAATGGAGTTTAGAAACAATAACGGAGGTAAAGTAACGTAGGAAAGTATCAAAGCACAAGTATAGCCCATAGAAACAAGACCAAATATTAGATATGGGTAGGAAATCACGTTACGGTTACTGAAAAATTAGTACGGGCAGTGTCCGAAATAACGAAAACAATCACAAGAAAGTTCCAAAATCAGTGTAAGTAACGAATAAAATCACAAGAAATTTCCAAAATCACTTTAAAGTAATGAAAAATCATAAGCAAGTTCCACAATCACTCTAAGTAACGAAAAAATCACAAGAGAAAGTACCAAAATCACTTTAAAGTAATGAAGAATCATAAGAAAGTTCCACCATCACTCTAAGTAACGAAAAATTCACAAGAAAGTTCTAAAATCACTTTAAAGTAATGAAAAATCATAAGAAAGTTCCACAATCCCTCTAAGTAACGAAACAATCACAAGAAAGTACCGAAATCACTTTAAAGTAATGAAGAATCATAAGAAAGTTACACAATCACTTTAAAGTAATGAAAAATCATAAGAAAGTTACACAATCACTATAAGTAACAAAAAAATCACAAGAAAGTACCAAAATCTCTTTAAAGTAATGAAGAATCATAAGAAAGTTCCACCATCACTCTAAGTAACGAAAAATTCACAAGAAAGTTCCAAAATCACTTTAAAGTAATGAAAAATCATAAGAAAGTTACACAATCACTCTAAGTAACGAAAAAATCACAAGAAAGTACCAAAATCACTTTAAAGTAATGAAGAATCATAAGAAAGTTCCAAAATCACTTTAAAGTAATGAAAAATCATAAGAAAGTTACACAATCACTCTAATTAACGAAAAATTCACAAGAAAGTTCCAAAATCACTTTAAAGTAATGAAATATCATAAGCAAGCTCCACAATCACTCTAAGTAACGAAAAAATCACAAGAAAGTTCCAAAATCACTTTAAAGTAATAAAAAATCCTTAAAAAGTTCCAGAATCACTGTAAAGTAATGAAAAATCGCAAAAACGTTCCAAAATCACTCTAAGTAACGAAAAAATCACAAGAAAGTTCCAAAATCACTTTAAAGTAATGAAAAAATCCTAAAAAAGTTCCAAAATCACTGTAAAGTAATGAAAAATCGCAAAAACGTTCCAAAATCACAGTAAAGTAACGAAAAAATCAGAAGTCCCAAAATCACTTTTAAGTTGTTACATTTTTTCGCTTCAGCATTAGAGCGGTGTTTGGAGATAAATAAATCAAAATTACTGTTACTATGTCACACTTTCGGCCTTGGTGAGTCTAGCACTGTGACGTACACTGAGGTTAGGTAACGGAAGAGTCAAAACAACAAGTTAAAGCCATAAGCTGGGATCGGCGTTGTTCAGTCGGGAGAATATCTAGCTCCGGAGCGAGAATACGTGGTCTTGAAATCCACCACAGTCAGAAAAGTTCTTTATTTTTACATCGGTACCCGAATGTTGAAATGAATCTCCTGGGAGTGAGGTTCGAGGAAAGTGTGTGATGTTTCTCCCACACATCGTCTGGAACTAATTGGAATACCTTCTATAGTAAGCTCTTCTTCAAGCTTCGTCTGCAGCGAACTACAAACGTGCGATTTCGTGCCCCCGTCTTTCTCAAAGTGTGAAGAAATGTATGTGATTTACCACTAAGATGATGCAAGAGTTGAAACGGCAAGTGGAAGCGATAAGCCAAGTTCGATTTAGTTCGGTTGGGAGAATAACTGACTCTAGAGCAATGAGACGTGAATTCCATCATCGGCAGAAAAATCATTGTTGAGCCCATCTTTACCGGATGTAGACCAAAATGCAATGACCCTCATTCCCAAAACTGAAACAGGAAATATTTTTTTTCCGGCTGTAGGAGTTCCACAAGTACGACGCATTTGCAGACTGACAGAAATTTAGATACATCCAGCAAGAATCTAATAATTCGTCAAAATTGAATTTACTGAAAATGTATACACTCTTCAAAATCGTGTTTAAGACAAAGCAGTTCACTAAACAACTGCTCAAACAATAATAAAGTTCCACAAAATGCACCTACCTGTATTGGAAAAACAAATGTTAAGACACTTTATAAAACATTTCGAAATATTCCATTCCTTTTGCCACCAATCTGAGCAAACTCAGATTCAGGAAATTAAATCTTTGAACACCGGTAGATTCTGGAAATTGAAGGGATGTAAATTTTTCAGTTTTCCGTTCACCTCGTCTTTTCGCCTTCTTCAGAGACAATCTGAATAAATTTGATATTTTATTGGTCAATAAAGATTCTCCGGAATATTCTTTTTGGAGCTATGGGGGGAAAAAGTAGCAAATAGACAAAAAGCTACGAAAACGTTCCTCCAATGTTTTGCCATAGGAAATGAAATTTGTTAACTCAGAAGATGTTCAACAGGCTTCGCTTTTTTTAACTGTCTGAGGAGTTTTGCCTTAACGGAATTACGTTTGAAAGTAATAACTGCGAAGGAAATAAAGGCTAGAGATTTTTAGCGGTTGTTCCTCTGCGTGCTTCTTTCTTCCGTTTGCCGTTGTTTGATCTCCGCCGCCGAGGGAAACACATCAAAGGAAACTTATATTTATTATGCATTTTTCCTGCGCATTTGCAAATATAAATATTGTTTTTCCCAACTTACATTCTAAGCTAAAGAGAAACTTTTTTATGCCAACTAAAAGTAAATTAAGAACTAATTTACCTCTTCAGATGTGTTGAAGTTAAAGCATGCACATCAAAGGATGGAATTTCTTTTCTCGTAAAATTCTTAGAATCATTCTTTCGCTATTTCATATTCCATAATATCTTCGTTGCTATGTGTTTGTTGAAAAACTACAGTTTTTTGTACTTTTACTCTTACTACAATGGCATTCATCATACTGGGAAGTCCTAGCAGAGATATTCTTCCATTTTTTTGTCTTCATACTTTTAAGAAATCTATTCTTCTATAGACAAGGATTGTCATAACGTTAGTAAAGGCAATTACGATTTTTTTCTTAGTCAAGATTCACCAATTATGCAAGAAATTCTCATACTAAGAAGAAATCATATTACGATTCTAAGCTTGAATGTAAAGCACTCAGTGATAAATATATATTTTTAAGAAAAAAACGCGTGAGAAAGAAACAAGTGTGTAATGGTAGAGGGAATATTCAAATAAAACACCTTTTAAATTGCTTAATTTATATAAGATACTGTGCAATTTACCTCAGCACATGAGTTCTAATCTGTATTATAAAAGTGAAAGTTTGTATATTTGTTTGTTTGTATGTTTGTTTGTTCGCTATACAAATCTACAGTTTCCAACTTAGATCAACCAAATTTGGTATACTATATCATGGTACTCGAACTTAGACCGTAGAAGAGTTTTGGAAGGGATCGGAGCCCGGGGTGGGGGTGGGGGGTCAAGGGGGCCCCAATACAAAATTTTCGTTATTTTTGTTAACATTTCTACAGTTTTCAATTTAGAAATATCAAATTTGGTATAATATCTCATGGTACTCTGACGTAGACCATTGACGGTTTTGAGAAGGGGTCGGAGCCCGGGGTCAAATATCCTCCATACAAAGCTTTCATTAAAAGTTCCATTTTTTTTTACTTTTTTACTTTTTACTTTTTAATTGGTAAACCATCTCATGATACTCTAACTTAGACCGTAGACTGTTTTTGGAAGGGGTCGGAGGCAAGGATCATGGGGCGCCGATACAAAATTTTCGTAAAAAGTTCCATTTTTTAGTTTTTATTATTTTGAATTCGAATTTAATACTTTTTGTTGTGATATGTGCGAGAATTGATTTTTTTGTGTGTGAGTGACAAGTGTGTTTCAGTTAAGAACTGCAGGACGGTTCCTGGAAGGGGACGGAGCGCGGAGTCAAGAGGCCCTCACACAAAATTTTTGTAAAAAGGTCCATTTTTACTTTTTTAATTTTTAATTGGTGTACTATCGTATGGTACTCTAATTTAGACCGTGGATGGTTTTTGGAAGAAGTTGGAGCCCGGGATCAAGGGACCCCCCATACAAGATTTTCGTAAAAAGTTCAATTTTTTGCAGTTTTATTTTGAATTCAAAATCAATGCTTTTTATTGTTTCAAGTGCAAGAACTAGCTTTTTTGTGACAACTGCTTTTCAGTGAAGAACTGCAACACAGTTTTCATTTGATTTGTACAAAATTTAGACAGTGAAATTTCACGAAGTTTTCCCGAGCAACGCCGAGAAATTCAGCTAGTTAAATATAATATTAATTTGAAAGAAAAGCATTTTCTAATGGCAAAGTGAGAGTATATCAATTTAATTCTGAGAAATTAAAAACAGGCAGTTATAGACAGTATATAAAATATAATGCTTTGGGAAGGGAGAGTGGCGAAAGTTTCATTTGTAATCACAGTTTCAGTTTGACATCAGAGAAAATGGTGGAAAATGGCGAAGCTAAGAAGCAAACATTCTGATTTTCCGTAACGTTTCCCGCCGGAAAATATGTAACTCAAGAATGGATTGCAAAATCGAATTATGAACAACAGTAGAGCCCTTTGTGAGGAATCGACGATCTGTAGAATAAAATTCTCTAGTTTTCCGCTTCCCAAACAAATTTGCACTTGAAAATATAATGAACGCCTCTGAAGGGAAAAGTCGCAAAACTAAGACATAAAATTCTAAAACACGGCAATTCGTACTGCGAAAAAAAAAAAAAAAAAAAAGAGACTGAAACTCTGGAAATCGTGTGAGTGTCAGTCTCAGTTGACCCCCATACCACCTGGTTGAGAATTGCGTAACTAAGAAATGAAACTCCAAAAATCGTACAGTGAAAAAGAAAATGGAAAATGTAAAAATAACGGATGGTCACCCTGGAAACGACAACAGCGCCCCGAATGGGGAACCATGGAACTAAAAACACAAAATTCCAATTTACGGAAACATACACTGCGAAAAAATTTATGAAACTCTGCAAACAGTAGGAGTATCCGTCTGGGAACGATTACAGCGCCCGTAGTACAGAACTGGGGAACGGAGAAATATAAATTACACCATTTGGTGGATCTTTGTGCGGAAACCGTTGCAACTCGGGCAATAATAGGAGAAGTAGTCTGGGAATGAAAACAGCACCCCCTGGGGGAGAACCGTGGAGCTAAGAAATAAAAACTGCAAGTTACCGAAACTCGTACTACAAAACAACAGTTGAAACACTGTAAATAATTGGAGTAGTAGTCTGGGATGAAAACAGCGCCCCTGTTAGAAGACTCTGGAACAATGAAATGAAATTATGTTATTCTGCAGCGCATTGTGAGGAAGGCAATTGCAACTCGAGAAATAAAGGAAGATGCTGTCCGGGAACGATTATATCACTCCTGGCGGAAAATGGCGGAACTAAAAATATAAATTCTCAGCTAAAGGAATTCGTATTTGGAAAAAAAAAATGAAACTATATAAATAGTGCGATTGCCAGTCTGGGAATGACGACACCCATAGTGGAGGATCGCGCTACTAGATATAAGATTTCAAAGTACGGCGACACGTAAAGTCGCAATACAGGGATTTTACTTTCCGCCGTAGAATTTGTTATGTTGATGCCGCAAAATCGAGCTCTTTTCTCCCGGAAAAGTCGAGCACCTCCCGTTCTGAACCCAATTCTGTGGTTTCTAAAGTTAATTGGAAATTACATACGCAGTACCACATTCACAATGAACAGTCTTCTCTGTGAAACTTCCGAGATAAACAGTGAGGAATGTGACAATTTTGCAGATTTTCATGGGATATTTTTCGGCGATAGCTGTCCAAATCGGGAAAAATACGTTGCAAATAAAGTCTAAATGGTACCTTTCAGGATTTATAAGATTCGAGAGTCTCTTGTGGATACGAGAGGAAGTATTCGGCAACAAATATTCCTGCCCCAACGGTAAAATCCCTATTGCGGGGTTATTTTTAATCCCGGAGAATGCGTTCTACTTATGCGACAGAAACTCAGTGCTTTCGCCGAGCACCACCGAACTATTTCCATAATAATTTAATCGGTGACCCCAATTTATGCGCAATTGTAGAATCTGAAGTTTTCGCCTCTGTTTAAAAATGATGTTGGGGTTTGTGGTGTTGCTGTGCATGCAGTTTACCTGTCCAAAGCCAACGTAGCAATGTTTGGTAGCAATGCAGGCAAGCATAACTAACATAAAAGTAATTCAGTAATACACGTTTTCAAAACAGAACTATGACCCACAAGGTACCTTACATTTTAGCTAACTATTCCTATGATTATATCGGCAACTCAAAGGCTAATGGCAGAGTCAAAGTGGAAGCGACCGTAGCTCCCCTGGTGGAGAATCGCGGTACTATAAAATAAAAGTATTTCAGTTTTCGCAGCTCTTATCAAAAAAAAAAAAAAGGTGGAAAGGAGAAAAAATCGGTAAAGAAAGAAATGATATCAGAAGCCGTCTGGAAACGAAACCAGTAAGCTTGGTTGCGTGGCTGAACGGTGAAAAAAAATTCCGATTTCGGGAACTCTGCCGCTTACAAATATAGGAACTAATGTTAGACTCGAATCGTTGAAGCTTTATACTGCTTCTGGTGGAGAATCAGGGGAATGAAATATAAGATTTCCAGGTCCCTGGTGGAAAATTGCATACTATAATGTAAAAACACATCCAGTTTTCTGCAATACTTCCCGCAAAATTATCTGTAACAAAAGAAACAATGTCAGAGGGCGTCTGAAAACGACACCAGCGAACCTGGTGCTGTATAACTGAACACAGTGGAAATTTTCCGATTTCGGAAATATTGCCGCGTAAAAATGTGTGCTCAGAAAATAATCCAAAACACAAACTGAAAACGTCAATTCCATTCCTGGTGGAGAATCGCGCAACTAAGAATTCCAGGTTTTCAGACGGCAACTGTTCAGACGGAAAAATTTAACTTACGAATCAAAACAACAGTAGATCGAAACAATGTCATCTCTTGATTAGTTTATTATCACCTAACTATGAAAAAATGACTATCGCATAATTATGTTGATTATCGCATAACTATGAAATAAAAATGTCATAGTTGCGGAAACTCTTCCAATGGAAATCCTGTCACTATAAAATTTATTGTGATTTCAACCTGGATACGATACAAACACCACTGCTGGAGAATACCAGAACTACGAAAAAAATGTTTGGCTAATATTTTGGAGGACGAAGTTGAAATCCAAACGGGCATACATACTAACGTCTTCTGTTTCTGGAAGCACACCAACACCCCAGGTGAAGGTTCACAGAACTAGGATTTTTGACTTCTTCTTCGACATATGTAATTTATTAAGTAATGGCAGAGCTCAAATATGAACAATCTTGGGCCCATAGTGGATAATCGCGGAGCTAAGAAATAAAAATCTCCAATTTTTTCGGGAAATAATGACAAATTTAAACGAAAGACACTGGCGCCACTATCAGCGAATGTGGAAGCTCTGGTATAACAAATTTGAAATATTTGGTTATGTAAATAATTGCGTTGCGAACCAAGTATATGTGATGGGTGAAAAAGATTAAAGGACAAAATTGCTCAGCGTACATAAGTTTGGTTTTCATCTCGAGAGAATGTGGACAACTGCCTTGGAGTTGTCCACATTCGTCTCGGTGGCGAAAGCGCGTGTAAACAGTGACAATGGTGATTTGATACCATCTGAAATCCTAACATCACACAGCCACATTTTACCAGACGCTTCATCATAGGGTTACGCACAGTTGGTCGGTTCCTGCGAGGAATCTCTGCAAAAATATGGGAATGCAACATTTGCCAGGCGAATGTGGCCACAGAGGTTGGTGGAAGGCAACGTGCGTCACCATGATGGTACTGATGAACGTAGGTGGACAGCCGAAAGTTTCGATTGCCATTGGACTGTAAGCCATTCGAGTCTAACATTAGTTCCAAAGCGGACGACATTCGACGAGGCACACAGGCAGCTATGGTCGTGCCTGTATTGACACGCACTGTGAATCAGGTTTACACTCTCGTCGGCAGCTTCGACGACTATAACTCAAGGCGGCACATGATCGCGTAAGGTTTCTTGGTGCCATACCAGACATTCCTGGCCGGAAGAATCGAACCATTGCGTATTCAGCGACAAAGTCTCGCCTCTCTACAGCGCCGATTGACAATCTGTTATCCGCTGAAGAAAGAAGAGCTGCTAAATTTGGAAATCACGTGTGTCATTGCTTCTCCAATTTTCAACAAGGAGTGGTTATTATCTTTCCGCGTATGATACAGGTATTATATTCTGAGTTATAGATTATTTCGAAAGAAAAGCTGCTGAAAATTAGAATTCTTAAGAGCAGTTGCTCAAATTTTCAAAAAGGCACTGTGGTCATTACCAAATGGACTCTACCTTCATTTCCGGAGTTGAAATTTCTTTCGTAAAAAGAATTGTCGAAGTGTGTGTTTTTTATTACACAGTTCGGTGATTCCCTGCCAGAGGCACCGTAGGCGTTCCCATACAGACAACACTCCCAGTATTTTAAAATTTTCGATTTTTTTTCGCAGTATGAGTTATCCTGATTTTCTGTTTTGGCTCTGACAGTAGTTACGAGTTTCTCCACAAGGGAGGGCTGTCGCCGTTCCCATATTGTCTTCTACTTTCTCCCGACTTCTCAGTTTCTTTCATAAAAATTGTTGAGGAAATTTTTAATGTTATGTTTTAATTTCACAATTATCCAACAGGATAGCTGCAGTCATTCCCAGAAAGACGCTCCCACTATTTTTAGATTTCTTATTTCTAAAATGTCCACTGCAGTACGACTTGCCGCAGTTTGGAATTTTATTTCTTAATACCACGATCTTCCACCCCGGGCGTTGTAAGCGTTCGCAAACAGCATCTTCAATTATTTCCCGAGTTGCAATTGTTTTTCGCGCAAAGCGCTACGGAATAGTGTAATTTTATTTCGTAGTTACGCAATTCTCCACCATTTGGCGCCGTAGTAGTTCCCGGACGGATAATGGAACTATTTTCAGAATTACTTTTTTTGTAGAGCGTACTGCCGTAATTTGAAATTTTACTTTTTATTTCGGTCATTACCCACTTGATGCGTTGTTGTCGTTTCCAGACTAACCAGGCATTGTTTTTAGATTTCCTTTATTTACTTTTTTTGCAGTTCGATTTTTTGAAATTTTAATTTTTAGGTACTCAATTCTCTAACAGGGGGTGTGGGAGTCGTCCGAGACTGACGTGACGCTCTCACTATCTACAAAGGACATCTTAAAAGTAATACCTCGTCCCTCATACGATTTTTATCTGTAACTGCTAAAATGTGAAACTTGGCACAATATTTGCAAATAGTGTTAATAATGCTAGCCTATTCAAAGTATTGTCCATCACTTTCTATACATTTCTGCCATCTTTGAACCCATTGGTAAAATCCATTTTGGAATAATTCCTGAGGTTGTCGTTTCACCCATGAGTTCACAGCCAGTTTAACGTCTGTCACATCGTCGAAACGTTCCCAACGAAGGGTGTTTTTCAAAGGGGCAAACAGGAAAACAATCTGAGGGAACCAAATCAGGACTAAAGGGAGGTTGGGACATCACCGTCCACATCATTTCGGCAATAGCCTGTGAAGTCAACATTGAGGTGTGGGAACGTACGTTATCATGGTGTAAAACTACACTATGAAGTGGAATGTCACGTCTTTTCATTCTGATAGCTTCTTTTAGCTTCTTCAATGTCTGCACATAGTGAGCACTGTTTATTATTGCACATCTTTCAAGGAAATCAGTCAAAATGACACCACGCTTGTCCCAAAAAATTGACATCATCAATTTTCCTGCGA
This sequence comes from Macrothele yani, assembly GCA_039090855.1. Classification (NCBI taxonomy): domain Eukaryota; kingdom Metazoa; phylum Arthropoda; class Arachnida; order Araneae; family Macrothelidae; genus Macrothele; species Macrothele yani. The sequence continues at coordinate 122,863,123 of CM076989.1, forward strand.
AACGAGTTCTTTTCACCTTTTTCTTACGAGGTTAAAATGTGCGTTGCCATTCCACTGAAGCACGTTTTGTTTCTGGGTCATGAAAGTACACCCAGGTTTCATCGCACCTCACAACATTAGAGAAAAACACCTCACCCTCCCTCTCGTAACAATGCAAGAGGCTCTTGCTCACATTGTTCACGGGTTAGGTTTCTTGGAATCCAATTCGAAAAAAATTCTGTAGCCCATATCCCTAATTAATGTTTGTGTAGCACCCGGACCACAATGTGAATTGCATCACACAACTCCTGGATGGTGACACGTCGATCAGCTGTGATGAGGTCTTTCACTCGTTGCCTGTTGGCATCTGTAACTGCAGTTGCCGGTCTTCCACTACGTTGGTTCTCCGACACTGACCTTTCTCCCTCTCAAAACCCATACAGCATAGATAGGTCATTTTATAATAAAAAATAAGGTGGTTGGTAATGCGCCCGCGGGCCACATGCGGCCCGCGGACCTCTGTCTTCAGACAAACACAAGATCCATGCCTCACTGGGACTTGAACCCGGACCCACGATGACGAGAATGATCTAAGCCGGCGCTTAGACCACAGCGTCACCAGGTCGGCACAGTTAAATTATACATAAAGTTAAATTAGGATGTACGTCGCATGGTCTAAAACACTGGCTTCTGAAAATTTGCAGGGCTTGGTTTCGGGTCGCGGTGAGACTCAAAATTAGGGACCGGCCACTTCTTATTGCCATAAGATTTGCTCATGGTGGTTGTTAAACAGAGACTGGCAGCGGGTGGCTTAGTGGTCAACGTTCGTGACTGCCACGGATATAACCTCAGGTTCGATCCCAGGCAGGTACGAACGCTGGTATCTATAAATATTCGCCGTGCGTCGGATGGGCACGTTAAGCCGTCGGACCACGGGTACTGCTCCCCCGCTAATAAATAAGGGCGTTTTCTTCCCACTTTCTACCTCGCTTCCGTGTCACTTTCCTATAGGGCACTCTAACCTAAATCTCCCAGCTTCATATTCCTGAGGGTTGCTTAAGACCTGGGGTCAGACACTCCCTTCCTAAAATCCTCTACATATGATCTGATCTGATCTGTTAAAAAGATAAGTGATGGTTTGTTTGTATTATTTGTTCTAAGAGAAAAAAACTGTGCCTGGTTTGTTTAATTATCATTTAACAAGAGTAGAAACCAGTTTTCTTAATGAGTCTATACCCGCTCGTATTTCAACAACTGGGCACTCATCGTGAAATTCTAACGGCTTAGACTAAATAAAAGCTGAATGGTCGTCGAACAGCCGTGACGAATTGGATGTTGATAATCGGAATTATCATCTTGATGTTTCAAAGAAAGAGAAACGAATTAACCATCCTTACATTCCTTTAACTGTCCATACATTTTCGTTTAGATGAGACTATTTTGAAATGGGGAGGAACAATTTAAATGAATACAGACCAAGGAATTGCATTTTTAAAGGAATAAACAACCCATTTGTCTAAGTAAAGTACATTTGATTACGCAGATTTAGTCCCAGTGTTTTTCTTTTGATTTAGACCACTGTCCATGACTTACACAAGCAGACCTCTTTACGGAGAAGGTTTTATTGCAATTTTTCACTTTGGTATTTCGCTTTTCGAGCAAGAAGACCAAACGAATCTTAGAAATCCTGCAATTTATGCTTCACATTCGGAAGGGTAATAAATATCTCAACTCTTTCTTCCCTTCCCATCGGAAATGTTTGAGTGCAAGTCCGCATAAATATATGTCAGTGATTTTCGTTGCATTCAAACCGAAATATGTCATTCATCAGAAATAAAATTTGATGTCACTCTGAAAGGTCCACTGATATATTTCTTCTTTCCCAGTGGCACGCATAAAGGTACTTTAGTGGACTGCGAAAAGTCCGGGTACATAGATAACTAATGTATTATGCGCTCTCACGCCAATAGTAAATCCAAGAAAATGCTACTTCGTAAGGAAATGATTCGAGTTTGGAAACGTTAAAATCTTGTTTCTTTGAAGTAAATGCTTGCATGCATGAGCATAAATCCTTTTTGACAGGTAAGAAGCCTACTTTTTATTGATGTCTCCTTCGAAATTCGCAGAGAAAGCGTACTTCACTTGGACTGAAAAAATGCGTAATCCTGAGAATTGAAACTGTGATCTGAATATTTCGCTTGCTTTGCCTTATTTACATTACGGTCGGATTTACGTGGGGCATTAAAAAAAAAGTTACACTTTACCATTGTAGCACAATAGAAATTTAATGAGGCAAATTCCATTTGGAAACAACAACTTCAGATCAAATTAAGTACACACATCGCCGATCAAATTTGAATTTTTTTTTCTGGTTGGAGGTTTAACGATCACCGTAAGCAACTCAATGGGCCATAGGCAGTCACCTGTCCCTAATTTCTGTTGACTGGTTCCAGGGAAAGGAGAGAGCCAGTTCCGTAAGACAAATACAACTCCATAAATGGTATTGCGATCATTCGTCCGAAAGGGGTCCGGGATTAGAACCGGACCCCTTTCGGACGAATGATCAGAGGCCATCGCTTAGGACACTGCGCCACCGGGGCGGGGCGGCTTTAAAATTTCGCACAACATTATTCCTAATCGTAAATCTCTGTATACAATGGCGTTCGTAAACTGTTTTGACAAAAGAAGAGGGGTGATAGTACCCATCAAGACGAACAATATTTACAATGGAACCTAGGGTCGCATTCCACTCTGAGTGTCAGAAAAGAGTAACTTCGAAATACGTCCAACACGCACAAGTCGTCACCTCAGACGCCATTTCTTTCGTGCCGGAGAAGTAGCACATCGCCAGAACATCACCGTCAAGCATTTACCGTATGCAAATTGCCAGAGAAAAGACGCAGCATCGACAGTTGCAGCTGATTGGCTTATCAAGGCGCAGTAGACACTTCCTGAATGCCACATATCCCACACGATGGATTGGACGTGGCGGACTTGTGGCATGGTCTTCACGCTCACCGAACTTAAACCCACTGGACTTCTTCTTCTGGGTGCACATGAAATCGTTGGTGTACGAGACGCCTGTGAACTCCGTGGAAGATCTCGTCGCGAGAATCGTTGTTGCAGCGGACAGGATAAACATGACACCAGGAGTCTTCGATAGGCTGCGCCAGTCTTTCATTCGCCGGTGTGAATTGTGCAACGGTGCCCGTTGCCGCCACTTTGAGCATCTACTTTGAGTCTATCCCTAAACTCCATAAATGGTATTGCGCAAATTATGATGTAGTTAATTCTTTCTTTGAACTGTTTAGAGTTCAACTTGGACATCAAACTTTACTCTTTTCTGACACTCAGAGTGGAATGCGACCCTAGGTTCCATTGTAAATATTGTTCGTCTTGATGGGTACTATCACCCCTTTTCTTTTGTCAAAACAGTTTACGAACACCCTGTATATAAAAGTGAAAGTATGTTTGTATATTTGTATGTTTGTTCTGCAGACGTTCCTAAACGGTTTGATGGGATTGAACCAAAACTGGCATACATACTCATCACCACCAAGATTAAACTACAGGCGGGACGATTTTTAGAAATTCCAACCCTAAGGGTGTCAAAACGGATCAAATGTGTTTTTACTGGGCCCTGTATAGGCTGGGTAAAAGTCTGCCTGCTGGGGTATTACTCCGCGTGTTAGAGCAACGGTCGTCAGGTGACGCCTCATTCCTCGCAAGCTTCCGCGGTTCAGGCATACGGGGAAGAGGCCAATTTTTAAAAATTCCTAAAAAAAAAAACACCGGTGGAACATACGAAACTCCATTCCTAGCGATGTATGTTAAAAAAAGCCGAGAAATCGATTTCCGAGAGAATGTAAACAACAAACGAGGTCCGATTTTGGAAAATTCATTAAAAAAATATGTACATTTCCGCAATGCGGGGCTGCAGGAAGTGCATTGTTGTACATGTTTGCTATTTCGAGTTTTTAGGGCGAGTTAAAGTGCGCAGTTCCATCCCTTAGGGGGTCAAAAAAGGTCAAATGTGTTTTTACGGGGCCCTCAACAGACTGGGTGAAAGTCAGCTGCTGGGATAATACTCAGCGTGTCAGTGCAACAGTCCTCGGTTCAGACTTACGGGGAAGAGTCCGAATGGTTACGCATCATTCTCAAGGGTTTTTAAAGAGATTTGCTAAAAAGCGCCTTATCTACACTCTAGAAAGCTGAATGCGGAGTGCAGAAAGTGCATTGTTGTATATGTTTGCCATTTCGAGTTTTTAGGGCTCAGAACGGCCATTAAAATTGTGATAAGTTGCTATCAGAACGGCAGGTGCAAATAAAGTACTGCTTTGTGATTTAGCGTGGGTAATAATTTTGAACTGATCTTTTCATCAAATGTGGTGAAATGCCCCCCCCCCCCCCCAAAAAAGGGGGAAACCCATCGGACAAGTTCAGCCGAAAGCAAAGAAAGTAAAATTACTTCAAGAGAGTGAGATAACCAAACAACGTGATCGATGGTAGGATTTCTTTTATAGTACAGTTTATATTCTTACTTGGGATATAAGGTCAGGTGATGCGTAACTAACATCACAGCCTCTCCTTGATAAATGTCAACCCCGCCTTCTCGTAGTACATCATGTTCTCACTAAAGGGGCTCTGACGACCACTAATAGCGATATAACTATACCATCGGGATTAGAGGAAATGCTATCCCACACTCACCAACCCGCTTGGCCAGCGTGGTGAGTTACGGCCAAACCTCTCCAAAATGACTCCACAACTTAAATCTTGGCCCTCAGTCTCCGGCAGCTGGGATGTACCTGGCCAAGGCAGCGGCCAATGCGACATGAAGGCAGAGGGTGCTAAGAATCCCCGGAGGACCGGACTAGGCTGCCATCTGATGCTGACCTTTATAACGAAGTAAATATCTCCGTCATTTCTGTCCACGCCAGGATTCGAACCCGGATCCCCTCATTCCGGAATAAGTCACTCTACCAATTGAGCTACGCGGACGTTTGTTCTGACTACTATCTGCCTTTATGTCTTGTGCGTCCTGCTGGCAGGTACGTCACACCTTGGCTACGTATAATGGACGCTCCCTATCTTCTGATTCAAGGCTTCTTGAATTGGAAGAGGAACTACAAAGGATCAAGTGGGACATCGTCGAGCTAAGTGGGAGAAAAGGAGAAGATTTCATTGAACTGAAAAGTGGACATTTCTTCTACCTTCCCGGGACAGATACTGGCAGAACTAGTGGTGTTGGATTTATAGTAAACAAGAAACTGAAGGATAAAGTTGTAGAAGTTTAAAGTTCCTCTGACAGAGCTGCACGACTCGTTATCTAACTCTCGAGAAGATACAAGGCTCAGATTATTCAAACTTATGCACCCACCACAAGTCATCCTGAAGAAGAAATTGAAAATTTTTATGAGGAAATTCGTCATCTAAATAATAAAGGTAAGCAGCACTTGAAGATATTTATAGGAGATTTCAATGCAAAAATAGGACAACGGCAACAGAATGAAACTTCAGTAGGTAAATTCGGTCACGACAACAGAGACCAGCGTGGAAATACTCTAGTTGAGTTTGCAGAGGCAGAAGGGTTTTTCATCTTGAACTCCTTTTTCAAGAAAAAGCCACACAGGAAATGGATATGGAGACATCCAAATAGGATGACAAGTGAAATTGATTTTATTATGTGTAAAATAAAATTTGTCATAGAAGACTGCAGTGTGCTAAACAAGTTCAACTCAGGTAGTGACCATAGATTGGTGAGATGTAAGATGCACATCATTACTAAACTCGAACGTGGCAAGCTCATAAGACAAACAAAATGTATTGAGATAACCAACCTTAAAAAACATTATAATACCTTCAAGTTGGAACTGAAGAACAGATTCTCTGCTTTAGAAAGCCTAACATCGGAAGAAGTGGATATTTCTGAAGTTAGCAGAAAAGTAACCAAAGCTCTTATGGAAACAGCAACAAAATTATCTGGGTTTAAGAACAAGTTGCATGTGAACAAATTATCAAGAAAAACCAAAATGTTGATGCAAAAAAAAAACAGAGATGAGGACAACTAAAGAAGATGTGACTTCCAAAATGGAATATATAGAGCTATGCCAGACAGTACGAAAAGGTATCACTGAAGACGTAAGGAAATTCAACTGAGAACTAGTAAGGAAAGCAATTGAAAACAACCAAAGGCTAAAGATGGCAAAGGGACATCTCAGTAAGGGAAGAAAACAGATTATGGCACTGAAAAAAGAAGATGGTTCTGTAACAAGAAATAGAGGAGAAATTTTGACAAGAGTGAAAGATTTCTACTTCAAATTATACGGAAAGGGATGACACCTGTACTCCAGACATCATGAAAGGTACCAGTACCAGAGTTCTTCCAGTCCTCCCAGCAGAGGTTGCACATGCAATGAAGAACATGAAGCGGGGAAAAGCTCTAGGAGAAGATGGAATTACTGTATACATCATACAAGAATCAAGTGGAGAAATCAAAACAGTACTCGCCCAAATTTTCACTCGATGCCTTAATGAAGAGAAGATTCCTGAGGATTGGAACAACGCTACAATGATTCTGCTACATAAAAAGGTGACATTGAGGATCTCAGGAACTACAGACCTATCAGTGGTTTATAAAATCTTCACTAAAGTTCTTCCACACTGCTTGAAGGTAACACTGGACATGGCTCAACCGAGAAAACAAGCTGGATTCAGGAGTGGCTGCAGCACAATAGATCATATCCATGTACTGAGAGAACTATTTGAAAGAGCAAGGGTATATGAACTTTCATTGTGCATGGCATTTATCGATTATGAAAAAGCCTTTGATTCGGTGAAACCATTAGCAGTTACAATGGCTCTGAAATCCTGCGGTATTGAAGATGCATACATTAATATTATTAATAACATCTATGAAAATGCAAGTGCAAAGATTAGGCTGTTTGAAAATACAACACACGTAAAAATTGGAAAGGGAGTGAGACAAGGTGAAACCATATCTCCGAAGCTCTTTAATGCCACATTGGAGGGTGTTTTTCAGTCGCTGAGCTGGGAAAACAAAGGGGATAAAGATTAATGGAGATTATCTAACCCACCTTCGTTTTGCTGATGACGTAGTCATTTTTGCAACTACCCTATCAGAGATACAGAGTATAATCCAGGAACTTGCTGACAAGAGTAAAGAAGTGGGATTAAAAATGAACTTTCAGAAGACAAAAGTGATGTTCAATGCTTTTACAAGAAATGAAGATTTATCGATTGATGGAGAAAAGCTGGAGATAACGGACCCGTACGTTTATCTTGGACAGCAGATATCAAGTGAAGGTCACATTGACGAAGAAATTAATCGGCGTACAAAACTTGCCTGGAGAGCTTTTGGAAGAAACAGCATAATTTTCAAGAGCAATATGCCATTATGTCTTAAAAGAAAAGTGTTTGATCAATGCATCCTTCCTGTGCTTACGTATGGTGCAGAGACGTGGACCTTAACTAAAAGAGACATACAGAGGCTGCAGACAACTCAAAGTAGCATGGAGAAGTGCATGCTTATTGTAACCAGAAGAGATAAGAAGAGGAACTCATGGATCCAAAAAATGACAAGAGTGGTAGTCATCATGATCAGAGTTAAATCCCTGAAATGGCAATGGGCTGGACATACTGCCAGAAGTATATACCATCGATGGAAAGCCAAAATTTTAGATTGGATTCCAAGGAACAGGAAAAAACCCTGAAGAGGACCACATGGGAGATGGGTGGATGAAATTCGAAAGTATGCAGGGGTGACATGAAGGAGACTGGCACAAGACAGACCGTTGTGGAGGAAACTTGGAGAGACCTTCGTCCAGCAGTGGATTGATAATGGTTGACAATGATGATGATGATGATATTTTCACTTGAAAACAAACCTTATGTGTATCCTGGGCAACGCTACGGATACCTCCGCTAGTGATTACATATAAAACATCCATGAAATGACCCATATTGTAAACATTGTGACCTCTTGGAGAATGCTGAACATATTTCTGTTGAATTGGATTTTGCAAAGAAAAACATATGGACATGGTTGAAGAATGGCTTATATTTAAAAGAGGGTTTTGACGGTAAACAAATCTTACATCATGCACATTGAAAATGTAGTAATTTAAAAAGTAATGCAATCCATTATCTAACAGCAATTACAAAATATAATCTCTGGAAAAATAGAAATTTAATGTCATTTAATCAGAAATATCGAAATTCGAAGAAAATAAAATTAACAATAAAATGCGATTATTGAAAAGTTTTAAAATTTGAAAATTGGAAATATAGTGCAAATTAAACTTTAAAAAATAATAGATAGCATTAAAACAATTAGTTTATAGAAAAGGTAATTATATTCTTGATAAAATCTTGGAATAAAGTAATATTGAATAAGTCAGGAATTCATAGTAGGATCTAGAGTCAAATTTTCATTTTTCATGTGTTGGAAACTGTTTCTCTTCCTGTGGCTATCATGTTTTCGTACTTTCACTTTCTTTTATTTTTATTTGTTTTGTTTTTTCCTTTTCTCTCGTCTTAAAAGAATCACTTCAATATTGGTCTCTTCATAGTACTCCCTGATGTTTTGATTCAAAATAATTTGTATTAAACCTGCTCCGGGTGGTCCTCTCTTCCCGCAATCTGTATAAAAGATGTGAAAGAATATTGACAGATATGTATGAAAGATATGAAAGAATATTGACAGATATGTATGAAAGGTGTTATAATTTATTAGTACTTATTGTGAGATTTTGTGTCTTGGATCCACTTGAAATTTAGTTTGAACAGCATATCTGTGAGAAATATTTTAACTTCGTGTTCTTTGTTTTTTTTAACGCAGGAACTCCTTTATAATGCTCCTTGCCTCTCTATTCTGCAAAATAGTAACTTAAACAAATTCCGTATTTTTAGATAAATCTTTAAATGAAGTAAATGATATGAAAGTGGGAAAAGATGTGTTTAAATGTGATTCAGGATAAAAAATAAATAAATCCTTAACAATTTATGAATCCCTCATAGTCGGCTTTCGTTAACGTCGGGTATATGAGACCAAAAATAAAGAAACATAATTTTATTGAGGTTTCTAACCGTGTAATTAAAAATATTATAAGTTTACAATCTTTCAAAATATGGCAATTCTCAAAGTTAAATTTATAAGCATCAAAACTACACTCTCTAATCGAAATTACGCTATGTACCAGTAAACCGCGCACTATTACACTTAAGTTTTTCATAATCAGCAACCATTCTCTAGGTGTAAAACCCCTACAGTTCCCTAAATCCAAGGAAACCAAACAATTCAACACAGATAATTCGCTCATACAAAATAACAGCATTACGAATATCAAACAAATCAAGCATTACAATTCAATAACAATGAATTAAAACAAACTTTCCAACCTAGTGGAAACAAACTATACGCATCGAAATGTAAAATAAAGATTTTACTCAATTCAAACAGACAAATCAATGAAGGAAGAAATATTCTTCATAATACATGGAAAATCGACATAATATTCAAAGTAAACTGAATTGGCTTGTACAGTGTAACTTGTCTAATTCGAAGGTTTTTAATTCGAATTCTTGGTTAATTCGAATTTTTCATTTGGTCCCTTGAATTTTCTATATAAATAATGTTAAAAATCCCCTTTAATTCAAACTTTTTTTGTTTAATTCCAAGAAAAACCCAATTTCGTATTCTCAACAATTACATTTTAAAATATGTACTTACTGTTCTGGATGAAGCAACAAGTTAAACCTGAAACTATAGCCAACTGCTTCGGAAAAGCAGGCTTCCAGCACACCGACGATGAGTCTCACCTACATTAAGGTAATGGTTGCGAGGAGATAATATCCACTGTGGAGTACTGGGAAAACGTTGGCCGTGATGTACCGTATGAGGCCTTTGAGAGAGTTGATGACAATTTAGCTCTTTGTGGTGAACTCACAGATGATGAGATCTTGGGTGATGTTATCAATAACACCTGCTGTGTATCTTCAAATGAAGCAGGGATGCTTCGACTAGCGGAAAATCTAAGGATTTTCAGATTCCTATGTCTCAGTTGCTTGGAACTCCAGGTGGAAATTGGGTCAAAGCGCTATGAGGAAGCAAGGGTGCTTCGACTAGCAAAAATCTGAGGACTTTCAGGTTCCTATGTCTCAGTTGCTTGGAACTTCACTGTCCTGAGTGGTGTAACGATTAGCATACTCGACCGGTAATCGAGAGATGCGGGGTTCGATTCCCGCTCCAGGACGAATGAAATTTTCAAGTTTTCCGAGAAGTGTTACATGGATGACCAGTAAGTGGTACAAGCAAATTCAGTTTGCTTTGAATATTCTGTTAAACAGACACACCAACGCATATTACTAAATCGAATCCAGTTGCATGGACGGAATGTACCGCTGCAGATTTGTCATTTTGACATGTGACTCATCTCTGTCGTACGTCACATCATTTTATTTTTAAGCGAATTAGGAAATTTTTATTAATTCCAGACGATGTGTGGAACAAACATCACACATCTTTCAACGAACCCAACGGGCAGTAGATCCAATTTTACTGTAAACAATGTTGTAAAATCATACAATGCATTGATTGTTATACGCTTTCCAACATACCAGAAATCTCAAGAGACGCAAATAGCGTATTAAATCCGTTTATTTTTGCGGCATAGTAAGTACAAAGATTCGCCAAGCTTTCGCACTCCACTGGGAGGCTTTCTCAAGGTAATGGTAATTATAAAAATGCAGGGAATTGGAACACGTAAGGAACAACGATGATTTTTGAAAATAACGAGGGTGACATCACGAGCGTATGGCACGAATTTTCATCACGCAATTACACGGTGTGTCGCGATGTGTTCCAGCTTCGATTTTGACTTTTATTATAAACCGATCGCAGTACCGAACCTTGTTCCTCCTGATTCGCACTGCCCAAAAAGAGTACAAACTTTCTGCGTTTAGAGTTTGGTTCTGTAGAGCATATAACGTATGCAAACCCGACTACCTAAATAATAAGGAAATTGATAATATTTGTAGCAAAGGTCTAAAGGATGTATATCAGAAAGATGACATAGACAGAATGCATAGAACTGTTAGAAATCGTATAATGTCAGCAATAACAACATCACCTAGTAAGACGATGAGATACGCACGATCCATTACATATGTTCCAGGCTTTACATATTGGTTAAAGAATTTATTACGTAAATGCAACATATTGATGTCACTGTAGTCCCCGACTCCGTTATCACATATGATATCAAATTGCAAGGAGAGATAGTGTGAGAAAGAAAAGGCAGGTGTGTACGCTATCCCGTTGGTATATCCTGACAACACGGAAAAGATATATATCGGAATGACAAAGCGATTCTTGGACACTAGATGTAAAGAACACGTGCGAAGTTTCAACCAGGACATGCAGAATACAGCACTCGCCAGAGAAGTCATGCATTCATTGGCCACTACTCTACGGAACAGTATTAGAAGAATTGCCCCATACACGAACTTTAAAGAGACTGTCATCAGGGTAACAGTTGAAATCCTATCCAGCAGACTATCGTGCAATGATATAGTTTCTACTGAACAACCACCAAGAGCTTGGCATGCGTTATTAAAAGATGGAAACACATCGCGACACACCGTATAATTGCGTGATGAAAATTCGTGTAATACGCTCGTGATGTCACCCGCGTTAATTTCAAAAATCATCTTTGTTCCTTGGGTGTTCAAATTCCCTGCAGTTTTATGTCTACCATTGCCTTGAGAAAGCCTCCCAGTGGAGTGCGAAAGCTTGGCGAATCTTTGTACTTACTACGCAGCAAAAATAAACGGATTTCATACGCTATTTGCGTCTCTTGAGTATTCACAGTGTTGTGTATTTATAATTACGTATACCAGAAATCATTACTCAAGTTATTACCTAAAGGATAATGGCTGTGGAATAAGAATAAATCTCGCTCCTGTTCACAGACTTGTGATTCCATTTCAACGATATTCACATACATGAGATTCTTCAGTGGATTCGCGAAATTCCGCATTTTTTATCCTAATTTGGGTTATTCTCGAGATCGATGCAAAACTGAAGAGAAATTTCAGAGGATTAGTTGGGGGGGGGGGGGAGTTGATCTGGGGATGGTATTTCGTTTTTCAAAACTTTCGAAAACGGAAGGTAAAGGGGAGTAAAATTTTGCCCTGTAATCGTGATTTTTTTTTCTCGCGATGTTTCTTCCACACAGTATTATCGTTAAGTATAACTTTATTCCATAAATATTTTCATTTCAGCTTGAAAATGGAAGAAAAAGTCCGAAAACGGAAGTTGGCGCAAAAATTTCTCTGTGATCTTCCGGTATGAGATTTTTCAGTGGATTCGAAGAATTCCGCCATTTCCATCGTTATTTCGATGGTTATCGAGATCGATGCAGAACTGAAAAGAAATTTGGGAGGGATTGGTAGTGGGGCCTTTTTCCGTCGGTGGGCGGAATTCCGACTTTCAAAACTTTCGGAAATGGAAGTTCGACGACGGAGTGAAGGTTTCTCCTCTAATCGTAATCCTTTTTTCTCGCAATGGTTCTTAGTGTTGTTAAATATAATTTTATTCCGTAAATATTTGTTTTGCATCTTCAAAATGGAGGAAAACTTTCCTTAAACGAAAATCGAACAGATCGTATAGATTTCGCCGGTAGTCGTAATTTCTTTTCTCCACAATGTTACATTTATCCTGTGTTGCTGTTAAAAAAAAAAAAAAAAAAAAAAAAAAAATTATATTTTGAATACAGAGATGTGCTCCAGCTTAATATTTACACACTAAATTTCAGTGAACAATTTTGTCTTGCTCATGCCGCGTTATATTCATGCTGTTTCGCGGCACGTTCTTATTTTTCACCCGTATAATTAAAAAGTTCAGCGTTTTTTATCCTTCGTCAATCTCATGTATGTATTCAACAGAATCGGTTCAGCATACCTCCGGAACAACATGATAACGTTTTGTCTTTCACCATTATTTTATTTTGAGCAAACATGAAAAGGAAGTTACAGAAGGCCTGGAATGACAGTGCCAAAGCATAATAAAAAGGATGACACATAGAATGGAAATGAACTATTTACAATGTAAACAAAAGCAGAACAGTGAGGAGAATCAGCACAGACGTAGAATGTGCTACAGAGAACACGTTAAACAGATATGTATAATACATGTTGAAAATATATCACAGGGAATGTACATTATGCAATGCGAACAGTATACAGGGCAGGAACAACACCAAGAAAATCGCTGAGACAGTGATAGAACAAAGCAAGAATGTGGAAATTTGCGGTATAATTGAGTTGAGTATATACAAATACATGACAATTTACAAGAATTTCGGAGACTGATAGCACGTGCTACAATGAAACCATGAAAAGTATATACAAGAAACTAGGTATGTAGAATAAGTGAAATACCTCTATTCCATGTAGAAAGGTATGCGGAGCAACAACACAAACATTATGACTACAGTAGTAATAAAATAACATGGGAATGTGTTACGGTGCAGAACAATTATACTATGCACAAGTAGAAAACATAATCGTGGGGAGCAGTAACTTCACATGTGCCACAAAAATGACTGGGGAGCGTACCAGAGAGTATGCTATTGCAGAGTCAGAAAGACTCACGACGGTCCAGAGGAAGACAGTTCAGCTGGCGGATCCGGCTGTGTGCGGAGGGGTGACCCACCGGTCATGGTATTGTAGGCAGACAAACGATGAAAGGTCGGAGCTGATTGGAGAGAGAAGACCAAGGTAGACACGCTCACCAAGGCAGTCCGGCGGATCGGTACCGTCATAGTACAAGGCGAATATTTATCACCAGGAGGGGTGGTGAACCAGGGCAGGTGTGGAGACCAGACGTGCAGGATATAAGGAAGGCGTTATGCAGCGGATGCAGTTGAATATGCGAGCTGTAACCTGGAGAGGAGTCTGACGCGGAAAATCCGGCAGAGTGAATCCCCTGCCTGGTGGAGGGTTGGACGGGGCGAAGTTGAGCGGAGCTGCAGATGATAGGAATATATCACATGTTTCACCAAGATGAAGATGTAAGTGCTGGCAGCAAGGTAGTGGTACAGGTGGAGACAAGGATCGATGGAGCGTAGAATACGCCGCGAACGGTACGTCAGGCACACAAATACGTTGAACCACTCGAAATGCCAGATGTAGGAGAGGTAGAAGAACCGGGCAATGCATATAGATGTGAGGGATATCTGCGGCCGTCGGACAGAAAACACAGTCAGGCGATGGGATGAGTGTCATGCGGAATAGGGTCGTTGGTGCTGGTAGACGACGATGCAGAAATTGCCATTGGATATTTCGTTCAGTGGGTATGGACAGAGGCGACGCTCCTGCCGACCACACACATGGCAAGACTGCGGTTGGGACGTATGGAATGGGTAGAGGCAAAGAGGTAGAAGGATTACGTAGAAAATGATACAGAGAGGAGACAGTGAAGCTGGAGAGAGGGAGGACGGAACATCGAAACATGAGGAAAAAGGGAAGGGGAAGAGAAGCGGAGGGGACTAAAAGAAGTCCAGTGGGGGTTGCTAGGGCAGGATGAAGATGGATATTAGGGTACCGGAGATCAGCGTAAAGGGAAAGAGAAGCGGAAGATCGAGGAAGGAGGGGAGAAAGCTCGGAGAAGGTTTTCCAGGAAAGGCTTGCGGTGAGGAGATCTCGGACTGTCACGACCCCGGCGGGGATCCATGACAGATCAGAGAAATAGGGAGCATCGGGAGGGTGGATAGTTGAGCAGTGAAACAAGGGTTGGGCAAGAAGTTCAGAGGTGGAGCCGGGGAGAGAACGGGAAATAGGTAGAGAACGGAGCAGAGAAAGTACCTCGGAATAAAAAGAAGAAAGACGGGAGTGCAGAAAGGGGAAGTGGTCCATCAGAAGAAAGGTATCAAAGGAAAGTCTGGGGTTGCGAGGAGAAATCATAACATCCAAGGTTAGCTGAACTGGAGCAGGTGATGCACTAAAGATCCGGAGTATGGAGACCACACGGTGCGCTCGATAGTATAGCGCAAATATGTTGGACACAGAAGGTGGCATCGTCTTCGTACGCCGAAGAGGTTACGCTGAAGTGTCGAGTACTGGCTGTTAATGGAGGCAGTGCAGCGAGCAGAGCACGATGAGAAAATCTGAGGAACGGCTGAAACGCTAGGGCAAATAATTGACCAGGCAGCGGGCATCCTTGCCGGATGATATGCTGAAACCGAATGGGAGCGGTAAGAAAGGCAATGTTTTTGACGTGGAATACTGTTTCCCGATAAAGGGCAAGAAGGGTGGAGACAAATGGAGGGGAAAGCCGAAGGCAGTGAGAGTAAGCGAAAGATAGGAGTGGGAAATGTTATCGAACGCACCGCGCTGGTCGATGTTAAGAAGCGCGAGAAATTCTCGATTAGTAGAAGCAAGATGGACAAGGTTACGAAGAAGATGAAGATTGGAGGAAATGGTCCGACCAGGAACCGTATAGGTCTGGTCGGGAGAAAGAAAATAGGGCAGGATAGAGTTGAGTCTACAGGATAAGAGTTTAGTATAAAGTTTGTAATCAATATTTAATAGAGAGATGGGCCGCCAGTTTTCCAGGTCAAGGAGATCCCCTTTCTTCGGAAAAAGTACGACGAGGGCAACAGTAAAACTCCTCGGAAGAAAAGAGGACGTAAAAGCAGTGAGAAAAGCAGCTAGTAAAAACGGAAGGAGAGCTGGAAAGAAAGCTAGATAGAAAGAGTAGTTGAGGCCGTCTGGCACAGGAACGGCTCGGGAATTCAGAGAACGGAAGGCGAACCAAAGTTCTGAAGAGGTGAGGGGTTGGGTGACAGAGTCTAAGAGATGAGAAGGGACTTTAGGAAGGGAAGAGAGAAGAGAAGAGACAGCTGAGGAGGGAGGAGGAGGAGTTTCACCAAATTTGGAAGCAAAGTAGCTACCATTTTGAGAGCAGCGAGCGTCAGGAGCTGAGACAATCCGTCCATCTGACTGGCGAAGAAAACGGAGATGATGCGAGGAGCAGCGTTGAGTTTCAATCGAAGAAAGGAAGTCGTAAGCACAGTCCTCCGGAGCGAGATGCTGCAGACGGAGGCGAAGGATGGCTTGCTGTGCTCGTGGTTCCAATAACGTTCGGAGGTCCGCCCTATAGGCTGGGTAGAGCGGATGAGTGACGCAAAGATGAGAGAGAATAGGGCGGATGTTCTGTTCCTCCATTTTCTGTTGGGTGTCAATGCGAAAGGAGAAACGTTAAGGAAGATCCAGGAGGTGCGACTTGACCATCAACCAATACGTAAACGCACAAGGTGCGGCGGAGAGTCCAGAACGGAAGGGTTGTAGAGACCGGAGGAGGAAGTTCAGGTACTTTAAAGAGACCGGAGACAGTGGCATCATGAATGACTGCTGAAGTAGGAAATTAGGCGGTTGTGTCATGTACAACCGCTGAAGCAGAAGATGCAGCAGTGGCCTCTTGGTCCGCCGCGGTAGGAGGAGTTGGAGTAGAGGAAGAAGGCGTAGGAGGTGGCTGTTGAATGCCCTCGGCTGAAAGGTCGAGGGATGGAGGTGGTGGCTGATTTCCATCATCGCTGATGGACGGATGTGGAGATGAAGTCACGCTTTGACGAACGGCTTTAGTCATACTTTTGTCATAAGCAGACAAACGCTGGTCCGATGTCTGCGGTGACGACTCCGGAAGGTTAGAGGTAGAGGGAATAGGCTGTACTGGCGAGATAGGGGCGGTGGAAGCACGTAGGGGCAGAGAGCCCGAGGGTGGCTTCTACCATTACAAGCTGGACAGGCAGTGCCCACCATGATAGTAATTTGACGGAAGTGAGGCCCACATCGTACATTGAGGTGCGGAGGAACTCGTCGCATGTCATCATCAGTTGGGAAGATCACTCTCACTTGGCGCCGAAAACCGCGCAAGTAGCGATCCTCCGGTGTGTCTGGAAAGGAGGAGTAAGTAGTCATGGATCCGACGGAGCGGCCAAATCGATGGACAACTGACAGCAGCACGTCGTCTGAGACGTTCGGTGGCACAGGGAAAAACTGACTGGGACGGCGAGTTGCGTGAGTGGTTCCGCCGAGAGATGCTGATCTCCAACTGACAGACCTTCCATCTGTACACGATGGGCATACTCAGGTTTAGAAAAATAGGCAATCACCTGTCTGGGCCGCCGTCCAACGTGAGTGATAACCTGAGATGAAATCATCTTACGTAGAGCAGCAGTATATGCCGTGAGGTTTGCATTTGGCAGACTCCGGAAGATAACTCCGCATGCGACAGTCTTCATAAAATGCTGCCCATATGAAGAGCTCGATGAAAAGTCAACGGAGATAGCGTCATCATCACACGTCATCGTGAGATGACGTAAATTAGAAGAAGAGTTTTTTGCCGCCCCGGTGGCGCAGTGGTCTAAGGCGTTGGCCTATGATCATTCGTCCGAAGGGGTCCGGGTTCGAATCCCGGTGAGGCATGGATGTCGTGTTTGTCTTACGGCACTGGCTCTCTCCCTTCCCTGGAACCAGTGACCCTAAATTAGGGACGGGCGACTGCTTATAGCCCATTGAGTTGCTCACGGTGGTCGTTAAACCTCCAATCAAAAAAAAAAAAAAAAGAAGAAGAAGAGTTCAAGTGTGAAGCTCCGGAAACAGAAGAGACAACGGCAGCATAAGATGCAGCCGGTCGTTGCGGCGAAGGTGGAACATCAACGGACTGTGAGTGGTCCATAGCATCCTCCACAGGCACAGGGGAGGACGCTGTAGCACCGCTGGGAAAAGTGTACTGGGCAGCGATAGAACGCCGCGGTGAGGAGGGGCTAGAAGAACGAGGCACGTCATTGACGACTGCTCCAATAGAAAGAGGGCTTGCTGGATCAGCAATTCCGGAAACGAGAGCTTGATCAGCGTCGTCTCCGGAAGTCGCCATTTGCAACGGCGATAAGAGATCTAATCTCAGCCAACGTGGCCGAGAAATAAAATAAGGATTTTTTTTTTTTTTTTGATTGGAGGTTTAACGACCAGCGTGAGCAACTCAATGGGCTACAAGCAGTCGCCCGTCCCTAATTTAGGGTCACTGGTTCTAGGGAAAGGAGAGAGCCAGTGCCGTAAGACAAACACAACACCCATGCCTCACCGGGATTCGAACCCGGACCCCGTTCGGACGAATGATCAGAGGCCATCGCTTAGACCACTGCGCCACCGGAGCGGCAAAATAAGGATTGGAAAGCAAAGAAGTCCCTTACCAACTCGGCTGGTGCACAGAAACAAAGACGATTCCTTCACGGATACCGCACACACAAAATATAAGGGAGATAATCGACATAGAGCACACACGAAGCAAAATACACGAGCACAAGAAAACAGCAATACACGCCAACAAAAGTTTTGTCGCAATCGAAGCATTTTTACGTAAGTTATGACGCATAAGGGCGATGGAAGAGATTCCGCTCCTATGTCCTGACCTTTGACCCCATTTCGCCCATTTTCAATAGGGTTCGTCTCCAGATTGTCCCCTACCACATAGTAAAATTTCATCGAAATCGAACCATTTTAACGCGAGTTATTGAGCGGACAGGTAGACAGACAAAGATGGAGCATGTACGCTTCTTTTTTTTTTTTTTTTTTTGATTGGAGGTTTAACGACCACCGTGAGCAACTCAATGGGCTATAAACAGTCGCCCGTCCCTAATTTAGGGTCACTGGTTCCAGGAAAGGGGGAGAGCCAGTGCCGTAAGACAAACACAACATCCATGCCTCACCGGGATTCGAACCCGGACCCCGCTAGGACGAATGATCAGAGGCCATCGCTTAGACCACTGCGCCACCGGGGCGGCATACGCTTCTTTAACCTACGGTTGGAAAACGTAAACCACTGCCGTGAATAGTCGGTTTTTCACTCGGATTAAGTCGGTTTACAGATCGTAAGCACGCCACCTGGCTGTCAACCATAAAGTTTTGCTAGATAAACTACATGTTCACGGTGTTTAAACTGTTTTAACTGTTATTGTATTTTAACCTTGACAATGTGACCACGTTCTTCTTAAAGTGGTTATATACCTGTTTTTTCACGTGCAATCAATCGACTGACAACACGTTTTTATTTCCTGGTCGTTAGACTATTAATGAACATTATGGCATGGTACTCTAAAATTAAGGTTTATTGACTGGCCACTCAGCTACCGGTGTATATACCGTAATTTGACCCTGCAATGTTTTATAGTGCAATATGAAAACACAAGTTTGTCCGCTCCCCTTCACTCCGGAGTAAGTTGCTATCCCAACTAAGCTACTCGGACGGAATGTACTGCCGCAGGTTTGTCTTCGGGACACGTGATTCACCTCTCTAGTTCGTCACACTCTTCTAATACTTCAAAACTCGTTTGATTTATTTCACCCTCTCTTTGACCGGATCTTCCAAGTATGGGCAAAATGTGGAGCGAACAGGATAAATGATAAACCATAAAAAGGCAGAGTTTGCAGGCGCATTCCAAAACTTATCATACTGTTAAACTTTTCAGCGATTCTAGGTTTCTTTTGTTTTCATTAAAATCGAAATAAACTTGAAACATGTGAAGAACGTTTTACAAAAAGTTCAGTACGTAAAGTCATCCCTTTTAAGGGTTTAAAAGCTCGCTTTTCCATCCTCATACGTTCCAAAACGCGGAGAACATTTTATAACAACAGGTTGAGAAAGCACGAGAAACTTCTTAAAGTTCCATTCCGATGCGAATGTTCGATAATATTATGCATTAAAAGCTCTTTTTTTCTCTACTTTTTAATGCCTCAAGAGCGAAACATTCACATTTGGATCAAAGCCAATAAATTCCTCTTTTGTTTCTAACATAGGTATTCTGCTGCATTTACATTAAAACCACGTTGGCCTAGGTTGACAGGCCATTTATTCTGTAAGGACCATTTCCTCCGAAATTCTGTTTTATTTATTTGCGCAAATATTTAAACGCATTTACGTCTCTTTTCTGAAAACGCAAGCTAAATTGAAATGTAGGGTATTTCAACATTTCAACGGCAGAAAACTATTCATTTAAATGTATTATTACCTCAAATACACTGTTTCATAAATTTCACAAAGCCAGCTATAGGACGATTTGACGAGAGAATAACATTTGAAACCAAATTTTCTTGTCAGACTTTACATTGTATTATGAAATTTTACATGTACAAAGACATTTAAAAAATAAAATTAAAATTTTTGGCACCAAAATTATTATGAAACTCGATTTTGTACGAGCGTATGTGTAAAATACATTAAGAATATACACTATATTGACAAAAGTCACCAGACACTTCTTCAAAAGTAAATGAACGGATCCGCTGCGTACTTAAGATGCGAGGTACATCTGCAAACGGTATAAAACAAGCCCCGATCGGATCGCACTGTGAGGTTGAGTGAAAATGTCTCGGCGGGAGAGAACTGACTTTGAGGAAGGAAAAATTGTTGGGTGTTATATTAGTGGGTTGTCCATAAGAGAAACCAAAAGGAATTTAATCATACCCAAGTCAACTCTTTTGGATCTACTGAATAAGTGGAAGAAACAGGACGTGCCTGAAGCAGTAAAAACGTACTGGCAGACCAAAGAAAATCAATAATAGTGAACGTCGCAGCCTCAGGAGGGTCGTTACAGCTAATCGACGGAGTACTACAAAAGACCTCTGCGTACTGCTGAATAAAAATGTTGGAACCTTGGTATGTACACGTACCACTCGCAGAGGACTTCATTCCATGAGTCACCATGGTCGTGCGACTGCTCATAAGCCTTTAATATCCACTCGGAATGCTACTCGTCATTTAGCATGGGGTAAAGAACATGTATCGTGAACCGTAGATCAATAGAAACGGGTCCTATGGATTAATGAAACCAGATACACGACCCACCAGTCATATGGCCGAGTGTGGGCATGGCGGCAGCAGGGGAAACGCTATTTAACACAGTGTACTGTTCCTACTGCCAAGTTTGGAGCTGGCAGTGTACTCGTGTTTGGGTGATTTTCGTGGTATGGTTCCGGCCCATTGGTTATCGTGGACAAACCTGTTAACCAATATGTCTACTTCGATATCCTGGACAATTTGGTTCTACCAACTCTGTGATAATACTATGAAGCCGAGCCTTGTTGGTACCATCAGGATAATGAACCGACCCATAAAGCAAAGACCGTTACTCAGTGGTTTGACGATAACTTCGTATCGTGCGTGGACTGACTAACACAGAGGGCCCTGATCTTAATCCCATAGAGCACCTATGGGATGAATTAGAGAGCCGCATAAGAAGTTTGGAACCAACGCCTACTACTACTAAGCAGCAGTTACAGGCAGCATTATGTTCTGAATGGAAGCGTATACCTATCTCTGTGTTCCAAAACCTTGTCAAAAGCATGTCTTGAAGGGTCAGTGCGTGCATTAAGGCCATATGTGAACCGACAACACAGTACTAATGCATGTCAATAAATGCTGTGTTGTTTTTCTCTTCTAGGTGTTATGACGTAGAAGTCTTTCTTACTTCTACGTTAATTTAAAACATCAACATACTAAGAAATAGTTCCTAAATGAAAGAAACCTTAACGGCCAGACGAAACATGTAAACAACAGAAGTCACACTTACGGAAAAGATGCATTATTCAGGATGTAGCAAACACATCGTAGCATAGCATATTACACTAAACTCTCCACACACCACACAACTCTTAACACAACGCTCTTTTCACAACGCTCCTTTCAATAATCAGTTTACAACCCAACGCTCGTCAAGCAACAATTTAGTCGTCGCTTTTATCTCTTGTACTTATCAATATCAGGCATACGTCACGTGCATTCAACCTTAATTGTGTTGCCAAACGTATTTGTTTGAGAGAAAAGATATTACGTTAAGAGTGAAGAATAACAGAATAAACTCAAGATTTACATAGGGAAAGAAACTAAAAAGGAAAGTTAATTTAGAATATACGTCACAGTGTCCAGTGACTTTTGTCAATATAGTGTATATAGACCATACATATGTATGGTAATGGCAGAGAAACTTAGAAGATGGATGGAACTAGTGAGAACTGGTATGATCCAGTTACTTCAACTCTTTTAAACATTTCAGCTTGATTTTCGTATTGTCGGTATATGAGTGAGTGAGTGCAGGTGGGATAAGGAGCAGCAGGAGTATAACTATGGGAAGAGCGGAAAATAGTTCAACAACGATTTTTGGGGAAAGCTGGGATTCTTTTCACGAAATGTTTGTATTTCAACCTGTGAGATATGAAGTGTGAATTTTTAAGGGAATGTTGGATTTTGCTGAGTGAAGACGTGCTATCAAGAGAGAACGACCTGTTCATGGATTTTGCATCTGCAGAATGTTTTCTGCAGGGATAGTTTGCTCAAGTAGAGAAGTACAGATGTATTTTTCGGAAATATCAGCGGAAATTCCCAGAATGTGAGAAAGAAGGGAAAGAAGCAGAAAGATTGGGGTGCTAGGGAGCAAGAAAGGATTCAGAGAAATTAGCGTGTTCAGAAAAGGAGTGGGGAATTCTGTCTTAACTCGTTACACGGTTCCAGCAAATTTTTTTCTTTCTTCAGCTCTTCCTAGAATTTCTTCAAACATGTAGTATATTCTTTCCATTTTGCCAGAAAGCATCATGGGAAGTCTTAGGGCTTCCCAAGATTCTTTCTGGAAAAATGGAAGGGATATTTTTAGTTCTGCATCAGGGAACAGTTGGTTGCGTTAACAGGACTTCCGTAAGTTTCCAAGGAGTGCATGTCCAGACCTTGAGGATATTTATTTCCATATACTAGCATGGAAGTCTAGAACCTACACCGCCGCTGTCTCTTCCAGAATTCAAAACATGGCGCAACGGGGCGGCTGGTGGTGATATCATGTCCAGAAATAGTCAAGGTGATTGAGAGCGGTGAAGCAATTCGAAATCGCAGTATCTCAGATACATTTGAATTCGGAAAGATATGGAGTAAAACAGACATGAATATTTCTGATTTTTAATAATATAACATTATCTGCATTCCTATTTGGCATTTGAACGTATGTGATACGGTGAACAACCCTGCTTTCTAAAAGCAGAAATAAAACTCGTCGCATGCTTTAAAAAGATTCGATCGAAAGAAAGAATTCCTCTGCTTTACTAAATCAAAAAAGACTTTCTAACTATATTAAAGAGACGACTGCCTATATTCACTGAGATGATGTATATAAAGCCAAATTCCGATAAATCTCCGGAGCAGTCTCGACTCAGGAGTTTTAGCTGCCGAGGAAAGGATTTACGCATGTTTTCGTGAATGTCATTTGATAGGAAGATAGAATCATGTCTGAGATCATAATCAAGACATGACAGTGCATCCTTTTCGTGTATCGTCATCAAAGACCGTATTTGAAATTTATCCTTTTTCACTATCTTTCCATAAAAGACTTTATGTAGAAACATAAGTTACGCGACCGACAGCATGATTTAAAAGCGCAGATTTCTCGAGGTTCCTCTTTTGTGATGCAAATGTCAAGGGAAATGCGTTTAAAATAAGCGCCAACAACATCTGAAGCTTGGAATTCAGAAAATTTGTGGATCTATCACAGTTCTCCTTATATTTGCGTGCAGTGAGCAACAATACTTCTTTGTACCATAACATCCGTATCACAGAGAGCAGGTATTGATATATACAGCATTTGTAAAATTTGATTTAAATGTTCATGCAATAGATTAAAGTATTTGTTTGCCTTACTCTTCTTTTTTTCAGACCACGTATATTTTCACGCTTAAAAACAAAGACGGAAACTTATCCTTTGTGGCGTATATTCTAATATAACTTTCATTTTTAGTTCCTTTTCCAATGTAAATTTGAGTTTGTTCTCCTTTTTACTACCTAACTTAGTGTGACATGTTCTCTCTCATGAGAATACTGTTGGCAACACATTTGAGGTCAGAGAGAAAGTGACGTATGACTGTGATAAGAACGATAGATAAAAAGGACGATACAATAGTTACTCGTGTGGATGTGTGGGTGTAGACGTTTAATTAGATAAACATAATATGATATCTGCTGTCTTATATTGTGGAGTTTTAATGAAATTCGTGCTGGACCAATAAAAGGGTTATTGTAAGCCTGACTTCTGTTTCATGTTTCGTCTGGCAGTAAAAGCTTAATTAGGAACTATTGCGTCGTATTCTTATTTTATTTCAACATTCGTTAGCCATGTTTTAGACATAACGTAAAACCAATCTTGATCACGAAAGAGACATTACGTTATACCTTCTGCAGCTGAAGTTGGTTTTGTGTACGCTTTTGCATAAAGACACATTTAATTTAAATTTGAAAGTTGAAAACAGTCCAATATCGCACGGCTGTAGGTCCCAAAAAAGGAGAATTTTTTTATCTGCCAATCGTTAAGAGACATGGCAAAACAATGATATACAGACAAACCTCGATTTAACGAACTTGAAGGCACCAACAGTCTTGTACGTAAAACCACGGAATTTATTAAATCGAGGAATCCTTTCGAATGGAACATTCAAATTAAGCTAGTGTTCATAACAGAATACGTAAGCAGTGATGTTCTCTCTCTTTCAGTGACATTCAAATTACGTAGAGTGCTTTTAATTACGAATTTATTGTCAAAAATGTTATAATACGTACACACTTACTTTGCACATTAAATACATAATTCGTAGATATTAGACTTCAATATATAGCATCAACATTTAAGCGTACTTTAAAATGGCAAGAAAAATACGATAGTTGATTTTTCCTAAGCATTTAGCTTCTTGAATAATGATTTCAGTATCCTAAACTGCATGAAACAGAACATCAATTACTAGCAATAGTAATTAATTTGTAAAAACAGAATATGTGTTGATTACCCTTTTACATTGTAGAAAAGAAATGCTTTAGAAAAGATTGCTTATGTTTTTTTTTTCTGAACGATTAGCTTTATAAATTGCAGCGTCAAGTTTATGAAGTGCATGATTAATATCGAAAAGTATCAAGTACTTTTTAACGCATTCTATGCTGTTATCAGCATCACTAAGGCAGCTAACTTTCTATTCTGCTTCGTCTTCATCAGAATCCGATGCATTTAGGCCAATCTGTTCATGGAAAAAATCATGAAGGGATTGCATTTGGGCTAACTTTTAACGTGAAAATGCTGGTTAACATAGTTTGGTGGTTTGAATAATAAATTATGTTTGCTAAATTGAAGAAATGTGTTCGTTAATTCGGGAAACGCCAAGCATTCATTTCAAAGTGATTCCATTGGGACCATAAAAAGTGTACGTAAAATCGCGGAATTTGTTAAATCACAGTCCGTTAAATAGGAGTTTGACTGTATATATTTGGGGGCGAACACATTGGAGATTAAATATATTTATGACAGGGGAGAAAGTGGGAATATGGACAACTTTTTGTTTTAGACGAAAAACTTAATTTTAAATGTAACAGTGGCATAAAAATAAGTCGAAAGTGTTAGCACATATATTTCTCATAATGTATGTATAGTTTTTAGGAAAATAAATATCACTGCTTAAATAGCACTTAAATAGCAGAACATTTTTGAAACACATTGCAAAGCGTGAGCCTTGGAAACTGGTGGTGGTAATATAAATCAGCATGCAAAAAACAAAAAGCATCAGTGTTTTTATTATAAAGTTATTGATACTACAACTTTTTTATTGAACGCCGCTTTCATTGTGAAACAATTAATGATACTTTAAAAATGAAAAATAAAAAAATTCCTATAGAAAGTATGAGTCCTTTAGACTGATGAACAGAAGTCGCAAATAAAAACGTCACTTTCACATCCACTGCATAAGATATGAGCTTATTCCTGGGACGCTATACATTAAACCCACAGTTCTCCAGATTTGGACGCACTGAATGTCTCGCAACAAAATATACACTGCGCATGATCTTTGCCAGGTACGTTTCCAACACGTTGTTGACCGTTTGACGAGAAAGACTGCAGCGCCGCGCAGCTTTCATTCAATGTTTTTGTTTTGTTACGAACTGCCGTTATAGCATTTAGCATGTCTTCCGCCCTCCATGTCTGTCTTAGTCCGTTTTTTTCAGGGCCCTAATTCTCTTCTTGGCATAGCGACACTTAAGAAACAGAAACAAAAATAGTCGTAATATGGAACACTTAGTTCTATACAAATTTTGAAGATGACAATCCAATTTTTGGTGTAAATGTCGCAAGGATGGTAAGTCAGATAATATCCGAAAACTTGAAAATTCCATCGTCCTGGACCGGGACTCGAACCCGCGTCTCCCAGATAGCGCCCGGATATGCTACCCACTGCACCACCCAGAACGTCCAAGTCGCTCCTGTGCCCTAACCTTTGACCCCATTTCAATTATATTCCACAGAACCGCTTCAGTATAACTCCGAAACAACACACTAAAGCTTTGTCGCAATAGAAGCATTTTTAGGCAAGTTATAAGAATAATCGCTGTGGAATAAATCTCGATCCTGTGCTCTGACGTGTGACCCCATTTCGATTATATTCGACAGAACCTGTTCAGTTTACCTGCAGTACAACATGATAAAGTTTGTCGCAATCGAAGTACACTTACGCAAGTTATGACGCATAAAGGCGATGAAATCAGTCCCGCTCCTATGTCCTGACCTTTGACCCAATTTCGCCCATTTTCAATGGGGTTCATCTTCAGGTTGCCCCCTACCACATACTAAAATGTCATCGAAATAAAACCATTTTTACCCGAGTTATCGTGCGGACAGACACACGGACAAAGCAGGAGCATATACGTTTCTTCAAAATACGTTTGGAAAGCGTAAAAAAGGACCGTGTAGATGGTGACGACTCACCGGCACCACAGATCTTAAAAAACGCTTGGCAAGAATTGAGCACCAAGCATGAACTCTGCCGAGTCTGCAATGGTGGTCTTGTATAGGCCTAGACAAAGTCCCATCCATTAAGGTAATGTCTGTCAAATATTGAATTATATCTGTTACAAGCCACACCACATAATTTTTAAATTACTCCTTCCCAAACGGATCATCCTGTATGTATTTATTATTGGCACGAAATAGATGCCTTTGAAATTCTTCGTCATCGACACGTTTCCAGGTGATAAGGAAAGATTGCTTTTCGTTGAAATAGCAAAAATACTTTATTTTATTTCAAATGAAATATTCAGCTAGATATCATAAAATATAATTCGTCAGTATACATGGATTTGAACGTGGTGCTTTGTAATTCACAGTCTTAAGAGTCAAGTTCAATTTAGCCGGCTGATATGCGAAACAGTTCGTCTCGAAGAATCTCGCCAAAGGTTACTACTGTGTTATCTAGTTTCGCTTCCATATGCAATACACCACGAAAAAAATTTTCTATGCTTCATTGTGGGAGGATAAACAGATTATTTCGCAAAATTCAGCTCGAATAATTTCATTCCTGCAGCAGTTGGTTGCTAGTAAGTTGTTGCTGCATTGAGTTTCCTAACGAATTGATTTTCACACTCAATTTTTCTTCTGCCATTTTCATTTTACTTGAAAACATTCCATCGGCATATTCAACTTGTTGTGGGTAACTACAGTCATGCTCAGCTTTTCGAGAGAAATATCCTCATTTCTTTCAGTTCGTTACAAATGACTTAATTGCCATGCTAAGCTCGTCGCTGATTCAACTGTCAAATTCGTAAACACCCATTCGTTAAACTGAAAAAAAAATCAATGATAAAATAACACAACTGTCTACGGCTTCATTGTACTTATAAATTCTTTTAAAAATGGCTTCAAGTTTTCTCATTCCGAATGCATTTCGATGGGTTTAAGAAACAATTCTGGCGTACTTTTTACTTGGTTTTAGAACTTTTCAAACGGTTACTTTCCTTACTTTTTGTAACAAAAGTTTGGGTGGTTATTTTTGAGGCATGTTTATTTTACCTTCGTTCGTTTTACGTGAAATTTTTTTTAGCAAAACTAAGGCATAGATGCCACCTACTATAACTGAGGAAGGTATTAAATTTTACAAAATTTCTCTAAAATCCAGAAAGTATTCAATGTTTTCTCAGGGTGCTCTCATTTACAGGATTTCTTATTGTAGAATATTTAAAGAAAAAAAAAACATATTTCTGTCAGTACTCAGTTTCACTGATTTTGTGGGTACTCATTTTTTGAGATTTTTTCAGAATTCCGAATATCAGTGAATTGCTGATAATCCACAACTCCAGAGAATTTAACGGAATATCTGATACACCAACGAATTTCCAGTTATGCTTAGTTTCATTAAATTTTCCTTTGAGTATCTTACTTTAAGAAACATCTTACACTCATTTCAAGCATAAATTTTGCAACACTGTTTAAGATTTTGAAATTCGGTTTATATTAAGTGTACAAATAAGTTTTAAATCGCTTTTGGGGTGACGTATACCGCTAATTTACATATCCGACATTTCCCCTCGTTGTTGTCATGTGACCGCAACTGGTCCAGAGTATAAAATGGGACCCAGAAGTTTGCCCAACAGTCAAACGCACTTGCACATCGGTAGGTATACCGAAGTAAATTTCTCCGTCATTTTTGTCCACGCCGGGGCTCGAATGCGAGTCCCCTCATTCCGGAATAAGTCACTCTACCGATTGAGCTACGCGGACGTTTGTTCTGACTGCTATCTGCCTTTATGTCGTGTGCGTCCAGGAACGTCACATAGGTGAAAGATGGCAAGCGGTACTGCATTTATTCGACGCTGCATTCGTTACGAATTTAATCCAGGAAAAAGTGCTGCAAAAGTATGTGCTTATCTGCTCTGTTCTGAGGGAGAATATTGTATGGTAAAGTACATGTGAGTTTAGGTTTAGGCGGTTTAAAGCAGGTGGTTTTGATCTTAGCGTTCGAGAACATAGCGGCGCCCCGTAGAAGGTTTCACATGAGGAAATGAAAGCATTGCTAGATGAAGATTCGCATCAGACGCAAAAGAAACTAGCTGAACAATTGGGGGTAACTTAACCAATCATTTCCAATCGTTTACGCGCAATGGGAAAGATTCAGCAGAAAGGTAAATGGGTGCCACATAACCTGAGCCAGAGGAACAAGAATGAGCGTGTCATGAAGTGTTTGAATCTGTTGAATAAACACCACAGAAAGTCTTTTCTGTAGAAAGTTATTACGGGTGATGAAAAGTGGATATGGTACGACAATCCCTAAGGCAAAAAAAACTGCAATCCCGGTAAAGCAACGAATTCAACACCGAAACGCAATAATATTCACTCCAAGCAAGTTCTGCTGTGCATCTGGTGGAATATGAAGGGTGTGCTCTATTATGAACTATTGGAACAGGGTCAAACTGCTACTGCTGATAGCTACAAGCAGCAACTGCTACGATTGAACCAGAAAATCTGTCGGAAATGTCTATTCACAGGCAAAGGATTGCGTCCACTGAAATTACTGCATGACGACGCTAGGTCGCATGTCGCGAAATCGGTCAAGGAAACGTTATTGACGCTTGAGTAGGAAGGTTTGGAGCACCCGGCGTATTGTCCCGACATAGCCCCTTCAGACTATCATTTGTTCCGATCGATGCAACATGGTTTGTGTGCTGTACGGTTCCGGACATGTGACGAAGTGCAAAAATGGTTTGACGACTTCATCGCGTCAGTTATTCTTCATTGCTGGAATCCGTCAGCTGCCCGACTGATGGCGGAAGGTGATAGATAATGACAGCGTATATTTTAATTCGTAAAGGTATTGTTGTTTTCTCTCAAATTACATATTGCGTTGTATTAAAATTCTTTAAGACTTATTTGTACTCCTAATAAGTTTTTTTAAGGCCATCCTCGAGAAAAACGTATAAACCAGGTTTCATTGTAGTTTTAGTTTAAACAAAGAAGGATCTTTCCTCAGCAAGTGTAAAAATAACTTTATTTTATATACAGGAAGAAAATTTCATTAAAACTAAGAAAAACTGATGAAAATTGCTGACGCTATGAAAGTTTCTTAGGAAGCTCGCCAGATATGTAGAATTTCGACTGCAAAATATGCCATTTATAAATACATTCATTCAGCACTGATATTACTGGTAAACATAAAAGCCTTTACGGAACTTTCGGGCTGATGTTCTCTTTCAAAGGATACATTGTTGCTTTTGTAACTCATTATCTCCGTGCTGGTCGAACAGCAGTTCGCAATTCCTTTGAAGTCTACTAGATTAGAACAGTTGAAACATTGCCTCAGGAGAAAGGTCCGTTGGAATACATATTTCATTCACCACACGGAAGGAAACATCTCTTCTACATCTTGATAGCATAATGATTCTGGGCGAGAAAAGTGTGACCCAGGAATGCAGAATAACGAAGGGTAGATTTATTAGACACTACGAAATGAACTTGTTCAGTGTATTCTATCATACAGTTCAAGCTTTCCTGGCTTTCGGAGAATAATAACTTTGTTTACACTTTCGGTGATGAATATAGAGTTCCGCTGCATTTGCTGGCTGCGTTTTATTCCTCAGAGAAATCATGCAGATTAAAATTCCTAAAATGACAGGTATTTCCAGCCGTAACCAGAGAAACGGAGATGGCAAGTGTTGGTTCTTTTTTAACCAGAAAACGACAGCGGCGAATGGACATGAAACAAATCATGCATTTCAACTCCAGTAGAAAGAATTCTATGACGTAAAGCAAACGACGACGTGTTATTCGTCTGCTAAAGCACAGCAATGCCTCGACACAAATACTTTCAATTATTTTCGGAATATCTTTGGAGACTGGTCTTGTGACGTACCTGCCAGCAGGACGTACATGACATAAAGGCAGATAGGAATCAGAGTACATGTCTGCGTAGCTCAGTTGGTAGAGCGACTTGTTCCGGAATAAGCGGCCTCGGGTTCGAATCCCGGCGTAGACCAAAAATGACGGAGAAATTTACTTCGTTATAATGGCGCCCGAACTACCCGGATGACCCGACCGTTCAAAATCTCGCATTGGTGTGATGTTCTTTCCACACCGCGAGATAGGAAAAATCAGAGAATCCCCTCTCCAGTGCTTCGAAAAATAAATGTGTGTGACGTTGCATTCCACACACCAGATTGACTGGGAGTTCTCAAGTGCACGTTCTACAGTGGGTGTCTGCCTGCAGCGATTCATGGTCACGGCTGACCCGTGGGCCATGCCCCCGGCCCTCTTTCGGGGGGAGATGTGACGTACATGCCAGCAGGACGTACATGACATAAAGGCAGATAGGAATCAGAGTACATGTCTGCGTAGCTCAGTTGGTAGAGCGACTTGTTCCGGAATAAGCGGCCTCGGGTTCGAATCCCGGCGTAGACCAAAAATGACGGAGAAATTTACTTCGTTATAGTCTGAAGAAGCACGTGAATGTACGCCGTACTCTCTACGTTCGATTATAGCTTAGGCCAACGAAAACAATATACAAGTAGAGAAAATATTTGATTGATCAAAACATAATCAGTAGCATCCATGTTTCGAGGGAAGAATCATTTCTTGAATAGTATAACTACACTTGCAATCCGAATTTCTTCGTGTAGAATTGAAATAAAAGTTTCAAAGCTTTCGCACATCAACAGATGGCTTTTAAGCTAGACAGAAAACTCTAAAGTGAATAATAAAACGCGTCAACAATTTTAATTAGGAGACTTGACTTGACAATAAACGAACATATGCGAATGTAAGTATGCATTCAAAGACACGAGGCGTTATGTTCGTTTAGCAAGCGGAATCATGGAAGGAAAACTACAGGGATTCACTATTTGAAGAACTAGTTCCAAACTCGTGGCAAGTCCAGCGAGACGCTATCATTGCATGACTTGCTGTTGGTAATGACCTCCAAAGTTTTGCGAATGGCACTAGATTTAGGTATGGAGTAGGAAGATAATTTCTTTACGTCATCCCACATAAGAGCAGCGCACTTAAACTTGACTTCTCTGGATAGGGTCGTGGTTAATTTGCCGTTCTTTATGTCCCTTTTATGTTCCTTCACTGTAATTCTAAATGAACGTATTGCCATTCCATTGTAGTATCGCTTAGAACCGTCTGGATAGTGTAGATATTGTATAGATGTGGCGTTAGCAATGGGACTGGTAGGTCGGTGGCTCTCATGACCTATTGCGGTTAATGATCGTACAGTCCAGGGATGCGGCATTAGCAATGGAATTGGTGGATTCGGCGGCTCTCATAACATATTGCGGTTAATTAACACCTGATGGTCTTGGTGGAAACGTTTTTGGCACGTCCCTCTTTGAAGTCGGCGGAGATTTGTGGCAATGTCGCTCTCCGGTTGGTTTTAACTATGCCACGTTCATCCACCAGCTTGCTCGCACCACAGCCTCCTCCACGATGCCATGTTATTCCAGAAATGTCGTATTCTTGATACACTCTTGATCCTGTAGAAACAGGAATACGTGTAATGCGATTCCTGTTCCCTCTCCTCGAGAGAGTGACGCATGCATCCGGCACCCACTATCGTTCCTTCTTTCGAACCCTCTTAACTCACTATATTTACCCATGCTGACTATATTACCGTCAACGTGAATGCACTGATGTCCTCTTACTTACATGCATATACCTGCGAAACGGTGGGTCGTCCACCAGCAAGGGGGATGACAACATCGCATTGCCCAGGAACAAGGTATCCCATGATTCATTTTGAGTGCAGTCCGATATATAAAATAAGCACGGCACCTAAAAAGACAAGACGAGGAAAGGTTTTAATATGTATTTAAGTACGTTTTTCCTTATGGGAGAATATTTTTTGTGTATTTATCAAGACTTTACAGGCATTCGAAGATAACTTGACATTATTCTGCTTATAGAAGCATTTGTTCAAATGATATTTTTTTTTATATTTGCTTAAATTAATTTCAAAAATCATGTTGGAATTCCTGAAAGCTGAAGAATAAAACTATTGCACTTCCATTACCCTGAAAAATAAAGTATTCGCTTCTTTTTGATACATGCAGAGAAAATGGCTAAAATTGT
Organism: Macrothele yani; assembly: GCA_039090855.1. Taxonomy (NCBI): domain Eukaryota; kingdom Metazoa; phylum Arthropoda; class Arachnida; order Araneae; family Macrothelidae; genus Macrothele; species Macrothele yani. The sequence goes on from CM076989.1 coordinate 122,896,083, forward strand.
CTTCAGAAAAATACTTAACTTGTATCAAAAACGTATAACTGTCACCAAAACTGTTTTCTTTAAAGATACTCTTTCTGGTTCGTAGGAGATTCTAACTTCATATTCACAAATCGTTTCCGAAATATGCCCAGAAAATATTTCCTCTTTATTTACCGAACACGCACAATTCTCCGCATGAATCATTCATAAGACCCAACAGCGGAATCCTCTCTTTTCGCTATCCATCACACTTCCGTCATTTTTTATTTTTTTGCAAGAATGTGCATACAGGTATTTACGACACATATTTTTGTTCTGAATATTTTACTACGTACTCCCGCAGATATTATATTCACCTTGTTGTGGTGGTAACTGAGTGCAAAAAGTACAACGCAAGCAGTTAATAGAGCTTACTATATGAGGATCGTCCTAAAATGTTTGTATGTTTGTTAATAACTCCTCTGATTCTGAAAATACTTATATATGAAAGTGGGTAAAAATATAGATTCTGCGTAAATGTAGACCGTTTTATGAAAAGATTGATCGACGTAAAAGATGTATATTAGCCTCAAGAAAAGGGCTGCTTTTGGGTTTACGAAAGTGGAAGCTTGCAAGGTGACGGATATTCATATGCGGCTGAAAATGGGTTACAGAAATGTAACACTCCACATCAGCAATGTCAGAAGATGATGAAGAAGTTTCAAGCAAGAGACATCTTAAGGCTGTCTTCGAATGAGTGTTAGGGTTCATTTTCTGCGATAGATATCACAAAAAGTCACTCCTTGGGAGTGACTGTCCCAGAGGTTGGAGTCAGAGAATCACTGGAGACCTCATCATATTCAGAATGGAAGCGGTCTCTCGTTTGTTCCACAATGAAAAGACAAAATACCCGCTCTTACGTTTTAACCAATGACGTTACTTGGGGTGGGGCTCAGTAAGTAGGTGGAGTTTCTATACCTCAAATTCAATGGTTATCTCCTAATGTACACATTTTCTTTTTAAAAAAATGAACGTACAGTAGGATTTCAGATGATCGATAGAAGACAAGATTTCAATCTCACTTTTGCCCCAATTCATTAATATCTATTTAGCTCAGATACTTAGAAAAATCAGGTAGAAATAAGAGATTTCATTCCTTCCAGACAGAAACACTGCTATGCTAACTTATCGTGCCATCTAACGCCAAATTGGAATGCTCTCGAGTAAGATAAGTTGAATTTAATGAAAATTCTAACAAATTTTTCGGAATAATAACTATGGCCTAAATTAGCTATGGGTCGTTTTTATTTACGCTTTCCAACCGTAGGTTGAAGAAGAGTATATGCTCCAGCTTTGTCCGTCTGTATGTCTGTCTGTGTGTTTGTCTGTCTGTATCTATGCCTCTCCGCACGATAACTCACGTAAAAAGAGTTCGATTTGGATGAAATTTTAGTTTGTGTTAGGGAACAACCTGGGGACGAAGCGTATTGAAAATGGGCTTAATGGGGTCAAAGGTCAGGACATAGGAGCGGGATTCACTCCATCGCCCTTATGAGTTATAACGTACGTAAAAATGCTTCGATTGCGACAAAACGTTAGTATGTTGTTTCGGAAAAATACTGAACCGGTTCTGTTGAATATCGTCGAAATGGGGACAAAGGTCAGGGCAGAGGATCGAGATTTATTCCACAGCCATTATCCTCATAACTTGACTAAAAATGCGTCTACTGTATTACGACAAAACTTTAGTGTGTTGTTCCGGAGGTATACTGAACCAATTCTGTTTAGTATCATGGAAATGCGGACAAAGGTCAGGGCACAGGAGCGAGATTTATTCCACAACCATAACTTGAGTAATGATTTCTGGTATGTTGGAAAGCGTATCATAATCAATGCATTGCATGATTTTACTAACTTGTTTGTGCTCAGAATTTTAAACACTACAAAGTTATAGCCTTCGAGAAAATGGGTACAAAAGAATTTACATTGCATATATAGGGTAGAAGATGAACATTAACACTCATTCAAAGACACCCTTAATGACTGAAAAATTACGTAGCGGAATGTTTTCAGCTAAAATACGAGGGAAAAATAAAAAAATAAGGGCAACATACCCTTTAATAACGGTAAATTGAGCAAAAAAAACAACAACAATAGTTATATAATTTCTTTGTATATTGTCCCCTACACGTCGACGCACTTCTTGTGCCGTTCCACTAGCTTCTTCATTCCCTGGAAGAAGAAGGTTTTCGGCTGCTTCCGAATCCAGGTCTGCATAGCTTCCTCACTCTCATCATCACAGGTGAACGTGAGACCGTATAGAGCTTATGTAAGTGGATCGATGACACGATAATCGCATGGCGCCAGATCAGGGTTGTAAGGAGATGTGCAAGACTTTCAAACAGCATTTGTTGCATTTCCACCACCGTTACGGCCGCTACAGGGTGAAGCCAGCATTGTCATGGTGCAGCAAGACTGTGTTTGACAGCATTCCTCTTCTTTTGTTGAGAACTGCAGGTTTCAGTTTCTCTCTAAACATAGCGCAGAACGTTGCTCCTTGTGCGTGTTACTTAAAATGTGCCCTTCATGTCGCAAAAGGTGGTTAGCAAGGACCATCGTTAGAATTTCTTCTATTCTGGAGAAGACTGGTGTATGCTCTGCATTCTCTGTCTATTGCTTTCCTGCTCACAGTGACGAATCCATGTTTCGTCACCAGTGACAATCCACTAGAAAACACTCAGATCGCCTTCATAACGTTTGAGGAATTATTTCGCAACGTCCACACGCTGTTGCTTGTACAGATCCGTAAGCTGCTTGGGTATCCATCTTGCGCGAACTTTACGGTACAACATGTCATCATGCACTATCGCTGTGCGGATCCATAGCTGATATCTAAATGTGTAGCAACAGCGGACTGCGTGATCCATCGATCTTATCTGATCAACCAATTCTCGCTGTCTATTTCGGCTTGTGTGCGCGACGCTGATGGCCGACCAGACCGAGAATCGCGTGTGGTTTAAGCTTGTTCTTCCCACATTAAACCTTTCTACAGTCATAAACTTTGCACTGAGTCATGCTGTTTTCTCTTCCATATGCTGATCCAACATCATTTGGTGAATTTGAGCAGGTTTATCACTACCGCTGCCCAAAGAAATCTCACTACACTGTTAAAAATTTGAGTTCAACGTTGCACCACAATATCGTGCCGGATCTGACACTTACACCATGATCTGGTGCAATTTTCACACTTGCACCATGAAGTGGCACATGAAAACGTTTCACTTGCACCAAGTTTTTGTGCAAATTACCAAATGCAGCCTTAAAACGGCGTTACCTTGCACCACATTTTGGGGCAGTAAAGGAAACGGCGCATGCGTCTTCGTCATCAAGTCATCCGAAGGAGACAGATGTTGTGTTGTGCCGCCATGTTGGTTTTGTCGTCACAGTTTTGTATGTTCATCACTTAACCGTATTAACTTGAGTGAAAACTTCCTTAAAATTTTGGAAAATTTTAAAGAAGTGTTCACTCAACTTAATAAGGCTAAGAGATGAAAATAAATTTTGCACCTCATATATATCTGGAGTTCCTGACGTAATTATTTTCAGGTTGAACTTTCTGATGTTATATATGTGTAGGACAATTGAATTTAAGTTTCCTGAGTAGGTTGTTCACATGAAAGTAGCTTCTGTGTAGTAAAATAAGGTCAAATTGCGGCATTAATTGGCACAGTTTATTGACCTTGAAATTGAGACTATATGTGCTTCACATAAGCAATGAAGGTTAAAATCTTCCGAATATGCGAGAAAAAATTTAAAAAGAAAAAAAACAACATTTTATTTCTAAATTGATGAATTAAACTCGAACTTTCTGAAACTCTACACAGAAACCCTGTTTTCAAAATGTTGTATCCATAAAGCAGTGATGTAAAAAGACTACACTTAATTTGGTGATAGCTGCACCACATTATGGGAAAGCTACACCAATAAGTTGTGCAACTTTGCACTATATTATGGAGTAAATTTGCACCATAAAATGGTGCATCCTTACATTTGATAGTGTAATATTGCACCATTTAATGGTTCAACCATACACCATATTCTGGTGCAACCTTACCCCATAAAGTGCTGTAAGGTTGCACCATGAAGTTGGGTTTTGTTTGCACCACATAATGGTGCATCTTTTCTCAGAAAGTGGTGGAGCTGGTGTAGCACCACTTTTTGGTCCACCCTATCTCCAAATTTTTAACAGTGTATACGCAGCGGTGTTCAACAGCGGTTCAATTCTGCAGCAGAGCGTCCATGTTTATTTGACCTTAGCTTTGACTAGACCAATTGCAGTGAGCTGTGCTGTGTATATTCCAACTACCTATAAGCCATTGCGAACGTGCTATATAGCTTCAGCTTCTATGCGTTGTGGTACCGCGTAATTTTCAAATTGCCTTTACTTTTTCATTTACCTACCATATGGATGAAAGCCACAGCAAGTTAATGAGCTCATTCGGAGTGATTGATTTGTGACCATTCCGAAGATCTGCAGTCAGAGTGTTATGGAAAAAGTGAGTCATCATCTGGGATATCGAAAAATGTGCGCCAATTGGGTTCGACGGCAATTAATCCAGGGTCATCCGAACCAAACGGTCGAAATGCGGAGATGCCTGATGAGGAAGTTTGAAACTAACTAAGACACATTTCTTTATATGTATTTTCTGGGAATGAAATCTAGGCATTAATGACTCAGATTCAAAAGCCGTAGTGCCGTCTCGGTGTCGCTGTGATCTAAGCGCCGGCTTTTGACCATTGGTCCGAGATGGGCCCGGGTTCGGATCTCCAGTGATGCACGTATTGTGTGTTTGTCTTGCAGCACTTGCTGTCTCTTATTCCGGTGGCTCGAAATCAGCTTATAGACCATCGAATTGCTCATGGTGATCGTAAAAACCTCCAAACAAACAAACAAACAAACAAACAAACAAACAAAAACGTAGTCTACAGAATAGCGGCACATAACCTTGGTTAGGTCTAAGAAGTTAAAAGCACTATGTTCCGCAAAAAATAATTGTGCTAACAAAGTTTTTCGATGTCAACGGGAACATTCTTGTCGAGTTTCTTAAACAGGGTGCCACTGTAAACAGTTGTCGATGTATTAAGACACTAGAGAAACTCAGAGAAGCTATCTGTAAGAAGAGAAGCTAGATATCGCTTCGTTTTGTTCTTCTGCACTACGATAACGTCGAACCTTCCGCGTCATTGAAACATATCAAACCATTGGCAAACGGACTAGCAAGTAATCCCCCATACAGCCCTGATTTGGCACCTTAGGATTTTCACCCATTCTTTTCCATGAAACTATGCAGCCGCGGGGAAATTTTTGAGGATGTAGATGAAGTTAAAGGGTTTGTGAAATCTTGGACAAAATAAGTCCTGCCAGTGGTAAACTGGCTACACATGTTCTGTGGAACGACGGCGTAAGTGCTACATTTGAGCGGCGGAAGGTTTGAAATAGCACTATTAGATTCAGTAGATTTAGATGTACTTTTCTCCCGATTTTCATTAAAATATCCCTACCGACAGAGGAGTTATTTGCAAAAAGGCATTTCTTATAGGGCAACATCCATACGTGGCAGCATGTACCCGTCAAAAAACTTTCCAACACTGTTAAAAATTTATGGTAGGATGCACCAAAAAGTGGTGCTACACCACCTTACCTCTTTCTGAGAAGAGAAACATCACTTTGTAGCGCAAACAAAGCACAACAACATGGTGCAACTTTGCACGAACGATAATGTGGGGCAATCTTGTACCATAACGTGGTGTAATATTGTATCATAACGTGGTGCAAAGTTGCATCATGTTGCAACTTTGGATAACGCCCTACACAGCGGTGTATCTTTTCTCAGAAAGTGGTCAGCGTGAAAGAAAAACGGATGACAGCGCGAATTTCAAAGCTGGCGGCAGCATCGATTGCAGCACACATGTTTACTGGTCCGCATGACACCAAGAAGCTACGCCAGATGGCCGATCGCATGGCGTCTGCAGAGGAAAAACATCGCGTGTTCACTATTCTATGGCACATGCGCAAGCTGGGTACTCTGCTAACGTTGCGCGGAACATTGCAACGGAGGTTGAAATTCGAATATCCGTCGTGCAGCATGCTTTCATATATATTTGTTCTTTTGACTGTGCGATTTGAAAATGCTTTGTCTTTGGTATCTTCCTTTAGCTAAAAGAACGTTTTTGTGCACAATTTGTTAAACCTACTTCTGTGTTAATATCAAGCACACACTCACTGTATTCAGGTCCAAATGGGCTCATGATGTGTAATTTGTAATACAACTTTAGTTGGGAGTTAAAAAACAAACTGTAACACATCTATTAACTCAAATACACATTTTAATGTAATTATTCACAATGTTTTTTAGTAAAATACAAAATAAAATGTGTAAATGCCAGTAGCAGTTATTACAATTTCAATTTTTTGCACATATAAATTGGTCAGTAAACTGTTATTTACTGAATAGCAGTACCAGTACAGTGTCAAGTACATTTTGTGCATATTTGATGCAAATGTGATTCCCAAGTGTATTTGCCACATCTCACACAGGTCTTTTGAAACGTATTATCTGATTGAGGACACAAATGGCAGCGACCCTTTTTTCTGCTTGTGCTAGCTACATTAAATGCTTTACGACTATAGCGTTCATCTTCCTTTGTTCGGCTTTGTTGATTTTGCACCATTTCAATTGCTGCTTTTTTCCTTGAAAGTACCTCCCCAGCAAAAACAAGCTTGCTGGCAGCCAGCACTGTAAGCAATGAACCAGCACTATGTTGCCGCTGCCGAACCGTCACTAAAATGTCCGGGCGGCCAACAGTTTAGGCCAGCAGCTGGCCAACAGTTTCAATCCCCATCAGTTGTCATATGTCACAACAGGGACATCAGTTATCCATCACAGGCAGTAGCTGCTACAAGTGGCCCTTCAGGGGCCCTGCAAGCACGTGCCATAAATGAGGGCAAGCCTAATGTGGTCCGCTAGTGGCAGCCGGCAATCACGTGACGTAACTCGTGGCTTGCCGAATCCTGTCCGACAATTCCCCAGTAGTAGCGAATAGAAAGAAACCCCGTAACAACAGTTTCCCAAAGCTACAATTACTTTTTTTTTCTGCTTACGAATAAGAGCACTGCGCTGGGGAAATTTTCTCAACAGGTCCAGAAAAACGCCCGTTCGTATCTGGTTGGAAACGAACCAATTCCCGTCAGCATGGGAAACGGGCGGTCTAACAACTAGACTAATCTGGCACGCACTAGCGTTGCTTGAAGCTGACCCTCTTTTCTGAGGAATGTGTAAAGAATGGTTCTCGATTTAATTTCGCAATATTGCGAGGTATTTTTCATAAATGTCAGTTCCATATAATTCATATTTTTTTTTTCAACGTACGATAGTTGTTGTTTTTTTTTTACCTTAATGGAACTTCACTTTTTCAACGAGTGTACCAACTTAAAGGCGCTTTTCAAAGTTTCGAGCTGTCCTTGTTGTCTTGAATTAATATATTTACCCGTTCATGTCACATTCTGTAACATTTTTAAAGTTGTATTTTTCCTTTCCACTGTCCAAAGCTACATTTGTTTTGAAGAGGAAAGATATTTTATTTTACTTCTCGTTATTTTTAGAAGTTAATTCCCCCAGTCTTGTATATTATATCCAGATAGCGTTGGGTTTTTTTTTTCAAATAATTAATAAATTTTGTACGCTTATAATTCTTTTTTTTTCTTTTTTTCAACATAACGCATTTTTAATGTTTTTCCATGACTTTTGTTTCAAGCAGTTTAGTGAATGTTAAAACGAATGATTACACAGAAATTATTTCTTGTTATTCATGGGAATGGAGTGGGTGTATTTTACGGTGGTAATCTAGTATTTCATGGCTTAATCTGATATCTTTGTCGACATGGCATTTCATTAGGAAATTAATTCGCCTTCTCTACATATGCGTTTTTTTCTTAACATCCACTAAAATAACACGATGGCGATAGCGTCGTCTTCAACTAACTGGTACCACGAAAGACACAGCACGTGTTGCTTCTGCGCATGCACAGTTCCGTTGCTTCCACCTGGTGTTGGGGTTTCATCGTTTGCCAGCAACGGGCCACTAGTAGCACTTGCTTGGTGGCCCGCAAATCACGGCGATGCTGCAGGGTCATCAATGGCTGCCAACTGATGGCGCTGCCACCAACGGACCGCTACCGGGCCTTGAGCGGCAGATTTCAGCCAGCAGTGACCTATCACTGCCACCTCGTGGCCCGCAGTTTCCCAACACTTATGTTTTTGCTGCGTCTCGTCTACGAATGTGTTCTTGTACTAGTGACATATACGGATTTACAAAACAAGTAGCCTCTTTCTCAGTGGCTTCTTTTTCCAGTTAGGATTTACCTTTCTAAATAGGATGTACACATTCACTGTTGAAATATCTAGAACATTTGTAAACCCTATAACTGGCCAATCTGTTAGTTTTTCTCCTACAGGTGTAACATGAAATCATTTTATCTAATCTGTCTACAACACCCTTGGTAGAATTATAATTTTGAATTGCTTGTGGTTTTTTTAGAATCTGAATTATCAACTTTTTTTCCCAAGCGTGATGTACTCGGAAAAACAATACACTATTTGTTTAGGAATGTATGACACAAGCATGGTATTATTTGTGAGCCCAAAGGTTGAATGAAATTCTTTGTTCTTGGTCTGGAGCAATTCAGGTGGATTGGAAAATTTGTTCTTCCCAACTGTTCCTGTCATAGTTACCTTTCTTTTAAGTAACATTTGACCAAGATGATGTGAAAAATTTATCACAGGTGATGTTGTGTCCTTTCAAACCAAAAGACAAATCTAGGATAACTCTAATGCTCTGATTTTTCTCATGAGGCTGGTTCGGTGCCTTTCCATTTTATGGCTTAATATTCCATACGTAAGTTTATTTGATCGCTACAGATAATCCAAAATTTTATACCATGCTTTGCCGGTTTACTGGGTATATAATGTCGGAAAAGACAGTTCCCTCTAAATGGAACTAACTGTCCATCAACTGTTGTGACGTATATTCTAAATTAAGTTTCATTTTTGGTTCCTTTTCCTATGTAAATTTCAGTAGTAAATGCACAGTTGATGTGGATTAGGAACATCAAATAGAAGTCATTGCTTTTCCACGTTTATAAGTGAGTCACGATAAATTATGATGAGCCGCCACCAGGAATCGAACCCAGAGTCTTCCAGTCACGCGCCGGACATGCTTCTACTGGTGAATCCCCAGCATTGTGCGGGACTCCAAAGAAGCAACCTGCCAGGTGGCTTGGCAGTTTGTCGTGTATGAGTCTGGGGAATTTCGAGGCCGCTGTGGTGCGGTGGAAGCACGTCCGGCGCGTAACTGCAAGACCCTGGGTTCGATTCCCGGTGGCGGCCGATGAGATTCTTTTTGTGACTCACTTATAAATGTGGAAAGAGCGCTGACTTCTATTTGATTATCCCAATCTACGTCAACTGTGTATTTATTACTCATTCGGCTCCTAGTTATTTGTTCAATTGTTGCTGCTCATCCTTGGTGAATCCCCAGCATTGTGCTGGGCTCCCAAAGAATCAACCTGCCAGGTGGCTTGGCAGTATGTCGTATGTGAGTCTGGAGAATTTTGAGGATGCTGTGGTGCAGTGGAAGCATGTCCGGCGCGTAACTGGAAGACCTGGGTTCGATTCCCGGTGGCGGCCGATGAGAATTTGTTTCGTGACTCACTTGTAAACGTGGAAAGAGCGATGACTTTTATTTTATGTAAATTTGAGTTTGTTCTCATTCATACTTCCAAACTTAACGTGATATATTCTCCCCCACGAGAATGAGGTTGGCAACACAATTGAGCTCAGAAAGAAAGACACGTATGAATGTGATAAGAACGATGGATAAAAAGAACGATACGACAGTTGCTCGTTGGAATGTGTGTGTGTGTAGACTTTCGATCGCTAAGATAAAAGTGAAGTTCACCTGCTGTGTTATATGTTGGATCTACTTAAAGACTGCTAGACCAATAAAAAAGTCATCGTAAGTTGACTTCTGTTTATATTTCGTCTGGCCGTAAAAGCTTAATTAGAAACTATTGCATCGTATCCTTATTTAGTTCAGCATTCCATAGTCCTGGCTTTATACATAGCGTAACACCAATCTTGCTCACGAAAAAAACATTACGTTGTACTGTGAAAAATTCACTAGGGTTGAAAAGTTTTGCCAATATCTCCACCCACATATCCCACAATTCACGAATGGCTGCAAATGTGTCTCTTTGATTCCAACAGGAAAGAGTTTTACGGTAATGGAACCAGAGAACATGTGAAATTTGAAAAAAAAATTCTCAAACGCATGGTTGCTCTAAAACCTGCTCTTCCCCTTTCTGCATCCCACAGGCTTCCTGTTGGTTCCTTACAGGACTTGAAAATTCCCGCTAGGAAAATAAACTTATGTAAGCACTGAGTCCAACACTGTCAATAGTTTTCCACTTATCCCCGTACCCCATCTGTGTTTGAGTTTATGAGGATAATTGTTTTCATATGTTTCGTAAGAAACAATCGAAAAGCTGAAAGTTCATCTACAATACGTGAAGTAACATACCTTATAGGTTCCGGCGTAAGATTCAGTAGATATTTTGAAGGCACGTCTTCCTGCTTCCAATGGAGGTTTACTTCTGTATTGAATAGACTTATCCTTAGATAAGTAGGAGAAGCTAGTAATTCCATCATCTGTAACGTACCAGGAGATGTGACGTACCTGCCAGAAGGACGCACACGACATAAAGGCAGATAGGAATCAGAATAAAACGTCCGCGTAGCTCAATTGGTAGAGTGACTTATTCCAGAATGAGGGGATCCGGGTTCGAGTCCCGGCGTAGACCAAAAATGACGGAGAAATTTACTTCGTTATACATCTTCTTCTGACGATGAATCAGAGATTCCAGAAACTTCATCTTCTAATTCAGACACAATTTCTTTGTCGTCTGAAGCAGCTGATAGTATATCTTTAATTTCAGTAGGTGATAAAAGTAGATCTATCATTGTTAAGTTTCATGTAATATCGACAACAACACTTAATGTATTGTCTTGATTATATTAGCAGAAAGCTATGTTACATATAATTCAAGACTACAGACTTGTGATTTTCATTTAGAATAAATTATCAACGTTTTTTCACAATTAAATGTTTTATTAACATCGACTATAGTTAGGTATTCGTTCCATTGTAAGAAATGGACAACATATATTTTTCCGTATCGAAAAGGACCCTAACACAGTATGTGTAAAGTTTTTTATTACGAACAAACTGTTGTTCAGAGAGTAATAAAAAACATAAGTATTTCTCAAAACACTTAAAGAAACAAAGTCTCAAAGCTACGAAGCGAAGTCACCATTATTTTTAGTTTTATTAAAAAATTAAATTGCTTTCGGTTCCAAATGGACTCTAACACAGTAGAAGGTTCAATTTTCATAACAGATTTTTCAACAGCTAGTACAGTCAAAAAACTCATATAGCGTATTAAATCCGTTTATTTTTGCGGCGTAGTAAGTTCAAAAATTCGCCAAGCTTTCGCGCTCCACTGGGAGGCGTTTTCAAGGCAAAGGTAGACATAAAAATGCAGGGAATTGGAACACGTAAGGAACAACCATGATTTTTGAAAATAACGTGATTGATATCACGAGCGTATTACACGAATTTTTATCACGCAATTATACGGTGTGTCGCGATGTGCCTCTCACTTTTTATAACGCATGCCTATATGCAAAAAATCATGTTATTTTCAGAAATCATCTTTGTTCCTTACGTGTTCCAATTCCCTGCACTTTTATGTCTACCTTTGACTTGAAAAAGCCTCCCAGTGGAGTGCGATAGCTTGGCGAATCTTTGAACTTTCTACGCCGCAAAAATAAACGGATTTAATACGCTATATGCGTTTTTTGAGTGTTCACAGTGTGATGTATTTATAATTACATTAGCTAGTACAGTTTCTATTTCTACATGTTTATCGATTGTAGAAATACGATTGATTTTTTTATATAAATATTTTAGTGATGGGTTCCACTGTGTATGAATAACTCTGAAAGACGTTATTTCTGTCGGAATGGATTCAAAAGACGCGATCATGACAACCTAAATTTCGTTTGCATCTTCTTTGTTTTTTATTCAGTGCTAACCCCGTATCACGAAAGGTTTAAACTGACGTTCGTGTTCTGAGAAGCGGACCAGCTGAACAACGAGTTAAGAGAGGGGAAGGAAAACCTTCCTCGACGGCTTGGTTTTCCTGAATGGACAAAATGCTCCTTCATGATGCAAAACTGGATTAGGAGAGAGGCAGAAGGCTTCCGGAAAAGGTACGAAAAAATGCAGGTAGTTATGGAACGACCCTCGAAACAATAAGACGTTGGATGAATCCGGATTGTAGTAAGAGCCTCGGTCCATGACGAATTTATTGGAATAACTGAAGTAATAAATTTATTTAGTTATACACTATCTACCAACAAGTAATTGGACACCCCTGAAATCGACGATATCTGCGGTCCTGATACACGTCACGGCCGCTGCCGTTAAATATCGTGTGGGAAACAACAACGCAACCAGTCGCATGCAAGATGTCACGCAGTTCGGAGCTCTCTGATTTCGAGAAAGGTGTAATTGTCGGGTATCACAGAAATGGCCGATCCATATGACATATCCAGAGAGTTGAAGTACTCAAAATCGACAGTGGCCTACGTGTTTGGCAAGTGGAAGATGAGAGGTGACTGTCGGAATGTGCCCCGACCCGGCAGACCCACAAAACTGGGAGTTAGAGACCGACGGGTGCTGGCCAAGGAAATACGGAAGAACCGCTCCAAATCGATGGGCCACATCCGCGAGGAGTTTCAACAGGCATCCGGGAGTGTTCTTCGGACGAATACCATCCGTAAGGAAGCCCATCTTCTCGGTTATCATAGGCGTGCTGCCGCCCAGATCACCAAGTCCAATAGCGCTGTTCTGCTAACGTGGTGCAAAGAACGTCAACAGTGGACCGTTGAACAGTGGGAATAGGTTCACTGCAGCGACGAATCAAGGTTCACCCTCTACCGTTCGGATAACAGGGTCTGAGTTTGGCGTCTGCCTGGAGAACGCCTCCTGCCGGAATGTATTGTGCCAACTGTGAAGTTCGGCGGCGGTGGAATTATGCTATGGGGGTGTTTCTCCTGGTATGGCACGGGACCCTTGGTAGCAATTCCTGGTAGTCTCAACGCCGAGACCTACTGCATCGTTTTGTATGACCATGCGCTTCCTACGTTGTGGCAGTTTTACGGGGTGGACCCATGTTACTTTCAGGATGACAATGCCATCTGTCATGTTGCGAGGTCCACCATGGCTTGGTATGGTGACAGTGTGGTTAATCGAATGGACTGGACTGCGCAGATCCCGGACCTTAACCCTATCGAACACCCCTGGGACGAGTTGGAGCGTTGACTTAAGGGGTGCCCCCACCGTCCGAAATCGGGGAAGGAACTGACCTGTCTTCTCCAAGCCGAGTGGAAGAAAATACCGCTAGCCGACGTACAACTCCTGGTTGATAGTATGCCCCGGAGGGTCGCAGCTGTAATCGCCGCTCGTGGAGGCTCCACCAACTACTGAAGGTGAATAAACTTCGTTTTCCTTTGCTATCACAGGTGTCCAATTACTTGTTGGTAGGTAGTGTATAAGGTGAGTGTAATTTAATTAATGCGATCCCTTTCATGTTGAGGCAATAATGTGGTAGTAATGTGTAAAGTACTGACACGGGAGACCTGGCAATATCGGGTTCCTTACAGAGCAGACTTCGGGTTCAATTTTAAGAGCCCGAGCCCGAAGTATACCTGCCCAAGCACGAACTATGTCAGCCCGAGCACGCCCTAGCGCGAATTTTATATTGCAAGATACAGCTTGGGCTCGAACGAGCCCGAAACTATTGTACACTGGTGTGCAAAAATTAAGGACGAAGAGGAGAAATTAGCATAACAGCTGAACAAGTAGGCAGAACGGACCGAAAGACCACTCAGGAGATAGACTAAGGTCAGGTAAGGTAGGGCATGCTCATATACGCAGCATGACGTAAGGGGGGAGGAGTGTCGGAAGGGTATAAAGCACACGGACGGTGTACGCTCAGCAATTCGGTGAAAGCAATTGCACGGTGTACATCGGTTTGAACGACGTCGAGTTGCTACCACCGTGTGATATGGCCAACAGGCAATCCAGTAGATGACATCTGGATGACTTTATCGGTGGTCGTGTCATTGGGCAGTTGGAAGAAGGTCGAAGTGTGACTAGTGTGGCCGAGGAGTTCGGGATCGCTCACAGTATCGTTTTACAAGCTTGGAGAACGTTTCAAACGACAGGAACAGCTGTCCGAGAGTTTAGCAGTGGTCGTCCACGAGCAACCACAGCGGTGGACGACCGGTATATTGTTCTACATGCGAGAAGAGACAGACGGTAGACAGCGGGAGAAATCGCAAGGCACATGCAACAGACAACTGGACGTCCGTTATTGCGTTTTACCGTGGCCAGGAGGCTGCACAAAGGTGGTCTATTTGCACGACGACCAGAACGGTGTGTGCTATTAAAGCCTGCTCATTAGAGACGGCGGTTTCTGTGGTGCCAGAAACACAAGAACTGGACACATCAGCAATGGGGTCGATTTCTCTTTACGGATGAGAGCCGATTTAGTGTGACGAGCGATTATGGACGTATACACATCTGGAGAGAGCAGGGGACACGCAATCACACCTCCAACATCATGGAAACCGGAGGTGGCGGAGTTCGTGTTTGGGGCGGTATTATGCTTGGTATCCGTACTGACCTCCACATCTTCCAAAGAGGTTCAGTCACTGGTGTCCGCTATTGTACCGAGATTCTCCTGCCTAACTTGCGTCTGTTTAGAGGTGCTGTGGGTCCTGATTTCCTCTTCATGGACGACAACGCTACACCTCATCGAACAGCAGCTGTCGCAGAGCTGTTGGAGAGTGAAGATATCCAACGCTAGGATTGGCCCGCAAGGTCCCTGGACCTAAATCCAATCGAACACGAGTGGGACCTTCTCGGGAGACGCTTGGCAGCAGCACGTCCCCAGCCGCCAGCAACGATTCCGCAGCTGCGATTGGCGCTACAAGAGGAATAGGCCACGATGCCACAACAGCTCCTTGACAACCTCGTCATCAGCATGGACAGACGTTTTAAATCCTGCAACGCAGTCAGAGGTGATCATATCCCCTACTAAAGACTGGATTTTTCTTGGCAGCCGCATGTCACATGGACGTTTTTGTCTTCTGTCCAGTTGTGCTCAAAGCTTCCTTTTCAATAAAGTGCCTTTGTATCCTTTTGATTCCTTGTTTGGATGGTTTTGCTCACTTGTCCCATATTCTTACATCTTGGGGATCTTATGGTATGATTTGAGTCGATGTGGAGCACTCCTGCACGACGTTACATTCGAAAAACCGTCTCGTTCTTAATTTTTGTACGCGAGTGTTATGATTAACCTGTTTAAGCATTAAAAAAATCTCTTCTTTCAGACTTCCACTCTTTACTACCCGTGCAATAAACCGATGTCTTTCTCAATAGCGGAGTGGGGAAGGGATGAACATCTATTTCTATAGTTTTCTTTGATCATTAATTTCTTCATGCTTGGGGGGTGGCATCAGAAAAAATCGGTAGTCACACCAATCTACGTCGTACGTTTCTCAGTAGAATTCGCAGGGAGCTGCTCTTTTGAGATAGGGAGCAAAATTTCGTCAGCCTGCTATCTACTACTTATACTTCTTAAAGAAACTTTTCCTTCGCAGAAATCCAGTAAATCATGGCCTATGGTGGTTTTTTTACGTAAGCCGGGAATGAATTGCCCTGCCGAATTCCTACTCCCCATCTAGACCGAGTTACCGAAGAATTATCTGTAACAACTAGAAAGTGTAAAAAAGTTCGTGTGCACAAAATCTCATTAAAAGAAAATGGAAGATAAATATTTTTATCTTAGAGCCCGAGCTCGAACTCCAGTAAATATTTTGGAAGTCGAGCTCGAGCCCGGTTCGGGCCCGAGCTCGACTTCGGGCTTTCGGGCTCGGGCTTAACTCGTTTCAGCACGTGTTCCTTACAGGGAGATTTCTTGCTAATTTGAAAAGAAAATCCGAATTTTATGAATTAAAAGAGTTGTTGTTCTCTGTTTTTTTTATTTCAAGGATTTCGTGTTTTACAATTTCTCAATAAATGCTGGAGCCCCGAAGCACCCACATACTGTAATTGTCGTCTATGCACAGTGGTCTGGTTTGCAATGTCATCACCAGCATTTCTGCCGGTTACCCAATCTTTCAGCACAACTAGGCTAGCACCCGTGAATACGGGATTACACCAGTGTACAACACAAATCTTAAGTTGTGATTCCGTCCATTGGTGTAAATTAAGACAAAAGTGGTAGGTCAAATAACATCCGAAAACTTGAAAATTTCATCGTCTTGGAGCGAAAATCTAACCTGCGTCTCCCGGTTTGCGCCCGAGTAAGCTAACCACTACACCACCCAGAACGACCAAGTTTTACGTTTCCGAATAATTTCAATTTAACACATCACAGGAATCTCTAGTTGAAGCAACGGCAGTCATATTTAGTAAATCTCGATGAATAGAGTACATTGTCTCCCGTTTGTAGGCTAACACAATTACAGCTGTTATTCCGAAAGCATTTCTAGAAGAATTTAAATGCTTCCTTTGCCTGCAAGATCTCCAGACTTCTTGTCCATCGAACATGAGTGGCAAGTCACCTATACTCATATTTTTCACTACGGGGTGGGAGGGATTAAAAGTTTTATCCAGTTTGCTAATTTTTTTCTTCTTGTGAAAATATATGGGATGTGTCTAATGTATTTCCCGGATTACGATAAATCGTATAAAATGAACCACGCTCGTTAAACACATACGGTTTTCCAATACAGTTTATCTGAAATCCAGAGTTTTTTTCCGGGTCATAAGTATACCTCAACGTGCACTGCTTCATTGGCGCAGTGGTCTAAGGGATAGCTACTGATCATTCATCCGGAAGGGATCCGGTTATGAATCCCGGTGAAGCATGGATGTCGTGTTTTTCTTACGGCACTGGCTCTCTCCCTTGCCTGAAACCAGCGGCACTAAATTCGGGACGGGGGACTGCTTATAGCCCATTGCGTTGCTCACGGTGGTCGTTAAACATCCAATAAAAGAAAAATTTACCTCAACGTGAGCCCTTTTTGTTACACGGAGGACATCCAGTAGGCACTCTATCTCTTTTCGTGTCTGCTGCAACATGTCATCTGTGACGGTCGCAAACGCTTCAGTTATTCTTCCCTTCAAAGTGTTAATATCTGCAACTAGTGTTGCATGAGCTTTATCCTTAATATAGCCCCATAAAAAGAAGTCAAGGGGCGTAATGTCTGGGGATCTTGGTGGACAGGGTATGGGACCATATCTGCCTATCCGTCTGTTAGGGAATTTGTCCTCTAAGAATTGACGGACAGGTACACCCCGGTGTGGTGGCGCACCATCCTGATGTAACATTATCCATGGTTGTAAATCTTCCAATTGAGGTGCAACATACAGCTACATCATATCTAGGTAAGTACTCGATGTAAAGGTGGGCTTAATAAAAAAAGGACGATCCAGTTACTTTTTTGTGCAAATATTAATTTTAGGGCTATCCCTCTGTTTCTCCAAAACCACATGTGGGTTCTCTGAACCCCAGTGTGGTGATGTGGAGTGATATAACAAAAAGAATAGAGAGAAAAAAAAGGACTGCCTGCAGTTACAAGAAAATCAATTGTAATGCTGGAAGAAGAAAAAGAAAGACAAGAAAAGACAAAACGAGAAAATTCTGAACTTGGGTAATGGGACGCCATTATATCAAGAAATACGAAGGGAGGAAGAAAGAGCGGCCACTTCTGTGACAAGTTCACAAGAGTCGCATGGAGGTTGCAAGTTTCTACGAATTTTGGAGAGTGGGATTTCCAGAGACCAGAGCAGCTACAATAGGGGATGTTAGAGTACGTCTTGAGAAAGCTACAGGACTCTTTAGAGAGAGATGCTTCAGGACTATTCAGACCGTGATGCTTGAAGACTCGGGGTCAAAATGCAAGCCTGTGATTGGTTGTGCGCCGTCCAAGGTCAGGGGGAAAATGTTCAGAGAGGCAGGAGAAGAGTTTTGGCGGGACTTCTCGTTCAGCTAACAAGAGGAGCGGATGATAGGTAATATCTCAGGATGAAGTTCGAGAACTAAAAATGTCTGAGCGCTCAGCTGCGGTTGGGTCGCCAATATACTATATCACTTGCCGAGTTTAGTGGTCGATATTTTGTGAATTACTGAGGTAATAGGTTGCGGTCTAAAAATCTAAAATAAGTATATATTGTACCTCCAGTAGAGAACTCCCCGTGTTTTCAGTAGCTGATATGCTGTGCTGTGTAGCCTGCGTGATTCTAATCAAGAACTGTCTATTGTAATATCAACTTGACATATAACTGACTGTGGACATTATGTAATCGCTGCTGGGTGTGTGACTTAGATTGGCGAAAAGATTCCTCAACAAATCTCATCCTGGAAATGTGATGATATTCTCAATCAACTGTGTACATATTTCCGCAACTGTAGCGGAATGTATGTAGATAAAAACGTGTTTTTGTGAAGATGTCAGCTCTGTGTCATCAATGCTTGATCCTTCACTACGCCTCTGAGGTGAGTAATGGTGTGTGAAATAAGTCGTCCAGGCTTTACAAATTCTGGACTGGTGGCATCGTCTAACTCTGGTAAAAAAAATACTATCAATACGAGATAAAAATTCTACCGGAGTGCAAACAAATAAAGAAAGAACTAACAGATAACAAAACAGAAAAATATAACACCAAGATACGGACATTATGCGTGCTCACTTCACCTGAGGTATGAAAAAGTTGATTCGTCTGAAAAACAAAGCCGCTTGAGGTATCCATTATCTTTGTCTATTCGTTCAAGAATATCCATAGTGAATGTCACACGTCTGGGCCCATTAGTAGGTTCCAAGGCTTGAACAATTTGTAATTTGTATGCAACAAAACAAAGCCGCTTTCTTAAAATTCGGTGCACTGTCTTCATAGGTATCCCCAATTCACTAGAGACACGACGAATTGATTTCCTCGGGCTTCGTACGAATGCATCGCGCACGGCATCGACAGTTTCCTCACTAATGGAAGATCTTCCACTTCTTGCACGGTCACCCACACTGCCCGTCTGTTTAAACTTTTGATACCAGTTCCTAATGCTCTTCACATCTGACGGAGCTCTGTCATACTCACGACTAAACTTCCGCTGCACTGAAATTACAGATTTGGTTTCATGAAACCAGAGAACACAATTAGCCTTCTCCTGCATAGACGCCATTTTGCCGACTGACGTTTTTAGCAACAAACTATGCTGCAGACGTGCAACGCCACCTATTTTTCTAAACGTACAACGAACAAAAAGCTTCAAACTAAAGCCCAATCAATGCAACAAACCGCGTACTTCTAACTAGCTCGGTTCATTTTATATGATCAGGGAAATACTTTAGACACACCCTGGGTATTTTTTTCTCTAAAAGGAACTTAAAAGACTTCGCATTAGACCTTAGAATCTGTGGTTATTTTTTTTATTGAAATCAATGTACTGTGCAAGATGTTTTAATATTTTCAGACAGTAGGGCTATTCTATGATCTGCGTTTTAATTAGTGTCTCGGAACTTCACAGTTCCAAGATGAATTGCATTTTGTTTCTGTTTTATTTACTCAGGGTCTTTCGTTTCCTACGCCATGTCGTGTAAAAACATTAACGACGGCGTGGCGTAGCTAGATATTTCCTACAAAGTCAACATCATCGACTTTTTCTAAGATGCAAACAGCATAAATTGCTCCGAAAGATTGGAATGCAATGAATATTAAATTATTTTTAATATGAGTCCTCCTGCTTTTCGGTTCACCAGATTTTCTCATTTGCACGCAAAACTTTTTTATGATAGGTATTAATTATTCCTTGGAAGTATGTTATGAGTGTCCAAAAATCTATCAGCCGAGACAAGCAGATGTGGGTAGCTCGACGCATTTTTAAGAAGACAGTGCTTATAATTCCAATGGATAAATATAATTTGTTCTCAAACAAATGAAGAACCGACAATTATTTGCATAATTATTCTCGCTCAGGAATTCGTCATCCTAAATCCTTTTTTCGCGTTAAAAACAGTTGGAGAATTTTAAGAACGCATAGATCTTCCGTCGTCATGAAGTTGATTCGTCTGAAAAACAAATCGTCTTCAGGTAATCATTATCTTCGCCTATACGTTCAAGAATATCCATAGCGAATGTCACACGTCTGGGCCCATCATTAGGCTTCAAGGCTTGAACAAAATGCAATTTGATGCAAAAAAACGAAGCCGCTTTCTTAAAATGCGATGCGCTGCATTCATAGGTATTCCCAGTTCACTAGAGCCATGACGAATTGATTTTGTCGGGTTCCGTACGAATGCATCACGCACGGCGTCGACAGTTTCATCACTAATGGAAGGTCTTCCACTTCTTGAACGGTCACTGACACTGACCGTCTGTTTGAAAATACCACTTCCTAATGCTCTTCACATCAGGCTGAGCTCTATCATACTCACGCCTAAACTTCCGCTGCACTGAAATTGCAGATATGGTTTCATGAAATTAGAGAACACAATTTGCCTTCTCCTGCACAGACGCCATTTTGCCGACTGTTGTTAATGTTCATCAACCATCAATCTACGCTACTGTTTTTGAAAACTGCAGCACCCAGAAAAAATAGCTCTATTCAAATGAAATTTCTATCACGGATTCCCCATGTTACAGGAAGTAACTGAGTACATTTGTAGAGCTGTACAAGCATTTTTTGTTTCAAAACTCAGTGTCGTGTTGAGCCACTTCGAGCAGCTCTAGAGGACGATATCAAAATATATTTTCCATTTAATGCACCAACCCCACGGCGTGCCATTGCATGGAAAAAATGTTTGATATCGTTCTGTGGAATAGGCTACCAGGCCGCTTCTATGTGAGACCATAGTTTACTTACGCTTTCCAACCGTAGGTTGAAGCAGCGTATATGCTCCAGCTTTGTCCGTCCGTCTGTCTCGCGTAAAAATGATTCGATTTCAATGAAATTTTAGTTTGTGTTAGGGGACCATCTGGGGACGATCCCTATTGAAAATGGGCAAAATGGGGTCAAAGATCAGGACATAGGAGCGGGATCCATTCCATTGCCCTTATGTGTCATAACTTACGTAAAAATGCTTCGATTGCGACAAAACTTTAACATGTTGTTTCGGAGGTACACTGACTCAATTCAGTTTAATATCGTCAAAGTGGGGTCAAAGATTAGGGCACAGGAGCGAGATTTATTCCACAGCCATTATCCTCATAATTTGACTAAAAATGCTTCTATTGCAACAAAACTTTAGTATGTTGTTTTAGAGGTATACTGAACCGGTTCTGTTTAATATCATCGAAACGGGGTCAAAGGTCAGAACACAAGAGCGAGATTTATTCCACAGCCATTATCCTCATAACTTGAGTAAAAATGCATCTATTGCGGCAAAACTTTAGTATGTTGTTCCGGAGGTATACTGAACCGGTTATTTTGAATATCATCGAAATGGGGCGAAAGGTCAGGACACAAGAGCGAGATTTATTCCACAGGCATTATCCTCATAACTGGACTAAAATGCTCCGATTGCGACAAAACTTTAGTAAGGTGTTCCGGAGGTATACTGAACCGGTTCTGTTTAATATCATCGAAATGGGGTCAAAGGTCAGAACGCAAGAGCGAAATTCATTCCACAGCCATTACCCTCATAACTTGAGTAATGATTTCTGGTATGTTGGAAAGCGTATAATAATCAATGCAATACATAATTTTACTAACTTGTTTGTGCTGACTGACGAAGGTGCTTGACCAGTCGCTTCGCTACCATGTCCCAGGCATGTTCGATTACGAACGTTTCGCTGTCCTATTGCAATTTTTAACGAAGAAAACTGCAATCGTATGTTTTGGATACTATTGACAATAACTCCGCAACGAAACATCTGATTTCAAAACTGAAAACATCGTTTTGTTCAGCTTTCAAAACTGTATACACTGTGCGAGGTTCGCTGTCCTATCGCAATTTTCAACCAAGTTTTATACGTCGATTAATTTCTTCATCAATATGAACCTCGCTGCTGCCTAAGGTAAATGAAGGAATTGGTTATCTTCTGCTTTTCCCCATCATGTGATAAATCTTCATTCCTTGTAAAAGCATTGTGCTTTAGTTTTGTCTTCTGAAAGTTCATTTCTAATCCCATTTCTTTACCCTTCTCAGCAAGTTCCTGGATCATATTCTGCAGGTCTGAAGTATTACATCAAAAACGTCTGAAGGGTTCTTTAAACTATTTGTTTCCTTCTCAAAATTAAAACGTTAATAAATCCGGGTTGAAATCAAATTAGGAACCCGTTTGACAAGGAATGAGACAGCGAATGACTGCATGGTGAAGGAGAAGAGTTTGTTATCTTCGGAAATTTGCAAATTAAAATAAAACATTCCTGGAAAAAAACATATTACAAGTTTATCTACGTGTTTAATTTAAGTTTTTAATGTTATCACTTATGTAAATTTTGTTTATCTCTCGATCAGACTTTTCAAACTTAAAGTCATATCTGAATTGAAGACATGGGCTCTTCTAGATGAAGACGCCCCTGTTTTAACTGCGACGTTTTTCTTTTACTTACTATGTAAAAGAAAACGTTCTCTCTTACTTAATATGACATCGTCTATTTACGTTCTCTTTTACTTTCTTTGTTTGGAAGTTTAACGAAAATCTTGAGCAACTCAATGGTCTATAAGCGGTATATAGCCCCTAATTTAAAGCCACTGGTTCCAGGGGAAAAATAGGGTCAGTGCAATGAGACAAATACAACTTCCCTGCAAACGGGAAGGCCAGGAAGGAAGAGGTATCTACTGTGCGAGAAAGAAGTCTTGGACATTCTGGGCCACATGTAGTCGATCATTATCCTACTGAAATAAAGCGCCAGGTCAACTCTGAAGGAAGTGTATGACCTCAGCCTCTAAAGCATCTGTGATGTATCGCTGGATGTTGAGGGTTCCTTCAATTCGTATCAAGCTAGATTGCGAATTGAATTCAATCGCGCCCCAAAGCATGACGCTTGGCGTTGGGCCTGTATGTCGCTGTAAAAGGCACACTTCAAGGTGCTGTTCAACATGATGTCCTCTAACACGTATGTGACAATCATGATGCATCAAGTTGAATCTAGGCTCGTCAGAAAACACGACCTGTTGCCAGTCAACGATCCCATGTCTGTGTTCGAGACCCCATTGCAACGTGAGGCCGCTGTAACGTATACTCTAGATTCACTTTCCTTTTGATTTTTACTATCTCTGGTTATTTTATTTTACTATGTAAATTATCTTCTTACTGAACGAGATGTTATTTCTCCCGCTGAATGAGATCTGGCAATGAGTGTAAGTCATGACGTGGTGGTAGCCAGTATAAATAGGCGCGTTCAACGATACCGAAGAGAGCTTTTTGTTGATGTGCGTAGGGAGAGCTTCGTTTATGTGAGTAGAGCTACGTTATTTTGTGCCAAGAGCTTCGTTCTATGTGATTAGGTTTTTTCTTCATTATTGTGATACGATTAATGTGACTAGTGTGTGTGTGTGTTGGATGATTCCAGAAGTTTTCCTAATAAAAGCTTTTTAAGTAAGTACGTTTTTCTCAGTTCATAGTACTGTCAGACCTCTGTCTGGCTGTTAGGTTTATTTCATTAGTTGTTATTATTAACAACCAGCATTAAGACTTTATTCATCTTAATTACTACTACAACATTACTAGCAGTTAAAAGCTTGTTCATTATTATTACTACACTACTAGCAGGCAAGTTTATTCATGATCTAATTAACAAACAACAAGCATTAGAAGAAGCTTAGTAGAAGAAAGCTGAATTCATTATACCGCTTTGTTTGAAAGTCTAAATAATGCGGAACAAGGGCTGATATCGACCTACCAGTCCTCTGTTAAGCAGCAGACGACACGTCGATCTCTGCTGGAGGACAAATCCTGATTTGTGACAACATCCACTGTTGCGATAACGCAGTGGATGTTGTTGTGCGATCGGTAACCAAAATGCTGTATGTCTGAATATTGATAGAAACTTCAAACACCCAAAAAACGGGACAAAATAAAGTTTATTAATCAAAATAATCACCGACGGCAGCAAAACACTTTTGCCAACGTGATATAAGCTTCTATATACCATCTTGAAAGAAATGCAGAATTTCGGGATGTGACACATTCATTGAATGCGGTTTCAACTGAAGCTTGGTAGGGAAACAATTTACCCTGTAGGAAAGTGGCTAGGTGCTTGAAGAAGTAATGGTCCGTAGAGGAGAGATCAGTGAATAAGGTAGATAAGGTATGGAAGAAATCAGTGAATAAGGTGGAAAAGGTGGATAAGGTATGGAAGAGATCAGTAAATAAGGTGGATAAGGTATAAAAGATATCAGTGAATAAGGTGCATAAGGTATAAAATATATCAGTGAATAAGGTGGATAAGGTATAAAAAAGATCAGTGAATAAATGGATAAGGTATAAAAGAGATCAGTGGATAAGGTAGATAAGGTATGGAAGAGATCCGTGGATAAGGTAGATAAGGTATGGAAGAGATCAGTGAATAAGGTGGATAAGGTATAATAGATATCAGTGAATAAGGTGGATAAGGTATGAAAAAGATCAGTGAATAAGGTGGATAAGGTATTGAAGAGATCAATAAATAAGGTTGATAAGGTATAGTTTCGTACCCCAACTGGTGCAGCTTCTGGATCGTCTGGCGTTCAAAAGCGTGTATGTCGTCATCATGGATAAGTATGGGATCCCGCGATCGAATAACTCCGGCTCTTTTGTGGAGAGTTTTCCATGTATGGGGTGTGTGCATAAGAACTATCCGTTTTTGTAGCCTACAAAGAAAGCAGGAAAACACAACAAATAACGTACCTAGGATTTCACATAATCGCCATCATTCTGTATGGCCTCATGCCATTTGTCTATCAGTATATGAATCCCATGCCGGAAAAACTCCTGTGTTTTAGAGTAAAAAAAGTCAAGTAATGCCGTTTTCACATCGTACACATAGTGGAAGGTTTGGGGAGCGAAGGCCTTCTGTAGCGATCGAAAAAGGTGGTTGTCGGTAGGTGTCAGGTCAGGGGAATACGCCGAGTGATTAGAGCAGCCAAAGTCCAGTAATTTTGCCGAGTGATTAGAGCAGCCAAAGTCTAGTAATTTTGCCGAGTGATTAGAGTAGCCAAAGTCTAGTAATTTTGCCGAGTGATTAGAGCAGCCAAAGTCTAGTAATTTTGCAGAGTGATTAGAGCAGCCAAAGTCTAGTAATTTTGCCGAGTGATTAGAGCAGCCAAAGTCTAGTAATTTTGCCGAGTGATTAGAGCAGCCAAAGTCTAGTAATTTTGCCGAGTGATTAGAGCAGCCAAAGTCCAGTAATTTTGCCGAGTGATTAGAGCAGCCAAAGTCTAGTAATTTTGTCGAGTGATTAGAGCAGCCAAAGTCCAGTAATTTTGCCGAGTGATTAGATCAGCCAAAGTCCAGTAATTTCGCCGAGTGATTAGAGCAGGATGACGTCTGGCGTTTTCATGACGAAAGATCACGCCGTTGCGATTAACGAGTGCTGGCCGCTTCCATATGGATTAGTTGTTCCCGCTTTCTGTCCAACTGTTGGCAGTAGCGGTTTGCATTTATCGTTCGGTTAGGTGCCAACACCTTTCAGTGAATTATTCCCTGGACATCTCACCAAACACTCAACAAAACCTTTTTGAGATGCAGTCATCCTTTTGAGGTCGATGGAGCAGGATCCGAACCTTTGCACGCAGTCCGTAGACTCTTTACATTACGGTACAGTACCCATTTATCGTCACCCATTTCAATTCGCCCCAAAAACGGTTAATTTCTTTGACGAGAAAGAAAAAAACACAGATACGAATTCTCTCCTCTCGTTGCTTTGCAGAAAGCTGGTGTGGAACCCAGTTATCGAACTTTGTGGTGAACCCAAGCGCATGCATCCGTCTTTCAACTGT
This sequence comes from Macrothele yani, assembly GCA_039090855.1. Lineage (NCBI taxonomy): Eukaryota > Metazoa > Arthropoda > Arachnida > Araneae > Macrothelidae > Macrothele > Macrothele yani. The sequence goes on from CM076989.1 coordinate 122,922,215, forward strand.
TGTTCTGTGTACCGACAAGGTTTCCGCTAATTTCTGAACGGTTGGATGTGGGGTCATTTGTTATAGCTTGGTCCACATCCTCGTCAGAAACCACGGAAGGACGTATAGGAAGTGGTTGACCTTTAAAGCTTCTGTCTCCGTCCCAGAATTTCCAAAACCAACGGCGGCAAGTGCTATCATCAACGGCATCCTCTTCATACACTTGAAAAATGTTGCGGCAAGCCGCTGCTGCTGTACTGCCTTTTTCAAACTCGTAAAGTAAACAATGTCTAATGTGCTCCTAATCGCATGCCATGTTAAACTGTCCGTTATTTCCGTTGCGAATGACTTACTCGGACAAACCAAATGCCTCTGTATGCTCTACTTCTCCACCTTTATTGGTCGAAAATTCGGTATCGCAGTGTCATCTGTGACGTAACTACTCCGATCGCAATCTGTATCTATTGCAAAAACCGGTAGAACGTTTTCACAAACCCAATATAATGCCACGGTCTTGATAGTACGTGCCCGCCGTGATAGCATAACCCGGTTGTAAGAAGGACGAATGGAATTCACCAGCTGCGGAGTACCAAGCACTGACCATTAGCTATCTGATACAGAATACAGGCTTCGAGGCGTGTGTAAGGGCTTCACCGCGTTCGAGCCATTGCGTCGAACGTCAGCAATTTATGCACTGCATCCGTTTCTCATCCCATGAGCCTCAAAATGTCTTTCGTTTGGTTACAGATACACAAGGAAGGGCAGATATTAAATCGTTGTATTTTGAGCTGTTTCGCCAATTCATTTGGAATCCATTTTGTACATCTTCTTGAATTTGTCTGTGACGGCTAAATGTGAAGAACTGGTTGCATAGTGTAGTTTCTCTCCAAGGTTTCATATCTTTTGACTCATGGACAACAACGCGTCGTCATCTATAGATTCTAGTCTATCGCGTGGATCATCGTGGTCGTGAGTGACGCGAATAAATGCAATATGTTTTTGTAGGTAAATAAATGTATACTCCCGAGTTACTCCTTTTATTTCACAAATAGGCCTTTTTAGACTTTTTTTCCATGCTCCCTTGTTGTGCTTGTATCCATTCATTTGTAATACAATCTCACCCGCACAGCAAAATAAATGAATTGAATTGAATTAAACAAAGATATTGGCATGCGAAAGATGCATAGCATAAATTATCTGCAAAGAGTAATACGGTACTCTCTCGATTTTATTTAGATTATAGCCAATTTAGGTACACATTCACAAAATAAGATCGCCACTTTTAGTATAGATATAAGTGGTTTGGAAACGTAGCATGTGAAACATACATAATGCGTTTAAAGCTACGTGGGAAATGTATACACAAGGCTGGCAGCGCACATTTCATGATATATACACAGTCAAGTCACATTATTGTCACCAACTCCTTCTTTTGACGTTGACAGCGTGTAGCCAATGAATGAAGGCACGTGTCGTGAGCTGGCTTAGAGGGTATATAAAGTGTGCTGTAGGCATTCTGAAAACATATCTCTCGTTGCTGTCATGGATAAAAGGAGCGATTTATCAGATTTTCAAAAAGAAATGATTATCGGCTTTCGAGCCAAGGGTGCCAGTATTTCTGGAACAGCGCAGTTTGTGAACTGTTCGCATGATGCTGTGGTTAAAGTGTATCCGGATTAGAGAAATGGCACCATTGCGAATAAGCGACGTGGAAACTGCAGAGTACTAATTGCCATTGCTGTGAGAGGTGAACGTCGGCTTCAAAGGTGCGTGAAGGCCGATCGGCACGCTACCGTGGAGCAATTCACTGGTCGAATGCGTATGGGGCTCCGATGCAGACGAACGGTCACTGCAGCTACGCTAACGAAAGTTCATTGGCAGACAATGCTTACATTTGCAGGGCAGTATCGGAATTGGAGCACCGCTGGTTGGCAAATGATTGCCTTCTCCGATGAGTCACGCTTTCTGCTTCATCCAACAAATGGACGTTGGCGTATAATGCGAGAAACATAGAAGAACAAACACTTTTCAACCATTGCTGGCAGAACACAAGATGGAGGGGGCAGCGTTGTAGTCTGGGGATTGCTTTCACGGCATACACTGGATCCATTTATACCTGTAGAAGGCACTATGGACCGAATTCAGAATTAATCCATCTTTGCAGACCACGTACACCTATACATGCTGATTGTCTGGAGCGGATGGGATCTTCCAGAACGAAAATGCGACGTGTCACACAGCTAGAAATGTCTGATAATGGTTGGAAGCGCACGATGAAGACTTCAAAGTACTTCTCTGGCTCCATAATTCCCCAGATTTAAATCCAATTAAGCATCTGTGGGACCACCTCGGTCGTGTTATTCGCTCTGTGGATCCTTCACCACGCACCCTCCAGCAGCTGTCAGATGCACTGCAGTCAGCATGGTTTCACATACCTGTGAACACCTTCGAGCACTTTTTTGAGTCGCTCCCAGCCCATCTAGTTGCTGTCCACGCTGCACACGGCGGTTACTCTGGATATTAACTGGTGGTCACAATAATGTGACTCGACCGTGTACAACAATGACGTAGAACCTAAGAAAGGCCTCCCCAGAGGTTCGGTGGTCTAAGCGTTAGCTTATAATAATTCATCCGAGAAAGGGTACGGGTTCGAATCCCGGTGAGACATGGATGTTTTGTTTTTCTTATGGTACTGGTTCTTTCCCTTCCATGGAGCCAGTGGTCCCAAATTAGAGATGGGCAACAGCTTATGGACCACTGAATTGCTAATTGTTGTCGTTAAACCTTCAACCAAAATAAATAAATAAAATAAACGGGGGCCTCGTTATAAGCCAGTTCTATATTTAAACGTTTTTCTAGGACTTAAATGCGCATTAGATAATAACTTTCTAAAAATAAAGATGCGGTTATAGTTTCCGCGAATTTCAAATAGCGATTATTCCCTTCCATTATTTCTTTTCACAGTGTTTCTGGCAGCTAATTAACAATTTTGAGCACTTTCTCGGAAGTGAATGTGCTTCAATTAGTATCGGGAATTGTGTACCATTAAGGAGAAGATACACTCCAAAATCCTATTTAATTAAACTCACAGAATTTTATCCGAAGCCATCGTATACAGCAACGTGAATTTTCAAAAGAACTTGCCTTAAAATACGACAAGATTTATTGACATATTTCTGCGATTAGTAACAAGGATTAATCAGAAATTAGTGAATATGCGTTCAACAGTGCGTAATGAATCCTGTGTTCCACAATCCCCTGAGTAAACTTTACCCGTTGGATGCAGATTACATTTTCTTGCTGACAGCTCTGCATAAGTTCTGGGAAATAGCAGCTTTCAAAAAGATAAATTATTTGCATTGTTCAAGAGGAATAAGCGACTTCCAGATGGTTTGTGATGCACGTAATGTTACTTATAAACTTTTCCCGCGCATTTCGTTTCGAATGAGTATTTCGCAGCAGGATTTTTCCAAATAATTATTCGGTTTATTTACTTGCAGTCGCAATTAACTACTCAAAACCGATCTAAACTGGATTTATATTAATTCATCATCATTGTCAACCATTATCAATCTACTGCTGGACGAAGGTCCCTCCAAGCCTCTTCCACAACGGTCTGTCTTGTGCCAGTCTCCTCCATGTCACCCCTGCATACTTTCGAATTTCATCCACCCATCTCCCATGTGGTCTTCTGGGTCTTTTCCTGTCCCTTGGAATCCAATCTAAAATTTCGGCTGTCCATCGATGGTCTGTCCTTCTGGCAGTATGCCCAGCCCATTGCTATTTCAGGGATTTTACTCTGTTCATGATGTCTTCCACTCTAGTCATTTTTCTGATCCACGAGTTACTCTTCTTATCTCTCCTGGTTACACCAAGCATGCACCTCTCCATGCTGCTTTGAGTTGTATGCAGCCTTTGTATGTCTCTTTTAGTTAAGGTCCACGTCTCTGCACCATACGTAAGCACTGGAAGGATGCATTGATCAAACACTTTTCTTTTAAGACATAATGGCATATTGCTCTTGAAAACAACGCTGTTTCTTCCAAAAGTTCTCCAAACAAGTTTTATACGTCGATTAATTTCTTCATCAATGTGATCCTCACTTGATATCTGCAGTCCAAGATAAACGTACATATCTGTTATCTCCAGCTTTTCTCCATTAATCGATAAATCTTCATTTCTTGTAAAAGTATTGTACATCACTTTTGTCTTCTGAAAGTTCATTTTCAATCCCACTTCTTTACTCTTGTCTTATATTAATTATTGGTATTTATTTAATTTCTGTATTTTTTTCCTTGAAATGTTGTATTCTGTAAAATAAATCGTGTGATTTTGCTTAAATCTAAGATGCAGTTATGAGCATTTTCTACCCAAATTTTTACACGTTTGTACATTGCACTACAACGGCCGTTACATAAAGACAAAGTAAAATCCCACAAAATGAAGAAATATAGGTACAGCAAAATATATGTTATTCTTTCTTAAACTATCGTCCCTCGGATGATATGCAACGGTACCATCGTTCAGATCACTTTTCAAAACATGTGGCGAAGACAGTTTGTGGAAGCTGCTTTAGAGATCCCTGTTCAGCTTGAATAACGTCAGTATCTACGTTGAATGAATGTTGCGCCACGGAACTTCTCCTTTATTGTTGGAAACAACCAGAAATCGCACGTGGCGAGGTCAGGACTGTAGGCAGACTGTGGCATGATTTCAATACTCCATTTCGTAAGAAACTGTTGAACACAAGCAGCCACATGTGAGCGGGAGTTATCATGGTGTAGGATTCCGGTCGCTTAATCGATATGGGTTGTCGCAGACGCTTCAAAGACTGAAATATAATACTAGCACTGACAGTAATTTGAGGAGGAATGGCATGCTGGTAGACTACACCTTTATGATCAAAGAAAATTAACATCACCTCCTTTCAAGCTGATTTGATTTGGTGGACTTTTTTTCAGAGGAGACGAGGCTGTGTGTTTCCAGACACTCGCTGCGCTCTTCGTGAGGGAGTCGAAATAGTAGACCCATGTTTCATCGGTAGTTATTACTGCGTTTAGAAAGTTTGGATCCTTTGCAATCATTTGTTTCTACTCATGACATACCTGAACTCTGGCTAACAATTGTCCTCTCGTAAGGTGATGAGGTACCCATCTGGAACATACACGTTTGCAACAGTAATTTGCCACGTAGAATGCGGAATGACGACGTTTTGGAAGTATTAGTTGACGTCCTATGTCTGTAAACGTCATCCGTCGATCTTCGTTCAGGATTGCCCAAACAGTGTGTGACGTATATTCAAAATTAACTTTGCTTTTTAGTTTCTTTCCCTATGTAAATCTTGAGTTTATTCTTTTATTCTTCACTCTTAACGTGATATCTTTTCTCTCAAACGACGACTGATCTTTTGCTTCAGAGCGTTGTGTTGTAAACTGATTATTGATAGGAGTGTGGTGATAATGTGTGGTGGGTGGAGCGTTCACTACAATATGCTATGTTACGATGTATGTGCTACTTCCTGAATAAAGCATCTTTTTCCGTAAGTTTGACTTCTGTTGTTTACATGTTTCGTCTGGCCGTTAAGGTTTCTTTCATTTAGGAACTATTTCTTAGTATGTTGATGTGTTAAAACAACGTAGAAGTAGAAAAGACTTTTACGCTATAAGTGTTAACAATACAGTCCGCAACAACACTTTCAGGTCGAAGAGGCCTAAAAGCGAGTTCTGCTGACCCCCCCCCCCCTTTTTTTTTTGAAATAATGGTGCCATTTAAAAATCGTTGACTCACCCAAACATTTACATTTGTAAGCTTTTTTCATTAAATCAGCTGTTTATGGAGCCGTTTTACGCAAACGATAGCAATATTTTATCGAACTACGCATTTCACTCCTAACTCTGAATCACTCACCTCCATAGCTGTATTTGGGAAATGTAGACGTACCTTAAACAACTGCGCAGTAACAAAACTAGAATCATCTGCCACGGCTAATAACTGTTGCCATAGATAAGCACACCGGACAAAAAAATCAGTCACCCCTGGTAGAAGTTACTTAATAAGGGGTCTCTGCGCATCTTGCCTTGATAACAGCATGAATCCGGTGTCGTAGAGACTCCACGAGGTTGTGGATGTATTGAACATCGATTTGCAGCCACTCGTGCGCCAATTGGTCCCGAAGTTGCAGCAGAGTACGTGATTGTCTATACCTTCTGTTCCAAATGATCCCACATATTTTCAATAGGATTTAAATCTGGGGATTTGGCGGGCCAGTCGTGGTGAGACAGTGTTGCTGATTGTTTGTCGAGCCACTCAGACACGGTTTTAGCCCTGTGCACACGGAAATTGTCGTTTTGGAATAAAGGAAGGGCAATATGATATTCCTCCCGGAGATCCAGGGGAAAGGGCATCACTTCGGCATTCAGCATGCTGAGGTACGCATGCTGATTCAAATTCATCGTCACTGCAACGAGAGGGCCCATTTCGCGGTAAGAAAAACATCCATCACAGAAAACCCTCCAGCTTGAACAACACCTTCAACACAATCAGGATTAAAGGCTTCATTGGGCCTGCAATGCATTTGTCGCCGCCCATCAGTAAAGTTGTACGTTATACCGTACGAATTTAAAGTTTTGGTGCCTCTGTGCCCATTGATAACGTGCGACTTTGTGATTTGCTGTTAAAGCAGGCCTGTTCCATGGTACTCTGCTCCAAATGTTCATCGCATGCAGATCTCGTCTCAGTGCCCTTTCGGAAATTGGTTGGAGTGGAATTTCATTGACTGTTTGGGGTAATTGTTCCATGTGTTGAAACCGATTTGCAGTCACTAAGCGTGAAACGCGGTGGCGCTCCCTGTTGGTGAGAATCGTTTATGGACCATAGTTACGTCGCCGATTTGCAGTTTATTTCGAACTACACCACTGTTTATAGTCCCATTAGACAGTGCGCTTCGACACAACAAATTGGCAGTGTATAGCGTCCGATATTACGCATGACAAATTGTAAATTCTTAAGGTCAGTGCGCGATGCGGGTCCTGAAACTAGACAGACGACCAGAAGGGACAGAGGATAATGTCATCCTTGGACCGTATGCTGCGTTACGCTGAAGGACATGAATTTGTGGCCGGTATAATTATTAATATTATTATTAAGGGGTCTCTTAATATTATTATTAATAACATCTATGAAAATGCAAGTGCAAAGATTCGGCTTTTTGAAATACAACACACATAAAAATTGGAAAGGGAGTGAGACAAGGTGACACCATATCTCCCAAGCTCTTTAATGCCACATTGGAAAATGTCTTCTCTCAGTCACTGAACTGGGAAAACAAAGGGATAAAGATTAATGGAGATTATCTAACCCACCTTCGTTTTGCTGATGACGTAGTCATTTTTGCAACTATCCCATCAGAGCTGCAGGGTATGATCCAGGAACTTGCTGACAGGAGTAAAGAAGTGGGATTAAAAATGAACTTTCAGAAGGCAAAAGCGATGTTCAACGCTTTTGCAAGAAATGAAGATTTATCGATTGATGGAGAAAAGCTGGAGATAACAGACACGCACGTTTATCTTGGACATCAGATATCAAATGAGGGTCACATTGATGAAGAAATTAATCGGCGTACAAAACTTGCCTGGAGAGCTTTTGGAAGAAATAGCATAACTTTCAAGAGCAATATGCCATTATGTCTTAAAAGAAAAGTGTTTGATCAATGCATCCTTCCAGTGCTTACGTATGGTGCAGAGACGTGGACCTTAACTAAAAGAGACATACAAAGGCTGCAGACAACTCAAAGCAGCATGGAAAGGTGCATGCTTGGTGTAACCAGGAGAGATAAGAAGAGGAACTCGTGGATCCGAAAAATGACAAGAGTGGAAGACAACATGATCAGAGTTAAATCCCTGAAATGGCAATGGGCTGGACATATTGCCAGAAGGACAGACCATCGATGGACAGCCGAAATTTTAGATTGGATTCCCAGGGACAGGAAAAGACCTAGAATAAGACCACGTGGGAGATGGGTGGATGAAATTCGAAAGTATGCGGGAGTGACATGGAGGAGACTGGCACAAGACAGACCGTTGTAGAGGAAACTTGGGGAGACTTTCGTCCAGCAGTGGATTGATAATGGTTGATGATGATGATGATGATGATGATAGTGACGGGTGATGATTCCTGAGCGTAGCACTGCACTCCCGAAACAAAGAAGGCCGGTTTAGTGTGGAAACAATCCGACTCCCCGCCACCAAAAAATTCAGAGTAATTCGATGTACACAAAAGTCCTCGTGACGGTCTTCTGGGATATGCATGGCGTTCTCCTGGATAAGTTCCATCCAACAGGGACCACTGCGAATGCCCAAACCTACGCTAAAACATTGACAAAGTTGCGTTGTGCCCTTCGTGACAAAAGACCCAACAGAGACGCTGCAAATGTCAGACTGCTTCAGGACAACGGTCTCCCACGTGTTGCACAGCACGTTCGTGAGAAATTTGCGCAAAATGGCTGGGTGGTGCTCCAACACCCACCACACATTCCGGATTGGCTCCTTCGGACTTTCAACAGTTTGCTTCCTTTAAATGATTCCTGGGCCGCCAATGCTTCGATTCGGCTGACCAAGTCAAATCGTCCGCAGGTGGCAATACGCTCATAGAACGGACTTTTATGAACAAGGTATACTCAAGCTGATACCAGCTTGAGTATACCTTGTTCATAAAAGTCCGTTTGGGGCCGCGGGTGGCCTAGTGGGCAACGTTCGTGACAGTCACGGAAAGGACCTCAGGTTCTATCCCAGGCAGGTACGATCGCTCGATCCACTAAATATCCGCCGTGCATCGGATGGGCACCGTAAGCCGTCGGACCCCGAGTACTGGCACCCCGGTAATAAATAAGGGCGTCTTCCTCCCCCTTTCTACTTCGCCTCCATGTCAGCGGGCACTCTAGCCCAAATCTCCCAGCTTTCTATTTCTAAGGGTTGTTTAAGACCTGCGGGGTCAGACACTCCCTTCCTAAAATACTTTACATATGATCATTTGATCAAGCTGGTGCCATGCGGGAACAAATGTGTTGAGCGTCTTGGTTCTTGTGCTGGAAAATAGCTAAGAAATGTAGTTTCACGGTGTATATGTTTTATTTTGCCTACCTCTTAAAATGTTGCCAAAACAAATAGTGTGCGTTGCTTTTAGATCCACCCTCGCACTTACGTAACCACTTCTTACTTAATGTCATATCTCCCAAGAGCTTACTTTCTTTGGAAACTCCTGGCAGGCAGACGAGTAAGACGAGGTTACTCATGTCATACTCTATACAGCAATGCATGAGTAAAACGGTATGATACGTGCATTTAGCTGCCCAGCTTTATTCGTTGTCCTGTTTTGTCAACAGGTTGTATTTTATACGATGCCTTATTTTTTGTCTTAGTCGCGGAGTTCAATACTATATCTTCCATGGTCTAATTGCTCATAGTTCTTTACGGAATTCTGTTCATGTATTCATCTACAGGTGTTTGTGTTGAAGATGTGAATTTTTTCTTGTATTGTACAAATAAACACAAGAAATCCCCGGTTACGACATAATAAATGCATGGCAAAAGCCCCGATAAGACGTAACAAAGAAACGACAGTTCCTCCGTTATTACATAATACGCCTTTTTTGTCTACCGGATTAAAATGATTCTTTTCACGTCGATTTGCTTTTTCGTGGACAAATGTAACATACGTGAGATTTTTCGAGACGAATTATTTCGCCGTTAGAGAACGTTACGGTGGAGCACCGTGTGATTGACACCACCTTTTGAATTTTCCGTTTTTGTTTACTTTCTTTTATGTACATATTGCTTACCTCTTGATATGCTGAACGTTACGTCAAAAACTCCCTAAAGTTTCTTCTTTCGACATTTTCTAGTAGTCAGTCAGACTTGGAATAAATGTACGACCGTGCAGTTTAACAATGGTAGAAAATAAGAGAGATATGAGAGAGGCTGTCTAATAGCGGTTATTACAGCCTCAAGTTTTACGAATGTCTTTTAATTATGTTATAAAATTAAGTGATATTAAAGTTAACTTGCGTTTTTGCACGTTTCTGTTACTTTTGTGGGAAACAAAATTCTATGGCTCATAGTGCTACTAAAATTTGTGAATAGTCTGTAGTGACAATTTCATGGTGTACCATTCTTGTAGTAAATAAATAAAACAGGACTATTAAAAATTTAAATCAATTTTGTTTTTATCATTTTATTAATTATGAACTCTCAAACACTATGGATATAACTCTCTGTGTTTCCACGTCCACAATTTGACTTGACAAATTCTTTTTGCATCAGATTCCCCATATCATGATTATAATTTTCCGTGGTTTTACTGTCTTTGTAATTCAAAATTTCCACTCAAAGTTCTGTAAATTTAAATTTTCAGCAAGACAATAACTTCGCTTGTTTAGACCGGATTGCAAAGGCTGATTAGGTTCCCAACGTCGGTTATTACATATCAACCACATATACTTTCATTCTAAAATTAAAATATTTTACCGCAAACTCTTTAAGAAATATTTCGAAATCTGTTGAACTTGCTCGGTTTCAGGTTTTGTACTTTTTGTAAACGGAAAAACATCTAAAATTTTCATTTAACTTCAAAATAGCTTTTGCACGAGGGCTTTGCTAAGTCAAAGGGTTTTTTTTTTTTCGAAGTAGTTTTTGCACGAGGTCTTTGCTAAATCGAAGGAGTTTTCAAAGTAGCTTTCACACTTGGACTTTGTTAAGTAGTTTTTTCACTAGGAATTTCTAAGTGAAAGTAGTTTCAAAACAGTTTTGGCACTGAGGGCTTTGTTAAGTATAAATATTTTTCAAAGTAGTTTTTGCACTAGGCATTTCTAGGTCAAAGTAGTTTTCAAAGTAGCTTTTACACTACTGTTTTGTTTAGAAAAAGTAGTTCTCAAAGTATTTTTTCTACTAGGCATTGCTAAATCGAAGATGTTTCCAAATTAGGTTTTACACTAGGGTTTTGTTAAACAAAAGTAGTTTTCAAAGTCGTTTTTGCACGAGAGCTTTGCTAAGTCAAAGGGGTTTTCAATGTAGATTTTACACAAGGGTTTGGATAACAAAACGTAGTTTTCAAATTAGTTTTTGCACTAGACATTGCTAAATCGAATTAGTTTTCCAGATAGTTTTTGCACTAGGGCTTTGCTGAGTAAAAGTAGTTTACAAAGTAATTTTGCACTAAGCATTGCTAAATCTAAGGTGTTTTCAAAGTAGGTTTTATACTAGGGCTTTGTTAAGTAAAAGTAGTTTTCAAATTAGTTTTTGCCCTACGCATTGCTAAATCGAAGTAGGTTTTGCACTAGCGCTTTGTTAAGTAAAAGGAGTTTTCAAATTAGTTTTGCCCTATGCATTGCTAAATCAAAGTAGTTTTTACACTAGGGCTTTATTACGTAGTTTTTGCACTAGGGCTTTATTACGTAGTTTTTGCACTAGGGCTTTGTTAAGTAGTTTTTGCACTAGGGCTTTGTTAAGTAGTTTTTGCACTAGGGCTTTGTTAAGTAGTTTTTGCACTAGGAATTTATACGTCAAAGCAGTTTTCAAAAGAGTTTTTGCACTAAGTAGTTTTCAAAGTAGTTTTTTGCGCTAGACATTGCTTAATCAAAGTGTTTTGAAATTTCCGTATTTTTCAACAAATAAAACGAGAACTTTTTTTAAGAAATCCGGACCTCGGCTTATAAGCCCTATCGACTTTCCTATTGATCGGTCATTGAAATCTCTTAAAGAGGAAAGGAAAAAATTGCCTAAAATTCGGGTGAGCACTTGAAAAGCAACATTGCGTTCACAAGAAACCATTTCGAAAGCATGCGAAACGTAACATGCCGTTCATCAAGAACTTGTTTAAATGCTGCTGAAACGGATATTTCCTTTCGACTTAAACATTGATGTAACCGTGACTGACTTCGAGTGAAAACTATCGTACATTAATTGCATTCCCCTAGTGTTCGTTTCGAGACCCAGTCGGTGGCATTCAACCCAGGTTTTGCAAAACACCCAGAACTTCAATGGCTATACTATATTTGTCTCGCAACGATTAAATCTCTGAAACATGCCGCTGCCACGTAGTTTGTTAGTAACAATCGTTTCGACATTCGGCTTCACAAGCGTTTTAAGAACACCAATGACTAGAGGCTAGCAAATGCAGTCTTTTTTTTTTCGTTTTTTTTTTTTTTGTATCTCCCAACTAAATTAATATCAACAATTGCTTCCATTTATTATGCTTAACTTATTTCATGTTTCTGATTGATATGAAAAGCTTATTTGGTTTGTTAACGGGCAAAATTTCAAAATTATTAAAAAGTTCACGAAAGTTAATAAAAAAATATTTAAAGAATTAATTGTAACCCATTTTTATTTATTCCTACATTATTTTAAAGGAAATCAGTGTATAAACGCTTTTTTAGCGTACCCTGAGATTTACAGAACTCTACGCCTATGGTTTAAGTAGAATAAAAATGTTCTTAAGTACAACAGTAATAATGAATATGTCGAAGTAAATGGTTCTCTTGAATGCCACAAGAGGACAAGAGCAATAATGAGTTTAAAATTGCGTATTTTTTAATTAATCAGTAATTGGCTTTCTTCTGCTGTGAGAAGGGTCTTTGTTCTTGGTTTTTTTGTTTTTTTTTTTTGATTGGAGGTTTAACGACCACCGTGAACAACTCAATGGGCTATAAGCAGTCGCCCGTCCCTAATTTAGGGTCACTGGTTCCAGGGAAGGGAGAGAGCCAGTGCCGTAAGACAAACACAACATCCATGCCTGACCGGGATTCGAACCCGGACCCCTTACGGACGAATGATCAGAGGCCAGTGCCTTAGACCACTGCGCCACCGGGGCGGCTGTTCTTGGTTTATGTGAGTATGGCGGTGGCGAACAAATCGAAAATTAAATGATGGCCTGCGTAATAGATGAAGACTGAAGTGCCATTGAGGAAAGTCATTGGCGATAGAAAACACATGTGAATTATTGCCCTTACTAAGAACCTAGTGAGGAATTACTTCATGTATTCGGATATAGATATGTCCTGGTTCGAAGACCTTGTTAACAGTATTGCACAGCAATGGCCATATTTTGTATGGCTGACAACGATACAATACGATGACATCCTCAAAAGGTTCACAGCTCATCGCCCTACAACACATTGAGTCTGTTGGGAAGACAGGGATAATTGAAGAAATAGATGAGGGAACAGGATGCTCTCTGATAAAAAAAGATCTGAATTAAAAAGTATCGAAATATTAGTGTTTGTAGGAGTACACGGTTTCCCGTTAAGTGGTGAAGTCGTAAGGTGTCTTAACATACTTACCTGACTGCAAGCCAAATCATACCAGCTCTACCAAGACGAGGAAAGGGTCAAAAAGGCAAAGAAAGGAGGAACCTTAAATGAAAAAATTAAAGTCAACGCCGCAAAAGAAGTGCGTGAAAAAACAACCTTTTTCAATACTGGCCCTGAAATGGGCAATTTTTTCTAACAAATTTGCTCGCCGTGTAGCTGACTAAGAGACCATTACACTTCATATGATGTAGCGAAAACTTTGTGCCCTATCGCCTTAGTAGCAGTTGGAAAACGTATTGGAACATGTGGGGCATAAGAAAAAAGGGGCTGAAGAAATTAGAAAGCATTATACACATGGATAAACTCCCATATTCTGATAACGTAAACCTGTGGTACCGAAATTATGGCATACGTGCCAAATGTGGTAGGAGAAAACTATTTTGCTGAGCAACCAGTAGTAGAAGCCACCGCGGAAAGGAAGGGGAAACAAATGTGCCAAGTCAGAGTGTTGTCGTTCGCTGTTTTCTCAGAGTCGGGTTATAATCACAAGCAAAAAAAGCTTTTGATTTTAACCTGAAACTCGAAATAAATTAAAATAAGCATAATGATGGAAAGCAGTCGATGATTTAATTCAGTTGAGAGATGCGGTTGAGCGATTGACAAAGTGAGAAAAGGCTGCCTTCGTAGCGGGTGGTAACTGTTGTTATTAAAGTGAATGCGCCGCCGGCTGTCGACCCCATGGTCATCAGGCAATCGATTGCATGGGTGCAGCGTGTTTTAGAAATGTAATCATTAGAAGATAAATAAAGTGCACTCCTTGTAGTTCTGGCGGCTTTGCAAAACCAGTTGTGAGTGCCACCCACAGGGTTTTGAAGGGATTAAAAGGGGTATTCAATTAGATTTTTTGAGAAACTGTATAGTTATCGATCAAGCTCGCGGGTATGATAACCTCTTGATTCTTAGATTCCTAGGGCTCGTACAAATGCGCAGTACTTTATTATTAATGCTCATTGCCCTCCGCTCTGGAACGGGTTGCCAATTTATATAAAACCACTTGTCAGTTTTACATCGTTTAAAAGAGCACTAAAGTAATATTATGCTTGCAGTTAGATCACATTCACTTCAGAACGAACGTCTGCGTAGCTCAGTTGGTAGAGCGACTGGTTCCGGAAGAAGTGGACTCGGGTTTGATCCCCGGCGTGGACCAAAAATGACGGAGAAATTTACTTCGTTGTATGCTCTTCACATCAGGCGCAGCTCTATCATACTTATGCCTAAACTTCCGCTGTACTGAAATTGCAGATTTGGTTTCATGAAACCAGAGAACACAATTAGCTTTCTCCTGAATAGACGCCATTTCGCCGACTGACTTTCAACAACATACTATGACGTGCAGAGCCACCTATTGTTACAAAACTACAACAGACAAAAAAGCCTTGATAATATAACCCAACCAAGGCAACAAACCGCGTACGTCTAACTAGCTCAGTTCATGTTATACGATTTATCGTAATAAGGGAAAGACTTTAGACATACCCTGTATATCGGAATGGTTTAAGCGATGGCTTCTGATAATTCGTTCGATAATGGGTTAGGGTTCGAATCCCGTGAGGCATGGATGTTGTGTTTGTCTTACTGCACTGGCTCTCTCGCTTTCCTGGAACTAGTGGCCCTAAATTAGGGACAGGCGACCCTGCTTATATCCCACTGAGTTGCTCAAAGGGTCATTAAACCCCAATCAAAGAAAATATTTCATTAAAAGTACTTTAAATGTGGGTAAGTAACGCTACGCACAAAACATAAAAGTGATAACATTATTTATGTATCAGTCAGGTTTCAACAACTTTCCTCTTACGAATTTTTTTTTTTTGAGATGTATTGTTCTCCTTAAGAAATATTTGGATCATGTTCCTTTAGAACATGTCCTGAGTGGGGTACCTGTGAAATATTCGCATCGTTCGCTGCGGTAATGCATGGTTTATGCTATGGTCAAACAACGTACCACTCACTTCTTCCCTTGCACGCACTTATGATTCCAGAATTCATCAGAGTCACGACCTATTTCACGCGAAGTTCCATTTGTCGTTACTTTCTCCCCGCAGTCCCACGCGTAAAAGTTCTAGCATCTTCCACTAACTTCTCTTCCAGCCTTTCGTGTTTTCGGTAGCACGGATCAATCAGCAACATCAGCACCATTTCCGCATCCTGTTCTTCTTCTCTTTGAAGGTCACTCACATTCCATCTCTAGAGATTCGCGTCGGAAAATATTAGCTATTTCCTCGAAGGAGCAGGCTCCGCGCTACATGCGCTTGGTTTCTATTCTTTGGTTTTCTCTTCTCACTTATGCTATACCGGTCCCTTACGTAATGACCCGTATAGCCGTCATGTTTCGTGTTTTGGCATCCGTGTTTCTGCAATACATTTCCGAACACCTTCCGTTTGATCGCCTATGGCACCCCTTGAATAGAATTCTTTACACATTTTGCACTATTCTCCTAGGCAGTAAGAACAGTTTATTTGGAACAGCAGCAGCTTCATATCTCAGCTACTAATAATATACACTCATGTCCTATAGTTAAGCATGATCAATATACCAGTGAATATTTCAAGAGCCAATCGTTGGGAAGGAACGAAACCGGGTATGCTTGTGTAAATCTATTCAATGGGTGCCTTAGGGGATCAGACGGAATATTACAAGTACAACAGCAGAGAAAACAGGTTATGAAACAAAATAACCTATATTGACAAAAGTCACCGTACACCCCTTCAAAAGCAAATGAACGGAGCCGCGCCGTTGTTAAGATGCGCGGTACAGCTGCAAATGGTATAAAAGCAAGCCGGAAGCAGGCTGAGTGGTTAGCAGTTCAGACTATCAACGCAAGGTTCTCAGGTTCGTTCCTGGGCTGATCTTGTGGAGGTGGTGTGATTTGCTAACAATCACTAAATATTCGCCGTGCATCGGACGAGCACGTTAAGTGACGGCCCACTGGTTAAATGGGTATCCTTTCCTATGCCCCCCCTGAAATATCTCACCCCTCTATGTGCAACATCGTACTTGTACGGTGGCGCCATCTACTCTACTCCAATCTCACTACAAATTGCTCTGTCAAAGTTGCTAGACTTGCTCTCAATACTTCTGTTTCTGTGTCCTGCCCAAAAGGCGAACTCGCTGCTGTAGGTGGCTGGGACCTAAAACCTACTCACTGTGGACGGACGTCCTACAACAAAATTACTCATACTTACTGCAATCATATCGCACTGTGAGGTTGAGTGAAAATATCGCGGCGGCAGAAAACTGACTTGGTGAAAGGAAAGATTGTTGGGAGTTATATTAGCGGGTTGTCCGTAAGAGAAACCGAGAGGCGTTTAAACATACCCAAGTCAACTCTTTTGGATGTACTGAATAAGTGGAAGACACAGGGCGTGTCTGAAGCAGCAACAGCAAAGAAAATCCGTGATAGAGGACGTCGAAGCCTCAGGAGAGTCGTTACAGCTAATCGACGGAGTACTGCACAAGACCTCAATGTACAGGTGAGTACGAATGCTGGAACCTCGGTATGTACACGCATCATTCGCAGAGAACTTCATTTCATGGGTTAAGGTGGTCGCACGGCTGCTCGTAAGCCTTTCATCCCCACTCGGAACGCTACTCGTCCTTTAGCATGGTGTAAAGAACATTTATCGTGGACCGTAGATCATTGGAAACGGGTCCTATGGACTCATGAATCCAGATCCATCAGTCTGATGGCTGTGTGTGGGTATGGCGGCAGCCGGGATAATGCTATTTACCACAGTGTACTGTTACTACTATCACGTTTGGAACTGGCTGTGCACTCGTGTGAAGGGATTTTTCATGGTATGGTCCCGGCCCATTGGTTATCGTGGACAAACCTGTTAACCAGCTCGTCTACCTCGATATTCTGAACAATTATGACCTACCAACTCTGTGACAATGTTATGAAACCGAGCCTTGTTGTTACCAGCAGGATAATGCACAGAGCCATAAAGCAAGGACTGTTAAGGCGTGGTTTAATGATAATTCCGTATCGTGTGTGGACTGGCCAGCAGAGAGCCCTGATCTTAATCCCATAGAGCACCTATGGGAGGAATTAGAGCACCGCATAAGAAATTTGGAACCAAGGCCTACTACTAAGCAACAGTTAGCGGCCGCATTATGTACTGAATGAAAGCGCATACCTATCGCTGTGTTCCAACACCTTGTCGAAAGCATGTATCGAAAAATCCGTGCGTGCGTTAAAGCCAAAAGTGGACCGACACCTTACTAATGTATGTTAATAAATGCTTTGTGGTGTTCCTCTTCTAGGTGTACGGTGATTTTTGTCAATATAGTGTATATTGTATTACTTATGCAAATTTACAAAAATCAACGCCGTAAATTTCGTGTTAGGTACTTTGAATTGCAAAACGTCTGCTGATCTATGATGAATAAGGACATGGTGACCCTTGCAGCCACGCAGGCCTCGCACTCCTCGCATTGACTTCTCATGCTACTTATCAGATTGTCCATGAGCTCTGTCGGCAACAACTCCCACTCCTGACGAAGAGCAGTTTGGAGCTACGGAATGGCTCGTGCTGGAGACTGACGGAATGCAATTCGCCATTCTAGTGCATCCCATGCATGCTCTATCGCATTCATATCGGGAGACTTTGCTGGCCACTCCATTTTCTGGATGCTGAATATCTTCATTTTGGTGAAAGTCATCCACCATCTGACTTCGGTGGGGGCATGTATTATCATCCATGAATACCAGATCTAAACCCACGGCACCTCTGAAAAGCATCACATGAGGTTCCAGTGTCTCGTCTTAACGGTACCTCTGTCGAAGATATGGAACTCTGTGCGCCCATTCCACATGATGCCTGCTCAAGACATGACTCTACTGCTACAACATTGGTCCCTTTCCTTAATTTTATGTGGATTATAACGAATTGCCCGTTCTCTCCAGAGAGTGGTTCAACGAGAGTCAGTCTGTAAACTAAATCTGGACTCGTCATTGAAGGGTACATTGCTCCGATGTTTAAGTGTCCAGTTTCGATGTTCAAGACTACAGTTTAAACGTACCCTCCTGTTCGCAGGGGTGAGCGGAAACTAAACTACTGGACATCTGACATAGAGACCAGTTGTTCTGAGCCTCCTGTAAATACTTTGTCTGGAATCTCATGGTCCTGAGAGGACAGCACGCTCTGAAGAGATTTGCCAGGCAGACATCGTCCTATTATGTCGTATAGTTAATGCAAAATACCGGTCCTGCTGAGGGGTTGTGACTCTTGAACAACTTTGTACTGGTTGGCGTCTAGCCTCTCCTGTGTCTTAGAACCTTCAGCAAAGCTTGAAGATTGCATTCTGTATCATGGGTTCCAAAGTCACAAACCCTCATTTCGTGCAGATGCCTTTCTGGGGGATATGGGGGGAGGGATATGATGGAATGTACTATATGGCGTAGATGACGTGCTACTGAGGTGATGCATGAGTTAAATCGACAATGGAGCAGCATTTGAAAGATTTTCACCATTTACTCTCGCCCATTGGATTTATCAGCTATAATTAAATAGCCTTTTCAGTTAAGCCCCCCCCCCCAAAAAAAAAAAAAAACTGAATTTCCGGATAAATTTAGCAGAGTTTCTTCCTAATGAGGGGCTCTACTGCTGTTAAAAGTTCCTAGACTGGATTTTTTTGTTCGCCTTTAATCTTAGACTCTTGTTTTTTCGTTTGTGCTTTGTAGAGAAATGCGTAATACAGATTTGCAAAATAAAATGATTCGCATAACTACGCATCCCATTCATTGCTCGCAATGAACATGATTTAAGTAAAAATTCGTCTTGCTTCAAACCTAGAGGACATTATTTACTTGTGAGTAATTCTAACATTTCACTAAATCAGAAATCACGTGTACTGAAAAATAAGCCCTTTTCAGCAAACTTTCTTCCTTGTTTTAAAACAGCACATTTTCAGAAACCGAGATATGAAGGTTCATGATGTAGCCTCAGGTCTTCGCGTGTGACTTATAGTTTCTATAAGAAATTGCCAAGTCTTGCAATTACAGTAATTACAGATTTCTATCTTCAGTCAGGAAGCATTTCTATACTTTTTTCTTAAAGTTTATGCAAATATTCAGAAAAAGAAGTATTTTAGTAAAGGTGGTTCACATAAAGGAAGTAGGATTTATATTTGCTTGCAATGTAGAATAGATTTTTATCGCAAATTAATTTTAGCATCTTAATTTCAGTATAATTACTTCGCAATAAAGCTAACGAAAAATAATGAGTGTGTGTTTTTAGACATGTATGAAACACTACGTTTCCTGTTATGAAATATTAATTGAGTTATGATTTTAAGTCATGTATTTTATGAAATTACTTTGTCAACATCTTTCCCGTTCTTTTACGAATAATTAAATGCGTATATTTGCCTGAAATTGAAATCCACCAAATTCTTTCATTTGTTTAAAAGAAGTCCCTGTTACTGTAGTTTTTATATACATTAGATTTTTAATGAACAACTCATCCCTAATTATTATTAATTTTTATTTCCTAAAACCAAATGTCGAGATTTTGCAGCTTAGAAATGCATATTCAATTCTTATGTTCTGGAGGTATTTTAGTTTCACTGTCAGTTAAAACTCCATTTTCATGTAGTCGACTAATAGTTATTCCTGTCCTTATTACAGAGTTTCTTCGTTTCTTTTAAATGCGACTGGCTGTAAATTTTGCGTTTTTCTAACGGACAACGTTTCTGTTTAAGAACTTGTCCTGTGGTTCTTCTTACATTCACAATCTTAAGAGACAGCTGAAAATTAAGATATTAGAAACAACATATAACCTCAAAATGAGTGTATATCATACACATTTAAAATAACACTGTCACACACGATTAAAAAAATCTCCACTACTATACCGAGCAAATTATTTGGGACAAGCTATTTTATTCTAAGAATTGTAATGTGATCGCCTGTTGATGTCGGAAACCGGTTTTATCAGCTGTGAGGTGGTGTGACTGTTAGAACCTGATATTAAGAATGTGGTTTGACCGGTTTTAAAGAGGAAATAGGCACTTCAGCTTCAGTTGTGAGCTTTCGTGTGTGACAGGTGGATGTTAGTTTTTGCACTATGTGAGTACGTGTTGCTTTCGTGTATTGAAAAATAGATATTTCCGCAAGGAAGCGCGCAAAAATAATTGCTATGATCACCCTTCTATGACAGTGAGAGATATCGCTTCTGCAGTTGGTGTATGCAAATCAAGTGTATCAAGACTGCTTGCGCGATACAATGCATCTGGATCATGGTCTCCAAAAAGGAGAGGTAAATGTGGAAGAAAACGAAAAACAACTCCACGAACCGATAAATATCTAATCAGAAATAGTAAAATGAATAAAAACAAACAAACAAAAAAAAAAACAAGCACCGACCTTCAAAGAGATTTATTGTCTAGTGGTTGTGATGTTAGTGATTTAACTGTACGCCGTGGGCCTCTGGAAGTTGGCCGAAAGGCAAGAAGACCAACGAAAAAACAATATTTGAATGCGAAAATGAAGATAAAACGTTTAGCATGGGCCAAAAAAATATAAATCATGGACTGCTGACGACTAGAAAAAGGTACTTTTCAGTGAAGAAACTCATTTATTTGTGCAGGGTTACTAAGCAAATGTCGTTAGACAAAGCAACTCTGAACCTTTAAGACCTGAGCATGTCAAACAAACTGTGAAACACCCTCTGAAACAGATGTTTTGTGGTTTTTTCACATCAAACGGCACTGAAAGCTTAGTTCCTGTTCAAGATATGATGAATTCAGCCAAGTACGTAGAAATATTGCAACGTAGGATTGTTCCATTCTTGCAAACTTTTGACGGGACATTTCAACATGACTTGACCCCATGTCACAATTCGAAATTGGTCAAGAATTTCATGCTGGAAAATTACATTTATTTGCTTGATTGGCTTGGGAATTCACCAGACTTAAATCCCATAGAAAACTTGTGTAGAATCATGTCTTTCCCTGTCTACAATGCTGTAGGTAAACATTTTCATTTGTATCGCTCGTTCTTTGTTGTCTGCTTCTCCTTCGCCCTACGTGGCGAAATAATTTTATGATTTTAACAATATTTTGTTTTACGTTTCACTGGAACTTTCCAGCTGATGTATATACCACTGTATTTATTGGCAGAATTCCATTGTCATGTACATCGAAATGTTATTTTACTGAAGAATAAAGGCAATTTTGAAATGTGGAATATTTTGAAGAGACGTTTAGGTAAAATGGACTGTACAACCAAAGAACGCATGATAACGAATGCTATAAAAGTGTGGTTCCACGATTATGAAGTCAAACATATGTGCGCTCATTTAGTGGAGTCAATGACAAAACGAATTCAAGAGGTCATTTCTGCTAAAGGAGGACATACTTCATACTAATACAGGTATTTATCAGTGTATATCAAGGCATAGAATGATATAAACGCATAGTTTTGGAAAAAAGAGAGATTTTTTACTTTGTCCCAATTAATTTGCACAGTATAGTGTGTACAATTGAGTCATTGGCAGTAAGTTTAATGCAGTCAGGTCACAAAGTACAAATAAAAGATGATAAGTTAAAAAGGCAAGATTTTTCGAGCTCCCACTGGGGCTCATTCTCAAGCCATAATGCCGTGTGCACCCTCAGAGACACGCACTTACATATATATAAAAGTTTACGTCACGTTATCCTGACAACATAATGCTGTGAAGCACATGGCATTATGGATTGAGAATGAGCCCCAGTGGGAGCTCGAAAGATCTTGCCTTTTTAACTTATCATATTTTATTTGTACTTTGTGACCTGACTGTATTAAACATACTGCCAGTGTCTAAATTGTACATAGTGCAGCTGTTTTTAATCGTGTGCGACACTTGTTATTTTAAATGTGTATCGTTTTAAAGCACGAAAAGAAGTAATTTTTAGCTTGGGTGTACTTCATTTTGGATAATTAATCCAAATGCATCTGGCTGTACTCGAACGAAGAGAGTAGAAGATTTCAGGCATTTAACTCAGCGAAAGGAACGGGCACGGGACACGTGACCTTGATTCTCACGACCGGTGCAAAAACTCTCTAATGGCCCTCTCACTCTCTAGATTTGAACCCAACTGAGTCTATGTAGGACAAAGAGGAACGGGTCATTCAAGCCCGAATCCCACCTCTTCCGATTCTTTGCGCTTTATGGACGGCTGTCCTTGTATCGTGGGCAGCAATACTACCCGAACGTGTGCAACACGGTGCCACAACATGTTTTAGCTGTCATGAGAGTGAAAGGTGGACCTACATGTTATTATGTGGCTGCGCGTAATAATGGCTGCATCACCTGTAGGAGTCCATGCCACGACGTGTTGTTGCTGTTGTGAGGGCAAAGAGTGGATCCACTCGTTATTAAGTGGCTGTGTCTAATAATGTTTGCATCACCTGGTAGAGTCCATTCCACGACGTGTTGCTCTGTTGTAAGGGCAAAAGGTGAATCCCCACCTTGGTGGATGTGTATAATAACTTTTCCAACATCTGGTAGAGTACATGTCTCGAGGTGTTTCTCCTGTCGTGAGGGCGAAAGGTGGACAGACCCACCACGTTATTAAGTGGTGTGAATAATACTGTTTCCAACATCTGGTAGATCCCATGCCTGGACGTGTTGCTGCTGTTGTGAGGGTCAGAGGTGGAACCATATGTTACTTAATGGCTGTATATAGTAATGTTCCCAAGATCTTGTTAAGTCCATGCCTCGACGTGTTTTTTT
This sequence comes from Macrothele yani, assembly GCA_039090855.1. Taxonomy (NCBI): domain Eukaryota; kingdom Metazoa; phylum Arthropoda; class Arachnida; order Araneae; family Macrothelidae; genus Macrothele; species Macrothele yani. Next base: position 122,945,274 of record CM076989.1, read on the forward strand.
GGTGTTGTGAGGGCAAAAGTTGGACTCAAACGTTATTAAGAGGTTGTGTATAATGTTTCCAATATCAGGTACTGTCCATGCTTTGACGTGTTGCTGCTCTTGTGAGTATGAAAAGTGGACTCCCACGTTATTTGGTGGCTGTGTATAATAATATTTCTAACATTTGGAAAATCCATGCCTTGACGTGTTTTTGCTGTTGCGAGAACGAAAGGGGGACTCATAACTTATTATTCATATCCACTTCCTTAGTTCGACGTGTTGCTGCTGTTGTGAGGGCGAAATTTCCGGAATAGACTTGTTGCCATGATGGCGCCCAATGACCGTGCCACTTTGAAAGTCACGAAGCATTGTCGTATTGCCGATTCCAGTGTTATCCTTATACACTTAGTGGACAAAACATTAGAGATACCTACCTAATAACGTGTTAGTCCACCTCTAGCTCGAATAACAGCATGTACACGCCGACCTATCGACTCCACCAGATACCGGAGGGTTTCCAGGAGTAGTGTCAGCCATTCCTGTTGCAGTATTGTCCACAACACAGCCCGAGATGTCTGTCCAGGATTCATGGATCTCATGTTTTGCTCCACGGCATCTCAGATAACTTCCACAGAAATTAAATCAGGGGGCTTTACGGGCGACAAACTCAGATGAGCGTTTGTAAAGCTATGCCTGCTTGGGTGATTGCGTCCTGGTGGGACGGCGCACTGTCCTGCTGGGACAGACCATCCGCCGCAGGAGGAGCAAATGCCATGAAAGTGCGTAGGTGATTATCCATCACACGCTGGTAGCGCGCAGCGGGTAAGCACCTGTCCACACAACTATTACGAGCTCCACCTCAATCACTTGCACTCTTACCACCCGATTGTCCTCCTTCCTCCCCCGATCGTCGGGGGAGGAGGACAATTGGTAAGAGTGATATTATTGAACATGAATTTCGATACCCGGCAAGCTATCTTAATTACCCCCACCTCTTTTTCATTCATATAAAACTCTCCCTCAAAACCTCAAAAAAAATTGTCATAGTGAGGAAAAAACACACCAAAAAAGCAACAATTTCCCATTCAATAAAATGAGTCACGCAAGATTTTGAGTCCTGAAATGGTTCTACGTCAATTCGTCGCGTGCGTCAATTCGTCGACTGCGTCAATTCGTCGACTGCGACGATTCGTCGCGCGTCAATTCGTCGCCTACGTCAATTCGTCGCGCGTCAATTCGTCGACTGCGTCAATTCGTCGCGCGTTAATTCGTCGCGCGTCAATTCGTCGACTGCGTCAATTCGTCGCGGACAAATTCGTCGACTACGTCAATTCGTCGACTACGTCAATTCGTCGACCACGTCAATTCCTCGCGTTTACAGATTTTGGTTACATACGAAACGAATGCAGGAAAACGTACGATTTCGAACGTCTTGCTCCCTGATCAAATTTATAAAGTTTGGACACGCAGACAGGATAGGAATATTACGTTTTTCTTTGGCACTAAAAATATTAGACGGTAAACGGTTTTTGGAACGAGGCAGGGCCCGGTTGATCAGAGCCCCCCATATACAAAATATTCGTAAATTCTATAGTTTTCAATTCAGAACCACCAAATCTGGTATACTATCTCGTGGTATTCTAACTTAGACTGCAGACGGTTTTGGGAAGCGGTTGCAGAGGGGATGGGGGAGGGGGGCTTGAGCCCCCCCCTCCTACAGAATTGCCGTAAGATATAGTTTTCAATTTAGAACTACCAAATTTGGTATATTATCTCATGGTACTCTAACTTAGACGGTTTTTGGAACGGGTCAGGGGCCCGGTTGGTCAGAGCCCCCCACACACAGTTTTCCATTCAGAACCACCAAATCTGGTATCCTATCTCATAGTAATCTAACTTAGACGGTTGTCGGTTTTTGGAACGGGTCAAGACCCGGGGAGTCAGAGCTCCCCCCCCCCCTACATACAAAATTTTCGTAAAATCTAGTTTTCGTTTCAGAACCATCAAATTTGGTAACATGAAACTCTAACTTAGACGCTAGACGGTTTTTGGAAGGGGTTGGAGGCCCCCCCCTTTCCCTCATAAAAATTTCGTAAAATCGACAGTTTTCATCTTAGAACCACCAAATTTGGTATACTATCTTATGGTACTCTAACTTAGACGGCAGACCGTTTTTGGAACGGGTCAAGGCCCGGGGGTGAAGCCCCCACATACAAAATTTTCTTAAAAACTACAGTTTTCAGTTCAGAACCACCTAATCTGGTATACTATCTCATGGTACTCTAACTTAGACGCTAGACGGTTTTTGGAAGGGGTTGGAGCCCGGGGGGTCAGACCCCCCCGAATAAACACTTTTTCGAAAAATCTACAGTTTTCAATTTAGAACCACCAAATTGGGTATACTATCTCATGGTACTCTATCTTAGACGCTAGAAGGTTTTTGAAGGGGTTGCAGCCCGGGGGTCGGCCCCCCTCATAAAAATTTCGTAAAATCGACAGTTTTCATCTTAGAACCACCAAATTTGGTATACTATCTTATGGTACTCTAACTTAGACGGCAGACCGTTTTTGGAACGGGTCAAGGCCCGGGGGTCAGAGCCCCTCATACAAAATTTTCTTAAAAACTACAGTTTTCAATTCAGAACCACCTAATCTGGTATACTATCTCATGGTACTCTAACTTAGACGCTAGACGGTTTTTGGAAGGGGTTGGAGCCCGGGGGGTCAGACCCCTCAGAATAAAAACTTTTCGTAAATACTACAGTTTTCAATTTAGAACCACCAAATTTGGTATACTATCTCATGGTACTCTATCTTAGACGCTAGAAGGTTTTTTGAAGGGGTTGCAGCCCGGGGTCGCCCCCCCCCTCATAAAATTTTGTAAAATCTACAGTTTTCATATTAGAACCACCAAATTTGGTATACTATCTTATGGTACTCTAACTTTGACGGCAGACCGTTTTTGGAACGGGTCAAGCCCCGGGGGTCACAGCCCCCCACATACAAAAAGAACAAAAACATAACAAAAACAGCCATACAAAGTAAAATGCCCAAAACATAAAAAGAAGTAACCACACAAAATGAAATGCCCAAAACATTAAAAAAACTGCAACCACACGAAACAAAATACCCAAAACATGGTAAGAAATTCTGTTTAAAGCACAATGAAGGTATACGATAGCAGAAATATATGTTTTTAAAACTTAATACAAGTGTCAAAACTGAAATAAAAAGAAAGAAAAAAGAAATATCCCAAATTTCATTGTTACTTTAGATATTTTGACCTGTTGACATTTCGTAAACTGTACTTGCACTCGGTCAAAAAATATTACTTACAAGGACTCTTTAGTAACTTTTAATCGCTGTGGTCGTATTTATAAGGTTTGCATAACAAATCAAGTTAATAATGTTGCGCTTTCACTTACCGTCTCCCGCTAAGTTAGAGTTTGATGACACAAAATTTGGCGGTTCTGAATTGAAAAATAAAGATTTTAAGAAAATTTTGTATGTGGGGGGGTCTTACCCCCGGGCCTTGATCCGTTCCAAAAACCTTCTACCGTCTAAGTTAGAGTACCATGAGATAATATACAAAATTTGGTGGTTCTAAATTGAAAACTATAGATTTTACGAAAAAGTTTTTATTCGGGGGTCGGACCCCCGGGCTGCAACCCCTTCCAAAAACCGTCTAGCATCTAAGTTAGAGTACCATGAGATAGTATACCAGATTAGGTGGTTTTGAATTGAAAACTGTAGTTTTTAAGAAAATTTTGTATGTGGGGGCTCTGACCCCCGGGCCTTCATCCGTCCCAAAAACGGTCTACTGTCTAAGTTAGATTACCATGAGATAGTATACAAAATTTGGTGGTTCTAAATTGAAAACTATAGATTTTACGAAAAAGTTTTTATTCGGGAGGATCGGACCCCCGGGCTGCAACCCCTTCAAAAAACCGTCTAGCATCTAAGTTAGAGTACCATGAGATAGTATACCAGATTAGGTGGTTCTGAATTGAAAACTGTAGTTTTTAAGAAAATTTTGTATGCGGGGGCTCTGACCCCCCCCCGGCCTTGACCCGTTCCAAAAACGGTCTGCCGTCTAAGTTTGAGTACCATAAGATAGTATACCAAATTTGGTGGTTCTAAGATGAAAACTGTAGATTTTACGAAATTTTTATGAGGGGGGTGACCCCCGGACTGCAACCCCTTCAAAAAACCGTCTAGCGTCTAAGTTAGAGTACCATGAGATAGTATACCAAATTTGGAAGTTCTAAATTGAAAACTGTAGTATTTACGAAAAAGTTTTTATTCGGGGGGGGTCTGACCCCTCTGGCTCCAACCCCTTCCAAAAACCGTCTAGCGTCTGAGTTAGAGTACCATGAGATAGTATACCAGATTAGGTGGTTCTGAATTGAAAACTGTAGTTTTTAAGAAAATTTTGTATGTGGGGTCTCTGACCCCCGGGCCTTGACCCGTTCCAAAAACGGTCTGCCGACTAAGTTAGAGTACCATAAGATAGTATACCAAATTTGGTGGTCCTAAGATAAAAACTGTAGATTTTACGAAATTTTTTATGAGGGGGGCCCGACCCCGCGGGCTCCAACCCCTTCCAAAAACCGTCTAGCGTCTAAGTTAGAGTACCATGAGATAGTATACCAAATTTGGTGGTTCTAAATTAAAAACTGTAGATTTTACGAAAAAGTTTTTATTCGGGGGGTCTGACCCCCCAGGCTCCAACCCCTTCCAAAAACCGTCTAGCGTCTAAGTTAGAGTACCATGAGATAGTATACGAGATTAGGTGGTTCTGAATTGAAAACTGTAGTTTTTAAGAAAAATTTGTATGTGGGGGCTGTGATCCCCCGGGGCTTGACCCGTTCCAAAAACGGTCTGCCGTCTAAGTTAGAGTACCATAAGATAGTATACCAAATTTGGTGGTTCTAATATGAAAACTGTAGATTTTACAAAATTTTATGAGGGGGGCCGACCCCCCGGGCTGCAACCCCTTCAAAAAACCTTCTAGCGTCTAAGATAGAGTACCATGAGATAGTATACCAAATTTGGTGGTTCTAAATTGAAAACTGTAGTATTTACGAAAAAGTTTTTATTCGGGGGTCTGACCCCCCGGGCTCCAACCCCTTCCAAAAACCGTCTAGCGTCTAAGTTAGAGTACCATGAGATAGTATACGAGATTAGGTGGTTCTGAATTGAAAACTGTAGTTTTTAAGAAAATTTTGTATGTGGGGGGGGCTAACCTTCCCCCCTCTGCAACCGCTTCCCAAAACCGTCTGCAGTCTAAGTTAGAATACCACGAGATAGGATACCAGATTTGGTGGTTCTGAATTGAAAACTGTAGATTTTACGAAAATTTTGTATATGGGGGGCTCTGACCAACCGGGCCCTGCCCCGTTCCAAAAACCGTTTACCGTCTAATATTTTTAGTGCCAAAGAAAAACGTAATATTCCTATCCTGTCTGCGTGGCCAAACTTTATAAATTTGATCATGGAGCAAGATGTTCGAAATCGTACGTTTTCCTGCATTCGTTTTGTATGTAACCAAAATCTGTAAACGCGACGAATTGACGTAGTCGACGAATTGAGGTAGTCGACGAATTTGTCCGCGACGAATTGACGCGCGACGAATCGTCGTGGTCGACGAATTGACGCGCGACGAATTGACGCATGCGACGAATTGACGCATGCGACGAATTGACGCGAGACGAATTGTCGTAGTCGACGAATTGACGCAGGCGGCGAATTGACGTAGTCGACGAATTGACGCACGCGACGAATTGACGTGACACCTCCTGAAATAATGGAAAACAATCTACTCTCTGGCTAGAAAAAAAGCCTAAGGAAAGGGTTAATTTAATAGACTTAATCACGTCATGATTATAGGATAGCTCAAAATCAAATTCCGAAAGGATCGATGGTCCTTTTTCTTTTAGGACTTTGTGATATTTGTTCCCTTTTCTAGAACCAAGTTACCTCTTAGTCTAGTCAATCTTGTGCCAGCAACTGCGGTTATACAAGAAGGGCGGGGGGGGGGTGACAGCAACTCGTTTAACTTCCCATAGTTCTATGTATGGGTAATTGCTAATAAAAATGTATTATATAGGTAAACTAACACAAGCTGATGGGTTTATACCTCGTAAGTGATTAATCCTATCTCCGTTCTTACTCTTGTTTTTATTAATCTACGGTTTGAGATTTATAATGGTGTTCAGATTTAACGATTGATTTTTAGTGTGGTTAGGTTTGGAGATTAACATGTTGAGATTCTTGACTTTGGGGTATCGTCATGATGATTCGGTAGAGGAGGATAGATTATTTAAATATTTTTTTATCCAGAGAGTAGCGTCGGGGATATTTTTAGCGATGATGTACAGGGGCGGGGATGTGACGGTAGCTTTGGCTTTGAGGTTTGGGGGTGGGGCGTTTTATTTTCGGTTTCGCAGAGTTATAAAAGATTTGGCATGCACTGCAAAGATTGCAGAGTCAAATTACGGAAGACACAACGGGAGCTACGTGGCCAGTCAGTAAACCGTAATTTTACAGTACCATGTTCAGTACCATGTCTAATGACCGTGAAATAAAAACCTCTAATGACTATAATGTTCTTCAACATGCCTAATGACAGGGAAATAAAAACGTTTGATGACCATAATGTTCCTTAACATGTCTAATGACCGGGAAATAAACACATCTAATGACCATAATGTTCATTATCATCCATAATGACCGGGGAATAAAAACGTCTAATTACCATAATGTTCATTAACATGTCTAATGACAAAGAAATAATACATGTTATGTTCATTATATTATCTAATGACAAATAAATAATACATGTTATGTTCACTAACTTGTCTAATGGAAAATAAAAAAGTCTAATGCCGTAATGTTCATTAATATTTCAAATGGAAAATAAAAACGTCTAATGCCGTAATGTTCATTAACATGTCTAATCAGCAGGAAATAAAAACGTCTAATGACCATAATGTTCATTAACATGTCTAATGACCATAATGTTTATTAACATGTCTAATGACAAATAAATAATACATGTTATGTTCATTAACATGTCTAATGGAAAATAAAACCGTCTAATGCCGTAATGTTCATTAACATGTCTAATGGAAAATAAAAACGTCTAATGCCGTAATGTTCATTAACATGTCTAATGGAAAATAAGAACGTCTAATGCCGTAATGTTCATTAACATGTCTCATAGAAAATAAAAACGTCTAATGCCGTAATGTTCATTAACATGTCTAATGGAAAATAAAACGTCTAATGCCGTAATGTTCATCAACATGTCTAATGAACGGGAAATAAAAACGTCTAATGACCAAAATGTTCATTAACATGTCTAATGACAAATAAATAATACATGTTATGTTCATTAACATGTCTAATGGAAAATAAAAACGTCTAATGCCGTAATGTTCATTAACATGTCTCATGGAAAATAAAAACGTCTAATGCCGTAATGTTCATTAACATGTCTCATGGAAAATAAAAACGTCTAATGCCGTAATGTTCATTAACATGTCTAATGAAAATAAAAACGTGTAATGCCGTAATGTTCATTAACATGTCTAATGAATAGGAAATAAAAACGTCTAATGACCAAAATGCTCATTAACATGTCTACTGACAAATAAATAATACATGTTATATTCATTAACATGTCTAATGGAAAATAAAAACGTCTAATGCCGTAATGTTCATTAACATGTCTAATGGAAAATAAAAACGTCTAATGCCGTAATGTTCATTAACATGTCTAATGAACGGGAAATAAAAACGTCTAATGACCAAAATGTTCATTAACATGTCTAATGACAAATAAATAATACATGATATATTCATTAACATGTCTAATGGAAAATAAGAACGTCTAATGCCGTAATGTTCATTAACATGTCTCGTGGAAAATAAAAACGTCTAAAGCCGTAATGTTTACTAACATGTCTAATGGAAAATAAAAACGTCTAATGCCGTAATGTTCATTAACATGTCTCATGGAAAATAAAAACGTCTAATGCCGTAATGTTTATTAACATGTCTAATGACAAATAAATAATACATGTTATGTTCATTAACATGTCTAAACTTGAACGTGGCAAGCTCATAAGACAAACAAAATCTATTGACATAACCAACCTTAAAAAACACCATAATACCTTCAAGTTGGAACTGAAGAACAGATTCTCTGCTTTAGAAGGTATAACGAAGAAATTTTCTCCGTCGTTTTTATCCGCGCCAGGCTTCGAACCCGGGTCCCCTCATTCCGGAATAAGTTGCTCTACCAATTAAGCTACGCGGACGTTTTATTCTGATTCCTATCTGCCTTTGTGTCGTGTGCGTCCTTCGGGCAGGTACGTTACAAAGGCCTAACATCGGAAGAAGTGGATAATTCTGAAGTTAACAGAAAAGTAACCAAAGCTCTTATGGAAACAGCAACAAAATTAGCTGGGTCTAAGAACAAGTTGCATGTGAACAAATTATCAGGAAAAACCGAAATGTTTATGCAAAAAAGAAGAGAGATGAGGACAACTAAAGAAGATGTGACTTCCAAAGTGGAATATATAGAGCTATGCAAAACAGTAAGAAAAAGTATCACTGAAGACGTAAGAAAATTCAACTGTGAACTAGCGAGGAAAGCAATTGAAATCAACCAAAGCCTAAAGATAGCAAAGGGACATCTCAGTAAGGGAAGAAAACAGATTATGGCACTGAGAAAAGAAGATGGTTCTGTAACAAGAAATAGAGGCGAAATTTTGACAAGAGTGAAAGATTTCTACTCCAAATTATATAAAAGGGATGATACATGTACTCCTGACATCATGAAAGGTACCAGAGTTCTTCCAGTCCTCGCAGCAGAAGTTGCACATGCAATCAAGAACATGAAGCGGGAAAAAGCTCCAGGAGAAGATGGAATTACTGTAGACATCATACAAGAAGCAAATGGAGAAATCGAAACAGTACTCGCCCAAATTTTCACTCGATGACTTGATGAAGGGAAGATTCCTGAGGATTAGAACACCGCTACAATGATCCTGCTACATAAAAAAGGTGACATTGAGGATCTCGGGAACTACAGACCTATCAGCCTCCTATCAGTGGTTTATAAAATATTAACTAACGTTCTTTCACACCGCTTGAAGGTAACACTGGACATGCCTCAACCGAGAGAATAAGCTGGATTCAGGAGTGGCTACAGCACAATAGATCATATCCACGTACTGAGAGAACTACGTAATTGAAAGAGCGAGGGAATATGAACTTCCATTGTGCATGGCTTTTATCGATTATGAAAAATCCTTTGATTCGGTGAAAACATCAACAGTTACAATGGCCCTGAAATCCTGTGGTATTGAAGATGCATACATTAATATTATTAATAACATCTATGAAAATGCAAGTGCAAAGATTCGGCTGTTTGAAAATACAGCACACATAAAAATTGGAAAGGGAGTGAGACAAGGTGACACCATATTTCCAAAACTCTTTAATGCCGCATTGGAGGGTGTCTTTTAGTCGCTGAGCTGGGAAAACAAAGGGATAAAAATTAATGGAAATTATCTAACCCACCTTCGTTTTGCTGATGACGTAGTAATTTTGGCAACTACTCCATTAGAACTGCAGAGTATGATTCAGGAACTTGCTGACAAGAGTAAAGAAGTGGGATTAAAAATGAACTTTCAGAAGACAAAAGTGATGTTCAATGCTTTTACAAGAATATCTTGGGCAGCAGATATCAAGTGAGGGTCACATTGATGAAGAAACTAATCGGCACACAAAACTTGCGTGGAGAGCTTTTGGAAGAAACAGCATAATTTTCAAGAGCAATATGCCATTATGTCTTAAAAGAAAAGTGTTTGATGAATGCATCCTTCCAGTGTTTACATATGGTGCAGAGACGTGGACCTTAACTAAAAGAGACGTACAAAGGCTGCAGACAACTCAAAGCAGCATGGAGAGGTGCATGCTTGGTGTAACCAGGAGAGATAAGAAAAGGAACTCGTGGATCCGAAAAATGACAAGAGTGGAAGACATCATGATCAGAGTTAAATCCCTGAAATTGGTAATGGGCTGGACATACTGCCAGAAGGAGAGATCATCGATGGACAACCGAAATTTTAGATTGAATTCTAAGGGACAGGAAAAGACCCAGAAGAAGACCACGTGGGAGATGGGTGGATGAAATTCGAAAGTATTCAGGAGTGACATGGAGGAGACTGGCACAAGACAGACCGTTGTGAAGGAAACTTGGGGAGACCTTCGTCCAGCAGTGGATTGTAATGGTTGACAATGATGATGATGATAATGTTCATTAACATGTCTAATGGAAAATAAAAACGTCTAATGCTGTAATGTTCATTAACATGCCTAATGAACGGGGAAATAAAAACGTCTAATGACCATAATGTTCCTTAACATGTCTAATGAACGGGAAATAAAAACGTCTAATGGCCATAATGTTCCTTAACATGTCTAATGAACGGGAAATAAAAACGTCTAATGATCATAATGTTCCTTAACATGTCTAATGAACGGGATATAAAACGTCTAATGACAAATAAAAACGTTTAACAACCACGCAAGCATTTTTTTCTAAATGCTTGCGTAGTTGTTGAAATTCTCAATATATCAACAGGGTTTTTTCAACTTTAGAAACTAACAGCTATTTTATTGAGACTTTTTTTCATTTCAACCAACGTTTCTTAACGACTTGATATTGCAAGTTGTAGTAAAACTTGAGATTTTGATTTTTCCCACTTAAACTAATTTTTTCTTACTTGCTTTTAATTTATGGTTTAACCTATTTTTTCTATATCGCTTTTCCATCACTTGTTATAAATATACTTGCTATATCACTTGCTATAACGTGATCATCTCACTTGCTATAAATTGAGTTTCAATTTTATTGTTCAAATCTGATTTGCCCGGGTCAGTTACGTGTCCAGATCGGGTCGGGTCCAGTTATGGGACGAGCGAGTACGGGTCGGGTCCTGTTCCGAAATTTTTGACCCGTTTCCAACTCTAGTGCAGGAACTTGCTACGTTTTCTGTAAGGCTCCCAAATGGAACATGCGTTGATTTTTGAAGTAAAATATACTCGGAGCAAACAGCTAACCAGACTACACTGCTAATGCAGTGAAACCGATTTACCGGCAATATATCTCTTACGTTTCAGTATTTTCCCCCACATTAATGGGGTAGCATGTGTCTTGGACCTTTTCCCCTAACGGTGAGTTATGGCAAGACAAAAGAAAACTTCCTGTGTTCCATCACGATGTACCCCTTCAAACCCCACAATTTCACAGCATTGCAATCCACCTGACAAACGATTTCTGAATGAGTATTTTAAAACAGTAACCACGAAGAAAGGAGAAAGCTTAGTGACCGCTAAGCCATTATATATCTCCTTAAGGAGCAAGCTTAATGACCGCTAAGCTCTCTACTTAAGGACCATCTCTCTACTTAAGGAGCAAGCTTAGTGACCGCTAAGCCATTATCTCTCTCCTTAAGAAGCAAGCTTAGTGGCCGCTAAGCCATTATCTCTCTCCTTAAAGAAGCAAGCTTAGTGACCGCTAAGCCATTATCTCTCTCTCCTTAAGAAGCAAGCTTAGTGAGCGCTTAGCCATTAGAAACGAATTTTTTTTTTAATAGAAACGGAAATTTTGTTAATAGAAACGAAAATTTTGTTAATAGGAACGCAAATTTTGTTAATAGGAACAAAAATTTGGTTAATAGAAACGAAAATTTCAATATTGGAAACAGAAATTTCACTTCTGCAAAAATTGTATTAATAGAAACGAAAATTTCAATATTAGAAACAGAAATGTCACTTTTGCAAACAGTTTGTTAATAGAAACGAATATTTCTATATTAGAAACAGAAATTTCACTTCTACAAAAATGGGGAATTAGAAACAAAGGAAAATCTATTAAAATACAGCATGTTTCGATTATTAGGAACGGAATTTTCCTTAAAAAGCAGACCTAATAGCAACTTTCCTACACGTCATTTCCAGGAAATTTCCGAGACTACTCATTCCCTTTTTATTACAGTGGGATAAAAATTTGCGTTTTGCTTTCTCCGAAACTTTTCAGTATCCCCCCTTCCCCCGGAGAAAATGTTTTTAACCCAACCACGTCTCAGTGCAATGGCGAACACTGTAAAAGTTAAATTGATTGATTCGACATTACAGCTTCGGCATCAATTTTGCCACAAGCTTTACACTACAACACAGAGTTATGTTTTCAAGCAAATAGTCAAACTATTTGCCAAAGAAGTAAAAATTACATTTTAAGCAAAGCAAATTGTCAGTTATCAAAAATAAGTTTCTATTTGTTTTCCGATATCCGTCGTTCCCACGTCTTGTGAGCGCATTTTGTTTTGTCCATGAATAAATTCTGAAAAATATACACTGCTGGCCACCCAAAATGCAACACCAAGAAGGACACGAGATAGCAAAGCCAGATTTACTGGACACATAACAACAGATACAAAGATTAAGCTTACAGGCCCGTGCGACTTGCGGAACACGCGGACATCAATAGTTCGTGTGGCCCCCATGGCTGGCAATAACGGCCGCTACACGCCGCGGCATCGAACGAAAGAAGCTTTGGATGTGGGTGTCGGGTATGTCGGTCAAGGCTACTTCCACAAGTTGCCACAGTACATCAGGCGTAGCCGCGGGTGTTGCTTGCCAGGCCACTCGGTTGCCGATCAGCGACCAGATGTGTTCGATGGGCGACATATATCGGGGGAACAGGCGGGTTACGGCAGCAGTGACACCTGGTGGGCCGTGAAGAATTGTTGCACGATGCGTGCCACGTGCAGACGCTCAATGTCCTGTTGAAAAGGCCTATGGCAGGTCCTGCTTGTAAGGGAGAACTATAGGCTCCAAAACGTCGGAGATGGTGCGGTGGCTGTTGAGTGTACCGGCGATGCGTACTAGAGGGTTGCGGGTGTCATATGCAATTACGCCCCAAACCATAACGCCAGGCGACGGAACGGTATGGCGATGCATAATGCAAGCGTCATACAGTCTCTCACTGCGGTGCCGCCATACGCATATCCGACCATCGTGATGTTTCAGGCAGAAGCGGGATTCGTCGAAGAAGACAATGTCGTGCAATTCCGTAGTCCAGGTGCGGCGTTCAACGGCCCACTGCCGCCGCATACGCCGGTGGTGTAACGTCAATGGTAATCGGGGCAATGGGCGCCGTGCAACAAGTCCCCGCTCCTGCAGACGACGTCGAACGGTACGTGTTGACACACGTTGTTGCGCAACACACCCTAATTCCTGCGCTAACGTTCGTGATGTGGCGGTGCGAGCCGTCAATGCCCACCGCACAACATGCCGGTCCTCTCGTTCGGTGGGGTGCCGCGGCTGCGGCAATCACTCACGTCGGTCCATCAGTCCCTCCTGCACCCATCGAATCCATATTCGCCTAACTGTGGCTGGATGTCGTCGCACACGGGCGCCAACGTCTCGGTACGATAAAGCGCTGTCGCGATAAGCCACTATTCGTCCTCTGTCGAAATCCGAAACGTGCTGGAATGACTGGCGTATTCTGCGACGAGGCATCAGGAGGCTTCCCACGCACAGGTCCGGCAGCACAACACACTTCCACTACTTACACCCCGCCTTCTGTGCACCGTTCTTATAGTGTTTCTCGTAGGCGTTCCGGGCGCACATGATTTGCATATGCCCTGCAATGCTAATCGTTTGCATGTCCTCTCGCGGGCGACACATGCGGCGAATTTCAGGCCAATCGGATGCTTCCTTCTTGGTGTTGCATTTTGGGTGACCAGCAGTGTAAGTACTGGAAAACAAATGAGATTTCTAATAATTATAAAATATCAAGTCCAGGATTCTAAGAAATGCCACAGATAAAATGTAATACAATTTTATACAATATAGACAAACATTTTGGACACTTGAATGATATTTCACACAACTTATGAACGCTTCTAACACGATATATTAGCAAAAGTCATTTTTCATTTCTTACAACAATGGAAACAGGAATACATTAGAAAATTCCATGTGATATTTGTCGCTTTCCAAATAATGCGACTAAATATTTTACTCACCGTCTTGTAAGAATCATAAGCGTCAACATGCACGTTCTTCAAATTTCTTATGACACAGGCACATAACTTCTATCGCATCCAGTGTCTAAAAATATGATAACCACGATACTATTTTTATTTCGTAAATGTTTCTGTGCGTCATGATAAGAATAAGTCCAGAATTTCTTTCGCTACAGAAAGTTCTTCGGGTTGTGTCTCCGAAGAGATCTCCGTCGACGACACCTACCTATGGTCAGTCGCACAAAAGCTTTCCTGAAATCAAGGCTATTGAAAGCATAAATGAAAGGATTGATTCCAGAATTGACCCACCCGAGCCACACGAGAGAGGACTGCAGCGTGGGATGAAAATAACAGCTCGTACAGAATGGTTCCAGGAGATACGTGATGAAAAAAGGCAGCCAGCAAACAAAGAATCCTCCGACGACTACGGAGAGTGATTTTGCCAGTCGTCTCTCTCTTTGGAAAGCTGCTCTTTCATAGTTTCTTTTTTGGGTTGTCGACGCTGCGCGTTTAATTTCGCCAGTAGGAGCCGCTAGATATTTTCGTCGATTGTAAACGGAACCTTCTCTCCAAGTGCTTGTTCTCCAACCGCCTCTGACCTGCCCCTTCTTTTGTTTGTCGGCATCCTCATTTATTTGTGTGTCGCAGGAACATTGAGGGTCAGAGTTTGTGTGTTTTAAAGGGATTTTGACGTGGAGATTTTTCGGTGAATACCTGCATACAAGTTCGTGGTGATTGGGTGACGAAATGTCATTCAATGGAGTTGCAACCATGCTCTTGTTCCTTTCCGTTTGTTCGGAAGTGAGTAACACCCTGTTCTGTCCCGAGCAAGTTCCTCCGGTGACGGCAGGCACTGAATTCTTACAAGACTCATCTGTCTGGGTATCCTTTGCGTCTCCTTCGCACAATACTTCTTGTCTCCTCCTTGCAGCCGCAAATATCCGGCAATAAACGTAAACGATGACAATAGCCGGTATGTAAAATGATCCCAGTGCAGAATACACAACATAACCTTGGTTGGTGTTATAGCCACAATCGGTGGTGTTGTCCCTGTTGCCCTCGTGCCAACCAAACATTGGGGGACACGTAATCAACGCCGAAGCTACCCATACAGCAGCAATCATCACTAAAGCAAGTCGTCGACTGCGTTTCACCACATAAGCCATAGGTGACGTTATGGCAAAGTAACGATCAACACTTATGCAACAAAGGTTAAGTATAGACGCTGTACACAACATAACATCCATTGAGATCCAAAGCTCACAGGCAATTTTCCCCAGCAGCCACGCTTGGGAAATTTCGTGAACAACAGCTAGTGGCATTACGAGAAATCCAACAAGAAGATCGGATACTGCAAGAGACATTACAAAAAAGTTTGTTACCGTTCGGAGCCTTCGTGTAGTCGCTATGGCTGCTATCACCAGCATATTTCCGATTATAGTCACAAGAATTATGCTTCCTAAGAGTACACAAAGTCCAATCGTTGACACATCCGTATACGCGGTGTGGATCTTATTCACGTCGTCGTTAGTATTCAGTGTAGTAACCGTTTGGACAAGGGAAACGTATGTATCAGTTTCAGAAATCACAGAACCGTTCTTGTCTGTAAAATCCATGTGACTATCGTAAAAATAATCCAACAAGAAGATAGTGTTTTTCACGACTCTGGCGTCTGCAATATTGGAAGAGTTCAGCCGAGAGCTCAAAACGTCGACCAGACGAAATTCCTGGGAAGCATTAAGTGCATCTACGTCATTCGCACGCTCAGTTGTTCCTGTACCTTCTTTTTCCATGTCTGAAGTCAGGGATTATTATTGTTTTTTATTTCTGCACCAATTCAGACTCAGCTTTTTCTGCATTCTTTAACAAATAGTATTAATTTCTTTTAGTTGCGCCTTGCTGATGTATACAGTTTAACAATTTTTTCCTGCAACATTTCGTGGTAGGTTAACTGCAATCACCAAGCGTTTTCTAAAGGATGTGATAAACAGAATGTTTTACAATTATACTATACTTTAAATTGTAACACAGAAATTTTGAGGAGCTGAGTCGATGTATTACGTTTTTCGTTGTAAGTAATCCACATATCTTATATATGCTGCAAAATCTCCATCTCGTTTGATAAATATCAAAATGTTAAACCAATCTGCATTTTACGGCTCAAAACGTAATTTATTCCTATTGATAATCTTGAATTTTTATTACGTATATGTTCTTTTATCGGAATTATTATTATTCTGATCGGTATTCAGTCTAGAAAATAATATGATTTTTGCCTTATATCTTCGTCATTAATAATTAAAAACGATAACATGTTTCGCAAAAGTTATTTGAAAATCATTTTATTTTTCATGCGATTAAAGATATAGTATATATCAGGCATTTGAATATCACCCTGTTGTCCAATATAAGGCTTAGTGATTGTTATTCATGGTAACGCTGCATCTTTTGTTTAATGACTTTTTTATATTTCCTCTAAAACTTCCATATTGGCTTTCAAACATTTGCATCCATTGCGTAAGCGAGTTAGAAAAAGTTTCGATCTTTACAAACGTTCTAAAATTTAATAAGACGGACTGGTGTCTTCAAGTTTAACCTCACCATTTCAGCTTTCTATATTTATACAAGCCATAGCGTATTTCGTACGAGTATTATGCTTGAAAGTTCAATATTATCAGATGCCTTCTAGTGTTTATTGGAAATGTTTTGTGGTTTACTCGTCTTTAAAACAATTCAGGTATTCCTGTCTTGAGCTTTTCTCTGCTGCTTAGTTTCGTTCATTTAAATATTCATACATCCGTTTGAAAAAATTAACACTGTTGCCCCGATGTGTTTGTTGTTGCAAAGTAAATAGACATAAATACTCAATTTTTAGTTAGCTAGGCAGATATCGTTCGAAAATAGGATACTGAAGGCATGAAGATTGTTCGCAAAATCTCTTATTCAGTGGTGAAAAGGTACTCCTGGGACATTTTTCTATATTATCTTTTGTACCATATTCTTACAAGTATTCTCTTGAATTTTATATTCATCATTCTTGTGAGCTGGGAAGTCCTGCAAAGATGTTTACGTAAGTGATGTGTATTTTTGTTATTTCCACTCTATTTATTCTCGATGATGATGATATTGCGTTAAAAGTTATTAGAAAATGCACAGTCGTCTGATGGTGATTTCTAAATTTCTTGTAAAAACTTTTGTTTAACCATAAAAAGCTTGTGGGGCTTCAGTGGTTGCATACAAAGACACTAAAATGTAAAAACGAAAATAAATTTTAGGAAATACTCTTTCTCTTCTCTTATTCAAATACGATCGAAGAATTTCACAAGTCTTTCTTCAACGAGGTTATAAAGTTCAAGAAGGATTATGGGATTATCAATTTATCCGCACCAAGACGAAATTATGACCCTGTAAGTAAAACAAACAAACAAAAGTTAAAGAACGTATCAAATTTTAATCTTAAATACATAATTATGCTTAACGAATTCAACACAACTTATTAATATGTATTTATAAACTTAGTAAGTTTTAAGAATTCCTGCTTACATAATAAGACACTCTTCGACAAAAAAGTAAACAAAAAAAAAACAATGTTGCAACCCTTTTTTGCCCATTGAACTTTCTCGTTAGGGAATTTCTAATTTCTTATGAATAAAATATCCCGTGAGCGACTTAAATAACCCGGAAGCGATCTAAACGAGCAAAAAAAAATAATAGCCAATCTTAATAAGGGCAATTATTCTTAACGAAAGAAAAAGATGGAAAGCGTAAAATGAAAGCATGCTAATTAACCTCGTTGATGAGGGTTTAAAATCCTTCAGGAACTGGGGATTAAAGCAAACACTTTCAAATTCACTAATATTAATACTATACATAGACCATAGTTTATTCTTGAATGAATTCAGATTCATCGGCTTCACACAGCGCAAAAGGAAAACAGAAAGGGAAAGAAGCACAAACTGGCAAATTTCGTAGAATGAAATAATAGATACAGGATCCGTGCGAAAATAATGTCTCTTGCACAGAGCTGGAATTCTTTCCATGTCCTGTATCGGGAGTTCTTCAGACCTTCTCTTGTAAGGAAATTTGGCAGTTCAAGGATTTTACAAAAGCCGTTCTATAAAAACTGAGAGTAATTTTTTTGAGTTGGCAACATTACGAAGGGGGAAAATGGCCACGGACACGACTAACTGAATTAAGGAAGTATCTATGGTAACAGTTATTAACCGTGGACGACGATTCTGGTTTTGTTATTATGCAGTTGTTTAAGCTACGTCTGCATTTCGCCATTCAGCTATGGAGGTAAGTGATTCAGAGTTAAGAAGTGAAATGCGTTGTGCGATAATATTTTGCTATCATTTGGGTAAAACGAATCCAGAAACGTTGATTTAATGAAAAACGCTTACAAAGATAAATGTTTAGGTTAGTCAACAATTATTAGATGGCACACTGTTAAAAATTGGTACTTAGAAATAAGCAAAATGTGCTCGTTCTTGAGTACATTTTGGGCTTATAATAGCTCCGAGTACTTGTGTCTCACTTTCGGAAAAAACACGTTCTCATTTTTGAGTACGTACAGGGAACAATTGTGAGTATATCTGGTATCTATAACTTGAAATATATGTACACAAAGAAATCCATATATTTCAAGTATATGTGCTTTAACTTCAATCAGTTTCTGTACTCTTTCAGGCAAGGCACAGAAACTGAAGGAAGTTAGAGCGAATGTAGCGATTCTGACATGATAGTTTCTAAGAGAGAGTGCACACTAGAAGGCGCCACATTACGATTTTACGCATAGAAGACAGGGAGAAATTAAGAGGGGGGGGGGTTAGGAACTTTAACCAGGGAATTCCTACCCGGGGGCCCCGATGCACGGCGGATATTCAGCGATTGTTAGAAATTTGTACCATCACGGAGAGCCCCCAGGTTCAAGCCCAACAGCCTAGGTTTGAACCTGGGGTCCCTCCATCAGTAGTCTGAATCTCTAACCACTAAGCCACCAGCGGCTCGATTTCAAATTGGGAAAACGTGTACTCCATACATAGTCATTTATTTATACAATCAACTGGAAGTATATTATTCGATGTCACATCTGGGATTATAGATATACTCGTTGTCACATGCTGGTCAAATGGACCGCACAATTCTACGACAAATATAGTGATGAAGCGACAATATATTATTTATGAGATTGACACAAATACACTATCTACCAACAAGTAATTGGACACCTGTGATAGCAAAGGAAAACGAAGTTTATTCACCTTCACTAGTTG
Source organism: Macrothele yani (assembly GCA_039090855.1). Lineage (NCBI taxonomy): Eukaryota > Metazoa > Arthropoda > Arachnida > Araneae > Macrothelidae > Macrothele > Macrothele yani. The sequence continues at coordinate 122,964,637 of CM076989.1, forward strand.
GTGGAGCCTCCACGAGCGGCGATTACAGCTGCGACCCTCCGGGGCATACACTCAACCAGGCGTTGTACGAGGGCTAGCGGTATTTTCTTCCACTCGGCTTGGAGAAGACAGGTCAGTTCCTTCACCGATTTCGGACGGTGGAGGCACCCCTTAAGTCGACGCTCCAACTCGTCCCAGAGGTGCTCGATAGGGTTAGGGTTTGGGCTCTGCGCAGGCCAGTCCGTTCGATTAACCCCATTGTCACCATACCAAGCCATGGTGGACCTCCCAACATGACAGATGGCATTGTCATCCTGAAAGTACCATGGGTCCACCCCGTAAAACTGCCACAACGTAGAAAGCGCATGGTCATCCAAAATGGTGCAGTAGGTCTTGGCCTTGAGTCTACCAGGAATTGCGACCAAGAGTCCCGTGCCATACCAGGAGAAACACCCCCATAGCATAATTCCACCACCGCTGAACTTCACAGTTGGCACAATACATTCCGGCAGGAGGTGTTCTCCAGGCAGACACCTAACCCAGGCCCTGCCATCCGAACGGTAGGGGCGAACCTTGATTCGTCGCTCCAGAGAACCTGTTTCTACTGTTCAAGGGTCCACTGTCGATGTTCTTTGCACCACTTTAGCCAAGCAGCGCTATTGTACTTGGTGATCAAAGACTTTTGGGCGGCAGCACATCCATGATAACCGAGCAGATGGGCTTCCTTACGGATGGTACTCATCAAAAGAACACTCCCGGATGCTTGTTGAAACTCCTCGCGGATGTGGCCCATCGATTTGATGAGGTTCTTCCGAATTTCTCTGGCCAGCACCCGTCGGTCTCTAACTCTCAGTTTTGTGGGTCTGCCGGGTTGGGGCACATTCCGACAGTCACTTCTCATCTTCCACTTGCCAATCACGTAGGCCACGGTCGATTTTGGGTACTTCAACTCGCTGGATATGTCACGTATGGATCGGCCATTTCTGTGATACCCGACGATTACACCTTTCTCGAAATCAGAGAACTCCGAACTGCGTGGCATCTTGCATGCGACTGGTTGCGTTGTTTTTCCCCACACGATATTTAACGGCGGCGGTGGCTGTGACGTGTGTCAGGACCGCAGATATCGTCGATTGCATGGGTGTCCAATTACTTGTTGGTAGATAGTGTATAATTAATGTTAAAACGTACACAAAGATATTGTATGCATAATTAAGTTACTTGTGATCAGTGACTTAGTTGTACTAATTATTTATGTGTGCCACTTTACATATTTATTAAACAATTTCTCTTGAAATCTATAATATCTAAAATGAAGTAATACACTGGTGTACAAAAATTAAGGACGAAGAGGAGAAATTAGCATAACAGCGGAGCGAGCAGGCAGAACTGACCGAAAGACCACTCAGGAGATAGACTAGGCTCCGGTACGGTAGGGCATGCTTATATATGCAGCATGACGTAGGGAGGAGGGTGTCGGAAGGGTATAAAGCACACGGGCGGTGTACGCTCAGCAATTCGGTGAAAGCTATTGCACGATGTACATCGGTTTGAACGACGTCGAGTTGCTGCCACCGTGTGATATGGCCAGCAGGCAATCCAGTAGACGACATCTGGAGGACTTTACCCGAGGTTGCGTCATAGGGAAATTGGAAGAAGGTCGAAGTGTGATTGGTGTGGCCGAGGAGTTCGGGACCGCTCACAGCATCGTTTCACGAGCTTGGAGAGCATTTCAAACGACAGGAACAGCTGTCCGAGAGTTTAGCAGTGGTCGTCTACGAGCAACCACGGCGGCGGACGACCGGTATATTGTCTTACAGGCGAGAAGAGACAGACGACAGACAGCGGGAGAAATCGCAAGGCACATGCAACAGACAACTGGACGTCCGTTATCGCGTTTTACCATGGCCAGGAGGCTATTTGCACGACGACCAGAACGGTGTGTGCCATTAACGCCTGCTCATCGGAGACAGCGGTTTCTGTGGTGCCAGGAACACAAGAACTGGACACATCAGCAATGGGGCAGAGTTCTCTTTACGGATGAGAGCCGATTTAGTGTGACGAGCTATTATGGACGTATACACATCTGGAGAGAGCAGGGAACACGCAATCACATCTCCAACATCAACGAAAGGGACCGGTTTGGAGGTGGCGGAGTTCTCGTTTGGGGCGGTATCATGCTTGGTAGCCGCACTGACCTCCACATCTTCCAAGGAGGTTCAGTCACTGGTGTCCGCTACTGTACCGAGGTTCTCCTGCCACCCGTGCGTCTGTTTAGAGGTGATGTGGGTCCTGAGTACCACTTCATGGACGACAACGCTACACCTCATCGTACAGTGGCTGTCGCAGAGCTGTTGGAGAAATACGTCATGTACGAGAGTATATTTGTACAGTATTTATTGACGCAGGTATTTGTACGTAAGTATGGTTACTTATATTTGAGCATGCCATGTACTCGTTTACGATACGGTTGAACCGGGTGTTCCAAAAGTCTTGAACATTTTGAGAACGTAATAACTTGCGGAGTTTTGAGAGTAGGGCAACGCGGTTTGCGTAGAAATGATCAGAATGACATCGAGTTTTTTATAAAATCACATAAATGTTTACTCATTTTACTTACATTTTTCATCGCCAGATGGCCCAGCAACCACAGGTTCGAAGTGTCGAGAAAAATAGACACCTGATTGTACCAGGTTAGACACCTTATTGTACCAGGTGTTCAATGTGATGGCTGTCCTGTTCCACCACTGCCTGAAGACGAGAGAAAACACCATGGACGGCATTGAAGAGCATATCCGGTGGTATAGCTGCCACATGGCGCCGAATGGAATCTTTCAGCATGGCCAATGAAGTGGTACGTAATATGTATACTTGTGATTTTAGGTAACCCCCAGAGCCAGAAATCACAGGGTGTCAGGTCTGGTGACCGAGGAGGCCAGGCCTTTCGAAAGTGTCGGCTCAGCACACCATTTGCGCCAAACGTCTCTTGCAGCAGTTGCTTAACGGAACGTGCGATGTGGGGTGGTGCTCCATCCTGCATAAGTGTGCACATATTCCCTGCATCTCGCTCTTGCAAGCTAGGGATAAGGTACGTTCGTAACATGTTTGCATAACGTGAACATGTCACTGAAACGGTTTCGAAGGAGGTGTCGTGGACCTCCTCAAAAAAAAAAGGACCGATAATGAATGAAGCCGTGAATCCACACCACACTGTCACTTTCGGCTGATGAAGTGGCGCTTCAACAACTGCTCCGGGATGTTTAGTGGCCTCCATGCGGTATAGTTGTGCGTGTTTACCACTCCGTTTAGGGAAACGTATGATACATCAGTCCATAAAACGTTCATCAACGATTTCTCGTCGATATCCATTTGTCGAAAAAACTGTGCTGCGAACCCTTGACGCTGCACGTAATCGCCAGTTTGCAGTTCGTGATGCCGTTGCAGTTTGTACGGGCATCTGTGCAGAATCAGTCGTAGTGTTCACCATACAGTTCCGTAATGAATGTCTGTTTGCCGAGAAACATGGCGAGCACTGGAGTCGCCATGTGCGGATGACATTGCAATCACATCCATTTCCTGCGTAATCGTCTCTGCTGCAGAAGCACGTGTGAGTGGTCTACCGCTTCGTGGGCATGCTGCCAAAGATCCCGTTTCCACGAAATTGTTTCACCATTCGCCGCAGCGCAGCATTTTCAATCGGTCCTTACCCATTGCCATCACTTTTCAGTGACCGGTAGGCTCTCAACGTTGCACTCACACATTCAGCGTTGCAATAGAACAATTTCACCAAGAGCGCTTTGTTCGGTAATGACAGCGTACTGACACGGACCGCTGTGACTTGTGGTTGCTTCCCAGCTGCTGCTTTTATACCCAGTATCCCAGACATGTTCGTCAATGGCGCCATCTGGCGATGAAATATTTAAGTAAAATGAGTGAAAATTAATGTCATTTCATAAAAAACCCGATGTCATTCTGATCATTTCTACGCAAGCCGCGTTGACTTACTCTCAAAACTCCGTCAGTTATTACGTTTTCAAAATGTGCAAGACTTTTGGATCTCCCGGTACTTAAAAAAAACGAGTAGGTTCAGGTTCACATTTTTATATATTTTTTTTAACAGTGCACCATGATTTCAAAAAAAGGTGTTTGTCGGCAGAACCCGCTCCTAGGCCTGGTCGACCTGTAAGTGATTACGGAGCGTATTGTTGACACTGTTTGGGCAATCCTGCAAGAAAATCGACAAATTTCCAAATTACCATGTGAATACATAGCGGCGTTAACTAATATTTCAAAAACTTCGGCATTCCGCATTCTACACGACAAATTACTGCCGCATCGTGTGTGTTCCGCATGGGAACCTCATTACCTGACGAAAGAACAACTGTTTGCCAGAGTTCAGGTGTTTCATGAGTGGAAGCAAATGATTTCAAAGTATCCGAACTTTTTTCATCACAGTATAACTCTCCATGAAACATGGGTTCACTATTTCGATCCCCTCATGAAGCGCGCAACGAGTGTTTGGAAACACACACAGGCTCGACTCCTCCGAAAAAATGTCCGCCAAACCAAATTAGCTGGGAAGGTGATGATAATAATTTTTTTTTATCATAAAGGTGTAGTCTACCACCATGCCGTTCTTCCACAAATTACTGTCAATACTGAGTATTACATTTCAGTCTTGAAGCGTCTGCGGCGACACATATCGATTAAGCGACCGGAACTGGTGGACAAGGGGACCCTACACCATGATAATGTCCGCCCACATCTGACTGCTTCTGTTCAACAGTTTCTTACGAAATGCAGAATTGAAATCATGCCACAGCCTGCCTACAGTCCTGATCTCGCCCCTTGCTATTTATGGTTGTTTCCAACAATGAAGGAGAAGTTCCGTGACTCAACAATCAACATATTAGGTTGTCGGAAAAGTCATGACGTATTTTAGCCAAGTTTTGCAAATATCACTTATTTATAGAAAGAACGAAGATCAATCAATGATATAATGCCCGTTTTGTTCGATAACCTTTTGCCATGTTTCAGTGACCTGCAGAATGCCTCGTTCATAGTAAGACCTGTCTTTCGTGGCGAAAACCTGTACAAGGTGCTGATTTACAGCCTCATCTGAATTGAACGTTATACCACGCAAGGACTGTTGAAGAGAGCGAACCAAGTGGAAGTCTGACGGCGCAAGGTCAGGCGAGAATGCTGGGTGTGGCAACACATCCCACCCAAGCTCCAATAATTTTTGGCGGGTGATCAAACTTGTGTAGTGGTCTCGCGTTGTCGTGATGGGACACAACACCTTTACGATTAACGAGCTCTGGACGTTCCTGAATAATTGAATCGTTCAAAATGTCAAATTGCCCACAGTACACATTTGAATTGATTGTTTGGTTCCGTGGTAGTAGCTCGAAAAACACGACTCCTTTAAAATCCCACCACACTGAAACCAGAACCTTCCGCTGATTATTGTCTGCTTTGGATGTCGTTTGAGGCGAAGCAGCACGTCGTGACCAAGACCTTTTGCGCAGCACATTGTTGTACACAATCCACTTTTTGTCACCAGTTATCAGTCGCTTCAAAAAGATAATTTTCCTCACGTTTAATGAGCATATCGCAGATGTTTATACGCGCCGTCAATTGAGCTTTTTGAGTTCGCGAGGAACCCACACATCGAGCTTGCTTACGTATCCCAACATCTTCTGGTGGTCGTGAACGCTTGAATGATGGATGTGCAATGTGTCAGCAATCTCTCGTGTCGTGTAACGTGATTTGGACTCGATCAATGCCTTGATTTGGTCGTCATTTGCCTTGATGGGCCTCCCGGACCAAGAAGCATCGTTGAGGTCAAAATCACCAGCACGTAATTTTGCGAACCACCGCTGGCACTGACATTCTTGTAGAGCATTATCACCGTACACTTTACGCAACTTTTCACAAGCTTGACGCGCGTTCTTCCCTTTACGGAGGTGAAAAAGTAAAATATGGCGCAAATGCACAGTTTGGTCTTCCATCTTCAACTTGATGTCAAATCTCCGCAAATCAACTAAATCGTTCACTATTCCTTTTAGACTGTAGCTAGAACTGGCACCTGTCGAAAGCCATAGCGGCATGCCTCTAGTACTTCCAAAACCGCCCAGCAGCCCCGGTGGCGCAGTGGTATAAGGCGCTGGCATCTGATCATTCGTCCGTAAGGGGTCCGGGTTCGAATCCCGGTCAGGCATGGATGTTGTGTTTATCTTACGGCACTGGCTCTCTCCCTTTCCTGGAACCAGTGACCCTAAATTAGGGACGAGCGACTGCTTATAGCCCATTGAGTTGCTCACGGTGGTCGTTAAACCTCCAATCAAAAAAAAAAAAAAATCGCCCAACCGCTATCGGGTGCCAAAATACGTCATGACTTTTTCGACAACCCAAACGATTCTGACGTTATTCAAGCTGAACAGGGGTGGCTAAAGCAGCTTCCACTAAATGCCTTCGTCACATGCTTTGAAAAGTGAACTGGACGATGGTACCGTTGCGTGTTATCCGAGGGAAGATACTTTGAGAAAGAATAACATATATTTTGCGGTACGTATATTTTTTTCATTTTCAGTGACTACTCTCTGTGTTTTTATGGAATTGCCGTTGTACACCAAATTCTATATTTGATTAATTAAGTGTTTGGGTACTTTCAATTGTTTCACTATTTCCACCCTACGCTTTTCAGTTCTCAGTTTTTTGTACTCCTGAAATGAACCTCAGAAAGCGAAAAAGCATCTGGTGATTTTTAACTTTTTTAGAATTGCATCATTTGACGGCGAACGGTCAACAAATGATTTTTCTTACTTTCTTTCCCCCGCTTCCAATTTTTCTTTCAACCTTTAATTCTTCCCAAAGATGTTCAAAATAATCTATTTTAAAAATTTAGGAGCAGAACATCTTGATGTAGATTTTTTTGACTTCCTTCCTCTGTTCAATCTCACTCTTTTCCCTTTATTTTTCAAAATTGTCCTGAATGAATGCTATAGCGCTTCGGAATAAACCAACCATCTTTGCCAGTGTTCTGCGGTTTCTACTGTTGGGCATTGTCAACCACGCTTTATCCGAAGTCTTTACCGATAACATGATTCATTTAGCAGTAATAATCGCTGATGCTAAAACTAACGGAAATAAACCCCATGGGTAAAACGCTGCACAACCACAAGATAATAAATTGCTGGAAACAACTAATTACTGTCCATAAGTTTTTTTATCCTCAAAGTAAATGGAAATTGAAAAGCCGTATCAAATCTTAGAGGAAGTTTAGGCAGCTGCAGCAGAGAGCAGGGGAACCTGCAAAGAAAACATCAAATACATCCTTTGACAAAAAAAGCAAGAAAGATGACACCGAATTTTTTGGTGTAATGAGCACGTCGTTCGAATCCGTTCTGACGCAAATTAAATTTATCAAAGCTATTCAAAGTCAATCGAACCGGTATGGAAAGCAGTAGCATCGTACGAAAGAAAGAAATTTTTCAATCGGGTTTTAATCCCGCAGATATTGCTGTAAACGGAATAGTGATCTTACGCCCTCTGGTTGCAGACCTGTGCGTTAAGAAAAGTTTGAATATATATGAGAAACATTTCGCAACGGAAACGCTCTTCAACAAAGAAAGACTTTTTCAAATCGGACTCTTAGAATCAGAGATATGGACAAATATAAGATATGCATCTTCGCCTCCTTGCGGGAAAATCATGCATTATTTTAGGAAGAAAGTATCATCAAAAGGTTTTTCTATGTGAGCGGCTTCGGTGCAAGAAAAAAAATATTTAGTCGAATTTTTAAGAGCTCAGAATTTGCTCTAAATGCACCAGAAGCAGAAATTAACACATGTCCCCTGGTGGTCAAATCATTCTCCACCAAATATTAGAAATTATATGAAAAAAATTTCCATCAAGAGCTGTATGTGATACAGAAATAATGTTTCAAATCAGAGTTTTAGAAGTAGAAAAAACGCAGAAAATACAATTTACCGTTGCACCCCCTAACGGAAAGTATATGATTTACTTGTTATATGAAAAACATTTTGCATCGAAAACACAATCCGGCAAAGAAGGAATTTTTCAAATCGGACTCTTACAAGCAGATATATTGACAAAAATAAGGTATGCATTTACTCCTCTCCACCCCCCCCCTCCCCACCCCCCACCCCTTTGGCGTAGAAACCATGCAATATTGTAAAAAGAAAATATTCCAAAATGGTTTATCGACGTAATGGCATCGGTCTACAAATGATTTTTTTTCAATCGAGATTTTAGAAGCTCAGATTTTGCTGCAAATACATCTGAAGCGGAAATTAAGACTTACTCTACCTAGTGGCCAAACCATTTCTTAACAAAATTAGAAATTATATGCAAAGGATTTTCCAACGGGATCTGTATCCGGTGCAGAAAGAATTTTTCAAATCGGAATTTTAGAAGCAGAGATATCGGGGGAAACGCAATTTGCCCTTACGCCCCTAGCGGAAAGTCTATGAATTACTGGAAATTTTTGAAATTATTTGGAAAACATGTCACACTGGAAACTCTATCCAATAAAGAAAGAATGTTTCAACTCGTACCATTAGAAGTAGAGATAATGACAAAAATAAGATATACATCTACGCCCTCTGGTGGAGAAACCATGGAATATTTCAAGAAGAAAATATTCCAAAAAAGGTTTATCGACGTGAGTGGCATCGGTCCAGGAAAAAAAATTTCAATCGAGATTTTAGTAGCTCAGAATTTATGGCAAATACATCAGAAACAAAAATTGACGCTTACGCACGCCCCCTGGTGGCCAAAGTACTCTTTACCAAAAATTAGAAATTATAAGCAAAATATTTTCCATCAGAAGCGTTATCCTCTGGTGAAAATATTTTTCAAATCGGAGTTTTAAAAGAAGAGGTATCGGGAAAACGTAATTTATTTTTACGCTCCCTCGCGGAAAATCTATGCGTGAATCGAAAAAGTAATTATACCTAAAATACTCTTCAACATAAATGGTAATCCAGAGGTAAAATAATTTTTTCAATCGGATGTTTAGAAACAAATATATGGAATAAAAATCTATTTTTAATTCGTCGTCATCTGCATTCAGTCCTCTAGCGGCAAAATTGTGCACCGTAAAAAAAAGCGAAATAAGGGGTCATCATTCCCATATTGCAAGCTTCGCAATGCAAAACGAAATTTTGAAATCGGACTAACAGTTGCAGAGATATGGCGTTTAAAGACGGACGGACGGAGGGACAAACCAATAACATAAGCACGATCTTTTTTTTACAAAAGACGTGGTGAAAAAAAGAAAACGACGCACAAAGAAAAAAATATCCATTGGAGAAAAAAGTGGTGCGTTCAATGTACATGTACAGAAAACGAAGTGATTATAATTTCAGAACAATTTGATGATTTATGGAACAGCAGGAGCTACACAAAATTAACAGGTCAATATGGCGTTGGTCCACCTCTGGCCTAGATACAGGCCCAACGTGGTATTGATTCGTACAGTTGGAGGATGGCGTTCTGAGGAATGTCTTGCTTCCAATTGGCGGCCTAATCCGTCGCCATTCTGAGAAGGTCACAGGTGATAACCCATCATATCCCAAATGTGCTCAATAGGAGAGATATCTGGCAATCTGGCAAGCCAAGAAAGTGTCGCAAGCACGAAAACAATCCATGGAGAGGCGTGTCGTGTGTGGCCGGACGTTATCTTTCTGCAAAGTAAGCCCAGGGTGCCGCGAAAAGAACGGAAACACAACGGGACCTATAAATTCGTCAACGTACCGCTGTGCTGTGAGGGTGCCACGGAGGACGACCAAGGGGCTGCGGCTATCAAACGAAACGGCGCCCGATACCATAACTCCCGTGAGGCGTGTGACAGTAAGAGCAGGATCCTGACGATGTCCTGCGTGGTTTAACGATAATTCAGTATCGTGTGCGGACTGGCCAGCCCAGAGCCCTGATCTTAATCCCATAGAGCACATGTGGGATGAATTAGAGCGCCGCATAAGAAGTTTGGAACCAAGACCTACTACTAAGTAACAGTTAGCGACAGCATCATGTACTGAAAGGAAGAGCATACCTATCGCTGCGTTCCAAAACCTTGTCGAAAGCCTGTTTCGAAGGGTCAGTGCATGCATTAAAGACAAAGGTGGCAATGTATGTCAATAAATGCTATGTTGCGTTTCTCTTCTAGGTGTCAGGTAACTCTTGTCAATATAGTATACGTTTCTACGGCAACACGTTTCTACGGCTACACGTTTCTACGGCTACACGTTTGTCGGCTAAATTTTCTGTTTATATGTACTGCATAAGAAAAAATGTATCCTGCTGCAATTAAGTACGTTAATGTACTGTACTTACGTTTACTCGGAGTTTGTATAAAAATTGAAACACTTGATTTTATTAAAATTTTATGAATTAACTATTGTTTAGACTAGGGGATGGAAGCGTTTCAAAGAAGAGCCCGTTTTTCTCAATTTTTCCACATTGTGCACGCAAAGTGCAGGATTTTTTTTATCTTTAAGGGCGCTATACTTTGAAAATTTATTTTCAGCGCGCTTGGTCTCCCCCCCCCTCTCTTTTAAGGCTATATACTTCGATGATTGCTGTATGACAATGTTCAGTTAATATTTTTTTGTCTTACACTGAACTTAATATTTTCAGAAATATTTCAACTCATTATTTAATTTTCTCAGTTTAACAAAATACAATAGAAAGACAAAATAACACAACATTGGCACATAACGGGCCGGGAGTCTAATGTATGAAACGGTCCGGGCCTTAAACGCACGGGCTTGAGCCGGGCCTAACTCCAGTCCCCAACCATGTGGGGAGAAATAGGACAGATTCCCGGGGCCAGGGCATTCCAGGGGGCTCGCGGTTCAGCAAGGCAGGTCAAGTGACAATTTAAATCTTGGACAAAAGATGTGGATAAAACTGAAAAACTTTTAACTAAATTTTCAATTGTACAAATCCATGAAGATTGAAAATTGGAAACAACCAGTAGCCAAGTGCAGTTTTCTTAGGGATTATTACCCCTCCCACCTGTGAGAATGTGCAAACAATGCAGAAATGGCAAAGCCCTGTCGGACATCAGCAGATCACAATTCACGTAGTGCATGGCCGTAGCTAGCAGAGGGCTAGAGGGGCTCACCCCCTGGAAGGTAAGCAAGCCCTCCTGGAAAATGTATGTTGCTAAAAATTCTCTGACTGGTAGTTTATGAAAACCACCTTTGAATTTCATTATGCACTGAGTGGCCACTTTATTATGACCACTACCTCAGTACTTCGTTGGGCCACCTTTTGCCTTTAATACTGCGTCGATTCTTCGTGGCATGGACTCCACGAGATTGTGATAGGTGGTTTGGAATCTGAGACCATGCTTAATGAATAGCATTTTCCAGGAGTGTGAGATTGCAGGGTTGTGAGTCCAGCTGTCTGATGGCTCTTTCAACTTCATCCCACAAATTTTCAATGGGGTTGAGATCTGGAAATTTTGGGGGCCACCTAAGCAAAGTAAACTCCCTGGCATGTTCCTGAAACCAATCCTGTACAATACCAACACTATGGCAGAACGCATTATCTTGTTGAAAGTCGCCATCGTCATTGCGGTAAACCATCCACATGACAGGATGCACTTGCTCCGCAACGATGTTTAGACATAATGTGCCAGTCAGACGTTGATCAACACGAATTAAAGGGCCCAAAGCATGCCAGGAAAACATTTCCCAAACCATAACGTTGCCTCCACCATCTCGAAGGGTTGTAGCAATGCATTTGGGGTCCATGTTTTCGTGCTGTTTCAGCCAAATTCTCACTCGGCCATCGGCATGGTTCAACTGAAAACGTGATTCACCGGACCACATGATTTGTTTCCAATTATCGACTGCCCAATCCTTTTGCTCCTGTGCGAACTGGAGACGTTTTCTCTTGTTAACTGCAGACAGCAAAGGTGTTCGAACAGGCCTTCGGCTGCGATATTCCATCCGATGCAGTGTACGGTGAACAGAGCGTGCAGAGATCATTTGAGGGGATCGTTGATTAAGATGGTCTGTAATTTGCTGCACTGTTGCCCTTCTGTTGTCTGTTACCAGTCTGGAAACTCTCCGTTCCGCCCGAGCAGTCACTAGTCGATGACGACCACACGTTGCACGTAGAGACCCAGTTTTTTGGCTGACAGTTCAGTCTTTAAACACTTTAACAACAGCTGCTTTGGAACATTTCACGAATGCGGCGGTTTTGGTTATACTCGCTCCATGGCTCCGAACTCCTACAATCATCCCACGTTGAAAGACCGGCAAATCGCTTTTTCTTCCCATCTCGTCACACAAAAATCACTTCTACTACTGTCGCAAGCACTAAGCTTTCTCTTTTTATACTATCCTCGCCCTCTGGCGGCAACAGCGTGCATCCAGAGAGCGAGGCTAGCTTAAAACTGTCAGATGGTCATAATAAAGTGGCCACTCAGTGTATAAATACTTTATTCATTCGCGTATTGCACGTTTGTTTTTAAAGAAAGCAAAATTTGAAGGCCACAGGAGGACGAATGGTGGATAACTAAATTTCCTTATGTGAATCAGAAGGAACAGTTTTGCCAATAATTCTCTACCACACGGACACAGGACGTTTTGGTGTCAAGGCCAAAGAAGAGATAATTTTTTTGTTGTTTTGCCAATATTTCTCTACCACACTGACACAGGACTTGTTGTTGTCAAGGCCATAGTGAAGAGAGAAACTTTTTTTTTTTTTATTGGAAGTTTAACGGCCATCGTTTGCAACTCAATGGGCTATAAGCAGTCGCCAGTCGCTAATTTAGGGTCACTGGTTCCAGGGAAGGGAGAGAGCCAGTGCCGTAAGACTTACACAACATCCATGCTTCACCGGGATTCGAACCCGGAACCCTTTCGGATGAATGATGAGAGGCGATTTCTTAGACCACTGCGCCACAGGGGCAGCGAAGAGAGAAATGCATTTAGTTTTTAAGAAAAAACAAAATTTGGAAGGACATTATTAAAAAAAAAGAAGCGAAGGTGGAGTCGTAATTACCCTGAATAAAAAACACTGTTCGTCACTGGGTAAGGGACAGACAGCGATATGCTAAGCAGCTATTAAAATATTTCCTGCTAGTTAATTATTTTCAAAGATGCGTCGTGAGGAAGTTTCTGTTAAATGTATACCCCTTGTCTTTGGAAAATAATACTGGAGGGAAATCTTTGTGCGAGTGTGAGAGCAGTACATGTTTTTCCAGCGAGAGTAGTCCATCATAAGTGCGTCTTTTTTCTTTGCTATATTTTATTAACAAGTGCATTATTCAGAAGGCATGCAAAAGGAATCAATAGAAACTGTACGTGAACTGCAAGTGATTTACATCACCAAAACTGAAGTTACATTGTACCCAGTAAACTAGGACGAGAATCAAAGCTAAGCAGTATGTAGAATTGCCATGGGCATGTTTGCATATTTTCCAGATTTGTGCACTTTTTTCTGAGGTCATTTTTATGTGGATGTTTTTTTTTTGTAGACATTTTTTAATGATCCTTGAAAAGTTTTGCAAGGAGCAGGTAAATAGCTATTTATTTTTAATTTTCATCTATATTCTTTTTAAATTATGTAGCTTGTGAAGTTGTGAGCAACTGAAATTTCTCTTGTGCAAAAATAAAATTAAGTGGAAATTTCTTTGTGCAGGAGAGAAAAAGGAGCAAGCATGGTTAGTGATCATTGCACAACTGATTTCTTTTTCTCTAGAAATATGTGTTTTTATTACTTTTAAACTTTGTCTTTGCTTTTTTTTTTCTACCAAAGGTTTTTCTAAACTCATCTTTTACCGATAAGCATTAATTTTATATTTTTGTTATTTTGTAGCTCCTTCAAACAGTGGGACGATGCTCAGATTTGGAGCTTAAGAGGGAATAGCCAACACCATGCATTCTTATCGATTAAATTTAGCTTATTGCATATTAATCAGGGGCTAAGCCTGTAAAATTATTAAACTTCGTATCTGGCACAGAAATTTTAGGAGAAAAGTATGTGTAAAACTTAATAAAAACATTCGTCATCCAATTGATTTTCTAGAATTTTTGTTGCGTGATTATAATTGTGCATAAAATATATATATCTTAATGCTTTATTTATCTTTCATGCTGTTCATAAACCACAGTAGAGTGAAAACCACCGTTATAAACTTTTTTCATTTGTTTTGATTGCACGAACTAATTTTGTTTTCATAGAACTGGCCTATTGACATTCAAGAGGGAAGGCGGAGGCCCACTCACTTGCTTTTTCCCGGGGGCCCATAAATTGATGGTTGGGCACTGCATGGCTCACCAAATAAGGACCGCGAAGACGTCTACCTTGCCCTGCAGGAGCATGATTACCATGAACGTCTACCTTGCAGGTGGTCTACAAGAATGCACAAGTAGCGTGAACTGTTCACAGATGCATCTAGACCTACCAGAATTCCCAACGTGTGCCAGTTGAACACGCGGCGTCACAAAGTTCATTTGACAAAGTCGACCACGCGGAGATATAGGCTGCCAACCAGGACAGATGAGCCATAAGACGTTACATGAGCACAATGGCCAGAGGTAGCAATTTGACAGACGTTCAAAAAAATTATCACCGGCTACCGTGCCAAAGGCGGAACCACCTCAGAAACAGCAGACTTCGTGGGCAGTTCGCGAAGTGCTGAAGTTAGAGTGCACCAAGGATGGACCGCTGGCACCCCGAGTACCTCCCGACGTCATAATTATGGAGCCCCAAATGGCATCAACCCCAGAGAAAAACGCCACTTCCGTCAACCGCTGGCACCCTGAGTACCTTCCGACGTCATAACTATGGAGCCCCAAATAGCATCAACCCCAAAGGAAAAAATCACTTCCGTCAACTGCTGACACACCGAGTACCTCCCGACGTCATAACTATGGAGCCCCAAATGGCATCAACCCCAGAGGAAAAAATCACTTCCGTCAACTGCTGGCAACCCGAGTACCTCCCGACCTCCTAACTATGGAGCCCCAAATGACACCAACCTCAGAGGAAAACGTCACTTCCGTCAAATGCTGACTCCCCGAGTACCTCCCGACGCTATAACTATGGAGCCCCAAATGGCGTCAACCCCAGAGGAAAACGTCACTTCCGTCAACCGCTGGCACCCAGAGTACCTCCCAGCGTCATAACTATGGAGCCCCAAATGGCATCAACCCCAGAGGAAAAAATCACTTCCGTCAACTGCTGGCAACCCGAGTACCTCCCGACCTCCTAACTATGGAGTCCCAAATGACACCAACCTCAGAGGAAAACGTCACTTCCGTCAAATGCTGACACCCCGAGTACCTCCCGACGCCATAACTATGGAGCCCCAAATGGCGTCAACCCCAGAGGAAAACGTCACTTCCGTCAACCGCTGGCACCCAGAGTACCTCCCAGTGTCATAACTATGGAGCCCCAAATGGCATCAACCCCAGAGGAAAAAATCACTTCCGTCAACTGCTGGCAACCCGAGTACCTCCCGACCTCCTAACTATGGAGCCCCAAATGACACCAACCTCAGAGGAAAACGTGACTTCCGTCAACGGCTGGCACCCAGAGTACCTCCCGACGTCATAGCTATGGAGCCCCATAATGGCATCAACCACTAAGGAAAACGTCACTTCCGTCAACCGCTTTCACCTCGAGTACCTCCCGACGTCATAACTGTGGAGCCCCCTAATGGCATCAACCCCTGAAGAAAACGTCACTGCCGTCAACTGGTTAAGAGCAGTCGACGCCCAACTGTGAAGCAATTGACCACGCAAATGAACGCTGCAGCACCTAGGTACATGTGCCCCATAACAGTAGAGTAAACCCTATTACGCATGGGACCCAGGAGTCGACGCTGCGTCAAGGCTTCCATGTTAACCTAGGTCCATCGGTAACGACGCCTGCATTTCGAATGGGACTACCGTTTTCGGACAGTGAAAGGGTGACAGGAAGTTGTCTTCTCCGACGAAACGAGGTTTCTACTCCACAGAAGTGACGAGTAGTGGTAGATACGGTTCAGACAAACGAGAACTAATACACAGAAACTCTGGTCGGTCAAGTACAGACCGGCGATGGCAGTGTGCATGTCTGGGGTATGTGTTTTTGGTATGACTTGAGACTGCTGGTACGACTGGATGGGTCCCTGAACTCCAATGGCTGCCTGTTCATTCTGGCTGGCCACATGCATCCCTTCGTGTTGAACGTTTGCCTTTGTGGTGGTAGGGTTTTATCAACAGTGCAATGCGCCGTGCTACGATGCTAAAGGTGTGCGTGACTGGTTCCAGGAACACGACAAAGATGTCTCCGTTCTCCTTTGGCCGACGAAACCACCCGACCTCAATCCCATAGAGCACTTGTGGAACAATTTGGATCGACAGGTTCGACGTACCGACCCACAATCACGTAATCTCCGGAACCTCCGTGCTCTACTGCAGTCCGAATGGGCACGTGTGCCTCGGGGAACCTCCCAGGGCTTCATTGCGTCCATGCCGCGCCGTCTCGTCGCTGCCATCAGGGCTAAAAATGGTTATTCCCATTGTTAAGTAGAGATGGTCATATTATTCTCATACCACTGTGTACGTCTGGTCCATGGCTTCGTGCGGTTTTTCAGCAGACCCGCACCTTTTCGTCTGCGCGAAATAACTGGAAACAAGACATATGGGACAGGGAATCGCCAATCATCAAAGGTCCAGTGGCGATGATCTTTCACCCAGCTAAGGGTAAAATCAAGTGATTGGCATTAGAAAACAGACTAGGTCAGGTCAGCAGTTCCCATAACGCATTGCAGCTAAACATCACCTGATGCTTTTGGCAGAAACGTTTCTGGCGTCTCTCTCGTTGAAGTCAGCGGTGATTTGTGCTAGTGTCAGTTTTCGGTTGGTTGCAAATATGCGAGAGACACATCGACGACCACGGTCATCCACTACTTTTCTCGGCGCACAGCGCTGTCTACGATGCGATGTTATTCTGGAAATCGCGTATTTCCTACACCCTCTCAATACTCTCGAACGGGAATGCTACACTGAAGTGCCAAAAGTCATGGGATAGCTGTATGCAAATTTTTAACTGGTGTTGCCATCGTATAAAGACTTCGACGCACGCTACGATTTTTATCAGTTGCGACGTTTAACCTCGTGAGTCAGATTCAACAACCACCAGTAGGATTATGGCAAACCGACGTGAATTATCATGGTAGTGGGAGCCGGACGAATGGGACATTCAATTTTCGAAGTTGTGCGAACATTCAACATTCCTCGGTCCACAATGTTACGTGTGTACCGAGAATATCTCATGGAATGCATTACTACCCACCGTGGACAACGCAATGGCTCACCACGGGTGATGAATGACCGTGACTAGCGGCGTCTGACTAGGAGTGTCAATACTAACAGACAATCGACACTGGTCAATGCAGCGTAATTTAGCGTACATGGGGTATAGGAGCAGAAGACCTACCACAGTGCCTTTGTTAACACCACGACATTGAACACAGCGTGTCACCTGGGCTCGTGAACACGGTAATTGGACCCTAGAAGACTGGCAACATGTGGCGTGGTCCGATGAGTCACGCTATCAGTTGTTACTAGCTGTTGGTAGGGTTCGGATGTGGCGCAGACCTCATGAAGCCATGGGCCCAAGGTTTCAACAAGGCACTGTGCAAGCTGGTGGTGCTTCCATGCATGTGTCGGGTGTCTTTACGTGGTACAATTTGGGTTTTTGTTCTTCGTAAACACGTCATTAACTGGTAATCGCTTTGTTGCTCTGCAGGGTGGCCGTTTGAAACCATTCATGGACTTCATGTAACAGAACAACGATGGGATTTTGCTGGCGAACAATGCACCACGTCATCGGGCCCAATTTGTACAAAATTGGTTCGATGAGCATTCTGGACAGTTCCGACGGATGGTGTGGCCACTACGTTTGCCCGACATGAACCCAACAGAGCACTTATGGGACGTGGGGGAAATGTCCATTCGCACCCAAGATCCTGCACCTACAAATTCCAGAGAACTGTGGGCGGCTGTTCAGACGGCATTACTCAACATCTCTCCAGAAGTCTTCGGGCCACTTGTGGAATCGATGCCACGTCGAGTTGCTGAATTTCGCCAGGCGGTCCTACACGATACCAGGTACGTATCCCATGACTTTTGGCACTTCAGAGTACAATTCCTGTACTACCTCTGCGATAGAGTGACCCATGCTCCTAGCACACACTATCGCCCCCCTATGGTCCCGACATTAACCATGGCAACATTGAATTACCATCTACGTGAATGTAGGTATGTTCTTCTACTTGCTAAACGGTGGTTTCGTCCAATGGCGAGAGAGATGAGAGCGTCGCGTTTCCAGGAACCAGATATTCCATGATTTCTGTCTCTGCAGTGTATGTCTGATAATAAAATTGCTAATAATTATTCACCACATAATTAAAATTTTGAGCTGCACTGGTTACCAGTTATGTGAAATATATACTGCTTTGAAATCCACGCTATCATCTAAATACGATTCTTGTGTAGAAATATTACTCTCTGAAACAGCACAATCTATAACGAAGTGAATTTCTCTGTCATTTTTATCCGCGCCAGGATTCGAACCCCGGTCCACTCATTCCGGAATAAGTTGCTCTACCAGTTGAGCTACGCGGACATTTTATTCTGATTCCTATCTGCCTTTATGTCGTGTGCGTACTTCTGGCAGGTACGTCACATCTCCTGGTACGTTACATCATCTCCCCTTATTTTTTTTTTTTTTCGAAGTGCTGCTCTTATTTTTCCTATCTCGCGGTGTGGAAATAACATCACACCATTGCGAGATTGTGAACGGTCGGGTCATCCGGATAGTTCGGGCGCCATTATAACGAAGTGAATTTCTCCGTCATTTTTATCCGCGCCAGGATTCGAACCCGGGTCCACTCATTCCGGAATAAGTTGCTCTACCAGTTGAGCTACGTGGACATTTTATTCTGATTCCTATCTGCCTTTATGTCGTGTGCGTACTTCTGGCAGGTACGTCACATCTCCTGGTACGTTACAAATCCAATTTGTTTATCAAATACACGTTAAATTCAGCTAAGTGTATTCATACAAATTCCTCTGAGGTAATGACACGCGCAGTGCCGATAGCATTGCGTAAAATTCGCTGTCTACTGTTCCTGATCCAAAAGATTAGCGGAAACACGCACCTTTATGAAAAGGCGAATGTCAATCGAATGACTTCAAATGAGGAACCTCTGCATACAGCAAGCAATTTATTATTCGCAAATATACTGAATCTAGGCTAATAGCAGAACAAAGTAACTCAACTGCTTTTGCAGGAACTGTAAAATTACTGAAAGGATGTTAAATGCAATTACTGGGCAATTCGCTATTCTAAAATTCAGCATATCTTGCAAGAAAGCACAGATCAATGAAGTTGAATGTGTTCAATTTCCCCTGGAACTGTTTACCATGCCAGCAGTTACATAACTAGAATCTTTGAAATAAGAACAGCGCCATTTGATTACATTCGTTTCATACATTTAACTGCCCTTGTAGTCCCGTAATTAAACAAGAACGTATTTGCAGTTTTAACTGAAGTACATATAATACATGCAAACAGATTAAAATCAAACTAGTTTAAAGCTAAGCTTATTGGTTCTGTAAGCAGACTTGTATTCTATGCAATACAAAATTCGGTTTATTTCGAATTGCTTATTGACTATGAAAACTTTCTTCTAATTTAGCTAAAGGTAGTAGCTTCTGATCTTTTAAAATCAGAATGGTAAAATAGCTCCTAAAAATGGGTATTTTAGAAAGTCTTAAAATTAAAGCGTACCGATTATGCCCTAGTTTGCACTTCGGTTTTTTTAGTCTAGAGCTTGCGAGATAGAGTGGGTAGGTTTTAATATCCTAGAAACAAAATAATGTATGTTGAATATTAAATGGTTTCAGTTGCTTTCTGGTTGCATGAGCTTTGATTGAAATTAGTATTTCTTTAGCCCTTATAACCGGCTGAAACGAATTAATTCGGGGTTAACAAAATTTGTCTAAATCAGCTCGAATATCCTCGCTGTCTAAGAAGTGTATCGAACGTGGCAGAAATGAGTGAAACAGGGCATCCTCACTTTGGCTTTGTTGTTCAAGGTAGTCATTTAGGGGTATGATTTCAGTAATCATTTCTGACAGATTACCTGTTAAAACGATGTAACAATGTCGACGAACTTAGGAAAGGAGAAAGACGTATAAGTCACTCATTTTTATTATGTGGCATGATGTGTGTGTCAGGGGGACACACTCTATCACATCATGCCTTGAGTCCTGCAGCCGAGAGATAAAAAAACTAAAAGGGAGCTCTAAATTTTGAGCAGCACTTAGTTCAGGTACGTCAGACGCTTAAATGGTTAATCACTAAGTGTGAATCTCTGGTTTGTTTCAGTGCCATTACAAAGATTGCTATTAAAGCAGAAGCAACTTAAGCTAGGTAGTATGTAGAAGGCAAGCGATGCCATCTTGCAGAAGAAACAAAAGTGAAATGGAAGAATGTATTTAAAAAATTCAGCTAGTAGCAAAAATGATGCAACAGTTTCGTTTCTCATAATTTAAGCTACTACGTGGGTTTACGATGCCGCCACCATAACGATCAATATAACACATAGGTTTCCTTTTTTTAAGGCATCCATCTCACATATCCTCACACACACACCCCGGCTGAAACGAATTTACTCGTGAGTTCTCAACGGCGCAGCCTCACCGACGCGGGAACCACGTGGGTTTCCCCAATGGCGCCACCTCACCGATCACAAGTATCACTTGGGTTTCCCCCGATTGCTCCATCTCACCGATCAAAGTACCACGTGGGTTTCCGATAGCGCCACCTCAACGACCCCAGTAACACGTGAGATTCCTATGGCTCCACCTCACCGACCACAAGCATCACTCAGGTTTCCCCCGATCGCTCCACCTCACCGATCAAAGTACCGCGTGGGTTTCCGATAGCGCCATCTCATTGACCCCAGTAACAAGTGAGTTTCCCATGTCGCCACCTCACCGACCACAAGTACCATTTGGGTTTCCCCCGATCGCTGCACCTCATCGATTAAAGTACCACGTGGGTTTCCGATGGTGCTAATGTCATTTTCATTATATTCGTTCTTAAAGAGAATTTCCATTGCATTGGTTAGCGCTATGGAAGCAAACAAAGCAAAGGAAAAGAGAAAGAAAACATTTTGGCTTTTATTGAAAAGATGATAACCGTAGTTTATATTTGGATGCTATGAACATATAACTGAGATTTCTTTACGTATTCATGTCATTCAAAATTTTTATTGTCGCACTACTAACAACATTTTTACACATTGAGTCCATAGAATTTCTTTATATTTTCGGGGATTCAACAGGAGTACTTAAGACACACGCATTCACTGATGCAAAAATGAGAACGCGCGCGCGTTTTTGTGTGTGTGTGAGTCTGACCTTTTTACTGATGCATGATAGAAAATGTAAAAACAAAATTTCAATGCGAACATTATGTTAAGTTATTATACTAAAAACGAGCATTCCACAAGTGTTCTATAATACATTGGAAATGCTGAAATTGAAATCTTTGTCAAATTTACCCAAAAATGGGAGTTAAATTTGGCTCTATACATATTGCACTACATACATGTAGAAGAACAGTAGGGAGCTGCATTTTGATGCTAAAATACTCCAAACTTTCCTCAAACCATTCTTGTCCTCTTTTCGCTTTTCTCATACAATGTCGGAAGTTGCCTTAGAAGGGACGGACATTTCAGGGTTAACAGAAGACATATATATTTTAAGAATTACAATAAGATTATTACTGTGAATGAAAGAGAAAACCTACTGTGGTGATTATCAAATTCTCCTGAGAAAATCTCCTTTCACATTCGTTAGAAGATAAGCAATGGTTTACAAAGTTCTTTTGAGCTATAAAAGCTGCTTTTGTGTTTCTTTTCCTTGAAGCAGGGCCCGATTCTAGGCACAGCACAAGATGAGGGACCCCTAACGGCCACATTCTTGAAAGAGTAAGTACATTTGTCACCACTAAATATTATCAATTAATTTAAAGGTTGATTTAATAAATGGGACTCTGTGCGTGGGAAAACAGGAAATAATATCTACTGTTATTAAATCTTAATATTAGCAAGTAAATTCGCATTTAAAAATATAGACGGGTAAGTAAAGCACTATTTAATAATAACTTAGTATTACTTTTTTTCACCTTTAATTATGTAATAATTAAAATATCCACTTTGTAACGTATATTCTATTTTAACTTTCCTTTTCAGTTTCTTTTTTACGCTTTCCAGCTGAAGAAGCGTATATGCTCTAGCTTTGTCCGTATGATAACTCGTGTAAAAATGGTTCGATTTCGATAAATTTTTAGAATGTGGCAAGGGACCACCTGGGGACGAACCCCATTGAAAATGGAACAAATGGGGTCAAAGGTCACGACATAGGAGCGAGATCTATTCCATCGCCCTTATGCGCCATTACTTGCGTAAATATGGTTCGATTTCGATGAAATTTTAGTATGTCGTAGAGGACCACCTGGGGACGAACCTATTGAAAATGGGTAAAGTGGAGTCAAAGATCCGGACATAGGAGCGGGAAGCATTCCATAACATCTTATTAAAGGAGCAATTCTTGTATATATGTACATTTTATTTTGAAAACGGCTCTAAGGATTTTGATGAAAGTGGTTAACCTACCGTTTTCTGGTACTAGAAATCGATTTAGCTTGATCACGATTTTGGAAAAATTCGTTTATTGGGTTAAATAACCATCCCGAGTTACCACGTTTTCAGTGTCATGGCGCCATCCTATTAATGTTTCCCATTCTTAGAAATCTTATGACGTCACACTCTCGCGATCGACTCGCGATTCAAATGTTGGCGCGCGGTCACGCCATCTGACTCATTACGTCACGCGTTGTGTGTGGATCCTATTAAAGTTTTATGACGTCACACTCTCGCGACCATCTGCCTCATTACGTCACGCGTTGTGTGCGTATGTCCGTCAGCACGATAACTCTCGTAAAAATAGTTCGATTTCGATGAAATTTTATTATGTGGTAGGGAAACAGCTGTGATGAAACCCTATTGAAAGTGAACGAAATGGGGTCAAAGGTCAGGACATAGGAGCGGGATCCATTCCACTCGTCTAATGCGTCATAACTAATGTAAAAATGCTTTGATTTAGATGAAATGTTAGTATGTTGTAGGGGCCTGACTGGGGACGAATCTTTCTGAAAATGGGCGAAATGGAGTAAAATGTTAAGTCACAGGAGTGGGATCTATTCCATAGTCCTTACGCATCATAACTTATGTAAAAATGCTTCGATTACGACAAAACTTTATCATGTTATTTTGGAAGTATACTAAACCCGTTCTGTTGAATATCATCGAAATGGGATCAAAGGTGAGGGCACAGGACCGAGATTTATTCCACAGCCATTATCCTCATAACTTGAGTAATGATTTCTGGTATGTTGGAAAGCGTATCATAATCAATGCATTGCATGATTTTACTAACTTGTTCTATGTAAATTTGAGTTCGTTCTATCAGACATTTTCAAACCTTAACGTTATGTTTTTTCCCTCAAACGAGAATGATGTTGGCAACACTGAGGTCGGGACAAGTGACGTATGTGTGGCCGGATAAGAACGATAGATAAAAAAAGCAATGCAGCGGTTGTTTACGGGGGATTGATGTTATTGAAAATAGGCGTAGTGTTATACTACGATTGAATGTTAAATCACTGATACTGTATTGAGTACGCCAATAAACCGGATTTGAGTGTGGAGAACAAGCAAAATAAACGTATTTGTCAGTACTACAATTGGCCTCTTTCTTGTAATGCGAATGGGTACCTGCTACTATTACATTGACTTTGGCATACATAACGTAAATACTGACTTAAGGACTAAGTTACAGCGGAAAGACGAATTATGTTATACCCTTTTAATTTTATATTTAACCGATGAACATTATTTAGACTTGGTACAGACTGATTCTTTTGGAACATAGTGAACTTCGTTGTAGTTGATTAATCAGTTGCGATATGTTCAATATCATAGTAGAATAATTCTATTAATAGAAGAATGTTACTTAGATTTGAGCAAACATGCGTAACTGGATAATTCTCACACTCATAAAAGCACATTATTCAACTCATTAATTCACTTAATTTAGACCCAAGCAATTTTAAAATCTGATACTTTACAGTATGAAATACTCAAACCTTCTACAAAGTGTCTTAAAAATGAAAATGCGAAACTTCTCTCAAAAGTTGTATAGTATATAAGGGTGTAGCACATTTATATTTCATCTGCAAGTTTCAGATCAAAAGCACTGCATTTTCCTGTCTTATCCATTATTCACATTTGAAATTAGAGTGTTAATCTTTATTTTAAAAAAAAAAAAAACTTTTTTCCCCCGATTTTTTTTCCATTCATAATTAATAAAACAAAGCTTAACTTTTTATTCGCATAGCGATTCTGGGGCTCTAGGCCCTGACCTTACGGGCCTAAGCGTAAATCAAGCCCTGCCTTGAAGTTGCAGCTAAAATTACGAATCAAGTCCCTTTCATTGAGCTGAAATTTGTTACACAAATTCTGGAGTTCTTCCCCATGCACTTTACATTTTTTGGACAACTATTTTCATCTAAAACTTCGGATTAGTTTGTCAAATCAACGTCTTTGCTTGAAAGCAGATAACTTCCTGCTATCTCATTCACGATATAGTAGTATATTTCGCCTCATGTGTAGTGTATCGCTGCAGAAGTGCTGTACAGCGGTCCATTATGTACAGGAAAGCAACTTTTCCGTGTGAGACTTGTTACGAAATCAAAGGCAACGGGTTAAACCATTGTGCACTTCTATAGATACCTCACTGATTAGACTTCAGTTAAAGCAATAATTCCTTCCTGGTAAAGTAAATTTATTAAAACGTGGCAATTCCTGTCGTCCCCATTACGGTATTTTAATGAAACTATATATATTTAACCTTGAAGTTTGAGTTTCTTTTCTTATGTGAATTATCTTTCTTCACCGTTATATTTCTTCTTGAACGGTACATCAGCTTCTCTGAATTTCCTGATACTTTTTGGCAAAGACTGACCATCAATCAAAGGTAAATAAAAAGCCACAACGAAAATAAAGTGTGTGTGTGTGTGTGTGTGTGTGTGTGATGACGTGAACGTAAAATGCTTTACTGCTTGCAATGGTATGGTATGATACCTTGATGTTTTGATATTTCAAAGATGAGAATAGACAAGGTCATCGCTCTTTCCACGTTTTGCCTTAATTAACACACAACAACCGAAAAAGTGTTATCCGGACACCTCTGGGATCGTACCCCAGATATCTCGATAACTAGACGAGTGCATTTGCCTTAGGCTACTGTGGCCAACAATCCACGGCGCTATGTGTGTTTATCTGTCAGCATCTGACTTCACAAATCCGTACAGATGGACTCAGCAACTAAAACGTCTCAATCTGGTGGGACTTAACGTCACAAGCTATTAATTATAGTTAATAAATCCAAAGGGCGAGAGTGATAGTGAAAATCTCCCAAATACGTGGAGACAATGTGAATTGACAAAGTCATCGCTGTTTCCACGTTTGTCTTTAATTAGCACACAGCAACCAAAAAAGTGTTATCCGGACACCTCTGGGATCGTACCCCACATCTCTCGATAACTAGACGAGTGCGTTCGCCTTAGGCTACTATGGCCAACAATCCACGGAGCTAGGTGTGTTTATCTGTCAGCATAAGACTTCACTTCTCAGACGGCGAATATATTCGTTTGATCTGATTTCTGCCCATTTTGCTAGCCCCGAATTAATTCGTTCCAGACGGTTAAAGGGTTAACGGCACATGCTATTAATTATAGCTAATAAATCCAAAGGATAAGTACGAAGATCATCTGTACGTAAAATAAGTACTGTTGCATGATATTGATGTTATTTTAAATCTTTCACAATCATGTTGTTTCGTCTAGCGTCAGGTAAATAAAGTTTACATGGATTTTTTCGTAAGTTGTTACGTAAACTACAAACATCTGCCGCACCTTCTTTAAAGTGACTGCGTTATTTCAACAATATATTCCTAACCTCAAACCATTTTATTTTAATTAATATGAATACATCTTACCATATGGTTAAAAACGACCTTTGGGTTCACCCAACGTTAAGTACATATTTACGCTCACTGGCAACTAAAATGCATTATCTCGGAATTTAACACACTACGCGATTTTACCAAAAGAAACTACGTAAGATGATCAAGCATTTGGGAAGAAATCATGCCCGTTATAGCGACTATCTTCTTTTTTGTTTTAACAAAAGAAAGCAAAGCCCAATGGAAAACGAAAAGAAGATGATTAAAATCTCAGCAACTTGAAACCGACGGAGGCCAGAGGCTTCGAACACAGTTTGCTCATCATCAGCGTCTTACCGAAATAGTGAAGATCTTAGCTCTGCAGGCGGAAGAGTAGCACGTAACGATTGGGGGAAAAGTCGATTAAATTATTGGACAGCACTGCGTTATCTCATGATAACTTAAGGAAAATAATTATTTTCTTTAATCATAATTTACCTATAAGTACATGCTTTCAGGCAACAATAATTGGAAGAGTGGAAAGGGCGTTCTGTTTCCATCTTCAGTTTTTCCCAGTTAGGAATTTAATGATCAATTCGCCCGAAATTTTGAAAATTGTTTTTCAGGACGTACTTGTAGAACAGAGAGAGAAAAAAAGAAACGTTTACTACTACAGTGTCCGTCCACATGTATATACAACATCTTCACATTTAAGATGATCGTTGTGGAGCCGCGGATAGCCTAGTGGTCAACGTACGTGCCTGATGCAGAGAGATCTCAGGTTCGATCCCAGGCAGATACGAACGCTCGAACCACAAATATCCGCCGTGCGTTGGATGGGCACGTTTAGCGTTAGACCATGGGTACTTCCCCCACCCCCTCTTCCCCTGTGACGTATATTCTAATTTAAATTTCGTTTTTAGTTCATTTTCCTATGCAAATTTGAGTTTGTTCTTTTTTACACTTTCCAAACTTAACGTGATATCTTCTCCCTCACAAGAATGAGGTTGGAAACACTTTTGAGGTCAGAGAGAGTGACGTATGAATGGGCTAACAACAATAGATAACAAGAAAGATGACACCGAATGTTCGGGTGTAATAAGCACGTCTTTTGAATCCGTTCTGACTAAAATTAAATTTAAGTAAATGGAAACGGTATCCGTTCTGACTAAAATTAAATTTAAGTCAATGGAAACGGTATAGAAAACAATAGTATCTGACGGAAGAAAGAAGTTTTTCAATCGGGTTTTTAATATCTCAGATGCTGCTGTAAACGTAATCGTGAGCTTACGCCCTCTGGTAGCAGACTTGTACGTTAAGGAAAACATGAATTTATATGAGAAACTTTTTGCACCGGAAACGCTCTCCAACACCGAAATAATTTTTCAAAGCGGAATCTTAGAAACAGTGATATCGACCAAAAATAAGATGTGACTTAACGTCCCCTGGTGGGAAAACCATGCATTCTTTTAGGAAGAAAGTATTCTCGTAAGGTTATTCCACATGAGTGGTATCGGTCCAAGAAAAAATAAAAATTAGTGGAGTTTTCAGGAGCCCAGAATTTGCTACAAACACATCAAAGACAGAAATTACCACTTATGCCCCCTGGTGGCCAAACCATTCTATACCAAACATTGGAAATTATGTAAAAAATATTTTCCGTCAGGTCTTGTATGCGATACAAGAAGAATTTTTCAAATCGGAGTTTTAGAAGCAGAAATAACGCAGAAAACGCAATTTACCTTTGTGTCCCCTAGCGGAAAGTCTATAATTTACTTGAAAATTTTGAATTTTTAGGAAAATCATTTCGCATCGGAAACACTATCCAACAAAGAAGGAAGTTTTAAAATCGGACTCCTAGAAGTGAGATATTCACAAAAATAAGATATACATCTACGCCCCCTGGCGTAGAAACCATGCATTATTTTAAGAAGAAAATGTTTCTAAAAGGTTTGTCGATATGATTAGTATCGGTCTACAAACGACGTTTTTTTCAATCGAGAATTTAGAAGCCCATATTTTGCTGCAAATACATCAGAAGCGGAAATTAAGATGTACGCCACCTGATGGCCAAACCATTTTTTACCAAAATTAGAAATTATGCGCAAACGATTTCCCAACAGGAGCTGTATCCAGTGCAGAGAGAATTTTTCAAATCGGAGATTTGAAAAATCCCGTGCAACTAACGCAATTTACCTCTACGCCCCCTAACAGAAAGTCTAGGAATTACTTGAAAATTTTGAAATTATGAAACACTATCCAACAAAGAAGAAATTTTTCAAATCGGACTCCTAGAAGTAAAGATATTGACAAAAATAAGATATACATCTACGCCACCTGGCGGAGAAACTGTGGGTTATTTTAAGAAGAAAATATTCCGAAAACGTTAATCGATGTGATTGGCATCAGTCTACGAAATAATTTTTTCAATCGATATTTTAGAAGCTCAGATTTGATGGCAAATACATCAGAAGCAAAAATTAACTCTTACGCTCCCTGGTGACCAAAGCATTCTTTACCAAAAATTTTAAATTATATGCAAACGATTTTCCATCAGGAGGTGTATCCGCTGAAAAATTTGTTTTTCAAATCGAAGTTTTAGAAGAAGGGTTATCGGGAAAAATGTAATTTACTTTTACGCCCCCTAGGGGAAATTCTATGCGTAATGTGAAAAAGTAACTATATCTAAAATACTCTTCGACATAAATGGAATCGAAAGATAAAATAATTTTTTCAATCGAATGTTTAGAAGCAAATAAGTGGAATAAAACGTTTTTTTGAATTCGATATCATCTGCATTTACGCCTCCTAGAGGCAAAATTGTACGTCGTAAAAAAAACGATCATCCTTCGCATATTTCAATCTTCCCAATGCAAAAAGAATTTTTCAAATCGGACCAATAGTTGCAGAGATATCGTGGGTACAGGCGGACGGACGGACAAACCGACAACATAAGCACGATCTTTTTTTACAAAAGACGTGCTAATAAGGACGACACAGCAGTTGCTTAGTGTACGTGTGTGTGTGGAGATATTTGATCGCTGTTAAGATAAATTGTACGACAAATAACTAAGGTATGTATGATATGTGGCTATATTGTCGATGTCATCATTCGCTGCTGGACCAATAACAGGCTATCGTAAGTTTGGCTTCTGTATATGTTTCCTCTGGCCGCAAAACCTTAATCCCGAGCAACTATTGCATTGTATTCTCAATTAGTTCAACATTTCCTTAGTCATGGTTTAAGACATAGCGTAACACCAATCTGGCAGACGAAAGAGGGTTAGCCACCCCGCTAGCGCAGTGCTATAACCTCAGAATTATGACCATTCGTCCGTAAATGATTCCGGGTTCGAATCCCGGGGAGGCATGGACGTTGTGTTTGTCTTACAACACTTGTTCTCTCCTTCCCTATAACCAGTGACCCTAAATTAGGGACGGGCGACTGTTTATAGCCCATTGAGTTGCTCACGGTGGTCGTTAAACCTTCAATCAAATAGAAAGGGTTGCGTTACACCCCCGGCTATAAATATGGGCACTTTCCTCCCCCTTTCTACCAAGCTTCTATGTGGCTTTCCTGTCGGGTACTCCAGCCCAAATCTAGCTTCCTACTTCTAAGGGTTGTTTGAGACCTTGGGTCTGATACTGTCTTCCTAAAATCCTCTACATCTGATCTGACGATGATCGTTGAGAAAGTGGGTATTCTAACTCATACAGGAAAGCTATGCCATTATGATCCCTCTTTTATTTTTTGACATCTTTTCTTTCCACTGCAACTCCCTAATCCGACTGGTGTGCCCTGATTCGAGTGAGAAAAGAATATCACATTCTTCCAAATGCGCAACCACAGTTACGACCACCAAAGAGGTGATTGCTTCTACAGGTATTTTTCTTTAGCTTCGCGAATAAATGATATTCACCAGGGGAGAAAGGTCGGATTGGAAGGTTCTGAGTTAACCCAAATAATACAGTCTATATGGCGGTTTCCTTAGCCTGGGAGATGTGACTGGGTGCATTGTCTTGAAGCAGAGAGACACTTCTACGTTTTCCATGCGTATTTTCTTTGTCTTAATAAATTTGGCGCATCAGTGGGGCGTAGTATTTACCAGGGACAGCGGTGCTTTTTCCAGATGTTTAGTCATGATTATTGCCACTGCATCTGAAAATACCTATGCCACTTTTTCTTTGCAGGCAGACGCAGTAACAAGGGAATTCCTCAGACACTACGAAAATGCATGCTTCCACTTCATACTTTGTTTTTTAGTATCTGGGCTGAAATGATCCCACAGAGCACAGAATATTTCGCATATGTTTCAAGTACGTAGCACTGAAACATTGAGACTTTTCAGATACGTTGCGCAATGTAACTAATGTTTCAGAAACCTTACGGTTACGTCAAAATGTCCTCAAACGTTACATAACTTTGAAACATAACCGATACGTTACAGTGAAAAGTGTTTGTAACTTCAACATGCCAACTTCATGTTACTGTTACGTATTTGAAAGATATTTGTAACTTCGTTACATTACTGTTACGTATTTGTGACATCATAATATTACTGTTACGTATTTACTACATTAAACATTATAGTTTTAATAAACTTTGTAAAATCACAATAAAACATTTTACACTCGACAGCTGTTTCAAGGACAACAACAGTCGTATTACGAGTTTACATTTTCACAGGTTCAACGCAGTCCGCTGTCCATTGGGAACAGCGGCGGCGTTTATATATTGATAACAAAAGAAATAAAAATATGTCCCAAATGAGGGTTTCGAACTTCTATTATACATGGATATAGAATATATTTCAGCGAAAAAAAGAAAGAAAATCAAATTCGTCATTTCCCTGAATACCTACCAATATGAAATTTCTCAGCTTCAAGTAAAATAACATGTTGGTATATTATACTAATACAACAACGCAGCCATCTGCCTAGATTTTACAAAATGCTTTTTAGAATGTAAAAATTATAATAATCAAAACAATTATTTACTTTCAGATGATATTGAATCACAAAAAAAGGGTGAAATATTAAATCAACTAACTAGCTAACTCGAGTACGACAGTAACACCAAAAAATATCCCAGTAACACGTGGAAATACGACTACGAGAGTGCTTCGGTGAAATGGCCTACATGCGATGCGTTTCCACGCCGTTGCCAAACCAAAAGTCTTAAATATCGCCGGAATGTAACATCAAGGTGGCAATTATGTACAATGGAAACTATTAAACAGTAGTATCGGTGAATGCTATTTTTAACGTAACCGTAATGTTCCAAAATAGATGTTGCTGAAACGTAATTGTAAGATATCTCTGAAAATGTAACGAAAATGAGATATTGTAACATTATTGATACATACCTGAAACATTTTGTGCTGTATGGGATGTGATCCTATATCCCATCCATTGTATGAATTCTTGACCAGACATGTATTTGATCCGCACGAAGTTGGTAAGGCACATTCCTTTGTAACATGCTATTCGCTCACGTGCAATATTCTTGGTAACCATCGCGCAGTGAATTTTTTCGTCTTCAAAGAATTCCGCAAGACTGAGTAGACACTGCCGACTGAAATGCCTACAGACTTAGCTGCACACAGAACGTTGTTCATTTGCCTTACAATACGAGGTCATGCACCATTTGATATTT
The DNA here is from genome assembly GCA_039090855.1 of Macrothele yani. NCBI lineage: Eukaryota > Metazoa > Arthropoda > Arachnida > Araneae > Macrothelidae > Macrothele > Macrothele yani. The sequence goes on from CM076989.1 coordinate 122,996,389, forward strand.
TCCACAGAGGTGGATCTAGATAGTCGTCCAAAACGATCTGCATCATGGCAACATTCCCTGTCAAAATCATACTCTCAGTCCCACTTGAAAACTGTGGAGTATGCAGTATTCTTACTTATCCCGAATGTCTGTTCCATATATTCGTCAACGTCCTGTGAGATATGTCCTCAAAGACTGGTACTTTACTACAGCCTGTAATTGTTTTGGCGTAGAACTGTGTCTTTCTTCGCGCTGGGTAGGTGGTAACATCGGGAGCACGGATGAAGCAAAATCATGTCACACTTTGAACGCCTACATCATCGAAACTAATAATCGTAGAGTAATAAATAATACATCATCAGAAAGTTTATAGAGTTAAATTTATAACAAAACTAGCAAGTGTACCCTATATTTCCCGGGTAAATATTCGTGGAATCACCAAGTTCAGCAGATGAAATTTTATGAATGAAAAAAATATTCCCGTAATTTTTTCTTTTATACCAAATTTGGTGATTCTAAATTGAAAACTGTAGAACTTTTTTTTATATACCAAAGTTGGTGGTTCTACTTTGAAAACTGTAGTAGAACTTTTTTCGAACATTTTTTATGGGGGGCACCTTGACCCCCCGGCTCCGAACACTTCCAGAAACTGTGTACGGTCTAAGTCAGAGTATCATGAGATACTATACCACTATACCAAATTTGGTGGTTGTAAATTCAAAACTGTAGAATGTTTTGCGAAAATTTTGTATGGGCTCCCTTTGACACCTTCCAAAAACCGTGTACAGTCTAAGTTAGAGTACCATGAGATAAATACTCAAATTCGGTTGTTCTAAATTGAAAACTGTAGAACTTTTTACGAAAATTTTGTATGGGGGGCCCGATGACCCCCTCCCCTAGGCTCCGACCCCTTCCAAAAACTGTCTACGGTCTAAGTTAGAGCATCATGAGATAATATACCAAATTTGGTGGTTGTAAATTGAAAACTGTAGAACTTTTTACGAAAATTTTGTATGGGCGCCCTTTGACCCCTTCCAAAAACCGTGTACGGTCTAAGTTAGAGTACCATGAGATAAATACCAAATTCGGTTGTTCTAAACTGAAAACTGTAGAAGGTTTTCCAAAAATTTTATATGGGGGGCTTCACCTCCCCCCCCCCTCGGCTTCAACCCCTTCCAAAACCTGTCTACGGTCTAAGTCAGAGTATCGTGAGATAATATACCATATTTGGTGGTTGTAAATTGAAAACTGTTGAACTTTTTACGAAAATTTTGTATGGGGGCCCTTTGACTCCGGGGGTCCGAGCCCTTCCCCAAACCGTGTGCTATCTACGTCAGAGTACCATGAGATAGTATACCAAATTTGGTGGTTTTAAATTCAAAACTCTAGAAATTTTAACTAAAATAACGAACATTTTGTATGGGGGCCCCTTGACCCCCGGGGCTCCGACACCTTCCAAAACCTTTCTACGGTCTAAGTTAGAGTGCTATAAGATAGTATACCAAATTTGGTGGTTCTAAGGTGAAAACTGTAGATTTGTATAGCGGACAAACAAATAAACATACAAACAAACAAATACTCAAACTTTCACTTTTGTACTTATATATAGATGACCACATTTTTCTCTCAATTTTTCTAAGTCTTGAAAATCGCTTCCCAGAGCATAGAAAAACACTTTTTATTAAAGAGTTACTAATTGCTCACTAATTAGTGATCTCGCTAAATTACCATGTAAAAGAATATTCCCGATGAGAAATTGTTATATGCTTCGAGAATTTTATATAATTCTAATGCCTCTAAGTATTGTATGGTAATGGCGCTTCGACCAAAGACGAAGTAATAGAAAATATTTACTATTTGCACTTCTGGAAACGTGTCTGCTGCATCCTCATAGGCATTGGAAGCCACGAAAGAATGCGAACGGCGGTTTTTTCTTTGACTTGACACTAAATTCTTACTGCTCGGGTCCCCTTTGTCATAGATTAATGTTTCATACACCTAAACCTTCCTCGACAAATGCTCAATGGAATGGTGAAAACCACATCAAAATCCGTCCAGCGATTCTCGAGATTAGCCCGAAAAAACAGACAGACGCCTACCGGGGACTTTATTTTATACTATGTGTAGATAAGTTTCAACCCTCCATCCTTTAATCCTTCAATACAGTAGCGTTAGAAATTAACCTAAATTTCGCGTGATTTTGTTTCGCCGCAGGCTGTTTTAAGGTTGATAACTAGTGAATAGATAATCATAGCGATTACCTCAGCCCCGCATTCCGTAGCTGAACGTTAGACCTAACGGTTGTATGTGATAGAACGAAATAAAGTGGATGTATAATCTATTTATTATTCTAGATAAAACAAAATTTGGTGACTAAAATTTAGAAATGCCGCGAAAATCCAGGAAACATTACTGTACCAACCGACAAAGGTTCAACAAACAGCTAAAGGAGAACGAGAGGAATCCTAAAAGCCCCGCTAAGTCATCAATTGAAAGATCGCAAGAATGTAGGGAGCGTCAAAAGTCCGCGCTCCAGTGTGCGTTTCACCCGAATTCGACTCTACAGCCACAACCTTCCACTTCAACTGCACAAATTGAGCCTGAACAGCAAGAACAGATGACGCCATCGATTCAAATTTTCAGATTTTCACATCAGCATGGTAAACCAATGTACATCGCTAGTCTTCACAACTTCGTTGGATGATGAATGTATTACGTCTCAAACTTTTACACCGCAGATACATTTTGAATCTAGGCAAGAACAAGAAGAGTACATTAGGCCCGAGACGTATCACCAAATTTATAACAAGGCAACTAAGGAGTTTAAAAAATTGTTTCTAAAGAACGAATTCTTCAGAAACAATTTTAGCAATAACTACTGACAACGATGATACTGAGTCTTATGCTTCTATTAACATTAATTTATAATCAGCATAAGTTATTATGAATTGTATATAGTCTGAGTTGCTTTTAAGTAAATACAGGAAAACATTTATTTCGTTTTATTTTTTAAAAATTTTATATCTGAAAAAATCAAAAGGGCACAGTGGCAACTGTACCGCAACCTGCAACGTAGGGCTACGCCAACTCTCCTTCGCTGAATACTTTTAAGGACGTAGAACTAGTAAGATTGTGCCTTGAAATAGTGAGAGTTGACGTTGTTCTATGTTGCAGGCTGGGGCAGAGTTGCTACAGTACCCCTTTGATCTTTTTTTACTTCTCACAGAGTCGCCGAATGAACGAATGTGAAAGGAAAATGTATTCTTTTAACTGTTTGTAAACCAGTGCTGCTCAGAAAGTTATTAGCTACGATCAGCAAAGTTTTGCCAAAGTGTGCTCACATGTATTAAATCCGTTTGCACAAGGTTTTGCAAGCCGGCGCAAATCAGGTATTAGGAAGGGAACGTTAATTCTGGGGCGCTATATTAATGACATACATTAAAGAGTTAAATATTATGCCTACGTGTCAAAACAGACAGTACGTTAAACTCTGCTGAAAATTGAGCTGCATAGTCGCAGGCTGCTCTGAGTGTCCGTGCTGACCTCTGTTCCCCGTCCAAAGCGCCTATAATACTGTATGTACCCAAGCATCAAAACTGGACATCGAATGACTGGAAGAAAGTCGTCTGTTCCGATGAATCTCGTTTCCTGTTGCACCATGTGGACGGCCGGGGACGTGTGCGTCGTTTACCTGGGGAAGTGTTGGTACCAGGATGCACCGTGGGACGAAAACAAATGGAGGGAGGGAGTTCAAAGCTTTGGACAATGTTCTCCTAGATAATACTGAATCCAGTGATTCATTGCAGGAAACTATGACGCTTACCACCCACCTAAACATCAGTGCATATTAGGTGCATCCGTTCATGTGTGTGTGTGTGTGGCCACCACAGATTGTCCTGGCTGTTCCAACAGCAAATGAACTCCGATCTGCGGCGGACTTGCTGTTCGAACAGCAAGTCGGAGAATTCAGCCGGCCAGAGACTTCAGGTTCGAGGAATGAATCTAGCTGTGTCGATTCCGAATCTTCTCGGAGTAGGGAAGTGGGAGATCACAGCTCAACCATTTGAGGGGCAGCAAGTAGCCAAGCAAAGTGTACGTATGCCGAGTTAGGTATAAGAGTCTCTGAAGATCTCAGAAGGAGTAAGAGAAAGAGAAAGTCGAAGTTTTGCGAACAGGGTCAGGAGCCATGAAGTGAAAGATGCCTCCCCCACCCCTTACCAGGAGCAGTGGTCTAAGCGATGGCTTCTGATCACTCGTCCGAGATGGGTCCGCGTTCGAAACCCGGTGAGGCATGGATGTTTGTGTTTGTCTTTCGGCAATGCCTCTCAATGTGTTACTTGTCCAAACACTGGCACTCTCTGTACACTGGTCATTTAGCATATTGTAAAACCATGTTTGATGTGTACTTGTTCATAACGTGTTACTTGATCAACACTGGCTCTCTGTGTACATTGGTCATTTAGCATACTGTAAAACCATGTTTGATGTGTACTTGTTCATAATGTGTTACTTGATTAGCACTGGCTCTCTGTGTACATTGGTCATTTAGCATACTGTAAAACCCTGTTTGATGTGTACTTGTTCATAATGTGTTACTTGATCAACACTGCCTCTCTTTGTACATTGGTCATTTAGCATATTGTAAAACCATGTTTGATGTGTACTTCTTCATAATGTGTTACTTGATCAACACTGGCTCTCTGTGTACCTTGGTCATTTAGCATACTGTAAAACCCTGTTTGATGTATACTTGTTCATAATGTGTTACTTGATCAACACTGGCTCTCTGTGTACATTGGTCATTTAGCATACTGTAAAACCCTGTTTGATGTGTACTTGTTCATAATGTGTTACTTGATCAGCACTGGCTCTCTGTGTACATTGGTCATTTAGCATACTGTAAAACCATGTTTGTTGTGTACTTGTTCACAATGTGTTACTTGATGAACACTAGCTCTCTGTGTACATTGGTCATTTAGCATACTGTAAAACCCTGTTTGATGTGTACTTGTTCATAATGTGTTACTTGATCAGCACTGGCTCTCTGTGTACATTGGTCATTTAGCATACTGTAAAACCATGTTTGATGTGTACTTGTTCATAATGTGTTACTTGATCAATACTGGCTCTCTGTGTACATTGGTCATTTAGCATACTGTAAAATCATGTTTGTTGTGTACTTGTTCACAGTGTGTTACTTGATCAACACTAGCTCTCTGTGTACATTGGTCATTTAGCATACTGTAAAACCTTGTTTGATGTGTACTTGTTCATAATGTGTTACTTGATCAACACTGGCTCTCTGTGTACATTGGTCATTTAGCATACTGTAAAACCCTGTTTGATGTGTACTTGTTCGTAATGTGTTACTTGATCAACACTAGCTCTCTGTGTACATTGGAAAGTATCATGTTTGATATGTACATGTTGATGTGAAACATCTGTATCCTATTTATGTCTGCCATTTGTCATGTCTCTGTACCACCAGGTCCAATAAACGATATTTTTTAAACCTTCAGTCAAAAAAAAAAAAAAAAAAAAAAAAAAAAAGGAAAGGGAAAGATAAGCTTTAATTAAAGAGCACAAAAACAAAGATTTGCCAAATCCTGGTTTCCTTCAATCTGACATGGCGAGCGGAAGGCATCAAGTATGTTAAAAAAAATGTCATTAAATTTTATATATCCTGATAATTCATTAATGTGCATTGTTGCTGCTCTATAGAACACATTTCAGCCGCATTGGTCCTTAGATAAGTACATGCTAAATGTGAGGCCGTACCTCAGTTACGAATAGTTTTAATAAACCAAAATCAATGTAACTTCATTAAGAGACATTAAGCAGGCGTAATGAATCCGCTGTAAGCTTCAGGTAAGCCTAACATTGTGACGTCGTCTTTGTAATTGAACAAGGGGAAAATGGGAAAATGCGTTTATCATTTATTTTGATGGAAAAAGAATATTCCTTACCCTAAGTATGGATATATGCTGGACAGATACGTTAGGAAAACATTTCTGTATTACAAGAATCGTATTTCTTTACTTACATTCGTTTCAAAAACTTGGGCATGATTGCGCCTATTTATGCAGCGAACTGCAACAATTCATTCATAATTTTTTAAAAACGTGAAAGGTAAAAGCTTTTTATCAGGAACAAATTCACTGACGACGCCTTTCCTCCTGAAATGTAAGTAATAGTGCTTATCCTAGTTTCATATTTTTATTTTAATTTTTCGTTAAAACGGAAGACAACAATGTAAGCCGTTGCTGAAGCCAGCCAATGACATTAAACATACCTAATGCATGCCGCATTACTTTTATCACTCCTTGAGATATTAAAAAGAAATCTTAAGATTTAGAGTGCGTGCCTTTTATCTGCAAGTAGTTCAGTTACAAAGTTTTAGCGAAAAAAGAAACGCAATTTTCAGGAATCTGGTAAAAACTCTCGCGTTTCAGATATTGCTTTTTTCCTCATTTTTCAGGCGGAAAATGATAAACTACATTCCCAAGGAAATCCAGAGGCATAAAAAGCGTCTGTACATGACGTAAAATAATCAATATCTCACACTCCTTTTAATCACACTCTCAGAATTTGAAGGAAAACATCATAAGACTCAAAGTGCATGCCACTTACGAGAAGCACTAAAAACTGTCTTCAGCTGTCTGTCTTCCAACATAGTCTTAATGAATATGTAATATTTTGATGTACATAGTACACATTTAACTGCACCAATTTCAAATGTTATATAGACATTTGATCTTTTCTGCAGGCAATTTTCTCAACTAGCCTGTAAGAATATTGAAGGGGGGGGGCAACTGCGGGCGCTTCATAAAATGCATGTCTATGAAACACGTGTCATCGCTGAAGATTCATTTCAATATGGTACAGAAATTGGGCTATAAAGCTAGGACGGGCTACATAATTGTCAGTTGGCATCGTCAACTCTTGGGGAATTTTTCAAATTCCATGTGAATGTGGCGCTTCCTAATGACAGACCCGTACTAGCATTAAGTTTTCGATTGAAGGAGCACAAGATTTACATTCGGAACGGTGTCCTAAAGAAGTCATCGATGGCTAAACACTGTTACGAAAAGAGCTATAAATTTATCTTTGAAGAAGCAAAAGCTATTATAATTAACAAGCCAGATTCAACCACCAAACTTGATCTTTTGGAAGCTATGTCAGAATTCTTCGTAACTTGTTAATGACATGGCATCCACGCCATTTCTATCAAGCGCGTGGAAGCAACTAACCAAAACCTGTGGCTGTAAAACCCATTTATGATATCATGTACGATTTGAATATTTACGTGCCATTCGTCCTGATGAGGGTAGGTCAAATCCCAGCAAAACCTTGGTCGACTTGAAAAAATAAAATATTTGTGACAAACTTTGTATTATCTTAATATCGACAACATAGTTGTGGCATGCTACCTAGCGATGATGCACATCGCTTTGGCGGGAACTCCAGACCTACATCTGAGGAAACAAAATCAACCGCGAACATGACCTCGTGCCGAAAGATAGAAGAATGACTTTTCAGTGTATAGTTCATTCATCATTCGCGTAAAAGATTCATTCACGAGTGATCCTCCAAACGAATGACCCAATTTTGAAGTTGTTGCTACGCTCATGGAGTAAAACATTCGTTGCAGGTATCCGTGTTGCGCTTTCAACGCCACAACTCTCTTTGGCAAACTGCAAAAGGAGTGCGAGCTCTTCAAATATTCACCGCCCACGGTGAATGATTCTCCACGAGCAGGCACGTGATTCAAATGAATAGTATTCACAAATCACTCCCATTCTTAAGTTTCACCATTATTTCCTAAGGCGGCTGCTGACTGCTCATTCATACACCGGTTTACAGTTACAAATTTTCAACATTTAAATTTCTTCATGAAAGAAATGCGGGATTACGCCATATAATACAAATTTTGAAGATGACAATCCGACTTTTGGCGTAAATGTGACAAAGATGGTAAGTCAGATAATATCCGAAAACTTGAAAATTTTCATCGTCCTGGAGCGGGATTCGAATCCGCGGCTTCTAGAAAACGCCCGGGTATGCTTACCACTACACCACCCAGAACGACCAAGTTTCAAGTTTCCGATCAATTTGAATGTAACCATTACAGAATTCGCTAGTTGAAGCAACCGGCATTCATGTTTAGTGAATCTGGAGGTTTAAGAATCATATCTCGTGTTTGCCCGGAGAAGCAGATAAATCATTAAAGAAATACGGGATTACTCCATATAATACAAATTTTGAAGATGGCAATCCGATTTTTGGCGTAAATGTGACAAGGATGGTAAGTAAGATATTATCCGAAAACTTGAAAATTTTCATCGTCCTGGAGCGGGATTCGAATCCGCGTCTTCCAGAAAACGCCCGGGTATGCTAACCACTACACCGCCCAGAACGACCAAGTTTCAAGTTTCCGATCAATTTAAATGTAACCATCACATAATTCGCTAGTTGAAGCAACCGGCATTCAGGTTTAGCGAATCTGGAGGTTTAAGAATCATATCCCGTGTTTGCCCGGAGAAGCAGATAAATCATGAAAGAAATACGGGATTACGCCATATAATACTCCTCCAGATTCGCTAAACATGAATGCCGGTTGCTTCAATTACAAATCCTTTGATGGTTACATTAAAATTGATCGGTAACTTGAAACTTGGTCGTTCTTGGTGGTGTAGTGGTTAGCATACCCGAGCGTTTTCTGGGAGACGCGGGTTCGATTCCCTCTCCAGGACGATGAAAATTTTCAAGTTTTCGGATATTATCTGGCTTACCATCCTTGTCACATTTACGCAAAAAATCGGATTGTCATCTTCAAAATTTGTATTAAATTTCTTATTTGGAATTCATTTCTGAGCTCATACGTGTCGGAGAAAGTTAAACTGCTGAGTATTTGTCGCAGTAATGGTAGATTGAATGTCCATTCACAGCTTTTTTTTTTTTTTTTTTTTTTTTTTTGTAAACAGCCGAAAAGTGCACGAGCTCTTCGCCGTTCACTATGAATGATTCGTCACGAGCAAGGATACGAATGAAAAAAATGGCATTCACGTACCATTCTCATTCTTAAGTTTCACCAATATGTCCTAGCTCACTGCTGTTTGCTCACTTACCTAGCGGTTGACAATTACTGATTTTCGACATTACATTTCTTATTCGGAATTCGTTTCTGAGCTCATGCGTGCTAAAGAAATTTATACGTTCTGCGTCTTCAGTGTGTGTTACAGTACTGGTGGATTGAAAGGCCTTTCACAGCTCTCTTTGGAAAACTAGAGAAGGAGTGCGATCATCAATCATCTGTACAGTTTCCGTAGGTATCTGTTGCAATTTTAACTACACTCATCGTCAAAAAAATAGTTGCATCCAGAAGGAAGTAATCGACAAGAATGAAACTTGGTGGGTAGGTTTGATACTGTGAGACTATAAATGATTCAAGTATCACACTCGGCTGCGCATGTGACGCAAGCAACGAGGGGTCGTAGCGCTGTGCCTAACCGGCTATATGAGGTCGTACCGCTGCGCGTGTTTTCCATTCTAACTCGTGCTATTATGTTGGTTGCATCCTTTTCAAGTGAAATATGCGTCGCAGAAAAGTTCAGAAGCTATTCGAGCAGTCGGAGGAGTTCGAGAGGTGCCGCATCGTCGGGCTCTGGGAAGCGGGATGATCTTATCGCTGTATTGCGCGCCATACCGGTCGTACGGATATCACCATAGCACGCTGTTGGCGGAAGTGGTTAAAACAAGACACAACAGCGACAGGAAGTGTCTCGGAGACCTAGACGAACCACGGAGAGCGAGAACCGACGGGTTGTCCGACATGCTTGGAGTGACCCAATAGCTACGATTGCGGATATTCAGCGAACAGTGATGTCCTCCATGCATCGTCTGATTAGTGCCAGCACCATTGGCAGACGGCTGCACGACATAGGACCACACGCACGCAGACCGTTACGACGATTGCCCTTAACACCATTGCATCGTCGTCAAAAACTACAATAATGTCGCGCCAGACTGTCATGGAGCCACTCAGAATGGCAGCAAGTGATCTTCAGTGACGAATCCACCTTTCGTCTTGGAAGAGACAACCACTGAATCAGTGTGTGGAGGGACTGTTGTCAGCGCCAAGATGAACGGTTTGTTTCCGAGCGTCAGACGTTCAGAAAGCCTGGTGTCATGGTGTGGGGTGCAGTTGCCTATGATTCCAGGTCACCTTTGGTGTTTATTAAAGGTACTTTGATAGCCAAACGTTACGTTAATAAGGTCTTGCAAACCAGTGGCTCTACTTTTTCTGAACGCTTACTACGGTGCGATTTTCCAAACAGGAAAACGCTCTCTGCATACTGCTGCTGTCGCGAGAGCTTCCCTTCAAGACACTTACACTCTGCCATGGCCAGCCGCATCGCCAGAGCTATCGACTATTGAAAATGTGCGGGATGCTATTGGACGCGCTATCCACACTCCAACCCTACCGCACAATCTTCAGGAACTGCGTGAGAAGATTCAAGCTGCTTGAGATGGCATATCGCAGGACACCATTAGGAACCTGAACAATTCCATGCCGAGACGTCTGGCATACTGTGTGAGGAAACAGAGCGGCCGGATGCCTTAATGAGAGGCACTACATATTGGCGTGTAGCTCAATAAATATTGGTCATATCAGTCTCAATGTTTAATCATTTCCTGGTAACTTTTACCTTCATACAGAGAAGTCAATACGTCCATCTGGGTGCAACTATTTTTTTGACAATGAGTGTATATTGTCCAATAGAAGGCTGTTCATTGCAGAGTGGCCCAGTTCTTGAAGAGTTCCATCGTACCAGTCTTTAATATCGCCATCCCACACACGGTGAAGTCGTTCCCATGCATTTCTTCCGTTTATTAAGCCATGTACTAATGTCTTCATCTTTCGGTCTTTTTTCATTCTGCAGATGTGTCCAAAACGTTTTAGTTTTCACTGTATGATGTTTTGGAACCGGGTCTCTTTTAGTTGTATTCTTCTGTACACTACTTCATTTTTTATCCTCTGGGTCCATCCGATTCGTACGATTTTACGATAGCACTTTCTTTCAAAAGGGAGTATCATTCTCTCTGATTGCTTCGTCAATGTCCAAGTCTCTTTGGCATCAGGATTCAATTGTCTTTATTGTTTCGCTGCCAGCGCGTCAGCACTCATCTGGCAAACCCTGTAAACCTAAAGCGCAAGCACTTCAAACATTCACCGTTCACGAGTAATGGTTGTCCACGAGCGAGCACACGATTCGAATGAATGTTTTTCATGTATCACTCCCATTCTTATTTAAGCATTATTTCTTAACTGACTACTGACTGCACACCCACATATCGGTTGACAGTAATTAATTTTCGACATCACATTTCTTATTAGGAATCCATTTCTGAGATCATGCGAGCGGAAGAAAGTTAAACGTGCTGCGACTTCAGTGGATGTCTCACTAATGGCGGATTCAAATACACTCATTGTCTTCGAAATCCACGTACCAAGAAAAAATCGTTTGATTTAGGCGAAACTCGGCGAATAGCTACGGGGAGAGCAGACATGCAAATTATTAAAGCTTTGTGCGATTCCGCATGTCCGCGGGTACAAGACCGACGCTGCAATCTCGATCCTTGGGGCTTATAAAAAGCCGCGCAAGGGACTACACATTCGTTTCGAAATGCACGGTAAGAGTTAGGGGATTTCCATGAGCGATAGATATGCCGAGGAGCCGCCGTTGATGTGCGTAAGGGTAACTGACGGAGTTTGAACGAGGTTCTATTGTCCAGAGAAGAGAGGCAGGTCGGCCGACACGCCGAATCGGTCTACATTTGTGCCGGTCGGACGGTACTGTGCAATCGTGTGGGAGCAATGGACACGTGAATGCACCCAGAAACGGCGGACTTTCCCTGGACGACCCAGACACACCAACTGCAGAGAAAACCGTGGGAGCGTGAGCGCAGCACACACAGATGCAACGACGTCCTTATTCAATATCCAGAAACATGTGGCGGTTCTACAAGGGACTCCTGTGTTCGTCAGGAGTCCCTTGTAGAACCGCCACTAACACCTGACCATCGTCAGCGTCGATTTCAGTGGTGTCAGCAGCAAACAACGTGGAATGCTACGGACTGGGAACGTACAGTGTTCAGAGATGAATCCCGCTTCTGCATGGAAATGTCAGAGTGTGGAGGACCGCTGGTGAGCACTACAATCCCAACTTCATTGTACAGTGGCACAAGTCTCAAACTGCAGGCGTGATGGTCTGGGAAGCCATGGCGTATGACAGCCGGACTTCCGTCGTAGTGATCCGAGGGGCGTTGACAGCACATCGTTACTTACAGGAGATCCTGCGGCTCCATGTGCTGCCTTTCCTACTGGGGCGGCCTGGAACCATTTTCACACAAGATAATACTCGTCCCCACACCGATCGGGTTTCCCGGAACTGTGTACATCATGCTTCGACGCTTCTGTGGCCTGGTATATCGCCTGATCTCTCGCCCATTGAGCACGTGTGGGACCAGATGGGACGCCAGCTTTCTCCATGGCCGAAGGCTCGTGATTTAGAGCGTCATTTGCAAGAAGTGTGGGCAAATCTGTCCCAGGATAACATAGGCACTTTCTTTGACTCCATGCTAGACCGTATCACCGCATGTATCCGAGCACGAGTTTGTTGGACTCGATACTAATGCTTAATGTGTGCTATATGCCCGCGGGAAATCGTCCTGCTGCTGTGATATTGTAATCACTTCTGTCCTTGGTATGTATCATCTCACTACTAAAATATCTCATTTCAATCCAACGCCTCCTTCTTGGTTCGCGGATTTTAATGACAATGAGTGTATCATTCACAGCTGTAAGAGAGAATCATTCACCATTCCGTGTGAACAGTCATCCATTCGTAAACGAAACGTTCACGAATGGCGCACTAGAGCAGAACTTGAGAAATTCAAGAATTTTGGTCCTTCGAAAGATACTGCACTCGTAAATTCCATGGCAGCTGTGCGACGTACGAAATTAAATTCTATAACTTTATTTTCCTGTAAGTTAAGAATTGTTTTCAGTATCGTCCTTCACACCTCCTTCCTAGAGCTAAAATTTTATTTTCGTGCGTTCATCTTGAGCTGGTATACATCAGTTCGCAGGCCATGTTTCTGCATTTTAATCAAATAACCAGTGTTATGAGATTGCTGAGTAGTTTTTTCTCACCGGCATTTGTGGGAAACTGCTGCGATGGCGTGACTATGTAGTTTGCTGCAATATATCAAGACACTTCGTGGGATGCAATGAACGACCGTTACTGACTGTTTCAGGTGCGTTTCCCAACTTATAACCACATAAATTGCGAATGCATCTTATACTTTTTTCCCCATCCTTTCTTCGTGTATTCAACGTGCAAGTTGCTTTCCAGGAAAGAAGAAATACTTTGTGCTTCCCGCAAACAGCTTTCAATAATAGCCTATTTTCAGCTGTGCTATTTCCAGGATGTATTTTGAGGTTATTTAAGTGTCGGAACAAAATGGATTCCTGTAAAGTTTATGATCTGTCACCCTTCTTTCTAGCAACGCTAAAGAGACCATTAATACCACCTGTTTTACAACGGAGGTTGTGAGAAGACGTGTTTTAGATCTCAAAAGTTGCGGAGCGTATGTGGTAAGTTCGCAGACAAAATAATGGTAATGTGAAAATAATGTTCTTCACAAATACATGGGGAAAAGATGCAGGATTGTTAACACGGCAATCAGAACAGTTTGTATTGTAACATCTATTCAACATGTAACATGATAGCAGAAAATTTAAAAATTACATCGCCCTGAACTGGGAATCGAATCAATTTCTGAACCGTTTTTAGTGAAACTAGTGTTGTGATTCACATCATTTTTTGATGATAATACACTCAGTGGACAAAACATTAGAGATACCTAACTAATAGCGTGTTAGTTCTCCTCTAGTAGAAGAACATCCTGTACATGCCGTGGCATCAATTGCACCTCGTGCCGGAGGATTTCTGGAGGTAAAGCCAGACATGCCCGTTGCAGAATTGTCCACAACTCCGCCAGAGACTTCGGTCCAGGATTCATGGATCTGATGATCCGCTCTAGGTTATCCCAGAAAACTTGCACGGTGTTTAAATCTTGGCGCTTTGGGGATCGCAGGACAGTTTGAAACCCAAGAATGTTCCTTAACCCTTTCGGTACCACAACACCCGACGCGCGCGGACATGCAGAAAACCACAAGCGCCCGAGTCGCCCAGATAGTATGAGTTGGATTTCCAACCCCATCATGTTCGACGGCGCCCGAGAGATTAGCAGAAGTCAATCTCATCCGTCATTTTTGTCGCTGAACAAAAAAGTGCACAGGAGTTGGTTTGTCCTGGGGCTACACCAATCAGCTTTCTGACATCGCTCAGTAGAACTCTTGCTCTGTGGACACGTGGTTCGTTTGTCTGTGATATTTTACATTGTTCCAAAAACGGAGTTTACGAGAGAAAATTTGTGGTAAAAATTCTTTCACTTCGCTCAATCCAAATAAACAGGTTGAGACCATATTTTTTTACAGGAAAAAACAAGAAAAGGGAAAAGTAAAAAAGGTTTTCCAACTGTTACCACTCCCATCTGTCTAAGGTTCTCAGTAGAAGAAAGCACTGATTGGCTCAGGGAAACGTCCGAAGGTCAGTGCATAGCAAACTTGGAGATCGGAAGGTTTGAGTGGTGACCCAGCACTAATCCTTCTTTTGTTAACCTGACAAAGGGAGGGGGAAATGAAATTGGGAAAGGAGAAATAGACATTTTCAGGCGCTGTGGTATTTTGAGTGACAAAACATGTTAGTATCCTGGTCGCGAAAGGGTTAAGCCATGCCTGTGTGGTTGCTGCCCGATGGGGTGGCACATTGTCTTGCCCAAACAGACTATCGGCCACAGGAACTGCGAAGGCCATGAATCGTGTAGGGGATCAGACAACGCATGCTAGTAGCGCGCAGCAGTTAAGGACTTCTCCAGACACTAAAGAACCTAATAAGACACATGAGAAGGCACCCCTAGCCATCACAGAGCCACCACCGACCTGGTATGATAGGATCCTGCCCACGCCACAGTTGTCAGCTCGTCACAGCTGTAGACGGGATTCACCTGATTATTGGCGCCGTTCTGCAAGGGTCCAGTTTTGATGTTTCCGGCGCTAGAGCGCAATTTCCGATGATGAGCAGTCAACGGTGGCACACGAGTAGGGCGGTGGCTCCTGTAGCCCAAGGCTCCTGTAGCCCAGGGCTCCTGTAGCCCAAGGCTCCTGTAGCCCACGGCTCCTGTAGCCCGTGCCGTTTGTTCGCTGACGCTGTCTGGGCATCCATATTTAACTTGGATGTGATTTACGCCACCGTTGTTAAGCGGTCTTTCTGTACTAGCCTGCATAGTGCCAACGTCGACCCCGTTCATCAATGGCGTGTGGTGGGAGACCATTCGCACACTAAGAGCTGGTGATGGCAAACTTGCAGTGCACCCTTGATACGGTTGCCCTCGGGAAATTGAGAGTTGTTATCACTTGGACGATAGAATGATCTACACAGATAAGCCATTGCATTACGACCACCCCCAGCCTAGACAAATGAGCGCGCCTGGAGACCGAACGGTGGCGCAGGAGAAGTTCACAGAAAAGTATATATATACGACCCGAGGACCGGCTTTCGGTTAGTAGAGTGTTCGGAGACAGAATGGGAAAAGCTTGTCGATTTATCGGAGTTTGATAAAGGACAAATTGTGATGGCATGGCCCCCGGAACTACGATCTTGGAAACGGCGTGGCTTGTGCGTTGTTCACGTGCTCTGTAGTGAGTACGTATCAAAAGTGGTGCACAGATAGCCAAACGACGAACCATCGTCCAGCCGTGTGTCGTCCGCAGCTCATTGATGCCAGATGAGAGCGGGGACTGTCGCGCATTGTTCACAGCGACCGATGAGCCACAGTGCGACAAATCACCCGCAGCTACAACAGTGGTGGTCAGGGCAATCTATCACAGCACACAGTTCATCGTAGCTTTCTGCGTATGGGGCCTGCGTAGCCGAAGACTTAGCAGGGCCCCCGTACTCATGTAACGTACCAGGATATCTGACGTACCTGCCCGAAGGACGCGCACGACATAAAGGCAGATAGGAATCAGAATAAAACGTCCGCGTAGCTCAATTGGTAGAGTGACTTATTCCGGAATGAGGGATCCGCGTTCGAATCCTGGCGTATACAAAAATGACGGAGAAATTTACTTCGTTATACTCACTGCACGTCATCGGCAACAATGCATGAAATGGGCCCAAGATCATCGAGATTGGACCGTGAATGATTGGAAGAATGTGTCCTGGCCTGACGAATCAAGATTCCCGGTGCAGCACGTAGATGGCGGAGCGCGGATACGCCGATTACGAACGGAGGCTATGGCACCTGGATGCACTGTTGGGCGGAAACAGGCCGGCGGCTGCTGGGTTATGCTATGTGTGATATTTTCTTTGGACACTTTAAGCCCCATGATCCCAATAGTACAATTCCTGACATCTGTTAGGTATCTGAACATCTTTGCTGACCAAGTTCACCCAATCATGGCAACTGCGTTCCATGCTGGTAATGGCCATTACCAGTAGGATAATGCGCCATACAACACTGCCAGAATCGTCAAGGAGTGGTTCGAGGAGCATGCTGGTGACTTTCTGTTAACATGAACCCAATCGAGCATGCTGGTGACTTTCTGACATGAACCCAATCGAACATTTGTGGTTCGACTTGGGAAACTGGGTTCGCGCTAAACCACCACCACCCCGAAATGTACGAGGACTGGAGGACCTGCTGTTGACATTATGGTACCAGGTGTCCCAGGATACCAATCACGACCTCATCAAACTGTTGCCTCGCCGAGTGGCCGCGGTTTTGCTGGCTAAAAGGGGTCCTAGAGTTTATTAGGCAGGTGGTCATAACGCAAATGTCTCATCGGGGTATGTGTCTTCCTTCGACAATGTGTCCACGATCAAAGTCGCTCAGATAAGCATGTTTACCCACATTCATCGATTGCTGTACATTGTTGAGAAGCCCTGCTGTTCTCCTATTTATTGCTTGCGTTCGGTTTGGGTCCATTCAATTCTGTGTGTGTGTGTGGGGGGGGGCATGTCAACTGCCCATCACCCCTATCTCTAATGTTTTGTCTACTGAGTAGTATATTTATTCCTACTCATCGTTTATCATCTGTCTACCGCACGACTGTCTGCACCTACATTTTCATTCCGTTTAAATTCGTCATCTACCACTATTAAGGAGCCAGAATTTCAGCACTCAGATCTGTCTCTTTTCGTTCTGCCCAGTGACATCTCTGAAGACTTTGTATATCTGCGGGCTCATCTTCAACTTGATTTTAATTTTGCTTCTCACGACTCCTCTCGGGTAACATTTCTTTGCCAAATAGGCTCAACATAGACATTTTGTAATCCAAACGGACCGTATAATTATCTCATGTTAACTGTGTGTCTTGCACGAACTTTGTCACATGATTATTTTCTCCCGAAACTTGTGCGACTCTCGTCAGTTTATGTGTTATGCATTCAAACACTTAAAAGAGACAGTTTATGTTTCATTATCACGAATTTCTTTCGATTTGCTATTAGTTATATAGCTGCTTTATCTTGAAAATTTTTCCGGTAGTGTTGGGAAAGGCTCCATGTTAGAGCTTTTACATCACGTCATCGTTGCAAATATTCATTTGTCATCCTCAGCTGTTAATATTTCCATTCCATTTTTTTCGTTTTTATAATGAGTGTTTTTATGTATTGATGACCCTTTAAACTTAATTCAATTCATTGAGAATGCGCCAGGAGATGCACCTACTATGAAGACACGTCTTATGTTAAAGCTATTTTTTTTATTGGAGGTTTAACGACCACCGTGAGCAACTCAATGGGCTATAAGGAGTCTCCCTTCCCTAATTTAGGGTCACTGCTTCCAGGGAAGGGAGATCTCCAGTGCTCTAAGACAAACACAACATCCATGCTTCACGGGATTCGAACCCGGACCCCTTTCGGACGAATGATCAGAGGCCATCGCTTAGACCACTGCGCCACCTGTGTTAAAGTTCAGAAAAAAAATCTTCGAAGGATGATACATAGAATTCTTTAAGGAAACATCGCTTTGTTTTTGTAAAATTTAGTTTTAATCGTCTCATACGTACTGTGACGTACTACAGAGGTGAAAACATGTGTCAAGACGATAAATTTGCAGCGAAACATTCTGTCCGCGTAGCCCAGTTGGGAGAGCGACTTACTCCGGAGTGAAGGGACACGGATTCGATGCCCGTCGCGGACGAACTTGTGTTTTCACAGTGCGTGATGTACACTGTGACGTACAGGTAAAGCACGTGTCAAGACGACAAATCTGCAACGATACATCCCGTTGGTGTAGTTTAGTCGGTTAGAGCAACTGGGGCCGGAGCGAGGAGGCCCGATTCCGATCTCAGTCACCACCAGAATTGGTGTCTTAACATTAGCTGACCAGAAGTCCGAATTTTTGAGGATAGTTCTCGAATTTAGTTAGTGTCCCCAAAAGCACCTGATGCCTTTGGGGACAAAAATTGTCCTCAAATTTTGATGTTTGTCGTCAAGTGTCCTCGAATTTACACTTCCGCATTAGCTCGTTAGATTTCTAACGAAAAATGTTTTTCAAAATAGTTTCCGTTGTACTAATTTTTCAGCATGCTTCTTATGAAAACAAATTGTGACTTTTTTTTTTTTCGTTTTCCGAGTTTAACGACCACCGTGAGCAACTCTAAAGACTATAAGCAGTCACCTGTCCCTCATTTAGGGACATTCGTTCTAGAGAAGGGAGAGAGGAAGTGCTGTAAGACAAACACACCGCCCATGTCCCATTCGGGATTCGAACCCGGTCCAACTTGTACGAATAGTCAGTGGACAGCACTTACAGCACTTCACCACTGGGGCGGCCAAATTTCGACTATCTTGTTCTGTTCCTCCTGAAACTTTGGCAAAATGAAAAATTCGCTATGCGATTCTTTCATCAATTTGCAGCTGGGTTTTATCATTATTCAACTGATATACCTAAGGTAAAGTATTTCACTCAGAGGGCGTACTCTGAGTGAAATACTTACCTGCGCCACCGGGCCCCCGAGCCGCCCCGGTGGCGCAGTGGTCTACGCGCTGGCTTATGATCATTCCTCCGTGATGGGTTCGGGTTCGAATCCCGGGGAGGCATGGATATTGTGTTTGCCTTACAATACTGGCTCTTTCCCTTCCCTGGAACTAGTAACCCTAAATTAGAGACGGGCGACTGCTTATAGCCCGAGTTGCTCACGGTGTTCGTTAAATCTTCAATAAAAAAAATGCTTCCGCAACCCCCGCAGTGCAGGGGAGGGGGGGTTATCGTTAAAACTGCCTTTAGCCTGAGCAAAACATTTTACAAATTTTTTTGCGGAATCTTCGTAGAAATCTGTTGAAAGAAATAGCCAAGAGTTCAGGCAGCTTTGAATAAAGTATTTAAAAGAACAGCATTTTATTCTTCGTAAATATGTTAAATCTTTAGAAATAATATTTGTTGCTTTAGGTCGTAAAAACTGGATTACGAGAAATCAGTTATTTAAATGAAATTGAGGCTCCTTGTAATAGTCCTTGCTGTTACAAGAGGCCTCAAGTTCACAGCACTTGCAATAGTTTCCATGCAGGTATGTAAACAAGAGAATGTAAAAAAATTATCAGTTCAATGAGCAGAATTTTTATACCAATGAGGATAAGGTGTTATCTATTACAGTTGTTTGCTCATAATTATTCATCATTCCGAATATAGTGAACTAAAAGGTGTTCTTCGGGGGAGCGAAAAATCAGAGACCTGTGCAATTATTTTTTTATAACAGAGTCAAAAGATTTTTGTTTACTATGTGCAAAACATTGCGGCATTATCTTAAGTGTGTTTTTTACGCTTTCCAACCGTAGGTTGAAGAAGCGTATAAACTCCAACTTTGTCCGTCTGTTCGTCCGCACGATAACTCGCGTAAAAATAGTTCAATTTCGATAAAATTTTAGTATGTGATGGGGGCCCACCCGGTTACGAACCCGATTGAAAATGGACGAAATGGGGTCAAAGGAGCGGGATCCATTCCATTGCCCTTATGCGACATAACTTATGTAAAAATGGTTCGATTTCGATGAAATTTTAGTATGTGATGGGAAACCACCCGAGGACGAACCCTATTGATAATGGACGAAATGGGGTCAAAGGTCACAACATAGACGCGAGATCTATTCCGTTGCCGTTATGCGTCATAACTTGCGTAAATATGGTTAGATTAGTATGTTGCAAGGGACCATCTGGGGACGAACCCTATTGAAAATGGGCAAAATGGGGTCAAAGGTCAGGACATAGGAGTGGGATCCATTCCATTGCCCTTATGCGTTTTAACTTACGTAAAAATGCTTCGATTGAGACAATTTTTCATGTTGTTCCTGGATCTATAGTGCACCGGTTCTGATGAATATCATCGAAATGGGAACAAAGGTCAGGTCATAGGAGCGAGATTTATTCTATAGCCATTATCCTCAAAACTTGAGTAAAGATTTCTGTTATGTTGGAAAGCGTATCATAATCAATGCATTGCATGATTTTACTAACTTGTTTATATTCCAGAGTAAGTAATTTAAGTAGTTTTTTGTGCTACAGTTCTTAATCGTTGCTTAGCTATTTTCTTACTTATGTTGTGACATTTCGTATAAATCGGAAAAGTCTTTACACACTGCCACACGACAGTTGTATGCTTTTTGCATGCAACCGTGAGGCATTTCAAGAAGCAGGCATTAGTTCTTTAAGGTGGTTCCACCTTAAGATCTCCGCGTTATGTTTCCAATGGTAAAACTTCTTTACATATTTTCTTCGTAATTAATGTATTCCCAAGAATGAAAATTTGCTCATCGATAAAACTAACTTTAAGTTATAGCATGGGATACTTAATACTTGCTAAAACATAACCATAACTAAGCAATCCAACATTTGTTTGTCTACTGACGTCATCAATGTACAGGTCGCGCCATCTATTAACAGGTCTGAACATTACTCAAAGAAAAATGATTGATTTTTCAATATAATTAATGTTATGTTTTAGCAAATGTTAAGTAACCCATGCGATAATTTAAAGTTAAATTTTATCGTTGTACAATATTTCATCCTTGTGAATACATTAATGGCGAAGAAAATATGTAAGGAAGTTTTACCGTGGAAAATACAAGGCACAGATTCTAAGTGGAACTTTACCTTAAATTAATAAATTTTTCATGATATGAACAACTTTGACATAAGTAATTTGTAATAATTTGTATCGGTAACCAAGGCAATCGTTTTAATTATAATATATGCATATGTGTTTCACGCAATAAAGTGATGTAATTTTGATTTTACAAAAAATATTCACAGGTTCCAAAGGATTTGACTTATTAAAACACCCGTAAAGCATAGATAACAATTAATATGGAAGTTAAAATTTTGAGTAATTGAAAGCTAATGGATTTTCGCAAAAGAGCCTCGAAAACATTTTTTGCGGGGAGGCCTCAGGTTTTTCCGGTACGCTACTAATTTTACTTTTGCTAATATGTTGTCGCTATAATAGCTCTGTTTTGTCAGTGCAAATTACCAACATGATGCAAACTATTGGGTTGTCAGAAAAGCATGACGTATTTTGGTACCCGTTGGCGGTTGTGCGGTTTTGTAAGTACTAAAGACATGCGCAGCTCTGTTATTGCTATGGCATTCGACAGGTGCCAGTTCTAGCTGCAGTTTAAAAGGAATAGTGAGCGATTTGGTTGATATACGGAGATTTGACATCAAGTTGAAAATGGAAGACCAAACTGTGCATTTTCGCAATATTTTACTGTTTTACTTCCGTAAAGGGAAGAACGCGCGTCAAGCTCGTGAAACGTTGCGTAAAGTGTACGGTGATAATGCTCTACAAGAACGTTAGTGCCAGCAGTTGTTCGCAAAATTCCGTGCTGGTTATTTTGACCTCAACAATGCCCCTCGGTCCGCGGGAGGCCCACCGAGGTTAATGAAGACCAAATCATGGCATTGATCGTGTCAAACCCACGTTACACGACACGAGAGATTGCAGACACATTGCACATCCATTATTCAAGCGTGCACGACCACCTAAAGAAGCTGGGATACGTACGAAAGCTCGATGTGTGGGTTCCTCATGAACTCAAAGAAGCTCAATTGACGGCGCGTATAAACATCTGCGGTATGCTCATTAAACGTGAAGAAAACGATCCTTTTTTGAAAGCGACTGATAACTGAAGACGAAAAGTGGATTGTGTGCAACAAATGTGCTGCGCAAACGGTCTTGGTCCCGACGTGCTGCTTCACCTCAAACGACATCCAAAGCAGACATTTATCAACGGAAGGTTCTGTTCTCAGTGTGGTGTGATTTTAAAGGTGTCGTGTTTTTTGAGTTCCTACTACGGAACCAAACAATCAATTCGAATGTGTATTGTCGGCAATTAGACAGTTTGAACGAATACATCATCCAGAAACGTCCAGAGCTGGTTCAACGTAAGGGTGTTGTGTTCCATCACGACAACGCGAGACCACGCACAAGTTTGATCACCCGCCAAAAATTATCGGAGCTTCGGTGGGATGTGTTGCCACACCGATGATACTCGCCTGACCTTGCGCCATCAGGCTTCCACTTGTTTCGCTCTCTTCAGCAGTCCTTGCGTGGTATAACTTTCAATTCAGATGAAGCTGTAAATCAGCACCTTGGATAGTTTTTCTCCGCGAAAGACAGGTCCGTCTATGAACGAAGCATTCTGCAGCTCACTGAAAGATGGCAAAAGGTTATCGAACAAAACGGGCATTATATCATTGAGTGATCTTTGTTCTTTCTATCAATAAATGACCTTTGCAAAACATGGCTGAAATACGTCATTACTTTTCCGATAACCCAATATATCCTTTTAAGGTAGACGTCTAGTGATATTACTTCCTATACTTCCAATGGAAAAACTTCGGTACATATTTTCTGCACAATTAATGCGTTCCCAAGGATGAAAACTTGAATATCAATTAAAATAACTTCATATTATAACTGGGAATACTTAATATTTTCTAAAACATAACCATAATTAAACAATCCAACATTGCTTTGTCTACTGACGTCCTCAATGTACAGGTCGCACCATCTATTTTCTGGTGTCGACACCACCAAAGGAAAAGTTATTGATTTTTAATATAATTATGGTTATCCTTTAGAAAATATTAGGTATTCCAAGTTATAATATGAAGTTATTTTAATCGATGTTCAAATTTTCATCCTTGGAAACGCATTAATTGTGAAGAAAATGTGAACAGAAGTTTGCCCATTGGAAGTACAGGAAGCAAAATCACTACACGTCCACCTTAAGACATAACTTTTCATATGTAATATCACACTTATATAAACAATACAATTTTGTGACAAAACAAATTTCATATTTATTTTGAGTATGCACGTATCTCCAAATGATATGCTGATTTGGCAACACCACGCCATTTTGTCCTCAAATCAATGTTCCATAATCTGTTCACCTTAGTTTTAACGTTGGCGCCCGATTGTGAAATATGAATAGACTGGACGTTGGGTTCTTCGAAAAATGTGTGATGCCTTTTCCACATACAATGGTGGCAAAAATTGGGGACAGTTTTCGAAATTTTCATGTTCTGCAACTTTGCAGACTTATAGGAAAAGTATTTTGCACCAAATGCAAATATTTATATGCCAATTTAAATAAAATCAAATGCTGAATTCAATACATAAAACAGAATGCAAATATATGCAGTACGAAAAAAGTTATGCTTACCTTAGTCTAAAAAAGAAACACATGTGGGATTCAGTTAAGAAGCGGATTGTAAGTGCAAACCTAACAGGTCAATCACAGTCCTTGTTCTGGGGACCAATCGAATGGCATTAGCTGCAATACATCTTGTGAGAAGTTGAGGAAAGGTAGTTTTGCTGTTTGTTCTGTAGAAGAAAAACTGTTGGCTGTGTAGGTGAAGCGTAATTGTAGATTGTATGAGTATTTTAAGTGTTTCTTTAAATTTAACGCGTAGATAATAAGTACAGCAATGGCACCAAAGAAAAGAGTTGACTGGTCACCCACGAAAAGGGTCAGGATTGTTTTATTACGTGAATCGGGTCTTTCTTATGCTGAAATTGCAAGGCAAGTAGGTGGGTTAGTGACAACATCTGGTGTACTAAAGTGCTGTCTACGTTATCAGGAAACAAAGTCACTGAAAAGCAAATCAGGAAAAGGCAGAAAAAAGTGCACAAAAGCTGTTGATGCCAGAAGAATAAAAAGACTGTCTGAGGAACAGAAACATTTCATCTGAGGCTATCAGAGCTAAACTGTGTTCAACGAGCATTTCTGTCAGTTCAAGAACCATAAAAGAGCAGACAATCAGATATGGAACTAAGAGGTCAGATTCCGAGAAAAAAGCCATATTTGAATCTACAGCACCGCAAGAAATGAATACAGTGGGCAAAAGAACACATTGGATGAACAGACGATCAGTGCAAGCAAGTTATTAGGAGTGACGAAAGTAAGATAACCTTATTTGGTAGTGATGGCCGAAAATACGTGAGACGTAGAGTAGGAGAAGAGCTACATCCTGACTGCATGGAGGCCAATATAAAGTAGCCGACAAGCGTTATAATTTTGGGCATGTATGGCAGCAGCACATGGTGTTGACCACCTTCGTGTAATCGACGGCAAGTTGAACGCAAGAAAGTACAAGGACACCATCCTGGAATCAAAACTCCCATCTTCCATCAGGGGTCTCTTTCCCAACAATGCTCCATTTTTTTTTCAGCAGGATTCACCTCCCTGCCACACAGCAAAAATATGCAATCAGTGGTTTACAACAAAGTCCATTCCATTGTTGACCTGGCCAGCAAATGGCCCTGACCTGAACCCCATAGAAAATCTGTGGCACCGTTTGAAAAGCCTTGTACGAATCAAATAAAAGGCAATTATTTGAGTCTATAATTGCTTCTTCGCATGACGTAATAACAAAGCCAGAGGTTTAAACACTTGTTGTCTCAATCAGACGTCGCTATGATGCGGTTTTAAAGAACAAAGGCTACCGTGCTAAATATTGATAGTACATTAAAATCGTAAGTGTATTACAGTATATTCAGCATGATTGCAGAATTCCCTGCATTACGTTTTTTTTTTTTACTGCATATATTTTCATTCGGTTTTTTGTGTTGAATTCAGCATTACATTTTCCTTAAGTTGACATATAAACGTTTGCATTTGGTGCAAAAAAGGATTTCCTATAAGCCTGCAAAGTTGCAAAACATGAACATTTCAAAAACGTGTCCGCAATTGTTGCCACCACTATATTGTCTAGAATTAATGAAAATTCCTTTTTCGCTTCAAAAAAGAAAAAGGAAAAGGAAATTAGGAGTACGAAAATGCGAGGCACATGTCAAGACGACAAATCTGCAGCGATACATTCTGTTGGTGTAGCTTAGTCGGGAGAACAGCCGGAGCGGGAAGGAGCCATTCGATTTCGTCACCGACAAATTTTTGTTTTCACAACATGTCTTATACGCGTACGTTTTGTAACAATACTGTATGCACTGGTATTAAATTATTTTTTTTAAATTAAGAATCGTCTAAGTGAAATCAAATGATTACACTACGCAAATGCAATACTGTAATAATAAAGAATGGAAGAATTTAACAAACGTTGATAAGACTTCAGTAACACAATACTTTTAAAGCCTTAAATAAAAACTAACTTTAATAGTAATAGAAGCTTTAAGAGATTCCAAATAATACAGCAATCAGCAGTTTTTTAATAATCGCTTTAATTGATGCTGAAAAGCAAGTATTTTGCATGGCGGATATTCTATATAACAACTCCGGCTGTGTAAAACAGAAATTTCACTGTACCAGACTGCTGCTACAGCAAAGCCAAAAATATCACCATAAGAATTTATTTTTTGTGGTATGTGCTGTGGCTACAACTAGAGTATGCTATCTCCATTCATATTAAAATTAATTAATTTAGTACAGGTTTCTAAATTTTTAAGCACCAGGGGTTATTCACATATGCAAGTTACTAAACAAGCAAAATAGAATCATCCAACGCCAGAGAAAATCTTAAATGATCAAGATTATACCATGTACTCATTAACATTAATATTACGCACATGCATAGTAAACACGGTAGGTGAATATAATTTACCATCACGAAGTGGAGTTTTAATAGTTAAATGGATCTCTAAATGTTGTAACCTTTTTTAATGAAATAAGCTTTTCTTTTCTCGCCGTTTTGCATTTTACTTTACTTGTATTCTTAATGCATTTAGATGTGTTTTCTTTTATCTCACCTTGCATTTCAGGCAATTCTTTTATTTAGGTTTTATTCATACCTAAACTAAAAATCCAATTTCATGTAAATTAGTGATGAAAAATGAAACTATTTTGTAAAGCAGAATGATGTTCACTTGGACTGCTTCAAAATGTAATTAATGACATCCTTAAATTTAAATTTACGTGTGTGTCTGAAGTTTAAAAGTCATTGCGATATTAATGTAATTATGTGATGACATTTTTTCCTGAGAAAGGCTTTTCTCCTATAGTTTCTTACACTGAAGAAAAGGCATTTTCAATACACTTATTATTCAAACTTACAGAGAATTTTTTCTCCGAAGATATTTATGCAAATATTTAAGATGCATTATGATTTCGCATCTACATCAGAACCAATTTCAGTAAGGAATCATTCTAGGACGAAAAATTATCCAGATTATTCTTTTTATAAACCACATCCGAAAAAAACTTAGCTTCCGCATTAGAAATATTTACCTCCTAACCTGATATGCAGATATATCTCCATTTTGTAGAGTTAAAATAACACCGAGATAGACAACTCGACAGCACAAAGAATTGTAAACTTAATCAGACAATGAAAATTTACTATGTACGAATTCTACAGACGTCCGATGTTGCAACGCCAATCCAATAATTATCTTTAAAGAACTTTACCTTGCGATAACTAAAAGAACTGTTGTGTAGCGACAACGCATAATGTCGCCACACATATTTTTAAATACACTGCTGGACAATTGCTAAGGACGGATCATAAACGGCTATATAGCGCATAAAAAAGTAAGTGTGGTTGGATGCCAAGTGAAATAAAATAATGTCAGAATGCCAGGACATTACAAGAAAGACAATTTATTGTGCTCTGAAATCCAGAAGGCTTTGGAACGTGCTCAAGGGACAAACAGGCCATTTTGTGCAGAATACATAAACGTGAAAAAAATGCAATTACCGTCCGCAGGCGTTCCGGCGTAAGATGTCAATACGGGATATGGCCACCATGGAGGGCGATGCAAGATTCCACGCGTCGTGCCATGCTTTGCACAACATTATCAAGCAGCTGTTGGGGTAATGTATCCCATTCCTCTGTCAATGCACGGATGAGGGTGTCCTTGTTTATTGGAGGGCATTGGCGACCAGCAAGACTCCTCCCCAAAGCATCCCACACATTTTCAATGGGATTCAGATCTGGAGAACGTGCTGGCCATACGAGGCGTTGGATATCCTCGCTCTCAAGACACTCCTGGACAGCGGCTGTTCGATGACATGTTGCGTTGTCGTCCATGAAAATGAATCTATCACCGACAGCACCACGGAACACGCGAACATGAGGTAGCAGAACATCATTAATGTATCGTTGGCCAGTCATAGTCCCAGTTGGAAGCACATAGAGGGACTTACGGCCATTGATCATGATGCCAGCCCATACCATAACACTACATGTCGGATATCGGTCCCTTTCCTGTATGTTTGCTGGACAATATGCAGTACCACTATCACGCCAGATCAGTTGTCGTCGACAATCAGACGATAGACTGTATCTACTCTCATCTGAGAAGAGGACAGCAGACCAGTCGTTATCAGTCCAATTGCGATGTTGATGGCACCATTGCAAACGGGCGGTACGGTGACGTCTGGGCAATGGGATGCACACAACAGGACGGCGGGCGTATAGTCCTCCTTCATGCAAACGTCTAGCGACAGTTTTTCGGGAGATCCGCTTGCCAGTAGCAGCCATAAACAGATTTGCTACCTCACTAGCTGTGCTGCGCCGGTGTCTTTTTGTTAATAGCACTATGTACCGATCTTCTGCAGGTGTCGTACTGCGAACACGACCTCCCCCGTGACGTTTGCTACACTCTTCATTTGTTTGAAATGATTTCCAAAGCCTTGAAACAACACTGTGGCTAACGTCGAACTCCCTGGCAACATCTGTTATTTTTCGCCCTTCTTCAATCTTGCCAATAATACGGCTACGCGTAAAATCATCTAGGTGATGTCGGGAAGACATACTGAAAATTGCAAGTTCGTCAATTGATTCTTTTCCTTTCAACTTTGCGTTTGAACAACAACGGTCAATACGCGTCAAATCCTTTATATCTCTTATCAGCGCTATGACGTCACGAACAAGTTCGCCAATCCAAAATTTGCATACGCACAACACGTCTTACTGTATCCCGCACTGATGCTAATTTCTACATTTTCCTGCCTTCCATTTTATGGTTGCTATCGTTGCTTGTGTCATCCGTCCTTAGCAATTGTCCGGCAGTGTAATATCCCTTGTAGGGGTCGAACTTTCATGCAGTTATAAAACAGCACTTCACGTACAGTATATTAAATCAAGAGACACATTTAAGGCATACTTAAATGTTATTAAGAAAGTATGTATTTGAGAAATATAGAGACATCTGGCGTAGATTTTTTTTATTATTTTAGTGTTACAATCTTAACCTTTTGCTTTCATCACTGATTCGATGCCATCGGTGCTCATATTTCTCAAATTATTCCATGCGTCATCATAAAGTGGTTCATGCAGCTGAAGTTGAGCATAACTTCGCCAATTATTCCGAAAAAAGTGCGTAAAAGTAATTCTGTTGTGTAGAATTATTAAAATTACAACACAGAAAATTAATAAATATTTGAACCAGCAGCGTCATAAAAAGCCACTTTAAATCTAACGAAAACATGCACATACCAAAAGAACGCTTTTTTTTTTTCGTATGCTTGAGATGCTATCTTGGAAATCTTTGTGGTAAAATCGAACGTACTGTTATAAATGTCTGCTGATCTCTGTTGTATCATGTGAAGGAACCATCCATTCAGACACATTAAAATCAAACGAACGTTTCTGACAGAAGACGAATTGAAGACGCCAGAATTTCATTTCAAAGCTTCACTGCATTTAACTATAAAACAGATTCGTATAAATGATTAGATTTTAAAATAGTATTAAAAAGCACTTAACAGCACAAACAGGATACGATGTTTTCACCACCATCTGATTCACAACAGGAACGAAGTCTAACGCTAGCACTTGATTAGGTAACACACATCGACATAGCGACGTAGCACTTGCGTCGGAAGATGTGAAGGTCAGGTGTTCCGCATCACACTCTTCCTGAGTTCCAGTAGGCGTAGTTCTGCAAATCTCAGGGCATTCTCGGCAAAACAGAAAAAAAAAAAAAGCGTTTATGCACTGATATTTTTTTTAAATGGAGTCAGAAAATAAATAAATGTGTTTTAATTTTAATCGCTATCCAGTAATAAACTTCCGAAGCAGTGCCTGTTTTTGATTTGAAATACGTGCTTCACTAAAAAAAATTCTGAAATTTACGAGCCGCTTTCCGTCATTCCTTTCGTGAATGAACGACGCATATTTCTGATGAAACCTATTCCTGCAATGACAGAAAGAAACCTCAATTTCACGGATTTTCCGTACCACAGGAAAATTCTGAATTTTCAGAAACCTTTCCGCGGTTTTTAGCACGTCTTTTGTTAAAAAAAGATCATGTTATCGATTTGTCCGTTAAAAAAAGATTATGTTATCGATTTGTCCGTCCGTCCGTCCGTCTGTGGACACGATATCTCTGCAACTATTTGCCCGATTTGAAACATTCCTTTTGCATTGAGAAGCCTGAAATATGCAAATTATGATCCTTCATTTCGTTCTTTTCTTTTTTTTACGATGTATAATTTCGCCGCTAGAGGGCGTAAATGCAGATGATGTCGAATTCAAAAATACGTTCTATTCCACATATTAGCTTCTAAACATCCGACTGAAAAAATTATGTTGTCTTTCGATTTCATTTATATCGAAGAGTATTTTAGGCATAGTTACGTTTACAAATCACGCATAGATTTCCCGTTAGGGGACATAAAAGTAAATTACGTTTCCCCCGATAACTCTTCTTCTAAAACTCCGATTTGAAATTTTTTTTCTTCAGCTCTCGATGGAAAATCTTTTGCATATAGCCTCTTATGTTTGGTAAAGAATACTTTGGCCAACAGGGGGCATAAGTGTTAATTTCTGCTTCTGTTGTACTTGCCATAAAATCTGAGCTTCTAAAATCTCGATTGAAAAAATTCTTTCGAGGACTGATGCCCCTCACGTCGATAAACCTTTTCAGAATATTTTTATCACTTAAAATATTCTATGGTTTCACCGCCAGGAAGGGCGTAGATGTAAATCTTATTTTTGTCAATATCTCTGCTTCTAATGGTCCGATTTGAAAAATTCTTTCTTTATTAGATAGATTTTCCGGTGTCACATGTTTTTCATGTAATTTCAAAATTTTGAAATAATTCATAGACTTACCGCTAGATGGCGTAAAGATAAATTTCGTGTCCCCCTATATCTCTGCTTCTAAATCTCCGATTTGAAAAATTCTTCCTGCAACATATACAGCTCCTGATGGGAAATCTTTTTCACATAATTTCTGATTTTGGCAAAAAAAAAATGGTTTTGGCCGCCAGGGGGCGTAAGCCTTAATTCCCGCTTCTGATATATTTGCAGCAAAATGTGAGCTTCTAAAATCTCCATTGAAAAAAAAGTCGTTTGTAGACCGATACTACACAGTTCGAGAAACCTTTTAGGAGCATTTTCTTCTTAAAATAATGCATGGTTTTTACGCCAGTGGGCGTAGATGTACATCTTATTTTTGTCAATATCTCTACTTCTAGGAGTCCGATTTGAAAAATTCCTTCTTTGTTAGATAGTGTTTCCGATGCTAAAAGTTATTCATATAATTTCAAGTAAATCATAGACTTTCCGCTAGGGACGAAAATTAAATTGCGTTTTCTGCGTTATTTCTGTTTCTAAAACTCCGATTTGAAAAAATTTTTACTGTCTCGCATACAAGACATGATGGAAAATATTTTTCATATAATTTCTAATGTTTGGTAAAGAATCGTTTGGCCCCAGGGGGCATAAGGGTTAATTTCTGCTTCTGGCGTATTTGTAGTAAAATCTGTTCACCCGAAAACTTGACAACTTTTTTTTTCTTGGACCGATACCGCTCATATTGAGAAACCTTTTGAGAATACTTTCTTCCTAAAATAATGCATAGTTTTCTCGTCGATACCTATGTTTCTAAGAATCCGATTTGAAAAATTCTTTGTGTGTTAGAAAGCGTTAACGGTGCGAAATGTTTCTCACATAAATTCATATTTTTTTCTTAAAGCACAAGTCTGCAACCAGAGGGGCCGCCCCGGTGGCGCAGTGGTCTAAGCGATGGCCTCTGATCATTCGTCGGAAAGGGGTCCGGGTTCGAATCCCGGTGAGGCATGGATGTTGTGTTTGTCTTACGGCACTGGCTCTCTCCCTTCCCTGGAACCAGTGACCCTAAATTAGGGACGTGCGACTGCTTATAGCCCATTGAGTTGCTCACGGTGGTCGTTAAACCTCCAATTAAAAAAAGCAACCAGAGGGCGTAAGCTCACGATTCCGTTTACATGAATATCTGAGGAATTAAAAACTCGATTGAAAAACTTCTTTCTTCCGTCAGATACTATTGTTTTTCATACCGGTTCCATTGATTTTGAATAGCTTTGACAAATTTAATTTGCGTCAGAACGGATTCAAAAGACGTTCTCGTTACACACAAAAATTCGGTGTCATCTCTCTTGTTTTCTTCTACTGACGGTAAATTACCGTTTTAGGAATGTACAAACGGGAAATTCAGAATTTCCAGAAACCTTTCCACAATTCCTTTCGTATAATAACGGAAAAGCTCCGTTCTCACATTTCCCGTATCCGTATGACGAGAAATTGCTGATAATAGGGGCGATTGGTCAGAATATTTGAGGTTTGGTTAACTTCTAAATTTCAATCGTCTGTCGAATTTTGAAGTTCCGTAGCGAGATGGGATATTATGAATGCCATATCGCATGAATTTTGTTTATTTTGGCACAGGATATTTCTTCTCCTCTCCCCGATTTTGTGCACCAGTTATTTATTATATATTGTGTTATTGTAAGAAACCAGGTACTTACCTTATTGTACAGATGATTATACGATATCTGTGCATCCGTCTTCGGGCAAATGAAGACAAAAGCTGTTATTGCTATCAAGAGTAAGTTTTGTAGTTTTTTTTTTTGTGAAATAATACTATAAAAAGGTATATTCCACCTTTTATAAAGATAACTGAAAGACTTTGTCAGTTTAAAAGAATCATGAACTAGCGGAGCGCTGTAACGATGCGTCGTCACATGACTGATATTGCAGGTGTTCCGACACTGCAATATCAGTCATGTGACGACACATTTTCCTATGTGGCTTTGTTCCGGCGCTATGACGTCAGTATTGTTACTTTTTGAACGCCCTACGTATCATCAGCGAAAAAATGATCTTGTTTTTCTACATATTGTTCTTACTGATTGTTTCATTTCCTTGTAGATTTGAAAATGTTTTTCAAGTTGCATTCAGCACAGGAGCATATATGGAATTTGTTTTTACGGAGGAAGGGGACCAACAAAAAATTGAAGTTTTTGTAACGCAATAGTACAAAACAAAAGTTAATGAAAAATGGAAGAAAAAATTAAGGCAAAATTTCTAATGCAAGTTGATGCATTTTTATAAAGCATTTGTTTTCTAATGTACGTCGCATTTTTACCAAAAAATATTAAAAAATGAAAGACTTTCGGGGAGGGAAATTCCCTTGGCCCCCTCTAAATACGATCCTCATACAGCATACAGGGTGATTCAGCAAAGCGTGCACAAATTTCTGGGAGGGGTAGGTTGCACAAAGACTAATCGGAATCACATAGCAATGCAGGGTCGGAAATGCCATCTTCATGCGGTAGATGGCGTTGTTCGGCGGCGAGACTGCTTATACGTTCTTTCAGTATACCTTCATTTGTAAACAGCTCGCAGAGGTAGTAGGATGGCTGAGTTCACAAACGCGGAAATGGCTTATATGTACCTCGCATTCGCACAACGGACTGCAACGGACGAGCCGCAGTGCGACTGTACCAAAAACGGTACCTGATTAGACGAGTATGCACAGCTGCATCAGAGGTTATGCGACACTGGTTCTTTCCAGGGGCTGCCTGGTGTCGGGAATGATGGGTACGCACTCCTGCTATCGAAGAGAATATGTTAAGCCATGTGGCAGACACTCCAAGTTCCAGCACACGAGCAATTGCCCCTCGGCTCGGTCTGTCCCAATCCACCGTATGGAGGGTTCTGCACGAAAACCAATTGCATCCGTATCATGTGCAGCGCGTTCAAACACCAAGCCCTGAGGATTTCCCAGTACGCATTGCATTTGCGCAATGGTACCTGCAGAAGAGTGCGGCTGAACTCCATATTCCTGCTTCTGAGCTGTTCACAGACAAAGTGTGCTTTACACGGGAAGGTTGCTTCAATGCACATAACGCGCATGTACGGGCGGTGGAGAACCCTCACGCTGTACGAGCACAGAACCGTTTTGCTGTTAATGTTTGGGCCGGCATTGTCGGGGACCACTTAATTGGCCTATACCTCAACCCTCCTCTTCTGGATGGAAGGAATTACCGGATATTTCTGGAGGACGTCTTGCCAGAGCTATTGGACGAACCGCAGGTCCCTCAGTCGCTGAGCCGCGCAATATGGTTCCAGCACGCTGTGGACCCCGCCCATTTCAGAAATGACGTTCAGCATAGTATTTGGGCATCAGTGCATCGGGCGTGGTGTTGGCCTGCAAGATCGCAGGACTTAACATGCCCTGCTTACTTCTTCTGGGGTTACATCAAAGGACTGGTGTACGATATCCCCGTTGAAAGTGATGATGACCTTGTAGAACGCTGCTTCGAAAGTCCGAGACATGCAAGGAATTTTTCAAAATGTGCGTGATTCCCTGCGCCGACGATGTCAAGCGTGTGTTACAGTTCATGGTCGCAACTCTTAACACCTTCTGTAACCTTAATGCATTTCGCAAATATCTTGTGAGTAGTAAAAGGCATTTTGTTCTCTTACGTGCTGCTCTTTCATTTCACGTCCTCTCTGTACACTAGCACATGAAGATGGCGTTTCCGACCGTGCATTGCTATGTGATTCCGATTTGTCTTTGTGCAGCCTACCCCTCCCAGAAGTTTGTACACGCTTGGCTGAATCACCCTGTATAATTATAACTGATATAACGTATGACAGAATGTGTTTGCTTAATTAATATGCTCAACACACGATTTCAAAAGTGCGTGTTGAATGCATTAATTTTTATTTTTAATAATCTCTGGCTGATGTAGTAGAAACGTCTTATTCGATAAGTTCCATTTACAATATAAAAATTTTCGCCTTTGGAGAAATCTAGGCATGCTCAGGATACCCTGTTTTCTAAAAGGTTAAGCAACTGAGCATGGCGCCGGTTGTAGTCGGCGTCTGTGTTTCCAGTGGTTCCTATTTGGCTGTATTTCAATTGCATCTATTGAGTTTGTGCACAACATGTGGTTGCTGAAATTAGGATATAATAGTTTGTGCAGCGATGTTTGACTGACAGAAAATCTCTGCTAATTGCTGGTAGTCTTTATAAAATTCTTTGGCTTTCGTTTCTTCCTGTACGTTGCACTCTGCTGGAACAATTTGGTTAGCACGGTTGCAGTTTGGGTAGGGGGCGCAGTGGGGCGTCACCTCTACTTTTTCTGAAGATAGGACGCGTCCCATTCTGCTGAGTTATCTTTTTCTTTGGCAGTTGTTTTCTACAGAACTCAAAGCATGTTCGGTTGATAATGAGGAGGACGTAACGCGTTCAAAAATACACATAAATAAAATGTTAGAGTGGTTGGTCTTCTGTTGATTAGGTTTCTGTGCACTTAACGGACAAATTCAATTCTTGGAACACCCATCGTTGATTACCGCTCCACTTCTTTTTTAAATCGGACCACAGCACTGGTCGTTTAGAGATGAGATCGGGCCCGGTCTCGGACGGGCTCAGAATTCATTACCTACCAAAAAACCCGGGCTGGGGCTCGGAATTACACGTCTTGAATTTCATTACTGTAATTAATTCAACACGTGTAATTCCGAGCCCGGTTGAATTACACGTGTTGAATTTCATTGTGGATTTGTTACCATGGTGGAAGGATTTTCAATTTCCTAAGCTAGCTGCCATTGCAAGACAAATTTTGCTTAGCAAGACTTGCATTATGCATTGTTCAAAGCTATGGTCCAAGCAAAGATTAGTTTAAGGAGGTCTGGTATCGAAAAACTGGGAAAAAATCACATTCCCATTTTTTATATTTTATTAAGAATCAATAATCTTATCTTTAAAATGATGTAATAATTTCCAAAATTGTGCAGTTAGAAGTATTGTTATTATTATTTTTTTATTTTCCTCACTCCCGCGATTTTTGGGGTGACGTTGGTTTTTCGTGCAGCAGGTCGAGTGTTAGAGAAAAGAAGTTCAAGTTGAAGCGCTGAGGCATTAGATGCAATTCTCCATCTCTTTCTTTTTCATGATGAACTTGATCTGGAAACTGCACTCACATATGATAATATTGTAATTATTATACTATGAAGTGCAAAACTTTGTTAATGTTACAAAATGCAGAATAACAGAATAATCTGGTCTGGAATGCTTTAACGTTCTTTAACGTTCATCATTTTAAAGATAAGAATCAATAATCTTATCTTTAAAATGATGTAATAATTTCCAAAATTGTGCAGTTAGAAGTATTGTTATTATTATTTTTTTATTTTCCTCACTCCCGCGATTTTTGGGGGACGTTGGTTTTTCGTGCAGCAGGTCGAGTGTTAGAGAAAAGAAGTTCAAGTTGAAGCGCTGAGGCATTAGATGCAATTCTCCATCTCTTTCTTTTTCATGATGAACTTGATCTGGAAACTGCACTCACATATGATAATATTGTAATTATTATACTATGAAGTGCAAAACTTTGTTAATGTTACAAAATGCAGAATAACAGAATAATCTGGTCTGGAATGCTTTAACGTTCTTTTTTTTTTTTTTTTTTTTTAATTTTGGAAATTTCCTTACATGCTTTTTTTTTTTTTTTTTATATTCTACTACATCACTCTAAACTACCTTTACCAATTATCATATATGTAAATTATATTGCAAAGATTAATTTTTTAGAGTCAAAATTTCAAACACTTGCAACTGTCTGTACGGCGTTGTACGTTTTATAATGCAATTTATTCAAAATAAAAGTAAATTTAGAAATCAAAAAGAAATAACGAATGGAATTTTTTTGTTTCTAAACGATTTTCTTTTCTTCAGCTTTTACCAAAATTACTGATTTCCCTGACACGGTCGAAGGACACGTTGATCATTTATTTGTTTTCAAATCCACATTTTATAACATTTGGCTTTATGCGTAGTATTTCTAAAAACATATTAATATTGGGAAGTGGATTAACTGAACTAAACTTTTTAAACTAATGATTTTTAAACTAATCCTTGCTTGGGCCATATATTTGATCAGTGTACAATTCATAAATGCAAGCCTTGATAAGCAAAATTTTCCAAGAATCCGGGCCCAGGCTCAGCAAACACATGTAATCAAAGACAGCGGGCCGGGCCCGGGCTCAGCAAACACATGTAATCAAAGACAGCGGGCCGGGCCCGGGCTCCTAAAATGGTGTTCGAATTAATCTCTATGGTCGTTAGCATAGAATTGAGTTCGAATTCACCTCTATTGTCGTTAGCATAGAATTGAGTCCGAATTCATCTCTATGGTCGTTAGCATAGAATTGAGTCCGAATTCATCGCTATGGTCGTTAGCATAGAATTGAGTCCGAATTCATCTCTATGGTCGTTAGCATAGAATTGAGTCCGAATTCATCTCTATGGTCGTTAGCATGGAAAAATCAAGATCGGCCCGGCGTCGAATCTTGGTGTGGCATTCGACCCCGGATCCCTTCCCTGGAAATTAGTGGCCCTAAATTAAGGACTGGTGACTGCTTATAGCCCACTAAGTTGCTCTCGGTGGCCGTTAAATCTCCATTGAAAAAAGCAAGTTTATTTTTTCACCCTGGCTATTAGTATGCAGTCATTTGCAAAAGTTTAAGACTACCTCTCAATTCACTGAAAATTAAGATTTTCAAAGAAACAACTAATTATTAGTCAGAGATATTTGAAAAAAGGACACCACATATGAATACTTACATTCTTTAGAACACAAAAAGGCCGAAACCAGTACTTTGTGTGTCCACCTTTCTTTATTATAACGGACAGAATACGATGTGGCACACTCTCAACGAGGGATTTTTCAGTAGTCACTTGAAATGTCTTTGCACCACACGTACTTTATCGCGTCAATCAAAGCTTGGGAATTTCATGTTTGTTTTTCTGCTACATTGCCTTTTAAAATGGTGCACACATTTTCGACGGGGTTAAGGTCGGGACTATTAGCAGGCCAGTCCAGCGCATTTGCGTTTTCCCTCTGCAGATAGTCATTTACCGTCTTTGATCTGTGGCATGGAGCACCATCATGCAGACAGATTGTGCATATGTGCACTTGCATATGAGGTAACAGCTTCTCACGTAACATTCCCACATAGAACGGACCAGTTATGGTAGTGCCTGTCGGCAAAACGGATAATGAAGCAGTACCGGATGCTGACGTAGCACCCCATATCATCTGACTATAGGCGGATGTCTCACGGGGCTAAACGTGTATTTTAAATCAAACCTTTTCCCTTTGGTCGTGGAACATGTGCTTCACGTGATTCAAATTGACGCACAGTTGATTCATCAGAAAAAAGAACTTGCCTCTAATTTTTAGCAGTTCACGATTGATGATGATTCGCAAGCTGGAGTCTCTTCTTTTTCATGACAGAGGTTAGTCTATGTGAGGTTTATAAGATTTTAATCCAAGATTTCTGCTAAGACGTCGGGAAACAGTGCTGATACTAATATCAGACACTTTTGAATGTAGAAAGGCCTTGATGTTTTTGCAAGAATTCCTCGGAGAACGAATAGCTATTCGCCTTACGGTATTGTCATCACGTGATGTTGTTTTCCTTGGACGTCCACTTCACTTTCGGTTGCTAAATTCACCTGTATTTCGATATTTCATGATAGTATTATGAATAGCAGTCTTTCTCACATTCACCTTTCTGCTTATGTCACGTTCGGTGTATCCTTCATGATATAAAGTAACTGTTTGTGTCCTCTGAGTAAGACTTAATGACGCCCCCCCCATTTTCGCTATACAAAAAATACGTACAAATCACCTGCCACTGTAAGATGATCCAACACCGAAAGGAAGTTGAGTAATACAGACAGTAGCTGACTCAATCGACAGAAATCTCCCAATACCACTTAGGAGATTTCTGCCGATTGTGGTAACGACCAATGAGAATTTTCCGATTGTGGTAGCGGCCAATGAGATAATACCAATTAGGAGATTTCTGCCGATTTCCTGTGGCAGCCGATGATAATTTCTCTGTGACTCACTTTTAAACATGGAAAGAGCGATGACTTCTGTTTGATGTTCATAATCCGCGTCAACTGTGTTTATTAATCACATAAGCAATTTGGTGCTGAAGCCACGAAAGTGACAACAGGAAGAATACATAACGTAATTATTTCTGTTTTTTATTCGGGGTTAAACGACCACCGTGAGCAACTCAATGGGCTATAAGCAATCGCCCATCCCTAATTTAGGAGCACTTACACCAGGGAAAGGAGAGAGCCAGTGCCGTAAGACAAACACAAAATCCATGCCCCACTGGAACCGTACCCATCTCGGGCGAATGATCGGAAGCCAGCGCTTAAACCACTGCGCCACCGGGCGTTTTTTTTTTTTTTTATTGTAGGTGTAACGACCACCGTGAGCAACTCAATGAGCTATAAGCATTCGCCAGTCCCTAATTTAAGGTCACTGGCTCCAGGAAAGGGAGAGAGCCAGCGCCGTAAGACAAACACAACATCCATGCGTCACGGGATTCGAATCCGGACCTCTTTCGGACGAATGATCAGAAGCCATCGTCTAGACCACTGCGCCACCGGAGGCGCCCCGGGGCGTTCCTTCAGTTGATTGAAATTGAATTTCGTATTATTTCAGCTGCGTCGATCAAATCCGAATAAAAAGCGTCGGATAAATTGAGGTCTGACTGCACTTTGGCATTTTTCTATTTCTAAACTTTTTTTTCCTTTATTTATTTATTTTTTTCTTTTGCGATGCACGGATAATCCGTGAAACATTTTATCCGCGCGCAGATAATTGGGAGTTCACTGTATATCAAACATTTTGAACTCGCTTTTGAACTTCGTTATATACGTGTTCTTCTGTATTTTATTTCACCTGTACGAAAAATTAACAGTGGCATGTAAAATAATTTTTAACTTTGCCGATTTTAATTCAGTTTTGTTTCTCTTTATTTTTCTAACGATGTTTAAGCGGCAGCGTTTACGAAGTACAAATCTTAGGAAGTTGCGAAGAAACTTTTATTGTTATTGCCATCTACACTGGTTCGAACACCAAGAAAGAAACAAGCAACCATAATGAAATTTATGGTAGCGATTAGTTACGATACAAGCTGCAAATGATCACAATTACATACCAGTTCGTGATGAAGAAAGCCAAAAAATTAGTAATAAGTAAATCCGTCATCGGCGGTGATAACCGACTCCACACGTCGAAACAGAGTTTGAATGATTGTCTGCGGTATTGAATTCCATTCTGCTTCTACATGCATTCGCAATTCGTTGGTTGTGACAACCATGGGAGCAAGTTGTTGCGCGATGATACCCTAGATGTTCTCTATAGGCGACAAATCTTGCGATCGAGCAGGGCAGAAAGACGAGCGACTTGATGAGCATAGATAGAGTATGTCTTGGACAGCACGAGCAACATGGGGTAGGACATTGCTTTGTTCGAAGACGGTTCCTGGGATCGTCTGAAGGAAGGGTACAAGTCCAGATTCCGACACTTCCGTGATGTAGCGTTGGCTGTTCAATGTGCGTAGAAGGTGAGTGCGTAAAACAAAAACGAAATTGCGCCCCAGACCCTCACGCTCGGCGTAGGACCGGTGTTGCGCTGCATAATGCAGCCTTCCAGATGCCGTTTCCCACGGTATCTGCGAACAAGGATTTGCCCATCATGATGCATTAGGATGAATCTAGACTCGTCCGAAAACACAATATGCTCCCATTTCAGCACTCCAGATTAGACATTCATGGCACCACTTCATTCGCTGGCGCCTATGGTTCAGAGTAAAGAGAATTCGTAGCAATGGATGGTGAGCAAAGAGGCCTCTCTGCACCAATCGATGACGAATAGTGCTTGCATGCATCGGACGATGTGTGACCATTCTCCATTGCTGCGCAAGTGTAGTGGATGGTGTTGTGCGCGTCGTCACCACCATACGGTGCAAGTGCCTGTCTTCCCGCTTGGACGTGCGATTTCGAGCTCCAGACCCTGCACGATGATGCGTAAAACCTTCTTCTGTCCATTGACGCCATGCACGCATAACGGTAGTTGCATCACGCCTAACGAGTGCAGCAATATCACGCTATGATAAACCACCTTCTCTGAGGCCAACGATTCTACCTCTTTCAAACTCCGTCAAGTGCTCGTGTTATTGTCACGTCCTCCTACGCGGCATGTTAACAACTGCGTACGGTTGAGTTCAGAGACAGCAAGTTTAAAGACCTGTTCTCTGTAGGCCTTCTTTTATAACCCCTGGTGTGACGTTTCCGATGGCGTTGCGCGCCTCACATTAGCATCTGCCCTGCGATTCTAATCATTTCCATCTCCCATGGTGCCCTATCCACCCTGCAAGTTTCGTGCAAATCCGAGCATTTCTTTGTTGTGTTGCAATTTTTATTAACAGCAGTGTATATAGCTCGGTCGAAACAGTAGCGTAGCCAGAAATTTCTTAAGGGGGGGAGCCATTCGGTTGGTTCAATATACACTTAGTGGCCACTTTACTATGACCACCTGACAGTTTTAAGCAAATGAGCTATGGATGCACGCTGTTGCCGCCAGAGGACGAGGCAAGTACACAAAGGGAAAGCTTAGTGCTTGCGACAGTAGTAGAAGTGATTTTTGGGTCACGAGATGGGGGGAAAATACGATTTGACCGACTTTCAACGTGGGATGATTGTAGGAGCTCGGAGCCATGGAACGAGTATCACCAAAACCGCCGCATTCGTATCACCGAAACCGCCGCTGGAAACGAGTATCACCGAAACCGCCGCATTCGTAAAATGTTCCAGAGCAGCTGTTGTTAAAGTGTTTAAAGACTGGACTGTCAGCCAAAAAACTGGGTCTCTACGTGTAACGTTTGGTCGTCATCGACTAGTGACTGCTCGGGCGGAACGGAGAGTGTCCAGACTGGTAACAGACAACAGAAGGGCAACAGTGCAGCAAACCACCGACCATCTTAATCAAAGATACCCTCAAATGATCTATGCACGCACTGTTCGCCGTACAATGCATCGGATGGGATATGGCAGCCGAAAGCCTGTTCGAACACCTTTGCTGTCTGCAGTTAACAAGAGAAAGCGTCTCCAGTTCGCACAAGAGCACAAGGATTGGACAGTCGATAATTGGAAACAAATTATGTGGTCCGATGAATCACGTTTTCAGTTACACCATGCCGATGACCGAGTGAGAATTTGGCGGAAACCGCACGAAACCATGGACCCCAAATGCATTGCTACAAAACTTCAAGCTGGTGGAAGCAACGTTATGGTTTGGGGAATGTTTTCCTGACATGCTTTAGCCCTTTAATTCGTGTTGATCAACGTCTGACTGGCACATCATATCTAAACATCGTTGCGGACCAAGTGCATGCTGTCATGTGGATGGTTTATCCCAATGGCGATGGCTACTTTCAACAAGATAATGCGTCCTGCCATAATGCTCGTATTGTACAGGATTGGTTTCAGGATCATGCCGGTGAGTTTACTTTGCTTAGGTGGCCCCCACAATCTTCAGATCTCAACCCCACTGAGAATTTGTGGGATGAAGTTGAATGAGCCATCAGACCGCTGGATCCAGAACCCTGCAATCTCACACTCCTGGAAAGTGCTATTCATCAAGCATGGTCTCAGATTTCACAAACCACCTGTCAACATCTCGTGGAGTCCATGCCAGGAAAAATCGACGCAGTATTAAAGACAAAAGTTGGCCCAACGAAGCAGTGAGAGGGGTGGGGTGGTCATAATAAAGTGGCCACTCAGTGTATATTGCTCTAACTTCGTGCTCAGTCTCCCTTAAAGGAGGGGGAGAGTCAAACCCCGAAGCCACCCTTGGATACGCTACTGGGTCGAAATATGAAGTTCGGGAACGCAAACAAAAAATAAGATATTTTCCTGAGCACAGTATTTTGTTTCTTCCTTTTCCATATCGTTTTCTTCAAGAGAAAAAGGCTAATACTTTTTCGAAGGAAATGTTTCCTCAAGTTAAGAATTTATAACTCCCTCTCCGTAAAAAAATGAGAAAGGCAAAAAGATATATAGAGAGGAATGTTACAAAAAGCGTTAGCTTCGGTTCACCAGTTGAAGCAGCAGATGGGATTGGAATCGTTTCCGCTGCAGATGCATAATCTTGTGACTTCCGTTTTACAAATTCTCAGGAGATAGCGAAATGCGCATGAGATAAACTCGAAGAAATATCAACAAACTGGTGCTTGACGATACATGCCAAACGCATTACAGATGTCTGCACGTAGTCCGTAATAAGGCAAAAAAAAAAAAAAAAGTAACTTGTGGGAAACGGCAGCTACCGTCTATTCCTTTCGTGCCGAAAAAGAGTATGAAGGTATCTGAGATTTACTTACCTAACGACCCAGGCAGAATAATCGATGACTACTAAATCCTCTGAGGAAAAAATGATGAAGCGTGTTTTGCCACGAACGTTTGCTACGTCGGAAGTAAATACGCCGTTCACGCTACACGAATGGTCTGTGCGAAGTGCGATCTCATGACATCAGAGACACCGTCTGCTCTTTTTCTCTTAGCAAATGTGCTTTCGGCTCGGAGCACGTTTAGTTGGGGTTTTTTTGTTTGTTTTTTTCAAGGCGGAAATGAATTTACTAAGACCTTTGCAAAGGAAACATGAAAATGAAATGAAGATGGCTTTAAAAGCTGAACATAGTACTTCCTCACAATATGTACTCACTAGTCCCAGATTCATAAGTTAGTTTCACGAAGAAAGATTACTAAATTATAATTAGCGCTGTTGTTAACATTTACTTACTCTCCTAGTAACAAACGTCATTGGGCTTCGCACACACACACAGCCCTTCGGATCCATCGATCACACGTCACGGACATGACCTTTTGTACTTCATACTCATTATCTTGTTTTTCTTCCTTATACTCTCATTACTTCCTTGCGCATCCTTTTGTTTTGGGCAACATAAATTATTTTATTTAACACCTCATTATTCATTGTTTCGTCATAGCCAAACCACATGATTGCCCACCTTACTAAATGCATTCTGTTTAACTCTATACAGCTGCAAAAATAAGCATCGTTCTTCTCATGAACTGAACTCGGCAAGTAACGCATCTCCACAGATTACATATGACTCATACTCAACTCTATACCCCCCACACCCCTTTTTTTTGGAGTGAATCTCCCCTCTTACACAACTTACATTGCAAAATATGCGGGACACTTTTAAACCATTTGACCCAGTATTGCATTCAAAACGTTTTTTTACCGGGGGAACAATTAAAAATTTCGGGGTGCTAAAACTTTTTGCCTAAAACAAGGGATAAACCATGTT
Organism: Macrothele yani; assembly: GCA_039090855.1. Classification (NCBI taxonomy): domain Eukaryota; kingdom Metazoa; phylum Arthropoda; class Arachnida; order Araneae; family Macrothelidae; genus Macrothele; species Macrothele yani. The sequence goes on from CM076989.1 coordinate 123,040,444, forward strand.
GAGCAATTACAAATTTCGAGGGCGCTAAAATATGTTGATACATATAATCACAACTTTGTTATTTACACTGCTGGCCACCCAAAATGCAACACAAAGAAGGAAGCATCCGATTGGCCTGAAATTCGCAGCATGCGTCGCCTGCGAGAGGACATGCAAAAGAATAGCATTGCAGGGCATATGCAAATCATGTGCGCCCGGCACGCCACCGAGAAACACTATAAGAAGGGTGCACAGAAGGTGGGGTGTAAGGAGTGGAAGTGTGTTGTACAGCCGGACATGTGCGTGTGAAGCTTCCTGATGCCTCGTCGCAGAATACGGCAGTCATTCCAGCACGTTTCGGAGTTCGACAGAGGACGAATAGTGGCTTATCGCGATAGCCGTTTATCGTACCGAGACATCGGCGCCCGTATGGGACGACATCCAGCCATAGTGAGGCGAGTATGGATTCGGTGGGTGGAGGAGGGACGGACGGACAGACGTGAGTGATTACCGCAGCCGCGGAACACCACCGAACAAGAAGACCGGCATGTTGTGCGGCGGGCATTGACGACTCGCACCGCCACATCACGAACGTTAGCGCAGGAATTAGGGTGTGTTTCGCAACAACATGTGTCAGCACGTACCGTCCGACGTCGTCCGCAGGAGCGGCATCGCGGCGAGATTCTGTATGACGCCTGCATTATGCATCGCCATACCGGTCCGTCGTCTGGCGTTATGGTTTGGGGCGCAATTGGATATGACACCCGCACCCCTCTGGTACGCCTCGCCGGTACACTCAACAGCCACCGCTACATCTCCGACGTTTTTGGAGCCTGTAATTCTACCTTACCTGCAGGACCTGCCAGCGGCCAAGTTTCAGCAGGACAATGTGCGCCCGCACGTGGCACGCATCGTTCAACAATTCTTCGTGGCCCACCAGGTGTCACTGCTGCCGTGGCTAGCCTGTTCTCCCGATATGTCGCCCATCGAACACATCTGGTCGCTGATCGGCAACCGAGTGGCCCGGCAAGCACCACCCGCGGCTAAGCCTGATGAACTGTGGCAACGTGTTGAAGTAGCCTGGACCGACATACCCCAAGCCCACATCCAAAGCCTCTTTCGTTCGATGCCGCGGCGTGTAGCGGCCGTTATTGCTAGCCATGGGGCCCACACGAACTATTGATGTCTGCGTGTTCCGCAAGTCGCACGGGCTTGTAAGCTCAATCATTTCATCTTTGTATCTGTTGTTATGTGTCCAGTAAATCTGGTTTTCTATCTCGTGTTCTTCTTGGTGTTGCATTTTGGGTGGCCAGCAGTGTATATATACAGGGTATAACAAAAAGTCCGGAAGCCGCCACATAATTGGTGAAATAACTGTCGTACAGGAACGAAAATTATGGCTAGGTATAGGTAAAAGGCCATTTCCAAACGAATGGGACCAACAGCGGCGCTTTCTGGCGGATATTTGCTGCACTTATGAAAACTAGCTTCGAAACAAAGCAAGATAAGGCAAAAACGTCAATTGAAAAGTTCTAGAGCATTCACTGGTTAGTAAGAAACGACACGTGGTTCGCCGAAAGCCAGCAAGGGAGTGCCTGTGAACCCAATGAAAGCGAACGTTCGCCGGACGGTGTCAGTCGAAAAACTGTGCTTAGAAACTGGCACGCAAGATATAACATAACAGACAAAAGAATGATGGTCCTATTGAAACGGAATAAGCAATTTATGTAATCATACAAAATGCAATTACACCTGCAAACCGTGACACGGTAGCCAACGGTTTTCTGACTGACACCGTTCGGCGAACGTTCGCCTTCGTTGCGTTTACAGGCGTTCCCTTACTGGTTTCCAGCAAACCACGTGTCGTTTCCTACTAACCAGCGAATGCGCTACAACTTTTCAATAGATTTTTTGTCCTATCTTACTTTGTTTCGAAGCTAGTTTTCATAAGCTCGGCAAATATCCACCAGAGGGTGCCGCTGTTTGTTCCATTTTGTCGGCCATGGCCCTTTAACTATACCTAGCCACCAGTTTTGTTTCTTTACGACCATTATTTCATCAGTTATGTGGCTGCTTCTGGGCTTTTGGTTACACCCTGTATATCAATAAATATAAAAAATTTAAATAGAGTACAAACATTTTCTTAAGGTCAAACTAACTGGTCCAGAGTATAAAATGTGACACAGAAGTTTTCCCAACAGTCAAACGCACTTGCACATCGTGAAAATGGCAAGCGATTCTGCATTTATTCGACACTGCATTCTTTACGGATTTCGTCAAAGAAAAAGTGCTGCAAACACATGTGCATCGATGTGTTCTGTTTTAGGGCAGAATATTGTATCGAAAAGCACGTGTGAGGCTTAGTTTACATGGTTTGAAGTTGGTGATTATTATGTTAGCGATGGAGAACGTAGCGGCGCACCGCAGAAGGTTTCACATGATGAACTGCAAGCATTGCTGGACGAAGATTCGTCTCAAACGCAAAAAGAACTAGCTGAACAACTGGGGGTAACTCAACAAACCATATCCAATCGTTTACGCGCAATGGGAAATATTCAGAAGGAAGGAAATGGCTGCGACATGACCTGAGCCAGAGGAAAAAGGATGAGCGTGTCATGAAGTGTTTGAATCTGTTTAATAAACAACACAGGAAGCCTTTCCTTTCCTGTGGAAAAATCGTTACGTGTGATGAAAAGTGTATATATCGTACGACAGTCCCAAACGCAAAAAACGCTGGGTAGACCCCGGTGAAACCAGAACTTCGACACCGAAACGCAATATTCACTCCAAGAAAGTTCTGCTGTGCTACTGGTGAGGATATGAAAGGTGTCAAACAGAAGTCATCGCTCTATCCACGTTTATAAGTGAGTCACGGAAAAATTCTCATTGGCCGCCACCGGGAATCGAACTCAGGGTTTTCCAGCAACGCACCGGATATGCTTCCACTGCACCACAGCGGCCTCGCATTTCTCCATACTCACATACACTAACTGCGAAGCGAGGTGGCAGATTGCTTTTTGGAGCCCCGCACAATGCTAGGGATTCAAAAAAGGTGGTATGCAGCAACTGAACAAATAATTAGAAGGCGAATGAATAATGGTGCAGTGGAAGCATATCCGAGGCGTAACTGGAACACCCTGGGTTCGATTCCCGGTGGCGGCCAATGAGAAGCTTTCCGTGACTCACTTATACACGTGGAAAGAGTGATGACTTCTGTTTGATGTTTGGTCCACTTCAAATGTCTGTATTAATGATGAAGGCTAAGCTCTATTATGAACTACTGGAACAGGGTCAAACTGTTACTACTGATCGCTACGAGCATCGATTGCTGCAATTGAACCAGGAAATCTGTCGGGAACGTCCCTTCACAGGCAAAGGATTGCGTCCCGTGAAATTACTGCATGACAACGGTAGGTGGCATGTCGCGAAATCGGTCAATGAAACGTTATTGACGCTTACCTGGGAAGTTTTGGAGCACTCGGCGTATAATCCCGACATAGCCCCTTTGGACTATCATTTGTTCCGATCGATGCAACATGTTTTGTTTGCTGTACGGTTCCGGACATGTGACGAAGTGCAAAAGTGGGTTGACGACTTCATCGCTGCACACGACAAAGAATTTTTCATGGCTGTATTCCGTCATCTGGCTGACCGATGGCGGAAGGTGGTACATAATGACGACGCATATTTTGATTCGTAAAGGCATTATTGTTTTATCTCAAATTACATGTTGCGTTGTGTTAAAACGCTTTAAAACTTATTTGTACACCTAATATATGTAATGCCATGGATGGAACGGATGATGATCTGATTTACCATTCAGGTAGAGACAACAGGAACGATGATGAATTTGCTGACGATGTTTATATTGGCGACGAAAACGGAAAGGAAGTGGATTTTCAAGAATTATTTTATTTGGAGACTCCGATACTGAATTAGACTGCAAAATGTTAAAGGTAGCCCCAGAAATTTTCATATTTTATATTAACAAATTATCATCATCATCAACAACCGTAGGAGCCTGCCACCAGATGGCAGCTGATTAAAATCATCTTATATTTTAACTACCAGCGCATCGACAGTCATCTGGTAAACCCTGTCTGTGACGTACCTACCAGCAGGACGCACACGATATAAAGGCACATAGTAGTCAGAACAAACGTCCGCGTAGCTCAATTGGTAGAGTGACTTATTCCGGAATGAGGGGATCCGGGTTCGAATCCTGGAGTGGACAGAAATGACGGAGAAATTTACTTCGTTATAATGGCGCCCGAACTATCCGGATGACCCGACCGTTCAAAATCTCGCAATGGTGTGATGTTATTTGCACACCGCGAGATATAAAAAATCAGAGAATCCCTTCTCCAGCGCTTCCAAAAATACATGTGTGTGACGTTGCATTCCACACACCAGAGTGACTGGGAGTTCTCAAGTGCACGTTCTACAGCGGATGGCTGCCTGCAACGATTCATGGTCACGGCTGACCCGTGGACCATGCCCCCGGCCTTCTTTCGGGGGGGAGATATGACGTACCTGCCAGCAGGACGCACACGACAAAAAGGCAGATAGGAATCGGAATGAACGTCTGCGTAGCTCAGTTGGTAGAGCGACTTGTTCCGGAATAAGCGGCCTCGGGTTCGAATCCCGGCGTAGACCAGAAATGACGGAGAAATTTACTTCGTTATATGTCTTAGAAGGTAGGCCAGGGACTAAATGCGATCGGGGCCGACTTCAGAGAGAACCATCCACACTTTACCGTCCCCACACCCGGGGAGTTTGCGGAAAACCCCGGAAAACCCAAAGACTAGATGGCCGGCAGGACCGGGCTCGAACACTCCTCAGAAACGTCCGCCGCCGACATTAAGCACAGCGCGTTAGCCAACTGCGCTACCACGGTGGTACTAATAACAAATAATATCCCCTGAACCTTGAAATTTAAGGTCGGCTAATATGCGGGTCAAGGATTTTCACCAATTATTAGCTGCTGAAGTTGAGGGGTCGACTTATAAACGAGATCGACTTATATGCGAGTATATACGGTATTTTTTATTTTGACGAAAATGATTTTAATACGTTAAACAATTTACCTTCGTAATTATAAGCTCTAATCTATCAGTAGAGTCTGTGATCGAAAATACCAGGAGTGATGAAAAAGTAAGATGAATGGAACCACCTTTGCTGCGGAAGCAAAGAAGAGGTGCGTGACGTAAGAGGCGATTAACACTCAATCCTCTCGCGTGTCGCCTGGACAAAAACCGGTTTTGCAGCAAAAGCCATCAGTCCTCCAGACAGCAAAGACTTGATAACTTAGTAAGATGAGACTGAAGAAAAGTTGACTGGTAACCTTGAAAGCGATGTAAAATATTAACTTTCCTTGAAGAAGATGTAAATAGTGATGTAAAATATTAACTTTCCTTGAAGAAGATGTAAATAGTGATGTAAAATATTAACTTTCCTTGAAGAAGATGTAAATAGCGATGTAAAATATTAAATTTTCCTTGAAGAAGATGTAAATAGCAATGCAAAATATAAACTTTCCTTGAAGAAGATGTAAATAGCGATGAAAAATATAAACTTTCCTTGAAGAAGATGTAAAAAGCGATGTAAAATATTAACTTTCCTTGAAGAAGATGTAAATAGCGATGTAAAATATTAACTTTCCTTGAAGAAGGTGCAAATAGCGATGTAAAATATTAACTTTCCTTGAAGAAGATGTAAATAGCGATGTAAAATATTAACTTTCCTTGAAGAAGGTGCAAATAGCGACGTAAAATATTAACTTTCCTTAAAGAAGATGTAAATAACGATGTAAAATATTAACTTTCCTTGAAGAAGATGTAAATAGCGATATAAAATATTAACTTTCCTTGAAGAAGATGTAAATAGCGATGCAAAATATTAACTTTCCTTGAAGAAGGTGCAAATAGCGACGTAAAATATTAACTTTCCTTGAAGAAGATGTAAATAGCGATGTAAAATATTAACTTTCCTGGAAGAAGGTGCAAATAGCGACGTAAAATATTAACTTTCCTTAAAGAAGATGTAAATAACGATGTAAAATATGAACTTTCCTTGAAAAATATGTAAATAGCGATGCAAAATATTAACTTTCCTTGAAGAAGACTTATGAGGGAATCATAAGAAAAGAAAGTGGAAATCTAACCAAAGGATGCATTTCTGATATGTCCAAGACGTATCAGCAGACTCAGTTGATTCAAAACCGAAGTTGTTAAGACTGGAATAGGTGCGCAACAGCATAAATTAAAATACTGTTTAAGGACAGGAGAAAATCATCTGAGTGAGTTAAAAATTAATTATCTCAGTGTGGTTTGAAGATGAATGCGACGACTGTTAGACGCAGACTCAAAAGATTTTGGTTTGTATTCCAGAATTCCAAGGAAAAAGCCATTTCTATCTTCCAAACAAGGAAGGAAGAGATCCGAATGGGCTAAGAATAAAGTAAATTGGTCTAGAAAATAGTAACTATACTAGCGTTCCGATCGAGTTCCGAGACTAGGTCGATATACAACAAAGCACTTACTTTACCTCTGTGTGGCTATGATCTCTCTCAAAGTAGCCTCCTTGAGCAGCGTAACATCTCTGCCAGCGTTTTTGCCGCTGTTGGAAAGCTCCCTGCAAGTCCTGTTCGCGAATCCTGTCAAGCGCCGTCTGCGATTTGTGCTGGATCTCGTCCACGGTTTCAAAATGGCAACCCTTGAGCTTCAGCTTCATCTTAGGGAACGGAAAGAAGTCGCAGGGGGCCAAATCTGACGAGTAAGGCTGGTGAGGAAGGGTAGTCATGCTGTTGCGGCTGCAAAACTAGAGTGTTCTTAAAGCCTTGCGAGCTGCTGCATTGTCGTGATGGAGCAGGAAATTGCCCCTGTGCCACATTTCAGGTGGTTTGCGGCGAATGTCCACCCTTAGACACCGCAGAACATAGCAGTTAGAAAGGACGGTAAGGGTCTGGCCCTGGGGGACGAATTCACGGTGCACGACTCCACGAATGTCGAAGAACACGACGAGCATGCTTCCGGTTGCACTCCGGATCTGTCGGGCCTTATTCGGTCGTGCAGATGCCGGGGTCTTCCACTGCGACGACTGTTGTTTGGTTTCCGGGTCGTGACTGTAGACCCAAGTCTCGTCTTCAGTGATGACCCGTGACAGGAACGTTGGTTCAATCACCACCTGCTGACGAAGATCTTGACAGAGATCGACACGGAGAACCTTCTATTCGACGTTCAGAATCTTTGGCACAAGCTTTGCAGCAATGCGGTGCATGTTCAAAACCGACGACAGAATTGCTTGCACTGTTCCGTATGACACATTGACGATAATAGCAATGTCTTGAATGGTTCTCCGAAGATCCTCATGCACCAGTTCCCTTAATTCTGTCCACATTTTCGGGGGGGGGGTTGCTCGAGGACGGGCGCCCTGACTCTCGTCGTCTTCCGGTGCAGTTCTGCCGTTCTTGAAGCTCGAGTGCCACTCAAAACATCTCGCACGACTCATTGCTTCATTGCCATAAGCCTGCCTCAACATTTCATGCGTAACCCTTCCCGATTTGCGGAGTTTGACGCAGAATTTGATGTTCGCTCGATTCTGTAGTTTGCAGTCTATACCAAAATCGCAGCTGTGTTCTGCACGTGGTCACCAAATATCGTATAGCACAGCTTCAGGCGTTCACAAAACGACGCCACTCGGCACAATGGCTCATGAAGGTCACTGCCCTCGACCGCTGCTCGAGAATCAGTGTACTGCCATCTGTTGGCGCGCTACGTACCTACTCTCGGAACTTTTTGATAGCACTACGTACATAAGCTTTTCCAAGCTTTCGCACATCAACTAGATGGAATTTTTAAGCCATATGGATGATGTGCATGCTATTGCGCATCTTTTCCTGTCATGGCTTTTTCGAGCCACCTGGCTGATGTGCAAAAGCTTTGAAACGCTTATGTATATATTCCTACGCCAATAAACCGAATCGCTAGTATAGTTACTATTTTCTAAATAATTGGTGTACTATTCCTCGTTATCAATTTGTAAATTGGTCTGATGAACAATGAGACAGTTATCTAGAGTGATGGGACCAGACTATCCATATTTGATAGTGATGGAATAAAGCATGTAAAAATAATCGACAAGATTTGCTGCCTAAACGTATTACAGATACCATGCCGCATCCAGTATGCGTTATGATAGGGGGTGATTAATGGTATTTTAAATGCCAAATTATACGTACATCATTGAACACAACGGCCGTTCCATAACAACTCAGAGTAAAATCACACAAAATCAAGAAATATAGGTACAGCAAAATATATGTTATTCGTTCTCAAAGTATCTTCCCTCGGATGATATGCAACAGTCCCATCGTTCAGTCCACTTTTCAAAGCATGTGGCATTTTGTGGAAGCTGCCACAATGACCCCTGTACAGCTTGAATAACGTGAGCATCTGTGTTTGAGTGTTGCGCCACGGAACTTCTCCTTCATTGTTGGAAACAACCAGATGTCGCACGGGGCGAGATCAGGAATGTAGGCAGGCTGTGGCATGATTTTAATACTGCATTTCGTAAGAAACTTTTGAAAACCAGCTGCGACATGTGTGCGGGCGTTGTAATGGTGTAGGATCCACTTGTTCGCCAATTCCAGTCGCTTAATCGATATGCGTCGTCGCAGACGCTTCAAGACAGTAATTTGTGGGGGAACGGCATGTTAGTAGATTACACCTTTATGATCAAAGAAAATTATCATCATTATTTTCCCAGCTGATTTGGTTTGGCGGGCTTTTTTCGGAGGAGGCGAGCCTGGGAGTTTCCAGAAAGTCATTGCGCGTTTGTGAGGAAGTCAAAATACTGAACCCATGTTCCATCGGCAGGGTTTAGAAAGTTTGGATCCTTTGCAATCATTTCTTTCCACTCATGACACACCTGAACTCTGGCTAACTATTGTTCTCTCGTCAGGTGATGAGGTACCTATCTGGAACACACACGATGTAGAGGTAATTTGTCGCGTAGAATGCGGAATGCCGACGTTTATGAAATATTAGTTGACGCCGCTATATCTTCACACGTCATTCGTCCATCTTCCTGTAGGACTACCAAAACAGTGTTAACAATACGCTCCGTAGCAACACTTTCAGGTCGACCAGGCCTAAGAGCAAGTTCTACCGAGAAGCGCCATTTTTTTACGCTTTCCAACCACAGGTTGAAGAAGCGTATATGCTCCAGCTTTGTCCGTCCGTCTGTCTGTCCGTCCGTCCGCACGATAACTCACCTGAAAATGGTTCGATTTCGATGAAATTTTAGTATGTAGTAGGGAACCACCTGGGAAGGATCCCTATTGAAAATGGGTAAAATAGGGTCAAAGGTCAGGACATAAGAGCTGGATCCATTCCATTGCCTTTATACATCATAACTTGCGTAAAAATGGTTCGATTTCGATGAAATTTTAGTATGTAGTAGGGAACCACCTGGGGATGATCTCTATTGAAAATGGGTGAAATAGGGTCAAAGGTCAGGACATAGGAGCTGGATCCATTCCATTGCCTTTATACATCATAACTTACGTAAAAATGGTTCGATTTCGATGAAATTTTGGTATGTGGTAGGGAACCACCTGGAGACGAACACTGTTGAAAATAAGTGAAATAGAGTGAAAGGTCAGGGCATAAGAGCTGGATCTTTTCCATTGCCTTTATGCGTCATAACTTGCGTGAAAATGGTTCGATTTCGATGAAATTTTTGTATGTGGTAGGGAATCACCTGGGCACGAGCCCTATTGAAAATGGGCGGAATGGGGGTCAAAGGTCAGGGCATAAAAGCGGGATCCATTCCATTACCTTTATGTGTCATAACATGCGTAAATAAGGTTCGATTTTGATGACATTTTAGTATGTAGTACGAAACCACCTGGGCACGAACCCTATTTAAAATGGTCGAAATGGGGTCAAAGGTCAGGCAGGGCATAAAAGCGGGATTTATTCCATTGCCCTAATGCGTCAAAACTTCTGTAAAAATGGTTCGATTTCGATGAAATTTTAGTATGTGGTAAGGAAGCACCTGGGGACGAACCCTGTTTTAAATGGGCGGAATGGGGTCAAAGGTCAATACATAAAAGCGGGATCCATTCCATTGCCTTTATGCGTCATAACATGCGTAAATATTGTTCGATTTCCATGAAATTTTAGTATGTGGTAGCGAACCACCTGGGCTCAAACCCTATTGAAAATGGGCGAAATGGGGTTAAAGGTCAGGAAACTGGAGTGGGATCCATTCCATTGCCCTTGTGCATCATAACTTACGTAAAAATGCTTGGATTGCGACAAAACGTTATGTTGTTCCGGAGGTATAGTGAACCGGTTCTGTTGAATATCAACGAAATGGGTCAAAGGTTATTGCACAAAAGCAAGATTTATTCCACAGCCATTATTCTCATAACTTGCGCAAAACTGCTTCTATTGCGACAAACCTTTAGTATGCTATTCCTGCGGTATACTGAACTGGTTCTGTTGAATATCATCGAAATGGGGTCAAAGGTCAGGACACAGGAGCGATATTTATTCTAAAGCCATTATCCACATAACTTGAGTAATAATTTCTGGTATGTTGGAAAGCGTATCATAATTAATGCATTGAATGATTTTACTAACTTGTTTAAAATCATGGTGCCACCTAAAATTCGTTGACTCACCCAAACATTTATCTTTGTAAATTTTTGTTTTATTAAATCAGCAATCTCTTGAGCCGATTTACCCAAACGGTAGGAAAATTTTATCTCACAACGCATTTCATTTCTTAACTCTGAATCACTCACCTCCATAGCTCTATAGCGAAATGCAGACGCACCTTAAACAACCGCGCAATATCAAATCCAGGATCGTATTCCATTGGCTAGTAACTGTTATCATAGATACTTCCTTAATTCAGTTAGTCGTCTGCATGGTTATTTTCCCCCTTCGTATTGTTGCCAACTAAAAAAAAATTACTCTCAATTTTTATGGAACGGTCTTTGTGCTTGAGCCAAAATTGAAGCCTTCGGCCCATGATCTTTTCCAGGATAACGAAACCTTTATGTTTCAACAAGATTCAGCTGCTTATCATGTTGCTGCTGTGTTCAAAAAGTGTTTTCAGGAAAATCATACTACACTGCTAGGATAGTCAGGTAATATCACTGACCTGAACGAAATAGAAAATCTCAGGAGCCGATTAAAGAAACTTGTTAGACCGAAGCAACCAAGGATTAAAGCACAATTGATACAAGCAATCATGCAATCTTGGTTTCATATTATAACACATGATGAACTAAAAGCTAGATTAATTCCATGGTGCGCTATTGTAAGGCTGAAATTGCGGCAAATGATTTCCCGAATAAGTACCAGAAGAAATAGTGAGAAGTTACGAAATATGCTTTACTTGGTTATCTGTGTATAACTTCTTTTAAAATGTATTTTTAAATACATTGTGCTATTTTACATTTTACATTAAATTATCTTTCTAATGATAAATAATTTTAAGGTATTATTCTAAAAAAGACTGTTGTAAAACATCAAACTTCAAAAAATACTGATTTTCCAAAAGGTTTCCACAATTTTGGACACTGGTGTATATTGTCGGAGAAATTGAACTTTAAAAGGTTTTTGAATAGTTCTGTTGTCGTCATCAACTTCTCGAAAATAGCTTTCGTTCTCCTACAAAACCCCTTTGAAATTCTTTAAATGGGCCTGTAAAATTCAATATGAACCCTGCATTTCCCAATAACACTCGCAGTTAGTTTTCGTTAAAGCGCCGTTAATGTTGATAATTGCTGCAATATCTTCGGAGGATCTTATTAATTATTTTCCTTTCATTAAAATGCTTCTTTGCTTTTCTGTTCAAAATGCCAAACGCTGTGGCAGTATGAAGCTATGTAACTGTTGATACGTAAAGTTACGCTCCTACACTGTTAAGAATTGGTACTTAGAAATAAGCAAAATATACTCAGTTGTGAGTACATTCAGGGCCTATAATAGCTCCGAGTACTTGTGTCTCATTTTTGGAAAAGACACGTACTCATTTTTGAGTACATCATCATCATCATCATCAACCATTATCAATCCGCTGCTGGACGAAGCTCTCTCCAAGCCTCTTCCACAATGGTCTGTTTTGTGCAAGTCTCCTCCATGTTACTCCCGCATACTTTCGAATTTCATCCGCCCATCTCCCATGTGGTCTTCTTCTAGGTCGTTTTCTGTCCCTTGGAATCCAATCTAAAATTTCGGCTGTCGATCGATGGTCTGTCCTTCTGGCAGTATATCCAGCCCTTTGCCATTTCAGGGATTTAACTCTGATCATGATGTCTTCCACTCTTGTCATTTTTCGGATCCACTTCTTATCTCTCCTGGTTACACCAAGCATGCACCTCTCCATGCTGTTTTGAGTTGTATGCAGCCTTTGTATGTCTCTTTTAGTTAAGGTCCACGTCTCTGCACCATACGTAAGCACTGGAAGGATGCATTGATCAAACACTTTTCTTTTAAGACATAATGGCATATTGCTCTTGAAAATTACGCTGTTTCTTCCAAAAGCTCTCCAGGCAAGTGTAGTACGCCGATTAATTTCTTCATCAATGAGTTCCTCACTTGATATCTGCTGTCCAAGATAAACGTACGTACCTGTTAGCTCCAGCTTTTCTCCATCTATCGATAAATCTTCATTTCTTGCAAAAGCATTGTACATCACTTTTGTCTTCTGAAAGTTCATTTTTAATCCCACTTTTTTACTCTTGTCAGCAAGTTCCTGGATCATACTCTGCAGTTCTGGTGGTGTAGTTGCAAAAATGACTACGTCATCAGCAAAACGAAGGAGAGTTAGATAATCTCCATTAATCTTTATCCCTTTGTTTTCTCAGTTCAGTGATTGAAAGACATTTTCCAATGTGGCATTAAAGAGCTTCGGAGATATGGTGTCACCTTGTCTCACTCCTTTTCCAATTTTTATGTGCGTTGTATTTTTAAACAGCCGAATCTTTGCACTTGCATTTTCATAGATGTTATGAATAATATTAATGTATGCATCTTCAATACCGCAGGATTTCAAAGTCATTGTAGTTGCTGATGGTTTCACCGAATCAAAGGCCTTTTCATAATCAATAAATGCCATGCACAATGCAAGTTCATATTCCCTCACTCTTTCAATTAGTTTTCTTAGTACGTGGATATGATCTATAGGGCTGTAGCCACTCCTGAATCCAGCTTGTTCTCTTGGTTGAGCCATGTCCGGTGTTACCTTCAAGCGGTGTGAAAGAACTTTAGTGAAGATTTTATAAACCACTGATAAGAGGCTGATAGGTCTGTAGTTCCTGAGATCCTCAAAGTCACCTTTTTATGTAGCAGGATCATTGTAGCGTTGTTCCAATCCTCAGGAATCTTCCCTTCATTAAGGCATCGAGTGAAAACTTGAGCAAGTACTGTTTCAATTTCTCCATTTGCTTCTTGTATGATGTCTACAGTAATTTGAATAACTACAGGGAATTTATTGCTTGTATATCTGGTATTTCTAATTTGAAATGTATGTACTCCTTTTTGAGTACATATATTTCAAATATATGTACTAAAAAAAATCTATATATCTGTACATATAAAACTGAAAGCCCTCACTGACTCACTGACTCATCACCACATCTCAGAAACTACTAAACGTAGAACTTTCATATTTGGCAGGAATGTCCCTTTTACAACATAGAGGCGCACTAAGAAAGGATTTTTTCCTACGATAATTTTAAGTTGGTTGAAATGGGTTTTTAGATAAGCTAGCTTTGATAACGCTAGGACGTTTTGCAATGACCGAGCCATTGTTGCCCAGCAACTGATGCCCCGCCGTAAATTTTGAATGACTTGAGTTGACCTGTTCAGAATATATTTTGTTCTAAATTTATTTGTTCTGAATTTATGTGTTCTGAATTTATTTGTTATGAATTTATTTGTTCTGAATTTATTTAACAAAAAACCTCAAAAATCAGGTGAAAGCGCTATATCATAATACGCTTTGCATTTAAACATTTATTATCGTTTGACATATCGAATGTCAAGGTACTTTGATTTGTTCTAAATTTATTTAACAAGAAAAACCTTTTAAAAATATCACGTAAAAACCGCTATATCATAATATGATTTGCATTTAAACATTTATATTATCGTTTGCCATATCGAATGTCAAGGTTTTTTGAGGCAAAATCAAATTATCAACATTCGTTTTCACCGAAGCAACGGTGACGTAATATAAGTGGTTTTTTTTAGTCAAAATCAAATTACCAACATTGGTTTTCACCCAAGCAGCGGGGACATCATATAAGTGGTAAGGTGACTGTAATAAGTACAAATATGCGAGTTGATTTTCATAGTAATTTAAATTTGAAAAAAAGAAAAAAGTTTCCCCCTTGAGAAATTAGCGATGGCAACACAATTTTGCTAACGCTTCCTGAAACATCTAACTTGCTAACTTTTAAATGTACAATTTCGAATGAAATTGTTTATTCAATTATTTACAAAATTGTTTATTTTCACGTTCGAAGAACGGGTGTTTAACTAGTTTCAAATATATGTGCTCTAACTTCACTCAGTTTCTGTGCCCTTTCGGGCAGGGCATAGAAACTGAAGGACGTTAGAGCGAATCTAGCGATTCTGACAGGATTGAGAGCACACTAGATGGCGCCACCTTACAAGCGTACGATCGGAGGGGGCTTAGGAACTTTAACCGGGGGATTCCTACCCGGGGTCCGTCCCTTAACGTGCTCGTCCGATGCACGGCTGATATCCATCGATTGTTAGAAATTCACGCTACCAGGTTAGGTTTGAACCTGGTCTGAATATCTAACCACTAAGCCATCAGCGGCTCGATTTCCAATTTAGAATACGTGTATTCTATACATACTCATTTATTCATAGAATCAACTGGAAGTATATTAGTCGATGGCACATTTGGGATAATAGATATTCTCGTTGTCACATGCTAGGCAAATATACCGCGCAATTTTATGATAAATATACTGATAAAGCGACAATATATTATTTATGAGATTGACACAAATATACACTGCTGGCCACTTAAAATGCAAAACCAAGAAGGACACGAGATAGCAAAGCCAGATTTACTGGACACATAACAACAGATACAAAGATGAAACGATTGAGCTTACAGGCCCGTGCGACTTGCGGAACACACAGAACTCAATAGTTCGTGTGGCCCCCCATGGCTGGCAATAACGGCCGCTACACGCCGCGGCATCGAACGGAAGAGGCTTTGGATGTGGGCTTGGGGTATGTCGGTCCAGGTTGCTTCCACACGTTGCCACAGTTCAGAAGGCGTAGCCGCGGATGGTGATTGCCGTGCCATTCGGTTGCCGATCAGCGACCAGACGTGTTCGATGGGCGACATATGGGGAGAACAGGCGGGCCATGGCAGCAGTGACACCTGGTGGGCCGTGAAGAATTGTTGCACGATGCTTGCCACGTGCGGGTGCGCATTGTCCAGTTGAAACGTGGCCGATGGCAGGCCCTGCAGGTAAGGGAGGACTACAGGCTTCAAAACGTCTGAAATGTAGCGGTGGCTCTTGGGTGTACCGGCGATGCGTACCAGAGGGGTGCTGGTGTCATATCCAATTGCGCCCTAAACCATAATGCCAGGCGACGGACCGGTATGGCGATGCATAATGCAGGCGCCATACAATCTCTCGCCACGGTGCCGCCACACGCGGATCGGACCATCGTGGCGTTGCAAGCAGAAGCGGGATTCGTCGGAGAAGACAATGTCATGCCATTACGTTGTCCAAGTGTGGCGTTCAACGGCCCACTGCCGCCGCACTCGCCGGTGGTGTAACGTCAATGGTAATCGGAGCAATGGGCGCCGTGCGACAAGTCCCCGCTCCTGCAGATGTGGCTGTGCGAGCCGTCAATGCCCGCCGCACAACATGCCGGTCCTCTCGTTCGGTGGTGTGCCGCGGCTGAGGTAATAGCTCACGTAGGTCCGTCCGTCCATCCTGCACCCACCGAATCCATACACGCTTCACTGTGGCTGGATATCGTCCCACACGGGCGCCGATGTCTCGGTACGATAAACCGCTGTCGCGATAAACCACTATTCGTCCTCTGTCGAACTCCGAAACGTGCTGCAATGACTGCCGTATTCTGCGACGAGGCATGAGGAAGCTTCCCACGCACGAGTCCGGCAGCACAACACACTTCCACTACTTACACCCCGCCTTCTGTGCACCCTTCTTATATGCTTCTCGGTGGAGTGCCGGGCGCACATGATTGGCATATACCCTTCAATGCTAATCGTTTGCATGTCCACTCGCGGGCGACGCATGCTGCGAGTTTCAGGCCAATCGGATGCTTCCTTCTTGGTGTTGCATTTTGGGTAGCCAGCAGTGTAGTTAATGTAAAATCGTGCACAAAGATACTTTATGCATAATTAAATTATCAGTGACTTTGTTGTACTAATTATTTAGTGTGTCACTTTACACAGTTATTAAGCAATTTCTCTTGAAATCTATAATATTTAACATGAAGTAATACGAGATTGTATTTATATTTATTGACCCAGTTATTTGCAAGTACGTATGTTGACTTATATTTGAGTATGTCATGTACTCATTTACGATACGATTGTACTTAAAAACTAACGAGTAAGTTCAGGTTGTCGCTTTTAAGTATATTTGTTTTTACAGTGTACTGTTACCCAGTAAGTTGAATTGCTTTAATGCATTTCTCCATCTTGATCGTACTTTCCAATGTCTGCTACCTTAAGTGTATGTGTTTTCCTTTCTTTCTCCTCATTGTACTTCTTTGTTAAATTTTTCGTCTTTGAAGTTTGATGATGCTTTGAAGTTTGATGATCCACCACTTTCTCTTTCAGATTCTAGGAATAAGTAATTTATAACTCTTCTTAAATGCTTTACTTGAACATGATTCATGCGCTTTTCTTGCGTTTTCCTGTTAGTTTTGCTATCATCTCCTACCAGAATCTCATCTGTAGATACATCACTATGCAAACTAGGTTATTTTTCATCTTTCAAACCAGCATACGTTTGATGTTCCATGTTCTTAAACAATTTGTTATATTTTGCTTCCCAGTGAGTGGATAGCTTATTTTAAGTTTGTATTTTTGTTTCTTTTCTTAAGATGTTGTCAAGGTCATTTTAAAAATTGCCATAGAGGAAGGTTGTTTTGATGTGAAACTGGCATACTTCGATTTCCCTGTACGCTGCAAGGATGCGTACTAGCTTTTCGTACCCGTTGCCACTGGAACAAGGAATTTATCTTACTCCTCAAAAAATCCATTGAGCCTTGCTTTAGATCTATCAATGATCCTTTCACACGCATTTTAACCTTCAAGGCCCGCAGATATACCGATTCCCATGTGTCGTTATTCTCACTGTATTGCTTTCCCCGTCTAAAGCTTCTATCCATTTTCGTTTTTCTCGTTTTGTATTGTTTCCAACTCTTCGAAATTGATTGTTTCCTCCCTCTGCTCCATTGTCAATATGTCTGGTAGTATCAATTCCCCTTCCCCATATTTTTCATCTAGGAGACATGTAGATCCTTTTTCGTCTACTGTTTTAGTGCTCCCTTATGGAACGAGAGGAATTTCTTGCGGTGTTGTTTCTTTGATCTATGCAGCAGGTTCACAGATATGCTCACAACCAGTTACAGTCACACTTTGGCTTTATTAAAGTTTATTCCTAATCGATAGAGCCTTGAAGGACTAATTTTGGGCTGAAATGAAAATTTTTAAAGGAACCCCTTTCAGGTTGTTCTCCCCCTGCCTGTCTCTCTCTCTCTCTCTTTCTCTCTCTCTCTCTCTGTCTGTCTAACTCTCTCTGTCTCTGTCGCTTTCTGTCTGTCTGTCTCTCTCTGTCTCTGTCAGTCTCTCTCTGTCTCTCCCTCTCTAGCTGTCTTTCTTTTTCTCTGTCTGCTCTCTCTCTCTCTCTCTCTCTCTCTCTCTCTCTCTCTCTCTCTCTCACACACACAAGCATTCATTTAAAATCGCTAACAAAGAACAGCCTACCAAGTGTTATCAGAAAGTATCCATACGGTTAGCATAAGTTCGGAATAGCGCGACACAGCAGGAAACGGTTGTAACTTCCTTCGCATGCGCCATGCGTCACGTGCCCCCTACTTGTCCGTTTTTTTTTTACAGCAGTGCTTTGCTCTTACATGTATGAAGCTGTTCCTTTCATTTGTCATATCGGAAAAAACTGATCACTGAATTAACATCAGATTTTGTCAGAAACTTGGAGACACTACCCTGTTCTTAAACACAGTCATCACACGTACTCGTACTTAAAGTTACAAAAAGTCTATAGGGAGGATTGTATGATTCGCACACAAGTTTATGAGAGGTGTAGACATTTCAAGGATAGTTCTGAAAGTGTGGAGGGTAATAAACGGTGTGGGAGGCTCTCAACCAGAGAAAGTGAAGACAATCTCGAATTTGTGCGCACAACTGTGCGGGATAATCGCCGAATAACTATTCGTGAGTTATCTGAAGACTTCAACATTAGTTTCAGTTCAGTTTAGTCGATTAATTTGGACGATTTTAGTATGAGATGGATGCGTCTGAGCCAAATATTCGTAGAATTGCTCTCAGCTGAGAAAAACCTGGCCTGTGTTTCAGCTGCTAGTAACCTCCTTGAGTGCACCGAAAACGACGAAAACGTTTCAAAAACCATCGTAACTGGTGATCAGTTGTGGGTTTATGGGTATGAGTCCGAAACTGAGGCCCAGTCTTCAAAGTGGAAGACCCCAAAATCTCCAAGACCCTATGAAAACACAAATTTGTCGGTGACGGAGATGGATCATGAATACGCTCCATCAGTTAAGACAATCAACAAGGAATACTACTGTGAAATTTCGCTGCGCTTGGGGGATGCAGATTTCGTCGCAAAAAGCCGGTATTGCATAAAAGTGGTGAATGGAAACTCCACCATAGCAACGCTCTTGCCCACGCATCGCAACTTGTGCGGCAGTTTCTTACTAAGCACCGCATTGAACAGGTCAGACATCCACCCTATTCGCCAGACCTCGCTCCCCGCGACTAACGATTACCGTGAGCAACTCAATGGGCTATAAGCAGTCGCCCGTCCATAACTTAGGGCCACTGGTTCCAGGGAAGGTGAAGAGCTAGTGCCGTAAGACAAACAGAACATGTATGCCTCAACAGGATTCGAACCTGGACCCATATCTCACAAATACTCAGAAGCTATCGCATAGACCAATGCGCCACCGGTGCGGCAAATTTAGTTTTGTAATACTTTGTTCTCTGACAGTGTGAAATGGATATCTGTACGTGTCTTAATTCGGAAACATCAGCCCGGATCAGGACTTTAGGTGTGTCCAGCTCAGAATTTCCAGTTTATAGGCCTGAGCGGCCCGGAGCTTTTCTGATTTTTATCCCGTGTTCCCGCCACTTGTTGCCAATAACGCAACACATCCTCTGGAAAAGCATGGCTGCTCTACTGAACTTACTAACTCCGTAATATTATTTGACTGAGGAAATACTGTTAGAGGTTTTATTTTGAAAAAATACCACCTCACATAAACGCAAAGTTCCGTAGAATAACATGGAAAATCGATAACTACTAGAGGTTAAGTTTTTTCAAACTCTGAGATACAGAAAATGGCGAGTTTTATGCAGTCGATTTGTTAATAGGATGAAATTTTGAATGTCAGAAAAATTTTTGGTCGATTCTTTCGTTACATTCGCCACGCCAGGTAACACGCATTCATAGATTAGGAAGTGGTGAAATTTTACCATTTTTGACGCCCGATAGTTTGTTACTTAGAGAAACAAAATCAACTAATATAAAATGAGGCTTCTTTACCTTCTTGTCTGTTGGCAAATTGATCTTTCTGATATGATGTTAAGAAAACGTTTTCAATAAAATTCATTCATATAAATATTAAGAGATATAGTATACCTGATTTCCGAAATTTATATTGGTTCAAACGTATGGGGTAATCTACAAACCATAGACTAAACCTAACCCACCTAAAGCTAAAATTGAAACAAAGCAATAAATGAAGTTAAAAATAACTACTTCCTACATCAAAGTTAAAATAAAAGATATCATGAAAACCATTCACTAAGACTGATTAATACTAAAGATGTAAAGAATTAGATGTAAAAAATAAAGAAAAAGAAAAGAGAGAGGGGTTTGACTTTAAGCTAAAAGCTAAGGTAGTAAAACTAGGGAATTCAACATTCTCCTCTTACCAGATTTCACTTTTCTTCAGAGAAAGGAGAACCAACTCCTCTACTTAGTGTGCTAACAGACCCTCCCGAATTTTTAAATCTAGGAGAGAGAGAGAGAGAGAGAGAGGGAGTCAGAGAGAGATTGAGAGGGAGAGAGTTGCATTAGCCGAAGTGTACTGAGAAACAATGTATGCGATATCGGTGCCACTTTCTTAAAAAATTGGTAGTTCTGAAAATGATTTTTTTTCAGTTGAATCCACACCTCACTTCTGTGTTTTCGGTTTGGTGAAATTGAAAATATTTATTTTCTTGTTACATGAAGTTCGGGAAATGTCCATTTGGAAATTTTATCAGATTTCTCTCCTTTACAAATTCTACGAAATTTCCCACGATTTTAGAGAAATCGATCGCCAAAGTGGCGGTGCAGAAATATTCAATATGATGTACGATGTCTGATAATTTACAAAACTTCAGCTGCATTGTTTGATTCAAATACGTAATTGTGCCTTCTTTTGTTCCGGCAGCATTTCCTTCTGCTAGACGTCTATAAACACTTCAAACGTTTCTGTTTTCTTGTTATAAAAAATTATCTACTACAACTAGATTTTCAAACTTTGGCTCCAGGATTTTCCGGAACGTTAAGGTGAAAGAGATGTTTCTGCAAAATTCCGTAACTATATGATTTGACCTGTTCAGCAATTTATTTACTGGTTCAATCCACATTTCTTGGGTGCGACAAATATGCGACTTATTTGGCATGACCTCACTTTGATCAGGAACGATTTTCACTTTCAGAAATATTGTAAAAGAAAAATCAACTGTTGAAATACCATATTCGAGATGTCGTGAAATACCACCATCCTTTTCATCCATGAGTTCAACCAACTCCGATGAACACATTTTGTAAGAGGGGAGGGCATTTTTCTCACAAGCCTTAAATTTTCGGAAGCGAATCAATATCTGATGATTTAAACATGACATTAAAAACGAAGTTGTTACTTCCAACACGAAGGAAGCTGACAGACAGATTATCAACACGTATCATGAGTGAAGAGATTTCAGCGGAGGTTGCCATGTCAGAATCGTGTATGCAAAATAACACGAAGAGCTGCAAATGACGTCCAACACTGTTCGAAGTATAACTGTCTCATCCTGCACGTTCAGAACAGCACTCGAAGTGGATCATTCTGTCCCAAACAATAAATCAGGTAGCGTTAAAAACTTCTGCAAAAACACACACACTACAGCCTTTCACTCAACACACCTGATTCTGGTGCTGCTGACTCCGACAGACCTTAAGTTTTAAAAAAGAGAATGCTATAATCTACTTTGGCATACAAGCATTGCAAAATTAGCTGGAAAGTATGTGTGTGAGATTCGATGTCATTTAGCTGACTGAGAACAAGTGGTTTTCACTGCTAAAAAAATGGTCCACTGCAATCTATGTATCCACAACATATTTCCTTTCAGGCTCTCGTAAATATTAAATGCAGCTTCTTAAATTTTAGTATTAGAGTGCAAGAAAAATTTCTCTGCCATTTGGTCTGAGGATGAAACAGTTGAAACCGATTGTCACATATTTAGGTCCTCTAAGAATTAATTAGATGTCTACTGGGTATCTTACTGGGATATCTGGCCTTCACTGATGACTACTATGATTCCAAGTGAATTTTGAAAAAATCTCTAAATTATAGCAGTTTTCCATGACCACCATTGAAGAAAAAAAGAACCTATGATTTTCATGTGTGTGTTCATTACAGTAATTTAAACAGCAAAACTAACATGGGGAAAATGGGAAAAAAGTCTTTAATATCTAAAATTTTAATGTCAATATTATATACTTTTCAGTAAAAAAAAAAAAGAGAAATTTCAATGATCGTTTCTCTCAGCATGAGCATATTTTTTGTTTCCTAAATATTAATACTAACAAAACTGACCGCAGCCGTACATGAATTGCATAACCTTACCATTTGCAATCTCTCTCGGTTTTTAACACCCGGCATTCGTTTTCTAATACATGCTTCCGAATTTTCAGATTGGAGTAAAAATAACTTAAATGCAATAAGACAAAATTAAAAATGAAGTTTTAAGTGAATGTAAAACAAACGCTAAAAGGAATTGTGTAAAAACAAAATGTACTCTTGTGAACAATTTAATAAACAGGTCTTTGATAGAGAACACAAAAAAATATTTCCCTCAGAAAAAAGCAACGACTTCGTTTTTAAGGCTGTGCAATCTTGGAAAACACAAGGGAAACGTAAAGATATCACCAAAGAAATCCAAAAAAAAAGAAACTCAAAATAAGAATCCTCGTCAAGTGAAAGAGGAAAACCTTGACTTCACAGATAACACACAACCTACTTTAAAACACCCCTTCGCCTATATCTTCCCCTCCCCTCCTCTCCTCTCACCCGACTCAACAGGGGTGGGTGGGGTGGGGAGAGGAGGGCGAGTGCTGCGAGACCTGTTCCGCGGACGACGCCTGGTCTTCTGGTGATGCATGGTCGCTTCGTGATGTATGCATGCATCACGACCTCCAAACCAAATTTTACTTTAAAATTAAAAACAAATACGTTCCATGCATCACTCAACGTTGAAAATGCATCTTTCCGTGATTTTTTTTTTTTTTAGTTGGAGGTTTAACGAGCACCGTGAGCAACTCAATGGGCTATAAGCAGTCGCCTGTCCCTAATTTAGGGTAACTGGTTCCAGGGAAGGGAGAGAGCCAGTGCCGTAAGACAAACACAACATCCATGCCTCACCGGGATTCGAACCCGGACCCCTTTCGGACGAATGATCAGAGGCCAACGCCTTAGACCACTGCGCCACCGGGGCGGCCTTTCCGTGATGTATGAACTACCTCTACATCTTCCAAAAATGCATCACTTCGTGATGCATGCTCGTGATGCATGCCTGCATCATGCATCACTGGCGCAGGACTCTCATTTAATCACTACTCCTGTCAAATGCAGCTTTGGGTTTCGGTTGCACGGAACTGAAAGCCAAACTTCGCGTACAAGGTGAAAACTTTAGAAAACCATCATCACTGCAGATAAAGCATTCCTGTACCATTATAATCCCAGAACAAAACAGCGAATGGAAACGTCCTCCTTCACCTCCTGCAAAGAATGCGAAAGCTCTGGAGTACGCTGGTAAGGTGATCATTACTGTGCTCTTTGGTCATGAGGGCATTGCTTATCAATGTGCTGTGGGACATGGTAATATTGTAAACAGTCCGTATTATGCAAATATTTTTGTGCGCATGTGTATTTTTTTTATGATGATTGAAGGTTTAACGATAACCGTGAGCTAATCAATGGACTATAAGCAGGTCGCCCGTCCCTAATTTAGGGCCTCTGGTTACAGGGAAAGAAGAGAGCCAGTGCCGCAAGACAAACACAAAATGCATGCCTCACCGGGATACGAACCCGGACCCCTTTCGGACGAATAATCAGAGGCCATCGCTTAGAGCACTGCGCCACCGGGGCTTCTAAGTAGCATTATTTACCTCCTATTTATTGATAAATAATTTATGATTGGCCATAACTATTTATCAAACGTTTGAAACGGAGGATTTTACTCACAGAGATTTGGCCCTCACAGTACAACGTAGCTAATTATGTGGGTTTCTTACCCGGAAGGTTTTCCTTCGAGTTTCGGCGCAAGATATTAGCAAATTCCTGTATACCATAGAGAGTGACAATGTTGCGATGAGGTTTATTCCTCGACGCACATACAGTGGTCATCATGAAACAAACTCAACTAAAGGAAACAGTTCGATGTGAAAAAAACAGCATTTATTTATTGCTATGAACTGAGCGAGGATTTACGTGGCCAAATCAGTTAGATAAAATGGTTACTTTGAAACTCAGGACTCACTCATCTGCAAGCAGTTTTATCCGTTAAAGCCGATTCTTTAAATTTAAGAGGTTCAGTGGGGCATAAGAAGAGAAATGAAACAGCTTTCGAGCCTATCCCATTGTTCAGTCGTGCGCTCGTCTGCCCTTTTCCCGGACACACGCCCACTATACTACTTCCTGGTCGCTTGCATGGCTATTATACGTAGATTACGAAAAGATCTTTGATTCCGTGAAAACATCAGCAGTTACAATGGCGTTGAAATCCTGCAGTATTGAAGATGCCTACATTAGCATTATTAATAGCATCTATGAAGATGCAAGTGCAGAGGTTTGGCTGTTTGAGGATACAGCACCAATAAAAATTAGAACGGGAGTGAGACAAGTTGACACCATTTCTCCCAAGTTCCTCAATGCCACACTGGAAAATGTCTTTCAATGGTTGAACTGGGAAAACAATGAAATAAAGGTTAATGGAGATTATTTAACGCATCTTCGTTTTGCTGATGACGTAGTCATTTCGGCAACTACCTCTTCAGAGCTGCAAAATATGATCCAGGAACTCGCTGACAAGAGTAAAGAAGTGGGACTAAAAATCAACTTTCAGAAGACAAAACTGATTTGTAATGCTTTTACAAGATAGGAAGATTTATCAAATGATGGGAAAAATATGGATACAACTGATACCTAGATTTACCTTGGACAGCAGATATCAAGTGATTGTCACATTGATAAGGAAATTAATCGGCGTATAAAACTTGGCTGGAGAGCTTTTGGAAGAAACAGTGCAGTTTTCGAGAGCAATTCAATATGTCTTTATGTCTTAAAAACAAAGTGTGTAATTAATGCATCCTTCCAGTTCTTACGTATCGAGCAGAGACATGGACTTTAACTAAAAAAGACATACAAAGCTGCAGACAACTGAAAGAAGCTTGGAGAGATGCATACTTGGTGTAACCAGGAAATATAAGGAGAGGAACTTGTTGATAAAGAAAATGACAAGAGTGGAAGACATCATGATCATAATAAAATCCCTGAAACGGCAATGCGCTATACATGTTGCCAGAAGAACGGACCACAGATGGACAAGAGAAATTTTAGACTGGATTCGAAGGAACAGAAAGACACCCAAAAGAAGACCACACGGAAGATGGATGGATGAAATTCGAAAGCGTGCCGGAGTAACATGGAGGAGACTGGCACAGGATAGACAGTTGTGGAAGAAACTTGGAGAGACTTTCATCCAGCAGTGGATTGATAATGGATGACGATGATGATGATGATTATTATTATAGATGTTAAGAAGTGAGTGCATTATCTCTAAATTTAACTCTATCTCTCTTACTGTTTCTCTCTTTCTAAGTTTATCTGGACTTACAAATGGAGAATCATATTATCGTGCCTACCCCTGCTCGTGACCACTTTAAGTCCGGCAGCAACAGGGCTAGTATCAAATCTTTTTTGGCAGGATCGCAAAATGAACTGCATAAATAAATGGTGGTTAGGCGAGGTTCCAAATAAATTGGAAGAAACATTCATCTCCCTTCTCTATTTGTAAATAAAGGCACGCGGATATTTATCGGAAGGATTTTTTTCCTCGTGATAACAAATAGTTCTACAAAGTTGCAGAGTTTTCATTTGTCGAGATCGAACCCCATGTTAGAATAGGGCCTGCCTGAATTATTGAAGTTTTGAAGATTTCTAATTTTTGCTTTGTTTAACTCCAAGATAATGTGTGAGTTTAAACACTTCATTTTTGCTGTTTTTCGAGGGCATAAAGGTATAAATGTTGAGGCTATGTTACGTCAGCATTTTATCTATTTCTTAAACCACAGCAAACAGTAATGTTCATGTATGTGTTTCCTATGGCTTGGCGTTTTTTTCGACGGAAACTGCACGTTTGTTTCTTTCCAGCAAATTCAGATTTTATTATATTCTGTAGTCATAACATAAAGCTTTATTGTGTTGTATAGTCATAATACCAGGTTTGGCAACCACCTAAGCTGTTAAAAGTTTCATTTCTTAACACCTCACGCTTTGCTTGATGATAGTCATCGACCATTTAGTTAACACGCCTAAAACTGCCTCTGAAACTGAAGGAAACTGCATTCGCAAAACACGTAAAACTGATTTGTGTCTTTTTCGCCATTACCGATAGAGATTAGAAGCCATTTTTCTTGTCTCTGTGGCGTGAGAAAGAGAGATTTTATGCTACGTAAAAAGCCATTTTATCGATACCTTGGAAAGGCAAATAAAATTACGCATTATGATCTGGTTTGCTGTTTACTTGGTCATTTGGTTGGTTTAATACCCCGTGTTTCAAGGACGATGCGTTTGCTATTTTCCCATGGGGAAATCTCCATTGAAACTGCAACACTCAAATTCTTTAAACAATTACTTAGTTTTTCTAAAGGGAGAATCCCGGAGTTTCAGACTTTTAGAACTTTGTCCCTTTAAGTTCTTTATGTTAAAGAAGTAAATCTAAAACAATATAATTTCCTATGTCTGAGCATCTGAATGTTTGTCCTGCTTTTGTGGCAGAGCGGAAAGGGTTGTTACCATAGGAACAGCCGAGAAAAGGATATTTATGATAACACCCTTAGCTTTTCGTGTTTTCGGGCAAGTGTTCTGTGAATGAAAACTGCGAATTATGTCAGTGTGCGATGTAACAACTCTATGATGTAGTGCTCTTTAGCACGTCTTTTGTGAAAGAGATCGTGCTTATGTTACCGGTTTGTCCGTCCCTCCGTCCGCCTGTGGACACCATTTCTCTACGAAACAATTAGTCCGATTTGAAAAATTGTTTTTGCATTGGAAAACTCAAAATTTACGAATGATGATCCTTGCATTCCAGTTTTTTACGATGCACAATTTCGCCACTAGAAGATCTGAAGGCAGATCATATCGAATTAAAAAAAAAACATTTTATTCCATGTATTTGCTTCTAAACATCCAATTGAAAAAATTATTTCACCATTCGATTCCATTTATGTCGAAGAATATTTTAAGTATAGTCACTTTTCAAGTTACGTATAGATTTTCCGCTAGGGAGCGTAAAGATAAATTGCGTTTTCCCCGATATCTCTGCTTCTGAAACTCCAATTTGAAAAATTCTTTCTGCACCGGATACGACTCCTGATAGAAAATGTTTTGCATATAACTCCTAATTTTTGGTTAAGAATGGTTTACCCACCAGGTGGCGTTAATTTATGTTTCTGATGCATTTGCAGCAAAATCTGAGCTTCTAAATTCTCGATTGAAAAAGTTATATCGTAGTGCAATATTATTCACATCGATAAACCTTTTCGAAATATTCTTTTTGTAAAATAATGCATGGTTTGTCCTCCAGGTGTCGTAGATGTATATCTTATTTTCATCAAAACCTCTGCTGCTAAGAGTCCGATTTGAAAAATTCCTTCTTAGTTGGATAGCACTTCCGGCGCGAAATGTTCTTCATATAATTTCAAAAGCTCCCGGTAATTCATAGACTTTCCGCTAGTTTGCGTGGGGGTAAATTCCATTTCCCCCGATATCTCTGCTTCTAAAACTCCGATTTAAAAAATTCTTCCTGTATCGGATGCAGCTCCTGATCAGAAAGGTTTTGCACACGATTTCTATTATAATATTTGGTAAAGAATGTTTGGCCGCTAGGGGGCTTAAGTGTTTATTTCTTATTCCGATGTATTTGGAACAAAATCTGAATTCCTGAAATCTCAATTGAAAAAATTATTTCGGGGACTGATACTGCTCACTCGAAAAACGTTTTGAGAACACTTTCTTCTTAAAATAACACCAGGGGGCGTAGATGCATATCTCATTTTTGTCGATATCTCTGTCTCCAAAAGTCCGATATGAAAAAACCTTCTTTTGTTAGAGAGCGTTCCGTTGCGAAAGGTTTCTCACGTAATTTTAAATTTTTCTTAAAGCACAAGTCTGTCACCATAGGGCGGAATTCACATTTCCGGTTACAACAATATATGCAGATCCTATTGAAAAATTTATTTCTTAGGCTAGATACTACTAACTATGCAAACCCTATGTGCGTATTTTCTTCCCAAAATATTGCACAATCCGGCCTCTAGGGGGCGCAAATGCTTAATCTGTTTTTCTTATTATCTCCGCTTCTACCAGTGCGATTTAAAAAATTCTTTCAACACCAGATGCCATTTACCTTATACTGTACAACATTTTAGGCTAGTTAATGAGGATTGAGGAATTTTGTAGTTCACAGTTCTGTCTGTAGGTGGTGATTTTGTACTTCAGTTTGCAGCTGTATCGCCACTTGTAAAAACAATATTGAGAATTTTTTCTGTTTCTTTATTTTATGTTTTATGCCCGACTGTAATCAAAGCCGACCATGAGGGATTCATAAAGAATTGTTAAGGATTTATGTATTTTTTCCTGAATCACATTTAAACACAAATCTTACTCACTTTCATACCATTTACTTAATCTAAAGGTTTATATAATAGCGCGGAATTTATTTAAGCTACTATTTTGCAGAATAGATAGATAAGGAGCACTAGTTCATGGCTTAAAAAAAACTAAGAACACCAAGTAAAATTATTTCTCACAGATATACTATTCAGACTAAATTTAATGTGGATCCAAGAGACAAAATTTCACAATAAGTCCTTATAAGTTTTAGCAATATTCTTTCACATCTTTCATACAGATCTTTCGAAACATCTTTGCTGGAGGGGTGAGGCGGCCCGGGAAAGAACACCCGAAGAAATTCTTTTTACTCTAAGCCATTTACTACAATAGAGATGTGGATCATTGTCCTGTTTAACTAATGCAAAGATTTCCGGCTAGGGAGCGTAATGTTGGAAGCCTTTTTTTTTTTTTTTTTGCTATTTGTTCTTCCAGGAGACGTATTTGAAAAGTTATTTGTCCTTAGCATAGCTGTTTCCATGTAGAATATTTTTCGTCTGTTTTCAACTTTTCCATTATGCAAAATTCTTCCGGTAACAAGTGAGACTTATGTCATGTTCCTTTCTACATTTCCTTTTTTTAACTGTTCGATTTGAAAATCTCTGTCTGTGATAACTTCCTTATGCTATGAAAAACTTTTGTGCGCCATTTGTTAATTTCGTTTCTGGATGTTCTATCAATAGTAGAAACCGGTTGATTTTTTTCCGGTTCCAAGACGTGCTGATTACAACCAAAAATTGTGTCATCTTTCTTATTTTTATTGTTGTAATGTTCATGAAACGTAATCCAATTTGGACATCACAAACAAATAAAAAATATCTGGTTATTAAAATACTACTTTGCATATCTTATTAACCCCGTCATTATTGACTTGCTTTCACCTAGTAACAATAATGATACAACTTGAGTACTGGTCGAAAACGTTCTCGTCGATAGAGGTTTCTTACCAAATTTTTTCAAGTACCATTTGTAGAGACGAATACAGCACCCAAATTCCTTTCTACTGCCGCAACTATTTTGCTTCACAAAGGTGGAAATAAGACTAACCCGCAAAGCTATTGACTAATCGCCTGTCTATCAAATGTTTGCAAAATTTTACTTTGATTCTGCAAAGATTTAGTCACTGCGAAAACAACGAATTGTTCTGGTGTGAACAGCAAGGCTGCATTAAAACATATTTTGGATGAAAAGAACAACGAACTATTGAACAAGTAATTCTAAAAAAACTAATTAAAAAAATCATAACATTTGCTACGTTGATTATCGTTAAGCATTCGGTTCTGCACTACTTGAGTGCGTTCTTAAAGTTTTGAATATATACAAAATTCATTCTAAAACTGTTAAGCTTTAGAATTCAATTCGTGATGAAAAAGTGGGAGACAAATCTAAAACTACATGAAATGAAATTTGAAGATATTGCTATCAGTCGTGGCACTATTCAATGAGACTAACCAAGGCCACTCCGGTTTTGCCTTTCTTTCAACCGTCTCTTCAGTTTGCTGAATTAAACTCCAGGTGGGGTCAATATTAATAGTGAGCTGCATCAAAGAAAAGCTGCCCATTTTTTATACACAGTCGAGTCATATTATTGTGATCACCTCCAATTTTTGACGGAAACAGTGCGTATCCAATGAAAGAAGGCACGTGTCGTGAGCTGGCTTGGAGGACATATAAGGTGTGCTGTAGGCATTCTGACAATATATCGGACCGCGGGAGGCCTAGTGGTCAAAGTTCGTGACTGCCACGGAGAAGACTTCGGGTTCGATCCCAGGCAGGTACGAACGCCCGAACCAATAAATATCCGCCGTGCGGCGGATGGGCACGTTAAGCCGTCGAGCCTTGTGTACTGCCCCCGGTAATAAATAAGGGCGTCTTCATCCCCCTCTCTACCTCGCTGCCGTGTCACTTTCCTATCGGACATTCTAGCCCAAATTTTCTAGCTTCCTATTTCTAAGGGTTGTTTAAGACCTGGGGTCAGACACTCCCTTTCTAAAATTGTCTACATGTGATCTGATCTGACTCGTTGCTGTGATGGATAAAAGGAGCGATTTATCAGATTTTCAAAAAGTGATGTTTATCGGTTTTCGGGCCAAGGGTGGCAGTATTTCTGAAGCAGCGAGTTTGTGAACTGTTCGCGTGCTGCTGTGGTTAAAGTGTATCTTGATAGGAGAAATGGCGCCATTGCGAATAAGCGACTTGGAAACTGCGGAGCACCACGTGCAATTTATGTGAGAGGTGAACGTCGGCTTCGAAAGTGCGTGAGGCCCGATCGACATGCTACAACTTAGCAACTCACTGGCGGAATGAACCAGGAGACTACCAAAAGTGTGTTTAAAACGATAGTTCAGCGAACCCTGCTGCGAATGAAGTTCCGATTCCGACGGATGGTCACTTCACCTATGCTAACGAAATTGAATCGGCAGAAAAGGTTTGCATTTGCACGGCAGTATCGGAATTGGGCTGCTGATTATCAAATGATTGCTTTCTCCGATGAGTAATGTTTTCTGCTTCATCGAACGGATGGACGTTGGCGTATAAGGCGGTAAACATCGGCAAAGAAACACTCTTCAACTATTTCTGGAAGGATACAAGCTAGTGGGGGTAGCGTTTTTGTCTGGGGGATGTTTTTGTGGCATTCCCTCAGTTCACTCATACCTGTGGAAGGCACTATGGACCGATTTCGTTATGAATCCATCCTTGCAGATCACGTACAACTTATTAAACTCTAAATGTTCCGTTATGGATTTAATTGCACCGTGACTTATTCTATGACATATTTAAGTATTAACGCCTCTGCGACTTATTCTAAACTAAGTGAGCCTCTGTTAAAAGTTCACACGGAAACGTGGACATAATATGATAAATAACGCGAATAAATGCTATAACTGAGTGCTACTGTATTTCACTACGTTTCATTAAACATACTTCCACTCCTGATTTATGTTTTCTCTGATCTGTTAAGATTTCCTAACATCTATGGAAATTTTCGTGAACCTAGAGCGCAGTTCTTTGGCTCCAAGGGAAAATTCGTGCATCAGTGCTTAAGAAGTGTCCTTTCATATGGAATTCATTCCCAAACAAGGCTTTGAAATGTGTAGTTTTCCCTTTCTGTTTGACATCCGTAGGAAATTAGCTGCGTCAGACGCCGGTTCGTTGCCTTTAAAATACACCTTATCTTACTTGACGTCCTATTTGTTAATGCCTTCAACCTAATGTAGCAATAACCTCATTCCATTTTGAACCAAATGGATTCGCACGAATTCCTCGTATATGGAGATTGTTTATGAGCCGTGATACAATACCGAATCAGTGAAGCAGAATTTTTGCTACCCCGAGACGAAGCGATTATATGGTGTGGGTGTAGACTCCTAAGCTTATTATTACTAGCATATGCTCGAATTTATATACCACCTTCATATTTAAGTTTGTTTCTAAAAAGCGTTATTTTTGGCTTAAGAATACCTTCACCAAATCCGAAAACTTCAAAATGCCATTTTCGTATCCAGCATATTTCCTCTGAATAGCCGTAATCGGCTATACACTAATCATAGCAATGCAACTCAATCAGAGAGAAGTAAAGGGTGTGTCTAAAGCCTTTCCCTGATTACGATAAATCGTACAAAATAAACTAAGCTAATTAGACATACGCGGTTTGTTGCATTGATTTGGGCATATTCTTAAGTCTTTTGTTCTTTATATTTTTGGAACAATAGGTGGCGCTGCACGCCTGCAGCGTAGTTTGTTGTTGAAAGCATCAGTCGGCGAAATGGGGTCTATGCAGATAAAGGCTAATTGTGTTCTCTGGTTTCATGAAACCAAATCTGCAATTTCAGTGCAGCGGAAGTTTAGGCGTGAGTATGATAGAGCTCTGTCTGATGAGAAGAGTCATCTAAGAACTAACGGACAGGGTGTACCTGTCCGTCAATTCTTAGATGAAAAATTCCCTAATGGATGGATAGGCAGATATGGTCGCATACCCTGTCCACCAAGATCCCCAGACATTACGCCCCTTGACTTCTTTTTATGGTGTTGCATTAAGGATTAAGCTTATGCAACACCAGTTGCAGATACTAACACTTTGATAACTGAAGTGTTTGCGACTATCACAGATGACATGTTGCTGTAGACATGGAAAAAGATAGAGTACCGACTGGGTGTCCCCTGTGTAACAAAAGGTGCCCACGTTGAGGAATACTGATGACCCGAAAAAAAAACTCTGGATTTTAAATAAGCTATATTGGAAAGCCATACGTGCCTAACGAGCGTGGTTCATTTTATATGATTTATCGTAATGAGAGAAAGACTTTAGACACACGTTCTATTTTAAATTTGCAAGACTCTATTTTAAGTTTACAAATACTTTCAGCAAATCCGAAAACTTCAAAATGGCATTTCCATATCCCTCAACGTTCCTCTGAATGTCCAAAATTGGTTTCACTCTAATTGTGGAAGAACAACCTAATGAGAATGAGGTACCTTTACTTGCGTTTTGAAATGCAAAGGGGATAGAACATCTTTGCTGCAATGTGAGGTCATTTTAATCTTCTTAGTGGGGTATTTCTAGGATCAATGTAAATTCAGAAAGGAATTTTCTAAGCAGTTAATCTTTCAGTTTTAAAATAAATAACTATTTATTTGAAAAAAGTACTATTTCAAATTTCGTTGCCCATTGTCTGCATTATCCATAATCTTTTTCAGAACTATATTTCGTGAACAGGACATTCGCATGAAAACTGATACCAGGTGTTCAAACTGCTCATGACATAGCATTAATCTCTCCAGTCAGTGGCGTAATACCAATATAGAAGTTCCTAAGCTTTCCCTTTCCACAAGGGCGTTTTTTCAAGGCAGTGATAATGCGTTTTATTTTTCACCCTTTTTTTTTCAAGGCAGAGGTTAATACGTTATATTTTGTACCTGTTTTTTCTTTCAAGACAGTGGTAATACGTGTTATTTATCACCCGATTTTTTTCAAGGCGATGGTAATACGTTTTCTTTATCACCTGATTTTTTCAAAGCAGAGGTATTACGTTTAATTTTTAACCGTTTTTTTCAAGGCAGAGGTAATACGTTTTATTTTTCACCCGTTTTTTTCAAGGCAGAGGTTAATACGTTATATTTTGTAACTGTTTTTTCTTTCAAGACAGTGGTAATACGTGTTATTTATCACCCGATTTTTTTCAAGGCGATGGTAATACGTTTTGTTTATCACCTGATTTTTTTCAAAGCAGAGGTATTACGTTTAATTTTTAACCGTTTTTTTTTTCAAGGCAGAGATAATACGTTTTATTTAGCACCCAGTTCTTTCTTTAAAGGCGGTGGTAATACGCTTTATTTTTCTCCCGGATTTTTTTTCAAAGCGATGGTAATACGTTTTGTTTATCACCTGATTTTTTTCAAAGCAGAGGTATTACGTTTTATTTTTCACCCGTTTTTTTCAAGGCAGAGGAATACGTTTTTTTTTAACAACGGGTGTTCTTTCAAGGCGGTGGTAATACGTTTTGTTTTTCAACCGATATTTTTTCTAGGCGGTGGTAACACGTTTTGTTTATCACCCAATTTTTTTCAAGGCGGTGGTAATACGTTTTGTTTATCAACTGATTTTTTTCAAGGCAGAGGTAATATATTTAATTTGTCACCCGATTTTTCAAAATGTCTTGAAGAAGCCTCCCAGTTTAGTGCGAAATCTTGGAGACATATATACAGTAGAACTCGGTTATTCATTTCCCTTTTATACGAAATTATGTGCTAGTTCCGATATTTTATTATAGTTTGTATCGCGTTTTCAATCGGTTAGAGGTAATTTATTTATGCGCTTCTTGCAATTATAAATTTTAAATTCCCAGTTACCAAAAATACACAGGTCTTTGATCTTTTTTTTTTTTTATTTTGGTAACCCGGTATGATACAACTTTAAGAGAACTTAGCCAGCGTTGTTTTTTCTTCAGCCTTCAAATAGACGATACAACTAAAATGTTACGAAATAGCTTTCACAGTTCTTTATTTTTTCTGAATTCAAAACATTTGAAAAAATTAAAGGTTAGTGAAAATTTTACGCAGCACTAATGCTAAATCATCTAATGGACCAACAGGTTTGAAAAGAGAGATGCCTATAAGTCATAGGTGTATAATAAGGGTATTCAATATAAACCAAAATCGTATTCGGATGTATTAGCTTTTATTCAAAGATTTTATTTTCATATTCTGAAAATATGAAATCTTACTGCCCAGTTTTTACAATGAAATTAGAAAAATAAAATTGATACAAATGTCAAGATAGATATAGATTTAAGGTTAAAAACAAATTATGTGTACGTATGTATGTATTTATGTATGTATGTTTTATATTATCAATTAATGGACTCTAAAATTACGAATCCCCCTCCCTTTTTTTTTGAGATATTCAAAATTTTACAGTGGTATTTAACACCTTGAAATTTAATTTATATGCTTTTTACATTTATGAATTTTTAAGACCATAGCCCCTGGAAAAATGTAAAATCAAGCTTCTGTTGTATCTGTATTAAATTACTGTATAAACGGATTTGTGATAATCTACAAGAGCTTTACACTTGCATAACAGATTTACTCACATATCAGATGTCATACTTTACAACATACAGGGTAAGTCAAAAGTCGCAGGACGCACTTGTATTTCAGAAATGGGAGGGAAAATGAAATTTATGAATATCCCAGAAATTAATCGTTGAGGAAGGCCTCTATGTTTTAAGCTATTTCCGGAACATGACCGCCATCTTGAAATCTGCCGTATTGGATTAAGGTACAAATTTTCTAATGGTAAGCGAGTCATGTTGCATATCAAACAAGGTCAGAATTTTCTCAGAAATTGATTGCCGTAATCAGTTTTGACATATGTGCTGTGGTATACAAGTTATCAACACAGAAAGTTGAAATAACCATTGTTTGTTGCAGGTAACTGAAGATGTCATTGACGAAAGATTAAGAGGATTGAGGTGATCCTAATGTATGGGGGGAACGCAACTGTCGTATCATAACCTCACACTTCAAGAAACGACACTCAAAAGACTACCAATTTCACACAGCACTGTCGCATACTTGATATCAAAATTCTGAGAAACTGTGACTGTGGACGTCAAACCACGTAGTGGTCGGCAGAAAATTGCTACCGACGAGGAAACCTCAACAATGGTCTTGGCATCCTTTGTAAAGAGTCCACAACGTAGCACATGACGTTTCGCAGCAGAATGTGGGATCATCCAGTCAGCCATTGCACGGATTCTTCACAGGGCTTACTGGCATCCGTTTAAGATCCAGATGCAGCAGAAATTATCAGAGGATAACTCTGATAGCCGTGTCGAGTTCTGCACGTGGGCTTTAGACCAACATCAACAGGATCCGTCCTCCGCACAGGGCATTTTGCTCAGTGGCGAGGCTAATTTTTATGTAAGTGGTAAGGCTAACCGTCAGAACCTCAGGTACTGGAGTGACAGGAACCCTCATTGGACGGAACCATCCAACGTCGTTGGTACTGTAAAGGTTATGGTGTGGTGTGGAATATGAGGCACCCGTGTTAATCGGGCCGATTTTCATCGACAATAACCTAAATCCTCAGCGCTACCTGGAAATGCTACAGGAAACAGTGTTCCGTTGCCTTCTGAATGAAGATGGCCGTTTCCCCTGTTATTTCTAACACGATGGGACTCCACCGCACTACGGAGCAACTGTTCTTCAATGGCTAGATGTTCAATTCCCTGGGCACTGAATTGGCCGGCGTGGTCCTACTGAGGGGCCACCCAGATTTCCCGAATTTACACCACTCAACTTTTATCTGCGGAGTCATTTGAAGCTCCTGGTTTATGCTGAGAAAATCCGCGACAAACATCGCCTTCAGCAACGCATCTTGGAGGCCTGTAATCGCATTTTTTCCGATATCCTCGTCCAAGTTCATAATGACTGTATCAAGCATTTTCAGCTCTGTGTTCAGCAACGGGGACAACACATTGAACACATCAAATCGCTGCGAATCAGCGGGTACGTTAGAGGTTATTTGAACTTTCTGGTTGATAACGTGTGAACCACAGCACATACGAATGTGAAATCTGATTACAGCAATCCATTTCTGAGAAAATTCTGGCCTGGTTTAATAGGCAACATGACCCCCTTACCATTTGAAAACATTTGAACTTGATCCAATATGGCGGATTTCAAGATGGCGGCCATGTTCCGGAAATAGAATGCAAGACAAGCCCGCATCACCGATTCTTTGCTGGGATATTCAGATATTTCATTTTCCTCCCGTTTCTGAAATACAAGGGTGTCCTACGACTTTTGGCTCACCCTGTGTAATTCAAGTAATAGTCATACCTCGTGATCTGTGACACACATTCTTTTTTCTTTGAGATTTTACAGATTTGTTCATTTTTACATAGCACCTTTTAAAAGGATGCAGCTGGAGGGCGTGGTAAGACGTCGCTCCGCTTCTTTTCCTGAAGATGAAGCGCATCCCTCCTCTGCTGCGTTCTCTTTTACTTTCGCAGTAATTGTTCACAGAACTCAAAGCACTTTCAGTTTATTATGGGATTGGTACGAAAGTAATATCCCATGACAAGGTACCCAAAGTCAAAGCCTCGGCCACACCGCACATTAGCCACTGAGACTGCTCAGTGGCAGTTAGTCGTCATAAGGTGAAGAGTGTAAGCGCCAACCAACATAGAACTGGACAAGGAGCACATCTGCGATCGCATGATTTATGAATTTAGTCGCGGTAGCACCCTCGCAAGAGCTGTAAGTAACATTACCAATGTGTACCCGAGTGCCATATCACAGCGTCAGTGCTGTCGTTGGTTCGAACAATTTCGAGAGGGAGATTTTGACCTGTCAAACCTTCTAAAGAATGGAAGACACTCAACAGTCAATATGGACGTTCTGAAGTCCTTAGTGGAGATCGACCCATGTGTGACCACGCAGGAGTTGGACGAATAGCTGAGGACTACCTACACGAGCATTATCACGCACCTGCATCAACTTGGGAAGGTTCATAAGAGGGGAGTTTGGGTATCCCATCAACTCATAATTGAACAGAAAGCAAATCGCATGAGTGCATGCGTTTCTCTACTTTCACGTGATCACGTTGAACCGTTCTTGGGCAGCATTGTGACAGCTGACGAGAAATGGGTCCTGTATGACAATATAACCGACCGGAAACAGTCGTTAGATCCAAAGCAGAAGCCCGTGCCGACTCTCAAACCCGACTTACACCCACGTAAGGTCCTGCTGTTTGTTTGTTGGGATATGCTGAGTGTCGTGTTTTTGAGCAGCTGCCGGACAACACCATTATCACCGCCGATGTGTACTGCCACCAGCTCTGCAATCTGGGTGCTTCGCTCACGTCGAAATTATCAGCACTGCTGAACTTCAAGGGCGTCCTCCTGCAGCAGGATGGAGCGACACCTCACACAGCACGGGTGACCTGTTACCAGATCAGGAACCTGGGCTGGAAGCTGCTGACGCACCCAGCCTAATTTCCGGACGCTGCCCCAATCAACTACCACCTTTTCCCGTCGTTGCAGCATTTTCCAGACAGATAGCGGTTCATCAATCGGGACGACGTCGAAAACGTACTTCCTTGTGCCCAAGCCGCCACAATTCTACAGGGATGGTGTCCAACAGCAGACCAATTGATGTGAGCAGGTCAAGGCAAACGATGGCTACTATATTTTGGACTGTTTTGTACTTGTATTAGCACTTTTTTGTTGTCTTGCATTTGGAAACATTACTTTCTTTTCAATCCAGTACAAAGAGAGGCCCTTTGAGAAAACTAGAATAGTTAATTTTTCCCTGATCGGTTGTATCTGTGGATTTAACTCAGAGATACTATTCTTGAAACATTAATCGTTGCTCAGAGCACCACTTCTTTTCATATAAGGTTACAACATTGACCTTCTTACCCCAAGATTCCACAAATCTCAGGTTAGCCGGCATATCGGTGTTAAACTAATGGTCGCATAGACCGCAAAAACAAAAAACAAAACAAGTTATTAAAATCATGCAATGCATTGATTATGACACACTTTCCAACATACCAGAAATCATTACTCAAGTTATGAGGATAATAGCTGAGAAATAAATATCGCTCCTGTACCCTGACCTTTGACCCCATTTCGATTATATTCAATAGAACAGGTTGAGTATACCTCCGGAAGAACATACTAGAGTTTTGTCGCAAGAGAAGCATTTTTAGTCAGGTTATGAAGATAATGGTAGTGGAATAAATCTCGCTCCTATGTCCTGACCTTTGACCCCATTTCGATGATATTCAACAGAACCGGTTCAGTGTGCCTCTGGAATAACATGATAAAGTTTTGTCGTAATTGAAGCAATTTTATGTACGTTATGATGCATAATGGCAATGGAATGGATCCCAATCCTATGTCCTGATCTTTGACTCTATATCGCCCATTTTCAATAGAATTTGTCCACAACGTGGTCCCCTATCACATACTAAAATTAAATCGAAATCAAAAATGTTTTACGCAGATTGGTACGAATAAGGGCAATGGAATGGATCCCACTGCTATTACCTGACCTTTGACCCCCATTTCGATCATTTGTAATAGAATTCATTCCAAAGTGATCCCCTAACACATACTAAAATTTCATCGAAATCGAACCATTTTTACGCGAGTTATCGTGCGGACAGACGGATGGATAAAGCTGGAGCATAGACGTTTCTTCAATCTACGATTGGAAAGCGTAAAAAAGAAGTATACAGAAAAGAAAAACTTTTCGTTTGCAAAACCGCTGAGAAGACAAATGCAGTATGAAGAGTGATAGCGCCACACTGCAAAATACTAATATCAGAGCCTGTAAAATGATCCTAAAGTTACTTCCACTCGTGAAGTAGAGAAAAGCTTGGAATGAGCACGGATAGAGCTGAAGAAAGTCATGTCTTCTGAAATCTGTAAATACGAAAAAAGATGATTAGCTTGTTTGACCATCTTGAAGCTACAAATAGGAATGTTTCCTTGGCTACAGGTTTGTGATTTTCAAATGAAGCAAAATTCTCAGCGTGAACCGTACTTGCTGTCAGAAAAATACTAAAATAATAATCTTCATAATTTTCATGAGCTCCAGAAATCAAGTGTCAATGAATTTTCAAAGCATTTATTCTTTGAGCATTTCTTTTGTCCAGTAACTTCCTGAAACATCATGTTCTTGGAAAGGTCACCCATTTTGTGCCTGGCTATTATTTAAATGCCGTCTTGCAATCACTGACCGAGACACTGAAGTGCCCGTCGCCATGTTTCCCGAGCTTGCGCAAAGCGTTGCCCTGTAATCATTGGTCCTAGACTGGGTCATTGCTGGAATCCCAGATGAAGGATGGATTGCGTGTTTTGTTTAGAACAGTGGCTTCCATAATTAGGAACGGGACGAAAATTTTGGACTCGGACGTCACCTAGTATGGCCAGACCCAGATACGTAACAGACCCCGACACGTACCTAACCTGGACCAGACCCTCAGGAATCTACATCGAACTATAAATTCGAAACTCAATTTATAATTTTGCTGTCTTTTTTTTTACAACATATCAAGCTTCAGAATATGTTTCGTTGCAACACCAATATTCACAAGCTTGTGATGAGTTGAAAGTTTCCAAAATGTGAATGCTGCTTTCATCACTTTCCCCTCAAAAGGAAGGAACATTCATGAAATGAGCATTCACATTTTGGAAACTTTCGACTCGTCACAAGCTTGTAAAACTTGGTGTTGCTGTGAAACGTTCTCTGGTTCCTTAATGAGACGAAACAACTTCCAGCGTTCACTTCTCCCCTTTTTGTTTTCAACAAGCCTGTATTTTGTTGGCATCGACGCATTTTTTCAGTCTCCTTAATACTAAATTCATCTGATATTAACAAATAAGAAATTAATTCTGACACGACGTACCATGGGAACGAGATGTAAGAACGCTAGACGAAAATCTCTGAATGCCCAATGCAAAAGCTGCGAAATGAAAAGTAACTCTCAGTCTTACAATATGGCATGCTGCATGTGAAAGAGTGTATCAGCATAGAAGCAGGCGACAGGCATTTCGCTGAAAGCAGCATAGAAGCAGGCGACAGGCATTTCGCTGAAAGAAGCAGGTGACAGGCCTTTCGCTAAAATCAGGCGACAAGCGTTTCGTTAAAAGCAGCATAGAAGCTGTGTTTTTCTTTCTAGTTTGGTGATCTGGTCAAAAGGAAATTCATTTTTTTAACTCTATATATCTTCGCTTTTCTTATTCTAAGTGAAAGCATTACATTTAAGACCTATTCAGATCTGATCAAACAGAACTCCGCCGCCCAGGCGGTGCAGTGGTCTTAGCGGTGGCTTCTAACCATTCGTCCCAGATGGGTCCGGGTTCGAATATCGGTAAGGTTTAGATGTTGTTTATGTCTCACGGCACTGGCTTTTTCCCTTTCCTGGAACTAGTGGTCCTAAATTAGGGACAGGTGACTGCTTATAGCCCATTGAGTTACTCACGGTGGTCGTTGAAACTCCCAATCTAAAACTAAACAAAAGAAAACAGAATAGCGATTTTTCATTTCATATTCCTGTAAGGACTTGGTCAAAAGAAAATAAATATCTCCCACTTCTCCAGGACTATTCCTTCGCAGATTTATTTTACAGGGAATCGAATTATGTCTATTTTAATACAGCTGTGCAGGTTTGGTACAAAGGAAGAACATTTCTTTCACACCTGGATTCCTCTGCAAATCTGGACAAAGGACCTACATATCTAACCTTTCAGTATTACTCGTACTTTGTAGATCTGGTTCGAAGGAAATGCTTTCTTTCACTTCTGTGTTCCTGAGTAGATCTCGTCCAAAGTAATGGCAATTCAGTTATTGTAGATATCGTTAAAAATAATGGTAATTCATTTATTGTAGATCTCGTACAAAGTAATGGGAATTCTCTAATTGTACACCTCGTCCACAGGTTTGGCAATTCATTTATTGAAGATCTCGACATAAATGGCAATTCGTTTATTGTAGATATCGTGCAAAGTAATGGTAATTCGTTTCTTGTAGATCACGTAGAAAGTAATGGCAATTCGCTAATTGTACACCTCGTCCGCAGTAATGGCAATTCATCTATTGCACATCTCGTCATAAATGGCAATTCGTTTATTGTAGATTTCGTCCGAAGTAAATGCAATTCGTTTATTTTAGATCTCGTCCGAAGTAGTGGCGATTCGTTTATTACAGATCTCGTCCGAAGTTATGGAAATTCGCTTATTGTCGATCTCGTCCAATGTAATGGTAATTCGTCTATTGCAGATCTCGTCCCAATTAATGGCAATTCGATTCGTTTATTGTACATCTCGTCCAAAGTAATGGCAATTCGTTTACTGTGGATCTCGTCCAAAGTAACAATTGGTTTATTGTAGATCGCCTGTAAATAATGGCGATTCGTTCATTGCAGATCTCTTCCAAAGTAATGGCAATTCGCTTATTGTAGACCTCATCCAAAGTAATGGCAATTCGTTTACTGTGGATCTCGTTCAAAATAATGGCAATTCGTTTATTGTACATCTCGTCCGAAACTATGGCAATTCGTTTATTGTAGGTCTCGTCCGAAGTTATGGCAGCTCGTTTATTATAGATGACGTCCAAAGTAATAGCAATTCGTTTATTGTATAACTTGCCTGAAGCTATGGCAATTCGTTTATTGTAGATCACGTCCGAAGTCATGGCAACTCGTTTATTGCAGATCTCGTCCAAAGTAATGGTAATTCCTTTATTATAGATCTCATCCAAAGAAATGACAATTCGCTTGTTGTGGATCTTTGCCAAGGTAACGGCAACTCGTTTATTGCAGATCTCGTCCAAAGAAATGCCTTTCCTCCTTCTTCTCCTAGAATACAGTTTCGCCGTTTAAGCTCAAGGGAAATGCATTTATTTCTCATCAAGATTGTTTTTGTTCCAAGGGGAGGGCATATGAAGTTTAAAATCAACCATGAGCAACTCTAAGAAATAAAGCCAGTAATCTTCCCCTAATGTATGGCCAATGGCTGCAGGGAAGGATGGTAGCAAGTGCCGAAAAGCAAAAACACCTCCCATGCCTCATTAGGAACTCGAACCCGGGTCCATCTCGCGCAGACGAACTGAAGCCAGCGCTTAGACCGCTGCGGAGGCTAAGACTTCTTTGCAGATCTAAAGAAAGTGACTGCATTCTTATTACTGCTTTGCAGATATGGGCGAAAGGCAATCGTTTCCCTCACTCCTATGCTCCTACTCAGATCGCGTCCACAGCAAGCGAGCCGTCTCGGTGGCGCAGTGGTCTAAGCGCTAGCTTATGACCGTTCGTCTGAGGTGAGTTGGAATCCCGGTGAGGCATGGATGTTGTATATGTCTTACAGCGCTGCCTCTCTCACTTCCCTGGAACCAGTAGATTAAAATTAGGGACGGACGACTGCTTATAGCCGATTGAGTTGTTCACGATGGTCGTTAAACTCCCAACCAAAAAACGTAAACTGAATTCTGTCTCTTGATATGCTTTTACTCCAAACGATGTACGTTTGTACCACTCCTATGCTTCTTTACAGCTCTAATACAAATAAACGCTTTCTTTTTCACTTCTATGAATATTTTTAGGGGGTTCGGAATCAACAACCACCTTGAGCAACTCTATTGACTATACGTAATTAAAGGCCACTAGTTCCAGGGAAGGGAGAGAGCCAGTCCAGTAAGACAAACACAACACCTATGCCTCACCGAGATTCGAACTCAGATAAATCCAGGAGAAATGGTCAGAAGCGAGCGCTCAAACCACCGAGCCACCGGGCATGCAAGACAAGTTTCCATACTCGCGGTTCAACCTCGCAAAGTTCGGTTTCAGTCACGCGATGTTATCTCGCGAACTTTATTCACAAGACCGTATACTTTAAGCCTAGTCAAAATAAATCTTTACTCGCGTGGTGTACTGCATCTAGGATAAAGTGCGATTCATGATTCACGGAAAAGAGAAAGACAGGCGTCTCTTAATTCAAACTTCTCGCTCTGCTCCGAAACACGCTCACATGATGGTGAAGAGTTTACTGAGAAAAGCGAGAGGGATTTTCGTAGGGGTGTGATAAATGTAGAGAAACCACGCTGAATAGCGCGTGTGCCACAATGTTGAGTTCAGCGAGACGAGAAAAAGTAATGGAAATACTGTAGGAATTGATAGCGTCTGGCCACTGAAAGATACGTTGCAACAGGAAATTTGCGTTTCCTGGTTGAATTTTAATGACAAATATTGATTCAGTCGCTTTCTACTGAAACTATAAAGAAGTAAAAACAACCTGGATTGTAGGAAAAGATAAAGGTTTCGAGTAACTTAATTCAAACTTCCATAGCGAAGGGATGTTACTCTGCTTCGAAACGCAAAGACTTACCGTGTTTTTCCGTGTATAAGACGATTATTTTTTTCAAAAGTTTTTGACCAAAAATTGGGGTGGTCTTATACACGGGGGTATCCGGTTGAGAGAACCCTGCTGTTACCATGGCGAAAGTGCCAGTACCTCTTCTCCCCTCTCACCAAAACGACTTACAAATCTACTGAGTCACCGGCGCCCTGATTCACAGCTATTTTTGTTAAGCGTCCTGAAAGTGATGCGTAATTTCACAGTTTGCATCTTAAAAATATTACGTAATTTCTAAATAATATAAACTAGACAAAACCCGTCGGAATCGATGGTTAGTTTTTTGTTTTGTTTTTAAGAATAAATTCATATGAAACAACAAATGTAAACTTTATTTGATTGACAAATTCATTCAACCATTTCAGTAAAGACAATAGTCCAGATCCGTGTTTTTTTCTTTTTGACTGAAGGTTTATCGACCACCGTGAACAACTCAATGTGCTATAAGTAGTCGCCCGTAAAATTTTCACTAACAAT
Source organism: Macrothele yani (assembly GCA_039090855.1). Lineage (NCBI taxonomy): Eukaryota > Metazoa > Arthropoda > Arachnida > Araneae > Macrothelidae > Macrothele > Macrothele yani. Next base: position 123,084,845 of record CM076989.1, read on the forward strand.
GGTCAACGGAATGTTTATTTACATCTTTACATAATAAAAAACATCTTACCTATGTGAATAAACTGGATCGAATGAATATTAAATTGTATATATGCATCACACTGTCCAACGGCATAGCCCTGTCAGGTCTCCGAGAGTGTTCGCTGTTCCGATGAGAAGAACTTTGATACCAATGCATGCTGGCGTTGTTTTGCGAAACGGTTCGTTCAAAAAAGAGACTTCGGACTTTGGACTATCTGAGTTCCTCCATACTCCGCCTTCAACAGCGCGTGAGTCAACCGCACGCTTCTCCCATAGACTTTACATGGAAACTTTGCCGCCCCACAACGCCCGAACCATTCCCCTAATCTCGTTTTTCTCTTCGACTGGCACATCTACATGGTAAGCTCTTTATTTTGATACCTCAACCATATATTTACGTTTATCCGTTCTCTCAAAATAAGACTCACAGTAAAAATCCTTATAGAATTAATATATAGATTTCCAAACTTCTTTTTTTTTTTTTACATATTACCACAGACTTTGTCTGTGATATTACCAAATTTCTAAATTAGTCCAGCGGCTAACAGCACTTCTGTGTGCAACTGTATGTGCAGAGAAAATTCTTTCTGTATTAGTTACTTGGGTGTATAAGAAGCAAAAAAAAGGTGGGTGCCCCCCCCCCACGTTTTCTCAGTATGACATCATTCAAGATGCCCGCCATCATTCCACATGCCATCTGTTTAAGTAAGAGTTTTAGCGAAAATGGTAAGTTTTGTTGAAAAAATGTTTAAAAAAAATTGTTCAGCGTTCAATCGTCTACAAATTTGCTTCCGACTATTTTGTTGATTTCTCAAACCATTATCCCAAAAAATTTACCTTTTAATATTGTAGAATGGGAAATGTTTGTTTGCGTACTCTTACCACGCAAATCCCTGGATTTTAGCTCCTTCTTTAGTACAAAAGTGAAGATAACCCAGTTACTGAAGCCCATTTATTAAAAACAATTTTGTAAAATCATGCAATGCATTGATTATAATACGCTTTCCAACATACCAGAAATCATTACTCAAGATATGAGAATAATGGCTGTGGAATAAATCTCGGTCCTGTGACCTGACCTTTGATCCCATTTCGATGATATTCAACAGAACCGGTTCGGTATACCTCCGAAATGACATGATAAAGTTTTGTCGCAATCGAAGCATTTTTACGTAAGTTATGATGCATAAGGGCTATGGAATAGATCCCGCTCCTGTGTCGTAACCTTTTACCCCATTTCGCCCGTTTTCAATAGAGTTCGTCCCCAGGCAAGCCCCTACAACATACTAACATTTCATTCAAATCGAAGCAGTTTTACGTAAGTTATGACGCATAATGGTGATGGAAGTGATTCCGCTTCTATGTCCTGACCTTTAACCCCATTTCGCCCATTTTCAATAGAGTTTGTCACTAGGTGGTCCCCTACCACATACTAAAATTTCATTGAAATCGAACCTTTTTTACGTTAGTTATGACGCATAACAGCAGTGGAATGGATCCCGCTCCTATGTACTGACCTTTGACCCCATTTCGTTCACTTAAAATAGGGTTCCTTCCCAGGTGATCCCCTACCAGATACTAAAATTTATCGAAATCGAACGATTGTTAAGAGAGTTATCGTGCGGACGGACATGCGCACACAACGCCTGACGTATTGAGGCAGATGGGAATCGCGACCATCTGCTCGCAAGAGTGTGACGTCATAAAACTTTGATATGATCCACACACAACGCGTGACGTAATGAGACAGATGGCGTGACCGCGCGCCGACATTCTCAAACGCGAGATTGTGACGTCATAAGATTTCTAAGCATTTTTAACATTAATGGAACAACGCCATGACACTAAATACGTTATAATTCGGGGTGGTTATTTAACTCACTAAACAAATTCTCCTAAAGTCGAGATCAAGCTAAATCGATTTCTAGTACCAGAAAACGGTCAGTTAGCGACTTTCATCAAAATTCTTTGAGCACATTTCTTTACAATAATAACTTCTGTACACATTTTCTTTACAATTAATGCATTCCCAAGGATGAAAATTTGAACATCGAATAAAATAGCATCATTTCATAACTTGGAATATTTAATATTTTCTAAACCATAACCGTAATTATGCAATCCAACATTTATTTGTCCACTGACGTCATCAAAGTACAGGTCGCGCCATCTTTTTCCTGGTTTCAACACCACCAAAAGAAAAGTTATTGATTTTTAATATAATTATAGTTATGTTTTAGAAAATATTAAGTTTTCCAAGTTATAATACGAAGTTATTTTAATCGATGTTCAAATTGTCATTCTTGGGAACACATTAATTGTGAAGAAAATGTGTACAAAAGTTTTTCCATTGGAAGTAGAGGAAGCAAAATTACTTGGCGTCCACCTTAATAATATGGGATAAGGGCGATGGAATGGATCGCAATCCTATGTCCTGACCTTTGACCACATTTCGTCCATTTTCAACAGGGTTCGTCCGAAAGCGGTCTCCTACCACATAGTAAAATTTCATTAAAATCGAACCATATTTACGCAAGTTATGACGCATAAGGCCAATGGAATGATCCCGCTCCTACGTCGTGACCTTTGACCCCATTTGTCTCATTTTCAATAGAGTTCGTCCTCAGGTGATTCCCTACCACATACTAAACTTCCATTGAAATCGAACCATATTTACGCAAGTTATGACGCATAAGGGCAATGGAATGATTCTGCTCCTACGTCGTGACCTTTGACCCCATTTGTCCCGTTTTCAATAGGGTTCGTTCCCAGGTGGTCCCCTACCACATACTAAAATTTCATCGAAATCGAACCATTTTTACGCCAGTTATCGTGCGGACGGACGGACAAAGTTGGAGCATATAAACTTCTTCAACCTACGGTTGGAAAGCGTAAAAAAGTAAATAATTTGTAATAAAGCTGGTGACAATATCATTACAACCGAAAACGGAAGGAAGAAAATAAGGGATGCAGCCGAAATAAGAAAGGACAAAGTGTGAGAACAGTTATCAACAAGAAATGCAATCGAAGATTTGTTTTATTATCATGTGAACAACGAATGTTACAAACTATATTGCCATAAGAAAGCACTTGCCCTGCTAATAAAAAGAACAAGCTCACAATCTTCAGTTACAGTACCGTACACTAAAGACAAGCCATTCAGGAAGAGATCGAGAAGACAAAGTGCTAGCAGTACTGTAGATGTCAGAGACCGTTTATGTGTGAAATGAAATAACAAATCACACAAGGGGAAATATGAGAAATTTAGAATATGTGAATCTCCACGAGCTGACAAGCTACTTCATTTTTTCAAGATGATGTATTTGTTCGGACATGTGACCTGACTGATGCACCAAATGTATTTGGTGCTGACATTATGTATCAAGGGAGTTGCATTTCGTCATACATCCTCCGCTATGAACATGAACAATCTGGAACAATAACGCAAGTATCACAAAGTGTAAAAATGCAGTTGTTTAATAAAATATTTGAAGAACTTGAGAAATAAATAAATATTGAATTAGGATACACTCTTAGCTATATACGTGAAAAGTTCTACTCTCAATCAAGTGTAACGATCAATAACCGGGATCTAAAAACATTTCTTTTAAACCATTTTATTGACACAATAACATTTTTCAACCCTGTTGAAAATAAAAAGCCAGCTATGTTTTTCTCTTCCAAATTAACGCCAGAAGAAGTAGCAGATGTTATTCTTAGCCATAACCCAATCACAGAACGTGCAAACTATATTGAGGGAGAGCATGAATAATCTTGCTTACGATTTATGTGATAAATTCTGTGATATCAATAATCCTACAGAGTCGTGGTTTAACACAAAAATACCTCCCGCTTTTTCAGAGTTCTTTCGTTCTCTATTTGATATTTATCCAAGAGAAACAAATCTTGTCCAAAGCAATAATAACAAAGGCGAAGAAACTATTTCCAGTAGTTGGGCTATGAAAGCGCAATCGTTACCGCAAATAATGTATTATCTGTTATATCGTGGAAAAAAGAAGACTCCCCTACACATAATAAATGCGCAAGCTATTCATGAGACCTGTAGGAGTAAAACTCTTATTACAAGTTTCAACCACTTAGGACTTTGTGTTAGCTATGATGAAGTTTTAGGTCACCACAGTGACCTTGCCCAGTTAACTTTAACACAAAGTGGAGATATTCCTATCGCTCAAGTTCGTGGGTATGAACTGGCACGTCTGTTTCAGTTTGAGTTATCAGATGTTTTAATGTTTTTTGATGAGAATGGTCTTCTTCGTAAAAGCAAAAAAGTACTCTTATGCAGGAACTAGAAAGGACTCTGAGTGAAGACGCAAAAGTAACACAGTTTCAGCCAGATGAAATTACTTGTTTCATAATTGACTTTATGAACTGTTTGAGAAAGGTGGTAACAAAGGAAAAGAAATCGTTTGGTGATGTTGCCACTTCTTACCAGACGTTTACATCATCACTCTCAGTTGGCGCTTCCAGGGTAGACCATATCTTCGATAGCTACCAAGAGTGTTCTCCTAAAGACTCTGAACGTCTGTCTAGGCAGAAAAGCAATGCCATAGTTTTGCCTAAACTATCATCAGAAGTTAATCTACCAATTCAAATGGAAACTTTCTGGCCCTCATCATTAAACAAATTGTTGCTACAAAAACACATAACAAACAGTGTAAAAACCTTGATGGTGACAAGACCTATTAGACAGATGCATGTGTTTCGTGCATTCTCTGATTCACCGGATGAAATTAGTGTCAACTGCATGGGTTTTCAAGTGGTGTTGAAAAACCAATACGTACCATGGACAGATTTTTAAAAGAAGAAGCAGACTTCATGATGATGATCCAAGAAGAGAACGCAGTAAATGAAGGGCTAAAGAGAACCGTGTTTATAAGTGCTGATACTCACATCTTGGTCCAGGCTCTATTTCACTGGAAAAGGTTCCACACCCTAGGAGCAAATGAAGTGTGGCTAAGAACTGGCGTTTATGGCACAACAAGACCTGTTCCAGTCCGTTTGTTAGCTGTGACACTGGGACAAGTCATGTGCCAGGCATTACCAGCACTTCATGCTCTTTCTGGTGCTGACTGTGCGAGCAAGTTTTGTACCAAAAAAGCTGCAGTTGGCTGTAACATTGTGCAGTATCTAAAAGAGTTTGGCGTGTCACCACTATCTCCAGAGGTCGACAGAATCATGTCACTTGCCTAGCAGTTCTTAATGCAATTGTTGAAGAAAGGTTCGTTTTGCAAGACACGTGATGAGTTCAGGCTATGGAAGTACCTTCATGGGAAAAATATTTCTCACGATGACCTACCTCCAACAAATAGCACTGCACAGGGACATCTTCTTCGTGCTTTCTTCCACACCTACCTAGTGATACACTGTCTCGATGAAGCACAAGAGGCATTCGGTCCACTTAAGTTCGGCTTTGAAATTACAGATAGTGTTCTAATGTCATCAAAGTACATTTTTCCCACTACCAGATGACTACATTGGAGTATGTACATGCATGAAGTGCGCTAGATCAAGTTGGTGTGCAGGGACGCAGAAGTTCCATGTTGTTTGTTTTGCAAATGCAATAGTGTTGATATTGATAAAATAGATTGTAGAAACCCATACTTAATTTAATGTTGTTTGCTAAAGTAACATAAAAAACATTTTACTTAAACCGATAATGTAGATTGTTTTTTTACATTTATCAACCAAGGTGTTTAAATATTATAAAATTTACAGCACTGCTTTGTATTGTATAGAATTTCTTTGTAAAGAATTATCAAAATGTTTTTAAAGATTTGCAAGTGAATAATATGAATTAAACTGGGTGTACTTTATAAGCAATTTAATTGAATATTCGTTTTTTTTTGTATTGGAGGTTTAACGACAACCGTGAGCAGCTCAATGGGCTATAGGCAGTCGTCCGTCCCTAACTTTGGGTCACTGGTTCCAGGGAAGTGGGAGAGCCAGTGCCGTAAGACAAAGACAATATCCATGACTCACCAGGATTTGAACCCAGGCCTCGTTCCGACAATTGATCAGAGGCCATCGCTTAGACCACTGCGCCACCGGGGCGGCCAATATTCGTTTTTCTCACTGTTAGTGCTAAATCTTCCTTAAGGAGAATATTTGCGTACTTCAGTATGAAAAGGTTACTTTCCTGGGATAATGGTTTGAGAAATCAAGCAAATAGTCAGAAGTAAATTTGTAGACGATTGAACGCTGAAACATTCTTCAATAAATCTTACCGTTTTCACTAAAACGCTTACTTTAACAGAAGGCAAGTGGAATGATGGCGGACATCTTGAATGACGTCATACTGAGAAAACGTAGGGGGGGGGGCACCCAACTTTTTTTGCTTCTTATACACCCAAGTAACTAATACAGAAAGAATTTTCTCTGTACATACAGTTGCACACAGAAGTGCTGTGGGCTGCAGGACTAAATGTACTTCAATGATATTACTTAATTTAAAAAAAAATATCAAATGTGCCCTTTTTTGTAATAAAAATATTGATTTCTTAATTTTCGGTTCGAAAACGTAGGTATCGTCTTATACATGAGGGCTTTTATACACGGAAAAATACGGTAGTAGATTAACTAAAAATAAACAAAAGAAAATGTCCAAAAAATATTTGTTAGTAATTTCCGTTTTCTTTGTAAAGGGTTGCTAAAATACTAAAGAAGATTGAAGTTTTTGTGGTTTCTACACTTGCGAATCCATTGTAATTCGAAAGATTCGCGCGTATACAAAAAGGCAATGCAAAATAAGAAAAAAAAAAACCCCATTAAATATCAGGTCCCCACAAAAGTATTTACCGTTTTAATACAGAGCAAAAGAAACACCCTCTGGTGATTGAATTTGCGGAGAGATGGCGTACTGCCCGCGGTATATCGTCAGCCGAAATCCCAAGATACCCTGCGCATGCGTATCTGGAGATGATCGGTCCAGATTCTGCCTTGTTGAAACCGTGGTACGATACATCGCTCGTCCACCGGGAGTGTTTATTTGGGGGAGCCATTTTCTACGATAGCAGGACACCCTTAGTAATTAATCCTCCGTACCACCTTCAAGGCTCAACGATACGTCGACGTGCAACCTATTGTTTACCTTTCCTATCGCACTATCACTAAGAAATTTAGAGTCAGGATAATGCCCGGCAACCCACTGCACCGGACTAGTGTGAACTTTCCGAAATATGGAGCATGGGTCCCTGCAGGAAATTTTTCAAGGTGGGTCAAGTGTAATTAATTAAGTTTTGTTTAATATGTAGAAAACAGTAATTCGTGAAAATGAAAGATTAATGCTATTACTACTACTTACTTAGTACACTAGAACATTACTACTATATTATTAATATTATTAATTGATGCTGCTCTTGAAGAAAATGTATTTTAGTAATAGTCATGTTTGTCATGTACATTGGTAACTGTTTTCAAAATAATGAGCAGTGTCTAGCAAGGCCACACCAAGCCTTTTAAGTTCAGCACACGCCACCCTGAGCAGAACTTGTTTGAGCGTGCTATCTTACGGTTTGCTAGGTTTTCCGCTTTCGCGTTATCGTTTTCCAATTCCAAATTTCCAATAAAATTGGGATATTAAATTAAACGCCCCAAACTCCATCTTTCCTTGTAGTCCAGTTCTGTGAGTATAAAAAAAGTAATAAATAAAGTAAAATAAAATAAAATAAATTAATTCTACAGGGGGGGGGGATGTCAAGTGACCCCTGTGGCTCCCCTGTCGGCGCCCATGATATGAAGTCTCGTGTTCAAGCCAGTCTCAATGCGCAAAGTGGACACTTTGAACATCTCTTATGATATGGTTCTGTTCTCCATGGATGAAGGGATATTCTTACCAAATATCATTCAATTACTGTAATTATTCATGATGTTATTAATAAAAACTTGGGTAAAAAAGCAAGTGGGACACCTTGGTAATACTGAAGTGGGGTTTATACTTCTTTCTAAATATATCTAGATTCAAAAGCCATCCTACAGCAAAACAATGTACTTCAAAGGGAATCACTCTACTATGTGATACATCTTTCTGTAATTCCCCTGAAAATAATGAAATCCTAGTAGAGCGAATTAATGCATCATTTTATCACTGTTTAGCACCACACTGTTTTCCACATTTCTTTTCAATCATAAGAATAATAAGCATTTTATTACATCAGTCCAATATGTGAACATTTTGCTTATCGAGAAACACATCCGCAAATGTAATAAAGGTAAGATGTAATAATGTATCCTAAAAATGTCTTAATAAGGATTGTGTTCACCCCGTGCGGCCAGAAAACTGTTACATGGACGATTTATGCTCATGCCCAGGTTGATGATGACATCCGGAGCCAAATAATTCCATTTCTCAATGAGAGCGGTGCATAGCTCAAGAACGGTTCTGGAAAAGGGGCTAACGAGCTGCTACTTTGCGCCTAAAAAAATCTTGCTCATATTCAATAGGGTTCAGGTCGGCACACCTGGATGGTCAGCCCATAAGCGGAATATCCTCGCTTTGCAGGAAATCATCGATAAGCTGAGCTTAGTGCGGGCGAGCGTAATCATCCATTAAAGACTACTGAGATGGTTTGGTTGGTTGGTTGGTTGGAGGTTTAACGACCACCGTGAGCAACTCAATGGGCTATAAGCAGTCGCCCGTCCCTAATTTAGGGTCACTGGTTCCAGGGAAGGGAGAGAGCCAGTGCCGTAAGACAAACACAACATCCATGCCTGACCGGGATTCGAACCCGGACCCCTTACGGACGAACGATCAGAGGCCAGCGCCTTAGACCACTGCGCCACCGGGGCGGCACTACTGAGATGAACATTTCCCCGAAAAATCTAACATTTGGCTTTAGGATCTCTTCTCTATAGCGCTTAGCATTCACGTTGCCTCTTTGCAAACACACGGAGTGGTGCGCTTCCGTTTAACATAATGACACCGCACACGAGCAGACCACCGTCTCCCGACGTTCGCGGACGTTTTCGGGGTCATTATGAGTTTCCTGTTCATACCAGATGAAATATCGGCCAGAATCCGTTTGTAAACTGAACCTTGACCCGTCTGTAAACATCTGCCCACTCGTCTCTAGTCTCCAGGAACGATGCTGCCTACAGTAGTTCAAGCGAGTTCTGCTGTGAGATGCAGTTAGGTGCAAACACACGATGATGGGGTATGCTGGTATAAAGGCCTATGAAGCTTCCTGTAACATAGTACAGAGGTGAAGCACGTGTCAAGACGACACATCTGCAGCGGTACATTTCGTCGGTGTAGCTTAGTCGGTTAGAGCAATTCACTCCGGAGCGAGGAGACGCGATTGGATTCCGTCACCGACGAATTCTTGTTTTCACACTCCGATATATCGTTTGCCTTCATTACGTTGTCCCATTGGCAGCGGAGAGCTAGACGGACTGGGTGTTGTCCCAGTGGCAGCGGAGAGCTCCCAAGACAATTGCTGGGCTGTATAAGAATTATGACGCCATGCTATTAAAGCAAAATGACGGTTCTCATGAGGTGTCGTACGGCTTGGACGACCTTGACCAAGCCTTAGTGACACCCTACTGGTGGTTGAATTGATGCCATAATCGTGAAACCACTCTGGTGTGTATATTCAAGTCTCTCACGTCTTGGGCCTGATGGTGACCCGCTTCTAGTCATGGTACTGCTCGTCACCACACATCATCGGATACACGCGCTGCATGGAAATTATTTGTAAACCCTGGAGTCCTTTTTACACGCGCTGTCAACGGGAAAAGCCACTGCTGTTCCTAGTTGGTTTTAAATCTGTAAATTAGTTTATATATTGGTTAGCAGTTTGTTCACTAATATGCAATTTTCACTCCTGGCATTTGTTTCTAGTGTCTATTTGCATTGTTCTGTGAACATCGTAACGTATCATTGAGCGCTTTGAGTAATTTGCCAGCTATTACCTTCCGAAATTTAATTTCGGTGACCATCAATGTATGTGAAGTCCAGGTAATTTAATCTTATCGTTCATTCTTATCGTTTGTGAAGCTCATTCTAGTTTGCCTTGTCGTTTGTGAAATACACGCTCTTTAGCCCTAACGGTTTTGAAGATGCCTTTAAATTTTTAATACAGGGTTTGAATCGTACAGCTTTCGCAATGGGATGTATTACGGCGAGTGCTGTATTATATTTCTTTCCATTTGAACCCTAAAGGTATTACATTAAAATATATACTGAAGTAGCAAATTATTAGGAACACCTTCCTAATAACGTCTTGATTCGCTAGTGGCCTTCAAAACAGCCTCATGTGGCAATGATTCAACGACCTCCTGATATCGTTATACAGTCAAGTACTTTTACGCGCATAAACCAAATAGTCAAACCATTATTATCAGCGCTTCTTTGTGCAAATCAAAGCACCAGCAGGTTAAAGACGACGTGCGTGAAAGTCACGAAACGGTATGAATAAAACCTGATACTGAGCTCTGTTAGCCAGTGTTATTCTTGTTATTTAGATGGAAAAGGCAACGAGTTTGACGAAGGCAAAATTGTAGTGGCCAGACGACTGGATCAGATCATTTTCGGGACCGCAAGGCTTATAGAGTGCTCTTGGTTAGCCTTGGTTAGAAACTACAAAAAGTGGTCCGAGGAGGGAAAATCAGTAACCACCTGCAAGATGTGGGCCGATAACGGCTGATCGATGATAGAGGTCAGTGATGTCTGTCCCATATCGTACCAGACAATATAAGGAATGCTGTGGCTCAAATCACCGGTAATTTGAATCCTGGTGACGGGAGTGTCACAATACACAGTACGCCGGACCCTGCTGAAAATGGGCTGCATAGCCGCAAGTAGCTCCGTGTGCCCTTGCTAACTTCGGTTCTCTGTCGGAAGCGTCTACAACGGACACGCGAGCATCAAAACTAGATGTTGAATCATTGTAAGCAGGTCGTCTGTTAGGATGAATCTCGTTTCCTGCCATGTAGACGGCCGGGCACGTGTGAGACATTTACCTGGGGCAGTGCTGGCACCAGGATCCACCGCAGGACTAAAACAAACCAGTTGAGGAAGTACAAATCTTTGGGCAATGTTCTTCTGAGAAACCCTGGGTCCAGTCAGTCATGCGCAAGAAACTATGGCGTCTACCATCTACCTAAACATCATTACAGTGTTGTGTTTTCTTTTACGGCAAAAGGTATTCTCCTCACTAGTGCCTTCCTTCAGGATAATGCACCATTCCACACTTTCTAGATTGCTTGAGATTGGTTCGTCGAACATGAAGTGGACTTCCAGGTATAATTACCCTGGCCTCCAAAATCCCCAGTCATCAGTACAATTAAGTGGTGCTGTATTCTAATCATTTCCCTGAGATGGGATCGGGTCCCCGAATATCGACGCGACATAAGTGGCGCGTTTTTCTTGCATCACATACTCTCTCTCACGTCCTTGGAACTCATATCTCCGAATTCTAACGAGTTGATCATGGCGGTGCTTAAGCTATGGCGTAACACAAATTTACCAGTGACAGGACTCGAACCCGCATGCTTCTGCTCCCGAGAAAAATGCTTTCCTAATTGAGCAGTAAATTTCCCGTCTTGACATGTGAGTCATTTCTGATGTAGGTACGTCACATATATCCCGTCCCATCTAATTGAGAAAGGGTTGGAACGAAATCTTACGTTTCTGTGCCAGCCGGCAAACCACGCTTGAAGGAGAGCTCACTGTAGAAGAAGGAATTCTGAGTAATTCCAGACGATATGTTAACGAACATCACACATTTTTCAAAGGACACAACGGCCGGGGTATTCGCCACTAGCAAATTTGAATTTTTGTATTGTCGTTCGGGCGACAATATGAAAATTTAAATTTTCTAGTGGCGCTCTCGATTCCGCATCCTTCCGCTCCGAAGCCGAATGCTTTCCCAGTTAAGCTACACTGACGAAGTTTGTCGCTGCAACTATTCCGTCTTGATATGTGCGTCACATCTGAGGTAGGTACGCTACAAAACTTCGAAACAAAAGGAGAATGTAGATGCTTTCCCAGTACTCACGAAATGTTTTGTATACTTTAAACTGCCAGTCGGCAAGGTAAAGAAGTATTTGGAATATCTTGCAATGGAAATTCTTAAAGACATGACAAAAATCAGTTTCAAGGATTTGAAAAAGACATTTAGGAGTAGGAATTACTTTCAAGTTATATTCATCTTAGACTTTGAAATTACGAGTTAACAATGCCTATTTTGTCGAACAATTTACGTCAACCATCGTCACGTTGCGAACTCCTATGAAAACTTTCAGAAATTGTGAATGAAAACTTTGCGAATTGCATGTATGATTTTGAAAACTGAACTAAAATAAAGTACTGGTATTTTCACAGATCACATAATAAAAGGAGTTTTTTTTATTGTAGGTTTAACGCAACCGTGAGCAACTCAATGGGTTACAAGCAGTCGCCCGACCCTAATTTAGGGTCACTGCTCCAGGAAAGGGAGAGAGCCAGTGCCGTAAGACAAACACAATACCCATTCCTCACTGGGATTCGAACCCAAACCCCTTAGGGACGAATGATCAGAGGCCATCCTTTAGACCATTGCACCACCGGGAAGGCATTTTTTTCTTGAAAATAAAGTTTTCGTGCGGGATATTATTATAATAGATGAACAAATCGCCGTCTTAACGCACGACACCATAAAATACTCTATTGTGGATTCAAGATGTACAACATACCTTTTGTAGGCCCTATTTACAAGTTAAAATCAATTAAAATCATAAAATAAAATAAAATAAAACGAGCAAAAGTCCCAAAATCTAACGAACAAGATTTGGCTCATAAAATGTACATCGGATCCACTACCCGAACTCTACACAGCAGACTTTCTGAACACCAATACAGCATTCGGATGGCGTTAGCGTCCACGTCATCACGAAGTTTATGCAGACAAGACACCTACTCCCCCAGTTGAAACGATGTGGATGTTTTTTATACCCTAAAGACTAATTCCAACTCCTACTGACTGAGAGATTATTAATTTACAGGTATAACTTCTGTTGTAATGATGACTACCCATATGTCATTCCAAACCAATGGGAACATGTCATGGGGTATGAAAACTACCACCCTGTGCCTCATTGTGAACCGCTTTGGCTGCGAAACTTAACACAAATTTGTAACTGAGCAGTTACAAATTACAACGGGGAGGAATATGTAAAAGACTGACGTTGACCCACAGTGCTTCGGGTTTTATTCCATCGGATGATGAATTCAAAGTGAATTTGAAAGTGTTCATGAATTTAACTATTTTATTACTATTGATTTTAATTTGTAAATACTAAAGGTATGTTGTACACCTTGAATTCACATTAAAGTATTTTATAGTATCGTGCGTGAGACGGCAATTTGTTCACCTATTATAATAATGATAAAAGGGTTATTTTAATTTTTATACTCGTCTCGTATTAACATTAGCGCAGTTCTTCTTTCTTTCCGGGTTAATAATGACCATGAGAATCTGTATGGGATATTATGAGCAATTCCTGTCTCTATTTAAGAGCTACTGGTACCAGAGAATCCTACTCCATAAGAGTACTCTGCGAGAAGTGGAAAACAGGTTGTTTCACCGCTTGGTCTAGAAGTTTGCTGAACATATTGCTTTTAGTGTGAGATTAACCGGATATGACCTCCACAAGACGTTCAAGCATTGACAACACAAATGGGGCTGTTTGCATATTACAGCCAGGTGCACGGCAGATCGATATGGCTGCTGCTTTAGGAGTTTCCCTAAATGTAGTTACTCGGCTACACACACACACAGGATTTCTAAGACATGGAAATGTTACAGAACCACCCAGGAGCGGTCGTCCGAAGATAACCACAAGGAAGTAAGATCCTTACCAGACAGTAAGTATTCGGAGAAGGCCTAGTAGCAAACTCTGAGAATCACTTCGAGCTACTTCTGATGTTATATTGGGTTGTCGGAAAATTCATGACGCATTTTAGCCATGTTTTGCAAAGGTCATTTATTGGTAGAAAGAATAAAGATCAATCAATTATATAATGCCCTGTTTTGTTCGATAACCTTTTGCCATCTTTCAGTGAGCTGCAGAATGCCTCGTTCATAGAAGGACCTGTCTTTCGTGGCGAAAAACTGTACAAGGTGCTGATTTAAAGCCTCATCTGAATTGAACGTTATACCACGCAATTACTGTTGAAGAGAGCGAAACAAGTAGAAGTCTGATGGCGCAAGGTCAGGCAAGTATGCTGGGTGTGGCAACACATCCCACCCAAGCTCCAATAAATTTTGGCGAGTGATCAAACTTGTGTGTGGTCTCGCGTTGTCGTGATGGAACACAACACCTTTACGATGAACGAGCTCTAGACGTTTCTGGATGATGGATTTGTTCAAACTGTCCAATTGCCGACAGCACATTTAGAATTTGATTGTTTGGTTCCGTGGTAAGAGCTCGAAATACACGACACCTTTAAAATCCCACCACACTGACACCAGAACCTTCCGCTGATGAATGTCTGCTTTAGATGTTGTTTGAGGCGAAGCAGAACGTCAGGACCAAGACCGTTTGCGCAGCACATTGTTGCACATAATCCACTTTTCGTCACCAGTTATCAGTCGCTTCAAAAAGAATAGTTTTCCTCACGTTTAATGAGCATATCTCAGATGTTTATACGCGCCGTCAATTGAGCTTTTTGAGTTCGCGAGGAACCCACACATCGAGCTTGCTTACGTATCCCAACATCTTCTGGTGGTCGTGAACGCTTGAATGATGGATGTGCAATGTGTCTTCAATTTCTCGTGTCGTGTAACGTGGGTTTGACTCGATCAATGCCTTGATATGGTCGTCATCAACCTCGGTTGGCCTCCCGGACCGAGGAGCATTGTTGAGGTCAAAATCAGCAGCACAGAATTTTGCGAACCACCGCTGGCACTGACGTTCTTGTAGAGCATTATCACCGTACACTTTACGTAACTTTTCACAAGCTGGACGCGCCTTTTTCCCTTTGCGGAAGTAAAACAGTAAAATATGGCGAAAATGCACAGTTTGGTCTTCCATCTTCAACTTGATATCAAATCTCCGCAAATCAAGCAAATCGCTCACTATTCCTTTTAGACTGCAGCTAGCATCTGTCGAATGCCATAGCGATAACAGAGCTCCGCATGCATCTAGTATTTCCCAAACCGCCCAATCGCCATCGGGTGCCAAAATACGTCATGACTTTTCCGACAAGCCAATAGTTTGTACTTAAACGGTATAAACCGTCTTCACGAGTACGAACGCAGGGCAAGGAGGTAGCTGTGATGTATAACAAGCAAACGCCGACGGATGAACATGTTAAAAATAATGTAACTGTATTTTGCTTTCCAGATTCCCACGAAATATAAATGTTTCCCAACAACATCACATTTCCTGAAATAGATTTTCCAACTCCTTTATCTTGAGCCCAATCTGCATCACTGTAAACTTTGAGGACTGGTTTTTCTTCTGCAGAGATTTTTAATTTCAGATGTTTAGTGGTATTTAAATATCGAATTACACGTTTAACCCCATTCCAGACTCTTTGTCTTGGATTCTCATTTCTTCTGCTGAGTAAACGCGTTGCGCATGTAACATCTGACTTGGTGATATTTGAAATGTGCATTCGTGAGCCTATCTCTTGACGATATTTCGTATTAGTCTCTAATAAATATTCTCCTTGTAACTGATTATAAGTTGTTGCAACGGATTGGTTTCGAATTGTGCAGATCAAAATTATCTACCAACTGTTCAATTCTTACAACGAGCTTTAGTTCCTCGCGAAATCTTTCGAAGCTTGGTTTCGGGAGTGGCTTAGTCATAACATCTGCCAACATGTGTTGTGTAGAACAATAATCTCCTTCAATTATTCCTTTGCCTTACAAATCTCTTATATGATGATATTTCACATCTACAGCAATGAGCCGTTACGTTATTACCACCACCGGCCTAGATAAATGAGCGCGCCTGGAGACCAAACGGTGGCGCATGTGACGTTCACAGAGCAGTATATTTACAACCCGAGGACCGCCTTTCAGTTAGTAGAGCGTTCGGAGTCAGAATGGGTAGAGCTGCCGATTTATCGGTGTTTGATAAAGGACAAATTGTGATGTCACGGCGCCTCGGAACTACGATCACGGAAACGGCGTGGCTTGTAGGTTGTTCACTTGCCGCTGTAATGAGTACGTATCAAAAGTGGGGCACAGATGGTCAAACGACGAACCTTCGTCCAACCGTGTGCCGTCCGCAGCGCATTGATGCCAGAGAGGAGAGGGGACTGTCCCGCATTGTTCACAGTGACCGCAGGGCCACACTGCGGCAAATCACTTGCGGCTACAACAGTGGTGATCATCGCAATGTGTCACAGCACACAGTACATCGCTGTCTTCTGTGCATAGGCTTGCTTAGCCGAAGACCCAGCCGGGTAACCACGCTGACTGCACGTCATCGCCAACAAAGCATGAAATGGGCCCAAGGTCATTGAGAGGGGCCCCTAGATGATTAGAAGAAAGTGGCCTGGTCTGATGAATCAAGATTATTAGTGATACATCGCTTACGAACGGAGACTACGGCACCTGGATGCACTGCTGGGCGAAAGGAGGCGGGAAGTGGCGGTGTTATGCTGTGCGCCATGGTATTTTTGGGACACTTCAGGCCCCATTATTCCACTAGCACAATCCCTAACAACCTTCAGGTATCTAAATATCCTTGCGAACCAAGTTCACCCATTCGTGGCAACTGTGTTCCCTGCTGGTGATGGTTATTACCAACAGGATAATGCGTCATGCCACTGTGCCAGAATCGTCAATGAGTGGTTCAAAGAACATGCTGGTGACTTTCTCTTAATGATCTTTCCTCCAAATTCCCCTGATATGAACCCAATCGAGCATTTGTGGTTCTACTTGGAAAAGCGGGTTCGCGCTAAATCGCCACCACCCTGCAATGTACGGGAACTAGAAGACCTGCTGTTTACATTATGGTACAAGATACTCCAGGATGCCTATCGCCACCTCTTCGAATCGATGCCTCGCCGTAAACGCGGTCGTACAGTTGATTACGTAGATGGTCATAATGTAATGGCTGATCGGTGTATATATTTTATTCTACAGTTGTTCTTTTCTGACTGTGACAGTTTCATGGTTGCTTGATTGTCTTCCAGCACAAAAATTGACAAATCGTGTGTGCGTTGCGGATGCTGCATGTCGTCTGGTGATATTTTAAATGTGGATTAGTGCACCAATCGTTTGACGATATTTCGTATTAACCTCTATTAAATCTTCTTCTCCTTTTAACTGATTATTACTGGTTTCAAGCGGAGTGTAAGTTGGTTTTGCATTTTGCAAATCAAAATTCTGTACTAACAAAACACAACATGCGTCATTTTGAAAATGAAGTCCGAGTTGATGGTCCGAGACCATCCAGAAACCTTTACTTCTGACAACTTGACCACCTGGATGGCCATTTTAAAACATTATAACTCACACTATTTGATAAATATGAATAATATGTTTTAGTCAGATACTTGGAAAAAAATCAGATAGCTGACTAGCATGTTTGTTAAAGTGAGATCTGTAAAAGAATGTAACATACAACTTATCCATGTAGGAGCAGAAAACGCAATCGCAGTCCAAATGTTGGGTTTCGACAATCGACAAGCGTTTCCTGTTCCCGACACGGATGACGTTTGTATCGACCCAGAAGCAGTCATTGCTTTGGAGTTAACATTTTCATCAGAGTTAAGGCAAACAGAGTGCTATTGATCTCGCACATCTTAGGATAAAGCAAGAGATTACATGACTCCAGATTGGAAGGGTTCTGATGACTATGCCAGATGCTCATGACAACGATGGTATAATCTAAGGATCAACGGATACTGGTTATCGGGAGCTTAATGTCGTTTTATTCTTGTGGTGAGTAACGAAATAATTGCAGTAAACATGAAACTAAATATACACAGACTTTTTTTCCCACGAGCTCGATTCAGCACAAAATTGCGATACCGTTCTCTAAATGTTGCTAAGAGTAACGCGAGAATTAATTTAAAGCTGAGCAGTTGAGTAAACTCTTGATTTGCACAAGGAAACTGTATTGTTTCTTCTTCAAAAAGAAAATTGTTCCCGTTTTTCTGAAACTGAGCAAGGAAATAATTACGAAGTAAAATGGGAAAACAATGGAACTCGAAAATCAGTCGAGAATTTTCTAAATCACGAGATCACTATGGAGGTTTGTTCTGTACACTCCTGAGAGCACGAAGGCGAAAATGTGTCATGCGTTGCTGGAAGGTTGTAACGTAAATATCCCTCTTCTCAGGTGTTTATAAAAGCGAGAATATAAGATTTTTTGGAACGAAACTTTGTCGGCAGGTTGTTGAGGGCATGGAGAAATGATTCAGCGAAAAAAAGCCAATTATATATTCAAAAACATCGCCCATTCTGCGTTTACCAACACATAGCAACTATAGAATGTTCAACTCACTGACTGTATGAAATGACTGTATGAAGTTTTAGCTCTAATTTAGCTTTTTTTAATGTCACCACATTATTAATCACTCACTCGATACACTGCAGAACAGAAACAGAGTGCCGTAAGCAACTCTCACTTGAAAAATACCTAAATTTAAAACATCAGCCGATCAGAACAACCGCTGGTATAATACTAATACTCTCTACAGCACGAGAGCATGCCTGAAACGCAGCTCAGTGTTGCCATCTATTGGCTACAAATATAACAAATAAAACTAAATATCTTACAGCAACCAAAAAATTACTATCAGGCCACTACTGGGATCGCACCCCAGATCTCTCGCTATCTAGCCGAGCGCGTTCGCCTTACGCTACAATGGCCAACAATCAACGGCGCTATGTGCGTTTATCTGTCAGCCTCTAACATAACATATCCGTAGGATGGGCTCAGCAACTGAGACGTCTCCACCTGGTGGGCATTAACGGCACAAGCTATATATTAATTATAGCAAATAAATTCAAAGGGCGAGAACAATAGTGAAATTCCTCTAAATACGTGGCGTTAGTGAATAAACAAAGACATCGCTCTTTCCACATTAATCAACACATAGCAACCGAAAATTTGTTATCCGGCCACTGCTGGGATCGTACTCTGGATCTCTCGATATCGAACCGAGTGCGTTCCCCTTACGTTACAATGCCCAACAATCAACGGCGCTATGTGCGTTTATCTGTCAGCTTCTGACATAACATATTCGTAGGATGGGCTCAGCAACTGAGAAGTCTCCATCAGGTGGGCATTAACGCACATAGCGCCGTTGATTGTTGGCCATTGTAGCGCAAGGCGAACGCACTCGGCTAGATATCGAAAGATATGCGGTTCGATTCCAGCAGTGGCTGGACAACAATTTTTCGGTTGCTATGTGTTGATAAACGTGGAAATGGGCAAAATCTTTGTTTATTCACTGACACCACGTATTTAGAGAGTTTTCGTAAAAAACAATTAGTTGGAAATTGCGCCGCTAAGAGATCAGTGGCGCTGAAGACGCAAGAAAATAATAGGTAGGTAAGTGAATCTACTGTTTATTGACAGCACATACTGTACGTTTCAGGACGAAATCTCCTGAACATGCTGAGCGTCACGAGATGTCGATTCTTACGGATGACTTAGGTATGAGACGCGTCTCAGCCAAATTTGTGCCAAAATTGCTCTCAGCTGCGTAAACCAGGCCCGTGTTTCAGCTGCTAGAGGCGTGCTTGAGTGCGTTAAAAACAACGGAACCATTTTTACGCTTTCCAACCGTAGGCTAAAGAAGCGTATATGCTCCAGCTTTGTCCCTCTGTCTGTCTGTCCGTCCGCACGATAACTCGCGTAAAAATGATTCGATTTCGATGAAATTTCAGTATGTGGTAGAGGACAACCTGGAGACGAACACTATTGAAAATGAACGAAATAGAGTCAAAGGTCAGGACATAGGAGCGGGATCCAATCCCATCGCCCTTATGCGTCATAACTTACGTAAAACGCTTCGATTGCAACAAAACGTTATCATGCTGTTCCGGAGATATACTGAACTGGTTCTTTTGAATATCATTGAAATGTGGTCAAAGTTCAGGGCACAGGAGCGAGATTTATTCCACAGTTACTGTCCTCAAAACTTGAGTAATCATTTCTGGGATGTAGGTAAGCGTATCATAATGAATGCATTGCATGATTTTACTAACTTATTTAAAACTATCATAACTGGTGATGAATCATGGGCTTAAGGGTATGATCCCGAAACTAAGGCCCAGTCTTTACAGTGGGCCTTAGTTTCGCGGTCCCAGATCCAAAAACGAAGGCCAACTGTGAACACGGGTCCTTTGCCGTGCTTTTCTTGGGTCTGCTAGGCCCAAAAAGCGTACGACGGAGTCGCCGCAATGTCAAAACGATTCTGACTGTTCTTTCTCCAATCACAAAAGAATTGTGCATCACGAATACTATCCATCATCCCAAACAATCAACAAGGAGTACTAGTGTCAGGTTTTGCGGCATTTGAGGTTCATCGGTCTTTGATTTCGCAGTTCGTCGGTCCTATGCGACGAACTGCGTAAGACGCAGTTCGTCGCATAGGACCGGCACTGCATGAGAGTCGCGTGTAGCAACTCCACCACGAGAACGCAACTGCCCGTGCATTTGCAACTTGTGCAGCACCGCATTCCACAGGTCCGACATCCACCCTATTCACCAGATCTTAATTCCTACGATTTTTTCGTTCTACAAAATCAAATATCCCTTGAAAGAAAAAAGATTTCAAGATAGAGGAGATACAACAGAATGCGATGAAGCAGTTGTTCGCAATTTCAGAAGATGACTTCAAAAAATGCTTCAAGCAGTGGAAACAGGGTGTGTGGCTTCGGACGAATCCTACTTCGAAGGCAATTAAGTTTCAATATGCAATTTGGTCACACCTTGTAAATATGAAGCTGTCAGAACAGAAAACTATAGCATAAGAAAGCATAGGATGAGACTGGCTGACTTTCTAAACATTCATAACAAAACTGATGGTGTAGGTTAAAACTAAGAAATAATTTGCACCGGTAACTATGTTCACAATCGACAGACTCCTGAAATAATTTATCGTTATTTATTCTTGAATAAACACAAGACTACTAAAATACTAATGTAAGTTCACCGATAATACTAAACATAGAATGAGTGAGTTATTAATCAACAACGACACCGCACTTTAAGTTAATGCGTCTTTTCACTTTCTATTTAGTCTATTTTAAACAGTCTTACTGTGAATTGTTATCCATTTGCCACTTAACACAAAAACAGTCTATATTCCATCAAACAAATCCTTTTAAGGTGATCATAGTACTATTTTAGAGCACTTTTTGTTGGAATAACAATAAACGAGTTCCCACATATCAAAGCGACGCCATTACAATTAATCCAGGGTCGTGATCTCATAATTTCCTGCAGCGAGCTGCTGGCTGTTCGGCATCCACGTAAACAGGAACTGAAACTTACAAATGTAAACTTGCAGCAGGTGTTCGACGAAAATAAAAGAAACAAGCAGCTAAGGATGCCATCGCCCAACAAAAACATTTCGGGACAGAACTAAATGAAGAACGAAAACCTCATCCTTACTGTGGGATCCATGTTGTCTCACAAGATGAAAAGAAAATTTGAGAATATCTCATGCCAAATTTTGCAGTCAATGAAGCCATAGCAGAACGAACACATTCTCATTATTCACTACATGCTGCTATCCTCTTATGATGACTGTTTCCTATTCTTATTTGTGACTAAGAAGCACGATGAATAAATCTTCCTCTTTTTTAAATGAGGGTGGGTCATGCATCGTAAACTTTCATCCAGTTCTAAATTCAGAGTTACATACAGTGGTTAGACAGAGTAACATGAACACCACGCTCAGAGAAGTGACTTTTAATGCGTCACAATACGCAAAAATATCCACCAATTTTTGGTTGTAATAGCTTTGTTTAGAAACTTAAGGTTCTGTTTAAGTGCATTTAAAGGGCCTTGTTGCAAAATTTATTTCCAAATGACGACGAAGTGAGCGACCTAACGGACTTTAAAGTAGGGCTAATCATTAGTGGTCGGCAGATTGGTGCCTCCGTGACAACAGTCGCCAGGGTAGTGGGGGTATCGAGAGCTACTGTGTCTAGCGTCATGACAGTATATCTTCTTCGTGGCAAAACCTCGTCTGCAAAACATAAAAGCGGCCGGAAAACGAACCTGATTGATAGAGACAGGAGAGCATTAAAGAGGATTGTTACCTGTAATAAGAAGACCACGGCGCCGAAAATTAGTGTGGAGCTCAATCTTCATCTCCAGACCCCAGTATCAACGAAAACACTGCGCAGGGAACTGCATAAACAAGATATTCATGGCAGAGCTGCTATTACGAAATCTCTGGTGACCCGGATGAATGCACAACGGCGACAGCAGTAGTTCCAGGTGCATACAAAGTTAACTGCCGGTGCATTGAAGCATGGAATCCAGATTCACACTACTATTCCCAACAGCAGGTTGTGTTTACGTGTGGAGAACACCGTCAGAAACGTACAACCCACACTGTCTGCTCCCAACAGAGCAGCATGATGGTGGTTCTGTCATTCTT
Source organism: Macrothele yani (assembly GCA_039090855.1). Taxonomy (NCBI): domain Eukaryota; kingdom Metazoa; phylum Arthropoda; class Arachnida; order Araneae; family Macrothelidae; genus Macrothele; species Macrothele yani. The sequence continues at coordinate 123,107,451 of CM076989.1, forward strand.
TGGGCGGTCATATCGTGGGTTTTAGGAGTTACCTTGATCATCTGGAAAGGACGGATGACTGGTATATCGTATGAAACTACACTTCTGGCCACCCAAAATGCATCACCAAGAAGGAAGCATCCGCTTGGCCTGAAATTCGCAGCATGCGTCGCCCGCGAGAAGACATGCAAACGTTTAACATTGCAGGGCATATGCCAATCATGTGCGCCCGGCACGCCACCGAGAAGCACTATAAGAAGGGTGCACAAAAGGCCGAGTGTAAGTAGTGGAAGTGTGTTGTGCTGCCGGACATGTGCGTGGGAAGCTTCCTGATGCCTCGTCGCAGAATACGGCAGTCATTCCAGCACGTTTTCGTAGTTCGACAGAGGACGAATAGTGGCTTATCGCGACAGCGGTTTATCGTACCGAGACATCGGCCACCTGTGTGGGACGACATCCGGCCACAGTAAGGCGAGTATGGATTCCGTGGGTGCAGGAGTGACGGAAGGACCGAAGTGAGCGATTCCCGCAGCCGCTGCACACCACCGAATGAGAGGTGAGGTATGTTGTGCCGCGGGGATTGACGGCTCGCACCGCCACATCATGAACGTTAGCGCAGGAATTGGGGTGTGTTGCGCAACAACCTGTGTCAGCACGTACCGTTCCACGTCGTTTGCAGGAGCGGGGACTTGTCGCACCGGCGGCCATTGCTCCGACTACCACTGACGTTACACCCCCGGCGAATGCGGTGGCATTGGGCCGTTGAACGCCGCCCCTGGACTACGGAATGGCACGACATTGTCTTCTCCGACGAATCCCGCTTTTGCCTGCAGCACCACGATGGTCGGATCCGCGTGTTGCGGCACCGCGGTGAGTGACTGTATGACGCCTGCATTATGCATCGCCATACCGGTCCGTCGCCTGGTGTTATGGTTTGGGGCGCAATTGGATATGACACCCGCATCCCTCTGGTACGCATCGCCGGTACACTTAACAGCCACCGCTACATCTCCGACGTTTTGAAGCCTGTAGTCCTCCCTTACCTTCTGGACCTGCCAGCGGCCACGTTTCAACAGGACAATGCGCGCCCGGACGTGGCACGCATCGTGCAACACTTCTTCACGGCCCACCAGGTGTCACTGCTGCCGTGGCTTGCCTGTTCTCCCGATATGTCGCCTATCAAACAGGTCTGGTCGTTGATCGGTCACCGAGTGCCCCGCCAAGCACCACCCGCGGCGACGGCTGATGAACTGTAGCAACGTGTAGAAGCAGCCTGGACCGACATACCCCAAGCCTACATCCAAAGCCACTTTCGTTCGATGCCGAGGCGTGCTTTTTTGTGTTGCATTTTGGGTGGCCAGCAGTGTATTTTGGCCGACCAATTCATTGCAATGGCTCAGACATTGTTTCCTGTAGAGGACACCATCTATCAAGATGGTAACGCCCCAACTCACAGAGCTCAGAATGACCAATCATGGTTTGAAGAACATGAGGACGCACTTTCACACCTTCCTTGGCCTCCCCAATCACCTGACTTAAACATCATCGAGCCAATATGGTCTGTGTTGGAAAACAGAGTAAGATCCCGTTATCCTCCTCTTGCACCTCTGAAGAACCTGGAGCAGTTTATGCATGAAGAACGGTTTAACATCCCACTAAACACCGTGTAGGATTTGTAAGGGTCCATTCCAAGGAGGACTCAGACAGTTTTGAATGCCAAAGGTGATCTCACACCCTATTAGGTAAAACCTTCTATTCCTAGGTATTCAATTATTCTGTTCAAACCCTTTACAGTTCTGACCACTCCACTGGCGATTTAGTGTAAGTGCTGGCTTCCGATCATTCGTCCGAGACATACCCGGGATCGAATCCCTGTGAGGAGGCAAGGATGTTGTGTTTGTCTTAAGACTTTGGCGCTCTCCCTTCCCTGGAACCAGTGGCTATAAATTAGGGACAGGAGACTGCTTATTGCCCATGGTGGTCGTTAACCACCCTTTATCTTCCCCACAAAAAAAGGAACATACTGTACCGATTCACATAACTTTTCGTTCCAAATGTATTGTTTCGGTAAGTGCAAAATGTGACTAGTCCAGAAAATTCTTTACAGCTAAAAACACTCTTGGGATGCTTCGGAACGGATTACTTGAAAATTATATTTCTCGAAAATCGAAACTCTTGCGATTGTGTATTTCGTGCAGATGCTGTTGTTATATTAAGTCTCGCAAACAAAAACAGTTTACGAACTTTACTCACGAATAAGCTAAAACTCCGAAACGTAAAATTGTTCTCTCTTAAAATTTCACATTTTGTTAAATGCAAATCGAAATGATAAGAGGTCAGTGTAGTTATGGCTTCCCTTACGAAGAGTTTGATCTTCATGGCAACCAATAACTTCTTGCATACTTTGCAGTTCGGTAAAATTGATGCCTCAGGGTATCTCAAAAAGGAACGGGGGATACAAATATACGAGTTGCTGGGTTTATCAATGCAGTTCAATCATTTTATGGCCTAAGGTTTTATCAAATTGTACGAAAACCACGTGTCATCGGTATATTTCCGAGGCAGGAACAGATTTGTATCAGATAAATATAAAAGTTCGGGAACTAATTTTTTTTTAAGTTATTCGCCAGATCCATTATGCATGCTTTTCTAATGAAGATGCATCTTCGTTACAATTCTTTATCTCCCGATCACGTTAACAGTGTAGAAACTTTTACTACCCTCTGTCTGAAAGTATCCCATTTTACTTCATCCTTTAAGCGTAATCAGTTCTTGTTGTCATGGGGAATATCTCTTCCTACCCGCAAGCGACAAGGTGCGTTCTTTCCCAATCGAAAGGCGTTTTGCTTGTGAATATGATCTTTTACATTGTACACTAATACATGATTTATAAACCACACTATGTGGGCGTATCCCCCTCCCCGCCAGATAAGCGGTAAGTCAAAGAAAAGCGCATATTTCAAGATACGAGCAGAAAGAAATGCAACATCATTTCATACAGTCAGAATGGGAAGCATTCAAGGAAGTTCTGGCTGAAACGATATACTCGTGAAAGAAGCATAAAGTTTTCATAATAGACTGAATTTTTGAAGAAAATACAAAACATTTTTTCTCTGATTTTTACCACATAAATTCAGCTATCTCATGTGCGTGTGGTTTCTGATCAATTGTGTTATACACTGAGTGGCCACTTTATTATGACCACCTGACAGTTTTCAGCAAATGAGCTATGGCTGCACGCTGTTGCCGCCGCAGGGCAAGGCTAGTACAAAAGGGGAAAGCTTAGTGCTTGCCACAGTAGTCGGGTCTCTCAACCTCAGATAGGAAATCTCTCTCTCTCTCTCTCTCTCTCTCTCTCTCTGCGGCGTTATTATAACAACAAATTTCAGTCTGTGAGGCGTAAATTTGTTTTTCTCTGCACAAAAATGTCTGGTCGAGGAAAGGGTGGGAAAGGTCTTGGAAAAGGTGGAGCGAAACGCCACAGAAAAGTCCTCAGAGACAACATCCAAGGTATTACGGCAACACATGGTTTTGTGAGAAAACTGGGTGTTTATCTGTCGGATTTTTCTTGTGTGGTTCTTTTTTTTTTTTTTAGGCACCCCTTTTCCCTGTCCTTTCCCCGGTTCATTGCGGCCGGGTGTTGACTACGGGATGACTTGCTTTGATTGTTTTGTTGCAGGTAAGTATGAAGGGTAGCTTACAACTTCATTACTTAACGGGAAACCGTATACTCCTTTTGCTCTAATATTTCTGTACTTTCCTTTCATGCTGTTCTATCAGAAAAATCTGTTCCCAAATATCTTATCTTCTTCTTTTTCACCTGACAAAAAGCGCAGAGCGCTGTGGGTTCGGGTCTCTCAACCTCAGATAGGAAATATCTCTCTTGCCACAGTAGTAGAAGTGATTTTTGGGTGACGAGATGGGTAAAAAATGCGATTTGATGGACTTCCAACGTGGAATGATTGTAGGAGCTCCAAGCCGTGGAGCGAGTATAACCGAAACCGCCGCATTCGTGAAATATTAAAGAGCAGCTGTTGTTAAAGTGTTTAAAGACTGGACTGTGAGCCAAAAAATGGATCTCTACGTGCAACGTGTGGTCGTCATCGACTAGTGACTGCTCGGCCGGAACGGAGAGTGTCCAGACTGGTAACAGGCAACAGAAGGGCAACTGTGCAGCAAATAATAGACCATCTTAATCAAGGATCCCCTCAAATGATCTCTGCACGCACTGTTCTCCGTACACTGCATCGGATGGGATATGGCAGCCGAAGGCCTGTTCGAACACCTTTGTTGTCTGCAGTTAACAAGAGAAAACGTCTCCAGTTCGCATAGGAGCACAAGGATTGGACAGCCGATAATTGGAAACAAATTATGGGGTCCGATGGATCACGTTTGCAGTTGCTCCATGCCGATGGCCGAGTGAGAATTTGGCGGAAACAGCACGAAAGCATGGACCCCAAATGCATTACAACAACCCTTCAAGCTGGTGGAGGCAACGTTATGGTATGGAGAATATTTTCTTGGCATACTTTGGGCCCTTTAATTCGTGTTGATCAAGGTCTGACTGGCACATCATATCTAAACATCGTTGCGGACCAAGTGCATCCTGTCATGTGGATGGTTTATCCCAATGGCGATGGCTACTTTTAACAAGATAATGCGTCCTGCCATAGTTCTCGTATTATACAGGATTGGTTTCAGGAACATGCCCGTGAGTTTACTTTGCTTAGGTGGCCCACACAATCTCCAGATCTCAACCTCATTGAGAATTTGTGGGATGAAGTTGAACGAGCCATCAGACAGCTGGATCCACAAACCTGCAATCTCACACTCTTGGAAAGTGCTATTCATCAAGCATGGTCTCAGATCCCACAAACCACCTATCAACATCGCGTGGAGTCCATGCCACGAAGAATTGACGCAGTATTAAAAGCAAAAGGTGGCCCAACGAAGTACTGAGTGGGTGGTCATAATAACGTGGCCACTCAGTGTACAATTCTGAGTTTGTGGGTTAAAATTTGTTGGTCAGCCGTTAAATTCTCCCCTTATGAAAATTCTCCTCGTTTGCATATTTTAATAACAAACGGTGCTCAAAATATTTAATGCATCTATCTTTCCGTCCATTCTTCAGTCTGCATAACTAGCTATCGTCTTCCCTATATTCATAAAATGATATCCCCACCTTTAAAATTCGTATTTAAGAAACTCTTCTTGTTTTTACGTCTGATAAAACAAAGCATACGAACTAGATTTCACATAGCCTTTCGCCGATTCATCTGTCAATCTATCAACCCCCTTATCAGACAAGCGCAAAGACATACACTCTATTGACAAAAGTCACCGGACACCACTTCAAAAGCAAATGAACGGAACCGCTGCGTTGTTAAGATGCGCGGTACAGCTGTAAGCGGTATAAGAACAAACCTGCAGCTGGCCACGGTCATATCGCACTGTGAGGTTTAGTGACAATGTCACGGCGGGAGAAAACTGACTTCGAGAAAGGAAAAATTCTTCGCTGTTATATTAGTGGGTTGTCCATAAGGGAAACCGATAGGTGTTTAAACAAGTCCACTATTTGGATCTACTGAATAAGTGGAAGACACATTGCGTGCCTGAAGCAGCAAAACGTACTGACAGACCAAAAAAAAATCAGTGATAGAGGACGTCGAAGCCTCAGAAGAGTCGTTACAGATAATCGACGGAGTACTGCACAAGACCTCAGTGCACAGGTGAGTAAAAATGCTGGAACATCGATATGTACACGTACCATTCGCACAGAACTTCATTCCATGGGTTACCGTGGTCGAGGGGCTGCTCATAAGCATTTTATCTCCACTCGGAAAGCTACGCGTCGTTTAGCATGGTGTAAAGAACATTTATCATAGATCGTAGATCAATGGAAACGGGTAATATGGACTGATGAATCTAGATACACGATCCATCAGTCTGATGGTCGTGTGTGGGTATGGCGGCAGCCGGGGAAAGCTCTTTACCACAGTGTACTGCTCCTACGACGAAGTTTGGAGTTGGAAGTGTACTCGTGTGGGGGTGTTTTACGTGGTATGGTCCGGGCCCATTGGTTATCGTGGACAAACCTGTTAACCAGCACGTCAACTTCGATATTCTGGACAAGTATGCCCTATCAACTTTGTGGCAATACTATGGAACGAGCCTTGTTGGTACCAGCAGGATAATGCATCGAGCCATAAAGCAAGGACTGTTACTGCGTGGTTTGACGGTAATTCCGACAAACGTCACCGGACACCTCTTCCAGGTGTCCGGTGACTTTTGTCAATATAGTGTATATCTGTCGATTCACGTGAGCGTTCTTATTCCCCCTCTGATGAATAAATAATTGCTTATATTGAAGAATGAGTATAAAGCAATATCAGCGCTGACTTATGTTAATGATGTATCTCTCAAGGCAGCGATGAAGTTCATTGATAATGAGAAAGACGTAAAAAACATTACCTTCATTTGTCTCGGTTACAGAGTTATTTTTCAGAAATGAAAATCCCACCATTATATCCATTTAACCGTGTAAGGGATGTGGAATACTTGGTGTTCATATGAATATTTATTCTATATTGGTAGATACACACAGCTTCTTAGTTAAAATCCATCGGAAGCAATTCTCACACACGTGTCCATCTACTCTCACTAAGGAACCAAATGTGATTTTCTTTTCACTCGCAAAACTTCTACTCGGCCAATAAGTGCGTGACTAATTGGACCTCACATTTCGCGTGACCAGGTACGCACGCTCTCTCTTTAAACATTCCGTCTTTATGCATTAAACAAAAAACAGACTGTGCCACAGTTATCCAACACTCCCATCCGAACAGAAACATTTTCCTTCAAGCTGAATTTGAGAAGTGCAAAAAAAAAAAAAAAAAAAAAAAGACACATATATTGGCTGATAGAGGAACGGCAACTGATGGTTATAGGGAAGGACATACGTCAGTACATATGCTTTGTTCTACCAGACCGGTATAGAGGTTCTTTAATCCGACCTTTGACAGCCGTGTGCTGTATATTACAGCTATTTAGCTGTCCATTTTTGTTTACTATCCCTTGCATAAAAACTTTAGATATTACTCATTATGCAAGATGTTTATATGCTCCTTGTCAAAATTTAAACTTTAATAACTTTGGATGTACACGTGACAGAAATACACTGTGAACTGCATATAAAAGCTTTCTTTGTACAAGTGTTATGCAATAAAGCTCACATATCTAACATTCAACATGACCACCATCTTTCGTGACACATCGTGCAAACCGGATTTCCAATTCGTTGAAGATATTCCTCAGTTGGTGCGCAGTGATTTCATGGATTGCTTCTGTGATCTGGACCCTAAGCTCATCTAAAAAATACGGTTTTGATGAGTAGACAACTGTTTTGACATGACCCCATAAAAAATAGTCCCATGGGGATCAGGTGAACGGGATGACCAAGGAATTGGTCCAGCCCTACCGATTCACTTGTCTGAAAAGACGTCATACAAAACTCTTCGCACATCCGAAGCATAGTGGCAGGGTGTGCCGTCTTTTTGAAAGGTGTTATCTAAATTATTTAACCGTCTTAGTTCAAAGATGAGGAAATTCTGCAACATTGTAAGGTAACATTCACCACTGATTGTTACGAAATGTGAGCCGTATTGCATAAAAACTGTATAAATAAAGCGTTTATATGCAGTTTACAGTGCATTTCTCTCATGCGTACACCCTAAGTTATTCACATTTAAAGTTGCACAAGGACTTTATAAACATCCTGTACCTTCTGAACTTAACATCGTGTCCCAAGTGTTTTTGTTCCATGTGACATCACCAGCAGTCAGTCAGTTCAAGCATACTGAAATACAAACAAAGTTGTGTTAAGGTGGTTCCACCTAAAATTTCGGCTTATGTTTTCAATGGTAAAATTTCTTTACATATTGTCTTCGCAATTAATGTATTCCCAAGGATGAAAATTGCACATCGATAAAACTAACTTTAAGTTATAGCCTGAGATGCTTAATACTTGCTAAAACATAACCATAATTATATTAAAAATCAATCATTTTTCTTTAAATAATGCTCAGACCTGTTAATAGATGGCGCGAGCTGTACGTTGATGATGTCAGTAGACAAACAATGTTGGGTTGCTTAATTAAAATTATGTTTTAGCAAGCATTAAGTATCCTATGCTATAACTTAAAGTTAGTTTTATCGATGTGCAAATTTTCATCCTTGGGAATACACTAATTGCGAAGAAAATATGTACAGAAGTTTTAGCATTGGAAATATAAGGCAGAGATTTTAGGTGAAACCACATTAAGTGTCTTCATCTTCGATGTTAGGTTAATTAATCTTTTGAAAGCTAAACGAGATTCTGTTAATCGACGAGAATTTGTTTTCTTCAAGTCAAGGATCCTTTTTAGGTAATTTGTTCAAGTTTGTGACATTCTCAGAAAACACTTTGCAAACATTTGGCAATGACAAATTGCTGAGCGTTAGATCTCAAAACATTTGGCAATGACAACTTGCTGAGCGTTAGATCTCAAAACCTTTGGCAATGACAAATTGCTGAGCGTTAGATCTCAAAACCTTTGGCAATGACAAATTGCTGAGCGTTAGATCTCAGAACATTTGGCAATGACAAATTGCTGAGCGTTAGATCTCAAACATTTGGCAATGACAAATTGCTGAGCGTTAGATCTCAAAACATTTGACAATGACAAATTGCTGAGCGTTATATCTCAAAACATTTGGCAATGACAAATTGCTGAGCGTTAGATATCAAAACATTTGGCAAGGACAAATTGCTGAGCGTTAGATCTCAAAACATTTGGCAATGACTAATTGCTGAGCGTTAGATCTCAAAACTTCTGGTACATGAGCAAAAACTGAGCAGAGAGAATAGGGCACCGAACAATCTGGCATTATTTGAAGCAAATCCGGAAAAATGTATGCAACGAGTTTGTAACAGTGGATAAAACGTGTGCACACCAATACATCCTGGAGTCAAAATAATGCAAGCATGGTGGCTCACTCACTCCAAAGAAGACGAAAATCATCATTTCTGCTAGAAGATCACGGCTACAATTTCCTGGGATGCGGAAGAAGTGACGATGGTGAATTACCTTACGAAGGAAAAAAGCAATCACTGAAGCATACTATGCTGACCTAATAAGGAAACTTCGACAGGATTTGGAGGATATACGCCGAGTAAAGCTGGCCAAATGAGTTGTTTCATCAGAATAATGTTCAAAGGCGTGACACATGAACTGTTCCTTCAAACTAATTCTCAAAGGCGTGACGAATGAACTGTTGCTTCAGAACAACGTTCATGTGATCTGACATATGAACTTTGTTTCAAAATAAGGTCTACGTGGCCTGGCACATGAATTGTTGCTTCAGAATAACGTTCTTGTGGCCATGAACTGTTGTTTTGTCCTACAACAATACGCGCTGAAGAAACGTTCAATTTTCAATCAATTTCGTTCAAAAGCTCTCAGACGAATTCTACCTGTTTAGGTTTGTCCTGCGCGTAGAGAGCTTGCAAAATTTGCACTCTGTGAGCAATCAATATTAGCCTTTTACCAAGCATTTTCTGGACAGTTGAATATGACATTCAAAGCTGCCGAGATACCCGCCTTGTCGATTTTCCTTGGGTTACTTGCCTAATGGATTATACCATTTGAAGTAGTTGCCTAATGGATTTCGTATTCGCTTCAGCGTCACGTGGCCTTCCCAAGGAAGAGCTCTTCGAAACACTGCCCGTAGCCATTTAGCCAAATTACCAGTTTCATATATACGAGTGATGGACAAAAATAAGGAAACACCTGGCAAAAAGTATGCGTAAAACGACCAACGTTTTCCACGAGAAAATGTAGATGGCGCTAGAGGTCTTGATAGTGAATGTGTGCTACGAGACTTGGCAAACTAGCTGGTAGCCACAGTTGCTGGCTAGATATTGATCTGTGCGTTGCAAGTGAATTATATCGGAGCTTATAGAATTTCAAAGAGGGCAAATTGTTATGGCCCGTATGGTGGGTGCTAACCAAAGTAGAAAGTTTATTTGGTGAATCGCGATGTACTGTACCGAAAGTTATGACCGCATATTGTGTTGCTGGAAAAACATCATCTGATAAACAGCGGCGTGGACGAAAGGGTGCGTTGAATGACAGAGAGAGAAGGACATTGCGGAGAATTGTGACCACAAATAAGAAGACAACAGCTGCAAAAGATACTGCTGAGCTGAAAAACGTGGTTTCAAACCCTGTCTGACAAACACAGTGCGAAGAGAACTCCATAGGCAGGAATTTATGGTCGAGCTGCAATCGCTAAACCACTGGTTAATAACGTGAATGCAGCTCCCAGGAGAGAGTGGCGCAACACTCATAAAACGTGGACTGCTGAGCAACGGAAAACTGTCATCTGGTCCGATGAATCGACCTTTACACTGTTTCCAACCTGTGGGTGAGTTTACGTGTGGCGAACACCCGCCTACACTTATGATCCGGCGTGCCTTTTGCTGACAGTGAAGCATAGCGGCGGATCTGTCATGGTTTGTGCAACCATATCGTTATATTCTACCGGCCCCATTATTAATTTGCGAAGTCGTGTCACTGCCAAGGGCTATTTAAGCATTTTGAGCGACCAAGTCCATCCCATGGTACAAACATGTTTCCAGCAGGCAATGCCATTTATCAAGACGATAAACCCCCAATTCATACAGCTCATATCGTTCAATCATGGTTTTCTGAGCATACTGATGAGGTTTCCCATCTTCCCAGGCCGTCTCAATCGCCAGACCTATATATGATACACCCCCTATGGGCCGTTTAGAAGAACAAGGTTCGAACGCACTATCAAGCTCCAGCATCTTTACCGGAACTTGAACGTGTGTTGCAGGAAGAATGGTATAACATCCCATTATCCCCCATCCAAGACATATATTTGTCTATTCCCAAGAGAGACCAGGCCATCTTGAATGCAAAAGACGGTCCTACACCATATTATGTATCGAATTCCTTCCTTTACCAGGTGTTTTCATATTTTTGTCCATCCCCTGTAACTTCTTGGTGATGCATTACGCACTGCATGCATATGAATAAAATTATTCTGTACCTGCGTTATTGACTTGGTTTCGATAAACCATCTCTTACACGCATAGCCTTCTGTTGCACGCATAACGCCATTTCAAATGGAATGTTCATCATCTTCATTTTACCGATCGCCTGATACCTGGAGCTCCATCTATTAGCTCTAATACAAAACTCTCATTCTTGCTTTATTAACACAGTCGATTTTATTAAACAATTTTTGTGGCATTCTATTACATACACTCTATATTTTCTGAAAACGTTAATCAAAACGGCTACCTAATCTATATTTCACTCCCCTTTTTCTAAGATTGTATCTCTAGGAATGAAGGAATTTCAGATTCGTCATATTTTTGTGAGCAGCTTCACAGGCGATTTGAATTATACATTTGTATAGGACTTTCTCAGCTAAGCCACTATGAAAAAAGAAACGGAAGAATTCGTAAAAGCAGAAAATGCCGAATTAGAGGTGTGAACTATGTTAATGTTCCTCAGAACGTACAGCCATACGTTTTAGTTCAAGCGTGTACAAATAATTTATATTCTGGCTAAGAGCGTTACATTAAAATATTATAAAAACAAGGAGTTCTGCTCATGATATATTGGATACATCTTTCGCATTGTGGCGTTGGTTTGTGTGATTAAAGGTTCCGAAATTGCAGCTCTTCCGTGGATGTTGGCTATGTGAAGTTATCTGCTGACTGTTTTTGCGGAAAGAGGGTCTTCCAGGTGGATATTGAGTTCTGCTGTCACTTTTGCTGCAGTAGTTCAGTGTTGTTTGCACACAATCCTTGTTAGTTCTCTGTGGACTGGTTTTGTGAAAACAGGGTATTCCAGGTGGATACTGAGTTCTGCTGTCACTTTTGCTGCAGTAGATCTGTGTTGTTTGCACACAATCCTTGTTAGTTCTCTGTGGACTGGTTTTGTGAAAACAGGGTCTTGCAGGTGGATATTGAGTTCTGCTGTAACTTTTGCTGCAGTAGTTCTGTGTTGTTTGCACACAATCCTTGTTAGTTCTCTGTGGACTGGTTTTGTGAAAACAGGGTCTTCCAGGTGGATACTGAGTTCTGCTGTCACTTTTGCTGCAGTAGTTCTGTGTTGTTTTCACGCAATCCTTGTTAGTTCTCTGTGGACTGGTTTTGTGAAAACAGGGTCTTCCAAGTGGATACTGAGTTCTGCTGTCACTTTTGCTGCAGTAGTTCTGTGTTGTTTTGCACATAAATCCTTGTTAGTTCTCTGTGGACTGGTTTTGTGAAAACAGGGTCTTCCAAGTGGATATTGAGTTCTGCTGTCACTTTTTCTGCAGTAGTTCTGTGTTGTTTGCACATAAACCTTGTTAGTTCTCTGTGGACTGTTTTTGTGAAACCAGGGTCTTCCAGGTGGAAATTGAGTTCTGCTGTCACTTTTGCTGCAGTAGTTCTGTGTTGCTGGGACACGATATTTGTTAGTTCTCTGTGAACTGGTTTTGCAAAAACAGGGTGTCCCAGGTGAATATTGAGTTCTGCTGTAACTTTTGCTGCAGTTGTTCCGTGTTGTTTGGACACAATCCTTGTTAGTTCTCTGCCGACTGTTTTTGTAGAAACAGGTTCTTCCAGGTGGATATTGAGTTCTGTTGTCACTTTTGCTGTAGTAGTTCTGTGATGTTTGAGCACAATCCTTGTTAGACTTTGCCAGTTACTCTCGTTCAGTCTCGGTTTTTACCCACTTCTTCGCCGGTGAAGTCTTGCCATTCTTTGTGTCCACAGTTATTCTTTTCTGGCCGTAACTCCCCAAACTGAAACCCAATTGAGCATTTGCGGGACCACCTCAATCGTATTGTTCGGTTTATGGATTGTCCACCAAGCATCCTTCAGCAGCTATCAGATGCCCTGCAGTCAGCATGGCTCCACATACCTGTGAACACCTTCCAGCACCTTATTGAGTCTCTCAATGTCCGTCTAGCTGCTGTCCGCGCAGCACACGGCGGTTACTCTGGATATTAGCTGGTGTTCACAATAATGTGACGCGACCATGTAGAAGGGAAATACAAATATGTCATATTTTCACCGTTTCCATGTAGCCACTTTTTCAGGAAACTTGAAAATTGAGCCGGAATCGAATCCGCATCTCACGATTTCCGTTCGAGGGAAAATACGACACATTTGTGCCAACGATTACATTTGTATTGCCTTCCATGTATTTGTGAAGAATTATTTCTGCAAATAAATTCCTTCCCCACTTATGTATGACGCAGCTTACGTATCCAACCACGTGTTGCGGCTTCAAGAATATTTTAGCTGGAGGAATAGCAATTATTAAACTTTCCATAACGATGTACATGCCTAGGTGTTACAGAGAAGTTTTTGACCCCTCCCCCTTCCTTTTTCTTTCGTGGTAACGTCAGTGTTGCATTTGTGAAGATGAAGTGCTTATTATGAGCTAGTTGATATTAAACTTTTAAGCAGATGAAAAATTATCGTCGAAATGATTTGAACAGAGATTAATTAAGCTGATAAAAGAAAATGTGGAATAAAAGGAACGTTCTTGACGGAGCTATACATTCTTCCGATTTCACGAGCTCTTAAATATGTCTGTTCTTTCACGCTTGTGCAAGTCGCAGAATTCATTGGCTGCTATTATGCCATTCCTGTTAGCTTGAGCATGGTATTTCCCAAAGCGATAAACTTCCAAAAAGCTTTTAGGTGTTAAAGTCAGACAGGAAGCTGCCAAAGCTACTTTATGTTGGTAATTAAATTAAGTTCGCGCTCCATCGCAGCTGCTTTATCGCTGCAAGCTGAAATCCATTGTGGAATCCTCTCTTTAGTCTGTAAGGATTTTAAATAGTGAAATTTTCTTAACTAAGTGCTAAGTGGCCACACGAAGATAATAATTTGTAGTTAAAATTATTCCTTTCTTCTTACTAAATTGTTTTACCAAGTGGAATACAACTTGGAGCACAAACAGCAGACTGAAATATTTTCTCACTATCATTCTTTTGTTAAACAATTCCCTGAAGAAGGATTTAATAAAATTCCTCAGCTACAGATGTGCTTTAATGTTCACGAGATGACATAAATATTAATATTCAATACAATGTTCCCTGTATCTTTCCTTGCTGATGACGTTTTATGATGGAGTTTTCTCTCAAATTCTCCGCCCAGTTTTGTGTTTAGCAAACAAAAACTCATCTTACGATGATTATCTCAAACAAATCGGTGTTCTTCTGTTGATCCTCCTTTCGGTTTCGTCATTTGTCATATGAGTAAAATCTTTTCATAAGAATTTTATCCGAGGTTCTATTTCTCTCCTATTTTAAGCATTCTTTGAGTACATAACTAGGAAATTCGTCATAATTTAGATGCATGCGACATTCGAACGGTTTTTACATCTGTGTGTTTTTATATCAATAGAAAACAAGGCATTTGTTTTTCTTTGAGAGCCGTAGGAATAAAAATGCAGATATTTATACATAACAGTGCACCTTAATAAGCTGCTTTCATTACTTGCAAGTAACAAATAAGTATCAAAGTAAAAACAAATTGTGGCATAACAACTGTGACAGTCCAAAAACAGGAGAACGTTCTTCTGGTATTTGAAAACACGTTTAACATATCTTACCCAGAAGCGTAACTAAGCATTTCTGCTCCCAAGGAAAAGCACACAGTATTATACCCCCATCTATCTCATAAGTGTACACATATGTTACTAATTTAATAGTTTACATACACAGTCGAGTCATATTATTGTGACCACTAGCTAATATTCAGAGTAACCGCCGTGTGCAGCGTGGGCAGCAGCTAGACTTTCTGGGAATGACTCAATTATGTGCTGGAAGATGTTCACAGGTATGTGGAGCCATGCTGAATGCAATGCATCTGCATTCAGCATGGTGAAGGATCCATAGATCGAGAAATACGATCGACGTGGTCCCACAGATGCTCAATTGGGTTTAAGTCTGGAGAATTACAGGTCCAGGGAAGTACTTTGGAATCTTAATCGTGCTCTTCCAACGACTCTCGGACATTTCTAGCTGAGTGACACGTCCTATTGTTGTTCTAGAAGATCCCATTCGCCCCAGGGAAGACAATCAAAATGTATCGGTGTACGTGGTCTACAAGGATGGATTTATAACGAATACGGTCCATAGTGCCTTCCACAGGTATTAGTGGACCCAGAAAATGCCACGAAAACATTCTCCAGACCATAACGCTGTCTCCACCAGCTTGTGTTCCTCTAGCAATGTTTGAAGAGTGTTTGTTCTCTCCGATGTTTCCATCCATTCCATGAAGCAGAAAACATGACTCATCGGAGAAGGCAATCCTTTGCCAATCAGCGGACGTCGAATTCTGATACGCCGCCCCGGTGTCGCAGTGGTCTAAGGCGCTGGCCTATGATCATTCGTCCGTAAGGGGTCCGGGTTCGAATCCCGGTGAGGCATGGATGTTGTGTCTGTCTTACGGCACTGGCTCTCTCCCTTCCCTGGAACCAGTGACCCTAAATTAGGGACGGGCGACAGCTTAAAGCCCATTGAGTTGCTCACAGTGGTCGTTAAACCTCCAATCAAAAAAAAAAAATCTGATACTGCCGTGCAAATGTAAGCCTTTTCTCCCGATGCGCCTTCGTTAGCAGAGGTGCAGTGACCATCCGTCTGTATCGGAGGCCCATACGCATCAAGATTCTGTGAACTATCGTTTTAGACACACATCCGTTATCCCCCTGGTTAATTCGGTCAGTGAGTTGCTCCATCGTAGCGTACCGATCGGCCCTCACTCACCTTTCAAGCTGACGTTTACCTCTCACATTAATGGCACGTGGTGCTCGGCTATTTCCACGTCGCTTATTAGCAATGGTCCCATTTCTCTCATCATGATACACTTTAGCCACAGCAGCACGCGTACAGTTCACAAACTGCGCTGTTTCAGAAATACGGCCATCCTTGGCCTGAAAGCCGATAATCATCCCTTTTCGGAAATCTCATAAATCGCTCAACAATGAGTGACATGTTTTCAGAATGCATTCAGAATACTTTATACTGTACAAACCTCCAAACCAGCTCACGACACGTGCCTTCTTTTATCGCTGTGACGTCAAAAGAGGAGGTGATCACAATAATGTGACCCAACTGCATATATACGTATATCATTCATCATTTTCAGAATTCACAACCAATAATTATCAGTATACTGCTGGATTAAGGTCTCCACAAATTTCTTTCAAAACAGTCTGTCTTGAGCCAGTCTCCTCCATGTCTATGTCCCTTGGGATCTAGTCTAAAATTTCTGTTGTCCATCGGTGGTCCGTTCTTCTGGCAATATAACCAGCCCATTGCCATGGTGTGACCTTGTCTCACGCCTTTTCTAATTTTATTGGTGCTGTAACCTCAAATACCCAAACCTTTCCACTTGCACTTGCATTTTCATAAATGTTATTAAGGTCGCCCAAATGAAACGGAAACTGTCTGTTTTTTGCCGTAAGTGTTTATAGTTTGGAATATGTGAATATACACGAAATGAGAGTGAAACATGCGCTACATACCCGCTACACGTAGTAGCCTTGTCGGTTCAAGCAAATGCTCCAGCGCGGCAAGAGATTGTGAATACCCTGAGAGGAGAACGTCAGTGGTTGGCTGTGGAACCAGTCTTTAACGGGGTCTCGGAACTCAGCGTCTTTAACGAGCCGGTGGCGCTTGAGAGCTTCTTTGAGATTCCCCTAAATGTGGTAGTCGCAGGGTGACAGGTCGAGGCTATAGATGGGATGGTCGAAAACCTCCAAGGGAAGCTCCGCAGCAAATCTTGTTACACTGTTGCCACATGCGGACGTGCGTTGTCGTGCAGCAGAATAACCCCGTTTCACAACATACCGGGTTGTGTACGCTTGATGGCCGTTTTGAAGTTGCGTAACGCATCGCAGTATGTGCTTGCATTGACCGTATTGCCTGCATCCAGCCAATCCAACGGCAATTGGACATTCTCATCGAACGTGGAGAGTTTGGGCGTAGAGAGTAGGGATACCTCCATTCCATACGCATCCGTTTTGTTGCCGGATTGAAGTGGTGACACCAAGTTTCCTGTGCGGCTACAATCTTGGAAAGAAACTGTCTCCCCTCTGCGTAGTAACTATGTAGATGCTCCAGGCAAGCACCATTCGCCGAGTCTTCTGCTCCTCCTGAGGATGTTTGGAGACCCATTGTGCACAAACCTTGCTCTATCCCAATCGGCGATGGAGAATGATGTTAACAGTTGACTTACTCACGGGCAATGTTACCACAAGCTCGCGGGTAGGGATTCAGCGATTGTCCTTCACAAGGCTGTCCACGGCAGCAGTCGATTCCATTGTGATGGCCACGTGTGCTTGCCCAGGTCTCGGCATATCCTCTGTGGCCAGACGTCCTTTACGAAATTCACTACACCAATGGAACACTGTATATCATGATTGATACTCCTTCCCATATATATCCGTCATACGACGATAAATTTCGGCCCAACAAACACTTTCTGCCGTCAAAATTTGCATAACTGCCCACTGGGCCTGTTTCAATGAATATATGTCACGACCCTACGTAGTCAACTTTCCTCCGCACGTGTAAACAGCACACTGACACTTGCCGCCGATAACAGCGTGTTTCCTGACATGACACGCCATTTATCAGCGCAAATGCACGGCTCTGTGTAATTTTACAACGACGCTATTACACGAGTTTTACTTTCATTTGGACGAACCTGCTAAGTATGCATCTTCAGCCCCACAAGATTTCAAAGCCATTGTGATGCTGATGGTTTCATGGAATCAAAGGCCTTTTCATAATCAGAAAAATCCATGCATAATTAAAGTTCATATTCCCTGGTTCATCATTAGTTCACTCAGTACATGAATATGATCTCTGTAGCCACTTTTGAATCCAGTTTCTTTTCTCGATGAAGCCATGACCAGTGTTACTTTCAAGCAATATGAAGGAACCTTTGTTAAGGTTTATAAACTGGTGATAGCAGCTGGTGGGTCAGTAGTTCACCAGATCCTCAAGGGTATATCTATATATTAATTTTATAAGGTTTTTTACCGTAAGACCAGTTCTGAGAGAACAGCTGAACGTAAACATATGGTTAAGATATCAAAATAAAGGTCTCACCATGTAAATGTGCTAGCAAGGTCATAATGAACTTAACACTGGTGTAGCAAATTATTAGGAAAACATACCTAATAAAGTAATGTGCAGCCCTTGGACTTCAAAATCTCCTGGATTCGAGGTGGTATGGATTGAACGAGGTGATGATTAACCTATATGATGTAGCAAATAATTAGAAATGCATACCTAATAAAGTATTGGGCCTTCCTTAGTCTTCAAAATAGCCTAGATTCGATGTGGTAGCGATTCAAGGAGGTGATGATAAATTTAACACTGATGTAACAAATTATTAGGAACTGAAAAACCATAAAGTATTGAGCCGCTCATGTTCTTCAAAATATCCTAGATTCGATGTGGTAGGGATTCAAGGACGTGATGATAAACTTAACACTGATGTAGCAAATTATTAGGAACTGAAAAACCATAAAGTATTGGGCCGCCCATGTTCTGCACAATAGCCTAGATTCGATGTGGTAGGGATTCAAGGAGGTGATGATAAACTTAACACTGATGTAGCAAATTATTAGGAACTGAAAAACCATAAAGTATTGGGCCGCTCATGTTCTTCAAAATAGCCTAGATTCGATGTGGTAGGGATTCAAGGAGGTGATGATAAACTTAACACTGATGTAGCAAATTATTAGGAACTGAAAAACCATAAAGTATTGAGCCGCCCATGTTCTTCAAAATATCCTAGATTCGATGTGGTAGGGATTCAAGGACGTGATGATAAACTTAACACTGATGTAGCAAATTATTAGGAACTGAAAAACCATAAAGTATTGGGCCGCCCATGTTCTGCACAATAGCCTAGATTCGATGTGGTAGGGATTCAAGGAGGTGATGATAAACTTAACACTGATGTAGCAAATTATTAGGAACTGAAACACCATAAAGTATTGGGCCGCTCATGTTCTTCAAAATAGCCTAGATTCGATGTGGTAGGGATTCAAGGAGGTGATGATAAACTTAACACTGATGTAGCAAATTATTAGGAACTGAAAAACCATAAAGTATTGGGCCGCCCATGTTCTGCACAATAGCCTAGATTCGATGTGGTAGGGATTCAAGGAGGTGATGATAAACTTAACACTGATGTAGCAAATCTCTAGGAACTGATAAACCATAAAGCATTGGGCCTTCCTTGGTCTTCAAAATAGCATAGATTCGATGTGGTAGGGATTCAAGGAGGTGATGATAAACTTAACACTGATGAGGCAAATTATTAGGAACTGAAATACCATAAAGTATAGGGCCACACATGTTCTTCAAAATAGCCTAGATTCGATGTGGCAGCGATTTAAGGAGATGATGATAAACTTAACACTGATGTAGCAAATATTTAGGAACTGATAAACCATAAAGTATTGGGCCTTCCTTGGTCTTGAAAATAGCCTAGATTCGATGTGGTAGGGATTCAAGGAGGTGATGATAAACTTAACACTGATGTAGCAAATTATTAGGAACTGAAATACCATAAAGTATAGGGCCACCCATGTTCTTCAAAATAGCCTAGATTCGATGTGGCAGTGATTTAAGGAGATGATGATAAACTCAACACTGATGTAGCAAAGCTTTAGGAACTGATAAACCATAAAGTATTGGGCCTTCCTTGGTCTTCAAAATAGCATAGATTCGATGTGGTATGGATTCAACGAGGTAATGATAAACATACACTGATGTAGCAAATTATTAGGAACTGAAAAACCATAAAGTATTGGGCCGCTCATGTTCTTCAAAATAGCCTAGATTCGATGTGGTAGCGATTCAAGGAGGTGATGATAAATTTAACACTGATGTAGCAAATTATTAGGAACTGAAAAACCATAAAGTATTGGGCCTTCCTTGGTCTTCAAAATAGCATAGATTCGATGTGGTATGGATTCAACGAGGTAATGATAAACATACACTGATGTAGCAAATTATTAGGAACTGAAAAACCATAAAGTATTGGGCCGC
Source organism: Macrothele yani (assembly GCA_039090855.1). NCBI lineage: Eukaryota > Metazoa > Arthropoda > Arachnida > Araneae > Macrothelidae > Macrothele > Macrothele yani. The sequence continues at coordinate 123,127,581 of CM076989.1, forward strand.
TCATGTTCTGCAAAATAGCCTAGATTCGATGTAGTAGGGATTCAAGGAGGTGATCACAAATTTAACACTGACGTAGCAAATTATTAGGGAAACATACCTATTAAAGTATTGGGCTGCCCATGTTCTTCAAAATAACCTTGATTCGATGGGATATGGATTCAACGAGGTAATGATAAATCTGCACTGATGTAAAAAAATTATTAGGAACACATACCTAGTAGAGTATTGTGCCGCCCTTACCCTTCAAGACATTCTGATTCGATTTTGTATGGGTTCAACGAGGTGATGATGTCTTTTGACATTTATCAAACATTTTCGAAATGAGAACGAACAGAATTTTGTACTGTTTAATAGACAAAAGATACTAGATTAAATTCGTAATATATTTGACTATACACTTTGGCAGCAGAAGAGGAAATCGCAGCAGTGTTACACATAATTTCTGTTAGAAGGATGATGCCATACTGCTTAATTTTGATGCAGTGTTATTTAAAATACGCAGTAATTACATTTGTTATTTTACGGATCTACATGTATAGATAATTAGAATTAAAAACAGTTAAAGTCGTATCACTACTGAGGTCCACTCTTAATTCAGAACCCAAGGATAAGTGAGCTCCGGATATCAGGCGTTTTAGTGCACTGTTTCTGCTGCTCATTTACCTTTCGCCATTTACTTTAAAGTCTCTGACTAGAGGTTTGTCTAATTTAGGCTGCAACTTCTGCGAGTAACAATTTAATGCTTGGGGATCAGCGAATGGATTTAAAAGTCATCAAACAACCGATAATTTTACAGAAAATCCAAATTTAAAGCTTTTCAACTTTGTATTTTCTACCGTGTCCGACCACCACTAAATTTGTCTTCGTAACCCTATATTTGTTGTGCCGTTCATTTCGATTACTTTTCTAACTAGATTTTCCGCTTCTCTACTCTAGACATGCCAGTCCCATAATAGACGAAATTCTTTTACATTCCTAGTTCTTTCTATGCGTCCTTATTTCTGTCGTGTTCTTTCCTTGATACATAACATACCTTTCGCTCATTTAGTATCGTCATCTCTGCCCTTTCCAGTTGTTCGGTTTTCCTGCTACTCAAACATCTGCTCAAAATAAAAGAACAGGTTTTACAGCTGTCGTTTCTATTTTTTGATTTCACTTTTATTGTGCTTTCTTGTTACAAATTACGTCCGACAGCTTATCCATTTATTTCATCCTGCACATACTGCGCCTTCTTGCAGCTCACGTCCTTTTGAAAGGCTGAATTCAAGTATTTAAGCAGTTATATTTCTTTTTCAGTCGTTTCCTTTTTATAAGAAATCATTTTGTTCACATCTTGAAGTGAGTGTCGTCTCTGATTTTGCCACTTTTAACTTTTGATCAGCCTTTCCGAAAAGTGTTTTTCACATTGTGACATCTTTCGTTTCTTTTCGCTGAAGCGAAAAAGAAGCGAACAAAACCACTTCTAAATTAACCACGAGAAATGTCACAAAATTGCTGGTATGTTATTGGGTTGATGCATAAGTTTCTGCCGTATTTTTCAAAGCACTACAGGAATGTATTACATCAGAAGGGAAAACGGAATCAATCAACTATGATCCCCCCCATTGTTTACGATGATGTCCCAACGCCTGGATAAGTCTGCTATGTCATTCTTGAAAAAAGTGTAGGTTTTACTGCGAAGAAATCATCAAGGAAATTATGGAAATCAACATCATTGTTGAACGTTCTGCCACGGAGTGCATTCGACAGAGGTCGGAACAGGTGACAGTCTGAAGGGGCCACATCTAGGGAATAGGTCAGATGTGGAAAGATCTTCCATTTCATGTCCTGAATTGCCATTTTGGTCATGTTTGCACCGTGACGACGTGCGTTATTATGCTGGAGAAGGACACCATGACGCCGATGTGGCCGTTTCTACTGAATTTCTCCCTCCACACGGCGCAGATGCTCACAATAGAGTGCAGCGTTGACGGTCCCATTCCTTGGCAGCGTTTCCCAGTGAATAATTCCATGTCCCACCAGACACACAACATGATCTTGGCACGATGAAGGTCATGTTTTGAACATGGTGTGGGTGTCATGTTTGGGCTTAACCTTTCCCTTCGATGCTTGAAATTCACGTACATGCACCACTTTTCATCTCCAGTAATAAAACGTGAAAGAAAAGGTTTGTGTTGCTGAGAACTTTCGCAAGAATAGGCGAGCAAGGAACCGTATATGGCAACACGCTGATTCTTGTTGTCCTCGGTGAGAGAGTCTGAGGCACACAAGACTGCAATTTATGGACCTTTCCTAAACGTTCCAGGTGTCGCACAACTATGGCCTGATCACAGCCCATCGCATTTCTGGCCGATTCGTGTGTGGTTTGACGCAGATCCAAGTGGATGAGATGGTTCAAACGATCCTCATCAATGTGAGATGGACGACCTGAGCGTGGAGAGTCGTTGAGGTCAAAGTTGCCACCTCGGAACCGCTCAAACCATTTGCGGGCTGTCCTCGGAGCAATAGCATCCTCCTCATATACAGCATAAATTTGTCAAATGGCCTCGGCGGCTGTGGATCCCTTGTTAAACTTGTAAAGGAGCAGTTATCGGAAATATTCATTCCTCTCTACTTGACACTACATACTTCCGGACCTGAAAACCAAAAACCCATTAGCCACAATTCCACAAAACAATATGATTTACATACACGATATTGCTGGCTGCATTTTCATGTACATGTACAACTGGCCATCTGCACCGTCACAACTGAGCTGGGAAACAATCGTGAAATAAAACGGCATGAACTTATGCATCAAACCAATACATTGAACACGGCCGCCCCGGTGGCGCAGTGGTCTAAGCGATGGCCTCTGATCATTCGTCCGAAAGGGGTCCGTGTTCGAATCCCGGTGAGGCATGGATGTTGTGTTTGTCTTACGGCACTGGCTCTCTCCCTTCCCTGGAACCAGTGACCCTAAATTAGGGACGGGCGACTGCTTATAGCCCATTGAGTTGCTCACGGTGGTCGTTAAACCTCCAATCAAAAAAAATTGAACACGATACTGAATCTAAAGCATACTGTATGTGATGATACAGGGTATGCATAGACAATATCATAAAAGGAAAAATTAATAACTCGTAAAGAAATCCACATACCGGAATCTTAATGTTGTCCATATAAAGTCTAATAAAAAATTAACACCAACTGTTGGTATAAGGTATGACCTTCTCGTGCAGCCAGAACCGCAGATATACGGCATGGTATTTATTCAGTGAGGCGTCTGAACGTTTCTGTAGCGATATTATACAATGCAGACACTAGGGCATCTTGAAGATCATCAAAATTAATCGGTGGTGGATACACACGTTAGGTCAAGATAGTACTACAGCTATTCAATGGGGTTGATATCTGGCAAGTACCGTGGCCGGGATAGTAAGCCAAAGTCACTGGAATGTCCCTCAAACCATTCTCCCACATATATTGTAACATGGTAAGAGGGATTATGTTGCTGGAAGCAAACCGTGCCATCTGACATACAGTCATTATGAATAGGAGTAACTGATTGACCACAATGGATAGGTAGCCTGAACAGTTAATCGTGCGATCGAGGAGGATGATTGCCCACAATGATTCCCAGGAAAACATGCCCCACACGAGCACACTCCCACCTCCTACCGCTTTCTTTCCGAGCATTCTGTCCGAATGATTTCTGTCAGCAGTGCTCCGCTGTACTTTTCATCGACCATCCACAAGATAAAGCAGAAAATGTGACTAGTAGAAAATACGACTTTCTTCCACTGTGCGATAGTCTAATGACTCCTCTCAGATGCGAACTCACGCTGTAATCGTCGTTCTGGTACCTTGAGTAAACAGCTGCTCCGGAGACCCATAGATATCAGAGTTCATTGGACTGTGACCTGTGAAAATATTCTTCATAATACATGAAGAATATTTTTGATTATCTCCGTAATCGTCGATCGTCAGTATGGGCACCTTGAGGGAACAGCTGCTCCGGAGACACATAGAGATCAGAGTCCATTGGACTGTGACCTGTGAAAATATTCTTCATAATACATGAAGAATATTTTTATTATCTCCGTAATCGTCGATCGTCAGCATGGGTACCTTGAGGGAACAGCTGCTCCGGAGACCCATAGAGATCATAGTCCATTGGACTGTGACCTGCGATATGCTCCACGATGTGCCTGCATTAAATGCTCTGCCCAGTTGTTCCACAGTATCCCGTCTTCTGTACCGTACTAATCGTGATAACCGTCGCTACCCACGGTTATCAGTGCTCCGTGGGCGTCCACTATTACTCCGATTACTTCAGGTCTTGCCGATTCCCTTCCATTCCTGGAACAATTTAACAAATGCGCCAGGTGAACAGCACACAATACGGCCTCTTTCTGTAATTCTACCACCCTTCCGTCGGTAGCCGAAAATAATTTCTTTTTCAAACTTCGTTCGGTCGCGTCCAGAAATCGCGTTATCGCCTGGACAGGAGTATTTCACGCATCAAAAACAAAAATTACTTCCTGAAAAGGTATCGGGACGTATTTTTATTGCTCCAAACATTATCCAACCTGAATAGAATACGAGATTACACCATACAATAAAATTTTTGAAGATGACAATCCGTTTTTTGGTGTACTTATGACAAGAATGGTAAGTCTGAAAATATCTGAAAACTTGGAAATTTGGTCGTCCTGGAACCGGAATCGAAACGCGTCTCCCAGATAGCACCGGAGTATGCTAACTACTACACCACCTAGAACGACCAAGTCTCAAGTTTCTGATTCATTTCAATATTAATTTCCGATTAATATTCAATTAATCTCAAATTTCCGGTACTTAAAAATCTGAAGTTTTCGATTTATCTTAATCTGAAACTTGAGACTTGGTCGTTCTGGGTGGTGTAGTGGTTATCATCCTCGGGCACTATCCAGGAGATGCGGGTTCGATTTCCCCTCCAGGACGACGAAACTTTCAAGTTTTCGGATACTATCTACTTACCATCCGTGTCATATTTACACTAAAAAACGGATTGCCATCTTAAAAAATTTGCATTTATTCAACCTGATTTAAAAATCGACCTTGTGACGCATATTCTAAATTAACTTTCATTTTTAATTCCTTTTTCTATGTAAATATGAATTTATCCCCTTTTGCACTTTCCAAACTTAACGTGATATCTTCTCTCTCACATGAATGAAGTTGGCAACACTTTAGAAGTCAGAGAGTGACGTATGAATGATGTAAGAACGTTAGATAAAAAGGACGATACAGCAGTTGATTAGTGTATGTGTGTGTGTCGAGATGTTCGATCGTTGTTAAGATAGATTATACGACAGGTAATTAAGGAATTATATGTGAAGTGTAAAACTCATAGTGCTATATTTTGGATTTCATCAAATATTGCCGGACCAATAAAAGGTTATCGTAACTTTGATTTCTGTATATGTTTCGTCTGGCCGTAAAACCTTAAATTTAAGCTATCCCGTGCAACTATTGCATCGTATTGAGTAAACAACGACATCGCTCTTTATACGTTTAGCAACGCACATCAAAGGAAAAATTGTTATTCGGCCGCCACCGGAGAATTGAATCCCGGATCCCTCGATATCTAGCCGAGCGCGTTGGCATTACATCACGGTGGCCAACAATCCACGGCGCTAAGTGCGTTTTTCTGTTAGCATCTGACATTATAAATCCGTAAGATGGGCTCAGCTGCTGAGACGTATCCATCTGGTGGCATTAACGGCACTGGCTATATATTAATTACAGCAGTTAAATCCAAAGGGCCAGATCCAAAGTGAAAATCCTCCAAATACGTGGCGTCAGAAAAACGCACATAGCGCCGTGGATTGTTTGCCACCGTGGTGTAAGGCTAACGCGTTCGGCTAGATATCGAGAGATCCGGAATTCAATGCCCCGGCGGCGGCCGAATAACAATTTTTCGGTTGCTGTGCGTTGCTTAACGTGGAAAGAGCGATGTCTTTGCTCACTGTCGCCACGTATTTGGAGGATTTTGACTATTGCATCGTATTCTCATTTAGTTCAACATTTCCTTAGTCATGGTTTTAGACATAGCGTAACACCAATCTCGCACACGAAACACGAAAAAGGGTTACGCTGTAACCTCCAGGAGTTTTTCCTATAATTATCATTACTATTATATTTTCATCGACTGTTCAACGCAGCAGTTGCGCCATCGATAATATAATTCTTCCCTAGTCCCCCCCCGCTGCGCCTCTCCTAAGAGTTCCGCATATCTCGGGCTGCGGGAAAACACGTCCCCAAATGTCCAAGGCATGTGTACAAAAAATTCGTTATCTATGTCCAGCTTGGGAGGAGAAATTCCAGTGAAACTGAGCTCTGTCGCGCCCGGCAAGCGACAGAGCTACAAACGGTCTGTAGATTGCGTGTGAGCCCAAATGAAATGGGGGAAGGCAGCATTTTTTTTTTTTTTTTTTTTTTTTTTGAGAGAGAGAGAGAGAGTTCCGAAATTTTGTGAACAAACGCTTAGAAAATTTGAATGAAAGACTTAACTTAGCATCCATGAACTTGCTCAGGGATTTTTATCATTTTTTAAATACCGCGGCATTGCCCTGTACTGTATCAAAACAAGATTCACTAAACACCATACCGCTGCACAGAACAGTTTTGAAGGAAGAGAATGCAAGAAAATTATTTTTAGAAATTTTGCCGTCGCTAACAAAGTATAAAGGGATAAAAATGAGGGACTTCTGTCACTTAATCACTTTTTCAGCTGTTAATGGATCTCTTGTTCATAAAAGCTTTGCAGTAGTTGCTGAGATTGTTTTTACTATTCCACTGACCACAGCACCTAGGCGATTTTTCTACTCAAAACCGCATTGTGAATGAGAAGCAGAACCGAATTAATGACATTTATCTGCAAGATCTAGCAAGAATTTCAGAGACAGAACCTCCATTCTTGGAGTGGTTTTATGTGATCTGGAAACCCGCACCGACGAATGAAGAACTGTCGCTCTCTCTCTCTCTCTCGTAGACTCCGGGTGTGGTGTTGATCTGGTTGGCAGCGACAACGATCCTCGCGACGAGGTCTTCCGGTCACTCCACAGATGTGGCACGTCCATTGTCACGTGCTCGCCCATACACAAGATGCATATCCTCTTAGATCCTGGTATGAGTAGTCCCTGTCGAGCACGGCTCCTCTGCTACGCCCGGTCGTCTCATGCCACGCGGTTTCAACTCCGTAATGTCGATGAATCCGATCCAATGAACCTGTTGCCAATTCCCCAATGCATTCTGGTCGTGACGCTCGTTGCGTCAGGCACGGTGGATGAGGACACACCGAGAGAGTGCGATAGTCCTTCATTCTTCTTCGGTGTGTGCTGTGCAACGACGCCCTCGAGCGCCACTTCGAACACCTCCTTTAAGTCCTATTCTGCCTCTACGTTCATCAACGCAAGTGTGCAACCCATAATTTAGGTAAGTTGGGTTTTTTTCACTGTTGGAGGATCAACGTGAACATGGAACGGTCTCCCGTCAATTCCTCGTGCACAATTCGTCGCCGACTCAGTTCGTCGAGTGCAAATTCATGGCTCGTCATTTCGTCGCAGTTATCAATTCATCGCAGGCTCAATTCGTCGGAGGAAAGTTCATTGCGAGCAAATTCTTCGACTACTCAATTTGTCGTGGACGAATTTGTCGTGGACGAATTCGTCGTATTTCGACCCCCCCCCCTCAGTGAAATACTTTAGGGTTTGTAAGAGGTTTTTGATTTCTCTCTAACCTGTAAAAGTCGTTCGGGAGGATGGTGTTGGGAGGGGAGGATTGGGTGCCGTTATGATTTTAAATGTTGTATAACTTGTGGATCTTTCATGTTCCATGTGTCACGTCTCCTCCTTCCCGGAGCCCCGGTAAAGTCTTTTTGAGGGATATAGTGGTTCAAGAGTGTGGAGGCCCCAGTACCTCAGTAGTATTAAATTTAACTCTTGTGCTTTGCACTGATTGATTCTTAGTGTACTCTACATTGTCCTGCAGATTCATGGCACCTCAGGGGACCTTGGTGTCTTCGCGCCCCTCGGGATCGCAGGACGGAGATTTGTATAAGCCTAACGAAAGTGATTTGTCCCCATTTTTCGTGTTTACTGTTGTATCGAGTACTAGACTCTACTTGTGGGTATGCCCTTCCCTCTGAAATTTGGTGAAGTCTGTAAGAGGGATCCGAGGTACTTGGGGTGAGGGCCCTGTCCCCAACTTCCGTAATTTTATATCCTGGACCGCTAGAGTCTGCCAGTTTATCGGTAATGTTTTCCCTAAAGCGTCCGAGAGGTTCGAGTTTTGGGTGGGCTTCAATCCAAAAGTTAAAATGGTCGTATAGCTGTAATCATTGGCACCATGCTTTATACGATGATTCTGTACACGCCCACGAATTTACAGGAGAGTGGGGTGAATTCACCCCCTCCCCCAGGTTTCTAGGAGCGGATACAATGTGTTCAAGGTAAGTTATTTGCTCCAAATTTCCATTCTTCATGTTGTGTTGAGGGGCAGACTCTAATTGTGGGTATGTCCTTCTCTCAGAAATTTGGTGAACTCTGTAAGAGGGATCCGAGGTGATTGGGTTGGGGTGTCCTGCCCCATAGTTCCGTAATTTTATATTCTGGACCGCTAGAGTAAGTCAGTGTATCCGGGATGTTTCCAAAATACACTGACTAAATCCAGTGACACTGACTAACGGAAGTTGCTGGCTAGGCCCCCCAACCCAAGCACCCCGGATCCCTGTTACAGACTTCACCAAATTTCTGAGTGAAGTGCATACCCACAAGCAGAGTCTGATTTGTCCCCATTTTTCGTGTTTACTGTTGTATGGAGTAGCAGACTCTACTTGTGGGTATGCCCTTCCCTCAGAAATTTGGTGAAGTCTGTAAGAGGGATCCGACGTGCTTAGGTTAGGGGGTGCCCCCAACTTCCGTAATTTTATATTCTGGACTGCTAGAGTCGGTCAGTTTATCAGGGATGTTCCCCACCTGAAGCGTCCGCGAGGTTCCATAGCTTTTGGGGTAGGGACTTCCCTTCAAAATGTTGAAATGGACATAGAACTGTAAACATTAGCACCATGCTTTACATGATGATTCTGTACACGACCACGAATTTTCAGGAGGATGGGGTGAATTCATACCCTCCTCCTAGATTTCTAAGAGCGAAAATAAAATGCTCAATGTAAGTTGTGCTAGAAATTTAAATGCTTCATATTGTGTTGAGTGGCAGGCTCTACTTGTGGGTATGCACTTCCCTCAGAAATTTGGGGAAGTCTGTAACAGAGATCCGAGGTGCTTGGGTTGGGGAGCCCTGCCCCCAACTTCTGTAATTTTATATCCTGGATCGATAGAAACGGTCAGTGTATCCCGGATGTTCCCTCTGAAACGTCCGCAAGGTTTGCGAGCTTTGGAGGATCCCGTCCAAAATGTTAAAATGGACGTAGAGCTGTAAATATTGGTGCCATGCTTTATATGATGATTCTGTACACGACCACAAATTTTCAGGAGAGTGGGGTGAATTCGCCCACCTTTCCTAGATTTCTAAGAGCGGAGACAACGTGTTCAAGGTAAGTTGTTGCTCGCTATTTCCATGCTTCATGTCGTGTGGAATGGCAGACTCTGCTTGTGGGTATGCACTTCCCTCAGAAATTTGGTGGTCTGTAACAGAGATCCGAGGTGCTTGGGATGGGGGGCCTTGCCCCCAACTTCCGTCAGTCAGTGTATTTTGGGAACATCTTGGATACACTAACCTACTCTAGCGGTCCAGAATATAAAATTACGGAAGTTGGGGGCAAGGTCCCCCAACCCAATCACCTCGGATCCCTCTTACAGGGTTCACCAAAGTTCTGAGGGAAGGGCATACCGACAAGTAGAATCTGCCACTGAACACTACATGAAGCATGGAAATTGGGGGCAATGTGCGTGTGTGGAGGGGGTGAATTCACCCCACTCTCCTGAAAATTCGTGGGCGTGTACAGAATCATCGTATAAAGCATGGTACCAATGTCTGAATAACTATTCGTGCCAATTAAATCGAAACCACTCAAATGACTACCGTCTGAGCACGATTAAAATAAGGGTAAAAAACCTATAAAACTTTTAATGGCTATAGCTTACATAAGACCTTTCGGATCGTAAAATACGAACCATCATCAGATGTTGCAAGTGCTGGTAATGCACAAATATATATATACGCAACTAGAACAGCCCTCAACTAAATTGGTGTGATCTCTGGGAGGAGTCAACATAATCCAAAATTTGATTGCATGATATTGTAGTTGTTGGAGTCATAGAGTTGTTTGTACAGAAATTCCTCAGGGAACAATGGTGGGTATAATCAGGAAGTGCCGATTTCCAAGGAAGCGGTATGAGTTCGGGTGTATTATCGTTGCACACCCTACGCCCGAACGAATGAATGAAAATGCTTTCTGTAAACGTGAGGTGTGTTCTGGACCTTGGAACGTTCAGTATAGAAAAATAATCCCAAACCGGAACGTGGCAGCCCTGGCTGACTAAACGTGACATCGCGGTCGAATTTGCTTTCATTCTTATGTCAAACTTATGTTCAGCCAACCTAGTCCTGAGAGTCCGAAAAGTAGATCCTATGTAAACTTTTCTGTTTCCGTGGGCAGCACAGGCTCCAACGGTATCAAGTATACACCATGCTTATGTGTTACGCTCACTGAATCACGATCGCTCTTGATGGAAGAGAGCAACTTAATAGTTCTATCCCCAAAATTAATGAGATGTCTTTTACAGATCCTTTTTAGGGCAAACGTTATCCTAGGATCATACATTACTGATCCTACAAATATCTTTTTGTTTTTTGACACCAGGGATGAGCCATCCCGGGTGTCAAAAAACATCGGCCAATCGCTTATCTCTTGAGACGCGCCTGTACCCACTCGGCAACCCAGCTCATACGCCGTCAAGAAATCGGCAAGATAGTTGGAATTGCTGAGGAACATGGATATACTGCACAGATGGTGTATGGACTGCTTGGTATACTACAGAAGAATAACTTATCCAGATTACAAATAGTCAATAAGCGACCAAAGATATTTTTAGGATCAGTAATGTATGATCCTAGGATAACGTTTGCCCTAAAAAGGATCTGTAAAAGACATCCCATTAATTTTGGGGATAGAACTGTTAACTTACTCTCTTCCATCAAGAGCGACAGGGATTCAGTGGACTTAACACATAAGCATGGTGTATACCTGATACCGTTAGAGCCTGTGCTGCCCACGGAAACAGAAAAAGTATGCATAGGATCTACTTTTCGGACTCTCAGGACTAGGTTGGCTGAACATAAGTTTGACATAAGAATGAAAGCAAATTCGACCGCGATGTTACGTTTAGTCAGCCAGGACTCTCACGTTCCGGTTTGGGATCATGTTTCTGTACTGAACGTTCCAATGTCCAGAACACACCTCAGGTTTACAGAAAGCATGTTCATTCATTCGTTCGGGCGTAGGGTGTGCAACGATAATACACCCGAACTCATACCGCTTCCTTGGAAATCGGCACTTCCTGATTATACCCACCATTGTTCCCTGAGGAATTCCTGTACAAACAACTCTATGACTCCAACAACTACAATATCATACAATCAAATTTTGGATTATGTTGACTCCTCCCAGAGATCGCACCAATTGAGTTGAGGGCTGTTCTTGTTGCGTATATATATATATTTGTGTATTACCAGCACTTGCAACATCTGATGATGGTTCGTATTCTACGATCCGAACGGTCTTATGTAAACTTTAGCCATTAAAGGTTTTATAGGTCTTTTAACCTTGTTTTAATCGTGCTCAGACGGTAGTCATTTGAGTGGTTTTGTTGGTACCAATGTTTACAGCTATACGACCATTTTAACGTTTTGGATTGAAGCCCACCCAAAACTCGCGAACCTGTTGGACGCTTTAGGGAGAACATTGCGGATGAACGCATCAACTCTAGCCGTCCAGAATATAAAAAATTGCGGACGTTAGGGGCAGGGCCCCCACCTCAAGTACCTCGGATCCCTCTTCCAGACTTCACCAAATTTCTGAGGGAAGGGCATACTCACAAGTAAAGTCTGCCACTCAGCACAACATGAAGCATGGAAGTTTGGAGCCGGTAACTGACCTTGAACATCGCGTGCTATGATATAGCACGCAATCACTTTGACATCTCGAGAGCACACACGAATTGATTGATATGATCAGTAGTTAAAAACTTGATTTCGGCTCGCAGAAAAATTTAAATATCGGCATGTGGGGGTCCTTGCTTTTGGAACTCAATCATGTCAAAATGAGCTGTGCATTTTCTCATTACATTGAACTGTCTGATCTTCCATGAGTGATTTCAATTTCATCTTGTAAGCCCGTTGCGAAATGTTTTGCAAAATGTTGACTGTGTTTCCTATCAGCATCAAGAGACTGAGCCACGATGGAGATGTCGCTGTGACGTTAAACGTTCCAGACGGAGAGAGAGAGAATGACTGAGAGATCTGGCTGGTTTTATGTATAATTATAGCCAGGGTTCGCACAGCTCCTAGAATCCTGGAAAAATCCTGAAATTTGATTTCCATTTCTTTCAGACCTGGAAAGCCTTTGATTTTTCATATTTTCGTGAAATGTCCTCGAATATTCCTGAAATTTTGTCTTGGAATTTATACAAAAAGTTTGGTTGAAATACTTGGATTGATTGCGACACTATGTTCTAGCTCTTTGTGGCATCTGCTCCCGATGACGTCCCTTCCTTCTGTGGGATGTGGAGACGTGATGCCATCCTTTTCATCTCATGCGAGATGTTTGAGTGCCATATTTCTAGCGACCATTGTTAGCAATTGTGTGTAGTTGGAATCGCTACAGAGTGTGGAAACATTCTCGCAAGTCCAAGATGGCCGTTCCTTCTAGCCCGCCCATTCCTCACTGAAGGAAATTCACATCCTGCCTTCCTGCCACCAATGTGCGTGGGAATAGATGGATTATGAAATAGAAAATCTTTAGTGCCATGACAGAATGGTTCTGTATTATTAGCATTGTGCTAAATTCCAGATTGCTTCATATATATAGTCATTTGTAAACGTTTAAGACCACCTGTTTGTATTAGGTTTCTGCGAACTGCGTCAGCTACTCTCTGTATTACTCAGCTTCGTGTCGGTGTTGCATCATCCTACAGTGTTGATAGAGTTGGGGAAGCCTGCGAGCGTCAGTTTGCATCTGGTTTTCATGCTGAGTGGTTTTGTTCATATTTTCTGTATAGCAAAAAAAAAAGGGGGGGGATCATCATTAAGTGTTACTCAAAGGACACAAATAGTGACTTTATATCATGAAGGGTACTCCGAACGTGACATAAACAGAAAGGTAAATGAGAACAAAACTGCTATTCATAATACGATCATGAAATATCGAGATGCATGTGAATTTAGCGACCTAAAGAGAAATGGATGTCCAAGGAAAACAACCCCATATGATGACAATAATATAAAGCAAATAGTTATGCGTTCTCCGAGGTGTTCGTGCAAGAAAATCAAGGCCTTTCTACATTCCAAAGGGTCTAAATATTATTATCAGCACTGTTTCTTGACGTCTTAGGAACGATTTTGGATTAAAGTCTCATAAACCTGCACATTCCTTGAGTAAATCTCGAAATTATGGAGTATCTTCGTTGATTTGCATGTAATTGTTAACGTTAAATGTTACTTAGACGTGGTGCGTGTTGTTTTCCAACATCAAGCATAGTCCTTGTGACTTGAGTTGTGTTTATCTAAATGATACGGCATCACAGTTCCAGACCACAGTGAAATTTTTGGGTGTAGTTCTGCATGAATCTCTCAGATGGGATTATCAGGTGGATTAGCTTGCGTTATGTTTAAGATCTCGCATTGGTATGATTTAGAGGATTTCTGGGGTTTTTTTCAGTAAGAATTCTTTTAGTTTTATACTATTCTTTTATTTTTCCTGTATTGTAGTACTGCACTTTATTATGGGGTGCGACTACAAGGCGTAACACAGTTCGTTTAGCTGTGTTGCAGAGGAAGTTTGTCAGATTGTTAAATTATTCGGTTGGATCGGAGGTTCTTTTTCGTCATTTTCAGTTATTAATTAACTATTGAGCAACTACACATAAATACAGATTGCTACTGATGGTCCATGAACGTATTTGTACAGGAAGATACTCCAACTTGATTGCATTACGGCGTACAACTCACTCCTGTGATACTCGTGGTGGGTCGGGTTTTTCTGTTCAGTGGGCTCGTACAGGTTTAATGTTTAATAATATCAATGTGTTGGGATTGCGTGAGTGGAATGGATTACCGTTGATTATTAGATCAGAGGTACGTTATCCGGTATTTCAACAAGTGCTAAGGAGTTTTTTGACGGCAAATTGAATACTGGAATTTATTTGTTTATGAATTGTAAAAAAAAAGTATTGCAAAATTACTTTCGTTGTTTTGACTGGACTGGAATATTTTGTTTTTATTTAGAGGGGATCAGGAGCTTGTCAGGCAGTATTTCAGCCTTTTTTCCTGGCCCCTTGCTGTACATTTGATTATTACTATCATATAATGTTTGGTTCATATTGACAATTGCTATTAATTTTCAATGGAATGAGTTTTGTTGTTGTTGTGCAGAATTTGTATTTATTGAGAAAGTTTTGGTGAACTGTCGTGTTTTGTGGGTTTCATTGGTGATTTGTCGTATTTTGTCAGTTTCATTTGGGGAATTTGTTTACTTTATTTGTATAATTGGTTAATGATTGTGGAAGATATTGTATAGTTACTAAATATTATATTACGTTTCTATAATATCGTACAGCAGAAATTTTACAAAATAAATAAATAAAATAAATACATAAAGCTAGACTAACCTCTGTCATGAAAAAGCAGAAACTGCAATTTCCAAAGCGTCATCAATCGTGGACTGCTAAAAATTGGAGCTAAGTTCGTTTTTCCGATGAACCAATTGTGCGTCAATTTGAATCACGTGAAGCACAGGTTCGACGACCAAAAGACAAAAGGTTTGATGAAAAATACACCGTCAGCACCTTGAGACATCCGCCTATTCAGATGATATGTGATGCTATGTCAGCATCCGGTATTGCTCCATTATCCATTTTGTATCCAGGCACTACCATGTCTGGTCCGTTCTATGTGGAAATGTAACGTGAGACGCTGTTAACTCATATGCAAGTGCACAGATGCACAGTATTTATGCGTCATGGTGCTTTATGCCACAGATCAAAGACAGTAAGCCGCCCCGGTGGCGCAGTGGTCTAAGCGCTGGCTTCTGATTATTCTTCCGAGATGGGTCCGTGTTCGAATCCCGGTGAGGTATGGATGTTGGGTTTGTCTTATGGCACCGGCTTTCTCCCTTCACTGGAACCAGTGGTCCCAAATTAGGGACGGGCGACTGCTTATAGCCCATTGAGTTGCTCACGGTGGTCTTTAAACCTAAAACAAAAATAAAAAGACAGCAAATGACTATCTTCTGAGTAAAAACATAAACTGTGCTTGACTGACCCGTTAATAGTTCCGACCTTAACACCATCGAAAATTTGTGGACCGGTTTAAATGGCAAGATAACAAAAAAAAAAAACAGCCATCAAATTCCCAAGCTTTGATTGACCCGATAAAGTACGTGTGGTGCAAAGACATTCCAAGTGACTTCTGCAAACCTCTCATTGAGAGTATGATACATCGTATTCTGTCCTTTATAAAAAACAAAGGTGGTCGCAGAAAGTACTGATTCCGATCTTTTTTGCGTTCAAAAAGGATGTAAGTATTCACCAGTGGTGTCATTTTCTCAAGCATCTCGGATTAGTAATTAGTTGTTTCTTTAAAAATCTTAATTTTCAATAAATTGGCATGTGGTTTCAAACATTTGCAAATGACTAAGTTTTAAAAATGGAAATTCCACTTCGGTGAAAATGTGGCACACACTGAAAAAATCTCTGATTTCATAAAAATTCTAAATGCATAGTAAATTTCATCCCAATTTGCAAAATATAACACAAAGCACTTTGATTCTAGCAAAAATTTGAGCTCCTGAAAAGTCCTCGAATTTATTTTCTGCAAATCGGTATGCACCCTGTATAACAGCAACTTTAGTCTGAAATTCTTATAGGTCTCAAACTTCCATACTACGTTTATACACGGTCGAGTCACATTATTGTGACCACCAGCCAATATCCAGAGTAACCGCCGCGTGTGCAGCGCAGACAGCAGCTAGACGGGCTGGGAGTGACTCAATTAGGTGCTGGAAGGTGTTCACAAGTATTTGAAGCCATGCTGACTGCAGTGCATCTGGTAGCTGCCGGATGGTGCGTGATGGAGGATCCATAGAGCGAACAGCACGATCGAATGGTCCCACAGATGCTCAATTGGGTTTAAGTCTGGGGAATTAGGGGTCCAGAAAAGTACTTTGAAGTCTTCATTTTGCTGTTCCAACCACTCTCGGACATTTCTAGCTGTGTGATACGTCGTATTGTGAGATCCTACCTCCCCAAGAAAGGCAATCAGTATGTATGGGTGTACGTGGTCTGCAAGGATGGATTCATAACGAATTCGGTCCATAGTGCCTTCCACAGGTATGAGTGGACCCAGGAAATGCCACTAAGACATTCCACACACCATAAATCTGATCCCACCAGCTTGTGTTCTTCCAGCAATGGTTGAAAGGTGTTTATTCTCCGATGTTTCTCGCCTTATACGATAACGTCCATCCGTTCGATGAAGCAGGAAACGTGACTCGTCGGAGAAGGCAATTCTTTGCCAATCAGAGAAGGTCCAGTTCCGATACTGCCGGGAAATGTAAGACTTTTCCTGCCCATGCACGTTCTTTAGTGTAGATGCAATGACCATCCGTCCGCATCGGATCACCATACGCAGCAGGGTTCGTTCAAATGTCGAATTGGACAGACTTCCTGTAGCCCCCTGGTTCATTCGGCCAGTGAGTTGCTCAACTGTAGCGTGTCGATCGGCCCACGCGCACCTTCTAAGCCGACGTTCACCTAACACATCAATGGATCGTGGTGCTCTTCAGTTTCCACGTCGCTTATTCGCAATGGTGCCACATCTCCAATTACGATACACTTTAACCACTGCAGCGCGCGAACTGTTCACAAACTGCGCTGTTTCTTTAATACTGCCAGCCTTGCCCGGAAAGCCGATAATCATCCCTTTTTGCAAATCTGATAAATCACTCCTTTTATCCATGACAGCAACGAATGATATGTTTTCAGAATGTATACAGCGCATCTTATATGATCTCTAAGCCAGGACACGACACGTGCTTTCTTTCATCGGCTAGGTGCTGTTGACGTCAAACGTAGGAGGTGATCTCAATAATATGACTCGACTGTGTACTTATGAAATGAATAAGCACTTAAAAGTCATGATTATAACTACACGCAAACGCAGTGAAAATCTGGGTTAAAAACACTTTTTTTAATAACTTTGCTAACATAAAAATAATACGTTTTCTCCCATAAGGTAATTTTGGGTACATGAAACAAAATGTTACAAAAATAACAGAGGGTCTGGGGCCTATAGCCCTCCTGTCCCCCTTGTATTCTAATATATTCAATACGTTCATACCCTGTCCTTCAATGAATGCAAACTCCCTTTTCTTCCAGTATCATGTGTATTTTCCTTAAAGCGGAAAATTTTTACTACGAAGTGTACAAGAGAGACTCCGGTATCGCTTTTCCAAGCACCTGGAGCCCTTCAGTAAAGTCTTTCACTCTTTTATAAAGTTTCCTAAAGTTAAACATGTTATCTGTGTGTTTCTCTCCTTGTCTGATGCTGACATTCCTCTTTGAAAGGTGAGTTTCTATTCCAACAAGCAAACAAAAGTATCACACTTTTCAAAAGAACTTCCAACATACGTTGCGAACGAAAGTGATTTCGAAGACCGGTTCTTTTTCACTTTTAATTCAACAGCTCATCCTCTTTTAAAGCTCAGCGAGATACAAATTCTGTGACTGAAGAATTTCGAAACATTACGAGGTCAAGAGAGCAGAAGTTACGACGTAAATATTTCTGCGGAGTTTTTCACGAAAAGTTCAGCAAATTTGGTAGCATGAAATATTTCGTCAAAAACAGTTACGACATCCCGAAACTACACTGCTAGCCAACCAAAACGCAACACCAAGAAGGAAGCATCCGATTGGCCGGAAATTCGTAGCATGCGTCGCACGCGAGAGGACATGCAAACAATTTGCATTGCAGGGCATATGTAAATCATGTCCGCCCGGCACGCCACCGAGAAGCACTATAAGAAGGGTGCACAGAAGGCGGGGGGTAAGTAGTGGAAGTGTGTTGTGCTGCCGGACCTGTGCGTGGGAAGTTTCCTGATGCCTCGTCGCAGAATACGGCAGTCATTCCAGCACGTTTCGAAGTTCGACAGAGGACGAATAGTGACTTTTCGCGACAGCGGTTTATCGTACCGAGACATCGGCGCCCGTGTGGGACGACATCCAGCCACAGTGAGGCGAGTATGGATTCAGTGGGTGCAGGAGCGACGGACAGACCGACGTGAGCGATTGCCCCTGCCGCGACACACCACCGAACGAGAGGGCCGGCATGTTGTGCGACGGGCATTGACGGCTCGCACCGCCACATCACGAACGTTAGCGCAGGAATTACGGTGTGTTGCGCAACGACCTGAGTCAGCACGTACCGTTCGACGTTGTCTGCAGGAGCGGGGACTTGTCGCACGGCGCCCATTGCTCCGATTACAATTGACGTTACACCACCGGCGAGTGCGGCGGCAGTGGGCTGTTAAACGCCGTTCCTGGACTACGGAATGGCACGGTATTGTCTTATCCGACGAATCCCGCTTCTGCCTGCAACACCACGATGGTCGGATCCGCGTGTGGTGGCACCGCGGCGAGAGACTGTATGACGCCTTCATTATGTATCGCCATATCGGTCCGTTGCCTGGCGTTATGGTTTGGGGCACAATTGGATATTACATCCGCACCCTTCTGGTACGCATCGCCGGTACACTTAACAGCCACCGCTACATCTCCGACGTTTTGGAGCCTGTAGTCCTCCTTTACCCGCAGGGCCTGCCAGCGGCCACGTATCAACAGGACAATGCGCGCCCGCACGTGGCTCGCATCGTGCAACAATTTTTCACGGCCCACCAGGTGTCACTGCTGCCATGGCTGGCCTGTTCTCCCGATATGTCGCCCATCGAACACGTCTGGTCGCTGATCGGCAACCGAGTGGCCCGGCAAGCACCACCCGCGGCTATGCCTGACGAACTGTGGCAACGCGTGGAAGCAGCCTGGACCGACATACCCCAAGCCTACATCCAAAGCCTCTTTCGTTTGATGCCGCGGCGTGTAGCAGCCGTTATTGCCAGCCATGGGGGCCACACGAACTACTGATGTCTGCGTGTTCCGCAAGTCGCACGTGAGTGTAAGCTCAATCGTTTCATCTTTGAATCTGTTGTTATGTGTCCAGTAAATCTGGATATGCTATCTCGTGTCCTTCTTGGTGTTGCATTTTGGGTACAAAGAGAGAAAGCATACACACCAGCCATTGAATCACAAACATTTTTGCAGATATATGTAAATGTCACTAACGTAGCGTATATGTAAAACACGTCGTCACGTATTTCACCATGTGATACAGACAACTATTTAAGACAGTTGCTGGCCAGTAATCTTCAGTGGTGTTGAACACAATGGGGGAAAGAAGGTACTTCCGGAGTACACAAAAAGCCTTCAGGGGGTGCCCGTCTGGCTGTAGCGATGATTACGCTCTCTCAAAAGGTAAGATATTCCGGGTCTTTAATAATACCTCTGGAGCAGCATTTGGATGCCATGAGTCATCCTGACATTACTGAGGCGTAAGCACGCCAGAAAATGTCGATGTTATTTCCTTATGGCTGTTTTCGTGGCGGACATAGTGTTCCTTAATGATTCTGGAGCAGTATTAAGTTGCCACGAGGTATCCTAACATTACTGTGGTCTGCACACTCTCATAAATATCCATGCTATTTCCTTTTGGCTGTTTTCGTGGCGGGCATTGGGTTTCTTAATACCTCTGGATTGGCATGTGGAAGCCACTAGGTAACCTAAATTTACTGAGGTCTAAGCGCACCCGTAAATGTCCAGGCTATTTCCTTACGGCTGTTTTCGTCGCAAACATCGGGTTCTTGTAAACCTCTGGAGCAGCATTTGGATGCCGCAATGTATCCTGACATTACTGGGGTCTATGCACGCCCGTAAATATCCATGCGATTTTCTTACGGCTGTTTTCGTGGCGGACATCGGGTCCCTTAATACTCTGTAGCAGCATTTGGTTGCCACGATGTATCCTAACATTACTGGGCCTATTCACGCCCATAAATGTGCTTGGCTTACAGCTGTTTTCGTGGCGGACATCGGGTTCTTTAATACCTCTGGAACAACATTTGGATGCCATGAGGTATCCTAACATTACTGAGGTCTATGCAAGCCCGTAAATATCCATGTTATTTCCTTACGGCTGTTTTCGTGGCGGACATCGGGTTCCTTAATATTTCTGGAGCGGTATTTGGTTGGCCACGAGGTATCCTAATATTACTGAGGTCTAAGAAAGCCCGTAAATGTGCGTGCCATTTCCTTATGGCTGCTCTCGTGGATGGCATTGGGTTCGTTAATTCTTAATACCCCTGGAACAACATTTGCATGCCACAAGGTATCTTAACATTGCTAAGGTCTAAGCACGCCCGTAAATATGCATGCTATTTCCTTATGGATGTTTTCGTGGTGGGCATTGGGTTACTTAATACCTATGGAGCAGTATTTGGTTGCCGCGAGGTATCCTAACATTACTGAGGTATAAGCATGCCCGTAAATGTGAGTGCTATTTCCTTATGACAACGTTTACTTCCAGCAGGATAATGCTCCATACCATAAAGCTCGGATCGCCACATAGTTATTCCATAATCACGACGATGACCTCAAATTGCTAAGGTAACTAAAATTGTTCCCTGAACACAGCCCAATTGAATATCTGTGGGATGAGATTGAGAGAGCTATTCGCAACAAATATTCTCATCCTACAAACATTTGGCAACCGACTTACCCTACCACATTCGTTTGGCTGAATATACCTATAGAACGACATCAGCAAGTCGTGGAATCAATGCCACGTCGGGTTGAGATTATTTTGAAGTAGGGCAGCTCAACTGGTTATTAGGCACGTATTTCTAATAATTTGCTACTTCACTGTATATCTCAGCTTCTGAAAGTGTGATCTGAAAATTTCGTTGGTCCAGTGGTCAGAGGCATTGGATGTTGCTATTCGTCGGAGCCGGGCTTAAGCTCGAGTTCACTGGAAAGCAAGGGTGGTATGCTGTTCGTGCGATGCTGGCTTTCTCCACTACCCGAAGCTAGTGGTATACATTTTTGTTCATGGAGGCTGCTTATTGCGTTAATAGTTGCTCTCGGTGGTGGCAAAAACGAGAGAAAACAACTGTTTGGTTTTCATCTGATGGCTGACCTACAACCGAAATCTTTTGTGCGCATTTTCATTCTTTTCCTCCAATAGAAGGCGTAAACTGTGTCATTTAGTTTGATGGTACCAAAGTCCGAGCTTCCGCTAGTGGTCACTAAAAAATGTATAGATATTTTATAAAATTATTTTTAAAATATTTAAACTGATGCACCACGTAAAACTAACAGTATAATAATTGATTATAATTTTCTAGATTCGTACAAAACAATACACTAAAAATGCCTCAACACTAACTGGTTTACTCACCATCAGTTTTAATCGCGATCAGTAATATCCAAATGCATTCTGGTTTTCCAGCTGCACTGCTCCCATACTTAGGAAAAAGCAGTGTATTTGTATTTTGCTTTACATCCGGGCGACTACAAGTCGTACTTTGAAAATGTTTTCCAAGCGTCGCACTTCTGTGATGCTCTGGTGAGATTCTAAAACATTTTTAGCTATTATCATGCAAAATGTTTCCACTTGGTTGGACAAAATTAGATTTTGGGTTAGGAAAGTGCTGGTTGTCCTCTTAAAAGGTATTTTTGAAGTCTTTTGTCAAAAGAAGTGTCCAGGTCTGAGATTTCGGTGCCATACTTTTTATTCTTCGCGAGAGGGCGTGTAAAGTTTCAGAAAATATATGCGTTCGTTTCAATTGTTGCAAACCAACAATTTTTTTTAAATTAAATACTGTGGACATGCCAGAGTTAACTACAGAGAAATAAGTGAGCGATTTCAAAAGATAATAATCCGGTTTTTATTGGTGTAAACCGGATAATACAGGATCTATCGAGCTTTCATTCGCCAACGGGTGACTTTTTTCAGGCACTAGAAACAACGTACTGAATAAACCTGAAAAGCATAAGCAGAACACAGAGTTTAAAATAAAATAAAATATGGTCTTGTGAGATAACATTAACTTAACATCTCGCGGTATACAACAGTTACATTTTGCTTATCCGTAATGGAGCATCATCAAGACATTTGTTCACACCTCTTGTGATGTAATATAGAGGTGAATGTGCGATGCAAAATGTGTGATGTTTGTTTAACATATTGTTTGAAATTAATGAAATATTCCTGCTTTGCTTCAAAGACAGAAAAGAAAAAAATTTAGATGTAGAAAATGCGACGTACTACAGAGGAGAAAACATGTGTCAAGACGACAAATCTGCAGCGAGACATTCTGTCAGCGTAGCTTAGTTGGGAGAGCGACTTACTCTGGAGTGATGGGACACGGATTTTATAGCCGTTGCCTACAAACTTGGGTTTTCACTTTGGGATGTGACGTACTACAGAGGTGAAAACTGTGTCAAGACGACAAATCTGCAGTGAGACATTCTGTCCACGTAGCTCAGTTGGAAGAGCGACTTACTCCGGAGTGAGAAGACACGGATTTGATGTTCGTCGCGAACAAATTTGTGTTTTCACACTCTCTATAAGACAGAATGTCTATAATTTTCCTTAATCAAGTTCCTTTTACGTTGGTATATGGAACAATATCCTTGATTTCTCTACAGATACGGTTTGCTTTATTATTAGATGCTTCCCTTGACGATGTAGTACTGAGCTGGCCATACTTCATAACCCTTCAACGTTCTTTAAGATTTTTAGCCAAGCATTTATGTTCTTCAAGCCATGTAGTGAATGATGATCCCTACATGGCATGACGAACGTTGACCCCGCTTACACTTATAAAATCCGGGTTGTTATATTTTAAAGTTTTGCACTTATATATACACTTCATTATCAAAAGTTATCCTACACTACCAAATCTTTGCATAAATGCAAAACACTGGTTCCGAAGAAAGGTGCGCTGGAGTGGGGAGGTGCGTATATAAAGTTTAGCTGTTCTGTCGCGTTATCAGAAACTTTCAAGCGGACATGTCGCATGGACGTGAACTTTCCGAGTTCCAGCTTAGGCTGGTCATAGGATCTAATTTCAGTAACGTTTCCATGCGGAGAATTGCAGCTAAACTAAACATACCAATATCGAATGTAAGTGATGTCATGAAAAGATGGAAAGCGGTGCATCTACAGAAAAAAATCGTTTAGGAGGGTCTCACAGACTTACGGAACGTAACAGAAGAACCATGGTAAGAAATGTTAAGAAATTCACTCTGCCGTTTCCATCGCTGCTGAAGTAGGAAAGGCTTTTAAAGGCTCGGTTAGTACCATAACTATCCGCAGAGAGTTCCACAGTGCGAGTTATTATGGTAGAGCAGCTGCACACAAGCCCCACATCACTACCGTAAATGCAAATCGCAGTTTAAAGTGGTGTGTCTTCCGTGGTTCCTGGATGTGGGCGACTGGAAAGCTGTTTTTTGGTGTGATAAGTCACGCTTTTCCTTCTTTCTTAATCGGATGCGCATGCTTGGTAATGGCGACATCCAGGCGAACCGTGCTCTTCCACCTGTTAAGTTCGGCGCAAGCTCCATCATGATATGGAGTTATTTTTGTGGATAAGACTCGGCCTGGTGGTTATTATACTAGTGTTCAAGTGTTCCTCAACGTTCTGGATGCTTCTGCTCCACCAACAATGTGGAAGTGCCATGGAAATGACCGTTTTCTCTTCCAACAGAATCGAGCTCCCTGCCACACTGCACGGCGTGGGCAGGACTGGTTTCTTGAAAATGAATTGGAATTGTTAGACTGGCCTGCTCAGAGTCCCGATCTTGATCCCACAGAACACCTCTGGGATCAACTAGAGCGATAGATACGAAATGGACCACAGCGACCCTCTTCGCTATTCACTCTGGCAGCAGATTTGCAGGACGAATGACGAATCATTCCTGTCGAGACCTACCGGAAGTGTGTTGAAAATATGCCTCGATCTGTTGCCTCTGTTATACAAGCAAAAGATGGATCGACTAATTACTAATTTGGGATACACATCTATCAACAGCTTCTAATTAGCATCTATACCTTCTTATTAGCTTCTTTTAGCTTTTAATTAGTTCTATAAAGAAGCTTTTTATAGAAGCTATATAGAAGCTTCTTTATAGAAGCTTTATCGAAGCTATAAGAAGCTTCTTTATAGAAGCTATAAAGAAGCTTCTCTATAGCTTCTAATAGCTTTATATGGCTTTTTAGCTTCTTTATAGCTTCTAATAGCTTTATAGCTTCTTTATAGCTACTAATAGCTTTATAGCTTCTAATAGCTTTATAGAGCTTATTGCTTCTTTGTAGAAGCTATGTAGAAGCTTCTTTATAGAAGCTTTATAGAAGCTATAAAGAAGCTTTTCTAGAGCTTCTTATGGCTTCTAATAGCTTTATATGGTTTTATAGCTTCTAATAGCTTTATAGCTTTTAATTAGCTTTATAGCTTCTATTAGCTTTATAGCTTCTAATTAGCAATCTATTTTTATTTTATCTTTTTGTCTCAAAGTTTTGACAACCACTATAAACAACCCTGAGAACTATATGCAATCACTCCTTCTAACTTTGTGTCCATTAGTTCCAGGGACTGCATTACTTATGCCTCACCTGGAACTCGAATCACATGCTCTGTGTCTAGCCAGATAAGGGGCGCCGAAAAGGATGAAATGGAGCCCCGAAAGAGTTGAAAGGCTGTTTTATTCTATAGGTCGCCGAAAAAGTTGAAATTATGTTTTATTCTATGGGGACCCAAAAAGGTTGAAATGATGTTGCTGCTGAAATTGGATATGCACCACGGTAAATAATTTCATAATAGGGAAACATGAAATAATTTTCACATGTAGAAAATGTCCTTGGAATTGAGGATTTTGTTTTACGCAGATTAATAATATAACCTGTTAGGAGCGAAATAACTTGAGACTAGCAAAATACGTAGGTTGAAATTAGCTCGAAACAATATTTTCGCTGTCTAAGAAGATGGCAACGCGACTGGAACGAGTGAACCTGTGATTCAAAAAGCAGTGGTTTCTCCTTAGATTTGGTATTCAAAGTGTCCATATAGGAGGTTGATTGTCACTAATTATTTCTCCCTACTTACCTTCTAAAAGGACTTATAGGAATGACCACGGACCTAAGAAAGGAGAAAGAGGATGTATAAGTCACTTGTTTCTAGAGAGATTTAGTGATTTATGTAGAGGATTTTAGGAAGGAAGTGTCCAATTCCAGTTCTTATACAACCCTTAGAAGTAGGAAGCAAGCAGATTTGTGCTACAGCGCCCGACAGGAAAGTCAAAAGGTAGATAGGAGAAGAAATACGCCCTTATTTATAATCTAGGTACACAGTTTCCGGGGTTCAATGGCTTAAAGTTCCCATCCAACGGAAGGCAGGCATTTAGTGGTTGGAGCGTTCGAATCTGCCTGTGATCAATCTTGAGATTTTTCTGCCGAAGTCACGAACGTTTATCACCATGCCACCCGCTGTACGGGGTCACTTGCTTCTGCTCAGTGGCAGGGTATCAGTGTTTGGGGGTACTGGCTCTTCTCCGTCATACCTTGGTTAACGGAGCAGAGAATAGATCACTAGCAGTAAGATTTATAACGTTTGAAATGTTTATGGTCAGTACTGATGAGATGAGAGGGTGAAAGTAATTGTGTTTTGTCGTAGCCTTTGTACAACCCGGCCGCTATATGAACATTTCTGTTTAGAGAGAGCAGAAAATATTGGGCACCATTTCGTTCAGACACATCGGCCACTTAATGAGTTAACGACTATCATGAGCAATAAAAGATCTGTGGGAAGTAGCCCGTTCCGAATTAAGGGCTGCTGATGTTTCCAGGCAATGGAAAGAGACAGTGCTATCAAACACACTCGTGACTCCAACCCAGGCTCATCTCGGGTGAATGGTCATAATCCAGGGAATCAGATCGGTCAGCCACAGATTTGGGGATACATTTTTAGCACGTCTTTTGTAAAAAAAAGAACGTGCTTCTGTTATCGGTATATCCGTCCTTCCGTCCATACCCACGATATATCTGCAACTATTAGTCCGATTTGAAAAATTATTTTTGCATTGGGAAGCTTGAAATATGCAAATGATGATCCTTCATTTCGTTTTTTCTTTACAATGTACAATTTCGCCGGTAGAGGGCGTAAATGCAGATGATGTCGAATTCAAAAATACGGTTTATTCCCCATATTTGCTTCTAAACATCCGATTGAAAAAAAAATTTTATCTTTCGATTCCATTTATGTCGAAGAGTATTTTAGATATAGTTACTTTTTCAAATTACGCATAGATTTTCCGCTAGGGGCGTAAAAGTAAATTACATTTTTCCCGATAACTCTTCTTCTAAAACTCCGATTTGAGAACTTTTTCTTCGGCGTATACAACTCCTGATGGAAAATCTTTTGCATATAATTTCTAATTTTTGGTAATAAATACTTTGACCACCATGGGGCGTAAAGAAATAGATTAGATGTGAAAGCTAATCTACTACTCAAACTATCGGTTATCCAACCGGATATCGGTAGCTTGGTAAAAGATCACAAGCAGCAACATCCCTCTCAAAGGTGCTATTATTATTATTATTATTATTATTATTATTATAGTATTTTTGCCTTTTAATTACTGAATCTTTATACGTGGACTTTCAGAAAAATATTATAATCAAAAGAGAACAAATCAAAGTGTAATTGTCCATATAACATTTTGCGTATGTTGTAACTTGAATCATATAAAGAAATTTCTTGCCGTGGCTGATGGGCGTAACTAGAATTAAATTTGGGGGAAGAGTTTGCTATTTTCGGAGAGAGTTTAAGTAATTTTCCATGAATATTACTTGTTATAAATTTTACTTTTGACGTTTCGAGGAGGGTTTGAACCCCAGAACCACTCCCCTGACTACGCCCATGCTGTGACTACATTGCCAATTATTTAATTAAGCGAATGATCTTTTTTTTCGTTATACAACTGACAAAATAAAATGATAACTCACCAAGCTCTTTCTTTCTTTCTTTATCAGATACAGGTTCTCTAAAAATTATTTTGTTTCAGATACGGTTGGCAACCGACAGGTATTTTAGGCACCTGGTAGGAAGTTTTGGCGACTTTCTGCCCAAATCTGGTAGAAATTGCTTACTGGCTCAATTTTGGGACTGTATTATTTTCAAGTGAAAACAAGTGGAAGATTTACTGAAAAAAGCTTAAAATTTACATAAAGAAGCTAAAATGAACTAAAAATTACATTTGAAGTGGGAGTGGGGGGGGTGAGTGACGTATATCGAGCCGGATCTCATATCTATAAGCCCTCCTATAAGTCACATAAATCGGGGGATACTTTGGTTGTGTCTTTCCTTGGAGCCAGGGGGTGGGATGGGGGGGGAGTTTTTACTCACCGGCCGATGAATGTAGCCGTTATTAGGTCCTAACCAGGGTTGGCAATTTTAGTTTCAGACAATATATTTTTCATAATTTCTCCCAGGGAAGTTCCACAGACTTCCCTTTCCCCCGCTTGGTGGTCCTTGATAAGTAAAGAAATGCTTAAAGTGGTCCAGGAGCGACCAAAGTTTGAGAAACACTGGGTTAAGATATCCAAATCTTACAGAGAGATTGATATGCTATACCATCGCTAGGACACTGACTCGAATCCAGCCTAACTCAATGTTCTAGCCAGAAAACTACGCCTCCTAACTCTCGGTCATCGATACGGCCCAACAATGTAGTATCTAAACTAGATATTTTTTTATTTTCACTTCTACAAACTTTACGTTCGAAAACATTTCTTTTCATCCTCAATGACGCACATTATTTGATAATGGCACTGTAGTCCCAGAAAATAAACATTAAGATTACTGGAATTTATATGTGTAACTGAGAAATCGCAAAAGATAAAAACCTGGAAATAACCAAAAATATCACGATTTTTGGTATTTCCTTCCGCTGAGGACGGAAATGTTACTACGGTGATGTGTTCTAAGTAGATGAAATCGGATTTACTTCTTCGTTTTTTATGTTGTATCGAGGACAAAGAAATCTCAGGAAAAAATCCAGCTTTTTTTTTTTAAACAGAGCAGAAAATCTAGTCGTTGCAACAGAAAGGAATTTCAGATTTCCCGCAGTTTTTAAAGAGATAAGATGCGCGGAGCCAGATGCCGCTGATTTTTTTTTTCAAAGGATCCTGCTTATGCGATATCCCTCCGTCCCCCAACAATCGCATTTTGCATGAGCCCTATGAAATGGGTTTCAAAAAGGTTTTAGATTATTCTGGCGAATGAGAACGCATTCATCGACACGAGAGAGAGAGACATCATTCCTTTCTACCCCGGATATCTGATAAATGAATAAACAGCTTCGCCAGCTTTTCTCCCGGAACATCCTCTCAACTAAAATCAATAATAGCTATGTGAAGGTCTGTCGAGTGGAAATATATTGTCAGCATGATAAAATAAATGTAGCTTATTTCATTATTTCCTTCAGATTTTTAGAAAATCACGATTTGTTGAATAAATATGTTTACGCCAGTGGTAGAAATAAATTATATTGTTAAGCGGATGAAACAGCAATGTACAAAATGTGTCCATTCTTTTCAAAATCTTTTCTCCCACTATGGAGTCTCTGATTTCTCTGGAGTTTGATGATTCCTAGATTCTATGTAAAATATCCCTATATACTCCTAAAAGTAATCAGAAATACTGCTTCGCCTATTGCCAAATATTGGACAAAGTACTGTTGATTATTCCTTCCACGATCCCTAAATACACTGGCTGAAAGTGAAAAATGAACACCAAGAAGGAGACGTCTGATACCAACAAAATTTATACAGAATAATAACAGAATACAGAGGATAACGTCATCAAAACATTATGGCAAAATACAGTTGTATTTGCTGGTAAACTGAAAAATAACATTTCCATGTAACATGGTTAGTACTAGGTTGAACCGCCATGAACTGCGTCGCCCTGTGCAATTCTATCATGGAGTCTGTCGTACAGATGTTGGATGTACGTTTGGGGTATTGAGTTCCAAACATCCTCAACCTGGACGCGTAAATCGGGGATGGTTATGGCTGGCCGTGGAGACCGAATAAGTCGTTGTCCCATAAAATCACACACGTGCTCAATGAGGGACAAAGCCTTTGAACGTGCAGGCCATGGAAGTTATCTCACACCCTGAAGTGCATGTTGCGTTGCACGTGCCGTGTGTGGGCGTGCGTTATCTTGCTGGAAAACACCACGATGGACCGACCTTACAAATGGCACAACAACGGGATGAATGATGTTGTTGATGTAGGAGGTGCTGTTTAACGTACCTGGTACAAACACTAGTTGTGTACGGGAGTGATAGCTGATCGCTCCCCACACCAGGAGACCAGGTGTAGGCCCTGTGTGTCGCTGGCGGATGCAAGAAGGGTGGAGACGCTTCGCTGTGCATCTGCGAACACGCATACGGCCATCGCAGGCTCCCAAGCAGAATCTACTTTCATCGCTGAACACGACAAATCGTCATTGCGTCCTCCAGTGCAGACGTTGGCGACACCACTGCAGCCGTTCCTGACGGTGGGCTGGAGTCAGAGGTACACATGCCAGAGGCACACGTGTACGTAGTCCTGCATCCAGTAGACGGCTGCGGATTGTTCGCACAGTCACCTCAGGTGCAACGGCCGCTCGGATTTACGTCGCAGTGGATGTTCTGCTTGACAACGCCGCTCTTCCTATGCAACGATCGGTCCGCTCATCAGTCCGTCTGTGACTCCCGGTTCCACATCTTCTCGTGTGGGAATGTTCCTCGGACCATCTACGCCACCATCGTACCACCACCGATACTTCCCGTCCAATTCGCTTCGCAATACGACGATACGACCACCCGGCCTCGCGGTGTCCGACTAGACGACCACCCGGCCTCGCGGTGTCCGACTAGACGACCTCGCTCAAAGTCCGATAACTGCTGAAATCGTACACGTATTCCATGTCCAGGCATTGCAGCTTCTCCAGGGTCTTCGCACGTGCCCGTACGCCGACGACTGATTACATTCACTTCGCCGTACTCCTTAAATACCACCGACGATAATTTGCATATTATGTCGTGCTGTGGCGTAAGCGCTCACCGGTTGATCCCGAAATTAACATCACACCTACGTAAACTCGACCCATTAACATATGTAAATTTCATGATCGTCCACCAATTCCCTACTTGTTCTTTTTCAATTTCCGCCAGTGTATTTTATAATGTATTCCTAACCATGCGATAAAGTGCTTCCTAAGTAGGACCGGATGAAGGGGTCCATCATTGAAAAGGGCCCAGGTGACATGCCTCTATCAATTAATAGACAGGATATCTATGTACCCGTCTATCAAAATCTGTGACGTATATTCTATTTTAACTTTGATTTTTAGTTCCTTTTCCTATGTAAATTTGAGTTTTATCTTTTGCTCTTTCCAAACTTAAAGTGATATCTTCTCTCTCACATGAATGAGGTTTGGCAACACCCTGAGGTCAATACGTAAGTGACGTATGCATGTGAAAAGACGAGATATATAATGGCTACGCAGTAGCTCTGAGGGGGAGAATGTGATGGTGAACGTTAATGCTACTTTAGGATAGGAGACTGTATAACGAAGTAAATTTCTCCGTCATTTTTATCCCAGCCGGGGCTCGAACCCGGTCCCCTCATTCCGGAATAAGCGCTCTACCAATTGATGTACGCGGACGTTCGTTCTTACTGCTATCTGCCTTTATGTCGTGTGCTTCCTGCTGGACAGGTACGTCACATCACCCCCTCCCCCAAAGAGGGCCGGGGGCATGGCCCACGGGTCAGCCGTGATCATGAATCGTTGCAAGCAACCATCCGCTGTAGAACGTGCACTTGAAAACTCACAGTCAATCTGGTGTGTGGAATGCAACATCACACATTTTTATTTTTCTAAGCGTTGGAGAAGGGATTCTCTTATTTTTCCTATCTCGTGGTGTGGAAAGAACATCACACCATTGCGAGATCTTGAACGGCCCGGTCATCCGGAAAGTTCGGGCGCCATTATAACGAAGTAAATTTCTCCGTCATTTTTGGTCCACGCCGGGGCTCGAACTCGGGTCCCGTCATTCCGGAATAAGTCACCCTACCAATTGAGTTACCCGGACTTTCGTTCTGACTGCTATCTGCCTTTATGTCGTATGCGTCCTGCTGGGCAGGTACGTCACAACTGCTTAATTGCCTTTTAACTATTTGTGAAGGCTATGTGTTCTAATTTAATGACAGTGTTGTGTTCTTGTGGATATTAACTCAAGTTCCTGTGTTGTGTTTCATAGTTAATTATCATTGTAGATATTAACCCACGTATCATGATCTCACCTTGTTGAAGTGCAAATGATCAAAACTCCTATTGACAGCAATAAAGGATTAGTTGTTAATAACTCACTGAACTTTATTTGAGTGACTCGTATTTTACTGTAGGTGAAGCTTTTGTTCTATGTAGCGTTTTAGCAAGTTCGCTACACACGAAAGCTGCATGATGATTCATAAGTCTGGAACCACCTTAATATTTTCTAGGCATTTAACAGCACATGATAATAACCATGTGCAATATGCATTGGACTAACTATTGCATCTCCGTCACATGTTATCTCTCCCATCCGCCATCTTGGAATCCGACATATTGGATTTAACTTCAATTTTTCAAATGGCAATTAGGTCGTGTGACCACGCAACGTTATGTGAAATTTTCTCATAAAAACAAAGGTACCATTATTTCCCCCATATCGTTATTAGTTTTCGAGTTATCGCTGTTATTAATAGATGTTTGGTGTTTTCTTTTATGTTAAGCATTAATGTTTCGACTTTGTTTTGCAGTAAAATGTGATTCAATTGACCAAACCGGAGCGTTTTGACATAATTCTACATTATGGTGGACGGAGTTCAAGGGAGGTTGCAGCTCCGTCAAAAAAATGTGGGCAGTCAATAAACAATGAACCGACAGTGCGTGTCTTCCATATTCCACACAATACCATAACTTTTTGTGCACCTTGTATTTTTAGATGGTTTCATCCAATGTGGATTGGGGTCCGACTGGTACCGGGTATTATGGCGATTAAGCTTTCCATTGTGGTAGAAATTGGCCTCATCCTTCAAAAGAATCTTTGATGCAAATGTTGGGTCAGACTGAAGTTGCTGCCGAGCTACTAGCAAAATTGAAGAAGTTCGAAGTTATCCTCACTCAAATGGTGTACCAGTTGCAGCTTATAAGGATGTCGCTAGCTTTTTGAAAATACACGCACAATGGAGCTTTGACTGGTGCCACATACCTCTGCTAAACCTCGGGTGCTCTTCTTCGGGCTTTTGGCAAACGCCGCCAAAGCCATGGGGGATGACTCCTTGGACCGACAGCTTTTGAGCTTCTCATACACACTACCAGTTTGAATAAATTTCTCGATTAGCTTCATCACTGCATTATGCGTGATTAGCCGTCATTCTGGGTGTCTGCGGTTTAAGTCAGCTGCAACCTCTCATGAACTCCGTCCACCATCATGCAGATTATATTGGGTTCATGCATACGTTCATGCCATTTTATTTCACGAGTACTTCCAGGTCAGTAGTGACGGGGAAGATGGACAGTTGTATACCCAAATGTAGCCACGAATATCGTGTACCAAATCATATTGCGTTGTGGGATTGTGGCTAACGGCTTTTTTGGTTTTCAGGTCCGGAAGTATGGAGTGTCAAATAGAAAGGAATGAACATTACCGACATCTGCTCCTCTACGAGTTTAACAAGAGATCCACAGTCGCTGAGGCTAATCGACAAATTTGTGCTGCGTGTCGGCAGAATGCTATTGCTCTGAGGACATCCCGCAAATGGTCTGAGTGGTTCCGAGGTGGCAATTTTGACCTCAACGACTGTCCACGCTCAGGTCCTTCATCTCCCTTTGATGAGGACAGTTTGATCCCTCTCATCCACTTGGATCCACACGCGAATTAGCCACTGAGATGGACTGTGATCAGGCCATAGTGGTGCGCCTCCTCAAACGTATAGGAAAGGTTCAGAAATTGGGGTCTTGGGTGCCTCACACTCTCACCGAGGACAACTAGAATCAGAGTGTTGTCAAATGTGGTACCTTGCTCGCCCGTTATCGCGAATGTTCTCAGCAACACAAACCCTTTCTGCCAAGTATTGTTACTCGAGATGAAAAAAAAATTGGTGCCTGTACGTGAATTTCAGGCATCGCCGGGAATGGTTATGCCCAAACAGGACGTCCGCACCACGTCCAAAACATGATCTTCATCCTGCGAAAAGATCATGTTGTGTGTATGGTTGGTCATTGAAGGCATTATTCACTGGGAAATGCTGCCGAGGAATCGGACCATCAACGCTGCACTGTATTGTGAGCAACTCCGACGTGTGGAGGGAGCAATTCAGCAGAAACGGCCACATTGGCGGCATAGTGTCCTTCTCCAACATGATAACGCACACCCTCACAGTGCAACCATGACCAAAATGGACATTCAGGACATGAAAAGGGAGATCCTTCCACATCCGGCCTATTTCCCAGATATCGCCAGTTCACTCTATCACATATTCCGATCTCTGTCGAACGCACTCCGAGGCAGAACGTTCAACAATGATGTTGATCTCCAGAATTTCCTTGCACATTTTTTTTATTTTTCAAGAATTGTACTGCAGATCTATCCAGACGTTGGTACACCATCGAAATAAATGCGGGGGGAGGATCCATAGTTGAAAAAATCCATTTTCCCTTCTGATGTATTACATTTCTGTATTGCGGAGAAAAAAACGGAATGAACTTATGAATCAACCAAATATCAATACGCTCCTCTTTGGTTAATTCCGTTATATTTCACTACAAAACAAAGTCGAAACATTCGTGCGTGACATTCAAGAAAAACACAAAACGTCGATTAATAATACGCAATAACTCGAAAACTAATAAAGATATGTAAAAATTAACAGTACCACTGTTTTTCTTAGAAACTGTCACATGACCAAGAGTGGTCACACCACCCTATTGCCATTTTAATATTGAAGTTGAATCCAATATAGTGGATTCCAAGATGGCGGATGAGTGGTTTAACACTTATCAGAGGTGCAATACTTGGTTCAATGTATATTGCACATTGTTACTTTCATGTGCTATTAAATGTCTAGAAAATTTTTGTGTGGTTCCAGATTTATGAATCGCCATGTATGTATGTATCCCTCTATTAAGGGTATGCAAACATTTGCCCCTGCTAGCGGGCGCTGAAGGGGTCAAACCGGCCGGCGACCCGTGCTGTCACTTCGTATATGAAGCCAAGCATGGCGGTCGATAGAGTTCATTTGCAACACTGTTTGTTATTCATGTTTAATTTAGGGAAAAGTGCGAGTGAAGCATAAAGTTCAATATGTGAGGCGTATGGCGAAACGGTTATGGGTGAGCGGACGTGTTGAGAATGGTTTGCCAGCTTTAAGAAAGGTGATCTAAGCTTGGAAGACAAGCCACGTACAGGCAGACAGCAGGAACTCGCAGACGAGGAGTTCGAATCGCTGTTGCAGGAGGATTGCCACACAATCGACCACGCACATGGCGAAACGTTTGAAAGTGGCTCAATCCACGGTGGTACGGCGTCTACAGGCCTTAGGGAAGATCCAGAAGATTAGTAAGTGGGTCCCGCATACTTTTAACGGACCGTAATATTGGTCAACGATTGAGCATCTGCATGCCGATGCTGAAGAAGTTTTAAGGGAATAAGTTCTTGTGGAAGGTTGTCACCGGTGATGAAAAATGGGTCTATTACGACAACCCCGTAAGCAAGCAATCCCGCGTCGTCCCTGACCAGCCATCAACATTCACTGCAAAACAGGATATCCACGGGGAAAAGAGTGCTGTTGTGTGTGTGGTGGGATATGCTTGGAGTGCTGTACTTTGAACTGTTGAAACCGCTCGAAGTGATCATTGCGCAACGATATAGCGATCAGTTGATGAAACTGAACGCCGCAATCGAGCAAAAACTCCCATGGACAGGTAAAGGACGCTGCCGAGTCATCCTGTTTCACGAGAATGCCAGACCGCATGTTAGTGCTACCACGAAATCAACCCTTGAACAGTTACAATGGGAGGTTTTACCACACCCGTCTTACTCCCAGGACATTGCACCCTCACACTTGCATCTGTTTCGCTCTATACAACATTCTGTAGACAAACAGAGGTTCACCACAGTTCCAGAGGTGAAAAATTTCGTCACTGCGTTCTTTAGCTCAAAACCTGAGTCCTTCTATCAGAGGAGCATTTATTTGTTGCCTGAAAAATGACAAACGGTCATTGATGCTAACGGCCAGTATTTCGTTCAATAAATGTGTACTGGTTTCCTGATTGTTCCTGTCTCCTTTTTCCTTAAAACAGCGGAAACTTTTGCATACCCCTTATATATCATTAAAGATTACAAAACAAAATCTAGAATTTCATAATTTTAAAACACATTCTCGAAAGGACAGTGGAATTTGTTCGTATGAAAACTTTGTAAATGATTTATTAGCTTCAAGAATGGATACCATATTAATAATCCCAAATCTAATTCATATATGCTAAAGTTTCGTGTTTTAATGGACTTCATATTGATTCTCCGTCAGCAATTCATATGGAGTCCTATTGAAACGACTTAACCTAGGGGTTCAACACGGCACTGCTCCTAAGCTCTTATTGAAATACTCTAAGCACGCTGTAAAACATTCCGACACATTTATTAAACTTCGGTTAAACATTAGGAAAAGTACGGCAGAGCTTTAGCTTAAAATACTTTATTAGCAGTCGCTAGTAACTCGAAACATTCATTAAAATTTCTCTAAACACTTGGCAAAGTACTCACTCCTACGTACCACAAAAGTGCTCCATAAATCTTATTAAACACTCAATAATTTACTTCTCATTTAAAATGCTGCTAAACATTACTAGTAATGTTCTCCTACAATTAAAATGAATGTAATTAAAATTAATTAATGCTCTGCTACAGTTAAAATTCCGCTATACACTCGATAACGAACTTCAAAGCACGCGCTAAAGTATAATACTGAATAACATTAATTAAAATGACAAACAATTTAATTTCCTCTGTCTGAACATTTGAACGATTGTCTTACTTTGTCTTACTTTGTTGGCGCAGTGGACAGAACGCTTGCCGGTATTAATTGTGGAATCCCTTTCTCAACTAATATACTTTTCGAACAAAGAAAATCAGTGATAGAGGACGTCGAGGTCTCACGAGAGTCGTTACAGCTAATCTACCGAGTACAGCACAAGTCGTAGAGGAAATTTCGAATCGTGGTGCACCCTCTAGAGGCAGAGGGTGCACCACGATTCGAAATTTCGGGCCCGGTCAACGAACTTACTAGGAAAGGAGAGAGAAGATATTTGAGCCTCTGGTTTCTGCCCTGTAGCATGATGCCCGTGTCAACGGGACTAGCCCTTTGCCATCATGCCTTCAGTCATGGAAGAAAGGATAAACCGCCACGGCGGCACATTGGTCTAAGCGCTGGATTCTGACTAATTGGACGGCATGGATCCGGGCTCGAACCCAGTGAGGCATGAATTTTGTGCTTATCTTACGGCACTGGATCTCTCTCTGACTTGGAACCAGTGTCTCTAAATTAGGGACTTACGACTGCTTTATAAGCCATCGAGTTTCTCCCGGTGGTTCATAAATTCCCAACAACAACAACACAGCCATCGGCCGCTTAAAGGGTTAAAGACGCTTGGCAAATTCAGATGCATAATAGAGAGACTTTTTATCCCTGTTGAGGGAGATAAAGTTTCTGGTGCAGAGAGTAGGTAACGCAGAAATTTCTTTTCACTGGGTCCGAAGCCATGTTGGAACCAGTGGAAATGAATGAGCAAACCAGCTGGAAAGAGAGGCCACTGGAAAATGGGGAATCGGTTATCATCTACGCCACAGCAAAGTACGGGAACTCATATGAAGCATGTTACGATAAAGGAGTGGCAGAAAAGGTGAGACGAAGGGGATACGGGGAGGGGGTCGAACCGTATTTTTCCAGAGTCTCAACCAAAAGATGGTTTCCTTAACCAAGTACTCACCTGGCATGGCGTACCACCTACTTACTTCAGCAGTTTCTCAATTAAAGAAAGGGCGTGTAAATACGGCGCCCAGACCTCAGGCCTCCTCTATATGATTCTAAAATGCAATTCTCTTTCAGCGAGAAGAAAAGTCCTAGTTCTAGAACTGGAAAAGACGAGGGACATCGCGATCTTTCTGAGCTTCCCTAGGGAGAGAGACAAGGACTCATCGATATCACCAAAGAGTTCTTCGCGAGGCAAGAAGTGTTCATGGCAATAATAAAAAAGAGAAGAGAGGAAGTGAAGAGGACTGAAGTCCAGAGTCCACACCTTAGCACCCCGCCCAAATGCTAAAGTTTTGTATTAAACTCATTTTTCAGTAAAATCATAATCCTTTTCATTTCAGTAGCAGTTCATCACTGTAGAAGGTCTCATGGAAATAAAGAATTAATTTCCCCATAACATGAGCACCTTAGTGTGATATTAATATGCTTGTAATTCAACCCAGACACCAGTAAAAGACAAGTGGCCCACATAGGTTTCGCGTTGGCGAATAAATCTCCCAACCAGACACGTATTAGAAACGCCCGAGCATATAGCACTCACGCGCGTGAGCAATGGACTAGGGGCGAGAAGAGGTAGTCTCTCGGGGGCAGTGTAGAGTTACCGGTTCCCCGACCGACCCTGTCTGGGTGAATCCTGACAGGATTGCTCTCGCAACGCCCTCACTACACAAATCTTGCGAAAGTTCTTCTTATCCCTGAGGAGTCAGCATTTTGACGGTGCATTATGAAGGCAACAGTCGCTTACCCTCTCCTAACAACCGTCCATCAACGTAAACAAAATTCCCGGTGCAAACAGCATGCTGTTTGGACCTTAGAAAATTGAAAGCATGTTTGCTGGCCAGACGAATCACGATATGTATCCTATTCTGCCTATGATCGAGCCCCTATTTGGGGTGAGCAGCATGAGACAATGGATCTCTTATGCATTAGGCTACAGATTCCTTATGCATGAAGCTACAGATCCCTTATGCATGAGGCTATGGATCCTTTATGCCTGAGGCCCTGAATCCCTTATGCCTGAGGCCCTGAATCCCTTATGCCTGAGGCCCTGAATCCCTTATGCCTGAGGCCCTGAATCCCTTATGCCTGAGGACCTGAATCCCTTATGCCTTATGCCTGGGGCTATGGATCTCCTACGCATGAGGCTATAGATCCCTTATGCATGAGGCTATGAATCCCTTATGCATGAGGCTATGAATTCCTTATGCATGAGGCTATGAATCCCTTGTGCATGAGGCTATGGAGTTCTTATGCATGAGGCCCTGAATCCCTTATGCCTGAGGCTATAGATCTCCTACGCATGAGGCTATGGATCCATTGCGCAAGAGGCTATGGATCCCTTATGCATGAGGTTATGGATCCCTTATACATGAGACTATGAATCCCTTATGCATGAGACTATGAATCCCTTGTGCATGAGGCCCTGAATCCCTTATGCCTGAGGCTATGGATCTCCTACGCATGAGGCTATGGATCCCTTGTGCAAGAGGCTATGGATCCCTTATGCATGAGGCTATAGATACCTTATGCATGAAGCTATGTATCCCTTATGCACGAACATTGACTATTGAGGCAGGTGAAACGATTTTATATCATGGAGCATGTTTAGCTGGTACGAACTTAGACCACTGGTAATTGTGGACTACCATATGGACTTCTACTACTACCAGAGTCCTCTTGAGGACCATCTGCTCTCATAATGTTATACCTTTCCCCAAAGTGGGGTAGATTCTTCCAGGACAATGATTCCCCATGTCATCGGTCCCGCCTCGTCCTGGAATTGTTTGACGAACACAGTGCTGATACGAAAAATCTCAACTGACCCCTAAGCTCACCTGGACACAATGACCATGTTGACCATGTGTGAGACGTTGTGTAACTCCAGGTGCAGCAGTTGAATACACTATCCTACTCCATACCAAAACTGTGGACTGCAGTTCAAACAGCTGTGTCGCAGGTCTCCGCACATCTGTACCGACATCTAGGGAAGTCGATGCCACGCCGGGTGTCAGCCGTTCTTCGGGAGAACAGAGGGCTGAAGGAATATTAAGTAGGTTGTCGCAATTCATTCAGCACTTAATATATCCAAGGTTCGCACAGCCTCTGTAATCCTGGAAAAGCTTTGGAATATGATTTCCCTTTTTTTCCAAGCTTGGAAAATCCTTGAGGTTTCACATTTATGTGAAAGTTGTGACTACAGAGATGACGCCAACATCAGGACGGAAAGAAGCAGGAATAAGCAGTTCTCAATTGAGAAAGCATTCGGCTTCGTAGGAGAGGGATGCTGGTTCGAGGCAAGCCACTGGCAGATTTGGGTTTTACATTGGCGCCCGAACGTAAAAAGGGATCTTCTAGCCTTTAGGTTCTTCACAAAATACGTAATCCTTCCACAAATCGTCTGGAATTAGTGAGAATTTCGCCTTCTACAGAGTATTACTTTAAGCATTGTTTGCGGCGTGCACAAAACCTGCGGTTTAGAGGCCCTGCCTCTCAAGGGAGGTGGCATATTAGACGTACTACAAAGGTAACGCACATGTTACAAGTAATAGGCCCTTTTCGGTGTAACTTAATTGGGAAAGCATTCGGCTCCGGAGAAGAAGAATGCTGGTCGAGCCGCGCCACAGGCAAATTTCTGTTTTTATATTTACCCTCACACGCCAAGATGGGTCTACTAGCTTTTACGTTCTTCGTAAAATATGTGAAATTCCTTCCACACATCGTCTGGAATTAGTGATAGTTTCTCCTTCTGCGCAGAGTTACTTTAAACATGGTTTGCGGAGGAACTGAAATGTGCAATTTTGAGCCCCCGCCTTCTCAAGGGTGGGGGGATACGTAAGGTACTACAAAGGCGACGCACGCGTTACAAGTGACAAGTTGAAATTTTGAACCGAAATGTTCAATTTTTAGCCCCCGCCTTCTCAAGGGTGGGGGGATACGTGAGGAACTACAAAGGTGACGCACGCGTTACAAGTGACAAGAACTTGTCCGTGTAGCTTAATTGGAACAGCATCGGTTCCGGAGCATAAGGATATGGGTTGGATTCCAGCCTCGTGAAAATTTGTGTTTCCAAATAGGTTCTGGAATAGTCCTGGAATTTGTTCTTGCTAGGTCCAAATATTTGGACCGATTGCGCCACTTTGTTCTAGCTTCCTGTGGCGCCTGCTTTCGATGACGTCACTTCCTTCCGTAGAATATGGAGATGTGATATTTTTTCTTTCATGGCATCGGACCCTGGAGTGAAACATGTTTGAGTGCTATATTTCCAGCGACATTGGTGTGTGGTATAGCAGTTGTGTGCAGCTTGAGTAAGAATAGCATGCGGAAACTTTTCCATGGATCCAACATTGCCCTCCATTCTGGAACGCCGCCGCCCCGGTGGCGCAGTGGTCTAAGGCGTTGGCCTCTGATCATTCGTCCGAAAGGGGTCCGGGTTCGAATCCCGGTGAGGCATGGATGTTGTGTTTGTCTTACGGCACTGGCTCTCTCTCTTCCCTGGAACCAGTGACCCTAAATTAGGGACGGGCGACTGCTTATAGCCCATTGAGTTGCTCACGGTGGTCGTTAAACCTCCAATCAAAAAAAAAAAAATTCTGGAACGCCCTTTCCTCACTGAATGCGATTGATATCGGGCGTCCCTGCTGTCCATGTGCGGGGTAATTGGTAACTATGGAATAGGAAATCTTCAGTGCCATGAAAAATTTGGTTATGTGCAATTTACATATACAAAAAAGAAACTTATTGCAATTCCAGAACAGTTGGACCATTTATTCGGATAAAAACGCTACACAAGCGGAACAAGTCAGTACGTCGTAGTGCCTCCTCTGGCTCGAATACATGCGGATACCGAGCTTCGAATAGCCCATACAGTTCACGTGTACTGTCCTGAGGTAGAGCATGCCAGACGGTGTCCAAATTGCGGGCCACTTCGTGGATATTCCGGGATGGGTGTAGGTGGCGTCCCATCATATCTCAAACATGTTCGATTGGTGAGAAGTCGGGTGATCGGGCTGGCCATGGAAGGATGTCGACCTCGCGAAAGCAGGTATAGGAGAGTCGTGTCGTGTATGGCCAAGCATTTTCCTCTTGAAAAATTGCTCGTTGATGCTCTGACAGGAGTGGCAACATGACAGGTCGTAGAATGTCCTCGACGTACCGTTGAGCTGTGAGGATGATATGGAAGACTACCAAGGTTGTCCGGCTATCCTAGGAAATGGCTCCCCAGACAGTAACCTGCGGTGAGCGTGACGTATGCCGTTCCACGGTAAAGGCAGGATTAGTGGGCTGGCCGGCTCGTCTCCAGACAGGTGGCAAGTTTAAACCGTGACTCATGACTGAAGACAACACGACGCCACTGGACGCTATCACACTTTGATCGGGCCTGACACCTCTGGAACTGGTGCCGGCGATTCTCCCTGGTCTCTGTGGTGGGGGCGGAGTGTCCTTGTGACGTATATTCTAAAATAACTTACATTTTTAGTTCCTTTTCCTATGTAAATTTGAGTTTGTTCTTCTTTATACTTTCCAAACTTAACGTGATATCTTCTCTCTCACAAGAATGTTGTTGGAAACACATTTGAGGTCAGAGAAAGTGACGTATGAATGTGATAAGAACGATAGATAAAGAGGACGATACGGCAGTTGCTCGGTGGATGTGTGTGTAGACGTTCGATCGCTAAAATAAATGTGAAGTTTACCTGCTGTGTTATATGTTGGATCTACTGAAATATTTGCTGGACTAATAAAATCTTATCGTAAGTTGACTTCTGTTTATGTTTCGTCTGGCCGTAGACTATTGCATCGTATTCTTATTTAGTTCAACATTCCTTTGTCATGGTTTAGACATAGCATAACACCAATCTCGCACACACAAAACAATCTTACGATATATCATCGAATGTAGTCCCCGTGCGGCAAGTTGCCTGACAACACGGCCAATTATATACCTGTAGACGACACAACATGGCCACAGATATTTGAGAGCGACGAATTGGGATCTGTTCTAGCGGCTCTCACAAGCACTCGATCCTCGCGTTTTGTTGTTGCTCTCGGCCGCCCACTTCCCGTGTGCCGCTAGGTTGTGTCGTCCTCGACCCATTGGAGCAAACATAGTTTGATTGTCGTGTCACTGAGATCCAAATTTCTGCAATACGACGATTTGACCGACAGGCCTTTCTCAGCCCAATTATACGTCCTTTCTCAAACTCGCTCAACTGAACATATTGTGCCCGGATCCGACGTTGGGGCATCCTCACAGTCCGTGCAGTTTAATGTAGCCGCAGTCCGCTGTCACAATTGTTTTTGCGTGCGAGCTATGCTCTTGATATACTCTCCTCGATGCGCCGTCCTCATGCGCTGTATCGGGCCCCTATTCAGTCAGTAATCGTTATTTTTTAATCATTTCCATATTCGGCCCTGATGGGATACACTTGCATGAAGAGTTTAATCAGGATCGAACGATTTTCACGGGGTGCTTCCTTGTTTTTTTTTTTTTTTATATAATGTGCGGGTTTTGTATCATTGTGCTTGGTTCCAGATTATTTCATACTAGAAGAAAGCCCTTCAATAATGACCGGGAAAAATAAATTTTACGATATAGAAATTATTGGCATTTATTTATTGAGTTTTTGAGTTCCACGTCAAAAGATTGCGATGTTGGCTCACAGCTTTCTGAAAATTTCTATAGCAGTCGGTTATGAAATTTGATACGACGGGCTGTTTGTTTGTTATGTGTTTTGTATAAAACCTTTAGTCCCTATTTCGTCAACACTTCCTTGTACCCAACATTTTTCGTATACACTGACTGTGAACCCTGTATCAATTTCCCCCGTTCTTTTCCGTGAACTATTTTTATTTTGACGTCGTCAGATCGTCATACTCTTGACGTTGCCACATACAGATTGCTAAACACCGGTTCAGGTAGTGAACCAAAATTCCTGATTAGTTTTTCGTAGCCGCTTCCCCCTCCCCCCAGGTGGCGCAGTGGTCTAAGTGATGTCCTCTGATCATTTGTCCGAAAGGGATCCGGGTTCGAATACCGGTGAGGCATGGATATTGTGTTTGTTTTACGGTACTGGCTCTCTCCCTTTCCTGGAGCCAGTGACACTAAATAAGAGACGGACGACTGCTTATAGCTCATTGCGTTGCTCATGGTAGTCGTTAAACCTCCAATTAAAAAAAAAAAAAAAAAACCACCGGCCAAAAGAAAAAAAAAACGTTTTCGTATCTCTAGAATTGACCGTGTGACGTAAAGCATCTATGACGTCATGTGAGAATGATTTGTATTAGATGACATCACACAAGCAGCTGTGGCCGCCCGGTGGCGCAGTGGTCTAAGGCGATGGCCTCTGATCATTCGTCCGAAAGGGGTCCTGGTTCGAATCCCGGTGAGGCATGGATGTTGTGTTTGTCTTACGGCACTGGCTCTCTCCCTTCCCTGGAACCAGTGACCCTAAATTAGGGACGGGCGACTGCTTATAGCCCATTGAGTTGCTCACGGTGGTCGTTAAACCTTCAATCAAAAAAAAAAAAAAAAACCTCCAATTAAAAAAAAAAAAAAAAAAAACCACCGGCCAAAAGAAAAAAAAAACGTTTTCGTATCTCTAGAATTGACCGTGTGACGTAAAGCATCTATGACGTCATGTGAGAATGATTTGTATTAGATGACATCACACAAGCAGCTGTGTTCTTTGTTGCTATGACAACAAAATAAAGTGGTATACGCGTGTAAGTGATGACGTCACCTACACGAAAACACGAAAAGCTAAGCGTGACGTCACAAACATTTGTTTCTCGGTTGTTGCTAAGACGACTTCAAAAGAGCCACCCCGGTGGCACAGTGGTCTAAGGCGTTGGCCTCTGATCATTCGTCCGAAGGGGTCCGGGTTCGAATCCCGGTGAGGCATGGATGTTGTGTTTGTCTTACGGCACTGGCTCTCTCCTTTCCCTGGAACCAGTGACCCTAAATTAGGGACGGGCGACTGCTTATAGCCCATTGAGTTGCTCACGGTGGTCGTTAAACCTCCAATCAAAAAAAAAATAAATAAAATAAAACGACTTAAAAAGTGACACGGAGGAGGAGGGCTCTAGCAGATTATTATTTACAGATAAGTTTTATACAGAGCAATTTTTGTGCGGGAGAAATTTTGCCACTTCAATGAACATG
This sequence comes from Macrothele yani, assembly GCA_039090855.1. Classification (NCBI taxonomy): domain Eukaryota; kingdom Metazoa; phylum Arthropoda; class Arachnida; order Araneae; family Macrothelidae; genus Macrothele; species Macrothele yani. The sequence continues at coordinate 123,172,237 of CM076989.1, forward strand.
TTGCAGGAGTTGCAGAACACTTTATAACGGCGGAATTCATAAGACTTCATAAGAATCCTAAATGCATAATAAAGTTTACACTATTTGCAAAATAAGCTACTGTTTCTGAAAATTGCGACACCATGAAGGAACGTTGAAAATCACGTGAAACTTACAGGGTGTGCAGCGCAGGGAAAGATATGCAAATGTTTAGAAGTGCACAGTCATTGCGTATGTCTGGACCCGGCAGTGCCCTCTGGACAGTCGGGTGAGGGGTATAAAGTGAAGACTCTTTAGGATGCACAACAGTACTGCATCGCAGATAGAGAGTTGCAAGAGTGTTTCAAGGATTCAATAATGCCTCGGCGACGACGAAGGGCGTAATATCATCATACAACAGAGTTTGAACGAAGACGAGTGATTGGTTGGCGGGTAGGTGCATTTTCGTACCGCAATATTGCGGATCGGACTGGATATAACTCCACGACAGTGATGTGCGTATGGCGGCAGTGAGCCGAAAAGTGTGACGACACAGCGAGGTGACCTATACCTCGTCCGCGATGCAGTTACAAATCTTTCCGCATCTTCGTAAGTGTTAACACAACAGTGGAGCGCTGCAACAGGTGTGGTACTGTCTGCCTCCATAGTTCGACTGCTGCACAGAGGACTGGTTGCACGCATCCGTTTGCGGCGGATTTCTTTGATCCTGAACCATGGACATCTCAGGCTGGAATGGAGAAAATTGTTGCCAATCAGCATGCGATTGTCACTAGAGACAATGACATGCTGATTGGCAACACGTCGTGTTTTCGGACGAGTCCCGATTCAACTTGCACTATCATGATGGTCGCTTACGCATTACATATTATTGTGGTGAGCGTCTTCTTCTAGCATGCATTGTCGAGCAGCGTACGGGCCTAACTCCAAGTGTGATGGTGTGGGGTGCCAAACCATTCACGATCTCGGCTGCTACGCCTTGAGGGCAATCTCAACAGCGACTGCTACATCCGGGAAGTTTTACACGCAGAAGTCATACCCTTCCTTCAGCATTTCTGGAGCTATATTCCAGCAAAACAATGCCCGACCACATGTTGCCAGGAATGTTCAAGCTCTCTTCGCAGCACAGAAGATACCGCTTCTTCCCTGGCCTGTACGTTCAACAGACATGTCCCCTATTGAACATGCCTGGGATATGGTCACTCGGCAACTAGCCCATCAAAGTCCTCCAGCGTTCAGTAGCAAAGATCTGTGGACTCGTATGCATGCCGTCTGGCAAGCAATTACCCAGGACACTATTCAACGCCTTTTTGATTCAATGCCATGCCGACTATAGTATCTCTTATTGCAGCTCGCGGAGGTTTCGCAAGATACTGATTTTTTCAGGTAAACATTGTTGTATTGTTCTGAAAATTAAATCACTTATGCACAGTCATATCAGTAATTTGTGGTATAAATTTCATTGGAATCGCATGGTTCCTTCTTTGTGTTGCAATTTTCACAAGCGATAGTGAATAAATCGAGATTCCAGCAAAAATTTAGTTCCTGGAATGTTCTGATGAACTCCCGAAAAACCTCTGGAGAAGTCCTGCAATTTGTTTTCTATAGATGTGTACAAACTCTATATATCTTCAGAACGAGTCGTGTCATAGATTTCCATTAAGTAATGCATTTCTGCAACACACAAACGTTTCCTCTTTGTCTGTCACATACTTCCGATATTTCAAGTAGTGTTTTTTAACTAGAAGACTTAATTATATTTTACATATGTGATTGAATTTACAACTCTGGAAATCTTAATTACTTTTGCGTTCAATTTCGGGAACCATGAAGAAGGTTTCCCCTTCGCTTTTCCAGAGTTTTTTTATGCGATATTTGTTTCTCTACGTGATGTAAATTCCAAATTTATTTTTCGTAAAATCCAGCAGTTTTGCAAATTTTAAAATGAAATAAAATCTTTTGTAGCAAGTTGCGACTTTTGTTAAAAGGCATGCTCATTACGCAGGCGAATTTTGCATCGCATCGTAACGTCTTCTCGACTTTTTTTAAGTATACGTTCAGAACGTTTGAAGATTTTATTTAACGAGTTTTCACAGCTCCTTCCCTTCGAAGGTGCATAGCACTACTTCTTGAGGTGAATTGAGCGTAAAGAATTAATGAGATCTGAGTTTACCCTCCGTAAACATAACGAAGAGAGTGACGCAGGCTATGTCACTGAAACGTAATGCATTTGAGAATCTCGAGGCTTAAAAAAAAAGGCGAGCAAAAATTGGTCGACGGCATTTCAATTTTATTTCTTTTTTGTTCCAACACTTTTGCGCGAAGTTTGTCTGAAGATGTTCCATGTAGGGTTCTTTAAAAGGGAAACGAGTCACCAGTTAAGAAGAAAGTTTATTTATTTTCGCAGGTGTAAGCCTTAAGGTGAGCTCCAATTGGCGGAAACTCCTTCTACTCATTTAGGATTCTCTGGTTAATCCTAGCGTCGAAATTCCAAGTGATACTGAGAAAAAACTAAGTTGAGAGAGAGAGAGACACATTGACTAAAGTATTTCTCTCTCGCAAAGGAAACCTGAGCATCACCAGCGATGGTAGTGGTCCATTTTAGTTAATCAGATTATTTCGCATTTCGCGGGAAATGAATCATCGCTTTTCGTGTACATGCGTGTGTGTATGTGTGTGTGTGTGTGCGTGGAGTAACTTGTCAAAACTTCGATACATAACTGAATGGGCACGTTCGCTCCCTGGCTGTGGAATTCATAACACCGCCAATTAATTACTCCCTCATAAAGCTGCGTGACAGCTGCATGCGTCTTTTAGTTGTAGAGAAGGCAGGCGGTTGCCTCTATTGGCACATATTGGAAAATCTATCGGAAAGGTAAATTAACAGTTTATTACACTAATCACGAACTGATACCAGCCTCACCAAGGCCAGCCCGATTCAACCAAAACACAAGGAAAAAATTATCATTCCCTTACATTTTATCTCTAACGCAAATCCGCTCAAATTTAATTATGTGTCATTTGAAGGCTGAGAGTCAGTGGAGAGTTGTGAACTCTTTCGCAAGAACTGACTAATTAGAAAATAGAGAGTTAGTAAGTACAATCAGAATGCATGTGTTGCACACGGCCGAAATAAGAGCTGATTTGATTGCGTTAAACTTAAGGAAAATGCAGCACAGATTGTGACTTAAATACATTCCTAAAAAAAATTGTAAGTACCCTGTTGCTCTTTACAGATAATTTCCTGTTATGTATCTTTCGTATGCCAAGGTCTTTGAAGGTGTGAAATAAACCGAGTGATTCGAGAGCACACTTTTATTTATGTACAACACATTGCATTCATTCGCGTCACTCACGACTGCACCGGACCACAGTCCGGTGCAGTCGTGAGTGACGAGAATGACTTTATCGGACTGTGGTCCGGTAGAGTCATGCGAGTGGCGCGAATGACTGCATCGGACTGGGATCCCATGCAGTCATGTGAGTGACGCGAACGACTGCAGCGGATTGTGGTCCAGTGGAGTTATGTGAGAGGCTCGAATGACTGCATCGGACTGTGGTCCGGTGCAGTCATATGAGTGACGCGAATGACTGCATCGGACAGTGGTCCGGTGGAGTTATGTGAGTGGCGCGAATGACTGCATCGTACTCTGGTCCCATGCAGCCATGTGAGTGGCGCAAATGACTGCATGGGACCACAGTCCGATGACTGCATGGGACCACAGTCCGATGCAGTCATGTGAGTGAGGCGAATGACTGCATCGGACTGTGGCCCGGTGGAGTTATGTGAGTGGCGCGAATGACTGCATCGAACTGTGGTCCCATGCAGGCATGTGAGTGGTGCGAATGACTGCATCGGACTGCGGTCCCATGCAGTCATGGGAGTGACGCGAATGACTGCATCGGACTGTGGTCCGGTAGAGTCATGTGAGTGGCGCGAATCACTGCATCGGACTGTGGTCATATGCAGTCATGTGAGTGACGCGAATGACTGCATCGGACTGTGGTCATATGCAGTCATGTGAGTGACGCGAATGTCTGCATCGGACTGTGGTCCGGTGGAGTTATTTGAGTGGCTCGAATGTCTGCATTAGACTGTGGTCCGGTGCAGTCATATGAGTGACGCGAATGACTGCATCGGACTGTGGTCCGGTAGAGTCATGTGAGTGGCGCGAATGACTGCATCTTGCTGTGGTCCTGTGGAGTTATGTGAGCGGCGCGAATGACTGCATCGTACTGTGGTCCCATGCAGTCATGTGAGTGGTGCGAATGACTGCATCGGACTGTGGTCCCATGCAGTCATGGGAGTGACGCGAATGACTGCAGCGGATTGTGGTCCGGTAGAGTCATGTGAGTGGCGCGAATCACTGCATAGGACTGTGGTCGTATGCAGTCATGTGAGTGACGCGAATGACTGCATCGGACTTTGGTCCGGTGGAGTTATGTGAATGGCTCGAATGTCTGCATTGGACTGTGGTCCGGTGCAGTCATATGAGTGACGCGAATGACTGCATCGGACTGTGGTCCGGTAGAGTCATGTGAGTGGCGCGAATGACTGCATCTTGCTGTGGTCCTGTGGAGTTATGTGAGCGGCGCGAATGACTGAATCGGACTGTGGTCCGTTGCAGTCATATGAGTGACGCGAATGACTGCATCGGACTGTGGTCCGGTGGAGTCATGTCAGTGACGCGAATAACTGCATCGGACTGTGGTCCAGTAGAGTCATGTGAGTGGCGCGAATGACTGCATCGGACTGTGGTCCCATGCAGTCATGTGAGTGGCGCGAATGACTGCATCGGACTGTGGTCCCATGCAGTCTCGTGAGTGACGCGAATGATGCAGCGGACTGTGGTCCGGTGCAGTTATATGAGTGGCGCGAATGACTGCATCGGACTGTGGTCCGGTAAAGTCATGTGATTGACGCGAATGACTGCACCGGCCTGTGGTTCAGTGGAAGACTGTGTAATTCCACTTAGCATGCACCGACTGTAATCCGGTGCATGCTAAGTGCGATTCCATAGTCCTATCAGAAAAATATGACCTCCCACGGTATCATAGCCTTCTTGCCAAGGCGCGTCACAGAGTGCATCTGACAAGGTCGACCACACAAAAATATGAGCTGACAGCCAGGACAGATGAGCCATAGTGTGTAACGTAAGCACAATATACAGAGGTAGTGATTTCACGGACGTTCAAAACGGAATTATCATCTGCTACCGCGCCAAGGGTGGAAGCACCTCAGAAACAAAAGACTTCGTGGGACGTTCACGAGATGCTGTAGTAAGAGTGTACCAAGAATGGACTCCTGGCACCCCGACATAATAAAGGTGAGTCTTCAAAGGCCATCAACCCCAGAGGAGAACGTCAACTCCGTCAACTGGCGAAGGGCAGTCGACGCGCAACAGTGCAGCAATTGAACGCTCAAATAAATGCTGGGGCAGCCAGGTACGAGTCCCTGATAACACTTGAGCGAGGCCTGTTACGCATGGCTCTCTGGAGTCAACGCTGCATCAAGGAGCTCACGTTAACCCAGGTCCATCGACAATTACTCCTTAATTTTGCATGGGACTGCCGCCATTGGACAGTGGCGATTGGAAAAAGTTACCTTCTACGACGAATCCAGGTCTCTGCTCCACAGAAATGACGGGCGGTGGCAGATATGACGTCAGACATACGAGAACCAACACCCGGACACGCTTTTTGGTCACGTACAGGCCGACGGTGGCAGTGCGCATGTCTGAGAATGTTTTCCTGGTATGACATGGGACCGCTGGCAGCACTGGAGATGTCCCCGAACCAATGGCTACGTGTCCATGCTCGCTGACCACATGCATCCCTTCATGTTGGATGTTTACCTTGGTGGTGATGGTGTCCACTAACAGGACAATGTGTCCTGCCACGTTGCTAAGACGGTACGCGACTGGTTCCAACAATGAGACAGCAATGTCTCCGTTCTCCCTTAGTGGCCGAAATCCCCAGCGATGTCTCCTTTCGCCCTTGGCGGGCGAAATCGCCCAACCTCAATTCCATAGGACCCTTGTGGGACTATTTGGATCGATAGGTTCGGCGTGTTGACCCACAACGTCGTCATCTACGATACCTTCATGCTCTGCTGCTCACGTGTGCCTCGAGCAACGTTTCAGGTCCTCACTGCATCCATGCCACGCCGTCCCGCCGCTCTCCTCAGGGCCAAGGGTGGTTATTCCTATTATTAGGTAGGTGGTCATATTATTCTGATACGACTGTGAAAATCGTAACAGCAAGCGATAAGGTTAACTATTTCCTGACATTGACTGGTCCTTAGGTAGGTGGATGAACATACAAGTAATTCGGGGATGTCTGATTGCTGTGTTAATAATTTTGACGTCTTTCCTCTTATTATGTGAAGAATATTTCTTCCACAGGATGTTTCCGAGATTTTGTTATTTTCAAACGCGGATAGTTTTCTCCAGTTCGATGAGAGTCACCTTTCTGTTACAGATATTACGTTCAATAAATCAGATCCAAACCATATATTAAAAAAAAAAAAAGTTAAGAAAAATCATGCAATGCATTTTTATGACACACTTTCCAACAAACCAAAAATAACTGCTGCAGTCATGAAGATAATTAATGGTGTGGAACAAATCTCGCTGTTGTGTCCTGACCTTTGACCCCATTTCGTTGATATTCAACAGAACCGGTTCAGTATACCTTCAGAACAACATGTTAAAGTTTTGTTGCAATCGAAGAATTTTTGCGTAAGTTATGACGCATAAGGGCAATGCAATGGATCCCGATCCTATGTCCTGACCTTTGACGACATTTCGCCATTTTGAATAGGGTTCGTCCCCAGGTGGTCCCCTACCTCATACTAAAATTTCGTCGAAATCGAACCATTTTTACGCGAGTTGTTGTGCGGACGGGCTGACGGACACAGCTGAAGCATATACGATTCTTCAACCTACGGTTGAAAAGCGTAAAAAACACACACAAAAAAAACTCTGGCCGAAACTATGTATTATCAAATAATTCATTTGACACATTATTTCTTTTGTTTGCATTTTTTTTATTCATTTCGCAATTTTATTTTATAAAAAACAAGCAAAACAGCGATGCATTCCAGTTACGTCGCAGGCGAACTTTTAAGAGGATCACTCAAAGGTACCGTATCAGCAAGCCAGGGATATGAAGCAGACAGCTTGTGGCGTAAAAGAAGTCTTGACTTACTTCCACGCTGTTTTAACACGTCAATACTCTAATAAATTGTTCCTAAATGAAACAAATCTTAACTGCCAGACGAATCATATGAACAGAAGTCAACTTACGAAAAATGTCCTTTATTCACGATGCAAAGCACTACACTGTCCACATATTTATCTCAACACTATCCAATTCTCTCGTACAACACTTTCTTAACAACACTCATCATAATCGCTCACAATAAACGCTCTTATCCACACCTCTCTCAATAATCGCTCTCATGCAATAAATCAGTTGTCGCTTTTATCTCTTGTTCTTATCTTATTACATGCATACGTCACGTGCATTCAACCTCAATTGTGTTGGCAAACGTATTCGTTTGAAGGAAAAGATATTTCGTTAAGCATGAAGAATACTGAAAATAAACTCAAGATTTACATAGGGAAAGAAACTAAAAAAGGAAAGTTAATCTAGAATATTCGTCACAAGCTCGAAAAAATTTATATTCAAAAGGATGTGGTGATAGATTGAGATTCCCGCATCAGTTGATTTCAACAGTTTTCAGGGCTGAGACCAGTTCCGTACCCGTTTTTCATCTCCTTGCGGAGGTGACTTCAGAGACAATAAAGCGGCTGGAGCCCCGCAGCTCCATAGCACCAGCAGCCACTGCTCGTGATTTTTATGTTTTCCTCAGAGGTGAATATGATGCGTTTTCGTGAACGAATTTCATCATAGCAAATGTCCCTATCACAATGAAATTCTCTGTGCCACGTGACAAATCTAAGTGTCAAATATTCCTGCACTAGATCATGCTCTTACTGATGGGACATGCCTCTCAGAGGCGGGAATTGAATTTTCGTCCGCACCATCTTTTTTTTTTCCTGCATTCCGCAGTATCTAATAGTTAGGCAGCTTAACTACGAATTTGAAGTGAATTTGGGCACACCGGACAAAAGCGACAAATATTTTTCACGTGCTTTTTAAGGCCATAGTTTACCGTTTGGGATAGGAGCCACCTGCGCCGGCGGCCATATTGAATTTTATAGCGGCCATCTTGTAATTTAAGTATATTACCGATAACTCGGCTTATAAAGCACTTAGGATCACAATCTCGGTGTGTAAATATACATTTTCGGGGTGAAGAAAAACAAATAGACAGTTTTTTAAACGCATCAGATGATTTATTTATTCACAATATGGTATTTTACTGGTGTACTTGTGTACCATTTAGAAAATATGCGCCAATGTTTTGTTTTCGAATTATGCATATACTGAATACATACATACTACATACACACTAAAAGACATACATTTTTTGAAACCTTATATGAAAGAGGCCATTATGATGTCATTTTGAAGGATGCCTGGCAAATTCCATCATCTGATGGCCTTGTGTCAAGATGTGGAGAAACATGACACTCCACCCTTACACAAAACTTGAGATTGATGATGAAAATTTCAAACTACTAGAGCGCCTCACCGTTATCTTGTACGGTAAGGCAATTAACGTAGAACATGTGAATGAAGCCAGGAAGGAAGGAGCTGTTTTTCTAGAAGAGTAAGACAATGGAGGAACTTCCCCTACCTTGGAATGCCCTATTGCAGCACTCAAAGTGGGTTGCATATCAGGCAGGAGTATGCGCAGTAGTGAGCACAGTGTACATATAGCACGCTCCGAATCCAGAAGGTTGGGGCTGGACTCTGAATAGGGACAGTGTATCCTGGGTTCCTGTATGGAAAATGTTACCTTTTGCCTCAAAGTTTTGTAATGAACTGGGGAAATGTAACTGTGAGAGCCAAAGTGGATGTGGTGTTAGGTGGGCATGCAGAAAGCGAGGCTGGAATTGCACAGAGCTCTGCGGATGTCAATGTTTGAATAAGGCAATAAGCAATGGCATCTTTCAAAATGGATCATAATGGCTTGTTTCATATAAGAACGAAAAAAATTGTATGTCTTTTAGTGTGTATTTAGTATGTATGTATTTAACACATGTATAATTTTTAAAACAAAACATTGGTGAATATTTTCTAAATGGTACACAGGCACACCAGTAAAATGGCATGTTGTGAATAAATAAAACGTCTGATGCATTAAAAAATTGTCTATTTGTATTCCTTGACCCCGCAAATGTATATTTACCCACCAAGAGTGTGATTTTAAGTGCTTTAGAAGCCGAGATATTGGTAACATACTTAAATTTCAAGATGGCCGCTATAAAATTCAAGATGGCAGACGGAGGAGGTGGTTCCTACCCAAAATGGAAAGCATTGTCTACACTTTCATGCTAAGCTGCCTCACTATAAGGTTTAACCAGGGATGTTACCTGAAAAAAATAACGAATGGATTTATAAGATTTAAATTCGGTACAATGATCTGAAAGGAATACGTAGTGCGTCCAGGAAAAAGTGCTACGTATTCATATTCTCTGGAAGTATGCTAGAATAAAATCTTTACGAACACCCTTCGTATATTGTTGGTGTCAACGAAGAATGTAAAATGGCTGTAAGATTCCTTCAGGCAATAAGAACGGAAGATATATATATATATGAGAGAGAGAGAGAGAGAGAGAGAGAGGTGTAACATCAAATACCGCTACAAATTGCTTATTGACAGCTGGTTTCTTATTAGAAAGTATACCCAGCGAACAATGATCAGAGAAGACGCAGCGATAATGCTATTCCCATTGTGGAACGCGCCATCGAAGAAATAAATTAGATTTCAGAAACCTTTCAACTGAATCCGCAGAAATGAAATACTTCCAGACTTTACAGAGGTTGCGATGATGCTATAGTCTGTAAAGTTTTAAAACATGAAGACATAATAGAAATAAAACCACCTTCGGAAGATGAAGCTAACCGAAATTGGCATTTCTATTACTGCCGCCGTAACTACGAAAGACGAACCAGCTGATGTTGAAATAAATTTCATTTAACCTACTCCTGGAAGGAATAATAAAATTTTCAGTGCAACTGCGCAGTCGGAATCGATATCCAATTGAAGGCTCGACAATATTTTCCACGTATTTTTTACTTTTTCCTTCTCCACGATTTTTTACCTGGGGCCACAAATTCTTATTTCTATCTCCTATAAAATTTCCGTTTTTTCGGGATGAACTAGGAAACTTCTTTTGCACTGACGAAAAAGGAAAGCAATTTTTTTTTATATTTCAAGTGGCATTTTTAAATAAAATTCATGCTTTTTAAGTGGCTTACAACGTAACTGGAAAGCAAAAATATGTACTTCTTCCCTAAACTGTTCTGTAAAACTCTATGGGATGAAAAGCTGTAAATTATGGGACTTTCTGACATATAAAGACATTTATTACGTACGAGTAAGAGGGGGAGGCTGACCACTTTAGCATTACCGTATTTTATTTATGTCTCTTTAATTTTTCATTAAATGAGCACCATTTTCGAAATCTTAGAAGGAGGTTTGTTTTTTTAATTTCACATAAAATCGGCGAGAAGAGAGATTAAAAACCTTATTTCAATTGTAACGTATACCTCTAATTTAACCTTCCTTTTGAGTTTCTGCGTTTTAATGTAAATTTGGTTTCTCTTTGTTAAACATTTTCTCACTTAACGGCATATGATTTCTCCTCACAAGCTCTTCAAATTTGGCAGGCTGATAGTGGGAAGAGCTAAATGAAATGTAAAAGAAGAGAGCTATATTTCGAGGACGATAGGAGTTCTGTGTTTGGAATACGATTCGGGGATTTGTGTGGATTACAGTTGTCACACAGCGAGCTAAAAGCCGTGAATGTTGTATCAAGTTGAAGTTGATAGTTTGGCGTTGTAACTTTTTGAATTCTGCAAGCGGTTAATTACGACTGACGTTGTGCATGCAGGCGCGCAACTAGAAGTTTTTTCCTGCAGGTGGTTAAAATATCAATGAAAGAGTTATATGAGCAGTATGCTGATAATAATTCGCATGCAATATCGATATATCCTTAATGTAATTGTGGAAAAAAGCTTTTCCACCCATTAGCATCAGTAATTATCATTAGTGAGCGAATTAAAGTACAGGAAATAATAAAGTAATGCATATATATATATGAGAGAATATATTTTAAATTCACATAAAATCGTTATGTTTATAGTTATGTTATCGTTATGTTTATATAGTTATGTTTACGATAAAAAACTGCATTATTTTTTATCTGGTCATCACTAATGCAATTTATTATTTCATCATTATATGTACATGTACACTATCTACCAACAAATAATTGGGCACCTGTGATAGCAAAGGAAAACGAAGTTTATTCACCTTCAATTGTTGGTGGAGCCTCCACGAGCGGCGATTACAGCTGCGACCCTCCGGGGCATACTCCCAACCAGGCGTTGTACGACGGCTAGCGATATTTTCTTTCACTCGGTTTGAAGAAGACAGGTCAGTTCCTTCACCGATTTCGGACGGTGGGGGCACCCCTTAAGTCGACGCTCCAACTCGTCCCGGAGGTGCTCGATAGGATTAAGGTCCGGGCTCTGCACAGTCCAGTCCATTCGATTAACCTTATTGATACCATACCAAGCCATGGAGGACCTCGCAACATGACAGGTGGCATTGTCATCCTGAAAGTAACATGGGTCCATCCCGTAAAACTGCCACAACGTAGGAAGCGCATAGTCATCCAAAATGCTGTAGTAGGTCTCGGGGTTGAGTCTACCAGGAATTGCGACCAAGGGTCCCGTGCCATGCCAGTAGAAACACCCCTATAGCATAATTCTAACGCCGCCGAACTTAACAGTTGGCACAATACATTCCGGCAGGAGGCGTTCTCCAGGCAGACGCCAAACCCAGACCCTGTCATCCGAACGGTAGAGGGTGAACCTTGATTTGTCGCTCCAGAGAACCTGTTTTCACTGTTCAACGGTCCACTGTCGACGTTCTTTGCACCACGTTAGCCGAGCAGCGCTATTGGACTTGGTGATCAAAAGCTTGTGGGCGGCAGCACGTCCATGATAACCAAGCGGATGGGCTTCCTTACGGATGGTATTCATCGAAAGAACACTCCCGGATGCCTGTTGAAACTCCTCGCGGATGTGGCCCATCGATTTGGTGCGGTTCTTCCAAATTTCTCTGGCCAGCAACCATCGGTCTCTAACTCCCTGTTTTGTGCGTCTGCCGGTTCGGGGCACATTCCGACAGTCACCTCTCATCTTCCACTTGCCAATCACGTAAGCCACTGCCGATTTTGGGTACTTCAACTTGCTGGATATGTCACGTACGGATCGGCCATTTCTGTGATACCCGACGATTACACCTTTCTCGAAATCAGAGAGCTACGATCTACGCGGTATCTTGCATGCGACTGGTTGCGTTGTTGTTTTCCACACGACATTTAACGGCGGCGGCCGTGACGTGTATCAGGACCGCAGATATCGTCGATTGCAGGGGTGTCCAATTACTTGTTGGTAGATAGTTTATATGCATAGCTTGTCCCAAAACAACCCAGAAAAGTTTATAAAAAATACGGAATACTGCGTTCAACCTTGGCACGAGTCTAGAAAACACAATAGGCGTTGTTGTAACCATAGCAGCCGGTCACACGTGTTTATCATTAATCTGTCGTCGGTAGTGCGCAGTTTAATAGACGCTGATTCGTGAACCTCTAACAAGTGTGTGATTTTTCGAAAAATGGATGTAAAAGAGGAACAAATATGAGCCATTAAATTTTGCTCTAGACTTAGGAAGTCTATCAGAGAGACTTTCCGTCTTATACAATTATAAAGATGGATGTCTGGGGAAATCACCAATTTACAGATGGCATAAAGAACTTACGGATGGTCGTGAGTCGATGACTTTAAACGCTCATGGAGGAAGACCTTCAATGAGTGTTACAAAGGTTAACATCAATGCAATAGATGTTATTATAAGGGAAAACAGACACCTATCAATTAGAGGTATTGAAGATATGGTACACCTTAATTATTGCGTATTGACATGGTAATGTATAGTATTTATCAATATTTGACAATGTATAGTATTCATCAATATTTTGACATTTCATATTCAACATTCTTGGAGAAGTAGCCGATATCTTCATTCTCTCTTGGCCAGGAAGATTTTCGTTCAAAATGTTGATGCAAAAAGAAGAGAGATGAGGACAACTAAAGAAAATGTGACTTCCAGGGAAGACAGACACCTATCAATTAGAGGTATTGAAGATATGGTACACCTTAATTATTGCGTATTGACATGGTAATGTATAGTATTCATCAATATTTGACAATGTATAGTATTCATCAATATTTTGACATTTCATATTCAACACTCTTGGAGAAGTAGCCGATATCTTCATTCTCTCTTGGCCAGGAAGAATTTCGTTCAAAATGTTGATGCAAAAAGAAGAGAGATGAGGACAACTAAAGAAAATGTGACTTCCAGGGAAGACAGACACCTATCAATTAGAGGTATTGAAGATATGGTACACCTTAAATTTTGCGTATTGACATGGTAATGTATAGTATTCATCAATATTTGACAATGTATAGTATTCATCAATATTTGACAATGTATAGTATTCATCAATATTTTGACATTTCATATTCAACACTCTTGGAGAAGTAGCCGATATCTTCATTCTCTCTTGGCCAGGAAGAATTTCGTTCAAAATGTTGATGCAAAAGGAAGAGAGATGAGGGCAACTAAAGAAAATGTGACTTCCAGGGAAGACAGACACCTATCAATTAGAGGTATTGAAGATATGGTACACCTTAATTATTGCGTATTGACATGGTGTCAAACAACTCAATCCAATATAAAAACATAGCAAATACTTCAAGATAAATTTATTAAACTAATAGATTTAAAATACAACTTTAACAGTAATAATTATATGCGGTTGGGTATTCATGGTTTTACAAGAGTTTTCCCTAATAAAGATAATATAATGACTGTTAAGCAATTACGATTTTAACTTAGGGAAAATTATGCATAAAAGAATAAAAAATAACATAGAACACCATCTAGTAAAAATAACTACTTATACACATCAATATGATACTAGAAATCAGCATATATTAATACCAGTAATATCTAAAATTATAACCATAAAACAAAGTCTACATTACTGCGGACCAACATTTTGGAATTCATTACCTAGAGAACTAACAGATATCAATAACTGTAACTCATATAAAAAAACTTAAAGTATATATATATATATATATATATATATATATATATATATATATATATTAAACTAATTACAAAAAAATATATTAACTATATAGTATATATATATTAAACTAATTACAAAAAATAAAAAAAATAAGAGGAAGAAAAAGAGAGATGGGAAAGGGAGGTTAATCGGAAAATTGGATGGCAAGAGTGATCTCTAATCGTAGAACCGCGGAGATTTCGTGTTATACCAATAGTAATCCAATTTCATTGCTGTCTTGGATTGTTGACTTTGGGAGGTCAGGGCTAAGTCAGGACTCTGTGAGGCCTTTTCCTGGCCTCACAGAGTCCTGAGTCCTGACAGGGTCTTGACTGTTGTGAAAAATAGATAAATAACAATGAAACAATATATCATGAATCTATAACAGCAGAAATAAGAAATGAAATGAAATGAAATGGAACATTTCAAAATCATCAATTCACAGAATTTTAACCGAGCGTTTGGGCATGAAACAAATTTGTTCAGTTTGTGTTCCCCATGTCTTTCCTATGCAAGGACACACGTTTTGTCGATCCTTATTTGGAGAAAATTAATATTAAGTTGATGCCCCAAACTACAATTAGTCCAGACTTGTCACCATGTGATTTGTGGCTGTTTCACATTTAAAATAAAACATTACTGGGAGGACAAATTGATACTGATCAACAACTTATTACAGAAAGAAATACGGGATTACGCCATATAATACAAATTTTGAAGATGACAATCCGATTTTTGGCGTAAATGTGACAAGGATGGTAAGTCAGATAATATCTGAAAACTTGAAAATGTTCATCGTCCTGGAGCGGGACTCGAACCCGCGTCTCCCAGAAAACGCTTAGGTATGCTAACCACTACACCACCCAGAACGACCAAGTTTCAAGTTTCCGATCAATTTGAATTTAACCATCACAGGATTCGCTAGTCGAAGCAACCGGCATTCATGTTTAGCGAATCGGGCAATCACGGGATAGGATTATTAACCTCCAGATTCGCTAAACATGAATGCCGGTTGCTTCGACTAGCGAATCCTGTGATGGTTATACGCAGCGAGTGATCTTTAGTGACGAATCCCGCTTTTGTCTTGGAGGAGACGACCAACGAATCCATGTGTGGAGGCACCGTGGTCAGCGGCCAAATGAACGGTTGTTGTCGAGCTTCACACGTCCAGAAGGCCTGGTGTAATGGTGTGGGGTGCAATGCCTACGATGCCAGATCACCTTTGGTGCTCATTACAGGCATTTTAACATCTCAACGTTACGCTAATGAGGTCCTGAAAACAGTGATCCTACCTTTTCTGAACGCTCACTCCGGTGCGATTTTCCAAACAGGACAACGCTCGTCCGCATACTGATGCTGTATCGAGAGCTTATCTTCAAGGCCATGTCAAGCCACATTGTCAGACCTATAGCCGATTGAAAATGTGTGAGGTGCTATTGGACGCGCTATCGAAACTACACCCCTACGCACAATCCGCTGGAACTGAGTGAGAAGATTCAAGCTGCATGGGATGGCTTATTGCAGGACAGCATTAGGCACCTATACAACTTCAAGCCGAGACGTCTGGCATGCTGTGTGAGCAAACACGGCGGCCCGACGCCATACTGAGAGACATTACTTATTGGCGTGTAGCTTAATAAATATGATCCATATCAGTCTCAATGTTTAATCATTTATTGTTACTGGTGAACTTTACCTTCTTCCTGCATAGGATTGCAATCCGACACGTCCTTCAGGGTGCATCTGTTTTTTTTTACCATGAGTATATACTTAGATTCCTCTTATATCTCTTAGTCGTCCTTACAGAAGGCAAAGGAGCGCCTATTTATTAGGAGAATATTTCCTCTGCCTTTGCATAGACCGATTTAAATGAAAAGGGGGAAATCATACGCATGGATTGGATTGCATTTCTATTTCCATGAACCATTCAGTTCGAGTGCTGGTTTCCACAGTAGATGAACAGTCTTGTGTATACCGCTTCGTTGCGTGCCAGGCGCAAGCGCACCGGTCCACGGTTTAAATATTTATTCATTTCGCTGGGATTATTCCTGTGGATTCTTGACCGTCCTATTTCCTGAACCCCTCTCTCATCCTTAGTTAACGCTCCAATATCTGAATAATTTCAAATAGCACCTGCATTCTTTCTGACACTCTATCAGGCTTCACAAAGCGGCGAGTTTCTTACTTTTCCTACATTTTCATTTCTATTCCTCTTCTGCCGTTTCTATTAGTATTAGGTTTTCCAGCGATGGGGGTCCAAAGTTGATCATTTATTTTATCACTAATCGTTTTACCGTTTCCGTTCTTTCCGAATCCCACATTTTGAATGCCGAACTATTTATCTTTCGCAGAAAAGTCATCGCATCCCTGACATACGATGCCGTAGAACAAATAAGTTCGCGTCGAATTGAAGATACTTCATTTCTTGTTTTTGTTGTCAGCCATTCTTCCCTTTTCGTATTAATACTTGGTTACCATAGCTCAACCCCATCACCCTCCCCCTTTTGCTTTGTGTTCTCTCGCTTTCAATCTTTTTCTCTTTTTCTATTCTTTCTCATTTTCTGTGTCGTTATTACTGTCTCTTCTCCCTGCCTTTTGTCTGTCTCTGTCTATCTGTTCCTCTTTCTCTCTCTGTACTTTATATTTCTATCCCGAAATATCCATTGCTGTCTCTGTCTATCTGTTCCTCTCTCTCTCTCTCTCTCTGTACTTTATGTTTCTATCCCGAAATTTCCATTTCTGTCTCTTTCTGTTTATCTGCTCCTCTCTCTCTCTCTCTCTCTCTCTCTCTCTCTCTCTCTCTCTCTCTTTCTTTCTCTCTCTCTCTCTTTCTCTCTCTCTCTCTCTCTCTCTCTCTCTCTCTCTCTCTCTCTCTCTCTCTCTCTCTCTCTCTCTCTCTCTCTCTCTCTTTGTTTTTATCTCTATTCAGAAATTTCCATTTCTACCTGTCTCTTTCTGTCTATAGGCTTCTTTCTTTCTGTGTCCTTAAGGTTTCTATCCCAAAATTTCCATTTCTATCTGCCTCTTTCTGTCTATCTGCTCATCTCTCTGTCTTTTGTGTCTCTATCCCGAAATTTTAATTTCTGTCTCCTCTCTCTCTCTTTCTCTTTGTCCTTATGTCTCTATCACGAAATTTCGTTTCCTATCTGTTTCTTTCTGTCTACCTGCTCCCTTTTCTGTCTTCCTATGTCTCCATCCCAAATTTTCACTTCTATCTGTCTACATGCTGCTATCTTTCTGTCTACATGCTGATATCATTCTGTCTTTCATGTTCTATCCCGAAACTTCTATTTCTATTTATCTCTTTAAATTTCCTTTTCTTCCTTTTTTATTGTCATCTCCCTCTTTTCTTGTTTCTCCCTCTCGCTTTCGTCTTACCTCCTTGTTTTCCCTCACTTTCTTACACTCTGTCCTTAATCTCACTGTCTTTTCTTCCGTTTTCAACTTTCTTACTTTCTACCTCTTTCTAAGAATCAACTTTTCCCGGATTTATTGCTCCCTGTCTTTTCATCTTTCTCTCAGTCTCTGGCTCTAGCTCTTTCTGTGGTTTCTGGCTAACTTCTTCATGTAGTTCACACTCCTACTCTCTCTTACGTTTTCTGCAGCTTTCTCTCGGTCTTTTGATTTCTCCGTTTTACTTTCTGTATGCCACTTTCTTTCTCTCAGTCTCTGGCTCTAGCTCTTACTGTGGTTTCTGGCTAACTTCTTCATGTACTTCACACTCCTACTCTCTCTTACGTTTTCTGCAGCTTTCTCTCGGTCTTTTGATTTCTCCGTTTTACTTTCTGTATGCCACTTTATTTCTCTCAGTCTCTGGCTCTAGCTCTTTCTGTGGTTTCTAGCTAACTTCTTCATGTACTTCACACTCCTACTCTCTCTTACGTTTTCTGCAGCTTTCTCTCGGTCTTTTGATTTCTCCGTTTTACTTTCTGTATGCCACTTTCTTTCTCTCAGTCTCTGGCTCTAGCTCTTTCTGTGGTTTCTGGCTAACTTCTTCATGTACTTCACACTCCTACTCTCTCGTACGTTTTCTGCAGCTTTCTCTCGGTCTTTTGATTTCTCCGTTTTACTTTCTGTATGCCACTTTCTTTCTCTCAGTCTCTGGCTCTAGCTCTTTCTGTGGTTTCTGGCTAACTTCTTCATGTACTTCACACTCCTACTCTCTCTTACGTTTTCTGCAGACTTCTCTCGGTCTTTTGATTTCTCCGTTTTACTTTCTGTACGCCACTTTCTTTCTCTCAGTCTCTGGCTCTAACTCTTTCTGTGGTTTCTGGCTAACTTCTTCATGTACTTCACACTCCTACTCTCTCTTACGTTTTCTGCAGACTTCTCTCGGTCTTTTGATTTCTCCGTTTTACTTTCTGTACGCCACTTTCTTTCTCTCAGTCTCTGGCTCTAGCTCTTTCTGTCGTTTCCGGCTAACTTCTTCATGTACTTCACACTCCTACTCTCTCTTACGTTTTTTGCAGCTTTCTCTCGGTCTTTTGATTTCTCCGTTTTACTTTCTGTATGCCACTTTCTTTCTCTCAGTCTCTGGCTCTAGCTCTTTCTGTGGTTTCTGGCTAACTTCTTCATGTACTTCACACTCCTACTCTCTCTTACGTTTTCTGCAGACTTCTCTCGGTCTTTTGATTTCTCCGTTTTACTTTCTGTACGCCACTTTCTTTCTCTCAGTCTCTGGCTCTAACTCTTTCTGTGGTTTCTGGCTAACTTCTTCATGTACTTCACACTCCTACTCTCTCTTACGTTTTCTGCAGCTTTCTCTCGGTCCTTTGATTTCTCCGTTTTACTTTCTGTATGCCACTTTCTTTCTGTCAGTCTCTGGCTCTAGCTCTTTCTGTGGTTTCTGGCTAACTTCTTCATGTACTTCACACTCCTACTCTCTCTTACGTTTTCTGCAGCTTTCTCTCGGTCTTTTGATTTCTCCGTTTTACTTTCTGTATGCCACTTTCTTTCTCTCAGTCTATGGCTCTAGCTCTTTCTGTGGTTTCTGGCTAACTTCTTTATGTACTTCACACTCCTACTCTCTCTTACGTTTTCTGCAGCTTTCTCTCGGTCTTTTGATTTCTCCGTTTTACTTTCTGTATGCCACTTTCTTTCTCTCAGTCTCTGGCTCTAGCTCTTTCTGTGGTTTCTGGCTAACTTCTTCATGTACTTCACACTCCTACTCTCCCTTACGTTTTCTGCAGCTTTCTCTCGGTCTTTTGATTTCTCCGTTTTACTTTCTGTATGCCACTTTCTTTCTCTCAGTCTCTGGCTCTAGCTCTTTCTGTGGTTTCTGGCTAACTTCTTCATATACTTCACTCTCCTACTCTCTCTTACGTTTTCTGCACCTTTCTCTCGGTCTTTTGATTTCTCCGTTTTACTTTCTGTATGCCACTTTCTTTCTCTCAGTCTCTGGCTCTAGCTCTTTCTGTGGTTTCTGGCTAACTTCTTCATGTACTTCACACTCCTACTCACTCTTACGTTTTCTGCAGCTTTCTCTCGGTCTTTTGATTTCTCCGTTTTACTTTCTGTATTGCACTTTCTTTCTCTCAGTCTCTGGCTCTAGCTCTTTCTGTGGTTTCTGGCTAACTTCTTCATGTAGTTCACTCTCCTACTCTCTCTTACGTTTTCTGCAGCTTTCTCTCGGTCTTTTGATTTCTCCGTTTTACTTTCTGTATGCCACTTTCTTTCTCTCAGTCTCTGGCTCTAGCTCTTACTGTGGTTTCTGGCTAACTTCTTCATGTACTTCACTCTCCTACTCTCTCTTACGTTTTCTGCAGCTTTCTCTCGGTCTTTTGATTTCTCCGTTTTACTTTCTGTATGCCACTTTCTTTCTCTCAGTCTCTGGCTCTAGCTCTTTCTGTGGTTTCTAGCTAACTTCTTCATGTACTTCACACTCCTACTCTCTCTTACGTTTTCTGCAGCTTTCTCTCGGTCTTTTGATTTCTCCGTTTTACTTTCTGTATGCCACTTTCTTTCTCTCAGTCTCTGGCTCTAGCTCTTTCTGTGGTTTCTGGCTAACTTCTTCATGTACTTCACACTCCTACTCTCTCTTACGTTTTCTGCAGCTTTCTCTCGGTCTTTTGATTTCTCCGTTTTACTTTCTGTATGCCACTTTCTTTCTCTCAGTCTATGGCTCTAGCTCTTTCTGTCGTTTCTGGCTAACTTCTTCATGTACTTCACACTCCTACTCTCTCTTACGTTTTCTGCAGCTTTCTCTCGGTCTTTTGATTTCTCCGTTTTACTTTCTGTATGCCACTTTCTTTCTCTCAGTTTCTGGCTCTAGCTCTTTCTGTCGTTTCTGGCTAACTTCTTCATGTACTTCACACTCCTACTCCCTCTCTTACGTTTTCTGCAGCTTTCTCTCGGTCTTTTGATTTCTCCGTTTTACTTTCTGTATGCCACTTTCTTTCTCTCAGTCTCTGGCTCTAGCTCTTTCTGTGGTTTCTGGCTAACTTCTTCATGTACTTCACACTCCTACTCTCTCTTACTTTTTCTGCAGCTTTCTCTCGGTCTTTTGATTTCTCCGTTTTACTTTCTGTATGCCACTTTCTTTCTCTCAGTCTCTGGCTCTAGCTCTTTCTGAGGTTTCTGGCTAACTTCTTCATGTAGTTCACACTCCTACTCTCTCTTACTTTTTCTGCAGCTTTCTCTCGGTCTTTTGATTTCTCCGTTTTACCTTCTGTATGCCACTTTCTTTCTCTCAGTCTCTGGCTCTAGCTCTTTCTGTGGTTTCTGGCTAACTTCTTCATGTACTTCACACTCCTACTCTCTCTTACGTTTTCTGCAGCTTTCTCTCGGTCTTTTGATTTCTCCGTTTTACTTTCTGTATGCCACTTTCTTTCTCTCAGTCTATGGCTCTAGCTCTTTCTGTGGTTTCTGGCAAACTTCTTCATGTACTTCACACTCCTACTCTCTCTTACGTTTTCTGCAGCTTTCTCTCGGTCTTTTGATTTCTCCGTTTTACTTTCTGTATGCCACTTTCTTTCTCTCAGTCTCTGGCTCTAGCTCTTTCTGTGGTTTCTGGCTAACTTCTTCATGTACTTCACACTCCTACTCTCTCTTACGTTTTCTGCAGCTTTCTCTCGGTCTTTTGATTTCTCCGTTTTACTTTCTGTATGCCACTTTCTTTCTCTCAGTCTATGGCTCTAGCTCTTTCTGTGGTTTCTGGCAAACTTCTTCATGTACTTCACACTCCTACTCTCTCTTACGTTTTCTGCAGCTTTCTCTCGGTCTTTTGATTTCTCCGTTTTACTTTCTGTATGCCACTTTCTTTCTCTCAGTCTCTGGCTCTAGCTCTTTCTGTGGTTTCTGGCTAACTTCTTCATGTACTTCACACTCCTACTCACTCTTACGTTTTCTGCAGCTTTCTCTCGGTCTTTTGATTTCTCCGTTTTACTTTCTGTATTGCACTTTCTTTCTCTCAGTCTCTGGCTCTAGCTCTTTCTGTGGTTTTCTGGCTAACTTCTTCATGTACTTCACACTCCTACACTCTCTTACGTTTTCTGCAGCTTTCTCTCGGCCTTTTGATTTCTCCGTTTTACTTTCTGTATGCCACTTTCTTTCTCTCAGTCTCTGGCTCTAGCTCTTTCTGTGGTTTCTGGCTAACTTCTTCATGTACTTCACACTCCTACTCTCTCTTACGTTTTCTGCACCTTTCTCTCGGTCTTTTGATTTCTCCGTTTTACTTTCTGTATGCCACTTTCTTTCTCTCAGTCTCTGGCTCTAGCTCTTTCTGTGGTTTCTGGCTAATTTCTTCATGTACTTCACACTCCTACTCTCTCTTACGTTTTCTGCAGCTTTCTCTCGGTCTTTTGATTTCTCCATTTTACTTTCTGTATGCCACTTTCTTTCTCTCAGTCTCTGGCTCTAGCTCTTTCTGTGGTTTCTGGCTAACTTCTTCATGTACTTCACACTCCTACTCTCTCTTACGTTTTCTGCAGCTTTCTCTCGGTCTTTTGATTTCTCCGTTTTACTTTCTGCATGCCACTTTCTTTCTCTCAGTCTCTGGCTGTAGCTCTTTCTGTGGTTTCTGGCTAACTTCTTCATGTACTTCACACTCCTACTCTCTCTTACGTTTTCTGCAGCTTTCTCTCGGTCTTTTGATTTCTCCGTTTTACTTTCTGTATGCCACTTTCTTTCTCTCAGTCTCTGGCTCTAGCTCTTTCTGTGGTTTCTGGCTAACTTCTTCATGTACTTCACACTCCTACTCTCTCTTACGTTTTCTGCAGCTTTCTCTCGGTCTTTTGATTTCTCCGTTTTACTTTCTGTATGCCACTTTCTTTCTCTCAGTCTCTGGCTCTAGCTCTTTCTGTGGTTTCTGGCTAACTTCTTCATGTACTTCACACTCCTTCTCTCTCTTACGTTTTCTGCAGCTTTCTCTCGGTCTTTTGATTTCTCCGTTTTACTTTCTGTATGCCACTTTCTTTCTCTCAGTCTCTGGCTCTAGCTCTTTCTGTGGTTTCTGGCTAACTTCTTCATGTACTTCACACTCTTACTCTCTCTCTTACGTTTTCTGCAGCTTTCTCTCGGTCTTTTGATTTCTCCGTTTTACTTTCTGTATGCCACTTTCTTTCTCTCACTGCTTCTTCCTCTCCTTTCTCTTCTCCCGTTTCTCTGCCAGTATTTCTCCTATGCAAACTTAAGAACTTTTAGTTATCATTGTAATTTATGCCCTTTCGGTACGTACAAGTAAATGTAAGTATGTATCGTATTTTTGATGAAATCAAAAGGGGGAATACATAGCTTTTTCTCTGCTGAACTCATTGATGATCAGTTGAGCTTATAACAGAATTTCCATAAATACACTTTCTATTTGTATTACCAAATCTATTTGAAATACCAACATCCAGTGCAGTCGCATATCAAGTTACACAAATATGAAACCACAAAAATACGATACCATTTTTCCTACGTACGGGTAATATTTGCATATATTTTCTACTTTTCCATTATCCGTAGTTCTGCTGCTATGTGACGTACAGATATATTTCCACCGTATTTATTCCCTTTTAATGCGCACCCGAATCTAATGCGCAATCCCATTTTTGTTTTTCGGATATGAAAAACAGTTACCACCTGATTGTAAGGCGCACCTATAGACCTGTAAGAAATTGCGAACTAAGCAGCCCGCCAGGTTTAGGGCTGCCTAGAGCGGACTTCGATGAAGATCTAACATACGCCAGCACCAGCTCCTCCTAGTTCGATGAAAATGACGATTCCTAACTATTGATCCATGGCTGTGACATGCTATTGGACTTAAGTTGAAGTTCTTTACTGAAACTTGAATGTGAACCTTAGTGTACTTTCTTTGGCAATCTAAGTTATTAATTCCTACAGTACTACTTTTTCTAGTTTTTTTTTGCAAACGTTTATACGGTAGATATATTTCTGTACTAGATTTATAAGTTAAAAAGGTTGCTGTACATTACCTAGTAATTCTTTTGCCAAAGTTTTTAGGTTTGTAAACGTACTTCATCGAAGCTTAACAAAATAGCTGTTCATCTCAGATTTAGTCAGTTTCTTACATCCCCATGATCATTTCTACGCTCATTCTGAAAGGCCCGCGGCGATTTGGACCGAGCGGATGAGAAATACCTACGATTTAGACTGATTATCACGTGTTTCCACTACAACGAAGTAAATTTCTCCGTCATTTTTGGTCTACGCCGGGATTCGAACCCAAGTCCGCTTATTCCGGAACAAGTCGCTCTACCAACTGAGCTACGCAGACGTTTATTCTGACAGCAAACTGCCTTTATGTCGTGTGCGTCCTGCTGGCAGGTACGTCACATCCCCCCCCCCCGAAGGAGGGACGGGGGCATGGCCCACGGGTCAGCCATGACCATGAATCGTTGCAGACAGCCATCCACTGTAGAACGTGCACTTGAGAACTCCCAGTCAATCTGGTGTGTGGAATGCAACATCACACATTTTTATTTTTCGAAGCGCTGGAGAGGGGATTCTCTGATTTTTCCTATCTCGCGGTGTGGAAAGAACATCACACCAATGCGAGATTTTGAACGGTCGGGTCATCCGGATAGTTCGAGCGCCATTATAACGAAGTAAATTTCTCCGTCATTTTTGGTCTACGCCGGGATTCGAACCCGAGTCCGCTTATTCCGGAACAAGTCGCTCTACCAACTGAGCCACGCAGACGTTTATTCAGACTGCAAACTGCCTTTATGTCGTGTGCGTCCTGTTGGCAGGTACGTCACACCACTTAACACCTAAATCTAATGTGCATCCCGGTTTTCGACTGCGAAAATCGGCCAAAAGGATGCCCATTAAATTCCAATAAATACGGTATTTCCAATCCCTATCTTATTCTCTGTAAAACCAATTCATAAAAATCCTTTTTGCGTCATTTACCTTGTCGAATATTTTTGCACATTGTTCACTTCAAATAATGCACAATTATATATACTTTATGGCTACTAAGCTTGCGCTGTTAAGATATAATAATAATAATAACAACGTTTCGCACAATAAAATATTTATAATGCATCGACAATAGTTTCGCAGAACTTTTGGCTCGGCTTCCTCATGACGAATGGAGCGTAAACATTTAAATCATTGTGACATCATCAGAATTCTGACGGTCACGGATTTTGATGAGTTGTTTCCACGCGACTGAAAGAAATGGAGTCGACTTCATGTCGTTGACAAGCCGTGACGAATTACGGTATATGTGGAAAGCTTCTAATATATTAAGCTCGATAGTCGAGTCCGGTTTATCAATAAGCGTATGGTCTCCAAACAAAAATTTATGGTTATTTTCGAGACAATGTTGTGCTATAGACGACTTCTTCAGTTCATATTTCTGTACATAGGTCTTGTGTATCTTTACACGGAAACGTAAAGCCCTGCGGGTCTGTCCTATATATGAAAGTCCACATTAACAAGGTATCTGATAAATTCCCCAAGAGTTTGTCTTCGACGTAGTCTTTTGTTCTGTAAAAATTCATCTTATTTATGGGTTTGAAAATAAATTTTAAATTAAAACTTTTGAGAATTTTTGAAATTCCGAAGCACATCTGAGGAGCAAATGGATAACCGCCCAATTCTTTCGTATTGGGAGATCTATAAGCATCAGCGTGCAAACAGGTTTTGGTTTCCTAAATTTTTTGACAGCTTTGTCTATAACGGAAGGTCTGTATCCTCTGTGTACCGCAATTCGTTTAAGAAAATTAAGCTTTTTCTGTAAGGAATCCTCAGTTGAGCAGATATTTATTGCACGATATACGTATGTGAAGAAGACAGATATCTTTTGTTTCCATGGATCATTTGAAAACAAAAATCACCCATGGAAAAAGCTTGATTTTCTTAAACGAATTGCAGTACACAGAGGATACAGACCTTCCATTATAGACAAAGCTGTCCAACCATTTAGGAAACCAAAGCCTGTCTGCACGCTCATGCCTATAGACCTACCACTACGAAAGAATTGTGTGGTTATCCCATTTGCTCCTCAGATTTGCTTCGGAATTTCAAAAAATTCTCAAAAGTTTTAATTTCAAAGTTATTTTCAAACCCATAAATAAGATGATTTTTTACAGATCAAAAGACTACGTCGAAGACATAAACTATTGGGGAATTTACAGATACCTTGTGAATGTGAACTTTCATATATAGGACAAACCCGCAGGGCTTTAAGTTTCGGTGTAAAGTTACACAAGACCTATGTACGGAACTATGAACTGAAGAAGTCGTCTATAGCCCAACGTTGTCACGAAAATAACCATACATTTTAGTTTGAAGACTATACGCTTATTGATAAACCGCACTCAACTATCAGGCTTAATATATTAGAAGTTTTCCACATATACCGGAACTCGTCACGGATTTTTAACGACATGACGTCTACTCCATTTCTTTCAAGCGCGTGGAAACGACTCACCAAAATCCGTTACCGTCAGAATTCTGATGATGTCACAATGATTTGAATGTTTACGCTCCGTTCTTCCTGTGGAAGCCGAGCCAAACGCTCTGCGAAACTATAGTCTATGTATAATAAACATTTTATTGTGCAAACGTTGTTATTATTATTCTAATGCACAATTCTCCAGCTATGAAGGGTAAACCTACACGTCTTTTTTGCTGATTATCCACTTGTGTTTAAATCTTATTTGAAAAACAAAACTGCGTGTTGTATAGCGTTCACCATGATAAACAATTTGTGAATATTTTCTTTACTTCTATAATGCACTGTTCTCTGTCAATTGGGATATATATGCCTTTTTTGAAGTCATATCTCCAATTCCATGATGAAAAATCAGTATATTCCTTTCACATTGGACAACTATCACAAAATCAGCTACATGGTGTCTGTGGTATATTACGTGTAAATAGAACTACGAAGGAATTTCCAAAATGGTGGAAGTGAAGTTAACGCTTGTAAGCCTCAAATGAGAAAAATTCAGGAAGCTAATATTGATATGACACTCACTTTCAAATGATACATCATCATGTTAATTGCCGAAGCAGAATTTTTAATACATATAGGCGAACACACTAGTGACAACGCCTCGACAATGTAGATTTGTCCATATGAGAACGTAGCGTAAATAAAATCTCGCTGTTTCTGTTCTCAATAAAGAGTTGAGCCCATGCTACATTTATAAAGAACGCATCACTCGTATCACTTACACACTAAACAGTTTGTACAATTCAATGTAGCTTCCAGTTTAAGAAGCTAATTCTTGGAGAATACAGGCACCGACAGAAGGCTTCCTTCTTAATTTCACAGGAGACAACAACTGCGTAGTTTCTTTGGTAGCAGATAAAGCCTCCTTATGCGCATGCACCTCGCAACGCACGAGACCTGGTGGAGAAATTCAAGTGAAAGTAGCTCGTGCTTTCCACTTCGTGTAGTGCGGCATCTACGTGCCGACACTTTCTCCTTCTACTGACGAGCATTTTTAAAATAATACATTATATGTATAACACATAAGTACCTAAAAGTGTCACTGAGGAAATTCATTCTGAAGCGGATTGATTTTTGATGTAGGACTACGTCTAACTCCGCGGGTAGTATGGGGCGACTTACGGAAGACCGCCTGGGACAAAAATAGGTCCCAACTGAAATAATTATAGCGTTAAAAATACGTGCTGCACACGAATCGTGTTAGCATATTCCTAAACATCATGGAATTAATTTTGTGTGCTGCGCAACACATCGTGCGCGCGACGTTCTACTCGCTACCTGTGCGTGGGGGAGATGATGCAATATTTCTGGGTGTGCCGCCGCGTTTGGCTCAGTCTATCTCGGCAACCGTGAGCGCAATACGGCTGTGCGTGGTATCGAGATCTATTGTGAGCGCAATACGATTCTGCTATCGTCGAGATCTATTCAAATACACGAAGAAAATTACGCAGTGGTTTGAACTGAACATTTTAAAAATTGTTTTCTTGTGAACCGATGAATACTTTTGACAATATCGCGGTTTACCTGGACAACCGTGAGGGCAAAACGACTGTGCGTGGTATCGTTTTAAAGCTCTCGACGAGTTCTATTAGAATACATAAAGAACATATCGCAGTGGTTTAAATTAAAATTTTGGAAAGTTGTTTTTGTGTGAACAGGGTAACATTTTCGACAATGCCACGGAATTCGCAGAATGAAATTGGAATTCCCAGAATTAAAACGAGAGGCAAGAGCAAGTGATGAGGAATGTAAGAAGCCCAAGAAGACAGAGCATCACGTTGAGTAATTCGTGTATCAATCTGCTTTGTGTTTGCAATGTATCCAGCATTATTTGTAAAAATTATGTAAGTTACTTTTCATATCATAGACCTGTGTTGGCTATAACAAATTAAATAAACGCTTTGGAACCATACTCGACTAGCTCATTTAAATTAAATATATCGCGTAAACACGGTGTAAGTCCTTTAATGTAGCTCATTTCAACTATCCGATCTGCAAGTCGTAGTCCTACGTTCCAAACCTACGGCTTAATCAGAACTGAGTCTACCTGTATTTTCTTTACAAAAATCTTTTTAGTGCCCTTTCAAGTTTAAAGCTTTCCAGTACCAGACGTACATGTGTATTTTATTTTCATCTAGGTCTTTTTCAATCAAATCTCTTACAAGCGGTGATATCGTCTCTTGAAAGTGGCTGATCGAAAATATTTAATTTGCCAAGCATTCCATTCTCTATGATCATGAACCTTAACTTAGAAGATGTTTTACTTTAATAAATATATTTCATTGTTATAAAAAAAACGCGCTCATAGCACTCTGGAAGGCGGTGGTATCTCCATTGTAGACAAAAACATATATTCGTATTTGAAATGCCGACATTCTTTCTTGGTACCTACCTTGTTGTAAACGAAAACAAAATAAAACATTCACATACCTCTCAAAACTAACAGATTGCTTAGGCAATAAACAAAAGATATGATATCTTTCAAGCGATGGGCATTCTTGTGTTGCAAGTAAAGTTCTCGATATAAGTTGCTGTAACTGATGCAGTCTATCGCAGAGCTGAGCGCATTTTTTTGTTTTTCGAACAAAGCGAAATTGTTTACATCCATTTGGAGCATTTTCTCGAAAACCCTCTGGGAATTATGTCTGCCTCTTTTTAACATGCAACAGCCCTGTCGACTGACTGGATTTCATGAATTCTTAATGCACTTCTATATTTCCCTTCACTAATTTGTTTCTAAAGATTTACTTCGTGTGACGTATTCGTGCTAGAATTCATCGTAGTTGGTTGGAACCATGTAGAAAATAAAAATTAAGCGCACCAGCATTTTCTTCCATTTTGATCTTATGTTACGCTTGAACAATTTAGAAATTAACGGTGGCACCTCAAGCTACTGCTTTTCGTTCGATAACTATGAGCCTTTTTCGCTGTATTACTTACCATAAAAGCTGTTTTTTAATTATTTTCTAGTCCTTTTGTCAGTAGCTGCGTTTTCTCAGTACCGCATTCTTGTTCATTTTTATTCTTCTAAGACTTTCTCTTCTATTTCAGCAGTTTTGCTTTGTCAAGTAAAGTAGAAGGAATGTGTTTTGTATATATAGGCGTCCTAAAGACCATCTGAAGTTGCAGTTGTTTGTTTTATTTCTTCCAAACAGTTTTCATCATATTTGAATACTTAGATAATAATTAATGCTAGCAAAAATACCAGACTTTTCCCAGAATGTATACATCAGTCAGCTTCTAGGCCAGAGTTTACCTGATTTTCCTAAAATTAAGATTGGGATACATTGCATGGAAACATTTATTTGAAATACGTTACAAAAAGGAAAAGAAAGAAATTAAAAAAAAAAAAAGAGTGCAATCTGTACTTACGCCGACACAATTGGTTAAAACCAGCAGTCTAAATTGATTGTGAATACAGGAAATTTGAAACATCTGCATTTTTCAATTCTGTTGTGATCTGTGAGATATACACAGACATGTATAACGCAACTCTTTTTCGTGTGCGAGATTGGTGTTACGCTATATCTAAAACCATAACTAAGGAAATATAAATGAGAATACGATGCGATAGTTGCACGGGATTAAGGTTTTACGGCCAAACGAAACATATACAGAAGTCAAACTTACGATAACCTTTTATTGGTCCAGTAATATTTGATGAAATCCAAAATATAGCACTGCGAGTTTTACACTTCACACATAATGCCTTAATTATCTGTCGTATAATCTATCTTAACAATGATCGAACATCACCACACACACACACACACACACACACACACGCAAAGCAACTGCTGTATCGTCCTTTTTATCAAACGTTCTTATCCCATTCATACGTCACTCTCTCTGACCTCAAAAGTGTTGCCAACCTCATTCATGTGAGAGAGAAGATATCACGTTAAGTTTGGAAAGTGCAAAAGACAACAAACTTAAATTAACATAGGAAAAGACACTAAACATTAAAGTTAAATTATATTATGCGTCACGCATGACATAAGTAAATACACACCTGATTTGTAAATAATATTTATTTTCTGTCCAAATGGAATGGAAGGAGCAGTAGCTGTATCTGGATTTAATATCTGGTAGCCATACCCTTTGCAGTACGTAGGACTTTAACCCTGTCATTCATTACGGAAATGAGATCAGCCATGGTATTCTGTGGAATTTGAGCCCATGATTCACGTAACAAGAGTTGTGCTTTGTTGGTTGATTTCTGTGGCATGCGTCGTAATTTTCCATCCAATATGGCCCACAGGTGTTCAATTGGGTTGATATCAGGGCTCTGGCTTGGCCGCGACGGTCCCTGGAAGGCGTTCTATTCGTTCCATGCTTGGGTACGTTCTGCCCTATGGCATGGAGCGCCATCCTTCATGGACAAGCAGGGTGGAGCTCCATGACACCTGAACACTGGAAAATATTTCTAGCAGGCCCCTGTTGAGGATGGTCATGTATCAGTGTACATTGATGTTGCATTCACATTCTACGAGAACAGAACGACCAGGTATCCATATGGCGCTCCATATCATGACTGAAAGACCGCCATGTTTTACTGTTGTCTGTAGGCACTTCAAGCCGTGCAATTTGCTGTGCAATCGGCACAGCCAGGCCCTGCCACGGTATGAAAATTGTACAAATCGGGACTTATCCGAGAATATGACGGTGTGCCAAAATGCTAAGGGTCTCTCAATCATGTCTGTCGCCCATGCCAACCCGCGACGAATATTTGCTTCTCACAAAAGAGGTTTTCGTCATGCCGTTCTTTCATGATATATAAGTCAGTGAAGATACCGCTGGGCAGTTCTGGAGCTCACTTGGATTTGTTCTGCAAACTCAGCGGCTTTACTACGAGAATTGGGTTTTGCAGAACGCTTGACAGCTCGAAGATGATCCAGGGTGACCTGTACGTGATGCTCATGCTTCCTTTCTTGCCTTCTTAAATTCCACTTGCACACGATTACCTGCGACAAGAAGAATTTGTAGGTTTGCAGCAATCTGACTCTGTCTCGCTCCGAGATCTGATTGCCCCACGATTCGTCCTCTCTGAAAGTACCTTAGTTCCTTCGCTCCCTTGAGTTCAGGCATGTTCGTTTGGTGTCACCTACTCGGTGAATTTGTCCTGCGAAATATATTAAAGGGAATTCGAGTATACGATGCAAAAAAATACTCCACTACGTAGCTTCAAGTTAGTAAAATCATGCAATGCATTGATTATGATACGCTTTCCACCATACCAGAAATCATAGGAAAATGGCTTGGTTTTGAGGGAACTAAACTGTGATACAACGTTTGAGGTTCACATGTATCACAATTAAATCTCTTTGAGCCCGTGTTACCTCTTTCTGTTATTAAAAGCTACAACATATAAGCCGTGTTATAATTAAAAATCCCATCTAAATCTGACAATTTTCACTGACGTTATCATGCGAAAATCATGGCTGACGAATCTAACGCACGAGCACTACCCACAATTGCTGACAAAAAACATTTTTGGCGGAACTGCTGCCAAAGTCGTTACGGAACATTCTTACTCAAGTTATTACTCAAGTTATGAGGGTAATGGCTGTGGAATAAATCTCACTCCTGTGCCCTGATCTTTGACCCCGTATTGATGATATTAAATAGAACTGGTTCAGTATACCTCCGGAACAACGTGATAGAGTTTTATCGCAATACAAGCATTTTTAAGTGAATTATGACGCATAACGGCGATGAAATGGATCACGCTCATATGTCCTGACCTTTGACCCCATTTCGTCCATTTTCAGTAGGGTTCGTCCCCAGGTTGTTTTTTTTTTTTTTTTTTTTTTTTTTTTTTTTTTTGATTGGAGGTTTAACGACCACCGTGAGCAACTCAATGGGCTATAAGCAGTCGCCCGTCCCTAATTTAGGGTCACTGGTTCCAGGGAAGGGAGAGAGCCAGTGCCGTAAGACAAACATAACATCCATGCCTGACCGGGATTCAAACCCGGACCCCGTTCGGACGGATGATCAGAGGCCATCGCCTTAGACCACTGCGCCACCGAGGCGGCCAGGTTGTCTTCTAACACATAACAGAATTTTATCGAAATCGAACCATTTTTACGTGAGTTATCGTGTGGACAGGCAGACAGACGGACAAAGCTGCAACTTATACACTTTTTCAATTTACGGTGGGAAAGCGTAAAAAAATGACATTACGGCAGGTTTCTATTTACTTATGTCATGTCAGTGTACATTTCATTTGAATCACAGGCAAGTTCGTCCTTGAAAAACTACTGGGGCAGACGTTGAGTGTTCTTCCATTTGGAGCCAACATGAAAAGGTTTTAATTGTTTTCAACCCTGGAGCAGCGAACACAGAACTAGACATGGAAAAAAGTATTGGTTTTTGCAGGGTAAGTCCAATAAATATCAATGATTTTCTCTGTGCTTGTTGATACTCATGTCGAAACTGAGACAAACAGGAAACTGTAGGCGTTTAAGCTTACATGAAAGTCTGATGGGAAGATTGGAAAGAGTTGAATAAAAACATGGTCTTTAGAGCAACATGCCAGTCATAATGGTAACTTCGAAGGCATTTTATATGAGTTTGACAGTCAGTTATGCTCGAATGTAGAGTGTTGATTCATCCCCATTACCTCAAGATAAAATTAGTATATAGTCAAGATGAGGTGGGAGAAAATGAGAACGCCGGAATAGCAATCTCAAGCGCCGAAATAGCAGTCTCAACCTTTGAAAACATAAAAATGAGAGAAAATTAACATTATTCTCATATTTCATTTCTTGTATTCAATTTATGTTGTACCGTAATATATTGCCCCTAAACGAATCGCGGAACTATTTTTGTTTCAAACAAGCAAAATCAAATTTCGAATTGTAAATTGCACACGTTAAACCAAATTTGAAACAAAGATTCAAGAAACCTAGTCAAGATTTCCCCTTAAAGATAGTTAAAAACAACGAATATACAGTGCTTAGTAATACATTGACAGCCGCGGTCTGAAACGTAAACAAAACGGTAGCAACTGCGGCGGTAGGTCACACTTCGGAATTCTAACACAGAAAACAAGAAGATCAAATTTCACATTGTAAATCGTGCGCGTTATGTCATATGTACCATAGAAAGCCGCTATAGAGGAAAACGGAGGACTAAAATTCTAGCTGGTTACTGTTGGACTTTAAAAAGAGATGAAGTACAGACGAAAATCTAAAATAACTACTTTTTACAGTAAGTGTAATTAATTGCTTGTAGCGAAATATACATGCCAAAATGAAAGCTTATTGTACACTGAAACAAGAGGTTACTCGAGAATTATGCCCGATAACACAATTTAGCAAGCAGATTTGTAATCAGCATTACAAATACTGTATGATTGGGCGTATGCAGTCTTTGTAAAAAAAACAAAAAGTTTATTTTTGTTAATCAATGTAATTTACGCTATGTAGTTTTTGTATGCCAAGATCTTTGTCCGGTTTCTATTTATTTACGTACAACATATTGCATTTATCCGCGTTATTCACGACCGCACTGAGCAGTCCGGCACATACTGAGTGGAATTAAATATTTACAACAAACAATAAGGTTTACTAATTCCCGACATTTTTGAGACCAGAAAATAGATGGTGCCTCATCTACATGTGCCTTGCTGAATAATATCACGTAGCATTCTTTTTTCCAATAATTTGATTAATTTTCGGAATGGAAACAAAATTTGAGTGTACCCATGCGACAGTCTGGAATGTTTAGAATGAGTTGAGCCACTTAGATTGAATGTTTTAACAATAATGTAGCTGAAAATATTAACAGAATTGTGGATGCTGCTGATTATTAATTCCGAAATAAACTAGCAAGCTTAACTCTACAACATTTTCAGCTAAATTAATGTTAGAATATTTAATCTAAATTGCTCGAATCATTCTAAACATTCCGGACTATCGCATGGATCGACACAAGTGTTGATTGCAGTCCAAACATTTATGACATTATTGAAAATAAATGTTACATGATATCATATAGTTAGTCTCATGTAGATGAGGCGCCATCTATTTTGTGGTCTCAATACTACCGAAGGAAAAGTTACTGATTTTCAGTGCAATTATGGTTAAGTTTTAGAAAATATTAAGTATACTAAGCTATAATATGAAGTTATTTTTATCGATGTTAAACTTTTCTTCCTTGGGAACGCATTAATTGTGAAGAAAATGGTTACAGAAGTTTTCCCATAAAGATTTTAGGTGGATTCACCTTAAAGTGGGAAGAACATATTCGAGAATACACATTGGGATAGAAATCACCGTGTTTCATTTTACACAGCCATTCGTTTAGACCTTTTCAGAGGAAAATTATGGAAGGTTATTCCTTCTGTAACTTTTAGGTGACAAGATGTTTTAACACAACTGTACGATGAGAAAAAGTTAAGTACGTCTTTAATAAATTTACGAAAATCTCGATTTTCCTGAACTCCTGAAACGTAAAGCTTTGTTAAGCAATGGGAAAACGCAAGTAAACAAAATATTGCAGGTCCGCAGACACGGAAGAGTTTTCCCATGATGCAAAGCGAGGTGAATGAGGTTCACAGGCAACTGTTAACTGCCAACTTACCCTATTAATAGATGGCGCTGTAATTTCAATTTGTCCCCTACGTTTTAGAAGTGCTAGTTTACGTTTATTATATATATTTTTTATTATTGGAGGTTTAACGACCGCCGTGAGCAACTCAATGGGCTATAAGCAGTCGCCCGTCCCTAATTTAGGGTCACTGGTTCCAGGGAAGGGAGAAGGCCAGTGCCGTAAGACAAACACAACATCCATGCCTCACCGGGATTCGAACCCGAACCCCTTTCGGACGAATGATCAGAGGCCATCGCTTAGACCACTGCGCCACCGGGGCGGCAGAGTTTACGTTTAACAGCACGTGATCCTTTAATATCTTTGATTTTAACACTGGTTCGAAATAATCCAATTGAAAGAAAAATTAGCACCAAACAGTTACACAGATTTATCCAGATGTGTTAAAAAATTAACGAAAAGTGAGAATCCTCTCTAAACCATGTTACTAGATTACACATTCTTGTATAAATTCTAGAAAAAAATATGTTTAAAAAGAAAAAGAAATAAACCTATGAAAGATTATCTTTATGCAAAACTGCAGAGGAAATTCTGTACTTTAATTTTTAATAAAAATCCTATCAATCATGTCTTTAAATCATTAATCCGCCAGAATTTCTTAATTCGCTTAGAATTAATTGATTGAAGCATTCACAGACGCGGCATCGCCTTCCCCAGAGAAAAATGTGTACTATGAATGTTTTAGTTTTGAAATTTTCGTTTATGTTTAAAAACTTCATTCGTTTACCCATGTCAAATACGTCGTCTTGATTTCAATTACTTCCGCCTGACAAAATTCCATTTCTCAGCGGAAATTTAATTAAAAAGCCGAAAACCACATAACCAGAATACAAAAAAAAAAGCGCAACGTCTGCAAACAAGTTATTCATTAGAAAATCTCTTATGATACTTTTTCTTTTTAAGTTCGCACTGCTTCACGAAGAGCCTCTATTAAAGATGCATGAATCCTCTACTGACAGCAAATGCTTCTGCCGTTGCCGTTTGGGCATGTTCAAGAACCCAAGATGGTGGTTTTTAATTTTATTTCCCTTTTATTTTGTAAAACTGAACTTTGCTAAGAGTTGCGTGAAAACCCTTGCGTACAGAAAACTTAAAGCGCGCTTGTTTGTTATCGTTGCATTCGTAGAAAAAATACGCTGTTGAGAAGTTGCAAACATAAAGGATGATGTAGCGGCACAACCACCTGATGGATTTTAATTTTACACAAGTCACAGAAATTTAGGGATATTTCATGAAATGAAGGATGTATATATCTGACTCAAGTAACATGCACTAAAATAACACCAATACGTAATACACACGACAAAGAGTGTGTATTAAAAAATATTCAAAATAGCTTGCCGGGCATCGGAATTTATATTGAATAATATCACTCTTTCCGATTGTCCTCCTTCCCCGACAATCGGAGAGAGGCGAGGGGCAATCGGGGGTAAAGAGTGATATGGAGACGCTCTCCAACGAAGAAAGAATTGCAAAAACAATTACTGTACAATTTCTGCACACAGCAAAGTAGCACTGCAATATACACTAACAGGAAAGAAAAAATCCCAACACCACGAACAAATAGTTGTAGAGGAATGAAATGGCGTCAATACATTTGTATAGGTAACATATTTAATCGATTAAGGTTTCAAGAACACAGCTTAATGTAAGCGCGAGAAGAGCCATTTTAAATGTAAAATGCTGGTACATTAACAACCGGTGTAACCGCCAGAATGTTGAATGCAAGCACGCAAACGTTCATGCATGGTGTCGTACAGGTGCTGGATGTCAGTTTGTGGGATAGAGTTCCATGCCAGTTGTACTTGTTCGGTCAATACAGGGACGGTTAATGCTGGTTGGGGGTGACGCTGGAGTTGTCGTCCAATGATGTCCCATACGTGCTCGATTGGTGACAGATCTCGTGATCTAGCAGGCCACGGCAACATGTCAACACTCTGTAGAGCATGTTGGGTTACAACAGCGGTATGCTGGCGAGCGTTATCCTGTTGGAAAACACCCCTGGAATGCTGTTCATGAATGGCGGCACAACAGGTTGAATCACCAGACCGACGTACAACTGTGCCTTCAGGGTGCGTGGGATAACCACGAGAGTGCTCCTGCTGTCATAAGAAATTGCTCCCCAGACCATAACTCCAGGTGTAGGTCCAGTGTGTCTCCGCCGCAGACAGGTTGGTTGCAGGCGCTCACCTGGTCTCCTTCTAACCAACACACGGCCATCACTGGCACCCAGGCGGAACCGGCTTTCATCAGAAAACACAACAGATCTCCACTCCGTCCTCCAATGAGCTCTAGCTTGACACCACTGACGTCACAAACGGCGGTGGTTTGGAGTAAGTGGAATGCACGCTACAGAGCGTCTGGCTCGCAGCTGTCCTTCAAGTAACCGTTTTGTAACAGTTTGTTGTGTCACTGTGGTGGCCACTGCAGCTCGAATTGCTGCCGCAGACACGGTACGATACGCCACGGCCATACGTCGTACACGGCGGTCTTCCCTCTCAGTAGTGCCACGTGGCCGGCCGGAACCCGGTCTTCTTGAGGCAGTACCTTCCCTTGACCACCGCTGCCAATAATCATGCACCGTGACTATATTCCTGCCAAGTCGTTTTGCAATATTGCGGAACGAAAATCCACCTTCTCGTAACCCTATTACAGGGCCTCGTTCAAACTCCGTGAGCTGTTGATAATGGCTTCTTCGTCTTTTTAAAGGCATTCTTGACTAACATCAACACACTACGTCGAATATCAACGATAACTAACGCTCACGAACGTTACAGCGCGTATTTACAGCAAACCTGCTTTGCATGTTCCGAGGGGCGCTACTAGCGTCACACGTGTGCGCCGAGCGCGAAATTTGCATAGACGTCATCTTACAGATGTACTCTCAGCGCCTACCAACTGTCGTTTATCTAACACAACCCCTTCTTGGTGTTGGAATTTTTTTCCGTCAGTGTATGTAGAACAAGAAAGATGACACCGAGTTTTCGGGTGCAATAAGCACGTCTTTTGAATCCGTTCTGACGCGAATTAAATTTATCAGAGCTATTCAAAGTCAATGGAACCGGTATGGAAAACGCTGATATCTGACCGAAGAAAGTTTTTCAAACGGATTTTTAATCCTGCAAATCAAACGAAATTGTTGACATACGCCCTCTGGTTGCAGACTTGTGCGTTAAGAAAAATTTTAAATTACATGAGAAATATTTCGCAGCGGAAACGCTGCCCAACAAAGAAACAATTTTTCAAATCGGACTCTTAGAAGCACAGATATGGACAAATATTAGATATGCATCCACGCCCTCTGGAGGGGGAAAACGTGCATTATTTTAAGAGGAAAGTATTCTCGAAAGGTTTTCCGATGTGAGCGGTATCAGGCCAGTAAAGAATTTTTTCAGTCGAGTTTTCAGGAGCTCAGATTTTTCTGAAAATGCGTCAGAAGCAAAAATTAACATTTATGCCCCTGGTGGCCAAACCGTTATTTACCAAGTATTAGATATTATACGAAAAATATTTTCCATCAAGAGCTGCATGCGATACAGTAACAATTTTTCAAATCCGAGTTTTAGAAGCAGAAATATCGGGGAAAACGCAATTTACGTTAAAGCCTCCGAATGGAAAGTCTACGAGTTACTTGAAAATTTTGAAATTATATGAAAAACATTTCGCACCGGAAACGCTATCGAACAAAGAAGGAATTTTTCGAATCGGACTCGCCGCCCCGGTGGCGCAGTGGTCTAAGGCGTTGGCCTCTGATCATTCGTCCGAAGGGGTCCGGGTTCGAATCCCGGTGAGGCATGGGTGTTGTGTTTGTCTTGCGGCACTGGCTCTCTCCTTCCCTGGAACCAGTGACCCTAAATTAGGGACGGGCGACTGCTTATAGCCCATTTAGTTGCTCACGGTGGTCGTTAAACCACCAATCAAAAAAAAAAAAAAAACAAATCGGACTCTTAGAAGTAGAGATATTGACAAAAATAAGATGTATATCTACGCCCCTGGCGGAGAAACCATGCATTATTTTAAGAAGAAAATATTCCGAAAAAGGTTTATCGACGTGAGTAGTATCGGTCCACAAGCGAATGTTTTTCAATCGAGATTTTAGAAGGTCAGATTTTGCTGTAAATACATCAGAAGCAAAAGCTAAGGCTTACGCCCCCTGGTAGCCAAACCAATTTTTACTATAAAATACAAATTATATGCAAAAGATTTCCAAATAGGAGCTTTATCTGATGCAGAAAGAATATTTCAAGTCGGATATTGGGGGAAACACAATTTACGTCTACCCTTCCTAGCGGAAAATCTCTAAATTACTTGAAAATTTTGAAATTATATGAAATACGTATCGCACCACAAACTCTATGAAATAAAGAAGGAATTTATCAAATCGGAAAATTAGAAGCAGAGATATTGACAAAAATAAGTTATACGTCTACGCCCCTGGCGGAGAAACCATGCCATATTTTAAGAAGAAAAAATTTCGAAGAGGTTTATCGACGTAAATGGGGTCGGTCCACGAACGAATTTCTTCAATCGGGATTTTAGAAGCTCAGATTTTGTGGCAAATACATCAGAAGCAGAAATTAACATTTACGCCCTCTGGTGGCCAATCCGTTCTTTACCAAAAATTAGAAATTATATGCAAAAGATGTCCCATTAAGTGCTGTATCTGTTAAAGGAAAACATTTTCAAATCGTAATTTTAGAAGTAGAGATATAGAAAACGCAAATTTACTTTCACGCCCTCTAGCGGAAAATCTATGCGTAACGTGAAAAAAGTGACGATACCTAAAATACTCTTCGACATAAATAAAATCGCAAGGTAAAATTTTTTTTCAATTGGATGTTTAGAAGCAAATATATGGAATAAAATGTATTTTGAATTCGATATCATCTACATTTACGCCCTCTAGCGGCTAAACTGTACATCGTAAATAACACGCAGAAAAGAATCATCATGCGGAGCTTCCCAATGCAAAACGAATTTTTTAAATCAGACAAATAGTTACAGAGATAAGGTGTCCACAGGTGGACGGACGGACAAACCGATAGCATAACCACGATCTTTCTTTTTACAAAATACGTGCTAAAAATGGTAAATTCGGAGAATGTCTATACCTCTGGATTTCAGTACTTGGTAACAATACCTTTGTGTCCA
The DNA here is from genome assembly GCA_039090855.1 of Macrothele yani. NCBI lineage: Eukaryota > Metazoa > Arthropoda > Arachnida > Araneae > Macrothelidae > Macrothele > Macrothele yani. The sequence goes on from CM076989.1 coordinate 123,212,236, forward strand.
AGAACATCATGACACTAACTAGGCATACTGTAATGACCTTAGTAATGAGTGTCTGGAGCAGAAAATCTCATATTACAGGCAACAGATTATGGACGTTTGCTAATGTACTGGAATATGAGCATGGTAATCCAGAAGACGTTGTATGGCGTCCCAATTGTTCTCAATAAGATGAAGATAAGGAGACCTTGTAGGCAGCTGTGACGATTCGATGTCCTGTTTTTCCAGCTCCTAAAAATATGACATTGGCACGTTGACTGGTTGCATTGTCATCGAGAAAACGGAATGCATGTCCAACAGCAGCGTGAAACAGTGTCCCAATGGACATAATGATCTCGTTTCGGTACAGTGAGATATTGATGTTGCCTTGACAAACATACCAGGAAGTACGGCCATTAAAACACACTCCTGACCAGACTAGAACTGACAGCTGCGGGTAAGGGTGGACGGACTGCACCTAATGTGGTTGTATTCGTGTGCAGGATCTTCTCCACACACACACACACGTGTCCTCGTGGAGCATCATAAAGAGCGAAACGGGAGTCGTCTGCAAAAAGGACATGGTGCCAAAATAACGTAAGCCTTTTTCGCGTGCGAGATTGGTGTTACGCTCTGTCTAAACCATGACTAAGGATATGTTGAATTAAATGAGAATGCGATGTAATATTTGCAGGGGATAGCTCAAGACGAAACGTACAGAAACCAAACTTACGATAACCTTTTATTGATCCAGCAACGATTGATTACATCCACAATATAGCACTGCAGGTTAAAAACTTCACATCTACCTTAACAGCGATCAAATGTGTCCACACACATATACTAAGCAACTGCTGTATCGTCCTTTTTATCTATCGTTCTTATCACATTCATACGTCACTCTTTCTAACCTCAAAAAGGTTGCCAACCTCATTCATGTGAGAAAGACAATATCACGTTAAGTTTGGAAAGTGTAAAAGAGAACAAACTCAAATTTACATAGGAAAAGGAATTAAAAATGAAAGTTAAATTATAATATACGTCACACCACTCTGTATTCCATGACATGTACTGTCGGACCCAGGTAAATCTTTAATGACTGTGAGCAGATGCCAATGCTGCACATCTCAACAGCCGCCTTGAGTCTGAATCCATGCACGTGAAGGCGGATCGTACCGTTTGAGTACATACAGTGGCACTAAAAGCAGCTCGAAGTGATTCCCGGAGATAGGTACTGGTGATACTATGCCTTCTAGGAGCACTTACTCTCATGTTGCATTCTTGCCTCCTGGTGGTTATCCTCCGGCGACAACTATTGGGAAGATTTCCATGTCTATAAATCGTACGTGTTGCCTTGACAAACATACCAGGGAGTACGGCCATTAGAACACACTCCTGACCAGACTAGAACTGACAGCTGCGGGTAAGGGTGACTTACTACACTTTGAGGAACTCCTAAATCGGAAGCCACACCAATCTTCCGTACGTCTGCCTGTAACATGCCAACAGCCCTATTTCTGTTGTCAATGCTTAAACGTCGTCCGGACATAATTTCAGGTTAATCCAAAAGTGAAGGCAATACATTCAGCAAACTTTCAGACCAAGACAAAATTCTTAATTTCTAGGCAAACTTCTTACTTCTGGACAATAAACTTTTAGACAAACTTCTTCACAATAAACTTCTAGACAAACTTATTCCTAACTTCTAGACAAACTTATTCCTAACTTCTAGACTAACACATTCAGCGAACTTCTCGACCAATACATTCAGCAAACTTTTAGACAAACTTCTTCACAATAAACTTCTAGACAAACTTATTCCTAACTTCTAGACAAACTTATTCCTAACTTCTAGACAAACTTATTCCTAACTTCTAGACTAACACATTCAGCGAACTTCTCGACCAATACATTCAGCAAACTTCTAGACAAACTTCTTTTTAACTAGACAGACTAAACTTCTAAACACATTCAGCAAACTTCTAGACCAAACGTTGTCTGGACATAATTCCAGATTAATCCAACAGTGAAAGTAATACATTCAACAAACTTGTAGACCAAGACGACAAGCTTCTTAACTTCTAGACAAATGTATTAACTTCTAGGCAAAATTCTTAATTTCTAAACTTCCAGACACACTTTTTAACTTCTAGACCAATACATTCAGCAAATTTCTAGACAAACTTCTTAACTTCTAGGCTAATACATTCAGCAGACTTCTAGACAAACTGAACTCCTAAACTTCTAGACAAACTTCTTCTTAACTAGACAAACTAAACTTCTAGACAAACTTCTTCTTAACTAGACAAACTGAACTCCTAAACTTCTAGACAAACTTCTTCTTAACTAGACAAACTAAACTTCTAGACAAACTTATTCTTAACTAGACACACTAAACTTCTAAACTTCTAGACCAATACATTAAGCAAGCTTCTAGACAAACTGAACTCCTAAACTTCTAGACAAACTTCTTCTTAACTAGACAAGCTAAACTTCTAAATACATTAAGTAAACTTGTAGACCAAACGTCGTCTGAACATATTTTCAGGTTAATCCAACAGTGAATTCAACAAACTTCTTGACCAAGGGGTGAAACACCCGATTTCCACTTTTAGCAGCTTACTGTTGACAGACCGCCATCGATAGTTGCGCCTATAATGTTCGCAGGAGCACTCTGATTTGTAATGTTCGCTGGAACACATTGAACAACTGGAAAAAAGATACATTCCCCGATGAATGCAGTTTAAGAGACGACGCAGAAGAAATGTCTATTCTTATGTCAAAATAATACATGTCAACACCAGTTGGTGTCTTCCAATTTCTTTCAAAGAATACCAATTATACAGGAACGGCGGACGTAAACAAAATTTGAATCAAAATATAAAATGTCATACGTCAGATGATTTGGAGTAAAAGTGGTGCTGCGTAAGGATGTGCAGGAAAAGGAGAGATGCGGTAGTGCCGCGGTCATGGTGTGAAGCAGCATCACGATTAATGGACGCACCGAGCTACAGGTGCTGGAAAATGGGACTCTGAGGGAGGAACGATATTGCAACGAAGCTTTTATACCACATGTTTAATTATTACGTGGTGCTATAGGTGAAGAATTTCTGTTCATAGATGAAAGCGCGACACCTCAGAACAGAGAGCAGGGCAGACGCTTCTGGAAATTCTTCTAGAAACTCATATTCATTACATCGACTGGTCAGCACGCTTCCCAGACCTCAAACCATCGAACACTTCTGGAGAGCAATGGGGAGACCCATTCGTGCTCGAATAAACGGACAGGGTCTCATTCGTGTTCTGAGGGAGAAGTGGGCAAATTTGCCTCAGGAACTCTTGGATCATTTGGTGCTCAGGGTGCCACGATGTTGTGAGGGCTGCGCCGCAGTTAAGGGTGAACATATTCCCTTCATCTGCTAATCGATAAGCACTGTACACCCATTCTCCAATTATGCTCTTCGGAAATTTGTAACTTTTGCGTGAACACTGATTATAATGTAATTTTTGAGTCATTTATAAGCAATCTTTTCATGTGTTCGTATGCTGGCAATATAATTTTTCCCCATTTTGCTCCGGTCATGTATTGTTTTTCTTATACAGGTTAAATTTTAGTCCTCCCTAAGTTTTAGACACCAAGGTACAATAGCTGTGATGAAATTATGAACGTCGTATTTCTTTTTCACACGTTTGTTTTAAGTAGTTTAACACCGCGTAACACTCTTGCATAATATACATCTGCGAGGTATATCATCCAAATAAATACTGTGAGTAATTTGAAAAAATAGAAATTCTACAATAGGGTGGTTAATGGTCAGTCAGTTCTCAATAGTGGAGAGATATACCAATATTTACTCATGATAAAATGGATATTACGTTATGATATATACATTGAAAAAAATGTATATATCATCGACCGCAAATAGCGGTATAACTATACCATCGGGATCAGAGGAAATGCTATCCCACACTCACCAACCCGCTTGGCCAGCGTGGTGAGTTATGGCCAAACACCTCCAAAATGACTCTACAACTTAAATCTTGGCCCTCAGTCTCCGGCAGCTGGAATGTACCTGGCCAAGGCAGCGGCCAGTGCGACATGAAGGCAGAGGGTGCTAAGAATCCCCGGAGGACCGGACTAGGCTGCCATTTGATGCTGACCTTGGCTACCTACAACGCACGCTCCCTATCTTCTGATTCAAGGCTTCTTGAATTGGAAGAGGAACTACAAAGGATCAAGTGGGACATCGTCGGGCTGAGTGAGGTAAGGAGAAAAGGAGAAGATCTCATTGAACTGAAAAGTGGACATCTCTTCTATTATCGTGGGACAGATACTGGCAGAACTAGTGGTGTTGGATTTATAATAAACAAGAAACTGAAGGATAAAGTGGTAGAAGTTGAAAGTTCCTCGGACAGAGCTGCACGACTCGTTATCCAACTATCGAGAAGATACCAGGCTCAGATTATTCAAACTTATGCACCCACCACAAGTCATCCTGAAGAAGAAATTGAAGAATTTTATGAGGAAATTCGTCATCTAAATAATAAAGGTAAGCAGCACTTGAAGATAATTATGGGAGATTTCAATGCAAAAATAGGGCACCGGCAACAGAATGAAACTTCAGTAGGTAAATTCGGTCACGGCAACAGAAACCAGCGTGGAAATACTCTCGTTGAGTTTGCAGAGGCAGAAGGATTTTTCATCTTGAATTCCTTTTTCAAGAAAAAGCCACACAGGAAATGGACATGGAGACATCCAATTGGGACGACAAGTGAAATTGATTTTATTATGTGTAACAAAAAATTCGTCATCGAAGACTGCAGTGTGCTAAACAAGTTCAACACAGGTAGTGACCATAGATTGGTGAGATGTAAGATGCACCTCAACACTAAACTGGAACGTGGCAAGCTCATAAGACAAACAAAATGTATTGACATAACCAACCTTAAAAAACACCATAATACTTTCAAGTTGGAACTGAAGAACAGATTCTCTGCTTTAGAAGGCCTAACATCGGAAGAAGTGGATATTTCGGAAGTTAACAGAAAAGTAACCAAAGCTCTTATGGAAACAGCAACAAAATTAGCTGGGTCTAAGAACAAGTTGCATGTAAACAAATTATCAGGAAAAACCAAAATGTTGATGCAAAAAAGAAGAGAGATGAGGACAACTAAAGAAGATGTGACTTCCAAAGTGGAATATATAGAGCTATGCAAGACAGCACGAAAACGTATCACTGAAGACGTAAGGAAATTCAACTGTGAGCTAGTGAGGAAAGCAATTGAAAACAACCAAAGCCTAAAGATAGCAAAGGGACATCTCAGTAAGGGAAGAAAACAGATTATGGCTCTGAGAAAAGAAGATGGTTCTATAACAAGAAATAGAGGTAAAATTTTGGCAAGAGTGAAAGATTTCTACTCCAAATTATATGAAAGGGATGATACATGTACTCCAGACATCATGAAAGGTACCAGAGTTCTTCCAGTCCTCCCAGCAGAAGTTGCACATGCAATCAAGAACATGAAGCGGGGGAAAGCTCCAGGAGAAGATGGAATTACTATAGACATCATACAAGAAGCAAGTGGAGAAATTGAAACAGTACTCGCCCAAATTTTCACTCGATGCCTTAATGAAGGGAAGATTCCTGAGGATTGGAACAATGCTACAATGATCCTGCTACATAAAAAAGGTGACATTGAGGATCTCAGGAACTACAGACCTATCAGCCTCCTATCAGTGGTTTATAAAATCTTCACTAAAGTTCTTTCACACCGCTTGAAGGTAACACTGGACATGGCTCAACCGAGAGAACAAGCTGGATTCAGGAGTGGCTACAGCACAATAGATCATATCCACGTACTGAGAGAACTAATTGAAAGAGCGGGGGAATATGAACTTCCATTGTGCATGGCTTTTATCGATTATGAAAAAGCCTTTGATTCGGTGAAACCATCAGCAGTTACCGCGGCTCTGAAATCCTGCGGTATTGAAGATGCATACATTAATATTATTAATAACATCTATGAAAATGCAAGTGCAAAGATTCGGCTGTTTGAAAATACAACACACATAAAAATTCGAAAGGGAGTGAGACAAGGTGACACCATATCTCCGAAGCTCTTTAATGCCACATTGGAAAATGTCTTTCAATCACTGAACTGGGAAAACAAAGGGATAAAGATTAATGGAGATTATCTAACCCACCTTCGTTTTGCTGATGACGTAGTCATTTTTGCAACTACCCCATCAGAGCTGCAGAGTATGATCCAGGAACTTGCTGACAAGAGTAAAGAAGTGGGATTAAAAATGAACTTTCAGAAGACAAAAGTGATGTTCAATGCTTTTACAAGAAATGAAGATTTATCGATTGATGGAGAAAAACTGGAGATAACAGATACGTATGTTTATCTTGGACAGCAGATATCAAGTGAGGGTCACATTGATGAAGAAATTAATCGGCGTACAAAACTTGCCTGGAGAGCTTTTGGAAGAAACAGCATAATTTTCAAGAGCAATATGCCATTATGTCTTAAAAGAAAAGTGTTTGATCAATGCATCCTTCCAGTGCTTACGTATGGTGCAGAGACGTGGACCTTAACTAAAAGAGACATACAAAGGCTGCAGACAACTCAAAGCAGCATGGAGAGGTGCATGCTTGGTATAACCAGGAGAGATAAGAAGAGGAACTCGTGGATCCGAAAAATGACAAGAGTGGAAGACATCATGATCAGAGTTAAATCCCTGAAATGGCAATGGGCTGGACATACTGCCAGAAGGACAGACCATAGATGGACAGCCGAAATTTTAGATTGGATTCCAAGGGACAGGAAAAGACCCAGAAAAAGACCACATGGGAGATGGGTGGATGAAATTCGTAAATATGCGGGAGTGACATGGAGGAGACTGGCACAAGACAGACCGTTGTGGAGGAAACTTGGGGAGACCTTCGTCCAGCAGTGGATTGATAATGGTTGACAATGATGATGATGATGAATATCTATTTATCATGAGTAAATATTGGTGTATCTGTCGGCTATTGAGGATTGATTGACAATTAATCACCCTATTGCAGAATTTATAATGCATATATCATAAAGTAATATCAATTTTATCATGAGTAAATATTGGTATATCTGTCCACTATTGAGAATTGACTGACCATTAAAAACCCTATTGCAGAATTTCTATTTCTTCAAATTACTCACAGTATTTATTTGGATGGTATCCCTCGCAGATGTATATTATGCAGGAGTGTTCCGAAGTGTTAAAAAACTTAAATCAAACATGTGAAACAGAAATACGACGTTCAATTTTTCGTCACAGCTATAGTACGAATAACCACGTAATACAGCATTGAGAATTCTGTGATTCATGAGCTAAACTTACCAGGGTACAATTTTGTCAAGTTTACATTTACTAACCCTTTAACCGGCCAACGTATAGAAATCAAATGGTGCTCAAAGTTTTCTTCACTCTCCAAAAAATAAAATACCTGCTGGGTTTTACGAAAGCTACAGCAAAACAATTCCTCCCCTCCCCCTTCCATCTCAGCAGTGTCAACCATAAACCTGTCACACGGGATATGCGCTTCCTTCTAGTCCTTTAACTTCTGCTACATAACCCAAGAATGATGGAAAAGGGATAGTATCCCGGAAACGGACATCATGTCACTGAGCTGAAATAAATGACTAAAACACCTATCTCCTTTCTCAACTTTTTCAACACTGTTACAGCCCGATTAGCATGTAATCAGAAACGATTAGTGTCAATCATTCTCTAAATAAGTGTTTTCCAAAGTGTGGTCCACCGACCACTGGTGGTTCACGGCGGCCTATCAAGTGGTCCTCAGGTTATTTCAAAAGAAAAATTAATGAAGAATGTAAGAATCACTCATCTTAAATGTTGAGTGAATGCTCGACACGAATATCCAGAGCTCTCAGATAGAGTCATTAAACATCTTCGGTTTCAGGCGAATATCCAGAGCTATCAGATAGAGCCAAGAAACATCTTCTGTTCCAGACGAATATCCAGAGCTATCAGATAGATCCATTAAACAACTTCCGTTCCACACGAATATCCAGAACTCTCAGATAAAGCCATTAAACATCTTCCGTTCCAGACGAATATCCAGGCTATCAGGTAGAGCCATTAAACATCTTCCGTTCCAGACGAATATCCAGAGCTATCAGATAGAGCCATTAAACATCTTCCGTTCCAGACGAGTATCCAGAGCTATCAGATAGAGCCATTAAATATCTTCCGTTCCAGACGAGTATCCAGAGCTATCAGATAGAGCCATTAGACATCTTCCGTTCCAGACGAGTATCCAGAGCTATCAGACAGAGCCATTAAACATCTTCCGTTCCAGACGAATATCCAGAGCTATCAGATAGAGCCATTAAACATCTTCCGTTCCAGACGAATATCCAGAGCTATCAGGTAGAGCCATTAAACATCTTACGTTCCAGACGAATATCCAGAGCTATCAAATAGAGCCATTAAACATCTTCCGTTCCAGACGAGTATCCAGAGCTATCAGATAGAGCCATTAAACATTCCGTTCCAGACGAATATCCAGAGCTATTAGATAGAGCCATTAAACATCTTCCGTTTTAGACGAGTTCCAGATGAGTATCCAGAGCTCTCAGATAGAGCCATTAAACATCTTCCGTTCCAGACGAATATCCAGAGCTATCAGGTAGAGCCATTAAACATCTTCCGTTCCAGACGAATATCCAGAGCTATCAGGTAGAGCCATTAAACATCTTCCGTTCCAGACGAATATCCAGAGCTATCAGGTAGAGCTATTAAACATCTTCCGTTCCAGACGAATATCTAGAGCTATCAGATAGAGCCATTAAACATCTTCCGTTCCAGACGAATATCCAGAGCTATCAGGTAGAGCCATTAAACATCTTCCGTTCCAGACGAATATCCAGAGCTATCAGATAGAGCCATTAAACATCTTCCGTTCCAGACGAATATCCAGAGCTATCAGGATAGAGCCATTAAACATCTTCCGTTCCAGACGAATATCCAGAGCTATCAGATAGAGCCATTAAACATCTTCCGTTCCAGACGAATATCCAGAGCTATCAGATAGAGCCATTAAACATCTTCCGTTCCAGACGAATATCCAGAGCTATCAGGTAGAGCCATTAAACATCTTCCGTTCCAGACGAATATCCAGAGCTATCAGATAGAGCCATTAAACATCTTCCGTTCCAGACGAATATCCAGAGCTATCAGATAGAGCCATTAAACATCTTCCGTTCCAGACGAATATCCAGAGCTATCAGATAGAGCCATTAAACATCTTCCGTTCCAGACGAATATCCAGAGCTATCAGATAGAGCCATTAAACATCTTCCGTTCCAGACGAATATCCAGAGCTATCAGATAGAGCCATTAAACATCTTCCGTTCCAGACGAATATCCAGAGCTATCAGGATAGAGCCATTAAACATCTTCCGTTCCAGACGAATATCCAGAGCTATCAGATAGAGCCATTAAACATCTTCCGTTCCAGACGAGTATCCAGAGCTATCAGATAGAGCCATTAAACATCTTCCGTTCCAGACGAATATCCAGAGCTATCAGATAGAGCCATTAAACATCTTCCGTTCCAGACGAGTATCCAGAGCTATCAGATAGAGCCATTAAACATCTTCCGTTCCAGACGAATATCCAGAGCTATCAGATAGAGCCATTAAACATCTTCCGTTCCAGACGAATATCCAGAGCTATCAGATAGAGCCATTAAACATCTTCCGTTCCAGACGAATATCCAGAGCTATCAGATAGAGCCATTAAACATCTTCCGTTCCAGACGAGTATCCAGAGCTATCAGATAGAGCCATTAAACATTCCCTTTCCAGACGAATATCCAGAGCTATTAGATAGAGCCATTAAACATCTTCCGTTCCAGACGAGTTCCAGACGAGTATCCAGAGCTCTCAGATAGAGCCATTAAACATCTTCCGTTCCAGACGAATATCCAGAGCTATCAGGTAGAGCCATTAAACATCTTCCGTTCCAGACGAATATCCAGAGCTATCAGATAGAGCCATTAAACATCTTCCGTTCCAGACGAATATCCAGAGCTATCAGGTAGAGCCATTAAACATCTTCCGTTCCAGACGAATATCCAGAGCTATCAGATAGAGCCATTAAACATCTTCCGTTCCAGACGAGTATCCAGAGCTATCAGATAGAGCCATTAAACATCTTCCGTTCCAGACGAGTATCCAGAGCTATCAGATAGAGCCATTAAACATCTTCCGTTCCAGACGAGTATCCAGAGCTATCAGATAGAGCCATTAAACATCTTCCGTTCCAGACGAGTATCCAGAGCTATCAGATAGAGCCATTAAACATCTTCCGTTCCAGACGAATATCCAGAGCTATCAGATAGAGCCATTAAACATCTTCCGTTCCAGACGAATATCCAGAGCTATCAGATAGAGCCATTAAACATCTTCCGTTCCAGACGAGTATCCAGAGCTATCAGATAGAGCCATTAAACATCATCCGTTCCAGACGAATATCCAGAGCTATCAGATAGAGCCATTAAACATCTTCCGTTCCAGACGAGTATCCAGAGCTATCAGACAGAGCCATTAAACATCTTCCGTTCCAGACGAATATCCAGAGCTATCAGATAGAGCCATTAAACATCTTCCGTTCCAGACGAATATCCAGAGCTATCAGGTAGAGCCATTAAACATCTTCCGTTCCAGACGAATATCCAGAGCTATCAGATAGAGCCATTAAACATCTTCCGTTCCAGACGAGTATCCAGAGCTATCAGATAGAGCCATTAAACATCTTCCGTTCCAGACGAATATCCAGAGCTATCAGATAGAGCCATTAAACATCTTCCGTTCCAGACGAATATCCAGAGCTATCAGATAGAGCCATTAAACATCTTCCGTTCCAGACGAATATCCAGAGCTATCAGATAGAGCCATTAAACATCTTCCGTTCCAGACGAATATCCAGAGCTATCAGATAGAGCCATTAAACATCTTCCGTTCCAGACGAATATCCAGAGCTATCAGGTAGAGCCATTAAACATCTTCCGTTCCAGACGAATATCCAGAGCTATCAGATAGAGCCATTAAACATCTTCCGTTCCAGACGAATATCCAGAGCTATCAGATAGAGCCATTAAACATCTTCCGTTCCAGACGAATATCCAGAGCTATCAGATAGAGCCATTAAACATCTTCCGTTCCAGACGAATATCCAGAGCTATCAGGATAGAGCCATTAAACATCTTCCGTTCCAGACGAATATCCAGAGCTATCAGATAGAGCCATTAAACATCTTCCGTTCCAGACGAATATCCAGAGCTATCAGATAGAGCCATTAAACATCTTCCGTTCCAGACGAATATCCAGAGCTATCAGATAGAGCCATTAAACATCTTCCGTTCCAGACGAATATCCAGAGCTCTCAGATAGAGCCATTAAACATCTTCCGTTCCAGACGAATATCCAGAGCTCTCAGATAGAGCCATTAAACATCTTCCGTTCCAGACGAATATCCAGAGCTCTCAGATAGAGCCATTAAACATCTTCCGTTCCAGACGAATATCCAGAGCTCTCAGATAGAGCCATTAAACATCTTCCGTTCCAGACGAATATTCAGAGCTATCAGGTAGAGCCATTAAACATCTTCCGTTCCAGACGAATATCCAGAGCTATCAGATAGAGCCATTAAACATCTTCCGTTCCAGACGAGTATCCAGAGCTATCAGATAGAGCCATTAAACATCTTCCGTTCCAGACGAATATCCAGAGCTATCAGGTAGAGCCAGTAAACATCTTCCGTTCCAGACGAATATCCAGAGCTATCAGATAGAGCCATTAAACATCTTCCGTTCCAGACGAATATCCAGAGCTATCAGATAGAGCCATTAAACATCTTCCGTTCCAGACGAGTATCCAGAGCTATCAGATAGAGCCATTAAACATCTTCCGTTCCAGACGAGTATCCAGAGCTATCAGATAGAGCCATTAAACATCTTCCGTTCCAGACGAGTATCCAGAGCTATCAGATAGAGCCATTAAACATCTTCCGTTCCACACGAATATCCAGAGCTCTCAGATAGAGCCATTAAACATCTTCCGTTCCAGACGAATATCCAGAGCTCCCAGATAGAGCCATTAAACATCTTCCGTTCCAGACGAATATCCAGAGCTCTCAGTAGAGCCATTAAACATCTTCCGTTCCAGACGAATATCCAGAGCTCTCAGTAGAGCCATTAAACATCTTCCGTTCCAGACGAATATCCAGAGCTCTCAGTAGAGCCATTAAACATCTTCCGTTCCAGACGAATATCCAGAGCTCTCAGATAGAGCCATTAAACATCTTCCGTTCCAGACGAATATCCAGAGCTCTCAGTAGAGCCATTAAACATCTTCCGTTCCAGACGAATATCCAGAGCTCTCAGTAGAGCCATTAAACATCTTCCGTTCCAGACGAATATCCAGAGCTCTCAGTAGAGCCATTAAACATCTTCCGTTCCAGACGAATATCCAGAGCTCTCAGTAGAGCCATTAAACATCTTCCGTTCCAGACGAATATCCAGAGCTCTCAGTAGAGCCATTAAACATCTTCCGTTCCAGACGAATATCCAGAGCTCTCAGATAGAGCCATTAAACATCTTCCGTTCCAGACGAATATCCAGAGCTCTCAGATAGAGCCATTAAACATCTTCCGTTCCAGACGAATATCCAGAGCTCTCAGTAGAGCCATTAAACATCTTCCGTTCCAGACGAATATCCAGAGCTCTCAGATAGAGCCATTAAACATCTTCCGTTCCAGACGAATATCCAGAGCTCTCAGTAGAGCCATTAAACATCTTCCGTTCCAGACGAATATCCAGAGCTCTCAGTAGAGCCATTAAACATCTTCCGTTCCAGACGAATATCCAGAGCTCTCAGTAGAGCCATTAAACATCTTCCGTTCCAGACGAATATCCAGAGCTCTCAGTAGAGCCATTAAACATCTTCCGTTCCAGACGAATATCCAGAGCTCTCAGTAGAGCCATTAAACATCTTCCGTTCCAGACGAATATCCAGAGCTCTCAGTAGAGCCATTAAACATCTTCCGTTCCAGACGAATATCCAGAGCTCTCAGTAGAGCCATTAAACATCCTCCGTTCCAGACGAATATCCAGAGCTCTCAGTAGAGCCATTAAACATCTTCCGTTCCAGACGAATATCCAGAGCTCTCAGTAGAGCCATTAAACATCTTCCGTTCCAGACGAATATCCAGAGCTCTCAGTAGAGCCATTAAACATCTTCCGTTCCAGACGAATATCCAGAGCTCTCAGTAGAGCCATTAAACATCTTCCGTTCCAGACGAATATCCAGAGCTCTCAGTAGAGCCATTAAACATCTTCCGTTCCAGACGAATATCCAGAGCTCTCAGTAGAGCCATTAAACATCTTCCGTTCCAGACGAATATCCAGAGCTCTCAGTAGAGCCATTAAACATCTTCCGTTCCAGACGAATATCCAGAGCTCTCAGATAGAGCCATTAAACATCTTCCGTTCCAGACGAATATCCAGAGCTCTCAGATAGAGCCATTAAACATCTTCCGTTCCAGACGAATATCCAGAGCTCTCAGTAGAGCCATTAAACATCTTCCGTTCCAGACGAATATCCAGAGCTCTCAGTAGAGCCATTAAACATCTTCCGTTCCAGACGAATATCCAGAGCTCTCAGTAGAGCCATTAAACATCTTCTGTTCCAGACGAATATCCAGAGCTCTCAGTAGAGCCATTAAACATCTTCCGTTCCAGACGAATATCCAGAGCTCCAAGATAGAGCCATTAAACATCTTCCGTTCCAGACGAATATCCAGAGCTCCAAGATAGAGCCATTAAACATCTTCCGTTCCAGACGACTTACAACCGTGAGTTTGGATTTTCGAATTTTGGTGAAATTCAGAGCAAGAAAAGAAACAGATTAGATGTGGAAGCTACTCTACTACTCAAACTATCAGTCATCCAACCGGATACAGATAGCTTGATAAAAGATCGCAAGCAGCAGCATCCCTCTCAAAGATCTTATGATTATTATTTTAGCTATTATTTTTGTTATTAATTGCTGAATCCTTTTAGGTGGACTTTTAGAAAAGTATTAAAATCAAAAGAGAAAATCAAAGTAAAATTGTCCATATCACATGCTGCATATGATGTAACTTGAATTGTATGCAGAAATTTATTTACCGTGGTTCATGGGCCTAACTAGAATTTAGGTTGAGTGGGGGAGCGGTTAGGATTTTCGGAGAAGGTTTAAAAAGTTTCCCAAAAATATTACCTGTTATAAATTTTAACTATTTGATGTTTCAAGGAGGGTTTGAACCCCCCCCCCAAAAAAAACCCTCCCCTGACTACGCATATGCTGTGACTACATTGCCAATTATTTAATTAAGCGAATGATCTCTTTTTCGCTATCATCATTGTCAACCATTATCAATCCATTGCTGGACGAAGTTCTCCCCAAGTTTGCTCCACAACTGTCTGTCTTGTGCCAGTCTCCTCCATGGCATTCCTGCATACTTTCGAATTTCATCCACCCAACTCCCATGTGGTCTTCTTCTGGGGTTTTTCCTATTACCTTGGAATCCAATCTAAAATTTCGGCTGTCCATCGATGGTCTGTCTTTCTGGCAGTATGTACAGCCCATTGCCATTTCAGGTATTTAACTCTGATCATGATGTCTTCCAACTGACAAAATAAAATTATAACTCACCAAAATCTTTGTTTCTTTCTTTATTAAATATAAATAGGTACTCTAAAAATTATCTAACCCACCTTCGTTTTGCTGATGACGTAGTCATTTCTGCAACTACCCCATCAGAGCTGCTGAGTGTGTTCCAGGAACTTGCTGACAAGAGTAAAGAAGTGGGATTAAAAATGAACTTTCAGAAGACAAAAGTGATGTTCAATTCTTTTACAAGAAATGAAGATTTATCGATTGATGGAGAAAAACTGGAGATAACAGATACGTATGTTTATCTTGGACAGCAGATATCAAGTGAGGGTCACATTGATGAAGAAATTAATCGGCGTACAAAACTTGCCTGGAGAGCTTTGGGAAGAAACAGCATAATTTTCAAGAGCAATATGCCATTATGTCTTAAAAGAAAAGCGTTTGATCAATGCATCCTTCCAGTGCTTACGTATGGTGCAGAGACGTAGACCTTAACTAAAAGAGACATACAAAGGCTGCAAATAACTCAAAGCAGCATGGAGAGGTGCATACTTGGTGTAACCAGGAGAGATAAGAAGAGGAACTCGTGGATCCGGAAAATGACGAGAGTGGAAGACATCATGATCAGAGTTAAATCCCTGAAATGGCAATGGGCTGGACATACTGCCAGAAGGACAGACCATAGATGGACAGCCGAAATTTTAGATTGGATTCCAAGGGACAGGAAAAGACCCAGAAAAAGACCACATGGGAGATGGGTGGATGAAATTCGAAAATATGCGGGAGTGACATGGAGGAGACTGGCACAAGACAGACCGTTGTGGAGGAAACTCGGGGAGACTTTCGTCCAGCAGCGGATTGATAATGGTTGACAATGATGATGATGACGACTCTAAAAATTACTTTGTTTCAGATAAGGTTGGCAACAGACCGGTATTTTAAGCACCTGGTCGGAATTTTTGGCGATTTTCTGCCTAAGGCCTGTAGCAATTGCTTACCGGTCCTATTTGGGGACGGTATTATTTTGAAATAAAACACAGCTGGAAATTTGCTGAAAAAAGCTTAAACTTACCAAAAGAAGCTAAAATTAACTAAAAGTCACATTTCAAGGCGGAGGGGATAAATCGAGCCGGAGTTCATATCTATTATATAAGCCCGCCTATGAATCACATTAATCGCGGGATACTTTAGTTGGGTCCTTCCTCGGAGCTGGGGGGGGGTGGAATTCATCACTCACCGACCGATGAGGGTGTCCGGTAGGTCCTAATATCATTAACCAGGGTTGGCAACCTTAGTTTCAGACAATATATTTTTCAATTACAAATTTCTCCCAGGGAAGTTTTCCAGACTCCTCCTCTCCCCCTGGTTGGTGGTCAGCAATAGGTAAATAAATGTTTAAAGTGGTTCATGAGGAACCAAAGTTTAAGAAATACTGCTTTAAATGATCATTTTGAATAACGAAGGGGGAGCAACCTTTTTTAATGATCTAGTTAACTCGTTCTTTCCGAGATCGGCTTACTTCCTAGACACAGAATATGTCTGTTCCAGCAGATTCCAGCTCATTTTTCTTATCCAGGGCTAATTTGTTCCAGACGGTTAAAGGGTTAAAGGAAACACAAATTTCGTATTGAACAGAAAATATATTGCTGATAGGTTTTATCTAGAATTTGATTCGTAACTCTTTCTATAAGTTTCCAGCTTCTATTCATGTGAATACAAAAGGACGAAATCCTCAAAAGGTTCAGAGCCCTTCTGCCTGCAAATCGCTGAGTATCTTGGGAACGCTGAAAAACAGAAAGAATTGAAGGGGGAACAGGGTATCCTAAAGGAAGAGATATAAAGAAAAAGTTTAGGAAAAAAATAGTTTTACAAAATATACTGTTTCCCGTTAAGAAGGTGAAGTTGTAAGCTGCCTTACATATACCTACTGTTTCACAACGAAGAACAACCCATCTACCAGGAAGATGAAAATGTGACAAAAGGGCAGGGAAAGGGAGAAAATAATAAAAATGAAGCACAGAAAGGAATCCACAAAACAACAAACAGTTTTTCACACAAAATGCCCTGAAAAGGGCCCTTTCCATTTTTTTCTAACTTTGCTCCCCTTGTGTGAAAATACCTATGCAAACGTGATGGACGTTGGAAGTTTATAAGCTGCTGGACTTGGAAGAAAGATTCAGCATTTTCAAATATTTCCAAAACCCATTTTTTCCCCTACAAGTCTAAGCTTAAAAGCTTAAACATTTAGTTCGCTGCTGACTCTTAGTGCCAGTTCTTGATAGGTTTTTTTTCTGGGAACAAATGTAATTTGGCCTTATACATTTTATGTGGTCCTTAGTTAGTAATTACGAGCCTTGCTTACTAATGGATTCTAAGGATCCAAGGTTTTATCGTAGTATCTCTCTGCTGCTTCATAAATAGTGTTATGAATAGAGTTAACTTTTAACATATAAAGTTTCATGTTTAGAGGTACGCTCGTCAAGATCTATCATCATGTTCATGTTAGTCCCGCTTTCCCACATTTTAAACCCTGCCCATGGCATGCAACCGTCAAACCTCCGTCGAGCGATTAACGTCTAACTGCATTGTTAGTTCTCTGGTCGACGGGGCGGCATTTTCATTTAAAAAAGCTTGTTCATCTACGCCAAGCATTTCTTTCGGCCATTTTCTGCGCTTCTTCTTCTCCACGCTGCAATTATATACCACTTCCGAATTTCACAAACGTGCATCGGCAAGTTCTTGCTCCTACAGCTTTCTGGCTGTAAAGCGAACAAATGCACTCTCGTGATTCTTCAATGGTTTTCTGGAGATCAAACATGAACAAAAAAGCACTGACGAATAGGGACCGCGTCGTTCGCCATGTCCTGGCTAACCTAAACCGCACGTCTGTGCTCCCCACTACAACCTGACCCACGTAGCACGAAATTTCGTCTAAAATTGAACTGGAGAAAGTAGACCTTAGAAATCTTTAAAATTAAGAGGCATCCTGAAAGTAATGCATCCTCCTTAATACCTTTTTAAATTTTGAAGTGCTCTTAATGAAACTGCACCAATGTGGGAACAAATTGGTTTTAGAATCGGAAATAAAGGTCATGAATGACAGAGAAAAGCAAAGAGCTGTAATTAAATTCCTGGTAAGAGAGGAATGTGAGGTTCCAGAAATCCACAGAATACTTCTAGCCCTGTATGGATCTGCCATAATCGATATCAGTAATGCCCAAAGACGGATGAAGAGGTTTCGAGAGGGAGAAAGTTTAGTGTCGGACAAGCAACGGAGTGGAAGACCCGCAACTGCAGTGCCAGATGCTAACAGGCAACGAGTGGAAGACCTCATCACATCTGATCGTTGTGTCACCATCCAAGAGTTGTGTGATGCAATTCATTGTGGTCATAGTGTTATGGAAACATCAATTAGAGATCTGGAGTACAGAAAAATTTGTTCAAAGTGGATCCCAAGAAATCTAATCTGTGAACAATGTGAGCAAAGGGTGGACATGTGCCGGAACCTCTTGGACTCTTATGAGAGGGATGGGGAGGTACTTTTCTTTAATGTTGTGACGGGAGATGAAACCTGGGTGTTCCTTCACGACCCAGAAACAAAACGTGCGTCAATGGAATGACGCTACACATCTTCACCTCGACAGAAACATGTGAAAACAACTCGTTCCGCTGGGAAAGTTACGGTGACAATTTTCTGGGACAAACGTGGTGTCATTTTCACAGATTTCCTTAGATGGGGTGCAACAATAAACAGTGCTCACTATGTGCAGACATTGAAGAAGCTAAATGAAGCTATCAGAAGGAAAACACGTGCCATTCCACTTCATAGTGTTGTTTTACACCATGATAAATCACGTCCACACACCTCAATGGAGACTTCACAGGCTATTGCCATAATGGGGTGGACGATGATGCCCCAACACCCCTACAGTCCTGATTTGGCTTCCTTGGACTTTTCCTGTTTGCCCCACATGAAACTGGCTGTGAACTCATGGGTGAAATGACAGTCTTAGGAATTTTTCCAAAATGGATTATACCAATGAGTTCAAAGATGGTGGAAATGTATAGAAAGTGATGGGCAATACTTTGAATAGGCTAGCATTATTAACAATACAATAGAGGCCAAATGTCTTCCACCAGTAGACCGAAAGTCAATATTTGATGTCTGAAGGCAACTTATACAGCGCAATGGTAAAGTCGGGAATACTTATTACACATCATGTTAAAGGAAATTTTACGCTCAATTCAAATATATTTACAGAATGCTATTACCAGTAATAGAAGTGAAGTTACAGGCAAACATGTGAAAAGGAGGAAACACAAATGCTGTTCTGAAAAAGCGTTCGCGCCCCTCTAATCCACTATAGCTTTCTCCGACGTCTTCTAGTGAGATATAAAAGGAAGTAGAATCTTCTGCCGACTTAGAACGCAGCTGCTTGTAGTCAGTTGACGGATGTTTATCCAGATTTTCTGTTGATATTTGAATTTCGGAATGTCAAAGACCCGAAAATTGGTCCTGCCACTTCAAACCTGGGCAAAAATTATTACTTTGCATGAACTTGGATTCAGTAGTCGCAAAGTTGCTATTAAATGTGGCTGTGATCATTCCACTGTCTTCCGCACCATTAAAAGACTTGCAGAAACTGGATATATGCGAAATAGAAAAAGAACACGTCGACCAAGGCTGTGTACTGAACGTGAGGATCGCGTGTTGATTCGTCGTTCCTTAAAATCCAGGTTTAAAACAACCACTGATTTAAGAAATGAGTGGGAGAATGAAGTAGGCATTATTGCATCTTCACTTACAGCTTGTCGTAGGCTACCAGAAAATGGACTGACTGCACGAAAATCTTTCCTTACTGAACAACAACGGCTCAAAAGAATTGTTTTGGTCAAGGCACACGAGAATTGGACTGTTGATGAATGGAAAAATGTTTTTTTCAGTGATGAAGCAACTGTTACTATTTCCGCTAATAATGGAAGTAATTATGTACGTCATCGCATTAGTGAAAGATAAAAGGCATGCTGCATCCAGCCAACAATCAAGCACCCACATTCAGTGATGTTATGGCCCTATATTTCAGCCAGTGGTGTTGGCCGTCTGCACATTGTTGATGGCACATTGAATGGATCGAAATATGTGGATATTTTGGAGTCCAAACTGCTACCATCTGCACATTGTTGATTGCACATTGAATGGATCGAAATATGTGGATATTTTGGAGTCCAAACTGCTACCATCTGCACATTGTTGATTGCACATTGAATGGATCGAAATATGTGGATATTTTGGAGTCCAAACTGCTACCATCTGCACATTGTTGATGGCACATTGAATGGATCGAAATATGTGGATATTTTGGAGTCCAAACTGCTACCATCTGCACATTGTTGATTGCACATTGAATGGATCGAAATATGTGGATATTTTGGAGTCCAAACTGCTACCATCTGCACATTGTTGATTGCACATTGAATGGATCGAAATATGTGGATATTTTGGAGTCCAAACTGCTACCATCTGCACATTGTTGATGGCACATTGAATGGATCGAAATATATGGATATTTTGGAGTCCAAACTGCTACCATCTGCACATTGTTGATGGCACATTGAATGGATCGAAATATGTGGATATTTTGGAGTCCAAACTGCTACCATCTGCACATTGTTGATTGCACATTGAATGGATCGAAATATGTGGATATTTTGGAGTCCAAACTGCTACCATCTGCACATTGTTGATTGCACATTGAATGGATCGAAATATGTGGATATTTTGGAGTCCAAACTGCTACCATCTGCACATTGTTGATGGCACATTGAATGGATCGAAATATGTGGATATTTTGGAGTCCAAACTGCTACCATCTGCACATTGTTGATTGCACATTGAATGGATCGAAATATATGGATATTTTGGAGTCCAAACTGCTACCATCTGCACAAGACATGGGTTTTCAGAATTTTATCTTTCTGGACCATAACGCGCCATGTCATCGGTCAAAGTTGGTTGACGAGTGGTTTAACCGAACAGTTATAAGAAAACTTTAGTGGCAGGTACAATCAACGGATCTTAATCCCATAGAGAATCTGTGGGTAAGATTGAAGCAAAAGATGAGTCAACAACCACCCACATCTAAATCAGCATTAATTGAGTCTGTAAGGGCCGTATGGCACCGTGTTATCGCCAAAGGACAACTATAGAAGATCATTAGTTGTATGCCAAGAAGTTGCACTTTGTTACTAAGAAACCGTGGTTATCTAATTAAATATTAAAACGTATTTTGCGTGTTGCTAAGTTACGTCAAGTGTTCTCGAAGTTTCAGTAATATACAGTACAGTAATTTTACATTAAATGCGCTGTACACTAATTTCACGAATTCCACTATTTTTTGCTTTTTATGACTAGATGATGTAAGTTTGCTTGTAACTTCACTTCTATTACTGGTAATAACGTTCTGTAAAAATATTTAAATTCAGCATAAATTTTCCTTTAAAATGATGTATGATATGTATTCCTGACTTTACCATTAAGTTGATCTCAAACATTGAAATTTGAGTTTCGATCTACAGGTGCAGAACTTTTGGCCACGACTGTATGTCCAAATATTTTGCCACCAAGTTTCACATTTTTGCTGCTACAAATAAAAGTCTTATAAGGGACGAAGCATTACTTTCAGGATGTCCTTTGTACATTGTCCTAGAAAGGGAATCGAACCCGCATCTCCAGATTTACGCTCCAGTATGTTACGGTTACACCATCTAGAAAAAGAAACCCCAACTCATCCTCGTTGGTTGGCGGTTTCTTGTTCTGGGTAGTGTAGCAGTAACGTACTCGAACATAAATCGGGAGATGCGGGTTCGATTTCCGTTCCAGGACAGTGTAAATTTCAAGTTTTCTGAGGTATGTCTACTTTCTTGATTAATTTGCCTTCCATCTGCATATTTGGCTAAAATTGAACTTTTCCGCTTTTACTGCCAGCTACGTGGAGCGCCAGAAACTTCTGCATAGACCTAATATTTGATACAATAACTACTGAGTAAGACATTATTGGCCTACCTGATGGCACAGTGGTCTAAGCGATGGCTTGCTGCCCCGGTGGCGCAGTGGTCTAAGCTATAGCCTCTGATCATTCGTCTGAAAGGGGTCCGGGTTCGAATCCCGGTGAGGCATGGATGTTGTGTTTGTCTTACGGCACTGGATCTCCCCTTCCCTGAAACCAATGACCCTAAATTAGGGACGGGCGACTGCTTATAGCCCATTGAGTTGCTCACTGTGGTCGTTAAAATTCTAATTAAAAAAAAATAATAATAAGCGATGGCTTCTGATCAATCGTCCTTGATGGGTCCGGGTTCGAATCCAGGTGAGTCGTGGATGTTGTGTTTGTCTTACGGCACTGGCTCTCTCCCTTCCCTGGAACCAGTGGCTCTAAATTAGGGATGGGAGACTGCTTATAGCCCAGTGAGTTGTTCACGGTGGTCATTAAACCCCCATCAAAAGAAAAATAAAATAAATTATCGAGACTAACATCTCATCTCTTTGTTAACTAATGAGCTGGAGAACTGGCCGAGAGAGGTAAAAATTACACCAACTTCGTACATAACATAAATTTTAAATTCTGTTATTGGAGTAAACTACGTGAAAATTAAATGAAATCTAAACAAAATTACTGAAACTGGACATCAAATGCAAGTAAAATTAAACTCCTACGGCAATCAACTGGTTGCAGTTGTGAAGTTGATTATAATATATTTCGTTTCTCGAATTTCGGGGATTTGCTTGTCCGAAATTAAAGGGAGATGATGCAGTATCATTAAGGTTTTTTTTTATAATATGTTATTTGGAAGGAACATAAAACATGAAGTACTTTTTTCCGGTATTTTATTTTACTCCTTCAAATGCAATAAACACACTGAAAAAAAAAGCAAAAAGACGGGGTTAAAAGCTGTTCTTCTTAACGTAACATATGCTCCTTTAGGGGCTGTAAAACTGCTGCAGATATTTCCAGTTCCTTTTTTTCGCTTCCTTGTTTTTTGAGAGGATGAATGAAGATACGAGCTCACTGGGAGCCGTTCTGTTTCCAGTAAAGAATTAATGAGCAACATCAATCAAGGTAGAAGGATAAAATATATTCCACGGAGGAATGCTAAGGGGCATGTAATGCTCTGTACGCTACAGCGAGAAACACCACGTCCAAGTTGCGAACAAACGCGAGGAGTTCTGCGAATTAAATATATAACTGCCGTCTGTAAGCAAATAAGTTTTGAAAACTATTCCAGGAAAATCACCCAGAGGACCACTTCTAAACAACGGGGTGTCAGGTTAGTAAGTCGTCTTAGAGTAGCGGGTGACCCATGCTGATTTTTGAAATTCAGGAACTGTTCGATGCATGATATACCGTACTCAGTAATTTTTGAAAACGTGTTTTCATTAACTCTAGAATAAGACTGCTAAGCGCTAATTTGTTCCACACAAATTAGTCACTTTTTCAACTTGAGTGGCAAAGGTACAAATGGAATGGATCGCCCCAGTGGCGCGGTGGTCTAACCTGGTGCCTGACCATTCGTCCGAGAAAGGTCCGGATTCGAATCCTGGTGAGGCATGGATGTTGTGTTTGTCTTACGGCACTGGCTCTCTTCCTTCCCTAGAACCGATGACCCTAAATTAGGGACGGGCGACTGCTTATAACCCATTGAGTTCCTCACGGTGGTCGTTAAACCTTCAATAAAAAAAAATGGAATGGGGGGAAGGAATTAGCTTCTTATTCAGTCTATTCTCTCGTCTGCCTATCAACAAACTCAGCTTCAAAATGTCAGTGTAAAGATTCAGAGGGTGTTTTCAGACATATCTTCTCTTCCGTTTAGTCGTTATATTTATCTCCGTTTTTAGACACAACGTGCGTCACCATTTCTAAAGATTAGCATGAAACATTTTGGCCTTCCTGGTGTCGCAGTGGTCGAAGCTGTGGTTTTGATCATTCGTCCTAGTGTTCGAACCCCCGTGAGGCTTGTACGGTGTATTTGTCTTACAGCATTGGCTCTCTCCCTTCCCTGGAACCAGTTCTCCTAAATTTATTTATTTATTTGCCATGTTACACACATTTAAAAACATACACTACAAATCTCTGATAAACCTGAAATAAACAACCCAACTGAAAAAATCATATTAAATAATATTAAGAAACATAAGCACACCTGCCAAAAAAGTAGTCACCCCTAACAGAAAAGAAAGTAAGAAGTTACAGGTTGCACAGAGAGCGCCGTGATTGCATTGTTAGCAGATAAATAGCTCTAACTTGGTCTACAGGATCATTTCTGTCTCGTGCAGTGGTGAAGAGCAACGTATGTGTTGAATTTAGTCTGCAATATGGTTCGTAAAACAGACGTTGCTAAGCGGCAAAAAGGAGACATCGTGTTTGGCCATGGCCACGGACACAAAGTGAATGAAGTCGCCCAATTTGTTAGTGTGTTGAAGCGTACTGTACAGCGAGTCTACAAACAGTGGTGTAGTTCACAGTCAACTAAAAATCGGCGAGGTAACTCTATCCGGAAAATGATTCACACCAACTGGGACCGCGGCCATGTTTTACACATAGTAACTGCAAATCGGTTTCAAATCAGACAGCAATTGCTTCAAACAATCAGTGACAGTCCACTCCAACATATTTTCGAAAGGGCATTGCGATGAGAACTGTTTGCGAAGGACATCTGGGGCAGAGTACCACGAAAGAGGCCTGTTTTAACAGCAGGTAACAAAGTCGCACGTTATCAATGGAGTCAGAGACACCAAAACTTACTGTGGAGGATTGGAAACAGGTAATTTGGTCTGATGAGTCTCGCTTTTGTTTGTGCTCTAATAATGGGTCGCGACGAGTGCATCGCAGGTCCAATGAAGCTTTTAATCCTGCTTGTGTCGAAGGTGTTCAAGCTGGAGAGGTTCTGTGATGCTTTGGGGATGTTTTTCATGCCACGAAACGGTCCCTCTTATTGCAAGGACGATGAATTCGAACCAGCATGCATACTTCCGTATTCTGAATGACGAAGTGTTGCCCTTTGTCCTACATTTCCAGGGGCAGCATCACATTACTACTTCTGTCTTCCAAGACGACAGTCGCTGTGAGTACAGGGCTAAAACTGTATCTGAGTGGTGCGACGAACAATCAACAACTCACCTCGATTGGCCAGCCAAATCCCCAGATCTATATCCTATTGAAAATCTGTGGGATCGTTTGGAACAGAAGGTGAAATGGCGGGATAGATACGCACGTACTCTGGCGGAACTTCTGAACTAACTGACGCACCAATGGCTGCAAATTGCTGTTCAATACTTCCACAACCTTGTGAAGTCTCTACCACACCGGATTCCTGCATTTATGAGGGCAAGAGGAGCCGTCAGCCGTTATTGGGTACGTTCTGACAGGAGTGACTAATTTTTTGTCCGGTGTGCTTATATATAGACTCCCATCGTGCAACATAAGAGACTAACAGAGAAAAAGGCTAATCCTAGGCCTCACTAGCCCCTAATTCCCAACGAAAGAGAAACGTCAAGTCAAGTAATTTAAATATTTTCAGCTTATTTACACATAGTATCAATACAATATAATTAAAATGAATGTAACTTAACTATAAAAATAATACAGGGTAATTCAAAATGATTCATCTTATTTCACAAGGGCATAATTCCACACCTATCAACCGTGTAGGATTTTGACATACACCAAATGAAACAGGACACCGGGAGAGGACTACACTGCCGCTGGGGCTTCGTGACAGAGAGTCTGTGAGAAAATGCTGACCATACAGTAGAAGGCTTTTTGTGCGCTAGTTTTACACTTTATTACTGAGCAAAACCTGTTTCCAGTGCAACAACCAGTAAGTAATTTCTATGACTGCTCTACTCCTTCATACAGTAAGTTCTTTATGCATACACTATTCTGATAAAAGTCACTGGACACCTAGAAGAGAAACACAACATAGCATTTATTGACATACATTAGTACGGTGTCGGTCTACCTTTGGCTTTAACGCATGCACTGACCCTTCGAGACATGCTTTCGACAAGGTTTTGGAACACAGCGATAGGTATGCGCTTCCATTCAGTACATAATGCTGCCACTAACTGTTTCTTAGTAGTAGGCCTTGGTTCCAAACTTCTTATGCGGAGCTCCAATTCATTCCATAGGTGCTCTATGGTATTAAGATCAGGGCTGCGTGCTCTGATACCAACATAACTCGGTTCCACAGTATTTCCACAGAGTTGTTGGGGCGTAATTGTCCAGAATATCGAGGTAGACGTGCTGGTTAAGTGGTTTGTCCGCGATAACCAATCGGCCGGGACTATATCACGAAAACCACCCCCACACGAGTGCACTGTCAGCTCCAAACTTGACCGTAGGAACAGTACACTGTGGTAAATAAAGTTTCCCCGGCTGCCTCCATAATCACACATGGCCATCGGACTGATGGATCTTGTTTCTGGATTCATTAGTCCATAGTACCCGTTTCCATTTATCTACGATCCACGTTATATGTTCTTTACACCAAGCTAAACGACGAGTAGCATTCCGAGTGGAGATGAAAGGCTTCTGAGCCGCCGCATGACCACGGTAACCCATGGAATGAAGTTCTCTGGGAATGGTACGTGTACATACCGAAGTTACAGCATTTTTTCTCACCTATACACTGAGGTCTTGTGCAGTACTTCGTCGATTACCTGATACGAATCTCCTGAGACTTCGACGTATCACATTCGAAATATCACTGAATTTCTTTGGTCTGCCGGTATGTTTTGGTGCTCTAGGCACGCCATGTGTCTTCCACTTGTTCAGTACATCCAAAACACTTGACTTGGGTATGTTTAAATGCCTCTCGGTGTTTCTTATGGACAACCCACTAATATAATCCCCAACAATCTTTCCTTTCTCAAAGTCTGTTCTACCCCGCTGCGACATTTTCACTCAACCTCACAGTGCGATATGATCGCGGTCAGCTGCAGGCTTGTTTTTATAACGTTTGCAACTGTACCGCGCATCTTAACAACGCAGCTGATCCATTCAATTGCTTTTGAAGGGGTGTCCGGTGGCTTTTGTCAGTATAGTGTGTAAAGGACTAGAGCTGTCATAGAAACTACGGGCTGGGCAGAGGAAACACAAGTTTCGTTGAGCAATAAAGTGTAAAACTAGCGCACAAAACGCCTTCTGCTGTATAGTCAGTATTTTCTCACAAACTCTCTGTCACGAAGCCACAACAACAGTGGAGCCCACTCATGGTGACCTACGAAAACTAACTCGGAGATTTTCTCTTTCATTTGGTTTATGTCAAGATCATATACCGTTGATAGGTCTGGAATTATGCCCTTGTGAAATAAAATGAATCATTTTGAATCACCCTGTATTCCTTTAGTGCTTTTTTAAAGGATGCAACCCTTACAAGGGATTTTATGTAAATCGGAAACCTATTCCTGAGCTGAGGGCAATGAACATTAACATTAAAATACTGCGCATTAGTACAACCCATACGAATCAAAAAGTTATCATACGCACGAGAGTAATAACTGTGTGCATGATAACATACATTCATTGGTATAAACGCTCTCATGCATTTTCAACATTAGCCGAAAACTGTATAGTTTCTCAAATATCAATAATTTATGACGACCAAACAAGACCTTTACATTTTCCAATGGATTCAACAAACTAACAAATTCTTTAAAATTAGATCAGAACATATGTAGAGGATTTTAAGAAGGGAGTGTCTGACCCCAGGTCTTAAACAACCCTTAGAAATAGGAAGCTAGGAGATTTGGGCGAGAGTGCCCGATAAGAAAGTCACACGGAAGCGAGGTAGAAAGGGGGAGGAAGACGCCCTTATTTATTATCGGAGGGCCAGTATCCGAGGCTCGACGGCTGAACGTGCCTATCCAACTAACGGATGATATTTAATGGTTCGAGCGTTCGTACCTGCCTGGGATCGAACCGGAGGTCTTTTCCGTGGCAGTCACAAACGTTGAACACTAGGCCACCCGCGGCACTTTTTTTAAATTAGGGACGGACCATTGTGTATATCCCATTGAGGTGCTCACTGTGGTCTTTAAATCCCCAAACAAAGAAAAAAGTTTTATATCTGATAGAGGACAGCTTGTCAACGGCATGTTTGGCATCTTTACTTGGCAGCTCGTTTGCCGGATTTAAGCGCCATTGAGCACATTTGGGATGCTGTTCAACGTGCCGTCAATGCCAAGAATCCTCTAACAGCGAATATTACGGAATTGAGGGAAGTTCTTCAGGAAGCATGGTGTGCATTGTCTCCACAGTACTACTGAGAGTTCGTGGAGTCCATGTCCCGTCGCGTTTCTACTGTCATCCTATCGCGTGGAGGATCAACACGATATTACAGAGGTATCCCAGTTGTTTTATTAGAAAGGCATATCATTTTTTATTAGAAAGGTGTCCCATTTTTATTAGAAAGGTATCTCCTTTTTTAATTAGAAAGGTGTCACATTTTTATTAGAAAGGTGTCACATTTTTATTAGAAAGGTGTCACATTTTTATTAGAAAGGTATCCCATTTTTATTAGAAAAGTATCCCATTTTTTTTAGAAAGGTATTCTTTTTTCATTAGAAAGGTGTCTCATTCTTTAGAAAGGTGTCCCATTTCTTTAGAAAGGTATCCCATTTTTTATTAGATAGGTGTCCCATT
This sequence comes from Macrothele yani, assembly GCA_039090855.1. Taxonomy (NCBI): domain Eukaryota; kingdom Metazoa; phylum Arthropoda; class Arachnida; order Araneae; family Macrothelidae; genus Macrothele; species Macrothele yani. The sequence continues at coordinate 123,240,642 of CM076989.1, forward strand.
TTTTTAATAGAAAGATATACATTTTTTTGGCACTTCAGTGAAACCCACTCTTTGTTATTTTCTGATCCTCGCATTTCCGTGGAGACAGTGAAGTGCCAGGATTAGAAAAATAACAACGAGTGACAGACTTCTGTCTTTCTACATTGCACGAAAAACACATCTCTCCATGCAACTCTGAGTTGTCTTGAGCCTCTGTAACAACACGATACAAAAGTTCCTTCACGATTTTAAATTTAATTATAATACTAACTGCACCAACTCAAAAATGCATGGAGAGTGCATTGCCACCCCGGTGGCGCAGTGGTCTAAGGCGCTGGCCTCTGATCATTCGTCCGTAAGGGGTCCGGGTTCGAATCCCGGTCAGGCATATTTTTTTTTGTTTGGAGGTTTAACGACCACCGTGAGCACCTCAATGGGCTCTAAGCAGTCGCCCGTCCCTAATTTAGAGTCACTGGTTCCAGGGAAGGGAAAGAGCCAGTGCCGTAAGACAAACACAACATCCATGCCTCACCGGGATTCGAACCCGGACCCTTTTCGGACGAATAATCAGAGGTCATCGCTTAGACCACTGCTCCACCGGGGCGGCCCCGTCAGGCATGGATGTTGTGTTTGTCTTACGGCACTGGCTCTCTCCCTTCCCTAGAACCAGTGACCCTAAATTAGGGACGGGCGACTGCTTATAGCCCATTGAGTTGCTCACGGTGGTCGTTAAACCTCCAATAAAAAATGCATGGAGAGTGCCTTGTTTCCACAGTACTACCGAGAATACACTATATTGACAAAAGTCGCCGGACACCCCTTCAAAAGCAAATGAACGATCCGCCGCGTTCTGAGTGTTCATATCATCTGAAATTGATAAATAATCCCTGTCGAATAAAATGTACTTTGGCCTTATTTTTGTTCTTCACGAATGGGCTGCTCAAGGGAGGGCACACCGTATGGTGTTTATGCCAAGTCTAAAACTTTAGTGGAGGGTCGCAATGCACAAGCTTTTACTTTCTCTTGGGACGCATCAAGATGTTCGTGCCAATTGATTTTTCCCATTTGCCAAAACAAAGGTATAGATGCTTTTCAACCTACAAAGTGTCACTTGGGACTATGGAACAAGCAGCAGAGTTCAATCTTTTCCAACGCTGGAACTAGAAAATGTTCTTTGCTTATCACATGTTGCACGTCTCTCGCTAACGTTTCCCAACTGGGAAAATGATGGTAGAATTACACGGACAGGGATTAAATTTGGAAATTTTATCTCCCGCCTGTTTTAGTCAGAAAAATCGTAACTTGATTGCGCTTTCTTGGTCAGAAGAAAGGGCACATATTCAGATTGTTTTGGGAAACTAAAAGCCAGGTTATACGTTTCGTAATTTCGGGAAAAAGTTCCTTTCATTTATACAAATGCTGATGTTGGTTACGAAGTAATTTTGGGAAAGCTGTCGAAATTTGCAGACCTGCTTTTAATCATTCGTTACCAAGCGAGAAATAATCGTATAACAGAGTGAAAACTCTGAATACCGGACGGACACCCTGGGATTTCAACATTCGTAAGAACTCTGAACAGCTGACACCCTGGGACTTCAACATTTGTCCACTACAAAACCTCTGAATAGCGGACACCCTGGCTCTTCAGAATTTGTCCACTATAAAAACTTTTGAATAGCGGACACCCTGCAGAATTCGTCTGCTATAAAACATCTGAATAGTGGACGTACACCCTGAAACTTCAACATTTGTAAGACCTCTGAATAGCAGACACCCTGGGATTTCAACATTCGCAAGAACTCTTAATAGCGGACAACTTGGGACTTCAACCTTTGTAAGACCTCTGAATAACGGACACCGTTGGACATCAACATTTGTCCTCTATAATATCTCTAAATAGCGGTCTCCCTGGCATTTCAGGATTTGTCCAATATAAAACAATTGAATAGCGGACGGACACCCTGGGACTTCAACATTTGTAAGACCTCTGAATAGCAGACACCCTGAGACTTCTACATTTTCCCACTAAAAAACCTCTGAATAGCTGACATATTGGAACTTCAGAATTTGTTCGCTATTGGGAGGTGTTAGCTGTTGGGCAGGCTGCCTTCAGAGCGCTACTATAGGCCTACAATACAAACAAGGAATATAACACCTAATTTTCGGATGTAATGAGAACGCCTTTTGAATCCTTCTGACGCGAATAAAATTAATTAAAATCATTCAAATTGAATGGAATCGGTTAGAAAAAATCACCAGGATTTCTGCAATCGATGAAACATCCAGAAATAGGAACAGCTGCTTACTACTTGCGGCTAAAATATGTGCTGCGAAAATTAACAAATGATGCACAAAAGGTTTCTCATAGCAGAGACAAAGAGAATTCCAAATCGTACATTTTAAAAGAAGAAATATAGAAGGATACATGGTATAACTTCTACGTCTTCTAGAGAAAGAAGTTTTCATAATGGACAAGAAAATAAGTGAAAAATATTTTTCATGGAAATAGCCATGCTAAGGAAAAGAAATTTTCAAATACTTCTTCCGTTAGCAGCGGCATCGGGAAAATGTTTTGATCTTTACGCCCTCTAGAGGAAAAACTGTGCATTATTTAAAGAGAATAATGCTCCGCAACTCTATTGTAGCAAATGTCGTGCAGTAAAAAAGAAATTTCTCAGTAGGGTTTATGGAAGCGGAGTAACAGCTGCAAACAGAAGTATAAAAACTCTACCTAGCGACAGAACTGTGAACTACGAAATTCCTCATTTATTAGCCTAAAGTGTTCTACAAGGTAAATAGCATCCGGTGCTGAAAGAATTTTTAAATACCACATGCATAAGCTCTTACAAGCAGAGATATCGACAAAAATATTGAAAAAAACAGATTGAGCTTTTGTACCCCCTAGTGGCGAACTTCTGCATTACTTTGGAAAGAAAATACGCACAATGAGTTTTCGGAGTTTGTAGTATCGGACTGAAAAATAATTTTTTCAATCGGATTTTCAGTGCCGCACATATTGCTGAAAACGGAAACCTGAACTTACGCCCTCTAGTGGCACACTTGTTCATTAAGAAAATTTTGAAATTGTATAAGGTTACATTTCGCACCGGAAATGCTCTCCAAAAAATAAAGAATTTTTTAAATCGGACTCTTATAAGCGGCTTATATCAACATACATTAACCTCCTGGCGGAAAATCAATAATTTTTTAAGAAAATATTCTAAAACGGTTTTCCGAGGAGTGCGGGTCGAGGAAAGAATGTTTTCAGTCAAGTTTTCAGAAAATTAGAGTTTGCTGCTAAAGTATCCAAAGAAGAAATAAAAATTTACGCCTCCCTGGTGATCAAACCATTTTTTTTATCAACAATTAGAAGTTGTATGCAAAACATTTCCCATCAGAAGCTGTATTGACGTAGTGAATATTTTTCAAATCCGAGTTTTAGAAACAGAGATATTGTGGAAATCGAAATTTAACTTTACGTCCCCTAGCAAAAAAAATCTGTGCCTAACTTGAAAAGTTGGAAATAATATGTGAAACATTTCGCACAGGGAACGCTTCCCAACAAATAAATCTTTTTTTTTTCAAATTGAACCCTTAGAAGCAGAGATGTCGACAAAAGTAAGATATGCATCTACTCCCGCTAGCGGAAAAACTATGCATTATTTTAAGTAGAAAGTACCCTGAAATGGTTTTTCCGAGATGTGCGGTATAAGGTTCACGAAAGATTTTTTCAATCGACATTTCAGATGCTCAGATATTGCTGCAAATACATCAGAGGGAGAAATAAACTCGTGAGCCTCCTTGTGGCCAAACCAGTCTTTAACAAAAATTAGAAATTAAATGCAACGCATTTCCCATCCGGAGCTGTATCCGATGTAGGAAGCATTTTTCAAATTCGCGTACTGGAAGCACAGATATCGGGACAAGCGCAATTTACCATTACGCCCCCTAGCGGAAAATATTTGCATTGCATGTAAATGTGATTGTACCTAAAATAGTTTTCGATATAAATTGCAGAATTTAGAATTTGTGCATTTAAAAAAAAAAAAAAAAGGTTCGCGAGGATCATCGTTCTCACATTTCAAGCTTTGTAACGCAAAAAGAATTTCTCAAATAGGACTGAGAGTTGTAGAGATATGATGTCCTCAAGCAACCGGATGGGCGGAGAAATTAATAACATAAGCACGATCTTTATCTTACAAAAGACGTGCAAAAAGCTTTATATTAAATACGCCGATGAGTCATTACATTATGACCACCTACCTAATAAGCTTTAGGACCCCCTTTAGCCCACAAAACAGCTGCCACTCGGCAAGGTATCGAATCGATGAGGTGGCGATAGGTATCCTGGGATATCTGGTAGCATAGTGTCAACAGGAGGTCCTCCAGTTCTAGTACATTTCTGGGTGGTGGTGATTTAGCACGAACCCGCTTTTCCAAGTCGAACTACATATGTTTGCTTGGGTTCATGGCTGGTGAATTTGGAGGCCAGGGAATTAACAGAAAGTCACAAGCATGTTCCTTGAACCACTCCTTGACTATTCTGTTAGCGAGACATGGAGCACTATCCTGTTGTTAATGGTCATGAACACCAGGGAACAGAGTTGCCATGAATGGGTGAACTTGGTCCGCAACGATGTTCAGATACAAGACAGCTGCCAGAGATTGTGCTATTGGGATAATGGGGTCTAAAGTGTCCCAAGAAAGCATTGCCCACAGCATAACACCCCTGCCACCGGCCTGTTTCCATCCAACAATGGCGTCATAGTCTCCCTTGGTAATCGGCGTATCCGCTCTCGGCCGTCTACGTGATACCCCAGGAATCTTGATTCTTGAGACTAGGTCACTTTCTTCCAATCATCCATGGTCCAATCTCGATGATCTTGGGGGCCCATTTCATGCGTTGCTGGCGATGACGTGCAATGAACATGGGAACCTGGCTGGGTCTTCGGCTAAGCAGGCTCATGCGCAGAAGGCTGCGATGAACTGTGTGCTGTGACACATTGCTCTAATCACCACTGTTGTAGCTGCAGGTGATTTGTCGCACTGTGGCCCTGCAGTCACTGTTTAACAATGCGCTACACTCTCCGCTCCCGTCTGGCATCAATGAGCTGCGGACGACACACGGCTGGACGATGGATCGCCGTTTGGCATTCTGTGCACCACTTTTGATACGTAATCATTACAGCGTCACGTGAACAACTCACAAGCCCCGTCGTTTCCGAGATCGTGGTTCTGCTGCTCCGTACCTCGGAACTATGATCAATTTGTCCTTTACGAAACTCCCGCAAATCAGCAGCTTTTTCTATTCTGACTACGAACACTCTACTAACCGAAAGACAGTCATCGGGTTCACCTGCACCACCGTTCGGTCTCTCGGCTGTGGTTGTAATAATGGAATGGCTCATCTGAATACGTGAGTATAGTGTGTAATTAAAATGTTGATTTTTAATTAAATGCTTTATTCTTTTTCTCTTGTTTTACATTCAGAAACAATATAATGCGCGCGGATACATTCAATAAACGTACAGTATTTTCATTTCTTAAAATACAGTACATTGTGTTTACGTATTTCTATGTATGTTACACGTACGTAACAATAAAATTTGTTTCACTATAAATTTTAAAACGCGCATACTTATCGCTCATTATTTTATTTAATCAGAAGCAAGTTTGGACTGCAAAACGTCTGGTAAAAACTTTTTAGGGGGCAATTCTTAGCATGTTTTTCAAGATGTATTCTTAAATTCTTCAATAGTGTGTTCGTATTCCTTTTTGTTTTACAAAAAAACGTTTATCACTCTTCACTAAACTTTACAGCCTCTGAAAAATTCGAACACCTGTTCTAGAACTGCATCAGATGCTTTGAATCAAATCATTTTCTGACGATGTTTTCCTAGCAACAACTAAATCGCGCTCTTCGATATATAGGTCTTCATCAATGGTATTGAAACTTTTTTGATATATTGCACTGTTCTACAATGTTGTCTAAATCCTCCTCCTCTGGATCGAAATCGAATATCCCATATTTTTTTTAAAGAAGTTATTTTGCTCACTTTTTAGAAAAGATTGGTCATATTGAAACCATAGTTTAGTAGTTTTTGTAATGCAGATCTGGATGACAAAAGAACCCTCTTTCCATTTAAAGAAGCTAAGCAGAATCTTTCAGACAAGAATTCGCCGATATTTTCCGCTTGAATGTTAATGTTCTTAACTGCCTTATTACCAAGATCACTCTCCGTTATTTGGAAGCAAATATACAGAGCCGTATATTATTTAAGACTGGCGATCACAAAACTGTCCGTTAAATGAATGTGTTCACTATTACGGAGTGTCCGTTTAGGAGGTTTTTCTGTACAAATACAGTAGGGCGTCGAAAATCCGAAACGTCAAAAACCCGAATAAGCTCCCCTCCACGGTATTATTTTTTTTTTGGTGGTAGTGGAGTATTTAAGTATAGTCCGTTCATTTACGCTTTCCAACCTTAGGTTGAAGAAGCGCATATGCCCCAGCTTTGTCCATCTGTCCGTCTGTCTGTCCGTCCGCCTGTCGGCTCGATAACTCGCGGAAAAATGGTTCGATTTCGATAAAATTATATTATGTGGTATGGGACCATCTGGGGACGAACCCTATTGAAAATGGACGAAATGGGGTCAAAGGTCACGGCATAGAAGCGGGATCCATTCCATTGTCCTTATGCGTTATAACTTGCGTAAATATGGTTCTATGTCGATGAAATTTAAGTATGTGGTAGAGAACCTCCTGGGAACGAACCCTATTGAAAATGGATGAAATGGGGTCAAAGGTCAGGACATAGGATCGGGATACATTACACTGCTCTTATGCGTCATAACTAACGTAAAATGGTTTCAATTTCTATTAAATTTTAGTATCTGGTAGGGGACCACCTGAGGGCAAACTCTATTGAAAATGGGCGAAATGTGGTCAAAGGTCAGGACATAAGAGCGGAATCACTTCCATCGCCATTATGCGTCATAACTTACGTAAATATTCTTCGATTTGAATGAAATGTTATTATGTTGTAGGGGCATACCTGAGGACAAATCCTGTTGAAAATGGGTGAAATGGGGTCAAAGATCAGGACGCAGGAGCGTGATCCATTCCATAGCTCTAATGCATTATAACTTACGCAAAAATGGTTCGAATGCGACAAAACTTTATCATGTTATTTCGGAGGTACACTGAACCGGTTCTATTGAATATCCTCGAAATGGGATCAAAGGTCAGGGCACAGAACCAAGATTTATTCCACAGCCATTATCCTCGTAACTTGAGTGATAACTTGAGTAATGATTTCTGGTGTGTTGGAAAGCGTATTATAAACAATATATTGAATGATTTTACTAACTTGTTTTAACTTGGTACCTGATGATAACGGAATCGCCTAATAGCCTAGTTTTAAGGGTGAAGCATTTTGAGGGCGACGTGTTGAAGATAGAGGTGACTTTTGATACTCAGAGACAAAAGGCGAAAACGTCCCCAGTCATTTGATACTGCGGGGCTAAGATTTCACGACCCATTACCACAGAAGTACCTCCCCCGGTTTTATCCCTCATCTCCATTATTCACTGTGAGCCAGAAGGAAAGTTATTTCCCCTTCACTCAGTATAACGTATACCCCTGTGCAATTCGAACCAATATAATAAGGTAAGATTTGAAATTTGTACTTTATATTAAAAAATTTCACAGCATTATCAAAAATAGCAAATTTGTTTCGTATTGCATAACAAAAAAATCCTTGTCTCATGTAATTTGTTTTGTATACAGTTCTTATTTTTGGTACATGTATTTGGATAATATAATGGGGAAACGTTAGTGTATTAGTAGTTTCTTATGTTCGATAATCCGAACACATCGAAAATCCGAAGTACCAGTGGTAACAATTACAGAAGGTGATACCAAAGTTTTGCAAAATTTGGATCAATTTGTGTCTTCAAAGGTACCTTTTCGACGAAAGCTGACTAGCATTCAAAGTATAGGCCATCGTGTTGCACCGTCTTTAGCCATCTGTCTGCCAGTTCTTCGATTCTACAGAGGGTGAGTCGAAAGTTTTGCAATATTTGGATCACTTTATGTCTTCAAAGGTACCTTTTCGACGAAAGTTGACTAGCATTCGAATTATAGGCCATCGTGTTGCACCGTCTTTAGCCATCTGTCTGCCAGTTCTTCAATTCTACAGAGGGTGAGTCGAATGTTTTGCAATATTTGGATCACTTTATGTCTTCATACGTACCTTTTCGACGAAAGATGACTAGCATTCAAAGTATAGGCCATCGTGTTGCACCGTCTTTAGCCATCTGTCTGCCAGTTCTTCGATTCTACAGAGGGTGAGTCGAATGTTTTGCAATATTTGGATCACTTTATGTCTTCATACGTACCTTTTCGACGAAAGCTGACTAGCATTCAAAGTATAGGCCATCGTGTTGCACCGTCTTTAGCCATCTGTCTGCCAGTTCTTCGATTCTACAGAGGGTGAGTCGAATGTTTTGCAATATTTGGGTCACTTTATGTCTTCATACGTACCTTTTCGACGAAAGCTGACTAGCATTCAAAGTATAGGCCATCGTGTTGCACCGTCTTTAGCCATCTGTCTGCCAGTTCTTCGATTCTACAGAGGGTGAGTCGAAAGTTTTGCAATATTTGGATCACTTTATGTCTTCATACGTACCTTTTCGACGAAAGCTGATTAGCATTCAAAGTATAGAAAATCGTGTTGTACGGTCCTTAGCCATCTGTCTGCCAGTTCTTCGATTCTACAGAGGGTGAGTCGAAAGTTTTGCAATATTTGGATCACTTTATGTCTTCATACGTACCTTTTCGACGAAAGCTGATTAGCATTCAAAGTATAGGCCATCGTGTTGTACGGTCCTTAGCCATTTGTCTGCCAGTTCTTCGATTCTTCTACAGAGGGTGAGTCGAAAGTTTTGCAATATTTGAATCACTTTATGTCTTCATACGTAAATTTTCGACGAAAGCTGACTAGCATTCAAAGTACAGGTCATCGTGTTTGCACCGTCTTTAGCCATCTGTCTGCCAGTTCTTCGATTCTACAGAGGGTGAGTCGAAAGTTTTGCAATATTTGGATCACTTTATGTCTTCATACGTACCTTTTCGACGAAAGCTGATTAGCATACAAAGTATAGGCCATCGTGTTGTACGGTCCTTAGCCATCTGTCTGCCAGTTCTTCGATTCCGAGGCAGTACCAGTTCTTGTCCTCCGAGGTGAAGAAGTCCTTCATACCAGCTGCCACCTCATCTTGGTTGTTGAAGTGCCGTCCGCGAAGGAAGTAGGCCATGGATCGGAACAGGTAATAATCCGACAGGGAAAGATCCGGACTATAGGCTGGGTGTGGTTTCAGTTCGATGCCCTCAAATTCCTGGAGTTTTGCCAGAGGCGTTCGCCCGGTATGCGGTCGAGCATTGTCCTGCTTGTAAGAGAGCACGCTTTCTGTTCAACAGTGCCGAGTACTTCTCCTCCAAAATGGCATACATCCGCTCCAGCTTTTCAGATTAGAGGTTGGCGTTGATGGTCCGACCGTCTGTAAAAATTCCTAATGGATTATCCCCTCGAAATTCCACCAGACGCAGTGGATAACCTTGTTCTAGAAGCGCTCACGTTTAGCAACAGGTTCAGGAAGCTGACCCGGGCTCAACCCCAGCCGTTATGCGTTCGGAATACGGAAATAGACCCACTTTTCATAGCTCGAAAAAATTCTCCTGGTGAATCGTATTTTCCACGGGTTTTCTAGGAGTCTCGTGCACACTTCCTCTGGGCTGTTTGCTTCAGCTGGCGCCAGTTCGTGAGGGACAATATGGCAGCTCCTCTAGACCTTGCCGAGGTCCTGAAAGTGACGAACCACGGTGGTCTGTGATATGCCCAGCTCGCCTGATAATCTCCGAGTGCTGGTAGTCGGATTTGGCTCTTCCGCCCAGCGCACTGCCTCCGTATCCACGGATCGCGAACTACCCGACCTTAGCTGATCGTCGTGGTTTCTGTCTGGCATCTGAGCAAAATTTCTTGAACCATCTGGTTGCGGTGCTGTTGCCCATGGAACCTTCCTCTTTTTCATGACAAATGCTTTGTGTTGCTTAAGCAGCGTTATGGCCTAGTTCACACTCATAAAACAAAAGTTACCTAGTTAACCGGTTGTGGCTGTTCATCTTTTAGGCGTCCCAACCACAGACAGAACAAACGACATGCAGTGCTGTTCATAGCAACGACTACCACTTTATATCCCTTTCGATTGACTGTAGTGCGCGACTTGAACTATAGTTTAAGCACGTGACATACCCGCAGCAGCACATGCGTTTATGCAAATATTGCAAAACTTTCGACTCACCCACTGTGGTTCGGATTTTCGATGCTCTACTGTAAAGTTTTACCGCTGAATGTTTTTATTGATTCTGTTTGAGTCTTAGGTAACTATGTTGTTCATTTTATTACATCTCTCCTAATTCAGAAGCATATCCATTAGAGAGTGGTAAACTATAAAATCCTAGAACTCGTAATATCTCTCTACTTCTCCACTTTTTGTTCCTGGCAATTTAACAGCCAAAACATTCGATTTTTATCTATAAATACTTTCTCAGAAAATTCCCAACTCTGAGGAATTATCTCAGGCTCAAAATGTTTTCAAACTGTTAATGTTTTTCGGTTATTCCGCGGCGTGCTACGGAGCTGAAGGGTGAAGCACATGTCAAGATGACAAACCTTCAGCTATATTTTCCCGCCGGTGTAGTTTAGGTGGTTAGAACAACTGGATCCGAAGCGAGAAGGCGCAGATTCTATCGTCTACAAATTTGTGTTTTCGTATCGGCTCCCCATTGTAGAAAATGGATCTACTGACCGTGGGGTTCTTCGTAAAAATGTGTGATGATTGTTCCCCACATTATCTGGAAGTAATGAAAATTCTTTCTTCGCTTGAAAAAAAAAAATTATAGGGAAATGATGTAATGTTGTATGGGCGTGGAGCACGGGTCAAGACGACACATCCGCAGCGATAAATTCCGTCGGTATAGTTTACTCAGTTAAAACAACTGGCTGCGTGTTTGATCCCCGTCACCGATAAATTTGTGTTTTCGAAATTCCTAATTCCAGCATTTGCTATATTCTCAAAATATCTTTAAACTGCGTATACTTTTAAGGAATTTTATTTCGAAGGTGTTAATTTGCGGTTAAAGAGTTTTTTAATTGAAAATACTTTTAGAAACTCCCGAAGGTGAAGACGTTACTTTAGATTCAAAAGGTCTTCGGTTTAAAAATGATTTTAAGAATTAGGCGATGTATGGTGTTTTAAATGTCTATGAAGTGTGAATACTCAGCAAATTGTTCATTATATTACATACGTCAGATTCGGCTGATTTCTTGAATATTCTGTTTCAACAAGATATATTATTATTTTGTTAGTTCTGCTTCTAAATTTTTGAGAAAATGCCCATAGCAGCGAATTTTAAACTAAAATGCCTATGATACATATTGCTAGAATAACTGACCGCTGAAGAACTGACTGCTGTTTTACAATTGAAGTACAAGACTGGATCTCAAGGGATAGGAAAAGACCCAAAGCTATATAGGAGATGGGTTGATGAAATAGAAAAACATGCCGGAATGACATGGAAGAGACTGGCTCAAGACACAGAGTTGTGGAAGATACTTGGGGAGGCCTTCATCCAGCAGAGGGTTGAGAATGATGATTATGATGTATATATATATATTTTTATTGGAGGTTTAACGACCACCGTGAGCAACTCAATGGGCTATAAGCAGTCGCCCGTCCCTAATTTAGGGTCACTGGTTCCAGGGAAGGGAGAGAGCCAGTGCCGTAAGACAAACACAACATCCATGCCTCACCGTGATTCAAACCCGGACCCATCTCGGGCGAATGGTCATAAGCCAGCGCTTAGACCACTACGCCACTGTGACGACAATTATGATATATCATCACTAGCCGGAATCGTGTCAAAAATTTTAAGACACCCCGGGGACCGAGTGGTCATAGGTGCAGCTTTTGGGCTAGCCGTCTGAGAAGCACCTGGGTTCGACTCCCTATGGGGCATGGGATCCGTTTCCTGGAACAAGCTAACCCAAATGAACCCATTAACCAAACGAATTAACTCGGGGTTAGCAAAATGAGCTGAAATCAGCTAGATCAAATATCTTCGCTTTCTAAAAAGTGGGTCTAACACGGAATTGTACGAGTGTACCTCCACATCTTTCCCCTTAGCTTAGTTATTTAAAGTGGTTACTTAGGAAAATGATTGCTACTAATCCTTTCTGGCTAATCACCTGCTAAAAGGGCTACAACAATGGCGACGAACAAAAGAAAGCAGAGAGATGTTTGAGTCACTTTTTTCTACTCAGGGGCATGATGACCTAGTCAGGGGGACTAGCCGTTCCTTGGGTCATGGAGCACAGAATAAATGACCGGAAGAGAGATTTGTGACAGGTTTGTCTCCGGTACTGCTGAGATCATAGGGCGAAAAAAACTGCTGTGCCATAGCATTCATGAAACCCGAAAGCTAAGCGAACATTTGTGTTTTGGGGGGCGCAGAAACTTTTTGGCACTGTTTGCTTCAGGGAGATCGGCCGCTTAAAAGGTTAAGGAAGGCCAATTTCTTATAACCCTTAGAGTCGCTCATGGTGGTTGATAAATTCTAAGATTTCAAACATACGTAATCTACAGAGGATGTTAACAATTTTTTATGACGTTTTTGATAAGAAATCACAGAAAATTTAAGAAGTTCAATGAACTGAAACCGGCAACAGCGTGTTAGATGAACGCGAAAGAAACATCTGCTGCAGTTAAATATCATATGCTAAGAAAATCGCGCATGTAAACACGCTGCGGATAGAAGGTTATGTTGTTGCTCTTTACGAAGAGAAATATTTGTATAAATCTCTGTATAAACTGTAAATAAAGTAATTAACAAAGATTTTAATCTAAAAAAAAAAATTAGTAAAATCATGTAATGCATTAATTACGATACGCTTTCCAACATACCAGAAATTATTACTCAAGTTTTGTGGATAATGGCTGTGGAATAAATCTCGGTCCTGTGCCTACAGATGACCCCATTTCGATTATATTAAACAGAATTGGTTCAGTATACCTCCCGAATAACATACTAAAATTTTGTCGCAATAGAAGCATTTTTGGTCAAGTTATGAGAATAATGGCTGTGGAATAAATCTCGCTCCTGTGCACTGACCTTTGACCCCATTTCGACGATATTCAACAGAACCGGTTCGAATTACCTACAGAACAACATGATAAAGTTTCGTCGTAATCGAAGCATTTTCACGTAAGTTATGACGCAAAAGGGCGATGGAATGGATCCCGTCCTACGTCCTGACCGTTTACCACATTTCGTCCATTTTCAATAGGATTCGTCCCCAAGTTGTCCCCTACCACATAGCAAACTTTCATCGAAATCGAACCATTTTTACACGAGTTATCGTGCGGACAGGCAGACGTAAAAAGCTGGGGAATGTACGCTTCTTCAACTTACGGTTGGAAAGCGTAAAAGACACAAGTTTGTAAAATCATGCAATGCATTGATTATGATACGCTTTCCAACATACTAGAAATCATTACTCAAGTTATTACTGAAATTATGAGGATAATGGCTGTGGAATAAATCTCGCTCCTATGCCCTGACCTATGACCTCATTTCGATTATATTAAACAGAACCGGTTCAGTATACCTCCGAAACAACGTGATAAAGTTTTGTCGCAATCGAAGCGTTTTTATGTAAGTTATGACGCATAAGGGCAATGGAATGGATCCCACTCCTATGTCCTGACCTTTGACCCCATTTCGCCCATTTTCAATAAGGTTCGTTCCAAGGTGGTTCCCTACCACATACTAGAATTATGTCGAAATCAAACCATTTTTACGCAAGTTATGATGCATAAGAGCAATGGAATGTATCCCGCTCCTATGTCCTGACTTTGACCCCATTTCGCCCATTTTCAATAAGGCTCGTTCCCATGTGGTTCCCTACCACGTACTAAAATTTCATGGAAATCGAAACATTTTTACATGAGACATCGTGCGGACGGACAGACGGACAAAGCTGGAGCATATACGCTTCTTCAACCTACGGTTGGAAAGCGTAAACAAGGTTGACAGCCTTTAGCCTAGGCACGCGGCAGAGCTTAGAAAATAGTGTAGACTTTATGAAAATTACTTAGCCAGAGACAGATGGCAATGTTGATGAAGCTTGGATCTACCTAAACGACTGTTACAAAAAAAAAGTCGATTAACTAAGACAAAAGAGCAGAAAACTACTTACAAACTTGGTTCCTGGATCCAAAGAAAATTTCAGTAAAGGATTCATGATTATAACTGGTTTCTCGTACAATGGGAAGTTACGAAAAGTTGAAAAGAACGCTAAAACCAATTCCTCGTATTCAGAAATAATGTTTTAACTCCTGTATTTAAAGAGGGAATAACATTTCTTTATCCACAGTACCTTCAAAGAGTGGAACTTCATCTAGATACGGCTACCGGTCAGACATCGAAATCTACCACTCTATTTCTTGAAAAAAAAACAAGTTAGTAAAATCCTGCAATGCATTAATTATGATACGCTTTCCAACATACCAGGGATCATTACTAAAGTTATAAGAATATTGGCTGTACAATAAATCTCGCTCCTGTGCTGTGACCTTTGAACCCATTTCGATGATATTAAACAGAATTGGTTCAGTATGCCTCCAGAATAACATGAAAAGGTTTTGTCGCAATAGAAGCACCTTTGATCAAGTTATGGGGATAACGGCTGTGGAATAAATCTCGCTCCTGTGTCCTGACCTTTGACCTCATTTTGATTATACTCAACAAATCGAGTTCAGTATACTTCCGGAACAACATGATAAACTTTTGCCGCAATCGAAGCATTTTTACGTGAGTTGTGACGCATAAGGGCGATGGAATGGATCCCGTCCTCTGACCCCCATTTCGCCCATTTTCAATAGGGTTCGTCCCAAAGTTGTCCCCTGCCACATACTAAAATTTCATCGCAATCGAAGCATTTTTACGCGGGTTATCGTGCGGGCAGGCAGACGTACAAAGCTGTAGCTAGTACACTTCTTCAACCTACGGTTGGAAAGCGTAAAAAGCACAATGT
This sequence comes from Macrothele yani, assembly GCA_039090855.1. NCBI lineage: Eukaryota > Metazoa > Arthropoda > Arachnida > Araneae > Macrothelidae > Macrothele > Macrothele yani. The sequence goes on from CM076989.1 coordinate 123,255,775, forward strand.
TGACCGCCTGTTTGCTAGGCACGTGGCTGAGCTCAGAACACAGTGCAGAGTTTATAAAAATTATTTAGCGGGAGACAGATGGCAATTTTTTGTAACTATTGATGAAGCATGGACCTACCTGAACTACTGTTACAACAAAAAAGGTCGTTTTACTATGACAAAAGAGCAGAAAACGACTTACAAACTTGGTTTTTCTTTTCTTTTTTTTTTTTAATGGAGGTTTTACGACCACCGTGAGCAACTCAATGGGCTATAAGCTGTCGCCCGTCCCTAATTTAGGGTCACTGGTTCCAGGGAAGGGAGAGAGCCAGTGCCGTAAGACAAACACAACATCCATGCCTGACCGGGAGTCGAACCCGGACCCCTTTCGGACGAATGATCAGAGGCCATCGCTTAGACCACTGCGCCACCGGGGCGGCTCAAACTTGGTTCCCCGGATCCAAAGAAAATTTCAGTGAATGATTAATGATTATACCTGGTTTCCCATACAATGGGAAATTGAAGTTACAGAAAGTGGAAAAAAATGTTAAAATTATTTCGGCATACACTATATGGACAAAAGTCACCGGATATCCCTTCAAAAGCAATTGAACGGATCCGCTGCGTTGTTAAGGTGCGCGGTACAGCTGCAAATAGTATAAAAGCTAGGCTGCATTTGAGAAAGAAAAGATTGTTGGGCGTTATATCAGTTTGTTGTCCATAAGGGAAACCGAGAGACGTTTACATATACCCAAGGGAACTGTTTTGAGTGTACTGAATAATTGGAAGACACATGGCGTGCCTGAAGTAGCAAAACGTACCGGCAGACCAAAGAAAATCAGTGATAGAGGACGTCGAAACCTCAGGAGAGTCGTTACAGCTAATCGAGGAGTGCTACACAAGACCTCAGTGTACAAGTGAGTAAAAATGCTGGAACCTCGGTATGTACACGTACCATTCGCATAGAACTTCATTCCATGGGTTACCTTGGTTGTGCGACTGCTCATAAGCTTTTCATCTCCACTGGGAATGCTACTCGTCGTTTAGCATGGTGTAAAGAACATTTATCGCAGACCGTAGATCAATGGAAACGGATCCTATGGATTGAAGAATCCAGATACACGATCCATCAGTCCGATGGCCATGTGTGAGTATGGAGGCAGCCGGGGGAACGATATTTACCTCAGTGTACTGTTCCTACGGTCAAGTTTGGAGCTGGCAGTGTACTCGTGTGGGGGTGTCTTTCGTGGTATGGTCCGGCCGATTGGTTATCGTAGACAAACCTGTTAACCAGCACTTCTACCTCGATATTCTGGACAATTATGCCCTACCAGCATTGTGGCAACACTATGGAACCGAGCCTTGTTGGTACCAGCAGGATAATGCACCGAGCCATAAAACAAGGATTGTTACAGCGTGGCTTGGTGATAATTCTTTATCATGTGCGGGCTGGCCAGCACATAGCTCTGGTCTTAATCCCATAGAGCACCTATGGGATGATTTAGAGCGCCGCATAAGAAGTTTGGAACCAAGCCCTACTACTAATCAACAGTTAGCGGCAGTATTATGTAGTGAATGGAAGGCAATACCTATCGGTATGTTTCAAAACCTTGTCGAAAGCATGTCTCGAAGGGTCAGGCCAAAGGTGGTTTCAGAATCGTTTAAATGTAACAAAACAGTGGAAACGAGCAATATGGAATCGTCTCAAAGAAAAAAAAACAGGAATGATACAAACTGATAAAAGCGATGAAATGTGCATTGAATGAGTAATGACAAATTTGCAACGTGATGCAAACAGAGCAATGCTTGAGGAAGAACAAAATGATCACAGGCGGGGCACCGCAGTGCGCAAGTGTATCAAAACCTTGATGCAGAGTCTTAACTCACCGTGAAATGTAACGGACTTGATGTAACAGAGAACCACGGGGTCACTGGCGACCACGTATAATAGAAGGAGCTTTCACGGCATGCGGAGATGGCAGACTGATACTCCTGCTGTACCACCGTGCACAGAGTAACGGAAAGCATGGTAAAAGGTGAAATCCCAAGTGCGCCATTTATGAAAAAGTGTCGAGGAATGGCAGTTCGTCTCTTGTAGAAGGAGAGCGTTAGCGAGGGGGTTAGAACACCTCTACAATTCATAGTGGTGACCTTGAATGGGTAAGTCCGACGTCGGATGAAGGGCAGCTATGGCAGCTTTCTGGAATGTGTCGCGGCGATTGATGATACCACAACACCACAAGACGTAGTCGGGTTGCTCGGAATTATGCCGGAGGAATTTGAGGATGGAGGTTGCTTGGTCGAAGACCTCGGACAAAACTGCTTCAAACTGCTGTAAAAAGATGAGGAAGCCTCCCGATTTGTTTTATGAGTGAGAAACTCGCAAATATCTTCAAAGGAGACAGGTTCTGAAGGAAGGGAGGTATTGGTAAGCAGAGTCAAGAAATCTTCAAACGTAGGCAGAGGATCCTTGGACTTTGAAGAGGAAGAGCTAGAACGTGACAGGGGAGACTTGGAGCCTACTAGACGGGTGGAACGATGTGGGCAGCCAGTCAGAGAAGGTGATTTCTTCTTTTTCCTCCGGGCCTCGGTACTGGTAGTAGAGCGACGTTTGCCGTGGATCAATGACGCACGAGATGTGGAATCAGAGGAAAGGTCCACCTCATCACCGGGAGCAAAAGTGCCGACGGTGACTGAAGCTTGAAGATCAGCCATGATGTCCTCTGATGGAGAGAGAACAAGGGAAGGCAAGGAGGAATCAAGCGGAAGAAAATCCGACAGAGTGGACAAAACAACACCGGAAGACGCGTGTTGATCGAAGGCTTTAATCAGATTTTCGGCAGAATTGGGTCCAGGAGGTGCAGACGCAGGAGGAGGCATGGCAGCAGAAACGGAGGAAGAGGTAGAATGCTGCCTTGGAGCTCCAGGACTCAGTGGCTCTGCTTGGAGGCTATGAACCTGCTGATGGCCGAAAGCCTTGCAGCGTGAGAAATGCGCAGAGCTGAGGAGCTCAATCCGGCGGCGCTCGTTACCGCAACGAACATCGAGGAACCGTGGAAACTTTATGAGATGCTCTTCCGACTGTAAGATGATGCGAGGAGTTCTACGGAAGCCACAGATATGTTTATCATCGAGGTCAGAGGGGGAAGAGGAGAGAGTCTCTACTGTACCGACTACGTGCAGCACACAGCATATCATCAGAGATCTCCGGGGGACCTGATGTAGAGAGACCAGAACAGGACGCTGGGCGATGGATTCGGCTAAGAGGTGACGATAGCCAATTGATAGGCCCCGAGACAAGACAAGGTCGGCATATTCTTTCTTCGAAAAATAAACAATCACACTTCGTGGCTTTCGGGTGAAGTGTGTCATGGCACCGGAAGGAAGCATTTTCTTGAGAGCGGAGCTCTACTGCTTCAAAGGAGCGTTGGGCAGCGCATCAAAACAAACCCCCAACTCGAGGGTCGAATGAAGACGTTGACCAGCAGGAGAGTTCTCGGGAATGTCTGATAAGATGGTGTCATCGTTGAGAGTAACGTAAGAGTTCATAGGGGCATACAAGACGAGGAGGAAACCGGTAGAATACCAGAGGCTGCCGCAGAATACGTGCGTGCAGAAGCGCCTCTTCTGGAAGGCATTGACGCAGCATGAAACAATGTACTGGAAGCAGAGGCAGTAGAAACCGTAGAAGGCAGATTAGCAACGCCATCAGATACGTCCATGAATGAGGTTGTAGCAGACACGTGACTTTAGCATGGCAACGAGCCTTAGTAACGTAAGTGAAGGACAACCAGTCCCCTGTTGAAATGATGGCGTCCTACTTTGAAAGTTTAACTTCCGAGTACAAAATGCGATAATTGGAAAACATTTAAGAGATTGAAAGAAAATATCTGTATGTGCTGAATGCAATTATCTTCGAAAGTGATGCGAAAAGTTTTTCGAAAGTACAAATAGTAAGTATTTTCTATTACTTTGTTTTGGTCGAACCGCCTTTACCATACAACAGCTCGAGGCATATAAAAGTCTTGAAGCAAATAACATTTTATTATCGTGGATATCCTTTTACATGGTAATTTGGTGTGATCACTAATTAGTGAGTAATTAGAAACTCTTCAATAAAAAGTGCTTCTCTTAGTTCTGGGAAACGTTTTCCAAGACTTAGAAAAATTTAGAGCAAAATCTGTTTTTCCACGCAAAATTGTGTTGAAAAAAACAACAACAATTTTGATTTGCGCCCTACGTTATTTATCCTTAAATAAATTTAGCAGCATAATCCTAGTCTGTAAACAGGCCTAGACACACACAAAAATTTCATTTGGAAATAATTTTATCCATTATTTGCATTTTTCCACAAAAGTGTACTTCAGCTCCAGTTAAAAATCCAGGTTACTAAAAATAAAATCAAGGGTGGTTTGGGGAGGAAATATATAAAACGAAATATTAAAGTAAAAAACAAAAATCTCCCAACACTGAGAGCCAAATAATCTTAAAAGTGAAAATTCTAAGTGAAAAGTCGAAAATTCACAAAAAAGTGGGTCAAGCTCTCCTAAGAAATCCAGAACAGCCGAAGAGATTTGATTCTGACTAACAGTAAGATTGGCTAACAAATTAACTTTCTGCTCTATAAAATTTTTCAGCACCTCCTTGATCAGCCAGGAACCTTCTGAATAGAAATCCCTGAAGGTGAAAAACCCAACCGCACAGAAGTGCAGATTGGATACCGAAGCGTTGATTTAGGAATTTTTTTGACTAAGAGACAAACTCTTAAAGGTGTTCTATCAGAAAATAGTCAGTAGCAATAAAACCTACGCAAAACAAAAGTCAACACCTTTTAAATTCAACTTGAAAACTTCGAATCAACAAGTGAAACGACTGGCTGAATAAGTACAAGCACTGCACGCCAACAGCATTTGAACAAGTAAAAGATAGGTTCCCAGCCTTACCAGAAATCACTGACTTATAGATAAAACTAACATTTAAAATATTTTTTTACCTTTGAAGAGTCTAACTCTTCAATATTTTTGTTAACATTGATCGCTAATGATCGCATTTTACACAATGACTGCAGGACAGCCAGCTGTGTTTGTCCTTCAGGAACTTGCAAGGACTGTTGCCACTTAACTGAAACTTCTCGATGACGTCACGTGCTGCATCCTCATTAATCATCGTCAGCAGAGGCCAGGGACGTCACATCCACGTTTCCGATGGCAGAGTTGGAGACCTGAGCAGGAGAAGACGTGCAAATGACAGGAGGAAAATTAAGAGGCTCTCCACTAGCAAGCGAAGATGATTGATCAGCTGCGTCTGTCGTTGAAGAGGCGACTCGGAGGAGCTGCAGCGATGTGGGCTGGAACAGCGCCCTTATTGGCAGATGCCATAAACAATGTCAAGGGTTAACCGAAGAAAAGGACCAGCTGGGTGTGTAAATTAAAACAGTGATAATGAAAAAAAAATGAGCACTCTCCCACTCGTGAGGGATCTTAAACGAAAGCACAGACCTTTGACTTCGGCATACACACACACAGAAGAACAATCATGGGACATACAAAACACGTACGTGAAGCACTCAAACACGGAGCTCGTGAAGATACGTGTAGACCAAAGGTGGACCGACACCGTACTAATATATGTCAATAAATGCAATGTTGTGTTTCTGTTCTAGGTGTCCGGTGACTTTCGTGAATATAGTGTATTCCCAAATAATGTTTTATCTCCTGTATTTAAAGAGGGAATAGCTTTTCTTTACCCACAGAGCCTTCAGAGAGTTGAACTCTATCTACATACCGCTACCGGTCATACATCCAAATGTACCACTCTATTTCTTGAAAAAAATGGAAAAAGAGACGAGTATCAAATTTATACCTCTTGCTCATATTCTTTCAAAGTCCCCTGATGTGTCATCGATGAACTATTGTGCCACCTGACTGCCGAAAAAGAGAGCTTTCTAAACGCAGACCTAAAACAATGATTGGATTATGGAAAGCAGTGGAAGAGGAGTGGAATAAAATACCACTACCAATTTTGAGAAATGTCCTGTTATCTTAGAAATGTAGATGTATGTTCATAGTCCAGAGGAAGGGCTATCAGATAGAACATTTAAAAAAGAAATAATTTTTTAAACGTTAATTATATTGCTGGAAAATCGATCTGAAAATTCGTGAATATCCCTTGTACCTCTGCTGTGGTTAGCTATCTCAGTCGGGTTGTTCTGATTATTGTATCTGTTACACATTAATGTTTCAATTTTAGTCACCCTTATTGCAGAAGATGTAATTTTTTTCTATAATCTTTTTATACTGTAAGTATGACTCAATTCTCTTATGAGTACAGAATGTCTGAGGTTATAAACGTGCAGTCAATAATGTAAGAAGTCCCATTAATTCAATTACTTACCGAATTTCTTTAGAGTTCACGTTAAAAGGTCTTATTTTCTTATCATTAAGAAAATCAGCAGAAGCTTATTATTACTCACCCAGTGAACTCCAAAGATTTTATATGATACCTTAGGCAGTTTTGCTTCGAACTTCCTATAAAAGTTGTCGAAACAGATTTGTTAGCTAGAACATCTTTTTTTATGTAGCAGGCCATGAGGGATCTCATCACCTAGAAGCAATTTTTTAAGTCATCCCCCCGCCAAAAAAAGCGTTAAAGGACTTTCAAAACATGCAAGTTTGAATCCAACGCAAAACAGTGAATCATCAACCGTGTGCTCTTCTACCCATGCTTGGATACCTCAAAGAAGTTAGCAAAATCATGCAATGCATTGATTATGATACGCTTTCCAACATACCAGAAATCATTATTCAAGTTATGAGGATATTGGCTGTGGAATAAATCTTGCTCCTGTGCCATGACCGTTGACCCTATTTAGATTATATTTAAAAGAACCGGTTCAGTATATCTCAGGAACAACATGATAAAGTTTTGTCGCAATCGAAGCATTTTTACGTGAGTTATGACGCATAAGATGATGGAATGGATTCCGTTCCTATGTCCTGACCTTTGACCCCATTTCGTTCATGTTTAGTTGGGTTCGTCCCCAGGTTGTTCCCTACCACATACTAAAATTTCATCGAAATCAAACCATTTTTACGCGAGTTATTGTGCCGACAGACAGACAAATCTGGAGCATATACTCTTCTTCAACCTACGGTTGTAAAGCGTAAAAGGTGTCAGAGTACATCATCTGATGAAACCCTCTACCAGTCGCTGGAAACGTACGCATTATAATGTACGTAAAGGATCTGTAATTATGAGACGATATCGTTCGCCATTCATGCAGCCTTCAATAGGTATCAGAGGCTCTGCAGAGTACGAATGGAAGATTTCTCGCAACTTACGAAACCACGGATATTCCATTGGATTGATGCCTTGGGAGTTAGGCTGCCAGAGAAGCCTTCCTCGTATTCGGCGAACCATTCTCAAAAAACCAAGCAGTGTTGCGTAGCGCATTGTCCCCTCTGAAAGAAGGCACATCTAGAGGGGAATACCTTTGCCATGATGGGATGTACCTTTGCTGCAATGATGTATAGGTAGGTGACAGGCCTCATAATTTCATGGGCATGAACGATTGGGCTCAGTGTTTCTCAGCAGAACATTTCCCAATGCATCGCACTTCCTCCGCCGGCTTGTTTTAGTCCCATGCACCCTGGGTCAACACTTCCCCAGATAAACGACGCACACGTACCCAGACGTCAATATAGTACAACTGGAAATGAGATTCATCGGACCATACAACCTTTTTAAAATCATCCAAGATTTGAATCTCTCATGTACGGGCTTTCCATAATGAACTGAGGTTACATAATGAACTGGGACTACATAGCAGCATGGACACTCAGAGCACCCTGCTGCTATGTAGGCCCATTTTCAGCAAGGTACGATGTACTGTGTGTTGTGACACAATGCTCACGCCACCAGCAGTCAAATTACCCGACAGTTGCGCTACAGTATCCCTTCTGCTGGCTCATGCGATATGGGATAGCCTTCGCTCACCTGTAGCATGATCTTTCTGTGATTTAAACGTCCTCGGACCATTTTTTGAAGATACTGACCACGGCTAACTGTTAGCATGTGGGTATCTTTCACTTGATCGAAAGGTCACTTGACCGAAAAGCACATCCCCCAACATCACTTGATCGAAAGGTACATTTTACCGAAGGGTCATATGACGTGCCTGCCGCGCAGGACGCACATGACATAAAGGCATATAGTTGCGAGAACGAACGTCTGCGTAGCTCAGTTGGTAGAGCAACTTGTTTCGGAATAAGTGGACTTGTTTTCGATCCCCGGCGTGGACCAAAAATGACGGAGAAATTTATTTCGTTATAATGGCACCCGAACTTCCCGGATGACCCGGCCGTTAAAGATCTCGCAATGGGGTGATGTTCTTTCCACACCGCGAGATAAGAAAAATAAGGGAATCCCTTCTTCAGCGCTTCGAAAAATAAATGTGGGTGACGTTGCATTCCACACACCAGATTGACTGGAAGTTCTCAAGTGCACGTTCTACAGCGGATGGCTGCCTGGGACGATTCATGGTCACGGCTTACCCGTGGGCCATGCCCCGTCCCTCTTTCGGGGAGGGGGAAATGTGACTTGCCTGCCTCGCAGGACGCACACGACATAAAGGCAGATAGCAGCGAGAACGAACGTCTGCGTAGCTCAGTTGGTAGAGCGACTTGTTCCGGAATAAATGGACTCGGGTTCGATCCCTGGCGTGGACAAAAATGACGGAACAATTTACTTCGTTATAGTCATTTAACCGAAAAGTTCATTTCACCGAAAGCTCACTTCACCTAAAAATTCATTTCAACGAAAGGACATATGATCGAAAAGTTCATTTCACCGAAAGATTACTTTACCTAAAAGTTCATTATATCGAAAGATCATTTTACCGAGTTGTCAGTTTATCGAGCACTTAGAATTTTGTTGTTATAGATCTGTTGGAGTGTGGTGCGGGTTTTTGAAAAAGTGGCCACCTAAAAACATTATCGGATTGTATAAAAAATACTCTTTTAATTTCTATGAAACACCTCCCCATGAGTAGGTTTTTCGAAATATAACATTAATTATAATGTTCATTATAATTGTGCCTTTTTATCAAATTTTAATCCTCCGAACTCATATTCATAAAGGTTACATAGCAAATCAAGTGAATAATGTTCCACTTTTACTCAACCACAAAACATTAATTTTTTGACCGTAGGCCTAGATATAGACCATTTTAACAGATTTTAACCCTACTCATATTCATAAGCATTACATAAAATGTAAAGTAACTTTTTATGTAAACCTTATGAACATGAGCACGCACGATTGAAATTTGCTAAAAAGGCCTAAGCCAAGACCTAGGGCCCTAAAATTGATTCTTTTTGCATGAAAAAATGTTCAACATTATTAACTTGACTTTTTATGTGAACCTTATGAACATGAGTTCGCACGATTAAAATTGGGAAAAAAGGCCTAAGCCAAGGCCAAGGGACCAAAAATTGATTATTTTTGCCTGAAAAAATGCGCAACATTATTATTTAAATTTTTATGTAAACCTTATGAACATGAGCACTGAACATGAATTTTATGTAAACCTTATGAACATTATTAAAATTTGCTGAAAAGGCCTAAACCGAGGCCTAGGGACTTAAAATTAATTAGTTGTGTCTTAAAACTAAATCTTTGCGTTCTCTGTGACACAGAGAAATCAAAAGTGCAATTTGAGTATGATCCCCTAACATTTCGGTGGTCTGTCTGCCGAACTTGTACCATGCTTCGACAGATCTTGTAACGAAATCCAAAGTTTTTGATAAACTGAACCTTCGGTGAAATGACCTTTCGATGAAATGAACTTTTAGGTAAAGAGACCTTTCGGTGAAATGAACTTTTCAATCAAGTGGCCCTTCGGTGAAATGTACCTTTCGATCAAGTGACCCTTCGGTGAAATGAACGTTACGATCAAGTGATCTTTCAGTGAAACAATCTTTTCGGTGTAGTGATTTTCGGTCAAATGACCCTTCGGTGAAATAAACGTCGGGCAAATGAACCAGACCCTTAGCATCCCCCAAAACCTTGCAGTCTTGGAAATGCTCTGACCCAGACGCCTGTCCATTACATTCAGTCTTTGATAAACTCGCGTATGTCTTTCCCTTCCGAAGAACAGTAACACTGATTAACAGCATCAAGTGTTATTTGCACAGTCTCGTGACCTTTAACCGCGACGTCGTTTACCTGCAGTTGTTTAGATGTGCATAAAGACGCACTGGTCATAATGATTTGGATCTTCGGAGTATATAGCAGTATTCCAAATACCGACTGTAATTTTTCTCGCGGTATGGTATACCAAATTTATTTTAGACTGTACTGGTTAATGGCATGTTTTGTATATATGCATTTTCACGTTTTAATCGCATCTCAATGGCAATTCCAGGAAAACTTTGTTCTACAGAGAAGGCTCCATTTAAAAATTTCCCCTGGCATGTTCAGAATCAATGTCATTTCACTAAATAGGTTTTTCAGGTGACAAGATTATAGCATTTGACATATAGGGAAAGAAACTCTTTTGCCAACTGAATAATAAAATGTTTTAGGATTAGGCACGAAACTAACCCACAAATAAATTGCAACTATGTAAATCAAGCCCTTATTATAAATTACAACTATGTAAATCAAGCACTTATTATAAATTACAACTATGTAAATCAAGCCCTTATTATAAATTACAACTATGTAAATCTGTCTGCAATACGCTTGCGTTCTTTATTTAAAATATTGTAAATAATGCTGGAAGATAGGCATATGTACTTATGTTCCCGTTGAGCATCACTTGATTAATTACTATTAGTACAAAATGGAATTACGAGATTGCATTTCAGAGAATATGCATTTGTTATCAAAAAAGGTTTGAGCGTAATTTTGCTTTATATTGTTATATTTTAAACGGAAAATCTGAAGTAAACAGTTTTGTTGGAGAAACGTTTTCGTGCATAGCAAGGAATTTTCGTGTAGCCATTTGACACTCCAAAATTTTGAAAAGGGAAAAAAGCTCAAAATATTTTGCCTTTCAAATAATGCACTGCTGTCTGTTACCCCAAAAAATACCTTTATGTCTTTATTTCATAGTAAAATAAAATGCAAAGAAAACGCACGAAGACGTTTCCCAAAAATGCATGTTCTTTGTTCGATCAGTAAAACAATGCGCATTATCAGAATATTGCATTTTTGTAATTTGAATAGAAAGTTGAAAACACAAAAACAAGAAAATGGCTTAAACAACTTGCTTGGAGACAATACGTTACTTTCTGTTACCCCAAAATTGCATTTATGAGTTGGTTTTACAATTAAAACTAAACAATTAACGCACATTACAAATGTCATTTTGTCGACCAAACCACCAAATTATCAAAATAGCGCATTTTCGCAGAGAGAAAAGAAAGCAAAAATTTCACCAGAGATATTCAGAATATATCTTCTTTCTCTTTAGTTATTCATGAAATTCAAGACGCGACACAAATTGTTTTGTATCTATAAACCTAATGGCAACAATATGAATATTCACAGATATGTTACGTTACTAACTCTTGTAGAATATTTAGTCAAGATATGTAAAGTGCATATTCAAAAACTGATTTCTCAGAATACTAGCAATAGGAGTTCTGCAAATTGCGCTGAATATTGTTCCCTGCAAATAATTATTTTAATATCTCCGTAACATCTTTTAAAATTAATTTCTAAAGAAAGGTTTTAGCATAGTTTCAACAATGAAGTACTTTTCAGCCAGAAACGAGATAATGCTTTCCTGTTTGTGGAACTTAAAATATCTATTGAACAAAATAAATGAGTGAATTTTTTCTCACCTTTCATTGAAAAATTTTTGTTTCGGGTAGTTTAACAACCGATATACACGCACAGGTGGAAATCACTGACAATCCTTTCCTGCCGAAAAACGAATCGGCTGGAAGTGGCTGGGCGCATCCTTTACTCACGTGTTTCATCTCTCCGCATCAGCCGCAAGCAAAATGCACGTCTCCAGGAGCTGTTTCGATTCCCCCTCTTTCGGCAAATGGAGTAACAGCACCCAGGTATCAGAGCCATCTGGGAACCGACAGCATAGTCTGCAATTCGCTAATTCCCGTTCTAGCGGGCATCAGATCTACAAAATTTCTTGGGCGAACTGTTAGAAATCAACTCAAATATTAAACTATTTCAAAAATTAAAATTTTTGAAATATAACCAGTCCGTCAAAGCTGAAAAACGATTAAGAAGTGTGCTGTTCAATTAATGAATCAATTAGTGGATCACAATTAATGGATCAATTAGTGGATTGCAATTAATGGATTACCGATATTCATTTCTGCTGATTTTCTGCATTATTTTAATTAAGCTTATGCATATCATTTCTCTATCTCTCTCTCTCTCTCTCTCTCACACACACACACACACACAAATCATTAGCGGATTAGCAACCTACAGACGGCCCTGGAACTCATTTTGTGCAGCCCACTTTTGAAAAAAAATTACCAAAGTACCCCACCCCTAAAATAAACGGTGTCAGCATCACAGTTTCCTGTTCAGCCATCTTTTCAACACTAGTCTACAAATTATAGCTTTTCTTGTAATGAGGCAATAATCAATTGACAAAATGTTGTCCATATTTCTGGACCGCAGATCCTCAGTAATATTTAAAGAAAATTCCTTCCGAAGCAATAGACTAGGTATACATTCTCTGAGAGAGACTATCGAAGATTTTATTCCATTGTTATAAATGTTACTGCGATAGTTGAATTCAGAATTGTTATAGAGTCTGTGCTTTTAGTCAGAAGAGTAATCCAAATGTTAAAAAAAAATTGATTTCATTTTTCAAGACATAAACAACACTATTCCGTAACCAGCGCCATGCACGGTTGAAACAGCTCTGACTGAAATTTTTTCTTGTCATATAACACGATTCGTAATAAAATGCATAACTATTATAAATGGTTGAATTATTAACGGGCAGTCTACAAGATGGGTCCCCAACAACAACATTTTCATAATATTCCCATTAATTTTTAATTTTTCTAACTACTCGTATAAGAGTTTAATGATGACGTTTCTCATTATTGTATAAACATGTGCTTACCCGTCGTTGATGGCCTTGCGTTGGAGTATTGAGACATTCTTTCAGTGACCTGAAATGATATCGTGTCTACATACCTACACAATTGGGTTACAAATGTGTTTTATTTTAAAAAAATTTTGGTATGATTATATAATCTATAGTAATATATAAAGAGAAAAACTTTGTTTGTGTGTTTGAGGCAATCTCGAAAACTATTGAACCAATTTGGATAATTCTTTCACCGTTTGGAAGCTTATTTCTTTCCGGTGAACATAAGCTATTTCGTTTATATTACATTATTTTTTTATTATTTTTGGCTGTATTACCGAATCAGATCGCTTTCAAGTAGTTCCCGATATCCCGTGTATCGCTCCGCTTTGTCTCTATATAACCTGATCACACCCAACGTGAATAAATGTAGTTCACGATAATATGCGGAATTTTTTTACTAATCTCGCAAAACTACTGAACCGATTTGAATAATTATTTCGCCGTTGTGAATCTTACTTGTTTTTCTGTGGACATAGGCTATTTTTATTATTTTTTATTATTTTTGGATGTACTACTGAATCAGAACGCTTTCAAGCAGTTTCGGATTTCCCGTGTATCGTTCCGCTTACCGCGGATAGTAACACGTCTGCGAGAGCAAACTATACCGCCTTCGTTGCATTCTATTTCCTGTCAAGATGCCCGTAAGAGGATAAAAAAGAACTTCTTCCCAACTATTTTTGGACCTCCATCTTCGAATTGCGTTACGTTTTCCTGTAATTCCCGCATTTCTGGCAGTTTTTCAAATATCCGACCTCTCCTTACAATACGGCAGAAATTTTTCTTTAAAAATCGAAGGGCCGCAAAATCTTTATTTAAAAAAAAAACGGAGTACTATCCGCATCAGTGTTTAATCCGTAGAGCCTAGATTTATAACTTTTCTAAAATGATCAAATGATCATATGTAGAGGATTTTAGGATAGTAGTGTCTGACCCCAGGTCTTAAACAACCCTTAGAAATAAGAAACTAGGAGATTTGGGCTAGAGTGCCCGATAGGAAAGTGACAGGGAAGTGAAGTAGAAAGGGGAGGAAGACGCCCTTATTTATTACCGGGGGGCCAGTACCCGAGGTCCGACGGCTTAACGTGCCCATCTGACGCACGGCGGATATTTAGTGTATCGAGCGTTCGTACATGCCTGGAATCGAACCTGAGGTCCTTTCCGTGGCAGTCAGAAAAGTTGCCCACTAGGCCACCCGCGGCCCTAACTTTCTTAAAAAGATAATCCGCGGATTATATCACAAAAAATATGGTGCGTGACATCGTGACCAAAGTGAAAAAGCTCAAACGGAAATTGATTATCCTTGCTCAACTAAAATACTTAACTGAATACTAAAGGCAAAATGACTCAAAGTTCTGGAAGTTTTACAGACCCCTAGTGCTGCCTGTCCAACCTTATCAGGAGTGCAACGTAAAGGTGCTCAATACGATTAAAGACCAGGTTCAGCCTGTCCAAGCACATCCGCACTGCATCCCAGATGTGCTCAATAGGATTAAGGCCTGGTGCCGCCTGTTCAAACTCCTCTGCTCTGCAAGCCAAATGTGCAAAATAGGATTAAGGCCTGCAGCTGCCTGTCCAAGCTCCTCTGCTCTGCGTCCCAAGAGTGTTAGATAGGATTAAGGCCTGCTGCTTCCTGTCCAAGCTCCTCTTCTCTGCGTCCTAAAAGTGTTCGATAGGATTAAGGCCTGGTGCTGCCTGTCCAAGCCCCTCCGCACTGCGTCCCAGATGTGCATAATAGGATTAAGGCCTAGTGCTGCCTGTCCAAGCCCCTCTGCACTGCGTCCCAGAGGTGCTCAATATGATTAAGGCCTGGTGTTGTGTGTCTAACTTCTCTTCAGTGCTTCCCAGACGTTCTCAATTGGAATAAGGGAAGAGATATTTGAAGGAAGGTGTAAGTATAG
Organism: Macrothele yani; assembly: GCA_039090855.1. NCBI lineage: Eukaryota > Metazoa > Arthropoda > Arachnida > Araneae > Macrothelidae > Macrothele > Macrothele yani. Next base: position 123,270,796 of record CM076989.1, read on the forward strand.
AGAATTCCGTCACCTTCGAGTTCGCAAACTACGTTGAGAAGTCGTGCATTATCATCGCCAAAGAGGAAACTAAGGAAGGTGTATATGCTTTTGATCATCTTCATTGTATACTTGTTTTAAATAAGCGGAAAGACAAAAAAATTATCACACCTTGGAAAACTGTCACGGTACTCTTTATAAAGCCATTTTGGTATACTCTAGCATTCATATGCAATATATAAATATGCAGGTCTGTGTGGTGATCGAAATGTGTCCCACCCCACGCTATAACTGAGCCGCCCTCAGAAAGGTTGGGCAGGTTGCCGCAAACTCGGACTTTTGTGTGTTCCTGAGATTCTCGAGACAAACATTCTCCGACCTTTGCAATGTAAGCAAAATCTGGTATCGTCGCAGAACAGGACGCTTTGTTACTCCTTTTGCCACAGTAGGTGTTGTCGCGCCCACTCAGATCTTTTGACGTGTTGCTGGGAAAAGTACAATCGTGGCCAAAAGTCCTACACCAGCAGACCGAAAGTCAATTTTCAGTGTTTGAAGTTAAACTTGTGCAGCGTAATGGTAAAATAAGGAATATATATTAAATAACATTTTAATGCAAATTTTATGCTGAATTCGAATATTTTTACATTACCGGTAATAGAAGTAAAGTTGCAAGCAAAAGTCTAGTCATAAAAAGCAAAAAATAGTGGAATTTGTGAAATTAGTGTAGCTACAATGCATTTAACGTACAAATACTGTACAGTGCATTATTGAAACTTGCAGGACACTTGAAATAACTAACCAACAAGCAAAATACGCTTTATTATTTAATGGATAACAGCGGTTTCTTAGTAACAAAGAGCACCTTCTTGGTATGGAACGAATGAGCTTCTCCAGTTGTCCATTGGTGATAACACGGCGCCAAAATTGCTGTTAAATGTGGCTGTGATTATTCCACTGTCTTGCGCACCATTAAAAGAGTGGCAGAAAATGCGTGTGTGGGAAACAGAAAAAGAACAGGTCGACCTAGGCTGTGTACTGGACGTGATGATCGCATGTTGATTCTTCGTTCCTTAAAATCAAAGTTTAAATCAGCCACTGATTTAAGAAATGAGTGGGAGAATGACGTACTGTAGGCATTATTGCATCTGCACGTACAGTTTGTCGTAAGCTACAAGAAAATGAACTGCACGAAAACCTTTCCTTACTGAGCAACAACGGCTCAAAAGAATTGCTTGGGCCAAGGCACACAAGAATTGGACTGTTGATGAATGGAAAAATGTTATTTTCAGTGATGAAACGAATGTTACTATTTCCGCGAATAATGGAAATAATTATGTGCGTCGTCAGGCTGGTGAAAGATATAAGGCATGCTGCACCCAGCCAGCAATCAAACACCCACATTCGGTGATGTTATGGTCCTGCATTTCAGACAGTGGTGTTGACGGTCTGCACATTGTTGATGGCGCATTGAATGGATCGAAATATGTGGATATTTTGGTCCCAATGGCTGCCATCTACACAAGACATGGGTTTCCGGAATTTTATCTTTCAGTGTGATAACGCACTATGTCATCGGTCAAAGTTGGTGGACGAGTGATTCAATCAAAACGTTATCAGAAAATTTCATCGGCCAGCACAGTCACCGGATTTTAATTTCATGGAGAATCTATGGGTGAGATTGAAGTAAAAGATCCGTCAACAAGGACCCACGTCTAAACCAGCATTAATTGAGTGTTTAAGGGCCGCATGGCACCATATTATTACTAATGGATAACTAGAGAAGCTGATTAGTTCCATGCTAAGAAGGTGTACTTTGTTACTAATAAACCGTGGTTATTCAATTAAATATGAAAGCGTATTTTGCTTTTTGGTAAGTTATTTCAAGTGTCCTGCAAGTTTCAATAATGTACTGTTCAGAATATTACGTTACATGCATTGTAGCTACACTAATTTCACAAATTACATTTTTTTTTTTTTTTTGCTTTTTATGACTAGATGCTGCACTTTTTGCTTGTAACTTCACTCCTATTACTGATAATAACATTCTGTAAAAATATTTGAATTCAGGATGCGATTTCCTTTAAAATGATGTATAATATGTATTCCTGACTTTACCATCACGCTGTATGAGTTGACTTCAAACATCAAAAATTCACCTTCGGTCTACCAGTGCAGGACTTTTGGCCCCGACTGTAGGATTCGGCGCAGTGGACGTCTCTGGGTGACCTACTGATGCAGTCGATTGCAAAATCTGATCACTTGCTGCATCGCAGGTGGCACTTCCCAACGCATCTCAGATGTGACGGCTGGACTTCGTGGGGTGTCTGCGAGAGTTTATTGTGTAGTACCGAGCTTGCCGCACAGTAGTTTTCGTCGTAAGCAAATTTCTCGGTCATTCTGCGACATCACCTTGCTCCCGATAACGTGCGTGAGTTCTACTTATCGCGTTTTAGAACGTGTGAAGAGCTACTGCAACGCATCGTTTTCTCTGAGCCCAGATTACAGCATTTTAATGGGGTTATTGTAATTTCTGTCATCAAATGACTTCTGTGCTTTGTTCTCCATAGCTTTTGAAAACGCACCGCTTTAAGGCACGCCTCAGCAAACTAACTGCGTAAAAATCCTATTACTTCTTTTTGTGCTTGCGTGTACTGGACGGCACTGCAAAATCCATCATTTACATATCGTTGCGTTACGCACTCTCTCAGCCATCATTTTAACCTGACAATATTTACATTAACACAAGCCTGAGGTTATGAATAGTATTATCCCTAAAATTTCTTTAGCACGTCTTTTGTAAAAAAGATCGTGCTTATGTCATTTATTTGTCCGTCCTCCGTCACCATATCGCTGCAACTAATAATTCGATTTCAAAAATTATTTTCCCACTGGGAAGCTTGAAACATGAGGATGGTGATCCTTTATTTCTCTTTCTTTTTTTCACGATGCACAATTTTGCCCCTAAAGGGCGTAAAGGCAGATATTATCGAATTCAAAATACATTTTATTCCGTGTATTCGCTTCAAAACGTCCAACTGGAAAACATATTTTACCTTTAGATTCAATTTATGTCGAAGACTATTTTAAATATAGCCACTTTTCCAAGTTACGCATAGATTACCCGCTAGTGGGCGTAAAGGTAAACTGCGTTTTCCCCGATATCTCTGCTTCTAAAACTCCGATTTGAAAAATTATTTCTGCACCGGATGCAGTTTCTAATGGAAATTGCTTTGCATATAATTTCTAATATTTGGTAAAGAATCGTTTGGCCATCAGGGAGCGTAAGTGTTTATTTCTGCTTCTGTTGTATTTGCAGCAGAATCTGCGCTCCTGAAAACTCGAATGAAAAAATTCTTCCGTAGGCCGATACTGCTCACATCGAAAAAACCTTTTGGGAATTCCTTCTTCTTAAAATACCGCATAGTTTTTCCGCCAGGGAGCGTAGATGTATGTCCTATTTTTTTCAATATCTCTAATTCTAAGAGTCCTATTTGAAAAATTATTTCTTTGTTGGAGAGCGTTTCCGCTGCGAAACGTTTCTCATATAATTTCAGATTTTTCTTAACGCACAAGTCTGCCACCAGAAGGCGTAAGTGCACGTTTCCGTTTACAGCAATAACTGCGGGACTAAAAACCTCTTCCTGTTTTCTTCCTAAAACAGTGCACAATTTCGCCGGCGCAAGTGCTTAATCTGTTTTTCTCAATATCTCTGCTTCTACATGTGCGATTTAAAAACTTCTTTCAACACCGGATGCAATTTATCTTGTAGAACCCTTTAGGCTAGTATAAGTGTTTGTTCTCCGATGTGTCTCGCCTTATACGCCAATCCGCTCAATGAAGCAAAAAACGTGACCCATCGGAGTAGGCTATCTTTTGCCAATCAGCGGAAGTCCAATTCCGATACTGCCGTGCAAATGTAAGCCTTTTCCGCATATGCACCTTCGTTAGCATAGGTTGTGAAAACACAGGCTTGTCCACGCCGGGTATCGATACCGGGTCCCTTCACTCCGGAGTAAGTCGCTCTCCCAACTGAGCTACGCCGACGTTTGCTCTCGCTGCTATCTGATTTTATCTCATGTGCGTCCTGCGGCACATGCACGTCACAAGGTGCAGTGGTCATCCGTCTGCATCGGAGGCCCATACGCATCAGGGTTCGCTGAACTGTCGTTTTATAAACACTTCCGGTAGCCCCCTGGTTCATTCGGCCAGTGAGTTGCTCCACTGTAGCGTATCGATCGGTCCTCACACACCTTCGAAGCCCGACATTCACCTCTCGCATCAATGGCACAAGGTGCTCTGCGGTTTCCACGTCGCTTATTCGCAATGGTGCCATTTCTCTAATCACGGTATACTTTAACCACAGCAGCACGCGAACAGTTCACCAACTGCGCTATTTTACAAATACTGCCACCCTTGGCCTGAAAGCTGATAATCTGCCCCTTTTGCAAATCTGATAAATCGCTCCTTTTATCCATGACAGCAACGAGTAACATGTTTTCAGAATGCCTACAGCACACCTTATATACCCGCCAAGCCAGCTCACGACACATGCCTTGTTTTATAGGCTTCGCGCTGTTGAAGTCAAAAATAGGAGTTGGTTACAATAACGTGACTTGACTCTGTATGTAATAATTCATATATAAAAACTGAAGTAATATGTTCTAATATAATCATTAAAAATGCTGACTAAAGGAATGAATATTTAAAACGCAACAATGGTAAATATCTTATATGAACCTAAAATTTGTGCTCCTGGGTCATATAGTGATAATTTACCCCGAAAATTCTATAGTTAGAAAAATATATCTTCACATATGGACCTAAATACTATTACGTACCTTATAATCCACAGCCGACATGATGCACATTGTTGGTGTGTTAAGTTTCGCGGGCCGCCGGACATCAATCAGGTGGACAGTAAAACTTTTTACACCTGACTGATGTCCTTGAGCAAACGTTTCTTTGGGCAGGTAAATTCAGGATGCAATCTTGCTGGCTGGCTGGCTGGCTCACACTGCCTCATGCAGACTGAATTTAACAAAACAACTTCTGCTAAGCTACCTGCCTGTGTGATGGCAAATTACTAAGTAATGATTTCCAGTGGGAAGCTGTATTTGCCTTGCATCCGTTGGTTGTGTTATTCGGTAGTTACTTTTGAAGTCTTCATCACTTCTACAAGAAGTTTGCTTGAAAAGAAATTCAGAGATGAAAATGATGAAAATTATGGATTATCAGGTACGTAATAGTATTTAGATCCATATGTGAAGATATATTTTTCTAACTAAGTAACAAAGGTGATCGGAATCTGAACATCTTAGTTTCTCCAGTAGGTGTCTCACATTTTCATTTGACTGTTCTTCAGAGGCACGTAAATCCACTGAAAACGGAAAATTAGTAGCAGCATTTTCATATTTGAGTGATGAACTCTTCGAATTGGTTTTAAGTACGTCCTGGAAGAGTCGCAGGCACTCTTGGTACCCCAAGGTGCACATTTCGTGTGTCGTTTTCGTTTCGGAGACCTCGTCAATAATGGGTGCTTCAAAAGGACAAAAAAACTATTCATCGCGTTTCGCTCTAAAGTCTAAACCAACGGCATTTTCTGTGTGATATTTTCTACCATTATCAGAAGTGGAAATCGTTAGATCTATTATAATGAACTTCAAAACAATCCCATGTTTCCAAGTAAAGCTGTAAGTCAACACAGCTAACAGTAAAATGTATTTGTTGTGATTCATGATACTGTGAGGATCCTAAGCTCTAGTCTGGCTTCAGGTCCCCCTATATTTCTAGATTTTCTGATTCGTACGTAATTTTGTTTATTTGTTTGTGAGTTTAACGACCACTGTGAGAAGCTCTCGGGGCTGCATCTACCCGTCGTTCATTTGGGAGTATTTCTAGCGGCCGCATTAGTTGCACTGGTATCTCTAAGGTCGCAAGTTCGGCGGATGGGATTGGTTCAGTTCCGTCAGAGAGGAGCACCACCCATGTTTCACCCCAGGCCCGCTCATACAAATGATCAGAGGCCGTCGCTTAGACCACTGTGCACCAGGATAGCCCGATTCAAATATACACTTTGTTACTAAAAGGTTTCGGACATGTGAATGATTGCGCGAATTCTGGATTCAGGCCTACGCGTGCTCTTGCATTGTGTCTGTGAGAGTTCTGTACTAAAAGCGAGAGACAGCTAGAGAAGTAGCAATGTGTTTAAAATAGATATTCCATTCAGAACAGAACTTAAGACGTTCAACATGAGATGGTGGTTATATACCACAGTAGTCACCTTTGTCACTACACTGAAATGCACAGCAGTAGGTTCATTTCGATGATGGAAGCCCGATTGTTCTACCACAGCAGAAAACGGCACTCTCAGGCTGCCCAAACCCATAAACAGGATACAAATAACCGTACTGAGGAGAAACCGAGAATCAAGCACTTCGCCTACAGAAGATCTTTCTGGCAAGCTTGAAAATGCTCTAGGAACATCTGTAACTACTGGCAATGTTCACAAAGAGTAACATTCCCAAGATTTCCATGGTAGGGCAGCTGATCTTAAGCCTAGTACATCATGTAAATGCTGAGCGACGTTTGGGATATTGCCTCGACTGAAGTCCTAAATCGTACAGCACTGGAAGAGGGTTCCATGGAACAATGGATCATGGTTAACTCTTCCGCTCTGATTAACATGTTTCGAACAGGGTTCTGTGGAACACTAAATTCCGCTTCACTCAATTCTGTTTCAGCTGACATGTTTGCAACAGGGTTCTATGGAACACTAAATCACGCGTCACACTATTCCGTTTCAGCTGACATGTTTGGAATAGGGCTCTGTGGGACACCAAAACACGCTTCACACTATTCCGTTTTACCTGATATGTTTGGAACAGGGTTTCATGGAATACAAAATCACGCTTCACACTGTTCCGTTTCTTCTTTCTTTTTTTTTTTTTTTTTTTTTTTTTGATTAAAGGATTGAACCACCGTGAGCAACTCAATGGGTTATAAGCAGTCTCCCGTCCCTAATTTAGGGTCAATGGTTACAGGGAAGGGAGATAACCAATGCCGTAAGACAAACACAATATCCATGCCTCACCGGGATTCAAAACCGGACACTTCTCGGGCGAATGGTCATGAGCCAGCGCTTAGACTACTGAGCCACCAAGGCGGTCTGTTACGTTTCATCTGACATGTGTGGAACAGGGTTTTATGTAGTGCTCCATCCAGCTTCACACTATTCCGTTGTACCTGACATGTTTGGAACAGGGTTTCAGATCTCCGTTACATAAACCTTCCTTCAAATAAACTTGGCAGTAATTTTACTGGAAGAGTGGAGGAATATTCATCTGGGAACTGGTTGAATCTGTCATTAAAGCCAAAGATGGTCCTTCCGTGCACTGTGACTTCAAAATAACGACTTTTCTTTTGCAAATGAAACTAAGCATCCAAATACTTTGGGAATTGTAGCGTACTTCAGATATTTGAAATTGCACTCTAATTCGCGCTGTAACGCAAAGGAGATGAGACGGAACTCGGAATATTCAAACCGGGTTCGATGGCACCTTCAGAAGCTAACTAAAGTACTATTATAGGGAACTGTATTTCTATGCCAAAAGTATTTACCTTATATAGCTGCTATATAAAAGGTAAATGTGTTCATTAATTTCGCCGATCTTACTCTCTGGAGGCATCATTATCTCTCACCTTAGTGCTTTCATAATCACTTAACCTGCAGAAACAAATTAACTCGGAGTTAAAATAAAATTCTAAAATCAGCTCGAATGAATATATGCACTTTCTAAAGCGTTACTTTCGGGTGAGCAGCTAACCCCTTAGCTTTGTTATTCAAAGTGGTCACCTGGCGGTATGATTGACACTAATAATTCTGACTAGTTGCCTGTTATCCACATAAAGGAGAAGGAAGTTGTTCAAGTCACTTGCTTCTACTCAGTGGCAGGATGTCCCAGTCAGGGAGACCAGCATTTCCTAATTATACATTGGACCATGAGCAGTGAATAAAGGACTAGAAGGGACCACGTAGCAACCGCGGCGGATTTATAGTCGGTACTGCTGAGATAAACGCGGAGATGGAATTGTTTTGTCGTAGCTTTCGTACAATCTGGTCGCTGTGCGAACATCTTTGTGTGGGGAGCGTACAACATTTTTGGCACCAATCTGTACATGTACACAAGTCTCATAAATGGTCGACTAAGATAGAAGAAGATAATCTTCTACGACAAACGGGTAAAACCCTCGACTATCAGAAACCATATTTAAGTTCTGTACTCCATTGAAAATATCGGGCGAAATACCTGTAATGCTCGAAACTACACAGTTCGATCCCAAGCTCCAAAGGAACGCGGTTTAAAAATTTCTACGCTTCACTTCATCGATGTTCACAGTGAAGAATAATAATTTCAAGTTTTAGAAAAAAAACCCATGAAATTATTTTTAATTTCTAAATGTCGATCGAGAATGAAACAAAGCCGCGTGGTGGCGCAGTGGTCTACGCGATGGCCTCTGATCCTTCGTCTGAACAGGGTATGGGTTCGAATCCAGATGAGGCATGGAAGTTTGTCTTTCGGCACGGGCTCTCAACGTGTTACTTGTCCAACACTGTTTATCTGTGTACATTGGTCATTTAGCATATTGTAAAACCATGTTTGATGTGTACTTGTTCATAATGTGTTACTCGATCAACACTGGCTCTCAGTGTACATTGGTCCTTTAGCATACTGTAAAAATCCATGTTTGATGTGTACTTGTTCACAATGTGTTACTTGATCAACACTGGCTCTCTGTGCACATTGGTCATTTAGCATACTGTAAAACCGTGTTTGATGTGTACTTCTTCACAATGTGTTACTTGATCAACACTGGCTCTCTGTGTACATTGGTCATTTAGCATACTGTAAAACCGTGTTTGATGTGTACTTCTTCACAATGTGTTACTTGATCAACACTGGCTCTCTGTGTACCTTGGTCATTTAGCATACTGTAAAACCCTGTTTGATGTATACTTGTTCATAATGTGTTACTTGATCAACACTGGCTCTCTGTGTACATTGGTCATTTAGCATACTGTAAAACCGTGTTTGATGTGTACTTGTTCACAATGTGTTACTTGATCAACACTGGCTCTCTGTGTACATTGGTCATTTAGCATACTGTAAAACCGTGTTTGATGTGTACTTGTTCACAATGTGTTACTTGATCAGCACTGGCTCTCTGTGTACATTGGTCATTTAGCATACTGTAAAACCATGTTTGATGTGTACTTGTTCATAATGTGTTACTTGATCAACACTAGCTCTCTGTGTACATTGGTCATTTAGCATACTGTAAAACCGTGTTTGATGTGTACTTGTTCACAATGTGTTACTTGATCAACACTGGCTCTCTGTGTACATTGGTCATTTAGCATACTGTAAAACCGTGTTTGATGTGTACTTCTTCACAATGTGTTACTTGATCAACACTGGCTCTCTGTGCACATTGGTCATTTAGCATACTGTAAAACCGTGTTAGATGTGTACTTGTTCACAATGTGTTACTTGATCAACACTGGCTCTCTGTGTACATTGGTCATTTAGCATACTGTAAAACCGTGTTTGATGTGTACTTGTTCACAATGTGTTACTTGATCAACACTGGCTCTCTGTGTACATTGGTCATTTAGCATACTGTAAAACCGTGTTTGATGTGTACTTCTTCACAATGTGTTACTTGATCAACACTGGCTCTCTGTGTACATTGGTCATTTAGCATACTGTAAAACCGTGTTAGATGTGTACTTGTTCACAATGTGTTACTTGATCAACACTGGCTCTCTGTGTACATTGGTCATTTAGCATACTGTAAAACCGTGTTTGATGTGTACTTCTTCACAATGTGTTACTTGATCAACACTGGCTCTCTGTGTACATTGGTCATTTAGCATACTGTAAAACCGTGTTTGATGTGTACTTGTTCACAATGTGTTACTTGATCAACACTGGCTCTCTGTGTACATTGGTCATTTAGCATACTGTAAAACCGTGTTAGATGTGTACTTGTTCACAATGTGTTACTTGATCAACACTGGCTTTCTGTGTACATTGGTCATTTAGCATACTGTAAAAATCCATGTTTGATGTGTACTTGTTCACAATGTGTTACTTGATCAACACTGGCTCTCTGTGTACATTGGTCATTTAGCATACTGTAAAACCGTGTTTGATGTGTACTTCTTCACAATGTGTTACTTGATCAACACTGGCTCTCTGTGTACATTGGTCATTTAGCATACTGTAAAACCGTGTTAGATGTGTACTTGTTCACAATGTGTTACTTGATCAACACTGGCTCTCTGTGTACATTGGTCATTTAGCATACTGTAAAACCGTGTTTGATGTGTACTTGTTCACAATGTGTTACTTGATCAACACTGGCTCTCTGTGTACATTGGTCATTTAGCATACTGTAAAACCGTGTTTGATGTGTACTTCTTCACAATGTGTTACTTGATCAACACTGGCTCTCTGTGTACATTGGTCATTTAGCATACTGTAAAACCGTGTTAGATGTGTACTTGTTCACAATGTGTTACTTGATCAACACTGGCTTTCTGTGTACATTGGTCATTTAGCATACTGTAAAAATCCATGTTTGATGTGTACTTGTTCACAATGTGTTACTTGATCAACACTGGCTCTCTGTGTACATTGGTCATTTAGCATACTGTAAAACCGTGTTTGATGTGTACTTCTTCACAATGTGTTACTTGATCAACACTGGCTCTCTGTGTACATTGGTCATTTAGCATACTGTAAAACCGTGTTAGATGTGTACTTGTTCACAATGTGTTACTTGATCAACACTGGCTCTCTGTGTACATTGGTCATTTAGCATACTGTAAAACCGTGTTTGATGTGTACTTGTTCACAATGTGTTACTTGATCAACACTGGCTCTCTGTGTACATTGGTCATTTAGCATACTGTAAAACCGTGTTTGATGTGTACTTCTTCACAATGTGTTACTTGATCAACACTGGCTCTCTGTGTACATTGGTCATTTAGCATACTGTAAAACCATGTTTGATGTGTACTTGTTCACAATGTGTTACTTGATCAACACTGGCTCTCTGTGTACATTGGTCATTTAGCATACTGTAAAACCGTGTTTGATGTGTACTTGTTCACAATGTGTTACTTGATCAACACTGGCTCTCTGTGTACATTGGTCATTTAGCATACTGTAAAACCGTGTTTGATGTGTACTTGTTCACAATGTGTTACTTAATCAATACTGTCTATTTCTCTGTAAATTGATCATTTGGCATGCTGTCAACCATGTGTGATTTTTACTTGTTGCTGTGAAATAACCTGTTTATGTCTGCCTGTTTGTCATGTCTCTCAGGTCCAATAAATCAAAAAAAATACCTCCAATCAAATAATGTCACCAGGTCCAATAAATCATTAAAAAAAATACCTCCAATCAAATCATGTCACCAAGTCCAATAAATCATTAAAAAAAAGTACCTCCAATCAAATCATGTCACCAAGTCTAGTAAATCATTAAAAAAAATACCTCCAATCAAATCATGTCACCAAGTCCAATAAATCGTTAAAAAAAATACCTCCAAGCAAATCATGTCACCAGGTCCAATAAATCATTAAAAAAATACCTCCAATCAAAACATGTCACGAGGTCCAATAAATCATTAAAAAAATAACTCCAATCAAATCATGTCACCAGGTCCAATAAATCATTAAAAAAAATACCTCCAATCAAATCATGTCACCAGGTCCAATAAATCATTAAAAAAATACCTCCAATCAAAACATGTCACCAGGTCCAATAAATCATTAAAAAAAATACCTCCAATCAAATCATATCACCAGGTCCAGTAAATCATTAAAAAAAATATCTCCGATCAAATCAAATGAAAAAAAAAATCGATGAAGTGCAGCTAAAGGAATACGCAAATAATTGAACCCTTAGCATTAACAAAGTGATTGTCCTTGCACACGATATGGATAAAAAATAAAATAACAGGAGTAAGTTTAATAGTAAGAGTGAGATGAGGCTTTCGCATTCGTCGTGGTTGTTTGGAGGCTCATTTCAGCATTCGGTTGTTAAGTTCGAAATTATAAAATTATAAGATGAGGGACAGAGGCACCTCTATTAGGAAGGTTAAAAGCTAATGTGAAGATATGAGGGCTGAATTAGTGCTGGCACGCCCATTTAAATACGCGGGCATGGAAAAGGTGGAGTCTAAGCAAAGCCAGAAGGAACATTATCATTTGCCAGAAACGAGAGAAACATCAACGCAAGATTACAAACAGCAACAGCAATCCAAATCCGCGAACGACGATAATTCCAGAAGAAGTAATGGAAAGGAAAGCATGCAATGCAATCTGATATTTCTTAGAGGTTAAGAAAAAGAAAAGTTACATATAAGGAAGGTAGAGATCATCGACATTTTTCTTTGCATACAGCTGACTGAGAACAGATTGTCATAATAGAACATGTTTTTTTTTTAAGAGATTTCTTTCAAAATATTTTTCTGAAGAGAAACAGCATCACGAATCAAATGTGGGTCAAGAAGGTATAACAATTTCTCAACACTAAATGAAACGGAAAGGCGGGCGGTATTAAAAAACGATCAATCGGTGTTAGCGATAAAATTTTCAAGTTTTCTGAGAGATATTACATAGATGACCAGGAAGTCGTAAAAGCAAATTCAGAATTTATATTCTGTTTGCTTTGAATAATCTATCAATTTCCCATGTATTATGTGGAATATTTCCTTTTTCATTGAGAGAGAATGACAACATAGAGTTTGAACGGGAAATGATTGCAGGCGCGATAAACACCTAGGCGTACTTCTCAGAAACCACAGGCATTGTTGACTATTCAAAGGGATGTGGTGTTATGAGAATTGTCTAAAGGGAGACACATCTACATTTGCAAGGTCCACCAAGAGAGTAAGAACCTTTGAAGATAAAACAAAAAACAATATTCATAACTAAGTTTTAATGTGCTATGAGTTCTACATACCTTAATCTATTTTTCAACATATTCCCTCATCTCCTTCCTCGGCATACAGTCCCAAAAATTTCAAAGCAGATCGTTTTTTGCTCTTCCGTCAAGAACTTTGGCACCAATCTTGCACACACTTTGCAGTACTAAAGCTTTTATTTCGTAATTTCGTACAGTAATGATTTAGAAACTTCAGGGAAATGTTCTGGAAGATCAGAAATTTTGAAGATTCGGTTCTCCCTAATGTTTTCATTTACTCTCTCTCTATGAAACCTTCCGTGACCAGAGAGGGCCTACTACTGCGCAATTTGTTACGAACGCTCAGCCGTCCTTCATTAAACATTCAAACGCACTTCCGCCCCATTCCTGCACTCATTGCGTTTTTTCAGTAAATTTCGCAAATTTTCCGATGAAATTCACATGGTCTGACATTTCTTGCATTCCGTAACCTTATCACAGACCGGTCTTTGCCGTCGGCGGGGCGTTAGATTAACTTATACATTATTAACGTATAGCATATGTGAAGACAGGAATTTGTCTGTGACGGAGATCGAAGCAGAGTCTTCTTGCTCCGGAGTGAGTTGCTCTAACCGCCTAAGCTACACCGGCGGAATGTATCGCTGCGGATTTGTAGTCTTGGCACGTGACTCACCTCTGTAGTACGACACACACACAAACTTTTAACTTAAGCTCAACCTCACAAAATGGCGTTACGGCGTGGCTAATGGATGACGCAACACAAATGCGCATGCTCGACTCTGAAGCGAAAACTTGCGCGGGAGTGATGCGCGAACGGTTCTTGCCTTCTGAATGAACCTCGTAATATGTCCGAATAAGAGACCACCAATCGCTGATTGTTCAGGTGAACGCCGGTTGGTACGTGTTTTTCAGGATACTCTATAAGGCAAACATTTCAACGCAAAACAGGCAAGTCGACAAGACAAATATCTAAGGAACCTCAAGTATCATATTCAACTGTCCAGAAAGTGCTGCGTAGAAGACTAAAGTCTTTTGCTTATAAAGTGCGAATTTCGCAAGCTCTTCACGTACATGCTAAAGCTGTTGGAATTTGGCTTTAGGATAAAATTGCTAACGTTAGCAAATTTCTGCAGGGTGTAATGTTTTCGGACAAAGCAACATTTTCCGTGTTAGTCTATGTTAGTCACCAAATTATCAGAAAGTGGGACTCTGATCCCCCACATGCTGTACGAGAGCATGAGATAATAAGTGTAAAAAATCAATGTCTGGTATAATGCTTCAAACTCGCTTTATTTAACAAAAGGAGAAGTGAACAACTTGCCCTTGAACAAAGGTGACGATGTGATGTATGCAATGAAATAACAATATGATATTTGCAGGTGGTGTTATAAAGGTGTGTGAGGATTACTTCACATCGTGGCCCCAGGTTTAGGAGTACATATGGTGAAGGAGCAACTGGAACAGAAGCATGGTACAGATATGCGATAATGAGTGCAGTGAGAAGGCACATAAACAATGAAAACAGCTGGCGTGCAAAATAAGATGAAAAGAAGAGCGTGCTGAATTATATTACACATCAGGCTAGGACCAGATGAAATCTTCACATGAAGGAGATAGATCGAACAGCATGCAGATCAGTCTAAGGTTCAGGGTCAGGCAGAGCAGGAGGTGAAATACGTCCGACGCCAAAAAGAAAGCTGAATTAGAACAGGAGATGAACTCTATCACGGTCAATCTGAAACCACTTGTGGCCGGGCGACCATTTAGCGAAAAACTGCTGTACAGAGGAGGTTCGTAGAGCTTCGACCTAGTCTGTGTTGAGGCGGGCAGCCACTTTATCACGCAAGTTGCTGGGAAGCTGATTTTTCTCTTGGAGGCAGGTGAGTGGAAAATACGTAGCAAAGGGGTGGAGATGAAATAAATATCTAACGCGCTTGGCGAGAATAAGGAGATTCATGCTTGCTGCTGGCAGGCGTTGACGGACAAACCATAAGCATCGAAGGAGAGGTCGATGGTGCAAATCTTCTGGGTAAGGGTGAACATGAGATGAAAGAGGGGGAGAAGAATAGGGCAGAAAGGGTAGGCATAGAGAAAGTCACCTGGGCAGGAGCAGAAGGTGCAAATAGGGGGAAGAAATCAGGTTTATGCACTGAAGGGAGAGGGAACTATATGACCGGTAATCGAGCCTTTCTTTTTCATTGTAATGGCAGTGAGTGGGATTGCTTATCTTTATATGTTGCAACAATTCAGTTTATTACAACTTCAGGAACAACAGCATGGATCTCATTCCAACTAGACGGGGCTGCCTCTCACTGGTCTCTCTATGTGAGAGAGCTTCTTGATAAGTAGTAGATGCTTTAGCTAAGGTGTGCAGATTTTTTGGGCTCCTGGTTCTCCATATGTTACCCCTACTATTTTTCTTATGGGGATATGTAAAAGACGTCATGCAGTCGATTACAATGAAGGATCATATGGAACTTTGAATCAGAATCACATGTTCCATACCCACAACCGTGCCTAATATTTTTCAACTCACTTGAAATTTACTGGAACATCGTTCAACTATCGTTCGCGCGATTAAGCACTTTCGCATAGGAATCTACACTGCTGGCTACCCAAATTGCAACACCAACAAGGACACGAGATAGCAAAGCCAGATTTACTGGACACATAAAAACAGATACAAAGATGAAACGATTGAGCTTCCAGGCCCGTGCGACTAGCGGAACACGCAGACACCAATAGTTCGTGTGGCCCACATGGCTGGCAATAACGGCCGCTTTACGCCGCGGCATCAAACGAAAGAGGTTTTGGATGTGGGCTTGGGGTATGTCGGTCCAGGCTGCTTTGACACGTTGCCACAGTTCATCAGGCGTAGCCGCGGGCGGTACTTGCCGACCCACTCGGTTGCCGATCAGCGACCAAACGTGTTTGATGGGCGACATATCGAGAGAACAGGCGGGACACGGCAGCAGTGACACCTGTTGCGCAGTGAAGAATTATTGCACGATGCGTGCCACGTGCGGGTGCGCATTGTCCTGTTGAAACGTGGCCGCTGGAAGTTCCTGCATGTAAGGGAGGACTACAGGCTCCAAAACGTCGGAGATGTAGCGGCGGCTGTTGAGTGTAGCGGCGGCTGTTGAGTGTAGCGGCGGCTGTTGAGTGTAGCGGCGGCTGTTGAGTGTACCGGCGATGCGTACCAGAGAAGTGCTGGTGTCATATCACATTGCGCCCCAAACCATATCGCCAGGCGACGGACCGGTATAGCGATGCAGAATGCATGCGTCATACAGTCTCTCGCCGAGGTGCCGCCACACGCGGATCAGACCATCGTGGTGTTGCAGGCAGAATTGGGATTCGTCGGAGAAAACAATGTCGTGCCATTCCGTAGTCCAGGTGCGGCGTTCAACAGCCCACTGCCGCCGCACTCGTCGGTGGTGTAACGTCAATGGTAATCGGAGCAATGGGCGCCGTGCGACAAGTCACCGCTCCAGCAGACGACATCGAAAGGTACGTGCTGATACAGGTTGTTGCGCAACACACCCTAATTCCTGCGCTAACGTTCGTGATGTGGCGGTGCGAGCCGTCAATGCCCGATGCACAACATGCCGGTCCTCTCGTTCAGTGGGGTGCCGTGGCTGCGGCTATCGCTTACGTCGGTCCGTCCGTCCCTCCTGCACCCACCGAATCCATACTCGCCTCGCTGTGGCTGGATGTCGTCCCACACGGGCGCCGATGTCTCGGTACGATAAACCGCTGTCGCGATAAGCCACTATTCGTCCTCTGTCGAACTCCGAAACGTGCTGGAATGACTTCCGTATTCTGCGACGAGGCATCAGGAAGCTTCCCACGCACAGGTCCGGCAGCGCAACACACTTCCACTACTGACACCCCGCCATCTGTGCACCATTCTTATAGGGCGTCTCGGTGGCGTGCCGGGCGCACATGATTTGCATATGCCCTGTAATGCTAATCGCTTGCATGTTCTCTCACGGGCGACGCATGCTGCGAATTTCGGGCCAATCGGTTGTTTCTTTCTTGGTGCTGCATTTTGGGTGGCCAGCAGTGTATTTAGTCTGAAGGTAAAGCCTCTCATTTATAACCCCCATAATCACCGAAAAAGTCAAAACATTATGTACAGACTAATATGATGTTGGTTGTGGACGTCCTGCCAAAACTGTTCTTACCCGGCGAGGCATAGACGCTACAAGATTTCTAAAGGTGTTTTGTATTATCTAATACAAACACTTTGCCAGCAGTAGATCCTCGAACTCTTGAAACTGCAGATCGGATTTGCTGTTCCAACAGAATCCACAGATGCTCGATTCGATTGAGATCTGGGGAATTTGTAGGCCAGGGCAATACCTGAAAATTATCTTAATGTCTCGCGAACCATCCTCGAACAATACGGGCAATGTTGCATGGGGTATTATCCTTCTAAAAGCAGGCGCTGCTAGAGAGGAATACCGTCGCTACGAAAGGATGCACCTGATCTGCAATGCTGTTTAGATAGGCTGTAGACGTCATAGCTTCGTGCACATGAATGACTAGACTCAGAGTTTCCCAGAAGAACATTTCCCAAAGCATTACACTACCTCCACCGGCTTGATTTCGTTCCATGGTGCATCCTGAAGGAACACTTGCCCAGGTGAACGATGCACACGTATCCGGCCGTCCACATGGTGCCCCAGAAGATTCATCGGGCCAGGCGACCTTCTTCCAATTATGCAGGATCCAGTTTTGATGGTCCCGTGCGCATTGTAGGCACTTTCAAGGGTCAACCGAGGTTAGAATGGGGTCTCGAAACAGCCGGTGACTCCACAGCTCCATTTTCAGCATTGATCGATACACTATATTGACAAAAGTCACCGGACACCTAGAAGAGAAACACAACATAGCATTTACTTACATAAATTAGTACGGTGTCGGTCCACCTTGGGCCTTAATGCATGCACTCAGCCTTCGAGACATGCTTACGACAAGGTTTTGGAACACTGCGATAGGTATGCGCTTCCATTCAGTACATAATTTTGCCAATAACTGTTGCTTAGTAGTAGGCATCGGTTTCAAACTTCCTATGCAGCGCTCTAATTCATCCCATAGGTGATCTATGGGATACAAATCAGGGCTATGTGCTGGCCAGTTCACACACGAAATGGAATTATCATCAAATCACACCGTAACAGCCCTTGCTTTATGACTCGGTGCATTATCCTGCTGGTACCAACAAGGCTCGGTTCCATAGTATTGCCACAGAGTTGGTAGGGCATAATTGTCCAGAATATCGAGGTAGACGTGCTGATTAACAGGTTTGTCCACGATAACCAATGGGCCGGGACCATACCACGAAAACCACCTCCACACGAGTACACTGCCAGTTCCAAACTTGACCATAGGAACAGTACACTGTGGTAAATGGCGTTCCCCCGGCTGCCGCCATACCAACACAAGGCTATCAGACTGACGGATCGTGTATCTGGATTCACCAGTGCATAGGACCCACTTCCATTGGTCTACGATCCACGATAAATGTTCTTTACACTATGCTAAAAGACATGTACCATTCCGAGTGGAGATAAAGGGCTTATGAGCAGCCGGACGACCACGGTAACGCATGGAATGAAGTTCTCTGCGAATGGTACACGTACATACCGAGGTTGCAGCTTTTTACTCACATGTACACTGAGGTCTCGTGCAGTACCCCGTCGATTAGCTGTAACGACTCTCCTGAGGCTTCGACGTCCTTTATCACTGATTTTCTTTGGTCTGCCCGTGCGATTTGTTTCTTCAGATACGCCATGCGTCTTCCACTCATTCAGTTCATCCAAAACAGTTGCCTTGGGTATGTTTAAACGCCTTTCGGTTTCTCGTATGGACAACCCACTAATATAACACCCAGCAATCATTTCTTTCTCAAAGTCAGTTCTCTCCCGCCGCGACATTTTCTCTCAACCTCACAGTGCGATATTATCGCGTTCAGCTGCAGGCTGGTTTTTATACCGTTTGTAACTGTGCAGAGGATCTCAACAACGCAACGGATCTATTCATTTGCGTTTGAAGGAATGTCCGGTAACTTTTGTCAATATAGTGTATATTTAAACACATAGGTCCCGTCACCAGCAGTCTACCCTAGTATCAGTTTAGAGGAACTTATTTCCTAATCGACACTTGCAATTTAACATAGGCCAAACACTGAGCCACAGTCTTATGTTTCTAAAAGTTCGGTGTTGGGCTTACGTTAAATTGCAAAGCTGTGCTACCTAGAAAATCAGAGACGATCTAATATAATTTCTGTTGTTTTGCACCATACGGGGTAGTCTTCGCTCATCTCTAGCATCGATGAGCCGTGGTCGGGGTTTTCCCCTCCTCTGACCACGTTTTGAAGGTGCGTACTAACCACTGCTGTCTGTGAACACTGCACAAGCCTTGCCGTCTCATCAATGCTCTGATCCAGTCGTCTGGCCATTATAATTTGTCCTTTTGCCAGACTCGCTTAAATCCGCTGGCTTTCCCATCTGAAGAACAAGAATAACCCTGATTAACGGAGCTCCTTACAAGTGCCATTCACACCGTTTCATGACTTCCATTGATTCAGTCACAGTGGAAGTTATGAAACGGTACTCAAACTTTTGTTTAGCTGCAGTTGCTTCGATTTGCAGCCTAATGGTGTTCAATTATTAAATATTTATCAGTTATGCCGTTTTAACTTCGCAAAACTCATGCTTCACCCTTTCGTCTCGAGTGGTACGCATATGCACCAGAAAGAGTGCAAATTACCGGAAACCTGGAGAACGCTTGACAGACAAGTAAATATTGGACCACAGTGGGGTTTTTGTGTTACCGCTTACTGAGAGGTTAACACATGGAAGACTGGAGGGACACTTTCGCTGAGATTGGGTAATGCAGACGGCTAAAGGGAAGTGACGATTACAAAATACCGTCTAAACACATTCACATCGTGCTTGGACGGCATTTTCTAGTCGTAGATGTTGTTCGCACGAATTCGTCATTGCATTTCTTTATATGGAAGTGTTTTAGGCAAGATTATATGTTAGTCAGAAATGTTACTCTTGAAATCAACACTGTAATTACGTCTTTGTAGGAAAAAACAGGAAATGTTGGTATAGCGCCCCCCTGCACTGTTCTCGCAGGATGACTACAGACGCACCTCATTCGGACACCTTCGATTAGTGGTTCGTGCAACTTCCGTTGCATATTGTACGGCGCTAACGGCGGTAGGCTCGGGGAATCCCGGCATTCCTCATATTTCTGGTAGATCTTGCTGAAGAACTGATAGCCGACTGAAAGAAAAACACTAATTTACCATTACCAAGACGAGGCCCTCCTTCGAAGAAAATAAAACTTTTTGGAGCAGTATTACATCTTCCCGTAGAATGTCCTATAAGAAGACAATGTGCTCGTTGTGCAAAAGCAAAGCCTCAAAAAAGAACAGAAACAATTTTCCAACAATGTAATCTACAACACTTGAAGCCAACAAACTTGCTACACTGAACAGAAGAGCACCTTTAAAATTTGTTGGTTCGAACCCATACATCTCCAAAATATCTTATTTTATTAAAAATCACTTCCAGAAGAAAGGATTGGATGTCGGCCTAAAAGTTTCTAAACCCATGGCAACCGTCCTCAGTACAGCAAGAGGTAATGGCACCTTGAAGCTCACAGATGCGGACATCTATTGCCTCCCATTCTTATACCCAGACTCCTCTACTAAAGTTTACGTAGGTCTCACAAAAAGGTAATTTGAAGAGAGAATGAATGAGCACAAGAGGGACGTTACACAAAAGAAGCTTTCTACATCCCTTGCCAACCCCAATGGCAGAATATCTTGGAGATTGCTCCATATAGAGACGCAAGAAGAGCTGCCATAAGAGAAACAGTTGAAATATTAACGCGGCAGAATGTATGCAACACATATTTCTCTTTCGAACTACCTGTAGCTTGGAACCATCTGCTAGGCATCGCAAGATGGACTTCTTGATTCTAGTTTCTTCCTAAAGTTTACATTTTTTGCTTTTGCATTAACTTTTAAGATATTGTATTTACCACGTTCCGTGGTTATTTATGCGCGCGGTCTTCACGCATGATTTCTTTTTTTTTTTTTTTTTTTTTTTTTTTTTGGTTGGAGGTTTAACGACCACTGTGAGTAACTCAATGGGCTATAAGCAGTCGCCCGTCCCTAATTTTGGGTCACTGGCTCCAGGGAAGGGAGAGAGCCAGTGCCGTAAGACAAGCACAACATCCATGCCTCACCGGGATTCGAACCCGGACCCCTGTCGTACGAACGATCAGAGGCCATCGCTTAGATCACTGCGCCACCGGGGCGGCCACGCATGATTTCATTTGTCATATTAGAACTTACGTTCTATTTACAATTTCGATTCTGTATTCTCTATGTAAATGCCTGATGAAGCCGTCCGTTGACGGAGAAAGCTTGCGGAGTGAAATTCGTGAGATTTCTTACTTTGACACCAATCAATCGGATCATTATATTTATAATTAATGTAATCTACTTTTGTGCAAAGACTGTTTCATGTCGTATAATACGAAATAGCATATTTTTGTACACATATATCGTTTTACTAGACATCGTTTGCAGCTAATGTTGTCATTTCTTACCTATTTCCTACTGGTACACCTCAATTTCCTATTGGTCCACATATGTACTATCCAGCCCTCCCCACACCCAAAAATTAATGTCGTTTATTTCGCTCAGAATCGTCACTGTGACTTTCATAGAGCTCATTTAAAAATACCTTTGTCCATGATATTTTAAAATACCTTTGAGAATGACTTATTCTTTTCTTTAATTTCTTTAACTGACCCTAACCATTCTTACTCAACTAGACATAAAACCTCACTGATCCCTTATTTCCCTTCACATGAACGTTCTAGAGCTTTAATTAATCATGACGGCCCGCAGATTTGGAATTCGCTCCCACCACAATTGTTAGCTATTAATAATTATAATTTGTTTTGTTTTTTTTTTTGGTTGGAGGTTTAACGACCACCGTGAGCAACTCAATATGGGCTATAAGCAGTCGCCCGTCCCTAATTTAGGGTCACTGGTTCCAGGGACGGGAGAGAGCCAGTGCCGTAAAACAAACACAACATCCATGCCTCACCGGGATTCGAACCCAGACCCCTTTCGGACGAATGATCAGAGGCCATCGCTTAGACCACTGCGCCACTGGGGCGGCAAATATAATTTGTTTAAAAGTAAACGTAAACAACACTTACTATCCTAAAATCAGTTTCCTGATGCTCCTATTATTATCATTTTCACTTCCTAAACGGGCTGTACGATATGTCTGGCTTGCTTTGTTTTTGGATATTTTTTGTGCTTAGTCGTCAGAATGAGAGGGCTCGTCAGGCATCGTGGAGACCTTTTCCCTCTTATTTCCTGGTTGTTGCTGTATAAATTTGCTTTACATTAGAATGTCTACTGCATATTGTAGCAACCGAAATAAGAAATAAATGAAATAAATAATGAAAAATTAATTTGCATAAAGACGCGCTAGTCATAATATTTTATCTCTTCGGTGTAGCCTGCAGTAAAATACATGCATGTGTATTACTTTACGAGTTATTTATTTCCCCTTTGTGACATTTCTGTAGATCCGTTATTTTCCTTCAACTTTTTAGTAACTTTTTTTAATGTGAAGCTGTTTACTGCTCCATACAAAATAAAGTTAACCTAATTTTCCGCTACAGCCATTTTTTGTTTATCTGTTGTAAAATATTCTTCATTTTGTACAGTATAAAAGGATCTTTTTTCTCCATATTCAATGCAATACATAGTTTGAAAGCATGCATATGTCGAATTTGTTGGAAATCCTAACAAGTATACATTGCTTTTGCCAGGGGCGCCAAAGATATTTCGTACGGTCACTCAGCTTACCACTTTTCTTCAGTATCGCTTGTTATCTACGTCTTAGAATAAACATTCAGAGTAAACTCTGAACTGTAAAGATGCGTTTTGAAATAAATAATGATCTTTTCGCTCTGTATAATGCAGTCACGATAAGAAGAAGTTGCTTGTGGGTTTTCTTTCTGGACCATAAAGTAAAAAACGGTCGCAGTGAGATTTCGCAGCACGTTGTTCCGAAAATAAAATAAAATAGCTTATACGTAGAGCTACCATATTTTTCGAGTTCAAAACCGGAACAAATGTGAACAGAATATAGCATGACCGGGACAAAGTTCTGAACTTTGAATGATGTTATCAAAATATCATTATACTATTTCAAAGTACTTAAATCAACGTAAATTCTGTCGTCTCTGTAGCCTGTTGTTTTATGCAACCGAACCGCTGCAGTAGGAAGGCTTTAAGAATTATCACAGTATCGTAACGATGCTGAATTATTTTTATTTTATAAAAATACGCGTATAACTTTTTTATCTTTTTAAACTTGAGAGCTTCTATTTCAATAGGTAGGACATCAGCTGAAATTTGAAGACAGCTCTAAACGATATGAGCCGCCTTGGTGACGCAGTGGTCTAAGCGATGGCCTCTGATCATTCGTCCGAAAAGGGTCCAGGTTCGAATCCCTGTGAGGCATGGATGTTGTGTTTGTCTTAGGCACTCGCTATTTTCCTTCACTGGAACAAGTGACCCTAAATTAGGGACGGGCGACTGCTTATAACCCAATGAGTTGCTCACGGTTGTCGTTAAACCTCCAATAAAAAAAAAACGAAAAAAAAAAAACGATATGGACACCGCAACCAACACCCACGATATTTCTCATTATTTCTCGCTTTAACCAATGGTAAACATTACTTGGCTGTCCCGGTGGCTCAATGGTCTAAATGCTGGCTTCTGACCTTTCCTATGAGATAGACTGACAGAGGGTGAGTCGAAAGTTTTGCAATATTTCCATTAACGCATGCGCTGCGGTGGATATGTCACGTGTTTAAACTAGCTCAAGTCGCGCATTGCAGTCAGTCGAAAGGGATACAAAGTGGTAGTCGTTGCTGTGAACAGAATTGCATGTCGTCGTTCTGTCTGTGGTTGGGAAACCTAAGAAGAAGAACAGGTGCAACCGGCTAATTAAGAAACTTTTGCTTTACGAGCTTGAACTTAGCCATAACGCTGCTCAAACAACACGAAACATTTCGCGTGTGAAAGGGGAAGGTTCCGCGGAACACAGCACCGCAACCAGATGGTTCAAGAAATTACGTTGAGGTGACAGAAACCTCGATGATCAGCCAAGGTCAGGACGGCCACGAACCGTGGATTTGGAGGCCGTGCACCACGTCGTAAAGGCAAATCCGACAACCAGCACTTGGAAATTATCAAGCCAGCTGGGCATATCACAGACCACCGTGGTTTGTCACCTTCAGGTCCAAGGTAAAGTCTACAGGAGCTGCCGCATTGTCTCTTACGAACTGACGCCAGCTGAAGCAAACCGCCGAGTGGAAGTGTGCACGAAACTCCTAGAAAACCCGCGCGATGTACGTTTCATCAAGAGAGTTGTTAAGCGCGATGAAAAGTGGGTATTATTTCCGCAATCCCAACACACAACGGTAGTGGTTGAGCCCAGGATACCTACCAGAACGTGTTGCCGAACGTGGGCGCTTCGAGCCCAAGATGATGTGCTACGCCTAGTGGAAGTTAGAGGGGATAATCCATTACGAATTTGTTCCAGACGGTCGAACCATCAACGCCAATCTATACTCTAAACAGGTAGAGGGGATGTATGCCATTTTGGAAGAGAAGTACCCGGCACTGGTGGACAGAAAGCGTGCTCTCCTACAGCAGGACAAAGCTCGGACTCATATCGCGCAAACGACCCGAGAAAAACTCCAGGAACTTGAGGGCATCGAACTGATGCCACACCCAGCATATAGTCCGGACCTTACCCCGTCGGATTATTACTTGTCCCGGTCCATGGCACACTTCCTTCGTGGGCGACGCTTCAACAACCAGAAGGAAGTGGCAGCTGGGGTGAAGATGTTCTTCGCCTCGAAGGACAAGAACAGGCACCGCCACGGAATCGAAGAACTGGCATGCAGATATCTAAAGACAGTGCAACACGATAGCCTATACTTTGAATGCTAGTCAGCTTTCGTCGTAAGGGTACGTATGAAGATATAAAGTGATCCAAATATTGCAAAACCTTCGACCCACCCTCTGTAGAATCGAAGAACTGGCAGACAGATGGCTAAAGACGGTGCAACACGATGGACTATACTTTGAAAGCTAGTTAGCTTCCGTTGTAAAGGTAGATATGAAGACATAAAGTGATCCAAATATTGCAAAACTTTCGACTCACCCTCTGTAAGTTCGAATCCTGGTTAATGCACAGATGGTGTGTTTGTCTTAGGACACTTTCCTTTTCCTGAAGCCAGTGGTCTGAATTAGGAACGTGTGCCTGCTTGTAGCTCATTGCGTTGCACACGGTAGTCGTTAAACTTCTCATAAAAACTGAAAAGATGACAGCGAATTCTCGGTTGTAATGAGCACGTCTTTTGAAAACCGGAAAGATGACACCGATTTTTCGGTTTTAATGAGCACGTCTATTGAAAACTGGAAAGATGACACCGACTTTTCGGTTGTAATGAGCACGTCTTTTAAAAAACCTGAAAGATGACACCGTATTTTCGGTTTTAATGAGCACGTCTATTTAAAACTGGAATAATTACACGAACTTTTCGGTTGTAATGAGCACGTCTTTTAAAAAACCGAAAAGATGACACCGAATTTTCGGTTTTAATGAGCACGTCTATTGAAAACTGGAGAGATTACACCAACTTTTCGGTTGTAATGAGCACGTATTTTAAAAAACCGGAAAAATGACACCGTATTTTCGGTTGTAATGAGCACGTTTTTTGAAAACCGGAAAGATGACACCGAATTTTCGGTTGTAATGAGCACGTCTTTTGAAAACCGGAAAGATGACACCGAATTTTCGGTTGCAACGAGCACGTCTTTTGAATCCTTTCTGCCGCGAATAAAATTTATGAAATGTATTAATAGCCAATGGAACCGGTTACAAAAAATCGACCGGTATTCAACAATCGATGAGACACAGGGAACAGCTACTTAACTTCTACTTGACGATGAAATGTATTTTGCGCAAGTTGACAAAAATGCGTACAAAAAGCTTCTCAAAGCAGAAGGGAGATATCATCAACAAAGGTATTTTAAAATCAAACAGTTAAACGAAAAGATATAGATGGAAACATGATATAAATGTACGCCACCTAGCGGAAGAATTTTATTAAATGGAAAAGTTGAAAATAGGCGGAAAGCATTCTTCATGCCCTTGAGCAGCTCAATGGAGCTAGGGAAAAAAACTTTTCAAATAAGTCTCCCGAGAAGCAGACCCAGCGAGAAAAAGGTATTTACCTTTATGCCCCCTAGCGACTAAGCTGTGCATTACTTAAAAGAGATAATGGCCTTCATCTTTATTACAGCCAATGACATACAGTAAAAAGTAATTTTTTGTTTGTTTGGATATTTAACCACCACCGTGAGCAATTTGATGAGTTGTAAGCAGTCGCCCGTCCCTAATTTAGGGTCACTGGTCCCAGGGAAGGGTGAGTGCCAGTGGCGTAAGACAAACACGACATCAATTTCTCCACGGGATTCGAACCCGGACCCATCACGGAAGAATAGTCAGGAGCCAACGGTTTAACCATTGTGCCACCACGGCGTCAAGGAAATTCTCAGTAGGATTTGTAGAAGCGGTGATACAGCTGCAAACAAAAATACACAAACTCCACCTAGCGACAGATCTGTGAACTGCCAAAACTCCTCAAGTGCAAACCTAAAATGTATCACATGATAAATGGTATATTGTGTTGAAAGACGTTTTTCAAATCGGATATTTAGAAGCACGGATACCGAAAAAACTGATTGAAGATTTTCGCCCCCTGGCGGCAAAACCGTGCACTATTTTGGGAAGGAAATACGCTCAAAATGTTTTTATATTTAGAAGTATGTGACCGAAAAATAGTTTTTTCCAATCGGGCTTTCAGTCCCGTAGATATTGCTGCAAACATGCTGTAAACGGAAACGTGAAAGTACGCTCATTGACAGAACATTTGTGCGTTAAGAAAAATTTGAAAATATGTGAGAAACATTTCGCACCGGAAACGATCTCTGACATTTTCCAAACCGGACTCTTAGAAGCAGAGATATCGACAAAAATAAAATATCATCTACACCCTCTGGCGGGAAAGCTATACATTGTTTTAAGCAGAAGGTATTCTCAAACATTTTAGCGAAGTGAGCAGTATCGGTCTATGAAAGGTTTTTTTAGAAGCAAATGCACACATTGTCATAAACATCCGCGCACCAAGAAGGAGACGTTGGATTGAAAAGCGATTTTAGTAGTGAGATGGTACATACCAAGGACAGAAGTAATTACAATATCACAGCAGCAGGACGATTTCCCGCGGATATACGGTACACATTCCGGTCAGAGTTAGTACCGCGTTTGACTGCCGGGTGCTCTGATATATGCAGTGATAGGATGCGGCATGGAGTCAAAGAGACGCCGTATGTTATCCTTCGACAGATTGGCCCACACTTCTTGCAACCTGACGCTCTAAATCACACACACTGGGACATGGAGGAAGCTAGCGTCCCATTTAGTCCCACACGTTCTCGATGGGCGAAAGATCAGGCGATCTGGCAGGCAACGGAAGCGTCGAAACATGGCGTTGACAGTCCTGGTAAACCCGAATCGTGTGCGGACGGTCGTTATCTTGTTGGAAAATGGCTCCGGGCCTCCCCGCCAGGAATAGCAGCACATGGGGCAGCAGGATCTCCTGTACGTAGCGTTGGGCTGTAATCGTCCTTCGGATCACTGCGAGGGATGTCCAGCTGTCATCCGCGATGACTCCCTAGACCATCACGCCGGCAGTTCGGGACGGGTGTCACTGCACAGTGAGGTTGGGATTGTAGCGCTCACCTGCGGTCCTCCACACTCTGACACAGTGGTCTTCCGTTCCTATACAGAAGCGGGATTCGCAACTGAAAACTATATGCCGCCAGTCATTAGCATTCCACGTTTCTCGCTACTTACACCACTGCAATCGACGCCGAGAATGGTCAGGTGTTAATGGCAGAAAACGTAAGGGCCGTCGAGAGTGCAGATTCGACTCTGTCAGGCGTCTGGAAATTGTTCTGGGGGACACAAGAGTTCCTTGAATAGCCGCCACATGTCTCTGGATACTGGACAAGGACGTCGTTGCATCTGTGCGTGCCGCTCTCACTATCCCAGGATCCTCTTTGCTGGTGGTGTTTCTGGTTCGTCCAGAGCCAGTCCGCGGTGTCTAGGTGCCTTCGCGTGTCCATTACTTCCAACACGATCGTACCCTACTGTCTGTCCGGGCTAATTGCGGTTGATTCGACGCGACGGCCACCCTGCCTCTCTCATCCCGACGATACGGCCTCGTTCAAATTCCGTCAGTTGCCCGTACGCACATCTACGGCGGCTCCTCGATATGTCTATCGCTCAGGGATCTCACCTGACTCTTACCGTGCACTTCGGCACGAATGTGGAGACCCCTGCATGGCGGCTTGTAATCCCCAAGGATCACAATTGCAGCGCCAGTCGTGGACACGCGGGAATGTGGAATCGCACGAAACTTTAATAATTTGCATGTCTGTCCTCCCCTTAGCTATTCGCCGAGTTTCGCGTTAATCGCACGGTTTTCTCTTGGTCCCCAGATTTTTATGACAATGAGTTTATATGGAATAAAAGGTATTTTGAGTTCGATAGCATCTCTATTTACGCCCTCTAACAGCGAAGTTGTGTATCGAAAAAAAACCGAAATGCAAGGATTATCGTTCTCACATTTCAAGCTTTGCAATAGAGAAATATTTTTTCAGGGTTGTAGGCAACTGTGGCATGTACACACTATCCTTAACATGCCCCTAAAAGAAGAAGTTACACGGTGTAAGTTCCGGTGACCTAGATAGCCATCCGCAGAGCACCAAGTCATGGGATCCACTACGACCAATCCAATGGCAACGGAGCATTTCTTTGAGGAAATTGTGAACAGCACAGTGCCAATGAGGCGTCCCCACAGCGGCAGTGGAGTCTTCTCATGTTGACTTACTAAAACTCAGAGATTTGCTTTTTCATTTGGTGAATGCCAAGGCTATACACGATTGATAAGTATGGAATTATGCTCTTCTGAAATCAGATGAATTATTTTGAATTACGGTGTATAAAAGTACATTCGTATGGTCACGTATGTCTATTTTAACATAGCTTTTTTACCGATAAACGAATTTCGCTGGCACCCGTATTTAACAAGGATGGTCCAGAGTTGCTCGTTATAAGCAGGTTTTACTATATGCGTGCATGATCGACTGTTCGTGTCATAGGATTGAATTCTGTATGAACACCACTGAGTCACGATGTATCAGTGAATTATACACTGCTGGCCACCCAAAATGCAACACCAAGAAGGACACGATATAGCAAAGCCAGATTTACTGGACACATAACAACAGATACAAAGATGAGACGATTGAGTTTACAGGCCCGTGTGACTCGCAGAACACGCAGACATCAATAGTTCGTGTGGCCCCCATGACTGGCAATAACGGCCGCTACACACCGCGGTATCGAACAAAAGAGGCTTTGGATGTAGGCTTGCTGTATGTTGGTCCAGGCTGCTTCCACACGTTGCCACAGTTCATCAGGCGTAGTCGCGGGTGGTGCTTGCCGGGCCACTCGGTTGCCGAACAGCGACCAGACATGTTCGATGGGCGACATATTGGGAGAACATGCGGGCCACAGCAGCAGTGACACCTGGTTGGCTGCGTAGAATTATTTTACGATGCGTGCCACGTGCGGGCGCGCATTGTCCTGTTGAAACGTGGCCGCTGGCAGGTCCTGCAGGAAAGAGAGGACTACAGGCTCCAAAACGTTGGAGCTGTAGCAGTGGCTGTTGAGTGTACCTGCGATGCGTACCAGAGGGGTGCGGGTGTCATATCCAATTGCTCCCCAAACCATAACGTCAGGCGACGGACCTGTATGGCGATGCATAATGCAGGCGTCATACAGTCTCTCCGCGGTGCCGCCACACGCGGATCCGACCATCCAGGTGTTGCAGGCAGAAGCAGGATTCGTCGGAGAAAACAATGTCGTGCCATTCCGTAGTCCAGCTGCGACGTTCAACGGCCCGCTACCGCCGTACTCGCCGGTGGTGTAACGTCAATGGCAATCGGAGCAATGGGCGTCGTGCGAGAAGTCCCCGCTCCTGCAGACGACGTCGAACGGTAAGTGCTGACACAGGTTGTTGCAACACACCCTAATTCCTGCGCTAACGTTCGTGATGTGGCGGTGTGAGCCGTCAATACCCGCGGCATAACATGCCGATCCCCTCGTTCGGTGGTGTGCTGCGGCTGTGGCAATCACTCACGTCGGTCCGTCCGTCCCTTCTGCACCCACCGAATCCATACTCGCCTCACTGTGGCTGGATGTCGTCCCACACGGGCGCCGATGTCTCGGTACGATAAACCGCTGTCGCGATAAGCCACTATTCGTCCTCTGTCGAACTCCGAAACGTGCTGGAATGACTGCCGTATTCTGCGACGATGCATCAGGAAGCTTCCCACGCATTGGTCCGGCAGCACAACACACTTCCACGACTTACACCTCGCCTTCTGTGCACCCTTCTTATAGTGCTTCTCGGTGGCGTACCGGGTGCACATGATTTGCATATGCCCTGTAATGCTAATCGTTTGCATGTCCTCTCGCGGGCGACGCATGCTGCGAATTTCAGGCCAATCGGATGCTTCCTTCTTGGTGTTGCATTTCGGGTGGCCAGCAGTGTATATTCATCCTCTCTGGCTTGTCAGTGAGTGGGAAAATAAAGACGTTGGAATTACTCAAGAAACGCATATAGCATATAACAAAATCACCTAGTGAGACAATGAGGTACGCAGGATCCATCTCATATATCCGAGGCTTTGCATATTGGTCAAAGAATTTGTTACGTAAATATTAATAGCAATGACGTCCCCGATCCCATTATCACATATAGTATCAAGCTGCAAGGAGAGACAGCGTGAAAAAGAAAAGGCTGGTGTGTACACTATACCGTTGGTATATCCTGACAACGCGGGAAAGATATATATATATCGGATTGACAAAGCTATCCTTGGACACTAGATGTAAAGAACACGTGCCAAGTGTCAACCAGGACATGCAGAATACAGCCTTTGCCAGAGAAGTCATGCATTTATCGGCCCTCCAGTACGGAATAATATTAGAAAATTGCCCCTTACACGAACTTTAAAGAGACTGCCATCAGGAAAACTTTCGAAATCCTCTCCAGCAAAGTAGCATGCAATGATATGATCTCTACTGAACTACCAATGGTTTGGCATGCGTTATTAAAAGACGGAAACAGGTCGCGGGGCGCCTTGTAATTACGTGCTAAAAATGTCATGAAATATGCTCGTGATGTCACCCACATTATTTTCAAAAATCATCTTTGCTCCCTATGTGTTCCATTTTCCTGAATTTTTATGTCTACCATTGCCTTGAAAAAAGGCTCCCAGTGGAGTGCGAAAGCTTGGCGAATCTTTGTGTTTATTACGCCATAAAACTAAACGGATTTAATTCGCTATATGCCTTTCCTGAGTATTCACATTGTGGTGTATTAAATATAACGTTACCGACGTTGGAATTGTTACGTAAGTCTCACGCCGATTCTTTATTTTGGCCGTTAGTGGTTATATAATTATTCAGCAACTTGAATATACGTATATCCTACGATGTTCTGTAAATATATTTAGCTAAGAACTTATATAAACTTGGCCACTATCAGTAGCGTTAAGCAGCAAACCACAAACTAAAACGTTGTAGCTCAGATGCATTACCTTTTTAGCTGAGTTTTGTCTTCAAAAATCTGCTTTGAAATATTATTTTTCTTATCGGAAAGGATTCGAAAAACTCGTTCATTACACCCGAGAATTCGGAGTTACCTTTTTTTTTTGTTTATCAAGCAAACACCTAACATCGAACAAGATCATGGTGTTTATGGGTTGCTAGGAAAACACTGCTAAAACCTATCTTTAAATTTAAAAAAAAATTCAGTTTATGTAAGCTGCTTGAAGGACGATCCATTCTTAGTTTTATTCTGAGTAAAAATTTCTGAACCCGCTGTTCAACTTTCGCTCAGTATTTTCTAAATCGAGAATAAACTTTTAAAATGTTTCGCGAAGATGAATCTTTAAACGTTCATCGCAGACCGAACTGCCGTATTGATTTCTTTTCTAAATTAGAAAAAAAAATCCTTCCGCAGAGACTGAAGCGAATTTTCATCAGGATATTTGAATTATTCATGGAAAAGCATTCATGGAATATAGTTTTTCTGTCGATGCTTGATGCAGAGAGTTATTCCCAATGGATTTTTATCAAATGAACAAAGTCAAACTCAAGAAAATATCGTTGCCACTCTCGTTATTTTCTTTTTTTCCTGTTTCCACATATCCTACTTACATTGCTTTAAAATCTGAGAACATGCTTTAACGTACATGAGCTGGGATTCGATATAAAGTTGTTGCAGCGGAAATTCACTCACTAAGCAAATATGAAATTTGTGTTTTTGTTAAAATGGGAAGATTTGTTTTCAAGGCTTATGCAAAGAAAGCATTTTTTTTTTCAAATGATTTTGTTCACCCTATGAGTGTCTAAGGTTTAGAGAATTGATTCACAGAACAATGGCAGCCAAAATTATATAAAGAGATCTATAAAACATATGTAAATACCTTTTCTCATGCGGAACCCAAAGCCTCGGGCCTCCTAATCACTTAGTGAGAAAGTGATAGAAGAGAACTGAATAAGAGCGACGGTGTTTTTCAAAGGGAGAAAAACCTTTTTCCTTTTTTTGTTTCGCTCTTTCATTAAATGCAACTTATTCACCAATCAAAATTTTCCTGATACACGTTACTGCATTTGGCTTTCCACACATATTAAAGCAAGCCATAAAATGAATCAAATTGTCCGTCTCCAGTCATTGTTATTTTCGCAGTCTTCAATTGTCTAGTCTCATTGTTCCATTGCAATCATCATTTTATACATCCAAATTTTTTTTTTGGTCTTTTTCTTCCCCTCAGCTTTTTGACATGTACTCCAATTTAACATTCTTCCTTAGTTCCCGTGAAGACAATGTTTAAAAGGACAATGTTGTTAAGTCTTGGCATTTTACACGAGAAGTTATAAACTACCAAGAATCGCAAACATTGTCTTTCAAGTGTTACTATTATTCCCTCCAAGAATAATTCTTGGAATACCTTTGAAATCAGAAATTGCTTATTCTTATTCTTGCAGCCAAACCTTTATGAGTAAATCTTTATAAGAAAATTTCTGAAAACAAACCAAAGAAATTGAAAACTTTGCAAAGGGATATTTGGTTTATTTTTGTAAAGGACTTTCTAAACTTGAAGCTACAGATTCCCGCTCGACGAATATGAATTCTGCAGCATCTTACAACAGCACGATACGCGAACTACGCAGTTGAAACCAAAAGAAAAGAGCTGTTGTGTTAAGCGATCGATCTTGAGGCAATGTTCAGGTAATAATATCGAAGATGCTTTTTTTTTGTTGTTTTTTATTGCAGGTTTAACCCTTTTTAGTCCGAAATTTTATCTTTGAAATTGGAAACTTTTTTTTTCGGGTTTTTGTAGTGTTTTGTGCTTGCAATAAATAAAAATAACACCGAAAGCTTTTCATAACATTTTATTCCCCAAATACAAATGTTTTTTGTGAACAACAGTGGGGTTCAAAAGTTCAAATTTCTGATAATTTGACGTTTTCTTTATTTTGTTTCCTTCGTGAACATGAAACCACATCGCTCTTTTCAAAAGGAAAATCTGTTTTGATCTCCCATCTCTGAATATAGGAAAATGTTCAATTGAATGTTTTTCGCTTTACATGGATATCTACAAAGCAGTTTCTTTCTTTTTTTTTTTTTTTTTTTTTGTGAAACACAAAGTCATATCCCATTTTTGGCACACAACATAGGAAAATCCTGTCTTGCGGTCTTTACAACGTCGTTTTGTTTTGGATAGTTGTCTACCAGCTACAATGGGTTCAGTAAGAATTTATTGTAAAGCAATAAGAATCGGCTAGATTACACCAAAATTATCATAACTTAAATTCTGAATTCGTTTAAATGATCCAGAATCATAAAGTAAACAGACAGCAAGCTTTCACCACTCACTGGTGGCTACATCAGGCATAACTGAGATAAACACCGTCAACAACAGAAAGTAAAGAAACTAATTGACAAAAGTAAAGATTACTTTAGTCAATTAGTGTATCTTAAGTTTAATTCAAACTTAAACTTAAGATACACTAATTGACAAAAGTAACCCTTCAAAAGCAAATGAACGGATCCGCTGCGTTGTTAAGATATGCGGTACAGCTGCAAACGGCATAAAAACAAGCCTGCGGCTGACTGCGATCATATCGCACTGTGAGGTTAAGAGAAGATGTCGCTGAACTGACTTTTCGAAAGGAAATATTCTTGGGTGTTATATTAGTGGGTTGTACATAAGAGAAATTAAAAGGGGTTTAAACACACCCAAGTCAACTCTTTTGGATGAACTGAATGAGTGGAAGACACCTGGCGTGCCTGAAGCAGCAACACGTTCCCGCAGACCAAAGAAAAACAGTGATAGAGGACGCCGAAGCCTCAGGAAAGACGTTACAACTAATTGACGGAGTACTGCACAATACCTCAGAGTACAGGTGAGTAGTCTCTTATGGACAACCCACTAATGGTGGAACCTCAATATGCACACGTACCATTCGCAGAGAACTTCATTCCAAGGGTTTACCGTGGTTCTGCGGCTGCTCATATGCCTTTCATCTCCACTTGGAATGCTACTTGTCGTTTAACATGGTGTAAAGAACATTTTTAGTGGACCGTAGATCAATGGAAACAGGTCCTATGGACTGATGAATCCAAATACATGATCCATCAGTCTGATGGCCGTGTGTGGGTACGGCGGCAGCCGGGTGAACGCTATTTACCACAGTGTACTGTTCCTACGGTCAAGCTTGGAGCTGGCAGTGTACTCATGTGGGGGTGTTTTTCGTGGTATGGTCCCTGCCCATTCGTTATCGTGGACAAACCTGTTAACAAGCATGTTTACCTCGATTTTCTGGACAATTATGCACTACCAACTCTGTGACAATACTATGGAGCCGAGC
Source organism: Macrothele yani (assembly GCA_039090855.1). Taxonomy (NCBI): domain Eukaryota; kingdom Metazoa; phylum Arthropoda; class Arachnida; order Araneae; family Macrothelidae; genus Macrothele; species Macrothele yani. The sequence goes on from CM076989.1 coordinate 123,305,984, forward strand.
CTTGTTGGTACCAGCAGGATAATGCACCGAGCCATAATGCAAAGACTGTTACTGCGTGGTTTGACTATAATTCCGTATAGTGTGTGAACTGGTCAGCACAGAGCCCTGATCTTTATCCCGTAGAGTACCTATGAGATGAATTAGAGAGACGCATAGAAAGTTTCGAACGAAGGCGTACTACTAACCTACAGTTATCGGCAAAATTATGTACTGAATGGAAGCGCATACCTATCGCTGTGTTCCAAAATCTTGTCAAAAGCATGTCTCGAAGGGTTAGCCCATGCATTAAGGCCAAAGGTGGACCGACACCGTACTAATATATGTCAATAAATACTGTGTTGTTTTTCTTTTCTAGGTGTCCTGTGACTTTTGTTAATATAGTGTATATGAAAGCGAACGTCATGAATTTACTGCTACGTGTCTTACTTGTCGACGACATCTCGTTCGCAATTGGCGTGCAAGTGCATAAACGTATTATAAAGATTTGTATTTGTTTGTAAGTGCAATCTCGTTACTCATCCCTGTTCATTATTAATTGAAATGCCTAATTATTTATTGTGTATGGATCATTTCTCAGCCCCTAAATACAGGGGGATTCAAAAGTCCCCGAACTCTGAATTCAAATATTTGTACCACGAATATAGTGATGTATAACTACTGTATTTTTGCATACTTTCATATTGACACTCATACTTACAGGTAATGAAAACCACTTTACAATAGATGCTGGAATTGTCCACCATTATGTTGAAGACACAAATTCACCCGACGACACATGTTGGCGGATACTCTTTTCAGCGTGTTGGCTGGTATGTCCCTCACGGCTGTAATGATGCTATTCCGCATATCCTGTACCGTCTTAGGGTTGTTGTGATAAACTGTGTCTTTCAGATAGCCTCACAAATAAAGGTCAGGATGACTCAAGTCTGGTGAGCGAGCGGCCAAAGTTTTTTCAGGATTATTCGATCGTGAAAGAACTCCTTGATCATCTCCATTGTGTCGTTTGATGTGTGGCACGCTGCTCCATCTTGTTGAAACCAACAGTAACGTTCGTGTTCTTCCAGAATCGCTACAAATTGATGGATGATGTCTGCATACACAGCGGAATTTACAGTTGTGTCGAAAAAAAAGGGCCCTACAATTCGCCGTCTAGACATGGTGCACCACACTCCAGCTTTCTGACAGTGAAGTATAACCTCATGCAATGCGTGTGGATTATCCGTAGCCTATATGCGAGTGTTTTGGCTATTGACATATCCATTCAAATGAAACATGCCTCGTCACTGAAAACGTGGTGTTAAGTTGGTTAGTCACATTGTTGCGCGTGAGACAATTAAACCGTTGGCAGAAGATATCTCTGGCACTACTCGAATTCGTAGCTCTTGCACTACTCGAATTCGGTACGACCTTAGCTTTAGACGTTTAGTATACCTCTGGCAGGCTGAATACCATGCCCCTAACTCTTGAGACAGCCGCCGAAGTTACTTCCTGAGGGAGAACTGCAGGAAACGTGAATTTTCTCCAGAAACGTGGTCGTCACCACGGACGGCCGGATGACTGGCCGGTTTTAGCCTTATCCTGAACACTGCCTGTCTCGCGAAACCGGGTCACAAGATCATACACAATTGGTTTCCCTGGTAGAGGAGCATCATGGAACTTCGTTTGAAAGAGCTGGATGCAATGTTGGTAAGATTTTTCCGCAAAATTAACTTCTAACAAAGCGGCTTTCTGTTCTTGCGTGAGACTCATGGCTGACTGAACGTTACTGCTTGCCAGCGCCCACGTAAGCGTAGTGTCACGTGGTGCAGCTCGTTCTCCAAGGTGACACACAACAGCCACAAGCAGCAATACTCGGATATCGTTTATGGTTTTACAGCAAATACGTTTTGAAATATAGAGTTCGGGGACTTTGAATCAACCTGTACAATCCACCGTAGCAGTTATGTAAATTGAACGTATGACGCCACCATGTGAGGGTTGTACAAGACCAACAGACGACATCATAAAACCCGACGCTGCAGCGGACAGAACATCACAAAGTAGGTGAAAAGCGGGGTAAGCACAATGACGTCCGATAAGCAGCATGTGAGGTATTTGCATGCTTTTCGGATTTCAGCTCAGAAAAAAGGCTAGCAAGGCTAAGGAAATCATTTGTTCAGCCTTACAGGAAGCTACTGTGTCCTACTGCACGTGTACAAAAGTGGTACCAGAGGTTTCGGGTAGGGAATTTCAATCTCGCGGATGATGCACTTTCAGGTCAACCTAAACTGGTAGATGACGACGATTTAGAAGGGCTGTTGGCCGAAAATATGTGTCATATGCAGTCACAGCTTGCTTAAGCACTTCGGGTAACCCAACAAGCAATCTTTATTTTCTTACAAAAGCTGGGGGAAAATTCACAAGGTTGGGATCCTCACGTGCTCTCTCCTGACAACAAAGAGCGACGCAGCTGTTTCCCTGCTGCCCAGGTTCAGCCGGAGGGATTTTGTAATAGCGACCTGCGATAATAAAAAGTGGGTGTTGTAGGACAATCCTAAGAGGCGAAAATCGTGGATCAACCCTGGTGACGCATCGACATCGACTGCGAAACCCAATATTCATGGCAAAAAAATCTTACTGTGCATTTTGTGGGACGTGATACTGCTGCAAGACAACGCAAGACCTCACACAGGGAATACCATCAAGGGCACCATAACTGCGTTCGGTTGGGAAGTTTTCTCGCACCCGGCGTAGTCTCCCGACTCAACACCATCGGATTACCATTTGTCCTGGTCCCAACGCCACTTAGTGGATTCGCACTTCAAGTCACCCAACGATCTAGCTCAAAGCATTGCCGATTTCATCGACTCCAAACCGCCGCCCTTTTAGGGGTTGGGATTCGCCAGCTGCCCAGTCGTTGGTAGAAGTGTATGGATGCCGATGGAGATTATTTCGCATGTTAAAAAGTAAGTTAATCATTACAAAATAAACACTGACTTTGGAAAAGACCTCGAATTAATTTGTACACCTAATGAAGACCTTATGCTTAATAAAGAGTTTTAGATGCAACTAGCATTGAAGCTATCCGCATTAGACGAAGGAAAGTTAATTTAATAAGGTTCAACGTAACGTCCAATTTAAAAACATACATTCCATTGAAAAATCATTTCAAGAAATCTTCCCTCATTCATAAGCTAACGTATCTATACTACCTATAGGGTTTTTTTAGTCGAACGTTGCTTTTAGGTAAAGTGGATTAGTGTCTTTAACGAAACTTGCTAATCAATTAATAAGACTAATATCCTTAATTAATGCATTGAACTTATATCTCACACTGTAGACAAAACTACGTTAATAAGACTACCAGGATGAAAGAATCTCCAGAAACTTACGTAACGTCCATTGTTTATTCTCTACGCACAAGACGTTCAGGACACCAATGCACTATAATCAAGTCCTACAGCTGATACTTAATAACAAGCTTTTGTATCAACGTATAAACCTTAATCACATAGCTATACCACTCATTATTCGATTTACACAATTCTAAAACCACTTTCGCTATTCCACGTACTGTATATCGCCTACATATAAAGAATGTTCACCATTTCCACCCTCACTTCTCTTTTTCGGTCGACGTTGTTTTTATATTTTTATATTTTTTCTGACTCATTGCTAGAGTTGCTAAATTCTGCACGTACTTGGAAGTAATGTGCTGTTCAGTGAGAAAATCTTGAACGAGAGGAAAATAAAAATGTGTAAAAAAACAGAAGCTCAAAAGGAAGTTTAAGTATCCTCATATACATCTCAACTGTTTCTTATGGAACATCATCATCTAAAATTCTGTACCAATTGCTGGATATAGGTTTCCTGTCTACATCCAACTGCTAAACTACTCTACACAGTCGTATAAGAATAATATGATCACCCCGTGAATCATGGTGTACCCGCCCAGGCGCGTCACAGAATGCGCGTGACAATCGGCTTGCCAGGACAGATGAGCCATGGTACGTGACGTGAGCAAAATGGGCAGAGGTAGGGATCTGGCAGACATTCAAAAAGGAATGATCATCGGCTACCGCTCCATGGGTGCAAGTATCTCAGAAGCAGCAAACTTCTTGGGCTGTTCGCGAGATTCTGTAGTAAGGGTGTGCCACGGATGGACCGCTGGCACACGGAGTACATCCCGACGTCATTACAGTGGAACACTAAAGGCTATCATGCACGCGCAACAGTGCAGCAATTGACCACGCAAATGAACACTGGGGCAACCAGGTAGGTGTCCCCGATAACAGTAGAGCGAGCGCTGTTACGTATGGGTGTATGGTATCGACGCTGTGTCAAGGTACCCATGTTAACCCAGGTCCATAAGCAATGACGTCTGCAGTTCGCATGGGATTATCGTCATTGGACAGTGGAAGAGTGGAGAAAGCTTATCTTCCCTGACGAATCGAGGTTTCTATTCCACAGAAATGACGGGCGGTTGCGGATACGACGTCAGAAACACGAGAGCCAGCTCCCAGACGCGCCCGTTGGTCAAGTACAGGCCGGCAGTGGCAGTTTGCATGTCTGGGAGATGTTTTTGTGGTATGACCTGGAACCGCTAGTACCACTAGATGAGTACCTGAACATCAATGACTACCTTTCCATCCTTGCTGACCACATGCATCACTTCATTTTGGACGTTTACCCTGGTGGTGATTGTGTCAACCAATGACAATTCGCCCTGCCACGTCGCTAAGGGGGTGCGTGATTGATTTCAGGAACACGACAGGGATGTCTCCGTTCTCCCTTAGCCTGCGAAATCGCCCGACGTCAATCCCATAGAGCATTTGTGGGACTATCTGAATTGACAGCTTCAAAGTGCCGACTTACAACTACGTCATCTCCGGGACTTCCGTGCTCTGCTGCAGTACGAATGTGCAAGTGTGCCTCAAACAACCTTCCAGGGCCTTATTCCGTTAATGCTACGCCGTGTCGCCGCTGTTATCTGGAACAAGGGTGGTTATTCCGGTTATTAAGTATATGGTCATATTATTATGACATGACTATGTATATCTCACAATCTACACATAAATACGTAAATAACTACCAAATAAATATTAATAACTAAAAAATATTAATAACTACGTAAATATATGATCCTTGATTGACGAGTCTAGAGAGGGCTGTTGATGTTGCTCCTGTTTTGAAATTATATATATGTTCCGCAAGCCTACTTTGTAGTGTGCGGTATGTAGATCCGATGTACATTTCTATTGGTTCTTCGGGAGTCACCGGTTTTAAAGGTATACCGTAAACTCCATGCCTTTAAGTTAAGCTGACCGGTTCACGATCCTTTTTTTATCATTGAGAAAATGTTCATGGTTTGTAATCCAAAGGCAATGTTGTATTTATCGCATGCTTTTTGTAAATACAAAAAGCATGTCATAAATACAACATTGTTGTATTCTCGCATGTTTTTGTACTTAGAAAAGCATACGTCAATGTTGTATTTAACGCATGTTTTTTGTTTTTAAAAAAGCACGCGATAAATACATAATTGCCTTTGGATTACAAACTAAGAACATTTTTTCAATGATAAAAAAGGATCGTGATCCAGTCAGCTTAACTTACAGGCATGGAGTTTACGGTATACCTTTAAAACCGGTGACTCCCGGAGAACCAATAAATATGAACATCGGGTCTACCTACTACACACTGCAAACTATTCTTGTGGAGCATACACTGAAGAGCAATTGAATTAGAGACAGCTGGCGTTATGCAAATGTGGCGCTGTGGGCGGCCCTGCAAAGGGAAACGACATGACATATGCAGCGATCCGACAATATAAGGAGTGATGCGACGGGAAACAGTAAGAGTCGGACGCAGTATGGGTAAGACGAAGTAACTAAGCGCATTTGATCGTGGGCAAATTGTCGGGGCCCGAAGAACGAATCACTGCATCTCGGAAGTCGTGCAGGTACTGGAAAATTTTCACGAGCCACTGTGTCACGGGTGCACCGTGAGTACATAGAATCCGGTAAAACCATCCCTGCAAGGGCCAACTGCCGTGGACAACCCCGTGTGGATGAGCGGGGTCATCGTCGGCTAGCTCACATTGTAACAGCGGATAGACGGGCCACAGTGCAAGAAATCACTCGGCAATTCAACGCTGGTGCACAAAAACGTGTAAGCAGCCACACCATCCAGAACCATCTCCTCGTTATGGGGTGCAGAAGCCATCGTCCCACGAGGGTACCGCTGCTAACCGCACATCACAGGGTGCAAGAATTAGCATGCGCGCGGGAACATCGCCACTGGATCCTAGCCTCATGTTTAAAAATGTTGCCTGGACTGATGAGTCGAGATTCACGTTGGTACATGCGGATGGCAGGATACGAGTACGGCACAAACCACATGAAGCGACGGATCCTTCTTGCCAGCAGGGTACTCTTCAAGCTGGTAGGGGTGGCATTCTCGTCTGGGGACTGTTTATGTGGACTGAAATGGGGACCCTGGTACGTGTGACATCGTCCCACACAGGTCAACGTTACCGGGATATCGTGGACGACCATTTGCTCCTGAATTGTATCCGAATGGTTGGATGAACACTCCACCGACGTCACTTCGCTTCCTTGGGCAGCTAGGTCACCTGACCTCAATCCCATCGAGCACATCTGGGATGCCATCGAGAGAGATGTTCGAGGCTCTGACCCCCTTCCATCAAATCTTCGTGAAATATGGGAGCATGTTCAGGGGTCGTGGATCCGTATGGCTTCCCAACGCTTCCGGTGTCTTGTCGAGTCCATGCCGAGACGAATCTCCGCCGTCATTAGGGCGAAAGGTGGTGCTACACGTTACTAGACAGGTATCTCTAGTTCAATTGCTCTTCAGTGTATATCTAATGTCAAAACAGGAGCAACCTCAACAGCCCTCTCTCGACTCGTCAATCAGGGATCCAACTTTCCGTCATGGGATGAGGCTTCTATTTTGAATACCCCATCTTCCATATTTTCTAATCACTGAAAGCTTCGTCATTTTTAAATATGGAACGATGGCCTGCGATGATGTATTACCTCAGTACATTCACCTCCACTGGAAATCCATAATTCCAAAATTGACTCCAAAGAAACCTGAAGGAACTTCTCAAATGGGCATGTGGCTTTGGATACGCCGCTACCATACATCATGATCTCTGATTGGATACCTACTGATTGGCTGGAAACAAGACTCTGCTTCCCATTCGTATGTACTTCTTTATATAGTATTCAAAGCATCTGTCGAAATTTGTTTTAACATCTGAGTATGGACTTTACGTTAAAGTCCGAAAGATCTTATGTCATTTTAAGTGTCTTTTTATACCTAATAAATTTAGTTTGAAGAAATATTTATCTTTTGCTTCAGATTATCATCGTGCGTAGACGGCAGCTGTTTTTAATCATTGTTTTTGTAAAAGCAGATGTCGTAGCATTCCATTAGTTTCACTCAGTATATGACATTCGTGCAGACTGTGCTGCAGAGAGGACTAACAGGAGACTAAGAGTCAGATTACGGCCACTGCAGATGTTTCTTTCTGTACCGCGCATCATATCGTTCAACCAAATCACCTCGCGTACTTCATAGTGACGCCTTGTTTCCAAGCGAGTGGTCATTTGGAATATGTTCTCCAGAACTTTGCCTGCTGCGCCGGTGGCTCAGTGATCTAAGTAATGGCTGCTGATCTTTCATCCGATGGATCCGGGTTCGAATCCCGGCAAGGCATGGTTTTTGTGTTTGTCTTACGGCGCTCGCTCTCAACCTTCCCTGAAACCAGTGGACCTAAAGTAGGGAAGGAACAGTGCTTATAGCCCACTGAGTTGCTCACGATGGTATTTAAACCTCCAATCAAAAAAAAAAAATTGCCTTTTTATTCCAACTCCTGTGCCAAACTACGGCATCTTTGGAAAGGGCGCGAAATAAGATACTGACTCCATATATTTCAGGCTAATCTATTCCACTTAGCAGAATGCTTTTCAATCATTGAACTGGAAAGCTTAGAAGGTAAAGAAAAATCAATGGGGATTGCTTAACCCACCTTCTTTTTGCTGATAACATAGCTTTTCTGCAGGTACTCCTCAGAGCTGAGGAGTATGATCCAGGAATTTGCTAACAAAAGTAAAGGAAAGGGCTTAAAAATTAACCTTCAGAAAACAAAATTGGCGTGCCAAGTCTTTCACAAAGCCTGACGTTTTAGTGATTGATGGAGCTATTCCAGCAGTCTATTCTACATTGTGCAAGAGATATCAAGCGAGGGATATATAGATGAAAAAATTAATAGATGTACAAAACTTGGATGGAGTGCATTTTAGAAGAAACATTACAATTTTCAAGAGCAATTTACCTTTATATCTTGAAAGCAAAGTGTTTAATCAATGTATCCTTCCAGTTATTACTTATGGATCAGATACAAACTCAAAAGGACAATTTCGGGTTTCAAACTACTGAAAGAAAAAGGAAAAAGTGCGTGTTTGATGTAACCGGGGAAGCAATCAAGAGTAACTCATGGATCTGGAAAATGACGGGAGTTGACATCATGACCAAGGTAAAATCACTGAGATCGTAATGAGTTGACTATACTGCTAGAAAAACTGGCAATAGTAGAATAGCCGACATACTAGACTGGAATTAAAGGAACAGGAAAAGACCACAAAAAGACCAAGTGGGAGATATGTGGATGACCATATGGGAAATACGTGGTGTACAATGAGGTGCCAGAAAAACTGGTACCTCAGTCTAATACTTGGTAGGTCTCCCACGGGAGCGCAGGGCTGCAGACATACGACGGTGCTTAGGCTCCATTAGCTTCTGGAAAAAGGCTGTAACCAATGCACACCATACTTCCTGCAGAGCGCTCCACAATTCGAGTGTATTCCGAGGTCTCGGACTCCTGTGTTCGATAGCGCGTTGCATGGCATCCCAAATGTGTTCTATCACGTTCAGATCTGGGTACTTGGGTTGGAATGGCAACACCCCAAATTCAGGTGAATGATCCTCTAACCATAATGTGGCGTCCCGACACTTGTGTGGAGGTGCATTGTCCTTTTGCAACAGGCCCAACCAATCAGCATGAATGCAGACATTAACGGGTGTACCTCGTCAGAAAGGATACGTACATACCGTTGGCGAGTCACAGACGTTTGTAGAAGTACCAGTGGTCCCAGTGAAGTCCAGCTAAACACACCCCACACCATCACGGACCCCCCCCCCCCCCAGCCGGTACAGTTCCCTGTTGACAGGCGGGATCCATTGCTTCATGGGGTTTACGCCACACACGAATCCTTCCATCTGCCAGATACAGTTAGAAACGTGACTCGTCAGACCAGGCTACTTGTTTCCAGTCATCAAGTGTCAAGTGGCGGTGTTGCCGCGCCCAAGCGAGGCCCATTTCTCTGTTTCTAGCACTCATCAAGGGGACTCGAGTTGGGTGTCTGCCTCCGAAGCCCATATCGTACAGGGTACGTTGCACAGTCCGGACGCTGATGCTTGTTGAGGCTCCAGCATTAAATTCCTAAGTTACCTGCCAGAGTGTTGCATGCCAATCGCGTGAAACGATTCTTGACAGCCGACGATGGTCACATTCATCCAATGTCTTTTTACGGCCACACTGGTATCGTAGGTTCGAGGTTTTGCCAGAATTCTTGTAGTCACAGTACACCCTTGCAATGGTCGTCCGTGAAAATCCGACCTTCGTTTCTACCTCCGAAATACTATGGCCCATCTCACGAGCGCCAACTATGACACCGCGTTAAAAATTCCTTAAAGCGTTATTACTTGTCATTCTCATGCCGAGAACAGCTCTAACAGCTGGCAAGGATGTCTGTCGCTTTGTATACGAACTGGCGGATGCAACCGAGTACGCGCTTAGGTGACATTGCTACGTATTTTGCTTAAGCTTGTCTGTACTAGTTTTTTCTGGAACTTCAGTGTATGTCACACTGCCGGACAATTGCTAAGGACGGATGACAATAGCAACGATAGCAACCATAAAATGGAAGGAAGGAAAATATGGAAATTAGCATAAGTGAGGGATAGAGTAAGACGTGTTGTGCGTATGCAAATTTCGGATTGCCAAACTTGTTCGTGATGTCATAGCGCTGATAAGAGATATAAAGGATTTGACGCGTATTGACCGTTGTTGTTCAAACGCGAAGTTGAAAGGAAATGAATCAATTGGCGAACTTGCAATTTTCAGTATGTCTTCCCGACATCACCTAGATGATTTCACGCGTGGCCGTATTATTGGCAAGATTGAAGAAGGGCGAAATATAACAGATGTTGCCAGGGAGTTCGACGTCAGCCACAATGTTGTTTCAAGGCTTTGGAAATCATTTCAAACAAATGGAGAGTGTAGCAAGCGTCACGGGGGAGATCGTGTTCGCCATCGGTACATAGTGCTATCAACAAAAAGACACCGGCACAGCACAGCTAATGAAGTAGCAAATCAGTTTATGGCTGCTACTGGCAAGCGGATCTCCCGAAAAGCTGTCGCCAGACGTTTGCATAAAGGAGGACTATACGCCCGCCGTCCTGTTGTGTGCATCCCATTGTCCAGACGTCACCGTACCGCCCGTTTGCAATGCTGACATCAACATCGCAATTGGACTGATAACGACTGGTCTGCTGTCCTCTTCTCAGATGAGAGTAGATACAGTCTATCGTCTGATTGTCGACGACAACTGATCTGGCGTGATAGTGGTACTGCGTATTGTCCAGCAAACATACAAGAAAGGGACCGATATCCGACATGTAGTGTCATGGTATAGGCTGGCATCATGATCAACGGCCGTACGTCCCTCTATGTGCTTCCAACTGGGACTATGACTGGCCAACGATGCATTAATGATGTTCTGCTACCTCATGTTTGCATGTTCCGTGGTGCTGTCGGTGATAGATTCATTTTCATGGACGACAACGCAACATGTCATCGAACAGTCGCTGTCCAGGATTGTTTTGAGAGCGAGGATATTCAACGCCTCGTATGGCCAGCACGTTCTCCAGATCTGAATCACATTGAAAATAGGTGGAATGCTTTGGGGAAGAGTCTTCCTGGTCGCCAATGCCCTCCAATAAACAAGGGCACCCTCATCCGTGCACTGACAGAGGAATGGGATAAATTACCCCAACAGCTGCTTAATAATGTTGTGCAAAGCATTACACGACGTGTGGAATCTTGCATCGCCCTCCATGGTGCCCATATCCCGTATTGACATCTTACGCCGGAACGCCTGCGGACGGTAATTGCATTTTTTTTCACGTTTACGTATTCTGCACAAAATGGCCTGTTTGTCCCTTGAACACGTTCCAAAGCCTTCTGGATTTCAGAGCACAATAAATTGTCTTTCTTGTAATGTCCTGGCATTCTGACATTATTTTATTTCACTTGGTATTCAACCACACTTACTTTTTTATGCGCTATATAGCCGTTTATGATCCGTCCTCAGCAATTGTCCAGCAGTGTATTATGTTTGGGCAGATTTTAGGAACTTATTCTACCGACGATTCTGACGAACATTGGGCCTGAGACGCTTTTCTTGAGAGATATACACGGTCGTATCAGAATAAAATGATCACATACATAATAATGGGAATAACCACCCTTGGCCCGGAAGCCAGCGGTGAGACGGCGTGTCATAGAAGCAATGAGACCCTGGAAGATTGCCCGAGACACACGTGCCCATTCTGACTGCAGTTGAGCACGGAAGTCCTGAAGATGACGTGGTTGTGAACCGATACGTCGAACCTGTCAATTGAAATAGTCCCACAAGTGCTCTATGGCATTGAAGTCGGACGATTTCGCCGGCCAAGGGAGAACTGAGATATCCCTGTAGTGCTCCTGGAACCAGTCACGCAACCCCTTAGCGATGTCTAAAGGCTCATTGTCCTTTTGTAAGCACCATCACCACCAAGGTATACGTTCTACATGAAGTGATCTAGCGGTCCCTGGTCATACCAGGAAAACATCCTCCAGACATGCACCCCACCACCGCCGGCCTGTACTTGACCGACAAGTGTGTCCGGATGTTGGTTTTGTTGTGTCTGGCGCAGTATCAGCCACCGCCTGTCACTTCTGTGGAGTAGAAACCTCGATTCGTTGGAGAAGACAACATTTTCTCACACTTCCATTGTCCAATGACGGTAGTCCTGTTGTAAAATACGAACTTCCACGCACAACAGTGCGGATTGATACATTGACACTTAATGCCTTGAGCGTGTGGTGAGTGATGTAGAGAGTAGCGTGACAGATATTGAAGGAGTAGGACATGCCGAGCTTTGGCTGAGACGACAAGTTTAGTGTGTACCGCGGAGTGTATTCCAGTTTATGTTTTTGTGTAAAATAGTAAGTAATAAATGTTTTGTGTTGGGATCGAGTGTCTGTGATGTTACACTGTGCGAACTGCAGGCGTCGTTGACGATGGACCTGGGTTAACATGGGCACCTTAAAGTAGCGTCGACTCCGGATACCCATGCATAATAGGGCTCGTTGTACTGTTATCAGAGACACGTACCTGGGTGCTCCGGTGTTCATTTGCGTGCTAGATTGCTGCACAGCTGCGTGTCGATTTTCCTTTACCATTCCACGGGGGCGACTTTCTTCTCTGGGGTCGACGGCCTTTGGGACTCTCCAGTTATGACGTTGGGAGGTACTCGGTGTGCCACAGGTCCAGCCTTGGTACACTATTACTACATCACTTCGCGAACAGCCCACTGAATGTGCTATTTCTGATATGCTTCCTCCCTTGGAGTTGTAGCCGATCCTTTTTTAGCATCCATCAAATCGCTATCTCTGCCCATTGTGCCGTCGTAACGTACTATGGCTCATCTGTTCTGGTCGGCCGCTTATATGTCCCTGTAGTCTACCTTGTCACGTGCACTCTGCAACGCGCCTGGACAGGTACACTATGATTCAGGAGTTGGTCATATTATTCTGATACAACCGTGTATATCTCTGCAGGAAAGTTTACCAGACCCTATGTTTCTACGTCAGTTTCTCATCACAACTCGCGGTAGAACATACACTGAAGTGCCACAAAAACTGGTACAGACGAGACTATGCAACATACATGGCAACGTCACCTATGCGTGTATTCGGTTTCGTCCGCCAGTGCGTATATAAAGCGATAGACATCCTTGCCAGCTGTCAGAGCTGTTTTCGGCATGAGAATGACAAGTAATAACGATTTAAGCGATTTCTAACGCGGTGTCATAGTTGGCGCTCGTGAGATGGGTCATATTATTTCGGAGATAGAAACGAAGTTCAGATTTTCAACGGACGACCATTGCCAATGGGTACCGTGACTACAAGATTTCCGGCAAAACATCCAACCTACAATACCAGTGTGGCCGTAAAAAGACATTCGGTGAACATGACCATCATCATCTGCCAAGAATCATTTCACGCGATAGGCATGCAACACTCTCGCAGACATCATTGGAATTCAATGCTGGAGCTTCAACAAGCATCAGCGTCCGGACTGTGCAACGTACCCCGCAGGATATGGGCTTTGGGAGCCGACGCCCAACTCGAGTCCCCTTGATGGGTGCACGACACATAGCTATGCGCCTCGCTTGGGCACGGCAACACCGCCACTGGACACTTGATGACTTGAAACAAATAACTTGGTCTGACGAGTCGCGTTTCCAACTGTATCGGGCAGATGGAAGGATTCGTGTGTGGCGCAAACCCCATGAAGCCATGGATCCCGTCTATCAACAGGGAACTGTACCGGCTGGTGGGGTGTCCGTAATGGTATCTGGTGTGTTTAGCTTGACTTCATTGGGAACCATTGTACGTATACAAACGTCTGTGACAGGCCAACGCTATGTGCGCATCCTTTCTGACGAGGTATACCCGTTCATGTCTTGCATTCATGCTGATGGATTGGGCCTGTTCCAACAGGACAATGCACCTCCACACAAGTGTCGGGTGGCCACATTATGGTTAGAGGAGCATTCATCTGAGTTTCGGGTGTTGCCATTCCCACCCAAGTACCCAGATCTGAACGTAATAGAACACATTTTGGGATGCCATTACACCGCGCTATCGAACACAGGAATCCGAGACCTCCCAATACACCCGAATTGTGTCACGCTCTGTATGACGTATTGTTGTGCATTGCCTACAGCATATTTCCAGGAGCTAGTGGAGTCCATGCCCCGTCGTATTTCTGCAGTCCTGCGTTCCTGTGGGGCACGTACCAAGTATTAGATTGGTGTACCAGGTTTTCTGGCACTTCATTGTATTCCGTAAGCTTTCTCAAACATTTTTGATAACCTTTAACTAAATACTTGAAGCAATGCGATTTCTATTGCATAAAAAGAAAGGTTTGCTTCTCTGTCAATTCATTTCGTATGCAAAGCTTTGGCTGTCGGTAGGTAAATATGTTTTCTCCATCCTTAAAGGTTTAGATCAATAAAGAACTCCTTATTTTCATTACCAAAATGAAACAACAAATGTGACAGTGACTCCAGAACAATGCAGAGAACGACGCAGCCCGAATTCTCGAATTATCGATGCGAGAAGCTGTGCGAACAAAGCTCAAAGTTAAATATGCCTAGTAGCTCAACAAAGAAAACAAGACGACATGCATCAAAAGACAGGTTCCTAAACTAAATGATGCTCATCCAAGCATCTATGGGGTTTTTTCAGACCATGCGTTGTCATAACAAAGGAAAAATAAATTAAAAAGATCAGTAGCAACAGCGGCAGAAAATTGAAGTACTTGAAATAACGGAAAATTCCTGTGGAAATCGCTTAATTCTTTTCAGTAAATTAGCAGACTTTTAGAGACGCATTGGTATAAACGAAGAATTATTTTGTAACGTTTTCACTGGAACTTCTTCAATTTATTAAAATACTAATTCCAGAACCTATTTTTTTCCGTACCATCTACATGTACAAGATATCCCGAAATGAATGCTATAATGTTCTGTAAAAACTGCAAAATCATCATGCAAGTATAATTGCGATTTTTACCTACAAGGAAAATACAGAAATTTATAAATTGACAACAAAACAAAACAAAAATTGATGACCGAGCTTTAGACACTCAGGGGAACTTGTATTGAGTTGATGCATAAGTCCATGCCGGGTTTTTTCACAGCACCACAAGAATGTATTACATCAAAAGGGAAAACGGAATATATCAACTATATAACCCCCCCACCCCTCCTAATTGTTTATGATGGTGTCCCAACGTCTGGATAGGTCTGCAATGCCGTTCTCGAAAAAAGGGCAAGTTTTGCTGCGAAGATGGAAATCCTCATGGAAATTCTGGCGATCAACATCATTGTTGAACGTTCTGCCACGAAGTGCATTCGACAGAGATCGGAACACGAAATAGTCTAATGGGGCGACATTTGGGGAATAGGCCGATGTCGAAGGATCTTCCATTTCATGCCCTGAATTGCCATTTGGTCATGTTTGCACTGTGAGAGCGTGCGTTTTCATGTTAGAGGACACAATGGCGCCGATGTGGCCGTTTCTGCTGAATTTCTCCCTCCACACGTCGGAGTTGCTCACAATAGAGTGCAGCCTTGATGGTCCGATTCCTCGGCAGCATTTCCCAGTGAATAATGCCTTCCATGTCTCACCAGACACACAACATGATCTTCGTAGGATGAAGCTCATGTTTTGAATGTGGTGTGGGCGTATTGTTTAGGCTCAACCATTCCCTCCGATGCCATTCACGTACAGGCACCACTTTTCATCTCCAGTAACAATACGTGACAGAACGTGTTTGTGTTGCTGAGAACATTTGCGATAACGCACGGGCAAGGAACCACATATGGCAACACGCTGATTCTTGTTGTACTCGGTGAGAGTGTGAGACACCCAAGACCCCAATTTCTGGACCTTTCCCATACGTTCCAAGTGTCGCATCACGGTGGCCTGATCACAGTCCATCTCAGTGGCCAATTCACGTGTGGTTTGACGCGGATCCAAGTGGATGAGATGGTTCAAACGATCCTCATCAAAGTGAGACGGACGACCTGAGCGTGGAGAGTCGTTGAGGTCGAAATTGCCACCTCGGAATCGCTCAAACCATTTGCAGGCTATCCTCGAGCAATGCACAGCACAAATCCTCCCCATACACAGCACAAATTTGTAGAGTTAGCCTCAGAGACTATAGATTCCTTGTTAAAGTCGTAGAGGAGCAGACGTCGGAAATGTTTATTCCTCTCTACTTGACACTCCATACTTCCGGACCTGAAAACCGAAACACCATTAGCCACAATCACACAACGCAATATTACGGACTACATTTTGATATACAACTGGCCATCTGCACGGTCACTACTGACCTGGGAAACACTCGTGAAATAAAACTGCATGAACTTATGCGTCAGCCCAATATTAACCGTTCAACGGTCTGAAGCGAATTAATTCGGTTTTTGCTAAATGAGCTGAAATCAGCTTGTGACGCATAATCTAAAATTAGCTTTTATTTTTAGTTGCTTTCTCTGTATAAATTTTAGTTCATCCTCTTTTAGCGTTATCAACCTTAACGTTATATTTTCTCACTCGCTGAAAGTATGTTGGCAACAGTCTTGAGGCCAGAGAGCATGACGTATGCATGTTGACAAATAAGAACTAGAGATATACAGGGTGATTCAGAAAGAAGTATACAGTTTCAACGCACTATAAAACAAGAACAATGTAAGATATTTTATGTTACCTGTAATCACTGGAACTTTCCAGCTGATGTATATACCGCTGTATTTATTGGCAGAATTCCATTGTCATGTACATAGAAATGTTATTTTACTGAAGAATAAAGGCAATTTTGAAATGTAACAGAATTGTAGGGGAATGTTTCAAGTTTTTTTAGAGACAGTCACAGATGTTCTATGTGTGCACCCTTAGTCACACGACACACATCGCGCCGTTAATCCATTTCCGCCCAAACGCGGGGTAAGATATCTGAATGAAGTGCAGTGAGATTTTGCAACATCTGCACTTTGTGTGGAATCATTTTCAGATTCTTTCTCAAAATTCTCCAGACAGTGGGCTGCGAAATCTGCACTTCACGACTCACATTCCGCATTGATTTTCCCAGGCTTCGTTGAATAGCGGTGCAAACACTATCGACGTCTAGAACTTTTAAGTTTGCACAAACAGCCCGTAGTTTCAAATTTTTTATGCCGATCGTAGATAGATTTTCTGGTTGGAGGTTCTTTTCTGAATCGTGATCTCAAATGCCGATTGCCCAACGTTTACAGATTCCGTTTTGCTCAATTCAAGAACACAAAACACCTTCTCCACTGCAGACGCTGCCATTTTGACTGACTAGTCACGTGACACGCGCGTTATCGCCTACGTCACTTCCCTCAGTAGCGGGACACAAACTTCATGAGTACATCTACTTAACGGTTTGCAGTTATGGTCCGTTTCTTCAACTGTTACTCTTTTACAGCATCTCGAAACTGTATACTTCTTTATGAATCACCCTGTATAATGTTGAAGAAGCAGCCAAAAGGGAATGTTGTGGTGTGATGTTATAATCGTGGAAGCTACGTTACCTGAAACTGTGTCTATTCGAAGGCTGCGTATCAGAATGGTGTTGTTTCATGTTTAGCATTTGGAATTATTCCAGTTTTCTGCTTACCAACTTTAGTTAGTTAGCTTTGAAGTTTTTGGACTATGCAAATACAGAGCCCAGATACGATACTGATGAAATAAAAGATTTACCGGTAATTAAGACTTTCTGAAACTTTATTTGAGTGATTTTGTTTCAATTCGAGAGATAATAAATAAGAGGAAATCTTAAATAGTGTTCTCGGAACTACATACATTTCAAGTAGTTAAGAACGCTTCAAGCTCGAAATACTCGCTGTTTAAGAAGTAGGCCAAATGTGGCTGGATCAGGTGAACCTGTGTATCAGAAAACGTTGCTTTCCCCTTGGCTTGCCAATTAAAAGTGGTCGTTTAGAGGGGTGACTGACACTATTATTTTTTTGACAGATTACCTACTAAAAGGGCTAAACAACTGCTACAAACCTAAAGAAGGAGAAAGAAGATGATTGATTGACTTGTTTCTACCCAGAAACAAGATAGAGAGAGCAATAAGAAAATATTAACAATACTTTGACTCAATGAGAAATGAAAAGCGGAAAAACAGATTGAAGAAAAAAATGCTTGAGACTGTCTTCATGTATCTTTTGACGCAAGATTGCAAACATCCTCGAAAAAGAAGTTCTTCTATGATAGGTGCCGTTTTGTTTTTCCATTTTTAAGTAAATTTCTCATCAACGAAAGATTTTTATCTGAATTGATCACTCCTGAAAGAAGAATTTTGTTTTTACACTTTGAAGTAAATTTCCAATCTAGGAAAGGTTCTTCCCTAAATTGATCACTCTTAAAAGATTTTTTTTTTTTTAACATTTTTAAAGTAAAATTCTCACCAATGAAGTATTTTTACCTGAATTGATCACTCCGAAAGGAAATAGTTCCGAATATGATAGGCCTAATTGGTGAAAGAGGTAGAGAAGTTCGAGAGTTTTTATTGGGGGGGGGACCGGAAAGTGGGGGGGACCGGAAAGTAATGTCGTTTTTAGAAAAGAAGAGAAACACTGTTCGAAGAAATTTATTTCTTAATCAGTTATACAGGGTGCATAGGAAAGTCCCTTTAGCCTAGAATAACTTGCGAACGGAGAGAGGTACAGTTATGCAAGTGAGGTAACGGTATAGTAAATTCGACTACGCCCGATCGAATGCAACCAATAGCAGCGCCCCTAGTGGCGAAATGCGGAAGTTAGGCATTGCAAATCGAAAACGAAAAGAGATAGAGGAAAATTTCCAATTACAAAGTTGTAGAGCATCAATTAATTAGTACAGAACGACATTTGTTTCACACGGATAAGGTAAATTGTCGTCTGCCTGAACACCCTAAAATGACCGAAATCAATGTGCGACGATTCGAATCTGCATATTCATATTTAGCAAATATAGTTGTATGCAAATGCAGATCGTGACGTTGTACTGTACCTACGATATAAAAACCAGTAGCAGGATGTACCCTGATCAGAAGTTTAGGACTACGTACGTTGTGTGAGAATGGCGCGCTTGGATTTCTGGGTTTACGTAAAAAAACAGGTGTATGCAACAGCGCATACAAGTCTGCTGGATCTACGTCGTCGTGTTACAGATACTTGCAATAGTGTGACATCTTCCATGCTGAGGAATGTGCATGCTGAGTTACTTTCACGAATACAAATGTGTATCGTGAGCAATGGCGAACTCTTCGAATATACTCGACATTAACTTTTTATCACTGTGCGCCGGTTTGCCTATTTTGTTTTTGTTTTGTCTGACGTCATCAAACTTATTGACATAAGTATGCACTTTTGCAGTAAATTGTGTGTATTTGCTCATACCTATGCCTGGTTCCTTCAAACGTTCACACAAAAGGACGCGCATCGATTTCGGACATTTTAGGGTATTCAGGAGACAATTTATCTTATCCGTGTGAACGAAATGTCGTTTCGTACTAATTAATTGATGCTCTACAACTTTGTAATTGGAAATTTTGCTCTATCTCTTTTCGTTTTCGATTTGCAATAGCTAACTTCCGCCTTTCGCCACTAGGGGCGCTTCTTTTGGTTGCATTCGATCGGGCGTAGTCGCTTTCCTACCGTTATCTTACTTGCATAACTGTACCTCTCTCCGGTTGCAAGTTATTCCAGGCTAAAGGAACTTTCTTATGCACCCTGTATAACCGCCATCATTATAGATTCCAGTTGCCCATCGGGAAACCAAACTTTTAATGCCGTCTTTATATAAAAGACTTTGGCTGTGATGCAAAGAAGGCCGAAAGCCCCGTTTTGGCATCATCAATATTGTGGAATCTTTGCCCATTCGGAAAGTGCTGCAGAGATCTGAACATATGGTGTCAGATGGTGCAATGCTAGGAGAATAAGGGGAATGCCGCAGAACTTCCCAGCCAGAATCTCTGATCGTCTGCTGGGTCCGTCTTGCCGTGTGAGGTCTTGCGTTGTCATCCTGGAGAATGACGCCTTTTCTGTTGACCAGTGCTGGATGTTTTACAATAAGAGCTTGCTTCAAACGGTCCAGTTATTGACAATAGATGTCTACCGTTACGGTCTGTCTGGGTTCCAAGAGCTCAAAGTGAGCTATGCCAGCGGTAGTCAACCAAACACAGAGCAAAACCTTCTTGGGATATATGCCTGGTTTTGACGTAGGAACTGGTGTCTGACCTGAAGAAAGCCACTGGTTTTTGCGTTCGCTGTTCGCGTAATGAACCCACTTTTTCATTTTCAGTGATACTTCGATGAAGACATGGATCGGGTCACGGATCCATTTCTTTATCGAAGTATCACTGTGATGCTTTGGGTAATGCTCTTCTGGGAAATTCTGAGTCCAGTAACTCATCAGCAGAATAGTATGACGTATACCACTTACCTAAAAGTCATTGCAGACCTGGTATACCCTTTCATAAAAAGGGTGTTCCCCCTCAGTAGTGCCTACTTTTAGCAGCATAATGCGCCCAGCTGCACTGCTCGTATTGTTCGAAAATAGATCGCCAAACATAAGGAAGACTTCAAGTGGTTTTCTCTGTGGCGGCTTAACCAGGTGGTTTACAAGAGTTAAAGGTTCTGATTGTAAAGTGTTGGTACCAAATACCACGAGACACATTTAGAAATCTTGTAGCGTCCATACCTCGCAAGGTTAAAGATGTTTTGGTGGCTCATGGCGGACTAACATCATGTTAGTTGGGTGGTCTCATTGACTGTTCGACTGTTCGGTGTAGTTCCATATCATACTACGTACTTGAAATAAAATACACTACTATTGTGAGTGTATTTGAAATGCATTTGTTTCAAAAACACTGCTGGGTGCATTTCTTAAAGTGCTGATTCTTAGTATCTATGGGCACCGAATTCGCGTCGGGAGATGAAAGGGCGCGATCGAATGTTAAGACATTCATATTCAATTTATGTTGTAGGAAAGACTCTTCAGAGACGCAAAAAGAGCCTCTGCTTTTTAGCACGTCTTTTGTAAAAAAAAGATCGCGCTTATGTTATCGGTTTGTCCGTCCGTCTGTACCCACGATATCTCTACAACTATTAATCCGATTTGAAAAATTCCTTTTGCATTGGGAACCTTGAAATATGTTAATGATTATCCTTTATTTCGTGTATTTTTACGATGTACAATTTCGCCGCTAGAGGGCGAAGATGCAGATGATGTCGAATTCAAAAATACGTTTTATTCAACATATTTGCTTCTAAACATCCGACTGAAAAATTATTTCATCTTTCGATTCCATTTATGTCGAAGAGTATTTTAGATATAGTTACTTTTTCAAATTACGCATAGATTTTCCACTAGGGGGCGTAAAAGTAAATGACATTTTCCGCGATAACTCTTCTTTTAAAGCTCCGATTTCAATTTTTTTTTCTTCAGCGGATACATCTCCTGATGGAAAATCTTTTGCATATAATTTCTAATTTTTGGTAAAAAATACTTTGGCCACCAGGGGGCGTAAGAGCTAATTTTTGCTTCTGATGTATTAACCATAAAATCTGAGCTTCTAAAATATCGATTGAAAAAGTTCTTCCGTGCACTGATGCCACTCATATCGATAAACCTTTTCAGAATATTTTCTTCCGAAAATATTCCACAGTTTCTCCGCCAGTGGGCGTAGATGTATATCTTGTTTTTGTCAATATCTCCACGTCTAGGAGTCCGATTTAAAAAATTCTTCTTTGTTGGATAATGTTTTCCGTGTGACATGTTTTTCATATAATTTTAAAATTTTCAAGTAAATCATAGACTTTTCGCTAGGGGGCGTAGACGTAACTTGCGTTTCCCCCTATATCTCTGCTTCTAAATATCCGATTTGAAAAATTCTTTCGGCACCGGATACAGCTCCTGATGGGAAATCGTTTGCACATAATTTCCAATTTTTGTAAAACAATAGTTTCGCCACCAGGGGGCGTAAATCTTAATTTCCGCTTCTGATGTATTTGCAGCAAAATATAAGCTTCTAAATTCTCGAATGAAAAAAACGTCGTTTGTAGACCGATACTACTCAGGAACATTTTCTTCTTGAAATAATGCATGGTTTCTACGCCAGAGGGCGCAGATGTATATCTTATTTTTGTCAATATCTCTACTTCTAGGAGTCCGATTTGAAAAATTCCTTCTTTGTTGGATAGTGTTTCCGATGCGAAATGTTTTTTCCTATAAATTCAAAATTTTCAAGTAAATCATAGACTTTCCGCTATAGGAGGTACAAAGGTAAACTGCGTTTTCTGCGTTATTTCTGCTCCTAAAACTCCGATTTGAAAAATTCTTGCTGTATCCAATACAAGACCTGATGGAAAATATTTTTCACATAATTTTCAATGTTTGGTAAAGAATGGTTTGGCCACCAGGGGACATAAGTGTTAATTTCTGTTTCTGATGTATTTGTAGCAAAATCTGGGCTTCTGAAAACTCGACTAAATTTTTTTCTCTTGAACCGATACTTCTCATATGGATAAACCTTTTTAGAATACTTTCTTCCTAAAATAATGCATGGTTTTCCCACCAGGGGACGTAAAGTCAGATCTTATTTTTGTCGATATCTTTGTTTCTAAGAGTCTCATATAAATTCATGTTTTTTTTTTAACGCACAAGTCTGCAACCAGAGGGCGTAAGCTCACGATTCCGTTTACAGCATTATCCGAGGGATTCTTTTTTTTTTTTTTTTTTTTTTTTGATTGGAGGTTTAACGACCACCGTGAGCAACTCAATAGGCTATAAGCAGTCGCCCGTCCCTAATTTAGGGTCACTGGTTCCAGGGAAGGGAGAGAGCCAGTGCCGTAAGACAAACACAACATCCATGCCTCACCGGGATTCGAACCCGGACCCCTTTCGGACGAATGATCAGAGGCCATCGCTTAGACCACTGCGCCACCGGGGCGGCTATCCGAGGGATTAAAAAATTTGTTTCTTCCGCCAGATACTATTGTTTTCCATACCGGTTCCATTGACTTTGAACAGCTTTGATAAATTTAATTTGCGGCCGAACGGATTCAAAAGACGTGCTTATTACATCCGAAAATTCGGGGTCATCTTTTTTGTTTTATTTGGTCTTTGACACTGAATCGTTGATAAAGGCCCAGGAGTTCTGCTGCGCTACATTACGAAGAATGCCTACCACATAATTTCTAGGTGTGTAAATTTTCGTTGTTTTAAGTAGCCGGAGTGAAGGTGCTTCAACCAATGCCAAATGGCAATAAAAGATTGGGAAGGTTTGTTTCATTATTAGTTCTTCCTCTCGTCATGAAGCCTTCTTGTTTACAGACACACACACACACAACAGAAAAACTTCTACGAATGCTTCAGCTTGAGACATATACTGAGCTTTCGTCAAGGGCACTCAATCATTTCTAAAATTGGTTCTTGGCATTTGTCGAAATGGGTTTTTTTTTTCTCTTTTGTGTGCATTGTTTGTCTCAATTATTGGTACTTCAGTAGGTAAACTGGGTCTCTAAGTTCTCGACACAATAAAGCAGGTTCATCAACACAACAGAAAAAATGAGATTTCATCGCCCAAATAACTTTGCCAAGAGCAGATGACGTACATAGCTTGATTTTATGTTTTATTTTTAATTCCAAGGTACCAGTCTTACTTTTCCGTTATTGTGTTTCGCCATCGATTTAGTATATGTAACATACAGAAATACCACATGGGAAAAATGATAAATGGCAGAGACAGAAACAGCATATCTCCTAAGCGCTTCTAATAAACACTGAAAATAGCTAATTTAACCAAGTAATGTCCCCTTCTTGCCGTTACTAAGTTTCACATCCTTGATAAGAGAAACGTAACAAGAACTAATTATTAATTTTATAGAATCGCCTTCAGTTTTTATTCTTATTTTTTTCAACCTATTTAATAGGCTGCACAGTGAGCTCACATACTACATTCACTCAAGATTTACCAAATAAGCTACGATGCTGTATACAAGTTTAACGCAAAATGTTTCACATAGGGAAATGTATCCGAAGCAAAAGGAATGTTTCATGTCGAATTTTCAGCATCAAAGACATGCAGGAAAACGGGTTATAACTTGATACACCTACCAGGAAAGTTGTGTGTGATTTGAAGAAGAAAATGGATGTGATATGTTATTCATAGTGAAGGCCATGCAACCAAGCAGGAATTGTTATTGTTTTCGTTACGTGGACAGTACAATGTTTTATCACGTCAACCTTTTATAGTGGGCACATTCAGAAATAGAAACGGATCACGGGTCACTGGGTCGACAATTTCTTTCGGGTCAAACGGGTCGGGTGAAGTGTTTGAAAGAAGCGGTGTAATTTTTAAGATCAATATGCCATTATGTCTTAAAAGAAAAGTGTTTAATCAATGCATTCTTTCAGTGCTTACGTACGGAGCAGAAACATTGACCTTAACTAACAAGAAAGATGACACCGAATTTTCGAGTGTAATAAGTACGTCATCTGAATCCGTTCTGACGCAAATTAAATTTATCAAAGCTATTCAAAGTCAATGGAACCGGTATGGAAAACAATAGTATCGAACGGAAGAAAGACGTTTTTCAATAGAGTTTTTAATCCCTCAGATATTGCTCTAAACGGAATCGTGAGCTTACGCCCTCTGGTTGCAGACTTGTGCGTTAAGAAAAACATGAATTTATATGAGAGACATTTCGCACCGGAAACGCTTTCCAACACCGAAGGAAGTTTTCAAATCGGACTCTTAGAAACAGAGATATCGAAAAAAATAAGATGTGACTTTACGTCCCCTGGCGTGAAAACCATGCATTATTTTAGGAAGAAAGTATTCTCAAAAGGTGTTTCCATATGAGCGGTATCGGTGCAAGAAAAAAAAATTAGTCGGGTTTTCAAGAGCCCAGATTTTGCTACAAATACATCAGAAGCAGAAATTAACACTTATGCCCCCTGGTGGCCAAACCATTCTTTACCAAACATTAGAAATTATGTGAAAAATATTTTCCATCAAGTCTTGTATGCGATACAGGAAGAATGTTTAAAATCGGAGTTTTAGAAGCAGAAATAACGCAGAAAATGCAATTTAGCTTTGTGTCCCTTAGCGGAAAGTCTATGATTTACTTGAAAATTTTGAATTTATAGGAAAAACATTTCGTATCGGAAACACTATCCAACAAAGAAGGGATTTTTCAAATCGGACTCCTAGAAGTAGAGATATTGACAAAAATAAGATATACATCTACGCCCCCTGGCGTAGAAACCATGCATTATTTCAAGAAGAAAATGTTCCTAAAAGGTTTGTTGACAAGAGCAGTATATGTTAAAAATCGACTTTTTTTTCAATCGAGATTTTAAAGGCTCATATTTTGCTGCAAATACATCAGAAGCGGAAATTAAGACTTACGACACCTGGTGGCCAAACCATTTTTTAATTAGAAATTACGTGCAAACGATTTCCCATCAGGAGCTGTATCCGGTGCACAAAGAATTTCTCAAATCGGAGATTTAGAAGCAGAGATATAGGAAGAAACGTAATTTACCTCTACGCCCCCTAGCGGAAAGTTTATAAATTACTTGAAATTTTTTAAATTATATGAAAAACATGTAACACTGAGAACACTAACCAACAAAAAAGAAATTTTTCAAATCGGACTCTTAGAAGTAGAGATATTGACAAAAATAAGATATACATCTACGCCCCCTGGCAAAGAAACTGTGGAATATTTTAAGAAGAAAATATTTCGAAAACGTTTATCGATGTTAGTGGCATCATTCCACGAAAGAATTTTTTCAATCGATATTTTAGAAGCTCAAATTTTATGGCAAATACATCAGAAGCAAAAATTAACACTTACGCTCCCTGGTGGCCAAAGTATTTTTACCAAAAATGTAAAAATATTTGCAAAAGATTTTCCATCAGAAGTTGTATCCGCTGAAGAAAACATTTTTCAAATCGGGGTTTTAGAAGGAGAGTTATCGGGGAAAATGTAATTTAATTTTGCGCCCCCTAGCGGAAACTCTATGCGTAATTTGAAAAAGTAACTGTATTTAAAATACTCTTCGACATAAATGGAATCGAAAGATAAAATAATTTTTCAATAGGATGGTTAGAAGCAAATATGTGGAATAAAACGTATTTTTGAATTCGACATCATCTGCATTTACGCCCTCTAGCGGCGAAATTGTACATCGTAAAAAAACGAAATGAAGGATCATCATTCGCATATTTCAAGCTTCCCAATGCAAAAATTAGGCATTTACTTGTTGTTCTAGTTTGTAAGAAACCGTGACATAGTTTGGCTTCTCATCATAACCAGTCATCGATTCTGTCGCAACTCAAGAGCAAAATGAACGGGCATTATTCCAATGTTAAATCAAAGCTTTTCGAATTTGCATGCACTTGAACGAGCACACCCGAAAGCAATACAGAAATCAAAGAATCACATTGTGGTTGTCCGTTTGCTGGGCATGTAACGTGCACTTTGGATCCGTCTTATTCAGCATTTCCTGGAACCAGAGCAAACGAAACACTTCAAAGAGAGTGCGTAGCTGAAGATTGGTATTAAAGGAAATGAATGAGGTTCAGCCCAGCTATAAATTAACGAATACTCGTTCCCATTTCGCCAGTAAAGCGAATTCATTACCTCAAAGTGATTTCTAATTTTCATGGAATTATGGTCAGGCATGAATATTTCAAAAACGAAAACGGCTGTTCTCTAAATGTTATACAGTGGCATTAACAGCTATTTCCGTTGCAGAAAATATGCCATCTTCTCCCTATCTTCGTCACTCTCCGAACTGGCGAAATACATACGAACAGTGATTTCTGCTATTTAAACAAATGGAGTAAACATTTTATTGATTAGTTGCGCGTTACAATGAATTTCTTTTAAAGGGGATTTTTCTTCGTTATTATCTTCGTACTCCTTGAAATGAATGCGTTTTTCAATTTCTACGGGTATCTTATGTAACATACATGTATTTTAATGTGTCGTTCTTTGCGTAACATATTGCAGTGTATCGTTAAGTATCCTTATCGTTTAGACCAGTACTGCCCCAAGGTTAATAGATAGTAAGGTTTGCTCATCCCGCCTTCCTCGCAGACGAATAATCGTAACGTCACTGAGAGACATCATTGTCCAAACATGCGAATCGTAGGTTCGAATTGTAACGATGGAGGAAGATGTTTTGCCAACAGTTCCTATAACTCAAACGCAGAACAGAAGCTTATGCAAAAGCACTTTTACATTAAACACGACATAAATTCACAGTTATGTGAGTATTTTAGTAACGGAAATTTCAAATATACCTCCCGGGAAAATGGTTATACTTTTAATTTTAATTTAGTTACAAAGGGATTTTTTGCTCTTTTTATATCATTTTAGAAGGGGATATGCACAGGAGGACATGTTATTGCGTGTAATAAAGAATTTCTTTGTGAAAAATAGGAAAAGCATTTCGGCAACATTCCCCAATTTTTTAAAAATTGAAAATCGATAACATTATGCATTAAAAAAATCTGGTATAATCTATGAAGATTATTCCAGCTGGTTTACAAATAATAATTCCGAATCTCTGCTATGGTGCAGATACAGAGAAACGGGACGATTACGTTGTCTTACGAAGAAGATTTGGACAATGACGTCAAAAAGCAATCACAGGAAGAATAGGATGAGCATAACGTTGTCATGTACTAACTTTGGACTGTCCAACTGGGGGCCTGAAAATTAAGAATACGCCTGTGACGTAGCACTTAGGGGACTAACGCAAGAGTCAAAGCGGCAAGTTGGAATGATAAGCTTTGCCGACGTAGTTCAGTCGGGAGAATTTCCGTCTCCAGAAGAAGACGTGGGTTCGAATCCCTCAACCGGTGCAATGGGCTTTCCTTCACATCGACGCCCGAACATAACAAGTTAGTAAAATCATGCAATGCATTGATTTTGATACGATTTCCAACATACCAGAAATCATTACTCAAGTTATGAGGATAATGGCTGTGGAATAAATCTCGCTCCTGTGTCGTGAAATTTGACCCCATTTCGTTGATATTCAACAGAACCGGTTAAGTATACTTCCCGAATAAGATACTAAAATTGTGTCGCAATAGAAGCATTTTTAGTCAAGTTATGAGAATAATGGCTGTAGAATAAATCTCACTCCTGTGTCCTTACGTTTGACCCCATTTCAATTATATTCAACAGGACTAGTTCAGGATACCTCCGAAACATCATGATAAAGTTTTGTCGTAATCGAAGCATTTTAACGTAAGTTATGACGCATAAGTGCAATGGAATGTATCCCGTTCATATGTCCTGATTTTTGACCCCATTTCGTCCATTTTCAATAGGGTTCATCCACATACTAAAATTTAATCAAATTTGAACCATTTTTACGCACGTTATGGCGCATAAGGTCAATGGAATGGTTCCCGCTTCTATGTCCTGATCTTTGACCCCATTTCGTCCATTTTTAAGAGGGTTCGTCCCAAGGTAGTTCCCTACTACATACTAAAATTTCATCGAAATCGAACCATTTTTACGTGGGTCATCTTGCGGGCAGACGGACAGACAGATGGACAAAGCTAGAGCACATACCCTTCTTCAACTTACGGTTGGAAAGCGTAAAAAATGAATATCCTGTGGGTGAGATTCGAAAAAAAAAGGTGTGATGATTCTTCACACATCGTCTCAAATTAATGAAAAAAAAAATCCTTCTTCTACAGTGAGTCTCTTCAAGTATGATTTGTCGGCGAACCAGAAATCTGCGATTTCCTGCCCCCACCTTTATCAAGGGGGGCGGGGGTGGGGTACAGGGTGTTTGTTTCACTACTACGTTGACTCTGTAAATTAATTACTACAAAAGTGCTATTTATTGTAAGAAGATAAAACTGGAATACAACGTACCTGAATTGATAAAAGAGGGAATGCCGGACGAATGACGTAACGTCTGGTGCCGAGTCAACTTCCATACGCACATTGGCGCTGCCGCAGCTGCCACTCGTCAGTTCAGATAATGCTGACGATAGAGCAACGTGCTTTTCTCATGCTGTCCTACTGGGTAACAGGGTCGTTTAAATCGTGTCGGAAAGCATTTTGGAAAACGTATGGCGAAATTGCACCTTCAAAACAGGTGATCCACAAAATGGTGAAAAAGTTGGAGAACGTTGGTGCCGATTCATACAGGAAGTCGATCGAAAATCTCAGCGGATACGGAGAGGGAAGTGCACCATCGGTTGCACTTGTTACCTACGAAATCTCTAGGGCGTTTATCATAGGAGAAGGGGATTGCAACGTCATCATATCACCTAGCGGCAAAGCAAACAAAAATGCATCCATATTGCGTCACCGAGTTGCAGGAATAGCGTCCGCTTGACTTGGGAAAAAGGCGTCGTTACTGACCAGACCCTTGGAAACAGCTTTAGCACAGTACCTTGCAACACTTACTCCGAACTCACAATATTCTATTAATAGTTGGGCTATCGAAAGGATTAGTATGTTTCAAGCCACATAGTAAGCCTTTCATTCTTGCCTCACTTGATGTAGTTTCATTGTACCCTAACGTACCAGAGGACGCCTCTCACCAAATGATTAAGGCAAAACCTGCTGATCTCCACGTTCCCACTTCTGAAATTTCCGCTATCATGAACGCACTTCGTTTTGTTAAACAGCGCTCATACTTCAAATTTCAAAATAGAATTTATCAGCAAGCCGACGGCTCAGCGATGGGCTCCCTACTTTCAACCGTTCTTGCAGAAATTCTGCTACTGCAAGCACATCGAGAACAAAGTTCTTAGTGAACTTCCGCTTCTTCCCGGATTGTACACTGAAGAGCATTTGAATTAGAGATGCCTGTACAGTAACGTTCATCAGTGCCTTTTGCCGCCGTCATCAGTGCCTTTCGCCCTGATGACGGCGGAGATTCGTCTGGGCATGGACTCGACAAGACACCGGAAGGGTTGGGAAGCCATACGAATCGACGATCCCTGAACAAGCTCCCACAGTTGACGAAGATATTATGGAGGGGCGGTCAGAGCCTCGAACATCTCTCTCGATGGCATCCCAGATGTGCTCGATGGGATTCAGGTCAGGCGACCTAGCTGGCCAAGGAAGCTAGGTCAGGTCGGTGGAGTGTTCATCCAACCATTCGGATACAATTCGAAAGCGATGGCACGGTGCATTGTCTTATTGCAGGATGAGATCCCCAGTGGGATGTTAAAGACGCACAAACGGGAGCAAATGGTCGTCCAGGATATCCCGGTAACGTTGACCTGTGAGGGACGATGTCACACGTACCAGGGGTCCCATTTCAGTCCACGTAAACAGTCCCCAGACGAGAATGCCACCCCCACCAGTTTGAAGAGTACCCTACTGGCAAGAAGGATCCATCGCTTCTTGCGCCGTACTCGTATCCTGCCATCCGCATGTACCAACGTGAATCTCGACCCATCAGTCCAGGCAACATTTTCTCACATGTCTAGGGTCCAGTGGCGATGTTCACGCGACCATGCTAATATTTGCACACTGTGATGTGCGGTCAGTAGGGGTACCCTCGTGGGGCGATGGCTTCTGTACCCCACAGCGAGGAGATGGTACTGGATGGTGTGGCTGCTTACACATTTTTGTGCACCAGCGTTAAATTGCCGAGTGATTTCTTGTACTGTGGTAAGTCTATCCGCTGTTACAATGCTAGCTAGCCGACGATGACCCCGCTCATCCACACACTGTTGTCCACGGCAGTTGGCCCTTGCAGGGATGGTTTTACCGGATTCGATGTACTCACGGGGCACCCGTGACACAGTGGCTTCGTGAAAATCCCAGTGCCTGCACGACTTTCGAGTTAGAGTGACCCATTCGTCGGGCCCCGACAATTTGCCCACGATCAAATGCGCTTAGATCCTTCGTCTTACCCATACTGCGTCTGACACTTACCGATTCCCGTCGCATCACTCCTTATATTTTCGGATCGCTGCATACGTCATGTCGTTTCCGTTTACAGGGCCACCCACAGCTCCACATTTGCATAACGCTAGCTGTCTCTAATTCAGTTGCTCTTCAGTGTATATTAGGTACGTAGACGACATCCTCGTAATTTGGCCTCATACGCAGGATGATTTAACTAGGTTCGCCGACGCACTTTCTTCGGTATTCCCCAATATCAGGCTCTCGGTGGAGTTAGAATCAAACTATTAATTAAAGTTTTTAGATTTTTGTATTCAGCATGACCTTGCAACCAGTAGTTTGTCATACTCTGTTTGTCGTAAGCATACAGCTAACAATTATTTAATTCCTTTTAACTCATCACACCCTGTGCAGCACAAATTATCCGCTATCAACTTTCTGTTTAGAAGGGCTTATTCACATTCATCCACAGTACACGGAAATCCAGTTTATTTTCGATTTGGCAAGAAAGTATGGTTACCCTACTCACTTTGTACATCGCGTCTTATATGAAATACAGAATTCCAGATTTACTACTTTAAGTGTGGAGTGGAAACCTGAGAATAAATTTGTTGGTACGTTGGAACACCACTCGGGTATTACCAACATCTTGTCGAGAATATGCTCACGAGATGATTTGCAATTTGGAACGCGAACTGAGAATCTGTTTTAGTCGCCCCGGTGGCGCAGTGGTCTAAGCGATGGCTTCTGATCATTCGTCCGAGATGGGTCCGTGTTCGAATCCCGTGAGGCAGGGATGTTATGTTTGTCTTACGGTACTGTCTCTTTCCCTTCCCTGGAACCAGTGACCCTAAATTAGGGACGGGCGACTGCTTATAACCCATCGGTTACTCACGGTAGCCGTCAAACCTCCAATCAAAAAAAAAAAAAAAATGATTACATCGAATTTTCGGATGTAATGAGTATGTCTTTTGATTCCGTTTTGACGCGAATTAAATTTATCAAAGCTATTCAAAGTCAATGGAACCGGTTTGCAAAATAATCAACCGGTTCCAACAATCGATAGAACATCCAGAAATAGAAACATCTGCTTAGTTCCACCAGCGGCTAAGAAGCATGTTGCGGCGAAAATTAAGAAATTGCGAACAAAAAGTTTCAGTTACTAAAAGGAAGGTACCAGAGACAAAGAGATTTTCAAATCAAACAGTTAAAAGGAGAAATATAGAATAAAACATGGTATGAGTCTAGGTCTGCTAGGGGAAAATTTTGCATAACGGAAATGTTGAAAATAGGTGAAAATTATTCTTTATGGAAAAAGCTATGCTAAGGGGAAAAAAAAACTTTTCAAGTACGTCTTCCGGGTGCAGAGATAGGAAAAAAAAAAGGTTTCGACCTTTACGCTCCTATAGGAAATCTTTGCTGCGTTATTTAAAGAGGATAGTACTCCACATCTTTGTTCTAGCGAATGCCATACAGTGAAGAAGAAATTTCTCAATAGAGTTTTTAGAAGCGGCGATACAGCTGCAAAAATGGCATCCGGTTTTGAAAGAATTGCTTAAATCGCACATGTAAGAGTAGTGATTTTGAGAAAAACAGAATAAGCATTTGCGTTCCTAGCGGCAAAAGTGTGCACTGTTCTGGAAAGAAAAACACACACACCGAGTTTGCATAGTTAGTGATATCTGACTGAAGAAAAATGTTTTTCAATTGGATTTTTAGTCCCGCTGATATTGCTCTAAACGAAAATGTGAACTTACGCCCTCTGGTGGCATACCTGTGCACTAAGAAAACTTTGAAATTATACGAGAAACAGTACCCCTCGGAAACGCTCTCCAACAAAGAAGGAATTTTTCGAATCGAACTTTTAGAAGCAGAGATATCGACAAAAATAAGATATGCGTTTACGCCCCCGGCGGAAAAACCATGTAATATTTTAAGAAGAAAGTATTGTCAAAAGGGTTTTCGATGTGAGCGGTATCGGTCCACGAAATAATTTTTTTACTCGAGTTTTCAGGACCTCAGATTTTGCTACAAATACATCCGACGCAGAAATTAACACTTACGCCCCATGGTGCCCAAATAATTCTTTATCAAACATTAGAAATTATATGCAAAGCACTTCCTATCAGGAGCTGTATCCGGTGCAGAAAGAATTTTTCAAAACTGAGTTTTCGAAGTAATGATATCCAAGAAAACGAGATTTACCTGTACTCCCCCTAGCGGAAAGTCAATGAACCACTTGAAAATTTTGAAATTATATGAGAAACATTTTGCACCGGAAATGATATCTAACAAAGAAAGAATTTTTCAAATCCGACTTTTAAAATCAGAGATATTGACAGAAATAAGATATATATATATCTGCAAAAAAAGAAGAGTGATGAGGACAACTAAAGAAGATGTGACTTCCAAAGTGGAATATATAGAGCTATGCAAGACAGTATGAAAAAGTATCACTGAAGACGTAAGGAAATTCAACTGTGAACTAGTAAGGAATGCAATTGAAAACAACCAAAGCCTAAAGATAGCAAAGGGACATCTCAGTAAGGGGAAAAAACAGATTATGGCACTGAGAAAAGAAGATGGTTCTGTAACAAGAAATAGAGGCGAAATTTTGACAAGAGTGAAAGATTTCTACTCCAAATTATATGAAAGGGATGATACATGTACTCCAGACATCATGAAAGGTACCAGTACCAGAGTTCTTCCAGTCCTTCCAGCAGAAGATGCACATGCAATCAAGAACATGAAGCGGGGAAAAGCTCCAGGAGAAGATGGAATTACTGTAGACATCATACAAGAAGCAAGTGGAGAAATCGAAACAGTACTCGCCCAAATTTTCACTCGATGCCTTAATGAAGGGAAAATTCCTGAGGATTGGAACAACGCTACAATGATCTTGCTACATAAAAAAGGTGACATTCAGGATCTCAGGAACTACAGACCTATCAGCCTCCTATCAGTGGTTTATAAAATCTTCACTAAAGTTCTTTCACACCGCTTGAAGGTGACACTGGACATGGCTCAACCGAGAGAACAAGCTGGATTCAGGAGTGGCTACAGCACAATAGATCATATCCACGTACTGAGAGAACTAATTGAAAGAGCGAGGGAATATGAACTTCCATTGGGCATGGCTTTTATCGATAATGAAAAAGCCTTTGATTCGGTGAAACCATCAGCAGTTGCAATGGCTCTGAAATCCTGCGGTATTGAAGATGCATACATTAATATTATTAATAACATCTATGAAAATGCAAGTGCAAAGATTCGGCTGTTTGAAAATACAACACACATAAAAATTGGAAAAGGAGTGAGACAAGGGGACACCATATCTCCGAAACTCTTTAATGCCACATTGGAAAATGTCTTTCAATCACTGAACTGGGAAAACAAAGGGATAAAGATTAATGAAGATTATCTAACCCACCTTCGTTTTGCTGATGACATAGTCATTTTTGCAACTACCCCATCAGAGCTACAGAGTATGATCCAGGAACTTGCTGACAAGAGTAAAGAAGTGGGATTAAAAATGAACTTTCAGAAGACAAAAGTGATGTACAATGCTTTTACAAGAAATGAAGATTTATCGATTGATGGAGAAAAGCTGGAGATAACAGACACGTACGTTTATCTTGGACAGCAGATATCAAGTGAGGGTCACATTGGTGAAGAAATTAATCGGCGTACAAAACTTGCCTGGAGAGCTTTTGGAAGAAACAGCATAATTTTCAAGAGCAATATGCCATTATGTCTTAAAAGAAAAGTGTTTGATCAATGCATCCTTCCAGTGCTTACGTATGGTGCAGAGACGTGGACCTTGGCTAAAAGAGACATACAAAGGCTGCAGACAACTCAAAGCAGCATGGAGAGGTGCATGCTTGGTGTAACCAGGAGAGATAAGAAGAGGAACACGTGGATCCGAAAAATGACAAGAGTGGAAGACATCATGAGTTAAATCCCTGAAATGGCAATGGGCTGGCCATACTGCCAGAAGAACAGACCGTTGATGGACAGCCGAAATTTTGGATTGGATTCCAAGGAACAGGAAAAGACCCAGAAGAAGACCACATGGAAGATGGGTGGATGAAATTCGAAAGTATGCGGGAGTGACATGGAGGAGACTGGCACAAGACAGACCGTTGTGGAGGAAACTTGGAGAGACCTTCGTCCAGCAGTGGATTGATAATGGTTGACAATGATGATGATGATGATGATATATGATGATATATATATACGCCCCCTGGCGGAGAAACTATGCATTATTTTAAGAAGAAAATATTCTGAAATGCTTATCGACATGAGCAGAATCGGTCCACAAAATATTTTTTTCAATCGAGTTTTTATATTTTAGAAGTTCGGATTTTGTACAAAAACCTACGACGCAAAAATTAACACTTACGGTCCATAGTTGGCAGCCCATATTTTACAAAAAATTAGAAATACAATCAAAACATTTCACACCAGTAGTTATATCCGATGCAGGAAGAATTTTTTTAAATCGGAGCTTTAAAAGCAGAAATATCGGGGAAAGCGCAATTTACCTGCACTCCCCCTAGCGGAAAGTCAATGAATCACTTGAACATTTTGAAATTATATGAAAAGCAGGTCGCACTCGAAACTCTATCCAACAAAAAGAAATCTTTCAAATCCGACCGTTAGAAGCAGAGATATTGACAAAAATAAGAAACGAACATGCGCCCCCTGGCGGAGAAACCATGAATTATTTTAAGAAGAAATTATTCCGACAACTGGAGAAGCTCATTAGTTCCATGCCAAGAAGGTGCACGTTGTTACTACGAAACCGTGGTTATCGAATGAAATATCAAAGCGTATTTTTCTTGTTGGTAAGTTATTACAAGTGTCCTGCGAGTTTCAATAATGTACTGTACAGTAATTTTACGTTAAATGCATTGTACACTAATTTCACAAATTCCACTATTTTTTGCTTTTTATGACTAGATGCTGTACTTTTGCTTGTAACTTCACTTCTATTGCTGGTAACAACATTCTGTAAAAATATTTGAATTTAGCATACAATTATCTTTAAAATGATGTATAATACGTATTCCTGACTTTACTATTACGCTTTATAAGTTGACTTCAAACATTAAAAATTGACTTTCGGTCTACTGGTGCAGGACTCATGGCCTCGATTGTAGACTCAAGAAAAACATACGAGCCATACCACATCCAATACTCGAACTCGGAAACCTACTTGGACTACTTGTCAGAGACAAGCGCCACTGACAACTCGTGCACCTTTGGACGGCAATGTAATCCCTTCACCACACTCTTTCCAAGAAAGGAACACAAAAGCTTTTGATATGACCATCTGCTTTCTAATCATTCGTCTGGGTTGGGTCCGGGTTCGAATCCCGTGAGGCATGGATGCTGTGTTGGTCTTACGGCTGTTGTTGGTCATGGATGTTGTGTGACCCTAATTTAGGGGCGGGCGACTGCTTATATCCCACTGAGTTGCTCATGGTGGTCGTTAAACCTCCAACAAAAGTATTTGTCCACTGTACTTTCAGATTCTGAGGAAATACTGGAGTACAAGAAGAAACAGTTAACTCCTATTTATAAGCAGCAAGTTTTTGTAATTAAAGGATGCTACAAAGGAAAAGCAACAAAGGAAGGTATCGGAAGATATATTGCTTTTGCACAGCTATGCCCTAGGGTATTAATGGGGAACAGGAGTATCTGAAATGAGTAAATCTGCGGCTTTCAGGAACTGAAGTAAACGACTTACAATCTAGACGTGGGCTCGAGTGACTTTCTCGTGTTTCGAAACTTGAAGAAAAGACTGAGTGGACTTTTTTTTTCCTGGCGACGATTAACTCAAGGATGCTTTCCTGCATACTTCGAGCATTAGAAAATGATTTTCTTATTTCTTTATAACCTCTTCTCCTACTCACTGTAAAAACTCCGTCGATCTCATGGAAGATTATGTTGAAAAACAGGAAAAATAAATGCTTCCAATTCAACTGCTTTTTGAGATTGGAAGATAACTTATTTTGTGACTTTCCTATGGCGACACCCGCGTTTCCAATGTCCTATTAAGTGCAAAAATTCTCTTATCTGGATTTACTTCAATTTATAAACGATTTATCAGCGTATTGCTTAGCGCATTCCACAGTATATTACCAAGGCTCTACAATTTTTTTCTGATTGTGCAGCGCGTCAAGCACTTGCTGTTGATTAAGAAGTAGTGTTCCATAGAACAGTAAATGATATATACCGATGAGCCATTGCATTATGACCACCTACCTAATAAACTGTTGGACCCCATTTAGCCCGCAAAACAGCGGCCACTCGGCGAGGCATCGATTCGATGAGGTGGCGATAGGTATCCTGTGGTATCTGGTACCATAGAGTCAACAGCAGGTCCTCCAGTTTCCGTACATTTCGGGGGGGTGATTCAGCGCGAACCCGCTTTTCAAAGTCGAACTACAAATGCTCGATTGAGTTAATGTGAGGTGAATTTGGATGCGAGGGCATTAGTCACCAGCATGTTCCTCGAACCACGCCTTGACGATTCTGGCCGTTTGGCATGGCGCATTATCCTCTTGGTAATGGCCATCACTAGCGGGTAACACAGTTGCCATGAACGGGTGAACTTGGTCCGCGACGATGTTCAGATACCTGACAGCTGTCAGGGATTGTGCTATTGGTATAATGGGGTCTAAAGTGTCCCAAGAAAACATCGCCCACAGCATAACACCGCCGCCGCCAGCTTGTTTCCGCCCAACAGTACATCCAGGTGCAATAGCCTCCGTTGGCCTACGTGATGTACCAGAAATATTGATTTGGCAGACCAGGCCACTTTCTTCCAGTCATCCTCGGTACAATCTCTTTGATTTTGGGCGCATTTCATGCATTGTTGGCGATGATCTGCAGTGATCATGGGGACCTGGCTGGGTCTTCGGCTTCGCAACTATGGACAGAAGTCTAAGGCCCATGCGCAGAAGTCTGTGATGAACCGTTTGCTGTGACGCTTTGCCCTGATCACCACTGTCGTGGCCGCGGGGATTTGTCCTCACTGTGGCCCTGCGGTCGCTGCGAACAATGCGAGAGATTCTCCGCTCCCCTCTGGCATCAATGAGCTACGGACACACGGCTTGACGATGATTTGTCGTTTGGCCATTTGTGCAGCGCTTTTGCTACGTACACACCACTGCGGCACGTGAACAACCCACAAGCTGCCCAGTTTCTGAGATCGTAGTTCCGAGGCGCTGTTCCCTCGCAATTTGTCCACAAACTGCGATGAATCGGCAGCTATTCCGATTCTGATTCTGAACACTCGACTAACCTAAACCCTGTCCTTGGGTTGTATATATATTGCTCTGTGAACTTCGCCTACGCCATCGTTCGGGCTCCAGGCGCGCTCATTTCTTAAGGCTAGGGTTGGTCATCGGTGTACGGCGCTGCTTCAGAATATATAATAATTTTGGTTAACTGTTCATTTTTAGTATAAAGGTGGTAAATGTGATTTTTCTGTGTCGAGAGACAGTAAAACTACCAGAGCCACTCAGTTTGTGGCTTTATAAAAATGAAATGCAAAAAATAAGCGGATGTGCAAACTGTATTTTGTCTACTACTCGAAAGTGCTACACAACAGTGCTGAGAAGGGGCAAGCCCCAACCTGAAAGCCCGAATAGGGTTCGCGCGGGCTCGTGCTAGAAGGAAAAGCTCATATTCAGGAACTATAGGCACTTTATAGTAAGTGGCACACCAACAAAATGTTGCAGCCTACCTCCGCGCAGTTGTTCCCTGTCAAGTCTATTGAGCAACATACGTAAACGTGCAGCGCCGACAGATATTTCTGGATGTCCAGTCGCCCAAAGACTTTCAGGGGGAAACAAATGGTCAAAGAAAATCACGCGGCCATGCTGTAAAAACAAATGAAGGTCCTTCCTCATCTGCCTCAAAAGTATATCCGCGTGATTTTTTAACAATTGAAAGGAGACGCTATTTAATTTCAAGGAGAGGAGAGTGTATGTCTGGAAGACATTTTCCAAAGACTAAAAAGATTAGTCATAGTTTTAGGGTTAATTTGGCCCCGGATCCTGTCTTGAAATATAACATTCGTGCTCGGATTTTTAAAATTGAGCTCGAACCTCAGCACTGATCACACACACAGACATGCACACACACTCAATCACAAATGTGCAGACAGGATTTTCTAAAGAAACAGAACTCTTGTTACTGTTTTTTGCCTTTTTCGAAATTTACTGTGCTTGCAAATAAAATATTCGTGAAATACCGGATTTAACCAATATACAAGACAAATTTGAATTTGCGATTCCGTCTAATGGTGTAAATTATGACAAGAGTGGTAAGTCAAATAATATCCGAAAACTTGAAAATTGCATAGTCCTGGGGCGGGAATAGAACCCGCGTCTCCCGGTTCGCGCTTTAGTATGCTAACCACTACACCACCCAGAACGACCAAGTCTCACTTTTCCGAGTAATTTCAATTTAACACATCATATATACCAATTTAACACATCATGTGTACGAATTTAACACATCATGTGTAATTTGAATGTAACACATGGCATGTTAACAGATACGAACTACCACTACACCATGTACCACTACAAATGCGAACAACCCCTGAACCACCCAGAACAACCAAGACTCAAGGTGGGTGATGTAGTGGTTAGCATACTCGGGCACAAACCGGGAGACGAAGGTTCGATTAATGCTCAGGACGATGAAATTTTCCTTTTCGGATGTTGTTTGAGTTACCATTCCTGTCATAATTTACACCAATAGACGAGATCACAACTTCAAATTTGTCTTGTAAACTATTTGTATTTGTTTTGTGCCTTTTTTTCAAATTTACTGCTATCTTTGTAAATAAAATATTCGTATTTCGCTGAACAAAAGTTTTACAGTTTCCTGGTGGTCGAAAATGGCGTCTCCTGGTGTTGCTGGTCCTCGTTTCGAATCATAGGAAACACAGGAATGTTATACTTGCTTTTGCTATGCACTGATTGTAGGGTTTACCTTAAAAGCGGTGATCCTATATTAGAGACGTACGACTTTTTCTAGCATAAGGTGCTCATGAATGTTATAAATAAAATCTCGTAAAAAGGAAGATAGAGAAAAAAAGTTCGAAAAACTGTTAAGCAGTTCCTCAACTGCTTTTGTAAAATGCGTTTCTAAAATTATTCCAAAGTCTGAAACCGAAGCTTCAAATATTTGCTTTTAGCAAGAACGAAGACTTCTCGGATAAAATCCAAAACATCAAAGGATTTTATCTTCTCGAAGCAGTGCTTTCTCTTCGAAAACAGGTTCGCAGACTAAGTTTGTATGGCCTCATCGAAGCTTGTGCTTAATTTCCGCTCCAAAGTCCTTCCTCCTGGTGGCGCAGTGGTCTAAGGCGCTGGCCTCTGATCATTCGTCCGTAAGGGTCCGGGTTCGAATCCCGGTCAGGCATGGATGTTGTGTTTGTCTTACGGCGCTGGCTCTCTCCCTTCCCTGGAACCAGTGACCCTAAATTAGGGACGGGCGACTGCTTATAGGCCATTGAGTTGCTCACGGTGGTCGTTAAACCTCCAAAAAAAAAAACCTCCAACCAAAAAAAAAAAAAAAAAAGTCCTTCCTGGATGTAGGGCTATAAATGGAACTGAAAGGTAAATTCCCATCTTCCCCTGTTTTTACCTTTTCATTACGACACTATACTTTTATGTCTCAATATCAGACGTTTGCCAAACACACTTCGTTTTCAATGACTTGGAAAATGAAGGGTAATTAGAATTTATTTTTTCCGCCTAGTTAGCGAAGAGGTTTAAGCGATGGCTTCTGGCCATATGTTTGATCGTTCCGCATTCAAATCCCGTTGGCGATGGCCACTGATCATTCGTCCTAAAGGGGTCCGGTCTAAGCGATGGCTACTGATCATTCGTCCGAAAGGGGTCCGGGTTCGAATCCTGGTCAGGCATGGATGTTGTGTTCGTCTTGCGGCACTGGCTCTCTCCCTTCCCTGGAACCAGTGACCCTAAATTAGGGACGGGCGACTGCTTATAGCCCATTGATTTGCTCACGGTGGTCGTTAAACCTCCAATCAAAAAAAAAAAAAAAAAAAAAAAAAAAAAAAGCCGCCCCTGGCGCAGTGGTCTAAGGCGTTGGCCTCTGATCATTCGTAAAGGGGTCCGGGTTCGAATCCCGGTGAGGCATGGATGTTGTGTTTGTCTTACGGTACTGGCTCTCTCCCTTCCCTGGAACCAGTGACCCTAAATTATTGATGGGCGATTGCTTATAGCCCATTGAGTTGCCACGGTGGTCGTTAAACCTCCAATCAAAAAAAAAAAAAAGAAATCCCGTTGAGTCATGCATGTTGTGTTTGCTTTAGAGCACTGGCCCTCTCCCTTCCCTGGAACTAGTGACCCTGAATTAGGGACTGGCGGCAGCTTATACCCCATCGAGTCCCTACCGTTGATCGTTAAAACCCTAAACAAAACAGAAACAAACAAAAAATGATCGTTCCAATTACAAATATTCATCGAGAAAACATACAGCCCAGTGTTTTCAGACTTTTACCTAAAATCAATAGACCAGAGCTCAAAAAGTA
Organism: Macrothele yani; assembly: GCA_039090855.1. Lineage (NCBI taxonomy): Eukaryota > Metazoa > Arthropoda > Arachnida > Araneae > Macrothelidae > Macrothele > Macrothele yani. The sequence goes on from CM076989.1 coordinate 123,347,451, forward strand.
AGTACAAATCAGTAGATCAGATTTTCTTAGTTGAAATACTATTGGACGTAATCTCAATATGAATGAACATTTAAATCTACTGGTTTGTCAGATATTACCAGTACTCCACAACCTGCTATTAAACAGCGGAATGAGAATTCAAACCATTATAATCCTGAGTCGTTTTTTGCGCTTTACAACCGTAGGTTGAAGAAGCCTAAATGCTCCAGCTTTGTCCGTTCGTCCGCACGATAACTCGCGTGAAAATGGTTCGATTTCGATGAAACTTTAGTATGTGGTAGGGGACTACCTGGGGACAAACCCCATTAAAAATGGACGAAATAGGGTCAAAGGTCAGGACATAGAAGTGTGATCCATTCCATTACCCTTATGCGTCATACCTTGCGTGCAAATGGTTCGATTTCGATGAATGGGGACAACCTGGGGACAAACCCTATTGAAAATGGGCGAAATGGGGTCAAAGGTCAGGACACAGGAGCGAAATTTATTCCACAGCCATTATCCTCATAACTTGACTAAAAATGCTTATATTGCGACAAAACTTTAGCATGTTGTTCCGGAGGTATACTGAACCAATTCTGTTTAATATAATCGAAATGGGGTCAAAAGTCAGGGCACAGGCGCGAGATTTATTCCACAGCCATTATCCTCATAAGTTGAGTAATAACTTGAGTAATGATTTCTGGTATGTTGGAAAGCGTATCATAATCAATGCATTGAATGATTTTACCAACTTGTTTGAAAACGTATTACAGATGATCAGCTTTATAAAAAATTGTTGATTATTAAAACTAATGTTGTTGTGAAAATTCATGGCATTTGCCTTTTAATTAGACACAGCTGGATTTGTCCCACTTGTCTTCGTAAAAACAAATAGTTGTGCTTACACTTCTACTCAACGATACCCAGATGTTTCCAAAGTGCATGAAATAAGTGCTGCACTCAAAAAAGTATCATTAATACAGATATCGTATTATAGACATTTTCCAATGTTTTAACAAAACTAGGGAAAATCTTTGTATAACAGACTAATCATCTAGAATAAATAAAAGGGTATTTCACAACAATCAGCATAACTTAAAATATAATAGTAACAGAAAGCAGGTGTTGAATAATTTTAGACTTGGTCAGATTTTTCTGTTCAGACCAATTCTTAGGTGAGTCTTGTCCGTTAGATCAGTAGACGGTGAGTACTGAAGAAATGCAGACATTCTCAGACAGCATGCCCCTGAGTGTGTAGGTGGTCTTAAAACATAGAAAAATAAGTAGATTACAAAATTCTATCAGTAGACTTCAGTCAGAAAGAGTAGATCTACTGATAAATCAGTAGAATGGCACTACTCGTGCAGCCCTTAAAGGTATCAAACAAACACTAACAGAAAGGGCAACTCACAAAGCATATATCTTCATCCTAAACGTATAACTTTTATAGCGCAGCAGTTTTGAAATTGGTATTCGATCTAATTTTCAAACGTTCTTGAGCAACCGTTTAAGTCTTCAACCTTTTCTTTTATGACGCACGAGGAAGAATTGACGCTGCAGAGTTATCACCGACCGACATGAGTGCAATTACAGCAAGAAGAACTCATTTTCCAGCTGGCTTGCCATTTTTCTTCTGTACTTGCACTTTCTGCATCTACCTAATTACAACAACGCTGCTAATATCCAAAGATACACTTTCACATAATATCGACATATTGACTCGTTTTGGTAGTTTTTTCCTTTTTGTTTCGAGGTTTAGCGCACATTATGAGCAATTCTGAGTGCTATAAGGAATCATACGGCCCTAATTTAGGCCCACTTGTTCCCGAAAAGGGACAGAGCCAGCGAGATCAGACAAGCCCACCACCCATGCCTCATCTGGGACTCGAACCAGGGGTCCACCTCGGAAGAATGGTCAAAACCCAGAGGTTCAGGCCATTCGCCCATCAAAGCTGCGCCCTGCATTGCCTATTCACAATTATTTTCAGCTAACGAAAAGATAATTTGTAATCACCCCGTACTAGAATGTTTCTTAAGACGATGAGTTTTTCTCCGTGCGAAGTTAGAACGCAAACATCCCAGATGGCACAGCCTTGCAATTTCACGTATATCCAACACTGAACCACCGTCTTCTATTACTAAAAAACGCTGGCTCAGTCTTGGACCTACATACAATTTCAAGGCTCTGCTACCTTGAATTTCACTGCGCTGTATTTTTGGAAATATTTGATTCGTTGAGTGGTAGCTTGTTTTGTTCAAACCGCTTTACGAATAGCGGGTTTAGTAATAAAATTCCTGAGTCCTTGGAAAGAATGATTAGAAACAACAGAAGCGTCTCGAGGAATAGGGATAAGCTGAAAGGCAAAACAGAAGCCTCCATTAAAGGTGCAGAAAGTTGGCCTAAGAATTCACAATGTGGTAAATCAAGCCCCAAAAGTAAGCCCCCTAACGCGAAGTCTAACATCCGTGAACTGCAACTTCGTGCTACTATACTGTAGCTTACTCATTGACAAGTACTTGACGGATCTTAGTTGTTCACAAGTAAATATATTTCGTCATATGCCATGAATAAATAAGAACACCAGGAGTTGCCGAAGTGTTGCAGAAGAACCGACAGTTAAACTAGTCAACCGTCGTATCATGCTTTTCATCAGATGCATTGCCACATCGATGAAAAACGGCCCTATTTCAACAATCCGAAGAGCAAAAAGCAGCGCTGACCAAGTATAGCCCGAACTTCCAATTGCAAAGTCGGAACTATTCGAAAAATGCCATTTTACAGAGGGTGAGTCGAAAGTTTTTCAATATTTGGATCACTCTGTGTCTTCATACGGACCTTTAAGACGAAAGCTGACTAGCATTTTTTTATTGGAGGTTTAACGACTACCGTGAGCAACACAATGGGCTATAAGCAGTGCCCGTCCCTAATTTAGGGCCACTGGTTCCAGGGAAGGGAGAGATCCAGTGCCGTAAGACAAACACAACATCCATGGCTCAGCGGAATTCGAACCCGGACCCCTTTGGGACGAATGATCAGAGGCCATCGCTTAGACCACTGCGCCACCGGGGCGGCGACTAGCATTTGAAGTATAGGCCATCGTGTTGAACCGTCTTTAGCCATCTGTCTGCCAGTCCTTCGATTCTACAGAGGGTGAGTCGAAAGTTTTTCAATATTTGGATCACTCTGTGTCTTCATACGGACCTTTAAGACGAAAGCTGACTAGCATTCGAATTATAGGCCATCGTGTTGCACCGTCTTTAGCCATCTGTCTGCCAGTTCTTCGATTCTACAGAGGGTGAGTCAAAACGTTTTTCAATATTTGGATCACTCTGTGTCTTCATACGGACCTTTAAGACGACAGCTGACTAGCATTCAAAGTATAGGCCATCGTGTTGCACCGTCTTTAGCCATCTGTCTGCCAGTTCTTCGATTCTACAGAGAGTTAGTCAAACGTTTTTCAATATTTGGATCACTCTTTGTCTTCATACCGACCTTTAAGAAGAAAGCTGACTAGCATTCGAATTGTAGGACATCGTGTTGAACCGTCTTTAGCCATCTATCTGTCTGCCAGTTCTTCGATTCCGCGGAGGCACCAGTTCTTGTCCTTTGAGGCGAAAACCTGCTTCACCCCAGATGCCACCTCCTCCTGGTTGTTGAACTGCCGCCCGCTAATTAATTGGTCCATGGACCGGAAAAAGCAATAATCCAAAGGGACTAGGTCCGGACTATATTATGGGTTTGGCATTCGATGCCCTGAAGTTCCTGGAGTTTTGCCCGGGTCTTTCACGCGGTATGAGGCTCAGCGTTGTCCTGCTGTAGGAGAGCAGGCTTTCTGTTAACCAGTGCCCGGTACTTCTCCTCCAAAACGGCATACAACCGCTCTAGATGATGAGAGTAGAGGTTGGCTTTGTTGGTCCGACCGTCTGGAAAAATTCGTAATGGATTATCCCCTCCAAATTCCACCAGACGCAAAGCATTATCCTGTGCTCGATGCATCCACGTTTGGCAACAGGTTCAGGAAGCTAGCACGGGCTCAACCACTGCCGCTGTATGCTAGGATTACGTAAATAGACGCACTTTTCATCGCATGTAACAATTATCTTGATTAAATGTACATCGCGCGGGTTATTAAGGAGTTTCGTGTACACTTCTACTCAGCTGGCGTCAGTTCATGAGGCAATGCGACAGCTCCTGCAGACCTTGTCGAGGTCCTAAAGGTGAGAACTACGGTGGTCTGTGGTATGCCTAGCTCGCCTGACAATATTCGAGTGCTGGTTGTCGGATTTTCTTCTATGTCCTCTGAATCCACGGTTCGCGGCCTACCTGACCTTGGCTGATCGTCGAGGTTTCTGTCACCTGAACGAAATTCCTTGAACCATCTGGTTGCTGTGTTGTGGCCCACGAAACCTTCCCCTTTTGAATGACAAATGTTTCGTGTTGCTTGAGCACCGTTATCGTCGAGTTCAAACTCGTAAAGCAAAAGTTCCCTAATTAGCCCGTTGTGGTTGTTTATGTTTTAGGCTTCCCAAGCACAGACAGAACGATGACTTGCAATGCTGTTCACAGCAATGACTACCAATTTATATCTCTTTTGACTGAATGCAGTGCACGACTTGAACTAGTTTAAACACGTGACATACAAACCGCAGCACATGCGTTTATGCAAATATTGCAAAACTTTCGACTCACCCTCTGTGTATATTTGGTGGTGTTTTGAGATTGTAGTGCACCTCGAGATAGTACCCTATTGACGTTTCATCAGCGATAACCTCTACTCAGCACAACGAAAGCAGTTGCACTTTCTGATGATTCAGCGCTAGTAGGACTAATAAGCAGGCCCTCATTCAGTAAAACAGCTCCCCAAACTAGACTGCGTAGTTCATACTAAAGAAAAATAATAAAAACTTGAATTTTGATCTGTTTATTCACTCAGCGTTTAGTCCGAATCCAGTTTCACTCGATTAGCTCATAGTTTGTTCCACAGCTAATTTTTTTTTTCAAGTCGAAAGTTCATAAATGTGGGGAGATATCTAAACAGCGAAAGCCGGGGTTTTTTTTTCTCCTCTATGGACCATACGAAGTCTGATAAAGAAAAAAGTATTTTACCGCAACTTTGTGTCTTGAAATAGACAGTAAACAGCGTCCAGACTTAGTGACCCCCGACCTTGGACATAGTGCCCATTACAAATCAACTACAAGTCTCACCACCACTGTTTAGCGGAGGACTGTTTGGAGGAGTATTCCAGTGAGTTCGGAACCCTCGAATGGTCCTCTCACTCTCCTGATTCGAACCCAATAGAAGATGCCATCTTTCAACAACACAAGTTTCCGTCTCACCATTCTTGTTTGTCGAAGGACTGGTTGGAGGAGCGTTTCAGTGAGTCCACTACATGCATCAGTTGTCAGCACTTAACCAACAATGAAATAGGAGTCACTCAAATAACTTCCAGAGGTTACTTACTAATCTTTCTTTTATTTCAGCCAACACTTCTTTTGGCAAAGTATACTGTCCAAACAACAGTAGTCGTAACTTGTAACTGTAAATACACTATCTACCAACAAGTAATTGGACACCCCTGCAATCGACGATATCTCCGGTCCTGATACACGTCACGGCAGCCGCCGTTAAATATCGTGTAAGAAACAACAACGCAACCGATCGTATGCAAGATGCCACGAAGTTCGGAGCTCTCTGATTTCGAGAAAGGTGTAATCGTCGGGAATCACAGAAATGGCCGATCCATACGTGACATATCCAGCGAGTTGAAGTACCCAAAATCGACAGTGGCCTACGTGATTGTTAAGTGGAAGATGAGAGGTGACTGTCGGAATGTTTCCGGACCCGGCAGACACAAAACTGGGAGTTAGAGACCGACGGGTGATGGCCAGAGAAATTCGGACGAACCGCACCAAATCGATGGGCAACATCCGCGAGGAGTTTCAACAAGCATCTGGGAGTGATCTTTCGATGAATACCATCCGTAAGGAAGCCCATCTGCTCGGTTATCATGGGCGTGCTGCCGCCCACAAGCCTTTGATCACCAGTCCAACAGCGCTGCTCGGCTAACGTGGTGCAAAGAACGTCGACAGTGGACCGTTGAACAGTAGAAATAGGTTCTCTGGAGCGACGAATCAAGGTTCACCCTCTACCGTTCAGATGGCAGGGTATGGGTTTGGCATCTGCCTGGAGAACGCTTCCTGCCGAAATGTATTGTGCCAACTGTGAAGCTCGTCGGCGGTGGAATTATGCTATGGTGGTGTTTCTCCTGGTATGGCACGGGACCCTTGGTCGCAATTCCTGGTAGACTCAACGCCAAGACCTACTGCACCATTTTGGATGACCATACGCTTCCTACGTTTTGGCAGTTTTACGGGGTGGACCCATGTTACTTTCAGGATGACAATGCCACCTGTCATGTTGCGAGGTCCGCCATGGCTTGGTATGGTGACAATGTGGTTAATCTAATGGACTGGCCTGCGCAGAGCCCGGACCTTAACACTATCGAGCCCCTATGGGACGAGCTGGAGCGTCGACTTAAGGGGTGCCCTCACCGTCCGAAATCGGTGAAGTAACTGACCTGTCTTCTCCAAGCCGAGTGTAAGAAAATACCGCTAGCTGTCGTACAACGCCTGGTTGAGAGTATGCCCCGGAGTGTCGCAGCTGTAATCGCCGCTCGTGGAGGCTCCACCAACTATTGAAGGTGAAAAACTTCGTTTACCTTTGCTATCACAGGTGTTTAATTACTTGTTGGTAGATTGTGTAGCACAGCCCAAACTTCAGTTGTTACTAATGCAGAAATCTGCAGGATACAACACCACATATTTTAGGGTTCGTAAATCCAATTATTTCGCCGTAATTCCATCATCTATGACAACTGTTCAAAACCGAATAGATCTACAGCAATGCGGTTTGCGGCATTTGAAAGAGTAATTATTCGAGTTTTTAACGCCTTTTCTTTCCAACAGATGGTGTTACGTGCGCGCAAATACCAAGGCCAACTGCAAAACAACTGAAAATGTCGTTGCCACAGGAGAAAGCAATGTTCATGCGATGGGTTTTTGAGACGAAACCTGATTATGTTACAAAGAAATTACCGTTGAACATAAGGAAAACATCCACCGAGTAATTTTAGGATCAGAACGTGGCAGAAGACATTTTTGGGTACATGTTGCGTCCTGGACCGGCAAAGAAGTGGCAGACCCCGTGTCAGTGAAGAAACTGTGCAGAGCATACAGGAGGTTTTCGCTCGCAGTCCTACCAAGTCCACGAGAAGTGCCTCTTTACAACTGAATGTTCCATCATCCACATTGATGGGAATGCTTCACAAACGCCTGAAACTAACCGTATACAAAGTGCAACTCTTACACCACATTACATCGAACGATGGACCTCAGTGCTTAGCATTCGCTCGGGATATGTTGGAGCGGCTGGAAGTTCATGAAAGTTTCCTACGCCGTATAATGTTCTCGGATGAGGCAACCTTTTACGTGCACGGAAAGGTCAACACACAGAATGTTCGTATATGGGGTAGTAAAAAACCACATTCAGTCAGGGACCACGTCGCTCACAGTCCAAAGGTGAATGTTTGGTATGGGCTCATGCATTATCGTATAATTGGGCTATTCTTGTTCTCCGAGCCCACTGAGCAAATGCATAATTAGCTGGACATGCTTCAGAACTTTGCGGTTCCTCAACTACAGGATTTACACCCTTACGTCATACTGCAACAAGATGGCGCCGCTCCCCAGCATTGGAGACTTGACGTTCGTGAATACCTGAACCGTGAGTTTCCCGAAAGATGGATTGGCAGAGATGTTCACATTCCTTGGCCACCCCGGTCCCCGGATATCACTCCTTTAGACTTCTTCCTCTGGGGCTATGTCAAGGACATGGTTTACCGGGAAAGATTAGGCAGCCTTCAGGAGCTCAAACAGCGTATTACAGCAGTGTTTGTTAGAATCGATCCTGACATGTTGGAGCGCACATGGCAAGAAATTGAATACCGACTGGATGTGTAACGTGTCACCAAAGACGCACATGTAGAGGTGTATAAGGTAAAATTATTAAACTCGAATATTTACTCCCTTAACCGCATTGCTGTAGATCTGTTCGTTTTTGTACGGCTGTCAATCGAAACACCTTGGTGCTTTTCGACCACCCTGTGTATCTCTCGTCTTGTTTTTATCACAACAAGCATAAGTCACTCTCACAGACCTCAAGTGTTGCCAACTGTATTCGTGTGAGAGAGAAGATATCACGTTATGGAAAAAGGGTGCTAAAGAGAACGAACTCAAATTTACATAGAAAAAGTAACTAAAAGTGAAAGTTAAAATTGAGTATTCGTCAAAACGGTGTTGGAGTGCATCGCAGTTTAAAGAGTACCAGACGTTCACCAGACAGTCGTTTAACTGGCACACATTTGATGGAAGAGAAATTTGATTCCGTGTCCGTTTCTATAACAAGTCCCATACATTCTAAATAGGGTTCATATTTGGGTTTTTTGGTTGCCAGGAAAGATGATGAAACTCTCTGCCATGCTCACTGAACCACTGATGCACACTTTTTGTGAGATGGACAGAAGCATTATCGAATATGAAACAGCCGTCAAGCACTGGGGGCAAGTGATGAAAGTCGGCAAGTACTGGGAGAAAAGTCAAGATGATGAAACAGACGTCAAGTGGGGAGAAAGTCAAGATGATGAAAGTCGCTGCCATGCTCACTGAACCACTGATGAACACTTTTTGTGAGATGGGCAGTAGCATTGTCGAATATGAAACAGTCGTCAAGTACTGGGGGGCAAGTGGAGATGATGAAAGTAGGCAAGTACTGAGGAGAAAGTCAAGATGATGAAACAGCCGTCAAGTACTTGGGGGAAAGTCAAAATGATGAAAGTCGCTGCCATGCTCACTGAACCACTGATGAACACTTTTTGTGAGATGGACCGTAGCATTGTTGAATATGAAACAGCCGTCAAGTACTGGGGGGCAAGTCAAAATAATGAAAGTCGGCAAGTACTGGGGGGAAAGTCAAGATTATGAAACAGCGGTCAAGTACTGAGGGGGAAGTCAAGATGAAGAAAGTCGCTGCCATGCTCACTGGACCACTGAAGAACACTTTTGTGAGATGGACAGTAGCATTGTCGAATATGAAGCAGCTGTCAAGTACTGGGAGGGGAGAAATCAAGATGATGAAACAGCCGTCAATTACTGGGGGAAACATCAAGATGATAAAAGTAGCTACCATGCTTACTGGACCACTGATGAACACTTTTTATGAGATGGACAGTAGCATTGTCGAATATGAAAGAGCCGTCAAGTACTGGGGGGGGGAAGTCAAGATGATGAAAGTCGGCAAGTACTTGGGGCGGGGGAAGTCAAGATGATGAAACAGCCGTCAAATACTGAGAGGGAAGGTCAAGATGATAAAAGTCGCTCCCATGCTCGCTGAACCACTGATGAACACTTTTTGTGAGATGGATAGTAGCATTGTCGAATATGAAACAGCCGTCAAGTACTAGGGGAGAAAAGTCAAAGTTGCGGGATGGACCTGAGCGGCAACAATGTTCAGATAATCCTCGGACGACACCCGACCTTCCACCAATAACAGAGGACCTGTTTCATACTAACAGATTGGGCCCTACACCATGACACTCTCTCCAAAACCTTGGGTTGTGTTTACAAGGCCAGGGGGTCCATTGCTTCGTGGGGCTCCCGCCAAACCCTCTGCCTACCGATGGTACAGAATAAGGTGTACCTCGACTTGTCTGACCTCGTGACTGTTTTCCAAGTTTTCAGTGCCCAGTCACAGTGTTCCAGACACCACAGTTGACGAACTTTCCAGTTCTTCCTAGGAATTAGTGTTTTCAGTGTAGGCGCGCTACTACAAATACTGATCCTCTTCAATTGCGTGCTGATAGTTCGCTGAGACATGGGTCAGGAACAGCCTTCATTGAATGCTGTGGTCAATCGCTGCACACAGAAAGTCCATTTCTCACAGACTGTAATCCCGCCACAGTAAAGCCCCATACACCACCCATGTGGATTATTTCTTCCACTGATTAAAGACACGGGACGTCTGATCTTTGGAGAATGCAGTCTGTTTTTAAAATCGGGGTTCCATCCAGACGGGCACCCACAAGAAGCTCTTTATCGAACTCCGTAAGATCCTTTGTTTTCTCCTTTGTGATGAACACTACTGACGATTACTGACGAGCAGTAGTCTAAAATTGTCCAATCAGACAGGCATCTACAAGAAAACCTCCGAAATATCATCTATTTTCCCATTGTGATCAACACTACTGACGAGCAGCAGTCTTAAATAGTCCCGCCAGGCGGGCACCCACAATAAGCTCTTTATCGAACTCCTAAAGATCCTGTTTTTTCCCTTGTTATCAGCACTACTGTCGATTACTGACGAGCGGCAGTCTTACACTGGTGTGCAAAAATTAAGAACGAAGTGGAGAAATTAGCATAACAGCGGAACGAGCGGGCAGAACGGAACGAAAGACCACTGAGGAGATAGACTAGGGTCCGGTACGGTAGGGCATGCGCATATTTGCAGAATGACGTATGAAGATGGAGTGACGGAAGGGTATAAAGCACACGGGCGGTGTACGCTCAGCAATTCGGTGAAAGCTATTGCACGGTGTACATCGGTTTGAACGGCGTCGAGTTGCTGCCACCGTGTGATATGGCCAACAAGCAATGCTGTAGACGACATATGGATGACTTTACCCGAGGTCGAGTCATTGGGAAGTTGGAAGAAAGTCCAAGTGTGACTAGTGTGGCCGAGGAATTCGGTATCGCTCACATCATCGTTTCACGAGCTTGGAGAGCATTTCAAACGACAGGAACAGCTGTCTGAGAGTTTAGCAGTGGTCGTTCACGAGCAACCATGGCGGCGGACGACCGGTATATTGTCCTACAGGCGAGAAGAGACAGACGGCAGACAGCGGAAGAAATCGCAAGGAACATGCAACAGACAACTGAACGTCCGTTTTCGCATTTTACCGTGGCCAGGATGCTGCACAAAGGTGGTCTATTTGCACAACGACCATAAACAGTGTGTGCCATTAACGCCTGCTCATCAGAGACGGCGGTTTCTGTGGTGCCACGAACACAAGAACTGGACACATCAGCAATGCGGTCAAGTTCTCTTTACGGATGAGAGCCGATTTAGTCTGACGAGCGATTCTGGACGTATACACATCGGGAGAGAGCAGGGAATACGCAATAACACCTTCAACATCATCGAAAAGGTCCGGTTTGGAGGTGGCGGAGTTCTCGTTTGGGGCGGTATCATGCTTGGTAGCCGTACTGACCTCCACATCTTTAAAGGAGGTTCAGTCACTGGTGCCCGCTATTGTACCGAGGTTCTCCTGCCTCATGTGCGTCTGTTCAGAGGTGCTGTGGGTCCTGAGTTCATCTTCATGGACGGCAACGCTACACTTCATCGTACAGTGGCTGTCGCAGAGATGTTGGAGAGTGAAGATATTCAACGCATGGATTGGCCCACAAGGTCCAAGGACCTAAATCCAATCGAACACGTGTGGGACCTTCTCGGGATACGCTTGGCAGCACGTCACCAGCCGCCAGCAACGATTCCGCAGCTGAGATTGGCGCTACAAGAGGAATCGGCCGCAATGCCTCTACAGCTCCTTGACAACCTCGTCCTTAGCTTGGACAGACGTTGTAAATCCTGCAACGCAGTCATGGGTGATCATATCCCTTACTAAAGACTGGATTTTTCTTGGCAGCCGCCTGTCACATGGAAGTTTCTGTCTTCTGTCCAGTTGTGCTCAAAGCTACCTTTTCAATAAAGTGCCTTTGTATCCTTTGGATTCCTTGTTCGGACGGTTTTGCTCACTTGTCCTATATTCTTACATCTTGGGGATCTTATGGTATGATTTGAGTCGATGTGGAGCACTTCTGCACGACGTTACATTCAAAAAACCGTCTCTCCTTACTTTTTGCACGCCAGTGTAAATAGTCCAACCAGACGGGAACCCATAACAAGCTCTTTATCGAACTTGGAAGTATCCTCTGCTTTTCCCATTGTGATCAACACTACTAACGAGCAGCAGTCTTGAATACGAGGGTCATTTCAAAAGTTTTGCACACTGTCGGTTATCTCTTAAAAACGAATATATTTTACAATATACATTTACAGGCCGTCGAAATATATCCATGTTTCTTTATGACAGCGACCCTAAGTTTAAGCAAGTCTTGCATTCCAGTCGGGACACTTCCTTTGGTAAGGCGTCGGATTACTCGGATCACCTCATTAGAAACATCTTAAATCGTACTAAATCGTCCCCCGCAGAGTGGCTTCTGCAGTTTTAGGAACACGCCATAGTATGATGGGCTCATGTAAGGACTGTATGGCAAAGATTGAATGACCACGTATGCAATAATTATATCCAAAAACTTCTTGCCTTCTGTCTCGTACCCCTGAAGCAAATCTTTTCTGATCTCTTTGCGAACTGCTTGCTGCTCTTCACCCATATTATGCGTTCCGCATAATATGGGTGAAGAGCTTTTGAAATGACCTATGTAATAACTTTTGAAATGACCTACGTAATAACTTTCGAAATGACCTACGTAATAACTTTTGAAATGACCTATGTAATAACTTTTGAAATGACCTACGTAATAACTTTCGAAATGACCTACGTAATAACTTTTGAAATGACCTACGTAATAACTTTTGAAATGACCTACGTAATAACTTTCGAAATGACCTGCGTAATAACTTTTGAAATGACCTACGTAATAACTTTTGAAATGACCTACGTAATAACGTAGATCACATGGTGATGCAAGTGACCACGTATTTTGCATATGGGCGACGTAAATGACGTTTACATCTGCATAAAGGTTCCTAATTCAGTGGCCCGTGTGTGTATCAGAGAACGATGTTTTTTCTTGTTCTTCTACATTAACGGTATAATATTTTACGCTTGTCGGAATTTGGCAACCTGAAAGAAGTTACTTTTATTTTTCGTGGTGGTAATTAATGCTTCAAATAAAGAATTCGCCTTTTTAATCACTTCCTCCAACAGATAATAATCGTCTTAAAGCAGGGTAGAAATAAACATACCTTACTGAAACCAATGGACTTCAAACAACTAGTGAAGTCTAAACAATTGCACCACACTAAATTGTTCTTTCATCTTCCTACTGTTACATAACTTATCTGTCGCTTAAAACAAATGTGTTTTCATTCTTTGTAGATTGCATCTACGCGGCAATCACACGGAATGATATCAATCGTCTTTCCTTTTGTTTTTCTTATCACAAGAGTGTAATAGATATCACGTTTTTGGGACATTTCCGATACACACTTGTTACTACGAAAACATATGTTTAGCCCTAAAATTACCGCTTGATTTTCTTCATTTCTCCCTCTTAGACGGTGTCCAGTATATTTTCTTCAACTATTTTGCTGTTAACCGTTTGTTTTCAGAATCACTGCTGATAAGATAAAATCAAAAGAAAAGTGAGAGTAACTTAATTTATTTAAGCTAAGGGCGTGTGTTAGATCTGCAAATATAAGTTATAGTGTTGTTGAGGATTTCAGTTGTTTGGCCAAGTAGCTCTTATGAACTTTCAAACATCTTCGGAGCCTAACTGATTTTGCCTGGTTGGCGAGATATTCAAAGCAAACAAAAGCAGAAGAAACGATGACCTAGTGTTTTTCAAAGATTAAAATTTTGCAAAATGATCAGTTTCATGCCCTCTTTTTTACCCGTAACGGATTGAATCGTCTTGCTCTTTTGGCTAAAAATTCTATAAAAATGAGTTCCCGTTTGGAAATCTCAGGAAAGTACATCAGCACAGGTGCTACTTCGTTGGTACCATCCAGTGCCACGTCGAATTGCCCTGATTCCTTTCCTCCTCAAGACTACAATGCTCGTTACAAGAAACGTGGTTCCTCTGATGAAGTAGAACTCCAATGTCAAGTGTCTACAAGTATGAATGACGAAGAGAAAATGGCAGGCCACTTGGAGGAAGGGAAGACTGGATTCCGCATGATATATGTTTCAGCAATGGCTGCTATGCTGTACGCAGTTTCTCTTGGCTACTTAGCCATTTATGGAGGACCAGCTGCGTATGACATGAAGCACAGGCCAAATTCCAAAATCAAAGTAACCGATGATGAAGTGTCTTGGATTACAAGTATCCTCTCCTTTGGAATGTTTGCCGCTACTCCATTTTCAGGTATTTACTTTTAAATAGACCTTTATTTTGTTCTGTGTTAAACAGTATCTAATTGTAATCGTTCACCGGTGTGCAGAAAGCAGAATCACTTCGCAAATGCAATTAAATTCAAACTGCGATATGGATTGCTGAACACTGAACAGATGATAACGCTGAGCAACACGTAATTTTACTTTGAATTTCTCGAATCTGTAAGCGTACATATCCCTAAGCTGTTCTCTGAGATTCAGAGGTTAACTCTTCAAAAAAATCCCAGCTGCCAGATGAAAGTTTAAGACTAATGGGGATAGGTTTCATTTTCTGCTGATGTATCAAACGCCTCCATTTATAGCGGTCAAGGCAAACAACTCAAGCTTCACCGACATTCCTCACACGTTTTACACCATATCTTTTGTACTTCATACTCATTACCTTTTCTTACGCAGACATCCTTCAATCCGCTCTTCCCATTATTTCTTTGAGCTTTTTCCACCTTCCTTTCTCTCCACTTGGACTCAATAATTTCTTTTAGTAAGCATTCCACCACTCATTCATTTTGCTTTACATTACACGTCTGCAACACATATTTGTACCTCTTCACATCAGTACATGTACTGCCACAAGCCCCTAGTAAGTAACGCCTCGCACCTGAACATAGACGACTCTTAAGTCACGTCTGCAATACCCAGGTTTCACTGCCATAGATCGGAGTAGGAACAATTACGCTATGACATATATGTATAAAAATTCGTGTTTAATGTAACAACGAAACATAGATATCTGTCGATCATCACGATAAGAAAAACTTGCAACTGACCTTTATAACCTCAGTAAACGTTACGTCAATACAGGTTTTGAATTTGGTTAAAAACCATATACAAGTTAAATACATTAGTTAAAAGTACTAGATCTTTCGACTAACACTACGTAGTCTTCATCAGGAACCGGACATGCTGAACAGACTGTTCATACGAGCACAACATATATACACTAGCGTGCAAAAATTAAAGACGAGATGGTTTTTCGAATGTAACGTCGTGCAGAAGTGCTCCACATCGACTCAAATCATACCATAAGATCCCCAAGATGTAGGAATATGGGACAGGTGAGAAAAACCGTCCAAACAAGGAATCCAAACGATACAAAGGCACTTTATTGAAAAGGTAGCTTCGAGCACAACTGGACAGAAGACATAAACGTCCATGTGACAGGCGGCTGCCAAGAAAAATCCAGTCTTTAGTAAGGGATATGATCACTCCTGACTGCGTTGCAGGATTTACAACGTCTATCTATGCTGAGGACGAGGTTGTCAAGGAGCTGTTGAGGCATCGCGGCGCATTCCTCTTGCAGCGCAAATCGCAGCTGCGGAATCCTTGCTGGTGGCTGGTGACGTGCTGCCAAGCGTCTCTCGAGAAGGTCCCACACGTGTTCGATTGGATTTAGGTACGGGGACCTTGCAGGCCAATCCATGCGTTAAATATCTTCACTCTCCAACAGCTCTGCGACAGACACTGTACGATGAAGTGTAGCGTTGTCGTCCATGAAGAGGAACTCAGGGCCCACAGCACCTCTAAACAGACGCACGTGAGGCAGGAGAACCTCGGTACAATAGCGGACACCAGTGACTGAACCTCCTTGGAAGATGTGGAGGTCAGTATGGCTACCAAGCATGATACCGCCTCAAACGAGAACTCCGCCACCTCCAAACCAGTCCCTTTTGATGATGTCGGAGGTGTGATTGCGTGTTCCCTGCTCTCTCCAGATGTGCATACGTCAAGAATCACTCGTCAGAGTAAATCGACACTCATACGTAAAGAGAACTCGACCCCATTGCTGATGTGCCCCAGTTCTTGTGTTCCTGGCACCACAGAAAGCGCCGTCTCCGATGAGCAGGCGTTAATGACACACACCGTATTGGTCGTCGTGCAAATAAACCATCTTTGTGCAGCCTCCTGGCCACGGTAAAACGTGATAACGGACGTCAAGTTGTCTGTTGCGTATGCCTTGCGATTTTGCACGCTGACTGCCGTCTGTCCCTTCTCGCCTGTAGGACAATATACCGGTCGTCCGCCGCCGTGGTTGCTCGTGGACGACCACTGCTAAAGTCTCGGACAGCTGTTCCTGTCGTTTGAAATGCTCTTCAAGCTTGTGAAACGATGCTGTGAGCGATCCCGAACTACTCGGTCACACTAGTCACACTTCGACCTTCTTCCAACTTCCCAAAGACGCGACCTCGGGTAAAGTCATCCAGATGTCGTCTACTGGATTGCTTCTTGGCCATATCACACGGTGGCAACAACTCGACGTCGTTCAAACTGATGTACACCGTGCAATGGCTTTCAACAATTTGCTGAGCGTACACAGCCTGTGTGCTTTATACCCTTACGATACACCCCCCCACGTCATGCTGCATATATGTACATGCCCAATCGTACCGGACCCCAGTCTATCTCTTCAGTGGTCTTTCGATCCGCTCTGCCTGCTCGTTCTGCTGTTATGCTAATTTATCTTCTCTGTCCTTAATTTTTGCCATTGTACACTGGTGTGTACAATGGCAAGGGCGTGATAATGTACTATCACGCATGACCATACATGAAGGTAACGTTACCGAAGAAACACACTGGAGAAAGGTGGGAAACCTAAAGAACTATAGAAGCTTAAAGTCTATAGGGAAAGGTTGATCGGATGGTCTAGTTAGAAAAACAAATTCAAAGTACGATGATCACCAAAGTATATTAAAAGTTTAGTCCAAATTTGGGAAATACACTATCTTCCAACAAGTAATTGGACACCTGTGATAGCAAAGGAAAACGAAGTTTATTCACCTTTAATAGTTGGTGGAGCCTATACGAACGGCGATTACAACTGCGACCCTCCGGGGCATACTCTCAACCAGGCGTTGTACGACGGCTAGCGGAATTTTCTTCCACTCAGCTTGGAGAAGACAGGTCAGTTCTTTCACCGATTTCGGACGGTGGGGGCCACCCCTTAAATCGACGATCGTACTCGTCCCAGAGGTGCTCGATAAGGTTAAGGTCCGGGCTCTGCGCAGGCCAGTCCATTAGATTAACCCCATTGTCACCATACCAAGCCATGGTGGACCTCGCAACATTACAGGTGGCATTGTCATCCTGAAAGTAACATGGGTCCGCCCCGTAAAACTGCCACAACGTAGGAAGCGCATGGTCATCCAAAATTGTGCAGTAGCTCTCGGCGCTGAGTCTAGCAGGAATTACGACCAAGGGTCACGTGCCATACCAGGAGAAACACCACCATAACATAATTTCCCCGCCGCCGAACTTCACACTTGGCACAATATATTCCGGCAGGAGGCGTTCTCCAGGCAGACGCCAAACCCAGACCCTGCCATCCTAACGGTAGAGGGTGAACCTTGATTCGTCGCTCCAGAGAACTTGTTTCCACTGTTCAATGGTCCACTGTCGACGTTCTTTGCACCACGTTAGCCGAGCAGCGCTATTGGACTTGGTGATCAAAGGCTTGTGGGCGGCAGCACGTCTATGATAACCGAGCAAATTGGCTTCGTTACGGATGGTATTCATCAAAAGAACCCTCCCGGATGCCTGTTGAAACTCCTCGCGGATGTAGCCCATCGATTTGGTGCGGTTCTTCCGAATTTCTCTGGCGAGCACCCGTCGGTCCCTAACTCCCAGTTTTGTGGGTCTGCCGGGTCGGGACACATTCCGACAGTCACCACTCCTCTTCCACTTGCCAAACACGTAGGCCACTGTCGATTTTGGTTGCTTCAACTCGCTGGATATGTCACCTATAGATCGGCCATTTCTGTGATACCCGACGATTACACCTTTCTCGAAATCAGAGAGCTCCGAACTGCGTGGCATCTTGCATGCGACTGGTTGCGTTGTTGTTTCCCAAACGATATTTAACGGCGGCGGCCGTGACGTGTATCAGGGCCGGAGATATCGTTGATTGCAGGGGTGTCCAATTACTTGTTGGTAGATAGTGTATATGAGGGTAGTTCGTCGTTGCATTATCTTTGCTTAAGAAGATAAGTAAACAAACTTTCAGCAAAAATAGTTGTGAATCTGTTTTTGTAAGATGCGAGGATTCGCGTTTCATCCCATAGTGGTATATGAAACCCACTAGCAACTAGCGTAGCTAATGCCGTTGATCAAGATCTGATTCGTACATGGTAAAAATGTTCTGACACAACGGTTTTAACCGTTGTGAGAGCCGAGCCAAATACACTTTTAAGGAACAATTACACTTTCACACACAGCCATTCGGGACTTATTTTATGTATAACCCATTACCCCTATGAAATCATCCTAAAGCAACAAACAAACAAACAAAAAGCACAGACGTCTTGCACACGATTAAAAACTTTACAACTAAGTATAAAATAACTTTACGCTAAAGTATGAAATACACTTAACTCCCTTAGATCTTTCGGGTATACAATATACCCTTCCTTAGATGAAACTTAACCTTAAAATCATTAAACTCGTTAAAACCAAGACTACAATTTTTAAACAGTGTCTATATATATACATATACTCACCGATATGTCCGGTGCATTAGCTGTATTATGTACACATGCGTCAAGTCTCGTCCAATGTTCTCTCACGCACTTGTGTTATTTTTTTAATGTCCAGAAGGTGTCTACAGGATGCTGCTATTACATATGGAAAATCATCATTACAAGATTTTTGGCCTAATTTATAAATATACATGCTATCAGTCAGTAATAATTGTGATTTTGCCCTAGTAGTATGTAAAATTTACATTTCGTTCCATTGTGGCACATACATATCGTAAACACAGAGTCTTGATAGAGCCGTAGAGTTTCAGGCCGAGCAGATACTGTACTTATGTTCGGCTAATATGAACCGTACTGCTCTAGCTATTGAACCCACATACATCACTTCCGTCTCGGTCTCGTCCCTTAATGATATCAATAAATACCAAAACGATTTAATACATTCACCCGGTCCCTATCATTTTTCACCAAGGACAGAACATTCACAGACCTTTGATTATATTTGTTACAAAAACACTCTTCAGTACGTTAACAATTCGAGGGATATACGGCAACGATCCAACGTACCTAATTGCTTTTCGATCACACAATAGTGCTGTTGTATAATTTGATTCGTTGCTGCAACTTACCCACGATGTACCGTGGATATCCGTACTGCGAGGCGAAATTTTTAATGAAGGCAAATTCCTTCATCATGCTTTCTGGATTCGATGAGCATGAAATCGCTCTCCTAATGAGATAATGTAATGCATGAGATTCGATCAGCATGAAATCCCTCTCCTGATGAGATAGTGTAATGAATGAGATTCGATGAGCATGAAATCGCTCTCCTGATGAGATAATGTAATGAATGAGATTCGATGAGCATTAAATCGCTCTCCTAATGAGATAATGTAATGCATGAGATTGATGAGCATGAAATCGCTCACCTAATGAGATAATGTAATGTATGAGATTCGATGAGCATGAAATCGCTCTCCTAATGAGATAATGTAATGCATGAGATTTGATGAGCATGAAATCGCTCTCCTGATGAGATAATGTAATGCATGAGATTCGACGAGCATGAAATCGCTCTCCTAATGAGATAATGTAATGCATGAGATTCGATGAGCATGAAATCGCTCTCCTGATGAGATAATGTAATGCATGAGATTCGACGAGCATGAAATCGCTCTGCTAATGAGATAATGTAATGCTTGAGAGTCGATGAGCATGAAATCGCTCTCCTGATGAGAACATGTAATGCATGAGATTCGATGAGCATGAAATCGCTCTCCTAATGAGATAATGTAATGCATAAGACTCCATGAGCATGAAATCGCTCTCCTAATGAGATAATGTAATCCTAAAGCAGCAAAACTGAATTCACTCGCCTACTACTTTCACGATCTAATTTGTTTACTCTGTCGAACACGCTTCCTGAACATACAAATTGATTCATCTAGCCTATTTCTGTGACATTCAGGCTGATCTTGCATTCACTACTAACAGTTCCTTGTTTAAAAACCATAACTTTTGTTTTCACCAAATTTATACTCAGTTTCAATTTTACACACATATTGCACATCCGAAACGTCATACTCTACAAATCTGTACGGCGCTCAAACATCAGAAATGGAATTATGTGACATAGTGTGTTAATGTTATTTTTTAGTTATTTAGATTATTCCGTTGAGATATGTAGATCAGCTCTTCAAAAAGCGTAGATTCCCCAAAACGCAGTTCCTCGGTGGTTAAATTGTCAGAGACGTAGGTTTTAAGCTAGTTTTTTTTATTGGAGGTTTAACGGCCACCATGAGCAACTCAATGGTCTATAAGCAGTCGCCCGTCCCTAATTTAGGGTCACTGGTTCCAGGGAAGAGAGAGAATCAGTGCTGTAAGACAAAACACGACATCCATGCCTTACCGGGATTCGAACCCGGACCCCATTCGGACGAATGATCAGAGGCCATCGCTTAGACCACTGCGTCACAGTTGTTGTTGCTTGTCCTGGACTCGATCCCCAGAGAAGACATATGTTGAAAGAAGGGGAGAGAGAAAGCCTATTTTTCGGCACTTTTCCTCGCTCTCTGCCTTTAACGAATGGCTACTAATTAGAGATGGCATATACTTATAACCGTTATATTTGCTTTCGCGGTCGTGAAACCTCTTCTCCTCCTCCCTCAAAAAAGGAAAAGAACAAATTGTCCCTACGGAAGGTAAGCTCTAAATAGAACTTCTGATTGTTTATTGTCTGTCATCTCAAAATCAGTCGTCCAAGACATGCTTGTATTTTGACTGGAATACGGAATTACACCATACAGTACAAATTTTGAAGATGACAATCCGTTTTACGGTGTGAATATGACAAAGATGGCAAGTCACATAATATCCGAAAACTTGAAAATTTCGTCGTTATGGAACGGGAATCGAACCCTTGTCTCCCAGATAGCGCACGGGTATGCTAACCACAACACCATACAGAACGACTAATTCTCAAGTTTCCGATTAATTGGAATATAACCATCATGAGACTTGGTCGTTCTGGGTGCTGTAGTGGTTAGCATACCCGGACGCTATCTGGGAGATGAGGATTCGATTCCCGCTCCAGAACAACGAAATTTTCAAGTTTTCGGATATTATGTGACTTACCATCCTTGTCATGTTTACAACAAAAATTGTCATCTTCAAAATTTGTATTCTATGGTTGTAATCCCGTATTCCATTCATGATTTATCTGCTCCTCTGGGCAATCACGGGATAATATTCTTAACCTCCAGATTCGCTAAACTTGAATGCCGGTTGCTTCGGATAGGGAATCCTGTGATGGTTATATTCAAATTAATCGGAAACTTGAAACTTGATCGTCCTGGGTGGTGTAGTGGTTAGCATACCCGGGCGCTATCTAGGATACGCGGGTTCGATTTCCGCTCCAGGACGAGGAAGTTTTCGGATATTATCTGACTTACCATCCTTGTCATATTTACGCCAAAAAATGGATACAATTAGCGGAGCTACAATAGTGTGCTACTTTTATAGTAATTTATAGCGTATAATTGCAAAACCAAAAAAGTAGTTTTGTTTTAAATCGTAAAAAAATTTAACGCAACATTTTACCGCTTGTTTTCTTGGTAAGGGGAACACATTTTACCCTATAAATAATATCTGCTTTTTAGGAAAAGTAGTTTTATTTGGAACTACGTTTTTGAAAGTCGTTAACTGCAACTACAGTTGCAGTTAACGACTTTTCAAAAGAAGTTTTCCCAGCACTGCCTACGATCTGCTCCAGAAACTTCCCGTGGATTTGCCAGGCCTGAGGTTGGGGTCCATTGTACATCCACTGGTTTGAATCAAAATGGGAGGTGGCTGGATAGCCAGGTAAATTTGTATAGCAACATGGTACAGTATTTGAAGGAACAGTGGATAGTATTTCACACAAAATTAATGTTCAAATTGAAAAGTACCATTGAATCATTAAACCAAACAATACATCCAAGTTAAATGTTAATTGAAAAAAAAGAACAATTTGGTTGGTTATACACTGCTGTCCACCCAAAATGCAACACCAAGAAGGACACGAGATAGCAAAGCCAGATTTACTGGACACATAACAACACATACAAAGATGAAACGATTGAGCTTACAGGCCCGTTCGACTTGCGGAACACGCAGACATCAATAGTTCGTGTGGCCCCAATGGCTGGCAATAACGGCCGCTACACGCCGCGGCATGTAACGAAAGAGGCTTTGGATGTGGGCTTGGTGTATATCGGTGCAGGCTTCTTCCACACGTTGGCACAGTTCATCAGGCGTAGCCGCGGGTGGTGCTTGCTGAGCCACTCGGTTGCCGATCAGCGACCAGACGTGTTCGATGGGCGACATATCGGAAGAGCAGGCGGGCCACGGCAGCAATGACACCTGGTGGGCCGTGAAGAATTGTTACACGATGCGTACCACGTGCGATCGCGCATTGTCCTGTTGAAACGTGGCCGCCGGCAGGTCCTGCAAGAAAGGGAGGACTGCAGGCTCCAAAACGTCACAGATGTAACGGTGGCTGTTGAGTGTACCGGCGATGCGTACCAGAGGGGTGCGGGTGTCATATCCAATTGAGCCTAAAACCATAACGCCAGGCAACGGACCGGTATGGCGATGCATAATGCAGGCGTCGTCTCTCGCCACGGTGCTGCCACACGCGGAACCGACCATCGTGATGTTCCAGAAAGAAGCGGGATTCGTCAGAGAAGATAATGTCTTGCCATTGCGTAGTCCAGGGGCGGCATTCAACGGCCCACTGTCGCCGCACTCGCCGATGGTGTACCGTCAATGGTAATCGGAGCAATGGGCGCCGTGCAACACGACCCCGCTCCTGCAAACGACGTCGAACGGTACGTGCTGACACAGGTTGTTGCGCAACACACCCTAATTCCTGCGCTAATGTTCGTGTTGTGGCGGTGCGAGCCGTCAATGCCCGCTGCACAACATGCCGGCCCTCTCGTTTGGTGGTGTGCTGAGGTTGCGGCAATCACTCACGTCGGTCCGTCCGTCCCTCCTGCACCCAACGATTCCATACTCGCCTCACTGTGCCCGAATGTCGTCCCACACGGACGCCGATGTCTCGGTGCGATAAACCGCTGTCGCGATAAGCCACTATTCGTCCTCTGTCGAACTCCGAAACGTGCTGGAATGACTGCCTTATTCTGCGGCGAGGCATCAGGAAGTTTCCCACGCACAGGTCCGGCAGCACAATACACTTCCACTTCTTACACCCCGCCTTCTGTGCGCCGTTCTTATAGTGCTTCTCGGTGGCGTGCCAGGCGCACATGATTTGCATGTGCCCTGCAATGCTAATCGTTTGCATGTCCTCTTGCGGGCGACGCATGCTGCGAATTTCAGGACAATCGGATGTTTCCTTCTTGGTGTTGCATTTTGGGTGAGAGATTCTGAGGGCGCTTAGTCTTCTGTTTTTTCTCTCTCTCTCTTTAAAGGTTATATTCTTCTATAATTGGCAAAGTTTAGTTAATATTTTTAGGCTTTCATTCAACTAAATATTTTCAATAATATCTCGTTTAATTTCTACAATGTAATAAACACAATAGGAAGACAAAATAATACAAAATGCCACATCACGGTTCGAGCCGAGTGCCTGATATTTGAAACGGGCCGCGCCGGGCCTTAAACACGCCGGCTTTGGCCAGGCCGGGCTCAACAAATAAGGCCCGCGCATACTTCTACTTTATGGGGCAAAAAATGGCATTCAAATTGGGCCTACCTTAGAAAAGAGAGACTTTTTTACCTTCTTTGCACAGCAAAATCTTACCTTAAGTCCTCCTTTTTCACTTCCACTTGAAATTGTGGTCAGTACGTTTAGTCTGTTCTGTTTAATCGCTGTCTTCGGGTAGTTGTCAATTAATCTGAGCTTTGAAAAACTGTGCTCTCGTGAGACAAATGTGAACGGAATTGTAAGAATCATATACGTGATGGTCAAATTTGTGAAATATCAGAATTAGTCCTCAAGAAGTGCAGAGCTTCCGGCTTACTTTTTGTCTCAGTAGGAACCGCATGCCTGAATAACTGTGCTTTCAAAAATGTGCCGGGTCCTTTCAGATGTCAAAAGTCTCCAACGTATGACTAACACTGGATTCAGGTAACATTTTATAGAACTTCTTTTGACACAGTATGCATTTTGCTGATAACGGTAACAGGGACGGATTTCCCGCTAGGCGTACTAGGC
The DNA here is from genome assembly GCA_039090855.1 of Macrothele yani. Taxonomy (NCBI): domain Eukaryota; kingdom Metazoa; phylum Arthropoda; class Arachnida; order Araneae; family Macrothelidae; genus Macrothele; species Macrothele yani. The sequence goes on from CM076989.1 coordinate 123,371,865, forward strand.
GCGCGCCTAGGGCCTCAATGTTTGTGGGACCCCAAAAACATATAGTAATTGGATTTTCAGTTTTTTTTTTGGTTTTCACGGACTGAAAAAATCAATCCTTAAAGCGACTACTTTGTACTGTCACTTGATATTTTACTTTCTCATATTAATAACATATTTTTTCTTGCTGTTGCTGTTATTCCGAATTTTCGAGTTCTTATCGATATATGTATTTTGTAAGGAATGGTTAAAATAATTTTGACTCCTTTTTAGTGGTGGGTAAAGGAGGTATTCACGCTTCCCACACTTTTCATTATTTAAGGCGAATTCTTAACTGGCCCGTTGTGCTATAAATTGCTTTCATGCTACTTCCAGCCAAGGCAACACATCTGTGTTGAAACCTTCCCACCTTTCCCCCGAGTTGCGATTAGACGTGCTTGTAAAAACTTTCCTGATGTCCGGGGGTGTTTGCTGTTAATTGTTTTTTTCCTTCGTGGTCGGATAATCAATGAAGAAAGAAATATTCTTCATAGGATAATTCTTTTTAGGATAATCAAGTTCTTTCATGGCCCTAATCCTTCTAAACCATCCTAAACCAAAAGAGTTATTAATATTTAGGCTGAAAAAGTAAAGAAACTCGAGAATATCACACTATCTTATTTAATAGTGTTAAAAGTAATTTACATTGTATTGCAACAACATTTTCTCACTACTTTCTGCTCCCCTGGTTTAATACTGATAATTATCAAGTATTCTCGCCTTTTCTATTCCTTAAATATACAGAAAACTAGCTATTGAAAAAGCAATGAAAGATTTCAATGATACTCTTACTCAAAAACCTGCAGTACCTACTTTTCCATTTTAAAATCGTATCTTTTGCATTTAATTCGTATGCTTCTGTTTCTGATAACTGCAGTGCAGGTATAAATGGGATACAGGTATTTAAAGTGCCAAACTTAATATCCATTGATTTCCTATTAGCCCCGAAATTCTGTTTCTGATAACTGCAGTGCATGAAGCATATGGGATATTAAAAGTGCCAAACTTAATATCCATTGATTTCCTATTAGCCGCAAAAATAATTTTTGAAATATCTCTAAAATCAAAAAGTTCGATGTGCATAGACATACAAAATTATTACCCTAGCACTGTTTCTTACAGAACGTTCTAATAATAGGATGATATAATGGCATTTTAAAAAGCGTAAAAACCTTTGTATTGACTCCCCCCTTTATTATTTTAAACTGATGGGTGAAAGTTTCTGAGGCGATAAGAAGGGGAGGGGACCCTGAAGCTTTTAGCGCCTAGGGCCCCAAATGAACTAAACTCACCTCTGAACGGTAAGAAAAACAACACAGTATGAATATTCTCTTAGCTCTTGAAACGAATCAACTCGGGCTTAAAAGGTTGACATCTAATATGTTTTTCAACCACAAGTACAGTATATCCACACATATACTAAGGAAAATGGTACTCTGGAACAAATCAGTGTAATAGATCAGCGTCTGAAACTTTTAGTTGTTGACACTCGAGTGATGAGAGTTGGCTCTGATCATTACTTGTTAGTGTTACGCGTGAAACAATGTTGGTTGGAGGAAAAGGAATAGGGAGATGCTCAGTATGGAAAGAATAATGGATGAAAAGATCTCCGAAAATCATCAGCGTTACTCTCATTTACTCAGAGAACGACTCAAGGAGTTGAGGTCGTGTGAGAGGGATGTAGATAAGAAGTGGAAATGTTTTAAGAACTGTGTTGTCACTGCCACAGAAGATGTCTATGGCACCACACTATTGGGTAACATTAGAGGTGATGATTGGTGGAACAGTGAGATTAAATGAGCAGCCAAGAGAAAAAAACAAGCATATTTGAGGATGTTGCAAAGTAGAGTTCCTGAGGATGTTGCAAGGTAGAGTTCTTGAGGATGAATATCGTTGTAAGAAGAGTAAGGCAGCTCAGCTGGTTCGCCAGAGTAAGGCAAACAAAAGGAAAGAGAAGGTGGAAAGGTATCAATTGGCTTCTTGGAAAGGTAGAAAAGCTTTCTGGGTGTTCATCATGCCGAGGAAAAATAGGAGAGATAAAATTTTAAGTTGTGTGAAGAATAGGATCGGAGAAATGATATGGGAGCTCAGTGAGTTACGTGAAAGATGTGGTGAATACTTCTCTGAGTTATTAAATCATGAAAGCAGAAGCGATTCTGAGGCAGAAACAGATGATGTCACAGTAACAAATGGAAGCAAAGGAGGGATCTCAAAAGAAGGTACATGTATAAAGCTCTAAAATCTCTTCAGAATGGTAAGTCTCCGGAAGTAGATGGCATAGCTACTGAGATGTTAAAACATGGTGAAGACTGGAATTGATTGGCTAACTAAAACTTACTTGTTGTGCTGCGAGTTAGGAATGGTCCCTCAAGATTGGAGGGATGTTATCATTGTTTCCTTGAATAAGGGAAAACTTGATCAGACTGAATGCCAGAATTATCGTGGTATTAGCTTACTGGGTGTGCCAGGGAAACTGCTTGGAAATGCCATTATTGATAAGGTACGAGGTCTTACATTAGACAAATTGTTGGATGTTCCGAGTGTTTTTACGCCTGGTAGGGGCTGAACTAAGCAAACTTCGGAAATATGTTTGATGAGCGAAAAGTATCCGTCTGTTGGTAAGAAAGTTTTGGCTGCCATCATAGATTTAGACAGAGCTTATGACTGAGTAAATGGGATACTTCTCTGGAAGGTACTGAATAAATATATTATTGGGAATCTACTTAATAGTCTAAAAACCATATATACTGGGAGTGGAGCTTGTGTACGAGTGAATGCTGTTGTATCGAAATGGATTTTTATTTGTGCAGGGGTCTGACAAGGTTGTGTAATATCACCATGGTTGCTTAATATATTTATGGATGCGTGCATGGTGACGTCAAAATGCACGATACTGGTTTATCTCTTGGTAATATGCATGAGTGCACATTTCTGCATACGGATGACACAGTCCTGTTGGCAGAGAGCTAAAGTGAGTTGCAAAGTATGTTGTCTAGGATGTACGAAGTTTGTATAAATTCAAACTGAGTATAAATAAAGGAAAAATCAAAGTTATGGTGTCTGCACAAGGAGCTGGTAGTACTGAATGCAAGATGAGTCTAAATGACACAGTGATTTACCAGGTGAATGAGTTTGTGCATTTAAGAAGCATGTTTGATAGAAAGAACAAATTAGATGGTGAAATTAGTAGGCGTGTGAATTCTTCATTGAAAGTTATAGATGCTTTAAGAGGATATAACGAAGTAAATTTCTCCGTCATTTTTGCCCACGCCGGGGTTCGAATCCGGGTTCTCTCACTCCGGAATAAGTCCCTCTACCAATTGAGCTACGCGGACGTTCGTTCTGACTGCTATCTGCCTTTATGTCGTGTGCGTCCTGCTGGCAGGTACGTCACATCTCCCCCCACGAAACAGGGCCGGGGCCATGGCCTACGGGTCAGCCGTGACCATGAATCGTTGGAGGCAGCCATCCGCTGTAGAACGTGCACTTGAGAACTCCCAGTCATTTTTTTTTAATTTTTCGAAGCGCTGGAGAAGGGATTCTCTGATTTTTCCTCTCTCGTGGTGTGGAAATAACATCACACCATTGCGAGATTTTGAACGGCTGGGTCATCCGGAAAGTCCGGGCGCCATTATAACGAAGTAAATTTCTCCGTCATTTTTGTCCAAGCCGGGGTTCGAAACCGGGTCCCCTCACTCCGGAATAAGTCACTCTACCAATTGAGCTACACGGACGTTCGTTCTGACTGCTATCTGCCTTTATGTCGTGTGCGTCCTGCTGACAGGTACGTCACAAGGATTTCACAGGAATGATGGGTTCTTCAAAGAGTCCCGAATGTCTTTGTATGAAAGTGTAGTTTTTCCTACTCTGATGTAAGGCAGTGAAACCTGGGTAACGCAGAAGAGACATACGAGTCGTTTGTGCGCTGGAGAGATGCGTTAATTACGGGGGTTTACGGTAAGACACTCTCTGATCATGTGAGGAATGAAGATGTGTTGCAGTTGTGTAATGTGAAGCAAAATGATGTCAGTAAGGAGCAGACTAATATTCTTAGGTGGATTGGCCATGTTGAAAGAATGAGTGATGAGATGCTTTCTAAGAAACAAATATGGCCCAAATGGCAGGAAAGAAAGGTAGAGAAAGGCCAAGGAAATCTTGGGAGGACCAGATTCAGGAGTTTCTGCAAGAGAAAACAATTATGAGAATGAAGTACTGAAAGTCTTGTGTACGTCGTATGACGGATGTCAGTGAAGTCCCAGCTGTGTACCAAAATCGCTGTAAATTGAGACGTTTGATGCGGAAACAGTAAGTAAATAATCAGTTGAAAATTTATCTAGCGGATTGTCTTTCTTTGAGGAGTTAACCTCTGAATCTCAGAGAACAACTTATAGTGACATGTAAGAATGTATAACGCAGTAAATTTTTCCGTCATTTTTGTTCACGCCGGGGTTCGAATCCGGGTTCTCTTGTTCCGGAATAAGTCCCTCTACCAATTGAGCTACGCGGACGTATCTTCTCGCTGCTATGTGACATGTAAGAATGTATAACGCAGTAAATTTCTTCTTCATTTTTGTCCACGCCGGGCATCGAATCCGAGTCCTCTTACTCCGGAATAAGTCGCTCTACCAACTGAGCTACGCGGTCGTATCTTCTCGCTGCTATCTGCCTTTATCTCGTGTGCGTCCCGCCGGGCATGCACGTCACAAATGTATGTAGAAAAATAGGTTGAAAATAGCTAGAACGAATATATTCGATATTGAAAAAGCAGACCGAACACAGCTGAAGTGAGTGAACCTCTTCATTAGGAAACATTCCCCTTATTTTGTTTGGCGGTATAACGACCACAGTGAGCAACTCGACAGGGCTACAAACAGTCGCCCGTCCTTAATTTAGGGTAAATGGGTAATAAATTTCAAATCTGTGGTGATAATATAAATAGACGATGTCATCGTTCTGTCCACGTTATTATTTCATAAACAACGCATAGCAACTGAAAAATTGTTCTTCCGACACCCTGGGATCGAACCCCATATCTCTCGATAACTAGCCGAGTGTGTTCACTTTACGCTACGGTGCCAACAATTCACAGCGCTATTCGTGGCTTATTGGCTGAATTGGTTTGCGCTGTGAATTGTTGACACCGTAGCGAAAAGTGAACACACTCGACTAGTTATCGAGAGATCTGGGGTTCGATCCCAGCGGTGTCGAATAACAATATTTCGGCTGCTCTGTGTTGGTTAAAGAAAAACGTGGACAGAGTGATGGCATCGTCTATTTACATTTAGGGTAAGTGGGTCCATGGAAGAGAGACAGAGAGCCAGTGACGTAAGACAAACAAAAGATCGAAGCCTCATCGGGATTCGAGCCCTGACATATCTCGCACGAGTGGTCAGAAACCAGCGCTTAGACCAAGCTTCACCCAGAGGGCGTTGCTTTCCCCTTTGTTTTGTAATTCAAAATGGTCACTTAGGTGAATGATTGACATTAATGCTTCCTGACTGATTGTATCCGCTAAGAAGGCCATAACAGTGGTAACGAAGCTGTGAAAGAAGACTGATCTTTTAGAGTCACTTTTTCTGACTAATGACATCATGCCCGTGTCATGGACACTAACCCTTCCCCATCAAGCCCGTGTCGGAGGCATTAACCCTTCCCAATCCTGCCCGTGTCAGGGCCACTGACCCTTCCCCATCATGCCCGCGTCGAGGGCACTAACACTTCGCCATCATGCCCGTGTCGGAGGCATTAACCCTTCCCAATCCTGCCCGTGTCAGAGCCACTGACCCTTCCCCGCTGCCCCGGTGGCGCAGTGGTCAAAGCGATAGCCTCTGATCATTCGTCCGAACGGGGTCCGGGTTCCAATCCCGGTGAGGCATGGATGTTGTGTTTGTCTTACGGCACTGGCTCTCTCCCTTCCCTGGAACCAGTGACCCTAAATTAGGGACGGGCGACTGCTTATAGCCCATTTGAGTTGCTCACGGTGGTCGCTGAACCTCCAATAAAAAAAAGACCCTTCCCCATCGTGCCTGTGTCAGGGCCACTAACCCTTCCCCATCAAGCCCGTGTCATGGATACTAACCCTTCCCCATCATGCCTTCGGTCATGGAGCAGAGAATAAAGGACTAGAAGGGAGCGGTGATCACTAGTAAAAGCTTTACGGTCTGTACTTCTGAGATAAGAAATGGAAAAGAATTGTTCTTCCGTAGCTTACGTCGCTAAGTGAAAATTTATATATGGAAAGCCAGAAATTTGTAGGCACCATTTGGTTCAGTACAATGGCCGCTTAAAGAGTATTTAAATTTATTGTTTCAAAGAGAGTGAATATTCTTTCTGTTTGTTACCGATTTGAGAGGTATAGAAAGATCTCTGAGATCAATAGGATCACTGAGGTACAATCTTTTTCATAACAACATTAAATTTTTCCTTTTATCTATCACGCTCCAAATTTTACTACTCACCGCTCCACCCGCACCTTATACGTATATACTACGTCGGTCGATTAATCACGCCCTCTCGAAAATCACGTGGTCAACGGGCAGTAGAGGTGCTCATAATTCAGTGATCATTCCGTGTACATTTTAATATTTCCCTTTCAGCTACACTTCAGGAAGCTTCAAAATTACGTCCCTCTGAAACGAGAAGATGTACACGACATTCATGTATTTGAAGAATTCGTTCTTCCAAATTATCACTTCCCATTTATTTCTATAGTGACTGGTTTTACGATTCTTAAAGAAATTTATTATTTCAAAAACAGTTAACATTCTTTCTGCTTGTTCCCAACCTGAGAGATACAGAGAAGATGTATATGATGTTCATGTATTTGTGAAGAATAATTTCTTCCAAATTCACATTTGCATTTATTTCTAGCGACTGGTTTTACGATTCTCAAATTTAATGTTTCAAAGACAGTTAATGTTCTTTCTGCTTGTTCCCAATTTGAGAGGTATAGAAAGATCTCTGAGATCAATAGGATAACACAGTTTCAATCTTTTTCATAAGAACATTAAATTTTTCCGTTTACCCATCACAGTCCGAATTTTACTACTCACCACTCCACCCGCAGCTTATACGTATATGCTACGTCGGTCGATTAATCACGGGCTCTCGGAAATCACGTGGTCAACGGGCCGTAGACGTGGTCATAATTCAGTGATCATTCGCTGTACATTTTACTATTTCCAGTTAAGCTATACTTCAGGAAACTTGAAAATTACGTCGCCCTGAAACGAGAAAATGTATATGACATTCATGTATTTGTGAAGAATTATTTCCTCTAAATTCTCACCCCATTTTTAGCACGTCTTTTGTAAAAAAAAGATCGTGCTTATGTTACCGGTTTGTCCGTCCGTCCGTCTGTACCCACGATATCTCTGCAACTATTAGTCCTATTTGGAAAATTCTTTTTGCATTAGGAAACCTGAAATATGAGAATGATGATCCTTCATTTCGTTTCTTTTTACGATGTACAATTTCGCCACTAGAGGGCGTAAATGCAGATGATGTCGAATTCAAAAATACGTTTTATTCCACATATTTGCTTCTAAACATCCGATTGGAAAAATTCTTTTATCTTTCGATTCCACTTATGTCGAAGAATATTTTAGATATAGTTACGTCTTCAAATTATGCACAGATTTTCCGCTAGGAGGCGTAAAAGTAAAATACATTTTTCCCGATAACTCTTCTTCTAAAACTCCTATTTGAAAAATATTTTCTTCACCGGATACACCTCCTGATGGAAAATCTTTTGCATATAATTTCAAATTTTTGGTAAAGAATACTTTGGCCACCAGGGGACGTAAGTGTTAATTTTTGCTTCTGATGTATTTGCTATAAAATCTAAGCTTCTAAAATATCGATGCAAAAAATTATTTTGTGGACTGATGCCACTCACATCGATAAACCTTTTTCCGAATATTTTCTTTTTAAAATATTCCACAGTCTCTCCGCCAGGGGGCGTAGATGTATATCTTATTTTTGTCAATATCTCGACTTCTAGGAGTCCGATTTGAAAATTCCATCTTTGTTGGATAGTGTTTCCAGTGTGACATGTTTTTCATATAATTTCAAAATTTTCACGTAATTCATAGACTTTCCACTATGGGGCGCAGAGGTAAAATTACGTTTCCTCCTATATCTCTGCTTCTAAATCTCCGATTTTATATCTTTAACTGATTGTTCTGTGTCTGGCGCTCTTTGGCCAAACCTGGCCCTTGCGCCACTAAAATCAATTAACTAACTAACTAACCAAATCTCCGATTTGAAAAATTCCTTCTGCACCGGATACAGCTCCTGATGGGAAATCCTTTGCACATAATTTGTAATTTTTGTAAAAAGTTGTTTGGCCATCGTAAGTCTTAATTTCCGCTTCTGATGTATTTGCCATAAAATATGAGCCTCTAAAATATCGCTTCAGAGAATTCTTTTGTAAACTGATGCCACTCACATCGATAAACCTTTTCCGCATATTTTCTCTTTAAAATATTCCACAGTCTCTTCGCCAGAGTGCGTAGATATATATCTTATTTTTGTCAATATCTCTATTTCTAGGAGTCCGATTTGAAAAATTCCTTCTTTGTTGGATAGTGTTTCCGATGCGAAATGAGTTCCCTATAAATTCAAAATTTTCAAGTAAATTATTGACTTTCCGCTAAGGGGCACAAAGGTAAATTGCGTTTTCTGCGATATATCTGCTTTTAAAACTCCGATTTGAAAAATTCCTCCTGTATCTTATACAATACCTGATAGAAAATATTTTTCACATAATTTCTAATGTTTGGTAAAGAATGGTTTGACCACCAGGGGGGCATAAGTGTTAAGTTCTGCTTCTGATGTATTTGTAGCAAAATCTGGGCTCCTGAAAACTCGACTAATATTTTTTTTCTTGGACCGATACCGGTCATATGGATAAACCTTTTGAGAATACTTTCTTCCTAAAATAATGCATGGTTTTTCCACCAGGGGACGTAAAGTCACATCTTATCTTTGTCGATATCTCTGTTTCTAAGAGTCCGATTTGAAAAGTATCTCGGTGTTGGAGAGCGTTTCCGATGCGAAATGTTTCTCATATAAATTCATGTTTTTTTTTAACACACAAGTCTGCAACCAGAGTTCGTGAGCTCAGATATTCCGTTTACAGCAATATCTGAGGGATTAAAAACCCGACTGAAAAACTTCTTTCTTCCGTCAGATACTATTGTTTTCCATACCGGTTCCATTGACTTTGAATAGCTTTGATAAATTTAATTTGCGTCAGAACGGATTCAAAAAATGTGCTTATTACACCCGAAAATTCGGTGTCATCTTTCTTGTTTTAATTTTAAATTAAAGGAGAATGTTCATTTCAAGAAACTGTAAAAGAAATTTTTAGCTGGATTGTTTTATTGTAAGAACTGCATTTATGTTTGTGAAAACTGCAACACCAACAAAACATCGCGCTATTCAAATAGAATTTATATAACGCATTCCTCATATTACAGGAGATAATTATTACATTTGTAGAGCTATACCAGATTTTTTTCTATAGTGACTGGTTTTACGATTCTTAAAGAAATTTACTGTTTCAAAGACAGTTAATATTATTTCTGCTTGTTCCCAATTTGGAAGGTATAGAAAGATCTCTGAGATCAATAGGATCACAGAGTTTCCATTTTTTTTCATAAGAACATTACAAAAGATTTCCAGATTTTGCGCTTCCAAGTAATTGCTAGATGCTCAGTACAAAAGTTCCGCTGCTCTAATTGATTCGCACATTTCCTTTACAAAATTGTCGCTGGTTTCGAGAATATGTTCCACTCTCTTCCAATCACGGTCAGCTTTAAGCCGAGACGCTTTCCCAGATGCTCATAATTACCTGTCTGAGAAATCGTCTCATTAAAAAAGAAAGGATGCAGCGAAGCAGAAATAGTGTTCTGCGATGACAGGACAGGAACGCATTTATCAATGTCGAGTCGAGGAAGGCATGGTTTTAAGTAGCAGTTATTTCGCTGCAAATACAGTGTGAACGTCGTTTAAAAGTTTCTGGAGTAGATTCATATCGTCTTTCCATGAGATGCAAAAAAAAAAAAAAAAGAAAATGGTGGACGTGTGGTAGCGAACAAGTGACCGGCCACCCACATATCTAAAATTTACCCTGGAAATGACTGTCAGGGCGCTAAGAATTTTGAAACCGAAATTTCTCAGCTGAGATTCGGAAAATTAAAGTAAAATTTGCACGCTTCATTTTAGCAACTCTTCTTAAACGCAGATCACACATGCCAAAGAAGAATGTGCTCTTAACGATTGGTTTATCTATAAAGACTTTTTTCTTGTAGAACGTGAATCGGAAGAAATATCTCTTTTGTTTTGAATATTCACTGAAATCAAAATTTATTATGCACATATTTATGGATGTCGGCATGCGTGATGCCAAAATAGACAGAGCTGATATTTGCCTTGAAAATATTCGTGTGGGAAAGTTGCTGTTTACTGAAGACACTGTTCTGTTGGCAGAGAGCAAAAGTGAGATGCGGGGTATGTTTCCCTGAATGTACGTAAGAATTTTGTATGAAATTCAAACTGAGTATAAAAAAGAAGAGAAACATAGTTTTTGAGCTAGGAACTCTTAACATTGAACACAAGATCGGTCTAAATGGCACAGACGTACGCCAAGATGAATGAATTTGTATATTTAGAAAGTTTGTTTGGCCGAGAAAATACGTGCGTTAGATGGAGAAAGTACTGTATTAGACGTGTGAATTCATGTCATAGTTGCCGCCCCGGTGGAGCAGTGGTCTAACGATGGCACCTGATCATTCGTCCGAACGGGGCGCGGGTTCGAATCCCGGTGAGGCATGGATGTAGTGTTTGTCTTACGGCACTGGCTCTCTCCCTTCCCTGGAACCAGTGACCTTCAATTAGGGACGGGCGACTGCTTATAGCCCATTGAGTTGCTCACGATGGTCGTTAAACCTCCAATCCAAATCCAATCCATGTCATAGTTGCTTTAGGAGTCCCCGAATGCCTGCGTATGAAAGTGTAATTATTCCTGCTCTAATGTACGGCAGCGAAACTTATGTACTGCAGAAGGGACAATGGAATAATTTGTGTTCTGGTAAGAATGCGTTGCATACATGGGGTTTATGGAAGAACACGTTCTGACCATGTGAGGAACGTAGATGTGTTCCAGATTTGTAATGTAAGGCAAAAATGTTAGTAAAGTTGAGTCAAATATTTTGTGGTTGTTCGGCCACGTTGAAATAATGTGTGGTGAAACTCTAAGATATGCTATTCAGCCCAAGCGGCAAGAAAGAAAGGCGGAAGAAGTCTAAAGAAATCATAGGAGAAATAGATTGAGAAATGTCTGCATGAAAAGAAGATAAAGCTTTAGTACAAAAGGTATTGTGTGAAAAGTGTGATGGATGTCGCTGAATCTTCAGATGTGTTCCGAGATCGCTGTATAAGGAGACGTTTGGAACACCGACAATAAGCAAAATCTCGCGCCACCAGTCAAACCCTAATCTGGCTGAAGACACACGCACACACACACACACACACACCTTCCCTATGACAAACAAAACAATTTGCTTTGTTTGGACGTTTGAACGTTTGTCGCGCTTTGGTGGCGCAGTGGAAACAGTAATCACCACATCAACTACCAAGAAAGGAAAACACGGTCGTATCAGAATAATATGACCACTTACCTAATAATGGAAACAACAACCCTTGGCTCAGATAACAGCGGCGAGACGGCGTGGCATGCATTGAGGCCATGGAAGGTTCCCCGAGGCACCCGTGTCCCTTCGGACTGCAGCAGAGCAGGGAGGTCCCGGAGATGACGTGGTTGTAGGTCGACACGTCGAGCCTGTCGATCCAAATAGTTCCACAAGTGCTCTACGGGATTGAGTTCGGACGATTTCACCGACCACGTGAGAACCGAGACATCGCTGTCGTGTTCCTGAAACCAATCACGCACCCCTTAGCGACGTGGCATGGCGCATTGTTCTGTTGGTAGACACCGTCACCAACATGGTAAACGTAAAACATGAAGGGATGCATGTGGTCAGCGGAGATGGACAGGTAGCAGCCATTGGCGTTCAGAGACCCATCCAGTGGTACCAGATCATACCAGGAAAACGTCCGCCAGACATGCGCACTGCCACCGCCTGCCTGTACTTGACCTACAAGAGTGTTCGGGTGTTGGTTCTCGTGTGTGTGACGTCATATCCGCCACCGCCCGTCACTTTGCTTTAGTAGAAACCTGGACTCGTCGGAGAAGACAACCTTTTCCCACTCTTCCACTGTCCAATGATGGTAGTCCCATACTGCAGGCTACGTTGCCAATTGACCTGGGTTAACATGGACGGCTTGACGCAGCGTCGGTACCATAGACGCATGCGTAACAGGGCTCGCTCTACTGTTATCGGGGACACTTACCTGGGTGCCCCAGCGTTCATTTGCGTGGCCAATTGCTGCACGGTTGTGCGTCGATTGCCCTTAACCAGTTGACGAAGACGACGTTCTTCTCCGGGATCGATGGCCTTTGGAGGACCACAGTTGAAACTTCGGGAGGTACTCGTGTGCCAGCTGTCCATACTTGGTACACCCTTACTGCAGCACTACGCGAACAGCCTACGAAGTCTGCTGTTTCTGAGATACTTCCACCCTTGGTGCGGTAGCCGATGATCATTCTTTTTTGAACGTCCGTCAAATCACTACTTTGCTCACTGTGCTCATGTGACGAACTATGGTTCATCTGTCCGGGCCGGCCGCTTATATCTCCGTGAGGTCAACCTTGCCACGTGCACTCTGTGAGGCGCATGGGCCGGTACGCTGTGATTCCGGGGGTGTTCATATTATTCTGATAAGACCGTGTGCAGTTGTTTTAGAACAAACTAAAAGCTTGTATAAAAATGGCACAGGATCTTAAGTCCTGTGCTACCCCATTTTGTATCCGCCTTTGGTTTCATTGGTACAAGAGTAATGCGTTCATTTCGCGAGAGTTTTTGTTCATTTGCAACTTCATAAGTGATGGTGATCTTTGTACTGATCTAGCACATGCGAGATTTACATAAAAATATCAATATCCCTTTGCAGGAGAAGCTTCTACAGGAAAATTGGCCTAGAAAGTGCAAGTTTTACAGGACGGCTAAAGTACAATCGTGGCCAAAAGTCCTGCACCAGTAGACCGAAAGTCAATTTTGTATGTTTGAAGTCAACCTATACACTGAGTGGCCACTTTATTATGACCACCCCCTCAGTATTTCGTTGCGCCATCTTTTGCCTTTAATACTGTGTCGATTCTTCGTGGCATGGACTTCACGAGATGTTGATAGGTGGTTTGTGGAATCTGAGACCATGCTTGATGAATAGCACTTTCCAGAATTGTGAGATTGCAGGGTTGCGGATCCAGCTGTCTGATGGCTCGTTCAACTTCATCCCACAAATTCTCAATGGTGCTGAGGTCTGGAGATTGTGGGGGCCACCTAAGCAAAGTAAATTCATCGGCATGTTCTTGAAACCAATCCTGTACAATACGAGCACTATGGCAGGACGCATTATCTTGTTGAAAGTAGCCATCGCCATTGGGATAAACCATCCACATGACAGGATGCACTTGGTCCGCAACGATGTTTAGATATGATGTGCCAGTCAGACGTTGATCAACGCGAATTAAAGGGCCCAAAGCATGCCAGGAAAATATTCCCAAACCATAACGTTGCCTCCACCAGCTTGAAGGGTTGTAGCAATGCATTTGGGGTCCATGCTTTTGTGCTGTTTCCTCCAAATTCTCACTCGGCCATCGGCATGGTGCAACTGAAAACGTGATTCATCGGACCACATAATTTGTTTCCAATTATCGACTGTCCAATCCTTGTGCTCTTGTGCGAACTGGAGACGTTTTCTCTTGTTAATTGCAGACAGCAAAGGTGTTCGAACAGGCCTTCGGCTTCCATATCCCATCCGATGCAGTGTACGGCGAACAGTGCGTGCAGAGATCATTTGAGGGGATCCTTGATTAAGATGGTTTGTAATTTGTTGCACTGTTGTCCTTCTGTTGTCTGTTACCAGTCTGGACACTCTCCGTACCGCCCGAGCAGTCACTAGTCGATGGCGACCACACGTTGCACGTAGAGACCCAGTTTTTTTGGCTGACATTCCAGTCTTTAAACACTTTAACAACAGTTGCTCTGGAACATTTCACGAATGCGGCGGTTTCGGTGATACTCGCTCCATGACACCGAGCTCCTACAATCATCCCGCGTTGAAAGTCCGTAAAATCGCATTTTTTACCCATCTTGTCACCCAAAAATCTGTTCTATTACTGTCGCAAGCACTAAGCTTTCCCTTTTTATACTAGCCTCGCCCTCTGGCGGCAACAGCGTGCAGCCATAGCTCATTTGCTTGAAACTGTCAGGTGGTCATAATGAAGTGGCCACTCAGTGTACAACGTAATGGTAAAGTCAGGAGTACATGTTATACATCATTTTAAAGGTAATTTTATGTAGAATACACATAATTTTATAGAATGTTATTACCGGTAATAGAAGGGAAGTTTCGAGCAAAAATGTGAAAGTAAGGAAACACAGATCCAGTTCTGAAAAAGCGTTCGCGCCCCTCTTATCCACTATAGCTTTCTCCGACGTCCGCTTGTGAGATATAAAAGGATGTAGAGTCGTCTGCCGACTTAGGACGCAGCTGCGTGTAATCCGTTGACGGAAGTTTCTGCAGAATTCCAGGTGATGTTTGAATTTCGGAATGTCAAAGGCCCGAAAATTTGACCTGCCTCTTCAAACCAGGACACAAAGTATTACTTTGCATGAACTTGGACTCAGTAAACGTAAAATTGCTGTTAAATGTGTCTGTGATCATTGCACTGTCTTGCGCACATTTAAGGAGTTGCAGAAACTGGATGTGTGGGAAACAGAAAAAGAACAGGTCGACAAAAGTTGTGTACCGAACGTGATGGTCGCGTGTTGTTGATTCGTCGTTCCTTAAAATTAAGTTTTAAAACAACCACTGATATCAGAAAGGAATGGGAGAATGAAGTAGGCATTATTACATCTGCACGTACAGTTCGTCGTAGGCTAAAAGAAAATGGACTGACTGCACGAAAAGCTACACGAAAGCCTTTCCTTACTGAACAATAACGGCTCAAAAGAATTGTTTGGGTCAAGGCACACAAGAATTGGACTGTTGATGAATGGAAAAATGTTATTTTCAGTGATGAAACAACTGTTACTATTTCCGCTAATAATGGAAATAATTATGTACGTCGTCGGGCTGGTGAAAGATATAACGCATGCTGCACCCAGCCAACAATCAAGCACCCACATTCGGTGATGTTGTGGTGCTGTATTTCAGCCAGTGGTGTTAGCCGTCTGCACATTGTTGATGGCACATTGAATGGATTGAAATATGTGGATATTTTGGAGTCCAAACTTCTACCATCTGCACAAGACATGGGTTTGCGGAGTTTTATCTTTCAGGAAGATAACGCGCCATGTCATCGGCCAAAGTTGGTTGATGAGTGGTTTTATCGAAAAGCTATAAGAAACCTTCAGTGGCCGGCACAATCAACGGATCTGAACCCCATAGAGAATCTGTGTGTGATATTGAAGCAAAAGATCCGTCAACAAGGACCCGCATCTAAAATAGCATTAATTGAGTCTGTAAGGGCCGTTTGGCACCGTGTTATCACCAATGAACAACAAGAGAAGCTCATTAGTTTCATGCCAAGGAGGTGCACTTTGTTACTAAGAAACCGTGGTTATCCAATTAAATATTAAAGCGTATTTTGCTTCTTGGTAAGTTATTTCAAGTGTCCTGCAAGTTTCAATAATGCACTGTACAGTAATATTACGTTAAATGCATTTTACACTAATTTCACAAATTCCACTATTTTTTTTGCTTTTTATGACTAGACGCTGTACGTTTGCTTCTAACTCCACTTCTGTTACTGGTAATAACATTCTGTAAAAATATTTGAATTCCGCATAAAGTGTCTTTTAAAATTATGTATAGTATGTATTCCTGACTTTACCATTACGCTGTATAAGTTGATTTCAAATATTAAAAATTGACTTTCGGTCTACTGGTACAAGACCTTTGGCCACCACTGTATGTGTGATCAGTTTTCGTAAGCCCGTTATAAAGGAATCCTTCAATGTACGACCAGTCGCTGTACAAAACTTTGGATGGTTTAAATGCGTATCTGCTTGCTTTATTTTCGTCAAACGAGAATAAGTTTCACGTATACGAGAATTTTTTTTAAATTGAAAATTTTCTTTTCCGTAACTTTCTTTGTAACTAAAACGAAAATTGTAAATTTTCTTTTTAGTTACATATGATGGCTGTATTACTCGCTGATGCAAGGATGTATAAAACTAGAGGCCTTGTTCTTTGTTCTCCCCAAGAAAAGTGTTATTGCACTCTGCTCCCATCAAAATATCAAGAAAAAGGAAAAAAACAAATTATTTTCTCTTGTACAAATGGCATTTGTGTCAACCTGTGCATCCGTTCCGTGGCGACTCAGCTAAGGGGAAGCAACGAATCGGGGTGTCAAAATCTTCTATTCGTCATAGAGCATTTGGCTTTGCAATGCTGAATGACCCAGCGTTGACCTTTATTGGGCATGAAAGCATCCAAAGATACACAGCAGAATGCTTCTCGGAGCTCTCAAGTTTATTAAACAATCGCTAGGAGAGGAAAGCGCAGACTTAAAGAGGGTGCCAACACTTCTCTTTATTTCACTCTCAGGCTAGAAATTCAAAAACAAGAAAGCGAAAAATACAGGATGCGACATATTTTTTTACACTTGAAAAACGCAGCGAAAACAAATTCTTAAAAAATAAAAAATCACCTTTTGGTGTCATAAAATACCGAGACATATTTTATTTCCAGATGTTTGTAGAATATGAAAAATTAGCATGTTTACTCAACGAGAAAACAAAATACAGGTAGGCTCAGTTCTGACTGAGCCGTCAGTTTGAAACGTTGGACTACGACTTGCAGATTGGGGAGTTGAAATGAGCTAATCGAGTATGGTGTCAAAGCGTTTATTTAATTTGTTATATCCCAACGCAGGTCTATGATATGAAAAGTAGCTTACATATTTTTTACAAATAATACTGGATACATTGCGAACACAAAGCTGATCGATACACGAGTTACCCAACGTGGTGCTCTGTCTTCTTGGGCTTCCTACATTTCTTCAGCACTTGCTCTTGCCTCTACTTCTGTTTTTCTCCCCTTTTGCTTGCGTTCATTCTGCGAATTCCGTGGCGTTGTCGAAAATGTTAACTCGTTCACACGAAAACATTTTTTTAATTTTAGTTTCTACCACTGCCACATATTCTATATATATTTGAGCAGATCTCGTGGAGAGCTTTAAAACGATACCACGCACAGTCGTGTTGTGCTCACGGTTGCCGAGATAGACTGAGTCCAACACGGCGGCACCCCCAGAAATATTGCATCATCTCCCCCGCGCACTGGGAGCTAGGGGAGCGTCGCGCGCTAGATGTATTGCGCAGTGCGCGAATTGGATTCCATGTTGTTTACGAATATGCTAACACGATTAGTGTGCGGCGCGTATTTTTAACGCTATAATGATTTTAATTGGAATCTGTTTTTGTCACAGGTGGTCGACCGTAAGTCTCCCCATACTATCAGCGGATTTAGACGAAGTCGTACGTCAAAAAAAAAAAAAAAAACAGTGAGAGTGCAGAAAACTGGGAGGGGAATTCCGACTGGCTTGAATTTGGGACGTCGGTAAAGGTGTAACAGTAATCCCCTAAAATAGAATAAAAAAGTTGACCGGTGCCTTTATATCGGAGGGATTTTTCTCTTTTCAGAAGTACGTACATATTTTAATTCGCGCATTTCGGAAATGTCACACACTCGCCAAAGAATTTAATTAAACAGGAGTTAAAATTTTCGATAGACGACATTGCTCCCTCGTGAAATTATTAAATGCACCGTGGGAATAAAAGCACGATATTGGAATTATATAATGATTTTTTTAGCATAAATAAACGTGTCACACACATCATTGCGATTTCTAACTGAAAAACTTTTTTTAATTTTTAAAACTTCTCCCATGTCTTCGAAATTAATACAAATGGGATTTGTTGTAGGAAGATAAATCACAAAACAAGCTGATAATATGTATTCATGTTGTGTGAAGTGCATATTTTGAACGCAGTAAGTGCAACTATATGTTCTGTTAGTAGATGGCAGCACATATCCGAAATAACATTCAAGAACTGATTCGTCTAAAGTTGATATAAAATAAAATATAACTGACAAGCGTTAGTAATAGGCAGAAGGGTATACATTTTTTTTTTCGGGGAGGGGGAACAAAAATATAGAAGTTTTTTGAAATCCACCAGAACAAAGTTAATGAAAAGTAGAAGGAAAATTTAAATATTTTTTCTTTAAAGTAAGTCGATGAATTTTTATTAAATTAACGCATTTCTTTCTAAAGTAAGTCGCATTTTAACAAAAAAAAAAAAAATTTAAGAAAAAAAGGAAACACTTTCCAGGTGATCCAAAGCTTCTTACCCACTTCTAGATACGCCCCTTTAGATTAGATAAGAAAAAATTTAGCACCCAAATTAAAATAAAAATGGTTGAAAACATCTTTCTCAGATTTTTTTCAACCTGATAAGCAGAAACAATCAAGGCCGGAGCGGCCCACCGTGACCCAGACACATTTGCTGGTAGAGCACTCGAAAAGCTACCCACTTTCCCTTACTTATTTTGTACGCATTTCTTGAAACGAATGAATAGTTATATTTTTTGTGCTTATAAATAATATTAGTTAACTTCATTTCAGTTTTATTTCTGTCTGAAACAGCGGCGTACGAAACGCGGGGGCAGAGGGGGCAACTGCCTCCTCATTTATTTGGGTGCAGGGCCAAAAATCACATTTGCCTCCTCACTTTTCTTAGTCAGAAATCGGATTAATGCTTGTTTTCTTTTGATTTCCCGACTTTTAAAATTTCTACCGATAAAACAAAGTATTACTTTCTACTTTAATTAATTATGTGAACTCTGAATTCCTGAGACCTCGAGAACTCTAAATTCTCTGAATTCCGTCGAAAACTCTGAATTCCTGAGACGTCGAGAACTCTAAATTCTCTGAATTCCGTCGAAAACTCTGAATTCCTGAAACTCTCTCGTCTTGTCCAGCATGATTCCTAAGACGCAGATTACTCTCCTCCCTTGTCCAGTATGCGAAAAAAAAAAGTTACTAAAAACAGGCTGTTCTAAAATTCCGAAAAAAATTTTGTTTTTATAAAGAAAAAAAATGTAGGAGCGTTTTCTATATTTTAAATATAATAAATTCAGTATTTCTTTAAGGAAGAAAATGAAAGATGGAGAAAGGAATGAGATATATTCCTACGTTGTTTGATGAATAACACACTTGTGGAATTTGTACCTGTGTGGAGGTGTTCAAATCGACCAGTTTTGCATCGTTTATAATACATATCGGTAAAACGCTTTACATCAAAATACAATCTAATCATCATCATCATCATTGTCAACCATTAATAATCCACTGCTGGACGAAGGTCTCTCCAAGTTTCCTCCACAACGGTCTGTATTGTGCCAGTCTCCTCCATGTCACTCCCGCATATTTTCGAATTTCATCCACCCATCTCCCATATGGTCTTCTTCCGGGTCTTTTCCTGTCCCTTGGAATCCAATCCAAAATTTCGGCTGTCCACCGATGGTCTTTCCTTCTGGCAGTATGTCCAGCCCATTGCCATTTCAGGGACTTAACTCAGATCATGATGTCTTCCACTCTTGTCATTTTTCGGATCCATGAGTTCCTCTTCTCTTCTCTCCTGGTTACACTAAACATGCACCTCTCCATGCTACTTTGAGTTGTCTGCAGCCTTTGTATGTCTCTTTTAGTTAAGGTCCACGTCTCTGCACCATACGTAAGCACTGGAAGGATGCATTGATTAAACCATTTTCTTTTAAGACATAATGGCATATTGCTCTTGAAAATTATGCTGTTTCTTCCAAAAGATCTCCAGGCAAGTTTTGTACGCCGATTAATTTCTTCATCAACGTGACCCTCACTTGATATCTGCTGTCCAAGATAAACGTACGTGTCAGTTATCTCCAGCTTTTCTCCATCAATCGATAAATCTTCATTTCTTGTAAAAGCATTGAACATCACTTTTGTCTTCTGAAAGTTCATTTTTAATCCCACTTCTTTACTCTATCTATATAATCGCTTTACTGATGTATGTTCAAATGACGTTATCACGTCCTGTTCTACAACAGCGGAATAAGTTTTACGATTTGACCAGAAACTGCATATGCTGAAATCTTGCCCCTGTGGACGAAAAACAGTTCCGACGCCATGGTCTGAAATGTTACTTCATTGAAAAAGAGAAAGGGATAGCTAAAAAACAGGACAAAAATAAAAAAGGATGCTTCCTTATATTTATATGTTGTGCTTTTGCCGCACGCTCTAATGAAATAATTAAGCTAAAGCTTACTATACAGTGAGACGTAGATTAACTAAGTAGAAACCGAAATTTTGCACATATTTACTGTTTCTCATGTTAAATATCTGCCTCAGTGCCAAGTGCAGGATAGATATTTATGCATATTATAAAAAATGTTCGGTAAAAATCAGTCGTAATATAACTGAACAAGGTGAACTCACCGCTGTTCCTTCAAATCCTTGTAATCCAGAGTTTATATCCGGGACAATCCTCGAGTTGCTTATTGTTCATCATGTTATAAATCCATAGTTCACTGGCAAGCCGTACAATTTCATCAGCAAATGCAGCTATTTACATTGTGGGGAACGATAACATAAGAGACCAGGTTCTAATGCAATAGTTCAAATAACTTCAGTAAGCACAACAAGAAACTCGAAAATTTATACGATATGTAAATGAAATAAATCAGTGGAATGAGCTTTAAAACCTTGAAAAAAATTATACTAAAATCGCTAACAAACCTCAAGAAAAAGATATTAAAATATCGAAAAGGCACTATGACTCTCTTGAGAATATCACCATGCTAGTTTCAGCTTATTTAATCATAGCCATCATCAATGGTTAGCTTCCGCAATTTCATTTTCTACTTAGCTGTTCTTTGAGTCCATGTAACTGAGCTCTATGTAACTCACTTAGAGTATTTTAATATAAGACGTACGTAGGTTATTGGACTTGTAGCATGAGGTCCTTGGTATGTTCTACCCAGTGATTGGAAAGCTACTTTTTAAAAGCAGTCAGCTACTGCTGCAACCACATTCTTGGAAAAGTGGTGTTATGTTCACCTGGGCCGCCCCAGTGGCGCAGTGGTCTAAGCGATGATCTCTGATCTTTCGTCCGAAAGGGGTCCGGGTTCGAATCCCGGTGAGGCATGGATGTTGTGTTTGTCTTACGGCACTGGATCTCTCCCTTCCCTGGAACCAGTGACCTTAAATTAGGGACGGGCGACTGCTTATAGCACATTGAGTTGCTCATGGTGGTCGTTAAACCTCCAATCCAAAAAAAAAAAAAAAAAAAAAATGTTCGCCTGGTGTTTAAGGCGTCGACGGTGGTTATGATCATCTATCTAGCTTTTCAAAGAAATAGCAAAGTCCCTTTCTTAAAGAAAGAGGGTTTATTTACTTACTACTTTTCCATTGATTGGGGAAACTCGAAGCTGACTATTATTCTATAGTTATTGGGTTGGTGCGAATGAAAAGACATGATCCAGGGACGAAAAAAGTGTTGTGGCTGGGACCTGAAGAATTCATCAACTACACGTTGAACCTCGTTGCCTGTCGTGAACTGTTTCCCGTACAGGAAGTGATCCAGGCGACGAAACCGATGGTAGTCTGTCGGAAACAAGTCCGGGGAATAGACAGGATTCATAGCCTAAGGCACTTTACGTCAGCATCGTTCGTTGTGAGACATGAGGTCAGCGTTGTCCTGGAGCACAAGAACACCATGTCTGTTGACCAAACCCAGTTGTTTCTGCAGCAATTTCCAGTGCATCTGGTATAATTTAACACAATAACGTCCTGCAGTGATAGTCTGGCCTCTTGCCAAGAAATTCCGATGAATTATCCCGGCTGTGGACCACCAGACAAGGAGCATCATCTTCTTGGTGTGTAGGGGTGGCTTAGGATGCCATCCAGCAGACGGTGCTTTGCTTAACCATTGTGCAGACCATTTCCGATTACCATAAAGGACACACTTCTCGTTGCAAGTGACGATTCGATGCAGTAGAGGTTCCGGCTTATTCTGGGCCAGCAGTGATGTGCAGATTTCCAAACGCCTAGTCTTGTTTGCAGTTGTCAACTCATGTGGCAGCCACATGTCGAGCTTTTTTTACCCTACCCAGCGCAATCCAGACGCCTGACAACTGTCGTGTGGTGGACATCTACCTCTGCCGCTATCTCACGACACGTTTTTCGGAATCCGCGTTAACCACACGTAACAGAACATCGTCAGAAACAGCAACAGGTTGATGACCACGTGCTTCGTTTTTCAGGTCCGTATCTCCGCTTCGAAACTTCACAAATCATCGGCGAATAGTTCGTTCGTTGGCTGTATTCTCTCCAAGCAGTTAACGTTTCGAGCTAGCGGCAATTACTGCAGAATGGCCCAATTTAAATTCATACAGAAAGATGACTCTCAAATCCGGCGTCTGCATGTTCCCTTTGTAAGCCACGTTACGTCCAAACAAACCTCGCCTGAACCTTGTTCTTCACACACACTTGCTAGCTATTTACAGTAACTCTATGACGTAATACCCGCAACATCTGTGGGTGGTTCCATTCCGCTGTGGTTGGATCCTGTTTCCACTGCTCGTTCGCTCCGGACGTTTCATTCGCACCAACCCAATAACTCCGATCAGGACTGTAACGAGCATATCTTACCTGGGAGAGCGAAATTTATAATTACGCCCCTTCGTTTTCAAAATACGCCCATTTGAGTTCGACTCAAATTATACGTGGTTTTTACTTTCTCATACACCACCCTTATAGGAAAGTGTTATGGTCGTTCAAAAATCGCACTTCCGGTTGTTGTTTTTTATTAGAGGTTTAACGACCACCGTGAGCAACTCAATGGGCTATAAGCAGTCGCCCGTCACTAATTTAGGGTCACTGGTTCCAGGGAAGGAGAGAGCCAGTGCCGTAAGACAAACACAACATCCATGTCTCACCGGGATCCGAACCCGGACCCCTTTCGGACGAATGATCAGAGGCCATCGCTTAGACCACTGCGCCACAGGGGCAGCTTTCCGGTTTTTCACAAAATCTTATTAAAAATGTAAAACGTATTTAAATACCCAAGAACCACAGGTTGTAAATACCAAGTAAAGCGTAAACATTAGGTGAACGCCGAGAACACGACACTCCACAGAAATGCAAAACGAAAAACGAACCATGGCAGAACGAATGAGTGTCGGAGAGTGAGCGTGACAATAGGAAGTAGCTTTAGGGGTAGGGCTTCGAAAAATTCCGTTCAAGGTTAAACGCTCCGAGGAACTTCCGGCGACAGAGCACAAATGATTAATTACCACTTCATCACAATGACATGTTCCGAAAAGTCCATGAGGTTAGGCATAGCAGTATATTGTTTTCTATGCCTCCATTCACTGTTTTGCAAAATTTCTTTCATGGACACGAGATGTTCGCACCTCGTACTGCATGTTACTCTGTACCCTGGTTAACTGTATGAAATACTATAGGAGACTAACTAAAGTCTTTAAAAAGAAAATACTGAAGAGAGCAACTTTCTTTTTAGTTATATAATTTCTACTTTTTATATCTCATAGAGCATGAATTTACGCCCCTGGAATGACCATTCTGGGAGGGCAACCGCCCACCCTGCCCTTTCGGTAGCTAAGGACCTTGCTCCGAGTGACTACTGAATAACAGAGACCACTCACACCGCCTGTATATCCAAAGCCAAGTGCGTAACCGCTGTTTATTAAGAACCCTCACGATCGGCTACCTCAATCACGGGAAACTTCCATCTACTCTGGAGTGCCCGAAAGGCAACGGACAGGCTAACGCCGTTTTGGCAGGAAACGAGACGAGACACTTCTGGAATGTTCGGGGCCTTTTTATACGAGGGCCTTGGCAATGCTTTCTAACTGAATTTTAGTTTGCCAGCTAATTTCGGGTCGCAAATGCATCTCGAAACTTGGGGCCACGACAGTTCGCGAGAATCAGGAGTGTTTTACCTGAACCTGATAATAAAGCAATTTCATACAATCTGGGGGTATTCCAGCGTTCTCCTCTCTTTTCCATCCCCCTCCCCCCCGGGCTTTTGATTTGCAAGGAAACCTTCCCCTTTTGATGTTATGGTATTTCATCCATTAACATAACAGTAGCTTGTTAAGACGACAGCTACCCTCCTTGAAAAGTAGCTATCGCATGATTAGCATAAGATTCCAACTCATGTAGGAACAATACTTCGAAATGAAGAAATGCGACTTACTTGTACAAATACAACAACTGTTTCACCATAAAACGCTTGAAACTCATGCATAGACCTTGTAGCAAATCAACATTTCGAAACGAAAGTGACATTCTTGCTGGAGAGAGAGAGGTGGACGGAAAGACAAGCAACCCCGTATGCTTTCCTGTATATGCGAACAGTATGTAACTAAAGTTCGGAATGCGATAAATTGGTGCATAACCGTAACTTAAGTACAAATCACAGCTACAGGCTCATAGCCAGACAGAGAATTTGAGAGGGATACCTGTTGATTAGATCGGGCAAAGGATATAAAAGAGGTCGACACTGGAATGTTTTGTGAGTGGACCGCGGGCTGCCTTGTGGTCAATGTTTGTGTCTGCCATTAAGAAGACTTCGGGTTCGAAACCGGGCAGGTACGAACGCTCGAACCCCTAAATATCCGCCGTGCGTCGGATGGGCACGTTAAGCCGTCGGGCCCCGGGTACTTTTCCCCGGTAATAAATAAGGGCTTCTACCTCGCTTCTGTGTCACATTCCTATCGGATACTCTAGCCCAAATCTCCTAATTTCCTATTTCTAAGGGTTGTTTAAGACCTGTGGTCAGACACTCCCTTCCTGAAATCTTCTACATATGATCTGATCTGTTTTGTGAGTTGCTAGGTCTGACAAAAGGAAACCCAGGACGAGTGCCACATTGCTTGGCCCATCCCTAGCTACAGCTTTGTTCTCCGGTAATTGATGTCTTTTCCCTATATAGCAAAGCATCAACTTCTGGGCATGGGTCTTTTAATCGCGCTATTATGGAAAGATGAAGTAGTCCCAGCAAAAACACAAGTGCTGGGAACTGCTGGCCATCAGCTGGCAGTGATGGGGCACTGCTGGCTGAAATCTGCCGCTCATGGCCCGGTAGCGGTCCGTTGATGGCAGCGCTATCAGTTGGCGAGCCATTGATGGCCCTGCAGCATCGCCGTGAAGTGTGGTCCTCCAAGCAAGTGCCACTAGTGGCCCGTTGCTGGCAACCAATGCAACCCCAACAGCAGGTAGAAGCAACGGGACTGCGCATGCGCAGAAGCAACAGTTGCTGTGTATCTCATGGTACCAGTTAGTTGAAGACGACGCCATCGTGTTATTTTAGTGGATGTTAAGAAAAAAATCCATATGTAGAGAAGATTAGATCGGGTAAAGGATGAGGCGAATTAACTTCCTGATGAAATTCCACGTCGACGAAGATATCAGATTAAGCCATGAAGTACTAGATTACAGCCATGAAATACACCCACTCCATTTCCATGAATTCATGGAATGGAGTAGGTGAATAACAAGAAAAAATTTGAAACCGCTTGAAACAAATGTTCTGGAAAAACATTAAAAAAACGTTTGTTGGAAAAAAAAAGAATTATACGCGTACAAAATTTATTAATTATTTGAAAGAAAAAGAAAAAAACAACGCTATGTGGATATAATGTACCCATCCATGGGTTGAATGCACAAGACTGGGAGGAATTCGCTTCTAAAAATAACGAGAAGTAAAATAAAATATCTTTCCTCTTTAAAACAAATGTAGCTTCGGACAACGGAAAGGAAAGACACAACGTTTAAAAATGTAACAGAATGTGACATGAACCCGGGTAAATATATATTAATTCAACAATCACCTTTCAAGACGACAAGGACAGTACAAAACTTTGGAAAGCGACTTTAAGTTCGTACACTCAATGAGTGAAGTTCCCTTAGGATAAAAAAACTATCGTTACGTTGAAAACATAAATTTATGAATTATATGAAACTGACTTTTATGAAAAATACCTCGCAATATTGTAAAATGAAAGAGAGAACCATTCGATTACACATTCCGCACAAAACAGACAGCTTCGAGCACACGCTCGTGAGTTGAAAATTAGTCCGTTCGGTAGAGAGCAGACTTCCCACGTGGACAGCCATGGTTCGTATCCAATCAGATCCACACGGTCGTTTTTCCGGTCTGTTGAGAAAATTTCCTCAGCGCGGTGCTGTAATTGACAAGTTTCGTAAGGGGAGAAAAAAAGTTGTAGCTTTGGGAAACTGCGTTTATCCTTTATTTTTATTTTGTATGGCTACTACTGAGAAATTGGCGTACAAGATTCGGCAAGCCATCAGTTACGTCACGTGGTTGCCGGCTGCCACTACCGGCAAACTAGCGGACCACATTACGCTAGCCATCATTTCTGGCACGTGCTTGCAGGGCCACTTGTGGCAGCTACAGTCTGCGATGGATAACTGATGGCCCTGTTGTGGCATATGACGACTGATGGGGGTGTCAACTGTTGGCCAGCTGTTGGCCTGAACTGCTGGCCCTTCTGTTGGCCGCCCGGACATTTTATTGACGGTTCGGCAGCGGCAAAGTGGCTGCCAGCAATGGCTTAGTGCTTGCCCAGCAGGACTGTTTTTGCTGGAGTGCATAGTAGATAAACAAACTTCTATGGCTTTGGCGAACTTTCTAAGAATTTTATAGTTTTGTCCATTAACCAGCATGAGGACCTTTTTGCTGAAGTTATGTGGGACAGGGTACGGTGCGATTTTTTATTTTATTCCTTTGACGTATTTGAAACGACTTCTGGCCGGTACATCTATCAACTTTTGACCACATAAATTTCCTTTCGGGGAAATGTGAAATTTTCAAGCTTTGTGACTGGAATACCAGACCTCGGAAATGAAAACGATGTATCCTCTTTAAAATGGGTCGTTTCCCTGCAGATAGACAGCTCGTTTTGTGATCATCAAATAACAGGCAGGTAGCAGTTCTTCGTGAAGTTTACTCACTTTCATGGCGGTACATTCATGTAAGAGCCGCCCCGATGACGCAATAGTCTAAACGAAGGCTTCTGATTATTCGTCCGAGATGGGTCCGAGTTCAAACTGCGGTGAGGCATTTTTTTAATATGAAGTTTAACGACCACCGTGAGCAATTCATTGGGCTATAAGCAGTCGTCCGTCCCTAATTTATGACCACTGGTCCCAGGGAAGGGGCAGAGAGCCAGCGACCGAAGACAAACTCAACATTCATGCCTCACCGGGATTCGAACCCGGACCCATCTCGGACGAAGGATCCGAAGCCATCGCTTAGACCACTGCGTCACCGGGGCAGCCGAGTGAAGCGTGGATGTTATGTTTGTCGTATAGCACTGGATCTCTCCCTTCTCTAAAACCAGTGGTCCTTGGTGGACGATTACGTATATCCCATTGAGTTGCTCAGGGTAGTCGTTAAACCCCCAATCAACTCCTCCTGATTAAGAAATCCCTATCATGTAAAGAAATCAGTCTGACTATTATTTCTAGCACTGTTACTGTTTGAACGTGCGTAACTGAGAAGAGAGGTAACGTACATGTTTGTTTGTTTTTATTATTTGCAGTTTATATGGCTGACCGCTTTGGAAGAAAAGAAACTCTTATTTGGAACTCCGTACCTTTCGTCATAAGTTGGTTATTTATTATCTGCGCCCCTAGTGCTGGATACGTCCTGGTGGGGCGGTTTATCGGAGGATGGGCGTCAGCTGTAGTGTACATTGTATTACCCATGTATGCGGTAGAAATATCGAGCGCAGACACCAGAGGTATTGTTGGGGCCTCTTTCCAAACTTTAGAGACAGTAGGAACTCTGCTGCTCATGTTTCTCGCTGCGTTTCTTTCCTGGACATGGCTGGCAGTTGCAGGACTTTCTATTGTAGTTGCAGCACTGATGTCTTTTTGCCCTATGCCGGAATCTCCCAGGTGGTTGGTTGCCAAAGGAAGGAAGAAGGAAGCACTTGAAACTATCAGATACTTACATGCTGACAAAGTGGATGCTGTAAAAGAATGCCAGGTATGTGTAAAATTATTTTGCCAAGTTTGGGGTCTTATTATCCAAATATTCGACTAGTTTCTCTTTCTTTGCGAGGGAAGGATGGACTTAAGGTGGTTCCACCTAAAATCTCTGCCTTTTGATTCTAATGGTAAAACTTCTTTACATATTTTCTTCGGAATTAATGTATTCTCAAGGATGAAAGTTTCCACGTGGATAAAACAGACTTTCAGTTATAGCATGGGGTACTTAATACTTGCTAAAACATAACCATAGTTATATTAAAAATCAACCATTTTTCTTTGAGTAATGTTCAGACCTGTTAATAGATGGCACGACCTGTAAATTGATGACGTCAATAGACAAGCAATTGTTGGATGGCTTAGTTATGGTTATGATTTAGCAAGTTTTAAGTATCCCATGCTGTAACTTAAAGTAAGTTTTATCGATGTGCAAATTTTCATCCTTGGGAATACATTAATTGCGAAAAAAATATGTAAAGAAGTTTTTCCATTGGAAATACATATAAGGCAGAGATTTTGGGTGGAACCATCTTAATGAAACTCCTTAAGTGTGTCTAAGGTTGAAGGAAATCTTTCATAGAAATAAAGAGCCAACAAATCGCATACTCTCACTGCATGTCTTTCTGTTGTGCGACACTTTGCATACCTCAAAGCACGGGCGGCTAAAGGTAGTGGAGGAGGATCCAGACCCCCTGGAATTTCATGGTCGTTCTCATTGGGGGAGTCTTCCTACGAAACATTTTAAAAACATGTGTTTCACACATGATGTAGCTCTTTTTTTTCCGTTTTAAAAAACAATTTCTGGAAATCGTCACCACGCTTCGCAGTTTTCTGGGAAAAGGTTCAAGTACAACAGTGAAAATTGATTTTGCACAAATAAGTCGAAAATTTTACTCAATTTTGAGTTTTTCACTTTGAAAAAGATCGTTAAAGAATCTCAAATAACAATGGGCTGGAAATATATTGGCCGCACCGGTGCCGTAGTGCTCTAAGCGATGGCCTTTGATCATTCGTCCAAAAGGAGTCCGGGTTCGAATCCCGGTGACGCATGGATGCTGTTGTTTGCCTTACGGCACTGCCTCTCTCCCTTCTCTGGAACCAGTGACCCTGAATTACTGACGGGCAACTGCTTATAGCCCACTGAGTTGCTCAAGGCGGTCGCCAAACCCCCCAATCAAAAATCAAAAATAAAATATTGCTAGAAGGACCGACTATTGCTGGACAACTGAAATGCTAGTCTGGATACCAAAGGACAGGAAATCACGTAAAAGACCACGTGGGAGATGGGTGGATAAAATTCGAAAGCATGCCAGAGTGACTTCGAAGAGATAGAGCGATGAGAGATTACATTATGACCAACCCCAGCCTACAAAAATTAGCGCGCCTGGAGACAGAACGGTGGCAGAACTTTTCTGGAGACAGAACTTTTCTTCCAAAGCGGTCAGCCAATACTCTACTAACCGAAAGCCGGAGGACCGGCTTTCGGTTAGTAGAGTATTGGTAGTCAATCGGAATTTGATAAAGGACAAATTGTAATGGCACGGCGCCTTGGAAGGACGATCTCGCAAACGGCACGGCTTGTGGGTAGTTCATTTGCCGCTGTAGTGAGTCAGTATCAAAAGTAGTGCGCAGATGGCCAAACGACGAACCGTCGAGTAGCCGAGTGTTGTCTGCCGCTCATTGATGCCAGAGGGGAGCGGAGACTGACGCGCATTATTCCCAGCTACCGCAGGGCCACAGTGCGACAAATCACCCTCAGCTACAACAGTGGTGATCAGGGCAATGTGCCACAGCACACAGTTCATCGCAGCCTTCCGCAGCATGGTCGTGCGTAACCGAAAACCCATCCGGGTCCCCATGCTCACTGCACGTCATCGCCAACAACGCATGAAATGAGCCCAAGATAATCGAGATTGGTTCCGCGGATGATTCGAAGAAAGTGGCCTTGTCTGACGAATCCAGATTCCTGATGCATCGCGTAGACTGCCGAGCGCTGATACTTCGATTACCAACGGAGGCTATGGCCCCTGGATGAACTATTGGGCGGAAAGAGGCCTGCCGCGGCAGTGTTATGCTGTGGGTGATGATTTGTTGAGACACTTTAGGCCCCATTATCCCAGTAGCACAATCTCTGACAGTTGTTAGGTATCTGAACATCGTTGTGCACCAAGTTTACCAATTCATGGCAACTATGTATCCTGCTAGTGATGGCATTTACCAACAGGATAATGCGCCATGCCACACTGCCGTAATCGTCAAGGAGGGGTTTGAGGAACACCCTGTTGACTTTTCGTTAATGCCTTGGCCTCCAAATTCACCTGACATGAACCCAATCGAACATTTGTGGTTCGACTTGGAAAAGCGGGTTCGGTCTAAATCACCACCACCCTGAAATGTACTACGGGAACTGGAGGACCTTCTGTTGACATTTTGATACCAGATACCCCAAGACACTTACATCCACCTCATCGAATCGATGCCTCGCTGAGTGGCCGCTGTTTTGCGGACTAAAGAGGGGTCCTAAAGTTTATTAGATAGGTGGTCATAACGTAATGACTCATCGGTGAATAACATAGAAAGATAGATGGGGGCGCAACATTTTGTGGCTTTTCCCGTACATATAGAAATGCGTAATTACGCGTCTGAATAGCTGTCTCAATATCATCACACACGTGTTCAATCAGGATAAGATCTGGGGATTGTGAGGACTTTTGGCACTTTGAAGACACTAGCTTGTTCCTGAAACAACTGTGTGACAATCCGAGCCTTACGGCATGGCGCATTATTCTGTGGGTAGCAGTCCTCTCCATAGGGAAACACCACGCACATGTGGTTCATAATGATATTAAGCTATCACGTGACATTCAAATGCTGTTGCAGAGGTATTTTGAAACCAAATGCCAACCATGAAATCAGATCTTCCACCGTTACGCCGCGCCGCCTCCACCAACTAGTACATTTAACACTAGGCAGATGGAATTCACCGATTTGTGCTATGCTCTCATATTCTCGCCCGGCCATCGATGTGTATTCGTGATTTGTAAGACAAGGCGACATATAATAATCCAGTTCTCATGGGTCCAAGTTTGTTGCCCATGTGCCCACTGCAAAAGAATTTCTCGGGTTTTAGCAAAGACTACCCATACAGCACAAAACGTTTCAGATATGCATCAATAATGTTACGATATCTCATTTACGTTACACTTTCAGAGATATCTTACAATTACGTTTCAGCTACATCTGTTTTAGAACATAACTCTTTGTACATTACGGTTACGTTAAAAATAGCATTCACCGATACTACTGTTTTATAGTTTCCATTGTACATAATTGCTACCTTGATGTTACATTCCGGAGATATTTAAGATTTTTGGTTTGGCAACGGCGTGGATGCGCATGCGCATTTATGCCATTTCACCGAAGCACTCTCGTAGTCGTATTTCCACGTGCTACTGGTATATTCTTTGATATTACTGTCGCAATCGAGTTAGCTAGTTAGTTGATTTAATATTTCACCCCTTTTTTGTGATCTGAAAGTAAGTAATTGTTTTGAATATTATAATTTTTAAATTCTGAGAAGCATTTTATAAAATCTAAGCAGATGGATGTGTTTTTGTATTAGAATACTATACCAGCATGTTTTTTTACTTCAAGCAGAGAAATATCATACTGGTAGGTATTTAGAGAAATGACGAATTTGATTTTTTTCCCTAAAGTATAGTCTATTCCACGTTTTTAATAGAAATTCGACATCCTCATTTGGGACTGATTTTTGTTTTTGTTATCAATATATAAACGCCGCCACTGTTCCCAATGGACAGCGGACTGCGTTGAACCTGTGAGAACGTAAACAACTCGCAGTACGACTGTTGTTGCTTTTGAAAAAGCTATCGAGTGCAATGTTTTTTATTGTGATTTTACAAAGTTTATTGAAACTATAATGTTCAACGTAGTAAAAATATAACAGTAATATGTATGATGATGTCACAAATATCTTTCAAATAAGTAACAGTAATGTAACGAAGTTACAAATATGTTTCAAATGCGTAACAGTAATGTAACGAAGTTACAAATATGTTTCAAATACGTAACAGTAACATGAATTTGGTGTGTTGAAGTTACAAAGACCTTTCACTGTAACGTATCGGTTGTGTTTCAAAGTTACGTAACGTTTGAGGACATTTTGACGTAACCGTAAGGTACTGAAACACTACTGTTACATTGCGCAACGTATCTGAAAAGTCTCAATGGTTCAGTGCTACGTGCTTGTAACATATACGAAATATTCTGTGCTGTGTGGGTAGTGATACACGATGGATACGTCTGCTGTTATAGCCCATTCGCACCATTGTGCGGTGGTATGTGTCTGCTGAAATTCTCCTCTTCATATCGCTGTTGTACGGCGCGGTTACTTGACACAATGGAGCTATTCTGTTACCTTGTACAATCCTCCCCAGCCTATGTTGACCTCGAAACATCGGCCGTTACTTTTCGCTCACTGAAGGAGCGCTGACATTTTGTCAGTGACGTGTGGCTTGTGTGCCGGTGCTCTCCATAATAACCGCCACTGTGCAACTCTGTAAGGATAGTTATGGTACTAACCGAGCTATTACAAGCATTTCCTACTTCAGCGGCAATGGAAACGGCAGAGGAAGAATGAGATTTCTTAACATTTCTTACTATTACTGTTCTGTCATTACAAGCATTTCCCACTTCAGCAGCAATGGAAACGGCAGAGGAAGAACGAGATTTCTTAACATTTTTTACTATGGCTCTTCTGTCATGTTCCGAGTCATTACACGCATTTCCCACTTCAGCAGCAATGGAAACGGCAGAGGAAGAACGAGATATCTTAACATTTCTTACTATGGCTCTTCCGTCCTGTTCCGAGACATTACAAGCATTTGCCACTTCAGCAGCAATGGAAACGGCAGAGGCAGAACGAGATTTCTTAATATTTCTTACTGTGGCTCTTCTGTCATGCTCCGAGCCATTACGAGCATTTCCCACTTCAGCAGCAATGGAAACGGTAGAGGAAGAACGAGATTTCTTAACATTTTTTACTATGGCAGTTCTGTCATGTTCCGAGCCATTACAAGCATTTCCCACTTCAGTAGCAATGAAAACGGCAGAGGAAGAACGAGATATCTCAACATTTCTTACTATGGCTCTTCTGTCCTGTTCCGAGCCATTACAAGCATTTCCCACTTCAGTAGCAATGGAAACGGCAGAGGCAGAACGAGTTTCTTAACATTTCTTACTGTGGCTCTTCTGTCATGCTCCGAGCCATTACAAGCATTTCCCACTTCAGCAGCAATGGAAACGGCAGAGGAAGAACGAGATTTCTTAACATTTCTTACTACGGCTCTTCTGTCCTGTTCCGAGCCATTACAAGCATTTACAACTTCAGCAGCAATGGAAACGGCAGAGGCAGAACGAGATTTCTTAACATTTCTTACTGTGGCTCTTCTGTCATGCTCCGAGCCATTACAAGCATTTCCCACTTTAGCAGCAATGGAAACGGCAGAGGCAGAACGAGATTTCTTAACATTTCTTACTGTGGCTCTTCTGTCATTCTCCGAGCCATTACAAGCATTTCCCACTTCAGCAGCAATGGAAACGGCAGAGGAAGAACGAGACATCTTAACATTTCTTACTATGGCTCTTCCGTCCTGTTCCGAGCCATTACAAGCATTTCCCACTTCAGCAGCAATGGAAACAGCAGAGGAAGAACGAGATTTCTTATCATTTCTTACTACGGCTCTTCTGTCCTGTTCCGAGCCATTACAAGCATTTACCACTTCAGCAGCAATGGAAACGGCAGAGGCAGAACGAGATTTCTTAACATTTCTTACTGTGGCTCTTCTGTCATGCTCCGAGCCATTACAAGCATTTCCCACTTCAGCAGCAATGGAAACGGCAGAGGCAGAACGAGAATTCTTAACATTTCTTACTACGGCTCTTCTGTCCTGTTCCGAGCCATTACCAGCATTTCCCACTTCAGTAGCAATGGAAACGGCAGAGGCAGAACGAGTTTCTTAACATTTCTTACTGTGGCTCTTCTGTCATGCTCCGAGCCATTACAAGCATTTCCCACTTCAGCAGCAATGGAAACGGCAGAGGAAGAACGAGATTTCTTAACATTTCTTACTATGGCTCTTCTGTCATGTTCCGAGCCATTACAAGCATTTCCCACTTCAGCAGCAATGGAAACGGCAGAGGAAGAACAAAATTTCTTAACATTTCTTACTATGGCTCTTCCGTCATGTTACTTAAATTTGTGCTGCCTTCCTGAACTTTTTTTATCTGTGGTTGCACCATCCTGCTTCCATCTCTTCACGACATCAATTACAGTCGATTTTGGCATATTTAGTTTACCAGAAATTCTCTGTATGGAAATGTTACTCAAATGACATTCTATGACCAACCTACGCTGGAATTCAGTTAGTTCACGTCCACGCTGCATATCTGCTTCGATACGATACGATAATTACCAAGGTTTAGCGCCAGTTCACATTCAGTTGTGTGGTTAGAAGAACGAAGGAGTAGATTCGATGTAAAATCCCGTGATTGGAAAGTGTTTTATAGGAGAAGAACGAAAAAAACGAGTTGTTGGTGTATTCTAGAAAGAATGGGCAAGCTCAATAAAATCGCTCTCTTACCAGCTAAGGAAAAACAGTGCACAATAAGGAATATCCTTAAATTTTGACTTGTGGTACATAAATAAATAACCTAACTGGGGAATCCTGTTGGCGGTGGAGAGGTGGCAAGGCCACGTTCGCTGGGGGAGAAGAACTAAAATATTTATGGGGGTGTATAATGAAGTAAATTTCTTTGCCATTTTTGTCCACTCCGGGGCTGAACCCGTGTCCCCTCATTCTGGAATAAGTCGCTTTACCAATTGAGCTACGCGGACGTTCATTATCGCTGCTATCTGCCTTTATATCGTGTGCGTCCTGCTGGGCAGGCACGTCACAGGTGTTTATAACAGCTCCACGGTTATGTATAATTTATGACTACTAAACTTGCGGTGTTAATATAAAATACAAATTTCCAATGTTTCTCCCAATGAAGTGTTTATTTTACATCGACTTTAGTTTCGCAGAGCGTTTGACTCGGCTTCGTCAGGACGAGCCAAACGCCCATTCTTTATTCTTTAATGCTATATTCTTTGTTCCATAGTTGCACAGTTAGTTTTCCGTGCCGGTCTCCAATTTTTGAAGCTGTAGCTGAAATGGCCGACGAGTACGATTTGCCGGTGGTAATTCCTGGGGAGCTCGGAAGTGGCAGGAAAATGTGTGGTGTACAGGAAATTAATGAAAGCATAAGAGAAATCAGAGAGATTTACTCAATGCAGTATTTGTGAGTTATATGCTATTTTGCCTATTGTTTGATACGTAAAACTTTCAGTTTCTTAATAAAGCGTATTTTAATTCACAGAAATGATGTGTGATTATGCGTCAACATGGGAAACCAGTTTCTCCGCGAAAGAAATTGGACAGCGAATGCCGTGAGTCAAAACATCCGGGCACGACGTGCTTAATAAAGAACACGAGGGGAAGAAGCTGCAAGCCCCGTAGAATTATTTCTCCAAACGCTGTGTGAAAAGGTCGGCAATAAAAGGCTCACATGCGCATCGCCAGCTGCTACTTAGGTAATTGCTGTCGTAGGTCAAAGAGCAAACACGTCAATCCGTATTTCCGCGGGGAGTTAGGAAATTTCTAAAACATTGAAGAATTCTTGCATCATCTACTCCAGATGGAGAAAGCTGAGTATGGTTTATTATACAATGGTCAGTCGATTAGTGATAAAATATTATTAGAGAATGTGAATACATTCTAACAAATCAAACTTTAAAGCACAAAACAAAATTGCTAGCTTTGAGGGGCTGTCGGTTTTCTTAAGTTTAAAAGATAATAACAACTGGTGGTTTTAATTGTTTGCAAAAGTTAAAAACCACTAGTTGGTATTAGGAGATTTCTGCCGATCGCGTCAGCTACTGTCTCTATTACTCAACTTCCTGTCTGTGTTGCATCATCCTACATCGGCAGCTGTTGACGGATTTGGAGGAAGCGTGTGAGCCTCAGTTTGCTTCTGGTTTTCATACTGAGAGGTTTTGTACGTATTTTCTATACACTGAGTGGCCACTTTATTATGACCAACTGACAGATTTAAGCAAATGAGCTATGGCTGCACGCTGTTGCCACCAGAGGGCGAGGCTAGCATAATAAGGGAAAGCTTAGTGATTGCGACAGTAGTAGAAATGAATTTTGGGTGACGAGATGGGTAAAAAATGCGATTCGACGGACTTTCAACGTGGGATGATTGTAGGAGCTCGGAGCCATGGAGTGAGTATCACCGAAACCGCCGCATTCGTGAAATGTTCCAGAGCAGCTGTTGTTAAAGTGTTTAAAGACTGGGCTGTCAGCCAAAAAAACTGGGTCTCTACGTGCAATTTGTGGCTGTCATCGACTAGCGACTTCTTGGGTGGTACGGAGAGTGTCCAGACTGGTAAAAGACAACAGAAGGGCAACAGTGCAGCAAATTACAGACCATCTTAATCAAGGATTCCCTCAAATGATCTCTGCACGCACTGTTCGCCGTACACTGTATCGGATGGGATATGGCAGCCGAAGGCCTGTTCGAACACCTTTACTGTCTGCAGTTAACAAGAGAAAACGTCTCCAGTTCGCACAGGAGCACAAGGATTGGACAGTCGATAATTGGAAACAAATTATGTGATCCGATGAATCACATTTTCAGGTGCACCGTGTCGATGACCGAGTGAGAATTTGGCGGAAACAGCACGAAAGCTTGAACCCCAAATGCATTGCTACAACCCTTCAAGCTGGTGGAGGCAACGTTATGGTTTGGAGAATGTTTTTCTGGCATGCTTTGGGTCCTATTCGTGTTGATCAACGTCTGACTGGTACATCATATCTAAACATCGTTGCGTACCAAGTGCATCCTGTCATGTAGATGGTTTATCCCATAATGGCGATGGCTACTTTCAACAAGATAATGCGTCCTGCCTTAGTGCTCGTATTGTACAGGATTGGTTTCAAGAACATGCCGGTGAGTTTATTTTGCTTAGTTTATTTTCTCTCACAATCTCCAGATCTCAACCCCATTGAGAATTTGTGGGATCAAGCTGAACGAGCCATCAGACAGCTGGATCCACAACCCTGCAATCTCACAATTCTGGAAAGTGCTATTCATCAAGCATGGTCTGAGATTCCACAAACCACCTGTCAACATCTCGTAGAGCCCCGCACGGGGATAACTCGTTTTCCAGTTATTTGGGGAGCGGCGCCCCCACGGCCCTAGCTGACCTTGTCACTGGTCAACATCTGGTGTCATGTCACCGCTTGTTTTTTTTTCGGTGCTGTTGGAGATTGCAGGGACGGCTGTTCATCCAGCTGTTGGGGAGTCGCGCCCCCACGATCCTGAGCTGGTCTTGTGCCTCGCTTTTTCGTTTTTATTTATTTTCTGCACTGGCCAGTTGCCCGTGTTGTACACTCTACCTAATCGCTACCACGCTATGTACTAACACCCCGGTCTTGTGGTTTTGTTACCCTCCACTACTAACTGTTTATATTAACCGCTCAATTTGTATGTTGCTGAGATTCCGTTTAGGTCCCACTCCAGGGTTTTGTCTTCCTTGAATTACTTTTTTCCCTTTTAGCTGGTTTGGGTGCTAGACCTAACTGCATGTTTGCCGCGTGCGGAGACCCGTGAGGCGGAAATGGGATGTCTGGTGGCTGAGGTCGCAGGAGACCGGAGCAGTGCCTCCTGTGTACCAACACTCCTCTTCGACCACGGCTTCGCTGTAAACGGGAGGCTAGAGACTAACCCACCTCTAGTCGGAAGTCCTGTACCAAGTTGTGTACAGGGTTTTAGAGGCTTTGTTGTCGTATAGCACGACAGGGTAAGCCCGGGGGCTGTGTAATCATGCCAAAGGCGTTGGCATGGCGGAACTCTGGAGGCCGAAGTGTCAGCCGAGTGCGTGTGATCACAGCCAAAGGACTATATCTGCAGCGTATAAGCTCCAGAACTGTGTCCAGCGTCATTTTCTTGACTTGCAGACCTCCAGTTCTCCCTTGTAGGGCTCGGTGGTGGGTGGAGTAGTCTGCAGACGAATCCTCTTCCTTTTTCCATGGGTAAAAACAAAAACAAAAACTCAAAACTCAAGTCACCTGAGAAAATGATAGTTGACAACGACTCTCCTTCGTCTTCTCAACCTACCAAGTCCCATAACCTTAAACGGTCTTTAGATCATGACCTGGACCAAGAACGTGGAACCTCTTCTTCGGCAGCTGTACCAGTCGCTCTGAAGAGTCGTTTCCCCTCGATTGCTGTGAATACGCATGCTACACACTTAGTTGTAGAATCCATCAATCCGAATGAGAAACTGTCCACCAGATCTCCCTTTTTCATTTCTAAAGCTTTGGACGCTGCGGTTGGCTCCTTGAAGTCTGTGAGGAAGCTTCGCTCTGGGGACCTGCTTATCCAAACTTGCAGTGTTTCTCAGAGTAACACTCTTCTGCACCTCACTAGTCTTCAAGGCATTCCTGTCAAAGTGACACCTCACCCTTTTCTTAACACCTCTCGGGGTGTTATTTCGGAGTTTGATCTCTTGGCATGCAGTGAGGACGAATTGGTGGGTGAACTAGCAGATCAGGGTGTTATTGCTGCACGTCGTATGATGTTCCGGCGCGATGGTTCTTTGATTAAGTCTAAAAATGTAATCTTGACTTTTAACTCCCCGAAAGTTCCGACCGAAATCAAGGCTGGCTACTTGGTCTGTGGAGTTCGCCCGTACATTCCCAGTCCTCTGCGCTGTTTCAGGTGCCAGAGGTACGGGCATTCACAACGTTCATGTAACAGTTCCGCTCGTTGCGCAAATTGTGGCTCCAGTGAACATGACGGGGAAGGTTGCACTTCTGCGGCCTGCTGTGTTAACTGTGGTGAGGCCCATGCAGCTTACTCCCGCAACTGTATGAAATGGAAGGACGAGATGGCGATCCAGCCCCTCAATACCCTGGAAGGCCTCTCGTACCCTGCTGCCAAGGCCAAGTTGGGTATTCCCAACAACCGACAGCGTACTTTTGCCGCAGTAGTTCAGTCTTTGCCACAACCCGTGCAGCCCTTTGTGCCGCGCCCTGTAGCTCTCGCCGGACTTGCCAAGCGATCTACAGCTGAACAAGCGACACAGGTGGATTTCTCCGAGCTCCAGCTCATTCGACCAGCTGACTCTGCGCCTTCTCTTTTGAAGATGACCGACTCTTCCAGTTCCCAGCAGAAAGCTTGCACGTGTGGAAGAGCTGGCCCTAAATCCACAAAGGTGTGCATTGTCCATCCAACTCTCACGGTCCAACTGACCAACATTGCAACTGTCCCAGACTCAGCGAGGTCCCCACCCTCAACCAACATTATAGATGAACATAAGGGGAGGAGAGTGATGATAGTTCGTCCCTCTCCTGTGACTCATCTTTTGTGTAGTTGTGTTCGTTTTCGTGATGTGTGTTTTCATTTTATTTTTTTTAAACAAATTGGCTTTTGTAAACGTATCTGGATTTTGGCCCTATCATCATTCTCATTCCTCAGTTTTACTTAATCGGCTAGTTTCTAACCATTGTACCATGTTTTTAATACTGTTTGTTTCATTGTCTTTTTTGGCCCTTCCATCATTCTCATGGTTCGGTTTTACTTGGTCAGCCAGAGTTTTGGATTTATGCCACGTTTTTTTAATACTGTTTGTTTGTCTTGTGTCTGGCGCTCTTTGGCCAAACATGGCCCTTGCGCCATAAAAATCAATCAACCAACCAACCAACCATCTCGTAGAGTCCATGCCACGAAGAATCGACGCAGTAATAAAGGCAAAAGGTGTCCCAACGAAGTACTAAGGGGGTGGTTATAATAAAGTGGTCACTCAGTATATAGCGAAAAATAAGCAAAAAAACGTTATTAAGTGCTACTCAGATGACACAAATAGTGACTTCATATCATGAGGGATACTCCGAACATGACATAAGCAGAAAAGTGAATGTGAGCAAGACTGCCTTTCATAATACGATTATGAAATATCGAGATACAGGTGAACATAGCGACTGAAAGAAAAGTGGAAGTCCAAGGAAAACAACTCCACGTGATGACAATACCATAAGGCGAATAGTTATGCGTTCTCCGAGGAGTTCGGGTAAGAAAATCAAGGCCTTTTTACATTTAAAAGGGTGGGATATTAGTATCAGCACTGTTTCCCGACATCTTAGCAAAGATTTTGGATTAAAGTCTAATAAACCTACATATAAACCTAGACTAACCTCTGTCATGAAAGAGAAGACTCCAGTTTGCGAAGCGTCATCTATCGTGGACTGCTGAAAATTCGAGCCAAGTTATTTGTTTCGATGAATCAACGGTGTGTCAATTTGAATCACGTGAAGAAAATGTTCGACGACCAAAAGAAAAAATTGGTTTGATGAGCAATACACCGTTAACACTATGAGACATTCGCCTAGTCAGATGATATGGGGTGCTATGTCAGCATCCGGTATTGCTTCATTATCCTTTTTTGCCGACAGGCACTAACTACCATGACTGGTCCTTTTCATGTGGATATGTTACTTGAGAAGGTGTTAACTCATACGCATGTGTACAGATGCACAATCTTTTATGTATGATGATGCTCCGTGCCACAGATCGAAGACAGTAAAGGACTATGTGCACAGGAAAGACATAACTGTGCTTGACTGGCCCGGTAATAGTCCCGACCTTAACCCCATTGAAAATTTGTGGACCATTTGTAACGTACCAGGAGATGTGACGTACCTGCCAGAAGGACGCACACGACATAAAGGCAAATAGGAAACGGAATAAAACGTCCGCGTAGCTCAATTGGTAGAGTGACTTATTCCGGAATGAGGGGATCCGGGTTCGAATCCCGGCGTGGACCAAAAATGACGGAGAAATTTACTTCGTTATACATTTTAAAAGACAAGGTAGCAGAAAAACAGCCATGAAATTCCCAAGCTTTGATTGATGCGATAAAGTATGTGATGTGCAAACACATTTCAAATGACTACTGCAAATCCCTCATTGAGAGTATGCCACTTCGTATTCTGTCCGTTATAAAAAATAAAGGTGACTACACAAAGGATTTATTTCGGTCTTTTTGTGTTCTAAATAATGTAAATATTCGTCTGCGGTGTCATTGTTTTCAAATATGCCTGTCTAGTGATTAGTTGGCTCTTTGAAAATCTTAATTTTCAATAAATTGACAGGTGGTTTTACACTTTTGCAAATGACTGTATATGTTGTTTTCAATTGCTTATTTCCCTAGGTCACAATTCATATGTAAACTAGTAAGAGAAGCAATTGAAAACAAGAAAAGCCTGAAGAAAGCAAAGGGACATCTCAGTTAGAGAATAAAACAAATTATGGCACGGAGAAAAGAAGATGGTATTGTAACAACAGGTACAGTCAAAAGTTTGACCAAAGTGAAAGAATTTTACTCGAAACTGTATGAAAGGGATGATACACCTATTCCAGGCGTAAAGAAATGTACTAGCACAATGTTCCTCCAGTCCGATCCAATTAAGAACATAAAACGGGAAGAGCTCCAGAAGAAGATAGGGTTACCCTGGACATTATACAAGAAGCCAGTGGAGACATGGAACCTACACTTTCAAGTTTTTGTCACTCCGATCCAATTAAGAACATAAAACGGGAAGAACTCAAAGAGATGATGGAGTTACCCTGGGCATTATACAAGAAGCCAGTGGAGAAATGGAAACTACACTCTCTCAAGTTTTCACTGGATGTATCAATGAAGGGAAGATTCGTGATGAATGGAGCAATGCTTTAGCGATCCTGCTACATAAAAAAATTCACATACAGAATCTCGGGAACTACAGGACAATTAGCTTCCTATCAGTGGTTCATAAAATCTCCACTAAGGCTCTTTCACATCGCTGAAAGATAACTTTAGACATGGCTCAACCGACAGATCAAGCTGGATCCAATAGTGTTCTGGGGGGGTGAAACGTTAACATACTCCAACGTAAATCGGGTGATGGGAGTTTGATTTCCGTTCCAAGAGGATGTGGTTTTCAAGTTTTTCTGAGGCACGCCTCTTGGGTGATTAATTGGGCATCCATCTGCCCATAACATCTATTTAAATGGCTACAACATTGCAGATCATATCCATGTACTGAGAGAACAAATTAAAATAACGAGGGAATAAAACGAACTCCCGTTATGTACGGCTTTTAAAAATTATGAAAAGACCTTTGATTCCGTGTAACCATCAGCAGTTCTGGTGTCCTTGGCATCGAAATCCTGCGGTATTTAAAGATCATACATTAGCATTATTAATAACATCTATGAAAATGCAATGCCAAAGGTTTGGGTATTTGAGGATACATCACCAATAAAAATTGGAAAGGGAGTCAGACAGGGTGATACCATATCACCCAAACTCTTCAATGCCACTTTGAAAAATGTATTTAAGTCATTGAGCGAGGAACACAAAGGGATAAACATTAATGGAGATTATTTAACTCGCCTACGTTTCGCTTATGATACAGTCACTTTTGCAACTACCCCTTCAGAGCTGCAGAGTGTGCTCACAAGATTAAAAACAAGAAAGATGACACCGAATTTTCGGGTGTAATAAGCACGTCCTTTGAATCCGTTCTGACGCAAATTGAATTTATCAAAGCTATTTAAAGTCAATGGAACCGGTATGGAAAACAATAGATCTGACGGAAGAAAGAAGTTTTTCAATCGGGTTTTTAATCCCTCAGATATTGCTGTAAACGGAATCGTGAGCTTACGAACTCTTAGAAACAGAGATATAGATAAAAATATGATGTGACTTTACGTCCCCTGGTGGGAGAACCATGCATTATTTTAGGAAGAAAGTATTCTCAAAATGTTTATCCATATAAGCGGTATCGGTCGAAGAAAAACAAATTAGTCCAGTTTTCAGGAGCCCAGATTTTGCAACAAATACTTCAAAAGCAGAAATTAACACTTATGACCCCTGGTGGCTAAAATATTCTTTACCAAACATTAGAAATTATGTGAAAAATATTTTCCATCAGGTTTTGTATGCGATACAGGAAGATCATTTCAAATCAGAGCTTTAGAAGCAGAAATAACGCAGAAAACACAATTTACCTTTGTGCCCCCTAGCGGAAAGTCTATGATTTACTTGAAAATTTTGAATTTATAGGAAAAACATTTCGCATCGGAAACACTATCCAACAAAGAAGGAATTTTTCAAATCGTCC
The DNA here is from genome assembly GCA_039090855.1 of Macrothele yani. Lineage (NCBI taxonomy): Eukaryota > Metazoa > Arthropoda > Arachnida > Araneae > Macrothelidae > Macrothele > Macrothele yani. Next base: position 123,415,452 of record CM076989.1, read on the forward strand.
TCTTAGAAGTAGAGATATTGACAAAAATAAGATATACATCTACGCCCCCTGGCGTAGAAACCATGCATTTTTTCAAGAAGAAAATTTTCTTTAAAGGTTTGTCGACATGAGTAGTATCGGTCAACAAAAGACTTTTTTCAATCGAGATTTTAGAAGCTCATATTTTGCTGCAAATACAACAGAAGCGGAAATTAAGACTTACCCCACCTGGCGGCCAAACCATTTCTTACAAAAATTAGAAAATATGTGCAAATGATTTCGCATCAGGACCTGTATGCGGTGCAGAAAGAATTTTTCAAATCGGTGATTTAGAAGCAGAGTTGGTTAATATATATCAAATACGTGGAGATAATGTAAATGGACGATGTCATCACTCTTTCCACGTTATTTTTTAAACAACGCATAGCGACTGAAAAATTGTATTCCGGCACTGCTGGGATCGAACCCCAGAACTCTCATCGATTTGATGACGACATCTCAGTTGCTGAGACCATCAATACGCATTCGTGTAGTCAGATGCTGACTGATAAACCACGCATTGCGCTGAGAATTGTTGGCGCTGTAGCGTAAATTCGAACGCACTCGACTAGTTATCGAGAGTTCTGGGGTTCGATCCCAGCAGTGCCGGAATACAATTTTTCAGTCGCTATGCGTTGTTTAAAAAATAACGTGGAAAGAGTGATGACATCGTCCATTTAGAAGCAGAGATATAGGGGGAAACGCAATTTACATTTACGCCCCTTAGCGGAAAGTCTATGAATAACTTGAAAATTTTGAAATTATATGAACCACAGGTTACACTAGAAACACTATCCAACAAAGAAGGAATTTTTCAAATCGGGCTCTTAGAATTAGAGATATTGACAAAAATAAGATATACCTCTACGCCCCCTGGCGTACAAATTATGCACTATTTTAAGAAGAAAATGTTTCTAAAAGGTTTGTCGACATGAGTAGTATCGGTCAACAAATGCCGTTTTTTTCAATCGAGAACTTAGAAGCTCATATTTTGCTGCAAATACAACAGAAGCGAAATTAAGATTTACGAACCCTGGTGGCCAAACTATTTTTTTACAAAAATTAGAAATTATGTGCATACGATTTCCCATCAGGAGTTCTATCCGGTGCAGGAAGCATTTTTCAAATCGGAGATTTAGAAGCAGAGATATAGGGGGAAAACGCAATTTACCTCTACGCCCCTAGCGGAAAGTCTATGAATTACTTGAAAATTTTGAAATTATATGAACTACATGTCACAAGGAAAACACTATGCAACAAAGAAGGAATTTTTCAAATCGGACTCCTAGAAGTAGAGATATTGACAAAAATAAGATATACATTGACGCACCCTGGAGGAGAAACTGTGGAATATTTTAAGAAGAAAATATTCCAAAAAGGTTTATCGATGTGAGTGGCGTCAGTCCACGAAAGAATTTGTTCAATCGATATTTTAGAAGCTCCGATTTTATGGCAAATATATCAGAAGCAAAAATTAACACTAACGTCCCCTGGTGGCCAAAGTATTATTTACCAAAAATTTGAAATTATATGCAAAAGATTTTCCATCAGGGGATGTATCCGCTGAAGAAAAAAATTTCAAATCGGAGTTTTAGAAGAAGAGTTATCGGGAAAAATATAATTTACTTTTACGCCCCCTAGCGGAAAATCTATGCGTAATTTGAAAAAGTAAGTATATCTAAAATACTCTTCGACATAAATGGAATCGAAAGATAAAAATATTTTTCAATCGGATGTTTAGAAGCAAATATGGGGAATAAAACGTATTTTTGAATTCGAGATCATCTGCATTTATGCCCTCTACCGGCAAAATTGTACATCGTAAAAAAAACGAAATAAAGGATCATCATTCTCATATTTCAATCTTCCCAATGCAAAAAGAATTTTTCAAATCGGACTAATAGTTGAAGAGATATCGTGGGTACAGACGGACGGACGGACGGGCGGACAAAGCGATAACAGAAGCACGATCTTTTTTTACAAAAGACGTGCTAAAAAGTGGAATTAAAAATGAACTTTCAGGAAACGAAATTGATTTACATTGCTTTTACAGGAAATTGAAGATTTATCGATTAATGGGGAAGTGCTGGAGAAACCCGATACTTAAATTACCTTGGGCCACAGTTATCAAGCGAGGGACACATTGATAAAAAAATTAATCAACGTAGAAATCCTATTTGGAGAGCTTATGGAAGAAACAGCATAATTTTCAAGAGCAATATGCCATTATGTCTTAAAAGAAAAGTGTTTGATCAATGCATCCTTCCAGTGCTTACGTATGGTGCAGAGACGTGGACCTTAACTAAAAGAGACATACAAAGGCTGCAGACAACTCAAAGTAGCATGGAGAGGTGCATGCTTGGTGTAACCAGGAGAGATAAGAAGAGGAACTCGTGGATCAGAAAAATGACAAGAGTGGAAGACATCATGATCTGAGTTAAATCCCTGAAATGGCAATGGGCTGGACATACTGCCAGAAGGACAGACCATCGATGGACAGCCGAAATTTTAGATTGGATTCCAAGGGACAGGAAAGGACCCAAAAGAAGACCACATGGGAGATGAGTGGATGAAATTCGAAATGTGGAGTGACATTTAGGAGATCGGCTGAAGTAAGACAATTATGGAAGGAATTTCAGGAGACTTTCATCCGTCAGTGAATTGATAATGGCTGACAATGATGATGATGATATATACTCCTATCTATAAATTTATAGGCAGCAAATATCAAGTGAGGGTCACATTGATAAAGAAATTAATCGCTGTATAAAACTTGGATTGAGAACTTTTGGAAGAAACAGTACAATTTTTAAGAGCAGTATGCCATTATGTCTTAAAAGGAAAGTGTTTAATCAATGCTTAACGTATGGAGCGAAGACATGGACGTTAACTTAAAAAGATATATATACAAAGACTGCAGACAACTCAAAGAGGCATGGAGAGATGCATGCTTGATGTAACCAGGAAAGATAAGAAGAAGAACTTGTGGATGAGGGAAACGACAGGAGTGGACGACATCATGACCGGAGTGAAATTACTGAAATGGCAATGAGCTGGACATGTTGCCAGAAGAACAGACCACCGATGGACACCCGAAATTTTAGATTGGGTTCCAAGGGACAGAAAAAGGCCCAGAAGAAGATCCCATGGGAGATAGATGGATGAAATTCGAAAGCATGCTAGAGTGACATGGAGGAGACAGGCTCAAGGCAGACGATTGTGAAAGAAACTTGGGGGGACTTTCATCCAGCAGTAGATTGTTAATGGTTGACAATGATGATGATGATGATGATTATGATGATATATATTTTCTAGCCTCCTCTATATTGCCAGTAGCCTCTCCTAGTATTTATCTCTCGCTACGGCCCTGATTATAGCTGTGGATGGAATGATCTGCGCACCTTATTGAATCGATACCATACCAAATCGAGGCTATTTTGAATACCAGAGGCGACCGTTATCGCGCAGGTGTTCTTAATAGTTTGCTGCTTCAGTGTAGATATTTAGTTTTGAGTTTCTTATTCGTAAAAATGGAGAACTGGGCGTGTTGCTACAAATGTCTACAGAACTGTAGATATTGCTTTTTTATAATCACAAACAATATGTAATTTGCTTTCTCTGAACGTTTTTCCCACTTTGGTGGCGCAATGGAAAGACTCATCACCATAACAACAACCAAGAAAGAAATATCTGTGACGACTTGCTTAGTTGTCGTGCTTTTGTTCAGATGTTCAGTGAAAGGTAACTGTTTCCCGGATATAATTATGTGACGTCACCACCATAGTACCAACTGAAAAAAATATATATTTGTGACGTTCCGTTTAGCTTTTCCTGTTTTCGGGCAGGTGTACCGTGAATGGAAGCTGCGAATTATGCCAGCGTGTGACGTAATCACTATATTACGTAATATATATATATTTTTCCGCTTTCCAACCTTAGGTTGAAGAAGCGTATATGCTTCAGCTTTGTCCGTCCTCTGTCTGTCTGTCTTTCAGCACGATAACTCGCGTAAAAACGGTTCGATTTCGATGAAATTTTAGTATGTAGTAGGGGACAACCTGGGGACGAACCCTTTTGAAAATAGACGAAATGGGGTCAAAGGTCAGGACATAGGAGCGGGATCCATTTCATCGCGCTTATGCGTCATAACTTACGCAAAAAATACTTCGATTGCAACAAAACTTTATGATGTTGTTCCAGAGGTACACTGAACCAATTATGTTTAATATAATTAAAATGGGGTCAAAGGTTAGGGCACAGGAGCGAGATTTATTCCACAGCCATTATCCTCATAAGTTGACTAAAAATGCTTCTATTGCGACAAAACTTTATCATGTTGTTCTAGAGGTATACTGAACAAATTCTGTTTAATATCATCAAAATGGGTCAAAGGTCAGGGCACAGGAACGAGATTTATTCCACAGCCATTATCCTCATAACTTGAGTAATGATTTCTGGTATGTTGGAAAGCGTATCATAATCAATGCATTGCATGATTTTACTAACTTGTTTTTGTTGTAGTGTTCAGGAAACATACTTCTACATTCACCCATCACAAACAAAAAGAATATCCGGTTATTAAAAATTATTCTACGTACCTTACTTTCCTCCGTCATTACTGACTGGCTTTCACGTAGTTACGAAATGAGCCATCAAACGTTTGTTTATACACTCACGCCATTGTCCTCTGCCCAGGACAGGCATGGATTGCGCACTTGTCTTATGGCAGTGACCTTCACTTGTCCCCAAATTTGTAAGGAGCGACTCTTGTGGCCCAAAGAATTGCCTATGACAGTTGTGAAAATCCCTAACGAAAACAAAAAATTACATCTGTGTTTTTGTCTTTTTCACGCTTTCCTTTCCAACCGTAGGTTGAAGAAGCGTATATGCTCCAGCTTTGTCCGTCTGTCTGTCGGTTCGCACGATAACTCTCTGAAAAATGGCTCGATTTCGATGAAAGTTCAGTATGTGGTAGGGAAACAACCTGGGGACGAACCCTATTGAAAATGGACGAAATGGGATCAAAGGTCAGGACGTAGGGGCGGGTTCCATTCCATCGCCCTTATGCGTCATAACGTAGGTAAAAATGCTTCGATTGCGACAAAGTTCTATCATGTTGTTCAGGAGGTATACTGAACCGGTTCTATTGAATACCATTGAAATGAGGTCAAAGGTCAGGGCACAGGAGCGAGATTTGTTTCACAGCCGTTATCCTCATAACTTGACTAAAAATGCTTGTATTCCGACGAAATACAATACGTTGTTCCATAACGACATTGGAAGCAGTTCTGCCAAAAATAAATTTTTGTCAGCAATTGCGGGCAGTGAGCATGCCTGAGATTCGTTAGCCATTATTTTCGCACGATAACTTTCGTGAAAATTGCCCGATTTAGATGGGATTGTTAATTATAAAACGGCTTATGTGTGGCAGCTCTTGATAATAGAAATAGGTAACACGGGCACAAAGAGATTTAATTTTGATATATGTGAATCTCAAACGTTATGCCATAGTTTGAACTCCTCAAAACCAAGGCATTTTCCTATGATTTCTGGTATGTTGGAAAGTGCGTCATAATCATTGCATTGCATGATTTTACTAACTGGTTTTAAGTTACAGCTGTAATTTAGTTGTCACCATGTACAATTTTTGACTTTTTTAATGGAGAAATAAAAATTTGAATACGCATTGAATGCTACCTTATGAGCAAAAGATACTAGTCTCGTGACTACATAATGTTCACACATTTTTAGAACGACTTTCCAGTCATATAATTAAAGTTTAAAATAAAATTATTTCTTTCTTAAACGTTCTGTGTGATATCCATTTCTTTGGTCTATGAACCTACATCTAGATTTTTAAGATAACAGGGCGTTTCTTAAAACTGGTAATCTTTTATTCCACTCCTCTTCCACTGCTTTCCGTAGTCCAATCATTCTTTCAGGTCTGCGCTTAGAAAGCGTTCTTTTTCAGAATTCCTAAGGCACAATAGTCCATTCATGACACATCAGGAGACCTTGAAGGAATATGAACAAAAGGTATAGACTTGACACCTGTCTCTTTTTTACGCTTTCGAACCGAAGGTAGAAGAACCGTATATGTTCCAGCTTTGTCCGTCTGTCCGCATTATAACTCGCGTAAAAATGGTTCGATTTCGATGAAATTTTAGTATGTGGTAGGGGACCACCTGGGGACGAATCCTATTGAAAATGGGTTAAGTGGGGTCAAAGGTCATGACATAGGAGCGGGATGCATTCCATTACCCTTATGCGTCATAACTTGCTTAAATATGGATCGATTGAGACAAAACTTTATCATGTTGTTCCGGAAGTATACTTTACCGGTTCTGTTGAATATCATCGAAATGGGGTCAAAGGTCAGGTCATAGGAGCGAGATTTTTTCTACATAATCAATGCATTGCATGATATTGCTAACTTGTTTTTTTTTTTTACATTTTATCAAGAAACAAAGTGGTGGAAGATTTGGATATATGCCTAGAAGCTTTTTTTTTTTTTTTTTTATTTTGGTTGAAGATTTAACGACCACCGTGAGCAACTCAATGGGCTATAAGGAGTCGCCCGTCCCTAATTTTGGGTCACTGGGGAGAGAGCCAGTGCCGTAAGACAAACACAACATTCATGCCCCACCGGGATTCGAACCCAGACCTCTCACGGATGAATGATGATAAGCTAGCGCTTAGACCACTACGCCACCGGGGCGGCCCTGGTAGCCTTTTCCTGATGGAGTTCTACTCTTTGAAGGCTCTGTGGATAAAGGAATGGTATTTCTTCTTTAAATATAGGAGTTAAAACATCATTTTGGTAATATGTACAATTGATTTTAACATTCTTTTCAACTTTTCTTGACTTTAATTTCCCATTCTACGAGAAACCATCGATAATCATCAATCCCTTACTGAAACTTTCTTTGGATTCTTGGGACTAATTTTGTAAATCTTTTTCTTTACTTTTTCGATAGTAAATCGACTTTTTCTTGTTACAGTCCTTTAGGTAGATCCATGCTTCATCAATGGTCACAATGAATTTCCATCTGTCTCCGGCTAAGTGATTTTAATAAGGAAGTCTACAACCGTGTTCTACGCTTTGCCATGTGCTTCGGCAAAAGGCGGTAAACATTATGTTCTTTTTTTTTTTTTTTTTTTTTCAGATTCAAATCTTTGTTTATTACTTCGGTCGCAGTTGATATTGAGATTTTTAACGACTTAGTGATTGCTGTTTTGGGTCGGTGGATTTTCTTTTGAGGCGAGAAACCTTACTTTTGAAACAGTCGTAAATTTGTATATTCGTTTGGTGTTCTTATTCCTGTTAAAAACAATGCTTGATGATTTTACTTCTGTGTTATTGCTAATATTACTTATTTTACATTTAGAAATGCTAATTTCATGATCTTCACAGCATATTTTAATTACAGAACACGAATGTTTCTCTTCGTAAAGAGCAAAAACATTATCTTCTATTGACAGCTTGTTTATGTGTTCCATTTTCTTAGCAGATGATGTTTAGCTGCAGCAGATGTTTCATTCTTATTCATCTAACACACGTTGCCAGTTCCAATTCTTTTAACTTCTTTTATTTTCTGTAATTTCTTATCACAAACGTTCTAAAAATATGTGAATATCCTTTGTGCATGACACGGTTTCTCTAAATTTCAATCGTAACTTCTATTTTGTATAAAGAGCAGAAGCTCATATATACCACGTGGTTTAACACACCTTCGCTCTCTCGTTGGCCGTTGTTAGATCGAATTAATATAATGTCACGCATATTTCAGAGTCAGTCGCTTATCCTTGCCTCAGGATTTTTACTGCGTGTTGGTTTCCTATGACTCAGTTGGTTTATGATCAACTAATTTCCGCCTTTTTCTTCTACAGATGATCGAAGAACAGATGAAGATGCAAACTCAAGCAAAATTCAGTGTGCAAAACTTGAAGCAACCCATAATTTACAAGCCTGCTCTTATTTCAATGGGGCAAATGGTCTTCGTCCAGTTTTCCGGATCAACTGTGGTGCTTCTCTATTCATCCGAAATCTTGGATAACGCTAAAGCTTCTCTAGATCCCAAGTACGCAACTATAGCTGTCGGCGCTACGCAAGTCATAGCTGCAGTTCTCAGCTCTTTGATCATGGACATAGCTGGTAGAAGAGTTCTACTCTTGGTTTCTGGATTCCTGATGGGTGTCAGTCAAGCGTCTCTGGGTATCTGTTTTTACATGAATGAACAGGATAGCACCTTTCCATCCAGGTTTGGATGGCTTCCGTTAATCTCGTTGCTGTTTTTCGTTGCTGTTTTTTCAATGGGATACGGTCCCATACCGTGGCTTATGTTGTCCGAAATGGTGCCGAATCGAGAACGAGGCTTCATCAGCGGCGTAGCAACATGCTTTGTATCTGTTCTATCTTTTGTTGCAATTAAAACATTTGAAGACTTGAAATCTAGCATTAAGTTTCAAGGGGCATTTTGGGTTTATGCGGGTTGTTCATTTTTGAGTTGTGTTTTTGCTTACTTTCTAGTGCCAGAAACGAAAGGTAAAAACCTGGAAGAAATTCAGAGCATTTTTTCTGTTTCGAAGAAAGCAAACGCTAGGAAAAATATACAAAACTCACAATTAGAGGGCATTGCTAACACTGTATTTTCAAAGGATTAGTCATGGATTTTTATTTGAAATATTTGATTCTCAAAATATTACTGCCTATCAAAGAACTGCTAATACGTTTGTGGGAAGAATAAATATAAATATCTGAAATGTTTTAATTTGTGTGTAACTAATTTAGATTTTCTTAGAATGTATTAAAAACCTGTACTCCAAAAATAGAGGAAAGTTTTCGTGCATTGATTATGATGCTGCATTGTAAATAGTGGAAAAATAATTATTTTGAATTAGAAATATGAAAATATGTCCTACAAGCATTCTTTGCCTATGATGTTTCTGAATATTTCTACGCGTACTTTAATGGCAGAAAATTTAGAATAAAACTGCCAAAAATTTCGGTTGAAATAAGAACGTCTTCATTTCCAGCCTAGTATGATCAAAATATTTTTAAAGAGCACAGTCAGTAGCTTTCTTATAAAAAAAGGTTATGTTTCCTTATGATGCTGCATTGTACGCCCACATTTCATCCCCTGTCGTCTTCGTTGGCTTCAAACGCTTCCAGCAGGTCAGAGCAGATTTCCCGCCTTCTCTCCTTCAAATCTGCAATGAAGGAGAAGGATTACCATAGAGGAAGTGTTACTCTACCAACATGTGCAATTTGAACGCTCTCTGTCAGCTAACAAGAAAGGTAGGCCCACTTTTGCATTACATTATAAATTTTATATCTTTCGGATTTTTATGTTAGAAATCCGAAAAATGCATTAGTTATTATATTCGTGAATGCAGAAATCTGATCCAAAGACAATTTTTAGAAGCGGAAATTATCAAAAATGCAATGATTCTATGACGACACCTACGGAAAGAACAGTACATGAGTAAAACTAGAATCTATGTAGCAAAGTCTTAGCTAGATTTCAGAGGTATGATGGCATTAATGCCATTCTACTGAATTATCAGTAGATCTAGTGATTTTGACTCCTGTCTACTAATCTACTGATAGATCTTTGTAAGTCACGGGAAATCTACTGATTTTTCCTGGTTTTAAAGAAGTCTCCTGAATTTTGTATTATTATACTTCAGTGTTTGTCTTGTGGAGTAATTTTTTGACAGATTCTTTTTCCTATAAACTCTAAAACAATTTTTATGATGCACCTGTGATACTAATATTATATAATTTTTCTTTTTTTTCATTATTTTATCTAATATTTTAGAGAAGTAAATATATCCCAGAGTTAGTTTAATGAATGCCTATTTTTTGTGCAAACTGATTAAAACTGAATAATGAATGAACACTGTTGAAGAGGATATTAGGAAGGAGGTGTCTGATTTCAGGTATTGAACAAACCTTAAGAGTAGGATGCTGGGAAATTTGGGCTACGGTTTTCGACAGGAAAGACACATGGAAGTGAGATGGACAAAGCTAACGGTCTGTCAGTCATTTCTGACTTCCACCCAGATGCCATCTCCGTGGTTTCTATAACACATCCAAAGGACATGCTATCTCGAAGACTTGGCACCATTTCTGTACTGATCTACTGATCTACTTGATAATATCCAAACCTGGACTCTTCCGAGGAGAAAAGGTAACTGTTCTTGAACTTTTTACTGCTTCCTAAATTAATTTATTTCAAAATCTACACTTCCTGACATGAAATACATATTTTGATGTATTTCGTCAATATAAATCACTAATCCGTCTATTATCTAAGGTTATCTCCAGTACTTTGCTGAAACATTAAATATTACAAAAAATTTTTATAGTTTGATACGAGGGTTATACCGAAAGTAATGCAAAAGTGGACCTACCTTTCTTGTTAGCTGACAGAGGGCGTTCAAATTGCACATGTTGGTAGAGTAACACTTCCTCTATGGTAATCCTTCTCCTTCATTGCAGATTTGAAGGAGAGAAGGCGGGAAATCTGCTCTGACCTGCTGGAAGCGTTTGAAGCCAACGAAGACGACAGGGAATGAAATGTGGGCGTATCTTTACGATCCAGAAACAAATAATCAATCAACGGAATGGAGTCACACCTTTTCACCAAGGCCTAGGAAGTTCAAGAGCCAGATATAAGCACAGAAAGCCATGGTGACTGTTTGGGGGGGGTAATAGGGGGGTCTTTCTCTATGATTTTCTGTAACGTGGTCGAACCGTGACCAGCGAGTGGTACATTGAGGTACTCAAGAAGCTTAGAGAAACCATAAAGAGGAAGAGACCAAACAAAAATGCAGGACCACACACATATGCAAGACACACACACACATATCCGGCAAGAAATCAGCAAGACCACACACATATTGGCAACAAATCAGGATGATCAGCAAATTAGGCTGGTCGGTGGTCCCCCGTTTACCATATAGCCGTCACTTGACTGAACAGGTGAAGTCGGAGATCTGGAGCCCTCCGACTTCCACCTGCTCAGTCAAGTGAAGGACAGTCCCCGGGAACAAGGATTTGATGACACGGACGAGGTGAAAGTGGCTGTGAAGAAGTGGGTACAACAGTCCACACTTGAATTTTTTAAACAGAATTCGACAGTTGGGTTCAACGATAGCGCAAATGCATCGCTTGTGATGGAGGCTATATAGAGTAGTACTTTTGTATAGAGGAAGAGTTACTCTACCAATTTTTACAATTTGAACGACCTCTGTCAGTTGATAAAAAGTCATGCCCATTTTTGCTTTACTTTGGTAAAACCCTCGTATTTGTGTTAATGATACGTTTTTGAGTATGGCAGGTGTTTCACCTATTTTTAGAACATCCTTAGTATTGCTCAGTAACAAATGTAAGATTATATATTTTTTCTCTTTCTTTTGCTAAAGAAAACAGATAAGAGCACTATAACTGTGACTATAATAGGGCAAATGTCATTTTCTCCACCAATATCAGTTTAAATTGAGTGAGATATTTTGTAAGCTGATCATTAGTAATATCTTGTACACATCCCATTAGATCCAATGCTAAATTAAATTTTCCAGGTGGTGTAAATATCAAGCAAAAAAAAAAAAATACAGGTCTACTGATTTCTATTTAACTTTTTTACCTGCAGTATGTTGATATCAGGCAAAATTCTCTGGCAACACCATGTGGGATGAAGCCTCATCTGTACTCTGTATTCAAAGACAAACTATAATCACCTACAAATAGAGATACAAGTTTTGCTTTCTATTTTCGTTCCTTTTGCTTTTATTCACTAGCAAGCAATTACTCCATGTCTAAAGGTAAAAAAAATGAAACTCAAAATATGAAAAACAGGGTAGGGGTGGAGAAATAAACCTGAACTCTCGTGAAATATTTGAAATAAATCGCGTTGTCAAATTTTTTTTATCAGTGATTGAGTGGCAGGATCTCTGGAGAAATTATAACTCCCAATTTGCGTTAAAAACTATTGATTCATTTTTTAGCTAAGTATTCTGTTGGGGTTTTTTCTCCACGCTATAAGATCAAGGAGTTATTGATGCCGAATTTCGGCTCTTTCTCTTTCATCTCTAAGAAAAACATTCTCATTCACTGGTGCTCATAGGAAGGATATTCTTACAGGGGTAAACAGCAAAACCTTATTTCCCCACGAAAAAAAAAAAAAAAAAAAAACAGCTCTCAGCATTTTCCGCAGGACGATTCGAGATATTACCGATTTTCTCGTATTCTTTTTGGCTGGATATTTTGGAACAAACGAATAATTATTTTGGTACGTATGAATAATATAATGAATAACTTCATTTGAGATTTATCTGTATCTGAACGATTCTTTCTGTAAAAGCACTTCCATGTGCAGCCCCCGTCGTCTGCTACAAGAGACTCGGTGCTATTAACGTTCCGTCATCTATCGGACGACAAGAAATACGTGGCGTGGATTATTTCTGTAACGAATGTGTTTGTATAGTATTCTGACTGTCCTTAAAAGGGCCTTTATCGAACGTTAATTGTGTACCTATTCTGAAACATTTCCCGGGTTGAAAAAAATGTGCTTCCTCTAGAATGAAAATCGATCTGTCTGGTACAATAATTAAATTAAATTTATTAGTACTATTAAAGAACTGTTCGATGATGAGAATCATCACCTCTAAGCAGTATTCTGAGGAAAGACGGCAATTTCGCCTGAATAAATATTCCAGAATGATGTCTGGCAAATGATTCTGTGAGTCTCATCTGAAAGTGTGCATTTCAGGTGCAGCCAATTACTCTCTACAACTTGAATATGAGCACCAGTACTAGGATCCACGACATTGAGGGAGTGGTTTACTGTCAGATGTGGGAATCCACAGCTTGGAAGATTACAGTACGCAGCCCACTGATCCGTCATGATTGTAGTTTCTGGTTGGTTGGTTGCACATGTTTCTGGATCATGGGCAGCAATGTCTGCGCAGACCAGACATTCTCAGGGCAGATCTACACCCTGAATCACTTAGTATCTCGTTCAAAGGTACTAAATATCCAGGTGCCTTCAATGAGACGACCACAGTTGTACTTTCGCTTTCCAACCTTGGCTTCGTCCACTTCAACGATTATTCCCGTGCATTGAAGCTTTCCTTCGTCTTCTTAGGAGGCTACCGTGAACTCTAAGACTAGTTCTCGGCAATCCTGATAATAGGCGCTGACTATTTCAGAGGACTTGGTGACACCACCCTGTGAAGATTCCTCAATTGCATCATCGTAGGATAATCATTTGGCAAAATAATATACAAGAGTCGTCACAGTATCAATAGGAATATTAGCATTCTTGAACCACGTCCCAAGTGCACGGGAACACTGCTGATATTTCCCTGAAACGTTATTCCTCCGACACCTGAATTGTCCAAAACGATTATACATATCCACTCTCAGTCATTAGATGACCAGCTGAACATCTTCGTGCGGTTGGAAGCAATCTCTTCCGCTCACACCAAGCAATACATGTATCCTTATCCTTTGCAACTTCCTCATAACAAACCTTCCGATTCCACATCTCAAGGTTCAGAGAGTCACAACGCCCACTGAAAGGCAGCCATAACAGAAACAGGGCGAACACACACACAAGTGTCACGCGCATGTTCACAAAACCTGCAAAGAAACTCTTCGAAGCTTGCTCAAAGTTCCGTTATTGGCTTACGTAATCACATGACACCTACATAAGAGAAATGAACGGAAAGAAAAGTTGCTTCAGTGATCAATATCAACATGGATTACAGTTTTATAATAACAACAACGAGTATTATCAAAAATTACATCTAGAGAATTATGCAATTAGGAAAGAAAGAAGAAATTTATTTTTAGTTACTTCTCTAAAGTAACATTACTGACAAAAGAATCAGTTGAGATAAGTTTCCGTCAAGTTTCGACACTAATATTCAAGGCTGGAGTATATTATTTCAAAAACGTATATTTGTTTCAAGCTTAAGAAAATATAGTAAGCCACCAAATAAAATTTAGGTTGCTATTTCACGAATCGGTTCAGATTGGAACAAAAATTGGGGACTTCTGGTCACCCTATATTTGAGCCCCAGTCGATATTCAAAATATTACATCTACGTAAAGTAGCAGTGAGTTAGTTAATGCATTTAAATCTCGTAGATTAAAGCATTTCCTTGTTCGGTAGCTGTACTCGCTACTAAAGGAAATTATAATAATTATATAGTAAAAAGTAATAACATTTTATATTTTAAAACCATCCGAAGAAACCCTCAGTCAACAATAGCACTATATACAGTGCTGTCAATAGTGCTATGCTGTGACCTTTGATGTTTTCGACCGATCTTAGAAGAAGCGAGAAAGATGAAAATACGTCACGGATTTTCAGCCAATCAGCTAATATCTTAAGATCTCCGATGAGTTGCTTTGCAGGTTTTGTGAACATGCGTGGCACGCACGGAGCAAAGAGCGATGACGTACGGAGGCAGCAGCGCGGTGATGCTAAGTTCACAAGGCCAGGATACAATGCTGACGTCACAGATTTAGGCAGTTGCGGCTAAGCGATAAAAGATATCGAAAAACGATATGCAAGAAATCGATTAGATCTTCATCAGATGGTGCAACGTGGAACGGGACTCGCATTAGCGATTTCGAAGTTTCTCTGAAGATTGTAGAGGTTTCATTAACTGACGTTTTCCAGATATTTTTGAGGGATTACAATATTGATAAAGATGGCTTCATTTCTGGTTATTTAGAAACGGAGGAAGAGTATGAAGAACTTCTGAAAGACTTGAAACTATTGGGGTATTCGTACTCTATCTGTTGCAGTAACAAACGAAACTGAACATCGCAAACAATTTTTACTGTGTTATTACGGATTTTTGTAATACAGGAATTACTAACCACTTCAATAATAATGTTAACAATGACGTTATTTCATACTACCACCGTGAGCAACTCAATGGGCTATAAAGCAGTCGCCCGTCCCTAATTTAGGGTCACTGGTTCCAGGGAGGGGAGAGAACCAGTGCCGTAAGACAAACACAACATCCATGCCTCACCGGGATTCGAACCCGGACCCCTTTCGGACGAATGATCAGAGGCCATCGCTTAGACCACTGCGCCACCGGGGCGGCTTTTAGATCATCTCATGCGGCGGCATCTATCGGTGGTTACAACAAGTCGAAATTCAAATAACTAAAATTATGTAATCCGTCGGGAATTTTACGTTCCCAGAATATAGTTTCACACCTTTTCAATTGGCTCCGGTTTTCATCAACTTTGATCAAAATATGAAGAGAAAAATATTACAATTTTTGATCATAATAAAATATTATTTTAAAAATTATTTGCTATAGTTTTAGTGGAATTACCAATATCTATGTAATTTACAATGTCCTTAATTTTATTAATAATAGTGTTCTGCATACAGTAATGGCAATTAGCAGATTACTATTCTCATTAACAAAAGTAACGCAACTCATAAATTATCCGAAGTTATTTAATTTTCAGTTCCCATCTATGGTAGTTAGTAGCAAAAAAACTGTGCTTGTAACTTCGTCGCGAATCAGCATCTCTATGAAATATATGAAAAATATTTAGAATCAGAAATTTGCTGAAATCCTGAGAATTAAACTTTAGCTTTTCTTAGGAAGTGATTTGTTTAAAAGATCGCTGCCCAAACAATGTTGTCTGGTACCGTTAGGTATGCTCACATATCACTGTTCAGTGAATAATGCTAATAATAGGAACGTTGGGATAAAGAAATGGACCAAGATGCAAACTAGCTAATAGTTATTTGTTGCATCTGTTTTATTTCCGCATTGGTCAAATGAAGATAACGGAGAAACAAGATGCAAACCAGTTTGACGTATATTCTAAATTAAATTTCAATTTTAGTTCCTTTTCCTATGTAAATTTGAGTTTGTTCTTCGTTATACTTCCAAACTTAACATGACATCTTCTCTCTCACGAGAATACTGTTGGCAACACATAAGAGGTCAGAGAGAAAGTGACGTATGAATGTAATAAGAACGATAGATAAAAAGGACGATACGACAGTTGCTCGTGTGTGTTTGTGTGTGTATGTGTGTGTGTAGACGTTCGATTGCTAAGTTAAATGTGAAATTAACAATTGTAGTGCCATATTGTGCTATATTGTGGAGTTCTACTGAAAGTCGTGCTAAACCAATAAAAGGTTATAGTAAGCCTGACTTTTCTTTATGTTTCGTCTGGCCGAAAAAGCTTAATTAGGAACTATTGCATCGTATTCTTATTTATTTTAATATTCCTTAGTCGTGGTTTAGAATAACGTAAAACTAATTTTGCTCACGGAAAAGACATTACGTTATACTAGTCTTTTATGTTTGCTTCTGCTTTATTTCCGCACCAGTTACACGAATTTTCTGACTGCTTCAAAAACCACAATGTTTAGATCTGATCTGCCCATAGTGATATTATATCGGTTTATCGGTAGTACAGGAATATCATTTGTGACGTCAGCATGCTATCCTGGCCTTGTGAACTTTGCATCTCCCGGCAGCAGCGCTGGGAGGAAGGAACGGAAGCGCCACTTATCGGGAAATGTGTAATCTCCCGTGATTCTACGTTACTGTCGCCCCGGTGGCGCAGTGGTCTAAGCGATGGCCTCTGATCATTCGTCCGAACGGGGTCCGGGTTCGAATCCTGGTGAGGCATAGATGTTGTGTTTATCTTACGGCACTGGCTCTCTCCCTTCCCTGGAACCAGTGACTCTGAATTAGGGACAGGCGACTGCTTATAGCCCTATGAGTTGCTCACGGTGGTCGTTAAACCTCCAACCAAAAAAAAAAAAAAAAAAAAGAAAAATTCTACGTTACTTTCTTGTAGTAGACGACGGGGGCGACAGATGGAGGTGAACCCAGAAAATCTTCCATTTATTTTCTGCGATGGCTCCGAAATAAATATTAAATGAACAATACATTATCTACACTTCTGGAAGAAAAGTGCCTTCCTTAGCAAGCAAGCTGTTGTAATTAATTAAGAAGCTAAGGCTAACTGCAGTTAAGCATGTTGTAGGTTACTGGACTTGAGATAACCCAGGGTCATTGGTATACCCCACCCTCATTTTGTAATTTAGCAATCACGAGTACCCATTGTGATTGTCCATCGCCCCCAGACACATTTATCCACTGACTGACAATGCACAAAGTGCTTCTCCCGTAAAGATATTCCGAAACCTGCCTCCCTTCCCCATCTTAAATGAAACAACGGTTTACCAGTACCGAGTCATAGGTCAAAATAATGGGCGCACTTAGAAAAGGCCTCTACTCGAGAGGGAAATGCCAATACCATTGCGCAGTAGGTGATCAGTAACAAAATAAATATGAAAATTAAATGTGTTGGAAAAACGAAAACCGTGAACCACGGTCGTAACGGCCTAAAGGGATTCAGGGACGCGACCCCCCCCCCCCCCAATATTTTGCCAAATGGGGAACCGAGGGACAGGTTACATTGACGTGGGAAAAATTTGTCTTGCAAATCAATTAAAACATTGAGAATATTTTTTACAAATCAATTAAAAACTTGAGAATTTCTTATTACTGTTCTAAATACACTAATACGGCTCGCCGCCCCAGTGGTAAGTGATCTAAGCGCTGGCTTCCGGCCATTCGTGCGAGAAGGGTCCGGGTTTGAATCCCGGTGAGGCATAGATGTTGTGTTGTCTTCCCTTTCCTGGAGTCAGTGGCCCTAAATTAGGGACGGGCGACTGCTTATAGCCCATTGCGTTGCTCACGGTGGTCGTTACACCTCCAATAAAAGAAAAAAAAAATACAGCTTAACCACGTAGAGTTGTGTTATGTCCACCAGAACATAGTCGATGCTGTTGAGCTGGACAAAGCGAAATATTTTCATATCAAACAGGGACGGGAGGAGGAGCGTTTTGGGATCAGTTTGTGATTAAATGGAAACTATAGACTTATTATGTTTCTGCTTCTAAATCAAGGTTGTGCAGAACAAGATTTTATTCTATAAACTAGGCGTGCATAGGAAATGTCATTAAAGTATAGATGAAAAAATTTACTTTAACTGAATAAATACATTGTTGACACTCACCTTTGAAAGAGTTAAATTTAATGATTTTACCCCTAATTACCCGTGCAATACAGTTGACATAAATTCTGGTTATAGCGTCATGAAGTATCTACAGGTGGATAAATTTACAAGGGTGGGGAAAAGGGGAGCCCTCAAGTAAAAATAATACGTTGTTTTATAGTGAGAAGAACAAGAGAGTTGGGAAGGTAAGAGAAGATATATCTGTGCTCCCTTCCCCCCCCTCCCAATAATCAGAAGGCGGCGATGCCTATGCGTGAACAACTCCGTGGGCTATAAGCAGTCGCCCGTCCCTAATTTAGTGTCACTGGTTTCAGTGAAGGGAGAGAGCCAGCGTCGTACGACAAGCACAACATCCATGCCTAACCGAGATCAGTGGCGTCGCTACACCATTTTTTCGGGGCTCAAGCTCTACCTATGTAATATTTTTTACCTTTACCTATGTAATAGTTTTCCACTTTAAAAAAAGGCAGATGAGAATTTTCTTAAATATTTTGTTGTCAAAGCAAAAAATTCTCTTCCTTCGATTCCCTTTTTTTCCCGATGAGGGTGTTAGGTGTCACAGCAACAGCATTAAGATAACATTACTCTAGTTAGGGTAATCTCGTCGCCTGGTCTCTGCAAGTACTAGGCCATTAGGGAATAATACGTCAAACAACTTAATTATATACAGGGGTGGTGGTGTTGTGGAGGACACGTACCATCAGTCCCAAGCTAAGAAAAGCCCAAACCCTGACAATCAGCTGAAGGCCAAAAACCCGAAGAAACGATGTACGACAGCAACTGCAACAGCCTGTCGGAAACGATAATATTTATGTGAAAAGGCGTCATCTTTACTAGGGTAACAAAAACCGCATGAAAGGGAGCAGAAGTTCCCACTAAATGAAGGCATTTGTTTCACGGTGTTAAGGGATTTAGGTGGGGAATTAGCTCATTTCTCGTTACGGCAGTTTATTGGTGGATATATTTGGCCATCGGGTTGGAAATAGAATAAGGGCGTTGAGAGTGGACAACTATCGTATGGTAGATTCTTTTTATAGAACAGTTTTGCTACGTATTCTTTTCAATTAAGTGCAATTGTTTTTTTTTCGTCCACTGCAACCTATACTTTCAGAGCTAATAGGACTGAAATTTTTTTTTAAATAGCACCTTGAAATACTTCTCTTGGAAAACAGCGTCAAACAACGGTCTTTAACCGAAGTAGTCACTGTGTACACGAGCTCTCTAACACACAAGAACTGCATTCCAGACAAAAATGCTGTATTTATTGTCGATTTTGTTCAAATTCAGTTTCAGACAATTGCCCTGTGATGCAGAGGGAAAATCTGGTATATATAAGGCTCCATATTATTCCAATTTTATGAATAACTGAGGTAAATCAGAATACTTCGGATAGCTTTTGTCGAGTTGCACCTATTTGCTTTTGGTTTCTGGGTATTTTTTGAAGGAAATATTATTTTAAACGTTACATATACAGGGTGATTCAAAAAGAAGTATACAGTTTCCAGATGCTGTAAAACAGCAACAGTTGAAGACACGAACCACAACTGCGAACCGTTAGGTAAATATACTCATAAAGTTTGTGTCCCGCTACTGAGGGAAGTGACGTAGGCGATAGCGCGCGTGTCACGTAACTAGTCAGACAAAATGGCAGTGTCTGCAGTGGAGAAAGCGATTTGTGTTCTTGAATTGAGCAAAATGGAATCTGTAACTGTTGTGCAACGGCATTTTCGATAACGATTCGGAAAAGAACCTCCAACCAGAAAATCTATCTACGATTGGCATAAAATTTTTGAAACTACAGGCTGTTTGTGCAAACTTAAAAGTCCTGGACGACCGCGTGTATCAGAAGAAGTCGTCGATAGTGTTTGCACCGCCATTCAACGAAGACCGGGGAAATCAACGCGGAGGGTGAGTCGTGAAGAGAAGATTTCACAGCCCACTGTCTGAAGAATTTTGAGAAAGAACCTGAAAATGATTCCACACAAAGTGCAGATGTTGCAAAATCTCACTGCACTTGATTCAGTTACCTTACCTCGCGTTTGGGCGGAAATAGATTACCGGCTCGATGTGTGTCGTGTGACTAAGGGTGCACACATAGAACATCTGTGACTGTCTCTAAAAAAACTTGAAACATTCCCCTACAATTCTGTTACAGGTAACATAAAATATCTTACAATGTTCTTGTTTTAAAGTGCGTTAAAACTGTATACTTCTTTATGAATCACCCTGTATATATATATCATCATCATCATCATCATTGTCAACCATTATCAATCCACTGCTGGACGAAGGTCTCCCCAAGTTTCCTCCACAACGGTCTGTCTTGTGCCAGTCTCCTCCATGTCACTCCCGCATATTTACGAATTTCATCCACCCATCTCCCATGTGGTCTTTTTCTGGGTCTTTTCCTGTCCCTTGGAATCCAATCTAAAATTTCGGCTGTCCATCGATGGTCTGTCCTTCTGGCAGTATGTCCAGCCCATTGCCATTTCAGGGTTTAACCCTGATCATGATGTCTTCCACTCTCGTCATTTTTCGGATCCACGAGTTTCTCTTCTTATCTCTCCTGGTTATACCAAGCATGCACCTCTGCATGCTTTTTTGAGTTGTCTGCAGCCTTTGTATGTCTCTTTTAGTTAAGGTCCACGTCTCTGCACCATACGTAAGCACTGGAAGGATGCATTGATCAAACACTTTTCTTTTAAGACATAATGGCATATTGCTCTTGAAAATTATGCTGTTTCTTCCAAAAGCTCTCCAGGCAAGTTTTGTACGCCGATTAATTTCTTCATCAATGTGACCCTCACTTGATATCTGCTGTCCAAGATAAACATACGTATCTGTTATCTCCAGTTTTTCTCCATCAATCGATAAATCTTCATTTCTTGTAAAAGCATTGAACATCACTTTTGTCTTCTGAAAGTTCATTTTTAATCCCCCTTCTTTACTCTTGTCAGCAAGTTCCTGGATCATACTCTGCAGCTCTGATGGGGTAGTTGCAAAAATGACTACGTCATCAGCAAAACGAAGGTGGGTTAGATAAACTCCATTAATCTTTATCCCTTTGTTTTCCCAGTTCAGTGATTGAAAGACATTTTCCAATGTGGCATTAAAGAGCTTCGGAGATATGGTGTCACCTTGTCTCACTCCCTTTCCAATTTTTATGTGTGTTGTATTTTCAAACAGCCGAATCTTTGCACTTGCATTTTCATAGATGTTATTAATAATATTAATGTATGCATCTTCAATACCGCAGGATTTCAGAGCCGTGGTAACTGCTGATGGTTTCACTGAATCAAAGGCTTTTTCATAATCGATAAAAGCCATGCACAATGGAAGTTCATATTCCCTCGCTCTTTCAATTAGTTCTCTCAGTACGTGGATATGATCTATTGTGCTGTAGCCACTCCTGAATCCAGCTTGTTCTCTCGGTTGAGCCATGTCCAGTGTTACCTTCAAGCGGTGTGAAAGAACTTTAGTGAAGATTTTATAAACCACTGATAGGAGGCTGATAGGTCTGTAGTTCCTGAGATCCTCAATGTCACCTTTTTTATGTAGCAGGATCATTGTAGCATTGTTCCAATCCTCAGGAATCTTTCCTTCATTAAGGCATCGAGTGAAAATTTGGGCGAGTACTGTTTCGATTTCTCCACTTGCTTCTTGTATGATGTCTACAGTAATTCCATCTTCTCCTGGAGCTTTTCCCCGCTTCATGTTCTTGATTGCATGTGCAACTTCTGCTGGAAGGACTGGAGGAACTCTGGTACTGGTATCTTTCATGATGTCTGGAGTGCATGTATCATCCCTTTCATATAATTTGGAGTAGAAATCTTTCACTCTTGTCACAATTTCGCCTCTATTTCTTGTTACAGAACCATCTTCTTTTCTCAGTGCCATAATCTGTTTTCTTCCCTTACTGAGATGTCCCTTTGCTATCTTTAGGCTTTGGTTGTTTTCAATTGCTTTCCTCACTAGTTCACAGTTGAATTTTCTTACGTCTTCAGTGATAATTTTTCGTACTGTCTTGCATAGCTCTATATATTCCACTTTGGAAGTCGCATCTTCTTTAGTTGTCCTCATCTCTCTTCTTTTTTGCATCAACATTTTCGTTTTTCCTGATAATTTATTTACATGCAACTTGTTTTTAGGCCAGCTAATTTTGTTGCTGTTTCCATAAGAGCTTTGGTTACTTTTCTGTTAACTTCAGAGATGTCCACTTCTTCCGATGTTAGGCCTTCTAAACCAGAGAACCTGTTCTTCAGTTCCAACTTGAAGGTATTATGGTGTTTTTTAAGGTTGGTTATGTCAATAGATTTTGTTTGTCTTATGAGCTTGCCACGTTCAAGTTTAGTGTTGAGGTGCATCTTACATCTCACCAATCTATGGTCACTGCCTGTGTTGAACTTGTTTAGCACACTGCAGTCTTCTATGACGAATTTTTTGTTACACATAATAAAATCAATTTCACTTGTCGTCCCATTTGGATGTCTCCATGTCCATTTCCTGTGTGGCTTTTTCTTGAAGAAGGAGTTCAAGATGTAAAACCCTTCTGCCTCTGCAAACTCAACGAGAGTATTTCCACGCTGGTTTCTGTTGCCGTGACCAGATTTACCTACTGAAGTTTCATTCTGTTGCCGTTGCCCTATTTTTGCATTGAAATCTCCCATAATTATTTTCAAGTGCTGCTTACCTTTATTATTTAGATGACAAATTTCCTCATAAAATTCTTCAATTTCTTCTTCAGGATGACTTGTGGTGGGTGCATAAGTTTGAATAATCTGAGCCTGGTATCTTCTCGAAAGTTGGATAACGAGTCGTGCAGCTCTGTCAGAGGAACTTTCAACTTCTACCACTTTATCCTTCAGTTTCTTGTTTATTATAAATCCAACACCACTAGTTCTGCCAGTATCTGTCCCACGATAGTAGAAGAGATGTCCACTTTTCAGTTCGATGAGATCTTCTCCTTTTCTCCTTACCTCACTTAGCCCCACGATGTCCCACTTGATCCTTTGTAGTTCCTCTTCCAATTCAAGAAGCCTTGAATCAGAAGATAGGAGCTTCCATTGTAAGCAGCCAAGGTCAGCATCAGATGGCAGCCTAGTCCGGTCCTCCGGGGATTCTTAGCACCCTCTGCCTTCATGTCGCACTGGCCGCTGCCTTGGCCAGGTACATTCCAGCTGCCGGAGACTGAGGGAGCTGCCGGAGACTGCCGGAGACTGAGGGCCAAGATTTAAGTTGTGGAATCATTTTGGAGGGGTTTGGCCATAACTCACCACGCTGGCCAAGCGGGTTGGTGAGTGTGGGATAAATTTCCTCTGATCCCGATGGTATAGTTATACCGCTATGGGCGGTCGTCAGAGCCCCTTTAGTGGGAACAGGATGCACCACGAGAAGGCGGGGTTGACATTTGTCAAGGAGAGGCTGTAATGTTACGCATCACCTGACCTTGCATCCCTATATATATATATATATATATATATATATATATATATATCATCATCATCATCATCATTGTCAACCATTGTCAATCCACTGCTGGACGAATGTCTCCCCAAGTTTCCTCCACAACGGTCTGTCTTGTGCCTGTCTCCTCCATGTCACTCCCGCATATTTACGAATTTCATCCACCCATCTCCCATGTGGTCTTTTTCTGGGTCTTTTCCTGTCCCTTGGAATCCAATCTAAAATTTCGGCTGTCCATCTATGGTCTGTCCTTCTGGCAGTATGTCCAGCCCATTGCCATTTCAGGATTTAACTCTGATCATGATGTCTTCCACTCTCGTCATTTTTCGGATCCACGAGTTCCTCTTCTTATCTCTCCTGGTTATACCAAGCATGCACCTCTCCATGCTGCTTTGAGTTGTCTGCAGCCTTTGTATGTCTCTTTTAGTTAAGGTCCACGTCTCTGCACCATACGTAAGCACTGGAAGGATGCATTGATCAAACACTTTTCTTTTAAGACATAATGGCATATTGCTCTTGAAAATTATGCTGTTTCTTCCAAAAGCTCTCCAGGCAAGTTTTGTACGCCGATTAATTTCTTCATCAATGTGACCCTCATTGATATCTGCTTTCCAAGATAAACATACGTATCTGTTATCTCCAGTTTTCTCCATCAATCGATAAATCTTCATTTCTTGTAAAAGCATTGAACATCACTTTTGTCTTCTGAAAGTTCATTTTTAATCCCACTTCTTTACTCTTGTCAGCAAGTTCCTGGATCATACTCTGCAGCTCTGATGGGGTAGTTGCAAAAATGACTACGTCATCAGCAAAACGAAGGTGGGTTAGATAATCTCCATTAATCTTTATCCCTTTGTTTTCCCAGTTCAGTGATTGAAAGACATTTTTCCAATGTGGCATTAAAGAGCTTCGGAGATATGGTGTCACCTTGTCTCACTCCCTTTCCAATTTTTATGTGTGTTGTATTTTCAAACAGCCGAATCTTTGCACTTGCATTTTCATAGATGTTATTAATAATATTAATGTATGCATCTTCAATACCGCAGGATTTCAGAGCCGTGGTAACTGCTGATGGTTTCACCGAATCAAAGGCTTTTTCATAATCGATAAAAGCCATGCACAATGGAAGTTCATATTCCTCGCTCTTTCAATTAGTTCTCTCAGTACGTGGATATGATCTATTGTGCTGTAGCCACTCCTGAATCCAGCTTGTTCTCTCGGTTGAGCCATGTCCAGTGTTACCTTCAAGCGGTGTGAAAGAACTTTAGTGAAGATTTTATAAACCACTGATAGGAGGCTGATAGGTCTGTAGTTCCTGAGATCCTCAATGTCACCTTTTTTATGTAGCAGGATCATTGTAGCATTGTTCCAATCATCAGGAATCTTCCCTTCATTAAGGCATCGAGTGAAAATTTTAGCGAGTACTGTTTCAATTTCTCCACTTGCTTCTTGTATGATGTCTATAGTAATTCCATCTTCTCCAGGAGCTTTCCCCCGCTTCATGTTCTTGATTGCATGAGCAACTTCTGCTGGGAGGACTGGAAGAACTCTGGTACCTTTCATGATGTCTGGAGTGCATGTATCATCCCTTTCATATAGTTTGGAGTAGAAATCTTTCACTCTTGTCAAAATTTCGCCTCTATTTCTTGTTATAGAACCATCTTCTTTTCTCAGAGCCATAATCTGTTTTTCTTCCCTTACTGAGATGTCCCTTTGCTATCTTTAGGCTTTGGTTGTTTTCAATTGCTTTCCTCACTAGCTCACAGTTGAATTTCCTTACGTCTTCAGTGATACTTTTTCGTGCTGTCTTGCATAGCTCTATATATTCCACTTTGGAAGTCACATCTTCTTTAGTTGTCCTCATCTCTCTTCTTTTTTGCATCAACATTTTTGGTTTTCCTGATAATTTGTTTACATGCAATTTGTTCTTAGACCCAGCTAATTTTGTTGCTGTTTCCATAAGAGCTTTGGTTACTTTTCTGTTAACTTCAGAAATATCCACTTCTTCCGATGTTAGGCCTTCTAAAGCAGAGAATCTGTTCTTCAGTTCCAACTTGAAAGTATTATGGTGTTTTTTAAGGTTGGTTATGTCAATACATTTTGTTTGTCTTATGAGCTTGCCACGTTCCAGTTTAGTGTTGGGGTGCATCTTACATCTCACCAATCTATGGTCACTACCTGTGTTGAACTTGTTTAGCACACTGCAGTCTTCGATGACGAATTTTTTGTTACACATAATAAAATCAATTTCACTTGTCGTCCCAATTGGATGTCTCCATGTCCATTTCCTGTGTGGCTTTTTCTTGAAAAAGGAATTCAAGATGAAAAATCCTTCTGCCTCTGAAAACTCAACGAGTATTTCCACGCTGGTTTCTGTTGCCGTGACCGAATTTACCTACTGAAGTTTCATTCTGTTGCCGGTGCCCTATTTTTGCATTGAAATCTCCCATAATTATCTTCAAGTGCTGCTTACCTTTATTATTTAGATGACGAATTTCCTCATAAAATTCTTCAATTTCTTCTTCAGGATGACTTGTGGTGGGTGCATAAGTTTGAATAATCTGAGCATGGTATCTTCTCGATAGTTGGATAACGAGTCGTGCAGCTCTGTCAGAGGAACTTTCAACTTCTACCACTTTATCCTTCAGTTTCTTGTTTATTATAAATCCAACACCACTAGTTCTGCCAGTATCTGTCCCACGATAATAGAAGAGATGTCCACTTTTCAGTTCAATGAGATCTTCTCCTTTTCTCCTTACCTCACTCAGCCCGACGATGTCCCACTTGATCCTTTGTAGTTCCTCTTCCAATTCAAGAAGCCTTGAATCAGAAGATAGGGAGCGTCCGTTGTAGGTAGCCAAGGTCAGCATCAAATGGCAGCCTAGTCCGGTCCTCCGGGGATTCTTAGCACCCTCTGCCTTCATGTCGCACTGGCCGCTGCCTTGGCCAGGTACATTCCAGCTGCCGGAGACTGAGGCCAAGATTTAAGTTGTAGAGTCATTTTGGAGGTGTTTGGCCATAACTCACCACGCTGGCCAAGCGGGTTGGTGAGTGTGGGATAGCCTTTCCTCTGATCCCGATGGTATAGTTATACCGCTATTTGCGGTCGTCAGAGCCCCTTTAGTGGGAACCAGGATGCACCACGAGAAGGCGGGGTTGACATTTGTCAAGGAGAGGCTGTGATGTTACGCATCACCTGACCTTACATCCATATATATATATATATATATATATATATATAAGGATTAAAAGAAAAGTGTTTGATCAATGCATCCTTCCAGTGCTTACGTATGGTGCAGAGACGTGGACCTTAACTAAAAGAGACATACAAAGGCTGCAGACAACTCAAAGAAGCATGGAGAGGTGCATGCTTGGTGTAACCAGGAGAGATAAGAAGAGGAACTCGTGGATCCGAAAAATGACAAGAGTGGAAGACATCATGATCAGAGTTAAATCCCTGAAATGGCAATGGGCTGGACATACTGCCAGAAGGACAGATCATCGATGGACAGCCGAAATTTTAGATTGGATTCCAAGGGACAGGAAAAGACCCAGAAGAAGACCACATGGGAGATGGGTGGATGAAATTCGAAAGTATGCAGGGGTGACATGGAGGAGACTGGCACAAGACAGACCGTTGTGGAGGAAACTTGGGGAGACCTTCGTCCAGCAGTGGATTGATAATGGTTGACAATGATGATGATATAAAGGATCAAGTGGGACATCGTCGTTCTGAGTGAGGTAAGGAGAAAAAGGAGAAGATCTCATTGAACTGAAAAGTGGACATCTCTTCTATTATCGTGGGACAGATACTGGCAGAACTAGTGGTGTTGGATTTATAATAAACAAGAAACTGAAGGATAAAGTGGTAGAAGTTGAAAGTTCCTCTGACAGAGCTGCACGACTCGTTATCCAACTATCGAGAAGATACCAGGCTCAGATTATTCAAACTTATGCACCCACCACAAGTCATCCTGAAGAAGAAATTGAAGAATTTTATGAGGAAATTCGTCATCTAAATAATAAAGGTAAGCAGTACTTGAAGATAATTATGGGAGATTTCAATGCAAAAATAGGGCACCGGCAACAGAATGAAACTTCAGTAGGTAAATTCGGTCACGGCAACAGAAACCAGCGTGGAAATACTCTCGTTGAGTTTGCAGAGGCAGAAGGATTTTTCATCTTGAATTCCTTTTTCAAGAAAAAGCCACACAGGAAATGGACATGGAGACATCCAATTGGGACGACAAGTGAAATTGATTTTATTATGTGTAACAATAAATTCGTCATAGAAGACTGCAGTGTACTAAACAAGTTCAACACAGGTAGTGACCATAGATTGGTGAGATGTAAGATGCACCTCAACACTAAACTGGAACGTGGCAAGCTCATAAGACAAACAAAATGTATTGACATAACCAACCTTAAAAAACACCATAATACTTTCAAGTTGGAACTGAAGAACAGATTCTCTGCTTTAGAAGGCCTAACATCGGAAGAAGTGGATATTTCGGAAGTTAACAGAAAAGTAACCAAAGCTCTTATGGAAACAGCAACAAAATTAGCTGGGTCTAAGAACAAGTTGCATGTAAACAAATTATCAGGAAAAACCAAAATGTTGATGCAAAAGAAGAGAGATGAGGACAACTAAAGAAGATGTGACGTCCAAAGTGGAATATATAGAGCTATGCAAGACAGCACGAAAAAGTATCACTGAAGACGTAAGGAAATTCAACTGTGAGCTAGTGAGGAAAGCAATTGAAAACAACCAAAGCCTAAAGATAGCAAAGGGACATCTCAGTAAGGGAAGAAAACAGATTATGGCTCTGAGAAAAGAAGATGGTTCTATAACAAGAAATAGAGGCGAAATTTTGACAAGAGTGAAAGATTTCTACTCCAAATTATATGAAAGGGATGATACATGTACTCCAGACATCATGAAAGGTACCAGAGTTCTTCCAGTATTCCCAGCAGAAGTTGCTCATGCAATCAAGAACATGAAGCGGGGGAAAGCTCCAGGAGAAGATGGAATTACTATAGACATCATACAAGAAGCAAGTGGAGAAATTGAAACAGTACTCGCCCAAATTTTCACTCGATGCCTTAATGAAGGAAGATTCCTGAGGATTGGAACAATGCTACAATGATCCTGCTACATAAAGAGGTGACATTGAGGATCTCAGGAACTACAGACCTATCAGCCTCCTATCAGTGGTTTATAAAATCTTCACTAAAGTTCTTTCACACCGCTTGAAGGTAACACTGGACATGGCTCAACCGAGAGAACAAGCTGGATTCAGGAGTGGCTACAGCACAATAGATCATATCCACGTACTGAGAGAACTAATTGAAAGAGCGAGGGAATATGAACTTCCATTGTGCATGGCTTTTATCGATTATGAAAAAGCCTTTGATTCGGTGAAACCATCAGCAGTTGCAATGGCTCTGAAATCCTGCGGTATTGAAGATGCATACATTAATATTATTAATAACATCTATGAAAATGCAAGTGCAAGATTCGGCTGTTTGAAAATACAACACACATAAAAATTGGAAAGGGAGTGAGACAAGGTGACACCATATCTCCGAAGCTCTTTAATGCCACATTGGAAAATGTCTTTCAATCACTGAACTGGGAAAACAAAGGGATAAAGATTAATGGAGATTATCTAACCCACCTTCGTTTTGCTGATGACGTAGTCATTTTGCAACTACCCCATCAGAGCTGCAGAGTATGATCCAGGAACTTGCTGACAAGAGTAAAGAAGTGGGATTAAAAATGAACTTTCAGAAGACAAAAGTGATGTTCAATGCTTTTACAAGAAATGAAGATTTATCGATTGATGGAGAAAAACTGGAGATAACAGATACGTATGTTTATCTTGGACAGCAGATATCAAGTGAGGGTCACATTGATGAAGAAATTAATCGGCGTACAAAACTTGCCTGGAGAGCTTTTGGAAGAAACAGCATAATTTTCAAGAGCAATATGCCATTATGTCTTAAAAGAAAAGTGTTTGATCAATGCATCCTTCCAGTGCTTACGTATGGTGCAGAGACGTGGACCTTAACTAAAAGAGACATACAAAGGCTGCAGACAACTCAAAGAGCATGGAGAGGTGCATGCTTGGTATAACCAGGAGAGATAAGAAGAGGAACTCGTGGATCCGAAAAATGACGAGAGTGGAAGACATCATGATCAGAGTTAAATCCCTGAAATGGCAATGGGCTGGACATACTGCCAGAAGGACAGACCATAGATGGACAGCCGAAATTTTAGATTGGATTCCAAGGGACAGGAAAAGACCCAGAAAAAGACCACATGGGAGATGGGTGGATGAAATTCGTAAATATGCAGGAGTGACATGGAGGAGACTGGCACAAGACAGACCGTTGTGGAGGAAACTTGGGGAGACCTTCGTCCAGCAGTGGATTGATAATGGTTGACAATGATGATGATATATATATATATATATATATATATATATATACTGTATATAGTATATATAACGGATGGGCTTAGCCATCCCCCACTCCATTATTCCTAGCGACGCCACTGACCGAGATTCGAACCCGGACCGCATCATGGACGAATGATCAGAAGTCAGCGCTCACAAAACTGCACCACCAATCCAATTTGAGTTCTTTGGAGTATTTTCATTGGTTACAAGAATCATGTAGTTCTTGGTGCTTTTAAAGAAACTTGATTCCAATCGTAACAACTGATATTCCATAATGCTGACATGTATTTCCGCATATGCGTTATGTTCCTGAAAATTTCACATTGAGTTTTGTTGTGTTATACTTTTTAAGAAAATACACATACCGGCCAATAAAAAAAAATATTTAATACCGGGTTGGACCCCTTTTAGCCCCAATTACAGCGCGTATGCGATTTGGTATAGATTCCACAAGGTGTTGAAGTTCATCTACGTCTACAGAGTACCAGGTGTTCACTAGACGGAGTACCAGGTGTTCACTAGACAGAGTACCAGGTGTTCACTAGACAGCCCTTTAAGGTGAATGCACCTAAAATCTTTGCCTTGTATTTCCAATGGACAAACTTCTGTAACAATTTTCTTCACAATTAATGCATTCCCAAGGAACATCGGTAAAAATAACTTCATATTATAGCTTAGTATACATAATATTTTCTAAAATTTAACCATAATTATATTAAAAATCAATAACTTTTCCTTTAGTGGTGTTGAGACCAGAAGATAGATGGCGCCACATCTGCATGTGACTTGTTAATGCTATCACGTTGCATTCTTTTCAATAATTTTATTAATTTTTGGAATGGAGTCAAAATTCGAGTGTACCTATGCAACAGTCTGGAATGTTTAGAATGATTTCAGCCTCTTGGATTAAATGTTCTGATAATAGTTTAGCTGAAAATGTTTACAGAATTGTTGATGCCGCTAATTTTTAATTCCGAAATAAACCAGCAAGCTCGCACTGTAGCATTTTCAGCTAAATTAACTCCAGAATATTTAATCTAAATATCTCGAATCTTTCTCAACATTCCGGACTATCGCATGGATGGACACAAGTGTTGATTGCAGTCCAAAAAATAATAAAATTATTGAAAAAAATGCGACGTGACTGTATTTAGGAAGTCACATGCAAAAGTGGCGCCATCTGTTTTTTGGTTTGAACACCACCAAAGGAAAAATTATTGATTTTTACTATAAGTATGGTTACGTTTTAGAAAATATTAAGTATACTATGCTCTAATATGAAGTTATTTTTATTGATTTTCAAATTTTCATCAGCATTAATTGTGAAGAAAATGGCTACAGAAATTTGCCAATTGGAAATACTAGGCAAAGATTTTAGGTGGATTCACCTTAACCGGCTCAGTTATGATGGAAGAGGAATTTGATCCCTGTTCTGGTTTTCTAACAAGTCCCATACATTCTAAAAGGGGTTCATATCCATGCTTTCTGGTGGCGGCAAAGGTGATGAAGTACTGCTGAACAGTTCTTGCGTGATGGATAGTAGCATTGTCGTCCATGAAGCAACCCTTACATTCTAGATAAAATTGGCGGGGGTTGTGTCGGAGCCACGGCCGCAGGTGTTTGGGTCGTAGAATACGTCGCGTGGCTGTTGGGTGTCGGGTGGGTGTTAGAAATGAGTGAATGCGCAGTTGGTTGACGAGGAATCGCAGCCAAGCCCTGACGGTGCTCTTCTTAACGAATCCACTCAAGTACGTAGATTTGTGGATCAAATTCTTCTATATGTTTTCTTTGAAGAGTAATCGTCGTCAAGCTGGCGCGGAAGAGACGTGCTCATGGTGGTGACGTACACCGGCACGTTTATGACTTGTCTAATGATTCCATGACCGCCTTCGTATCTCAATCGACGTATTTGCATGAAAGGTAAGCGCGGCGAAATTTATCCCTCCGTGATCGCCTCGAGAGGAGGAAGGTGGTTCCGCTTTGGCAGATATCTGAAGCCGCTTGATTTCGAGAGAAGAGGAATCTTGCCTTTGAACAAGTGCGTGCGACAGTACCTGCAGACCTCAGATTTCGCAATGTCCTCATTCAGAAACTGGACGTACAGGATTGAAATGGATTTCGCTGTCGCCGATTTCACATCTTTCTTGAACCACAAGCGACCGCAAACGTCGCACACGAATCAGAATTCATTTTAAAAAAAACGCGCCTTTAAAGTGTTTGCCGCTGCTTTCCAAATGTTATGAAATTCATTTGATTGGCGCACTTATTCAATGTCTCTCACGTCAACTCCGGACTGGGCGGCTGTCATCTCAGATGCTTCGTCTTCTTGTGAATCTTGTCTCGGAGTCGCATTAGCTGCACTTCATTCTTTTCTGCTAATGCCGTTGCCCCCCGCACAAACTGTGCACACCCGTTCCACGCAGCGATCAAGTTGTTGGCTCGACGCGTTGCTTCTTTCGGGCTCTCCTCTTGGGAATGTTGTGAAATCACACTATTTCCAATCTCCATTGACTCAATTACATCTTCTTGAGTGTTTTTCCTATTTCCATAGGCTCGACGGAAACAGTAGAGGTACTCGGTTGCGGTTCGCAGCGCTCGCTTTCTTACGTTGTCTTTAGGCTTTCAAACGCTCAGCCTCGGACATTTTGGGCTTGTTGGATTCTTTTTGACTCATTCTTTCTTCTTCTTTGCGTTTCCGTTAGGCTTGAACCTTCTTCAAATTAAGGTATTGAGACATTTCGGAAAATTTCACAAAGTTCTCAACTATTTCCCAATTTTTCGCACAACTAATCAAGTTTTCTCACAAATTTTATTACCGATATCGATAGATCTTGCTCAGACGAAACGAATGACACCTTGCGGTACGCGCTATCACGTCGCGGTTCCGAGTTATACTACTTTTATCGTGCCCGCCGAGCGCCGATTTAACCACAAAAAGACGGACGCGGATATCGCTCACATTTGCGTCATCTGACCTTGAACGCTATTTCGGTAGAATCTTTGGACTTTCCTCTCTTTAACTCAGTTATTATATTTTTGCTAGCTTTTACAGTTTTGAAATTATTGAAGGAAGTCTGGTATAAACTTTTTTAGGACATACGTATTTTTACCAAGGAATCCAGTACACTGTTAAAACTTTTGTGGTAGTTTGTACCAAAAAGTGGTGCTACACTAGCTGCACCACTTTCTTGGAAAAGAAACACCACTTTGCGGTGCAAACAAACCGCAACACCATGGGGCAATTTTGCACCACGTTATGGTAGAATGTTGTGGCACATTATGGCGTAAGGTTGCACCATGTTTTTGGGGTTTCTTTGCACCACACGATGGTATATCTTTTCCAAGAAAGTGGTGCAGCTGGTGTAGTACCACTTTTTGGTGCAACCTACTGCAAAATGTTAAAAGTGTACTGGAACGAAACAATAGACGTTTTCTACGTCAAAAAGTAAGCATTGCAGAATGTATTTGGTGGGTAACAATGTTTAGACAATCCTTGGACGACACTCGACCTTCCACCAATATCAGAGGACCAGTTCTGTACCAACAGAATCTACACCACATCGTGAGGCAAGCTCCAAAAACTTCAGTTGTGATTACCAGTCAGTCTGGGGCTGTTGCTTCATGGGGCTTCCGCCGAATTCTCTACCTACCGTCGGTACAGAATAAGGTGTATCGGGACTCGTCGGACCACATGACGTTTTTTCCAGTCTTTCAGTGCCCAGACACGGTGTTCCTGACCACAGTGTAGACGAATTCTCTAGTTCTTCCCAGAACACCGAGGTTTCTAAACAGACATGTGACTTCCAATACCAATCCTTTTTAATTACCTGCGCATAGGTCTTTAAGATGTGGGTGGGGATCAGCTTTCATTGAATGCTTCGGTTAATTGCTGCTCACAGAAAGTCCCGCTTCTCCGAAAAGCCTTCTCAAGAAACGGCGATCACCTTCCTCACAGACTGTGCTCCTGCCACTGCTAAGCTTTTTACACAAGCCATGTGGGTTATTTTCCCCTCTGATTAAAGACACGGGATATCTCATCTTTTGACAAATCAGGTAGTTTTCAAAATCTTTGCTCCAACCAGACGGGCACCGACATTAAGTCCTTTATGGAACTCCGAAATATCCTCAGTTTTTCCCATTGTGACAAAGACACTACTGATAAAGAGTAGCCTTAAATCGTAACGTAGATCACGTAGTGTGGCACGTAACCAGCGTATTTTGCATATAAACGGTGTAAAAGACCTTTACGTACATCTGGGCCGCTGATGGCCAAGTGGGCAGCGTTCGAGCCTGCCATGGGGACAACCTCAGATTCGATCCCAGGCAGGTACGAACGCTCGAACCACTAAATATCCGCCGTGCGTCGGATGGGTACGTTAAGCCGTCGGACCCCGGGTGCGGACCCCCGGTAATATATAAGGGCGTCTTCCTCCCCCTTTCTTCTTGTGAATCTTGTTTCACTTTCCCATCAGGCACTCTAACCCAAATCTCCTAGCTTCCTATTTCTAAGGGTTGTTTAAAACCTGGGGTCAGGCACTCCTTTCCTAAAATTCTCTAGATTTGATCTGATCTTCACGTACATCTGTATAAAGGTTCCTAATTCAGTGGCCCGTGTGTGGTGAATCTTGTTTCACTTTCGTTTCACTTTCCCATCAGGCACTCTTGCCCAAATCTCCTAGCTTCCTATTTCTAAGGGTTGTTTAAAACCTGGGGTCAGGCACTCCCTTCCTAAAATCCTCTACATATGATCTGATCTTTACGTACATCTGTATAAAGATTCCTAATTCAGTTGCCCGTGTGTGTATCAGAGAATGACAGTCTTTCTTGCTCTTCGACTTTCACGGTATAATATTTTAAACTTGTCGCAATTTGGCAACCAGAAATAAGTTGTTTCCATTTTTCGCGGTGGTAATTAATGCTCCAAATAAAGACTTTGCCATTTTAATCACTTCCTCCAAGAGAGAATTACCGTCTTAACAGCGGGGTAGAAACGAATATACCTTACTTACCGAAAGCAATGAACTCTAAACAACGAGTGAAGTCTAAGCAATTGTACCGCACTAAATTGCACTTTCATCATCCTACTGTTACGGAACTTATCTCCAGCTTGAAACAAATGCGTTGTCATTCCTTGTAGATTGCATCTACGCGGTAATCATACGGAATGCTATCAATCATCCTTTCTTTTGTTTTTCTTATCACAAGAGTGTAATAGATAACACGTTTACAGCGCATTTCCAATGTACAGTCGTTATTATACAAAAACATGTGCTCCGCCCTAAAATTGCCGGTTGATTATCTTCGTTTGTTGTCATTTGTCTCTTTTACTTAGTTAGTGTCCAGTATATTTTCTTCAGCTCTTTTGCAGTTAACCGTTTGTTTTATGAATCAGTGTTGATAACATGAAATCAAAAGAAAAGTGAGTAATTTAATAACTTATATAAGCTAAGGGTGTGTGCTAGACGCATATATCATTTATAGTTTTCGTGGGAATCTCAGCTGTTTGGCCAAGTGGCACACATGAACCGTTAAACGCCTGAGTGATTTTGCCTTGTTGGCGAGATATGTAAGTCCAAACATAAGAGCAGAAGAAACGATGACCTGGTTTTCTTCGAAGCTTAAAACTTAGCAAAAGGGTTAGTTTCATGCCATCATTTTTACCAGTAATGAATTGAATCGTCTGGCTCTTTTTGCTCAAAATTCTGTAAAAATGAGTTCCCGTTTGGAAATCTCAGGAAAGTACATCGCCGCAGGTGAATCTTCGCTGATGTCATCCGGTTCCACGTCGGATTGCCCTGATTCATTTCCTCCTCAAGACTACAGTGCTTGCTACAAGAAACGTGATACCTCTGAAGAAGCAGAACTCCAATTTCAAGTGTCTACAAGCATCAAGGACGAAGAGAAAATGGCAAACGACTTGGAGGAAGGAAAGATTGGATTCCGCATGATATATGTGTCTGCAATGGCTTCTATGCTGTGTGCTGTTTGCGTTGGCTTCTCAACCATCTATGCTGGACCTGCTACGTATGACATGAAGCACAGGCCAAATTCCAAAATCAAAGTAACCGATGATGAAGCGTCCTGGATTGCAAGTATCCTCTCCTTTGGAATGTTGGCTGCTATTCCATTTTCAGGTATTTACTTCTAAATAGAACTTCACTTTATTATGTGTTAAACAATATCAAATTTAATCGTTTATCGGTGTATAGAAAGTAGTATCACTTTGCAAATGTAGGAGAACTCAAACAAATTATTTCGTAAACACTTAACTGATAATGACGCTGAGCAACACGCAGTGTTACTTTGAATTTCTCGAATCTGTGAACATACAAATCCCTAAGCTGTTCTCTGAGATTCAAAGGTTAGGTCTTCAAAGAAAGTTCATCTACCAGATTAAAGTTTAAAACTAACGGTGCTAGGTTTAACTTTTTGCTGATGTATCAAACGCATCCATTTATAAACTCAACCTTCACTAGCATTCATAACATATTATTTCACACAAGACTTTTTGTACTTAATACTCGTTACCTTTTTTTCATGGAAACATTCCTAAATCTGGTCCTCCCGTGATTTTCTTGACCTTCCTCTACCTTTCTTTCCTGCCACTTGACATGAATACATTCGCACAGTATCTCACCACTCATTCATTTTGCTTTCCATTACATATCGTTCCGCACATGATGAGAATGTGACTTGCCACAAAAAAAACGTAAGTAACGCATCTCTCCAACGCACAAGCGACACCTATATCTCTTCTAAAGTATTCAGCTTTTACTTCAATGATTCAGAGTAGGAACAATTACACTTTCATACACAGGCATTCGGGATTTATTACACAACCCGTCACTCCTGTGAAATCCTCCTGAAGCAGCAAAGATGAATTCACTCGCCTTTTAACTTCACCACCTAATTCGTTTTTTCTGTCAATCATGCTTGTTATGATTAATTGCACCATTAATTTCACAATCTAATTTGTTTCTCTGTCAATCATGCTTGTTATGATTAATTTCACAATCTAATTTCTTTTCTCTGTCAATCATGTTTGTTATGATTAATTTCACCATTAATTTCCCCATCTAATTTGTTTTCTCTGTCAATCATGCTATGTTACCGGCAATGTTTGAAATTAGGCATTATACAGTATGCCTAAGAAATATGTAGAATACCGAAAATGGGATGTCAAAGTATGAAATGCTTAATATTTTTTACACATTTCCTAGACATTTTATGCTACGTCAAAATGCAAATCGGCAAAGTATAAAATACTCCCGCCAATGCAGAGTTTGCCAAAATGTGTAATTCCGCGTCTAGTACGCATCGAAATTTTACCAACGCGTAAAAATACGCATCAAGAATTTTTCTCGACGCGTAAAAGTACGCGTCGGGAATTTTTCTCGGCGCGTAAAACTACGCATCGAAGAATTTTACCAATTCGTAAAAGTACGCATCGAAGAATTTTACCAATTCGTAAAAGTACGCATCGAAGAATTTTACCAATTCGTAAAAGTACGCATCGAAGAATTTTACCAATTCGTAAAAGTACGCATCGAAGAATTTTACCAATTCGTAAAAGTACGCATCGAAGAATTTTACCAATTCGTAAAAGTACGCATCGAAGAATTTTACCAATTCGTAAAAGTACGCATCGAAGAATTTTACCAATTCGTAAAAGTACGCATCGAAGAATTTTACCAATTCGTAAAAGTACGCATCGGGACGGTATTTCGTCTTCAGAAACGGAAGTAAACGAAATAAAGATTTTTTCCGTAATCGCAATTTCTTTTCCCTGTGATGCTGCCTCTGTCCAGTATTGTTCTTATACATCACTTTATTCCATAAATATTTGCATTTCAGTTTGAAAATGGAGGAAAAATTTCCAAAAACTGAAATTCGACGCCGAACACATTTCTCTGTAATCTTCAGGCATGAGAGTCAGACGGCTTCTAGGAATTTCTCTTTTTCCGTCATAATTTGGGTTGTCCTCGAGATCGATGCATAACTGAACAGAAGTTGTGGAGCAATTAGAAGTGTTGGACGATGCTTTCTGCCTGAAACTTTCTAAACTTTCGAAAGTGGAAGTTTCGTCTTTCAAATCTTTTGAAAACGGAAGTTAGACTCAGTGAAGACTTCTCCCGTAATCGTAATTTTATTTTTCACGTGATGTTTCCTCTGCCCAGTATTGTTGTTAAATATCATTTTATTTAATAAATATTTGTATTTCAACTTGAAATGGAGGAAAAATGTCCCAAAACGGAAATCGGAAGTAGCAAAGATTTCTCCCGTAACTGTAATATTTTTACCCAACGACGATCAGAACATGCATCGTGTATTCTTTAATATTCCCCCAAAAACGTTTTGCATTTCAGCTTGATAAAGGGCAGGGAGGGGGGAGAAGTCCGAAGCTGCAAAATTTGTAAAAATTGATGCATGGTGTTCAAAAGTATTTATTTTTTCAAAGTCACATTATTCACCTATTATCTAAAATAGTGAAAGCTATCATGCATTCATGATGGATAAAACTGTCATCCAAGGGTATAAAAAAAAAAAAAAAACCGACAATAAAGAAATGAGAAGGGAAACAAAGATATCAGCAAAATGAAAATTTAAGCACTGGAGGATGTGCAGCTGCAGAAAAACAAATGTGGCTGTGGAACTTGCTGAGTAGTTTATTAGATATTTTTGGATGCCTATAAGAATCTCAAAGGTGCAATGTTTTCGCTTCTTGAACACATTGCTGTTCTATGTGGTCATTACAAAACATGATAAATTTAATGTTATCGATATAAAATACGATTATATTTACTTTTAAAAAAAAAATAAAACTGATCCAAATTCTAAATACATTGAGCAGCAGTGAAATATTTTTTTTATATGAAAAAATCTGGATTGATTTTTCATAATTCCCTAGCATTTTCGTAAGAATTTTATTTCGTCTGTTAAATTTTCAAAAATATTCCCGACTTTTGAAAATTGCTCCCTAAATTTTTCCAAAGGAGTAAAAATACTCCTTTAAATTTATTTTTTTTCAGAAACTCTGCCCGCCAGTGACGATTAAAGACGATGGACATGAGAAAGTAGAAGGTTTATGGGGTTAATATTCTGTGTACTCTTTGCTTCAAAATTGAGAATGCTGTCGAAAGTGAGATTGAATCTGGAAATACACGCTAAAAATGAAAATGGACTCTGACAAAAAAAAAATTCCTCCTTTGTCTTTGGGGGCCACTGTCCGAGTTCCTATTCCTGACGTCTATAAGGGACGGGGTGGATCGCGCAATCTGTCAGCAATTATTATGAGTGTGACACAAGGCGGTTTTTACCGACTTGGAACTACTCGAGAAATTTGGAACCAACTCTATGCCAGGCCACATTTCACTTTATGTCCAAAGGATTTACTCAGAGTTAAAGATGTGCCCGACCACGAAATCCCTCTTAGATCAGCTGCTATTGCTCAGTCCACGGGAAGTGGTCAAGAATTCGTGAGGTGTAGGTGCAAGACCAAATGCCAAAATACACTGCTGGCCACCCAAAATGCAACACCAAGAAGGAACCATCGGATTGGCCTGAACTTCGCAGCATGCGTCGCCCGCAAGAGGACGTGCAAAAGATTAGCATTGCAGGGCATATGCAAATCATACGCACCCGGCACGCCACCAAGAATCACTATAAGAAGGGTGCACAGAAGGCTGGGTGTAAGTAGTGGAAGTGGGTTGTGCTGCCGGACCTGTGCGTGGGAAGCTTTCTTATGCCTCGTCGCAGAATACGGCAGTCATTCCAGCACGTTTCGGAGTTCGACAGAGGACGAATAGTGGCTTATCGCGACACCGGTTTATCGTACCGAGACATCGGCGCCCGTGTGGGACGACATCCAGCCACAGTGAGGCGAGTATGGATTCGGTGGGTGCAGGAGAGACGAACGGACCGACGCGAGCGATTGCCGCAGCCGCGGCACACCACCGAACGAGAAGATCGGCACGTTGCGCGGCGGGCATTGACGGCTCGCGCCGCCACATTACGAACGTTAGCGCAGGAATTATGGTGTGTTGCGCAACAACCTGTGTCAGCACGTACCGTTCGACGTCGTCTGCAGGAGCGGGGACTTGTCGCACGGCGCCCATTGCTCCGATTACCATTGACATTACACCTCCGGCGAGTGCAGCGGCGGTGGGCCGTTGAACGCCGCACCTAGACTACGGAATGGCACGACATTGTCTTCTCCGACGAATCCCGCTTCTGCCTGCAACTCCACGATGGTCGGATCCGCGTGTGGCGGCACCACGGCGAGAGACTGTATGACGCCTGCATTATGCATCGCCATACCGGTCCGTCGCCTGGCGTTATGGTCTGGGGCGCAATTGGATATGACACCCGCACCCTTCTGGTACGCATCGCCGGTACACTCAACAGCCACGGCACCATCTCCGACGTTTTGGAGCCTATAGTCCTTCCTTATCTGCAGGACCTGCCAGCGACCACGTTTCGACAGGACAATATGCGCCTGCACGTGGCACGCATCGTGCAACAATTCTTCACTGCCCTCCAGGTGTCACTGCTGCCGTGGCCAGCCTGTTCTCCCGTTATGTCGCCCATCGAACACGTCTGGTCGCTGATCGGCAACCGAGTGGCCCGGCAAGCACCACCCACGGCTACGCCTGATGAACTGTGGCAACGTGTGGAAGCAGCCTGGACAGGCATAACACAAGCCCACATCCAAAGCTTCTTTCGTTCGATGCCGCGGCGTGTAGCGACCGTTATTGCCAGCCATAGAGGTCACACGAACTATTGATGTCTGCGTGTTCTGCAAGTCGCACGGGCCTGTAAGCTCAATCATTTCATCTTTGTATCTGTTGTTATGTGTCCAGTAAATCTGGCTTTGCTATTTCGTGTCCTTCTTGGTGTTGCATTTTGGGTGGCCAGCAGAGTATAAAGTGCCCTTGTGTGAAAAAAGCAATTAAATATAATTAAAAATTACACTTGAGCACTCCTTGTTGCAACAAGTAGGTCAGTGCTAGTCTTTTACTCTTGTTCTTTCAGTAAGAAAGTCGTATACTTTGTATTTCTTCCTTGATTTTCATATACGTCTTTTCAATAAAGGGCTTTTCATGATTGTATTTTCATACTTTGCCTAAATAGTCCTTGTCGTTTTATATAATGCCTAGGATTTATATAAAATGCCTAGGAAACGTATATACAATAATAAAATAACATAAATATTTCATGCTTTGTCTAAAACAGTCGCGCATTCTATAGATTTCCTAGACATTCTGTACAATGCCTGTTTTTCACACATTTCCAGTAATACAGTGAAAGCTGTCCAAGACGGGCACTGCATAAAACGGAATCCTGTCTAAACTGAAAAAAAATTTTGATCCCGTCAAAAAGAATAAGAAATTCCATTAGGAAAAACCTGCATAAGACGGAACCTGCTTAAGGAGGAAATGAAAAACAAAAATATGTAGAAAAACCTGTACCAAACGGAAAACGTTTTTTCCAGTAATGGTGCAGAAATTCTTCACCCTCTCTCAGGGGCATTACATTACTCTCCTGTTTGCTGAGTTTGCTGGTAAGGGGGATTAGTTCCAAAAAAGAAAAGAGAAAGAAGGAAAAGGAGAGACTCCCATGGGATTAAGACATCGGTGAACTATGGCTGAATGTACTGGGATAGCAGGGAAAGAGGTGTCTGAGGAAACAGGTGTATTCCCAGGAGTATGTCATGCCTCCAAAAAAGAGGCATGTGGCCCTGTGAAGAATAGCTCTTAAGAATGTTTAAGGTATTTGCCCTTAATCCGTTTAATCTTGCTTCACATTGCTTATCAGCTGCCGGTATAATTCCCAAGAAGCAGCAGAAAAACAGGCCCCTGAAAATTTCTTATCACAAGAACAAGCAACACTGGCATTTCTATTTCACCCCCCCCTCCCGTGGCTACAGTCCAGTTGAAACTTGTTTACTGCTGGTTGGATTTGCACTGCTGCAGCTGGAGTTAACTACGTGCATATTCTAGGAAATTCAGCAACAGTTCTTCCATAATGCCTCTTCATTGCTTTTTCCCTTTTTTCATGTAGGTATGTAAGAACTGTTGCTCTTTATGCTTCAGCGATTAAATCAGAAAATAATCTGCATACATATATTTTTCTCAGATCTGTGCAAAAATTTTGCCCAAATTTCAAACATGTTATACTGTACATACTACAGTATAACACACACTATATTGACAAAAGTCACCGGACACCTAGAAGAGAAACACAACATAGCATTTATTGACATACATTTGATTTTAATTGTCCACCTTTGACTATAACGCATGCACTGACCCTTCGAGACATGCTTTCGACAAGGGTTTGGAACACTGCGATAGGTATGCGCTTCCATTCAGAACATAATCCGGCCACTAACTGTTCGAGACATGCTTTCGACAAGGGTTTGGAACACTGCGATAGGTATCAGTACATAATGCGGCCACTGACCCTTCGAGACATGCTGTCGACAAGGGTTTGGAACACTGCGATAGGTATGCGCTTCCATTCAGTACATAATGCGGCCACTAACTCTTGATTAGTAGTAGGCCTTGGTTCCAAACTTCTTATGCAGCGCCCTAATTCATCCGTAGGTGTTCTATTGAATTAAGATCAAGGCTCTGTGCTGGCCAGTCCACACACGATACGGAATTATCGTCAAACCACGCAGTAACAGTCCTTGTTTTATGGTGCGGTTTTTATCCTGCTGGTACCAACAAGACTCGGTTCCATAGTATTGCCACAGAGTTGGTAGGTCATAATTGTCCAGAATATCGAGGAAGACGTGATGATTAACAGGTTTTTCCACGATAACCAAAGGCCGGGATCATATCACGAAAACCAACCCAACAAGAGTACACCGCCAGCTCCAAACTTGACAGTAGAAACAGTACCCTGTGATAAATAGCGTTCCCGCAGCTTCCGCCATACCAACACACGCCCATCAGACTGATGGATCGCTTATCTGGATTCATCAGTCCATAGGACCCGTTTCCATTGATCTACGGTCCACGATAAATGTTCTTTACACCATGCTAAACTACGAGTACCATTCCGAGTGGAGATGAAAAGCTTAAGAGCAGCCGCACGACCACGGTAACCCATGGGATGAAGTTCTCTGCGAATGGTACGTGTACATACCGAGGTTCCAACATTTTTACTCACCTGTACACTGAGGTGTTGTGCAATACTCAGTCGATTAGCTGTAACGACTCTCCTGAGGCTTCGACGTCCTCTACCACTGACTTCCTTTGGTCTGTCGGTACGTTTTCCTGCTTCAGTCAGGCCATGTGTCTTCCACTTATTCATTACATCCAAAACAGTTGACTTGGGTATGTTTAAACGCCTCTCGGTTTCTCTTGTGTACAACCCAACAGTAGTGATCAGGGCAATGTGTCACAGCACACAGTTCATCGCAGCCTTCTGCGCATGGTATCCAAACAACATGCATGCTATCGCCAACAACGCATCAAATGGACCCAAGATTATCGAGATTGGACCCTGGGTGATTGGAAGAAAGTGGTCTGGTCTGACTAATCAAGATTCCTGGTGCTTCACGTAGACGGCGGAGCGCAGATACTATGGCAAGTGTTTGCTCTGTTGAGCGGAAACAGGCCGGAGGTGGCGGTGTTATGCTGTGGGCGATGTTTTCTTGGGAAGGCGTCATTATCCCAATAGCATAGTCCCTGACAGTTGTCAGGTATCTGAACATCGTTGCGGACCAAGTTCACCCATTCATGGCAACTGTGTTTCTTGCTGATGATGGCCATTTCCAATAGGATAATGCGTCATGCCGCACTGCCTGAATCATGAAAGAGTTGTTTGAGGAACATGCTGGTGACTTTCTGTTAATACCCTGGCCTCCAAATTCTCCTGACATGAACCCAAACGAACATTTTTGGTTCGACTTGGAGGAAAAGTGGGTTCGCGCTAATTCCCCACCATCCCGAAATGTACGGGAACTGGAGGGCCTGTTGTTGACATTATGGTACCAGATACCCCAGGATACCTATCGCCACCTCACCGAATAGGTACCTCGCCGAGTGGCCGCTGTTTTGAGGGCTCAATGGGTGCTACAGCTTATTAGGTAGGTGGTCATGATGTAATGACTCTTCGGTGTGTATGTGTTTCATGTATTTCTGAATATGTATTTCTTCCAGGTTTTCGCTTCCCATTTATGTCTTTAGTAGTGGGTTTTACAATTCTTGAAATAAATTAATTGTTTCAAAGACAGCTGATACCCTTTCTGCTTGT
Source organism: Macrothele yani (assembly GCA_039090855.1). Lineage (NCBI taxonomy): Eukaryota > Metazoa > Arthropoda > Arachnida > Araneae > Macrothelidae > Macrothele > Macrothele yani. The sequence goes on from CM076989.1 coordinate 123,459,750, forward strand.
TCGCAATTTGAGAGGTATAGAAAGATCTCTGAGATCAATAGCATCACAGAGTTTCAATCGTTTTCATAAGAACATTACAAAAGATTTCCAGATTTTGCGCTTCGAAGTAGCTGCTCAGTGTTCAGTTCAGAAGTTCCTCTGCTCTAATTGATTCAGGCATCTCCTTTACAAGATTGCCGCTGGTTTCGAGAATATGTTCCACTTTCTTCCAACGGTCAGTTTTAATCCGAGACTCTGTCCTAGATACTCATAATTACCTGTCTGAGAAATAGTCTAATCAAAAAGAAATTATGCAGAGAAGCAGAAATGCTGTTCTACGATGACAGGACAGAAACACATTTATCAATGTCAAGTCGAGGTAGGCATGGTTTTAAGTAGCAGTTATTTCGCTGCAAATTCTATATGAAGGTCGTTTAAACGTTTCTAGAATAGATTCATATCGTCTTTCCATGAAATGCAAAAAAAAGTAAAATGGTCGATGTATGATTGTGAGCAAAGTGACTGTCCTCCCGCATATCTTTAATTTCCCCTGGAAATAACTGTCAGAGTGCTAAGAATTCTGAAAATGAAATTTCTCAGCTGAGATTTGGAAAATTTAAGAAAAAATTGTCCCCTTCGTTTTAGCAACTCTTTCGATATGCTGATACGCATACCAAAGAATAACGTGCTGTTAGTGATTGGTTTTTTCGATTATAAAGAATTTTTTTATACAGCGTGTATCGGAAGAAATCTCTCTTTTGTTTTTAATGTTAACTAAAATCACAATTTATTATACACATACAATATACTGACAGAAGTCACCGGACGCCTGGAAGAAAAACACAACATAGCATTTATTGACATGCATTAGTACGATGTCGGTCCACCTTTAGCCTTAATGCAGGCACTGACCCTTCCAGACATGCTTTCGATAAAGTTTTGGAACACTGCGATAGGTATGCGCTTCCATTCAGTACATAATGCTGCCGCTACCTGTTGCTTAGTAGTAGGCCTTGGTTCCAAACTTCTTATGCGGCGCTCTAATTTTCATCCGGCGCTCTAATTTTGGTTTAATTTTGTTTTTTCATCTGAAGATGAGTTTTAGGAAACTCGAAAAATCTCATGAGGTTATTTGTTCTTATTTTATTGAATTCGTGTACTATTAAAATCATTGGAGCTGTATTGAGCTTTAGTGTTTCACTAGTATTGGATTCATTAACGTACACCGAGGGATTGTTGCCCTGGGTTTGGAACTGATATATTACATATCTGAAATGTCAAGCAAAATGTTATTAGTAAAGTGGAGACAAATATTATGTGGTGGTTTGGCCACCTTGAAAGAATGTATGGGAAAATTTTAAGAGAGGGCCAAGAAGGTTATGGGAGAACCAGATCTGTCTGAGAATAAGATAGTACGTAGGAAGTACCAAAGGTGTTGTGTGAGTCGTGTAATGGATGTCAGTGAAATTTGAAATGTATGCCAAGATCGCTGTGAATGGAGATGTTTGTTACATCAACGGTAAGCAACATCTCGCACCATCAGTCAAACCCTAATCATCAGCTTCATTATCAGCTAACAAAAGATCTGATGTCTTCATTAGTGTCGTCGGTACTCAGCTGTTCATCGCTCGCAATAAATTCCTGCCACTATCTTTGACAAGTTCGCGCAATTCTGTATTTTCTTCAGTGTGCTCACTCAGTTCACTTACACTGGAAACTGAAATAGTGAAGCATGCCTTTTTAAAAGACTGTTTAACGCAACTTAGAAGTATGCAGAGGTTGTTTCACGTTTACAGTGACAAAATCTAATTAAATACCATAGCGCCAACTTCTGTTGTGTTCTATGTGCTTACCATATTCCTGTACAGTGGCGTATATTCGAGGCTATCTGAGAAGCCCAGAGGATGCACTAATAAAAGTCAGTTATCAACTGTATTAAGATATGTCGGTGCTTTCCCTGCGAAAAAAACATGTGCGGATTCGCTTCTTTGACTCGGTCTGGCGAGCGAGGCAGCAGACTGAATCAAAGAAAGAGGTATAATGTAAGCAGCTCTTCCAGAGTCTTCACTGTTCTGTTTGGAAGAGCTTCGATACGATCGCCTGTTAGCGTTTCTATGACAACATGAATGAGCATATAGAGGGGAATGGACCACTGCTTTGCGCAACGGTTTGCTCAGAAAAGGGAAGACTTCGACTACCTCACTCACTCGCATGCTTCCGCCTGTAACAGAACGTGTTTCGCGAGAGTTGTTTCCGTTTGTGTGAAGTGTCAATGAATTAAAAGCAGTGATATTGTATCTTAAATTCGTAGCGTTGTTGGATTTGAACTGTTTTGATAAATTTTTGTGAAAACTTCCCTGAACATCTACTGTCAGAGCTTAAAAAACTATATGCTTCAAATTTTGATACAGCTCGATTAAAAAATGAACTGAAGGTGTTTTATTCCCTTGATGAATACAAAACAAATCAGTAAGAGACATTACTTGTTACATAAAGTTGAATAAAGTAGACATAGTGTTTAGTGAGGTGTATAAATTAGCAGACCTAGTATTAAAGTTTCCGTCAACAACTGCAGCAGCCGAAAGAACTTTTTCTGCATCAAAAAGAATTAAATTATTTCTTAGAGCCACACAAGGACATGTACATTCGAGCAACTTGGCTGATTTGTCAATAGAGAAAAACATTATATTTAAATATCAAAAAATACTCGGAAGAAACTTTTTATGAAAACGTAACACTGAAGTTCACACAAAAAGAAAGAATGGAGTCCATGTACAAATAAAATATTCAAATCCTTATCCTCATAATTATTTGGTATCATGTTAGCTGTAGTATGTACCTAAAATAAGTTACTTCTATTACTTAACCATTAAAAATTAAACTTTGCAATTTAAAAAAAAAACAGTACTGGGAGGGGGAGATAGCCCAGGTTTCGAACCCAAGATATGCCACTGTTCTTATACAATCCTTCCACAGCGCAATTTCCACTGTAGCAGGCCCCTTTGCAGACAGGCACGATCAATTCCCTCCCACTCCTCTTTGCAAGTTTTCCAAAGGCCTTCAATTGTTTCGGGTCGTCTACTTTTCAGGGCTCGTTTAAGTAACCCGAGCCGCCCCGGTGGCGCAGTGGTCTAAGCGATGGCCTCTGATCATTCGTCCGTAAGGGGCCCGGGTTCGAATCCCGGTGAGGCATGGATGTTGTGTTTGTCTTACGGCACTGGCTCTCTCCCTTCCCTGTAACCAGTGACCCTAAATTAGGGACGGGCGACTGCTTATAGCCCATTGAGTTGCTCACGGTGGTCGTTAAACCCCCAACCAAAAAAAAAAAAAAAAGTAACCCGAAGTCTCAGAAATCCATGGCAGAAGCATCTATGGATTTGACAGGAATTGAGGAAAATAGCCGATCTTACCTTCCATCTTCCTCATGAATTCCACTCTGGAATTAATCGTATGGCTGGAAGCCTTATCTTGGTGGATCCATACATTTGAAGCCATAGCACCGAATAAGGATGGAATTTCTTCGCGTTAAATTGGGTCAAGAATATTTGTCTGATAATCAGCTGCATTCATTTTTGCATTCTTTGCAACCTTTCACAACTCTAACGTGCCATTATACAGTAGCAATAACCGGCCACAACCATAAATCCTCGTGAAAAACTATCTTTGCATTCATGTACTCATTCGGGGTATGCCTTGGCACCCTTATCTTGATAGTATATTGCCCGGATTCAGTTTGTGTCACTAAGGTATATCCATGCTTCTTCCACAGTGACTACAAACTGCCCCCTGCCCCTTGCTAGGTGTCTCTCATACAGTTTCCTGTAGTTCGTCATCCGATCCAAAATGTTTCGCGGAAGGAGCTTGTGGACGTTAGGCTTAAACCACTTTTCTAAGTGTAGTGCCTGTGAGACACCGACATGCTTATTTACGTTGCTGGATTCTCTTTCTTTACAAGAGATCTGACTTTTTCCGCCACCTCAGTGGTCCTCTTTGGTTTAGGATGTTTTTCTCTTGGCGTTTGTGCACCGCTGGAATAAGCTGCAGAGTTCTCTCTTGCGCGCTTAATTACTTGACATATGCCAATTTTTAGAAACCACACAACAATTTTCCTTGCACCTGTTTTGAATCGCTGTACACGAATTATCTTCTTCGAAAAGGGCATCTATATACCCCTTCCAGAACGGAATCGCACGTGCAGGCATCTTAATATTACGAAAGAAAATGCTCTTAAAGCGGAAGGCCGCCCGTGAGGCGCAGTGCTCTAAGCGATGGCCTCTGATCATTCGTCCGAAAGGGGTCCGGGTTCGAATCCCGGTGAGGCATGGATGTTGTGTTTGTCTTACGGCACTGACTCTCTCCCTTCCTTGGAGCCAGTGACCCTAAATTAGGGACGGGCGACTGCTTATAGCCCATTGAGTTGCTCACCGTGGTCGTTAAACCTCCAATCAAAAAAAAAAAAAAAAAAAAAAAAAAAGCGGAAGGCTGCTATGCACGATAAACATGGTTACGTAATCATGACGCATACGATCTGCATATTTCGCGCATTTTCCTTTGTCAGTATAAACGTGAATCAACCTCTAGATTTAACAGCTGTAGTTACCCACTGTCTGAATTCAATTCACTTACAGATTTGACAAGTTTTACGTTGTTTTCACAAGAACCTTGAGAGAACAGGTTATAGAAATCGTTTTCTATATACGGTCTTGAAGCTTCTAATGATACCTTGATCCATAGGCTGGAATAGTGTTGTTGTATTAGATGGAAAGAACACTAATCGCACAGTTTTTAGTATTAAATCTTGTAGGTGGGCTGTTGCATTTTCCATACAAAGCAAAATCTGTGAAACACCTACACCAATAAGCCATTACATTATGACCACCTACACAATAAATTGTAGGCTTCGCTCAACAGAGGCCACTCGGCGAGGCATTGATTCGATGGGTTTTCGATAGGTATCGTGGAGTATCTGATAACATAATGTCAACATCAGATTCTCCAGTTCCCTTACATTTCGGCGTGGTGATGATTTAGCGCGAACCAGCTTTTCCAAGTCGAACCACAAATGTTCGATTGGGTTCATGTCAGGTGAATTTGGAGGCCAGGGCATTAACAGAAAGTCACCAGCATGTTCCTCGAACCACTCCTTGACGATTCTGGCAGTGTGGCATGGCGCATTATCCTGTTGGTAATGGTTATCACGAGCAAGGAACACAGTCGCCATGAATGGATGACCTTGGTCCACAACGATGTTCATATACCTGACAGCTGTCAGGGATTGATGCCGTTGGAACAATGGAGTCTAAAGTGTCACAAGAAAACATCGCCACAGCCTAACGCCACCGCCGCCGGCCTTTTCCCGACCAACAGATGTCATAGCCCACGCTAGTAATCGTCGTATCAGCTCTCGGCCGTCTACGTGATGCACCAGGAATCTGGATTCGTAACACAAGGCCACTTTCTTTCAATCATCCACGGTCCAATTTTGATTATCTTGGGCCCATTTCATGCGTTGTTGGCGATGACGTGCAGTGAGCATGGGGGCCCGACTAGGTCGTTGGCTACGCAGATTCATGCGCAGAAGGCTGCGATGATCTGTGCGCTGTGACACATTGCCCTGATCACCACTGTTGTAGCTGGGGGGATTTGTCGCACTGTGGCCCTGTGATTGCTGTGAACAATGCGCCACAGTCTCCGCTCCCCTCTGGCATCAGTGAGTTGCGGACGACAAACTGCTGGACGACAGTTCGTCGTGCGTTCATCTGTAATATTCCATGGTAGATTTGTTTCAAATTTGCTAAAAGTGTCCGTTATATAATGTAATATTGCTACTTGTCCCCTCTAGCCGGTTTTTATTAAAAAATATTCATACGAAATTTTTGAGAACCTCAAAGGAAAATTATCCGAGGAAGACGGCAAAAGCATACAAATTAACCTTTTATATTATGAATATTCAGTTACTGGAAAATCAGACTTTGGAAGTAAACAAAGCCTGAATGCTGACTAAAACGGAGGAGGGGAAGAGATAGGTGTGATAAAGGTCACAAGGTAGCTACTATTCTGTTTTCCATAACTACCTAATGCACATTACTCAAACGGAAGGAGAGGAGGATGACAGTGGTGCGAGAGCAATTTCGACTTGTTCATAGCACGTTAACATTGTTGTTTTTTATAGAGATTTGGTTGGGTATCGGGTACACCTGCATTCTTACTTTTGGTTTTTACACTGGTCCGTTCTTTTCCGTCGTAATATCTCTTCAGATAAGGTCCAGTTGCACATGTGTGTTTTCCAGTAGCCACAGTCTGAAGTTAGGAAATTTTCCTCTTAAAGGAACAGACACTTTTGTAGTTGCAGTACAGATTGCGTTCGCTTGACATTACGCTAGGTAAGATTTTCTTAAGTTCTGCTACCAAGCAAAAAATGTGTTCCAATCTCAAGATTCAGAAAGCTTTGCTAAGAAATTCTAAGATAACACTTTTTGCTTCAAACTGAATGCCAAAGTATTTAAAAAAATAGTAATCGTAATGAGTACAGGGAAATGGACGGACAGTATGCGATTGCAAGAGTTTTTCATGGAAGTCAGGGGTATAAATTGATGTACAAATTGTATTGATTCCTCTTAAACAAACTACTGTAAAAACAATTTAGTGGTTTAAAACTTCTAATTTCAATATTGTTGGTTCAAAGAACATGATCTTGAATCAGTTGCTTTACAATCAGAGCGATATATAGTGGTTTAAATTAGATGTTGAATTTTGTTTTTATTCAAATTTGGCATTTGCTAATAATTACTGCAATAGTTGAGTATTTCTTAGGGAGGCTCAAACATTTTCAGAGGAGGCTGAGCCTACCTGACGGCCGTCCTTGGTATGTCCTACCAAGTGATTGGAAAGCTACTTTTTAAAAGAAGCTATCTTCTGTTGTAACTACATTCTTGGAAAAGTAATTAGCTAAATCTACAGCTACTTTTCCTGAAAAGTAGCTATTGGATATACGGTGGGGTAAGGTTCAAGCTCAAGTAGACACATATTTCGATTTTGTTTTCAATTTTTTCTTTTGAGGTTTAATGACCACCATGAGCAACTCGATGGCCTCTAAGCAGTCGCCAGTTCCTAATTTAGGGTCACTGGTTTCAGGGAAGGTAGAGAGAGCCGGAGCCGTAAGAATAACACAACATCTATGTCTCACCGGTATTTGAACCCGGACCCATAACGGACGAATTGTCAGAAGCCAGCGCTTAGACCACTGCGCCACAGGGACGGCTCATAGGACCGATAGGCTATACACAATCGCCCGTCCCTAATTTAGGGTCATTTGTTTCAAGGAAGGAGGGAGCCAGCGCCGTGAGGCAAACACAATATCCATGCAAACCACCGACCCATCTCGAAAGAATGGTCAGAAGTCATCGCTTACACCACTGCGTCGCCGGGGCTGCTCATTCATCGAAATGACGAAATGCGACCTACATGTGTAAATATGATTACTATTTCACCATAAAACTCTGGAAACTCAGAGTTGCATAGGAGGAAATCCACATTCCAAAACGAAAGTATCGTTCTTGAAGGAGAGAGAGAGAGAGAGACTGGCGGACGGAAAGGCAAGCAACCCCGTATTTTTTTCCTATATGTGTGTAACTAAAAGTCCGGAATGCGAAAAATTGGTGAATAATTATAATTGCAGTGCGCGTCCCTGCTGTAGGCTCGTAGCCAGACAGAGAATTTGAGAGGGAGGTCGGCTAAAGGATGTAAAAGGGGAGAGGGACAAGATATAAAAGAGGTCGGACACTGGACTGTATTGTGAATCGCTAGATCGAGCAAAAGGAAAATCAGGTTGAGTGCCACCCGGCTTGTCCCTACCCCCCTGTTCTCCGGTGATTGATGTCTTTTTTCTATATTTCAAAACTGGAACTTCTGCTCATGGGTCTGTTACTCTTGCTATTAGGGAATGATGTCAGATAGTACACAACGAAATTGTGTGGCTTTGGCGAACTCTCTTAGGATTTTACAGTTTTGTTCCTTTAACCAGCATGGGAATCTTTTTGCTGAAGTTATGTGTGATCTGGGTACTGTATGATTTTTTTATTTTATTCATTTGACGTATTTGAAACGTTTTCTGGTGGTACATCCATCAACTTCTTGACCACGTAAATATCCTTTCGAGAAATGTTAAATCCTCAAGCTTTGCGACTTGAATACCAGACCTCGGAAATGAAACGATGTACCCTCTTTAACATGGGTCGTTTCCCTGCTGATAGACCGGTCATTTTGGCTCATAAAATAACCTCCAGATAGTGATTCTTCGTGATGTCTACGTCAGTGATGTACATCTATTTAAGAGCCGCTCCGATGACCATACGTCCAAGATGAGTCCGAGTTCAAATTCCGATTAGGCATGGATGTTGTGTTTGTCTTACGGCATTGATTATCTCCCTCCCTTAGAACCAGTGGCCTTTAATTAGGGGTGGGATACTGCTTATGCCCACTGAGTTGCTGCGGTGGTTATTAAACCCCTAATCAACCCTCCCCACTTAAAAAATCACCAACATGTAACGAAATCAATCTCACTATTTTTCTGACACTGTTACTATTAAAACATGCATCACCGAGTGGAGACACATCATACTTGAATGTCTTTGTCTTATTTGCAGTTTACATGGCTGACCGCTTTGGAAGAAAAGAAACTCTTATTTGGAATTCCGTATCTTTCGCCATAAGCTGGCTATTTATCATCTGCGCCCCTAGCGCTGGATATGTCCTGGTTGGGCGGTTTGTCGGAGGATGGGCGTCAGCTGTAGTGTACGTTGTATTACCCATGTATGCGGTAGAAATATCGAGCGCAGACACCAGAGGTATCATTGGAGCTTCTTTCCAATCTTCAGTCGCACTAGGAACTCTGCTGCTCATGAGTCTCGCTGCGTTTCTGTCTTGGACATGGATGGCAGTTGCAGGACTTTCTTGTGTAGTTGCAGCACTGATGTCTTTTTTCCCTATGCCGGAATCCCCTAGGTGGTTGGTTGCCAATGGAAGGAAGAAGGAAGCGCTTAAAGCTATCAGGTTCTTGCATGCTGACAAAGTGGATGCCGTAAAAGAATGCCAGGTATGTTGTAGAATTAATTTGCCACGTTTTCGGTATTGTTTTCTAAATTTTCGACTAGTTTCTCTTTTTTTTTCTAAGTGGGGGGAAGGATTTAATGAACCTCATAAATGTGTCTAAGGTTAAACGAAATCTGCCGTTCCTAATTTTGGGCAAAAAAGAACAGTATCAGCATAAAAGGAAAGACACGTCCTTCATACTTCACCAAGCTCAAACTGGGATAATTTTCCAGAAATCGGCACCACTGACCAAGGAGGCTTTAGACATATGTGCGTGTCAATGAATATACAGAGAACAAGAAAGATGACACCGAATTTTCGGGTGTAATAAGCACGTCTCATGAATCCGTTCTGACGCAAATTAAATTTATCAAAGCTATTCAAAGTCAATGGAACCGGTATGGAAAACAATAGATCTGAGGAAAGAAAGAAGATTTTCTATCGGGTTTTTAATCCCTCAGATATTGCTATAAACGAAATCGTGAGCTTACGAACTCTTAGAAACCGAGATATCGACAAAAATAAGATGTGACTTTACGTCCCCTGGTGGGAAAACCATGCATTACTTTAGGAAGAAAGTATTCTCAAAAGGTTTATCCATATAATCGGTATCGACGCAAGAAAAAAAATTAGTTCAGTTTTCAGGAGCCCAGATTTTGCAACAAGTACTTCAGAAGCAGAAATTAACACTTATGACCCCTGGTGGCTAAAATATTTTTTACCAAACATTAGAAATTATGTGAAAAATATTTTCCATCAGGTCTTGTATGCAACACAGGAAGAATATTTCAAATCAGAGCTTTAGGAGCAGAAATAACGCAGAAAACGCAATTTACCTTTGTGCCCCCTAGCGGAAAGTCTATGATTTACTTGTAAAGTTTGAATTTATAGGAAAAAACATTTCGCATCGGAAACACTATCCAACAAAGAAGGAATTTTTCAAATCGTACTCTTAGAAGTAGAGATAGTGACAAAAATAAGATATATATCTACGCCCCCTGGCGTAGAAACCATGCATTTTTTCAATAAGAAAATTTTCCTAAAAGGTTTGTCGACATGAGTAGTTTCGGTCAACAAACGACTTCTTTTTCAATCGAGATTCGAGAAGCTCATATTTTGCTGCAAATACAACAGAAGCGGAAATTAAGACTTACGCCACCTGGTGGCGAAACCATTTCTTACAAAAATTAGAAATTATGTGCAAACGATTTCCCATCAGGAGATGTATGCGGTGCAGAAAGAATTTTTCAAATCAGAGGTGTAAGGGGAAACGCAATTTACATTTACGCCCCCTAGCGGAAAATCTTTGAATTACTTGAAAATTTTGAAATTATATGAACCACATGTCACACTAGAAACACTATCCAACAAAGAAGGAATTTTTCAAATCGGACTCCTAGAAGTAGAGATATTGAGAAAAATAAGATATATATCTACGACCCCTAGCGTAGAAACCATGCACTATTTTAAGAAGAAAATGTTTCTAAAAGGTTTGTTGACATGACTAGTATCGGTCAACAAACGACGTTTTTTTCAATTGAGAATTTAAAAGCTCATATTTTGCTGCAAATACAACAGAAGCGGAAATTAAGATTTACGCCCCCTGGTGGCCAAACTATTCTTTTACAAAATTTAGAAATTATGTGCAAACGATTTCCCATCAGGAGCTGTATCCAGTGCAGAAATAATTTTTCAAATCGGAGATTTAGAAGCAGAGATATAGGGGGAAACGCAATTTACCGCTACGCCCCCTAGCGGAAAGTCTATGAATTACTTGAAAATTTTGAAATTATATGAATAACATATCACACGGAAAACACCATCCAACAAAGAAGGAATTTTTCAAATCGGACTCCCAGAAGTAGAGATATTGACAAAAATAAGATGTACATCTGCCACCCCTGGCGGAGAAACTGTGCTATATTTTAAAAGAAAATATTCCGAAAAAATTTATCCATGTGAGTGGCATCAGTCCACGAAAGAATTTTTCAATCGATATTTTAGAAGCTCCGATTTTATGGCAAATACATCAGAAGCAAAAATTAACACTTACGCCCCGTGGTGGTCAAAGTATTCTTTACCAAAAATTTGATATTATATGCAAAACATTTTCCATCAGGAAATGTATTCGCTGAAGAAAAAAATTTCAAATCGGAGTTTTAGAAGAAGAGTTATCGGGGAAAATGTAATTTATTTTTACGCCCCTAGCGGAAAATCTATGCGTAATTTGAAAAAGTAACTATATCTAAAATACTCTTCAACATAAATGTAATCGAAAGGTAAGAAAAAATTTCTATCGGATGTTTAGAAGCAAATATGTGGAATAAAACGTATTTTTGAATTCGACATCATCTGCATTTACGCCCTCTACCGGCGAAATTATACATCGTAAAAAAAAACGAAATGAAGGATCATCATTTGCATATTTCAAGCTTCCGAATGCAAAAAGAATTTTTCAAATCGGTCTAATAGTTGCAGAGATATCGTTGGTACAGACGGACAACCCAATAACAGAACACGATCTCTTTTTACAAAAGACGTGCTAAACAGTGGGGAACTTAAGGCATTGTTATTTCACCATCTCTCTCTCTCTCTCTCTCTCAGATATATCTCAAGTCAAGCAATGTTGATATAAAGACCTTCTGGACGTAAAATAAGGAAAAAAAAAATAAAGTGATGAGCTGTGGGAAAGGTTATAAATGATGGTGCATCTGGATATAAATCGCCTGAATATTGGCCCCATGTGTACACTATTGTACACTATTCGAGATATATGTACACTATTCGAGATAAAAAAACAGGATCTTCATGTCGGATATACCAGACACAGGTAAATGATTTACTCTACTCAATTTACATGGTCATTTTGAAAGTGATATCTAAAGATATATAGGATGACCTGATTACATATTTGAAGACTTATAACTATCACTACGGGTAAAGAAGAAAAAGGAATAAAACTTAGCTAAAATTCATCTGTGGTGTGTGCTGCCATCTGATGCTGATTTCGGAAAGCACAGACTAGTGAATTAGGTTGGTGTTCTTAACATCTATCACATTTTATAATGTCAAATAAGAAAAAAAAAAAACAATGCTACAAATAAAGTTGATGGGGCTTTGATGCCCAATGAGGTGTCGCACAGTGTCAACATGGAACTGATTATGCAATACTTAGGAGATATTACTTAAAAAATCCAAATTAAAAATCTAGAGGTAAGACAGGAACTTCACCAGTGTGACTCAATGGACTTTAAGCTGGAATTTGTCGAATGCAAAAGAACAATACAAGTGCTATCTGATGAAATTTGTAAATTCACAGAACAAATAGAAAAAATAACCAGAGAAGATTCAGAGCTGAAGAGGACACAGGGTTTTTTGCTGCTACAAGTACAAAAGAAAAATTCACAAATTATTAAACTACAAACAGAACTAAATGAATTGAATCAATTTACAAAGAACAGGAATTTAGAAATTCATGGATTAAACTTAACCAAAATAAACAATGAACAAGAACTTAGGGGCTGTCTAAAAAACTTGAAATAACTAATTTCGTTTAAGTGTTATTGATGCCGTACATGCACTCAGACCTAATTCATTACAAAAGCCGAATGCAATCATCATTATTCAATTTAAAACAAGGACTTCAAAGGATAGTATGCTATCCAAAAAAAAAGAGAACCACTCTGTTAAATAGTGATCTTGATATCTCACTGTCAAACACTAGGGTTTGTGTGAATCAGAACCTCATTCCGGCTTATAAGGAACTATATTGGCATTCAAGAAGGCTATTACAGAAGGGACTTGTCAAGTTTGTCTGGGTATATAATGGAAAAATCTTTATTAAAAAAAGTGAGACAGACTCAAGAAAAAAAGTCCTCATGCTGGAAGATTTATTAAAATTTGGATTAGATCCTCCAGGGCAAGCTGACTCATTTAAAGAGCAGACTGTCCTACAGCTCAGTTTTAACTTGATTATCACAATTTTGATATTAACTTTCCTACGGCTCAGTTCAATATTGATATCAACTAGATCCCATATATGAATAGGGTGCATCTAGATGATTTGTTCCAGTTCGGATTATTCATGTTGGCTGTACCATGATTTATATGTGTTTGTGAATTACTAATTTATCTAACTTTGTATTCATTAATATTATAATATATGCTCTGTACATTACACCAGGTAATTAGGAATCTATTTTGATTTGGTACACTATCCAATTGGAAGGAACTATTATATGATAAAGCCAAATGAGGTAGTATAGTTTGGGTTATTAAGACTGTTTATTGTGTTAGTGTACTAAAACACAATTTCATGTTGGTTTATTACTGGTTGTTTCATGTTTACAGTACCGCATTGGGGTTTTTGAGATCAATATGATTTGGTACACCATTTAATTAAATGGTAGCTTCACTTACTAAAACCAACGGAATTTATATATATATATATAAACTTGCCTGGAGAGCTTTTGGAAGAAACAGCATAATTTTCAAGAGCAATATGCCATTATGTCTTAAAAGAAAAGTGTTTGATCAATGCATCCTTCCAGTGCTTACGTATGGTGCAGAGACGTGGACCTTAGCTAAAAGAGACATACGAAGGCTGCAGACAACTCAAAGTAGCATGGAGAGGTGCATGCTTGGTGTAACCAGGAGAGATAAGAAGAGGAACACGTGGATCCGAAAAATGACAAGAGTGGAAGACATCATGATCAGAGTTAAATCCCTGAAATGGCAATGGGCTGGACATACTGCCAGAAGAACAGACCGTCGATGGACAGCCGAAATTTTAGATTGGATTCCAAGGGACAGGAAAAGACCCAGAAGAAGACCACATGGAAGATGGGTGGATGAAATTCGAAAGTATGCGGGAGTGACATGGAGGAGACTGGCACAAGACAGACCGTTGTGGAGGAAACTTGGGGAAACCTTCGTCCAGCAGTGGATTGATAATGGTTGACAATGATGATGATGATGATGATGATATATATGTATATATATATATATATATATGCTTGTTATATATATATATATATATAACAAGCTGGATTCAGGAGTGGCTACAGCACAATAGATCATATCCACGTGCTGAGAGAACTAATTGAAAGAGCGAGGGAATATGAACTTCCATTGTGCATGGCTTTTATCGATTATGAAAAAGCCTTTGATTCGGGGAAACCATCAGCAGTTACAATGGCTCTGAAAACCTGCGGTATTGAAGATGCATACATTAATATTATGAATAACATCAATGAAAATGCAAGTGCAAAGATTCGGCTGTTTGAAAATACAACACACGTAAAAATTGGAAAGGGAGTGAGACAAGGTGACACCATATCTCCGAAGCTCTTTAATGCCACATTGGAGGGTGTTTTTCAGTCGCTGAGCTGGGAAAACAAGGGGATAAAGATTAATGGAGATTATCTAACCCACCTTCGTTTTGCTGATGACGTAGTCATTTTTGCAACTACCCCATCAGAGCTGCAGAGTATGATCCAGGAACTTGCTGACAAGAGTAAAGAAGTGGGATTAAAAATGAACTTTCAGAAGACAAAAGTGATGTTCAATGCTTTTACAAGAAATGAAGATTTATCAATTGATGGAGAAAAGCTGGAGATAACAGACACGTACGTTTATCTTGGACAGCAGATATCAAGTGAGGGTCACATTGATGAAGAAATTAATCGGCGTACAAAACTTGCCTGGAGAGCTTTTGGAAGAAATAGCATAATTTTCAAGAGCAATATGCCATTATGTCTTAAAAGAAAAGTGTTTGATCAATGCATCCTTCCAGTGCTTACGTATGGTGCAGAGACGTGGACCTTAACTAAAAGAGACATACAAAGGCTGCAGACAACTCAAAGCAGCATGGAGAGGTGCATACTTGGGGTAACCAGGAGAGATAAGAAGAGGAACTCGTGGATCCGAAAAATGACAAGAGTGGAAGACATCATGATCAGAGTTAAATTCCTGAAATGGCAATGGGCTGGACTTACTGCCAGAAGGACAGATCATCGATGGACAGCCAAAATTTTAGATTGGATTCCAAGGGACAGGAAAAGACCCAGAAGAAGACCACATGGGAGATGGGTAGATAAAATTCGAAAGTATGCAGGGGTGACATGGAGGAGACTGGCACAAGACAGACCGTTGTGGAGGAAACTTGGGGAGACCTTCGTCCAGCAGTGGATTGATAATGGTTGACAATGATGATGATGATGATATATATATATATATATATATATATATATATATATATATATATATATATATATATATATATACACACTGACGGAAAAAAAATCCCAACACCAAGAAGGGGTTGTGTTAGATAAACGACAGTTGGTAGGCGTGAGAGTACATCTGTAACATGACGTCTATGCAAATTTCGCGCTCGGCGCATACGTGTGGCGCTAGTAGCGTCCCTCGGAACATGCAAAGCAGGTTTGCTGTAAATACGCGCTGAGACGTCCGTGAGCGTTAGTTATCGTTGAGATTCGACTTAGGGTGTTGATGTTAGTCAAGAATGCCTTTAAAAAAACGAAGAAGTCATTATCAACAGCTCACGGAGTTTGAACGAGGTCGTGTAATAGAGCTGAGAGAAGGTGGATTTTCTTTCCGCAATATTGCAGAACGACTTGGCAGGAATGTAGCCACTGTGTATGATTGTTGGCAGCGGTGGTCAAGGGAAGGTACTGCCTCAAGAAGACCGGGTTCCGGCCGGCCACGTGGCACTACTGAGAGGGAAGACCTCCGTGTACGGCGTATGGCCGTGGAGCATTGTACCGCGTCTGCGGCAGCAATTCGAGCTGCAGTTGCCATCAGATGACACAGCGAACTGTTACGAATCGGTTACTTGAAAAACAGCTCTGAGCCAGACGCCTTGTAGCGTTCATTACACTTACTCCAAACCACTGCCGTTTGCGACGTCAGTGCTGTCAGGCTAGAGCTCATTGGAGGACGGAGTGGAGATCTGTTCTGTTTTCTCATGAAAGCCGGTTCTGCCTGGGTGCCAGTGATGGCCGTGTGTTGGTTAGAAGGAGGTCAGGTGAGCGCCTGCAACCAACCTGTCTGCGGCCGAGACACACTGGACCTACACCTGGAGTTATGGTCTGGGGAGCAATTTCCTATGACAACAGGAGCACTCTCGTGGTTATCCCACGCACCCTGACGGCACAGTTGTACGTCGGTCTGGCGATTCAACCTGTTGTGCTGCCATTCATAAACAGCATTCCAGGGGGTGTTTTCCAACAGGATAACGCTCGCCCGCATACCTCTGTTGTAACCCAACATGCTCTACAGAGTGTCGACATGTTGCCGTGGCCCGCTAGATCACTAGATCTTTCACCAATCGAGCACGTATGGGACATCATTGGACGACAACTCCAGCGTCAACCCTAACCAGCATTAACCGTCCCTGTATTGACCGACAAAGTGCAACAGGCGTGGAACTCCATCCCACAAACTGACATCCAGCACCTGTACGACACAATGCATGAAAGTTTGCGTGCTTGCATTCAACATTCTGGCGGTTACACCGGTTATTAATGTACCAGCATTTCACATTTAAAATGGCTCTTCTCGCGCTTACAATAAGCTGTGATCTTGAAACCTTAATCGATTAAATATGTTACCTATACAAATGTATTGCCGCCATTTCATTCCTCTACAACTATTTTTTCGTGGTGTTGGGAATTTTTTTCCGTCAGTGTATATTTTTAAATATTTCTTTGATCTCACTAATTTAGGGGGTTTCACTTCCCAAGGTACTATCACTTATTAGGGATCAAGAGGAAGAATATAGCAGATAGAATTCAGTTTTAACAGGTGCAGGGAGTTGCTTTAATCTCCCTTGGTTTTCAGAGGGTGTGGTTGGAAGGGGATTAGACTGATAATTTGACAGAACTACTAAAATATGAATAATAATTCTTATACAATTTAACAATTAAATAATATTATATCCATTAGCAGTAATAATTCCTTAAAATTAATGCATGTGAATGCTAGATTACTTGTGAATAAAATTACAGATCTAAAGGCACTGATACAACTAACAAATCTGCAAATGATGTTTTGTGCGTTACGGAGACCTGGTTCTCTGAGGGGGATTTTAGTCTGGCTTTAACTAACTACCAGACCTTCTTTCAAAACAGAACTCAAACTCGGGGTGGGGAGTTGCACCATATGTGAAACTAAATAATGTAATTTTCACAAAAATAGAAGAATTAACATTTCTTAATGCAAACATTGAAATCTTGACAATAGAAAATCAACACTGTATAATCCCAGTTTGTTACAAACCTCCTTCTTCAAATACTAATTATTTTATTGAAAAATTAGCCGAAATTTTGAATTATATAAATTTTACTGGAAAAAGGGGATTTCTGTTGGGTAATTTAAACATTGATATATCGCAAAATACTACACACTCTCAGGAATTAATAAATACGATAGAGGCAACAGGATTTCATAGTACTATTACTGGGGCCAGGAGAATTACTTCACAATCTGCTACAATTTTAGACCTTTCAATTACAAATGCCGTCCCCGAATCAGCTTTATCTGGTATTGTCAACTATGATATTAGTGACCACTTTCCATTTTTTACTATTTATATACACTTTATTACAACAACAAATCAATTAACAAATAATACTTCCAGAATAATTAATTCTAATAATATTACATACTTTGCAAGACTTATTCATGAATTTTTTACAAACTACCAATTCAACATGAGCATGTTAAAACTTTATTACAAGTTTTAAAATCTCATATGACCAGGCATTTCCAGTTAAAGTAAAAAAAAACGAAATTAAGAGGAATAAGTGAAAATCTTCCAAATACGTGGCGTCAGTAAATAAATAAATACATCGTTCTTTCCACGTTCCAGAAACACATAGCAACCGAAAAATTATTTTCAGCCGCCGCCGTGGAATTGAATCACGGATCTCTCGATATTTAGCCGAGCGCATTAGCTTTACACCACGGTGGCCAACAATCCACGGTGCTATGTGTATTTTTAAGACAGCTTCTGACATTCTAAATCCGTAAGATGGGCTCAGCTACCGAGACGTCTCCATCTGGTGGGCATTTACGGCACTGGCTATATATATTATAGCAGTTATTTCAAAATATACTTTATTGGCAAAAACATAGGGAATACAGGCGTACCACATATGGCAAAATAAACAACAAAACAATGAGCGATACTGATGAAATATTACAGGTGAATGTGATACGGCAGTCAACTAAGGATGACAAAATGTTAAAATCATTAATAAGAAACAATACATGCTTGAGGAAAATGATGCACAAGCAAAAGCAATGATTAATTAATAAAGCATGCGATGACGTGCACAGTGAAAGCAGAGCACAAAACAACAGGTAAATATATTTACAAGAACATGACTGTACAACGCAGTGCACAAAAAGAAGGGAACATGTAAAACACAACAAAAGCATATACTACGATAAAGGTTCAGAAGTTCCCACAATCGAGGAAAACACACGATATGTGACAAAAACATAATCAGTATTACAGAACATAGTGGAAACTTGGGCAAACTCCCCAAGTGAAACACAAGGATACTCAAAATACAAACAGCAAGCCGTGCAGTATTGCATCGGTCCAAAAAACAATGACATGGGACGAGCAAGAAATACATGACGTTAAAGAATGTGAAAATGCAAGACAGAAATAAGGTATAAATTAAAAGATACAACACAATGCAGCAAGAAAAAACAGAAAGAACAAAGTCTCGCAGGGCAATACCTCTCGTATTGCTCCTAGAGAACAAACACACGGTGCGCAACTCAATGAAGGTACAGGCAGCAAAAGCAGACACATGAGTGAAGAACAAGTATTAAGGACAGGTGCAACGAAGAAACAAATACAGAACGGTACATGCACACGAATTACACAAAAATTGCAGAAAACCTCTACAATACAAATCATAAGCAGTTACATGACAAACACTTACTAGACGCTGTGACGAAGCACCAGGAAGAGAGAACACAAAATCTCGACTGATGCATTCAGATCTTCGAAGCTGGAAAAAAACAAAAAATCAGAAAGAAAGATGAATGGAAGATCCAGTGATTTCGAACCAACCGGTCTCCTGCGCCTAGGTAGACCGGAAAGAGGCTTGAGATTGAGGGGTGGAAGCAGCTAGGTTCTCCAGGCGTAGTCGAGACACGATGCGATTCCTAAAAATCGACCGTAAGGCCGCGCCAGCAGAGAGGATACTAGGTGTGGTAGCAGGAGAACGGAGAGATTGATGATAAAGAAAAACGACATGTTTGAAAATTACGAAGAGATAGGCACAGGCATCCGGCAAAATAGTCGGGGGATGTTTGGTAAGCAATAGCCACTCGTACGCTTGAAAAGGGATGTCTCTGGAGCAAATGGTGCCTACAAGACGAAAGGCAGTATTGAGAAGTGGAAGGAGAACGGGACAGTGACAGTATACATGAGAAACATCACCTTCAACACCACAAAAGCAGCAGCAGAGAGAGAGAAGTAGAAAAAATAGACATGTGAAAGAGAGAAGATGGAACAGGATGGTGGCGGTAAAGAAACCGCCAGTGGATGTTTCGCTCTAACGGGGTAGAAAGGGGAGAGAAAGAGACAGACCAGATAGGCAGCAGAAGAGAAGGAGAAGCATCAGGAAGACCATGCGGAGAAGTGAGGGGCGCACGGAGGAGCGCATAGATAGAGGCAGTGAAAAAATGGGAGCAACAGATTCCCGAAAGGGAAGGAAGAAAGGAAGAGAGAGACTCGGTCCAGAGACAGAAACAAGGCCAGTGTCAGAAACCAGAAGTGGGAAGAGGGTACGGAGAGCGGAGCGAAGAAGGTCATACTCCTCTTCCAAGGTGGAAGAAGGGTCAGGGAAAAGAGAAGAGAGGGGTTTCCAGGTCAAATCGGAAGTTAATAAAGTTTCGACAGTGAGAATTCCTGAGCGGAACCAAGGGGGGGGGGTAAAGAAAGTATGGTTGATCGGGTGGATGAATCTGAGTGGAAAAGAAAAGAGGTTCTGCAAGCAGGTCCAGGGTGGTAGAAGGAGGAGCGCGGAGTAGCGGGAGAGAATGCAATACCGCTAGAGCGTCGATAAGAAGTGGTGGGAGTCGTTTAGAAGCAGAAGGAGATGAATCCATCAGAAGAAAAAGGAGGAAAGTGAAGGATGGACCATGAAGAGAAATAAGAGAATTCAGGGTAGAAGAAAGTGCAGGGGAGGGCGAAAGGAGAAGACGAATGAAGGAGACTATTCGGTGAGCTCGATAATATGTTCTGACATCCGGGAAATGAAGACCACCAAATGATGTTGGCAGAGAAAGCGTGGCAGCAGAAATCCAATGTCTAGATGACCATATCACTGAAGTGAAAATACTATTGATGGCAGAGAAATGATGCGATTTAAACACACAGGAATCCCAGGGATAGAAGCATTGTGAGAGAAGATATCGATGAACAATTTGAGCACGTTGAAAGTAAGAGAAAAAGGAAAACGTAAATCGCCAAAAACCAGCCGTGCGATGAAGTCGTGGGCGGAGAACTTGCCAAGTGACGTTGCTTGCGGTAAAGGAGTGTCCAAAATGAGCTCCAAGAAATTTTTGGGTTGAGGAGGTCCACGCTGCTCCCCACGGTAAGTCAATGTGGCCTCTCCAAGAACCACACCACAGGCCAGCACTTTTCTGAATATTCAGGGCAGCACCAGAGAGAGCAGCATACTGTTCATAAGTGGCAAGAAGAGTATCAAATTGGTCATCGCGGCAAAGACAAAAGGTAACATCATCTGCGTAAGCAGAGACAATAAAACGGTGGTACCGAATACTAGAGACAATCGGTCCTACCGCAGGTAAGAGACACGCCCGACTCGCAATCAAAAAGGGCTCAAAGGCGAGAGCAAAGAGTTGTCCTGATAATGGACAACCTTGTCTGTTGACAGATCGAAAAGGAATCGGGGCCGTCAAAAATGTGGCCGTCCGAACGTGCAAATGGGCGCCCCGGTAGAGGCTAAGGATGAGAGAAACAAAAGCGGGAGGAAAACCAAAGTGAATTAATACGGCAGAAAAGTAAGTGTGAGAGACGTTATCAAAAGCGGATTTCTGGTCAAGATTAAACAAAGCTAGGGGTTCGGAATGTTTTAGTGCAAGAAAGGAGATATTGTTAGAAATAGAACGACCAGGCACGGTATATGTCTGGTCGGGGGAAACGAGGAACGGAAGAATAGAATTTAGGCGGCGAGAAAGGAGTTTAGGGAAGAATTTGTAATACAGGTTGAGAATGGAGATGGGGCGCCAATTCGACAAGTCCAGAAGGTCACCCTTCTTCGGCAGGAGGATGACATGTGCAACTGTAAATTCCGGCAGAAGCGCAGGAGAAGAAAGAGCACACAAAAAAGCGGCAGAGAGAAAAGGCAGGAGTGACGGAAGAAAGGCCCGATAGAACGACAGCGGAAGGCCATCAGGTCCCGGGGAAGAGTGAAGATTGAGGAGGCTAAAGCCTCTCTCAATTCAGACAAAGAAAAATCAGCAATGAGAGGACCGCAGAGAGAAGACGGGACCTGAGGGAGAGAAGAAAGAAAAGAGGAGGAAGAAAAAGAAGAACCCTGTGCAACAGCTCGGAACTTCTCCTGAAAGAAGTGACGGACATGAGAGCAGATGAGAGTTGTATTGCCAGTAACAGTGCCATCAGGCAATCGGAGATTTCTGATGGAAGAAGACGTGCGTCGCATGGATTCCATCTTCGAAAGGACTTCGAAAGAATGCGTCGATGGTGAAATACGTAGGAGCCGAAGACGACGGACTGCTTGCTGAGCAAACGGTTCGAGGCAGGCATGAAGTTCATCATGGACGGAGGCATAGTGCGGGTCAGACATTGACGTCGCGGAGAGGAGTCCTAGTAGGTTACTGACCTCCATCGAGCGAGTGGGGGAAATAATAAAGGAGAGTTGACGAACGAGCAAGAGAAGATCCCGTTTGACATCAAGCCACAAACGCAAGGCGCTTGGGGTCGTTGTGAGCAGCAGCTTTCGATCAGAAAGGAACTTCTCAACTTCCTCACAAAAGGAACGGTCTTGCAAGACAGTGTCATCTAACGTCCAATGACGACGCGTAGATGAAGGTGCAGGAGAGACGCAAATTGATAGTGAAACGGCAGAATGGTCGGAAGAAACAGTAGGTGAATGTCGAGCAGCAGTGATAGCAGGGAGTAAGGAAGCAGAAACATATATTCGGTCCAACCGCGCAGCAGTAGAACCGAACGTCGGCGGATTACACCACGTGAAGGAAATGGAATAAGGATTTAGCCGTCTGAATGAATCGACAAGATGAAAATCATCAAGGAGCTGAGTCAGCTGTGAAACTAAATTCATGCGGTATTAGCCAAAAGACGAATTTCTGTCAAGAGAAGGCTGCAGCGTGCAGAAAGAACGAAAAAATCCCCGGGAGGAATCGCTGCAATCGCTGCACGAATATTACTGAAAAGATGAGCAACATATATTTCATCAGTGGGAATATGTACATTAAAGATATGAAAAGTAACATTATGCACACAAAAGGTAAAACACTGAAGAAAATCAAGGTGTAAATTTGTCACAGAAATAGAAGTCAGCTGAGTCAAAAACCGCTGGCGCACACCTACAGCTATACCACCATACCACGAGAGGCGATACGAGTGGTAAAAGGTGTACGGCCAGCGTCTCCATAGGTGAGTGGGAGTGTCAGCAGAGAAGTGAATTTTCTGGAGAAGGAGAACATCTCCACCAGCGGCAGAAATGTCCTCATAAACGAGGGAGTTCACCACTGGTGTCGCGAACCCGCGACAATTCAAGGAAGTCACAGTGAAAGTGCCATGTCTCTAGTGGCAGTGACAATCTTTTCCAAATGGGAACGGAAGTTGTTGTACCGCCGTTGGAGGCACTTCTGAGTGGCAGCATCCTCGGCAGATGGACTCTTGATAGTATTGTAAAGAGTTAACAGTTGTGCCAGTTGATTCTCAACTGCTGGGTAGCGACCTTCAAATCGGTTGATATAGGTGGGTAAATTAGGAAGAAGAGTCTTGGCACAAGCAAAGTCGTGCAATTCGTTATAAGGGAGAGGAGTGTCCGGAAACACATTCATGTGTAGGCGTGCGGAAAATTCCTCAAGAGGCAGGAGGTAGATAACTGGCTTGGAAGACTTGACAGGGCGACCCGAAGCAGGTGATCCAGCAGCCTTAGTCGGAGAGGTTTGAGTAGAGTGGCCAGATTGTCGCCGTCGTTTCGTAGAGCCGCGAGGAGGTTTGGCATCCCTTTTGTCAGGACGGGTCCGGAGATAGCCCTCCGTCCCATCACTCATCGCTTGGTCACTGACGCTTTGATAGGCTTTGTCATCAGCGGTCGAGGTCTCGGTATCAGACTGGTCAGTCGCAACGGACTCAGCAACTGCTGTAGGGTCCGCAGGAACACGAAAAGATGTTGAAGATTGTAAAACTGGGTAGTGTTCCTCGGTGAGAGAAGGTGGGACAACAATTGGCGTAGAGGTTGCCACGAAGGTAGGTTGTTCGCAGGAACCACCGTCGGTAACGGAGCGCTACTAGGATCTTGATGAGAAGGCGTCGGATCTTGATAGACGGGCGAAACAGACTTTGGTGGAGCAGCTGGACACTGCTTATAGTAGTGACCAACCTGGTGACATTGACTACAATGGAATTCCGTCAGGAAGTTTATTTGCCTGACCTGATCCTCGCACCGAACAGTGAAGTGTGTTGGAAGCCGTTCGATTGCTTCTTGTGATGGAAATATGACCCTCGCAACACGGCGAGCACCTCGGATTGACGCATGTCGTGGATCACGTAATGGGTCGTTTCGGGCAGCAAGATGCGTCTGTATGCCTCCAACTACCCTACCAACCGAAGATAAGACAGCATACAGCATGAGATCTGTCACTTCCAACGGGACCGGGTAGAAAGAAACGTTAATGGGTCTTTGGCCCACCGGTTCTGCAGAAAGATGTCTATCACCAATGGTGAGGCCAGATGTTAGGAGAGATTTCGCCATTTCAGCCATGGCCAGATAAGCGACCACAAGTCGTCCTCTTCGATACATTTGCGTAATAGATTCAGATGGGAACCGCTGTGCAATGGCATCTGCATATACTCGCAAAGGAGTGTCCGGAAGGGCTTCGAAATGGACGCCTTTTGCAAGATTCTCAGTAAAAGCTGTGCCAGCTGGAGAGCTGGCTGGGATATTAAGCACGATATTATTGCCAGCTCGGGAAATGAAAGATTTCAGCTTTTCAGCGCCAACATAATTATTCTTGGATGCTGGACGAGAGACTTTGGTGGCTGCAACAGAAGAAAACGAAGGTAATGACACGTTGGGCTCGGCAGTGCTAGAAGAGGCTGCATTTCCAGTGATGTTCATTGCGTCATCATCGATAGCGGAAGCCGAGAGACGTGACGTAGCTGGAGAAGGCAAATTGGCTATCACTATCCCTACCGGAAGTCGCCATTTTTAATGGCGGCTCCCAGTAGCGAGCTTGGCCAGCTCGGCCAAACGTAAATAAGATGAAATACAACAAAATAGGCACTCACCGCGCTCGAAACGATGCAAAATGAAAGACGATACCTTTATACTTAAGGTGAACGTGAAATTAAGGAGCGAAGAGTCCAATAGCACACCCAAATCACAAGAAAATCGCGGAGCAACAACACGCTGCTCAGTTAAATCCAAAGGGTGAGATCCAAGGTGAAAATCCTCCAAATACGTGGCGTCAGTAAATAAATAAATACATCGCTCTTTCCACGTTCCAGAAACACATAGCAACCGAAAAATTGTTTTCAGCCGCCACGCTCGGCTAGATATCGAGACATCCGTGGCTCAATTCCACGACGGCGGCTGAAAACAATTTTTCCGTTTCTATGTGTTTCTGGAACGTGGAAAAAGCGATGTATTGATTTATTTACTGACGCCACGTATTTGGAGGATTTTCACCTTTGATCTTGTCCTTTGGATTTAAATGAGCAGAGTGTTGTTGCTCCGCAATTTTCTTGTGATTTGGGTATGTTATTGGACTCTCTGCTCCTTAATTTCACGTTCACCTTAAGTATAAAGGTATCGTCTTTCATTTTGCTTCGTTCTGAGCTCGGTGAGTGCCTATTTTGTTGTATTTCATCTTGTTTACGTTTGGCCGAGCTGGTCCCTCTACCACCCTGGACCTGCTTGCAGAACATCTTTTCTTTTCCACTCAGATCCATCCACCCGATCAACCATACTTTATTTTCCCCCTTGGCTCCGCTCAGGAATTCTCACTGTCGAAGCTTTATTAACTTCCGATTTGACCTGGAAACCCCTCTCTTCTCTTTTCTCTGACCCTTCTTCCACCTTGGAAGAGGAGTATGACCTTCTTCGCTGCGCTCTCCGTACCCTCTTCCCACTTCTGGTTTCTGACACTGGCCTTATTTCTGTCTCTGGACCAAGCCTCTCTCTTCCTTTCTTCCTTCCCTTTCGGGACTCTGTTGCTCCCATTTCTTCTTTTTCCACTGCCTCTATCTATGCGCTCCTCCGAGCGCCCCTCACTTCTCCGCATGGTCTTCCTGATGCTTCTCCTTCTCTTCTGCTGCCTATCTGGTCTGCCTCTTTCTCTCCCCTTTCTACCCCGTTAGAGCGAAACATCCACTGGCGGTTTCTTCACCTCCTCCTTCCTCTTCCTTCTTCTCTCTTTCACATGTCTATTTGTTCTACTTCTCTCTGCTGCTTTTGTGATGTTGAAGGTGATGTTCCTCATGCCTACTGTCACTGTCCCGTTCTCCTTCCACTTCTCAATACTGCCTTTCGTCTTGTAGGCACCATTTGCTCCAGAGACATCCCTTTTCAAGCGTACGAGTGGCTATTGCTTACCAAACATCCCCCGGCTATTTTGCCGGATGCCTGTGCCTATCTCTTCGTACTTGTGAAACATGTCGTTTTTCTTTATCATCAATCTCTCCGCTCTCCTGCTACCGCACCTAGTATCCTCTCTGCTGGCGCGGCCTTACGGTCGATTTTTAGGAATCGCGTCGTGTCTCGACTACGCCTGGAGAACTTCGCTGCTTCCACCCCTCAATCTCAAGCCTCTTTCCGGTCTACCTGTGCGCAGGGGACCGGTTGGTTCGAAATCACTGGATCTTCCATTCATCTTTCTTTCTGATTTTTTGTTTTTTTCCAGCTTCGAAGATCTGAATGCATCAGTCGAGATTTTGTGTTCTCTCTTCCTGGTGCTTCGTCACAGCGTCTAGTAAGTGTTTGTCATGTAACTGCTTATGATTTGTATTGTAGAGGTTTTCTGCAATTTTTGTGTAATTCGTGTGCATGTACCGTTCTGTATTTGTTTCTTCGTTGCACCTGTCCTTAATACTTGTTCTTCACTCATGTGTCTGCTTTTGCTGCCTGTACCTTCATTGAGTTGCGCACCGTGTGTTTGTTCTCTAGGAGCAATACGAGAGGTATTGCCCTGCGAGACTTTGTTCTTTCTGTTTTTTCTTGCTGCATTGTGTTGTATCTTTTAATTTATACCTTATTTCTGTCTTGCATTTTCACATTCTTTGACGTCATGTATTTCTTGCTCGTCCCATGTCATTGTTTTTTTGGACCGATGCAATACTGCACGGCTTGCTGTTTGTATTTTGTGTATCCTTGTGTTTCACTTGGGGAGTTTGCCCAAGTTTCCACTATGTTCTGTAATACTTATCATGTTTTTGTCACATATCGTGTGGTTTCCTCGATTGTGGGAACTTCTGTACCTTTATCGTAGTATATGCTTTTGTTGTGTTTTACATGTTCCCTTCTTTTTGTGCACTGCGTTATACAGCCATATTCTTGTAAATATATTTACCTGTTGTTTTGTGCTCTGCTCTCATTGTGCACGTCATCACATGCTTTATTAATTAATCATTACTATTGCTTGTGCATCATTTTCCTCAAGCATGTATTGTTCCTTATTAATGATTTTAACATTTTGTCATCCTTAGTTGACTGCCGTATCATATTCACCTGTAATATTTCATCAGTATCGCTCATTGTTTTGTGGTTTATTTTGCCATATGTGGTACGCCTGTATTCCCTATGTTTTTGCCAATAAAGTATATTTTGAAATAACTGCTATAATATATATAGCCAGTGCCGTTAATGCCCACCAGATGGAGACGTCTCGGTAGCTGAGCCCATCTTACGGATTTAGAATGTCAGAAGCTGACTTAAAAATACACATGGCACCGTGGATTGTTGGCCACCGCGGTGTAAAGCTAACGCGCTCGGCCAGATATCGAGAGATCCGTGGCTCAACTCCACGGCGGTGGCTGAAAACAATTTTTCGGTTGCTATGTGTTTCTGGAACGTGGAAAGAGCGATGTATTTATTTATTTACTGACGCCACGTATTTGGAGGATTTTCACCTTGGATCGCGCTCTTAAAGCTCTTTAAAATACCCTTTGTTTCCTGTTTCCTGAAAGTTAAGCCTTTTTTCCGTTATTGATAATTTGTCATTTAAAAAACTAACTTTTTTTTTTTTTGAGCACATTTCACGCAGAAAATTGTCTCTTTAAACCTCGTCTACTGTAATTTTTGTGAAACGTTTCGGATATTCAAGTGTCCATTTAATTCGACTTTAACCCTCTACAAGAGAGGTTACCTGTGTTTTTGTAAGTATGTTTTGAAAGCATTTGTCATTTTTTTTTTCAATTTTTGATTTTTCATATTTTGTTTTTTTACCTTAATTTTCAGTTCTCTGATTTGTTTCAATAAAAGCCGGCGCGAACGATTTAATCTTCTGGATTTTTGCTAGAAAAGCTCTTTAAAATTCTCTCTTTTTTTTTTTTTTTCCTGTTTTCAGAAAGTTTAGCTTTTTTTCTGTTATTGACAATTTGTCATTTAAAAAAATATGAATGACAAATTTTTATTCATTTATTTATTTTTTGAACATATCACATTTGACGCAGAAAATTGTATCTTCATCTGATGAAGGTTAAATTTGGGCCACATTTTCTGCAAAAGACCTTTTTTTGGGACTAAGATTTTTAAGTCTATCAAAAGCATAATGCAGTATTTTTCTCCTTCTTTGTCATTCACCTCTAGCAATGAAATTTTCAACGTTTGACTTCGGTAAATTGACTGTTGGTATAGCCGAGGATTTCAATATCTTTTTCATTGGTTAACGTAACTACTGGGTCGTTTCTAGGGAAACAGTGAAGATTTATGTTTCGCTCTTTCGTATTCCCGCATGTGTTTCGGCACGTAGCAACAGCGAACGAAGCCATTTTACGAAAACCACGTACTAAAAAAAATGAAACAAAAAAAATGTTATGTCAGAAATACAACCAAATAAACAGCAAATAACTAATGCCAATGCAACAAACATGGGTTAACAGCATCCACCGAGCGCTTTGCATCGCGCACTGACATGTGACATGCATCCCCGTGACGTCACTGAGCGGCACAGGCGAGGACCACTTCAACGACCAGAAACACAAAGCGATGAGCCAGCCCTTGTTACTAAGGCCTGGTTATTAGACTGAATTCAGTGCTCGAAATGAGCCGGTATACGCTGGTACGGCATACCTTCTATCCCCGCACGGGGATAACTGGTTTTCCAGTTATTTGGGGAGCGGCGCCCCCACGGCCCGAGCTGACCTTGTGACTGGTCAACATCTGATATCATGCCACCGCTTGTTTTTTATTTTGGTGCTGTTGGAGTTTGCAGGGACGGCTGTTCATCCAGCTGTTGGGGAGTCGCGGCCCCACGATCCCGAGCTGGTCTTGTGTCTCGCTTTTTTGTTTTTATTTATTTTCTCCACTGGCTAGTTGCCCGTGTTGTATCCTCTACCTAATCGCTACCACGTTATGTACTAACACCCCGGTCTTGTGGTTTTGTTACCCTCCACCACTAACTGTTTTATATTAACCGCTCAGTTCGTAAGTTGCTGAGATTCCGTTTAGGTTCCCTGCCAGGATTTGTCTTCTTTGGGTTTCTTTTTTTCCTTTTAGCTGGTTTGGGTGCTAGACCTACCTGCATGTTTGCCGCGTGGGGAGACCCGTGAGGCGGAAATGGGATGTCTGGCGGCTGAGGTCGCAGGAGACCGGATAAGTGCCTCCTGTGTACCAACACTCCTCTTCGACTCCGGCTTCGCTGTAAACGGGAGGCTAGAGACTAACCCACCTCTAGTCAGAAGTCATGTACCAGGTTGTGTACAGGGCTTTAGCTGCTTTTTTGTCGTATGGCACGGCAGGGTAAGCCCGGAGGCTGTATGATCATGCCAAAGGCGTTGGCATGACGGTACCAGGAGGCCGAAGTGTCCGCCGAGTGCGTGTGATCACAGCCAACGGACTATATCTGCAACGTATAAGCTCCAGAACTGTGTCCAGCGTCATTTTCTTGGCTTGCAGACCTCCAGTTCTCCCTTGTAGGGCTCGGTGGTGGGTGGAGTAGTTTGCAGACGAATCTTCCTCCTTTTTTCCATGGGTAAAAACAAAAAACAAAACTCCAAATTTAAGTCACCTGAGAAATTGATAGTTGACAACGACTCTCCTTCGTCTTCTCAACCTACCAAGTCTCATACCCTTAAACGATCTTTCGACCTTGACCTGGACCAAGAATGTGGAACCTCTTCTTCGGCAGCTGTACCAGTCGCTCCGAAGCGTCGTCTCCCCTCGTTTGCTGTGACTACGCATGCTACACACTTAGTTGTGGAATCCATCGATCCGAATGAGAGACTGTCCACCAGATCTCCCTTTTTCATTTCTAAAGCTTTGGACGCTGCGGTTGGCCCCTTGAAGTCTGTGAGGAAGCTTCGCTCTGGGGACCTGCTTGTCCAAACTTGCAGTGTTTCTCAGAGTAACACTTTTCTGCACCTCACTAGTCTTCAAGGCATTCCTGTAAAAGTAACACCTCACCCGTTTCTTAACACCTCTCGGGGTGTTATTTCGGAGTTTGATCTCTTGCCATGCAGTGAAGACGAATTGGTGACTGAACTTGCAGATCAAGGTGTTATTGCTGCACGTCGTATGATGTTCCGGCGCGATGGTTCCTTGATTAAGTCTAAAAATGTGATCTTGACTTTTAACTCCCCGAAAGTTCAGACCGAAATCAAGGCTGGCTACTTGGTCTGTGGAGTTCGCCCGTACATTCCCAGTCCTCTGCGCTGTTTCAGGTGCCAGAGGTACGGGCATTCCCAACGTTTCTGTAAGAGTTCCGCTCGTTGCGCAAATTGTGGCTCCAGTGAACATGACGGGGATGGTTGCACTTCTGCGGCCTGCTGTGTTAACTGCGGTGAGGCCCATGCAGCTTACTCCCGCAACTGTATGAAATGGAAGGACGAGATGGCGATCCAGCGCCTCAAGACCCTGGAAGGCCTCTCGTACCCTGCTGCCAAGGCCAAGTTGGGTATACCCACCAACCGACAGCGTACTTTTGCCGCAGTGGTTCAGTCCCTGCCACAACCCGTGCAGCCCTTTGTGCCGCGCCCTGTAGCTCTCGCCGCACTTGCCAAGCGATCTACAGCTGAACAAGCGACAGAGCTGGATTTCCCCGAGCTCCAGCTTTTTCGAATAGCTGAGTCTGCGCCTTCTCTTTTGAAGACGACCGACTCTTCCGGTTCCCAGCAGAAAGCCTGCACGTGCTGGAGACCCGGCCCTCAATCCGCAAAGGTGTGCAGTGTCCATCCAACTGTCGCGGTCCACCTGGCCAACATTGCAACTGTCTCGGCCTCAGCGAGGTTCCCACCCTCACCCAACATTATAGAGGAACATAGGGGGAGGAGAGTGACAGTTCGTCCCCAGCCTCAACCAACATTGCAGAGGTACATGGGGGTGGGAGGAGAGTGACAGTTCGTCCCCGCCCTCGGCCAGCATTGCCGAGGAGCGTGGGGAGGAGGAGAGTAACGGTTCGGCCCCCTCCTGGTGACTCATCCTATGTGTAGTTGTGTTCGATTTTGTAATGTGTTTTATCATTCTCATTCCTCAGTTTACTTAATCGGCTTGTTTCTCACCATTGTACCATGTTTTTCATACTGTTTGTTTCATTGTCTTTTTTGGCCCTTCCTTCGTACTCATGGTTCGGTTTTACTTGGTCAGCCAGTTTTTGCGATTTATGCCCCGTTTTTTTAATTTTGTCTGTTTGTCTTGTGTCTGGCGCTCTTTGGCCAACCATGGCCCTTGCGCCAATAAAATCTAATAACCAACCAACCAACCAACCATACCTTCTATTGCCCTAGTATTTCATACCGGCAATTTTTTAATCCAGAATTCGCATAATCTTCGCTATTTTTTTTACACCATTGCTAAATGAATTTTTGTGTGTGTGTGTCCCATACATACGACTGAGCATTCTTAAATAAAGAAACCTTATGTGTCTCGTGCCCTTGAGAAATAGCTGAGTGGGAACCGGAGAGGTTATGAAAGTGATGTACACGAGCTATAAGTTCAGCCCTTCAGAGAATGGAAATGAAGCTATCCAATAGCGCACGTTCCCGTCTTACCTAAGCCCAGATCATCCCATTAAAGATGTCCGTAATTTGTATTGTATTATTAATTTAGTATATTCAATTTGAAGAGCTCTTCGTAGAATCAAGAAGTGGGAGTAATAGATTAAACACAAATTTTAGTTTTGAAACAATAGCTATGCACTTTTTCCATTTCGGACATTTTTTCTCTCTTTTTTTTTAAGGGTGAAGAGATTGCTATTAATTTAAGGCTGTCTTTGATCGAGTGTTAGTGTTCCTCTTCTGCGATAGATGGCGCAAAAAATCACTCCTTGATTTTGGCTTTTACGTCTTGAGGGTCTGTTCCAGTAGTTGCCGTCAACAAATCACTGCAGACCTCGCCATATTCAGAATGGAAGCGGTCTCTCGTTGGCTCCATAATGAAAAGGCAATATACGCGCAGTTACGTTTTAACCAATAACGTTTTATGAGTGGAGGCGGAATTTCTAGAGTTCAAATTCAGGGGTTCTCTGCTAATGTACACATTTTCTCTTCAAAAAATGGACGTACAGTAAGATTTAAGATGATTTATTGGAGACAACATTCCATTCTCGCTTTTGGCCCTATTCAGTTATTTCTATTTGGCCTAGGCAATTTAAAAAAATCAGACAGAAGTTAGAGATTTCGCTTCTTCCAGACAGAAACACTGCTAAACTAGCTTATCGTGCCATTTGGCGCCAAATTGCGATACTTTCGAGTAAGCTAAATTGAATTTTTAAAAACATTATAACAATTTTTTCGGAATAATAACTATGGCACGTTTTAGCTATAGGTCGTTTTTTTTCGCTGTCAAAATTTCAAACGCTACAAAGTAATAGTCTTCTAGAAAATGTGTACAAAATAATTTACATTGCAGATATAGGATAGAATTTCTCTTACACTCATTCAAAGACAGCCTTAAGACTGAATATGCAATCTTGTTGTGGAGATTCTTATTGCCCGACTTTCTACTTCATGAAAATTCCTGTTGGAAGGGGGTTGCTTTCTCGACTCGGGTCCTTAAAGTTCTTGATTCAAGACCAGTTGAATTACTAATGATTAGCCGAGGTTCGGAAGTTTCGTTAATCTGTTGGTTCCGGGAAATAGACTCCTCGTTCTAAACCAGTCTAACCTCAGTCCTCGGTGAAGCATAAGAAGTGCCCGCTGAATCCAAAAACCAACCAACTGATATTCAAAAAGTAGGAACTGTACACCAAATTACACTCAAAATAGTTTAACTATACTAAAAATACGAAAATTCTTGGCGTAGAATAAAGATAAAATTTTCCAAGCTTTCGCACATCAACCAGATGGCTTTCTCAAGGAAGGTAGACAGCTAACTGCAAACTGGATAGTAGAACGTTTCAACACTTTGAACGCGGTGACTTGACTAGACAATAAATGATTAGAAGCAAACGTGATATTTCGAAGAAACGAGGTCACGTTAGTGGGGCACGCGGTACAATGGTAGAGAACTTAGCATTATTTGAAGAATTAATTCCAAATACATGGCAACTCCAGAGAAACGCTATCATTGCAAGCCTCGCAGCTGGTCAAGATTTCCAAGGTTTCGCGAATGGCGGTAGATTTGGGTGTGGAGTATGAAGCTAATTTCTTTACATCACTCCATATAGGTTCGGCGGACTTGAACTTGACTTCTCTTGATAGGGCAGTGGTATTTTCCCGTCTCTTGTATCCCTTTTATGTTCGCTGATTCTAATTCCAAACGAACGTTTGGTCATTTCGATGTAGTATCGCCTGGAGTCGTCCGAATATTTTAGTAGGATGGCATAAACTCCTGCCTCATTAAGAAGAAGGGGCTTGTCAATTCTTCAAATAATGCTGTATTTGGAATCAATTCTTCAAGTAATGCTAAGTTCTCTACCATTGTACCGCGTGCCCAACCAACGTGACCTCGTTTCTTCGAAATATAATGTTTGCTCCTAATCATTTATTGTCTAGTCAAGTCACCGTGTTCAAAGTGTTGAAACGTTCTATTATCCAGTTTGCAGTTAGCTGTCTACCTTCCTTGAGAAAGTCATCTGGTTGATGTGTGAAAGCTTGGAAAATTTTATCTTCATTCTACGCCAAGAATTTTCGGATTTTTAGTATAGTTAAACTATTTTGAGCAACTGAAATTCACTGTCATTGTTTCTGACTTTTGGTGGAAATTTTTGCCGGGTGATTTTTAATTAAGTATAAGCATACCGGCACTTCAAAATTTCCATTTTGAACACTGACTGAATTAATATAATTTCATGCATATTTTAGTCACTCGCTGGCTCTTGCACCGGATCTTTACTGCATCTTGGTATCCCATGACAGATTTGTTTTATGACCACCTAATTTCTATTTTTCTTTTCTTCTGCAGATGATAGAAGAACAGCTGAAGACGCAAACTCAAGCAAAATTCAGTATCGAAAACTTGAAGCAACCCATAATTTACAAGCCTGCTCTTATTTCAATGGGGCAAATGGTCTTCGTTCAGTTTTCCGGATCAACTGTGGTGCTTCTCTATTCATCCGAAATCTTGGATAACGCTAAAGCTTCTCTGGATCCCAAGTACGCAACTATAACCGTCGGCGCTACGCAAGTCATAGCAACCATTCTCAGCTCTTCGATCATGGACAAAGCGGGCAGAAGAGTTCTCCTCTTGACTTCTGGATTCCTGATGGGTGTCAGTCAAGCGTCTCTGGGTGCCTGTTTTTACATGAATGAACAGGACAGCACCTTTCCTTCTAAATTTGGATGGGTTCCTTTAATCTCGTTGCTATTTTACGTGGCTGTATTTTCAATGGGATATGGTCCCATACCTTGGCTCATGTTATCCGAAATGGTGCCGACCCGGGAACGAGGCTTTATCAGCGGCATAGCAACATTATTAGTATCTATTCTATCCTTTGTTGCAATTAAAACATTTGAAGACTTGAAATCTAGCGTGAAGTTTCAAGGAGCGTTTTGGGTTTATGCGGGTTTTTCACTTTTGAGTTGTGTTTTTGCTTACTTTCTAGTGCCAGAAACGAAAGGTAAGAAACTGGAGGAAATTCAGAGTATTTTTTCTGGTTCGAAGAAAGCGAGCGCTGGTAAAAATATACAAAACTTACAACCAGAGGGCGTTGCTAACCCAGTGTTTTTAAACGAGTAGTTACGGATTTTTGTTTGAAGTAATTCGTTCTCAAAATATTACAACCTGTCAGAGAACTGCTTATAAGTTTATGGGAAGAATGAATATAAATGTCCGAAAGGTTTCAACATGTGTGTAACTAATTTAGATTTTGTTATAATATATTAAAAAAATGTACTCCAAAAATAGGGGTAATTTTTCATAAATTGTGCTGCATTGAAAATACTGAAAAAAAGATTTATTTTTAATCAGAAATATGAAAGTGTGTTTTACAGCCATTCACTGCATAGACTTTTGAATACTTCGTACTTTAATTGCAGAAATTTTACAATAGAATAAAACCGCCAAAATTTTAAGTTGAGATAATAGGCGGACAGCGGGCTTCCTAAGAGTGTATCACCTTCGATGAACCTGGGTAAACGTGGTGATCTGAACAACTTCGATTGTAGGCGCATTGACGGTGCAAGACAGATGAATCATTCTTTATCCCAAGTGGTAAGAATTCTAGGGTTCCCGAGGCAACCATATCAAGGGTGTAGTGCGAATATACCATTGAGAGTCGAACCAGCTCCCAAAGAGCACGCGGTGGGCGACTGCATGTCCTTGATAACCAGGTCGACGGCTCGTACAGACCAGCGTTGGAAATAAGCGGGAGTCCCGTGTCAAAATCTATCTACGAAATTCAAAGGACTCCCTTGGGAATTAATTCGGAGAGCAGTCCCGAGTCCCGAGAACTCTTTAAAAAATTTGAAGCAGTTTGCTGTTTTTACTGTTTTCGGAATTACGTTTTTATGATTTACAGTTATTATTTTTGAAAGGTGGCAGGCTAGGTTTTCAAAATCGCTTTATTAACAATAATAAAATGCAGAAGAACGTGGACGATGAAATGATTAACAGAACACACAGATGAGCACAATGAGTGATATGTACAATGCGGCATTCTGGAGTGTTCATGTGGGAGATGCGTACGGAAAAAAATATTTCACTGACGCAGCATTAAGAATAATAACAATCATACAGGTACGAAATCGCATGACAAAAGCAATATGATGAAACGATAAAAGCCGCCCCGGTGGCGCAGTGGTCTAAGGCGTTGGCCTCTGAGCATTCGTCCGTAAGGGGTCCGGGTTCAAATCCCGGTCAGGCATGGATGTTGTGTTTGTCTTACGGCACTGGCTCTTTCCCTTCCCTGGAACCAGTGACCCTAAATTAGGGACGGGCGACTGCTTATAGCCCATTGAGTTGCTCACGGTGGTCGTTAAACCTCCAATCAAAAAAAAAAAAAAAAAAAAAAGAAACGATCAAATACTGTAAAAGATGCCTGAAAAAGCAACATAATATTGGAATATTTTCAATATGTACAGGTCAATGCGAGTTTCGGAGTATATGATATTATGAAGAGAAGAAACAAAAGTCCACAAAAATGTGAACGGTCTATGAATTGGAGTATTACCGGAATCTGCTCAAACCGTAGAAAACAATAGGATGAGCTGAAATGAAGACAGTTTTGGCAAACGTTGAAGTGCGAGGAAAAGTCAGTTTATAAGTTCATTACGGTTGTTTGAAGAACAGTGGGTTACAAACAACCTCCCACCGTAAGACGAATCGAGGAAGGTGAACTTTCAAACCAAGGAGTCGCCGGGGACCATGTAGAGAAGAAATTTCGTTCTTAGCGCTGGGCAGTAGCGGCATGAAACTCTAGTCGTATGCGTGAGAGGAGACGATCACGAAAATGAAGTAGTAACGCAGCACTAACTTGCTGCGGAGAGGCAGAGGTGGTGGCAGAACGCTGTGGATGATGATAGACATGTATAATATGTTTCACCAGTGTAAATACACTGACGGAAAAAAAAATCCCAACACCAAGAAGGAATTGTGTTAGATAAACGACAGTTGGTAGGCGGTGAGAGTACATCTGTAAGATGACGTCTATGCAAATTTCGCGCTCGGCGCATACGTGTGGCGCTAGTAGCGTCCCTCCGAACATGCAAAGCAGGTTTGCTGTAAATACACGCTGTAACGTTCGTGAGCGTTAGTTATCGTTGAGATTCGACGTAGGGTGTTGATATTAGTCAATAATGCCTTTAAGAAGACGAAGAAGCCATTATCAACAGCTCACGGAGTTTGAACGAGGTCGTGTAATGGGGCTACGAGAAGGTGGATTTTCGTTCCGCAATATTGCAGAACGACTTGGCAGGAATGTAGCCACTGTGCATGATTGTTGGCAGCGGTGGTCAAGGGAAGGTACTGCCTCAAGAAGACCGGGTTCCGGCCGGCCACGTGGCACTACTAAGAGGGAAGATCGCCGTGCACGACGTATGGCCGTGGCGCATCGTACCGCGTCTGCTGCAGCAATTCGAGCTGCAGTTACCACCACAGTGACACAACGAACTGTTACAAATCGGTTACTTGAAGGACAGCTCCGAGCCAGGCGCCCTGTAGCGTGCATTCTACTTACTCCAAACCACTGCCGTTTGCGACGTCAGTGGTGTCAAGCTAGAGCTCATTGGAGGACGGAGTGGAGATCTGTTGTGTTTTCTGATGAAAGCCGGTTCTGCCTGGGTGCCAGTGATGGCCGTGTGTCGGTTATAAGGAGGCCAGGTGAGCGCCTGCAACCAACCTGTCTGCGGCCGAGACACACTGGACCTACACCTGGAGTTATGGTCTGGGGAGCAATTTCCTATGACAGCAGGAGCACTCTCGTGGTTATCCCACGCACTCCTGACGGCACAGTTGTACGTCGGTCTGGTGATTCAACCTGTTGTGCTGCCATTCATGAACAGCATTCCAGGGAGTGTTTTCCAACAGGATAACGCTCGCCCGCATACCGCTGTTGTAACCCAACATGCTCTACAGAGTGTCGACATGTTGCCGTGGCCTGCTAGATCACCAGATCTTTCACCAATCGAGCACGTATGGGACATCATTTGACGACAACTCCAGCGTCACCCCAACCAGCATTAACCGTCCTTGTATTGTCCGACCCAGTGCAACAGGCATGGAACTCCATCCCACAAACTGACATCCAGCATCTGTACGACACAATGCATGAACGTTTGCGTGCTTGCATTCAACATTCTGGCGGTTACACCGGTTATTAATGTACCAGCATTTCCTATTTAAAATGGCTCTTCTCGCGCTTACAATAAGCTGTGATCTTGAAACCTTATTCGATTAAATATGTTACCTATACAAATGTATTGCCACCATTTCATTCCTCTACAACTACTTTTTCGTGGTGTTGGGATTTTTTTTTCCCGTCAGTGTATATAAGAGCACTCTGGAGGCAAACGGGTTGGTGGAGATGTGCAAAGAAGAAGCGTGCGGTTCGCACTGAAGGTGAGGTCCTCAGCGCAGGAACGTTGTGCGATTGAGAAGGCAAGATGAAATAACGGTAGTAGCATTGTACAGTATTGGTACACGTGTGACACGTCTGCTTTTTCAGCACTAACTTGGAGTCACTCGGAGTTTGGTGTTGTTTGTTGTTATTCGTAACTTTATTATGCGGCTAAAGTAAAACAGCAAATAAGTTTTTTGAATAAGGAATAAAAGTATAGACATTAAAACATTTGGCATTCAAATTTAAAAGTCAAAACAATGGAACCGAAATTTTTGCTTGTAAAGAAATGAGAAAAGAGATAAAAATAAAAAGCACGAAACTCTTCATCTTCCTACTAAGTAGCAGAAAAAAAGAAATAAAAGCATTCCGCAGCATATTATGTGGAACGGGATTCGGACATTTGGGCACATTCCCTTTTAAAGCAATGAAATTGCGCTGCGTAAAAAATTATAGTGTTCCTATATTTCTCCCTACTTGAGCAAGTGGTGTGCACAAAAATTGTTTCACTTATATCTCATAATCATTAAGAAATTGAGACATATTTATGATTTTCTGTCTGAAAGACGGGATGGACATTTGGGCACCGGACATTTTGCACCCGGACTTTTGGGCACAAATGTTTAAGGGGCCGTATAACAATTGCCGTTTCTTGGCCCAATAGTAAGAGTTTGTCCGAGAAAATGTTCGCCGTAAGTTACTTAGGCACTAAATATTTACGGGCACGTGCCTACTCAGCAAACTTTTCGGGGTAGGGGGCGGGGGCGGGGGTATATATCATAAGTGTAAAATATTAAGAATTTCTCGTCCGATCGGGAGATTTTCAGCCTTTACAAACTACAACTGGAGACATTATCTCAGGGCATGAACCTACTGGAGCAAACCTGTCGGGGGGAGGAAGGGGGTTAATACCAAAACTGTAAGACTTGAAAAAATTTATCGTCCAATCGGGAGATTTTCAGCATTTACAAGCTACAACTGAAGACATTATCTCAGGGCATGAACCTACGGAGCAAACCTGTCGGGGGGCGGGGGGGTAGTAATACTAAAAGTGTAAAATATGAAAAATTTATCGTCCAATCGGAAGATTTTCAGCATTTACAAACTACAACTCGACACATTATCTGAGCGTATGTGCCTACTCTGGTAACCTTGTGGGGGAGGGGGTACCAAAAGTGCAAAATTTCAAGAATTTCTCGTCCGATCGGAAGATTTTCAGCATTTACAAACTACAACCGAAGACATTATCTCAGGGCATGAACCTACTGAGCAAAGCTGTCGGGGGGGGGGGGGGGTAATACTAAAAGTGTAAAATATGAAAAATTTCTCATTTGATCGGGTGATTTTCAGCAATTACAAGTTACAACTCGACACATCATCTGAGCGCTCGTGTCTACTCTGAAAACGCGTCGCGGGGGGGGGGGGGCTAAGAAAAATCCTTACCTCCTTCAAGGCTGTCAAACATTTAAAAAAGGGTTTCGTCTATTTTATTGTTTTAAATTTATCAAAAATTTGGCTATATTAACGGCGGGGGTGGCTCCCCCCGACAATGGGCGCCCTTGGTGCTATGTAATCATTAATATGATGTAATCCATATTCATGATTATGAGCTATGTAATCCCGATCCAGGACGACGAAATTGTCAAGTTTTCTGATATTATGCTTGTCATATTTACACCCAAAAAAACGTATTGTCATCTTAAAAATGTGTGCATTGTAATATTTCTTTAAATTCAATTTTAATTGTCGTTTGTCTTACTGGAAACGTTTTCTCCATTCAATTCCCCTCACAGCGCCAAGAAACGGTAATTTCTGTACGGCCCCTAAAGATCTGCGCCAAAATGTCAGGGGTGCCAAAATGTCCGGTGCCCAAAAGTCGGGTGTCCAAATGTCCTAAACTCGGGTGGAACATATACAATTACCCTGTAAAAGATTGTCGGAATGTTAAAGAAGGCAATAAATCAACTGGCACACAAGCACATTCTTAATGTGCAGGGGATAAACACAGCGAACACACGCAGGTACTCGTTAACAACCCAAAAGAATAAGTCCCAGCTGAGCACCGCATTTAGTAAAGAGTCAAAATACTTCACATAAACAGACAGCACAATGAAAAGACATAAATATCTACTGCGAGAACAATCGTTGTTGTTTGGTGTTTTTTGTTGCTTCGCTGTTCTTTGCCGGTGTCTTGAACTTCTAGTCTAGTGAGTACCTTTTCTTATTGCAGATTGTACTTTTGTTGTTTATAGTTTGAACAAAAATTACGTGATGAAAAGAGAAAGACAACCAAAATTCAAACCTATGTGTTAGACAGTAACGTTACATTTGTTTTGGAGAACTGCGTCGAATAACAGCGCCGATAAAACTTGAGAGGAACGCAGCATAGATAACGATCCATCATCGCAAAATGTCTCGAATGCCCACCAAGAACAGGCAACAGATACTGAATGTCATAAAAAATGTAGTGATGCAGTAACAGTAACACACGAACGCCTTCAACTTTCTCAGTGACGTGTTATAGAGTTGGCAGGCAGATAACATGTATTCATCTAGCACAACTGTTGCTTCAAAAAATAAAGCGATTCTGACCTGCTCATCTAGTAATCAAGGAAAGCATCGAGCATTCCTAACAAAATGGAAAGTAGGGCGAGAGTGGCTGCAGTACTCAGAAAACAAGGGTATGGTTTGTTCGGTTTGTCGAGAAATGGCAAGGAATTTTTAAATAGAAAATAACTTCAATGCAATTCAGAAAAACAGCCGTTCCGTAAAGCTGTTGCTATGCTAAATCAAGTTACTATGGACAGAATGACAAAATTATTTCGCCCACTGTATTATATACAAAAACCTGACTCATCGTATAGAGATTTGCCAAAACTTTGTGAATTGCAGAAAGCAAATGGACTGGACTATCGAACTGATTATTATACTATTACCACCCCCTACTCGATGTGAGGGCGAACCATCTGCTGCGTCCTATTCGCTGCAGTGGGATTAATTATTAAAAAGACCGTTAATTTCCGTAACTCTTTATCTTCTATTATCTTCCGCCTATGGGTGTCTACCGTGAAGTTGGGTTCCCTAATTGAGGGTCTCCAAGCTCAGGGTTGACGGGTGCATTGCGTTGTGTTTCATATGGGAGAACATGGGAAACCCATATTCCTCCATATGCCGCTTTAAATTTAATAAACTCATGATGTCAGATTTGGACTTTTTATCCTGCGACTGGGCTTGCTAAATGCTAAAAGTTATTTTCTTCTTAAAATCTTGGAGTTGCTACTCTATCAAAACTTTACGATTGTTCTACTTAATTATTCAGGTTAAAATCTACAAAAATTCACTTATTTTGAATTTTCAAAGATTGGAGAAACTCGGGTAAATTTCATTATAAAATACATAGTTTATTTTCATTAGTGTTTCCTTAAAATCTATTACACTGATCGGTGGAGATTTCTATTAATTTAAACCAAAATATATTTTAAGTTCATTATGCTTTTTGATATTCGCAATCATATTTTAAAGTTCACCTTTCGCAAAATATAAGACACATTATGTTATTCAGCACTTGCAAGAGATTAAAAAATATCTTTTCTACCGAGGATGTATAGGAGACAAAATCATGATCATGCTAACGAGATATTGGGAATTATGAAAATTTTCTCACCAAATCCTTTTCTGTTCATCACATTCGTTGTCGTCCGGTATTACTTATAGGTATAAAGTCTATGGTTGGGACCTCATCCGGTCCTGCTGGATGCACACTGCTTCTTCTCTCATCCTTTCGTTTGGCTTTTGTACGAGTACCTCTGTTGTCGCTAAAACTTCTATGATAGCAAGATCTATCGTGTCTCTCTTTCGCTCAGCTATAAAATTGTATATCTTGCCCTCGCTGCCATAGTCGTGAGTCCCTTTACGCCTCTTGAAAGATTGTTCTATCGTGTCAACATCCTCAAACTGCGAAAACGTCCTTCTCAGCTATGCGAGTGGACCGCATCTCTCTCTCCTCTCGATCGCCCGGGATATAGAACTGATATCTTATCCTCGATTAGACTGTCAAACTTTTTGCATGCGTTCACCCAGAATCAGAAGTCATCATTCAATTCCGTGTTCTCCAAAAAAAAAACTCTATCTGTCGTCTATGTTTAAGGGGTTCGGGGGTGTTCCTGTCCTACCCAAATGGCTTTCCCCTTATTGGTTGGGCCGGTTTTCCTCGCTTCGGCATTGGTTTACATCCCTGTATAGGAATCCCTCCGATTCGTTGGCAAAGGCTTGAGAACATGGAGTTTTCTTGAAGATGAATATTCCTTTATCTTGTCAACTGCTCCGCGGGATGTCCGCGTTGCCTTAGAATTTTCACGTACGCTTCCTGTGTGACTCTTTCTGTTGTTGTCAACCAGTTACGCCCACTACGAGAAATATGCCCTGTTCGTTCCCCGCTAGCGTGCGTAAAACGTGACTTCGTTAATAGAAAATGGTCCAGTAAATTGGCCCCCACCTGAGATTGCGAGCATTTCACTCTCGTAGCGTTGCTTGTTGTAACCTCCGAGTTTTTCTCTTTACTAACCAAGGGGTGTGTTTCGTGCCTATCCCTACTTGTATTTCCGGAGAGCTCGGGGAACACAAAAAAAAAACAAAAAAAAAACAGCAATTCGAAAGAATGATGAAAAAAAATAAGGAATTTCCTCTTCAAGAAAGAAATCTGCTCAGCCAGGTCTTAGAATAATTATGAAATATGTAATATAATTATCCTCTTAGAATGCCTGTCCGCATTATGCTTCTCGGATTTTCTTTCCCAATTCCCGCGCTCTCTAAATTGTTTACTTGGTAACTACTCTTCCTCGTTTAACTATTTCCTCGTACTACGTGATACCGCTGGAATTATTTGGTGAATAAAATGCTTTCCTACACTTACTAATTAGTAGGCTCCCTTTCCGAAATTCATACCTACGAAATCATGGTCCTCCAATGTTACACGATATTCCGGAGGACATACGGGTAACAATACGCAGCATCACAAAGTGGTACCACTTTTTCTGGTTACATTGCCTCTGCAGTATCTTCATCGATGTTGAACAGACTCAATAATTCTGAATTATTTCCACTGATCCTAGAAAGCTCTATTGATATCGCCATGAACATACATGAAATTGTCTGTCTCTTTCATGAATGACGGTGTAAAGGAGCCATATTATCTAGGGATGTGCAATAGTGGCCCTGCACAGGTTATTCTTGAAGGTCTGAAAAATCTCTTTGCTGACTTACAGGCAACACTACTATTTCAGAGAATGGTAGCAATTACCACAGATAGTTCCTCTGTGTATTGGGGTAAAAAAGGTGGTCTTATTAAATTCATAAAGGAACAAATAACAAACAAAGGTGTATTATCATTGCATTGTCTTGCTCATATACAAGAGCTTGTGGTGAAAGAAGCTGTAGATGACATTCCAGGGTTTCAAGATGTGAAGAATACTGTGCATTCCGTATTTAAATTTTATTGCAAGTCACCAACACGACGGGAAGGGCTGAAACAGGCAGCCATAAAATTATAGATTACAATCTTGCAAATGTCATCTCTACCTAAAACGAGATGGGTTATGCATCATCATAAGGCATTCCGAGCTGTGCTATGCAACTGGCCTGCAATTGTCAAGTACCTGAATTCCAAGTCGTGGGCAGAAAGGGACACAAGGATCAAAGCTGTGGCTTTATCAAAGGAATTAACAGAGCCTATTATTATACTAAGATTGGCAGTTTTTGTCGATGCTTATAAAGAACTTGGGTCCACATCAGTAAAAGTGCAAAGGGAACATTTAAGCGTTCACCAAGCTTTGATTGAAACTGAAAGTGCTGCTGATGTCATCAGCCAGGTGCCATCACTTAAGTCAGGATCTCAGTCAGCCCTTTGTGACTTACCTACAGGAACTTTTAAAGGCCACCCAATACAGAAGTATGTTTTCGATAGCAATAAGATAATTGATGGAATTGCAATTACGCGTGACGCTGTTGTATGGTGAATAATTGTTCTTCAGTTTTCAAATTATCTTCTGTTTTGGATCTCAGTACATGCCCATCCGCTAAAGCTACTGACTGGGAAACCTTTCGAAATGAGGAACTACGTTTGCTGCAGCAAGAAATATTCCCGTCTGCTGATGAGAGTGACATTATCAAGGAATGGATGGCACTTAAGAAGTCTGCTACTAATCGATTTTCCATCTCAACCAGAAGTAATTTTTTGGAGTTTTTGTTCAAAGACATTATTAACAAGTTACAGAAAACAGTTTCCAAGACTGGTTGTGTTTACACAATTATAACTTTGACAAATTCTACTTCCTCAGCTGCTGAACGAGAGTTTAGTCAGCTGAATATCATCAAAGACAAATTTCGGAGTAAGCTGACTAACGAAAACCTACATAATAATTTACTGAGAACTCAGCTGTCCCCCCAACCCCCTTGCCAGAATATAATCCTGAGCCTGCAATTGAACTTTGGTTGACTGAGACTTCACGAAGAATGGGTCACCGGGGAACTAGAAAAAGACGAGTGCTACTACCATCGGTAACGGACCGAACAGATAGTGCGCTTGAAATTTATGAAATTGTTCCAGACGTTGTAGAAGAGATTGAGATTTTTGATGAATCTTGTTTTTAAGTGATCTTGAAGATTCTCAGTAAATATAAAAAAAGATATATATCTAAAATGAAGATTATTAGTAAATATATTACAGATTCTCAATATCATCATTATCATCATCATCAACCATCCACTGCTGGATGAAGGTCTCCCCAAATTTCTTCCACAATTGTCTATCTTGGGCCTATCTCCTCCATGTCATTCCAGCATACTTTCGAATTTCATCCTTCCATATCCCATGGGGTCTTCTTCTGCGTCTTTTCCTGTCCC
This sequence comes from Macrothele yani, assembly GCA_039090855.1. NCBI lineage: Eukaryota > Metazoa > Arthropoda > Arachnida > Araneae > Macrothelidae > Macrothele > Macrothele yani. The sequence continues at coordinate 123,504,654 of CM076989.1, forward strand.
TCGGAATCCAATCTAAAATTTCAGTTGTCCATCGGTGGTCCGTTCTTTTGGCAACATGTCCAGCATATTGCCATTTCAGTTATTTCACTCTGGTCATGATGTCGTCTACTCCTGTCATTTCCCTTATCCACAAGTTCCTCTTCTTATCTTTCCTGGTTACACCCAGTATGCATCTCTCCATGCTCTTTGAGTTGTCTACAGTCTTTGTATGTCTTTTTTAGTAAGGCCCATGTCTCGGCTCCATACGTAAGCACTGGCAGGATGCATTGATTAAATACTTTTCTTTTGTAACATACTGGCATACTGCTCTTAAAAAGTGTATACAGTCTCTTCCAAAAGCTCTCCGGGCAAGTTTAATACGCCGATTAATTTCTTCATCAATGTGACCCTCACTCGATATCTGTCCCAAGATAAATGTTGGAAACGGTTGTCTCAAGCTTTTCTCCATCAATCGATAAATCTTCGTTTCTTGTAAAAGCATTGTACATCACTTTTGTCTTCTGAAAGTTCATTTTTAATCCCACTTTTTACTCTTGTCAGCAAGTTCTTGGATCATACTCTGCAGCTCTGAAGGGTTAGTTGCAAAGGTGACTACGTCATCAGCAAAAGGAATGTGAGTTAAGTAATCTCCGTTAATCTTTATTCCTTTGTTTTCCCAGTTCAATGATTGAAAGACATTTTGCAATGTGGCGTTAAAGAGCTTGAGAGATATGGTGTCACCTTGTCTCACTCCAAGGTATACATGTATAAAGCAGAATTCCGCCGAAACCAATCCCTTTGGCGCATATGGTTTCTCTTTAACTATCATGAGTCCTGGACTCCCTAAAAAATAGTCTGGAGTCCCAGGATTCTTGCTAAAATTATCCTTATTTCCAACCTTTGTACAGACCGACCGCTTGACTACGGCGGCGCAAACTGCATCAAGGTTAAATGTAGGACGCACAAGCAGCGTGAGCAAGTGAATGCTACGACGCACGCTTCATAACCTGCGCTACGAGATACGCATCTCTACTTGTGTGCTCCTGTTGACTGCTCCTCATCGGAAATCACGCTTCGCTTGATGACGGGATTATCAAAGCTGGAGCTCAGCAGAATGGTTCCGCGTCGTGTGATCAGCGGAATCCCGTTTTCAGCTGTACCAAGATCAAGGGAGGGTGCGGATGTGGCATCCACAGCATGAGACCATGTTCCTGTCGTGCCAGGTGTGCACTGTTCAAGACGGTGGTGGCTCTGTGACAGTTCGGGGAGACTTCTTATGGGACACATATTAAATCCCACAGTGCGTCTGAAGAGGTCGTTTACCGCTTCGCGCTACCAGCATGTAGTGGCTGATCACCTACACGCTTTCATGCTCTTCGCATTCTGCGGCCTATGCTCTGTTTCAGAAGGACAATGCGCTTCCCCACCTAAGCGCAACTACCCATCAGGGATTGAAGAACACTCACCTGATATTGGAACCATCCTATTTCTCCAAGGTCTCCAGAATTAAAACCTATGGTAGCTCTCTGAGATGCCGGGATCCATTGATTCTGGGCGACGTCTCGGGCAGAGTTATGGACAACGGCGAAACAAGCACGGGTCGCATTACCTCCAGAAACCCTCCGGAATCTGGTAGAGTCGATGCCTCTGCGTGTACAGCTTTATTCGCGCTAGAGGAGGACCAATACGCTCTAATTTTTTTTTCATTGAGTATATACAGTCATTTGCAAAAGTTAAGACCACTTGTAGGTAGAAGGAAATTTGTGCCGATTGCGTCAGCTACTGTCTGTATTACTTAACTTTCTGTCGGTGTTGTATCATCCAACAGTAACAGCTATTGATAGAGTTGGGAGAAGCGTGCGAGTGTCAGTTTGCTTCTGGTTTTCATGCTGAGAGGTTTTGTACGTGTTTTCTACATAGGGAAAAATGGGCATGAAAGCGTCATAAAGTGTTACTCAGATGGGCACAAATAGTGACTTTATATAATTAAGTATACTCTGAACGTGACATAAGAACAAAGGTGAATGTGAGCAAGAGACGGTAATGAAATATTCATAATACGGTCATGAAATATTCATAATACGGTCATGAAATATTCATAATACGGTCATGAAATATTCATAATACGGTCATGAAATATCGGTATAGAGATGAATTTAGCGACCGAAAGAGACGTGAACGTCCAAGAAAAACAACCCCACTTGATTACAATACCACAAGGCGAGTAGTTATGCATTCTCCGAGAGGTTCTTGCAAAAATAATCGAGTTTTCTCTACATTGAAAAGGGTGGGATATTAGTATCAACACTGTTTCTTGACGTCTTAGCAAAGATTTTGGATTAAAGTCTTATAATCCTGCATAAAACCTAAATTAACCTCTCTCATGAAAAAGAAGACACTCCAGTTTTCGAAGCGTCATCCATCATGGGCTACTGAAAATTGGAGCCAAATTCATTTTACCAATGAATCAACTGTGTGTCAATATGAATCGCGTGAATCACATGTTCGACGAACAAAAGGCAAAAGGTTTTATCAAAAAATACACCGTTAGCACCGTCAGACATCCGCCTAGTCAGACAATATGGGGTGCTATGACAGCATCCGGTACTGTTTCAGTATCCTTTCTGCCGACAGGCACTACCACGACTGGTCCTTTTCATGTGGAAATGTTATGCGAGAAGCTGTTAACTCATATGCAAGTGCACACATGCACAATCTTTATACATGATGGTGCTCCATACCACAGATCAAAGAGAGTAAAGGACTACCTGCAGAGGAAAAACTTAACTGTGCATGACTGGCCCGGTAATAGTCCCGACCTTAACCCCATCAAAAATTTGTGTACCATTTTAAAAGACAAGGTAGCAGAAAAACAGACATCAAATTTTCAAGCTTTGATTGACGCGATAAAGTCCCAGGTAGCACAACCTTGCGATTTAACGTAGGCCCAACACTAAACCGTCTTCTGTTCCTAAACGCCGGTGGCTCAGTGTTGGGCCGACGTTATATTGCAAGGCTGTCCTACCTTGGGTATGTGTAGTGCAAAGACATTTCAAGTGACTACTGCAAATCCTTCATTGAGAATATGCCACATCATATTCGATTCGTTATAAAAAACAAAGGTGGCCACACAAAGTACTGATTTCGGTCTTTTTGTGTTCTAAGGGTGTAAGTATTCATCTGTGGGGTCATTTTTCCAAATATATCTGGCTAGTAGTTTGTTGTTTCTTTGAAAATCTGAATTTTCAATAAATTGACAGGTGGTCTTAAACTTTTGCAAGTGACTGTGAAGGATAAAATGTGGAAGACATATTCCTCTCATACGTGGAAAATACGACATAATAATTAACACAGCAATCAGATATCTCTGAATTGATATACTTGGACGACTGGTGATATGCTGAACAACGCTAGATGGCAGCACAGTAGCGGTCGGACTCAAGGAGGTTATATTACTGGAGACACTACTCCCATACACGCAGCATTGGCCGCCATAAGTCACCGTCCGTGCTGCACATGACGTCATGTGCAGGCACGACGCAGCCGCAGAAAAGAAGCTGCTTTGAAACCAATGGAACAAAAATTTCTAAGCGTATAAATAGATAAAATGAGTAATTCAATATTTTGTATCAATGGTACACAAGCTTACTGTTTTATCAACGGTATAATTCAGTTCGTTTTTGCCTGCTTGTGACGTCACACCACAGATTAGCTGTGACCTATGGCGGCAGAGCCAGTGGTGTCTCCAGTAATATAACCTCTTTGGTCGGACTACTTTCCGATGCTCTTAAAACTCAGTTACTTGTGACTTTCTAGTCCTGGGTGGTGTAACAGATAGCATACTCGAACGGTAATCGGGAATGCTGGTTCGATTCCCTCTCCAGGGCGATGAAATTTTTAAGTTGTCTGATGTGGTTGAAATTACGTGTAGGACGGTAAATACAGTCAATTGAGATATTTCTGATTGCTGTGTTAATTATTATGACTGTGAAGGATTGTGCAACTTTCTTCTTAAACATCGAGTCCCTTTTATTTAGTGGAAGCGACGCGTCGTAAAGGTCAAGATTTTATAACTAAGTGTATACACGAGACTGCAAAACTTTTTACCAATGACGAAACGTAGTAGCTCGAAACGGGGTCAAAGGTGGCAGGTGAAAATTGTGTAAGCAAAGGGACGGCGCCGCCCCAGTGGCGCAGCGGTCTAAGCGACGGCTTCTGATCATTCCTCCGAGATGGATCCGGGTTCGAGTCTCGGTAAGACGTGAATGTTACCGCTCTGCCTCTCTCTCTTCCCTGGAATCAGTGACCCTAGATTAGGGAGTCATCTACGACATCCCCATTTATCGAACTATATCGCGAATGTTAAAATTGGAAAAGGAGTGAGACAAGGTGACACCGTATCTCCCAAGCTCTTTAACGTCACATTGGAAAATGCCTTTCAATCACTGAACTGGGAAAACAAAGGGACAAAGATTACTGGAGATTATCTAACTCACCTTCGTTTTGCTGATGACGTAGTCGTTTTTGCAACTACCCCATCAGAGCTGCAGAGTATGATCCAGGAACTTGCTGACAAGAGTAAAGAAGTGGGATTAAAAATGAACTTTCAGAAGACAAAAGTGATGTACAATACTTTTACAAGAAATGAAGATTTATCGATTGATGGAGAAAAACTGGTATTAACAGATTATCCTGGACAGCAGATATCAAGTGAGGGTCACATTCATAAAGAAATTAATCGGGGTACAAAACTTGCCTGGAGAGCTTTTGGAAGAAACAGCATAATTTTCAAGAGCAATATGCCATTATATCTTAAAAGAAAAGTGTTTGATCAATGCATCCTTCCAGTGCTTACGTATGGTGCAGAGACCTGGACCTTAACAAAAAGATACATACAATGCCTGCAGACAACTCAAAGGGGCATGGAGAAGTGCATGCTTTGCATAACCAGGATAGATAAGAAGAAGAACTCGTGGATCAGAAAAATGACAAGAGTGGAAGACATCATGATCAGAGTAAAATCCCTGAAATGGCAATGGGCTGGACATACTGCCAGAAGGACAGACCATCGATGGACAGTTGAAATTTAGACTGGATTCCAAGGGACAGGAAAAGACCCGGAAGAAGACCACATGGAAGATAAGTGGATGAAATTCGAAAGTTTGCGGGAGTAACATGGAGGAATCTGGCACAAGACTGACCGTTGTGGAAGAGGCTTGGAGAGACCTTCGTCCAGCAGTGGATTGATAATGGTTGACAATGATGATGATGATGATGATCGCGAAAAGAATCCTTGATATCAAATACAGGATCGCCGATTGCTGGAAGTTCTTTGCGTGTCGGACTATTCATCATACAACCTTGTTAAGGTTGTGCGCAAAAGTCCCAGGAGCATGACAGTTCGGCAGATGCCCAGAGAGACACTCCTGGAGTCGACTATTGTGCTACGTTCAAAGCCATTCAGATCCTTCTTTTTTTCCATTCCGAAGCTAAATTGGCCTTTAATTGGTGCTCGATAAGCAGCTGGTTTGCTTGACTTATGGAAAACATTGCTCTCATAAGCCGTCTTACGTGCTGGAGTGATCCATTTGTGAGACAAAGGGAGGTGAACTTAATAAACTGGCATGTCAGTATAAATACACTATGAAAAACATGAAAGATGATACAGAATTTGCGTTTGTAATGAGCCCGTCTTTTGAGGGGAAAAGCTATTCAAATCCAATGGAACTGGTTTGGAAAACAGCAATATCTGACCGAAGAAAGAAGTTTTTTCAATCGGGTTTTTAATTCCGCAGATATTGCTGTAAACAGAAACGTGCTCCTACGTCTTCTGTCGGCAGACTTGGGCATTAAAAACATTTGAAATTATATGGGAAACACTTTTCGGCTGAAACGCTCTCCAACAAAGAAACAGTTTTTCAAATCGGATTCTTAGAAGCAGAGATATCGATAAGATATGCATCTACGCCCCTGGCGGGAAAACCATGCATTATTTTAAGAAAGTATTCTCAAAAGGTTTCTCGATGCGAGCACTATCGGTCCACGAAAGAATTTTTTCAATCGAGATTTCAGGAGCTCAGATTTTGCTGCAAATACATCAGAAACAGAAATTACCATTTACAGCCCCTGGTGGCCAAATCATTCTTTACGAAATATTAGAAATTATTTGCAAAACATTTTCCATCAGAAGCTGCATGCGATACAGGAAGAATGTTTCAACTAGGAGTTTTGGAAGCAGAGATACCGGGGGAAATGCAATTTACCTAATAGCCCCCTAGCGGAAAATTTATGAATTTCTTGAAAATTTTGAAATTATATGAAAAACATTTCGCACCATAAACGCTATCCAACAAAGAAAAAGTTTTCAAATCGGACTTTTAGAAGTAGATATGTTGACAAAAATATGACATATATCTACGCCCTCTGGCGGAGAAACCGTGGAATATTTTAAGAAGAAAATATTTTGGAATGGTTTATCGACGTGTGTGGTATCGGCTCGAGAAAGAATTTTTTCAATCGAGATTTTAGAAGCTCAGATTTTGCTGCAAATGCATCAGAAGCAGAAATTAACACTTACGCCCCCTGGTGACCAAACCATTATTTTACTAACAATTAGAAATTATGAGCGAAAGATTTTCCATCAGGAGCTGTCCCCAGTGCAGAAAGATTTTTTTAAATCGAAATTTTAGAAGCAGAAATATCGGAGGAAACAATTTTTTACGCCCCATAGCGGAAAATTTATGCGTAATGTGAAAACGTGACTGTACCTGAAATAGTCTTTGACATAAATCGAACCGAAAGGTAAAAAACAAAAATTCAATTGGATGTTTACAAGCAAATATATGGAATGAAATGTATTTTGAATTCGATATCATCTTCATTTACGCCCTCTAGCGGCGAAATTGTGCATGATAAAAAACAACGAAATAAAGGATCGTCATTTGGACGTTTCAAGCTTCCCAATGCAAAACGAATTTTTCAAATCGGACTAATAGTTGCAGAGATATGGTGTCCACACACGAACGGACGGACGGACAAGCCGGTAACATAAGCACGATCTTTTTTACAAAAGACGTGCTAATAAGTGGTGTGAATTCACGGAAAATTTGTGAAAATAACGTGCAGTAAAGTTGCCGGTAGGTGTCCATCTTTTAAGGAAATTGCCGTTTTTATAAGTTTCCGTTTTCTTTAGCTTCCGTATTTTTACAGATTTTTCGTAGTCACTAACTCCGTTTGTTTCAGCAAATTCCATATAAGGTTTTGCCGCATTTATAAAAGAGTTTCGCAAAATCGGAGAAGTTGAATTTTTCAACCCTTACTGCAGGAAATCCTCTCTCGCTGATGGGACTCTAACCTAAGTCGTTTTAGTTTGGCACAATAGAAACCTCGGGTCTTAACCAGAGTTTGAAACGGGTCAGAAATTTGGACCCAGACGTTACACAATTGGACCTGACCCGGACAAATATGTTCTGAATTATAAAAAACGTCTCTTCGCAGTGGGTATCTTAGGTTATACGGAAATCAAACAAATGTACGGATCATAGGAACGTGTAATCAACTCACTTAGAAAAAGTAATGAAATTGTAGTCCTTCATTCGCAAGACATTAGCTAACTGTTTTACACAAGTTCTCAAACGCGTCTGCGACAATCAAAAAGTCCTTCCGCAGTAAGGACAAGGCGGTTCCACCTAATTTTGATGGCGCTACAGTCAACATTTTTGAATTAGGCAACTTTTTTTTTATGTTTAACTTCAGTACTTGCTGTTTTCTTGATAACATATCAAACTTCAGAACATGTTCCATAGAAACACCAATTTTTACAAGTGTATGAGGAGTTGAAAGTTTCCAAAATGAGCATGTTGTTTTCATCATTGCCCCTCAAAAGGAACGGACACTTCCTTCTTGTTGCATGACAAATCAGTTTTCAGTCAGCGGGCACCAATATCGAGCACAAAATTCTGCAGTGCGCATTTCAGTTTGATTTTCTTTTTTCTTTTTGATTTTCAAAAGTGAAACGGAAATGAAACCGGGTCGAAAATGGGTCAGAAACACTTTAATATGGCCAGTTTGACCCGCTAAAAAGTGTCGACCGTTTGACCCGCTAGATATTGTCGACCCGCTGACCCGTTTTCATCTCTGGTCTTAACCACTGAGCCAGAGAGACTCAGAAATAACGCTCACATTCGAGGTACAACTCTAACTGCACAATGTTGATTTTTTTGTCGTTAATGCGAATGCTTTAGTCGTTTTATTTCCAGCTGGAGCTTCTTAGTTTTTTTAATATGGTTGTAATAATTTCATTTTTCTGTAGGAGGACTTATCAAAAATGAGGTACTTCTTTTATTTTTCGAAGCAACATAAAGTTGAAATCCTTTTAAACTCACAATGACTTTCACTTATCTTTAAGAAAGCGTGAAATGTAGTTTTTCATAGTATAATTTCACAAAACTTCTAAATATAAAATTTACTCTTGGTAGCTGTAATAGCTTTTGTCTTAAGGTATCCTCAGACTGATACATAGACATCATACAATTACCAGTACAGTCATTTAAGCACCCGGTTTCTTACGGTAACACTATACAGAAAAAAGTCACCAGACACCTAGAAGCGAAACACAACATAGCATTTATTGACATACACTACTACGTTGTCGGTCGACCTTTGGCCTTAATGCATGCATTGACCCTTCGAGACATGATTTCGACAAGGTTTTGGAAAACAGGGGGTTTTTTTCTGGTGTCAAAACTATAAACGAGAAATACACGATCGGAGTGGTGCGGTTTTCTTACGCTTTCCAACCGCAGGTTGAAGAAGCGTATATGCTCTAGCTTTGTCCGTCTGTCCGCACGATAACTCGCGTAAAAATGGTTCGATTTCGATGAAATGTTAGTATGTGGTAGGGGATCACCTGGGCACCAACCCTTTTGAAAATGGGTGAAATAGGGTCAAAGGTCACGACGTAGGAGCGGGACCCATTCCATTGCCCTTATGCGTCATAACTTGTGTAAAATTGTTCGATTTCGTTCAAATTTCAGTATGTGGTAAGGAACCACCTGGGGACGAATCCTTTTAAAAATAGGCGAGATGGGGTCAAAGGTAAGGACATAGGAGCGGGATCTATTCCACCACCCTTATGCGATATAACGTAGGTAAAAATGCTTCGACTGAGACAAAACTTTATCATGTTGTTCCGGAAGTATAATTTACCGTTCTGTTGAATATCATCGAGATGGGGTCAAAGGTCAGGTCATAGGAGCGAGATTTATTTTACAGCCATTATCCTCATAACTTGAATAAGAACTTGAATAATGATTTCTGGTATGCTGGAAAGCGTATCATAATGAATGCATTGCATGATTTTACTAACTTCTTTTACGCTTTCCAACCGTAGGTTGAAGAAGCGTAATGCTAAAGCTTTGTCCGTCTGTCCGCACGATAACTTGCGTAAAAATGGTTCGATTTCGATGAAATTTTAGTATGTGGTAGGGGACAACCTAGGGACGAACCCTATTGAAAATGGGTGAAGTGGGAGTCAAAGGTCAGGGCACAGGAGTGAGATTTATTCTACAGCCTCTATCCTCATAACTTGAGTAATGATTTCTGATATGTTGGAAAGCTTAACTTAATCAATGCATTGCATGATTTTACTAACTTGTTCTTTCAAAAATTATCTAACCGCTGAAGCTAGGGAAATTTGTGCTGCGGAAGTTGAATTAGTAGTGCCTGAAACATGGACGTCACTACACTTCGAAATTAGGATGGACGACGAGTGGGCGGGTATTATTTTTATTATTTTTGTTGGGTTAAAGTTTGACAGCAACTTTTGTTTACAAAACACTAAAAGAAAGTATTTTTAATGTTTTTGACTGCGGGCGGCAAAGGCATTCGGCCTAATTCCACACCACCTGCATGCACTTAACACCTAGATCGGACTTGTTCCGCTACTAGGAAACCAACAAGATAACATGACAATGACTAACGGGTTAGCGGTGTAAGATGTTCCTCGTAAGTTTTGGCAGAATTTCTCTTTCGCGTTTTTTTCTTACTGTGAATGTCTTAGTTGCTTTTAAAAATTTGGTATTTTTGCTTATGGAATCAGCACTCTACTTGAACAATTTGCTTAAAGGAAAACGTTCTATTTATTTTCCTAAATTAAATTTTAACGTCTTGACATGGAAACATAATAGCTCCTTAACTCCCTTCATTCAAGCCAGCGACATTGGCTTGCACTACTCTCCTCTTTTCCTTTAATCTTTCCACTTTCCCTTGCACTCCTCTACTCCAAAAATGTTTTGCGCCACGTCAAGCTCTCTCACTGGCCAGGGACGCGGTTATAGCTTAAGAGCGTGGGTATAGCTCTGTATTTTACTTTCCGTGTTGGAGTCCCCAACTTAATCGAGCAAACAGCGGAGCAATTAGTAATTACATCCCTCAGCAAATTCATATCCACCCTCCTTATTCACCCCTGGCCATACTAATTGAAAAAAGGATTAAACTACGGATTTGGAAGGGTTGAATTTTCATGGTCTTGCGGATGCTATTTTAATAACCTTTCTACAAGAAGTAAACAACGCGCTTCCTATAGAAAAATTCGTAAGGCTACACGACGAAAAACACCAGACTCAATATTACTGGGAAAATCCATATTACGTAGGTCATTTCAAACGTTTTGCACACTACGCACGGCGCTGTTCATAGGATGAGGCAATCGCTCCAATCGTTGCGCCAGTTGGGAATCAGACTTCAGTATACAAAGTTGTGTCTACGTTTTCTGGCTAATTTGTTCCTGTTCCGAAAATTTCTGCCTAGAAATGGTGGAAGAAAGTGAATCAGGTCAGATCTCGCTTAATGACCAGCGATCCTACATTAAAATTTAAACTTTGGGAGGAAAATTCCCAACCAAAATTCATAAAGCTTTGTGTGAAGTTTGTGGGGTTAGTGTAGTAGATCGTAGAACAGTGTCACGGTGGGCATCGCCCTTCTACCAAAGTCGGGAAAGCGTCGAAGACGACACAAGAAGCGGCCGGTCATCATCAGATGCAACGGACGACACTTCTCTGGTTATCGTCAACGGCATTTTGAAAGAAGATCGACGGATTACATGTGAAGAGATCGCATATGAATCAGGCATGTCTACCGCTTCGGTTTTCAGAATCCTAACCAAAAAATTAAAGAAAGAGAAAAGTGGCTTCCAAATGGGTTGCGTATAATTTGAGTGAAGAGCAGCAAGCAGTTCGCAATGGGATAGCAGCAGAATTGCTTCAGCGATACGAGGCAGAAGGGCAGCAGTTTTTAGACATAATTGTTGCTATAGGGTAAACCTGGATACGAGATTTTGAACGAGAACTGAAATCTCAGTCCGCTCAGTGGAAACATCCAGAATGTGCGGTTGGATGCCAAGTGAAATAAAATAATGTCAGAATGCCAGGACATTACAAGAAAGACAATTTATTGTGCTCTGAAATCCAGAAGGCTTTGGAACGTGTTCAAGGGACAAACAGGCCATTTTGTGCAGAATACGTAAACGTGAAAAAAATGCAATTACCGTCCGCAGGCGTTCCGGCGTAAGATGTCAATACGGGATATGGCCACCATGGAGGGCGATGCAAGATTCCACACGTCGTGTCATGCTTTGCACAACATTATCAAGCAGCTGTTGGGGTAATTTATCCCATTCCTCTGTCAGTGCACGGATGAGGGTGTCCTTGTTTATTGGAGGGATTTGGCGACCAGCAAGACTCCTCCCCAAAGCATCCCACACATTTTCAATGGGATTTAGATCTGGAGAACGTGCTGGCCATACGAGGCGTTGAATATCCTCGCTCTCAAGACACTCCTGGACAGCGACTGTTCGATGACATGTTGCGTTGTCGTCCATGAAAATGAATCTATCACCGACAGCACCACGGAACATGCGAACATGAGGTAGCAGAACATCATTAATGTATCGTTGGCCAGTCATAGTCCCAGATGGAAGCACATAGAGGGACGTACGACCATTGATCATGATGCCAGCCCATACCATGACACTACATGTCGGATATCGGTCCCTTTCCTGTATGTTTGCTGGACAATACGCAGTACCACTATCACGCCAGATCAGTTGTCGTCGACAAGCAGACGATAGACTGTATCTACTCTCATCTGAGAAGACGACAGCAGATCAGTCGTTATCAGTCCAATTGCGATGTTGATGGCATCATTGCAAACGGGCGGTACGGTGACGTCTGGACAATGGGATGCACACAACAGGACGGCGGGCGTATAGTCCTCCTTCATGCAAACGTCTGGCGACAGTTTTTCGGGAGATCCGCTTGCCAGTAGCAGCCATAAACTGATTTGCTACCTCACTAGCTGTGCTGCGCCGGTGTCTTTTTGTTGATAGCACTGTGTACCGATCTTCTGCAGGTGTCATACTGCGAACACGACCTCCCCCGTGACGTTTGCTACACTCTCCATTTGTTTGAAATGATTTCCAAAGCCTTGAAACAACACTGTGGCTGACGTCGAACTCCCTGGCAACATCTGTTATTTTTCGCCCTTCTTCAATCTTGCCAATAATACGGCCACGCGTAAAATCATCTATGTGATGTCGAGAAGACATACTGAAAATTGCAAGTTCGTCAATTGATTCTTTCCCTTTCAACTTTGCGTTTGAACAACAACGGTCAACACGCGTCAAATCCTTTATATCTCTTATCAGCGCTATGACGTCACGAACAAGTTTGCCAATCCAAAATTTGCATACGCACAACACGTCTTACTGTATCCCGCCCTTATGCTAATTTCCACATTTTATGGCTGCTATCGTTGCTATTATCATCCGTCATTAGCAATTGTCCGGCAGTGTATAAATGTTTCCTTTTTTAAATAATTGCTTCTTTCATTTACATTTAGTAGTTTTGTTTATTGTTTTTGCTATTACATTCTATTTACATTTTGTCTATTAAATAACTTTGCTTACATTCGTTTTCCTGAATGTTCTCATTTCGTATCTGTTTTAATGGCCAGAGTTTAAACCAATTCCGTATCCGTTTTTAACGGCCAGTGTTTAAATCAATTCGATTTCTTTGAAGTGTTTTAGTACTTGCTGCATTTAAAAAATAATACTTGAATCCTGATAGTTTGTATTCGACATGGCTGTGGAAACGCCCTGGCAGTCATTGTTACATGATGTCGTACAAATTTCATTTTCAGTTTTGAAATGTTAGCTTTTAAAGAAATATTAAAGAAAGAATTTTCTTTTCCTGCGCTTTTGCTTTTGCGTTACAGCATTTTAAATTTGTCGGAATTTTGGAACCTAACATAGGTTATTCCCATTTTTTCATGCTGGTACACTGTTAAAAATAAGTGGTGTGAATTCATAGAAAATTTCCGAAAATAATGTGCAGTAAAGTTGCCGGTAGGAATCCGTCTTTTAACGGAATTTCCGTTTTTAAAAGTTCCCGTTTTTTTTTCTTAACTTCCGTATTTTCACAGATTTTCCGTTGTCAGTAATTCCGTTTATTTCAGAAAAGACCGCTTCAAATGTTTCCGTATTTAAGCAGCAATTTCGCAAAATTCAACAAGCTGAATATTTCAGCTCTCGCGCGAAGGAATCGTTTTCGCCCATGGTGAGCCCAGGTCGTTTGGGTTGAAGCCACTACTGAGCCAGAAAGTCACATGAATCAGACTCACGTTCAGGATAAAACTAATTGGGCGATGATGATTTTTTTTTTCATTAATGCGAGTGATTTAGTCATTTTACTTTGTAATGGATTTTATTATTTTTTTGAATACGTTTGCAATAATTTTATTATTTTTCCGTTTTGAGGTCGTTTTACAAATTACGTATGTTTTTCATCGTGATTTTTCGAAGCAACAGAATTATTTATAGTTTGAGATTTTTTTTCAACTGACAATAACTTTCAACTATCTTTCAAGAGAAAGGTGCAATATACTGTTTTATAATATTCTTTCACAAAACTCCTAAATATGAAATTTATTATTGATAGCTATACAGCTTTTGCCTTAACGACTCCACAGATTGATGCATAGACATCGGAAAATCACCTGTACAATACATTAAGTACCCTATTTCTTACGGTAACACAATATAAAATAGTTAGTGCACAATATGCTGAAGAGGAGAAGAAATATCCTGTGCCAGAATAACAAAAATTCATGCGATGTACTATCCACAGTATCCGATCTCATTACTGTAACGTACCAGGAGATGTGACGTACCTGCCCGAAGGACGCACACGACATAAAGGCAGATAATAATCAGAATAAAACGTCCGCGTAGCTCAATTGGTAGAGCAACTTATTCCGGAATGAGGGGACCCGGGTTCGAATCCTGGCGCGGATAAAAATGACGGAGAAATTTACTTCGTTATAATGGCGCCCGAACTATCCGGATGACCCGACCGTTCAAAATCTCGCATTGGTGTGATGTTATTTCCACACCGCGAGATAGGAAAAATAAGAGAATCCTTTCTCCAGCACTTCGAAAAAAAAAAAAAAAAAAAAAAAAAATAAGGGGTAGATGATGTAACGTACCAGGAGATGTGACGTACCTGCCCTAAGGACGCACACGACATAAAGGCAGATAGGAATCAGAATAAAACGTCCGCGTAGCTCAATTGGTAGAGCAACTTATTCCGGAATGAGGGGACCCGGGTTCGAATCCTGGCGCGGATAAAAATGACGGAGAAATTTACTTCGTTATACTATATAACTTCAAAAACAAATACTTCCACAGACTATTAAAATTTAACAGTTAATCAAACCTACAAATATTCCCTTGAATCTCTCCTATTTTTTGTCATATGGATACGGAAAAAGTGAAAACGGAGTATTTCCGTTAAAGAAAGTAATTGGGGGAACATTTCTAAATAATCAGAATTTTCTGTTAGCACATCTTGAAAACGGTAATTTACCGTCAATATACGAAAGGAATTGCAGAAAGGTTACTGAAAATTCAGAATTTTTCTGAACTACGGAAACTCTTTGAAATTCAGTTTTTTCGTCATTTCACGGGAAAAGTTGTATCCGAATTATGTTTCGTAAATTCACGAAAGAAATCACGGACTCGTGAATTTCAGAAAAAAATTTACAGTGTAATTAGTGCTTCGAACGAAGACGTTGCCTCACCATTTTAATCCATTTGGCGACCAATGTGGCTGAACCAGATAATGCAGAAGATCTTCTGAGCTCCCCAAATATAAATATTCACATAGAGGCCAGGTTTTACGAAGGCTGCGGCAAAAGAATTCTCCCCCTCTCTCATTTCAGCAGTACCGACCATGAACCTGTCACGGCCGATAAGCGCTCTCTTCTAGTCATTTATTCTTCGCTCCATGACCAAAAGCTACATGGAGAAGGGACAGCACCGTGACAAGGACATAATGCCTCTGTGTAGAAACAAATATCTCAAACATCTTCTCTCTCTCTCTCTCTCTCTCTCTCTTCTCATTGCGTGAATCACTGACGTCTGGACAGAAAAATGCTGTACGTCTCCAACTAGTCAACTCTGACATTATTCTTCTACTTCCATTTCCTATAAAGTTAGGGCTTTTCAAAAACTTTGTGAAGGAAATGGTAAAAATGGGGATGGGTTTCTTTACCTGGAAAAAATATTTCCTCGTGTAAGTGATGCTAAAAAGGAAGAAATTTTCGTGGGCCTTCAAATAAGAGCTTTGATTGCAGATGAAAAATTCGAATATCTGTTACGCCAAGATGAAAAATCAGCGTGGAAGTCATTTAAAAGTATTGCGCAAAATGTTTTAGGAAATTTTAAAGTCACGAACTACCGTGAGATTGTGGATGAACTTTTGCAGTCATACAAAGATATGGGCTGTAATATGTCCCTCAAAATGCATTTCTTGGACTCCCACATGGATTTCTTCCCTGACAATCTGGATGCCGTTAGTGGTGAACATGGGGAGCTATTCTACCAAGATATCTTTGCCATAGAAAAGAGGTACCAGGGACAATAGAACGCAATAACGCTTCCTGATTTCTAATAAACACTGAAAAGGGATATTCCAGATGCCAAACACAGAAGGAAATCAACAACTGTCACATTTTAAGTAAGTTCAATAGTGTCCTGAATGTATGTAAATATACACATTTCTTTCACACTTAACATGGGGGTTCAAAACAAAACAGTGGGTGATGGAGAAAAAGTACCTATATATTTTTTTAATTCAGCGTGCAAAAATCTACACACTAAAGTCACATTGTTGTGACCACCTCCTACTTTTGACGTCAACAGCGCGTAGCCAATGAAAGAAGACACGTATCATGAGCTGGCTTGGAGGGTATATAAGGTGTGTTGTAACTGAAAACATATCACTAGTTGCTGTCATGGATAAAAGGAGTGATTTAAAGGGATGATTATCGGCTTTCTGGCCAAGGGTGGCAGTATTTCTGAAGAAGCGCAGTTTGTGAACTGTTCGCGTGCTGCTGTGGTTAAAGCGTACCGCGTTAGCAGAAATGGCACCATTTCAAATAAGCGGCGTGGAAACTGCGCAGCACCACGTGCCATTGATGTGAGAGGTGAACGTCGGCCTCGAAGGTGCGTGACGTCCGATCGACACGCTGCAGTGGAGTAACTCCCTGGCCGAATGAGCCAGGGGGCTACCGGAAGTGTGTCTAAAACGACAGTTCAGCCAATCCCGCTGCGTATGGGGCTCCGATGCCAACGGATGGTCACTGCACCAATGCTAACGAAGGCGCAGCGGTAGAAAAGGCGTACATTTGCACGGGAGTATGGGAATTGGACCTCTGCTGATTGGCAAAAGATTGCCTTCTCCGATGAGTCACGTTTTCTGCTTCATAGAACGAATACCCGTTGGCGTATAAGGCGAGAAACATCGGAGAACAAACACCTTTCAACAATTGCTGGAAGAACACAAGCTGGTGGGGGCATCGTTATGGTCTGGGGAATCTTTTAGCGGCATTACCTGGGTCCACTATATTGTGGAAGGCTAAGTGCCCCGAATTCGTTATGATTTCATCCCTGCAGACCATGTACACCCATACATGCTGATTGTCTTTCATGGGGCGGATGGGATCTTTCAGCATGACAATGCCACGTGTCACACAGCTAGAAATATCCGAGAGTGGTTAGAAGAGCACGATGAAGACTTCAAAGTACTTCCCTGGCCCCCTAATTCCCCAGACTTAAACCCAATTGAGCCTCTGTGGGATCGCCTCGATCGTGTTGTTCGCTCTAGTTATCTTCCACCACGCACCTTCCAGCAGCTGTCAGATGCACTGCCGTCAGTATAGCTCCACATACCTGTGAACACCTTCCAGCACGTTATTGAATCACTCTAGTCCGTCTATCTGCTGTCCGCGCTGCACACGGCGTTTACTCTGGATATTAGCTGGTGGTCACAATAATGTCACTCGACCGTGTATTAGGATCAGGTATTTTCCCTCGTGTACAAAGAAAAAAGATTAATTTTGTTTACCAGGGTAATCATCCAGAAAGGATTAGTGTTAATCATCCCCGTACATGGTCACTTGAATAGCAGCAAAGCCAAGGATAAAGCAAACCTTTCTAATGCGCAGATTCACTCGTACCAGCCTCGTTTTGTCCCTGTCTCAGAGAGCGAATGCTGTCTAGGAAGCTGTTTTCAGCTTATTTGCTTACCCTGAATAATTCAAGCTCGTTCGGCTTATTTTGCTTACCCCTAGTTAATTCGTTCCAGCCCGTGTTAATTGCTCCCTCCAACAGCAGGTTAACGTCTTTAGCCGGGGTTAAACTGTACAATGTACAGTTCAACCCCAGTTGTACGGTATGTATCAAGAATGTACGGAATGTACAGTGTACATATTGTACATTCTTGAAGCAATGAACACTAAACACCTAATGAAGCATAAGTAATCACACCGCCCTGAAATCCATTCTTTAATTTTCCCCACTATTACACTTATCTGTCGCTGATAATAATCAGCCAGAAAGGATCAGTATTAATTATCCCCGTAAATGAGCACTTGAATTAAGGAGAAAGATACGCTTTCAAATGCGCAAGTTCACTCGTACCAGCCGTGTTTGGTCCACTTCATTGACAGCGATTTCAAGTTGTTTTCGGCTTATTTTGCTTATCCCGAATTAACTTGTTCCAGCCGGGTTTAATTGTTCCCTCCAACAGCAATTTAACGTCTTAAAACGAGGTTAAACTGTACAATGTACAGTTCAACCCCAGTTGTACGGTATGTACAGTGTTCATACCGTGCATTCTTGAAGCAATGAACACTAAACTCCTAATGAAGCATAAGTAATCACACCGCACTGAAATCCATTCTTTAATTTTCCCGCTATTACACTTATCTGTCGCTGATAATAATCAGCCAGAAAGGATCAGTATTAATTATCCCCGTAAATGAGCACTTGAATTAAGGAGAAAGATACGCTTTCAAATGCGCAAGTTCACTCGTACCAG
Source organism: Macrothele yani (assembly GCA_039090855.1). Classification (NCBI taxonomy): domain Eukaryota; kingdom Metazoa; phylum Arthropoda; class Arachnida; order Araneae; family Macrothelidae; genus Macrothele; species Macrothele yani. Next base: position 123,523,070 of record CM076989.1, read on the forward strand.
CTGCATTCGATCCACTTCATTGACAGCGATTTCGAGTTGTTTTCGGCCTATTTTGCTTATCCCGAGTTAACTTGTTCCAGACGGGGTTAATTGCTCCCTCCAACGGCAGGTTACGGTCTAAAACTGGTTTAAAACTGTACATGCCGCACATTCTTGAAGAAGTGAACCCTAAATACCTAATAAAGTACAAACAATTGCACCGCCCTAAAATGCATTCTTTCATTTCCCACTATCACACAACTTATCTGTCGCTGAAGACAAATGGTTCTGTTATCCTACGTAGATTGCAACTGTACTGGAGGCGGACAAAATACTATCACTCGCGTTCTTTCTTTTGTTTTCCTTATCTTTGTGACAGATATCACGTTCTCAGCGCAATCCCAGTACGTCGGTGTTATTATACAAGAACATGTGTTCCTCCATTGAATCGCAGCTTCGTTTTCTTCATTTGTTGTCTCGCCTTTCTCTGCATCGTATACCTAAAATTTTGCCTTCTTGTTTTTCGCCGTTAACTGGTTTTTTCTGAATCAGTGCTGTTATTCCCTTAATTTGAAATCATGAAGACAGTGACAGTAACGTAATAATTTATATAAGCAAAGTGCAGGAGTGGAAAGCGTTAATATTAACACCTTCAGAGCCTAAGTCGATTTTCCTTGTTTACGAGATATTTAAATGCAGAACATATACGGCGAAGCAGAAGAATATAATACCGATAACTTTGTGTTTCTCAATGCTTGAAATTTATTAATAGGGCCGTTTTGATGTCATCATTTTCATTTGAAAAGGACTGAATCTGCTTACTCACCATTTGTTCAAAACTATGGAAAAATGAATTCCCGTTTGGAAATCTCAGGAAAATACTTTGCTGCAGGGATTTCTTCATTGGTATCATACGGTTCCATGTCAGATTGTTCCGATTCCTTTAATTCTCAAGACAACAGTGCCAGTTTCAAAAAAGAGGCATGCCTGCTGCAACAGAACTCCAGTGCCAAGTGGCTACAGACGTGAATGACAAAGAAGTAATAGCAGACAGCTTGGAGGAGAGAAAGACAGGATTCCGCATGATATATGTGTCGGCTATGGCTTCTATGCTGTGTGCTGTTTGTGTTGGCTACGCAACCATTTATGCTGGACCAGCTACGTATGACATGCAGCACAGTGGAAATTCGAAAATCAAAGTTACCGATGATGAGGTGTCCTGGATTGCAAGTATTCTTCCCTTTGGAATATTAACAACTATTCCATTCTCAGGTATTTACTTTATGAAAATAATTTTTCTTTGTTTTGTGTTAAACAATATCGTATTGTAATCATTCGCTGAAACGTGGACAGCAGAATCAGTTTGTAAATGAGCAAAAGTAAATTGGAAACAGCGATATCATTTGAAAGACGCTAAGCTGATGATAACATTGAGCAACATGAAATTTTCTCAAATCTGTGTGGTGCTCAAAAATGGGAAATTGAATTTTATGATTCAGTGTTAGAAATAATAGTTATTTTGATGTATGTGTAGCGGATAAGTAAATCAGTTCTTAAAATAACTTAAAATAGTCAGAGCTGCCCTCGTGACCAAACAGCCAGAGGCGTGGATTTCACGCTGTACTCCAAGTCACCGTAAGAGTATATTGTTGTAAAAGGTAGAGAATCCATATTACAAGCAATCCGTAGAACGCAAGAGCTTATCAATCCGCGTTACACTAACTCCTGCTGTGTCATTCAGGTCAAGCAATTACTCCCGCACTAACCCTACCACCCACCCAAGCGGAACTACACTGAGCATCGAAGTTAATGTCAGCACCAGGAACTGAAAATGCCTTATAAAGGGATACATTTTAAAAGAACCATTGTGGATAGAACGGAATGGCCGTGTTATGGGGCTCTAACTTTGAACAAATTCTTCCCCTACCGCTGCTTAAGTACTTCATCCTTCGAGTTTCACCGATTGTAAATTTATACGTTGTGAATGCTGGAAGAACTCTTCCATTCCTTCCTTCCCTCTTTAAGTTACGGACATTCCTCATCTGGACAGCCAGCGGCCGAAAATGTGAGGCTCTTGATTGAGCAACTTCTCATATCAAACTTACTTCTAAAAACGTTCTGACATTTTGAAAATTTGTTTTAGATCACAATTTTGCCCAACAAACTGCTGAGCAAACAAAAATTGATTCTGAGCAATATTTCTGTTGCTTCTCAATCTAAACACTAGGGTCCACTTTTCTTAGCGGAGGTAGTTGTTCCGTTCCTTCCACAATGGTACACTCTTAGGTTGACTAGGAGTATAATCGTGTGACTTGAGCTGTAGCAAAGCCGTTAGCAGGCCTTAGTCCTCGATTCGTGTCGTCATCATCCAGGTCATAACAAACGCTGCCGTGACTGCCATCTTAGCTAGCAGCAAGGTTACGGCGAAGCGATAGCAGAATTCTAAGTTTTCGTAACTTCACTACATGAATGGAAAACAGTTATAAATTTTGGTGAATGCAAAGCATTTGCAAACATGGACCTTTGTCTTCAACTCCGTGCAAAAACGCAAACACTTTATGATCCATGGGAGCAATGAATTCAGTGATTATTTCAGATCTACAAACTAATTCAGATATAAGAGAGCTTTAACTTTTTCTGTTTGCAATAATGGGTTGTTGTTTTGCACAGTGTATTACCGTAAGCACCATGAATATTTTTAAACAAATTATATTCCATTTCATCCGAATAAGTTAAGAAAGAAAAGCCAAAACTTAAAAAAAACTTTTTTTGGATAAGTTAACAAGGAGCATTCCATGCATGACATTAAAATTCCATTATTGATATGGTTATTCCATATTCTTTCAGTAAAGAATTTGTGATAGATACATATCATTTTAATTTTCAGCATGGCGTTGGAAAAGTACACATATTTCATACAAAATAAGGCGAAACAGCACTGGACAGAAAAACAACGCATAATGATACATAAAACGTTGCTAAGCCTAATGATACATAAAACATTGCTAAGCCTAATGATACATGAAACGTTGCTAAGCCTAATGATACATGAAACGTTGTTGAGCCTAACGACACATGAAACGTTGCGTCAGTGGCGTAGGAACTCTTTTGATTTAGGGGGGTACAAGCCCATGAACCTTGCACCTCAAAGATTAAGCCTTGTATGGATGACCCCCTCCGAATTTTTTGGAGGCGGTATACGTATACTTATCAAATTAATGTATACAAATGAAAGTTATTATTATCATATTATCATTATTATTTGTTACCGTTATTATTATTATTATTATTATTATTATTATTACAGCTGATGAAATATCCACATTATTAATTTGTTATGAGAAAAATGTGCGGCGTAGCAGATTTTTATGTGTTCTCCCTTGTTAATTTGTGTGCAGTCTTTTACCCCCACTAAAATATTGAGCAAGGACAAGTATTATGTGATTATGATGTTATGATGAATTAATTTCAGTCTGCAGGGTTTGGAAAAAAGGGATTCTTCAGAAAATGTTAACATAAGGTTTTACAAAAACGAATTAAATTTATCATTTTAGTCTACATCGATAAGATAAAACTGCAGTAAGATAAAAATTGCTCTAGCACCTAAGATAATACTGTTGAAGTATTATGAAGTATATATTAAAAATATTGAATGATACATAGGATGACAACTGATATCAAAAACATTGATCTGGTACAAAGCTAAATGATGGCGGAGATATCGAGGGATTGGAGTTCTATGAGCTGCATATGAAATCCGCAATGCACTCGTTATACAAGTAGATCCTTCAAAAGGTAACGAGACAAACATCATAGCGCCGAAATAAACCAACAAAGAAAATGCAGTTGACTGTGTCGGAACACCTGCAAGGTCAGTAAGGTGACGACGAATCGTTACGGCGCTCCGCTAGTTCATTCTTGCAGTAGATGGCATAGAGTTCAGACGTGTTTCTTTTATTCAGTATGGATTTAAAACTGGAGCAAAGAGCAGATATAAAATTTTGCGTACGTTTGAATAAAACTGCTACAGAAACGCACGAAATGGTTAAAACAGCCTATAAGGAAGATGCTTTATCCGGTACAAGAGCTTTTGAGTGGCACAAGAAATGTATGAATGGTGAAAAGTGTCTGGAAGATGCACCAAGCTCCGTTAGGCCTTCGACATCGACTACGGAGGTTAATGTCAGTACCATCGAGGCACTCCTGCGCTAAGACAGCCTAATAGCCATTGAGAAGTTTGCTAATGTGATGCAGATGAGAAACCGGTTAAGTTACCGAAAAGTCGACGCAAAGTGTATTCCCCACATGCTCAGTGATGAACACATGGCAAGTCGTGTTATCACTTGTCTCCAATAGAAGTGTCGACAACATCGTGAGCCACATTTTTTGGATTGAGTTTTCCCATGTGATGAAACATTTTTCACCATTTCAATCCAGAAACTAGACGAAAACGCACCCAAATAGAAACACCTACAGAGTCCCCGATCCAAGAAAGCAAAGGTTCAAGCAAATGCAGGGAAGGTCATGCACCTGATATTCTTCGAGAAAAAGGGGATTGTGCATGGCCATGGTGTTTCATAAGGAAAAACTGTTACCAGTGTCTATAATATTCAAAGGTACTCTAAACTAAAGAAAACAGCACCCCCAAACGCACAGAATATCACAAACTGGTTGGATTTTGCATCAAGATAATGCCCCGGCACATCGTCCTTTGCTTACCCAGTAAGCTATCCAAAATCTAGGCATAGAAATGATGGCGTACCCATCATATTCACCGAAACTGGCGCCGTGTGACTTCCACCTGTTCCCTGAAGGGAAGAAACAACTTCGTGGGCGTCGTTTTGCATCAAATGAATTGAACAATGCTGTGATGGGTATCTTACACCACACGTCAAGGAAGGGCTTCGAACACACCTTCCGGAAGTGGATAGAAAGGTGGAACAGGTGCATTCAGGTATAGGGAAATCACTTCAAAAATATGTAAGTGTAAGTATATGTACACTTGTTCATGTTTCTCGGCGATCCTTGGAAGGAAGAAGGCAAGATGACAATTTTCCCATGTTGTACTCCACGTTCGGCTGCCTCGTTGAACAGGTAGTCTTGTAGGCCAGCGAATGTCTCAACTCTGAGTTTCTTCTGCTCAAGCTGCGTCCTATTGTACATAAAACGCTCACCTTAAACTCGTACATACTGGTCCGCTAAGTACTGGAGCCACAACTTGCCGGAGTCATGTAAAAAAAAAGAATTCTTTACGAATAGCCATTCTATAAGCCACATACTGCAATCGAGTCCCTTTTCTGAACTTGCCGTTAGTCTGTCCTTCATGTGGCCTATACTTATCTCATCCACGTTCTCCGTAAGGAAACAGTAAAGAGTATAGCATCGGGTCAGTCAGTTGATGCAGAGACTTGATATTTTTGATGTATTCAGTCCCAGATCCCTTAGCGAAGCCCTTCAAGTCGTAGTTTTCTGGAGGATCGCCGTCTTTGGTCGTTAAAACCGCAGCAATTTCATCTGCTGAAGTCAAATTGAATTGGTTCTTGCTCTTGTCACGAATGTCAGTCTGTTCTGATAGTAAAAACATTCGAACTTCGTATGGCTCCCTGTCTTCGATAAGAGCCAGTTATTTCTCTTACTTCTGAACTTCTGCCATTATCTTGTACCTGTGGACTAAAGGATTGACTTCGAATATCATTTCATGCAGTTTACCATCAGATTAGGTTAGAAGGTTGAGTTCCGTCCAGTCCTCTTTTCTGTTGCTTTAGCAGTGTGAATAATACAGTATAAAGTTGTGCATAAGATCGCTCAGGAGCGTTCTGGGGTTGCAAAGGGCCAAATTTGTAATGAAGCTGGCCATTGGTTGTGAAAATATATGGGCCACGGCCTACAGGTAAGAAAGCTTCATTTGCTACAAAAGAAGCTAATGACATCGCGCTGTTGTATTTCTTGATGTTGTTTAAGAAATTGCGCTTTTCAGAGTCGGCATCTTTCTTCCGAAGATATTCAAGTAATGGGCGAGAAGGAGTCAGTGACAGGAGAACTTCCTTATCGTGGCAAGAGCTACTAAAGTGAAACTTCGTCTTGGTGCCAACCTTTTTGCAATCGAAATGTAAAGCTCTGCAGAACTCACATCCGAAGGACAAAGGACCTAGATCGTAATAACCCACAGAAAAATCAGGATTCAATGCGCAGCGAAGGTGTGGTTTACGCCTTCTTATAACTGGCATCAAGAGAGGAATTAGTTCTACTTCTTCATCTGAGGCATCAGGCAACCGACAAAGTGCTCAGAGTGTTGAAGTCCCAGTTGGTTCAATGTCTCACTGATGTTCGAGATGGATGGAGGAGTGTCAAGACCCTCTTCAAATATGGGATTTCAAGGTTTGCGATCAATGCCTCCATTTCGGATGGCTGTCTAGAGGTTGATGGATGAAGGCTTGTTTGAGATATCTAGTCGCGATCCATTCATCACTCACGCCTTCCAATAAGGCTCTTACGTTTTCTTTCTTTCTTTCTCTCTTTTTTTTTTTTTTTTTTTTTTTTTTTTTTTGATACGGGGTGGACGTTCTGTTAAGGGTAATATGCAATAAAGTACTTACCTACTTTATCTTATCATAGAACATTATGTACACACCAAATCTGGCATTGAACTGAGCGCCTAATGTAGATAAGTGCCGCACGCCTCCCTTATAGACGACGAAAACCATCTAACGCCAACGGCAACTATTTACTTGAGACCTAGATTAAACAGTGCAACTCAATATGTACATTCTAAATCTCTTCACTAAAAACGGTCAAAGGAATGTTTATTAATGAAATAAATACGGGATTACACCGTGTAATACAAATTTTGAAGATGACAATCCGATTTTTGGTGTAAATGTGACAAGGATGGTAAGTCAGATAATATCCGAAAACTTGAAAATTTCATGTTTCTGGAGAAGGACGATGAAATTTTATATTAAATTTATGAAATTTTAATTTTTAATTTTATCTGACTTACCGTCCTTGTCACATTTACACCAAAAATCGGATTGTCATCTTCAAAATTTGAATTACATGGTGTAATCCCGTATTTATTTCTTGATTTATCTGCTTCTCTGGGCAATCACGGGATAGGATTCTTAACCTCCGGATTCGCTAAAACATGAATGCCGGTTGCTTCGACTAGCGAATCTTGTGATGGTTATATTTAAATTAATCGGAAACTTGATACTTGTTCGTCCTGGGTGGTGTAGTGGTTAGCATACCCGGGCGCTATCTGGGAGACGCGGGTTCGTGTCCCTCTCCAGGACGATGAAATTTTCAAGTTTTCGGATATTATCTGACATACCATCTTTGTCACATTTACACCAAAAATCGGATTGTCATCTTCAAAATTTGGAATGTTTATTATTTAGATCTTTACATAATGGGAAATGTCTTACCTACATGAATAAATTCGAATGAATGAATTTTAAATTGTATATATGCATCACAAAATATCTGTCTCTTGAGAGCGCGAGAGAGAACCTCCACCTCCACGTTCCAGGTGACGGATGTAAACAATTTGAAACGCCATCTGACGGGTGATGGATGCAAACAATTTGAAACGCCATCTGACTGGTGACGGATGTAAACAATTTGAAACGCCATCTGACGGGCGACGGCCACAGACTTTACATGACGCATTTTTCGCCCCGCCACGCCCGAACCGTTGCTCCAATCTCATGTTTCTTTTTTACTGACATATCTGCACGGTACGAATTGTATTCTGGTACTTCAATCATGTTTATACTTTCAGGCGTTCTCTCAAAATAGGTCTCACAGTAAAAAACCTTGTAGAATTAAGATATAGATAATGTATTCAGACTTACTATTTCTTGACCCTTTACTGCTTAAACGTGCATACCCGAGAAGAGATATATCATACTTGAATTCCTTTCTTTTATTTGCAGTTTATATGGCTGATCGTTTTGGCAGAAAACAGACTCTTATTTGGAACGCCTTGCCTTTCGTCATAAGCTGGCTCTTTGTCATCTGTGCCCCAAGCGCTGTATATGTCACCGTGGGGCTGTTTATCGGAGGAGGGGCGTCATGTGTAGTGTTCGTAGTGTTACCCATGTATGCGGTAGAAATATCGAGCACAGATACCAGAGGTATTATTGGAGCTTCCTTCCAATCTTCAGTCACCGTAGGGTCTCTGATGGTTATGGGACTCGGTGCGGTGCTCTCTTGGGTGTGGTTAGCAGTTGCAGGACTTTCTTGTGTAGTCGTAGCACTTATATGTTTTACTCCTTTGCCGGAATCTCCCAGGTGGTTGGTTGCCAAAGGAAAGAAGGAGGAAGCGATTGAAGCTATCAGGTTCTTTCACGCTGACAAAATGGATGCTGTAAAGGAGTGCCAGGTATGTTGTAGAACTTTTTGCCTTTCTTTGGTTTTATTGCTAAACTTTTTGGCACATATCTTTTTCGCACCCCCCCCCCACCACACACACACACACCGGAGTAATTTAGCAAACCTTATAGGCATCTAACATGGTAAAATTCTTCAACTCTAATGTAGGGCGGAGAAATCCTTCATTTCTAATTTAGGGTGGAGAAGTCCTTCATCTCTAATATAGAATGGAGAAATCCTTCATCACTAATTTAGGATGGAGAAGTATTTCATTTCTAATTTAGGGAGGAGAAGTCCTTTACCTCTAATTTAGGGCTGTGAAGTCCTTCATCTGTAATTTTGGGCTGAGAGGTCCTTTATCTCTAATTTAGGATAGAGAAGTCCTTTATCTATAATTTAGGATGGAGAAGTCCTTTTTCTCTAATTTAGTACGGAGAGATCTCTTATCGCTAATTTAGAATGGAGAAGTCTTTCATCTCTAATTGAGGAGTACAAATGGAAAAGGGGATAAGTACCATAAACTTCATTTCACAGGAGAAGCAGAAAACCACTTAACTTCGCAAGTATCTTAGCAGCACCGCGACATCTTCTGGTCTGTGTACTAACTAAACTAATTTATTTAGGAACTTTCCGCCTTCACCACTTTATTCAGCGTGCCACTTACATACTTTTTCCATCCAAAAACCGCATTTCGGATTTTTTGGCACTTATTCCCTTTTTGCTCCTCAATTTATGGTGGAGAACTCCTTCATCTCTAATTTGGGATGGAGAAGTTCTTCGTCTCTAATTTAGAATGGAGAAGTGCTTCAGCTCAAATTTAGGGTGGAGAAATCCATCTCTAATTTAGGATTGGGAAGTCCTTCATCTCTAATTTAGGATGAAGAAGTCATTCATCTCTTATTTAGTGCTGGGAAGTCCTTTATCTCTGAATTAGGATGGAGAAGTCCATCTCTAATTAAGGGCGGAGAAGTGCTTCATCTCTTATTTAGGGCTGGGAAGTCCTTTATCTCTAAATTAGGATGGCGAAGTTCATCTCTAATTTAGGGCGGAGAAGTGCTTCATCTCTTATTTAGGGCTGGGAAGTCCTTAGTCTCTAATTTAGGATGGAGAAGTCCATCTCTAGTTTATGGCGGAGAAGTGGCAGAACCAGCATCAAGGCAGGTGCACCACAGCCCAACTCGGCCGATTTACTAGAATCTCGTGCCATTGATGACTCGGCCATATAGCAGGAGCATTTCGTTTTTGCATGCATGTAAATGAATGCACACTGCAATTCTACTTCACCTGGCGTCGTCTCATAATTGGCTCACTCCAGCTCGTACCACGGCACTTGATCTTTATATGCGATATAAACCAAACAGATGAGCTCGTCAAGTAGTGTTGGAATGATAATATGGATGGGAAAAAAGAGTGATCTGACCGACTTTGAGCGTGGTTTGGTAGTTTGAACCAGACGTGCAGGTTCGAGTATCTTCCAAACGTCCGTCCTCACGGGCTTTCCGCTCACAACCATAATAACGTGAATGGGAAGACAAGCACAATTCTTTCACCGATCAGCGATACTGTGGAAGTAAACATGTGTTTGGTCAGAAAGCATTTTTCAGGTCTCTGGAAAATTCACGAACTGAAATTCGAGCCCACAATACTCGCCTAGCACACAGACACGAAGGCTGATAATTAGCCAGTTGCGCCACGCCGGGGGTTGGACTGTTAGTGTAATCGTTAATTCAGAAGTGCGGTATTCTCTCATGCAGAATAATCGATAAATTTATCGTACTGAAAGTTATTGAGTTCTGAACCTTCCTACTCGGTTTTTGTGGTAATCACTTTCTCGAAAATTTGTGTTGTCAATGCTGGCTATGCTAAATGAAAAATATCTAATGTCTACATCCAACGTAAAGCGATAGCCCAGTGCCTCGCTGGGTACATTAATGATGTCAACTCACACATAGCACTCAGGACTTTAGAAGGTATTTCAGACAATTTTTTTAAAATAATTCTATGCATCTCAAAACTTTTATTACGGTGATATTCACAAAAACATCAACGTAACTAAATGCGATTGTGAATGCTGTGCAGGTATACCATGGTTTCGCTAAAACGCTAGTCTAGCTGTGTCTGTAGAAACGTCATCTGTGCTCGCTCTCTATCTAATTTTGTCTCCCCGGCAATCTTGAGGCGGTTTACGGAGTGCAGTATGCAAATATGCAAATTTTTAACTGGCGCTGCCGTCGTATAAAGGCTTCAACGCACACTACGATTTATTTTTTACAGAAGGTTTGACGACCACCGTGAGCAACTTGATGGGCTATAAGAAATCACCCGTCCCTAAGATAGGGCCACTGGTTCCAGGGAAGGGAGTGAACCAGTGCCGTAAGACAAACACAACATCCATGCCTCATCGGATTTCGAACCCGAACTCATTACGGACGAATGGTCAGAAGCCAACGCTTAGAGTTACGATTTATATCAGTTGCGAGGTGTAACCTCGCGAGTCAGGATAAACAACCGCCATAGGATTATGGAAAGCCGAAGTGAATAATTGCAATTTGAACGCGGCATGGTAGTGGGAGCCAGACGGATAGGACATTCAATTTCCGAAGTTGTGCGAACATTCAAAATTGATCTATCCACTGTGTCATGTGTGTACCGAGAGTATCTCATAGAAGGTATTACCACCCACAGTTGACAGTTCAGTGGCGTACCACGGGTTATGAATGACCGTGACCAGCGGCGTCTGACCAGCATTGTCCATGCTAACAGACATGCGACACTGGCTCACATAATATCCACATGTAATGCAGGAGGTACCAGAGCCATATCCACCCGGTCACTGCAGCGTAATTTAACGTCCATGGGGTATGGAAGCAGACGACCCACTAGAGTGTCTTTGTTTACACCACGACATCCGACACAGCGCCTCACTTGGGCTCATGAACACGGTAATTGGACCCTGGAAGACTGGCAACATGGTGAGTCACGCTACTAGTTGTTAAGAGCTAATGGTACGTTTCCGGTGAGTCACCCTACTAGTTGTTAAGAGCTAATGGTACGTTTCCGGTGAGTCACGTTACTTGTTGTTAAGAGCTAATGGTACGTTTCCAGTGAGCCACGCTACTAGTTGTAAAGAGCTAATGGTACGTTTCCGTTGAGTCACGCTACTAGTTGTTAAGAGCTTCCAACACTCCCCCCCACTACGTCATGCTGCATATATGCGCCATGCCCTACCGTACCGGACCCAAGTCTATCTGCTGAGTGGTCTTTCGGTCCGTTCGGCCAACTCGTTCCGCTGTTATGCTAATTTCTCCTCTTCGTCCTTAATTTATTTTATTTTCCACACCAATGTATATCCAAAAATTAAGGACGAAGAGGAGAAATTAGCATAACAGCGTAACGAGTTGGCCGAACGGACCGAAAGACCACTCAGGAGATAGACTAGGGTCCGGTTCGGTAGGGCATGCGCATATATGCAGCAGGACGTAGGGGGGGGAGTGTCGGAAGGGTATAAGCACACTGGCGGTGTACGCTCAGCAATTCGGTGAAAGCTATTGCACGGTGTACATCGGTTTGAACGACGTCGAGTTGCTGCCACCGTGCGATATGGCCAACAGGCAATCCAGTAGACGACATCTGGATTACTTTACCCGAGGTCGCGTCATTGGGAAGTTGGAAGAAAGTCGAAGTGTATCTAATGTGGCCGATGAGTTCGAGATCGCTAACAGCATCGTTTCACGAGCTTGGAGAGCATTTCAAACGACAGGAACAGCTGTCCGAGAGTTTAGCAGTGGTCGTCCACGAGCAACTGCGGCGGCGGACGACCGGTATTTTGTCCTACAGGCGAGAAGAGACAGACAGCAGACAGCGGGGGAAATCGCAAAGCACATGCAACAGACAACTGGATGTCCGTTTTCGCGTTTTACCGTGACCAGTAGGCTGCACAAAGTTGGTCTATTTGCACGACGACCAGTACGGTGTGTACCATCAGCGGCTGCTCATCGGAGACGGTGGTTTCTGTGGTGCCAGGAACACAAGAACTGGACACATCAGCAATGGGGTCGAGTTCTCTTTACGGATGAGAACCAATTTAGTCTGACGAGCGATTCTGGACGTATACACATCTGGACAGAGCAGGGAACACGCAATCACACCTCCAACATCATCGAAAGGGATCGGTTTGGAGGTGGCGGAGTTCTCGTTTGGGGTGGTATCACGCTTGGTAACCGTTCTGACCTCCACATCTTCCAAGGAGGTTCAGTCACTGGTGTCCGATATTGTACCGAGGTTCTCCTTCCTCACGCGCGACTGTTTAGAGGTGCTGTGTGTCCTGAGTTCCTCTTCATGGACGACAACGCTATACCTCATCGTACAGTGGCTGTCGCAGAGCTGTTGGAGAGTGAAAGTATTCAACGCATGGATTGGCCCGCAAGGTTTCCGCACCTAAATGCAATCGAACACGTGTGGGACCATCTCTGGAGACGCTTGGCAGCACGTCTCCAGCCGCCAGCAACGATTCCGCAGCTTCGATTGGTGCTACAAGAGGAATGGGCCGCGATGCCTCAACAGCTCCTTGACAACTCGTCCTCAGCATGGACAGGCGTTGTAAATCCTGCAACGCAGTCAGGGGTGATCATATCCCCTACTAAAGGCTGGATTTTTCTTGGCAGCTGCCTGTCACATGGACGTTTCTGTCATCTGTCCAGTTGTGCTCGAAGCTACCTTTTCAATAAAGTGCCTTTGTATCCTTTGGATTCCTTGTTTGGACGGTTTTGCTCACTCGTCCCATATTCTTACATCTTGGGGATCTTATGGTATGATTTGAGTCTTCTGCACGACGTTACATTCGAAAAACCGTCTCGTCCTTAATTTTTGCACGCCAGTGTATATACGAAAAAAAATGAAACAGGCGCAATAAGCAGATCTTGTCCCAAAGTCGCCAGCCTACAGTGCAAAGAGTACTTCAGCGTATTTTATGCCTAGAGGAAACTTTATGATACAAAACTTGGAACTGCATTGATTATCACGTTCGTAGATATAAAAATCGGATTCAAAAAGATTCTTCAGGAACGCGTATTATTCCAAAAACAAATACAGGTTTTGGACGAAATGATATGAACACCTAGAAAATAGGGGATAGGTCTTTATTAATACACTCTACATATCAAGGGAAGTATGCGATATATGTATTTTTATTAATAACCTATGTAGAAATTATTCTACATATCTTATTTTTCCACGTCATTATTGACGAGCTTTCATCTAATGTAGATATGCACAGGGGTTGGTCGGAATAACGTGAACACCACGCTTAGAGACGTGACTTTTAATGCAACTGCGTACGTCGCAATACGCAAATCCACCACTTTCCGGATGTAATAGCTTTGTTTAGAACCTCAAGGTTCTGTTTAGGTGCATTTTAAGTGTCTTGCTGCAAAATTTCTTTCAGGGTGACGACGAAATGAGCGACCGAACTGACTTCGGAAGAGAGCTAATTCTTGGTGGCCGGCTAGTTGGTGCCTCCGTGACAACAGTTGCCAGGGTAGTGAGAGTATCGAGAGCTACTGTGTCTAACGTCATGACAGTTCATGTAAAAATTTCGTCTGCGAAACACAAGAGCGGCGGAAAACGAACCTGGATGACAGAGACAGGAAATCATTAAAGAGGATTCTATCCCGTGATAAGAAGACCACGGCGCCGGAAATTAGTGCGGAGCTCAATCTGCATCTCCAGACCCCAAGTATCAAGTAAAACAGTGCGCAGGGAACTGCATTAACAAGATATACTAGTCAGAGCTGCTATTGCAAAACTTCTGGTGACCCGGGTGAATGCACAACGGCGACGGCAGTGGTGCATGGAGCATACAATGTAGACTGCCAATGCATGGAAGCGTGTAATGTGGTCGGATGAGTCAACATTCACATTATTCCCCACCGCAGGACGTGTTTACATGAGAAGAACACCATCAGAAGCGTAGCGTACAACCCAGACTGTCTGCTCTCAACAGTGCAGCATGATGGGGGCTCTGCGATATTCTGGGCGGACATGCTGTCGTTTTCAGCAGGTCCCCTGATCACCTTGAAGGGACAAATGCCTAGCATATCATATCATATCATATCATATGTACAGGATTTTAGGAAGGGAGTGTCTGACCCCAGGTCTTAAACAACCCTTAGAAATAGGAAACTAGTAGATTTGGGCTAGAGCGCCCGATAGGAAAGTTCCACGGAAGCGAAGTAGAAAGGGGGAGGAAGACGCCCTTATTTATTACCGGGGATCCAGTACCCGGGGTCCGACGGCTTAACGTGCCCATCCGACGCACGTCGGGTATTTAGTGGATCGAGCGTTCGTACCTGCATGGGATCGAACCTGAGGCCCTTCCCGTGGCAGTCGCGAACGTTGCCCAATCGGCCACCCGCGGCCCACGAATGCCTAGCAGGGCGTATCAAAACATTTTATCCGACCAAGTCCGTCCAATGGCTCAAGCATTGTTTTCTTCAGAGGATGTCTTCTACCAAGATGACAACGCCCCAATTCACAGAGCTCGGAATGTCCAATCATGGTTTGAGGAAGATGAAGGCGAACTTTCACACCTTGTTTGGCCTCCCCAATCACCAGATTTAAACATCATCGAGCCATTGTGGTCTGTGTTGGAAAATAGAAAAAAATCTCGTTATCCTCCTCCTGCATCTCTCGAGGACCTTGAGAAGTTTCTGCATGAAGAATGGTGTAACATCCCACTAACTACCATCCGGAGTTTGAATGCGCCCATTCCAAGAAGAATTCAGGTGGTTTTGAATGCCAAAGGTGGTCCCACACTCTACTAGGTACGTAAAACCTTCTTTTCCTAGGTGTTCACGTTATTCTGTCCAACCCCTGTATAGGCTAATTGAAAAGTCACCCGACATAATTTTCCCGTTTTATAACAAAGAAGTTAACGTTGGAATTGTAATGATTAAGTGAATGTTTGAATACGTATTAACTGCATGGTTTACGTAATAATCATACATTATTTGACCTCGTGAGTAAACAGTCCCTCTAAATTTTCGTCATAACTCCTTTCCCTGTAAAAACAAGTTAGTAAAATCATGCAATGCATTGATTATGATACGCTTTCCAACATACCAGAATTCATTACTCAAGTTATGAGGATGATGGCTGTGGAATAAATCTCTCTCCTGTGTCCTGGCCTTTGACCACATTTCGATGATATTCAACAGAATTGGTTCACTATGCCTTCGGAACAACATAACGTTTTGTTGCAATCAAAGCAGTTTTACGTACGTTATGACGCATAAGGGCGATGGAATGAATCCCGCTTCTATGTCCTGACCTTTGACCCCCATTTCGCCCATTCATCGTCCCCAGGTGGTCCCCTACCATATACTAAAATTTTATCGAAATCGAACCACTTTTTACGCAAGTTATGATGCGAAATCGAACGACTTTTTTTATGGAATTGATCCCACTCCTATGTCCTGACCTTCGACCCCATTTCTCCCATTTTCCATATGGTTCGTCCCTAGGTGGTCCGCTACCGCACACTAAAATTTTATAGAAATCGAACCATTTTTACGCAAGTTATGATGCATTAGGCAACGGAATAGATTCCGCTTCTATGTCCTAACCTTTGACCCCATTTCGCCCATTGTTAATAGGGTTCGTCCCCAGGTGGTCCCCTACCGCATACTAAAATTTCATCGAAATCGAACCATTTTTACGTGAGTTATCGTGCTGAAGGACAGACAGACAGAGAGAGAGATAGACAGACGGACGGACAAAGCTGGAGCATATACGCTTCTTCAACCTACGGTTGGAAAGTGTAAAAAACCTGGACTTATACAATGGCCCACGAGGGATTGCTGTATTTGGGTGGCCCAGAATATTGAAGCTGCAAACAAAGATATCCCGGAGAAAACCATGTCTCAAAATAATGGGAAGTGATAAAAATGAGCCCCACTATATTGAAGTGCTTACCTAATGATTCATAAAATATACAGCAAAAATGTTCCTTAAATTCACGATCCACTTTCCGTGATTCCTTTCCTGAATTAACGAAGCATATTTCAAATACAAAACTTTTCCGTGAAGAAACGGAAAGGAACCTGAATTCCATGCATGGATTATTTCGTTCACCAGGAAAATTTTGAATTTTCAGAAACCTTTCCGGAAATTTTTTTTCTTATATTGACGGTCAATTGGCGTTTTTAAGATGTGTTAACGGAAAATTCTGAATTTCCAGAAAGTTTCCGCAATTCGTTTCGTGTATTAACGGAAAATCTCTGTTCTCACGTTTTCTGCATCCGTATGACGAAAATTATTTCGGTGATAGGAGGATGCGCGGGAATACTTAAGGTTTGAGTAACTGTTAAATTACAATCGTCTGTCGGAGGATCTGATTTTAACCCTTTAAGCGGCCGATTTATTTGAACCAAATGGTCTCCGAAACAGAATTGTTCACACGGCATGCCGGGTTTTACGAAAATTGCGGTAAACCAAAACCTGTCAATGTTGAAAAGCGCTCCCTTCCAATCCTTTATTTTCTAAGATATGATGGAGAAGTGCTAGTCTTCTTGGCACGGACATCATGCCACTGGATAAAATCAAGTGACACAAAAGCCTTCTTTCTCCTTGAAGTGGTGCGTTGGTGTCGTGTTTGACGTCACACATGACAACGTTAAAAATCAGTCGGTAAGCTCGGCTTTCGCGTGACGTTACTAACGGGGGGGGCACATCTTTGTGATATCCTTCCCTTTTAGCAGGTAATCAATCAGAAAGGATTAGTGTCAATCATCTCCCTAAATCTCCACTTTCAATAACAGAGCTACGCAATACTTTCTGATGAGCAGATACACTCGTTCCAGCCGCTATTGGTCCTCTTTTCAGACGCTGAATATAATCTTGCGAGCTGATATCAGCCAATTTTCCTAACCCCGATTTTAATTCGTTCCAGCCGGTGAAAATGTTAATGTTCTGTAGAGAGATCGGATATTGTGGATAGCATATCGCACGAAATTTTGCTTTTTGTAGCATCCCCGGATATTTCTTTCCCTCTTCACAATTTTGTGCACCAGCTATTGTATGTTCAACAGGATGATTCACTCGAGACTGAACGATTGTTTTTTTACGCTTTCCAACCGTAGGTTGAAAGAAGTGTATATGCTCCAGCTTTGTCCGTCTCCCTGTCTGCCTATCCGCACGATAACTCGCGTAAGAATGGTTCGATTTGGATGAAATTTTAGTTTGTGGTAAGGCACCAGCTGGGCAAATGTCTGAAATGGGGTTAAAGGTCAGGACATAGGAGCGGGATCCATTCCATCACCTTATGAACTTAGCTTAGGTAAAAATGCTTCGATTGCAACACAACTTTATTATGTTGTTCCGGAGGTATACTGAACTGGTTCTGTTGAATATCATCGAAATTGGGTCAAAGGTCAGGGCACAGGAGCGAGATTTATTCCACAGCCATTATCCTCATAACTTGAGGAATAACTTGAGCAATGATTTCTGGTATGTTGGAAAGCGTAACATAATCAATGCACTGCATGATTTTACTAACTTGTTTAATTAACTCACGATTGCAAAAACACATCTGAATGAAATTAATGTAAAACATACCTTAATCCATGAGAAAAAAGAATATCGCATAGGAGATGCTGGAAGTACCCACCGCCAGCGTACAGTCACATATTCTCCCGGCGCTCCATATCGGCGAATGTGCCATAATGGCGAATGTGCCAAAATGGCGAATGCGCGTAGCGACATTGATGGCAACAATTTCATGTGTGATGTTGTCTTTCAGTTCCACAACTGACCTTGGCTTGTTAAAAACCTTGCTTTTTAAAAGTTCCCCAGAGAAAGAAATCTATGGATGTAAGATCGGGAGACCTTGGCGGCCATAGGTCTTTTGGGATAATCCTGTCCTTAAAAAAGCTGCGAATATCTGCCATGATCGTATTGGAGGTGTGGAAATCTCCAGCCTTTTGAGATAGCTGACGAATACACTGCTGGCCACCCAAAATGCAACACCAAGAAGGACACGAGATAGCAAAGCCAGATTTACTGGACACATAACAACAGATACAAAGATGAAACAATTGAGCTTACAGGCCCGTACGACTTGGGGAACACGCAGACATCAATAGTTTGTGTGGCCCCCATGACTGACAATAACGGCCGCTACGCGCCGCGGCATAGAACGAAAGAGGCTTTGGATGTGAGCTTGGGGTATGTTGGTCGAGGCTGTTTCCACAAGTTGCCACAGTTCATCAGGCGTAGCCGCGGGTGGTGCTTGCCGGGCCACTCGGTTGCCGATCAGCGACCGCACGTGTTCGATGGACGACATATCGGGAGAACAGGCGGGCCAGGCAGCAGTGACATCTAGTGGCCCGTGAAGAATTGTTGCACGATGCGTGTCACGTGCGGGCGCGCATTGTCCTGTTGAAACGTGGCCGCTGGCAGGTCCTGCAGGTAAGGGAGGACACAGGCTACAAAACGTGGGAGATGTGGCGGTGGCTGTTGAGTGTACCGGCGGAGCATACCAGAGAGTGCGGATGTCATATCCAATTACGTCCCAAACCATAACGCCAGGCGACGGACCGGTATGGCGATGCATAATGCAGGCATTGTCAGTCTCTCACCGCGGTGCCGTCACACGCGGATCCGACCATCGTGGTGTCGCAGGCAGAAGCGGGATTCGTCGGAGAAGACAATGTCGTGCCATTCCGTAGTCCAGTTGCGGCGTTCAACGGCCCACTGTCGCCGCACTCGCCAGTGGTGTAACGTCAATGGTAATCGGAGCAATGAGCGCCGTGCGACAAGTCCACGCTCCTGCAGACGACGTCGAATGGTACGTGCTGACACAGGTTGTTGCGCAACACACCCTAATTCCTGCGCTAACGTTCGTGATGTGGCGGTGGGAGCCGTCAATGCCCGCCGCACAACATGCTGGTCCTCTCGTTAGGTGGTATGCCGCGGCTGCCGCAATCACTCACGTCGCTCCGTCCGTCCCCCTGCACCCACGGAATCCATACTCGCCTCACTGTGACTGGATGTCGTCCCACACGGGTCTGGTAGCACAACACACTTTCACTATTTACACCCCACCTTCTGTGTGTCCTTTTTATAGTGCCTCTCGGTGTCGTGCCGGGCACACATGATCTGCATATGCCTTGCAATGCTAATCGTTTGCATGTCCTCTCGCGGGCGACACATGCTGCGAATTTTAGGCCAATCGGAAGCTTCCTTCTTGGTGTTGCATTTTGGGTGGCCAGCAGTGTAGATTTTCGTGGGTATGAAAATGACCTCTGTTTCATATCGGCTATAGTGTTCTCCGTCATCAGGGGTCGTCTGCCGGTATGCGGATCCACCAAGCTTCTCGTTCTCTCCAGCTTCTTCGCCAATTTTGAAACGGTCGCTCTGGTGGATTGTTTACGCCCTCCAAATTTCTTCAGAAACTCCTTCTGACATGGTTTGAAAGAACCGGTTACCCAGTACTGAAGCACAATGAACACACACGCTCTTCAATTAAGTACACCATCTTCATCCGATCTCCTCGCGTAAACTCTGCGGAGACACGCTATTCCCACACCACTACTAGACAGATGGCGCTTCTCGTTCAGTGCCACCCAGCTGCAGGGGAGACATTTTGTTCACAGGTAATGCATGTCGACTTCTTCGTCAGGGAATAAAGAACCGCTCCGTTCGGGTTTCACGCTCATCGTATATTCCCCATCTCATATATTCCTCTTAATAAGTGTTCAGTCCTGAGTGAATCATCCACCCAGCTGCCGGGGAGACATTTTATTCACAGGTAATGCATGTCGACTGCTTCGTCAGATAATAAAGAATCGCTCCGTTTCGGGTTTCACGCTCATCGTATATTCCCCATCTCATATATTCCACATAATAAGTGTTCAGTTCCGAGTGAATCATCCACCCAGCTGCCGGTGAGACATTTAATTCACAGGTAATGCATGTCGACTTCTTCGTCAGGGAATAAAGAATCGCTCCGTTCGGGTTTCACGCTCATCGTATATTCCCCATCTCATATATTCCACATAATAAGTGTTTAGTCCCGAGTGAATCATCCACCCAGCTGCCGGGGAGACATTTTATTCACAGGTAATGCATGTCGACTGCTTCGTCAGGGAATAAAGAATCGCTCCGTTCGGGTTTCACGCTCATTGTATATTCCCCATCTCATATATTCCACATAATAAGTGTTTAGTCCCGAGTGAATCATCCACCCAGCTGCCGGGGAGACATTTTATTCACAGGTAATGCATGTCGACTGCTTCGTCAGGGAATAAAGAATCGCTCCGTTCGGGTTTCACGCTCATCGTATATTCCCCATCTCATATATTCCACATAATAAGTGTTTAGTTCCGAGTGAATCATCCACCCAGTTGCCGGGGAGACATTTTATTCACAGGTAATGCATGTCGACTGCTTCGTCAGGGAATAAAGAACCGCCCCGTTTGGGTTTCACGCTCATCGTATATTCCCCATCTCATATACTGAGGGAAACAAAAATCCCAACACCACGAAAAAATAATTGTAGAGGAATGAAATGGCGGCAATACATTTGTATAGGTAACATATTTAATCGATTAAGGTTTCAAGATAACAGCTTATTGTAAGCGCGAGAAGAGCCATTTTAAATGTGAAATGCTGGTACATTAATAACTAGTGTAACCGCCAGAATGTTGAATGCAAGCACGCAAACGTTCATGCATTCTGTCGTACAGGTGCTGGATGTCAGTTTGTGGGATGGAGTTCCATGCCTGTTGCGCTTGGTCGGTCAATACAGGGACGGTTAATGCTGGTTGGGGTGACGCTTGAGTTGTCGTCCAATGATGTCCCATACGTGCTCGATTGGTGAAAGATTTGGTGATCTAGCAGGCCACGGCAACATGTCGACACTCTGTAGATCATGTTGGGTTACAACAGCGGTATGCGGGCAAGCGTTATCTTGTTGGAAAACACCCCCTGGAATGCTGTTCATGAATGGCAGCACAACAGGTTGAACCACTAGACCGACGTACAACTGCGCTGTCAGGGTGCGTGGGATACCCACGATAGTGCTCCTGATGTCATGGGGAAATTGCTCCCCAGACCATAACTCCAGGTGTAGGTCCAGTGTGTCTCGGCCGCAGACAGGTTGGTTGCAGGCGCTCACCTGGCCTCCTTCTAACCAACACACGGCCATCACTGGCACCCAGGCAGAACTGGCTTTCATCAGAAAACACAACAGATCTCCACTCCGTCCTCTAATGAGCTCTAGCTTGACACCACTGGCGTCGCAAACCGCAGTGGTTTGGAGTAAGTGGAATGCACGCTACAGGGAGTCTGGCTCGGAGCTGTCCTTCAAGTAACCGATTTGTAACAATTCGTTGTGTCACTGTGGTGGCAACTGCAGCTCGAATTGCTGCCGCAGACGCGGTACGATGCGCCACCGATACCACGTACACGGCGGTCTTCGCTCTGAGTAGTGCCACGTGGCAGGCCGGAACCCGGTCTTCTTGAGATAGTACCTTCCCTTGATCACCGCTGCCAACAATCATGCACAGTGGCTGCATTCCTGCCAAGTCGTTCTGCAATATTGCTGAAAGAAAATCCACCTCCTCGTAGTCCTATTACACGACCTTGTTCAAACTCCGTGAGCTGTTGATAATGGCTTCTTCGTCTTCTTAAAGGCATTCTTGAGTAACATCAACACCCTACGTAGAATCTCAATGATAACTAACGCTCACGAACGTTACAGCGCGTATTTACAGCAAACCTGCTTTGCATGTTCCGAGGGGCGCTACCAGCGCCACGCGTATGCGCCGAGCGCGAAATTTGCATAGACGTCATCTTACAGATGTAGTCTCACCGCCTACTAACTGTCGTTTATCTAACACAACCCCTCCTTGGTGTTGGGATTTTTTTCCGTCAGTGTATATTCCACATAATAAGTGTTTAGTCTCGAGTATATCATCCACCCAGCTGCCGGGGAGACATTTTATTCACAGGTAATGCATGTCGACTGCTTCGTCAGGGAATAAAGAACCGCTCCGTTCGGGTTTCACGCTCATCGTATATTCCCCATCTCATATATATTTCACATAATAAGTGTTCAGTCCCGAGTGCATTACCCTACACTACCGTAAGAAACCGGGAACTTAATTTATTGTGCAGGAGACTGTAAGATGTTTATGTTTCAGTCCGTGGAATCCTTAACACCAAAGCTTTAATTGCTATCAAGGGATACTACAAAACAGTACATTTCACCTTTTCTCGAAGATAATTGAAATTCATGATCAGTTTAAAAAGATCTCAAGTTCCAAAGCATTCTGTTGGTTCGAAAGATCACGATCGAAAAAAATACTTAATTTGTGAAAAGTCCTCCTATGGAAAAAATAAAATTATTACAAACCTTTTTTCAAAAAATAATAAACTCCAACAGAAAATAAAATGTCTGATTAACTCACATTAATGACAAAAAATCATTATTGCGTAATTACGGTTTTACCTTGAACGTGAACTGGATCTTACGAGTCGTTCTCGCCCAGTGGTTAAAATGCATAATTTCTGCCGAACCAACTCAAATGACCTCCCCGGTAGCTCATTACATCGATTCGACGTAAAATTTTTGATCAACTTCTGGTTGATATGAAACGTCGAATATGGATATCCATGTCCACTTTTGTTACGTCTTTTCGACGTCGAATTTGAAACCTATTAAGTCGATATCAAGTCAACAGTAGACGAAGATTCAACTTTTAGGGAAACACATATACATCGTTGCTACGTTGTTTAGTCGTCTACTCCACGTTGATATTACGCAGTTTAGTCATCGATTCTAGTAGAGTTGTAATGTCAAATCTACGTTTACTCTACGATTTTAGATGTTCAAACATGAAATTCTAAATTTTTAATCGTGGCATAAAACGTAGAATGCATTCGCATTTGTACCATTCTACGACGCTGTCTACGATTAAAAGATCATATAATTTTTTTCTATTGTTTCAACATCCAAGTCTTTTCGGACGCATTCGAAAAGACACATAATTCTCAAAAGTTTCACAGAATTTTTGGTGATCTATCAGCATTGCGCTAGGCCTATCCCTAACTGGCATATATGTACGTGCAAATTATATATTTTAAAAAGTAATTCTACTTAAGTGAATGGGACTCAACTTCTTATAAATGTAATTAGGCAAAGAAAACAAATTTTAACTTACCGGCGGAAAAGGAGACAGTTAAGAATTTCGTCTTACAACAGAAATGATACAACTGACCAACACCCCAACATCCAAAAAGTTTGTTTGGCGTAATAGTTGCAAAGGCGCATGCTCGCGATGCTTACAGATTGCATAAAAAACATCGATTATTCGACATAATGGAACTAAAGTGATAAATTGCGTAAAACCGTCTACATGTATACTGAAATTCTGTGTAATGATTTTTCTTAACGTTCCATCTCATCGATTTTACGTCGAAAACTATGACGTAATATCAACCTGGTAACCAATATTCGACGTCGATTCGACATTACTGTGCTACCGGGACTGAGGCCTAGTCTTTCCACGAAAAGGAATCTCTAGTGCAAGGGCTGAAAAATTCAGAATTTTTGATTCTGAGGAATTTCTGGGTAAAAACGAAGAAACCCTACGCAGACTTTCCTGTAATAAAGTTTAAAAAAACGGGAAGTTTTAAAAACAGAAATTTCGTTAAAAGGCGGATACATCCCGACAACTTTGCTGTACGTTATTTTCAGGAATTTTCCGTGAATTCCCACCACTTATGTTTTACAGTGTACCATGTATATTTAAAATAACATACAAATACGCTGCTGGCCACCCAAAGTGCAACACCAAAAAGGAAGCATCCGATTGGCCTGAAATTCGCAGCATGCGTCGCCCACGAGAGGACATGCAAACGATTAGCTTTACAGGGCATATGCAAATCATGTGCGCCCGGCACGCCACCGAGAAGTACTATAAGACGGGCGCACAGAAGGCGGGGTGTAAGTAGTGGAAGTGTGTTGTGCTGTCGGACCTGTGCGTGGGAAGCTTCCTGATGCCTTGTCGCAGAATACGGCAGTCATTCCAGCAGATTTCGGAGTTCGACAGAGGACGAATAGTGGCTTGTCGCGACAGCGGTTTATCGTATCGAGACATCGGCGCCCGTGTGGAACGACATCCAGCCACAGTGAGGCGAGTATGGATTCGGTGGGTGCAGGAGGGACGGACGGACGGACGGACCGACGTGAGCGATTGCCGCAGCCGCGGCACACCACCGAACGAGATGACCGGCATGTATGCTGCGGGCATTGACGGCTCGCACCGCCACATCACGAACGTTAGCGCAGGAATTAGGGTGTGTTGCGCAACAACCTGTGTCAGCACGTACCGTTCGACGTCGTCTGCAGGAGCGTGGACTTGTCGCACGGCGCCCATTGCTCAGATTACCATTGGTTTTACACCGCCGGCGAGTGCGGCGGCAGCGGGCCGTTGAACGCCGCACCTGGACTAATGATTGGCACGACATTGCCTTCTCCGACGAATCCCGCTTCTGCCTGCAACACCACGATGGTCGGATCCGCGTGTGGCGGCACCGCGGTGAGAGACTGTATGACGGCTCCATTATGAATCGCCATACCGGTCCGTCGCCTGGCGTTATGGTTTAGGGCGCAATTGAATATGACACTTGCACCCTTCTGGTACGCATCGCACGTACACTCAACAGCCACCGCTACATCTCCGACGTTTTGGAACCTGTAGTCCTCCCTTACCTGCAGGACCTGCCAGCGGCCACGTTTCAACAGGACAATGCGCTCCCGCACGTCTCATCGTGCAACCATTCTTCACGGCCCACCAGGTGCCACTGCTGCCGTGGCCCACCTGTTCTCCCGATATGTCGCCCATCGAACACGTCTGGTCACTGATCAGCAACCGAGAGGCTCGGCAAGCACCAGCCGCGTCTACGCCTGATAAACCGTGGCAACGTGTGGAAGCAGCCTGGACCGACATACCCCAAGCCCACATCCAAAGCCTCTTTCGTTCGATGCCGCGGCGTGTAGCGGCCGTTATTGCCAGCCATGGAGGCCACACAAACTATTGGTATCTGCGTGTTCCGCAAGTCGCACGGGCCTGTAAGCTCAATCGTTTCATCTTTGTATCTGTTGTTATGTGTCCAGTAAATCTGGCTTTGCTATCTCGTGTCCTTCTTGGTGTTACCTTTTGGGAGGGCAGGAGTGTAATTTTAAAATAAGCATTCAACAACAGAGAACGAAAGATCAAGTGGTACCTCATAGGGGGAGGCCCGGCCTTTAGGCTATCCCCACTGAAGGAGCTTCCTACCAGTCTCACATCACACAATCTCACTTACTTCCGCAACCGAATTCGCTATTGTTAGTGTGAATTAACAGACATTCTGTGAGTATTACTGTTTGATGCCTTATGAGTATTTTTTTTTTTGCTTCTTAGTTTCCTATGACTCCTAGTTTAATGTAAATACCTAATTTCTTCCTTTTTCTTCTTCAGATGATCGAACAGCAGGTGAAGACCCAAACTGAAGCAAAATTCAGTATACAAAACTTGAAGCAACCCATTATTTACAAGCCTGCTCTTATTGCAATGGGGCTAATGTTTTTCGTCCCGTTTTCAGGATCATCTATTGTGGTATTGTTTTCATCCGATATCATACACAACGCTAAAACATCTCTAGATGCCAAATATGCAACGATAATCGTCGGTGCTACAGAATTTATTGCAACCGTTCTCAGCTCTTTGGTCGTGGACAAAGCTGGAAGAAGAGTTCTTCTCCTGGCTTCTGGATTCCTGATGGGTGTCAGTCATGTGACGCTGGGTGTCAGTTTCTACATGATTGAACACGATAGCACCTTTCCCTCCAGATTTGGTTGGCTTCCTTTGACTTCGTTATTATCTTACGTGGCTGTATTTTCAATAGGATATGGTCCCATACCTTGGCTCATGTTGTCCGAAATGGTGCCGACCCGGGAACGAGGATTCGTCAGCGGCCTGGCAACGTTGTTTTTATCAGGCCTGGGTTTTCTCGTAATCAAAACGTTCAAAGATTTAAAATCCGTCTTCAAGTTTCAAGGGATATTTTGGATGTATAGCGCTTTTTCTTTTTTGAGCTGTGTTTTTGTGTATTTTGTAGTACCAGAAACAAAAGGTAAAAACCTGGAGGAAATTCAGAGTATTTTTGCCAGTTCAGAGGAAATGGCATTTTGTAACACTGAACAAATTTTAGAAGAATCAGAGGATAATCCAACGTTTAAAGAGGCATAGTCAGCGAGTTTTGCTGAAGAATAGTTTGTGTAAAAATGTATTTTCATGTGAAAAAACTTCCTTCTACGTTCAGAGAATAAAACTAAATGTCCGAATTATTTTCATTAGGTATGCAAAATTTTGATTAGAGTGTATTGAAAAAAAAAAAGTCACGTAGACCAAAAAATAATGTGTACAATTCATGTAGGCCTACTTGGTGTGGTGTGGATAGAAATAATGAAAAAAAAAAAGGAATTCTTGTGAACGAAAAAACGCGGAACTGTGCACAACAGATGCACGTGATGTGCAGAGCCGTAAATAGGACAGGGCAGTCTGGGGAGCTGCCCTGAGAACAGCTCAAGACAGGGCGCAAAAATCACTGCGTGGAATCTAATTAAAATCGGAATTGAAACTTTTGCACCAGTTTCTGATACAAAATTTACCTATTATTTCTTTCGTTAGTTGGCGTCATGAAATTCGCATTTCTTCCCCAAAATGTGCAGGGGATGTAAGTTGCTCACAATCAGAATTGAGGCGCAGTTGCTCGTACCAGTGGCTTTTGGAATTTATTTTTGACTGCTGGGACTAAATGTCAGAGAAGAAAGTGTTTGATCATGGCATAAAATTTAACGCACTACTGTAAAACAAGACGTGCTGACATTATTAGGAAAATCTGCAGACAGAACGAGTATTTCAATCAAACATTCTCCTATAAAAAAAACATTGTTTCATATCCATGTAGAGTCTCTTAATGTAAACTGTGCACATAAACGGCGTTAAACTATTTATATTAATTTTGATATTTCCGCATTGGTACGAATTCTGCAGAAATTGTAGCCGTAGACGTTATACTGAAACATTAAAAAAACGCATATCTCATTCATCATACTACGTCTATTTCCCTGTGGGTGTTTTTCTAGAGGAAAACTGATTTTTTTATACCTAATGAGACGCAAGACGTTGATGGTCTTCGAACGGAAACCAGCCCGCTCGACTGCTTAATGGAGCTAGTACTTCTTGAAACCTCTTCCTTTTTCTCGACAAAGCGAGGGCAATTTAACCAAGCGTTTCAGCAGTGAAATTAAAAATAACTTCAAATGCCTAGAAAGTTCCTGGACAGAGCGAAGACAATTTAATCAAGAGTCCCAGAAGCGGCATTGAAAAAATTCATATACCTAGATAGTTCCTGGGCAGAGCGAAGACAATTTATCCAAGTGTCTAAGGAGCGGCATCGAAAATATTCAGATTCCTAGATAGTTTCTGGACAGAGAGAGGACAATTTAACCAAGCGTCTCAGGTGTCATTTAAAAAATTCAGATTTTTATATAACTCCTGGATAGAGCGAGGACAATTCGACCAAGAGTCTCACGAGCGTCATTAAAAAATTTTCAGATTTGTAAATAGTTCCTGGATCTGGGCAGAGCGAAGTGTCACAGGAGCGGCATTAAAAAACTTCAGATCTCTAGATAGCTCCTGGACAGAGAGAGGACAATTTGACCAAGTGTCTCAGGAGCGTCAGTAAAAAAATTCAGATTTCTAGATAATTTCTAGACGGAGCGACGACAATTTAACCAAGTGTCTCAAGAGATTAAAAAAAAATTCAGATTTCTAGATAATTCTGGACAGAACGAGAACAGTTTAACGAAGCTTATCAGGAGCGGCATTAAAAAAATTCAGATTTCTAGAAAGTTCCTGGACAGAGCGAGGACAATTTATCGAAGTGTCTCAGGAACGGCATTAAAAAAATCAGATTTCTAGAAAGTTCCTGAGTAGTGCGAGGACAATTATCCTGGTGTCTCAGGAGCGGCATTGGAAAAAACCAGATTTCTAGAAACTTCTTAGACAGAGCGAGAACATGTGTCTCAGGAGCGACAATAAAAAATTCAGATCTCTAGATTGTTCTTGAACAGAGCGATGACAATTTAACCAAGCATCTTAGGAGCGTCATTCAAAAAAATTTTGATTTTTAGATAATTTTTGGACAGAGCGAGGACAATTTAACCAAACGTATCAGAAGTGGCATTAAAAAAATTCAGATTTATAGATTGTTATTGGACAGAGCGAGGACAATTAAACCAAGCGTCTCGGAAGCGTCATTAAAAAAATCAGATTTCTAGACAGTACATTGTAAAAATGAAGAACAATAATCAATTTTATCAAATGAACAATAAATGAAAAATCACAGTAGGAAATGTGCCGCAACGTACAACATTGAACTACGTCAACTCACTATTTCATGGCAATATCTCGTTAGTTCAACGTCCTTAAAGCATTCGACGAAGGACAATTTGCATAGTTCTACGTTGTAGGTTGCGGCACAGTTGCTACTCTGCTCCTTTGATTTATTTATTTTTCAGATATAAAATTTTTAAGAAATAAAACAAAAGAAATGTTTCACTTTATTTGCTTAAAAGCAACTTATACTACTGTGTATACAATTCATAGTAACTTACGTCGATTATAAATTAATGTTACTAGAAGCGGAACGCGTAGTACCATCGCAGTCAGTAGTTATTGCAAAAATTGTTTCTGGAGATATAATTTTTCAGAAACAATTTTTCAAACTCCTTAGTTGCCTTGTTATAAATTCAGCGATGCGTCTCGGACCTAATGTATTCTTCTTATTGCTGTTGTTCTTGTCTAGATTTAGAATGCATCGGTGGTGTGAAGGTTTGAGACGTAATACATTCATTATCCAGCGAAGCTGTAAAGACTGGCCATGTACATTGGTATTCCATGATCGGTGTGAAAATTTGAAAATTTGGATCGATGTCATAAATCTCCATCTGTTCTTGCTGTTCAGGCTCAATTTGTGCAGTTGAAGTGGAAGGTTGTGTCTCTAGACTCGAACTCGGTTGAAACGCATCCTGGCGCGCGGAATTTTGACGCTCCCTATATTCCCGTGACTTTTCGTATTGCTGTCGTTCTCCTCCAGCTGTTTCTTCAACTTTTGTAGGTTTTTATAGAAATTTTCCCTGTATTTTCACCGTGTTTCTACATTTTCGTTATAATGAATTCGCTTTATTTACTTTCCGCTAAGCTAATTATTATGAATGATTCTCTTCCTACCAGCTAGCTAATGATATACTTGTACTAAGCTTCAAAATAATGAATTCAAAAGGGTGTTGTTACTAGTTAATTACGAACTTAAACAAAGTCTCAACGCTGGTTATTTATAGGAATCAAATAAATGTTATAAACCTAACAGCCAGACAGAGGTCTGACAAAAACTATGAATTGAAAAAGACTGACTTACTGAAAACTTCTTTATTTCAACGACTCTTGGTCAACTAAGGTACACACAACACTTGTAGAACAATAACGAATAATCTTTCCTCGTTTTATACACGCTCTCTCTTAACGACCACAAGCTCTCCTCATAACAACACACAAGCTCTCCTAAGTCTCGATGAACGCGCCTATATACTAGCTACCACCACGTCATGACTTACACTCATTGCCAGATCTCATTCAGCGGGTGAAATAATATTTCGTTCAGTAAGAAGATAATTTACATAGTAAAATAAAATAACCAGAGATAGTAAAATCAAAAGGAAAGTGAATATAGAGTATACGTTACATCGTCACCAAATTTTTCTTTATTTGAAAAATAAATAAATTTTAAATCCATTTTATTTCGTTTTATCGCATACGTCCGTTAACTCTTACCGTTAGCTACGGAATGTGGGGCTGAGGTTATCGCTATCATTTGCAATTCACCACTTATCAACCTTAAAACGGCGTGAAGCGAAACGAAATCACACTAAATTTAGCTTAACTTTCCTACGCTACTGTATCAAAGGGTTAAGGGGTGTAGTGTTGAAACTTGTTTTGTTATAAATGAGACTTTATAGACTATCTAATGAAGTTGTTTTTATTACTCTGCGATTTTTTATTTCGAAAATATAAGCGTTCATAATGCGACATGTTTTCATTGAATCCGTACTCCCGATGTTACCCCTTATCAAGGGCGGAGAAAGACTTAGTTCAACGTCAAAATTAGCAACAAAGATGACACCGAATTTTCGGGTATAATGAGCACGTCTTTTGAAACTGTTCTGACGCGAATTAAATTTATCAAAGCTATTCAAAGTTAATGGAACCGGTACAGAAAGCAGTAGCATCTGACCGAAGAAAGATATTTTTCAATCGAATTTTTAATCCCGCAGATATTGCTGTAAACGGAATCGTGAACTTACACCCTCTGGTTGCAGACTTGTGCGTTAAGATAAATTTGAAATTATATGAGAAACATTTTGCAGAGGAAACGCTCTCCAACAAAGAAATAATTTTTCAAATCGGACTCTTAGACATTATGTATCTACGCTTCCTGGAGGGAAAAACATGCATTATTTTAAGAAAAAGTATTCTCAAAAGGTTTTCGATGAAAACGGTATTGGTACAGGAAAAAAAATTTTCAGTCGAGTTTTCAGGAGCTCAGATTTTGCTGCAAATACATCAGAAGCAGAAATTAACACTTATGTCCCCTGGTGGCCAAACCATTCTCTACCAAATATTAGAAATTATATGAAAAACATTTTCCATCAGGAGCTGTATGCGATACAGCAAGAATTTTTCAAATCAGAGTTTAAGAAGCACAAATATCAGGGAAAACGCAATTTACGTTAACGCCCCTAGCGGAAAGTCCACGACGTACTTGAAAATTTTGAAATTATATGAAAAACATTTCGCACCAGGAACGCCATCCAACAAAGACGGAATCAAATCGGACTCTTACAAGTAGAGATATTGTCAAAAATAAGATATACATTTACGCCCGCCCCGTTGGCGGAGAAACCATGCTTTATTTTAAGAAGAGAATATTCCAAAAAGTTTATCAATGTAAGAAGTATCGGTCCACAAACGAGTTGTTTTCAATCGAGATTTTAGAAGCTCAGATTTTGCTGCAAATACATCCGAAGCGGAAATTAAGCCTTACGACTCCTGGTGGCCAAACCATTTTTTACCAAAAATCATAAATTATATGCAAAAGATTTCTTATCGGAAGCTGTATCCGCTGAAGAAAATATTTTTCAAATCGGAGTTTTACAAGGTGAGATATCGGGAAAAGGCAATTTAATTCTATGTCCCCTAGCGGAAAATCTATGCGTAACTTCAAAACGCTAGTATAACTAAAATATTATTCGGCATAAATGGAATTGAATGGTAAAAGATTTTTTTCAATCGGATGTTTAGAAGCAAATATATGTAATAAAATGTATTTTGAATTCGATATCATCTGCAATTACGCCCCCTAACGGCGAAATTGTACATTGTAAAAAAAAAAAAAAAAAATAAAGGATCATCATTTGCATATTTCATCCTTTCCAATGAAAAATGAATTTTTCAAATCGGACTAACAGTTGCAGAGATATGGCCACATTCGGACGGACGGACAAACAGATAACCTAAGCACGATCTTTTTTTACAAAAGACGTGCTAAAAAGGGTAAGCAAAGAAAAGAACGTAACCTCCACTCTATATTAGTCGTTGCCACTTTAAAGTTTCCTTCCAGCTGGCAGACTAAAAAATCCGAAATCCGGATCGCCGCATCAAATCCGATATTCGGATTTGAAATCCGAATTTCAAAATCCGGATATTCGGACATCAGGCTACGTAGAGCTGTCATAAAACTCAGCCTGAGAACATGAGGAAAAGCTACTGTCTTCAACCTCCTTCTGTGTGCACTGAAGAAAACACATCACCACAAACTGAAATAGATGATTTTCTGGAAGATCTTTTTTTGCCGCCCCGGTGGCGCAGTGGTCTAAGCGATGGCCTCTGATCATTCGTCCGAAAGGGGTGCGGGTTCGAATCCCGGTGAGGCATGGATGTTGTGTTTGTCTTACGGCACTGGCTCTCTTCCTTCCCTGGAACCAGTGACCCTAAATTAAGGACAGGCGACTGCTTATAGCCCATTGAGTTGCTCACGGTGGTTGTTAAACCTCCAATCAAAAAAAGATCTTTATCTTGGACCAAGCACACCGTCTAGTAAAACTTCAACATCGCCATGGTAGATGGTAATTCAATTGAAAGCTACAGTATTAGCTAGTAAGCGTTGTGGAGTATCTGACCGCGCAACCGCTGAAATCGCCTCAAGTTTTCACTCCCGCAATTTTTATATGACCTCTGGGATGACACTGTTCGGTCAATTATACAATTTGGGACTGTACTTGACTGAGACATAACAAGATTTTTGTGTCACACACAAATTGCAGATAAGGACGACTTCGCCATCGGTGCAAAATTGCTATCAAGATCTATCATGTCTAAATTCTCACATTAGCCTGCCTTCAAAATGACCCCCTCCCCCCAAATAAAAAGGAATAAAATGAGTAAAATTGAAACGGAAAAATTGTCAAAATTTGAGGAATTTCTATTTTTTTTTTTTTTTTTTGATTGGAGGTTTAACGACCACCGTGAGCAACTCAATGGGCTATAAGCAGTCGCCCGTCCCTAATTTAGGGTCACTGGTTCCAGGGAAGGGAGAGAGCCAGTGCCGTAAGACAAACACAACATCCATGCCTGACCGGGATTCGAACCCGGACCCCTTACGGACGAATGATCAGAGGCCAGCGCCTTAGACCACTGCGCCACCGGGGCGGCGGAATTTCTATACCTTTGATAGACATGAGCGAACGGAAAACATTGTCTTAATTCAAAAAAACGTTTTACATTATATTTAGCTATAATACAGGCAACTGTTCCGCACTATAGCGATTCCATTTTAATTTATTTGACTAACAATCATGCCGATTCTCCGAACGGTGAATCTATAAAATCATTTTTTGAACATAAAATTAAAGAAAGGGAAAAATAATTAAGGGAAAGAAAAGTAATTTAAAATCCGTAACTGTTTTACGATTTAGAACAGCGTCGTGACGTCAATGCATCCGGTTTGTGGTAAAACGGAGTAGGCTTTGCCGCCCTTTAATTTTAAATCAAAATTTGAAATTTTCAAAGCATTTCAGTGATTCTGGCAAAATTATCTTTAAACCTATCAGAATTTTTAAACAGTAAAGCTAAGCCACTCTTTTGAATTGTTTTGGTTTTCATACTTTTTTCTAGGTGTAGAAGTGGTAGGAAAATTCAAGCAGACAATGTTTCAAAGCGCTGTTTACATGTTTTTTTGTTTTTTTTTGGTTTTCGTGCGTTTGCAGGTATTTCGGACTTTAAGGCCTATCAGCATGCCAATTTTTAGATCCCTAGGTTATTTAGAAGTGGTCTAACAATTCGCGAAAAGTTCAAGCAGACTCAAAACCGCCATTTTGTATTTTTGGTTTTCGGACTTTTCTAGGTATCGGACCTTAAGACCTATCAGCATGCTAATTTTCAGATCTCTAGGTTATTCAGAAGTGTTCGAACTATTCGCGGACGAACGCGCTCAGATTTTCCCTCTTTGCGTTTTATATACGAGGCGAAAGTCTATATTTACATAGCTATTCACGTATGCCGGCGGAAAATGCCGAACTTTAAAAGCGTCGTTACGTCATTCAGCATTACGTCCTTACCACTTTGATTGCAACCTACCCGTTCACCCAATGAAAAGAGAGTGCTAAAAATAGCTGCGTCACTATGGCAGTAGGTCACGGGACCATATATTTCCTGTATAGTTAACGCTGAAAACAGAATAAGCCGCTCGTTCCTTTCCTTTGCGTCTTTAAAAATGCTTAAAAATCAGAAAATGACTTTTTCTTTAAAAAATTTTATAGAAAAGGGATAATAGTTGTGAGTTTATGCTGTAAAAATTGAAATGCATTATGTTTTATAGTTTGCCATATATCCGATTTTTAAAATGGATCCCATCGCGAAATAGATAATTTTGTGAAATTTAAAAATTTAATTTCTGGTAAACTAAATAGAAATTCTGCAGACAATGTTTCAAGCAGACAATGTTTCTGATGCTGACCTTGGCTACGTATAATGGACGCTCCCTATCTTCTGTTTCAAGGCTTCTTGAATTGGAAGAGGAACTACAAAGGATCAAGTGGGACATCGTGGGGCTAAGTGAGGTAAGGAGAAAAGGAGAAGATCTCATCGAACTGAAAAGTGGACATCTCTTCTACTATCGTGGGACAGATACTGGCAGAACTAGTGGTGTTGGATTTATAATAAACAAGAAACTGAAGGATAGAGTTGTAGAAGTTGAAAGTTCCTCTGACAGAGCTGCACGACTTATTATCCAACTCTCGAAAAGATACCAGGCTCAGATTATTCAAACTTATGCACCTACCACAAGTCATCCTGAAGAAGAAATTGAAGAATTTTATGAGGAAATTTGTCATCTAAATAATAAAGGTAAGCAGCACTTGAAGATCATTATGGGAGATTTCAATGCAAAAATAGGGCAACGGCAACAGAATGAAACTTCAGTAGGTAAATTCAGTCACGGCAATAGAAACCAGCGTGGAAATACTCTCGTTGAGTTTGCAGAGGCAGAAGGGTTTTTCATCTTGAACTCCTTCTTCAAGAAAAAGCCACACAGGAAATGGACATGGAGACATCCAAATGGGACGACAAGTGAAATTGATTTTATTATGTGTAACAAAAAATTCGTCATAGAAGACTGCAGTGTGCTAAACAAGTTCAACACAGGTAGTGACCATAGATTGGTGAGATGTAAGATGCACCTCAACACTAAACTTGAACGTGGCAAGCTCATAAGACAAACAAAATCTATTGACATAACCAACCTTAAAAAACACCATAATACCTTCAAGTTGGAACTGAAGAACAGGTTCTCTGCTTTAGAAGGCCTAACATCGGAAGAAGTGGACATCTCTGAAGTTAACAGAAAAGTAACCAAAGCTCTTATGGAAACAGCAACAAAATTAGCTGGGTCTAAGAACAAGTTGCATATAAACAAATTATCAGGAAAAACGAAAATGTTGATGCAAAAAAGAAGAGAGATGAGGACAACTAAAGAAGATGTGACTTCCAAAGTGGAATATATAGAGCTATGCAAGACAGTAAGAAAAAGTATCACTGAAGACGTAAGAAAAATTCAACTGTGAACTAGTGAGGAAAGCAATTGAAAACAACCAAAGCCTAAAGATAGCAAAGGGACATCTCAGTAAATGAAGAAAACAGATTATGGCACTGAGAAAAGAAGATGGTTCTGTAACAAGAAATAGAGGCGAAATTTTGACAAGAGTGAAAGATTTCTACTCCAAATTATATGAAAGGGATGATACATGTATTCCAGACATCATGAAAGGTACCAGTACCAGAGTTCCTCCAGTCCTTCCAGCAGACGTTGCACATGCAATCAAGAACATGAAGCGGGGAAAAGCTCCAGGAGAAGATGGAATTACTGTAGACATCATACAAGAAGCAAGTGGAGAAATCGAAACAGTACTCGCCCAAATTTTCACTCGATGCCTTAATGAAGGAAAGATTCCTGAGGATCGGAACACCGCTACAATGATCCTGCTACATAAGAAAGGTGACATTGAGGATCTCAGAAACTACAGACCTATCAGCCTCCTGTCAGTAGTTTATAAAATATTCACTAAAGTTCTTTCACACCGCTTGAAGGTAACACTGGACATGGCTCAACCGAGAGAACAAACTGGATTCAGGAGTGGCTACAGCACAATAGATCATATCCACGTACTGAGAGAACTAATTGAAAGAGCGAGAGAATATGAACTTCCATTGTGCACGGCTTTTATCGATTATGAAAAAGCCTTTGATTCGGTGAAACCATCAGCAGTTACAATGGCTCTGAAAACCTGCGGTATTGAAGATGCATACATTAATATTATTAATAACATCTATGAAAATGCAAGTGCAAAGATTCGGCTGTTTGAAAATACAACACACGTAAAAATTGTAAAGGGAGTACGACAAGGTGACACCGTATCGCCGAAGCTCTTTAATGCCACATTGGAGGGTGTTTTTCAGTCGCTGAGCTGGGAAAACAAGGGGATAAAGATTAATGGAGATTATCTAACCCACCTTCGTTTTTCTGATGACGTAGTCATTTTTGCAACTACCCCATCAGAGCTGCAGAGTATAATCCAGGAACTTGCTGACAAGAGTAAAGAAGTGGGATTAAAAATGAACTTTCAGAAGACAAAAGTGATGTTCAATGCTTTTACAAGAAATGAAGATTTATCGATTGATGGAGAAAAGCTGGAGATAACAGACACGTACGTTTATCTTGGACAGCAGATATCAAGTGAGGGTCACATTGATGAAGAAATTAATCGGTGTACAAAACTTGCCTGGAGAGCTTTTGGAAGAAACAGCATAATTTTCAAGAGCAATATGCCATTATGTCTTAAAAGAAAAGTGTTTGATCAATGCATCCTTCCAGTGCTTACGTATGGTGCAGAGACGTGAACCTTAACTAAAAGAGACATACAAAGGCTGCAGACAACTCAAAAAAGCATGCAGAGGTGCATACTTGGTGTAACCAGGAGAGATAAGAAGAGGAACTCGCGGATCCGAAAAATGACAAGAGTGGAAGACATCATGATCAGAGTTAAATCCCTGAAATGGCAATGGGCTGGACATACTGCCAGAAGGACAGATCATCGATGGACCGCCGAAATTTTAGATTGGATTCCAAGTGACAGGAAAAGACCCAGAAGAAGACCACATGGGAGATGGGTGGATGAAATTCGAAAGTATGCAGGGGTGACATGAAGGAGACTGGCACAAGACAGACCGTTGTGGAGGAAACTTGGGGAGACCTTCGTCCAGCAGTGGATTGATAATGGTTGACAATGATGATGATGATGAAATAGAAATTCAAAAAAAAAGAGCGACAAGATGCAAAAATTCGGACATGGCCCTAAATGCCTACAAAATTTCGTGGTTCTGTTGCTGTTAGTGTGTCCGAAACGCGAACTGGTAGCATTTTTTTGCTTACCTTAAGTTTGAAATACAATAGGTCTTAAAGTATCGTCAGAATCGAAAAACGGTTTATTTTTGCGTGTTTTCCGACCAATGTATGGAACCATTTTCGCCGGTGAAATCCATCAAATGGCTCAGGCATTGTTTCGAGCAGGGGATGCCATCTATCAAGATGATAACGCCCCCATTCAAAGAGCTTGGAATGTGCAAACATGGTTTGAAAAACATGAGGACGAACTTTCACTCGTTCCTTGGCCTCCCCAATCACCCGACTTAAACATCATCGAGCCACTGTGGTCTGTGTTGGAAAGCAAAGCAAGTTCTTGTTAGTCTCCTTCTGCATCTCTCAAGGAGGTGGAGGAGTTTCTGCATGAAGAATGGCGTAACATCCCACTAACAACTATCTAGGATTTGTGCGCGTCCATTCCAAGCAGCATTCAGACGGTTTTGAATGCCAAAGGTGGTCCCACACGCTATTAGGTAAAACCTTCTTTTCCTAGGTGTTCACATTATTCTGTCCAAACCCCTGTATACAATGCACCTGTTTCCGGAAAAGCAGATGAATTTATTTGGAAAGATCATTCACTACAGACGGCGATCGTAAAGCAAATATTTATGTGTAAATGCAAGATTAAAGAACACTCGTAAATAGGATTTCCACGGATCTGTAAAGGCCATCAGAAGAAAGGTAATGCTTCAGGAGCTTCGGTGAACATGCCGAAAACGCTTTTAATCTCTCTCTCTCTCTCTTGTCTTCCACGACGAAGAAGTAGAAAAAACACTGCAAGAAAATTGCTCACTAAAGACAATGGCTCATCTAACTGTGATCCCATCTCAACGTTAAACATAGATCAGTGGCGTAGCCAGAAATTTAAGGTGGGGGGGTGTCATGGGTTTGGTTCATTGGTGAAAGCCCCATATATAAATACATATCGCTTTAATTAAATCCGTACTAAATCTCCACTCAAGGGGGGGGGGTCCGGACCAGAGGACCACTTCCTTGGCTACGCCAATGACATACACTGAAGATCAATTGAATTAGAGACAGCTGGCGTTATACAAATGTAGCGCTCTGGACGGCCCTGAAAACGGAAATGACATGACGTATGCAGCGATACGACAATATCAGGAGTGATGGAACGGGAATCAGTAAGAGTCGGACGTAGTATGAGTAAGATGAAGGACCTAAGTGCATTTCCTCACGGGAAAATTGTCGGGGCCCGACGAATGGGTCACTCCATCTTCGAAGTCGTGCAGGCACTGAGATTTTCACAAGCCACTGTGTCACGGGCGCACCGTGAGTGCATTGAATCCGGTAAAGCCATCCCTACCAGAGCCAACTGCCGTGGACAACAGCTTGTGGATGAGCGGGGTCACCGTCGGCTAGCTCGCATTGTAACAGCGAATAGACGGGCCACAGTACAAGAAATCACTCGGCAATTTAACGCTGGTGCACAAAAACGTGTAAGCAGCCACACCATTCAGAACCGTCTCCTCGTTATGGGGTACAGAAGCCATCGTCCCACGAGGGTACCGCTGCTGACCGCACATCACAGGGTGCAAAGATTAGCATGGGCGCGGGAACATCGCCACTGGACCCTAGACATGTGGAAAAATGTTGCCTGGATTGATGAGTCGAGATTCACGTTGGTACATGCGGATGGCAGGATGTGAGTACGGAGCAAACCACATGAAGCGGTGGATCCTTCTTGTCAGCAGGGTACTCTTCAAGCTGGTCTGGGTGGCATTCTCGTTTGAGGACTGCTTACGTGGACTAAAATGGGACCACTGGTACGTGTGACATTGTCCCTCACAGGTCAACAATACCGGGATATCCTGGACGACCATTTGCTCCCGTTTGTGCGTCTTCAACATCCCACTGGGGACTTCATCCTGCAACAAGGCGATTCACCGTGCCATCGCTCCCGAATTGTATCCGAATGGTTGGGTGAACACTCCACAGACAGGGCCTTGCTTCCTTGGACAGCTAGGTCACCTGAACTCAATCCCAACGAGCACATCTGGGATGCCATCGAGAGAGATGTTCGAGGCTCTGACCCCCCTCCATCATATCTTCGTTAACTGTGGGAGCTTGTTCAAGGGTCGTGGATCCATATGGCTTCCCAACGCTTCCGGTGTCTTGTCGAGTCCATGCCGAGACGAATCGCCGCCGTCATCAGGGCGAAAGGTGGTGCTACACGTTACTAGACAGGTATCTCTAATTTAATTGCTCTCCAGTGTAGATTACAAAATACACCGTGCGGTAATTAAGTCATGAGACGACGGACTGTTTTTTTTTAAATCGCGGTTAAACCAAGGAGGTTAGAATAAGATACCTGGAGATGCCCTCGTTAATGAAGCAGAACCGCGAGCGACGGCGGTCAAAGTGTGATAAAGCTCATGGTTTTCAAGGCTATTGCAATGCATTTTGTGTTGGCCGAATAGCCTTCTTTCATCGCAGATGTTTCGAATTTCGCATCGTAACTTGTTGCCAATGTGTGATGTGTGAGGAAATGCTGAATTTATAAAATTCTTAATTAATTTGAGTCTCCTTCCTATTTTTATTTTAAATTGAAGTACACAAACATCAGTGTGAATTCTAAACAAACATACCGTTAAAATTGTGAACTTCACTCGTGTAAGAAGTATAATTAATTCCGGTTTGATATTAACAAGGTTTCTGTAACCAAAAACCATGTAATTCCAAAATACAAACAGTTGAAATTACATACGTATCATGTAAACAATGGCAAATTCCCACACCTTATGGCTTCACGGTTAAGAGACCAGGGCATCTCCAGAAGTATTATTCTAACCTCCTTGGGTTAAACCGTGACCCTTTAAACAAACGTGTCGGGAAGGTATGGTTTTTTGATAAATCATTTACAAGCTATGCGTGGAAATAGCGTTTGCCTGAGAATGAATTTTATTCCTGTGATATCAGAAGTGGATTTCTACTGATCAAATGGCTGCCGATTCAGTGTTGCCTTTGTTTGATTACCCTTACTGCTGGCCAGGTTTTACAATCTTAACGTCATGGAGTATGCCAGTGAATTAATAAAGCTACACGGCGAAGAAGAAGAAATTAATTTCTTAGAAGAACAACTCAAAGTTGAAAATATACCAATACAGTGACTATTGGCAACCTCAATGAACTATAAGGGGCTCTACGCAAAAGTAAACAAACTTCTTTTAGTACGGATAACGACGCACGTGTTCCCGTGAAGTCGCATGTAAGAATGGCTGGTTTAACACTCAATCCTTGAGATAATGAAATTTGTGGACGCTACAAAAAATGCACGGTGTATCAAAACAGACGAAGCGATTCTTAACGCAGGTCATATAATTTCATGTGCAATTAAGAAGGAAGATAGGAAAGAATTCCACATAGTTTCGCATTGCATTCAATACACCGCAATAACGTTGTCGCCTCATTCGATCAACGGTGTTTTAGACAGAAATAATTGTGACAATTCTGTAGTCTTTTGAGTGCTCTTGTAAAGAAGGCAGAAGTGGAACGTGTAAGCACTGTGTAGCAGTAATGCTTAACTGTAACAGGTAATTTTTATTTTTACATTCTCATACAAGTGATATAGTAATAGGGGTAACATTTCGGTAAATGTGTAGATTAGCGTCCTAAATTATTTCGTCGGAAAAATGTCAGTACCTGGATAACGTGTGACATACAGATTTGAGATTATAGAAATTAAGGGCAAATAGTGCAGAAATTTCATGTTTTAAATGTCTTTTAAAGATTTTTATCGTAACATTTACCTGTAAGTGCGATGCTGTGAAGAGACGCTGCGGTAGGGCTAACGCATCGCTACCACGACAATGTCAAGCGTTTGCTGCGCCACTGTACTTTTGGTTCTCTTGTCAATACTTTCTTCGCAGGTCAGTTTCTATCTCACTGATACGTATCTTTTGCAAATCAAAGAGGGTTTTTTCTGGTTTTCCAACCAACAACGTACAGATACAATAAAATAAAGGGTGGATAGTCTGGACCTATTTTCTGTAGCGTATCACTACAACATTTATCGCTCTCCTGCCAACAACGTAACCGCTTTTTCTTTTACCCTTCCGCCCATCGTTTCGGTGCGGCAACAAACCTTCTTTTTAACGGAGCAACGCAAGTAGTTGAAACCCCACCCTAGCGTCATTTTTCCGGTGGCAAAACTTCCGGTCACATGACCGTGCGGGCGTGGCCTACCTCTGACGTCACATCCGGTCACGTGACCTTGTGCCTCTTCTTTCAGGGATGTAGACGAATAAACTTTTTGATGGTGGCAACAGGGGGCGTGTTTTTTTTAAGAGGTTGATAAAGAAACTTTTTGGCGGATGGCAACAAGGGGCATGACACCTTGTACTTCTTCTTCCTGTGACGTAGACGAAGAATTTTTTTTGGTGGCGGCAACAGGGGCGTGGCATTTTCGTAGAAGTTGAGGAAGAAACTGTTTTGGCAGATGGCAACAAGGGCCATGGCTCTTTTTCGTGAAGGTTGACGACCAAATATTTCTGACGGTGGCACTACGGCCTCCGATTTTTAAACCAACGCCACTCTCCGGTGGCAGCACTTCCGGTCAAGGGATTTTTCGGGCTCAGCCTTGCCTTTTTCGGCAATATCAGCAGGGCGTGACGTCACTGGTAATGTCACCTCTTTCTTCAGGGCATGCTGGTGAAACAAACACTATTGTACATGTTTGTGCTTGAATGTCACAGAAATTCAGTGTCTCTTCTGGTTCACGTGAGGGAATGTGCTGACGTCATCCCCCCACCAGGGTATATACGAGGAAACATACCACTGCTGTACATGTTTGTACTTGAATGTCGGGGGGGGGGGCTGAGGCTTCATTCCTATTCGCTGCAACAGGTTGCATGATTATTTTCCTACGGATGATTTAATCACTTCTCTGTGTGCGTTGGACGGTATCGGACGTGTCGGTAGACTTTTATTTCAGCATGAAGCGTAGTAGTGACAGTGTTTGTGAACAGATCGATTCTTCGGAAAGATCAGTTACTTCACGGAAAAATTCTTCCAAAGGTTTCTCCCTGGATCGCATACCTAGTCATCACTTTCACCTTGGTGATGATGTGTTTGCTGTTGTCTCAGTGTTTAAAGGCTATGTGAAAGTACACCTTCGGGTGTATAAGTATGATGATTCAAATTTTTTTCCAACTACTCATGGACTTGTGATGACACCATATTTGTGGGAAGAATTTATCGAAACGACAAGGTTCATTGATCCGTTCGACTCAGATTTAATACTTTGCGTGGCCAAGCAGGTGTTCCTAACCACGTCTAAGGAAAATGACGGTGATCGGCTGCATATTCAGCGTATCAGTGGGAACAATGGATTTCTTTCAACATTCCGTAAGAGAATATCGCTAACTGATGACCAATGGTCAAAACTTAATGAATATAATAAAACCATTAGAGCCAGCATTCATGAGATAATGTTTGGAGGGTCGTTCAAAAAAATCGTTCTGGATGAGGTTGAAAAGAAAAGACTATGGGGACATAAAATTGATTCTGCTGATGGAGAATCTGCGTTAAAAAAGAAGTTTCAGAACGTGCTACAAAAGAACATTGTTTTAACCATTGACGAACTTAGCGACTGCCTCCTGTGTAAAGTAGAAGATCGATATGGACTGGGACATGCTTGTGAATATTCAACGCGTAAAAGCAAAGTTAATGCACTGTTTAACAAGACTGTGGCCAAGATGGATATAAAATGGATAGCTTATCAATTTGTAAATGATGGATTTTTCATGTCGAAAAGTACCTATATCAGTTTCTTTAATCAATTGAATATTTGTAATGAATTAGAGAATGCTAAAGATCTGTACATATCGGAAGACCCTATGTATCAATAAAACTACATGTAAATAAATT
Source organism: Macrothele yani (assembly GCA_039090855.1). Classification (NCBI taxonomy): domain Eukaryota; kingdom Metazoa; phylum Arthropoda; class Arachnida; order Araneae; family Macrothelidae; genus Macrothele; species Macrothele yani. The sequence goes on from CM076989.1 coordinate 123,566,453, forward strand.
ATTTGTGTCATTTTCTTTGTTTCTCTGTTACTGTTAACATGAATGTTAATGTTTCTGTAGAAAGTATTAGAATTAATTGTTGCAATGGAAAATCATCACCTCGTGAAAAAATGTACCTGGATCCAGGTCATCCTGGAAGTTTTGGTGGGGTAAATGCTTTGTATCGTGCTGCAAATGGAAAAATAAAGAACACAGAAATCGACGAATGGTTGAAGGGGGAGAAAACCTACACCCTTCACAAGCCAGCGAGACGACATTTTCCGAGAAATCGAGTCATTGTGGGGGAATTGATGAACAGTGGCAGACCGACTTAGTCGATTTGTCCAGTTTGAAGGAACATAATGGTAAATACAGATATTTATTAACATGCATTGATAAATTTTCAAAATATGCGTGGTGTGTTCCTATGAAGCAAAAGAGAGCGTCATCCATGATTACAGGATTCAAGAAAATATTTAAAGAACGTAAACCCTCAAATCTGCAAACTGATCAAGGTTCCGAATTCAAAAATAGAGATTTTCAAATGTTTTTGAAACAAAGTGGTGTTCATTTTTTTACTACTAAAAATGAAACAAAAGCGAGTGTTATAGAAAGGTTTAATCGAACCTTGAAAACAAAAATGTGGAAGTACTTTACAAGTCGAAACACATACAAATACATAGGCATATTGCAGACGATGGTACGTAGTTACAATGAAACATACCAACGTAGCATTAAAATGGAACCAATAAATGTCAGTCTGGAAAATCAAAAAGTTGTGTATAATAACTTATATGGCGATATAACTAAAACTTCACCAGTGTATAAATTCGATATAGGTGATACCGTGAGATTATCTAAAACCAAATTGCAGTTTGAAAAGGGGTATGAAACGAATTGGTCAGAAGAGTTATTTAATGTTTCTCGACGCATCGCTAGATCACCTCTTGTGTATAAAGTTAAAGATTTACTAGGAGAAGACGTTGATGGTACCTTCTACGCTGAAGAACTAAAAAAAGTGAAGAAAAAGGACCACTACCCAATAGAAATGGTTCTGAATAAACGTAGACGGAGAGGCAAATATGAATATTTTGTTAAATTTAGAGGCTACCCTGAGAAGTTTAATTCATGGATACCATCAAACGATTTAGTGAGCATGTAAAAGTTCAAGTACTTACCTCAAAAGTTCAGTAAGCAAGATGAGTTTCTATCTGACGTTACCGAGTGATAGTTCTCTAGGCTATTTTTCTGACAATAAAATATCCCATTTCTTTACACGTCTTCCTTCACTGATCGAATTGAATGGGGACTGGGAAGTTGGACTAGTCGAACTCATCTACCCCCATTCCTGGTTCAATGTAAATGTTAATTCGAATGCTTTTGCTTACGATGTTGGTCCAGGTCAGATAAAAGTGGGAAAAATTCCTGCTGGATATTACGATTCGGTGAGCGACGTGGTAAAAGCTATGTCCCATCACTGGACGAAAAAAATTACCATGTATTATAATAAAACCACAAGACGTGTCAAAACAGCTCTGACGAATGGAACTCAACTTGAATTATATTCAGGGAATTGCAGAAATTCTAGGTTACCAACCCGGAGTATATTCAGCTACAGAAGGAAGCGATCTTACGATTCATGGAAATTTCGCGGCCTACTTCAACTCGTCGCTTTCACTTTGATACGTATACAGCGATATTGTAGAATCGCAGCCTGTGGGAGACATGTATGCACCCCTCCTTCGCATTGTTAAAGTGACCGGAGAAGATGGAGATATGATGAGTGCCTTGTACGATCGACCTCATTATTTGCCTCTCGCAAGAAAAAGTTTTCAAACCATCGAAATCATTATAAGGAACCACACAGGTCAACTAGTGCCATTTGAACGAGGAAGAGCGATCGTGAAACTTCATTTCCGTCTAAAACTTCTGTAATCATGTACGAGCAATACCACTGTTGTACGAAATCCTTCGAGGAATATTACGTCAGTCAGACTGGAAAAGGCTTACCCTACTTTCAAGGAGTACCACTGCAAAAAAGGTATGGTCTCGGAGGACTCTTTCGTTCGTTATTCAGAGCTGCTGTGCCATTATTCAAGCAAGGTGCAAAAACGCTTGGAAAACAAGTTCTACGCACGGGTGTGGATCTCGCCACTGATATCATATACGGCAAGGACGTCAAGACGGCGGCTAAACAAAGAGCTAAAGAAGCAGGACAACTACTGACCGACAAAGCCTCTAACAAAGTGAAAACAATGCTGGGTGAAAGCGTTAAAAGGAAAAGAATGACGAAGAAACGTATCATTCCTACAAAGAAAGCCAAGAGAACAACACATGATATTTTTGATCTCTAAGCCATGGCTCTAATTCACAGTCATTCATCCGTATGTTTAAAGTCTGAACTGGATTTATTTGCCTTACCGCCCACTCAAACGAGCATAGAAAAAGGACAATGGATTGAATACCATCCTTTAGCCAACATTAGGGATGGTGGCCCTCTGGAATTCAATATTTCTGGGAGTGGTGAAGAATACATGGACTTATCTTCGACGCAACTATACGTGAAAGTAAAAATTGCGAAATCCTGTAATTCCGTCCTGTCCGACAAGGAGCCCGTTGGACCGATCAATTGCTTTCTTCATTCTCTGTTTTCTCAAGTCGACGTCAGTTTAAATGAAAGAGTGATTTCGTCGTCAAGCAACACGTACCCGTACAGAGCTTATATTGAAACTCTACTGAATTATGGAGAAGAAGCAAAGAAAACCTATTTGTCTTGCGAATATTTTTATAAGGATACGGCTGGATATCTGAACGAAACCAACCCTTTGAGTGATGCAATGAACAAGGGATTATATCAACGCTACGAACTCTTAAAAGGCAGCAGGACGCTGGACATGATTGGAACCTTGCACTGTGATTTATTTTATCAAAACAGACTGTTACTTAATTTAGTAGACGTCAAAATCAAATTGATTCGAAGCAAACCTGACTTCTGCCTCGTCTCATCATCCGAGACACCCTGCTATAGAGTCGTGATTGAACATGCTTCTATTTTTGTGAGAAAGGTCAAATTCAACCCAGGTGTTTCGATCGGTCATGCCAAAGCTTTAGAAAAATCTCCTGCTAAGTACCCCATTGATCGTGTGTTATGCAAAGTGTATTCCATTTCTTAAGGAAGTATGTCGTTCGTGCAAGACAACGTATTCCTCGGACAAATGCCAAAGAGGCTAGTTATTGGTTGCGTTGACAACGATGCTTTTAATGGTACACATAAGTCAAACCCTTTCGAATTCAAGCATTACGACGTCAACGTTTTGGCTGTGTACGTCGATGGCCAACCTGTCCTGCATAAACTGATAGAAACAAATTTTGAAACGGAAAACACTATTCGTTCTTTCCACAGCCTATTTCAAGGAACTCAGAAACAGGGTCAAGATAGAGGAATTTTCATCAATCGTGAAGAATTTTCCAAAGGTTACACTTTGTACGCGTTTGATCTTAGTCCTGATTTGTGCGATGGAGGACACATGAATTTGATCCAACAAGAAAATTTAAGAGTGGAAATCAAATTTGGAAAAGCTTTGTCAAAAACCATTTCTGTGCTGATCTACGCCGAGTTCCAGAATATTATCGAAATTTCCAAGTCCAGAAGCATTCTTTGTGATTTCGCTAATTAAAAAATATGAACAGTGTGCAAATAACTAGGATTTTAAAGCAAGATCTCGTAACGCGTCGTTCCTTCGTCGGTGTGTTTGCTTGCAACCGACATCCTAAGAGACTTTCCAAATTCCCTGCTTGCCTGGTTGTGAACACGGATCGTTATGGAAATCCAGGGAAACATTGGTTGTCCATGTATATGCCCAACCCTAAAACGATGGAATTTTTGACTCCTTTGGACACCCGCCAGAACGTTTTGAAGGTCCTATTGATCGATTCGTTTCGAAGTTCACATATATAAATTTTAACGATGTACCTCTTCAAAGTTCATTTACGGCCGTATGTGGTCAATTCTGTATTTTTTATCTGTACTCCAGATGTCGGGGGAAAGTTTGTGTTTCATTGTAAAAAAATTTCAATATAAAAGTGGAACAAACGATGTGCGCGTTTATCATTTTGTTCAAAAAAAATTTGGAATTGTAGCAAAATTTAGAATTTAAATAATAAAAACTGATTTGTCATTATTTTGAGCGTCATGTCTTTAAATTATGTTGCATCGGTGTTATTTTATTCAGTTGTCGATATGGAAGTGCCTAAGCTGCGTCACCCTTTCACAGCTCTGATCGCTGGTCCCACTGGGTGTGGGAAAACTCACTTTGTGAAACGTTTACTTCAACATCAGGGGAAGTCATCTATCCGCCTCCAGAACACGTGGTTTGGTTCTATGGGGTTCATCAAATATTATATGATGAAATACCAGATGTTACATTTGTCGACGGTATTCCAAGTAATTTCAAAGATTATTTGAAAGGAAATACGCTTTTTATTACAGATGACCTCATGGTAGAATGTGGGAATGATAAAAAGTTAACTCATTTATTTACAAAGGGTAGTCATCACTATAATGTGTCCGTTATTTTTATTACCCAAAACATTTTCCATAAAGGCAAATAAATGAGAGAAATTTCCTTAATGCTCACTACCTATTTTTGTTTAAGTCACGAAGAGACGTGAATGAAATCACTCATTTAGGAAGACAGTTGTACCCTAATAAACTGAAATATTTTCAAGAGGTGTATGCAGATGCCACCAGAGAAGCTTATAGCTACTTGATGATAGATCTCAAAGCAGACACACCGGAAGAAATGCGGTTGCGCAGCAATATACTTCCAGGAGAAACTCAACATATTTACCAACCACGACATTAGCAATTCGGAGTGATTAAAAAGCTCACATGTGTTATAAAATTAGTTATTCTTTATCATGGCATTATCGGAGCAACACATTCAACTGCTACGTCTGATGAAGATTTGTCCTATAAAGCACTTAAAAGATTTTTTAAAGAAGCTGTCAAATAGAGGAATCAAAGCCATATGTGAATGCACTTTGAACATTTTAAAAGGCAATGTACCGCTTTCACCATATCAGAAGGTGAAATTGCGTGGGCATAAACACACGCTGAGGAAATTAGCTGATAAAAAAATTCCCTTGTTTAAGAAAAGAAGAATTTTGGTACAGAAAGGTAGATTCTTAGGCGTGCTGATACCTGCTGCCCTGAGTGTTTTAACAACTCTGTTAAATAAATAATATGGAATATGCCCGAAAAATGGTGCTCGTCCCGGAGGAGAGAGTTTCAAGACATGAGCCTACGGATGAAATGTTATCTGATCTCGATAAAGAAATGAAGAAAATTTTATTGAGTAAAGAACCTGTTGATGTGAAAATTAAATTATATAATCAAGTGCTGAATAAAAGGATTCAAGTTCCTCTCTTAAATCCTCCAACGATAAATTCTCCTGAAAAAACCAGTTTATCAGACGAACACTTGAATACTACAGCAGCAGTTAAAAATCCTCCTACAAAGGCTGAAACTGATGCTTCGCCAACTAAGGATAGTGATGTTGAAGATCTCGTGTTACAGACTGTACCTACAAATTTAAGAAGATAGTCTGATAATGTTTTAGATGTGTTTAAAAAGAATTCAAAAATTATTTCATGGACTCCAAATGGAGAATTTGTGTATAAAGAGAAAGTTCTCCCCAACTCTAACATTGTTGACTTGGTGGACAGTTTACTGAGAAATAAAAAAATGCAAAGGCCCATTCCAGCAGTTCTTGAATTTAGCCGTGCTATAAAAGAGATCAATCTACCATCTAAATATGTTAAGAATAAGCAATTTCTGATAAAAAAAAAAAGAAAAAAAAACAAATTGGTCAGTCTCTGTCAAAACCAAAAGAATGTGTTCAATGGCTTTCTTATTAAAATGTTTCTAAAACTAAGTTTCATGTATATTAATTTTTTAGGAAGTTTTTAGATTTAAGCAACATATTCTTTGTACTTGGTAATGAGTAACTATTCAGGGTCATCAGCAGGAAACTGTAAAATTCACAGCCAAGGCCCACCCATACAAAGGTGCCCTTTCATAGTTACAGTGATTACTTCTCTGCGTTTAGGCCTCTTTTCCTGGACGCTTTTTTTTTTTCCCCTCACTATTTTATTTTATTTCTTACAAAAGTGTATACCTAAATTCTTTTATTTACGCACATATTTTACATGTTTAGAAAAAGTTTTGAACACCACACAGTATTTCTCATGTATTTACATTCATGAAGAAAAAAGCAAAAAAAAAAAGCAAAAAAAAACATGCACTCAGTAGAGGTCTCTAGGGTTGGAAGTCCACAAAGAAAGCAAAGGGGGTAGGTGTACAGCAACAGGTGTACGCAAATATTGTTAGACTAGGAGTTTTATTCTTTCTTTTATAGACATCAACAGTAGGTAATTGCCAAAATCCAGCAACACTATGCCGAATTTTTGTCAATCTTCATTCACTTAGAGGAGGGCTTGGAATAACTGGAAAGAAAGGAACGTTTATTCAGAACATGACGAAAAATTTAATAAGCGTGCAAAGGAAAACATTTCTATGCTGTAATAAAAAATATTCAATATTATATAATTAATTATTCACATACCTTAGTATCCGAAAGGAAAAGTCCTGAAATTCTCCATAACAGATCTTTTATCAAAACATAAAGAATACTTCTTAGCTTCTGAGCGATTTTTTACCTTGAGGCCTTTCAAATCCCTAGTGATTTTTTGTGGATTTACTGTATGAACTGTTTCCATATTATGATGAGTAACTAACTGTTTAAGTGTGTCGAGATTCAACTTTTGGGAGTTCATGTAATTTAGAGTAAATCCTCGAATTTTACAAAATGTTTTTCCGCTTGAGATCCTAAAACCGTAATTTTTTGGTCCAGCTGCAACGAATTCAGTGATGTAGTCTCCTTGAAGCTCGTCTGTAAATTCACCAAGATAATTGCCCAGTGGGGGATATTAATTCCAGTACTGATGTATATTATGCTATCGGTGTCACAATACAAAGCCTCTTGTTGTAGCTTTTCAAGTTCACTATATAATTTTAGGCGGGCATGTGACGTAGTGAAGGCTGCCACAAAAATGTTACTTTGAATGTTTTGGGGACTGAAATTTTGCTTGTATTTCCATTGTGTTAAAGCTACTTCATCAGTAGGGAAAGCTACGTCAGTGGCCTGTAAAAATAAGAACCAACGTCAAAAATATAAAAGAGAGGAACAAAAAATGCTGATAAACACTGAAAAAATATTCAATGAAAGATCTGTAACATACATACCTGTCTTGTAGGATCCGTAAAGATTCTATTAAATTCATCCACTGTAGAAACAAATGTTGTTTGTGTTTTATCATCAGATTGTCCAAATTTTCCCCAAAAGGAGTTAAGGCAAAGTTTTGCAACAGAACGTCGACCAATATTAAGTTCTATTAATTTTGGATCCAAGGAAATACCTTCTTTTTCTCTATATTTCTCTAAATAATGTTTTTATTTATATCTGTACTGCACTCTGCGGGCCAACCTGATGACTCCTGCTTAATGTTTAGGAAACTGTCTATGTAGGACTTGAAAAGTGATTTACTTTTCTATTTGAAATGATATACTTCGTGAACAGAGCTGACGACATATCCTACGTCGATAGCTTTCAGTAATTCGATAGTCGTCCATGTTCCTCTTATGCTTCGCTCCGGGTTTGTGTGTTTACAGGGTAGAGCTTGCCTTTCTTCGGCGCAGGTCCGACAAAGCGGAAATAAAAGTTTTCCTTTAGTCCTATATGGCAGGACTGGGTGAAATAGACCAAAAGGAGGGAGAACTGTGCACAAAATGAGACCGAAATATTTATATAAGGAGTCAAAGTCCTTAGTTATAATTTCTGGGTGTCCTATTGGATATTCACAGTATTTGTTTACATATGGATAAAGTGATGTAAAGTCAACGTATTTGATTTTCTCACTCCCTGCCACCGAGTGATACATTTTGTACACGTCGGTTCTGCCACCATAGAAAGCGTCCCGTGGATTCAGGCGAGGAATGCACTGAGATAGAAAAAGAAAAAACATAAGGCACTCTGCGGGCCAACCTTAGTTTTAAAATAGTCAAATTAATATTAAAAAAAAAAGTAAAAAGTTCATAAGGCATACATCACACATAAAGTTGTGTATTAAAGAATTACCTCAGTGGTATCCAGGAAATCCATCAAGAGGGAGTCTGATCTCTTTGCATCATTGAATTCATGTTCCAACATAGTGACAACTGTATAACCAGTCTCCTCGAGTTCTTTCTGCTGCTCTATAGTTTTCTTGTATACTAGCCATATCGGTTGGTTTTTCAAATGGTGCATCGTGTGATCTTCAAAACACTTAGGGCAGCCGTGGAAGAAACACCCGTGAAACTGATAGACAGTTTTGGTTGCTGAGCAGTATCCATCCACGAATTTCCCTTGTATTTTAACTTCTCCTGATCCATTAAGTGCATGATTGATGACAGATCCTGAAAGGGGGAAGGGGGGGTATGTTAGCCTTCCATATGATGAAACGTTATTGAAATTACAGATGCATATACATATGCATTTGAGATATACATGTTCTAACATCGCTGCAATAAATGAATGAATAAATAAAAATATTACTTTCAAAAATTGCTATAATAAAAGCTTTGAAAAAAATACCTCTTTTGTACTCCATGAATTTAAGCCATTCTTGAGAAGCTTTGCTGTATCTTATGTTGTGCGTATATCCATTCGCAGGAACAACAGCTAGAGAATTTGATTGAATGTGTTTGGTTCTGTATGTAGTCATGCAAGCAGCAGCTGTAGTGACATGCTGGAACGGATCCACTTGGTTTATCTCCATGAACTGACTTCGGAATATTAAACAGCATCTTCTGAGAATATCAACATCTGAACTAAAATAAAATAAAATAAATGGCTAGAGCTTATCGTTTTTTGAGAAATTACTGCTATACAAAATTTATCATTTTTTTCTTTTTCACAGAAAAAAAGGAATGTGTTAAAAATGGAAATAACAGGAGTAGCTTACCGACAATATTCTAACATCTCTTTCTTGAAATCAAAGAGCTCCAACTTTTTTTTTCATACCAAGATATAAAGTTTTCTCTCTCGGATGTGCTCATCATACCAGGCATAAAGAATTCTCTCCCCGGTAGTTCACCTACGTATTCCTGGTTACCCCTTAAAAGAAAAACAGAAAGAAAAAAATTAAATGAAAATATTTTCTTATATAAAACATAGGTATTTTGAATTTACTGAGTAACTAACACGAGAAAGTGAAATTTGTGATTAAAAACAGGGGGTGGGGGTACGGATTAATAAAGGAATTAGAATAGTGACATTTTACAGGGTGAGAAAAATTCATACATATGTTAAATTAATTTCGACAGTTTCTTTTTTTTTTTAACTAGTAGGTAAACAGTATGAAATGAAAATCTTTACCTGACATTGAACAAATGGGGAAAGTACCCCTTCTTCAATTCTTGTAACCCAAATGTTGCAGGCATTCTTGATAAACTCATAGGAATGAAGCTGTATGAATCTATTACTCTCATGGTTAACTGAGTAATTTCCATGCACAGTATCTTTCAGCCATTCAAGATTACAGTCGGTTTGACAGCCTGTTTTATTAGGTATGAAAATAGGAACATGCCGTCGAAACCCTGCATGTTGTGGGCAATGATTGTGAATTATTTATGTTTCTCCGAAAATAGGAACTCACCAAATTTTTCCAATGTGTCGTAGCCACTGAAGACTATTTCAGTTCCGTCAAAGTACTGACACACAGCAAAATTAACTTTGTGCTTCCCTGACTCCTGGTCAGTTTCAAAGTCAAAAAACAAATATTTTTCTGATATTTCTTGAACATCTTTTGAAGAAATGAAACATTTGTGCTCTTCAGGGAGGACATAATTTTTGCAGGACCAGCATTTGGTTTCTGTAGATTTATGCTCATGGTCTCTTTTTACTACTCTGTGACAATCTGTGCACAATATGTATTTTTGGCACAAAGGAATACCTTCATCAGATGTCAAATATCTATGATAGCATTCAGCTGAACGACAGGTACGATTACATTCAGGGCACACATATATGGAGAGTTCGGGGCAGTCATTTGAGTAGCAGGTCGGGCATATGTTCACACATCTGTGCTCCTCCTTGTGAGTTGTGATCATACCCAACATCACATGCCTCACAATAGTTTTTACGACCAAGAAAACCTTTCAGCGATAAAATTACGTCAAAGTGCTCACTGTGCTTGAAGAGGAAAATCTTTTTGTTTCTAGGCCTTCCTTTGTAAACTACTTGGGAAAAAAAGATACATGGAAAAGATTTAAAAGAAGCATTGCACTAAAAACGAATTTTAAAAACATGGTATTTCAAGTCAATTAGAAGAAAGATTAATTATCTTTTTAAAATGAGCAGCATCTACAACATGAATTTGAATGTCCAAAAAGTCTTCAAAAATTCTAATTTGTTCAAAGCCACATTCCCCTTTTAGGACTCCTGCTTCTCTGTGGAGTTGGAAGGAAAGGACGCGTTGTATAGGTCTACGGGAATCAGCAATATATTTCATTCCTGTATCCTTATTTAAGTAGGCCTTTGCTACGACAATTGCACGAGCACAACACAGATCATCATTATTTGTAATTGTGATTATAGATGTCTTTTTCAGCGTGTCCAGGGATATGTTAGTAATACTTCTCCGTGCACTACCACGGGGTCTCCGAATAGTAACAACTTCGATTCTAAATGAATCGTCTAAAAGAAATCTTTGGACTGGAGAACCTTTGCAATAGCATCTGTGATTGAATCTACATTCACATCACCTATTGGTGTTAAATGAAGGGATATGGGTTTGTCCAACACATTACTGAAAATGCATACTCTCACGAGATCGTAGGTGTTCAGACCTGTGGTAGTTTCGTTCAGCAGTCTTTGAAATAAATTTGTTAGAGACTCCAGTAGCTGACTTACTGGTTCACCATGATGAACATCGTTTACCCTGGCTTCATACGTGACGGATGTACCTCCGTACTTTTGCACATATCGCCGATTCTTTTCTATCAGGGTGTAGCCAAGTGATTCCTGAAAATATAATAATTATCAACTAAGTCCAAATCATTAATTCAGTTTGAAACAGATATCAACAATTCAGTACTAAGGAGTCATACATACATGAAAATAATTTCAACTGGAAAAAACACTTACATGTCGAACTTGTGAGTTATTTCTTCTGTCATCGTCAGTTTTTGCACGTTTCTTGGATGTTTGGGGTGTATCAGATATACCAGAAGGTCCAGCAACAGCAAGATGTTCATTGTCTGAACGAGGCCGTTTCGAAGAAGCGGAATTCGAAGTCTCGTTTTCTCCGAAGCCATATTGAGAAGGACACAGCCATGGATTTTCTTCAAAGATCAACTGAGTTTCATCCATGTAAGGAAACTACAATAAATAAATAAATAAATAATATATATATATATATTCAATGACACCTCCGAAATCAACAGGATTCTCCTCAAATATCAACTCAGTCTCATCCATGTATGGAAACTAAAATTAAAAGCAAGCATATATATATATATATATATATATACGTGTGTGAATGCATACAAATTAAAAGGAAAATAAGAAATGAACTATACCGGAAGTACTGATAAAGAGAAATAAATAAATAAAAAAAACACTTACATCTTCATCTGGAAATGATAAAGTTTGAACCAGGGCAATGTTCTCTTCATCTGTGTACTACCAAAGTAAAAATAAAAATAAAAATGGATATAACACTTTATAGACCTATGAATTACGTTACATAAGAAAATGAAATTTCTTCACCACAACACTAAGAAAAATAACTTAAAATTTCTCTTACCTCGTCAACTGCGAATCTCTCTTGGGACTCGGTGCCTCTATAAGTCATCCTGTGATCTTCAATATATATGACACCGAAAAAAAAACAGACCACGTTCACCTTATGCAATCGCCACCTACGTGAATAATCTTTTAAAAGAACTGAACTTGGTTGCCAACGTTGAAAAAAGAAATATGTCACCTGCCTGAAACACACATGGAGTCAACAATAAGCCACACAACGTTTGTAGGTAGAACAAAGAAAGACCCTTGCAAGACCTAACCTGAAGTGACGGTGTGCTACGTGTTTCAGAGCTTCAAACAAGAATAGGGGAGATGGAACAAAGGAAGGAGGACCTTGAAAGTGACTGTGTGCTACGTGCTTCAAACAAGAATAGGGAAAAAGGAACAAAAGAGGGATATAATTTCTTGAAGGAATTGTTTATGTGTTACTTCTACGTGTATCCACCTTTTGGCCTTCTAACTTAACATCTTCTGATGCTTTTAACGAACTCCTAGACAAGGTTGTTCTTTGTATTTTATTTAATCCTCCTCTCACCCTGTTGACCTTTCAACTTTCGCTACTGCTGAAGCTTCTGAAGAGTTTGTCAGATAGCATTCTTTGTGCTTTAATTCCCCTGTCCCCAATTCGACGGTGTGTTACGTGTTTCAGGGCTTCAAACAAGAATAGGGGAGACGGAACAAGGGAAGGAAGGCCTTGAAAGTGACTATGTGCTACGTGCTTCAGGGCTTCAAACAAGAATAGGGGAGACGGAACAAGGGAAGGAGGGCCTTGAAAGTGACTATGTGCTACGTGCTTCAGGGCTTCAAACAAGAATAGGGGAAAAGGAACAAGGGAAGGAGGGCCTTGAAAGGGACTGTGTGCTACGTGCTTCAAACAAGAACTAGGGGAAAAGGAACAAAAGAGGGACATAATTTCTTGGGAATTGTTTATGTGTTACTTCTACGTGTGTCCACCTTTTGACCTTCTAACTTAACATCTTCTCATGTTTTAACGAAACTCCTAGACAATGTTGTTCTTTGTATTTTATTTAATCCTCCTCTCACCCTGTTGACCTTTCAACTTTCGCTACTGCTGAAGCTTCTGAAGAGTTTGTCAGACAACATTCTTTGTGTTTTAACCCCCCCCCCCCCCCTCCCAGTCCACATTTAGTCTTCGACCTTAACAATTGCTCCCCAATCACAACTTTTAGACCTTCAAACTTAACAGATGATTATTCAGCCAAAGTCGTGAAAAAAGAAATTCACATTTTAAGCAGCATATCCTTTGTATTATTGTAATGAGTAACTATTTAGGGTCATCAGCAGAAATCTGTATGAACAGTCGAGGCCCACCTATATAAGGGTGCCCTTTATAGTTACATTCATAATTTCATTCTTTTGTGTTTCGGCCTCTTTTCCTGGACGCATTTTTTTAATTATTTATTTATTTTTACAAAAATTATTACATAAACACATTTCATTTAAATAAATATTTTACATGTTTGCTAAAAGCTTTCGAACATCAGACAATATCTCACATGCATTTACATTCACGAGAAAAGTACTATCGAATAGCAAACAGAGTTTTGAGCTTTCTTCTGCAATTCTCTTAATCCATGCCTTTGGTTGAACCAACGCAGTAGCTTCTTCAAAGTACACACGTGCTTTATCTTCGAGAGAGATAGTCATACGACACACGTGACATGAGAAAAGTTCGTCAATATTTTCAGCTATTACTTTCGCTAAAACTCTAGTCAGAGTTACTCTTTGAAATTAAGTTCATGTTCATCAGTAATTTTCATAGGAGACACTCGCTGATATTTTGTAACGACGGATCTGAAGACTGTACCAAATAACATATGAGTGATACTTGCCCATACTTGATCTGTGACGTCATACAGGCTGTTGTACTTATAGCGATCCAAACAAAAAGTTCCAGTTGTTAGCCTAAAGCCCCCATCGGCATCAGAAAATATCCTCTGAAAATTAATCGATGTCCCATCTGAAGAACACGTAACAAGTAGTTCATTATTAATCACACAAATACGTCCAGGCTGATACAAATGATTTAACGCATCAACCAACTGGAGAAAAGTTACCTGGGAAAATACAATACCTTCTTTTGGTGGGTCGATTCTTCTCAGATGCACTCTGATGACCCCCGTGTAGTCACTAACCAAGATACATTTCCCAATTCCTAAACAGAAATTGTTAGGAGGTATATTCACTGAAGAAGAAGGTTCCGTATCTGGCAAAGATGAATAGTTCGAATCGGAGTCCGAAGTAACTTCCTCACGCCAAACTTGCATTCCGCTCAGTAATGATTCAGAAAGGCATGACTCTGAAGACGGCTGCGATGAACTTGAGTTCTCAAATACCTCTTCGTGGGATAGTTCCTCTTCAGACGATAAGGACTGAACACCATTTGACGTACCAACACTCATTCTTTTTGCTGAAAAATAATAGTTTTCTGCTAAACGTCTCATCTTGAAATATAAGCGCACAAGACTCCGAAGCAGTGGGCAACACACAGAAGTGACCAGCTTACCCTTGGGGAAAAACTACAAAGATTCCAACAATAGCCAATAGGAGTTGAGCACGTGACTCCTACGAAGTCACATGTACTGTTTCCACCGCCTGAAAGATAACATTGCAAACCTTTGTAAAAAAAAAGTGTTGCCATTCCGTACTTCTTCATTAACAATTGACACTGGTACCACAAGTTTTCCGTAAAAGTGTTGCCACATCTGAAAAAGCTTTTTTTCCAATACCCACGAAAATGCAAAGCTTCCCTGTTGCCATCACCCAAAACGTTTCATCGTCTACGGTTGTTGAGACAATGTCACGTGACCAGATACGACGTCTTGCAAGGCTGGGCCCCAAAAGTTCACCTGACCGGAAGTGTTGCCACTGGGAGAGTGGCGTTGGTTTAAAAATCGGAGGCCGTATTGCCACCGTCAGAAATATTTGGTCGTCAACCTTCACGAAAAAGAGCCAGTTTCTTCCTCAACTTCTACGAAAATGCCACGCCCCTGTTGCCACCACCAAAAAATTTTTTCGTCTACGTCACAAGAAGAAGAAGTACAAAGTGTCATGCCCCTTGCTGCCATCCGCCAAAAAGTTTCTTTCATCGACCTCTTAGAAAAAAACCACGCCCCCCCTGTTGCCACCATCAAAAAGGTTTATTCGTCTACATCCCTGAAAGAAGTACACGGTCACGTGACGGGATGTGACGTCAGAGGTAGGTCACGCCCACACGGTCATGTGCCCGGAAGTGTTGCCACCGGAAAAACTGACGCTAGGGTGAGGGTTCAACTACTAACGCATGACATCGTGCGGTAGAAATACGTTCGGCGTACCGCGGCTTTCGTAACACTTTCGCACTTACAGTTAAATATACGAAAAAAATCTTTAAAACATATTTAAAATATAAAATTTCTGCACCATTTACCATTATTTTCTATACTCTAAAATCTGTATGTCGCACTTTTTCCAGGTACTAATAGTTTTCCGACGAAATAATTTAGAACGCTAATCTACAAATTTCCCAACAATTCGTTTCACTTGACGATTTCCAGGATCCATTTTCAACACTCTGTCAGCAATAACAAATTTGTAATTTTTGAACATTCTGTTCCTAAAACAGTGTTTTTGAATTTGGTAATTGTTGATCATCATTCTGTTCTCAGTGTTTTTGAACTGGTGACTGTTGACAGAATATTGCAAATCTTGTTCCTTAATGGAGTTTACATTTATATCGATAACAGCAATTACTTATTTTCAACAGCATGTAGAAATACGGAATTTTAAATTATTACTATGCAATAAAATCATTTCTTGTTTATTATTCATTCAAACAGTTACTAAGTTAGTAGTATTTCACTGGAAGGATTTCAAGTGCAAGGCACAAGCGTTTATACTAACTTGTGAAAAACATAGCTGGAATCTTGAGAACGACACTGCGGGACGCAACAATATGAATTGTTCTTTTTCACGGAATTCTCCATTATACAGTACTATTCTCCAATTCCAGAATGAATGCAAAAATACCCCGAACCGAGGCAACCATCTAACAACAGCTAAGAATGTTATCCGTACCGTAGCCTACGAGGATCGTTAAAGAAGCCTGTTATTTCGGGCCAAATTTCCTGATAAAAAACGGAAGCACTTTTGATTCTCTCCAACGCCACCAGGGACCGCTTTTACCGAGGACAACTTTGCCTTACCGTTGGTGTTTTTAGTATACTGATGTACGTTACAAAACAGCATACTTCTCGTTTTTTTTTCAATTATTTTTATATAAAAGAAATGAGGTATTGCTGCGTGCCTTTTGTATATTCTTACAAACAAGTTTAAAGCAAGTAACTGTGGAAATTTTGATTTGTTTACATGATACTCACGCGGTTTCAGCTGTGTGTATTTTGGAGTTGCGTGGTTTTTGATAGCAGTAATCGTGTTAATATCAAACTGGAATGAATTATGCTTCATAAAAGAGTGAAGTTTTTAATTTTTAACTTTATATTTGTTTTGAACTTGCACGGACGTTTCATCAATTTGAGTTTGAAATAGAAATGAGTAGGTGCCTCAAAATAATTACGAATTTTTTAATTTAGCAGCGTTTTCTCACACATCGGTGGCAAGTTACGATGAACAATTAGAAATATTTGCTACGAAAAAATGTGATTCAGCGAAAACAACATGTATTGCAATAACCTTAGAAACCACCAGCTTTCCCACACTTTAATGCAGGGGTGCACAACCTTTTTATAAGTGGGGGCCAAGTTTATTTTTACATAATAAGTGGCGGGCCGCAAGTTACCTTTTCACATAGGCACTTGCCAAACCCTACCGCTAAAGCTAATTTTACTATTATCCGAATAACCTATTTTACCAGCAGACAAAAAATGTGTTTCAATACCATTTTTGTGTCCTCTAAATGGTTTAAATCCATTTTTGAAGTTTTTTGGCAAATTGCGTTATTAAGTTATCAAATTACTGATTTACAATCAACTTACTCCTAACTGGAAAAGGTTTAGGGGTATATAAAATAAAATAATACTATCACAAAGTTGTAAAATTTTTATTTTTACAAAAAACAGAATTCTTAACATCAAAGTATATAAAAAATTAAAATCAATATATCGTCAAACTGACCATCAAATCAAGTAGTAGCCTAATGCTCCTAATGAGATGCTTGGCATTGTTTATTTTTCAATAGTCTGTCAATATCAGGTTCAATGTTAGAGATGGTAATGCGCAAGTTTCCCTCCAATAGTGTATCACTTAAACGGGAACGACACTTTGACTTTATTTGTTTCATCAAAGAAAACGATTGCTCACATAAGTAGGTACTTTCAAACAACGTTGCCGTTTTTAAAGCATGATCTTTGAGCAATTTCATTTCTTTCGGTAAGTAATTTTTGTAAAATTCTAGGAGAGAAACTTCAGAGTATTTTGTTTTTAACTCATTGTTACACTGAAGATCAATTAATTACACCTGGAAATCTAGTGGCACTGACGCAACGTCAGTAGTGAATGGTAGAGAAAACATATCAAACAAAACCTCAAATTTTCTTATATCTTCAAATCGTCTTTTAAACTCATTGTGAAGGTCCACTACAAGAGATGCATATTTAGCCACATTTACATGGAATTCAGAACTTTCAACAAAACTTTTCATTGTTGGAAAATTTGCTAGTAGTCCATTGCTTAGTTGTGACTGCCATAAACTGAGTTTAACCTCAAATGATTTTAATATGTAACACATGTTGTTGATCATGTTGTTTTTACCTTGAAGCTTAATGTTTAATTCATTGAGATGTTGGGTCATATCAACTGAAAAACATAAATCACTCACCCATTCGCTGTTCTCAAAATGTGCTGCTAGTTGAGACTCATTACGACTGTGTAAAA
The DNA here is from genome assembly GCA_039090855.1 of Macrothele yani. Classification (NCBI taxonomy): domain Eukaryota; kingdom Metazoa; phylum Arthropoda; class Arachnida; order Araneae; family Macrothelidae; genus Macrothele; species Macrothele yani. Next base: position 123,584,233 of record CM076989.1, read on the forward strand.
ACATTATGATTTCTTGATGCAAGTCATACACTCGTTTCAGCATTTTCCCAGCACCAAGCCAACGAACTTGTGTAAAATAAATAACATCATCATATTGGGATTCCATGTCTGATAAGAATTCTCTGAACTGGCGGTGATTAAGAGCTCCGGCACGAAGGAAATTGACCACTTTAATCACAACCTTCATCACATGCTCCATACGTATGCTTTTAGCACACAGATTCTCTTAGTGTAAAATACAGTGAATAGTAACTAGATAACTGCACTTTTTAGCAAAATAGCTGACAGCCCCTTGTTTACTTCCAACCATGGCAGGTGCACCATCAGTTGATATGCCATGTAGTTTTTCCATATTTAAATTAAACTTCTCTAAAATATTTTTCACTTCACGATAAATATCACATCCTTTAGTTGTGTCTTTCATAGGAACCAATGCCAGTAATTCTTCGGAAATATGAAAATTCTCGTCAACACCACGCACAAAAATACAAAGCTGCGCAGTATCAGTCACATCTGTGCTTTCATCGATCGCCAGTGAGAAGTACTTGAAATCCAATATTTTTTCTTGTAGTGTTTGCTCAAAGTCCACTGCCATTTCTTCTACCCTCCTGGAAACTGTCATTCGATTAAGGCTAATTTTTGATATAATGCTTTTTTTCTCTGGGAATGCCACATTTGCCACTTCTTCCAAGCATTCCTTAACTAGCTCGCCATCTTGAAACGGCTTCATTCTTTTTACTAAAATCTTTGACACAATAAAACTTGCTTTTACCGCAATTTGCGATTCATCGTTAACCTTACGAAAAAGATTTTGTTGAAATTTTAATTTTCTTTGCAGTTCTTTTACTTTCTCTTTTCGCATATTACCAGAAAATTCGTTGTATTTTGAAGCATGTTTTGTCTCATAATGCCTTCTTACATTGTACTCTTTCATAACACCAACTGTTTCTTTGCAAATTAAACACGTTGCTTTGCTGTTGTATTCAATAAAAAAATATCTCTCACTCCAGGTCTCTTGAAACACTCGACACTCGTCCGTCACTTTACGCTTTTTTACAGACATGATACTGATATTATAATAATAATGTAGAAACTCTGTAAACTGCACACAAGCTGTAACAACACACAAACAACTCACAAACGTGAACTCTGCCACGACAACAATGATACTCCCAGTGCACGACGTGGCGTCCAGTCAGAAATAACAAACCTATAAATAGCCTCGCGCTACACCACTTCAAGGTCACACAGCGCCCTCATCCTCCCCTGCCGCACTACGATGAGTCGGTGTGTCAGTCACGTGCTCACATCCACTTGTATTGCAAGAGTGACTCCACAGTCAGTCTGAACCTTGCAGCAGTCTGGTTATGCAAAACTTAAAATCTGTCCAATAATTGTTTACTTTTTAATTTATTTTTAACAAACATTTTTATAATTTTCTTATTTCAACTAGGGCCTACAATAATGGGAAAAAATCTCATCATTCACAATATATATATTCACGTTTTCAATAGTATAAAATATTTATCCGCGGGCCGCATAAACTGACTTTGAGGGCCGCAAGCGGCCCGCGGGCCGCGGGTTGTGCTCCCCTGCTTTAATGGCTGACGCTCGCGGTAGTAGGCTACAAGCAAAGTACGTAGTACTGCCTGATTAACGCTATATTTGTTTTGAACTTTCACGATTGTTTCATGGCGGCAGCCTCCAGATATCTCATTCTAACGTCCTTGGGTATAACTGACTGATACATACAATCATATTCATTTGTGTACAACATGCATTCTAATATGAAGAATTAATACCCTTCTACCTCATTTTGTAATGTACAATGTTTAACCAAAGTGGACAATTCCCTTGGTTTAATTTAATTAAGAATTGGACAATTAAGACAGAGCATTACGCTCCTCCTAAGTAAATATTTTCACGCGAGAAATTGCGCAAACAGCAAATCATGACCATAACGAGCCCTTTGAGTGTGGAAAGCGTTCAAATAAAGAAGAGTGTACGTAGTTATGTAATCTGACCTTTCAAAATGATTTGAATGGACGATGTCATCGGTTATTTTTATAAACAACGCATGGCAACTGAAAAATTGTATTGCGACACCGCCGGGATCGAACCCCAGAACTCTCGATAACTAGTCGAGTGCGTTCGAATTTACGCTACGGCGCCAACAATTCCCAGTGCCATGCGTGTTTTATCACTCAGCATCTGACTACACGAATGCGTATTGATGGTCTCAGCAACTGAGATGTCGTCATCTGGTGGCAGTTTAACGCAACAGCTATTTAATTGTAGCTGATAAATTCAAAGGGCGATAGAAATGGTTGATATATATTAAATACGTGGATAATGCAAATGGACGATGTTTATCGCTCTGTCCACGTTATTTTTATAAACAACGCATAGCAACTGAAAAATTGTATTGCGACACCGCTGGGATCGAACCCCAGAACTCTCGATAACTAGTCGAGTGCGTTCGACTAGTCATCGACTCCATTTACATTCGCCGTAGGAAAGAGCGATGACATCGTCAATTTACATTCTCCAAGTATTTAATATATATTAACCAAAATGATTTGGGAACGCCGCCCCAGTGGCGCAGTGGTCTAAGCGATGGCCTCTGATCATTCGTCCGAACGGGGTCCGGCTTCGAATCCCGGGGAGGCATGGATGTTGTGTTTGTCTTACGGCACTGGCTCTTTCCCTTCCCTGTAACCAGTGACCCTAAATTAGGGACGGGCGACTGCTTATAGCCCATTGAGTTGCTCACGGTGGTCGTTAAACCTCCAATCAAAAAAAAAAAAGATTTGGGAACAGTGAATTACTAAAAAATATACATATATTAAAATTCTATATGGCAGGTCATGGATGTATTGAATGAGTCCCGAAATGTGTAACTTCGATGATCCTATCGGAATGCTAGATTACGGTAGAGGACTAATAAATAATACCATCAATGTCATATTATTCATCGCTTTCGCAAGAAAAAATAAAACAATTCTGGAGATTATTGAGAAAATGTATGCGATTTATTTCTGTTAGACAGCACACCGATTTGCCACCAGCAGCGGCTAATCGTTGTTGTTATCCTCGATAAAAGCGCCATCTGGTTAGCTTTTCCGACGTAAATTATTCCTGGGTTTGAAGACCGAAATAGCAGGCTTTTCTCACGAGCGTGAACCCCGTAGGCTACGTCCGTACTATAGTAATTCTTCCTTTCGCCGCTAGAGGGAGAGCGGACCGCTGAGATTGCCAATTCTTCCACAGACGGGTGCACGGCTCATTTCTCACAGCTAAGAAACCGGAACGCTAGCACAACTCCACTAACATGAACCGTAGGCATCAAGCTACTGTTTTCAATGTGACAACGGATATGTTGTTGTTTACATTCGAACGCAAACAGCATATTTTTGAAGGTATTTAAAAAGTATCATAATGAAACATGGTGTACATAAAGAGAATCTAGTTGATCGATTGATGGAATTCATATTCCGAAGGGAATGTAATGCCAGGAGCAAAAACGTCTTCGAAGAAATGTTTTCAAATAATAAATCGCGAATGGCAATGAACGTCGATACTTTTGTTTTGGAATTCTTTTTTTATGCTTTCCAACCGTAGGTTGAAGAAGCGTATAACCGATATATTCACGTTCCTTTCGAGCTCTGTGTTTGTGCCCAGTTTTGGAGGTGTATAGTGAATGTTTCTTCCTATTTTTGTGTTCCCCTGCAAGAAGAAGATCTGTACTTTCTTTTAGCTCAGCTCCCAAGTCGGTGATATGCATATTTTGTTTGCATTCAGCGTTTTATTATTTTCGATCAAGCTGATCGATCCTTAAGTTAGTCCTCGCCATTTACAATGGCTGGCACTGAGAAGGGTGATGTCCACGCCCACATCAGTGATGCTCATTCAACCTCTTCCTCCTCCTCACTCTCAGGAGACCAATCAGCATTTATGTACGTCAGAGACGTCATACGCATAAAAGATATGGCGCGCGACTCCTCTGCAAAGGCTCAAGCTGATATCGCTGCCCAAGAAAGTGACTTTACCTTGACGCACGTCCCTGGTTCATTTGCCGAAGCTATGGATGTGACCGATTGCATGGTTACGTTGCCTTCAACTGGCTCAACTCAGTTTACCAAGCCGCTACCAGCAATCAGCACTGTGTCTCATCCTTCCTCTGCCAACTCTACTTCTCTCACTTACTCCAAAGTGACCTCCGGAGTGAGAGTTCCTTCCACGTTTATTGCTCCAGTTTTTCCTTACCCTTACGTCAGTGTTGAAGGTAGTTCTGCCACCATCGATATCCCACAAGATTCCCCAGCCGGGAAACAATTTTTCTCCACAATGGATTTCGGTGTCTGTTTTGATGCATTACCAGACACGAAAATCAAGGAATATAGTATTTCCCTAAAGAAGATGCTTCCTACAGGAGCTTATATCACTCATATGGCTCGAAAGCCACGGGCCGTATTAGTGTATTTTGCCCGTAAAGAACATGCAGACCTTGTCATGACTGATGGCTTATCCATCAAAGATGTGCATCGTCTGGCTGAACCTGTGGCGCAGCGACCTATCCAGGTCACTTTCCACCCAGTTCCGCCTGAAGTCTCAGATGTCGCTCTGCGCACTTTACTCAGCAAATTTGGCCGAGTGGTTGGACCAATGACGACTCTTTCGACGGTGCCCAGAGATCCCGATGACAAATACATTGCAGGGTTTCGTCGAAGTGCCAGTGTCATATTTCCGTCGGACGATCATCTGCTTGCGTGCCCGAAGATCCTAACCGTACGGTGTGGCCAGCAACGTAGGAGAACCGATGTCATTACCTCCTTGCACAGCACGCTTTGCCATGGCGAAAACCATCTTCGCGTGCACTGCCCACATCAAGTTCCACCGACTCCGACTGGCGCTCCTACAGGTACTGTTCCTACCTCGAAGCGTACCATACCATCTACTTCAGCACAGCAGGCCTCGGAGCCAAGATATGAGGGGGAAAGTTCGCTTACAGACGTTGGTCAACGCAACGCTCCCACAGCCGCTTCCTCTTTTTCACTCGAGGACTTTCCTACAATTGCCTCCTCACTCCCGCAAAGTCGTCACTCTACCACTGAGTCCCTTTCAGAGGGTTCACAACCAGCTATTACCACTGGAACCTCCGAAACAGCTGATGTGGAGTCCGTTGGTCCAGAGACGCAGTGTGAGGATGAGACGACCGAGCCTCCACTGAAGCGCCGCGGCTCTGGCCGCAGCAGGCGAGTAGCGAAGAAGCAAAACTCTACTTCACCTCGTTCAACCTCCCTCTCCAGCAGCTCTCCTAGACCCACTTCCCCAGCCGAAGTCTCCTTTCCCACGGTCGAAGAGTTCGCTGCATTTCTCCAGACAGCCAATATACCTCCCGTACCACTCTCATACATTGATCTCCATACATACTTAACGAATCCGACCAGCAACGCAATAGCACGTGCCTTAGCAGTCAAGAATCCATCGCTTCGCCAACTTGTGCCGGAGCAGATCATTGTGTCGCATTGCTGCCGTCAGAATTTTCCCTCTTCCGTCCGTGGGCACATATCTTCTATAATCGTCTCAAGTCTTTTCCTCCGGCTCTGAAAGATCTTCAGCTAGAGGCAAGGAACCCCACAATTCAAGATCGCGTCACTTAATTGCAGGGGATTTGCTTCCCCCTCAGCAACTCTCTGGCATATGAAGACCTCAACCCGTTGGGGGCTGATATTCTCCTCCTTCAAGAGACAAATTGCAAACCAACTACCGTCTATTCTCGATGGCGCCAGTGGAACTTTGTGTTTCATCACGCCTATGGACTAACATCTCATAGCTGCCTTGCCATCGGCATTAGTCATACTTTCAATTCTATTATCACATTCCTCTCTGTGCGAAATATTTGTCGAGATCTCTTACTGCATTCATCCTTAACCATCGCGTCTTCCAGATGCCATTTATTCAATATCTATATTCCAAGCACTACAACTCATTTATCGATTCTCTTCACACGTCTTTGCAGAGCACTGGACCGTATCCCCCGTCAGACTATGTTCTCGTTGGCGGTGATTATAACTGTACCCTGGATCCTCTTCTGGATAGGTCTTCTACCAATAGAGAGCGCCGCCATGCCCTGGCGAACCTAACCTGCTCCAGACAGTTGTCACCAACAACGCTCTTCATGATGTACATCGGCATATTCATCCATGGTCGACTAATTACACTTGGCGCTCCTCTCATGTGCAAAATCCTTTCTTAGCCCGCCTTGACAGGTTTTATGCCTCCAGTACTCTACTTCCTGCCGTGACAGAATCGAGTGTGCATCCCACGGCCTCATCTGACCACTGCACCATTGCCATCATAGTCCATACTGCACCATTCAAACCCAGGATAATACGCCCGTGGACATTTGATGATGCATTTCTCTCCGACCCGGCATTCTGCTCTTCGGTCCGGTCATTCCTGATTGACAGACGACCGCAGCTTCAATCTGCACTCTGCGGATTAAATTCTTGGATGGAAATCAAGCAACAGCTCGTTCTGCATGTCCGTAACTACTCATTCCAATTAAAGACACTCCAGAACATGCGTCTAGACTATGTTCGTTCAATGCTATCCATGCTCAGTCTCAGTGATCCTCTCTTCTCCTCCTTTCAAGAAGAGCTTCGATCTCTTCTCCTCCTTTCAAGAAGAGCTTCGATCTCTTCTCCTCCTTTCAAGAAGAGCTTCGATCTCTTCTCCTCCTTTCAAGAAGAGCTTCGATCTCTTCTCACTCCTCTGGCGCAACAAACTCTCCGCCGACTTCGTTTGCAACACCTGACGCCGGATGCTCACAACTATGAGTTCCTGACGTCGGTGGAAAACTCCCGACGAGCTTCGACCGTACTTCATCATCTACGCCTTTCTTCTGGAGAGGTATCAGATGAGCCGATTGCGCTTTGTTCCCATGTCCGTCAGTACTTTTCCATGAAGCTCTGTGAACCTCCTCAACCATCCTCTGCAGCAATGGATTCTCTTCTTTCTAATCTACCTCAGGACCCCCCCATCTCGCTTCTTCTCTTCTCCTTTCCCCCACCCCACGCCCTCTGAACTAAACATTACATTCTTTTCTCTGAATTCTAGTACCGCTCCGGGTCCGGACGGCCTAAACTTTAGCTTTTATAAAACTTTTCTGCCTCTTCTTCTTCCGTTTCTCCTATCCGCTTTCTCTGCTGCCTTTACTTACTCTCCTCTCCCGAGAGGATTCACAACTGCATACGTTGTCCTTTTCCCCAAGAAAGGTGATCTCCTTGACTTGGTGAACTGGCGCCCAATTTCCCTACTGAATCTCGACTTCAAACTTTATACCAAGCTTCTTTCACAGCGACTAAATCCTATCCTCACTCACATCCTCTCCCCTAACCAGACTTACACAGTTTCCGGCCGTTCCCTATCTCACAACATCCATCTCCTGACTGATCTAATTCACCTTGCGCGCTCCCGCTCTGAACCCCTCGCCCTCCTCTCTTAGACCAACAGTCCGCCTTTGATAACATCTCCTGCACTTATCTATCTGCCACACTTCTCCGATTTGGATTTCCGCCTCCGTTTATTTCTCTCCTCACCTCCCTCTACCAGAACGCCAGTTTCCAGGTCAAGTTGCCCACCTTTCTTACAGGCTGCCCACTCTCCGGTCAACTTTTCGCCATAGCCTTAGAACCTTTTCTCCGCTCCGTTCAACGCTCCTTTCAAGATACCCTGCCGCCAGTCATTGCCCGCACGAGACACCATGTCACCACTTCCGTGGCATATGCGGACGACGTTACCTTCTGTATACGCCTGTATTCGCAGTTCTCTTTGCTCCAAAGTCTTTCCGCCGATTACGCCTCCTGCTCCGGAGCTGCGATTAATACAACCAAAAAGCACAGGCCTATGGTGCGGCTCATGGGTTGACCGATTGTATTCCCCATGGGGAGCACACTGGTCTTCAGCCTCTCAACGTTTCCTTGGCGTACATCTTGGCGTCCCAGGTGAAGCCTCCAGCACAACGTGGAATACCATCCAGCCACGTCTTCATCGGTCAACTGCGTTTTGGCGAAAAACGCAGTTCTGTACTTCTTATTTTCAACGTGCACGTCTTGCGCAAACCTATCTTCTTTCCATGTGCACACATTCCTGGCTTGCTACTAAATCCCCACTTCTTCGTCTCAATGATATCACTTGCTGCTTCACCTCAGTTATCTGGACCGGACACCATTGGCTCGGTACCCCCAAGCTCAGCCTTCCTCCTGACCAAGATGGCATTGTCCTAATTGATATACGACTGTACTATCAAGCTCTCCGGATTACTTCGCCCCTCAGTCTTCATACTTCACCTGTTGTCGACGCCGTTACCTCAAGGAATGTCATCACCTCTTCGAGCAACACTAATTTCACTTTCACTTCCTTCATTCTAATGGACCTCCGAACTACCACTCACTCTCGCCTTCCTCCTGCCTTACGGGAGACTCTTACTTTTCTCCGCTCTCTCCCGCTCACTCGTTCCCCACCCGATTCCACCACTGAACTCCTTGCCGAACCCCTGTTCTTCTCCTCCCTTCTTCACCCCCTCATCTTTCATGCTTCGCCTATCCTTCTTGGCTCCGAGTCGGAGTTGTAACCGTCAAAGACCTTGTAACCTCAGATTTGTCCTGGTGACATTACGATAGCCCCCCTCCCACCACCGTTCTTCTTTGACCCTCCTCTCACTCTGTCTATGACTCCCTACTCTCTACCATCATTGCTAAGTTCCATCATCTCGCAACCCCCCCCCCCCGGCCTAACCTTTGTTCCTTCCGCCTCCCTTCCCCTTCCTTTCTTTCTTTCAGTCGGCAGATCTACACTTCCACTCTCCTCTCTTTCAACCTCAGTTCTCTATCGGTTACTTTTAAAATTCCACTCTCCTTCTCCCCTTCACATCCCTGATGTCTCCCAATCCTCTCTCACCGCTGTCTGGTCTGCCACCCTTTCTCCTCTTTCAGCTCCTCTTGAAATAAACACTCACTGGCTTTTTCGTCACCGCCGTCTTCCCGTTCCATCCATCCTCCACCGCATGACCATTCTTGACTGTCCTCTTTGCCCCTTCTGTGCTCAAGAAGCTGATGTCTCTCACGTTTATCTACATTGTGTCATCCTCCTTCACTACTCCATCTTGCATTTTCCATTGCTCAACGTTCAGCCACAACTGATCTTCCTTCAGATGCCTATAAGACACTCCTCCTGCAGGTCTCTCTGCCAGTCAAGCTTCCACCCATCTGTTCATATATTTTCATCCTGGTGAAACATGTCATCTACGTATTTCATCAACGCTGCCGAGATATCTCATCTCCTTATACCATCCACCAAGCTTCTGTGGAACTACTGTGCCACTTACGGGAGCGTCTCCTCTCAAGACTTCGTCTAGAGAACCTTGTGGCCGTTGCCCAACAGAGAGAACAACATTTCTGTTCCACCTGGTCTCCGGCAGCTTCCTGGTTCGCCGGCATGCCAGCGACGTTGCAACTGACTGTCGGTAGTTTATAACCTCGTTGCTCCTAGCTCTGTTGAACTTCAGTTCAACGTCCATGCTCACCATTGGTTCTCGGAATCAAACTTCAACATAAAGCTTATATCTTCTAACAAATGTGAAAATAATATGCACCATACTGTACAAATGTATATAGTCTTACTTGTTTTCTCTTTGATCATCATTTTTTCTACCAGAACTAAGACATCGTAATTCTGTTTGCCTTAGGTTTCACATTGTCTACTTTGTCATCTACAGTTCTCCTTTTGTACAGTGCTTCATTATAATATTCTCGTTCTGTTATTTGTCAGCCCTATAACATATTTATGCTTCGAGATGAAATGTTTCGACAATCTCTCTTATTGTTCTTGTGCAAAATGCCTGCACCTCTTACCACGAGGCTCCTTTGTGAGTCAATACATCGTGCTGTATATAATGTACATAGAATTTTAGAGTTTGTATATTTTACCGTACAATATATGTACCAGGACGCCCATGTTCGCCTCCTGAACCCATTGTGTTGAACTGAAGAAGGGTATATGCTCCAGCTTTGTCCGTCTGTCCGTCCGCACGATAGCTCGCATAAACATGATTCGATTTCGATGAAATTTTAGTATGTGGTAGGGGACCACCTGGGGACGAACCCTATTATAAATGCATGAAGTGGAGTCAAAGGTCAGGACATAGGAGCGGGATGCATTCCATTGACTTATGCGTCATAACTTCCAGAAATACGGTTCGATTTCGATGAAATTTTAGTATGTCGTAGGGGACCTCCTGGGGACGAACCCCATTGAAAATGGGCAAAATTGGATAAAAGGTCAGGACATAGGATCGGGGTCCATTCCATCGCTCTTATGCGCTATAACTTACGTAAAAATGCTTCGATTGAAACAAAACTTTATCATGTTGTTCCGGAAGTATACTTTACCGGTTCTGTTGAATATCATCGAAATGGGTTCAAAGGTCAGGTCATAGGTGCGAGATTTATTCTACAGTCATTATCATCATAACTTGAGTAATAATTGGAGTAATGATTTCTGGTATGTTGGAAAGCGTATCTTAATCAATGCATTGCATGATTTTACTAACTTGTTCTATATACACTGACGAAAAAAATCCCAACAACAAGAAGGGGTTGTGTTAGATAAACGACAGTTGGTAAGCGGTGAGAGTACATCTGTAAGATGACGTCTAGGCTAATTTCGCGCTCGGCGCATATGTGTGGCGCTATTAGCGCCCCTCGAAACATGCAAAGCAGGTTTGCTGTAAATACGCGCTGTAACGTTCGTGAGCGTTAGTTATCGTTGAGATTCGACGTAGTGTGTTGATGTTAGTCAAGAATGCCTTTAAGAAGACGAAGAAGCCATTATCAACAGCTCACGGAGTTTGAACGAGGTCGTGTAATAGGGCTACGAGAAGGTGGATTTTCGTTCCCCAATATTGCAGAACGACTTGGCAGGAATGTAGCCACTGGGCATGATTGTTGGCAGCGGTGGTCAAGGGAAGGTACTGCCTCAAGAAGACCTGGTTCCGGCCGGCCACGTGGCACTACTGAGAGGGAAGACCGCCGTGCACGGCAAATGGTCGTGCAGCATCGTACTGCGTCTGCGGCATCAATTTGAGCTGCAGTTGCCACAACAGTGACACAACGAACTGTTACAAATCGGTTACTTAAAGGACAGCTCCGAGCCAGACGCCCTGTAGCGTGCATTCAACTTACTCCAAACCACTGCCGTTTGCGACGTCAGTGGTGTTAAGCTACAGCTCATTGGAGGACGGAGTGGAGATCTGTTGTGTTTTCTGATGAAAGTCGGTTCTGCCTGGGTGCCAGTGATGGCCGTGTGTTGGTTAGAAGGTGGCCAGGGGAGCGCCTGCAACCAACCTGTCTGCGGCCGAGACACACTGAACTTACACCTGGAGTTATGGTCTGGGGAGCAATTTCCTATGACAGCAGGAGCACTCTCGTGGTTATCCCACGCACCCTGACGGCACAGTTGTACCTCGGTCTGGTGATTCTACCTGTTGTGCTGCCATTCACGAACAGCATTCCAGGGAGGGTTTTCCAACAGGATAACGCTCGCCCGCATACCGCTGTTGTAACCCAACATGCTCTACAGAGTGTCGACATGTTGTCGTGGCCTGCTAGACCACCAGATCTTTCTCCAATCGAGCACGAATGGGACATCATCGGACGACAACTCCAGCGTCACCCCCAACCATCATTAACCGTCCCTGTATTGACCGACCAAGTGCAACAGGCATGGAACTCCATCCCACAAACTGACATCCAGCACCTGTACGACACAATGCACGAACGTTTGCATGCTTGCATTCAACATTCTGGCGGTTACACCGGTTGTTAATGTACCAGCATTTCACATTTAAAATGGCTCTTTTCGCGCTTACATTAAGCTGTGATCTTGAAACCTTAATCGATTACATATGTTACCGACACAAATGTATTGCCGCCATTTCATTTCTCTACAACTATTTTTTCGTGGCGTTGGGATTTTTTTCCCCGTCAGTGTATGTGTCACTTTCCTACAAATTTCGTTTTCAGTTTTGATACGTAATGTTCGTGAAGACATGTCTGTCTGAACATTACGTAAATCAGTTCTCAAAAACTTTATTTACAGTCAAACAGGAGTCTTCAAAGCAAACGTCAAGAAAAGGTTACTTACAGATTGATTCCTTTATTCTGACAACAGATCCTTGAACAGTACCATTCCAACAGAACAGAACACTCAAGAGACTCATATAGCGTTTTAAATCCGTTTATTTCTGTTTTGTAGTAAGCACAAAGATTCGCCAAGCTTTCGCACCCCACTAGGAGGCATTTTCTAGGCAATGGTAGACATCAGAATGCAAGAATGTTTCCAAAATAAACGGATTAATGCGCTAAGTGCGTCTCTTGTATTCACCGTCTGGTGTATTTGTAATAACGTTAAGAACAGAACACTTTAACACGAACGTTAAACGTATCAGATTAGTTGTAAACTTCAGAACTAAATGACATTAATCGGTAAAAGTCTTTACATATATATATATATATACACTACCTACCAACAAGTAATTGGACACCTGTGATAGCAAAGGAAAACAAACTTTATTCACCTTCAATAGTTGGTGGAGCCTCCACGAGCGGCGATTACAGCTGCGACCCTCCGGGGCATACTCTCAACCAGGCGTTGTACGACGTCTAGAGGTATTTTCTTCCATTCGGCTTGGAGAAGACAGGTCAGTTCCTTCACCGATTTCGGACGGTGTGGGCAACCCTTAAGTCGACGCTCCAACTTGTCCCAGGGGTGCTCGATAGGGTTAAGATCCGGGTTCTGCGCAGGCCAGTCCATTTGAATAATCCTATTGTCACCATACCAAGCCATGGTGGACTTCGCAACATGACAGGTGGCATTGTCATCCTGAAAGTAACATCGGTCCACCCCGTAAAACTGCCACAACGTAGGAAGCGTATGGTCATCCAAAATGGTGCAGTAGGTCTCGGCGTTGAGTCTACCAGGAATTGCAACCAACGGTCCCGTGCCATACCAGGAGAAACACCCCCATAGCATAATTCCACCGCCGCCGAACTTCACATTTGGCACAATACAATACGGCAGGAGGTATTCTCCAGGCAGACGCCAAACCCAGACCCTGCCATCCGAACGGTAGAGGATGAACCTTGATTAGTCGCTCCAGAGAACCTGTTTCCACTGTTCAACGGTCCACTGTCGACGTTCTTTGCACCATGTTAGCCGAGCAGCGCTATTGGACTTGATGATCAAAAGCTTGTGGGCGGCAGCACGTCCATGATAACCGAGCAGATGGTCTTCCTTACGGATGGTATTCATCAAAAGAACACTCCCGGATGCCTGTTGAAACTACTCGCGGATGTGGCCCATCGATTTGGTGCGGTTCTTCCGAATTTCTCTGGCCAGCACTCGTCTGTCTCTAACTCCCAGTTTTGTGGGTCTGCCGGGTCGGTGCACATTCCGACAGTCACCTCTCATCTTCCACTTGCCAATCACGTAGGCGACTGTCAATTTTGGGTACTTCAACTCGCTGGATATGTCACGTATGGATCTGCCATTTCTGTGATATATTACGGCGGCGGCCGTGACGTGTATCAGGACCGCAGATATCGTCGATTGCAGGGGTGTCCAATTACTTGTTGGTAGACAATGTAGTTGTGAATAGAAATATTTCACCCTTGTCAAACTTTCGCTTCTATTTCTTGTTACAGTACCATCTCCTTTTCTCAGAGCCATAATCGGTTTTCTTCATTTACTGAGATGTTATTTTGCTCTCTTCATGCTTTGGTTGTTTTCAATTGCTGTTCTCACTAGTTCACAATTGAATTTCCTTAAGTCTTCAGTGATACTTTTTCGCACTGTCTTGAACAGATCTATATATTCCACTTTGGAAGTTATGTCTTTATTTGTCCTCATCTCCCTTCTATTTTGCATCAACATTTTTGTTTTTCCTGAAATTTTCTTCATATGTAACTTTTTCTTGGTGCCACCTACCTTTGTTGCTGTTTCCATAAGATCCTTGGTTAGTTCTCTGTTAACTTCAGAAATATCCACTTCTTCCGATGTTAGGCCTTCTAAAGCAGAGAATCTGTACCTCAGTTCCAACTTAAAGTTATTACGATGGTTTTTAAGGTTGGTTATGTCAATACATTTTGTTTGTCTTATGAGCTTGCCACGTTCAAGTTTAGTGTTGAGGTGCATCTTACATCTCACCAATCTATGGTCACTACCTGTGTTGAACTTGTTTAGCACAGTGTAGTCTTCGATGACGAATTTTTTGTTACACATAATAAAATCAATTTCACTTGTCGTCCCATACGGATGTCTCCATGTCCATTTCCTGTGTGGCTTTTTCTTGAAAAAAGAGTTCATGATGAAAAACATTTCTGCTTCTGCAAATTCTATGAGAGTATTTCCACGTTGATTTCTGTTCCCAAAATCGAATTTACCAATCGAAGTTTCTTTATGTTGCTGTTGCCTTACTTTTGCGTTGAAATCACCTATGATCTTCAAGTGCTGTTTGCCTTTGTTATTTAGATCCCGAATTTCCTCGTAAAATTCTTCAATTTCTTCACTTGTGGTAGGTGCATAAGCTTGAAACCCTGAACCTGGTATCTTCTCGAGAGTTGGATAACGAGTCGTGCCGCTCTGTCAGAGGAACTTTCAACTTCTACAAATTTATCCTTCAGTTTCTTGTTTATTATAAATCCAACACCACTAGTTCTGCCAGTATCAGTCCCGCGAGAGTAGAAGAGATGTCCACTTTTCAGTTCAATTAGACCTTCTCCTTTTCTCCTTACCTCACTTGGCCCGATAATGTCCCACTTGATCCTTTGTTGTTCCTCTTCCAATTCAAGAAGCCTTGTATCAGAAGATAGGGAGCGTCCATTGTACGTTGCCAAGGTCAGCATCATATGGCAGCCCAGTCCGGTCCTCCGGTGATTCTTAGCACCCTCTGCCTTCAAGTCGCACTGGCCGCTGCCTTGGCCAGGTACATTCCAGCTGCCGGAGACTGAGGGCCAAGTTTTAAATTGTGTAAGTCTTTTTGAGAGGGGTTGGCCATAACTCACCACGCTGGCCAAGCAGGTTGGTGAGTGTGGGATAGTATTTCCTCTAACCCCGATGGTATAGTTATACCGCTACTGGTGGTCGTCAGAGCCTCTTTAGTGGGAACAGGATCCACCACGAGAAGGCGGGGTTGACATTTGTCAAGGAGAGGCTATATGTTGCTCCTCACCTGACCTTGCATCCCTTTATTCCATATATTTGCTTCTAAACAACCGATTGAAAAAATTATTTTACCTTTCGACTCCATTTATGACGAACACGATTTAAGGTGCAGTAAATTTTTCAAGTTACGTATAGATTTTCCTCAAGGGAGCGTAAAAGTAAATCGAGATTTCCCCGATATCTCTGCTTATGAAACTCCGATTTGAAAAAAACTTCTGCACCGGATATAGCTTCCGATGGGAAATGTTTTGCATATAATTTCTAATTTTTCGAGAAGAATGGTTTAGCCAACAGGGGGGGGGGGCGTAAGTGTTAATCTCTGCTTCTGATGTATTTGCAGCAAAATCTGAACTTCTAAAATGTCAATTGAAAAAATTCGTATGTGGACCGATATCATTCACGTCGACAAACCTTTTTGGAATATTTTCTTCCTAAAATAATGTACGGTTTCTACGCCAGGGGACGCAAAAGTATATCTTATTTTTGTCAATACTTCTGCTTCTATGGTCCGATTTAAAAAATTCCACCTGTGTTGGATAGAGTTTCCGGTGTGACATGTTATTCATATAATTTCAAAAATTTTTAGTAATTCATAGACTTTCCGCTAGGGGACATAAAGGTAAATTGCGTTTTCTTCTGTATCTCTGCTTCTAAAACTCCGATTCGAAAAATTCTTGTATCGGATACAGTTCCTAATGGAAAACGTTTTGCATATAATTTGTAATGTTTAGTAAAGAATCGTTCGGCCACCAGGTAAGTGTATTATTTCGGGGTCTGATGCATTTGCAGTAAAAGCTGAGCTCGTGTAAACTTGATTGAAAAAATTCTTTCGTGGAGCGATGCCACTCACATCGAAAAACCTTTTGAGAATACTTTCTTCTTAGAATAATGCATGGTTTTTTGGTCAGGGGGCGTATATTCATATCTTATTTTTGTCGACATGCCTTCTCCTAAGAGTCCGTTTTGCAAAATTCCTTCTTTGTTGGAGTGCGTTTGCTCTGCGAAATGTTCCTCATATAAGTTCAAATTTTTCTTAAAGCACAAGTCCGCCACCATTCAAGTTTCCATTTTGAAAAATATCTGCGGAACTTAACATACGATTGAGACTATTTTCTTCGGTCAGATACTACTAACTACGCAAAATCCGTGTGCGTATTTTCTTGCTCCTTCCCAAAGCATAATTTTGTAGCTAGGGGCGCAAAGGCTTAATCTGTTTTTCTCAATATCTCTGCTTCTACATGTGCGATTTAAAAAAATTCTTTCAACACCGGATACCATGTACCTTGTATAACACTTTAGGCTAGTATATGAAAATGTTGTAGTTCACAGTTCTGTCGGTTGTTGGTGTTTATGTACTTCAATTTGCAGCTTTATCGCCGCTTCTAAAGACTCAATTGAAAAATTTCTTTAATGTATGCCGTTCGCTACAATGGAGATGTGGAGTATTATCCTCTTTAAATATGCAAAGATTCCCGCTAGCTGCGTAAAGATCGGAATTTTTTTTTTTTTTACTAAAACGGAAGATGCATGTGAAAAGTTCTTTTTCGTTAGCATAGGGTTTTCAATGAAGAATATTTTTTGCGTATTTGCAACTTTTCCATTAACGCAAAATTCTTCTTCTAGCAGACGTAGACTTATATCATGTTTCCTTCTATATTTCTTCTTTTAGCTGTTCGATTTGAAAATCTCTTATTCTCTGATACCTTCCTTGTGCTATTAGAAACTCCTTGTGCGCCGTTTGTTAAATTTTCGTATTATGGTTTTTTGCCGCTGCTAAAACTAAGCAGATGTTCATATTTCTACATGTTTTGACTTTTGTCAATTGTAAAAAGCTGTTGATTGTCTTCCAAACCAGTTCAACTGACTTTGAATAGCTTTAATAAATTTAATTTGCGTCAGAACGGATTCGAAAGTTGCAACGGAAAAATCCGGCGTCATTTTTCTTGTTTTCGCTATCTCTGCTTTTGGGAGACGTATTTGAAAAGTTATTTTTCCTTAGAAACGCTTTTACCGTGAAGAATATTTCCCCCCTATTTTCAACTTTTCCATTATGCAATTTTTTTCCGCTACGAGACGTAAACATATATTACGTTACGTTTTCTTTTATATTTCTTCTTTTAACATCGATTTAAAAATCTTTGTCTCTGGCATCTTCCTTGTGCTATGAGAAACTTTTTGTGCGCCATTTGTTAATCTTCCTAACATGCTTTTTAGCTGCTGTTGGAACTAAGTAAATGTTTCTACTTCTGGATGATTTTTCTATTGTAGAAACCATTTGATTGTTTGCCAAACCGTTACATTGACTTTGAATAGCTTTCATAAATTTATTTCGCGTGAGAACGGATTTAAAAGAGGCGATCATTGCAAATTAAAATTCGGTGTTATCGTTCTTTTTTGTTATGGTTTTATTTCTGATACAAACAAGATTTCAGAATCATGAACGGAGTAAGAAATTTACAGCCTAATGATTGCATCACGTTTTAGTCACTTTATTCCTTTCGTAAAAAACTACCCTAGAAATTATGCAACGAATATAACCTTTCAGAAAAAGTAATTTTCATTTTAAAGTATCGTTACAATCAAGTAGAACCAATTAGATTTTTCGTGCTTATAAGATTTACCAGTAGTAGTTCTTATTCGTGATTTTGTGTGTGCTCCTGTATTTTTGCTTATTACATTCAAAGCAATTCTTGAAAGGGAACACAATATTTTTTTTATATTTGAACTTTTGTTAGCTTTAAATTCACCCTTTTCATTTTTCACGAAAACGATCACCTTAGTAACATAACGAATAATATGTTCATTATGTTGAATAACATTTGATGTATCTCCAAATGGTAATCGCGCTTGGAAACAATGTAAAATTCTAAGTCAGAAGAAGAGTGAAAAATGGAATAAATTTCTGGCTCCAAACGTTCTGTTATCATATCCTTATGCAGGAATTTGAATAATTGAAGGTCACAGTGAAAACGCAATTCACTACGGCAATCTGGATGTCACCACACCTGAGCTATTGTTTTGTGACGTCATGAACAGCCGTTGAAATCTTTAACATCATTAGATGACTCTTCAGCAATACAGAGAAAAGTCAGAGCCAGCCAATAACGTGAGACATACCAGTTCCTGTTCGTGACGTCACGAAGCACAAGTTCAGTCCTGGAGATATCTAGAATGCAGTGAGCCCAAGCGACATTTATTTGCGCTAAACAAATGAATATCTCGACAAACATTCTGCAAATTTACATATTAAAATCTGTAAAAAATGCACAAAACATTTTGTTAGTAGTAGAACCGTTCATTTTAAGAATAACTAGAAATTGTTGATTTTGATTTTCTTTTCGTTCTTCCTTTATTTTGGTTCGGGGTTTAACGACCACTGTGGGCAACTTTAAAGGCTACGAGCAGTAAGTAGTCAGTCCCTAATTTAGAGTCAGTGGCTACAGGAAAACAAACATAAGCGCCATTAGTCAAGTACTCCATCCATGGTTCAGCTTGAACTCTAGCAGCTGCCAACCTCGGACGAATTGTCAGAAGTCAGCTCCTCCGAACACTCGGGCATCGCGGTGGCGTGCGCACCACGAACAATTTATTTTGCATGCGTTTCCGCTTTTCTTTGAACATCTACCCTCGGAATTTCGAGAGGGAAACATTGACGCCTCTCAGTGAGCCCTGACATTGCAGGATGCTCGTAATTATTTCGTCTATTAAATGTGAACTGCGGCAAAAACTCGGGAGTCTTAAATTTTCTTCAGGCAGTGAAAATTCCAAAACAAAAAATGAAAATGTGGAAATAAATTATTACTACACTTATTTCATACATTCAGCAACATGGAAATTACCTAAAAACACAAAATAATAAATTTATTTACAAGAATAAGAAAAGTTAAAGTTTTGTTTAACTGAGAATTTTTCAAAGTATACTATTATTTGGAAAATTTGAACGCGGAAACTGCTGAAAAGAAGGATTTAGCCAAATTCTTAATAAAATGGACAAGCAAAAATGTAGGAATATTTAGCCAAACAAGTATTAACAAATATAGTATGGTACGGCCGAACAAGTTTTAGCAAGAACGATTCAGCCAAATATGTATCAAAATTAAAAAACAAACAAGCGAACGTGCAAATTCAATATACTATATATGAAAAGCAGTAGTTAATTGTCATACACTTTAGAAAAGGATTATGCATAAAAAAAACGTTGTTACTCATGTGACGTCAGAAGTCGAAGGTCGTGGACCAACGTGACTGGTGCTTCAGTGTGCTTCAATGTTGGCGTAATGATTTAGAGAATTAACAAACTGTAAAAAAAGTAATGAAAATCGATCAGTCTAATGTATCTGACATTCAGTTTGTTTTTTCCCTTGTTTCATAGCGTGTGACGCAACGCTTGCGGAATGAAACATAACCGGCCATTGAAAAGAATTGTGCATTATTATGTCAGCCACTTGGGGTCGCGCGAGTAGCTACAGCACGATGACGTCAATGTACCATTGAATTGCATTCTTTCACATTCGCAGGACATGTTCTGAAAGAGACTGTTTTTTGTGGGACTAAGTGATTAGCTTGCTGAAAATTAGACTGGTTTATTCGTAGTGATCGTAGTGAGTATGGATAGTCAAGCAAGAAAAAGAAGACGTAAAAGCGATAAAGCAGCAAAGGGTCGTAAGTCTGTGACCCAGTCTCAGAGCAGGCGCTCTAAACGACGAAAGCTCCATGCACAGCGTAAGCACAATACATCCGCACGGAAATCTGGATCAATAAAAAGGCACAGCTTCAGGAGATATATCAGAGAGCTAGCTGCTGATTTGAAAATGGAAGAAAAACTGTCTGCATCAACAGTGGATAAACTAAATGAGACTATGATAGAATGTATCCAAACGCTAGGAAAAGCTGCTGAGAAGATGACCAAGAAAAGGAAACGAAAGAGGGTGTCTGAATACGACATAAGGAAAGCAGCAAAAGCAGCATTAGGCTTGTAAAACCAGAAGCACTAGGTATGCTCAAATACGCATTAGGCGTGCTTAAAATGTTTAAAAAATCTAACATAAAATAATAAAAATTAACTTATGGATTATAATTTGCGTGCATTTATCTCGTTATTCTTCACGTAGTTACTTTGCCAATACAAGTGAGTGTTGCTAAATAGAGGTGAAGCTTATGCTTAGTCTGTATTCTAATTCTACAACACACCATATTTTCCGTTTGGTATTTCAGTGATCATCGTGACCAACTCAGCGGGTTATATGCAGGAAGTTGCCCGTCCCCCTAATTAACCGGTGGTTCCACGGAAAGGAGAAATTCAGTGCCGTAAGACAAACACATCATCCATGTCTCAAACGGAATTCGAACCAGAATGCATTTCGAACGGACTATTAGAATTCAACGTTTCGTGCCACTGTTCCACAATGGCGGCGATTACTTTTCAACGCCATTCTCAGAATTCCAATGCATTTGCCACATTGTTTTACTAAACACATTAATAGTTACATATATTTGGAGTCTCACTTTTCCAAAATCGAATGTAAACTGTGCCAAGGTTTTGTTCACCGGAAAGAAATTGTGTAACGCGGGTATTTTTGGTACTTTTCCGCTGACCTATTAAGTTTCTAAGTATGAAAGTATGTGGTGAATTAGAAAGCATTTTATTTTCCATAGCACACTAGCACTTTTCTCTTAGTGTGTAGGTACACACCTACTTGCCATCCGAAATAAACAGTGAATATGTGTCTTGCTGACTTCATCCCTTCCCCACCGCCAAAAAAACTTTTCTTTTTTTTTTTTTCAGTTGTATAGTTTAGCACCAGGCATGTGTTTGCAGCGCTATTTTGAAACTTCATAGTATGCGCAAACATTTTGTATAATTTTCCCGTCCTTTGTTAAGTACCAGAAACGTTCTACGGTGAACTTTCAATTTCGAACCTTTCAAGTAGTTCCGGTATCAGTGCGTTTTGTTTACCTTTGGCCTCCGCACACCCCACATCACGAGGCGAAGAAACTAGCGCTACCAATCTTTTGCACGATAAGTATTTATTTGTTTCCTAATATTTTAGACGCTGTAATATCACGGATTTTTACACAAAAAGAATTGCTTTTACAGGAAGACAATGTAGAACAATAGAAATAATGATCATGAAAAAGATCGGTAGCGCTACTGCATTTTTTTATTAAGATAATATTATTCCTACTTCTAACTGTTGATATCTTCATAACTGCATTAAGGTCTGAAGTGCAATACATTTGAAACTCTGAAATATTTTCGAAATTTAGAGATGTTCAGTTAAAATAAAAATATCAAAATTATACTTTATTGGATTGCAGATACATGAAGATTTAATTTCTGTTTGGTACGTGGATTACTGTTAGAACACTTAAAGTTTCACTAAAATTGGATTATGATATTTTTACAACAAATTAGTTTTGCTTTTAAGAAAATGTTGAATTACTTCGAAATTCTGGAGCTCCGAAATAAAAGTTGTATTTTGCGGCATACGGTTTCAAAACAAGCTATATAAGGATATTGCTTTCCATGTAAATCTATATATACAAATATTTTAGTAATCCATGAGGAAATGAAAAACTTGATCAACATTTTTTTTGTTTAGCTTATTTTACTGCTCTGATCAGTGCTACAGAAGATACAAGTGGAACGTGTCTTCTGTAGCAATACGACGTCAATTACATTATTGGTGAGTGGGTCACTCTAACTGGGAAACATGTAGTAACATGTGGCAACCAACTGATAACTAGGAAAGTTAAAAAAATGACTTCCAACTCAATATCGTTTCAAAGCTACGTCGAAAAAAAATTACTCAGTCCAAAAATCTGGCTTCTTTTTCCTGTTGAAATAATTTCTCAGCAAGTGTCCAGTTAATGCAGAAAAATTGTTCTTCATTTATATGCATAATCTGACATGTTAAAAGCTATACAGTGTGTCATAAAGTATGTTAAAACAGAAAAAACCGGCAGTTTTTTTTATTTATCTTCATGATATTCTCACAAAATTTGTTCCGCTACCTTTATAGAAATGCGCATTTTGAGATTTACAGTAATATATACGAGGGCGAATTAAAAAGCAGGAAGTTTGTTAACTTCATTGATACCGAAAGGGAGAGCAATAAGCCATCGTTAACACAATATGACGACAATCTGGCTCGGACGGTGAGTGTGCAAACATGGAAGCTTTTCTTAATTAATTTACTACTTTTGAACGGTGCGCCATAATAAGGCTTCTTTGGGAAGAAGACTTAAAGTCCGATAAAACTCACAGACGAATTCATGTATAGTCGGATTTTTTTCTTGGCACTTGACGATAATGGAATCGCCTGATCTTGGGGGTGCAGCAAACATTTCCCGGGTCTAAACTGATGTGATTTGAAGCAGGAAAGGAGCAGGCCAAGGGTTCCTCAGAATGTAACCCTAGGGCGGAATTCTTGTGGAAAGCATGGCAGTAAACATTGCTTGCTATGAAGGTGGGAAGATGGCTTCTTTGTCTCTTAAGTGATCCTTCTTAAGGCTCTACGAGACCCGCCATCTTGTATTCTGCCTTCTCTTGTTAACCAATGGGCAAGCGTATTTCACACATTGCTCGGGCAATTTTGCACATTTTGGAACGCTGTTTGTGGCTAACGCAAGATATATGATAAATAAAGAACTCTGGTTTCAGATTTTCATTTTGGACCATTTAAGTATTTTTTATTAATTAATAAAACTATGGAAGACGCCTTGGTACGACTTTCGCTGCAGATAAGAAATGAAGGGAAAGGTCAATAAAAATTCTGAAACCAGAGAATCAATTCTACGATTCCTCACTTTCTGAAAATACTAAAATTTACTTAATTGGTAAAAAATATTAGTTGCAATTTGTGAAATAAAGTCACTACGTATTGAAAAAAAGATGGTTCAAACATCTCAACATCTGGTCACGCCCACTGACACCTCCCCTCCCCGCGGGTGACAGCAATTCTCTCCCTGCGATACGGAGCAGTAGAGGGGTGTCTTAATTGTCCCTGTAGGGAAACTGATGGGGCAAAGAAGTTATCTCAAGCAAAGCTACAACGACTTTCGTCACACAAGACACAAGGCATTTGTGTTCAGCTGACATTCTTCGAACTCTGTCTTTTCGTGCATCAAATTTGGCTTTTATAGATATTTCCATTATTCTTCATTGGTGTTAATTGGTATTTGGTAATTTGTTCTGATTTCGGTTTATTTTTTCGTTCTTATTTTATTCTTTGTTCTGATTTTGTATTTTATTATTATACATATATATTCCATAATTTTATTTTATTCCAATTTTGAACTTATTCCTCAATCTTATTTCGTTCCTTTTTTTTTATTGCATTTAAAAAAAAAAAAAAATATCGTTCTTTTGAATTTCACTCCTTATTCTTATTTGATTTTTGTTTTCCTCATTTTTTTTTATTCTTTCTACGTAATATGTGCGGTGGACGAAAAAGTCCCCCACAGGAAATGCCCCCCACACATTGGAAAAGGTTCCCATAGATAAACTCCTCCACAGGAAAAGTCCCCCACAAGAAAAGTCCCCCACCTTGCAAAAGGTTCCCATAGATATACTCCTCCACAGGAAAAGTTCCCCCATTTTTTCAGTCAGGTACCGTGCACAAATTGCAGTTTAAACAAAATATCGAATGTAGGGGAGATTTCCGGGTCACCATTTCCCTGCTGTGTGAAACAAGATGCAACCGTACAATGAGCACAAATATGTGGGAGAAATTTCCGGGGTTGTCATTTCAACTTTTATGCAGTTTGTAGTAAAAAAACAGTCTTATAATTAGTAGGCTGTGGTAGGGGAAATTTCCGGGTTCGGCATTTTTTATTCCGAGGTTCTCATGTTCATAACGGTTACCTAACATGTCAAATTATTAATATTGAGATATTACTCAGGCAGAAAATATTAGATCTAACGTCGCCGCCCCGGTGGCGCAGTGGTCTAAACGATGGTTTCTGATCATTTGCCCGAAAGGGGTCCGGGTTCGAATCCCGGTGAGGCATGGATGTTGTGTTTGTCTTACGGCCCTGGATCCCTCCCTTCCCTGGAACCAGTGGCTCTAAATTAGGGACGGGCGACTGCTTATAACCCATTGAGTTGCTCACTATACTCGTTAAACCTCCAATCAAAAAAAAAAAAAAAAAAATCTGACGTCTACGTTCTTCCAAAAGTTTTCATTCCCATATTCCTAAAATTTACATAACAAGTAATGTCAATAATATTGCGCTTATGCATCATACATTGATTATTAGGTCGTAGGCCTAGGACTTTTCAACACTTTTTTTTTCGCCTATGTGATATTCGTAAAGTTTACAAAGAAAGTCAAGTTAATAGCTTTGCGCTTTTACTTAGCATTCAATATTAATTACTCGGCCTTAGGGCTAAAGCCAATGAATTTAAAATTAGTGCCTAAGTAAAAGTGTAATATGATTAACTTCAGTTCGTGTAGAACGTTATGAATATGACATCGTTAGAATAAAAACTGTTGAGTTTTATGGGTTCCTCAGAATGTAACCCTAGGGCGGAATTCTTGTGCAAAGCATGGCAGTAAACATTGCTTGCTATGAAGGTGGGAAGATGGCTTATAACGAAGTGAATTTCTCCGTCGTTTTTATCCGCGCCAGGATTCGAACCCGGATTCCCTCATTCCGGAATAAGTCACTCTACCAATTGAGCTACGCGGACGTTTTATTCTGATTCCTATCTGCCTTTATGTCTTGTGCGTCCTTCTGGCAGGTACGTCACATCTGGTACGTTACATCATCTCCCCCTTATTTTATTTTATTTTATTTTATTTATTTTTTTTTTTTTTGAAGTGCTGGAGAAGGGATTCTTTTATTTTTCCTATCTCGCGGTGTGGAAATAACATCACACCAATGCGAGATTTTGAACGGTCGGGTCATCCGGATAGTTCGGGCGCCATTATAACGAAGTGAATTTCTCCGTCATTTTTATCCGTGCCAGGATTCGAACCCGGATCCCCTCATTCCGGAATAAGTCACTCTACCAATTGAGCTACGCGGACGTTTTATTCTGGTTCCTATCTGCCTTTATGTCGTGTGCGTCCTTCTGGCAGGTACGTCACATCTCCTGGTACGTTACAGGCTTCTTTGTCTCTTTAAGTGATCTTTCTTAAGGGAGCAGTGAGATCTCTCCCCAGCGATTACGTCCCCAGCAAGCAATGTGAGGCAATGGGGGAGACAACAATGGAGTGGGTGGGGGATGAACGAAAGGGTGGGACTGGCATGGTAATGTGTCTTAGCATCGGAAATCACCTCCTTCGACACGTCGCACGCAAAATGCTTGCACCACCAAAAATAGGCGATTCCATTATCATCAAGTGGCAAGTAAAAAAAAAAACGACTATACAGTACCGCAATATATGTATGTGTGGACAGAGAGAAGTTAGCGAATGAATAAAAGGCCAATCTGAGAAAATAAGTGTGACTGAGTAAGCTTTATCAGGCGGCCTGTCAACTTCGCCATATCAATTCCATGTCTCCTGTGTGAACTCTCGTTCAAGAAAACCGATTGGGTCTGCTGTGGTGAATAAGTAGACAAGTTATAGTTCTACCAATGCAGTGGTGTATGACGAATTAATACATCGCAAGGTGTGTACCAGATGAGATGGTAAACGGTAAAAATACCCACGGAGAAAATACTCCTGAAAACTCAAAAGCGGAAAAAATGCCACGGAAAAAATACCCCCACAGCAAACGGTTCACTGTAAACTGCCACACAAGAACACTGATGTGTGGCAGAGTTCCGGTGTGGCAATTTACCGGCAACCCTGTCACACATCTTTCAGCAACTTGGCTACAAAAGTTCAAAGGGGGGGGGGGGGTGTCCATAAAGATTGCTGTTTCTGGGCCTACATTTATAACTGAATTGGGAACTCCAAACGAATTTCGCGAAAACGTTCCATGTAAGCCAAGCGAGAATTGTACTTTAATTTGAAGAAATATATATTTTTTTTGTTTTGTTTGGAGGTTTAACGACCACCGTGAGCAACTCAATGGGCTATAAGCAGTCGCCCATCCCTAATTTAGGGTCACTGGTTCCAGGGAAGGGAGAGAGCCAGTGCCGTAAGACAAGCACAACATCCATGCCTGACCGGGATTCGAACCCGGACCCCTTCTGGACGAATGATCAGAGGCCATCGCTTAGACCACTGCGCCACCGGGGTGGCTTTGAAGAAATAAATTGCCGAGGATACGAGGGGCACTTGTTTGGGGAGGCTCTACCCCGAACTTCCGTAATATTATATTCTGTTAACCAGAAAAAACATTTTTATTATATTATAAACTTTTTTAAATATTTCTCTCATATGTTTTTTTAAATATTTCTCTCATATGTTAACCAGGAAAAACATTTTTATTATATTATAAACTTTTTTAAATATTTCGGCAATTTCCCAATTGGCGCATACTTATTCAACCTGAAGGTAGAATCATTCGTGTTTTCTAAAGACAGTATTAAATTTTTTGATGTGCACATGTAGACCGTCTAATAAAGCTCAAATTTTAAAATTTCAAAAGGGAATCAGCGACATCCGAAAGCAACCATCTGTTATCAATGCATCTTGAAAACACAAGACAATATTGAAACTGGCCCATATTGCAGTTATATTAAACTCATTAATGAACACATGTTCGATAAAAAAAGTATTCAATTGTGAAAATAACTAGTATTTTAGTTATGTGAAACCAACTAATGGACAGTTTGCACTATATTCTATCAGCAAATGGAACCCTGTTTTTGCAGTAAAAATATTTACTGCTCTGTTAGTGAAATGTTGGAAATCATAGACGATAGATTCGCCCAGTATTTATTCATTGATACTTTTTTAGCACTGGAATTTCATTTAATGGTGTCAAGTTTGTTTGTTTTTTTTTTTTTTTTTTTTTAGGTTTAACGACCACCGTGAGCAGCTCAGTAAGCTATAAGCCGTCGCCCGTCCCTAATTTAGAGTCACTGGTTACAGGGAAGGGAGAGAGCCAGTGCCGTAAGACAAACACAACATCCATGCCTCACCGGGATTCAATCTCGGACCCATCATCATAAGCCAGGAATTAGACCACTGCGCCACCGAGGCGGCAATCTCAACTTGCACATCACAAATTTTATCATAGACATTATGGATGCACATTCGGCGTTTTTTAATGGCATGAAAGCTTTTTCCTAACAAAAGTAAAATTTAACGTTCATAATAATTTTGAAAGTTAGCTGGTATGTCATACTGCGCGTTATTCTGTCATAGAATAAATTATTCAGTAAGTATTGAAAACAAGGAGGTTAAAGCGTAAATGACAAACGTAACACCCGGAATGAATCTTTTTCAAACGCACAGATATTGTGGCTAGTGTCAAAAGGCTTCGGCAATGAATTTACGAAGAAATGGTGCTTCATTTTCATAATGCTATATTTTAAACCAATCATGCATCACAAGACGAAGATAGTTTGTTGTGCGTGTAAATACCATGGAGGTTATGATAATACTCCTGGAGATACCCTGACTCTTAACCGTGAAGCCACAAGTTGTGGGAATCTGACGTTGTTTACATGATACCTATGTGATTTCAACTGTGTGTAGTTCAGAATTGAGAGGTTTGGGGTTGCAGAAACAGTTTTAATATCAAACCGGAATGAAATATACTTACACGAGTAAAATTTTAAATCTTAACGCTATGTTTTGTTTAGAATTCGCACGAACGTTCGCGTGTTTCAATTTAAAATTAAAATGGGAAGGAGCTTCAAAATCATTAAGAATGTTATAAATTCAGCATTTTCTCACACATCAGCAACAAGTTACGATGCAGAATTGGAAACATTTGCTACTGAAGAAGGCAATTCGGCCAACACAAAATGCATTGCAATAGCCTTCAAAATCATCAGCTTTCCCACACTTTGACGACCGTCGCTCGCGGTTATAGTCTGCACGCAAAGTGGTAATGCTCCATTAACAAGGGCATCTCCAGATACCTTATTCTAACCGCCTTGGTAAATACACGGCTTTTTCTCTATTGTAAACATTCCATTCCACAGGGTGCACGACTTTTAAAACAAGAAACATGATACCGAATTTTCGACTTGAATGCGCATGCATTTTGAAACGTCTCCAACAGGAGAGTAATACTTCAGAGCTAAATTTTAGAAAATCGAAAAATTTAGCAAAAATGAGAATACACTTATAAGACCTAAAGAAAAACTGCACATAATTAAAAACATGCAATGTGAGCTGTTTATTCATAATAAATAGAAACTTTTACAAAAAAACAAAAACAAAACGAACACCTCCCCCCTCCCTCCCAAGATATCTGCATAAAACATTCACTAACAGAAGCAGCTACTTACTTCCAAGCAGAGATAGCAAAAAAAAAAAAAATTATTTATATTTATGCCCTTGGCAGGATTTAAAGAGACTAATGTTCCCAATCTTCACTGTAATGAATGGCATACAATTAAAACAAGAAAGATGACGCCGAATTTTCTGGTGTAATTAGCACGTCTTTTGAATCCGTTCTGACGCAAATTAAATTTATCAAAGCTATTCAAAGTCAATGGAACCGATATGGAAAACAATAGTATCTGACGGAAGAAAGAAGTTTTTCAATTGGGTTTTTAATCCCTCAGATATTGCTGTAAACGGAATCGTGAGCTTACGCCCTCTGGTTGCAGACTTGCGAGTTAAGAAAAATATGAATTGATATAAGAAACATTTTGCTCGGAAACGCTCTCCAACACGAAAGAATTATTTTTCAAATCGGATTCTTAGAAACAGAGATATCGACAAAAATAGGATGTGATTTCACGCCCCCTGGTGGGAAAACCATGCATTATTTTAGGCAGTAAAGTATTCTCAAAAGGTTTTTCAATATGAGCGGTAACGGTCCAAGAGAAAAAAAAAATTCTTCCAGTTTTCAGGAGCCCAGATTTTCCTGCAGTTACATCAGAAACAGAAATAAACACTTATGCCTCCTGGTGGCCAAACGATTTTTTACCAAACATTAGAAATTATATGAAAAATATTTTCCATCAGGTTTTGTATGCGATACAGGAAGAATTTCTCAAATCGGAGTTTTAGAAACAGAAATAACGACGAAGAAAACGCAATTTACCTTTGCGCCCCCTAGCGGAAAATTTATAATTTACTTGAAAATGTTGAATTTATATCAAAAACATTTTGCATCGGAAACACTATCCAACAAAGATAAAAATCTTAGAAGTAGAGATATTGACAAAAATAAGATACATCTGCGCCCCTGGCGAAGAAAGCATGCATTATTTTAAGAAGAAAATGTTCCTAAAAGGTTTGTCGACATGAGTAGTATCGATACACAAACGACTATTTTTCAGTCGAGATTTTAGAAGCTCATATTTTGCTGCAAATACATCAGAAGTGGAAATTAAAATTTATGCTCCCTGGTGGCCAAACCTTTTTTACAAAACTTAGAAAATTATGTAGAAAGGATTTCCCATCAGGAGCTGTATCCGGTGCAGAAAGAATGTTTCAAATCGGAGATTTAGAAGCAGAGATAAACGGGGAAACACAATTTACCTTTACGATCCCTAGCAGAAAGTCTATGAATTACTTGCAAATTTTGAAATTATTTGAAAAACATGTCACACCGGAAACTATCAAACAAAGAATTTTTTTTTTTTCAAATCGGACCATTGGAAGCAGAGATATTGACAAAAATAAGATATACATCTACACCCCCTAGAGGAGAAACCATGAAATATTTTTAAAAGAAAATATTCCGAAAAGGTTTATCGATGTGAGTGGCATCGGTCCACGAAATAATTTTTTCAATCGAGATTGAAGAATCTTAGATTTGATGGCAAATACACCAGAAGCAAAAATTAAAACTTACGCCCCCTGGTGGCCAAAGTATTCTTTACCGAAAATTAGGAATTATATGCAAAAGATTTTTTCATCAGGAGCTTTATCCGCTAAATAAAGCATTTTTCTAATCAGATTTTTAGAAGAAGAGATGTTGGGGAAAACGTAATTTACTTTTACGACCCCTAGCGGAAAATCTATGCATAATTTGGAAAATTAACTATTCCTAAAATACTCTTCGACATAAATGGAATCGAAACATAAGAGAAATTTTTTCGATCGGATGTTTAGAAGCAAATATGCGGAATAAGATGTATTTTTGAATTCGACATCATCTGCATTTACGCCCTCTAGCGGCAAAATTGTACATTTGAATTTGAATTTAATGAAAATTCTGCCACGCACAACACATCTATATTTGACAAAACACAAACATCAAGAATTGTCATATGTACTAAATTTAAATATTAATACAATATTAACACAATGGAATAAAAACATGAAATCACAGTAATATCAAAAAGTTCAATATAAATTAATAACATTTAGTACTAATTCTTTACTCCAAGAGAAAACAAAGGCTCAACCACCTCAAATATATCTAGTACAATAATCATAAACATACGAGCATTAATCCCTTTTACAATTGACCAACAAAAAAATCAATACAATGTAATTCATTAGAAAAAATAACGTAATGTACTATGAAACTGTAGCATGGAGCCAGGGGAAAATGCTTAATATTCAGCCTGACAAGTCCCGGATCTCCAATAGTGAAACGTGTTATGTGAAAACGATAAAATAGCAACATTAAAAATACGAACGGTGTTGAGCATACCGTGAAAAAAAGAATACAAGAACACAAACAAACAACAAAAACTTAAAAAAAAAAGTTAGCAAAATCATGCAATGCATTGATTATGATACGCTCTCAAACATACCAGATATCATTACTCAAGTTATGAGGAGAATGGCTGTGGAATAAATCTCGCTCCTGTGCCCTGACCTTTGATCCCATTTCAATGATATTCAACAGAACTGGTTCAGTATACCTCCGAAATAACACGATAAAGTTTTGTCGCAATCGAAGCAATTTTACGTAAGTTATGATGCATAAGGGCTATGGAACAGATCCCGCTCCTGTGTCTTAACCTTTTACCCCATTTCGCCCATTTTCAATAGGATTTGTCCCCAGGCAGGTCCCTACAACGTACTGACATTTCATTAAAATTGAAACATTTTTACGTTAGTTATGACGCATAATGGCGATAAAAGTGATTCCGCTCCTATGTCCTGACCTTTGACCCCATTTCGCTCATTTTCAATAGGGTTTGTCCCCAGGTGGTCCCCTACCACATACTAAAATTTTATCGAAATCGAACATTTTTTACGTTAGTCATGACGCATAAGAGCAGTAGAATGTATCCCGCTCCTATGTCCTGACCTTTGACCCCATTTCGTTCACTTTCAATAGGGTTCCTTCCCAGGTGTTCCCCTACCACATACTAAAATTTCATCGAAATCGATTTTTGCGCGAGTTATCGTGCGGACGAACATACGCACACAACGCGTGACGTAATGAGGCAAATGGGAATCGCGACCAACTGCTCGCAAGAGTGTGACGTCATAAAACTTTAATAGGATCCACACACAACGCGTGACGTAATGAGACAGATGGCGTGGTATGACGTCATAAGTTTCTAAACATGGATAACATTAATGGGACGACGCCATGACACTACAAACTTGGTAATTCGGGGTGGTTATTTAACCCACTAAACGAATTTTCTTAAAGTCGGGATCAAGCTGAATCAATTTCTAGTACCAGAAAATGATAGGTTAACGACTTTCATCAAAATCCTTAGAGCAGCTTTCAAAATGAAATTTACATACATACAAGAATTGTTCCTTTAAGGTGAACGTCAAGTAATTTTGCTTCCTGTACTTCGAATGGAAAAAATTCTGTACGCATTTTTTCTCAATTAATGCGTTCCCAAGGATGAAAATTTGAACATCGATTAAAATAACTTCATTTTATAACTTGGAATACTTAATATTTTCTAAAACATAACCATAATTATGCAATCCAACATTTGTTTCTCTATTAACGTGATGAAAGTACAGGTCGCGCCATCTTTTTTCTGGAGAATTAATGCGTTCATAAGAATGAAAATTAGAACATCGATCAAAATAGCTTCATTTTATAACTTGGAATACTTAATATTTTCTAAAACATAGCCATAGTTAGGCAATCCAACATTTGTTTGTCTACTGACGTCATCAAAGTACAGGTCCCGCCATCCTTTTTCTGGTTTCAACACCACCAAGGAAAAAGTTATTGATTTATAATATAATTATGGTTATGTTTTAGAAAATATCAAGTATTCCAAGTTATAATGTGAAGTTATTTAATCGATGTTCAAATTTTCATCCTTGGGAACGCATTAATTGTGAAGGAAATGTGTGCAAAAGTTTTTCCATTGGAAGTATATCAGAATCCTATGCCCTGACCTTTGACCCCATTTCATCCATTTTCAATAGAGTTCATCCCCAGGTGGTCCCCTACCACATACTAAAATTTAATCGAAATCGAACCATTTTTACGCACGTTATGACACATAAGGGCAATGGAATGCATCCCATTCTTATGTCCTGCCCTTTGACCCCACTTCACCCATTCTGAATAGGGTCAGTCCCGATACGGTCCCATACCAATAGTAAAATTTCATTGAAATCGATGACGCATAAGGGCAATTTAATAGACCCCGCTCCTACGTCGTAACCTTTGACCCCATTTGTCCCATTTTCAATAGGGTTCGTCCCCAGGTGGTCCCCTACCACATACTAAAATTTCTTCGAAATCGAACAATTTTTACGCCAGTTATCGTGCTGACAGACGCACGGACGGAAAAAGCTGAAGCATATACGCTTCTTCAAACTACGGCTGGAAAGTGTAAAAAAGAAAATGAAGGATCATCATTTTAAAAAAAAACAAGTTAGTAAAATTATGCAATGCATTGATTATGATACGCTTTCCAACATACCAGAAATTATTACTCAAGTTATGAGGATAATGGCTGTGGAATAAATCTCGCTCCTGTGTCCTGACCTTCGACCTCATTCCCATGATATTCAACAGAACCTGTTCAGTATACCTCAAGAATAACATACTAAAGTTTTGTGGCAATAGAAGCAGTTTTACACAAGTTATGAGAATAATGGCTGTGGAATAAATCTTGCTTTTGTGCAATGACCTTTGACCCCATTTCGTTAATATTCAACAGAACCGGTTCACTATACCTCAGGAACAACATGATAACGTTTCGTCGCAATCGAAACATTTTTAGGTAAGTTATGATGCACAAGGGCAATGGAATGGTACCCACTCCAGTGTCAATAATATACATTTATTTTATTGAATTGAAGTCGGGACTGTATTCAATAAAATATAATATCGTGGAAAACTTGTCCAGAAGGCAGTGACAACGGTAAAGGTGGGTTGGCTTTTTTCCGTAGTTATACTTTCTTCTACGTAGTGCATATTGTATACTGCGATGGTTTCGATAATGTCATGAAAAGAACTAATAACTTAAATTTAGAGCAATATTTTTAATTACGTCAAAAGATAAATATGGAGTTCTCAATTCCTGGAGAAGTGAAAGGCGTATCAGCCGCCCTGGTGGAGCAGTGGTCTAAGCGATGGCTTCTAATCATTCGTCCGTGATGGGTCCGGGTTCGAATCCCGGTGAGGCATGGATGTTGTGTTTGTCTTACGGTACTGGCTCTCCCCCTCCCTGGAGTCAGTGACCGTTCATTAGAGACGGGCGACTGCTTATAGCCCGAGTTGCTCAAGGTGGTCGCTAAACTTTCAATCAAAAAAAAAAAAAAAAAAAAAAAGGCGTGTTAAACATTACAGGTCCAGGAATAGATTTTGAAGTTAAGTTTTCCGGACTGGATGATATTTTGGAAGAAAAAAATATTCCAGTTTTAAAGATTTATCCTACGTTTCATGCAGATTTTTGAGCATTGAGAGTAATGTAGTGAAAGCATAAAAAAAATAAAAAAATGTTAGGCTCAAATGAAGCACATTTTCAGAGTTCACTGAAATTATCTAACAAGTTTGTTACTTTAAAGTCGTACGGTTGATTTTTCAATGACTTTGTTTGAAAAGCCGTTATAACCATTTCAATGCAAAACAGCATTAATATTTCAGTTTAAGTATAATTTCATAGTTTTGTACGACTGTGTACCAGAATTTTCTGTACATATCATCATCATTCAGGAAAGGTTTGAATGGTTTTTCCTCCAGGGGAATAATGAAATAGTAGTTGACACTAACTTTCGGTTGCACGTTATTTCCTTCTAATTGCCTGTGTTAGAGAATAAAAAAAACTGTTACGAACTGTCAAAGTCCTGAAGGTGAACTTTCAGGAATTTGACAGTGAACCTTCAGGACTTCGATGGAAAGTCTATTAGCTTGTGTCCCGATTAAAACAAAACAAAGTGGACTGGAGCACGAGTCTTCAGCAGAGGCGTAACTAGAATGGGGCAGACGGGGCTGTACCGGATGCATCTCAAGAGAGGGCGCAAAAATCACTTCGTACAATCTGATTAAAATTGGAATTGAAACTTTTGCACTACTAGATTCTGATACATAATTTTCCTATAATCCCTATCGCCAGTTGAAGCAGATTAACGGCTAAAAATTAACGGCATTCCTTCTTCAAAATGTGCAGGGGATGTAAATTGCTCACAATCAGAAATAATGGCGCAGTTTTTCGCACGTTACAAGATAAGGATGTGTTCATATTTCTGAAGATTCTCTGGAGGCAATTCAATCATTACTGCCACTACTGCAAGCCTCATTCGATTTCTTTATACCAAAGGTCGGAACTCGAGAGTAGTTGATAATCCCACTGCTCTCTTCACATTTTGTACCTTACAGTTCATTTTTTGTACCTCCACGTCCAGTTCAGCTTCACTACTCAGAACATCCGTGATGTAAGGGTAAGAGAAAAGCACAAAACCCTTCTGCTAAATAACTGTCCCCTGTGACCTTTTCCTAATTTTTTCCGACGCAATTAATGAGGGTAAAATGCCGTTCCCGTTTGGGATAAGAAATGACACCAAGCTCCCTATAATCCTATTTGCAGTATCATACCCCAATAAAAATATTTTAAAGTTAGGTTGTTAAACTGCAATTGAAATGGCAATAACTTCGCAAAGGTCTTCTTCTGGTCCGCCGTAAAACTAGCCTGTTTTTAAAATCTATTATACAACCGGTTATCACTTAACTACAAGAGAATATGATAAAAATAAAAGGATAAAATTCGGCATGCAACGGAATGTCAGAAGCAACTCCTGCTGACCAAGTTTAGTCCTTTTGAAAAATTGTGAGTGCATAGGCATGTGGGTACCAAATAATACAGATTTGTCCATAATCAACGGACAAGACCAATATTACTATCCTAAAACTCACACAACAAGCAGGATTATAATATTTCAGGCAATAAAGCTCTTTTGTCTTAACGACTGGTAGGCGCAATATTTTGTGACTTGCCGCTGGCGCAAAAAAGCGTAGTTATGCCTCTAATCTTGTTTTCTCTTACCCCAGATTGGAGCAAAGTTGAGGCGAAGATGTTTTCACAATAACTTAAAGATTGACCCCTAGAAACTCAAGCCATTCGCGTAACCGAACAAAAACATCATCGAGAACAAAGAAACAGATTTAGTTCAGTGCCCTTCGCTTCAAAAATGACGGGCAAAATAGAAGGCAAAAACCTGACTAAAGCTCCTGAAAACAGCAGTCGTAAGTAATACAATAAATCTGGGTTCCATAGCTTATTCTAAGATCGTATTGCTGTTTTAAAACAGGGAAGTTTAAACCAAAGAAAAACTCTGCATGAATTTCGAAACTTTGCACACAAGACGGACTTCGAAGTATCAACGCATTTGAAAGTAATTTTAAACGTAACCTCCTTGAAGTTATCAGCCCTTTTTTGTATATTTCAGTCTGCCTGTCCGTCCGTCCCCACGATAACTCGCCTAAAAATGGTTCGATTTCGATGAAATCTTAGTATTTGGTAGGGGACAACCTGGAAAGGAACCCTATTGGAAATGGGTGAACTGGGGTCAAAGGTCAGGACATAGGAGAGGGATCCATTGCATCCCCCTTGTGAGTCATAACTTGACTAAAAATGCTCTATTGCGACAAAACTTTAGTATGTTGTTCCGGGGTTATACTGAACCGTTTCGATTGAATATCATTGAAATGGCGTCAAAGGTCAGGGCACATGAACGAGATTTATTCCACAGCCATCATCCTCAGAACTTGAGTAATGATTTCTGGTATGTTGGAAAGCGTATCATAATCAATGCTTTGCATGATTTTACTAACTTGTTTCAAACAAATACTGAATTCGAAAAAATCGGAAGGAGTGTGGTTTTCTATTATATTTCATCACTGGTGATGCACAAATGCAGAAAACTGGCCAGCATTGCCATACTAGATGCGACTGCACGGCATGTGAACTACGTACTTCCATACTTCCAAAGTGTTAAAATTTAATACGAAAGTAGAAACCTTATTAAGCAAGACAGCTCTGATAATGAAGATACGTGACCTGATGAAAAGATGTCAGTATTCAAATGCAAAACTTTTAGAATTAAAAGAATTCTTTACCAATTTTCTCATAAGTTGCATGTTGTCATATTTGCGATCCGTACGCAGCGATTTTCATCATATTAAACATTGTTTGATCAGACAACGCAACAACTAGTGTGGAATTTACGAATTGTTAACCAATAATTAATACAGATATTTAACGTGGACCAGGAAATTCAAACAAAGGTCTTCGCTCTTTCCACGTTCATAAGCGAGTCACGGAAAAATTATCATAGGCCGCCACCGGGAGTCGAGCCCAGGGTCTTCCAGTTACGCGCCAGATATGCTTTCGCTACACCACAGCGGCCTCGAATTCCTCCAGACTCACACACACCAACTGCCAAGCCAAGTTGGCAGGTTGCTTCTTGGAGCCCCACAAAATGCTGGGGATTCACCGAAGATGGTAAGCAGCAACTGAAGAAATAATTAGAAAGCGAATGAATAATTAATACAGATATTTAACGTGGACCAGGAAATTCAAACAAAGGTCTTCGCTCTTTCCACGTTCATAAGTGAGTCACGGAAAAATTCTCATTGGCCGCCACCGGGTTCGACTCCCGGTGGCGGCCAATGAGAATTTTTCCGTGACTCACTTATGAACGTGGAAAGAGCGAAGACCTTTGTTTGAATTCGTAACCAGTTTTTCGGATGACTTACATTGATTCGTATCGCTCAAGCAAAGTAAGGTAACTGAATATCATTGCAAGTAAACACAATTGGGTCAGAGATCACTACAACCAGTGTGGATTTCTGCACTTATGTAAACCACTGTACAAAAAAGTCTGCGAATTACTTTTTATGAAAAAAAAAAAGAATATTTTCACAAACTGGTTAAAATATTATTTATCTGAATTAGTGAACATTTAAAAAGGAAAGAAAACTTTTTTTCACCCGACAACAATTTTTAAATTTGTATGGATGTGATTTCGTAAATAATAACAGGAGATAGATGCAAAATTACCTACAACTCCTGCCAAGAAGAAGACGTAAATGTCCTGCATATGTGTTCAAACGGCACTTGTACATGCATACTCAGTTGTGGAATAAGTAAATATGGATATTTACATTGAATACAAATTTTCTTAGTAACTGAAAAATCTGCTAGTAAAACAGTTGAAATAAGAATTAAACATTTCGCAAAGCAAAAGTAATTCCTTATCATTCTATCGTCAGTTGAATTCCTCTCCTGTGTGAAAATTTCAGCCTTCTACTATCGATATTTTCACAGAGAGACGGGCCCACTTCAAATCATATCATATTTTTGATCATAGGCTTAAATACAATAATATCTTTCAACGGCAAGATGAGAACGAAAGTTCTCGTTTTGTCGTTGAAAGGTACTGAAATTGATTTAAGTCCGTAACTTGCGATGACATATTTTGCTACTCTGTCCTTTGTAAATAACCAAAAAGGGCACAGTAACAAGTGATAGGTGTACTGCTCGGTAAATTAATGATGCATATTACACGAAAGATATATTCCCCAACACCATAGTGACGTAAGAATCCATTGCTTGGACGAATTGTTTTTGCAAGCTAAGTCAGGCCCCGTCACCACTTCTTGCTTCTCCCATGGAAACACGTTTAATGTAGGAGCCTTCATCCCATGCACCCGGGGCATGCATCTTCATGAACGGTACTAAAGGTTTTAATAAAACATTTTTTTCAAGAAAAATTGTTTTATTGTGAATGGAAGAATAGGCTTTGAGCTGCGTGACGGCTTCCTTTATAGACCCAAATTGGGGTGCCATGTGAGTACTTGGCATCACAAAAACTAGCTATTCCCAGTGACATCATAAATGCGCAATATCACGTATAAATGCGTTACTGTTGAACTTAGCGCGTATAGTTCTTATGACGTCAAATGCTCCTTGAAAAAAGGCTTGAGTACACGGTTAGGACGTCATCGCGTAGCTCTTATAAGGCTTATCAATCGAAATGCTTACATCATTATAGGTTACGACCCGATGATTTCTCAATACCTACTCTGTAAAATAGACTGCATGTAAACACTTTGCATGTTTGGTGAAAACTATAGAGATCTGATATGCAGGAAAGAACGTAGAACCTGAAATGTTGAAATGCCAGACATGAACTTTGAAGGAAACTATATATCCAGTTTCAAAGTTGCAGGAAGAATAGTACATAATATTGCATTTGGTTATCGGCCTACACACTTTCATTTTATATCTGTATAGATACGTAAAGCATTTCTTGCGAAAATTTGTTGGGTAGGAACTTATGCAGCGTGTAATAAGGTAAGCTAAGAAAGCAACGCAAATTTTAAGACTATAAGCATGCTTAGTATATAAACATCATTCTAAAACACGGACACGTGTTTACATTAGTTAATGCTTAGTATGTTGACTAATAGTTGCAGACATGTGAAATTTTAAAATACGGGATTAATTTCCAGTTATTGTTTACACCATTTATGTATTCATAATTTTATGCGAAATGTGTTATAAATATTCTGGCAAACTACTTAAATTCTCGTAAATGTGATAAACATTTATGAAATTTTAATTTGTGTCTGTTATTGTAATATGAACTAGACCGCATCAAATTTAATTTTGGAGTCCAATATTTCCACAGGTGTCAATACATTTACCTTGCGAAACAGCAAAGGAGCTCAAGAGGGCTCTTCAATTTCTTTAAGCCCCGGTGGCGCAGTGGTCTAAGGCGCTGGCCTCTGATCATTCGTCCGTAAGGGGTCTGGGTTCAATTCCCAGTCAGGCATGGATGTTGTGTTTGTCTTATGGCACTGGCTCTCTCCCTTCCCTGGAACCAGTGAACCTAAATTAGGGACGGGCGACTGCTTACAGCCCATTGAGTTGCTCACGGTGGTCGTTAAACCTCCAATCAAAAAAAAAAATTCTTTAAAGCAGAAGAATCCAAAATATTTCTTCGAACAACCTATTCGAGTCTCATACTAAAATTTTAGTCTTGTTATTTTCAGATATTCTTAAAACTACGGTGATTTAAAGAGTATTTTCCACGAATTTCATCTCTACAATTTTAGAGCTAAATCCCTAAATAGACATTTGGAAATACTGGGGCTATTAGGCTCCGTACCTCATGCTATTAAATTGCAAGGCATTGCTTCAGCAAAAACTGTTTTGACTCATAAAGAAATTGTTTGTTCTTGATGTTTAATTAAGTAGATTTAAAGTTTATTAGGCATTCATCATTCCCTTAGTGGTTGCATTTTTGTAAGTTAGCATATGCTTGTAACTCCAGGAACAATTTGGATACAACCGTGATTTTGGAACAGGAAACAACCCTTCAAAAGTCGACGGAAGGGGAAGTGAACGGGCATCATCACCGAACAGTTCCGACGATGCCCTTGAAACTGAGAAGTTGTCGAGATCTCGGATATTTATATACTGACTTCCATTGTTGTTCTTACAACACTTACTCGTATGTAAACAATGATTCAGAGCAACAATCGACGAATTTTGATTGTTGCTCCAAGCTATTGTATGCACCACGTACCTCTTAGGTTTAGGGGCTCATTCACATACGTCTGAGTACAAAACCAGAAGAATGGAACCATTCATAGCGAAAAGAGAACCCTGATTTAAAACATTCAGGGTTAGAAAGTGAAGATATGAAAGTTTTGTGAATTATCTACTTCCACAATGAACACGATGAAAAGTCAGTGTGCGTAACAGGAATATTAATACTGAGAGGAGATGTCAGAAGAAAATGTGGAGAAAGTAATGCGGAGATGATCACAGACTACAATATTCATGAAGAAGAAATGGCGACAATGAAGACAATTACATCATCCGACGGGAATATAATTCTTCGGTAACTCTTTGTAAATTAGGATTTAATATAGTGAGGGTGGGGGTATACTGAGGAAATAGTTTTGCTAAAACTCGTGTTGAAATTGCCCTGCTATCGCACCCACGAGAGTGTTTGTGTGTTACATAATTATCTTTCTATTGGGGGTTTAACCACCACTGGGATCAACACAATGGGCTATAAACAGTCTCCCGTCCCTAATGGGGCCACTTGTACCAAGAAGGGAGAGAGCCAATGCCGTAAGACAAACACATTATCTATGCTCACCGAGATTCGAACAATCACCCACCTCGAACGAATAGCCTTCCAGCGCTTAGACAACTGCGCCACCGAGCCGGTATGTTAGTATCTATGGGATCTAAAAATCATGAAGCTACTCCACCGGGCCGGAATGTTAGTATCTATGGGATCTGAAAATCATGAAGCTACTCCACCGGGCCGGTATGTTAGTATCTATGGGATCTAAAAATAATTAGGCTACTGCACCGGGACGGTATGTTACATAAGAAATCATGAAGCTACGTTTCCCTGGGTTAGGATTGACATAGATTCATCATTCAATGGAAGAGCGTTGTGTTTCATAGGGGTCCTTACTGGATAAATAAGGCCACCATATGCCGCAATATGTTACACAATGGTCGTCAGTAAATTTGTCTTCAATTTGATTTCCCTATGAAATCTTAAGGTAATCTTTTTCACTATTCATCTCCCTTATTCAACACGCAAATGTAAATATAACAACAACAACAACAGATACGTAAATGTACACTCGGGAAAAGAGTTGAAATTTATAACCATTTGATTATTCAAAGCAATCTAAATTGCGCACGGAATTGCCTGCACGGAATTACCTGTAATTTACTTGTCACTTGACTCCATCTAACATCTCACAAAACTTGAAAATTACATCACTCTGGAACGGAAATCGAACCCGCATCGCCCACTATCCGTTACGTCACCCA
The DNA here is from genome assembly GCA_039090855.1 of Macrothele yani. Taxonomy (NCBI): domain Eukaryota; kingdom Metazoa; phylum Arthropoda; class Arachnida; order Araneae; family Macrothelidae; genus Macrothele; species Macrothele yani. The sequence goes on from CM076989.1 coordinate 123,625,805, forward strand.
GGACAATGAAGTTCCAAGCAACTGAGACTAAGCAAACTTAGCTTAGGAATCTGAACTTCAGGTTTTTCGCTAGTCGAAACGATCTTGCCTCATCTTATCCACAACAGATACAGGTCTTAATATGCCAGTATTCCGAATTTTCTGAGATGTTACATTTATACTACATAGTAATTCACTCGGGACTTTATCCCAAAAAGTCCAAAAGTCGCTATAATTTTGAAAGGGGAAAGCATTTCAAGTTGAAATTTGAAGACGAAGTGCCTTACCTTTTCACAATCACATCAATATCGGAGACGACGTCGAAAATGTCTGCCATTTGCATCCAAACATCACAGATCAACTCGTCGCTGCGTATTGTGAAATATACGCCTCAGTATGTTGGTATTTGTTGCTTGGATTTCCTGTGTGATGTTGTTTTTCAGCAGCCGAATAGTCCTAGGCTTATTGCCGCATATATACCTTTCGGATGATCCCATAAAAAGTAATCGGATGGAGTTAAATCTGGAGACCTGGGCGGCTACAAACCTTTGGAAATAACCCGATCGGCCGAAGAAACTTCGAATATCAGCCATACTGGCATTGGAAGTGTGACAAGTCGCACTATCCTGTTGGAAGAAGCCATTCTGCAGTTCAATGTCGTCCCGTTGATTCACAAACATGCATGAACATATTAAGATACACGTCTGTGTTGACAGTCTGTTCAAAGAAAATGGGACCGATTGTCAGGTTCCACGAAAGGGCGCACCATACGCCAATCTTTATGGGATGGATTCTTTCCTCGTGAATGATATGGGGCTTCTCACTCGCCCGTACCCGTGTATTCTGTAAGTTCATATAGCCTGAACGGTGGAACCAGGCTTCTACGCAAAGTCTAATACGTCTGGATTTTGACAGACAAATTCCTTGAACCACCGGCAACAACTGCATTCGCTTCGGCATGTCAATTGATAACAGCTCATGAGCAACTGTAACACGATATGGCTTCAGTTTGCCCATTTTTACAGCCCTCTGGCAGGTGGAATATGACAGTCCTGTTTCTTATGACAGCCTGCGCAAGGATTTCTTTGGAGACTGTAACAACCTCTTTTTCACCCACTGAATGCGTATGAACAAGGCTTCCTGTCTTCTCAAATTTCTTCGCAGGATTTGAAAACGTTGGTTTCGTAGGTGGTTCCCGACAAGAAAATTTCTTCTTAAACTCTTTCTGACACTCTTTGAAAGAGCCGGAATTTCAATAACTCGAATAATGAACATGCACTCAGCAATCGTAAACGCCATGGTACTCGACGCTAGCCGACGGACAATGAGAATAGCGCGAAACCGTTCACACCAGACGCCGTGTGTTGTGGCGCCATGTGGGCATACGGGCCAAACGGCGCAGATACGGATGCGAATGACAGAACGTACGGCACTCCGTCTTCAAAATTCATCTTGAAATGTTTTCCCTTTTCAAAATTATAGCGCTTGTTTTGGGGTAAAGTCCCGAGTGAATTATTCTGTAGTAAACTACAGACAGTTCAGCGCTGTCTGTAGTTTACTACAGAATAATTACAGTTCAGTACCATGTGCGAATACTCATCAGGAGATATACTCCTAATGAGAGAGATGTAGTTTTATGTTTTTATTTAGGTGTAGTAATAACAACAGAAATACCAAATTGTCTGTTTTTATATGAAATTTCACGCCCCCGCGAGTCTGTGGAACTATGCCAGGAGAACGAGGACTAGGTGAACGTCTACGACGAAGCTCCGGGACTAACAGCTAACAGCAAGGCATACGACATGATAAGATTGCCAGCACAGTTCGGTCAGGATCACAACAATATACTAACAGCAGTGATCCGATGCGCTCCGGAAAGGAGCTTCCCAGCAGCTTTGATTCTGCTGTGTGCAGCGTGAGTTTTCTGTAAATGTGACACTGTGTTTGTTGTTTCATTCTGAAATTCTCCATATAGAAAACGAAGGAAAAGAAATTTGTTTAAATAATGAATTGTTGTCAAAAAAAATTTTAAAAGGACTATTTCAGAAAAAAAGGAAATTGTTAAAAAAAGTAAGACTTCACCACTGATTCCAAATCTCACAACTAAACATAAGGGAAAAGAATAAAGAATATATTAGGTATTTTAATGTCACGCAATGTAAAAATACGCACTAGTTAGCAGGCGGAAAAATAAGTTAAACTTTTTTGCTGGCCATGTATGTTATTTTCCACATAATGCGGAGTTTGGGCAAAAAAGCGGTTTCGACAACTTAAACACACTTACTTTGGCTGCTAACAGTCATATTTTTTTATTTAACGACCACCGTGAGCAACTCAATGGGCTTCCGTCCCTAATTTAGGGCAAAAGAGAAGGAGAACGCCATAAGACAAACACAACATCCATGTCTCACCGGGATTCGAACCCGGAACCTTCTCGGGCGAATGGTCAGGAGCCAGCGATTGCACTATTGTGCCACTGGCCGACATGAAACATCTACATATCACAACAAGTATTTTTTGCAATGAAACTGTTTTGTAAGAACAAGAGTTGATAATCAGCTTAATGAACAGCGACGAATCAGTGATCGAATGCACAATGTAAAAGCAAAAAAACCATACGCTTAACTCTTTAAGCGGCCGATGTATTTGAACCAAATGGTGTCCAAAATTTTCTGCCCTCGTCTAACAGAACTGTTGACATAGTGGGCGAGTTATACGAAAGCTACGGCAAAACTATTCCTCTCTCTCTCTCATCTCAGCAGAATCGAGTATATATCCGGCTTTGGTAGTAAGTGGTCTCTTATGGTTTTTAGTCCTATAGTCTATAGTCTGATTACCTTATAGTGCTTTATTCTCTGCTCCATGACCCAAGAAAAGATTGGAAAGGGCTAGTCTTCTGGCACGGGCATCATGCCACTGGACAGAAGTAAGTTACTCAACCATCTTTTCTCTCCTTTCTTAGGTTCTTCACCATTTTTGTAGTGTTTTCGGGAGAAAAGGCAATATCATAGGAAGGATTAACGAAAATCATTCCCCTTAAACGACCATTTTAAATGACAAACCTAATGGAAACGCAAAACTTTCTGATGTGCAGGTTCACTTGTTCTTGTAGAGTTTGGCCCACTTATTAGACAACTAAGAAATTGAAGAATTTTATGAGGAAATTTGTCATCTAAATAATAAAGGTAAGCAGCACTTGAAAATAATTATGGGAGATTTCAATGCAAAAATAGGGCAACGGCAACAGAATGAAACTTCAGTAGGTAAATTCGGTCACGGCAAACAGAAACCAGCGTGGAAATACTCTCGTTGAGTTTGCAGAGGCAGAAGGGTTTTTCATCTTGAACTCCTTCTTCAAGAAAAAGCCACACAGGAAATGGACATGGAGACATCCAAATGGGACGACAAGTGAAATTGATTTTATTATGTGTAACAAAAAATTCGTCATAGAAGACTGCAGTGTGCTAAACAAGTTCAACACAGGTAGTGACCATAGATTGGTGAGATGTAAGATGCACCTCAACACTAAACTTGAACGTGGCAAGCTCATAAGACAAACAAAATCTATTGACATAACCGACCTTAAAAAACACCATAATACCTTCAAGTTGGAACTGAAGAACAGGTTCTCTGCTTTAGAAGGCCTAACATCGGAAGAAGTGGACATCTCTGAAGTTAACAGAAAAGTAACCAAAGCTCTTATGGAAACAGCAACAAAATTAGCTGGGTCTAAGAACAAGTTGCATGTAAATAAATTATCAGGAAAAACGAAAATGTTGATGCAAAAAAGAAGAGAGATGAGGACAACTAAAGAAGATGTGACTTCCAAAGTGGAATATATAGAGCTATGCAAGACAGTACGAAAAAGTATCACTGAAGACGTAAGAAAATTTAACTGTGAACTAGTGAGGAAAGCAATTGAAAACAACCAAAGCCTAAAGATAGCAAAGGGACATCTCAGTAAGGGAAGAAAACAGATTATGGCACTGAGAAAAGAAAATGGTTCTGTAACAAGAAATAGAGGAGAAATTTTGACAAGAGTGAAAGATTTCTACTCCAAATTATATGAAAGGGATGATACATGCACTCCAGACATCATGAAAGATACCAGTACCAGAGTTCCTCCAGTCCTTCCAGCAGAAGTTGCACATGCAATCAAGAACATGAAGCGGGGGAAAGCTCCAGGAGAAGATGGAATTACTGTAGACATCATACAAGAAGCAAGTGGAGAAATCGAAACAGTACTCGCCCAAATTTTCACTCGATGCCTTAATGAAGGAAAGATTCCTGAGGATTGGAACACCGCTACAATGATCCTGCTACATAAGAAAGGTGATATTAAGGATCTCGGAAACTACAGACCTATCAGCCTCCTATCAGTAGTTTATAAAATCTTCACTAAAGTTCTTTCACACCGCTTGAAGGTAACACTGGACATGGCTCAACCGAGAGAACAAGCTGGATTCAGGAGTGGCTACAGCACAATAGATCATATCCATGTGCTGAGAGAACTAATTGGAAGAGCGAGGGAATATGAACTTCCATTGTGCATGGCTTTTATCGATTATGAAAAAGCCTTTGATTCGGTGAAACCATCAGCAGTTACAATGGCTCTGAAAACCTGCGGTATTGAAGATGCATACATTAATATTATTAATAACATCTATGAAAATGCAAATGCAAAGATTAGGCTGTTTGAAAATACAACACACATAAAAATTGGAAAGGGAGTGAGACAAGGTGACACCATATCTCCGAAGCTCTTTAATGCCACATTGGAGGGTGTTTTTCAGTCACTGAGCTGGGAAAACAAGGGGATAAAGATTAATGGAGATTATCTAACCCACCTTCGTTTTGCTGATGACGTAGTCATTTTTGCAACTAGCCCATCAGAATTGCAGAGTATGATCCAGGAACTTGCTGAAAAGAGTAAAGAAGTGGGATTAAAAATGAACTTTCAGAAGACAAAAGTGATGTTCAATGCTTTTACAAGAAATGAAGATTTATCGATTGATGGAGAAAAGCTGGAGATAACAGACACGTACGTTTATCTTGGACAGCAGATATCAAGTGAGGGTCACATTGATGAAGAAATTAATCGGCGTACAAAACTTGCCTGGAGAGCTTTTGGAAGAAACAGCATAATTTTCAAGAGCAATATGCCATTATGTCTTAAAAGAAAAGTGTTTGATCAGTGCATCCTTCCAGTGCTTACGTATGGTGCAGAGACGTGGACCTTAACTAAAAGAGACATACAAAGGCTGCAGACAACTCAAAGCAGCATGGAGAGGTGCATACTTGGTGTAACCAAGAGAGATAAGAAGAGGAACTCGTGGATCCGAAAAATGACAAGAGTGGAAGACATCATGATCAGAGTTAAATCCCTGAAATGGCAATGGGCTGGACATACTGCCAGAAGGACAGATCATCGATGGACAGCCGAAATTTTAGATTGGATTCCAAGGGACAGGAAAAGACCCAGAAGAAGACCACATGGGAGATGGGTAAATGAAATTCGAAAGTATGCAGGGGTGACATGGAGGAGACTGGCACAAGACAGACCGTTGTGGAGGAAACTTGGGGAGACCTTCGTCCAGCAGTGGATTGATAATGGTTGATAATGATGATGATGATGATGATATGTGTGTGTGTGTGTATTCGTTCGAGCTGATTTGAAACAATTTTGCTAGCTCCGGGTTAATGCGTTCCAGCCGATTAAAGGCTTAATACAAAGGGCATCCTGAAAGTAATGCCTTGTCCTTCATAAAATTGTTATCTGTCGCAGCAAAAATGTGGAACTTGGTAGCAAAATACTTGGACATATTGTTAATAACGCTAAACTATTCAAAGCATTGTCCATCACTATCTGTTCATTTCTGCCATCTTTGAACCCATTGGTAAAATCCATTTTGGAAAAATTCCTGAGGCTGTCGTGTCACCCATGAGTTCTCTGCCAGTTTAACGTCTGTCACATCGTCGAAACGTTCCACACGAAGGGTGTTTTTCAAAGGGGCAAACAGGAAAAAGTCTGATTAGCCAAATCAGGACTTTGGGGGTGGGGCATCACCGTTCACCCCATTTTAGCAATAGTCTGTGAAGTCTCCATTGAGGTGTGGGGACGTGCGTTATCATGGTGTAAAACAAGACTATGAAGTGGAATGTCACGTCTTTCCTTCCGATAGCTTCCTTTAGCTTCTTCAATATCTGCACATAGTGAGCACTGTTTATTGTTGCAATTCCTGAATGGTGACACGACGATCAGCTGTGATGAGGTCTTTCGCTCGTTGCCTGTTGGCATTTGTCATTACAGTTGAAGGTCTTCCACTCCGTTCTTTGTCCGACAATGAATTTTCTCCCTCTTGAAACCTCTTCATCCGTCTTCGGACATTACTGATGTCGGTTGTGGCAGCACCGCCAGGAGTCTTCTGTGGATTTCTGGAGCCTCACATCTCTCTTTTTCCAGGAATTCAATTAGGGCTTGCTGCCTTTCTCTGTCATTCATGATCTTTACTTCCGATTCTGAAAACATTTGTTCCCACATTGGTAACATATCATATTTTCATTAAAATCACTTCAAAATTTCAAAAGTTATTAAGGAGGAGGCATTACTTTCAGGATGTGTCTTGTAGGTGCTGCATGTTTTTCAGCCAAGAAAGATTTACCATTTCGAGGTCACGATGAATGAAATACGTCTTTGAACAGAGATGATTACATAGAGCTTCTTGAAGTAATTAGTCAGTATGATTCCGTTTCAGAAAATCATTTTAAAGACTCGACAATTTTCCTAGGTATTTCTGCCATCTAAAGTGATTTGAATGGAGCCATCAATTATTTAATTGCCAAAGTTAAAAAAGAAAACGAGAAGGTTGATTTCGTGTCACTTAATTTGGATGAGACATCAGATATAATAGATGTCACAACTTTCTATTTGTCTATGTTTCATAAATAACAAAACCGTCTATGTACGATATTTATTACATAGAGCTTCTTGAAGTAATTAGTCAAGAAGCTCTAATACCGTACATAGACGGTGTTGTTATTTAAGTGACATATAGTACAAAATTGCCTTGATCTTTGTTTATGTTTCATTGACGAAAATGGTGATGCTCAAGAGAGATTTCTTAATTTCACTGATGTGAGTGATGATCGTTCCAGTAAAACCTTACTTGAGCACGTTAAACTTATTTTGAATGATTTTAACTGTGGTAAAAAAATTATTGCTCAAACGTACGATGGTGCAGCTGTAATGGCTGGCCCAATTAATGGCGCAAAGTAAATAGGTACAAAAATTGTATCCTTATACCATATTTGTTCACTGTCACACAGCTATGCGCTCAATTTACCATTGCAATAATCAACTTTGAACATCAAGGAGTGCACATTATTTTTCTAAATTCATTCAGGTCTTACAGTATTTTTTTCGAAATCGTCAAAACGAACAGTCGCCCTTCAGGCTTTTGTTGATAAAAAATTACCAAGGGTAGCACCTACGAGATGGAACTTTTCTTCAAGACTAGTTATTTGTAAAGGAAATTAGGAGCTGTTAATTTCATTTCTTCGAAGTTAATTTAATTTTTTCGAACTCTGCAGACTGGGACAACGGCACGGTTCTGAAGGCCCAAAGATTCACATCTTTTATTCAGAAGTTCGAAACTCCATTCTGGGTGAGTTTGTTTTCGGCAATATATTCCTTTACTGATGTTCTTTTCAACATTCTGCAGACAAAAAGCATGCTTATTGCATACTTTGCAAAACAAAAGTTTAATGACTCACTAAACAACTGAAAAAAATCCAGGAAAACCATCCGGAAGAATTTTTCAAGATGCAAATAGATTCAAAGGGTACGCTAACCCCCTGAAAAAATTTGGGATGTGTGAAGTTGAACAGCCAGGAGATTCACGTAGTAAAGCCCTGTTCAGAGACATTTTGGACAATATTACTATTTTAATTTAAATTAAAGTCCGATTTCAGGCCCTCCTAGAATTGGATTTTTTCTCTGATATATAATATACACTATATTGACAAAAGTCACCGGACATCCCTTCAAAAGCAAATGAACGGATCCGCTGCGTTGTTAAGATATGCAGTACAGCTGCAAACTGTATAAAAACAAGCCGCAGCTGACCGCGATCATATCGCACTGTGGGGTTGAGTGGAAATGTCGCGGCGGGAGAGAACTGACTTTGAGAAAGGAAAAATTGTTGGGTGTTATATTAGTGGGTTGTCCATAAAAGAACCGAGAGGCGTTTAAATACACCCAAAGTCGATTGTTTTGGATGTACTGAATAATTGGAAGACACATCGCGTGCCTGAAGCAGCAAACGTACCGGCAGACAAAAGAAAATCTGTGATGGAGGACGTCGAAGCCTCAGGAGAGTCGTTAGAGCTAATCGACGGAGTACTGCACAAGACCTCAGTGTACAGGTGAGTAAAAGTGCTGGAACCTCGTGTGCACACGCTCCATTCACAGGGAACTTCATTCCATGGGTTACCGCGGTCGTGCGGCTGCTCATAAACCTTTCATCTCCACTCGGAATGCTACTCGTCGTTTAACATGGTGTAAAAACATTTATCGAGGATCGTAGATCAATGGAAACGGATCCTATGGACTGATGAATCATGAGCACGATCCATCAGTCTGATGGCCGTGTGTGGGTATGGAAACAGCCGGGGGGAACGCTATTTACCACAGTGTACTGTTCCTACGGTCAAGTTTGGAGCTGGCAGTGTACTCGTGTAGGGGTCTTTTTCGTGATATGGTTCCAGCCCATTGGTTACCATGGACAAACCTATTAACCAGCACGTCTACCGCGATATTCTGGATAATTATGCCCTACCAACTCTGTGGCAATATACTATGGAACCGAGCCTTTCTGGTACCAACAAGATAATGCACAGAGCCATAAAGCAAGGACTGTTAAGGCGTGGTTTGATGATAATTCCGTGTGTGTGGACTGACCAGTACACAGCCCTGATCTTAATCCCACAGAGCACCTATGGGATGAATTACGGCGCAGCATAAAGTTTGGAACCAAGCCCTACTACTAAGCAACAATTAGCTGCAGCATTATGCACTGAATGAAAGCGCATACCTATTGTTGTGTTCCAAAACCTTGTCGAAAGCATGTCTCGAAAGGTCAATGCATGCATTAAGGCCAAAGGTGGTTTCAAAATATCTTTATTCAAGGTAGAAATCAGGAGACGAACTAATAAGGACGTCTAAATACAAATAAAATACGATCAAAGATCGTTAAACTACTAAAACCTAAATAAAAATATACAGCATAGTGCACAAGTTGAAAAATGGAGCAAAATTACAGCTCGTGATAAATGAACAGCGACAAGCATGTCTGGGCATTTAGGAAGGATTTTAACAAAAAACTTATTGCTCATAAGTGCATTGCTGTGCGATTAACAAACTTGTTCAAGAAAATATTGAGAGCTTCAGGAGACAACATTTCTCTTGAAAAAAAAAAAAAAATACAATAAGACAGTAAGGTGTAACACATCATAGTTACAAGAATGTACAGTACAAAGCAATTGACAAACTGATCATAAGACAAATCAATGAAATGATGAATATCAGGAGAAGAACAAACTTGGACTTCCTGGTGTAAATATAATATATTACCTGTTCGGCAATATTCAGAAACAATGTACAGATATACAGCACAGTGTCAACATGTTACAAATCAAAATCGGACCATATACAGAAATGTAACACTATTCTGTTGACCAGATAGAAAATGTAAGTATAATAAGAAAACACACGATGAATAAAGCTTTAACATATTCTCACTATCCATATGTAGTAATAGAAGAATGATAGTACCAAGCATCACCTCACACAAAAGAACAAAATAGGTAAAATGTTTTTCAAAATATATTACTCATGAGTACAACAGCATGCAATTGACTAACTTGTGCAAAAATAAATACAGTAAGAATCATTAGTCAACATGTCTCTTGAAAGAAGGTACGATATGACTGAGTTTTAACACAACATATTTACAAGGATGTACAGTACTATGCAACTTAAAAAAACTGATTATCAGACAAATCATTGGAATGTTTAATAACAGGAAATAACTAATTTTGGACATTCTGATGCAAATAAGATGGATTACTTGTTCCGCAATATTTTGAAAACTATGTACAATTATACAGCACAGTGCAAACATGTTCGGGAAACAAAATAGAACAAAATTACAAAAAACTACACTGCAGAAACAATTCTATGTTTATACAGCACTATGCTAATGACTAACTGCAATATTTATACTCAAAATGTAAACTAAAGACGAACTAACTTGAACGTCAATGTAAGAAAAAAATACAAGATGAGTGTCACAAAAAACAATTTGCTGTGTAAACACGTACAGCCCTTTATAAAAAACCCCATGCGGTAAATTTCCAAGCTGTGCAAAGATCTTGAAAACAGATTGTTGATATTTACATATGCATTTCTGATTCAAAAAGGTCAAATACCAAATCTGCCGACCGTCAGGTACAATGACGCTGGCGAGCTGGTAAACCATGAGGCAGCCGGTGACCAGGTGGCAAGGAACTGGCTCTCCCGACGCTGAGTAACTGCAACAGAATACTCTAGCCGAAGTCGAGATGTCAGACGGTCGCGGAAATGGCATAATAATGCCGTAAAAGCTTCATGCACAGTCAGAGGAGTAGTCAAATATCTGCAGCGTTGATGAAACACGTAGATTACATGCTTCGCTAAAATAAAAATATAGGCACAGACTGATGGCAGCTTGACTGGGGGATAGTTCTGTAGCAGAAGAGTCCGATATGCATCAAATGTAAGATCTGCTGTAATGGAACCTTGGGCGATAGTAAATGCCAAGTTCAGCATTGGGAGTAATATAACACAGTGTTGATAGACATGGGAGACATCAGCCTCCCGAGCACAGAAAGGGCAAAGAGGTTAATCGAGAAGAGACATTCGGAAAAGAACGGAGGGAACAGGAAGGCGGCGATGGAGGAAAAGCCAATGGGTATTAATTTCTAGAGGAGCAGAAAGAGGAGACAGGGCGGCTGACCACACCGTAGCAGTGGCAGCAGGGGGAACATCAGGAATGGGGAGAGGAGGAGAAGAATGGGACATAGAGAGGAACCGATAAAGAGCTGACACCGAGAGAGAAGAAATGGGATGAGCTGAGCCAGAAGTAAGCAAGAAAAGAGGAAATGGGAGAGAAGCAGAAGGAACAAAGGAAAGACCTGAGTGGGAAGCCAGATGAGGAAATTGAGAAATGATAGATGAAAGAATAGAGTCGTAGATGTCACGAGAGGAGGAGGGGAGGAGAAGAGAGGGAGGGAGGCTGGCGAAGGGTCGCCAAGAAAGGTCAGGGTTAGTGAGATCTTTAACTGTTACCACACCTGCTCGGAGCCAGGTAGGATAGGCAAAGTACGGAAGATGAGAGGGGTGAATAATCGAAGAATAAAAGAGGGGTTCAGCAAGGAGCTCAGTTGTGGAATCAGGTGGAGAACGAGAGAGAGGGAGGGAACGAAGGAAAGTTAGAGCTTCACGGTAAACAGGGGGAAGTCGAATGAGGGTGAGGGGTCGGTGGTCCATGAGTAGTAAGGAGAGAAAAGAAAAGTTAGGGTTGCTCGGGGAGGCGATGACGTCCCTAGCTAAAACGGCATCTGGTACTGGCGACGTGAAGAAACGGAGAAAAGTAGTAATTCTGACGGCCTTGTAGTACTCCTGTGTATCAAGTAGTCCGATGCCGCCGTGATCCGGAGGGAGGCAAAGCTTTGTGACACTGACCCAGTGGTGGCAGGTCCAAATCAGAGAAGTAAGACATCGGGTAATTTCATGAAGGCGGAGTTGTAGAGACTTGACACCAAGCCAAGAGTGTGTGCACAAGGAAATCAGGTAAGTTCGAGAGAGGCGAGCTCTCTGGAAGAATGATGAGCAGAACTGGGCTCTCCTCCAGGAGGCAGTTGACCTGAGCAAGCGTGGGTGAATAGCATTCCACGTGTAGAGGGGGGCAGCTTGCAAGGAACCAAGATGAACTCCAAGGAAGCGCTGTGAGATGGACGACCAGCTTGCTCCCCAAGGGGTGTCTACACGATGTGCCCATGAGCCGCACCATAAACCAGTGCTTTTAGATGAGTTGAGCGCTGCACCGGAGCATGAGGCATAAGCTGCGAATAGACGTTGGAGACACGGAAACTGTGAGTCATGACGGATGCAGATGGTGACATCATCTGCGTATGCAACAGAGGTAGTGGCATGATGTCTTGTGCAGGCAGAGAGTGGTGGCAGAACTGCTTTAAAGGATTGGTGTACAGAGCGGAGGAAGGGTTCAATTGCGATTGCAAAGAGTTGTCCGGAGAGTGGGCAACCCTGCCGCACTCCCCGGCGGAAGGGAATAGGCGCTGTGAGAAAGGTGGGCAGCTTGACCTGGAGAACGGCGTCTTGATAGAGTGAGAAAAGAAGAGAGACGAAGGAAGGAGGAAAACCAAAGTGAAGGAGTGTAGCCGATAGATAGGAATGTGAGATATTATCAAAAGCGGATTGTTGGTCAAGAGAGAGAAGGGCGAGGGGTTCAGAGCGAGATCGGGCAAGATGGATTAGATCATTTAGTAGATGGATGTTATGAGAAAGTGAACGGCCGGGAACTGTGTAAGTTTGATTTGGGGAGAGAATGTGAGTGAGAATGGGGTTAAGGCGTTGGGAAAGAAGTTTAGTATAAAGTTTATAATCTAGATTTAAGAGGGAGATAGGGCGCCAATTCCCCAGGTCAAGGAGATCACCTTTCTTAGGGAATAGTACAACATATGCTACTGTGAATCGCCTTGGTAGAGGGGAGTGATTGAAAGCAGCAGAAAGTGCAGAAAAGACAAATGGTAGAAGGAGAGGTAGAAAGGTTTTATAGAAGAGGAAAGTGAGACCGTCCGGACCCGGTGCGGCCCTAGAGTTTAAAGAAGAAAACGTAGATTATAGTTCAGAGAACGTGGGAAAAAGGAGGAGGGAAGAGGCAAGATGGGAGGCGAAGGTGCCGAAGTGAATTCGATGCTCTTCGTGTTTTTTCCATGGATGTAAGGAAATCGTAATTGGATGCGTCTGGCGATAGATGTTGTAGCCGGAGACGTCGTAGAGCTTGTTGAGCCAGAGGAAGGAGGATTGATCGCAGTTCTTCTTGATAGTGGCAGAAAAGAGGATCACTTAGGCTTAGGATGGAGAGCATAAAACGGACATGGTTGAGACGCATGTTTTGAAGCGTTTTTGCTTTAAAGGAAAGTTTGCGAACGTGGAGAACGAGTTGCTGTTTAATGTCCAACCAAAACATCAAACCACAAGGAGCTGATTGAAGTTGAGGTCGTTTGTCCTCAAGGAAGTACAGAAGTCTGGATCTGTAAGAAGAGTGTCGTCAAGAGTCCATGGACGAATTGTACGTGGTTGTGCTGGAACTGCTTGAATAATAAGAACGATGGCACAATGGTCAGAAGAACCTGTAGGAGTGATAATAGATTCTGTCACAGCTGTAAGCAGAGTAGATGAGGCATAGTATCTGTCAAGGCGAGCTGTGTACGGATTTTGATTATGTTGCGAGCGCCAAGTATGTACAGTCGATGAAGGATGGAAGGGACGGTGAACATCAATGAATGAGTTGTCGGAGACCACTGACTGAAGAAGATTCACCAAGTTAACACGGCGTCCTCTGGTGGAAGGAGATCGGTCCAGGGTAGAATTCAGAGTGCAATTGAAATCCCCTCCAATTAAAACATGATCTATGGGAGGAATGCGAGACAAGGCACGACGAAGGCGAGTAAAAAGTATTGTCAAGTGGGTTGAAGAGCTTGGAATATAAATATTAAATATATGATAAGATGTGGAAGCTATGGTGAATGATGCACACTGTAATAGGTCTCGACATAAGTTTCGAACCGAAAAAGAGGTGATTATGGAGTTGAAAATATGGCGGATACCTATAGCTAGACCACTATGGGATGATAGTTGGTAGGCATGGTGAAATGTGTAGTTCCACTGGCGCCATCGTGAGAATATCGTAGTGGATTGGCAATTCGTCTCTTGTAGTAAGAGAAGATCAGCTCCTAACGGAGTTAGGTCTTCATGTACCAAGGCATTAGAAAATGGGGATGCAAATCCCCTGCAATTAAGAGATACAAACTTGAAGACTTACAATCTTAATGCTTGCTGAAGAACCTTCACAACAGGAGGAAATGATTTGAGTCGATTAAAATAGGTTTTAGCCCACGGATGTTCCTTGCGAAGGCGGGAGATGCATTGATTAAGGACTTGGATCTGATCAAGCACTAGAGGGAGAAACGATGCATACTTCGAGAGTAAAGCATGCGTTGTGGAGTGGTCTGTCTTGTGTGACAAGTATTGATGTAAATCTTCAAATGAAATCGGCCCAGTAGGAACCGAGCCATCCTTAAGGTATTCAACAAGATCCTCAAATTTGAGAGGAGGCTCTTCGTCGGCCTGGACAGAAGAGGTAGCAGCCTTTGATGGTGAATTCTTACGAGAGGCACTACCAGTACGGGGAGAGGTACGGGGTGATGCGGCAGTCGGCTTCTTCGGTGGGCGTCTTCGAGAAGAACCACGACGTTTCAGCTAAGGCTCAGTTGAGCTCTCATCAACTCGAGATTCGTGGCCAGAAAATCCGTCATCAGCAGATTTAGAAGTATCGATGATAAGGGCAGTGGAGAAACCCCCTGAAGGGGACTCCGCTACAGAATGACGACGCATGGGAAGCGAACAATTAAGTGAGGGAAAATCCAGTTGCTGGTCGAAGGAAGAAGGTCCGTAGACACGCGTTGACCAACTCCTGCAATCGACTTTTGTGAAAGTTTCGATTCTGAAGCTTTCTGTGCAGTGGAAGAAGGTGTTGCTCGGCTCAGAAGAGGGCCAGAAGTTGTAGGAGAATTATTAGGAGCCTGTGATGCTAGATGTGGGCAATGCACACGTAAATGATTCTCTCCGTGGCAAAAAGTGCAGTGGAGGAAGGTAGTCACTTCAATTCTCCTACGTTGCTGTCCACAACGAACGTTGAGCACCTTTGGGCAGGCGAGCAAATGTTCATCAGATGGAAAGATCACTCTTGCACTTCGGCGAAATCCTCCTATGGATTTATCGTCTGGATCTCTCGGCGCGGCTGAAAGAGTAGTAACTGGCCCAACAACTCGGCCGAACTTACTGAGTACAGTGCACAGCGCAACGCCTGATACCTCAGGTGGAACCGGATAAAATGTAACCTGGATTGGACGCTGAGAGACAGGTTCTGGTAGAAGATGGACGTCTTTGAGGGACAAACCTTCTGTCAAGACAAGATCCGCATGCTCTTTAAGAGCAAAGTACACCAACACAGCTCAAGGTTTTCGAGCCATGTGAGTAATACTGGCTCCAGCTGGAAGTATCTGCTTAAGAGCCATACTATATTCTTTCAACTTTGTGTCTGGGAGCGCATCAAAACACAATCCGAAGTCCATTCTAGAATAGAATTGTTTTCCCGCTGGGGATTCTTCGGGAATATCTATGGTGGCAGTAATGCCATCAACAATGACGTACGTATCTGGTAAGACTTCTGCAACAAACTTGGAAGGAGCTTTTGTTCCAGTAAGAGCGGCAGAATATGCCCTAGGAGCAGGACTCGAGCTATAACGAATTAAATTTCTCCGTCATTTTTATCCGCGCCGGGGTTCGAACCCGGGTCCACTCATTCCGGAATAAGTTGCTCTACCAATTAAGCTACGCGGACGATTATTCTGATTCCTATCTGCCTTTATGTCGTGTGCGTCCTTCTGGCAGGTACGTCACATCTCCTGGTACGTTACAGAGCGTGAGGGCTGCAACGCAACCGGCTGTTTGAACTGAGTTGAAGTAGAGGGTAAATTAGCAGCGCTGTCAGACACATCCATGTTTTAACTTAAAGCAACAGAGGGTTGCGCTGCACTGACGTCACTGGTCGAAGCAGGGCAAGAAGCTTGAGCTGTAGTTGAGGAGTCACTTTCCACTTCTAGTGGTTGGGTGACGTCACCTACAAGCATTGGAGGAGATTGGTCTCGTGTCGAGGAGGAGGAGGCGGCGGCAGAAAATGCCTCGCTGATATGGGCGTGGACATCGCTCTTATCAGCAGCCGCCGCCATTGTTAATGGCGAGGGCTACCTGAGAAATCGAACAGCTCGGTCGACAATTCAAATGATGATAACAGAAAAAATAAACTACTCACCAACTTGGGAGATGTATCAAAACAAAGCACGAACCTTCAGCTTGAAGGAACACGAAAGGAAAATGACGAACCACACGATAAAACACACTAAATAGGCACACAACACAGAGCTCAGAAAAGCGTGACTTAGGCCAAAGGTGGACCGACACCGTACTAATGTATGTCAATAAATGCTATGTTGTGTTTCTCTTCTAGGTATCTGGTAACTTTTGTCAATATAATGTATATGTGCAATATGTACGATGAACAAAATGAACGGTTTCTCAAATGTGCACTGCAGTGTTGGGAGAACCATTACGATTCTTTTTTTTTTGTATTGTTTGGCTGAAGACTGTTACGTGTTTTATACTGTTCCACAGATTTCAAAAGTAAGCCAGTTTTTGAATTGGTGAAATTCATGCAAGAAAATAAATTGAATTTGAGAATGTCTGAAGTTTATAAACTGTCAAATTTAATTGTAACTATCACTGCATCGACAGCTACAGCAGAAAAGACGTTTTCTGCAATGAAAAGGATCAGAACTTACTGCCGCAGAACTCAAGACCAAGAAAGATTGTCTTCTCTTGCTTTAATGTCAATCGAAAAAATTTTGCTCGGACAACTAAAAAAAGAACCAACCTTTTGTAATGTGAGTGAACAATTCGTTGAAAAAGGTATCATACTTCGAGTAATTTTGTTTTTAAGTAAAAAAAGCAGCCAAATAATTTTTAAGATACTAGCAATCATGCCCGTTCTCCGAATGGTGAATCTATAAAATAATTTTTTGAACATAAAATTAAAGAAAGGGAAATGCAATTAAGGGAAACAAAAGTAATTTAAAATCCGTAACTGTTTTACGATTCAGAACAGCGTCGTGACGTCAATGCATGCGGTTCGACGTAAAACGGAGCAGGCTTTGGCGTCCTTTAGTTTTAAATCAAAATTTGAAATTTCCAAAGCATTTCAGTGATTCTGACAAATTATCTTTAAACCTATCAGCATTTTGAAACAGTAAAGCTAAGCCACCCTTTTGAATTTTTTGGTTTTCATACTTTTTCGTAGACGTAGAAATGGTAGAAAAATTCAAGCAGTCAAAGTTCCAAAGCGATTTTTTTTTCTCGGTTTTCGTGCATTTGCAGCATGCCAATTTTTAGATCTCTAGGTTATTTAAAAGTGGTCTGACAATTCTCGAAAAGTTCAAGCGGACAATGTGAGAAAAACGCCATTCTTTTTTTTTTTTTGTTTTCGGACTCTTCTAGGTATTCTGACCTTAAGACCTATCAGCATGCCAATTTTCAGATCTCTAAGTCATTTTGAAGTGATCCAATAATTCGCGAAAAATTGGAGCAGACAATATTCCAAAGCCGACTTTTTTTTCATTTTTATTTTTATTTTTCATTTTTCGGTTTCGTACTTTTTTAGGTATACGGATATTAAGACCTATCATCATGCCAGTTTTCAGATCTCTAGATCATTTAGAAGTGGTCGAACAATTTGTAGACGAACACACTCGTATTTTCCTCTTTGCTTTTTATATACGAGGCGAAAGCCTATATTTACATTATTCACGTATGCCGGCGGAAAACGCCGCCATACGTGAATAATGTAAATATAACGCCGCCATACGTGAAATGTAAATATGTATTCACGTATGCCGGCGGAATACGCCGAACTTTAAAAGCGTCGCTACGTCATTAAGCATTGCGTCATTACCAGTTTGATTGTAGCATGTTCTTGTACCCAATGAGAAGAGTGAGATAAAAATAGCTGCGTCACTATGGCAGCAGGTCACGGGACCAGAACTTTCCTGTGTGGTTAACGCTGAAGACAAGAAGCCGCTCGTTCCTTTCCTTTGCGTCTTTAAAAATGCTTAAAAATCAGAAAACAGCTTTTTCTTTAAAAATGTTTTTGAAAAGAAGTGTGATAGTTGTGAGTTTATGCTGTAAAACTTCCAATGCGTTATGATTTATAGTTTGCCATATATCCATCCGCGAAATGGAGAATATTGGGAAATTAAAAAAAATTATTTCTCGTAAACTAAATCAAAATTCAAAAAAAAGGGCGACGAGGTGCAAAAATTCGGCCATGGCCCTACACGCGTACAAAGTTTCGTGGTTCTGTTGTTAGTGTATCCGAAAGTGAACAGATAGTACTTTTTTGCTTACCTTAATTTTGAAATACAATAGCTCTTGAAGTATCAACAGAATCGAAAAACGGTTCTCTACAAACAATGTAAATTTCATATTTTTGTGATCCATACTTTTTGCGATGCGAGATAGAAAAGAGCGAGTGTCGCGAAATTTCTAAAACAGCGGCGGGGGCAGGTACTTTTTTTTAGAATAGAGAGATTTCATAGCCTTTTGTTATTCAAGTGTTTTTAATTCCAATTTTTTTGTGGTTTTTATTTGCATTATGATAATTAACATATTAGGTTTTTAATGCTGCATTATAATCTTCCATGTATATATCACAATATTGTGTTATACATTATTTCCCACCCCACTTTCCTTTTACAAATAAGAGCATCCGTAAACTTGTGAGTCAGGAATCGGCAGTGCTCAGTACAGAATCCTGATTGCTTTGAATAATCCAGTAAACGGCACCCCGGTGGCGCAGTGGTATAAACGCTGGCTTGTGATGATTCGTCCGTGAGAGGTCCGGGTTCGCATCCCTGTGAGGAATGGATGTTGTGTTTGTCTTACGGCCCTGGCTCTCTCCCTCCCTGGAACCAGTGACCTAATTAGAAACGGGCGACTGCTTACAGCTCACCGAGTTGTTCACTTTTGTCGTTAAACCTCCAATCAACAAAAAAGAAAAGAAATAAATCTAGTGAACTTTTGATGGCCGCCCCGGTGGCGCAGTGGTCTAAGGCGTTGGCCTCTGATCATTCGTCCGAAAGGGGTCCGGGTTCGAATCCCGGTGAGGCATGGATGTTGTGTTTGTCTTACGGCACTGGCTCTCTCCCTTCCCTGGTACCAGTGACCCTAAATTAGGGACGGGCGACTGCTTATAGCCCCATTGAGTTGCTCACGGTGGTCGTTAAACCTCCAATCAAAAAAAAACTTCTGATGTACTCAGAGGAATATTTCTTCCTTAATTCTTGTAATCTTATTTAAATGTTGCATTCTGTTGCTTTAAGACTCTTAAAACTGTTGCACTTCTACAGGACGTACGTTAAAATTTAAGTTAATACAATTGGAATTTCTGATTTAATGACAAATATGCCGCCCCGGTGGCGCAGTGGTCTAAGCGATGGCCTCTGATCATTCGTCCGAACGGGGTCCGGGTTCCAATCCCGGTGAGGCATGGATGTTGTGTTTGTCTTACGGCACTGATTCTCTCCCTTCCCTGGAACCAGTGACCCTAAATTAGGGACGGGCGACTGCTTATAGCCCATTGAGTTGCTCACGGTGGTCGTTAAACCTCCAATCAAAAAAAAAATAATAATGACAAATATATACGTGTCGAGCTAAATACGAGAGTGAGTACGTAGCTAAATACGAGAGTGAGTAAAAAAACGAACACATTTCAACAATGGTTTCGACAACCACGCAGCGTAACCCATTTTCGTTACATCGACAGATCTCACTTGGGACTTCCTTTAGAACGTTCGGGAAAGATGCGTAACATCGGAAAGTGAATATTTTAATATCTTTTAAGTACAAAATTACACAATGTTGAAAACAATTATACAAGTGCTTCATAAGCAATTCTAAGCAGTTTCTGTTACGTTCAGGGACATTTATGGATTGTGTAAGCAACAGAATGCGAACAGAATGAACAACAAGAGCAGAAAAAAACAAAGAGACTTACGCAAATAATAAAAACATTTTTCCTTTTTTTTTTAATGGAATGTTATTATGCTATTCTGTTGATACTTCAAGAGCTATTTTTGTTGGGTATAACGTAATTTCTTTTTCGTGGTACAAGATTGGTTCTGCCGCCCCGGTGGCGCAGTGGTCTAAGCGGTGGCCTCTGATCATTCGACTGAAAGAGGACCGGTTTCGAATCCCGGTGAGGCATAGATGTTGTGTTTGTTTTACGGCACTGGCTCTGCCCCTTTCCTAGAACCAGTGGCATTAAATTAGGGACGGGTTGCTCATTGTGGTCGTTGAACCTCCAATAAAAAAAGAAAAAAATTGGTTCCACGTTATGTCTAAACCATGACAAAGGAATGTTGAAACTAAATAAAATACGATGCAATAGTTCCTAATTAAGTTTTCACGGCCAGGCGAAACATAAAACAGAAGTCAGACTTACTGTAATTCGTTCTTTATTCCAGCACTAATTCAAAGAAACAACATCGCACTTCAAAATGTAACGTAATTTCCCCTTTAACTTAACAGTCGAACATCTTTACGCACATCCGCCACACCAGCAACTCTTATCTCGTCCTTTTATCTATCGTTTTTATGTCATACATTCATACGTCACGTTCACTCTGACCTCAAATGTGTTGCCAACAGTATTCTCGTGAGACCGAAGATGTCGCTTTAAGTTTGGAAGTATAACGGAGAACAAACTCAAATTTACATAGGAAAAGAAACTAAAAATGAAAGTTGTATTAGAATAAATGTCACATGGGGGTTTTACAATCACCGTGAACAACTCACTGGTTATAAGCAGTCGGAGAGAGCCAGTGTCTCAAAGACAACCACAATATGCGTTCCTCATCGGGATTGGAACGCGAACCCATCTCATACAGATGATCAGATAGCAGCGCTTTCTGGCTTCTGATCAATATAACGATTTAAAATTTGTTTAGCCTTCGGGGAGGCTAACAAAGGTTAAAACGTAATGATTAAGACCAAATGGTACAGTGCCAATGCGGAAATGGTAGATGAATGATTAAAGAAATGAAGAATACTGTGTATTCTAAAAGGTTAGTCTCATGGTGATCGTTAAACCTTCGATCAAAAAATGGTCACATTAGCAATGTTGCAGTCATTTGCAAAAGTTTAAGACCACCGGTTAATATTAGGAGATTTCTGCTGATTGCGTCAGCTACTGTCTGTATTACTCAACTTCCTGTCGGTGCTGCATCATCCTTCAGCGGCAGCTGTTGATAAAGTTGGGGGAAGTGCGCGAACGTCAGTTTGTTTCTGGTCTTCATGCTGAGAGGTTTTGTACATATTTTCTATATAGCGAAAAATGGTCAAGAAACGTTATTAAGTGATACTTAGAGGGCACAAATAGTGGCTATATCATGAAGAATACTCCGAACGTGACATAAACAGAAAGGTGAATGTGAACAAGAGTGCTATTCACAATACGATCACGAAATATCGAAATGCAGGTGAATTTAGCGACCGACAGAGAAGTGGACGTCCAAGGAAAACAACCCCACGTGATGACAATACCATAAGGCCAATAGTTATGCATTCTCCGAGGAGTTTTGTGCAAGAAAATCAAGGCCTTTCTACATTCAGAAGGGTCTGATGTCACTGTTAGCACTGTTTGCCGACGTCATAGCAAAGATTTTGGATTAAAGTCATATAAACCTGCACATATACCTAGACTATCCTTTATCATGAAAAAGAAGAGACTTCAGTTTGCGAAGCGTCATCAGTCGTGGACTGCTGAAAATTGGAGCGGTTATTTTTTCCGATGAATCAACTGTGCGTCAATTTGAATCACGTGAAGCATATGTTCGACGGCCAAAATGCAAAAGGTTTGATGAAAAATACACCGTTAGCACCGTGAGACATCCGCCTAGTCAGATGATATAGGGTGCTATGTCAGCATCCGGTACTGCTTCATTATTCTTTTTGACGACAGGCACCATGACTCGTCCTTTTTATGGAAATGTTAAGTGAGAAGCTGTTAACTCATATGCAAGTGCACAGGTGCACAATCTTTATGCATGATGGTGCTCCATGCCACAGATCAAAGACAGTAAAGGACTACCTGCAGAGGAAAAACATAACTGTGCTTGACTGGCCCGGTAATAGTCCCGACCTTAACCCCATCTAAAATGTGTTGACCGTTTTAAAAGACAAGTTAGCAGAAAAACAGCAAGCAAATTCCCAAGCTTTGATTGACGCGACAGAGTACGCGGTGTGCAACATTTCAAGTGACTACTGCAAATCCCTCATTGAGAGTATGCCGCATCGTATTTTGTCCGTTATATAAAAATAAATGTGGCCTCACAAAGTACAGATTCGGTCATTTTGTGTTCTAAACAATTAAGTATTCATCTGTGGTGTCATTTTTTTCAAATATCTCTGACTAATAATTAGTTGTTTCTTTGAAAATCTTAATTTTCAATAAATTGACAGGTGGTCTTAAACTTTTGCAAATTACTGTATAATTAAACTATTAAAGAAACAGTTTTGGAGGAGCAGTCACGATGCGAAAAAATAAAGTCCTTTTGGTTTTTTATTGTGGGTTTAATGACCGCCATGAGCAACTCTTGGGCTATAAGCAGTCGCCCGTCCTTAATTTAGGGCCAATTAGTGGTCAAACTTTCGACAGCACGGATATTTTTTCTCGCGCAAATCTCGCGATCGGATATGATAGGTCATATCTTTTCCCATGTTATTCTATGGGAATTTTGCAATTATAAAAAACGAAAATTTCCAAAAGAGTCTTCTAAGAAAACCGAAGTGTTCCATTTTCACCCTCTTCCATTTACTACTTTTCCGAAACTTGCCCTTGTACTTTTTCATTCAAGCATTTTCATCCTGTTATAATTTTTTCTTTTTTGAAAACGACCGTTTACAAAATTTTACTCGTTTCAAAATAAACTTATGGAAAATGAATACATTTAAAAGAGAAAATCAACTCAAAAAGAATGCCACTTTTTTCCATCAAATTTTTCAATTCGAACATTTTTACATATTTTCTTAGAATTTTTTTTTTCGTTTAGAAGTTTAAAAAGAATTTCCTTCTTGTACAGGAACTTTGCAAAGCAAATTCCCCATTATTTTCTGCATTAATTGAGTACCTTTTTGTAATGTAAATTATGGTAGAGGGAAATATAAGAATCGATTTCTTTGGGAATCGAGATTCTTGTTCTCATAAGGCTGATTTAAAAATTTTCTCCGCATTGGACTGTGTTATTTGTGATGAAAACTTCTTCGTTCTTATAAATCCCTCGCGATCAGAATTCGTATGCCAATTTGTGTTCTGTAGTTACAACAGTTTCCTTGTTTGGGTCAGTAGAATTGCACATTGCGATTCAAATATTTGGTGACATTCCACTTGTAAAAATACGAATTGTTTAAAATGTAAAATTATGAAATACACTAATTGTCATAAAAATCCGCCCACCAACAAGGAGGCGTCGAATTGAAATGAGATTTTGGTACTGAGATGGTACATACCAAGGACAGAAGTGGTTACCCTATCACAGCAGCAGGACGATTTCTCGCCGACATACGGTACACATACCGGTCAGCGTTAGTACGGCTTCGGACCGCCTTGTGCTCGGATACATGCGGTGATACGGTCCGGCATGGAGTCAAAGATACGCCGTAGGTTATCATGGGACAGATTGGCCTGCACTTCTTGCCACTGACGCTCTAAATCACAAACTGGTACATGGAGAAATCTGGCGTCCTAGCTGGTCCCACACGTGATCGATGGACGAGAGGTCAGGCGATCTAGCAGGCCACCGAAGCGTCGAAGCATTACACAGACAGTCCAAGGAAACCCGAGCAGTGTGACCGGGGGTTATCTTGTTGGAAAATTTCTCCGGTCCCAAACGCCAAGAAAGGTAGCACATGGGGCCGCAGGTCTTCTGTACGTTGCGCTGGCCTGTCAACGTCCCTCGGATCACTGCGAAGTAAGTCCGGCTGTCATATACGCGATGGCTCCCCAGAACATCACGGCTGCATTTTGGGACGTGTGCCGCTGTACAGTGAGATTGAGATTGTAGCGCTCACCAGCGGTCCTCCACACTGTGACACGGTGGTCGTCCGTTCCCATACAGAAGCGGGATTCGTCGCTGAACACTATACGTCGCCAGCCCGTGGTATTCCACGTTGTTTGTTGCTGACATTACTGCAATCGACGCCGACGATAATGGCAGAAGACCTAAGGGCCGTTGAGAGTGCAGATTCACCTCTTCCAGGGTTCTGCAAATGGTTCTGGTGGACACAGGAGTTCTTTGTACAGCCGCCCCTTGTCTCTGGAACAAGGACGTCGTTGCATTTGTGAGTACCGCTCTGAAGATCCCACGGTCCTCTCTGCTAGTGGTGTGTCTGGATCGTCCAGGGCCACTTCGACGTGTCTAGGTGCCTTACCGTGGCCATTACTCCCAACGGATCGCACTGTACCGTCTGACCGGCCGAAATGACGGCCGATTCCGAGAGCCAGCCACCCTGCGTCTCTCATCCCGACGATACAACCTCGTTCAAACTCCGTCAGTTGCCCGTATTACCATCTACGGCGGCTTCTTGGCATGTCTATCGCTCAGGGTTCTAACCAGACTCTTACCGTGCACTTAGGCACGAATGTGGAGTCCCCTGCGAGGCACTTTATGAGCCACACGGATTGCGATTGCAGCACCGGTCATGGATGTGCGGGTATGCGGAATCGCACGAAATTTTAATAATTTGCATGTCTGCCCTCCTCGTAGCTATTTGCCGAGTTTCTACTTAATCGAACGGTTTTTTCTTGTTGCGCGGATTTTTATGGCAATGAGTGGATCTTTAAAGGAACTGGTAAAAACAGAAAATACTAAGTACAGTTCAATGCTGTACTTAGTCTTTTCTCAGCTTTTGTCATCGCTATTTCTCGTTAGTGCCTTCTTCACCAGGAACTGAGGTTTCTACAAAGAACAGTCGGCACACCCAGTCCTTTTACCGAAACTCATTCTTAAGTCAAATAGATGTCACGGGCAGATGAATGCCAAATTAATCATGCAAGTAGACATAACTCAGAAAACTTGAAAATTACATCCTCAGTTGCTTAGAGGTTCATTCTTCTGAATTGTATGACGGTAACATTTCCGAACTTAAATCGGGAAACGCGGGGTCGTTTTCGGTTCCAGGATAATGCAATTTTCTAAGGCATGTCTACTTAAATCATTTTTAGGTGTCTGCTAAGGAACAATCCTCTGCGTGGAGTACACAAATTCCTTCAAATACTTCCCGCAGAAATGTGGAAAGACCGTGTATCTGTATATCAAAACCCACCAAAGTGTTTCGAATGAAATTTTAGGAACTTACCAAAGCTTAGTAGTACAACACAAGCACCCAATTCGATGTTGATTTATCCAACAGCTTCAGACGCATTCAAAGAAAAATTTCTGCGCTTGACACTATCATGCCTAAGCAAACTCATATACTTTTAGCCTGCAATGTCGCATATTTATTAGCGGCAAAATCGACAACAATCACGTGGAATTAAATTTTTAGCCGGGTAACTATTGCTCGAAAGAGGCTAAATTCAGGGGCGGTTTGAGACAACCAAACTATGCCGGGAAATTTTGTCTTGTAGTCCACTACAGCAAGGAATACACTCTCTTCCCCCTTCCAATTTCTTCAGACCCCATAAAGAACCTAAGGTGCGTCGCACACATATAGAGACAGTCTACTTTGCGCCGTGAACGTAATGCGAACATACATGTAGATAGGAAGCTGAAGTGGTACCTAATTAGACATAACCCTACAACAAATGTTTCGATCCGTCGAGATGACCGGATTGTGTGAAAAGAACACCACAAAGTGTAATAGTGTAATTTTAGGTGTCTCATAAATATAAAGACAACTATGTAAAGTATCCACATGCAAATGAGATGTATAAATTAGCATATATATACATCTCATTTGCATGCCGTAATTCGGTACAGCCTACAAAAGATAGCGGAGCTGCCGTCAGGCATTCATTTGCCGAAATGCCACGCAACAGTCAACTTTCTGGTGAGGAGGTGCAGAAGATTTGGAGACAGAGCAAATGGATTGCCTGTAGCGAAAATTTGTAAAGCCATGGGGAGGAGTAGGGCAGTCATTTATAAGACTTTATTGAAACGCGGTGCGTTAACTGCCAGAAAACAGCCTGGAAGGCCTCGAATAACAACCAAACGAGATGATCGTGCCATCATGCGTTTAGTTTCATCCCAAAGGTTATCACTACGTCACGTTTCTCGGACTGTTGGTGTCACGGTCTCAAAGGACACAGTTTATCGACGAATCAAGCAAAGCCGCAACATTGTACTCCGTAAAATGCGCCGTCTGCCACATCTCACGCGGCGCCACAAGGAAGCCAGATTGTTATGGGCAAGCAGCCACATGCACTGGACGGACGAGTGGATCGCAACTATTTTCTCCGATGAGAAAAAGTTCAACCTGGACGGCCCTGACAGTAGGAACTGCTATTGGCATGATTTACGACGCGAGCCACGCACCTTCTTCAGCAGACAGAAAGGAGGGGATCTGTCATGGTATCGGTAGCTTTTGCGTTCAATGGGACAACGGATATCGCTGCCCTGCAAGGCAGGCAAAA
Source organism: Macrothele yani (assembly GCA_039090855.1). Lineage (NCBI taxonomy): Eukaryota > Metazoa > Arthropoda > Arachnida > Araneae > Macrothelidae > Macrothele > Macrothele yani. Next base: position 123,652,429 of record CM076989.1, read on the forward strand.
CTCCGGAACGTATGAGGACATACTCAGCAGCCACCTTTTACCATTTGCCGAAACTCTAGTGGGTGTTGATTATCTGTTCCAGCAACACAATGCCTCTATCCATCGGTCTGCATCAACGAAAAGCTAGTTTAATACTCATCATGTGACCGTAATGGATTGGCCAGCACTCAGTTCAGATCTGAACCTTATCGAGAACCTCTGGGGTATCCTCGCCCGTGATGTGTATGCGAATGGACGGCAGCTCTCAAGTGTGGTGGCATTGAAAGAGCAGATTAAACGAAGCAGGTACGCACTCCGTCCAAAACACTTGCATCACTTAGTGGACAGCATGCCCAATCGGGTTTTCAGTGTTATTCGGAACAACGGCTCGACTATTCGTACCGGAGGTGCTCATAACTAGTAAGTCTTTATATTTTTGAGACAGCGTATTTCTATATTTTTCTTGTACTTGGCGTTGGAATTGTTATGTTTCCGTCAAACTATTGTGCAGCTGCGCGTCCTATGCTATTTTTGCTATACATATGAGGTGTACATTTCAGCTCGTTTTTGTTTCTTTTTAATTTGAGAATTTGTTCTGCCTCTATATTTATGCGACGCACTATAAACACTCCTAAATAGTTTTTTTAGACATAAGGGAATTACTTTTCAATAAAGGTCAATCAAATGAAATAAACGATTATTTTTCATAATTTCTAAAATAATTATACTTACGTTCCCAAAAATTCAGGTAAACGAGAATACAAAGAAGTGGGCCATTTCTTGAGTGGTGCACCGGGAAATGCCCCGGTGGGCCAATCCGCCCCTGGATAAATTTCGCAATTATTTTTGGCTTCAGATACCCAATTTAAAGAATGTTTAAATTTTGTCATCAGCCGCCCCAAAACCACGACCAAAACGTTTCCAGTAAGACATCAACAATGCCTGAATTTTCATAAGTTTTGTCTTTGTCTGATTGAGATGGCGCTGTCTCATTCCAGGAAGCAGTGGGCTGAAATTAGGGACGTGTTGCTGCATATAATGCTAAAGGTTGCTCATGATGAATGTTTTCTCACTACCCCTGAAAAAAAAAGAAAAGAAAAATGATGAAGAAAATGTCCTGTCGTGCAAGGAGTTTTGAAATTTAATGAGGCGTATATTTTGCTCAAAATACCTGATTATAGCAGTACTGCTGCAGAGCAAGTCCTGCAGATCACGCCGTTCAGGGACTGGTTTACATCGAACAGAAACCTTGCAATTCCTCTGAGGATACATTCGTTGCAATTTTAAAGATTTTTTTCTTTTATTAATGCATGATTCAAATTTGTATCAGGAGTAAAATCTTGTTCACTTAAAACCAGATCTGTAGCTAATTTTCTATTTTCTATTTTCATTGCACAGAGGATGATTAAGAGAATTTATTTATTTCTTGTGAAACCCCGGATTGAGGAGAAGAAATTTATGGAAACTCCTATTCTTAATTAGGGAATTGGTTGCCCTCTCAGCTGAATGACCCCTCATGTGAGAAGAACTGTTATGCCACTCCGATTCTAATTCCTTTGGGGTTGAGTAGGAGAGAGGTCAGCTAAGCTGCTAAGTACAAAATTTCCCACTTTGGCGATCAAACTCTTGCATTTAAATTTGACTGCTTTGGCCTTTCTGTCGGATATTTTCATCCCATTAATAAGATTTCTGATTCTAATATATTTTACATAATGTAAGTTACAATTATATTATTTCATCATCATCATCATTGTCAACCATTATCAATCCACTGCTGGACGAAGGTCTCTCCAAGTTTCCTCCACAGCGGTCTGTCTTGTGCCAGTCTCCTCCATGTCACCCCTGCATACTTTCGAATTTCATCCACCCATCTCCCATGTGGTCTTCTTCTGGGTCTTTTCCTGTCCCTTGGAATCCAATCTAAAATTTCGGCTGTCCATCTATGGTCTGTTCTTCTGGCAGTATGTCCAGCCCATTGCCATTTCAGGGATTTAACTCTGATCATGATGTCTTCCACTCTTGTCATTTTTCGGATCCACGTGTTCCTCTTCTTATCTCTCCTGGTTACACCAAGCATGCACCTCTCCATGCATCTTTGAGTTGTCTGCAGCCTTTGTATGTCTCTTTTAGCTAAGGTCCACGTCTCTGCACCATACGTAAGCACTGGAAGGATGCATTGATCAAACACTTTTCTTTTAAGACATAATGGCATATTGCTCTTGAAAATTATGCTGTTTCTTCCAAAAGCTCTCCAGGCAAGTTTTGTACGCCGATTAATTTCTTCACCAATGTGACCCTCACTTGATATCTGCTGTCCAAGATAAATGTATGTGTCTGTTATCTCCAGCTTTTCTCCATCAATCGATAAATCTTCATTTCTTGTAAAAGCATTGAACATCACTTTTGTCTTCTGAAAGTTCATTTTTAATCCCACTTCTTTACTCTTGTTAGCAAGTTCCTGGATCATACTCTGTAGCTCTGATGGGGTAGTTGCAAAAATGACTATGTCATCAGCAAAACGAAGGTGGGTTAGATAATCTCCATTAATCTTTATCCCCTTAATTTCCCAGCTCAGCGACTGAAAAACAATCTCCAATGTGGCATTAAAGAGCTTCGGAGATATGGTGTCACCTTGTCTCACTCCCTTTCCAATTTTTACGTGTGTTGTATTTTCAACCAGCCTAATCTTTGCACTTGCATTTTCATAGATGTTATTAATAATATTAATGTATGCATCTTCAATACCGCAGGTTTTCAGAGCCATTGTAACTGCTGATGGTTTCACCGAATCAAAGGCTTTTTCATAATCGATAAAAGCCATGCACAATGGAATTTCATATTCCCTCGCTCTTTCAATTAGTCTCTCAGCACGTGGATATGATCTATTGTGCTGTAGCCACTCCTGAATCCAGCTTGTTCTCTCGGTTGAGCCATGTCCAGTGTTACCTTCAAGCGGTGTGAAAGAACTTTAGTGAAGATTTTATAAACTACTGATAGGAGGCTGATAGGTCTGTAGTTTCCGAGATCCTCAATGTCACCTTTCTTATGTAGCAGGATCATTGTAGCGGTGTTCCAATCCTCAGGAATCTTTCCTTCATTAAGGCATCGAGTGAAAATTTGGGCGAGTACTGTTTCGATTTCTATACTTGCTTCTTGTGTGATGTCTACAGTAATTCCATCTTCTCCTGGAGCTTTTCCCCGCTTCATGTTCTTGATTGCATGTGCAACTTCTGCTGGAAGGACTGGAGGAACTCTGGTACTGGTATCTTTCATGATGTCTGGAGTGCATGTATCATCTATTTCATATAATTTGGAGTAGAAATCTTTCACTCTTGTCAAAATTTCGCCTCTATTTCTTGTTACAGAACCATCTTCTTTTCTCAGTGCCATAATCTGTTTTCTTCCCTTACTGAGATGTCCCTTTGCTATCTTTAGGCTTTGGTTGTTTTCAATTGTTTTCCTCACTAGTTCACAGTTGAATTTTCTTACGTCTTCAGTGATACCTTTTCTTACTGTCTTGCATAGCTCTATATATTCCACTTTGGAAGTCACATCTTCTTTAGTTGTCCTCATCTCTCTTCTTTTTTGCATCAACATTTTCATTTTTCCTGATAATTTATTTACATGCAACTTGTTCTTAGACCCAGCTAATTTTGTTGCTGTTTCCATAAGAGCTTTGGTTACTTTTCTGTTAACTTCAGAGATGTCCACTTCTTCTGATGTTAGGCCTTCTAAAGCAGAGAACCTGTTCTTCAGTTCCAACTTGAAGGTATTATGGTGTTTTTTAAGGTTGGTTATGTCGATAGATTTTGTTTGTCTTATGAGCTTGCCACGTTCCAGTTTAGTGTTGAGGTGCATCTTACATCTCACCAATCTATGGTCACTACCTGTGTTGAACTTGTTTAGCACACTGCAGTCTTCTATGACGAATTTTTTGTTACACATAATAAAATCAATTTCACTTTTCTTCCCATTTGGATGTCTCCATGTCCATTTCCTGTGTGGCTTTTTCTTGAAGAAGGAGTTCAAGATAAAAATACCCTTCTGCCTCTGCAAACTCAACGAGAGTATTTCCACGCTGGTTTCTGTTGCCGTGACCGAATTTACCTACTGAAGTTTCATTCTGTTGCCGTTGCATTATTTTTGCATTGAAATCTCCCATAATTATTTTCAAGTGCTGCTTACCTTTATTATTTAGATGACAAATTTCCTCATAAAATTCTTCAATTTCTTCTTCAGGATGACTTGTGGTGGGTGCATAAGTTTGAATAATCTGAGCCTGGTATCTTCTCGATAGTTGGATAACGAGTCGTGCAGCTCTGTCAGAGGAACTTTCAACTTCTACCACTTTATCCTTCAGTTTCTTGTTTATTATAAATCCAACACCACTAGTTCTGCCAGTATCTGTCCCACGATAGTAGAAGAGATGTCCACTTTTCAGTTCGATGAGATCTTCTCCTTTTCTCCTTACCTCACTTAGCCCAACGATGTCCCACTTGATCCTTTGTAGTTCCTCTTCCAATTCAAGAAGCCTTGAATCAGAAGATAGGGAGCGTCCATTGTACGTAGCCAAGGTCAGCATCAGATGGCAGCCTAGTCCGGTCCTCCGGGGATTCTTAGCACCCTCTGCCTTCATGTCGCACTGGCCGCTGCCTTGGCCAGGTACATTCCAGCTGCCGGAGACTGAGGGCCAAGATTTAAGTTGTGGAATCATTTTGGAGGTGTTTGGCCATAACTCACCACGCTGGCCAAGCGGGTTGGTGAGTGTGGGATAGAATTTCCTCTAATCCCGATGGTATAGTTATACCGCTATTGGCGGTCGTCAGAGCCCCTTTAGTGGGAACAGGATGCACCACGAGAAGGCGGGGTTGGCATTTGTCAAGGAGAGGCTGTGATGTTACGCATCACCTGACCTTACATCCCATTATATTATTTATATATTGCTATATACACTGAAGAGCAATTGAATTAGAGATACCTGTCTAGTAACGTCTAGCACCACCTTTCGGCCTGATGACGGCGGCGTTTCGTCTCGGCATGGACTCGACAAGACACCGGAAGCGTTGGGAAGCCATACAGATCCACTACCCCTGAACAAACTCCCACTGTTCACGAAGATTTGATGGAAGGAGGTCAGAGCCTCGAACATCTCTGTCGATGGCATCCCAGATGTGCTCGATGGGATTGAGGTCAGGTGACCTAGCTGCCAAGGAAGCGAGGTCACGTCGGTGGAGTGTTCATCCAACCATTCGGATACAATTCGGGAGCTGCATTGTCTTTTTGCAGGATGAGGTCCCCAGTGGGATGTTGAAGACGCACAAATGGGAGCAAATGGTCGTCCAGGATATCCCGGTAACGTTGACCTGTGAGGGACGATGTCACACGTACCAGGGGTCCCATTTCAGTCCACGTAAACACTCCCCAGACGAGAATGCCACTAAGGGGGAATTTCTCTAGCTGCCGTTCGCACACAAAATAACCAAAGTTACTATTTAATTATATTTTAAAAACACTGCCGGAAAGTGAAAAAAGAACACCTAGAAGGAATTGGCGGACGATCATAAAATTTACATATGTTAATAGGGTCGAGTTTACGTAGGTGTGATGTTAATTTCGGGACCAACCGGTGAGCGCTTACGCCACAGCACGGCATAATGTGCAAATTATCGTTGGTGTTATTTAAGAAGTACGGCGAAGTGAATATAATCAGTCGTCGGCGCACGGATACGTGCGAAGACCATGAAGAAGCTGCAATGCCTGGACATGGATGACGTGTAGGATTTCAGCAGTTATCGGACTTTGAGCGAGGTCGTCTAGCCGGACTCCTCGAGGACGGGTGGTCGTATCGTCGTCGTATTGCGGAGCGAATTGGACGGGAAGTATCGGTGGTGGTACGATGGTGGCGTAGATGGTCCGAGGAACATTGCCACACGAGAAGACGTGGAACCGGGAGTCACAGACGGACTGATTAGCGGACTGATCGACGCATAAGAAGAGCGGCGTTGTCAAGCAGAACATCCACTGCGACGCAAATCCGAGCTGCCATTGCACCTGAGGTGACTGTGCGAACAATCCGCAACCGTCTATTGGATGCAGGACTACGTGCACGTGTGCCTCTGGCATGTGTACCTCTGACTCTAGCCCACCGTCAGGAACGGCTGCAGTGGTGTCGCCAATGTCTGCACTGGAGAACGCAAAGGCGATCTGTCGTGTTCAGCGATGAAAGCAGATTCTGCTTGGGAGCCTCCGATGGCCGTATGCGTGTTCGCAGACGCACAGGGGAGCGTCTCCACCCTTCTTGCACCCGCCAACGACAAACAGGGCCTACACCTGGTCTCCTGGTGTTGGGAGCGATCAGCTATCACTCCCGTACACAACTAGTGTTTGTACCGGGTACGTTAAACAGCATCTCCTACATCAACATCATCATTCAGCCCGTTGTTGGGCCATTTGTAAGGTCGGTCCATCGTGGTGTTTTACAGCAAGATAACGCACGCCCACACACGGCATGTGCAACGCAACATGCACTTCAGGGTGTGAGACAACTTCCATGGCCTGCACGTTCACCGGTTTTGTCCCCCATTGAGCACGTGTGGGATTTTATGGGACAACGACTTATCCGGTCTCCACGGCTAGCCACGACCACCCCGATTTACGCGTCCAGGTTGAGGATGCTTGGAACTCAATGCCCCAAACTTACATCCAACATCTGTACGACAGACTCCATGCGAGAATTGCACAATGTGACGCAGTTCATTTCGACTCAACCTCGTCCTAACCATGTTACATGGAAATGTTATTTTTCAGTTTACCGGCAAATACAGCTGTATTTTGCCATAATGTTTTGATCACGTTATCCTCTGTATTCCGTTATTATGCTGTATAAATTTCGTTGGTATCAGACGTCTCCTTCTTGGTGTTCTTTTTTCATTTTCCGGCAGTGTATTTCCACATAACAGTGTGTTGTTTGCTGTATTTGAAAAGTGTTGGTATACCTGTCAAACAAAAATGGACGCGACTATGCTTGTGAAACTGAAATGACGAACCCAACTTTTAAAACGGCACGGTGGCTGGATGTCACGTAAGTAAGCATTTTTTTATTTTTGATTGAATGTCTAACGACCACGGTGAGATCAAATGTCTACGACCACGGGGCTGTCTCGGATAGCAGTCGCTGGTCCCTAATTAACATCCATGCCTCACTGGGATTCGAACCCAAACATATCACGGACAAATATTCAGCAGCCGTTGCTCAGACCAGTGCGGCACCGGGGCGGCGAGAAAACAATACGTTTGCAGCATCGCAGCTCCTTTGGAATTCCCGAAATCCACTGCAGCTGATGTTCTTCATCGATGAAAAGCAGATGGTGCAGCTACAGCGAAGACATTCTGAACAAATCCGAATTACCTACACAGTGATAGTACTTCGGCATACAGTCCTGCATATTTTGGTAAGACACAGTTCCTTTCCACACTGTGAGGTTTCTCCGGCTTTTTATTGAGAAGTAGTGTTCGATTTTCCGGCACACAATCCCGACCTAAATTCAATAAAATATATATATATATATATTTATTTTATTGAATTGAAGTCGGGACTGTATTCAATAAAATATAATATCGTGGAAAACTTGTCCAGAAGGCAGTGACAACGGTAAAGGTGGGTTGGCTTTTTTCCGTTCGACCTAAAAAATCATAAATATACTTTCTTCTACGTAGTGCATATTGTATACTGCGATGGTTTCGATAATGTCATGAAAAGAACTAATAACTTAAATTTAGAGCAATATTTTTAATTACGTCAAAAGATAAATATGGAGTTCTCAATTCCTGGAGAAGTGAAAGGCGTATCAGCCGCCCTGGTGGCGCAGTGGTCTAAGCGATGGCTTCTAATCATTCGTCCGTGATGGGTCCGGGTTCGAATCCCGGTGAGGCATGGATGTTGTGTTTGTCTTACGGTACTGGCTCTCTCCCCTCCCTGGAGTCAGTGACCGTTCATTAGAGACGGGCGACTGCTTATTGCCCGAGTTGCTCAAGGTGGTCGCTAAACTTTCAATCAAAAAAAAAAAAAAAAAAAAGGCGTGTTAAACATTACAATTCCAGGAATAGATTTCGAAGTTAAGTTTTCCGGACTGGATGATATTTTGGAAGAAAAAAATATTCCAGTTTCAAAGATTTATCCTACGTTTCATGCAGATTTTTGAGCATTGAGAGTAATGTAGTGAAAGCATAAAAAAATAAAAAAATGTTAGGCTCAAATGAAGCACATTTTCAGAGTTCATTGAAATTATCTAACAAGTTTGTTACTTTAAAGTCGTACGGTTGATTTTTCAATGACTTTGTTTGAAAAGCAGTTATAACCATTTCAATGCAAAACAGCCTTAATATTTCAGTTTAAGTATAATTTCATAGTGTTGTACGACTGTGTACCAGAATTTTCTGTACATATCATCATCATTCAGGAAAGGTTTGAATGGTTTTTCCTCCAGGGGAATAATGAAATAGTAGTTGACACTAACTTTCGGTTGCACGTTATTTCCTTCTAATTGCCTGTGTTAGAGAATAAAAAACCTGTTACGAACTGTCAAAGTCCTGAAGGTGAACCTTCAGGACTTTGACAGTGAACCTTCAGGACTTCGATGTAAAGTCTATTAGCTTGTGTCCCGATTAAAACAAAACAAAGTGGACTGGAGCACGAGTCTTCAGCAGAGGCGTAGCTAGAATGGGGCAGACGGGGCTGTACCGGATGCATCTCAAGAGAGGGCGCAAAAATCACTTCGTACAATCTGATTAAAATTGGAATTGAAACTTTTGCACTACTAGATTCTGATACATAATTTTCCTATAATCCCTATCGCCAGTTGAAGCAGATTAACGGATAAAAATTAACGGCATTCCTTCTTCAAAATGTGCAGGGGATGTAAATTGCTCACAATCAGAAATAATGACGCAGTTTTTCGTACGTTACAAGATAAGGATGTGTTCATATTTCTGAAGATTCTCTGGAGGCAATTCAATCATTACTGCCACTACTGCAAGCCTCATTCGATTTCTTTATACCAAACGTCGGAACTCGAGAGTAGTTGATAATCTCACTGCTCTCTTCACATTTTGTACCTTACAGTTCATTTTTGTATTTCCACGTCCAGTTCAGCTTCACCACTCAGAACATCCTTGATGTAAGGGTAAGAGAAAAGCACAAAACCCTTCTGCTGAGTACTGTCCCCTGTCACCTTTTCCTAATTTTTCCGATGCAATTAATGAGGGTAAAATGCAGTTCCCGTTTGGGATAAGAAATGACACCAAGCTCCCTATAATCCTATTTGCAGTATCATACCCCAATAAAAATATTTTAAAGTTAGGTTGGTAAACTGCAATTGAAATGGTAATAACTTCGCAAAGGTCTTCTTCTGGTCAGCCGTAAAACTAGCCTGTTTTTAAAATCGATTATACAACCGGTTATCACTTAACTACAAGAGAATATGATAAAAATAAAAGGATAAAATTCGGCATGCAACGGAATGTCAGAAGCAACTCCTGCTGACCAAGTTTAGTCCTTTTGAAAAATTGTAAGTGCATATAGGCATGTGGGTACCAAATAATGCAGATTTGTCCATAATCAACGGACAAGACCAATTTTACTATCCTAAAACTCACACAACAAGCAGGATTATAATATTTCAGGCAATAAAGCTCTTTTGTCTTAACGACTGGTAGGCGCAATATTTTGTGACTTGCCGCTGGCGCAAAAAAGCGTAGTTATGCCTCTAATCTTGTTTTCTCTTACCCCAGATTGGAGCAAAGTTGAGGCGAAGATGTTTTCACAATAACTTAAAGATTGACCCCTAGAAACTCAAGCCATTCGCGTAACCGAACAAAAACATCATCGAGAACAAAGAAACAGACTCAGTTCAGTGCCCTTTGCTTCAAAAATGACGGGGAAAATAGAAGGCAAAAACCTGACTAAAGCTCCTGAAAACAGCAGTCGTAAGTAATACAATAAATCTGGGTTCCATAGCTTATTCTAAGATCGTATTGCTGTTTTAAAGCAGGGAAGGTTAAACCAAAGAAAAAATCTGCATGAATTTCGAAACTTTGCACACAAGACGGACTTCGAAGTATCAACGCATTTGAAAGTAATTTTAAACGTAACCTCCTTGAAGTTATCAGCCCTTTTTTGTATATTTCAGTCTGCCTGTCCGTCCGTCCGCACGATAACTCGCCTAAAAATGGTTCGATTTCGATGAAATCTTAGTATTTGGTAGGGGACAACCTGGAAAGGAACCCTATTGAAAATGGGCGAACTGGGGTCAAAGGTCAGGACATAGGAGAGGGATCCATTGCATCCCCCTTGTGAGTCATAACTTGACTAAAAATGCTCTATTGCGACAAAACTTTAGTATGTTGTTCCGGGGTTATACTGAACCGTTTCGATTAAATAGATTTATTCCACAGCCGTCATCCTCAGAACTTGAGTAATGATTTCTGGTATGTTGGAAAGCGTATCATAATCAATGCTTTGCATGATTTTACTAACTTGTTTCAAACAAATACTGAATTCGAAAAAAATCAGAAGGAGTGTGGTTTTCTATTATATTTCATCACTGGTGATGCACAAATGGAGAAAACTGGCCAACATTGCCATACTAGATGCGACTGCACGGCATCTGAACTACGTACTTCCATACTTCCAAAGTGTTAAAATTTAATACGAAAGTAGAAACCTTATTAAGCAAGACAGCTCTGATAATGAAGATACGTGACCTGATGAAAAGATGTCAGTATTTAAATGCAAAACTTTTAGAATTAAAAGAATTCTTTACCAGTTTTCTCATAAGTTGCATGTTGTCATATTTGCGATCCGTACGCAGCGATTTTCATCCCATCAAACATTGTTTGATCAGACAACGCAACAACTAGTGTGGAATTTACGAATTGTTAACCAATAATTAATACAGATATTTAACGTGGACCAGGAAATTCAAACAAAGGTCTTCCCTCTTTCCACGTTCATAAGCGAGTCACGGAAAAATTCTCATAGGCCGCCACCGGGAGTCGAGCCCAGGGTCTTCCAGTTACGCGCCAGATATGCTTCCGCTACAACACAGCGGCCTCGAATTCCTTCAGACTCGCACACACCAACTGCCAAGCCAAGTTGGCAGGTTGCTTCGTGGAGCCCCACACAATGCTGGGGATTCACCAAAGATGGTAAGCAGCAACTGAAGAAATAATTAGAAGGCGAATGAATAATTAATACAGATATTTAACGTGGACCAGGAAATTCAAACAAAGGTCTTCGCTCTTTCCACGTTCATAAGTGAGTCACGGAAAAATTCTCATTGGCCGCCACCGGGTTCGACTCCCGGTGGCGGCCAATGAGAATTTTTCCGTGACTCACTTATGAACGTGGAAAGAGCGCAGACCTTTGTTTGAATTCGTAACCAGTTTTTCGGATGACTTACATTGATTCGTATCGCTCAAGCAAAGTAAGGTAACTGAATATCATACAAGTAAACACAATTGGGTCAGAGATCACTACAACCAGTGTGGATTTCTGCAATTATGTAAACCACTGTACAAAAAAGTCTGCGAATTACTTTTTATGAAAAAAAAAAAAAGACAATTTTCACAAACTGGTTAAAATATGATTTATCTGAATTAGTGAACATTTAAAAAGGAAAGAAAACGTTTTTTCACCAGACAACAATTTTTAAATTTGTATGGATGTGGTTTCGTAAATAATAACAGGAGATAGATGCAAAATTACCTACAACTCCTGCCAAGAAGAAGACGTAAATGTCATGCATATGTGTTCAAACGGCACTTGTACATGCATACTCAGTTGTGGAATAAGTAAATATGGATATTTACATTGAATACAAATTTTCTTAGTAACTGAAAAATCTGCTAGTAAAACAGTTGAAATAAGAATTACACATTTCGCAAAGCAAAAGTAATTCCTTATCATTCTATCGTCAGTTGAATTCCTCTCCTGTGTGAAAATTTCAGCCTTCTACTTTCGATATTTTCACAGAGAGACGGGCCCATTTCAAATCTTATCATATTTTTGATCATAGGCTTAAATACAATAATATCTTTCAACGGCAAGATGAGAACGAAAGTTCTCGTTTTGTCGTTGAAAGGCACTGAAATTGATTTAAGTCCGTAACTTGCAATGACATATTTTGCTATTCTGTCCTTTGTAAATAACCAAAGGGCACAGTAACAAGTGATAGGTGTACTGCTCGGTAAATTAGTGATGCATATTACACGAAAGATATATTCCCCAACACCATAGTGACGTAAGAATCCATTGCTTGGACGAATTGTTTTTGCAAGCTAAGTCAGGCCCCGTCACCACTTCTTGCTTCTCCCATGGAAACACGTTTAATGTAGGAGCCTTCATCCCATGCACCCGGGGCATGCATCTTCATGAACGGTACTAAAGGTTTTAATAAAACATTTTTTTCAAGAAAAATTGTTTTATTGTGAATGGAAGAATAGGCTTTGAACTGCGTGACGGCTTCCTTTATAGACCCAAATTGGGGTGCCATGTGAGTACTTGGCATCACAAAATCTAGCTATTCCCAGTGACATCATAAATGCGCAATATCACGAATAAATGCGTTACTGTTGAATTTAGCGCGTATAGTTCTTATGACGTCAAATGCTCCTTGAAAAAAGGCTGGAGTACACGGTTAGGACGTCATCGCGTAGCTCTTATAATGGTTATCAATCGAAATGCTTACATCATTATAGGTTACGACCCGATGATTTCTCAATACCTACTCTGTAAAATAGACTACATGTAAACACTTTGCATGTTTGGTGAAAACTATAGAGATCTGATATGAAGGAAAGAACGTAGAACCTGAAATGTTGAAATGCCAGACATGAACTTTGAAGGAAACTATATATCCAGTTTCAAAGTTGCAGGAAGAATAGTACATAATATTGCATTTGGTTATCGGCCTACACACTTTCATTTTATATCTGTATAGATACGTAAAGCATTTCTTGCGAAAATTTGTTGGGTAGGAACTTATGCAGCGTGTAATAAGGTAAGCTAAGAAAGCAACGCAAATTTTAAGACTATAAGCATGCTTAGTATATAAACATCATTCTAAAACACGGACACCTGTTTACATTAGTTAATGCTTAGTATGTTGACTAATAGTTGCAGACATGTGAAATTTTAAAATGCGGGATTAATTTCCAGTTATTGTTTACACCATTTATGTATTCATAATTATGCGAAATGTGTTATAAATATTCTGGCAAACTACTTAAATTCTCGTAAATGTGATAAACATTTATGAAATTTTAATTTGTGTCTGTTATTGTAATATGAACTAGACCGCATCAAATTTAATTTCGGAGTCCAATATTTCCACAGGTGTCAATACATTTACCTTGAGAAACAGCAAAGGAGCTCAAGAGGGCTCTTCAATTTCTTTAAAGCAGAAGAATCCAAAATATTTCTTCGTACTACCTATTCGAGTCTCATACTAAAATTTTAGTCTTATTATTTTCAGATATTTTCTTAAAACTACGGTGATATAAAAAGTATTTTTCACGAATTTCATCTCTACAATGTTAGAGCTAAATCCCTAAATAGACATTTGAAAATACTGGTGCTATTAGGCTTCGTACCTCATGCTATTAAATTGCAAGGCATTGCTTCAGCAAAAATTGTTTTGACTCATAAAGAAATTGTTTGTTCTTGATTGTTTAATTCAGTAGATTTAGTTTATTAGGCATTCATCATTCCCTTAGTGGTTGCATTTTTGTAAGTTAGCATATGCTTGTAACTCCAGGAACAATTGATTTGGATACAGCCGTGATTTTGGAACAGGAAACAACCCTTCAAAAGTCGACGGAAGGGGAAGTGAACGGGCATCATCACCGAACAGTTCCGACGATGCCCTTGAAACTGAGAAGTTGTCGAGATCTCGGATATTTATATACTGACTTTCATTGTTGTTCTTACAACACTTACTCGTATGCAAACAATGATTCAGAGCAACAATCGACGAATTTTGATTGTTGCTCCAAGCTATTGTATGCAACACGTACCTCTTAGGTTTAGGGGCTCATTCACATACATCTGAGTACAAAACCAGAAGAATGGAACCATTCATAGCGAAAAGAGAACCCTGATTTAAAACATTCAGGGTTAGAAAGTGAAGATATGAAAGTTTTGTGAATTATCTACTTCCACAATGAACACGATGAAAAGTCAGTGTGCGTAACAGGAATATTAATACTGAGAGGAGATGTCAGAAGAAAATGTGGAGAAAGTAATGCGGAGATTATCACAGACTACAATATTCATGAAGAAGAAAAGGCGACAATGAAGACAATTACATCATCCGACGGGAACATAATTCTTCGGTAACTCTTTGTAAATTGGAATTTAATATAGTGAGGGTGGGGGGTATACTGAGGAAATAGTTTTGCTAAAACTCGTGTTGAAATTGCCCTGCTATCGCACCCACGAGAGTGTTTGTGTGTTACATAATTATCTTTCTATTGGGGGTTTAACCACCACTGGGATCAACACAATGGGCTATAAACAGTCTCCCGTCCCTAATGGGGCCACTTGTACCAAGAAGGGAGAGAGCCAATGCCGTAAGACAAACACATTATCTATGCTCACCGAGATTCGAACAATCACCCACCTCGAACGAATAGCCCGCCAGCGCTTAGACAACTGCGCCACCGAGCCGGCATGTTAGTATCTATGGGATCTAAAAATCATGAAGCTACTCCACCGGGCCGGAATGTTAGTATCTATGGGATCAGAAAATCATGAAGCTACTCCACCGGGCCGGTATGTTAGTATCTATGGGATCTAAAAATAATTAGGCTACTGCACCAGGACGGTATGTTACATACGAAATCCATGAAGCTACGTTTCCCTGGGTTAGGATTGACATAGATTCATCATTCAATGGAAGAGCGTTGTGTTTCATAGGGGTCCTTACTGGATAAATAAGGCCACCATATGCCGCAATATGTTACACAATGGTCGTCAGTAAATTTGTCTTTAATTTAATTTCCCTATGAAATCTTAAGGTAATCTTTTTCATTATTCATCTCCCTCATTCAACACGCAAATGTAAATATAACAACAACAACAACAGATACGTAAATGCACACTCGGGAAAAGAGTTGAAATTTATAACCATTTGATTATTCAAAGCATTTAAATTGCGCACGTAATTGTCTGCACGGAATTACCTGTAATTTACTTGTCACTTGACTCCATCTAACATCTCACAAAACTTGAAAATTGCATCACTCTGGAACGGAAATCGAACCCGCGTCGCCCACTATCCATTACGGCACCCAGGACAATGAAGTTCCAAGCAACTGAGACTAAGCAAACTTAGCTTAGGAATCTGAACTTCAGGTTTTTCGCTAGTCGAAACGATCTTGCCTCGTCTTAGCCTCAACAGATACAGGTCTTAATATGCCAGTATTTCGAGTTTTCTGAGATGTTGCATTTATACTACATAGTAATTCACTCGGGACTTTATCCCAAAAAAATCGCTATAATTTTGAAAGGGGAAAGCATTTCAAGTTGAAATTTGAAGACGAAGTGCCTTACCTTTTCACAATCACATCAATATCAGAGACGACGTTGAAAATGTCCGCCATTTGCATCCAAACATCAGAGATCAACTCGTCGCTGCGTATTGTGAAATATACGCCTCAGTATGTTGGTATTTGTTGCTTGGATTTCCTGTGTGATGTTGTTTTTCAGCCGCGGAATAGTCCTAGGCTTATTGCTGCATATATACCTTTCGGATGATCCCATAAAAAGTAATCGGATGGAGTTAAATCTGGAGACCTGGGCGGCCACAAACCTTTGGAAATAACCCGATCGGCCGAAGAAACTTCGAATATCAGCCATACTGGCATTGGAAGTGTGACAAGTCGCACTATCCTGTTGGAAGAAGCCATTCTGCAGTTCAATGTCGTCCCGTTGATTCACAAACATGCGTGAACATATTAAGATACACGTCTGTGTTGACAGTCTGTTCAAAGAAAATGGGACCGATTGTCAGGTTCCAAGAAAGGGCGCACCATACGCCAGTCTTTATGGGATGGATTCTTTCCTCGTGAATGACATGGGGTTTCTCACTCGCCCGTACCCGTGTATTATGTAAGTTCATATAGCCTGAACGGTTTAACCAGGCTTCTACGCAAAGTCTAATACGTCTGGATTTTGACAGACAAATTCCTTGAACCACCGGCAACAACTGCATTCGCTTCGGCATGTCAATTGATAACAGCTCATGAGCAACTGTAACACGATATGGCTTCAGTTTACCCATTTTTGCAGCCCTCTGGCAGGTGGAATATGACAGTCCTGTTTCTTATGACAGCCTGCGCAAGGATTTCTTTGGAGACTGTAACAACCTCTTTTTCACACACTGAATGCGTATGAACAAGGCTTCCTGTCTTCTTAAATTTCTTCGCAGGATTTGAAAACGTTGGTTTCGTAGGTGGTTCCCGACCAGAAAATTTCTTCTTAAACTCTTTCTGACACTCTCTGAAAGAGCCGAATTCCAATAACTCGAATAATGAACATGCACTCAGCAATCGTAAACGCCATGGTACTCGACGCTAGCCGACGGACAATGAGAATGGCGCGAAACCGTTCACACCAGACGCCGTGTGCTGTGTCGCCATGTGGGCATACGGGCCAAACGGCGCAGATACGGATGCGAATGACAGAACGTACGGCACTCCGTCTTCAAATTTCATCTTGAAATGTTTTCCCTTTTCAAAATTATAGCGCTTGTTTTGGGGTAAAGTCCCGAGTGAATTATTCTGTAGTAAACTACAGACAGTTCAGCGCTGTCTGTAGTTTACTACAGAATAATTACAGTTCAGTACCATGTGCGAATACTCATCAGGAGATATACTCCTAATGAGAGAGATGTAGTTTTATGTTTTTATTTAGGCGTAGTAATAACAACAGAAATACCAAACTGTATATTTGAAATATGAAGCAAGACATTTGTCTGTTTTTATATAAAATTTTATGTCCCCGCGCGTCTGTGTGCGTTTGCGGAAGTATGCCAGGAGAACGAGGACTAGGTGAACGTCTACGACGAAGCTCCGGGACTAACAGCTTCCAGCAAGGTATACGACATGATAAGAGCTAAGATTGCGAGCACATTTCGGTCAGGATCACAACAATATACTAACAGCAGTGATCCGATGCGCTCCGGAAAGGAGCTTCCCAGCAGCTTTGATTCTGCTGTGTGCAGCGTGAGTTTTCTGTAAATGTGGCACTGTGTTTGTTGTTTCATTCTGAAATTCTCCATATAGAAAACGAAGGAAAAGAAATTTGTTTAAATAATGAATTGTTGTCAAAAAATTTTTTAAAAGGACTATTTCAGAAAAAAAGGAAATTGTAAGAAAAAGTAAGACTTCACCACTGATTCCAAATCTCACAACTAAACATAAGGGAAAAGAATAAAGAATATATTAGGTATTTTAATGTCACGCAATGTAAAAATACGCACTAGTTAGCAGGCGGAAAAATAAGTTAAACAAACGTTTTTGCTGGCCATGTATGTTATTTTCCACATAATGCGGAGTTTGGGCAAAAAAGCGGTTTCGACAATTTAAACACACTTACTTTGGCTGCTAACAGTCATATTTTTTTATTTAACGACCACCGTGAGCAACTCAATGGGCTTCCGTCCCTAATTAAGGGCCAAAGAGAAGGGAGAACGCCATAAGACAAACACAACATCCATGTCTCACCGGGATTCGAACCCGGAACCTTCTCTGGCGAATGGTCAGGAGCCAGCGATTGTACTATTGTGCCACTGGCCGACATGAAACATCTACATATCACAACAAGTATTTTTTGCAATGAAACTGTTTTGTAAGAACAAGAGTTGATAATCAGCTTAATGAACAGCGACGAATCAGTGATCGAATGCACAATGTAAAAGCGAAAAAAACCGTACGCTTAACTCTTTGAGCGGCCGATGTATTCGAACCAAATGGTGTCCAAAATTTTCAGCCCTCGTCTAACAAAACTGTTGACATAGTGGGTGAGTTATACGAAAGCTACGGCAAAACTATTCCTCTCTCTCATCTCAGCAGAATCGACTATATATCCGGCTTTGGTAGTAAGTGGTATCTTATGGTTTTTAGTCGTATAGTCTATAGTCTGATTACCTTATAGTGCTTTATTCTCTGCTCCATGACCCAAGGAAAGATTGGAAAGGGCTAGTCCCCTGGCACGGGCATCATGCCACTGGACAGAAGTAAGTTACTCAACCATCTTTTCTTTCCTTTCTTAGGTTCTTCACCATTTTTGTAGTATTTTCGGGAGAAAATGCAATATGATAGCAAGGATTAAGGAAAATCATTCCCCTTAAACGACCATTTTGAATGACAAACCTAATGGAAACGCAAAACTTTCTGATGTGCAGGTTCACTTGTTCTTGTAGAGTTCGGCCCACTTATTAGACAACGAATATATATATATATATATATATATATATATATATTCGTTCGAGCTGATTTGAAACAATTTTGCTAGCTCCGGGTTAATTCGTTCCAGCCGATTAAAGGGTTAATACAAAGGGCATCCTGAAAGTAATGCCTTGTCCTTCAAAAAATTGTTATCTGTCGCAGCAAAAATGTGGAACTTGGTAGCAAAATACTTGGACATATTGTTAATAATGCTAAACTATTCAAAGCATTGTCCATCACTATCTGTTCATTTCTGCCATCTTTGAACCCATTGGTAAAATCCATTTTGGAAAAATTCCTGAGGCTGTTGTGTCACCCATGAGTTCTCTGGCAGTTTAACGTCTGTCACATCGTCGAAACGTTCCACACGAAGGGTGTTTTTCAAAGGGGCAAACAGGAAAAAGTCTGAGTTAGCCAAATCAGGACTTTGGGGGTGGGGCATCAGCGTCCACCCCATTTTAGCAATAGTCTGTGAAGTCTCCATTGAGGTGTGGGGACGTGCGTTATCATGGTGTAAAACAAGACTATGAAGTGGAATGTCACGTCTTTCCTTCTGATAGCTTCCTTTAGCTTCTTCACTGTCTGCACATAGTGAGCACTGTTTATTGTTGCAATTCCTGGATGGTGACACGACGATCAGCTGTGATGAGGTCTTTCGCTCGTTGCCTGTTGGCATTTGTCATTACAGTTGAAGGTCTTCCACTCCGTTCTTTGTCCGACAATGAATTTTCTCCCTCTTGAAACCTCTTCATCCGTCTTCGGACATTACTGATGTCGATTGTGGCAGCACCGCCAGGAGTCTTCTGTGGATTTCTGGAGCCTCACATCTCTCTTTTTCCAGGAATTCAATTAGGGCTTGCTGCCTTTATCTGTCATTCATGATCTTTACTTCCGATTCTGAAAAAATTTGTTCCCACATTGGTAACATATCATATTTTCATTACAATCACTTCAACATTTCAAAAGTTATTAAGGAGGAGGCATTACTTTTAGGATGTGTCTTGTAGGTGCTGCATGTTTTTTAGCCAAGAAAGATTTACCATTTCGAGGTCACGATGAATGAAATACGTCTTTGAACAGAGATGATTACATAGAGCTTCTTGAAGTAATTAGTCTGTATGATTCCGTTTCAGAAAATCATTTTAAAGACTCGACAATTTTCCTAGGTATTTCTACCATCTAAACTGATTTGAATGGAGCCATCAATTATTTAATTGCCAAAGTTAAAAAAGAAAACGAGAAGGTTGATTTCGTGTCACTTAATTTGGATGAGACATCAGATATAATAGATGTCACAACTTTCTATTTGTCTATGTTTCATAAATAACAAAACCGTCTATGTACGATATTTAATATTACATAGAGCTTCTTGAAGTAATTAGTCAAGAAGCTCTAATACGTACATAGACGGTGTTGTTATTTAAGTGACATATAGTACAAAATTGCCTTGATCTTTGTCTATGTTTCATTGACGAAAATGGTGATGCTCAAGAGAGATTTCTTAATTTCACTGATGTGAGTGATGATCGTTCCAGTAAAACCTTACTTGAGCACGTTAAACTTATTTTGAATGATTTTAACTGTGGTAAAAAAATTACTGCTCAAACGTACGATGGTGCAGCTGTAATGGCTGGCCCAATTAATGGCGCAAAGTAAATAGGTACAAAAATTGTATCCTTATACCATATTTGATGTTCACTGTCACACAGCTATGCGCTCAATTTACCATTGCAATAATCAACTTTGAACATCAAGGAGTGCACATTATTTTTCTAAATTCATTCAGGTCTTACAGTATTTTTTTCGAAATCGTCAAAACGAACAGTCGCCCTTCAGGCTTTTGTTGATAAAAAATTACCAAGGGTAGCACCTACGAGATGGAACTTTTCTTCAAGACTAGTTATTTGTAAAGGAATATTAGGAGCTGTTAATTTCATTTCTTCGAAGTTAATTTAATTTTTTCGAACTCTGCAGACTGGGACAACGACACGGTTCTGAAGGCCCAAAGATTCACATCTTTTATTCAGAAGTTCGAAACTTTATTCTGGGTGAGTTAGTTTTCGGCAATATATTCCTTTACTGATGTTCGTTTCAACATTCTGCAGACAAAAAGCATGCTTATTGCATACTTTGCAAAACAAAAGTTTAATGACTCACTAAACAACTGAAAAAAATCCAGGAAAACCATCCGGAAGAATTTTTCAAGATGCAAATAGATCCAAAGGGTACACTAACCCCTGAAAAAAATTTGGGATGTGTGAAGTTGAACAGCCAGGAGATTCACGTAATAAAGCCCTGTTCAGAGACATGTTGGACAATATTACTATTTTAATTCAAATTAAAGTCCGATTTCAGGCCCTCCTAGAATTGGATTTTTTCTCTGATATGTAATATACACTATATTGACAAAAGTCACCGGACACCCCTTCAAAAGCAAATTAACGGATCCGCTGCGTTGTTAAGATATGCGGTACAGCTGCAAACTGTATAAAAACAAGCCGCAGCTGACCGCGATCATATCGCACTGTGGGGTTGAGTGGAAATGTCGCGGCGGGAGAGAACTGACTTTGAGAAAGGAAAAATTGTTGGGTGTTATATTAGTGGGTTGTCCATAAAAGAAACCGAGAGGCGTTTAAATACACCCAAAGTCGATTGTTTTGGATGTACTGAATAAGTGGAAGACACATGGCGTGCCTGAAGCAGCAAACGTACCGGCAAACAAAAGAAAATCTGTGATGGAGGACGTCGAAGCCTCAGGAGAGTCGTTAGAGCTAATCGACGGAGTACTGCACAAGACCTCAGTGTACAGGTGAGTAAAAGTGCTGGAACCTCGTGTGCACACGCACCATTCACAGGGAACTTCATTCCATGGGTTACCGCGGTCGTGCGGCTGCTCATAAACCTTTCATCTCCACTCGGAATGCTACTCGTCCTTTAACATGGTGTAAAAACATTTATCGTGGATCGTAGATCAATGGAAACGGATCCTATGGACTGATGAATCATAAGCACGATCCATCAGTCTGATGGCCGTGTGTGGGTATGGAAACAGCCGGGAGGAACGCTATTTACCACAGTGTACTGTTCCTACGGTCAAGTTTGGAGCTGGCAGTGTACTCGTGTAGGGGTCTTTTTCGTGATATGGTTCCAGCCCATTGGTTACCATGGACAAACCTGTTAACCAGCACGTCTACCGCGATATTCTGGATAATTATGCCCTACCAACTCTGTGGCAATATACTATGGAACCGAGCCTTTCTGGTACCAGCAAGATAATGCACAGAGCCATAAAGCAAGGACTGTTAAGGCGTGGTTTGATGAAAATTCCGTTTGTGTGGACTGACCAGTACAGAACCCTGATCTTAATCCCACAGAGCACCAATGGGATGAATTACGGCGCCGCATAAAGTTTGGAACCAAGCCCTACTACTAAGCAACAATTAGCTGCAGCATTATGCACTGAATGAAAGCGCATAATTATTGTTGTGTTCTAAAACCTTGTCGAAAGCATGTCTCGAAGGGTCAGTGCATGCATTAAGGCCAAAGGTGGACAGACACCATACTAATGTATGTCAATAAATGGTATGTTGTGTTTCTCTTCTAGGTATCTCGTAACTTTTGTCAATATAGTGTATATGTGCAATATGTATGATGAACAAAATGAACGGTTTCTCAAATGTGCACTGCAGTGTTCGGAGAACCATTACGATTCTTTTTTTTTTTTTTTTTTTTTTTTGTATTGTTTGGCTGAAGACTGTGTTACGTGTTTTATACTGTTCCACAGATTTCAAAAGTAAGCCAGTTTTTGAATTGGTGAAATTCATGCAAGAAAATGAATTGAATTTGAGAATGTCTGAAGTTTATAAACTGTCAAATTTAATTGTAACTATCCCTGCATCGACAGCTACAGCAGAAAAGACGTTTTCTGCAATGAAAAGGATCAGAACTTACTGCCGCAGAACTCAAGACCAAGAAAGATTGTCTTCTCTTGCTTTAATGTCAATCGAAAAAATTTTGCTCGGACAACTAAAAAAAGAACAAACCTTTTGTAATGTGAGTGAACAATTCGTTGAAAAAGATATCATACTTCGAGTAATTTTGTTTTTAAGTAAAAAAAGCAGCCAAATAACTTTTAGGATACTAGCAATCATGCCCGTTCTCCGAATGGTGAATCTATAAAATAATTTTTTGAACATAAAATTAAAGAAAGGGAAATGCAATTAAGGGAAAGAAAAGTAATTTAAAATCCGTAACTGTTTTACGATTTAGAACAGCGTCGTGACGTCAATGTATGCGGTTTGACGTAAAACGGAGCAGGCTTTGGCGTCCTTTAATTTTAAATCAAAATTTGAAATTTCCAAAGCATTTCAGTGATTCTGACAAATTATCTTTAAACCTATCAGCATTTTGAAACAGTAAAGCTAAGCCACCTAAAAGCGTCGCTACGTCATTAAGCATTGCGTCATTACCAGTTTGATTGTAGCATGTTCTTGTACCCAATGAGAAGAGTGAGATAAAAATAGCTGCGTCACTATGGCAGCAGGTCTCGGGACCAGAACTTTCCTGTGTGGTTAACGCTAAAGACAAGAAGCCGCTCGTTCCTTTCCTTTGCGTCTTTAAAAATGCTTAAAAATCAGAAAACAGCTTTTTCTTTTAAAATGTTTTTGGAAAGAAGTGTGATAATTGTGAATTTATGCTGTAAAACTTCCAATGCGTTATGATTTATAGTTTGCCATATATCCATCCGCGAAATGGAGAATATTGGAAAATTAAAAAATTTTATTTCTCGTAAACTAAATCGAAATTCAAAAAAAGGGGGACGAGGTGCAAAAATTCAGCCATGGCCCTACACGCGCACAAAGTTTCGTGGTTCTGTTGCTGTTAGGGTGTCCGGAACGTGAACAGATAGTACTTTTTTGCTTACCTTAATTTTGAAATACAATAGCTCTTGAAGTATCAACAGAATCGAAAAACGGCTCTCTACAAACGATGTAAATTTCATATTTTTGTGATCCATAATTTTTGCGATGCGAGATAGAAAAGAGCGAGTGTCGCGAAATTTCTAAAACAGCGGCGGGGGCAGGTACTTTTTTTTAGAATAGAGAGATTTTATAGCCTTTTGTTATTCAAGTGTTTTTAATTCCAATTTTTTTGTGGTTTTTATTTGCATTATGATAATTAACATATTAGGTTTTTAATGCTGCATTATAATCTTCCATGTATATATCACAATATTGTGTTACACATTATTTCCCACCCCACTTTCCTTTTACAAATAAGAGCATCCGTAAACTTGTGAGTCAGGAATCGGCAGTGCTCAGTACAGAATCCTGATTGCTTTGAATAATCCAGTAAACGGCACCCCGGTGGCGCAGTGGTATAAACGCTGGCTTGTGATGATTCGTCCGTGAGAGGTCCGGGTTCGCATCCCTGTGAGGAATGGATGTTGTGTTTGTCTTACGGCCCTGGATCTCTCCCTCCCTGGAACCAGTGACCCAATTAGAAACGGGCGACTGCTTACAGCTCACTCAGTTGTTCACTTTTGTCGTTAAACCTCCAATCAACAAAAAAGAAAAGAAATAAATCCAGTGAACTTCTGATGTACTCAAAGGAATATTTCTTCCTTAATTCTTGTAATCTTATTTAAATGTTGCATTCTGTTGCTTTAAGACTCTTAAAACTGTTGCACTTCTACAGGACGTACGTTAAAATTTAAGTTAATACAATTGGAATTTCTGATTTAATGACAAATATATACGTGTCGATGAATGCGTAGCTAAATACGAGAGTGAGTAAAAAAACGAACACATTTCAACAATGGTTTCGACAACCACGCAGCGTAACCCATTTTCGTTACATCGACAGATCTCACTTGGGACTTCCTTTAGAACGTTCGGGAAAGATGCGTAGCATCGGAAAGTGAATATTTTAATATCTTTTAAGTACAAAATTACACAATGTTGAAAACAATTATACAAGTGTTTCATAAGCAATTCTAAGCAGTTCCTGTTACATTCAGGGACATTTATGGATTGTGTAAGCAACAGAATGCGAACAGAATGAACAACAAGAGCAGAAAAAAACAAAGACTTACGCAAATAATAAAAACATCTTTCCTTTTTTTTCAATGGAATGTTATTATGCTATAAATAAAGGAAATTTCTGTTGGGTATAACGTAATTTCTTTTTCGTGGTACAAGATTGGTTCTGCCGCCCCGGTGGCGCAGTGGTCTAAGCGATGGCCTCTGATCATTCGACCGAAAGGGGACCGGTTTCGAATCCCGGTGAGGCATAGATGTTGTGTTTGTTTTACGGCACTGGCTCTGACCCTTTCCTAGAACCAGTGGCCCTAAATTAGGGACGGGTTGCTCATTGTGGTCGTTGAACCTCCAATAAAAAAGGAAAAAAAATTGGTTCCACGTTATGTCTAAACCTTGACAAAGGAATGTTGAAACTAAATATAATACGATGCAATAGTTCCTAATTAAGTTTTCACGGCCAGGCGAAACATAAAACAGAAGTCAGACTTACTGTAATTCGTTCTTAATTCCAGCACTAATTCAAAGAAACAACATCGCACTTCAAAATATAACGTAATTTCCCCTTTAACTTAACAGTCGAACATCTTTACACACATCCGCCACACCAGCAACTCTTATCTCGTCCTTTTATCTATCGTTTTTATCTCATACATTCATACGTCACGTTCACTCTGACCTCAAATGTGTTGCCAACAGTATTCTCGTGAGACCGAAGATGTCGCTTTAAGTTTGGAAGTATAACGGAGAACAAACTCAAATTTACATAGGAAAAGAAACTGAAAATGAAAGTTGTATTAGAATAAACGTCACATGGGGGGTTTTACAATCACCGTGAACAACTCACTGGGTTATAAGCAGTCGGACAGAGCCAGTGTCTCAAAGACAACCACAATATGCGTTCCTCATCGGGATTGGAACGCGAACCCATCTCATACAAATGATCAGATAGCAGCGCTTTCTGGCTTCTGATCAATATATAACCATTTAAAATTTGTTTAGCCTTCGGGGAGGCCAACAAAGGTTAAAATGTAATGATTAAGACCAAATGGTACAGTGCCAATGCGGAAATGGTAGATGAATGATTAAAGAAATGAAGAATACTGTGTATTCTAAATGGTTAGTCTCATGGTGATCGTTAAACCTTCGATCAAAAATGGTCACATTAGCAATGTTGCAGTCATTTGCAAAAGTTTAAGACCACCTGTTAATATTAGGAGATTTCTGCTGATTGCGTCAGCTACTGTCTGTATTACTCAACTTCCTGTCGGTGCTGCATCATCCTTCAGCGGCAGCTGTTGATCAAGTTGGGGGAAGTGCGCGAACGTCAGTTTGTTTCTGGTCTTCATGCTGAGAGGTTTTGTACATATTTTCTATATAGCGAAAAATGGGCAAGAAACGTTATTAAGTGTTACTTAGAGGGCACAAATAGTGACTATATCATGAAGAATACTCCGAACGTGACATAAACAGAAAGGTGAATGTGAACAAGAGTGCTATTCACAATACAATCACGAAATATCGAGATGCAGGTGAATTTAGCGACCGACAGAGAAGTGGACGTCCAAGGAAAACAATCTCACGTGATGACAATACCACAAGGCCAATAGTTATGCATTCTCCGAGGAGTTTTGTGCAAGAAAATCAAGGCCTTTCTACATTCAGAAGGGTCTGATGTCACTGTTAGCACTGTTTCCCGACGTCATAGCAAAGATTTTGGATTAAAGTCATATAAACCTGCACATATACCTAGACTATCCTTTATCATGAAAAAGAAGAGACTTCAGTTTGCGAAGCGACATCAGTCGTGGACTGCTGAAAATTGGAGCGGTTATTTTTTCCGATGAATCAACTGTGCGTCAATTTGAATCACGTGAAGCATATGTTCGACGGCCAAAAGGCAAAAGGTTTGATGAAAAATACACCGTTAGCACCGTGAGACATCCGCCTAGTCAGATGATATAGGGTGCTATGTCAGCATCCGGTACTGCTTCATTATTCTTTTTGACGACAGGCACCATGACTCGTCCTTTTTATGGAAATGTTAAGTGAGAAGCTGTTAACTCATATGCAAGTGCACAGGTGCACAATCTTTATGCATGATGGTGCTCCATGCCACAGATCAAAGACAGTAAAGGACTACCCATGCAGAGGAAAAACATAACTGTGCTTGACTGGCCCGGTAATAGTCCCGACCTTAACCCCATCTAAAATGTGTTGACCGTTTTAAAAGACAAGTTAGCAGAAAAACAGCAAGCAAATTCCCAAGCTTTGATTGACGCGACAGCGTACGCGTGGTGCAACATTTCAAGTGATTACTGCAAATCCCTCATTGAGAGTATGCCACATCGTATTCTGTCCGTTATATAAAAAAAAAAATGTGGCCTCACAAAGTACAGATTCGGTCTTTTTGTGTTCTAAACAATTAAGTATTCATCTGTGGTGTCATTTTTTTCAAATATCTCTGACTAATAATTAGTTGTTTCTTTGAAAATCTTAATTTTCAATAAATTGACAGGTGGTCTTAAACTTTTGCAAATTACTGTATAATTAAACTATTAAAGAATCAGTTTTGGAGGAGCAGTCACGATGCGAAAAAATAAAGTCCTTTTGGTTTTTTATTGTGGGTTTAATGACCGCCATGAGCAACTCTTGGGCTATAAGCAGTCGCCCGTCCTTAATTTAGGGCCAATTAGTTGTCAAACTTTCGACAGCACGGATATTTTTTCTCGCGCAAATCTCGCGATCGGATATGTTAGGTCATATCTTTTCCCATGTTATTCTATGGGAATTTCGCAATTATAAGAAAACGAAAATTTCCAAAAGAGTCTTCTAAGAAAACCGAAGTGTTCCATTTTCACCCTCTTCCATTTACTACTTTTCCGAAACTTGCCCTTGTACTTTTTCATTCAAGCATTTATATCCTGTTATAATTTTTTCTTTTTTGAAAACAACCGTTTACAAAATTTTACTCGTTTCAAAATAAACTTATGGAAAATGAATACATTTAAAAGAGAAAATCAACTCAAAAAGAATGACACTTTTTTCCATCAAATTTTTCAATTCGAACATTTTTACATATTTTCTTAGAATTTTTTTTTTTTTTCGTTTAGAAGTTTAAAAAGAATTTCCTTCTTTTACAGGAACTTTGCAAAGCAAATTCC
Source organism: Macrothele yani (assembly GCA_039090855.1). NCBI lineage: Eukaryota > Metazoa > Arthropoda > Arachnida > Araneae > Macrothelidae > Macrothele > Macrothele yani. Next base: position 123,680,117 of record CM076989.1, read on the forward strand.
CCATTATTTTCTGCATTCATTGAGTACCTCTTTGTAATGTAAATTATGGTAGAGGGAAATAGAAGAATCGATTTCTTTGGGAATCGAGATTCTTGTTCTCATAAGGCTGATTTAAAAATTTTCTCCGCATTGGACTGTGTTATTTGTGATGAAAACTTCTTCGTTCTTATAAATCCCTCGCGATCAGAATTCGTATGCCAATTTGTGTTCTGTAGTTACAACAGTTTCCTTGTTTGGGTCAGTAGAATTGCACATTGCGATTCAAATATTTGGTGACATTCCACTTGTAAAAATACGAATTGTTTAAAATGTAAAATTATGAAATACACTAATTGTCATAAAAATCCGCCCACCAACAAGGAGGCGTCGAATTGAAATGAGATTTTGGTACTGAGATGGTACATACCAAGGACAGAAGTGGTTACCCTATCACAGCAGCAGGACGATTTCTCGCCGACATACGGTACACATACCGGTCAGCGTTAGTACGGCTTCGGACCGCCTTGTGCTCGGATACATGCGGTGATACGGTCCGGCATGGAGTCAAAGATACGCCGTAGGTTATCATGGGACAGATTGGCCTGCACTTCTTGCCACTGACGCTCTAAATCACAAACTGGTACATGGAGAACTCTGGCGTCCTATCTGGTCCCACACGTGATCGATGGACGAGAGGTCAGGCGATCTAGCAGGCCACCGAAGCGTCGAAGCATGACACAGACAGTCCAAGGAAACCCGAGCAGTGTGACCGGGCGTTATCTTGTTGGAAAATTTCTCCGGTCCCAACCGCCAGGAAAGGTAGCACATGGGGCCGCAGGATCTTCTGTACGTTGCGCTGGCCTGTCAACGTCCCTCGGATCACTGCGAAGTAAGTCCGGCTGTCATATACGCGATGGCTCCCCAGAACATCACGGCTGCACTTTGGGACGTGTGCCGCTGTACAGTGAGATTGAGATTGTAGCGCTCACCAGCGGTCCTCCACACTGTGACACGGTGGTCGTCCGTTCCCATACAGAAGCGGGATTCGTCGCTGAACACTATACGTCGCCAGCCCGTGGTATTCCACGTTGTTTGTTGCTGACATTACTGCAATCGACGCCGACGATAATGGCAGAAGACCTAAGGGCCGTTTAGAGTGCATATTCACCTCTGCCAGGGTTCTGCAAATGGTTCTGGTGGACACAGGAGTTCTTTGTACAGCCGCCCCTTGTCTCTGGAACAAGGACGTCGTTGCATTTGTGAGTACCGCTCTGAAGATCCCACGGTCCTCTCTGCTAGTGGTGTGTCTGGATCGTCCAGGGCCACTTCGACGTGTCTAGGTGCCTTACCGTGGCCATTACTCCCAACGGATCGCACTGTACCGTCTGACCGGCCGAAATGACGGCCGATTCCGAGAGCCAGCCACCCTGCGTCTCTCATCCCGACGATACAACCTCGTTCAAACTCCGTCAGTTGCCCGTATTACCATCTACGGCGGCTTCTTGGCATGTCTATCGCTCAGGGTTCTAACCAGACTCTTACCGTGCACTTAGGCACGAATGTGGAGTCCCCTGCGAGGCACTTTATGAGCCACACGGATTGCGATTGCAGCACCGGTCATGGATGTGCGGGTATGCGGAATTGCACGGAATTTTAATAATTTGCATGTCTGCCCTCCTCGTAGCTATTTGCCGAGTTTCTACTTAATCGAACGGTTTTTTCTTGTTGCGCGGATTTTTATGGCAATGAGTGGATCTTTAAAGGAACTGGTAAAAACAGAAAATACTAAGTACAGTTCAATGCTGTACTTAGTCTTTTCTCAGCTTTTGTCATCGCTATTTCTCGTTAGTGCCTTCTTCACCAGGAACTGAGGTTTCTACAAAGAACAGTCGGCACACCCAGGCGTTTTACCGAAACTCATTCTTAAGTCAAATAGATGTCACGGGCAGATGAATGCCAAATTAATCATGCAAGTAGACATAACTCAGAAAACTTGAAAATTACATCCTCAGTTGCTTAGAGGTTCATTCTTCTGAATTGTATGACGGTAACATTTCCGAACTTAAATCGGGAAACGCGGGTTCGTTTTCGGTTCCAGGATGATGCAATTTTCTAAGGCATGTCTACTTACATCATTTATAGGTGTCTGCTAAAGTACAATCCTCTGCTTGGAGTACACAAATCCCTTCAAATACTTCCCGCAGAAATGTGGAAAGACCGTGTATCTATATATCAAAACCCACCAAAGTGTTTCGAATGAAATTTTAGGAACTTACCAAAGCTTAGTAGTACAACACAAGCACCGAATTCGATGTTGATTTATCCAACAGCTTCAGACGCATTCAAAGAAAAATTTCTGCGCTTGACACTATCATGCCTAAGCAAACTCATATACTTTTAGCCTGCAATGTCGCATATTTATTAGCGGCAAAATCAACAACAATCACGTGGAATTAAATTTTTAGCCGGGTAACTATTGCTCGAAAGAGGCTAAATTCAGGGGCGGTTTGAGACAACCAAACTATGCCGGGAAATTTTGTCTTGTAGTATACTACAGCAAGGAATACACTCTCTTCCCCCTTCCAATTTCTTCAGACCCCATAAAGAACCTAAGGTGCGTCGCACACATATAGAGACAGTCTACTTTGCGCCGTGAACGTAATGCGAACATACATGTAGATAGGAAGCTGAAGTGGTACCTAATTAGACATAACCCTACAATAAACATTTCGATCCGTCGAGATGACCGGATTGTGTGAAAAGAACACCACAAAGTGTAATAGTGTAATTTTAGGTGTCTCATAAATATAAAGACAACTATGTAAAGTATCTACATGCAAATGAGATGTATAAATTAGCATATATATACATCTCATTTGCATGCCGTAATTCGGTACAGCCTACAAAAGATAGCGGAGCTGCCGTCAGGCATTCATTTGCCGAAATGCCACGCAACAGTCAACTTTCTGGTGAGGAGGTGCAGAAGATTTGGAGACAGAGCAAATGGATTGCCTGTAGCGAAAATTTGTAAAGCCATGGGGAGGAGTAGGGCAGTCATTTATAAGACTTTATTGAAACGCGGTGCGTTAACTGCCAGAAAACAGCCTGGAAGGCCTCGAATAACAACCAAACGAGATGATCGTGCCATCATGCGTTTAGTTTCATCCCAAAGGTTATCACTACGTCACGTTTCTCGGACTGTTGGTGTCGCCGTCTCAAAGGACACAGTTTATCGACGAATCAAGCAAAGCCGCAACATTGTACTCCGTAAAATGCACCGTCTGCCACATCTCACGCGGCGCCACAAGGAAGTCAGATTGTTATGGGCAAGCAGCCACGTGCACTGGACGGACGAGTGGATCGCAACTATTTTCTCCGATGAGAAAAAGTTCAACCTGGACGGCCCTGACAGTAGGAACTGCTATTGGCATGATTTACGACGCGAGCCACGCACCTTCTTCATCAGACAGGAAGGAGGGGATCTGTGATGGTCTCGGTAGCTTTTGCGTTCAATGGGACAACGGATATCGCTGCCCTGCATGGCAGGCAAAACTCCGGAACGTATGAGGACATACTCAGCAGCCACCTTTTACCATTTGCCGAAACTCTAGCGGGTGTTGATTATCTGTTCCAGCAAGACAATGCCTCTATCCATCGGTCTGCATCAACGAAAAGCTAGTTTAACACTCATCATGTGACCGTAATGGATTGGCCAGCACTCAGTTCAGATCTGAACCTTATCGAGAACCTCTGGGATATCCTCGCTCGTGATGTGTATGCGAATGGACGGCAGCTCTCAAGTGTGGTGGCATTGAAAGAGCAGATTAAACGAAGCAGGTACGCACTCCGTCCAAAACACTTGCATCACTTACTGGACAGCATGCTCAATCGGGTTTTCAGTGTTATTCGGAACAACGGCTCCACTATTCGTAACGGAGGTGCACATAACTAGTAAGTCTTTATATTTTTGAGACAGCGTATTTCTGTTTTTTTCTTGAATTTGGCGTTGGAATTGTTATGTTTCCGTCAAACTATTGTGCAGCTGCGCGTCCTATGCTATTTTTGCTATACATATGAGGTGTACATTTCAGCTCGTTTTTGTTTCTTTTTAATTTGAGAATTTGTTCTGTCTCTATATTTATGCGACGCACTATAAACACTCCTAAATAGTTTTTTAGACATAAGGGAATAACTTTTCAATAAAGGTCAATCAAATGAAATAAACGATTATTTTTCATAATTTCCAAAATAATTATACATACGTTCCCAAAAATTCAGGTAAACGAGAATACAAAGAAGTGGGCCATTTCTTGAGTGGTGCACCGGGAAATGCCCCGGTGGGCCAATCCGCCCCTGGCTAAATTTCGCAATTATTTTTGGCTTCAGATACCCAATTTAAAGAATGTTTAAATTTTGTCATCAGCCGCCCCAACACCACGACCAAAACGTTTTCAGTAAGACATCAACAATGCCTGAACTTTCATAAGTTTTGTCTTTGTCTGATTGAGATGGCGCTGTCTCATCCCAGGAAGCAGTGGGCTGAAATTAGGGACGTGTGGCTGCATATAATGCAAAAAGTTGCTCATGATGAATGTTTTCTCACTACCCCTGAAAAAAAAAAGAAAAGAAAAAGGATGAACAAAATGTTCTGCCGTGTAAGGTGTTTTGAAATTTAATGAGGCGTATATTTTGCTCAAAATACCTGATTATAGCAGTACTGCTGCAGAGCAAGTCCTACAGATCCCGCCGTTCAGGGACTGGTTTACATCGAACAGAAACCTTGCAATTCCTCTGAGGATGCATTCGTTGCAATTTTAAAGATCTTTTTCTTTTATTAATGCATGATTCAAATTTGTATCAGGAGTAAAATCTTGTTCACTTAAAGCCGGATCTGTAGCTAATTTTCTATTTTCATTGCACAGGAGATGATGAAGAGAATTTATTTATTTCTTGTGAAACCCCGGATTGAGGAGAAGAAATTTATGGAAACTCCTATTCTTAATTAGGGTATTGGTTGCCCTCTCAGCTGAATGACCCTTCATGTGAGAAGAACGGTTATGCACTCCGATTCTAATTCTTTTGGGGTTGAGTAGGAGAGAGGTCAGCTAAGCTGCTAAGTACAAAATTTCCTACTTTGGCGATCAAACTCTTGCATTTAAATTTGACTCCTTTGGCCTTTCTGTCGGATATTTTCATACCATTAATAAGATTTTTGATTCTAATATATTTTACATAATGTAAGTTACAATAATATTATTTATATATTGCTATATACACTGAAGAGCAATTGAATTAGAGATACCTGTCTAGTAACGTGTAGCACCACCTTTCGGCCTGATGACGGCGGCGTTCCGTCTCGGCATGAACTCGACAAGACACCGGAAGCGTTGGGAAGCCATACAGATCCACTACCCCTTAACAAACTCCCACTGTTCACGAAGATTTGATGGAAGGAGGTCAGAGCCTCGAACATCTCTGTGGATGGCATCCCAGATGTGCTCGATGGGATTGAGGTCAGGTCACCTAGCTGCCAAGGAAGCGAGGTCACGTCGATGGAGTGTTCATCCAACCATTCGGATACAATTCGGGAGCTGCATTGTCTTGTTGCAGGATGAGGTCCCCAGTGGGATGTTGAAGACGTACAAACGGGAGCAAATGGTCGTCCAGGATATCCCGTAACGTTGACCTGTGAGGGACGATGTCACACGTACCAGGGGTCCCATTTCAGTCCACGTAAACACTCCCCAGACGAGAATGCCACTGAGGGGGAATTTCTCTAGCTGCCGTTCGCACACAAAATAACAAAAGTTACTATTTAATTATATTTTAAAAACACTGCCGAAAAGTGAAAAAAGAACACCCAGAAGGAATTGGCGGACGATCATGAAATTTACATATGTTAATAGAGTCGAGTTTACGTAGGTGTGATGTTAATTTCGGGACCAATCGGTGAGCGCTTCCGCCACAGCACGGCATAATGTGCAAATTATCGTTGGTGGTATTTAAGGAGTACAGCGAAGTGAATGTAATCAGTCGTCGGCGTACGGATACGTGCGAAGACCATGAAGAAGCTGCAATGCCTGGACATGGAAGACGTGTACAATTTCAGCAGTTATAAGACTTTGAGCAAGGTTGACTAGTCGGACTCCTCGAGGCCGGGTGATCGTATCGTCGTATTACGGAGCGAATTGGACGGAAAGTATCGGTGGTGGTACGATGGTGGCGTAGATGGTCCGCGAAACATTCCCACACGAGAAGACGTGGAACCGGGAGTCACAGACGGACTGATGAGCGGACCGATCGACGCATAAGAAGAGCGGCGTTGTCAAGCAGAACATCCACTGCGACGCAAATCCGAGCTGCCATTGCACCTGAGGTGACTGTGCGAACTATCCGCAACCGTCTATTGGATGCAGGACTACGTGCGCGTGTGCCTCTGGCATGTGTACCTCTGACTCTAGTCCACCGTCGGGAACGGCTGTAGTGGTGTCGCCAACGTCTGCACTGGAGAACGCAATGGCCATCTGTCGTGTTCAGCGATGAAAGCATATTCTGCTTGGGAGCCTCCGATGGCCGTATGCGTGTTCGCAGACGCACAGGGGAGCGTCTCCACCCATCTTGCATCCGCCAACGACAAACAGGGCCTACACCTGGTCTCCTGGTGTTGGGAGCGATCAGCTATCACTCCCGTACACAACTAGTGTTTGTACCGGGTACGTTAAACAGCATCTCCTACATCAACATCATCATTCAGCCCGTTGTTGGGCCATTTGTAAGGTCGGTCCATTGTGGTGTTTTAAAGCAAGATAACGCACGCCCACACACGGCACGTGCAACGCAACATGCACTTCAGTGTGTGAGACAATTTCCATGTCCTGCACGTTCACCGGTTTTGTCCCCCATTGAGCACGTGTGGGATTTTATGGGACAACGACTTATCCGGTCTCCACGGCTAGCCACGACCATCCCCGATTTACGCGTCCAGGTTGAGGATGCTTGGAACTCAATTCCCCAAACTTACATCCAACATCTGTACGACAGACTCCATGCCAGAATTGCACAGTGTGACGCAGTTCATGGCGGTTCAACCTCCTACTAACCATGTTACATGGAAATGTTATTTTTCAGTTTACCAGCAAATACAGCTGTATTTTGCCATAATGTTTTGATCACGTTATCCTCTGTATTCCGTTATTATGCTGTATAAATTTCGTTGGTATCAGGCGTCTCCTTCTTGGTGTTCTTTTTTCATTTTCCGGCAGTGTATTTCCACATAACAGTGTGTTGTTTGCTGTATTTGAAAAGTGTTGGTATACCTGTCAAGCAAAAATGGACGCGACTATGCTTGTGAAACTGAAATGACGAACCCAACTTTTAAAAACGGCACGGTGGCTGGATGTCACGTAAGTAAGCATTTTTTCTTTTTGATTGAATGTCTAACGACCACGGTGAGATTGAATGTCTACGACCACGGGGCTGTCCCGGATAACAGTCGCTGGTCCCTAATTAACATCCATGCCTCACTGGGATTCGAACACAAACATATCACGGACAAATATTCAGCAGCCGTTGCTCAGACCAGTGCGGCACCGGGACGGCGAGAAAACAATAAGTTTGCCGCATCGCAGCTCCTTTGGAATTCCCGAAATCCACTGCAGCTGATGTTCTTCATCGATGAAAAGCAGATGGTGCAGCTACAGCGAAGACATTCTGAACAAATCCGAATTACCTACACTGTGATAGTACTTCGGCATACAGTCCTGCTTATTTTGGTAAGACACAGTTCCTTTCCACACTGTGAGGTTTCTCCGGGTTTGGATTGAGAAGTAGTGTTCGATTTTCCTGCACACAATCCCGACTTAAATTCAATAAAATATATATATATATATATATATTTATTTTATTGAATTGAAGTCGGGACTGTATTCAATATAATATAATATCGTGGAAAACTTGTCCAGAAGGCAGTGACAACGGTAAAGGTGGGTTGGCTTTTTTCCGTTCGACCTAAAAAATCATAGTTATACTTTCGTCTACGTAGTGCATATTGTATACTGCGATGGTTTCGATAATGTCATGAAAAGAACTAATAACTTAAATTTAGAGAAATATTTTTAATTACGTCAAAAGATAAATATGGAGTTCACAATTCCTGGAGAAGTGAAAGGCGTATTAGCCGCCCTGGTGGCGCAGTGGTCTAAGCGATGGCTTCTAATCATTCGTCCGTGATGGGTCCGGGTTCGAATCCCGGTGAGGCATGGATGTTGTGTTTGTCTTACGGTACTGGCTCTCTCCCCTCCCTGGAGTCAGTGACCATTCATTAGAGACGGGCGACTGCTTATAGCCCGAGTTGCTCAAGGTGGTCGCTAAACTTTCAATCAAAAAAAGAAAGGCGTGTTAAACATTACAGGTCCAGGAATAGATTTCGAAGTTAAGTTTTCCGGACTGGATGATATTTTGGAAGAAAAAATTTTTCCAGTTTTAAAGATTTATCCTACGTTTCATGCAGATTTTTGAGCATTGAGAGTAATGTAGTGAAAGCATAAAAAATAAAAATGTTAGGCTCAAATGAAGCACATTTTCAGAGTTCATTGAAATTATCTAACAAGTTTGTTACTTTAAAGTCGTACGGTTGATTTTTCAAAAGACTTTGTTTGAAAAGCAGTTATAACCATTTCAATGCAAAACAGCCTTAATATTTCAGTTTAAGTATAATTTCATAGTGTTGTACGACTGTGTACCAGAATTTTCTGTACATATCATCATCATTCAGGAAAGGTTTGAATAGTTTTTCCTCCAGGGGAATAATGAAATAGTAGTTGACACTAACTTTCGGTTGCACGCTATTTCCTTCTAATTGCCTGTGTTAGAGAATAAAAAACTGTTACGAACTGTCATAGTCCTGAAGGTGAACCTTCAGGAATTTGACAGTGAACCTTCAGGACTTCGATGGAAAGTCTATTAGCTTGTGTCCCGATTAAAACAAAACAAAGTGGACTGGAGCACGAGTCTTCAGCAGAGGCGTAACTAGAATGGGGCAGACGGGGCTGTACCGGATGCATCTCAAGAGAGGGCGCAAAAATCACTTCGTACAATCTGATTAAAATTGGAATTAAAACTTTTGCACTACTAGATTCTGATACATAATTTTCCTAAAATCCCTATAGCCAGTTGAAGCAGATTAACGGCTAAAAATTAACGGCATTCCTTCTTCAAAATGTGCAGGGGATGTAAATTGCTCACAATCAGAAATAATGGCGCAGTTTTTCGTACGTTACAAGATAAGGATGTGTTCATATTTCTGAAGATTCTCTGGAGGCAATTCAATCATTACTGCCACTACTGCAAGCCTCATTCGATTTCTTTATACCAAAGGTCGGAACTCGAGAGTAGTTGATAATCTCACTGCTCTCTTCACATTTTGTACCTTACAGTTCATTTTTTGTACCTCCACGTCCAGTTCAGCTTCACTACTCAGAACATCCTTGATGTAAGGGTAAGAGAAAAGCACAAAACCCTTCTGCTAAATAACTGTCCCCTGTCACCTTTTCCTAATTTTTTCCGACGCAATTAATGAGGGTAAAATGCCGTTCCCGTTTGGGATAAGAAATGACACCAAGCTCCCTATAATCCTATTTGCAGTATCATACCCCAATAAAAATATTTTAAAGTTAGGTTGTTAAACTGCAATTGAAATGGCAATAACTTCGCAAAGGTCTTCTTCTGGTCCGCCGTAAAACTAGCCTGTTTTTAAAATCTATTATACAACCGGTTATCACTTAACTACAAGAGAATATGATAAAAATAAAAGGATAAAATTCGGCATGCAACGGAATGTCAGAAGCAACTCCTGCTGACCAAGTTTAGTCCTTTTAAAAAATTGTGAGTGCATAGGCATGTGGGTACCAAATAATACAGATTTGTCCATAATCAACGGACAAGACCAATTTTACTATCCTAAAACTCACACAACAAGCAGGATTATAATATTTCAGGCAATAAAGCTCTTTTGTCTTAACGACTGGTAGGCGCAATATTTTGTGACTTGCCGCTGGCGCAAAAAGCGTAGTTATGCCTCTAATCTTGTTTTCTCTTACCCCAGATTGGAGCAAAGTTGAGGCGAAGATGTTTTCACAATAACTTAAAGATTGACCCCTAGAAACTCAAGCCATTCGCGTAACCGAACAAAAACATCATCGAGAACAAAGAAACAGATTTAGTTCAGTGCCCTTCGCTTCAAAAATGACGGGCAAAATAGAAGGCAAAAACCTGACTAAAGTTCCTGAAAACAGCAGTCGTAAGTAATACAATAAATCTGGGTTCCATAGCTTATTCTAAGATCGTATTGCTGTTTTAAAACAGGGAAGTTTAAACCAAAGAAAAACTCTGCATGAATTTCGGAACTTTGCACACAAGACGGACTTCGAAGTATCAACGCATTTGAAAGTAATTGAAGTTATCAGCCCTTTTTTGTATATTTCAGTCTGCCTGTCCGTCCGTCCCCACGATAACTCGCCTAAAAATGGTTCGATTTCGATGAAATCTTAGTATTTGGTAGGGGACAACCTGGAAAGGAACCCTATTGAAAATGGGCGAACTGGGGTCAAAGGTCAGGACATAGGAGAGGGATCCATTGCATCCCCCTTGTGAGTCATAACTTGACTAAAAATGCTCCATTGTGACAAAACTTTAGTATGTTGTTCCGGGGTTATACTGAACCGTTTCGATTGAATATCATTGAAATGGCGTCAAAGGTCAGGGCACATGAACGAGATTTATTCCACAGCCATCATCCTCAGAACTTGAGTAATGATTTCTGGTATGTTGGAAAGCGTATCATAATCAATGCTTTGCATGATTTTACTAACTTGTTTCAAACAAATACTGAATTCGAAAAAAATCGGAAGGAGTGTGGTTTTCTATTATATTTCATCACTGGTGATGCAGAAATGCAGAAAACTGGCCAACATTGCCATACTAGATGCGACTGCACGGCATGTGAACTACGTACTTCTATACTTCCAAAGTGTTAAAATTTAATACGAAAGTAGAAACCTTATTAAGCAAGACAGCTCTGATAATGAAGATACGTGACCTGATGAAAAGATGTCAGTATTCAAATGCAAAACTTTTAGAATTAAAATAACTCTTTACCAGTTTTCTCATAAGTTGCATGTTGTCATATTTGCGATCCGTACGCAGCGATTTTCATCCCATCAAACATTGTTTGATCAGACAACGCAACAACTAGTGTGGAATTTACGAATTCTTAACCAATAATTAATACAGATATTTAACGTGGACCAGGAAATCAAACAAAGGTCTTCGCTCTTTCCACGTTCATAAGTGAGTCACGGAAAAATTCTCATTGGCCGCCACCGGGAGTCGAGCCCAGGGTCTTCCAGTTACGCGCCGCATATGCTTCCGCTACACCACAGCGGCCTCGAATTCCGCCAGACTCACACACACCAACTGCCAAGCCAAGTTGGCAGGTTGCTTCTTGGAGCCCCGCACAATGCTGGGGATTCACCAAAGATGGTAAGCAGCAAATGAAGAAATAATTAGAAGGCGAATGAATAATTAATACAGATATTTAACGTGGACCAGGAAATTCAAACAAAGGTCTTCGCTCTTTCCACGTTCATAAGTGAGTCACGGAAAAATTCTCATTGGCCGCCACGGGGTTCGACTCCTTCTTAACCAGTTTTTCGGATGACTTACATTGATTCGTATCGCTCAAGCAAAGTAAGGTAACTGAATATCATTGCAAGTAAACACAACTGGGTCAGAGATCATTACAACCAGTGTGGATTTCTGCACTTATGTAAACCACTGTACAAAAAAGTCTGCGAATTACTTTTTATGAAAAAAAAAAAGAATATTTTCACAAACTGGTTAAAATATTATTTATCTGAATTAGTGAACATTTAAAAAGGAAAGAAAACTTTTTTTCACCCGACAACAATTTTTAAATTTGTATGGATGTGATTTCGTAAATAATAACAGGAGATAGATGCAAAATTACCTACAACTCCTGCCAAGAAGAAGACGTAAATGTCCTGCATATGTGTTCAAACGGCACTTGTACATGCATACTCAGTTGTGGAATAAGTAAATATGGATATTTACATTGAATACAAATTTTCTTAGTAACTGAAAAAATCTGCTAGTAAAACAGTTGAAATAAGAATTAAACATTTCGCAAAGCAAAAGTAATTCCTTATCATTCTATCGTCAGTTGAATTCCTCTCCTGTGTGAAAATTTCAGCCTTCTACTATCGATATTTTCACAGAGAGACGGGCCCACTTCAAATCATATCATATTTTTGATCATAGGCTTAAATACAATAATATCTTTCAACGGCAAGATGAGAACGAAAGTTCTCGTTTTGTCGTTGAAAGGTACTGAAATTGATTTAAGTCCGTAACTTGCGATGACATATTTTGCTACTCTGTCCTTTGTAAATAACCAAAAAGCACAGTAACAAGTGATAGGTGTACTGCTCGGTAAATTAGTGATGCATATTACACGAAAGATATATTCCCCAACACCATAGTGACGTAAGAATCCATTGCTTGGACGAATTGTTTTTGCAAGCTAAGTCAGGCCCCGTCACCACTTCTTGCTTCTCCCATGGAAACACGTTTAATGTAGGAGCGTTCATCCCATGCACCCGGGGCATGCATCTTCATGAACGGTACTAAAGGTTTTAATAAAACATTTTTTTCAAGAAAAATTGTTTTATTGTGAATGGAAGAATAGGCTTTGAGCTGCGTGACGGCTTCCTTTATAGACCCAAATTGGGGTGCCATGTGAGTACTTGGCATCACAAAAACTAGCTATTCCCAGTGACATCATAAATGCGCAATATCACGTATAAATGCGTTACTGTTGAACTTAGCGCGTATAGTTCTTATGACGTCAAATGCTCCTTGAAAAAAGGCTTGAGTACACGGTTAGGACGTCATCGCGTAGCTCTTATAAGGCTTATCAATCGAAATGCTTACATCATTATAGGTTACGACCCGATGATTTCTCAATACCTACTCTGTAAAATAGACTGCATGTAAACACTTTGCATGTTTGGTGAAAACTATAGAGATCTGATATGCAGGAAAGAACGTAGAACCTGAAATGTTGAAATGCCAGACATGAACTTTGAAGGAAACTATATATCCAGTTTCAAAGTTGCAGGAAGAATAGTACATAATATTGCATTTGGTTATCGGCCTACACACTTTCATTTTATATCTGTATAGATACGTAAAGCATTTCTTGCGAAAATTTGTTGGGTAGGAACTTATGCAGCGTGTAATAAGGTAAGCTAAGAAAGCAACGCAAATTTTAAGACTATAAGCATGCTTAGTATATAAACATCATTCTAAAACACGGACACGTGTTTACATTAGTTAATGCTTAGTATGTTGACTAATAGTTGCAGACATGTGAAATTTTAAAATACGGGATTAATTTCCAGTTATTGTTTACACCATTTATGTATTCATAATTTTATGCGAAATGTGTTATAAATATTCTGGCAAACTACTTAAATTCTCGTAAATGTGATAAACATTTATGAAATTTTAATTTGTGTCTGTTATTGTAATATGAACTAGACCGCATCAAATTTAATTTTGGAGTCCAATATTTCCACAGGTGTCAATACATTTACCTTGCGAAACAGCAAAGGAGCTCAAGAGGGCTCTTCAATTTCTTTAAGCCCCGGTGGCGCAGTGGTCTAAGGCGCTGGCCTCTGATCATTCGTCCGTAAGGGGTCTGGGTTCAATTCCCAGTCAGGCATGGATGTTGTGTTTGTCTTATGGCACTGGCTCTCTCCCTTCCCTGGAACCAGTGAACCTAAATTAGGGACGGGCGACTGCTTACAGCCCATTGAGTTGCTCACGGTGGTCGTTAAACCTCCAATCAAAAAAAAAAAATTCTTTAAAGCAGAAGAATCCAAAATATTTCTTCGAACAACCTATTCGAGTCTCATACTAAAATTTTAGTCTTGTTATTTTCAGATATTCTTAAAACTACGGTGATTTAAAGAGTATTTTCCACGAATTTCATCTCTACAATTTTAGAGCTAAATCCCTAAATAGACATTTGGAAATACTGGGGCTATTAGGCTCCGTACCTCATGCTATTAAATTGCAAGGCATTGCTTCAGCAAAAACTGTTTTGACTCATAAAGAAATTGTTTGTTCTTGATGTTTAATTAAGTAGATTTAAAGTTTATTAGGCATTCATCATTCCCTTAGTGGTTGCATTTTTGTAAGTTAGCATATGCTTGTAACTCCAGGAACAATTTGGATACAACCGTGATTTTGGAACAGGAAACAACCCTTCAAAAGTCGACGGAAGGGGAAGTGAACGGGCATCATCACCGAACAGTTCCGACGATGCCCTTGAAACTGAGAAGTTGTCGAGATCTCGGATATTTATATACTGACTTCCATTGTTGTTCTTACAACACTTACTCGTATGTAAACAATGATTCAGAGCAACAATCGACGAATTTTGATTGTTGCTCCAAGCTATTGTATGCACCACGTACCTCTTAGGTTTAGGGGCTCATTCACATACGTCTGAGTACAAAACCAGAAGAATGGAACCATTCATAGCGAAAAGAGAACCCTGATTTAAAACATTCAGGGTTAGAAAGTGAAGATATGAAAGTTTTGTGAATTATCTACTTCCACAATGAACACGATGAAAAGTCAGTGTGCGTAACAGGAATATTAATACTGAGAGGAGATGTCAGAAGAAAATGTGGAGAAAGTAATGCGGAGATGATCACAGACTACAATATTCATGAAGAAGAAATGGCGACAATGAAGACAATTACATCATCCGACGGGAATATAATTCTTCGGTAACTCTTTGTAAATTAGGATTTAATATAGTGAGGGTGGGGGTATACTGAGGAAATAGTTTTGCTAAAACTCGTGTTGAAATTGCCCTGCTATCGCACCCACGAGAGTGTTTGTGTGTTACATAATTATCTTTCTATTGGGGGTTTAACCACCACTGGGATCAACACAATGGGCTATAAACAGTCTCCCGTCCCTAATGGGGCCACTTGTACCAAGAAGGGAGAGAGCCAATGCCGTAAGACAAACACATTATCTATGCTCACCGAGATTCGAACAATCACCCACCTCGAACGAATAGCCTTCCAGCGCTTAGACAACTGCGCCACCGAGCCGGTATGTTAGTATCTATGGGATCTAAAAATCATGAAGCTACTCCACCGGGCCGGAATGTTAGTATCTATGGGATCTGAAAATCATGAAGCTACTCCACCGGGCCGGTATGTTAGTATCTATGGGATCTAAAAATAATTAGGCTACTGCACCGGGACGGTATGTTACATAAGAAATCATGAAGCTACGTTTCCCTGGGTTAGGATTGACATAGATTCATCATTCAATGGAAGAGCGTTGTGTTTCATAGGGGTCCTTACTGGATAAATAAGGCCACCATATGCCGCAATATGTTACACAATGGTCGTCAGTAAATTTGTCTTCAATTTGATTTCCCTATGAAATCTTAAGGTAATCTTTTTCACTATTCATCTCCTTATTCAACACGCAAATGTAAATATAACAACAACAACAACAGATACGTAAATGTACACTCGGGAAAAGAGTTGAAATTTATAACCATTTGATTATTCAAAGCAATCTAAATTGGCGCACGGAATTGCCTGCACGGAATTACCTGTAATTTACTTGTCACTTGACTCCATCTAACATCTCACAAAACTTGAAAATTACATCACTCTGGAACGGAAATCGAACCCGCATCGCCCACTATCCGTTACGTCACCCAGGACAATGAAGTTCCAAGCAACTGAGACTAAGCAAACTTAGCTTAGGAATCTGAACTTCAGGTTTTTTCGCTAGTCGAAACGATCTTGCCTCATCTTATCCACAACAGATACAGGTCTTAATATGCCAGTATTCCGAATTTTCTGAGATGTTACATTTATACTACATAGTAATTCACTCGGGACTTTATCCCAAAAAGTCCAAAAGTCGCTATAATTTTGAAAGGGGAAAGCATTTCAAGTTGAAATTTGAAGACGAAGTGCCTTACCTTTTCACAATCACATCAATATCGGAGACGACGTCGAAAATGTCTGCCATTTGCATCCAAACATCACAGATCAACTCGTCGCTGCGTATTGTGAAATATACGCCTCAGTATGTTGGTATTTGTTGCTTGGATTTCCTGTGTGATGTTGTTTTTCAGCAGCCGAATAGTCCTAGGCTTATTGCCGCATATATACCTTTCGGATGATCCCATAAAAAGTAATCGGATGGAGTTAAATCTGGAGACCTGGGCGGCTACAAACCTTTGGAAATAACTCCGATCGGCCGAAGAAACTTCGAATATCAGCCATACTGGCATTGGAAGTGTGACAAGTCGCACTATCCTGTTGGAAGAAGCCATTCTGCAGTTCAATGTCGTCCCGTTGATTCACAAACATGCATGAACATATTAAGATACACGTCTGTGTTGACAGTCTGTTCAAAGAAAATGGGACCGATTGTCAGGTTCCACGAAAGGGCGCACCATACGCCAATCTTTATGGGATGGATTCTTTCCTCGTGAATGATATGGGGCTTCTCACTCGCCCGTACCCGTGTATTCTGTAAGTTCATATAGCCTGAACGGTGGAACCAGGCTTCTACGCAAAGTCTAATACGTCTGGATTTTGACAGACAAATTCCTTGAACCACCGGCAACAACTGCATTCGCTTCGGCATGTCAATTGATAACAGCTCATGAGCAACTGTAACACGATATGGCTTCAGTTTGCCCATTTTTACAGCCCTCTGGCAGGTGGAATATGACAGTCCTGTTTCTTATGACAGCCTGCGCAAGGATTTCTTTGGAGACTGTAACAACCTCTTTTTCACCCACTGAATGCGTATGAACAAGGCTTCCTGTCTTCTCAAATTTCTTCGCAGGATTTGAAAACGTTGGTTTCGTAGGTGGTTCCCGACAAGAAAATTTCTTCTTAAACTCTTTCTGACACTCTTTGAAAGAGCCGGAATTTCAATAACTCGAATAATGAACATGCACTCAGCAATCGTAAACGCCATGGTACTCGACGCTAGCCGACGGACAATGAGAATAGCGCGAAACCGTTCACACCAGACGCCGTGTGTTGTGGCGCCATGTGGGCATACGGGCCAAACGGCGCAGATACGGATGCGAATGACAGAACGTACGGCACTCCGTCTTCAAAATTCATCTTGAAATGTTTTCCCTTTTCAAAATTATAGCGCTTGTTTTGGGGTAAAGTCCCGAGTGAATTATTCTGTAGTAAACTACAGACAGTTCAGCGCTGTCTGTAGTTTACTACAGAATAATTACAGTTCAGTACCATGTGCGAATACTCATCAGGAGATATACTCCTAATGAGAGAGATGTAGTTTTATGTTTTTATTTAGGTGTAGTAATAACAACAGAAATACCAAATTGTCTATTTTTATATGAAATTTCACGCCCCCACGAGTCTGTGGAACTATGCCAGGAGAACGAGGACTAGGTGAACGTCTACGACGAAGCTCCGGGACTAACAGCTAACAGCAAGGCATACGACATGATAAGATTGCCAGCACAGTTCGGTCAGGATCACAACAATATACTAACAGCAGTGATCCGATGCGCTCCGGAAAGGAGCTTCCCAGCAGCTTTGATTCTGCTGTGTGCAGCGTGAGTTTTCTGTAAATGTGACACTGTGTTTGTTGTTTCATTCTGAAATTCTCCATATAGAAAACGAAGGAAAAGAAATTTGTTTAAATAATGAATTGTTGTCAAAAAAAATTTTAAAAGGACTATTTCAGAAAAAAGGAAATTGTTAAAAAAAGTAAGACTTCACCACTGATTCCAAATCTCACAACTAAACATAAGGGAAAAGAATAAAGAATATATTAGGTATTTTAATGTCACGCAATGTAAAAATACGCACTAGTTAGCAGGCGGAAAAATAAGTTAAACTTTTTGCTGGCCATGTATGTTATTTTCCACATAATGCGGAGTTTGGGCAAAAAGCGGTTTCGACAACTTAAACACACTTACTTTGGCTGCTAACAGTCATATTTTTTTATTTAACGACCACCGTGAGCAACTCAATGGGCTTCCGTCCCTAATTTAGGGCAAAAGAGAAGGGAGAACGCCATAAGACAAACACAACATCCATGTCTCACCGGGATTCGAACCCGGAACCTTCTCGGGCGAATGGTCAGGAGCCAGCGATTGCACTATTGTGCCACTGGCCGACATGAAACATCTACATATCACAACAAGTATTTTTTGCAATGAAACTGTTTTGTAAGAACAAGAGTTGATAATCAGCTTAATGAACAGCGACGAATCAGTGATCGAATGCACAATGTAAAAGCAAAAACCATACGCTTAACTCTTTAAGCGGCCGATGTATTTGAACCAAATGGTGTCCAAAATTTTCTGCCCTCGTCTAACAGAACTGTTGACATAGTGGGCGAGTTATACGAAAGCTACGGCAAAACTATTCCTCTCTCTCTCTCATCTCAGCAGAATCGAGTATATATCCGGCTTTGGTAGTAAGTGGTCTCTTATGGTTTTTAGTCCTATAGTCTATAGTCTGATTACCTTATAGTGCTTTATTCTCTGCTCCATGACCCAAGAAAAGATTGGAAAGGGCTAGTCTTCTGGCACGGGCATCATGCCACTGGACAGAAGTAAGTTACTCAACCATCTTTTCTCTCCTTTCTTAGGTTCTTCACCATTTTTGTAGTGTTTTCGGGAGAAAAGGCAATATCATAGGAAGGATTAACGAAAATCATTCCCCTTAAACGACCATTTTAAATGACAAACCTAATGGAAACGCAAAACTTTCTGATGTGCAGGTTCACTTGTTCTTGTAGAGTTTGGCCCACTTATTAGACAACTAAGAAATTGAAGAATTTTATGAGGAAATTTGTCATCTAAATAATAAAGGTAAGCAGCACTTGAAAATAATTATGGGAGATTTCAATGCAAAAATAGGGCAACGGCAACAGAATGAAACTTCAGTAGGTAAATTCGGTCACGGCAAACAGAAACCAGCGTGGAAATACTCTCGTTGAGTTTGCAGAGGCAGAAGGGTTTTTCATCTTGAACTCCTTCTTCAAGAAAAAGCCACACAGGAAATGGACATGGAGACATCCAAATGGGACGACAAGTGAAATTGATTTTATTATGTGTAACAAAAAATTCGTCATAGAAGACTGCAGTGTGCTAAACAAGTTCAACACAGGTAGTGACCATAGATTGGTGAGATGTAAGATGCACCTCAACACTAAACTTGAACGTGGCAAGCTCATAAGACAAACAAAATCTATTGACATAACCGACCTTAAAAAACACCATAATACCTTCAAGTTGGAACTGAAGAACAGGTTCTCTGCTTTAGAAGGCCTAACATCGGAAGAAGTGGACATCTCTGAAGTTAACAGAAAAGTAACCAAAGCTCTTATGGAAACAGCAACAAAATTAGCTGGGTCTAAGAACAAGTTGCATGTAAATAAATTATCAGGAAAAACGAAAATGTTGATGCAAAAAAGAAGAGAGATGAGGACAACTAAAGAAGATGTGACTTCCAAAGTGGAATATATAGAGCTATGCAAGACAGTACGAAAAAGTATCACTGAAGACGTAAGAAAATTTAACTGTGAACTAGTGAGGAAAGCAATTGAAAACAACCAAAGCCTAAAGATAGCAAAGGGACATCTCAGTAAGGGAAGAAAACAGATTATGGCACTGAGAAAAGAAAATGGTTCTGTAACAAGAAATAGAGGAGAAATTTTGACAAGAGTGAAAGATTTCTACTCCAAATTATATGAAAGGGATGATACATGCACTCCAGACATCATGAAAGATACCAGTACCAGAGTTCCTCCAGTCCTTCCAGCAGAAGTTGCACATGCAATCAAGAACATGAAGCGGGTGAAAGCTCCAGGAGAAGATGGAATTACTGTAGACATCATACAAGAAGCAAGTGGAGAAATCGAAACAGTACTCGCCCAAATTTTCACTCGATGCCTTAATGAAGGAAAGATTCCTGAGGATTGGAACACCGCTACAATGATCCTGCTACATAAGAAAGGTGATATTAAGGATCTCGGAAACTACAGACCTATCAGCCTCCTATCAGTAGTTTATAAAATCTTCACTAAAGTTCTTTCACACCGCTTGAAGGTAACACTGGACATGGCTCAACCGAGAGAACAAGCTGGATTCAGGAGTGGCTACAGCACAATAGATCATATCCATGTGCTGAGAGAACTAATTGGAAGAGCGAGGGAATATGAACTTCCATTGTGCATGGCTTTTATCGATTATGAAAAAGCCTTTGATTCGGTGAAACCATCAGCAGTTACAATGGCTCTGAAAACCTGCGGTATTGAAGATGCATACATTAATATTATTAATAACATCTATGAAAATGCAAATGCAAAGATTAGGCTGTTTGAAAATACAACACACATAAAAATTGGAAAGGGAGTGAGACAAGGTGACACCATATCTCCGAAGCTCTTTAATGCCACATTGGAGGGTGTTTTTCAGTCACTGAGCTGGGAAAACAAGGGGATAAAGATTAATGGAGATTATCTAACCCACCTTCGTTTTGCTGATGACGTAGTCATTTTTGCAACTAGCCCATCAGAATTGCAGAGTATGATCCAGGAACTTGCTGAAAAGAGTAAAGAAGTGGGATTAAAAATGAACTTTCAGAAGACAAAAGTGATGTTCAATGCTTTTACAAGAAATGAAGATTTATCGATTGATGGAGAAAAGCTGGAGATAACAGACACGTACGTTTATCTTGGACAGCAGATATCAAGTGAGGGTCACATTGATGAAGAAATTAATCGGCGTACAAAACTTGCCTGGAGAGCTTTTGGAAGAAACAGCATAATTTTCAAGAGCAATATGCCATTATGTCTTAAAAGAAAAGTGTTTGATCAGTGCATCCTTCCAGTGCTTACGTATGGTGCAGAGACGTGGACCTTAACTAAAAGAGACATACAAAGGCTGCAGACAACTCAAAGCAGCATGGAGAGGTGCATACTTGGTGTAACCAAGAGAGATAAGAAGAGGAACTCGTGGATCCGAAAAATGACAAGAGTGGAAGACATCATGATCAGAGTTAAATCCCTGAAATGGCAATGGGCTGGACATACTGCCAGAAGGACAGATCATCGATGGACAGCCGAAATTTTAGATTGGATTCCAAGGGACAGGAAAAGACCCAGAAGAAGACCACATGGGAGATGGGTAAATGAAATTCGAAAGTATGCAGGGGTGACATGGAGGAGACTGGCACAAGACAGACCGTTGTGGAGGAAACTTGGGGAGACCTTCGTCCAGCAGTGGATTGATAATGGTTGATAATGATGATGATGATGATGATATGTGTGTGTGTGTGTATTCGTTCGAGCTGATTTGAAACAATTTTGCTAGCTCCGGGTTAATGCGTTCCAGCCGATTAAAGGCTTAATACAAAGGGCATCCTGAAAGTAATGCCTTGTCCTTCATAAAATTGTTATCTGTCGCAGCAAAAATGTGGAACTTGGTAGCAAAATACTTGGACATATTGTTAATAACGCTAAACTATTCAAAGCATTGTCCATCACTATCTGTTCATTTCTGCCATCTTTGAACCCATTGGTAAAATCCATTTTGGAAAAATTCCTGAGGCTGTCGTGTCACCCATGAGTTCTCTGCCAGTTTAACGTCTGTCACATCGTCGAAACGTTCCACACGAAGGGTGTTTTTCAAAGGGGCAAACAGGAAAAAGTCTGATCAGCCAAATCAGGACTTTGGGGTGGGGCATCACCGTCCACCCCATTTTAGCAATAGTCTGTGAAGTCTCCATTGAGGTGTGGGGACGTGCGTTATCATGGTGTAAAACAAGACTATGAAGTGGAATGTCACGTCTTTCCTTCCGATAGCTTCCTTTAGCTTCTTCAATATCTGCACATAGTGAGCACTGTTTATTGTTGCAATTCCTGAATGGTGACACGACGATCAGCTGTGATGAGGTCTTTCGCTCGTTGCCTGTTGGCATTTGTCATTACAGTTGAAGGTCTTCCACTCCGTTCTTTGTCCGACAATGAATTTTCTCCCTCTTGAAACCTCTTCATCCGTCTTCGGACATTACTGATGTCGGTTGTGGCAGCACCGCCAGGAGTCTTCTGTGGATTTCTGGAGCCTCACATCTCTCTTTTTCCAGGAATTCAATTAGGGCTTGCTGCCTTTCTCTGTCATTCATGATCTTTACTTCCGATTCTGAAAACATTTGTTCCCACATTGGTAACATATCATATTTTCATTAAAATCACTTCAAAATTTCAAAAGTTATTAAGGAGGAGGCATTACTTTCAGGATGTGTCTTGTAGGTGCTGCATGTTTTTCAGCCAAGAAAGATTTACCATTTCGAGGTCACGATGAATGAAATACGTCTTTGAACAGAGATGATTACATAGAGCTTCTTGAAGTAATTAGTCAGTATGATTCCGTTTCAGAAAATCATTTTAAAGACTCGACAATTTTCCTAGGTATTTCTGCCATCTAAAGTGATTTGAATGGAGCCATCAATTATTTAATTGCCAAAGTTAAAAAAGAAAACGAGAAGGTTGATTTCGTGTCACTTAATTTGGATGAGACATCAGATATAATAGATGTCACAACTTTCTATTTGTCTATGTTTCATAAATAACAAAACCGTCTATGTACGATATTTATTACATAGAGCTTCTTGAAGTAATTAGTCAAGAAGCTCTAATACCGTACATAGACGGTGTTGTTATTTAAGTGACATATAGTACAAAATTGCCTTGATCTTTGTTTATGTTTCATTGACGAAAATGGTGATGCTCAAGAGAGATTTCTTAATTTCACTGATGTGAGTGATGATCGTTCCAGTAAAACCTTACTTGAGCACGTTAAACTTATTTTGAATGATTTTAACTGTGGTAAAAAAATTATTGCTCAAACGTACGATGGTGCAGCTGTAATGGCTGGCCCAATTAATGGCGCAAAGTAAATAGGTACAAAAATTGTATCCTTATACCATATTTGTTCACTGTCACACAGCTATGCGCTCAATTTACCATTGCAATAATCAACTTTGAACATCAAGGAGTGCACATTATTTTTCTAAATTCATTCAGGTCTTACAGTATTTTTTTCGAAATCGTCAAAACGAACAGTCGCCCTTCAGGCTTTTGTTGATAAAAAATTACCAAGGGTAGCACCTACGAGATGGAACTTTTCTTCAAGACTAGTTATTTGTAAAGGAAATTAGGAGCTGTTAATTTCATTTCTTCGAAGTTAATTTAATTTTTTCGAACTCTGCAGACTGGGACAACGGCACGGTTCTGAAGGCCCAAAGATTCACATCTTTTATTCAGAAGTTCGAAACTCCATTCTGGGTGAGTTTGTTTTCGGCAATATATTCCTTTACTGATGTTCTTTTCAACATTCTGCAGACAAAAAGCATGCTTATTGCATACTTTGCAAAACAAAAGTTTAATGACTCACTAAACAACTGAAAAAATCCAGGAAAACCATCCGGAAGAATTTTTCAAGATGCAAATAGATTCAAAGGGTACGCTAACCCCCTGAAAAAATTTGGGATGTGTGAAGTTGAACAGCCAGGAGATTCACGTAGTAAAGCCCTGTTCAGAGACATTTTGGACAATATTACTATTTTAATTTAAATTAAAGTCCGATTTCAGGCCCTCCTAGAATTGGATTTTTTCTCTGATATATAATATACACTATATTGACAAAAGTCACCGGACATCCCTTCAAAAGCAAATGAACGGATCCGCTGCGTTGTTAAGATATGCAGTACAGCTGCAAACTGTATAAAAACAAGCCGCAGCTGACCGCGATCATATCGCACTGTGGGGTTGAGTGGAAATGTCGCGGCGGGAGAGAACTGACTTTGAGAAAGGAAAAATTGTTGGGTGTTATATTAGTGGGTTGTCCATAAAAGAACCGAGAGGCGTTTAAATACACCCAAAGTCGATTGTTTTGGATGTACTGAATAATTGGAAGACACATGGCGTGCCTGAAGCAGCAAACGTACCGGCAGACAAAAGAAAATCTGTGATGGAGGACGTCGAAGCCTCAGGAGAGTCGTTAGAGCTAATCGACGGAGTACTGCACAAGACCTCAGTGTACAGGTGAGTAAAAGTGCTGGAACCTCGTGTGCACACGCTCCATTCACAGGGAACTTCATTCCATGGGTTACCGCGGTCGTGCGGCTGCTCATAAACCTTTCATCTCCACTCGGAATGCTACTCGTCGTTTAACATGGTGTAAAAACATTTATCGAGGATCGTAGATCAATGGAAACGGATCCTATGGACTGATGAATCATGAGCACGATCCATCAGTCTGATGGCCGTGTGTGGGTATGGAAACAGCCGGGGGAACGCTATTTACCACAGTGTACTGTTCCTACGGTCAAGTTTGGAGCTGGCAGTGTACTCGTGTAGGGGTCTTTTTCGTGATATGGTTCCAGCCCATTGGTTACCATGGACAAACCTATTAACCAGCACGTCTACCGCGATATTCTGGATAATTATGCCCTACCAACTCTGTGGCAATATACTATGGAACCGAGCCTTTCTGGTACCAACAAGATAATGCACAGAGCCATAAAGCAAGGACTGTTAAGGCGTGGTTTGATGATAATTCCGTGTGTGTGGACTGACCAGTACACAGCCCTGATCTTAATCCCACAGAGCACCTATGGGATGAATTACGGCGCAGCATAAAGTTTGGAACCAAGCTCCTACTACTAAGCAACAATTAGCTGCAGCATTATGCACTGAATGAAAGCGCATACCTATTGTTGTGTTCCAAAACCTTGTCGAAAGCATGTCTCGAAGGGTCAATGCATGCATTAAGGCCAAAGGTGGTTTCAAAATATCTTTATTCAAGGTAGAAATCAGGAGACGAACTAATAAGGACGTCTAAATACAAATAAAATACGATCAAAGATCGTTAAACTACTAAAACCTAAATAAAAATATACAGCATAGTGCACAAGTTGAAAAATGGAGCAAAATTACAGCTCGTGATAAATGAACAGCGACAAGCATGTCTGGGCATTTAGGAAGGATTTTAACAAAAAAACTTATTGCTCATAAGTGCATTGCTGTGCGATTAACAAACTTGTTCAAGAAAATATTGAGAGCTTCAGGAGACAACATTTCTCTTGAAAAAAAAATACAATAAGACAGTAAGGTGTAACACATCATAGTTACAAGAATGTACAGTACAAAGCAATTGACAAACTGATCATAAGACAAATCAATGAAATGATGAATATCAGGAGAAGAACAAACTTGGACTTCCTGGTGTAAATATAATATATTACCTGTTCGGCAATATTCAGAAACAATGTACAGATATACAGCACAGTGTCAACATGTTACAAATCAAAATCGGACCATATACAGAAATGTAACACTATTCTGTTGACCAGATAGAAAATGTAAGTATAATAAGAAAACACACGATGAATAAAGCTTTAACATATTCTCACTATCCATATGTAGTAATAGAAGAATGATAGTACCAAGCATCACCTCACACAAAAGAACAAAATAGGTAAAATGTTTTTCAAAATATATTACTCATGAGTACAACAGCATGCAATTGACTAACTTGTGCAAAAATAAATACAGTAAGAATCATTAGTCAACATGTCTCTTGAAAGAAGGTACGATATGACTGAGTTTTAACACAACATATTTACAAGGATGTACAGTACTATGCAACTTAAAAAAACTGATTATCAGACAAATCATTGGAATGTTTAATAACAGGAAATAACTAATTTTGGACATTCTGATGCAAATAAGATGGATTACTTGTTCCGCAATATTTTGAAAACTATGTACAATTATACAGCACAGTGCAAACATGTTCGGGAAACAAAATAGAACAAAATTACAAAAAACTACACTGCAGAAACAATTCTATGTTTATACAGCACTATGCTAATGACTAACTGCAATATTTATACTCAAAATGTAAACTAAAGACGAACTAACTTGAACGTCAATGTAAGAAAAAAAAATACAAGATGAGTGTCACAAAAAACAATTTGCTGTGTAAACACGTACAGCCCTTTATAAAAAACCCCATGCGGTAAATTTCCAAGCTGTGCAAAGATCTTGAAAACAGATTGTTGATATTTACATATGCATTTCTGATTCAAAAAGGTCAAATACCAAATCTGCCGACCGTCAGGTACAATGACGCTGGCGAGCTGGTAAACCATGAGGCAGCCGGTGACCAGGTGGCAAGGAACTGGCTCTCCCGACGCTGAGTAACTGCAACAGAATACTCTAGCCGAAGTCGAGATGTCAGACGGTCGCGGAAATGGCATAATAATGCCGTAAAAGCTTCATGCACAGTCAGAGGAGTAGTCAAATATCTGCAGCGTTGATGAAACACGTAGATTACATGCTTCGCTAAAATAAAAATATAGGCACAGACTGATGGCAGCTTGACTGGGGGATAGTTCTGTAGCAGAAGAGTCCGATATGCATCAAATGTAAGATCTGCTGTAATGGAACCTTGGGCGATAGTAAATGCCAAGTTCAGCATTGGGAGTAATATAACACAGTGTTGATAGACATGGGAGACATCAGCCTCCCGAGCACAGAAAGGGCAAAGAGGTTAATCGAGAAGAGACATTCGGAAAAGAACGGAGGGAACAGGAAGGCGGCGATGGAGGAAAAGCCAATGGGTATTAATTTCTAGAGGAGCAGAAAGAGGAGACAGGGCGGCTGACCACACCGTAGCAGTGGCAGCAGGGGGAACATCAGGAATGGGGAGAGGAGGAGAAGAATGGGACATAGAGAGGAACCGATAAAGAGCTGACACCGAGAGAGAAGAAATGGGATGAGCTGAGCCAGAAGTAAGCAAGAAAAGAGGAAATGGGAGAGAAGCAGAAGGAACAAAGGAAAGACCTGAGTGGGAAGCCAGATGAGGAAATTGAGAAATGATAGATGAAAGAATAGAGTCGTAGATGTCACGAGAGGAGGAGGGGAGGAGAAGAGAGGGAGGGAGGCTGGCGAAGGGTCGCCAAGAAAGGTCAGGGTTAGTGAGATCTTTAACTGTTACCACACCTGCTCGGAGCCAGGTAGGATAGGCAAAGTACGGAAGATGAGAGGGGTGAATAATCGAAGAATAAAAGAGGGGTTCAGCAAGGAGCTCAGTTGTGGAATCAGGTGGAGAACGAGAGAGAGGGAGGGAACGAAGGAAAGTTAGAGCTTCACGGTAAACAGGGGGAAGTCGAATGAGGGTGAGGGGTCGGTGGTCCATGAGTAGTAAGGAGAGAAAAGAAAAGTTAGGGTTGCTCGGGGAGGCGATGACGTCCCTAGCTAAAACGGCATCTGGTACTGGCGACGTGAAGAAACGGAGAAAAGTAGTAATTCTGACGGCCTTGTAGTACTCCTGTGTATCAAGTAGTCCGATGCCGCCGTGATCCGGAGGGAGGCAAAGCTTTGTGACACTGACCCAGTGGTGGCAGGTCCAAATCAGAGAAGTAAGACATCGGGTAATTTCATGAAGGCGGAGTTGTAGAGACTTGACACCAAGCCAAGAGTGTGTGCACAAGGAAATCAGGTAAGTTCGAGAGAGGCGAGCTCTCTGGAAGAATGATGAGCAGAACTGGGCTCTCCTCCAGGAGGCAGTTGACCTGAGCAAGCGTGGGTGAATAGCATTCCACGTGTAGAGGGGGGCAGCTTGCAAGGAACCAAGATGAACTCCAAGGAAGCGCTGTGAGATGGACGACCAGCTTGCTCCCCAAGGGGTGTCTACACGATGTGCCCATGAGCCGCACCATAAACCAGTGCTTTTAGATGAGTTGAGCGCTGCACCGGAGCATGAGGCATAAGCTGCGAATAGACGTTGGAGACACGGAAACTGTGAGTCATGACGGATGCAGATGGTGACATCATCTGCGTATGCAACAGAGGTAGTGGCATGATGTCTTGTGCAGGCAGAGAGTGGTGGCAGAACTGCTTTAAAGGATTGGTGTACAGAGCGGAGGAAGGGTTCAATTGCGATTGCAAAGAGTTGTCCGGAGAGTGGGCAACCCTGCCGCACTCCCCGGCGGAAGGGAATAGGCGCTGTGAGAAAGGTGGGCAGCTTGACCTGGAGAACGGCGTCTTGATAGAGTGAGAAAAGAAGAGAGACGAAGGAAGGAGGAAAACCGAAGTGAAGGAGTGTAGCCGATAGATAGGAATGTGAGATATTATCAAAAGCGGATTGTTGGTCAAGAGAGAGAAGGGCGAGGGGTTCAGAGCGAGATCGGGCAAGATGGATTAGATCATTTAGTAGATGGATGTTATGAGAAAGTGAACGGCCGGGAACTGTGTAAGTTTGATTTGGGGAGAGAATGTGAGTGAGAATGGGGTTAAGGCGTTGGGAAAGAAGTTTAGTATAAAGTTTATAATCTAGATTTAAGAGGGAGATAGGGCGCCAATTCCCCAGGTCAAGGAGATCACCTTTCTTAGGGAATAGTACAACATATGCTACTGTGAATCGCCTTGGTAGAGGGGAGTGATTGAAAGCAGCAGAAAGTGCAGAAAAGACAAATGGTAGAAGGAGAGGTAGAAAGGTTTTATAGAAGAGGAAAGTGAGACCGTCCGGACCCGGTGCGGCCCTAGAGTTTAAAGAAGAAAACGTAGATTATAGTTCAGAGAACGTGGGAAGAAGGAGGAGGGAAGAGGCAAGATGGGAGGCGAAGGTGCCGAAGTGAATTCGATGCTCTTCGTGTTTTTTCCATGGATGTAAGGAAATCGTAATTGGATGCGTCTGGCGATAGATGTTGTAGCCGGAGACGTCGTAGAGCTTGTTGAGCCAGAGGAAGGAGGATTGATCGCAGTTCTTCTTGATAGTGGCAGAAAAGAGGATCACTTAGGCTTAGGATGGAGAGCATAAAACGGACATGGTTGAGACGCATGTTTTGAAGCGTTTTTGCTTTAAAGGAAAGTTTGCGAACGTGGAGAACGAGTTGCTGTTTAATGTCCAACCAAAACATCAGACCACAAGGAGCTGATTGAAGTTGAGGTCGTTTGTCCTCAAGGAAGTACAGAAGTCTGGATCTGTAAGAAGAGTGTCGTCAAGAGTCCATGGACGAATTGTACGTGGTTGTGCTGGAACTGCTTGAATAATAAGAACGATGGCACAATGGTCAGAAGAACCTGTAGGAGTGATAATAGATTCTGTCACAGCTGTAAGCAGAGTAGATGAGGCATAGTATCTGTCAAGGCGAGCTGTGTACGGATTTTGATTATGTTGCGAGCGCCAAGTATGTACAGTCGATGAAGGATGGAAGGGACGGTGAACATCAATGAATGAGTTGTCGGAGACCACTGACTGAAGAAGATTCACCAAGTTAACACGGCGTCCTCTGGTGGAAGGAGATCGGTCCAGGGTAGAATTCAGAGTGCAATTGAAATCCTCCAATTAAAAAATGATCTATGGGAGGAATGCGAGACAAGGCACGACGAAGGCGAGTAAAAAGTATTGTCAAGTGGGTTGAAGAGCTTGGAATATAAATATTAAATATATGATAAGATGTGGAAGCTATGGTGAATGATGCACACTGTAATAGGTCTCGACATAAGTTTCGAACCGAAAAAGAGGTGATTATGGAGTTGAAAATATGGCGGATACCTATAGCTAGACCACTATGGGATGATAGTTGGTAGGCATGGTGAAATGTGTAGTTCCACTGGCGCCATCGTGAGAATATCGTAGTGGATTGGCAATTCGTCTCTTGTAGTAAGAGAAGATCAGCTCCTAACGGAGTTAGGTCTTCATGTACCAAGGCATTAGAAAATGGGGATGCAAATCCCCTGCAATTAAGAGATACAAACTTGAAGACTTACAATCTTAATGCTTGCTGAAGAACCTTCACAACAGGAGGAAATGATTTGAGTCGATTAAAATAGGTTTTAGCCCACGGATGTTCCTTGCGAAGGCGGGAGATGCATTGATTAAGGACTTGGATCTGATCAAGCACTAGAGGGAGAAACGATGCATACTTCGAGAGTAAAGCATGCGTTGTGGAGTGGTCTGTCTTGTGTGACAAGTATTGATGTAAATCTTCAAATGAAATCGGCCCAGTAGGAACCGAGCCATCCTTAAGGTATTCAACAAGATCCTCAAATTTGAGAGGAGGCTCTTCGTCGGCCTGGACAGAAGAGGTAGCAGCCTTTGATGGTGAATTCTTACGAGAGGCACTACCAGTACGGGGAGAGGTACGGGGTGATGCGGCAGTCGGCTTCTTCGGTGGGCGTCTTCGAGAAGAACCACGACGTTTCAGCTAAGGCTCAGTTGAGCTCTCATCAACTCGAGATTCGTGGCCAGAAAATCCGTCATCAGCAGATTTAGAAGTATCGATGATAAGGGCAGTGGAGAAACCCCCTGAAGGGGACTCCGCTACAGAATGACGACGCATGGGAAGCGAACAATTAAGTGAGGGAAAATCCAGTTGCTGGTCGAAGGAAGAAGGTCCGTAGACACGCGTTGACCAACTCCTGCAATCGACTTTTGTGAAAGTTTCGATTCTGAAGCTTTCTGTGCAGTGGAAGAAGGTGTTGCTCGGCTCAGAAGAGGGCCAGAAGTTGTAGGAGAATTATTAGGAGCCTGTGATGCTAGATGTGGGCAATGCACACGTAAATGATTCTCTCCGTGGCAAAAAGTGCAGTGGAGGAAGGTAGTCACTTCAATTCTCCTACGTTGCTGTCCACAACGAACGTTGAGCACCTTTGGGCAGGCGAGCAAATGTTCATCAGATGGAAAGATCACTCTTGCACTTCGGCGAAATCCCCCTATGGATTTATCGTCTGGATCTCTCGGCGCGGCTGAAAGAGTAGTAACTGGCCCAACAACTCGGCCGAACTTACTGAGTACAGTGCACAGCGCAACGCCTGATACCTCAGGTGGAACCGGATAAAATGTAACCTGGATTGGACGCTGAGAGACAGGTTCTGGTAGAAGATGGACGTCTTTGAGGGACAAACCTTCTGTCAAGACAAGATCCGCATGCTCTTTAAGAGCAAAGTACACCAACACAGCTCAAGGTTTTCGAGCCATGTGAGTAATACTGGCTCCAGCTGGAAGTATCTGCTTAAGAGCCATACTATATTCTTTCAACTTTGTGTCTGGGAGCGCATCAAAACACAATCCGAAGTCCATTCTAGAATAGAATTGTTTTCCCGCTGGGGATTCTTCGGGAATATCTATGGTGGCAGTAATGCCATCAACAATGACGTACGTATCTGGTAAGACTTCTGCAACAAACTTGGAAGGAGCTTTTGTTCCAGTAAGAGCGGCAGAATATGCCCTAGGAGCAGGACTCGAGCTATAACGAATTAAATTTCTCCGTCATTTTTATCCGCGCCGGGGTTCGAACCCGGGTCCACTCATTCCGGAATAAGTTGCTCTACCAATTAAGCTACGCGGACGATTATTCTGATTCCTATCTGCCTTTATGTCGTGTGCGTCCTTCTGGCAGGTACGTCACATCTCCTGGTACGTTACAGAGCGTGAGGGCTGCAACGCAACCGGCTGTTTGAACTGAGTTGAAGTAGAGGGTAAATTAGCAGCGCTGTCAGACACATCCATGTTTTAACTTAAAGCAACAGAGGGTTGCGCTGCACTGACGTCACTGGTCGAAGCAGGGCAAGAAGCTTGAGCTGTAGTTGAGGAGTCACTTTCCACTTCTAGTGGTTGGGTGACGTCACCTACAAGCATTGGAGGAGATTGGTCTCGTGTCGAGGAGGAGGAGGCGGCGGCAGAAAATGCCTCGCTGATATGGGCGTGGACATCGCTCTTATCAGCAGCCGCCGCCATTGTTAATGGCGAGGGCTACCTGAGAAATCGAACAGCTCGGTCGACAATTCAAATGATGATAACAGAAAAAATAAACTACTCACCAACTTGGGAGATGTATCAAAACAAAGCACGAACCTTCAGCTTGAAGGAACACGAAAGGAAAATGACGAACCACACGATAAAACACACTAAATAGGCACACAACACAGAGCTCAGAAAAGCGTGACTTAGGCCAAAGGTGGACCGACACCGTACTAATGTATGTCAATAAATGCTATGTTGTGTTTCTCTTCTAGGTATCTGGTAACTTTTGTCAATATAATGTATATGTGCAATATGTACGATGAACAAAATGAACGGTTTCTCAAATGTGCACTGCAGTGTTGGGAGAACCATTACGATTCTTTTTTTTTGTATTGTTTGGCTGAAGACTGTTACGTGTTTTATACTGTTCCACAGATTTCAAAAAGTAAGCCAGTTTTTGAATTGGTGAAATTCATGCAAGAAAATAAATTGAATTTGAGAATGTCTGAAGTTTATAAACTGTCAAATTTAATTGTAACTATCACTGCATCGACAGCTACAGCAGAAAAGACGTTTTCTGCAATGAAAAGGATCAGAACTTACTGCCGCAGAACTCAAGACCAAGAAAGATTGTCTTCTCTTGCTTTAATGTCAATCGAAAAAATTTTGCTCGGACAACTAAAAAAAGAACCAACCTTTTGTAATGTGAGTGAACAATTCGTTGAAAAAGGTATCATACTTCGAGTAATTTTGTTTTTAAGTAAAAAAAGCAGCCAAATAATTTTTAAGATACTAGCAATCATGCCCGTTCTCCGAATGGTGAATCTATAAAATAATTTTTTGAACATAAAATTAAAGAAAGGGAAATGCAATTAAGGGAAACAAAAGTAATTTAAAATCCGTAACTGTTTTACGATTCAGAACAGCGTCGTGACGTCAATGCATGCGGTTCGACGTAAAACGGAGCAGGCTTTGGCGTCCTTTAGTTTTAAATCAAAATTTGAAATTTCCAAAGCATTTCAGTGATTCTGACAAATTATCTTTAAACCTATCAGCATTTTGAAACAGTAAAGCTAAGCCACCCTTTTGAATTTTTTGGTTTTCATACTTTTTCGTAGACGTAGAAATGGTAGAAAAATTCAAGCAGTCAAAGTTCCAAAGCGATTTTTTTTCTCGGTTTTCGTGCATTTGCAGCATGCCAATTTTTAGATCTCTAGGTTATTTAAAAGTGGTCTGACAATTCTCGAAAAGTTCAAGCGGACAATGTGAGAAAAACGCCATTCTTTTTTTTTTGTTTTCGGACTCTTCTAGGTATTCTGACCTTAAGACCTATCAGCATGCCAATTTTCAGATCTCTAAGTCATTTTGAAGTGATCCAATAATTCGCGAAAAATTGGAGCAGACAATATTCCAAAGCCGACTTTTTTTTCATTTTTATTTTTATTTTTCATTTTTCGGTTTCGTACTTTTTAGGTATACGGATATTAAGACCTATCATCATGCCAGTTTTCAGATCTCTAGATCATTTAGAAGTGGTCGAACAATTTGTAGACGAACACACTCGTATTTTCCTCTTTGCTTTTTATATACGAGGCGAAAGCCTATATTTACATTATTCACGTATGCCGGCGGAAAACGCCGCCATACGTGAATAATGTAAATATAACGCCGCCATACGTGAAATGTAAATATGTATTCACGTATGCCGGCGGAATACGCCGAACTTTAAAAGCGTCGCTACGTCATTAAGCATTGCGTCATTACCAGTTTGATTGTAGCATGTTCTTGTACCCAATGAGAAGAGTGAGATAAAAATAGCTGCGTCACTATGGCAGCAGGTCACGGGACCAGAACTTTCCTGTGTGGTTAACGCTGAAGACAAGAAGCCGCTCGTTCCTTTCCTTTGCGTCTTTAAAAATGCTTAAAAATCAGAAAACAGCTTTTTCTTTAAAAATGTTTTTGAAAAGAAGTGTGATAGTTGTGAGTTTATGCTGTAAAACTTCCAATGCGTTATGATTTATAGTTTGCCATATATCCATCCGCGAAATGGAGAATATTGGGAAATTAAAAAAAATTATTTCTCGTAAACTAAATCAAAATTCAAAAAAAAGGGCGACGAGGTGCAAAAATTCGGCCATGGCCCTACACGCGTACAAAGTTTCGTGGTTCTGTTGTTAGTGTATCCGAAAGTGAACAGATAGTACTTTTTTGCTTACCTTAATTTTGAAATACAATAGCTCTTGAAGTATCAACAGAATCGAAAAACGGTTCTCTACAAACAATGTAAATTTCATATTTTTGTGATCCATACTTTTTGCGATGCGAGATAGAAAAGAGCGAGTGTCGCGAAATTTCTAAAACAGCGGCGGGGGCAGGTACTTTTTTTTAGAATAGAGAGATTTCATAGCCTTTTGTTATTCAAGTGTTTTTAATTCCAATTTTTTTGTGGTTTTTATTTGCATTATGATAATTAACATATTAGGTTTTTAATGCTGCATTATAATCTTCCATGTATATATCACAATATTGTGTTATACATTATTTCCCACCCCACTTTCCTTTTACAAATAAGAGCATCCGTAAACTTGTGAGTCAGGAATCGGCAGTGCTCAGTACAGAATCCTGATTGCTTTGAATAATCCAGTAAACGGCACCCCGGTGGCGCAGTGGTATAAACGCTGGCTTGTGATGATTCGTCCGTGAGAGGTCCGGGTTCGCATCCCTGTGAGGAATGGATGTTGTGTTTGTCTTACGGCCCTGGCTCTCTCCCTCCCTGGAACCAGTGACCTAATTAGAAACGGGCGACTGCTTACAGCTCACCGAGTTGTTCACTTTTGTCGTTAAACCTCCAATCAACAAAAAAGAAAAGAAATAAATCTAGTGAACTTTTGATGGCCGCCCCGGTGGCGCAGTGGTCTAAGGCGTTGGCCTCTGATCATTCGTCCGAAAGGGGTCCGGGTTCGAATCCCGGTGAGGCATGGATGTTGTGTTTGTCTTACGGCACTGGCTCTCTCCCTTCCCTGGTACCAGTGACCCTAAATTAGGGACGGGCGACTGCTTATAGCCCATTGAGTTGCTCACGGTGGTCGTTAAACCTCCAATCAAAAAAAAAAAAACTTCTGATGTACTCAGAGGAATATTTCTTCCTTAATTCTTGTAATCTTATTTAAATGTTGCATTCTGTTGCTTTAAGACTCTTAAAACTGTTGCACTTCTACAGGACGTACGTTAAAATTTAAGTTAATACAATTGGAATTTCTGATTTAATGACAAATATGCCGCCCCGGTGGCGCAGTGGTCTAAGCGATGGCCTCTGATCATTCGTCCGAACGGGGTCCGGGTTCCAATCCCGGTGAGGCATGGATGTTGTGTTTGTCTTACGGCACTGATTCTCTCCCTTCCCTGGAACCAGTGACCCTAAATTAGGGACGGGCGACTGCTTATAGCCCATTGAGTTGCTCACGGTGGTCGTTAAACCTCCAATGACAAATATATACGTGTCGAGCTAAATACGAGAGTGAGTACGTAGCTAAATACGAGAGTGAGTAAAAAAACGAACACATTTCAACAATGGTTTCGACAACCACGCAGCGTAACCCATTTTCGTTACATCGACAGATCTCACTTGGGACTTCCTTTAGAACGTTCGGGAAAGATGCGTAACATCGGAAAGTGAATATTTTAATATCTTTTAAGTACAAAATTACACAATGTTGAAAACAATTATACAAGTGCTTCATAAGCAATTCTAAGCAGTTTCTGTTACGTTCAGGGACATTTATGGATTGTGTAAGCAACAGAATGCGAACAGAATGAACAACAAGAGCAGAAAAAAACAAAGAGACTTACGCAAATAATAAAAACATTTTTCCTTTTTTTTAATGGAATGTTATTATGCTATTCTGTTGATACTTCAAGAGCTATTTTTGTTGGGTATAACGTAATTTCTTTTTCGTGGTACAAGATTGGTTCTGCCGCCCCGGTGGCGCAGTGGTCTAAGCGGTGGCCTCTGATCATTCGACTGAAAGAGGACCGGTTTCGAATCCCGGTGAGGCATAGATGTTGTGTTTGTTTTACGGCACTGGCTCTGCCCCTTTCCTAGAACCAGTGGCATTAAATTAGGGACGGGTTGCTCATTGTGGTCGTTGAACCTCCAATAAAAAAAGAAAAAATTGGTTCCACGTTATGTCTAAACCATGACAAAGGAATGTTGAAACTAAATAAAATACGATGCAATAGTTCCTAATTAAGTTTTCACGGCCAGGCGAAACATAAAACAGAAGTCAGACTTACTGTAATTCGTTCTTTATTCCAGCACTAATTCAAAGAAACAACATCGCACTTCAAAATGTAACGTAATTTCCCCTTTAACTTAACAGTCGAACATCTTTACGCACATCCGCCACACCAGCAACTCTTATCTCGTCCTTTTATCTATCGTTTTTATGTCATACATTCATACGTCACGTTCACTCTGACCTCAAATGTGTTGCCAACAGTATTCTCGTGAGACCGAAGATGTCGCTTTAAGTTTGGAAGTATAACGGAGAACAAACTCAAATTTACATAGGAAAAGAAACTAAAAATGAAAGTTGTATTAGAATAAATGTCACATGGGGGTTTTACAATCACCGTGAACAACTCACTGGTTATAAGCAGTCGGAGAGAGCCAGTGTCTCAAAGACAACCACAATATGCGTTCCTCATCGGGATTGGAACGCGAACCCATCTCATACAGATGATCAGATAGCAGCGCTTTCTGGCTTCTGATCAATATAACGATTTAAAATTTGTTTAGCCTTCGGGGAGGCTAACAAAGGTTAAAACGTAATGATTAAGACCAAATGGTACAGTGCCAATGCGGAAATGGTAGATGAATGATTAAAGAAATGAAGAATACTGTGTATTCTAAAAGGTTAGTCTCATGGTGATCGTTAAACCTTCGATCAAAAAATGGTCACATTAGCAATGTTGCAGTCATTTGCAAAAGTTTAAGACCACCGGTTAATATTAGGAGATTTCTGCTGATTGCGTCAGCTACTGTCTGTATTACTCAACTTCCTGTCGGTGCTGCATCATCCTTCAGCGGCAGCTGTTGATAAAGTTGGGGAAGTGCGCGAACGTCAGTTTGTTTCTGGTCTTCATGCTGAGAGGTTTTGTACATATTTTCTATATAGCGAAAAATGGTCAAGAAACGTTATTAAGTGATACTTAGAGGGCACAAATAGTGGCTATATCATGAAGAATACTCCGAACGTGACATAAACAGAAAGGTGAATGTGAACAAGAGTGCTATTCACAATACGATCACGAAATATCGAAATGCAGGTGAATTTAGCGACCGACAGAGAAGTGGACGTCCAAGGAAAACAACCCCACGTGATGACAATACCATAAGGCCAATAGTTATGCATTCTCCGAGGAGTTTTGTGCAAGAAAATCAAGGCCTTTCTACATTCAGAAGGGTCTGATGTCACTGTTAGCACTGTTTGCCGACGTCATAGCAAAGATTTTGGATTAAAGTCATATAAACCTGCACATATACCTAGACTATCCTTTATCATGAAAAAGAAGAGACTTCAGTTTGCGAAGCGTCATCAGTCGTGGACTGCTGAAAATTGGAGCGGTTATTTTTTCCGATGAATCAACTGTGCGTCAATTTGAATCACGTGAAGCATATGTTCGACGGCCAAAATGCAAAAGGTTTGATGAAAAATACACCGTTAGCACCGTGAGACATCCGCCTAGTCAGATGATATAGGGTGCTATGTCAGCATCCGGTACTGCTTCATTATTCTTTTTGACGACAGGCACCATGACTCGTCCTTTTTATGGAAATGTTAAGTGAGAAGCTGTTAACTCATATGCAAGTGCACAGGTGCACAATCTTTATGCATGATGGTGCTCCATGCCACAGATCAAAGACAGTAAAGGACTACCTGCAGAGGAAAAACATAACTGTGCTTGACTGGCCCGGTAATAGTCCCGACCTTAACCCCATCTAAAATGTGTTGACCGTTTTAAAAGACAAGTTAGCAGAAAAACAGCAAGCAAATTCCCAAGCTTTGATTGACGCGACAGAGTACGCGGTGTGCAACATTTCAAGTGACTACTGCAAATCCCTCATTGAGAGTATGCCGCATCGTATTTTGTCCGTTATATAAAAATAAATGTGGCCTCACAAAGTACAGATTCGGTCATTTTGTGTTCTAAACAATTAAGTATTCATCTGTGGTGTCATTTTTTTCAAATATCTCTGACTAATAATTAGTTGTTTCTTTGAAAATCTTAATTTTCAATAAATTGACAGGTGGTCTTAAACTTTTGCAAATTACTGTATAATTAAACTATTAAAGAAACAGTTTTGGAGGAGCAGTCACGATGCGAAAAAATAAAGTCCTTTTGGTTTTTTATTGTGGGTTTAATGACCGCCATGAGCAACTCTTGGGCTATAAGCAGTCGCCCGTCCTTAATTTAGGGCCAATTAGTGGTCAAACTTTCGACAGCACGGATATTTTTTCTCGCGCAAATCTCGCGATCGGATATGATAGGTCATATCTTTTCCCATGTTATTCTATGGGAATTTTGCAATTATAAAAAACGAAAATTTCCAAAAGAGTCTTCTAAGAAAACCGAAGTGTTCCATTTTCACCCTCTTCCATTTACTACTTTTCCGAAACTTGCCCTTGTACTTTTTCATTCAAGCATTTTCATCCTGTTATAATTTTTTCTTTTTTTGAAAACGACCGTTTACAAAATTTTACTCGTTTCAAAATAAACTTATGGAAAATGAATACATTTAAAAGAGAAAATCAACTCAAAAAGAATGCCACTTTTTTCCATCAAATTTTTCAATTCGAACATTTTTACATATTTTCTTAGAATTTTTTTTTTCGTTTAGAAGTTTAAAAAGAATTTCCTTCTTGTACAGGAACTTTGCAAAGCAAATTCCCCATTATTTTCTGCATTAATTGAGTACCTTTTTGTAATGTAAATTATCGTAGAGGGAAATATAAGAATCGATTTCTTTGGGAATCGAGATTCTTGTTCTCATAAGGCTGATTTAAAAATTTTCTCCGCATTGGACTGTGTTATTTGTGATGAAAACTTCTTCGTTCTTATAAATCCCTCGCGATCAGAATTCGTATGCCAATTTGTGTTCTGTAGTTACAACAGTTTCCTTGTTTGGGTCAGTAGAATTGCACATTGCGATTCAAATATTTGGTGACATTCCACTTGTAAAAATACGAATTGTTTAAAATGTAAAATTATGAAATACACTAATTGTCATAAAAATCCGCCCACCAACAAGGAGGCGTCGAATTGAAATGAGATTTTGGTACTGAGATGGTACATACCAAGGACAGAAGTGGTTACCCTATCACAGCAGCAGGACGATTTCTCGCCGACATACGGTACACATACCGGTCAGCGTTAGTACGGCTTCGGACCGCCTTGTGCTCGGATACATGCGGTGATACGGTCCGGCATGGAGTCAAAGATACGCCGTAGGTTATCATGGGACAGATTGGCCTGCACTTCTTGCCACTGACGCTCTAAATCACAAACTGGTACATGGAGAAATCTGGCGTCCTAGCTGGTCCCACACGTGATCGATGGACGAGAGGTCAGGCGATCTAGCAGGCCACCGAAGCGTCGAAGCATTACACAGACAGTCCAAGGAAACCCGAGCAGTGTGACCGGGGGTTATCTTGTTGGAAAATTTCTCCGGTCCCAAACGCCAAGAAAGGTAGCACATGGGGCCGCAGGTCTTCTGTACGTTGCGCTGGCCTGTCAACGTCCCTTGGATCACTGCGAAGTAAGTCCGGCTGTCATATACGCGATGGCTCCCCAGAACATCACGGCTGCATTTTGGGACGTGTGCCGCTGTACAGTGAGATTGAGATTGTAGCGCTCACCAGCGGTCCTCCACACTGTGACACGGTGGTCGTCCGTTCCCATACAGAAGCGGGATTCGTCGCTGAACACTATACGTCGCCAGCCCGTGGTATTCCACGTTGTTTGTTGCTGACATTACTGCAATCGACGCCGACGATAATGGCAGAAGACCTAAGGGCCGTTGAGAGTGCAGATTCACCTCTTCCAGGGTTCTGCAAATGGTTCTGGTGGACACAGGAGTTCTTTGTACAGCCGCCCCTTGTCTCTGGAACAAGGACGTCGTTGCATTTGTGAGTACCGCTCTGAAGATCCCACGGTCCTCTCTGCTAGTGGTGTGTCTGGATCGTCCAGGGCCACTTCGACGTGTCTAGGTGCCTTACCGTGGCCATTACTCCCAACGGATCGCACTGTACCGTCTGACCGGCCGAAATGACGGCCGATTCCGAGAGCCAGCCACCCTGCGTCTCTCATCCCGACGATACAACCTCGTTCAAACTCCGTCAGTTGCCCGTATTACCATCTACGGCGGCTTCTTGGCATGTCTATCGCTCAGGGTTCTAACCAGACTCTTACCGTGCACTTAGGCACGAATGTGGAGTCCCCTGCGAGGCACTTTATGAGCCACACGGATTGCGATTGCAGCACCGGTCATGGATGTGCGGGTATGCGGAATTGCACGGAATTTTAATAATTTGCATGTCTGCCCTCCTCGTAGCTATTTGCCGAGTTTCTACTTAATCGAACGGTTTCTTCTTGTTGTGCGGATTTTTATGGCAATGAGTGGATCTTTAAAGGAACTGGTAAAAACAGAAAATACTAAGTACAGTTCAATGCTGTACTTAGTCTTTTCTCAGCTTTTGTCATCGCTATTTCTCGTTAGTGCCTTCTTCACCAGGAACTGAGGTTTCTACAAAGAACAGTCGGCACACCCAGGCGTTTTACCGAAACTCATTCTTAAGTCAAATAGATGTCACGGGCAGATGAATGCCAAATTAATCATGCAAGTAGACATAACTCAGAAAACTTGAAAATTACATCCTCAGTTGCTTAGAGGTTCATTCTTCTGAATTGTATGACGGTAACATTTCCGAACTTAAATCGGGAAACGCGGGTTCGTTTTCGGTTCCAGGATGATGCAATTTTCTAAGGCATGTCTACTTACATCATTTATAGGTGTCTGCTAAAGTACAATCCTCTGCTTGGAGTACACAAATTCCTTCAAATACTTCCCGCAGAAATGTGGAAAGACCGTGTATCTGTATATCAAAACCCACCAAAGTGTTTCGAATGAAATTTTAGGAACTTACCAAAGCTTAGTAGTACAACACAAGCACCCAATTCGATGTTGATTTATCCAACAGCTTCAGACGCATTCAAAGAAAAATTTCTGCGCTTGACACTATCATGCCTAAGCAAACTCATATACTTTTAGCCTGCAATGTCGCATATTTATTAGCGGCAAAATCGACAACAATCACGTGGAATTAAATTTTTAGCCGGATAACTATTGCTCGAAAGAGGCTAAATTCAGGGGCGGTTTGAGACAACCAAACTATGCCGGGAAATTTTGTCTTGTAGTCCACTACAGCAAGGAATACACTCTCTTCCCCCTTCCAATTTCTTCAGACCCCATAAAGAACCTAAGGTGCGTCGCACACATATAGAGACAGTCTACTTTGCGCCGTGAACGTAATGCGAACATACATGTAGATAGGAAGCTGAAGTGGTACCTAATTAGACATAACCCTACAATAAACATTTCGATCCGTCGAGATGACCGGATTGTGTGAAAAGAACACCACAAAGTGTAATAGTGTAATTTTAGGTGTCTCATAAATATAAAGACAACTATGTAAAGTATCTACATGCAAATGAGATGTATAAATTAGCATATATATACATCTCATTTGCATGCCGTAATTCGGTACAGCCTACAAAAGATAGCGGAGCTGCCGTCAGGCATTCATTTGCCGAAATGCCACGCAACAGTCAACTTTCTGGTGAGGAGGTGCAGAAGATTTGGAGACAGAGCAAATGGATTGCCTGTAGCGAAAATTTGTAAAGCCATGGGGAGGAGTAGGGCAGTCATTTATAAGACTTTATTGAAACGCGGTGCGTTAACTGCCAGAAAACAGCCTGGAAGGCCTCGAATAACAACCAAACGAGATGATCGTGCCATCATGCGTTTAGTTTCATCCCAAAGGTTATCACTACGTCACGTTTCTCGGACTGTTGGTGTCGCCGTCTCAAAGGACACAGTTTATCGACGAATCAAGCAAAGCCGCAACATTGTACTCCGTAAAATGCACCGTCTGCCACATCTCACGCGGCGCCACAA
The DNA here is from genome assembly GCA_039090855.1 of Macrothele yani. Taxonomy (NCBI): domain Eukaryota; kingdom Metazoa; phylum Arthropoda; class Arachnida; order Araneae; family Macrothelidae; genus Macrothele; species Macrothele yani. Next base: position 123,722,278 of record CM076989.1, read on the forward strand.
GGAAGTCAGATTGTTATGGGCAAGCAGCCACGTGCACTGGACGGACGAGTGGATCGCAACTATTTTCTCCGATGAGAAAAAGTTCAACCTGGACGGCCCTGACAGTAGGAACTGCTATTGGCATGATTTACGACGCGAGCCACGCACCTTCTTCATCAGACAGGAAGGAGGGGGATCTGTGATGGTCTCGGTAGCTTTTGCGTTCAATGGGACAACGGATATCGCTGCCCTGCATGGCAGGCAAAACTCCGGAACGTATGAGGACATACTCAGCAGCCACCTTTTACCATTTGCCGAAACTCTAGCGGGTGTTGATTATCTGTTCCAGCAAGACAATGCCTCTATCCATCGGTCTGCATCAACGAAAAGCTAGTTTAACACTCATCATGTGACCGTAATGGATTGGCCAGCACTCAGTTCAGATCTGAACCTTATCGAGAACCTCTGGGATATCCTCGCTCGTGATGTGTATGCGAATGGACGGCAGCTCTCAAGTGTGGTGGCATTGAAAGAGCAGATTAAACGAAGCAGGTACGCACTCCGTCCAAAACACTTGCATCACTTACTGGACAGCATGCTCAATCGGGTTTTCAGTGTTATTCGGAACAACGGCTCCACTATTCGTAACGGAGGTGCACATAACTAGTAAGTCTTTATATTTTTGAGACAGCGTATTTCTGTTTTTTTCTTGAATTTGGCGTTGGAATTGTTATGTTTCCGTCAAACTATTGTGCAGCTGCGCGTCCTATGCTATTTTTGCTATACATATGAGGTGTACATTTCAGCTCGTTTTTGTTTCTTTTTAATTTGAGAATTTGTTCTGTCTCTATATTTATGCGACGCACTATAAACACTCCTAAATAGTTTTTTTAGACATAAGGGAATAACTTTTCAATAAAGGTCAATCAAATGAAATAAACGATTATTTTTCATAATTTCCAAAATAATTATACATACGTTCCCAAAAATTCAGGTAAACGAGAATACAAAGAAGTGGGCCATTTCTTGAGTGGTGCACCGGGAAATGCCCCGGTGGGCCAATCCGCCCCTGGCTAAATTTCGCAATTATTTTTGGCTTCAGATACCCAATTTAAAGAATGTTTAAATTTTGTCATCAGCCGCCCCAACACCACGACCAAAACGTTTTCAGTAAGACATCAACAATGCCTGAACTTTCATAAGTTTTGTCTTTGTCTGATTGAGATGGCGCTGTCTCATCCCAGGAAGCAGTGGGCTGAAATTAGGGACGTGTGGCTGCATATAATGCAAAAAGTTGCTCATGATGAATGTTTTCTCACTACCCCTGAAAAAAAAAGAAAAGAAAAAGGATGAACAAAATGTTCTGCCGTGTAAGGTGTTTTGAAATTTAATGAGGCGTATATTTTGCTCAAAATACCTGATTATAGCAGTACTGCTGCAGAGCAAGTCCTACAGATCCCGCCGTTCAGGGACTGGTTTACATCGAACAGAAACCTTGCAATTCCTCTGAGGATGCATTCGTTGCAATTTTAAAGATCTTTTTCTTTTATTAATGCATGATTCAAATTTGTATCAGGAGTAAAATCTTGTTCACTTAAAGCCGGATCTGTAGCTAATTTTCTATTTTCATTGCACAGGAGATGATGAAGAGAATTTATTTATTTCTTGTGAAACCCCGGATTGAGGAGAAGAAATTTATGGAAACTCCTATTCTTAATTAGGGTATTGGTTGCCCTCTCAGCTGAATGACCCTTCATGTGAGAAGAACGGTTATGCACTCCGATTCTAATTCTTTTGGGGTTGAGTAGGAGAGAGGTCAGCTAAGCTGCTAAGTACAAAATTTCCTACTTTGGCGATCAAACTCTTGCATTTAAATTTGACTCCTTTGGCCTTTCTGTCGGATATTTTCATACCATTAATAAGATTTTTGATTCTAATATATTTTACATAATGTAAGTTACAATAATATTATTTATATATTGCTATATACACTGAAGAGCAATTGAATTAGAGATACCTGTCTAGTAACGTGTAGCACCACCTTTCGGCCTGATGACGGCGGCGTTCCGTCTCGGCATGAACTCGACAAGACACCGGAAGCGTTGGGAAGCCATACAGATCCACTACCCCTTAACAAACTCCCACTGTTCACGAAGATTTGATGGAAGGAGGTCAGAGCCTCGAACATCTCTGTGGATGGCATCCCAGATGTGCTCGATGGGATTGAGGTCAGGTCACCTAGCTGCCAAGGAAGCGAGGTCACGTCGATGGAGTGTTCATCCAACCATTCGGATACAATTCGGGAGCTGCATTGTCTTGTTGCAGGATGAGGTCCCCAGTGGGATGTTGAAGACGTACAAACGGGAGCAAATGGTCGTCCAGGATATCCCGTAACGTTGACCTGTGAGGGACGATGTCACACGTACCAGGGGTCCCATTTCAGTCCACGTAAACACTCCCCAGACGAGAATGCCACTGAGGGGGAATTTCTCTAGCTGCCGTTCGCACACAAAATAACAAAAGTTACTATTTAATTATATTTTAAAAACACTGCCGAAAAGTGAAAAAAGAACACCCAGAAGGAATTGGCGGACGATCATGAAATTTACATATGTTAATAGAGTCGAGTTTACGTAGGTGTGATGTTAATTTCGGGACCAATCGGTGAGCGCTTCCGCCACAGCACGGCATAATGTGCAAATTATCGTTGGTGGTATTTAAGGAGTACAGCGAAGTGAATGTAATCAGTCGTCGGCGTACGGATACGTGCGAAGACCATGAAGAAGCTGCAATGCCTGGACATGGAAGACGTGTACAATTTCAGCAGTTATAAGACTTTGAGCAAGGTTGACTAGTCGGACTCCTCGAGGCCGGGTGATCGTATCGTCGTATTACGGAGCGAATTGGACGGAAAGTATCGGTGGTGGTACGATGGTGGCGTAGATGGTCCGCGAAACATTCCCACACGAGAAGACGTGGAACCGGGAGTCACAGACGGACTGATGAGCGGACCGATCGACGCATAAGAAGAGCGGCGTTGTCAAGCAGAACATCCACTGCGACGCAAATCCGAGCTGCCATTGCACCTGAGGTGACTGTGCGAACAATCCGCAACCGTCTATTGGATGCAGGACTACGTGCGCGTGTGCCTCTGGCATGTGTACCTCTGACTCTAGTCCACCGTCGGGAACGGCTGTAGTGGTGTCGCCAACGTCTGCACTGGAGAACGCAATGGCCATCTGTCGTGTTCAGCGATGAAAGCATATTCTGCTTGGGAGCCTCCGATGGCCGTATGCGTGTTCGCAGACGCACAGGGGAGCGTCTCCACCCATCTTGCATCCGCCAACGACAAACAGGGCCTACACCTGGTCTCCTGGTGTTGGGAGCGATCAGCTATCACTCCCGTACACAACTAGTGTTTGTACCGGGTACGTTAAACAGCATCTCCTACATCAACATCATCATTCAGCCCGTTGTTGGGCCATTTGTAAGGTCGGTCCATTGTGGTGTTTTAAAGCAAGATAACGCACGCCCACACACGGCACGTGCAACGCAACATGCACTTTAGTGTGTGAGACAATTTCCATGTCCTGCACGTTCACCGGTTTTGTCCCCCATTGAGCACGTGTGGGATTTTATGGGACAACGACTTATCCGGTCTCCACGGCTAGCCACGACCATCCCCGATTTACGCGTCCAGGTTGAGGATGCTTGGAACTCAATTCCCCAAACTTACATCCAACATCTGTACGACAGACTCCATGCCAGAATTGCACAGTGTGACGCAGTTCATGGCGGTTCAACCTCCTACTAACCATGTTACATGGAAATGTTATTTTTCAGTTTACCAGCAAATACAGCTGTATTTTGCCATAATGTTTTGATCACGTTATCCTCTGTATTCCGTTATTATGCTGTATAAATTTCGTTGGTATCAGGCGTCTCCTTCTTGGTGTTCTTTTTTCATTTTCCGGCAGTGTATTTCCACATAACAGTGTGTTGTTTGCTGTATTTGAAAAGTGTTGGTATACCTGTCAAGCAAAAATGGACGCGACTATGCTTGTGAAACTGAAATGACGAACCCAACTTTTAAAACGGCACGGTGGCTGGATGTCACGTAAGTAAGCATTTTTTCTTTTTGATTGAATGTCTAACGACCACGGTGAGATTGAATGTCTACGACCACGGGGCTGTCCCGGATAACAGTCGCTGGTCCCTAATTAACATCCATGCCTCACTGGGATTCGAACACAAACATATCACGGACAAATATTCAGCAGCCGTTGCTCAGACCAGTGCGGCACCGGGACGGCGAGAAAACAATAAGTTTGCCGCATCGCAGCTCCTTTGGAATTCCCGAAATCCACTGCAGCTGATGTTCTTCATCGATGAAAAGCAGATGGTGCAGCTACAGCGAAGACATTCTGAACAAATCCGAATTACCTACACTGTGATAGTACTTCGGCATACAGTCCTGCTTATTTTGGTAAGACACAGTTCCTTTCCACACTGTGAGGTTTCTCCGGGTTTGGATTGAGAAGTAGTGTTCGATTTTCCTGCACACAATCCCGACTTAAATTCAATAAAATATATATATATATATATATATTTATTTTATTGAATTGAAGTCGGGACTGTATTCAATATAATATAATATCGTGGAAAACTTGTCCAGAAGGCAGTGACAACGGTAAAGGTGGGTTGGCTTTTTTCCGTTCGACCTAAAAAATCATAGTTATACTTTCGTCTACGTAGTGCATATTGTATACTGCGATGGTTTCGATAATGTCATGAAAAGAACTAATAACTTAAATTTAGAGAAATATTTTTAATTACGTCAAAAGATAAATATGGAGTTCACAATTCCTGGAGAAGTGAAAGGCGTATTAGCCGCCCTGGTGGCGCAGTGGTCTAAGCGATGGCTTCTAATCATTCGTCCGTGATGGGTCCGGGTTCGAATCCCGGTGAGGCATGGATGTTGTGTTTGTCTTACGGTACTGGCTCTCTCCCCTCCCTGGAGTCAGTGACCATTCATTAGAGACGGGCGACTGCTTATAGCCCGAGTTGCTCAAGGTGGTCGCTAAACTTTCAATCAAAAAAAGAAAGGCGTGTTAAACATTACAGGTCCAGGAATAGATTTCGAAGTTAAGTTTTCCGGACTGGATGATATTTTGGAAGAAAAAATTTTTCCAGTTTTAAAGATTTATCCTACGTTTCATGCAGATTTTTGAGCATTGAGAGTAATGTAGTGAAAGCATAAAAAATAAAAATGTTAGGCTCAAATGAAGCACATTTTCAGAGTTCATTGAAATTATCTAACAAGTTTGTTACTTTAAAGTCGTACGGTTGATTTTTCAAAGACTTTGTTTGAAAAGCAGTTATAACCATTTCAATGCAAAACAGCCTTAATATTTCAGTTTAAGTATAATTTCATAGTGTTGTACGACTGTGTACCAGAATTTTCTGTACATATCATCATCATTCAGGAAAAGGTTTGAATAGTTTTTCCTCCAGGGGAATAATGAAATAGTAGTTGACACTAACTTTCGGTTGCACGCTATTTCCTTCTAATTGCCTGTGTTAGAGAATAAAAAAACTGTTACGAACTGTCATAGTCCTGAAGGTGAACCTTCAGGAATTTGACAGTGAACCTTCAGGACTTCGATGGAAAGTCTATTAGCTTGTGTCCCGATTAAAACAAAACAAAGTGGACTGGAGCACGAGTCTTCAGCAGAGGCGTAACTAGAATGGGGCAGACGGGGCTGTACCGGATGCATCTCAAGAGAGGGCGCAAAAATCACTTCGTACAATCTGATTAAAATTGGAATTAAAACTTTTGCACTACTAGATTCTGATACATAATTTTCCTAAAATCCCTATAGCCAGTTGAAGCAGATTAACGGCTAAAAATTAACGGCATTCCTTCTTCAAAATGTGCAGGGGATGTAAATTGCTCACAATCAGAAATAATGGCGCAGTTTTTCGTACGTTACAAGATAAGGATGTGTTCATATTTCTGAAGATTCTCTGGAGGCAATTCAATCATTACTGCCACTACTGCAAGCCTCATTCGATTTCTTTATACCAAAGGTCGGAACTCGAGAGTAGTTGATAATCTCACTGCTCTCTTCACATTTTGTACCTTACAGTTCATTTTTTGTACCTCCACGTCCAGTTCAGCTTCACTACTCAGAACATCCTTGATGTAAGGGTAAGAGAAAAGCACAAAACCCTTCTGCTAAATAACTGTCCCCTGTCACCTTTTCCTAATTTTTTCCGACGCAATTAATGAGGGTAAAATGCCGTTCCCGTTTGGGATAAGAAATGACACCAAGCTCCCTATAATCCTATTTGCAGTATCATACCCCAATAAAAATATTTTAAAGTTAGGTTGTTAAACTGCAATTGAAATGGCAATAACTTCGCAAAGGTCTTCTTCTGGTCCGCCGTAAAACTAGCCTGTTTTTAAAATCTATTATACAACCGGTTATCACTTAACTACAAGAGAATATGATAAAAATAAAAGGATAAAATTCGGCATGCAACGGAATGTCAGAAGCAACTCCTGCTGACCAAGTTTAGTCCTTTTAAAAAATTGTGAGTGCATAGGCATGTGGGTACCAAATAATGCAGATTTGTCCATAATCAACGGACAAGACCAATTTTACTATCCTAAAACTCACACAACAAGCAGGATTATAATATTTCAGGCAATAAAGCTCTTTTGTCTTAACGACTGGTAGGCGCAATATTTTGTGACTTGCCGCTGGCGCAAAAAAGCGTAGTTATGCCTCTAATCTTGTTTTCTCTTACCCCAGATTGGAGCAAAGTTGAGGCGAAGATGTTTTCACAATAACTTAAAGATTGACCCCTAGAAACTCAAGCCATTCGCGTAACCGAACAAAAACATCATCGAGAACAAAGAAACAGATTTAGTTCAGTGCCCTTCGCTTCAAAAATGACGGGCAAAATAGAAGGCAAAAACCTGACTAAAGTTCCTGAAAACAGCAGTCGTAAGTAATACAATAAATCTGGGTTCCATAGCTTATTCTAAGATCGTATTGCTGTTTTAAAACAGGGAAGTTTAAACCAAAGAAAAACTCTGCATGAATTTCGAAACTTTGCACACAAGACGGACTTCGAAGTATCAACGCATTTGAAAGTAATTGAAGTTATCAGCCCTTTTTTGTATATTTCAGTCTGCCTGTCCGTCCGTCCCCACGATAACTCGCCTAAAAATGGTTCGATTTCGATGAAATCTTAGTATTTGGTAGGGGACAACCTGGAAAGGAACCCTATTGAAAATGGGTGAACTGGGGTCAAAGGTCAGGACATAGGAGAGGGATCCATTGCATCCCCCTTGTGAGTCATAACTTGACTAAAAATGCTCTATTGCGACAAAACTTTAGTATGTTGTTCCGGGGTTATACTGAACCGTTTCGATTGAATATCATTGAAATGGCGTCAAAGGTCAGGGCACATGAACGAGATTTATTCCACAGCCATCATCCTCAGAACTTGAGTAATGATTTCTGGTATGTTGGAAAGCGTATCATAATCAATGCTTTGCATGATTTTACTAACTTGTTTCAAACAAATACTGAATTCGAAAAAATCGGAAGGAGTGTGGTTTTCTATTATATTTCATCACTGGTGATGCACAAATGCAGAAAACTGGCCAGCATTGCCATACTAGATGCGACTGCACGGCATGTGAACTACGTACTTCCATACTTCCAAAGTGTTAAAATTTAATACGAAAGTAGAAACCTTATTAAGCAAGACAGCTCTGATAATGAAGATACGTGACCTGATGAAAAGATGTCAGTATTCAAATGCAAAACTTTTAGAATTAAAATAACTCTTTACCAGTTTTCTCATAAGTTGCATGTTGTCATATTTGCGATCCGTACGCAGCGATTTTCATCCCATCAAACATTGTTTGATCAGACAACGCAACAACTAGTGTGGAATTTACGAATTCTTAACCAATAATTAATACAGATATTTAACGTGGACCAGGAAATCAAACAAAGGTCTTCGCTCTTTCCACGTTCATAAGTGAGTCACGGAAAAATTCTCATTGGCAGCCACCGGGAGTCGAGCCCAGGGTCTTCCAGTTACGCGCCGCATATGCTTCCGCTACACCACAGCGGCCTCGAATTCCGCCAGACTCACACACACCAACTGCCAAGCCAAGTTGGCAGGTTGCTTCTTGGAGCCCCGCACAATGCTGGGGATTCACCAAAGATGGTAAGCAGCAAATGAAGAAATAATTAGAAGGCGAATGAATAATTAATACAGATATTTAACGTGGACCAGGAAATTCAAACAAAGGTCTTCGCTCTTTCCACGTTCATAAGTGAGTCACGGAAAAATTCTCATTGGCCGCCACGGGGTTCGACTCCTTCTTAACCAGTTTTTCGGATGACTTACATTGATTCGTATCGCTCAAGCAAAGTAAGGTAACTGAATATCATTGCAAGTAAACACAACTGGGTCAGAGATCATTACAACCAGTGTGGATTTCTGCACTTATGTAAACCACTGTACAAAAAAGTCTGCGAATTACTTTTTATGAAAAAAAAGAATATTTTCACAAACTGGTTAAAATATTATTTATCTGAATTAGTGAACATTTAAAAAGGAAAGAAAACTTTTTTCACCCGACAACAATTTTTAAATTTGTATGGATGTGATTTCGTAAATAATAACAGGAGATAGATGCAAAATTACCTACAACTCCTGCCAAGAAGAAGACGTAAATGTCCTGCATATGTGTTCAAACGGCACTTGTACATGCATACTCAGTTGTGGAATAAGTAAATATGGATATTTACATTGAATACAAATTTTCTTAGTAACTGAAAAATCTGCTAGTAAAACAGTTGAAATAAGAATTAAACATTTCGCAAAGCAAAAGTAATTCCTTATCATTCTATCGTCAGTTGAATTCCTCTCCTGTGTGAAAATTTCAGCCTTCTACTATCGATATTTTCACAGAGAGACGGGCCCATTTCAAATCATATCATATTTTTGATCATAGGCTTAAATACAATAATATCTTTCAACGGCAAGATGAGAACGAAAGTTCTCGTTTTGTCGTTGAAAGGTACTGAAATTGATTTAAGTCCGTAACTTGCGATGACATATTTTGCTACTCTGTCCTTTGTAAATAACCAAAGGGCACAGTAACAAGTGATAGGTGTACTGCTCGGTAAATTAGTGATGCATATTACACGAAAGATATATTCCCCAACACCATAGTGACGTAAGAATCCATTGCTTGGACGAATTGTTTTTGCAAGCTAAGTCAGGCCCCGTCACCACTTCTTGCTTCTCCCATGGAAACACGTTTAATGTAGGAGCCTTCATCCCATGCACCCGGGGCATGCATCTTCATGAACGGTACTAAAGGTTTTAATAAAACATTTTTTTCAAGAAAAATTGTTTTATTGTGAATGGAAGAATAGGCTTTGAGCTGCGTGACGGCTTCCTTTATAGACCCAAATTGGGTTGCCATGTGAGTACTTGGCATCACAAAAACTAGCTATTCCCAGTGACATCATAAATGCGCAATATCACGAATAAATGCGTTACTGTTGAATTTAGCGCGTATAGTTCTTATGACGTCAAATGCTCCTAGAAAAAAGCTGGAGTACACGGTTAGGACGTCATCGCGTAGCTCTTATAAGGCTTATCAATCGAAATGCTTACATCATTATAGGTTACGACCCGATGATTTCTCAATACCTACTCTGTAAAATAGACTGCATGTAAACACTTTGCATGTTTGGTGAAAACTATAGAGATCTGATATGCAGGAAAGAACGTAGAACCTGAAATGTGGAAATGCCAGACATGAACTTTGAAGGAAACTATATATCCAGTTTCAAAGTTGCAGGAAGAATAGTACATAATATTGCATTTGGTTATCGGCCTACACACTTTCATTTTATATCTGTATAGATACGTAAAGCATTTCTTGCGAAAATTTGTTGGGTAGGAACTTATGCAGCGTGTAATAAGGTAAGCTAAGAAAGCAACGCAAATTTTAAGACTATAAGCATGCTTAGTATATAAACATCATTCTAAAACACGGATACGTGTTTACATTAGTTAATGCTTAGTATGTTGACTAATAGTTGCAGACATGTGAAATTTTAAAATGCGGGATTAATTTCCAGTTATTGTTTACACCATTTATGTATTCATAATTTTATGCGAAATGTGTTATAAATATTCTGGCAAACTACTTAAATTCTCGTAAATGTGATAAACATTTATGAAATTTTAATTTGTGTCTGTTATTGTAATATGAACTAGACCGCATCAAATTTAATTTCGGAGTCCAATATTTCCACAGGTGTCAATACATTTACCTTGCGAAACAGCAAAGGAGCTCAAGAGGGCTCTTCAATTTCTTTAAGCCCCAGTGGCGCAGTGGTCTAAGGCGCTGGCCTCTGATCATTCGTCCGTAAGGGGTCTGGGTTCAATTCCCAGTCAGGCATGGATGTTGTGTTTGTCTTATGGCACTGGCTGTCTCCCTTCCCTGGAACCAGTGAACCTAAATTAGGGACGGGCGACTGCTTACAGCCCATTGAGTTGCTCACGGTGGTCGTTAAACCTCCAATCAAAAAAAAAATTCTTTAAAGCAGAAGAATCCAAAATATTTCTTCGAACAACCTATTCGAGTCTCATACTAAAATTTTAGTCTTGTTATTTTCAGATATTTTCTTAAAACTACGGTGATTTAAAGAGTATTTTCCACGAATTTCATCTCTACAATTTTAGAGCTAAATCCCTAAATAGACATTTGGAAATACTGGGGCTATTAGGCTCCGTACCTCATGCTATTAAATTGCAAGGCATTGCTTCAGCAAAAACTGTTTTGACTCATAAAGAAATTGTTTGTTCTTGATGTTTAATTAAGTAGATTTAAAGTTTATTAGGCATTCATCATTCCCTTAGTGGTTGCATTTTTGTAAGTTAGCATATGCTTGTAACTCCAGGAACAATTTGGATACAACCGTGATTTTGGAACAGGAAACAACCCTTCAAAAGTCGACGGAAGGGGAAGTGAACGGGCATCATCACCGAACAGTTCCGACGATGCCCTTGAAACTGAGAAGTTGTCGAGATCTCGGATATTTATATACTGACTTCCATTGTTGTTCTTACAACACTTACTCGTATGTAAACAATGATTCAGAGCAACAATCGACGAATTTTGATTGTTGCTCCAAGCTATTGTATGCACCACGTACCTCTTAGGTTTAGGGGCTCATTCACATACGTCTGAGTACAAAACCAGAAGAATGGAACCATTCATAGCGAAAAGAGAACCCTGATTTAAAACATTCAGGGTTAGAAAGTGAAGATATGAAAGTTTTGTGAATTATCTACTTCCACAATGAACACGATGAAAAGTCAGTGTGCGTAACAGGAATATTAATACTGAGAGGAGATGTCAGAAGAAAATGTGGAGAAAGTAATGCGGAGATGATCACAGACTACAATATTCATGAAGAAGAAATGGCGACAATGAAGACAATTACATCATCCGACGGGAATATAATTCTTCGGTAACTCTTTGTAAATTAGGATTTAATATAGTGAGGGTGGGGGTATACTGAGGAAATAGTTTTGCTAAAACTCGTGTTGAAATTGCCCTGCTATCGCACCCACGAGAGTGTTTGTGTGTTACATAATTATCTTTCTATTGGGGGTTTAACCACCACTGGGATCAACACAATGGGCTATAAACAGTCTCCCGTCCCTAATGGGGCCACTTGTACCAAGAAGGGAGAGAGCCAATGCCGTAAGACAAACACATTATCTATTCTCACCGAGATTCGAACAATCACCCACCTCGAACGAATAGCCTTCCAGCGCTTAGACAACTGCGCCACCGAGCCGGTATGTTAGTATCTATGGGATCTAAAAATCATGAAGCTACTCCACCGGGCCGGAATGTTAGTATCTATGGGATCTGAAAATCATGAAGCTACTCCACCGGGCCGGTATGTTAGTATCTATGGGATCTAAAAATAATTAGGCTACTGCACCGGGACGGTATGTTACATAAGAAATCATGAAGCTACGTTTCCCTGGGTTAGGATTGACATAGATTCATCATTCAATGGAAGAGCGTTGTGTTTCATAGGGGTCCTTACTGGATAAATAAGGCCACCATATGCCGCAATATGTTACACAATGGTCGTCAGTAAATTTGTCTTCAATTTGATTTCCCTATGAAATCTTAAGGTAATCTTTTTCACTATTCATCTCCCTTATTCAACACGCAAATGTAAATATAACAACAACAGATACGTAAATGTACACTCGGGAAAAGAGTTGAAATTTATAACCATTTGATTATTCAAAGCAATCTAAATTGCGCACGGAATTGCCTGCACGGAATTACCTGTAATTTACTTGTCACTTGACTCCATCTAACATCTCACAAAACTTGAAAATTACATCACTCTGGAACGGAAATCGAACCCGCATCGCCCACTATCCGTTACGTCACCCAGGACAATGAAGTTCCAAGCAACTGAGACTAAGCAAACTTAGCTTAGGAATCTGAACTTCAGGTTTTTCGCTAGTCGAAACGATCTTGCCTCATCTTATCCACAACAGATACAGGTCTTAATATGCCAGTATTTCGAATTTTCTGAGATGTTACATTTATACTACATAGTAATTCACTCGGGACTTTATCCCAAAAAGTCGCTATAATTTTGAAAGGGGAAAGCATTTCAAGTTGAAATTTGAAGACGAAGTGCCTTACCTTTTCACAATCACATCAATATCAGAGACGACGTCGAAAATGTCTGCCATTTGCATCCAAACATCACAGATCAACTGGTCGCTGCGTATTGTGAAATATACGCCTCAGTATGTTGGTATTTGTTGCTTGGATTTCCTGTGTGATGTTGTTTTTCAGCCGCCGAATAGTCCTAGGCTTATTGCCGCATATATACCTTTCGGATGATCCCATAAAACGTAATCGGATGGAGTTAAATCTGGAGACCTGGGCGGCTACAAACCTTTGGAAATAACCCGATCGGCCGAAGAAACTTCGAATATCAGCCATACTGGCATTGGAAGTGTGACAAGTCGCACTATCCTGTTGGAAGAAGACATTCTGCAGTTCAATGTCGTCCCGTTGATTCACAAACATGCTTGAACATATTAAGATACACGTCTGTGTTGACAGTCTGTTCAAAGAAAATGGGACCGATTGTCAGGTTCCACGAAAGGACGCACCATACGCCAATCTTTATGGGATGGATGCTTTCCTCGTGAATGATATGGGGCTTCTCACTCGCCCGTACCCGTGTATTCTGTAAGTTCATATAGCCTGAACGGTGGAACCAGGCTTCTACGCAAAGTCTAATACGTCTGGATTTTGACAGACAAATTCCTTGAACCACCGGCAACAACTGCATTCGCTTCGGCATGTCAATTGATAACAGCTCATGAGCAACTGTAACACGATATGGCTTCAGTTTGCCCATTTTTGCAGCCCTCTGGCAGGTGGAATATGACAGTCCTGTTTCTTATGACAGCCTGCGCAAGGATTTCTTTGGAGACTGTAACAACCTCTTTTTCACCCACTGAATGCGTATGAACAAGGCTTCCTGTCTTCTCAAATTTCTTCGCAGGATTTGAAAACGTTGGTTTCGTAGGTGGTTCCCGACAAGAAAATTTCTTCTTAAACTCTTTCTGACACTCTTTGAAAGAGCCGGAATTTCAATAACTCGAATAATGAACATGCACTCAGCAATCGTAAACGCCATGGTACTCGACGCTAGCCGACGGACAATGAGAATAGCGCGAAACCGTTCACACCAGACGCCGTGTGTTGTGGCGCCATGTGGGCATACGGGCCAAACGGCGCAGATACGGATGCGAATGACAGAACGTACGGCACTCCGTCTTCAAATTTCATCTTGAAATGTTTTCCCTTTTCAAAATTATAGCGCTTGTTTTGGGGTAAAGTCCCGAGTGAATTATTCTGTAGTAAACTACAGACAGTTCAGCGCTGTCTGTAGTTTACTACAGAATAATTACAGTTCAGTACCATGTGCGAATACTCATCAGGAGATATACTCCTAATGAGAGAGATGTAGTTTTATGTTTTTATTTAGGTGTAGTAATAACAACAGAAATACCAAATTGTCTGTTTTTAAATGAAATTTCACGCCCCCGCGAGTCTGTGTGCGTTTGTGGAACTATGCCAGGAGAACGAGGACTAGGTGAACGTCTACGACGAAGCTCCGGGACTAACAGCTAACAGCAAGGCATACGACATGATAAGATTGCCAGAACAGTTCGGTCAGGATCACAACAATATACTAACAGCAGTGATCCGATGCGCTCCGGAAAGGAGCTTCCCAGCAGCTTTGATTCTGCTGTGTGCAGCGTGAGTTTTCTGTAAATGTGACACTGTGTTTGTTGTTTCATTCTGAAATTCTCCATATAGAAAACGAAGGAAAAGAAATTTGTTTAAATAATGAATTGTTAAAAAAAATTTTAAAAGGACTATTTCAGAAAAAAAGGAAATTGTAAGAAAAAGTAAGACTTCACCACTGATTCCAAATCTCACAACTAAACATAAGGGAAAAGAATAAAGAATATATTAGGTATTTTAATGTCACGCAATGTAAAAATACGCACTAGTTAGCAGGCGGAAAAATAAGTTAAACAAACTTTTTTGCTGGCCATGTATGTTATTTTCCACATAATGCGGAGTTTGGGCAAAAAAGCGGTTTCGACAACTTAAACACACTTACTTTGGCTGCTAACAGTCATATTTTTTTATTTAACGACCACCGTGAGCAACTCAATGGGCTTCCGTCCCTAATTTAGGGCAAAAGAGAAGGGAGAACGCCATAAGACAAACACAACATCCATGTCTCACCGGGATTCGAACCCGGAACCTTCTCGGGCGAATGGTCAGGAGCCAGCGATTGCACTATTGTGCCACTGGCCGACATGAAACATCTACATATCACAACAAGTATTTTTTGCAATGAAACTGTTTTGTAAGAACAAGAGTTGATAATCAGCTTAATGAACAGCGACGAATCAGTGATCGAATGCACAATGTAAAAGCAAAAAAACCATACGCTTAACTCTTTAAGCGGCCGATGTATTTGAACCAAATGGTGTCCAAAATTTTCTGCCCTCGTCTAACAGAACTGTTGACATAGTGGGCGAGTTATACGAAAGCTACGGCAAAACTATTCCTCTCTCTCTCTCATCTCAGCAGAATCGAGTATATATCCGGCTTTGGTAGTAAGTGGTCTCTTATGGTTTTTAGTCCTATAGTCTATAGTCTGATTACCTTATAGTGCTTTATTCTCTGCTCCATGACCCAAGAAAAGATTGGAAAGGGCTAGTCTTCTGGCACGGGCATCATGCCACTGGACAGAAGTAAGTTACTCAACCATCTTTTCTCTCCTTTCTTAGGTTCTTCACCATTTTTGTAGTGTTTTCGGGAGAAAAGGCAATATCATAGGAAGGATTAACGAAAATCATTCCCCTTAAACGACCATTTTAAATGACAAACCTAATGGAAACGCAAAACTTTCTGATGTGCAGGTTCACTTGTTCTTGTAGAGTTTGGCCCACTTATTAGACAACTAAGAAATTGAAGAATTTTATGAGGAAATTTGTCATCTAAATAATAAAGGTAAGCAGCACTTGAAAATAATTATGGGAGATTTCAATGCAAAAATAGGGCAACGGCAACAGAATGAAACTTCAGTAGGTAAATTCGGTCACGGCAAACAGAAACCAGCGTGGAAATACTCTCGTTGAGTTTGCAGAGGCAGAAGGGTTTTTCATCTTGAACTCCTTCTTCAAGAAAAAGCCACACAGGAAATGGACATGGAGACATCCAAATGGGACGACAAGTGAAATTGATTTTATTATGTGTAACAAAAAATTCGTCATAGAAGACTGCAGTGTGCTAAACAAGTTCAACACAGGTAGTGACCATAGATTGGTGAGATGTAAGATGCACCTCAACACTAAACTTGAACGTGGCAAGCTCATAAGACAAACAAAATCTATTGACATAACCAACCTTAAAAAACACCATAATACCTTCAAGTTGGAACTGAAGAACAGGTTCTCTGCTTTAGAAGGCCTAACATCGGAAGAAGTGGACATCTCTGAAGTTAACAGAAAAGTAACCAAAGCTCTTATGGAAACAGCAACAAAATTAGCTGGGTCTAAGAACAAGTTGCATGTAAATAAATTATCAGGAAAAACGAAAATGTTGATGCAAAAAGAAGAGAGATGAGGACAACTAAAGAAGATGTGACTTCCAAAGTGGAATATATAGAGCTATGCAAGACAGTACGAAAAAGTATCACTGAAGACGTAAGAAAATTCAACTGTGAACTAGTGAGGAAAGCAATTGAAAACAACCAAAGCCTAAAGATAGCAAAGGGACATCTCAGTAAAGGAAGAAAACAGATTATGGCACTGAGAAAAGAAAATGGTTCTGTAACTAGAAATAGAGGAGAAATTTTGACAAGAGTGAAAGATTTCTACTCCAAATTATATGAAAGGGATGATACATGCACTCCAGACATCATGAAAGATACCAGTACCAGAGTTCCTCCAGTCCTTCCAGCAGAAGTTGCACATGCAATCAAGAACATGAAGCGGGGGAAAGCTCCAGGAGAAGATGGAATTACTGTAGACATCATACAAGAAGCAAGTGGAGAAATCGAAACAGTACTCGCCCAAATTTTCACTCGATGCCTTAATGAAGGAAAGATTCCTGAGGATTGGAACACCGCTACAATGATCCTGCTACATAAGAAAGGTGACATTGAGGATCTCGGAAACTACAGACCTATCAGCCTCCTATCAGTAGTTTATAAAATCTCCACTAAAGTTCTTTCACACCGCTTGAAGGTAACACTGGACATGGCTCAACCGAGAGAACAAGCTGGATTCAGGAGTGGCTACAGCACAATAGATCATATCCATGTGCTGAGAGAACTAATTGAAAGAGCGAGGGAATATGAACTTCCATTGTGCATGGCTTTTATCGATCATGAAAAAGCCTTTGATTCGGTGAAACCATCAGCAGTTACAATGGCTCTGAAAACCTGCGGTATTGAAGATGCATACATTAATATTATTAATAACATCTATGAAAATGCAAGTGCAAAGATTAGGCTGTTTGAAAATACAAACACACGTAAAAATTGGAAAGGGAGTGAGACAAGGTGACACCATATCTCCGAAGCTCTTTAATGCCACATTGGAGGGTGTTTTTCAGTCACTGAGCTGGGAAAACAAGGGGATAAAGATTAATGGAGATTATCTAACCCACCTTCGTTTTGCTGATGACGTAGTCATTTTTGCAACTAGCCCATCAGAATTGCAGAGTATGATCCAGGAACTTGCTGAAAAGAGTAAAGAAGTGGGATTAAAAATGAACTTTCAGAAGACAAAAGTGATGTTCAATGCTTTTACAAGAAATGAAGATTTATCGATTGATGGAGAAAAGCTGGAGATAACAGACACGTACGTTTATCTTGGACAGCATATATCAAGTGAGGGTCACATTGATGAAGAAATTAATCGGCGTACAAAACTTGCCTGGAGAGCTTTTTGAAGAAACAGCATAATTTTCAAGAGCAATATGCCATTATGTCTTAAAAGAAAAGTGTTTGATCAGTGCATCCTTCCAGTGCTTACGTATGGTGCAGAGACGTGGACCTTAACTAAAAGAGACATACAAAGGCTGCAGACAACTCAAAGCAGCATGGAGAGGTGCATACTTGGTGTAACCAAGAGAGATAAGAAGAGGAACTCGTGGATCCGAAAAATGACAAGAGTGGAAGACATCATGATCAGAGTTAAATCCCTGAAATGGCAATGGGCTGGACATACTGCCAGAAGGACAGATCATCGATGGGCAGCCGAAATTTTAGATTGGATTCCAAGGGACAGGAAAAGACCCAGAAGAAGACCACATGGGAGATGGGTAAATGAAATTCGAAAGTATGCAGGGGTGACATGGAGGAGACTGGCACAAGACAGACCGTTCTGGAGGAAACTTGGGGAGACCTTCGTCCAGCAGTGGATTGATAATGGTTGATGATGATGATGATGATGATATGTGTGTGTGTGTATTCGTTCGAGCTGATTTGAAACAATTTTGCTAGCTCCGGGTTAATGCGTTCCAGCCGATTAAAGGCTTAATACAAAGGGCATCCTGAAAGTAATGCCTTGTCCTTCATAAAATTGTTATCTGTCGCAGCAAAAATGTGGAACTTGGTAGCAAAATACTTGGACATATTGTTAATAACGCTAAACTATTCAAAGCATTGTCCATCACTATCTGTTCATTTCTGCCATCTTTGAACCCATTGGTAAAATCCATTTTGGAAACATTCCTGAGGCTGTCGTGTCACCCATGAGTTCTCTGCCAGTTTAACGTCTGTCACATCGTCGAAACGTTCCACACGAAGGGTGTTTTTCAAAGGGGCAAACAGGAAAAAGTCTGATTAGCCAAATCAGGACTTTGGGGGTGGGGCATCACCGTCCACCCCATTTTAGCAATAGTCTGTGAAATCTCCATTGAGGTGTGGGGACGTGCGTTATCATGGTGTAAAACAAGACTATGAAGTGGAATGTCACGTCTTTCCTTCCGATAGCTTCCTTTAGCTTCTTCAATATCTGCACATAGTGAGCACTGTTTATTGTTGCAATTCCTGAATGGTGACACGACGATCAGCTGTGATGAGGTCTTTCGCTCGTTGCCTGTTGGCATTTGTCATTACAGTTGAAGGTCTTCCACTCCGTTCTTTGTCCGACAATGAATTTTCTCCCTCTTGAAACCTCTTCATCCGTCTTCGGACATTACTGATGTCGGTTGTGGCAGCACCGCCAGGAGTCTTCTGTGGATTTCTGGAGCCTCACATCTCTCTTTTTCCAGGAATTCAATTAGGGCTTGCTGCCTTTCTCTGTCATTCATGATCTTTACTTCCGATTCTGAAAAAATTTGTTCCCACATTGGTAACATATCATATTTTCATTAAAATCACTTCAAAATTTCAAAAGTTATTAAGGAGGAAGCATTACTTTTAGGATGTGTCTTGTAGGTGCTGCATGTTTTTCAGCCAAGAAAGATTTACCATTTCGAGGTCACGATGAATGAAATACGTCTTTGAACAGAGATTATTACATAGAGCTTCTTGAAGTAATTAGTCAGTATGATTCCGTTTCAGAAAATCATTTTAAAGACTCGACAATTTTCCTAGGTATTTCTGCCATCTAAAGTGATTTGAATGGAGCCATCAATTATTTAATTGCCAAAGTTAAAAAAGAAAACGAGAAGGTTGATTTCGTGTCACTTAATTTGGATGAGACATCAGATATAATAGATGTCACAACTTTCTATTTGTCTATGTTTCATAAATAACAAAACCGTCTATGTACGATATTTATTACATAGAGCTTCTTGAAGTAATTAGTCAAGAAGCTCTAATACCGTACATAGACGGTGTTGTTATTTAAGTGACATATAGTACAAAATTGCCTTGATCTTTGTTTATGTTTCATTGACGAAAATGGTGATGCTCAAGAGAGATTTCTTAATTTCACTGATGTGAGTGATGATCGTTCCAGTAAAACCTTACTTGAGCACGTTAAACTTATTTTGAATGATTTTAACTGTGGTAAAAAAATTATTGCTCAAACGTACGATGGTGCAGCTGTAATGGCTGGCCCAATTAATGGCGCAAAGTAAATAGGTACAAAAATTGTATCCTTATACCATATTTGTTCACTGTCACACAGCTATGCGCTCAATTTACCATTGCAATAATCAACTTTGAACATCAAGGAGTGCACATTATTTTTCTAAATTCATTCAGGTCTTACAGTATTTTTTTCGAAATCGTCAAAACGAACAGTCGCCCTTCAGGCTTTTGTTGATAAAAAATTACCAAGGGTAGCACCTACGAGATGGAACTTTTCTTCAAGACTAGTTATTTGTAAAGGAAATTAGGAGCTGTTAATTTCATTTCTTCGAAGTTAATTTAATTTTTTCGAACTCTGCAGACTGGGACAACGGCACGGTTCTGAAGGCCCAAAGATTCACATCTTTTATTCAGAAGTTCGAAACTCCATTCTGGGTGAGTTTGTTTTCGGCAATATATTCCTTTACTGATGTTCTTTTCAACATTCTGCAGACAAAAAGCATGCTTATTGCATACTTTGCAAAACAAAAGTTTAATGACTCACTAAACAACTGAAAAAATCCAGGAAAACCATCCGGAAGAATTTTTCAAGATGCAAATAGATTCAAAGGGTACGCTAACCCCTGAAAAAATTTGGGATGTGTGAAGTTGAACAGCCAGGAGATTCACGTAGTAAAGCCCTGTTCAGAGACATTTTGGACAATATTACTATTTTAATTTAAATTAAAGTCCGATTTCAGGCCCTCCTAGAATTGGATTTTTTCTCTGATATATAATATACACTATATTGACAAAAGTCACCGGACATCCCTTCAAAAGCAAATGAACGGATCCGCTGCGTTGTTAAGATATGCAGTACAGCTGCAAACTGTATAAAAACAAGCCGCAGCTGACCGCGATCATATCGCACTGTGGGGTTGAGTGGAAATGTCGCGGCGGGAGAGAACTGACTTTGAGAAAGGAAAAATTGTTGGGTGTTATATTAGTGGGTTGTCCATAAAAGAACCGAGAGGCGTTTAAATACACCCAAAGTCGATTGTTTTGGATGTACTGAATAATTGGAAGACACATGGCGTGCCTGAAGCAGCAAACGTACCGGCAGACAAAAGAAAATCTGTGATGGAGGACGTCGAAGCCTCAGGAGAGTCGTTAGAGCTAATCGACGGAGTACTGCACAAGACCTCAGTGTACAGGTGAGTAAAAGTGCTGGAACCTCGTGTGCACACGCACCATTCACAGGGAACTTCATTCCATGGGTTACCGCGGTCGTGCGGCTGCTCATAAACCTTTCATCTCCACTCGGAATGCTACTCGTCGTTTAACATGGTGTAAAAACATTTATCGAGGATCGTAGATCAATGGAAACGGATCCTATGGACTGATGAATCATGAGCACGATCCATCAGTCTGATGGCCGTGTGTGGGTATGGAAACAGCCGGGGGAACGCTATTTACCACAGTGTACTGTTCCTACGGTCAAGTTTGGAGCTGGCAGTGTACTCGTGTAGGGGTCTTTTTCGTGATATGGTTCCAGCCCATTGGTTACCATGGACAAACCTATTAACCAGCACGTCTACCGCGATATTCTGGATAATTATGCCCTACCAACTCTGTGGCAATATACTATGGAACCGAGCCTTTCTGGTACCAACAAGATAATGCACAGAGCCATAAAGCAAGGACTGTTAAGGCGTGGTTTGATGATAATTCCGTGTGTGTGGACTGACCAGTACACAGCCCTGATCTTAATCCCACAGAGCACCTATGGGATGAATTACGGCGCCGCATAAAGTTTGGAACCAAGCCCTACTACTAAGCAACAATTAGCTGCAGCATTATGCACTGAATGAAAGCGCATACCTATTGTTGTGTTCCAAAACCTTGTCGAAAGCATGTCTCGAAGGGTCAATGCATGCATTAAGGCCAAAGGTGGTTTCAAAATATCTTTATTCAAGGTAGAAATCAGGAGACGAACTAATAAGGACGTCTAAATACAAATAAAATACGATCAAAGATCGTTAAACTACTAAAACCTAAATAAAAATATACAGCATAGTGCACAAGTTGAAAAATGGAGCAAAATTACAGCTCGTGATAAATGAACAGCGACAAGCATGTCTGGGCATTTAGGAAGGATTTTAACAAAAAAACTTATTGCTCATAAGTGCATTGCTGTGCGATTAACAAACTTGTTCAAGAAAATATTGAGAGCTTCAGGAGACAACATTTCTCTTGAAAAAAAAAAATACAATAAGACAGTAAGGTGTAACACATCATAGTTACAAGAATGTACAGTACAAAGCAATTGACAAACTGATCATAAGACAAATCAATGAAATGATGAATATCAGGAGAAGAACAAACTTGGACTTCCTGGTGTAAATATAATATATTACCTGTTCGGCAATATTCAGAAACAATGTACAGATATACAGCACAGTGTCAACATGTTACAAATCAAAATCGGACCATATACAGAAATGTAACACTATTCTGTTGACCAGATAGAAAATGTAAGTATAATAAGAAAACACACGATGAATAAAGCTTTAACATATTCTCACTATCCATATGTAGTAATAGAAGAATGATAGTACCAAGCATCACCTCACACAAAAGAACAAAATAGGTAAAATGTTTTTCAAAATATATTACTCATGAGTACAACAGCATGCAATTGACTAACTTGTGCAAAAATAAATACAGTAAGAATCATTAGTCAACATGTCTCTTGAAAGAAGGTACGATATGACTGAGTTTTAACACAACATATTTACAAGGATGTACAGTACTATGCAACTTAAAAAAACTGATTATCAGACAAATCATTGGAATGTTTAATAACAGGAAATAACTAATTTTGGACATTCTGATGCAAATAAGATGGATTACTTGTTCCGCAATATTTTGAAAACTATGTACAATTATACAGCACAGTGCAAACATGTTCGGGAAACAAAATAGAACAAAATTACAAAAAACTACACTGCAGAAACAATTCTATGTTTATACAGCACTATGCTAATGACTAACTGCAATATTTATACTCAAAATGTAAACTAAAGACGAACTAACTTGAACGTCAATGTAAGAAAAAAAAATACAAGATGAGTGTCACAAAAAACAATTTGCTGTGTAAACACGTACAGCCCTTTATAAAAAAAACCCATGCGGTAAATTTCCAAGCTGTGCAAAGATCTTGAAAACAGATTGTTGATATTTACATATGCATTTCTGATTCAAAAAGGTCAAATACCAAATCTGCCGACCGTCAGGTACAATGACGCTGGCGAGCTGGTAAACCATGAGGCAGCCGGTGACCAGGTGGCAAGGAACTGGCTCTCCCGACGCTGAGTAACTGCAACAGAATACTCTAGCCGAAGTCGAGATGTCAGACAGTCGCGGAAATGGCATAATAATGCCGTAAAAGCTTCATGCACAGTCAGAGGAGTAGTCAAATATCTGCAGCGTTGATGAAACACGTAGATTACATGCTTCGCTAAAATAAAAATATAGGCACAGACTGATGGCAGCTTGACTGGGGGATAGTTCTGTAGCAGAAGAGTCCGATATGCATCAAATGTAAGATCTGCTGTAATGGAACATTGGGCAATAGTAAATGCCAAGTTCAGCATTGGGAGTAATATAACACAGTGTTGATAGACATGGGAGACATCAGCCTCCCGAGCACAGAAAGGGCAAAGAGGTTAATCGAGAAGAGACATTCGGAAAAGAACGGAGGGAACAGGAAGGCGGCGATGGAGGAAAAGCCAATGGGTATTAATTTCTAGAGGAGCAGAAAGAGGAGACAGGGCGGCTGACCACACCGTAGCAGTGGCAGCAGGGGGAACATCAGGAATGGGGAGAGGAGGAGAAGAATGGGACATAGAGAGGAACCGATAAAGAGCTGACACCGAGAGAGAAGAAATGGGATGAGCTGAGCCAGAAGTAAGCAAGAAAAGAGGAAATGGGAGAGAAGCAGAAGGAACAAAGGAAAGACCTGAGTGGGAAGCCAGATGAGGAAATTGAGAAATGATAGATGAAAGAATAGAGTCGTAGATGTCACGAGAGGAGGAGGGGAGGAGAAGAGAGGGAGGGAGGCTGGCGAAGGGTCGCCAAGAAAGGTCAGGGTTAGTGAGATCTTTAACTGTTACCACACCTGCTCGGAGCCAGGTAGGATAGGCAAAGTACGGAAGATGAGAGGGGTGAATAATCGAAGAATAAAAGAGGGGTTCAGCAAGGAGCTCAGTTGTGGAATCAGGTGGAGAACGAGAGAGAGGGAGGGAACGAAGGAAAGTTAGAGCTTCACGGTAAACAGGGGAAGTCGAATGAGGGTGAGGGGTCGGTGGTCCATGAGTAGTAAGGAGAGAAAAGAAAAGTTAGGGTTGCTCGGGGAGGCGATGACGTCCCTAGCTAAAACGGCATCTGGTACTGGCGACGTGAAGAGACGGAGAAAAGTAGTAATTCTGACGGCCTTGTAGTACTCCTGTGTATCAAGTAGTCCGATGCCGCCGTGATCCGGAGGGAGGCAAAGCTTTGTGACACTGACCCAGTGGTGGCAGGTCCAAATCAGAGAAGTAAGACATCGGGTAATTTCATGAAGGCGGAGTTGTAGAGACTTGACACCAAGCCAAGAGTGTGTGCACAAGGAAATCAGGTAAGTTCGAGAGAGGCGAGCTCTCTGGAAGAATGATGAGCAGAACTGGGCTCTCCTCCAGGAGGCAGTTGACCTGAGCAAGCGTGGGTGAATAGCATTCCACGTGTAGAGGGGGGCAGCTTGCAAGGAACCAAGATGAACTCCAAGGAAGCGCTGTGAGATGGACGACCAGCTTGCTCCCCAAGGGGTGTCTACACGATGTGCCCATGAGCCGCACCATAAACCAGTGCTTTTAGATGAGTTGAGCGCTGCACCGGAGCATGAGGCATAAGCTGCGAATAGACGTTGGAGACACGGAAACTGTGAGTCATGACGGATGCAGATGGTGACATCATCTGCGTATGCAACAGAGGTAGTGGCATGATGTCTTGTGCAGGCAGAGAGTGGTGGCAGAACTGCTTTAAAGGATTGGTGTACAGAGCGGAGGAAGGGTTCAATTACGATTGCAAAGAGTTGTCCGGAGAGTGGGCAACCCTGCCGCACTCCCCGGCGGAAGGGAATAGGCGCTGTGAGAAAGGTGGGCAGCTTGACCTGGAGAACGGCGTCTTGATAGAGTGAGAAAAGAAGAGAGACGAAGGAAGGAGGAAAACCGAAGTGAAGGAGTGTAGCCGATAGATAGGAATGTGAGATATTATCAAAAGCGGATTGTTGGTCAAGAGAGAGAAGGGCGAGGGGTTCAGAGCGAGATCGGGCAAGATGGATTAGATCATTTAGTAGATTGATGTTATGAGAAAGTGAACGGCCGGTAACTGTGTAAGTTTGATTTGGGGAGAGAATGTGAGTGAGAATGGGGTTAAGGCGTTGGGAAAGAAGTTTAGTATAAAGTTTATAATCTAGATTTAAGAGGGAGATAGGGCGCCAATTCCCCAGGTCAAGGAGATCACCTTTCTTAGGGAATAGAACAACATATGCTACTGTGAATCGCCTTGGTAGAGGGGAGTGATTGAAAGCAGCAGAAAGTGCAGAAAAGAGAAATGGTAGAAGGAGAGGTAGAAAGGTTTTATAGAAGAGGAAAGTGAGGCCGTACGGACCCGGTGCGGCCCTAGAGTTTAAAGAAGAAAACGTAGAGGATAGTTCAGAGAACGTGGGAGGAAGGAGGAGGGAAGAGGCAAGATGGGGAGGAACTTGTGGTAGGTTAGAAAGAAGTGATGTCAAAGCTGAAGAGGATGGCGGAGGAGATTCACAGAACTTCTCTGTATAGAACTTTCGGACCTGGGAACATAGAGTGAGTGGATCATCAGACACCTCTCCAGATGCGAGGCGAAGGTGCCGAAGTGAATTCGATGCTGTTCGTGTTTTTTCCATGGATGTAAGGAAATCGTAATTGGATGCGTCTGGCGATAGATGTTGTAGCCGGAGACGTCGTAGAGCTTGTTGAGCCAGAGGAAGGAGGATTGATCGCAGTTCTTCTTGATAGTGGCAGAAGAGAGGATCACTTAGGCTTAGGATGGAGAGCATGGAACGGACATGGTTGAGACGCATGTTTTGAAGCGTTTTTGCTTTAAAAGAAAGATTGCGAACGTGGAGAACGAGTTGCTGTTTAATGTCCAACCAAAAAGTCAGACCACAAGGAGCTGATTGAAGTTGATGTCGTTTGTCCTCAAGGAAGGAGCGTACTGAAGTACAGAAGTCTGGATCTGTAAGAAGAGTGTCGTCAAGAGTCCATGAACGAATTGTACGGAGTTGTGCTGGAACTGCTTGAATAATAAGAACGATGGCACAATGGTCAGAAGAAGCTGTAGGAGTGATAATAGATTCTGTCACAGCTGTAAGCAGAGTAGATGAGGCGTAGTATCTGTCAAGGCGAGCTGTGTACGGATTTTGATTATATTGCGAGCGCCAAGTATGTACAGTCGATGAAGGATGGAAGTGACGGTGAACATCAATGAATGAGTTGTCGGAGACCACTGACTGAAGAAGATTCACCAAGTTAACACGGCGTTCTCTGGTGGAAGGAGATCGGTCCAGGGTAGGATTCAGAGTGCAATTGAAATCCCCTCCAATTAAAACATGATCTATGGGAGGAATGCGAGACAAGGCACGACGAAGGCGAGTAAAAAGTATTGTCAAGTGGGTTGAAGAGCTTGGAATATAAATATTAAATATATGATAAGATGTGGAAGCTATGGTGAATGATGCACACTGTAATAGGTCTCGACATAAGTTTCGAACCGAAAAAGAGGTGATTATGGAGTTGAAAGTATGGCGGATACCTATAGCTAGACCACTATGGGATGATAGTTGGTAGGCGTGGTGAAATGTGTAGTTCCACTGGCGCCATCGTGAGAGTATCGTAGTGGATTGGCAATTCGTCTCTTGTAGTAAGAGAAGATCAGCTCCTAACGGAGTGAGATCTTCATGTACCAAGGCATTAGAAAATGGGGATGCAAATCCCCTGCAATTAAGAGATACAATTTTGAAGACTTTTTTCCATTAATGCTTGCTGAAGAGCCTTCACAACAGGAGGAAATGATTTGAGTCGATTAAAATAGGTTTTAGCCCACGGATGTTCCTTGCGAAGGTGGGAGATGCATTGATTAAGGACTTGGATCTGATCATGCACTAGAGGGAGAAACGATGCATACTTTGAGAGTAAAGCATGCGTTGTGGAGTGGTCTGTCTTATGTGACAGGTATTGATGTAAATCTTCAAATGAAATCGGCCCAGTAGGAACCGAGCCATCCTTAAGGTATTCGACAAGATCCTCAAATTTAAGAGGAGGCTCTTCGTCGGCCTGGACAGAAGAGGTAGCAGCGTTTGATGGTGAATTCTTTCGAGAGGTACTACCAGTACGGGGAGAGGTGCGGGGTGATGCGGCAGTCGGCTTCTTCTTTGGGCGTCTTCGAGAAGAACCACGACGTTTCAGCGAAGGCTCAGTTGAGCTCTCATCAACTCGAGATTCGTGGCCAGAAAATCCGTCATCAGCAGATTTAGAAGTATCAATGATAAGGGCAGTGGAGAAACCCCCTGAAGGGGACTCCGCTACAGAATGACGACGCATGGGAAGCGAACAATTAAGTGAGGGAAAATCCAGTTGCTGGTAGAAGGATAAAGGGTCCGTAGACACGCGTTGACCAACTCCTGCAGTCGACTTTTGTGAAAGTTTCGATTCTGAAGCTTTCTGTGCAGTGGAAGAAGGTGTTGCTCGGCTCAGAAGAGGGCCAGAAGTTGTAGGAGAATTATTAGGAGCCTGTGATGCTAGATGTGGGCAATGCACACGTAAATGATTCTCTCCGTGGCAAAAAGTGCAGTGGAGGAAGGTAGTCACTTCAATTCTCCTACGTTGCTGTCCACAACGAACGTTGAGCACCTTTGGGCAGGCGAGCAAATGTTCATCAGATGGAAAGATCACTCTTGCACTTCGGCGAAATCCTCCTATGGATTTATCGTCTGGATCTCTCGGCGCGGCTGAAAGAGTAGTAACTGGCCCAACAACTCGGCCGAACTTACTGAGTACAGTGCACAGCGCAACGTCTGACACCTCAGGTGGAACCGGATAAAATGTAACCTGGATTGGACGCTGAGAGACAGGTTCAGGTAGAAGATGGACGTCTTTGAGGGACAAACCTTCTGTCAAGACAAGATCCGCATGCTCTTTAAGAGCAAAGTACACCAACACAGCTCGAGGTTTTCGAGCCATGTGAGTAATACTGGCTCCAGCTGGAAGTATCTGCTTGAGAGCCATACTATATTCTTTCAACTTTGTGTCTGGGAGCGCATCAAAACACACTCCGAAGTCCATTCTAGAATAGAATTGTTTTCCCGCTGGGGAATCTTCGGGAATATCTATGGTGGCAGTAAGGCCATCAACAATGACGTACGAGTCTAGTAAGACTTCTGCAACAAACTTGGAAGGAGCTTTTGTTCCAGTAAGAGCGGCAGAGTATGCCCTAGGAGCAGGACTCGAGCGTGAGGGCTGCAACGCAACCGGCTGTTTGAACTGAGTTGAAGTAGAGGGTAAATTAGCAGCGCTGTCAGACACATCCATGTCTTCACTTAAAGCAACAGAGAGTTGCGCTGCACTGACGTCACTGGTCGAAGCAGGGCAAGAAGCTTGAGCTGTAGTTTTTTTTTTTTTGATTGGAGGTTTAACGACCACCGTGAGCAACTCAATGGGCTATAAGCAGTCGCCCGTCCCCAATTTAGGGTCACTGGTTCCAGGGAAGGGAGAGAGCCAGTGCCGTAAGACAAACACAACATCCATGCCTGACCGGGATTCGAACCCGGACCCCTTACGGACGAATGACCAGAGGCCAACGCCTTAGACCACTGCGCCACCGGGGCGGCGAGCTGTAGTTGAGGAGTCACTTTCCACTTCTAGTGGTTGGGTGACGTAACCTACAAGCATTGGAGGAGATTGGTCTCGTGTCGAGGAGGAGGAGGCAGGAAATGCCTCGCTGATATGGGCGTGGACATCGCTCTTATCAGCAGCAGCCGCCGCCATTGTTAATGACGAGGGCTGCCTGAGAAATCGACCAGCTAGGTCGACAATTCAAATGATGATAGTCGCCCCGGTGGCGCAGTGGTCTAAGGCGTTGGCCTCTGATCATTCGTCCGTAAGGGATCCGGGTTCGAATCCCGGTCAGGCATGGATGTTGTGTTTGTCTTACGGCACTGGCTCTCTCCCTTCCCTGGAACCAGTTACCCTAAATTAGGGACGGGCGACTGCTTATAGCCCATTGAGTTGCTCACGGTGGTCATTAAAACCTCCAAACAAAAAAAATGATGATAACAGAAAAAATAAACTACTCACCAACTTGGGAGATGTATCAAAACAAAGCACGAACCTTCAGCTTGAAGGAACACGAAAGGAAAATGACGAACCACACGATAAAACACACTAAATAGGCACACAACACAGAGCTCAGAAAAGCGTGACTTAGGCCAAAGGTGGACCGACACCGTACTAATGTATGTCAATAAATGCTATGTTGTGTTTCTCTTCTAGGTATCTGGTAACTTTTGTCAATATAGTGTATATGTGCAATATGTGCGATGAACAAAATGAACGGTTTCTCAAATGTGCACTGCAGTGTTGGGAGAACCATTACGATTCTTTTTTTTTGTATTGTTTGGCTGAAGACTGTTACGTGTTTTATACTGTTCCACAGATTTCAAAAGTAAGCCAGTTTTTGAATTGGTGAAATTCATGCAAGAAAATAAATTGAATTTGAGAATGTCTGAAGTTTATAAACTGTCAAATTTAATTGTAACTATCACTGCATCGACAGCTACAGCAGAAAAGACGTTTTCTGCAATGAAAAGGATCAGAACTTACTGCCGCAGAACTCAAGACCAAGAAAGATTGTCTTCTCTTGCTTTAATGTCAATCGAAAAAATTTTGCTCGGACAACTAAAAAAAGAACCAACCTTTTGTAATGTGAGTGAACAATTCGTTGAAAAAGGTATCATACTTCGAGTAATTTTGTTTTTAAGTAAAAAAAGCAGCCAAATAATTTTTAAGATACTAGCAATCATGCCCGTTCTCCGAATGGTGAATCTATAAAATAATTTTTTGAACATAAAATTAAAGAAAGGGAAATGCAATTAAGGGAAACAAAAGTAATTTAAAATCCGTAACTGTTTTACGATTCAGAACAGCGTCGTGACGTCAATGCATGCGGTTCGACGTAAAACGGAGCAGGCTTTGGCGTCCTTTAATTTTAAATCAAAATTTGAAATTTTCAAAGCATTTCAGTGATTCTGACAAATTATCTTTAAACCTATCAGCATTTTGAAACAGTAAAGCTAAGCCACCCTTTTGAATTTTTTGGTTTTCATACTTTTTCGTAGACGTAGGAATGGTAGAAAAATTCAAGCAGTCAAAGTTCCAAAGCGTTTTTTTTTTTTCGGTTTTCGTGCATTTGCAGCATGCCAATTTTTAGATCTCTAGGTTATTTAAAAGTGGTCTGACAATTCTCGAAAAGTTTAAGCGGACAATGTGAGAAAAACGCCATTCTTTTTGTTTGTTTTCGGACTCTTCTAGGTATTCTCACCTTAAGACCTATCAACATGCCAATTTTCAGATCTCTAGGTCATTTTGAAGTGATCCAATAATTCGCGAAAAATTCAAGCAGACAATATTCCAAAGCCCACTTTTTTTTCATTTTTATTTTTATTTTTCATTTTTCGGTTTTCGTACTTTTTTAGGTATACGGAAATTAAGACCTATCATCATGCCAGTTTTCAGATCTCTAGGTTATTTAGAAGTGGTCGAACAATTTGTAGACGAACACACTCGTATTTTCCTCTTTGCTTTTTATATACGAGGCGAAAGCCTATATTTTCATTATTCACGTATGCCGGCGGAAAACACCGGCATACGTGAATAATGTAAATATAACGCCGCTATACGTGAATAATGTAAATATAACGCCGCCATACGTGAATAATGTAAATATAACGCCGCCATACGTGAATAATGTAAATATGTATTCACGTATGCCGGCGGAATACGCCGAACTTTAAAAGCGTCGCTAAGTCATTAAGCATCGCGTCATTACCAGTTTGATTGTAGCATGTTCTTGTACCCAATGAGAAGAGTGAGATAAAAATAGCTGCGTCACTATGGCAGCAGGTCACGGGACCAGAACTTTCCTGTGTGGTTAACGCTGAAGACAAGAAGCCGCTCGTTCCTTTCCTTTGCGTCTTTAAAAATGCTTAAAAATCAGAAAACAGCTTTTTCTTTAAAAATGTTTTTACAAAGAAGTGTGATAGTTTTGAGTTTATGCTGTAAAACTTCCAATGCGTTATGATTTATAGTTTGCCATATATCCATCCACGAAATGAAGAATATTGGGAAATTAACAAAATTTATTTCTCGTAAACTAAATCGAAATTCAAAAAAAAGGGCGACGAGGTGCAAAAATTCGGCCATGGCCCTACACGCGTACAAAGTTTCGTGGTTCTGTTGCTGTTAGGGTGTCCGGAACGTGAACAGATAGTACTTTTTTGCTTAGCTTAATTTTGAAATACAATAGCTCTTGAAGTATCAACAGAATCGAAAAACGGTTCTCTACAAACAATGTAAATTTCACATTTTTGTGATCCATACTTTTTGCGATGCGAGATAGAAAAGAGCGAGTGTCGCGAAATTTCTAAAACAGCGGCGGGGGCAGGTACTTTTTTTTAGAATAGAGAGATTTTATAGCCTTTTGTTATTCAAGTGTTTTTAATTCCAATTTGTTTGTGGTTTTTATTTGCATTATGATAATTAACATATTAGGTTTTTAATGCTGCATTATAATCTTCCATGTATATATCACAATATTGTGTTATACATTATTTCCCACCCCACTTTCCTTTTACAAATAAGAGCATCCGTAAACTTGTGAGTCAGGAATCGGCAGTGCTCAGTACAGAATCCTGATTGCTTTGAATAATCCAGTAAACGGCACCCCGGTGGCGCAGTGGTATAAACGCTGGCTTGTGATGATTCGTCCGTGAGAGGTCCGGGTTCGCATCCCTGTGAGGAATGGATGTTGTGTTTGTCTTACGGCCCTGGCTCTCTCCCTCCCTGGAACCAGTGACCTAATTAGAAACGGGCGACTGCTTACAGCTCACCGAGTTGTTCACTTTTGTCGTTAAACCTCCAATCAACAAAAAAGAAATGAAATAAATCTAGTGAACTTCTGGTGTACTCAGAGGAATATTTCTTCCTTAATTCTTGTAATCTTATTTAAATGTTGCATTCTGTTGCTTTAAGACTCTTAAAACTGTTGCACTTCTACAGGACGTACGTTAAAATTTAAGTTAATACAATTGGAATTTCTGATTTAATGACAAATATATACGTGTCGATGAATGCGTAGCTAAATACGAGAGTGAGTAAAAAAACGAACACATTTCAACAATGGTTTCGACAACCACGCAGCGTAACCCATTTTCGTTACATCGACAGATCTCACTTGGGACTTCCTTTAGAACGTTCGGGAAAGATGCGTAGCATCGGAAAGTGAATATTTTAATATCTTTTAAGTACAAAATTACACAATGTTGAAAACAATTATACAAGTGTTTCATAAGCAATTCTAAGCAGTTCCTGTTACATTCAGGGACATTTATGGATCGTGTAAGCAACAGAATGCCCACAGAATGAACAACAAGAGCAGAAAAAAACAAAGACTTACGCAAATAATAAAAACATTTTTCCTTTTTTTTCAATGGAATGTTATTATGCTATAAATAAAGGATATTTCAGTTGGGTATAACGTAATTTCTTTTTCGTGGTACAAGATTGGTTCTGCCGCCCCGGTGGCGCAGTGGTCTAAGCGATGGCCTCTGATCATTCGACCGAAAGGGGACCGGTTTCGAATCCCGGTGAGGCATAGATGTTGTGTTTGTTTTACGGCACTGGCTCTGTCCCTTTCCTAGAACCAGTGGCCCTAAATTAGGGACGGGTTGCTCATTGTGGTCGTTGAACCTCCAATAAAAAAGGAAAAAACAATTGGTTCCACGTTATGTCTAAACCATGACAAAGGAATGTTGAAACTAAATAAAATACGATGCAATAGTTCCTAATTAAGTTTTCACGGCCAGGCGAAACATAAAACAGAAGTCAGACTTACTGTAATTCGTTCTTTATTCCAGCACTAATTCAAAGAAACAACATCGCACTTCAAAATGTAACGTAATTTCCCCTTTAACTTAACAGTCGAACATCTTTACGCACATCCGCCACACCAGCAACTCTTATCTCGTCCTTTTATCTATCGTTTTTATGTCATACATTCATACGTCACGTTCACTCTGACCTCAAATGTGTTGCCAACAGTATTCTCGTGAGACCGAAGATGTCGCTTTAAGTTTGGAAGTATAACGGAGAACAAACTCAAATTTACATAGGAAAAGAAACTGAAAATGAAAGTTGTATTAGAATAAACGTCACATGGGGGTTTTACAATCACCGTGAACAACTCACTGGGTTATAAGCAGTCGGAGAGAGCCAGTGTCTCAAAGACAACCACAATATGCGTTCCTCATCGGGATTGGAACGCGAACCCATCTCATACAAATGATCAGATAGCAGATTCATCCGAGATGAGTCTTGGTTTGAATCCCGATGAAGCATGGATGTATAAGAAGTATAATTCATCTCTCGTATAAGAAGTATAATTCATTCCGGTTTTATTTTAGCTTGGTTTCTGAAACCCAAAACCACACTATTCTAAAATACACACAGTTGAAATTACATAGGTATCATGCAAACAATGTCAAAATCCCTCAGCTGGCGGCTTCACGGTTAAGAGACTCAGGGCATCTCCAGAAGTATTTTTCTAGCCTCCTTATCGGGAACCAGGTTACGCCGAGACGCTTGTACATACACTGACGGGAAAAAAATCCCAACACCACGAAAAAATAGTTGTAGAGGAATGAAATGGCGGCAATATATTTGTATTGGTAACATATTTAATCGATTAAGGTTTCAAGATCACAGCTTAATGTAAGCGCGAGAAGAGCCATTTCAAATGTGAAAAACTGGGACATTAATAACCGGTGTAACCGCCAGAATGTTGAATGCAAGCACGCAAACGTTCATGCATTGTGTCGTACAGGTGCTGGATGTCAGTTTGTGGGATGGAGTTCCATGCCTGTTGCACTTGGTCGGTCAATACAGGGACGGTTAAAGCTGGTTACGGGTGACGCTGGAGT
The DNA here is from genome assembly GCA_039090855.1 of Macrothele yani. NCBI lineage: Eukaryota > Metazoa > Arthropoda > Arachnida > Araneae > Macrothelidae > Macrothele > Macrothele yani. Next base: position 123,756,310 of record CM076989.1, read on the forward strand.
TGTCGTCCAATGATGTCTCATACGTGCTCGATTGGTGAAAGATCTGGTGATCTAGCAGGCCACATCAACATGTCAACACTCTGTAGAGCATGTTGGGTTACAACAGCGGTATGCGGGCGAGCGTTATCCTGTTGGAAAACATCCCCTGGAATGCTGTTCATGAATGGCAGCACAACAGGTTGAATCACCAGACCGACGTACAACTGTACCGTCAGGGTGCGTGGGATAACAACGAGAGTGCTCCTGCTGTCATAATAAATTGCTCCCCAGACCATAACTCCAGGTGTATGTCCAATGCGTCTCGGCCGCAGACAGGTTGGTTGCAGGCGCTCACATGGCCTCCTTCGAACCAACACACGGCCATCACTGGCACCCAGGCAGAACCGGCTTTCATGAAAAACACAACAGATCTCCACTCCGTCCTCCAATGAGCTCTAGCTTGACACCACTGACGTCGCAAACGGCAGTGGTTTGGAGTAAGTGAAATGCACGCTACAGGGCGTCTGGCTCGGAGCTGTCCTCCAAGTAACCGATTTGTAACAGTTCGTTGTGTCACTGTGGTGGTAACTGCAGCTCGAATTGCAGCCGCAGACGCGGTACGATGCGCCACGGCCATACGCCGTACACGGCGGTTTTCAATCTCAGTAGTGCCAATTGGCCGGCCGGAACCTGGTCTTCTTGAGGCAGCACATTCCCTTGACCACCGCTGCCAACAATCATGCACAGTGGCTACATTCCTGCCAAGTCGTTCTGCAATATCATCATCATCATCGTCAAACATTATCAATCCACTGCTGGACGAAGGTTTCCCCAAGTTTCCTCCACAACGGTCTATCTTGTGCCAGTCTCCTCCATGTCACCCCTGCAAACTTTTGAATTTCATCCACCCATCTCCCATGTGGTCGTCTTCTGGGTCTTTTCCTGTCCCTTGGAATCCAATATAAAATTCTGGCAGTATGTCCAGCCCATTGCCATTTCAGGGATTTAACTCTTATCATGATGTCTTCCACTCTTGTCATTTTTCGGATCCACGAGTTCCTCTTCTTATCTATCCTGGTTACACCAAGCATGCACCTCTCCATGCTACTTTGAGTTGTCTGCAGCCTTTGTATGTCCTTTTTAGTTAAGGTCCACGTCTCTGCACCATACGTAAGCACTGGAAGGATGCATTGATCAAACACATTTCTTTTAAGACATAATGGCATATTGCTCTTGAAAATTATGCTGTTTCTTCCAAAAGCTCTCCAGGCTAGTTTTGTACGCCGATTAATTTCTTCATCAATGTGACCCTCACTTGATATTTGTTGTCCAAGATAAACGTACATGCCTGTTATCTCCAGCTTTTCTCCATCAATCGATAAATCTTCATTTCGTGTAAAAGCATTGAACATCACTTTTGTCTTCTGAAAGTTCATTTTTAATCCCACTTCTTTGCTCTTGTCAGCAAGTTCCTGGATCATACTCTGCAGCTCTGTTGGGGTAGTTGCAAAAATGACTACATCATCAGCAAAACGAAGGTGGGTTAGATAATCTCCATTAATCTTTATCCCCTTGTTTTCCCAGCTCAGCGACTGAAAGACACCCGCCAATATGGCATTAAAGAGCTTCGGAGACATGGTGTCACATTGTCTCACTCCCTTTCCAATTTTTATGTGTGTTGTATTTTCAAACAGCCGAATCTTTGCACTTGCATTTTCATAGATGTTATTAATAATATTAATGTATGCATCTTCAATACCGCAGGATTTCAGAGCCATTGTAACTGCTGATGGTTTCACCGAATCAAAGGCTTTTTCATAATCGATTAAAGCCATGCACAATGGAAGTTCATATTCCCTTGCTCTTTCAATTAGTTCTCTCAGTACGTGGATATGATCTATTGTGCTGTAGCTACTCCTGAATCCAGCTTGTTCTCTCGGTTGAGCCATGTCCAGTGTTACCTTCAAGCGGTGTAAAAGAACTTTAGTGAAGATTTTATAAACCACTGATAGGAGGCTGATAGGTCTGTAGTTCTCAAAATCCTCAATTTCATCTTTTTTATGTAGCAGGATCATTGTAGCGGTGTTCCAATCCTCAGGAATCTTCCCTTCATTAAGGCATCGAGTGAAAATTTGGGCGAGTACTGTTTCGATTTCTCCATTTGCTTCTTGTATGATGTCTACAGTAATTCCATCTTCTCCTGGAGCTTTTCCCCGCTTCATGTTCTTGATTGCATGTGCAACTTCTGCTGGAAGGATTGGAGGAACTCTGTTACTGGTACCTTTCATGATGTCTGGAGTGCTTGTATCATCCCTTTCATATAATTTGGAGTAGAAATCTTTCACTCTTGTCAAAATTTCGCCTCTATTTCTTGTTACAGAACCATCTTCTTTTCTCAGTGCCATAATCTGTTTCCTTCCCTCACTGAGATGTCCCTTTGCTATCTTTAGGCTTTGGTTGTTTTCAATTGCTTTCCTCACTAGTTCACAGTTGAATTTCCTTACGTCTTCAGTGATACTTTTTCGTACTGTCTTGCATAGCTCAATATATTCCACTTTGGAAGTCACATCTTCTTTAGTTGTCCTCATCTCTCTTCTTTTTTGCATCAACATTTTGGTTTTTCCTGATAATTTGTTCACATGCAACTTTTTCTTGGACCCAGCTAATTTTGTTGCTGTTTCCATAAGAGCTTTGGTTACTTTTCTGTTAACTTCAGAAATATCCACTTCTTCCGATGTTGGGCCTTCTAAAGCAGAGAATCTGTTCTTTAGTTCCAACTTGAACGTATTATGGTGTTTTTTAAGGTTGGTTATGTCAATACATTTTGTTTGTCTTATGAGCTTGCCACGTTCAAGTTTAGTGTTGAGGTGCATATTACATCTCACCAATCTATGGTCACTACCTGTGTTGAACTTGTTTAGCACACTGCAGTCTTCTATGACGAATTTTTTGTTACACATAATAAAATCAATTTCACTTGTCGTCCCATTTCGATGTCTCCATGTCCATTTCCTGTGTGGCTTTTTCTTGAAGAAGGAGTTCAAGATGAAAAACCCTTCTGCCTCTGCAAACTCAACGAGTGTATTTCCACGCTGGTTTCTGTTGCCGTGACCGAATTTACCTACTGAAGTTTCATTCTGTTGCCGTTGCCCTATTTTTGCATTGGAATCTCCCATAATGATCTTCAAGTGCTGCTTACCTTTATTATTTAGATGATGAATTTCCTCATAAAATTCTTCAATTTCTTCTTCAGGATGACTTGTGGTGGGTGCATAAGTTTGAATAATCTGAGCCTGGTATCTTTTCGAGAGTTGGGTAACGAGTCGCGCAGCTCTGTCAGAGGAACTTTCAACTTCTACAACTTTATCCTTCAGTTTCTTGTTTATTATAAATACAACACCACTAGTTCTGCCAGTATCTGTCCCACGATAGTGGAAGAGATGTCCACTTTTCAGTTCAATGAGATCTTCTCCTTTTCTCCTTACCTCACTTAGCCCGACGATGTCCCACTTGATCCTCTGTAGTTCCTCTTCCAATTCAAGAAGCCTTGAATCAGAAGATAGGGAGCGTCCATTATACGTAGCCAAGGTCAGCATCAGATGTCAGCCTAGTACGGTCCTCCGGGGATTCTTAGCACCCTCTGCCTTCATGTCGCACTGGCCGCTGCCTTGGCCAGGTACATTCCAGCTGCCGGAGACTGAGCGCCAAGATTTAAGTTGTGGAATCATTTTGGAGGGGTTTGGCCATAACTCACCACGCTGGCCAAGCGGGTTGGTGAGTGTGGGATAGCATTTCCTCTAATCCCGATGGTATAGTTATACCGCTATTGGCGGTCGTCAGAGCCCCTTTAGTGGGAGCAGGATGCACCACGAGAAGGCGGGGTTGGCATTTGTCAAGGAGAGGCTGTGATGTTACGCATCACCTGATCTTACATCCCTATATATATGTATAGAAAGAAAATATTACAGAACAAAAATACAAAATTTTAAAACATGTAAAAAACTGGAACAGGTTGCCGTCATCAGGAGAACATCAACCTGTGGGAGTGGCCTTTTTAGTACCAACAAAACAACAAAGCAAGCCAAAATTGTAGGTTGGTCATGCTCCCTTGGTTACAAAACCAAATTCTAATAAGCACAAAAATTACAAAAATCAAATTTATAAAACTGAAAAAAGAAGAAATAAAAGCTTACCGGCAGAACAAAAATCGCCATGACAAAGAGTCAAACAAGACTGAACAGAGCACCCACAAGAACCCAAATATATACTCTGATAGAAAGGTGGTCACGGTTAAACAACTACCTGGTAAGATAAAAAATGTGTGAATTGACAAGATGCAAAACTGTGTATGTAGATAAGATCTTCAGCTATTAGGGACCCACCAAATAGCACTTTATGTTACCCATATATTTAAAATTGTTAGGTCCTAGGTTAATAAAGCATCAAGTGTCCAGTGGCTGTGTTGCCGTGTCCAAGCAAGACGCATTGCTCTGTGTCGTGCACCCATCAAGGGGACTAGAGTTGGGAATCGGCTCCCAAAGCCCATATCGTGCAGGGTACGTTGCACAGTCCGGACGCTGATGCTTGTTGAGGCTCCAGCATTGAATTCCGATTATACCTGCGAGAGTGTTGCACGCCTATCGCGTGAAACGATTCTTGACAGCCGACGATGGTCACGTTCACCCAATGTCTTTTTACGGCCACACTGGTATCGTAGGTTGGAGGTTTTGCCGGAATTCTTGTAGTCACGGTACACCCTTGCAATGGTCGTCCGTGAAAATCCGAACTTCGTTTCTACCTTCGAAATACTATGGCCCATCTCACGAGCGCCAACTATGACACCGCGTTGTAAATCGCTTAAATCGTTATTACTTGTCATTCTCATGCCGAAAACAGCTCTGACAGTTGGCAAGGACGTCTATCGCTTTATATACGCACTGGCGGACGCAACCGAGTACGGGCATAGGTGACGTTGCTATGTATTTTGCATACGCTCGTCTGTACCAGTTTATCTGGCACTTCAGTGTATATATATATATTTTTTTTCCTATGGGAATTTTGTCGAAAACTAGGAAATTTCTTCCAATGATCTAGGGAAACATTTGAGGAACATATTGGCAGCACTGCTCGGCATTCAGCAATTATGTAGCGAGTCGAAATATATGAAGAATCACTTTTTCTAACCCAGCCTGCACTCTGGCGTAGGTGGGTTTCTCATCACTTTTAACACTGATTTGATGTAGAGTTTTACTGACTAATGTATAGGGGTGTTGGAACTTTTTTATTGGAACAATGTGAACAAATAGTTAATTAGGTCGGCGTTGGGTATTTTTATGTGACACGTTTTGTCAACATGAAAATATTGACCCATTCCTCCAGTTATTTTGCTTCTAGAACATCTACTTTTTTAAACTACGGAGCCCACTTGGCTTACGGGTGGTATTTACTTTTAGCTGAGAGAAGTGGCTACGTTACTCTCCGTTTAAAATCTGAAAGTGCTATATATATATTTGTTTAGTGTTAAGCTGCGAGTCGAATTACGCGCGGAAATAACGTTTTTTAATCTAACCAGCACTGTGGTGCACGTAAGTTTTCGTTACGCTGAAAAAATAAATTTATGAATTAGATGAAACTGACATTTATGAAAAATACCTCGCAATATTGTCAAATTAAAAAGTGAACCATTCCCTACACATTCCGCAAGAAAGAGTCTCAGCTTCAAGCAAACACTCGTGCGTGGCAAATCAGTTCTTTTGGTAGAGCGCCCGCTTCCCACGCAGACAGTCCTTGGTTAGTTCGTTTCCATTTTCTCAACAGGTACTGAAAACGGGCGGTTTTCAAAAAATTTCAGTGCCTGTTGAGGAAATTTCCCAGCGCAGTGGCAGTGCTGTAATGCAGAAGTTTCGTGAGGCGAAAAAAAAGTAGTTGTAGCTTTGGGAAACTACGGTTATCTTTTTTTTTTTTTTTTTTTTTTATGGCTACTACTGGAAAATTGGCGGACAAGATTCTGCAAGCCATCAGTTACGTTACGTGATTGCCGGCTGCCACTGCCGAGAAACTAGCGGACCACATTAGGCTAGCCATCATTTATGGCACGTGCTTGCAGGGCCGCTGAAGGGCCATTTGTGGCACCTACTGCCTGTGACGGATAACTAACGGCCCTGTTCTGGCATATGACAACTGATAAAGTGCCACTGTTGGCCCGCTGCTGGCTTATGTGGTGGCCACTGGGACATTTTACTGACGGTCGGGCAGCGGCAACATAGTGCTGGGCCACAGCCGGTAGCCAGAAGTTACCCGGTGCTTGCCCAGGAAAACTGTTCTTGCTGGGCCCTGTCCTGTCTATCTTTTTTCCCCCGAGGCTTGGGTGGTGGTCACTTTCTTCGATATTTTACGTTTCTTCGAAAAAGAAAGGGGCATTTCTCTCTCTTATTACCTTTAACACCGACAAGTCATGTGCCTCAGAATCATTGGCGCAACTGTTCCTACAGTTTCAGCCCGAGAAGTTTTTTAGTCATTCATCGTTCGTAATGTACTGTCTGTACAATTTCGATTTTGCTTTTTTAAAAAATGTTCAATACACGAAAAAATAAGGTATGTATACCTGTAATGGAACACAAGAGTAATTTTTACAAACCACTAAAAATAAAAGTTCAGAGAATTTACTACAACTTGCATCTTTCCGGAGTTCTTCCTCGACTTTCAGGGGGATAAGCATCCTCCATCCCCCTTCTAGCTACGGCCTTATCATCTCTTTTTTTTTCTCTCTCTGATTTTTATCTATGTACTTACAGGAAAGTATCCAAGGGATTATTCATTACGGAAATACCAAACAAAGGTTCTCATTTTCTAAGTCTTCAGATGTGAAATATTTTATTTTTTGTTAAATTGCTTTGGCACTTCATGTTTGGGAATTTCAATAACCACTGACAGTATAATTTGTTGAAGTAAATTTCTAAGCTATCATTTTTGTTGAAAGGATATGCTCAGGAATTATTAAAACTTTAGTGTACTTTTAGTTTCTTTTCTAGGAGGACAGCAAACAGTTTTTTTTTTCTTTTTTCTCACAGTAGGTGTTTCTAATAGCCTTTTAATTTCATGACTAAACTTAATAAATTGATACGGATATATACGTATTTTTTAATGGCAGGAGATAATTATTTGAATTTTAAAATGAGATCTTAATGTACTCGAGATCACATATACATGCAATTATTGGGTTTGTCAACGTGTAAATTTATTTATTGTTGATTTTTACAACTTATTAAGTAAAAGATTTTAATGCAAATTTTGAAGGTGACGATCCGATTTTTGGTGTAAATGTGACAAGGATGGTAATTCAGATGGTATCTGACTTACCGTCCTTGTCACGTTTACACCGAAAATCGGATCGTCATCTTCAAAATTTGTATTATATGGTGTAATCCTGTATTCCTTTCAAGGTTTTAACGTTTCTTATCGATATTCCTGCTCATTATGTGTTAACAAAAATATGAATATTTCTTCAGGAAATATTTTTCAAAGAAGCTAAATGCTGAAAATCCTAATTTTTCTGGATCAGATTTTTTTTTTTTTTTTTTTTTTTTTTTTTTTTTTGCCCCGCACGGGGATAACTGGTTTTCCAGTTATTTGGGGAGCGGCGCCCCCACGGCCCGAGCTGACCTTGTGACTGGTCAACATCTGATGTCTTGCCACCGCTTAATTTTTATTTTGGTGCTGTTGGTGTTTGCAGGGACGGCTGTTCATCCAGCTGTTGGGGAGTCGCGGCCCCACGATCCCGAGCTGGTCTTGTGTGTCTCGCTTTTTCGTTTTTGTTTATTTTCTCCACTGGCTAGTTGCCCGTGTTGTATACTTTACCTAATCGCTACCGCGTTATGTACTAACACCCCGGTCTTGTGGTTTTGTTACCCTCCACCACTAACTGTATTATATTAACCGCTCAGTTCGTAGGTTGCTGAGATTCCGTTTAGGTTCCCTTCCAGGACTTGTCTTCTTTAGATTTCTTTTTTCCTTTTAGCTGGTTTGGGTGCTAGACCTACCTGCATGTTTGCCGCGTGCGGAGACCCGTGAGGCGGAAATGGGATGTCTGGCGGCTGAGGTCGCAGGAGACCGGATAAGTGCCTCCTGTGTACCAACACTCCTCTTCGACCCCGGCTTCGCTGTAAACGGGAGGCTAGAGACTAACCCACCTCTAGTCAGAAGTCTTGTACCAAGTTGTGTACACGGCTTTAGCGGCTTTTTGTCGTATAGCACGGCAGGGTGAGCCCGGGGGCTGTGGGATCATGCCAAAGGCGTTGGCATGACGGTACCCGGAGGCCGAAGTGTCCGCCGAGTGCGTGTGATCACAGCCAACGGACTATATCTGCAACGTATAAGCTCCAGAACTGTGTCCAGCGTCATTTTCTTGGCTTGCAGACCTCCAGTTCTCCCTTGTAGGGCTCGGTGGTGGGTGGAGTAGTCTGCAGACGAATCTTCCTCCTTTTTTTCCATGGGTAAAAAGAACAAAAACTCCAAATTTAAGTCACCTGACAAAATGATAGTTGACAACGACTGTCCTTCGTCTTCTCAACCTACCAAGTCTCATACCCGTAAACGGTCTTTAGACCTTGACCTGGACCAAGAATGTGGAACCTCTTCTTCGGCAGCTGTACCAGTCGCTCCGAAGCGTCGTCTCCCCTCGATTGCTGTGACTACGCATGCTACTCACTTGCTTGTAGAATCCATCGATCCGCATGAGAGACTGTCCACCAGATCTCCCTTTTCATTTCTAAAGCTTTGGACGCTGCGGTTGGCCCCTTGAAGTCTGTGAGAAAGCTTCGCTCTGGGGACCTGCTTGTCCAAACTTGCAGTGTTTCTCAGAGTAACACTTTTCTGAACCTCACTAGTCTTCAAGGCATTCCTGTAAAAGTGACACCTCACCCGTTTCTTAACACCTCTCGGGGTGTTATTTCGGAGTTTGATCTCTTGCCATGCAGTGAAGACGAATTCGTGACTGAACTTGCTGATCAAGGTGTTATTGCTGCACGTCGTATGATGTTCCGGCGTGATGGTTCCATGATTAAGTCAAAAAATGTCATCTTGACTTTTAACTCCCCGAAAGTTCCGACCGAAATCAAGGCTGGCTACTTGGTCTGTGGAGTTCGCCCGTACATTCCCAGTCCTCTGCGCTGTTTCAGGTGCCAGAGGTACGGGCATTCACAACGTTTCTGTAAGAGTTCCGCTCGTTGCGCAAATTGTGGCTCCAGTGAACATGACGGGGAAGGTTGCACTTCTGCGGCCTGCTGTGTTAACTGCGGTGAGGCCCATGCGGCTTACTCCCGCAACTGTATGAAATGGAAGGACGAGATGGCGATCCAGCGGCTCAAGACCCTGGAAGGCCTCTCGTACCCTGCTGCCAAGGCCAAGTTGGGTATACCCACCACCCGACAGCGTACTTTTGCCGCAGTTGTTAAGTCTCAGCCACAACCCGTGCAGCCTTTTGTTCCGCGCCCTGTAGCTCTCGCCGCACTTGCCAAGCGATCTACAGCTGAACAAGCGACACAGGTGGATTTCACCGAGCTCCAGCTTATTCGACCAGCTGCGTCTTCGCCTTCTCTTTTGAAGACGCCCGCCTCTTCCGGTTCCCAGCAGACAGCCTGCACGTGCGGAAGACCCGGCCCTCAATCCGCAAAGGTGTGCGGTGTCCATCAAACTGTCTCGGCCTCAGCGAGGTCCCCACCCTCACCCAACATTATAGAAGAACACGGGGGAGGAGAGTGACAGTTCGTCCCCAGCCTCTACCAGCATTGCAGAGGAACATGGGGGAGGAGAGTGACAGTTCGTCCCCGCCCTCTGCCAGCATTGCAGAGGAGTGTGGGGGGGAGGAGAGTGACGGTTCGTCCTTTTCCATTAGTAAATATGTTACTTTTAATAAACATCATTAACTACCTTTTCTTCACTGCTTTCTTCATACTCTTTTTCAACTTTTACCAAGCCTGTCTGATCTTCATCATTTTCCACGTTTTTAAAAATCTGTGGCTGATCGTTCTTTGTCTGGCGCTCTTTGGCCAAACCTGGCCCTTGCGCCAATAAAATCCAACAACCAACCAACCAACCATCAGATTTTTTTGCATCAGGTATATTCTGATTAATGGAAGCAATTGTGGTGCTCAGAAACATTATGCACGGCAAAATATTGCGTAAAAATTGGATAGAAAAAAATTGAAGAGCTTTAAAAAATCTGTGGAAAGCAATTAAATGAATCGTCATTTTTAAACAAATTATGTGAATATGCAAACCAGTGATGCAATCAGCGTATCACTAGTCTACGTCATTGTCGCCTAATAAAAACAGAACCGACCGCCGATCGTATTATGTACATCTTTAATTCAAATGGTCTTCCTCGTTCAATTTTTTCCATTGCAGATTTTTCGCAAAACTGTTGCTTCAAAAATTTACCTTTAGATTTGCCTTCTCAATTCCACACACATAAATAATCAGTTCAAATTAATTAACAAATAATATCGCTTGCGAAAGTTTTATAAGCAAGTCCATAAGTGAACTGCGACCGTTTGATTTTGAATAAGAAACTGCCTCATTGCGCCATCTAACGACTTGAATTCTAACAAAACATTTCGAAATGTCAGAGTTAAAGTGAGAGCGTTAGCGTACCAAAGCAGAAACCGCCGAGACCCCGCCTGTGAGATCACAGTGATCAATCACAGAAGGAGCGTGAACCTAGTCTGTGGGCTAAATTCACGCATAGCGTGAAACGTGAATTTAGCCTCAGCCCTCACGTCGCGCCCGCGCGCACAGGACAACATGCAGAACAGCAGACTCGCGTGCCAGTGGTGCCGGGATCCATATAACCAACCTGTAGATGGTTTGAAGTATGACGAAGGCCCGCGGGCGGCCTAGTGGTCAACGTTCGTTACTGCCACGGAGAAGACCTCGGGTTCGATCCCAGGCAGGTACGAACGCTCGAACCACTAAATATCCGCCGTCTGTCGGATGGGCACGTTAAGCCGTCACTGGCCCCTCGGTAATAAATAAGGGCGTCTTCCTCCCTCTTTCTACTTCGCTTCCATGTCACTTTCCTATCGGGTACTCTAGCCCAAATCTCCTAGCTTCCTGTTTCTAAGGGTCGTTTAAGACCTGGGATCAGACACTCCCTTCCTAAAATCCTCTACATATGATCTGAAGTATGATGAAATTTCAGCCAATCAGAGGGCGGTATCAGTTTCAGTGACAAGACCTATGGGTGGGGCTTATTTTCATGTGTCACGTGTGCTAGTATTCATTTGTTGTTGTTTATTGGTACACGTGAGGATGCACGATGCAGGGGAAGTGAAAGCATAATTTTTTTTGTTCAGAATCATTTATCGTTATGGGTACTGCCAGTGATTGTGATATTTCGTATACGTCCATGGTTGTCACAGACAATGATCTACCTTCGAATTTTAGAAATGAGATCCTTAGCAATTCTCAAAACCAGCCCCTCAGAATTAGAAGTGACTTAGCCAGTATGGAAGATATTAACTTCTGGGATAAGGAATTTGGAGAAAAAACTGCAACGTCCTGTAACTGTCAAACTACACAGCCGCGTGGTGAAAAATTCGTTTGTTCGTAAGTAGACCTTTTCCTTGTTTTGATGAAATTAAATTGAACTTGTATTGATTAGAAAGTTTATATGTATATTATATACATACATGAGACTGAAGAAGAAGATAAAAGCTAAACTTTTTTACTTGGTGAAAAATAAGAATGTGCTGTGAAATAGCGTGAATGTAACGCGACATAAGCAAGACAGATTTGTTCACAGAAATTTATTTATGTAAATATTAAAACGGAGCACATCACTGTATTTAAGATATATATATTTGACATTTAACGACACAGGATAAACGGAACATTGCGGAGAAAAATGAAAATTACTTGCGAAATCTCTGTTCTGTCCGACTTCCGTTTTAGGCAAGTTTTTCTCCATTTTTCAAGCTGCAATACAAATATTTATCAAATAAAATGATATTTAATAACACTACTAAGTGAAAGAAACATCGCGAGAAAAAAAGAATTACGATTACGGGAGAAACCTTCACTCCGTCTAACTTCCGTTTCCGAAAGTTGGAATTCCATAATCTGAAGGGAAACGACACCCTCCCCACCACCACCAATTCCTTCCAAATTTCTTCTAATCCCTTCCAAAATCTCGGAACCATCGAAATGATGATGGAAAAGGCGGAATTCTTCGAATCCACGGAAGAATCTCGTGCCTGAAGATTGCAGGGAAATTTTGGCGTCATCTAACTTTCGTTTTCGGAAAATGTTCTTCCATTTTCAAGCTGAAATGCAAATATTTAAATATTTATGGAATAAATTTATATTTGACAACAATACTGCGCAGGAGAAACATCGCGAGGAAAATAAATCAGTATTATGGGGAAAATCTTCACTCCACTTAACTTCCGTTTTCGATAGTTCTGAAAAACGAAGACGAAAAAACGACCCTCTCTTCCCCCCCCCCCCCACCCAACTAAACCTCCAAAATTTCTCTTCAGCTTTGCATCGATCTCAAGGGTAATCCAAAAAGCGGAATTCCGCGAAAGAATCTCATGAATGTATATAAATAATTGTTTGAAAAGAAAGTTTATATGTATAGTATACACTGAGTGGCCACTTTATTATGACCACCCCCTCAGTACTTCGTTGGGCTACCTTTTGTCTTTAATACTGCGTTGATTCTTCGTGGCATGGACTCCACGGGATGTTGATAGGTGGTTTGTGGAATCTGAGACCATGCTTGATAAATAGTACTTTCCAGGAGTGTGAGATTGCAGGGTTGTGGATCCAGCTGTCTGATGGCTCGTTCAACTTCATCCCACAAATTCTCAATGGCTTTGAAATCTGGAGATTGTGGGGGCCACCTAAGCAAAGTAAACTCACCGGCATGTTCCTGAAACCAATCCTGTACAATACGAGCACTATGGCAGGATGCATTATCTTGTTGAAAGTAACCATCGCCATTGGGATAAACCATCCACATGACAGGATGCACTTGGTCCGCAACGATGTTTAGATATGATGTGCCAGTCAGGCACGACTTAAAGGGCACAAAGCATGCCAGGAAAACATTCCCCAAACCATAACGTTGCTTCCACCAGCTTGAAGGGTTGTAGCAGTGCATTTGGGGTCCATGCTTTCGTGCTGTTTCCGCCAAATTTTCACTCGGCCATCGGCATGGTGTAACTGAAAACGTGATTCATCGGACCACATAATTTGTTTCCAATTATCGACTGTTCAATCCTTGTGCTCCTGTGCGAACTGGAGACGTTTTCTCTTGTTAACTGCAGACAGCAAAGGTGTTCGAACAGGCCTTCGACTGCCATATCCCATCCGATGCAGTGTACGGCGAACAATGCGTGCAGAGATCATTTGAGGGGATCCTTGATTAAGATGGTCTGTAATTTGCTGCACTGTTGCCCTTCTGTTGTCTGTTACCAGCGTGGACACTCTCGGTTCCGCTCGAACAGTCACTAGTCGATGACTTCCACACGTTGCACGTAGAGACCCAGTTTTTTGGCTGACAGTCCAGTCTTTAAACACTTTAACAACAGCTGCTCTGGAACATTTCACGAATGCGGCGGTTTCGGTGATACTCGCTCCATGGCTCCGAGCTCCTACAATCATCCCAGTCCGTCAAATCGCATTTTTGCCCATCTCCTCACCCAAAAATCATTTCTACAACTGTCGCAAGCACTAAGTTTTCCGTTTTTATACTAGCCTCACCCTCTGGCAGCCATAGCTCATTTGCTTAAAACTGTCAGGTGGTCATAATAAAATGGCCACTCAATGTATAAGTAGTTGTTTGAAAAGAATTGTGAGAAAACTAGAGTAGGTATTCACAACCTTCTCTACCCCCCCCTCCTTTGTGTGCATATTGTAAGTATTTTCAGAAATGGGATTATGTGCAAGAAATTATAGTTTCTGAGGGGAAAATTATATTCCATTAATTTTATATGGGATATCTCACCCAGGGTTAACTGGTTTTATGTAGTTGCATGAGTAGAGGAAAATGGGGCATTCTAGATCAGGGGCAGCCCTCCATAGACTTAACATCGGCTGCCCCCGGCTGCCCAGCTGTCCACTTGTCAGATTTTTTGTCACATGATCGACCCCATGATGTGCTGCCCCCAAGCGGTGCTTCTTGGAACTTTTGATGGATCTTTGAATGACGGCAACGACCGAGTGGGGGTGGATATCGGGGGATGTCAACTCGATGTGCTGCCCCTATCAAAGAACAGAGGACACCAGAACGTATAGCCCAAAGGAGCTCCATCCCTGTCACGCCCCCTTGTTCTTCGGCTCCTTCAGGTTACGTTCCGGCGTCCTCTGCTCCTTCTTACTCCTGTGGTACAACCGGATGTGGGTGATGCTAGAATAAGAAAGTTTGATGTCCACAATTTTTGAGATGAGACAAATTGATTTAGTCATGTGATCCAGTTGTTTTGATAGAAAATTCCATCTTTAATAGACAAAGGCAAAATGTCAATGGAAAATAAGATGTTCGATTCTACTAGAGGAGGTTGAAAAAAAAATAGAAGGAAGTGATTTCATACAAAAATGAACCTAGCCTACTTGAGATTGAAATATAAGAAACTGTGATAAAGTTAAACTAAAAAAAAATTTTAAATCTGAAAGGGTTATTCATTAAGCTGACTTGGTTTTAATGTTCCTCATTAAGAATTCGGGGTTTATTAAATTTTGAGAACTTTTGGTTGGAAAAGGCAATCTGATTACTCTTGCACGGTTGGGATGAAAAAACGTGGATGAGGCATTTTCTAAAACGGTTGTTCAAGTTAATTTCTGTTCGCATAGAAAAAAAATGATGTCAGAGGTGGGAACCGGGTATCTCCGACTACTAGCCGCGGGATGGGAGGGCGTCGCGTGTCGCTCTCTGTTGTCAGTCCACTTATTTGTTTAATTTTTTTGAGAGATTTATTGGACTTCATTAAATTCTGGGGGATGGAAGAAGAAATGGGAAATCTTTCGCACCTCCAATATTTTTCCTGGAATTTTTTTTTTAATATAAAACTTATATTTTTTACGATTTTGGGAATCCTGCCTATGCATTATTTTTTTAATTCTTATATTTTTCCTCTCTCCAATTTTAATCAATGCGGTTGGAACCGTTGACCCCTTTCATGAGAGCGATTCCCCACTCAAAGGACTGCGTAAGTGGAGATTTCCACCATGTGTTAAATTTCACTCAGGAAAAAGTGGGTCAGGATGACAAGATTTCGAAATCTGAAATTTCTCTGTGTGGAGAACAAAGAATTTCATAGTTCACTCGTTTTTCGAAAGCAGTGTTAATTCCAAGATGAATTCTTTGAAGGTGTCTGATTAAATTCTCCCGCTTTCCGTATACCACCCTCGGTTTAGGAAAAATTAAGTCTTGAAGAATTTTTTTACGCTTATTATGTACTCTATGAAGAATTTTTTAGTTTATTCTCTCAAGATAAGAAAATTAATTATAATGAAACCCTTTCGTTTTTCTCTCACTAAGAATTTCCCTTAAGATAAACCCTGATTTGGAGCTCGCTTTGTCTGATTAGAGTGAATAGCGTTTCGTCACGAAATGACAAGATAAGGATATAGTCACCGTGAAGTTACTGTTTTGAAACGGCCCAAATGCTGACGCATGGTGACACATCAACACGTGCGGTGATGAGGGTCATGATGAGGGTTTCCGTCAGCTCGCTAAAGTTATTTTTATCCCACCACATTTAAGCGTTGTGAATGAAGCAGTATGAGTCTTTCAGACGTTTCTGTTTCTTAAGCTAAGAATCAGTGTGTAGGTTACCCCAGCTGTTCAAATGCTTTGATTCCATCTGAAAATTGTGATGAGTTTTCATTCGTTTCCACTTGTGTTCCGGAGTTCAACCTAGAAAAGCTGTTCCATTGGGTTCAGGCTGGAATCAATTCCAGAACATTGTTTTCATTTAGGAGCAAATCTTTTTATGACTGTTTCCGTATTTTCTTCTGTAATCAAAGTTCATGTTAGGGAATTCAAGTGGACTGGTGAATTGTTCACCCCCTCTACATGTGGTATTACGATGAGTTCAAGTTGCTTCTTGGATTTGAGGAGTCGTGTTTTTCAACTGGGAGAGACTGAAAAAACTCACAGCGTTGGAAGTGAACTCTTTTTCTCAACTTCTCGAGACGGCGAATTCCATCGATTCCAGAAACAGTTCTCTGATGCTAGCGGGATTTTCCACTTAACAATAGGAGTTGCATTAACCAGAAAGCAGTTTAAGAAACTCCAAATTATTTTAGATGGCATGTAGAACAGCATCCAGGAATTGCTAATGAGTTCAGAATTCCAGAAAATCGTACTCGGAGAATCCCGAAAGTTTAGAAATACATCGATTGATGAGTGTGAACTTAAACACAATTTAATTGAATGTTTAAAAAACTTAATCAGGGAGAGCATCCTGAAGGTATGTAGATGTCGCGAATGCATTTCTGAAGTACTTCCACCTATTCATATGCATTCTCCATGCCTAGCCACTGAGTGGAACAGGAAAGCGATTTCAAGTTTCGATAACGCTGTGGCCTTGTTGAATCCTAAGGAAGTAGCTCAAGCTTTTATGAACATATGTGGAAAAGTGAAGATTTCAGAAGAGTTCCTCTCTACAATGATGGGAAAAGAACTACTTGGAGAAATAATGATTTCAATTATATAAATTCAGAAATGAATATAGTTTCTCTTTTTTTTAATGGGCAAGGTAGAAGGTGAGTTTGTGAATATTTATTATTTATTGAAATATTAAGCGTAAATATTTTTTTAGTTTTAAAGCATAAATTTAAAGAGTAAATATTATTTTTTAAATTAAATTTTAAGTGAAATTATTTTTTTTATTGAAATGAGTTAAAATATTAAGCTTTCAAGATTTTTAAAGTAAAAGTGAGAATATAAATTTTTTTTTGAAATGTTTAAAACAGTAACAGTATGAATGCAATTGTTTTAATGGGAAACTAGTGCTTTTTTGCTAGACTTCTCTTAAGGATATTTGGGAACTGTTAATAGAATGGAGCCTGATGTTTTCCATTAGGCGACCAATCGGGGCGGAATTCGGACTGGTCTGAGAGCAATGCTTTACAGTATTGAGCCGAAACCAGAGTACACGGCTTAATTTCGGGGAGTTTGAAATGTTTCAAACTGACTCGCTTTATTCTTTGAGTTGAAAAGAAGAAGCGCTCTCACTGAAGACCCCTTAGCCTGGAAAAAATAAACAGTCTGTGTTTCATAAAAATTTCTTTCCTTAGACATGTTTAGTACATTCTATTTTCAACCTCATCTATTTTCAACTTTCAGGAACTTGCTGTGACTGTTTTTACTGCATTTCATTTTCTACCTGATTTGTTTTCAACTTTTTCGAAAACGATCTTCAACAGATTTTTACTCGTTTCGAAACAGTCTTTTTATGTATGCTAGTTTTCCCATGTTATTCCATGGCAATTTCCTTGCTTTTAATGAAACGTGTTTCATCTAAACCGCCCCTAAGAAAAAATGAAGTGTTCCATTTTTAACCCTAGGAAAGAATGAACTTTTCCGAAACGAACCTTATCTATTTTCAACTTTTCCGAAAATGATCTTTTCAAACATCTTTCAATCAAAATTTAAACCCTTCTCAATATGACCTTATAGAAAATGAATACATTTAAAAAAAAGAATGATACTTTATGAAAAATAGATTAAGAAAAGAAGTTTTAAGTTACATAGGGAAAAACAAGAAACGGAAAACGAAATGAAGTAGAAAAAAAATAAAGTTTACATGATGAAATATAGAATTTGATGTGAAAAGAGCCACTTAATGCTTTGAATAGGGGAAACTTGTTTCAGTGAAAAATTTCTTATTCTTATGATTTCTTTAAGAAAAACTGACATTTTCAGTAAATTTATGCTTTCCTATGAAAGTTTTTCTCAAAGGACTCCATTAAGTTGATCTCAAGTCTTTGAAGTGAATGGGAAGAAAAATAATATGTCTGTGTGATATGAGAAAATGAAAGAATTCCCTTAAGACAGTGTGAAGTGAATTGAACATCAAGCAGTTGTATGATGTTTTACTATTGTAATATGTACATACATTTTGGGAAAATATCTTCTAAAGTTAGAGGGAAAAATATATGAATATTAAAAACAACAGTTCCTTAGATTTACAAATAGAGTATTTTAAGTAGAAAGAGGGATGGAATGCTTTAAATTGGAATTTCTTGTTCCAATGAAGGGATTCCTATTCTGGACTTTTTTTAAAACAGAAGCTATCATTTTCAGAAAATTACTGGGGGAGTCGAACTTGGATATTTAACAAAATTCTTGGAGATATAGGAATTTGAAGAAAGTTTATGGAGTGACATTTCTGTTCAAAAGTAAAGTTGAGTGGAAAAATAAGAGCAATTAAATCGATAGGAAAAGATTGATAGGTTTAATAAAAAAAAAACTAAGAAAAAAAAAGAAGTTTCATAAAAATAAACCAAAGTTTGAAGAACCATACAACACTGAGCAGAAGGAAAAATATAATAAGTAAAATAAGGGGAATACAATATTCTCACTATGAGAGTTTGGAAACAACTGCTTTTCTGACGAATTAGTAAAACGTATAAAAATATGTTTAGAGGAAGTACGGAGTTAGCTGCTATGTCTCCAGAATGAAAACTTTTTCTGCTGAGACAATGAATAAAAAATACGATAATGAAAACTTAATTAAAACAAAAAAAAAGACCAATGAAACTAAACGTCTAAAGATAAAATGCAGTAGGCACAGAAGTTAAAAATGAAGGGACAGACACGGGAGAACTGGACATTTAGTGAATGAAATATACGCGGAGTTTTGAAACATCTCAATTTAAAGCGAACTAAATGAGGAAAAGGAATGAGATTAGGGAGTTCTTACTGACTTTGATGAGGTGAGTAAACAATAAAAATTTAGTTATACATGAAATAAAGTAAAAAAAAAAAGCTCGTTTAAGAATATGATTTTTAGTGAAAGTATGAAATTTTAGTTGAAATGTCATGACCAGCATTTTGAAAAGAAATAGATTGAGTCGATATGTAACGAAAAGAAGTAAGTATTTCTTTATTTTCGCTATGGGGGTGGGGAATAACTGCTTTTCTGGTGAGTTAGTAAAACGTACAAAAATAATGTTTAGTGGAAGAACGGTCTTTGAAGTCTTTGAAGTGAATGGGAACTCGCTTTTCCTCATGAATGAATGTTTTTTCGGACGAGACAGAAAAATATACAGCCTAAAGAACACAAATTTTATCGTAAAAAAAAGGTTTTAGATTGCATGTCTTGACAATGAATGCTTTCCTGTTGGGGTAGTCCACGAAAAGTACAGCAGACTATATCAAAGAATAAAAAAATGCATATTTGACATACATGCAAGACTTGAGGAATGATTTGTTACATCTAAAATACTCGTTTGCTGAAATGAAATGAAAAAAAAAATAGTCTGAATAAAAGGAGTCATAAGTTTGACCAAGTAAAAAAAAAGAAAAGAATCCTGACCTATTGAAAAATATAACGAAATTTCAAAAACAGAAGAAGAAAAAATATCGAAAATAGGGATTGGTAAGAAAACAGTTATTATAATGGCTTGCAAAATAATGTAAGAAAATATTGTTTCAGCAGAATTTTAACTGTGAAAGATCTGTAGAGTTCTTGAACATACGAAAAAATTACGAGAAAATATTATTGCAGGGCGAAAGACTCAGAATTAACATGAAGTCATTTCACAAAAAAATTGTCGAAGTCCAATAATTACTGCGAACAGGAACGAAATCGTTTCTAAAGAAGCATTTCTTCGTCTCATGGTCTGATAAAATTGAATGTAGGAAAAAGAAAAGTTCCCCAGAAAATTCGTTACATCTACGCGAAAAAACTTCCTCAAAACATACAAATAATATAAAAAATACATGAAGAAATAGCTTAAAAGCTATAAAAAATGGAAGGAATACATAGTACACGAAGACATTACGACTAGAAAAAAAATATTGGAAGGGCGAAAGACTCAGAATTAACATGTTTACATTTCCGCTTGATTTCTCAAAAAGTTTGTCAAAGTACAATAGTTACTGCGAACAGGAACGAAATCGTTTCTAAAGAAGCATTTCCTCGTCTCATGGTCTGAAATAAAATTGAATGGAGTAAAAAGAACAGTTCCCCAGAAAATTCATTACATCTACGCGAAAAAACTCCCTCAAAACATACAAAAAATATATAAAAATACATGAAGAAATAACGTAAAAGTAATTAAAAAAAATAGAGTGACTACGTAGCACACGAAAACCATTTGACCACCCGACCATTTTTTGAAACCAAATCATCGTGAGTTAGAACCTCGCTAAGACCATCAGAGTATTTTTTTCCCTTGGAAAGAAAATTCCCAAGCATCGTTACGTAAAAATTTCCTCCGGAGAAAATTAGCATCGAAGAGGGGGAAAAAATCCCGCTTGAAAAATACAGTAATAAATAAAAAAATCCCAACGGACCCCACTCTGTCGTTGCTATCCCTCATAATCAAAGATCCATCGAAAGTTCCAAGAAGCACACATGGAATTGGCATCCCCCTATGTCCACCCACACTCGATAATTGCCATCCTCAAAGATCCATCGAAAATTCCAAGAAGCACCGCTGAGGGGTCAGCACACATAGGGTCGATCACGTGACAAAAATCTGACAAGTGGACAGCTGGGGCAGCCTGGTGAGCAGCCAATGTTAAGTCTATGGAGGGCTGCACCTGATCTAGAATGCCCCATTTTCCTCTACTAATGTAACATTATTTTACATTCTTTGTACTACTGGTGTGAGAGCGAAAGTACTGATCACGTGTTGTGGCGCCGCCTTCTACTTACAGATCTGAAGCGTCCACACTATATGGTCTCTCACAACAACAAGGAAGTGTTTGTGCTTCTCTGAAAGACTCCCCCAAACTCTGTTCGAGCGAACAAACGAAGTTTTCCCCACTTTAATATGAAATCTGTGATTCGGGAAGGCGGAGCGACAACAGCTGAACGGACAGAATAATATTCACACTAAGATATCAAGAGGAGCTTCTATTTAAAACACACAAACATTTATTACGTAATCAATTAGGGCTAGACGGCGGTGGATTACTCTTTCTGTAACATCAGGCTTCACTAAGGATTAGACCTGACAAGAGGCGTACAATACGAAAGCTAGGATAAATGATTCCCTAGAAATCCCTCTCGGCGTTGAAGTTCTAGCTAGAATCCTAACTGACACTAAGTAGATTTATATCTCTGCGACTCTCAAGAAATAGCAGTCTAACTATTCTCCTCAGCAATATGTTTCAATCTTAGCCTGTGCTAAGCTCTTATTCCCTGTAGCAAAATATCTACTACAGCAGCGGAATTCCTGACTT
This sequence comes from Macrothele yani, assembly GCA_039090855.1. Classification (NCBI taxonomy): domain Eukaryota; kingdom Metazoa; phylum Arthropoda; class Arachnida; order Araneae; family Macrothelidae; genus Macrothele; species Macrothele yani. The sequence continues at coordinate 123,777,713 of CM076989.1, forward strand.
TCCTGACCGCTGTAACTGAGCACTCTATCTCTTCCAGGATAGATGCTCGCTAAACTCGCCCTGAGCGTTGGACACTCTCTGGCTTTGAGCGTCTCTCGGCCCACACGATAAAACGCAAACGATTCGCGTTTCCTTCTACCGGAGAACTGCTCTCTCCGTTCGACGAAAGCAGACTAGCTAACAGCTCCTCTTTAAGAGACCTGCTAGTCTTCCCCTCCGCGCTGCGCATGCGCGAAGACCTCGGCGCAGACCTGTTGATGTGGCTCGCCTCTCCGGTCACGTGGGTCAACTTTCGCGCCCTTCGCTGGCCACACCCATGCGCGTTGACCCATCTTCTTGCTGATGAATTTTAATCTTACCTTCCGCATCTTTGCGGTCCTCGTCAGATCTTCCATTAGTGAGTGCCCCCTTTGAGAAGGTAATACTACCGTCGAAGTACATTCTTATAATAACACAATACACATTGTTATTTTTATACAAAAGTGGATGGCTGTTTTCCAGACTTGTAGACGACACTGACAATGTACAGCGAAAGTCGCGGTGTCATTGCAGATGCTATCAGTTCGTCGAAAAAGCCTCTCTCTTTCTAAGGCGAGAGAAACTAAAGTCCTTTGTTTGCAGCTCTCGACCTCTGAAAAATAAGAAATGTTCACGAACTTTCTGTCGCCATTTTGAGCTTGTAATGACCTTTTCTTCATAAAAAAGTAACATAATGTTCATCATTAATATAAATTAAAATGGTTAATATGTCCGTTCTTACAGGCCCCTACTTCCTAGGCGAAACATGTGGAATGTCATATTTTACATGTAGAGTCTTAAACGAAATAAGCAAAGTTCGCTCGGTAACTTCTCTACGGCGTCTACTTAAACAGACACGCCCACAACTTCTGTTGTGACACACACATACACATATATACACGGGGCAGTACCACCAAAGAACCTCGCTGGGTTACTACCTGAGTATTGGCTCCTCCACCTTTCAGTTATCTAGAGTGTGAAGCCCTCCTCCTTCTTCACTAAAAGCTAATCGTGACAGTGCATCTGCATGGGGAATTAATTTCCCTGCGATGTGTGATATGGTTAAGTTGAACTGAGCGATGGCTAAGCTCCACCTCTGTAGCTTTGAACTCTGTGAAGCCGCGCTGGTCAAATAAGTTAGAGGGTTGCGGTCAGTCATAAACTCGATCTGGTGTCCGAAGATCCACCCCTCAAACTTCTATAACGCCCACACTATCGCGTAGGCTTCTTTATGGCTCGCCGCCCAGCGTCCCTGCGTGCTAGTAAGTTTTTTTACTGGCGTACGCTACTGGTTGGACTATCCCCCTCTCATCTCTTTGCCCCAAACAACACGCAGCTGCGTATGCGCTGGCGTCCGTGTGTAATACGAACGGTTTACTAAAGTCTGGGGTAAACATTACGGGTGCCGTACATAATAGCCCCTTTAGAACTGTGAACGCCTCCTCCAGTTCTGGTGTCCAAACAACTGTCTCTGACGCCTTCTTTCCGGTCAGGTACATAATCTCTGTAGTAACTATACAGTCCGAGAAAGCTCCGTACCTCCCTTTTTGTCTTTGGTTGTTCTAAATCCCGTACTGCCTGAAGTTTCTCGGGATCTGGCTGGTGGCACACAGACCCTACTACATGCCCTAAATAATGAACGCTCTCCCGGGCGAAACAACATTTCTTTAAGTTGCCCGTAAACCCGGCTTCCTCCAGACTCCTTATCACCAATTTCAAATGTTGCAGGTGTTCTTCTCAGCTCTTCAAAAAAATTGCCACATCGTCGAGGTATGCCACGGCATACTCCTGGTGGGGGTGAGAACCCTGTTCATGATCCTCTGGAAAGTGGTCGCGGCTCCCGACAAACCGAAAGGCATCACTTTCCACTGAAATAACCCGCGGTGGGTGGCGAACGTGGTGAACTTTCTGCTCTCCGGGTCCATCGGTGTCTGATAGTACCCTTTGAGCATGTCCAACGTGGTAATAAAATGCGCCGCCCCCACCCTGGCTAGCATGTCAGGAATATGCGCCATCGGGAACGTGTTGGAGACGGTGTGCGAGTTCAACATACGGTAGTCTATGCACATCCTGACGTCACCCGAGCGTTTTAAGATACAAACGATGGGATGACTAAATTCCTCCTTAGATTCCTCTAGCATCCCCCGGTCGCACAATTCCTGAATTTGGGTTCCTACGGCCGATTGCATGGCCTGGGGCACCTTATACCTATGCTGCGTACGCAGTAAACTTCCCGGTTTAAAGGTAATTGTGTGCTCCCCTTCTGTAGTAGCTCCCACCTCTCCAGAGAAAAATTTGTCCATAATACTTACTAATTCCTGTAGCTCTTGTAACTACTCCCGTGTTATCTTTGGGCTTCCTACCTGTACGTCCGTCGGACACTCCCTCTCCTCCTCCGTTCTCCTCCTTGGCACGTCTTGAATATCCCCGAAATCCTCGTCCGATTCGAAGATGACCCCTGATCCTGGGCCTGTACTCCCTCAGCTTTCCTACGTGCACGTGGCGCTTGTGTCCCAAATCCAAATCGATGACGTAACTATTACTCCCTCGCTTCTCTAAAATAAATATCGGACCCGTCCATCTTGCATAAATGTTATTCTTAGAGTCGGGATGAGTGCTCTAACTTGGTCTCCTACTTCGAAGGTTTTCGGCCTCAGCCGTCGGTTGTAGTACGAGGCGTACCGTCGCTGTTGTTCCTCGGCTACTTCCTCTACCTGCTGTTCCATCTTGTCCATTCGCTCTTTCATCTCTTGGAGGTATTGGGTCGCCGACGCGGATATATCTATGGGCAACTTACATCCGCCCATCCGATTCCTCTTCAAAATAGCTAGCGGCTCCACCGGTCCTCCACCGTATAACAACTGGAAGGGTGCTATTCCGGTGGTGGCATTCGGTACCTCCCGGAACGCCCATAACAAATAAGGTAATGCTTTGTGCCATTGCCTCGGCTCTTCTCTTATGACGGGGTGGAGCATTCCCTTGAGGGTTCGGTTGTAACGTTCGACCAGGCCGTTGGCCGCAGGGTATACTGGAACGGACAACCTGGGAGTCGAACCCAGTTTCTTTAGCATCTCTTGTGTCAGTCCTGACACAAAATTGGTACCCTTGTCCATGGCGACTACCTCCGGGATTATTGTACGCTGCAAAATTTCCAAAAGCGCGTCGCAGGTAATCCTGGCATTTAACGGCGTTAAACATACCGCCTCCGGTCATCGAGTGTGTTGGTCTACCAATACTAAGATCTAACGGCGCCCTTTACACGACGCGGGTCTATGGAACTAACAGGGTATACGTTTACCACCTGGAAGGGTAACGCTGGCCTCCTAACTGGGGTAATGGGTACCCGGTCGTTCCGTGAGACTGGCCTCCTAAGTTGGCAAGCTTGGCAAGCATAACAGTATTTTCTAACGTCCTTCTTGATAGATGGCCAATGAAACGAGTAGCGTATCCGCTCTAAGGTCTTCTTGTGGCCTAAATGAGCAGAAAGCACTGAGCCGTGCGCCAACCTCATTACTTCTCCCATCCTACATTCCGGCACTACTAGCTGATTGACTGTTTGTCCTAACACCTTCTCTCGGTGATGTAGTAGCCCATCCTCCAAAAGAAATCCCCTCTTTCCCTCTATGGCTTGGCTAAAAGCTTCTTTCAGCGTCTCGCCGCGTGTATGCTGATCCTTAAAAACTCCGTGTCTGAGCTATGAGGCTCCTCGTCTATGGGACTCCTATCTCGGCCAGGGCTTGGCTCGCGCGCCGTCGACTGCAAAGTTTCCGTCCCCGGATCTGATCGGCTGCCTGTCGCGCGCTCCGTGGATGCCCCGCATATCTCAGTAACCTCTCTCTCTCTCTGATGCCTGTGGCGACAACGGGTCTTCCGATGCTTTCTCCTCCCGCTCCCCTCTCGCGACGCAAATATCCTGGGTTTCTTTTAGGTCTATCCCCATACGCTTTTTTCTTTCCTGTAAATCATTTTCGTCGTCCTCCGCTCCTGAAATTGTAACCGCCCCCTGGGTTGAAACCATCCACTCGGGACTCGTTTGCCTTGCTTCCTTCATCTTAGCATAATCTTACGGCGTAATTAACGCATCGTTACTGAGCTGGGGTACGATCGCACAAATTATTTCTGTCAAGCCCATTACCTCTTTCCCGGCTTTTTCCAAATCTGGGTCTATTAATCTAACTTGCAGTTGCTTCACGTGAAAGTTGGCGGCCCTTCCATCGAACCCCGTTAAATTAATCCGCCCGATCTCCTTCTCGTCTTCTTCCCTAACTTACATTCTTTTACACAACAAAATTCGGCCCCGCTGTCCACGATAATCCCGGCCCGAATTCCTTTCTCGGTTTCTATCCTTAATTGCCCTCCTACGAGTATCTCCATAATTTCACATTGGCTACTCTCGGATCCCTGTATCCATCCCATTTTTGCATTTAACTTCATGGAGTCCTCTTCGGGTTTCGTCTTGACGTCCCCTTCTTCTGTTACTTCCCTTCTCTCCTTTCTATTCGCTACCCGACTTACTTTTCTATTCCCACCATTACTCCAATTGACTGTTGATCCCTTGTTACCTTGTCCTGGAGTAACTCTCAGCTGGCAATTCACTCGTCGGTGGCCCGCCTTACCGCAAAGGAAACAGATCACTTCCTGATCAAAATTGGAGTTCCCTGGAACTCTATTAATTGCCCCTTTATTTTGGAACCCTGTTCCAGTCGCTGGGAATTTCCTTTCTGGGGTAGCCCGTTATTCGGCTGATTTTCCCTCTTTATCTGGTTTTCCCCTCCTGTATTATACGGACCTCCCTTAAAATTAGATCCCGCCGCATAATTGCTTTTGGGTCTCCCTTCTCCCAATTTCATAGCTTCTACATGTGTCTCATAAAGGTCACATAACTCTCCCAGTTCGCCCGCTAGAACCAATTTCCCTACGGCACCCCTCTGCAGCAGTTAAGTTTTCAAACTTGGAGAAAGCAAACCCTTGAATTTATCATAAATTAATAAGTTCATTAATTGCTAGAATTCTGATACGCCGCTCTTCTCCACGTAGTATTGGAGCGCTCGCTCAATACGACCTGCTAACTGCTGGAAGCTTTCCCCTTTATTTCCTTTTCATTGTCTCAAACTGTTTGAGATAGATATCGGGGGTCAAGTGGCATTCCGCCAAAATAGCTTCCTTGACGGTGCGGTAGCAGTCCTACTGCTCCAAAGTTAGTCGTCTGAACAAGTGGTTCACGCATTCGGCGTTAAATAAAGTCACGACTAACCGTCCCTGCATCTCTTCTGGAACAGCATGTAACAGAAGGGCCCTTTCTATGGAATCGAAGAAATCTAGGATTTCCTCGGGCTTAGAGGGACTCTTTGGAATTATCCTCTCTATTATTCTCATGTAATTGGCTAGGCGCCCCTGATCGTACCCTTTCTTCGCCGGAGCCAGACTTTCTGGGGACAACGGTATCTTACTCAGCTCGAAGTCCCTTGCTTCCTTTCTATCCGTTAATTGCAGCTGAAGCATCCACTTGGCCCGTTCGGCTTCTAGTTCGATTTTTTTCAGTTCTCTCTCCGCTTCTAGCTCGGCTTTCCTCAATTCTCTTTTCTCTTGCTTTTCCTGCCATTCCCTTTATGCTTTCCTTTTTTGCAATTCCCTTTCGGCTTTCTTTTCCTGCAATTCCCTTTCCGCTTTCTTTTCTTGCAATTCGAGTATACGAAATTTAAATTCCAATTCGAACCTAGCGGCATCCCCTTCCATCTTTCTTTGGTTATTCTGTACCTTTTGGTTAGAATCTGAGCTGTTATCTATCTCTTTATTACTTTCCCTTTCACTTCCCTCTACACTCTGTTCTTCGTACTCCTGACTCTTTTGCCCGTCCAAAAGTTGATCCATATTTCATGCAATATACATATACAACACTCATAAAATCAATATACATATAAAAATACACTCAAATTTTCGATATCAGCCTATGCTCTCAAACTGGTTAGACTCTTCACTCTTAACATTCCTACATGCTTACTTCAACATATAATAATAAGACACAATTAAATTCCTAACTTAAATAATAACCTCAAACTTTACACATAAATACACTTCAACAATTGATAATATCTTTGACCCTATGGTCTCTAACTGATCGCACCCTAGCGCGAATTCTGTTAGCTTTAGGTGGCTAAAATATTACAGGTAGTGCCGAGGAAATAAAATTGCGGTTCCAAAGTGGTACTTACCCGCTGAAGCGATTCGAGCTTCCTTCTGTTTCATTCTGTGTCCTGTGATGACCGGGCACTTCACTTTGGTTTGAGTTCTTTTTTTTGTTGTTGTCGCACAAATCAGTAATGTAGCACTGTGAGGAACTCTGGTTACGAGCTCTCCTCACTGTATTCGTTCTTTCGTAGTCCACCTTCGAAGAATGAGTCCTGTAGCGCGTGAGGCACTCTGGTTACGAGCTCTCCTCACGATATCATTCCCATCGTCGTCTGGGTTGTAAGCCTCTTTCGATGCACTGGATCTCTCGTCCACTGCAGCGTGCGAGAAGCGTCCTGCTTGCGGACCTCCTCTAGTCACCCGTCGTCTGATAAAGACCTGTCGGTACCTTCTCTTTCACCTGTGGGTACCGGGATCTTTCTCCTACCTACCTAACTCGAATCTCTCCTCTAATTCTCCTCAGCCGGTCTCTCTCCTCAAAGTTCTTTTGTTCTGTATCCTGCCGATGACTGTGCCATATTTCCATTGCTGTGAGAGCGAAAGTACTGGTCACGTGCTGTGGCACCGCCTCTTACTTATGGATCTGAGGCGTCCACGCTATGTGGTCTCTCAAAACAACAAGGAAGTGTTTGTGCTTCTCTGAAACACTCCCCCAAACTCTGTTCGAGCGAACAAACGAATCTTTCCCCACTTTAACATGAAATCTGTGATTCGGCCGCCTCGGTGGCGCAGTGGTCTAAGCGATGGCCTCTGATCATTCGTCCGAACGGGGTCTGGGTTCGAATCCCGGTGAGGCATGGATGTTGTGTTTGTCTTACGGCACCGGCTCTCTCCCTTCCCTGGAACCAGAGACCCTAAATTAGGGACGGGCGACTGCTTATAGCCCATTGAGTTGCTCACGGTGGTCGTTAAACCTCCAATCAAAAAAAAAATCTGTGATTCGGGAAAGCGGTGCGACAACAGCTGAACGGACAGAATAATATTCACACTAAGATATCAAGAGGAGCTTCTATTTAAAACATACAAACATTTATTACGTAATCAATTAAGGCTAGACGGTGGTGGATTATTCTTTCTCTAACATCAGGCTTCACTAAGGATTGGACCTGACAAGAGGCGTGCAACACGAAAGCTAGGATAAATGATTCCCGAGAAATTCCTCTCGGCGTTGAAGTTCTAGCTAGAATCCTAACTGACACTAAGTAGATTTATATCTCTGCGACTCTCAAGAAATAGCAGTCTGACTATTCTCTTCGCAATATGTTTCAATCTTAGCCTGTGCAATGCTCGTATTCCCTGTAGCAAAATATCTACTACAGCAGCGGGATTCCTGACTAGGGCCTATACCGCTGCAACTGAGCACTCTATCTCTTCCAGGATAGATGCTCGCTAAACTCGCCCTAAGCGTTGGACACTCTCTGGCTTTGAGCGTCTCTCGGCCCACACAATAAAAGGCAAACGATTCGCGTTTCCTTCTACCGGAGAACTGCTCTCTCCGTTCGACGAAAGCAGACTAGCTAACAGCTCCTCTTTAAGGGACCTGCTAGTCTTCCACCTCCGCGCTGCGCATGCGCGAAGACCTCGGCGCAGACCTGTTGATGTGGCTCGCCTCTCCGGTCACGTGGGTCAACTTTCGCGCCCTTCGCTGGCCACAACCATGCGCGTTGACCCATCTTCTTGCTGATGAATTTTAATCTTACCTTCCGCATCTTTGCGGTCCTCGTCAGATCTTCCATTAGTGAGTGCCCCCTTTGAGAAGGTAATCCTACCGCCGAAGTACATTCTTATAATAACACAATACACATTGTTATTTTTATATAAAAGTGGATGGCTCTTTTCCAGACTTGTAGGCGGCTGGACGACACTGACAACGTACAGCGAAAGTCGCGATGTCATTGCAGATGCTATCAGTTCGTCAAAAAGCCTCTCCCTTTCTAAAGCGTGAGAATTTTGTTTGCAGCTCTCACCTCTGAAAAATAAGAAATGTTCACGAACTTTCTGTCGACATTTTGAGCTTGTAATTTTTCTTCATGAAAAAGTAACATAATGTTCATCATTAATATAAATTAACATGTTAATATGTCCGTTCTTACAACCGGTACTTTCGTATAACATCGGAGATAAAATCAGAACTGCTGAGATTTTTATAACACCAGTAGCACTTCTGACAGATAGGACGGAATTGGACCAATCGTCCCATTGGACGAATCGGCATTGGACCAATCGTACCATTGGACGAATCGTACCTTTGGACCAATTGTCCATTGGACGAATTGGCATTGGACCAATCGGAATTGGACTAATCGTCGTTGGACGAATCGTACCAGACCCATCGTGGACAAACCTGTTAGCCAGCACGTCTACCTTGATATTCTGACAATTATGCCCTAGCAACTCTGTGGCAATACTATGGAACCGAGCCTTGTTGGTACCAGCAGGATAATGCACCGAGCCATAAAGGAAGAACTGTTACGGCGTGGTTTGACGATATGGTGTGAGGACTGGCCAGCTCAGAGCCCTGATCTTAATCCCATAGAGCACCTGTGGAATGAATTAGAGCGCACATAAGAAGTTTGGAACCAAGGATGTCAATAAATGCATGTTGTGTTTCTCTTCTAGGTGTCCGGTAACTTTGGTCAAAATAGTATCTGTGTATATATATATATATATATATATATATAATAAATAGTACATAAATAAAACAAAAAAAATTACTTTATAAATAAATTATTTAACAAGAAAATTAGACAAAAAAGGCTAATACCATGAGAAGCGCCGATGGCAGCTAAACCTCATGTAGTAGCTTATATAGAATGGAAATATTACAGAACAAAAATACAAAATTTCAAAACAAGTAAAATACTGGAACAGGTTGCCGTCATCAGGAGAGCATCAACCTGAGCATCAACAGGTTGATGCTCTCCTGATGACGGCAACCTGTTCCATATATATATATATATGGAGACTATTAAGAAGAGACAGAAGCAAAAACAATTTTTCAATTCATACCAAAAAACGACATAGAAAAATTCATATACTGACAGGTGTGAGTAAAAAGAGGATAAAATAATAGCAACCTGAATGTAGAAAGTGTCGATAATGCCGAGCCTTGGCTTTATCAAGGACCAGAAAAACTCTGCATTTTCTCACTTCCACAAAGACCTAGTTGGAAATGGGTTTCTGCAAAGCCATAGATGCAAGTAATAAGCCCACCAAAAAAAAAAAAATTTAATATTATAACCTCCTAAGAGTTGCTTGACGAAAATTAAGTTAACATTATTTTTGCATGCATCTATTGCTTTCCTGGCCCAACCCATGCTCGTCATCTGCTATTAAAAAACAGAAAAACGATTACAAAAAAAACACAAGTTGTGAGAGTGACTGAATGAATCAAAAGAATTATTCAGCAATAACACTTTGCCAAGTTACCTAGCCGCCTAAGAGAGAATTTAAACCAGAATAGTAATACTAAAGTACCACAAATTCTTATGCTTTGCAGTGAAAAAACGTTTTATGCAAAATGCCATATAAAAGACAATTTTTTTTGAAAAAATAGATTCCTGAAGGAAACTGGAATATTGAACCTCCTACTTATCAACAACTGACATTACAAGTACAAAAATTAAAAACTGATAACTAACAAAAATGCTTTCTGAAGATTATATGATGTTAACAATTAGTTGCAATATATACAAAGTATTCCAGGAGTGTTTTAAGTGCATAATAATGTGGTCTGTGGTACTTTAGTATTACTATTCTGGTTTAAATTCTCTCTTAGGCGGCTAGGTAACTTGGCAAAGTGTTATTGCTGAATAATTCTTTTGATTCATTCAGTCACTCTCACAACTTGGGTTTTTTTGTAATCGTTTTTCTGTTTTTTAATAGCAGATGACGAGCATGGGTTGGGCCAGGAAAGCAATAAATGCATGCAAAAATAATGTTGACTTAATTTTCGTCAAGCAACTCTTAGGAGGTTATAATATTAAATTTTTTTTTTGGTGGGCTTATTACTTGCATCTATGGCTTTGCAGAAACCCATTTCCAACTAGGTCTTTGTGGAAGTGAGAAAATGCGGAGTTTTGCTGGTTCTTGATAAAGCCAAGGCTCGGCATTATCGACACTTTCTACATTCAGGTTGCTATTATTTTATCCTCTTTTTACTCACTCCTGTCAGTATATGAATTTTTCTATGTTGTTTTTTGGTATGAGTTGAAAAATTGTTTTTGCTTTTGTCTCTTCTTAATAGTCTGTGAATTCTGAATTTTCGTAACTGCTGCGTTGCGCGTCATGATCTTCAGGTTCTTTAGAAAATTTCGTTTCAAAATTTTTAGGTAATATATTTTGTTTTTGACTTTGCTCTTATGTAACTAATTTCAATTTACTATTTAGCAGCTTATGCGCAAATTCTAGTTGAAATGTTTTATTTTTTGTTTTATTTTTATTTAATATTTTATTTTTTGTTTATTATTATTTTTTTGTTTCTTGGTTTAATTTGTTTGGCGGACGTTCTTTTTGGAGTGTAGTTAATGCTCGAGTTTTGGTAATTTCTTGGGCTGCTTTTTTCCTAGAAAGTTTTTCCTAGTTGGTTTGCTCGGAATTTCATATGTTTGGCCCAAGTGGCGTATTAAGGACGATGAAAGGATTGGAGGTCAACTCAGATAAGTCAAGTCCTCCCGCTCGGATAGGCTAGCACCCTTTTCCCATAGTGTATGAAATCGCTGGCAAAGTTAATCTAAAGTTATGAAATGACAAACGTTGTTTGACATGTAAATCAGCGGATCCTAACCTGTATTCTCCTATTACAGATGATTGCTCCAACAAGTTTTGCAAAGCCCACAATACCATTTATGAGCTTACCTGTACAGTTTGCAGTCTTCGTTATATTGGCCAAAGCAAAAATCCACTTCATCTTAGGATTAATGGACACAGGTCTCTAGTTAACAAGTACTCTAACACTGGTGTGAACCCCTCCACTAATCAGAGCCGTAGCGAGGAGAATGGGGGGGGGCAGCAGGGGCGGTCGCCCTGGGCGTCGAGCTGGAGGGGGCGCCATCGAGACGTAGATTTTTTTTATATAAATGTGAAAAATGTGAAATTAATTTATACGCGTAATTGAAAAAATGTATAAAATTTAAACTTCTTTATGCTTTAAGAATAAAATGGCGACCAGATGAAACCTAAATTAAAGGAGAACTCCAATCGTCCGAACGCCAAATATTCGGATCGGTTTGGCTTGGGTGTGACAGTACATTTTAGTTGCTATGTTTATGAAACATTTGAGACGCCGCGCAGCGGCTAGTGTAGGCCAGGACTTTAGAGGGGAAGGGCTAGTACGCCCCTTTGAAGTGCTGAACACCAACCCGTGTCTGAAAGGTTGGGTAAAAAATGGGTAGTGTACTTGTTTCTACGTCATCACGCTGGCCTTCTGGCTCAGCTCAGTTCCCTCCAGGACAGAACTCTTCCCTCTGTTATGACGGTGTTTTACGCCAGCACTTTTTCTTGGTGTATCATATTTGTTTCACGTTGTATTTTATTTAAGTTGTACACCGAAAACCCAAACTGATGCTCTTAGCGAGAAGAAACAGATTTTAAAATGGGCACCAGAAGACATATCAAGATGCATTGTAATTCCAGCACTTTACCTCAAATCATATGATTTTTGATTTTGAGATCAGAAAAGTATATCTGCTATATTAAGCAAAATACTTTTTAAAGAAAGAGCATGCATAACAGAAAATGTTCATTTAAAATTATCCAATTTATACTATAACATCAATGTTTTCCGATTTTTAGGCCCCCAAAATCATGAACTTTTGTTTTCCGAAAAGATAATTTTTGATATTTGAGTGCGCCTTGCAGTAGATGACACACTGTAATCGGGTAAATACGGTGTAACTTTGACTGAAAGTGCCTTTCATGTGGTGCTCTGACAGAGGTTCAAGTACAGGCTTTTGGCCAGTGCAGGTACGTCATCGACCACGGCTGCATGTCTCAGGGGATGAAATGTAGGCGACTGGTACTGTGACCTTCAAGGCCTCCTCTGTCCATGATCCATCACTCCTTACGTGTATTGAGAACGAATGACGGGTGGCGACGATTCGTCGACAGGGAAGCCTACAGTGCGCATGCGCGGAACAAACATTACTCAGTTAAGGTTGCGACAGTTTAAATGCAATATTTGCCGTGACACTGTGACGACATTTGTTTCCTTAACGTTGTCTGTATAGCCTGATTGATTGAGTAGCGCGCTGAATTAGTGCACTGTGCCACGCGACGTGAGTGTGTGTCGAAATGGGACCTACGAAGTTGTCTGGAGCACAAGGCAAAAAGCGAAAAAAACAACAAGAGGCGGATAACGCAGTCCAAGCCAAGCAGTGGCAAAAACTGGAATGGGTAAAGAAGGTGGATCCCTCAACCGCTGCGCTCCCACTACAGCAAGTGATTGAAAGTAAGCCATCTACATCAACACTTTTAGAAAATGAAAACGTTACTGAAGTAACTGAGAATATAACTGGTAGTGCTAGTGTGCATTCAGATGATTCTACACCTTATTTTAACCCGTTCTTTCCAACATTGAGTCCTTATGAAGGCGTACAGGAACAGGATTTGGAAGATGAACAAACCAAAATTCAACTTAATTTTAATGATCCCACAACATGGCCTGATTTGAATGACCATATGAGAAGCTTGTTAGTTGAACACGGTTCAGAACAAAATAAAAATGGCAATTTTCTTTTATCAATTAATGCAGAAAAAAGACATTTTACGGGAAATAGGTTCCACAAAAAATCTTTTGAATGGAGAAAATGTAGAGCGGGATTGGTTAATTTGCAGTGAAGCAACAAAAGTTATTTATTGTTTCCCTTGCATGCTATTTGGAGAGCATTTGAAATCACGTTTGGCAAATCCAAAAGTGGGATTTTCTGAGTGGAAAAAATTACACCCTCGAATTCCAGAGCATGAAAATTCTGTAGAGCACCGTGAGTGCTATGTTTCCTGGAAAAGCTTTGAAAAAAGGATTAAAGAGGGCAGTGCAATTGATACTGAACTACAGCAAATGATTACAAAAGAAAAAAAGAAATGGCGGCACATTCTCAGAATCATTGTCGATTGCATTTTGTTTTGTTCAGTCAACAACTTGGCCTTTCGAGGTTCAAGTACAAAGATAGGTGAAGACAAATGTGGAATTTTTTTACATTTGCTGGAGTTTGTTTCTCATCATGATAATCAGCTAAAAGAGTATATTACCATAGCCAAAGAAAAACCAGGAATTCCAAATTACCTTTCCCCAACAATTCAAAACGAGTGCATCGATTTAATAGGTGACACTGTACACCAAGAAATACTAAAAGACATAAGAGAGGCAAAATATTTCGCAATTTCATTTGATTGTACACCAGATGTAGCCCATCAGGAACAAATGTGCCAGATTATTAGGTACGTGAAAGTTTCAGAGGATGTTTGCTCTATTGAAGAAAGTTTCATCGATTTCATAAAAACTACTGAAACGACTGGGGCTGGTTTAACCGAAGAAATTCTACAAAAAATAGAAGCCCATTCGTAATTGCCGAGGGCAAGCATACGATAATGGTTCAAACATGGCGGGGAAGTATTCAGGAGTCCAGGCCCGTATACAAGCAATTTGCAGCCATGCACGTTTTATGCCATGTGCTGCTCATTCATTGAACTTGGTTGGTGTTCACGCTGCTGGAGTCTCTTCAGATATTATCACATTTTTTGGCACAGTGCAAGAATTGTACAAAATAATTGCTCACAATGTCAAAATGTGTGAAATATTATCCAACAAACTTTCTACAACTCTCAAGCGTCACTGTGATACAAGATGGGCATTCAAATACTCTGCTGTTCATGCACTTTTATTCACAACTTGATAAAGTCCTCGAAGCCTTAGAGGAAATTTCTGACAACCTTCAATTCCATGATGACTGTTTATCAGTGGTTAAAAATCTTCTGAAACAAATTAATTATAAGTTTGTTTGTTACTCTGTTATGTGGGACAAAATACTAAATCAGATCTCCCGCGTGAATGAACAACTACAGCGCAAAGATGTGAGCGTGGACTGTGCAGTTAGTCACTTGACAGCATTGAAAGCTGCTTTACAAGACATCCGGGATACAGGGGTTGATGTTATACTGGGCGAAGCATCGGACATCTGTGCCGCAACATCTCTTGACGGCTTCTTCGAGGAGAAAAGGGCAAGGAAGAGGAAACGACTGACATTGGAAGAAAGTGAGAACACTGTTTTGACAGGAAAACAAAGGTTCAGTATGGACTTTTATGCTGTTTTGGACAAAGTCTTAGAACAAATGGAATGGCGTTATAAATGTTTGATTGAAGTGTTAGATGACTTTAATTTCTTAACGGGCAAGTCTTTGCATTCTATGACCGTAGAAGAGTTAAAGGTTAGTGCAATGCGCTTAGCAAATAAATATGATAAGGATCTGGATGCTACTGAAATAGAGGGAGAAATAGCTAGTTTTAAGTTTCAGGCCACTTCTTTATTTAAAAAAAATTAGGATTTTTTCAAAAGCAACCTCTCTTGACCTATTAAATTTAATCCACCAAATGTCTCTTGCTACATCTTATCCAAACTTAGTAATTGTTTTCAGATTATTCTTAACATTACCAATTACTAATGCGTCTAGTGAGCGAGGTTTTAGTAAGCTGAAAATAATAAAAAATTACTTAAGGTCATCAATGGGACAAGAGAGGTTAACGCACCTGGCAATTCTGTCAATAGAAAAAGATACTGCTAAAACTATTAATTATGATCAAATAATAAATGATTTTGCTGCTGTTAAAGCTCGAAAGATACATTTGTAAATACAAAATCATTCTGTTAAGGCTTAAGCATAAGTTTAAACAAATGCTACTTGTACTTATTTTTTCAGTTGTTCATAAGCACTTGAGGTAGCAATTAATTATAAATAAAAAATATTCTTCATTCAAACTATGTTCAATGTCTTTTCTTTCTTCAACAATCCCTATTGAAGCTCACATAGTCACCACAGGCTATTGAATAGGATTAACAATATAATTTTTTTTTAAATATTATATTATGAGCAATATTTTATACAAAAAAATTACATTTTATTACTATTTCATACAATTAGCAAATTATATATGGGACAATAATTACAAATAACAATAAAAATCGCAATATTTTTTTATACAGGTATTGTACTATATCTGCAAACAGATATATAATAAAATCTGACACCATCGCCTGTTCCAGTTGGACTGGGGCAGGGGGCGCCAATTTTACTGCTTGCCCCGGGCGCCAATACATCTAGCTACGGCCCTGACTAATGCTAGCCAGTACTCTACCTTTGAGTTAGAGTATTTCCATCATCATGGTTTTGACAAAGTGAAAATAGAGGTATTGCATATCATACCTAACCTCTATGCTCGACTAGAAACTGAATATCTTGAAATTCTGCAGCATCAGTCTCTATATCCCTATGGACTTAATTCCACTCTTTCTGACAATAAGCATAATCCGCATAAATTTGCTATCCGTGAACTTTTCTTTCTTGTTGCCAACAAGATCTGCACTAGAGGTAAAAGAGGGCAGAGGTTATTTCGTACTTCAAGCAAGGTTGATTTTGCAAACCTGCAAATAATTCTGGGCAGTTTTAAAAATGAAATAAGTTTTGTTAAAAATACTTGCAAAATTCTTAAGTCCTTTAAGCACTCTGTCCTAAAAAGTTTTTTCAAATTCTGGAAAGAAACTGCTAATCAAGTTGATAAGCATGTTTTTGCTTTGGTTCTAGACATTCTTAAGCATATACTTAAAGATAAAATTTCTCTTAAAGAAATTTCCAGAAATTATGTGACCATCAGGTTTCTCAATAAAACCTATGATCATCTCAATGTAAGGAAGCTGTTCTACAGTAATGCAATCTTTTTTCCCATACACAGGCACCAGTCTATTGTGAGTTTTAAATATGTAAAGACCTTAGGGTCTATTGTTAAAAACTACAAACTTAATTCATCGTGTTCCATACCTGTAGTTACTGCATGTTCTTGTGATGAGCATAAAGACACAGTTCACTATGATAAGAATTACAAACATATTATCACTGGTAACTTGAGCTTTGTTGACAATGACAAGCTTAGGCATTTATTAGAGTATGGTACTAAATTTAGACTTTCTTTCCAAATCTCCAAAGAAAGAATTCTTGAGAACTTTACTCAAGATGTTAATAGGTACATAATTAAAACAAGTTTAGCATACAATCAGCCTATTGAGGCCTTCGCTGAATGGAAATATAATATAATTAATAGTTTCTCTAATAAGTTAGCAGGTCTTGATTTAAGTTTTGACAGAAATCTTTTTTTCTCTGGAGAAGCTAAAAGGTCACTCTCCACACTACAAGACCTATATATTTTTACTACTACAGATAAAGCTAGCAATAAATTTGCAATTATCTGCAAGAAATTCTATTTTGAATTGTTAAATAAGGAACTCAATAATAGAGTAACCTACGAGCCCGTAAGTTATTGTACCAAACAGTTAGAAAATCGTTTTAAGGCATTCTTCAAGAAACTTAAAATTCCACAAATGAGAAGATATGAGCCTGAATTTCCCGTTCTTTTTGCAACTGTCAAGTTTCATAAAGATCCGGTAAAATTTAGATTCATAGCTAGTGGAGTAAGGAGTCATAAAAAGAAAATTGATCTTGCTTTTGAAGACATTTTGAAGAAGGTCTTGAAACACATTAGTAACTGTACTAATCTGAAGTACATAGATTTTTGGATAATTAATAATAATTCAGAAGTAATTTCCACTTTACTAGACATAAATACCATAGATATTAATAGTTATGATTTTGAGAACCTATATACTAATCTGCCTCTGTCAGATATCATCACTACCTTTAAAGATCTGTATGTAGAATTTAAGCTTAACCAATTTGTTAATGTAGGAGCTTGGAACTCTTATCTCAATTGCTGCATAAACAATAACCATATTTTATATAATAATACTCTTTATAAGCGAGTAAACGGTATTCCTATGGGAACATCTCCCTCAACAAGTGTAGCAAATCTGTTCCTGCTCTTTAAAGAATATAAATTCATTCAAAATAGCTCCTCAGGCTCAGATAACTACCTTTACACTTTTAGATATATTGACGATTTGCTTTGTATAAATAATTCAGGTGTTATAGAAAGTGATTTTGCAAATATCTATCCTAACTCTCTTAACTTATATAAGTAAAACCAACCACAGTAATCAGGAACTAGAGTTCCTAGACTTAAGCATTAAGCTTAACAGAGGTAACCCATCCATCAGCCTTTTTGATAAAAGAGTTAATTTTCCTTTTAAACGTTATTAAATGTCTGCACTGGAACAATAACATTTCAACCAAAGTAATTGAGAATGTACTAATTTCTCAGGTACTAAGAATATCAAGAATCTGCAGCAACAATTTGAACTTCAATAACCACATTAGAATACTATTAAACTGTTTTCTAGAAAACAAAATTCCAACACCTTTCATCAAAAGAACTTTAAGAAAAATTATTCTGAATAATAGAGTAAGGTTGGCAGATCTGCTTTAATTTCTACACAGTTGATAAAATGATTCTGGCCAATGAAAGCCTTTTTGGAAGTTGGTCTGGAGGATGCATATTAACTACAAAAAGGAACCTTAGTGCTATGGACAGTCCTATTAAAAATAAAAAATAAAATAACACAGAAAAAATTACGCAATTTTTTTTTAAATATGATGAAGAAATAAAATAAAAATAAATAAATAGAAAACTAGGTATTCACTTGCTAGAATCCCTAATCTAAAAACAGCAAAACTAACGTTAAAATAAATAGGACTATGAATTGTCTGTAGGATTTCACTAAGGTAATTAAATACATATAAAGATTATTAAATACACTACATGTGTATTTGATAATATTTTTCATGTATTCTGGAGAGTTAATTCTACACTCTGAACAAACAGGGCTCCATTCTTAGTTGTATAATTCTCTTGACTAAAACTCCGCGCGTAGGATCTTATTCAGTGAGCAGAAGCCTTCAGACCCTCCCCATGCCGCCCCCAGCGTCTAGGGAGTGACCTGGGTTGAAAGTTCGGGGAGAAAGTTTTCGCCCATTTCTTTTTTTTGGAAGTAGTAGCAGAAATGAAGCATTAGAGGTAAGCTCTCTTCTTTGTTCTTTTAATTAAGAGGTTCCAAGTTCAACTTATGAACTTTTGAGCAGTTATTTTCTTTTTTTCGCATCAAGCAATTAGGTGCAAGCAAGTCTATTAACTTTTAGCGTTTTTTTCACTTTCACTTTTATTGGAAACTTAGTGGGTTTTTAGGGCTCTTGGGCAAAGTAGCTGGCCGTTTTATTGTTCTTGCAGTCAACGATGTGTTTTCAATGTCGGTTAGAACATTTTAACTACATTATTATGCACTTAAAACACTCCTGGAATACTTTGTATATATTGCAACTAATTGTTAACATAATATAATCTTCACAAAGCATTTTTGTTAGTTATTATCAGTTTTTAATTTTTGTACTTGTAATGTCAGTTGTTGATAAGTAGGAGGTTCAATATTCCAGTTTCCTTCAGGAATCTATTTTTTCAAAAAAATTTATCGTCTTTTATATGGCATTTTGCATAAAACGTTTTTTCACTGCAAATCATAAGAATCTGTGGTACTTTAGTATTACTATTCTGGTTTAAATTCTCTCTTAGGCGGCTAGGTAACTTGGCAAAGTGTTATTGCTGAATAATTCTTTTGATTCATTCAGTCACTCTCACAACTTGTGTTTTTTTTGTAATCGTTTTTCTGTTTTTTAATAGCAGATGACGAGCATGGGTTGGGCCAGGAAAGCAATAGATGCATGCAAAAATAATGTTAACTTAATTTTCGTCAAGCAACTCTTAGGAGGTTATAATATTAAATTTTTTTTTTTTTTGGTGGGCTTATTACTTGCATCTATGGCTTTGCAGAAACCCATTTCCAACTAGGTCTTTGTGGAAGTGAGAAAATGCAGAGTTTTTCTGGTCCTTGATAAAGCCAAGGCTCGGCATTATCGACACTTTCTACATTCAGGTTGCTATTGTTTTATCCTCTTTTTACTCACACCTGTCAGTATATGAATTTTTTTGTTGTTTTTTGGTATGAATTGAAAAATTGTTTTTGCTTCTGTATCTTCTTAATAGTCTGTGAATTCTGAATTTTCATAACTGCTGCGTTGCGCGTCATGATCTTCAGGTTCTTTAGAAAATTTCGTTTTAAAATTTTTAGGTAATATCTTTTGTTTTTGACTTTGCTCTTATATATATATATATATATATATATATACATATCTGTGTGTGTGTGTGTGCATCAGCACAACACGCAGCCTTAAAATCGACACAACTTTAATTAAACAACGTCTTTTCCACAATTAGCATAATACTTCCACCATCTCTACATACTGCGGCTTCTCGAACATTATATACCGTCCAGTTCTCATCAGACACATACACACGTCATACGTCCTGACCTTAAGGTGTTGCCAACCATACTCTTGCGCGCGAGAGAGAAGATATCACGTTAAGTTTGAAAAACGCTAAGGAGAACGAACTCAAATTTACATAGAGAAAGAAACTAAAAAGGAAAGTTGAGTTAGAGTATACGTCACATACGTTGGCTTTTAAAAAATATTAAAGAACGAAAATTTTTCTTGGAGTGTTTGTTCCCTTGCGGTATAGCATTTTAAATTTGTCGGAATTTTGAAACCTAACATAAGTTATTTCATGAATGAAATTCTAATGGTGTAATCCCGTGTTTCAGTCATTGATATTCTGCGCCTCCAGGCAATCACGGGAATTGAAGTCTAAACCTCCAGATTCGCTATATATGAATGCCAGTTGCTTCGACTAGCGAATCCTGTGATGGTTATATTCAGATTAATTGGAAACTTGAAAATTTGGTCCTTATGGGTGGTGTAGCAGTTAGCATACTGGAGCGTTATCCGGGAGACACGTGTTCGATTTCCGCTCCAGGTCGACGAAATTTTCAAGTTTTCGGGTTTTATCTGACTTAACATTCATGTCATATTTACAACAGAGCTGGGCAGGAATGCATTACAAAGTAGTGGAAGTACAGATTACAATTAACGTGCAATGCATTACAAAGTAATGCAGTAACAGGTAATGCATTACAAGGTAATCCCGAGTATGGTTTGCACAAGGTAATGGAATTAGTCTGTAATGCATTACAATGAAGAGGATATAATTTAATTACGCCATTCAAACGCAATGGAATTATTTGGTAATGAAATTACACAATTTGCAAATAATAATTACATACTAATAGTTTATAGAAATGTACGTGTGCCAAAAGCTATGTCTAGAAAAGTCGTTCCTGTAACAAAGCAGACAGAGACCGAAGTGTCGCGTAGAATGTTCTAGAAACGGCAAGAATGGGTTAGACGTTTGTAGAATGTTCCGGAATTATGGGAAGTTGAAGAGCTTTATGTAAATCAATCAAGAATATTCCAGAAGGTTCAGGTCCTGTCGTGAAGTATATATAAAGTGGTCAGTCGCTCGCTAGTCCAGTGTTCGTATCGGGCAAATAATGGACAACACTTGAGAAATACCGCAAAAATGTTAAGAGTTCGCAAATTTCTCTAATATTCGGCAGTGCACCCTGAGTTGCTGAACCGTGAGTGTAGTGCTAATATGTGCTTGTGGCTGTAGTGGGGTAATTATTTTGGATAGTGAAGCGTATGTAATGGACGAGAATACTCTACTGGAGATGGACGAAATGAGTATTTCGGCAGCGGATTGTAGCAATCTGTCAACCAGTGGCAGCCACGTATTGTTACCCATAAGTTATTCATTAATTACCAACATATAGTTAACCATTAACCATTACGATTATAATGGGTAACTGCTACATGTCCTTACAATTACCATGTAATTCTAATGACCAGTTCACCATTACCATGTAATGGTAACGCTAAGTTCTTGTTCCCATTACCATTACGCTGTAAAGCATTACCGATTAATTCAATTACGATTTTGCCCAACTCTGATTTACACCAATAAGCGGATTCACGTCTTCCAAATAAGTTATTCCCATTTTTAATGATGGTAATCACTGCTTCGAATGAAGACGTCGCTTTTTTTAACCTATTTAGCGGCCAATATGGCTGAACATACTGTATATGGTGCCCAAGATTTTCTGAGCTCCCCAAATATAAATGTGCACATAGCGGCCGGGTTTTACAAAGGCTGCGGCAAAACAATTCTCCCGCCCACCACTATCATCTCAGTAGTACCGACCATAAGCATGTCACAGCGGATAAGCGCTCTCTTCTAGTCCTTTATTCTCCGCTCCATGACCGAAGGCTAGATAGAGATGGAACAGGCGCCGTGACAAAGACATTATGCCACTGGATAGGAAAGAATATCTCAAATATCTTCCCTCTCTCTCTCTCTCTCTCTCTCTCTCTCTCTCTTCTTAGGTTCGCCCATATTGTTACATTCCTTTTATCAGATAATCAGCCAGAAAGGATTAGTATCAGTCATTCTTGTAAATGGCCATATGAATAGCAAGGCTAAAGGAAAGGAACGCTTTCTGTTTCTTTATTTCATGTCTCGTGCCCGACTTTAATGAAAGCCGACCATGAGGGATTTATATATATATTTTCCTGAATCACATTTAAGCACATCACTTTCATTCCATTTACTAAATCTAAAGATTTATCTAAATATGCAGAATTTATTTAAGTTACTGTTTTCCAGAATAGATAGGCAAGGAGCACTACAAACGAGTTCCTGGGTTAAAATACCAAAGGCCACCAAGTTAAAATATTTCTCTCAGACATACTATTCAAACTCAATTTCATGTGGATCCAAAAAAAATAAAATCTCACAATAAGTACTTATAAATTATAACAAGTTAGTAAAATCATGCAATGCATTGATTATGATACGCTTTCCAATATACTAGAAATCATTACTCAAGCTATTACTCAAGTTATGAGGAAAATGGCTGTGGAATAAATCTCATCCTTGTGCCCTGACTTTTGATCCATTTGGATGATATTCAACAGAACTGGTTCAGTATATCTCCGAAATAACATGATAAAGTTTTGTCGCAATTGAAGCAATTTTACGGAAGTTATGATGCATAAGCGCTATGGAATAGATCCCGCTCCTATGTCCTAACCTTTACCCCATTTCGCCCATTTTCAATAGGATTCGTCCCCAGACAGGTCCCTACAACATACCAACATTTCATCTAAATCGAAACATTTTTACGTAAGTTATGACTCATAATGGCGATGGAAGTGATTCCGTTCCTATGTCCTGACCTTTGACCTCCATTTCGCCAATTTTCAATAGGGTTTGTCCCCAGGTGGTCTCCTACCACATACTAAAATTTAATCGAAATCGAGCTTGTTTTACGTTAGTTATGACGCATGAGAGCAGTGGAATAGATCCTGCTCTTATGTCCTGACCTTTGACCCCATTTCGTTCACTTTTAATAGGGTTCCTTCCCAGGTGTTCCCCTACCACATACTAAAATTTCATCGAAATCGAACGATTTTTACGCGAGTTATCGTGCGAACGAACATACACACACAACGCGTGACGTAATGAGGCAGATGGGAATCGCGACCATCTGCTAGTAAGGTGTGACGTCATAAAACTTTAATAGTATCAACAAACAACACGTGAAGTAATGAGATGGATGGCATGACATCGCGCCAACATCTAATGGGGCGACGCCATGACACCACACTTGGAATACTTAGTATTTTCTAAAACATAGCCATAATTATGCAATCCAACATTTTTTTGTCTGCTGACGTCATGAAAATACAGGTCGCGCCATCTTTTTTCTGGACAATTAATGTGTTCACAAGGATGAAAATTTGAACATCGATTAAAATAGCTTCATTTTATAATTTGGAATACTTAATATTTTCTAAAACATAACCATAATTATGCAATCCAACATTTGTTTGTCTACTGACGTCATCAAAGTACAGGTTGCGCCATCCTTTTTCTGGTTTCAACACCACCAAAGGAAAAGTTATTGATTTTTAATATAATTATGGTTATGTTTTAGAAAATATTAAGTATTCCAAGTTACAATAAAGTCGACCACCTACTGAAATTTCATCGAAATCGAACCACTTTTACGCACGTTATGACGCATAAGGGCAATGGAATGCATCCCGCTCTTATGTCCTGACCTTTGACCCCACTTCACTCATTTTGAATAAGATTCGTCCCCAGGCGGTCCCCTACCACATAGTAAAATTTCATTGAAATCGAACCATATTTACGCAAGTTATGATGCATAAGGGCAATGGAAGGATCCCGCTCCTACGTCGTGAACTTTGAACCCATTTGTCCCATTTTCAATAGGTTTCGTCCCCAAGTGGTCCCCTACCACATAGTAAACTTTCATTGAAATTGAACCATATTTACGCAAGTTATGACGCATAAGGGCAATGGAAGGATCCCGCTCCTACGTCGTGACCTTTGACCCCATTTGTCCCATTTTCAATAGGGTTCGTCATCAGGTGGTCCGCTACCACATACTAAAATTTCTTCGAAATCGAACGATTTTTACGCCAGTTATCGTGCGGACGGACGGACGGACAAAGCTGGAGCATATACGCTTCTTCAACCTACGGTTGGAAAGCGTAAAAAACATTCTTTCACATCTTTCCGGGGGAGCTTGCTCGGAAAAAACCACTCGGAGCAAGTTTTATACAATTTATTTAGAATCATCCCATCTGGGAGCACTATGAAGAGGCCCATATAGAAATGATTCTTTAAAAATCAGAGAAAAGGAAAAAACAAAACAAATAACAATGAAAGAAATTGTAAGTACGAAAACAACATAGCCAAGAGAAATAGTTTTAAACACATGAAAATTTGACTCTGGGTCCTACTATGAATTCGTGATTTATTCAATGTTATTTTACTCCAATATTTTATTAAGAATATCATTACCTTTTCTATAAACTATTGGTTTTAATGCTATCCATTTTTAAAAAAGTTTGATTTGCACCGTATTTCCTGTTTTCAAATTTTAAAACTCTTTGAATATCGCATTTTATTGCTAATTTTATTTATTCCGAATTTCGATTTTTCTGATTAAATGAATGACATTAAATTTCTATTTTTCCAGAGATTATATTTTTTAATTCCTATTAGGTAATGAAATGCGTTACTTTTTTAATTATTATATTTTAAATGTGCATGATATAAGATTTGTTAACCGTCAAAACCCTCCTATAAATTTAAATAATTCTTTAGCCATGTCCAAATGGTTTTTGCAAAATCACATTCAACAAAAAGGTGTTCAGTGATCTCCAAGGGACCACAATGTTTACAATACGGTTCATAAGAAACTTTCTGATGCGCAGATTCACTCGTACCAGCCGTGTTCGGTCCACTTCTTAAAGAGCGAATGCTATCTAAGAAGTAATTTTCAACCGATTTGCTTACCCCGAGTAATTCAAGCTTTTCCCGCCTATTTTGCTTACTCCAAGTTAATTCGCTCCATTCGGTTAAAGAGTTAATTGCTCCCTCCAAAAGAAGGGTAGCATCTTAAACCAGGTTAGAACTGTACATATCATACATTTAGTGTTCTACTATTAATAAGCAGGAACCATGCACTAACTATACTCAAAATAATATAACTATACTAGAAATCCGAATTTCTTGGCGTATTTTTTGCCTAATCAAGTCACCGCTTTCAAATTGTTGAAGTCTTTTATTATGCAGTTTGCTGTCTACCTATTTGAGAAAGCCGTCTGATTGATGTGCGAAAGCTTGGAAACTTTTATTTTCTATTCTACGCCAAGAAATTCTGTTTACTAGTATAGTTATACTATTTTCAGTGATATACATGTCATATATTGATTTCTGTTCACCTGTTACGTGAACGAATTTTAAGTGTTATGTACGGTTTTGTACATTGTCATTGTTGAAATGTTAATAAAATAGGTGTGCATTAGCCCACCTACAGCTTTTTATCTCTTGAAGCAATGAACACTAAGCATCTCATGAAGCATAAGCAATCACACCGCCCTGAAATCCATTCTTTAATTTTTCCCCTATTACACTTATCTGGTCTGATAATAATCAGCCGGAAAGGATCAGTATTAATCATCCCCGTAAATGACCACTTGAATAGGAAAGATAAGAGAAAAGAAACGCCGCAGGTTGACTCGTACCAGTCGCGTTCTCTCCACTTCTTAGACAGCGAATGCCGTTTTTAGCACGTCTTTTGTAAAAAAAGATCGTGTTTATGTTATCGGTTTGTCCGTCCGCCTGTAGACACCATATCTCTGTAACTATTAGTCCGATTTAAAAAATTCTTTTTTCATTGGGAAGCTTGAAATATGCGAATGATGATCCTTCATTTCGTTTTTATTAGCACGTCTTTTGTATAAAAAGATCGTGTTTCTGTTACCGGTTTGTCAGTCCGTCCGTCCGCCTGTACCCACGATATCTCTGCAACTATAAATCCGATTTGAAAAATTCTTTTTGCATTGGGAATCTTGAAATAGGCGAATGATGATCCTTTATTTCGGTTTTTTTACGATGTACAATTTCGCCGCTAGGGGGCGTAAATGCAGATGATGTCGAATTCAAAAATACGTTTTATCCCACATATTTGCTTCTAAACATACGATTGAAAAAATTCTTTTATCTTCGATTCCATTTATATTGAAGAGTATTTTAGATATACTTACTTTTTCAAATTACGCATAGATTTTCCGCTAGGGGGCGTAAAATTACATTACATTTTTCCCGATAACTCTTCTTCTAAAACTCCGATTTGAAAACTTTTTTCTTCAGCGGATACATCTCCTGATGGTAAATCTTTTGCATATAATTTCAAATTTTTGGTAAAGAATACTTTAGCCACCAGGGCGCGTAAGTGTTAATTTTTGCTCCTGACGTATTTGCCATAAAATCTGAGCTTCTAAAATATCGATTGAAAAAATTCTTTCGTGGACTGATGCCACTCACATCGGTAAACATTTTCGGAATATTTCCTTCTTAAAATATTCCACAGTTTCTCCGCCAGAGGGCGTACATATATATCCTATTTTTGTCAATATCTCTACTTCTGGGAGTCCGATTTGAAAAATTCCTTCTTTGTTAGATAGTGTTTTCAGTGTGACATGTTTTTCATATAATTTCAAAATTTTCAAGTAATTCATAGACTTTCCGCTAGGGGGCGTAAATGTAAATTGCGTTTCCGCCTATATCTCTGTTTCTAAATCTGCGATTTGAAAACTTCATTCCGCACCGGATAGAGCTCCTGATGGGAAATCGTTTGCATATAATTTCTAGTTTTGGTAAAAAAAAGTTTTGGCCACAAGGGGGCGTAAATCTTAATTTCCGCTTCTGGTGTATTTGCAGCAAATATGAGCTTCTAAATTCTTGATTGAAAAAATTCGTCGTTTGTAGACAAATAATACTCATGTCGACAAACCTTTCAGAAACATTTTCTTTTTAAAATATGCATGGTTTCTACGCCAGGGGCGTAGATGTACATCATATTTTTGTCAATATCTCTACTTCTAGGAGTCCGATTTTAAAAATTCCTTCTTTGTTGGATAGTCTTTCCAGTGTGACATGTTTTTCATACAATTTCAAAATTTTCAATTAATTCACTGACTTTCCGCTAGGGGGCGTAATGGTAAATTGTTCCCCTCCCCCCATATCTCTGCTTTGAAATCTCCGATTTGAAAAATCGGTTCTGCACCGGATACAGCTCTTGATGTGAAATCGTTTGCACATAATTTCTAATTTTTGAAAAAAATGGTTTGGCCACCAGGTGGGGTAAGTCTGAATTTCCGCTTCTGGTGTATTTGCGGCAAAATATGAGCTGCTAAAACCTCGACTGAAAAAAAGTGGTTTGTTCACCGATATTACTCATGTCGACAAACCTTTTAGGAACATTTTCTTCTTGAAATAATGCATGGCTTCTATGCCATGGGGCGTAGATGTATATCTTATTTTTGTCAATATCTGTACTTCTAGGAATCCGATTTGAAAAATTCCTTCTTTGTTGGATAGTGTTTCCGATGCGAAATGTTTTTCTTATAAATTCAAAATTTTCAAGTAAATCATAGACTTTACACTAGGGGGTACAAAGGTAAATTGCGTTTTCTGCGTTATTTCTGCTCCTAAAACTCCGATTTGAAAAATTCTTCCTGTATCGCATACAAGACCTTGTGGAAAATATTTTTCACATAATTTCTAATGTTTGGTAAAGAATCGTTTGGCCACCAGGGGGCATAATTTCTGCTTCTGATGTATTTGTAGGAAAATCTGGGCTCCTGAAAACTCGACTAAATTTTTTTTTTCTTGGACCGATAGTGCTCATATGGAAAAACCTTTTGAGAATACTTTCTTCGTAAAATAATGCATGGTTTTTCCACCAGAGGACGTAAAGTCACATCTTATTTCTGTCGATATCTCTGTTTTAAGAGTCCGATTTGAAAAATTCTTTCTATGTTGGATAACGTTTCCGGTGCGAAATGTTTCTCATATAAATTCATGTTTTTCTTAACGCGCAAGTCTGCAACCAAAGGGCGTAAGCTCACAATTCCGTTTACAGCCATATCTGAGGTATTAAAAACCCGATTGAAAAACTTCTTTCTTCCGTCAGATACTATTGTTTTTCATACCGGTTCCATTGACTTTGAATAGCTTTGACAAATATAATTTGCGTCAGAATGGATTCAAAAGACGTGCTCATTACACCCGAAAATTCGGTGTCATCTTTCTTGTTTTTTATTATTATGATTTGTTTTATTCTTTCTTTTTGTGGGAAAGTGTTCCTTGTAATTCTCGTTATTTCACAGTATTCCGTTTTCTGAATTTCCATCAGTAGATGCTAATCCGCGATTAATATGCTGTGTTGTTTTATGTTTTCCATACATGAGATTCTTCCGCAGATCCGCGGAATTCCGTTTTTTTTTTTTTTTTTTTTTTTTTTTTGTCATCATTTGGATTGTTTTCTCGAGATCGATGGAAAACTAAAGAGAAATTTTGAAGGATTAATGTGGGTTATCTGGAGGATGGTATTTTGTTTTTCAAAACTTTAGAAAACAAAAGTTTAAGGAGTGAAAATTTTCCCCGTAATCGTGATTTAATTTTCTCGCGATGTTCCTTCAGAACAGTATTATTGTAAAATGTAATTTTATTCCATAAATATTTGCTTTTCAGCTTGCAAATGGAAGAAAAATTCCGAAAACAGAAGCTGGTGCGAAAATTTCCCTGTGATATTCAGGCACGAGATTTTTCAGTGGATTCGAAGAATTCCGTCTTTTCCATCGTCATTTTGCTGG
The DNA here is from genome assembly GCA_039090855.1 of Macrothele yani. Classification (NCBI taxonomy): domain Eukaryota; kingdom Metazoa; phylum Arthropoda; class Arachnida; order Araneae; family Macrothelidae; genus Macrothele; species Macrothele yani. The sequence continues at coordinate 123,806,282 of CM076989.1, forward strand.
TTCTCGAGATCTGTGCAGAACTGAACAGAAATTTGGGAGGGATTGGTGGTGGTAGTGATGGTGGTCGAGTTGTTTTCTGTCGGTGGGCGGAATTCCGACTTTCAAAACTTTCGAAAACGGAAGTTAGGCGGAGTGAAAGTTTCTCTCGTAATCGTAATCCTTTTTTCTTTCGATGTTTCTTCTACCCAGTAGTGTTGTTAAATATAATTTTATTCCATGAATACTTATTTTGCAGCTTCAAAATGGAGGAAAACTTTCCTAAAACGGAAGTCGGACAGAGCGTAGATTTCGCCGGTAGTCGTTATTTTTTTTTTCTCCACGATGTTACATTTATCCTGTGTTGCTGTTAAATGTAAAATATGTATATATATATTCAATACAGTGATGTGCTCCAGCGTAATATTTACATAATAAATTTCAGTGAACAATTTTGTCTTGCTCAGGCCGCGTTATATTCACACTGTTTTGCAGCACGTTCTCATTTTTCCTCCTTGCGGTTAAAAAGTTCAGCTTTTTTTTTTCCCTTCATCAGTCTCGTCTATGGTTTTCTGCTTACGCAGGTTATTTCGAATCGAACCCAGTGCCATTTAATCATGTTTTTACTATGTACAATTTCGCCGCTAGAGGGTGTAAATGCAGATGATGTCGAATTCAAAATACATTTTATTCCATATATTTGTTTCTAAACATCTGATTGAAAAAATCTTTTATCTTTCCATTCCATTTATATCGAAGGGTATTTTAGGTATAGTTACTTTTTCTAATTACGCATAGATTTTCTACTAGGGGGCGTAAAAGTAAATTGCATTTTCCCCGATATCTTTTCTTCTAAAACTCCGATTTGAAACTTTTTTCTTCAGCAGATACAGCTCCTGATGAAAAACCTTTTGCATATAATTTCTAATTTTTGGTAAAGAATACTTTGGCCACCAGGGGGCGTAAGTGTTAATTTCTGCTTCTGATGTATTTGCCATAAAATTTGGACTTCTAAGATCTCGATTGAAATAATTCTTTCATGGACCGATGCCACTCACGTCGATATACCTTTTCGGAATATTTTCTTCTTAAAATATTGCATGGTTTCCCCGCCAGGGGACGTAAACGTGTATCTTCTTTTTGTCAATATCTCTGCTTCTAATGGTCCGATTTGAAAGATTATTTCTTTGTTAGATAAAATCTCCGGTGTGACATGTTTTTCATATAATTTCAAAATTTTCAAGTAATTCATAGATTTTCCGCTAGGAGGCCTGAAGGTAAATTGCGTTTTCCTCGATATCTCTGCTTCCAAAACTGCGATTTAAAAAATTCTTTCTCCACCAGATACAGCTCCTCATGGAAAATCCTTTGCATTATATTTTCTAATTTTGGTAAAAAATCGTTTGGCCACGAGGACGCGTAAGGCTAAATTTCCGCTTCTGATGTATTTGCAGAAAAATCTGAGCTCCTAAAACCTCGATTGAAAAAAAAATTGTTTCTGGGACCGATACTACTCAAGTCGACAAACCTTTTAGGAATACTTACTTTTTAAAATAATGCATGGTTTCTACGCCAGAGAGCGTTGATTTATATTTTATTTTTGTCAATATCTCTACTTCTATGAGTCCGATTTAAAAATTCCTTCTTTGTTGGATAGTGTCTCCGATGCAAAATGTTTTTCATATAAATTCAAAATTTTCAAGTAAATCAAAGACTTCCCTCTAGGGGCCCAAGCGTTAATTGCGTTTTCTGAATTATTTCTGCTTCTGAAACACCGATTTGAATTTGTTTCTTTCTGTATCGCATACAGCTCCTGATGCAAAATGTTTTTCATATAATTTCTAATATTTGGTAAAGAATGGTTTGGCCACCAGGAGGCATAAGTGTTAATTTCTGCTTCTGATGTATTTGCAACAAAATCTGAGCTCCTGAAAACTCGACTAACAATTTTTTTCCCTTGGACTCATACCTCTCACATCGAAAAACCTTTTGAGTATACTTTCTTCTTAAAATAATGCATGATTTTTCCGTCAGGGGGCGTAGATGCATATCTTATATTTGTCCATATCTCTGCTTCAAAGAGTCCGATTTGAAAAAAATTTTTCTTAGTTGGAGAGCGTTTCCGCTGCGAAATGTTTCTCATATAAATTCAATTTTTTTAACGCACAAGTGTGCAATCAGAGGGCGTACGTACGTTCAGGATTCTATTTACAGCAATATCTGCGGGTTTAAAAACCCGAGTGAAAAACTTCTTTCTCCCATCAGATACTACTGTTTTTTCATACCGGTTCCATTGACTTAGAATGGCTTTGATAAATTTAATTTGCGTCAGAACGGATCCAAAAAACGTGCTCATTACACCCGAAAATTTGGTGTCATCTTTCTTGTTCAAGTTGCTTTAAGCCTATTTTGCTTATCCTGAGTTAATTCGTTCCAGCAGGGGTTAATTGCCACCCCCCCCCCCCCCTTAATAGCAGGTTACAGTCTTAAATGGGTTAGCACTTTACATACTCTACATTCTTGAAACAATGAACACTAATCACCTAATGAAGCATAAGCAATCGCACTGCCTAGAAATGTATTCTTTTATTTCCCACTATCATGTGCAACTTATCTGCCTCTGAAAATAAATGCCTTGTTATCCCATGCAGATTGGAACTGCACTAGAGGCAGACGAAATGCTATCAATCGTACTTTCTTTTGTTTTCCTTATCTTTGTGACGATATCACGCTCTCAGAGCATTCATAGTACACAATTGTTATTATGCAAAAACATGTGTTCCTCCGTAGAATTGTTGCATCGTTTTTTTTCATTTGTTGTCTCTTCTTTCTCTGCATCGTACCTAATGCATTGTCTTCCCGGGTTTTTCGCAGTTAACTGTTTTCTTTTTCTGAATCACTGCTGTTATTATTAATATGAAATCAGAAGAAAAGTTATAGTAACTTAATCAATTAGCTTGGAATTTCAGCTGTATAGCGAAGTAGATCGCATAAATTTTTAAACACCTTCAGAGCCTAAGTGGTTTTTTCCTTGTTTAGGAGATATTTCAATAAGAAGATATACAGCGAAGCAGAAGAATTTAATTGCGATGACCTCGAGTTTTTCAAAGCTTATAAGTTATCAATAGGACTATTTCCATGTCATCATTTTCATTTGTAAAAGGCTGAATCTGCTTGTTCTCCTTTTGTTCAAAACTCTGGAAAAATGAATTCCCATTCGGAAATTTCAGGAAAGTACTCTCCTACAGGGAATTTTTCATTAGTATCACCCAGTTCCATGTCAGACTGTCCCGATTCCTCTCCTCCTCGAGACCATAGCGTTCGTTTCAAGAAAGGAGGTATCTCTGATGAAATAGAACTCCAGTTCCAAGTGACTACAACTGTGAATGACGAAGAGAAAATAGCAGAGAGCTTGGAGGAGAGAAAACCAGGATTCCGAATGATATATGTGTCAGCTATGGCTTCTATGCTGTGCGCTGTTTGCGTTGGCTACGCAACCGTCTATGCTGGACCGGCTACGTATGATATGCAGCACAGTGAAAATTCGAAAATCGAAGTTACCGATGATGAGGTGTCCTGGATTGCAAGTGTTCTTCTCTTCGGAATGATGACAACTATTCCATTCGCAGGTATTTACTTTATGAAAATAATTTCTCATTGTTCTGTGTTAAGCAATATCAGATTTTGGTCATCCGCCAGAGCGTTGAGAGCACCCAAACAGCACAAAACGTTTCATATATGTATCAATAATGTTACAATCTCTCATTTTCGTTACACTTTCAGATATATCTTACAATTACGTTTGAGCAACTCTTTGTGCATTACGGTTACGTTAAAAATAGCATTCATCGATACTACTGTTTTAAAGTTTCCATTGTACACAATTGCTACCTTGATGTTACATTCCGGCGATATTTACGATTTTTGATTTTGCAACGGCGTGGATGCGCATGCGCATTTATGCCATTTCATCGAAGCACTCTCGTAGTCGTATTTCCATGTGCTACTGAGATATTTTTTGGCGATACTGTCGTACTCGAGTTTAGCTAGTTAGTTGAATTAATATTTCATCCTTTTTTTTTGTGATTCAAGACCATCTGAAAGTAAGTAATTGTTTTGATTATTATAATTTTTAAATTCTAAAAAGCATTTTATAAAACCTAAGTAGATGGCTGTGTTGTTGTATTAGTATACTATACCAGCATTTTTTTTTTTACTTGAAGCTGAGAAATTTCATACTTGTAGGTATTTAGAGAAATGAAGAATTTGATTTTCTTTTTTTCTTCCCTAAAATATAGTCTATTCCACGTGTATAATAGAAATTCGACACCCTCATTTGGGATCGATTTTTATTTTTGTTATCAATATATAAACGCCGCCACTGTTTCCAATAAGCAGCGGACTGCGTTGAACCTGTGAAAACGTAAACAACTCGTAATACGACTGTTGTTGCTTTTGAAACAGCTGTCGAGTGTAATATTTTTTATTGTCATTTTACAAAGTTTATTAAAACTATAATGTTCAACGTAGTAAATATGAAACAGTAATATGATGATGCCACAAATATCTTTCAAATACGTAACAGTTATGTAAGGAAGTCACAAATATCTTTCAAATACGTAACAGTAACATGAAGTTGGTATGTTGAAGTTACAAAGACCTTTCATTGCAACGTATCGTCTATGTTTCCTTATGTAACGTTCGAGGATATTTTGACGTAACTGTAAGGTTTCTGAAACATTACTATTACAGTGCACAACGTATCTGAAAAGGCTGAATGTTTCAGTGCCACGTAATTGTAACATATACGAAATATTCGGTGCTGTGTGGGTAGTATCATTTTGGAAATGTAGGAAAATAAATTTAAAACCGCGATATCATTTGAAAAACATTTAGCCGACGATAACATTGATCAATGCGAAAGTTTTTGATATCCATCTAGTGCTCAAAAATCGGAAATTAAATTCTATGATTCAGTGTGGTAAAGTATTTAGTTATTTTGATGAATGCGTAGCGAATATGTAAACCAATTCTTAAATAACTTACATTCCCTAAAGACACAGCTGCCCTGGTGAGCGAATAGAATAAGGCGTTAGTTTCACGCTATATTTCAAGTCACCCTAAAAGTGTACTGTTGTAAAAGGTAGGGAAGTTAGATTACAACCTCTCCGTAGAACGCAAGAGAGGCATCAATCCGCGTTGCACTGCATTCTTGCTGTGTTACTTCGGTCAGGCAGTTACTCCCGTACAAACTCTATCACCCGCTCCGACAGAACTATACTGAGTATCGAAGTTAGTGTTAACATCATAAGTATGATAATTGAAAGAATGTATACAAGGATCCGTTTTAAGAGAACCAGTGGAGATAGAAAAGAATGTGGGGGCATGGGCGCCCATATAGAAGGGCAAGAGGGGACACTCGCCCACCCGTGAAAATAGGATCATGCCTGTTCTTGGAAGGTATTACAGAAATTTTAGCGATAACATTATTTCTAACTGCTAGTTTTTCGGTAGACCCTCTTGATGTTTATGTATGCAGTAAAATTTGAAAAAGAAAAAGCAATAAACGTTGGGATTTCCAGTATAGAGAAACGGAAATTTACAGTAGAAAGTAATAAGGAAATTTTCTGTTGCATTTTAGAGAACAGCATACACACGTAGAGTAATGAAAAGTATGAAAGGCGAAGGAATGAAAAATATACAAAGGCAGTTCCATAAAAACTCAGAGTATTTTTTGAGTTGGCAACATTGCGAAGGGGAAAGTAATCAGGCAGACGACTAACTTAATTAAGGAAGTATCTATTGTAACAGTTATTAGCCGTGCCAGACGATTCTGGTTTTGTTGTTGCGCAGTTGTTTAAGGTACGTTTGCATTTCGCCATAGAGCTATGGAGGTGAGTGATTCAGAGTTAAGAAGTTAAATGCATTGTGCGATAAACTTTTGCTATCGTTTGGGTAAAAAGGCTCCGGAGACAGTTGGTTTAATGAAAAAATCTTACAAAAATAAATGTTTGGATGAGTCAACGATTTTTAGATGGCACCATGATTTTTAAAAAGGGCTTTTGTCAGCAGAACTCTTTCCTGTGCCTGGTCCTGCAAGAAGATCGACGAATAACGTGTGAAGACATAGCGGCGTCAACTAATATTTCAAAAACGTAGGCATTCCGCATTCTACGCGACAAATTACTGCTGCATCGTGTGTGTTCCAGATGGGTACCTCATCACCTGACGAGAGAACAATTGTAAGCCAGAGTTCAGGTGTGTCATAAGTGGAAACAAATGATTGCAAAGGATCTAAACTTTCTAAACACAGTAATAACTGCCAATGAAACATGGGTCCACTATTTCGACCCCCTCACGAAGCGCGCAACGAGTGTCTGGAAACAAACAGGCTCGCCTCCTCCGAAAAACGTCCGCCAAACCAAATCGGCTGAGAAGATGATCATGATAATTTTCTTCGATTATAAAGGTGTAGTCTACCAGCATGCAGTTCTTCCACAAATCATTGTCAATGCTAAGTATTACATTTCAGTCTTGAAGCGTCTTGTGAACAAGCGGACCCTAAACTGGTGAGCAAGTGGACCCTACACCATGATAACGTCTGCCCACATGTGGCTGCTGGTGTACAACAATTTCTCACAAAATGCAGTATTGAAATCCTGCCACAGCCTGCCTACAGTCCTGACCTCTGGTTGTTTCGAACAATGAAGGCGAAGTTCCGTGGCGCAACATTCAACATAGATATGGACGTAAATCAAGCTGTTTTTCCATGTAACATAACCACAGAAATTTGAATATTTAATCGTCCTATAACGGAAATCGAACCCGCATCTCCCTTTTGAGCTCGAGTATTTCGCATCTCGAGCGCAAATCGGGAGATGCGGGTTCGATTCCCGCCCGTTCTAAGACGATTAAATTTTCAAATTTCTGTGGTTATGTTACATGAAAAGTACAGATCTATTTCTGTCTATATTAATTATTCAACGCAGATGCTGACGTTACAGGTCGCTAAATCAGCTTCCACATAATGCTTTCGCCACATGCTTTGAAAAGTGGACTGAACAATGGGACTATTGCATACCATCCAAGGGAAGATACTTTAAGGAGGAATAACTTATTTTGCTGTACCTATATTTCTGGATTTCGTGTGATTTTACTCTCAGTTTTATGGAACAGCCGTTGTATCAACCTCTGTAACAGCCACTCACTGCTTAAAACAGATATCTCGAAATGTTTCCCGGAATTTTGTTTTGAGGCTATTTTTTCGTTTTTGATGACCAATTGAGTGATGTCTGAGCTTTCGTGGCGCATCTGACGCACAAGTGGTCAAAATGATCAAAAGAATGACGAAGAAATTTCCTCATTGTCCTAACATTCTGTCTAATTTCATTTACCCATCTCTTTTATTCAGTTTTGGGGTCTTCTGATTTCCAATTAAATTATGTGTTGAAAGTGTGGTAAAACAGCTGAATAACAAGAAGGCACAGTGGAAATTTCTATATGATGTTTGTATATGTTATTCGTAGTTACAATTTCTTTTTGCCCCCTCCTGAAAACGAAGTTATGGGTGCCTATGGGTGGGAGTTGTGGGATCCTAACTTCAAAGAAATTGTCCCCCCTCCCTACCTCAAATTTACCCTATTGTGAATTTATATTCTATATGTTGCGAATGCTGAAAGAATTTACGCGGATGGCATAGTGGTCAGCGTTCCAGTTTGTCACGGAAAGGACCTTGGTTCGATCCTGAACAGGAAGAAACGTCCGAGCTACTGAATATCCGCCGTACCTCGGACGAACACGTTAAGCCGACGAACCCCTGGAGTAATCCCCCAGTAATAAAATTTAGAAAGTCTGTTCCTTCCCCTTTGTACCTCACTTCCGTGTGACTTTTAACTCTGGAACTCTAGCCCAAATCTTCTAACTTCCTAATATATAGGGTTGTTTAACGCTTGGGGTCAGATTCACCCTTTCTAAAATCCTTTGCACAGATCTCGTATGCTAGGAGAAGTCTTCCACTCTTTCCATCCTTCTCCAAGTTACGGGCATTTCCCAGCTGCACAGTCAGCGACCGAAAATGTGAGACTCTTAATTGACTAACTTCTCATGCCAAACTTATTTTTAGAAACGTTCTGCCATATTGAAAATTTGTTTTAGATAGCAAGTTTGCCGGATAAACCTACTGGGAAAACAAAAATGGATTCTGAGCATTAATTTTGTTGCGTTTCGATTTAAACACTAGAAACTACTTTTCGTAGCGGAGGTAGTTGTCCTGTACCTTCCACCGTGGTTGACTCGGAGTAGAGCCGTTTGACATGGGCCTGGGCTGTAGTGCCGGACGAGGCATGGAAGGGAGGTGTTTGGATTACGGCGCTCACCTTATCCCTACCTAAAAACAGTGACCAGCACCAAAATGGGAATGAAGTATTTTCCAAATCCGCTAGATTTCCCTATTGTGGTTGCAGTACCCTTTGGAAACACAGAAGTAAACTATCCCTACGAAAATCCGTCTTTAATAGAATTTTCCATTGTTTATTGTTCTTCCCCATTGTGAGACATGCAAATGAACTGTCAGTGTAAAAACAAGGGGGCGCTGTACTAGATTGATGTATTGTTTATTACAAATTTTGAAGATGACAATCCGATTTTTGGCGTAAATGTGACAAGGATGGTAAGTCAGATAATATCCAAAAACTTGAAACTTCTCAACGTCCTGGAGCGGGACTCGAACTCGCGTCTCCCAGAAAACCCCCGGGTATGCTAACCACTACACCACCCAGAACGACCAAGTTTCAAGTTTCCGATCAATTTGAATATAACCATCACAGGATTCGCTAGTCGAAGCAACCGGCATTCATGTTTAGCGAATCTGGAGGTTAAGAATCTTATCCCGTGTTTGCCCGGAGAAGCAGATAAATCATGAAAGAAATACGGGATTACGCCATATAATACAAATTTTGAAGATGACAATCCGATTTTTGGCGTAAATGTGACAAGGATGGTAAGTCAGATAATATCCGAAAACTTGAAAATTTTCATCGTCCTGGAGCGTGACTTGGTTAGCATACCCGGGTGTTTTCTGGGAGACGCGGGTTCGAGTCCCGCTCCAGGACGATGAAATTTTTCAACTTTTCGGATATTATCTAACTTACCATCCTTGTCACATTTACGCCAAAAATCGGATTGCCATCTTCAAAATTTGTATTATACGGCGTAATCCCGTATTTCTTTCATGCATTGTTTATTGTTCATGCGAGGTCTGATGTCAGATATTCAAATAAACAAACAACACCGAAGTTAGAACAAATCACTATGTATACACCGAAGATAAGTATACTAGTAAACTAAAAAGCACAATCCTTTATGGGAAAACATCCGGGTCTTTTTATATACCGATGTTTTCATAAAATATTTGTCAAGCTATCACTCGCCTACGGGCGGGTTTTTCAAGGCATTAGAACAAATTCAGTCTGAATCTGTACTGGTGCCTTAAAAAAGTTGCCCGTTGGCGAGTGAAAGCTTGGCAAATCTGAATTTGTTCTAGTGCCTTGAAAACGTCGCCCCGTTGGCGAGTGAAAGTTTGACAAATCTGAATTTGTTCTAATGCCTAGAAAAGCCATCCGTTGGCGACTGAAAGATTGGCAAATCTTAATTTGTTCTAGTGCCTTGAAAAAGCCAGCCGGTGCCGAATGAAAGCTTAGCAAATATTGTATGAAAACACCGGCATATATAAACATCAAAGTTTTTTCGGAACACAATTTTTGCACTGTATATTGTTCGCCTATGTTCGTGTCTCATACACGCAAAATAACTTTGCCTACAACTTTCAGAAGTTTACTTTATTGATGGATTTCCTACGATCCTTAAAAGAAATTTAGTGTTTCAAAGACAGCTAATATTCTTTCTGCTTATTTGAGCGGTACAGAAAGATTTCTGAATTTAATATAATCACTCAGTTTTGATCTCTTTCATAAAAATATTATAACACATTTCCAGATTTCGCGCATCGAAGTAATAGATCGGCGCTCAGTACAGAAGTACTACTGCTTTAATTGTCCACGTATTTCCTTTACAAGACTGTCGCTGGTTTCGAGATTATGTTAGTAAGTTCCCTTTTCTTCCAACCAGCTTTGCATTCATATTTAGTTTTAAGTCGAGACAGTTTCCCAGCTGTTAGTAATTACTTTTCTAAGAATATTACAAAATATTTCTAGATTTCGCGCATCGAAGTAATAGGTCGGCGCTCAGTACAGTGGTACAACTGCTTTAACTGACTCAAATACTTACTTGGCAAGACTGCCGCTGGTTTCTATATTATGTTAGTGAGTTCCATTTTCTTCCAGCCAGCTTCGCATTCACGGATAGCTTTAAGCCGAGACGCTTCCCCAGATGCTAGTAATTACTTTTCTGAGAAGTAATTTCATTAAATTACTTCTCTGAAGTACATGGAAATGGTGTTCTAGCATGACCGGGCAGGAGAGCATTTATCAATGTTAAGTGGAGGTACATACAGGAGTTTATCAAAGAAAGTTATCAAAGAAGTTTGTGGAGAACTTTTTATTAATATGCTGTTGGCCCACCTCAGGATTTCAGAACAGAAGCAATTCGACTTGGAATAGACTTATACAAGTCATACACATACGACAATGAAATTTGGAACCATTCTTTTTGTAAATTATGTCCCAGCTGTACCAGTGATGTTGGAGGTGGAAAGTGTAATCTGACCTTTCCCTCCAGATATTTCCACAAATGTTCACAAATACTGACGTCTGGAAATTGAGGTGGCTAGGGTAGCTGCTGCACCCCATTCTCATGCTCTGTAAACCATAATTTGACACATTTCGCACAATGTACGGGTGTATTATCTGCTTGAAACCAGAGACGGTCATTAGGAAAAAATGCCTACAACATTGGATGTAAAGAGAAGAATAATTACACGACAAAAAAGCGCACGACAGAACGGCGAACGGCGAAAGAGCGCACGACAAAAGAACGACCCGACAAAAAAGATATACGACAGAAGGGCGACGCGACGAAAGAGCGCTCGACAAAAGGGCGATATGACAAAAAGGCGCTGCGACAGAAGGGTACACGACTACCAGGACTAACGATTCACTAAACTCGGAGAACTATTTAACAAATTTGCAAGAAAAGTTAAGAACATATAAATTTCCAAATTGCTTATTTTATTGTATATCCAAATCCTAACTGAAAGCAAATGTTAATTTTTCTGTACTTCAGTAATCTATAGGCAGTGCTTTCAAAAAGATATTTACAAAATGGCCGGTGAGAACTTCGAGCAAATTGTTCATTCCTTTGTGTATTCAAATCCCAATTGAACGCAGACGTGACATTGTTTGGAGTGAAATACAACCTATACAGAAGGCTTTCTAAACGATGTTATTTTAAACAAGTTAGTAAAATCATGCAATGCATTGATTATGATACGCTTTCCAACATACCAGAAATTATTACTCAAGTTATGAGGATAATGACCGTGGAATAAATCTCGCTCCTGTGTCCTGATCTTTGACCCCATTTCGATGATATTCAACAGAACCGGTTCAGTACACCTCAAGAATAACATACGAAAGTTTTGTCGCAATAGAAGCAGTTTTACGCAAGTTATGAGAATAATGGCTGTGGAATAAATCTTGCTTTTGTGCAATGACCTTTGACCTCATTTCGTTGATATTCAACAGAACCGGTTCACTATACCTCCGGAACAACATGATAACGTTTTGTCGCAATCGAAACATTTTTTGGTAAGTTATGATGCACAAGGGCAATGGAATGAATCCCACTCAAGTGTCCTGACCTTTGACCCCATTTCGCCCATTTTCAATAGGGTTTGTCCCCAGTGGCTCCCTACCACATACTAAAATTTCATCGAAATCTAATCACATTTACGCATGTTATGACGCATAAAGGCAATGGAATGGATTCCACCTTTATGTCCTGACCTTTGACCCCATTTCGCCCATTTTCAATAGGGTTCTTTCCCAGGTGGTTCCTCACCAAATACTAAAATTTCATCGAAATCGAACCATATTTACGCATGTTATGACGCATAAAGGCAATGAAATGGATCCCGCTTTTATGTCCTGACCTTTGACCCCATTCCACCCATTTTCAATAGGTTTCGTTCCCTGGTGGTTCCTTACCACATACCAAACTTTCATCGAAATCGAACCATTTTTACGCAAGTTATGACGCATAAGGGCAATGGAATAAATCCCACTCTTATGTCCTGACGGACAGACGGACGGAAAAAGCTGGAGCATATACGCTTCTTCAACCTACGGTTGGAAAGCGCAAAAAAGCTCCCAGGGGCTCATTGACTAAATTGCTTATTTCTTTGTGTACTGAAATCAGGCGTGATATTTTTTGTACTCCAAATGCATCCTAAGATCCTTTAGAAAAATGTGTAGTTGAAGCGCAACAATGTGCATACAATGAGAAGGCACATAAGCGTGAAACCTGTCTGTATTTATTACTGTGTAGCATAAAAATTATCTATCTCAGAAACATCCAGTTACCCTAACCATTTTGTTTTCTGTAGTACATCACAAGGCAACCAAAGTCTGACATACAAATTTTCAGCAGTTTTTCGGCCCTTCCATGGACGGGTTTCCCAGTAGGGAAACGACAAATTCGTACCCGGGAGATGCCCTTCGAGGAGGTACCCTTCTGTTGCTACGACTTTACGGGGTCATATACAAATTGCATGGGAAACAAATTGCCGTAACTTTGTAGATCTTATAAAGCCATGTTGTTTGGTGAAACAATAAAATTATAGCAAGACAGATTCTAATTCGGAAAAGGGGTTGTCGGTAAATCGCCACACAGGAAAACTGTCAAACATCTTTTTGGAAATAACATCGTTTAGAAAGCCTTCTATATAGGATGAAAGGTCTGATTTCAGTTGGGATTTGAATACACAAAGAAATATGTAATTTGATCAAAGAGACCCCGGTGCTGTTTTTCGAAATGATATCTTTTAGAAATCTTGCAGTGGGAGTATAAAACTATCATGTCCGTGGGTTCGCCCTTTTGTCGTTTCGCCCTTTTGTCGTACCGCCCTTTTGTCGTGCGCTCTTTTGTCGTGATACGGAGAAGAATGGATTTGCATTTTGCAGTTGTGACACGACCCTGCAGAATAAACAATGGTCCTGAGGAATGGCATGATATAGCTCCCCAGTGGATCAGGAATCTCCCTCCATGCTTCAACCAACAGTCGGGTGGTACGTGTTTACAGCTTTTTGCCAGGCGTACACTTTACACTCTACCCGTGGTGGGAAACAATGTGAAGCACGATTCATCAGACCGGATGACACATTGCCAGCCTTCAGCATCCCAGATGTACACTATACCAGTGGTACAAAACAATGTGACAGACCAGATGACACGTTACCAGTCTTCAGCATCCCAGATATACACTATACCAGTGGTGGAAAACAATGTGAAGCACGATTCATGAGACCAGATGACACATTGCCATCCTTCAGCATCCCAGATGTACACTCTACAATTGGTGGGAAACAATGTGAAGCACGATTCATCAGACCGGATGACACATTGCCAGTCTTCAGCATCCCAGGTGTACACTATACCAGTGGTGCAAAACAATGTGACAGACCAGATGACACGTTACCAGTCTTCAGCATCCCAGATATACACTATACCAGTGGTGGAAAACAATGTGAAGCACGATTCATGAGACCAGATGACACATTGCCATCCTTCAGCATCCCAGATGTACACTCTACAATTGGTGGGAAACAATGTGAATCACGATTCATTAGACCAGATGATACGTTACCAGTCTTCAGCATCCCAGATGTACACTATACCAGTGGTGGAAACAATGTGACAGACCAGATGACACGTCACCAGTCTTCAGCATCCCAGATGTACACTATACCAGTGGTGGAAAACAATGTGAAGCACGATTCATGAGACCAGATAACACATTGCCAGCCTTTAGCATCCCAGATGTACATTCTACAATTGGTGGGAAACAATGTAAAGTACGATTCATCAGACCAGTTGACACGTTGCCAGTCTTTAGCATCCCAGATGTACAACTACCAGTGGTGGAAAACAATGAGAAACACGATTCATCAAACCAGATGACACGTTGCCAGTCTTTATCATTCCAGGTATATACTCTGCCGTTGTTGGGAAACAATGTGAAGCACGATTCATCAGACCGGATGACACGTTGCAAGTTTTCAGTATCCCAGATGTACACTCTGCTCTTGGTGGGAAGCAATGCAAAGCACGATTCATCAGACCGGATGACACGTCGTCAGTCTTCAGCATCCAAGATGTACACTCTACCATTGGTGGGAAACAATGTGAAGTACGATTCATCAGACCAGATGACACCTTACCAGTCTTCAGAATCCCAGATGTACACTATACCAGTGGTGGAAAACAATGTGAAGCACGATTCATGAGACCAGGTGACACATTGCCAGCCTTCAGCATCCCAGATGTACACTCTACAATTGGTGGGAAACAAATGTGAAGCACGATTCATCAGACAAGATGACACGTTACCAGTCTTCAGCATCCCAGATATACACTCTACCAGTGGTGGAAAACAATGTGAAGCACGATTCGTGAGACCAGATGACACATTGCTAGCCTTTAGCATCGCAGATGTGCACTGTACAATTGGTGGGAAACAATGTGAAGTACGATTCATCAGACCAGATGACATGTTACCAGTCTTCAGCATCCCAGATGTACAACTACCAGTGGTGGAAAACAATGCGAAGAACGATTCATCACACCAGATGACACGTTGCCAGTCTTCAGCAGCCAAGATGTACACTCTACCTGTGGTGGGAAGCAATGTAAAGCACGATTCATCAGACCGGATGACACTTTGCCACTCTTTAGAATTCCAACTTTTATGTGCTTTGCACTCCCTGACACATTTATTTCATTGATATTGGTAGTCAGAGGAATTATCGATTACATCAAGGCCATAAATACCCGCACGATGGAGTTCCCGACTAATTTTTATGACAGAAACGTGGTCATTTTGACTGGTGATCAAGCCTTCTGCCATTTATAGTGCTGTCGGCTTATGCTTCCGTTGTTACAGTCCGTGCGAACGTGCTCTTATCGCCACGGAATATCTTTGTATGGCGTCCACACTTTGCATATTTGGAGGCAATGCCGTGTACTTTTTGATATATAGTCATAATTTTGGATTCAGTTTCTCGCGTTATGCTCATTATTTCTGCAGTTCTAGATACTGAAGCTACTGCAAGACTCACATCAATGAGCATGCCGTTTTCTAAAGTCACTGTGATTTGACATTGTCGACAATTACTCCACAACAGCTGTTTCACCTGCGACTGTGGCACTATTACGTGACAGCCAACATCGTGCTGCACTTCTTTACGCATTGAAACCTCTATTAACGGATACCTCCGAATAACGGTAATCGCAAAGCAACGGTTGGTACCGAACAGCTGACGTGGGATTAACGTTAACGATAACCTCCGGACAACGAAACTTTATAACAGCGGTCATCGGCACCCAAGTCAATTTCGAAGGAAATCTAACGAACACCTTATCCCTTAGGATTTTACGTAGTTGCTTTTGCGAAAGGGAGAAGATGGTGACGGAAAATAATACCAAAGGAACTGAACCTCGGGCAGGATGGGTTGGTTTGTGGCTGGTATAATGGTGTGCTTAAGTTAAGAGAATTGAATTAAAGTTTTGTTTTACGTGAAGTGAGATCCAGATCCCGTGTATATTTTCCTTCCCATTCCTCTCCTTTCTGGGCTGCGAGGGAGGTTTCTGGTGCCTGCAATGATTCCCGTGAGCGGAAGTACCTCTTGGTTTTATCCCTGTAGGTTCAGTACCTTGTGACGTATATTCTAATTTAACTTTCATTTTTAGTTCCTTTTCCTATGTAAATTTGAGTTTGTTTATAACGTACAAGTTTCTTAGCGCAGGTATCGAACTTGGGTCTCCTCACTCCGGAGTAAGTCGCTCTCCCAACTGAGCTACGCGGAAATGTGCTCTCACTGCTAGCTACCTTTATTCCATGTGCGTCCTGTGGGGGAGGCACGTTACATTTTCCCATTTGCGCTACCCAACTTAAAGTGATATCTTCTCTCTCACATGAATGAAGTTTGGCAACTTCCCTGAGGTCTGTACGTGTGACGTATGCATGTTGATAAGGACGAGAAAGGATACCTTTTGTGACGTAGTTGTTTGTGCGGAGATGTTAAACCTTTGCTGAACGTATTAGTGTTTGTGGATTTATATTGTTACTAGCTTTACTACCCGTCTTTGCTCGCGTCCAGGAGACACAGCATTACAACACTGACTGAACATAATTCGTTAACAATCTGTTATCGACGATCAAATGCATCACGTGCTTTCAGTTTTAGACGTCTTTGAGAGGCGAATCTCTGGGTTAAAAAGTTAAAAACGTATCTTTGCGAATATTTTATGAAACTGGCTGAAATTTCAATGAACACCAAAAATCGTTAATAGGAACATGACCTCCAAATTTCGCCTGAATCGGTAAATAACGTTTTAAATTAGCCGTCAAAATTGTATTAACCGTTTCTGCGTATATATTTCTGTTTACCGATGAATTAAAAATTCCATGCCCATTTTAAAAAGTTTTGACTGGATTCCGGTGAAATTTTGAGGGACTACTCTTATTACCAATTCATGGTGTTGATAAAATTTTCAGCTCGCTTCGTTAAGATTTCGCAAAGTTCGTTTTTGCATCTTTTTACGCACAGTTTTCAAAGAATAGAAACGCCTGTGGATGTGCCGCGGCGATGAATGCAGGCACGTGCTTTCAGATAACGATGACGTAGCAAACGACACCGACTTTATAGATTAGCTTATTATTTAATTCATAACTCTCGAACGGAACAACGTAGAGATCTTAAAATAGTTGCGTTGACCTAGAAATTCCAGTATTGATAAGCTATGCAAATTTCACGATGCCACAGTTCGGCGTTAGAGAGTTTTTCCTGCTTCAGACAAACAGACGTTTTGTGTTTCATATATAAGAAAAGATTTGCGTCTGCATAACTATGTTGTAAAGGAGTAAATGATATACTATTGATTGATTAATAGTGTTGGATTGACGACGTTGGAATATACCTTACTTTCTTGAAGTTGGATGGAAATAAAAGACTAATAAGTACCAACCTTTGACATTATTTCGAGTGAACGCCTATTTCATTATTGGTGAACTTGACATTTAGCACATGTAGCGTTTAGCTAGTTAGAAACAATTAGGAATAGACATACAGTACAACCTGCTTTCTGAGCATTTACACTTCAATGACTAATAACGTGGCTAGCTAACTGCGCAGTTACACCTCACTGTCTAATATTTTTCTTTCCTATAGCTTACCGCAACCCCTATCTCCTGGCTTGCCATTCTTAAGGGCTTTTTAAGACCAGACGTAGGACACTTCTTTCCTAGATCCCTTTACACCATGATTTATTTTTTAAATATATATTGAGTTATATTCAATATTCAGCATTTGGAGAAAGCACTGCAGCCGTTTTCTTTCTTCATTTTCTCCATATACTGATTCTTAAGTACAAATGCAAGATCTGGCCATATTAGCTGAGGCATAACCTTCAAACAAATGCCACCTCCAAATAACGGTCACTTTTTCTCAGTCCGAGCAGTGACCATTGTTCGCAAGTTTTACTGTACATGACGATTGACATCGTCTGTATGATTTGCATACCGCCCATTTCGTATACTCCAGTCACAGTCGGTGTTTCTATTTTTTGGTTATACCCCTGACGTTTTAAGCATCAGTGGCCACTCACAGGACTGACGTTCCTCTGGAAGTAACTCTGAGAGCATTAAGAAATTTGAAAATGAGATTTATTTCTCAGTAGAGGTTTTGGAAATTAAAAGCAAATTCAGCACATTCCTTACAATCAAGTCTTTCACCGTGCACATACACACGTATGCTAAAAACATAATAACTTAGGCCTAGCAATTCGTTTTTCATTGTGTGTGACAGGTGCAGATTTAATAGGAAGCACACTATGTCCAAGCGGAGGGCCCCAGAAGCTGGAGGTACCAAAAATTTTCGATTTTTTAATTTTTCCTTTTTCTTCTCAAAAAAATGCAATATAGTAAGGGATAGATTTGCTGTTATGAATTTTGGGAGCCTGATTCTGCCCCTAACTTAAAGTATGTCTTCTACAAGTACTAATTTACTAGATAAACTAAATGCCGGCTGACAAAAAGTCGTTTGGAGAGAAATATTACTTAATGCTACTTTGTGCAACTGAGCTTAGACTTCATAAACTGAGCAGCCTTTACTTTACTGTATGAATAAGCTCAGCAATCTTATAAGCTCACTGAGCTTATTCGTACAGGCTCAGTGATCTTGTACAGGCTCAGTGATCTATAAGCTCAGCGATCATATGCAGGCTCAGTGATCTTGTACAGGCTCAGTGATCTATAAGCTCAGCGATCATATGCAGGCTCAGTGATCTATAAGCTCAGCGATCATATGCAGGCTCAGTGATCTTGGGCTGTTATTTATGGACAATTTACTTAGAATGCATTGAACATTTGGCTCTTAAACTGGGTATTTAATTATCAGCCTACCTTTCCTTGAACATTTTTTTCTTGATTCAGTTCAGTTGAAAGAGGCAATCACAAGACTTACCATACAAGCAAAATGGCGCTGGAAAATCTAGTGTTTCGAGGCACGCGGATCGATTTCATCGATGTTAGGGCTCTTCACAGGAATTGCTAATAGATTGGAATCTGGTGGTATGCGACAACAGTTGCCATACTGCATGCAGCATAAATGTCAATTAAAGCAGTATCATAAGCGAACCGTATGTATCACGAAAAAAGGCTAGTACTGTATTTCAGTTGTGAAAACACAAATTTGCTGGTGACGAGGCTGCATCCTTCTACTCCTGAGCCGAATGGTTCCCCAATAAATCTACACCGACGAGTGTTATCACTGCAACTTTCCGTCTTGATATGTACAGGGGTTGGACAGAATAATGTAAACACCATGCTCAGAGATGTGACTTTTAATGCAGCTATGCACGTCGCAATACGCAAAGGTATCCACCAGTTTTTGCCGGTATCAGCTTTGTTTACCGGTTTAAGTGCATTCAAAGTGTCTTTTTGCAAATTTTCTGTCACGGTGACGAGGAAATGAGCGACAGAACGGACTTCGAAAAAAGGCTAATTGTTGGCTGCCGGCTATTTGGTGCCTCCGTGTCAACATTCGCCAGGGTAGTGGGGGTATTGAGAGCTATTGTGTCTAGCGTCATGACAGCATACCGGTAAAACCTCGTATGCAAAATACAAGAGCGGAAGGAAAACGACCCTGACTGATAGAGACAAGAGAGCATTGATGAGGATTGTTACCCGCAATAAGAATACAACAGCGCCGAAAATTAGTGCGGAGCTCAATCTACATTTCTAGACCCCAGTACCAACGAAAACATCGCGCAAGCAATTGCATAAATAAGATATTCATAGCAGAGCTACCCAGATGAACGCACAACGGCGTCGGCAGTGGTGCCAGGAGTATACAACGTGGGTTATGCATGGAAGCGTGTAATGCGGTCGGATTAATAAACATTTGCACTATTCCCCACCACAGGACGTGTTTACGTGTGGAGAACACCGTCAAAAGCGTACAATTCAGACTGCATGCTCCCAACAGTGCAGCATAGTGGTGATTCTCTCATGCTCTGGGTGGTCATATTCTGATTTTCAGCAGGTTCTCGGATCACCTTGCAAATACGGATGGCTAGCAGGGCGTATGAAACCATTTTGGCCGATCAAGTCCTTTCAGTGGTACAGGCATTGTTTCCTGCAGGAGATGCCATCTATTAAGCTGATAATGCCCCAGTTCACAGAGCTCGGGATGTCCAATCACTGTTTGAGGAACATGAGGATGAACTTTCACACCTACCTTGGCCTCCTCAATCACCAGAATTAAACGTCATCGAGCCACTGTGGTCTATGTTGAAAAACAAAGTAAGATCCCGTTATTCTCATCCTACATCGCTGAAAGACCTCGAGCAATTTCTGCATGAAGAATGGTGTAACATCTCACTAACCACCATCCAGGATTTTTATGCGTCCATTCCACGAAGAATTCAGGCAGTTTTGAATGCTAAAGGTGGTCCCACATTCTATTAGGTATCTAAAACCTTCTTTTCCTAGGTGTTCACATTATTCTGTCCAACCCCTATGAAGATGGTCACTGTGCGACGTCACCTCTGCACATGTCACCCAGTGACCATCTCTATTAAAATTCCTACTTGTCTCCCTTAACGAAGGTTTTCCACTTGTAACTTCTGACATTTCTTTTCCATCAGTTTATATTACAAAAGCAGTAAATTTTAAGATTCGTCTTGATAGCTTCAATAGATTTTAGGTTATGGTGGCAATAAACCACAAAGACAGGAAGACAAACACACGGACTAAACTCCGAAAATAGTCAAATCATGTTCCGGGGAACTCAAAATGTGTCTTTCTACTGAAATCTCGAAGTTCAATTTTGTTTGCGATTGCAAAAAATATTTTCCCAGACATTAATATGATAAAGTAAAAATGGGGCTGTAATCATGCTAAGATTAAATTAAAAAGGTATAATTATGACAAGAAAAAACGCAACAGCAAAAAAAAAATTTTTTTTTCCCAGATTGTTAAGCAAAGTGAGCAACGGCCAAAACCAATGCTATGCGCAAAACTCCGTCACTTTATATCCAACACTGGTTTCTCACGTTAATATCTTTGTCAAGAACGCATATTGGAAGAAATCGATTTTTGCTTTGAATATATATACACAGTCGAGTAACATTATTGTAACCACCTCCTACTTTTGACGTCAACACCGCGTAGCCAATGAAAGAAGGCACGTGTTGGAGGCCATGTAAGGCGTGCTGTAGGCAATGTGAAAATATAGGGCCGCGGGTGGTCTAGTTGGCAACGTTCGTGACTGCCATATAGATAACCTCAGGTTCGATCCTGGGCAGGTACGAACGTTCGAACCAATAAATACCAGCCATGCGTCGGATAGGCACGTTAAGCAGTCGGACCCCGGGTACTGGCCCCCAATTAATAAATAAGGGCGTCTTCCTCCCCCTTTCAACCTCGCTTCTGTGTCACTTTCCTATCGGGCACTCTAGCCCAAATCTTCTGGCTTCCTATTTTTTCTAAGGGTTGTTTAAGACCTGGCGTCAAATACTCCCTTCCTAAAATCCTCTACATCTGATCTGTGAAAACATATCACTCGCTGCTGTCATGGATGAAAGAGTGGCATGATAAAGGAGAGATTTGCAAAAAGGGATGATTATCAGCTTTTGGGCCAAGGGTGGCAGAATTTCTGAAACAGGGCAGTTTGTGCTGTTCGCGTGCTGCTGTGGTTAAAGGGTATCGTGTTTGGAGAGATAACACCATTGCAAATAAGCGAAGTGGAAACTGCGGAGCACTACGTGCCATTAATGCGAGAGGTGAACGTCGGCTTCGAAGGTTGCATGGGGGCCGACCAACATGTCACAGTGGAACAACTCACTGGTCGAATGAATTAGGAGGCGATCGGAAGTGCGTCTAAAACGACAGTTTAGCGAACCGTGCTGCGTATGGGGCTCCGACGCAGACGGATGGTCATTGCACCTATATGCTAACGAAAGTGCATCTGCAGAAAAGGCTTACATTTGCACGGGCAGTATCGGAATTGGACCTCCACTGATTGGCAAAGAACTGGCTTCTACGATGAGTCATCTTTTCTGCTTCATCGAACGGATGGACATTGGCGTGCAGGGCGAGAAAAATCGGAGAACAAACACTGTTGAACCATTGCTGGCATAACACAAGCTGGTGGGGGTAGTGTTATGATCTGGGGAATGTTTTCGTGGCATTCTTTAGGTCCACTCATACCTGTGGAAGGCATTATGGACCGAATTCGTTATGAATCCATCCTTGGGCAGACCTCGTACACCTATACGTGCTTATTATCTTCCCTGACGCGGATGGGATCTTCCAGAACGACAATGCGACGTACCACACAGCTAGAAATGTCCAACAGTGGTTGGAAGAGCACGATGAAGACTTCAAAATACTTCTCTGGCCCCCAAATTTCCCAGACTTAAACCCAATTCAGCCTCTGTGGGACCACCTCAATCGTGTTGTTCGCTCGATGGATCCTCCACCACGCACCTTCCAGCACTATCAGATGCACTGCAGTCCGCATGGCTCCACATACCTGTGAACACCTTCCAGCACCTTACCGAGTCACTCCCAGCCCGTCTAGCTGCTGTCCGCGCTGCACACAACGGTTACTCTGGATATTAGCTGGTGATCACAAAAATGTGACTCGACCGTGTACCTTTGAAGAGTTAACTCAATAAAATGTAATCAGATTTAATATTTTTCTGACACTGTTAATGTTTAAACGTTCGTAACCGAGAGGAGAATTATCATACTTGAATTTCTTTATTTTATTTGCAGTTTATATGGCTGACCGCTTTGGAAGAAAACAGACACTTATTTGGAACGCCGTACCATTCGCCATAAGCTGGGTCTTTGTCATATGCGCTCCAAGCGCTGCGTACGTCATGGTGGGGCGAATTATTGGAGGATGGGCGTCATGTGTAGTGTACGTTGTATTACCCATGTATGCGGTAGAAATATCGAGCGCAGATACCAGAGGTATTATTGGAGCATCCTTCCAATCTTCAGTCACAGTAGGGTCTCTGATGGTTATGGGACTCGGTGCGGTTCTCTCTTGGGTGTGGTTAGCAGTTGCAGGACTTTCCTGTGTAGTCGCAGCACTTATATGTTTCAGCCCTATGCCGGAATCTCCCAGGTGGTTGGTTGCTAAAGGAAAGAAGAAGGAGGCGATTGAAGCTATCAGGTTCTTTCACGCTGACAAAGTGGATGCTGTAAAAGAATGCCAGGTATGTTGTAGCATTTCTTGCCTTTTGTTTGTTTTATTGTTTAAATTTTTAGCATGTATTCTCCTTTTCATTTTTATTTCCATTTCGGGGTTTCTAAGTCTCGTAAGCATCTAATATAGTAGGGCGTCCTTCATCTCTAATTTAGAGCAGAGAAGTTAGTGACAGAACCAGCATGAAAGGGCAGACGATAGCACATGTGTTTCAAACCTTTCGAACTGGGACGATTTTCCAGTGCCACTGACGATTCGGCCATCAATGAGGCGCGTGTCGTTTTTTACAAACATATTAATGAATGCACACTCTATTTCCAGTTTGTTCGGTACACCAGCGTTCGTCTCATACACCGATGAGACATAGATTCAACGAGATGTTGGTAGGTGTCTCCAAATATTCGGTACCATACTGCAACAGAAGATCTGCAGTTCCCGTAAATTACTTGGTTGGGGTAATGCTGGTCGAACTCGTTTCTCCAACTCAAACCACAAATACTCAATAAGATTGCTGTGTGGCAAATTTGGGAGTCATGGTAAACAAATTAGTAAAATCATGCAATGCGTTGATTATGATATACTTTCCAACATAGCAGAAATCATTACTCAAGTTATGAGGATAATGGCTGTGGAATCAATCTCGCTCCTGTGACCTGAACTTTGACCCCATCGCGATGATATTGAACAGAATCGGTTCAGTATATCTCCGGAACAACATTTTAAAGTTTTGTCGCAATCGAAGCATTTTTACGTAAGTTATGACGCTTAAGGGCAACGTAATGGATCCCGCTCCTATGTCCTGACCATTTACCTCATTTCGCCCATTTTCAATAAGGTTTGCCCGTAAGTAGTACCCTACCACATACTAAAATTTCATCGAAATCGAACCATTTTTACGCATGTTATGATGCATAGGGTGATGGAATGGATCCTGCTCCTATGTCCTGACCTTTACCCCATTTCGCCCATTTTCAGTAGGGTTCGTCCCCAGGTGGTCCCCTACCAAATGCTAAAATTTCATCGAAATCGAACTATTTTCACGCGAGTTATCGTGCCAACAGGCGGGCGGACGGGCAGACAGACAGACAGACAAAGCCGGAGCATATACGCGTCTTCAACCTACGGTTGGAAAGCAGCGTAAAAAATGGAATTCTTGTTCATGTTCTTGGAACCATCCCCGAATCTTCTTCGCAGTGTGGCATGGAGTATTTTTTTTTTTTTTTTTTTTTGAAAGACGCCATCTCCGTCATGAAATACTGCTACTATGAAGGGTGTACTTGGTCAGCCACCATATTCAGGTACGTGACAGCTCTCGGAGTTCGCTCTAGAGGGAATTCTGACAGGAAAACGACAAATATACTCCAAGAAAATATTGCAGGGAAACTGCACACTCCCACCAACCACCTGGATCCGCCCCACGGTGCATGCAGGTGAAAGTGCTTCCTTGAGTAAGCCTTTTCACCTGGTTTGCTCTGTGGATCCTCCAGCAGCTGTCAGATGCAGGGTACAGTGCATCCAGGTGAAAGGGCTTCCGTCGACATGGGGTGACAGTAAACTGGATTCGTCTGACCACGAGACCCTCTTCCAGTCCGCTATGGTCCAAAGTCGATGATTACGAGCCCACTGCATGCGTTGATGACGGTAAACGGCTGAGAGCATAGGCACACGAATGAGTCTAAGGTTTCAGTGAGCCACATCCACGAGCGTTCCATGAACTGCGTGTTCGGGCCGCGGGTGGCCTAGTGGGCAACGTTCGTGACTGCCATGGAGAAGACCTCAGGTTCAATCTCAGGCTGGTACGAACGCTCGATTCACTAAATATCCGCCGTGCGTCGGATGGGCACGTTAAGCCGTCGGACCCCGGGTACTGGCCCCCGGCAATAAATAAGGGCGTTTTCCTCCCCCTTTCTACTTCGCTTCCGTGTCATTTTCCTATCGGACACCTTAGCCCAAATCTCTTAGCTTTCTATTTCTAAGGGTTGTTTAAGACCTGGGGTCAGACACTTCCTTCCTAAAATCCTCTGCAAATGATCTGATCTGAACTGTGTGTTCGGACACATTGGGTCCTTCACTACAATTGAAATTATGAGAAACGTCAGCAACAGCAGCCTTCTTTATCCTGTGGTCGAGACGAGATAGCCTGCGCTGACTCTAGCATCAATGAGACGAGGCCTGCGCCGACTCTGGCATCAATGAGACGAGGCCTGCGCTGACTCTGGCATCAATGAGACGAGGCCTGCGCTGACTCTAGCATCAATGAGGCGAGGCCTGCGCTGACTCTAGCATTAATGAGGCGAGGCCTGCGCTGACCCTAGCATTAATGAGGCGAGGCCTGCGCGCGCCTTGTCGATGCTACAGTCAATCTATAAAGTACGTCTAGCTGTATGAAGCAATAAATGGTAGCAAATCCTAGATGTACCGGTGAATCTGTCCTTCATTTTTAAAGCAGTATGGACCATTACCTGGAATCTTCTTTTTTGTGTCCGAGAGAGAAGCGAATGATATCGCACTATTCTATTTCCGGATGTGTTGCATACAATTAGGACTAATCGGAAGTAAGTCTTTCAGCCCCGTATTTATCTGTATTTCTGGAAGGGAAATTACGCCGTTTTGACAACAGGAGTTAAAATGGCCATTAGTTTTCTCATGAGAGAAATGCAAAGTATGGCAGTGCGCACACTCAAATCCACCGCATAGATGTAACCACTGGGTAGGGGGAGGGGTCAGGGCCCCTTCAGAGTTTCGAGTCGGGGTTCCCCAATGTAAAGGAGCCCCCAATTTTTTCGGGAATGTAATGGTACAATGCACACTTTTTAGCACGTCTTTTGTAAAAAAAGATCGTGCTTATGTTACCGGTTTGTCCATCCGTCCGCCTGTACCCACGATATCTCTCCAACTATAAGTACGATTTGAAAAATTCTTTTTGCTTTGGGAAGCCTGAAATATGCGAATGATGATCCTTCGTTTTGTTTTGTTTTACGATGTACACTTTCGCCGCCAGAGGGCGTAAATGCAGATGATGTCGAATTCAAAAATATCATTTATTCCACATATTTGCTTCTAAACATCCGATTAAAAAAATTCTTTTACCTTTCGATTCCATTTATGTCGAAGAGTATTTTAGATATAGTTACTTTTTTAAATTATGCACACATTCTCCGCAAGGGGGCGTAAAAGTAAATTACATTTTTCCCGATAACGCTTTTCTAAAACTCCGATTTGAAAACTTTTTTCTTCAGCGGATACACCTCCTGATGGACAATCTTTTGCATATAATTTCAAATTTTTGGTAAAGAATACTTTAGCCACCAGGGGACGTAAGTGTTAATTTTTTCTTCTGATGTATTTGCCATAAAATCTGAGCCTCTAAAATATCGATTGAAAAAATTCTTTTGCGGACTGGTGCCACTCATATCGATAAACCTTTTCGCAATATTTTCTTCTTGAAATATTCCATAGTTTCTCCGCCCGGGGACATAGATGTATATCCTATTTTTGTCAATATCTCTACTTCTAAAAGTCCGATTTGAAAAATTCCTTCTTTGTTAGATAGTGTTTTCAGTGTGACACGTTCTTCATATAATTTCATAATTTTCAAGTAATTCATAGACTTTCCGCTAGGGGGCGTAGAGGTAAATTGCGTTTCTCCCTATATCTCTGCATCTAAATGTCCGATTTGAAAAATTCTTTCTGCGACGGATACAGCTCTTGATGGGAAATCGTTTGCACATAATTTCTAGTTTTTGTAAAAAAAAAAAAAATGGTTTGGCCACCATGGAGCGTAAGTCTTAATTTCCGCTTCTGATGTACTTGCAGCAAAATATGAGCTTCTAAATTCTCGATTGAAAGTAACGTTGTTTGTAGACCGATACTGCTCATGTCGACAAATCTTTTAGAAACATTTTCTTCTTAAAATAATGCATGGTTTCTCCTCCAAGGGGCGTAGATGTATATCTTATGTTTGTCAATAGATGTACTTCTAGGAGTCCGATTTAAAAATTTCCTTCTTTGTTGGACAGTGTTTCCGATGCGAAGTGATTTTCATATAAATTCAAATTTTTTGAGTAAATCATAGATTTTCCGCTAGGGGCACGAAGATAAATTGCGCTTTCTGCGTTATTTCGGCTTCTAAAACTCCGATTTGAAAAACTCTTCCTGTATCGCATCCAAGACCTGATCGAAAATATTTTTCACATAATTTCTAATGTTTGGTATAGAATGGTTTGGCCACCAGGGGGCATAAGTGTTAATTTCTGCTTCTGATGTATTTGTAGCAAAATCTGGGCTCCTGAAAACTCGACTAAAATGTTGTTGTTCTTGGACCGATACCGCTCATATGGAAAAACTTTTGATAATACTTTCTTCCTAAAATAATGCATGGTTTTCCCATCAGAGGGCGTAAAGTCACAACTTATTTTTGTCGATATCTCTTATTCTAAGAGTCCGATTTCCGGTGCGAAATGTTTCTCATATAAATTCATGTTTTTCTTAACGCACAAGTCTGCAACCAGAGGGCGTAAGATCACGATTCCGTTTACAGCAATATCTGAGGGGTTAAAAACCCGATTGAAAAACGCCTTTCTTCCGTGAGATACTATTGTTTTCCATACCGGTTCTATTGACTTTGAATAGCTTTGACAAATTTAATTTGCGTCAGAACGGATTCGAAAGACGTGCTTATTACTCCCGAAAATTCGGTGTCATCTTTCTTGTTTTATGATGTGAACCAACTAAACTTAATAATATAAAATTGTCATTTTTCATAGAATGCAAACACCTGTATAATGTGTACTTAATAAAACAGCGATATCGATTCCTAATAAGCAAAGTCAGCTCTGCAACTTTGTAATTTACATATCTGCCCTATCTATCATAGTTTTACAGTTGTGTTCGCTAAGTTCCACAATTTGCCAACAGATGCACCTATATCGTGCCAGTTAGATCGCGCCTCAGCAACTGCTTTGCTCTTGCGTGTGAGTGTGTGTAACGGGGGGGGGGGTCGCAAACAATCTTATACAGTATGTATATATTATTGTATATATATATATATGTACTACTACGTTCAAAAAGTTTCGGAACTTTTTGAATATTTGTTAAATGTCAGTGAATTACGTCATTTCCAGCTGAGCAAGCGGTATCATGTCACCGACCAGCCAGAACCGGTTTGATCCACATCCAACACGTACAGAGTATGTGCGTAGTTCGTGATTACAGGCATTCGAGGCTCTCCGTCGCGAGGACAACGATGTCGAATTTTGAACAGCGTTCAAGTGTAAAATTTTATGCACTGTAAAAAATTTCATGGTCAAATTACGGTAGATACACCGGCAGCTGAGTGGCCGGTCAATAAACCGTAATAATTGTACAGTACCGTACCGATATGTTCATTAACGGTCTAATGACCGGGAAATAAAAAACGGTCAAACTACCAGAAAATGTGGCCTAACACAGTAGATCAACCGTAAATTTAATACGGTAGATAAACCGTATTTGAAAGAAAAAACATGGCAAAGCCTGTTGAATAAATACGGTGTAAAGACCGTTTTTTCTTTACAGTGCTGTAATTTTACAGTACCATACTGTAATGTTCATTAACGGTCTAATGACCGGGAAATAAAAAACGGTCAAACTACCAGAAAATGTGGCCTAACACAGTAGAGCAACTGTAAATTTCATACAGTAGATAAACCATATTTGAAAGAAAAAACATGGCAAAGCCTGTTAAATAAACACGGTGCAAAGTTGTTTTTTTTTTCAAAAATGTTTAGCCACTGTTTTTTAGATTTGGTTTAATGACCTTTTCTTAATATGTTTTTTTGGTCTAATTAGGGCTTCAGCCAATTTTTGGGGCGGACTTGAACCGCAGTTTTAAGAAAAAACACGGCAAAGCCCATTAAATAAATATGGTGCAGTTTTTTTACAAAAATGTTTGGAAAATTGCATGTGTTTTTCACGATCTATAATGTGTTTGAGCTTTTGTTTTCATAATTCGTAAAACTCTCAAAAATACCGTATAATATATACATCAATCAGCCAAAACATTAAAACCACCTACCTAATACAATGTGTCTTCACCTGATGAGACAGATTCAATGAGATGTTGGTAGCCATCTCTTGGTATCATGACTGCAACAGATCCCACACTTCCTGCAAATTACGCGGGTGATGCTGCTCATACCCCTTCCTCCAACTGAAACCACAAATGCTCAATAGGATTCATGTCCAGTGAATTTGGGGCCTATGGCATTAAAGGGAATTCCAGTTATGTTCTTGGAACCATTGCTGAACTTTCTTTGCAGTGTGACATGGATTACATCCTTTATTTCAAGTCTTGTTGAAAGGTGCCATCTCCACTAGGGAATACAGTCACGAAAAGGTAGTTTTAATGTTGTGGCTGATCAGTGTACATTTATGTAAAGATTTCAAAAATGTGGTCAACCCTAGAATGCCACTCTTAGTCTACCGTAATGGTCAAAATACAAATACCACCAAACTTGCTTATAATGAGTACTGTCGAATCATTTTCATCTAAGAAACAATATGCATTATGCAGTTTTACTGACGTAGATCACTGGGGTGAATGACTTAACTTGTAAGTCCTGTGCAAAATATTTATGCCATTGAAAATCTAGATGAGCAAATTGTTACAGCTTCCTCGGATTTTTCCAAAGGACTACTAAAAACAGTTAATTTCTACATGACAGCACAAAGTAACACATTTTTCATTTTTGTCCCTACAACTTCTGGTGTGACAATTGCAGTTCACTGTAGGTGTTTAAATTGGAAGGAGTCAGAAAGCCAAAGTGCACGTTGTTTGCAAGTATAACAAACAGATGTCAAAACTACAGAGATAATGGTGTATAGCAGTTGGCTTGAAGACACCGGGGAATCAGTAGTATTAAAAAAAAAATAAATGTTGCATATGCAGAGAACTAGAAACAAATTACCAACAGATATTTTCCAATGTGCTCAGGCAAAAAGTAATTTATTGTTTCATAGATTTAGGACTACCATTAACAAAATACTGATATATAATTGAAGCTTAGATACACAGGAAAAGTACCGAATCAACTGGATTGCATTTTTTTTATTAAAAAAAACAACAAACTTAATTGGTGTAACAATATATATACAGATCAACTAATATCATAGACAATGTTTTTTTTTTTTTATTATGTGCCACTTATTGTCTGATATCTTTTAGCCAACTGTTGTGGTCTTTTACTTTGTGCCATAACTTTGCAATTTTTGGATTGACTTCAGAATAAAGCTTCTTCCCTTTCTTCCTTTGATCCACATACAGGATTTATACCCACAAAGCACCTGTGATTAAAGTGAGAAATTAACACAATGAAATACATCATAAAAATTCTGGCTTCTAAAAAAGTAACAATATATATACAAAAATAATATGTATCTTTACAGCACACTACTAGTTTGATTTTTAAATTATTACAAAAACTAAATTATTTGTGTAGTGAGAAATCCTGAAGACCATCAATAATGGAAAAGATTTGATCAATTTGAATACTATTTTTATCCCACAATAAGAATACTGGTTATACAATACAATGTTCATAATATTTGGCAAGTGTAGTGGTAAAAATTTGCAGTCAACTCAAGAAAATGAAGACCACCAAAAAAAATTGTCACAATGGCCAGGTCTGAAAATTAACAAGGCAGGTGGAATTACTAGAGGGCAACTGAAAATAAAAGACTGATGCCTTCATGGAAAAATAAAAGACTGATGCCTTCATGGACTGAGCAGATTCCTAATACCTAGCAGAGTTGTATAAAAATTAAATGTATCTGCATACACAACCATTGAAACAGAAAACTTGCTGAAAACCCATGAATCATAACAATAGAATAAGATAATTTAAAGAAAAATTAATATGACAATAAATAATTATTAGAACATTACAGATTCTAGAGAGGACAAAAGTATATCAAGACTGAATGCGCAGAAATGTGTGTAAAATGGACCTTAAGGCCAGAACACTATGAACCTCATAAAAACAAGACTAATTAAAGTTTTTATATCTAGAAAAGCAGTTCCGTTAATGAACTTTCAAAAATTATAAATAGCATTTTCAACTTAATTCAAAAATAGTAGACTTATAAAATACATAAGGAAAAGACTTTAATTTCATAACTAGCAACTGCAAGAGGAACCTGGCAATATAATTTAGTCTTTCTGTGTAAATGAAACTTTTGTTACAGTTCCTATATATTGAGAACAGGCTTTGATAAAATCAAGAGGCCAGAAAAGTCTGTAAAACCAAAAGAAGTCCCTATCGGAAGATGTGAAAATTTCTCGTTGAGATAGAAGTAAATATATTAATCTGAGTAAAGCCTTAAGTGTTTTAATTGCTGTAAATAACATTTTTAAATCTACAAGCAAAAACTATCTGCAAAAGCTGCTAATAATTTGGAAACTATCCGTGCATGGCATACGCATGCACGTCTATATTCTGAGACTGATACCAACTGCAAAAATCCAGGAAAAGCAGCAGACCCCTTCTAGTAAATAGGTGGACACAATTTATTTTTACACCCAGTCCTCAAGAAAGAGAGAGACTACTTATTTTCCTCGGTAAAGTGGAGGCTTAGGGTTAGAACAGATGAAAAGACCAAAATTATTTTAGTATTATACTTTGTTTAAAAAAAATAGGTTTATATTCTCAATAAAGGACATGTCACTATTTTTGTATATCATGCAATACATACACAATTATAGATGTAAAAAATATATTTTATACACTTTGTTAACATTGGAGAGAAAAAAAAACTTCAATAAAATCAAAGTTTTATCCAAAAGTTCCTATACTAACCTTTGTAAAAATTCCAATGTCACTTTTGCCTCAAAGGGGTAGTGAATATTAAACACAAAATAGGCAGAAAACAGCATGCACACTGCTTTTATTGGATTTTGCACACTATTGACACACATTCTGTCAATTATTAACATGAAGTTCTCTGGGTTTAGAACAGAGGAACCTAAAAAAATAATATATATATATATTAAATTCCTAAAATTTTATGTAAAATTAACAAATTTAACAATGGTAATTATGCAGTTTTAACTTTTGTACTGCATCAAACAGCAGTTATAAAATGGTGTAACCAAGATACCCCTATCCTGTTAGACATCAGGATCTTTGTATTACTGTCATCAAATTTAGTTAAGATTTTTGCTTGTAACTTTAATAATGCTAACACTCACTCAGAAGCAGGGCTCGCTTCCAACAACTTCAGAACAAAATAAGATAGACTTAAGTAGTGGGGGAAAAAGGGTCAAATCATGGACATGTAAAAAAAAACTTTTCATTTTTATAAATCTCCGAAGTGGCTGGTTAAGTCAAACCCAACCAACCATCTGCAAAATAATTAATTCACTACCCATTTATTAACTGCCGATCTTGGGAACTCCCAAATGACTTCCAAAAAGGCGGAACTCTTTCACCCATGATAATAGCAATAACTTTGCAAAAATTACTGCCTGAGAGTGCTCAGGCATGGAAATTTAAAATCATATCAAGTTGAATTCAGTTCATATGGGGTATGCAGATGTGTCAACTCTCCGGATGAATGTCAAATTCTCCTGATTTTCACCGAGAATTAGCCATTAGGATGGTCAGCATTCCATCAACCACCACCATGATTTTGAATCGCCTGTGAAATAATTTTCTCTTTCTGCGTCAAAGCAAGGCGACAACTGCAGTCATCAGTTTTGTATTTGTCCTCTCCTCCTATCTGCAAAAAAGAAAGCTTCCCAGGTGGCGCAGCGGTCTAAGCGCTAGCTTCCGACCAAAAAATTTGCTTTAAAATTTTTTCCCCTAGCCCGATTGTCATATGACACCTTCAGCAAAGAGCTGACCCGCTCTGGCAGTAGGAATGCCGGGGAGGGTCCATAATTAATTGACAGATGGCAGCTGCCCTGCCTTCTTGCAGTTCAGTCTTTCAACCCTTCGCCTCAAGAAATCCGGCGAATTCACTTAACGACAAAATTTGGCCTTGCCTTGTAACGAAAGGGGATGTTAGTACGATGCTTTTTGTTGTTTTTGCCGTCGCGCACAACCTAAAGAAGACTATAGCACGCGGGCCATTTTACGTTTTTATTATCTTGCAGAATCTACGTACCCAAAAAACCTATTTCAGTAGGGAGTTGGATGATCAGTGGAAGGGAGGAGCGTAATGAAGAGTGTAATTTCCAAAACCAAAAACAGACCACAACCCTTAGGAATACGAAGAGCTTGAATGTTTTTAAACTGCACCCCCACCCCCCAATAACTATACGTAATGGACACCGAGATTACATGATCTTTATCTAAGTTAGGAAAAAAATATCTGGGGTGTATACATTTACAATACAAAAACTAACAATGCAATAAAATGGGTATTGCTTTTAGTTTTATTTTTGTTTTGTTCTCCAGAACTTTTAGTGGACCAATAATACTTCTGGAAAATATCGATAAAAATAGAGCTCATGTGATTTTACGAGCTGTAATAATCTCCCGATTTTCAGATTTTGAAGGTTGGCATGTTTGGATATGACATTTTTACTTGCATAAATGTAAGAATACAATAATTAAAAAAATACAGTATTATAAAAAATGCAGAGGACAATATACATACAAGTGAAATAAAGCAAATACTTAAAAAATCAAAACATTGTACTGTTAAGAGTGTGAAAACCAAATATGATACTAACAATTGGTTAGGCAGAATTTTAACAAAAGCATGGCACAAACTTTCAAAGCAGAAACATTCAGCAAACAATGATAAGTGAAGAAGTATGCCATTCTTAGAACTGCAGCTTTTTATTTCTCTAAAAGATCCGTGCATTTTCAAGCTTTGAAAATGCACGGGTCCATTTGGCCATGAACCTGAGCAAAATTTGGACAATTTTGGAGGTGGTATGGCTGGCAATACTTGAAGAATATTTTCACAAGCTTTGAAAATGTTCGGCATTTTGCCGCATGAAACAGACACGAGACTGACCAATGAAAAAATAAAGGCTGAATTTTTTAGCGATGCGAGGGAAAAAAAGCATTGAACATTATAATTACTAAGCACATCAGAATATGCAATCATCCTGTATAAGCCAATATAAAATAATTTTATTAATTACAACTACAAAAAAATTAACTTTTTTCCTGACCAAGTCACACTGTGGTGTCTCACAGGCTGTTGGAACTTTGTTAGAGCAATTAAATAACCAGTGCAACATCAGATTTGGCAAGACACACTGAAAATGCTTCTTGGGGAATTATTATATCAGACAACCTTATAATAATAAGTCCAACAATGACACTGCCACAGGACTGTAGCAGAAAAATCAAAATCACATTTTCAGTAGGTTGAGCAGTCACACATTGTCAGAATAAAAAAAAAGTTTATTGATGTTTTCAGAGAGCTATATAGCAGCATCAAGAAGTCCAAATTACTAAAAATTTTGAAGTGATTCTTATAAGAGCCTGATTTTCAGAAAAGTGCAATAAATTAATACTGTAATACAATAGTAGGAAAGAGGATGATTCAGAAAAACTTTTTCTTTAAAGAAAACAAAAATTAGTTCTCTTTGGTTTTAAGTTGTACGTACACAGTTCAATTGCTTTTATAACAGGGTAACTAACCCCCCCCCCCGCCAAAAAAAAAAAGAACAACTTCAGTTTTGTAACAATATAAAAAATAACCAAAACAATGTTAAAAAAGGCTGAATTCAGCCAAAAGGTGAAAAAAATGTATGCATTATTAAGACAGGTGGCTCAGCATGGTTACTAGAAAGGTATCTATTTTAACAGCACATCTCTCTCACACACACAGTACATACACTCAAAGGACAAAACATTAGATAGTTTGGAAGTGTGCTTCCACATGTTTTCTCTATGCGGAAGCACACTCCGAAGCAAATATCGAGAGTTGCCCTTCCGATTTTCCCCACATGCAACAAATGGACAGAATACACTGAAATATAGACCCACAATAAGATATAAAGGTTAAAATCGTGCAGAACTTTTTCAATATGTCACTGATTGCCAAACACTCCACTTTTATGAATCAGCACAAAGGAGATCTTCATATCAATAATTTATTGTTGGCGGAAAATGAAAAAAAAAAAAAAAAAATCTTAGAAATAAAAATCACGATCTTACACAAAACATTTTCTTAATTTCTTTACATATGTAAGGAGTTCCAATAGAAAATTAGGAACATTTGCTAGTTCTTCCAGAAAATTTTAGAGAATAACAATGTATTAGCCTATATTGACGGAAATTCATGTATTTAACAACTTTATAGTTCCTTTACTTTTTTCATCATGAATACCTTTTATTTGCAATCCCTTTTCCTTAGCAGCAAACTACTGGACTAGTTAATCTTAGTCAATAGTCTGTTCCAAGTTAATCCTCCGCCCAAAAGAGGAACAAAGATTGGAAGTTGAAACTCGGATGTACCACAGTGGTAAAGTCAACACCAGCTTTCATAGCTGGTTTCCCTTCGAAAGCAACGACTTAAAGGTTGATGCACAGGGAAAAGAAAACTCATTTAACAAGCTTTATGTCTACATAATTGTTCTCACCTCTCTACAAAGGGGAAGGTACATAGCTATTCACCACAGCAATCAAAACATTTAAAAATAGTGCAGGTAATTTACTTCAAAATTTATGAGTTAATGCCATTAAAAGACAGTTTATTCTTCTAATACACGACAGTATGAAAATGTACAATAATTGCTAAACTATGATATAGAAAACGTGGGTTATTGCAGATGAGGCTTTTTTTAGGCCACTGTGCATTTCCCTTAACATACAAACTGAAAGTGCATGTTTGCCAATACCCTGAATATGACGTGTGGTGTCATCATATTCTAAGAAAACAAAATTTTATGGTATGATAAAACCATACGCAGTTTGAATAAAATTCAAAATATTCAAGAGGGAAATCATAGTGTTACCTTTTACAGCTAGAAATGGAGATGTTACTGCTTCATTAGGAGGACAGTGAGGATTGAGCACCTGAAAAAAAAATCAATTACTTTTGAATCACAAAATCAAGATACTGATAAAATACTGTTGCACTTCATTTTAGTGATGCTCTAAAATTCTACAAATAAGAAAAGGAACCAACATTAAAACATACAGCATGTTGAAGACTGATGTAGCTTGGGGGGGGGTGAAGCAGGCTCATTTTGCGCATATTATTCCATCTAGACTGTTTATATATATATAGTATAGGTGGCTGCACCCTCACCCTTGCGTTTACCATGATAAACCTTCAAAACTTGGGAGAAATTAATATTTTTGCCAATTATTTGTAAATTAAAAACATTAATATGACTTATCAGCCAAAGAATATTGTGTTGTACCCAGCCCTTCACTCTACAGCTTCCCATATCTTTATCCCTTTGCCAACATTAGATCAGAATACCAGCAATCAGAAAGTTAAGCTAGCTGATATTTTTTTTAACTTCCTTTTACTAGTGATAAAACTGTAACGGCCAAGAAAACGCATAATTTAACATTAAAAAATGCTGCGTGTTGCCTTCTATGTTGGCTGAATTTGCAAACGAATCAGGTAAGGCTTTCCATGATCCTGCTCCCTGAATTACACCACCCACGCTCAAGGCCATTTGCATTGAATAAGCTAATTTATGCCAAAAACACCTCCAGTAACTCTTATGAAGAGAACACGGTTGTAGGCAAAAAATTATGATCTGTGATCACAGATAACAAAAGGTCAGATTTTAATTTTAGATCCACTTCTTACCCGCAAAGGCACCTTCTGTTACTCCTGCATCCAAGGGTCAGTATTTCCCAAAATAAAGGTGGGAGATATCTGTAGATGAAAGGGTGGGCAACAAATTTGTTGGAAATCTCCACAACGTGCACACATGTAAATGGAAACCCACTTAAGTCTACAAGAGAGTTAAAAAACAACAACTGTGGACCAACATATTTTATCCGTAGGTCCATAAAAAAATCCACACCAGACATCTGTAAAAGTAATATCCAAATAGATGTGGGGCACTCTTCAAAAAAATAGATGTTAGCAGAAATTCATATATTTGGTGTAAGTAGGTCAATGTTTGAAAAATAATAGATAAGTGTACTACAGACTGTTTCACCCTTTCAAAACTTTTTTTGAGACGCACTCCCCCACCCCTCAAATGACCCATCTTACTGATATAGCACATTAAACTATTGAAAATCTGCTAGTAGATCTTCATACTTATACAACAGTATCATTTGATGTGTAGCCGATTATCAATGAAATGGTTGTTAAAACATAGTGATAGTATACCAGCTGACAATATCCAAATTATTGAAATCACAATATTCAAGTAGATATGAGGGTAATGCCAATATTAAGAGATATACTGATCATCAATTATAAAATTTACACTACATTTCTCTACTAAAGAAAATATTCCAAATATTTGGTTTCTCTGTAAAAAAGCTAAAATTTCATACAATTATGTTGGTTGTAATTGCAATGATCATTATGATTTATAAAGTTTAAAGAAATCAATAGAATAAATTCAAAATTACCTCAGAAACTGCCAGAAGAAATTTTACATCTTCATCAAAATATGCAGCAACTGCTGCAATTAGCAAAATGACTTGATTGCCATTTCACAAACCGGCTTCTGCAAATAGCTGCAGTAAATTTGTCTTTTTCTGAGCACGAAAATAAGTCAAAAGTTCGGCCTTTCGATCTTCAACTGACTTGCAGAATTGGCTGTATATATCAATGCCTGTTAGTAATCGAAAGTGTTGCAAAAGGCCAACACCCGAAAACAACTGTGGCCAGTCTTCAACTAATTTCACCAGGCTTGTTCCACTATTTATGTCAAGGCGCTGTAAGTACAAGGTGTCACTGATTAGCTCAATTAGTTTTTCATCTCCCTCAGTGAGCTGGGTTTTTAAACTGAAGGGACTCTGTAGTCTCATTGTGAGGCCAGTTAGGTGCCCAGTTGATGCATCCATAACTATCTATCTTTGGGCTAGGAAGGGAACCAGGTGTGTTTCCTTCCTCTTCATTACAAGAGACCTTCCAATTTTTCACTTGTGAATTGAATCATAATTTTTAGATAAAGATTCTTCCATACATATCCACAGCAGCATTTCTCACTGTCTTTTAGGAATTTAAATGCCCCATGGGAGAACTTTACTGACTAATTAAAAAAAAAATTACTGAACAAGATGAAAATAATTTACTTCTACTGACCATTTTGCACTCCTGGAACCAACATTCAGCTAGCTGTGTCAGTAGCAATAATGGCAGTGTACAAATAGCTGATAAAATATGCATTATCTAGTGCTCTATTGCTGTTGCTAAA
Source organism: Macrothele yani (assembly GCA_039090855.1). Classification (NCBI taxonomy): domain Eukaryota; kingdom Metazoa; phylum Arthropoda; class Arachnida; order Araneae; family Macrothelidae; genus Macrothele; species Macrothele yani. The sequence continues at coordinate 123,844,553 of CM076989.1, forward strand.
CCATTAAAAAACTTATGTTTCAAAGCAATAACTTTTTTATTACCACAACTGTAGCATGATAAAGGGTAGAAATCACCTAATTATTTGTCATTCACACACAAAACTCTGTCTGTACTTTTACAAATGTGCAAACCACTATCTGAGCACCAACGACCCTCCCACACATTAACAATAAAAAATATTTCCTTGTTTTTATCTTCTAATATGAACAGTATTTCTCCAAAGACACAATCATTATCTTTGTTCTTTACGTTCAAAAACTGGCCTACAGTATAGGGAGTACCAAAAATTTTCACTTTGTTTGAAATGTGCAGAGGTTGATATTCTGATTCTTTTATTGCCCTTTGTATTTGAATGGAGTACAACTCGATAATGAAAGTTTGACTGTCTTCAAACCGAACCCTTTCAGCAAAAAGTGAGCCATTTAGAAGATAAGCTTGCAATAACTTATGTTTGTTTGACAGTGTATCAGTGAGGTTTTTGAAGTTCTGACATCTTCGGGCAACTCTTTTGAAATATGAATGTTTACTCTCAAAGCGCAATGTCCAAAGACGAATAAGTGGTCCAAATTTCATCGTTAACTCAGGATAGTGCAGAAGGAAGTGGTGCTTTGGTCGAAGAGGCACATCTGCAAAAGCAACCTTCCTTCCCTCCAAGTACTCTTCAATTATGATTTTGAAATATGCAATTTGTGAATGACTTATGCTAGGTGCACAGGCAAATTCCACAATTTCTCTGAGTGTAACAACTACGTAGATTCCATACAGAATCATCAGTATCTATCTTAGAGTACAGAAGGATTGGCAAAAGTGAAGTAAGGCCCAGTTCTGACAAGCACTGCCATTTAACCTTTTGCTTTTTGGGTGAAACACAGCAGGCCTGCAAGAAGCATCATGCTCAAAAAATGAAAAGCCACGTATTAGATCATTTAATAAAGTATACGTAAGCCAGCCTTTCTGAACAAAATAATTTAGGTAAAGTGACAAATCATAGTCACAAACCCCTTCAAACAAGTCATGACCAACACAAGGAGGGAGCCCAGGAAGACAAACATGAAAGTACTGCAACTCATTGAACAGAGACGGGGGAAATGATTCCTTGGCTACCCATGGCTAATTGCAAAGCAGATGCATCATAATTTTCAACAGTTCGTGATGAAGCACTCAAATATGGATACTCTTCCAAGTATCTCTTTGCATTAGACAATAACGGCACATATATTCTGAAGTTGAGAAATTCTGGTTAAATCCACCAATAAAATGTGCTCCTAAATTGTCAGCAGTAATACAAAAACCCTCCCTACATAACATACACCATCCACATTAAATCCATTCTCAATTTCTTTAAGGTCACCAATCAATTGCCTAAATACTACTTTTTGGCCAAACAATTTTAAATCTTTTTCACAGCACAGTAAAAGAAGCTGCATTTGGTGAACTGATGACCTATACTGAGGGTATATGTTTCCTAATGTGAAATAAAATCCGAGAATTTTATGTTTATTTCGTGAAGAACCTAACGGGTTAACAACCTCAAACACATCCTGAAAAAGGATAAGCTGAAGGATTTTTATTGATCCATCTGCTTGGCATTGCTGAAACACGCTACCGTCAGTAAAATCACTCATTCGATCTGCTACTTCATTTTTCAGTGGATGATCTACTTGATCCTTTACAGACTTATCGTGGAGCAGATTAACAAGTTTTTTTAATTGGAATGTAGTGGCAGTAACGCAAGCAATTTACCTCATCACGACCCATGCAAATTTCAATGGGTTTGACAAATTTCATGCTTTTTTAAAAATATTGTTGTCTTAAATAGATAGATTTAAGAAGTCCCGATTCAGTATCGAATGCAGATTTTAAAAACTTTGAGTCATGGACATATTTTACAATTTTTTTTTTCATCTTCAGATATATTTACTAATTCACTCAATTTAGCAGTGAAACTCTGTGTGAAAAAGGAATCCTCCTGAATCAGTAAATAATTTATCTCTTCTGTTATCAACTGTATTGTTTTACATGATATTAGGCATTTTGATTCCAAAAGCAAGCAAAAAAGAGCAATATTTTTCAGTGTGAGTTCTTCAGAGATATGGCTGTCTGACTGATTAAGTTGTTCACTTACGTCAGAAGTGACTAGTTCCACAGTACTGTCAACTCTCAAGGTCAGGGCAACTGGCTCAGAATTAAGAAACTGTGGAGATAGGAATTTTGTACTGTGATTCAGATGATATCTAGATAAATGGGATGAAAATGAAGATCTGACTTTAAATGTTTTGGCACACCCCTTAAAACAGCATCTAATAAAGCCCCCGGAGGTTAGATGTGACTTAATGTGCGATATTAAATCAGAAACTCTATTAAATGCCTTATGACACAATCTTTGGTTGCACTTTAAATCCACTTCTGAATTGCAAAGTTGTAAACCACGCAATCCACGGTGGTATCGCGAGACATGAGTATTAAAGCCATAGTAAGAGCCAAATGCCTTGGAGCAACCACGCACCCCACACTGAAATCTAAAATTATTTACATTTCTATGAATGCTCATGTGGTGAACATATTTCTTTAAAGATAAAGAAACATAGTTGCAATTGACACACTCATACATGATGTTAAGTATTAAGAATGCACTTTTATGCAAAATGTTTTATAATATGAGATATTCCTAAGAAAAACAGAAGGAATCACTTTATGTATTGAATGTAAAATTTCATGTGTCAAAAATAAACAATAACTGACACTTATTGCCAAGCAGCTATTTTTGATTCATCTGAAACCAAATTCTTTTACATATTTTTTAAAAATTCAACCAATTTAGCATGCAGAACAAAGATTCATTACCAAAATTATTTACAATACAAAAAATATGTCCGCAAAAAGATCCTCCGTAATTGTCAGCACTGTTGTCTTAAGCAATATACAGGGTGTCCCAGAAATATTGGATACATTACAAAATTATGTAAAAAAAACAACTGAGCATTGTCGGTTTTTCTATGTCACGTATTACAAACACGGTTTCTATATTTTTGTTTTGCAGAATTGTTATTCCCAGAATCCGATAGATGGCACTAGGTGTGGCCTGATGAGGAATGTATGAGAAATGCGCAATCGGTAGTAATGTCATCCGTACAGCACAAGGTGATGTGTGTGTTATGGCTTGCGAAATTAAAGTCTGTCATTAAAGTTAAAAGACGATACCGTTTAGAGTATGATCCTCCGTAATTGTCAGCACTGTTGTCTTAAGCAATATACAGGGTGTCCCAGAAATATTGGATACTCAATAATAATCCTCCATCAATGAATTCAATTAAGCAATGGATAAAACAGTTCTGGCAATGTGGAACCTCGTGGAGGAGCCGGTTGGCCTAGCATCAGCGGTGAGACGGTTGACCAAGTTAATGGAAGTTTCCGACGAAGCTCCAGGAAATCCGTTCGTAAAGCAAGCAGAGAACTGTGCATTCCGAAATCGACAGTTCACGATATCTTGCACAAGAAATTAAAGTTTTATGCTTATAAAATCCAAATAGTGAAAAAGATGCATGTAAATGATCACACTCAGCGAAACGATTTCGCTGTGGTTATGCTAAATTGAGTGAAAAACAACGAAAACTTTCTCAGTACTGTCATTTTCAGTGATGAATCCACATTTCATGTATTGTGAATTGTCACTGTAGGATATGGGGTAGTGAACTGCCTCATGCTGCTAATGAACTGGAACGCGATTCGCCAAAAGTTAACGTGTGGTGCACCCTATCAAAAAGACAAGTGATTGGCCCTTCCTTCTGCAAAAACAAATGATGACATTTACTTGGATACGATAGAAACTTTCGCTTATACCCAGATCAAAAGATATGATGTCATTTTCCAACAAGACGGTACGACTGCGCATTGGTCAACATGTATACATAAGTGCCTAAATGAGCCTTTTCCCCAACAGATAGATTGGCCGTGGTGGTCCCATTCTGTGGCCTCCTCGCTCTCCAGATCTAACTTCATTGGATTATTTCATGTGGGATTAGGATCGTGTCTATAAGACGCCTTGTACTGATTTGCAGGAACTAAAGTAGCGTATCACAGCTGCTATTTAATTCCATAACTCCTCAGATGCTTGCCAATACATGGCATGGAATTGAGTATCGCTTAGACGTACTACGAGCAACCAAGGGATCTCACATCGAAATTTATTAACTTGTGCAGTTACATTGTAAGTTAATACAGTCAGTTTATTTCTGTCTGTTTAATGTTTTGTTTTATATAATTTTGTTATGTGTCCAATAATTCTCGGACACCCTGTATATATACATTTTTGTAGCAAATAAATGCAACAGAATAAAAACAAGAATTTTATTTGTTGAGAAGGAAATAAGAAACTAAGACTTTTGAATCCAAAAGATTTTGAAAACCGGTAGAAACAGTAAAGATTTTATGTGTGCAGCTCTGTGGAGCACCACATTAACAGGACCTGCAATTTTATGAGAGTTCCTAGTTATTTTTTTTATGTGAAAAAGACTTTTTTCTTTTTCATACATTAGCATGAGAAAGTATTGTAATCATGAAAAATTCGACTCCAAGATGTCAAAGGAAATGCAAGTTGTGATGTACTTTGCACAAAAAAGAGTAGTCATGACTACTTTCTATTTTTAAATAAATCCGGTACTTGTATGTACCTCTTATTTTTCCAGTTTTTCAAAAAAATAAGATTTTCATTTCTAGAAACTTGTCTCCAGCCTCATTTATTTATAGCACTGATGGAGATAATGCTTCACTGGTGATGTGACTTCATTGCTGATATTCAATCAGAATGGCGACACAAGAGGCCTGAATGTTACATTGTGATTAAAATTTTCACGGATTCACCCTTTCATGATGTACATTCTCGGAGATTTGTTTCAATTCATTTATAGTGACAAACTGACAATGAGGGACAGAGAGGCCCCTTGAGATATATCAAATATGGCATCAGCCATCTTGATTGAAGTCCATGGTAAAGTAAGGTTTAGAAATTACCAGATGATTATATTTATATTTGGTGTTTTCACTAACACGCTGCAAATTTTTTATTGGATTTTGCCATTTTTAATGCGGCGGGGGGGGGGGCAGGTTTGGTCTTTGGAAAAAAATTATCTTATCAGGAATTCAGGATGTTATTTTGGGTTCTGTATTAGGATTACAATTTATCTGTGGTTGACTTTATTACTATATATATACAGCTAAAAACAATTAGGGAATAGGGAATATCGTAGTTTTGTATTAAAACTGAGTGACAGAAAACTTTAGAGGTTGGAATAGGAACTACATACACTTAGTATGCTATGCAAAAAGAAAAATATGGCCAAAACAATTAGTAAATTTAAATTTAATAATTTTTGGGGAGACAAATGTACAAAGGCATATTTATGATCATATCGTAAAAATGAAAATAAAGGTAAATTTCTCACTGAAAAACATGTACGGCAATTTGCATTGTATAAGCCACGAATAAACGATTTAAAAAATAAAATAAAAAAGTTTTTGCTGCCGTTCAATTTGAAAAATAATCTGCAGGGTAATTGTGCTGGAGAGGGGCTATATAATTGGAAAAGGAACTCTCTCGGAAAAAAATTTCAGTCTAGGATTTGCACGAAGTGAAGAGGACGGAAAAGGGATGTCATAATGAAAGACCGGGAAAGCTGTAGGAAGGGGCGGCGGCAGTTATTTTGTCTTTGTATTGTCGGGAAAGACAAAATGCTGACTGTGCTTGTGCCCTCTCCTCATCAATTGGCCAATAAAAATGTATGCACAGTGCTTGCTGCAGGAACCTAAACATGCACGCTTCATTTCAAAGTTCTATGTTCTGAATCTCGTGTACACTGTGCCTTGTATTTTAGTTTGTCCTTTGCCAGTTTGACCAAAGTCTTTGTTTCATTTCTTCGGACTCCGGGGTCTTTATGTGCCTAACTTTTCTGTCGAAAATTCCGCTTCTGGATCAACATTTGTGATATACAAGATCATATGGCTATTTTTTCTTTTTCTTCTGAATGTCACAATCTGTGAATTATACGCCGGCACAGATTATACGAAAATAAAAAAAAAAGTGCGATTTCCAGGGTCTGAGGATAAACGATGAAAATTATGATAATTCAGGAATTTGCGAGCCCCAGATGAAAAACAAAACAAAAAAACGAGTACCTTTTTTTTTTTTTTGCCAGGGCTGAGGGCAGAACATTTTTGGACAGAAGTGTACGACTTTGACATTATATATAGCCCCCTCCTCCCCGCAGGTTCAATGTCTGGCCACTAAAAAATTTAGCTGGCCACCAGATTTCAGAATATTTTTCTACCTCTGGTTGTTACAAATACCTTGTTCCCTCAAAATAATCAGGATGTACAGTAAAGCAAGACACGTCTGAGAAGAGAACGTTGCTCCATTAATTTCTTCTCTAATCAGCAGGGTCATGTGCTCAAAATCTGCAGGCAGCACGGTGGCATGCGGTTAAAGAAACACATACCATAGGTTGTCGAGCATACAGACCAACACTGTGTAGTCGGGTGCGAACAGTTTGAGTCGAAACATTTGTGTCAGTAGCCGTATGGAGCTTGCATTGCAGAAGAGGGGCGCTCATACTCCGGTTTCTCCTGGCAGTCAGTGATAAAAAAACGATCCTCATTTCTTGACGTTGCTTTCCTGTGACCTTGCCCTGGTCTTTGCCTTAAATTTTTGGTATCTGAAAACCAATTCCAAAATCTGGAAATCATGCTTCGAGACACTCCAACGGCGTCCGCTACTTGCGATTGGGTTTGACCAGCTTCTAAGTGACCGATAGCCCTCAGGCTACAGATTCGGGTAAATCCTGTTCGGACATCACATTCAAAGCACGAGTCATTTTTATCCTGGACTAAACGATCATAAGATACAATTCACTTTTCATTCGTTGACAGAAACATACCCTTTTTAACGTCCCACAATCAATTTTGCATACTGAGGTGTTTGGAAGTATGCAAAAGTTTCATTGTAATAACTTTCCTTCAATTTCTCTTAGCATACAAACAGTTGATGTCAGTAGTTCATATCTAAACCACGATATCTCCCAATAGTTTTGAGCAGTGTATTTTAAGCTAACGGGGGGGGGTAACAATGATGTTTAGCATTGGTGCTAATGCAGAGTTTGACTAAGGAATTTCTTAGATTTAAGCTTGGAACATAATGGCAACTCTACCTGGAAAAAGAGGGATTTGCCAGGCTATTTGAGATAGCTATTGGCTGGAAAACAATGGCATCAACTTTAACTCTGATTAACAACTTATGTGTTTTTACAGAAATAAAATTTGACCACCCATAGAAATAAAGTGTTTGAAGTTGGGCCGCATCCCGGCGATTAAAAAATATTATTATGCATCCTGGCATGTAATAAATTTTAAACCCGTCACAGACTATGTAAAGAAATTAGGATGAAAGCACAAATTTGAACACAAAAATCAGCAAATGAAATTCTTAATGGATTAAGTTGATGAATGATTAGCAGCTGGGACAGGAAAGATATAGGAGGCAGGAGTATGGTGTCAGAATTCTTGTTAAATCACCTACAATTGTAACAGTGCTAGCTAAATAATTTTCTGGCGCCCATGTGGTCTGCAGGTGAAATTGATCATTCCACGACTTGTGCCTCGTTCTCCAAAACCAGTTGTCAGAGCAGGGGTGTTTGGTGGGCTAAAGGAGGTTGGAGTATTTGGAACTTTTTGGTCCCCAACAAAACTAGTAGAGCCCACACCTGTTTTACTGAGGACTGAAAACTTTGTGTGGGTAAAAAGTTCCGAAAAGCGCAAATTGAAGAAATAATTTGCATTATTCATATTAAATTTAGGACTTCCATTGTCTAGAAATCCTAAATCTTTTCTTCTACCTACAGAGATTGGATGTTTTTTCTTCAAGTTTCTCTCATAAATTTGAATCTATTTTCATGTGTGCTCTTTGGCACCCATTTTCAATAGGGTTCGTCCCCAGGTGATCCCCTATGACATACTAAAATTTCATCGAAATCGAACCATATTTACGCAAGTTATGACGCATAATGGCAATGGAATGCATCCTGCTCCTATGTTGTGACCTTTGACCCCATTTCCAATAGGGTTCGTCCCCAGTGGTCCCCTAACACATACTAAAATTTCACTGAAATCGAACCATAATTACGCAAGTTATGATGCATTTTAGAAAGATGTGATAAAGTTGATACTAAATTACAAAAGCCATCACTAGATTTGTTAACTGGACGTAACCTTCTGTCATTATCCCATTTCATTGCCAATGAAAGAAATAATTTTGAAAAATATGAAGAAATAGATAAAACATTAAGTGAAAAATCTTCTGGAAGTTTTGTCTAATCACAATTAAAAAATATGCACATGGCAATAACCGTAATGAAACTATTCTTCAAGGACAGAAAAAATGTGAAGTAGAAACATTTAATGTGATTATTGATCAGTTGGATAACAAATGTCTGTTAGCTTATAAAAAAATTCAATTTCCATTTCAGTTCTTAGTTAACTGTCAACTAAATTTCTCTAAATAACTGTTTAGATTTTTACAGTGAGGATTTGGATGAATCTTTACATAGTAAAATTTCACAGTTCTATGACTTTATCAAGTGTGAAATGTAGCTACTGCACAAAAAAAAAAAATGTTCTTGTCAAGACATTGCAAAACACACACACATATATATATATATACATGATATTTTCCCAAATGTACATTCACCGTATTAAAACTACACTTGGTAAAAATAACTTGTGATTGACAATGCTTCAACAAAGGCTTAACAGTCTTGCTATCATGTCATTAGAGCATGATATTGCTCAGCAGTTAGTTTGACGATGTTGTGCACTTCTTCACAAACCTCAAAGCAAAAAAAGACATTTTAAAGACGAACGCCTGAACTTTTTTTTTTTATTGGAGGTTTTTTTTTTTTGATTGGACGTTTAACGACCACCGTGAGCAACTCAATGGGCTATAAGCAGTCGCCCGTCGCTAATTTAGGGTCACTGGTTCCAGGGAAGGGAAAGAGCCAGTGCTGTAAGACAAACACAATATCCATGACTCGCCGTCATTCGAACCCGGACACCTTCCGGACGAATGATCAGAGGCCATTGCTTAGACCACTGCGCCCTTATTGGAGGTTTAACGACCACCGTGAGCAACTCAATGGGCTATAAGCGGTCGCCCGTCCCTAATTTAGGGTCACTGGTTCCAGGGAAGGGAAAGAGCCAGTGCTGTAAGACAAACACAATATCCATGCCTCGCCGTCATTCGAACCCGGACCCCTTCCGGACGAATGATCAGAGGCCATCGCTTAGACCACTAGCCACCGGGGCGGCCTTATTGGAGGTTTAACGACCACCGTGAGCAACTCAATGGGCTATAAGCGGTCGCCCGTCCCTAATTTAGGGTCACTGGTTCCAGGGAAGGGAGAGAGCCAGTGCCGTAAGACAAACACAGCATCCATGCCTCACCGGGATTCGATAGACCTCTTTCGAACGAATGATCAGAGGTCATCGCTTAGACCACTGCACAACCGGGGCGGCAAACTTTTGTTTTTGTGCATTCATTTTTCATTTATGTTGTCTACACTTGATTCAATGTTTGAATTTTCTTTAGTATAAAATTTTTTGTAAGATATGTGGACACTTAAGATTTTGGGGTATACTAGCAATGTTTATTTCTTGCACAGTACACCTGAAGTGATTTTTTTGAGGGGTTTTTCTTAGCTCACGAAGCAGTTCTAATGTAATTACTGCCTAGCATAAGTGACCTGTTTGTAAAGCTTTCTACGTGCAATTGTGTTTGCATTGAAATACACCTTTTGGGGTACTCATTTTATAAATAAAACAAACAGATATTGGTACTGCTATTAAGTTTACGCGACGCGCCTCGAGTTGTGCGTTGGGCATGAGTTGAGTGATATTTCTGTCATTTTTTTATAATTTTACAGAAAACACTGGCAGTTATTACTACACAAATACCTGTGTATTGATATATTTCAACTAATTTTTAAGAAATTGATTGGTTCTGATAAATTTCTATCTTACCACAGATGAGGTATACACACTGCTCACATGAGATTTCTTCAATGTGTTAGTTTGCAGAAAAAAATGTTTCAGCATCTTTAAACAGACATTTTAAAGACAAACTCCTGAACTATGTGTGAACTTCTGTTTTTGTGCATTCATTTCAAATTTTTGTTATCTATACTTGATTCAATGTTTGCATTTCTTTAGGAATAAATATTAAAAATAATACATTTCCTTATGTCTGCAAACACATAAGATGTATTTTACAAAGCCTTTACATATATAAAGGAAATAGGTATCCAACATATGTACATATCTATCGTATAGTCAATAGGACATTCGTATTTTACAAGCACTTGTGACCAGAAATAGGGGCCACAAAATATTCAGTAGCCCAGATTCCAAAAAACGCTGTCTGGCACTGAAAAAAAAAAAAAAAAAAGGAAGGAAGCAGGAGCATAGTGTTAGAATTTTTAGCACTTGCGAATGCTAAATAAAAATTTCCTGGCACCCACGTGGTCTGGGTAAAATTGACCATTATACAATTTGTACCTCGTTCTCCAAAACTAGTTGTCACCTAGCCACAGGACAAGCGAGGAAAATTAGTTAGCAACTGCATTCGTTTACTGAACTTGTTCGGCCTAACAAATAATTTGAACGAAATACATGAAATATTTTTTTTTTTTTGAGTGGAGGTTTAACGACCACCGTGAGCAACTCATACATGAAATAAAACATCAAACTTGTTTCAATTGTTACCAAAACCACTTAATACTAACATTCTCATCATAATGCACTGTGACTTACACAAAACAAAAAATACTTACCGAAAATAAATGCTGCGGTGCTTATTTAGTAACATAGAATCCTTATTTTGTGTATAGAGAGACCTCCATCGCTTCGTACCAACATGGCGTCCGCGACCAGCCCGTTGCCATTCGACAGCACGTAAAAAAACAGGTATTATACCGCAATGGTTAAAACAGTTTAAACACCGTGAACATGTTGTTTATCTACCGAAAATTTACGGTTCATCGCCCGTTGGCGTGCTTACGGTCTGTAAACCGTTTTAATACAGTTGAAACACTGAGAATTCACAGCAATTTTTTACAGTGTGTTCTGCTCGGAAAATCTTTCGCTGAAACTTTTCAAATGATTAAGTCAGCGTACGGTGAGAGTGCAATGAATCGAACTAGAGTTTATGAGTGGCATCGACAATTCGGAAACGGGCGACAGAGTATCGAGGATGGTGAGAGGTCAGGACGACCTTCAACATCCACAACGTATGAACAAATCGCCGTTGTCAAAGAAATTTTGAAAAAGGACCGTCGAAAATTTGTTGCAGAGATGGTAGAAGTTGTCGGCATCTCAGTTGGAAGTTGCCATGCCATTTTAACAGAGAAACTGGGAATGCATCACGTGTGCCAACAAATTGTTCCCAAAAACCTGACACAAGAAAAAATGGACGAGCGCATGCAAGTTTGCGGGGATAACATCGATGCAGTGGATTGAGATCCCGATCTCTTGAATCGATCGACCACTGGCGATGAGACTTGGTGCTTTCTGTACGACTTCCAATCCAACCGAAAGTATGGAATTCACTGTCGTCACCACGACCAAAAAAGTTCAAGGCTGACTGCTCTAAAGGAAAGGTCTTGTTAACAGTTGTCTTTGATTGCAAGAGGTCGTACACAAGGAATTCCTTCAACATGGTTGTACGGTTACTAAAGAAGAGTAAGTCAACGTCCTGAAACGTCTCCGAGAATCAGTGAGACAGTAGCGACCCGATCTTTAGAAGACCAGCTCGTGGGTGCTCCATCACGATAATGCACCGGCTCACATATCCCTCCTGGTGTCGTAATACCTGTACAAACATCACATTCCCGTTCTCCACAACCAGGTTATTCCCTGATCTCGTCCCGTGTGACTTTTTCCTTTTTTCCCCGGATGAAGAATTTGCTTAAGGCGCGACGCTTCTCAAGTTTCGAAGAAGGGCAACGAGCTGCGACGGAGGCACTGGAGGATGTGGCAAAAGAAGGCTTCCAGTCTACATTTCAATCTTTGTATGAGCGCAGGCAAAAGTGCATAGTTGCACAGGGTAACTACTTCGAAAGAAACACTGCATAAACAATTATTATCTGCGCTCATTTTTTTTTTTAATATAAAAAGTTCTGGAACTTTTTGAACGTACTGGTTTACGTATAATCTGTGGAGGGAAACATGGTTACGCCATGATTCATCGCACCCAAGCTGTGCTCATGCATGGCAGTTTCGTCAAATAAAGCTTTTCGGAAAGATAAGTTGCCGCATGTATTGCTGTGTTCATGACGTGTGCTTTCAAAATTCCTTCGCTCACGTACATTACGAAAAGCACGCCCTCGTTTGGACTAACTCGAACGCTACTCATAACAGTACAGCTGAATGAAAAATAAACACTTCATTACTGACAAAACCCATCTTCACACTAACATACATCTTGTTACAGCGTTGACGTACACAATAACTTACTGAAGTCAGAACGGTATCTAGGCTACACTAGCTACGCTAAACAAAACAAAACAGCTAGCCAGCACCACCTGCAACTTGGTTAAACTTGAGGCGTGGCCTATAGTTTAAATGTCGTGGAACTCCGACAGGCATATATTAATAGTGCTTATAAGGATATTTATTCATTTAAACTTGAATGAAAAAGAAATTCTTGAATATTGACAAAACCACATACTCACAATATACATTTTGTTACAGTATTAATGCACACGCACTTTACATCGCCGACACAAGGCTTTTTGTCAAGATGGCTGTGCAGTAACTTACTGATGGTGTCAGAATGGTATCTAGGCAACGCTCGCTACAGCAAATAAAATAAAACAGCGGCCTGCCGTCTTCTTCGTGTTGCGATGACGAAGTCATAATAGTTGGCGTAAGCTTTGTGACACCTACAGCAATCAACTGATTAAATTTAGAAGAAAATTTTTATTTTTCCCGATTCTTGGGATCGAGATCTGTAAAATGAGCAATCTCCGAAGCTCGTACGACGTAGCTGTATCCTGCAATTTTGTGGGATACTACGGAATTATACATATAGTTAAAAAGATAGATGTGCGTTGCGTTTACTATATACCCGGTCGAGTCATTTTTTTGTATACACGGTCGAGTCCTTTTCGTGTACACGGTCGAGTCCTTTTCGTGTACACGGTCGAGTCCTTTTCGTGTACACGGTCCAGTCATTTTTTGTATACACGGTCGAGCCTTTTTTTGTATTCACGGTTTAGTAATTTTTGTATACACGGTCGAGTCATTTTTTGTATGCACGGTCGAGTCATTTATTGTATACAAGGTCGAGTCCTTTTTGTATACACGGTCGAGTCATTTTTTGTATACACGGTCGAGTCCTTTTTATTATGCACGGTCGAGTCATTTTTTGTATACACGGTCGAGTCATTTTTTTGTATACACGGTCGAGTCATTTTTTGTATTCACGGCCGGGTCATTTTTTGTATACATTGTCGAGTCATTTTTGTGCACACGGTCGAGTCACTTTTGTATACACGGCCGAGCCATTTTTTGTATACACGGTCGAGTCATTTTTTGAATACACGGTCGAGTCATTTGTTGTATAAACGGTCGAGTCATTATATGCTGGAAAGAGTTCACAGGTATGTCAGCCATGCAGTCAGCATGTCTCCACATACCTGTGAACACTTTCCAGCACCTTATTAAGTCACTCTCAGCCCGTCTAGTTGCTGTTCGCGCTGCACACGATGGTTACTCTGGATATTAACTGGTGGTGACAATAATGTGATCGTGTGACCGTGTATATGTACACGATCGAGTCACATCATGGTCACCACTGGCTTATATCCCGAGTAACCGCGGTGTGCAGCGCGGACAACAGCTAGATGGGCTGGAAGTGACTCAATAAGGTGGTGGAAGGTGTTCACACGTATGTAGAGCCATGCTGACTGCAGTATATCTGACAGCTGCTAGAGGGTACGAGATGGAAGATCCATAGAGCGAACAACACGATCCAGGTGGTCCCACAGATGCTCAATTGGGTTTAAGTCTGAGAAATTAGGGTGCCAGGAAAGTACTTTGAAGTCTCAAACTTTTGCAAATGATTGTATATATGAACAGCATTTGCGCATACTCTATATGTACTGTATGTGCGTATAATATATATATATATATTATTCTTTCTCAAAGTGTCTTCCATTAGATGATATGCAACGGTCGCATCGCTCTGTCCACTTTTCAAAGCATGTCGCGAAGGCACTTTTTCGAAGCTTCTTTAGCGACCCCTGTGCAGCTTGAATAACGTCAGCATCTGTGTTGAATGTTGCGTCACGGAACTTCGCCTTCATTGTTGGAAACAACCACAAATCGCACAGGGTGAGATCAGGACTGTAGACAGTCAGTGGCATGAGTTCAATATTTTTCATAAGAAATTTTTGAACACAAGCAGCCACACGTGGGCGGGCGATGTCATAGTGTAGGGTTCATTTGCCCACCAGTTACGGTCGTTCAATCGACATTTGACGTCACAGACGCTTCCAGACTGAAATTTAATACTCAGCATTGACAGTAATTTGTGGAGGAATGGCATGCTGGTAAATTACACTTTTATGATCAAAGAAAATTATCATCATCACTTTCCCAGCTGATTTGGCTTGGCGGACTTTTTTTGGAGGAGGCGAGACTTTATATTTATAGACACTCGTTGAGCGCTTAGTGAGGTTGTCGAAGTAGTGAACCCATGTTTCATCGGTTGCAATTACTGTGTTTAGAATGTTTAGATCCTTTGCAGCCATTTGTTTCCACTCAAGACACTCCTGGACTCTGGCTAACGATTGTTCTGTCGTCACGTGATGAGGTACCCATCTGGAACAAACACGACGCAGCAGTAATTTTTCGAGTAGAATGTGAAATGTCGACAATAACGACATTTCGCATTCTGCGCGAAAAGTATAATATTTAAAAAAACTGGTTGACGCCGCTATGTCTTCACACGTCATCCGTCGATCTTCTTGCAGGATTGCTCAAACGGTGTTAACACGTTCAGGTTGACCAGGCGTAGAAGCGAGTTGTGCCGAAAAACGCTATTTTTTGAAATCATGGTGCCATCTAAAAATTCGTTGACTCTCCAAAACATTTATCGTTGTAAGCTTTTTTCATTTAATCAACTGTTTCTGGAACCGTTTTACCCAAACAATAGCGAAATTTTATCGCGCAACGCATTACACTTTTAACCCTGAATCACTCATCTCCATAGCTGTATGGCGAAATGCAGACGTACCTTAAACATACCAAAACCAGAATCGTCTGCCACGGCTAATAAGTGCTGCCATTGGTACTTCCTTAATTCAGTTAGTCGTCTGCGTGGTTATTTTTCCCATTCGCTCTGTTGCCAACTCAAAAAAGTACTTTCAGTTATTATGGAACGGCCTTTGTATATATATATATATATATACCGAGTGGCCTCTTTATTATGACCACCCCCTCAGTACTTCATTGAGCCACCTTTTGCCTTTAATACTGCGCCGATTCTTCGTGGCATGGACTCTACGAGATGTTGATAGGTGGTTTGTGGAATCTGAGACCATGCTTGATGAATAGCACTTTCCAGGAGTGTGAGATTGCAGGGTTGCGGATCCAGCTATCTGATGGCTCGTTCAACTTCATCCCACAAATTCTCAATGGGGTTGAGATCTGGAGATTGTGGGGGCCACCTAAGCAAAGTAAACTCACCGGCATGTTCCTGAAACCAATCCTGTACAATACGAGCACTATGGCAGGACGCATTATCTTGTTGAAAGTAGCCATCGCCATTGGGATAAACAATCCGCATGACAGGATGCACTTGGTCCGCAACGATGTTTAGATATAATGTGCCAGTCAGACGTTGATCAACACGAATTAAAGGGCCCAAAGCATGTCAGGAAAAGATTCCCCAAAATATAACGTTGCCTCCACCAGCTTGAAGGGTTGTAGCAATGCGTTTGGGGTCCATGCTTTCGTGCTGTTTCCGCCAAATTCTCACCCAGCCATCGGCATGGTGCAACTGAAAACGTGATTCATCGGACCACATAATTTGTTTCCAATTATCGACTGTCCAATCCTTATGCTCCTGTGCGAACTGGAGACATTTTCTCTTGTTAACTGCAGACCGCAAAGGGGTTCGAACAGGCCTTTGTTTGCCATATCCCATCCGGTGCAGTGTACGGCGAACAGTGCGTGCAGAGATCATTTCAGGAGATCCTTGATTAAGATGGTCTGTAATTTGCTGCACTGTTGCCCTTCTGTTGTCTGTTACCAGTCTGGACACTCTCCGTTCCGCCCGAGCAGTCGCTAGTCGATGATGATCACACGTTGCACGTAGAGACCCAGTTTTTTTGGCTGACAGTCCAGTCTTTAAACACTTTAACAGCAGCTGCTCTGGAACATTTCACGAATGCGGCGGTTTCGGTGATACTCGTTCCGTGGCTCCGAGCTCCTACAATCATCCCACGTTGAAAGTCCGTCAAATCGCATTTTTTACCCATCTCGTCACACAAAAATCCCTTCTACTACTGTCGCAAGCACTAAGCTTTCATACTAGCCTCACCCTCTGGCGGCAACAGCGTAGCTCATTTGCTTAAAACTGTCAGGTGGTCATAATAAAGTGGCCAATCAGTGTATATACCCCTACGGAAATTCCTGGGTGCGCCAATGACAGTCAGCAACAAACAACGAAAATCAAGTGGTACCTTATAAAGAGAGCCCTATGCTTTGATCAGTCCCCACTGAGTGCGCCTCTGTTCTCATATCAAACGATTTCACACACTTTCGCAACCGAATTGGTGTGAATTAACGGACATTTTGTATTTCAGTCATTGATTTGATGTCTCATTAATATTTTTTCTGTATCTTGGTTTCTTATGACTCATGGTTTGATGTGATTACCTGATTTCTTCCTTTTTTCTTCTACAGATGATCGAAGAACAGCTGAAGACCCAAACTGAAGCAAAATTCAGTATTCAAAACTTGAAGCAACCCATAATTTACAAGCCTGCTCTTATTTCAGTTGGGCAAATATTTTTCGTCCCGATTTCTGGATCAGCTGCTGCGATATTGTTTTCATCCGATATCATGTATAGCGCTAAAGCATCTCTGGATCCCAAATATGCGACGTTAATCGTCGGCGCTACACAAGTTATTGCCACCGTTCTTAGCTCTTCGGTCGTGGACAAGGCTGGAAGAAGAGTTCTTCTTCTGGCTTCCGGATTCCTGATGGGTGTCAGTCAGGCGACGCTCGGTGTCAGTTTTTACATGATTGAACACGATAGCACCTTTCCATCCAGATTTGGGTGGCTTCCTTTAACTTCGTTATTATCTTACGTGGCTGTATTTTCAATAGGATATGGTCCCATACCTTGGCTCATGTTGTCCGAAATGGTGCCGACCCGGGAACGAGGATTCGTCAGCGGCCTGGCAACTTTCATGTTATCTGTTTTGGGTTTTGCCGTAACCAAAACGTTCGAAAACTTAAAATCTACCATAAAGTACCAAGGAATATTTTGGATGTATAGTACTTTTTCTTTTTTGAGCTGTGTTTTTGTGTATTTTTTTGTGCCAGAAACGAAAGGTAAAAATCTGGAGGAAATTCAGAGTATTTTTGCCGGTTCGGACAAAATGGCATTTAGTGACAATAAACAAGCATCAGAATCACAGGGCATTGATAACCCAACGTTTAAAAAGGTATAGTCATCCATTTTTACTAAATAATTTTTGTGTGTAAAATGTAATTTCTTGTAGACAAACCTGCTTCTACGTTTATTGAAATAATAAAAATAAATGTCCCAATTGCTTTCACTTGTGTGCGCGAAATTTTTTATTAGAAAACATTGAAAAAAAAATCATGTAGATAACAAAAAAATCGGGTAGGCTGTGTCGGAGCACGGCCGCAAGGTTTTACGTGAATACTTCTCGTCTAGGAAATGAAAGAAAGACAAATTCATTAGTCAATTACAAGTTTAAATCATTGCTCTATGGTAAGAAAAGTAGGATACAAATGGCATAGAAGATACATCTATGTCTCTTGCGAAATTCAAGTCGATACAAGTTGTGCCGTGTGTGCTCGGAGCAGTCGGTACGTAACTTAGACAACACTCGCGTTGCATTGATGATGATCGGCGTTTCCAAATCAGGCTCAACTTGAAATCCTCTAAGTTCTCGCCAGGAAACGTGTTTTCAAGCAATTCCACATTTTTTGGCTTCACTGGCTTCAAATCCTTCAGAAACCACAGTCTGTCGCAAACTCCGCACGAATTTCCGAACGGATTGCTCACAAACTTGTACTCGAAACGTTCACTCGCCGATCTCTCGAAATCCACTTCTATTTCGTCATTTCTGTGTTCCGAAGCATGGGCAGAATCGTTTTCATGCTCCAAGTCCATGGGCTCGTGCGTCGCTGCCGCCGAACAGATCGATCGCTGGGCCGCAGCAATTTTCTTTCTCTCCCGATACTTTCTCATGCGTTCTGTAGCAGACATTGCGGTGTTTATCAAAAGCTGACGAGTTGTTCTTCCGAGTAGACTACGTTCGATGTACTTCTGCTTGGCTTTTCGACGAGTATATGCCGACATCGTGAACTTGAAAAAAAAAATTCAACTGCGATTCAAAGTTGGACGACCAACACTGTATTTGATTCCCTTCCAATATCTTAAATCGACAGATCTCGACGTTAGCTTTCATTTGAGACCAATTTCGACGTCGTAGCACTTCGCAGTCCTGAGTTATACTGATTTGAAGTTTGCCCGACACAGCGAAAAGTCCCCCAAACCACGCCCTCTTCCTCCCGCTTGTCGTGGCGCGCGAACTCAATGTCACTTACAAGTCTTTGTTCCCTTAGCTATTGAATGACACTAGGCTGGTTTGCTTCGCGTTGATAATATAGAAATTATTAGACCGAACTCGATGCCCATTTTTTCGAAACGCTCAAAATTCCGTACTAGCAGCCACTTAGCACTGGTCTTATTTTAAAGACATATTCACGTCAAAATAATGTATATAATTGAGATATTGAGTATGGTGATGCACAGGAAATAACGAAAACAAAATTTTTGTGAAAGGGAGAAAGTGGAATTGTGCACAGCAGACTACGTGATGTGTACGACATTAAAGAATACTTTCTCATCAAAGTCACACTTTGAATGAAATCGTGTTAATATATTAGAGACTTGCCCGTAAAAGAATATTCATTCAACATCGAGGTTACAATCTTTTTCTTAAATAAGGTCTTTAGGGGGGGGGGAAATATGCTCTCATCCCTGCGGTAACATTTTTTTTATTTTATTTTTTTATTGAAGGTTTAACGACCATCGTGAGCAGCAAAATGGGCTATAAGCAGTCGCCCGTCTCTACTTTAAGGTCACTGGTTCCAGGGAAGGGAGAGAGAGCCAGTGCCGCAAGACAAATGCAACATCCATGCCACACCGGGATTCGAACCCTGACCCATCACGGACGAATGGTCATAAGCCAGCGCTTAGACCACTGCGCCACGGGCCTGCGGTAACTTGGTTTATCCTAGATTGGATTGTTTAGGAGAGGGTAGAAAAGATGTTTTTGGCCGCCCCAGCTCAACTTGGCGTTAAGTTTGACAGTGTCTTGTCGTCCCGCTTATTTATGAGATACTTTTTACTCACAGGAAATATTAAAGAAAGGTATAACAGTTAAAAATGTATAACAGTGAACCTACGTTATACGTTTCTCAGTTATACGTTTTTCACTTTTATGCGTAAAACCGCGCCAATCCCGATATTTCATCGTAGTTTCTATCGCCTTTTAAACTCTGTTATACATAATTCATTTATACGCTTTTTGCGATCATACATTAAAATGAAAATTTCAGATAATCAAAAACACACATTTCTTTGATTCTTTTATAAGTAACCCAGTATGTTACAACTTCGAGGGGAACGAGACAGTGTAGCTGGTTCAACTTGGTGCAGCCCAAGTTGAACCTTTTTTTATTGTTGTTTGGAGGTTTAAAAAAATGATTTATTAAATCTGTTGGTATACAGAGACATGACAAACAATCAGACATAGATATAATTTTCACAGCAACAAGTACATATCATAAGTTTCCAGTATGCCAATTGATCAATTTATTATTATTTTTTTTTTGATTGGAGGTTTAACGACCACCGTGAGCAACTCAATGGGCTATAAGCAGTCGCCCGTCCCTAATTTAGGGTCACTGGTTCCAGGGAAGAAAGAGAGCCAGTGCCGTAAGACAAACACAACATACATGCCTCACCGGGATTCGAACCCAAACCCCTTACGGACGAATGATCACAGGCCATCGCTTAGACCACTGCGCCACCGGGGCGGCTTGATCAATTTACAAAGAGAGACCAGTGTTGATCAAGTAAATCATTGTGAACAAGTACACATCAAACATGGTTATACAGTATTCTAAATGGCCAATGCACACAGAGAGCCACTGTTGGACAAGTAACACATTGAGAGCCAGTGCCGAAAGACAAACACAAACATCCATGCCTTACCGGGATTCGAACCCGAACCGAACTAATGCGAATGGTCATTCAGCGCCTTAGAAAACTGCACCACCGTGGAGGCTATAAACAGTCGTCCGTCCATAATTTATGGCCACTGACTCCAGGGAAGGGAGAGAGCCAGGGTCGTAAGCCATTCACAACATCCATGCATCATAGGGATTCGAACTGGACCCCTCTCGGATGAATGGTCATAAGCCAGCGCTCAGACCACGGCGCCACCGGGGCTGCAGTTGAACGTTGATCCCATCAGAGAAGGTATGCTCCTTAGTTCCGAGTTGGACGAAATATTGGTTTCGCATTTCATGACTCACACATATACGCCATTTAAAATTTGATAAATCTTTGGGACGTAACTTTGTGGCTCCACCATTTCGTGGCGTAATCGAATCTTAGACGTATCATCAATACCCAATATTTTGGTTTCAAATGGATGCACTCATGATCCTCAATACGAAAAAAAGCTGTTAGTTCATAAGTTCCATACTGAAGCATTGATATCAAATTCTTAGTTGTGGAGATTTCACTTAATCTAGAATCAGGAATTTTATAGACAGATAGATACACAAGTTGGACAGAATAATGTGAACATCACGCTCAGAGACGTGACTTTTAATGCAGCTGCTTACGTAGCAATAAGCGAAGGTATCCACAACTTTTTATATGTAACAGCTTTGTTTAAAACCTCAAGGTCCTGTTTAAATGCGTTCGAAGTATCTTGTTGCAAAATTTCTTTCAGGGTGACGGCGAAATGAGCGACTTAATGGACTTTTTTTTTTTTTTTTTTTTTTTTTGATTGGAGGTTTAACGACCACCGTGAGCAACTCAATGGGCTATAAGCAGTCGCCCGTCCCTAATTTAGGGTCACTGGTTCCAGGGAAGGGAGAGAGCCAGTGCCGTAAGACAAACACAACATCCATGCCTCACCGGGATTCGAACCCGGACCCCAGACGGACTTAATGGACTTCGAAAGAGGGCTAATTTTTGGTAGCCGGCTAATTAGTGCCTCCGTGTCAACATTCCCCAGGGTAGTGGGGGTATTGAGAGCTATTGTGTCTAGCGTCATGACAGCATACCGTGTTCTCGTGGCAAAATCTCGTTTGCGAAACACAAGATTGGCCGGAAAACGACCCTGACTGATAGAGACAGGAGAGCATTAAAGAGGATTGTTACCCGTAATAAGAAAACCACGGCGCCGAAAATTAGTGCAGAGCTCATTTTGCATCTCAAGACCCCAGTATCAACGAAAACAGTGCGCAGGGAACTGCATAAACAAGCTATTCATGGCGGAGCTGCTATTGCAAAACCTCTGGTGACCCGGGTGAATGTACAGCGGCGACGACAGTGGTACCAGGAGCATACAAAGTGGACTGCCGATGCATGAAAGCGTGTAATGTAATCGGATGAATCCACATCCGCACTATTACCCACCGCAAGACGTGCCTACGAGTGAAGAACACCGTAAGAACCGTACAACCCGGACTGTCTTCCCCTAACAGCGCAGCATGGTGGTAGATCTGTCATTTTCTGGGCAGCCATATCGTGGTTTACATCAGGTCCCCTAATCACCTTGAAAGGACGGGTGACTGGCAGGTCGTATGAAACCATTTTGGCAGACCAATTTCATCCAAGGTATCAAGTATTGTTTCCTGCAGAGGATGGCACCTAGCAAGATGATAACCCCCCAATTCATAGATCTCGGAATGTCCAATTATGGCTTGAGGAACATGAGGGCGAACTTTCACACCTTCCTTGGCCTCCCCAGTCACCAGACATAATCATCATCGAGCCACTGCGGTCTTTGTTGGAAAACAGAGTAAGATCTCGTTATCCTCCTCCTGCATTTCTCAAGGACGTGGAGCAGTATCTGCATGAAGAATGGTGTAACATCCCACTGACCACCATCCAGGATTTGTATGCGTCTATTAGCGGTTTTGAATAACAAAGGGCCGCCCCGGTGGCGCAGTGGTCTAAGCGATGGCCTCTGATCATTCGTCCGAACGGGGTCCGGGTTCGAATCCCGGTGAGGCATGGATGTTGTGTTTGTCTTACGGCACTAGCTCTCTCCCTTCCCTGGAGCCAGTGACCCTAAATTAGGGACGGGCGACTGCTTATAGCCCATTGAGTTGCTCACGGTGGTCGTTAAACCTCCAATCAAGAAAGAAGAAAGAAGAAGAATAACAAAGGTGGTTCTATACTCTAAGAAGTAGAGATACGTAAAACCTCCTTTTCCTCGGTGTTCACATTATTCTGTCCAACCGCTGCTGAGTCGTCAAATGAAAAGTTTGAGTTTCGTAGGCTTTATGAATTTTGCAATGCGATAAAATACATTATAATCTTCAACTTTTTTTTCTTTTGCCGCCAATTCGTCTTTAATAAATCATCACTAAGGAACAACTTGTAATGACTTAAAGCATAAATTTTATAATAGTATATAGCATTTTGAAATTTCGTTTATACGCTTTTTAAGGCTATCCTCCAGAAAAACGTATAACGGAGGTTTCACTGTGTTTGACTTTTAGGTGTGAGGCACTGGCTCTTTATTTCCCACTCGACCGAGACGCTCCCGAGTACGAGCTCCAGATAAGGTATAAACCTTGCGTTTGTCTAATGGCACTGGCCTCTCCCTACCACGGATCCAGTGAATCCAAATCACAAGAATGCGACTGCTTATAGCCCTCGGAGTTGTACATGATGGTCTTTAAACCCCGAAACGATAATAATTAAGTGGGCATGTGTACCCAACCCTCCTGTCTAGAATTTCAAATGCATTGGTTTAGAAAGAAAGTAATGTCCGACAACGCGGTACCCCGAAGTCGAATCCCCGGTCGCTGCGCAAATCAGCCACTGAGATTGCGCAGTAGAGAGGCATGACATTATCAGCAAATAGGTGCGTTAAGTCAGTGGCAGTTAGCTGTCAGAAGGTTGTGACCTATACTCTAATTTAACTTTCATTTTTAGTTCGTTTTTCTATGTAAATTTGAGTTCGTTCTCTTTAGCACCTTTCAACTTTAACGTGATAGCTTCTTTCTCACATGAATACGGTTGGCAACACTTGAGGTCTGTGAGAGTGACGTTTGATTGTTGTGATAAAGACAAGACGAAAGACATATAATGTTTTTTTTTTTTTTTTATTGGAGATTTAACGACCACCGTGAGCAACTCAATGGGCTATAAGCAGTCGCCCGTCCCTAATTTAGGGTCACTGGTTCCAGGGAAGGGAGAGAGCCAGTGCCGTAAGACAAACACAACATCCATGCCTCACCGGGATTCGAACCCGGACCCCTTTCGGGCGAATGATCAGAGGCCAACACCTTAGACCACTGCGCCACCGGGGCGGCAACACATATAATGGCTACGCAGCAATTCTGTGGATGTATAGATGATGGTGTTACGACGAAATAATTGGATTTACGAACGCTAAAGTATGTAGAGTTGTATCCTATTGATTTCTGCATAAGTAACAATTGGAATCTGTGCTATTTATAGTTACAAGTTATGACTAACGTTGTTTGGATATTACACCGTGCTATAAAAAGTGTTGGCTGAAATAAAAGACAGATTAGTAAGTAACCTTTTGAAGTTATTTAAGCGACACATGTTTTACTACTGGTGAAGTACTGACGACTGATACATGTAGTGGTTAGGAAGTTCAGATACACACTAACGCTACAAGGAGATGAGTGTTAAGCGCCAGCAAACATTGAAGTGGACAAGGAACACAACCTCCATTGCATACTGTATGATTCTCTTCGAGATAGCATCCTCGTAAATGCTGTAAGGAACTTTACCAGTGTGTAACCAGTTCCATATTACATCGTCAGTGATGTTGTTGGTTCAAACGGTTTCGAGAGGGAAATTTTGACCTCTCAGACCATGCCAAAGCCGGTAGACCCACAACTGTCGATATGGACATGCTGAAGACTTTAGTGGAGACCGACCCAAGTGTGACCACGTGGGATTTGGCTGAACCACTAGGAACTACACACACGAACATTATCGCGCACCTGCCTCAATTTGGAAAGATGTACAGGAGGGAAGTTTTTGTATCCGATGAACTTACAGTAAAGAAGAAAGCAAATCACATGAGTACATGCGTTTCCCTGGTTTCACGTGACCAAAAGGAACGACAATGACAATGTCAGCGCCCGGAAACAGTGGTTGAATCCAAAGCAGAAACCCATGCTTACTTCAAAGCCGACTTATACCCACGAAAGGTCATGATGCCTACTTGGTGGGATATGCGGAGTGGCATTTTTGAGCTGCTACCGCACAACACCACTATCACTGCCGATGTGTACTGCCGTCAGCTCGACTATCTACACACATCTCTCACTTCAAAACGACCAGCACTGCTGAACGCAAGAGAGTCTTCTTACAGCAGGATGGAACGAGACCCCACACAGCACAAATGACCTGCCACAAGATCAAGGACCTGGGCTGGGTGCCAGTGTCGTAGGAACGGGCAAAATACAGGGGTACAGTACACCTATCCAAATTTTTGAAGGGGGTACATTCATATTTACTGTAACGCCCCCAACCCCACCCCATCCCCCAGATCAGAACAAACACAAACCAATCATTCATAAAGAGTGAACTTTAAAATATATGCTGCTTATTTTTTATTCTTATTCCCCCTTTTTTTAAGAAATATCGCGGATCATCTTTTTTCTTTAATCCGGAGAGTCCTTTCATACACTGAAAACTGGCCAACCATCTAGGCAACTCCAGCAAATTAGTCCGGTAGGAAACAACTGCCGTTTGAACAAAAGAAAGGCGCCTACATTATGGAACCTACAGTTACTGACATTGCGACGGACTAAATCCAAAATTTGGACCGGACGGCGATTTCTTTCATCAGTACCCTTTTTTCTTGATTGGAGGTTTAACGACCACCGTGAGTAGCTCAATGAGCTATAAGCGGTAGCCCATCCCTAATTTAGGGTCACTGGTTCCAGGGAAGGGAGAGAGCCAGTGCCGAAAGACAAACAAACATCCATGCCTCACCGGGATTCGAACCCGGACCCTTTCGGGCGAATGATCAGAGGCCATCGCTTAGACCACTGCGCCACAGGGGCGGTGTACCCTTTTTGTATTTTTTTAGTGGAGGTTTAACGACCACCGTGAGCAACTCAATGGGCTATAAGCAGTCGCCCGTCCATAATTTAGGGTCACTGGTTCCAAGGAAGGGACAGAGCCAGTGCCGTAAGACAAACACAACATCCATGCCTCACTGGGAATCGAACCCGGACCCCGTTCGGACGAATGATCAGAGGCCATCGCTTAGACCACTGCGCCACCGGGGCGGCTTTTTCGCATTCGGCTGAACTTTGACAGAAGAGCCGTACTACCATGCCTTTGCATTTCAGTGTTACGATCCTCGGGTACTCGCGCACCTTCCTCTACTCATTGATGATTGATCATCGCCCCTGCCGTCCTGGTAGCGCAGTGGTCTAAGCGATGGCTTCTGATCATTCGTCCGAAAGGGGTCCGGGTTCGAATCCCGAGGAGGCATGGATGTTGTGTTTGTCTTACAGCACTGGCTCTCTCCCTTCCCTGGAACAAGCGGTCGTAAATTAGGGAAGGGCGACTGCGTATTACCCATTGAGTTGCTCACTGTGGTCGTTAAACCTTCAATAAAAAATTGCCCCCTCTACATTAGTATTTGCCTTCATCCTTCTTGCATGTATGACTTAGGTTTTCTTCAATACGCGTGCAGTGTTCGTATGTAGCTTAACTAACCAACTTCTTGGAAGATTTCCGTCTAGTCTGGACTAACTATTGTTGAGTTTTGAGTTCGATTCACATTTGCCGTAAAGCTCTCGTGGATTTTTGTGGATTGTGGATTTTTCGCTTTCAATAGCCCAAAGAAAGCATGTGTTGATGATGAGAGTGTGACTGAAAGTAATGTTGTTTTTTCTGGGGCAAGATATCTGCCCAGTAACAGGAAGATTTAAAGAAATACTTTATTTGCATGTGCCCAAGGCTAACGGTAACTCAACTCTCTCTCATATGACAGCTATGGGAGGTGGGTCAGTTGCTTAATGCAAGATTTTGTTGAGAAAGGAGTTTTAACTTCTACAATACTTTAACTTCATCTCTCAGTGATGACCTCAATCCACATTCTTTCTTTCAGAAGGTTTCCAGTTTTACACAATGAAACTATGTATTTTAATATGCTTACTGTAATTAAATACGTCATGTTTTCTCTTTTACTGGCACATTACATAAAGCCGATCTGTTGTTACCTGATTTATACTAGATCTATACCCCTGTCATATTTTTTTTTTGTTTAAAAAGATTCAGGGGTCCAATCAAGCAGTCCGCTGTTTACAGGAGTTGAGTTCCTGAACTAATCATTTGCAGACTTAAGATCTGTAGCAAAACGAGTGCATTACGGATTTTATATGCCGCACGTGCAATTTCAAACCCTTGGTATCTCTACAATCATTTAGCTTTGCACCAGATTACTATTTTTTTATATCAATTGACCACCTATGTACCGTTCAAAGCTTTTAATAAAAACTTTATAATACTTCAACAGTACTATCTTAGCAGCTAGAGCCGTTTTTATTTTACTACAGTTTTATTTTATTGATGTAAACAAAAATGATCAGAAATTTATTTCGTTTTTGTAAAGACTTACATAACATTTTCTGAAGAATCCCCTTTTCTAAACCCTGCAAGCAGAAATTATCATGGTGTTCACTTGTTTCTGCATAAAAAAGAACTCATAAAAAAAAGCTGCTATGCCAAACATTTTTCTGATAGTAAATTAATAATATGATATTTTTATCAGGTATAACGTGGTTTTCAAACTGAGCGTCGCGGCCTTCAGCTAGGGCCGTAGTGGCTCCCAGAGGCGTCGCGGGTTGTCAGAAGTAGTTTGGTTCGCTGTGATGAGCTGCGCGTAGAGTCGTACCACATGTCGTTTTTAAGGTTAGTTTTGTCCAATGTATGTACACTCACGGACAATGAAATTTGCGCATCAAGAAGGAATCATCGGATTGAACTGAAATTTTACGGACCTAATGATACAGATGAAAGATACACATGATGGCAAAAACAGAGCTCCAAGACAATTACAGAGGGATCTGTGGCACCCAGTCCGGTCATCTTCAATGGCGTGTCACACCGCCTCGTGCAGCGATACATGCTGCAATGCGGTCCGGCATGGAGACGTACAGATGGCTGATGTTGTCCTGCGGCAGATTGTCCCACACGTGTTGTACGGTGTGCTCCAAATCGTCGGATAGTGAGGCACAGCGGCAGCTGGCTTTTCAACTGGTCCCACACATGCGCGATAGGGGACCTGTCCGGGGAGCGGGCAAGCCATGGAAGTGTTTGGACATGACGTAGGCAGTCCTGGGCAATCCAAACCGTGTGCGGGCGGGCATTATTCTGCTGGTATAGCGCACCTGGAATACCGGCCAGGAATGGGAGCACATGGGGCCGTAGGATCTCATCCAAATATCGATGGCCCGTCAATGATCCATGTACAACTACTAGAGTTGATCGGCTACCATAGGCTATGGTTCCCCAGACCATAATGCCTGCAGTGGGGGAGGTGTGGCACTCGATAGCGAAGTTGGAAATGTGCCGTTGACCCGGGGACCTCCACACCCGGGCACGATGATCATCTCTTCCCAAAACAAAGCGGCACTCATCGCTAAACACCACACGTCGCTAGTCTGTGGCGTTCCACGTCGCTCTGGCCTGACCCCACTTCAAACGGATCTGGCGATGCTCCGGTGTTAATGGCAGAACAAGTAAGGGGCGCTGGGATCGCAGATTCGCTTCAGCAAGGTGTCAGGAAATGGTTCGTGGACACACAGGAACCACTACATCTGCCTATATAGTGGACAAAGTCCCCGTCGGATCCGTTCGTTTCTGGCGCACGATCCGTCGATCCTCTCTGCCGGTGGTCTTCCTGGTCCGTCCGGAGCCACTCCGCCATGTGGCAGTGCCATCACGTGTCCACTGCTCCCAACACAGCCGGATGGTATGGTCAGAACGATCTACGTGGCGGGCTATACGGCGCGCCGACCACCCTGCCGTTTCCAGCCCGATGATCAGGACTCTCTCAAAGTCCGTAAGTTGCGTAGATCGAAGTCTCTGGCGTCTTCCGACATTGTTGTTACTCTGTAGTCTTGCTTGCTTCGGCCGGTGCTTTTCGCTTTTATGGGGCATCGACTACACGCCGGTTTACAAGGCTGCCGGTTAGTGCTTGGAGCGCCACCAGAGGGTATGTGGTCATGCGCAATCGCACCAAACGTGGTTCATTTGCATACCAGCACGCACTCTAGCTATTTGCAAAGTTTCGCGGTTGTAGCATGTTTTTTTCTAGATGCGCAAATTTCATTGTGCGTGAGTGTATTTCGTTTTAAGGCTTGTTTGTGTTTTGTGATCTTCCTATTTTTTCTGTCAGTATGGATACATTTTTAAATATAAGTACAAAACGTGGCATTTCATACGTATCATGCAGTTCTGAAGATAAAAGAAGACGAAAATACCGGAGTTATGACGATATAGTTATTTGAATTTCAGGTTTTTTTTTGATTGGAGGTTTATAACGACCACCGTGAGCAACTCAATGGGTTATAAGCAGTTGCCCGTCCCTAATTTAGGGTCACTTGTTCCAGAGAAGGGAGAGAGCCAGGATCGTAAGATAAACACAACATCCATGCATCACCGGGATGCGAACCCGGACCCCTTTCGGACGAATGATCAGAAGCCATCGCTCAGACCACTGCGCCACCGGGTGGCGAATTTCAAGTGTATATGCACTATTTTAGGATATAAAGAACGTCCACAGTTTGCCGTTTGTTTTAAAGTACTGGCCACTGAGAGTATTGTTACGCCCAGGGCACCACACTATCGAATAAACAAAGTTTTATGAATTTAGATGTCAGGATGTCTGGCGCTGACTGACGACCCGGAGGTAAACATTAGAATTTGGAATAAATATTTGTGAGCTCTTTATCGCCGAAATCATATGTATTGGTGAAAAGAATTTAGACTACAAGTCAGCCAATCAAAACCAAGAAATTTTTCTGACGTTCATAAGTTATTCAGGCAATTTCAGAACTGGCACGAGACACTAGATATTTAATCAATTAAAATGAAGCAGTTAATGATAATGATGAAGGCGTCGATACACAGAGGAAGTTAGAAGAAATGGCTGAACCACGGTGTAAGATATCGTACACCATGGGCTGAACAGAACAAAACAGCCGGATACCAATCCTAATTGGAGGGATTGGTTCCTCCTTAACTCTGTGATTGCACACTAGTCTTTTGTGTTCAGCCTGTCCTTAGTGGCAACGTTTATTTTAACACTTGCATTTGTTTCTTGCCAACAACTGTAACCGCGATGTTGCTAAGATACATGGCTTCGTGATAACTGGATTTGTGTATTACGGCAGGTGAGTTATGATTCACTCGTAGTTTCATAAGTTCGGTTCGGTGGTAATGCAAACAAAAAAACTAAATCATGAAATTATTTTTCCACTAATTTTAAGTTAGGTGCTTTCAGTTCACGTGTCTTTATGAACTGAAAATTTTACATTGCAGAATATATTATGTTTACATTAGGCTATAGTTGGTACAGGAGTATAACTGATGTAAAACGCGTTTCGCAACGTATATTACTGTTACAGGAACATTTTCGCATTACTCGAACCGTTTCCGTCATTACGCGAATGACTTTATATGCCCTGTCGACATTATTATTTTGATTCATTGAAACACCCATTCGTAAAGTATTTTTTTTTTGGCCGCCCCGGTGGCGCAGCGGTCTAAGCGATGGCCTCTGATCATTCGTCCGAACGGGGTCCGAATCCCGGTGAGGCATGGATGTTGTGTTGTCTTACGGCACTGGCCCTTCCCTGGAACCAGTGACTCTAAATTAGGGACGGGCGACTGCTTATAGCCCATTGAGTTGCTCACGGTGGTCGTTAAAAATCCAATAAAAAAAAAAAAAAGTATTTTAAATTAACCACTGATATGGACCCAGCCCGTTGAACCACAGCAATTATCCCATGTTATTGACGCATTTGAAACAAGGGGAAAAAACATAAATTAAATATTTTCTGTATCTCAGAAGTTGGAATTTTTTTATCATTTAAGGTAAACTTAGTCTTGCACGTCGTAAAACATGTTCGTAGTTTATTGCTTGGACGTATTATTAAGAAAACTCCCATGCATGTGGTTTAAAGGCAGTCAAAAGTGTGTTTGCATGTGTGACAAATTTATGCTGATAATGTACTGACTTGTACACAGATGTATGCTGAAACACATTTGTGAAAACATCACATGCAAACACAAACGGGCGGCCCCGGTGGCGCAGTGGTCTAAGCGATGGCCTCTGATCATTCGTCCGAAAGGAGTCCGAATCCCAGTGAGGCATGGATGTTGTGTTTGTCATACGGCACTGGCTCTCTCCTTTCCCTGGAACCAGTGACCCTAAATTAGGGACAGGCGACTGTTTATAGCCAATTGAGTTGCTCACGGTGGTCATTAAACCACCAATAAAAAAAAAAACAAAAAAAACCAGACACGAACTGGACTGCAAATAATAAAAGCAAAATAAAATTGTCAAATGACATTTATGAATGCAACCCTCAGATTTTCCATTTTTAATGTGGCTACTGGCGGAGATACCCAGCATTGCCTGAGGTAAACATAAAGTTTGTTTTCAAGGAACAATGTAAATTGCACTATAAAAAAAAATCCTGCCATGATGAACAACGCTCAAGTCGGGCCTCACGCTGTTCCAAGGTCTCTGCCGCCCTAGACATGCTGGCTCTTTCCCCGCTGATCCACAAGTCTTCGATCACATAGTTCGGTTGTCTCACTCTCTCGAAGTAATTTTGCTTTCGGCTGAATTAGTCCGATGGGTTTGCGTTTTTTGGAGGCATTGGTCACTTGATGAAAATTTTATTATAAAATCACAATTTATAATGGCTATTCTGAGCCCTAAAAACTCGAAATGGCAAACATGCACAATAATGCACTTCCTGCACTCCTCATTCAGCTTTCTAGAGTGTAGATGTAGAACCTGATCATATCCAACGTGAAAGAAAGTAGTTCGCAATAATATACGGAATTTTTTTTACTAATCTCGAAAACTAAACCAGTTTGGATTCTTTCACTGCTGGAAAGCTTTAAGAAGGACATAGGCTAATTTCGTTCATTTATTATTATTTTTCATTATTTTTTTATTATTTTTCATTATTTTTGGCTGTACTACTGAATAACATCACTTTCAAGTAGTTTCCAATTTCTCATGTATCATTCCGCTTTGTTTACATACAACCTGATCACGCCCAACATAAAAGAAAATAGTTTACGATAATATACGGAATTTTTTTACTAATCTTGAAAACTAAACCCATTCGGATAATTCTTTCACCGTTGGAAAGCTTACTTCTTTCCGGTGGACACAGGCTTTTTTCTTTTCTCTATACTAATACCAATACTAATCTTGTATTTAAATGTTATGTATGAAGCGTCTGTTTTAACTTCGATTTAACCTTGATGCTATTTGAGAGGACCATGCCTATTAGTAGGAATCTGTAGCTCCACTCATATTTGAGACTCCTGTGCCAATTGTTGGGAGTCTAATGAAACCTAAGCCTTACAAAGAAAATGCCATGGTAACATAAAAAAATTAAATACTTATGACAATATGTTTCGCCGGTGTGTTGTGTTTTAAAAATCAGACTCTTCCCCGTATGCCTGAACTACGGAAGCTTGCAAGAAATGAGGCGTCACCTGACGACCGTATCTCTGACACGTGGAGTAATATTGCAGCAGCCGACTTGCACCCAGTCTATAGAGGGCCCCGTAGAAACACATTTGACCCCCTTAGGGATGGTATTTCTAAACATCACCCTGCCTGTATTTTAATCTGGGTGATGAAGAGTATGTATGCCAATTTTGGTGCAAATCTATCGAACCGTTTAGGAACGTATGCGGAACAAACATACAAACTTTCACTTTTATATATATATATAGAGAGATACTTTCAGTTTTATCCACAAGTCCTTGAAAATGCAATGCTTGCATTTTTAGGACTTACTGTGTGAGAGTATGTTAATACCATAAAACCTGGCCAATCCAAACTAATTGGGGGAGGGGGCAGTTGACTGGATTAATGGAAGTCTGGATTAACTGAAATAAAGTAAAAAAATGGTGCAAGGTACATTAAGCACCATTGAAATTTTTTTTTACATTTAAAGCATACATATAAGTGTAAATTAAAGTACTGTACTTGAAGGTAACACTGGACATGGCTCAACCGAGAGAACAAGCTGGATTCAGGAGTGGCTACAGCACAATAGATCATATCCACGTGCTGAGAGAACTAATTGAAAGAGCGAGGGAATATGAACTTCCATTGTGCATGGCTTTTATCGATTATGCAAAAGCCTTTGATTCGGTGAAACCATCAGCAGTTACAATGGTTCTGAAAACCTGCGGTATTGAAGATGCATACATTAATATTATTAATAACATCTATGAAAATGCAAGTGCAAAGATTCGGCTGTTTGAAAATACAACACACATACAAATTGGAAAGGGAGGGAGACAAGGCGACACCATATCTCCGAAGCTCTTTAATGCCACATTGGAAAATGTCTTTCAATCACTGAACTGGAAAAACAAAGGGATAAAGATTAATGGAGATTATCTAACCCACCTAAGTTTTGCTGATGACATAGTCATTTTTGCACCTACCCCATCAGAGCTGCAGAGTATGATCCAGGAGTTTGCTGACAAGAGTAAAGAAGTGGGATTAAAATTGAACTTTCAGAAGACAAAAGTGATGTTCAATGCTTTTACAAGAAATGAAGATTTATTGATCAATGGAGAAAAGCTGGAGATAACGGACACATACGTTTATCTTGGACAGCAGATATCAAGTGAGGGTCACATTGATGAAGAAATTAATCGGCGTACAAAACTTGCCTGGAGAGCTTTTGGAAGAAACAGCATAATTTTCAAGAGCAATATGCCATTATGTCTTAAAAGAAAAGTGTTTGATCAATGCATCCTTCCAGTGCTTACGTATGGTGCAGAGACGTGGACCTTAACTAAAAGAGACATACAAAGGCTGCAGACAACTCAAAGAAGCATGGAGAAGTGCATGCTTGGTGTAACCAGGAGAGATAAGAAGAGGAACTCATGGATCAGAAAGATGACAAGAGTGGAAGACATCATGATCAGAGTTAAATCCCTGAAATTGCAATGGGCGGGACATATTGCCAGAAGGACAGACCATCGATGGACAGCCAAAATTTTAGATTGGATTCCAAAGAAGATTGGATCCCAGAAGAAGACCACATGGGAGATGAGTGGATGAAATTCGAAAGTATGCGGGAGTAACATGGAGGAAACTGGCACAAGACAGACTGTTGTGGAAGAAACTTGGGGACACCTTCGTCCAGCAGTGGATTGATAATTGTTGACAATGATGATGATGATATGTATACATACAGGACAGCTACAATGTTGAGTATTTGCCCAATGGACCTGGTTCCACCACACTTGAAGCATTTTCTGGACAAACTGGTTTAAAAAGTTCCACAATTGTATTTATACAATCATGGCATAAAAATATTTTCTTTCTGCATACACACTTTTGGTACCAAAAATTTCCTGCCAGTTTTTAGTGTGGATCAAAGCCATGTCACTCAATAGTAACACTCGTTTGCTACCTATGAAGTTTGCAGAAAACTTAGATTTATAATCAGTATAAAAGAAATGTTTACTTGTAAAGTAACTAAACTGGTGGAAGTACGGAAGGGCAAATGAACTAGGGAAAATCAAAGGTAAGCAGGGCTGTCAGGTGTAAACTTAGGTCAGAGGCATTTTTGTAGGATTGGAAGGAGAAGGGAAGAGTTTAGGACCTAATTAGGTCCTAAATTTCACGTCTTAAAAAATAAACGTAAAACACTTCTTCAAGAGGTCAAAAGTATAAAAATAGCTCCAATATTGGAGAAAACTAATTTTAGACTTTTCAACCATATTTACCTTTAACTCACCTAGTTTTTCTTCCATTTTTCCATTCACCAGAGTCACTTCATGAGTAAACAGTTTTTCTATGCTAGATTCCAAATACATATATGTTATCAGCAAACTTGATAGGCAGCAAATTAGTGTTACTGTTCAATGCACCGCCCTGGTGATGCAGTGGTCTAAATGATGGCTTCCGTCCAAGTTGGGTCAGGGTTCGAATCCTGGTGAGGCATGAATGTTGTGTTTGTTTGATGGTGCTGGTTATTTCGTTTCCTTGGAATCAGTTGCCCTAAATTAGGGATAGGCCAGCTTCGTTTGTTGACAATATGACGCACCGGGCAAAGATGCAGATATGCGCCCCCACCTTCCTTTTTTGTTATTTAGACGATGAATATATTGCAGTTACATTTTTGCATTACTTTCTAATGTGGAGGAGTTTTTCAATGGGGAGCAGTTTTCTAAAATGTGGAAGAGTTTTCTGATTTGTTTATTTAGCTTACATTTATCAAACTAAATGACAAATAAGGATGAGACAACACAACACATTGTCAGGCACTTTCAAGGTGGGCCTTCCAGTAGATTATAAAATTATAAGGTACTTTCTTAATATTTCTTATGTGAATATGATAGTAAAATCTAGTAAAGAGCATTTAATGTATTTATCCTCTGCTGCTTAAAATGCTCCTGGGCGGCAAGTTTTTTCAGCAGATATTAGGTTACATGCTTAATATTTGGCATGCGTACATAGGTAATAAATGCTAATGAGAGCATACAACACATTGTTCCTGATATGTTTTCTAGGCTGCAGACCTTTTTAGGAAATTTTCAGTTACAAGTTCACTATTTAGTATGCGTGAATCGGTTATAGATACTAATAAAGAGAACACAACACACTGATTCTGAATTGCTTACAAGGCCTCTAGGATGCAGACCTTAGATTGTGATCACTCGTAGTTTCAGATTAGTCATTGCCATGTAGATGTATATATATATATATATATATCATCATCATCATCATCATCGTCAACCATTATCAATCCACTGCTGGACGAAGGTCTCCCCAAGTTTCCTCCATAACGGTCTGTCTTGTGCCAGTCTCCTCCATGTCACCCCTGCATACTTTCGAATTTCATCCACCCATCTCCCATGTGGTCTTCTTCTGGGTCTTTCACATGTTTTACCTCAGATCCCATTAAATTGATCAGTTCATTCTGAATGAGATTGCCACAATAATGGGCACGGATCTCCTGGGATGTTACTCAGTGTAAATGATCCATCATTACTGGATCAAACTTCCCTAACAGTTCAAAGAGACCTAAAAAATGTCCATTATTTGGTATGAGTAATTTAATGGAAGTACCACGAAAAGCCAAGTTATTATTTGCCAAAAACATGATAATTGCCATTATTCTTTCATGTACAGCCTGCTAACGATTGGTTTCCAAATTAATTTGACCTTGCAAGTCTTTATCTATGCCTTCGTTTTTCATCCATCATCTTTCAGCATCAAACCACTTTTGACTTGATTTAAAAATGCTCAGGACATTGTTCACGAGTTATCAAGTAATCACCAATGTGTAGTTATTAATACCATCACTCCCAAGTTTGGATTTTGGCATAGGATCAAATAACTTGCAGCCAAAACAATATATTTTGTCAGAAAAAACAATATCGCAGGTAGCCACCACCTGACCACTGTTTCTCTATTTTTCAGTACACGGATTCCATAGCAAGATGAAAACTGTCTACTTTTGTTATCCTTTGGTGTTCGAATAATTCAAAGCTAGAAGAGATTGTGGTCCTTTCAGAACAATTTGATGTCGTTCATGTCCGGTCATTGCTTTTAGGCCTTAAAGAAATGTTATTATTACCAGTAAGATCTTCAGTGGCAATTTTCAGTCGGTCTTTGTTTTCTCCCCCCCTCTTGATTACTTGAGCATTTATTTGTCAAATCCTCTGGTGCAGAGAATACAGGCAACATAGCTTCCTTAGTAAGGCCCGGTATGTCGTCTGATTGTAAAAAAATCACGATGCAAGTCAGAAGATAACTGCATTTCTTCTGTTCCTTCCTTTTTCAAAAATAATACCATTGCTTTTGCACTTCTGGCATCTTCAAGTTTTTCTTTCTTTTTTTTTTTTTTGATTCTGTGCTCCCAAAGTTTTTAAAGTTGACATCCCAACTATTCTGTCCTGCTTGATACAGTCAGTGATGGTCTCAGATTAAAATCTAGCTACAATCTGTCTGCTCCTCAAAAGAGAGTTGAAAAGAAGTAAGGGCTGAGGATGGACAAATTTGTAAATTCTAAAGAAGTCCCTCCCAAACTAATTGCCTCACTGGAAAAAAAAAAAAAAATGTCGGTCATCTGTCCCTCAGTGCATGTCCTGCAATTCCCCTTCCATCTGGAGAGCCTTGAGCCGATGTGTGGGTGGGGGAGAATAGAAGCTACCCCAGACTCACATGTATACATATGGGCTATGAAAGGGAAGGGAGGGAGAGCACAGTTTCATGGAGGTATCTTTCTTCACAGTTCTCAAGGTCAGAGTTGAGAAATCTGCAGCTGGACAATTTACGATCTCCTTTCTCCTGGTTCAAAGTTCGTAACTTACATTATACAAGTAATGAAAGCACTAGGAATGTGCGAGTGAATTAGTGGACGAGCTAGCAATCAGGAAATCTACTCTTGGCAAGAATGCATTTCTCCCTGTTTTATTGTTGTTAATGGTTCTCTGATGCTTGGGTTGTTAACAGCTATTTCTTAAAGAGGAGGGAAAGTGAATTCATTCAGGGATTTAAGGTCAGAAGGGGAAAAAATGAGTGGCCATTTAGACTGTAAACATAATTCAGAAGAGGGATGAAGGAAATAAGAAAAGGAATTGGGGAAAAATAAAGAAGTATTCCTGAAAACTGAAATAAAATTCATAGTAAAATAACTTTTTGTTTATTTTTCGACTACAGACTGTACTATGAAGTATTTTTTTTTTTATCATATTTACTATTCTGTCATCATTTTTGGAACCCCTTCATGGCCGGCACCCAGGGTGGCCGCCCGGCCATTTGGAACGGTCCTGGGGTAGGCGACTACTTATAGCCCACTGAGTTGCTCATGGTAATTGTTAAACTTCTAATAAGAAAAAAATATATAATAGAAGCTGGAAGAAAAGGTACTGGTTCAGCCCTCATACTTTTGCCTTTATCACAGATATATGGATGATATCTTATTCATTTTAGATAACAAAGATGAAAATTTTTCGGAAAAAATTCTGAGGTGCTTTTAATGAATTAGATGATTCCCTTAAGTTCACTTTGGAGGTTCAAACTGAAGGAAAATTAAACTTGTTGGATTTGACCATCTATGTCCAGGAAGATAAGTTCCTCACAAAAATGTACAAAAAACTTTTGGATACAAACAAAATACTAGATTTTATATTTTAGACCTCTCACCTCTCATCCATATTCAATGAAGAAAAATGTTGCAAACCAATTTTTTGAAAAAATAAATAATTTGGTTTCCTCAGAAGATATGAAAAATGCCCACAAGGATGAACTGGAAGTAATGCTAACAGAAAATAACTACCCCAAAAAGGAAATAGATAAATTACTCAAAACAAGATAAACAAAAAAACAAAAAAATCCAAGCAAGCAGGAGTTCAGGTTCACAAGAAAAATTATGTATCAAAAAGGTTTGAATCTTTAAAGAGAATAAGCAGTAAGTATGATATTAAATTAGCTCCCAGTTCAGACAACAAGCTTAAAAAAAAAGAAAAACAATCTTAAAAATGTTTGTCCTAGCTTGATTCAAAAAGAAGAAAACTTGTTAAAAGTGCAAGGAGTCATTTATAAAGTAACCTGCAGCTGTGGAAAATACTACATAGGCAAAACAGGTCGTAGGCTGGAAACTTGCATCACAGAGCACAAGGCATCAATAAAAAATTGTTCTAACAAGACAAAATTTGGCAGACACATTAGAGAAACCAGACACTGCATGGACTGGGATTCTTTGACTGTTATTGGACATCAATCCAACTTCCTGAAGCAAAAAATTGAAAGAGGGACTTAAAATTGGAAAATACCAGAACTTCATCATTGATGACTGTAATGGGTTTTCACTGCCTAATATCCGGCAAGACATTTCACAAGATCACCGTAACCATCAAGGTTTACCATAACCGAAGACTGTGACAGAGATTGAACAATGGACTGCCTGACAAAGGAAAGGAGTTCTCTCCGAAAATTTGCATAAATTTTAGAATTTTACCTAGATAAATCCCATAAAAAAGTTAACTAGTTTGAATAAAATAATCTAGGAAGCCACATAACTAAGATTAGTTTGATTTACAATAAATACTTTTCAGTGCAACACAAATCTCATAAAATTATTGATATTTTTTATACCTGAATACTTCTTTGGCAAATATCAATTTCCTCTAAATGTTTGTAGGAATAACATAATTTATTCTTTGTTTGCTAATGTACAATTGAAATAAAGCATAATAAGCTTTATTTTCCTCCCGTGCTCTTGCTTCTCCCATTTACGTTTATGTTCAAAATTCAAGTTTTTTTATTTTTTTTTTTTATTTAAGGGGTTTTCCAGATTAAGTGAAGTCTGGATTGTTAGGGTGGGGATCAACAAGAGTTCACTGTTATACAATTTTTTTTTCATAGGTAAATATGTGATTGATAAAATGGTGGTACAAACCATGTGATAATGGTGAAAACAAATGTTTGCCAATGTAGCATTTCAGAAGGAAATATAAGCAGTCAAAAAAAAAAAAAATATTGATACCATCAAAAATCGGAGCATTCCACAGTTCACATGGATAGCAAAGAAATTTGTTACTTGCGTTTTTAATTTGCATCTGATTGTCACTACCTGGACACTGCAGTTTAGAGCAATATGGAGTTCTTCCATGTCAAATCAACAAGGCATACCACCTGACCTTTTTGATTTCCTTGAAATTTAATGTGATTTTTAAACACATACATAGACTTGCACATAAATCCCAAATTTCCAATCTATTCATGCTCACTAGATTTCAAATTTTATGACACTGAAAATTAGAAAATTGTGACCTTCATACAATCTTCCAGTAGTTGTTTCTTGTTACCTGTATGGGCTAGAAGTTTAAAATTTGTGTCTTTTTGTATAATTTTGTATGAGCTTTTGCAGCTAGTATAAAATGCTTTATAGCTCATATAAAAAACTATAAAATGATACAAATTTCAACCTTCTAGCCCAATTAGGTGACAATA
This sequence comes from Macrothele yani, assembly GCA_039090855.1. Classification (NCBI taxonomy): domain Eukaryota; kingdom Metazoa; phylum Arthropoda; class Arachnida; order Araneae; family Macrothelidae; genus Macrothele; species Macrothele yani. The sequence continues at coordinate 123,884,425 of CM076989.1, forward strand.
TACCGCTACTTGGAGATTGCCTGAAAGTTAATTTTCTAGTTTGTGTAATTTGAAACCCGTGAGTGGACAGAACAAAAATTCGGGATTTATGCATAAGTCTTCTACATGCCTAACAATTTCACTAAATTTCAAGGAAATTAAAATAGGTCAGTTTGAAAATGGCTATTTTATTGGTTGATTTTCTATAGAAATATGAATAAACTTTAAGGTTGTGAAAGTCGAGAAACCCTTTTCCTCAAAGCAGGAAATCTGTCACCTGAAACAGAAATTCCAGTCAGTTATCAGCAATTCTCAGTTATAAATTGTGGCCTGGATGGTATCATGATTGAACAGAATTTGAGTGATATGCTCTTAATTTTTGCTTCAACAGGATGCAGCTTTTTTGGGGAAGTTGGCTGCATGGATGTAATTAAATTTGGTCACAATGGTAATTTGAAAATTGATTTTGTAGGCATTGAAATTTTTGGTCTTTTTCATTTTTCTTCCGTTGTGATTAGTAATTGTTTACCTCTATCAACCAAAATTTCCTTTTCATGGTAGAGCTCACTTTAAAACACAAGATGAACTTACTTGAAGTTGATGATTGAGCATTTCACTTAGCTGTCTATTTACAAGAGGAATCACTTACACCACCTGGATGTCTAACTGTTAATTCATTTGTCCTGTAAATGGGCTTTTTGCATTAACAATGCTAGATCTCATTGTAAGTGACCATTGAAATAATCCATAGATAAGATCACACTGTAACTGAAAAACTCTGCAGTACATTCATTCAGAATAGACCCTTGCTACGGTCGTGCATGAGAAGCCCATAAGGATGACCATTTGGAAGATGCTCAAATTGACATTCATCAAGGAAAAGTTTCTTGAAAGATAGATAAAATATTTGATTCTGTCATCTGCAATAGTTGTAAAGTTATGTTCAATTGATACTATTTCGTTAGTGAAACAGGTTTCGTAAATTACATCCTGGAGTGCAAGAAAAAGTTTAAACATGATTCAAATCTAAAATATCAATGAAGGGATTGACTTAGATTAACGTTATAGCATTACCTGCCATCACCTATAGATATTGCAGTTGCTCATAGTTAGTTAGGGTGACCAGGTGTCCGACTTTTGGAGGACATGTCCTCTTTTTCTTACCATTTCCTCTTGTCCTCCAGGCATTAAGGGAAATAGCCAAATGTCTGGCTTTTTCAAAAAGAAATAATTCAAATACATTTTGGTCAAATTCTTCTATAATAATCAAATACCATATCAAGCCACCGCTAAAATGTATTAATTCATTTCTGGATTCTCGCTTGCTCTCTCCCTCCTCTTCGTGGGCCATTTATTTCTGCAATCTTGCAGCAGTGAGTCAACAGCTCAGAGAAAACTCGCCAGTGTGCGTTATTCTGTCTGTCGTTCATCGTACGTGGATGTGGCTGTGCGGCGTAGTTGTGTAAACAGTGAGCTCATACTGCTTGTTTTGTGTGTTGTGAGTCATTGCTGTGAGTATTTTCTGTTCATAATTCAAGTTTCTGAATCAATCAGTGAGGGGTATCATCATCATCATCATCATCATCATCGTCAACCATTATCAATCCACTGCTGGACGAAGGTCTCCCCAAGTTTCCTCCACAACAGTCTGTCTTGTGCCAGTCTCCTCCATGTCACCCCTGCATACTTTCGAATTTCATACACCCATCTCCCATGTGGTCTTCTTCTGGGTCTTTTCCTGTCCCTTGGAATCCAATCTAAAATTTCGGCTGTCCATCGATGATCTGTCCTTCTGGCAGTATGTCCAGCCCATTGCCATTTCAGGGATTTAACTCTGATCATGATGTCTTCCACTCTTGTCATTTTTCGGATCCACGAGTTCCTCTTCTTATCTCTCCTGGTTACACCAAGTATGCACCTCTCCATGCTGCTTTGAGTTGTCTGCAGCCTTTGTATGTCTCTTTTAGTTAAGGTCCACGTCTCTGCACCATACGTAAGCACTGGAAGGATGCATTGATCAAACACTTTTCTTTTAAGACATAATGGCATATTGCTCTTGAAAATTATGCTGTTTCTTCCAAAAGCTCTCCAGGCAAGTTTTGTACGCCGATTAATTTCTTCATCAATGTGACCCTCACTTGATATCTGCTGTCCAAGATAAACATACGTGTCTGTTATCTCCAGCTTTTCTCCATCAATCGATAAATCTTCATTTCTTGTAAAAGCATTGAACATCACTTTTGTCTTCTGAAAGTTCATTTTTAATCCCACTTCTTTACTCTTGTCAGCAAGTTCCTGGATCATACTCTGCAGCTCTGATGGGGTAGTTGCAAAAATGACTACATCATCAGCAAAACGTAGGTGGGTTAGATAATCTCCATTAATCTTTATCCCCTTGTTTTCCCAGCTCAGCGACTGAAAAACACCCTCCAATGTGGCATTAAAGAGCTTCGGAGATATGGTGTCACGTTGTCTCACTCCCTTTCCAATTTTCACGTGTGTTGTATTTTCAAACAGCCTAATCTTTGCACTTGCATTTTCATAGATGTTATTAATAATATTAATGTATGCATCTTCAATACCGCAGGTTTTCAGAACCATTGTAACTGCTGATGGTTTCACCGAATCAAAGGCTTTTTCATAATCGATAAAAGCCATGCACAATGGAAGTTCATATTCCCTCGCTCTTTCAATTAGTTCTCTCAGCACGTGGATATGATCTATTGTGCTGTAGCCACTCCTGAATCCAGCTTGTTCTCTCGGTTGAGCCATGTCCAGTGTTACCTTCAAGCGGTGTGAAAGAACTTTAGTGAAGATTTTATAAACTACTGATAGGAGGCTGATAGGTCTGTAGTTTCCGAGATCCTCAATGTCACCTTTCTTATGTTGCAGGATCATTGTAGCGGTGTTCCAATCCTCAGGAATCTTTCCTTCATTAAGGCATCGAGTGAAAATTTGGGCGAGTACTGTTTCGATTTCTCCACTTGCTTCTTGTATGATGTCTACAGTAATTCCATCTTCTCCTGGAGCTTTTCCCCGCTTCATGTTCTTGATCGCATGTGCAACTTCTGCTGGAAGGACTGGAGGAACTCTGGTACTGGTATCTTTCATGATGTCTGGAGTGCATGTATCATCCCTTTCATATAATTTGGAGTAGAAATCTTTCACTCTTGTCAAAATTTCGCCTCTATTTCTTGTTACAGAACCATCTTCTTTTCTCAGTGCCATAATCTGTTTTCTTCCCTTACTGAGATGTCCCTTTGCTATCTTTAGGCTTTGGTTGTTTTCAATTGCTTTCCTCACTAGTTCACAGTTGAATTTTCTTACGTCTTCAGTGATACTTTTTCTTACTGTCTTGCATAGCTCTATACATTCCACATTGGAAGTCACATCTTCTTTAGTTGTCCTCATCTCTCTTCTTTTTTGCATCAACATTTTCGTTTTTCCTGATAATTTATTTACATGCAACTTGTTCTTAGACCCAGCTAATTTTGTTGCTGTTTCCATAAGAGCTTTGGTTACTTTTCTGTTAACTTCAGAGATGTCCACTTCTTCCGATGTTAGGCCTTCTAAAGCAGAGAACCTGTTCTTCAGTTTCAACTTGAAGGTATTATGGTGTTTTTTAAGGTTGGTTATGTCAATAGATTTTGTTTGTCTTATGAGCTTGCCACGTTCAAGTTTAGTGTTGAGGTGCATCTTACATCTCACCAATCTATGGTCACTACCTGTGTTGAACTTGTTTAGCACACTGCAGTCTTCTATGGCGAATTTTTTGTTACACATAATAAAATCAATTTCACTTGTCGTCCCATTTGGATGTCTCCATGTCCATTTCCTGTGTGGCTTTTTCTTGAAGAAGGAGTTCAAGATGAAAAACCCTTCTGCCTCTGCAAACTCAACGAGAGTATTTCCACGCTGGTTTCTGTTGCCGTGACCGAATTTACCTACTGAAGTTTCATTCTGTTGCCGCTGCCCTATTTTTGCATTGAAATCTCCCATAATTATTTTCAAGTGCTGCTTACCTTTATTATTTAGATGACAAATTTCCTCATAAAATTCTTCAATTTCTTCTTCAGGATGACTTGTGGTGGGTGCATAAGTTTGAATAATCTGAGCCTGGTATCTTTTCGAGAGTTGGATAACAAGTCGTGCAGCTCTGTCAGAGGAACTTTCAACTTCTACAACTTTATCCTTCAGTTTCTTGTTTATTATAAATCCAACACCACTAGTTCTGCCAGTATCTGTCCCACGATAGTAGAAGAGATGTCCACTTTTCAGTTCGATGAGATCTTCTCCTTTTCTCCTTACCTCACTTAGCCCCACAATGTCTCACTTGATCCTTTGTAGTTCCTCTTCCAATTCAAGAAGCCTTGAATCAGAAGATAGGGAGCGTCCATTGTACGTAGCCAAGGTCAGCATCAGATGGCAGCCTAGTCCGGTCCTCCGGGGATTCTTAGCACCCTCTGCCTTCATGTCGCACTGGCCGCTGCCTTGGCCAGGTACATTCCAGCTGCCGGAGACTGAGGGCCAAGATTTAAGTTGTGGAATCATTTTGGAGGGGTTTGGCCATAACTCACCACGCTGGCCAAGCGGGTTGGTGAGTGTGGGATAGAATTTCCTCTAATCCCGATGGTATAGTTATACCGCTATTGGCGGTCATCAGAGCCCCTTTAGTGGGAACAGGATGCACCACGAGAAGGCGGGGTTGACATTTGTCAAGGAGAGGCTGTGATGTTACGCATCACCTGACCTTACATCCCCAGTGAGGGGTATACTGCTAGTTAAATACAATTTGAAAGACGTGTCATGCTCTGAATTTCACAAATATTTGTTAAGGAAACCCGATCTACTGAAGAAAATCTCTTCCAGTGAAAAAGATATAAGTGAAAATATCCAGCAGACTAAAATATTTCTTTCTTTTTTAAAGTTTTACATGTACAAACTCTCAAACTGTAAAATTAAAAAAAAGAGTATTGTGTATTCGTATTTATTTTTGTATACATTTGTGTCTTCTTTTTCTTGAAATGTCCTCCTCTTTTTAAAAAAATGACCTCCCATTACAAAGTCATCTGGTCACCCTGCTTGTAGCAGACTTGCTTATCTAGTGGGGAATCAACTCCCAGGATTGGAGATGACCTGAGAGCAGATCCTAAGGACAGTAAAAACTTTTCACAAGTTTTACATACAGCAGTGCAAGAAAGACCACAACAAAGATCCACTTCTGAAATATCATCAAGAAAACTGTCTTTGGTTGTTGCTATAGTATTGCCTACTGCCCATTACAAGGGCTACAGTTTCTCTTATTAGATGTATTTATGAGGCTCATTCAAGAAAGACTTGTGCAGAAATTTATAAACATATGTATGTATGAACCTGAACTGCATATGTCTGTGGTGCTTTTCAGAGTAATCTCCGGAGGCAAACGTCGCTGCCACTCCTCAAAGACATGCTTGGAAGCCTGTATCTACATCCATTTCAAAGCCACCTCTGGAGCTTTAACTTGCAAGGACGTAAACCTGTGTCCTTGCAAGTTATTTTTGAGAGTTAGGAAAGGGGGGGGATCACAGGGTGCTAAATCTGGACTGTATAGAGGGTGTGGAACCATTCCAATATTTTTCAGCCAAAAAGGTAGTAGTGGCTTTCTGTGCCAGGTGAGGACAAGCATTATTATAGTGGAGTTTCCAACCATTTTGTTAAGTGTGTGAATGCATCTTATGAATATGTGCAATCAGTTTTGTCAAAATAGACACGTAATAATCCGCATTAACCATGGTATTTGGTGGCATGTCATTTTGGTACACAATTCCGTTGTAATCAAAGAAATTAATTACCATTACCTTTCCGACAGACTTTTCACATCTTGCCTTTTTTGTCTTTGGAGATGATATAGATTTCCATACAGAGCTCTGTTGTTTGCCCTCTGGATCGTATGATAAAGAAAAGTTTCATCGCCTGTAATCACTGACTTCAGGTAGTCCTCATTTGAAAAAAATTCTTGCTTCAAAAATTCACACATCTCAACACATTTTTTTTGTTCAAAGTCACAGAAAAAGTGTACACACCAAGTTAAGAGTGCACTGATTGACTGACGTATATGTGTGCCTTGTTATGCACATAAAAATGTGCGCTCTGCAAGCCACTACAAAATAAAACAAGTCATTGCAACGATCTCTATCAAAAACCACAAGAACTTTTTGGTTACCTAATAAAAGTAAGTTCATTTCTTAAACACTAGCTTCCTAGTTCATTAAATTAAAAACAAAATTTGAAAGCAGTATGGATTCTACTAGGAATTTAGAAATAATTAATGGTAAAACCCATACAGCTTTCTAATTTAGTATTTAAGTTAATAATAATGTACCTCTACAATGCTTATTTTATGTCTAGCACTACCTGTTAATGCTACCTGCATAGAACATTCAGCAAACTGAAAATTGTTGAAAGAACATTTAGCTAGATGAAAAATCAGGGTAGCACTACTTGTTATAAGACCCTGAAAGAACAATCAGCAAACTGAAAATTGTTGAACATTATTTATGATATACGTATCAGGAATGACTGAAATATTTTCCACGAATTACCGCGTTGTAATCCAATGGGCAGATAAATTTAATACCAAAGATTTAATTAGAGACTGCCAATGTAAAAAGTAGAAAGAAAGCTATTTTTTTTTTATTTGAGAATCTGTAACCTATCTGTAAAAATATGGGATTATTTTTGTTAATGAAATAAATATTTTCGCAGGTTAAAATGTATGTATTTTAATTTCCTTTGTTAGTTTTGCAAATAGAGCAGAAGCGTGATATGTGTGTGTCTTATAATTTTTTATAGTTACATCATTGGATATGTGCAACCGAATAAATGTTATAATGCATGTTGTTGTTTTTATGTCTGTTTGTAAAAAACAGCTTTTGTGCTTCATGATACTGAATTTTTACCCATTGTACTGGTTTCTGATTTTATCTGTATTTTTATGCCTTTGTAGTTGACATGGCGGAAGATAATCAGAGACGCCGCCATCGTGGCTTGTTAAAGCAATATTATGCAGTTCCGGAAGAGAAGACTAATGAAGAAGGTTTTGACCCGTTTAATATAAATTCAGTTGAATTTAATCCTGACCTGTACTTAAATAAAGTAAGATAGAATTCACTTTTTATTCGCTATTTTGAATGGTTGTGTACTATTAATGCAGTTAAATTTAATCCCGACTTGTGAACTGAAAAAGTGAAATGAAATTAATTATTTTTTACATGGTATTTTTATTGTTTATTATGTAAAAGGTTTCTGTTTGTGCTTTTATCTCAACTGGAATTACCTTAATTTTGTAACAATAAATTTATTTTTTGATAAATTTTTCACCAACTTAGATTATTACGAATGATTTGCATAACAAGTCCAAATTTGTTTCTAATATTTGTGCACATTTTAGTTTTGTCATTTTTTTTTTGCTTGTTTCATAATTTAGTATAATGTGATGAATCCAGCAGCCTTGTGTGTGTGAGCTTGCGTGCATGCATGCTAAAAAGGGGGGACCTTGATTGAAGATCTCAGAAGCTATAGTCTCATCATCCTCCAATTCCAATGTACTGGTTACAATATCTTCATTCAGGTACTCTTGTAATTTGTAAATCATGTGCTTCAGATTGGAAAAATGGGGAAGAACAAATCAGTTCTCATGAAAAATTTAATAGTATTTCATAATTTTAGACTTTAACCATCATGCATATAAATGAAAAAGTTTGCACCAGTTTTTTTGGTAATTTTCCTGACAAAAAGAATGCACAAAGAAAAATATGTAATGCTAAATCATTAAAAAGTCCAAAACAAAATGTAGAAATCTGAAGCTTTTAACTTGTGATCTCGTAAGAACAGTGGAAAATAACTTGTTGGTATGAAAACTATGCACATAAATATAATTTATTAGTTTGAAGGATGCACTAATCATAAATTATCACAAATCTAATAATGCATGTTGCTTAGACTGCCACTCAATTTTTTTTTCTGAATATTCAATGTGACACCCTCTAATTTTGTTCAGTTTAATAAAAAAAAATAAGGCATAGAAAGTTTTAAGACAATTGGTCAATATTTAATGGTGGCTCAAGGCAGCTGAACATTAATGCATTCTGATGTACATTGACGAGCAATTGAATTAGAGACAGCTGGCGTTATGCAAATGTGGCGCTGTGGGCAGCCCTGTAAACAGAAACGTCATGACGTATGCAGCGATCCGACAATATAAGGAGTGATGGAACGGGAATCAGTAAGAGTTGGACGTAGTTTGGGTAAGACGAAGGATCTAAGTGCATTTGATCATGGGAAAATTGTCAGGGCCTGACGAATGGGCCACTCCATCTTCGAAGTCGTGCAGGCACTGGGATTTTCACAAGCCACTGTGTCACGGGTGCACCGTGAGTACATCAAATCCGGTAAAACCATCTCTGCAAAGGCCAACTGCCGTGGACAACAGTGTGTGATTGAGCGGGATCATTGTTGGCTAGCTCGCATTGTACCAGCAGATAGATGGGCCACAGTGAAAGAAATCACTCTGCAATTTAAGCAGCCACACCATCCAGAACCATCTCCTCGCTATGGGCTACAGAAGCCATCATCCCACAAGGGTACTGCTGCTGACCGCACATCACAGGGTGCAAAGATCAGCATGGGCGCGGGAACATCGCCACTGGACCCTAGACATGTGGAAAAATGTTGCCTGGACTGATGAGTCTAGGTTCACGTTGGTACATGCAGATGGCAGGATACAAGTACAGCTCAAACCACATGAAGTGATGGATCCTTCTTGCCAGCAGGGTACTCTTCAAGCTGGTGGGAGTGGCATTCTTGCCCGAGGACTGTTTACTTGGACTGAAATGGGACCCCTGGTACATGTGACATCATCCCTCACAGGTCAACGTTACTGGGATATCCTGGACGACCATTTGCTCCCGTTTGTGCGTCTTCAACATCCCACTGATGACCTCCTCCTGCAACAAGACAATGCACCGTGCCATCGCTCCCGAATTGTATCCGAATGGTTGGATGAACACTCCACCGACATAGCCTCGCTTCCTTGGCCAGTTAGGTCACCTGACCTCAATCCCATCGAGCACATCTGGGATGCCATTGAGAGTGATGTTCAAGGCTCTGACCTCCCTCCATCAAATTTTCGTGAACTGTGGGAGCTTGTTCAGGTGTCGTGGATCCGTATGGCTTCCCAATGCTTCTGATGTCTTGTCGAGTCGATGCCGAGACGAATCACCACCGTTATCAAGGCGAAAGGTGGTGCTACTCGTTACTAGACAGGTATCTATATTTCAATTGCTCTTCAGTGTATATTGGTGATGAAAAGTTACACCAAAGATTGCCGATTACAACAAGTAAAGTAATTTTCATCACATTCCCTGGACAATTATAAGGTATTTGGGTTGGAGTACTGCTGGCAGTGTTTTTCCACTACTTGAAGAAGATACTGCTTCTGTTCTTCGTGGTTAGTAAATACAGCATTAAAAGCCTGTATTAGTGAAATACCGCTTTCTTTTACATTAACAACTTTGAGATTCTTGACCTCCATTCGGCTTTAATGAATTCTTTATCTCCTCCCAGGTGCTAGTATCATTTTGAAGAAAGTTACCAGAAATATGCAAAGCCATGAACAGTTTTTTGGTGTTGATTGTCACAAACTATGATAGTTTACTTTCTTTTATCTTTCGGGAACAGAATCCTCCCCTTGTTTGTCTAAGGATGCAACCATGGCCACTTTCATCTCTATGGGCACTGTTTCATCGAAAAATGCAAGACCAACTAGAATTTCACTCAAGTACCACGTAAACCACAATTTCGTGTGCAGCTGTATAGCAAACAAGTTGAACTCATGAAGGCCAAATAGTTCTCAAGCAATTATCTGAAACTGAGATTGAAACAAATATATCTTTAAACTGTAAATCAGTTTTGCCATCCACCTAGCTACTGTATGTGATAAGCATCAGGAGAATGTATGGAAGAATGATCTAGTGCAAGTGTATCCCCAAGAAACAGCAGTGAGAGTTGCAACAGTTCTTTATAATCATTCTTAGGGTGACATTCACACAGTTGTCCATGAATGAAACTGACTAAGCATGTTTTAATTGGTTCTATTCGACAAGCAATAACTTCGTCTTCTACATCCGACCCATAAACATCTTTATTAAAATGACTCCAAGAATTTGGAAACCTCTGGAAGAGCTGGATGTTTGGGCCACTGGAATGCCCCATCAGTTTATCATAAATTAAAATATTTGCAATACGGAGTTCAAATATATGGTGTCTGCAAGCCAAGCTCACAAGAGTTATGTTTGGTTTCTGTTCCAGCAAGGTACATGCTCCACCTTTCAAACATGTATTGATTGCTGTGGTGTCAAATGACATAAACTGAATTCTTTCAATCAAATTCCAATCCTGAATAAATTGGAATAGTGCAGTTGCTTGCACTATTTCAGTCCCATTTGAGAGTTTTGGAGCACCCAGAAGTTTCATAACGCCATCCCCAGACGCGAGTACTGCTAGACGATAAAGAGTCTCCTTGTTGGCCAGAGCAAAGAGCATTTTCCCATCCCAGTATACAGGTAGTGGTATATTAGGAGCAAATGAAGTTTGTATTTCTGCTGCTATGGCCTCTCTGTGCTTTCTCCGTACTCGTCTGATGCACTCTTTGTTGAAAGCAATATCTTCAAGGTTTACACCCAATGATTTAGCAGTGGCAGCTGGGACATACATAGCTTTCCTGTCACTTATTTTGCCTCAGTCTAACGCAGATATAAACTCAGAACTGACAATGCTGGAAGGACGGGGCTTTTTTGCAGGTAGAATAATTTGCTGTAGGTATAGCTATTTTGTCATTTGAATCGCTGTTACTTTCAGTACTGCTGCTCAAATCTATTTTCATTGATGAGGGCTCTGACTCACATTTCAATCCATCAGCTTCCTTCCTTTTTTTATTTTGATTTAAATTCATTCTATTCGTGCACCTTTCCTCCAGCTTAGCAAAGCTTTTATCAGCAGAACCCATATATCTTCTTCCTTTTTCTTGCTGAGTCAATAAAAATTTCCTGTCCTCAGACAGTAAAAATTATTTGGGACATGGCATCAGCATGAGTTACATCAAACAAATCATCAAACCTGTCGACAAAAGCAGCTTCTTTTTTTCTGCTGTGTGCCTTTCCTTCTGGAAGCATTTTTTTTTTCAGGCCTTTCCACTGGGATTGCAAGTGCTTATTTTTATGGATCATATGACACATTTGTCTGGTTGGGCTTTGTGCTTTCTTCCAGAAAGCCATAACTTCCCGTGCGGTCTCTGTAGCACTGTCTTGAATGGTTCACTTGTCATTAAGCCATAAATGAAAAAGGCGGCTTACAACTTGATGGTTTGAGGGTAACTTGTTTCTGGTCATGGACTCACTAGTCCCACCTACCAACCAAATGCCTTGAAGTTTCTTTGTTTATCAGTACTGCTATTTTTACCAGATACTGTATTTAATTTATTCCAAGAAATAATAAATTATTAGAGCTCACCTGGCTTTCTAAGAACATACTGAAGAATATGACATTAATCTGATATGACCAGCGGCTGGCAATGTTAACTTAACAGGCGCTTCCGCTAGGCTAAATCCAAAAGGGAAAATAAAAAAGGATTAAAGAATAGTTTTTTGGCTGGACAAGTAGTGCCATCTGTTGCACTGCAGGAGAATTATACATAGTTCAACAGCTTGTGTTCTGAATGTAAGGTCTTAAAAATAGGACAGAAAAATACCAGGGTTTGAGCCATCAACAGATTTCAATGTACAGTCTCAAAGAAACTTTGGGAAAGTTAATTTTGCATAGAAATGAACGAAATAAGGTGGTGTGACCAATCAAAATGGAAGAAAAAATGTTAATTTCTTCATACATTTGGGTGGCAGTCTAATGTTGCTAGAGGTTTGTGTTTTAATGGACTTATTCTCCACCATCAGTTCTTTGGGGGTTCACTAAAGCCTTAATATGGCCATACTTATTTTTAAAGAATTCTCACCATTTTCTTTCTTATCCTTGCTCCCTCATTTTCTCTTCTTATTTTTGTGTGATTAGCAGTATATTTATTGTTTGTACACAAGACTGAGACTGCTCATATGTGCTTTTATGTATAGCTAGGGGCTTAGTGGGGCAAAAGCCTCAATCTAGTAAGAAGTGTTTTGCACAGTTTTTAAGAAAGTGGTAATAAAATTGCATCATTTTTTCATGCTTTATGCATTCTGTAGTGGGGACATAGAGAATGTGTAAATATGTATATTATCAACAACACTCGGATCCAGGTTGTGTTCTGCTACTTCATGTTCGATCACCTCACCTGCAGTCTTGTGGTATACATGGGCATAAGGATTGTTAGCCAGAATATCTGCTAGGGCTGTCAATATCGCTCGCTTTAATTCTTTATTTCTATTGTGACCAATACGTATATCAGTAGCTGATGAGGAATCTATAAAGTACAGTTGGTTGTATGAAGGGTTTTCAATAGAAGTGATAACAAATCTGAAATGTACTGGTGAATCTATCCCTGAATTTTAAAGCAGTATAGACCATTGCCTGGAATCTCGTTTTTTGTGGCCTATAAAGAAGCCAATGGCACTGCACCATTGTATTTCCGGATGTGGTGGACAAAATTAGATGTATTCAGAAGTAAGTCTTTCAGCCCCGTATTTAATTGCACACAAGTTGTGTTCATGTAAGGCAGTTTCGTCCAATAAAGCATTTCGGAAAGATAGGTTGCTGGGTGTATTACTGCGATAACGTTCATTATGTGTGCTCTCAAAATTCCTTCACTCGTGTTCATTACGAAAATACACCCTCTCAGCCAGGCAGCAGGGTTGTCCTTGATAATAGCCAATCAGCTCCTTGCTCCCACCTCCAGTCTAGTTGGCAGTTGCCTGGCACTGTTTCCCAAGGTCATACAACATGCCCATCTGCCCGCTTTGTTATGAGACAAAGTAACGAAGCTAGACTGAGGGATATGACACGTACAGTAGTCAGCTGATTAAATTTAGAAGAAAACTTTTATTTTCCCCCGATTCTTGGGATCAGGATCTGTAAAATGAGCCATCTCCCAAGGTCGTGCGACATACTTATGTTCTGCAACTTTGTGCAGCACTACGTAATTATTTATAAGATGGCATTATTAGGCTTAAAGTATTTTATTTGAGAAAAAAATGCTCTTTTGCTATAAAAGATTATTTACTCTTACCACAGATATAACATAAAAATGCTGTTTAAACCTAAAATCAGATGAATCAGAATTCAGAGGGATGGAATTTATGTTCAAAACTTACTTTTTAAGTGGACTGTTTATCATCAACATCAGACTTTGACTCATCTGTAGGTCAGAAATATCTGAAAGAAAATTATCACAACTTAATACATAAGGAGAATATGTTAATACAGAGGGTGAATTTAAAGTTTTTCAATATTTGGATCACTTTATGTCTTCGTATGAACCTTTACTACAAAAGCTGACTAGCATTCAAAGTATAGCCCATCGTGTTGTACCATCTTTAGCCATCTGTTTGCCAGTTCTTCGATTCTGCTGCAGTAACAGTTCTTGTTCTTCGAGGCGAAGAACTCCTTCACCCCAGCTGCCACCTCTTCCTGGTTGTTGAAGTGCCGCCTGCAAAGGAAGTGGGCCATGGACCTGAACAAGTAATAATCTAACAGGGGCAAGGTCTGAACTATATGCTGGATGTGGCATCAGTTTGATGCCCTCAAGTTTTTTAAGTTTTGCCCGGGTCGTTCGCCCAGTATGAGGCCGAGCGTTGTCCTGCTGTAGGAGAGTGCACTTTCTGTCTACCAGTGCCGGGTGCTTCTCCTCCAAAATAGCATACATCCACTCTAGCTGTTCAGCGTAGAGGTTGGCATTGATGGTCCGACCGTCTGGAATAAATTCGTTAAGGATTATCCCCCTCGAAATTCGACCAGACGCAGAGCATCACCTTGTGCTCGAAGCTACCACGTTTGGCAACAGGTTCTGGAAGCTGGCCCGGGCTCAACCACCGCCGTTGTGTGTTGGATTACGGAAATTGACCCACTTTTCATCGCACGTAACAATTCTCTTGATGAAACGTACATCGTGCGGGTTTTCTAGGAGTTTAATGCACACTTCCTCTCAGCGGTTTGCTTCAGCTGGCGTCAGTTCACGAGGGACACTGCAGCAGTTCTTGTAGACTTTGCTGAGGTCCCAAAGGTGGTGAACCAGGGTGGTCTGTGATATGCCCAGCTCGCCTGATAATCTCCAAGTGCTGGTTGTTGGATTTGCCTCTACAGCCTGGTGCATGGCTTCCAAATCCATGGTTCGTGGCCTGCCAGACCATGGCTGATCATCCAGGTTTCTGTCACCTGAGCGAAATTTCTTAAACCATTTGGTTGCGGTTCTGTGGTCCACAAAATCTTCCCCTTTCGCATGACAAATGCTTTGTGTTGCTTGAGCAGTGTTATGACCGAGTTCAAACTCGTAAAGCAAAAGTTCCCTAATCAGCCGGTTGTGGCTTTTCATCTTTTAGACGTCCCAGCCACAGGGAGAACGACGACATGCAATACTGTTCACATCAATGACTACCACTTTATATCCCTTTTGACTGACTGCGTTGCTCCACTTGAACTAATTTAAACACGTGATATACCTGCCACAGCATATGCGTTTATGCAAATATTGCAAAACTTTCGACTCACCCTCTGCATTCATTTTTTGTAACTGTCTGAATTTCAATTCATGCTAAATAACAGAACTCTGGATACACCAAGTATATAAGACTAAAATGACTATCCGTTTGTCAGTGTAAGAAACTCGACATATATTTTGCCAAGCTTTCGCTGATCGACAGATGGCTTTTTCAAGGCTAACAGCACCGAACAAGAACTTGTTAGCCTTGGAAAAGTCATCCATCAATGAGCGAAAGCTTGGCAAAATGCATGTTGAATTTCTTACACCAATAAGTGGATAGTTATTTTATTCTTAATTCTTGCTGTTAGATTGCTGCACATCAATTCATTGTTGGGTTAATGTTACTATATTTCTGTGTTGTGTATTAAATTAAAGTGTACCTTTTGTATAAAAGTGCAATCTTATCAGTTTAGTTCTCATAGTATTCTGCAGTGTTTATGATTTTGACGTTGTGTTTTTGTTTTCTTTTCAGCTTTTAAAAGAATGCAACCTCACAAGTTTGATGGACAAAGAGCAGCATATTTTTCGTCAGATTCAGTCCCTAGATAGTGAAATGCAGACTCTGGTGTATGAAAATTACAACAAATTCATCAGTGCAACAGATACTATCAGAAAGGTAGTTACTATTTCCCTGAATAAATAAAAAGTAATTTCTTAGTTTTTTTGTATCGTGTTGTATCAATGATATAAATTCTCACACATTAAGCAATTGTGTAAAAAAAAAAAAAAAGGAAAGAGGTATTCATTCAAGGAATTATTACAAAAATTGAATCAAACTATGGATTTTCTTGCATCAGAGTGCTAGATAATAAAATTAAAAACTTATGTGTGAAATGCATTCAATAGTCATAACAGTATGACTATCTATGTAATAACCTGTTGAGCTATGTTTCACTGCAATAACCAATTGGCCATCCCAGTGGCTGGGTGGTACAAGTCACAGGCATCTAACTATTTTAGGGTGATTCCATGCCAAATCAACCAGTCACTCAACCTGACCATTTCAGATTTCAATGAAACCTTCAGTAATCATTCTCCCTAGTGATATAAATGAGAATATATTTAACTTTTTTTTTATCTCATTGGGTTTTGATGTAATTAATTTTTAAAATTTTGAAAAATCGTCATTTTTTGGCTTGCATAAACTTTTTTAATCTTGAATTTCCCAAGTTCTATAAGGCCTAGAGAGTTGTTTGACCCCTCATTTTAAAGAGAATTTCATGAGTTTTAATTTGATATGCAACTTGACTATGTGTGGTGAAAAAAAAACATTTTTTTTAAATTAAAAAAGATTTACATTTTTAAGATAGTGTTATTTAAAAAAATAGAAAAAAAAATAGATGTTTTTTGTAATATTATAAGCTTTAAATCCTGAAACTTTTAGAGTGGGATCTCAATGGGATCAGGAGTTATGGTACCAATGGTATTATTTTAAATACCAGTTAGGGGTACATTGCTACCTTTAACTTTTGTAATGTAAAAAAAATACATTGGCTATAAGGTAACCAATTCACATTAGGGTCTATTACAGATAATGATTTACTAAACCCTGCAACGGTAGCCCTAGTCAAAGAATTCTATCAAAATGATGAAGTTAGTCGTCAAATGCCTGGTAAAAAAGACTTTGTTTCAGTCAAAAAAGATGGCAAACGTGTACATGTTAAAAAGTATTTAATTATAAGTACATTAAAATAATCATATGTACTATTTAAGGAGCGTTATCCTGATCAGAGAATTGGAATTTCTAAATTTTGTGAGCTTCGTCCCAAGCATTGTGTTCTTTCTGGGTCCAGTGGGACACATTCCGTTTGTGTTTGCACAATACATCAGAATGCCAAATTAATGATGGCTCAGTGTAAAATACCTGAATTGACAAATGGCGAACTCCCGATTAAAACATACAAAGATGCAACAAGCAATATAATTTTCAAAATGCCAACATCTAAATGTTACTTTGCAAATTGTGTTAATTGCCCAGGAAGTGATGATTTGAAGGCTTGGGTTAAAGAAGCTTTGGAGCTTCATAGCATTGAAAATGTGAGTTTCAAACAATGGATGCAGATTGATAACAAGTGTGTCCTGGAAACTATTATAAAACCGACAGAAGAGTTTTTGGATTATTTGTTTCAAAGTTTGCCAAAACTTTTAAGACATTCTTTCATTGCTACTCAACAGTCTTCCTATTTGCGACACTTGAAAGAAAATGTACCTCAAAACCAATGCATTGTACTTTGTGATTTTGCTGAAAATTATGCATTTGTGCTTCAAGATTCTGCACAAGGCTTTAATTGGAACAATGCTCAAGCAACAATACATCCGTTTGTTATATACTACGTTGATAAGGAAACCAAAAAGCTAGTGCACCTGAGCTTAGTTATTCTTTCTGATTGTATGGTGCATGATACAGTTGCTGTTCATTTCAACACCTCATGATTGACTTTCTTAAACAGAATCTGCCCCATAAACCAGAAAAGCTGAATTACTTTTCAGATGGAGCATCATCATAGTACAAAAACAAATCAAACTTTCTCAATCTCTGCCATCATGAGAAAGATTTTGGCATCAAGGCGGAATGGAACTTCTTTGCATCGTCACATGGAAAAAATGCATGTGATGGTGTCAATGGAACTGTTAAACAATTAGCGGCATTGCCCAGTCTATGAATAGTCTACAATGATCAAATTATGACCCCTCTCCAACTTTATGATTGGGCTAAAGACAATATTGTCAACATCAGTTTTTTGTATTCCACTACAGACGAATATGAGGCAGAGAAAAAGACCTTGAAGAGTAGGTTTGAAGCAGCAACAGCAATAAAGGGTACTCAACAATTTCACAGTTACAGTCCTGTGAATGAGGCTAGAGTTTTAGTGAAAAGCTATTCATTTTCAGAGGAATCAAGTGTAGAAATAGTTTCAACTGATGACACTGATGATGATC
Organism: Macrothele yani; assembly: GCA_039090855.1. NCBI lineage: Eukaryota > Metazoa > Arthropoda > Arachnida > Araneae > Macrothelidae > Macrothele > Macrothele yani. The sequence goes on from CM076989.1 coordinate 123,902,063, forward strand.
TGGACATTAATGACGTTGTTTACTTTGTTACATGCCAATACTCAGACAAGTGGTGGTTAGGTTGTGTGTTAGAAATAGAAGGAGATGAAGTAAAAATAAGTTTTTTGGAACCACATGGCCCTTCTCCATCTTTCAAATACCCACAATTTACTGACTAGTTGTGCATAAAAGTGAGGTTTTAACAAAAGTTGATCCTACAACAGCTACAGGAAGAGTTTATTGACTTACAGACTCAGAACCCAAAAAGGCAAACAAGAAATTATTTGTTAAATTAAAGAAGAACTAAGAGGTTGCTATATTGGCATAACTATAACTGAGTGCTAAATAAAAAAAAAAACTTTTATTAATTTTACCAGGTAAAACTTTTAGCCTGTTGAGACTATCCTTCCCTTGTTTTATGTTTGACTATGTATTAGTATGATGTATTATGTAGATTTTAAAACTCAGTGTCTGTTATCATGTAAACACACTAAAACAATAATTATAATCCATTATTACTTGTACAGTAACTTTAAGTTTTTTGCCATAAATCCCAATCCCATTGAGATCCCACTCTAGAATTTCAGGATTTCTTATAATATTACAAAAAAACATTTTTTCAAAATTTTTAAAAAACTATCTTAAAAATATTTTTTTAAATTAATTTTTTTTCACCAAACATAGTCAAGTTGCATATCAAATTAAAACTTATGAAAATCTCTTTAAAACGAGGGGTCAAACAACTCTCTAGGCCTTATAGAACTTCAGAAATTCAAGATTGAAAAAGTTTATGGAAGCCAAAATACAACAATTTTTCAAAATTTTAAAAATTAATTACATGAAAACCCAATGAGATAAAAAAATTTTAAAAATACATTCTCATTTATATCATTAGGGAGAATGATCCCTGAAGGTTTCATTGAAATCTGAGATGGTCAGGTTGAATATTGAAATTTTTTGGTTGATTTAGAATGGAATGATGACCCTTTTCTGAGATGGGTCTGGGTTTGAATATCAGGTAAGTCATGGGTGGTATGTTTGTTTTACACCACTGGCTATCTCCCTCCCCTGGAACTAGCGATTTTAAATTAGATGACTGCCCATTAAGTTGCTCACTGTGGTTATTAAACCCCCAAATAAACAAAAAAAAAACCAACAACTTCTTGCACTATTACATTATCTACTCAAATCAGCACAAATCTCTATGCTGAATCGAGTATAATTTTACGTGGCTCAAAGTATTACTATATTAACGTATAAACGTTTACTGTTCATCACATTATTGTTGGTGTAAGTATAGCTCTCCAACGTGACGTCCAACATATAATGTGCCGTAAATGTTATTCATATTGACATACACTGAACATTGTATGAACCGTAAAAGTTATTCATATCGACATATAAAGTTATTCATGTAGACATACTGATTTGTTGGTTTTTCACCAATAAATCAATCAATGACTTGTAAACAAATATTAATCATAAATTTTTTTGGGCACAGAGGCTCCACATGATTTGTAGGTGTTTTTCTAACACTATAAATTGAGAAAATAACAGGTGTTAATCAATTGTAGGCTAATTTCAAATTTGGGAGATGGGTAGATGAAATTGGTAACACAATAAGAATAGTATATGGATAGACACACACACAAAAAAAGAAAAATTCTTTAACAAAGTTTATTTATTGTGTGTGTTGTTTGTGATTGTAGAATTTACAACCTGAAAGTGTTAAAAGGTGTTATTGTCATATGTGTAAGAAATTTGTATCACCAAAAATTTAAGTGGCCTTGTACTCGTTATGGCAGTGATTGAAGGACACAGCAATTATGCCACAATAAGAACCTAGTTTGTTTCCCCCTCAGGCCAGGCTGAGGTGGATACAAGTTCTGAAGAAAACTGTTTAAAAATAACCCTTTTTTACTCGACAAATTTACTGCCACTCAAATTTTTCATTTTTGAAGAACCCCATTGGGTTCACCTTTATTTACAAATGGAAATAGAAAAATATCAGCCCTACTGGTAATTCACATAAGGTTTTATATTTTTAGACTACCTCGAATACAACTTATTGCACCAATTATGTACAACGTATATTTTGTTTCAAACATTAATATTTTTGTTTTTTCTCAAAAGCACTATGACTACCAGTGGGTGGTATGTAAACATCACACAAATGCACAAGCTGCCAAAATCATATCAACAAAATTTCTTAGGTGTCACGGAAATCACAATCTAGCAGAACAATTTGTTTTCAACACTAGCAAAAGCAAAAAAAAAAAAAAAATGAAAAAAATCAGGATATCAAGAACACTTAGTTCGCTACTTCAACATCTTTGGTAAAATTAGAATATAAGGCCAAGCCAGTAAAAAAAAAATTCTAGGTACCCATTCGACTGAACTAACCATATCAAAAGGTACAGAGATTCAAAGCACACGGTACGTTCATTAATACATAGTAGCACTATCCTATCACTACCCACTCTTTGGTTAATTTGTGCAAAAAAATTTACTTTTATATATACATCACGGTTCAGCACTTAGATATACATCATTTATATTACACACTGTATACAACTTTAGCCCAGCTGACTTGCACAATTATTTAGGAAAAAAGAGGAGAAAGGAAGGAGTTTCAGGGCTTCCCCCTCTCCTTTTTTCTTTGACTCCAAAAATTTGAATTTATGGATTCCCCCTTTTCCTACACAACCCAAAAGATGCAAATATTGTGGTTCAAAATGGTCAATTAAAGCTTTAAAAAAAATGTATTATATGGCTGATACCTAACATAGCTGATAAAAAAAAAATATTACTTCCTCCTTTGACTCTCCCTGTAAACTTCTCACTACAGACTTGTTCTCTTTCCTTGTTTATTTTACAGTAAAAAAAAAATTTCGAGTGCCGAATAATAAAACATAAAATTACGTTCAGTTAAAGCAAAAAAAAAAAAAATTCCTCTCACAACTTCTAGGCTAACTAACTACCTCGACTGGATTGAATTTGAACATGTCCTCACACATTTGCCGAAGCAAACAAAAAAAAAAAAAAAGAAAGGAGTTACCTGGCTAACTAACTACCTTGACTTCTAGGCTAACTAACTACCTCGACTGATTGAATTTGAACATGTCCTCACACGTTTGCCGAAGCAAACGAAACAAAAAAAGAAAGGAGTTACCTGGTCTTCTTGGTAGTTTTGAAGGCTTTCTCACCTCCCGAGAGTGGCTGCAGTGGACTGAAGAAGGAGTTAAAAGTCTGTTTTGAAGGCTTTCTCACCTCCCGAGAGTGGCTGCAGTGGACTGAAGAAGGGGATAAAAAGGTTCCAGTTTCTGTTCAGACATCTTTTTTTTTTTTTGAAGTTGTCGAGGAGGAGAGGAATTTGAGTCCTACTGGCGATTTTTCATTGGGGTGAGCTGCGCCTGAGGTGGATAACCACCATTTCTTTGGGGCACCGGTTGATGTGTGCCGAGAAGCCAGTCCTCGCCAGAAAGGAAAGGAATTCCTTCCTTTTAGAGATAAATATTCTGGAGAGCTTCATCTGGAAGAATCATCGGTGGAGGTGCAGTCAGCTCTTTCCAGGACACAAAACGGCAGACCTGAGCCCTTTTTTTTTCTTATCTAGGCGGTCGGAGGGACTGGCTTCCGGCTCAGATCGCACCAAGCAGCAGAGAAAAATTTTGTCTGAATAGCAACAAGTTTCATGAGAGAGTGTCTGACTGCCCTAGTGACCCGACTTCAACGCTCCGCGGGGTCACGCGCTAATTTCATGACCCACGGGCTCTAAGGCTTATGATTGGATGAAGAGTAACAGGGGATCATGCAACTTGTACGTGGACTCCCCCACTCCGACCAAACTTTATCGGAATCTACAAGGTTAGCAAAATACGTTGGCGTGACCTTTCTTCAAAGGAACATCCGCTGGTCGAGATTGCTCTCAAATTAGGATTCCTGGAACCAGAGCTTTCTCGTCGGAAAATTTTTCCCCAGTGAAAGAAGTAGAAAAAATAAAATGGCAAGTTACTTACAAAGAACCTTTAGCCTGGCTTGTCTTATAAACTTTACAGATTTTTAGATATATATATATATACACAGGAAGATAGATGAAAATATCATCTTACAAAACCAGCATTTCAAGTAGAAATGGATCGGAACAGAGACAAAAAAAATTATAAAATCATTGCCTTTTTTTTTTTTTTGAAGTTGCTTTACTGCTGAAAAAGTTTATTGCATGATTAACACCTTTAGCTTTAATCTTTGCGCTCTCATATTTACAAATGAAAATCTCCTATCCTTATCTCATACGCTGAGCTCACTTTGCGTGGTGTACAAAAAGGAAAAAGAAAAATATACAAAGATATGCATAAAACACTACCACGAAGCAAGATTGATAACAAATGCAAAGACAAAAAATGATTTTTTTTTCCTATCAGAACCGCAACACTGAAACCTTTATTGGAGCAATACTTCCCCGAATGAAACAAATGGACAAACATTACTCCTCACTAGGATTGACATCATTTAAAACAATCTCCTCTAAAGCTTTAATCTCGGCATATCCAAAATAACGTTCTTATCCCAGAACAATAAACCAAAGAGCAGACACGTACATGTCATTCCCACACTTCACTCAACATACACACACATGGCAAAAATATTCTAGCACTCAAAGAGGAAGTAAGGAAAGAATAGGAAAAAAAATGATGTGAAGATTGAATGGAAATTAAAGAATTTCATAACTTTTTTCTTGACTTTCCAGGTAAAATGAACTGAAAATTTCAGAAGATATAGAAAATCGATTCAAGTTCCTTACTAAATTTTTCGAGGGTCGATGGTAAAAAACAAAACAAAAGAACTGCGCATCATTCTTTTCCTTTTTTTTTTTTTTCATCTTGTCCCGAAAGGAATCAAGATGCGTGATGGGAGCCTATTTTCCTTTCTGAAAATGAGATGGCCAGTCTCTTTTTCAGAAGCCGGAAAATGGTGACACATCAATACCAAGCAGCTCACGCCGAATTACATATATATAAAAAAGTGCTGTACCTTCGATGTCGATGACTATGTCCCAAAAAACATCCACGGCCAATGCTCAATGTAGGCCTAGTCAAATATTCCTCTTTCTTTCAACATCAAGGAATGCTGGTGGTGAAGTCGTACATGTGATAAAATATGCGGTCCCACTGGACGAAGTCAGAATTAAAACGAGACACTACAAACGACCACAGGAGAAACAAAGACCTAACAATATAAAATTGGAACCAAGATTAAAATGAATTAAAAGCAGATGGACGGTCACAGTCTTCAAACTACATCACCAGACTGGTTTCAGCAAGTTTCATGCTATCATCAGTGGTACTCCCAACAGTGCTTCTTCAGCGTATGAGCATGCAGATATCAATGCCGAATTCGTCAGACATGGAGGCCACACCCTTGGTCTTCTTAACACAAAGTATCCTGGGATTACAAGAACACAACACCCATGGCGCCATTTATGGTGAGATCAAGGACTTGTTTTTTTCTGGGTCTTTTATTCTGTCATTCTGTATTTTCTTTTATTATAATAATGTTTCTTCATTTTCTCTTCAATTTCTTTCAAGTACTTGCAGGCGTATGGCAATTCAACCGGTACATTATTGTTACAATTCCTATTTTTCGTTTTTTCGATTACAACTGCTTCTTAAATAAACTGCTGGTCGTATTTTTTATGTGATGTTATTAACACACGTACGACTTCATCACCAGCGTTCTTGGAATGTTGAAAGAAAGAGGAATATTTGACTAGGCCTACATTGAGCATTGGCCGCAGATGTTTTTTGGGACATACTCATCGACATCGAAGGTAGAGCACTTTTTTTTATATACATGTAATTCGGAGTGAGCATGCTTGGTATGTCTATATGAATAACTTTTACGTTTCATACAGTGCTCAGTGTATGTCGATATGAATAACTTTTACGGCACATTATATGTTGGACAGCTATATTTACCTCAACAATAACATGATGAACAGTAAACATTTAATGTTTATACATTAATATAGTAAAACTTCTTGCAATTTGTGTGGCATTTACTCCATCGAACCATGGAAGGTGTCCTCTAGTATTTTGTACCAGCTGGACAAAATGATTGTCTAGAGTTTGGTGGTAGCACAAGGCACTGGTTCCAGCAGCAAATGCTGTATTCCACTGTGTCCCACAAGTAATATATAGGATTCAAGTTGCATGTCATTTTATGGTAAAGGAAGTGCATGAAATGCCTATATGTGATTGTTGAACCACTCATGCACAGTGTAGACCATGTGACATAGGGCATTGTCTTTCTGAAAGAGTCCAGTGTCATCTGGATACACAGTCACCATGTAAAGCAACACTTGGTCCAAAACAATGTCTACGTGGTGGTGCTGAAGGGAGCCCAGTCATGTCTATGAAGAACAATTCCCATACCATGATATCACTGCTGACAGCCTGTTGCTGTCTAACTGTGCACTCATGTTGCAGTTGTTTACCATGCAAGGTTTAACATGGACATCCATCAGTAGCTTGGAGTCAGAACTTGGACTCATTGGAATAAACAACTCTTTTCCAGTCATCCAGTGTCCAGTTACATGGATCCCATTTCGCACTGCAGGTGGAGCTGATGATGATGATCAATCAACAAGAGCACATGAACTGGGCACCTACACCTTAGTCTTCACAAGAACATCCATTGTATTGTGTGCTTGGAAACATTTCTCTTTCAACCCCGGTTCTAATCTGCTATTAATTATTATCAGATCATTAGCAGGCTAGTAGTTGTTGAGCGGCGAGAATTTCCGCGATTTGTTTCACGAATTTTAGGGTTTTCTGTAATTTTGTGAATATCAGACATACTGCGAATTTCAGATTTGTTCCCTATTTTTGCTGAATTTCTGTTATAGTTTTTAGATTATTTTTGGTATTTAAATAATTTTATTACTGCCTTCATTAGAATTTACATGAAAAATATGCTGCAAAGTAATCCTACTCCAAAGTCCAAATCAGAACTTTAAACCTTGAATCACCCCTCTAGATTGTTCGTTTCAAAGAGACTCTTATCAAACAAGCTTGATGGGTAATTCCAGGTCACATGCACCCAGCTGAAGAATGCACGTGTGGTCTTTTGTGCTTTTTTTACCCCCCTGCTGAATGACCTTGGTGACTTGCTGCACTAGTAAACCGTAAACCGGGTGTCATCAATTTTAGTAGTAGTTTTAGAGCTGGAAAAGCAGCTCACAGAAAAAAGAGTATTTGAGTTTCACAGATGTTTAGCATAGAAAATCTTTGTGTTCTTGTGTGAGTATTTAGTTTATAAAGTTTCTAGATATTGATTGTTAATTTTGAGAATGAGCCACATGAGTAAAATGAGTGCATCTGAAAGATGCAAGCAGTACAACAACGGAATGTTTCATGTGAACAAAAATCTATTGTTCTGTTTGTTTTGCAACACTCCAGTGGATTTTTCAAGAAGGAACAGTTGTGAAAAGTATTTAGCAAGCAAGTTGCATAAAAAAATTGTATCCAAACAGTCAACTGAAAATAATGCAGAAATATGTTGATGAATTAATGGAAAAAAAAAATAAACAAGAACAGCATTATGCAACTAAACTTTCAAAATCAACTGGTTCCTGTTGTGCAGCTAACTAACATCCCACTTGCCAAACTGGATAATCCTACATTAAAAAAATTACTTGGAAAATTCATTGAAAGATATGGGTGCTATCCAAATGCAAATTGGATGTGAAAATGTTACTTGCCGAAAATATATGATATTCACAAGCAATAAATGAAAGATTTTTTAAAATTAGTATCTGATGTAAGCATCGTAGAAGACGAAACAACTGATTCAGAAGGTAGGTACATTTTGAATATTCTTGCTGTTCCATCAGCTGAAACGAATATTGAAAGCTGTAATGCTGAAACCTCTTTGAATGCAATCTTTCTGGAGTGCATCACTTTGGAATCCGTAAATTTTAAAGCTATCTGTGAGACAATACTTAGTACGTTAATAAGTATGAAATACCTTTTGCGAATATGCCGCTTTTGTGACAGACAATCAGAACATCATCCACATTGGCAAATTGCATGGCTTTCCACCCCTCTTAGTACACAGGCTAATTAAGAAATTTGAATCACAGAATAATAGATCTACCAGTTTATTGCCTGAACTTTCCACCACTCATCAGTTTGTGGGCACTTTGCCCTTCAGCCTGGCCGTCACTCACAAAGTTTGCTCCATTTTCAAGTCTTTTGGCTACAAGATTGCTGTTAAACCACCTCCACATCTTCTTAACCTTATCCTTAAAGACAGAGATCCCAATAAACCTCTAGGGTTACAAGGAGTCTACTCTATCCTTGTCACCACTTCCACAGGCATTACCCACTATATTGGTAGTACTTTGAAGCTTCAACCGGCGATTGGTGGAACATATCGCTGATGCTAAGAAAGGAAACCCTTCCACCTCGCTTTCAATTTTAACCATCAGTGATACGTCCGTAATTCCCGATTGGCAAACTGTTAAATACATTGCTTTATTCAGCAATTGGAAAGCCCTCGGGTACTGCGAAAGCAATGAAATCTTCCTTACTCCTAACACCTGTAATGCAGACGCACCTTTTAATATACTTATCATTTGGAGAGCTATTTTGAAATCTAGCAACAACTGATGCTAATACCACATGTTTCATTCCATGGCTGATGGAGGTAGAAGTCGCTACCGAAACGTCGTCCCGACACTTGTAATTTTTACGTAACTGAAGCGTGATATGTCGTCATCAAGAATTATTCTAATAACAGGGAAATGAAGCACCTCTGCATTAGGGCTTTCTGTACAGAAGATGTCCCACCAAATCTATGTTTGTCACAATCCACCAGCATCTATAAGGTGCAGGATAAACTGCACCTCACATTAAATCTTAGAGATGATACTGACATGTGTATAAATCTGTGTTGGAAAACAGGGGTTGGACATATTGGTGGAGGAGCCTAGAACTAGCACAAAAAGAGTAACCATAGAATTACTCTTTTTGTGCATTAAATTTGCTGTATGGAATACATGTCATCAGGGGCAACTATATCTGTACCACGTGCAATGGATACAGCCGCCCTCACCAGTGGATACCTTCCCCCTTGACTCAGCTTTGCTCAGTAGCTTCTGAAAAAACGTGCCAAACCTTTTTCCTCCACAGTGTGCTTTTTTGAGGATGAATTGCAATTTCCCCAAGATAGCATTATGAACTTTCATAATATTCGTCACTGGGTGTGGGATAATCCCCATAAAATTAGGGAGTCTCCATGTCAGCAAAGATTCCATGAGAATGTTTGGACCAGCATCATTGGAGACTACTTTATCAGTCTGGTGTTTTTGCCACCAACACTGAACGGCCAGTCATAACAACATTTCTAAGAGGAGGAACTACTGGCATTGTTGGAAGATGTACCATCACATCATTTTACCCATTACCATCACTTAAATAAACATTTCATTGAACATCTGATGAGTAATTGGTATGCACCTCAAAAATTAGTCTTAAAGGATATAAATTCCATTAACAGTTTCATAAAAAGCTATTTCTATAATCAATCTTCAATAAAAAGAAAGTTTACTAGTGTCACATAACAAACCAAATCCAAATGATTGTAATAAAAATAAAATGGATTTATCAGTGTTGCCAAGTGTTACATAAAAACATTACTTTGTTGTCTGCTTTAATTGAGTTGTCGGAAAAGTCATGACATATTTTGGCACCCGATGGCGGTTGGTCGGTTTTGGAAGCACTAGAGGCATGCACAGCTCTGTTATCGCTATGGCATTCGACAGGTGCCAGTTCTAGCTGCAGTCTAAAAAGAATAGTGAGCGATTTGGTCGATTTGCAGAGATTTGACACCAAGTTGAAGATGGAAGACCAAACGGTGCATTTTCGCTATATTTTACTGTTTTACTTCCATAAAGGGAAGAACGCGCGTCAAGCTTGTGAAAAGTTGTGTAAAGTGTACGGTGATAATGCTCTTACAAGAACATCAGTGCCAGCAGTGGTTCACAAAATTCCGTGCTGATGATTTTGACCTCAACGATGCTCCTCAATCTGGAAGGCCAACCGAGGTTGATGATGACCAAATCAAGGCATTGATTGAGTAAAACACACGTTACACGACATGAGAGATTGCAGACACATTTCACATCTATCATTCAAGCATTCACGACCACCTGAAGAAGCTGGAATACGTAAGCAAGCTTGATGTGTGGGTTCCTCATGAACACAAAGAAGCTCAATTGACGGTGCATATAAACATCTGCAATATGCTCATTAAATGTGAGGAAAATGATCCTTTTTTGAAGTGACTGATAACTGGTGATGAAAAGTGGATTGTGTACAACAATGTGTTACGCAAACGATCTTGGTCCCGACGTGGTGCTTCGCCTCAAACGACATCCAAAGCAGACATTCATCACCTGAAGGTCCTGGTCTCAGTGTGGTGGGATTTTAAAGGTGTCGTGTTTTTCGAGCTCCTACGACTGAACCAAACAATCATTTCGAATGTGTACTGTCGGTAATTAGACAGTTTGAACGAATCCATCATCCAGAAACGTCCAGAGCTTGTTCATCGTAAAGGTGTTGTGTTCCATCATGACAACGTGAGACCACACACAAGTTTGATCACCCACCAAAAATTATTGGAGCTTATGTGGGATGTGTTGCCACACCCAGCATACTTGCCTAACCTTGCGCCATCAGACTTCCACTTGTTTCGCTCTCTTCAACAGTCCTTGCGTGGTATAACATTCAATTCGGTTTATGTAGGAATAAGTTTTCCAGTCTTACTGTTTTGTGAAAGCATTTAGTGTTCTCCTTATAGCCTTTTTACTGGGCGGCCAGCCCAGCTAATTTTCTCTGCCACCCAGCTAAATTTCCTGTAATGAATGTTTTCACAACACACATAATAATAGTAAGAGAGGAAAACTTACTCCCACATACAAAATAATTTTGGTGAAAACAACTGAAATCTGTGTTGAACATGATTTATCAGTAAGTGTTTAATAAGTACAACTTAGTACAGTCATTTTAAGCAAAACATCCTTTCTTTTTTTTTTTTGATTGAGGAAGTGGTCATATAAAGTACCACCCAGCTAAAATTTCTTGCCATCCAGCAGTAAAAAAACTGTAGGGAGAACACTAGCATTCATTAAAGGAAATTTAGCTGGGTGGGCCACCCAGTGAAAAGACTTTAGGAAGAACACTAGCTGTAGTACATATTACATGTACATTTTTCTGACTACATATCTTACTTGGCCAATAAATAGATATATACTGCACACATGCATGCTCATATTTGTGGGCTAATTGTCATGAGTATTTAATGTATAAGTTAATACATTCGTTTTCTTTCTATTTGGGTTTTTAAAATCCGGATTTTATGATGACTTAGATTTAACAAGCAAAAGTGCTGATCCTGTCATACTTTCTATGTGGAAGTTCAACCTGTATTGTCATTTGTGTGATTACCTTTTTTATTTTGTTTGCAGATGAAAAATGACTTTAAGAAAATGGAAGAAGAAATGGACCTTTTAGCAACCAACATGTCTGCCATCACCGAGTTTAGTGGTAAAATATCGGGAACTCTACAAGGTCGCCGTCAACAGATCTCAAAGCTATCTGGTGTTCATACTCTTTTAAAAAAGGTAATGAATTTTTGAACCTTTTTAAAAGTGTGCCGAAATTTGTGATTCTAAAATCATTGCCTCACAGATTTATGTTGGTTTCATACTGAACAAAGCTATGGTAATGTCTGTCAAATGTTTACTTGGCAGTGTGGTTGTAATTCTTTTTATGAATTTGTATTATTCTGAACTGAAATGCCACAGTTAATTTCCATTCATTGAAAATTAGGTGGTCTCTTCTAAAAGTTTTTTCTTTTACTTAAAACTTAAGTTTTTCTTTTAATCCACACTTAAACAGTAATATTCTAAAATATATTTTCTCTCTCATTAAGCAAAAAGAGAAATGTATTCTGCTACAATTGTGGTAACATATATGTAGGAGAAACTGGGAGACAACTTCACACCCATGTGGCTGGACATAAAGCTGCTATTAGGAGCATTTCCAATGAACACAGAGTACTGGACGATGTATATGACCCTATAAGAGTTACTCATTCATTAAACTCATCAAGTATTTCTATTACGTGGTACATAGGTTTTAGATATTACGTGGTACGTAGGTTTTAGATATTATGACATGAACTGTCAAATTTTCTGTTCATGTTTTACTTGACCTTCGTCAGAGGAGCCGCACAGTTGTTTTTGTTAGTTCTTATTGCTCTTGTGTTATTATTTTAAATAAAGAAATGCATTTACCTTGAGTCTTGCTTCTTGTTATTTTTAGTTTCTTCTACAAGTCATCAACTCGTCGAGATGTTATACATTTTCGTTGAAGGGCACATCTTTCGTACGTACGTTATTAAATACATGAAAAAATAGCAGAATATTTATAAAAAAAGGGTGTTTCGTGAATACTACCGAGCTCCAACCATATGCAATAACCACGAATACCGACTCAACGGCAACATGCATGTACATACCACTCACGATAGCAACTATAGAGTAAAAAAAAAAATTACGAGTCTTTACGTTTTTCTGATAGTGCAAATTTTAATGTAAAACTTTTAAACTTTCTTCTTAACTTTAAAAAAATGCTCTTAATGACGACTAGACATAAGTTTTTGAAAAGTTTTTCTAGAAAAGACAGACTACACCTTTTCATTGGTGTCGACAGACGAGGCTGTGTAGTTATGAAGTGTTTTTAACTACAAGAAGAAGTTTTTAACTTTAGACTGGACCTTTTTTCACGAAGTGAATAGGACGAAACACTTTTCTTTATAAATATTTTGCTATTTCTTCATGTATTTAATAACGTACGTACGAAAGATGTGCCCTTCAATGGAAATGTATAACATCTCGACGAATTGATGACATGTAGAAGAAACTAAAAACAACAAGAGGCAAGACTCAAGGTAAATGCATTTCTTTATTTCAAACAATAACACGAGAGCAATAAGAACTAACAAAGAAAAAACTGTGTGGCTCCTCCGACGAAGGTCAAATAAAACGTGATGAACAGAAAATTTGACAGTTCATGTCATAATATCTAAAAAGAGTACTGGACATTTGATTAATTGGACTCTTTAAAAATTCTCTCACATCAACAGCACTGTGTAAAATGGAAATTGGAAGAAAGTCTACAAATTGAAAGAAGAAGAGGTGCCACAATTAACCAACATATAAAGTTTTAGTATTACTGCTTGAGTGGCAGCACCTACTATCTTGAGTCGGTAATAACGAAAGGTTGGTGTGTGTAACCCAAAAATTTGACAAAGAATTATTTTATGTCATCCTAGTAATCCCTATATTGCATAATTGTATTTTCTTTTTTAGTTAAAAATTGATCTGGAATAACCTGTAAAATTTTTAGATAATAAAACAATAGAGCTAATTATAGAAAAAAAAATTCAAGCACATCACTGTTAGAATTCTTTTAGATGTTCAGTTGTCTGATGACTTTCACTTTGCCATGTTACAGCTAATGTTTGGAAGGGAGACTGCTACTTGATTATAATTTTATGAATAACAAATTTCTGCTTCAATGATCTGAAATTTTTAAGAGCTTTTATAAAAAAATTTCCAGCATTGGACTATTCTAGCAGAGGATTACAAAGGTGCAACCATGACAAGCATTGAAAATATCAATGCATGTCATGGTTGCACCATTTTGCCGCGAGCAAAATGAGATCGAACTGTTTAAGAGGAAAATGGATACTTTCATGAAGAATGGGAAGAAATGTACTCTCACCCTTTAGTGTTGAATGAATTTTTTTAAAGATTATACAGTTAGAGGACTGTGCATGATTTTCAAGTTAGAAGTTCATCAGATGAAATCATATGTATGTATTATGTATTAGTTCCACTACAAAACTCACAACGGGAAAGTGGTGTACTCTACCTGCATGTCAAAAGTTATTGGAAGTTTTAAAAATGATATGGCTTTTTGAACTAGAAAAATGAACATTTTTTCTCTCAACAAATAGCCAACTACACTTGGGCTGTTAAAAGTAAGTTATTTTAATTGGTAAATATTGCAAACCTTAGCATCTAACATGCATAGTTTTTCACCACTCCTACTCTGCGTTTGGCTATTAGTACATGTTGAAAAGAATTGAATGTGGTATAAATTATCATCAGTTATACCAATATACCTACCTATATTGCAAACCTTTTACAAATGGTGAATTTTAAAAATAATTTTGTGTTGGCAATTGGTCCTGGAAATAAAATATTTCACAAAATGGCACTCAGTAATGATGCAATTGAACAAACTAGGGCTGTTTAAAAGTGAGTGAGTCACTCAGTAAGTGTCCTTTCTATAGTTTGATAAAGAAATGAGTGAATCACTCAATAAGAGTCCTTTCTATAATTAATGTTTAAATAAAAAAAGTGGTATAAAAAAAAAAATGGCCCAATCCTAGTATTTGCTAGAAACTTCATTATTGAGAAAGGTGAAATTTCAGATAAGTTATTATGCCTAACTTCACTGTTGGAACATCTGAATGAGATTAATATTTATAAAACTGTTAAAAAATATTTGAAAAGAAATAAATGTGTTAACAGATAACATAGTTGCTTTTAACTTCTATTGGTGCTGCAGTTATGAAGAGCAAAAGGAATGAAGTATTAAGTTTATTTAATAAAGACTGCCCAAACGAAATATTTTTCCTGCATTGTATTGTTCACCCAGAAGTGTTGGTCAGCCAAACTGTTATTAAATGCATAGCTGATGTGAAATTGACAGTGAGAAAAGCTTTTATGCTTTTCTCGCTGTCAATTCCACATAGTTGATGCCAGTGAGAAAGCTTGAAACTTGAAGATTTTTTATAATGATTTTGAGAAAGCACATGACATGTAAATGAGTGTGACTATTTCTTAAATTATTCATCTAAATTATTTAAACACAATAAAAAAATTACTCAAATCAAAATTTTGTTTTCATACTAAAGCTTTTGAGCAGGTGTGTTTTGTAGTAATGGCTGAAGAATTGTAAAGTATGTGACATGTAAATGAGTGTGACTATTTCTTAAATTATTCATCTGAATTATTTAAACATGGTAAAAAAAATATTCAAATCAAAATTTTTTCATACTAAAGCTTTTGAGCAGGTGTGTTTTGTAGTAACTGCTGATGGATTATTAATCATTTTTGAACTAGGTTATTTATGTGTGACAATTGTTTGTCTTAATTTAATTATATACTTTTTTTGCAGTTACAATTTCTTTTTGAACTTCCACCAACACTGAAGACGTGCATTGAAAATGAAGCATACAGTCAGGCTGTCAGGTAATATATTTACTATTTACTTTCATTTCTTCACAGCAATTGTAACTATTAAAATCATGATTCAGTTTTGTCTGCAAGATAAATATAAAAGTTGGGGTAAATAATCGAAGAACTTTTAAGGGGACACCATATCTTTTTTTATTTTTATTTTTAATTGTTGGTTTAATGACCATCATAAGCAACTAAACGAGCTGTATGCAGTTGCCATCCCCATTATAGAGCCTTCAGTTCCAGGGAAGGGAGAAAGCCAGTGTTGTAATACAAACACAACATCCATGCCTCGTCGATAGTCAAACTTAAACCCATTTCAGACAAATGGCCAGAAGCCAGCGCTTAGACCATTGCGCCACGGGGCGGCACACCATATATCCCTAGCTCCTCAGTGCAACATTATGCCATGTCTTACTATAATTAAATTCTGTGCATGCACTGTGCACCCAAATTTGTCTGGTTTATAAATTTCACAGCTGCTCTTTACAATGGCACACACCTTCTGTCATTCGAACTAGTTCTTTGTATGTTGCAAATTTTTCTTTTTATTATACGTCTGAGCCAAACACCCTGTATAATAAAAACAGTTGTACAGTACAAGAAGTGCTTCTAAATATGCAGTGTTATAGAAGAAACATGTTATTGTGTTCTGGCATGTAATCAATGTTTTTGCCCAAACTGGCCTCAAAACCTCTTCACACTAATCTTTAAAAAATATGTACATTTGACTTTTGTGACAGCCAAATACACCTTCAAAACTCACTTCAGTTTCTCTTGTATAGGCTTTCAACAATGGCTTTTTGTATCATTTTTTTCTGGCGTTGGTGTGCGGTGGTTTCAGCTGTTTTCCCTGACACAGTAGTTCATTGCTTTTATGAGGAACATGGTCTCCCAACATTCATGTTGTGACTAACTGCTTTGCTTGCTTATTCATTCTTTCTCACTGTTCTGAAATATAAAAGTTTTCTACTTAGTAAAGGATTTCTAGAACATTAAATGTATTTAGTGCTATTATAATCAAAAGCAGACTGTAGTGCTCCCCTTAAATTAGTCTTAGGTAGCCCATTTCTTGCTGGTCAGATGTGACCCATAAACACTTTTCAAGTGGCATGTGATTGTTTCCATACAGGTTAACAAATTTGTTACAAAAGATATTGTAGGGTTATGGAGTTCCAGCCCCTAAAATTATTTGTTTATATATACTAATATTTTAGATATTAATGGTGAATATGTTACCCATGCTATGTTTAATGGCTGAACCACGCACGTGGTCTCCATCTGTTTAACTATCTTTTGTGTAATGGCTGAAGCCGCACATGATCCACAGTCGAGCAGGTACATTGCCTGCAATGATAAGCGACCAGATGGGTCTGACTTAGTGACCTTGTCATTCAAGTTGACCATGTAAGGAGGCAAGATCACTGCCTCCGGCTAGATCGGGTGACCTCCGTAAAGGGATAGCTTCAAGAGATAGGGGGTGAAAGGGGGAAGATAAGCACACCAATGTAAAAGGAGCAGGGCGGTTAGCTTGGGGCTTATTTTTTCGAATTATTTTTCGGCTTGGTAGTTTGTGTTATCAGACGGTGACGGTGTTCGGAGGGGTTGAGACAAGAATCCCAGGAAGGTGAGCTATTGGGTGTGCGTACCAAGACCATGTGGTCCAGTGTGGGTAGGCGGATTTTCTCTCCGGTCGGGAGGGGAAGAATTATGGTGACATTGGTTGCGTTGGAAAGGGAATTTCCTCAGTAGGAAGTGTAGCCAGTGTCTGGGACCATTACTGTTCCTGTTATATATTAATGACCTTCCTCTGTGCCTGCAATCAACTCATGCTTTGCTATACGCTGATGACACTGTCATTTTTCAAAAATGTCATGATTTGCATAAGTTACAGGTAATGATCAATAATGATCTATCAAATTTATCTCATTGGTTATGCTCTAACAAATTGTCACTTAATATTCTAAAAACAATGCCGTATATTTCTGGAACGTTCATAAAAGAGAGGACATAAATAACTTTCCAGTCAGGATTAATGATCTCCCCCTTAAAATTGTGGACAAAGTTCAGTATCTCTGTATGTGGTTTGATGAATTCTTTAACTGGAATACGCATGTTCAGTTTGTTTTAAAAAAGTTTCCTTACAGGTTGGCCTGCTTGGTAAAATTATGCATCTCTTCCCTATCAATGTCCTAAAAACATTTTACTATGCTTTTATTTATACCCATCTCTCCTATTGTCTGGAATCTTGGTATTCAAATATAAGTGCAAACAATAAGTTATGGTTGCTCAAATTACAGAAGAAATCTGATCCGCTATATGCTGAACACAGATTACATGTCTCATTCAAAACCATTATTTCTAAAACTAAATATTCTAAAAATTCATGAAATTTTTACCTTGAAAATAGGTATCATGTTTTTTAAAATAACGCATCTTAAACTGCCTATTTTTCAATCTGACATCAAATATCTGGATTATTCTGTCTTTACCAGATCTGTTGCTAACAACAAATTATGTCAGCTGTGTGTTAGACTTAATAATGGTTTAAATAGCATACTGTGTAAAGTAATTATTTTATGGAATAATCTCCCAGAGAGCATCAGATCCCTGGAAAATATCAAAAAGTTTTCCTTGTCTCTGCGAAATTACATTATAAACCACCCTGATCTCCATAACAAATCTCAATCCTATCATTAAATTGTAGTTCCAAGCATGCTGCTAACAGTGGTGCTTCTGTTATAACCATCTTACTTGCTTTCATATATGCCATATGTTTTATTCATTTTCTTACAACTGATAGGGGGAATCGCCTTACAACCAATGTGTTCAAATTCCTCCTGGTGTATTGCATTTTCATATAACTGTAAGTTTTAAATGCGTGCAATAAATAATGGTATAATAATTGTATTTTAAGCTAAGCTTCATTGGAAGTCAGTCGATCTACTAGAGGTTATTTTCATAACCTACTAAATTTTTTGTTTCTTTGTTTTACAAAAGACTCATCATTGGTGTTCTCTGTATCACTCTGAGGTCACAACTCACTAGTTACAGGGCTCCTAAACTCAGTGGCGTGCCGTAAAAACTTGCCCCCCCCCCCCCAAAAAAAAAAAACTTCATGGCTCTTTTGAGAAAATCTTTTAGCTTTTAATTACTGAAAATTTTATATTATTATTATAGGCGTTTTAATAATTCAAATTCTTTGGAATCTACAGGTATTTTCGTAAAACCAAAATTATTGCGCTTTATTGAGTGTAACACAAATCTGCACGTTGTAGTTAAAATGGTTGCTCTAGTTTTATACCAAAACGAAATACTACAAAACACTTACACCAAAGTTAATCATATGCAAAGTTTCTTCTTTTAGGAAACTAAGGAAGTCTGCTTTGAAATGTCTTACTGTCAACACATAAAACACGTAACTGCTGTTAGTTGGTTGGCTGGAGTTTATTGGTGCAAGTGTCTCATGGGACAAAGAACGCCATATCAAACGATTTACATCAGAAACAAAAGCAAAATAAAAACTATAACAAAAGTTAAGGTACAAAACGTAAGCACGACAAGAAACGGTCTAAATAGGCAACAATCAGACAACAGACTACACACAATGAAAAACACCACATGTAATTGTCATGTGACAGCATCTGAGGACCTTTTCCGATTTGTACAAAAATGTAGAACATAAATAAGCAAATAAGTAAGTAACAATTAAGAACTGTTGCACAAACATTCCAAAACTTCTAAAATTACTTTCTCTTCAACATAAAAAAACACATTTTAAAATCATTCCACAATATTTTGCATGTAGTAAGAAGTCTCCGCAAAGAACATCTGTTAGTTCATTATATTCTGAAGAATGCATAGTTATATGCAAACGACTATAATACATAACTTCTTATCCTCATTGGTACAAAAATCTCATTCATTGAACGTGTGTTTCTTTCGCATTATCTTGTTAATATGCACATATAGGAACGGCTGCGGAAAAAGGCCTCAAGTCATCTCGAGTAGCTGCTCTCCCGTCATCCCGTTTTTATGAACTAAAACCGTGAACATGTTTCCAAATATTTTACTTGTTTATTAAAAAGAAAAGTTGCTTTTCTTTTTGATGCTTCATTCAAAGCTGTCATGAGAATTCTTGGCTATTTCTGTAACCAGCTTCATATGGAATTTCAGCTAAACATTTTGTGAAATATTTCTGCTGAGGTTAGAGGCCCTCTTAACTGTGAGCCTCCCCCCTGAACTCAGCCTTTAAAACAGCCCCACTACACGTGGAAAGAAACTACAATCAGGACCATTGGGGATAACAAAATTGTCAGGCCCAGAAGTTGAACAACCCAGTGGGTTGTGCAACTCTTGACCAAAGCTCAAAAAGCCATCTACAGCTTTCATATGCCTGTTGTCTGCGTTTTTATGCACTTCCAAAGGTACATAAGATCGGTTTCCTTTTCCATCCCATAGCCAGCAATATCGGCTCAACTACACATAAGTTGGCCAAGTTTCTATCTTCAAAACTATCCACCTTAACGACTTCTTCGAACAAAACATCTGTTAAAAATTCCATTGAGTTTGTCAGTCGACTAAAACGACATCCGTATAAGGATCAGTTCACGTTATCCTTCGATGTGAAATCCATGTTCACAAGTATCCCACTGAATGGAGCCCTCGAATCATTGAAAGCTAGTCTCACTGAACATCATTTCAGCCAACCGGAAGTAGAAGATATTTTGAAACTAGTGAAAATTTGTACAAGACAAAACAGTTTCCTTTTTTGTGTAAGATTTTTCCAACAGGTGGAAGGCATTGCAATGGGTAGCCCACTGTTGCCTATTTTAAGTCTATATGCGTCACTTTGAGGACAAACTCTTTCAGCTTGTTACATTTGACTTGTGGATTCGATATGTTGATGGTACTTTTGTTCTCTGGAATGGCATGAATTCGGAAATACCTAAATTAGTTGAACTTGTCAATTCAATTGATCCTTGTACACAGTTCACATATGAGACTGAAAATAATGAATGGCTGCTTACCATTCCTTGACGTCCTTGTGTCATGCTCTGAAGGATCCTTTATAACAACAGTTTATCGAAAACCATTTGCTGTTTCCTTACCCCCCCCCATGCAAAATCAAATCACCCATGGAAACACAAAATCTCTGCCTTCTACACATACGTATATTGTGCAATACATATATACCCAACTGAGGATTCTTTGCAGAAAGAGCTTGGTTTTCTTAAACGAATTGCTGTACACAGAGGATATACCCATTCCATTATAGGCAAAGCTATCCAAAAATTTAGGAAACCGAAGCCTGTCTGCTCACTCATGCCAACAGACAACACAATACGACAGAATTAGGCGGTTATCCCATTTGCTCCACAGATTTGCTTTGGAATTTCAAAAATTCTCAAGAGTTTTAATTTTAAAATTATTTTCAAACCCATAAACAAGGAATTTTTACGG
Source organism: Macrothele yani (assembly GCA_039090855.1). Lineage (NCBI taxonomy): Eukaryota > Metazoa > Arthropoda > Arachnida > Araneae > Macrothelidae > Macrothele > Macrothele yani. Next base: position 123,922,884 of record CM076989.1, read on the forward strand.
ATCAAAAGACTATGTCGAAGACATAAATTCCTGGGGAATTTATCAGATACCTTGTGAATGTGGACTTTCATATATAAGACAGACTTGCAGGGCTTTAAATTTCCAAGTGAAGGAACACAAGACCTACGTACGGAACTGAAGAAGTCGTCTATAGCCCAACATTGTCACGAAAATAACAATAAATTTTTGTTTGAAAATGCTGCGCTCATTGATAAACCTGATTCAGCTATCAAGCTTAATGTGTTAGAAGCTTTCCACATATACCGGAACTCTTCACAGCGTGTCAGCAACATGACGTAGACTCCATTTCTTTGAAGTGCGTGGAAACAACTCGCCAAAAACTGTGACCGTCAGAACTCTGATGATGTCCCAATGATTTGAATGTTTACGCTCCATTCGTCCTGATGATGCCGAGCCAATAGCTCTGCAAAACTATAGTGGATGTATAATTAACCTTTGAATGTGGTAAACGTTGGCATTTTTATTTTTAACCCAGTGGGTTCCGACAGATAGATTTAAAAAATATTTTATAAACAGTGGACTGTGTAATTCACATGTTCATGGAACAAAAGAAAAGATGGGCCCAGGGCTTTGTAACAATTGGTACACAATCTTGTTTTTCTTGTTCACTTGACTTATTAAAGGCTGCACTAACCAAATGTTTGCATTACACATGATGATTGAGAAGTATCTGGCTGTTGGTAAGAAAGTTTTTGCTGCCTTCACAGATTTAGAGAAAGCTTACGACCGGGTAAATAGGACACTTTTGTGGAAGGTATTGAATGAATATGGTGTTACTGGGAATCTACTTAATTGTGTAAATGCCATGTATGCTGGCAGTAGAGCTTGTGTACGAGTGAATGGTTCTATTGGTGCAGGAGTCAGACAAGGTTGTGTAATGTCACCATAGCTGTTTAATATATTTATGAATGCATGCATGCATGATGCCAAAATAGATAATACTGGTTTATGTCTTAGTGATATCCATGTGTGCAGATTGCTGCATGCTGATGACACTGTCCAGTTGGCAGAGAGCAAAAGTGAGTTTATGTTGTCCTGGATGTACGAAGTTTGCATGAAATTCAAACTGAGTATAAATAAGGGAAAAACCAAGGTTATGGTTTTTGAGAGAGGAACTAGTAGCACTGAATATAATGTAAGTCTAAATGACACAGTGATTTACCAGGTGAGTGAGTTTGTGTATTTGGGAAGCATGTTTGACAGAGAGAACAAATTGGATGGTGAAATTAGTAGGCGAGTGAATTCTTCATTGGAAGTCATGGCTGCTTTGGGAGGGTTTCACAGGAATAATGGGTTCTCAAGAGAGTTCCACATGGCTGTGTGTGAAAGTGTAATTGTTCCTACTCTGATGTATGGCAGTTAAAACCTGGGTACTACAGAAGAAACATAGAAGTCATTTGTGTGCTGGAGAAATGCGTTACTTATGGGGAGTTTGTGGCAAGACACATTCTGATTGTGTGAGGAATGAATATGTGTTGCCGTTGTGTGATGTGAAGCAAAATGTTGTTAACACGGTGGAGACTGATATGCTTCGGTGGTTTGGCCATGTTCGAAAGAATGAATGATGAGATGCTTACTAAGAAAATCTTTTTAGCCCAAGTGGCAGGAAGGAAAGGCAGAGGAAGGCCAAGGAAGTCATGGGAGGATCAGATTCAGGAGCGTCTGCATGAGAAAAAGATTATGAGTATGAAGTATAGATCTTGTGTACGGCATGTAATGGATGTCAGTGAAGCCCGAGTTTTATGTCAAGATCGCTGTAAATGGAGAAGTTTGATACAGCAACAGTAAGTAAAAATTATCTGGTAGTTTGTATTTCTTTTTGGAGCTAACCTCTGAATCTCAGAGAACAGCTTAGTGATATGTATATGTGTTGACTTATTAAATATGAATCTGCAAATGGAAGATCAGCTTATTCGTACTTTTTACACAGCACCCTGGTGATTGACCATTTGTGAAGGATTTGTTCACAACGAATAACTGTTCACTGTGAATAGTGAATGGTTTGCTCTGACCACTGTGAATGATCATTCAATCCACCACATTGTGACACACACTGAAGTTGCTGCAAATTTTGATTTTCTTTTACATGATGAATTTGGAAATGAGTTCTCAGTGAGAAATGTAATGGTGTAAGTATTTTTACGAGATGACACTTCATTTCTCACTCACATAACAGTTGACACTTATCAGTTCTTGACATTACTTTTCTCATTGGTAATTTGTTCACACCATTCATTTGAATTGTGTGAGCAAATTGAACTTGTGGCTGTTCTTCCTTGGAATTACTAACTTTCTCAGAGATACATCAGCAGTGCCTTTGGAAGAGTACTGGAAAAATTGCTCCTTTCATCAACAAAAGGGCTCTATGTTTTCATGAGGGCATTGAAATATCTACCTCTTCAAACTGCAATACATGGATAGTCTTTATTTTATCCCCATCATTTGGAAATCCCTTTTATTGTTTGGCAACAACGATAATGAAGAACTTGAAAACCAAATCTGACAATCAGTCTTGCTCCAAATGTTTACAGGTGATCAAGAACCATGCTGGATTGAAAGTCTACAACGTTTTTTCAATTTTTCTTAACATTGCTGTTTATCTGACTACCTTCATTAATAGTAACTCTCATGTGTGATGAATAAAAAAAAATAATAAAAAAAATAATTGCTTAGTGAGGAAGGCTTGTAGTAAAGGTGAAAGCATAACAAGGCTGAAGTGTTGTATTAAAAGAGATGCCATTCAATTTAGAAATAGAGGTTCATGCTATGTTTAGTGCCAAAGTTGAATACAATTATCTGACGTTTTACATTACACAGGGATAGTAAATATAACAACCAAAAATTCACTATATTGTACAAAATAAAATGTTTTTGTTAACTAATTTTCAATGTGTATGAATTCATGCATGTTTCTAGGGAGATGGGGATTTCTATTATTATGTGGGGGGCATGGGTGCAAGTTTTCCGTCCAGAGTACGGAATTCCGTCTTTGAAAATATCCGAAGACGGAAGCGGGACGGAAGAAAATATCAGTAAAAATAAAATTTCCTAATATATATTTTTCTTTTTTCCCTTTCTATCCATACGCTCTACTCCGGAAAGTAAGTACGCCATCGGCAACCACGCTCGTACCGTAGTACCTTGTTTATCGTAAACTCGGAGTAGCAGCAGCGCCTGATGCATTCTGGGAAAGAGGGGCATTCTGGTTGAAGAGGAATCGAGGAGCAGCTACCTTGGAGGTTCTACGCCGATCCTCGCCTATGTCATAACCCCCAGCTACGGGTACGTCACGCACCATAACCGGTTCACCCATCGACCACTGGCTCTGTCGCCGTAGGTCACAGCTAATCTTTGGAATGAGTAGTACCAGTCGATCTTGCCGTAATTTACGCGTGTATGCGTACACATTTCTATATTAATTTATGTATGCGAAATTAACTAAGTATTGGTAAATTTGTGATTCCTTTTTTCAACATGCAGTCAGCTATCGAATTCATAGATTCGAAAATTATGTCGGCTTTGAACGATAGCAGTGTTAAAAATAAGTGGCGATGGGAATGGTTAGACGAGACTGATTCCCATGATCAGAGATCGCGATAACGCCTCTACACGCGTATTTCACGCCTTAAAAATTCCGAATATGCTTTAAAATTTAGAAATACGTATTTTTATGCATTGTTTTTCCATATGAAATTTCCTTTTATAATCGGTGATTACACCGTGATTATGGCCTAAAAATGACTTTTTTTATCAAGAAATTATATCTTAACTTTTATGTCAGAGTTTATGAAAAAATCATGATTTGGTTTCCATTGCCGAGCTGTTCAGCTAGGGATCGGCTTTTGGCAATCATTCGGAAGAACCTTCAGGCAGTGTGGGAAAGAGCAGCTCAACCGATGGGCATTTCAGCCGCGTCGGGATTGAGACGCTAGTGTATGGGTGCAGCATGGTGCCGTTAAACCTTGGCGTGGAGGAAGTGAAAAGCGACGTGTTTTGAAGTTCGTTTAATTGCCATTTCAGGACGGAATTCTCCTGCTTTACGAAATTTTAAGAAAATATATATATAAATATAGAATCAGGCGGGGCTCGTTTTCCGCCTGGGGAACGGTATTCCGTTTTTCAGAACTAACGAAAGCTAAACGGAGTGAAATGTTTTCCCGCGAACGTAATTTCTTTTTCTCGCAAAGTTTCCTTTGTCCAGTATTGTTATTAAATATCAATTTATTGCATAAATGTTTGCATTTCAGCTTGAAAGTGTAGGCAGTAGTTTCCGATAACGGAAGTTCGACGGAACAAAAATTTCCTTGTAAACTTTAGGCACGAGTTTCTTTCGCGGATTCGAAGAGTAACTCTTTGTTGTCATCAAAACTGAAGATAATTTTTTGGGGGTGGTGTGTGTGTGTGTGTGTGTGCGTGCGTGGAGGGAGGGACGGGACGGAATCGCGTCTTTCAAAACTTTCGAAAAACGGAAGTTAGACGAACTGCAGATTTATTCTGTAATCGCAATATTTCCTCTGCTCATTTTTTTTGTAAAATATATGTGTTTCACTTTGAAAACGGAGGGAAATTTTCCGAAAACGGAAGTCGGACGAAGCAAAGATTTTTTCGTAATCATAATTTTTTTTTCGCGATGTTTACACAGTCCTGAATTATTTTTTAAATGTTATTTTCCTTCTATAAATAGTTGCAAAGGGAGAAACTGGACATTCCTCATATCAGAAGAATGGTTGAATCAACAAACTCTCAATTATGTTAACTGTAAACATCTCGTACATAGTATTCAAGATATTTTTTTTCAGAGCTGAAGGAAAACATGTTCAAAAATAAATTAGTTGACCTTTGCAATACTAAACTTGCACATCACAATGTCCAATGAAGGTTTATTTTATCTTTTGTGATTGAGATAGACTGTAGATTTCCATCCTCCACAATAGAACTCTTTTTGAAGTTTGAGTGTGTAGAATCTGAATTTGTGAAGCAACACACACACAAGTTTTGGTACAGTCTTTCGAAAGCAAAACAAAAATTTTTGCAGCCTCATGGATAAAACAAGACAAGTAGGTAAGATTTTGATAAATTATGACTTATTTGATATAAAAGAAAATTAATTACATGCTAATTCATGTTTACATATTTATATATAGATATAATTAGTTGTTTTAATATAAAATATTATTTAGCTAAAAATTTAATGCGATAATTGTTCGTTCTCTAAAATTACTCCTTTGAAAAGAAAAATACTCCTTCAAAAATTGTGAAGGAGTATTTTTACTCTTTTGAAAAATCCTAGCATGATCTCTGCCCATGACGTCAAATTTGGTTCTTGGTGCCGGAAAATTAAGGAACCAGGTTTTAGCTTTTGTGTTTTCTGCAGCAGAAAGTTAAACTATGGAAGCAATGGTAAAAAAGTGCTGTTCAGACACAGTAAGGATGCTGATCATCAAAAGTGTGTACGATCACAGCAGCATACACAAACATTGCCTGGAGTCGCTCCTGTTCAAAGAAATAATTCACCTATGAAAATTTGTGATGGTTACTATAAAACTGTGATCATGGTGAAGTGAATTAATGAAACGAGCTCTCTGTGTACACAACTACAGTTGGACATGCATAATCTTGATCATAATTTTTTTTTATCCTTATCTAATTTTACAATTTAAATGACTTTTAAAAGTGTGCAACACTTATTTGATTCAACAGAATTTACTAAAGATTATTTAAAACATCTTCCATGGTATGTTATGTATTAATTATTACAATTTCAATAATTTGGTTAACATATTTCTATTATGGGCTTAAAATGCTATATAAGCAGCAAATATGTAGATTGGATTTGAATATTATGCAAGATTTTTTTGTTAAATTTCAACTGGTAGTTCCTACCTAATAATCAAATTTTGTTTACATGTATATGCATTAATGTTCGGTCGTTTTATGCTCTTTTGATTTACTAATGAATTTTAACCACATATATTTAATGTATATTGTGTTTGAGTGTGCATGGTGGGGGGGGATATTCAAAATATTTTCAGTCTTGGCCTCATCTCAGAACTTGCACCCATGGTGGGGGTGTGCTGCCTTTTAAAATTAATAGACAGCCTTTCACATATTTGTCTCTTTTATATAGGCATTATTTGAAAGCTCAAAAAGTTCTCCATCAGTATCAACATATGCCTTCATTCCATGGCATCCAAGAGGACTGCAATTCCATTATGTCTGAATTAAAAGTGCTTCTCAGAGAAAATTTCAAGTCCAAAGATGTGAGTAAAAAAAATTTAAGTATTTATATGATTCTGTTATTTGCAGTTCAGAAAGATAAACCACGTTTTTGAAGTAAAAGTCCTGCAAAAATTGCACATTGCCCTGCTTTTTTTAAAAGAATTTAAGTGCTTATTTTGTGCTATGTATTCAATAAATGTGTTCTCAGTAAACTCTTGTTATGCTCACACACAGACACCAACACTTGCAGTGCAGATTAGATTTTGTTTTTAAGTAAAGTAACTCATTTATACTGCAGAAAAGGAAAAAAAGAAGGATTTTAAAAGAGAGAAAGAAGGTAAAAATGACCTTTGTTTTTCTTTCTTTTGTAGAGACTGGAAAAGGATAAAAAAAAAAAAAAAAGACGTGAAGCGCAGATAATAAAAGATACTGTGGAAGCATGCAGCACAATCTAGATTCCACTGCAGAGCAGAACTGACATTACAACACATATCTATTTACTTATGTCATGTCTGTGTACTATTTGATATTGCACTTACCTCTTTAATAACAGTCTTCGGATATTTCAGATATAGAAACCCAGCAGTTAACTGGGATTAAGGGAGGAAGAAGAGGGTTTTCAAAGAGGGCAAAAATGTTGAAATTTTTTCAAAGTCCAGAAACTTGGAAACTTATGGTGACCATTATGTTCGCAACTTGATTTTTGCATGAAGCGAGCAAAATTGGCTAAAAACATAAAGGCTTTTTTCAAGGCATCTCGATGAAAAACTGAATGTTTTTTTGTGGGATTTCTTTCTGGTGTTTCTTTTTCTTTCTTTTTTTTCTTTTTTAGCTCCCCCTTGTTCCTGTCCCCTGCTGTTTTTCCCGCTTCATGGTGCCTTGGTGCTCTTCGGTGTGAAACAATAGCTATAGTATGTAGGCCAGCTTACAACTTCACCTTCTTAATGGGAAACCGTATACTCCTAAAACTTTAATTTTTTCTGAACTTTTTGCTTTAGATCTTTCCTATCAGGGCACTCTGTTCCCACTTCTATTTTTCTACTTTTTCACTTTCCAAGAGACACAGCGTGTTGCAGCCAGAGGGACTCTGAACCCATTGAGGATTTCAAAGTATTGTAGATACCAAAAGAGAGATACAGGCTGGTTGCATTTTAAACAAATTTGAATTATCCAAGATTGAAAATAGTGCAGGGTAAAAAATATTAATGAAGTTTCATTTTATGTGCATGTAATTTGAAGCAGTACGAATTCTAAAAAAAAAAAAAAAAAAAAAACAACAACAAGTATTTCAAAGCTTGTGAGTCAATAAAAGTTTATTGTTTTACGATCTGTTTTACAGTTCCGTAAAACAGGTTTACACTATTGTCACATGGCTGCACCTGTTTACTGTAGCTGATGAGTGAAAATACCCACTGTCCTCTGTCCATACATATCCTGTGAATCATGTGATTTCTATCAGGGATTTTGGTGATTATTGTGCTATTATTTTAGCATTCGTTGTTATTGCAATTTAAAATTTGTTTATATGCTATTGGGGTATCTGCATAAAAAGCTGTAATTCTGACATAGAAATGTTTTTATTCAGAACCTTGTAACAATCAATACAATTTAAAAGTATGTATCATCATGTTAAAGAGTATGCATACATTGTTTTTCAAGCTCCAGCATGGTATCCTGCCTTTGGTGAAGAGGTGAATAATTCTTGACCCCCACTCTTGACATTGTCTGAATCAGCAATGTACTTACCATGGAGAAAATGCCCATGGCTCAAAACAGTTCATAATGAAAAGGGGTGAGAGTGGGGCTGTACACTGTGTATGGCAAGAGCCCGATTGCATCAAGTTTGTTATGAAGCTTTACCTTGGTCTGAATGGTGGTATTATTGGGTTGTCGGAAAAGTCATGACGTATTTTGGCACCTGATGGTGGTTGTGTGGTTTTGGAAGTACTAGAGGCATGCGCAGCTCTGTTATCGCTATGGCATTCGACAGGTGCCAGTTCTAGCTGCAGTCTAAAAGGAATAGTGAGAGATTTGGTTGATTTGCAGAGATTTGACATCAAGTTGAAGATGGAAGACCAGACTGTGCATTTTCGCCATATTTTACTGTTTTACTTCCGTAAAGGGAAGAACGCGCATCAAGCTTGCAAAAAGCTGCATAAAGTGTACGGTGATAATGCTCTACAAGAACGTCAGTGCCAGTGGTGGTTTGCAAAATTCCGTGCTGGTGAGTTTGACGTCAATGATGCTCCTCGGTCTGGGAGGCCAACCGAGGTTGATGACGACCAAATCAAGGCATTGATCGAGTCAAACACACGTTACACGACACGAGAGATTGCAGACACATTGCACATCCATCATTCAAGCATTCAGGGCCATCTGAAGAAGCTGGGATACGTAAGCAAGCTCGATGTGTGGGTTCTTCATGAACTCAAAGAAGCTCAATTGATGGCGCGTATAAACATCTGTGATATGCTCATTAAACGTGAGGAAAATAATCCTTTTTTGAAGCGGTTGGTGACGAAAAGTGGATTGGGTACAACAAACTGCTGCACAAACGGTCTTGGTCCCGACGTGCTGCTTCGCCTTAAACGACATCCAAAGCAGACATTCATCAGCAGAAGGTTCTGGTCTCAGTGTGGTGGGATTTTAAAGGTGTCGTGTTTTTCAAGCTGCTACCACGGAACCAAACAATCAATTCGAATATGTACTGTCGGCAATTGGACAGTTTGAATGAATCCATCATCCAGAAACGTCCAGAGCTCGTTCTTCGTAAAGGTGTTGTGTTTCATCACGACAACGCGAGACCACACACAAGTTTGATCACCCCCAAAAATTATTGGAGCTTGGGTGGGATGTGTTGCCACACCCAGCATACTCGCCTGACCTTGCGGCGTCAGACTTCCACTTGTTTTGCTCTCTTCAACAGTCCTTGCGTGGTATAATGTTCAATTCAGATGAGGCTGTAAATCAGCACCTTTAACAGTTTTTTGCCACGAAAGACAGGTCCTTCTATGAACGAGGCATTCTGCAGCTCACTGAAAGATGGCAAAAGTTCATCGAACAAAACGGGCATTATATCATTGATTGATCTTTGTTCTTTCTATCAATAAATGACCTTTGCAAAACATGGCTAAAATACGTCATGACTTTTCCGACAACACAATGGCTTTGGCATTATCTTGTTGAAGGAGGGAAGTTAGGAGGATTTTAATAAGGAACAAGTGAGAGAGAGAAATTCCATCTTAAGTAATTTTAACACACAATCACTTTATTAAGATGGAATCAAGCACTTAACCATAGCCATCACTGACATGAAAAAGTGACTGTGCGTGTTCTGAAAATTAATCAGGTAGCTAATTAAAAGATTTTTCTAGTAATTAGGAAGCATATACATACATATCATTAAGCTCTTCTCTGAGATTCACGGATGCTTTTTTATTAAGCTGCTCTCAGAGATTCACCGGTGACCAAATTTAAATTTCCATTTTTGTTAAATTTTAATTCCTAATGTTGCATCAAACATCTATTAACAACAATCTTGGCACACAGCTCCGTCACATGTCTCACAACATTGTCTTTTGTACTTCATACTCATTAATTTTTTTCTGTTTTAGGCTTTGTTGAATGTGATTCCTCCTGCAAATTTCTTTTTAATTTCCTTTAATTTCATCAAAACTAATGTCCCCTTCAAGTTCATATGCCCTAGAGTTTATTTCCTTAATAAAAAGGAAATAAAATGAAAGGATTATTATTTTTTTTCTTATCCTTCTGTTGATATCCTTTCCTGTTGTGTAAAGCTGAATAAATTCTACTAAATCGACAGTTATGTAAACAAGTACAGATCACCTTGAAGCATGTGTCAATACTCTGCTGACTGCATTTGTCCCATATTACATTGCTTCATTCCATGTGTAAATAGAATGAGTCTTGCCACAACCCTCTCATACCTAACACACATCTCCAGCTCACAAATGGCTTCTGGTTTGTCTGCAGTACCCAGGTTTCATTACTATACATCAGAGCATAAACATTTACATTTTCAAGCTTAGCCGTGCTGTCCTTTTCTGACTACTCATCACTCCTGTAAAATCTATATATTAATTCTATAAGGTTTTTTTACTGTGAGTCCTATTTTGAGAGAGCGGCTGAATGTAAAGATATGGTTGAGGTATCAAAATAAAGGTTGTACCATGTAGATGTGCCAATCAAAGAGAAAAACAAAATTGGGGCAACGCTTCGGGCGTTGTGGGGCGGCGAAGTTCCCATGTAAAGTCTATGGGAGAAGCTTACAGTTGACTTTCGATCGCCTGTGGTTGACTCACGCGCTGTTGAAGGTGGAAGCATGGAGGGACTGAGATAGTCCAAAGTCTGAAGTCTCTTTTCTGAGTGAACCGTTGCGCAAAACAACGCTAGCAGGCATTGGTATCAAAGTTCTTCTCATCAGAACAGCGAACACTCTCGAAGACCTGATTGCGTTATGCCGTTGGACTGTGTGATGCATATATATACAAATAAATATTCATTCGATTCAGTTTATTCTCGTAGGTAAGACGTTTCCCATTATGTAAAGATGTAAATAAACATTCCATTGACCATTGTTAGTGAAAATATTATGGGCAACTGCTTATATCCCATTGAGTTGATAATAGTTGTCGTTAGACCTTCAGTCAAAAAAAAAAAAAAAATCACAAACCTGAACTACTGTCTTAACACTGAAGTGGTTGAATGAATTTGCCAATCAAATAAAGTTTACATTTGTTGTTTCATATGAGTTTATTCTTTAAAAAAAAAACAAAAAAAAACTAACCGTTGATTCTGACGGGTGAAGACTATTCGCAACGCGAATCTCATTCCAACAACATTTGCAAACACATTTGTGACTTAAGATGAGAGTGAAAGAGTGCGCTATCCAGTTGAATTTTTGCACACGATCAAGACGAGTGGACTTCCGTGTCACATTTTACGACTGAAAAAAGGTCCAGTCGTGATGCTCATCACAAACCTGGCTGCCCCAGTGGCACAGTGATCTAAGCGCCGGCTTATGATGATTTGTTCATGAAGGCTCTGGGTTCGAATACTGATGAGGCATGGATGTTGTGTTTGTCTTACGCCACTGGTTCTCTGGCTTCCACGGAACCAGAGACCCTAAATTAGGAACAATCGACTGCTTATAGCACATTAAGTTGCTTCCGGCGGTCGTTAAACCTTTAGTAAAAAAAAAAAAAAAAAATCACTATCTTGGACTAGTGTCTTTACTGAAGTGGTTGAATGAATATGTAAATCAAATAAAGTTTACATTTGTTGTTTCATATGAGTTGATTCTTTTAAAGAAAAAAACAAAAAAAACAAAACTAACCGTCGATTCTGACAGGTTTCGTCTAGTCCTTCTTTAAAGCAGTAAGGATTCAAAAGCTAAATTAACTCACTGGTACGCGCAGTGGTCTAAGCGATGGCCTCTGATCATTCGTCCGAACGGGGTCCGGGTTCGAATCCCGGTGAGGCATGGATGTTGTGTTTGTCTTACGGCACTGGCTCTCTCCCTTCCCTGGAACCAGTGACCCTAAATTAGGGACGGGCGACTGCTTATAGCCCATTGAGTTGCTCATGGTGGTCGTTAAACCTCCAACAAAAAAAAAAAAAACTCGCTGGTACTTTAATCATCATGCTATCCATTTCCTAAGTCAAACCTGCTACTTACGTATCCAAACTCATTCATCTTAGATACTTCATGTATATCTTCTGTATAAGGAAGTCACAAGTTATATGTGGTTAAAATACATAATACATAGAGATTCAGTATCTCTTTTAGAATTGCTATTACGCATGTTAAAATACTCATTTTAACGTGCGTAATACTCACGTTAAATACTCAACCACTTCAGTAAAAACAATAGTATTTTAACGTGTGTAATAGCAATTCTAAAAGAGATACTGAATGAAGTAAATTATTTTTACTCATTCATCTTGTCGAATTCTATACCCCACTCAAACTAATCTTGCATTTAGTCGTCCATCACTGAAAGACAATGATGGCAATTTTCTTTAGTTTGAATTTTGTGCACACTTTATTCATTCTGGACACCACAGGAAAACAAAACCCCAAAATACTCAAGACACCTCAGTTGTAAATACAGCAATATTGAAATTCTATCATGTCCTCTGAGCAAGGAAGAGCACGTGAGTTTAAAAACTTGATCACTTAAAATAATTATCACAATTGGAAAACTAGACATTCATGTATTCGTTAATTACTAAGCAGCATTGGGTTTGCTCACTTAATTGCAGAAATTGTGTTTCATAATGGAAGAAAGTTTTTACATATACAGTAAAACCTCGAAAATCCGGCATCGACGGAATTGGACGAGTGCCGGATTTATGAAAATTCCGGATTTATGAAGCTATCGAAAAATTGCATAACGGGAGTTACGTAAAGCATATACTGTATTTACATGTAACAGGTCACTTTAACGAAAATTTGCACGTTTACGCTTTATAAATATGCAGGGGTTGCTCTGCTGATCGCATTCTTCACAATTTGTGAAAAAAAAATTGTTTTGGTGAAAATATTGGCGATTACCTTTTTGTAATATTTATTATAAAACAGTCGCAAAAATTGAATTTGGCGAATGGTTAGACAAAAACTTGAACCCCCCCCCCCAAAAAAAAAAAAAAAAAAAACAGAGCAACCTAGGGCTGGGTGATGTATCAATCAATACATCATGAAAACCCGATGTGAATTTTACATCGATGTTTCGGTTTTTCGACTGACGAAACTACGATACATTGCGAAGGCGATTACCGAGATGCATCATGAAGGCTGATGTAGATGTCATTTTACGATCAAATCTACATACTGCTACCACCAAGCACAGATCATCGTCACACGTTCGACATGCATTTCAAACGTGCATGGCGAATCGTCGTTTCATTGGTCCGTGTCACTTCAGCACGGCCCAGTGATATGATGAATTTGAGAAGCCTCTCGATGTTACATGCAAGCGGCTACGGCAATTTGCACGATGATATCAGATGATATCGTGATGAGTTGTTGAAGCTGTACATAGGAAGATTTCCATGGTTATTGGTGAAACATCAGATGTTCTCACGAAAACTACATTAGAAAAGTGCCGGATTTCTGAATGCCGGATTTTCAAGGTTTTACTGTATTAGTAACACTTAAATATGGATGTCATACACTGTTTTTATTTCACTTGTTATGCAGTGTAAAAGGAATTAAATGCTATGTACATAAAATTTATCAAATTTAAAGTGTAAAGAAATGTATATGTTAATTGCTTCTGTGTGGTACATGTCTGTTATATAGAGAAACAATGTTCTTTGCAGGCTACTGCTAAACAGGTGGCAGAATGTGTTGAACTTCTGCTGCGGCTACATGAGCCAACTGAAGTTTTGTGTGAAGAATTTTTAAAGCAGTGAGTACCTTTGTTTTCCACTTTTTTTTTATACATGGTAAATTCAATGTTATTTGCGAGATACAGTTTTGTGTTTGTTGTAGAAGTTATTTGTCACTCATTTCGTCTCAGTGTTGTCAGAGCAGATCTAAGAACTGTAGTTGAATTGTTTAAGTTCTGTTTTGCAACATGAAAGAAAATAATTTATTATGAGGATTTTATAGTTATAAATGATTTAGAAATAATTTTCTGTTTGGTTACAGTTTCATTCAAGGTGCCAAATGATGACAGAAACATAGTTTGGCTGACAATTTATTTTGCAGAGAATATGTATTGTAGTTCAGACTGATTATCTCTTATCCAAAAATCTCCAACTTCCAAACCTTTTTCCATGTGCCAAGATGATGTCACAAATGGAAAATTTTGGAAAGCTCTGTAAAAGTTTCCAAGCATTGTGCAATTTTCTGTACACGCTGATGGTTATGACGCATGACTTCAGATACCCTGGATATGGCTTTGCGCTCTGTTCTGTTGTAGTGATGGGTAAACTGATTCTTTTGAAAGAATCTATTCTTTCAGTTTGACTCACTAAAACAATTTGTTTGCTCTGTGTCATTCATTAAAATTTCTGGAAAGATTGACTCTTGCGAATCGAATCTGCATTGGATTTTTTGTGTCATTCGTTAACTCTTCCTGTGGACGATTTCTGCAGGAAACGACTGTTATGAATGACTTCAGAGTTGAATTCATTTGCATACCTGCCAAGTATGCAATGAATTCATCTTCAACTATTGATGATAACTGCAGAGAGAGAGAGAGGGGGGGAGAGGGAGAGAGGGAGAGAGAGAGAGAGAGAGAGAGAGATGGAAGGAAGATAGCCATGCAGACTTAAAATCACATTTTTAAAAAAGTATTCTAATACTTTAGCACCCAAATTTAAGGTAAAAAAATCTCAGTTAAGTTAAAGTAACTTAATGCAATATTGCAGTAATTTTGCAGTTACAGATGATTTTTTTTTCTGTGTATTAATGAAGTCATGGCAAAATCCTAGTGATGAGATATCTTAAAAGCATAATTTAGCAATACAGGGATACTAGGATTACTTAATTTTTACCCTTTTGTCAAATTTTTTGGGTTGGCACACCACCCATAACTAGAACTGACTCAAGATAGTAGGTGCTGCCACTCAAGCAGTGATATCCAGCTTTTATGTTCATTAATCATGACACCTCTTCTTTTGATTTGTAGATTTTCTTCCCATTTCCATTTTACAAAGTGCTGTTGATGTGAGAGAATTTTTAGAATACTAGTTAATCAAAAGAAGAGATGCCATGATTAATGAACATAAAGTCTGGGTATTACCACTTGAGTGGCAGCACCTATCTTGAGTCAGCCATGATGACGAGTTTCTGTGCAACCCAAAAATTTGATAAATGAAGTAAAAATTCAGTCATCCTAGTATCCCCGTATTGCTAAATTGTACTTTTTTTGTGTGTATGTGGACTAATGATAATGAATTAATGAGGTAATTATGAATCAATTGCATTTTAATAATTTTAACCATGAAATAGTGCCAAACATTTTATTTATAGCATACAAAATTGATTAAAATTGGCAAATCATTTGCATAATAAATTGACTTTTAATTGAAATGTTCAATACAATCAATGAATTGCACATATCAGTTAAATGTTCACTAAATATATTTTATAGATTTCAATTCTTGAAAGTTGGCAGGTCTGCATTTGTGTCAGTTGTTGATTTTTTTTTTTTTGGTAAGTGAATGATTTTCAGTTGAAATATATTAAACTCACGGACAATGAAATTTGCGCACCAAGTAGGAAGCATCGGATTGAACTGAAATTTTATGGACAATGATACAGCTGAATGATATACATGATGGTAGAAACAGAGCTGCAGGACAATAACAGAAGGATCTGTGGCATTCAGTCCGGTAATCTTCAATAGCGCGTCGCACCGCCTTGTGTGGAGATACATGCACATGCTTTATTCGTGTGTGTTGAACATTTTTTCGTAGTCTAAATATGGGTAAGTGGTTAGGAATAAGTTCCAAACGAAAAAACAATATTGAAAACATTACTACTACACAACAGCCAGCTAAAAAACCTAAGGTATCCAAATCTTTAGTTATAAATGGGCCAAAGTAAGATGGCATGACGACCAACCTTACATTCCGTGTGAGCTATGCCAGAAATCCAAAAAGAAAAACATCTTTGCAACTGTTGAAGGTAAGTTTTTTCCTCTTTTTTTTTTTTTTTTTTTTACTTTTGGTTAAATTCATTGTTTTCTTTGTCACGCTTGATCAGCGTTCAAAAACAGTGTTTCCAAGATGAGCAATCGCATTTGACAATCAATCACGCAAGCAATCAATCTATGAAGATGAATTTTGAAATGTCTCCATGTTTACAAATTTTGGAATAAATTCCACAAATTTAGTTTCAAATCTGAATAATTTTTTGTTTTTGTTTACATAGGGTAAATGTGTAGTTTAGTGTTCTAAATTATTTCGCCACAAATGTTGAAGGATTTCGAAAAAGTGAGACGTACAAATTTTAAAGTACGTAACATGCCAACTTTTACAGACTTCTGCTTAATTTTACTGATTTATAGATAGAGGTCTTTTTTTTACGGAATTTTTAATATTTCGATTGCTCAATCAAAATATTTCAATCTCCTGCAACCATCCACTTAGTTCTACCAGACTTTACAAGCGCTGTGCGCACTTATTTTCCCGCTGACTTAACGGAATGTTTGTCGGTTCTCATGACTGATATATATACATAATGTGTCTTCTTTTCTTTCAGTTAAAGCACAGAGTAGTGACTTCCTTTCTTTTTTATACTGTTTTGTTTGCACAGATTGGCGAAGAACACCTGCGTGTGTTGTGTTCCCACGTTTTCCTCCTGCTTGTCATTACTGCGCTTGCGCGCCAGCTGTAATGATACATTTTCTCATGCTCCCCTCCGTAACATAAACAAATACACTCTAGCAAGAGCTCAGAGTGTGTTGTTTATGTTACTTCGAAATATCCGCGAAGTACTTTTTCACATTTCTTTTTTGTTTGCTGCTCATCTGAGCGAAGATGAGAATTTTATGTTTGACATTTACAGAACGGGTCAAGCTTTTGGTTTACGTTGTTTGCATGCAAGGTGATTTTATTTTATTTATTTTTCTTTTGTTTTGTCTTTACAGTTCCACTGTTTTTCGTACGGAATTTTCTTATTAGAAATCGTTTATCAACAGAAAATGTAAAACGCATATTAAGCATTAACATAGAAGGTCCAGGTTACAAGGAATTGGATTTTAGAATTGCATATGAAAAATGGTTAAATAAAAAATATTGTCGCATTGTAAATTTAATGAAAACATTTTTATAATTTTTTTTTAACTTGAGTGTTTTTATTGGTCTTTAAATAAATCTTTCTAAATAAATGCTAAATTGTTTATAAAAAATTCTAAAATAAATTTCAAAATGCTAAAATGTTTCTAGAGATTTTCGCTAAAATGCTAAAGGTTTTCAAAAGCCAGTTCATACCCTGCAACACACTGATTCTTGTTGCCCTCGTTGAGAGTGTGAGGCACCCAAGACAAGACCCCAATTTCTATACCTTACCCATATGTTCCAGGTGGCATAGAACTGTGGCCTGATCACAGTCCATCTCAGTGGCCAATTTGCTTGTGGTTTGACACAGATCCATGTGGATGAGATGGTTCAAATGATTCTCATCAAAGTGAGATGGACGATCTGAGCGTGGAGAGTCGGTGAGGTCAAAATTGTCACCTCGGAACTGCTCAAACCATTTGCGGGCTGTTGTCGGAGGAATAGCATCCTGGGTCTTGTATGGCAATGTCAGTGCCCAGAAACAGTGGTTGGACCCAAAACAAGAGTCCATGCCAACCCCAAAAGCGGGCTTACACCCGAAGGACCTGCTGTCTCTGTTTGGTGGGATATGCAGGGTGTCATGTTTCTTGAGCTGCTGCCGGCAACAACAGTATCGCCGCCGATGTGTACTGCTGTCAGCTCGACGATCTACATGCACCGCTCACATTGAAACGACCATCACTTCTGAACTGCAAGAGCATCATCCTACAGCAGGATGGAGTGAGACCTCACACATCACGGGTGACCGGTTACAAGATCAGGGACCTGGGCTGGGAGCTGCTGCCACACCCAGCCTTGCCCTAAGTGGCTACCACCTTTTCCAGTACTGGCAGCATTTCCTGCACAGACAGTGGTTCATCAATTGGGATGATGTCGAGGCCGCCCCTTTGGCACAGTGGTCTAAGCGATGGCTTCTGATAATTCATACTAGATGGGTCCGTGTTCGAATCCCGGTGAGGCATGGATGTTGTGTTTGTCTTTCGTCACTGGCTCTCTCCCTTCCCTGGAGTCAGTGGCCCTAATTTAGGGATGGGCGATTGCTTATATCCCATTGAGTTGCTCATGGTGGTCGTTAAACTCTTGATCAGAAAAAAAAAAAAAAGGATGTCCAACTTGTACTTACTCACTTTTTTGCGTCCAAGCTGCCACAATTCTACAGGGACGGTATCCAACAGATACCTGGACGATGTCGAACGTGCACTTACTCACTTCTTTGCGTCCAAGCCGCCACAATTCTACAGGGATGGTATCCAACAGCTGCCCAGGTGATTGGACCAAATCGTGGCAAATAATGGCAACTACATTTTGGACTGATTTGTACTTATATACACTGAAGTGCCAGAAAAACTGGTACACCAGTCTAATACGTGGTAGGTTCCCCACGGGAGCGCAGGACTGCAGAAATATGACGCGGCATAGACTCCACTAGGTTCTGGAAATATGCTGTAGGCAATGCACACCATACTTCCTGCAGAGCGTTCCACAATTCGGGTGTATTCCGAGGTCTCGGATTCCTATGTTCGATAGTGCGTTGCATGGAATCCCAAATGTGTTCTATCACGTTCAGATATGGGGACTTGGGTGGGATGGCAACACCCCAAACTCAGATAAATGCTGCTCTAACCATAATGTGGCATCCCGACACTTGTGTGGAGGTGCATTGTGCTGTTGGAACTGGCCCAACCCATCAGCATGAATGCAGGATATGAACGAGTGTACCTCATTAAAAAGGATGCGCACATAGCTTTGGCCTGTCACAGACGTTTGTAGACGTGCCATGGGTCCCAGTGAAGTCCAGCTAAACACACCCCATACCATTACGGACCCCTCACCAGCCGGTACAGTTCCCTGTTGACAGGCGGGATCCATGGCTTCATGGTTTGCGCCACACACGAATCCTTCCATCTGGCCGATTCAGTTGGAAACGCGACTCGTCAGACCAGGCTACTTGTTTCCAGTCATCAAGTGTCCAGTGGTGGTGTTGCTGTGCCCAAGTGAGGTGCATAGCTCTGTGTCGTGCACCCATCAAGAGAACTCGAATTGAGCGTCGGCTCCCAATGCCCATATCGGGCAGAGTACGTTGCACAGTCCAGACGCTGATGTTTGTTGAGGTTCCAGCATTGAATTATGATGATACCTGCGAGAGTGTTGCATGCCTATCGCGTGAGATGATTCTTGACAGCCGACGATGGTCACGTTCACCCAATGTCTTTTTACAGCCACACTGGTATCGTAGATTGGAGGTTTTACCGGAATACTTGTAGTCGCGGTACACCCTTGTAATGGTCATCCGTGAAAATCCGAACTTCGTTTCTACCTCCGAAATACTATGGCCCCTCTCATGAGCGCCAACTATGACACAACGCTTTGAAAATTGCTTAAACCATTATTTCTTGTCATTCTCGTGCCGAAAACAGCTCTGACAGCTGGCAAGGATGTCTATCGCTTTATATATGCACTGGCAGATGCAACCGAGTACGTGCATAGGTGACGTTGCTATGTATTTTGCATAAGCTTGTCTGTACCAGTTTTTCTAACACTTCAGTGTATACAGTAATTAGCCCTTCTCTGTCACCTTGCATTCACAGACATTACTTTCTTTTCAACCTTATACCATGCCTCATACTAACATTCATAATACCATACCATGCATCCTCTGGGATTCAAACCCAGTTCCATCTCAGATGACTAGCCAGAGACCACCAGCTCCGACCACTCGGCCACCAGGGCAGCTACAAAAAAAAAAAAAAAAAAAAAAAAAGATTAAAAAAAATGCTACTTCTGATAAATTAAAACCTCTAAGAATATTTATTGTAGTTGCTCTTTGCATGTCTCACATATAATACCTGCAATGAAAATGCTGCCTAAATTCATGCGATATATTATTCCTGGCATAAGGAACAAGTTGGGTAAGCTGAGGAAAGCAACCTCCTGTACAAAATACCCTGTGGCTGTTGATGAGATGAGATTTACCATATTTTTCTTCATATGATCTGCTGTGGCATGTGATCCACAGATCATGAAATTCAGGAAAATAAAAATTCTTCATATAATCTGCAGTGGCACATGATTTGCTGGCCATGAAATTTAGGGGGAGGGGGGATCAATATATAATCCATACCCACAATGTTGATCTTAAACAGTAATTTTATACAGAAAAGTTTTGATTCATGGATTCATGAAATGACCCAACAATCCAGAGAAAGAAAAACAAACCAATCCAGAGGAAAAACAATCCTGTTATTTAAAAAAACCAAAAAAAAAACCCTTCTCAAATGCTTTTCTGTTACTTTTAAATGAATAAAGAGCAAACATTACGAGCTTTTCAAGCATTGCCAAATTTCTGTAGTTAAACCGACATTCCGTAGTTAGATTCCATAGTATGCAGTTCCATAGTTAGATTTCATAGTATGCAGTTCTGTAGAAAGACCTACTACACCCACGAATGCGTGTGATATTGGGCTGATCATCTGTGAAAGCAAATAATATTGCTTTTGTTGCATTGTATTTTGTGTCAAAATGCTCTTAAGTGAAAAAGCAACTTCTTACCAACTATTTGCAGACCTCTATCTTTGTGTTGCATAACATTTTCCTGTTATTAGTACATTTCTTCAAGCCTATGACCTCACCTAACAATTATGATGCAGATTTTTTAAAAATCGAATTCATTTTTTTTTATTGAAGTGCCATGTTATTTGTATTGGTGTATAATCCAGATGACCTACATTTCTAAGCTTTTTAGCACATAATCCACAGATTATATGACAAAAAAATATGATACATCCAATCCTAATTTCTCCCATTACATCTTTGATTGATTTAAGATTTTATTTTTGTATAGAAAACACAATTGTTTTATTATTTTATAGATTTTTTATTTTCTTTATTTATACCTTCTGAGATTTATGTAAATATGTCTTTGCTTAAACAGTTCACCGTGTTTTCTGTAACAAGTGCGTGCATGCATTTGCACAAATGAGAGTGATCAAGTAGTCACTTTGCTGGTGTATTTAGTTTTTGAAAATGTTGTATACATGTAGGTTATCAAATATGTGACTGTATCATCATATTTGTCACATTTCAGCTCTCAGCAGAAACTGGACTGTGATCTTCTTGAACTTGATAAGCAAATTAAACTCCTAAATGGTGAACTGAATCCAAAACCAGAGGAACAAGAAAGACCATCTGATGCATATGTAAATTCTCCAATGGTAATTCTTTTACACCAGGCTTTCCAAAAAAGAATGCATTTCAATGTGTGTCTAATGTGTTAAATGAATTTTGAAATTATTTATTAGTATGACAGCCATTTTGGGAAATCTGCAAGATTGCATGTTGTGTGTGTGTTGAATCCAGTTCCATGGAAGACGTGAAGAAAAGGCTTCCTAAAGCATAGCTGCCACTCATCCAATTTTTTGCCAATTTTACAATTTCATGCCCCCCCAATTTTTAATGCCATTTACTATATTCTCAAAATACTGGCAAGAGCTTTTTCTTTTAATTTTTAATTAAAAAAGGGTTTCATTTTGTGCATGATGATGGGCAAAAACATGTAATGAGAGGTACCAAATTGAAGGTACAGTAGATCACACTTTGTTACATTAGAAGATTATAACTTTTAAAAAGCTTATATCTTGGGAGCTTTTGACCTTAGCTTAGGTCTTCATCATGCCAAATGGAGGACTGAGATTGGTTTCCAGATTCCAAGTTTAAATGTGCATTGTAGTTATTGTTGCCAAAATCTAGAATAGATCTCCATATCATTGGGATGTAAAGTGGAGATTCTGAATTGCAAGTGTGAAAAAAGGATTTCCAAGCTTTCATGGTAACAGAGAGCAAACTGCTTCTCAAAATGAAGCAAAAACATATGGCTCCTGTTGAAATTGGTTTGCTCTCAGTTACCATGAAAGTTTGGAAATCTTTTTTTCACCTAAGACTTATAATTCAGAATCTCCACTTGACATCCCAATGATCTGTAGATCTATTCTAGATTCTGGCAACAATAACTACAGTGTGAGCCAAAAGTCACGAAGAAGTTTGAAGTTGCAATAACTTGTTTGCAATTTTTTTTTTTTTTATGTTTCTTTACAGATTTGATGAAAAAGACCTTGGAGAGTAATCATGGAAAAATTCATGATGGAACAGCAAACAAAAATTGTGAAATTTTACTATCAAAACCAAGAATCAATAATTCTGACCCAACGAGCATATTGCCGCCATTACAGCATGAGAGATTCTTCAAGTGACTCGATGATTAGACGTTTGATTGGTCGTTTTGAGGAACAGGGTTCGATAAGTGACCTTCTACGAACCGTCGAACTATGCTCAGTTAGGAACGAAGTCATTGTTGAGCGTGTAAGGCAAAGTGTTGCAGAAGACCCGAGAGCACATCCACTTGAATGCGGTCGGGAAAGGTTGGAGTCTCTCGGATGTCAATCCAGTGTGTTCTGCACACCTTGAACATGTTTCTATATAAAATCCAGTTGGTGCAACAGCAGAAGCCATCAGATTATGCCCAGAGATTACAATATGCAGTCAAATTTCAAGAATTAGCAAGGGCAGATCCCGAATTTATCTACCAGCTGATAATGTCAGATGAAGCACATTTTCATTTCAATGGCTTCATTAACAAACAAACCTACAGGATTTGGGGTTTGGAAAATCCTAGGCAAGGCACCAAAGGGAATCGCACCCTCTTAAATGTACAGTCTGGTGTGGAGTGACGTCGGAAGAAATGATGGGACCTTGCTTTTTCAAAGACCACATTGGGCAGTCTATGTTGCAGGAAATGTATATCGGTCATGATCGAACATTTCTTATGCCCAGCAGTTCAAGATAAACAGGACATGTGGTTCCAACAGGACAGAGCCACAGCTCACACAGCAAGAGCCACAATCCAACTGATCTGGCAGATGTTTGAGGGACGCATAATTTCCCGTGGTTGCAACATCAGCTGACCATTGCGTTCTCCAGATCTGACGAGTTCTGGTTTCTTCCCATGGGGCTATCTCAAGGAAAAAGTGTATGTTAACAAGCCTAAGATAGTTCAATAGCTGAAGACCAATATTCAGGTCGAAATCAGAGCACTGACACCTGAAGCACTAAGAGGTGTCATGGAAAAAGCCTTAGAAAGGGCACGTCTGTGCGAAGTAGCAAGTGCACGCCAGTAATAATTTTTCACACCTAGTGTAAAAAAATCATCATTTATGGTGTCATCCACTTGCTGATGATGCGATTTTTCACACCTAGTGTAGATTTATTTCTTATATCTACAGGGTGATTCAAAAGTCCTCGAACTCTGAGTTCAAATATTTCTACCACGGATATAGTGATGTATAACTATTTTTACATACTGTTATATTGACACTCATGCTCACAGGTAATGAAAACCACTTTACAATAGATGCTGGAAATGTCCACCATTCTGTTGAAGACACAAATTCACCCGACGATGCATGCTGGCAGATGCTCTTTTCAGCGTGTTGGCTGGTATGTCTCTCACAGCTGTAATGATGTTGTTCCGCAGGTCCTGTACCATCTTATGGTTGTTGTGGTAAACTGTGTCTTTCAGATAGCCCCACAAATAAAAGTCTGGTGAGCGAGGCGGCCAAAGTTTTTTGAGATTAATCAATCGTGGAAGAACTCGTGGAGCATCTCCATTGTGTCCTTTGATGTGTGGCTAGTTGCTCCATCTTGTTAAAACCAACAGTAACATTCATGTTCAGCATCGCTAAAAATTGATGGATGATGTCTACATACACAGCGGAATTTACAGTTGTGTCAGAAGAAAAAAGTGGCCGTACAATTCGCCATCTAGACATGGCGCACCACACTCCAATTTTCTTACAGTGAAGTCCAACCTCATGCAATGAGTGTGGATTAACCGCAGCCCATATGCGAGTGTTTTGGCTATTGACATATCCATTCAAATGAAACCATGCCTCGTCACTAAAAAAGTGTTGTTATGCTGGTTAGTCACATTGTTGTGCGTGAAACTCTTAAACCATTGGCAGTAGGCAATGCGCTTTCCCGAGTCTAAAGGGCGTGGCTCTTGCACTACCCAAATTCTGTATGGCCATAGCCTTAGATGCGGAGTAGCCCTCTGGCAGGCTGAATACGATGCCCCTAACTCTCGAGACAGTCGCCGAAGTGACTTCCGGGGATAGCGCTGCAGGGAAACGTGAATTTTCTCCAGAAACGTGGTTGTCACCACAGACGGCCGCTTTTAGGCTTATCCTTAACATTGCCTGTCTCGTGAAACCGGTTCACAAGGTCATTCACAGTTGTTTTCCCTGGTATAGGAGCATCAGGAAACTTCCTTTTAGGCTTATCCTGAACACTGCCTGTCTCACGAAACCGTTTCACAAGGTCATACACAGTTGTTTTCCCTGGTATAGGAGCATCAGGAAACTTCCTTTTAGGCTTATCCTGAACACTGTCTGTCTCGCAAAACCGGTTCACAAGGTCATACACAATTGTTTTCCCTGGTATAGGAACATCAGGAAACTTCTTTTGAAAGAGCTGGATGCAACGTTGGTAAGATTTTTCTGCAAAATAAGCCTCTAACAAAGCGACTCCCTGTTCATGCACGAGACTCATGGCTGACTGAACGTTACTGCTTGCCAGCGCCCACGTAAGCGTAGTGTCACGTGGTGCAGCTCGTTCCCCAAGGTCACACACAATAGCTACAAGCAGCAATACTCGGATATCTTTTATGGCTTTACAGCAAATACGTTTTAGAGTTTGGGGACTTTTGAATCACCCTGTACTATGTACAGGTATGATGCTATGGTATTGTACATTTAAAACAAAAAAATAAAGGAGTTATTACCAATTGGAACCCCTTCATGACTTTTGGCCCACCCTGTACAACACACATTTAAAGTTGGAATCTGGAAACCAATCTTTGTCCTCTGTTTAGCATGATGAAGACCCAAGCTAAGATCAAAAGCTCCCAAGATATAAGCTTTTAAAAAGTTATAATCTTCTAACGTAACAAAGCGTGATCCACTGTACCTTCAATCTGGTTTCCTTTTGTTCATTTTATTACATTTTCTATGCTAGAACAAGATGTCTACCAGGTCCAAAAAGTTTTGAAATTCAAAGAAAGGTCATGCAATTAAAGTTGTAAGGGTCATGATTCTAGTGAGGATTAGAATGTTTTGTGGTTTTCTGCATTATGATTTTTTCTGGCAAAGTTCCTCTTTGTAAGTTTTGTTTTATAATTATATTCCTCCTTTTTAATACACTACCTACCAACAAGTAATTGGACACCACTGCAATCGATGATATCTGCGGTCCTGATACACGTCACGGCCGCCGCCGCCGTTAAATATTGTGTGGGAAACAACAATGCAACCAGTCGCATGCAAGATGCCACGCGGTTCAGAGCTCTCTGATTTTGAGAAAGGTGTAATCGTCGGTTATCACAGAAATGGCCGATCCATACGTGACATATCCAGTGAGTTGAAGTACCCAAAATCGACAGTGGCCTACGTGATTGGCTAGTGGAAGATGAGAGGTGACTGTCGTAATGTGCCCCGACCCGGCAGACCCACAAAACTGGGAGTTAGAGACCGACGGGTGCTGGCCAGAGAAATTCGGAAGAACCGCACCAAATCAATGGGCCACATCCACGAGGAGTTTCAACAGGCTTCTGTGAGTGTTCTTTCGATTAATACCATCCATAAGGAAGCCCATCTGCTCGGTTATCATGGACGTGCTGTCGCCCACAAGCCTTTGATCACCAAGTCCAATAGCGCTGCTCAGCTAAAGTGGTGCAAAGAACGTCAACAGTGGACCGTTGAACAGTGGAAACAGGTTCTCTGGAGCGACGAATCAAGGTTCACCCTCTACCATTCGGATGGCAGGGTCTGGGTTTGGCGTCTGCCTGGAGAACGCCTCCTGCCGGAATGTATTGTGCCAACTGTGAAGTTTGGCGGCGGTGGAATTATGCTATGGTGGTGTTTCTCCTGGTATGGCACGGGACCCTTTGTCGCAATTCCTGGTAGACTCAACGCCAAGACCTACTATACCATTTTGGATGACCATGCGCTTCCTACGTTGTGGCAGTTTTACGGGGTGGACCCATGTTACTTTCAGGATGACAATGCCACCTGTCATGTTGCGAGGTCCACCATGGCTTGGTATGGTGACAATGGGGTTAATCGAATGGACTGGCCTGTGCAGAACCCGGACCTTAACCCTATCGAGCACCTCTGGGACGAGTTGGAGCTTCGACTTAAGGGGTGCCCCCCACCGTCCGAAATCGGTGAAATAACTGGCCTTTCTTCTCTAAGTTGAGTAGAAGAAAATACCGCTAGCCGTCATACAACGCCTGGTTGAGAGTATGCCCCGGAGGGTTGCGGCTGTAATAATCAACGCTCGTGGAGGCTCCACCAACTATTGAAGGTGAATAAACTTCGTTTTCCTTTGCTATCACAGGTGATCAATTACTTGTTGGTAGATAGTGTATTTTTTATTCATGTTCCTCGTACCCCCCCCGTAGTATTGCGAAACAGACATATTTTGTAATAATCTTTCCCAATGAAATGCATGTCTTCATGTTTCCTGACAGCTTCTTTAGATTCAATCAGCAGAGTAAGTACTTTTGCTCTTTCCCATCTTTTAATAAAAATTAGATTTCAGAATCGGTACTTAATCTGTTTGTGATGAAATCAGCACTGTTTTTGGGACCCACAAAATTGTTTTCACAGCAGAGTGAACTACAGTAACACTGAGTTTTAAAATTTGATTTAGCTGAAAATTCATGTTTTTCCATTCTTTAGTCCCTCCTTGCTATATCAAGTAGCAGAGCAAGCATATTTTCTTTTTGTTTAAAGCAAAATGAAAGTTAAAAATGGCACTGTCTGCTCAATTTCCAAGGAAAATGACTTTTCAGTTAACACAAAATTGTGATGAAGAGTTCCAATTTTGAACTTTAGTTTCTTTCCAAACAGAAAGAGAAAAAAATGCTTACTGCTTTTGTTTTTTGATGTAACAAGAGATCAGGGGAATGCAAAACTGACGCTAAAACAATTCAGTGGGTTACAGAAATAGTGCTGATTCCATTGGAGATGGATTAAGTACTGATTTGAAATTTAATTTTGATTTAAAATAGAAGCAAAAGTGCCTGCTAGGTATGATGAGTTGTTGTTAAGACTAATGCTATCAATTTTGACTATTCCTCACTGAAATAGAGGGTGTAAGAGTGTTCAGCCACACAGTTTAAGAAATCAGAAGGCAGTTTGTGACTGATAACATACTGTATAACATGCTTGAATAATTTTTGATGACAAATTAAGTTGTTGGTGCCAGAAGTGCTTTGAAATCACTCATATCAGAAACTTTCTTGCAAAAGTGAAATCATGCAGATCTCTTTTGCTGAAATAGCCTGGAGTTTCATCACGAAAGTTAGGATTTATCTTATTGTGGTGGTGACTGTTTTATATGAATTATATAACACTATTTAACACTTGCACAGCTTCCCCAAATTATGCATAGAAGTATCTGTAATTTCTAATTCTGTTTGTACGTAGAAGATACTCAGAAATTTTCAACTCTTCAAGGTTGGAAGCTATGCTAAAGCATTCAGAAAGTTTGCAATATGATTCCTGTGAAGCTGAATTGTTTTATTCTTGTGACAGGCTTCATAAAAAGATAAGAAAGATAACACATTATGTGCTGTTTTTTCTGATCTGTAGAAATAACAACCATAATAATAAATTTAAAAAGTGGAGAGTGCGGAGGGAGACCTTGTTTCATCTCAATACACAGTTTGATAACCCTGTACATGTAAATCTATTTTGCCATGTGATGCTTGTTGTTGCAGTTCCAATAAAAAGTTGTCCAAATGGCTGCTGATGTGAATGGATGCTTGATGTGTAAAACATATAAATTAATTCATCATTATTGAGGAATTGTTGCTCCACAAAAGGAGAAGTTTGTGCTCAAACTAGGAAGGTATTTATACTAGTGTTGGGCATGGTCGATTGAATTTAAGAATCAAAAGGTTACAATCGAGAAATCTGACAAATCGAGATATTCATTTGAAATAATCATTCGAATGATTTCTAATTTTAGAATTTATCGGTAGATGGCGTGATACGCTCAGAGCCGCTGTCTTCATTTGACAAATCGTGATATTCATTCGAAATAACCATTCAAATGATTTGTAATTGGTGCTATACGCTCAGAGATTTCTTTCGTTGGACGGAATGACGCTAAAGACGCTTGAATTTTTTCGAATAGCATAACCTAGCTTAAGAAGTTAGAAGGAACCCATAAAGGAACTCAAGTGATTCTCCCTGTGAGAGATAATTCGATCACGTGAAAAGCGAGTACTTCCGAACCTCACGGATCTCGGTACCTCTCGAGAAGTTTTCGGGTAGATGAGTGATTTTGCTCGGAACCTATGTTCTTGAGAAGAGACGAGCAATTTTGCCTTTCGAATGCACTCATTTGAATGAGACAGCATATGAGCAATCGAGACCTCTCTCGAGAGGTTTTTTTCATTTCGAATGAATTTGGCATAATCGAATGTTTTGAGATATTTTCATAATTGAATGAATCGATTATTTCTACTCGATTATGCCCATCACTAATTTATGCACTAAATTTCTGAGATGTTGTGTGTTGTGCAGTTAAGCATTGTGCACTTGTGTTGGATGTGCATGTTTGTTTGTTTTTATTTTCTGAGCCACCTAATTCAAAAAACGTTTTTTTTTTTTTTTTTTTTTTTTTTAATGTGTTGAGAGTGCCAAATCTATTTATTCCATTATCCAGTATTTATATGTCAAAGATGTGCTGCTGTTTTCCACTGTGCACATGATTGATAAACTACTATTAGCCACAGGCTCCCAGATTTGCTGAAACTCTTGTTTTTGTGCTGGTACTTTGTAGAAAGATGTCCACAAAGTTGTACTGTTATAAGATGTATATAAGACAGGTTTCTTATGAGACACATAAAAATACTTTCACTAAGAAAGAGTCACCAGAAAACTAAACTTGATTTTATACTGGGCCATGTTTAGACCCGCCCTCTTTTATGGCAGGAAGTGTTAGAGCAAAGTAAAAGGCTATCTAGAACTGCTTCAGAAATGGCTGGTGTCAGTGTGATGAGAAGATTATCTGGAAAAACTAAGTGGATTCAATGACAAAACAAATATCATAACACAAGTACTTGAATTGACCATGCTTATTTGTAAAACAAAAAGTTAGTGAAAACATATGGAGGTGGTTTGAACATGTATATTGAGTGGAAGGTTAAAGGTTATGTAGACTGGTGTTAAATTTGTGATAATAGACCACAGACCAACAGGGAGACATGGAACAAGATGGATTGAAACTAATTGTGCAATCAGCCACTAGTCATCAAAGCAGAAATGTTTAGAGGATAAAAGTCAAAAATGTTTTTAGGATTATTGGACAGACAGTTATAGATAAAATTAATTGAAAACAAGCACTGATGTTTATTTATTATTATTTCTTAAAGTGGTTTGAGCCCTTCCCCCCCAGTCTGAAGACTGTTCTGGTACACAGGCATGAGATGATGATGCTGGAATGAAGTGTGAAAAACTATTTAACTTAATAACATGCTTTCTGTGAACATATTAATTTTTGACTGATATCATGCATTTATAAACAACATTCTTTTGGAGTACTTTCATAAATTTGTTCAGTGAAAATACAATTCTGAATTCATTGTGAAAGGTAAATAGTGTGAACATTTTGATTTTAAACAAAATTTCTTAGTATTTTTTTATTTGTGAAATCATTTAAAAGATTTCTGTATAGGTATTTATTTCCTGAGTTGTTGTGTGTAGCTAAAACTGAAGTTTGAGCATGGATTGCCAGCTTTAATTAGCTGTTAAATATTATTAATGGAAGACATATTTGCTTTTTTAGAATTGTTTTGGTATTAAAGTATTATACTTTATATAAATCCAATTTCTATCCATTTAAATAGCATCTAACTATGGATTTATTATGTAAATATTGGAATTCATTGAAGTGTTTTATGTACAAAATTGATTGACTACAATTCATTTCAAACCAGTTCTGATTATTTATCATGGAATTCATGCTGATTGCAACCTGGAATTTGAAAAGTTAGCAATTAGGATTTACTACACAATGAAGCCATTTTAATTGTGGAAAATACATAACTGGAAAGATAGTTTTCAGAAAAAAATTCACTGTTTTTAATAATTGATGTACATGATCTGTCAATAATGTTTAGTGAATTCTGTTGTAACGTGTAGAATGAAAATTATGAAAGGGGCTGTAATTTGCACAATGCATTCAAGTACATGAGTGAACATGTCCATAATCATTTAGCTGTAAGAAAGGGTGTGGAACAGAGAGCATGTCATGTCAACTGATGCATGTGCAAGTTGTTTGCTGGCAAAATGGAGTAAAGAAATAATATCTAATTCTTCCAGCTGAGTGAGCCGTAGCTGTGTTGAATATATTGGCCTGATCTGGAACTGCCTGATTACTTTTCATTTCCACACCTGAAATTGCTGTAAGGGAAGGGATTTCTAGACATTTTGGGTGTCAAAGTGAATGTGATGACCCAGTTGAAGACGATAACAAAGCTTGTCTTTTCCCATAGCTTCTGGTAATTATACGAATGATGTTAAAAGTGTATTGTATTCAGGGAGATTGTTTTGAAGGCCAGTAAAGTAAGTTTTTTAAATACTACTTGTAAGATTTACTAGCCCTGGATCATAAGAAAATAATTGTAAATATGTATGCCTATATACATTCCCATGTCGAATTTCTTTGTTCGCGCTATTTTCGGGTAGAGCGGACGAAATCAGCATGTTTACGACCATTGCTGTCTGATACATGTGATTAGCCACATTACAATTGGCTTAGTATAAGTATTTGAAGTGTATTGTACCTGTCTTGTGTGGCGATGGGATTATCTCAAGAGCACGTTAAGGAGCGAAATGAAAACTTAAGGGTGTAGCAGTCAGCCCAGGTAGAGGAAATTAACTCGGAAATCCAATAGTTGAGTTTTTCTGAATTTTTAAGAGAGAACAGCCACTTTATTTTGGTTGTGGAAGTGAGGCAGATGGAACTGGAATTTTGGAAATAGCTGTCAGGTCTGGGAATTGATGTCAGAGACGATTTGTTTCCAGAGAGCAACTGATATTGCATCGCATTGCTGCAGCATCGGTTCACAGGAACACAAAGTTTGAGTCGAGTGTCGATGGCACCAAAGGGAACGAAGTCAAATGAAACATTCCATTAACCAACCCAAGATAAGTCTCAAGCCACATCATTATAGCGGAATAAACTGTTAATTTTTGTTAGTGTTAAAAAAGGGGCTGAATTCGATTATTCTTCTAGTACGTGATTCTACTTTTGGAAACGAACCAAAACAAAATTGTGATGGGACTATGATGAGTAAGAGCTAGAAAGGCGCAAGGGTTGTTACACTACTTGTTGTCCATTTTCACCATTAATCTGCAGATATTTATTGACACAATCTTGTACAGTTCTGCCACTATATTTATTGGAAGTGTAAACATAAAGTTTAGCTGATTTTTCATTTGCTAGTATCTTCAACTGTGTTGAAAAATTTCCATGCATTTCAACCACAAGCAAATTCTGTGTTTCTGTGTTGCAATGCTATTCTTTTTATGTTGCTATCATTCCTACATCTGTGCAAGAATCATAGCAAGAAATAAGATGTGTTTAACATCTCAAGTTGCATCTGTAAAATGGTTTTCTTATCTTTTCAGGATGTTTTGGAATTTATCGATACAAGCTGTAACAGTTTTCTTAGTAATATGTGCCTTGTAGTGGCATCCTACAGTGATCTTTTTCTGAACAGATTGCCTAGGGAAGGTGAAAGGTTTGTTCATTTTGTATAGAACTTTTATATTGCTTTGAAGGAAAATGAACTGTTTTTTTTTGTTGTTGTTTTTTTCTTTTGCAACACAGGATATATAATGTCTAATCAAAAACTTTGATGAATGGTGGTACCTCTGCTAAATGCCAAAGGATAGGGGTGGTATGAGGGCAGTCGCTGCTAGTGTGACCTTCAGCCTCCTATGCAGTTCATTGAGCCTTACTTTCTCACCTTTCAGTGTGCGTACAGACAGCTTAGAGTGAAGACATGTTTTGGGGCTTCATCCAATTCAGAAGAAGGACAAAGTTTGAGTAACAAGCAAACATGAAATTTTTGTTTCAAACTTGGTCACTCTGTTAACCCTTCAAGCATTTGTGGCCACTGTAGTAGCCTCCTAGTAAGGGGCAACAGATGGAGAACCAGTTTCTTCTGCAGGAGACAGTGCATAAAAGGCTTGGGTCTCCAGTTTTTCACCATGGGACAAGGCATTCTGGCTCTTCCGAATAAGTGTAAATATTGGAGCATGTGATGTTTGGTAGCAATGAAACGGGATAAAATTTGGTTGCATTTTCCAGCTGTATGTTAATAACATTTGATGCTGCTATGTTTACAACAAATATGTTTAGGAAAAGCAATGTCATAAATGTAAGAATGAATAAAATACCATACGATAAATTACTGAAATATCCTAATTGACAATGCAAAATTCTTGAGTTACCGAATTATGACACTTTGAGTTTTGAAACATGCTGTAATGATATTTTGACATAATACAAGTCCTTCACCAAAAAATTTATTCTTGTTATGATGTAACTTTTAGCATGTTTTCACCTGGTCACCGCATTTGACACAAAAAGGAAGTTCTTTAAATACACTAAAATCCTGATAGATAAAAACTTTAAACTAGATTTTTTTTTAAATACGAGGTTCCTACAAAAAAGAAAATATAAAACTAATAAAAACATACCTTTGATTGTAGTGACAAAAATGAATAAAAATATAGTAAATAAAATACCTAATCAGATTAAAATGTTTCCTCTCATCAGCATAATAAATGTGAATATAATGTAATATTTACAATATTGAAGCAGCATGAACTGTGTAAATATGTGTAGATTTGTACATGTGGAAGTTCAAAAATATCTGTTACTTGTTTTGAGTATGAAAAATTCTGAAGCATGGTATTGCACAAAGTGCAGCACTGCAGTCTGCACAATGGACTCTGCTGTTGTTTTCCAAACCCTTTTACCTAAAACCAGTGCCAATGACACATGCTATTGTTTCATCAATAAAGCTATATGATTCTGCAAAAATGCTCTTGAATCAGTTTGCTTTGAATTCATAGTTTGTGAGCGAACACAGTGAAAGCCAACACAAAAGGTAAGTATCTTAAGCCTGTAAAAAAAGTGAGAATGGAAAGAAAGTTCAATTTACTTGTGACCTCTATGAAATATCGACAGAAAGGGAAACAAATTAGTTAGACATGGCTATTTTGTTTGCCCCGCACAATGCATTTTCTCTTTAAGTTCCCATGCAATTTAGGCTTCAGGTTGCTTTTGCATGTGGCAGTGGCAGTAGATGCTGCAAGCTCAGTTTGTTAATGCGCAAGAAGTGACATCCAGGGGCTGAGAGCTCAATCTAGTCTTGGGGTTGCTCTTGCACGTGGCTGTGGAAGTAGATGCTGCAAGCTCAGTTTGTTTATGCCCAAGAAGTGATATCCAGGGGCTGAGAGCTCAATCTAGGCTTGGGGTTGCTCTCTTTCATGTGGCAGCGGCAGTAGATGCTGCAAGCTCAGTTTGTTTATGCCCAAAAAGTGACATCCAGGGTCTGAGAGCTCAATCTAGGCTTGGGGTTGCTCTTGCACGTGGCAGTGGAGTAGATGCTGCAAGCTCAGTTTGTTTATGCCCAAAAAGTGACATCCAGGGACTGAGAGTTCAATGTAGACTTGGGGTTGCTCTTGCATGTGGCAGTGGCAGTAGATGTTGCAAGCTCTACATATATACGAACTAAACAAAATGAACGAACTAAACAAAATGAATATCACGAACTTTAAAAAGAATAGAATCCAGTTGAGCAAAGAAGTCGAACATTTAAACTTTTTGACAACTTGTAAAAACAATGGAATTACACCTAAATTTTTACAAATTAGAAATAAACCAATGAATTATAAAGATAAAACCATTTTACAAACTTGTGAAATTAAAAGATTAAGAGCCTCTATTAGAGAAAACGAAAAGACATTGATAGATTGAGTAAGAAAAACTACAGATTATATAATCAATGCATGCAAGAGAAAGATAAAGAAGAAATAAAAATAGCATTAATTAAAATATTTGCTATTATAGAAAGACAACAATTTAAAGACAGAAGGAGACACTCTTCATAAAATTGAAAACCTCATAAGAGAAAAGTATAATAACAAAGAAGGAAAAGAAAAAACTACCAACATTAGAAGACAAACCACTGTTCATTAACAAATCTAATAATGAATTGACATATCTACAAGTTAAAGCACTCAATAGAGGAACGAGATATGCATATAAACAAGAAATTCAAAGCCGAGATAATAATCCCATATATAGAAGACGTCATCAAGAAACTACCAAATAAAAGACAAAACCCTACAAGATTTAAAATATTAAGAGCAATCAATAACAAAGAAAAAGAAGAACAAATACCAGCTATAAAATATGAGAGACAAGAGCTAATGAACCTCAAGAACAACCCAGCAATTAAATGCGTAAGCGCTGATAAAGCCAAACAAATTATTAT
Source organism: Macrothele yani (assembly GCA_039090855.1). NCBI lineage: Eukaryota > Metazoa > Arthropoda > Arachnida > Araneae > Macrothelidae > Macrothele > Macrothele yani. The sequence continues at coordinate 123,957,574 of CM076989.1, forward strand.
ATTAGACAAAGATGATTATGATATAAAAATGAAAAAAACGGCTATAGAGGAAAATTGGATATCGAAGAAACTACACTTGACCCAACAGATACAATTCTAAGAAAACTGGCTTATATAAAAAACCATGGACATTTACCTGATAATATTAAAAACAAAGCCATTCCGCCCGTTGGAGCGTCTATTCCAAGCATATTCAGCAAAATCAAAACGCATAAAAAAGAAGAACCATTAAGACCAATAGTAAATAAAACAACGTCTCCAACAATTCTCCTTGAAAAAGAACTATTTAAACATTTAAAACAGTATTACTTTCAACATATTTATACAATTAACAACTCCATTGAAGTGATTAAAAAGTTAAAGAACTAAAAACAACCGATTTTCTGATGATCAGTCTAGATATTGTTTCCTATATCCAAATACACCTATTTATGAAGCAATTCAACTGTTAAATCAGAAGTTAAAATATGAAAAAATACCTGAAGCACAAAGAATTAGTATTATCCAGGCATTGAAACTAGTAGCTGATAATAACTACTTCACATATAATAAAAAAATATACCGACAAAAACAAGGTGCACCAATGGGATCACCAATTTCCTCGGACTTCCTTGCTGAAATAATATTACAAGACATAGAAAATAAACCTTTTGGATTCATTCAATCAAAAACAACTAATACTATACGTAAGATACGTTGATCTAAGAGCAATCTGAAAGAACTTGGAAACATTTGTAAACAAATACAATAGTTGTTTATGCCCAAAAAGTGACATCCAGGGTCTGAGAGCTCAATGTAGGCTTGGGATGTAAATTCAAAATTAGAAGAGAATTGAAGATTAGATTACCACGGAATTGAAACTATGGATATCGAGCCACGGAAAATAAAACATGCAACCATCATCTATAATAAGAAATTATAAGATCGAAGCTCAACTTGAAGCTGATAACCACAGGAAAGGAAAATCATGCCTTCTTCGATAACAAGATGGCTTATTACTGATTCAACGCATCATAATCAAAAGGTTCGAAAGTTCTTTTCTATTGTATTAATTTCGTAAATCATGACTTAAAAAACTGGAATAATATTAATCTTTTAATACATATTGTCTCTACGTATTGGAGGACTTTGACAACTTATGATGCATTTGACTGCACATATTAAAACATTTTTTCATATAAATTTGTAATCTTCATAATAAAATTCTAAACTATTATAAAGAACATCAAAAAGAAAAAAAAAAAAAAAAAAAAAAAAAAAAGGAATATTAGTGACAAGTTGAAATAAAAATTTTCTTATTATATGGACGTTTTCCCGTGCTCGAATTTCTAGTAACGTGCGAAACAGTAGATGATATGGAAACTATTTTGTTGACATATAGTTAATAAGTTGCAAGCTCAGTTTGTTTATGCCCAAAAAGTGACATCCAGGGGCTGAGAGCTCAATGTAGGCTTGGGGTTGCTCTTGCACATGGCAGTGGAGTAGATGCTGCAAGCTCAGTTTGTTTATGCCCAAAAAGTGACATCCAGGGTCTGAGAGCTCAATCTAGGCTTGGGGTTGCTCTTGCACACGGCAGTGGCTGTAGATACTGCAAGCTCAGTTTGTTTATGCCCAAGAAGTGACCTCCAGGGGCTGAGAGCTCAGCTCGTTTGTCCCCACAAAGTTATTAGCATGTGGTCAAGCTGAAGTTTAGTTGTTTACTTAAAGTTTTCAAGACACTCATGAAAAACTGCAAACAGGCTACGGAGATGATGCTGTGACCCAGAAAACAGTATTTGAATGGTTCTAAAGTTTCTGTGAAGTTCAAAGTCATGCAACAAGTGCGCAAAATGATGACAACACTAACGAAATCCACACTCTTATCCATTGCAATGGAGGTTTGACAAGTAGAGAGCTGGTAAAAGAAAAAGACTGTTTGTTAAGCACCATTCAATTGATTTTGACTGAAGATTTGAAAAGGAAATGTGTCAGTGCCAAATTCATTCCATACTACATATAGTTTGTGAAAAGACTCAAGGTTATTTCCCCATTGACAACTCTGTTACTTGCATTTAGTAAGTAACAACACAAGTAACAGAGTTGTCAATGGTGAAATGACCTTGAGTTTTTTCACAAATTATATGTAATTATTATACCGTGTAACTAATGTATACATTAATGTAACAATGTTGCAGTTAATGGTACTAATTATCTTATAATCCTTCCATGCTTCCTCACTTCTGATCAAATGGAAATGCATGACGAGGGCTTGAAAAAAATATTATGCCAGAGATATTATAGCACAAAACACAGCTGCTGTGCTTATGAAATAAATACCACTTGCATTCTGTATGCTTGTATATTACATCCAAATAAGCTGCCTCAATAGCCACTTGGCTAAAAGTCCAAACTTCTGCCTAATTGTTTGAGTTGGGCCTGGATTCCAGTCCCAGGTTAGACATGAGTATTGTGTTTGTCCTACAATGCTGGTTCCATCCCTTCTCTGGAATCAGTGTCCTTAAATTGTTGACAGGCAGCTTTGTTTAGCTCTGAATATTCATGGGGGTCAATAAACCCTAAAGCAAGCAAGCAGGCAAACAAAACGGCCAAACAGCTATGGATTTGAGAGAGATGTTGGTTATTTTTTTTATTAAATGAGCTCAATGCATTTTTCATGTATTTTTGATGTTGCACAAACAAATATTTTTCATGCTTTTTTTTTTTTTTTTTCTTTCTTTTTAACAGTATGAATGATTTGCAATTACCTTTGAGAAAACTAGAAAACTTTGCTATACAATTGATGAAAGAGTACTTCAAGTACATCCAGAAAAGGATTTCACTAGAGGTGAACACTCTATATGTGTTTTTATTTTCTACTAGTTTCTGTTTAGCATTATATATATATTAAGCATGATCAAATAAAACCCGTTCGAGTGGCTTCATTAAGATGAATGAAAAGGTACATCTGCGGGTGTGGCAGAATTAAAGCAATATCTAAGGAAGCAAGAATGCACCAGTGTTCATTAGAAAAAGTCACCGTAGGCATTCAGACATGCATCCCACTGCTTGGGGAGACAGCAGATATCGTCCATGAAGAAAGACTTTGGTTGCTCCTTGAACCATTTAGTCACTGCGGCCCTGACGTCTACATCACAGTGGAATCATTGTCCCTTTAGAGCTTTTCTTAAGGGTCCAAACAAATGAAAGTCACGTGGTGACAGATCTGAGCTATAGGCTAAGTGGTGCAGAACCTCCCACCCTTTCCATGCTAACACATCCTGCACAATGTTCACAACATGTGGATGAGCATTGTCATGCAACATAATAACATCACGTGAAAGCTTTGCCGAGTTGCTTATCTTTTATGGCTTCATGCAGCTTGTCCAGTGTGTCATTGTAGTGGCTGGCATTGATGCTCACATGAGGCTTCTTAAAGTCCACCGACAAAAGCCCTTCATGGTCAGAAAATGTGGTCAGCATAACCTTACCAACGGAAGCCTGTGACTTAAATTTTGTGTGTTTTGGTGATCCGGGATGTTTCCATTGCATGCCCGCTGGTTTGCTCGATGGCTCAAAATGGTGGCACCACGATTCTTCATCTGCCACTATGCGCAACAGAAATGCATCACCCGGTGACACAGTGGTTAAAGCGATGGCTTCTGATCATTCAGCATTCGTCCGAGGTAGGTCCGGGTTCAAATCCCGGTGAGGCATAAATGTTGCATTTGTCTTGCAGTGCTGGCTTTCTCCCTTCCCTGGAACCAGTGACCCTAAATTAGGGATGGGCGACTGCTTATATAGCCCACTAAGTTGCTCATGGTGGTCGTTAAACCTCCAATTAAAAAAAAAAAAGAAAAGGAGCATCACCCTCCGCTTCGTAATGCAGCAAGTGGTTCAAGCTCCGACCCATGCATTCTTCAATATGGTGGTCAGTCAGCATCCATGGGATCCATTGTGAACACACCTTCTGCTACTGCAGTATCTTCATAACCACCATTTAAACTGTTCCAAGTGACATAGCGAATTCCTCCGCTAGCGAACGTAATCTCCAACGACGACCCACCCATACTGCTGCATCAATCTTGGTGATGGCTTCGTCTGTCACAACAACATGCACCTGGCTCAGCTACAGAAGATATTTCGTTTCTTCACGTCCTTCCTGAAACATTCACACCAGTCCATCGCTGTTGTCTTCGGCACGCATTTGTCACCATATACCGCGTGCATTCTGTGATGAATATTGACCGGTCGACATCTTTCCGCTGTTAGGAACTGAATCACTGCTCACATTCCACCTTGGACAGATTCGGAATCACGCTGGCCATGTTGTCAACGATCTGCAGCACAAACCACACATGCGAGGAAAATGAACGCATGCTTACTTGTTCATTGGTCTGAACTTGTCACGTGAGCTGTGACGTCATCATGCTTCCTGTGCACCAGTCCATGTGACATGGCACAAACGGGTTTCATTTGATAACGCCTCATATATAAGAATTTGTCATTTCATTTGTAGGCAAGAGATATCAAAAAGAATGTTAACTACAAATATGACTTTTGTTGAAATTTTTAGGATACTTAAAGTTGAATGTAGTAAATTTTCAGATTTCTGACACAGCTTGTCAAAGAAAGAGAGAAATGCAAGAAATCCTATTCAACTTCAGAAGTGTCCAGAGAATGACTTTAAAAATAGTTATTCTTAGTGAAACTTAGGGTTTAGTTGATTTCTAAGTTGTTCCTGGGAATTAATTATGCTCCCATTTTCCTTACCCAGGAAGAAATATGAAAAAAAGCAAAAAAAAAAAAAAAAAAAAAACTGACCACTGATAACCAAGTGCAAAATTTGTGTATCATTAGTTAAAGATGAGCAATTGAAAATGGTACATCCTGGTTTCACACAGCATTTCATTGGATAGTTTATCTGGAGTGGATGAATTTATCGTGATAGCCTGCCTTAAAATCTGTATAGTGTCATCAGTTAGTCTTCTTTGCAGGGTTTGTAGGCCTCCTGGAATTTAAGAAATTCTGAAGTGGGCCTTTTTCTCCTTATTTTCCTTCAGGCTCCTGTAAAAATCTTTAAGTTTAATTTTGACTCCTGGAAATAATTATACTTCAGACATTTTTAATATCTTCTGTTGATCATTGAGTGGGCAGGAGGTGAACTTTTCCATTTTTTTCTTTGACATTCATGATTTCCCTTTTATCTGCTGGAAGCTATTTTGATAAGTCCTGTCCCAGCTGACATACATTTGGTTCTGTCCTGGTGGGGTGAGCAGCAGACGTGATTGGATAAACGTTATTCATGCTTTGCAGAAAGCCCAGACACTCCCAAGTGCTATGGATGCTCCATAATCACCATGGGAATCATTGAGCTGCTGTGGTGTATGGGAAATCGAAAATGTCAGTGAAGTAGTGTTTATTCAGCTTCTGTGTAAAGTTTGTTCTCATGTTTTCAAGTTTCTGACATTTATTAAGTATTTGTGGGATTATGTTTTGGACTTCCTTCAATATTTTTTGGACATCATTTTGCTGTCCGCTGGCTGAAACTGTTTAGAACCCCTGGAAAAATTATCCAAGCGAGGATGAAAACATTACATGATTTTCAGAATAATTTTTCTGACCAACCTGCATTTTTTTCATTTCCTTTCCTGATGACTATATTCTTATTTTTTTATATTTCCTGATCATGTTCCTGATTTTTAATATTTTGGGTAATAGTGAAAAAGAGCGACTTTTTGTTTTTAATTATTTTCTTTTTAATGAAGTGTATGTTTTCCTTTTCCTAACAGCAGCTTATTCAAATCCAAACATTAGAGCAAACAGTTTTGGCACTTTCCCCTTTTTAAATAAGAAATCAAATTTCCAAATTGGTACTTAATCTGTCCATAATTGAATCAGCCATTTCCCGTAAAATTGTTTTCATTGCAGAGTGTACAATAAGAGCTGTTTTTTTATATTAAATTTCACTTAAAATGTGTGTTTTCTCATTTTTTTGTCACTTTGTTATATGACAGGTAGTACAAGCATTTTTCACTTTGTATAAAGTGAAATTAATGTTTAAAAATGCTACTGCTTGCTCACTGTGTAGACAAAATGATTTTACTGGGAACTAAAGATGGTGATGGAGAGTTGAAGCTCCGATTTTGAATTTATTTTTTTTTTTTTTTTTTTGTAAACAAGAGAAAAATGCTTGCTCTATTTGTCTATTGATGTAACAAAACATGAGTAAGAAATGGGAAACCATGCAGTTTCAAAGAAATTAAACTTTAAAAAGTTCAGATGCTGTTGTTGACTCCTGAAAAACTCCTTGGACTTCCAAAAATCAGTGGGAACACTGTGTTAGTTATTAGTTATATCTGTACAATCCATGTAATGTTGGAAAACACCGATTCACATTGATTTGCAGATCCAAATGGGCTTGATATTTTTAAAGCCTTTTACAACTAAGTGAAAGAGAACTAACAACATAGCAGAAAGAACTATGTAGAAAAGGTCTGGTCACATGGAAACTAGAAGAGGCAATGCAAAGAAATCTGCATCTTGTGTTCTTCACAAACATTGGATGTCACTGCTCCAGTGTTCTATGGAAGAAGTCATCCAAAGATCACTTATCACTGATTTTGCCCCCATTAACTTCACTTTTTTTTTTTTGTCTGTGCTAGTACTTAAGAAAAGCTAACCAAGATGATGTAAGTCAATCACATTTCAGTGATTGACTTACATCCAGGGTCATATGTAGGTCAATCACTGAAATGTGTGACTTACATCTGACACTGGATGTGAGAAAAGGTCGTTAGATGCTACAGTGGAGAAGGAACAGCTTCAACAAGTGCAAAACTGATGGTAATCACAGATATATATCTCTCTATCCTAAAAAAAGTAACTGGCGCTGCTGCTGTTTTAGAAATTTCGCTACACTCTTGCTTTCCTAGCTCACAGCACAAAAAATGTATTGAACACAAAAATATGAAATTTACATCGTTTGTAGAGAATTGTTTGGGGAACACGCTGAAATAAACCGTTTTTTGATTATGGCGATATTTCCAAGAGCTATTGTATTTCAAAGTTAAGTTAAGCAAAAAAGTGGTGTCAGGTCGCGTTCCGGACACACTGAACCACGAAACTTCGCGTTCCAGACATACTGAACCATAACAGAACCACAAAACTTTATATTTGCACCTCATCACCGCCTTTTTTTTTAATTTCAATTTAGATTAAGAGAAATTAAATTTTTAATTTTCACAAAATTCTCTATTTGGTGATGAGATCCATTTAAAAAAACGGATGTATGGCAAACTATAAATCATAACACATTGCTGTTTTTACAGCGTAAACTTATAACTATCATCCCTTTTTCACAAAAAAAAAAAAAAAATTAAGAAAAAGTCATTTTCTGATTTTTAAGCGTTTTTTAAAGATGCAAAGGAAATAAAGGAATGGATTGTCTCTCTTCATGATAACCACAGAGGAACATTTTGGTCCCGTGACCTGCTGCCATGGTGACGCAGATAATTCGTTATGCATGTGTTTTGTTGGTAAAGCTATCTCAGTTGTTTAACGGTTTAGCATAATGGTTTACGGAAATGCTTTTTGGACCGCTTTTGTTTTCCTTAGTGGTAAATTTAGTCAGTGCTATAAGTTCAAATGACAAAAGCCCGCCCATCCAAAAAATAACTACAGTAAAAAACTCGGAAACTTCGGAATGGCGGCGGAGCAATGTCCTTAAATAAAAATAGAAGGAAATTGAAAAAAGTTCCACAAAAATCCAACAGGGAGTTCACCAAGAGAGTAACAAAAACGGTAAACAAACAACCATCTTGGAATCGATATAGCGCAAAAAGTATTGAACAATTGGGAGAACATTTTCATTTTGTTGTGATATACTTGAAGATAGGGCTGCACAGCCCAAGTGCTACTCTGGAAACGAGCATAGTAAGCCTAGAGGCACAGCCCCTAGTATATATACACTGAAAAGCAATTGAATTAGAGACAGCTGGCGTTATGCAAATGTGGCACTGTGGGCGGCCCTGTAAACGGAAACGACATGACGCATGCAGCGATCCGACAATATAAGGAGTGATGCGACGGGAATCAGTAAGAGTCAGATGCAGAATGAGTAAGACGAAGGTTCTAAGCGCATTTGATCATGCTCAAATTGTCGGGACCCAATGAATGGGTCAATCCATTTTGGAAGTCGTGCGGCCACTGGGATTTTAACGAGCCATTGTGTCACGGATGCACAGTGAGTACATCGAATTCGGTAAAACCATCCCTGCAAGGGCCAACTGCCGTGCACAACAGTGTGTGGATGAGTGGGGTCATCATCGGCTAGCTCGCATTGTAATAGCGGATAGACGGGTCACAGTGCAAGAAATCAATTGGCAATTTAACGCTGGTGCACAAAAACGTGTAAGCAGGCACACCATCCAGAACCATTTCCTCGCTATGGGGTACAGAAGCCATCGTCCCACGAGAGTACCACTGCTGACTGCACATCACCGGGTGCAAAGATTAGCATGGTCACGGGAACATCGCCACTGGACCCTAGACATGTGGGAAAATGTTGCCTGGACTGATGAGTCGAGATTTACGTTTGTACATGCGGATGGCAGGATACAAGTACGGCGCAAACCACATGAAGCGATGGATCCTTCTTTTCCAGCAGGGTACTCTTCAAGCTGGTGGGGGTGGCATTCTCGTCTTGGGACTGTTTACGTGGACTGAAATGGGACCCCTGGTACGTGTGACATCGTCCCTCACAGGTCAACGTTACCGGGATATCCTGGACGACCATTTGCTCCCGTTTGTGCATCTTCAACATCCCACTGGGGACCTCATCCTGCAACAAGACAATGCACCGTGCCATCGCTCCTGAATTGTATCCAAATGGGTGGATGAACACTCCACTGGCATTACCTCGCTTCCTTGGCCAGCTAGGTCACCTGACCTCAATCCCATCGAGCACATCTGGGATGCTATTGAGAGAGATGTTCGAGGCTCTGACCCCTCCATCAAATCTTCGTGAACTGTGGGAGCTTGTTCAGGTGTCGTGGATCCGTATGGCTTCCCAACGCTTCCGGTGACTTGTCGAGTCCATGCCGAGACGAATCGTCGCCACCATTAGGGTGAAAGGTGGTGCTGCACGTTACTAGACAGGTATCTCTAATTCAATTGCTCTTCAGTGTATATATGTATATATGTTCAGTTGCTTGGGATTTCTTTGTCCTGGGTAGTGGAATGACCATCATGCTCGACCGGAAATTGGGAGGTGTGGGTTCAATTCCTACTCCAGGACAGCGAAATTTTTCAAGTTTTCTGAATGAAGTTCATACATGTAATAAAGTGAAAATATGCCAATAATCCATGGAATATTCCTCTAGCCATGATTTGGTGATTGTGGATGTATGCAGATGCATAAAACCAGCATTAACCAAGATTAGATGGGGAAAGGAATTACAAAAGATGTTTTCAGGTAAAAGAAGAAAATATGAAAATGATTTCAGAAAAGAAAGAACAGAGTGGTAAAATGAGTTTTTTGCAAACATCCACAATATGCTTCGGAATTTAGCAACTAGAGCTCGCAGACCCAGAGATTAAGGCTGTGAAGTGGTGGCACAGTATCTCACATGGGGTTTTTAGTTAGAAATTCAATGACTGGCATAGAAAGTTGTGGTCACTGTCTTTTGAGGTTATAGAAGAGTATTATCCACATTCGTATGCTGGAGTACAGTGTAAAAGCAAATTGCATCTACTGGGTTTATGACACTTGAAGAAATTCAGGAAACTGTCAGAAAGAAGGGGCTGTTAATTTATCTCAGATGCATCTACATCAGGACAATGCTTGTCTTTAGACGTTTTTTTTTTATTTTTATTTTTTTTTTTTTTTGCGAAGATGTATTAATTTGAGATGCTCAGATTTGGCATCATCATATTTCCATTAATGTGTCCTGATGAAAGGTAGCATGTTTTTTTTTAAATAATGCATCTTAAACTACCTATCTTTCAATCTGACATCTAATATCTGGATTATACTGTGTTCACCAGATCTGTTGCTAACAAGAATTATGTCTACCATCGTTAGACTTAATTATGGTAGTGCATCAGGATAAAGATATAATGATATGAAAGACACCAAAGTTTCCCTAAAGACATGGATTTTTCCAGACGATAGTCCGAACTTGGGTTCAGCAGTGATTCAAACATATAGTGTGACAGAGATTACTTTGAAGGGTAGTTCCACATAGTGCAATAAGAACATACAGTAGTGGCCAAAATTGTGGAAACCTTTTGAAAAAAAGTGTATTTTTGAGGTTTGATGGCTCATAACACCCCACTTTTTTTTTTTTTTTTGAGTAATACCATAAAATTAAACTTATATCAATGGAAAGATAATTTCATCAAGAATGTAATGCAACAAAGTTTGTTCAATTATCTGTATTCTATGAAAAGTTATAGCCAAATAACCAGATAAAGGAAGCACAACTTGCTTAGGTTGATATGAAGTAGCATTCCTTCATTTGAATGTAGCCAATGAGCATGAGTGTTTAGAGAGCCAATCAGGTGCCATCTTGTTTAGGCAATGAGCCAGTCAGGTCACAGTAGGATTCAGCTATTGATGTCCTGTATTGGAGCTGAAAGGAGGACATTTGTCAGTGTGTTATGTGATTGCTATCAAGTTGGTTGTTTTTTTTTTTTTTTTTTTGTTCTTTCATTTAGTTAGCTTGTAAAACATAATAAAATTAAAGAAATAGCGCAAAGAGTTGACTGGTCACACAGAAAGTGATGTAAAATAGTACTATTAAGTGAACAAGACTTCAGTTATGAAGAAATTAGAAGAAAAATTGGTGGAAACTTAACCATTTCTAAATTTTTGAAGAGGTATAAGGAGACTCAGTCACTACAAAACCAGACTGGTAAAGACAGGAAAAGGTGCATAACAGCAAGTGATGGTAGAAGAATTAAGAGACTGTGCCTAGGTGGCAGAAGAAAATCATCTGAGTGTATATAAGATGAAATGGTGCAGTGCAATGTGAAGTTGAGTGCAAGGACTGTTTGGTGCAGACTGCAGGAATTTGGTCTAAAAGTTAGAATTCCATGAAAAAAGCCATTTTTTATCTCTCAAACAAAGGTTGAAAAGATTAAACTGGGCTAAAACCCATGTTGACTGGACAGTGGGACAATGGGACAATGTTATTTTGAGTGATGAGACCAAAATGTCCCTGTTTGGTAGTGATGGCATAAGATACGTAAGGAGAAAAATCAGAGAAAATTTGCATCCTGATTGCATTACATGTACCATGAAACACCCAGTCAGTGTTATGATCTGGGGTTGTATGACATCAAAAGGTGTGGGCAGAATTTGGGTGATTAATGGGAATATAAATGGCCAAAAATACATTAATGAAATACTTGAGCCCAAACTGAAACCTTTCGCATGTGATCTTTCCCAAGATAATGAAGCATTTATATTTCAGTTGGATTCAGCTCCATGTCATGTTGCTGCTGTGTGCAAAAAGTGGTTTTAAGATAATCATATTCCACTTCTAGAATGGCCTGGGAATAGCCCGGACCTTAACCCCATCAAAAATCTATGGAGCCAACTAAAGAAACTTGTTAGTGAGTAGCAACTTAACATTAAAACCCAATTAATAGAAGCAATAATTCAATCTTGGTTTCACATTATAACAGCTGCAGAACTAAAAAACTTGGTTCACTCCATGGAAAGGCGTTGTAAGGCCATAATTAACGCTAAAGGTTACCCAACTAAGTATTAACTAACACGGAGAGAATTTTTGTATATCTCATTTTTTTCTGTGTGTTTCCGTTTTCTTCTTTATAACTGCTGTTCTAATACAAAATCCTTCATAAAAGTTATTGCATTACATTCTTGATGAAATAATCTTTCCATTTATATAATTTTATGGTATTACTCCAAAAAAAAAAAAGGGGGTGTTATGAGCCATCAAACCTCAAAAATACAATATTTCCAAAAGGTTTCCACAATTTTGGCCATACTGTATATATCATCATCATCATTGTCAACCATTATCAATCCACTGCTGGACGAAGGTCTCCCCAAGTTTCCTCCACAACGGTCTGTCTTGTGCCAGTCTCCTCCATGTCACCCCTGCATACTTTCGAATTTCATCCACCCATCTCCCATGTGGTCTTCTTCTGGGTCTTTTCCTGTCCCTTGGAATCCAATCTAAAATTTCGGCTGTCCATCGATGATCTGTCCTTCTGGCAGTATGTCCAGCCCATTGCCATTTCAGGGATTTAACTCTGATCATGAGGTCTTCCACTCTTGTCATTTTTCGGATCCACGAGTTCCTCTTCTTATCTCTCCTGGTTACACCAAGTATGCACCTCTCCATGATCCTTTGAGTTGTCTGCAGCCTTTGTATGTCTCTTTTAGTTAAGGTCCACGTCTCTGCACCATACGTAAGCACTGGAAAGAAAAAAAAAAACTGTATATATATACCCTGTAAAGTAACAAATTATTTGGAACACCTAGTAGCAATCGGACATTTGTGCGATCCTCACTTATATGTGCAACTATGACATTGAGATGACTTTATAAACAGCTCTCTTGAAAGGACTTGGATACATACAGCTGACAGATAGCATTAATATGGAAAAGACTCATGCTTTTAGTGACTGATTGTGGGTGCTAGACATGCACTTGACAAACCATCTCAGCTATGCAAGAACTTTTATTTGGAAAAACTATTTTTGAATCAGTAAATAATTAAAAAACACACCTAAAAACAGTATAGGTATATGTAATGTGCTAAATGAGGTTTAATAACAATTTGTAAGCTTAAAATTATATTAAAATCATACACTTACACTAACCTTATTCATAGAACATTCATTATTTTTAGGCATGTTTTTTTCTTCTTCATCCATTTACAAGATAAACTTCTTATACTCAAATGTTATTATATTCTTCAAAGACATTTCAACTAATTTTTTTGCTAACTTTTATTTAAAAATACTAAATGATAATTAAAATGATAATTTAAATGCCTAGTGAATAAGTGCTAGTATGGATATTTGCATTACCTTAATCACATGGTCGACATGAATTATACACTCAATGTACAAAACATTAGATATACCTGTCTAATAGCATGTTAGACCTCCTCCAGCATGAATAACAGCCTGTACATACCAAGGTATCAACTCCACCCTATGCCAAAGGCTTTCCAGAGGTAATGCCAACCATGCCTGTTGCAGCATTGGCCACAACTCCACCTGAGACATCAGTCCAGGATTCATGGATCTGCTGTTTCACTCCACAGCATCCCAGAGGGCTTCCATAGGGTTTAAATCCAAGGACCTTGGGGGACAGTGGATGGTTCTAAACTCAGATGAGTGTTACTTGAGCCATGCTTGGGTGGTTGTGGCTCAGTGGATCATCCTTCTGAAACAGACCATCGTATGTGCGAAGGCCATGAAAGTATGTAAGTGATCAGCCAGCACATGTTAGTTGTCTGCAGTGGTTAAGGGCCTCTCCAGACACACCGAGGGACCTAATGTGTCCCATGAGAAGGCTCCCAAAGCCATCACAGAGCCACCACCACCTTGAACAGAGCTGACCTGGTACTACAGGGCCATGGCTTCATGCTGTCAATGCCATACCCGCACCCTCCTGTCAACTTTAGTACAACTGAAAACAAGATTCATCAGACCACATGATGTGGTGCCACTTTGCTGAGGTCTAGTTTTGATGTTCCCAGCACCAGGCAATGCGTAATTTCTGATGACAAGCACTCAACAGTGGCACATGAGTAAGGTGTTGGGTCCTGTAACCCAAGGTATGCAGCATGTGGCATACCTTTTGCTTGCTGACACTGCTTGCGCCTTTGACACTTAACCTGGATGTGATTTGCACCATCATTGTCAAGCGGTTGATCGGTACAAGCCTGGATAGTCAATGTCAACCCTAGTCATGAATGGCATGTGGTCGGCCACTGATTGCTCTCTGGGTGCTGCTGGTATGTCCGCAGATGGTATACTCACTGCACACCCATGATATGGTTGCACACATGAACCCTAGGGTTCTTACCACTTGGCCAACAGAATGATCCATCTGTCTTGTGTCAACAATGCGTCCACAAAATGTCTCTCAGATCACCATGTTTGCCGATTCTGACCCACTATTTGGGAAGCCCTGCTGTCAGCCTATTTATTGGCGGCATTCAGTTTGGGTCTGTTCCACTCTGTGCGGGGGATGCCCATATCCACTACCCATCACCCTCTCTCTAATCTTAAAATAATTCTTGAAATCGTGATCATTCTCGTAAGTTACGTTGAAAAATTAAGAGCGGGACGTTTCGGTAGCGACTTCTACCTTCATCAGCCATGGAATGAGACACATGGTTAAAGCGTCAGTTGTTGCTAGATTTCAAAATCGCTTTCCAAATAATAGGGATGTTAAAAGGTGCATCAGTATTGCAGGTGTTAGGGGTAAGGTAGATTTCAATGCTTTTGCGGTATCTGAGGGCATGCCGATTGCTGAACGGGGCAATTCGCTTAACATTGTGCCAATCGGAAGCCGCGGACGTATCGCTGATGGTTAAAATTGAAAGGGAGGTGGAAGGGCTACCTTTCTTAACATCAGCGATATGCTCCATCAAACGCTGGTTTATGCTGCAGTAAGTACTACCAATATAGTGGGTAGCGCCTTTGGAAATGTGATTCACAGAATAGATCTAGTTTACTGCCTGAACCTTCCACCACCCATCAGTTTGTTGGCACTTTGCCCTTTAGCCTGTCCTTCACTCATAAAGTTTGCTCTATTTTCAAGTCTTTTGGCTACAAGATTACAGTCAAACCACCTCCACATCTTCTCAAACTTATCCTTAAGGACAGAGATCTCAATAAACCCCTAGATTTACAAGGTGTCTACTCTATCCCTATCAACACTTCCACAGGCGTTACCCACTATGTATGTATGTGTGCATGTATGTATGTATGTATGTATCATCCTAATATTATCTGAAGCTTACAAGCTGTTATTAAAGAAAAACTGTCTCAGTGGTGTACCAACAACAAAATAAGCAATCCTCTTGTGAATGGAAATGACTGATTGACATTCGAGGGCCATAGTGGCTGTAGAGGATTGTGCTAGGTAACAAACAAGCAACACTGTTTCAAGTAACCTCACAGTATAACAGTGGTATGGAGAGGAGAATTTCAGCAGATGCAGCCCACCACACATTGACATGAATGGGCTAAAACAGCAGGTGTCCCTTTCATGTACCATTCGTCTCTGCTAAGAACAGACAAGTTCATCAGTAAGGGCCACCAAAACTGGACCCCTGAGGCCTGGAAAGAGGTGTAGATGATCCAGTGAATTACATTTTCAGTTAATACATGTAAATGGATGGGGCGGAATATATCATCAGCACCATGTATCAGTGAATCCTTACTGCCTAGCATTAACTGTACAAGCTGAAGGAGGTGGTGTAATGGTTATGGGATCTGTTTTCATGGCACGTATGAGTTCCTTAATACCTCTGGAGTAGCATTTAGATGCCACAAGGTATCTTAACATCACTGCACATGAGGCACACCCATATATGTGCATGGATGGCATTTCCTAATGGAAAGGGCTACTTCCAGCAGGATAATGCATCCTGCCACAAAGCTTGAATCATCACAGTGGTTCCAAGAAAACAACAGTGTCTTCAAAGTGCTTAAAACGTCCCCCACAGTCTCCAGATCATAACTCAATTGAACATGTGCAGGATGAGAGTGAGACAGACATTCATAACAGCGATCTTCCTCCAACAAACATTTGGTAATTGTCTTACACCTTAACATCCATTTGGCTGTACATACCTGCAGAACAATATCAGCATCTCATTGAATCCATGCCACATACTGTTTGAAATGTAAAGGGCAGCCCAACACATTATTAGATAGGTATTTGTAATAATTTGCTACATCGGTGTACATGTGTGCAGCTAAAGCTTTTTGTTCATTGTTTTAAAGTAGAATTAATACCTTTTAGCGTGCTTTATGTACATAGAGTTGTTACAAAGAAACAGGAAGTACATATAAAAATTGCCTTGTTAATGGTGAAACAGCATACAATCATGTCATTTATTTGTGTACCACATTTTAAGAAGTACTTTCCACAACTTTCTATGTATTTTGCTGGTTCATAAAAGATTTGAGATTTTTAGGTTGGAAAAGCTACACTTTGTAGTTTAAGCATCAAGGCATTTTATGGTTTTGTAGTGTGTTATATGTCATCATTTTGTTGATAATTGTTTATGGACTTGTATTCCATAAAAAAATTACATTTTCTTCTGAATAAGCAAAAAATAATTTACTGTACCAGCTCTCTTATATCTTTATATCTCTATGGGTGTGCATTCTGATTTGTTTATGCTGTATGATTTTGAAACATGTTTTTACATTTATTGCTATTAGAATTTAATTACTTTTTTTTTAAGACTGAAACTGAAGATAATGCAGTTCTTGTGAGAGCTTTGGATAGATTCTACAGGAGAGTTCAGGCAATGAATAAACTTCTTCCTGGTGTGGATTTTTCTACGTAAGAACTCTTTGTTTTGTTTTCTTCATTGGACTTATAAAAGAGAATGTGTGTTCAAAATGCTTATAATGTAGTATAAATCTGTCGATTCAGTCCCATAATACAGTATATACAAGTAGTCAAGCTTTTGCTCCCCACCAGAAGGCTTTTTCAACTAAAGGGCCAGACATAAAATGCAGAGAAATATAACATATAAGAAACAAAAGTGTTTTTTTTTTTTTTAATTATGTGGAAGATGGTATAATGTGTTATTTATCACACTATTATATGCTGTGTTGCAATGCATTTCTGTTAATAATGCAAGCCAAACCATTAGTAGTTCTATAGAGACATCATACGCCATTATTGCAAATCAGTTTGCTAGGCAGCAATTCAGTTGTCTCTCAGATGGCTATCACTTTAAAGTTTGTGTAAAGGGCAACTCTTCTAATATTATTCCATATAGGAGCAGCCTGTAAAAGCAGGTTTCCTCCATCCATTAATGGAGCTGCATCCCTATAATTTGGATTCTTAGTATTGATGGAGCTGCAGCTAACTTAATTTGGATACTTAGCCGGTAGTAATCCAGATTGAGTGATCAGTCCTATGGTAGGGAAAGTACAAATCACTGGGGCAACCATCTTAAACCGCTCAGGCATATACGGCCAGGTTTTGGAGGCCCATCAGCTCATCTGCATTATGTTCAGTGAAGAAACTCTGTGAAAAAAACCACATTGGATTAGTGACAACGGGAAATCAAATCCCCAACTGTCACATACCAGACAGACATGGGGCTGGCAATTAGTCAACTGTGCTGAATTATAATGGTCAAGTTTGTCTTAATGTGTGTGTATTTTCTTTTTTTTTTTTTCTTCCTCTAATTAAGCCGTAGTTACAATAAACGAAAAAGATGGCAATGAATTCTTGAGTGTGATGATCACTTCTTTTGAATCCTCTCCAACATGTAAACAAATTTTCAAAGTAAAATTTTGTAAAAACAAAAAATCTGTAAAAAGGATAGTGCATTTATGCAATCATAATGGGGGAAGCAATTGTTTGTTGTGTAAAATGCACAATGGGCACAGTTTTCCTCTTTTAGTGAATAGAACCAGTTACAATAAAGGTACACTATAAAAGGTGACATTCTCTGATTCACCTGAACACCCCTTCAAATTGTGCGTTAGAGTCTCAGGATGACATAAAAGTTAGTTGGTTTTTTAAAAATCGGTTCATATTTCAGGGGGGGGAGGCAAACAAAATAATTAGTGAAACTGTATTTTCCATTTTATGTCTAAGATGTATAGCATTTTTGCTGATAACTTTGATATTTTTAAGGTAGGATAATGATTTTGGTGTCTTTGCCTAGATTGGGGGGGGATTTACCGATTCACAGGACCACTCAAATTGAACATGTACTAAAAGATACAAGAGATTTTATTATATGCCACAATTGTGTGCATCTGTTTTGCCACTTTGAACTATATTTTTGTGCCATAAAATACCACATACTAGTACTACACCTTCAACTGCCAGAGTCACAGCACTTCATGCTCTAAACCCAAATCAGCTCATTGGCCTATGACAAATAACCTTAATTTTGAATGGATATAGCCAAGTTCAATAAAGTAGCAATATGATATGCTTCATACTCAAACAGAAAGTCCACCATATTAGGGATCATATGGCGCTATAAAAATCAGAAGTCCATAATGAAAACCACGCAGAACATTGCAGGAGTGTTAGATAGGAGAGAAAAGAAATGGGTGGCTAAGCAAGCTATTTTTATGAAAAGATATGAAAGTCTATTGAAAGTAGTCAGAAGATCATATGGCGCTATAAAAATCAGAAGTCCATAATGAAAACCACGCAGAATATTGCAGGACTGTTAGATAGGAGAGAAAAGAAATGGGTGGCTAAGCAAGCTATTTTTACGAAAAGATATGAAAGTCTATTGAAAGTGGTCAGAAAGCAGTGAAAAGTGGAAATATCCTTCTTCACAAATGCAAAAGCTAGGGTGGACCTTTTACAACTATTGAAGAATTATAGAATTGCATAATGTAGAAGAACAAAGTGATGAGAGAGATTAGAAGCAACTGAAACATATTTTTTGAACTGAAGTTTGCATACAGCACTTCCCTCCACACAGTGTTTATTCTAAGCCAAGTTTATGTACAATGAATCAAATGTCCATAGAAGAGTTCAAGATTAATTGGACAATACTAATAACCAGTGAAGATTTTACCAATTTATCTCTGATTCCTGATATATCCAACTAATGCTGACGTCTTGAGAGTCTTAAGTTTAGATACCAGTGAAAATGGAACTACAGCAGGAGAAACTGTTGAAGTGCATTCAACAACTGATGATTGAAAACATCAGGCTTCATGTAACCATTTCACAATAAACGTAGAAATTAAGTGGAAAACACACAGAGTTGTGCATAGTGCTGAAGTTTGTTAAGCGGTTGCTTTTGGATCGTTCTGCGGCCTTGATCACCTGTGATCAACTGAATCCGAAGACTTGTTGCCTGAACCATAATGTGAATTGGAGGTGCAAGAACTGTTACCAGATTTTAGTACAGAGATCCAAATAAACAGGTTTGGTGAGAGGTCTCTGAATTGCAGTTCTTGGTAAATAAAATTTCAATGCTTTCTTGGAAATTAAGAAATGCATTGTAAAAAAAGAGTCAACCTTTTTTTGCTTCTTTTCAAAGAGTGACTGCAGAAGTGTCTTCAAGATTTAGTGCAGATTATGCTATTTTTGGAAGACCATTTGACATATCTTGTTTGTGCTCATGAAGTCTCGTATTGATTCTTTGGTACATACTTCCAGTATATATTGTGAGTCCAGAAAAAGTTGAAATAGGAATGGCATAAACTCAAGGGGTGTTTAGGGGTGGAACAGGAGTTCTGTCTTTAAGCAGGCACTTTATTGCATGATAATTATTTTGGACATAAACTGTCTTATAAGATTTATAAACTCTTCAAAACTATTGGCAACACTTTCACTGCCAAACCCAATCCTCCTCCAATAAAGTGCCTGCGTAAAGACAAGAGATCCTGTCCCACCCTTGGACATCCCTGGAGTTTATGCCATTCCTGTTTCAACTTTCTCTGGACTCTCAGTAAATACTGGAAATATGTACAGAAGCGTCAGTACAAGATTTCGTGAACACAAACAAGATGTGTCAAATGGTCTTCCAAAAACAGCATCATCTGCACTAACTCTTGAAGACACTTCTGCAGTTTCTCTTTGGAAAGAAACGAAAAAGGTTGCATCTTTTCTTAACAAAGCATCTCTTAGTTTCCAAGAAAGCATTGCAATTTTATTTACCAAGAACTACAATTCAAAACCCCCTCACCAAATTCCATTTATTTGGATCTCTATGCTAAAATCTGGTAACAGTTCCCTCACCTCCAATTTACATCATAGTTCTGCCAACCAGTCCTGTGATTCAGTTAATTGTGGGTGACTAAGGCCATAGAACGGCCAAAAGCTTCCGCTTAACGAACTTCGTCACTATATGTGACTAGCTGTGTGTTTTCCACTTAATTTCTATGTTTATTGTAACAACTGATGGCAATGACATTCTGATAAATGAAATGTGTGTTGTTATTTGGGATCAAAATGATAAGGAATGTGTGTGGAAAAATGTGAAGATGGCAGATATCAGATAGAGCATTTAGAATGTTGGAGAAAGCATGGCGAGGACCTTCACTTATATTGGCGATATGCAGTGTATCCCAAAATATCTGAAATCCGCAAAGTTGTTCAAGAACAGTTTTTACCATGCAATGTTTCATTCTAGAAAACTGCCATATCATTAATAGTTTGTTTGTAGCTTTTTTAAAATGATAAAAACAACAGATGTCACAATGGAAAAGAATGGTCATAAGGCTTATTATATAATATATTTTTTTTAAATACCCTGTATTGACAAATTATTGTACACAAGTTTGGTTTATGCTCAATTTGAGTGCTCCTATGTATTGGTAGACCACCAAAACCTAGGCAAAGACACCAAAATCACCATCCTATCTTAAAAAATACCCAAGTTATCAGAAAAAAGCTTATACCAGAAATACAAGACAGAAAGAGCAATTCGCTCACTATTTTGCTTGATGCCTCTTGAAATCTCAACCAATTAAAAAAAATAACTTTTATGTGATCCTGACACCCTACACACAAGTTGAGGTGGTGTTCAGGTGAGTCAGAGAATGTCACATTTTTTTGCCCACGTACTATTTACAAAAGGATTGAATTATTTTTAATTAGATTACTGCAATTGGCTACAACACCCACAAGTGTACCTACCAGGTCTTATGGTTTGGTTTGTCCATAAAATTTATGGAAATTCTACTCTTGTTCTATGGCTGACATATCTTAGAGATTTTTTTTTCTTTGAGGTTAGTACAATCTTTAGTGGGGAATATTCTGATTTACCTGATAACAATTTCACCCACTGCCATGTCCCAAACCCTCTCTGCTTGCAGCCTAATGAGAAAAGACTTTGTAAAACTGATGTATGATTAGGATCAGTGATAACTGCTTAAGAGAGGGAGAGAGAGAGAGAGAGAGAGAGAGAGAGAGAGAGAGAGAGAGTCAGCCAGCTTCACATCACTGGTATTTGTGTTCTACCAATCCCACATCACTGATGTGTAAATACCAACCCTATGTTATCTCCGTGTTATTAAAGTTATTTAAAATTTTATTTTAAAATACCCACAGAGATAACCTGATCATATGTTATCCAATGATTAGCATGCTAAAGTTAAACTTTGTTGAAACAATCATATACAAATGTTTCAAAAACCACAAATAATTTAGAAGTACAACCTAGTGGTAAAGTTGTGTTTTAAGATTTTTAATAATTTAGAAGTATGACTAGTTGTGTTTTAACATGTTTAATAATTTATAAGTATGACTAGTTGTGTTTTAACATTTTTAATAATTTATAAGTATGACTAGTTGTGTTTTTAATGCTTTTAAAATTTTTAATAATTTAGTAGGTAAAGTTGTGTTTTAACATTTTTAATAATTTATAAGTATGACCTAGTGGTAAAGTTGTGTTTTAAGAAAAAGTATAAATTACATGTCAAAAATTCTTCCCTGCAAAAACACTATCTGATGCTAAAAAGAAAAAAAAAATCAAAGCAGACTTTTAGAAGCACAGATTTAGTAACTCAGATATTGGGGGAAACATATACATTTGTATCCTCTAATGGATCAGGCAAATGATGTTAGTGGGTGACTTCATGATCAATATAAAGACTTTTAGGTAGCAATGGGCTGGACACTTTTCTAGAAAAACTTAACACATTTCTATAAATGGAATACTAGGCTAGATGCCAATGGGCAGGAAAAGACCCGGAAAAAGACTATTTGGTAATTGGGCGTATGGAATTTGAAAGCATGCCAGTGTGACATGGAAGTGAATTGCTTTGTGTGATCTCTTTCTCCCTATTTCTTCCATCCAGGGTGGGTTGAATTCCACAAAGATGACTATGCACTCTTGAGGATTACTGGCAAATTAATGCAGACAACTTGCCATTCCTCTGCTTCGTACGGGTAAGGCATATAGTGCATCCAGGACCAACTTCACAGGGAACCATCTATGCATTTGCATCCTGAAGCACAGGGGGGTCTGTGGAAAATCCCAGAAAAGCTACAGACTAGATGGCCGGCAGGACTGGGATTCGAACACTTGTCAGAAATGCCCGCCTCCCACACAGCGCATAGTGACTTAACCAACTGTGCTATGCTGGTGGTCCTTTGTGTGTTGAATGAAATAAAAATAAGATTAAAAGAAAGAAAAAAGGTTCCAAACTTCAGTAACAAACTTCAAAGTAAGTTTGAAAGCATAAGGAGTTAATGAGCTTATGTGAAGTTTGATCTGTCGCAGTGGTATAAGCGATGGCCTCTGATCATTCGTCTGAAAGGGGTCCGTGTTCGAATCTCGGTGAGGTATGGATGTTGTGTTTGTCTTATGGCACTGGCCCTGTCCCTTCCCTGGAACCAGTGACCCTAAATTAGGAATGGGCGACTGCTTATAGTCTATTGAGTTGCTCACGGTCATTGTTAAACCTCCAATCAAAAAAAAAAAAAAAAAAAAGTTTGATCCTGGTGTAAATTATCAGTATATCTTATGTAATGATTTTGATTTCAAACTATCTGTCTCTTTCTTTCTTTCTTTTGCTGTTGCAGGTGACATATAAGTACATTAAAAAAAGTGTCCTCTAGTTTTTTTTTTTTTTTTTTTTTATAGGAAAGCTACTGAAATCATCTCTGCTGCAGGGAAGGATCGTTGTCAGTTCTATTTGCAAAGTTTGAAACAGCATCTGG
Organism: Macrothele yani; assembly: GCA_039090855.1. Classification (NCBI taxonomy): domain Eukaryota; kingdom Metazoa; phylum Arthropoda; class Arachnida; order Araneae; family Macrothelidae; genus Macrothele; species Macrothele yani. The sequence continues at coordinate 123,980,444 of CM076989.1, forward strand.
CAAATTGTCTTATCGGCATACGGCAAAATTTGGCCTTACCTCGCACATTTGGTCAAGAAGGAACAAATGCTCTTGTAGATCTGCTCAGCACTTTGGAAACTTCAGTTGCTGACTACACAAAGTCTGTGCAGATGAGTCTTCAGGTACGGCATGGAATTGTTTTTGTAAAAGTGTTATAATCATGTGTATTCCTTTTGTTCTTTATTTCATTTGATTGTATGTAAATATGTAAAACACATTTAAGTTTGGTTTCCATGTAGAAATTAAAAATTGTATTTATGCAATTTGTATTTTAAAGTACAAAATCTGAAAGTCCTGTAAAATGTATTTATCATAGTGCATTGTGTATGTTACCATTATGAGTATTAGTCACAATTGAAGTGCATGCCTTATGGATGTTGGATGGCTTCATTCCAACCATTCAACAGTACCTGAGGAGACAATAAGTCACATAAATTCATGAGTTGGCCTATATTGAAGAAGTATTTTAATCATGCCGAGCTTTTGCCTGCCTTCCAATGGGAGACTTTGTTTGAGGTAAACTTACACTAGATGAACAGCGATCCAGTGTGTGTGTGTGTGTGTGTGTGTGTGTGTGTGTGGTGAAAATCCTAGATGAAAAACAAGTCTTGACTGTATTTTAATCGGGTAGGGCCAACAAAAAATGGAAGTTTCTGAAATCCATCAGGACAAAATAAATGTTAATGAAAAATAGAAGAAAAAATTTAAGCATTATTTTCTGATGTAAGTTGATGCATTTTTATTATAATAAAGCATTTTTCTAATGTAAGTCACATTTTAACAAAAAATAAAAAAATAAAAAAATTAGGCACTTTGGAGGGAGGCAAGGTCCCTTGACCTTACCCTCTAAATATACCCCGGTTGTTAGGCCTCTGAATCCATCTGTTCTTCCCTGACATTCTTCTGACTACTATCATGTTGACAAATTCTTATTGCCTTACTTCACACCCAACTCTCACTGATACTAAGCTAAGTGATATTACTTGTACACAGCTTTGTTTTTTGACTAACCTCATCTTTAGACTAAATTGTTTTTTTTTGTTTTTTTACAGAAGATATGAGACTTTCCCTGCTTTGCTAGAATTGTTGTGTAATTCCTCATGAAGCTGTAAGTTACTGTACCCAAATAGTTAAAATATTTTTTACCTCTTTCAAGCACCTTCTAAACTTCACAATTAATGTCACTAGCAGTTGTAGCCAAAGTTGTAGATTTAGGTTTCTCAGCATTTATCTTCATTTGAAATTCTTCACAGGTTCAACTTGGCTGATGTGTGTGTGTGTGGGGGGGGAGGGGGGTACATTAAGAGCTACTACTCTCTTAGATATAAACACAAAATCAAATGCAAAGTGGTAACATTTACATTGTTACAGATTTTACTTTAAAAAGGAATTTTAATGTTTTGTTCTGCAGATGAATGGCTAATCTGCATAGCATTTTGCTACAACTTTTTGCTGATAAAATATAAAACAGCCAACTTGATTCTCTCTCTCTCTCTCTCTCTCTCTCTCTCTCTCTCTCTCTCTCTCTCTCTCTCTCTCTCTCTCTCTCTCTCTCTCTCTCTCTCTCTCTCTCTCTCTCTCTCTCTCTCTCTCTCTCTCTCTCTCTCTCTCTCTCTCTCTCTCTCTCTCTCTCTCTCTCTCTCTCTCTCTCTCTCTCTCTCTCTCTCTCTCTCTCTCTCTCTCTCTCTCTCTCTCTCTCTCTCTCTCTCTCTCTCTCTCTCTCTCTCATTCATTCATTCTCATATATATATAGTATGTCCTAGTATTGGTGTCTTGGAGTAATTGTGCCACAAAACCATTCCTTGGTCATTCTCTTCCTCTCTTGCCTTGCATTTTACCTTCCAAAACTTTCAGAATCAGGCCTCCATGGTGCAATGTGTGTCCCATCCATAACATTCTTCTTCTTTTTAACATGTTGATCAGATTCCTGGGTTCTCTCACTCTCTCCAAGACCTCCTCATTAGTCTTTCTATCGAGCCAGCTTATTCTCTCCATTCTTCTATAGCTCCACATCTCAAATGCCTCCAGCCTCTTTTCTTCCCTCTTGGTCAATGTCCATGTCTCAGAACCATAGAGAGCTACTGACCAAACATATGCCTTTAAAATTCTCTTTCTCAGTTTTAGATCTATATTTTTCGATGTCAGTAGTCTTTGATTCTCTCTAAAAGCCGTTTTTGCAATCCCCATTCTCATTCTAATTTCCTTTTCACATCTCGCATGCATCTTCAGCAATAATTTGACCTGAATAGTGGAATGATTTTGGAGAAAGAATGATTCTGCAAGAGAAAAAAATCCAGCATAAACACTGGCTTCTAGTGCCTGTAGCAGTGAAAAAAATGGCACTTTGTAAAAATAGAAACATGACATATCAAAATGGCACTTTGCAAAAATAGAAACATGACATATCAAGATGGCACTTTGCAAAAATAGAAACATTACAGTTGTAATGAATTATAAGTTATGGTGATAATCATTTTAGATTTGTTGTTCCATGCCATTCTGTTTTACTGTAGTTGTACCAAAAATCTGCTTATTTACTGATTTTTACTACTTCCACATTTCTGTTTTTATGGATAAAAAATATATGCCACTTTGAAAGTGTGGCGTTTGTTCCATTCATTGTTTTTTGTTTTGTTTATTTCAGTCATTCATCCAGAGTGATATCACTTTCGCCACAAAAATACTATTCAGGGAAATATTTTGCCGTGACCATGTTCGTGAAGGTGTGATTGTTGCATTCCTAAGGCACATCAATTCAGTTGCATTGGTAAGTATATCATCATCATCATCATCAACCATTATCAATCTACTGCTGGAAGAAGGTCTCCCCAATTTTCCTCCACAACGGTCTGTCTTGTGCCAGTCTCCTCCATGTCACTCCCGCATACTTTCGAATTTCATCCACCCATCTCCCACGTGGTCTTCTTATGGGTTTTTCCTGTCCCTTGGAATCCAATCTAAAATTTCGGCTGTCCATCGATGGTCTGTCCTTCTGGCAGTATGTCCAGCCCTTTGCCATTTCAGGGATTTAACTCTGATCATGATGTCTTCCACTCTTGTCATTTTTCTGATCCATGAGTTCCTCTTCTTATCTCTCCTGGTTACACCAAGCATGCACCTCTCCATGCTTCTTTGAGTTGTCTACAGCCTTTGTATGTCTCTTTTAGTTAAGGTCCACGTCTCTGCACCATACGTAAGCACTGGAAGGATGCATTGATCAAACACTTTTCTTTTAAGACATAATGACATATTGCTCTTGAAAATTATGCTGTTTCTTCCAAAAGCTCTCCAAGCAAGTTTTGTATGCCCATTAATTTCTTCATCAATGTGACCTTCACTTGATATCTGCTGTCCAAGATAAACGTACATGTCTGTTATCTCCAGCTTTTCTCCATCAATCGATAAATCTTCATTTCTTGTAAAAGCATTGAACATCACTTTTGTCTTCTGAAAGTTCATTTTTAATCCCACTTCTTTACTCTTGTCAGCAAGTTCCTGGATCATACTCTGCAGCTCTGATGGGGTAGGTGCAAAAATGACTACGTCATCAGCAAAACGAAGGTGGGTTAGATAATCTCCATTAATCTTTATCCCTTTGTCTTCCCAGTTCAGTGATTGAAAGACATTTTCCAATGTGGCATTAAAGAGCTTCGGAGATATGGTGTCACCTTGTCTCACTCCCTTTCTAATTTTTATGTGTGTTGTATTTTCAAACAGCCGAATCTTTGCACTTGCATTTTCATAGATGTTATTAATAATATTAGTGTATGCATCTTCAATACCGCAGGATTTCAAAGCCATTGTAACTGCTGATGGTTTCACTGAATCAAAGGCTTTTTCATAATCGATAAAAGCCATGCACAATGGAAGTTCATATTCCCTCGCTCTTTCAATTAGTTCTTTCAGTACGTGGATATGATCTATTGTGCTGTAGCCACTCCTGAATCCAGCTTGTTCTCTCGGTTGAGCCATGTCCAGTGTCACCTTTAAACGGTGTGAAAGAACTTTAGTGAAGATTTTATAAACCACTGATAGGAGGCTAATAGGTCTGTAGTTCCTGAGATCCTCAACGTCACCTTTTTCACGTAGCAGGATCATTGTAGCGTTGTTCCAATCCTCAGGAATCTTCCCTTCATTAAAGCATCGAGTGAAAATTTGGGCGAGTACTGTTTCGATTTCTCCACTTGCTTCTTGTATGATGTCTACAGTAATTCCATCTTCTCCTGGAGCTCTTCCCCGCTTCATGTTCTTGATTGCATGTGCAACTTCTGCTGGGAGGACAGGAAGAACTCTGGTACTGGTACCTTTCATGATGTCTGGAGTACATGCATCATCCCTTTCATATAATTTGGAGTAGAAATCTTTCACTCTTGTCAAAATTTCGCCTCTATTTCTTGTTACAGAACCATCTTCTTTTCTCAGTGCCATAATCTGTTTTCTTCCCTTACTGAGATGTCCCTTTGCTATCTTTAGGCTTTGGTTGTTTTCAATTGCTTTCCTCACTAGTTCACAGTCGAATTTCCTAACGTCTTCAGTGATACTTTTTCGTAGTGTCTTGCATAGCTCTATATATTCCACTTTGGAAGTCACATCTTCTTTAGTTGTCCTCATCTCTCTTCTTTTTTGCATCAACATTTTGGTTTTTCCTGATAATTTGTTCACATGCAACTTGTTCTTAGACCCAGCTAATTTTGTTGTTGTTTCCATAAGAGCTTTGGTTACTTTTCTGCTGACTTCAGAAATATCGACTTCTTCGGATGTTAGGCCTTCTAAAGCAGAGAATCTGTTCTTCAGTTCCAACTTGAAGGTATTATGGTGTTTTTTAAAGTTGGTTATGTCAATACATTCTGTTTGTCTTATGAGCTTGCCACGTTCGAGTTTAGTGTTGAGGTGCATCCTACATCTCACCAATCTATGGTCACTACCTGTGTTGGACTTGTTTAGCACACTGCAGTCTTCCATGACGAATTTTTTGTTACACATAATAAAATCAATTTCACTTGTCGTCCCATTTGGATGTCTCCATGTCCATTTCCTGTGTGGCTTTTTCTTGAAGAAGGAGTTCATGATGAAAAACCCTTCTGCCTCTGCAAACTCAACGAGAGTATTTCCACGCTGGTTTCTGTTGCCGTGACCGAATTTACCTACTGAAGTTTCATTCTGTTGCCGTTGCCCTATTTTTGCATTGAAATCTCCCATAATTATCTTCAAGTGCTGCTTACCTTTATTATTTAGATGACAAATTTCCTCATAAAATTCTTCAATTTCTTCTTCAGGATGACTTGTGGTGGGTGCATAAGTTTGAATAATCTGAGCCTGGTATCTTCTCGAGAGTTGGATAACGAGTCGTGCAGCTCTGTCAGAGGAACTTTCAACTTCTACAACTTTATCCTTCAGTTTCTTGTTTATTATAAATCCAACACCACTAGTTCTGCCAGTATCTGTCCCACGATAGTAGAAGAGATGTCCACTTTTCAGTTCAATGAGATCTTCTCCTTTTCTCCTTACCTCACTTAACCCGACGATGTCCCACTTGATCCTTTGTAGTTCCTCTTCCAATTCAAGAAGCCTTGAATCAGAAGATAGGGAGCGTCCGTTATACGTAGCCAAGGTCAGCATCAGATGGCAGCCTAGTCCGGTCCTCCGGGGATTCTTAGCACCCTCTGCCTTCATGTCGCACTGGCCGCTGCCTTGGCCAGGTACATTCCAGCTGCCGGAGACTGAGGGCCAAGATTTAAGTTGTGGAGTCATTTTGGAGGGGTTTGGCTATAACTCACCACGCTGGCCAAGTGGGTTGGTGAGTGTGGGATAGCATTTCCTCTAATCTCGATGGTATAGTTATACCGCTGTTGGCGGTCGTCAAAGCCCCTTTAGTGGGAACAGGATGCACCACGAGAAGGCGGGGTTGACATTTGTCAAGTAGAGGCTGTGATGTTACGCATCACCTGACCTTACATCCCGGTAAGTATATAACATGTGATATATATTGCATTTGAAATGTTCAGTAAAATTAATGCAATGAAGACTGCAAAGAATAAATAGTGAAACAATCTCTCTTGGTATGTAAAACAGGTTTTTCCATTACCTTCCCCCTTTGAAAAGAAATAATGCTTTGACATTTTTGCATGCCATTTATTGCAAAATTAAATCCATACTTACATTTTTAATGAGGTTTAAGATAGTCATTCTATTTATTCAGCATCTTGAATCATTACTTTTTAGTTCTGAAGAACAGAAAATGTTACAAAAATAAAGAATATGTTTATTGATTAGATTCTTATCAATTTAAATGACAGCATGAAAACCAACCAGAAATGCCTAACATATCAGAGTAAAAAAAACATGAAGTTGTTGAAAATTATTTTAATGAAAATTCATCACTTAGCAAATGAAACAAACTAAAAGTTAGGTCACCTGCCTCTGTTAAAAGTATTACTCTATAAAGTTCACAATCTTCATAAATTCCTTAGTCTGAGCTTTATTTTACTATTGCTGTTTCATTCTGAACCATATAAAAGTTAAAGAATGTATTTTGGAAAACTATCTTTATATGTACAGAAATTATCTTTAATGATGATTAAAAAAACATAATCCAGTTGTTTGATCCAGCACATTATAAAGCAACATAAATCCTGTGGCGATGTAAGTTCTCAAGTTAATACATAATTTCCTTTTTTCAAGATGAAAATCGCAAACAAAAGTTAAGCATTGTATGTGTCACTGCTGCTGCTCTGCAGAGAATAAAGAAGATAAACCGTTCAACCTTGGAAGTTAGGCAGCATCTGCATGTTACCATCTCCAGCTGATTCACCTCCAGCTGATGGCGATTTCCAAAGTTGAGTCTGTACTACTTTGTAAAATCATTCCCTGAGATGGTCCTCTACTGAATACTTTGCTCAAAACACTCTGAATACACCATAATTTGCTAATAAATAAGCACAGGGCTTGAAAAGAGGTTTGATAAATTAGCATACAGACTGTAACTGACAAATTCTAGGCAGAACCAAAAATTTTAATGAACACTAATGTAATAGCTCATGATACAGTTCCATGAGATGCAGTTTACGTAAAGTTTACCTGCCATCCATTTTTAATTAAACTGTCCATGCATTTGGTAATTCAGTAGAAAGGTAATTGTTACACTTATCCTTTTATCTTACACTAACGGTTCTAAGAAGCTCTGGATTGGCATGGTCAAGAGATTGTTCGCTGCTAGGCTTGATGAGCATAAGAGGAGGCTAAGTCTGACAAGCTTACCACAGCATTAGCAAGGAAAGTTTCATCCAAAAAAGCAACCCCACTCTGGAATGATAAGGAGCTGGTTGCACCATTTCTTCTGTTAAAGGAACATTAATAAGAGACATCATTGAAATACTTTCTCATGAAGAGGTGATTAATGATTACCATTCTATCACATAATCATGCGCGTGGACTGTTTCATTAGACCTGGAGGACAGGTAAACTATATCTAAACTGTATCTCACAGAACTGCGTACATACATATCACTAAGCTGTTCTCTGAGACTCGGAGGTTAGCTTCACAAAGAAATGCAAACTACCAGATAAATTTTTAACTGATTATTTTCTTACTGTTGCCATATCAAACTTCTCCATTTACAGTGATCTTCACACACACACAACTCGGGCTTCACTGACATCCATTACACGACATACACAAGACCTTCTATACTTCATACTCGTAATCTTTTTCTCATGCAGACAATCCTGAATCTGATTCTCCTTTGATTTCATTGGCTTTCCTCTGCCTTTCCTTCCTGCCACTTGGGCTAAAAAAAAATTCTTAGTAAGCATCTCATCACTCGTTCTTTCAACATGTCCAAACCACCGAAGAATATTAGTCTCCACTTTGCTTCACATTACACAACTGCAACACATCTTCATTCCTCACATGATCACATGATCAGAACGTGCCTTGCCACCCCCCTCCCTAAGTAATGCATTTCTCCAGCATACAAACGACTCCTATGTTTCTTTTGTAGTACCCAGATTTCACTGCCATACATCAGAGGAGGAACAATTACATTTCCATACACAGACATGCGGGACACTCTTGAGAACCCATCATTCCTGCGAAAACCTCCCAAAGCAGCTATGACTTTCAATGAAGAATTCACTCGCCTACTAATTTCACCATCCAATTTGTTCTTTCTGTCAAACATGCTTCCTAAGTACATAAAAACATTCACCTGGTCAATCACTGTGCCATTTTGACTTATATTACATTCAGTGCTGACAGTTCCTCGCTCAAAAACCATAACTTTGGTTTTTCCCTTATTTATACTGTTTTAATTTCATGCAAATTACATACATCCAGGACAACATACTCTGCAGTTCACTTTTGCTCTCTGCCAACAGGACTGTGTCATCAGCATACAGCAATCTGCAGACACAGATATTACCAGGACATAAACCAGTATTGTCCATCTTGGCATCATGCATGCAAGCATCTATAAATATATTAAACAGCCTTGGTGACATTTCTTACAGAACTGTATGATCCTTTATTAAGGTAGTGTTAATTGAGTATGCATACTGTTTGTTTTAATTTTCAATTTTGCTTAGAATTAATCATTATAATCTGTATGTTGTTTGGTTCCTTGGCAAAGCTGTCAGTTTGTGATCAAAAGATTGATAGTTTATATATGATTCTTTGTACAGCTATTAAGTTGGATCAGCAAATCTCTCTTCAAGCCTTGTGCTTGTTTATTAGTATGTTTTGTACTCTACAAGCCTAAGTGTTGGATAATATGCACCAGTTTCCCCCTGCATTAAAGCCAGATCTTTGACACTTACGGCTTTTTGTAACCTCCTGCAAAGCTCTGCTGCCTTGAAGAGAATCGGAGAAACGCTTGTTTTACATTTCATTATCACTTCACCACACTCACTCATAAAAGAAAAAGCACTAATGAATTGCACTCTCTGTTTTGCAGTAGCTCAGAATATATGAACTCACATGAAAACAAAATGAAACTGTTTCCATTAATATCTGCTGACAGTAGCTGTGGTATCAGGTGAATCATTATGGCATTATGTCAGCTGAATATGAATATTTCAGATATATTCCTACATTAGAGAATCATCATGTATAATATAGACCTGCCAACTGTTACGATTTTATCATATTTAGTATGATTAATCATGCTCCAGTACGAAAATATGATTTTGCCTCCAAAAATGTGATTTTTTAAAAAAGTCATCTTTTTCCCCCTTTTCAGACAGAAGTAGGGAAAAAATTTACGTGTAATCTGTTCAGAAATGAGTGGTAGGCAATGCACGTAACTAACGAACAAATTAAGAAGAAGGTAGTGTAGAACACGCTAAGTTACATATAAAAAGTTTAAGGCAAATATATTTCAGCCATTACTATCTGTCTACCGAAAACCAGTTTTCTACCAATAGCATTATTCCTTTCAATTCTCATACCTTCCACCAATATAAACTGTTAGCCCTCAAGTCTGTCATTCATTGAGCTCATTTGGTTTGTAACATGGAAGTTAATCTAAAAAATGAATTAGCAAACATCCGCTTGATTGCTACTCAACATGGCTTTCCCCCTCTCCTGGTTTCTAAATTAATTCATAATGCTAAGAAAAAACCAGTTGTTGCTCTTCAACCTGTCTCACCAAAAAAGGAACTAACATTTGCTGGCTGAATCCCTTACCACGAACCTTCTGCCTACAAACTCATCAGTATCTTCAAAAGAGAAGGATATAGACTTGCCATTCGTTCTTCCCCGCCAATTTCTGTTATCCTCCATAATGACAGAGATCCAAGATCTCCACTTTCTTCACCTGGAGTGTATAAAATTCCGATCAAGACTAACATTGGACTAACATAGTACATGGAAGTTCCTTCCGAAAAATTCTCTCAAGACTTCAGGAACACAAATCTGATGTGAAATTTGGAAAACCTTCCTCTTCCTTGTCTCTTCTTACCATGGCTGACACTTCTGCTATTCCAATTTGGTCCGATACTAAAAAGTTGGCTCCCTTCCAAAATTGGTATGCTCTGAGGTTTAGAGAAAGTTTGGAAGTTTTATTTTCCAAAAATTGCAACTCTGAGTCCCTATTTTCATTCCTTACATCTGGAAATCCTTCATTGCATCACATCACCCAGAATTACCATTACAAAACTTACCTTTCCAATCTGGCAATGAAAATAAATCGTAGTCACACTGATGAAGGCCATAGTAATGGCTGAAATATATTTGCCTTAAACTTTTTATACATAACTTAGTGTGTTCTACACTACCTTCTTAATTTGTAATCTGTTTTTCCCCCTTCGAAATTTTTTTTCTCGGAGAGGTTTTGAATTTCTCTTAACAAATTCCCTTGCCTCTATACTCCAAGTCAACCTAACAGTGTACCACTATGAAGGGTACGAAACAGCTACCTCCGCTACAAAAAATAGTCCCTAGCGTTTAGAGCGGAAAGCAGTAGAATTATTGCTTAGAATCCATTTTTGTTTGTTCAGCAGTTTATCAGACACAATTGCTATGTAAAAAAATTTCCAGAAAAAATTTGATATGAGAAGTTCCTCAATCAACAGCTAAGCGCTCTTGGCTGTTTCTGTCCATTTGGGATACAACTCAGAGAGGGGGAAGGGGTAAGAAGACCTCTCCCAACATTCACAACAAAGAGGCAATAAATTGGCGAACGGGGAAACTCGAAGGGTAGGTTACTTAAGCAGGCGGTAGGGGAAGAAGTTCGGACTCCACCAGATCTCTATTCACAATCTCTACTGTTGTGTGATGTGGGGGTGGGTGGTGTATCAGAAAGGAAACAGCAGGAGAGCACATTAACGTAGATGGATACCGTTCTTGTGTTCCATGACGAGTCGTGATAAGGCTTTCCGGCCTTTAACAACAGTACTCTTTTAGGGTGACTGCGAGTATAGTTTCTCAATGGAAATAAAATAAGTCAAGTCAATTGCAATCGGCAACCAATGGACAAATTCCGACTAATTTCGTATAACGTTCGAGACTGATTCGTATTTTCGACTCTCCGTCGTACTTAAAGCTGCTGATTGGTCGGTGCTGGAATGTGGACGAGTGTCTGTTTATTTGAAGCAACTCCCTCCCCTTACAACTGCAACTATCAGGAATTTATATAGCTGCACCTTACACCATCAAGAATTTATATAGCTGAAATAGGCTTAAAAAATTATCAGCACGTGTCATGTTATGATTTTTCTATTTGGGAGTTGCGTTTTTTGGTTCTGAGAGTTCAGGATTTTCTATTTGAGTGTTATGTTTTTTGGTTCTGAGATTTTCTATTTGAGTGTTATGTTTTTTGGTTCTGAGATTTTCTATTTGAGTGTTACGTTTTTGGTTCTGAGATTTTCTATTTGAGTGTTATGTTTTTTGGTTCTGAGATTTTCTATTTGAGTGTTATGTTTTTTGGTTCTGAGATTTTCTATTTGAGTGTTACGTTTTTTGGTTCTGAGATTTTCTATTTGAGTGTTACGTTTTTTGGTTCTGAGAGTTTGGCAGGTCTGATAATATCAGAAATTGTGGGTGTAGTGTTGATTAAAAATGTGTCATATAACTGTAACCATTGGTAATTAAATATTTTATAGCTTTCAGGAACAAGGAAAAAAATTTCTCATCCCAGTGTGATATGGCATTCAGGGAATGGAACTATAATTTCAGAACACAATAAACATAAAATTGGAAATATTGCTCTGAAGTAGTGTCAGAGATTATAATGAAAATGTTGTGTACCATTCTAGCAAAGTTTATTATCATGAGAAGGATGAAGCTACTCACTAGCACTAGGGCCTGTTTTTGTCAACAGATTGAATGCTGTTACACAAGGACATTTTAAAAATAGGTAGCTCATAAATATTTTAGGGTAGCATTATACATAACATTTGATCACGTTGCCCCCCACATATTATGAGTTTGTTTTTTTATGAGGGGAGGGGGTGGACACAATACTTTATGTAGGTAGATGATACTCAGTTGAAATTTTAGGTACTAGTCAGAATGATTTGATGAGACAGGAATATTAGAATAAAGACTGTCATCTTAAATGTATGTTTAAAATTATAAATTATTAATATTTATTGTTGATATTATTGGAACTGGATTTTAGTTCCATGATCAATTAGTGTGAGGTTTTCAATAATTAGGTGTGGTGTGCTCTCTCTTGAGTTAAAGGATTTAAATCACTTCTTTTAGTGAAATAAAAAAAATACGCATTTTGTGGAAATTGAAAAAAATAATTTCACAAATATGAGGGTTGTACCGAAAGTTATGCAAAAGTGGGCACAACTTTTTAATTAACTGACAGAGGTCATTCAAATTGCACATGTTGGTAGAGTAACTATTTCTCTATACAAAGATACTGCTCAACATAGCCTCCATCACAAGCAATGCATTTGTGCCATTGTTGAACCCAACTCTCGAATGCTCTTTGAAAAAATTCAGGTGTGGACTGTTGTACCCGCTTCTTGTACCTGCAACGAAGAAGGGTTATTATAGAGGAAGAGTTACTCTACCAACATGTGCAATTTGAACAACCTCTGTCAGTTAATAAAAATGTTCTGCCCACTTTTGCATTACTTTCAGTACAATCCTCATATGTGTAAGGCAAACAAGCTTACTATTTTTAGCATAGAAATGACTAATTTAAGAGTTGCAATGTAGCCAGCTCTGTAGAAGACTTGAAAATTGTATCTTCCTGTGTTAGAAAGAACTGTTAAATGGTACAAGATTAACTGTATGTTGTAACAGTAGTATTCTTGATCAGAAATTGAGAGATATTGTTTCATTCCCTCTACCAAGTACAACATAATTGTAAAGTTTTCTGAGTAGCTGGCCATGTGGCAAGAATTTAGTTTGTCTTTTTTATGGCAACAGTAATAAATGGTTTTCATTTGATATACTCTCTAAAGTAATGAATAGTTTTCGGTTGATAAACTTTATTTGAGAAAAAAATGCTTGAATGTGTAAAAAAATTAGTGTGTCAAATATTAGGTCATTCAAAAAGTAAGTGAATACTTTCAAATGACCATAATTCATGTAATAGCAAAGTAGTGATCACAATATTTGAGAGTAATCATTAGCAGTTCCCCTCATTATCAATAATACATTCCTAAACTGTGAGCTATTCACAAATGCCTCTAAAAGTACCATTGCCATTTAAGTCTGTGGAAAATGTCTATGATTCGGAGATCCAAAATCTCTTTGTCATATATACTTGCAGTGTTAATATAAAATAAAAATACCTAAGTTTCTCACAATCAAATGTTTATTTTATATCGACTGTAGTTTTGCAGAGCATCTGGCTCGGCTTCGTCAGGATGAATGGAGTATAAACATTTAAATCATTGTGACATCATCAGAGCTCTGACAGTCACGTCTTGTCAACGACATGACGTCGACTCCATTTCTTTCAAGGGCGTGGAAACAACTCGCTAAAATCTGTGACAGTCAGAACTCTGATGATGTCACAATGATTTAAATGTTTATGCTCCATTCGTCCTGACAAAGCCGAGCCAGATGCTCTGCAAAGCTATAGTCGATATAAAATGAACATTTGTATTGTGAGAAATGTTGGTATTTTTATTCTCTCTTTGTTATGGTAGCAAGCTCCAGACATCTTTCTTTTCAAGTGACCAAAACAGTTGAAGTCCCAGGGTTCATATCGTACAACAATGGTGGGGTGGAGCAGCTATACTCTACCTTTCTGGTCAATGAACAGCAAACTATCCAGGCTTTGTGTGGCCGTGCATTGTCATGTATGAGGACAGGTCACTGTATGTGATGTGGGAGTGCCCATGCTGAGATATACTCCTTAAAAAATGACTTGGACCACTCCAATATCATGGTGATGTTCTCATCATAAGTTTTCTGAAAAGCCATGTCAACAATTCTCATACAAGTATGCATGGGGTAAAGATGCTACAGAAGTACCTGGTTCAACCCTACTACTTGGGCAATACCATGCAGTCTCATAATGGAATTCCTTCAGCATTGTGGGTAGTGTGTGATACCAGTGTCGCTAGTTTGTTCATTAGGCTTAAATCTTTCATCAGCATGGTGTAAACTGTTGTGTGAGAGATACCCAGTTGTGTGGAAAGATCATTGATACTAGCCCTACAAGACTGCTGTAAGGCCTTTCCGATACACCATTTGGCTTCTTGCCTGGAAGTCGAAATCAGTTGACCATATCATGGAGCATCTTTGAGTGATATCTTGTCTTCCTTATATACTTTCATTTTTCATCATTTCTTTAAGCTCATTTTGACCTGCTGCTGTTTCCAGAAGACCTTGTACCATTCCCTTTGAATACTGCCATAAGACACAAAACTTTAAAAATACACTGGTCTTCCACTGTCTTTGATTGTCTTAGCTACTCTATTGTTATTACAACTTTAATTAGCTGTTTGGTAGGCACAAAATGAGACCAAGGTACATACTATGCAACTACCAAACATCACTTGTGTTGCTACTTCCAAAATGTACGCCTGTGAAAGTTTTTGTGTACTTCCCAAATGATCTAATAAATGCATTTGTTTTTATTTATTACATATTTATTTTTTAATAGTGCTTTTTCTAGATTAATTGTAAAAGTGAATACCATTCCTCATCAGATCAGAACTTCACCTGATGAAGAAGTGGCATTCACTGTGAAAATTGTAGTCTAGAATAATTTAAAAACTTAGTAATCTCTATAATATGGATTAGAGTAATTGCTATGTTAAAAACACTGCATACTCATGGAAATAGAATAGTTTCATACTTTATTGTATTATAAGTTTTTCAACAGATTTGTAAATTAATTTTAAGATCCTGGCAGGTTAAGTTGATGGTAGTTGAGAAACACGCTAAGTTATGCATAAAAGTTTTTAAGGCAAATATACTTCAGACATTACTATGGCCTTCATCAGTGTGACTACACTGATAAAGGCCATAGTAATGGCTGAAATATATTTGCCTTAAAAACTGTTATACGTAACTTAGCGTGTTTCTCAACTACCATCAACATAACCTGTTTGTTAGTTACGTGCATTGCCTACCACTCATTTTTAAGATCTTGACAGTCTATCAAACAGATTTTTTTTTTTTCTGAAATTAGTTGCATATTTTCTATAAAACTGCACAATCGAGCAGAAACTACAATTTTTTTCGAAGTAAGGCTTCAGTGTGAAATCTGATTGAAAAATACTGTAAAAATATTCTCAAAAGTGCAATCCAGAATAAAAAAAGTATAATATCTATTCTGATATTGTGTTTCTGTGCCTTCTATTTTTTAATGAATTGCTTGTTTGTTACAGCACAAGTTTCCCTTATTTATTTATTTATTTATTTATTTAGGAGTTCTGTTCAAGCTGTAGTGAAAAAAATGCAGCGCCGCCACCACAACTTGTTTTATTGTTGTCCCGCTTCTGCATGAATTTAGAACAGTCTTCCATTTGTTATTTGGTAAGTGTTAGTTTTTCTACACTGTTTTTTCCTCCTTTTGATCTTTTTAGTTGTTAGTTTTTCTACACTGTTTTTTCCTCCTTTTGATCTTTTTAGTTGTTAGTTTCATATTTTTCAGTATTATGCTAATTTAATTTAAGCTTCTGCAAGTGTGAGGTTAAAAGCTAAGCTGGGTGCTGTCAAACTGATGAATGCAGATGAATTATTGAACTTATCAAAATGGTCTTTAATGCTAGAAAATATTGTGTGACTACACCAGCAATTTTAATGCTGCACTTTTCCATAAATAGTTTGCATTTAATGCTAACATGAAATTCAGAGCAGTTTTTATTCATTTTTTGGATATGCAAATAATTTTAAATTACAGGAGCACTGTTACTTTAAATATTAAAGTAGATGTCCAAGTGCATGTTTTTAAAAACGTTTTGAGCTTGAATTTAGTTCACTGAGAATTTCAGCCCATGAAAAACATTAAAAGTAGCTGTTTTTTAAAAGTGCAGTGCTTTCTTCTGTGATGCTTTCTTCTGTCATTGGTGCAATGCAAGCATAAAACTGTATCATACACTACTGTTTGTGAAAATTGCAACACCATGAAGGACTTTAATAAGAGCAATGAGAGTGAACTTACCCTTACCAGTAGGTCCGTTCTCTCAGAAAAGCATACATTTCTTTGCACGTTAACTTCCATTTTAATATCCACGGTTGGTTTTGGCCGTTGGTGCGGTGGTTTTTTATGTTGTCTTCAACATGTTCTTTTATTTGACTGTGTGAGCAATTTATTAACCTATACTGCAGAACTGATACTTTGGTCCATGAAACCTCTTTTAAACTTTAAAAACCCTATATTTACATTGACTTTGAATAACCCTAACTGATAATCCAAATGGCTTAAAAAAACAAAAAACAAAAAAACCCCTAATTACATGAACATTCAGAAACCATAAATAAACTTCCTATTACAATTTACAAACACCAAAACATCTAAACAAAACATTTAAAAGCCTAAAAATCCAATTATTCACAACGAACTTATCTCATTACCCTCTATTTACAAACTCATCTCACACTCTCATTCATGCACCACACCTCTGCCGTTCCCCAACGTAGATTGCCTCGAGCAGCTTTCCACCCATCCAGGGTCATCATCTGGAGGCCAGTTGGTATCAGCCCTGCTGTCATAGTGCGAGTTAGTGAGAGAAGCGATTTCTTGCGTCGGCCTCATGTCCCACGTCATATTGAACACATCCTTACCTGGATGTAAAGGTTATAAAACAAAATGACCATATGCAATATAAAGTACATAGAAAACTAACATATGTTCCTGTTCTGATTCCATATTCATCAACACACCCTTATACACAAAAATGCAATAGCATTAAAATATTAATTAAAAGAGCAATTACACACTCCTCTAAAGAAGAATTTCAGAATGATGAGATCAAGTACATTAAAGAAATTTCATTTAGTTATGGATACCCACCACAAAAAATAAATAAATGGATATATGAAGTACACGTTAAGATTCAAGATACCACAATCTCAAAAAGAAAAAAGGAATTACAATAAAGAAAGGTGACTTAATCACGCTAGTTACGTTAACTAAAACTTTTACAAAAAGTTCGTAAGTTGGAAGCTTTCGACCTTATCTTAGGTCTTCATCACGCCAATGGAGGACTAAGATTGTTGCCAGATTCTACATTTGAATTTTTCCTATTTTTGTTGCCAAAACTTAGAATTGATCTCCAGATTAACGGAATGTAGAGAGGAGATTCGGAGTTGCAAGTCATTGAGTTGAAAATAATTTCTATGCTTTCACGGTAACGGAGGGCAAAACGATTGTCAAACGAAGCAATTCGTTTTGCTTCGTTCCAGAGGGGAACTGCAGATGTGTCTTCCATTGTCAAAATAGACAAGGCAGTGTTGGGATTGCCTTTCGAAACATCTTTTCTATGTTCTAAAATTCTATGGCTTATGCTCCTGTATGTGCTTCCAATGTATAAGTTATCCCCAGTAGAAGAAGAGATAGGTCTACTGGGGATAACTTATACATTGGAAGCACATACAGGAGCATAAGCCATAGAATTTTAGAACATAGAAAAGATGTTTCGAAAGGCAATCCCAACACTGCCTTGTCTATTTTGACAATGGAAGACACATCTGCAGTTCCCCTCTGGAACGAAGCAAAACAAATTGCTTCGTTTGACAATCGTTTTGCCCTCCGTTACCGTGAAAGCATAGAAATTATTTTCAACTCAATGACTTGCAACTCCGAATCTCCTCTCTACATTCCGTTAATCTGGAGATCAATTCTAAGTTTTGGCAACAAAAATAGGAAAAATTCAAATGTAGAATCTGGCAACAATCTTAGTCCTCCATTGGCGTGATGAAGACCTAAGATAAGGTCGAAAGCTTCCAACTTACGAACTTTTTGTAAAAGTTTTAGTTAACGTAACTAGCGTGATCAAGTCACCTTTCTTTGTTAATATTGTTACGTGTTTTGCCCATAATCGTCAGGAATTACAATATGTTGGTGCTTTACCTTACCTTCCAAGAATATCAACAGAGATAAATAAGTTATGCCACAAATATGGAATTCAGATGGGAAACAAAGTACTAACAGTCAAAGATATGATAATTAATAATACGGAAAAAAGCAGTATCTTGGGAAAAGCTGGTGTGTATGAAATTCCAATAACAGGCATCCCACCAATATCGTACATAGGGAGTACCAAAAACCAATTAAAACATCGCCTACAACAACACTTAAAAAATTGGCGAAAAAAAGAAGCAAAAACAGCACTGATACAATACTGCTTAGATAATCAAAGATACCCAAAATTTGAAGACATCAAAATAATTAAATCATGTAACAATGAAATACATTTGCGTATTGCAGAATCAGTACTGATCGAAAAAAATAGGGATCGAGTATGTAATCATAATGGCCCAAATATACTTAATGAAAAATGGAAAGAACTAATAAAATAGAACAAAAAAGGAAAAAATACTCCAGAAGAAAAGAAAATATTGACTACAGTTCCTAACAGATGGAGCCACGGTAGCCATGTGTTCAATATGACGTGGGATATGAGGCTGACGCAAGAAATCGCTTCTCTCACTCACTCGCACTATGATAGCAGGGCTAATACCAACTGGCCTCCAGATGATGACCCTGGATGGGTGGAAAGCTGCTCGAGGCAATCTACGTTGGGGAACGGCAGAGGTGTGGTGCATGAATAAGAGTGTGAGATGAGTTTGTAAATAGAGGGTAATGAGATAAGTTCGTTGTGAATAATTGAATTTTTAGGCTTTTAAATGCTTTGTTTAGATGTTTTGGTGTTTGTAAATAGGAAGTTTGTTTATGGTTTCTGAATGTTTATGTAATTAGGGTTTTTTTTTTTTTTTTTTTAAGCTATTTGGATTACCGGTTAGGGTTATTCAAAGTCAATGTAAATATAGGGTTTTTAAAGTATAAAAGAGGTTTCAGGGACCAAAGTATCAGTTCTGCAGTATAGGTTAATAAATTGCTCACACAGTCAAATAAAAGAACATGTTGAAGACAACATAAAAAATCACCCCACCAATGGCCAAAACCAACCGTGGATATTAAAATGGAAGTTAATGTGCAAAGAAATGTATGCTTTTCTGAGAGAACGGACCTACTGGTAAGGGTAAGTTCACTCTCATTGCTCTTATTAAAGTAATTGTAGGCACATAAATTTTTGAATAGTTATAGTGATAGTGTGACTTGTCAAACCATGAAGGACTTCTGGTATTAACTTGAAACTTACAGGATATGTACAACACATTGGGACATGCAAATGATTAAAATGTCAGTGAAAATGTGCATGCTATTTCGGAGCAGTACACTCTGAACTCTCTGGTCTTGGGTATAAAGACTGACTCAAACGAGATGTTACAATCAGAGAAGAGTCGACACTGAGTCGAAAGAGCGTTTCTCATGTCTCACTCATCCCTTCGCCGAAGAAGGTCACATTATGAATACCTGACCAACTTTGAGTAAGGAAGGGTTGTTGGGATGAAAGAAGCTGGATTTTTCTACCTTGAAATTGCCACTTGTACAGGACAGTGATGCAAACATGGTGTCAGTGAACTGATGAGGCTCAGACACATAGAAATCCAGGAAATGAACTGCAAAATTGCACTAATGCTTATGATGACAGACACCTCTACCCCATGGCAGTGACCAATTGCACATCGACAGTGTTAGTGCAGTAGTGGAGCACTGTCACAGCGCAGTTCAGCGTTGTCTGCTTAACAGAGGACTGGTCGCTAGCAACCCTTTGCTGCACATTCCTGAGGCCGTCAACCACAGATGCATCAGGCTGCAATGGGGTCTTTAACACTAACATTGGCACACTGATTGGCAACAGGCCATGCTTTCTAATGAGTAACAATTCAACTTGATACACCATGATGCTCGCATACGTGTTCGAAGATGCGGTAAACAGCAACATGCATTTTGCAGCATCATACTGGCCCAGCACCAAAGCTCATGGTTTGTGGCACTATTGTGTTCAGTTCACAATCTCGCCAGATACCAACTGAGAGAACAAACCCTCAACAGCCAGGGATACATCTTGGATATTTTAGAGGCATAACTTCCCTTCAGAGTTGTCCTGGCACTATATTCCAGCAGGACAATGCTCTTTCACATGTGGCCCGGAATGTTCGAGACCTCTTCCCTGGCCTGCTTGCTCACCAGATATGTTCTCAATCGAGCATGTCTGGGGCATGGTAGCTAAGCGACTGGCCCATCAATCATCTCTACCAGTCATCACAAATGAACTCTGGTTTTGCATAGAAGCCGCCTGGTAGACTATTCCCCAGGATGATATCAGAAACCTTTTCCACTCAATGCCACACCATGTAGAGGCTATCATTGTTGCTTGAGATAGCTTCACACGATATTGAGTTTTGAAGCAAAAAAAAATCTTGTATAGCTCTATAAATGATATCAGTTATCCTCTGTAACATGACGAATCTGAGATATAAAGTTCATTTGAATAGCACGATTCATTCTTGGTGTTGCAATTTTCAGAAACAGTTCATTATTCTTCTATGGTACATTCCTGACTTACAGCATTTCCAGTTCTTTATTTTCAGATATATGCAGGTGAATATATTTTTTTCATGATATGTTGACTTAACTCTTTAACCGGTTGGAACGAATTAACTCGGGGGTTAAAAAATGGGCTGAAATCAGCTCAAAGGAATGTATTCGATGTCTAAGTAGCGGCCCAAACGCGGCTAGAATAAGTAAACCTGCTCGTCAAAAAACTTTACTTTTCCCTTAGGTGTGTTATTCAAAATGGTCATTTAGAGAAGTGATTGCCACTAATCCTTTCTCATTGATTATCTGCTAAAACGGGCTATAACAGTATTGACGAACCCAAAAGAAAGACAGCGATTTTGAAGGGTTTTTTGTTCTATCCAGTGGCATGATGTCTGTATCAAGGAGACTAGCCCATCCCCACCATGCCTTGGCTCATGGAGTAGAGAACAAAATACTTCTTGAATGACAACCTACAGCGATGCATCAGTTACTCCTTTAATTAATAAAGGACTACAGATTATAAACCTATGATAGCAGTACGATCGGTACTGCTTAGATGAAAAGAGGGAAAGGAATTGTTTTGTCGTAGGTTTTGTAAAATCAAGCTTCTATCTGAACATTTCTGTTTGGAGAAAGCAGGCAATTTTAGGCACCATTTGGTTTAGGCACATCGGCCGCTTTATGCACAGAGTGCTCACTAAATGAAGACCACCAATTTTTGTGGACCCTCCTTTTGCCTGGAAGATGGTTGCCACTTGGCATGTCATCAACTCCACAAGGTGTCTGAGCAGTTGCATGGTGATCTGTAATCAAGCTGTTTGTATTATGGTCCACAGTTCCAGGATGGAACAGATTCGTGTGGTTGGTTGATTTTAATGGCGCAAGGGCCATGGTTGGCCAAAGAGCACCAGACAAAAGACAGACAAACAAACAGTATTAAAAACGTGCGATGAAGCTTAAAATATGGCTGATCAAATAAAACTGAAGAATGAGAACGATGAAAGGGCTAAAAAAGATAATGAAACAAACAGTATTAAAAACATGATACAATGATTAAAATCTAGCTGATTCAGTAAAACTGAGAAATGAGGATGATGATAGGGCTAAAATCTAGATACGTTTAAAATAGTCAATTTGTTTAAAAAATGAAAAAACAGCAACAGTATCGCAGTGGTCATTTAGCAGCCGCTGCAGTGTAGCGGTGTCCTCGTTCAACAAATGAGAATGAAAGAAATGAAAACGTGCATCACGAAAACGAACACAGGTACACAAAAGATGAGTGACGGTGAGTCGGCAGTTGCACGTCTCGCACATCGGCGCAGTGTCGCCACACAGCAAAAAGCGGTGAGTGAATCGACAATGCCCAATGCGGAGACGAGCAAGCACCACTTCCTCCCTACGGTTCCGACGATATGAGGATTTCCAGACTTCAAGATTAGGTTTAATACGATGCAGTTTATTTTCCACCTGTTGGTCCCACAGACCTTGCCACGTTCGCTTGATATGGTCGCGAACCAGAAAGCGGAAATCCCGGTGAAACAGTGGCAAGGGTGTGACGACCAAAGAGGAAGCAGATCTAGCAGCCGCATCAGCACACTCGTTACCCGAGATTCCAACATGCCCGGGAATCCAACAAAATTGTATCTGGACACCGGCCTCGAGCAAAGAACAAAGAAGCCTTCGTACGGTAAAAAGAAAAGGGTGGTCACAGCAGTCCAACGATGACAAAGCCTGTAAAACACTCAAGGAATCAGTGTACACCGCAGCCCGGTGATGAGAACTCGACTGAACATGGAGAAGGGCGAGATACACAGCATGCATCTCCGCTGAAAACACAGTGGCCTCAGCTGGAATCCGCGCTACTGAAACGTCATCTACACAGACAGCCGCGGATCCAACGACTCCATGCATCTTGGAGCCATCAGTAAAAATGGGAGTGTAATCAGAATGTAGGTCACGGTGCTCAGCGAAGAGCTGCTGGTACACTGACGCAGGGGTTGAGGATTTATTGAAAGATGTAAAGGTGGTATCAACCATGACACCAAGTGGGTGCCATGGCGGATCCCCAAAGCCCCTGGTCTCTCCAACAAGTGACAAGTCGAGCCCTACATCACGGGCTACGGCCGCCATACGAAGACCGAAGGTTGAAATGCACGAGGGCCGGTTCCCGAATAAACGAGCATGCTGGGGATGAAAAACTGCATCGTATAAAGGATGGTCTGGAAGAGATCTAAGTTTCAGGTAGAATTGAATAGACAGCTGCAGACGGCGTAATTCAAGCGATGGTTCGTTCGCGTCAGCGTAAAGGCTGGGAATCGGAGATGTTCAAAATGCTCCCGAACAAAGACGCAGTGCTTGATGGTGAATAGTGTCCAAAGGCCGGAGAACGGAAGGACGCGCAGAGCCATACACGATACAACCATAATCCAGTTTCGACCGTATTAAGGAATGGTAAATGCGAATCAAAGACATCCTGTCTGCGCCCCATGAGACTCTCGAAAGGATCTTAAGAATGGATAGAGCCCGCAGACAGGAAATCTTGAGCCGCCGAACGTGCGCACGGAATGTAAGCGCACGGTCGACGGTCAGACCAAGGAACTTGGTCTCCGGCAAAACTGGTATGGCTGCACGGTCTAAAAACAGCTCTGGGTCAGGATGGAGGCCGCGCCTCCGGCAGAAATGGACACGCGCTGTCTTGTCGGGAGAAAGAACGAAACCATTGCTATTCGCCGTTTTAAAGATCTGATTAATTGCAGACTGCAACTGCCTTTCAATAAAATGCATGCTTGATGACGAGCAGAAAATGTGCAAGTCATCAACATAGACAGTAGCCGAAACCGCAGGAGGAAGATTTGTGAGGAGACAATTAATGCGAAGGATGAACAATGTGACAGATAAAATGCAACCTTGAGGAACACCTTGTTCTTGATGGAATGTTGCCGATAGCGTCGTACCCAGGCGCACCTGGAACACCCGATTGCGAAGAAAATTTAAAATAAATGTCGGAAGATTTCCTCGCAATCCGCATGCGTGGAGGTCACGGATAATACCGTGCCGCCACGCTCGATCATAAGCTTTTTCAATATCAAAAAATACAGAAACCAGGTGCTGCCTACGCACGAACGCCTCGCGTACAGATGTCTCAAGGTGCAGGAGATGATCGTGAGGTGAACGATGACGGCGAAAGCCGCTTTGTGATGGTGAAAGAACCTGATGATATTCTAAAAAATGAATTAACCGGGAGTTAACCATGCGTTCAAGAACTTTACACAGACAGCTAGTGAGAGCAATTGGACGATAACTAGAGGGAGACTTGGGATCCTTGCCAGGTTTGGGAAAAGGCAGAACAAAAGCTTTTCGCCAAGACTCCGGGAAACTGTGCTCCGACCAAATACGATTGTAAAGGATTAAGAGATTCTCGAGAGACGACTGCGAGAGATGACGGAGCATGTCATAATGGATGCCATCGGGACCGACCGATGTAGCGCCGGACCGATGCAGAGCCACCCTGAGTTCATTCATGTTGAAGGGGGAGTTATATCCAGTGTCGAGAAAAGGCGCAAAGGAGATTCTCTGGCGTTCCGCAGTGGATTTAATCCTCAGAAAGGAGGAAGGATACGCCAGGTCACTCGACACGGAGGCAAACGCCTCCCCCAAACAATCAGCAATCTCCCCGACTCCAGCATATGTGCAGCCGTTACTCTCGAGAATGGAGATCTGGTGAGAGCTGTAGTTACCCCGGATCTTACGAATCTTGTCCCACACACTTTTCGATCTGGCACGTGAAGTGAGAGATGAAACATACTGGATCCAAGACTCTCTCTTGCTACGTCGACGCACCAACCGAGCATAGGATTTTGCTCGTTTGAATGTAACGAGATTAGCATCGGTTGGATAACGCCGAAACGTAGACCAGGCCTTATGTTGAGCTCTCCTAGCCGCTGCGCATTCAGGGGTCCACCAAGGCTTCGGACTTCTGGAGAGTGTCGTCGATGTTTTTGGTATAGAAAGATCAGCTGCCTGAAGAATACAATTTGTGACTTCAAGAACTGCTGCGTCGATTGACTCTTGGGTGACCATTGCAGAAAATATCACAGCTGACGGTGTGAAGACCTCCCATTTCGCACGCTCCATCCTCCAACGAGGAGGGCGGGAGGCAGAAGATGGCATGTTCGCATGATGCGAGAGGACAGTTGGAAAGTGGTCGCTCCTGTGGAGGTCGTTACACACCGCCCACGACCAGTCAGCAATAATTTATGGTGATCCCAAGGTCAAATCGATCGCACTGAAGGATCGTGTCGGTTCATGGAAGTATATGTCAGCACCGGTGTTAAAAAGGCACAAAGACGCCGAGGACAGAAGAGACTCTATGCGACGACCTCTCGTGCTGATGCTGACACTACCCCACAAATGATGATGGGCATTGAAGTCACCTAGTATTAGAAAGGGTGAAGGCAGCTGATCAACCAGTCTCTCCAGTACAGAGACGCTCACGTTCTCGTCCGGCGGCAGATAGACACTGCAGACAGTAAGAGGTACAGGCATAGAAATACGAACCGCCACGGCCTGCACAGTTGTGGAAACCGCGACGGAAGATACCGGAACCCTGTGAGGGACGAGAATAGCGACTCCCCCACAGGCTATATTTCCAGACGAGTTATCTGTCCGAAATGCACTGTAGCCTCGAACTGAAAGCAGGTCTGATGGTTTAAGCTTCGTCTCCTGTAGACAAAGGCACACCGGAGAGTAAAATGAAAGCAGATGTTTCACTTCATCAAAGTTCGTCCGAAAACCCCGACAGTTCCACTGAATGATTGAAGCCATGGTTATAAGTGAAATGAAAATGAAAATGATCAAATAAAGTCCGGCTCCATCGCCTCTGCTGGGGGTTCCCCCAGATCTGGAGGCGTGTGACCAGGGGCTAAGATGGGAGCATGTTTTGTCCCAAGTGTCTTACCGGAAGGCGCACGACGTTGAGTCGTTTCCTGAGATTTTGTAGGAGAAGAAATGCTTTTCTTATCCTGGGCTTTGGTCTTTTTGTTAGAAGAAGTGGCCTGAGTTCCCTTGTTGGTGGTGGGATGAGTCGGCTTCGGCGAAGTGGTGGGTGGCGCTTTCAGACCCCTAGCTCGAGACTGGAGTGCCTCCAGTCCGGCTGCGATGATGTCGTTAACATTGAATGGACATTTAAGGGGGATCAAAATGTCGGTCTGAATGGCAACCGTAGATTTGGCAACCACCACTGAAGCGTATGATCGCCGATCAGATGTAACAGGAACCACTTTTCTTCTGGCCTCAGGATAGGAAATATTTTCCACCATTTTGATCCTTTGGATTTCCTTCTCCTCCTTCCACTTGGGACAATCTTTTGCTGATGCCGCGTGTGAACCCTTGCAGTTCACACAAAACTCAGCCTCGGCCACACATTCCTGCAGAAGATGTTCTGTGGCACCACAGCGTGCACACCGGGGATTGCTCCTACACGACTGCTGAGAATGGCCATAAGACTGGCACCTAAAACATCTCAAAGGGTTAGGGATGTACGGGCGTACTTCGAGGTGGAGATACCCTGCCTTGATGGATGTAGGCAGGGAAAGGCTATCAAAAGTTAAAATGATGTTCCGGGATGGGACGGACTGCCCATTCCGCCTGAATAGAATACGCCGCACACCCGTAACGTGTTGACTCCTCAGTTCTTCAAGTAATTCTTCCTCAGCACACTCAACGAGGTCCTGAGAGGAGACAACACCTCGAGATGAATTTAGGTATCCATGAGGTGTTATTTTTACCGGAGTCTCAAGCAGCGTGGTGGTGTTAAGAAGTGTAGAGCTGTAGGCCACAGTGGACATTTCTACCAGAAGATCTCCAGATTGGAGCTTCTTTACGCTCTTAGGAGAGCTTGCGATGGATTGAAGTGCTTTATTTATCCAAAATGGACTTTTGGCACTCAGAGGCTTTGAAGGGTCTAATGAATGAACAAAAAAGAAACGAGCATTCGAAAAGTCAGGCACATGCTTTTTAGCGGAAGGGGATGAGCCTTCCTCATTACTTCTTTTGCTTTTTGGTTCGTGGGAAACTTTATTTTCATCCATAAAGAAAAATTAATAATTCGTCCGCCGACTTCCCCGCCCACAATCGAGCCCAACGAGGGAGAGCCGGAGGTCCGCAAGCCCAAGTGGACGCAGGACACGACTCTAGGGATAGCAAGCGGATATAGCAAGTTGATAGGGCAGACATGCGCTCGGCGAGCACCCAGACTTTCCCATGCCTGGGGAACACCCCTTTGGCATGCCCACCCTATCCCCAGACTCACCCTGTCGTACGAGACGACAAGCCGTTAGAGGTCTGGGCTCCACTCGGCCACAGACCTCATTGACTAGGAGTGGGTTAGTTCCCAGCCGCCCGTTTAGGGTGAAGCAGGGGGCAAAGAGGAGTGTTGGCAACTGGCGACAACAACACCCAGGCCTCCAGAAACCTCAGCCTCCAGCATCCCCTTTTCCACCTTACGGGTCACCGCACACGGCAAACGTGCAGGCAGGTCTAGCTAACCAGCTCGGAAAAACAAAGAAAGAAACATGAAATGGAGAAGACAGGAAAGAAAACGAGAAACTATAATCCTGAGCTGGCGCATAATCACAACCTCAGCAACCTACAACTGAGGCGGGAGTGTGTCAAGTGAAAAAACAAAAAACATAATAAATGTGAAAATTCACATCTAGTACATGTCGGCTCGGGCCGTGGGGACGCCATCCCCCAGCAGCTGGATGAACAGCTGTCCCTTCGGTGATGTAATCGTACAATACGAAAAAGAAAGATGTTCCGTCACAAGGTCAGCTCGGGCCGTGGGGGCGCCGCTCCCCAAATAACTGGAAAACCAGTTATCCCCGTGCGGGGAAGATTCGTGTGTCCAGCTGGCGGTCTGGATGTTTTGAATCATCCCAGTGATGTTCAATTGTGTTGAGATCAGAAGAGTTTGGAGGCTATTTGAGATGTCTCATGTATCAGAACTGTGTATGTCAACTTAACAGCGTGAAAGCCATGTATGCTGGCAGTAGAGCTTGTGTGCGAGTGAATGGTGTTTTATCAAAATGATTTTCTATTAGTGCAGGAGTCAGACAAGGTTGTGTAATGTCATCATGGCTGTTTAATATATTTATGGATGTGTGCATGCGTGATGCCAAAATAGATAATACTGGTTTATGTCTTGGTAATATTTGTGTGTGCAGATTGCTGTATGCTGATGGCACAGTCCTATTGGCAGAGTGCAAAAGTGAGGTGCAGAGTATGTTGTCCCGAATGTACAAAGTTCGCATGAAATTCAAACTGAGTATGAATAAGGAAAAAACCAAATTTATGGTTTTTGAGAGAAGAACTGGTAGTACTGAATGTAATGTAAGTCTAAATGGCACAGTGATT
Source organism: Macrothele yani (assembly GCA_039090855.1). Taxonomy (NCBI): domain Eukaryota; kingdom Metazoa; phylum Arthropoda; class Arachnida; order Araneae; family Macrothelidae; genus Macrothele; species Macrothele yani. Next base: position 124,008,406 of record CM076989.1, read on the forward strand.
GACAAGGTGAATGAGTTTGTGTATTTAGAAAGCATGTTTGACAGAGAAAACAAATTAAATGGTGAAATTAGTAGGCAAGTGAATTCTTTATTGAAAGTCATAGTGGCTTTGAGAGGCTTTCACAGGAATGACGGGTTCTCAAGAGAGTCCTGCATGGCTGTGTATGAGAGTGTACTTGTCCCTACTCTGATGTATGGCAGTGAAACCTAGGTACTACAGAAAAAAACATAAGAGTCATTTGTGTGCTGGAGAAATGCATTACTTGTGCTGGAGAAATGCGTTACGGGCAAGACTCGTTCTGATCGTGTGAGGAATAAAGATGTGTTGCAAGTGTGTAATGTGAAGCAAAATGTTGTTAGCAAGGTGACTATTCTAAGGTGGTTTGGCCATGTTAAAAGAATGAGTAATGTGATGCTTACTAAAAAATTTTTTTTTTTAGCTGAAGTGGCAGGAAGGAAAGGCAGAGGAAGGCCAAGGAAGTCTTGGGAGGACCAGATTCAGGAGTGTCTGCATGAGAAAAAGACTATGAGTATGAAGTATAGAAGGTCTTGTGTACATCGCATGATGGATGTCAGTAGTGAAGCCCGAGTTGTGTGTCAGGATCGCTGTAAATGGAGATGTTTGATACGGCAACAGTAAGTAAATAGTTAGTTAAACATTTATCTGATAGTTTGTATTTCTTTGTGGAGCTAACCTCTGAATCTCAGAAAACAGCTTATATATATATGTATTATTTTTATTAAAGCTAAATGACATGTTCGCAGTTTCCAATTGGTAAAACACAAAATGAATCATTGAATCACTAATCCCTTGGGTTTTTCAAAAGTCTAGAAATTTACCTTTGCATTAATCCTTGCATTTCAGGCTCATTGCATCATATCCCCATTATTTGGAAATACCTTCTTAAATATGGCAACAACTGATTTAACTCTTGTTTTGCATTCTGTGTCATCTTCAATCACTCTAAGGCTGACGATGGTAGAAGTTACTACCAAAATATTTCTCCATTAAATGTTTGTCGCGTAACTTTTGTGCATTGATTTCTGATATGTCATTAAGAATTCCTTTCACTTTTAATCTATTTCTTGTTACATGTTTCTGTTACCTTGTTTCTAAAGAATGAATTTTCTGAAATTCAAGATATTTTCAGTGTTGCTTACCATAGGAAAATTATGGGCATGAAATTCAATATTTTTCTTTCTGTATTGGAATGCATTTCATGATCTGTGTACATGTGCATTTCTTCCTCTGTTTTCAATGTATTTTAGCTTTCTTTAACTGATGAACAGTTTGGAATTGAGGACCAAGAAGGTCTGACATCTGTTTCAGACATATGTGCAGAAACTAAGGAGACTGCGCAGGTGAGTTTAATGTAGCCATGTAAGCTGAAAAACCTGTTTTAAAAATTTACTTCAAAATTGTTGTGACACCTTTGATTTAAATGTGTAATGTTGACAACTCTAGCTTAGAATATAATGCTATTGGTATAGTATCATTCTGTTTGTTAGTATCTTGTGCTGAAAATCTTCAGTTACGTTTTATCAAAATATTTGAACTACCAAAGTATTGATATGGAATATAATACATATTGAGGACTGAATTTAAACAATGGGGTAAGATCATCAATTGCATATTAATACACAGCTCTGTAATGTATTTTAATTTTTGTTGTAGCATCATTGTGGCTCAGCAAATATTCAAGAATGTCAGTAAATTATTTTGAAGTATCTACATGACTGTGAATAAAGGAGAAGGCTAAAAATATTGCTATTCTGATATCTCCTACATGTTTTGTTATTAGTATCATTACCATCATTGTCTCATACTTTCATATTAAAGCATGTTTTTGCCAGGAACCATAGAAAAGAAATGTATATATTGGTGTTCAAGAAACCTTGTTCATCTCCTGTTGGCTTCTAGATGTTTTGCCTCTAACATGTTAAATCCTGAATTAATGGCTGGTTTCACACTTTCAATCACCTTGTTGTAGATGTACCCCTAGATTTTCAACCTGGTGCAGCAGAATGTAACATCTGTGTAGGTGATTTCTCATGAGACACATGTCGAAACCATCATAATATGAGAACTGTGGGTGCTCTAGTGTTTAGCACACATAACTTAGTTCCCAAAAGAATCCTGGTTTTTGTTCTACTGCCAGCAAACACTCACTGCAGTCATGAAATCATATTGAGTTAATGGTCCCAGAGCAGAGACTCCTTCTTGTGAGCAAATATACCCTGTTTTTCCATGGAGACTTATATTGTGTAATATAAATGGTACTCAGCCAGGAAGGGGTGAAGAGATTGTCAGAGTTAACCAATCTCTTAGTGTAACCAATTTTTACCCAATCTCTTAGTTTGTGTTTAACAACCAACCACCTCAATAATTTTCCATGAACTTTTACCTCTACTGAAGAATTATCCAGCTCAGTTCTGAAGTCTATCTTGTGAATTCTGAATTTCCGTAAAGCCTCTAATGTTCCTCATACGACTCTCATATTAGTAACTTCTAGATGTACAAACTGTCCTCCATTTTATCCTCACATACATAAAAGGAAGTAGGTTTAAATATGACCTTGCGTACAGCCAGTTTATATAGAATAAATTATCAACGTTTATTCCCAATTAAATGTTTAATTAATATCAACTAATACACTATCTACCAACAAGTAATTGGACACCTGTGATAGCAAAGGAAAACGAAGTTTATTCACCTTCAATAGTTGGTTGAGCCTCCACAAGCGGCGATTACAGCTGCGACCCTCCGGGGCATACTCTCAACCAGGCGTTGTACGACAGCTAGCAGTATTTTCTTCCACTCGGCTTGGAGAAGACAAGTCAGTTCCTTCACCGATTTCAGACGGTGGGGGCACCCCTTAAGTCGACGCTCCAACTCGTCCCAAAGGTGCTCGATAGGGTTAGGGTTTGGGCTCTGCGCAGTCCAGTCCATTTGATTAACCCCATTGTCACCATACCAAGCCATGGTGGACCTTGCAACATGACAGGTGGCATTGTCATCCTGAAAGTAACATGGGTCCACCCCGTAAAACTGCCACAACGTAGGAAGCACATGGTCATCCAAAATGGGGCAGTAGGTCTCAGCGTTGAGTCTACCAGGAATTGCGACCAAGGGTCCCGTTCCATATCAGGAGAAACACCCCCATAGCATAATTCCACCACCGTCGAACTTCACAGTTGGCACAATTCATTCCGGCAGGAGGCGTTCTCCAGGCAGATGCCAAGCCCAGACATTGCCATCCGAACGGCAGAGGGTGAACCTTGATTCGTCGCTCCAAAGAACCTTTTTTCCACTGCTCAACGGTCCACTGTCGACTTTCTTTGCACCACGTTAGCCGAGCAGCGCTATTGGACTTGGTGATCAAAGGCTTGTGGGCGGCAGCACGTCCATGATAACCGAACAGATGGGCTTCCTTACGGATGGTATTCATCGAAAAAACACTCCCGGATGCCTGTTGAAACTCCTTACGGATGTGGCCCATCAATTTGGTGCGGTTCTTCCGAATTTCTCTGGCCAGCACCTGTCGGTCTCTAACTCCCAGTTTTGTGGGTCTGCCAGGTCGGGGCACATTCCGACAGTCACCTCTCATCTTCCACTTGCCAATTACGTAGGCCACTGTCGATTTTGGGTACTTCAACTCGCTGGATATGTCACGTATGAATCGGCCATTTCTGTGATACCCGATGATTACACCTTTCTGGAAATCAGAGAGCTCCGAACTGCGTGGCATTTTGCATGCGACTGGTTGTGTTGTTGTTTCCCACACTATATTTAACGGCGGCGGCTGTGACGTGTATCAGGACCGCAGATATCGTCGATTGCAGGGGTGTCCAATTACTTGTTGGTAGATAGCGTAGTTTCGTATAGCGTTTGGTCCGGCATCATCAGGACAAATGAAGTGTAAACATCCAAATCATTGTGACATATGATTTGAAATATATATATATATATATAATAAAAACATGTAATTGTGAGTAAACTTTGATAATTTATTCTATCTCAACACCACAAGTGTATATAGTCTTAAATTATATGCAGCTAGCTTTGGTTGGTTCCTAAGTAGACACCCCCCCCCCTCCACCTCTATAAAAAAATCTACCACCTGGTTTCCTTGGGTCTTCAACCTGAGCATTTAGCCTTTTTGATTGCATAAGGTGTGCTTAGTTTGGGTTTAACAACCGACCAAGCATCACTTCAGAATGTTCTCATTTCCCTTTTACCAAAGAAGTGCCAGCTCAGTTCTGTCCACATTATTAATCGTGTGTTTCCACTGACTCCATTTACTTCTCCATGATATTTCTGTTACCATTCTCATGTCTAAAGCTTCTTGCTTCATAGAAAGCTCTCCACTTCATACCCAACTCTCACCTCCATGAAAAGAGTCAGTTTGAACACAGCAATGAATGCAATGAGTCCAGCTAACCTCTTTTTTTCATAAAAGTATTTTTCTAAAGCTGATAAAGGACTTCTCTTGATTTAAGGAACACAATGAAATTGTTTTTAGTTCAGTGTTCGTCTTGTAACATCACCTCAGGAAGTTTGAAAATCCACATAGCCATGGAACAGGAATTGAATCTGCAACTCCTGATTTTCATTTGAGCATGCTATCCATTACACCATCCAGGTCAATGAAGTTCCAAGTAACTGAAGCTAAACAACTGTAGCTTAAGAATCTGAACCAGCTCCAGTTTTGCACTAGTTGAAACTATCCAGTATTTCCTCATAGCATCAACAACCCTTTCAAATCTAGGAAAGGATACAGGTCCAGGTAATATGTCCTGGGCCGTGTAGCTTCAGCACAGATGAACAGAAATCTGGAGATGCGGGTTCAGTTCCACCCCAAGATGCAATTTCAAGTTTTCTGAGGAGTTGTTTTACTGTGAGAAGTCTGAATTCTGAAAATAATGTACTTCATCATTTTTATTTCCATTAGTAGATGTTTTATTTATTGTATATTCAGAATTCAAAATAATTTAAAAGATTCAGAAGTCAAATACTTCCTGTTTGCTATTTTTAGATGGAACCGTTGAATGTTATGAATGTAGGCTGGGATGCTAATGAGATTTTTTGTATGTAATTATGGTTTTGTGGTGGGCTAATGTTTACAACAATAAAGAAAAATAATATAAAAATATTACAGGGGCTGATCCAGGTTTTTGAAGATGATCCCCATTTTTGTGAAATTTTGCCTATTTTTATGAAATTTGCTTTTTTGTGTTTAGAACAATTTTAATCCAGTATAATTGTTATTCTGACAGTAATTAGTTTTATTATGTTTTCAGTTATTTTTTATTTGTTATTTTAACGTATTCTTATTCTATTGCTAATCATGGTTCAGGGTTTACAGCAAGTTTTCTGTTTCCATGATTGTGCATGCAGATACAGTTCTTTTTATACAACTCTGTGATTATGCTCCAGATGAGATCACTGAAATAATAACAATAATAACACTCCCAGTTCTATTAAACCAGCAAAGACATCAAAAGTCTAAATTTTTAAGTGATTGTGCGCTACAGCGTGTCAGTGGCAGTGCTGAATTCATGAAGCATTTTAACAAACACTATTGGTTATTCAATGTTGAATTGGTGAGCTATTGCTGACATCGAACAGCAATTTTATCCATCGATGTACCCATTACTGCTGGCAGATGGAAAAGATGCGAATTCTTTGGCTTTTTGGCAAAACGTGGAGAATGCGTGGATGTTTTGGGAATGAGTATCCTCTGATGTCCAGCATATCGATGTTTCTCACTGATGTATGTGCCCATCCCTACGTATGAGTTAATCTTTGAAAAGGCACGTGAAGTGCTGTAACGAAGGCTGTGGGCTGCTGGATGGAAAGAAATGCTCCCGTAATGCTTTGGGGTTCCTTCCACTGCCCGTCTCCTCAGTTGCTGGTAGTGATGGTACGGTGATTGATAGGCATTTGTCAGAGACCATTTATTCGAAACAGTTCATAATGATATAAAGAAACGCACATTTTAAACATAACAATACACAAGAAGACTTGCACAGAAATGTTTTTGTTAAGACAAAATTTTACTGAAAGTGTAGATACCATTACAGTTCAAAATATTTTTGTGAAGATACCACCCAGCGGTATCAAATTTTACCTGGATCAACCCCTGTATTACATCTACATATTTTTAGAGGATGTTCACACATTTTTAGGGTAATTTTACAGCAATATGATTAATGTTTAAAATAAAATGATATCTTTCTTAAATTTGTACAGAAAACTAGCGGATAATGCTTACCTTGGCATTCCTTTCTAGCGACGGGGACATTTCACGCACGTGTTTTCCGGTCTTTGTTGAGGTTATTGTCCTAAAGTCCGTTGTATGCGATGACTGGCTTTACTTCTCACACTTTTCACTGGGTATACTCATTGGATCTTTGCTTTAGGATTCCAAACATCAATTTTTACTGTTCTTTATACTCGAAATTACTTTGAAATATCGCACGTAAAAGAGAATAGTACAATAATTAGAGCTATATAATAGTCAGAATTAGAACTACTAAGTGGAATTCTTTCTTAAATGTTCTATCTGATAGCCTTTTCTCTGGATATGAACCTACATCGACATTTCCAAGATAACAGGGCATTTCTTAAAATTGGCAGTGGTATTTTATTCCACCCCTCTTCCACTCCTTTCCATAGTCCAATCATTGTTTTAGGTCTGCATTTAGAAAGCTCTCTTTTTAGCAGTCCAAAGGCACAGTAGTCCATTGGTGACACATCAGGGACCTGCAAGGAATATGAGCAAAAGAGGGACCTGCAAGGAATATGAGCAAAAGGTATGGACTGGTGAACACAAAAAAAAAAAAAAGATGTTTCCAATGGTCTTCCAAAGACAGCTTTATCTGCACTAACCCTTGAAGACACCTCTGCAGTTCCCATTTGGAAAGAAACCAAAAAAGTTGCCCCTTTCATCAACAAGGCATCTCTGCATTTTCAAGAGAGCATTGAAATTTTGTTCACCAAAAACTGCAATTCAGAGACCCCTCACCAAATCCCATTTATTTGGATCTCTCTTCTAAAATCTGGCAACAGTTCCTACACCCGAACTTCAAATTGTAGTTCTGGCAACCAGCCCATCCAGTCGATCACGGGTGATCAAGGTCATAGGATGACCGAAAGCTACTGCTAAACGAACCTTTTACCGTACGTGATTCTGTGTGTTTCGCTCGTTTTATATGTTTATGGGTTATTATAAAAAAAAAAATATTATTAGAGCATTACAGATTCCAATTAGGACAAAATAAGTACATTACAATTGAATGTGCAGCAATGTGTGCGAAATGGACCTTTACAGTAAAATATTAAAATATTGGACCATGAACCTCATAAAACAAGCGACTAATTAAGGAAGGTTTTTAATCCAAAAAAACAGTTTCTTTAATGAGCCTCAAAAATTATAAATAACATTTTCAGCAATTTAATTAAAAATAGGAAACATACAAAATACACAAGGAAAATATTTTAATTTAATAACTGGCAGCTGCAAGAGGAATGTGGCAATAAAATTTAAATTCTTTCTAAGGTGTAAACGTAACTTTTGATACAGTTCCTATACATTGAGAACAACAGGCCTCGATAAAATCTAAAGGCCAAAAATGTTTTTTGTAAAAACGAAAGAACTCAGAAGATGTGAAAATAATTGAACATTATTCAAGTTTAAATAGAATTAAGTGTATTAATCCGAGTAAAGCCTTGAGTAAGTGTTTTAATTGGTGTAAATAATTTTTTTTTAAATCTACAAGCAAAAACTATCTGCAAAATTTGCTAATAATTTGGAAACTATCCGTGTATGGCGTATAATATGTAGAATTGATTTCAATATTCTTTTCAAATTTTCTTAACTTTAATTTCCCATTGCATGAGAAACCTGCAATCATCATGAATCCTTTACTGAAACTATCTTTGGTTTCTTGGAACCAAGTTTGTAAGTCTTTTTCTGGTATTTTGCGATAGTAAATCGAGCTTTCTTTTTAAAGTCATTTAGGTAGATCTTTATCAATAGTCATAATAAATTTCCATCCGTCTCCGGCTAAGTGATTTTCATAAAGAAGTCTACACCGTGTTCTGCTTTCAGCCATGTGCCTAGGCAAAAGACGGTGAACATTGTGATATATATATATATATATTTTTTTTTTTTTCAGATTCAAATCTTTGTATATTATCTTCTTTACAGTTGATGCAAAGATTTATAATGACTTAGCAATTGCTCTTTGGGTCGGTGGATTTTCTTTTAAGACCAGAAGCCTTACTTTTGAAATAGTTGTAAATGTATGTACCTTCTTTGGATATTTGTTTGGTGTTCTTTTTGCCATTAAAAGCAGTGCTGGACGATTTCCCCCTCTATTATTAATGATATTGCTTATTTTACATTTAGAAATGCTAATTCCATGATTTTCACAGCACTTTCTTGTTACAGAATACGAACATTTTTCTTCATAAAAAGCTAAAACATAAGCTTCTATCCACAGCTTTTTACATGCACCATTTTCTAAGCAGATGATATATCTGCAGTTTAATACCATCGGCTAAGAAAATGGCCAGTTTTGTTAAATACCATCTGCTAAGAAAATTGCCAGTTTCAATTCTTTGAACTTCTTTTTATTTTCTGTAATTTCTTATCAAAAACATTCTAAAAATGTGTGAGCATCCTCTGTATTAGCTCTCTTAAAATTGATGTTTTTTTTTATTCTGTGTGTGTGTGTATGGAATATACTGTAAATACACCCGTTACTTTTTTTCCTTTGCAGTTTGATCAGTTTGTTTTATTTTTTGTTCTTGTTGCAGAAACTTTTAGACCATTTTGTCAAAGTTCAAGGACTAATTATATCACAGGTAAATGGTTTTTCTAATAAATAGTAATATCTTCTTTACTGTTTCATACATCCAGCATATATGGCATATTATACTATGAACTAGTTGTACTTACTGTAATATTTGTAGATCCAGCAGTGATTGATATACTAGTACGTTCAAAATGTTCTGGAACTTTTTGAATATTTGCCAAATATCAGTGAATTACGTCATTCCCCACTGAGCAAGCGAAGAGCATCATGTGATCGACCAGCCAGAACCAGTTTGATCCAGATCAAACATGTACAGCGTATGTGCGTAATTCATGATTACAGACATTCAAGGCTCTCCGTCATTAGGACAACGATGTCAAATTTTGCACAACGTTCAAGTGTAAAATTTTGTGTTTTGCTCGGAAAATCTTTCGCTGAGACTTTTCAAATGATTAAGTCAGCGTACGGTGAGAGTGCAATGAGTCAAACTAGGGTTTTTATGATTGGCATCAATTATTCGAAAACGGGCGACAGAGTATTGAGGATGATGAGAGGTCAGGATGACCTTCAACATTCACAACGGAATGAACAAATTGCCATTGTCAAAGATATTGTGAAAAATGACCGTCAAAAAACTGTTGCAGCGATTGCAGAAGTTGCCATGCCATTTTAACAGAGAAACTGGGCATGCATCACGTGTGCCAACAATTGTTTCCAAAAACCTGACACAAGAAAAAATAGATGAGCGCATGCAAGTTTGCGAGGATAGCATCGAAGCAGTGGATTCAGATCCCAATCTCTTGAATTGATTGATAACTGGCGATGAGATTTGGTACTTTCTGTACGACCCCCAATCCAACAGACAGTCAGAAGTATGGAAATCATCGTCGTCACCACGACCAAAAAGGTTCAAGGCTGACCACTCCAAAGGAAAGGTCTTGTTAACAGTTTTCTTCAATTCCAAGGGGTCGTACACAAGGAATTCCTTCAACATGGTCGTACAGTCGCTAAAGAAGAGTATGTCAACGCCCTGAAATGTCTCCAAGAATCAGTGAGACACAAGCGACTCGATTTTGGAAGACCAGCTCATGGGTGCTCCATCACAATAATGCGCTGGCTCACAGATACCTCCTGATGTCCAATTACCTGTCCAAACATCAAATTCCTGTTCTTTCACAACCACCTTATTCCCCTGATCTTGCCCCATATGACTTTTTCCCTGGATGAAGAATTTGCTTAAGGGGCGATGCTTCTGAAGTTCCAAAGAAGTGCAACGAGCTGCGATGGAGGCACTGGAAGATGTGGCAAAAGAAGGCTTGCAATCTACATGTAAATCTTTGTATGAGCACTGGCGAAAATGCATAGTTGCACAGGGTAACTACTTCGAAGGAAACACCGCATAAACAGGTATTATCTGTACTCATTCTTTTTTAATATAAAAAGTTCCAGAACTTTTTGAACATAGTAATATTAGTGTTTATAATATTGTTAACTTTTTAAGCATCATGTTGAGGTTACAGATAGAACCAAAATCTTTTAGAAAACAAGCTTTTAATTATAATGCATAAATATGACAATAAACTTACCCAAATAATCCATTTTACTTATTTTCCTCCTGAATGGGAGTCATAAGATTTATTTAGTACATCAGAAAAAAATATACATATATGTGCTACATAAAAGTTGTGACTTCCATTGAGAAGGAAAATTAGTGTAATGACTTATTTGGGTAAGTTTATTGTCTTATTTACATATTATTTTTGATCTGCTTGGACTACCAGCTAACTGGTCTTTGTGCCTGTAATGCTTCTATGCAACATGTGCATCAGGAACAATTTTATTTCATACTAGTCAAAGCTGTTCCATGGGTGGAATTCTTGATATGTCTGTGGCATGAGTTGAAATTTTACTCAACTTTGAATAACATCCCTGCAGAACCCCATGGATCCCCTAGATGAATCATGAAGACTTGTGATTGAGAGATGCTGCTTTTGAATTGTAAAGTAGTTCTTAGTTTATTATTTCACCTTATACTGCTCTGCAGTATCTTCTTCTTCAATTTTATTGCACTTTAACTTGTGTTTGTGATAGTTTTTAAAATTTTCTGTGAGGCATTATACACAAAGCATATACACTAGATTCAGATACTGAAATTAAACTCATCAAAGCAAAAGAGAATGATCAGTTTTGTATGAAACAGGTTATGGCGAAGTTTAAAATCCAAACAACACAGTTTCGCTGTTGGATTATTAAAAGAAAAAGTTTATTTTAAATACACCAGACTATGAATACTCAAGAAACGCATGTAGCATATTAAATCTGTTTATTTTTGTGGTGTAATAAGTACCAAGATTTGCCGAGCTTTTGAACTCCACTGGGAGGCTTTTTCAAGGCAATGGGAGACATAAAAATGCTGACATAATAGACATAAAAAAATGGTAGACATTCTTATGTCTACCATTGCCTTGAAAAAGCCTCCCAGTGGAGTGCGAAAGCTTGGCAAATCATTGTGTTTACTACACCACAAAAATAAAAGGATTTAATACGGTATATGCGTTAATTGGGATAATTGGGATGTAAGGTCAGGTGATGCGTAACATCACAGCCTCTCCTTGACAAATGTCAACCCCGCCTTCTCGTGGTGCATCCTGTTCCCACTAAAGGGGCTCTGACGACCGCCAATAGCGGTATAACTATACCATCGGGATTAGAGGAAATTCTATCCCACACTCACCAACCCGCTTGGCCAGCGTGGTGAGTTTTGGCCAAACCCCTCCAAAATGATTCCACAACTTAAATCTTGGCCCTCAGTCTCCGGCAGCTGGAATGTACCTGGCCAAGGCAGTGGCCAGTGCGACATGAAGGCAGAGGGTGCCAAGAATCCCCGGAGGACCGGACTAGGCTGCCATCTGATGCTGACCTTGGCTACGTATAACGGACGCTCCCTATCTTCTGATTCAAGGCTTCTTGAATTGGAAGAGGAACTACAAAGGATCAAGTGGGACATCGTGGGGCTAAGTGAGGTAAGGAGAAAAGGAGAAGATCTCATCGAACTGAAAAGTGGACATCTCTTCTACTATCGTGGGACAGATACTGGCAGAACTAGTGGTGTTGGATTTATAATAAACAAGAAACTGAAGGATAAAGTTGTAGAAGTTGAAAGTTCCTCTGACAGAGCTGCACGACTTGTTATCCAACTCTCAAAGATACCAGGCTCAGATTATTCAAACTTATGCACCCACCACAAGTCATCCTGAAGAAGAAATTGAAGAATTTTATGAGGAAATTTGTCATCTAAATAATAAAGTTAAGCAGCACTTGAAAATAAATATGGGAGATTTCAATGCAAAAATAGGGCAACGGCAACAGAATGAAACTTCAGTAGGTAAATTCGGTCACGGCAACAGAAACCAGCGTGGAAATACTCTCGTTGAGTTTGCAGAGGCAGAAGGGTTTTTCATCTTGAACTCCTTCTTCAAGAAAAAGCCACACAGGAAATGGACATGGAGACATCCAAATGGGACGACAAGTGAAATTGATTTTATTATGTGTAACAAAAAATTCATCATAGAAGACTGCAGTGTGCTAAACAAGTTCAACACAGGTAGTGACCATAGATTGGTGAGATGTAAGATGCACCTCAACACTAAACTTGAACGTGGCAAGCTCATAAGACAAACAAAATCTATTGACATAACCAACCTTAAAAAACACCATAATACCTTCAAGTTGGAACTGAAGAACAGATTCTCTGCGTTAGAAGGCCTAACATCGGAAGAAGTGGACATCTCTGAAGTTAACAGAAAAGTAACCAAAGCTCTTATGGAAACAGCAACAAAATTAGCTGGGTCTAAGAACAAGTTGCATGTAAATAAATTATCAGGAAAAACGAAAATGTTGATGCAAAAAAGAAGAGAGATGAGGACAACTAAAGAAGATGTGACTTCCAAAGTGGAATATATAGAGCTATGCAAGACAGTAAGAAAAAGTATCACTGAAGACGTAAGAAAATTCAACTGTGAACTAGTGAGGAAAGCAATTGAAAACAACCAAAGCCTAAAGATAGCAAAGGGACATCTCAGTAAGGGAAGAAAACAGATTATGGCACTGAGAAAAGAAGATGGTTCTGTAACAAGAAATAGAGGCAGAAATTTTGACAAGAGTGAAAGATTTCTACTCCAAATTATATGAAAGGGATGATACATGCACTCCAGACATCATGAAAGATACCAGTACCAGAGTTCCTCCAGTCCTTCCAGCAGAAGTTGCACATGCAATCAAGAACATGAAGCGGGGAAAAGCTCCAGGAGAAGATGGAATTACTGTAGACATCATACAAGAAGCAAGTGGAGAAATCGAAACAGTACTCGCCCAAATTTTCACTCGATGCCTTAATGAAGGGAAGATTCCTGAGGATTGGAACACCGCTACAATGATCCTGCTACATAAGAAAGGTGACATTGAGGATCTCGGAAACTACAGACCTATCAGCCTCCTATCAGTAGTTTATAAAATCTTCACTAAAGTTCTTTCACACCGCTTGAAGGTAACACTGGACATGGCTCAACCGAGAGAACAAGCTGGATTCAGGAGTGGCTACAGCACAATAGATCATATCCACGTGCTGAGAGAACTAATTGAAAGAGCGAGGGAATATGAACTTCCATTGTGCTTGGCTTTTATCGATTATGAAAAAGCCTTTGATTCGGTGAAACCATCAGCAGTTACAATGGCTCTGAAAACCTGCGGTATTGAAGATGCATACATTAATATTATTAATAACATCTATGAAAATGCAAGTGCAAAGATTCGGCTGTTTGAAAATACAACACACGTAAAAATTGGAAAAGGAGTGAGACAAGGTGACACCATATCTCCGAAGCTCTTTAATGCCATATTGGAGGGTGTTTTTCAGTCGCTGAGCTGGGAAAACAAGGGGATAAAGATTAATGGAGATTATCTAACCCACCTTCGTTTTGCTGATGACGTAGTCATTTTTGCAACTACCCCATCAGAGCTGCAGAGTATGATCCAGGAACTTGCTGACAAGAGTAAAGAAGTGGGATTAAAAATGAACTTTCAGAAGACAAAAGTGATGTTCAATGCTTTTACAAGAAATGAAGATTTATCGATTGATGGAGAAAAGCTGGAGATAACAGACACGTACGTTTATCTTGGACAGCAGATATCAAGTGAGGGTCACATTGATGAAGAAATTAATCGGCGTACAAAACTTGCCTGGAGAGCTTTTGGAAGAAACAGCATAATTTTCAAGAGCAATATGCCATTATGTCTTAAAAGAAAAGTGTTTGATCAATGCATCCTTCCAGTGCTTACGTATGGTGCAGAGACGTGGACCTTAACTAAAAGAGACATACAAAGGCTGCAGACAACTCAAAGAAGCATGGAGAGGCGCATACTTGGTGTAACCAGGAGAGATAAGAAGAGGAACTCGTGGATCCGAAAAATGACAAGAGTGGAAGACATCATGATCAGAGTTAAATCCCTGAAATGGCAATGGGCTGGACATACTGCCAGAAGGACAGATCATCGATGGACAGCCTGAAATTTTAGATTGGATTCCAAGGGACAGGAAAAGACCCAGAAGAAGACCACATGGGAGATGGGTGGATGAAATTCGAAAGTATGCAGGGGTGACATGGAGGAGACTGGCACAAGACAGACCGTTGTGGAGGAAACTTGGGGAGACCTTCGTCCAGCAGTGGATTGATAATGGTTGACAATGATGATGATGATGATGTGTTAATTGAAAAAGTTTATTTAGTTGATTTAAGTATTTTCAGACAAATATATTCCCTTAAGTAATCACTCACTACGTGCGACATGTCTTCAGCATGCCAAAAATTCAAATGCTTACATTTCAGTGACTTCCATTAGATGCACCTGTTTTAAATGGAAATGTGTCTAAAATGTAAAATAGTTTCAATCCTTGTGATTACGACTTAAACAGGTTTCACTTTATTTTGAAATTAACCATTTTTTTTTTTCTACTTTTAATTTTGTTTTTTTTTTTGTTCCTTTTGTGTGTTTCTTCCAGATGTTGAGAAAGAGTGTGGAAACCCGTGATTGGTTAAATGCCATAGAGCCACGAACTGTACGTGCTGTAATGAAGAGGGTTGTGGAGGATGTGACGGCTATTGATTCTCAAGTGGGGCAGTTGTATGAAGAAGGTGTTCGTAGAGAAAGGAGCAGTGATTCCAGTAGGCGTACTTATCCCAGTACTGGAAGAACCCATCGGTCCAAGTGGAATGCCTATGCTCCAAGGTATGTATGCTCTTTATGCTACTTATTTTACTCTTTATGCATTTATTATTGAAGTAGAAATACACACATCTGTCCATCCATCCATCTATCCATCCATCTAGCCAACCAACCCACCCACCCACCCACCCCTCCCTCCCTCCCTCCCTCCATCCATCCATCCATCCATCCATCCATCCATCCAACCAACCAACCAACCAACCAACCAACCAACCAACCAACCATCTATCAAACCACCCAACCAAAACTAAGCTGTTCTCTGAGTGTCAGAGGTTAGATCCACAAAGAAATACAAAATTACCAGGTAAATTTTTAACTGATTATTTACTTACTGTTGCTGTATCAAACTTCTCCATTTACAGCAATCTTGACACACAACTTGGGCTTCACTGACATCCATCACACAACGGACACAAAACCTTCTATACTTCATACTCATAATCTTTTCCTCATGCAGACACTCCTGAATCTGATCCTCCCATGACTTCCTTGACATTCTTCTGCCTTTCCTTACTGCTGCTTGGGCTAAAAAAAAAATATTCTTAGTAAGAATCTCATCACTCATTCTTTCAACATGGCCAAACCACCAAAGAATATTAGTCTCCACCTTGCTAACAACAGTTTGCTTCACATTACGCAACTGCAACACATCTTCTTTCCTCACATGATCAAGACGTGACTGCCACAGACACCCCGGTAAGTAACAAATTTCTGCAGCACACAAACGGCTCCTATGTCTCTCCTGTAGCTCCCAGGTTTCACTGCCATACACTGCCATACATCAGAGTAGGAACTAGTACACTTTTATACTCAGCCATGCGGGATTCTCCTCAGAACCCATCATTCCTGTGAAACCCTCCCAAAGCCGCTATGACTTTCAATGAAGAATTCACTCTTCTGCTAATTTCACCATCCAATTTGTTCTCTCTGTCAAACATGCTTCCTAAGTACATAAAAACATTCACCTGGTCAATCACTGTGCCATTCAGATGTATCTTGCATTCAGTGCTAACAGTTCTTCACTCAAAAACAATAACTTTATTTTCCCCCTTATTTATACACAATTTGGTGTTTGACAGAGACAACAAATTGGATGGTGAAATTAGTAGGCAAGTGAATTCTTCACTGAAATTCATGGCTACTTTGGGAGGTTTTCACAGGAATGATGGGTTCTCAAGAGAGTCCCGCATGGCTGTGTATGAGAGTGTATTTGTTCCTACTCTGATGTATGGCAGTGAAACCTGGGTGCTACAGAAAAAACATAGGAGTCATTTGTGCGCTGGAGAAATGCGTTACTTACTGGGGGTTGGTGGCAAAACATGTTCTGATTATGTGAAGAATGAAGATGTGTTGCAGTTGTGGAATGTGAAGCAAAATGTTGTTAGCGAGGTAGAGATTAATATGCTTCAGTGGTTTGGCCATGTTGAAGGAATGAGTGATGAGATGTTTACTAAGAAAATTTTTTCAGCACAAGTGGCAAAATGGAAAGGCAGAGGAAGGCCAATGAAGTCATGGGATGGTCAGATCAGGAGTGTCTGCATGAGAAAAAGATTATGAGTATGAAGTATAGGAAATCTTGTTTACATCATGTGATGGATGTCAGTGAAACCCAAGCTGTATGTCAAGATCGTTGTAAATGGAGAAGTTTGATATGGCAACAGTAAGTAAAAATTATCTGGTAGTTTATATTTCTTCATGGAGCTAACCTCTGAATCTCGGAGAACAGCTTAGTGATATGATGATGATTGAATTTCATGCAAACTTTGTACATCTGGGACAATATACTCTACGATTCACTTTTGCTCTCTGCCAACAGGACTGTATCATCAGCATACAGCAATATGCACACATGGATATTACCAAGACATAAACCAGTATTGTGCATCTTGGCATCATCACGCATGCACAATTCCATAAATATATTAAATAGCCATGGTGACATTACACAACTTTGTCTGACTTCTGCACCAATAGAAAACTATTTTGATAACACACCATTCACTCGTACACAGGCTCTACTGCCAGCACATATGCCTTTTTCACTATTAAGTACATTCCCAGTAACACCATACTAATTCAATACCTTCCACAAAAGTGTCCTATTTACTCGGTCATAAGCTTTCTCTAAATCTATGAAGACAGCAAAAACTTTCTAACCAACAGCTAGATACTTTTCAGTCATTATGCGTAATGCAAAAATTTGGTTAATGCAACCTTTACCAGTCGTAAAACCACTGTGAACATCCCACACTTTCTCTGATGTAAGACCTCATACTTTTTCAATAATAACCTTACTAAACACTTTCCCTGGCTTAATCAATAGGCTAATACCACGATAGTTCTTGCCGTCAGTCTAATAACCTTTTCCCTTATACAAGGTTACAATGATAGCATCCTTCCAGTCCCGAAGGACAATTCCTAACTCCCAGCACAACTGGAAAATTTCAGTTAACTAGTCAATTACAGAGTCACCACTATATTTCAACATCTCAGCAGTTATGCCATCAACTCCCGGAGTCTTAGAGATTTTGGAGCTTTACACACTTCTTCTCTTGAGATCTCTCCTGTACTTCCTGTGCTGTAATACGATTGACTCAACTTTTTTAAACCTTGACAAATGAAGGTGTGCAGTTCAAAGTTCTTAACTATAATATGAAGGATTTTAATTCCAAATTTGAGCATTTCTTCACAGTGTGAATTGATGGAAATATTCTTCCTTTTAACCCCCTTATATTTTTCATCAAATTAATAATGTACATTCCATGAGGTCGCATAGGAGGACTTCAGAGACACCTACCACCTGTAAATATTTGGCACATATTGAAGACACAACAGTGTAAGAATTTTCGAACAGCAAGACTCAAGGTAAATAAACTTCTTTATTAATCAAATAACAACATAAGAGCAATAAGAACTAACAATTGCATGATGCTCCTCTAGCAAAGGCATAAAAAACATGATGAATAGAATAATTGTGGCAGTTTTCGTTACAACATTACAATGTGTAACTCCTTTTTAATGTTTCAGAAAACTTTCATTGGGAGAAATTTTCTCACTGGTCGCTCTTTTGGATATTTCAAATGGTGTAAAGATTTCCTGCATTTCAAATTTTTGCTGCTGTGATCTGTCAGGAACTTGAAAATTTTACTATTCCTGATAAAGTTATAAAAAGCTTCAGTGAGATGCCTGCTTATAGTTAACATCTTTTGTTAAGAAGCTCAAGAAAGAATAGGGTAAGTGGGTGAACCACAGTGTAAGTTAATGCCACAGTGTGTGAACACCTGGAGAGCTTTGTGAATGGTAATTTTCAGCATTGAGATGTTTTTGCTGCTGAAAATTGTTCTATTTGTTACAGGATACATCTCTGCCCTTTCATAGTCATTAACTGCCATGGTGACATAATGGTCTAAGGATGGTGGTTTGTTATTTTCAGACATGAGACCTATGCAGCCGTCCATGAAAATATTGAGAACAAAATGGGACCACCTGTACCTGACATAGGTACTGTTGAGGAATTATGAAAAATTGGCATATTTCACCTGATGTGTTCTGTATGTGCTGGCAATGGTGTAAGGTCTTTCTATTGGTGAAAATCACTAAACCCAAACAATTTCTGAAGACAATTTTAGGATGGCACAGTTGCCATTCATGCCATTATCCATCAGGATTTGAAACCAACAACATTCCACAAGGGTCAGGTTATTTTGCAGAAACACAGGATAAACCACATGATAGCCACCTATTGTCATGATCTAAGCACTGGCTTCTGACCATTCATCTGAGCTGGACCTGGGTTCAAGTTCCAGATGAGGCATTGTTGGTGTGCTTGTCTTACAGCAGTGGCTTTTTCTCTTTCCCGGAACCAGTGGCCCCAAATTGGGGATGGGTGACTGCTTCTGACCCATTGAATTGCTCACAGTGGTTGTTAAACCCCCAAACAGATGAACAAAGAAAGAACTGCATGTTCCTGTTTGAATCATAACTTGCAAGTGAAAAAATGCTTCATTGTCATTCTAGACAAAAGTTGGATCTACCTTAACAATTATTAACAGGGCTTGTATTTAACCTCCTCAGACCTGCGATAAAGTTAAGCACTTGATTTTTTAAAACAGGTTTGAGAATTGATGTTTACTGCATTGTAAACTGAAAAAAAGAATTCTGTAATTTTTCATGTAAAGGAGGGGGCTACGGGGATTGCATCACATGTGATACACCAGGACCGAGATGCTGTAATTTTAATGTTTAAGAATTTGAAAGTTACTGGTTTAATTAATTTATTTTCAAGTTATATTGTGCAATATTATAATGTATCATAATTTATTTTTTCATGGAACAATTTAAAAGAATTTCTGGAGCCATTGAGACACATGAACACCATACAGTATTTAACTCATTGAGCTTTGAATTTTGGCATCTCCTTCTGTGGGCGCTGTCTCCAGTTATCTCAGGCATGTGTCTTACATGCTTATTTCTTGCTCAGTCATGTGGCATAGATGTAGGAATAATCCTACGTTTAGGAAGTGGTTTGTTATCATCTTAGGATTCATCAGGAAAAATGAATAATAATATAAGTGAAAATATCAAGTAATGATGTTAACACAAGTAACGTGAGTTAACATCATTACTTGAAATTTTCTCTTAAATTGTATTTATTAAATATTAGATAGATTGTAGTAAATATTTAGTAAATACAAGTGTAAACACTGGCTAAAAATAACTCATAGGGATTTTTCCGACATGATTGAAAACCATTGTGACACCAGTGATACAAAAATGTTTAAGAAGTTACTACTATCTAATATGTTGACAAAATTAAACTTATTTACTTTAAATAACTAGCCCATACTTATCAAAATGGTGTGTATATACTTAAATAGATATCTATATATTAATTCTATAAGATTTTTTACTGTGAGTCCTATTTTAAGAGGATAGCTGAATGCAAAGATATGGTTGGGGCATCAAAATAAAGGTCTTACCATGTAGATGTGCCAGTCGAAGAGAAAAATGAGATTGGGACAGCGGTTCAGATGTTGTGTGTGTGTGGGGGGGCAAAGTTCCCATGTAAAGTTTATGGGAAAAGCATGCGGTTGACTCGTGCTGTTCAAGGCTTGCATGGAGGGACTGAGATAGTCTGAAGTCTTCTCCTTTCTGGGCGAACCATTGCACAAAGCAGCGCTAGCAGGCATTCGTATCAAAGTTCTTCTCGTCGGAACAGCGAACACTCTCGAATACTTGGTTGCGTTATGCTGTTGGATTTTGTGATGTATATGTGCAATTTAATATTCATTCGATCCAGTTTATTCATGTAGGTAAGACATTTCTCATTATGTAAAGATGTAAATAAACATTCCGTTGACCATTGTTAGTGAAAATATTACGGGTGACTGCTTATAGCCCATTGAGTTGCTCACGGTGGTTGTTAAACTTTCAGTAAAAAAAGATCACTAACCTGGACTATTGTCTTTACTGAAGTGGTTGAATGAATTTGTCAATCAAATACAGTTTACATTTGTTTTTTCATATGAGTTTATTCTTTAAAAAAAAAAAAAAACTCACCTTCGATTCTGACGGGTGAAGAGTATTCGCAACGCAAATCTCATTCCAACAACATTTACAAACACTGTTCTGACTGAAGATGAGAGTGAAAGAGTGTGCTATCCAGTTGAATTTTTGCACACGATTGAGATGAGTGGACTTCTGCGTCACATTTTACGACTGAAAAAGGGTGCAGTCATGATGCTCATCACAAACCTGGCCGCCCCGGTGGCGCAGTGGTCTAAGCGCTGGCTTATGACGATTCGTTCGTCAACGGTCCAGGTTCGAATCCCGGTGAGGCATGGATGTTGTGTTCATCTTACGGCACTGGCTCTCTCCCTTCCCTGGAACTAGTGACCCTAAATTAAGGACGGGTGACTGCTTATAGCCCATTGAGTTGCTCACGGTGGTCGTTAAACCTTCAGTCAAAAAAAAAAAAAAACGAACCTGGACTATTGTCTTTACTGAAGTGGTTGAATAAACTTTTCAATCAAATAAAGTTTTCATTTGTTGTTTCATATGAGTTTATTCTTTAAAAAAAGCAAAAACAAAAAAAAATAACCGTCGTTTTTGACGGGCTTCGTCTAGTAACTTTTTTAATTAAGTAGTTAATAAAACACTTGCCAGGACAATGTGACATCATGTTTTTTTTACAAGACACCACTACAAGTCACGAAAGTTGACTTGGGCTGCCATTTATTGACGATAAGAGAAAATTTAACAAAGTATTTACATAGTTTTACATGTGATATAACCGGTTCTGGAAGATTTCCTGCCATTAGGCATTTTTTTTTTTTAATTATGAAATCATTTTATCACAGGTGATACATAAGAACTGAGGAGGACAATTCTATTACTGTATGTGCTTGCATATAAGCTGACCCCCTAATTCAACTGGTAAATATTGGGTGAGGGAGAATGGGAACCGCGTAAAAACTGACCTTAAATTTTAATATAATGCTCCCTGGATGTAACGCCATCATTCATACAGCAGATTCAGATATACTGCAAATCTTTCCTGTTCCCCATGCCTTTTGCTACGCTATTGTAGACGTCAGTTATGGCGTGGTTGTTGATGACGCATGGCAGATCCCTGCGCTGCAAACCTGTGTTATAACTAAGGAGTGGAGTAGTTTAGAAAATGTGATATTTATTGAAATAAAAGTTTGCAAATTTCTAAAATTATCTTTAAAAACTTTCAAAATCTGACTTGCTATCAGAGTCCCCATTTCTGTTAAAATTACATCATCATTATCGAAGTCATTATAGCAGTTTTTGAAAAGATCACGACTTTGCACTTCCATAAAAATTACATTGTAGGCAGTCACTGGACGAGATACCCACACTTTTTGTGAAAGCACTGGAGATGGCTGATCTTTGTATCCCTCCACAGTGGTGAAGTGATATACTAGTACATTCAAAAAGTTCCGGAACTTTTTGAATATTTGCCAAATGTCAGTGAATTACATCATTCCCCGCTGAGCAAGCGAAGAGCATCATGTGACCAACCAGCCAGAATCGGTTTGATCCAGATCCAACATGTACAGCATATGTGCGTAGTTCGTGATTACAGGCATTCGAGGCTCTCCGTCGCGAGGACAACGATGTCGAATTTTTGAACAGCGTTCAAGTGTAAAATTTTGTGTTCTGCTCAGAAAATCTTTCGCTGAGACTTTTCAAATGATTAAGTCAGTGTACAGTGAGAGTGCAATGAGTCGAACTAGAGTTTATGAGTGGTATTGACGATTCGAAAACGGGCGACAGAGTATTGAGGATGATGAGAGGTCAGGATGACCTTCAACATCCACAACAGATGAACAAATCGTCATAGTCAAAGAAATTGTAAAAAATGACCATCGGAAAAACTGTTGCTGTGATTGCAAAAGTTGTCGGCATCTCGGTTGGTAGTTGCTGTGCCATTTTAACAAAGAAACTGGGCATGCATCACGTGTGCCAACAAATTCTTCCCCAAAACCTGACACACACACAAAAAAAAAAAAAAAATGGATGAGCGCATGCAAGTTTGGGGGGGTAACATTGATGCAATGGATTGAGATCCTGATCTCTTGAATCAATTGATCACTGGCGATGAGACTTGGTGCTTTCTGTACAACCCCCAATCCAACCGACAGTCAAAAGTGTGGAAATCACAGTCGTCACCATGACCAAAAAAGTTCAAGGCTGACTGCTCCAAAGGAAAGGTCTTGTTAACAGTTTTCTTTGATTGCCAAGGGGTCGTACATAAAGAATTCCTTCAACATGGTCATACAGTCACTAAAAAGAGTAGGCCAATGTCCTGAAACGTCTCCAAGAATCAGTGAGACGTAAGCGACCCGATCTTTGGAAGACCAACTCGTGGGTGCTCCATCACGATAATGCGCCAGCTGACAGATCCCTCCTGGTGTCTGATTACCTGTCCAAACATCACATTCCCATTCTTCCACAACCAGCTTATTCCCCTGATCTCACCCCATGTGACTTTTTCCTTTTTCCCTGGATGAAAAATTTGGCTAAGGGGCGACGTTTCTCAAGTTTCAAAGAAGTGCAACGAGCTGTGACGGAGTTACTGGAGGACGTGGCAAAAAGAAGGCTTGCAATCTACCTTTAAATCTTTGTATGAGCACTGGAAAATGCATAGTTGCATAGGGTAACTGTTTCGAAGGAAACACTGCATAAAAACAGGTATTATCTGTACTCAATCTTTTTAATATAGAAAGTTCCGGAACTTTTTGAACGTACTGGGATATGGTGTCTGACTGACTCAGTATGTCCTGTACAGAAAGTGGGGTGACACACTCTCAAGGTCCCACAAGGATAGTAACGAGGAGATTCCTTTCTTTTGGGAAGCAAAAATTCTGTGGACTCACTTTAAAACAGGATTAGGTTTCATGCTTATCATATTACTGACAGCACTTCAATTATGAATGTAACATAGTTTGTTTTCTTTAAATTGCATTCTGCGTGCAAAAATGTTGCAGTATTTCTTTACATTTTTTAAATGAATCAAGCATAAGCCAACCCCTTCACTTCAGAAGAATAATTTCTTCCAAAAACTTTCAGCTTAGTATATACAGTACCAGAGCAAGCTTTTTTGGGGGGAGAGGGGGGAGGACTAGGAGGCTGCAGCCTCAGACCCCATGTTTTCAAGGAGCCCCAGAATTATGCAGCATAATTGAAAAATTGTACAGTTGTTGTTTTTTTCTTGCAGATAGCACAGAAAAACTATAAGAAACGGCCTTGTGAAAAAAAAATTCTATTCTTTCCCTTTTTTTAGGAGGAGTCTACAAAACGTATCGTCATCCCCAGCCTATCCTCAAATCTTTTAAAAGCATTACAGATCTTTTGCACACATCTGTAAGTGGGAGAAATTTTCATACATTAAGAATTCATTTGAATCATGATATTTAGATCATATTATTTTGACCACTACGTTGATATAATTTCAACAAGCCGAACTAATTGGTTAAAGAGCAGAACTGAACTGGTGTCCATTTTTCAACCATGCATTTTTATATTTTCTTGCTAACACTGAGTCATCTATGAATCATGGGGTATACACTTCAATATGGTGTGGGTATTTTTATATCTTCCTCATATTTTAGGAATGTTTTCTCTTGGGTATATTTTTTTTTTTTTTGCCACCCAGATTCAAATCTTGGATGTGCCATTAATACTGGGGCCCCAAAATACTGCCCAGCCTCTGGGTTTCTAGTTTCTGTATAAAGGATGTTATGGAAAGTTTTCTAGAGGGGAAGGGGGAGGGGTTGACCTCACTTGCCAGCTTTAAATGCATTCTAATGAAAGGTGGGAAGAAGCTTAGCTATTTTTTTATTTTTTTTCCAATGAGTCATTTTACTGCTTTGAAGAGTGACTAGGAAAATATTAAAATTTGTGAAAGAAGTGAAACCTAAAACCGTAAAAATTGGACATGTAACACAAAGATCATTTATTGCTGAAATTTTGAGTTTTCCTTTTCTATCTTGCGTGAAATATGTTGTTTCTTACTGTTTTGTTATTAACTGAAATTGTGTTTGAATATTGATCTTTTATTTATTACATAGACTGTGTCAAAATTTAAAGAAACAAAGCATTTAAATTTTGCACTTAGGTTTTACATCAGAGAAACTGTGGGATGTTCAGAGTAGTTTTATGCCTGGTAAAAACTGCACTAACCAAATTTTTGCATTGTGCATGATGATTGAAAAGTATCTGGCTGTTGGTAAGAAAGTTTTTGCTGCCTTCATAGATTTAGAGAAAGCTTACGACCGAGTAAATGAGACACTTTTGTGGAGGGTATTGAATGAATATGGTGTTACTGGGAATGTACTTAATAGTGTAAAAGCCATGTATGCTGGCAGTAGAGCTTGTGTATGAGTGAATGGTGTTTTATAATATTGGTGCTGGAGTCAGACAAGGTTGTGTGATGTCACCATGGCTGTTTAATATATTAATGGATGCATGCATGCGTGATGCTGAAATAGATAATACTGGTTTATGTTCATAGTGAGAAGAATTGGCAGGAAAACATGTAACACACAAAACATTAAAATAATTCTTGAAATCGTCCTCACACGCGTAAATTACGTTGAAAAATTATGAGCGGGACGTTTCAGTAGCGACTTCTACCTTCCTCAGCCATGGAATTAGACATGTGGTAAAAGCATCAGTTGTTGCCAGATTTCAAAATCGCTTTCCAAATAATAGGGATGTTAAAAGGTGCATCAGTATTGCAGGTGTTAGGGGTAAGGTAGATTTCAATGCTTTCGCGGTATCTGAGGGCATGCCGATTGCTGAACAGGGCGATTCACTTAACATTGTGCCAATCGGGAGCAGCGGACGTATCGCTGATGGTTAAAATTGAAAGGGAAGTGGAAGGGCTACCTTTCTTAACAACAGCGATATGCTCCATCAAACGCCGGTTTATGCTGCGGTAAGTACTACCAATATAGTGGGTAACGCATGTGGAAGTGTTGATAGGGATAGAGTAGACACCTTGTAAGTCTAGGGGTTTGTTGAGATCTCTGTCCTTAAGTTAGAGTTTGAGAAGATGTGGAGGTGGTTTGACTGCAATCCTGTAGCCAAAAGACTTAAAAATAGAGCAAACTTTATGAGTGATGGACAGGCTAAAGGGCAAAGTGCCAACAAACTGATGGGTGGTGGAAGGTTCAGGCAGTAAACTAGATCTATTCTATGATTCAAACCTCTTGATTAGTCTATGTAATAAGAGGGGTGGAAAGCCATGCAATTTGCCGATGTTGATGATGTTCTGATATTCTAGTTGAAGAGCAGAATGGCTGTTGCAAATGAGGTTGGCCCGGTGAATGTATGACTTTAGAGCAGACAGTTTGTATTTTCCAAAACTGCGAGAATGGTAAGGGATGATATTATGGGTGGTAGAAGGTTTCCTGTAGACAGAGAGGCCAAGTGAGAAGTCTGGGTTGATGTTGAAACATCCAGAAAACTAATATTATTGTCGATCTGTTTTTGAGAGGAAAATTTTATATGCAGGAATTTTGAAGTTATGGAGGACATGAGTTCAAACAGAGAGTGTTTTTGGTGTGGCCAAATAATGAAGATGTCGTCCACATACCTTAACCAAATGGTGGGTTTTAAGATTGATGGGGCAACAATTAATGTTTCAATATTCTGCAAATATATTTCAGCAAGTAAGGGGAAAAGAGGAGAGCCCATAGGTACACCTTGTTTTTGTTGGTAATAGATACCATTGTATACAAAACAGGAATACTTTTCCAATGAATCAAAACAGTCATAAAGATCTTTGATCAGATCTCCAGAAAGTTCTTGGTGCTCCATTAGTTTTTTTACCATGAACATGTAAGCATCAAAGAAAGGTACAGGAGGAAACAATGATCCATGTCAAAGGTGTACAGGAAATATTGACGATTGATGAAAGAAGGGAGTTTCTGGATAAAGTCCTTGGTTGATACAACAGAATGAGAATGATTTCTTGTCAGAACTTTGCAACATTTGACCAATTGCCTTATCAAGATTGACTGCAGGAGAAAAGGTGTTTTCAAATAATGGCCTAATGGGATGTCCAACTTTATGTAGCTTGATCTGTAAGAACAACCTGATAGTACGAAAATAAGCTGGAGCGGGGGGGGGGAGATGTCTCCTAAGAAAGATTTCAGAGAAGATTTTTTAGAAAGCTTACTAACAGATTTACATAGTTTTTCAGTGTTGTCAGCCTTATGCAATTGGTTTTTTCCAGGAAATCAGCCACTTCGTTGTCCAAATAATTTTTATGGATGAAGACAGGACATCCTGCTTTGCAAACTGCAAGATTATTACACTTGGTGAAATTTCTAAATTTCTTCAAAAAGGAGGAGGAGTATTTTAGCCTTGGGGTTTGAACCTCGGAAATTGCAATAGCCGATTATGCACGAATGATCAGTTGATGTTTGGGATCCGTGTTTTGAATCGCTGCTTCCAGTAATGAAATAGTATCTGGTAGGCTAGGATTAGCAATAGGAGAAAATTTGGGTCCATTGGCAAGTAGTTTATCAATTTCAGCAGGAATAGGCACAGAAGACAGTTCACATACCTTGGAAAGTTGGTATCGGCAACCTTCGTGGGAGCCGAACTTCGAGTGTTCTTTTGAGTGGAGGCTAGGTGCTGAAACTTGTTTTCAAGTCTTTTGGTTTCACAACTGTGAGTCCTGGATATAGGTTCATGAATTTGGATCAAAAAATTGTCCAGTAGTGCTGGATGGGTGGCAAAAGATAGAAATTGGTAACTGGTGTAACACTTGAATTTCAAAGTCGCGATGGAGGCATGAAGTTCTCGGATAGCTGCAGAGAGGAGGCTGGTGGTGGTACAGTCCAGAGTTTTCTTGCATCTTCCATGAAAAGAGGGTTTATGCGTGTTATGACGATTTCAAGAATTCTTTTTATGTTTTGTGTGTTACATGTTTTCCTGTCAATTCTTCTCACTATGATTCCTATAGTTAATGCAATTTCAAGGCAGATTTTGGGCTGGAATGAAGAATGGATCATTTTCCATAAAGACCGTATCAAATTCATTTCTTTGTTATGCCAACTTCACTTCCTCATTAAGTGCAAGGAGTCCAGGGTTATTCCAATTGCTTTTCAGGTGCATAAACCCTCTTTTCATGGAAGATGCAAGAAAGTTCTGGACTGTACCACCACCAGCCTCCTCTCAGCAGCTATCCGAGATCTCTGTGCCTCCATCACGACTTTGGAATTCAAGTGTTACACCAGGTACCAATTTCTGTCTTTCGCCACCCATCCAGCATTACTGGACAATTTTTTTATCCGAATTCATGAAACTATATCCAGGACTCACAGTTGTGAAACCAAAAGACTTGAAAACAAGTTTCAGCACC
The DNA here is from genome assembly GCA_039090855.1 of Macrothele yani. NCBI lineage: Eukaryota > Metazoa > Arthropoda > Arachnida > Araneae > Macrothelidae > Macrothele > Macrothele yani. The sequence continues at coordinate 124,036,414 of CM076989.1, forward strand.
TAGCCTCCACTCAAAAGAACACTCAAAGTTCGGCTCCCACGAAGGTTGCCGATACCAACTTTCCAAGGTAGGTGAACCTGTCTTCTGCTCCTATTCCTGCTAAAATTGATAAACTACTTGCCAATGGACCCAAATTTTCTCCTATTGCTGATCCTAGCCTACCAGATGCTATTTAATTACTGGAAGCAGTGATCCAAAACACGGATCCCGCACATCAACCGATCATTCGTGCAAAATCAGTTATTGCAATTTCCGAGGTTTAAACCCCAAGGCTCAAATACTCCTCCTCCTTTTTGAAGAAATTTAGAAATTTCACCCAGTGTAATAATCTTGCAGTTTGCAAAGTAGACAAAGCAGGATGTCTTGTCTTCATCCATAAGAATTCTTTGGACAACAAAGTGGCTGATTTCCTGGAAAAAACCAATTGCATAAGACTCAAGGCTGAGAACACTGAAAAACTATGTGAAGCTGTTAGTAAGCTTTCTAAAAAATCTTCTCTGAAATCTTTCTTAGGAGACACCCCCCCCCCAGCTTATTTTTGTACTCCCAGGTTGATTTTACAGATCAAGCTACATAAAGTTGGACATCCCATTAGGCCATTAATTGAAAACACCTTTTCTCCTGCAGTCAATCTTGAAAGGCAATTGGTCAAATGTTGCAAAGTTCTGACAAGAAATCATCCTTATTCTGTTGCATGAACCAAGGATTTTATCCAGAAACTCCCTTCTTTCATCAATCATCAATATTTCCTGTACACCTTTGACATGGATTCATTGTTTCCTTCTGTTCCTTTCTTTGATGCCTACATGCTCATGGTCAAAAAACTAATGGAGCACCAAGGACTTCCTGGAGAACTGATCAAAGATCTTTATGACTGTTTTGATTCATTGGAAAAATATTCCTGTTTTATATGCAATGGTATCTATTACCAACAAAAACAAGGTGTACCTATGGGCTCTCCTCTTTCCCCCTTACTTGCTGAAATTTATTTGCAGAATATTGAAGCATTAATTGTTGCCCCATCCCTCTTAAAACCCACCATTTGGTTAAGGTATGTGGACGACATCTTCATTATTTGGCCACACCAAAAACACACTCTGTTTGAACTCATGTCCACCATATCTTCAAAATTCCCGAATATAAAATTTTTCTCTCAAAAACAGATCGACAATAATATTACTTTACTGGATGTTTCAACATCAACCCAGACTTCTCACTTGGCCTCTCTGTCTACAGGAAACCTTCTACCACCCATAATATCATCCCTTACCATTCTCGCAGTTTTGGAAAATACAAACTGTCTGCTCTAAAGTCATACACTCACCGGGCCAACTTAATTTGCAACAACCATTCTGCTCCTCAACTAGAATATCAGAACATCATCAACATTGGCAAATTGCATTGCTTTCCACCCTCTTATTACATAGACTAATCAAGAGGTTTGAATCACAGAATAGATCTAGTTTACTGCCTGAACCTTCCACCACCCATCAGTTTGTTGGCACTTTGCCCTTTAGCCTGTCCATCACTCATAAAGTTTGCTCTATTTTTAAGTCTTTTGGCTACAGGATTGCAGTCAAACCACCTCCACATCTTCTCAAACTCTAACTTAAGGACAGAGATCTTAACAAACCCCTAGACTTACAAGGTGTCTACTCTATCCCTATCAACACTTCCACATGCGTTACCCACTATATTGGTAGTACTTACCGCAGCATAAACCGCGTTTGATGGAGCATATCGCTGTTGTTAAGAAAGGTAGCCCTTCCACTTCCCTTTCAATTTTAACCATCAGCGATACGTCCGCTGCTCCCGATTGGCACAATGTTAAGTGAATCGCCCTGTTCAGCAATCGGCATGCCTTCAGATACAGCGAAAGCATTGAAATCTACCTTACCCCTAACACCTGCAATACTGATGCACCTTTTAACATCCCTATTATTTGGAAAGCAATTTTGAAATCTGGCAACAACTGACGCTTTTACCACATGTCTCATTCCATGGCTGATGAAGGTAGAAGTTGCTACCGAAACGTCCCGCTCATAATTTCAAGAATTCTTTTACCGGTATGTCTTGGTAATATCCGTGTGTGCAGATTGCTGTATGCTGATGATACTGTCCTGTTGGCAAAGTGCAAAAGTGAGTTGCAGAGTATGTTGTCCCGGATGTACGAAGTTTGCAAGGAATTCAAACTGAGTATAAATAAGGGAAAAACTAAACTTATGGTTTTTGCCGCAAGTGGCCAAGTGGGCAACGTTTGTGACTGCCACAGAAAGGACCTCAGGTTCGATCCACTAAATATCCGCCATGCGTCGGATGGGCACGTTAAGCCGTTGGACCCCGGGTACTGGCCCCCGGTAATAAATAAGGGCGTCTTCCTCCCCCTTTCTACTTCGCTTCCGTGTGACTTTCCTATCAGGCACTCTAGCCCAAATCTCCTAGCTTCCTATTTCTAAGGGTTGTTTAAGACCTGGGGTCAGACACTCCCTTCCTAAAGTCCTCTACATATGATGATGATGTTATGGTTTTTGAGAAAGGAACTTAGTACTAAATGCAATATAAGTCTAAATGGCACAATGGTGATTGACCAGGTGAGTGAGTTTGTGTATTTGGGAAGCATGTTTGACAGAGAGAACAAATTAGACGGTGAAATTAGTAGGCGAGTGAATTTTTCATTGAAAGTCATGGCTACTTTGGGAGGTTTTCACAGGAATGATGGGTTCTCAAGAGAGTCCTGCATGACTGTGTATGAAAGTGTAATTGTTCCTACTCTGATGTATGGCAGTGATACCTCGGTGCTACCGAAGAAACATAGGAGTCGTTTGTGTGCTGGAGAAATGCATTAATTACAGGGAGTTTGTGGCAAGACACGTTCTGATTGTGTGAGGAATGAAGATATGTTACAGTTGTGTAATGTGAAGCAAAATGCTGTTAGCAAGGTGCAGACCAATATGCTTCGGTGGTTTGGCCATGTTGAAAGAATGAGTGATAAGATGCTTACTAAGAAAATCTTTTAGCCCAAGTGGCAGGAAGGAAAGGCAGAGGAAGGCCAAAGAAGTCATGGGAGGATCAGTTTCAGTAGTGTCTGCATGAGAAAAAGATTATGAGTATGAAGTATAGAAGATCCTGTGTACGGTGTGTGATGGATGTCAGTGAAGGCCGAGTTTTATGTCAAGATCACTGTAAATGGAGAAGTTTGATACGGTAACAGTAATTAAAAATTATTTGGTAGTTTACATTTTTTTGTGGAGCTAACCTCTGAATCTCAGAGAGCAGCTTAGTGATGATGATGATGACGACTTAGGTTTATGATATAAAGTTTTGAATGAAATTTCTTACATTTTCGTAATGGCATGAAAATTGTGTTACTTAAATTTTATTGAGAGTCAAAAGTACATGATTTTACTACTGTTGAATTTTACTTAAAAGTTATTGTGGAATAACTTTTTTTTTACGGGTCTTTTAGAGGTTATTTTTAATGAAAGTTGGTTGTCAAATTTTCGAACTAAAGCCTAGTTCGTCATCAGGACTATGTCACTGGAGTAGTTGCTGCCACTCAATTGGAAGAGACCATCCGCAATTATCGTTAATTGTGGTACTTCTTCTTCTTGCTATTTCGATCCCTTCTTCTAGTTTTCTCTTTACTAAGTTTGACTGGTGGGCGATTATTTTCACTGAGTCCCAATTTATGGAGTGTCCACTTGCTTGTACATGTCTGTCTAGCCCTGTTTTGTTCCCAATGTTCCTAATAGCTGCTTGGTGTTCTTTCATTCGGACCTTAATACTTCTCCCTGTTTCTCCTATATAGCTGAGTCCGCAGTTACAGTCGATGCAGTAAATTACTCCTTCCTGCAATTGGATGTCCAATTCTTTCTGCTTTAAAGCTGGCAAGAATTTCTTTATTTTGTTATTAAGATCTGGAGCTAGCCTGATATTATATTTTGCTCCGATCCTTTTCAGTTTCTCGAAAAGTCCCTTGTGGTACGTAATTTTGCTGGTGAATTTGAAGTTGGTTTTTTCCTGCTTCTTTTTTGGCACTTGTTTAAATATTTTCTCAACATATGGGGAGGGGTAATTGTTTTCTGCCAACATTTCCTTTAATTCTTCTTTGTGAAGATCTTTTTGAGAAGCTGAAGAGACCAGGATTTCAATTTTTTCCAAAAATTGTCTCGCTGTATTCGATTTAATATAATCAGGGTGGAATGAGCAGAAGTCTAACATCTTCCCTGTGTTGGTGGGTTTTCTAAAAAGCTGAGTGAATATTTTCCCTTCTCTTGAGGTCAAGGTTAAATCCAGGTAATTGATGCTATGGTCTTTTTCCTGTTCCAGGGTGTACTTCAAGGTATTCTCTAGTAAGTTAAATTCTTCCAGAATCTGAGAGGGTAGAGATTGGTCCACAGTATCTACTATAATTAGGACATCATCCATGTACCTTACATAGAGAGCAAACAAGGAGGGTTGTATAAGGATTTTTGCCTCTAGTTTACTTATATAATAATTTGCTAGCAGAGGTGCTAGTGGAGAACCCATTGCAAGTCCTGAAGTTTGCCTGTAATATTTCTTTCCAAACTGGAAGAAATTATTCTTGAAGGAAAATAGGAGCAGTTCATATATGCCAAGTAGTATTTCTCTATTGTGATTATGGAATACTATTTTTTCCGCAAGGTCATCTGCAATGAATTCCAGTAGGAGGTCCAGGTTAATGTTGGTATACATAGAGACTATATCCAGGCTTGCCATTACTGGATGAATTAATTCTGGCAAGTTGTCCAGTTTTCTTTTTAGCTGCATGGAATTTTTTAGTAGGTAGGGAGGAGAAGGGAAAATATCTCTGAGGTGACCAAGCAAATAATAATTAATGTTGGAGAGTGGCGAATTTCTAGTGTCTATTATAGGTCTTATTGGATGGCCTTCTTTGTGAACTTTTATCGTACCATAGATCTGTGGAATTCTTGACTGGATTTTGGAGAAGTTTTTGAAGAGCTCATTAAGCTGTTTTTTATTTCTTAAAGAGCTGATTAATTTCTTAAGATTTTTTACAGTTTGATCTATAGGATTACCATTGAGTTCTTCATAAAAGTTATTAAAAGTTATGTTGCATTAATTTTATTTCAGCACAATTGACAATAGTTTGATGAGCAACATCCAGAAAATATTTTCTGAAAGAATAGAAATATTTAGCACAGTAGAATTTTCCAAAGTATCTGTGATGACAGGAATTATCAAAATAAGCTTAAAGGTAATTTTGCAGTTTGTTTCTTTGCTTTTAAGAGTGTTATTTACCATTTTGTGCTTTATATAGCTTTTAATATATGATACAATCCATACAGATATAATATTTTGTACATGTTCACACATGGTATGTGAAGGATAAATAAGGTGATGAGATCTGAAATTTTAAGTCAGGGACTTAAAATCAACATTCTTGTAGTTTTGTTTTTGTGTTAATAGGAATGCAAATGCTTTATTTTTTAATAAGCAAAGGTAGCTGTAAATTTTTTCCTGTGTGAAGGTTTATTGCATCATGCGGAATTACACAGTTCATGCTGTTTCCTGTTTTGATGGTCAATTTAACAGTACAAATAAATTATTTCTTGATTTTTGGCAAGCTGAGCAGCAGATATGGATTCCATGGAAAAAATGTTTTTAACTAAGTATGTTGAACAATGTCAGGATTTTAGCATACAGATTTGCCTATCTAATAATCTTCATGGGGCTTTCTTTCACCCATGGAGCATCCGCCACCTGACATGGTATGGACTCTGTAAGGCATCTGTATAGTTGTGTGGGGATTTGTTCTGATACAGAGCACAGTGTTATGTCCAGTTGCCGAAATTGATGTTTCACAACATTCTGCTGATGTGGGCCATTCACAATGTCTCGTATCAGCATGTGCTCATAGAGCCAGTCCTGCACAAGGTGGGCCCAATAGCACCGGGCATTATTGTCGTAGAAATACCCATCTTTCTTTGGGTTGAGGTACAACATTTTGTGGTATACATCATCCACAGACAGTCCCTGGTAGTAACCATTGTCCATAGGTTAGGTCTACATTTACCAGAGGACCATCGTGAGTAGTCAATGCCATGTATGAAGGACCCTTAACCTTTTGTTGCTGATGCTAAATATGGACTAACATTGGCAGAATGGAGTACATACTGTGATTCATCAGACCAGCACACCTGCTTACAACCTTCTATAATCCAATCTGCGTGTTGTTGGCAGTAGGGGAGTTTTTTACATCCATGAACTGTTGCTAGGGCAGGGTGGGTGAATAGGGCATCTGCTGTTCTGGCCCATCTGTGCCAGCATGTGGCATGCAACATTGTTCCTAGTCAACCCATGTTGTATTGTTCTGTCAAATGCAGGGATCGCATTCCTCCTAAAATTCCTAAAATTCCTAATATTTTGTGACCCTCCTTAAATTCCTAAAATTATACCTAAAATTTGCTATTCATCCTAAAATTTTCGTAAGCTTATTTATTAAAAACACAACCGTTATTAACGCCAATGAATTTACCATTACGCAGGGTGCGCACGCGTGCTTGAAAACCTGGAAAGTCCTGGAAAATCATGATTACGTTTTCAAGGCCTGGAATATCCTGGAAAAACGGTGTTTTTTTAATGCCGTCTTGAAAAGCCTTGAAATTTGAAATTAGTGCTTAAAAATGCCCTTTTAGGAAATCGTGTTACTGTTACCCCTTCATTTTTTAAAGTTCCTTTTCTCTGTTCTCAAAGAAACCACCGGCAGCGGTTTCCAATGTGCACCAAATCCTAATTTGGCTGGGGGGAAAAAAAGAAAAAAAAGGCACTACTTCCAGTGCAATAAAATTGGATGATTACTAGTAGGTCGAAGGGGAGCTTGATGTCCGTCCAACAATTGAGAACAGAAGGGGAAAGAAGAGGCATTTAGCATTTGCAGGGGGTCGCGTATGTACCAAGTCAGCTGGCATCCACCAGTGAGGAGTATGCCTGAACAACACATTCATCTTCTTCTTGTTTATGTGCATGCCACCCTCCCTCCCTCAAGAGACTTCCACTACTTATGATAAAAAATAAGAAAACTATCTTTGCGAATTTTTCACCAAAGTGGCTGAAATTTTTACATTCACTGTAATTGGATTACAGAAGCTCACTTCCAAAATTCCAGTTGAATCGGTTTAAAACTTTAAAAGTTAGCATTGGTAATTTTTATTATGGACAAGTATGTGTGCCTCTTTGGACAGAGTGAGCCTCCAGCAGAAAGGGTGTTACCATAGCAACGGTTGATTGACAGCTGGGAGCGCTGATCTGAAGCCCGTGGTTGGGAAGAAAGCAAACACCTGTTTATCACTTCCACAGCACAAAAGGACTAGGAGAATATTTTCAGAAATCCATTTTTCTGAATTTTGAAAATAACACAGTAAAATTTTTACAGTAGTTAAGATACATCACAATAAAGTTCTAGTGCAAATTTCACCAAATTCCGTTAGGAACTTTAGCAGATGCAAAAACAAACAAACAAAAAAAAAAAACGTTGCATAATCGGATTGAAAAAAGAAACAGTAATTATAAATTACGGGAAAAGCAAGTGAATTATTTTTTTTAGATGCCATGGTTTATTTAAACAGAGTGATCCTTACATTTTTTTTCTGTGATGATATGGACTCTATTTGAATTACAAACACGTTTTTATTCAGACGTCTGAGTTACTGTTTTAATAAAAAAATCATCTATAATTAAAAAGTTTTCAATGGATTTAAGCAATATTCAGCAGATAAACAAACGTATTTTAGTAAATTGCAACATCATGACGTAAATTTGGTAATTTAATTTTGTCGAAAATTGGGGAGCATTTTTTTTTTTTTACAGTTTCTATTATAGTTAAAGTGAAGGAGGAAGGGTGCAACTTGACAGTTCAGTGAGCTGCAGGTGGTGATTTATGGCGATGTGCCAAATGAAAAGAAGCCATTCCATCAGGTAATTCCAAAGGTTGTGTTGTGTGGACGCGTCCTCCTGCTGTTTGATCTTAATTGGAATGTTTTTATGCATGAAGGGGGGTTCGAGAGAAATATCCGTTTCAGCTTTACAGCTTTCACGGCTCTTTTTTTTTTTTTTTTCTTGGTAATAAATAAAAATCATAGTTGCTGCATTCACCATTGATCCATGTTTGCATTTCTTGAATATAAACAGCAGACAATCAGAAACATAGTGTTGGGCAGGTCTTGATGATCTTCATTTTGCATATGCTGAATTCAGTTCTGTGGGAATAAGGAATGACTTATACTGTGAATATATACAAAACTACATATTTTTGAGCTGAAAAAATAGGTCTACTTGTACACAGTAGCTAAAGTGTGAACTCAGATGAAGACAATCAGACATACGGACGTCTGATTCCATAAAAAAAAAATCAACATAGTTTTTTTATTTACACTACAGGTAAAAAAGCAAAAACATGTTTTTAAACGTTATAAAGGAAAACAGATTTTTGAAACGCATGACTTGATGATCTTAATTTCTGAAAGTTTCTTTCTTCCACATCCTTTTTTTTTCAATTACAATACACTGTAACAGGATACTGTGTGTTATATCACTTAGAGATATGGCAGATTTTCGGTTGCTGATATCCGCGATCGTAAGCGGTAGTTGCATTGCGATTGTTGATGATGACAAGATAAATACTGGAGTGATGTAAAATGTTGCATAAACTAAAAAAATAAAGCCCTTCCCCCCCCCCGAACTTTTATGCGGTCATCATAGCTGATCAACCATTTCATTCCATGAACATCAGCACATTTCAATCATTTGAACATTGGGGGTATCTGAAGGAATTCAGCCGTGCTTAAGCGCCCTAGCGCAACGAAAACATGCTAATTTTGGACAGTTCTATTCCCTTCCCCTCTACCATCCCTAATAATTGAGAGTGCATACATTGAGAGTGTTTCAAATATTCTATTTATGAGCTAGTTTTCGCGCTGTTTGTTATGCTTTTATTTTCGAAGAAAGAGAGGGAAAATAAGGAAAAGCAGCTAGAGAAAAAAAGAAAAGCTGAGTTTGATGACAAAATAAAAGAAAATGATGCAGAAATAAATAGGCTTAAAAAAGATAAAGAAGCCTCCCTAGCAGTAATTCAAGAGGGAACAGAAAGAATGAGAAAAGCTGTAGAAAAACAAAATACTGTTGAAATAGCAGTTGCCTCTAACTTGATCATACAAGGTTCAGCTGAAATAAAGAAAACTGAAAGTAAATTAGTTGTGGTGGAAGCAGAAAAAGATAGGCTAATCAGGAAAAGGTTAAAACAATAATATGAAAAAAGTAATTCAGTGAACAATTGTACATAGTTCTTGGTTTTCAATTACCTTTTTAGGATATTATAGTTTAATGTGAAACCTGAAAACTTTACTGTGAAAATCGTGAATTGCTTCTGGTTCAACAGCATATTAATGTTCAAAGTGAAACTTGAATGTGGTAAATATACTTGAATATGATAATAACATGTGAAAAGATAAGAACTGAACATTAGAAGTAAATCATACTTAAACTTTAGACATTAGACGTTATGCAAAAAATTTGGGTGTGAACTTCGACCATATATACTAATGGACTGCGCATTGGCAATAGCTGCATCAAAGCCGCCATGGCTCAAACATTGGGCACGTCATCATCAGACTCCAAATTTCGTGTACAAATGCTGTTATGATTACTAATTTACGCTGCAGAACTTCAGTGTTTTCGGTGTATTATGTGAATGCACCTCATATATAATGAAAACTCTTCAGGTAAGTTTACTTATGAGCTATATACATGCATGATCGTGTTGTTTACATTTTGTGATTTATAATGTGATGAACATTTGCGAAGAATTTGGAACATGCATTCCTTTTTTTCCTTAAGTTACTATATTTTTATATCAATAGCTGCAAGTTTCTGGTTAAGTAATTGAACTTTATTGACTTAGGTATTTAATTCGTTTCTTACCCATGAAAAACCATAGAACTTTCTTTACTATATCGGTCAGAGCAACCATAAGCACAGCAGGTGTAACCCATCTTTTTGACTGTTGTCATGTGATCTTATGTTGGAGCCAGAAATTTTGATGTCATGCGTAGTCTATCAATATATATGGTTGAAGGGTGTGAAGCAAACTCTTTACAATGTATACAAAGTTGTTTTACTAGATGTATACAAATACACATCTAGTTTTTATTGAAATACACTCCTAAAATTTTCCTAAAATTTTTCTAAAAATTCCTAAAATTCCTAAAATTCTTACCTAAAATTTTCCAGAAGTATGCTATGATCCCTGCAAATGCAAACCTGTGCTGAAGCAGTTGCCCTGTACAAGGTGATGTACTTCATGTACACTTCTGGAATGTGCCTTTTGCCACCTGTTAATAAAGTTGTCATTGGTTGGTTGTTTTGCCATTTTTGTCTCCACTTCTGGTACACTTTAACCTTGCAAGCCCTTGAACAACCCATGTGTTGCCCTTTGTGAAATGAACACACCAACTCTTTTTTTTTTTTTTTTTTTTTTTTTTTTGTTCATCCTGAATTTGGCCAGTACCATTTTTGTTTTTTTAATATAACCAGGTAAGCACATTAGTGCAGGGGATTAACCCACAGCTGACGTTTCCAGTTTGTCATTCAACCAAAAGATTCTGGAACAAAACCCAGTGTGTCCGGGTCTTTTTTTTTTCACCAGTGTCACACAGAACTAGCTGGCACCTCTCCAAGATTCGCAGATGTGCGTTGTCTCAATTGTACAAAGTTTGCATGAAATTCAAACAATATAGCTAAGGGAAAAACCAAAGTTATGGTGTTTGAGAGCGGAACAGGTAGTACTGAATGTAATAAAAGTCTAAATGGCACCGTGATTGACCAGGTGAATGAGTATGTGTATTTAGGAAGCATGTTTGACAGAGAGCACAAATTGGATGGTGAAATTAGTAGGTAAGTGAATTCTTCATTAAAAGTCATGACTGCTTTGGGAGGGTTTCACAGGAATGATGTATTCTCAAGAGAGTTCCGCATGGCTGTATATGAAAGTGTAATTGTTCCTACTCTGATGTATGGCAGTGAAACCTGGGTGCTGCAGAAGAAACATAGAAGTTGTCTGTGTGCTGGAGAAATGTGTTACTTACAGGGGTTTGCGGCAAGACACATTCTGAATGTGTGAGGAATGAAGAGGTTTTGCAGTTGTGTAAAGTGAAGCAAAATGTTGTTAGCCAGGTGGAGACTAATATATTGGAAGAATGAGTGATGAGATGCTTACTAAGAAATCTTTTTGGCTCAAGTGGCAGGAAGGAAAGGCAGAGAAAGGCGAAGGAAATCATGGGAGGATCAGATTCAGGAGTGTCTGCTTGAGAAAAAGATTATGAGTATGAAGTATAGAAGGTCTTGTGTACGACATGTGATGGATGTCAGTGAAGCCTGAGTTGTATGTCAAGATCACTGTAAATGGAGAAGTTTGATACATCAAGAGTAAGTAAAAATTATAGTAAGAATAATAAGCAGTGAAACACGTAACACACAAAACATTAGAATAATTATTGATGTTGACATATCACGCTTAAGTTACGTAAAACTTACAAGTGGTAGGACATTTCGGTAGTGACTTCTGCCTTCATCAGCCATGGAATGAAACACGTGGTATTAGCATCAGTTGTTGCCAGATTTCAAAATAGCTTTCCAAATGATAGGTATGTTAAAAGGTGCATCTGTATTTCAGGTATTAGGATAAGGAAAATGTCAATGCTTTTGCGGTACCTGAGGGCTTTACGATTGCTGAACGGAGTGATGCATTTAACATTTTGCCAATCGTTAATCGCAAACGTATCACTGATGGTTAAAATTGAAAGGGAGGTGGAAGGGTTGCCTTACTTAACGTCAGCAATATGTTCCACTAATCGCCGGTTGATGCTTTTGTAAGTACTACCAATATAGTGGGTAATGCCTGTGGAACACCAATATAGTGATAATGAGTGTGTAGATCTACCAGTTTACAGCCTGAACTTTCCACCACTCATCAGTTTGTGGGAAATTTACACCTTAGCCAGGCCTTCACTCACAAAGTTTGCTCCATTTTCAAGTCTTTTGGCTACAGGATTACTTTTAAATCACCTCCACATCTTCTTAACCTTATCCTTAAAGACAGAGATCCCAGTAAACCCCTAGAGTTATGGGGGGGGGTCTACTCTGTCCCTGTCAACTCTTCCACAGGCATTACCCACTATATTGGTAGTACTTTCCGAAGCATCAACCGGCGATTAATGGAACACATCACTGATGTTAAGAAAGGCAACCCTTCCACCTCCCTTTCGATTTTAACCATCAGCGATATGTCCGTGATTCCCGATTGGCAAAATGTTAAATGTATCGCTCCGTTCTGCAATTGGAAAGCCCTCGGCTACCGCGAAGGCATTGAAATCTTCCTTACTCCTAACACCTGTAATACAGACTCGCCTTTTAACGTACCTATCATTTGGAAAGTTATTTTGAAATCTGGCAACAACTGATACACTAATACCACGTATTTCATTCCTTGGCCGATGAAGGTAGAAGTCGCTACCGAAATGCCCCACCATTTGTAATTTTTACATAACTTAAGCATGATATGTCAACATCAAGAATTATTCTAAGGTAAAAATTATCTGGAAGTTTGTATTTCTTTGTAGAGCTAACCTCTGAATCTCAGAGAACAGCTTAGTGATATGTATGTACTTTATGGTTATCTGTACCATATACTTAGGAAAACTAGAAGTTTTTATCTGTTTTTAATTTTAATAGTGTAATAATATATATATATATACAGTATATACACACAACTCCAAGCTTTTGCACTTCGACCAGACAGCTTTTTCAATGTTCTAAACTTAGCTCACATACAGTGTAATAGAAACTATGTATGCTAGGTTTAGAACCTTGAAAAGAAAGCCGTCTGGTCGACATGCAAGCTCAATCTTGAGTGTATATATATTTATTACACTATTAAAATAAAAAACAAACAAAAACTTGTAGTTTTCCTAAGTATGTCTTTAAATGGTGTGTTTTCGCTTTTGAACTACCTGTACCATATTTACTTCTGTCCTACACATTTTTCATGATTTTATACACCTCTTTAAGTCCAGTTCCAGTTGATATATACAGGGTGTTTCATAAAGAATGTCCCGATTTGAAAAGTGGATATCTCTGCAACCACGGACGACCGATGAATGCGACTCATACCATGTCTACGGGCGTGGCCCAGAGTTTGTTATGACTACCGCTAGATGGCGGCACGAGCGTCCAAACAGCCGCTACGCTTAGTGAGTGAGAAGATGGCATCAAGGCAACAGAAAGCGTCTTGTGTGCTCGAATTTAGCAAGACCAAGTCCGTGATTACGGTGCGGCGTTCGTTTAAATGTCGTTACGGCCGTGCCCCACCAGTGGGCAAAAACATTCGTCGTTGGTATCAACAATTTGAAGAAACAGGGTGTTTATGTAAGGGAAAGAGTCCTGGGTGACCAAGGTTTATGGCCCTTTCTTTTTGCGGACACCACGGTTACGGGCAACTCCTATCTTGCAATGCTGCAGCACTGGCTACTTCCACAGCTGCAGCACGACTCTGAAGATTACATTTTGCAGAAGGATGGTGCTCCACCCCATTGGAACCTCCAAGTTCATCAGTTTCTAAACGACACATTGCCTCAGCGTTGGATTGGACGCAGGGGACCCCATGACTTGGCACTACGCGCTTGGCCTCCGAGATCTCCAGACATCACACCATGTGACTTTTTTTATAGGGATAAGTAAAAGACCATGTTTATAATCCCCCTTTACCCGCTGACTTGGATGAGCTCCGAACGAGAATTACGGGCGCGGTAAATTCTGTGACTGAAGACACTCTAGGACTCTTTTGGGATGAATTCAGCTATCGGCTTGATGTTGTCCGTGCAGCAGGTGGAGGGCACATTGAGCATTTGTAATTGTGGTGAGTGAAACTTTAGACCTTCCTTCATACTTGGCTCTTTGTTTTGTAACACTCCCACATTTGCCTTATTAAATATATTGGGTTGTCGGAAAAGTCATGACACATTTTGGCACCTGATGGCAGTTGGGCGGTTTGGAAGTACTAGAGGCATGCTCTGTTTTCGCTATGGCATTCGACAGGTGCCAGTTCTAGCTGCAGTCTAAAAGGAATAGTGCGCAATTTGGTTGACTTGCGGAGATTTGACATCAAGTTGAAGATGGAAGACCAAACTGTGCATTTTCGTCATATTTTACTGTTTTACTTCCGTAAAGGGAAGAACGCGCGTCAAACTTGTGAAAAGTTGCGTAAAGTGTATGATGATAATGCTCTTTAAGAACGTCAGTGCCAGCGGTGGTTCGCAAAATTCCGTGCTGGTGATTTTGACCTGAACGATGCTCCTCGGTTGGGGAGGCCCACCGAGGATGATGACGACCAAATCAAGGCATTGATCGAGTCAAACCCACGTTACACGACACGAGAGGTTGCAGACACATTGCATATCCATTATTCAAGCATTCATGGCCACCTGAAGAAGCTGGGATACGTAAGCAAGCTTGATGTGTGGGTTCCTCATGAACACAAAGAAGCTCAATTGATGGTGTGTATAAACATCTGCACTATGCTCATTAAACATGAGGAAAACGATCCTTTTTTGAAGCGACTGATAACTGGTGACGAAAAGTGGATTGAACGAATCCATCATTCAGAAACGTCCGGAGCTCGTTCATCGTAAAGGTGTTGTGTTCCATCATGGCAACGCGAGACCACACACAAGTTTGATCACCCGCCAAAAATTATTGGAGCTTGGGTGAGATGTGTTGCCACACCCAGCATACTCGCCTGACCTTGCGCCATCAGACTTCCAGTTGTTTCGCTCTCTTCAACAGTCCTTGCATGGTATAACATTCAATTCAGATGAGGCTGTAAATCAGCACCTTGTACAGTTTTCCGCCATGAAAGACAGGTCCTTCTATGAACGAGGCATTCTGCAGCTCACTGACAGATGGCGAAAGGTTATCGAACAAAATGGGCATTATATCATTGATTGATCTTTGTTCTTTCTATCAATAAATGACCTTTGCAAAACATGGCTGAAATACGTCATGATTTTTCCAACAACCCAATACTGCTTTGAAATCGGGTCATTCTTTTTGAAACACCCTATACTTCAGAGCAGCTATTTAATGATTTCTACATACCTTATTTTGAAATCGGTCCTGGAGGTTGCCATTCTTCACACTTTTATCCTTCTGTTTGTTAAGCCTAACCTAGCACATTTATGTTCCAGAAACTTGTGCCGGCACTGCAATTGATGTTTTTTTAATAGGTTTCTGTGTATTCGCCTATTTTTTTTTTATTTTTTTTTTTTGCGTGGCTGGTAGTATTGGATAATCAATGATAAAGAATTGCCAACCTCCAGAAACCATTGCCTGATTTTGTGAAGTGATCAGAAATAAAAAAAAACAAGTTAGTAAAATCATGCAAGTTCCAACATACCAGAAATCATAGGAAAATGCCTTGGTTGTGAGGGGACTAAACTATGGTATAACGTTTGAGGTTCACATATATAAAAATTAAATCTCTTTGTGCCCGTGTTCACTTGTGAAACTCTCTCTCTCTCTCTCCAGATTTATTTTTAAATGCATGAAAACTACGTGTTTTTTTAATACAAATTGTACTTTGCATATCAATAATTATTAAGAAGTTTAGTCGACACAAATCAGTACAGTAAAGAAAATGCACAGCATTAAGAAGTACCATTCTCTCCTTATTACATTCTCATTCATTATTTGTTCTGCAGTGTCACTTAAATTTTACAAATATATACCATGAAATCAATTATGGAGAAAAATGGTATGTTTCATGTTTACATTGAGAAATGAAGAGGTATTTTAAAGTTGAACTGAAACACAACAGTAATTTAAATCAAATAAATCTGATTTAAATAAAAAATCTGATTTAAATCAAATAAATCTGATTTTTTTAATTTTATGAACCCTGACCCTGGATGGCTATTGATTCGTTCAGTATACCCAGTGATGCCGCTAAGGCCCTTCTCATGGTTACATGGTAGGAGAAGCAGGGCAAAGAGGAATTTTTGGATGTCCTTGTTGGCTAAAATATCATGTGCTATGTTATAGTGTAAAGAGCGTTGTTACTACATTGTCAAGACCAGATTTTTTTTTTTTTTTTGAGTGGGGTTTTAATCACCACTATGAGTAACTCATTGGGCTATAAGCAGTCTCCCTTTCCTAATTTAGGGCCACTGGTTCCAGGGAAGGGAAAGAACCAGTGCAGTAAGACAAACACAACATCCATGCCTCACCGGGATTTGAACCCGGACCCTGCACGAGCGAATGGTCATACACCAGCACTTAGACCACAGTGCCACCGGGGCGGCCCACAGTTTTCAAAATGACATTATAAGGTAACTGGTTTCTCCATATGGTATAATTTCACTGATAGGAGAGAAATCAACAAGTAAAATCAAATAGGCATGTAGTCTGACTGACAAGTTTTCATGTGTGCAGTCAGAATTTCTGCAGAAGTCATCATGAGCTTCAATAGAAGTAATCCCCTGCACCCATCCTTTGGTTCTTTATGGGTAACACAAAAGGAAGCTCTGGTTGATGGTTGACGTGTGGTCAGAGGCGCTATATTCTGGCTAATCACCGGAACTGATCTCAGACCCGAGGACAGAATACCCGGGGCGCTTACCTGAATGCCCGGGCACTGGCCTTCTACCTTCCCCAGAGCCAGCAGCCCGAAACCAAGGGCAGGTGACAGCCTATGGCCCTAGATGCCCACGGTGCTCGTTGTATCCCGAAACAAACAAACAAACAAAAAGAAGCAAAACACAGAGGGTATCCATTTTTCTGCCCCAAAATCACAGGAAAAGTGTCCTGTAAGTCACATGTACGCACTTCGCCCGATTCGAATTATTCACACTTAATATTAAAAATTGCTTATAATGATTCCCACGTAACATTGTTTCTTTTGTTTTAAATTACTTAAGTTAAGCAATTTGAATCAAAATTGATAAAAATAATGAATAATAAAAAAATAATTAAAAATGATAAAAACAAGTGAAACTTCATAAGCTTTTGAAAGTTGTGAAGGTCTTCTTTCCTGGTGTTTTCCACCTGATCCATTGACCACTAAGGCACTTTTTTATTTAGAACTACATCACTGAGTAAAGCTCTGGAATAACATACTAAAGTTTTGTTGTAATAGAAGCATTTTTACTCAAGTTATGAGGATAATGGCTGTGGAATAAATTTCGCTCCTGTGCCCTGATCTTTGACCCCATTTTGATGATATCCAACAGAATCGACGCAGTATACCTCCAGAACATTTTGATAAAGTCTTGTCACAATCGAAGCATTTTCACATAAGTTATGATGCAGAAGGGCGATAGAATGGATCTTGCTCCTATGTCCTGACCTTTGGCCCCTTTGTGCCCATTTTCAATAGGTTTCGTCCTTAGGTTGTCCCCCACCACATACTGAAATTTCATCGAAATTGAACCATTTTTATGCTAGTTATTGTGCTGATAGAGAGACAGACGGACAAAGCTAGAGAATATACGCTTCTTCAACCTACGGTGGGAAAGCGTTAAAAAACTATGAAACTGTTAAAGATATTGATAAGAGGCTATTATACTGTACCAGATATTACAGATAGCCAAAATCTAAACTAAGTTTGGCCTTTTACAAACTTTGCTAAATTCTTGGTTTTTTTACTTCATTCATGTCTGTAGCTTTGTTCTTCACTGAACCACCCACCAGTTAAATGCACCTTTTAGTCTATCCCCCCCCTCCTCCTTATTGCATCAGTACTGGGTGTAACTTACTTTTCATAGGGGTGGTCATAATTAAGTGAGCACTCAAAGTTTGTGCGTTTGTATGTGTATCTGTCTGTCTCTTTTCCATCCTTCCTCTCTCCCGTCCCTCCCTCTCTCCCATTCTTCTCTTCTTTCCATCCATCCATCCTCCCTCCCTCTCTTCCTTTCTCCTTTTTTCCTTTGTTCTTTCCATCCATTTTTCTTACCTACCCTACCCATGTGCATGTGATGTGTGTGTGTACTGGTAAAATCAGAAACTACTATGACAACGTTTCTTTCTGAAGACATTTTTTCGATACCTCTGATTTCACTTGATCTTAAACGGTCGAAAGAGTTAAAGCACAAAATTATTTTTACACATGCATTTAGTTTGAAAATTTTATCACTTTATTATTTCATGAAAGATGGATGCAGACTATCAAATAAGTTTTATTGTTGGAATATACAGGTTAAAGCATATTAATCCATACTTATTACAGTTTACTTTGTTAAGCAAGTTTTATAAAGTACATTATTTCAATAATTAATTTAAGTTATCCAATTTTGTATTTTTAATAGACATTCCTTGAATGTGTTCGCTTGAGGACTTTCAGTCGGTACGGTTTGCAGCAAGTGCAAGTAGACACACATTACTTGCAGTTATATCTGTGGCATTTTGTCGCAGATGAGAAGTAAGTCAATTTGGAATTTTCATTTCTGTCCCTACTCTGATGACATTTAGTATGTATATATGCAGACATTGTTTAAACATGCATTGGATCACATGATTATTGCTAATATCTGAATCATAAAGATTTTGAATGTCAGGATAAGTATGTTTCTCAGTTGTTCATACATAAATCAGTTTCGAGACAACGTATACATGTATATTTTTCGTACCAGATTTCGTGCACTTTATCCAGAGCATGTGTTGTAAATTTTTGTGAAAAAGGTTGTATATGTTGTAATAACAGTGTGTGTGTGTGTGTGTGTGTGTGTGTGTGTGTATATGTAGTATTCAACATATTCTCAGGAATGCTGTTTTGGTTAGAAAACATTTGCTACTCCTTCATTTCTATGGTCTTTATCTTTTTGCATGTCCTCTCATAACCATCTTAAAATGTCATGACAGAACACTTGATTCACAGCTTGGCCTTGTGTTAAAAATTCCTTATGAATAATTTGCTCTGCAGCAAATGTAAGTAAATAAATAAAGTAATTAATTTTAAAAAGTTTGAATATACTCTCTTTCTTCATGTTGGATTTTACATGGTAAGCTTTCTTCCACTGTGGGGAGCTACTCTTTTGTTCACTGAAGTGATTGCTATTTTGTCTCAAATTTGCAACCATAAATTCAAGGTTTATTGCCTTTGATGTTCTTTGATAAAAAAAAACAACCTTTGTCTGTTTCAGTTGCATGATCCCTTCCCCAGAGACATTGTTTCAGTTTTTCTTTGGTTTTTCACTCAGAAGAAGGGGTACAAGTTTTATACAGGTTTATCATGGTAAACGTGAAATGATTTTAGATACTTATACCTTAAGACTATTTAACCTAAGAAACCGTCATTTGAAAGCTCAGTTTATTGTCTTTCCAAGTAAATCATTGATAACGTCGTCATGAACAACACTGTCATTGAAGGAATTAAAAGAGCATCTGTGCTATCAGCTCACAGTGCTGGGAGAACCCCAATGGAGATTGCCGAGTTACACAAATTCTCTTTGTCCTTTGTGTACAAGATCAAAAGCAAGGCCAACAATGCAGAGGACCCCAACAGCATCCCTACCAAGCATAAGAAGCATGACCTTCATTCTGACACAATCAGGATGCTCGAGTTTATCACCAAGGTGCAAAGGATGGTGGACAAGGACCCCAGGAAATCAATGAACACCTTTTCCAAGGAGGTGGGTGTTGCTTACGGTACCGTCCAACGTATCATCCATGAGGACCTCCGCTACAGCTCCTATGTTCCTAGAGAAGTCAGTTCGTTGACCAGGCCACACAGGAAAGGCATCTGACAAAGGCAAAGAAACAGCTCAACAAAGTCAAGCACCCCAAGAACAACAACATGTTAAGATTTTTCTCAGCAAAAAGAATTTTGACCAGAACTAGAAGGTCAGTAGGAGGAATGACAGGTAGTTGTACAAGAACCCTGACGATGTGCCCAGGTCATGCACACAAAATTTCCTGCCACCATCATAGTCCTCGGTCATTTCCAGTGAGGGAGAAGTCTTGCCTCCTCATATCTTTGAGAAAGGTTTAAGGATCAATGCAGATGTATACATTAAGGTGCCGAGAGTTGAACTGAAGCCCTGGGCAGACACCATTGCTGATGGGAGGCCTTACATCTTCCAGCAGGACTCTGCTCCAGCCCACAAGGATAAAGCGACTTGGAAGTGGCTTGAAGAGAATGTGCAGTACCACTGGTCTTCAGACATTTGGTCCCCCAGCTTCCCCAACTTCAATCCCTTGGATTAATACACTATCTACCAACAAGTAAATTGGATACCTGTGATAGCAAAGGAAAACAAAGTTTATTCACCTTCAATAGTTGGTGGAGCCTCCACGAGTGGCGATTACAGCTGCGACCCTCTGGGGCATACTCTCAACCAGGCGTTGTACGACGGCTAGTGGTATTTTCTTCCACTCGGCTTGGAGAAGACAGGTCAGTTCCTTCACCGATTTCGGAAGGTGGGGGGCACCCTTTAAGTCGACGCTCCAACTCGTCCCAGAAGTGCTCGATAGGGTTAAGGTCCGAGCTCTGCGTAGGCCAGTCCATTCGATTAACCCCATTGTCACCATACCAAGCCATGGTGGACCTCCCAACATGACAGGTGGCATTGCCATCCTGAAAGTAACATGGGTCCACCCCGTAAAACTGCCACAACGTTAGAAGCGCATGGCCATCCAAAATGGCGCAGTAGGTCTCGACACTGAGTCTACCAGGAATTGCGACCAAGGGTCCCGTGCCATACCAGGAGAAACATCCCCATAGCATAATTCCACTGCTGCTAAAATTCACAGTTGGCACAATACATTCCAGCAGGAGGCGTTCTCCAGGCAGACGCCAAACCCAGACCCTGCCATTCGAACGGTAGAGGGTGAACCTTGATTTGTCACTCCAGAGAACTTGTTTCCACTGTTCAATGGTCCACTATCAACGTTCTTTGCACCACGTTAGCTGAGCAGCGCTATTGGACTTGGTGATCAAAGGTTTGTGGGCGGCAGCACGTCCATGATAACCGAGCAGATGGGCTTCCTTACGGATGGTATTCATCGAAAGAACACACCCGGATGCCTGTTGAAATTCCTCGCGGATGTGGCTCATCGATTTGGTGCGGTTCTTCCGAATTTCTCTGGCCAGCACCCGTCGGTCTCTAACTCCCAGTTTTGTGGGTCTGCCGGGTCGGGGCACATTCCGACAGTCACCTCTCATCTTCCACTTGCCAATCACGCAGGCCACTGTCGATTTTGGGTACTTCAACTCGCTGGATATGTCACGTATGGATCGGCCATTTCTGTGATACCCGACAATTACACCTTTCTCGAAATCAGAGAGCTCCGAACTGCGTGGCATCTTGCATGCGACTGGTTGCGTTGCTGTTTCCCACACAATATTTGACGGCGGCAGCCGTGACGTGTATCAGGACCGCAGGTATAGTCGATTGCAGGGGTGTCCAGTTACTTGTTGGTAGATAGTGTATATGTGGGGCATAGTTGAAAGAAAAGACCTACAAGCATCCCTATAATATCCTTGACTCCATCAAGCATGCCATCATCAACTTAGTTGAAAGAAAGATCTACAAGGATCCCTATAGTACCCTTGACTCCTTCAAGCATGTCACTGCCAACTTAGTTGAAAGAAAGACTTACAAGCATCATAGTTGAAAGACATACCTACAAGCATTCCTAAGGCATCATAGTTAAAAGAAAGACCTACAAGCATCCCTGTAATAAGAAAGACCTACAAGCATCCCTGTTATAAGAAAGACCTACAAGTATCCCTATAAAGAAAGGCCTACAAGCATCCCAGACATCATAGAATAAGAAAGACCTGAAAGCATCCTTATAAAGAAAGACATAATCTGTACACCATAATAATCTATATATACCTAATAAATATATAAAAATAATAATCTATATAATAATTTATATATACCTAATATCTATAATAATCAATATCATCATCATCATCATCATTGTCAACCATTATCAATCCACTGCTGGACGAAGGTCTCCCCAAGTTTCCTCCACAACGGTCTGTCTTGTGCCAGTCTCCTCCATGTCACTCCCGCATATTTACGAATTTCATCCACCCATCTCCCATGTGGTCTTTTTCTGGGTCTTTTCCTGTCCCTTGGAATCCAATCTAAAATTTCGGCTGTCCATCTATGGTCTGTCCTTCTGGCAGTATGTCCAGCCCATTGCCATTTCAGGGATTTAACTCTGATCATGATGTCTTCCACTCTCGTCATTTTTCGGATCCACGAGTTCCTCTTCTTATCTCTCCTGGTTATACCAAGCATGCACCTCTCCATGCTTCTTTGAGTTGTCTGCAGCCTTTGTATGTCTCTTTTAGTTAAGGTCCACGTCTCTGCACCATACGTAAGCACTGGAAGGATGCATTGATCAAACACTTTTCTTTTAAGACATAATGGCATATTGCTCTTGAAAATTATGCTGTTTCTTCCAAAAGCTCTCCAGGCAAGTTTTGTACGCCGATTAATTTCTTCATCAATGTGACCCTCACTTGATATCTGCTGTCCAAGATAAACATATGTATCTGTTATCTCCAGTTTTTCTCCATCAATCGATAAATCTTCATTTCTTGTAAAAGCATTGAACATCACTTTTGTCTTCTGAAAGTTCATTTTTAATCCCACTTCTTTACTCTTGTCAGCAAGTTCCTGGATCATACTCTGCAGCTCTGATGGGGTAGTTGCAAAAATGACTACGTCATCAGCAAAACGAAGGTGGGTTAGATAATCTCCATTAATCTTTATCCCTTTGTTTTCCCAGTTCAGTGATTGAAAGACATTTTCCAATGTGGCATTAAAGAGCTTCGGAGATATGGTGTCACCTTGTCTCACTCCCTTTCCAATTTTTATGTGTGTTGTATTTTCAAACAGCCGAATCTTTGCACTTGCATTTTCATAGATGTTATTAATAATATTAATGTATGCATCTTCAATACCGCAGGATTTCAGAGCCGTGGTAACTGCTGATGGTTTCACCGAATCAAAGGCTTTTTCATAATCGATAAAAGCCATGCACAATGGAAGTTCATATTCCCTCGCTCTTTCAATCAGTTCTCTCAGTACGTGGATATGATCTATTGTGCTGTAGCCACTCCTGAATCCAGCTTGTTCTCTCGGTTGAGCCATGTCCAGTGTTACCTTCAAGCGGTGTGAAAGAACTTTAGTGAAGATTTTATAAACCACTGATAGGAGGCTGATAGGTCTGTAGTTCCTGAGATCCTCAATGTCACCTTTTTTATGTAGCAGGATCATTGTAGCATTGTTCCAATCCTCAGGAATCTTCCCTTCATTAAGGCATCGAGTGAAAATTTGGGCGAGTACTGTTTCAATTTCTCCACTTGCTTCTTGTATGATGTCTATAGTAATTCCATCTTCTCCTGGAGCTTTCCCTCGCTTCATGTTCTTGATTGCATGAGCAACTTCTGCTGGGAGGACTGGAAGAACTCTGGTACCTTTCATGATGTCTGGAGTACATGTATCATCCCTTTCATATAATTTGGAGTAGAAATCATTCACTCTTGTCAAAATTTCGCCTCTATTTCTTGTTATAGAACCATCATCTTTTCTCAGAGCCATAATCTGTTTTCTTCCCTTACTGAGATGTCCCTTTGCTATCTTAAGGCTTTGGTTGTTTTCAATTGCTTTCCTCACTAGCTCACAGTTGAATTTCCTTACGTCTTCAGTGATACTTTTTCGTGTTGTCTTGCATAGCTCTATATATTCCACTTTGGAAGTCACATCTACTTTAGTTGTCCTCATCTCTCTTCTTTTTTGCATCAACATTTTGGTTTTTCCTGATAATTTGTTCACATGCAACTTGTTCTTAGACCCAGCTAATTTTGTTGCTGTTTCCATTAGAGCTTTGGTTACTTTTCTGTTAACTTCCGAAATATCCACTTCTTCCGATGTTAGGCCTTCTAAAGCAGAGAATCTGTTCTTCAGTTCCAACTTGAAAGTATTATGGTGTTTTTTAAGGTTGGTTATGTCAATACATTTTGTTTGTCTTATGAGCTTGCCACGTTCCAGTTTAGTGTTGAGGTGCATCTTACATCTCACCAATCTATGGTCACTACCTGTGTTGAACTTGTTCAGCACACTGCAGTCTTCGATGACGAATTTTTTGTTACACATAATAAAATCAATTTCACTTGTCGTCCCAATTGGATGTCTCCATGTCCATTTCCTGTGTGGCTTTTTCTTGAAAAAGGAGTTCAAGATGAAAAATCCTTCTGCCTCTGCAAACTCAACGAGAGTATTTCCACGCTGGTTTCTGTTGCCGTGACCGAATTTACCTACTGAAGTTTCATTCTGTTGCCGTTGCCCTATTTTTGCATTGAAATCTCCCATAATTATCTTCAAGTGCTGCTTACCTTTATTATTTAGATGACGAATTTCCTCATAAAATTCTTCAATTTCTTCTTCAGGATGACTTGTGGTGGGTGCATAAGTTTGAATAATCTGAGCCTGGTATCTTCTCGATAGTTGGATAACGAGTCGTGCAGCTCTGTCAGAGGAACTTTCAACTTCTACCACTTTATCCTTCAGTTTCTTGTTTATTATAAATCCAACACCACTAGTTCTGCCAGTATCTGTCCCACGATAATAGAAGAGATGTCCACTTTTCAGTTCAATGAGATCTTCTCCTTTTCTCCTTACCTCACTTAGCCCGACGATGTCCCACTTGATCCTTTGTAGTTCCTCTTCCAATTCAAGAAGCCTTGAATCAGAAGATAGGGAGCGTCCGTTATAGGTAGCCAAGGTCAGCATCAAATGGCAGCCTAGTCCGGTCCTCCGGGGATTCTTAGCACCCTCTGCCTTCATGTCGCACTGGCCGCTGCCTTGGCCAGGTACATTCCAGCTGCCGGAGACTGAGGGCCAAGATTTAAGTTGTAGAGTCATTTTGGAGGTGTTTGGCCATAACTCACCACGCTGGCCAAGCGGGTTGGTGAGTGTGGGATAGCATTTCCTCTGATCCCGATGGTATAGTTATACCGCTATTGGCGGTCGTCAGAGCCCCTTTAGTGGGAACAGGATGCACCACGAGAAGGCGGGGTTGACATTTGTCAAGGAGAGGCTGTGATGTTACGCATCACCTGACCTTACATCCCATAATCAATATATACCTAATAAATATATAAAAATAATAATCTATATAATAATTTATATATACCTAATATCTATAATAATCAATATATACCTAATATAATATCATAATAATCTATATATACCTAATATCTACAATGATCTAAGACATCTATAATAAGGAAGACCTACAAGCATCCCTAAGACATATAAAGAGCTACAAACATCCCTAAGACATCATAGTTGAAAGAAAGATCTTCTAGCATCCCTATAATACCCTTGACTCCATCAAGCATGCCATCGCCAATTTCATTACCACATGAACAAGGCCCAAGTTGCCAAGGACTGTGAATGATTTCACTTTAAGGATCAAGGATATCACGGATAACGGCAAGTTCATTAAATAATTATGAACTGTGTTTGTGCATCAACTATTGTACAAGATTTTGCTTCAATAAAATGTGTATTCATGTTTCAATTAATTGAAAACAAATTTTCCATATTTACTATGATAACCCTGCATCAATGTGCCACATGTTCAAATACTGTGTCAATATTGTTTGATTATGGGTTCTGGGATGGGAGAGGTTCATGCATTTACTGAATAAAGAATAGAGGTAAATGCCCTTTAAGACATTTTTGAAGGTAAAAAAACTAATATTTTTACGCATATTTTATTTCTCACTCTTTTCCTCTTAGTTCTCCCTTTTCAATGCTGTACTATCCCTGCTCTTTCTTGTGTCAAAATCCTGGAAGCTTCTAGTGAATTGAGAACTCCAGATATATGTGTTATTGTGAGATGCTGAAAACTTAAACAACAGACCCTGTTGTATGAACTGGTTCATTTGATTCTTTTTAAATTGGCAATGTATACTATCACAACAGATTATCATCAAAATCAGTGAAAAAATAATCATCATCACAAATAATTGAAACGTGTATCATTTCTTTGTGATGTTTATCTGAAGAACCTCCTGGCTTTTCTTGACATGTATGAGGTAATGAAATGTCTTAACTAGGGATAATCAGATATTAATTCAAATTTTTATACTACAGTTGCTTGGAAATGCATTGTATTAGGTGTACAAATAAGTTTTAAAGCATTTTAAAACAATGCAACATGTAATTTGAGAGAAAACAACAATACCTTTACGAATCAAAATTTGTGCCGTCATTATCTATCACCTTCTGCCATCAGTCAAGCAGCTGACAGATTCCAGCCATGAAGAATACTTCGTCGTGTAATGTGATGAAGTCATCAGCCCATTTTTGCACTTTGCCACATGTCCAGAACCATATAATAGGTAAACCATGTTGCATTGATCGGAACAAATAATAGTTTGAAGGGGATAGGTCGGGACTATGTGTCGGGTGCTGCAAAACTTCCCAGCCAAGCGTCAATAATGTTTCCTTGACCGATTTCGTGACATGCGAACTAGCGTTGTCATGCAGGAATTTCACCAGACGCAATCCTTTGCCTGTGGATGGACATTTCTGACATATTTCTTTGTTCAATCGCAGCAATTGTTGCTTGTAGCAATCAGCAGTAACAGTTTGACCCTGTTCCAAAAGTTTATAATAGAACACACCCTTCATACCCCACCAGACGCACAGCAGAACTCTCTTGGAGTGAATATTGCGTTTTGGTGTTTAAAGTCGTTGCTTCACCGGGGTCTACCCAGTGTGTTTTGCATTTGAGATTGTCGTATCATATCCACTTTTCATCACCCGTAACGATTTTCCACAGGAAAGACTTTCTGTGTTGTTTATTCGACAGATTCAAACACTTCATGACACGACCATCCTTGTTTCTCTGGCACAGGTCATGTGGCACCCATTTTCCTTCCTTCTGAATCTTTCCCATTGTGCGTAAATGATTGGTAATGGTTTGTTGAGTTATCCCAGTTGTTCAGCTAGATTTTTTTGCGTTTGAGACGAATATTCATCCAGCAATGCTGGCAGTTCCTCATGTGCAACCTTTTACGGGCGTGGCTACGTTCTCGATAGCTAACATCTAAATCACCTGCTTTAAACCATATAAACCAAAACTCCCACATGTTTTTCAATACAAGATTCTCCCCAGAACAGAACAGATCAATACAAATGCTTTTGCAGCATGTTTTCCTGGATGAAATTCGTAATGAATGCAGTGTCGAATAAATGCAGTACTGCTCGCCATCTTTCACCTACCGACGTGCAAGTGCGTTTGACTGTTGGGGAAACTTCTATGTCTCATTTTATACTCTGGACCAGTTACGGTCACAATGTGGGGGAATGTCGGATATGTAAAAGTAGTGGTATACGTCACACAAAAACCGCTTTAAAACTTATTTTTACACCTAATAATATTAATGACTACACTCAGATGGAATTTGAGAAATGACCAGTTCGATTAACAACTCTAAGGTGATAGAATATTCAAATTTTCCAAGGAGAAGGCTGCATGATGAGCAGTTAATTGAGATGCTTCTGTGTCAAAAAATGGTGAGCTTATGAAAACTGCATGTATAAAGTTATCAATCCACAAAGTAATGAATTATGACAAGAAATCAGAAAATCTCGCTATTTTTCTGTTCCTCACATTTTTTAACAAGGCCGATAAAAATCACAATGTCCGGACCCCATGGCAATATAATTATTCATGGGGCGTCAAACTTAGAGCAAGTAATACAGACAATAAAATAAGAACCAAATATAAAGTAACCTCTTTAAAAGTCAGGATAAAATAGATAGTTGCCTTTTGTTGGTCTGTAGAAGTTCTTTATTGGCTAGTTCCATTTGGTAAAATTTCACCATTATCACACACATTCAATTTATGCACGTTCATCAGGAGCAACCTGAGTAATTATGAGAGTTCATGAATTGAAGTATCATTCAGGCAGTATATAGCCAAAATGGGGGGGTGCAGACACTTTGTCATTAATCACAGCTGATGATGTTATTAAAATACTCATTAAAGCTAAAATCCGTAATAACTAAAACAAGCGAAAATCCTACCTTCCGATAGAGATGTGAAGAACCAATCCATGAAAATAAAATAAATTCCGCCTGTCCAATATCATATCGTCAAAGGTCCGTGTAATGGCAGCCTGGTGACAAGTGTTAATCCAAGTCCCACCACAAGCTGCTGGCACATTCCAAACCAAGATTATATGCAAATGATACCATTAGCTTACACAAGATGTTGTAAACAGTTCAGTAGTAAAAAAGGGGTTTCTCTAACTTCAAAAAGAAAAGAAACGAATACACTAAAATCAAATTCCCAACAACACCGAGGAATCCAAACATCGAAGTCCTGACGCCGTTCAGCACACGTTATTTGTGGCCATTCTCAAGGGTATGTCGTGTGTCACTGCTGCGTGCATACAGACTGCTTGCCAAGTCGACGCTTTTGCCATCTCTGTCATTCTCACCATTGTCATGTCAAATATATGAAACGTTGTTGGCGCCATCTAATGTCATCCCATTTCTCAATCTTCTATTCTGATGTCTATTTGATCTTCTTGTTTGTAATATCTGTTGTTTTTCTTGTTTAATCATATTCAACCATGCTGGTGATAGCTCGACTGGGACATTCAAATTACAATTGTACATTTTGGTTTTCTCAATCACAACAGCCTCAGCTGTCAGGATCTTTTTATGTGTGGTGTGAGAAATAATCAAACTAATATTCTCCCAGTCGGGTGATGAACGATGAATAATTATATTACCGTGGGGTCCAGACATCATGATTTTTAACCGCCTTGTTAAAAAAAAATGTGAGCAACGGAAGAATAAGCGAGATTTTATGATTTCTCGTTATAATTCATTATATAAGCCATGTAGTGACGTTCAAGTTGTTAGATCTTAACCATTTGAACTGATGTTAGAATCCACAAAGTATCCTAAGAATTTTAACAACAGCACAGATAGTGTGATTAGAGCATAGAACTTGTGGGAGGAGATATGTAAAGACAACACAGCTAAAAATTATCTATGCTTTCACCTTGAAGGCTACCTTAAAGGATTTTTTTATTGATCATGTTAATGTGGAATTACTATCTTTAATACATCTTCTTCTGCTGAACTAATGATGAAAAGGTAAGCAGTTCGTTTTATGCCAGAAACAACTGCTCTGTATTCAGTTAAAGGCCAGATATAGAGACATTGAATGCCTGCAGTGGAAAGTAAACTTCTATTTTTCCATACTCAGAATTTATCAGCAGGAATATTAATTTGCATGCACTTTACTTGTTCCACTGTAGTACAAAATGGTGCTGTGCCTAGTAATTTCGCAGCTGTATTAAAGTAATTAAATGCTTCATAAATTTTGGTTTAAAGCTCTCTAGAAAAATACTAGCATATTTGCACTGTCTTCTTAACTGTTCTCTGAGCCAGAGATGGATGTGACTGTTTTGGTTCTATCCTATGTGTGGCTTCTCAGATTTGATTTGAGATATTGTGCCACAAGCTACATGAAAATACTATACCGGTACATAGCCATGGGATGATAGAGATGCTTGCTGTTCTAACCTCTTCTGCCGTACTACAAAATTCAAAATGTTTGCTGTTTTGAATACTACTGATTTCAGGCTTTCACACATTATTTCTTTTTCTCACCTCATTTTTTCACTCAGCTGATTGTGTTTTTCCTCTTAAAAATTGGCACCAAGTCATCAACATGCAGCAAACTGCTGATAGCTTTAACTGATACATAAGTTCAGTGCAAAAGTGAAGACAGCCTACATCCTCCGTGTTATCCCATCACTAATGTCAAACCATTTACAAATACTTCCTTTTATCCTGTTACCATGCAGGTGTGTCACTGTTTTTTGGTAGTTCAGTTTCTTACTTTGCAAAACTTGTCTAGAAGAAATGGCATTGGTTTAGCTAAAAAGGGGAAGTAGCATTGTGTTAATTCATATGCACAGTTTCTGATAAATGCTCTACAGTTGTATTTTTTTTTTCATGTAATTTTTGATAATCGATACTTTGGTAAATAAAAGAATACTCTACTGGTGTTGCAGAGTGGAGAAAGGCAGTTTATATTACAGCACTGTTAGTGTTGGAGATGGTGTTCTGAAACCTTACCGTCACGCATATCTTGTATGTGTGCCCCCCCCCCTTCTTTTTTCTGGATTCTGCAGCTACAGTTACCTTGTACAGCTTTCATCATGTTGCCTGATACTATTGTGTGAATAGATGCTGTTATTGCATAAATGGCTGCTGTTTATAAAAAAATAAAGTAACCCAGTCATGGAGGTTATTTCTTCATTTGATTTTTTGTGATCAATTTTTATTACTTGGCTTTTCTCATCTGTAGCACACTTCTTCTGTCAGAGTCATGGTTTAAAAATCTTCTCATGGTGTGTCATATTTTAAAGATCAGTACTTGCTGGATCCTACACTTTAATGTTGTATGCCCAGAGCATTAAGTTCAGTTTTAAGTTTGGGAACACCTGAAGGGGAATTATTAGCAGACAGATTTTAGTCTGATCTGCTTAATTTTGGTAGCCAGTTCCACATTTTTTTATTTTTGTAAAGCATAATGTCATTATTATTAATAATAATATTTCTTAGGCCATAAAGTTTGCTGATGACCAGGTAATTGTTTCAGGATCAGCTAAGTCATTACAGTGCATGATGTCAAAAATACACAAAAATGTGGATATCTATGAAATGAAGATAAATAAAAATAAGACAAAAATAATGGTAATAGGACAGGATCCAAATCAGGCTTTCCTTAAACGTGAAGGACAATGCATCGAACAAGTTAAATCATTCCACTATTTGGGTCAAATTATTACTGAAGATGCGAGATGTGAAAAGGAAATTAGAATGAGACTGGGGATTGCAAAACCGGCTTTTAGTAGAGAATCAAATACTACTGACATCCAAAAATATAGATCTAAAACTGAGGAAGAGAATTTTAAAGGCATATGTTTGGTCAGTAGCTCTCTACGGTTCTGAGACATAGGCATTGACCAAGAGGGAAGTGAAGAGGCTGGAGGCATTTGAGATGTGGAGCTATAGAAGAATGGAGAGAATAAGCTGGCTCAATAGAAAGACTAATGAGGAGGTCCTGGAGAGAGTGGGAGAACCCAGTAATCTGACCAACATGTTAAAAAGAAGAAGAATGTTATGGATGAAACACACATTGCGCCATGGAGGCCCGATTCTGAAAGTTTTGGAAGGGAAAATTCAAGGCAAGAGAGGAAGAGGACAACCAAGGAGTGGTTTTGTGACACAATTACTCCAAGACACTAATACTAGGACATACTATGACTTGAAGAGAATGTCGGAAAATAGAGAGGAATGGAGAGACAAGGTACATCTACTGAACAACCAGTCCTTGGACTGAATAACCAAGAAGAAGAATTTCTTAGCTTCAGGCAAAACCACTGAGATGTTCACTAATTTATATAAAAAGGAGAAGAGAGTTAACCACTTCCTTTCTATAGGTCATTTTGGGAGAATTTATTTGAAGAGAGCAAATGTATAATTGAGAGATAGAACACTTTTTTTTTAACAATGTAAAAATTCATAAAGTGACTCCGGCAGTATCTTCTTCAGACGAAGATATTTATTTTTCTTTGATAACAGGCTTTGGAAAAACATGAAAAAGTCTGAAACATCAGGATTTAAAAAAATTTACTCAGTTTTACTGTTAGATATTATTTCACCTCTCACTTGTATTTATTTCCTTCAAGTTTGCCTTCTGAATAAAGTCGGTAAGCAGTTTTCAAATTTTTACTTATTAAAAAAATGGGATAATAAATGAACTTGAATTGTATAAAAATGAAAAGGACATAATTGAAGTAATGAAGTCCAGGCAACTGCAGTGGGTCACACATGTGTCTGGAATATGAAGGGATAATTTTCCCTAGACCTATGCTGAATTACTGACCTAAGAGTGAGAGACCTTTAGAAAAGCAATGGATTAGATGGAAGGATTGTATGTGGGAAATGTTTGAGCTACAGGAAGAAATGAATGAAAAAATACTGGTGGAAGTTCAAGAAGTTTGAAGGCAAATGTTGGAAGTATCGTGTGGTCACCTAGGCATGATGATTACTTATTTTTGTCAGGATGACAATGATTATTTTTTATTTTTGAAGCGTCTCATTTTCATTCCTTGCCCTTCCATTTGTAATGAGTTAACTTCCAACCTTTGAGGAAAGAATTGCATATGAAATACATGTATGTGTATGTATCATTCCATAATTGACCCTCATGTTTCAATCTCATGCACTTCATTCAGATGATGTATTCATCATCATCATCATCATTGTCAACCATTATCAATCCACTGCTGGACGAAGGTCTCCCCAAGTTTCCTCCACAACGGTCTGTCTTGTGCCAGTCTCCTCCATGTCACTCCCGCATATTTACGAATTTCATCCACCCATCTCCCATGTGGTCTTTTTCTGGGTCTTTTCCTGTCCCTTGGAATCCAATCTAAAATTTCGGCTGTCCATCTATGGTCTGTCCTTCTGGCAGTATGTCCAGCCCATTGCCATTTCAGGGATTTAACTCTGATCATGATGTCTTCCACTCTCGTCATTTTTCGGATCCACGAGTTCCTCTTCTTATCTCTCCTGGTTATACCAAGCATGCACCTCTCCATGCTGCATTGAGTTGTCTGCAGCCTTTGTATGTCTCTTTTAGTTAAGGTCCACGTCTCTGCACCATACGTAAGCACTGGAAGGATGCATTGATCAAACACTTTTCTTTTAAGACATAATGGCATATTGCTCTTGAAAATTATGCTGTTTCTTCCAAAAGCTCTCCAGGCAAGTTTTGTACGCCGATTAATTTCTTCATCAATGTGACCCTCACTTGATATCTGCTGTCCAAGATAAACATACGTATCTGTTATCTCCAGTTTTTCTCCATCAATCGATAAATCTTCATTTCTTGTAAAAGCATTGAACATCACTTTTGTCTTCTGAAAGTTCATTTTTAATCCCACTTCTTTACTCTTGTCAGCAAGTTCCTGGATCATACTCTGCAGCTCTGATGGGGTAGTTGCAAAAATGACTATGTCATCAGCAAAACGAAGGTGGGTTAGATAATCTCCATTAATCTTTATCCCTTTGTTTTCCCAGTTCAGTGATTGAAAGACATTTTCCAATGTGGCATTAAAGAGCTTCGGAGATATGGTGTCACCTTGTCTCACTCCCTTTCCAATTTTTATGTGTGTTGTATTTTCAAACAGCCGAATCTTTGCACTTGCATTTTCATAGATGTTATTAATAATATTAATGTATGCATCTTCAATACCGCAGGATTTCAGAGCCGTGGTAACTGCTGATGGTTTCACCGAATCAAAGGCTTTTTCATAATCGATAAAAGCCATGCACAATGGAAATTCATATTCCCTCGCTCTTTCAATTAGTTCTCTCAGTACGTGGATATGATCTATTGTGCTGTAGCCACTCCTGAATCCAGCTTGTTCTCTCGGTTGAGCCATGTCCAGTGTTACCTTCAAGCGGTGTGAAAGAACTTTAGTGAAGATTTTATAAACCACTGATAGGAGGCTGATAGGTCTGTAGTTCCTGAGATCCTCAATGTCACCTTTTTTATGTAGCAGGATCATTGTAGCATTGTTCCAATCCTCAGGAATTTTCCCTTCATTAAGGCATCGAGTGAAAATTTGGGCGAGTACTGTTTCGATTTCTCCACTTGCTTCTTGTATGATGTCTACAGTAATTCCATCTTCTCCTGGAGCTTTTCCCCTCTTCATGTTCTTGATTGCATGTGCAACTTCTGCTGGAAGGACTGGAAGAACTCTGGTACTGGTACCTTTCATGGTGTCTGGAGTACATGTATCATCCCTTTCATATAATTTGGAGTAGAAATCTTTCACTCTTGTCAAAATTTCGCCTCTATTTCTTGTTATAGAACCATCTTCTTTTCTCAGAGCCATAATCTGTTTTCTTCCCTTACTGAGATGTCCCTTTGCTATCTTTAGGCTTTGGTTGTTTTCAATTGCTTTCCTCACTAGCTCACAGTTGAATTTCCTTACGTCTTCAGTGATACTTTTTCGTGCTGTCTTGCATAGCTCTATATATTCCACTTTGGAAGTCACATCTTCTTTAGTTGTCCTCATCTCTCTTCTTTTTTGCATCAACATTTTGGTTTTTTCTGATAATTTGTTCACATGCAACTTGTTCTTAGACCCAGCTAATTTTGTTGCTGTTTCCATAAGAGCTTTGGTTACTTTTCTGTTAACTTCAGAAATATCCACTTCTTCCGATGTTAGGCCTTCTAAAGCAGAGAATCTGTTCTTCAGTTCCAACTTGAAAGTATTATGGTGTTTTTTAAGGTTGGTTATGTCAACACATTTTGTTTGTCTTATGAGCTTGCCACGTTCCAGTTTAGTGTTGAGGTGCATCTTACATCTCACCAATCTATGGTCACTACCTGTGTTGAACTTGTTCAGCACACTGCAGTCTTCGATGACGAATTTTTTGTTACACATAATAAAATCAATTTCACTTGTCGTCCCAATTGGATGTCTCCATGTCCATTTCCTGTGTGGCTTTTTCTTGAAAAAGGAATTCAAGATGAAAAATCCTTCTGCCTCTGCAAACTCAACGAGAGTATTTCCACGCAGGTTTCTGTTGCCGTGACCGAATTTACCTACTGAAGTTTCATTCTGTTGCCGTTGCCCTATTTTTGCATTGAAATCTCCCATAATTATCTTCAAGTGCTGCTTACCTTTATTATTTAGATGACGAATTTCCTCATAAAATTCTTCAATTTCTTCTTCAGGATGACTTGTGGTGATGTATTATGTGCTATAAAATGTAATTTTTGAACTCCTAATTTATGGCACCACTAATTATAAGCCTGCAGTGCAGGAGTTGAATTTATGGATTCTATAGAGGTAATTTATTTTATATTTAATAGTCAGTATTTTGAACTAAAACCTAGTTCATCATCAAGATATGTCACTGGAGTAGTCATTGCCATTCAAAGGATAATTGCAATTTGGCACTGATTAGCAGCAGTTACTTTACTAGCATAGTCCTGATGATGAGATAGGTTCTAGTTCGAAAATTTGACTGTCAAATTACCTGTACAAAACCCATACATTCAACTCCTAATTTATTTTTTATATGCAGGTCATGCAGAACATGCACTTAAAGTTGACAATATTACGCCAGTTTTTTTTTTTTTTAAACAGGCAATGCAAAATGTTTCCTTCCAATGAACAGTAAATTTTGTGAATTAGTCTGCCATATATGTGATATTTTCTTTTAGCTGTTATAATATGAATAATCTATACTAATGTTTATTCACCATATTCCTTTCAGTTTAGTCCATGTTTTACTGGATGAGATAATGAGCAGTGCAATAAATAGGTGTCTAAATCCAATTCTTATGGAGATAAGTGTAAGTTTAGTGCTGATTGTTTTTCTTTTTACCATAATTATTATCACAAACAAGTTCAGAAGTTATAATTCATTGATAAAACTTCATGTTTAAAACTCTCTACACGTTACTCTAGAATGATTTGCTTACCGAATGCACTGTAAAAACAACAGGGGATCCTCACAAAAGTTAATACTCACTGTATTTACTGAAGAAACCTGGATGAGTGGTAACCAAGGAAGTTAGAAGTAAGAGGAGGTGTCAACAGCCCCTCTTCCTGTGCTTCTGAGCGTGACGCCACTTTTTATCAGCTGACTACGCCAATGCGCCCAATCTAAGAATCTCCTGCATATCTCTATGGGGAAATCGCGACTTTGAACGGGTATTTCGGACCCTTACTCTACCCATACAGGCATGAAAAAAATTGAGGCTGAAATATTCATTCCCATAATAAAAAAATTCCAGAAAAAACAGGAAAATATGTGTTGGTATTTCTTTAAAAAAATTGAACAAAATAATGATTTTTTGAGCAGAAGTGCATAGTGCGTATGGTTACTTACTGCCCATGTGCAAGTAACCATGTTTAAAATATAACCAAAAGCCTAAAAAAGGCGGTGATGATCTGGCCCTGGGGGACAAATTCACGGTGCACAACCCCACGAATGTCGAAGGACACGATGAGCCTGCTTTTGGTTGCACTCCAGACCTGTCCGGCCTTCTTCAGTCGTGGAGATGCCGGGCTCTTCCACTGTGACGACTGTTGTTTGGTCTCCAGGTTATAACCATAGGCCCAAGTCTCATCCCCAGTGATGACCAGCGACAGGAACATTGCTTAATTCACCACCTGCTGATAAAGATCTTCACAGAGTTCGACATGGAGCTCCTTCTGTTCAAGGTTCAGAATCTTTGGCACAAACTTTGTACCAATGCGGTGCATGTTCAAAACTGATGGCCGCCCCAGTGGCGCAGTGGTCTAAGCGATGGCCTCTGATCTTTCGTCCAAAAGGGGTCCGGGTTCGAATCCTAGTAAGGCATGGATGTTGTGTTTGTCTTACGGCACTGGCTCTCTCCCTTCTCTGGAACCAGTGACCCTAAATTAGGGACGAGCGACTACTTATAGCCCATTGAGATGCTCACGGTGGTCGTTAAACCTCCAATAAAAAAAAACTCAGAATTTCTTGCACTGTTTCTTATGACACATTGACGATGGTAGCAATGTCTTGAACGGTTTTGCAACGATCCTTACGCACCGGTTCCCTAATTTTGTCCACATTTTCAGGGGTTTTGCTCGTGGATGGATGCCCTGACCTCTCATCGTGTGCCAGTGCCGTTCTGCCGCTCTTGAAGCGCGAGTGCCACGCAAACACCTTGCACAACTCATTGCCTCCCGCAACATTCCATGTGTCTCCATTCCTGATTTGCCGAGTTTGATGCAGAATTTGGTGTTCACTCGCTGCTCTAGTTTGCAGTCCGTACCAAAATCGCAGCTGTGTTCTGCACGTGGTCACCAAATATCGTGTAGCACAGCTCCCGATGTTCACAGAACGACGCCACTCGGCACAATGAGTCATGAAGGTCACTGCCCTCGATTGCTGCTCACACATGCATGTACTGCCATCTGTTGGTGCATTACGTACCTAGTCTCGGAACTTTCTGATTGCACTACATATCCTGAGTCACCACAAAATGACGTGAGACATTCGAGCATTTTTTTTATGCTCGAATTTCTGACACCTCATTTTGTGGTGTCTCAGGATAGACTTTGGAATTACCTTTATGAAGAAAGTTTTTAGTTGCCACTATCCAGATTTTTTCAGCAAATACAGTGAGTATTAACTTTTGTCAAGATCCTCCTTTGTTTCTACAGTGCATTTGGTACCCAAATCGTTCTAGAGTAATGTGTAGAGAGTTTTAAACATGAAGTTTTATCAATGAATTATAAATTCTGAACTTGTACATATTATTACATACATTTTAATGGTTTGAGATTTCTACTCAAATATTTGGGTTATTATCACATGCTTTTGTGTTAAACATGCAGGAACTTACTTAGTACTTCTAAGTAATGAACCTAAATATCACAGTGAGAAGAATTGGCAGGAAAACACATAACACACAAAACATTAAAAGAATTCTTGAAATCGTCATCACACCCGTAAGTTACGTTGAAAAATTATCAGCGGGACGTTTCGGTAGCGACTTCTACCTTCATCAGCCATGGTAAAGCGTCAGATGTTGCCAGATTTCAAATCGCTTTCCAAATAATAGGGATGTTAAAAGGTGCGTCAGTATTGCAGGTGTTAGAGGTAAGGTAGAATTCAATGCTTTCGCGGTATCTGAGGGCATGCCGATTGCTGAACGGGGCGATTCGCTTAACATTGTGCCAATCGGGAGCCGCGGACGTATTGCTGATGGTTAAAATTGAAAGGGAGGTGGAAGGGCTACCTTTCTTATCGGCATGCCCTTAGATACTGTGAAAGCAATGGAATTTACCTTACTCCTAACACCTGCAATACTGATGCACCTTTTAACATCCCTATTATTTGGAAAGCGATTTTGAAATCTAGCAACAACTGACGCTTTTACCACGTGTCTCATTCCATGGCTGATGAAGGTAGAAGTCGCTTCGAAACGTCCCGCTCATAAGTTTTCAACATAACTTACGCGTGTGAGGACGATTTCAAGAATCCTTTTAACCTAAATATCATACACTTATTTGTATATTTTCTTCTGCTGTTTCACTCTTGAAGTAATGCACACTGTTTAGTGGTCCTTTGATGCATTGAACATATGCTTGCCTAGACAGTAAAAATAATTATGCCTGTGGTCATACATTTATGCACTTTAAATTATGTATAAATGGTTATTGTGTCTGTTTATGTAATGTGCATTTATAGATTATATGCTGTGAAAAATAGTGTTGCAGATTGTTTGCCATCCTTAGTATGAGTAGCCTTATTAATTAGTATTTTTTAAACACTTAATCAAACATCTAATATGGGTTTATTCTTCTAGGAAAATAAGGTAATTAAATAACACAAATTTTCAATTTTCAGCATGACCTTTATTCAGAGTATTTTTATATTTGCTAAATATTTAATGATATGCATCTGCATGGACTCATTTGTGACTACATCCTATTCAGATCTTTTCCTCAAATAAAAGATATGATTGCATAGCAAGTGTGTGTGTGAGGGGGGGGGGAGATGAAATACAATGACATTTTCTAAACACTCACGTATGTAAGCCATTCAGAAAGTGAAGAACATTTGTGCAGGTCCCTGGATGGTGCTTTATTAGGTCATCCAGGCCCACTGCACTATTGGCCATCTCTTGGCACCATTGTCAGACATGTATTATCCATTTCTCTTTAGTTGCTTTCTTTCGAAATGAATACGCTCATTGAAAATCCCACCGAATGCGAAGTTCAATCAGTTGTACGTTCGTTTTCCGACTGCTGAAAACACCGGGTGTATGAGGATTTATCGGAGACTTATTTCAGTGTATGGAGAAGGTGTTATGAATAAATCCAGTGTCAGAAAGTGGTGCATAAGGTTTAAAAACAAATGTTCATGACAAGGAGCAGTAAGGTCAGGGCACCTCTTTCTTGTCACAGACGAACTCAAAGAAAAGGTTGATGGCATCATTAAAGAGAATTGATGCTTTACTATTAGTGAAGTGCACAAAAATTGCCCTGAAGTACTTGTGCACCAAATAGTGACTGAACATCTGGACTTTAACAAAATCTGTGCAAGATGGAACGTGGATTTTGCACTACACCACATCCACAGTCACTTGAGTGGCATTGCCATCAATCACCAAAAAGTAAAATGAAATTTGTGTGCAAAGAAAATTGTGTCAAGTGTCTTCTGGGTTCTGGGACCAGAAAGGTCTTACTCATCGATTTCATGGAAAGAGGTGCAACCAGAAATGCTGATGCCTACTGCCCAACAAATGTATATTAGTGCAGCAAGCCGTTCAAAACTGCCACAGGGGCATATTCTTATGAGGAATCTGTTTCATACAAGACAATGGCTGCACACATACTGCCAAGAAGACAAAGGAACTGCTTGATGAGTTTCACTGGGAAGTTTTTGAGCATCCACCTTGCAGCCCGGACTTGGTGCCTCCGGACTACCACTTGTTTCCCAATTTAAAGCAATTCTTTGGTGGACAATATTTTGATGGTGATGATGCACTAAAGAAGGTTTTTATGGACTGGCTGAAAGCACTGACAGCAGTGTTCTATGAGGAGGGGTTGCTTAAACTATCCCAAGATATGAAAAGTGTCTCAATGTCCAGGGTGACTATGTAGAAAAATAGGCTAAGGTATAAGTTCAAAATTGTAAATAAAATATTTGAGAAAATTAAAAGTATACAATTGTTATAACCAAACGTTCTCTACTTTCTGAATGACCTAGATGCAAGCCAGCTTTTGTTTCTGCCCAGGGAGAAGTCAAATAGACTTGTGTAGTTCATTTTTGTAAAACAGCACTTTGCATTCAACATTAGCATTCCCTGTGAAGCTAAAATGTGGAAAGAATTATTTGAAGAGAAGTGTGTTGTTGCAGTGACAGACTGGGAAGCGTCAGTTTAGAAACCAGCAACCTTGGTCACTTTTGTGTTTCCAAATGGCAATCAAAGTATTTAATAATATTTGTACTGTAATCTTTAATTTGAAATTAACTATGCATTATGCCTCATTGTGTACTTACTATGTGCATACTAAATGTATATTAGCATTTGTTCCATTTCTGGACCAGTAAAAATGAGTGGACCACCACATTTTAGTATATACTAGCCCTGGTGAACAGTAATTTTTTTTTTTTTTTTTTTTTTTTTTTTTAAATTTCAATGAATGCTTACTATGCTTTGTGTTTTATAAATTAGTATTATTTGTTTGCATGTGTGCATGTACACATTCCCTTGCTCTTAATTTGTGATATGCAGGTCCAGTGAAATGAGACGTTATTTTTTGCATATACTGTAAATGTGCAAAGTTTCTCTTTCATGGGCCAATGATTTGCAAATCTGACTGGTCCGGTAGAAGATTTATCTCTAAGTGTACGTTTATGCAGCAGCCTCGCTGCTGGCACATAGATGCTCACTCAGGCACCTCGCTGCTTGCATGTAGCTGCGATGCTCGCCATGGAGTATTTACCCTGTAGCTGTTCACATCGCTTTTATTATTATAGGAATCACGACTGTATCTCTTATTGCCAAACAGACTTTACCAGTGTTATGGCAAGTTTTACAACTACTGCATATGAAGCCACCAGCTAAAGAAGAATTTAAAGAAAGAAATTGCCGATATGTTTTACAATAAATGGGGATTCCTTAACTGTCCAGGTTCTATCGATGGAAAACACATCTGAATACTTTGCCCTCAATGGTGAGGCTCCATGTTCTTTAATAATAAAAGCTACTTTTCAATAGTTCTGCAGGCCATCAGTGACGCACACTGTAAATTTATTTTCATTGAGGTCGGAGCCTATCGGAAACAAAGTGATGGTGGCACTTTTAGAAAGTCTGCCTTGTATGACAGAATGAGAAAGGGTGTACTTAACATTCCTGAAGATAACTTCCTACTAAGTACTGACATCCAAGCCCCCTTTCTGTTCATAGGAGATGAAGCCTATCCTTTACTGAGAGACATGATGAATCCTTATGCTAGAAAAACTCATGATCAATCCAAGGAGACGTTCAACAAAAATAAAAGTTCAAATCACAGGAAAACTTCACAAATAAAACTTGTTTTGAAAGATACGAGAGAGATGACTGTGTAGTTTCACAGTTGGTTGGGAAAGTGGATCAATGGATGGGAAGAGTGGCCTTGAAGGAACCAATCACAGCATAAGTTTGAGGATGCCTGGTAATGGTCGAAGCTTGAAAAACAAACCAGTTTGATATCATCGCTGTGGCGATGATCGCAGCAAGCAGCGCCGATAGCATCGCTGCTCCATGATAGATGAGCCTGTAAAGATATATGGTTTTGTCTCATCATTGCCAGGCATCCATATGCAAAGCTCGGCGATGTGCCAGCAGCAAGGCTGCAGCATAAACGTACCCTAACACTGCAAATGAAAAAAAATTTAGAACAAAGGAAAAGACTGGCTTCACCATTTTAATAGCTGAGGCTGTGTGATATCAGCATCTAAGGATAATGAGTTGCTGTTTTTGTTGTTGTCCATCAGTCTGAATGCTTTGTACTTATTTATGTAGTCTAATGAGATTTTTTTTTTTTCAGGTGGTGGAAGTTATATGTGAAAGAGGCTGAAGCTGGGCTGTTAATGATATTTTGTAATATAAACCTTTGCCATTGACATCTTTGTAAAATTAGATTATTTATATAAATTAAATAAAAAGCCACTTTATTCTGTTCTCTGTGCATTTTGTAAAGTTGGGCTGAACATCGCTATACCATATGTTGGGAAGTGAAAATGGATGTTTCAGTTTTGCACACATCTGAATTGTATTATTTTTTTGTCTTAGCATTTCCTTCTTATTATCACTAGTGTGGCTTTTTG
Organism: Macrothele yani; assembly: GCA_039090855.1. NCBI lineage: Eukaryota > Metazoa > Arthropoda > Arachnida > Araneae > Macrothelidae > Macrothele > Macrothele yani. The sequence goes on from CM076989.1 coordinate 124,078,449, forward strand.
CAGCAAATTTAAATCTGCTCTAATGTAGCAGGGGATGTTTATTGTATGTACTCTTCTTTCTTTCTTTTTTAATATATGAGGGCCATCCAGAAAGTAGAGAATGTTTGATCTTTAACTACATAAAAATATAAGAAAAAGCAAAAACTTTATAGACAAATGTTATATATGTTAACCTATAATTTGACATGGTTACCACTGATATTGAGACACTTATCATACTCTATGATAAGGTTTTGCATCTCCTCATCGTACAGTTCAGCCAGTAATGTTCCACACTTTCACCAGACTCAAAAATTCCCTTTTTACCACCGAAATTCCTTGCAATTCCAAATTACCAAATGAATGAAAAAAGCTTTTAAAATATAGGCATTGCATATCACACAGATTTATTATTTCCTCAGTTGGCTTTAATTTTCATTTTTTTTCCTTTTTTTAATTTTTTACTTAAAAAATATGTTTCTACAGCTATGGGGTAGCTTGCACAGGTCACTCGCGTGATGAGCCTGGATACCCATCACAAACTCTCCCACTTCCCATAGCATGCTTTTTCTGCCATTATCAACACTATGTGGATCCTTCACACTCTTCTGTTTTATTTGTCACCTTCTTTCTTTTCTTGATCGCTATTTTAAACTCGGGTTCAACATGAAAAACGCCCAGATACCGCATGATTGTACACAGCTCTTTTTCTTTCATTTTTACAGGAGAAAAAAAGTCAAAAATGATAAATAAATTGGTTTACTGTCGGGAAATCTGGAAACCCGAGCTAATATGTTTTTATGGTGTATTAATGAATCAAGATTGGAAATGCCATCGTAGAAAATACCTCATGGGGCAAAGTCACACTAAATTTGTTAAAACTTATCTCCAAGAAATGCCATCGGTTAGGGTGAGTCCATAAAACAATTGGTGAAAATTGGAGCCAGAAACAAGTTCACTGCCTCCCCCTCCCCCCTTCAACTACGGATTCTGTCGCCTTCTTGACACAAGGGTCAAATGAAGACGGGAGCAAACCGCATCAACAAAAATTCATTACATTAAATACCCATGCTAAATAAACGATGGGGGAAAATTCCAAGAATAAAATTAAGAAATAATAATAATAACGTGATTTATAACACTTGCACACAAAAGTATCAAAATTACTGAGAAAAATTTTCTCAGAAGCCCACCCAAAGTGTGTCGCAATTTTACCTTTTGTGAATTACCTCATTTAAAGATTTTTTGGTGCTTCCCTCTGGGGATATTTATAACAACTGTCGTCCATTCCAACTTTTTTGTAAACAGTTACAGCCTGTCCAGCACTATTGTGCTTATCATTCTGTCTCGCTCCAGGCCAGACAGAGTCTGTGTCTTCTCTTCACCAAGACTGAGGTACTTGCTCCTAGCAATCTCCCTCCCCCATAAGAAATTACTCGAGCTATCTGTTAATGGTTAGTTGTTTACTTCTGGGACTGTTACGGTCAAACGGTCTTCACGCACGTATTGAGATCATTTCTTGAAATTTAGATTTACTGACATTTTGTGCAGAATTCCCCGAATTTCCCTGTTTTACTTCTAGGATTCCCTTTTTGTAGATTTTGGAGTCAAAAATTCCTGCATGGAACATCACTGAATTCAGCCACATATGCATTTAATTAGTCCATGACCAATACAAAACACATTGTTGGTGTGCCAATTCACTTTCTTTGCGGACACACTCACGAGTCCCAACCATGTCCCGATTCTTCCAATTACAACTTCATTGGTAGGTGAAACATTTGGCTTTATAGAATGGGTGTGTGTGTGTGGGGGGGTCATTTTCTTTTGGGGGCGACATTTTCTTTTTTAAGGGGAGCGGGGGGTTGGGGGCGAATTGTACCTAAGACTTTCGGAAACGGAAGTTGGACGGAGTGAAAGTTTCTCCCGTAATCATAATGTTTTTTGTTTCAATGTTGCCTCTGCAAAGCATTGTAGTTAAATAAAATTTTTTGCATAAAAGTTTGTATATCCATGCAAATTTTGAAGTTGTGAATCTGTTTATTGGTGTAAATATGACATGAATAGTAAGTCAGATAATTAAAAAAAACTTGAAAATTTCGTTGTCCCGGAGTGGAAAACGAACACGCGTCTCCCGCCTAGCACAACTTCAAAATTTGTATTGTACAATAGTAAATCCCATATTTCATTCATTGGTTTGTATTTCAGCTTGAAAATATAGGCAACAATCATGAAAACGGGAAATTAGACAGAGCGAAAACGTCCCTGTAATATTTTCAAATTCTGTTTCTCAAGATGTTCCATCTGCCCTCTATTGTTAAATATAATTTTATTCCATAAATATTTGTATTTCAGCTTGAAAATGGAGGGAAAATTTCCGAAAACAGAGGGAACGTGAATTTCTTCTGCAATCATAATTTTTTTTTCCGCGATGTTTCTACTGGCCTGAATTGTTGTTAAATATTATTTTCCCCGCATGAATTTTGCTTTTCAGCTTGATAAGGGAGAAAAAGTTTTCTGAAAACGGAAGTTGAACTAATCAAATAACAAAGAACAGTACACTAAACTAACTACATATATTTAAATTGTATAACTATATTAGTAATCCGAATTTCTTGGTGTAGAATAGAAATCAAAGTTTCCAAGCTTTTACACATCAACCAGATGGCTTCTTCAAAAAAGGTAGAAAGCATACATACATACATATCACTAAGCTTGTTCTCTGAGATTCAGAGCTTAGCTCCAAAAAGAAATACAAACTTCCAGATATTTTTACTTATTGTGTTGTCGCATCAAACTTCTCCATTGAATAATAAAACGCTTCAACAACTTAAACACAATGACTTCACAATAAACAAACAGATGCGAATGTAATTAGACATTCAAAAACGCAAGGCGTTATGCTCGTTCATCACGCGGAATCATGGCAGGCTCGTTCATCACGCGGAATCATGGCAGGGGGGGGGGTATTCAGTACTTGAAAAAATGGTTCCAAACATGTGACAACTCCAGCAAGACGCTATCATTGCATGACTCGCTGTTGGAAATGATCTCCAAAGTTTCGCGAATGGCAGATTTTGTGGTGGAGTAGGAGGCTAATTTCCTTACGTCATCCCACATAGGAGCAGCGGGCTTAACTTGACTTCTCTGGATAGGGCCATGGTTACTTTGTCTTACTTAATGTCCCTTTCATGTTCATTGATTCAAATTCTAAATGAACGTTTTGTCATTCCAATGTAGTATCGCTTGGATCCATCTGGATATCACAGAGGAATGGCATAAACACCTGCTTCATTGAAAGGTGGTGCCTTGTCAGCGCTTCCCTTAAGCATGGCATATAAAGACGTCGGAAACCTGATGCCAACCCTGAGGTTCGTCTTCTTAAGCGCGTTCTTGAGCTGATAGGAAACATTTGGTATGTAGGGAACTGATCCCAGGTAGTGTAGCTGCGACATAGAAAGATTATTAATATGATTGTTTCTGGTTTTCTCGATATAGCAATGCACCAGGTTCGGGGCGTATCTTGCCTCAACTGTCAACTCGATAACGTTTTTCTATTCATATTGCCTGGAAGGAATTCCATCTGGAGAGACTACAAAGTCTCTTCAGATTCGAGAACAGGAGAAAGCTGTCTTTGTAATCAGCGGAGCAGAATGAGCTGTGGGGCATCAGGTTAGGGACGGATGCGAGTTTATACCGAAGTTGAAATGAGAAAATGTGTAAGCATTGGTGCATGGTGTTCAAAAATATTCATATTCTCAAAGTTACAGCATTTATCTAAAATGCAGTTTTGTTCTTCAGTAAAATGGGTTATATAGGAGAAGCAGAATGGATTCCAACTCAGCCAAAATCTGAGGGCATTGAAAGAAACAGAACAAAACGAAAAAATCTAGAAGATTAATGAAGGTAGTCTAAAGTTTTTTTCCTGTAGACAACAATTTTAATTTTACTGCTAGCAAATTATTGTTCAATGTCCTTATTCTTTCCTCCTTTTCCTTAATAATTGTTGTGACAGACTGGAATTTGTCGCCATGATACCCAAATTTGCAGCGGTATGCTGAATTACTGAGAATTACTGAAATAAATTATGTTTATTACTGAAAACAATTTCCAGGGCTTAGCAGAGCAAATTACGTACCACTGCACCGGTGGCGCAGTGGTCTAAGCAATGGCTTCTGATCATTCGTCCGAGATGTGTTCGAATCCCGGTGAGGCATGGATGTTGTGTTTGTCTTACGGCGCTGGCTCTCTCTCCCTTCCCTGGAACCAGTGACCCTTAATTAGGGATGGGCAACTGCTTATAGCCCATTGAGTTGCTCACGGTGTTCGTTTAAACCTCCAATAAAAAAAAAATAATAATAAAACCAAGTGCGGGTGTGATTTTACTAATTGTGACGTCACCCGACCAAATGGCTGGATATGCTAATTCTGTCTGGAGGCAATCTGGTTATTTTACTGTGTCGTTGAACGTCGTTCAGGATGGCTGTGTATACCGTTGCGGAGTGGGTGTTTATTGTGAAAAGTTATTGGATAAAGTTTATAAAGGTCACACAACATGAATTCCTGGAGAAGTTTGAGGTGGGGGAGCACAAGACAAATGTTACATCGTTAGGTTAGCAAAGAAAATTGAAATCAAAGACATTGTTTTGAACCAATGTAGTGGCGGACATCCTCCTTTAGCGGAAGAAAAATCGAAGAGGTGAAGCACAGGCTGCTGACATCGCCAAAGAAGTCACAAGAAACTAGGTATTCTGTTTCCACCTGCCAATGAGCCGAGAAGAAAGCGTTGCTTCATCTGTACTGTGTGAAAGCTGTGCAAGAATTGGATCTTAAAAACTTGTGTGCTGCCCCGGTGGCGCAGTGGTCTAAGCGATGGCCTCTGATCATTTGTCCGAAAGAAAACTCCCGCATCTCGGCTACTAGTAATCCACTGGAATTATATGAAACCCCTTTACATCTTCTCGCAAAAGTCTGTGTTTTGTGTGCTGGGTCCCGAAGCAGAATAACTGGACTCATTTCCTGCAGGAGCATTGTAAACTCTGGCGTCATTTGTGAATATTTTCGGACAATTTGTGGACCAATTAACCGACACTGATTTGACAACGGAATACTTTCAACAGGATGGAGTGACATGCCACACGTCCCATGCGAGCATGAGTGAAATTTCCTCTTTCTTTGGTGACCGAGTGATCTCCGAAAGAATGTGGCCACTTCGTTCACCCGATTTGACTCCTCCGGATTTTTTCTCATGGGGATATTTGAAGTGTGCTTACAGCAGTATGCCTCGCATGTTAGAAGACTTAGAAAGAAACATCAGTGCAATGATCCGGACTATTGATTATTAGGACCTGCTGCGGAGGATCTTCGGTAATATGCAGCGTCGCGTTCGAGTGTGTTTGGATGTCGGTGGAGGACATTCCCATGAACTAAGGTACGTTGTAAACCACGTGTCATGTTTCTAAGAGTGTGTTGCAAAATATGACTGGTTCCTTTTTTTGGGGGGGGGGGAGGACTGCCTAGTGAAATACCCTGTAGGCGAATAGTTAATGCAAGTTCTCTTGGGCAACATAGCGAGTGATTCTTTTGGTTATGAAAAGTATATACATGGAATGTACTTTTCAAAATAACATAAGGCTCAATTTCACTCAAAACGAAATAATTGCATGCAAAGAAAGTGTTAAAGAAGAGGTTTTAGAGTTTTCATTATTACTTTTTTTATTCCCCCTCCATTCAGTAATCTTACTATTAACCACAGTGCAAATGACCACAGGCTGCGGCAGTCATTTTCACTGTCCTATAGGGATGGTCAAGTTTGAAACTTTGGTTTATTGCTTTTGCATGCCTCTTACGTTATAACATATCAATCATTCAATGGCCTCTGCATTCTCTTATCTCCTCATCAGTAATTGAACAACTGCTTCATAACTGTTCAAATTCTATCGGTTTTTATTGATGTTACTGACACTCTGACAATCTTGAGTTTGTTTTAGATAGAAACTATATGAAATATTTCATTTAATCATAATAATGTCCCCACAAACTTTTGAGACGAGTCTACGCTCATGCTAACCAACGTATAGATCTGTTATAGATTACAAGACATTCTTGCATGTGGAATTCCACCTCGTATTGTTGTGCTACAAGAATCTTACTGTAAAATTCCTGTTTTTCTTCTTTTAATCCTTTTGCCAACAACTGAGAAAATCCGTATGAAGACAGTACGGCGCAGTGGTCTAAGCTCTGGCTTATGACCATTAGTTCGAGAAGCGTCCGGGTTCGAATCCCGGGAAGGCATGGATGTTGTGTTTATCTTGCGGCACTGGCTCCCTTCCCTGGAACCAGTGGCCCTAAATTAGGGACGGACGACTGCTTATAGCCCATTGAGGTGCTCACGGTGGTCGTTAAACCTTCAATCAAAAAGAAAACAATATTTTAGAGCGAATTTGTTGTACTGAACTCTTGCAGTACAATTTGTTTCAGGATTATGGTAATGCCATAGGATGAATGGTTTTCAGGACAGGATTATTTGTTTGTTATGCCAGTGACTAAAAACCGACTTAAGTATAGCACAACTGATTAATGCACCAAGTATATAAGACTGAAGTGGTAATCCGTTTAATCTGCGTAAGAAAACAAAATACGAAAATACAGTTTACCATGCTTTCGCACATCTACAGATGGCTTTTTCAAGGCAAATAGTGTAAACAAACTCAAATATTACAACGAGCAAAATTTAAATATGAGAATGGTTACACGGGGCACATAAGGAATAATTAAATACGTAGTGCAGCGTGTTCTGAATATAAAGCCACGAGATGTGTTAATTTGGGGCAAGGCGGTTTTGATGGGGGAAATCATTAAGGCACTGTATCCAAATGAATGATCCTCCCCACCCCAACTGCTATGTCCCAAATTAATATATCTCGTGACTTCATAATAAGAACACGCTGCGCTGCATATTTAGTCATTCCTTATGTGTCCCGTGTAACCATTCTCATATTTGAATTGTACACGTTCTAATATTTCAGTTTGTTTACTCTATTAGCCTTGAAAAAGCATGCATGATATTCTTCCGCGGATTCGGGGAATTCCGCTTTTTCTGTCGTTATTTGGGTCATACTCGATATCGATGCAAAACTGAAGAGAAATTCTGGGGAGGGGGATTAGTTGGAGATGCTGCTTTTTTTTTTTTTTTTTTTTTTTGGCTGGGTATGGTTTTTGATTTTTCAAAACTTACGAAAACTGAAGTTAAACGGAGTGAAGATTTCCCCCATAATCGTCATTTCTTTTATTCGCGATGTTGCCCTGTCCAGTATTGTTAAATATAATTTCATTCCATAAATATTTGTATTCCAGGTTGAAAAATGTCGGAAATTAGACGGCGCGAAAATTTCCCTGTAATCTCCAGGCACGAGATTCTTACGGGAATTCGAGGAATTCCGCCATTTTCATCATCATTTCTGTGGTTCTCGAGATAGATGCGCAACTGAACAAACATTTTTGAGAGATTGGTGGTGATGGTGGGGGGTCGTTTTTCATCTGAAGACGGAATTCCAGCTTTCAAAACCTTCGAAAACGGAAGTTAGACGGAGTGAAGATTTCTCCCGTAATCGTAATTTTTTCTCTCGCGATGTAACTTCTGCCCAGTATTGTTGTTCAATGATCTTTTATTCCACAAATATTTGTATCTCAGCTTTGAAATGGAGGGAGCATTTTTGAAAGCGGAAGTCGGAAAGGGCGAATATTTCGCCCATAATCGTATTTTTCCTCCCACGATGTGACCTCTGTTCCCTGTTCTTTTTGTTAAATGTCAGTGATGTTATATTTTTTGAATTTGTATAACTCCATTTTAATATTTACATACTGTAAATAAACTTCAGCGAACAGTTCTGTCTTCCTTCTTCTGCGTTATGTTCATGCTTTCTCGCGGCACGTTCTGATTTTTCACCCGGTGAAAAAGTTCAGCTTTTCTTTCATCGCCAGTCTCATGTATGAAAAACCATCCATACAAGTGCGAAAGCTTTGCAAATTGTATTTTGTTTTCTAAAGCCGATTAAACGGTATACCACTTCAGCCTTTCCAACTTAAGTATATTGACATTACTAAGTCAAATAAATAAATAAGGTAAATTTTTTATAGAACGCATGACACCAATGTGCCATTACATTATGACCACCCCCCTGCCCAGAGAAATGAGCGCGCCTGAACACCGTACGGTGGCGTAGGTGAAGTTCACATAGAAGTATATATACAACACGAGGACCGGCTATCAGTAAAGTGTTCGGAGTCAGAATGGGAAAAGCTGCCGATTTATCTGAGTTTGTTAAAGGACAAGTTCTAATGGTACAGCGCCTTGGAACTACGATCTCTGAAACGGCGAGGCTTGTAGGTTGTTCACGTGACGCTCTAGTGAGTACGTATCAAAACTGGTGAACAGAAGGCCAAACGGTGAACCATCGTCAGCTGCTCAATGATGCCAGAGAGAAGCGGAGACCGTCGTGCATTGTTCACAGCCACCGCAGGGCCACAACAGTGGTGATCAGGGCAATGTGTCACAGCACACAGATCATCGCAGCCTTCTGCGCGTGGGCCTGCGTAGCCGAAGACCCAGCCGGGTCCCCATGCTCACTGCACGTCATCGCTAACAATGCATGAAATGTCGACAAGATCATCGGGATTTAACCGTAGACCATTGGAAGAAAGTGGCCTGGTCTGACAAATCAAGATTCCAGGTGCATTACGTGCATTCATGGCGCATTATCCATCAGTGCATCACGGCGCATTATCTTGTTGGTAATGGCCATCATCAGCAGTGAACACAGTTGCCATGAATAGGTGCATTTGGTCCGCAACGATGTTCCGATACTTGACAGCTATCGGGGATTGTGCTATTGGGATAATGGGGCTTAAAGTGTCACACAAGAAAACATCACCCACAGCATAACACTGCCTCCGCCGGCCGAATGCGGATACGGCGATTACCAAAGGAGGCTATGACAAATGGATGCCGCCCCGGTGGCGCAGTGGTCTAAGGCAATGGCCTCTGATCATTCGTCCGAATGGGGTCCGGGTTCGAATCCCGGTCAGGCATGGATGTTGTGTTTGTCTTACGGCACTGGCTCTCTCCCTTCCCTGGAACCAGTGACCCTAAATTAGGGACGGGCGACTGCTTATAGCCCATTGAGTTGCTCACGGTGGTCGTTAAACCTCGAATCAAAAAAGAAATGGATGCACTGTTGGGAGGAAACAGGCCGGGTGTTATGCTCTAGTCGATGTTTTTTGGGACACTTTAGGCCCCATTATCCCAATAGCACAATCCCTGACAGGTATCTGAACATCGTTGCGGACCAAGTTAACCTATTCATGGCAATTGTGTTCCCTGCTGGTGATGGCCATTATCAACAGGATAATGCGCCATGCCACACTATCAAAATCGTCAAGGAATGGTTCGAGGAAAATTCTGGTGACTTTCTGTTAATGCCCTGGCCTCCACATTCACCTGACATGAACCCAATCGAGTCTTTGTGGTTCGACTTGGAAAAGCCGGTTCGCTCTAAATCACCACCACCCCGAAATGTACGGAAACTGGAGGACCTGCTGTTGACATTATGGTACCAGATACCCTAGGATACCTATCTCCAAGTCATTGAATCAATGCCTCGCCTGGTGGCCGCTGATTTGCGGGGTAAAGGGGTGTTACAGCTTATTAGGTAGGTGGTTATAATGTAAGGTCTAGAATATTGAGCACCACTTATATTAAATTGGTTATTTTTGTGGTGATATGGCTAAGTAAAGCCACATGTGAATAACAGATGTAGATAGTTGTTTATTTATGAATGCAAAAAATAATCAACTAATTTCAGAAAGTGGAAAAAAGTTTTATTGAAAACATTTATTTAATAAAGTAGGAAAACAAAGCAAATGTTTTCTTTTACAAAGATCCCATGAAAGTTTGTCACCAGTTTCTTACTCCAATTATGCTCATTATCACAGTGTCATTTGCTTTTACTTTTTATTCTGAATGTGGTTCTCTCATGTTTCAAGTGACTATTTCAGCCATTATGCATCAGCGTAAATTTTGTCATTGTCCTTCGATGGAGTGATGAGTAGGCAAACTTTTTCTGGTGGTTCATTCTCATTAAATTTTAGTTCTGCTGGAGTTGATTGGTAATAGCGGATTAGTTCCGGAATGGTATCAAACACCTGCGAAGTCAAAAAAGCAATATTAGTTCCCGTTTTGGTGAAAATTTAAGAGGATATTTGAGAATTCCAAACAGATGTATTTAAAGTTTAAACATTACCGCTTATAAATGGAATCATATGTCCCAGGAAGCAGCTGGGATTGCTTCCTATTGGACATCAAAAAGTAACAAACCATGATAGGGGTATTTCTCTTGCTAACCATACTACATCTTTCCATCCGTTGAGCTAACACAAGAACTGGAAAAAGAGAATCGACTACCATTTCTGGACGTATTACTTGCACATAATAATAAGAAAAGAAAAAAATCAAGCTATTAGCTATGAAGTATACCTAATATCATATCATTCAAATCACCTGAAAAAAAATATAAATTAATATCTTCTCACGATGTTTGGTCAGCATTTGCATTTTCTTTTATTTGTGACGTTTTGGTGTTCATTTACATCAGGTGGTTGACATTGTAACAAGTGATTCACATTTAAAATGGTATTCTGAAGTTTCGTTTTTTTTTTAATTTATCTACAGTGAAGAGCAATTGAATTAGAGATACCTGTCTAGTAACGTGTAGCACCACCTTTCGCCCTGATGACGGCGGCAATTCGTCTCGGCATGGACTCTACAACACACCGGAAGCGTTGGGAAGCCATACGGATCCATGACCCCTGAACAAGCTCCCACAGTTCACGAAGATTTGATGGAGGGGGGGGGGTCATCTCGATGGCATCCCAGATGTGCTCGATGGGATTGAGGTCAGGTGACCTAGCTGGCCAAAGAAGCGAGGTCACGTCGGTGGAGTGTTCATCCAACCATTCGGTTACAATTCGGGAGCGATGGCACGGTGCATTGTCTTGTTGCAGGATGAGGTCCCCAGTGGGATGTTAAAGACGCACAAACGTGAGCAAACAGTCGTCCAGGATATCTCGGTAACGTTGACCTGTGAAGGACGATGTCACACGTACCAGGGGTCTCATTTCAATCCATGTAAATAGTCACCAGACGAGAATGCCACCCCCACCAGCTTGAAGAGTACCCTGCTGGCAAGAAGGATCCATCGCTTCATGTGGTTTGCGATGTACTCGTATCCTGCCATCCGCATGTACCCATGTGAATCTCGACTCATCCGTCCAGGCAACATTTTCCCACATGTCTAGGGTCCAGTGGCGATGTTCCCGCCCCCATGCTAATCTTTGCACCCTGTGATGTGCAGTCAGCAGTGGTACTCTCGTGGGACGATGGCTTCTGTACCCCATAGGGAGGGGATGGTGTGGCTGCTTACACGTTTTTGTGCACCAGCGTTAAATTGCCGAGTGATTTCTTGCACTGTGGCCCGTCTCCGCTGTTGCAATGCGAGCTAGCAGACGATGACACCGCTCATCCACACGCTGTTGTCCACGGCAGTTGGCCTTTTGCAGGAATGGTTTTACCAGATTTGATGTACTCACGGTGCACCCGTGACACAGTAGCTCGTAAAAATCCCAGTGCCTGCACGACTTTCGAAATGGAGTTACCCTTTCGTCGGGCCCCGACAATTTTCCCACGATCAAATGCGCTTAGATCCTTCTTCTTACCCATACTGCGTCCTACTCTTACTGATTCCCGCCGCATCACTCCTTATATTGTCGGCTTGTGATCATTCGTCCGAGATGGGTCTGGGTTCGAATCCCGGTGAGGCATGTATGTTGCCAGTGACCCTAAATTAGGGACGGGCGACTGCTAATAGCCCACTGAGTTTCTCACGGTGGTCGTTAAACCTCCAACAACAACAAAAAAAGGTCAATGCTCTCATTAGGCAGGCAAGCAGAGATGTGGCAGATTGCTATTTGGGAAGGAGAGGGCACGTGATTTTGACACGTGGCGGATGCAATCGCAAATCTTCTAACCGCAGTTACCCAGCAGTTGTAAGGGCGTAAACATGGCCACTTATTTGTAGGAATGTTCCATCGTCGAGCAGCAAAGTGTAGTGACACTTTTATCAGCTGAGGGTGTGCAACCCGCTGAAATCCATCGTAGAATGCTTGTGCAATATGGGAAAGACAAGTTTATGAGCCAGAGACATGTGCACAAGTGGATAGAAAAATTTCCAACTGGTAGAACAGATGTGTTTGATAAAGCTCGCTCGGGCGGTTAGTCGACCTCTCGCACGAAGGACCATCTGGATCGCATTGATGCGTCATTGAAGAAGATCGGCCGAAAGGTAAACATTAGCTATAGTTCTGCATTCTCAATAGTGCATAACGATCTCGGATATCGTAAAGTATGTGCAGGTGGGTGCCACGGCCCTTGTCTGATACGCACAAGCAGCAGCTCCTCGAAGTTGACAGAAATGTTTTGCAGTGGTATGAGTCAGATCCCAGTATTCTAGGGAAAATTGTCACTGGGTACGAAACATGGGTCCATTATTACGGCCCCGACAGCAGAAAGCAAAACATGGGAAACATCCGAGCTCCCCATACGAAAAGAAGTTGTCCCTTTTGGCACAAAAATGATGTTGACTATCTTTTTTGGCATGAAAAGACCCATCATTGAACACTGTCAAAAGCACTGGATGGGTCAATTAACAGTCGGTCATATTGTGACTTGCTGAAAGACAAAATGGAAATCAGCAATTCACACAAAACAATGGGGAATGTTATCCAAAAAAGTGTTCTTGCTGCACGACAAAGCTCGTCCACATACGGTATCGGCAGCTCAACAAACAATTACCGAGTTAAAGTTTGAGGTGTTTCCACATCCTGCTTACAGTCCCGATCTGGCGCCGTGTGATTTTGTCTTCGGGCCTCTGAAAGACGGTTTGCGAGTCTGCCGTTTTGAAAGTGATGTCCAAGAACAGAAAGCGGCGCATTCGTGACTGCAGGAACAACCCAAAACATTCTTCTCCGTAGGAATCCAGCAGCTTTTTTTTTTTTTTTTTTTTGATTGGAGGTTTAACGACCACCGTGAGCAACTCAATGGGCTATAAGCAGTCGCCCGTCCCTAATTTTGGGTCACTGGTTCCAGGGAAGGGAGAGAGCCAGTGCCGTAAGACAAACACAACATCCATGCCTGACCGGGATCCGAACCCGGACCCCTTACGGACGAATGATCAGAGGCCAACGCCTTAGACCACTGCGCCACCGGGACGGCTCCAGCAGCTTGTAAATAGATATAAAATATGCGTTGAACGACAGGGGAACTGTGTTGAGAAATACTAAAATGTAAAAAAAACAAAACTTCATTATCATTTCGCTGTTAATCAACTACAACGACCAACGAAGACACCACTTCAGTTGATGTTGATGGCTTAAATGCTACGAGGTATGTATATACTTGAAAAAAAAAAGAAAATGGTCAAAATAGTTTTGTAGCCATCAAATTCCTTATTTTTAAAGGGGAGTAGAGGCAGCAAATTTGTCTAGGCCTAGGCGCAGCAAGTCCGTCTATGGGTGCGTTATATGAATTTTTGCTTTTAAGATACCTTCTTTCATTGTATTCAACATATGTTCATATATATATACACCGCGTAAAAATATACACATTTTGTGACAATTGTTACAAGTATTGGTACAATATACAGGGTAATTCATAAAGAAGTATACAGTTTCAACGCACTATAAAACAAGAACAATGTAATATATTTTATGTTACCTGTAACAGAATTGTAGGGGAATGTTTCAAGTTTTTTTAGAGACAGTCACAGTTGTTCATGTGTGCACTCTTAGTCACACGGCACACATCGAGCCGGTAATCCATTTCCGCCCAAACGCAAGGTAAGATATCTGAATGAAATGCAGTGATAGTGGCTGTGATACGCTGTTTCAGCTCCCCTAGATCAACTGGAAGGGGAGGGGCGAATACCTTGTCCTTTACGTACCCCCTCAGGAAAAAGTAACAAGGTGTTAAGTCAGGACTTCTGGGTGGCCATTGGGTCAGCAGCATGTTGTAGTCCGCGGCTCGTGCAATCCATCGGCGAGGAAGATGTTCATCGAGATAATCTCGCGCGTCGCCTAACGAGTGCGGTGGTGCACCATCCAATTGGAGAAGAAAGTTGTCACTGTCGTCCTCCAATTGTGGCATCAACCAAAGACTTAACATAACCAGAAAAGAGCCTCCCGTGACAGTTTTCTCGTGAAAAAAGAAGGGGCCGTACACTTTCTTTTTGGACACAGCACAGAACACATTTACCTTAAGACTTTTAAGTTTGCACAAACAGCCCGTAGTTTCAAAATTTTTATGGCAATCGTAGATAGATTTTCTGGTTGGAGGTTCTTTTCCGAATCGTGATCGAAATGCCGTTGCTCAACAGTTACAGATTCCGTTTTGCTCAATTCAAGAACACAAGACTCCTCCACTGCAGACGCTGCCATTTTGACTGACTAATCACGTGACACGCGCGCTATTGCCTACGTCATTTCCCTCAGTAGCGGGACACAAACTTTATGAGTACATCTACCTAACGGTTAGCAGTTATGGTCCGTGTCTTCAACTGTTACTGTTTTACAGCATCTGGAAACTGTATACTTCTTTATGAATTAGGGTGTATTTATGTATAATTACTTTTCCCCTTTACTAAAAGCTCTTAAGTTACGTAATGCTTTTCCACTTAATAGAGGGCAGAAGGTTCCATCTGCGAAGCGAAGTGAAAATCAAAGAGCTTAGGAGAATTTCCCCTTGTACAGCTTGCTTACGTAAGATCTTAGGCAATCCTCAAATGAGGTGGCAGCTTCACGAAGACATCGAAAAGCAGGAACCGGAAATACGCTTTCCTCTCGTGGTTCATGACGTATGACACTCATTTAATTGGCCGATTCGCAGTCTTCGGAGACTAGGTCTGTAAGATTTGGTTAAGTAATTTGCAAGCCACTGAATCATGTGACCCTCCGAAGACCCCGAGTGACAATATTTAGCAGCGATATTTCGTGCAAACTGCCGAATAGGTCAAATGGCATCCGTCGCTAACTGCCACAAAACGGAATTCTTAAGCCCCTGTTCCATGGAAGCTCAGGTGGTTCTGCGGTGGTATCTCCCATTTTGCCTAAATCCATTCTGCCTGATATTGCGGCCATGTAAACCGGGGGAGTTTCAAAGGGCATCTGACCTACTCTGGAAGATTTTTTGCCGTTCTTCCACGCTATTACACTTCTGGTTAGCTCTCATTTCTAGGTAAACATTTTGCTTTTCCGTGTCGTTTGTTATAAATAACTTGTGCTTATTAACAATAATTACGTAGTAAAGTATCTATTTCTGTAAACACTGAATGACTTCTGTGGTCTAAGCACTGGCTTCTAATCATTCGTCCGAGATGGGTCCCGGTTCGAATCGCGGTGAGGCATGGGTGTCGTGATTGTCTCTATGGTACTGGTTCTCTCCCTTTCCTGGAACCAGTGGCACTATGTTAGGAACGAACGACTGCTTATAGCCCATTGAGTTGCTCGCGGTGGTCGGTAAACCCCTAAACAACAACAACAAAAAAAACCCCTTCGGTTACGGGTTTCTTTCAAAAAAAGGTATATTTATCCTAGACAGGGTTGAAATATATTATTATGAAGGACTGTGGGGCCTTCCTTGTTTTTTCGCGCCACCACTATCTTCAAATAGGCAAGATCCATTTTGTCAACGAGCTCTTCGAGCAGCAGAACACACAGCCCTTGGCAGCAGATGCGCGGTGATCACGTGGTGCTACTGTCACCGGAGAGCCAATCCCGTCCGTGTGTTTCAGTCTGTGATGACCCGCTTGTCTACGCTTGGGAGTTCTGTGTGGTCATTCGGAAGAAACGAAGGAACTTACTTTGTGTGTTGAAGTCGTGAATGTTGTCCATTCGATAGGAACCCATCTTCGTAATGAATTTCCTTGATTTATCGACAACGGTTAAAGACCGTCAAACATAAGTTGTGGTTCTTTCCACGTTTATAAGTGAGTCACGGAAAAATTCTCATCGTCTGTCACCGGGAATCGAGCCCAGTGTCTTCCAGTTACGCGCCGGACATGCTACCACTGCACCACAGGCCTCGAATTCTCCAGAATCACATGTGATTAACTGCCAAACCACTTGGCGGGTTGCTTCTTGGAGCCCCGCACAATGCTGTGGATTCACCAAAGATGGTAAGCAGCAACTGAACAAATAACTAGGAGGCGAACGAATAATTATACGTCAATTGTGTGTAACAATTATTCGTTCGCCTCCAAGTTATTTGTTCAGTTGCTGCTTACCATCTTTGGTGAATCCCCAGCATTGTGCGGGGCTCCAAGAAGCAACCTGCCAAGTGGTTTGGCAGTTAGTGGTATGCAAGTCTGGATGAATTCGAGGCCGCTGTGGTGCAGTGGTAGCATGCCCGGCGCGTAACTGGAAGACCCTGGGTTCGATTCCCGGTGGCGACCGATGATAATTTTTCCGTGACTCACTTATAAAAGTGGAAAGAGCGACGACTTCTGTTTGATGTTCCTAATCCACGTCAATTGTGTGTATCGGTTAAAGAGCGATAATCGGCTATACGTTTCCTTCAAGACAAAGGACTTTCACATGCTCAAAGAAATTGCTGTTTAGGTCATGAGATGACATTGGCATTAAGTGAACAAGAGAGATGGAGATGTTACAAATGAGGATGCCGAGAAGAAATACCTTTACGTTCTAATACGTGGTTCACATCTTCTAAATTAGACTTCCCAAATTTTCGTGTACTCTTGGAGTTACGGGTACACAACAATTTCGTTTTGGCCGCCCCGATGGCGCAGTGTACTAAGCAATGGCTTCTAATCATTCATCCGAAAGGGGTCCGGGTTCGAATCCCGTGAGGCATGAATGTTGTGTTTGTCTTACGGCACTGACTCTCTCCCTTCCCTGGAACCAGTGACCCTAAATTAGGGACAGGTGACTGCTTATAGCCCATTGAGTTGCTCACGGTGGTCCTAAAACCTCAAATAAAAAAAAATTCGTTTTGTAAGCATGAACAACTCTTACTCTTGTGGGGACTTGAATAATTACATGAGAGAGGTTTGTGCAGCAAGTTTACTAAGGAATCCTTCGTTGATAGGAGGACCAGGACTCACAGTAGAAATAGATGAATGTTTATTTTCTAAAAGGAAAAACAACGTTGGCCGTGTATTGCCAGAGCAATGGGTTTCCGGAGGAATTTGCAGGAAAACTCATGAGTGCTTCCTTTTTGCTGTTCCAGAACGAAGTAGCTGGCATTTTATACCCATTATTAAGAAGTATGTACGTCCTGGGACTACGATTATATCTGACGAATGGCAAGCGTACAACCGTCTATATGATAAAGATTATTTACATTTCCTGGTAAATCATTCACTGAACTTTGTAAATCCGTACACAGGTGCCTACATTGTAATCCATGTGGGGGAAAGCGAAATTTAACAACAAAACCCGCTGGGGCACTGGTAGAAGGAGCCTGTTTGATTCGTACCTGCGTGAATCTATGTGGCGGAAGAGGTTGAACAGTGATTGCGATCAATTTTTAAAAATTATGGAGATCGTAGCGTATCGGTCCCCAGAGTGACATTGCCATCTAATTTGCTGGTATTTGTTTTCTTGTACTGTATAATATTTTTCTTTCATATATTTCTTAAACAGTTTTAATTTT
Source organism: Macrothele yani (assembly GCA_039090855.1). Classification (NCBI taxonomy): domain Eukaryota; kingdom Metazoa; phylum Arthropoda; class Arachnida; order Araneae; family Macrothelidae; genus Macrothele; species Macrothele yani. The sequence goes on from CM076989.1 coordinate 124,096,207, forward strand.
ATTAAAAAGTGAATAAATAGGTATTTGCTATTATATACCAATGAGCAAGAGCAAATAGTGGCGGACAGATAACAGGAAAGGTCCGGACTGTGCTTTACTTTCTTTAAGCACCAGCTAAAAAACATGGTCTGCAGTGTGCGAATTCGTGTTATTCAAAAATATGAGACATTAAAGATGTTCTAAAAAATATTAAAAACAAAGCAAAAAAACGTTGTTATGGATAATGAATGACTTTTGTTTTACCTTTTGATTGGGTTTCGGTTTTCCTAGAGCGTACTTCCTGTCTGGCGTGCGTGTGCGGCATATATGGCAGTTGATTATGCGGCCACCAGCAAAGACGGATATGGTGTATGGCATACCCTGAGAACTTCGGCTACTTGGGCGAACCAGAAATGCGCCATTTTGTTCCATTGATGTCAGTTTGAATTGCGCTTGCGCCCATGTCACTGCGTGATACCATGGATACCCGAATATTTCATCCTGAAAAGAGAGAAGGCCAGTAATAAATTGGGCTCTCTCTCTCACACACACACACACATACATACGCACACACTCAGGGGTTTATCAAAATATTGGAAACAAACTTTTTATTAATAAGCTCTAGGCAGGTGGTGTCAAACTCGCGGCCTGCATGAATGATTACTAAATAAAAATAAATCACCCTTTTTTTCAAGTATATTATAATATGTTAAATATTAAATAAACATAGTAATTCTTAGCAAAACCATCCTCTTTATGAGAGGATGGCTTTGCTAAGCAGTTTATTTACGAAGAATACAACTATATTAAGCCTGCTTGTTGCTACGTCGAAAGGAATACGAAAACGGTACAGATGTCTTCCTCCGACGTACTGTATACGGATCCAAGATCGCTGGCCGCCGTGTAGCTGTGCGGAAAGGACGTCGTCTGAAAAGGGAATATTATTTGCACAGAATTGAAATCAAGCGCTGGCAAGACATATCGACCATGAAAAGCTCCCTTCCGCTCATTTGGTGGCTAGTTTCGTCCGGCTGCATCGGTTGCTTCACGCAGAAGAAGAAATCAACTTTGCTAAATTTTCTTCGAAGATAGCTATGTTAAATGAGAAATTCAACAGGCAGTTTGAATGTTTCAAAGACATGGAAAATATTTTCTAAATACACTATCTAACAACAAGTAATTGGACACCTGTGATTTCAAAGGAAAACGAAGTTTATTCACCTTCAATAGTGGGTGGAGCCTCCACGAGTGGCGATTACAGCTGCGACTCACCAGGGCATTCTCTCAACCAGGCGTTGTACGACGGCTAGCGGTATTTTCTTCCACTCGGCTTGGAGAAGACAGGTCAGTTCCTTCACCGATTTCGGACGGTGAGGGCACCCCTTAAGTCGACGCTCCAACACGTCCCAGAGGTGCTCGATAGGGTTAAGGTCAGGGCTCTGCGCAGGCCAGTCCATTCGATTAACCCCATTGTCACCATACCAAGCCATGGTGGACCTCGCAACATGACAGGTGGCATTGTCATCCTGAAAGTAACATGGGTCCACCCCGTAAAACTGTCACAACGTAGGAAGCGCATGGTCATCAAAAATGGTGCAGTAGGTCTCGGCGTTGAGTCTACCAGGAATTGCGACCAAGGGTCCCATGCCATACCAGGAGAAACACCCCCATAGCATAATTCCACCGCCGCCGAACTTCACAGTTGGCACAATACATTCCGGCAGAAGGCATTCTCCAGGCAGACACCAAACCCAGACCCTGCCATCCGAACGGTAGAGGGTGAACCTTGATTCGTCGCTCCAGAGAACCTGTTTTCACTGTTCAACGGTCCACTGTCGACCTTCTTTGCACCACGTTAGCCGAGCAGCGCTATTAGACTTGGTGATCAAAAGTTTGTGGGCGGCAACACGTCCTTGATAACCGAGCAGATGGGCTTCCTCACGGATGGTATTCTTTGAAAGAAAACTCCCGGATGTCTGTTGAAACTCATCGCGGATGTGGCCCATCGATTTGGTGCGGTTCTTCCGAATTTCTCTGGCCCGTCGGTCTCTAACTCCCAGTTTTGTGGGTCTGCCGCGTCGGGGCACATTCCGACAGTCACCTCTCATCTTCCTCTTGCCAATCACGTAGGCCACTGTCGATTTTGGGTACTTCAACTCTCTGGATATGTCAAATATGGATCGGCCATTTCTGTGATCCCCGACTATTACACCTTTCTCGAAATCAGAGAGCTCCGAACTGAGTGGCATCTTGCATGCGACTGGTTGCGTTGTTGTTTCCCACACGATATTTAACAGCGGCGGCCGTGACGTGTATCAGGACCGCAGATATCGTCGATTGCAGAGGTGTGTGTCGAATTACTTGTTGGTAGATAGTGTATATTCAAGTCTCCTTTTTCTTATAATGCTAAAAACGCGTCTGAAGAACTTCAGCTTTAATTAATAGACCTTCAGAGTGATTCTTTCCTAAAAGAAAAATTCAACAGCTGCAACCTAACACAGTTTTACCAGATAGTTTCAAAGGACAAGTACGTAAACATCTATAACCTAGCTGCACGTGTTATGTCTATATCCAGAACAACATAACTCGTGAACCGTTGTTTTCAAGAATGAACCAAGTAAAATGTCTTGAAAGGAACATGTTAAGTGACAGTCACTTATGCTCACTTTTAAAAGCATGTTCAAAGCACATTATTCCAAATATTGATAAGTTAGGACAGAAAAGCGAGCCGAAGTTTCTGTTCGGAACATATAATATTTTCTGTTCCGTGTACCGTGTTCAGCTGGTAAAATGTGATTGTTTCAAGATTTAAGTGAAAATAATTGCTAGTAAAAGTGATTGTTTTCAGGGATTGATAAAGCATTATTTTTATTATTTACCGATAATTAGAAATAATATTCTACTCTAGTACCAAGCCATTGGTGTTGTTTTTCAAAGTTGATATTTATTACTTAGAAATTTATTATTCATGCGGCCCCTAAGTTCCTTTAAAACTGGAAACTGGCCCTTTCAAGGGTCTTAAGTTTGAGACCTTTTGCTCTAGGCCCTCCTCAGGTCTTCAGAACAGAAGCAGTTCGATTTGTAATAGAGTTATACAAGTCATGTACATACAATAACGGAATTTGGGACCATCTTCCTGTAAAATATGTCCCAACTATGCCAGTGATGTTGGAGGTGCAAAGTGTGATCTTATCTTCCGATTCAAATATTCCCACAAACGTTCAATAGTATTGAGGTGGCCAGGGTAGCTGCGGTATCTCATCGTTATGCTTTCCAAACAACTTGACACGTTTCGTAGGATGCACAGTTGCATGTTACGCTTTAAACTGGGAAGAGTCAGTAGGGAACAGTACTGTAACATTAAGGGACAGGTGGCCCCCAAGAATGGATTCGAACGTTGCAGATGTCACACGACCCTGCAGAATAACCAATGGGATCATTACGACTGGTGTTCAACTCTGCTGCTATTTGAGGTGCAGTTGTCTTGGGCTTCCGTTGTTAAATCTGTGACAGCGGTCGCTTTTCTTTATTTGACATTTTCGAAGGGTGTCCACAGTTTGCACGTTTGGATGCATCGCCGTGTTCTTTTCCATAGATAGAGTATTCGATACAGTTTCTCGTGCTACACCTACCATTTATGTTGTTTTAGTTATAGAAGCTCCTGCAAGACGCGTACCAAAGATCATACACCGATGAGCTATTATATTATGACCACCTACCTAATGTGAACTTCACCTGCGCCACCGTTCGGTCTCTACGCGCGATCATTTCTCTAGGCTGGGGGTGGTTATAATGGAATCTCTCATCGGTGTATGTTTCTTGAACTCCCTGATATCTGATAACAGCTGTTTCACCTGCGTCGGTGGCACTGCTACGTGATATCCGACATCGTACTGCACCCCTTCATAAAGTTCACATCGCGGGTGACGTCGTCCCTGTGATGTACATACGGCGCACTGCGTGCCTTTCAGTCGCAATCAGTGTTCCCATTGTTTTGATAAACCCATGTACGATTACCTTAGTTACTGAAGAATGAAAAGACAATAAATTTACTTTCGTTTCGACCAGTTTTAATTTCTAAGTAATTTATTGTCGCGTAGTTTCATTCCCGGAAAACAAGTTGATCTATGATTCGTTTGATGCAAATTTTTAGGCAACATTTATCAGATTGTTGTCTCGGGGTTTTTAATGACGACCATGAGCCACTGACTCCGAGGATGTTCCGGCGCTTGAGCAACCCTCCAAATTTTTATTTAGATGTATGTACTAAATCTATAGTTAAATATTTGTTTTCACATTAGAGAAAATTAAATCAAAAGAAACAAAACGGAGCTCAAGAATATTCTTCCTCGGTCCAAGTATTTCAAGCAAAGCTGTTTGATTTCAAGAATTCGGTTGCTACAGAAAAATTAAACGTCTTCTTCAGAAAACTGTGTATCATATGTAGGCCTACATTGTATCGAAATACAAGTATATAATTCACTCAGTAGATAAAATATTAGGGTGATGGGCACTTGACATGGGCAGACCCCGCGCAGAGTGGAACAGGCCCAAACCGAACGCAGGTTATAAATAGGCGGAGAGCAAGGCATCCCAACAGTGTATTGCAATCGACGAACATGGGTAAACGTGGTGATCTGAGCAACTTCTATCTTGGACGCATTCTTGGCGCAAGACAGATGGGTCATTCTATCGCCCAAGTTGTAAGAACCCTAGGGTTCCCGAAGGCAATCATATCAAGAGTGTACCGCGAATATACCATCGACGGACGTTCCTCAACCCAGAGAGTAAGCAATGGCCGACTACACGCCATTGATGATCGGGGTCGACGGAGACTATCCAGGCTTGTACAGACCAACCGGCGGCGCAAATCACATCTAGGTTAAATGTCGGAGTCCCAGGCAGCGTTAGTGAGCAAACCGTACGGGCCACGTTGCATACCCTGGGCTATGGGAGCCGACGAATCACTCGCAATGTGTCGTATTGTGGCTGTCTGGACAAGGAATTATTTAACTTTATTTTGTCTTTGGAAAATTAAAACTGAGCTTTCTGCAAACGCAGAAAAAACAGCTGTCGCCACGTTGTTTCCGGCCATTGTGAATCATCGAGGCATCATTCTTACGCCATTTTTAAATGGTTGGTTTGTAAATTGGGGCAAGGAGCTGATGGGCCAATGGTCGCCAAGTCCAACGTTCAGAAAAGTAACGAAAACAACATAAACGCATGACGAAAACCAGATCACAAAACAGAAGCACCAGAAACGGTGTAAATGGCCGAAAACAGATAACAGACTACACAAAACGAAAAACACAAGATATACCACAATGATTGTTTAAAAGGCAACTCAGGGTTTCTGAGTCGTCCGGTATAGTGGATAAAAGCAAGGAACAAGCACGTACACGAAAAAAACACGTCATAAAAATAAAACATGCACAGCAGTCATAGGAGCGTTACATATTTCACACATAGGGCAGTTCAAGGCTGTCTGGAAAGCAAAAGACCATGACATTAGAGAGATGAGTTCCCTCCTTTGGTGACGCCACACTCATGTTACAAGGCCTGATACGTCGGTGCCATGTTTGACGTCATACACGGCAACGTTCGACACCAATCGGAAGCATTGGTTTCAGCGTGACGTCACTAAAAGAGGGAACTTATCTCTGTCATGGCCTTGTGTTTTTTAGACTGCCTTGGGCAGTGTTCCCACAGAAAAAATAGCTGTGAGGGAAACGGCAATGCATAATGCGGAGACATAGCAGTGTAACTTCCTTCCTACGGTTTCAGCGACAAGATAAAGTCCAAGCCCCAAGAATTGGCTCGATATGGTGCGGTTTGTTTTGCTCCTGTTGGTCCCACAGACCCTGCCTCATTCCCTAGGTAAGGTCATAAACAAGATAAAATCCAACTCTAATAACTGGCTTGCTATGATGCAGTTTGTTTTCTCCCTGTTGGTCCCGCAGACCCTGCCACATTCCCGAGAAAAGGTCACGAACAAGATAAAGTCCAACTCCAAGAACTGGCTTGATATGATGCAGTTTGTTTTTCCCCCTGTTGGTTCCACAGACCCTGCCGCATTCCCTAGATACGGTAACGAACAAGAAAACGCAAATCCCGGCGAAACAGCAGCAAAGGTGTGACAACCAAACATGAAACAGACCTGGCAACATCTCTACATTGATGAAAATCCAGAATAATCTGATCTGGATATCGGCATTGAGCAAGTTTGGTCACCACAATCATCAGAGGAAAGAGACTGCAAAACACTCGATCGACTGAACGTGAAGTGCCAGATACATAGAGACGTTTGTTTCTAACTATACGTCCGAGCTGGAACAAAGTCCGAATCCCGGATGAGGTGGTGTATTATTCTTAGGAATCCGGCTGTCTGCCTTCGTTGTAATCAGTAGGAAGACTGCTTATAGCTTTCAGAGTGGTGGCCTCTCGTTAATCTCTGAAACAAACAAAAAAAGAAGTCCACTTGAGATGATTTGCCAAGAGGCCGCACCTCTGACGTCTCGGTCACTGGAGCAGTGCCAGATGGAATAGTAGCTCTATACGTTGTAATCTTCTTTAATCTGAGTAATTAATAGGCTTTTTTAAATGTCACACCTTCAACGCAAACAGTTTCTGTAAAAGTACAAAGTATCTGATAATTCATATAAATTTAGGTATCTTCTATCGCTTCTGCGGAAATTTATTATTATAAAATATTCAATACTTACAATTATAGACGGGATCTGTACGTCTACTTCTGTCTTCTCATTTATAACTGTGAAAAAGAAAAGCGATTAATGAATCAACAGTGTGAACGCGTTTGTAAATGTACATTTTAAAGAATATAAGTAAATCAACATCTCATCACATTACTAAACACTGTCAAGGTAGAAGAAATATTTCGTACTAAAAGAATATCATTTGCTGGAGTTAGCTGTCGAAGAACGATACTACAGGACACACATGCCTTAATTGAAATACTTAAAATTTTAATGATTAAAATATATCATAATCATCATCATCATTGTCAACCATTATCAATCCACTGCTGGACGAAGGTCTCCCCAAGTTTCCTCCACAACGGTCTGTCTTGTGCCAGTCTCCTCCATGTCACCCCTGCATACTTTCGAATTTCATCCACCCATCTCCCATGTGGTCTTCTTCTGGGTCTTTTCCTGTCCCTTGGAATCCAATCTAAAATTTCGGCTGTCCATCGATGATCTGTCCTTCTGGCAGTATGTCCAGCCCATTGCCATTTCAGGGATTTAACTCTGATCATGACGTCTTCCACTCTTGTCATTTTTCGGATCCACGAGTTCCTCTTCTTATCTCTCCTGGTTACACCAAGCATGCACCTCTGCATGCTTCTTTGAGTTGTCTGCAGCCTTTGTATGTCTCTTTTAGTTAAGGTCCACGTCTCTGCACCATACGTAAGCACTGGAAGGATGCATTGATCAAACACTTTTCTTTTAAGACATAATGGCATATTGCTCTTGAAAATTATGCTGTTTCTTCCAAAAGCTCTCCAGGCAAGTTTTGTACGCCGATTAATTTCTTCATCAATGTGACCCTCACTTGATATTTGCTGTCCAAGATAAACGTACGTGTCTGTTATCTCCAGCTTTTCTCCATCAATCGATAAATCTCCATTTCTTGTAAAAGCATTGAACATCACTTTTGTCTTCTGAAAGTTCATTTTTAATCCCACTTCTTTACTCTTGTCAGCAAGTTCCTGGATCATACTCTGCAGCTCTGATGGGGTAGTTGCAAAAATGACTACGTCATCAGCAAAACGAAGGTGGGTTAGATAATCTCCATTAATCTTTATCCCCTTGTTTTCCCAGCTCAGCGACTGAAAAACACCCTCCAATGTGGCATTAAAGAGCTTCGGAGATATGGTGTCACCTTGTCTCACTCCCTTTCCAATTTTTACGTGTGTTGCATTTTCAAACAGCCTAATCTTTGCACTTGCATTTTCATAGATGTTATTAATAATATTAATGTATGCATCTTCAATACCGCAGGTTTTCAGAGCCATTGTAACTGCTGATGGTTTCACCGAATCAAAGGCTTTTTCATAATCGATAAAAGCCATGCACAATGGAAGTTCATATTCCCTCGCTCTTTCAATTAGTTCTCTCAGCACGTGGATATGATCTATTGTGCTGTAGCCACTCCTGAATCCAGCTTGTTCTCTCGGTTGAGCCATGTCCAGTGATACCTTCAAGCGGTGTGAAAGAACTTTAGTGAAGATTTTATAAACTACTGATAGGAGGCTGATAGGTCTGTAGTTTCCGAGATCCTCAATGTCACCTTTCTTATGTAGCAGGATCATTGTAGCGGTGTTCCAATCCTCAGGAATCTTTCCTTCATTAAGGCATCGAGTGAAAATTTGGGCGAGTACTGTTTCGATTTCTCCACTTGCTTCTTGTATGATGTCTACAGTAATTCCATCTTCTCCTGGAGCTTTTCCTCGCTTCATGTTCTTGATTGCATGTGCAACTTCTGCTGGAAGGACTGGAGAAACTCTGGTACTGGTATCTTTCATGATGTCTGGAGTGCATATATCATCCCTTTCATATAATTTGGAGTAGAAATCTTTCCCTCTTGTCAAAATTTCGCCTCTATTTCTTGTTACAGAACCATCTTCTTTTCTCAGTGCCATAATCTGTTTTCTTCCCTTACTGAGATGTCCCTTTGCTATCTTTAGGCTTTGGTTGTTTTCAATTGCTTTCCTCACTAGTTCACAGTTGAATTTCCTTACTTCTTCAGTGATACTTTTTCTTACTGTCTTGCATAGCTCTATATATTCCACTTTGGAAGTCACATCTTCTTTAGTTGTCCTCATCTCTCTTCTTTTTTGCATCAACATTTTGGTTTTTCCTGATAATTTGTTCACATGCAACTTGTTCTTAGACCCAGCTAATTTTGTTGCTGTTTCCATAAGAGCTTTGGTTACTTTTCTGTTAACTTCAGAGATGTCCACTTCTTCTGATGTTAGGCCTTCTAAAGCAGAGAACCTGTTCTTCAGTTCCAACTTGAAGGTATTATGGTGTTTTTTAAGGTTGGTTATGTCAATAGATTTTGTTTGTCTTATGAGCTTGCCACGTTCAAGTTTAGTGTTGAGGTGCATCTTACATCTCACCAATCTATGGTCACTACCTGTGTTGAACTTGTTTAGCACACTGCAGTCTTCTATGACGAATTTTTTGTTACACATAATAAAATCAATTTCACTTGTCGTCCCATTTGGATGTCTCCATGTCCATTTCCTGTGTGGCTTTTTCTTGAAAAAGGAGTTCAAGATGAAAAACCCTTCTGCCTCTGCAAACTCAACGAGAGTATTTCCACGCTGGTTTCTGTTGCCGTGACCGAATTTACCTACTGAAGTTTCATTCTGTTGCCGTTGCCCTATTTTTGCATTGAAATCTCCCATAATTATTTTCAAGTGCTGCTTACCTTTATTATTTAGATGACAAATTTCCTCATAAAATTCTTCAATTTCTTCTTCAGGATGACTTGTGGTGGGTGCATAAGTTTGAATAATCTGAGCCTGGTATCTTTTCGAGAGTTGGATAACAAGTCGTGCAGCTCTGTCAGAGGAACTTTCAACTTCTACAACTTTATCCTTCAGTTTCTTGTTCATTATAAATCCAACACCACTAGTTCTGCCAGTATCTGTCCCACGATAGTAGAAGAGATGTCCACTTTTCAGTTCGATGAGATCTTCTCCTTTTCTCCTTACCTCACTTAGCCCCACGATGTCCCACTTGATCCTTTGTAGTTCCTCTTCCAATTCAAGAAGCCTTGAATCAGAAGATAGGGAGCGTCCATTGTAAGTAGCCAAGGTCAGCATCAGATGGCAGCCTAGTCCGGTCCTCCGGGGATTCTTAGCACCCTCTGCCTTCATGTCGCACTGGCCGCTGCCTTGGCCAGGTACATTCCAGCTGCCGGAGACTGAGGGCCAAGATTTAAGTTGTGGAATCATTTTGGAGGGGTTTGGCCATAACTCACCACGCTGGCCAAGCGGGTTGGTGAGTGTGGGATAGAATTTCCTCTAATCCCGATGTTATAGTTATACCGCTATGGGCGGTCGTCAGAGCCCCTTTAGTGGGAACAGGATGCACCACGAGAAGGCGGGGTTGACATTTGTTAAGGAGAAGCTGTGATGTTACGCATCACCTGACCTTACATCATATACATAAATATATACAAGGTTAAAAACACACAAGATCTTGCATCATCATGTGAAGAAAACTGGCGGAACAAAAGATGATAAAATGTAGAGGATTTTAGGAAGGGAGTGTCTGACCCCAGGCCTTAAACAACCCTTAGAAATACGAAACTAGGAGATTTGGGCTACAGTGCCCAATAGGAAAGTGACACGGAAGCGAAATAGGAAGGGGGAGGAAAACGCCCTAATTTATTACCGGGGGGGGCAGTACCCGGGGTCTGACGGCTTAACGTGCCCATCCGACGCACGGCGGATATTTAGGGGATCGAACCTGAGGCCCTTTCCGTGGCAGTCACGAACGTTGCCACTAGGCCACCCGCGGAACAAAAGAGTCTACTTGCTGTATATATATATAGGTTGGATTCATGATGTGCATTTCGAACGCAGTGATCCTGGTGGGCAAGATAACAGACGGTACAGTTCAAGATAAGGTGTACTACGTACATAATTGTACAGCAGAGCATAAGGTTGTTGAAAAACTCATAATGTAAAGTATAAGATGGGATTCGGAAAGAGTTTAATGGAAAATGACGGATTATTTACCATAATGAAACGTGGGAGGCGGGAGAGTTACATGAAGTGGTAGAAGGGTTGTTTCTGTAAGATAAATTATTCAGTAATTGTTTCCAAGGGAGACGAACAAATACAGGAGTTTCTACATTACAACGTTGGTTTATATTGTAGTGTATATATAAACTTTCTGCAAACAGTGTCATAGATTTTGTTTTAGCCTATCTACTACTAAAGACTAAAACAAAATCTATGACTCTATGTATAAAGCAAGTAGACTCTTTTGTTCCGCCAGTTTTCTACACCTGATGATACACGAGGCGTCCGTGTGAAAGATCTTGTGTGTTTTTAGCCTTGTATATATTTTAATCATTAAATTTTAAAGTATTTCAACTAAGGCATGTGTGTCCTGTAGTATCGTGCTTCGCCATCTAACTCCAGCAAATTATATTAATAAACACCGATTCGCATTTTTGATAGAAAGAATCTAGAATAGTACATTCTTTTCAATTTGAAATAGTGGAAATTGATGGTTTGTCATATGAGACAGACAGAGTCGTTAAAATTTAACCCCTTAAACTGCTGACTTAACTCAACCAATGATGCACAAAATGAACAGTAACTTGCGGACCACCGACTCTAAATTTAAATAGAAATTGTCAAATAATAGCCGGGTTTTGCGAAAGCTGCTTGTTTTCACGGCAAAGCAATTCCTTTCCTTCTCCCATCCCAGAAGTACCGAACATAAACACGTGATAAGCGTTCCCTTCAAGTCCTTTATTCTCTGCTCCGTGATCCAAAGAATTAATAGAGAATCAGCTAGTTTCCCTGACACGAACACCATGGCATTCAAACAACATTGCTATAGCTTTTTAGCAGGCAATCAGTCCAGAGGGAGGAGTTTCAATCATCCCCCTAAATAACCGCTTTGAATAACAGAAGAAATGGGAAAAGCAACGCTTCCTGGTGCTCTGACTTCTCACAGTTCATTCATTCGAGCTACGTTGGGACCACAAATGAATTCGTTCCAGCTGCATTCGAAAGCGAATATATTCGTTCGAGCTGATTTTAGTCCATTTGGTTAACCCCAAGATAATTTGTTCCGGCCGGTTAAGGGGTAAAACCGCAATTCTCAGTCTCCATACGCAATACGTTGGAGATCTCACCTCTAGTCAGTATAGTAGAGCAAATGTGTTTTACCATCACGTAATAAAGTAATTATTGATCTTCAACATTAAGACATTATTATATACGGTGAAAAAATGAAAGGCATGAGTTGGTGTGCTATACCAAAAAACAGAACTTTTGGTTTTTTTTCTAATCAAGGAAGATGGTACTGGATTGTGAACAAAGAACTGTAATTGCGGAGCATTGCTTTGGTAGTAAATCGTTCTCATTGTGCCAAGAAGCGCTTCTAGATTAAGAGTAGTCGAATTGTAACTGAATGAATGCTTATTTTCTTTTTTTCTAATTAGGGGTGTTTTGGGGCGCAGGGAGTAAACTACCTCTATGAACAGCACTCGGGGCCATAAGCAGTCGCCGTCAGTATTTTGGGACCACCGGCGCCTGGGCAGTGGCTGAGTCACAATTGTAAGGCCTGCGTAACACACATGCGCAGCTCGGACAACTTGACAGAAACCAACACCTGCGACCACACAGCCACCACTGCGGCAATTAGCGGGAAACTCTCTTTCTATCCTTATTTACTGTAGGTTTTTCATCCCCCTCCCAAGCATTTTCCCCAATTCGACCATTGCAAACGAAGCAGGTGTTAAATATAACTCAACGCCGTGTCATTATATATACACTAATCAGCCAAAACATTAAAACCATCTGTCTATCTATCTATCTATATATATATATATATATATACACTGAGGTGCCAGAAAAACTGGTACAGACGAGCTTATGCAAAATACATAGCAACGTCGCCTATGCGCGTACTCGGTTGCGTTCGCCAGTGCGTATATAGGATTTAGATCCGGGGAGCACGCAGGCTAATCCTTACGAGTGATATCCTCACTTTCCAACAGTTCATCTACTACACGTGTACGACCGGGGTCTCGCGTTATCGTCCAGAAACACGAACTAGTAACCAATGACATCTCGGAATAGACGTACATGGGGAAGAAGCACCTCATTGCAGTAGCGGTTTGCGGTTACGGAACCTCCTTTGAAAATGTGTAGCTCAGTACGACTATTCAGCGTAATGCCTTCCCAGACGACACACCAACCCCGCCATACCGATCTCTTTCGGTAATGTTAGCCAGTCAATAACGTGTTCCCACCTCTGTCCAGATCAGCTCACGTCGAGAATCGCTCGTGGTACTGAAACGACTCTCACTCGTAAAGAGTACCGTAACCCATTGCTCTATTGTCCAATCCTCGTGGTCTTTACACCATTGTAATCGATGTGTCCGATGGGTAGGCTTCAATGGAATGCAACGTTCAGGTCATCGGGCAAATGGTCCACCTTTATGTAGACTTCTGGAAACGGTGAACTGCGATACGGCGCGTCTTGTGGTCATCTGCAGTTGCTTCGCGATATTGCCCGCTGTCTGGCGTCGATCACGTTTGGCCTGTAGGACCATATATCGGTCATCTTTTGCTGTTGTTTTCCGTGGCCAACCACCACTGACCTTTCGTTTGGAAGGTCTTCCACGCACGTGAAACAATGCTATGTATCACGCCGAACTCGTCAGCGACACTCGTTACGGTTCGCCCCTCCTTCAGCTTTCCGATTATTCGACCACGTGTAAAGTCATCTAAATGTCTTCGCGTGGACATTTTCTTGTCTGCGACACACTAACAAACCACTCGAAACTCTTTACAACGCCACACGCTTTCGCTTTCCGTTTCCTGCCTTGCTGCGAGATGCTTCTCATATCCATTTCAACGCTGTCATGTGACCTGTGATATCACATTTCGGAAATTTGCAGGCGCATCGTCTTTCTACTGATCCACTTGCATTATGCAAATCGTCTCAAGCTTGTGTGTCTCAATGTACGGCTATAATCTGCGGCACTAATGTACGTTCTTAAGTTTTGCACGCCAGTATATAATATCTGGATCGGAGCTCTTTCAGTGAGTACTTCGTTTCGTCTTAACATGGGGAAAGCAAAGGATTTATCTGATTCCGACAAAGGCCAGATCGTTATGGGAAGAAGCCTTGGTAAGGGCATCTTCGAAACAGCAACACTGGTAGGATGCTCACTACTTTAATAGACAGTAAGGTTTGCTCATCCTGCCTTTCATGCAGACGAATAATCGTGACGTCACTGAATGACATCACCGTTCTAACATGTGAATCGTAGATCTGAACTGGAGGAAGGTGGCAACAATTTTTATAACCCATGCAAACACAGAACCAAAGCTTATGCAAAAGCACATTTACGTTAAATACAGAAGAAATTCAGTCATGTGAGTATTTTAGTAACGCAGATTTCAAATATACCTCCCGCACATTTGTGTTACGTAAAGGGCGGGAAAACGGTTGCACTTTTAAATGTTAATTAATTACAATGGGAATTTTTGCTGTTTTTATATAAATTTAGAAGGGGAAAACGGACAGCAGGACATATTAATGTCATATAATAATTTCTTTATGAGGAACAGGAAAAGCATCTCGGCAACATTCCCCAAATTTTTTAAATTAAAAATTCAAAGCATTATGCATTAAAATAATCTGGTAGAACTTATGAAGAATATTCCAGCTGGTTTAAGAATAATAATTTCGATACGCTGCTTGGTGCAGATACGAAGAAACGTAGCGATTAGGTAGTCTTACGTGGCGATTTGGACAGTGACGTCACAAAGCAATCACCAGAAGTTCGGCATGAGCATAACCTTGTGCTGCTCACGCTATGCAGTAGTTAGTACCTATCAAAGATGGTCCGAAACACGTGACACTTCAAGCCGTCGACAAGGCGTGGGAAGGCTGCGACCCATTGACGCCAGAGGTCAGCACAGGCGATCTCGTCTTGTCTGCAGCAACAGAAGGGCTACTGTGGCTGACGTTACCCATAATTTCAATTGCGGTGAAGGGCTCAATGTGTCCGAACACACAATTCATTGTACGCTATTGGATAAGTCTCTCCGCAAACGCATTGGTGTGCTCCGTTCACCGCCGTCAACGCTTTCAGCGGACACGTAGTCATGGACTTTGACCATAGAAGACTGGAAGAGGGTCTCATGGTCAGAGGAATCCCGTTTTCTGTTACACCATTTCGACAGAAGAGCTCGTGTGCGAGATTTACCCAAGGAAGCCTTCTTACCTGGACGCACTGTGGGACGGATCCAGGTGGCTGGAGGGAGTGTGTGTTGGAAACACACGGCGCGCTTTGCAGTAGTTGAAAGATAAAAGTCCACACGAGGAGGAGAAATAATTGTTTAGAAATTCTCGTTGCATGGAGCGCGTCGTTCATCACGTGAACCCACATACGCTAAGCGGCAACCGAACATAGAAGCTGTTCTTCATCAGCTGCAATGTTTTAATGCAAGCTATAAAAATGAATCTTAAGTATGTTCTGTGTATAGTGCTCCTATTACGTTATTTTATTAAACAGTTCTTTTTTCACCAAAGAATATCATTATTCAAGGTGAGTTGATTTGTGCATGCTATAATTCTCCTTTTCCGAAGTTTTGAGTCCGCCATTGGGGCATTGCGCTGCTATCTTCCGAAATGCATCAATGATAAAGTGTGGATAGATAAACATTCTGTTTTATATATCACACAACCAATATAGTGTGATGGTCTGGGCAATATTTTCTTGTGATACACTTGGACCCATTATCTCTGTAGAGCAAACTCTGACAGCTATCACGTACCTGAACATAGTGACTGACAAAGTACACCCTATTAAGGCGAGTGAATTTCCTGGCGGAGATGGCGTCTTTCAACAAGACAATGCTCCGTGCCACAGTGAAAAGAAGGTTCAGGAATGATTCCAGGAACATGAACAGGAATTCCAGTTATTGGCATGTCTCCTAAATTCCCCGGATATTTATCCGATTGAGTGGTTTGAGTTGGAGAAACGAATACGAGTAGCATCACCCCATTCACGTAATTTACGGGAACTGTGGGATCTTCTGTTGCAGTCATAGTACGTAATATCAAAAGACAGCTACCAACATCTCGATGAATTTATGCCTCATCGGGTGAGAGCACTTTTGGAAGCGAGAGCAGGACCTACAAAATATTAGGGAGGTGGTTTTAAAGTTTTGGCTGATCGATGTATGATTGTCGTTAATTCCTGACTGAGTATTACTATATTACTACTACACAATGGCCTTAATAATCACAGGCCAATGCCTCAAAACTGTAGGAGAGATGAATGGTAGGCTTATTAGAAAACCGGACACGGGTACTATACTGTGCAAATTAATTGGTTGCCGCCCCGGTGGCGAAGTGGTCTAAGCGATGGCCTCTGATCATTCGTCCGAACGGGGTCCGGGTTTGAATCCCGGTGAGGCATGGATGTTGTGTTTGTCTTACGGCACTGGCTCTCTCCCTTCCCTGGAACCAGTGACCCTAAATTAGGGACGGGCGACTGCTTATAGCCCATTGAGTTGCTCACGGTGGTCGTTAAACCTCCAATCAAAAAAAAAATTAATTGGGACAAAGTAAAAAATCACTCTTTTTTCCAAAACTATGCCTTTATATCATTCTATGCCTTGATATACACTGATAAATACCTGTATTAGTATGAAGTATGTCCTCCTTTAGCAGAAATGACCTCTTGAATTCCTTTTTCGCATTGACTCCACTAATTGAGTGAACATGTTTTTGACTTCATAATCGTGGAACCACACTTTTATAGCATTCGCTATCATGCGTTCTTTGGTTGTACAGTCCATTTTACCTAAACGTCTCTTCAAAATATTCCACAAGTTTTCTATGTGATTTAAGTCTGGTGAATTTCCAGGATAATCAAGCAAATTAATTTGATTTTCCAGCATGAAATTCTTGACCAATTTCGAATTGTGACATGGGGCCAATTCATGTTGAAATGTCCCGTCAAAAGTTTGCAAGAATGGAACAATCCTACGTTGTAATATTTCTACGTACTTGGCTGAATTCATTATACCTTGAACATTAACTAAGCTTTCAGTGCCGTTTGATGTGAAAAAACCACAAAACATCTGTTTCAGAGGGTGTTTTACAGTTTCTTTGACATGCTCAGGTCTTAAGGGTTCACAGTTGCTTCGTCTAACGACATTTGCTTGGTAACCCTGCACAAATAAATGAGTTTCATCACTGAACATTACCTTTTTCCAGTCGTCAGCAGTCCATGATTTATATTTTTTGGCCCATGCTAAACTTTTATCTTCATTTTCGCATTCAAATATTGTTTATTCGTTGATCTTCTTGCCTCCCGGCCAACTTCCAGAAGCCAACGGCGTACAGTTGAATCACTAACATCACAACCACTAGCCAATAAATCTCTTTGAAGGTCGGTGCTTGTTTTTTTTTTTATTGATTTTACTATTTCTGATTAGATACGTATCGGTTCGTGGAGTTGTTTTTCGTTTTCTTCCACATTTACCTCTCCTTTTTAGAGACGATGATCCAGATGCATTGTACCGCGTAAGCAGTCTTGATACACTTGATTTGCCTACACCAACTGAAGAAGCGATATCCCTCACTGTCATAGAAGTGCGATCCTTCAGAGCAATTATTTTTGCACGCTTCCTTGAGGAAATATCCATTTTTCAATACACGAAAGCAACACGTACTCACAGAGTGCAAAAACTAACTTCCACCTGTCACACACGAAAGCTCACAACTGAAGCTGAAGTGCCTATTTCCTGTTTAAATCCGGTCAAACCACATTCTAACTATCAAGTTCTAACAATCACACCACCTCACAGTTGATAAAACCGGTTTACGTATGTTTCCGACATCAACTGGCGATCACATTGCAATTCTGAGAGTAAAATAGCTTGTCCCAATTAATTTGCACGGTATAGTAGAATGGGCCCCGGGCCCACCTTATTTTTATAGCGTTCTGCATGTGTGTGCTCTCAAAAAATTATTTTAAGAAGAAAAGCGATGGCGCTGCGTTCACGAAACGAATAATTAAAGACGGCATTTTTGGCGCAGATATTCCATGAATGTGCATATTTCCTAGTGTGACTTTTAACTGGCTATTCTTTTCGGAAATGAAAAACCAAGCATGATCACGACCATAAAATTTAAATTTACTTTTATTTCATGCCTCATATCCTGTTAGTGGTTGAAACTTTTCTTTTTTAACTATTGCGTAGAAATTTGTGCATACTATTGATACAAAAATTTGGGGTCTAAATTAATTAATAAGCGATAAGCGTGACTAAATTATGATAATGTTTTAATTAAGTATTCGGCCAATTCCAAAATTAACCTTAAAAATTAGTACGCTTAATTGGGGAGGTCTGTTATTGCGCTTCAGCAGGGTGGAAACAAAGGAATTGTAAGGTTGCCTTTGAAAGTCCAAGCAGAAATAAGGGACCATCCATATCGGCGAGGAAGCGGCATCCAGGCCCTTGTAAATATGCCTTCTTTTATGCGATTTACGTCAAAAAGTTTTCAGGCAACGCTCAAATTATGGATATCGTGGGTCGAAGGTCGGCAACGATGGCAGTCTAGAACTGGCGAGAGCGCTCTGTACGAAAGGGGGAGAACAATTCTAAGACGTTGACAGAGAAAGAACAAGACGAAGGCACTTAGCAACAGAAAAGGAGCAATTTTTGGTTTGCCGCCGAGAAGGGGCAGACGAGAAAATAGTTCAGTTGATTTTTTGCAGTTTGCGGTGGTAAGACGGGCAAAGATCTGACGTCCCGGAGAAAGAAATAGCGACGGTACCCGCTTCGCAGTGGTCAGACGAGTTGGTGTCCGCGTATTAAGAAAAGTGCTAGCGAGAAATTAGGAATGAATGTCTAGCACTCCAAATGAAGGAATCCTCATCTCGCCTAGGAGTACAACAAAACAGAAGAGTTTCTTTCCTCAGCCGAAGAGGAGTGGAAGTCGCTGACCCGCGAGACATTGCCTGCCACTACATGCGCCAAGCTGAGAACGGACCCCTCTGCAAGGTCAAAGAGTGCTAACCCCCGTCCATCCTGCAACCATCCACCTCCGCTGGGTCTCGGCGGGCAGAAAGGAAGTTGGTTCGCTCATCGACGAAAGCGAAACGAAAGGAGAGTGACTATCCTCTCGTATGTCATACAGGAGAAAGGCTACTGAAACACATCTTCGTGTCACTTGCGTCGGTGTGTGTGTGTGTGTGTGTGAAGTGAAAGGGTCAAGTTAACGACAATTTGCGGGTTCGGTGAGACAAGCCATTCATACATCTTGGATTACCCACATCCTGCAAGCTATATGTGAGTACTTTTTCTTTATTGTCATTATTTCACTTAGTTTTGCGGACTAAATATCTGCGGACCCCAAACTTGTTTAATTCTGGTACGCCTAGTGGCGAAAGACTGCCTCTCAGACTCTAGTGTAGCCTTTAACTCTTTAAGAAGGGGTAAAGACGTACTCCTGCCTGTAAAGCCGGCGGCAACGTCCCGGCCGAAAGGTTCCGCCAATAATAAAAATGCTTGAGTGTTTAACTCTTACTCTGTGTTTTTTATAGGCTTTGGTATCAAAATTCCTATCTGATGGCTGACTAACAGTCGTGCTCGCCTAACCAAACCAGCTCCCGGACGGTACGAACACCAAGTCACACGTAATAAACAAAACCGCTCGGACACGCATCACTATTTTAAACAGAAGTTCGATTTTCATTTCCCACCAACCATAAAAATAGCATTTCCGATCACATACGAGTACAAACACTCGTACATTAATTACATCGCTGGCTGCGAGCATGATGAATGTAGCATACAGGGTGTTCGTAAACTGTTTTGACAAAAGAAGAGGGGTGATAATATCCATCAAGATGAACAATATTTACAATGGAACCTAGGGTTGCATTCCACTCCGAGTGTCAGAAAAGAGTAACATCGAAATACGTCCAACAAGCACAAGTCGTCACTTCAGACGTCATTTCTTTCGTGCCGAAGAAGTAGCACACCACCAGAACTTCACCGTCAAGCATTTGCCGTATGCAAATTGCCAGAGAAAAGACGCAGCATCGACAGTTGCAGCTGATTGGCTTATAAAGGTGCAGTAGACACTTCCTGAATGCCACATATCCCGCACGATGGATTGGACGTGGCGGACCTGTGGCATGGCCTCTACGATCACCGGACTTAAACCCACTGGACTTCGTCTTCTGGGGGCACATGAAATCATTGGTGTACGAGACGCCTGTGGACTCCGTGGAAGATCTCGTCGCGAGAATCGTTGTTACAGCGGACAGGATAAACACGACACCAGGAGTCTTCGAGAGGGTGCGCCAGTCTTTCATTCGCCGGTGTGAATTGTGCAACGGCACTCGTGGCCGCCATTTTGAGCATCTACTTTGAGTCTGTCCTTGATCTCCATAAATGGGATTGCGCAACTTATGATGTCGTTAATTCTCTTTCTTTGCACTGTTGTAAGTTCAACTTGGACATCTAACTTTACTTTTCTCTGACACTCAGAGTGGAATGAGATCTTAGGTTCCATTGTAAATATTGTTCGTCTTGATGGATACTATCACCCCTCTTCTTTTGTCAAAACAGTTTACGAACACTCTGTATATTGTACCTTTCATTCACAAGTTGTGTTTGTTTTTTTCAGTTAATTTTTGCCCCCAATTTATAGGCACTGATGACAAACTTCTTTTTAGACGTCAGCTTTCAGAAGCAGGGGAATTTTTCGAAAAATAAAAAGGAGAAGCTTACTTTTGGGAGTAACTCCTGTTTTTTGTTATTATTTTTTCTGCACGCTAAATTAAAACGTAAAAAAAAAGCGTTTTGGAAGCTTTAATAGAGCTGCCGACAAACATTATGTAATGCATGATGAAATCTGAACTCCAAGTTAAAGGAAAACTTAATTAGAACAAATTGTATTCCGGTGGGAAATATCCAAAACATTTCCGAATTCAATAAACACTAATTTACACTGAATCGCTTTTAACTTCATTTTCATCCTAGTAGTGCGAATTATCTATTCAAATATTTTTCAGTCATGCTGAAACGTTGCTTTCCAGATGGAATTCATTTAGATAAATGGAAATAATTTTTTACCTGAAGAAAGTTTGCCATTTTCTTCACGTTCGTTTAGCGTGCAATAAAGAAAAACAGTTTTCGTGTTACACAACTTAAACGGCTTTAATAAAGCTAATAATATTTAGATATGCCATTGGTGATATATCATATGGTTTGGTGTGACATATGTTTAGATATGTCTCGTAACATTCAGCCATATATCGTACTATAAATTTACTTAAAGAATTTCACTAATTAAAATTTTTTATGATTATATTTCCTTTAAACAGAAAATTACTTGTGTTTTACGTATATTACCAGAGTATGAGAGAATTAATAAATCAGGTTTAAGTAACATACATACTTACATGTGGAATAGATTTGGTGTGTTATAAATGGCGTGTTTCAAGCATATATGTTGTTTCTTCTGCACTAAAATTTTTGTTTTACTCAAAAAAGTTATTATTTTTTCATGCAATGCATTGATTATGATACGCTTTCCAACATACCAGAAATCATTATGAGGATAATGGCTCTGGAATAAATCTCGCTCCTGTGACCTGAACTTTGACCTCATTTCGATTATATTTAACAGAACCGGTTCAGTATATCTCTGGAACAATATGATAACGTTTTGTCGCAATCGAAGCATTGTTACGTAAGTTATGGCGCATAAGGGCGATGGAATGAATCCCGCTCCTATATACTGACCTTTCACCCCATTTCGTCCATTTTCAATAGGGTTCGTCACCAAGTTGTCCCCTACCACATATTAAAATTTCATCGAAATCGAACTATTTTTACGCGAGTTATCGTGCGGACAGACAGATAGACAGACAGACGGACAAAGCTGGAGCATTTACGCTTCTTCAACCTACGGTTGGAAAACGTAGAAATTAGGCAGATGTTCATCCACAACTAGTTTCATTCAATAAGTCAGTAGACGTTTCCAAAAGAAATACTTTTTTCTATTGATCATTCTGTATTATTAGCGTTAAAATCATGTACCCTTCAGAGAACCAGTGTTATATCACTATTTATGCAACGCAGAGGATTGATTACATTTAAATGTGAGTTCTGAATGGCAAAATGAACTAAAGTCTAGGAAATATCATTCATTTATTTTTTCCAGTCTCAAGCGATGACCTTTACAAATCTATCAAGGATTAAATCGTCAATGTATTTTTTTATTAATAACTTTAAAAATGTGACTTTTCCATACCCCATGAAGGAATCCTGTCACGAACGGCTAATCTATTGAGGTTGCTGGGCATTTTAACTTTGGCTGAAAAGCGTGGAGTGACAATCAATACGCCCGCGACTTACTCTTCAGTTAACGAACGAAACATTCAGAATTCCGAGCAGAAATACTGAATCTAATTGTGTTTGGTTCAACACGTCAATTTTACGGAGGAAATAGCATTACGGCGATATTCTGAAAATTTGGGGAATGGTACAAAAACGGCTTCACGGAATTTAATCAACCCTTTTCATTTAACATCGGCAGTTGTTACCCGAAAGAATTCTATTGAATGAAGCAATTTTTTTTATTTTTATCCAGTCTGGGGGATATCAAAACAAAATAATAAAATTCAAACAAAATAGATAACATTTAACCATTTCTAAATAAAGAACGGTATTTCCCCTTTTGTTCCGTTTTAGCAATTTCATTTTATATCTACTGGTTTTTCGCTTTGGTAAGCAGTTTCACTTGAGTGATTGACGCCGAAATGGCTCCATGAGTGGAAATTTAGAAACAATTTCCAAATCCACTGGCTTCCATAAATTAAACAAAACACCTAAAAATCGCGATAATTGAGCGAAATATTGTTCAAATTGCACGAAATGTGCATAAGTTACGTGCAAAGGCACACAGCATCGATGTATGGATGGCAAATGAGTGGCGCTGGAAGCGTTTTATGTAAATGCGCAAGAGCTTAAAACCAGCTGTTTCAAAGGGAGTCGCCATTTCATGTGCGGCGGTGAATGACAAGATTTCGAGATAGCAATTTTGTTAACGTGGTTTCAAGATGCCATTTACCAGCGGAGTTACGCTACAGAGCGATAGGCCGATTCGAAGCAGGGAAACGGCAGGCGGACGTCGCAAGATGGCTCACGTGGATCGTTCTGTGGTCGGCATGATGTGGCAGCAGTTCCAAGCCACGGGTGCGGTTCCGCTTCCCGAAGGTACAGCGAAGGTAGGCCAAGGGTGACGACCTCCCCGGATGACCGGTATTTGCGACTTTCGGCACGGCGGGACAGGACGGCTACACCAACTCCTCTCACATCTGTGCTTGCGGCAGCCACCGGACGGACGGTACGCAAAAGTTTACATGCAGGAGGACTGTATGCACGATGAACGGTGTCATACGTGCCCCTCATTCCCCGCCACGGGAGGGAACGTTTTAATTAGGCACGAATGCGTGTGAACTGGACTCAAAAAACAGTGGAGGTCCGTTTTGTTCACAGGTGAGTCGCGATACTGTTTGCAGAGTGCTTCTCGCCGAGTTCACATATGAAGAGAGGCTGGTACTCGCTATCTTCGCTCTAATATCCAGGAAAGAGACACCTATGGTGGTGGAAGTGTTCTGGTGTGGGTAGGCATATCGTTAAGCGGCCGTACCGACCTCTATATGTTGCCACATGGAAACCTCAATGCTCAGAGGTATAGAGACGACATCCTGGGCCTATTATTCGTCCGTATGCGGCCGCAATTGACGATACATTTGTACTGCAGACGGATAACGCCCGCCCTCACACAGCTCGCCTCGTGCACCAGTACCTGTAGACAATCCGTATGGAGTGGCCAGCACGCTCTCCCTATCTGAATCCCATTGAGCATGACCATTTCCAATAGTGTACGCGCAATGGGAAAGATTCAGAAGAAAGGAAAATGGGTGCCACATGACCTGAGCCAGGGGAACAAGAATGAGAGTGTCATGAAGTGTTTTAATCTGTTGAATAAACAACACGGAAAATCTTTCCTTTAGAAGAACGTTACCGGTGATAAAAAAGTGGGTTTGGTACGACAATCCTAAACGCAAAAAGCACTGGGTAGACCTCGGTGAAGCAACGACTTCGACACCGAAACGGGATATTCACTGCAAGAAAGTTCTGCTGTGCATCTGGTGGGATATGAAGGGTGTGCTCTAATCACTACAAGCTCTGTTACTGCTAATCGCTACAAGCAACAGTTGCTGCGATTGAACCAGGAAATCTGTCGGAAACGTCCATTCACAGGCAAAGGATTGCGTCCCGTGAAATTACTGCATGACAACTCTTGTCGCGAAATCGGTCAAGAAAACGTTATTGACGCTTGGCTGGGAAGTTTTGGAGCACCCGGCGTATCCCGACATAGCCCCTTCAGACTATCATTTCTTCCGATCGATGCAGCATGGTTTGCCTGCTGTACGGTTGCGGGCATGTGACGAAGTGCAAAAATGGGTTGACGACTTCATCGCTTCCCACGACGAAGTATTCTTCATGGCTGGAATCCATCACCTGCCCGACCGATGACTGAAGGCGACAGATAATGACGGCGCATATTTTGATTCCTAAAGGTATTGTTTTCTTTCAAATTGCATGTTGCGTTGTCTTAAAAGGCTTTAAAACTTATTTGTACACCTAATAAGTAGTCGCCCACCCGAAGATTAGAGGCACCAGTTCCACCCGTGTTTACTAGATTACTTGCAATGTCCGGTTCGCTTGTAATGAAATTTAACAGTTTCGAAGTTTTACCTATAATTTTCTCTCGATCATGAAGTAAATGAATTATCAGTTAAATGTGAACTTCCTCTTCTGCACAGTGTTCTTTACTCTAATCTGTGTATGAGGAAGGTCACGGATTTGGTAATTCTGATTACTGTATTACTCTTTTTATTATTCACTCATTGATGTTCTTGCTTGTTTTATCAGGAATTTTAGCAGTTTCCTCTATGCCCAAATTTTTGTTTCCAACTTAATTTCTGCCTTGATCTTTCATCTCCTCATCAGAGTTGGAAACGGGTCAAAAATTTTGGACCCGAAACCGGCTGTCATATAATTGCACCCTACACATACCCTAAACGGACCTAACCCGGACAAATCTTCTTTGAGCTATAAACTCGAATATATCATTATCATCATTGTCAATCATTATCAGTCCACTGCTGGATGAAAGTCTCCCCACGTTCTTTCCACAACGGACTGTCTTCGCCTAGTCTCCATCCACCCATCTCCCACGTGGTTTTATTCTGGGTCTTTTCCTGTCCTTTGGAATACAGTATAAAATATCAGTTGTCCATCGGTGGTCCGTTCTTTCTGGAAACATGCCCAGCCCATTGCCATTTCAGGAATCTTACTCTGATCATGATGTCTTCCTCTCTTGTCATTTTCCTTATCCACGAATTCTTCATTTCATCTTTTCCTGGTTACACCAAGAATGCATTACTCCTCGCTTCTTTCAGTTGTTTGCAGTCTTTGTATGTCTTTTTTTAAGCTAAAGTTCATATGTCTCTGTCTCAGCTAAGGTTCATATGTCTCTGCTGCGCACGTAAGCATTGATTAAACACTTTCTTTTAAGGCACAATGACACATTGCTCTTAAAAATTGTACTGTTTCTTCCAAAAACTCTCCAACCAAGTTTTATACGCCAATTAATTTCTTCGTCAATGTGACCGTCGCTTAATATCTGCTGCCCAAGGTAAATACAGGAATTGATTATCTCCAGCTTTTCACCATCAACTGATAAATATTCATTCCTTGTAAAAGCATTGTACATCAGTTTTGTCGTATGAAAGCTTATTTTAATCCCCATTTCTTTACCCTTCTCAGCAAGTTCCTGATCATATTCTGCAGCTGTGAAGTATTATTTCAGAGACCTCTGAAGGGTTTTTCGAAATATTTCTTTCTGTATTCAAAAATAAAACGGAAGTAAAACCGGGTCAGGAATACCTTGACCCGACAAGGAATTTTCGACCCGTTGATCCTGTGACCCGTTTCCATCTCTGCTCCGCATCGGTCATTCAAAAAAGGATCTCTATTTTCTTACGTCTTCCCTTCTTTCTTCTGGGCGATGAGAAACCTCTCCGTCACATAGTGAATTATCACCTAAACTACTTCGTTCAAGCGCTGTATCAAGACTCCCTGTGTTTTCTTCCTTCCCTGTGAAAAAGCTTGAGTATATCCTTTAAATTGGTCCACTTTGCATGTTCTTACTTCCGACCATCAGGCCAGCTCCATGTCACTTTCACTGCTCTCACATCCCTTCATTAGCAATTTACATTATACGCGTACTGGATGTGGATGGAACAGTGCGCTCACACGTAAGAGTGCGCTCATTCTTACGTGTGAGCGCACTGTTCCATCCACATCCTTCTAAAAAAGAGAATGAATTCTGAAAAACTCCAAGCAGCCATGGTGACACGGTGGTCTAAGCGCTGGCTTCTGACCGTTCGTCCGAGATGGGTCAGGGTTCGAATCCCGATGAGGCATTGATGTTATGTTCGTCTTACGGCATTGGCTCCCTTTTTTCCCTGACATCAATGGCTCAAAATTGGTGTCGGGCGACTGTTTATAGCCAACTTAGCTGCTCATGGGGGTAGTTAAACCTCCGAACAACAACAACAACAACAACAAAATCCTTCCAAACAAAGCTCTGTAATCAAAACTGAACTCCATCATCAGGAAAACGGCTACCAATAATATTTCCTCGGAAGATCGAAGAAGGAGTGGCTGATTAACGACTGGATGAAAACAACGAAATATCTTCCCAGGAAATGACGAACACGCTTAATGATTTTAACTTAATGAAATTAAAGATGGTGATACAGTAGATTCTGGTTAATTGGGTCATAGGTTAATCGGAGAAGCCGTTTATTATGGACAATTCTTGAAGAACATCCAAAATTAGCTCTTTGGGATAAAGCTTTGCATAATTGGGGCCGCCGCTTAATTAGGCCTAAGTGTTCTAGGCCCGATGTGTCTCAATTAATCGAAATCTACAGCAAATGCTAAGTTTCACAGACATTACTGAATCCAGGGTAACAGTATTCTAACACAGACACAGCAGTAAAAAATTCAGAAGCCCGCGTCGTAGACCATTCCATCACTGGGCAATTGAAAAAAACAAAAAAAAAAAAACTTTTGATGTCTATCACATATTTTTGAGTACTGTCATGCACAAAACCAGTTAAAACATCACGATCCGAAATGAACTGTGATATTGTTACCGTGTGGCGTCTGAAGCTGAGGTTTCCGAAGCTCCTTTTCATCTGTTCCTTTGTTTTTGGCAGGATCTCTCCTGAAGGTGTCTACCAGATTATTAATTATTGGCAACGATCGCGCATGCTTTAGCCTTCTGGGTAATGTTGGTCTGTCAGGCGTGAACTCCGTCAGACCTTATTACAGAGAGAAAAAAAAAAGAAAGGACAAAATGATTTCAAAAGTAGATTTTTTTTTTTACAAATTTTGGACAAGAGATTTCTTATTAACTAGACGAAAGCCTGTCAATGATGACGGGGGAAAATAATTTCTTTTTAATTATTTAATTATTATTTTTAATTATTTATTATAAATACATTTTTTAATTATTTTAATTTTTTTTTATGATACAGAAATTATTGACATTTATTTATTGTGTTTTTCAGTTCCACGCCAATAGATGGCGACGTTGGCTCACAGCTTTCTGAAAATTTCCCGGACAGTCGGTTATGGAATTTGATACGACGGGTTGTCTGTTTGTTATGTGTTTTGTATAAAACCTTTAGTCCCTATTTCGTCAACACTTCCTGGCACACAACATTTTTCGTATACACTGACTGTGAACCCTGTATCAATTTCCCCTGTTCTTTTCCGTGAACCATTTTTATCTGGACGTCGTCAGATCGTCATACTCTTGACGTTGCCACATAAAGATGGCTAAACACCGGTTCAGGTAGTCAACCAAAATTCCTGATGTAAAGTTTTTCGTAGCCACCCCCGGTTGCGCAGTGGTCTAAGCGATGGCCTCTGATCATTCGTCCGAAAGGGTCTGGGTTCGAATCCCGTGCAGCATGGATGTTGTGTTTGTCTTACGGCACTTGCTCCCTCCCTTTTTTGGAACCAGTGACCCTAAATTAGAGACGGGCGACTGCTTATTGCCCACTGAGTTGCTCACTGTAGTCGTTAAAAAAGTTTTCGTATCTCTAAAGTTGACCGTGTGACGTAACGCATCTTTGACGTCTGACGTCATGTGAGAATGACTTGGATTAGATGACGTCACACGACTAGTTGTGTTCTTTGTTGCTATGACAAGAAACCAAAGTGGTATACGCGTGAACTGTGCGCGTATAGGTGATGACGTCACCTACACGAATACATGAAAAGCTTAGCGTGATATCACAAACGTTTGTTTCTCGTTTGTTGCTATGACGACTTAAAAAGTGGCACGGAGGAGGAGGGCTCTAGCAGATTATATATTAGGATTGTTTCCATTAGGTATGCAACTTAATTATCGGTCCCTAACCGCAAGCGATCATAGAACGTCGGCAAATGCAAATAGCTGCATGCAATAATGACTGATTGCAGCGCCATCCAACAGCTTTCCTGGCAACCGTAACCGCTCACAGCTGTAGTGACAGAAGGGACGAAAGTTGAAGGTGAAAGCAATGTCGTTCGAGAAGCAACATTTGAGGCACTGCCTCCTGTTCGCGTTTCATCTGAAAACAAAGTGCCGCGG
The DNA here is from genome assembly GCA_039090855.1 of Macrothele yani. NCBI lineage: Eukaryota > Metazoa > Arthropoda > Arachnida > Araneae > Macrothelidae > Macrothele > Macrothele yani. Next base: position 124,124,733 of record CM076989.1, read on the forward strand.
AAGCCCAGCAAATGATCTGCGCTGCTTTGGGTGAGGCTGCTGTGTCCTACAGTACAGTGAGAAGTGGTTCCAGTGGTTTAAGCAGGGAAATTTCGATCTCCGTGATGCAGAACGTCCGGGACAGCCACAGAAAGTTGACGATGAGGAACTAGAACAACTGTTGGACGCGGATCCCTGTCGCACACAGTCAGAGCTCGCCCAGGAACTCGGAGTAATACGGCAAGCCATTGCAAAGCGCCTGCACAAGCTTGGACGGATTCACAAGGAGGGCCGTTGGGTGCCTCACCAACTCACAGCTGCGAACAAGTCTAGGCGCTACGATGTTGCTGTGTCCTTGCTCTCCAGATTCAAGAAGAAGGATTTCCTCCACAAGATTTTGACTTGAGATGAGAAGTGGATCCTCTGCGATAATCCTAAGCGGCGCAAATCGTGGGTTTATCCAGGTCAGCCTACCACTAGTACCGTAAACCGATGCCAGGAAGTTGTTGCTCTGCATATGGTGGGATCAGCGCAATGTCGTACACTATGAGTTGCTCAAACCTGGTGAAACGGTCAATGCTGAGCGTTATTGTCAGCAACTTATTCGTGTGAGTGACGCAATGGAGGCGAAAAGGCCATACACCGGCAAGGGCAGAAGGTCATTCCTGTTGCTTCAGGATAACGCGCGTCCTCACACCGCGAAAACGACTTTAAACACGATCACCGACCTGGGATGGGAGAGTTTGTCCCACCCGGTGTATTCTCCCGACTTCACCCAGTCGAATTATCACCTCTTTCGCTCCCTGCAACGTCACCAGAGTGATACGCACTTCTCTTTTGTCGAGGAGGTCCTCACAAGTATTGATGACTTTATCAACTCGAAACAGCCCTCTTTTTTCACCAGTGGCATTCGGCAGCTCCCTGACCGATGGCTAAAATGTATCCAACACGACAGGGATTATTTCCCTGATTAGGTACGTATTCGATTTGCTATAATTTGCTCTCAAGGTGTCGAGCCTGTGGCCGAGAATTAAGTTGCACACCTAATAATAACACTGATTGCAAGAAGTACAGAAATTATTGACGAACGTGGTTCGATCAGTGTGAATAATTATAAAAGTCGTTTAGTTTCGTATTATTTCGTTCGAAACCCTTCATTGACACACATTTCGGAAACCTGAAATGGCAACACAGCCGTCGTCTGGTGACTGCACAGTACGTATCTCAGGCTCAGTTCGTGTCTACCGACAGTCTAGTGAAAGTTATAATAACGACGGAGCAGGTGAAATTATGAGAAACACTGGAAGAACACCATATCTCATTTTTTTTTTAGATTTGTGTCTCATTGCAGTGTTTAGAGGGCATTTTTTGTTGTTGTTGAAGGTTTAAAAATTATTGGACTTGGTTGACAGATGCATTGGCATATACAGGCAGACATATACAGTATAGGCATTTTGTGTTTCGACGTCAGCAATGTACATATGTAGGGAGCATTGAAATACAGTATGCTGGGTGAACAGCGAACACAGCGAATAAGCTCCCGAAAAGACAAACACAATATCCATGCCTTACCTAGGATTCGAACTAGTCCCCTTCGTTGGGCGAATCATCAGAAGCCATCGCTTAGACCATTGCTGCACCGGGGCAACAAAAGATTCCCTCAGCAAGAGTCGAACCAGCGATCTTGCGAATATGAGTCAGGCACGCTGCCGTCGAGCAACGGGATCGTCTAAAAAAATACTTTTTTTTTTTTGATTGAGTGTTTAATGACCACCGTGAGCAACTCGATGGGATATAATTAGTCGCCCGTCTCTAATTTAGGGCCACTGGTTCCAGGAAAGGGAAAGAACCAGTGCCGTAAGACTAACACAAATTTCATGCCTAACCGGGATTCGAACCCGAACCCATCTCGGCCGAACGGTCAGAAGTCAGCCAGCGCTTTGACCACTGAGCTACAAGAGCGGCTTAGAGGGCGTTGCACAAAATATTCTGCGGATTGCAATAGGTCAAAATGCCCTTAAGAAAACGTCGATACACAATGCCCGGTGGCGCAGTGGTCTACAATGCTTCTGAATGCTGGTCCGAGTTCGAATTCCGGTGAGGTATGGATGTTGTTTTTGTCTTACGGTACTGGCTTTCTCCCTTCCCTCGAGCCAGTGGCCTTAAATTAGGGACGGACGACTGCTTAAAGCGCAGTGACTTGCTCACGCTGGTTGTTTAATCCTCAATCAAAAAATGGATACAAGGAGGACAAGACTAGATCTAGCTGGGAGCGACTGGGGAGACGCCCCCTAAAAAGACTTTCCCTTTTTGAACGATCAAGATCGTAAATAATGAAGGTAATTATTTTTGTAAAATTATGGTAACAAATGCACAGATCTTTAAGGTTTCATAAAAATTGAAATTTGGTGTGAATTTGGAGGTCAAATGTTCTGTTCTAGCATTAGTGTGAGATAGCAGAAAGAAAAAAAAACAACAAACTAGAGTTTCAGAAACAGAGGAAGCTGAGAGCGAAAGGGAAAGGAGATTTTGATTGATTGATGATGATAAGCATTGGTTGTGCTTTGTGTAGTGTAATTTTTCCACACACTTCGGAGAGAAAATCGCTAGTAAGACAGTGAATGGCGGAGGGATTTATTTTCTTTTATTGGAGGTTTAACGACCACTGCGAGCAACTCAATGGTCTATAAGCAGTTGCCCGTCCCTAATTTAAGGTCAATGGCTCCAGGAAAGGGAAAGAGACAAACACAACGTCGTAAGACAAACACAACATCCATGCCTCACCGGGTTTCGAACCCGGACTCATCTCGGACGAATAGGGAGCAGGGATGACTTGATGAAGTGAAGCAAACGGAAGTTCCTTTCAGAAGAAGAGGGAATTATGCATTGAGAAAAAATAAATGAATATTTTAAAAATTGATTACGAGTCATATTTCACAGGAACAATTCAACGATTGATTTTGGAAATGTTTCTATTAAATTAAGCCGTATGAATGGAAGGGTTCAAATTTAATTTTAAGATTCTACTTGATATTTAAAAAGCAAGTAGCTCGTTTCATCGCAAGGCAGACAATTGAATACCAGAAAAGAGATGTTGACTTTTCAGGTTTTTTTCCCCATTTTGTGATTTAAAAACTTAGAATCCATTTGAATCCATTTTTCTTTTTTTATTGAAAACGGCAATTCTCAGTAAATGAATAACAGCAGTGAAATACAACATGTAATGCACACCGCCATTTATTGTCAATTTCTTCTGTCAACTGCTTGATCTTGTTTCGTAGTTTATAAAATAACTAACAGTCAGTTAAAAGTTGGATGGTCTTATGTTAATCTCAAATTTCTACGTTTTGCATTAAAGTTGAAAATAGGCTATTAGATGTATAAAATTCACATGAGAAACGTGATTGTAGGCAGTTTTAAATCCGCGTTATTAGGGCAGTCTACGGATGTGCACGCTGGCTATTCTAAGAAGCTCTTTCGTGCAAAAACAACAGAAACAGAAATGAAAATCAGGATAAAAAAAAAAACAAAAAAACCCACTAAACTCGAGCTATGCTAGTGTTCACTCCCACATCTTATTGTAGAATGCATAAATCAGCAGCGCAGTGGTCCAAGCGATTGCCTTTGATCATTCTTCCGGAAGGGGTCTGGTTTCAAATCCCGGTGAGGCATGGATGTTGTGTTTGACTTACGACGCTGGCTCTCTCCCTTTCCTGGAGCTAGTGACACTAAATTAGGAACGGGCGACTGCTTGTAGCCCACTGAGTTGCTCACGATAGTCGTAAAACCTCCAATCAAAATAAATAAATAAATAAATAAATCAGCAACTGAGGGTAACACAACATGGTGGCCACGCAACTCAGTTGGTTTCACCCGTGACAGCACATGATCCCTCCTTTTATTCTATCCTCCTTGTATGAGCAACACCAGGGCCCCATAGCAGAAAATTTATAATCAGGCTGCGACGGAAATCGTGATGCCGCAAAAAAATCTGGAGGGCGGTCACTGAGCAACACAACAACTGGGTGAGAAAAGCAAAATTTTGCAATGATAGAAGTAAAAAAAAAAAAAAATGAAAAAGAATCCGATGAATAAAAAAAAAAGAGAGAATCGAAGAATTTCGGTCCATCCTCCGTTGTCGGAAATTCTTCCCTCTATTTTCAAGCTGAAACAATAAGATTTATGTAATAAAATGCTATTTAACAACAGTACTGGAGAGAGAGAGATCATGACGAGAAAAAACAATACTACCAGAAATCTTGCTCCGTCAAATTCTGTTCAAGAAAAGTTTACCCCTCTATTTTCAATCTTAAATGCAAACATTTATGGAATAAGACATTTAGCAACACAGAGTGGAAACGGCATCGCGAAAAAAAAAAAAAAAAAAATCAGAAGGGCACTGTAACAACTGTGCCGCAAGCTGCGTGAACTATCACAATTTTATGGCACTATCTCACTAGTTCTGCGTCATTAAAGTATTCAGCGAAGCACAGTTGACGTAGCCCTACGTCACAGGTTGCGACGCAGTTGCTGCTGTGCCCCTTTGATTTTTTCAGATATAAAAACTTTAAGAAACAAAACGAAAAGAACTTTTTACTGTGTTTGCTTAAAAGCAACTTATTCTATATACAATTCATAGTAATTTATGCAGATTATAAATTAATGTTAGTAGAAGTAGAAGGCGTAGTATCATTGTTGTCAATAGTTATTGCTAAAATTGTTTCTGAAGAAATCGTTCTTCAGAAACATTTTTTGAGCTTAGTTGCCTTGTAAATTTGGCGATACATCTCGGGCCTAATGTAATCTTCTTGTTGCTGTTCTTGTTCTTGTCTTGATTCAGAATGCATCGGCGGTGTAAAGATTTGAGACGCAATATATTAATTATGCAGCGAATTTGTGAAGGCTGGCAATGTACATTGGTAGTCCATACTCGCTGTGAAAATTTGGGTCGATGACATCAATCTCCATCTGTTCTTGTTGTTCAAGCTCAATATGTGCAGTTGGTGTGGAAGGTCTCTGGAGTAGAACTGGGGTGAAACTAATCCTGGCGCGCAGACTTTTGACGCTCCCTACATTCCCGTAACCTTTCCGTTGATGATTTAGTGGGACCTTTTCGGATTCCTCTCGTTCTCTTCTTGCTCTTTCTTCAGCTTTCGTCGGTTCTTATAGTAATTTCCCCTGAATTTTCGCGGCACTTCTAAATTTTTGTCTCGAATTTTTCTTTTATCTAAAAATTAAATAAATTTTAAATCCACTATATTTTAGTTTATCGCATACGTCCGTTAGCTCTCACCGTCAGCTACGGAATGCGGGGCTGAAGTCATCGCTATCATTATCTATTCACTAGTTATCAACCCTAAAACGGCGGACGGCGAAACAAAATCACGCGAAATTTAGCTTAACTTTCTAACACTACTGTATCGAGAGGTTAAGGAGTGGAAGGTTGAAACTTATTTTCTTATAAATGAGACTACAAACTATCTAATGATGTATAATTTATTATTCTACGATTATTAGTTTCGAAGATATAAGCGTTCAAAGTGTGACATGTTTTCATTGCATCCGTGCTCCTGATGTTACCCCCTACACAGCGCGAAGAAAGACGTAATTCTACGTCAAAATTAAGATTAGAGCGCTCCGTCTAACTTCCATTTTCCGAAAATTTTCCTTCATTATCAAGCTTAAATGCAAATATCTATGGAATAAAACATTTAACAACCGTACAGAGAAGAAAAGGCATCGCGAAAAAAAAAAAAAAAGAAGACTTTAAGTGCTTCGTTTAAGTTCTGTTCTCGGAAATTCCCCCCCCCCCCCCATTATTAAGCTCAGGTACAAATATTCATAGAATAAAATATTTAACAACAATACAGAGCAGAGGGGCATCACGAAAAAAAAAAAATAATTACAGCGCTCCATCTAACTTCCGTTTTCGGAAATTGCTAGCTCACTGTTCAAGGTGAAATACAAATATTTATGGAGTAAAAGGATGTTTAACAATAACATGGACAGAACAAACATCGCGATAGGGTGGCAGAAAAGCAACAACCTACGAATATGTGAGGAATCTTTACTTCGTCTAAATTCCGTTTTCGGATGTATTGAGAAACGGGATTCCGTCCCCCTTAGATATAAAAATTGCTCTTATGTTCGTAAGTCTGCGTAGGAGGATTAAAAAGGGTTCTGGGGATATTTCTTTTTTTTCTTTTTTTCCACACCAGAATAAAGATTCTGGGGATATCGTTTTTATCTTGCAAGACCTAAATAAAATCTGCGACGTATGTCTCCCGTCGCGAATTTTATTTGGTTGTCCAAATTTATGAAGCAAATCATCTCCCAAACAAATGGCGTGGCTTTTTTTTTACCTTCGATGCAGTGTGATACGTTGCCAAAAAGTATAAGTAAATTCGGGAACGTCGACATTCCGTTCTCAGATAAAAACTCTGTAAAGTAAAAAATTACATAACAACAGAAATTCGACAACAGAAGAGAGAGAGAGAGAGAGAGAGAGAGAGAGAGTCAGCGCCGTAAGCACACCAACCATGCTTCACCTGAGACACGAATCCCGCCCCAACTCGAACGAATGGCCAGATGCCCGCGCCTATGAACACTCGCCCACCGGGAGGCCTGTCAACGCATTTGTCACTTTTTCAGATGCTGAAATTTCCTGCTAAGCGGCGAAAAATGTCCTTCGATGTTGTCACAAGCTCCCAACTCAGAAATAATATGACAGCTTTATACCCTCAATATATTCTTTCAATCTTGTTTGGGAGCAGAACAAATTGTTTCGCTCTTCTTGTGTTTTACAAAAACACAGAAAATTATCCCTTTTCTCATTTGCTTATTATTTATCAGTTACAAGGCAAGTTTGTTGTACCAAGAGAATCGATATTCTGAAAATTTCGTTATTCCAGAATTATTTTACGGCTATTCCCCCTGTACGTCAAAAAATGTATATGTCCTTACCTGCCATTCCAGAATCTTTCGGATCCAAGTAATCTTCAGCAGAATTGTCTTCTGACTGTGATGCCTATAAAAGAGAAAACTTGGCGTTATTTCGAAGTTAAAATGCGTTCATAAGAAATACAATTATAGCATGCAACATTAGAGGACGGTAAAATTCAAATTCCTGTGGAAAAAAAGATTAAAAAATTGCTAGCCCATCATGTACGTAGTCACAAAGAGAGAGAGAGAGGGGGGGGGAGATCACAGATGTGACGATCTCGAACTCTCCAATAACTTAAAAAAATTAACTTCAAAATATTTGGCTGAACATATCACTAATTTTTTTCTATATTGGTAGTATTCTTTAGCCGACGTTCCATGTAAGCAATGCACAAGAGTACAATCTTCACACACACACACTCGCGAAAAGAAAGGAAAACAGAAAAGAAGTCTGACATACATTTTCTTTATTTCTGAAAGTCTTTCATTGTACACACTTTGCAAAAAAAAAAAAAAACAAAAAAAAACGAAGTACCTCGAGAAAGTGGTTCATCTGGATGAAACTCCGTATGCACGTACCTCAGAGACGAATATTCAAAATAGGAATGGGACATTCGAATCCTCGAATCCCGCGAATCTTGAGAAAGATTCGAGATTCGAAAACTCGAATCTTCGCGCTTTTCACGTCATTCGAATCTTAACCTAAAAAAAAAAGGCGATTGGTGCTTGTTCTAGAGCGATATTTGTTCGAATTTTTTCAGCATTACGAATTCTGACATTAAAAAATAATCGAAGAAAATCGTCTACAATGTGTACGCAGCTATTTGAAATAGCTCGTTACTTGCAAACCGGATGCAACAGTGACGGCATTGTTCAGCCAAACACAGAGGGCAACCGTCGAAGTCAATGGCGTCTCCCAGAACAGTGCCTTAGCCACCATACCTCAAGTGTAGTGGGAAAAGTGACTTAGCCAGATTTTATTTCTTTCCCGGCAGCCGTTACCGTGGTAACGCGCGTGAAAACGGAGGCGCGGAAAGGGGGGGGGGGGCTTGAGCCGCGTCGCGCACGTGACTCAAGTTACTCTGTCTACAGCTCAGCGTTTCTAGTTATACTCAACTCTCCGCAGCGTCTTACTTGCACACGCTATCATCATACTCCCGGCGTTATCAGGTCTGTATTTTGTGTCTCAATCTCAGCGTTTCTCACGCTTTATTCTTTTTATTCCTACGTAGACTATATCTCTAACCACAGCATTTATTCGTTCTTAGGAGCGATTTATCTTGTGCCTGTACATAAAAACTGTCTAAAATGACAATTGTTATTCAAATATTTTTTTTTGTCAAATTATGTTCAGAAAATGGAAATGGACCGCAAAACTCAAGAGTTATGTACTTCATTTAATAAACACAAATTGTAAATTATGAATTCCATTTTTATCTTCTTAATAAGTATGGGTATAATTTTTGAAAACTGTATTGTTTCATTTGTTTTTCATTAAACACAGATTTCAAATTTTGCTTCAATAAAAAACTTTAAATTTTAAGTACAAGTCTTTTCTTTCCCTTTTTTTCTTATAATTATTCTTATATGAAGGATTCGAGGGATTCGGGAGATTCGAGAACCTCTTAGGATTCGGATTAGAGAAAATTTAGGATTCGTCCCACCTCTAATTCAAATGATTAAAAAATAACGACCAGTGACTATGTAGTGGCCCGCCACAGCGCATGCGTACCGCGCATCGAGGAGCGTATATGATGAGAAAAGCTTGGACGCAGGGTCACTTGTGACAGCAGATTGCTGTGGCATTAACTTTCACGGATGTGAAGATGTCTCAACGTCGGATTCGTGCACAATACGAGCAGCTGAGCGAGTTTCAGAAAGGACGTATAATTGGCTTGGAGAGAAGCCAGTTGGTCAATTCGCAGTACCGCCAGGCATTTGGGTGGGAGCAACGCGGCAACCGGACGAAATTGGCGCCAATGGATCGAGGAAGGCACAACCCAGCGGCACACAGGCCGTGGACGGCCAAGGACAATGACAGAACGCGAGGATTGAGCGACTGTGAGAACCGCACGAACCGGATTCGTCCCTCTCAACCGTTGCGTCGTCTACACGAACGGAAGTGGCCATCTGGACCGTCGCCAGACGACTTGCGGCACGGAGACTACAACAATAAAATTGAAAAAGAAATGAAAATTCGACTTGCGGCACGGAGACTACAATCAAGGAGACCACTCCGCCGCGTACCACTGATCAGCGAGCATCGCCGGTATCACCTGCAGTGGTGTCTGGCCCGATCAAAGTGGAATAGTATCCAGTGGCGTCGGGTTGTCTTCACTGATGAGTCACGGTTTGCACTTAGCGCCGATGACCAGCGCATACGTGTCTGAACACGAACCGGGCAGCACACGGATCCTGCCTTGACCATGGAACGGCACACGGTTCGCACACTGGGAATGACTCTCTAGAGAGCCACTTCCTACGACAGCCGGGCACCCTTTGTAGTCCTCCGTACCACCTTCAAGGCTCAACGGTAAGTCGACGACATTCTACGACCTGTTGTGTTGCCATTTCTGTCACGGCATCCCAAACAATTTTTCAGTTAGATAATACCTGGCCACATACAACACGGCTCTCCACGCCTGCCTCCGTAATGTCGACACTCTTCCATGGCCAGCTCAATCGCTTGACCTTTCACCGACCGAACATATTTATACAAAAACAGCGGGCAGAGACTGCAAATCTTTGGCCAATACTAGTTTCTCGATCGCGTGTACAATAGGAGCAGAACACCTGTTGCACGTGATCTCTGGATGACCAACCCCATAGGTTTGGCTCTCTCTAACTGTAGAAGAAACAGCCGGCTCGGAAAAACAAAACAAATACGCGCACACGACACACGTGTAAGTCGCTCGTCACACTACAATCAGCATGCTAATTACTCGCTGAGTGATTACTGAATTATGATTACCTGCCTAATACTTCGTAGGCCTCTCTTTCGCACTCAGTACAGCAGCTGTCTGACGTGGCATCGATTCATAAAGATGCCGGAAGCAGTTGGGAGGTATGGCCAACCATACAGTGTCTAGTGCGGCTTTCAAGGCAGGTATGGAGGTGATTGGTGTGCCCAGCCGCCTTGTATGCCGTTCCATAGTATCCCACATGTGCTTTATGGGATTGATATTGGGGAAGTTCGGAGGCCAGTCGAAGTCTGAACTGTGTTCCTGAAAGCGTTCCTGCAAAACATTGGACCTGTGACTCGATGCATTGTCATTTTGGAAGACACCCTTGCCATTCAGAAGAAAGTGCAATATTACTCGGTATACACAGTCAGCAAGCATTTCCTGATAGTGGGCTCCATTCATACGTTGTTCCAGATGCCCCAGGGATTCACGTTTCTGCTAGGTAATCATGCCCCACACCATACAACCGCCTCCAGCGGCTTGCAATGTGGAGACCATGCAGGATGGATCGAGCGTATCATGTTGTTTGCGCCAAGTACAGAGGTGAGTCGAAAGTTTTGCAATATATGTATAAACACATGTGCTGCTGCGGGTATGTCAGGTGTTTAAAGCAGTTCAAGTCGCGCACTTCAGTCAGTCGAAAGGGATATAAAATGGTAGTCGTTGCTGTGAACAGCATTGCATGTCGTCGTTCTGTCAGTGGTTGGGACGCCTAAAAGATGAACATCCACAACCGGCTAATTAGGAAAATTTTGCTTTACGAGTTTGAACTCCGCCGTAACGGTGCTCGAGCAACACAAAACATTTGTCACGCGGAAGGGGAAAGTTCCGTGGACCACCACAACATATGGTTCAAAAATTTTCGCTCAGGTGACAGAAACCTCGACGATCAGCCAAGGTCAGGTATAGGCTGCGTACCGTGGATTCGGTAGCCGTGTGCCAGGCCGTTGGGGTAAATCCGACAACCAGCACCCGGAGATTATCAGGCTAGCTGGGCATATCACAGACCACCGCGGTTCGTCACCTTCAGGACCTGGGCAAGGTCTACAGGAGCTGCCACATTGTCCCTCACGAAATGAGGCCCGCTGAAGCAAACCGCTGATTGGAAGTGCGCACGAAACTCCTACGAAACCCGCGTAATGTACGTTTCATCAAGAGAATTGTTACGTGCGATGAAAAGTGGATCTATTTCCATACTCTTAACACACAACGGCAGTGGTTGAGCCCGTGCCAGCTTCCAGAACCTGTTGACAAACGTGGGTGCATCGACCACAAGGTGATGCTCTGCGTCTGGTGGAATTTCGAGGGAATAATCCATTACCAATTTGTTCCAGATGGTCGGACCATCAACGCCAACCTCTACTTTGAACATCTGGAGCTGATGTATGGCGTTTTGGAGAAGTACAAGGCACTGGTTAACAGAAAACGCGATATTCTATAGCAGGACAACGCTCGGCAGTCTTACCGCGAGAACAACAAGGGCAAAACTCCAGGAACTTGAGGGCATCGGACTGATGCCACACCCAGTATTTAGTAAGGATCTTGCCCCGTCGGATTATCACTTGTTCCGGTCCATGCCCAATTTCCTTCGCGGGGGGCATTTCAACAACCAGGAGGAAGTGGCAGCTGGGGTGAAGGAGTTCTTCGCCTCGAAGGACAAGAACTGGTACAACCGCGGAATCGAAGAAGTGGCAGACAGATGGCTAAAGATGGTGCAACACGATGGCTTATATTTTGAATCCTAGTCAACTTTCGTCGTAAAGGTACGTATGACAACATAAAGTGATCCAAATATTGCAAAACTTTCGACGCACCCTCTGTACGTACACGACCATCCACGGAGTGAAGTAAAAAACGTGGCTCGTACACTTTTTTCCACTCATCTGACGTCCCACGTGCATGATTTTTTCACCAGGAGAGTGTTTTGTGCCGATGAAACGTGGTTAGGAGAGGATGTTGTCAGGGTCGTCTGGTTTCGTAGCCCGAGTGTGCGACACTTTTCCGGGAGGATTTTTATTGGGTAGTCAACCGTTCAACAGTGCTGTGTCTGATGGCATATACCAGTCGTCTGACCTGACGTTCACCTCTCACATAAATTTTTCGTTGTCCTGTGTAGTTTTGCCACCGGGTCGTTGTTTGACCATTTTCACACCAGTCCTGATACACTTTAATTATGGTGGCTCGCGAACAACCTAGCCGTTTGGGAATTCGATGCAACCGCGCTCGGAGCTCCCACGTCCTTTCTCAAAGTCCGATAAATCCTCTCGTTCACCCATCACTCTCTGAATTTTACTACCTTCTGCTACAGTCTCACCTTATATACAATACGTCGGGCAAAGTCGATTAATCGCGTCCTCTGGGAAATCACGTGGTCAACGAGCCGCATCCACTTTTAATAGAGGTGGTCGTAATTCAGTGATCACTTGGCGACAAGTCCAGCTTCCAGTCAGACGCACTACCTCCAGATGTTCTATTGGATTCAGATAAGAACTTTGGGTCGGCCAACACTTGGACGTCCCGCTCCAGAAACCAGACCATGAAGAGTGGCAAGAGACTTGATCTTGCTGAAACACGCAGAGATCTGTTTCGAATAACTGCCACAGCGTGGGTAGTGCGAAAATGTGCAAAATGTCATCGTACACGGCGGTCGTAAGCTGGAAGGCACCACAGGCAAAACACCGAGTTCTTCCTAGAGAAACAGCTCCACTCACAGATTCTTCTCTAAGCTTGACTGCAGGGAAAATGTACTCTGCCTGAAAGCGCTTCCCGATTAAACACCACACCTAAATAAGTCCGTCTGAACGAAATTGCGAGTAGCGTGCTTCATCCCTGCACACGATCCATTTCCATGAATCTGTTGACCACGAAGGGTGAGCGACGCACCACTGTAGTTGTCGTCTGGCATTACCTGGAGAGCTGTAGGGTTTGTGCTCAGCTGACATTGCAGTAATGAAGGACAAGCAATTCTCGTCGAACTGTTTTGGTGCAAATACCTATTTCAGTAGCTTGTGCAATATCACGGACAATGTCTGTGAGGGAAGACGTGCATCGCATTCTGCAGTGAGCTGCGTTCGGCACGATTATTCATTTTGTCCGGAATCCAAGACCGCGACTCCGTTGCAGTGGTACCATCTGCTGTCCATCGATGTGGAATATCAGTGGTAATGATTGGAAATCCCAGGAGAGTGGAAATGACTCGTACTACGCTTACTCAGGCGACATCCTACCACCATGTCCCTTTCAAAGTCTATCAGTTCAGCTCTGTGCGGCATACTCGCATCTCATGCGGTCTGAGAGGTGTGAAAAAAGCTGCCTTTTGTGCACAGTATCTCACACACACTCCGCGCATGCGCATCTGGAACGCAGGTTTACTTAATATGTGAAAGTGTCCGAATAATTTTATCTTCATAATGTATATTAATATCACAATCAGGGGCGGATAGCCCCCCCCTCCGCCGGAACATTTCTTGGTGGACCAATCGAGAAATGGCCCACTTTCCAGTTGTTGCTCTATTACTATCTCTTTTTTTTTTTTTTTTTTGTACGAATGAATAATTATTTTGGTACTTATGAATAATAACTTCATTTAAGCTTTATTTCTGTCTGAGAAGTTTCTTCCTTACGAGGGACCTTCACGATTTTGTGCATTCTGTCGTTGAAAATGCATAGCAGTAATCGATAGAACACCTTAAGGAACCTCCAAAGAGACAACATTCATCGGCGGACCGCTGATGAGATGAAAGCTACAGATGTTGAAATCTCGCAGAATAACTGGTGTTATTGCATTTTCAACGGACATATACATGTTTAATTGCAACTATTGTGTACCGTAAGTATGATTGTGTGGTTGAGACAAAAATGGGAGGAACAGTGAGCACATTTTAAGAACTGTAGCGCAGTCTCTACAGTTCGTGTTGACTGCAGCGCCTCCAGTGGCTGAAAAAGACAAATCAAAGGAAAATTTTCATCGAACTTTGAACTTATTTATCTCCATCCCTATATACGGTCCGCAATATTATCTCCAATATTAACGCGGTAATTGGACTCTGGAAGACTGGCAACATATGGCGTGGTCCGATGAGTCACGCTACCAATCTTTACGAGATGATGGTAGGGTTCGGGTGTGGCGCAGACCCCATGAGGCCATGAACCCAAGCTGTCAACATGGCACTGTGCAAACTGGTGGTGGTTCCATACATGTGTGGAGTGTCTTTACGTGGTACGGTTTGGGTCCTGTGGTTTCCGGTAATCGTTTTGTTGCTCTGCTGGGTGACCATTTGCAGGTGTGGCACAGACCCCATGACGTCATGGACCCAAGCTGTCAACAAGACACTGTGCAAGCTGGTGGTGGTTCCATACATGTGTGGGGTGTTTTTACGTGGCACGATTTGGGTCCTCTGGTCCTTGTAAACACGTGATCAACTGATAATCGCTTTGTTGCTCTACTGGGTGACGATTTTCAGTCTTTCATGGACTTTTTGTATGTACCCCAACAACGATGGGATTTTCCAGGCGGACAATGCACCATGTCATTGGGCCCAAGATGTCCAAAATTAGTTCGAGTTACATTCTGGATAGTTCCGACAGATGGTGTGGGCACCACGTCAGCCCGACATGAACCCAATAGAGCACATATCGAATATTCTTCACCTACAAATGATAGGGAAACTGTGGGGGATTATTCAGGCAGCATGGCTCAACATCTCCAGAAGTCTTCTGGCCACTTGTGGAATCAATGCCATGTCGAGTTGCTAAACTGCGCCTGGTTAGAGGAGGTCCTACACGATACTAGGTACGTATCGCATGATTTTCGCCACTCCGGTGTAGTACCCATGTGTGAATCCAAGCTTTCAAAATATATTAATCCAAACATTAGGAGAGTGTTGTAGTTAAGAATATTTAATCACTATCATGTATCCCGGTCATCTTTTTTAAATTTTTACGAGTACATACCAAATGAACGGCCCTCACCTAAAAACACACACACACACACACACACACACACACACACACACACACACACACACACACAAAACTCGAACTGGGTGCTCAAAAGATACATTAGCAAGCGTGTTTTACTTTAATTTAAGCTTTACACTAGCGATTATACGAGTACTTTTCCGATTTTGAAAAGAAGAAGAAATGGAAGAAAGACAAAGAAATGGATTATAGTTACCTCTTCTGCATTTTCAGATGAACAGCGATTTTCACTGCTTGCCACACTGAAAGTACAAGTTCGAAGTGGAATGAGATAATTAAACAAACTCTTAAATCTAAAGACAAGTAGTTTATTTGAGAAATAAAAAATAATTAATATTCATATGCGCTTTGGTTTAATTCTGAAATCACTACATTCTAGACTTTATTTTTTGTCATCATTATCATTAACCATCCTCGTTCTACCTGTGAATGAAGATCTCCCAGGATCTCTTCCGCAACTCATTGTCTTGCTCTTCCATGTTACCCCCGCAAGCTTTCGAATTTCATCCACACATCTCTCACGAGCGGTCTTCTCCTGGGTCTTTTCCTGTCCCTTATTATCCTGTCTAATATTTGAGTTGTCGAACGGTATTTAGTTCTTCCCCCTTCCTTCGGTATGTCCAACCCATTGCCACTTATGGTTATGATGTCTAAACATTCTCAACTCCACTGCTGGATGAAGGTCTCCCCAAGTCCCTTCAACCATTCCGTTTTGAGAAATTTTCTTCCGTGTCACCCCGGCATACTTTTGAATCCTATCCACTCAACACTTTCAGTTGTCCAACGGCGGTTAGTTCTTCTAGGTATAATACTGTGTATATATCCAGTTCATTGCCACTTAAGGCTATAATCATAAGTTATTGTCAATCCACTTACTCGGTTTTGAGTAATTTTCGTCGATGTCACCCCAGTATACTTTCGAATTCCATTCTCACATCTCCAACGCTTTCAGTTATCCAACGGTGGCCAGTTCTTTATTATGTATATCCAGCTGATTGTCACTTAAGACTACAATCATAAACTATTCTCAATCCACTGCTGGATGAAGGTCTCCCCAAGACCTTTCAACAACTCCGTTTGTAGAATTTTTTTCCATTTCACCCCGTCATGCTTTGGAATTCCATTCATCCATCAGTTTTTCTAGGTATGTGTCCAGCTCATTTCCACTCGAAGCTATAATCATAAACTATTCTCAATTCACTGTTGAATAAAGGTCTCCCAAAACCTTTCAACTACTCCGTTTGGAGAAATTTTTTCCATGTCACCCCGTCATGCTTTGGAATTCCATTCATCCATCTCAAACGCTTTCAGTTGTCCAACGGTGCTCAGTTCTTGTATTGGTGTTCAGTCCATTGCCACTTAAGGGGTTTTGTACTTTGATCATTAAGTCATCCTCTTTTGCCTCTTTCCCTAATGTATGAGTTCTTTTACCTCGCTTTCTTGGTTACACCAAGTGCTCATCCTCCCATCCTTCTTTGTGTTGTTTGCAGCTTCTGCATGCCTTTTTTAGTTAAGGTCCATATTTTTTTTTGTACTGATTATTTCATTAACTAATTTAGCCAGGTAATTGTCTCAGCCTTCAAACTGAAACATGGTTCATAAAGAATTTAGTTTAAGCCATGCATTCAAGCGTTGTGTTTGCTATAGTGATACAAATGCACATTACTCGTGATACGTTTTCTGTTGAGTTAAAAAAACCGCATGGAAAGTTATACCCATGCTTTTATGTCTGTGCGTATAATTCTACAATCCGGTACAAATCGCGCGAGAAATCTCCCAGTCCCAGAGTCTTCTATAAGCTTACTTTTTCTTCAGTTTTCTTAGGGAGAAGTACTGTTTGAATGTTTGGAACACCACCGTAAGCAGTGCTAACTTTTGAAAGCGACTTGTTCAATTCTTCAGCATCTCTATGGGAGTTGTAGATGTCTAGGGTTAATCTGTCCCCCATTTAGTTAGTCCAAGAACTTCAGCAACCAAATACGAGGATCACAGCAAAAGTTCGGCACACGTTAATCTAAAACGGAAGCGGATGATGCAATCGGGAAAATAATTGCGTCACGTCAAGGACAGACGATCAGCAACGCAGTGATGCCAGAAGGACCCGCTATCATTTGATGTGTGGACGTGGGAGGGTTTGGAAATGGAAGCGTGCAGCTTTTCCTGTCGAGTCACGGCGTTAGACCAGCGCTCGTACGTGACCAGTGCTCGTGCGCACACTTATTGCTATGTTCCAAAACCTTTCGACAAGGTTTTGGAACAGAGCGATATGTGTTCGCTTCCATTCAGTACATAATGCTGCCGCTAACTGCTATTTAGTAGTAGGCCCTGCTTATCGACTTCTTATGCGGCGCTCTAATTGACCGTATAGGTGCTCAATGGGATTAAAATCAGGGCTCCCTTTTGGCCAGTCCACACACGATACGGAATTATCGTCAAACCACGCTGTAACTGTCCTTGCTTTATGGCTCGGTGCATTATCCGGCTGGTACCAACAAGAATCGGTTCCATAGTATTGCTACAGAGTTTTATTGCATAATTGTCCAGAATATCGAGGTAGACGTGCTGGTTAACAGGCTTGTCCACGATAACTAATGGGCAGGGACCATGCCACGAAAACCACCCCCACACGAGTATACTTCCAGCTCCATACTTGACTGTAGGAAAGGTACACTGTGGTACATACCGTTCCTTTGGCTGCCGCCATACCCACACACGGCCATCGGGCTGATGAATCGTGTATCTGGATTCATTAGTCCATAGGACCCGTTTCCATTGATCTACAGTCCACGATAAATGTTCTTTACACCATGTTAAACGACGAGTAGCGTTCCGAGTGTGTAACGTATACCAGGAGATGTGACGTGCCTACCAGCAGAACGCACACGACATAAAGGCACACAGCAATCAGAACAAATGTCCGCATAGCTCAATTGGTAGAGTGACTTATTCCGGAATGAGGGGATCCGGGTTCGAATCCTGGCGTGGACAGAAATGACGGAGAAATTTACTTCGTTATAATGGCGCCCGAACTATCCGGATGACCCGACCGTTCAAAATCTCGCAATGGTGTGATGTTATTTCCACACCGCGAGATAGGAAAAATAAGAGAATCTCTTCTTCAGCACTTCGAAAAAAAAAAAAAAAAAAGGGGGGAGATGATGTAACATATACCAGGAGATGTGACGTGCCTGCCAGCAGGACGCACACGACATAAAGGCACATAGCAATCAGAACAAACGTCCGCGTAGCTCAATTGGTAGAGTGACTCATTCAGGAATGAGGGGATCCGGGTTCGAATCCTGGCGCGGACAGAAATGACGGAGAAATTTACTTCGTTATAAGTGGAGATGAAAGGCTTATGACCATCCACACGACCACGGTGACCCATGGAATGAAGCTCTCTGCTAATGGTACGTGTACATACTAAGATTCCAGCATTTTTACTCACCTGTACACTGAGGTTTTGTGCAGTACTCCGTGGATTAACTGTTACGACTCTCCTGAGGCTTCGACGTCCTCTATATCTGATTTTCTTTGGTCTTATGGTAAGTTTTGCTGCTTCAAGCACGCCAAGTGTCTTCCACTTATTCAGTACATCCAAAACAGTTGACTTAGGGATGTTTAAATGCCTCTCGGTTTCTCCTATGGACAACCCACTAATATAACGCCCAACAATCTTTCCTTTCATAAAGTCAGTTCACTTCCGTCGCGATATTTTCACTGAACCTCACAGTGCAATATGATCGCGGTCAGCTGCAGGCTTGTTTTCATACCGTTTGCTGCTGTACCGCGCATCTTAACAACTCAGAGGATCCGTTCTTTAGCTTTTGAAGGGGTGTCCGGTGACTTTTGTCAATAGAGTGTACTTGGAACCGTATGTCAGCTGTGTGTTAGACTTAATTATGGTTTAAATAGCATACTGTAGAAAGCCATTATCCTATGGAATAATCTCCCAGAGAACATCAGATCCCTGGAAAATATCAAAATGTTTTCCTTGTCTCTGCGAAATTACATTGTAAATCGCCCTGATCTCCATAACGAATCTCAATCCTATTATAAAATTGTAGTTCTAAGCATGCTGCTAAGAGTGGTGCTTCTGTTATAACCATCTTACTTGCTTTCATATATGTCATATGTTTTATTCTTTTTCTTACATCTGATAGGGGAGTCGCCTTACAACCAATGTGTTCAGATTCCTCCTGGTGTATTGCATTTTCATATAACTGTAAGTTTTAAATGCGTGCAATAAATAATTGTATTGTATTGTATAAGAACCCGATTTGAAATACCCTCTTTACCTTAGATATCTTCCGTAACGAACAATGCTTTTCACAGCATTTGTGATTTTAGGTTGCTCGGCGCAAAGTAGCTGGTTCTATTTCTGGATTTTTTTTTTTTTTTTGCTAGCTGCGTAGATATCCGGTTTATACAATCGTGTTTGTAAGAAACAGAGCTACTGAAAGTTCATTACGCTATACAGAACAAATGATTAGCATCTTGGTGTCATACGTACCAGGTGCTTCTTTGTAGTTAATAATCGAAGTGGCCAAAAATGGCTCGTACCACCTGCTGTACACGCTGATGCGTTGAATCAAATATTGTGTGAATGGTATCCTGTGGAATGGACATCCAAGTTGTATTGATACGTGTTCAAAGTTCATCAAGAGTTGCTGGCGGACGGTTGCACCTCTCGTTTGAGCATGCCCCAGAAATTTTCGATGGGTGATAAACCCGGCGATCTAGCTGTCCATAGAAGACGTGGAACATTGTTATCCCTGAAGAAGGCACGTGTTGTCGCTGCAACATGAGGTGTGGCATTGTCCTGCTGAAATATGGGCGCGGAGACGTCCTGCAGGTACGAAGGGCTCAACCGTGGAATGCCATTGGCGTAACAGGAATTCGTTATGGAGATATGGACTCATACAAGAGGTGATCTACTTTTGTACCCGATAGCACCCCAGGATATAATGCCTCGTGTAGGTGCAGTATGCCTGGTGCGAATACACTCTCCCCCTGTCTTCGGCGGACACAGATGTGTCCATCCTTTTCGTTTAAACAAAAGCGCGTTTTGTCGAAGGACACGATATTGTTACATTTGTCAGGCCACTCCCTCCGCTGGGTGTCAAATGTAGCCTGAGGTGGGGCTGACGAACCTTCAGTCCAAACTGTAATAACAGGCGATGTACTGTTACAGCTGACATGGCAGAATGCGGGACAGTTCGCCACTGCACGCTAATGTCGTCGATGATGCAGAACGGTCACTCAAAGACATCCACATGAGATGACGGTTGTCTCTCAGTGGTGTCTGTGTATGACGTCCAGATCCTCCCCTACGTGCCATACACCCTTCTTCGCACCATTCCCTGCACAGTCTTGCCACAATGGACACACACTGCTCCCCATACGAACGGCGATATCCCGGGGGAAGCATTGTGGAATGCGACCTCTGTTGACCTCGCTGATGTGACTGTACAACTGTCTCACACGATGACGAGTCATCCTTAGCCACTGCTGACCAATACTCACTGACATGCAGACCGAGCCACGCAGCGCTTATAATAGAAAAACGGCCGGTTTCCGTTCTGTGACGTTGCGCGGTCTGATTTGCCTATAGGCGCGGTACATATGTATTTATGACGACGAAGTGCTAATAATTTCTGCGATATTACCTAATTAGCATATCATGTAAAAATCAAAGTCGTAGCTGGACTCCTTTGAGGTGACTTGTTTTTTATGAACAGGAGTGTATATATATTTTCAAACGAGTCCATTGGACTATGAGGAACACAGCTGACATTACGCATTTTATACTAGGACATGCCGCCAACGATAACCAATAACTCGGGTACAGTTGGAAAATTTTGAGCAAAGCTATTACAAAATTTAAGCTCATTAAGGCGTCTATTATAACAAATTCTAAAAAATGGACCCGAAAAATGTATGACTTCCAGAACAAAAGTACGAAAAATTCTAAAAAAAAGAAATGCCTAAAATTTATCATGAACTACTTTCCTTCACGCTGTCTGTGATCAGGTTGCATGTAAACAAAGCGGAAAGACACACTCCGATCGGGAACCAACTTTTTCATCAAGACTCACCGAACCGACAAGCGACGTCATTGACGCTATATTGCTGGCCTCGACCACGACTTCAGAAGTTACAGTTAGAAGAGAAACAAAAGCAAAAAAAAAAAAAAAGATGCTTACCGGTGCCAATTTTGACGTTTTTCTTGTGTCCACAATGTGCTCCGCTTCCTTTTTTTTTTTCAGTTTGAACTAAAATAATTTCAAATTGACGGCAAAAGAACTAAAAAGCCCGAGCAAATTGCGTCGCAAAAAATTGTGATTATCGAATGTAAACAAATGTAATGGAAAGTTCGCGCGTTTTTTTAGTTGAAAAACTCAATTAGTGCCATGGGGTTGGTATCATGGCGATTGGTCGTGTCCTATGGGAATAATGACCATTAAAAACGGACTAATTTTAATAATTTTAATTGAAATTCCTCAATGACACGGAGTTTCGGGAATCGGAAGGCGTCGAAACCTGACAATGGACGATGTCCAATCGCATGCCAAACATCACGGTGATCGGATGTGTCATGTCGTAGCTATGCCCGAACAACTAATTGTCCCGAGTCTCATATAGAGAGCAGATTATTTCAATTATTATTAAAATTGGTCAGCTTTTTAATGGTCATTATTTTTATACGACACCACCAATCACCACGATACCAACCCCATGTCACTCACCATATCTTTCCCTTCCTCTGTGGCAAGTGTCACGGCGATCGGCTGAGGACCTTTGGAGGAGATAGGTAAGAAACGACCCCTTCTCAAAACCCGGAAAACCCACTAAAAATGCAAGGTTTTTGACAATTATTCTTCAATGACACAAATTTTCTGGAATCGGAAGGCGTCAAAACCTGACCATGGACAATGTCCAATCGCATGCAAAAAATCACGGTGATAGGATGTGTCATCTAGTACCTATGCCCGAACAACTAATTGTCTCGAGTCTCGTAAAGAGAGCTCCGCTCGATAATGCGCTCATTTTCTCTAGAAAACCTAAATGCATTCTCTTTTTAGCTAATTGTTTTTTCTAAAAAAATACATTGAAACCGCCATTACCGGACACCAACGAACAACGGTAACCTCGGAGCAATGGCAAGTTTTGATTGGCACGGAACTGCTGCCGTAAGATTAGCATTAACAATAATCTCCAAACAGTGAAACCTTTTAATACCGACCAACAGACATTCCAGTCTTTCCCGAAAGAGATCTCCTTGTCCTTTAGGATTTTGCGCAGTTCCTTCGGTACTTCGGCGAAAGGGATAGGATATAAGAATACTACTAAGAATTAAGATTGCTGCTGTTCCACCAGCACGATGGGTTGGATTACGGCGAGTGCAATGGGGTGCTTAAGTGAAAAGTAAGTAGTTAAAGTTTAGTTCTATGTGAGGTGAACTCCAGATCCTGTGTATATTTCAGTTGCAACCTGGGAGTGTGTGTGTGCGTGTGTGGAGGGGGTTTTTGGTGCGGAGGTATATCTTTGATTGGTCCCTGTGGGTTCTGCTCTTACTTTTTTGGTGCGCGTCTAGCTAACTGTGCAGTTTCACTTCACTGTTTAGCGTTTTTCTTTTTCTCCTTTTTTTCCCTTTCTCTTAGCGTACCCTAAACTAAACCTCCTAGCTGGATATTTCCAAAGGGAAGTTTGAGAGAATAGGTCAGACACCACTTTCTTAAAATCCTCTGCACCATGATTTTATCTTAAATTGTTATATTGAGTTTCATTGAGCATTCTACCTTCATAGAAAGTTTTGAAACCGTTTTCTTCGTGTCCTTCCGTTGCCATATAAAAATTGGCAGAACCGTTTTCTTCGTGTCCTTCCCTCGCCATATAAAATTGTCCTTCCGTTGCCATATAAAAAGTGACTCAAACATCTTCTCTCCCCTTTATTAGCTTCTCCTTTCGTACCAAAGCAACGAACTGGCAATGTTAACCTAAGTCCTAGGCCTAACCTCCCAACAACGGTCACTTTTTTCAGGTCCAAGCAGTGACCGTCATTTGGAGGTTTCACGGTATCTGCTTCGAAATATATTTTCATGTCGAAAACACTTTAAAAAACGTGTTCACTACACTCAAGGATTGAGTGTCATCTTTCTTTTTGGATACTGAAAGAAGATGCTTGTAATCTACACTAAAATCTGATGTAAAATTTTGCACAGATTTCATCTGTGGTGTTTTGCGTTGTGTTGTATCATAATGTCGTGTCAATGTGTGTGAAGCTTGTTTCCTTTTGCTGTTTGAAAAAATAGAAAAATAAAGGAGTTCTTTGCATTTACCTGTGGTCTATTTCTCCAATACTAATTGACCTGGCGGACTTTTTCGGTTGTGCTTGTTTCAAAACTGCTGCGTCAAGCTCCCGCAGAATCTTCGGCACATTTAGACCTTTGGACTTGACTCTGGGAGGCGAATTTTTCTGCATTCCCGAAGAAGTAGCATGTACAGAAGATACTGTAAGCACACTGGAGGGCTGGATTACTGATTTACAAGCTGGAGAATTCTGAAGGGAATCGTTCACCAAGCAAGTCGGTGGAAGTAGAACAGACTTGCATTCTGTCGTCGCATCTGTGGTTGAGGGGAAATTTGTTGGCAAGGATAAATTTGCGGCCGAAGCAGCAGGGGAATTATTAACAGATCCAGAAGCAGTAGCTGAAGAAATAGGAGTTTTAGGTACGGGATGTTTCACTGGATATCTAGTAATAGGTGGTGGCCGAGTGGGTAGTGGAGGAGGCACAGCCTTTTCAGTTGGAACTTCTGGTTGAGTTAGTTGTGATGAGGATAGACCGGATTTTACTTGATGGTGACTTATCAATTGTGGTATCTGCTTAGATTTAGAAGCAGATGAATTAGCGTAAATATTAACATGACCACTTGTAAATGAAATTGAAACACTGCTCTGTCCAGGAGCTGAAGTTCCTGATGACAAATTAGAGATTGGATTGTTAACACCATTGGCATTTACATCGGGAGGAAATCTTTTATTTGCAAGCTGTGGTTTTATGCTTTTAGAACCTACTGTTGCTTGACTGGCAGTATTAAGTGCAACTGGAGGGGAGATTGGTGGTGACGAAATGGATTTCAGTTCAGATTGCATTTGCAGTCGAGGAAGCACCGCCACACCAGTTGGGTGTCCAGAAAGAGGACTTTGACTGGCACTGGCAATATTTCCGGCGCTGATACCTGGAACAGAAGTAGCAATGTCTTGATTGAAGTTTCCTGGATATTTCCATAACGGTAGTGTGGGATTTCTGGGAGGAAGAGGAGGTGCATCGGGCGATGTAACTCCTAAATTATCTCTGGCATCAGCTCTTGGAGAGTTTTCTGCTGTCGAAGTAGACGCAAATCTAGAGCTTTCCAGATTTCTGTTTCTCTGCATTGCAGCTGCAAAAGAAAATCAAAGCAATTAACAATAGAGTCAGAAACTGTGCGAGCAGCAAGGGTAGGTAGGATATAAAGACTTTTTCCGAGGTTTGAAGTCTTAGTAAATAATTATATAGTAAGTCTAAATGGGGAGTAACATAAACATAGAGAAAATGTAGATAGACATACAGCGGATACACAACGAAACTGAAACACGTGGATTTAGGACAAAACAATTTACAAGTACGGTGTAAGGCCTCCGAAGCCAGTACAGCTGCAATTAATCGTGGGAAGGACCGATACAAGTACTGTGCAGTGGCCAGAGGGATTTGAAGCCATTCCTTTGGCAGAAAAGTGGCCAGTTTACGACGTGATGCTGGCGGAGGGAAACATTTTCTGGCTCGCTCCTCCAGAACAACCCAGAGTGGCTCAATAATGTTCAAGTCGGGTAACTGTGCAGGCCATGGCAGATGTTCAACCTCACTTTCATGCTAAGTAAACCACTCTTCCACCAGTTTGGCTCTGTATATCGGTGCGTTATCATCCTGATACACGGCACCACCGTCAGGGTACGATGTTTGAATCACTGGCTGCAGCTGGTCCTCCAGAATTGTCCGACAGTCCTTGGCAGCGATGTGCATCTCAAGAACAATCAGCGGGCCGACAGATTGCCACGATATTGTGGCCCAAATCATCACCGATCGACCTCCGTTCTTCACTGTGGGCTATAAACAGTCCGGGTAGTAAACCTGTGAGGGATGTCTCCAGACGTAAAGTCTCCCGGTTGTGCGAAAGACAGTAAAAGACGATTGATCGGAGAGCAATGCACATTTCACGTTGTCCAACGTCCACGATTTCCTCTGCTGGCATAATTGCAACCAACGTTTGTCATTCACACTGGTGATACAGGGCTTGGTGAGAGCATCACGACCGTGAATGTTGATCCGGTGAAGCTCCCGATGAACAGTTTTGATGGAAACAGGTGAGTCGCGGTGCTTATGGAACTCTGCGGTGAGTTAGGCAGCTGTGGTGTTATGTTTTTTGGCTAGTATCTGTGTTAGCACCCTGACGTCCATGTCAGACAGCTTTTTTACATCGACTGTTACTCCTATTGGATGTGGTTCTTCCCTCTTGCTGGTATTCCGACATGACCCTGATAACCGTGGCTTGCGATACACCACAAGGACTTGCTGTATTGGACACAGATGCACCGGCGAGACGCGCGCCAACAATCTGTCCTCTTTGAAACTCGAATGTCTCCCATCATGTTGTGTGGATTGTACTTTTTGACGTCCAGCTGTGCTACTGCTCTGCTAATGCAACATTCACACTCCGCTCTCGTTGATCGACTGCAAAATAGATGAAGGATGGCCACCGGGTAGAGCTTATAGCAGCGTGACACATAGGGTGGTATTTGCGCAGGTGTTTCAGGTTCGTTGTCCGCCCCCTGCATAAAAATATTGCACAGAGGAAGCACATTACACACATACACACAAATCTTTTAAAAAAAAAGACACATTCCAAAAAAAAGTATCACTTCCACGTCAGAATACCAGAAGAAACACCGTTTGATTCTTTCTTCGCAGTGTTTAATGAAGCTCGTGATATTGCACCTATTGAATCAATGTTGCAATCGTAAGACCAAAGAACGTACTTGCGATCAAAGGGCTAGCGTATCACCCAGCAGTGTAGCTAGCAATGTTGATGCCAGGTGCAGAATCATGCAGTGGTCCCCAATTTTTCGTATAAATACAGTATAGGTATATCAGGTATGCCTAGCCGTACTGCAACAAATTTGGTTTTACATGCCTCATTTTCGTACATGGCATATACTAGGTAGCTCATCATGCAATCAAAAGTATAGAACGCAGCATACAAATTTGTCTACTCACATAAATATTTCGATCAACATTAATGGAATTATCTTTCCTTTGTTTAATGTTGTGCAAAGACATCGATCATTTAGGAAACGGTGCACGTCCGTTCTCAATAATTGATAGTAATGGAAGGTAACAAAGCAGTTCTTTCGGCACTGTGCTTTTTGATGAGCTTATTTTTGAGATAAGCAGAGGATGTTCAACCATTTTCAGAACGATTTTCCAGCAACATAATTAATATTTAAAATAAAATTATTTCTTTCTTAAATGTTCAACCCTTTCTCTGGACTATGAACCTACATCTAGATTTCCAAGATAACAAGGACATTTCTTAAAATTGGTAGTGGTATTTTATTCCATTCCTCTTCCACTACTTTCCATAGTCCAATCATTGTTTGAGGTCTGCATTTAGGAAGCGTTCTCTGTTTTTAGGCTCAGTAGTCCATTAGTGACACATCAAGGGACTTTCAAGGAATATGAGCAAAATGTATACTCTTGATACCCCGTATCTTCTTTCATTTTTTAAAGAAATAAGTGCTAGATTTGGATGTATGACTGGTAGACCTATCATGATCATGATCATATGTAAATGATTTTAGGAAAGGAGTGTCTGACCCCAGGTCTTAAACAACCCTTAGAAATAGGAAGTTAGGAGATTTGGGCTAGAGTCCCCGATAGGAAATTGACACGGAAGCGAGGTAGAAATGGGGAGGAAGACGCCCTTATTTATTACCGGGGGGGGGGGCAGAACCCGGAAGTCCTATCCTGATGAGTTCAATGGTAGTCCTATGGTAGTCCTATCCTGATGTGTTCAATGATTTATTTGAAGGATCTGTGGATAATGGAATGGTGTTTTGTCTTTAAATATAGGAGTTAAAACGTTTTGGTAATATGTATAAAATTGATTTTAACATTCTTTTCAACTTTTCTTAACTTGAATTTCCCTTTGTACGAGAAACCAGTAATAATCAAGAACCCTTCACTAAAACTTTCCGTGGATTCTTGAAACCAAGTTTCTAAGTCTTTTTTTTCTTTTGCATTAGTAAATCCATGTTTACGCCTGTGAGAGCGAGCGTGTTCATCTCATTATGTGGGCACGCCCAAAATTATGTTTCCGTGGCGTCCACGTAACAGCCATCCCCCCTCACAGCCAATAGAAGTGCAAAGGTTCGTTCCTAAGAACTTACCCAAAACTAAGATTGGGTGAACGGACGAGATCCTCCCCTCTTTACTATTTAATGAATGTCTGCAAACCAGGAGGATGAATCGAGACTGCTGATAACTCCAATGAGAATTACTAATGTCCACAAAGTAATGCAGAAAGACTTGATCAAACTCAATAAAATTTAATGAATTATATATATGAGGTTTGCAAGTAAGCCTGTCCGTTTAAAAAGGCTTTCCGTAGTTGTAAACCAAATGTCCTTGATCCAGTGGAAATGTTCGTAATCGGCCAACATAAAACTTGGCGCCTATTATTTAACATGCTCCTATTGTACTCGAGAGAGAGTCTTTCTCGATAGAGGGGAGACCTGTATCTTTCTGGATCTCCTATTCACTCGTTGTATCAGGAATATAATTCAGACCTTCGCCTTCATCGTTTCGCTAAGTTATCCTCTCCCGGATATTTGATGAAATCTGTGAGTCTCCGTTCCTGAGACCTGTATCACAATTATCTAAGTTATCCTCTCCCGGATATTAGATATAACTTGTAAGAGTCTCCGTTCACGAGACCCGTATCACAATTATCTAAGTTATCCTCTCTCGGATATTAGATGCAATCTGTGAGAGTCTCTGTTCCCGAGACAAGTATCACAATTTCTTAAATTATCCTCTCCCGGATATTTGATGCACACTGTGAGAGTCTCCGTTCCCGAGACCTGTATCACAAGTATCGCTGACTTAGAAAATAAAAGTTCCGTTACCGTTCAGTGCACGACTGAACCATCCTGGACCCCTATGCTCTGGGTCCAAACGCACCCGAAAACTTTCGAGTCACATCTGCTCGAGCGTCCCCTGCTCCTCTCCGTTCCACGAAAACAGACCGACTCCCTACTCGCTTGACGCTCTCTCCCTCTTTCGCCTCCTCACTGCGCATACGCCACTTCCGCTTTCTTGGCCCGATGGCCTCCTACTCCTCCTCTCTCTGCTGGCAACCTACGTCATCGTGACCAGCGCTTTCGCTTCTCTCGTCGGCTAGACGCGCCCATCCTGTCGGCAGGTGTTTGGTCTTTCCACTGGATAGCCGGACCGTTTTGATTTACCCCGTTGGCTACGTTCCTTAGACAGGCTTAACTTACCGCAAAAGGTACAAACACATTGAGCACAATACACTTTCCTGCATACATACAATACTGATGGGCAGACAGCTAGACTTCTTGGCGTCTGCCTACCATTAAACGATGTTTGGAGGATGTCATTAACTTAATGGCTGATCTTTATCTTACTCGAGAAAGGTGTCTCCCTTTCTGAGGGTGAGAATTTCCGGCTTTCTTTGTAGTATCCAAATAACTTTAAGAAATGTTCTAGAACTATCCCATGTTCTTTGTTTACATTCCGAGTTCCATTAAAACAAATACATACATGGATGCTCTCATCATACGTCCATATAACACACATTAATTTTGGTATTACATTATAAACACAATGTTCTTATTACTAGTTCATTAACGTATGACGTCCTGATTATACAGGCATAATGTTCAATTAATTATTGGTCGTGCATAGATAATGTTCCCGCTCTCACAACATCTTTTTCGTTACCTATATTAGTGTATTTTTTTCTATATTTAGTGTATATTTTTTATCTATATTTAGTGTATTTTTTTCTATATTTAGTGTATTTGTTTTATCTATATTTAGTGTATTTTTTCCCCTTCTCTTTTGTATTAGTAAATCCACCTTTTCCGTTTTTTCGTTACACGTTTAAAGTCTTTTTTTTTTTTGGCTCTTTTGCATTAGTAAATCCATCTTTTTCGTTACAGTCGTTTAATGTCTTTTTCTCTTTTTATTATTTTTTTTATTTTTTGCTCTTTTGCAATAGTAAATCCATCTTTTCCGTTTTTTCGTCACAGTCGTTTATATAGATCCACGCTTCATCAATAGTCACAATAAATTTCCATCGGTCACCGGCTATGTGATTTTCATAAAGAACTCTACACCGTGTTCTGCGATCAGCCACGTGCTTAGGGAAAAAAGGACGGTGAGCATTATGTCCCTTTTTTCCCCCGATTCAAATCTTTGTTTATTATCTTGTTTACAGTTGTTACAGAGATTTTTAACGACTTGGCGACTGCTTTTTGAGTCGGTGGATTTTTTTCAGATTTTACTTTTGAAAGAGTCGTAAAAGTACGTACCTTCCATGAATATTCGTTTGGTGTTCTTTTTCTTGTTAAAAGCAACGCTAGACAATTTTTCTCTCTATTATTAATAAATATTGCTTATTTTACAAATAGTAATACTAATTCCATGATTTTCACAGCGTTCTTTACGATTTCCTACCGTAGGTTGAAGAAGCGTATAGGCTCCAGCTTTGTCAGTCTGTCTGTCTGACAGCACGATAACTTGCTTAAAAATGGTTCGATTTCAATGAAATTTTAGTATGTGGTACTGGACCGCCTGGGGACGAACCCTATTGAAAATGGAGGAAATAGGGTCAAAGGTAGGAGCGGGATCCATTCCATTGCCCTTATGCGTCATAACTTACGTAAAACTGGTTCGATTTCGATGAAATTCTTGTATAAGGTAGGGACCACCTGGGGACGAACCCTGTTGAAAATGGCCGAAATAGGGTCAAAGGTCAGAACATAGGAGCGGGATCCATTCCATTGCCCTTATGCTTCATAACTTGCGCAAAAATGGTTCGATTTTGATGAAAATTTAATACGTGGTAGGGGCAACTGGGAACGAACTCTATTGAAAATGGGTGAAATGGGGTCAAAAATCAGGGCAAAGGAGCGGGATCCATTCCATCGCCCTTATGCGTCATAACTTACGTAAAAATGCTACGATTGCGACAAAACTTTAGTATGTTGTTTCGGAGGTATACTGAACCGGTTCTGTTGAATATCATCGAAATGGGATCAAAGGTCAGGGCACAGGAGCGAGATTTATTCCACAGCCATTATCTTCATAACTTGAGTAATGATTTCTGGTATGTTAGAAAGCGTATCATAATCAATGCGTTGCATGATTTTACTAACTTGTTAATTACAGAATACGAAAATTTCTCTTCGTAAAAAGCAAAACCATAACCTTCTATAGTTTGTTTACGTGCGCCATTTTCTTAGTACACGTTTTTTAACTGCACAGATGTTTCTTTCGTTTTCATCTCACAAGCTGTTGCCAGTTGTAATTCTTTAAATTTTTTTAATTTGTGATCAAAGACATTCTAAAAATGTGTGAACATTCTATTTAACGTGTTCAGCTGCCTCCACAGAAACAAGAATCGCAAAAAAAAAAAAAAAAAAAAAAAGAGTATACGCTAAAAGATAAGGAAATATAGAGGGAAAATATAAAACGATGGAAAAATATACAGTCTCGGAGTTATTTTCGTAATAATAAAAATAACTGATACAACCAGACTATCGGCAAGTGTTCAAAAGCGCAATAATGCACGATAATTATATTTCCATCAGGATTCAAGCCAGCAGTCTTCGGTGCACGATATTTAAAATTCTTACGCTTAAAAATCCCAAACTCAAGTAAGCCTTAAAAATATTTAATTGCACACAGATTAAAAGTAAAGCATTAAAACATAAGACCTTACGGATTTCCATAAACCCATCATTAGATAAATAAACCAAACCCTAACATGGGTATAGGCATGTACATGTATATACATGTCTACACCACGTCATTGAAGAAAGTGACGTAATAAATCAATAACTGCCAGCAGCATGGAAAGATCGTAGAACACATACAACAATAAATTCAGTCCTCTAAACAAGGGGATCAAGCAAGTGTAACAAAAATAAACCTGTAAATCAATTTACAACAGTAAAGGAAACACAGTTCACCCAAGTCCAACACAATACAGTCCAAATATGAAATACTTACACATTATACGATA
Source organism: Macrothele yani (assembly GCA_039090855.1). Lineage (NCBI taxonomy): Eukaryota > Metazoa > Arthropoda > Arachnida > Araneae > Macrothelidae > Macrothele > Macrothele yani. Next base: position 124,155,968 of record CM076989.1, read on the forward strand.
TCGTCTACACTGGGTTGATCAACAGTCCATATTATTTGTTTACAAGGGTCTGGCAAAAAACCAGCATACTGTCATCACAACAAAGTTGTCCTTTTGACATTATTACCAAACTCTCTGTGAACAACAGTGATGATACAGAACATGGAGTCACGATGATGGAAGCATCTTCCAGGCCGGGGAATGTGAACCATCATACGCTAAACAAGCGAGGGCCCTGTTTCGGAGCCCGTTCTTAACAGCATACTTATGTTCATGTAACATTATTCCCATAGACCATTTAGTGAAGCTAATATAAAAGTTGTTAAGGGTGTCTTTATCAACGTTTTTCAAGGGTATTCCATACACTCCAAATCTTTCCATGTCGGATACTTGGTCACGATCACTTGTTACAAGATTAGAAATGTTGGTTGTTCGAACTCCAAAAGCAATATCATGAGACCTACAGATACCCTTAAGGAGGGGAGTCATTGTTGGAAAGTAGGTAATGGGGCCCACGAACCTACGTGGGTGATAGTCCTTTTGAAGAGTAGTAGCTCCGGCCTGTCTAATCTCCGTAAGAACGGTACGAACAGTCGACTCTGAAAAACCGTGGGCAATAGCAATATTGTACACCTTAGCAATTTCCAAGTTGCGCCTACGGTTGCTGGATGAATGGGTGAAGGCTTCCTTAACATAAAGTCAATAGACGATAATTTATAACTCTGAAGGTGAGTGGAGGCTGGTATCATTGTAGATGTAGATGATCCGACCCTAAACACCGAATACTTCAATAAGCCAGTAACCATGTCGCTCTCCAACATGAAATCTAGAAATGGTAGGCTGCCCTCTATCTTCAGTTCAACACTGAATTTTATCGATTGGTATTGAGATGACACGCGTTCCGCGAATAACTTTAGCTCGTCCCTACTGTAGTTCCAAAAACCAAGCACGTCGTCAACATATCTCATATAAAAACATGGACTAGATCTAAAGTTATGCATAACTCTTTCTTCGATATGTTGCAATATGATTTCGGCCAATACTGGAGACAAAGAGGACCCCATAGGGGCTCCCTCCGTTTTATCGATATATGGTGTTATTGAACTTACAAAATGAACGATTTTGTACCAGTTTTAATGCAGCAAATACAGAGTGAACTGTCTCCGGATCATGTCCCAAAGCTTCGAAGAAATAATGTCTTGAACCTCTGACAATGGGACGTTAGGGAATAAAGCAACGACATCCAGTGAGCATAATAAGAATGAAGAGCTATCCATGATAACGTTCTTAACCCTATCTAGCGCTAACTTCGAACTTTTAACAGAACAAGGTGTCATTTATTAAAAGTGGGTCGAAGGCCGTTACCAGGTGTCGAATAGGAGCCACAAAACCTGAAACTAAGGGACGCAATGGGTGACCTTCTTTATGGGTCTTCATTTTATCAAACATTTGGGGTACCTGTAATTCGGATGCACGGTACGTACCTTGAAGACTTGCCGAAGGGAGGAAGGGAAAAGTTTTGAGTTTACCCAAGGCAGCCAAGGTGGCATTCGTAGGGTCATGGTTAAGAACAACATGTGGCATATCGAAGAAAGAGGTATGCATGACTTTAAACCTAGTCTATGTTTTTATATGAGATACGTTGACGACGCGCTTGTTTTTGGAACAACGGTAGGGACGAGCAGAACTTATTCGCGGAACACATGTCATCTCAATACCTATTGATAAAATTCACTGTTGAAGTGGAGGTGGAAAGCAGCCTACCATTTCTAGATTTCATGCTGGTGAGACATGGTTACTGGCTCATTGCAGTTTAGGAAGGGATCATCTACGTCTACGATGATGCAGGCCTCCTACACTCACCCATTCAGAGTCATAAATTATCGTCTATTAACTCTATGTTAAGGAGAGCCTTCACCCATTCATCCAGTAACCGTAGACGCAACTTGGAAATTGCTAAGGTTGCAGTTATTGTCCGCGGTTTGGTAGAGTCGACTGTTCGTACCGTTTTTACGAAGCTTAGACAGCACGGAGCTACTACTGTTCAAAGGGACTATCACACTCATGACATACATGGCTCCATGACATACTTTCCAACGATAACCTCCTTTTTAAGGTTATCTGTAGATCTCATGATATTGATTTTGGAGTCCGTACAACCAACATTTTTGATCTTGTAAAAAGCGATCGTGACCAAGTCGCCGAAAGATTTGGGGTGTATGGAATACCATTGAAAAGCGTTGATAAAGACACCCCTAACAGCTTTTATGTTGGCTCCACTAATCGGTCTTTTGGAGACAAGGTTACATGAGCATAAGTATGCTGTTAAGAACGGACTCAGAAACACGGCCCTTGCTTGTTTAGTGTATGGTGGTTTACATTCCTTGGTCTGGGAAGATGCTTCCATCATCGTGATTCCATACTTTATATCATCACTGTTGTTCACAAAGGGTTCGGTAATAACGTCAAAAGGACAACTTTAATGTAATGACAGTATGCCTACTTTTTCGCCGGACCCTGGGAAACAAATAATATGGACTGTTGATCAAACCAGTGTGCACGATATCGTATTATTTGTAAGTATTTCATATTTGGACTGTATTGGGTTTGACTTGGGTGAACTGTGCTTCTTTTATTGTTGTAAACTGATTCACAGGTTTATTTTTGTCACACCTACTTTGTCCCCTTATTTAGAAGACTGAACTTATTGTTGTATGTGTTCTACGATCCTTCCATGCTGCTGGCGGTTATTGATTAATTACGTCACTTCGTTGAATGACGCGGTGTACACATGTATATATATATATATATATATATATATATGCCTATAACCATGCTAGGGTTTGGTTTATTTATCTGATGATGGGTTTATGGAAATCCGTAAGGTCTTATGATTTGATGCTTTACTTTTAATCTGTTTGTAATTAAATATTTTTAAGGTTCACTTGAGTTTGGGATTTTTAAATGTACAGGATTTTAATATCGTGCAGCGAAGATTGCTGCCATGAATACTGGTGGATTTATCCTGCACGAGGAAATGTGATATTGAATTATATTTCCACAAACTGTAAATCCCGTTGAGATAAGAATAGAACAGGTTCTAGAAATCATTTACTGCTATTCAAGCGTTTATTATTATGTTCTGCAGAGTCATTGTAAATAATGAGTGTGCATTAAAACATACCATGTCTTCATTGTTCATGCATAGAAATACAAAATACGCAAGCGTTTGCCGGATGATAATCTGAACTTGGTAAGGGACGTGGACTTCCTTTCACATACTACCCCATGTTTTTTTCTGGTGGGTGGGGTGGGGTCTTGTATTATTTGTTTTTTGTGATTTTTTTAGCATTTATCCATTAAGTGAACGACGTTTGAAAATATCTTTGTACACGACATTTTTTGTATCTTTTCGGAATCTGGAAGTATTTTCCCCTGTTCTGGCATATAGACTACTTTAACTGTGACATCATGAAACCGTCGAACTCTTGATAATGCAACATAAAGTTGTCCATGGCTAAACAATGGTTCAGGAAGCTAAATACCTGCGTCCTCGAGTTTTTGACCTTCAGACTTATTAATGGTCATAGCAAAGGCGAGTTATATAAGAAATTGTTGATCATGCAAACGTCGAATATCAGCATTTCTTTAAACTGCACTGCATTTTTGTATCTTTTTTCTTGCATATTCGGCATTGCGGCGGTTAACTTTTTATCTTTCGACTGCAGTGCGTTGTTGACGCCTTGCTCGATCGTAATCGGCTTTGCGGCGTTTAGCTTCAATCCTTCATCTAATGAAAGAGGTAACTTTCTTTTTTTTAACGCGGCATAGGCGAGGTTTAAAATAACAGTTAAGTTTGCGAAGGATATAAATGTTCATCCTTGCCTTACTCAGCGCCAGTAAAGTAAAACATCTTACAACCTACAACTATGTGCTTCCACTTCCATTGCACCCGAAAAAAAAACTATTATTTTTACATCCAACGCACCCGAAAAGAAAAAAAAAACTCTAACTTCGGTCGAAAGAGAAAATATGTAAACAAAACATTAAACAGGATCATTTACGGATAACACTGTGTGAACACCGGAGTATAAATGTTCGTCTTCTTCTATTAAACAGCTTACGTAGTCGTTCGTTTATGGTTAAAAACTGATCCACGTCATCACAAGTCCCGCCTTTTATATAGCAAGATTGTCTTCCATTTGCTCATTGAGGGATGGATTTTGAGCTTCACTTTTGAGAGTGTCATACAAAAAATGTGTTTCGCCAACCAGACAGAAATTGTAAGGTTATTACTCGTATTATTATATTTAATTTCTCATTGCTACCTTTCGTGCTTTCCGTAGCTTATCTTTAGTCGGCAATGGGCCCCTTAAGCTGCTGAGCACTAGTGCAACTCCTTCACCTCACTATACACCGAAGAGCAAGTGAATTAGAGATACCTGTCTAGTAACGTGTAGCACCACCATTTTCCCTGATGACGGCGGCGATTCGTCTCGGCATGGATTCGACAAGACACCGGAAACGTTGGGAAGCCAAACTGATCCACGACCCCTGAACAAGCTCCCACAGTTCACGAATATATGATGGAAGGGGTCAGAGCCTCGAACATCTCTCTCGATGGTATCCCAGATGTGCTCGATGGGATTGAGGTCAGGTGACCTAGCTGGCTACGGAAGCGAGGTCACGTCGGTGGAGTGTTCATCCAGCCATTCGGATACCATTCGGGAGCGATGGCACGGTGCATTGTCTTGTTGCAGTATGAGGTCCCCAGTGGGATGTTAAAGACGCACAAACGGGCGCAAATGGTTGTCCAGGATATCCCGATAACGTTGACCTGTGAGGGACGATGTCACACGTATCAGGGGTCCCATTTCAGTCTACGTAAACAGTCCCCAGACGAAAATGCCACCCCCACCAGCTGGAAGAGTGCCCTTCTGGCAAGAAGGATCCATCGCCTCATGTGGTTTGCGACGTACTCGTATCCTGCCTACCGCATGTACCAACGTGAATCTCGACTCAAAAGTCCAGGCAACATTTTCCCACATGTCTAGGGTCCAGTGGCAATGTTCCCGTGACCATGCTAATCTTTGCACCCTGTGATGTGCGGTCAGCAGCGGTACCCTCGTGGGACGATGGTTTCTGTACCCAATAGCGAGGAGATGATTCTGGATGGTGTGGTTGCTTACACGTTTTTGTGCACCAGTGTTAAATTGCCGAGTGATTTCTTGCACTGTGGCCCGTCTATCCGCTGTTACAATGAGAGTTAGCCGACGATGACCCCGCTCATCCACACGCTGTTGTCCACGGAAGTTGGCCCTTGCAGGGATGGTTTTACCGGATTCGGTATACTCACGGTGCACCCGTGACACAGTGGCTCGTGAAAATCCCAGTGCCTGCACGACTTTCGAGATGGAGTGACCCATTCGTCGGGCCCCGACAATTTGCCCACGATCAAATGCGCTTAGATGCTTTGTCTTACCCAAACTGCGTCCGACTCTTACTGATCATCGTATATGATCAATCCGACAATATATGATCACTCCTTATATTGTCGGATTGCTTCATACGTCATGTCGTTTCCGTTTACAGAGCCGCCCACAGCGCCACATTTGCATAACGCCAGCTGTCTCAAATTCAATTGGTCTTCAGTGTATGGTAACTGGACCACTGGTAGCACCTACGCTTAACATCTGACGTGGCTCTCTATTTTCCCACACAATGATAAGAACTACTGAAGTAAAACAACGTAAGCTTGGCCGAATGCGAAGAACTTAAAAAAGGCTGAGAGTAGGAAGCAAAAAAGGCAAAGATCTCGTACAAAAAAGAAAGAAAGAAAGAAAATGCATAAAGCTGTTATTGGAACATAGTAATCTTTCACGTAAGAATACTGTCTGGTGCCCGCAGGTCGTGGATTTTCTCTCCTTTGTTTAATGAAACACCATCAGCATGAACCATTTTTTATCAATCCAATACTCGATGAAGGTCTCCCCAAGTTTCTTCCACAACTGTCTGTCTTGAGCCAGTTTCCTCCATGTCACTCCGGCATTATTTTGAAATCCATCCACGCATCTTCGACGTGGTCTTCTTTTGGGTCTTTCGCTGTCCCTTGGAGTCCAGTCTAAAATTTCGGTTGTCCATCGGTGGTCCGTTCTCCTGGCAATATGCCCAGTTCATTGCCATTTCAGGGATTTTGTTGTGATCACGATATCTCCCCCTCTTGTCATTTTCCTTATCCATGAATTCCTCTTCTTATTTCTCCTGGTTACAGCAAGCATGCATCTCTTCATCCTTCTTTCAGTTGTCTGCAGTCTTTGTATGTCTTCTTTAGTTAAGGTCCACGTCTGTGCTCCGTACGTAAGCGCTGGAAGTGTGCATTGATTAAGCACTTTTCTTTTTAGACGTAATGGCATATTGCTCTTAAAAAGTGTACTGTTTCTTCCAAAAGCTCTCCAGCCAAGTTTTATACGCCGATTAATTTCCTCATCAATGTGACCCTCGCTTGATATCTGCTGTCCAAGGTAAATGCAGGAATCAGTTATCGCCAGCTTTTTCCCATCAATGGATAAATCTTCATTTCGTGTAAAAGCATAATGAAATATATCAGTATTTAAATAAGCAGTAAGTCCGTTTTTTCGGGCTATTTTTGGAAGACTACAAAGATGGTATGCCAGCGGATCTGCAGGATATCCGGGATTAAACTGATTGATATGAAAAATTAATAAATTTACTTGTGACTAGGACACGTGCATTCTGTTTGCACCGTAAATGCGCAAGCGCAGAAATTTTTCCACCAGCAAGTGACGCATGCTCAATGGATGAAGACCACAAAGCTGTAAATGGACCATTTACTGTGCGTGGCCGAGAAGATACCAAGCTGTGTATCAGGCCGTTGCCACATTTTTCGGCTCACAGTCTCCGGAGTTTTATCACCGTGGGATCCACATCCTCATAATGCGTTGGCAAAAAACGCATTGGTGTATCGATACAGAGGGCAGCTATTTTCACTAGGCTGGTATATCAGCCTAGTGAAAATACAAAGATGATGTGCTAGCGGATCTACAGGATGTCAAAATGTTTATTTTCCTCTAATAGTGAAATGTTTTCCAAGAGAAAACAGTTCCCCTCCAGATAGGAAGCACTTACAGGTGCTTTCTATTTTTATGAGGGTTTGCAGGTCCATGTCTTCGTAATGGGTTGGCAAGAGTGGATCGATGCAGAGGCAAAAATGCATCGCTACAGAGGCAAAATTCTATCGATAAAAATGCTAAAGCGTATCGATACAGAAGGGAATTACTTTTACGAGTCTTGTAAGTGCTTCCTATTTTTATGAGGGTTTGCAAGTCCACATCCTTGTAATGCGTTGGTAAAGATAAATCGATGCAGAGGGAAAGAGTATCTATGCAGGGGCAAAAGAGTATCGATACACGGCCAAAAGAGTTTCGATGCACAGGCAAAAGTGTATCGATGCAGAAGAGAACTACTTCGACAAGGCTTGGTGTTGCTTCCTATTTTTATGAGGGTTTACAAGTGCACATCCTCGTAACACGTTGGCAAAAGTTCATCAATGCAGAGGCAAAAATGTAGCGATGCAGATGCAAAAGTGTATCGATACACAGGAGAACTTCTTTGACAAGGCGTGGTAGTGCTTCCTAATATTATGAAGGTTTGCTGGTGGCACTCTCATCTCTGATATTTCATCTGCACTAACCGAATATAATTTTGGTAGTACCTGTTTTCGGTGCAAAAAACATTCTACAGTCTGAGCCCTAGGAAAAAGAGGTATTGTGACCACAGATTGAGAGACAAAAGTATACAGCTACTTGATCTATTCCGTTAAACGTGCGAAAGTACTTCTTTTGAAAAATATATTTACTTCAGATTTGTATTTCATTTGTGAATAAAATTCATATTGTTGTCTATTGCTTTAATGCAAATATTTCTTTCTTTTGAAATTCTTTTTCGTGTATCTGATATATATATATATAACGTTCATACACACCGTTCCATCTTGCAAAAGAAAAGTTCCCCTCTGCATCGATATCCGCAAACAAGGAGCAAAGAAATACACAAAATAAAAATAAAGAAGGAAGAAAACAAAAAGAACAACGAACGCACGAGAACTTCTTCCGAAAGAATGCGCATTGAGAGTTTATTGCACCCTGCACTCACACTACCACGCAGCTTATCTAGTTATCAGAATGTGAGGCTATTTTTATTTCTCGGTTGACCAATATATCTGGCCTGTTTTCTTGCTTACTCTGCGAAGCAAAAATCATGTCCTGTTATCCAGAAGAATCAAGAAAAACACGAATTTTGTACGGTGTTTAATTAAATATTACATCTTATCTGTTTGCTGAAGTGCATTTTCAACTAAGTCTACATCTTTAATATTTGCATAGAAATAAACAGTATTACTGGATTTACAAAAAACGCCTTTCGGAATATACACTCATCGTCAAAAAAATAGTTGCACCCAGAAGAACGTGTGGGATTGCAATACTATTCGGGAGGAAGGTAAAAGGTTACCAGGAACAATAAATGATTGAACATTGAGACTGATATGGGCAATATTTCTTGAGCTGCACGCCACTAAGTAGTGTCTCTCAGTATGGCGTCAGTCCGCCATGTTTGCTCACACAGCATGCCAGACGTCTCGGAATGGACTTGTACAGGTCCCTAATGGTGACCTGCGATAAGCTGTCCTATGCTGCTTGAACCTTCTCACGCAGTTCCTGCATATTGTGCGGTAGGGGTGGAGTGCAGATAGCGCGTCCAATAGCATCCCACACATTTTCAATCAGCGTAGGTCTGGCGATGCGGCTGGCCATGGCAGAGTGTCAGTGCCTTGAAAGCAAGATCTCGAGACAGCATCAGCATGCGGACGAGCGTTGTCCTGTTGAAAAATCGCACCGTAGTGAGCGTTCAGAAAAGGTAGAGCCACTGGTTTCTGGAACTCATTAACGTAACGTTGGGCTGTCAAAGTGCATGTAATGAGCACTAAAGGTGATCTGCCATGGTACGCAATTGCACCCCACACCATGACACCAGGCCTTTTGGATGTGTGACGCTCGACAGCAAACCGTTCATCTTGGCGCTGACCACGGTGCCTTCGCACATTGATTCGGTGGTCGTTTCCTCCAAGACAAAAGCGGGTCTCGTCGCTGAAGATCGCCCGCTGCCATTCTGAGTAGCTCTGCGACAGTCCGGCACGACACCGTTGCAGTCTTTGGCTGCGATGCAATGGTGTTAAGGGCAGTGTTCGTAACGGTCAGCGTGCGTGTAGTCCTACGTCGTGTATTCGTCTGCCAATGATGCTGGAAATGATCGAACGATGCATGGAGGGCACCATAATCGTTCGTGGCTTTTGGGCCCCTCCGCACATGTTGGACACATCGTCGGTCCTCTCTCTCTCCGTGGTTCGTCTAGATCTCACAGACCCTTTCTGTCGCTGCTTCGTGGCTTGTTCTATCCACTGCCGCAACAGCGTGCTGTGGTGATATCCGCATGACCGGTATGGCGCGCAATAGGGCGATAAAACCTTCCCGGAGCCCGACAATGTGGCTCCTTTCGAACTCCTCCAAATGCTTTCGAACTTTTCTCCGAGGCATACTTCACTTGCAAAGGATGCAACAAACACAACAGCACGAGTCAGAATGTCAATCACGCGCAACGAGACGACCTTATATGTAGCCGGTCAGGCACAGAGCTACGACCCCTCCTTGCTTGCGTCACATGCGCGAGCGAGCGTGATACTTGAATCATTTGTATGTCTCACGATGTCAAACCTACCCACCAAGTTTGATTTCTGTCGGTTGCTTCGATCTGGGTGCAACTATTTTTTTTTACGATGAGTGTACATTTTATTGCTTTGGAGGTTTAACGATCACTGTCCGCAACACAACGGGCTATAAGCAGTCGCTAGTCTCTAATTTAGGGCCATTGGTTTCAGGGAAGCGAGAAATCCAGTGCCGTAAGCCAGATACAACATTCATGCCTCGCAGGGATTGGAACCAAGACCCATCAACGATGAATGGTCATTAGCCAGGGCTCAAACCGCTGCGCCACCGGAATGGCTTTCAGAATTTTAAAGTAGGTTATTCTGGGTGAATGTGAAACAGCTTTAGTTTTTTTCCATGGAGCTTTCCGATCACCGTATGCATATCTTAGACCAGGAGTTGGGAACCTGCGGTCTTCTGAGTGAATATAAAATTTGCAGAACAAATTCTTTTTTTTTTTTTTTATTAATATGTTTTTGTTCGTCTTTTATTATTTTTATTTTAATCTTAAAATGACCGTATTTAAAATACCAAAGTGTAAAAGAAGATTCAACGAAATAATGCTCCCCCGACTGACGGCTACAATTAAAACATTAGTATGTCATAAAAACTATTTTGACACCTTCTACGCTTGTGATTTTGTTCTATGGCTCCTAAAGAACTACAGATGGAAGTGACTAATCTCTCAGAATATGACATTTTAAAGTCTGTATTTGATACTAAGAAGGATCCAGCTGAAATATGGAAAAATGAAATAGAATCATATACAATTGGGAAAAAATTTCCCCGAAGAAAGAATTCTTCATAAATACATGTTAGGCATTGTAATGCTATTATTGACATATTTTTCACTGTATTCCACGTAACCACTTCGTTTAGAAAACTTGAAAATTTTCATCGTCCTGAAGCGGGAATCGAACCCGCAAAACTACGCTAGAAGGAGAGCTCATAGTAGATGACGGAATTCTAATTAATTGCAGTCGATGTGTGGAAGAAGCATCACACATTTTTGAAGCGAAGAACGAGTTTTCATTAATTCCAGATGATGAGTGGAAGAAATATCACACATTTTTCGAAGAACCCAACGGCCCAAAGATTAAGTTTTATGTTCGCGCATCAATGCGAAAACAGAAATTTGCCGGTGGCGGGGCTCAAACCCGAATCTTTCTGTTCCGGAGCTGAGTGCTTTCGCAATTAAGCTACACCGATAAGTGCTTATCTAGTTGGCGTCTTAACATGTACGTCATCTCTGTAGTACACCATAGCACGTCTTAATCTTTGGCAGTAAGCTGCTTATAAAATCATCTTAATGTTGTAGTTGCGTACGTAAGAAAGAATGTCACATGTTTGGTTACTCTTGTGAGTCTCAAACAATTTGCTACTTCTGAGAATATGTAAGCAACAGTTACTTCTAAATTCATCGATTTAAAGGCTGGTCATCGATATTCTGTTATAAAAATATTATACCATGCTTAAGCAAAATATTGACGACCTCTACTTTTCAACTAGGCGAGTGTTTATGCCATCCCTCTACAATATCCGGACGGCTCCAAGCGATACTATACTGGCGTGCAAAAATTAGGGACGAGACGGTTTTTCGAATGTAACGTCGTGCAGAAGTGCTCCACTTCGACTCAAATCATACCATACGATCTTCAAGATGTACGAATATGGGACAAGTGAGCAAAACCGTCCAAACAAGGAATCCAAAGGATACAAAGGCACTTTATTGAAAATGTAGCTTCGGACACAACTGGACATAAGACAGAAACGTCCATGTGACAGGCGGCTGCCAAGAAAAATCAAGTCTTTAGTAGGGGATATGATCTCCCCTGACTGCGTTGCAGGACTTACAACGTCTGTCCATGCTGAGAACGAGGTTGTCAAGGAGCTTTTGAGGCACCGCGGCCCATTCCTCTTGTAGCGCCAATCGCAACTACGGAATCTTTGCTGGCGGTTGGTGACGTGCTACCAAGCGTCTTCCCAGGAGGTCCCACACGTGTTCGATTGGATTTAGGTCCGAGGACCTTGAGGGCCAATCCATGCGTTGAATATCTTCATTCTCCAACAGCTCTGCAACAGCCACTGTACGATGAGGTGTATCGTTGTGGTCCATGAAGAGGAACTCAGGACCCACAGTACCTCTGAACAGACGCACGTGAGGCAGGAGAACCTCAGTACAATAGAGGACATCAGTGACTGAACTTCCCTGGAAGATGTGGAGGTCAGTACGACTACCAAGCATGATACCGCCCCAAACGTGAACTCCACCACCTCCAAACCGGTCCCTTTCGATGATGTTGAAGGTGTGATTGCGTGTTCCCTGCTCTCTCCAGATGTGTATACGTCCAGAATCGCTCGTCAGACTAAATAGGCTCTCGTCTGTAAAGAGAACTCGACCCCATTGCTGATGTGTTTAGTTCTTGTGTCCCTGGCACCACAGAAACCGCCGTCTCCGATGAGCAGACGTTAGTGGCACACAACGTACTGGTCGTCGTGCAAATAGACCACCTTTGTGCAGCCTCCTGGAAACGGTAAAACACGATAACGGACGTCAAGTTGTCTGTTGCATGTGCCTTGCAATTTATCCCGCTGTCTGCCGTCTGTCTCTTCTCGCCTGTAGGAAAATATACCGGTCGTCCGCCGCCGTGGTTGCTCGTGGACGACCACTGCTTAACTCTCGGACAGCTGTTCCTGTCGTTTGAAATGCTCTCCAAGCTCGTGAAACGATACTGTAAGCGATCCCCAACTCCTCGGCCACACTAGTCACACTTCGACCTTCTTCCAACTTCCCAATGACGCGACGTCGGGTAAAGTCATCCAGATGTCGTTTACTGGATTGCTTGTTGGCCATATCACATGGTGGCAGCAACTCGACGTCGTTAAAACCGATGTACATCATGCAATTACTTTCACCGAATTGCCGAGCGTACACCGCCCGTGTGCTTTATACTCTTCCGACACTCCCTCCCCTCCCCTATGTCCTGCTGCATATATGCGCATGCCCTACCGTACCGGACCCTAGTCTATCTTCTGAGTGGTCTTTCGCTCCGTTCTGCCTGCCCATTCCGCTGTTATGCTAATTTCTCCTCTTCGTCCTTAATTTTTGAACACCAGTGTACATCGGAATGACCAAACGTTTGTTTAGAATTAGAATGAACAAATATAAACGAGACGCAAGGGATGGAAAAGTAACCACTGCTCTATCTAGAAAAGTCAAGTTCAAATCAGCTCCTCAGAACCGTAGCAAGCTTTTCTTTTCTGGGAGGAAATGACTTGAAATTACGCCCCTTCGAGTTTCACACAAGTAATAAGTGGTTTTTACTTTCTCACACACCGGCCTTATAGGGAAGTATTATGATCGTTCAAAATTCGCTCCTCAGGTTTTTGACATAATTTAATTAAAAATGTAAAAACTAGGTAAATACCCAAGAACTACAGGTGGCAAATAGCAAGTAAAGCGTAAACGTAATGTGATCTCCGACAATACAACCCTACACAGAAATTCAGAATGAAAAATGAACCAGCGCAGAACGAATGAGTACGAGTAGTGAACGTAACAATAGGGAGAAGCTTTAGGGGTAGGGCTTGGAAAAATTCCGTTCCAGGTTAAACACTCAGAGAACTTTCTGCGACAGAGCACAAATGATTAATTAGGTCTTCATTCCAAGGACATGTACGAAAATTTCATGGAGGTTAGGCATATCAGCATATAGTTTTCTATGTCTCTATTCAATGTTTTGGAAAATTCCCTTCATGGTTATGAGATGTTCACACCTCATAGTGTATGTTACTCTGTAGCCAGGTTAACTGCATGGAATACTGTATGAGACCAAGTAAAGTCTTCAAAAATAAAATGCTGAAGGCTGTAACTTTCTTTTTTAGTTAAAATTTCTACATTTCACATCCCCAGAGCACGAATTTACACACCTGTAATGATCATTATGGGAGGGCCACCGCTCTCCCTGCCACCCCGGTAGCTACTGCCCTGCAGCTGATCCTATGTGGGATGATATAAAAAAATTACTTCCTTACTCCACGCCCAAATCCACTGCCATTTCGCTAAACCTTAGAGATCATTACCAAGAGTGAGGCTTGCGATGACAGCGTCTCTCTAGAATTGCCACGAATTTGGAAACAGTTCTGGAAATAACGCTGTTTTGCTTTCCACAGTACCGCGTGTCCAACGAACATGACGCCTCGTTTCTTTGAATGAATAATTACATTGACATCTATTCATTTATTTTCTAGTCAAGTCACCGCGTTCAAATTGTTGAAGTGTGGTTCTACAGTATTATTTAGTTTGCTCTTTACCTTCCTTGAAAAATCCACCTGATTGATGTGCGAAATCTTGGATACTTTGTGATTTCTATTCTACGCCAATAAATTCTGATTACTAGCATATTTTTACTATTTTAAGTATGTCATGAAGTTACCCGGACGCTTCTACAACACATATTTTATATCTACCACTACCTATTACAGTAGCTACTTTTAATAGATCATTCAGCAAGTTCAAAACAGTCAGAAATTATTTACGAAATACAATGCGTCACGAACCTGAGATATGTTTTGCTCACTGGCATTGCAGCAAAAGACGCAGATGAATTAGATACCAAATATTTAATTACAGACTTTGCCGATGGGAAAAGTAGAAAGAAAGATTATTTTTATTTGAGCATCTACACAGTCGAGTCACATTATTATGACCACCTCCTACTTTTGACGTCAACAGCGCGTTGCTAATGAACGAAGGCACGTGTTGTTAGCTGGCTTGAGGGTATATAAGATGTGATGTAAGATTTCTGAAAACATATCCCATGTTGCTGTCGTGGATAAAAGGAGCGATTTATCAGATTTGCAAAGACGGATGATTGTTGGCTTTCGGGCCAAGGGTGGCAGTATTTCTGAAAAGCCGCAGTTTGTGAACTGTTCGCGTGCTGCTGTGGTTAAAATGTATCGTGATTGGAGAAATGGCACCATTGCAAATAAGCGATGTGTAAACTGCGGAGCACCACGTGCCATTGAAGTGGACGTCGGCTGCAAAGGTGCGTGTTCGTCGATCAGATCAAATCAGATCATTTGTAGAGGATTTTAGGAAGGGGGTGTCTGACCCCAGGTCCTAAACAGCCCTTAGAAATAGGAAGCTAGGCGATTTAGGCTAGAGTGCCCGATAGGAAAGTGACATGGAAGTGAGGTAGAAAGCGGGAGGAAGACGCCTTTATTTATTACAGGGGGGACGCAGTACCCGGTGTCCGACGGCTTAACGTGCCCATCCGACGCACGGCGGATATTTAGTGGTTCGAGCGTTCGTACCTGCCTGGGATCGAATTCCGTGCCGTCACGAAGGTTGACCACTAGGCCACTCGCGGACCTGTGTTGTCCGATCCACACGCTGCAGTGGAGCAACTCGCGGCCGAATGAACCAGGGGGCTACCGTATGAGCGTCTAAAGCGACGGTTCAATGAACCCTGCAGCGTATGAGGCTCCGATGCAGATGGATGGTCACTGCACCTATGCTAACGAAGGTGCATCGGCAGAAAGGGCTTATACTTGCACGGCGTTATAGGAATTGGACCTCCGCTAATTGGCAAAGGATTGCCTTCTCCAATGACTCACGTTTCCTACTTCATCGAACGGATAGACGTTGGCGTATAAAGCGAGGAACATCGGAGAACAAACACTCTTCAACCATTGCTGGAAGAACACAAGCTGGTGGGGGAAGCATTATGGTCTGGGGAATGTTTTCGTGGCATTCTCTGGGTCCACTCATACCTGCGGAAGACACTATGGACCGAATTCGTTATGAATCCATCCTTGCAGACCACGCACATCCATACATGCTGATTGTCTTCCCTGGGGCGGATGGGATCTTCCAGCACGACAATGCGACGTGTCACACAGCTAGAAATGTCCATAAAAGCTAGAATTGAGCATCTGTGGGGCTACCTCGATCGTGTTTTTTGCACTGTGGATCCTTCATCAGGCACCCTCCAGCAGCTGTCAGATGCACTGCGGTCAGCATGGCTCCACATACCTGTGAACACCTTTCAGCACCTTTTTGAGTCACTCCTAGCCCATCTAGCTGCTGTCCACAATGCACGCGGCGGTTCCTCTTGATATTAGCTGGTGGTCACAATAATGTGACTCGACCGTGTATAATCTATCTATCTATAAAAAATATTAGATTTCCTTTTCAATGAAACAAAGGTTTATCCAAGTTTATGTGCATTTCATTTTATTTTTCCTCTTAGTTTTGCAAATACAGCCGAAGCGGGTTAAGGAGTGGAGCTTATAGTTTTGCTTAAGGTCCGAGAACTGGAAGTTGCGAAATTGGTTTTACCGATTATTTTAGAGGAATAATAAACATTTTTTTAAAGCATTCTCACATAACAGGTACGTGTATCTATTTGTTTTTGTAGTTCTCAATAATAACAATGAGTCTTATTATTGAAGCTTTCTTTCTATCGTGCTAATCTCGACGAAGTACTTCTTATTGATAAAACTATTTTATATCTGCACAAAAGGTATGAACTCTACCAATCAAAATGTTAACATTATTCTAGAACGTCTCCTTACCTTCAAGCATGTCATTGATATCGTTGTCAAATTCTTCATGTACCTCCTAAGATAAAAAAATATTTTTTTTTAGAATGACAGAGGTAATTTTTATCTCTAGAAACAAAAGAGAAATGTCATAAAGTCTCAAAATCTATTTATCTTCAGTATTTTCCTTCTGAAAAAGAGGAGCATCTGATAATTTCTGCTTCTCAAATAATATCTGTATTATTTGAAAAATAAATCTGTCCTTCCTTTACTTGCTGATTCAGTCCTTCAGAACTTCCTCCGGCTGTTGAAAAATATATTATTATCCTGTCTTTGAATACACAGCAGTGACTGAACGGTCACAACAGGAAATTAAACTTTGTTGTAATGAAACGATGAAAGCGTTATATCGCTCTAAACACTTTCATTTGAAATGTGTAACACTTTCATTTGAAATATTGCGCTTTCATTTGAAATGTGTGAGATGAACTGAGACTCAAACATTTTCCTATTATAAAAGATAAACCACAAATTTACACCAATGAGCCATTATAACCACAAGTTTACACCAATGAGCCATTATAACCCCACATTTACACCAATGAGCCATTATAACCCCACATTTACACCAATGAGCCATTATAAGCACACGTTTACACCAATGAGCCATTATAACCACAAGTTTACACCAATGAGCCATTCTAACCACAAATTTACACCAATGGGCCATTATAACCCCACATTTACACCAATGAGCCATTCTAACCACACATTTACACCAATGGGCCATTATAACCACAAGTTTACACCAATGAGCCATTATAACCACACGTTTACACTAATGAGCCATTATAACCACAAGTTTACACCAATGAGCCATTCTAACCACACATTTACACCAATGAGCCATTCTAACCACACATTTACACCAATGGGCCATTATAACCCCACATTTACACCAATGAGCCATTCTAACCACACATTTACACCAATGGGCCATTATAACCACAAGTTTACACCAATGAGCCATTATAACCACACGTTTACACCAATGAGCCATTATAACCACAAGTTTACACCAATGAGCCATTATAACCACACATTTACACCAATGAGCCATTCTAACCACACATTTACACCAATGAGCCATTATAAGCACACGTTTACACCAATGAGCCATTATAACCACAAGTTTACACCAATGAGCCATTCTAACCACACATTTACACCAATGGGCCATTATAACCACAAGTTTACAATAATGAGCCATTATAACCACACGTTTACACTAATGAGCCATTATAACCACAAGTTTACACCAATGAGCCATTCTAACCACACATTTACACCAATGAGCCATTCTAACCACACATTTACACCAATGGGCCATTATAACCCCACATTTACACCAATGAGCCATTCTAACCACACATTTACACCAATGGGCCATTATAACCACAAGTTTACACCAATGAGCCATTATAACCACACGTTTACACCAATGAGCCATTATAACCACAAGTTTACACCAATGAGCCATTATAACCACACATTTACACCAATGAGCCATTCTAACCACACATTTACACCAATGAGCCATTATAAGCACACGTTTACACCAATGAGCCATTATAACCACAAGTTTACACCAATGAGCCATTCTAATCACACATTTACACCAATGGGCCATTATAACCCCACATTTACACCAATGAGCCATTATAACCCCACATTTACACCAATGAGCCATTCTAACCACACATTTACACCAATGGGCCATTATAACCACAAGTTTACACCAATGAGCCATTCTAACCACACGTTTACACCAATGAGCCATTATAACCACAAGTTTACACCAATGAGCCATTCTAACCACACATTTACACCAATGAGCCATTCTAACCACACATTTACACCAATGGGCCATTATAACCCCACATTTACACCAATGAGCCATTCTAA
Organism: Macrothele yani; assembly: GCA_039090855.1. Lineage (NCBI taxonomy): Eukaryota > Metazoa > Arthropoda > Arachnida > Araneae > Macrothelidae > Macrothele > Macrothele yani. The sequence continues at coordinate 124,174,237 of CM076989.1, forward strand.
CCACACATTTACACCAATGGGCCATTATAACCACAAGTTTACACCAATGAGCCATTATAACCACACGTTTACACCAATGAGCCATTATAACCACAAGTTTACACCAATGAGCCATTATAACCACACATTTACACCAATGAGCCATTCTAACCACACATTTACACCAATGAGCCATTATAAGCACACGTTTACACCAATGAGCCATTATAACCACAAGTTTACACCAATGAGCCATTCTAACCACACATTTACACCAATGGGCCATTATAACCACAAGTTTACACCAATGAGCCATTATAACCACACGTTTACACTAATGAGCCATTATAACCACAAGTTTACACCAATGAGCCATTCTAACCACACATTTACACCAATGAGCCATTCTAACCACACATTTACACCAATGGGCCATTATAACCCCACATTTACACCAATGAGCCATTCTAACCACACATTTACACCAATGGGCCATTATAACCACAAGTTTACACCAATGAGCCATTATAACCACACGTTTACACCAATGAGCCATTATAACCACAAGTTTACACCAATGAGCCATTATAACCACACATTTACACCAATGAGCCATTCTAACCACACATTTACACCAATGGGCCATTATAACCCCACATTTACACCAATGAGCCATTATAAGCACACGTTTACACCAATGAGCCATTCTAACCACAAATTTATTCCAATGAGCCATTACAACCAAACATTTACACCAATGAGCCATTATAACCAGAAATTCACACCAATGAGTCATTATAACCAAAAATGTACACCAATGAGCCATTATAACCAAACATTTACACCAATGAGTCATTATAACCACAAGTGCACACCAGTGAGCCATTATAACCAAAAATTTACACCAATGAGCCATTATAACCACACATTTACACCAATGGGCCATTATAACCACACATTTACACCAATGGGCCATTATAACCCCACATTTACACCAATGAGCCATTATAAGCACACGTTTACACCAATGAGCCATTATAACCACAAGTTTACACCAATGAGCCATTATAACCACACATTTACACCAATGAGCCATTCTAACCACACATTTACACCAATGGGCCATTATAACCCCACATTTACACCAATGAGCCATTATAAGCACACGTTTACACCAATGAGCCATTCTAACCACAAATTTATTCCAATGAGCCATTACAACCAAACATTTACACCAATGAGCCATTATAACCAGAAATTCACACCAATGAGTCATTATAACCAAAAATGTACACCAATGAGCCATTATAACCAAACATTTACACCAATGAGTCATTATAACCACAAGTGCACACCAGTGAGCCATTATAACCAAAAATTTACACCAATGAGCCATTATAACCACACATTTACACCAATGGGCCATTATAACCACACATTTACACCAATGAGCCATTATAAACACACGTTTACACCAATGAGCCATTCTAACCACAAATTTATACCAATGAGCCATTACAACCAAACATTTACACCAATGAGCCATTATAACCACAAATTCACACCAATGAGTCATTACAACCAAACATTTACACCAATGAGCCATTATAACCACAAATTCACACCAATGAGTCATTATAACCAAAAATGTACACCAATCAGTCATTATAACCAAACATTTACACCAATGAGTCATTATAACCACAAGTGCACACCAGTGAGCCATTATAACCAAAAATTTACACCAATGAGCCATTATAACCACAAATTCACACCAATGAGTCATTATAACCAAAAATGTACACCAATGAGCCATTATAACCAAACATTTACACCAATGAGTCATTATAACCACAAGTGCACACCAGTGAGCCATTATAACCAAAAATTTACACCAATGAGCCATTATAACCACACATTTACACCAATGAGCCATTATAAACACACGTTTACACCAATGAGCCATTCTAACCACAAATTTATACCAATGAGCCATTACAACCAAACATTTACACCAATGAGCCATTATAACCACAAATTCACACCAATGAGTCATTATAACCAAAAATGTACACCAATGAGCCATTATAACCAAACATTTACACCAATGAGTCATTATAACCAAAAATGTACACCAATGAGCCATTATAACCAAACATTTACACCAATGAGTCATTATAACCACAAGTGCACACCAGTGAGCCATTATAACCAAAAATTTACACCAATGAGCCATTATAACCACACATTTACACCAATGGGCCATTATAACCACACATTTACACCAATGAGCCATTATAAACACACGTTTATACCAATGAGCCATTCTAACCACAAATTTATACCAATGAGCCATTACAACCAAACATTTACACCAATGAGCCATTATAACCACAAATTCACACCAATGAGTCATTACAACCAAACATTTACACCAATGAGCCATTATAACCACAAATTCACACCAATGAGTCATTATAACCAAAAATGTACACCAATGAGTCATTATAACCAAACATTTACACCAATGAGTCATTATAACCACAAGTGCACACCAGTGAGCCATTATAACCAAAAATTTACACCAATGAGCCATTATAACCACAAATTCACACCAAAGAGTCATTATAACCAAAAATGTACACCAATGAGCCATTATAACCAAACATTTACACCAATGAGTCATTATAACCACAAGTGCACACCAGTGAGCCATTATAACCAAAAATTTACACCAATGAGCCATTATAACCACACATTTACACCAATGAGTCATTATAACCACAAGTGCACACCAGTGAGCCATTATAACCAAAAATTTACACCAATGAACCATTATAACCAAACATTTACACCAATGAGTCATTATAACCACAAGTGCACACCAGTGAGCCATTATAACCAAAAATTTACACCAATGAGCCATTATAACCACACATTTACACCAATGAGCCATTATAAACACACGTTTACACCAATGAGCCATTCTAACCACAAATTTATACCAATGAGCCATTACAACCAAACATTTACACCAATGAGCCATTATAACCACAAATTCACACCAATGAGTCATTATAACCAAACATTTACACCAATGAGCCATTATAACCACAAATTCACACCAATGAGTCATTATAACCAAAAATGTACACCAATGAGTCATTATAACCAAACATTTACACCAATGAGTCATTATAACCACAAGTGCACACCAGTGAGCCATTATAACCACAAATTTACACCAATGAGCCATTATAACCACAAATTTACACTAATGAGCCATTAAGCTCATAAAATATGCGAAATGTATTTTTCATAGCATAAGGTATGCTAAGGAGAGATATTTCTAAGCACGTCTCGTGGGAGCTGATGAGATACGATAGGGCAATCAGTGGTAGGGAAACAACACAAACGGCACAGCCATCCTAGGAAATCGCTAACTCTGAAAGACACAAAGGGATAGCCTTGTTCAATCCCTTAATCTCAAAAGTGTGAGTGTCAAAGTACCACCGGCCTCAAGGGCGACCACTTCGTTTCTTTTACTAAGAAGAATCAAAATGTCAACTGCCGAGGCATCTGTGGGCCATGGTAATAAATGGAATTTCTCTTCATGTTCTTGGGACCATTCCTTCTTAGCAATATGGCATGGAGTATTATCTTGTTGAAAGACGCCGACTCTGCCAGGGAATACCGTCGTCATAAAGGAGTGTAGTTGGACAACCACGATGTTGTACGTGACAGCTGTCAGAGTGTGCTCTATATGGATGGGTCCAAGTATTCCGCAAGAAAATTTTGTCAAGACCCTCACACTCCCTTCAGCTGCCTGGATCCATCATACAGTGCATCTAGATCAGAAGGCTTCATTGGGTAAAGGTCGCACACGAGCTCGTCCGTCGACATGGTGTAAGAAGAAAACGCTATTCGTCTGACCATGATACTCTCTTCCAGTCTTCTATGGCCCAATGTCGATGATTACGTGCCCATTGCAAGGGTTGACGACGGTGAACGACTCTGAGCATAGATACACGAATGGGTCTGCGGCTGCGGAGACACATACCCAAGAGCGTACGATGAACCGTGGGTTTTGACATATTTGGCCCTTCACCACAATTTAAATTATGAGTAATGTCAGCCACAGTAGCCCTCCTGTTGCTGCGGACAAGACGAGATAGCCTGCGATGACCTTTGACGTCAATGTGGCGTGGCCTGCCCCCGCCTTGTAGATTGCTCGAAGTGTCACGTGTTCCATACCATCGTTTAGGTGCTACCTACTGCATAGTGTGAGCAGCTTACCAGCGTGGCTGCTTTGCAGCTGCTCTTACCAAGGCGTCTTGCCATAACGATGGTGTCTTTGTCGAAATCGGATAAATCCTTTGCTTTTCTCATGTTGAGACGAAACGAAATACTGACTGAGAGATCAGATCATATGTACAGGATTTTAGGAAGAGAGTGTCTGACCCCAGATTTTGACATGGAAGCCAGATAGAAAGGGGAGGAAGACGCCCTTCTTTATTACCCGGGGTCCGACGGCTTAACGTGCTCATCCGACGCACGTCGGATATTTAGTGGTTCCAGCGTTCGTACCTGCCTGGGATCGAACCTGAGGTTTTTCCTTGGTATCCACGAACGAAGACCACTAGGCTACCCACGTGGCTCCCTGACTGAGAGAGATTAGATGTATGTAGGGGATTTTAGGAAGAGAGTTTCTGACCCCAGCTCTTAAACATCCCTTAGTAATAAGAAGCTAGAAAATTTGAGCTACAGTGCCCGATAGGAAAGTGACTCGGAAGCGGGGTTGAAAAGGGGAAGAAGACGCTCTTATTTTTTACCGGGGGACAGTACCCGGGGTCCGACGACTTAACGTGCCCATCCGACGCACGTCGGATATTCAGTTGTTCGAGCGTTCGTACCTGCCTTCGTACCTACCTGCACGGTGGATATTTAATTGGTTCGAGCGTTCAACCTGAGGTTTCTCCGTGGCAGTCACAAACGTTAGCCACCAGGCCATCCGCGGCCCCTGACTGAGAGAGCTTTGACCCAGGTATTATATATACGATTCCCGACCTTACCACGCGATGTTGATTGGCTGCACGCACACATTTGATGTTGCACTTGACAGTACTTCTTCTGTAGTACTTCTTCTCCTCATGAACATGTCGAGTTCCGAAAATTAATAATTAATTTTGCACCTAACAGTCATTCATAGACCCTACATCTTTTCATCAGTAAGACGAAATCCAGAAATCAATGTTGCACCTGACGGTCCCTCTGTAGACCTTACACCTAATCATCAGTAAGTCTAGTTCCGGAAATTAATTTTGTACTCCACGAGAATAGCAATTCACGCAATTTCAAATTTCTGCAGCGTATTGTTTTCTTACTATATGACGTGCAGGTATTTTTATGTTTGGCACAATACCTACGCTATTAAAAATCAGAAAAAAAAATATTTTCGTTTTTGACGCCTGAAATTACCAGAAAATCTTCTTAAGAGAAATATTATTTTGCGATGCAAAGTTTTAACTCTAGAAGACGCATTTGTGAAATGTATATATGTTGACGGAAATGTGCAGTATATTTGCATGTTGCTAGTATGTTTCTGCTCACGAAGCTAATGAAGTTCTTTTTGCATCCGATAATTCGGATTGCAAACAAAAAATTTCATTCACTTTCTGTAGTTCTCTTGATGTAAAAACGTTCTGATTAAGTAGCATAAATTTAAACTTACAGTTCAACGATATTTCAACTTCTAATTATCCGATTGGAACAATTCATTCGTCAATCTTTGATACTATTATTAGTCTATTTACTGTCCATCTGCACGTCCTAGTTTCCCACAGCTTTCGCAGGAGCTATACACCCTGTTTCAAGTAGCATTTGAAATTTTTTTTTGCGTCTGTTAGTTGCATCCATTAATACAATTTTAAATACTTTTTTCTGATACAGCTTTCCACCCTCTTTAACTGCGAGTTCGATTCAAAAGCTAAATTAAAAAAAAAACTCCTTTTGAAAAAAAATATATTCTAACACGTGCCAGTTCTAAACGGCATTAATATAACTTCAAGTTATCTAATTTCTCCGACGAACTGCTTTTCTATACTGGTGTCCCTCTATATTTCTATTAATAAAATAACGAAAACACAATATTTTTTGCAATTTTATTGCATATCAACGCTTCTAAGAGTTAACCATTTAAACCTTTTCGTTGTCTGTAACATTCTGCTTTTTTTATGAGCATTCTTCTATCTCTTATCGTCTTTGTTTTTCTCTATCTTGATTAGGAGCAAGGTTTCTCCTGAGCTTTCTATCTCTTTTCGCCGGTGCAATAATTTATGTTCCGCCTATGTTCTCCTCTGTATCTTACTCTGTTAATCAAACCATTCCACCCCCACCCCTTTTGCCGTTCACATTTAGAATAGCGAATTAATTTCCTAACATTTTCAGAATAACTGTTGTAATTAACTTTTCTTTCTTTCTTTCTTTTTTGTGTGGTTGTTTCTTTTTGGTCTCTCGCAGTTTGATTAGTTTTGCAGACTCTCTTAAGCATAACGTTGGCTGCTAGAAGTGCTTCATATATAATTTAGGTTTACTGGCTATAAGGAAGAGAAAAAGCCGGAGTCGTACTTGTTACAAATCGTTCCCCTTTTACGAGGAATCCGGCATCAGCTGAAGTAACCACCCAGGCTACAGATTTCATTCTTGCAGTTTGAGCGACGCGAAACGATAACAATTAATATACAAGAAAGATGACATCGAATTTTCGGTTGTAATGAGCATGTCTTTTGAGTCCTTTACGACCCGAATAAAATTTATCAAAGTTATTCAAAGTCAACGGAACCGGTTAGAAAAAAAAAAAAAACAGCAACCGCATTTCTACAATCGATAAAACATCCAAAAATCGAAACACTTATCTCCCCCTGCGACTAAAAAATACGTTATAAAAATTAAAAAAAAAAGAAACAGCGCACGAAAAGTTTCTCATAGCAGAAGGAATATCAGAGACAAAGATATTTTCAAATTGAACAGTTAAACGAAGAAATATAAAAGGGAACTTGATATATTAGGTGCACAAATAAGTTTTAAAGCGTTTTAAAACAACGCAACACCTAATTTCAGGGAAAACTACAAAATCTTTACGAATCAAAATATGCGCCATCATTAACTATCACCTTCCGCGATCCGTCGGGCAACTGAAAGATTCCAGCCATGAAGAATACTTCGTCGTGTGACGTGATAAAGTCGTTAACCTATTTTTGCACTTCGTCGCATGTCCGGAACCGTACAGCAGATAAACCATGTTGCAACAATCGGAACAAACGATAGTCTGAAGGGGCTATGTCGGGACTATACGCCGGGTGCTCCAAAACTTACCAGCTAAGCGTGAATAACGTTTCCTTGACCAATTTCGCGACATGCGGCCTAGCGTTGTCATGCAGTCATTTCACGGAACGCAATCCTTTGCCTGTGAATGGACGTTTCCGACAGATTTCCTGGTTCACTGGCAGAAGTTTTTGCTTGTAGCGATCATCAGTAACAGTCTGACCCTGTTCCAATTCTTCATAATACAGCACACCCTTCATATCCCACCAGATGCACACCAGAACTTTCTTGGAGTGAATATTGCGCTTCGGTATCGAAGTCGTTGCTTCACCGGGGTCTACCTTGTATTTTTTGTGTTTGGGATTGTCGTACCATATCCACTTTTTATCACCGGTAACGTTTTTACACCGGAAAGACTTTCTGTTTTGTTTATTCAATAGATTCTAACACTTCATGACACGCTGATCCTTGTTCCTCTGGCTCAGGTCACGTCGCACCCAGTTTCCTGCCTTCTGAATCTTTCCCACTGCGCGTAAACGATTGGAAATGATTTGTTGAGTTATCCCCAGTTGTTCAGCTTGTTCGTTTTGCGTTTGAGACAAATCTTTTCCCAGCAATGCTTGCAGTTTTTCATGTGCAACATTCTGCGGGGCGCCGCTACGTTCTCGATCGCTAACATCAAAATCACCTGCTTTAAACCGTCTAAATCAAAACTCGCACGTGCTTTTCGATACAATATTCTCCCTCAGAACAGAACAGATCGATGCACATACTTTTGCATCTGTTTATCCTTAATGAAATTCGTAACGAATGCAGTGTCGAATAAATGCAATATCGCTTGCTATCTTTCACTTACCAACGGGCAAGTGCGTTTGACTGTTGGGCAAACTTCTGTGTCACATTTATACTCTGGACCAGTTACAGTTACATAACAACAACGCAGGAGAATGTAGGATATGTAAATTAGCGGAGTACGTCACACAAAAAAAAAACTACACTGGCGTGCAAAAATTAAGGACGAGACGGTTTTTCGAATGTAACGTCGTGCAGAAGTGCTCCACATCGACTCAAATCATACCATAAGATCCCCAAGATGTACGAATATCGGACAAGTGAGCAAAACCGTCCAAACAAGGAATCCAAAGGATTCAAAGGCACTTTATTAAAAAGGTAGCTTCGAGTACAACTGGGCAGAAGACAGAAACGTCCATGTGACAGGCGGCTGCCAAGAAAAATCCAGTCTTTAGTAGAGGATATGATCACCCCTGACTGCGTTGTAGGATTTACAACGTCTGTCCATGCTGAGGACGAGTTTGTCAAGGAGCTGTTGAGGCATCGCGGCCTATTCCTCTTGTAGCGCCAATCGCAGATGCGGAATCGTTGCTGGCGGCTGGTGACGTGCTGCCAAGCGTCTCCCGAGAAGGTCCCGCACCTGTTCGATTGGATTTAGGTCCAGGGACCTTGCGGGCTAATCCATGCGTTGAATATCTTCACTCTCCAACAGCTCTGCGACAGCCACTGCACGATGAGGTGTAGTGTTGTCGTCCACGAAGAGGAACTAAGGACCCACAGCACCTCTAAACAGACGCACGTGAGGCAGGAGAACCTCGGTACAATAGCGGACACCAGGGACTGAACCTCCTTGGAAGATGTGGAGGTCAGTGCGGCTGCCAAACATAATACCGCCCCAAACGAGAAATCTGCAGCCTCCAAACCGGTCCCTTTCGATGATGTTGGAGGTGTGATTGCGTGTTCTATGCTCTCTCCAGATGTGTATACGTCCAGAATCGCTCGTCAGACTAAATCGGCTCTTATCTGTAAAGAGAACTTGACCCCATTGCTGATGTGTCCAGTTCTTGTGTTCCTGGCACCACAGAAACCGCCGTCTCCGATGAGCAGGCGTTAATGGCACACACCGTACTGGTCGTCGTGCAAATAGATCACCTTTGTGCTGCCTCCTGGCCACGGTAAAACGCGATAACGGACGTCCAGTTGTCTGTTGCATGTGCTTTGCGATTTCTCTCGCTGCCTCGCCTGTAGGACAATATACCGGTCGTCTGCCGCCCTGGGTGCTCGCGCACGACCACTGCTAAACTGTCGGACAGCTGTTCCTGTCGTTTGAAATGCTCTCCAAGCTCGTGAAATGCTGCTGTGAGCGATCCCGAACTCCTCAGCCACACAAGTCACACTTCGACCTGCTTCCAACTTCCCAATGACGCGACCTCGGGTAAAGTCATCCAGATGTCGTCTACTGGATTTCCTGTTGGCCATATCACACGGTGGCATCAACTCGACGTCGTTCAAACCGATGTACACCGTGCAATAACTTTCACCGAATTGCTGAGCGTACACCGCCCGTGTGCTTTATACTCTTCCGATACTCCCCTCCCCCTACGCCATGCTGCATATATGCGCATGCCCTACCGTACCGGACCTTAGTCTATCTCCTGTGTGGTCTTTCGGTCCGTTCTGCCTGCTCGTTCCGCTGTTATGCTAATTTCTTCTCTTCGTCCTTAATTTTTGCACGCCAGTGTATTTAAAACTTCTTTTTACACCTAATAACTCTACGTGTTCTACCAGACTACGCCTTCTAGCGGAAGAATTTTGCATAATGACAAAGTTGAAAATAGGCGAGCAGTATTAATGGTAAAAGGCTAAAAGCTATGCTAAAGAAAAAGAACTTTTCAAATACGTCTCACGGAAGCAGAGATAGCGAGATAAAGGTTTACGCCTCCTGAAAGCTGTGTATCATTTAAAGAGGAAAATGTCTACCATCTATACTGTAGCTAATGTCATACAGTAAAAGAAGAAATTTCTCAATAGGGTTTTTAGCATAGGAGATACATCTGGAAACAGAAGTACACAAACATCACCTAGCGGGAGAACTGCGAATTAAAAAACTCTTCAAATACAAGCCTAAAGTTTTCCACAAGGTAAATGGCATCTAGTGTTAAAAGAGGTTTTAAATCTCACATTTAGAAACAAAGCTATTGAGAAAGACAGATAGCGCCCCTAGCTGAGAAATGCGGCATTATTTTGGGGAAAAATGTACATAAAATGTTTTAGTAGTTAGTAGTATCTGACCGAATCAGAATTTTTTCAGTCAGGTTTTTAGAACCGCAGATGTTGCTGCAAACTTGCTCTAAACGGTAATATGAACTTACGCCCTCTATAGGGGCACACGTGTGCATTAAGAAAAATTTGAAATGAGTAACATTGCACACAGGAAACACTCTCCGACAAAGAAAGAATTTTTCAAATCAAACTTTTAGAGGCAAAGATATCGACAAAAATAAGTTATACATCTACGCCCGTGGCGGAAAAACAGTGCACTATTTTATGTAGGAGGTATTCTCAAACGGTTTTCCGATGTGAGTGGCATCCGTTCAGGAAAGAATTTTTCAGTCGAGTTTTTAGAAGCTCGGAATTTGCTGAAATACATCAGAAGCAGTAATATACACTTAAGCCTTCTGGTTGCCAAAGCATTCCTTACCAAAAATTAGAAATTATATGCAAAAACATGTCTCATTAGGATCTGTACCCGTTGCAAGAAGAATTTTTCAAAACGGGCTTTTAGAAGCAGAGATATCGGGGAAATACAATACATTATATTGAGAAAAGGGATGTAAGGTCAGGTGATGCATAACATCACAGCCTCTCCTTGACAAATGTCAACCCCGCCTTCTCGTGATGCATCCTGTTCCCACTAAAGGGGCTCTGACGACCGCCAATAGCGGTATAACTATACCATCGGGATCAGAGGAAATTCTATCACACACTCACCAACCCGCTTGGCCAGCGTGGTGAGTTATGGCCAAACCCCTCCAAAATGACTCCACAACTTAAATCTTGGCCCTCAGTCTCCGGCAGCTGGAATGTACCTGGCCAAGGCAGCGGCCAGTGCGACATGAAGGCAGAGGGTGCTAAGAATCCCCGGAGGACCGGACTAGGCTGCCATCTGATGCTGACCTTGGCAACGTACAATGGACGCTCCCTATCTTCTGATTCAAGGCTTCTTGAATTGGAAGAGGAACTACAAAGGATCAAGTGGGACATCGTGGGGCTAAGTGAGGTAAGGAGAAAAGGAGAAGATCTCATCGAACTGAAAAGTGGACATCTCTTCTACTATCGTGGGACAGATACTGGCAGAACTAGTGGTGTTGGATTTATAATAAACAAGAAACTGAAGGATAAAGTGGTAGAAGTTGAAAGTTCCTCTGACAGAGCTGCACGACTCGTTATCCAACTATCGAGAAGGTACCAGGCTCAGATTATTCAAACTTATGCACCCACCACAAGTCATCCTGAAGAAGAAATTGAAGAATTTTATGAGGAAATTTGTCATCTAAATAATAAAGGTAAGCAGCACTTGAAAATAATTATGGGAGATTTCAATGCAAAAATAGGGCAACGGCAACAGAATGAAACTTCAGTAGGTAAATTCGGTCACGGCAACAGAAACCAGCGTGGAAATACTCTCGTTGAGTTTGCAGAGGCAGAAGGGTTTTTCATCTTGAACTCCTTTTTGAAGAAAAAGCCACACAGGAAATGGACATGGAGACATCCAAATGGGACGACAAGTGAAATTGATTTTATTATGTGTAACAAAAAATTCGTCATAGGAGACTGCAGTGTGCTAAACAATTTCAACACAGGTAGTGACCATAGATTGGTGAGATGTAAGATGCACCTCAACACTAAACTTGAACGTGGCAAGCTCATAAGACAAACAAAATCTATTGACATAACCAACCTTAAAAAACACCATAATACCTTCAGGTTAGAACTGAAGAACAGGTTCTCTGCTTTAGAAGGCCTAACATCAGAAGAAGTGGACATCTCTGAAGTTAACAGAAAAGTAACCAAAGCTCTTATGGAAACAGCAACAAAATTAGCTGGGTCTAAGAACAAGTTGCATGTAAATAAATTATCAGGAAAAACGAAAATGTTGATGCAAAAAAGAAGAGAGATGAGGACAACTAAAGAAGATGTGACTTCCAAAGTGGAATATATAGAGCTATGCAAGACAGTACGAAAAAGTATCACTGAAGACGTAAGAAAATTCAACTGTGAACTAGTGAGGAAAGCAATTGAAAACAACCAAAGCCTAAAGATAGCAAAGGGACATCTCAGTAAGGGAAGAAAACAGATTATGGCACTGAGAAAAGAAGATGGTTCTGTAACAAGAAATAGAGGCGAAATTTTGACAAGAGTGAAAGATTTCTACTCCAAATTATATGAAAGGGATGATACATGCACTCCAGACATCATGAAAGATACCAGTACCAGAGTTCCTCCAGTCCTTCCAGCAGAAGTTGCACATGCAATCAAGAACATGAAGCGGGGAAAAGCTCCAGGAGAAGATGGAATTACTGTAGACATCATACAAGAAGCAAGTGGAGAAATCGAAACAGTACTCGCCCAAATTTTCACTCGATGCCTTAATGAAGGAAAGATTCCTGAGGATTGGAACACCGCTACAATGATCCTGCTACATAAGAAAGGTGACATTGAGGATCTCGGAAACTACAGACCTATCAGCCTCCTATCAGTAGTGTATAAAATCTTCACTAAAGTTCTTTCACACCGCTTGAAGGCAACACTGGACATGGCTCAACCGAGAGAACAAGCTGGATTCAGGAGTGGCTACAGCACAATAGATCATATCCATGTGCTGAGAGAACTAATTGAAAGAGCGAGGGAATATGAACTTCCATTGTGCATGGCTTTTATCGATTATGAAAAAGCCTTTGATTCGGTGAAACCATCAGCAGTTACAATGGCTCTGAAAACCTGCGGTATTGAAGATGCATACATTAATATTATTAATAACATCTATGAAAATGCAAGTGCAAAGATTAGGCTGTTTGAAAATACAACACACATAAAAATTGGAAAGGGAGTGAGACAAGGTGACACCATATTTCCGAAGCTCTTTAATGACACATTGGAGGGTGTTTTTCAGTCACTGAGCTGGGAAAACAAGGGGATAAAGATTAATGGAGATTATCTAACCCACCTTCGTTTTGCTGATGACGTAGTCATTTTTGCAACTAGCCCATCAGAGCTGCAGAGTATGATCCAGGAACTTGCTGACAAGAGTAAAGAAGTGGGATTAAAAATGAACTTTTAGAAGACAAAAGTGATGTTCAATGCTTTTACAAGAAATGAAGATTTATCGATTGATGGAGAAAAGCTGGAGATAACAGATACGTACGTTTATCTTGGACAGCAGATATCAAGTGAGGGTCACATTGATGAAGAAATTAATCGGCGTACAAAACTTGCCTGGAGAGCGTTTGGAAGAAACAGCATAATTTTCAAGAGCAATATGCCATTATGTCTTAAAAGAAAAGTGTTTGATCAATGCATCCTTCCAGTGCTTACGTATGGTGCAGAGACGTGGACCTTAACTAAAAGAGACATACAAAGGCTGCAGACAACTCAAAGAAGCATGCAGAGGTGCATGATTGGTATAACCAGGAGAGATAAGAAGAGGAACTCGTGGATCCGAAAAATGACAAGAGTGGAAGACATCATGATCAGAGTTAAATCCCTGAAATGGCAATGGGCTGGACATACTGCCAGAAGGACAGATCATCGATGGACAGCCGAAATTTTAGATTGGATTCCAAGGGACAGGAAAAGACCCAGAAGAAGACCACATGGGAGATGGGTGGATGAAATTCGAAAGTATGCAGGGGTGACATGGAGGAGACTGGCACAAGACAGACCGTTGTGGAGGAAACTTGGGGAGACCTTCGTCCAGCAGTGGATTGATAATGGTTGACAATGATGATGATGATGATGATATTGAGAAAAGTCACTGTACACCCCTTAAAAAGCAAATGATCCCCTGCATTGTGGAGATGAACGGTACAGCTGCAAACGGTATGTAAACAAGCCTGCCCGCGATCATATCGCACTGTGAGGTTGAGTGAAAATGTCGCTGCGGGAGAGAACTGACTTTGAGAAAGGGAAGATTTTTTGGGTGTTATACTATTAGTGGGTTGTCCAGAAGAGAAACCGAGAAGCCTTTAAACATATCCAGGTCAACTGTTTTGGATGTTCTAAATAAGTGGATGACACATGGAGTGCTTGAAGCAGCAAAATGTACCGGCAGACCAAAGAAAATCAGTGATATAGGACGTCGAAGCCTCTGGAGAGTCGTTACAGCCAATCGACGAAGTACTGCACAAGACCTCAGTGTACAGGTGAATAAAAATGCTAGAACCTAGGTACGTACACGTGCCTTTCGCAGAAAACTTCATTCCATGGGTTACCGTGGTCGTGCGGCTGCTCATAAGCCTTTCATCTCCACTTGGAATGCTACTCGTCGTTTATCATGGTGTAAAGAACATTTATCGTGGACCGTAGATTGATGGAAACGGGTTCTATGAACTAATGAATCCAGATACACGATCCATCAGTCTGATGGCCGTGTGTGGGTATGGCCGCAGCCGCGGGAACGCTATTTACCACAGTGTACTGTTCCTACGGTCAAGTTTGGAGCTGACAGTGTACTCATGTGGTGGTGTTTTCGTGGTATGGTCCCGGCCCATTGGTTATCGTGGACAAACCTGTTAACCACCACGTCTACCTCGATATTCTGGACAATTATGCCCTACCAACTCTGTGGCAATACTATGGAACCGAGCCTTGTTGGTACCAGCAGGATAATGCACCGAGCCATAAAGCAAGGTCTGCTACGGCGCGGTTTGACGATAATTCGGTATCGTGTGTGGACTGGCCAGCACAGAGCCCTGATCTTAATCCCATAGAGCACCTATGGGATGAATTAGAAAGCCACATAAGAAGTTTGAAAGCAAGGCCTACTTCTAAACAACAGTTAGCGGAGCATTATGTACTGGATGGAAACGCATACCTACCGCTGTGTTCCATATCCTTGTCGAAAGCATATCTCGAAGGGTCAGTGCATGCATTAAGGTCAAAGGTAGATTGACACCGTGTATGTCAATGAATGCTATGTTGTGTTTTTCTTCTACGTGTCCGGTGACTTTTGTCAATATAGTGTATACCTTTACGCCCTCTAGCGCAAAATCTATGCATTGCTTGTAAAAGAAACAGTACGCAGAATAGTCTTAGTTATAAATGGCATCGAAACGAAAAATAATTTTTTCAATCGGATATTTAGGAACAAATATATGGAACAAAATGTATTTTGAATTCGATGTCATCTGCATTTACGGCTTCTAGCGGCGAGGTTATGCATCGAAAAAACCCGGAATGCAAGGATCATTGTTCTCACATTTCAAGCTTCCCAATACAAGAAGAAGTTTTCGAATTGAGATAATAGTTGGAAAGACATGGTGTCAACAGACGGGAGGGCGGACAGACAAAGTGATAACATGAGCACGATCATTTTTTATGAAAAAAGTGCTAAAATAAATAAATAAATATAACAAAATTTATTAACTTACGAGTGTGGGAGTTTCTTCATTTACGTCATCATCGAAGTCTGAACCCCACGAGTCGCAATCACTTTCCCCATCTAGGCGTGGAGCTGATGGAGTTGCAAGAATAGAACCTACACATATCGACAGGAGAAATGATTTTGTGCTGGCTATTTTATAAGAGTACAATGGCAAAACGAAAGAGACGCCATAAGAACAATGCATAATCTCATTTAAGTTCAGATCACATTTTAACAATCACTGTAATCCAGTTGTAGAAATAGGGTAACAAAGGCAATAAGGAAAATTAGATGTACATATGTATAATTTTTCTACACATACATGTATGTAATTTTTCTGTACAGAAGGTAGCCATAAATAAAATATCGCAAATCAGAGTTGTCTGAAGTCATTATGAGAACTTCGGGCTTGAAAAACACACCAATCACTGAAAAACTTTCCTTTTGGTGAAGGAAAGGGTGTTAACAATCACTACGAGCAATGTCCGCTTTAAGCTGACCTTACGCGATCAGTAATACCGTCATTTCTGCACTTCGGTACGGCGCCGTCATTACACCATCATTACCTCTTCAATATAGAGGGTGAGTCGAAAGTGTTGCAATATTTGGAACACTTTATGTCTTATGACGTAGAAGTCTTGTCTTACTTCTACGTTATTTTAAAACATCAACATACTAAGAAATAGTTCCTAAATGAAAGAAAACCTAAACGGCCAGACGAAACATGTAAACAACAGAAGTCAAACTTACGGAAAAAGATGCTTTATTCAGGATGTAGCAAATACATCGTAGCATAGCATATTGCCCTAAATTCTCCACACACCACACAACTCTTTAGCACAACGCTCTTTTCACAACGCTCCTTTCAATAATCAGTTTACAACCCAACGCTCTCAAGCAATAGATCAGTCGTCGTTTTTATCTCTTGTTCTTATCAATATCAGGCATACGTCACGTTCATTCAACCTCAATGGTGTTGCCAAACGTATTCGTTTGAGAGAAAAGATATTACGTTGAGAGTGAAGAATAATAGAATAAACTCAAGATTTACATAGGGAAAGAAACTAAAAAGGAAAGTTAATTTAGAATATACGTCACAGTCTTCATACGTACCTTTATGACAAAAGCTGACTAACATTCAAAATATAGGCCATCGTGTTGCACCGCATTTAGCCATCTGTCGGCCAGTTTTTCGATTCCGCGGCGATACCAGTTCTTGTCCTTCGAGGTGAACTGCTTCACCCTAGCTGCCACATCCTCCAGGTTGTTAAAGTGCCGCCCACGAAGGAATTGGGCCATGGTCCGGAACAAGTAATAATCCGACGGGGCAAGGTCCGGACTATATGCTGGGTGTGGCATCAGTTCGGTGCCCTCAAGTTCCTGGAGTTGGGTCGTTCGCGCGGTATGAGTCCGAGCTTTGTCGTGCTGTAGGAGAGCGCGATTTCTGTTCACCAGTGCCAGGTACTTCTCCTCCAAAATGGCATACATCCCCTCCACCTGTTTAGAGTATAGGTTGGCGTTGATGGTTACACCGTCTGGAACAAGTTCATAATGGATTATCCCCTCGAAGTTCCACCAGACGCAGAGCATCACATTGTGCTCGAAGGGCCCACGTTTATCAATAGGTTCAGGAAGCTAGCCTGGGCTGAACCACTGCAGTTGTTTGTTAAGATTACGGAACTAGGCCCACTTTTCATTGCACGTAACAATTCTCTTGATGAAAGGTACATCGCGCGAGTTTTTTAGGAATTTCGTGCACACTTCCACTCGGCAGCTTGCTTAAGCTAGCGGCAGTTCGTGAGGGACAATGCGGCAGCTCCTGTAGACCTTGCCGAGGTCCTGAAGGTGATGATCTACGGTGGTCTGCAATATGCCCAGCCCGCCTGATTATCTCCGAGTGCTGGTTGTCGGATTTGCCTCTACGGCCTCCGATACCACTGTTCGCGGCCTACCTGACCATGGCTGATCGTTGAGTTTACTGTCAACTGAGCGAAATATCTTGAACCATCTGGTTGCGATGCTGTGGTTTACGGAATCTTCCCCCTTCGCATGACAAATGTTTCGTGTTGCTTGAGCAGCGTTATGGCCGAGTTCAACCTCGGGAAGTAAAAGTTCCCTAATTAGCCGGTTGTGGCTGTTCATCTTTTAGTTGTACTAATCACAGACAGAACGTCGGCATGCAATGCTGTTCACAGAAACTACTACTACTTTATATCCCTTTCGATTGACTGCAGTACGCGACTTGAACTAGTTTAAACACGTGACATACCAGCCGCAGCACATGCGTTTATGCGAATTTTGCAAAACGTTCGAGTCACCCTCTGTACTTTCACAACTTACACGCTCATTATTAAGCGTCATTACCTTGCTTCAGTACTAGTCGAGTCGTCACGGACAGTGCACCGATTTTGTCTGCATTCGAGAATTGTGTGCAAAGAAGAGCGTGTTTAGCTATTATTCTAGCTTGATGAACGAAACGTTATGGTAAGCCCCAAATAAATTTTTTTTTTTTTTATTTTGGTTGGAGGTTTAACGACCACCGTGAGCAACTCAATGGGCTATAAGCAGTCGCCCGTCCCTAATTTAGGGTCACTGGTTCCAGGGAAGGGAGAGAGCCAGTGCCGTAAGACAAACACAACATCCATGCCTCACCGGGATTCGAACCCGGACCCCGTTCGGACGAATGATCAGAGGCCCCAAATAATGGATGAAGTAATGGCTAAAACAACGTGATAAGCATTCAGATGTTGTCTTATGAAAGGAGATATGTATGTGCTACGGAAGTGGATGATTACAAGAACTATTTCGCATGAATGAAGAGTCGTTTAATAAATTACTGCGAATGACTGAACCGTTTTTAGGTAAGAAAGGCACTCTCAGGCGAGTTTGATGTGAGTGTATATATTTTCCTCCTCACCTTAGTCTGATTGGCCCCTGATTTCATTTTACCATAAATGCTTAGCAGCTTATCTAGAGCTACTATTGGCCCCTGATTTCACTTTACCATAAATGCTTAGCAGCTTATCTAGAGCTACTATTGTCCCCTGATTTCATTTTACCATAAATGCTTAGCAGCTTATCTAGAGCTACGATTGGCCCATTGTTTCATTTTACCATAAACGCTTACCAGCTTATCTAGAGCTACTATTGGCGCCTGATTTCATTTTACCATACATGCTTAGCAGCTTATCTAGAGCTACTATTGGCCCCTGATTTCATTTTACCATACATACTTAGCAGCTTATCTAGAGCTACTATTGGCCCCTGATTTCATTTTACCATAAATGCTTAGCAGCTTATCTAGAGCTACTATTGGCCCCTGATTTCATTTTACAATAAATGCTTAGCAGCTTATCTAGAGCTACTATTGGCCCCTGATTTCATTTTACCATAAATGCTTAGCAGCTTATCTAGAGCTACTATTGGGCCCTGGTTTCATTTTATCATACATGCTTACCAGCTTATCTAGAGCTGCGATTTACCCATTGTTTCATTTTACTATAAACGCTTACCAGCTTATCTAGCGCTATGATTTGTCCCTAGTTTCATTTTACCATAAATGCTCACCAGCTTATCTAGAGCTACATATCTTTATGTTTTGTTCATGTACGATATGTGTGAAGAACTCCACAGTTCTGGAAAAGCTTCATATGTTTCAATGAGGTTCCGTAGAACTTTATCTTTTCTTGAATCAGCTTCCTCTCTAATGACCTCGCTTGCTTGGACTTTACAGTCGGGCTGCTCACTGCCAACGGTGACACAACCTTCCATTGCGGCTCCGCAGTTCGAACTGAGCAATGATGGAGTAATGACGCGCGCTCCCTCACACGATCAGTATTAATGACAGTACCCCTTCCAACCGCCAATACTGACGCTCCGATATCAGAATATCCGGATCTTCGTCATTACCGCATCATTACTTTCCGTCATTCCATCTCTAAAAACCTTACACGTTCAATAATACTATCATTACTTGAAAGTAATGACAGTATTATTGAACGTATAAGGTCCGCTTAAGGTTCGTAAGGCGGACCTTACACGTTCAGTAATACTGCCATTACTTGAAAGTAATGACAGTATTACAGAACGCGTAAGGTAGCTAAAGATGGGATGACGACAAATAATGACGCTGTAATGACGCGGATCCGGATATTCTCATATCAGGGCTTCAATATTGGCGGTTGGGGAAGATACTGTCATTAATAATGATCATGTGAGGGCGCGGGCGTCATGACTCCAGCATCACGCAGTTCAAATTGCGGAGCTGTGATGGAAGGTTGTGTCTCCGTTAGCAGTTAGCATCCCGAGTGCGAAATGCAATCTCACCCAGTTTCTTCGCCATCAGCCATCCCGTCAGTGCATTTTCTGCAACATGTATACCCCGGGGATCTCATAACTCACCAAAACTGTCACCCATGCGTCTGTGAACATCACCTGCGCCACCGTTCGTTCTCCATGCGCGCTAATTTCTCTAGGCTGCGGGTGGTCATAATGTAAAGGCTGATCGGCGTATGTGTCTCGCTGACTTCCACTCAACGAAGATCTCGTCTAAACTAGTCCTGCTCACATGTAACTTGGAGTCCAGGGCAATGGGCTGTTTTCTGACGAGTCCCGTTTCCTCCTGAAATCTGATTATTGGACGCTGTTTAGTTTGGAGAAGAACAGAAAAGTGCTTTCTTCCCTTCACTATCAACAAAATACACTATCTACCAACAAATAATTGGACACCTCCTGCAATCGACGATATCTGCGGTCCTGATACAAGTTACGGCCGCCGCCGTTAAATATCGTGTGGTAAACAACAACGCAACCAGTCGCATGCAAGATGCCGTGCAGTTCGGAGCTCTCTGATTTCGAGAAAGGTGTAATCGTCGGGTATCACAGAAATGGCCGATCCATACGTGACATATCCAGCGAGTTGAAGTACTCAAAATCGACAGTGGCCTACGTGATTGGCACATGGAAGATGAGAGGTGACTGTCGGAATGTGCCCTGACCCGGCAGACTCACAAAACTGGGAGTTAGAGACCGACGGGTGCTGGATAGAGAAATTCGGAAGAACCGCACTAAATCGATGGGCCACATCCGCGAGGAGTTTCAACAGGTATCCGGTAGTGTTCTTTCGATGAATACCATCCGTAAGGAAGCCTATCTGCTTGGTTATCATGGACGTGCTGCCGCCCACAAGCCTCTGATCACCAAGTTCAATAGCGCTTCTCGGCTAACTTGGTGCAAAGAACGTCGACAGTGGACCATTGAACAGTGGAAATAGGTTTTCTGGAGCGGCGAATCAAGGTTCACCCTCTACCGTTCGGATGGCAGGGTGTGGGTTTGGCGTCTGCCTGGAGAACGCCACCTGCCAGAATGTATTTTGCCAACTGTGAAGTTCTGCGGCGGTGGAATTATGCCATGGGGGTGTTTCTCCTGGTATGGCACAGGACCCTTGGTCGCAATTCCTGGTACACTCAACGCCGAGACCTACTGCACCATTTTGAATGACCATGCGCTTCCTACGTTGTGGCAGTTTTACGGGGTGGGCCTATGCTACTTTCAGGATGACAATGCCACCTGTCAGTTTGCGAGGTCCACCATGGCTTGGTATGGTGACAATGGGGTTAATCGAATGGACTGGCCTGCGCAGAGTTCGGACCTTAACCCTTATCGAGCACCTCTGGGAAGAGTTGGAGCGTCGACTTAAGGGGTGCCCCCACCGTCCGAAATCGATGAAGGAACTAACCTGTCTTCTCCAAGCCGAGTGGAAGAAAATACCGCTAACCGTCGTACAACGCCTGGTTGAGAGTATGCCCCAGAGTGTCGCAGCTGTAATCGCCGCTGGTAGAGGCTCCACCAACTATTGAAGGTGAATAAATTTCATTTTCCTTTGCTATCACAGGTGTCCAATTACTTGTTGGTAGATAGTGTAGTAGTGCAGACGGTGTGGTAATGTAGAGCAGCACATTGATGAACGACCACACTCCACTATACAGTATCTCTCTAATTGAGGATTCGTAACTGCACAGAAATGCAGAGACAAAACAATGGAACCCAGAATGTTTTTTTTAATTGAATAATAAGTAGTTTCAGTAACGGAGTGTTTGACCACAGGTCTATAACTTTCCAAAGGAAATAAGAAGATAAAGCATGTGAGTAAGTGAACACGATAGGGAACAAAAAACAGCGAGTGAGGGGAAAGGTAGAGAAAATAAATCTTCTGAAGCAACAGATGCGACAGGACCAAAGGATAGAATGCAAAGCACCCAGCTTCGGGGAACCACCGTCCCTACGACACTATAAATCCAGCCACCACCCCCGGGGAGCGAAACCCCTGGAAACCCCATCAGGAGCCGGAGCAGCCTCCAGTACTCACCCTCACTACTAACATGTAAGAACGGGGTTAACCTAGTCCAGACACTTGTCTGATGGTCGGTCTAACACCAATCTGGCAACTTCGCAGCGACTTCCCACTCTATCCGACCAATTTCTCTACCTAATCCAGGGCTCTTAAAGCAAGAACCAGTACCTAACAGTGTTGCTATCCCTTTGTTCCAGTCAGGATGATAATGACCGCCGCCTTAGTTCTTTTTTTTTTTTTTGGCTTGAAGTTTAACGACCGCCGTGAGCACCTCAATGTGCTATCAGCTGTCACCCGTCCCTAATTTAGGGTCATTGGTTCCAGGAATGGGAAACAGGCAGTGCCGTAAGACAAACACAACATCCATGCCTCACCGGGATTGGAACTCGGACCCATCTCTGAGGAACGCTCAGAAGCCATCGCTTTGACCACTGCGCCACCTAAAATGTTCTTTAGTATGGACAGCCGCTTTCTTGAAGAACTTCTTGATGAGTCTGATATAAAACCCACGTATATTTTCGACACTAAGTCTGTCCCTCAGGTTCCGAAGTGGGGTCTACGGTGGAGCCCCTGTGATCTTCCGGAGTCCTCGCCTCTGCACTCTCTCGAATCTTTCATTCTCGACATACCCATATAGGGTCAGAAGAGGTGAATACTGTCCTGATCACCGTCTTGTACAGCAGAGGTTTGTGCCGTGTTGTTAAGAAGCTTTTCCGGTGGAGTAGTAAAGCTAACTGCACAAAGCATTGTTTAGCTTTATTCGTGAGATAGTTGATGTTGACTACCTTGAAAATCGATCATCTATTTGCAGCCGCTGGTACTTAGTAGAAGTAAGCCGGAGAATCGCCTTCCTAAACATGATAAGTTTCGGTACTCCTTGAAGAGCTCTATAAAACAACAGCGCACAGCTCTTTGACGAAAGATATAAATGTAAAACTAATGCCTAGTTAAAAAGTTTCTGTTTGACAAACTGAATACTATATGAATATAAATAATATTAGAAAGGGAGTATCAGACCTTAGGTACGAAACAGCTCTTTGAAATCGGAAGGTGGAAGATTTGGGATACAGTACCTAATAGTTCTTTTTTCAAAATGAAATGATATTGGCGAAGAATTTAGGAACGGCGTGTCTGCCAAAAATATCCTAGTTTCCTATTTGAGAAATTTGAAATTGGAAACTAGGATATTTTGGCTAGAGTGACCGATAGGAAAGGAAGTGGTGTGAAAACACAAATTTGTTCGTGCCGAATATCGAAATAGCATCCCCTCACTCCGTAGTAAGTTGCTCTCCCAAATACGCTACACGGTCAGAATGCATCACTGCAGATTTGTCGCCTTGACACGTGCTTTACCTACACAATCTACCAACAAGTAATTGGACACCTGTGATAGCAAAGGAAAACGAAGTTTATTTACCTTCAATAGTTGGTAGAGCCTTCTCGAGTGGCGATTACAGCTGCTACCCTCCGGGGCATACTCTCAATCAGGCGTTGTACGACAGCTAGCGGTATTTTCTTCCACTCGGCTTGGAGAAGATAGGTCAGTTCCTTCACCGATTTCGGACGGTTTGGCACCCCTTCAGTCGACCATCCAACTAGTCCCAGAGGTGCTCGATAGGGTTAAGGTCCGAACTCTGCGCATGCCAGTTCATTCGATTAACCCCACTGTCACCATACCAAGCCATGGTGGGCCTCGCAACATGATAGGTGGCATTGTCATCCTGAAAGTAACATGGGTCCACCCCGTAAAACTGCCACAACGTAGGAAGCGCATGGCCATCCAAAATGGTGCAGTAAGTCTCGGTGTTGAGTCTACCAGGAATTGCGACCAAGGGTCCCGTGTCATACCAGGAGAAACACCCCCATGGCATAATTCCACCGCCGCCGAACTTCACAGTTGGCAGAATACATTCCGACAGGAGGAGCTCTCCAGGCAGACGCCAAACCCAGACCCTGCCAACCGAACGGTAGAGGGTGAACCTTGATTCGTCGCTCCAGAG
Organism: Macrothele yani; assembly: GCA_039090855.1. Lineage (NCBI taxonomy): Eukaryota > Metazoa > Arthropoda > Arachnida > Araneae > Macrothelidae > Macrothele > Macrothele yani. The sequence continues at coordinate 124,198,325 of CM076989.1, forward strand.
AACCTGTTTCCATTGTTCAACGGTCCATTGTCGACGTTCTGCACCTCGTTAGCCAAACAACGCTATTGGACTTGGTGATCACCAAATCGATGGGACACTCCTCGCGGATGTGGCCCATCGATTTGGTGCGGTTCTTCCGAATTTCTCTGTCCAGCAGCCGTCGGTCTCTAACTCCCAGTTTTGTGGGTCTGCCGGCTCGGGGCACATTCCGATCGTCACCTCTCATCTTCCACTTGCCAATCACGCAGGCCACTGTCGATCTTGGGTATTTCAACTAGCTGTATTTGTCACGTATGGATCGGCCATTTCTGTGATACCCGACGATTACACCTTTCTCGAAATCAGAGATCTCCGAACTGCGTGGCATCTTGCATGCGACTGGTTGCGTTGTTGTTTCTCACACGATATTTAACGGCGGCGGCCGTGACGTGTATCAGGACCGCAGATATCGTCGATTGCAGGGGTGTCCAATTACTTGTTAGTAGATAGTGTATATGTATAGTGCGTCACAGTGGGATATAGATAGCTATATAAGTGTATATCTCTTCCGTCCTCCGTCGACATATCAGGAGGTAAAGCCAGAGCAATGCTAATCAGATGCATCAACTCTCCGCTACAGCTGTCAATAGGGAGTTGACTACCATTGCTGTTCCTCACACGGTAATCCCTCTTTTTTTATCAATGTTCTTTCCAGGATTATAAAAGGGCAAGCATGCGCCTTGCCCTTTTATAATCGTAATCATCAATAATAGCGTTAAGGGCAATATACGACTTTCTAGCTTTATTGTCATTGCGTTATTGTAGTAAAACATCGTTATTTGATTTTAATAACATGACAATCGTCATGAAAGAAATACAGGACCACGCCGCATAATACAAATCCCGAAGATGACAATCCGATTTTTGGCGTAAATGTGGCAAGGACGGCAAGTCAGATAATATCCGAAAACTTGAAAATTTTCATCGTCCTGGAGCGGGACTCGAACCCGCGTCTCACAGAAAATGCTTAAGTATGCTAACCACTACACCACCCAGAACGACCAAGTTTCAAGTTTTCGATCAATTTGAATTTAACCATCACAGGATTCGCGAAAACTTGAAACTTGGTCGTTCTGGGTGGTGTAGTGGTTAGCATACCTAGGCGTTTTCTGGGAGACGCCGGTTCGAGTCCCGCTCCAGGACGATGAAAATTTTCAAGTTTTCGGATATTATCTGACTTGAAGTCCTTGTCACATTTACGCCAAAAATCGGATTGTCGTCTTCGGGATTTGTATTATGTGGCGTGGTCCCGTATTTCTTTCATGATTTATCTGCTTCTCCGGGCAATCACGGGATGGGATTCTTGACCTCCAGATTCGCTAAACATGAATGCTGGTTGCTTCAACTAGCGAATCCTGTGATGGTTAAATTCAAATTGATCGAAAACTTGAAACTTGGTCGTTCTGGGTGGTGTAGTGGTTAGCATACCTAGGCGTTTTCTGGGAGACGCGGGTCCGAGTCCCGCTCCAGGACGATGAAAATTTTCAAGTTTTCGGATATTATCTGACTTGCCGTCCTTGTCACATTTACGCCAAAAATCGGATTGTCGTCTTCGGGATATGACAATCGTCTTTGATGATGTAGGTAAGCTTAAGTATGACTCAGGTTCAATATCTACCTAATAGTGCCGATCCACCTTATTCCTTTTTAATTATCAATGCATTAGCCTTAATGGCAATATGCGACTTTCTAGGCATATTGGCATTTTGTTACTATAGTAAAATATTATTATTATTTATTTTAATAATATAACAATAGCTCTTGATGATGATTAAGCTTCAGCATTACTCAGGTTCAATATACACCGCTGGCCACATATACACTGCTGGCCACCCAAAATGCAACACCAAGGACACGAGATAGCAAAGCCATATTTACTGGACACATAACAACAGATACAAAGATGAAACGATTGAGCTTACAGGCTCGTGTGACTTGTGGAACACGCAGACATCAATACTTCGTGTGGCCCCCATGGCTTACAATAACGGCCGCTACACGCCGTGGCATCGAAAGAAAGAGGCTTTGGATGTGGGCTTGGGGTATGTCGATCCATACTGCTTCCACACGTTGCCACAGTTCATCAGGCGTAGCCGCGGGTGGTGCTTGCCGGGCCACTCGGTTGCCCATCAGCGACCAGACGTGTTCGATGGGCGACATATCGGTAGAACAGGCGGGCCACGGCAGCAGTGACACCTGGTGGGCAGTTAAGAATTGTTGCACGATGCGTGCCACGTGCGGGCGCGCGTTGTCCTGTTGAAACGTGACCGCTGGCAGGTCTTGCAGGTAAGAGAGGACTACAGGCTTCAAAACGTCGGAGATGTAGCGGTGGCTGTTGAGTGTACCGGCGATGCGTACCAGAGGGGTGAGTGTGTCATATCCAATTGCCCCCAAACCATAACGCCAGGCGACGGACCTGTATGGCGATGCATAATGCAGGCGTCATACAGTCTCTCGCCGCGGTGTCGCCACACGCGGATCCGAACATCGTGGTGTTGCAGGCAGAAGCGGGATTCATCGGACAAAACAATGTCGTGCCATTCCGTAGTCCAGGTGCGGCGTTCAACGGCCCACTGCCGCTGCAGTCGCCGGTGGTGTAACGTCAATGGTAATCGGAGCAATGGGCGCCGTGCGACAAGTCCCCGCTCCTGTAGACGACGTGGAACGGTACGTGCTGACACAGATTGTTGCGAAACACACCCTAATTCCTGCGCTAACGTTCGTGATGTGGCGGTGCGAGCCGTCAGTGCCCGCCGCCGCACAACATGCCAGTCCTCTCGTACGGTGGTGTGCCGCGGCTGCGGCAATCGCTCACGTCGGTCTGTCCGTTCCTCCTGCACCCACCGAATCCATACTCGCCTCACTGTGGCTGGATGTCGTCCCACACGGGCTGCCGATGTCTCGGTACGATAAACCGCTGTCGCGATAAGCCACTATTCGTCCTCTGTCGAACTCCGAAACGTGCTGGATTGACTGCCGTATTCTGCGACGAGGCATCAGGAAGCTTCCCACGCACAGGTCCGGCAGCACAACACACTTCCATTACTTACACCCCGCCTTCTGCGCACCCTTCTTATAGTGCTTCTCGGTGGCGTGCCGGGTGCACATGATTTGCATATGCCCTGCAATGCTAATCGTTTGCATGTCCTCTCGCGGGCGATGCATGCTGCGAATTTCAGACCACTCGGATGCTTCCTTCTTGGTGTTTCATTTTGGGTGGCCAGCAGTGTAATAGTGTCGATCCATCTTATTCCTTTTTAATGATTAATGCATTAGCCTTAATGGCAATATACGACTTTCTGATCCTATTGGCTTTATTTTATTATAGTAAAGCATTGCTATTTGATTATAATAATATAACAACCGCCGTTGATGATGAAGGTTAAGCTTCAGCATGACTCAGGTTCAATATCTATTTAATAGTGCCGATCCACTTTCGTTTTCTTAATGCATTAGCCTTAATGGCAATATACGACTTTCTAGGCTTATTAGCATTATACTACATGTATTTTAATAAAATAATAATATTATTGTACCGTCCTTCGCCATTTGGATATGTTATACCGTCATTTTGTGTACTAGAGCAAACCGGAAGAAACCAGGTTTCGCATTTACCGACATCCCTTTCCGGTGCGATGAAAGGGAAATTCATTCTGTATTTGAAGTGACTGCCACTTATTCTGATAACTGTCTAAAAATTTTCAAACATGGCTCTGTCAGGTAACTGCAAACCCACACGCATTTTGGAACCGAATCAAGGTAATGCAACGATAAATGAACTTGATAGCACAAAGAGAAAGCTATGCCAAGGGCTAATATGGTATCGGGGGAAGAGAAATATCAAAGTCTATTCCGTTGTAGTGAAGAATGGTTGCAGAAGTCCAAGACGTTCACCTGGCGTGATGTAGATAAGACTGCGATACTTCTTTCTTGTGAATGATGATAACAAAGTCCGGAAATGTATTGTTGCAGCAGGTGGTAGTAATATCGGTTGGCGTAAGCAACTCCAAATTATCCCACCGTTATCTTAGAGGGAACCAGAGAGGTTTCTCTTCCTCTCACTGTGTATTTAAGGGATTTGAAAACTCTTAATTTATTTTTTGTTGTTTTCTCTTGTCAAAAAGATGGAGCGATTTAGTTTTCTTATATTGGTTGGGACTGCATCATTTTTCATCCAACTGGCTCCCTTTATTTTAGAGAGAAATTTTCAAAAACACCTCTAAATGAGATCTAATATGATAATGAAGAAAATTTTCAAAAACACCGCTAAATGAGATCTAATATGATAATGAAGAGAAATTTTCAAAAACACCTCTAAATGATATCTAATATGATAATGAAGAGAAATTTTCAAAAACACTTCTAAATGATATCTAATATGATAATGAAGAGAAATTTTCAAAAACACCGCTAAATGAGTTCTAATATGATAATGAAGAGAAATTTTCAAAAACACCTCTAAATGATATCTAATATGATAATGAAGAGAAATTTTCAAAAACACCGCTAAATGAGATCTAATATGATAATAAAAAGAAATTTTCAAAAACACCTCTAAATGAGATCTAATATGACAATAAAGAGAAATTTTCAAAAACACTTCTAAATGATATCTAATATGATAATGAAGAGAAATTTTCAAAAACACCTCTAAATGAAATCTAGTATGATAATGAAGAGAAATTTTCAAAAACACCTCTAAATGATATCTAATATGATAATGAAGAGAAATTTTCAAAAACACCGCTAAATGAGATCTAATATGATAATGAAGAGAAATTTTCAAAAACACCTCTAAATGAGATCTAATATGATAATAAAGAGAAATTTTCAAAAACACCTCTAAATGAGATCTAATATGATAATAAAGAGAAATTTTCAAAAACACCTCTAAATGAGATCTAATATGATAATAAAGAGAAATTTTCAAAAACACCTCTAAATGATATCTAATATGATAATGAAGAGAAATTTTCAAAAACACCTCTAAATGAGATCTAATATGATAATAAAGAGAAATTTTCAAAAACACCTCTAAATGAGATCTAATATGATAATAAAGAGAAATTTTCAAAAACACCTCTAAATGAGATCTAATATGATAATAAAGAGAAATTTTCAAAAACACCTCTAAATGAGATCTAATATGATAATAAAGAGAAATTTTACAAAGGAGCGATACGGAACTGAAGCAAATGAGCTTGTTAAAGATATACAGGGTGTCCATAAAGTATTTCCCACATTATAAAAATTAATTTAAAAAAATCTATGTAAGTTAAAATAAAATGGTTGGGAACATAATACAGTACAGCAGCACTCTTAAAGTTTTGTTTCTGTTCTTTAAGTTAACGCTACTGCTGAATAAGAGGAGCATTTCATCGACAATGGCTTTCAGCAAGAAAAAGCGGTGTGCGTGTTGTGGTTCAATGAGACCAAATCAGCGATTAATGTCCAGCGTCATTTCAGAAAAGAGTAAGGACGATGACCATCGGACCCAAAAAGCATAAAAGCTTGGTATGAAAGGTTTAAAGCGACGGGTAATGTTGGCGATCTCCCCCGAGCGGGCTGACCTCCGGTTACACAAGAGACAGCTGCAGCTGTTCAGGAGACATTTCTGCGAAGCCCCAGGAAATCCATTCGTCGTGCTTCACTGGGAAATGGGATTCCCCGTGCCACGGTTCAAAAATGTTTACACAAACGTCTTCATCTGTATGCTTATAAGACACAGATCGTTCAAGCTCTTCAGCCTGATGAGCGGCCTCGCCGTGCTGCATTTGCGACTGAGATGTTGCAGCGCATAGCTCAAGATCTGCACTGTGTGTGTTTCTCAGATGAAGCCACATTCCAAGTCTGTGGTACAGTAAATAGGCACAAAGTGCGAATCTGGGGGATCAGAAAATCCCCAGTTTGTCATCGAACAAAAGGCTAGCCCGAAAGTGAACGTATGGTGCGGCCTGAAGCATGACAGAATCATCGGTCCCTTTTTTTTTCGGAGCTCACGGTAACATGTAATGTGTACCTGAACATGCTGGAACTTTTTGTATCACTTCATTTCCATACCCTCCAACAATCGGTTATTTTCCAACAAGACGGTGCCCGCCACATTGGTCAATAATGGTTCGTGACTTCCTGAATGCCACATTTCGGGACAGATGGATCGGCCGCGACGGTCCCATGACATGGCCACCTCGATCGCCTGACATAAACCCTCTAGATCTTTTCCTGTGGGGTTATGTGAAAGACCGAGTTTCCTTTGGGGTTATGTGAAAGACCAAGTTTCCAAGTATCTTCTTTTCCTTTAGGGATATGTGAAAGACCAAGTCTACAAGTTTCTTCTTTTCCTTTGGAGTTATGTGAAAGACCAAGTTTCCAAGTTTCCTTTTTTTCGGAGCTCACGGTAACATGTAATGTGTACCTTGACATGCTGGAACTTTTTGTTATGTGAAAGACCAAGTTTCCAAATTTCTTCTTTTCCTTTGGGGTTATGTGAAAGACCAAGTTTCCAAGTTTCTTCTTTTCCTTTGAGGTTATGTGAAAGACCAAGTTTCCAAGTTTCTTCTTTTCCTTTGGGGTTATGTGAAAGACCAAGTTTCCAAGTTTCTTCTTTTTTCTTTGGGGTTATGTGAAAGACCAAGTTTCCAAGTTTCTTCTTTTCCTTTGGGGTTATGTGAAAGACCAATTTTCCAAGTTTCCTTTTTTTCGGAGCCCATGGTAACATGTAATGTGTACCTGGGCATGCTGGAACTTTTTTATGTGAAAGACCAAGTTTCCAAGTTTCTTCTTTTTCTTTGGGGTTATGTGAAAGACCAAGTTTCCAAGTTTCTTCTTTTCCTTTGGGGTTCTGTGAAAGACCAAGTTTTCAAGTTTCTTCTTTTCCTTTTGGGGTTATGTGAAAGACCAAGTTTCCAAGTTTTCTTTTTTTCGGAGCCCACGGTAACATGTAATGTGTACCTGGACATGCTGGAACTTTTTGTATCATTTCATTTCCATACCCTCCAACATACGGTTATTTCCCAACAAGACGGTGTCCCACCACATTGGTCAATAATGGTTCGTGAGTTCCTGAATGCCACATTTCGGGACAGATGGATTGGCCGCGACGGTCCCATGACATGGCCACCTCGATCGCCCGACATAACCCCTCTAACGTTTTCCTTTGGGGTTATGTGAAAGACCAAGTTTACTCTAGCAGTGTTCTGGATGTCGAGACGTTGAACAGCAGAATGACGAACGTCATTGGTTCTGTCTCTGCTGAGATGTTAAGCAAAACATGGCGTAAAATCTAATATCGCTTAGATGTTCTCCGGGATACAAATGGCGCCCATACTGACACTGGAAAAGAAACCGTACTTGTGCATCATCATTGTCGTGCAATCAATCCCTTTCTTGCACCTGTAATACATTGTTTTTATATTAATTTTTATAATGTCGGAAAAACTTTGTGGACACCCTGTATATATATTAAATACCGTGAAATTATTTTTACAGCTTTAATACAACTTTCATAAACATCTCTTAAATTCATTCGAAATAATGGTTTTTAGTTGCTCGGTATGTTTCTTGTTGTCTCAGAATTTTTTTACCGTTCGAAGGGATATTAATCCACGAGCCATTTTCCGTGATTTCTTTCGTGAATTAACAAAGCATATTTCTGACACAAACTTTTCCCTGAAATGGCGGGAAAACCCCTGAAAATTCACGGAGACTTTGTTCGTCAGGAAAATTTGGAATTTACAGAAACCTTTCCGCAATTCCTTTCGTATAGTAACGGTAACTTGCCGTTCTTAAGATGTGTTGACGGAAAATTCTGAATTTTTAGAATCTTTTCTGCAACTCCTTTCGTATTCATATTGTTCTCACTTTTTCCGTATTCATATGATGGAAAATTTTCCGGGAATAGGAGTGATACGCAGGCATATGCGGGGTGTGGCACTCGCTAACGAGCCTGGCATTTCTTTAATAATATTAACACCAATGAAGATATTGCAACGATATTTGAAGTGGATTTACCTCATTTCGAGAGAAATGTAATGACGTCACAACATGTGCTGGAAGCGGCCACCATTTGCTTCCAGACAGCATTGAACCCGGCGCTGTCCGCCAGCCAGTCGGAGTGCTCCTTAGTGGCACACGCATTCCTAAGTGTGTCGCCACTGAGGTACAGTCTGTCAGCCAGCCGGAGTGCTCCTTAGTAGCTGACGCATTCCTAAGTGTGTCACCACTGAGCAGCAGTCTGTCAGCCAGCCGGAGTGCTCCTTAGTGGCAGACGCATTCCTAAGTGTGTCGCCACTGAGGAGCAGTCTGTCAGCCAGCCGGAGTGCTCCTTAGTACCAGCCGCATTCCTAAGTGTGTCACCACTGAGCAGCAGTCTGTCAGCCAGCCGGAGTGCTCCTTAGTATCAGACGCATTCCTAAGTGTGTCGCCACTGAGCAGCAGTCTGTCAACCAGCTGGAGTGCTCCTTAGTACCAGACGCATTTCTAAGTGTGTCGCCACTGAGCAGCATTCTGTCAGCCAGCCGTAGTGATCCTTAGTAGCTGACGCATTCCTAAGTGTGTCGCCAATGAGGAACAGTCTGTCAGCCAGCCAGAGTGCTCCTTAGTAGCTGACGCATTCCTAAGTGTGTCACCACTGAGCAGCAGTCTGTCAGCCAGCCGGAGTGCTCCTTAGTGGCAGACGCATTCCTAAGTGTGTCGCCACATAGGAGCAGTCTGTCAGCCAGCCGGAGTGCTCCTTAGTACCAGACGCATTTCTAAGTGTGTCGCCACTGAGCAGCATTCTGTCAGCCAGCCGTAGTGATCCTTAGTAGCTGACGCATTCCTAAGTGTGTTGCCAATGAGGAACAGTCTGTCAGCCAGCCGTAGTGCTCCTTAGTGGCAGACGCGGTCCTAAGTGTGTCGCCACTGAAGAGCAGTCTGTCAGCCAGCCGGAATGCTCCTTAGTGGCAGACGTATTCCTAAGTATGTCGCCACTGAGCAGCAGTCTGTTAGCCAGCCAGAGTGCTCCTTCGTGAGAGACGCATTCCTAAGTGTGTCGCCACTGAGAAGCAGTCTGTCAGCCAGCCGGAGTGCTCCTTAGTAGCAGACACATTCCTAAGTAGTGTGTCGCCACTGAGGAGCAGTCTGTCATCCAGCCGGAGTGCACCTTAGTGGCAGACGCATTCCTAAGTGTGTCGCCACTGAGGAGCAGTGGCTGTCAGCCAGCCGGAGTGCTCCTTAATGGCAGACGCATTCCTACGTGTATCGCCCCTGAGGAGTAGTCTGTCAGGCGGCCGGAGTGCTCCTTAGTGGCAGATGCATTCCTAAGTGTTTCGCCACTGAGGAGCAGTCTGTAAGCCAGCCGAAGTGCTCCTTAGTGGCAGACGCATTGCTAAGTGTGTCGCCACTGAGCAGCAGCCTGTCAACCAGCCGGACCCGCCTCTCTGCTGTTTTGTTATGCCTTTTCGCTGAGCGTCTCTACACAATACGGTTGTTGACAGTGAGTGCTCGTGCTTGTGTCTGTTCGCGTACGTGTGAAAATGTATTGGTATACTCTGGATGAGCGAGTGTCTATTGTTCGCACTTATTGAAAAAACAGAATCAATAAAGTCTTGTGAACAGCAATTCCTGGAGAGGTTTGCAAGCAGACAACCGGCGAGCAAGTCCACCATTTAGGCATTGTCGAAGATATGGAAAACCAAGGGGACTTTCTTAGACGACCATGCAGGAGGTCGTCCACAAATGTCTGAAGAAACGATACAGAACGTAAAGGGTCGCTTACTTGAGTCTCCCAGGAAGTCACTTTACCGACTGTCACGGGAAACAGGGTTGTCTAAAAGCACCGTGAAAAAAAAACGTGAAAAAAGAGAAGCTTCATGTGTGCCGTATCTCCGTGGTCCACGAACTGAAACAGCTTGACCACGTGAAACGAGTGACGTACTGTCGATGGTTTCAGACATTTCTTCAGGAAAATCCGGGCATTCTGGACTACACGTGGTTCACGGATGAGGCGTGGTTCCACCTGTCCGGATACGTCAATTCTCAAAATTCCCGTATTTGAGACAGTGAAAATCCCAACGCGATACAGGAAGAACCCCTTCATTCGCAGAAATTTGATATTTGGTGTGGGATGACCCGGTACCGCATATAATTGGTCCCATCTTCTTCTAAACAACCATCACAACAGATGCATCTATGGAAATCTTCAACACCTTTGTAAATCAATTGGAAGACGAAGAACTCTGCATTGGATATTACCAGCATGATGGAGCGACATCATACACTAGGATGGCCGAAATTAAGTCCTTTTTCGTCGACTACGTTATTTAGAAGGGTCTATGGTCACCGCGCTAGCCCGATCTGACGCCTCCTGATTACTTTTTATGAGGATATCTAAAAGGGAGAGTTAACCAAAAGAAACCGCGAACCATAGATGCCTTGAAAGCGAACAACACCGAAGAAATTCAGGAAATGACGGCGCACGTACTGGAAAGGGCTTTTCATAATATGATGCGCCGGATTCAATGCTGTCTGGACGCAAATGGTGGCTACTTCCAGCACATGTTGTGATGTCATCACATTTTGCATGAAATGAGGTAAGTTCTCTTCAAATTTCGTTGCAATATCTTCATTGGTGTTAATATTCAAAATATCGTTGCAATGTCTTTCATTGATGTGTATCGCAAATTCTATCTCCTCTGCCCCATTTTGTGCACACAGGTGCATCGACAACGACACGTGCAATTCGCATGGTACTACCATCATTGTACAGTGGAAAAGTGGGAAAGGTTGCCTTCTCTGACAAATCGAGGGTTTCTACTCCGGGCGTTGGCGGATACGGCGTCAGATACACGAAAACCAACACCCAGACACGTTTGTCGGTCAAGTACAGAGCGGCGGTGGCAGTGTGCATGTCTGGAGGATGTTTCCCTGGTATGAACTAAGACCACTGGTACCACTAGATGGATATCTGAACCATAATGTCTACCTGTCCATCCTCGCGGACCACATGAACCCCTTCACGGTGGACGCTTACCATGGTGGTGATGGTGTCTACTAACAGGACAATGCGCCCTGCCATCTAGTTAAGTGGGTGCGTGACTGGTTCCAGGAACACAACAGCGATAGCTCCTTTCCCCCGTTGGTCGGCGAAATCACCCGATCTCAATCCCATAGAGTACTTGTGGGATTATTTAGATCGACAGGTTCGATGTACTGACCCACAACCGCGTTATCTCCGGGACCTCCGCGCTCTGCTGCAGTTAGAATGAGCACGTGTGCCTCGTGCAACCTGCCAGATCCTCAATGCATCTATGCACGCCATCTTGCCGCAGTTACTGACCGTTGCGTCCATTCCACGCCATCTCGCCGCTGTCATCCAATGGGGTGGTTATTCCCATTATTAGGTAGGTGGTCATATTATTCTGATACGACTGTGTATGTTCATCATGGTGAAATCATTCATAACATTTCCTGATTTCCTGAAGTGTGATTGGCTGGGATAAGGGTCTGAGTGCATCCTACCTTTAATCACGTACCACACTTAACTAGCATTGTGAAAATTAGCCAAACTATTACACTGACATTTTCTCAGTCAGGCGCCAAAAATAGCGAGTACAGGACAATCGTGCTAGCGTATTTGCTTTTCTTGAGGATCATTGATTGAAGTTATCGATTATTTTAATCAAGGATAATGAGTTGGCAAATACTTCTTGATTTTGGTTTTTATTTGAATTCCCTGGGCTTCGCAGTTAATCTAGATAACCTGGAATATTCGCCACTGAATGTCCTAAATCTTAATTCCCTGAGCTTAGCAGCTAATCTAGTTAGCCTGAAACATTTGCGACTGAATGTATTAACCCTTTAACCGGCTGGAACGAATTAACTCGGGGTTAGCAAAATGGCTTGAAATCAGTTCGAACGAATATATCGAACTCAGTTCGATGTCGTATATTCGCTGACTAAGAAGTGGGACGAACTCTACAGGCACGAGTGAACCTGCACGTCACAAAGCTTTGCTTTTCCCTTAGGTTTGTTATTAAAAGTGGACATTTGTGGGGAATGATTTTCCTTAATCCTTTCCGTCGTATTACTTTTTCTCCCAAAAATACTACAAAAAATGGCGAAGAACCTGAGAAAGGAAGGAAAAGGCATTTGAGTAACTTTCTTCTACCCAGTGGCATGATTTCCGTGTCAGAGGGACTAGCCCTTCCCAATCATTCCTTAGGTCATGCAGCATAAAATGAATCACTATAAGGGGATCAGGCTACAGACTATAAGACAAAGGACCACGAGAGAGCACTTACTACCAGCTATAGTTATATAGTCAATTCGGATGAGATGAGAGAGGGAAAGGAATAGTTTTGCCACAGCTTTCGTATAACCCTGCCACTATGTCAATAGTTCTGTTTGAGGAGGTCAAAAAATTTTGAGCATTATTTGGTTCAAATACATTGGCCACTAAAAGGGTTAAATCTTAATTCGCTGAGCTTCACAGTCAATATGGCTTGCGTAGAATATTCGCGATTGAATACGCTAAAATATGCTACGTATAATGATCAGAACATAGATAAATTATTATAACAAAAAATTATTTGTGTAATTTAGATTCGTATTTAGCTGTGAATGCCGTATGTAGGAAAGATGTATAAAAAATGTTATCCACAAAATTTGCACTTTTAATTTAAACCAAAAAGTAAAAAAAAAAAACAAAAAGAAAAAACCGTTCTGTTGCTAGCTACTTTTTGGAAATAGTAGTTGCAGCCAACTATTCTTTCAAGAATGTAATTGTAGCAGTAGAGCTACCTTTAAAAAGTAGCTTTCCAACTTCTGATTTTTTTTATACGCGACTCGGTATACACAGTGCATCAAAGAATTTTTAAGACTGGGTCTGTAAAATGAAACAGAAACAAGAAATTATAATTTGTTTTGGTTTGTTGTTCAAAATAAGTCCCTCCGGCTTCAATACACTTGTTACAGCGATTTAATAATGATTCGAATGCCTGTTCCAGTTCACTTTGCGGAATTGCCTCCAAGGCACGCGTCGAAGCTGTTTGTATGGTCAAAATATCATCAAAAACACACCCTTTTAACATCATTTTAAGTTTTGGGAACCAAAAAAAGTCACAGGGTGCTAAATCAGGCGAATACGGTGGATTATTCAACACACAGACGTTATTTTTCGACAAAAATCTACGAACAAGAAGTGAGGTGTGACTGGGTGCATTATCGTGCAACAAACACCAACTGTTTTCTTCTCGATATTCTGGACGAATGCGACAAATTCCGCCCATCAAAGCCTCAAAACATTTAAATAAAACTCACCAGTAATTGTTTGTCCACTTGGAACAAATTCTTTGTGGATACTTACTATCGAAGAATGTAATGAGCGTGAGTATTGCTTTGATTTTCGATGGAACTTTTCTTGTTATTTTGGCTTGTGGCGAGTATTTTGACTTCCATTCCGCACTTTGTCGCTTTGTTTTAGGATCATATTGAAAACACTATGTTTCATCATCAGTAACAATCGATTTTAAGAAGTTTGGATCATTTTCAGCTGCTGAAATGATGTCTCTGCAATGTGCACTTCTTGATTTTTGTTCATTGGTTAACGTGTGTGGAACAAATTTAGCACAGACTTTTATTTTGCCCAAATCTTCATGCAGGATGGTTCGAATCGTTTCTTTGTTGACGTTTAAAGACTCTTCCATCATTCTTAGTGACGCACATCGATTGTTTGCCACGAAATCACGCACTTTTTCAATAATCTCAGGTGTCCTAGATGAACTTGGTCTTCCGGTATGCTTATCTTCTAGCGTTTCTCTTCCATCCAAAAAACGTTTGTGCCACAGGAAAACATTTGATCTACTTAAACAAAACTCACCGTAAACTTTCCGAGGCACTTTTACCAAGTTTTGTGTTAAATTTAATAACAGCTCTTTGTTCCATCTTAAGAATTCAACATGAAAAAAATTTTACTTCTCTAATGAACGCCCGTTTCGCTTGAGTTACTTTAACAACTACGCAGTACTTTTGGCAGAAAGCAAGCAGATGGTCACGGTTTATAATGCATTCGCGATTACACTGGTGGTGCCACCGTAGGCTGAAATCTAGTGCCAGTCTTAAAAATTCTTTGACGCACTGTGTATTATAGCTTTGAGAGAATAATGACAACACTGCTGTGTTCGTTCCTGGTGAGGCCAAAGTTGAAATTTGATCCCATCAAAGAAGGGTTGGATGAAGAATTTGTTTCGCATTTCATAACTCACACACATACAGGAGCTGCACAGAATAATGTTAACACCCTGCTCAGAGACGTGACTTTTAATGCAGGTGCGTACGTCGCAATACGCAAAAGTATCCACCACTTTTTGGTTTTTATGACTTTGTTTAGAACATCTTAGTCCTTCTGGAGTTCATTTAAAGTGTCTTGTTACAAAATATCTTTCTGTGTATCGACGAAATGAGCGAGCTAATGGACTTCGAAAAAGGGCTAATTGTTGGTGGCCGGCTAATTGGTGACTCAGTGACAACAGTCGCCACGGTAGTTAAAGTACCGAGAGCTACTGTGTCTATCATCATGACAGCATACCGTGTTCGTGGCAAAACCTCGTCTGTGAAACACAAGAATGGCCGGAAAACGACCCTGACTGATAGAGACAGGAGATCATTAAAAAAGATTGTTACCCGTAAAACGAAGACCACGGCGCCGAAAATTAGTGCGAAGCTCACTCTGTATCTCCAGACCCCAGTATCAACGAAAAGAGTGCGCAGGGAACTCCATAAACAAGATATTCATGGCAGAGCTGCTATTGCCAAAACTTCTGGTGACCCGGGCGAATGCACAACAATGACAGCAGTGGTGACAGGAGCATACAACGTGGACTGCCGATGCATGGAAGCATGGAATGTAGTCGCATGAATCCACATTCACACTATTCCCCACCGCAGGTCGTGTTTACGTGTGGAGAATACCGTCAGAAGCGTACAACCGAGACTGTCTGCTCTCAACGGTGTGCAGCATGGTGGTAGTTCTGTCATGCTCTGGGCGGTCATATTGTGGTTTTCAGCAGGTCCCATGATCACCTTTCGTATAAAACCACTTTGGCCGACCAAGTTCATCCAAGATCTCAGGTATTGTTTCCTGCAGGGGTGAAGGTCTCAGGTATTGTGTCCTGCAGGGGTCAAAGTCTCAAGTATTGTTTCCTGCATCATCTATCAAGATGAAAAACCCCAATTCTCAGAGCCCGGAATGTCAAGGTCTCAGGTATTGTTTCCTGCATCATCTATCAAGATGAAAACCCCCAATTCGCAGAGCCCAGAATGTCAAGGTCTCGGGTATTGTTTCCTGCATCATCTATCAAGATTAAAAACCCCAATTCGCAGAGCTCGGAATGTCAAGGTCTCGGATATTGTTTCCTGCATCATCTATCAAGATGAAAACCCCCAATTCGCAGAGCCCGGAATGTCAAGGTCTCAGGTATTGTTTCTTGCATCATCTATCAAGATGAAAACCCCCAATTCGCAGAGCCCGGAATGTCAAGGTCTCGGGTATTGTTTCCTGCATCATCTATCAAGATGAAAACCCCCAATTCGCAGAGCCCGGAATGTCAAGGTCTCAGGTATTGTTTCTTGCATCACTATCAAGATGAAAACCCCCAATTCGCAGAGCCCGGAATATCAAGGTCTCAGGTATTGTTTCCTGCATCATCTATCAAGATGAAAACCCCCAATTCGCAGAGCCCGGAATGTCAAGGTCTCAGGTATTGTTTCTTGCATCATCTATCAAGATGAAAACCCCCAATTCGCAGAGCCCGGAATGTCAAGGTCTCGGATATTGTTTCCTGCATCATCTATCAAGATGAAAACCCCCAATTCGCAGAGCCCGGAATGTCAAGGTCTCAGGTATTGTTTCTTGCATCATCTATCAAGATGAAAACCCCCAATTCGCAGAGCCCGGAATGTCAAGGTCTCAGGTATTGTTTCCTGCATCATCTATCAAGATGAAAACCCCCAATTCGCAGAGCCCGGAATGTCCAATCATGTTTTGAGGAACATGAGGACGAACTTTCACACCTTCCTTGGCCTCCGCAATCACCAGATTTAAACATATCGTGCCAGTGTTGTCTGTGTTGAGAAACAGAATGAGATCCTGTTATCCTCCTCGTGCTTCTCTCAAGGACCTGGAGCAGTTTCAGCATGAAGAATGGTATAACATCCCACTAACCACCATCCAGGATTTGTTTGCGTTCATTCCAAGGAGGATTCAGGCAGTTTTTAATGCCAAAGGTGGTCCCACACCCTATTAGGAACGTAAAAGCTTCTTTTCCTAGATGTTCACATTATTCTGTACAACCGCTGTATGTTCACTACGTAAAGATTAATAAATCTCTGGGACGTAACTTTGTATCTCCACCGTTTTGTGGCGCAGCAGAACAGAATTCTAGATTTACCGTCAATTTTTATTATTCTGGTTTTAAATGTGATCTTCCGAAAAAAGCTGTAAATTCATGTGTTGCACTGGTCTCAGATTCCTGTTGTGAGGGCTTCATTTAATCTAGAATCAGGATTTTTATAGACAAATAGAGCTTCTGAAAGAAAAGTTTGATTTTAACAACTTTATGATTTTTGCGATGTGATATAATGTATGTATTGTAACGTTTTTTTTTCCTTCGCCAACAGTTCAGCTTTAAATAAATAATTATTAATGAATCTTTTCCACTCCTTCAGAGTGTAAATTTTACAATAGCAATTAACATTTTGAAATTTCTTCCTTAACTATACCATTTCTTTGCTTATTGAAGATAACATTAGGGCATTTCTTTCTGCACCTTCCTTTTCCGGTTCTTTGTCTTGGCAGTTACCCAAATGAGGGATAAAATACCTCCATACTCACAATAATCAGTGAATTTTATAACGCAGAAGTCCAAGGCTTTATTTGAATTTCTCATCGAAACTAAAGCTTTTCGTAAGTGGGAAAGAAATATGTTTTCGTGTTTCCTATCACATAACAACACTTCAAACAAACAAGCAAAAAACAACGAATAACCGCTTTTATTTTTTTCAATCACATTTCATATTTTAATCTGTTGATAAAGCAGCCAGGGCCTGATTTCTGCACGTGCACAGGGCCTCAGATTTGTGGGGGGGGGGGGCCCTCCAAACTACCTCCAAAAACCAAATATATTTTTAAGTCTCTTCATGCCAAATTAATGAAAAACGGAACTGCTTTGTTAACAATTATCTAGGACAATATTGCAACGAATCAACAAAGTGAGCACTTCCCTTTCAATCTTCCATGGGCAATTTGTCGTTAGTTTTACCATTATACGAGTCAAATATTGACTTCATCCTAAATTTCGTCAGAAAAAATTTCGAAGGGTTCGAGAAAGAATCCAACCAGTTGTTAGGGAGAGAAATTGATTATGAATCCTCAAGAAGGAAGAAAATACCCAAGAACCGACTTCTAGATGATTCATCAACTCAAGACGTTGCTTTTAATAATCGAGATCCTTTCACCACTCAAACGTTTTACGTAATATGTGACAATCTTGTTTCACAGTTGCAAACCAGAAAGAAGTCATATGAGGAATTGGACTCTAGATTTGGATTTGTCTACAAGAATGACCTAAGTGATGTGATGGAAGCAGCTGAATTGTTGCAAAAGCAGTATTCAAATGAACTTGAAGACTTCGCTGAAGAGTTCCTTCAGTTTCGAATCCTGACGAAACAATTCATTCACTTAGAGCACAGATCCCCTCACTTGCCTTGGGAAGTTAAGGGACTTGAATTTAGTTTATATTTTCCCCATTGTTGACACACGCCTCAGGATTTTTTTACCAATACCAATTTCCAACTGCTCAAACGAACGCTCGTTTGAGGTTCTGAAAAGAACAAAACATTAAAGTTTAAAAGAAGAGTCAATTGATGCTCTTCGTATACTGTCCATTAAAAGTGATTTAACTGCAGATTTAAGTTTTGACGATATAATTGATGATTTTGCAGCCACAAAAAGTAGAAAAAAGCCATTTTTTAATGTCCGACTTGCCAATTCAACAGTTAAAAATTACCAAGTATTTTTTAAATATTTTTATTCATACATTTTTAATGGTTTGTTTAAAAAAGGGGGGGGACTTATAATCACGCTCCTGTAATAACATGTAGGTATGGTTTGTTTTTCCTTGAGATCTCATATCATGGGTGAAGCCTATATTCGGAGCAATACGGTATATTACACAGTGTGGTATATTATACATGAAAAATATTTCAACAAAACATGTAGAATGTACAAAAAATATTTTTATTAATATTAGTTTTGTGAGAACAAGATTTGTGAATCAATATTCATAATTATGTAGGGTTTGTTTTCACATAAATGAAAATACGAAAAAAGTTAAAATGACACTACAACATGTAGAATTTACCAAAAATATTTTTATTAATATTAGTTTAGTGAGAACAAAATTTGTGAATCAATATTAATAATTATGTAGGGTTTATTTTCACATAAATGAAGATACGGAAAACGTTCAAATGACACTACAACATGTAGAATTCACTAAAAATATTTTTATTAATATTAGTTTTGTGAGAACAAGGTTTGTGAATCAATATTCATAATTATGTAGGGTTTATTTTTACATAAATGAAAATACGGAAAAAGTTCAAATGACACTACTTTATTTAAAGACTTTTGTAATAATTCACATGGACTGTTGCAATAATTTATCCCTCAATGTGTGTTTGTTGTCAGCTGCAACATTTTGTGAGGGATTACTTCTTACAGCTTAAACCACCATCGGTTCATTATTTCCATTAAATTTATGGTAGACTATAGGTTTTAAATTATATCTCTGGGATGATAGTTATTTGTTTTGTAAATGATACTATAAAACAAAAAAAGAATTCCAGAGTAATTAATGTTACAGCTGTAAGCTCTGCGGATGTGAGGAAGTACAAGTGGTGTGAATGCTCTTTTATCACAAGCCTCATTGGCTATAAAGTTGACTAGCACGTGGGATGCATTTTAATGCTTTACTACTAGAAACATTGTTTGAAAAAAAATATTTACCAGCAAATGTTCTCTTCAATTGTTGGGTGAAAATTTTCAATTGAGGGGGCCACAGACATAGGATGTGCACAGGGCCTCCGCTAACCTAAATTGGGCCCTGAAAGCAGCAATGAATTTTAGCAAGCATTAAAAAGTTGAGAGTAAGGGGAATGAAAGGAAGATACACATACCTGGAACTTGTTCGCCAATTGCTAATTTCTGTTCAAACCTGAAAACAGAAGCAACGACAATTTAAGTAACATTACACCGTGGTGGCATATTTTATATTAACTGCTGAGGCATTTTACTTAAAAAATATAAAATTCCAGTTTATTGCTACCAATAATTAACATTTATAAGTAAAAATTATAACATGAGAGTTACGAGTACTATTTAATACACTTAGCACAAATTTCCTTCCACAGTGTCCCTGTCAACACAGGATTTAAATAGGAGGAGCATTTATTAGTTTAGAATTAGAACAGTTTTTTTAGCAAAATGAAAACTGAATCGACACTGTTCATTGAAACGACTCAGCTATAAGTCGAACAGACATTAGTCTATCTTGCATCACGTGGCTATGTGCGTGGTTGATTTCCCCCTCAGAGGTAGATGTGGAGAGTCGTCCAAAACGATTTGCATCATAGCAAGGTTCCCTACCACAACGGAATTCCATGCGTCACTTGACGGTTGTGAAATTTGCAGGAGCCTTATTTTCCAATATCTGCATCACGTCGTCATTATTCTCCTGTGGGGACATACATTTTAAAGAGGGGTATTTTATCACCTCCTGTACTTCCTTTTTCTCCATTTCGCTAAGTCTTTATTCTATGGTTCAGTTTAGAAAATCACCTGAAAAAAAAAAAGAAGCTCGAATGGATGTTGAAGATTGATAATTGGTACAGTTACATGCAGGAGTATGTGTTGCATTCAGAAAGAATAATGCGTTTTCATGCTCACCGAAAATGAGATAGAACACAAATTTTTTGAAAGGTACGTTGTATCTCTAAAAATTTCCGACGGCTGCATAAAACTTAAATTTCATAAGACATTCGTAGCTTTAACAACCTGCAAGAAGCTCCCAACCATCAACTTTTGGTGCCCAGTATAGTTGTATGAGTGGGCCGTCACTTCCATTTCTTGAAATGTCAATAGCCCACTAGTATGAAAAAAAAATATATTTTGTGCAGTCGAAACAAATGAAAAACCACATAACGACGGTATCCGTTACCCTGTTGTTTTACTTTACGCATAGTATAAAAGATAAAAAAAAAACACTAAGGCAAAGCACTAAAGCATTTTTTTCACAGTTATAATTGCAGAGAAAAAAAATCTGGATACTCTATAGTAGTGGCAACTAAAATCATTGTGTGGCGAATATTTTCCTAATATGTTTTACCTGGAAATTAAGTTATATTTTTTTACTGACTCCAGTCCTTATTGTGATATACACGGTCGTATAAGAGTAATATGGCCACCCCCGGAATCACAATGTATCCGCCCACCCGCCTCACGGGGAGTGCACGTGACAAGGTCAACCACACGGAGATATAAGCGGCCGGCCAGGACAGGTGAGCCACAGTGCGTGACGTGAGCACAATTGGCAGAGGTAGTGATTTGATGGACGTACAAATAGAAATGATCATCGACTACAGCGCCAAGGGTGGAGGCATCTCAGAATCAGCAGATTTCGTGGGCTTTTCGCGAGGTGCTGTAGTAAGTGTGTACCAAGAATGGACCACTGGCACACTGAGTACCTCCCGAAGTCATAACTGTGGAGCCGCAAAGGCCATTGACCCAAGAGGAGAACATCGACTGGTAAAGGGCAACCGATGCGCGACAGTGCAGCAATTGACCACGTAAATGAACGCTGGGGCACCCAGGTACGTGTCTCCGATAATAATAGAGCGAACCCTGTTACGCATGGGTCTCCGGAGTCGACGCTGCGTCAATGCGCCCATGTTAACCCAGGTCCATCGGCAACGACGCCTGCAGTTCGCATGGAACTACCGTCATTGGACAGTGGAAGAGCGGGAAAAGGTTGCCTTCTCCGACGAGTCGAGGTTTCTACTCCACAGAAGTGACAGGCGGTGGCGGATACGGCATCAGACACACGAGAACAAATATCCGGATACGCTTGTCAGTCAAGTACAGGCCGGCGGTGGCAGTGTGCATGTCTGGGGATGTTTTCCTGGTATGACGTGGGACAGCTGGTACCACAGGATCGGTCCCTAATCGTTAATGGCTACCTGTCCATCCTCGCTGACCACATGCGTCCCTTCATGTTGGACGTTTACCCTGATGATGATGGTGTCTACCAACAGAACAATGCGTCGTGCCACGTCACTAAGGGGTTGGTTCCAGGAACACGACAGCGATGTCACTGTTCTCTCTTTGCCGGTGAAATCGCCCGACCTCAATCCCATAGAGCACTTGTGGGATTATTTGGATAGACAGGTTCGACGTGACGACCCACAACCACGTGATCTCTGGGAGCTCCGTGCTCTGATGCAGTCCGAATGGGCACGTGTGCCTCGGACAACCATCCAGGGCCATATTGCGTCCATGACACCAAGTCTTGCTGCTATCATCCGGGCTAAGGGTGGTTATTCTCATTATTAGGTAGCTGGTCATGTTATTCTGATGCGACTGTGTATGTACCGTTCCGCATATTGTTTAAAGAAGTTGCAAAAAATTAACAATACAAGTCAAGTCTAGAAATATTTTCCGCAGCAAAAAAGCAAAGTTTGGAAAGTAATAAAAATGTTTTTTTTTTTTTTTCGATTGAAGGTTTAACGACCACAGTGAGCAACTCAATGGGCTATAATTTAGGACCACTGGTTCCAGGGAAGGGAGAAAGCCCGTGCCATAAGACAAACACAACATCCATGACTCACCGGGATTCGAACCCGCACCCCTTCCGTACGAATGATCAGAAGCCATCGCTTAGACAACTTCTGATAAAAATGTTTATTTTCCGAGTAACAAAATTAGAGCCTCTACAATAAACGCTTGCTTATCGGTTTCTTGCTCAAGGAATCATTTATAAAATACCTACGGAGAAAGGCTCACAGAAAAATTCCCACTGAAGAAATGTCTAAATCTCAGAAATGTGCAAAAGTGTCCACAGTATACTTACAAAAGTAATATTGCTTAGCTTCGATTCACGTCCTGGTTTACCAGGTTCCGTGTAACTTTAGTTTTGCGGGACGAAAATCGCATACAATTTCTGTTAATTCCTTTCGCAGGTCTTTACAATGAGTATATCCGTTAGTAAAATGTAGCAATGAATAAAGATAGAGTTACGATGAGTATTTTCAACAACGCGTAACCCTCGCTTATTGATTGAGAACTTGTATGAGGGAATCCTAAATGCCTATGCGTTTCAGAAGTTAGCAAATGCGTGCTATTACTATATAGCTGAAGAAGAGTTGGCAATCTGCGTACCACATTAAAATTTCATTGAAGTTGCAGGCGCACCGTTTTTGCTATTCTGGGTTACTCGAACGAGTTAAAGATGAAATTTATTTGTAGTAACGAAGTCAGAATTTTATTTCAAGGAGTGGGGGGAACAGTATAAAAATATTGCTTCGCAACCATTATTAGCTGAAACTGTTTTCAGCACTTTAAATTTCTCCTAGACACTGAGAATGCTTTCTTTAAAAAAAAACTATTATTTAACTACTAGTGAGGATCGAAAAGTAGCGCACAACAATTTTTTTTCACTTTGCAGGTTGCAGTTTGGCAGACAACGAGTTTGAATATCATGGTACAGACCAGTTTAGCTGCATCAAGTGTCACTGTGGTGGAATACAGTATGAATGACGGTACAAAGATGGCGCGTTTGTTAGCGTCGTCTACGAATGAAGAGCAACGCGGTGTAGTCCGATTTTTGTGTGCTAAACGGAAAACTCCGACGGAAATTCACAAAGAAAGGGTCGAAGTGTATGGTGATTGCTTAGACCGCAGAAACATCTCCAGATGGTGCAGTTTCTTTGCAGGGGGCCGTGGCAATCTCACTTATTCGACACGTTCCGGTCGACCTGCAACTGCGTCATCGTCTGCCATTGTGACAGGCATTGAACACGCAATTATGAGTGATCGGCGGATCCATCTGCGCCATCGAGCTTATATTAGATGGAGACACCACTGACTCTGCCGCTATATCTCACAGCTAATCGTTGGCGTGAATGCACATACAGGCAAAAAAGAACTAAATTATGCAGTTGATAAAACAGTAAGCTTGTTTTTTTTTGTTTTTTTTTTTATTGGAGGTTTAACGACCACCGTGAGCAACTCAATGGGCTATAAGCAGTCGCCCGTCCCTAATTTTGGGTCACTGGTTCCAGGGAAGGAAGAGAGCCAGTGCCGTAAGAGAAACACAACATCCATGCCTCACCGGGATTCGAACCCAGACCCCGTTCGGACGAATGATCAGAGGCCATCGCTTAGACCACTGCGCCACCGGGGCGGCCAGTAAGCTTGTGTATAATTGATAAAGATTATTGAATTCCTCATTTTATCTGTCTATAGGCCTGGATCTAGAAGCTTTTGTTCCATTGGTTTTAAAGCAGCTGCTTCCTTGCGCCTTGCCTGGATATGACGTCACTTGGAGCACGGACGGTGACTTATGGTGGCCAGTGCTGCGTGGATAGGAAAGGTGTCTTCACCAAATATAAACTCGATGATCTGCGCACATTGGAACAGAAGTTCAACATTTCGTACGGTATAGCACACGATATTGTGTATGACAAATTACAATTTTGCAATTTCAGTGCGTGATAGGTGCCCAAGAACTTGACAGACGACCAGAAGGGACAGAGAATGATGTCATCCTTGGACCACTTGATGCGTTACGCAGAAGAAGGACATGAATTTCTGGCAGGAGTAGTGACGGGCGATGGGTCCTGTGCGTACCACTACACTCCCGAAACAAAGAAGGCCAGTATGGTGTGGAAACATTGCGACACCCCGCCACCAAAAAGATTCAGAGTAACCCAACCTGCAGGAAAAGACCTCATGGTGGTGTTCTGGGACATGCATTGCTTTCTCCTGGTGGAGTTTGATCCAACGGGGACCCCTGTGAATGTAAAATCTTACGCTAGCACATTGACAAAGTTGCGTCGTGCCCTTCGTGACAAAAGACCCAACAGAGACGGTGAAAATGTGAGACTGCTTCATGACAACGCTCTCCCACATATTGTACAACACGTTCGTGACAAAATTGCGCAGTTTGGCAGGGAGGTCCTCCAGCACCCACCATACAGTCCGGACCTGTCTCCTTCGAACTTTCATCTGGTTGGTCCCTTGAAAAGATTCCTAGGCGGCCAACGCTTCGATTCGGCTGACGAACTCGAATCGGTTGTCCGCAGGTGGCTATACAAACATCCAGAAAAAGGACTTTTATGTAAACGGTATACTAAAACTGGTGCCACTCTGGGATAAATGTCTCGAGCGTCTCGGTTCTTATGTTAAAAAATAGCTAAGAAATGTAGTTTCACTGGGTATATGTTTTGTTTTGCCTATTTATTAAACTGTTGCCAAAACAAAAAATATAGTATTCGTTACTTTTCGATCCACCTTTGTATTTTACCTGTTTTTTTTTTTTGTTTTTTTTTTTTTTGATTGGAGGTTTAACGACCACCGTGAGCAACTCAATGGGCTATGAGCAGTCGCACGTCCCTAATTTAGGGTAACTGGTTCCAGGGAAGGGAGAGAGCCAGTGCCGTAAGACAAACACAACATCCATGCCTGCACCGGGATTCGAACCCGGACCCCTTACAGACGAATGATCAGAGGCCAGCGCCTTAGACCACTGCGCCA
The DNA here is from genome assembly GCA_039090855.1 of Macrothele yani. Classification (NCBI taxonomy): domain Eukaryota; kingdom Metazoa; phylum Arthropoda; class Arachnida; order Araneae; family Macrothelidae; genus Macrothele; species Macrothele yani. Next base: position 124,223,211 of record CM076989.1, read on the forward strand.
CCGGGGCGGCTACCTGTTCTTGGATTTATTCCAAGGAGAAAACTTTGCTAGATGGATGCACTGTTTTACATAAATTTCACAGTACATTAACTGCTTTTTACCTTTTCATCCATAGTTTTGCTGTTTGTAATTTAAATTGTCATTTATCTGCCTTGCTCGACTAGGGCGCCTTGGGAGCCAGAGCCCTGGGAATCAGACCCCTTTTCCGCACCCATGTTGGGGACTTGTTGAAGACAGCACATTTTCCGTTGTTTACTTCACAACATAATGTCCATATCCTTCAACATGCGCAATATAACATTTTTAGTTCAACTGTCATGCACGTGATTTACCGGGAAGACTAAAGGATCCAAGATAAGCAACAAATTTATTTTTTGGAATTATTTGTTACCCCAAATTCTAGTTATTGCAGCATAGGATTCAACTACAAGCTGTTTTCCAGCGATGAAACTAAGTGAAGCTTTGACGTACGTTGAAAAGTACTTAAGCTTCGTGAGAAAATGCAACTGAAATGCAAATATATTCCCAAGTACGATGAGCTGTTAACAACGGTACAGCTCACAGATTCCTTTATCAACATGAGAAGGCCAGTGTTGAACTTTCTCAAGACCAAAAGTTTCAAGAAACTGGCAAGTTTTCAATATCAAAATCTTTAATGTTTTAGTGTCTACTGAATATTGACATAAAAAAAAAACTGAGGGCTACATTCGTATCTCATACGTGAAGGCTATAATACATTTGTAACTTATACGTGAAGGCTTTATTCATATACAGGGTTTGGACAGAATAATCTGAACACCACGCTCGGTGACGTGACTTTGAATACAGCATGCGTACGTCGCAATGCTCAAAGGTATCAGCCACCTTTTGGTTGTAACAGCTTTGTTTAGAACTTCAAAGTCTTGTTTAGAACATCCTGCACTTTAAAGTCCTGCCCAAGTGCATTTAAAGTGTCTTGTTGCAAAATTTCTTTCAGGATGACAACGAAATGATCTACCTAACGGATTTCGAAAGAGGGCTGATTGTTGGCGGCCGGCTAGTTGGTGCCTCCGTGACAACAGTCGTCAAGGTAATGGGGGTATCGGAAGCTACTGTGTCTAGCGTCATGACAGCATACCGTGTTCGTGGCAAAACCTCGTCAGCGGAACACAAAAGTAGCCGGAAAATGACCCTGATTGATAGAGACAGGAGAGTATTAAAAATGATTGTTATCCGTAATAAGACCACGGCGCCGAAAATTAGTGCGGAGCTCAATCTGCATCTCCAGACCCCAGTATCAAGTAAAACAGTTCGCAGAGAACTGCATAAACAAGATATTCATGGCAGAGCTGCTATTGCAAAACCTCTGGTGACCCGAGTGAACGCACAAGGGCGACAGCAGTGGTGCCAGGAGCATACAACGTGGACTGCCAATGCATGGAAGCGTGCAATGTGGTCAGATGAAACTACATTCACACTATTCACCACCGCAGGACGTGTTTACGTGTAGAGAACACCGTCAGAAGCGTATAACCCAGACTGTCTGCTCCCAAAAGTGCAGCATGGGGGTGGTTCTGTCATGCTCTGGGCGGTGATATTTTTGTTTTCAGCAGGTCCTCTGATCACCTTGAAAGGACAGATAACTGGAAGGGTGTATGAAACCATTTTGGCCGATCAAGTCAATTCAATGGCTCAGAAATTGTTTCGTGCAAGTGATGCCATCTATCAAGACGATAATGCCTCAATTCATACAGTAGAGCTGGGAATGTCTAATTATGGTTTGAGGAACATGAGGACGAACTTTCACACCTTCCTTGGCCTCAGCAACCACCAGACGTAAACATCATCGAGCCATTGTGGTCTGTGTTGGAAAACAGAGTAAGATCCCGTTATCCTCCTCCTACATCTCTGAAGGACCTGGAACAGTTTCTGCATGAAGAATGGTGTAAAATCCAACTAAACACCATCCAGGATTTGTATGCGTCCATTCCAAGGAGGATTCAGGCCGTTAATAATGCCAAAGGTGGTCCTACACTTTATTAGGTATGTAAAACTTTCTATCCCTAGGTGTTCGCATTATTCTGTCCAACCCCTGTATCGTTTTTAGAGGGTTTAGCGACCCGTGTGAGAAACTTTGACGGATATAAGCGGTCGCCCGTCCGAATTTATGGCCACTGGTTACAGGGAGGGACAGAGACATCGGACAATCTATCCACGGCTAGTCTAGTCAGGGCAATCGGGAAATCTCACAGTCTCAGCTAAACCTTATCTGTGCATGTGCAGTCCCATAAACTGATTGTTGAGTGAGCAGTGGTGTTGTTCCTGTTAGATTTGCAAGGTTAGTGGAAGACAAGGTTATACTCATCCTAGACTTCCGGTGATTGCTTTGTGACGTCACTGTCCACATCGTCGTCGTAATACAACCTAATCGCCACGTTTCCTTGTATCTGCACCATAGCAGCGTGTCCCTTGTCATCTACCAAGTGGATGACTAGGTTATGCTCATCCTACACTTCCGGTGGTTGCTTTGTGACGTCACTGTCCAAATCGCCATCGTAATACTACCGATCGCCACGTTTCTTTGTATCTGCTCCATAGCAGTGTGTTGCTTGTCATCTACCAAGTAGATGTAGATGTAAGTAGATGACAAGGTTATGATTGTACCAAGTAGATGACAAGGTTATGGATTTTACCAAGTAGATGACAAGGTTATGGATTTTACCAAGTAGATGACAAGGTTATACTGACAGTATCAAGTAGATGACAAGGTTATGATGCTGAACCTACACTTGCCGCCCCAGTGGCGCAGTGGTCTAAGGCGCTGGCCTCTGATCATTCGTCCGTAAGGGGTCCGGGTTCGAATCACGGTCAGGCATGGATGTTGTGTTTGTCTTACGGCACTGGCTATCTCCCTTCCCTGGAACCAGTGACCCTAAATTAGGGACGGGCGACTGCTTATAGCCCATTGAGCGAGTTGCTCACGGTGGTCGTTAAACCTCTAATAAAAAAAAATCAACCTACACTTCCGGTGACTGACTTCACTGTCCAAATCGCCATAGTAAGACTACCTAATCGCCACGTTTCTTTGTATCTGCACCATAGCAGCGCGTCCCTTGTCATCTACCAAGTGGATGACAAGGTTATGCTCAGAGGGCATGATTGCTAATGGTTGACAATGGCATGAAAAAATACTTTTCAATACAAACTCTATTCAACGCAAGATTTTTTTTTCATGTTAGGCTTTTTGAAGCTGAGGAATCGGGGAAGTGCGACATACACTTACGTCTCTTAGCGAATGAACAGTGTATTATCGGAAAAAGAAATTGTACCGAAATGATCCAAAAGATGTCGAAGTAAAATATTGACTCAATACGAATTTTTGAAACAAAGATGTGGAACAAAATTTTATTTCGAATTTGATAGCACGATCACAAAATAAGCTATGACATAATATAACTTAATATGTAACATAAGCACGATCTTTTTTTCACAAAAGACTTACTAAAAATGCGTGATCAAAGCATTCTGCGTAAACCAGCAGTTACTAAGGCAATATTTTGTCTCCTATTACTATTTAGTGATAGACAAAAATTAATGCATGAATTTGGTATTCTCTGTTACAATGCATATTTACAATCCAGTTACTCGCAATAACTCGTAGGAGATCCGTGCGAAGTATTTCGATTCAACAACTGTTTCTTATAATGAAATTAAAAATTCTAGTCATTTCCGCAGCCTGTCTCCGTTCACAGCTGGACAAAGGACTTTATTGTTTGTCACCAGTGGTCTTCATTATTTTTTTAATATCTTTTAGCCCTTCTGTTATGCAGTTTTCTCCTTCAGTTCGTTATATCTCATCCAACCATTCGCTTCTGAATCCTTCTTGTTTTCGGTGTTCCAGGTCATTCTACAAGACCATCATTCTACCACACCATCTTCCATCTTCCGTTTTGATGCGCATTTTCCTTAGATTTGTTTGGCATATGCATTAATACATTTCCTGTTTTACCCTGCTGTTTGAGAGATCCGAATATTTCTTCGTTTGTCACATTTTGTTCCTAATATTATTCATAACGTCTTTCCTTGCGTAGCTTGCTCTGTCTGGATTGTTTGGCATTTAATGTACAGAATCGGTATAGCTACGCTATCGCTGTTCAAACGCATATGCAGAGACAAGGAGTGAAAGAAACTTAAATGGGCTTGGTAGAAACATTTTGCAGAGCCTCGAGATCTTGGAATTACCCCCCCCGACCCACCCACACATTGTTTTGGAAAATACCACATTTCACGCCGAAAACTGCCTCTTCATCTGATACAGGTTGAATAACGGCCAGGTTTTCTTCAAAATGACCTCTTTTGGGTCTGAGTTTTTTAAATCTATCAAAAGCATCATGAAGTATTTTTCTCTCGCTTTGTCCTTCACTTCTTGCAGTGACATTTTCAACGTTTGATCTCGGTAAATCGACTGTTGGTATAAGCGACGATATCAATATATTTTTCATTAGTAAACCAAGTGTGCGATTCATCATATCGTCTTCGTACTTACTATTTAAAAAATGCTCACTGCAAATCCTGGCATTTTTGTCATAAAAAGAATCCGCTCTGCGACACCTGTTAACTCTGTCTTTTGTAACTACTGGGTCGTTTCGAGGGAAACGGTGAAATATTATGTTTCGCCCTTTCGTTTTCCTGCTGGTATTTCAGCGTAGGAAGCCATTGTACGAAAACAATGTAATAGAGAAATTGAATAAAAAAATTCGATGTCAGAATTCCGTCCCTAATTATGTCCCCAATTTATGCCCACTGGTTTCCAGGGAAGGTATGGAGTCAGCGACGTATGACAAAAACAACATCCATACCTTACCGTGATTCGAACCCGGACCCACTTGGACGAATGGTCTTATGCCATCGCTTATACCACTTCTCCACCGGGGCGGCTAGGAACAGTTTAATTATAATCATCCCGATGTAACGTACCAGGAGATGTGACGTACCTGCCAGAAGGACGCACACGACATAAAGGCAGATAGGAGTCAGAACAAACGTCCGCGTAGCTCAATTGGTAGAGTGACTTATTCCGGAATGAGGGGATCCGGGTTCGAATCCTGGCGTGGACAGAAATGACGGAGAAATTTACTTCGTTATAATGGCGCCCGAACTATCCGGATGACCCGACCGTTCAAAATCTCGCATTGGTGTGATGTTCTTTCCACACCGCGAGATAGGAAAAATCAGAAAATCCCATCTCCAGCACTTCGCCAAAAAAAAAAAAAAAAAAAAAAAGAGGGGGAGGTGATGTAACGTACCAGGAGATGTGACGTACCTGCCAGAAGGACGCACACGACATAAAGGCAGATAGGAGTCAGAACAAACGTCCGCGTAGCTCAATTGGTAGAGTGACTTATTCCGGAATGAGGGGATCCGGGTTCGAATCTTGGCGTGGACAGAAATGACGGAGAAATTTACTTCGTTATACCGTACATACACTATATGAATAAAAATATCTGGTCACCCCTCTTGAGAAATGGATTTGCCCATTACGTTCCAGCCATGACCCATAAAACGCCTCATCATTGCCATCAACCAAACAACCACGTTCCGTTGTAAGAATTGCATAGAAACACGAGAAAGTTGTCCTGAAATGGGTGAACCCATTGGAGCTCCATTACGTAGTCGAAATATTGTACTTTCATACTTGAAGAAATTATTTTGGTTGATAAAACTTAAAGCCTTTTTAATGTCTTCTATTTGTAAGTCGGGTAACTTATTTTTATGCAATTTATCAACAATAAGATCTACTGCATCAGAAGTAGGGGTATTCGGGAAAAGTGAAATTACATCCAGACTGGAAAGTGTTATTTTTTCGTTCGTTAATATATATGAAATACGTGGAGATAATGTAAATGGACGATGTAATCACTCTTTCCACGTTATTTTTTAAACAACGCATAGCGACTGAAAAATTGTATTCCGGCACTGCTGGGATCGAACCCCAGAACTCTCGATAACTAGTCGAGTGCGTTCGAATTTACGCTACAGCGCCAACAATTCTCAGCGCAATGCGTGGTTTATCAGTCAGCATCTGACTACACGAATGCGTATTGATGGTCTCAGCAACTGAGATGTCGTCATCTGGTGGCATTTAACGCAACAGCTATTTTAATTGTAGCTGATAAATTCAAAGGGCGATAGAAATGGTTAATATATATGAAATACGTGGAGATAATGTAAATGGACGATGTCATCACTCTTTCCACGTTATTTTTTAAACAACGCATAGCGACTGAAAAATTGTATTCCGGCACTGCTGGGATCGAACCCCAGAACTCTCGATAACTAGTCGAGTGCGTTCGAATTTACGCTACAGCGCCAACAATTCTCAGCGTTCGTGCTTATTTCTTGGTTCTGTACTAATTTAAGCACTTCAGTAGAACTGTTCACTGCAAATTCATATTGCCTGTAGAAAGGTGCTAAGAATTTGTTTAATGCACTTTCGAGATTGATTGTAGAGATCTATTTTTGGCTACAATTGGTCTTAGTGGATTTCCTTGTTTATGTGTGTTTATTTTAGCATAGATGTTAGGAGTTGTTACGCCCATAGGAGGGTATGTCATTTTTTTTAATTTCATCAGGAAGGAAACTGTGGTTTTTAAAGCTTGCCAGTGAATGTTATATTTTTTATGTTGAATCCTTGAGAACCATCTCAACTCCTAACTCGTTAATGGTGTTATGCATTTTTTCGTCATAGTCCGTTTTATCCATGATGATAATTTGGTTTGTTTTATCGGCAGTTCTGATTATTGCAGGGTTGTGCTGTAGTTTCAATAGAGCTTGTCTTTCATATTTTAATAGAGTAGTTTTTTCGTTACCTTTCTGTTTCATAATCTTAGTTGCAGCTCTATTTATTCTAAATCTTACAGGTTATCGGGTCTTATTTGGTAGCGCACCAATAATCGCTTCAATCCTCGGTATAAATTGTCCCATCTTTCCGAGGTCCTCCTTGAAGGCAAATTTAGTACCTTTATTGAGTGCGCTAACCTGTACTTGAGTGAGTTCAATCCGTGAAACATTTATGTATGTATCTTCTCTATCAATTCGGTGGTGGCAATGTTCTTTTCTTGATTTTAGTAGTATTAACTTCTTTAAATGGCGAAACTGATTAGATTTTTTATTTTTTTCCAAATATATGTGTATTACTGTCATAATATTGTCTATTATATCATAACTGTATTTTTTCCTGATGTTAATATATAAATTATGTGAATATCTTTATATATCTTTTTTCTTTTACTTCTTATTTCCGCACGCAATCTTTTAATTTCGGCTGTGTTGAGTATTCGTTGATCTCTGTTGTTAATTGTCACAGTTCTAATTTTCAGATAATTAAGGATAACTTCATTATCTCGGCATTGTTTTAAAAATTCAAGATGGTCAACTTGGTCATTGAGTTTCAGTCGTGTTTCCTTGAAGTTACTGATGTCTTAGTTCTGTTTTTTCTCTTGGGTCCATGAAGCACTACAAGCAACCATGTTTTCCGCAGGTATTGTTGCGTTATTTATCATCACCAGATAACAACATATATATATATATATATATACTGTGTTATGTTTATCTTGAAGTAAGGAACACGTACAGCTACGTGGTTAAGTGAATCCTTTTAAAGACTTGTATCGTCTTTCTATATTCTGTTGCTCACGTTTAAAATTAATTACAGCCCGTTGTGGTGCATAGCATGTAAAAACTATTATATACAATTCAATTTTAATGTTCCACAAACACGCTACTTACATAAAATGCTTCATCATTGCCATCGACCAAAACACCCCGAGTTCCGTTGTAAGAATTGCATGCGTCTAGTAGTAATCAAATCAAAGTTCGTTTTTAGGCCTATCACTTCCAATCTTGTGTCGAAGCCAGCTGTAACTTCTAGGCACTGTGAAGCAAAGTTCCTTACAATAAATTGTTATGTCCTTCTGTTGACACAAATTTAATTCTTGAGGATTAGAACCTGTATCATCGAATCAGCAGCGGTACCAGTTTATAAATTCCGTTCAGTGGTGACGTGGGGTCAGAACTGTCAACTGACATAACATAAGTATCCTTGATGCGATATATAAACTGAACCAGAAAATATAATACAAAGGTTGAATATAAAGTATCTATGTACACCATATACATCCACCACGAGCTGCTGTCCACCATATACCCATGTCTCGTGGTGTATCTGGTTTAGCAGTAATTCAATGTAAGTTTGCTTTTAGACCTATCACTTCCAATCTTGTGTCGAAGCCAACTGTAACCTGTAGGGCACTGTGAAGTAAGGCTCTTTACAATGAGTTGTTATGTTTTTCTATTATAACAAATGTAATTCTTGAGGATCAGAATTTGTATCATTAAGTCAGCAGCAGTGCAAGTTTACAAACTCAGTTCCGGAGGGGTGGGAGGTTTAAGTTGTCAATTGACAAAACATAAGTATCTTTGATGCGAAATACAAACTGATTTTATAGAAAACTTTGAATATAGTTTTGGAGTAAAATCAAGAAATATAGGGAGCTCTTTAGCCAACTAGAATGAAAAAACACCAATCTTACAAAAAGCCGGTGTTTACTCAATACCAATTAAGGATGATCAAAGTAAGATAGTTAGCTAATATATTGATAGCACAAAAAGCAATATGAAGACAAGAATTAATGAACATAAGAACAATTGAAAAAAAAAAAGGAAAACAAAACATCACTCGTAGACTATTTTTGGAAGAGCAACTGCACTCCTATTGGGACAAACTAAAATAATCAACCAACAGAATAACGTAAAAACAACTCAGATTGCTGAAGCAGGTATACATAAAACAAGACTATTTAACTGCAATAATAATAGCCCATGTGAATTATCATACGCATGAAGGCACCTTATTGAAACTGAAAATAAAATAAAAAATAAAAATAAGCACAGACGAACATCGGAACAACTCGGTTCAGCACTAGATGGCATTGAAGACTACGTTACATAGAGTCTCATGCGCACTAGGGCACATGATTTTCAGTGAATCGGACTTTCACAAGAGATGAACATTAGCGTTGAAAACGCCAGGAATAAACCTGGTGAAACGTGCGTCCGGAAACACCATGAGATATGGATATGTGGTGGATGCATTCAGTGTACATACAGACTTTATTTTAATCTTTGTGTTACTTTTTCTTGCTCAGTTTGTATTTCACATCAAGTATACTTACGTTTTTTCAATTGACAACTTAACCTCCACCCCCACACACACCTCCGAAACTGAGTTTGTAAACTTGCCCTGTTGCTGACTTAATGATACAACTTCAAACCCTCAAGAATTATATTTGTTACAATAGAAGGACAAAATAACTCATAGTAAGGAACTTTACTTCACAATGCCCTACAAGAAACAGTTGGCTTTGACACAAGACTGGAAATGCCGCCCCGGTGGCGCAGTGGTCTAAGCGATGGCCTCTGATCATTCGTCCGTAAGGGGTCCGGGTTCGAATCCCGGTGAGGCATGGATGTTGTGTTTGTCTTACGGCACTGGCTCTCTCCCTTCCCTGGAACCAGTGACCCTAAATTAGGGACGGGCGACTGCTTATAGCCCGTTGAGTTGCTCACGGTGGTCGTTAAACCTCCAATCAAAAAAAAAAAAAAAACAACAAGACTGGAAATGATAGGCCTATGAATGAAGTTACATTGGATTACTGCTAGACCAGATACACCCCGAGATATGGATACACGGTTAATAGCAGCGCGTGGTGGATGTATATAGTGTACAGAGAGACTTTATATTTAGCTTATGTATTATACCTCCTCGTTCAGTTTATATTTCGCATCAAGGATACTTATGTCAGTTAACAACTTAAACCCCACGTCTCCACTGAACCGAAATTATAAATAGGCACCGCTGATGACTTGATGATACAGGTTCCATTCCTCAAAAATTAAATTTGTTACAACAGAAGGACATAACAATTCATAGGAAGGAACTTTGCTGCACAGTGCCTACAAGTTACAGCTGGCTTCGACACAAGACTGGTAGTGATAGGCCTAAAAAAGAACTTTCGTTGGATTACTGCTAGACGCAAGCAATTCTTACAATAGAACTCGGGGTGTTTGGTGAATGGCAGTGAAGAAGCACTTTATGTAAGTAGTATATTTGTTGAACATTAAAATTGAACTGTATATAGTGATACACGTCCTTAAGAATATAAAAAAATCTCTTCCAGACTCCCACTGTTTCCTCCCCGTGCTATTAACTGATGTCTTTCTCAACTGCGGAGTGGGGGAGGGATGTCTATCTATTTCTATAGTTTCTTTGCCCATTTATTTCTTCATGAAATGTCTCGGGAGGTCGGGCATCAGGAAAAATCGGGAGGCACGACGATCTGTCGTACATTTCTCAATAGAATTAGCAAAGAGCTGCCCCGTTAAGGTAGGGAGCAAAATTTCGTCAGCTTGCTATCTATAGTTCTTAAAGGAACAATTCTGTTGCAGAAATTCAGGTATTCATGGCCTATGTAATTTTTTTACCCAGCCTGGAATGAATAGCCCTGCCGAGTTCCCACTTTACATTTAGACCCAGTTGCTGAAGAATTCTATTTAACAACAAAAAAGTGTGAAAAGAGTCTCGTGTGCTAAATCATACAAAATCACATTAAAAAACAAAACAATTTAGTAAAATCATGCAATGCATTGATTACGACACTCTTTCCAACATACCAGAAATCATTACTCAAGTTATGAGGATAATGGCTGTGGAATAAATCTCGCTCCTGTGTCCTGACCTTTGACCCCATTTCGATTATATTAAACAACCGGTTTAGTATACCTCCGGAACAAACGTTGTTGCAAACGAAGCAATTTTTCGTAAGTTATGACGCATAAGGGCAATGGAATGGACCCCTCTCCTATGTCCTGACCTTTGACACCATTTCGTCCATTTTCAACAGGATACGTTCGCAGGTAGTCCCCTACAACATACTAAAATTTCATCGAAATCGAATCATTTTTACGCGAGTTATAATGCGGACAGACGGACGTCGCTACATGGCGTAAATGCAGATGATATCGAATTCAAAATACATTTTATTCCAACTATTTACTTCTAAACATCCGATTGAAAAAATTCTTTTACCTTTCCATTCCATTTATGTCGAAGAGTATTTTACGTGTAGACACTTTTTCAGTTACGCATAGATTTTCCGCTGGGGGGCGTAAAAGTAAAATGCGTTTTACCCGATATCTGTACTTCTAAAACTCCGCTTTGAAAAGTTGTTTCTTCGGCGGATACAGCTCCTGATGGGAAATCTCTCGCATAAAATTTCTAACTTTTGGTAAAAAATGGTTTGGCCACCAGGGAAAGTATGTGTTAATTTCTGCTTCTGATGTATTTGCCAGAAAATCTGAGCTTCAAAAATACGTTTTATTCCACATATTTGCTTCTAAACATTGCTTCTAAACTTGGGGGGGGGGACCTCCATCCAGCAGTGGATTGATAATGATGATATAAGAGGGATCACTATTTTTCTCTGCGCAAAAATGTTTGCTATGCAAAAATATTCGCTACGAAGATAAGTTAGTTATTTTTTTATCATTTTGTGTTTTGTGAAAAAGTTTTTATAAAAATCACTATGCAACCTAAATCCCCTTTTTTCCCGGAAAGAAAATCGTAGATTTTCTCTCTCTCTCTCTCTCTCACTGAACTTTCCATCCATTCTGTGGTCTTTTCCTTATTCTCATTGCAATATGAGATAATTATTTTTCTTTGGGCTACTTTTCGTGGGACTTTAATTTCTCACATAAGGACTTTATTAAACCATAATATTTATTTTGTAGGACCCGTAATTAAATTTTGTCATGGGCCCCGCAAAAGTTCCATCCTGTTCTGGTGCATGCAACAGGAATTCAAACAAGTTAGTAAAATCATGCAATGCATTGATTATGATACGCTTTCCAATATACCAGAAATCATTACGCAAATTATTACTCAAGTTACCAGGATAATGGCTGTGTAATAAATCTCGCTCCCGTGCCCTGACCTTTGACCCCATTTCGATTATATTAAACAGAATTCAGTTCGCCCATTTTCAATAGGGTTCGTCCCCATGGGATTCCCTACAACATACTAAAATTTCACGAAATCGAACCATTTTTACGCAAGGTATGACTCATAAGGGCAATGGAATGGATCCCGCTCCTATGTCCTGAGCTTTGACCCCATTTCGCCCATTTTCAATAGGGTTCGTCCCTAGGTTGTCCGTTACCACATACTAAAATTTCATCGAAATCGAACCATTTTTACGCGAGTTATCGTGCCTACGGACGGACAAAGCTGGAGCATATACGTTTTTTCAAGCTACGTTTGAAAAGCGTAAAAAACGTAGGAAACATAATTTCCTTTATAAAATCGCCTTTTTACGCTTTCCAACCGTAGGTTGAAGAAGCGTACATGCTCCAGCTTTGTCCGTCGGTCAGTCCGTCCATCCGCACGATAACTCGCGTAAAAATTGTTCGATTTCGATGAAATTTCAATATGTGGTAGGGGACAACCTAGAAACGAACCCTATTGAAAATGGGCGAAATGGAGTCAAAGTTCAGGACATAGGAGGGGGATTCATTCCATCGCCCTTATGTATCAGAACTTGAATTAAAATGCTTCGATTGCGACAAAACTTTAGTATGTTGTTCCGGACGTATACTGAACCAATTCTGTTTAATATCATCGAAATGGGGTCAAAGGTCAGGGTACAGGAGCGAGATTTATTACACAGCCATTATCCTGATAACTTGAGTAATAATTTGAGTAATGATTTCTGGTATGTTGGAAAGCCTATCATAATCAATGCATTGCATGATATTACTAACTTGGTAAAAAGAATCTCAGGTATTGCGTAGGAGTTTTTGATGTTGAAGAATTGAAAGTAAATCGTCTTCCTTAAAAGTTCTACGTTTTCTCATGAAGGAGATTGACATGTCTTTGTTCGAGTTTTTAGTTATCATTTGAAAGCCCGAAAAGACTGTGGTATTACGCAATTTGGCTGTTTTTGGGACTTCCAAATTTTTAATAGAATAGATAAGAATGAAAAACAAATTTCTTTGAATAACTTACGCACATACACATACGCACATCTTACACTGCCACACGACTTGCAGTAAAAGTATTAGCCTTGCATACAGTAAAAAAAATTCTGAAATTCAAGAGCCATTTTACGCGATTCCTTTCGTGAATTAACGAAGCATGTTTGACACGGCATTTGGTGTGAAATGTCGGGGGGAAACCGAATTTCACGGATTTTTCATACGCCAGGAAAATTATGAATTTTTACAAACCTTTCCGCGATTCACTTCATATATTAACGGGAAACTGCCGTTTTTAAGAGGGGTTATCGGAAAATTCCGGAGTTTGACAAACCTTTCCGCGATTCATTTCGTATATTAACAGGAAACTGCCGTTTTTAAGAGGTGTTAACGGAAAATTCTGAATTTTCACAAACCTTTCTGCGATTCATTTTGGATATTAACGGGAAACTGCCGTTTTTAGCACGTCTTTTGTAAAAAAAAATCGTGCTTATGTTATCGGTTTCTCCGTCCGTCCGTCCGCCTCTACCCACGATATCTCTGCAGTTATCACTCCGATTTGAAAAATTCTTTTTGCATTGGGAAGCTTGAAATATGAGAATGATGATCCTTTATTTCGTTTGTTTTTTTACGATGTGCAATTTCACCGCTAGAGGGCGCAAATGCAGATGTCGAATTTAAAAATACGTTTTATTCCACATATTTGCTTCTAAACATCCGATTGAAAAAATTCTTTTATCTATCGATTCCATTTATGTCGAAGAGTATTTTAGATAGTTACTTTTTCAAATTACGCATATATTTTCCGCTAGGGGGCGTAAAAGAAAATTACGTTTTTCCCGATAACTCGTCTTCTAAAGCTCCGATTTGAAAAACAAATTTCTTCAGCGGATACACCTCCTGATGGAAAATATTTTGCATTTAATTTCTAATTTTTGGTAAAGAATACCTTAGCCACCAGGGGCGTAAGTGTAAATTTTTCTTCTGATGTATTTGCCATTAAATCTGAGCTTCTAAAATATCGATTGAAAAAATTCTTTCGTGGACTGATGTCCCTCACATCGATAAACCTTTTTGGAATATTTTCTTCTTAAAATATTCCAGTTTCTCCGTCAGGGGGTGTAGATGTATATCTTATCTTTGTCAATATCTCTACTTCTAGGAGTCCGATTTGAAAAATTCCTTCTTTGTTGGATAGTGTGTTTTTCATATAATTTTAAAATTTTCAAGTAATTCATACTTTCCGCTAGGGGTCGTAGAGGTAAATTGCGTTTCCCCCTATATCTCTGCTTCTAAATCTCCGATTTAAAAATGTTTTTCTGCACAGGATACAGTTCCTGATGGGAAATCGTTTGCACATAACTTCTAATTAAAAAAATGGTTTGGCCACCAGGAGGCGTAAATCTTAATTTCCGTTTCTCATGCATTTGCAGCAAAATATGAGCTTCTAAATTTCCAATTGAAAAAAACGTCGTTTGTAGACCGATACTACTCATGTCAACAAGCTTTTTAGAAACATTTTCTTCTTAAAATAATGCATGGTTTCTACACCAGGGGTCGTAGATGTATATCTTATTTTTGTCAATATCTCCACTTCTAGGAGTCCGATTTGAAAAATTCTTTCTTTGTTGGATAGTGTTTCCGATGCGAAATGTTTTTCCTATAAATTCAAAATTTTCAAGTAAATCATAGACTTTCCGCTAGGAGGCACAGTGGTAAATTGCGTTTTCTGCGTTATTTCTGCTCCTAAAATTCCGATTTGAAAAATTCTTCCTGTATCGCATACAAGACCTGATAGCAAATATTTTTCATATAATTTCTAATGTTTGGTAAAGAATGGTTTGACCACCAGGGGGCATAAGTGTTAATATCAGCTTCTGATGTATTTGTAGCAAAATCTGGGATCCTGAAAACTCGACTAATTTTTTTTTCTTGGACTGAAACGGCTCATATGGATAAACCTTTTGAGAGTGCTTTCTTCCTAAAAGAATGCATTGTTTTCCCACCAGGGGACGTAAAGTCACATCTTATTTTTGTCGATATCTCTGTTTCTAAGAGTCCGATTTGAAAAATTCTTTCTGTGTTGGAGAGAGTTTTCGGTGCGAAATGTTTCTCATATAAATTCATGCTTTTCTTAACGCACAAGTCTGCAACCCGATGGTGTAAGCTCACGATTCCGTTTGCAGCAATATCTGAGGGATTTAAAAACCCGATTGAAAAACTTCTTTCTTCCGTCAGATACTATTGTTTTCCATACCGGTTCCATTGACTTTGAATAGCTTTGATAAATTTAATTTGCGTCAGAACGGATTCAAAAGACGTGCTTATTACCCCCGAAAATTCGGTGTCATCTTTCTTGTTAAGAGGTGTTAACGGAAAATTCTGGTATTTTTCAAAATCATTTCAGCAATTCATTACGTATATTAACGGAAAAACTCCGCTCTCACTTTTTCCGTATCCATACGACGGAAAATTTCTGGTAATAGGAGCAATTCGCGGGAATACTTGAGGTTTGATTAATTACTAAATTTCAGTATCACCAAAAAACCAATCGTGCTGATATCACCAAACTATGAACATGCCGTGTTATACACGATAAAAATGACGAAAATGGCATTTAAAAACCTTTAATGATAAGTTAAAACCAATTTCATGAGTACTTTCAATCCTACTTTAGAACCGTCCTCAGATGAAATGAATACCACCTAGAGATCACACAGGTTAATATAACATACACATTGCCAGATTACCGTATACGTATGATTAAAGTTTAACACACTATTGATGTAAGCAATTAATGTCCTATGAAATTGAGTCAGCATTCACGGTGAAGAATAGGGTTGTGACGTCCAGACTGTATGAGGTTCTTCTATACTCCCGATACAGATACCGGAACCTCGTCATTGCAGCACCAGTCCATATTCTTAAGAATTAACAAACTCTCTGCTAATAATAAAGCTGACTTACTTGATCGGGTCACCACTACAGCCGCTTTGTCCCATTCAGTTTCATATCCTCCTCCGCAAACAGTCCTTGTCAACGCTGTATTTTGTGCACCATTGCGGACACTATATTTGTGTTCCATAATTCTAGTCTGTAATTTCCTGGATGTAGAGCCGATGTATGCAGACTCCGAGTTACCTGCATCATTAGAACGTAATGGAATATTGTAAATTCCCCATTTGTCCATGTCTTTCACAGAATCTCGGTCGCTGCAGATCAGTGTACGGATGTTTTTTGTCCCACCCCAAAATCAATATGATGTTTTCGGCAGATATTCTTTAGGGCTTGAACAATGGGCGGCACATATTGTACTGATCCTATATATCTTGAGACTCGGTCTTCACTGGACAGCGTGGTACTGTAGTTGTCCGGTTTCGTAAATTTTATCGTGTATAAAACGGCATGTTCATAGTTTGGTGGTAAATTTCAGTAGTCTGTTAGGGAATCTTATTTTGAAGTTCTGTAGCGACATATAGCTACAGAACTTCAAAATAGATAATATGAACTTCAAAATAATATAGTTTTGTAGAGCATATCGCACCAAATTTTGATTGCTGTAGAACCGGATGTTTCTTCCCCAGATTGTGCACTAGCTATTGTATATTGTTTAATCGTGAGACTCCGGGTACTTAAATTATTGCATAAGCGTTTGTATGATGGCTATATGTATCAGTCTGAGGACCCCTTGAGACAAAAGCTAATACAGATATCAAGAGCAAATTTTATATTTAAGTGTTTTGTGAAATGATACCATAAAGCAGTGCATTTGACTATTTCTTAAAGATCTGAAGTTCCAAAGCATTATGTTGCTTCGTAAACTCACGATGAAAAAAATACTTAATTTGTTGATAAATGTTCTCCTACAGAAAAAAGAAAATTATTACAAACTCATGAAAAAAAAATGAGCGCCAACAGAAAATAATGACTAATTCATCCGCATTAAGGGAAAAAAGAAATTGCATCATCACGCAATTAGTGTTCTACCTTGTACTTGACTGTGATTTCTGTGTCTTTTTGGCTCAGCGGTAAGACGCGCGTCTTCTGTTAAGCCAACCCAAGCGACCACGGATCGAATCTCACAAGGGTTGAAGCAGTGGTGGATTCAGCGGGGAGCGGATCACCCCCTAAACTCTAAGGAAGTTTTTGCGTTTAAAGTAGCGAAGATCGTAACTGATTAACTCTCCATATTTTGTTTTCAGTTTTTCTAAAAAAAATAACAAACTTACTATACGGAATTGGATTATCTCCTTATATGTATTACATTGATTTAGATTCAGTAAAAAAGAAAGAGGAAGGAATAGAATGAAAAGAGGAGAGAGAGCGCAAAAGATAAAGGGGAGACAGGGACAGTGGGAGAAAAAGCATGGGGGTATTCTTTGTTAGTTTTTTGCTATTGTCATATTAATTGTCTAGCGTCCGTGACGTCTCAAAACAGGGTAAGACAGAGCTTGGTACTAAAATCGCAGTAGTTTTTTTAATTAACCAACTCCGAATATAAAGGCTTAGTCTTTATTTTGAAGGATTTCTTTGAGGCGTAGTCTGTGCTGATTTTAAACAAGTTTGTAAAACCACGCAATGCATTGATTATGATACGCTTTCCAACATACCAGAAATCATTACTCAAGTTATGAGGATAATAGCTGTGGAATAAATCTCGCTCCTGACCTTTGACCCCATTTCGATGATATTCAACAGAATTGGTTTGGTATACTTCCGGAACAACATACTAAAGTTTTATCGCAATAGAAACACTTTTAGTCAAGTTATGAGGATAATGGCTGTGGAATAAATCTGGCTCCTGTGTCCTAAACTTTGACCCCATTTCAATTATTCAACAGAACCGGTTCAGTGTACTTCCGGAACAACATACTCAAGATTTGTCGCAATAGAAACATTTCTACGCAAGTTTTGACGCATAAGGGCGATGGAATGGATCCCGCTCCTTTGTCCTGACCGTTGACCCCATTTCGTTAATTTTCAATAGGGTTCGTCCCCAGGTGGTCCCCTACCACGTACTAAAATTTCATCGAAATCGAACATTTTTTCGCAAGTAATGACGCATAAGGGCATTTGAATGGATCCGGCTTCTGTGTCGTCACCTTTGACCCCATTTTCCCCATTTTTCAACAGGGTTCGTTTCCGGTGATCCTCTACCACAAGTTATGACGCATAAGGGCATTTGAATGGATCCCGCTCATGTGTCGTGACTTTTGACCCCATTTCGTCCATTTTCAATAGGTTTCGCCCCCAGGTGGTCCCCTACCACATACTAAAATTTCATCGAAATGGAACCAATTTTACGTGAGTTATCGTGCGGACAGACAGACGGACAAAGCTGGAGCATATACGCTTCTTCAACCTACGGTTGGAAAGCGTAAAAAACGATTAAGTGCATTTCTTCGGGAAATGCGCAATCGATCGTATACTGAAACAATTGTGATTTTTCACCTATTTCTGGCTTTTGTTTACGTATTTAACGATTTAACAGTCCTGGAACAAATGGAAGTGATTTAAAGACCTTGCAAAGCAAGGCCAGGTAAGAGTGGCACCGCCAATATGTATAACTTATATCTAAAAAACCCTTCTTTAATGCCATCTATTCATCTGTTCAAGCATTGCGTCATTTTCTTGTAGGACTTCCGTCCACATTGGGTAGATTTTAGGTCCCAGCCACCTACAGCGAGTTCGCCTTTTGGGCAGGACACAGAAACGGAAGGAATGAGAACAAGTCTAGCGACTTTGACAGAACTGTTTGTATTGAGATTAGAGTACAGTAGATGGCGCCACCATACAAGTACGATGTTGCACATAGAGGGGTGAGAGAATTTCAGGGGGGGCATAGGAAGGGATATCCATTTAACCAGTGGGTCCAGCCTGGGGGCCGTCACTGAACGTGCTCGTCTGATGCACGGCGAATATTCAGTGACTGTTAGCAAATCACACCTCCTCCGCAAGATCAGCCCAGGATCGAACCTGAGGACCTCGCACTGGTAGTCTGAATTGCTAACCACTCAGTCATTCGCGGCTCTAACCCTTCCATAATGTCTTCTCCCCCTCTTTTTATACTCGACCTTTCCCCCCCCTAGAGTAGAGTAAACTTTTGGATCCGCCACTGGGATTAAGGTAAAGGAATCCCTGGTTCATGGGCTGAAAAATTCAGCCTTTGATTTTGCGAAATTTCTGTAAAGATACGGAAAAACCCGAAACAGACTTTCATGAAATAAACGGAATTACTGACTACGGAAAACCAGTGAAAATTCTGAAGTTAGAACCGGAATTTCGTTAAAAGATGGACACCTATCGGTAACTTTAATGCACGTTATTTTCAGGAATCTTCCGTGAATTCACACCACGTATTTTTTACAGTGAATACTATATACATACTCTTTAAATTTTAGATAGAAGCAGGTCGACCACTGTGGCAGTCTGGACCAACACTCAGGGCTCTGCATATTGAGGGGCGTCTACATTTTGGGAAAACATGTGGTAAGACGTTTTACCTTATAACAGAAACAAAAACAGTGGCAACGAAATAGTATCTTGCATTTCTATAAATAAAATTGAGGTATAATACACAGTTAATATTATAATTGTATTAGTACTTTCAGTTTGTTCAACTACAGACGATGCTCACACATTTTTAGAACGTCTTTAATAAGAAATTACAGAAAATAAAAGATATTCAAAGAATTGAAACTGGCTACAGCGTATTAGATGAACAGGAAAGAAACATCTGCTGCAGTTAAATATCGTCTGCTAAGAAAATGGAGCACGTAAACGAGCTGTGGATAAAAGGTTGTTTTTTACGCTTTTCAACCGTTGGTTGAAGAAGCGTATATGCTCCAGCTTTGTCCGTCTGTCCATCCGCACGATAACTTGCGTAAAAATGATTCGATTTCGATGAAATTTTAGTATGTGGTAGGGGACCACCTAGGGACAAACCCTATTGAAAATGGACAAAATGGGGTGAAAGGTCACGAGATAGGAGCGGGATCCATTCCATTGCCCTTATGCGTCATAACTTATGTAAAAATGCTTCTATTGCGACAAAACGTTAGTGTGTTGTTTCGGAGGTATACTGAACCGTTTCAATTGAATATCATCGAAATGGGGTCAAAGTCAGGTCACAGGAGCGAGATTTATTCCACAGCCATTATCCTCATAACGTCCCAGCAAAAACAGTCTTGCTGAGCCAGCACTGCCAGCAATGGCCCAGCACTATGTTACCGCTGCCGAACAGTCAATAAAATGTCTGGGCGGTCAACAGAAGAGCCAGAAGTTCAGGCCAACAGATGGCCAACAGATGGCCAACAGTTGGCACCCCATCAGTTGTCATATGCCACAACAGGGCCATCAGTTGTCCATCACAGGCAGCAGCTGCCATAAGTGGCCCTACAAGCACGTGCCAGAAATGATGGCTAGCCCAATGTGGTTGGCTAGTTTGCCGGTAGTGGCAGCCGGCAACCACGTGACGTAACTGATGGCTTGCCGAATCTTGTCCGCCCCGAATTTCCCAGTAGTAGCCATAATAATAATAATAATGTCGAATTTCCCAGTAGTAGCCATAATAATAATAAAAAAAAATCAAGTATAACCGCAGTTTCCCAAAGCTAATTTTTTTTATCTACCTTTACGAAACTTGTGAATTTATCGCAATGCGCAAGGGAAATTTTCTCAACAGACCGGAAAAACGCCAGCTGACATCTGAGTGGATTTGAACCAGGGCCGTTGGCGTGATAGCTGAACTCTCTACCGACAGGACTAATTTGCTACTGCCGGGACTGTTCCTGAAGCTGCATGCAATGTGTAATCAAATGGTTCCCTCTTTCATTTTACAATATTGAGAGGTATTTTTCATAAATGTCAGTTTCATATAATTCAAAAATTTATTTTTTCGACGTAACGATAGTTGTTTTTTTTTACCTTAAGGGAACTTCACTCATTTTCAAGGAGTGTACGAACTTAAAGGCGCTTTCCAAAGTTGTGTACTGTCCTTGTCATCTTGAAAGGCGATTATTGAATTAATATATATTTACCTGGGTTCATGTCACATTCTGTTACATTTTTAACGTTGTATCTTTCCTTTCCGTTGTCCGAAGCTACATTTGTTTTAAAGAGGAAAGATATTTTATTTTACTTCTCGTTATTTTTAGAAGCGAATTCCTCCCAGTCTTGTGTATTCAACCCATGGATGAGTACATTATATTCACAAAGCGTTGCTTTTTTTCTTTCAAATAATTAATAAATTTTGTACGCGTATAATTCTTTTTTTTTTTTTTTTTTTTTTTTTTCCAACAAACTTTTTTTTAATGTTTTTCCAGGACATTTGTTTCAAGCGGTTTCAAATTATTTCATGTTATTCACCCACTCTAAGGGAGTGAGACAAGGTGACACCATATCTCCGAAGCTCTTTAATGCCACATTGGAGGGTGTTTTTCAGTCACTGAGCTGGGAAAACAAGGGGATAAAGATTAATGGAGATTATCTAACCCACCTTCGTTTTGCTGATGACGTAGTCATTTTTGCAACTACCCCATCAGAGCTGCAGAGTATGATCCAGGAACTTGTTGACAAGAGTAAAGAAGTGGGATTAAAAATGAACTTTCAGAAGACAAAAGTGATGTTCAATGCTTTTACAAGAAATGAAGATTTATCGATTGATGGAGAAAAGCTGGAGATAACAGACACGTACGTTTATCTTGGACAGCAGATATCAAGTGAGGGTCGCATTGATGAAGAAATTAATCGGCGTACAAAACTTGCCTGGAGAGCTTTTGGAAGAAACAGCATAATTTTCAAGAGCAATATGCCATTATGTCTTAAAAGAAAAGTGTTTGATCAATGCATCCTTCCAGTGCTTACGTATGGTGCGGAGACGTGGACCTTAACTAAAAGAGACATACAAAGGCTGCAGACAACTCAAAGAAGCATGGAGAGGTGCATGCTTGGTGTAACCAGGAGAGATAAGAAGAGGAACTCGTGGATCCGAAAAATGACAAGAGTGGAAGACATCATGATCAGAGTTAAATCCCTGAAATGGCAATGGGCTGGACATACTGCCAGAAGGACAGATCATCGATGGACAGCCGAAATTTTAGATTGGATTCCAAGGGACAGGAAAAGACCCAGAAGAAGACCACATGGGAGATGGGTGGATGAAATTCGAAAGTATGCAGGGGTGACATGGAGGAGACTGGCACAAGACAGACCGTTGTGGAGGAAACTTGGGGAGACCTTCGTCCAGCAGTGGATTGATAATGGTTGACAATGATGATGATGATGATGATTACATGAATTGTTATTCATGGGAATTTCATGGCTTAATCTGATATCTTCGTCGACGGGGAATTTCATTAGGAAATTAATTCGCGTCTCTACATATGGCTTTTTTTTCTCAACATCCACTAAAGCAACACGATGGCAAAGCGTCGTCTTCAACTTACTGGTACCAAGAGGGACACAGCAAGTGATGCTTCTGCGGATGCGCAGTCCCGTTGCTTTCACCTGCTGTTGGGGGTTGCATTGGTTGCCAGCAACGGGCCACTAGTGGCACTTGCTTGGAGGCCCACAATTCACGGCGATGCTGCAGGGCCATCAATGGCTCGCCAACTGATAGCGCTGCCACCAACGGACCACTATCGGGCCGTAAGCGTCAGATTTCAGCCAGCGATGAGCCATCACTGCCAGCTGGTGGCCAGCAGTTTCCCAATACTTGTGTTTTTGCTGGGGTGAGTAATAACTTGAGTAATGTTTTCTGGTAAGTTGGAAAGCGATCATAATCAATGCATTGCATGATTTTACTAACTTCTTACTCTTTACGAAGAGAAATATTCGTATTTTGTGATTAAGAAACGCTGTGAAAATCATGCCATTAGCATTTCTAAATGTAAAATAGGCAATAATATTAATAACAAAGGGTAAAAATCGTCAAGTGTCGCTTTTCATAGGAAAAAGAACACCGAGCGAATATCCGAAAGTACGTACTGTTAAGATTATTTCCAAAGTAAGATATCTGGTCTTAAAAGAAAATCCACCGATCAAAAGTGCAATCACTAAGTCGTTCAAAATCTCTGTATCAATTATAAACAAAGTAATAAACAAAGATTTGAATCTGGAAAATACTACAAAATATAATGTTCACCGCCTCTTGCCTAGGCACGTGGCTGAATGCAAAACACAGTGTAAACATCTTTATGAAAATCACTTAGTTGGAAACCGATGGAAATTTATTGTGACTATTGATGAAGCGTGAATGTACCTTAACTACTGTAACAGAAAAAAAAAATAGATTTCAGCAGAAAAAGACATAAACTTAGTTCCAAGAATCCAAAGAAAGTTTCAGTAAAAGATTCATGATTAATATTGGTTTCTCGTACAACGGAAAATTAAAGATACGAAAAGTTGGAAAGAATGTTAAAATTAATTCTACATATTACCGAAAATTCTACATTTAACGTCTATATTTAAAAAGGAAATACCTTTCTTTATCTACAGAGCCCTCAAAGAGTAGAACTCCATCAAGATAAAGCTATCAGTCATACCTCCATCAGGTTAAGGCTACCACTCATACATCCATCAGGATAAGGCTACCACTTATACATTCACCATGATAAGGCTACCAGTCATACATCCAAATCTACCACACTATTTCTTGAAATAATGAAAAAAAAAAAAAAAAAAAGTTACGGGTGTCAATTCTATGCATTTTGCTCATATTCCTTCAAAGTCCCCTGGTTTGTCACCTATAGGACTATTGTGCCTTCGGACTGCTAAAAGGGGAGCGCTTTCTAAACGCAGACCTCGAACAATGATTGGACTATGGAAAGCAGTGGGAGAGGAGTGGAATAAAATAACCACTACCAGTTTTAAGAAACGCCCTGGAAATCTAGATGTAGGTTCATAGTCCAGAGAACATTGAAGAAATAATTTTATTTTTAAAATTAATTATCTCTAGAAAATTGTCCTAAAAAATGTGTGGACAACATCTGTACATGGACTTCAAATTGAAAAAAAGAAATTATTATTACATTATGGTAGGAAATACTTCCTACTATAATGGGTCTGGGTTCCGTAAAGCTGAGGAATTTACAGTATGTAAATGCTAATTGCTATTGACAACTCTGCTATATAATAGCAAAAAAGACTGTTATTTAAAAATTAAAAGTACATGTGTGTGTATTTGTGTTACATACCTTCAAATGAAATGGTGTAGGAAATTTTTAATGAGCGGATGTCGGAGAAAATTTGCGGGGTTATAAGGGTAATGTGTAAATCCCTGTCTTCAACACACTTTTCCAGTAATGTGATAAATAAATGGCATTAACACGATGTCATATTGACATCAAATTTAGAAACAATAGACTTGTTTTGATAATTACTTATGTTAATTTCAAATAAAGAAAATGATTGATATCAAACTATAATTTATTAAATTATGGATTTAAATCATGGGAAATTTATTAAAGAACTGATGTAAAATTAGCATATAATGAACTACAGAGAAAATTAACATGTAGTGAATAACTGATGCAAAATTAGCATTACTGAATAACAAACGGAAAATCAGCATTTAGGGAATAACTGACGGAACATAGATATAAAGTGAATAACTTACGCAAAATTATCATGTTCTGAGTAAAAGAAAGGAAATTAGTATTTAGTGAATAACTGATGCAAAATTAGCGTACAGTGAAAAAACAAGAAACATTCGTATTAAGTGAATAACAAATGCAAAATTAGTATTTATTGAACAACTGGTGCAAAATTGGGATGGTTATATTAGTGAATTGCATCCGTAATTTTAGTGAATAAAACCATGCAAAATTAGCATGTAATGTATAACAGAAGAGAAATTAGCATTTAGTGAATAACTGATGCGAAAATAAGTTTTAAGCGAATAAATAATACAAAACTTGTTTAAAGAAATAACGGCTGCAGTATTTTATAAGTAACGGGGGAGGGGGGGTTTATATAATCAACGACCAGAACGCGCTGTGTCACTTAACACTTAACACTGTGCCACATCCACATTTCACATCTAAATAAAAATTTTCAGAGGGTTCACTTAAAACCTTCATTTGAAAATTGTCTGCCACTTTACACAATAAGAATAAAATAATAATTTGATTTCAGTTACTACCATTGTCTTGGATATTCAAACTGAACACTGAACAACTTCAGTACTTTTTCAGTATCACCCCAATTAGAGCCAAAAGTATACATTGACTGGTCATTTTAATAGATACACCCTAACAGCACTTCCGTAGGAAGAAACTATATAGTGCGGGAAATACTGTAGGAGACAAATTCTATGTACAATTCAAATTTAAGTTAAAAAGTAAATCTCACATTTCAAGAATATGGGAATTTAAACATGCTAATTTAGTTCTCTACCAAAGTTATCTCCAGTAACACCCCATCTCTCCCTCTTTCTCAACGCCCCCCCCCCCCATCCCTCCACACACACAGGTTGTAGAACTATTAAAACAGTAGTTGCTAGGGAGTACACAGAATTTTTTGGGGGTGGGGGGCTACGAAAAATGGAAGTTTTAGAAATCCACCAGAACAAAATTAAAGTTAATGAAAAATAGGAGAAATAGTTAGAGCATTTTTTCTAATGTAAGTTGGTACATTTTTATTAAATTAAGGCATTTTTTCTAATGTAAGTCGCATTTTAATAAAAAAAACAAAAACGAAACTCTAAATACGCCCCTGGTAGTTTCTACAGTTCGGGAAATATTGAACGAGAAAAATTCTATGTACAATATTCAGATTTACGTTAAAAGATAAATTTCACATTTCAGGAATATGGGAATTTAAACTTACCACGAGTAATTCAGTGCCCTGTCTTGCACAAATTACAATTCAGAATTTTTAAAAAAAAAGGGGAGAGGGGGGACATAGCAAAGTTATTGTCTGTATTGATTCAGAACATGTGTCTGTGAACAGCATATTTTCAAATCATTACACAAAATCAGATTGATAGATTTTAAAAGGTTGATCTCCCATTCTTGCGATTTCATAACTGATTCCACGCATGTATGCTTGAAATTGCCGATATCCCAGTTTCGGTGCTTTACTTGAGAAAATATTATTTAAAAAGGTAAACTAACAATGAGAGTTATTTTTACAGACACAACATCAGACTCTAAAAATCGGCAACTCAGTGACCATATCTAAGCTTTTTAAAAAAATTGAACGATAATGAAAACAAAAAAAATAATTTTCATGCGGACATGGCGCGTTTAAAGACTAGAATATTTATTTTTGTGTTGTAGTTTTTAATACCACATGAAAAAAATAAACGAGTCAATGAATGGCGTGCTTTTTTTTTTTTTTTTTTTTTTTTTTTGCTGTTCTCCGTTTTAAATTCATGAGGGTGTCAAAAATCCAAACATTAGGTTCATTCACTAATTTTGATGAATTTCTGTGAAATGCGAGTAATAGGGTTGAAGTAAGTAATAGTAGCAATAGAAAATTTCATCCACACACACTGCAACGAAATATACGTGTAAGTCACATGTTATGCCCACCTATTGTGATTCTCTGAAATTCATTAGTTTTAATGATGGTACTTCGAAATTGTTCTGAACTTCATAAAAATTGTAAAGAAAAGAATTGACAGAAAAAACCCTGTAAACATTTTTATATGTAGGTAAATACAGAATTTAGCATTCGTTCTTGAGCTGAAAAGCAGATTTTTTTTTTTTTGTACAAATCTATATTCACATTAAAATTTTTACGTGTTTTCTCCACTTATATATATATGTATATATATCTTTAGGTAAGCAACAAATATTGAAGACTCGTGCGACATTAATCACCGAAACGATGAAAGATTTCCGTCTTTAGCACGATTTAATGATTAAAAGATAAGAAATGTATACAATTAAAACCATGAGCACTTTCGAGGCAGCGGCTGCCTCTTCAAATTTTTAGGTTAACCGAATCTTTAGGTTTTTTGAAAAAAATATGGAACCATCGTAGAAGTTCCCACTTCTGAAACCAGCAAAAAGAAAAAAAAATCGTAAAATACCGCAGAAGTTTCCCACTTCAACACACACACACACACACAAATAAGTAAAAAGAATCATATAAAATATTGTAGATGTTTTCTACTTCTTAAAACTCTGAGAAAATTATATACTTCTTGAAGTTTGCTCAACAAACATAATGAAATATAAAAAGTAGTTAAAAATATACGATTGAGCTCTTTTAAAATGTATTAATTCTGAAACTTTTATGTTGGTTGCAAAATAGTGAAACTACATATTAACTCTGACAAGAAAACATACATACTACTTTAAGGTTTTTCGAAAAAATCTGAAAGTATCGTGCAAGTTTCCCACTCCTTTAAAGCCACGAAAAAACATAAAATATCATAGATGTTTTTCCCTCCTTAAAACTGTCAAACAAGCTGAAAATTCTTGATCTCGAAGACTACAGTCTTGCGACACTTATATATATATATATATTAGGATAATAATATTGGCTTGAAAAAAGCTGAAATGTATTGGAAAAAAAGCACTTGAAGATATTGGGTGTGAAAACATGCAAAAAAATAAAGTAACATGATAAACGTTTCCTGTTAGTTTTTTTAGCTTCGAAGTGCATTCTGAAATCATTTGTAACTACTTATGACTGCTGTGAAAAAGCATTTCCTTTCTGTTGATATCTCTCCATGTTTTCTCATTCAGCTATTCACGCCGTATTTATATTTCAGATCTAAATATAAAGGTTCGTAAAACTCGACAGCATTTTTTTTTCTGCAGTGACACTGTAAAACCAACAACAAATATATTAATTAAAATAAACCTAATAGAATTTCAACTCGAAAAGGAAAGCTTTGAATCCAACAAGTGATAAAATCTTGATATTTATTTCATAAATTTCTGAAATAACAGTCATAATAAAAACGAACATGATAGAGATGGTTTATCACAGATTCAAAGGAATTCTTCCTCTCCAGGCAAATAAAAGTGTGAAATGATGATTTCGTTTTTCTTACAGAAAAAAACATCCTCTTTTGCGCAAAACACATTTTCTTTAAATGTAATAAAATAGTTATAAAAGCAACATTTTTCACAAAAAAGTCTTCTGAGAAGCGTAGAAAAACTAATGAATACGTACAATGATTAGCAAAAATACTGCAAAACTGCTTCTTACCTTACAACGAAGAGATGATTTTGATGTTTGTTGCACAGGTGGTAAAAACAGAAACAGTTCGTGTCCTTTTTTTTAATAAATTAAATGTCACATTTTTTGTGTGGTCAGTCATTTTAAGAGGTGCTAAATGCGCTCGTACGTCTCTTTGCGTGTGCGAGGGAGAAGAGAGCGCCATTTTTCTGTTGAGCAGATTCGGCGTAGTTCGTTGCACCCGACTCTACCAAGACTAATGAGAGCGAAGAAATTGGCAGCCATCATCATGTAAAAGACGTAAGACCACGACATCTCAGAAACCACACCTGCCAGTAGAGGACCAACAGCTGCTCCTATGGATCCAGTTCCATCTATAATAGCAGTGACAGTAGCTAAGGCTTTTGAATTGCTCTGAAGGCTGTGATGTGTACCAAGTTCTGCAGATACTGCTGTAGTGATCAAGGCATACGGTCCATTTACTAAAGCTCCACATACGAGTTGCATGGAGATATTGGCGATATTGCTGATTCCTCCGAACATGTTATACGCAAAGAGAAATGGGATACTGAGTGCCAGGAAGCCAAGACAAGTTACGGCACTCGATTTTATTTTGTCGGAAATTGCACCTGCGGCGATTCCACCAATTATGCCGCCAACGTCGAACGCAATAGACAGGTAAGCAGAATCTTGAGAACTTTTTCCTGTGGTGATAGCCAAATATCGTGGCAGCCAGAACAGAAAAGTGTAGCTTACCAGCTTAGAGAAGAAAAGGCACAGCGAAAATTCCAGTACACCAGGTATTCGGAGGGCTTTCCAGAAAGTGATTGCCTGCTTGCTGGAGCTGGAGCTTTTGGAGCTGCTGCTACTTGAAGCGGTGGAGCTTGGGGACGAAGGTCGATAAATTGGAGATTTTTCTGTCAGGAAAGAGTGGTTCAGGGAATCGAGCTGCTGAGTTTTTTCTGAGGTGCTTCTAACGAATGTTTTTGTGCCTTGAAAGATATCACCCACTGTGTTCTGCACGGCAGTCTCTGCGCTGACATGAGGAGGATCGATTGCAAGATGATCATCAGGTTCGCACCCAACATCTCCAGGATGAGGAACTAGAAAGAGGAACTGGAGAAATCCCACGATGCCGATAATGATTGCCGGAACGATGAAAGACAGTCCCCAGTTTTCATTTACGAAATAGCCAGCAACATAGGCGCCAAGTATGTTCCCTACATATAAATGAGCATTCCATATTCCGAAGATCAGTCCACGTCTTGATTTGCCGAACCAGTTTCCAACACAAACGACGACTCCGGGCCATCCTGTGCATTGCACAATGCCTCCCAGGAGCTGCACGAAGACGAAATAAGGGAAGCTGTGGATGTCTAAGTAGTACGCAATGCCGAAGAGGTAGGTGAAGATTCCACTGAAGAGCATACCCAGCGACAAATAGTATCTGAGGTCGACTCGCTCAGCGACAAAGCCGCTGATGAACATAAATGCAGCGTAAGCAAAAATATAGCAGGAGTCCAGAACGCCGAGCAGCTGATTTGCATTGGATTTATCAAAAGGTGCCCAGTTACACCAATTGTCTTTATTAGTGGCATTTATTTGCAGGTTCGTTGGAGGAGTAAGAGCTGAGCAGTTTTGATTTAGAGAGTTTTTTACGACTGCTAATGGCCTACGTGACATGTGAAACGAGGCGTAAGCCGCGAAAGTCAGTACTAGAGTACTTGCCTGATAAACAAGCCTTCGGTGCCGGCCCAAGTCGCAGCATTTTCTCAGCAGGGAGATGGCAAAGGGAGCATTTCCGGAGTCCTCCATCTTTTGGAAAAAGATGCAGAGCAGACGGGAATCAAACTCTTCAGCAAACTGGAGAGAACGTTTGCGAAGCTTAATCGAACTGAGCTATGAAACTGCGATAGTCTTGAGGCGCTTTATGTGCCTCAGCTCCACCCCCCCCCCTACCCGATAAACAGGAAAGAGTTCGTCACCAATTGACGGCAGTGCAGTTATCTTATCGCCTTCAAGGCATCACGGCTCCATGCAGAAAGAGAGAGAGAGACGGGGGGGGAGGGGTGCCAATTACTCCTGAATCATGCTCGAAACGGGGAGGGTAGGAACGATTACTGACGTTATGTTCCACGTGCTTTGGGCAGGTGTTGCGTCAAAGAGTCAGCTACTATTTAGTATTATCCAATCACTTTTTTAATAATCGGAAAAGATTTGCTTAGATTTTAACAATGGGCAACGATAACTACTACTTAGAACAAGATAGGATAAACACTTCCAATCTCTCAACTGCATTAGTACTCTTAACAGAATATAGTTTCCAATTGTTATATCTATCGCGGTGGTGTTAAAAATATTACAAAATGCTTTTAAACAAATCTTCTCATGAGCACAAAAAAAAAAAAAACGAAACTTGGAACGATATGTGATCGTGTTAAAAATAAAGAGAAATCTTTGTTAGGGGCCGTCCATAAAGTACTTCCGAGATTCCATGGGGAGAGGGGGTGGGGGTTCCTGACAACCGGACCAAATGTGACATGGGGGAGGTTCAACAATTCGGACGTCCAGCGGCAAAAATACTGTGGATGTATTTCTTTGTTTTGTTTTCTCTTTTTTCTTCTTTTAATAGTTAGAAAAAGGTATGAAATATTCCAGATTTCTGATGACATTTAGCTAAATCAGAATATTAAGTTCTCGTATTTGTACTACGAAATCTATCGTGTTTTGCAGATTGTATAATTGGGAGTATTGCAACCTTGAATGCGTGCGTTCATTTGTAGCTCTTCATTTCAGAATGATAAAGTTCGGGTAGCATTTGGGAATAAATTAATGCCTAAATAATAAATATTTTCTGAAGCAAATGTGTAAATATATGGACGATTCCTTTAAATAATTACTTGCTTTCTTTCTGTTCCTCAACGGACTTCTTAAAGTAGTCGTCAAAAATAAAGGGGGTTGCGGGAATTAGGACATACTTTTTAGGGAGGGTGTCAACAATCTGACAAAATGTGACATGGGGGAGGAGGGAAGGAGTCTAAAAATTATAAAAACCGCGGACGTACTTTATGGACGGTTCCCTTCTAAGTTTTTTTTTTTTTGGCAGTTTGAAGCAGTGACGGATTAAGGTCTAGGGGGCTCCCAGGCTATGACATTTGAATGGGCCCCCAGACGGTGACATTTGAATGGGCCCCAGGCTATGACATTTGAATGGGCCCCCAGACTGACATTTGAGTGAGCCCCTCAGACTGTGACATTTGAATGGGCCCCTAATGAATTTGACTAAGAATCCTTAGGAAATCCGTTAAAGCACGTAACTGTAACACTTGCTTGTCATAATTAATACATAGTGCATTTTTAAACTAATAAATTACCTGTTCGGTTTTCATAACAAGTCACTGTATTTTCCATTGTCCTCATATTACTACGTTCAAACAGTTCCGGAACTTTTCATATTAAAAAAGAGTATTCTAGTTAAGTTTATCAGGCAAGTACTGTAGTGAAGGCTTGTTTATCAGGCAAGTACATGAGTTAAGTAAGCTTAACATTCCTAGATTTTGTCTTGGTTTTTCTAATGATTTAGCACTGTATACTTTTCTTAGTGTATCTTTTTTTTTTTTTTTACGCAGTGTGAAGCCACAGGGGACTTCGTTCATTAACGGTTCCAAGTGCAAACTGGGAGGTGTGTGTGGATGGTAGTGAAGAAGCTGAAACTGTCTCCCCGACCCCGCTCTGTACAGCAGCATGAAACTTTTACCCTTGATGAGTCACTACCTTGAAATCTGTTCGCCTTCCAGCCTCTGTTTCTGATCATACGAGACAAAAGTTAAACAATTTTTTATATAAACATCTCACTCTCTCTCTATCTATTTATCTATCTATTATTTGCCGAGGCATGAGTCCTGGGCCCTTGGTAATGGTGAGCCCCAAGGGTATTGCCACTTATAGACCCCACCTTAACTTTTAACTTCTTTTTTCTTTTTAATAAGGTTTTTGAACCTTTGGCTGACACCTTAATCCGGCTCTGGTTTGAAGTGAAACTGGGGTGAACAAGAACAGAATTTACGGAAATCATCAATCAACACAGGACATTTTTTTCACTATTTAAAAATTCTTTAATCATGCCCCAATAGCAAAATTTAATTTTTAATAACTTTAACTTTCTCCTGATATTAAGAAATTTGAATATGACTAAAATTTTATTCTGAAATGTATTTTAAAACCGCTTTACCAGGACACGAGAGAGAGAGAGAGAGAGAGAGAGAGAGAGAGAGAGAGAGAGTTCAGAAGGCCGTGGCGTTGAGTTCTTTTACAGCAAAAGAACTGAAAGTTTCCGTATTTGGTAGAAAGTTCTTGAACGATTTGATTCGGCAAAACAATGCCTCGGGAACAGTCTTCAATGAAAAGTACTCCGTATTTATGAAAGTGTTTGAATTCTTGCAAATTATCGTGTCCTATAATATCAGACGAAAATTGAAACCTCAGACTGTCAAATTTTTCTGAACTTAAATTGCTGATTTATTCTTTTAGAGAATAATTTATAGCAAAAGTCATGACAACGTTCTTCTGTTTTAGATGCATTAAAAATCAAATTTTGAAGATGACAATCAATTTTTTTTTATTTATTGTAAATACCACAAGGATGGTAAGTCAGATAATATCCGAAAACTTTACAATTTCGTCGTCTGGATTGAACCCGCGTACCCCAGATAGCACCCGGGAATGCTGCCCCCTACACCACCCAGAATGACTAAGTTCCAAGTTTCCGATTAATTTGAATATAACCATCGCAGGATTCGCTAGTCGTAGCAACCGGCATTCATGTTTATCGAATCTGGAGGTTAGGAATCCTCTATTCCGTTATTGCCCGGAGAAGCAGATAAATCATGAATGGAATACAGGATTACACCATACAATACAAATTTTGTAGATGACAATCCGGTGTTTTTTTTTTGTTTTTTTTTGTAAATGTAACAAAGATGGTAAGTCAGATAATATCCGAAAACTTGAAAATTTCGTCGTCCCAAAGAGGGAATCTAAGATAGCGCCAGGGTATGCTACCCACTACACCACCCAGAACGATCAAGTCTCAAGTTTCCTTAAAGTTTTACATCAAGATAGTCACGTAGACTTTTTTAAATTTCAGTGTCCTTTGGATGGAGATCTATGGAAAAAATGAGCTGCACCTGTATATATGCTGAAAGCATTAACTTCTTGCACACTGTTAAGGGCATAAATAATAAGCTGTTCTTCTTTTTTTTTTTTTTTTTTTTTCAATTATCCTGTTCGAAATGCTAGAATTGCTGGTTCTATTTACTCCAAGAAGAATGCTACAATTTATATGCATCATTCTTGAAAATCTAAACTGATAAATAACAAGCACTTACAATGCTTGGAGACCATCACAGACAAAATGGGTCAACATAATGTAAGAATGGATTTGGTTGTTGAAAGAAAGTCATCTACGTTCTTCTAACCTTTAGCCAACGACCTTCCAGCATCTCAAGTGGCATTTATTCTTGTACAGATAAATAAACTGGGAACAGAAAATGAAATGTTACATAGGTTGTAACGGAAATACTGGCAGCCTCTCGTCCCTGAATATTTTTTAACGTCTTTCTCATCCCAAAATCAGCGCATAACTTTTATATCATTTTACAAAATACGATCTGTATATTAACTAAGTTCTAAAATTGCAATTCCGAGAAGTGTGGAATTATAATTATGGGCGTCCTATCATATTCATGATTCTTGCATAATTTCCACGCCCCCCCGGTGGCGCAATGGTCTAAGCGTTGGCTGATCATTCATCTGAGCTGGGTCCGGGTTCGAATCCTGGTGAGGTTTGGATGTTGCGTTTGTGTTACGGCAGTGGCTCTCTCCTTTCATTGGAACCAGTGACACTAAATTAGAGACTGGCGGACTGCTTGTAGCCCATTGAGTTTGCTCACAGTGGTCATTAAACCTCCAGTCAAAAAAAAAAAAAAAAAAAAAAGAAGAAGTAATAATTTCGACAATTGTTCAGCATGAATTAAAGTTCATTACCGTCGACACTTCAGTTTTGACAACAAAGTTTGAACCAGGAACCGGCAATTTTAAGATTTTGGTTTTTCATTAAAGATAAAACAAATATTAATACTATTAATGTATGTCATCAAGCAGCATTTACTTAGGCGAAACTAGAACTCCATCAATATTTGCATTTTAGGTACTTTCAGATTCTATAATACAGTATAAACCACGAGTATCCAAACCATGTCCCTCGGGCACTTAATGTCCTAACGAGCTCTTTTTTTTTTTTTTTTTTTAAGCCCACAAGATCTTTCTCATTAGAAATTCTAAATCGGAAAAATATTTAAAAAAAGTCAATCATTTCAATTCCTAGTAGTCTTCCTTTTTACATTCATTTCAATTACATTTTGTCAAATAAATAATATAATTTTGTATTATTTCACCTGTATGTCCCAGAATAAGGACTAATTATTTTATATTTGAACAAAATACGTATATAAAATATACATGTATATCTATATTATAATATATTTATATTTATCATATATATTTTATTATATATACTGTATATTGTATAATATATTTTACAGACGGTTATTGCCCAAAGTAGGTACCTTGTGTCTATTGGCTTTACATTTCCAAATCTGAAATGAGCTATTTTGGGATAAATTATATATTTGAAATTTTCAAAGAGTGCTAAAGACAGACTACACACCAGGTTACTATTTCGAACTTTTTGTAACATACTGTATGTATTTTATTAACTAATTAACTACATGGCTTCTTTATCAAAAAGTTAAGTTTTAGGATTCAAAACCTCTCTGAAGTAATCGATATTCATAACAAACACATGCATTTTTGCTGTTCTTTTCTATGTGGACCTCCAGTCCTGTTCCGTTTCGTCGAGTCCTGCGATTCATAAAAGGTTGTTGACCTCTAATGTAAACGACCGAATTTAAGGAATGACATTTTCGAAATTGTTCGTTATTAATGTGAGTTTGGGGAAAGATCCTTCCTGCTATCGCAACGGTGATTGGTATTGTGCACAATCTCTGGGACATTTGTAGATGGACAATGTAATCTAGGAAACTTGAGAATTCTATGTATATAAAGGATATTTTCTGACTTCAGAACGAGCCGAGTGCATACTGTTTCTTCTAAGTTATTGCAACTATTACCTATCACTAGTTTGACAGCGGAACATAATTTGAAAAAATCCAAAGACGGCATTTTCAAGTTTGCCAGATAATTGGAAATTCTAAACAGGAACTGGCCTAAAAACTCAGCAAAGAATAATTGGGAAGCTGAAATACGAGGCCATCTCAACAACATGGCATTAAAAATATCAAAAGTGATGGCATGTCAACGGGCTCTAAAAATTCGCGGGAGACGGACGGGGAGAGGGGAAGGGGGGGGGGGGCCCGCCGGGTCTTTGGTGATGATAGCTATGCGGCTGTGGTGTTATTAAAAAGTTACTGTCTGCTTCTCGAAAATATTTAAATCTTGAACACAAAACTGAAAGTAAATTTTGTCTGTCCGCTGCGCCGTCGACTAGCAAGGCTACCGAGACATCTCATCGTTGGGCAAAGGTATTTTCCGATACGTTGGACTCACGTATGTGTGCTACTGGAAGATCACAATTGAAGGTACAACAAACATAATTTAACAAAAAATAATGTTCACTTATTACGCATTTCTACGTTGGCTTCCTTTAAAACATTTTGAAACATTTTTAGCAGTTAAAACGAACTATCGAAAGGTTTCATGTTTAGAAAGGATTTTTCTCTGTAAAAATAAGATAGAGTACATTTGTCTGGAGCATTCTTCGATATAATCATTAATATTTCGGGGAATTAACAGCTGGGTAATATTCGGATGATCGTTGTGTACATAAATGAAAGGAAAAGAAAGTACTTATTAATGTCTGTACAAAAGATATATCAAATTTTAGTCGCATAACAAAAATTCTTTCTTAATTTGAAAAGAAATGTAAGCAGTGGTTTTTATTTTCCGCTTAGTTTGAATTTTTCCCGATTCACAGGTTGTTGTTTTTTTTCAATCTCTTTTGCTGGTAAAAATTTTGTATTTTTAAAGTTCTTTCGGCTTCTAGAGGACGACATTGAAAATAATATATTTTGATCTACTTGAATTAACTACGGCGAAATATCGCAAGTTATTTATTTAATTGCTAGATGGACACTTTTTCCGTTAAGCATGGTACGTACGTATTTCTGCATGCCGCAAGTAACATGTTTCGAAAAAGGATTAGAATTGCGTTTGCATCTAACGTAAAAAGCATGAAAAAAAAAAAAAGTGAGAAGGAATAATAACTGCAATGCTTGTTTTACAGGCTTTTCACCCCGAGAGGCACGCCTTTCCTATCCTCACGCTAAAATTTTGAGCACTAACGGCGTGTAAGTTATAAAAATTACCACCGTGATGGCTTTGAAATGGAAACTGTACTTTGTTACTACACTTTCCCCATCCTGCTGCGGACGATACTCAACACTCCATAAGCATTAACTCTTCATTTGGACGGTTGCAGTGTCGTAACAATCTTCTATTGCCATAGCAACTCAAAAATCGCTTCGTAAGAATTCTGAACACCTGAAGCTGATAAGTGGCGATTACTCATTGCTTCTGTGTATGTGCGTCTAGGAAAGGAAGGGAGGGAGAGACAGACCAGAATTTACAATCATGACAAAAGAGCCTGTCTACGGAGCTACCGAGGAAGGTGTGCGTTCCTCCGTATCTCTGATAAAAACCAGATGGGGAAATTTGGAACCGTTTCTGGGTACCTACAGAGGTTTGCTTTATTTAAAAAGCTTCACCTTCGTAACGCCATGCGATGAACTGTTCACGAAACCATTTTGGAGAGGAACAGCATCTTTGCAGGATTATTCAGCAAACTAAATAAATAAATAAAATAAAATGAAATAAAATAATAAACAAAAACAATAATATATTGGGAGCTCACGGACATAGTTTATTTCAGTATATTTTTCACTGGTGTTTAAAACCTATGAACTAACACCGTTTCGAAATGTTACACCCACAAAATCGGACTCAACAGCTTGTGGTAATTTGCATAACTGGGGACTTTCAACAGAAAGCCGGTGCACATGCAAAATGTCAAGTCCTGCGCACTGGAGGTCACGTGGTATAATTTAAACGGATAAGAGCCTTGTGCACGTGTGGCAGAGAATGACTTACATAGCTACTATTTCATAGCCGAGTAAAAAAGCTGTGACTGAAATTTTTATAGCACGAATCGTAAAATACATGTATATAACTATAATAAACAGTTGAATTATTAATGGGCAGTCTATGAGAGAGGTTACCACCAACAAAATTTTCGTAAAATTCCCATTCAATATTCCCATGACAAAAGTGTATTATATAGGTTAATAGATTGTTCCTTTTAATGAAATAAAATAACGCCGATTCCTTTCTATGAAATTACTCAGCAATTTTGTTCTTTTTTATGAAGTTACTCTGAAATGCGAAGAAAATGAAAAATAACACGACATAGCACCTACCTAACAGAACAAAGGTCGCAGACAGTTGTTTGAGAACGTGCGTGTTGCCACAGATGAAGTAGTTGGTCTTACTAACTTTATTTTGTTTTCCGGTATGTCCCCTTGATTTTACGTTTCGTGGGCTATTGGTGAGCTTAGTTCCGATTTCGGCCACCGGATAAAGGCAGATGGCGCTGCAAGTACTGATGACATCAGATATAGGTTTTATTTCTCTTTGACTTTATGTATTGTGCGATAGCGTTGAGCTTAGTTCCTACTTCGGCCACCGGATTAAAGCAGATGGCGCTGCAAGTACTGATGACGTCAGAGCGTTAGAGAAAGACGTAGCCTATTATATAGCTTTCATTCCTACTGTTTTCCCCTCGATAAGTTATTTTTTTAAGTTATACACGGTGCATGATACACCATTTAAATCTTATTTTTTTAAAAGAAATTGAAATATATGAATGAATAAGTAAGGTAAAATATTTACGCTTAAATGAAACACAAAAGTAGTTTTCTTAG
The DNA here is from genome assembly GCA_039090855.1 of Macrothele yani. Classification (NCBI taxonomy): domain Eukaryota; kingdom Metazoa; phylum Arthropoda; class Arachnida; order Araneae; family Macrothelidae; genus Macrothele; species Macrothele yani. The sequence goes on from CM076989.1 coordinate 124,261,472, forward strand.
ACCAGGGAAAATAAATGTTCAGAGATTTTACAGCAACATTACTCTGTATCATGGACGGAAAGAACTGTATAGATTTCAGACATCATTCCTTCCTCTCCGTCAGTTCCTCTCTTTTTCTGTCCTCAGAAATTATATTTCTGCTTCTAACAGCCAGCGAAGAAATTTCTTCTATGACTGATACACAGTAATGCGTACAAGACAATCAGTGCCCTAAAAGAAAAAACCTGATTGTAAGATTAAAGAAATCTCTCATTCCATCCAACCAATCTTCAGTTTGTATGTATGTACATCCGAAGAAACTATATCTTTGCTTTACAAAATAAGATTTCATAAAATTCTTTCTCTGCGTGATAGAGGATAGCGTGAGATTTTTGTAATTTTTCCGTCCTTCGTCACTTTGTCTATCTGAAGATCCGTTCGTCAGCAAAACTTCTGACCGCACACTGTAAAGAAAAAAATTCTGAAATTAACGAGCCACTTTCCGTGATTCCTTTCGTGAATTAACGAAGCATATTTCTGATAGAATCTTTTCCGTGAAATGACGGAAAGAAATCAGAATTTCACGGATTTTTCCTACTACAGGAAAATTCTGAAATTTAAGAACTTTCCGCAATTCCTTTCTTATATTGACGGAAAATTGTGGTATTTTACGCTTTATAACCGTAGGTTGAAGAAGCGTATATGCTCCACCTTTGTCCGTCCGTCCGCCCGATAACTCGCGTAAAAATGGTTCGATTTCAATGAAATTTTAGTATATGGTAGGGGACCACCTGGGGACAAACCCTATTGAAAATGGGCGAAGTGGGATCAAAGGTCAGGACATAGGAGCGGGATGCATTCCATTGCCTTTATGCATCATAACTTGCGTAAAAATGGTTCGACTTCGATGAAATTTTAGAATGTGGTAGGGGACCACCTGGGGACAAACAGTATTGAAAATGGGCGAAATGTGGTCAAAGATCATTACATAGGATTGGGATCCATTCCATCACACTTATGCGTTTATAACTTGAATAAAAATACTTCGACTGAGACAAAACTTTATCCCCTCACCCAACATTATAGAGGAACATGGGGGAGGAGAGTGACAGTTCGTCCCCAGCCTCAACCAGCATTGCCGAGGAACATGGGGGGAGGAGAGTGACAGTTCGTCCCCGCCCTCTGCCAGCATTGCAGAGGAGTGTGGGGGGAGGAGAGTGACTTTTCGTGTCCCTCAATTAGTGAATTTTTTTATAAATCTAGTTAACTACCTTGTCTTCCCTGCTTTCCTCATACTCTTTTTCAACTTTTACCAAGCCTGTCTGCTTTTACTCATTTTCCACGCTTTTAAAATTCTGTGGCTGATAGTTCTTTGTCTGGCGCTCTTTGGCCAAACCTGGCCCTTGCGCCACTAAAATCCACTAACCAACCAACCAAAACTTTATCATGTTGTTCCAGAAGTATACTTTACCAGTTCTGTTGAATATCATCGAAATGGGGTCAAAGGTCAGGTCATAGGAGCGAGATTTATTCTACAGCCATTATCCTCATAACTTGAGTAATAACTTGAGTAATGATTTCTGGTATGTTGGAAAGTGTATCATAATCAATGCATTGCATGATTTTACCAACTTGTTAAGATGTGTTAACGTAAAATTCTGAATTTTCTGAAACCTTTCATCAATTCCTTTCGTATATTAACGGAAAAACTCCGTTCCTACTTTTTCTCTATCCATAGGACGAAAACATTCTGGTAATAGGCTGGCACGGACTGGGCCGCCGGGACACAGGGAAATATCCCGGTGGGCCTCACTATTCTGGGCCAGGTAGGCCTTATGCACTGGTGCAACTCCCCAAAAAATGTATATTTGTGCATAACGTTTTCGCTTTACCAATGCATGTGGGAAAAAAATCCTGCTGAAAATTACGAGTTTGTTTAACGCTTTGAAGGATTCGAAAAAAGAAACTTACGTACCAAATGTTCTGTTGAGCCAAATGCTTTTTTTTCATGCAACTTCCACCCCTGACTTTCTGTTTTAAGCTCCGTCCCTTTCGGTTGACTTCCTGTATCTGAGCCAGCTTTCTCTAACAGCTTAGTAATCCATATAATCAAATATAGTATCAATATAACAGCTCATAATCAGTATAAGCACTGAAATTTTTCTTTTATGATCTTATGAACGTATTATTTAAACCTGGGATAAAAACTAGAAATTCGTTGTATAGGCCTACACTAATACACTGGGGTTCACGTATAGGATAAAGGCTTTGAATTGCTTTATTTACGCAAAGTATATATACGTACCGAGGAACCCTGCTTATACATGTTTCAAAGGACCAAGTAGAATTAACATATAACAGAAAAAAGCGTGAAAACAGTCAGATTCTTCTGCATTTGCTTTTCATTAATTTTTTAACGGAATTGTGTTTGACTTGCTACCTTTTGGTAATTATACTTACACGAACACTTGAATTCAGAAAATTTTAACTTACAGGTATACATTTCGAAATGTCTAACATATGATTTTTCCATTTAAAATTAGTTTAAAATAAACGTCAGTTTCGGAACTGTAATTTCTTTCATTTTATAAATTTGAGCTAAAATTCTTGACTCTCAATTTCTTAATCCGAATGTTTTGTAATCATTTTGTTCATGCCAGGTAAATCTTGTATTTTTTTTCACATTTGGATTTCTTTCGCTGTAAAAGCAAAGAAATTGTTACAATTTTTAACTTAATGCAATAACATTCGTAAGAGTTGAATTGACCCACTCTTTCATAGAACATATCCTGTCTATATTGCTGCAGTAACTGAAATACTCTTTTTTTGCATGAAATTCAGTGGGATGTGTCTCGCTGCAGTCCATAAGAATTGGGTAAAATGTTAATTGATGCCTCAATAAGAACATTACAGTAATTCCTAGACTTGTGTTGAAAATAGTTTAAACTGCCATACCGTTATTTTAAGCGTTGGGTCCCTTTGAAGATTTTCGCAAGCAGTGGGCCGCAAAAAAATATTTTCAGGGCCGTTTATAGGTCACCAATAGACCATTGGTAATAGCAGAGATTTGCAGGACTATTGGAGGTTTGATTTACTGTTATACTGTATTTCAATTATATATCATAGGAACTAATTTTGAAGTTCTGTAGCGAGATTAGTAGCATATCGCATGAATTTTGGTTAATGTGACACAGGATATTTCTTCTCCTCTCCCCCATTTTGTGCACCAGCGATTTTATATTGTGTTGCAGTAAGAAACCGTGTACTTAAATTACTGTACAAGTGAGCGTACGATGTCTATATATCAGTCTGAGGAGTGCTTAAGACAGAAGCTATTATAGCTGTCAAGAGTAAATTTTGTTTTTTAGTTTTGTGAAGTACTATAAAATAGTACATTGCACCATTTCTTAAAGATACATGAAAATTATGGTCAGTTATAAAAAAAAAATGACACCGAATTTTCGGGTGTAATAAGCACGTCCTTTGAATCCGTTCTGACTCAAATTAAATTTATCAAAGCTATTCAAGGTCAGTGGAACCGGTATGGAAAACAATAGTATCTGACGGAAGAAAGAAGTTTTTCAATCCGGTTTTTAATCCCTCAGATATTGCTGGAAATAGAGTCGTGAGCTAACGCCCTCTGGTTGCAGCCTTGTGTGTTAAGAAAAACATGAATTTATGAGACCAACACAGAAAGAATTTTTCAAATCGGACTCTTAGAAACAGAGATATCGACAAAAATATGATGTGACTTTACGTCTCCTGGTGGAAAAAATATGCATTATTTTAGGAAGCAAGTATTCTCAAAAGGTTTTTCCATATGAGCGCTATCGACCCAAGAAAAAAAAATTTAGTCTTGTTTTCAGGAGCCTAGATTTTGCTACAAATACATCAGAAGCAGATTGACTCTTATGCCCTCTGGTGGCCAAACCATTCTTTACCAAACATTAGAAATTATGAGAAAAATATTTTCCATCAGGTCTTGTATGCGATAGAGGAATAATTTTTCAAATCAGAGTTTTAGAGGCAGAAATAACGCAGAAAACGCAATTTACCTTTGTGCCCCTAGCGAAAAGTCTATGATTTACTTGAAAATTTTGAATTTATAGGAAAAACATTTCTCATAGGAAACACTATCCAACAAAGAAGGAATTTTTCAAATCGGACTCCTAAAAGTAGAGATATTGACAAAAATAAGATATATCTACGCCCCTGGCGTAGACAGCATGCATTTTTTAAAGAATAAAATGTTTCTAAAGGTTTGTCGACATGAGTAGTATCTGTCTACAAACGACGTTTTTTTTCAATCTAGAATTTAGAAGCTCATATTTTGCTGCAAATAAATCAGAAGCGGAAATTAAGATTTACGCCCCTGTTGGCCAAACCATTTTTTTTACAAAAATTAGGAAATATGTGCAAATAATTTCCCATCAGGAGCTGTATATGGTGCAGAAAGAATTTTTCAAATCGGAGATTTGGAAGCAGAGATATAGGGGGAAAGGCAATTTACTTCTACGCCGCCTAGCGGAAAGTCTACAAATTAAAAATTTTGAAATTATATGAAAAACATATCACACGGAAAACACTATCCAACAAAGGAATTTTCCAAATCGGACTCCTAGAAGTACAGATATTGACAAAAATAAGATATACATCTACACCCCCTGGCGGAGAAACTGCGGAATATTTTAAGAAGAAAATATTCCAAAAATGTTTATTGATGTGAGTGTCCACGAAACAATGTTTTCAATCGATATTTTAGCTCAGATTTTATGGCAAATACATCAGAAGCAAAAATTAACGCTTACGTAAGCCCCTGGTGGACAAAGTATTCTTTATCAAAAATTTGAATTTATATGCAAAAGATTTTCCACCAGGAGGTGTATTCGCTGAAGAATTTTTTTTTTCAAATCTGAGCTTTAGAAGCGTTTTCAGGAAAATGTAATTTACTTTTACGCCCCCTAGCGGAAAATCTATGTGTAATTTGAATAAGTAACTGTATCTAAAATACTCTTCGACATAAATGGAATTGAAAGATAAAATAATTTTTTCAATCGGATGTTTAGAAGAAAATACGTGGAATAAAAACGTATTTTTGAATTCGACATCATCTGCATTTACGCCCTCTAGCGGCGAAATTGTACATCGTAAAATAAAAATAAATAAATGATCACCATTCGCATATTTCAAGCTTCCCAATGCAAAAAGAATTTTTCAAATCGGACTAATAGTTGCAGAGATATCGTGGGTACAGACGGACGGACGGGCGGACAAACCGGTAATATAAGCACGATCTTTTTTTACAAAAGACGTGCTAAAAAAGGATATAGTTTCAAAACATTGTTTCAAAATGTCACACTGAAAAATAAATACTTAATTTGTGATAAGTACTGCTACAGAAAAAATAAAATTATCTCAAACGTATTCAAGAAAATAATGAGCTCCAACATAAAATAAAGTGACTAAACCACTCGCATTAATAATAAAGCAAAAGAAATATAATATCTCGAGATCAGATTTACCTTGAACGTGACTGCAGTTCGTAAGACGTTCTGGCTCAGTGGTTAAGACGTGCAGCTTGTAACCCCATGGACCTGAACTCGATCCTACCTAATTAAAAGCGGAAATTTCGTTAAAAGACTGACTCCAGCAACTTTGCTGCCCGTTAGTTTCAGAAATTTTCCGCGAATTCACACTAGTTCCTTTTACAGTGTACGTCTGACGGACAGACAAAAAACATTCGTTTTGTGCCTTATGGACAGGCACGAGCACAGTATTATCAGTATTTCTCTCTCTCTCCTTTGTTCAGTCTGTCCTCCCGCCAATAGAAATATCTCCCTTACTAATGATAGAATTTCAAAAATTCTTTTCCTGTACGATAAAGGAAAACGTCAGCGTAAGATTTTAGAATTTTAGAAACATTCAACCCCCACCCCCATTCGTCAGTTTGTTTGCCCGTCGGTCCCTTCTTTGTGTAGAAACTCTATCCTGCTTCTGACGGCCAGATCGAAGAAATTCGTTTTGTGTACGTCCAAGTCCGCCAATTTCAGAAATAATCTTTTTTGTATGATCTTAGGAAAATAAGAGATGCTTTTCAGGCACGGCAGTAAGAAAGAAAGACAGACTGATTAACTTAAGGACAGAGATCTGATATGTTTTGGTCATGTTTTCTCTTTAAAGGGCACAGAAATAATTTTTATTAACTGACATTTCGAACTAGAAGCGTCGTTCTGCGGACGTACGGACGAAGTGGTATCTGAAATCGTATTCTCATATATCTTACGCTTACGTTTCCATTTATACCGCAGAGAACGAATTTTTTCAATCAGATCATTAGAACCGGAGATGTCGTTCCTACTGACGGATGAACAGACTGAGCGAAGGACGGAAAGACATAAATAATACAGTAGTAGGGTCTGCCTCTAAGTCACGGAATAAGTAAGTACTTTTCATCTGGCTGTCAGACGCACGGACACAACTTCTGCCGACAGACGGAGTGGTAGACAGAAAAAGTGATGAATGGACAGACAAAAGGATGAATGGACGGATAGAAGGGCGGAGAGGTCACTGAAATATCACGCTAACACGTCATCCTCAATCAAGAAGAGAAATAATTTCATCAATCCTACTTTTTAAAGCGAAGATACAGATTGTTTGGACGGACGGATCGAAAAACTGTGGAATGGATGGAATCATGGGCGGCGGAACATAATGATTTCAGGCGGAAGGGGGGGTCAACTAGCCCGAGAGCTAAAACAATAAAAAAAAAAAAGGAAAAAAAAAGCCCTTAGTATATGCAAGCATATTGTATATATGGCAGTACTCGAACAAATCATCATCAATCCACTTCTGAATGAAGGCCTCTTCTATAACTTTCTACCTTCAGCATATCTCTTCCAAGTCGCTCCAGTATGCTTTCGAATTTCATCCACCCATCAATCAGGTGGTCTGTTTCTGGGTCTTCTTCTGCCCCATGGTGAAATACAATCTAATATCTCAGTTTTTAAACGGAAGTCAGTTCCTCTAGGAATATATCCAGCCAATTGCTATTTGAGAATTCTTTAACGACCTTCTTTAAAGTGAAAAACACGACAGTGAGTTAACTTTTCAACTTATTTGTGCAAAATGAATTTTCAAAGTTGTACTTGAAGCGTTTTCCAGAAAACTGCGAAACGTGGTAATGGTCCCCAGTAAATTTTCATTAGGGCTGTCTTTGAAGGGGACCTCAAGAGAAATTCTATTTTATATATGCAATATAAATTCTTTTGTACGCATTTTCTCGAATACTGTTTCTTTACAGTGTTTGAAATTTTGACCATAAATAAAAACGACCCATAGCTCATGTATGCCACAGTTATTATTCAGAAAAATTTGTTAGAATTTTTTTCTTAAAATTCAATTTGTCTGACTTGAAAGCATTCCGGTTTGGCGCTAGATGGCGCTAGATGGCGCGATAAGTTAGCATAGCAGTGTTTCTGTCTGGAAGCAAAGAAATCTCTTATTTCTGCCTGAGTTTTCTAATTATCTGAGCCAAATAGGAATCAATGAATAGGTGCAAAAGCGAGATTGGAATCTTGTCTTCTATAGATCAACTTAAATCTTACTGTACGTTCATTTATTGAAGAGAAAATGTATTTATTAGCAGAGAACTCTTGAATTTGAGCTATAGAGACTCCGCCTACTTACTGAGCTCTACCCCAAATAACGTCATTGGTTAAAACGTAACAACGCGTATTTTGCCTTTTCAGTGTGGAGCCAAGGAGAGACAGTTTCCATTCTGAATATGGTGAGGTCGGCAGTGATTCGCTGACGCCAGCTTCTGGGACAGTCACTCAAGACGTAAAAGCCACGCCCAAGGAGTGATTTTTGGCGCCACCTATCGCAGAAGATGAATCCTAAAACTCATTCAAAGACAGCCTTAACCCTTTAAGCGGCGGATGTATCAGAACCAAATGGTGTCAAAAATTTTCTGCCCTCCCCAAACAGAACTGGTGGCATAGTGGCCGCGTTATACGAAAGCTTTGACAAAACTATTCCTTTCCTTCTCTCATCCTAGCAGGATAGACTATACATCCGTCTCTTGGTAGTAAGTGCTCTCTTATGGTGATTAGACTTATAGTCTGATTCACGCATAGTTCTTTATTATCTGCTTCACGACCCAAAGAATAATTGGGAAGGGCTAGATCCCCTGACACAGATATCCTGCCACTGGGTAGAAGCAAATTACTCAAACATCTTTCTTCTCCTTTCTTAAGTTGTTCGCCATTTTTGTAGTATTTTCAGGAGAAAGGGTAATATGATAGAAGAATAAAGGAAAATCATTTCCCGTAAATGGCCACTTGAATGGCGAATCTAGAGAAAAAGCAACGCTTTCTGATGTACAGGTTCACTCGCTCCTTCAGAGTTCGACGCATTTCTTATACAGCGAATACATATACGAAGTTGTATATTAGTTTGAGCTGATTTTAAGCAATTTTGCTCACCCCGAGTTAATTTGTTCCAGCCAGTTAAAGGGTTAAAAGAAAGAAAACAGCGTTACATCATATGTGAACAGCAAATTTTTAAGATGTTTCATAGGAAGACTCCCGTTGAGGCGACAATGAAATTCCAGGGGGTGCGGACTCCCGTGTCCCCTACCTACCGCCGCCCGTGGATTGAAGGAGAGATTTCTTAAACCTTATGCACATGTTTTCTTCTTCGGGACAGAGATTGAATTTTTATAATTAACATTTTGATGTGTAACTACCGTTTCTGCAGACAGACACAGACAGACGGATGAGCAGACGAACAGACATCGATAATCTTACCTGTCTGTATTGACAAATCAAAGAAAGATTTTTTTCAATCTGATCATACGAAAGGGTGATATGCATTCTGCGGACGGACGGATAGACACCGAAAATCTTGCTCGTATGCCTGTATGTCTGTCACAGAAAAACAGAGAAACTAAGGAGAGAACTGATGGAAGGAGTGGTGTCTGGTGTCTTTTACGGTTCTTTACGTCCATGTAGAGCACATTTCAGGATACAGGGGGCTGGACAGTATAGTTTGGGGCCCCACATCCAGAATTTCACTATGGGTGGTCAAATAAAAATACCCAGGAGAAAACATTTCCAAATTATGATGAGGAAGCCGTAAAATTATTCCCACCATATTGAAGTGTGCATCACATGATTCATGGACGAATCAGTGTTAGGAAGAAAATGTATAAAAATGCAGGGTTGAAAAATGGATACCACTTCAGGTTTCGCTTTAATCCCCCCCCCTCTCAAGGGTTTTTGAAATTATATCGTAGTAGTGGACAAAATAACATGGTCCAAATATCGTGATTCAAAGGAATTTTTAATGTATGAATATTTCCCCCGATTACACATGTGTACTAAAAAAAAAAATAATGCATTCGAAAGATTTGAGAATGGACCAGCGGGCGACTATACTTTTTGCTGACTCCTAAAAAAGCGAAAAGAAATTGAAAAAAAAAATTCACAGGGCAGTTTCTTACAGTTTTTGCTGTGCTATCAGAAAAATAAATAAGTAAGCAAATAAATAAAATTGTTCAACTCAGTCAATTCTTCAAGCATCCTGCATAATTCTGGGGCCCCTTGAAAATACGATGCGCGGAGTTGCAGCCCGCCCTGCACCCCCTTTTAAATGGACTCTGCGTCCATGAGAAAGAAAAAATGAGCGTAATATTTCGAAGCTTGAGTAATCATTCTTGCAGGAGAGAGAGACGGAAGAAAAAACAACCCAAGCCGTTCGTTTTCTTGCATGCGATTTGTATGTAAGTAAATTTTAAGAACTGACACAGGAGACGAATTTACAAATAACCATTACTGCCCATAAATATATCAGAAACTGTCCTGACAGTAAAGATACCCTCATGCAGCCATTACACAAAATTTGCCATTCATTACCTTAAAACCAAACATAATGCAGAACTAATCTATATTAATAAGACAAAGTGTGTGTGTCTCCTCGCGGTAAAAAGAAACTACCAGACCAAGAAACCTGAAATTTTGCACGAAGGTAGCTTACATACCGAGAATCTGCACCTCGAGATTAGATTTTCGAATTTTTGAGTTCTAGATATTTCAAAAAATTAAAAATGTGATTCCTGATTTCCCTTGTATCATTCTGCTTTGTTTACAAACAACCTTGATCACACCCAATGTGAAGGAAAGTAGCTCACGATAAATTTTACGCGTTCCTTTTTAGAATTTCATTATAATAAACGCCTTAATGGCTATTTTTATTTGTAAATACATTTTATGAAGGAAATATATCGAATAACAGTACTAAGTTTTTTTTTATACTTGTTTTTATCCGGAGTAGCGTGTATTCTTAAAGCGAAGTTATTTCGAACTTTTGCTCTGGAAGTCAAAGTGGGTAAGACTGATGCCACATTTTTTGATAGTGTTTATTCGGATTTTATAAACTTTGCCGACGTGGAATTGGTCGCGATTGCTGGGGGAGGCAGCCAAAGATTCGGAGACAGCTATTAAATGAGATGAAGTAATGGCCTTCTTCTGAAAACGGAAGTATTTTCAGAAGGGCACGAGACGGAATTATGACGCATGAATTTGTGATATGAAAATAAATGTATTACTTTTCGTACAAAAATAAATGCCTATCATTATTTCCATTGCGAAAGGATTTGCACCTATGATTCATTACATTATGACCACCCCCAACCTAGAGTAATGAGCGCGCCTGGAGATAGAACGGTGCCGCAGGTGAACAGTGCAGTATATATGTATACAACTCGAGGACCGGCTTTCGGTTAGTCAAGTGTTCGGAATCAGAATGGGAAAAGCTGCTGATTTATCGGAATTTGATAAAGGACAAATTATGATGGCTCGGCGCCTCGGAACTACGACTTCGGAAACGACGCGGCTTGTTGGTTGTTCACGTGCCGCTGTAGTGACTATGTATCAAAAGTGGTGCACAGATGGCCAAACGACTAACCGTCGTCAAGCCATGTGTCGTCTGGAGCTCATTGATGACAACGGGAAGCGGAGACTCTCGCACATTGTTCACAGGATCACAGTGCGACAAATCCCCAGCTACAACAGTGTTGATCAAGGCAACGTGTCACGGCACACAGTTCATCGCAACCTTCTGCTCATAGGCCCACGTAGCCGAAGACCCAGCCGGGTCCCCATGCTCACAGCATGAAATGGAATCCAGATAATCGAGATTGGACCGTGGATGATTGGATGAAAGTGACCTGGTCTGACGAATCAAGATTCCTGGTGCATTACGTAGACGGCTGAGTGCGGATACACCGATTACCAACGGAGGCTATGGCACCTGGATGTACTGTTGTGTGAAAACAGGCCGGCGGTGTTATGCCGTGGGCGATGTTTTCTTGGGCATTTTAAGCCCTATTATTTCAATAGCACAATACCTGACAGCCGTCAGGTATATCTGAACATCGTTGCAGGCGAAGTTCAACCATTCATGGCAACTATGTTCCCTACTGGTGAAGGCCATTACCAACAGGACAATGCGCCATGCCAGAATCGTCAAGGAGTTGTTCGAGCAATATGTTGGTGACTTTCTGTTAATGCCCTGGCCTCCCTGACATGAATGCAATCGAACATTTGTGGTTCGACTTGGAAAAGCGAGTTCGCACTATATCACCATCACCCCCATGTGTACGGGAACTGGAGGACTGCAGTTGACATTATGGTACCAGATATCCCAGGAAAGCTATCGCCACCTCATCGAATCGATGCCTCGTCGAGTGGCAGCTGTTTTGTGGATAGGGGAGGGGGGTTCCTTATAGCTTATTACGTAGGTGGTCATAATGTAGTGGCTTATCGGTGTATTTCGATATAAATAGTAAAAACAAAAAAAAATCCGTATATTATCGTGAACTACTTTCTTTCACGTTGGGTGTGGTCAGGTTGTATGTAAACAAAGCGGAACGATGCACGGGAAATCGGGAACTACTTGAAAGCGTTCTGATTCAATAGTTCAGCCGCATTTTTATAATTTAATGAGCATTTTCGTCTAGGAAAGTAAGCTACAAATAAAGTTAATTCATTCACTTCTGGCGTTACAGTTTTGAATTACATTGATACTAACGTCTAGCTATGGTGATGAAATGTTTAAAAAATGACGTTCAACATGTTCTCACGATACGTCGCTAAGGGGATTCCGCCCACCCTGAAATTCTATTTGCCCACCCTACCACCCACCTAGTTTAAGATGTGCCATTTTTCAATTTTCTTAAATTTTAAAATATGACCTGGACTTTGCCACGTAATAATGAGTCTAGTGTTTTTCGTCAAGTAGCTCTACGTATTTTTTTTTTTTTTTTTTTTTGGATTGGAGGTTTAACGACCACCGTGAGCAACTCAAACGGGCTATAAGCAGTCGCCCGTCCCTAATTTAGGGTCACTGGTTCCAGGGAAGGGAGAGAACCAGTGCCGTAAGACAAACACAACATCCATGCCTCACCGGGATTCGAACCCGGACCTGTTTCGGACAAATGATCAGAGGCCATCGCTTAGACCACTGCGCCACCGGGGCGGCTCTACGTATTTCCTCCTAGGAAATGCGTTGTTTATTTACCCGTAGAAAGGTTATCAAAATAGCATCGGCAGGGACAGGAAAATGTTAATTGTTCTCAACTCTCCAAAATCCTTAGTTCAAGCCTTATTTTCATGTTAGTATGGCCAGGAGCGGATGAGGAGGTTGGATAGAAATTCACTGAAAGGGGTTATTACTACTCGTAATTGCTCCGCTGCTTGTTGGACTAAGTACGGAATTTCAACACGGAAAGTAGTCTATAGCTATACCAGCGCTCTTAAGCCTGTACCTGGGTAGTAAAAGAGCAGGACGTGGCTGACGACTGATTTGGAGGTGAGGCATGCAGAGCAAGGTCGCTGGCTGGAAGGAAGGGAGCTGAGGAGGGGACAGATGTTGTGTCTGAATGTTACAAGGTTAAAATCTGATTTAGGTTAATAAATAGGACATTTTTTTAATAAATTGTTCAAGAACAGTAATATTTTCACAAGAAAAATGCAAAATTTTGAAAAACAATTAAGGCAATGCATTCATAGCAAGAAAAAAAGTTGAAGGCGACATTTTACCGACAATTATCTTACACCAATAACCCAGTTGTCATTGTCATGTTACCTTGTTGGTCTATCAGTGACATAACTTGTCAGATCCGGGTGTGGGGGGAAGGGTGGGGGGAGCGCCAAATTCCCTTGTAGCTGGTAGAAAAAAACGTTGAAATTTCTTTTTTTTTCAGTGTTTAGTAAATAAAGTTGATGTCAACCCTGCCCCAGCAAAAATAATACTCGCACATCCGTCGCCCACCCTGATTTCAAAGTCTAGCAACGTCCCTGTATCACAAAATGGCGTCAGCAAATGCGACGGACTAAAAACTAGTGGACAATAATTCAGTGCAGAGACACAACTCTGTCTGCTTCCAAATCTCTTCCATTTCAGCGCTCATTTCAGTCCCCGAAGCAAAAAATAGTCAGACTGTGCCAGATCAGAATCAGTCCCCGAAGCAAAAATAGTCAGACTGTGCCAGACCGCTGGAGATATGCCTTTGAGCTCGAGTGCAACTTCAGATATCCTTGATCACTGTTTCTACAAATTTAGCAGCCTCTTCTATCTCAGTACTTTCTTCTGCCCTCCCCAAGCACTGGTGCCTATTACGGGCATGCTCAGCGTGCACTGAATTCTCGGGGAGTGGGGGTGGGGCCAAAATGATCTTTTGTTAGCGGTTTCTATATTTTGTATTAGAACTTATGTGATAAAATTTTTCTATCAGTTACATCAGTAAAAGATCATTAAAAATCGAAATTGAAATACAGTCATTTGCGAAAGTTTAAGACCGCTTGTTAATTTATTGAAAATTATGATTTTCAGAGAAACAAGTAATAACCAATCAGAGATATTTGAAAAAAAAAACGACACCGCAGATGAATACTCACATTCTTTAGAACACAAAAAGACAGAAAACAGTTCTTTGTGTGGCTACCTTTGTTTTTTTTTATAACGGACAGAATACAATGTGGCATACTCTCAATGAGGAATTTGCAGTAGGTCACTTGAAATATCTTTGCACCACACGTACCTTATCGCTTCAATAAAAGCGTAGGCATTTGATGGCTGTTTTTCTGCAACCTTTTCTTTTAAAATGGTCCACAAATTTACGATGGAGTTAAGGTCGGGACTATTACCGGGCCAGTCAAGCACAGTTATGTTTTTCCTCTGCAGGTAGTCCTTTACTGTCTTTGATCTGTGGCATGGAGCACCATCATGCATATAGATTGTGCATCTCATCATCATCATCATTGTCAACCATTATCAATCCACTGCTGGACGAAGGTCTCCCCAAGTTTCCTCCACAACGGTCTGTCTTGTGCCAGTCTCCTCCATGTCACTCCCGCATATTTACGAATTTCATCCACCCATCTCCCATGTGGTCTTCTTCTGGGTCTTTTCCTGTCCCTTGGAATCCAATCTAAAATTTCGGCTGTCCATCTATGGTCTGTCCTTCTGGCAGTATGTCCAGCCCATTGCCATTTCAGGGATTTAACTCTGATCATGATGTCTTCCACTCTCGTCATTTTTCGGATCCACGAGTTCCTCTTCTTATCTCTCCTGGTTATACCAAGCATGCACCTCTCCATGCTTCTTTGAGTTGTCTGCAGCCTTTGTATGTCTCTTTTAGTTAAGGTCCACGTCTCTGCACCATATGTAAGCACTGGAAGGATGCATTGATCAAACACTTTTCTTTTAAGACATAATGGCATATTGTCTCTTGAAAATTATGCTGTTTCTTCCAAAAGCTCTCCAGGCAAGTTTTGTACGCCGATTAATTTCTTCATCAATGTGACCCTCACTTGATATCTGCTGTCCAAGATAAACATACGTATCTGTTATCTCCAGTTTTTCTCCATCAATCGATAAATCTTCATTTCTTGTAAAAGCATTGAACATCACTTTTGTCTTCTGAAAGTTCATTTTTAATCCCACTTCTTTACTCTTGTCAGCAAGTTTCTGGATCATACTCTGCAGTTCTGATGGGGTAGTTGCAAAAATGACTACGTCATCAGCAAAACGAAGGTGGGTTAGATAATCTCCATTAATCTTTATCCCTTTCTTTTCCCAGTTCAGTGATTGAAAGACATTTTCCAATGTGGCATTAAAGAGCTTCGGAGATATTGTGTCACCTTGTCTCACTCCCTTTCCAATTTTTATGTGTGTTGTATTTTCAAACAGCCGAATCTTTGCACTTGCATTTTCATAGATGTTATTAATAATATTAATGTATGCATCTTCAATACCGCAGGATTTCAGAGCCGTGGTAACTGCTGATGGTTTCACCGAATCAAAGGCTTTTTCATAATCGATAAAAGCCATGCACAATGGAAGTTCATATTCCCTCGCTCTTTCAATTAGTTCTCTCAGTACGTGGATATGATCTATTGTGCTGTAGCCACTCCTGAATCCAGCTTGTTCTCTCGGTTGAGCCATGTCCAGTGTTACCTTCAAGCGGTGTGAAAGAACTTTAGTGAAGATTTTATAAACCACTGATAGGAGGCTGATAGGTCTGTAGTTCCTGAGATCCTCAATGTCACCTTTTTTATGTAGCAGGATCATTGTAGCATTGTTCCAATCCTCAGGAATCTTCCCTTCATTAAGGCATCGAGTGAAAATTTGGGCGAGTACTGTTTCAATTTCTCCACTTGCTTCTTGTATGATGTCTATAGTAATTCCATCTTCTCCTGGAGCTTTCCCCCGCTTCATGTTCTTGATTGCATGAGCAACTTCTGCTGGGAGGACTGGAAGAACTCTGGTACCTTTCATGATGTCTGGAGTACATGTATAATCCCTTTCATATAATTTGGAGTAGAAATCTTTCACTCTTGTCAAAATTTCGCCTCTATTTCTTGTTATAGAACCATCTTCTTTTCTCAGAGCCATAATCTGTTTTCTTCCCTTACTGAGATTGTGCATCTATTCCCTTTTATATGAGTTAACAGCTTTTCACGTAACTTATCCACATAAAAAGGACCAGTCATGGTAGTGCCTGTCCGCATAAGGACAATGCAGCAGTACCGGATGCTGACACAGCACCCCATGTCATCTGACTAGGCGGATGTCTCACGGTGCTAACGGTGTATTTTTCATCAAACCTTTTGGTCGTCGAACATGTGCTTCACGTATTTTAAATTGACGCACGTTTATTCATCGGAAAAAGAACTCGGCTCCAATTTTCAGCAGTCCACGATTGATGACACTTCGCAAAATGGAGTCTCTTCTTTTTAATTACAGAGGTTACTCTAGGTTTATCTGCAGGTTTATAAGACTTTAATCCAGAATCTTTGCTAAGACGACGGGAAACAGTGCTAAAACTAATATCAATCCCTTTTGAATGTGGAATGGCCTTAATTTTCTTGCACGAATTCTTTGGAGAACGCATGGCTATTCCCATCACGTGGAGTTGTTTTCCTTGGACGTCAACTTCTCTTTCGGTCGCTAAAGTCACCTGTGTCTCGATATTTCATGATCGTATTATGAATAGCAGTCTTGCTCATATTCACCTCTCTACTTATGTCAATTTCGGAGTATCCTTCATAATATAACGTTGTGCCCTTTGAGTAAGACTTAATGACGCTTTTTTGCCCATTTTTCGCTATATAGAAAATGCGAACAAAACCTCTCAGCATGAAAACCGCAGAAGCAAACTGGCGTTTCAAGCTTCCCTAACTCTATCAACATCTGCCACTGTAGAACGATGCAACACCGACAGGAAGTTGAGTAATACAGACAGTAGCTGACGCAATTGGCACAGATCTCCTAATACCAACAGGTGGTCTTAAAATTTCGCAAATGGCTGTAGTGTGTGTTGAATATATAACTTTGATATACGTAATTCTGTAATATGTTATGAGTTTTGATTTTATGTTGAATTCAGTACAGCAAGCACTTTTCAAATCTATGAAGACATTAAAGAGTTAAGAAAAATACGAAGGTAAACAAGACTTTCCAGTGGCCCTCATGGTACGAGGCATTGACTATAAATTGTTCGTCTGAGAGGGTCGGTGTTCGAATCTCGGGCAAGGTATAGGTGTGGTCTTTGTCCTACGCGCCAGACTGGCTCCTTCCAATCCACGGACCCAGCGGTCCCAAATTAGGGGCGGCTGACTGTTTATTTAGCTCACTGAATAATCTTCATGGTGATTGTTAAACCCTTAAACAAACATAAAATAAGTTGTCCTTTTCTGCCCGTAAATATTCCAAGTTACTCACAAGAATGTGAGGCCTGGACGAAAATCTCTATTTCAAACGCGTTCAGAAGTTTACTACTGGATATGGATTCATCATCGTCATCATCAACCATTATCAATCCACTGCTGGATGAAGGTCCCCCACCCCCACAGGTTTTTTCCACAACTGTCTATCTCGCGCCACTCTCCTACATGTCACTCCCGTATGCTTCTCAATTTCATTCACCCATCTCCCATGTGGTTTATTCTGGGTATTTTCTTGTCCCTTGGAATCCAGTATAGAATTTCATTATATATATACGTATCATCATCGTCAACCATTATCAACTGCTGAACGAAGGTGTCTCGCCAAGTTTCTTCCAGAAGGTTTTATCTTGCGCCGGTCTCCTCCATGCCACACCGCATGCTTTCCACTTGCATCCACCCATCTCCCATGTGCTCTTCTTCTGGGTCTTTTCCTGTCCCTTGGAATCCAGTCTAGAAATTCGGTTGTCCATTGGTGGTCAGTTCTTTTGGCAACATGTCCAAATCGATTAATAATACCATATTCATATTCAATTTAAAGAAAATTAGTGTATATAAGCGTCATTGGGATTTTTGTTTTCGTCTAGCGTGACTTGAGATTTGCAAAAGTCAACACCTATGTCCCCAAGTATTACCAGGCTGATGTTCAGACCTATTGTCTGAACATTTTGTCCTATGTCCCCAAGTTTACAACAAGTTTGAGTGGCATCAATATTATGCAGACGAACGGGCAGAATCTGCAATTTCTTAAACCTTTATGACTTGCTTTACTCAATGATTAAAAAATTTCATTTTGTGGAAAAAAACTTGTAAGAAAAAATGAGCATTTTATTTGAAATCAGCATACCGGCACTAATGAGAAACAGGGAACAAACGTAGTCGTATATAATGAGTAGACCTATTTCAATCCCCACCTAGAAAATATGTAGAAATAATCTTTACCTGAAATATCTTCATTCCAACGATATCACCACACTCAATTTACTCGATAACGATCGCAAACCGATGCGCTGACTCACAATCCGATCAGTAACTGAGATAAAGGAACCGCTTTCAAAATGAATTTAAAATAGATTCCTAGGAAGATTACGTCAAGAAGAAAATTCCTTGTAGCGATGGGAGCCTCCTAAATTAATTTTGCAGAAAACCACAGAAATGCTGTCATAAGTACGGAATTTTTTTTTCGTAGCATGTCTAATGAGCAATTGAAATTTCAAATTCATTGAGAAACTATACGATTTTAGCACCCAATATCTGACGTTCAATGATTTTCATGTTTACGCCCAAACATTCGACACTTCGCAGCTGCGAGCATGAGTGCTATTGAAGGGATTAGTACAAGGTGTTTCAATAGAATTTGGTGAATCGTGAATACACGGTGAAAACGAAAAACAGGTAAAATACAGTCAACCCCCGATGTATTCTCTTTCATTTACTCCCATCATCGTATAATGCCACCCCTTGGGTCTGAAAAGACATGCTCTACGTAAAACATCTTTTGATGTAACGCCACCTGCAGAAACAAATTGGTTGCACTTGCGTCCATGTCAAATTTGGTTGAACTTGCGTACAACATGAGATTTCCCCTGTAACATAAACAGATGAGTCATCCCATTATGACCACCCCCAGCGAAGAGAAATGAGCGCGCCGCCTGGAGACCGAACGGTGGAGCAGATGAAGTTCACAGAGCACTACAACCCAAGGACCGGCTTTCGGTTAATAGTGTTCGGAGTCAGAATGGGAAAAGCTTCCGATTTATCGGACTTTGATAAAGAACAAATTGTGATAGCATGACTCCTCGGAACTACGATCTCGGAAACGGCGCGGCTTGTCGGTTGTTCGCGTGCTGCTGTGTGAGCATGCATCAAAAGAGATACACACATTGCGAAGCGTTGAACCATCTTCCAGCCGTATGTCGTCCGCAGCACACTGATGCCAAGAGGGGAGAGGAGAATGTTTGCAGCGACCGCAGGGCCACAGTGGGACAAATCACCCGCAGCTACAACAGTGGTGATAAGGGCAATGTGTCACAACAAACAGCTGATCGCAACCTCCTGCGCATGGGCCTGCGCAGCCGAAGACTCAGCCGGGTCCCCATGCTCACAGCACGCCATCGCCAACAACGCATGTAACGGGCCCAAGATTATCGGCATTGGACCGTGGATGATTGGAAGAAATTGGTCTGGACTGACGAATCAAGATTCCTGGTGCATCACGTAGACGGCCGAGCGCGGGTACGCCGACTACCAACGGAGGCTATGGCACCTGGATGCACTGAAACAGGCCGGCAGCGGCAGTGTTATGCTGTGAGCGATGTTTTCTTGGGACACTTTAGGGTCCATTATCCCAATGGCACAATCCCTGACAGCTGTCAGTATATGAACATCGTTGCGGCCCAAGTTCACCCATTCTTGGCAACTATGTTCCCTGCTGGTGATGGCCATTACCAACAGGATAATGCGCCATATCATACTGCCAGAAACGTCAAGGAGTGGTTCGAAGAACATGCTGGTGACTTTCTGTTAACTCCATGGCCTTCAAATTCACCTGATATGAACCCAATCGAACATTAGTGGTTCGACTTGGAAAAGCGGGTTCGCGCTAAATCACCACCACCCTTAAATGTATGGGAACTAGAGGACTTGCTGTTGAAATTATGGTACCAGATACCCAAGGATACCTATTGCCACCTCATTGAATCGATGCCTTGCCGAGTGCCGCTGTTTTGCGGGATAAAAGAGGGTCCTGCAGATTATTAGGTAGGTGGTCATAATAATGTAATAGCTCATTGGTGTAATTTTCACCGAAATTAATTTTTTCAAATTTTACTCTAATTTAGCAATAGAAGCTAAAGTCATCAAACACTGCTTTACAACTCGGGCGACATTACGAAAGTACGCAAGCTGTAAAGAAGTGTTTGAAGTCTTTAGCTAATATTGCTAAATTAGAGTAAATTTTGAAAAAGTGAATTGAAATATCTATGAAGAAAAAAAAATAAATAAAAGGAATCCCAGAAAAAATTTATAAGAAAAGGTAAATATCGCCTACAAAAAAAAAAAAAAAAAAAAAAAGAACGAGTATTTCTTACCACTTTTAAACATGCCAACTAGAATGCTGTCAGTCCTAAGTCAGGATAAAGTGTGAAGGAAAGTTAAAATCATTCAAAATATGGGTCACGGTGTTGTTCGGGGATAATTGCAAAAACATATAATTATCCCCGAACAATATCTGACATGTACGCAAGTGTCACTTCACCCGCAAAAACATATTACTACACCGAGTGGCGGATTTCCAAATAGACGCACTAAGCGCGCGCCTGGGGCCCCAGAGTTTGAGGGTCCCCGAAAACACATACCTGGATGGCCAGTAATGTTTTTGTTTTCAGGGACCGAAATAAATATATCCTTAAAGCGACCACTTTATTTGTATTGTGAATTGATATTTTACTTTCTCATATTAGTAACATATATTTTTTCTTCCTGTTGTTGATACTCCAAATTTTCGAGTTCTTATAGATGTCCTGTTTCTGAAAGGAACAGTTAAAATAACTTAGTCTTCCATTTAGTGGTAGGTGAAGCAAGAATTCACGCTTCCCAAACTTTTCATTGTGTGATGCGAATACTTAACTGGCGTGATGTTACATAAATTATTAGGGGCAAAAGTTTCCGCCGTTTTAAGGAGAAAGGAACAATCAGGAAACCAGTACACATTTATTCAACGAAATATTGGCCGTTAGCATCAATGACCTTTTGCCATTTTTCAGGCAACAAATGAATGTCCCTGTGATAGGACTCAGGTTTTGAGCTGAAGAACGCAGTGACCTCTTCCACCTCTGGAACTGTGTTAAACCGCTGTTGGCTAGGATATGTTGCATTCAGCGAAACAGATGAATGACTGAGGGTTCAATGTCCGGGTAGTACGCCGGGTGCTGTAAAACCTCCCAGTGTGACTGTTCAAGGATTTATTTCGTGGTGACATCGGCATGTGGTCTGGCATTATCGTGTAACAGGATGACTGGGAGGCATCCTTTTCCTGTCCATGGGCGTTTTTGCTGGATTGCAGTTTCATGAACTGATTGCTATATCATTGTGCAGTGATTGTTTCTTCCGGTTTCAACAGTTCGAAGTACAGCACTCCATGCATATCCCACCACACACGCAACAGCACCTTTTTTTCGTGGATATCCTGTTTTGCAGTGGATGTTGATGGACGCCTATGAAGGCGGGGACTTGATTGGCTGCACGAGAAGCCGTATATACCAGATGTGGGCGAGAAAGAAGTCCGTTGTCGAACTGGGAGCAAAGTGCGTCTCCCGCCTGGAAAAGGGAAGGTGAAAAGATGGCGGACCGTAGCTATTGATGATAGCAATATGCACACGTCGAGCAAGAACGAAGACATAAGCACATGTCTCAGATAAAGGCGCGGGAGGAGAAGTGCGGAGCAACGTGGTGTATAGGCAGAGAATGGGTGATCTGTAGTACTCCGATACCGAGCCACAGTGAAGACCAGGTGGAGCAGGGGAAGGAGCACCGGGAAATGATGGTAGATGTGTTGAACATCTGCATGTGTAGAACAGAAGATGCATGTGGGTGAGGTGGTAAGTGTCATCTTGAAAAGAGTAGCAGGCACTGGCAGGCGTCGATATAGAAGCCAGTGGATTTTGCGTTCAGCGGGAGCAGGCAAAGGAGAGGTTGAAGCTGACCAAACAAACAGCAGTGTAGCAGGTGGAACGTACGGAATCGACGAAGGTGCAGCCGTCGGTGGATCGTTTAGAAAGCGGTAGAGAGATTTGACAGAAAAGCTAGAAAGAGGAAGAACAGTGCCCCGAGCTGGGAGAAAAAGGGGAAGAGGGAGAGAGGCGGAGGGAACAGAAAGTAGGTCAGACGGAGAAGCGAGAGACGGAAAACGGGTGATGTTAGAGGAACGGAGAGAAGAGTAAAAGAGTGAGAGAAACGGTATAGCGGGGAAGGAGAGGAAACAGGTCAGAGGAAAGCTTCCAGGAACGATAAGAAGAAAGTAAGTCTCAGACAGTTGCGATTCCGGCGGGGAGTCAGGAAAGATCAGTGAAGAAGGGAGCGTTAGGGGGATGTAGGACGGAGGAGTAGAAGAGGGGCTCTGCGAGAAGTTCTGAAGTGGAAGCGGGAGGTGAATGAAGAAAGGGCAAAGAGCGGAGATGGGAAAGAGCCTCCGTATATACGGGATAAAGGCGAGAACGGAGAAAAGGAAAATTATCCATCAACAGGGGTGTGATGAATGTGAGGTGCCGGTTGTTTGGCGAAACTATAACATCCCGTACAAGGCAGGCTGTAGAATCCGGAACATATAGAAGACGGAGTAGAGAGACCACACGATGAGCTTTGTAGTATAGCCGAACATCAAGGAACAAGATGCCACAGCTGGATACTGGGCGGCAGAGGGTGGATACTTGGATCCAATGATGGTGGGGTTAAATAACTGTGGAGATGAGTCTGGTAATTTCTGAGAGGTAGTAGACGGACATCTTGGTCGCAATCCACATATGAAGACCTGGTGAAATCAGGTGCGTCTGGGCGATCCGAGCACGAGTGACAAAGAAGGCACAGAACTGCGATCTGCGCCAGAAGGCAGCAGAGAGGGCTATGCGATTCCGCAGAGTACTCCAATTTGCGTTCTGAGCAGAAACCGGAGCTCTAAAGTGTATACCAAGAAGCTTGTGCGAGGAGGCGGTACAGGAGGCGCCTCAAGGGGTGTCTGTCCGGATGGCCCAGGCACCACACCGAAGGCCGGTACTCTTGGTAGTGTTGAGCGAAGCGGTGGAGCAGGTGCAGTAGAGATGATATAGGCAAGACAAATCGTCAAATTGGGAATCCTTTCTGACGCAAAAGGTGGCATCATCGGCGTAGGCAGAATGAGTGATGGTGAAATGTCGGGTGCTGGCAGTAGGAGGAGGGAGAGTGGCGATGAAGGCACGATGGGCGGATCGAAAAAAAGGCTGGATTGCAATTGCAAGTAATTGCCCTGAGAGCGGGCATCCCTGACGGATGCCAAGTCAAAAGGAGACCGGGGCTGTAAGAGAGGGGTCCGTCTTGACGTGGAAGATAGCGTTCCGATAGAGAGCAAGTATTGGAGTTACAAAGGCACGAGAAAAGCCGAAAGATATGAATGGGAGACGTTATCAAATGGTGCGCGTTGATCGAGGTTAGACAGGGCGAGAGATTCAGAGTTAGTGCGTGCGAGATGGATGAAATCACGAAGATGATTAACGTTAGAGGCGATGGGCAGACCAGGGGATGTGTAAGTTTGGTCAGGAGAAAGGAGAAGCGGAAGGATATATTTTAGTCTGCGAGAGAGAAGCTTGGTGAACAGTTTTTAATCAAGGTTAAGAAGAGAGAAGGGACGCCAATTTCCCAAGTCAAGCAAGTCGCCCTTCTTGGGAAAAAGAACAACATGAGCAACAGTGAAACTCTTCGGGAGATAAGTGAGAGCCATACAGAAATTCGCAAGAAAAAAGAAAGCAGAGTAGGGAAAAAGGCAAGATAGAACAGAAGAGGAAGGCCATCAGGACCAGGGGCGGCATGGGCATTCTGATTGGTAAGGGAGGTCCTTAATTTAGAAGGGGAGATGGGACGGAGAAGAGAATCAGATTAGGGGACCTGAGAAAGAGAAGAGAGTAGAATAGCGGAAGGAGTAGACGTAGAGCACGTTAATTTTACTAGACCTCCAGAAAAGGGACCTGAAGCAATGTCATTGTCATGGAGAAAGCTGACACTCTTGAAGGAATATACAGCAGTTAGGTTTTCTTGGTTACCGTTACGGGGTGTAAGTTCTATGTTCATCCTCTGGCGTGTTGTTGCTCTGTTGATATATTCCCGCCAACCGGTTTCAATGAGCCTCGACGGGAGATTTTCCTTTGGGTTTGGAACGTTATCGCACGCAACTGCTATTTTTCCACTTTCCAACCGTAGAAGCGTATATGCTCCAGCTTTGTCAATCTGTCTGTCCGCACGATAACTCACGTAAAAATAGTTAGGTTTCGATTAAATTTTAGTATGTGGTAGGGGACAACCTGGGAACGAACCCTGTTGAAAATGAGCGAAATGGGGTCAAAGGTCAGGACATAAAAGTGGGATCTATTCCATCGTCCTTATGCGTCATAACTTACAAAAAAATGCTTCGATTGCGACAAAACTTTGTTGTTTCGGAGGTATACTGAACCGGTTCTTTGAATATCATCCAAATGGGGTCAAAGGTTAGGGCACATGAGCGATATTTATTCCACAGCCCTTATCCTCATAACTTGAGTAATGCTTTCTGGTATGTTGCAAAGCGTATCATAATCAATGCATTGCATGATTTTACTAATTTGCTTTTTTCTATTGGGAGTTTAACGACCACCATGAGCAACTCTATGGGATATAAACAGTCGCCAGTCCGTTATTTAAGGTCACCGGTTCCAGGGAAGGAAGAGAACCAATGCCGTAAGACAAACAACATCCATGCCTCACCGGGATTCGAACCCATCATGTACGAACGGTCAGAGGCCAGGGCTTGGACCACTGCGCCACCTGGGCTGCCAACTGTTCTTTCTCTGAAAAGTTAAAATATAAAAAAAGGTATTGTTTCAAAATAGCGTTGTTTTCAGAACAATGAAAGTTATGTCGTTCTGTTGTGAACAATATCGTACCAGTTTAGTATCTCAGTTGCCAAAAAAATTTATTTCCTTCCTGCCCTTTGGAAATATAGGGTACAGCACCGCTGCTGTCAAGGAACCCAAGTAATTCTATACGTGGCCATCCAGCGGCCGAGATTTCTTCCAGCAAACTGAAATGGGGCAACCACCACTAGTAGAGTTTGAATAATACTCCTGGATGTGGTAAATTTCAAACTTAAATCTCCCAAACTGTTTTCGTTTAAAAAATTTCTAATTAGACTCTGCGATCCTCAAACTGCCGCAACTAAAGTGAGCAGCGTTATTTTTCTTTCTTTTTTTTTTATTAAATATCCTAAAAGTTTTTTTCTGTCCGAAAGGATCTTCAAGCTAACAAAAACGAAGATTAAATTCGCTAATCCCGATTTCATTTAAAATTAATAACATTTTGCATTACAGAATAGACCCGTACTTCGAACAGTCATGGCGATATATCTTTTCCAGCGTTTCAGTTTCATACTGTCGTAAATCGAAAATTACGCGCGGGTGGTCTTCCAATTACAAACGCTATCAAGTAGTTCCGGATTTCACGTATATCGATGCGCCATGTTTACATATAACCGGCTCACAGCTACAATCAACGAGCGAAGGAATTAGTTTTGATTCATGCGAACAATTTTTTGCAAACCAAATAAATATTTTCAACTCTGTAATAATGCGAATTTCTTTTATACATAAAAATTCAGCTAGTTTTAAACTAAATAAATGCAGAACATTAATAAAACGCTCGTTTCATTCCGTTAATTTTGACCCATGAAGCCATTCGCTCTAATCAGCTGAAAACTGCGTAAAAGAAAAGTCTCGGCAGATCCAAACTCCAGCGTAAAAGAAACCGCGCACACTACTAAGATGATTAGCATTTATTCTTAAATAAATATCTTTCAAAATATTTTTTTCCTCACTCTGTGCTTCAAATGACTTTATAAACTCCTCAAAAGGATTTAAATACTGTTTTTACACCCACGCTGCAGTGCGCGTTCTGCGTGATTTTCCTTCACAAAGTTCGATCATTTTCCCTCATAAAATTCTTTCCCAATTTACTCCTTAAAAAAATCCTAATCATTACAGCTCCTAATCTAATACTGTTCCAAGAAAAAACTTTGCGAATAATACATCGTGAAGTAGTTCCTTTGGTAGTCCATGGCGGACGTGAGCCGGCTGTATGTTAACATGGCGCAACGATACACACGAGCTTAGGAACTACTTGAAAGCGTTTGCAATCGGAAGGCCGCTCTGATGCGCAAACTACAAGCACAAACAAACTTCCTGAATCTTATTAAGCAACTCTCTAATGCGCACGAAAAAAAATCCTAAATCTTATTAAGCAACAAAGTTAAAAGGTCGAACAACTTTTAAGACATACGAGTTCATAAACGCGGGTATTTTTTTAATTTTTTAATTCAAAGTGTGTATGCTGTTTAGCTTTTCTCTTCGATAAAGAGTTAGTTGTCCCAGTTCTTAAAGAAAAGCACAGGTCATTCAAAAATCTCATTTGCGAGGTGGTAAAAATTATAAATATATGTCTGTTCATTTCTCTTTCTGAAAATATGACGTAGTCCGTACAATTATGTCAGCAGCGTAAATAACCAGACTGTTTTTAAAAGAAACTCTAGTTTCTTTCATATTACTTGATTACATTATCAGCACAGAAATTTGTGATTCGGGTTAATACAATATAATACATTTTCTTTCTATTATGATGCGCAGTAGACGGCGCTAAGCGCTTTTCAGCTTATATTTAGCATATATTATATGCTGAAAATTAAAAACGTTCAGAGATCAGTAAGAATTTTTAATGCTTCTTGAATATCTTGTGCATCTTTTCCAAAGTTTAAGAAGCGTTTTAACCGAGCGTTAGAAGTATTAGTCATTGTTAAGGGAAGTATAGTGAAAACCCGTAATCGTTTTAGTTTATGTTTTGAAAGAAGACCGGTGTATTTGATCTTTCCAATTTAAACGAAAATAAATTCTGAACGTTTTTTAATTTTCAGCGTAATTTTTAAATTTTGGTTAATACGTGTATCTGGAATGAAGCCACAACGTGGAGTGATAAAACGAGCAGTGTATGTATGTATTACGAAACGTCCAAAATCAACGAATACTTATGCTTCCCGAAATATGTATAGCATGCCTCAACATACTGAATCTGGCACCAACATGCTAATGGCATGCTTGTACAAATTTGAAGTTAACAGATCGCTCACTGATGTTGTTCCTAATGCATCCTGGAATCATGTTCCAGTGAAAAACAAATGTTGCGGATCTGGCAAACTGCCAAAAGCGCCGATTCCCGAAATTCTACCCAAGAGACTACGTTTGGAAGTCTGTGATATGTGGGGAGGGTAGGATATCTTCTTCGTACCGCTGACGCGTAGAGCACGTTAATTTTGCTAGAGCAGGACTTGAAGCAATGTCAGAATCATGGAGAGAGTTGACACTCTTGAAAAAATTTACAGCAGTTAGGTTTTCTTGGTTACGGTTACGGCGTATTAATGCCATGTTCATCCTCTTGCGTGTTGTTGTTCTGTTGAGATCTCCGAGCCAAATGGCTTCAATTAGTCTCTATGGGAGAATTTCCTCTGTGATTGGAACATTATCGCACACAACTGCTCTTTCTTTTCCTTTTTTGCGCTTTCCAACCATACGTTGAAGAAGCTAATATGCTCCAGCTTTATCCGTCGGTTTGTCCGTATGATAACTCGCGTAAAAATGGTTGATTTCGATGAAATTTTAGTATGTGGTAGAACACAACTGGGGACGAATCCTATTGAAAGTGGGCGAAATGGGGTGAAAGGTCAGGACATAGGAGCGGGATCCATTCCATTGCCCTTATGCGTCATAACTTATGTAAAAATGCTTCTATTGCGATAAAACGTTAGTGTGTTCTTTCGGAGGTATACTGAACCGGTTCTGTTGAATATCATCGAAATGGGGTCAAAGTTCAGGACACAGTAGCCAGATTTATTCCACAGCCATTATCCTCATAGCATGACTAAAAATGCTTCTATTGCGACAAAACTTTAGTATGTTGTTCCGGAGGTATACTGAACCAGTTCCGTTTAATATCATAGAAATGGGGTCAAAGGTCAAGAGAGATTTATTCCACAGCCATTATCCTCATAACTTGAGGAATAATTTGAGTATAATCAATGCATTGCATGATTTTACTAACTTTTTTATTTTTTTATTGGGTGTTTAACGACCACCATGCGCAACTTGATGGGCTATAAACAGTCGCCCGTCGCTAATTTTGGGTCACTGGTTCCAGGGAAGGGAGAAAGAGAGAGACTGTGCCGTAAGGTAAACACAATGTTCATACATCGCCGGGATTCGGGTAAGAAGCCGCGCTTCAACCACTGCATCACCGGGGCGGCCAACATGCTCTTTGGCTGTAAAGTTGAAATATCAAAAAGCCATTGTTTCGAAATAGCACTGTTTTCCGAACAATGGGATTTATGTCGTTCTGTTGTGAACAAAATCGTATCAGGTTAGTATTTCAGTTGTTAATAAATTTATTTCTTTGCTGCTCCTTGGATAGGTCAGATGCCGTGTTCCCGCTGCCTGGGCCCTCCGGGAAGGTTCCCATCCGATGTCCTGTGTTCCCTCAAGCAGGGAAAGTGGACAGTTGTCTTTCGGCCACCGGGATTCCCTATAGCAACGAAATGGAGACGGCCAGGATTCCCTCACTCGTGAAAATACGCCCGGCAACCACAGGTGTAAAGCCAAATACTCCTGGATGTGGTAAGCTTCAACCTTAAATCTCCTAAACTATTTTCGTTTAAAAACTTTCAAATTTAAATTCGACCTTCAAAATGGCGCAACTGAAGTTTGCGCTAGAGAAGCGTAATCGTTTTTCTTTATTAAATATCCTAAAAGTTCTTTTTTCTTCTCTCTAAAACACCTTCTAGATAATTAAAATTGCAGATTTAATTCAAAATCAATAACAGTTTGCGTTACAGAATAGTTTTGTGCTATGAACAGTTGTGGCCGTATATCTTTTTCAGCGTTTCAGTTTCATCCTGCCCATAATCTAGAATTATGCGCGAGTGGTCATCCGATTACAAACGCTTTCAAGTAGTTCCAAAGTTCACATATATCGGTGCGCCATGTTTACATATAGTCGGCTCACAGCCACAATCAACGAGCAAAGGAAGTAGTTTTGATGCATTCGAAAAATTTTTTGCTAACCAAAATAACAATTTCAACACTGATAATAATTTTTTATACAGAAAAATTCAGCTTGTTTTATACTAAATAAATGCAGAATGTTAATAAAACGCACGTTTTATTCTGATAAACTTGACCCATGAATCCATTCGCTCCGATCGGCTGAAAACTCCAGCGTAAGAGAAAACTCAGCAGAACCGGATTCCATCGTAGAAGAAAATGTGCACACTACTAATATCATTAGCAACCTATTCGTAAATAAATATCTTTCAAAATTATTTTTTTTCTCATTCTGTCCTTCGAATGACTTTATAAACTCCTCAAAAGGATTTAAATGCTGTTTTTACACTCACGCTGTATTAAGTTTTGCCTGATTTCGCTTCACAAAATGCGAAAATTTTCCCCCGCAAAATACATTTCCAATTTGCTCGTTACCAAAACCCTGTTCATTACAACATCTAATCTAATACTATTCTAAGACAAACTTCGCGGATAATGCATTGTGAACTACTTCCTTTGGTAGTTCATGGTGCATGTGAGCCACCTGTATATAACCATGGCGTAGCGATACGCACGAGCTTGGGAACTACTTGAAAGCGTTTGAAATCGGACAAGAAACTTCCTAAATCTCATTAAGCAACAAAGTTAAAGGATCGGACAAGATTTAAGACGTATTAGTTCATAAACGCTGGTGTTTTGTTTTATTTTTAGTTGAAAGTGTGCGACAGTAGGCTGTTTAGCTTTTGTCTTCAATAAGAGTTCAACAGCGTTAATAATCAGGTCTTTAAAACGAAGTTCGTGTTTTTCTTATATTGACTTTCCTTGTTTATATTATCACAGAACGCTTTGATTCGAGTTAGTAAAATATAATGCTTTTTGTTTGTTATGATGATACGCAGCAGATACAGCGCTAGTGAACAAACGTAATCGTTTTAGTTTGTTTTGAAAGAAGATCTGTGTATGTGATGTTTTCTGCAGTTTAAACAAAAATTCTAAACGTTTTTAATTTTCCTCAAAATTTTTAAATTTTGGTTAATATGTGCATCTGGAGTGAAGCCCCAACGTTGTGTTAAAACGCTTCCATAAATCACTCCCCCCCCTTCCGTTGGTCAGTTGCCACTTCATAATCCATTCATGTGCATGATTCAGTAAAGTTTTGCGTTGGTTTAAATTTATTTACTGTACAGATGCGGGACAGTTTTTTGAAGCACGTTCAAAAACTTTAAACAGTGAAATGCTGTCCCGGTGGCGCAGTGGCTGTATAGCGGTGGCTTCTGATCATTCATCCGAGATGGGTCCGGGTTGGAATTCCGGTGAGGAAAGGATGGTGTGTTTGTTTTACGGCACTGTCTCTCTCCCTTTCGCAGAGCCAGTGGCCCTAAATTAGGGACGGGCGACTGCTTATAGCCCGTTGAGTTGCTCACAGTGCTGTCCGTTAGACCTCCAATAAAAAAAAAAAAAGAGAATGAAATACATTTTTTTTAGTTTCCATAATATTAGAAAAATGAAAAGTTGATGCATTCATTCTGTTGAGAATTAAAGTGCATTTTCACGAGAGTAATAACATTACAACTCCGGAAGTGAACAGTCAGGTGAGAATAGCTGCAGATCGGAAGTGAACAGTCAGGTGAGAGTATAGTTGCAGATCGGAAGTGACGCAATTGCGTCTTTATTTTACTGGACATGTATTCTTCAAGTCAACGTGTAACTTTTATAGTTACTTTAAAAAATATTTTGAATTACTTAAAAAAGTTACTGACTTTATACGTCATTTTTTTTTCGAAACTACGAAATTAAATTGAATGTGGGAAAGTCAATTGAAAATTAATTAGGTGTGTCGGTGGCTTCGCTTGTAACCCGACTAAAGAATTCGTTTTGGAAACACTTAAAAACACTTCCGAAGGGGTACTTGATCTTTCTGATACAGTTGTAGACCGCAGCTCTTTCTTTGTCACTACGCGGTGTAAATAGTTCCACAATGAAATACGTAAGAGGGGCGCATTTGTTTAAGAATAAATACATACACTGAAGTGCCAGAAAAACTGGTACACCAGTTTAATATTTGGTAAGTCCCCCCCCCCCCCCCACGGGAGCGCAGGACTTCAGAAATACGATGCGACATAGACTCCACTAGTTTCTGGAAGTATGCTGTAGGCAATGCACACCACACTTCCGGCAGAGCGTTTCACAATTCGGGTGTATTTCGAGGTCTCTGATTCCTGTGTTCGATAGCGCGTTGCATGGCATCGCAAATGTGTTCTATCACGTTCAGATCTGGGGACTTGGGCACATATGGCAACACCCCAAACTCAGACGAATGCTCCTCTAGCCATAATGTGGCGTTCCGACACTTGCGTGGAGGTGCATTGTCCTGTTGGAACAGGCCCAACCCATCAGCATGAATGCAGGACATGAACGGGTGTACCTCGTCAGAAAAGGATGCGCACATAGCGTTGGCCGGTCACAAAAGTTTTTAGATGTATCAGGGGTCCCAGTGAAGTCTAGCTAAGCACACCCCATACCATTACGGACCCCTCCACCAGCCGGTACAGTTCCCTGTTGACAGACGGGATCTATGGCTTCATGGGATCTGCGCCACACACGAATCCTTCCATCTGTCCGATACAGTTGGAAACGCGACTCGTCAGACCAGGCTACTTGTTTCCAGTCATCAAGTGTCCAGTGGCGGTGTTGCCGTGCCCAAGCGAGGCGCATAGCTCTGTGTCTTGCACCCATCAAGGGGACTCCAGTTGGGCGTCGGCTCCCAAAGCCCATATCGTGCAGGGTACGTTGCACAGTCCGAACGCTGATGCTTGTTGAAGCTCCAGCATTGAATTCCGATGATACCTGAGAGAGTGTTGCACGCCTATCGCGTGGAACGATTCTTGACAGTCGACGATGGTCACGTACACCCAATGTCTTTTAACGGCCACACTGATATCGTAAGTTGGAGGTTTTGCCGGATTTCTTGTAGTCACGGTACACCCTTGCAATGGCCGTCCGTGAAAATCCGAACTTCGTTTCTACCTCCGAAATACTATGGCCCATCTCACGAGCGCCAACTATGACACCGCGTTGAAAATCGTTTAAATCGTTAATACTTCCCAAGTAGCAATTAATGTCGGTCCGATATCGGCTCCATGTCGGTAGCCGATATAACCGATATCGGCTAAATATCAGGGAGGATAACTTTTTGCAATATCGGTCCAATATCTGTAGCCGATATCGGTCCCATATCTGTAGCCGATATTGGCTAAATATCAGGGAGGATAACTTTTTGCAATATCGGTCCGATATCTGTAGCCGATATCGGCTCAATGTCGACTGATATTAACGACATTCAGCCGACATAACCGATATCGGCCCGATATCTAGCCGATATTCACTGCTACTTGGGTTGTCATTCTCAAGCCGAAAACAGCTCTGACAGCTGGCAAGGATATCTATCGCTTTATATACGCACTGGCGGACGCAACTTGCTATGTATTTTGCATAAGCTCGTCTGTGCCAGTTTTTTCTGGCGCTTCAGTGTATACTTCATTGAAAAACAAGTAAAATATAAATAAATGAATTTGAGAAATGCCTGAAATCCCATATCGCGAAGAGACACACGGATAGTATCGCACATTTTATTCTTTGTATTTTACTTGTGTTTCTTCCAAATACTGAGTTGGGAAGAAAGTAATGTCTACAATGCAAAGGCAACAGAACAGCGCTAATTACAGTATATACAAGGGAAAATCAGTCCAAAATGTAGTCGCCATCGTTTGTCACCACTTACTCCCATCATATGGGCATCTGTTGGATTCCTTCTCTGTAGAACTGTGGTGGCTTGTACGCAAAGAAGTGAGTAAGTACGCGTTCGACATCGTACCGTTTGGTGAACCGTGGTCCGTCCAGGAAATGCTGCAACAACCGGAAGATAGGAGGCTATCGTTTGGGACAATGTCAGAGGCTGGGTGTGGCAGCAGTGCCCAACCCAGGTCCGTGATCTGGTAACAGATCGCACGTGCTGTGTGAGGTGCCGCTCCATCCTGTTGTAGAAGGACGCCCTTGCTGTTCGGCAGTGCTGGTTGTTCAGACGTGAGCGATACGTGCAGATCATGGAGCTGACAGCAGCGCACGTCGGCGGTGATAGCGGTGTTGTCCGACAACAACCCCAAAAGTACTTCATATCGCACCGAGCGGACAGTAGGACCTTGCGTAGGTATAAGTATAAGCCGGCTTTTGGGGTCGGCATGTGCTTCTGTTCAGGATCAAACCACTGTTTCCTGGTGCTGACATTGTCATACAGGATCCATTTCTCATCACCTGTCACGCATGCACTCATGCGATTTGCTTTCTGCTCACCTGTGAGTTGATGATGTACCCAAAACTCCCCTCGTGTGCATCTTTCCTAAGCTCGCAGGTGCGTGATAATACAGGTGTGGATAGTCCAGTATATCCATATCCACTAGGTCTTAAAGATTTCCATATCCACTATTGCGGGTCTAAGCTCGCAGGTGCGTGATAATACAGGTGTGGGTAGTCCGCAGCTGCTTGGCCAACTCCGGCGTGATCCCACGTGAGTCGGTCTCCACTAAGATCTTCAATAGGTCCATATCCGCAAATGCGGGACTTCTGACTTTGGGAAGTCCTCACAGATGAAGATTTCCCTCGAAATCGTTCAAACCTACTACAGCACCGATGACGTGATATGGCACGGGGGGTGCACACTGGTAATGTTCCTTACAGCACTTGCGGGGTTCTACCGCAAAGAAAATGCTACAGCATGCAATTGATAATGTGCTGAGTTTCCACTTTCATGTTGGCTGGCGTTTACACTCTTCGCCTTCTGACGGCTACCTGTCACTGACTTAAGCATTCTGCCTTCTGATGTTGTGCCTGTGTGCTGCGCAATCTCAGTGGCTAATGTGCGCCGTGGCCGGAGCTTCGACTTCTGACATTACTTTCTTTCCAACCCAATGTACATATTCAGCGTAATTTTTTTTGTCGGATGGCACTGGAACGTCGTTCTCGCGCTTTTTTAAAGCACAAATATTTTGGTTTCGGGTTCGGAAATAATTATGTAATTAAAATGCCGTAGTAGCTATGACATATACGCAGTCGAGTCACATTATTATGACCACTTGCTACTTTTGACATCAACACCGCATTGCCAATGAAATAAGGTACGTGTCGTGAGGTGTGCTGTAGGCCTTCTGAAAACATATCACTCGTTGCTGTCACAGATAAAAGAAGCAATTTATCAGATTTGCAAAAAGTGATGATTATCGGCTTTTGGAGTAAGGGTGGCAGTATTCCTAAAACGGCCAATTTGTGAACTGTTCGCGTGCTGCTGTGGTTAAAATGCATCGTGATTGGAGAAAAGGCACCATTGCAAATAAGCGACGTGGAAACTGCGCTGCACCGCATGCCATTGATGTGAGAAGTGAACGTCGGCTTTGAAGGTGCGTGAGGACCGATCGACAGGCTTCAGCGGAACAACTCACTGGCCGAATGAACCATCAGGAGAGCTACCGGAAGTGTGTCGAAAACGACAGTTCAGCGAACCCTCCTGCGTATAGGGCTCCGATGCAGACGGATGGTCACTGAACCTATGCTAACGAAGGTGCATCGGCAGAATAGGCTTAAATTTGCATGGCAGTATCGGAATCGGTCCTCAGCTGATTGGCAAAGGGTTGCTTTCTCCGATGAGCCACGTTTTCTGTTTCATCGAACGGGCGGATGTTGGCGTATAACGCGAGAGACATCGGAGAACAAATACACTTCAACCATTGCTGGAAGAACACAAGCTGGTGGGGGCAGCATTATGGCCTGGGGAATGTTTTCGTGGCATTCCAGGGGTCCACTCATGCCTGTGGAAGGCACTATGGACCGAATTCGTTATGAATCCATCCTTGCAGACCACGTACACCCATACATGCTGATCGTCTTTCCTGGGGTGGATGGGATCTTCTAGAACGACAATGCGACGTGTCACACAGCTAGAAATTTTCGAGAGTGATTGGAAGAGCACGATGAAAATTTCAAAGTACTTTTCTGGCCCCTTTAATTCCGCAGATTTAAACCCAATTGAGCGTCCGTGAGACCACCTCGATCGTGTTGTTCGCTCTATGGATCCTCCAGCAGCTGTCAGATGCACTGCAGCTAGCATGGCTGCACATACCTGCGAACACCTTCCAGTACCTTATTGAGTCACTCGCAGCTCGTCTAGCTGTTGTACGCGCTGCACACGGCGGCCACTCTGGATATTAGCTGGTGGTCACAATAACGTGACTAGACCGTGTATAAATGCTGTGACGTGCCTTCCCAGCAGGAGGCACATGGGATAAAGGCAGATAGCAGTGAGAGCACATGCTAGTGTAGTATAGTGGATATCACTCTGAGCTCCGGAGTCGAGTGTTGTGGGTTCGAATCCCGCCCCTGGCATAGTAATAGTGGAGAAATTTACTTCGTCATAATGCGTTATGTAAAAAAAAATGTACTATGTATTCAACAAAAAATCAAGAAATCATCTAACATGTTTTGACCCAATAAAGGAGTTATTTCGTGGAATTAGAGAATATCTACAAGGAATAGGGACACCTAAGCACCTTTTGCAGGATAAGTGTACTTCGGAAAATTTTGCAGTACCTTCTAGCGAATGGGAAAAAGGAATTTGTCAGATGAAGTTGACAATCACAGCATTAACATTATTATTCATAAAATTTACTGGGTCTCCGCGAACCCAGTTTGGTCCTACAATTTTCTACCCACAATGGCTTCTTCGAGGAACACCACTCGACACTAGATAAGAAAAGCAAGGAGCTGGTGAGAACGATACAAATATCTCAAGAGTTGAACAAAATTTGGACTTTTTTAAATATCAAAATACATTTCCTGTCTGTTCCTCACTATGCTGTTATTAGAGGGTGAATCGAACGTTTTGCAAATATTTGCATAAACGCATGTGCTGTGGTGGGTTTGTCACGTGTTTAAACTAGTTCAAGTCACGCACTGCAGTCAGTCGAAAGGAATATAAAGTGGTAGTCGTTGCTGTGAACAGCATTGCATGTCGTCGTTCCGTCTGTGGTTGTGACGCCTAAAAGATGAACAGCTACAACCAGCTAATTATGGAACTTTTACTTTACGAATTTGAACTCTGCCATAACGCTGCTCAAGCAACACGAAACATTTGTCATGCGAAAGGGGAAGGTTCCGCGGACCTCAGCACCGCGACCAGATGATTCAAGAAATTTCGCTCAGGTGAGAGAAACCTCGACGGTCAGCCAAGGTTAGGTAGGCCGCGAACCGTGGATTCGGAGGCCGTGTGGCAGGACATAGAGGCAAATCCGTTAACCAGCACTCGGAGATTGTCAGGCGAGCTAGACACATCACAGACCACCGTGGTTCGTCACCTTCAGGTCCTCGGCAATATCTACAGTGGCTGCTCCATTGTCCCTCACGAACTGACGCCAGCTGAAGCAAACCGCCGAGTGGAAGTGCGCAGGAAACCCGCGCATATGTACGCTTCATCAAGGGAATTGTTACATGCGATGAAAAGTGAGTTTATTTCCGTAATCCTAACACACAACGGCAGTGTTTGAGCACGGGCCAGCTTCCAGAATCTGTTGCAAAACGTGGGAGCTTCGATCACTAGGTGATACTCTGCGTCTGAAGGAATTTCAAGGGGATAACCCATTAGGAATTTGTTCCAGACGGTCGGATCATCAACGCGAACCTCTACTCTGAACAGCTGGAGTGGATGTATGCCGTTTTGGAGGAAAAGTATCAGGCCCTAGCGTACAAATGGCGTGCTTTCCTGCAGCAGGTCAAAGCTTGGCCTCATACCGCGCGAACGAGCCTGGAAAAAGTCCAGAACTTGATTGCATCGAATTGATGTCACACCCAGCATATAGTCAGGACCGTGCCCCGTTGATTATTACCTGTCCCGGTCCATGGCCTACTTCCTTCACGGACGGCTCTTCAACAACCAGAAGGAGGTGGCAGTTGGGGTGAAGGAGTTCTTCGCCTCGAAGGACAAGAACCGGTACTGCAGCTGAATGGAAGAACTGGCAGACAGATGGCTCAAAACGGTGCAACACGATGGCCTACACTTTGAATGCTAGTCAGCTTTAATCGTAAATGTACGTATGAAGACATAAAGTGATCCAAATATTGCAAAACGTTCGACTCACCCTCTGTAAAGCTAATACCCACTGCTGTTTTTTTAATATAATCATTTAACATAACATCAGAATGTTAACTAGGTTTTTGCATTTTGTGTCATGCAATCAATGTTAAAAACTGTGCTGCATTTTATTAGGTCAAACCCTTAAAAAATTCATTTAAAAACAATCATAATTTTTTTTTAAATTCATCTTTAAAAAATTCTTTTTTAATACATATTTTTAATACATTCATTTTTAAAACAATTAAAAATTCGTTATTATTAGAATAACATGTGCTAGAAGTGGCCACCATTTGCGTCCAGACAGCATTGAACTCTGCGCTGTCCGCCAGCCAGCCGGATGCGCCTCTCTGCTGCTTTGTTGTGCCCTTTCGCTGAGCGTGTCTACACAATACGGTTGTTGATGGTGAATGCTCGTGGCTGTTCGCGTACGCGTGAATATGTATCGGTATACTCTGGAGGAGCGAGTGTTTATTGTTCGCGCTTATTAGGAAACAGAATCGATAAAGTCTTGTGAACAGCAATTCCTGGAGAGGTTTGCAGGCAGACATCCGCCGAGCAAGTCCACCATTTGGGCGTTGTCGAAGAAATTGGAAACAAAGGGACTTTATTAGGCGACGACGCAGGAGGTCGTCCACAAATGTCCGAGGAAAAGATCCAGAATGTTAAGGGCCGACTACTTGCATCTCCCAGGAAGTCACTTCGCCGACTGTCACAGGAAACAGGGTTGTCCAAAATCGCTTGTCAACGTGCCGTGGAAAACGCGAAGTTTCATGCGTACCGTATATCCGTGGTCCACGAACTGAAAGAGCTTGACCATGTGAAACGAGTTACATACTGTCGGTGGTTTCAAACATTTCTTCTGGAAAATCCGGGCATTCTGGACTACACGAGGTTCTCGGACGAGGCGTGGATTCACCTGTCCGGATACGTCAATTCTCGAAATTCCCGTATTTGGGCCAGTGAAAATCCCAACGCGATATTCACAGAAAATTGGTGGTCATTCACAGAAAATTGGTGTTTGGTGTGGGGATGACCCTCCACCGCATATAATTGGTCCCATCTCCTTCGATACAACCATCACAAATAGCTGCATATATGGAAATCTTCCACACCTTTGTAAATCAATTAGACGACGAAGAACTCTCCATTTTATATTCCCAGCATGATGGAGCGACATCACACCAGTTTTGCCAAAATTCAATCCTTTCTCGGCGTCATTTCAAAGGGCCTATGGCCACCGCACTCGCCCGATTTGGCGCCTCCTGATTACTTTTTATGGGGATATCTAAAGTAAAGAGTCGACCAAAAGACACCGCGAACCATAGATACCTTGAAACCAACCATCACCGAAGAAATTCAGGTAGTGACGTGGGACGTACTAGCAAGGACTTCACAATGTGGTGCGGCGGGTTCAATGCTGTCTGAACGCAAATGGTGGCCGCTTGCAGTACATGTTGTGATGTCATCCCATTTCGCACGAAATGAGGTAAGTCCACTTCAAACTTCGTTGTAATATCTTTATTGGTCTTAATATTATTAAAGAAATGCCGGGTTCGGTAGTGAGTGGGACACACTGTATTTCTGACATATTTATCACCAGAAAAAAGACACCATAATATAGACCTACTTACATTTAAGTAAATCCGCCCCACTCTTGCATAACTTTCTGGAGCAATTTATATCGCGTAGTGACACACGGAAAATTGCGGTCTAAAACGTAAACAATCCCGCCCGGTAAACTTAGGGCGAAAGACGCACGTAACACTTCAAAAGTCCAGTTCCTTTTTTTCCATTACTAGCAGTTATGCCCGCTCTCCGAACGGTGAATCTGTGATTTTTTTGAACATAAAATTAAAGAAAGGAAAAGTAATTAAGGGAAAGAAAAGTAATTTAAGAACGGTAACTGTTTCACGATTTAAAACAGGGTCGTGACGCCAATGCATACCGTTTGAGGTTAACCGGATCAGGCTTTGGCGTCCCTTAATTTTAAATAAAAATTTCATGGAATTTTTACTAGCATTTCAACGTTTCTGGCATAAATTATCTATAAATCTACACTGTTAGAAATTTCAGTTCAACGTTACACCACAATATCGTGCAGCATCTGACATTTGCACCATAAAGTGGTGCAGGAAAACATTTGACTTGCACCAAGTTTTCGTGCAAATTCACCAAATGCAGCCAGAGCTGTGTTATCTTGCACCACATTTTGGGACAGTGAAGGAAACGGCGCATGCGTCTTCGTCATCAAGTCATCCGAAGGAGACAGATGGGTTGTGCCGCCATGTTTGTTTTGTCGTCCCAGTGAGCGCGAGTTTGGAAAATTAAAAAAAAAGTGTTCACTCAAGTTAATAAGGTAAGTGATGAAAGTCATTTTTGTAGCACATACATATCTGGAGTTCCTGACGTAATTATTTTCACATTGAACTTCCTGATGCTAATAAAT
This sequence comes from Macrothele yani, assembly GCA_039090855.1. Taxonomy (NCBI): domain Eukaryota; kingdom Metazoa; phylum Arthropoda; class Arachnida; order Araneae; family Macrothelidae; genus Macrothele; species Macrothele yani. The sequence goes on from CM076989.1 coordinate 124,301,216, forward strand.
GGGCCAAGCCTCGTTTTCTGAGGAGGTTGTTCACGTGGAAGTAGCGTCTAATGTAATATAACAAGCTCAAATTGCGGCATTATTTGGCCCAGTGTATTGATCTTAAAATTGACACTATATTATGTGCTAACATAAGCAATAAACATTAAAATCTTCCGAACATGCTAGAAAAAATTTAAAAAGAAAAAAATAACCTTTTATTCCTAAATTGATGAAGTAACAACAAACGTTTTGGAACTGTACACACAAACGATGTTTTCAAAATATTTTATCCATAAAGCAGTGATGTAAAAAGACTACACTTAATTTTGGTGTTATTTTGAACTACACCAGCAGAGCCACATTTTGAAAAAGTTACACCAATAAGTGGTGCAACTTTGCATCATAATATGGGTAAGGTTGCACTATAAAATAGTACATTCTTACATTTGGCGGTGTAAGATTGCACCATTTTGTGGTGCAACCTTACCCCGTAAAGTGTGCAAGGTTGCAGCATAAAGTGGTGTAAGGTTACACCATGTTGTTGGATTTTGTTTGCACCACAAAATGGCGAATCTTTTCTCAGAAAGTGGAGCAGCTGGTGTGGCACCACTTTTTGGTGCAATCTATCTCCAAATTTTTAACAGTGTTAGCATTTTGAACAGTAAAGCAAAGCTTCTCTTTTGAACTGTTTGGTGCTTGGACTTTTTTAGTTATCCGGGCTTTTTAAGGCCTATCAACATGCCAATTTTCCGATCTCAAGGTCCTTAAGAAGTGGTCGAACTATTAGCGAAACATTCAAGCAAACAATGTTCCAAAGCGGCCATTTTAATCTAGTTTTTTAAAGTTTTCGGGCTCTTCTACGTATTCGGACCTTAAGACCCATCAACATGGTAATTTTCAAATCTCCACATCATGTGGAAGTGGTCGAACAATTCACGAAAATTTCAAGCAGAGAAATATTCCATAGCCACCATTTTTATGTTTTTTTTATTTCATGCCGAGCGGAAAACGCCGAACATTTAAAGCGTTGTTACGTCATTAAGCATTGCGTCATTACCAGTTTGATTGTAGCCTGTCCTTTCACCTAATGAGAAGAGAGCGCTAAAATTGCTGCGTCACTATGGCAGCAAGTCAGTGGACTGGAACGTTCCTGTGTAGTTACTGTTGAAAACACAAAAAGCCGTCCCACTCTCCTTTGCGTTTTTAAAAATGCTTAAAAACCAGAAAATAATTTTTCTTAAGACATTTTTTAAAAAGAGGGCTGATAGTTGTGAGTTTACGCGGTAAAAATTGCAATGCGTTATGATTTATAGTTTTTTAAAATGGATCCCATCGCGAAATAGAGAATTTTGTGAAATTTAAAAATTTAACTTCTCCTAAACTAAATCAAAATTCGGGCGACGAGGTGCAGAGATTCGGCCATGGCCCTACATGTCTACAAAGTCGTGATTCTGTGTGTCCGGAACGCGAAATGATAGGACTTTTTGCTTTCCTTAACTTTAAAACACAATAGCTCTTGAAGTATCTCCAGAATCAAAAAACAGTTTATTTCAGCGTGTTTTTCGAATAATTCTCTACAAACGATGTATATTTCATATTTTTGTGTTCAATACTTTCTGCGCTGCGAGCTAGGAAAGCGCGAGTGATGCGAAATTTCTAAAAAGCTGTGGCGGCGGCGGCAGTTACTTTTTTTAGAATAGAGAGATATTCCCTTTGTTCATATAGTGTCACAAGGTAGGGGCGATACAATTGAACATTAAGTGGTAGGTTCAATGCTTTGAAAAGTCAGCTTATCTTAAAAACACTTCACAAGGTCAGCATAATTATTCCCGATAAAAAAAAAAGATATTAGAAAATACACCATTTATTTCCTTTCACCCTGATGAAACGTTGTGCTCATAGGTCGACTACTGAGTGTTCTTCAGTTGTGAAAAGAATGTGCCCCCTGATGGGTCTCCTTTTCCTACAGTCATTTGCAAAAGTTTCAGACCATCTGTTGGTGTTAGGAGATTTCTGCCGATTGCGTCAGCTACTGTCTATATTACTCAACTTGCTGTGGGTATTGCATCATCCTACAGCGACAGCTGTTGATAGAGTTGGGGAAAGCGTGCGAGCGTCAGTTTGCTTCTGGTTTTCAAGCTGAGAGGTTTTGTACGTATTTTCAATACAGGGAAAAATGGCAAAAATGTATCCTTAAGTGTACTCAGGCGGCACACACAGTGATTTTATATAATGAAAGATACTCCGAACGTGACATAAGCAGAAAGGTGAAAGTGAGCAAGATTGCTATTCATAATAAGATCATGAAATATCGAGATACAGGTGAATTTAGCATCCGAAAGAGAAGTTGACGGCCGAGGAAGACAACCGCATGTGATGACAATAGCATAAGGCGAATTTGTATGCGTTCCCCGAGGATTTCGTGCAAGAAAATCAATATCGTTCTACATTCAAAAGGGCCTGATATTAGTATCAGAACTGTTTCCCGTCGTCTTAGCAAAGATTTTGGATTAAAGTCTTATAAACCAGCAGAAAAACCTAGACTAACCTCTGTCATGAAAAAGAAGAGACTCCAGTTTGTGAAGCGTCATCAATCGTGGACTGCTGAAAATGGAGCCAAGTTATTTTTTCTGATGAATCAACTGTACGTCAATTTTAATCGTGAAGCACATGTTCGACGACCGAAAGGAAAAAGGTTTGATGAAAAATACACCTTTAGCACCGTGAGACATCCGCTTACTCGGATGATATGGGGTGCTCACAGCATCCGGTACTCTCTCTTCATTATCGTTTTCTGAGGCCAGGCAATGATCATACGTAGAGGATTTTAGGAAGGGAGTGTCTGACCCCAGGTCGTAAACAACCCTTAGAAATAGGAAGCTAGGAGATTTGGGCTAGAGTGCCCGATAGAAAAGTGACACGAAAGCGAAGTAGAAAGGGGAGGAAGACGCCCTTATTTATTACCGGGGAGCCAGTACCCGGGGTCCGACGGCTTAACGTCCCCATCCGACGCACGGCGGATATTTAGTGGATCGAGCGTTGGTACCTGTTGGGATCGAATCTGAAGTCCTTTCCGCAGCAGTCACGAACGTTGCCCACTAGGCCACCCGCGGCCCAGGCCAGGCAATACAATGACTGGTAATTTTTGTCTGGAGAAGTCAAGTGGCAAGCTGTTAACTGATATGCAAGTGCACAGATGCACAGGATGCATGCATGAAGGTGCGCCGTGACACAGATGAAAGACAAGTAAGGATTGCCTTCAGAGGAAAAACATAACCCCATTGAAAATTCGTGGACAATATTTTAAAAGACAAGGTAGCAGAAAAACAGCCATAAAATTCCCAAGCTTTGATTGACGCGATAAAGTACGTGTGGTGCAAAGACATTTTAAGTGACTACTGCAAATCCCTCATTGAGAGTATGCCACGTCGTATTCCTTCCGTTATAGAAAACAAAGGTGCCAACACAAATTACTGATTTCGGTCTTTCTGAATTCTAAAAAAATGAAGGTATGTTGTCATTTTTTTCAAATACCTCTGATTAGTAATTAGTTGTTTCTTCGAAAATCTTAATTTTCAATAAATTGTTAGGTGGCTTTTAAACTTTTGCAAGTGACTGTACACCAAATGCCGATAGGTTCTCAAATCTTTTTCTGTCCTTTAACATGTGTTAGACAAGGTTTATCTTTCTTAGAGCATTTAGAAAAGAAATTACGTCCTCCATCTTTTATTTGCAAAATTTACTTATCATGTTTACACCAATGAGCCATTACATTATGACAACCCCCCCCTCCCCAACCCCCCCCCCCCCAGCGTAGAGAAATGAGCGTGCCTGGGGACCGAACGGTGGCGCACGAGAAGTTCACAGAGCAGAATACACTGAAGAGCAATTGAATTAGAGACAGCTGGTGTTATGCAAATATGGCGCTGTGGGCGGCCCTGTAAACGGAAACGACATGACGTATGTAGCGATCCGACAATATAAGGAGTGATGCGACAGGAATCAGTAAGAGTGGGACGCAGTATGGGTAAGACGAAGGATCTAAGAGCATTTGATCGTGGGAAAATTGTCGGGGTCCGGCGAATGGGTCACTCCATCTCGGAAGTCGTGCAGGCACTGGGATTTTCACGAGCAAATGTCACGGGTGCACCGTGAGTGCATCAAATCCGGTAAAACCATCCCTGTAAGGGCCAACTGCCGTGGACAACAGCGTGTGGATGAGCTGGGTCATCGTCGGTTAGCTCGCATTGTAACAGCGGACAGACGGGCCACAGTGCAAGAAATCACTCGGCAATTTAACGCTGGTGCACAAAAACGTGTAAGCAGCCACACCATCCAGAACCATCTCCTCTCTACGGGGTACAGAAGCCATCGTCCCACAAAGGCACCGATGCTGACCGCACATCACAGGGTGCAAAGATTAACATGGACGCGGAAACATCGCCACTGAACCCTAGAAATGTGGGAAAATGTTACCTGGACTGATGAGTCGAGATTCACGTTGGTACATGCGGATGGCAGGATACGAGTACGGCCCAAACCACATGAAGCGATGGATCCTTCTTGCCAGCAGGGTACTCTTCAAGCTGGTGGGGGTGGCATTCTCGTCTGGGGACTGTTTACGTGGAGTAAAGCGGGACCCCTGGTACGTGTGACATCGTCTCTCACAGGTCAACGTTACCGGGTTATCCTGGACGACCTTTGCTCCCGTTTGTGCGTCTTCAACATCCCACTGGGGACCTCATCCTGCAACAAGACAATGTGCACCGTGCCATCGCTCCCGAATTGTATCCGAATGGTTGGATGAACATTCCACCGACGTGACTTCGCTTCCTTGGCCTGCTAGGTTACCAGACCTCAGTCCCATCGAGCACATCTGGGATGCCATCGAGAGAGATGTTAGAGGCTCTGACTCCCCCTCCCCTTCTATCAAATCTTCGTGAACTGTGGAAGCTTGTTCAGGGGTCGTGTATGGCTTTCAACGCTTCCGGTGTCTTGTCGAGCCTATACCGAGACGAATCGCCGCCATCATCTGGGCGAAAGGTGGTGCTACACATTACTAAACAGCTATCTCTAATTCAATTGCTCTTCAGTGTATATACAACCCAAGGACCGGCTTTCGGTTAGTAGAGTGTACGTAGTCAGAATGAGAAAAGCTGCAGATTTTTCGGAGTTTGATAAAGAACAAATTGTGATGGCCCGTCGTCTTGGAAGTACGATTTCGGAAACTTGTGGGTTGTTCACGTGCCGCTGTAGTGAGAACGTATCAAAAGTGGTGCACATATGGTCAAACGACGAACCGTCGTCCAGCTGTGTATCGTCCGCAGCTCATTAATGCCAGAGGAGAGCGGAGACTATCGCGCATTTTTCACAGCGAACGTAGGGCCACAACGCGACAGATCACCCGCAGCTACAACAGTGGTGATGGGGGCAATGCGTCACAGCACACATTTCATCGCAGCATCCTGCGCATGGGTTTACTAGCCGAACACCCAGACGGGTCAACATGCTCACTGAGCATCATCACCAAAAACGCATGAAATTACCACAAGATCATGGAGATTAGAACGTGGAGGATTGAAAAAAAAGTGGCCTAGTCTGACCAATCAAGATTCCTGGTGCATCACGTAGACGGCCGAGCTCGGAAACACCGATTACCAAAGGAAGCTATTGCACCTGGATGCACGGTTGGAGAGAAACAAGCCGGCGGAGGAGGTGTTATGCTGTGGACGATGTTTTCTTGGGACACTTATCTTAATAGCACAATCCCTGAGAGCTGTCAGGTATCTGAACATTGGTGTTTTGGAACAAGTTCACTCATTCATAGGAAATGAGTTTCCTGCTGGTGTTTTCCTTCCTGATAAAAATTTTAGAGTTACTAATCAATAAATTCTCACCTTTATACAAAATTACGGCATTCCTTTATCCGTCGTTTACATTCAGTGATACCTGTGCAATATGGAATAGATATAATACAAGGTATTTTGTTAGACGCTCTTTGCCCAAGCCTTGTGCTCTTTTATCCTCCCGAAGAGGTCTGAAATTTTTCTTTTTCAAAAAATCCTACGATGTCAGCTAAATTAGTCTCCTCTTCCTGTCATGGTCAGGCAATAAAAAAAGCGGAACCGCCGGTTAATTCCTAAAGCCATGCAGGCAATAAAAGGAAATGTGACGTGTTTGTGTCTATTTCTCAGAAATGACTAAGCGCGAAACGTTTGGCTCAGTCTGCGTCGATACGTGGGAAACACTACGTAAGCTGACGCCAGGCGTTTCAACACCGGTGGCAGAAAAATGACCGACATGTTCACCGCCGTTTCTATGTTAAGGGTTTTAAGAGCGGTTTTCCTGCTTGATAAACAATTTTTAGTTACTCATTAATACCCTCCGTTATACAATCCTCCGATGTCTGGTAAATCAAGTCTCCCTTTTCAGTACTAGTCAGGCAATGAAGGAAGCGGAAACGGCGGTTAATTCTTTAAAGCATGGAGGCAATGAAAGGAAATGTGACATGCTTGTGTCTATTTTTCAGGAATGACTGAGCGCGAAAAGTTTGGCTCAGTCTGCGTTGATACGGAAGAAACATTTTCGACCGACGTAAGCTGACACCAGGCGTTTCGACTGCGATGGCAGAGAAATGACCCGACATGCTCCCCGCCATTTCTCATGTTAAAGGTTTTAAGGGCTGTTTTCCTGCTTGATAAACATTTTGGAGTTACTAATTAATATTCTTCATTATACAATCGTCGGATGTCTGGTAAGTCAAGTCTCCCTTTCCAGTACTAGTCAGGCAATAAAGTAAGCGGAAACGGCGGTTAATTGCTAAAAGCATGGAGGCAATGAAAGGAATTGTAACGTGCTTGGGTCTATTTCTCAGGAATGACTGAGCGCGAAACATTTGGCTCAGTCTGCGTTGATATTCGAGAAACACTTTCGACCGACGTAAGCTGACGCCAGGCGTTTCGACTCCGATGGCAGAGAATTGACCCGACATGTTCCCCGCCGTTTCTCATGTTAAAGGTTTTAAGAACTGTTTTGCTGCTTGCTAAACATTTAGGAGTTACTAATTAATATTCTTCATTATACAATCCTCCGATGTCTGGTTAATCAAGTCCCCTTTTCCAGTACTAGTCAGGGAATGAAGGAAGCGGAAACGGCGGTAAATTCCTAAAGCCATGGAGGCAATGAAAGGAAATGTAACGTGCTTGGGTCTATTTCTCAGGAATGAATGAGCGCGAAACCTTTGCCTCAGTCTGCGTTGATACGGGGGAACCCTTTCGACCGACGTAAGCTGACGCCAGGCGTTTCGACTGCGATGGCAGGGAAATGACCTGACATGTTCCCCGCCGTTTCCCATGTTAAGGGTTTTAAGCGGAATTTTATTGCTTGATAAAAAATTTTGGAGTTACTAATTAATATATTCTCTCCTTTATACAAAATTAGGGCATTCCTTTATCCGTTGTTCACATTCAGTGGCACCTGTGCAGTATGGAAGAGATATAATACAAGGTATTTTGTTAGATGCTCTTTGCCCAAGCCTTGTGGTCTATTATCCTCCCGAAGAGGTCTGAAATTTTTCTGTTTCAGAAAATCCTCCGATGTCTGCTAAATTAGTCTCCTCTTCCAGTCATGGTCAGGCAATCAAAAAAGCGGAAAGGGCGGTTAATTCCTAAAGCCATGGAGGCAATAAAAGGAAATGTGACGTGCTTGTGTCTATTTCTCAGGAATGACTGAGAGCGAAAGGTTTGGCTCAGTCTGCATTGATACGGAAGACACACTTTCGACCGACGTAAGCTGACGCCAGGCGTTTCGACTCCGATGACAGAGAAATGACCCGACATGTTCCCCGCCGTTTCTCATGTTAAAGGTTTTAAGAGCTGTTTTGCTGCTTGCTAAACATTTTGGAGTTACTAATTAATACTCTTCATTATACAATCCTCCGATGTCTGGTTAATCAAGTCCCCTTTTCCAGTACTAGTCAGGCATTGAAGGAAGCGAAAACGAAGCTAAAGCCATGGAGGCAATGAAAGGAAATGTGACGTGCTTGTGCCTATTTCTCAGAAATGACTGAGCGCGAATCGTTTGGCTCAGTCTGCGTTGATACAGAAGACACACTTTCGACCGACGTAAGCTGACGCCAGGCGTATCGACTCCGATGGCAGAGAAATAACCCGACATGTTCCCCGCCGTTTCTATGTTAAGGGTTCTAGGAGCGGTTTTCCTGCTTCATAAACATTTTGGAGTTAATCACTAATACTCCCCGTAATACAATCTTCCGAAGTCTGGTAAATCAAGTCCCCTTTCCCAGTACTAGTCCGGCAATGAAGGAAGCGGAAACGGCGGTAAATTCCTAAAAGCATGGAGGCAATAAAAGGAAATATGACGTGCTTGTGTCTATTTCTCAGGAATGACTGAGTGCGAAAGGTTTGGCTCAGTCTGCGTTGATACGGAAGAAACACTTTCGACCGACGTAAGCTGACGCCAAGCGTTTCAACTCCGATGGCAGAGAAATGACCCGACATGTTCCCCGCTGTTTCTATGTTAAGGGTTTTAAGAGCGGTTTTCCTGCTTCATAAACATTTTGGAGTTACTCATTAATACTCCCCGTTATACAATCCTACGATGTCTGGTAAATCAAGTCCCTTTTCCCAGTACTAGTCAGGCAATGAAGGAAGCGAAAACGGCGGTTAGTTCCTAAAGCCATGGAGGCAATGAAAGGAAATGTAACGTGCTTGGGTCTATTTCTCAGGAATGAATGAGCGCGAAACCTTTGCCTCAGTCTGCGTTAATACGGGGGGGACACTTTCGACCGACGTAAGCTGACGCCAGGCGTTTCGACTCCGATGGCAGAGAAATGACCCGACATGTTACCCGCCGTTTCTCATGTTAAAGGTTTTAAGAGCTGTTTTGCTGCTTGCTAAACATTTTTGAGTTACTCATTAATACTCTTCATTACACAATCTTCCGAAGTCTGGTAAATCAAGTCCCTTTTCCCAGTACTAGTCCGGCAATGAAGGAAGCGGAAACGGCGGTTAATTCCTAAAAGCATGGAGGCAATAAAAGGAAATGTGACGTGCTTGTGTCTATTTCTCAGAAATGACCGAGCGCGAAAGGTTTGGCTCAGTCTGCGTTGATACGGAAGAAACACTTTCGACCGACGTGAGCTGACGCCAGTCGTTTCGACTCCGATGGCAGGGAAATGACCCGACATGTTCCCCTCCGTTTCTATGTTAAGGGTTTTAAGCGGGATTTTCCTGCTTGATAAAAAAATTTTGGAGTTACTAATTAATATATTCTCTCCTTTATACAAAATTAGGACATTCCTTTATCTGTCGTTCACATTCAGTGACACCTGTGCAGTATGGAAGAGATATAATACAAGGTATTTTGTTAGACGCTCTTTGCCCAAGCCTTGTGGTCTTTTATCCTCCGGAAGAGGTCTGAAATTTTTCTGTTTTAGAAAATCCTCCGATGTCTGCTAAATTAGTCTCCTCTTCCAGTCATGGTCAGGCAATCAAAAAAGAGGAAACGGCGGTTAATTTCTAAAGCCATGGAGGCAAAAAAAGGAAATGTGACGTGCTTGTGTCTATTTCTCAGGAATGACTGAGCGCGAAACGTTTGGCTCATTCTGCGCGCGATACGGGGGAAACACTGCGTAAGCCGACGCCAGGCGTATCGACTCCGACGGCAGAGAAATGACCCGACATGTTACCCGCCGTTTCTCATGTTAAAGGTTTTAAGAGCTGTTTTGGTGCTTGCTAAACATTTTGGAGTTACTAATTAATACTCTTCATTATACAATACTCCAATACGATTCGGGTAGTAAAGAACGAATCGAGAGAGCAAGAACAAAACGGATTTGGCACAACAACAGCTCAAATGCCAAAGCAAACAACTGCCCGGAAAGGGCACACCCCTGAAGGAATTCCAGTAGCAAAAGGAATGGAGCTCGTTAAAAATGAGTGAGTCCGAACGTGAAGAAAAGAATTACGATAAAGGTTTAAAAGAAGTCTGCAAAAATTATGAGGAATACCAAATGAAAGAAGCACCCGAAAAAGGTAGGCATGAGAGACACGGTCAAATGCCTGGCGCTGATCCAACGAGAACAGTGCCAGGCGCTCAACCTGTCGATCAGCAAGTACTAGAAGGTTTCGAAGAAGATGTAATGTTGATTGAACAGATCGACCCGGAATTGTACACTTTTGGTCCGAATGAATAATGTCTGGCAGTATGCCATTTAAACGATGAGAAAGAATCTTAGCAAAAAGCTTGTAATCGCTGTTGAAGATGCTAATAAAACGCCAATTGTCTATATTGAGGAGACAGCCTTTCTTCGGGAGAAGACGAACGACGGCAATGGTAAAGGATGAAGGGAAATCAGTGCGAAATAGAAGATTGTTAAAGCAAGCTAGAAGAAAGGGAGAGAGCAGAGATAGAAAAGTACGAAAGAATGCAACTGGGATACCATCTAAACCGGGGCTGACCGAGAGTTTAAAGAGGAGAGAGCTGAAGATAATTCCGAGAGAGTCATTGGGGCAAGGAGAGAAGAATGAAGATAAGACGTAACTTGAGGAAGGCCAGTGAAAAGAGTGGAGGATGGATCAGGAGGCGAAGATGAAGAGAAATGTTCAGTAAAATGAGAAACGAGAAAAGGGGGAACCCGAGAGGGATCATCAGAGACAGAGCCATCAGGAAGGGTTAAATGGGTGAGCGAAGGAGAAGAAAGGATGTCCCTCTCAAACTCAAGAAAGGCACTCGCATCCTGGATGTCTGAAGAAACATCCTGTACATGAAGGCGAACAAGAGCTTGCGACGCCTGGCTTTGAAGAAGGCCCCGGAGAGTCGAGGACTGTGTTCGATAGGCGGCAGACGTAGGTGAAACACAAGCTAACTAAAGGCGATCGTGTATTCCGAGAGGCGAGTGGAAAGAAAAAATCTCTTGAGGAAAACAACTAATATAGTTTTAACGGAGATCCTTCCGACACAGGGTCCCAGGTAGATTGAAGATCAATTTCCGCAGCCTGAAGATAGGCTGATAAATGGGAACAAAAATCTGAATCAGTAAGGAACGAAATGGGAAGAGACCATAACCTGAAGAACGGTTTGAAGACAGCAGGAAGAAATACAGAAAGAATGCAAATGGAATGATCAGAAGAAACACAAGGAACGTGTGACGCAGCATGAAGGTGTGTACTAAAATGGGATGAAACGTAAAACCGATCAAGTCGTGCTTCGGCCATAGAAGCAGGATTGGAAGAACACCAGGTAAAATCACAGACAGAAGGATGACGGAAACGGAAAGCATCAACTAGGTTGTAATGGGACAGAAGGTCGGATAAAACCTGAACAAGAGAAAAACGAGATTCGACACAGTGTGACCGATCAAGAGTAGGGTACAACGTGCAATTGAAATCACCACCAAAGAGAACAATATCAGAGGGGGCGATAGTGGCAAGATGAACAAAGATGGAGTCTAAGAGGGAAAGTGCAACATCATTTCGCTGCGGTATATGAATGTTAAGAAGATGAACACCCAAGTCCCCGAGACGAAAAGAGATATACAAGAAAATTCCCTCAGTCTTCGCGACTTTGACAATTGATGGCATAGCTGAGTAAAGGCGTTGATGAATTCCAATGGATACGCCGTTTCCGGGACTGGTGGAAAAGCAATGAAAGAACCTATAGGGCCATGGGCGCCAGCGATGAAATGGCGCAACGGGGATCCAATTTGTTTCCTGAATAAGTAAAACATCAGAATCAACAGGCACTAAGTCTGCAAAAACCAGAGAATTTGCGAACGTGTTCGCAAATCCCCTAGCACGGAGAACAAAAAGTGATCGGTTTGGGGAAGAGAGCTAAAGGTCATCGGTAAGAGGAAGTGAGGTATCACATATATGCTTCTCAGCGAGCTCCTTCAAGGAGGCGAGACTGCGCGTGTACCGTCTCAAAAAAACCTGATACCGAGGATCGGTGGCACACAGAGATTTAAAAAAATGACACATAAGCTTCGAATTGCGTTACCACTGCACACAGGTCCAGATCAGGTGAGTGGAGGAATTCTTCAGAACAAACAGTCGTATGTGCAGGTTGAAAAAAGCGTAAAAGTTGCTGTTTGGACAGTGGTCCAGGAACTGGAGGAAACGTATCAACTGCCTGTAGAACCTCGGCATCAGAGAGAGGATTAACAGGACCTGAGCGGAGAAGCATACTGTTTGAAGAATCTTCAAGTGGAGAAACACCGGAACGGGAAACATCTGGGACACTAGATGAATCCTCAGAAAGAGACACAGAAAGTTGTTTTAACTTTTTTCTGTTTTATAGCGCCTTTGGAAGTTCCAATACACTTCGAAGAAGAAACTGATGCGGATGTATCCATTAGTGTATCAGGCTCACCTCCCGAATCAGGAGACGAGGAAACCAACGTCGCCGAAGACGCAGTGCGTAGCAGAGCAGCCTTAGTGGAGACTGGTGCAACAGCCGAGGCTTCAGGAAGATGTGGCAACAAGGGTATTGTAGACAAGGTTGGAATTAGAGATCCGATATCCGAGAGGCTAGGAGAAGAGCCAGACGGCCGATCTGCCAAACCACCACTCAACACACCGGGATCGGAACACTCCGCTGTAGACACATCTGTAATAGAAGACATCTCTGCCAATCTTGAAGGTGGATGCTCAATCGTACGGGTCGGGAGAGGAGGAAAAGCAGCATTGTCCGTGACTGAAATGTTCGTCTGACGGAGAAACGAAGAGGTCTCGTCAGACAAACTACCGGTTGTGGGGATAGTAGAAAGACCAATGTGGTCAGCAGTGGGATGCGAACTTGATGAACGTCTAGGTCGAAAGCGTTCACAGGAGGCAGTGGTGTCATCCTGTGTTAAACAGTGTGTGCAATAGTGAGTGTTGAAAACCTTGAAACTGTACGTTCGTGAGCCATTTCTACAGTAGCTTCTGTAGGGCAATACGCCAAGGCTTTCTCGGTGGGAAAGACGACCAATAACTGACGGCGATGTCCTGTAGCATGTGCAAATCGAGTTCCGCGGGGAGCGTCAGAGAGGCGACGAACCTTGCCAACAATTTTACAAACATGACTGACAAGGAGAGAAAGTGCAGTATCAGGCACTTCCTGTGGAACAGGATAGAACGTGATGTTCACCGGTCGCTTGGAAAGACGCGAAGGGATGAGACGTTTTGTCCCAATCGAAAGTCCGTGTGCAAGAAAAAAATTAAGCATCCTCCTTGTGATTGAACTGTACCAAGATACCCCGAGGAGTACGGGAAATTCCCGCAATGGACGCAGACGACACATGTCCAGAGAGGGCTTCCATGTAGCGTGGCAATGGAGTATTTGGTAAGGCATGAAAAAGGACACATCTATCCAGGAGGTTATGGAACGCACGGTCAATCTTCAAATTGTCATCTATCATATATGCAACTTCTGCAGGGAGGATTAGAGGGACTTTGGTACTGGTACCTGTCGTAATGTCTGGAATAGATGTATCATCCCTTTGATATAGCTTTGAATAGAAATCTTTCACCTTTTGTCGAAATTTCGCTTCTATTTCTTGTTACAGTAACATCTTCCTTTCTCAGAGCCATAATCTGTTTTCTTCCGTTACTGAGATGTCCTTTTGCTCTCTACAGACTTTGGTTGTTTTCAATTGCTTTTCTCACTAGTTCATAATTGAATTTCCTTATGTCTTCAGTGACAGTTTTCAGTACTGTCTTGCATAGCTCTATATATTCCACTTTGGAAGTTACATCTTCTTTATTTGTCCTCATCTCCCTTCTCTTTTGCATCAACATTATTTTTGTTGCTGTTTCCATAAGAGCCTTGGTAAGTTCTCTGTTAACATTGGAAATATCCACTTCTTTCGATGTTAGGCCATCTAAAGCAGAGAATCTGTTCCTCAGTTCCAACTTGAAGGTATTGTGGTTTTTAAGGTTGGTTATGTCAATACATTTTGTTTATCTTATGAGCTTGCCACGTTCGAGTTTGGTGTTCAGCTGCATCTTACATCTCACTATTCTATGGTCACTACCTGCTTATTTAGTACACTGCAGTCTTCGATGAAATTTTTTTGTTACACATATTAAAATCAATTTCACTTGTTGTCCCATTTGGATGACTCAATGTCCATTTCTTGTGTGGCTTTTTCTTGAAAAGGAGTTCATGATGAAAAACCTTTCTGCTTCTGCAAACTCTACGAGAGTATTCCCACGTTGATTTCTGTTACCATAATCGAATTTACCAACCGCAGTTTCATTCTGTTGCTGTTGCCCTACTTTTGCATTGAAATCACTCATAATGATCTTCAAGTTCAGTTTGCCTTTGTTATTTAGATTCAGAATTTCCTCATAAAATTCTTCAATTTCTTCTTCAGGATGACTTGTGGTGAATGCATAAACTTGAATAATCTGAGCTTGGTATCTTTTTGGGAGTTGGATAACGAGTCGTGCAGCCCTGTCCGAGGAACTTTCAACTTCCAGAATATTGTCCTTCAGTCTTTTGTTTATTATAAATCCAACACCACTAGTTCTGCCAGTATCTGTCCCACGATAGTAAAAGAGATGTCCACTTCTCAGTTCATCTAGCTTTTCTCCTTTTCTTCTTACTTCGCTTTGTCTCACAATGTTCCAGTTGAACTTTTCGAGTTCATCCTCCAACTCAAGGAGTCTTGAATCAGAAGATAGGAAGCATCCATTATACGCAGCCAAGGTCAGCATCAGATGGCAGCCTAGTCCACTCCTCCGGCGAGTGTTTAATAAATGCATATTTAAACCTTAGCACCCTCTGCCTTCATGTTGCACTGGCAGCTGCCTTCGCCAAGTACATTACTGAGGGCCAAGTTTTAAATTGTGTAAGCATCGTTGGTTTGTTGGCTGTAACTCACCACGCTGACCAAGCGGATTGGTGAGTGTGGGAAAACATTTCTTCTAATCCTGATGGTATAGTTATACCGCTATTGCCGGTCGTCAGAGCCTCTTTAGTGGGAACAGGATGCACCACGAGAAGGCGGGGTTGACATTTGGGAAGAAGAGGCTGGGATATGTTGCGCATCACCTGACCTTGCATCCCCATTTCGTATATCCAGTAGTAAATATAACTTTTTCTCCCCGGCAGCAGTTCTTCAATTTTGATTTACGAAATTCTAACACAGAGCTTTCAGTTTAAAGTGTTTGCATATAATTTTCAATCTTTTGTAACCCACAGCCTTGTACACAAAGTACAGTCGTGGCCAAAGGTCCTGCACCAGTAGACCGAAAGTAAATGTTTGATATTTGAAGTCAACTTATACACTGAGTGGCCATTTTATTATGGCCACCTTACAGTTTTAAGCAAATGAGCTATGGCTGCACGCAGTTGCCGCCAGAGGGCGAGGCTAGTATAAAAGGGAAAGCTTAGTGCTTGCGACAGTAGTAGAAGTGATTTTTGGGTGACGAGATGGGTAAAAAATGCGATTTGACGGACTTTCAACGTGGGGCGATTGTTGGAGCTCGGAGCCATAGAACGAGTATCACCGAAACCGCCGCATTCGTGAAATGTTCCAGAGCAGCTGTTGTTAAAGTGTTTAAAGACTGGACTGTCAGCCAAAAAACTGGGTCTCTACCTGCAACGTAAGATCGTCATCGACTAGTGACTGCTCGGGCGGAACGGAGAGTGTCCAAACTGGTAACAAACGACAGAAGGGCAACAGTGCAGCAAATTCCAGACCATCTTAATCAAGGATCCCCTCAAATGATCTCTGCACATACTGTTCGCCGTATACTGCATCGGATGGGATATGGTAGCCGAAAGCCTGTTCGAACACCTTTGCTGTCTGCAGTTAACAAGAGAAAACGTCTCCAGTTAGCACAAGGATTGGGCAGTCGATAATTGGAAACAAATTATGAGGTCCGGTGAATCACGTTTTCAGTTGCACCATGCCGATGGCCGAGTGATAATTTGGCGGAAACAGCACGAAAGCATGGACCCCAAATCAATTGCTACAACCCTTCAAGCTGGTGGAGGCAACGTTATGGTTTGGAGAATGTTTTCCTGGCATGCTTTGGGCCCTTTAATTCGTGTTGATCAACGTCTGACTGGCACATCATATCTAAACATCGTTGCGGGCCAAGTGCATCCTGTCATGTGGATGATTTATCTCAATGGCGACGGCTACTTTCAACAAGATAATGCGTCCTGCCATAGTGTTCGTATTGTACAGGATTGGTTTCAAGAACATGCCGGTGAGTTTACTTTGCTTAGGTGGCCCCTACAATCTCCAGATCTCAACCCCATTGAGAATTTGTGGGATGAAGTTGAACGGGCCATGAGACAGCTGGATCCACAACTCTGCAATCTCACACTCCTGGAAAGTGCTATTCATCAAGCATGGTCTCAGATTCCACAAACCACCTATCAGCATCTCGTGGAGTCCAGGCCACGAAGAATCGACGCAGTATTAAAGGCAAAAGGTGGCCCAACGAAGTACTGAGAGGGTGGTCATAATAAAGTGGCCACTCAGTGTATAGCGTAATGGTAAAGTCGAAAACATTATATACATCATTTTAAAGGAAATTTTATGCTGAATTCAAATATTTTTACAGAATGTTGCTAGTAATAGAAGTGAAGTTACAAGTAAAAATGTACAAGTGAGAAAACACAAAAACAGTTCCGAAAAAGCTTTCCCGCCCCTCTAATTCACTATATCTTTCTCCGACGTTCACTAGTGAGATATTAAAGGACGTAGGATCGTATGCCGACTTTCAAATAGCCGCGAATGGCTGAGTGGTTAGCAATTCAGACTACCAATGCAAGGTCCTCAGGTTCGATCCTGGGCTGATCTTGCGGTGGTGGTGTGATTTGCTAACAATCACTGAATATTCGCCGTGCATCGGACGAGCACGTGTTAAGTGACGGCCCGCAGGTTGGACCCCCTGTTTACATGGGTATCCTTTCCTATGCCCCCTGAAATCCCCGCACGGGGATAACTGGTTTTCCAGTTATTTGGGGAGCGGCGCCCCCACGGCCCGAGCTGACCTTGTGACTGGTCAACATCTGTTGTCATGCCACCGCCTGTTTTTTGTTTTGGTGCTGTTGGTGTTTGCAGGGACGGCTGTTCATCCAGCTGTTGGGGAGTCGCGGCCCCACGATCCCGAGCTGGTCTTGTGTCTCGCTTTTTCGTTTTTATTTAGTTTCTCCACTGGCTAGTTGCCCGTGTTGTATACTTTACCTAATCGCTACCACGTTATGCACTAACACCCCGGTCTTGTGGTTTTGTTACCCTCCACCACTAACTGTATTATATTAACCGCTCAGTTCGTAGGTTGATGAGATTCCGTTTAGGTTCCCTTCCAGGATTTGTCTTCTTTGGATTTCTTTTTTCCTTTTAGCTGGTTTGGGTGCTAGACCTACCTGCATGTTTGCCGCGTGCGGAGACCCGTGAGGCGGAAATGGGATGTCTGGCGGCTGAGGTCGCAGGAGACCGGATAAGTGCCTCCTGTGTACCAACACTCCTCTTCGACCCCGGCTTCGCTGTAAACGGGAGGCTAGAGACTAACCCACCTCTAGTCAGAAGTCTTGTACCAAGTTGTGTACACGGCTTTAGCGGCTTTTTTGTCGTATAGCACGGCAGGGTGAGCCCGGGGGCTGTGGGATCATGCCAAAGGCGTTGGCATGACGGTACCCGGAGGCCGAAGTGTCCGCCGAGTGCGTGTGATCACAGCCAACGGACTATATCTGCAACGTATAAGCTCCAGAACTGTGTCCAGCGTCATTTTCTTGGCTTGCAGACCTCCAGTTCTCCCTTGTAGGGCTCGGTGGTGGGTGGAGTAGTCTGCAGACGAATCTTCCTCCTTTTTTTCCATGGGTAAAAAGAACAAAAACTCCAAATTTAAGTCACCTGACAAAATGATAGTTGACAACGACTGTCCTTCGTCTTCTCAACCTACCAAGTCTCATACCCTTAAACGGTCTTTAGACCTTGACCTGGACAAAGAATGTGGAACCTCTTCTTCGGCAGCTGTACCAGTCGCTCCGAAGCGTCGTCTCCCCTCGATTGCTGTGACTACGCATGCTACTCACTTGCTTGTAGAATCCATCGATCCGCATGAGAGACTGTCCACCAGATCTCCCTTTTTCATTTCTAAAGCTTTGGACGCTGCGGTTGGCCCCTTGAAGTCTGTGAGGAAGCTTCGCTCTGGGGACCTGCTTGTCCAAACTTGCAGTGTTTCTCAGAGTAACACTTTTCTGAACCTCACTAGTCTTCAAGGCATTCCTGTAAAAGTGACACCTCACCCGTTTCTTAACACCTCTCGGGGTGTTATTTCGGAGTTTGATCTCTTGCCATGCAGTGAAGACGAATTCGTGACTGAACTTGCTGATCAAGGTGTTATTGCTGCACGTCGTATGATGTTCCGGCGTGATGGTTCCATGATTAAGTCAAAAAATGTCATCTTGACTTTTAACTCCCCGAAAGTTCCGACCGAAATCAAGGCTGGCTACTTGGTCTGTGGAGTTCGCCCGTACATTCCCAGTCCTCTGCGCTGTTTCAGGTGCCAGAGGTACGGGCATTCACAACGTTTCTGTAAGAGTTCCGCTCGTTGCGCAAATTGTGGCTCCAGTGAACATGACGGGGAAGGTTGCACTTCTGCGGCCTGCTGTGTTAACTGCGGTGAGGCCCATGCAGCTTACTCCCGCAACTGTATGAAATGGAAGGACGAGATGGCGATCCAGCGGCTCAAGACCCTGGAAGGCCTCTCGTACCCTGCTGCCAAGGCCAAGTTGGGTATACCCACCACCCGACAGTGTACTTTTGCCGCAGTAGTTCAGTCTCTGCCACAACCCGTGCAGCCCTTTGTTCCGCGCCCTGTAGCTCTCGCCGCCCTTGCCAAGCGATCTACAGCTGACCAAGCGACACAGGTGTTTTTCCCCGAGCTCGAGATTTTTCGAATACCTGATTCTGGGCCTTCTCTTTTGCTGCCGACCGTCTCTTCCAGTTTCCAGTCGAAAGCCTGCACGTGCGGAAGACCCGGCCCTCAATCCGCAAAGGTGTGCAGTGTCCATCCAACTGTCTCGGCCTCAGCGAGGTCCCCACCCTCCACCAACATTATAGAGGAACATAGGGGGAGGAGAGTGACAGTTCGTCCCCAGCCTCAAACAACATTGCAGAGGAACATGGGGGAAGAGAGTAACAGTTCGTCCCCGCCCTCTGCCAGCATTGCAGAGGAGTGTGGGGGGAGGAGAGTGACTCATCCTTTGTGTAGTTGTGTTTAAAGAAAAAAAAAATTATAATTATAATAGTAAATTAATAAATTTTTATATAAACCTAATTAACTACCTTGTCTTCACAGCTTTCATCATACTCTTTTTCAACTTTTACCAAGCCTGTCTGCTCTTAATCATTTTCCACGTTTTTAAAAATCTGTGGCTGATAGTTCTTTGTCTGGCGCTCTTTGGCCAAACCTGGCCCTTGCGCCAATAAAATCCAACAACCAACCAACCAACCAACCCCCCTGAAATTCTCTCACCCCTCTATGTGCAACATCGTACTTGTACGGAGGCGCCATCTGCTGTACTCTAATCTCACTACAAACTGTTCTGTGAAAGTCGCTAGACTTGCTCTCATTCCTTCTGTTTCTGTGTCCTGCCCAAAAGGCGAACTCGCTGTAGGTGGCTGGGACCTAAAATCTACCCACTGTGGACGGAAGTCCTACAAGAAAAATGACGCATACTTGCTGCCGACTTACAACGCAGATGCTTGTAGTCAGTTGACCGAAGTTTATGCAGAATTCCTGGTGATATTTGAATTTCGGAATGTCAAAGACACGAAAATTGGCCCTGCCTCTTCAAACCAGGGCAAAAACTATTACTTTGCATGAACTTGGTTTCAGTAGTTGCAAAATTGCTGTTAAATGTGGCTGTGAGCATTCCACTGTCTCGCACATCATTAAAAGAGTTGCAGAAAAACTGGATGTGTGGGAAACAGAAAAAGAACAGGTCGACCAAGGCTGTGTACTGAACTTGATGATCGCGTGTTGATTCGTCGTTCCTTAAAATCCAGGTTTAAAACAACCACTGATTTAAGAAATGAGTGGGAGAATGAAGTAGGCATTATTGCATCTTCACGTACAGCTCGTCGTAGGCTACAAGAAAATGGACTGACTGCTCGAAAACCTTTCCTTACTGAACAATAATAACGGCTCAAAAGAATTGCTTGGGTCAAGGCACACAAGAATTGGACTGTTGATGAATGGAAAAATGTTATTTTCAGTGATGAAACGAATGTTACTATTTCCGCTAATAATGGAAATAATTATGTACGTCGTCGGGCTGGTGAAAGGTATAAGGCATGGTGCTTCACCCAGTCGACAATCAAGCACCCACATTCGGTGATGTTATAGTCCTATATTTCAACCAGTGGTGTTGGCCGTCTGCACATTGTTGATGGCTCATTGAATGGATCGAAATATGTGGATAGTTTGGAGTCCAAACTGCTACCATCTGCACATTGTTGATTGCACATTGAATGGATCGAAATATGTGGATATTTTGGAGTCCAAACTGCTACCATCTGCACATTGTTGATTGCACATTGAATGGATCGAAATATGTGGATATTTTGGAGTCCAAACTGCTACCATCTGCACATTGTTGATTGCACATTGAATGGATCGAAATATGTGGATATTTTGGAGTCCAAACTGCTACCATCTGCACATTGTTGATTGCACATTGAATGGATCGAAATATGTGGATATTTTGGAGTCCAAACTGCTACCACCTACACAAGACATGGATTTGTGGAATATTATCTTTCAGGACGATAACGCGCCATGTCATCGGTCAAAGTTGGTTGATGAGTGGTTTAATCGAAAAGTTATGAGAAAACTTCAGTGGCTGGCACAATCACCGGATCTTAATCCCATAGAGAATCTGTGGGTGAGATTGAAGTAAAAGATCCATCAACAACGACCTACATCTAAAACAGCATGAATAGATTAAGGGCTGTATGGCACCGTGTTATCACCAATGGACAACTAGAGAAGCTCATTAGTTCCATGCTAAGAAGGTGCACTTTGTTGCTAAGAAACGGTGGTTATCCAATTAAATATTAAAGCGCATTTTTCTTGTTGGTAAGTTATTTCAAGTGTCCTGCAAGTTTCAATAATGTGCTGTACAGTAATTTTACGTTAAATACATAGTACACTAATTTCACAAATCTACAATTTTTGGCTTTTTATGACTAGACGCTGTACTTTTGCTTGCAACTTCACTTCTATTATTGGTAATTACATTCAAAGTGTAGAATATAAAGAATTTATCGTCCGATCGGGAGATTTTCAGCATTTACAACCAGAAATACTTTGTTGTATATTTTAGGTGTTACCCCCCCCCTCCCGAGATGTTTCCTGAGACAGCACATGCACTCAGATAATTTGTTGAGGTTTGCTGAGAAGGCACAGGTCCTCAGATAATGTGTCGAGTTATAGCTATATTTCCCGATCGAAACAAAAATGCTTTATATTTTACACTTTTGGTATTACCCCCCCTCCCCCTTGACAGTTTTCCTGAGTCAGCACATGCCCTCAGATAATTTGATAATTTGCAGACTTGCAGTTTGTAAAACCTGAAAAGACGAAATTATGGAAACTTTATATGACTCAGATAACCAACCTCTGGGGGTCGTGGACACGAGCGGTCAAAAATGCAATTTTTACACGGCCCCTTAAAATTTTTGTTGCCACTTCTCCGGTGGCTAGTTCCCCTACACCCAGCTTACTCGGGTACGACGACAGTATCACCAAAGAATATTCCAGTAGCACGTGGATGACTACGAGAGCGCTTCGATGAAATGGCAGAAATGCGCATGCGCATCCACCCCATTGCCAAATCAAAAAACTTAAATATCGTCGGAATGTAACATCAAGGTAACATTATATACAATGGAAACTATAAAGCAGTAGTATCGGTGAATGCTATTTTTAACGTAACCGTAATGTACAAAGAGTTATGTTCCAAAATAGATGTTGCTGAAACGTAATTGTAAGATATCTCTGAAAGTGTAACGAAAATGAGAGATTGTAACATTACTGATACGTATCTGAAACGTTTTGTGCTGTAAGGGCCCTTTTCTTCCAATCAAGCATCGTAAAACCACTACTACTTACAGTACGGCGAGGAACAGGAAGAAGTTAAAAGCTCTTTTCCTCTCCCGCATACGGATTTCCCTTCAGCACTATTTCCTAACGTCTAGAGGAATACATTTAACTAAAATGTTCCCGTCACAACACTTGTTTGTAGGCAGTTAACTACCATGAAGTTTTTAAACAGCAGCTTAGCATTTCATTGTCACCTACTAAGTGACGAATAGTGTTTTAGGAGCAACCGGACAGGGCACCCCGGGCCCCGCGCCTAACGGGGCCTCGCAGTTTAGAAAAAAAAAATTTTTTTTGTTAGAATGCTCTATATTTATCACTATTTTTTTTAAGTTTTGGAAGCCCGAATTATAATGTTTTTAGTTTACATCCCCTCCCCCAATCACTTTTTTTAAACCTTAAACTTTTCCACATTCACGAAATAGCAAATAAAATTTCATCACATTTTGTGACTCCCAACTATTGCTCAACAATATGTGTAAACCAGATACTGAATTTTAAAAAATTAAGAGAACGATATCAAAGTTGTTTTCTGGACTGTATATGGAGGCCAAATGTTCAGTATCTTTAAAAACATTACTGCGAATTTTTTTAAAGCAATATTCATACATGAGCGCGTATAAAAGGTACAAAAAGTCACTAATTTGTCAGTTATTCTACCTTGCATCAAAAATCAATCAATAAAACATGAACCAGGAAAAAAATATATAAAAACGAATTTATTTAAAAGGTATCCTTATTTTCGCTACGCAAAAATGTTTGCTATATGAAAATATTGGCTACGCAGATTAGTTAAATTTATCTTTTTATCATCTTCTAAGAAAGTTTTGTAAAACTCGCAATGCAGCCTAAACCACCTTCTTCCAGGAAAGAAAATTTTAGATTTCAGCACTTTTTCTTTCTTTGTCTCTCTCTCTGCCTGCCTCCCTTTCTCTCTCTCCCTGTCTGTCTGTCCGTCCCTCTCTCTGCCTCACTCTATTTGGCTGTGTCTGTCTCTGCGTCTTTGTCTGAATCTCCCTCCCTGTCTCCCTCTGTCTGTCAGTGTGTGTGTGCCTCTCTCTGTCGCTTTCTCTCCCTGTCTGTCTATCTCTCTCTATCTGTCTGGCTCTGTCTCTGCCTCATTCTCTCCCTGTCTGTCGCTTTGTCTCCCTCTCTGAACTCTCAACCCATATTATGGTCTTTTTATTAAGTTCACAATAATTTGAGATACTTATTTGCTTTATGATCGTTTTCGTGTTTTCATGTTTCACTTAACTGTTTTATTAAACTATGAGATTTATTTTCGAGGGTCTGAAATGAAATTTCGCCCCGGGGCCCCGCAAAGTTCCATCCGGCCCAGCACTAATCATTCCTGTGCCCATGTGGTACAGAATCATTGGTGCAGCTGTACCTACTGATTCACTCTGGGAAGTAATTTCTTTTGAAATATCTATTGTTCATGCAACATCTTTTCAATTTCGTTTTTTAAAAAAAGTTCAATGCTCAAATAAATAAGGTAATAATGTACATAACGCAATGCAAAAGCATTTTCAATAAACATCACCGAACCGAAAATAAAATCTTATAGAATTTGTAACAATGCCCATTTTCGAAAGGGGGGGGGGCGAGTCTCCTCTAGCTCCCTGATAGCTACGTCCCTAGTTCAGGGTACGAAGCCTGCAGTGAAGTTCACTTTCCTTTTGACTGAAAAAAGTTCATGGTTCTTAAACAGTAAAATATCAATTTGTAATTAAATTTGAGTAATATATTTTGTTTTCCCAAAATGCCAGGATGCAAAAATTGAAAAAAAAAAAGGGGGGGGGGGCCTGCATGCAAGTTTTTAAGTGAACTGTTTATATTTTAGAGATTTTATACATTTTTTATTTGAAAGTAAAATAAATTAAAAATTGGATGATGTTGAAAGTCAAAGTATGATTAAAATCCGTGGCCCCAAGAAATGGCCCGACCTGCATTTTCACTTGAATAGGTATGGTAATTTTAATTTAAATAAAAAAAATGTTCTAACAATTGCTGCAAAAAACAAATAGAAAAAATGGAAATTGTGTCTTGTGCAATTCCTGTTTTTAAGTGCATACACGTCGAGGGTACTCCAAAGAAACTGTTTAAACAACAAGGTCCGGTTATGTAAGACGGCGACCACCAAAGCTATTACAGCTGACAAATACGGCAGTTTCATCAGAAAAACGTCCTCCGTGTCTGGTGATGTCAACAAGATGCCGACGGGTGGAACTTCGGACGCGAATTCGATTGGCTGACTAAGGCGATCACGCCTTCGGCAAAAACACGACTCAGCCACACACGTGATCACAATGCTGTCATACGCGTGACACGGGCGTGCAAATTCCTTGGGCGTCTGTCATTTGAGTGACCTCTGCTGGCTCCGCATCTGATAGCACATCTGAGCACTGGAAGATAACTCAGTGTGGATCGGTGAGATAACTTTCGAAAAACTTGCTACTGAAGCAGATCTGTTTAATTTTCCCTCGAATAGTGTAGCGTGCGGTGCTTTGAGCAAATTTCTCTTTCAAGGGCCGAACGCTACTGCTTTTATCCGGTTTACAACGGTGCTTTCCCGCGAATTTGACGCTCAAAGATGATTCACAGATACCAATCAAACTGTGAATCAGGTTTACACAATTTCAAGTCACAACCACGTCTAAGCTGATTCATTCCTCAAGTTACAATCGCGTATCTAAGAATTTATATCAGAAACGGTAGCTTGGAGATTAAGTGCTGCCACCCCCGCCCCACCCCACCCCGATCTCTATCGACCCATCAAAGCAGTGAGTGGCTTGCTCAGTGGGGGTGGCCCAGGCACCCGGGCCTTGACTATCAGATAATTGTGCATGTTTTCAAATATATATTTTACGAATAATTGGAAACGCACTTTTCATATGGCCAGATGCAACTTTAGATCTTTTGGGGACCTAAGCGCTAAAATATTCACCCCCTCCCCCCATTCTTATAAACGCAGAAATTTTCATTCGTTAGATTAAAACAAAATAAAGTCAAGAAAAAAGGTTTTTAAGTTTTTTGAAATGCTATTCTATCTTCCTATCATTAGAACGTTTTGTAAGAAACAGTGCTAGTGTAATCACTTTGTCTGTCTGCGCACATCGAAATTTTTTGTTTTTAGATATATTTCAAAAATTATTTCCGGCTAATAGGAAATTAAAGGATATTAAGTTTGGTACTTTAAATATCCCATTTACTTCAAGAATTTACAGCTAAGGACTGTCAAAGTCGAAAATTCAAAAAAAAAAAAAAAAAAAAAAAAGTTCTATTGTGAAGAAACTATTCAACTTAGAGGGATTTTTTTTTTTTGTGCCTCTCCGATTAGGTTTAACTGTTCCTTCTCAAATATTTAAATTTTTCAATTATTTCTTTAATTTCCTGCTAGAAGCGCTAAGTCCGAGGAATTCGGTTTTCACAGATTTTTCAAAAGTTATTTTTGCAAATAACAGGACATAAGCATTCATCAAATTTTTCTGATTTCAAATTTCACTATACTAGTTCATAAATTTCCCTTTAGGAGCTCTCAGACTGGAAATTTATACGAAGACATCATTTAAATTACAGCAAATTGCTTTTTGAGTTTGATACATTTGGCAAAACTTATTATCAGCTTTTTAAGTTACTTGGCAAACTTGTCGCTAAAGGCGCTGGAAATGGAATTTCACTAAATTTATCAGTGCAATGCGTATAAATTGATGTAAAATTGGAATGCGTTTCAATTAAAAAGTGTGCTCTTTCCATTGCTTCAGCTTTGAAAAATCATCTTGTTTATACGTTATGAGCAAATTAATAGGCAACGAGCATGGTATCAAGCAAAACTGAAATGCTTGAAGACATAGGCAACCGGAAAAGTCCTCCACATTAGAAAATTCGGATGAAGTTCAATTTGTGAGCACTACTTCACTTAAAAAGGGTGGATGATTTTTCTTGGAGAGGTTTTCCTGTGGCGAACGATTCCCTAAATCGAACAGATTAAGCCATCTATGGCATAGACTAATAAATGCAATGGACCAAGAAAGTTCAATTGTAAGAATTTCATCAGTGCAGGAAAGCTAGAACGTGTTTCTTGAAAGCATTTTTCTTATTATTTTCATCGGAAAATTGAGGACTGCATTTTTTTATTCTGTCATAAAGATGAGTGAGATTATTTTTATATACTTGCACTGCAGTTGTCAGGAACAGAAGCATAAGAATTAAATGCAAAAGATCCGGTTTTAAAATGGAAAAGTAAGAACCACAGCTTTTCGAGTATTATTGAAACTTTTTTTATTGCTTTTTCAAAAGTTAGTTTTATGTCGATTTAGTTTATAGAAAAGGTGAGAATACTTGATAATTATATCAGTATTAAACCAGGGGAGGAGAAGGTAATACAAAATATGTTGTTGCAGTAAAATAGACATTTCTTTTAACACTATGAAATTAGAAAAACATAAATGGTGTGATATTCTCGATTTTTTTTTCAGCATAAATATTAGTTCTTTGTATTTATGCTGGTTTTGGGGGATTAGGGCTAAGAAAAAACCCATGATTACCCTATCCCACAGAGAAAAAACAATTAACAGCAAACACCCGCGATCATCAGAACAGTTTTTATCACTCCTCTTCGCAACGCAGGAGGGAAGCAAGAAAGGTTCCAACACAAATGTTTTCCTTTGGCTAGAAGTAGTATGAAAGTGATTCATATAACAGCAGACCAATGAAGTACTAATGTGGGAAGCGTGAACTAAAACAAAAGACTTATTATTACTTGGCGAGCCCAGAATGCATTTTAAAGTTAAATATATTTAAAAAGGGCACATTTTGAAGTGGCTGGGCGGCAGGGTGGGCAACGCAAATTTCAGGGTGGCTCGCCAAGTAATAATAAGTCTTTTATGCCCACCTTTGCACCCCCTTGGCGACGTCCTTGATGTCGAAACACTAGAGACTCCAACAATTTAAATGATAGCTCCTTATGAATGATACACTAAGGACCACAGCTGTAAAACACTGAAGACAAGTTAAAACATTCATAACCTACATGTATCTCTGAAGAAAAGTTGAGCCATGTATAACCTTTTTGAAACGCTGAAAACAAGTTAAACTCAATGAAGAAAAGTTATGACCAATCTTATACACAATCTATTCAAAGCGCTGAAATCAAGCAGAACTCATTGAAAGCAAGTTATAACAAATTTTAAAATTTTAAGCTCAGGCGCCACGCGACCACCCGACTTTTCTTTGAGCCCCCCCCCCCTACAAATATTTAAGCGGTTGGAACACATGGAGGGTGCAACAATTTAAGATTCTGTGGAACTCGGATGTGAATTTCTCGAATTCACTGAAATGTTGTTCTCGTATAAAATGAATTCCTTGTTAAATTTAGTATTTGTACTTATGGGAAATTGAGAGAGCCCTCTCAACAAATTTCTAAGAGAGTAGTAGAAATCAGAGGCGGGTAGGACTACCCAGTGGGTGACTCGAGAAATGGCCCACTATTCCTCATATCCACTTTTTCTGCATTGCTTAGAAAGAACAAATAATTATTTTGGTACTTGCGAATAAGAATCCTTAACTTCATTTGAGCTTTATATTATCTCTGTCATATGTTGTCTTAAAAAAAAATGTGTTTCTTTCTATCTAAACAGTCGAGTCACATTATTGTGACCACCTCCTACTTTTGACGTCAACAGAGCGTAGCCAATGAAAGGTGGAACGTGTCGTCGCTAGCTTGGAGGGTATACAAGGTGTGCTGGAGGCATTCTGAAAACATAGCGCCGCGGGTGGCCTAGTGGTCAGCGTTCGTGACTGCCATGGAGATAACCTCAGGTTCGATCCTGGGCAGGTATGAACGTTCGAACCACTAAATACCCGCCGTGCGTCAGATGGGCACGTTAAGCAGTCGTACCTCGGGTACTGGCCCCCCGGTAATAAAAGGGCGTCTTCTTCCCCCTTTCTACCTCCCTTCCGTGTCACTTTCCTATCGGGTACTCTAGCCCAAATCTCCTAGCTTTCCATTTCTAAGGGTTGTTTAAGACCTGGGGTCAAACACTCCCTTCCTAAAATCCTCTACATATGATCAGATGATCAGATCTGAAAACATATCACTCGTTGCTGTCATGGATAAAAGGAGCTATTTATCAGATTTGCAAATAGAGATGATTATCGGCTTTCGGGCCAAGGGTGACAGTATTTCTGAAACAGCGCAGTTTGTGAACTGCTCACGTGCTGCAGTGGTTAAACTGTATCCTAATTGGACAAATGGCACCATTGCAAATAAGCGACGTGCAAACAGCGGAGCACCATGTGCCATTGATGTGAGAGGTGAACGTCGGCTACGAAAGTGCGAGAAGGCCCATCGATACGCTACAGTAGAGCAACTCACTGACCGAATGAACCAGGGGGCTACCGGAAATATGTCTAAACCGACAGTTTAGCGAATCCTCCCGCATATGGGGCTCCGATGTAGACGGATGGTCACTGCACCTATGCTAACTAAGGTGCATCGGGAGAAAAGGCTTACATTTGCACAGCAGTATCGGAATTGGACCTCCGCTGATTGGCAAAGGATTGCCTTCTCAGATGAGTCACGTTTTCTGCTTCATCGAACGGATGGACGTTGGCGTATAAGGCGAGAAACATCGGAGGACAAACACTCATCAACGATTGCTGGAAGAACACAAGCTGGTGGGGGCAGCGTTATGGTCTGGGGAACGTTTTCGTGCATTCCCTAGGTCCACGCATACCTGTGGAAGGCACTATGGACCAAATTCGTTATGAATCCATCCTTGCAGACCACGTACACTCATACATGATGATTGTCCTCCCTACGGCGGATGGGATCTTCCAGAACGACAATGCGACGTGTCACACAGCTAGAAATGTCCGAGAGTTGTTGGAAGAGCACGATGAAGACTTCAAAGTATTTCCCTGGGCCCCTAATTCCTCAGACTTAAACCCAATTGAGCATCTGCGGGGGAGCTCCTTGATCGTGTTGTTCGCTGTATGGATCCTTCACCACGCACCTTCCAGCAGCTGTCAGATGCACTGCAGTCAGCATGACTCCACATACATGTGAGCACAATCCAGTACCTTACTGAGTCACTCCTAGCCCTTCTAGCTGCTCTCCGCGCTGTACCCCTCTGTTACTCTGGATATTAGCTGGTGGTCACAATAATGTGACTCGACCGTGAATATACACGCTGGGCGTTTGCTCTAAAATGACCAGGCAAAATTCAACCTGCTTAAGTGAAAAAAATTGCCGCCGAAGCAAAACACGGTGTTATTAATAAAGCTAACTACAATTAAGCGTAGGTCGTTGAACTTGGAGCCAAAAGAACATTGGTAGGCCCTACCCTCCTTTTGTAATCTTGAAGAAGGAACTATTAACAACTTTGATGGTCCATCATCCATCCCTACAATCTTATTCACATTCAAAGAGCAGAAAGCAATTTTTCTGCAAAAATGTTCCATAATCCGTGTCCTATTGACATTTCTCTTAAAAGAAACAGATGTACCGATTCTTATTTAGGGATCAAAATGGTAGCTCACGAGTGAAAATAATGGATGAACATAAAAATTTAGGGCGTCTATTCAAGGAGATGTACGAATACCGTACTGCAGTACACTATCAGTGACCAAATAAATATAATTAAATGGTACAGCAGCTTGTTTTGAACATGGTTTTAATGCGCTACATTCAATCATTAGTGGATTTATAAAATTCTTTCAATCTTAAGTTACCGTTAAAATTTGTTCACAATTGAATTAGTTTTGAAATACATATACAATAGTTCTATTTCAGACCCAGTCCGCTCCTGGTAGAAACACACCATTTTGGTAATTATAGTTTAAAACGATGAGAGAGAGAGAGAGACAGGGAAAGACACAGAGAGGGAGAAATAGATATTCCTTGTCAGGTTACAAACTAAAATTCATAAACAGTCTTATGAAAACAAAACAAAACAGCAACGAGAAAAACCGACCCAGACCTAAGTAAGCTAAAATTCCGAAGAAATAGTAACTTGCTACAGAAATTCGTGTCCATGGTTGCCATACTACATACATTGAATATTTACTACTTACAGTATTCACTCGAAAACTGCTTTTTTTATTCTAGAGATAGCATTGTCAGCGTCGAGTAAAATGCACATGAACGAACGGAATTTTGTGCCAAACTTTGTGCTAATCACTTCAAAATTTGTGCCTTCCTCCTATCATGCTTTGTCTAACTAATAGCCTACCCAGTTTTGAGCGGCTGCCGTCGCCACTGCTTAAACTGTGTGGCCTTCACATTATTTCAGCTTCGTAGAACTCTGTTAAAGCGCGGGCACATGTCTAATCATATATAAATTACCTAAAATACTGAAAATAGTTAAACTAGACCAAATCAATCTTAAGCACAAGCGCGAGCCTCCGAAATCAATTTAACTCGAAATAACCAATCTACAACGCCGAAACAAACTGAACTCGTCCAGTTATAACACACAATCGAGTATAGCACACATGTCATAGAGAATTATGTGGTATCAAAGAGAGGGCTTCCCAGTAAACACAGGATCGAGTACAACACACGTGTCTGACAGACTTAAGTGCTACGAGTATATCTGACAGACTTATGTTATGAAAGACAGGACTTCCCAGTTAACACACGATCGAGTATAGCACATACACTGAAGAACAATTGAATTAGAGACAGCTGGCGTTATGCAAATGTGGAGCTGTGGGCGGCCTTGTAAACGAAAACGACATAACGTATGCTGCGATCCTACAATATAAGGAGTGATGCGATGGAAATCAGTAACAGTCGGACACAGTATGGGTAAGAGGAAGGATCTAAGCGCATTTGATCGTGGGCAAATTGTCGAGGCCCGACGAATGGGTCACTCCATCTCGGAAGTCGTGCAAGCACTGGGATTTTCACGAGCCACTGTGTCACGGGTGCACCGTGAGTACATCGAACCCGGTAAAACCATCCCTGCAAGGGCCAACTGCCGTGGACAAGAGCGTGTGGATGAGCGGGGTAAACGTCGGCTAGCTCGCATTATAACAGCGGATAGACGGGCCACAGTGCAACAAATCACTCGGCAATTTA
This sequence comes from Macrothele yani, assembly GCA_039090855.1. NCBI lineage: Eukaryota > Metazoa > Arthropoda > Arachnida > Araneae > Macrothelidae > Macrothele > Macrothele yani. The sequence continues at coordinate 124,332,416 of CM076989.1, forward strand.
ACGCAGGTGCACAAAAACGTGTAAGCAGCCACACCATCGAGAACCATCTCCTCGCTATGGGGTACAGAACCCATCGTCCCACGAGGGTACTGCTGCTGACCGCACATCACAGGGTGCAAAGAGTAGCATGGGCGCGGGAACATCGCCATTGGACCCTAGACATGTGGGAAAACGTTGCCTATACTGACGAGTCGAGATTTACGTTGGTACATGCGGATCAAGGAGGTTAGAAGTAAGAGGAGGTGGCATCAGCCCCTCTCCCTGTGCTTCTGGCGTGACGCCACTTTTTATCAGCTGACTACGCCAATGCGCCCAACCTAAGAATCTCCTGTATATCTCTATGAGGAAATCGCGATTTTGAACGGGTTTTTCGGACCCTTACACTACCCATACAGGCATTAAAAAAATTGAGGCTGAAATATTCATTCCCATAATAAAAAATTTCCAGAAAAGACAGGAAAATATGTGTTGGTATTTCTTTAAAAAATTGAACAAAATAATGATTTTTTGAGCGGAAGTGCATAGTGCGCATGGTTACTTACTGCCCATGTGCAAGTAACCATGCATACTGCCCATGTGCAAGTAACCATGTTTAAAATATAACCAAAAGCCTAATGTTAAGAAATAAGAAGTCCGAAATATTCTTTCTTTCCATCCTTGACTTGCATGCGCTAAGCAAAACTGCTTAAGCCACAGGAAGTGACGTCACGTTCCCGAGAGGACAGAAACAGCTGATCTGTTTTGGCTTCACTCAAAACGGGTCCCTTCACCTCCTCTTCTTCTAACCTCCTTGATGCGGATGGCAGGATACGAGTACGGCGCAAACCACATGAAGCGACCCCTGGTACGTGTGACATCGTCCCGCACAGGTCAACTTTCCCGGGATATCCCGGACGACCATTTGCTCTCGTTTGTGCGTCTTCAACATCCCACTGGGGACCTCATCCTGCAACAAGACAATGTGCCATCGCTCCCGAATTGTATCCGAATGGTTGGATGAACACTCGGCCGACGTGACCTAGCTTCCTTGGCCAGCTAGGTCATCTGACCTCAATCCCATCGAGTACATCTGGGATGCCATCGAGAGAGATGTTCAAGGCTTTAACCCCCTCCATCAAATCTTCGTGAACTGTGGGAGCTTGTTCAGGGGTCGTGGATCTTTATGGCTTCCCAACGCTTCTGGTGACTTGTCGAGTCCATGCCGAGACGAATCGCCGCCGTCATCAGGGCGAAAGGCGGTGCTACACTTTACTAGACAGGTATCTCTAATTCAATTTCTCTTCAGTGTATGTTTGACACACTTATTTGTTATAAAAGAGAGGACTTCCCAGTTAACACACAATCGAGTGTCGCACACATGTCTGACGGATACATAAAGCAGCACCGGCGAACTGAACTTATATTTTGTGACATATATATATATATATTTTTTGTATAGCCTGTAATGTATGAAAGCAAATTTTCCGATGTTTGTTTCAGGATTTCCATAAAATTCATTTTATATACGGAGTATCGAAAACCAGTAGGGTACCAATATTCATATTTGTGGTAAAAAGGGCAATGCGTTAAATTTAAATTAATAGAAATTGAGTGTCGACAGTGGCGAAATTTTTGGTGATGAACTATTACTGATATGGCTGACTGCCGCTGTCTTTAAACATCACACGATAACTATGGTGACGAAGATCCAGTGCACTTGTGGCGGATGAGTGGCCGTTATTTGGAATAAAATTTTTGACACATAATTAACAAGCATTCCGTTTTGTCCTAAGTAGTAGTTTCAAATGAATTCATGCATGCGAAGGTAAACAGAAAGAATTGTGTGTATATGGGGGTTTAAAATTCTGCAGGGGTCATCATCACACTTGAAGTATGGTGAAATCAGAGTACTTGTGGCGGGCGGATGAGAGACTGGTATTTTGAATAAAACTTGTAATATACACTATCTAACAACAAGTAATTGGACAACTGCGATAGCAAAGGAAAATGAAGTTTATTCATCTTCAGTAGTTGGTGGAGCCTCCACTACCGGCGATTACAGCTGCGACCTTCTGGGGCATACTCTCAACTCGGCGTTGTACGACGGCTAGCGGTATTTTTTCCCACTCGGCTTGGAGAAGACAGGTCAGTTCCTTCACCGATTTCGGACGGTGAGGGCACCCCTTAAGTCGACGCTCCAACTCGTCCCAGAGGTGCTCGATAGGGTTAAGGCCCGGGCTCTGCGCAGGCCAGTCCATTCGATTAACCCCATTGTCACCATACCAAGCCATGGTGGATCTCGCAACATGACAGGTGGCATTGTCATCCTGAAAGTAACATGGGTCCATCCACCCCGTAAAACTGCCACAACGTAGGTAGCGCATGGTCATCCAAAATAGTGCAGTAGGTCTCGGCGTTGAGTCTACCAGGAATTGCAACCAAGGGTCCCGTGCCACACCAGGAGAAACACCCCCATAGCATAATTTCACTGCCGCCGAACTTCACAGTTGGCACAATACATTCCGGCAGGAAGCGTTCTCCAGGCAGACGCCAAACCCAAACCCTGCCATCCGAACGGTAGAGGGTGAACCTTGATTCGTCGCTCCAGAGAACCTGTTTCCACTGTTCAACGGTCCACTGTCGACGTTCTTTGCACCACGTTAGCCGAGCAGCGCTATTGGACTTGGTGATCAAAGGCTTGTGGGCGGCAGCACGTCCATGGTAACCGAGCAGATGGGTTTCCTTACGGATGGTATTCATCGAAAGAACACTCCTGGATGCTTGTTGAAACTCCTCGCGGATGTGGCCCATCGATTTGGTGCGGTTCTTCCGAATTTCTCTGGCCCGTCGATCTCTAACTCCCAGTTTTGTGGGTCTGCCGGGTCGGGGCACATTCCGACAGTCACCTCTCATCTTCCACTTGCCAATCACGTAGGCCACTGTCGATTTTGGGTACTTCAACTCGCTGGATATGACAGGTACGGATCGCCCATTTCTGTGTTACCCGACGATTACACCTTTCTCGAAATCAGAGAGCTCCGAACTGCGTGGCATCTTACATGCGACTGGTTGCGTTGTTGTTTCCCACACGATATTTAACTGCGGCAGGCCGTGACGTGTATCAGGACCGCAGATATCGTCGATTGCAGAGGTGTCCAATTACTTGTTGGTAGATAGTGTATAATTAATATGCATTGTTTTTTGTGCTAAGCAGTAGTGTTAAATGAATGTATGTATGTGAAGGTGGACTGGCAGAATTAAGCGCAGTGATGAAAGTAGATAATTAGTTTTGGGGGAAAGCAGTGTTTAGCGTTTCAAGTCTGTGCGATTTTGCACAAACATATGCACGCACATGCACACATTTTGCAAGTCTGTGTTCTCATCTCTTGTACAAGTACACACAAACTGGAAAATAAAAATGATTATAATGAATAAAAAATACACCATAATGAAGTTTAAATTCATCGAAAAACGACAGTATCACAAAGCGAAGGTTATGCGTCAAACGAAGCAGTTTCGTTTTTCTTAATTGCATAGGTGCTTAAACTTTCCTTACAAAGGAGCATTTCAGAGGGTGTCCCTTTTTAAGTTCAGGTTAGCAAAAAAAAAAAAACCGCTGCTGGTATACACCACTATAAACAATTAGAAGATGTCATCTTTCGCGAAAGTCAGTGCGGTTTTGTTCAGCTGCTATGTACCGAATTGTCACTATGAATAAATTTGATATCGGTATTCTAAAGCTAGCTTGAAGCACTGTTACTAGTTCAAGATTCCGCCCAGCAGGTTAACGTACGGGATAAGAAAGCAAATTAGTTGAATGCGTGCACTCCCTACGAATCTTTAGCTAAGAGTTCGAAGGACGAAATTTTATTGTATCGGTTCAAAAGCTCTGAAAACTGCAAAACCACAGAGATAAAATTTTCAATCATAAAAATCTCGCAAAAATTACGAATAAAATTCACAGATACATATAAATTAAATAGCGAGCCCGAATTTCCTTGATATAGTTCAACAGCACATTTTTAAAAATTGTTTAATATTACTATTTGAAATTTCTATACACTTTTGTACTCGACTACTTTATTTAGAGGAATGTCATTCCCCTTATCAGTTTCTTAAAGGAACGCCGTTCCCCACCGTTTCACTACTGATTACGCATATGGGAGTCCTCTGAAAATTTTTCAGGGGGACATCATCGCATTAGAAATACGGTGAAGTCCGATTATTTGTGCGACAGACAGCCCGTTTAAGAGGGGATTACAGGGACTGCAGCCCATTTTAAAGGGGGCTACAGAATTATGCAGAATGTTTGAAGAATTGACAGAGTTCTACAGTTTTTTTTTGTTTTTTTATTTAGATAGAAACTGCTTTGCGGAAGTAAAATTCTGTTTCTTTCCTCATTCTTAGAAGGAGTAAGCAAAAAGTATAATCGCCCCGCAATCTCTCCTCAGATCTTTCGAAAGCAGCAGATGTTTTGTACACATCTGTAATTGCGGCAAATTTTCATACATTAAGAATTTGTTTCAATCATGATATTTGAATCATATTATTCTGTCCACTACGTTGATATAATTTGAACAAGCCGAACAAGCTGAACTGGTGTCCATTTTTCAACCATGGATTTTTACATTTTCTTGCTAATACCAATTCGCCTGTGAGTACACACTTCAATATGGCGGGGATATTTTTATGGCTTCCTCATCATATTTTGGGAACTATCAGATCAGATCATACGTAGAGGATTTTAGGAAGGGAGTGCCTCACCCCAAGTCATAAACAACCTTTAGAAATAGGAAGCTAGAAGATTTCTGCTAGAGTGCGCGATAGGAAAGTAATACGGAAGCGTGGTAGAAAGGGGAAGGAAGACGCCCTTATTTATTACCGGGGGGTCAGTACCTGTGGCCCGACGGCTTAACGTGCCCATCCGACGCACGGCGGATATTTAGTGGTTCGAGCCTGCCTGGGATTGAACCCGGGGTCTTCTCCGTGGCAGTCACGAACGTTTACCACTAGGCCATCCGCGGCCCTTATTTTGGGAACGTTTCCTCCTGGGTGTTTTTACACAGATGTGCTACTAACACTTGTGTCCCGAAATAATGTCCAGCCCCCCCCGTCTCCGTAAATTGGCGCTGGTGACGGATGAAAGACTGCTACTTGGAAGAAAGCCTTTAATACATAATGTGCATTCCGTTTTGTGCTAAGTAGTAGTATTAAATGAATGTATGTATGCGAAGGTGAACAGAAAGAATGATGTGTATGAGGATTTTCTAAAAATTCCACAGGGGCCACTATCACACTAGAATTATGATGAAGTTTGAGTACTTGTGGCGGACGAGAAACTGCTACTTGCAATAAAACTTTTAATACATAATTAATAAGCATTCCGTTTTGCGTTCAGTAGTAGTACTAAATGAATGTATGCGGAGGTGGAGGGGAAGAATATTACGTGTATGAGATTCCCCTTAAAAATTCCACAGGGGGCCATCAATTTTTGCCGTACGCTCCTGTTCTAACAGCAATGCAACTGAGAGCGATGCTTTCGAAATTAATTTAATTTGCCTAGAAGCGCCATTTGGATATCGCACCTGGATATTTTATCAGCTTTAGAATGGAGCTCCTAGATGGTCAAAGAATCGCCTGCTATGATTTAATTTGGTCATGGAAGCGGGCAATTCGAAGCTGCCGCAGAGTTTTCGTCAGTATGAGGTAAACAAGCATTTGATCCTACCTCCTCTGTTTCATTCAGCTTCTTGGTTACAGTTATGACGAATATTTTGGGGTAATGAGAAATAGACTGTAAAGCATCTAGAGCCCGAAGAGCCTCATTCGCAAATTTAATCCAATTAGGTAAACCCGACTTTAAGATGTAGCATGTTGTTCAATCCGTACGCGAGGCTTTTCTCGTCAACATCGCTCTCTAATCATGTCTTTACCGCCGTATTCCTAGAAAATGAAAGTTTAATTAAACATCGTCATAATTCCTGGAATTAATTCCTCATTTAATCAAACGCTCGCAGCCATAATCCAAAATCCACCGCATAAGCTGCGAGGCTTAAATAGCTGTAAGTCACGAAATTGTTTTCATAATATGTCTTCCCCCGGATTTGTTCACACAGATCTGGAGGCAGGTAAATCGAATTTAGCTCAAATATATTATCTACATGCATTTCCTTTATGTCATTAAATCAGTTATTTTGGCGAAGGTGAGCTTCTGTTAACAGAACGGGAAAAATCATATGGTTGCGTGTGCGCCAACCTCGCACGGAAACCCATGCACGGGGCGAGAGAGGATGGATGTTATGGATATGTCAAAGATTCTGCAGATTAGAAAACATGAAAAGAAACAGATTTTCTCCAGTATTCCAGGAAAAACATCTTCTGTAGCTAATTCAGCTCGTATAGCTAACATGTGAAAATCATCCTGAGAGTCTTGGCTATATATACACAATTTTATCAAAAGTATTCAGACAGCGCAATGTTTTGAAACAAATGGCTTTAGTATCGCAATTAGAAGTTAGTCTGTCCACCTTTTGCTTGTATGACAATATCAACAAGTCGAGGCATACTATCTACCATTTTCCGGTAGGGCTCGCCATTCGTCCTACAAAGCTGCTACCAGAGTGGGCAGCGAAGACTGTCGATTTCGTATCCGTCGCTCCAGTTCATCCCAGAGCTGTTCTATGGGACGGTGATCAGGATTTCTGAGCAGGCCCGTCCGACGACTCCACCCCATTTTTAAAAAAGTCAGTCCTGCAAACGCTGTGCAGTCTGACAGTAAGCTCGATTGTATTGGAAGAGGCAACGGCCATTTCCATGATAAGCACACCGGACAAACAATTAGTCACCCCCTAACAAAAATTACAGTAGGAAGTTACCGACTGCACAGAGGGTGCCGTGATAGCATTGTTGGAAGATAAATAGCTCTGACGAGGTCTACAGAATCATTTCTGTATCGTGCAGTGGTGAAGAGCAACGTGTGTGTTGAATTTAGTCTGCAATATGGGTCGTACTACAGACGTTACTGAGTGGCAAAAAAGGAGTCATCGTGTTTGGCCGTGCCCACGGACACAAAGTGAATGAAGTCGCCCAATTTGTTAGCGTGTTGAAGCATACTGTCCAGCGGGTCTACAAACAGTGGTGTATTTCGCAGTCAACTGAAAATCGGCGACGTAACTGTGGCCGGAAAACGATTCTCACCAACAGGGACCGCAGCCATGTTTCACACCTAGTAACTGCAAATCGGTTTCAAACAAGTCAACAATTTCTCCAAACAGTCAAGGAAAGTTCATTCCAACCAATTTCCGAAAGGACGTTGCCACGAGAACTGCATGCCACGGAAGAGGCCTCTTTAACACGGAAGAGGTGTTGTTGCCATTTCCACCCAAGTCCCCAGATCTGAACGTGATAGAACACATTTGGGATGCCATGCAACGCGTTTTCTAACACAGGAATCCGAGACCTCGGAATACACCCGAATTGTGGAACGCTCTGCAGAGAGTATGATGTGCATTGCTTACAGCATATTTCCAGAAGCTAGTGGAGTCCATGCCCCGTCGTATTTCTGCAGTCCTGCGCTCCCGTGGTGGGCCTATCAAGTATTAGACTGGTATACCAGTTTTTTTGGCAGTTCAGTGTATGTTTGTTGGATCAAACAAATTCCTCAAAATCGACCTAATCATTTTGTTAAATAAACAAAACGTTTTGTCGTGATAACAATAAATTTTGTTAAATCAACAATAATTTTCAACAAAATAATTGTGCAAATTCAACAATTTTTTTTGTTGAATGTATATCTACAAATTTTTTTGTTGAATTAACAAAACGTTATTCTCCGTGTACTGCCAAATCAAGCAGTTATTACAAAGTGATATTTTCTATTTCTGAATGTCGAGATAGTTTAGAGAATTTCGGTAAATGCTGAGGAAGGGGATTTATCTCAGTTTAATGCGTCTTCAGAGGGAAGTGCCTAAAAAGAGGGCCTCCATCCAGACAATGAGATGACACTTCGCTGGGTTCGTCTAAGACAAAGCGCGAAATGATTCTAACTGTCCGTAACTCGAAGATACTTTAGTGGACAAGCGATGAGCCACGAGTTCAACGAGCATGGTAGCACATGTTTCACCTTTCTTTCAGGACTAGGAGAAAGTGGGACCTGCAGATCCCCCCCCCCCTCTTTTTGGAACTCCGACAAGAGCAGTGAGAAGTTTTTCGAACCGAATAATTTTCAGTTTGTATTTGCATACTTTCTTATTTATTGTGTCATGATAATTAAATTTCAAACAAACGAAATGGAATAATTGTTTTCCAGCAGAAACCGTGTTAGACTGAATAAGATTATTTTATGTTATCTTCCTTTTTTTGCATGATATGAAAATTCATCCTAATGCAAAATTTTCTCGCGTGGAATTAGTAAAAAGTATGATAGGCATATTTAAAAAATTCTGTCTGTGAACAAAATATATCCATTGTTTTGGAGTTTTCTAGATATAGTTACCTGCGATCTCGGAATGTAATGGAACATTCGAAATTGAGTAATTGAGTATGATACGTTATAGGATGCACACTATTGATACTTTTGTGGTTCCCTTGGCTTTTCATGCATGAATAATGACCATTTTGGTTTGCAAGTACGAAGCTATAAAACTTTTGACACTTTTAATATGCTTCTTTGAGTTTTGTGGTTTTACTACCCAGAAAAGTTTAGGGGATAGAAATATCTCTAAGAAGTTTCCCCTTGGAGGTTTTCGACATTCTGTTTTAAGCAGTTTCTGGAACACTTGATTTCGAAAGCTCTTTTCCTATATCTAAAGCTCTTTTTCACTAGATGTAATATTTATACGACTACAAAAAAAAAAAAAAAGTTGAAAAGTTTGAGTACGTTTTTAAAATCCGTATATCCTAAAATTTCAGCAGGCCTACCGTAATTTTTGGACTAAGCGATGCATCAGCGTAAGAGCCGCACCTGACAAAATAATCTATTTACAAAGCAAATTCGTTATAAGAACCACATCGGCATAAAACGTTGCACCCCAAAATATTTTAATCTCTTAGTTATCGATGTAAAACTTTCAGTAAATGACATCCTAACAGGTTTGGACAAGGCCTTCTAGAAAGTATAAGGCCATGACGTTAGAGAAATAATTTCCCTCTTTTTAGTGACGTCACGCAGAAACCAAGGCTTCCGATTGATGAATGAAATTCGGGATTACACCATTGTACAATACAAATTTGGAAGATGTGAATCCGTTTATTGGTGTAAATATGACATGAATGGTAAGTCAGATAATATTCGAAAACTTGAAAATTTCCTTGTCCTGGAGCGGAAATAGAACCCGCGTCTCCCGGTTAGCGCACGAGTATGTTAACCACTACACCACCCAGAACAACCAAGTTTCCCATTAATTTGAAAATAACCATCACAGGATTTATTAGTTGGTTTCCAACACTGTCGAGTATGGCGTCAAACACGACACCAACGAATCAGACCGTGCAACATGAGAGGGACCCTAAATTAGGAACAGGTGACTGCTTATAGCCCATTGAGTTGCTCACGGTGGTCGTTAAACCTTCAACAAAAAAAAAAAAAAAAGAAAAAAAAAACAAGAGAGTGACGCCACAAGCGGAAGGAACTCATCTCTGTAATGTCATGGCCTTGTATTTTCTAGACGGCTTTGGCTTGGATCACTTTCTGGACTACCTGTGTATTTTTAAAGTCCCCTTCCCCCCCCTCCCCTCCTCCCCAGTTTCATAATCTTTTGACTAATTTCCTGTAATTTCTAATATAAAAATGAAACGGATGATGTCTTTGAAAATCGCGAATTTTCTACCCTTTGTAATTTATTTATTGAAAGTTAATAATCGTTCTTAGACGATGATATTGATTTCGAATCTTGTAAATACAGTATGAATTACAAGTGTTATTTTTGTTGAATTTAACTCTTAAATTGGATGTGTAGTTAAATGGTTAATATCAACACTCCAATAGGTTCGGTACGCAGTATATAAGAAACAAGTCAGCAAAATCATGCAATGCAGAGCCGCGAATGGCTGAGTGGTTAGCAGTTCAGACTACCAATGCAAGGTCCTCAGGTTCGTTCCTGGGCTGATCTTGCGGAGGTGGTGTGATTTGCTAACAATCACTGAATATTCGCCGTGTATCGGACGAGCACGCTAAGTGACGGCCCCCAGGTTGGACCCACTGGTTAAATGGGTATCCTTTCCAATGCCCTCCCCCTGAAATTCTCTCACCCGTCTATGTGCACCATCGTACTTGTACGGTGGCGCCATCTACTGTACTCTAATCTCACTACAAACTGTTCTGTCAAAGTCGCTAGACTTGCTCTCATTCCTTCCGTTTCTGTGTCCTGCCCAAAAGGCGATCTCGCTGTAGGTGGCAGGGACCTAAAATCTACTCACTGTGGATGGAAGTCCTACAAGAAAATGACTCATATTCATATAATCATGCAATGCGTTGATTATGATACGCTTTCCAACATACCAGAAATAATTACTCAAATTATGAGGATAATGGCTGTGGAATAAATCTCGGTCCTGTGCCGTGACCTTCTACTCCATTTCGATTATATTCAACAGAATTGGTTCAGTATACCTCCGGAACAACATAACGTTTTGTTGCCATCGAAGCATTTTTCAATAAGTTATGACACATAAGGACGATGGAACAGAATCCGTTCCTATGTACTGACCTTTGGCCCCATTTCGACAATTCTCAATGGGGATCGTCCCCAGGTTGTGCCCTACCACATACTGAACTTTCATCGAATTCGAACCATTTTTACGCGAGTTATTGTGCGGACAGATAGACGGACGGACAAAGCTGGAGCATATACACTTCAACATACGGTTGGAAAGAGTAAAAAAGTTAGGAAAATCATACAATGCATTGATTATGATACGCTTTCCAACATAACAGAAATCGTTACTCAAGTTATTACTCAAGTTATGAGGATAATGGCTGTAGAATAAATCTCGCCCCTATGACCTGTAAAGTTTTGTCTCAGTCGAACCATTTTTACGCAAGTTATGACGCATAAGGGCAATGTATGCATCCCGCTCCTATGTTCTGACCTTTGACCTCATTTTGCACATTTTCTATAGGGTTCGTTCCCAGGTGGTCCCCTACCACATGCTAAAATTTAATCGAAATCGAACCATTTTTACGCAAGTTATGACGCATAACGGCAATGCAATGCATCCCGCTCCTACATTTGACCATTTGCAATGCATCCTGCCCTTTTACCCCGTTTCACCGATTTTCAATAGGGTTCGTCCCCAGGTGGTCCCCTACCACATAACGAAATTGCATTGCAATCGAACCGTATTTACGCAAGTTATGATGCATAAGGACAATGAAACGCATCCAGCTCCTATGTCCTGACCTTTGACCTCATTTTGCCCATTTACAATAGGGTTCGTTCCCAGGTGGTCACTTACCACATACTAAAATTTCATCGAAATCGAATCATTTTTACGCGAGTTATCGTGCAGACAGGTGGACGGACGGATAAAGCTGGAGCATACACGTTTCTTCAACCTACGGTTGGAAAGCGTAAACAAGTTAATAAAATCATGCAATGCATTGATTATCATATGCTTTCCAACATACCAGAAATCATTACTCAAGTTCTTATTCAAGTTATGAGGATAATGGCTGTAAAATAAATCTCGCTCGTATGACCTGATCTTTGACCCCATCTCGATGATATTCAACAGAACCGGTCTCAATCGAAGCATTTTTACCTAAGTTATGACGCATAAAGGCGATGGAATGGATCCCGCTCATATGTCCTGACCTTTGACCCCATTTCGCCCATTTTCAACAGGGTTCATCCCCAGTGGTCCCCTACCGCATACTAAAATTTCATCGAAATCGAACCATTTTTACGCGAGTAATCGTTCGGACTGACGGACGGACGAAGCTGGAGCATATACGCTTCTTCAACCAACGTTTGGAAAGCGTAAAAAGGTTTTTCGCCAGACCTTCATTCAAGGCGGAAGAATGTGTGCCTAACAATAATAGAACAAAAAGCATTTCATACTAATAATAAATAAAATCAGATACCGACTTGAGTCTTATGCAAATATAAAAAAATCTTTTAATTATAATACAAAGGATGATACGAAGACACACTGATATCCATCTTGATCTAATATGTTCACTACACGTAGATGCTCCACGATAACACATTAACGCATTTTTTATTGACGCCAATTGACGCCATGTTTGTTGTAGAAGTTGACTTCAGTCTTGCCACATAATTGTGTCGCTGTTGGAGAAAATACTTACTTAAAGACAGGAAATACACTTCCTTGAAATAGTGTAGCGTAACTGAGTCTAATGATTGGGAACATTACATTTAATAAAGTTTCTTCCTTTATTCGGGAGCAGTTAGTTCTATTAACGAACAACACACACCGACATAATAGAGCACACGACTTTTCCAAGCATTGACAAGAGCACAGAGAAAAGTTTTCTTCACAACTACGCTCACAGCTGAGAGTGGGAGAAAGACCCGGATTTGTGGTTTCATGGTACACGTAGTTCCTTTCGATGCTTGAATAATAGCTGCGCCTGGCAAGCAGTGATGTCGCAATCCATCTGGAGCTACTGCAAATCTTGTCTGACGACCTGTATTTATTTTTATTTTATTTTAGCGCTGAGAGGCTATAATTCCAACAATTTTTAGCTGAAAGGTCTTATAGGAACGAAAATAAAGTGTGAAATATTAAACAGCCGTTTCTTATGAAAGAGTTTTGATTCATGAAAGCGCATAAATAAACGGACGAATGAAGCAGAAATGTGCAGGAAGAAAGAAATGAAAATCAATTAGTCTTTAACGTTCTAGTTTAACTGCGAATGTTGCTTTTGAAAACAGTTTTGACCCCGTTTTTCGGAACAACACTAAATTTTCCTAAGTGCCGAAGGCTGCGGCAAAAAAATTCACACTTCCTGTAGCCGACTGAAGAGGTTTTATCTTTTTGCAATTTGCTTTCGTTAAATGGGAATACTTATACATGCAGTATTACACTGGTGTCCAAAAGTTTGGCATAATCAACAAAAGAAGTGTTAAATTACAAAAACGAGAAGGCACAGTGTTTGACTATATCTTAGTGTTACTTTAGGTTTCGTGTCATTTGGTAGGTTATTTTTTGGGTCTGAGAACACTGCAAAATTTTCTCCACATGAATGAATGGTATTTTCTTTTTTGCTTCATGCCATTTCGACTTACTAAAGGTTTCATAGGAACACTCTATTTTCGGATAGCAGGAGAAACCTGCAAGTCCAAAAATATTTACAAAACAGCTGAGCCGATTTCATCGAGTTTTTTTATATTATTTTGATACCCTCAGTTGTTTTTAGATTGGTTATCTTGTTTTCAAGTCTGTGTTTACCTGTGAGTGATATTTCATTTACTAGGTATCAGACAGTGTGTCAGTTGAAAAAGATATTTATGCTGACCTACTTACTTATTTATCAGCTTCTTGATTCCCAAGCTAGTTTTCTTCCCTCCTTTTCCTGGTACTTGCTTCGTAAGAATGAATTCTCCCCAAGTCTGTACTCTCCTGACTGGCACTCTACTCTGTAGGTATATATTCTCTGGCCTGTTTTTAAGAATAAAAAGAAATATTAATGTAAAACGAAAAAGAAACGATTCCGCGTGAATATTACTGAAAAACAATGATGAATGCGTAACTAATATCATCATTTTTCCAAGTTCTAGATTATATAACACAAAAACTTCCAAGAAAAATAAAAACGTTAATGCAAATAGTAGCTGAAATGGGTCAATAAAGCAGTCGGATTTTTGTTTTTTTTAAATAGCACATGGAAATTTAAAGAATTTTCAACTATTTTAGAATTTTAGGCTTGGTGATTCACTGGACTGTATAATTTTTTAATGGATAATTTATCATGAAGCACTATTATCAGTTTTTTTCTTATTTTGACGCTAAAATTAGAAAAAAAAACTGATAATAGAATCACAAAATGAGCTCAGGGGACTACTTTTGTTTTACCCACATTGGGAATCAGGGAATGAGCTCATCGGATTACTTTTGTTTTACCCTCATTAGGAATCGCAGAATGAGCTCAGGGGACTATTTGTGTTTTATCAACATTAGGAACCCCAGAATGAGTTCAGGCGATTACTGTTGTTTTACCCACATTAGGAGCAAGTGAATGAGCTCAGAGGATTACTTTGGTTTTGCCCATATTAGGAATCGCAGAAAGAGCTGAGGGTAACTACTTTTCTTTTACCCATATTAGGAATCGCAGGAAATATTAGGAATCTCAGGGAATTACTCTATATATTTTACCCATGTTAGGAATCTCAGGGAATTACTCTATATATTTTACCCATATTAGGAATCTCAGAGAATTACTTTTGTTTTACCCACATAAGGAACCACAGAATGAGTTCAGGGGATAACTTTTGTTTTGCCCACATCAGGAACCACTGAATGAGCTCAGGGGGACTATTTTTGTTTTACTCACATTAGGAATCACAGAATGAGCTCAGGGGACTATTTTTGTTTTACCCACATTAGGAATCGCACAATTTCTTATTTTGCGGCTAAACTGAACTCTTAATTTTTCTGCACTCCACAAACATAAATTTTCACATAACAGCCTGATTTTATAAAAGCTACGGGAAGCCATTCCTTTTTCCTTCTCATCTCAACAGTATGAGCCATAAAACTGTCATTGGTGATAAAAGTACTTCTTTCTAGTCCTTTTTCTCTGCTCCATGACATAAAACACGATAGGTCCCCCTGTTGATTTCCCCTAGTTCCTCTTTGAGTATAAACTAGTGCAAATGAGTATAAACTAGTGACTCAAATATATCTCTCCTTTCTCAAGTTATTCGGCACTGTTATTATGCAGTAGCTCTTTAACAAGTAATCAGTCAGAACGGATTAATGTCAATTATCTCTATAAATGACCACTTTAAATAAAAAAAATTGAGGGGGGAGGGGGCAAGCAACGCTTTCTGATGTGCAGGTTCACTTTACTCATTCCAGCCGCAGTAAGCCCACTTCTTAGACAACGGATATAATTGTTCGGGCTGATTTCAACCCATTTTGCTAAGCCCGAGTTAATTCGTTGCAGCCGGTTAGTAGGTTACAACCTTGAAATACTCAAAAGCAGTTTAGTAATCCTTAATTTAAATGCATGTATACTGTTGCGTAGCTCGTAGGCCACTATCCCGATTCAAATCCGAGGAGCTGTACATAGGATGGGACCGAAACTGTCTGGTCAGTACTCTGGATTAGAGAAAGGTGCAAACGCTAACATTCTTCTAGAGAGAAATATACCTAAATGAAAGAAAATGTTTGAGTCACTAGTTTGTACACATTTGCATGATGTCATTTAACTACTAAAATACAGCTTCAAATTTACTAGACCCAGCACAATTCCGTTGTGCAATAGAACTAACGTAAAGCGTATGAAAATTAGTATTCCTGCAGACAAATTCTGAGTCCGGACAAGCAGTAGTTTTCTTTCTACTGCTAGCGTTCTATGCCACTACATCTGGCTTTGAACAGAATAATACACCCGTCATAAATCAACAGGTTACCTTTTAAATTGGTGAGCGTGTATCCATTTAATGTTTTAACAAACAGGTGGTTTATTCTGTATACTCAAATCTCCGTCTCAGAACACACTTTTCCTTTTTCGCCAGTTACCAAGCCCTAAGTATGCCCAACAACCTGTTGCTTTTTCTCACATGCATCCGCCATTCACCACGTGACCAAGTCTCAGGGACACAGCTCCAAAATGTTCTAATGGAAATTTACGTAAACAACAACAAACTTGGGAGAATGAATTCTTTCCCACGTCTCAGAGATGGTGGCAATGCAGAATATGCCTCTTGCCAACACCGCAAATCTTGCCTTTTAACAAAACATTGTATACAGAAATGCCAGGAAAGCATTAAAAAATTTCTAAGTCGTCGCTTTTGCGTTCGCACTCTGAAACAGAAAAAAAGGAACAATCACATTCTCCACAATGCGAAGTTTAGCGGATGTTAATAATTTTATCATATCTCCCAAGCTCTTCAATGCCGTACTGCTCAATGTCTTCAATAATCGATCAGGAAATAGTGTTATGCGGGTTTTAACTCTTTTAGCCGTAAAGGGTTAACTGGTTAGCTGACTAATTGGCTAATGTTCTTGGATAGCTGTATTGCACATAAATCACACTTAGTAAACAATTAACCATACGGCAAGGTAGAAAGAATCAGCAAATCACTTCCATTAGTCTATCGATTTAGGCGGTAAGCCTTGTAATTTAAGACATCAAGATAATTCCTTACCAGAATAAAATTTCAATGGCTTCATTGCAGAAAACAGTCTCAATACAATAACTTTCTTTCGTTGATCACATTTTCTATCAATTCCATCAAAAGCTATAAATCATACTTCCCTTCCAGCTACCAAATATATTAAACGTCTTTCGCTGTAAACTCTATTAAATCATTTCCCTATCAACTCATCCGGTGTGTATTCAGTCTAGCCATTTTATGCTGCTCAGACTCACTGTCAGTATTGCCAAACTATAAAAGCTATTCGGGATAGTAATGTGCTGTTCAGTGAGAAAAAGTTTAACTAAGAAATAACTAAATTGATATAGGAAAACAAATTCAAAAAGAAGATTATTTAAAGGTACACGTCAGAGCTGGTGGTATCATGATCAAAATCAAGACCCTCAAGCGGTTATGACATTGGGCTAGAATAAAACTACCGTGGGATAACTCATATAGAAAAAATCACGTTGGAGATGGGTAGATGAATTTCGAAAGCATGCCGGATCACCATGTGAAAGAATTGTTCAAGATAAAGAGTTGTAGATGATACTCAAAGAGACAATCATCCAACAGCAGATTCAGAATGATTGCAGTGTTACGTAGTAGCTTAGATCAGATGGTGACGCACGTGACCACGTATTTTTCACATTGCTTGTGTAAATGACGTTTACGTACATCTGCATCACGGTTTCTAATTTAGTGGCCGGTGTATGTACATCGAAGTCAAAACGCTGAGTGACCTGTGTGTGCTTAGCTGTGTATTCGTTTCTTTCATCAAAACGTGTTTAATATTGAAGGAAGCCTTCCTGTGCAGCCAATGTTACTGGAAATATTTCTTTGTTTCAACAGCAGTCAGTCTTGTGTATATATATTTATCGTGCGAACCTTTATAACTACAGTAAAACTGTATGAGAGCCTCAATACCGCCAAGCCTACTAAACGACGTATTTTGCGCTCAATGCTAATATACATTTCCCTAATTTTACTTCGGGAATAATAAATGCATATAATTTTCCATTGAGTAACAAATGCAATACAGTATATCATTGTGTTCCCATTGTCTCCGAAAAACTAGTTATCAGTTTTTCGTCCTAGATTGTACTTCTAACTCTAAGTACCAGCAACGTACATTAAATGGCTCCATATTGGTCCCTAGTTGGCCCCGGACGCACTTTGTCCTTGGACACCTCTTCCCCAGGCTACCTGGGTTCACCACAGGTAGCCTGGGGAAGAGGTGTAAAAGGACAAATGCGCTGGTTGTAAAACAATTTAAGACGAATGAAATCTGATGCCTCTTGGTATCCGGCACCTACAGGATATGTACCCATGGTTGTTGCTGATAATGATATTATTCTCTCTCTCTCTGTGCACCTTTATTTCATAAATTATCAGGCACATAAAATTTAGCAGGAGTGGATTTCTGAGAAACAGCACAACTTCTAAAAGCAACTTACCATCATGTCTCAAAAGAAAAGTGTTTAATCAGTGAATTTCTCTAGTTGCTACTTACGAATGGGAGACGTGCGCCTTACACAGGGCCGTAATTACCGGTGAGGAAGGCACGGGAGGGCGCCCTCCCAGAATGGTCATTTCAGGGGCGTAAATTCATGCCCTGGGAGATGTAAACAATAGAAATTGTAACTAAAAAGAAAAGTTACACCCTTTAGTCTCATACAGTATTCCATGCGGTTAACTGGGATACAGAGCATGGGTGCCAACTTATGAGCCCGTGGGGCCCGACCAAACCTAATAATTTGCCGGGTTTTATTACGATTACTTCTATACTAGAAGTTTTTAGAGAAATTACTTTATGAAAATATTTAATCTTGTGTTATGGAAAACGTAAGTATAGAATATATGTTTCAAGTAACAAGGCTAGATGAGTTTCGAATATCTATTTCATCCGTTTTGAGTTCAAATATAATTATTTGCATATGATTTACAACACTTAGGTGATTCGAAGCAACACGAACCATTGTCGGTTCTCCTCGTTCGAAATCCAACCTCTTTCTCTGAGTTCTCAAACGAAGTCTAAAAATAAAATTTCTGACTTTCCTACTTGGTACTTCTTTTTGTGTATCGTCTTGCAGCGTTGTGAGAAATACTTGCAATACCCCCTTCTAATCGCTTCCTTATGAAATATAGCCGCCAGGCAGTCTGGCGTCTTGCCTGGCAGTAAATAGAGTGGGGTCTTGAGGTAGAAAATTCCAGTCCCAATGCCAGGATTCACACGTGGGAATTGAAGATAACGAACAGTCATTTGGAGAAACTGAGTTCTGGTAGGCGCAGGTGCGGACAGTTCGTGGCTCGCGGGTTGTAATGGTTTGATTTTTTCAGGTATATAATTCCCGTACATTCACACGGAAAGAATCAGTTGAAGTTCTCCAATTTGTTATTTTTTTAGCTTTCTATATCATATACTATCCGTAGTCATATCGATGGTACGAAGATAAATATCAGGATCTATGCAAATTATGAGATTTTATGTGGTTTATGAGATTTTTTTTTTTTTTTACAAAATTATAAGAAGTCTTTGAGCCCTCTCAATATTTTTTCAAAAGTTGGCGCCTCTGGTGTACAGAGTAACATACACAAAAAAGTGCGAACGTCTCATAAACATGAAGGTACAAAACAATGAATGGATAAACAAGACAATTTTTTGGTTGCTGTACGTTTAGCAACGTACAGCAACCAAAAAATTGTTATTCGGCCGCCGCCGGGGAATTGAATCCCGGATCTCTCGATATCTAGCCGAGCGCGTTAGCCTTACTGGCCAACAATTCACGGCGATATGTGTGTTTTTCTGTCAGCATCTGACATTATATAGATCCGTAAGATGGGCTCAGCTACTGAAACGTCTCCATCTGGTGGGCATTAACGGCACTGGCTATATATTAATTATAGCAGTTAAATCCAAAGGGCGAGATCCAAAGTGAAATCCTCCAAATATGTGGCGTCAGTGAATAAACAAGGACATCGCTCTTTCCACGTTTATCAACGCACAGCAACCGAAAAATTGTTATTCGGCCGTCGCCGGGGATTGAATCCCGGATCTCTCGATATCTAGCCGAGCGCGTTAGCCTTACACCACGGTTACCAACAATTCACGGCGCTATGTGTGTTTTTCTGTCAGCATCTGACATTATAAATCCGTAAGATGGGCTCAGCTACTGAGACGTCTCCATCTGGTGGTGTAAGGCTAACGCGCTCGGCTAGATATCGAGAGATCCGGGATTCAATTCCCCGGCGGCGGCCGAATAACAATTTTTCGGTTGCTGTGCGTTGCTAAACGTGGAAAGAGCGATGTCTTTATTTATTCACTGATGTTTGGACGATTTTCACAATTAATGGAGGCATAGAAAACAATATGCTGATATGCCTAACCTTCTTGTCCTTTCCGAACATGTCATTGGGATGAAGAACTAATTAATCATTTGAGCTCTATCGCAGGAAGTCCTCTGAGCGTTTAACCTTGAACGGAATTTTTCCAAGCCCTAACCCTAAAGTTTCTTCCAGTTGTTCCATTCACTGTCCGATACCCATTCGCTCTGCTCTGGTTTGTTTTTCGTTCTGCATTTCTGTGGAGTGTTGTGTTGTCGGCGTTCATATAACGTTTACGCTTTACATGGTATTTGCAACCTGTGGTTCTTGGGTATTTACCTAATTTTTAATAACATTATGTCAAAAGCCGCCCCGCCCCGGTGGCCAGTGGTCTAAGCGATGGCCTCTGAGCATTCGTCCGAACAGGGTCCGGGTTCGAATCCCGGTGAGGCATGGATGTTGTGTTTGTCTAACGGCACTGGCTTTCTCCCTTCCCTGGAACCAGTGACCCTAAATTAGGGACGGGCGACTGCTTATAACCCATTGAGTTGCTCACGGTGGTCGTTAAACCTCCAATAAAAAAAAAAGTAAAATCCACGTATTATTTGAGTGGAACACGAAGGGGCGTAATTTTGAACTCAAAAGGGGGGGGGGCTCTAATTTCAAGTCTCGCCCTCCCAGATAAGGAAAGTTTTGTACGGTCCTGCGAGGAGACACATGATTTTGAGTCTCCTCCCTGCTCCGTAGTGTCGAGTTTAAAATTGAGGCGCCAACATTGCTTGTGTAGCCCAGAAAACTGGTCACGTGAGCTTTGGCGTAAGGGCTTCGCAATACCTTGTAATGGTATAAAACTACGGAAATCATTTTAATTACAATTTGCACATTTGTGTTACACACGATAAAGTGTAACAATTTTGATTTTACAAAAAAAAAATACTTATAGGTACCAAAGAATTTGAATTACAAAACGCCAGTAAAACCTAGTTAATAAAATGGAATCTAAAAACTTAACTATAGATTTTCCACATTGGCCTCAAAGATATTTCCGCAAGAGGGAGGGGGTTCAGGCACGCCACTGTCGCGAGTAATGTAGAGCTTTATAGATTATCGATTTTGCTCACCAGTTTATATTAACATATTTCGTATTCTCACTTTTACGACCTCTTTTGTGCTATCACTCTAAATTTCTTTCACAGCAAGCAAACTCTGAAACAGATTTTATACATTTCTTTTTCCAACAACTCTTAAAGATTCGAAGTAAGTTAGCTCGCGCATTGCAGAAATCTTCGCTAACGCGCAAAGTGCTCGTCAACATTTTATCAGTCAATGGACTTGAAAAGCTAATTGAGCTGAATATGCAACGACGACCGTTTGGAGCTAACGCTGATACACAAGACTTTTCCTTGGAGCTTCGAAACAGTTCTGTGATCCAGTCATAGTTATTCACATCACATTTGTGAATCAGTGAGAGAAGAGAGAATGCCTCTTCAACTTTCATGAAAGATTAACGGTGGGCGTTTTACCCATTTTCTAAGGTCGATGACATTTTCCCCGAAAAGCACAGCACTCAGGAATTTAGGCATATTTTGACATTTAACTGAGAGTTAAAATCCCTCATATATATGCTGTTCGCGTCTGCTATTCAAGTGGAAGCCATAGGGAAATGTAAATTGCACCTTTTAGCACAGTTTAAGCAAACGTTTCGTAAACACTTGTTGTGAGAGTAGAAAATCATGACTAAACGTTTTCAGTATTCAGCATATCTGTGCTGGATGCAGCAATGTGAAAACTCTTTATTGCTTCGAAAACTTCAGGAAATAAACTTCAGCGTGCTGTTTGCTACGAGAAACTAAACTATAGCTTTCTTTCTTTTCTTTTTTTTTTTTTAACACACTTCTTGATAACGAAAGGTTGTGAGCAAGGTATTTCTAACGGTCGTAATTTTGCATGTTGGGTCAGATACCCAAACTCATTTTGTCCATAAGATAAATACTTTCACCTCCTAGTCACTGATATACGCCGGTGTCCAAAATTAAAGTCTGGAAGGCACTCGCAGAGATAAAACGGAAAACACGCAAGAGATGTTTTAGAGAGAGCAGGTAGAGACGTTTTGTATGGAAAGAGACACAACCATAAATATTTTATAACAACCACCAAGTGGCAGAACTGGGTGTTACGAATAATCGTAAAATATGTGTAAAATGTTTCCAGTACTGAAAAGTTATTTTGATACAAGAAGCATATTTTAGATCGCCGCCCCAGTGGTCTAAGCGATAGCTCCTGATTATTCGTCTGAGTTGAGTCCGGATCCGAATCCCGGTGAGGCATGGATGTTGTGTTTGTCTTACGGCACAGACTCTCTCCCTTCCCTGGAACCAGTGGCCCGAATCAGGGATGGACGACTGCTTACAGCCCACTGAGTTGCTCACGGTGGTCGTTAAACATCCAATGAAAAAAAATCAGATCGAATTTTTATATATTAGATATATAGCGAGAATTCTTCAAATTGCACTTTCAGAAGCAGAGATAGCCGCCCCGGTGGCGCAGTGGTCTAAGCGATGGCTTCTGATCATTCGCACGGAAGGGGTCCGGGTTCGAATCCCGGTGAGGCATGGATGTTGTGTTTGTCTTACGGCACTGGCTCTCTCCCTTCCCTAGAACCAGTGACCCTAAATTAGGGACGGGAGACTGCTTATAGCCCATTGAGTTGCTCACGGTGGTCGTTAAACCTCCAATAAAAAAAAAAAAAGAAGCAGAGATATCGACGAAAACGCCATTTACCTTTACTCCCACTAGCAAAAAATCTATACGATACTTGAAAAAGAGACCGCATAAAATAGTCTTCGTTATACACTGTATAGACAAAAGTCACTAGATACCCCTAAAAAAGCAAATGAACGGATCCGCTGCGTTGTTAAGATGCGCGGTACAGCTGCAAACGGTATAAAACCAAGCGTGCAGCTGGCCGCGATCATATCGCACTGTAAGATTGAGTGAAAATGACGCGGCGAGAGAGAACTGATTTTGAGAAAGGAAAGATTGTTGGATGTTATATTAGACGGTTGTCCATAAAAGAAACCGAGGGCCGTTTAAACATACCCAAGTTAACTGTTTTGGATGTACTGAATAAGTGGAAGACACATGGCGTGCCTGAAGCAGCAAAATGTACCGACAGACCAAAGAAAATCAGTGATGGAGGACGTCGAAGCCTCAGGAGAGTCTTCACAGCTAATCGACGGAGTACTGCACAAGACCTCAGTGTACAGGCGAGTAAAAATTCTGGAACCTCGGTATGTACACATACATTCGCCAGAATTTCATTACATGGGTTAACGTGGTCATGCGGTTGCTCATAAGCCTTTCATCTCCACTAGGAGTTCTACTCGTCGTTTAGCATGGTGTAAAGAACATTTATCGTGGACCATATAGATCAATGTAAACAGGTCCTATGGACTGATGAATCTAGATACACGATCCATCAGTCTGATGACAGTGTGTGGGTATGGCGGCAGCCGGGGGAACGCTATTTACCACAGTGTACTGTTCCTACGGTCAAGTTTGGAGCTGGCAGTGTACTCGTGTGGGGGTGGTTTCCGTGGTATGGTCACGGCCCATTGGTTATCGTAGACAAACGTGCTAACCAGCACGTCTACCTCGATATCCTGGACAATAATAACTTTGTGGCAATGCTATGGAACCGAGCCTTGTTGGTACCAGCAGGATAATGCCTCGAGCCGTAAAGGTTGGTTGGTTGGTTAATTTATGTTAATGGCGCAAGGGCCAAGGTTGGCCAAAGAGCGCCAAACAAAAGACATCAAAACAAAACAAAATCAATAAAAAACGTACACAAGGTTAAAAACAGGCTGATGTGGTAAAAATGAAAAATGATAGTGAACAAGGTAAAATCTAGATAAGTTTAAAAAAGTCAATACCTTGTAAAAACGAAAACACTGCCTTCATGTCGCAGGCTCCGCCAATAATGGTTTGCAGCGTAGCTGCTCCTTCGTCCAACAGATGAGAGTGAAAATGACGAAAACGATGATCACAAAACCGACCACAAGTACACAAAACATGAAGGACAGTGAGACGACAGTCGCACGCCTCACACACCGGGACACTCTCGCCACACAGCAAAAAGCGGTGAGTAAAACGACAGTGCCCAATGCGGAGACGTGCAAGAACAACTTCCTCACGACGGTTCTTCCGCAAACTAGACTTCCATAGTTTGATCTGTGGTTTGATGGCATAGAGTTTATTGCTGCCCTGCTGAGACCACAGGGACTGCCACTAATCCATAACAAATTCCCGGATCAATGGCCGATAATCTCGGAAAGATAGTGGCAGCCGAGCTGGCGACATGGAGGAAACAGACCTGGCAGAGAGATCTGCTAGCTCGTTACCCCGGATCCCAACATGGCCAGGAACCCATCAGAATCGGACCAGGAAGCCATCACCCTCCAAAGTCCCAAGAAGACGACGGACATCACGGATGACAGGTGAGTCCGTGTCCTCTGGAGAAGATAAAACTTGGATGACGGACTGGGAATCAGAGCAAACCATAGCGCGACGATGTGATCGAGACTGTATGTGGCACAAAGCGAGGTGTACCGCACGCATCTCTGCCGAAAAAACGGTGGATTCAGGCGGAAGCCTCTCAGCTTGAGAGGCATCGCCACACACAAAAGCGGATCCAACGACATCCCGGACTTCGAGCCATCGGTGAACACAGGCACGAAACCCGGGTAGACAGACTGTAATTCAGCAAAGAGCTGCTGGTACACCAGAGCAGGAGTGGACGACTTTGACCACACACAAAGAGAAAGATCAGCCGTTGCTTGAATGGGCTGCCAAGGAGGATGGTTAAAAAAGGTGGTCAAACCAATCCCAGACAAGTTTAGACCAGCATCGCGCACTATGGCAGACATCCGAATCCCGAACGTCGGAACACAGGAGGGGCGGTGGGAAAACAAGCGGACACAGGCCGGGTGGAAGATGGAACCATGCAGTGGATGATCAGGAAGAGATTTCAGTTTTTTATAAAACTGAAGAGACAGCTGCTTACGACGGATGCATAACGGCGGCTCATGAGCCTCCGCATACAGGCTATGTACGGGAAAGGTACGGAAAGCACCAGTACATAGCCGCAATGCCTGGTGATGGACGGGGTCCAAAGGTGTTAAAATCGATGGACGCGCTGAACCGTACGTAATGCATCCGAAGTCTAACTTTGACCGAATGAGAGAGTGGTAAATGCGAAGCATTGAGCACCTGTCAGCCCCAAGATGTTCGGGAGAGGACCTTCAGGATACTCAAAGACTTCGTGCACTTCACCTTCAAAGACTGAATGTGAGGCCGGAAGGTGAGCGCTCGGTCAAAAGTTAGCCCAAGGAACCTGGCTTCTGACACCACAGGGATGGTAGAACACCCCAGACGGAGGCTGGGGTCTGGGTGAAGACCCCGTTTGCGGCAAAAATGCACGCAAAAGGGTCTTCTGCGGCGAGAAGCCAAATCCATTTTGGGAAGCCCAGTGAGAGATCTTGGTAATGGCAGACTGGAGCTGTCTCTCGATGGTGCGTATGTTAACTGACGCGCAAGAGATCTGCAGATCATCCACGTACATGGTTCCACGAACCGTCGGAGGAAGCAGTTGGAAAATATGGTTGACACGAAGGATGAACAGAGTGACTGATAAAATGGAGCCTTGAGGTACACCCTGTTCTTGCGGGTACACCGCAGAGAGGGTCGACCCGACGCGCACACGGAAACTCCGGTCCTGGAGAAATCCGGCGATGAAAGATGGTAAGTTTCCCCGCAATCCGCACTCGTGCAGATCACGGAGAATGCCGTATCTCCAGGTGCTGTCGTAAGCTTTCTCCATATCGAAGAACACGGTGACCATGTGCTGACGCCGGACAAACGCCTCCCTGACAGATGTCTCAAGGCGAAGATGATGATCGGTGGTGGATCGATATTTGCGAAATCCACTCTGATGAGGCGAAAAAATGTGATGAAATTCCAAATAAAAAATGAGACGAAGATTAATGATGCGCTCGAGTACTTTGCAAAGGCAGCTCGTCATAGCAATTGGCCGGTAGTTCAACGGGTTGGTGGGATCTTTGCCAGGTTTGGGAACAGGAACGACAACGGCCGTACGCCAAGACTCGGGAAAGGCATTCTGTTGCCAAATCCTGTTAAACAGGATTAGCAGACATGCAAGAGAGGACGGAGAAAGGTGCTTCAGCATTTCGTAATGGATGTTATCCGGTCCGACAGATGTCCGGCCGGACCGATTCAGAGCGGTCTTCAGCTCTACGGCAGTCAGCGGGCTGTTATAATCTGTGGAAGAAAACGGTCCAAAAGAAATCTTGGACCGTTCAAGCCGCGGCTGTAACTGCCGGAACGAAGCAGGGTAATTGCTGCTGCTGGACACCGAAGAAAAAGCGGCGCCCAGACAGTCAGCAATACCCCGAGCGTCAGCAACCGTTCCTCCATCACTCTCAAGAATGGAGATTTCCCCAGATGGGTACTGTCCCCGAATCTTACGGATCCTGTCTCAAACGATCTTAGGGCTGGTAGTGGAGTTAATCCCGGATACATATTACATCCAGGACTCCCGTTGACTTCGCCTACGAACCAATAGCGCGTAAGACTTGGCTTTCTTGAAAGCAAGTAGGTTCGCGTCGGTGGGGTACCGACGAAACCTACCCCAAGCCCGATGTTGGGCCTGACGAGCTGCCATGCAAGTGGAATTCCACCAAGGTCTTGGGCAACGTGGAAGTTTAGTCGACGTCCAAGGGATGATAAGTTCTGCCGCATGCACAATACAATCCGTTACCGCCGCAACAGCGTCATTGACCGTTCCTGAGGTCACCATAGCTGGAGTAATAATCGCTGAAGCCGTGAATGTGTCCCACTTGGCACGACAATATTCCATCTAGCAGGGCGAGTAGGGTAACGGTTCCCGCCACCCGCTAGACGGAGAAAGATGGGAAAGTGATCGCTGCGAAGGGGATCACCAGACACGCTCCAGGACCAGTCAGGATATAAAGATGGTGAACTCAGAGACAGATCAATGGCTGAGTACGAGCGGGTGGGTTCATGAAAATAAGTAGTAACTCCGGTGTTGTGGAGACAGAGGGACGAGTTGGAGAGAAGGGACTCAACAACACGGCCCCTGGAGTCTCGAGCTGTAGAACCCCACAACGGATTGTGAGCATTAAAATCTCCTAAGATGAAGAAAGGAGGCGGCAGTTGGTCAACTAAATCTTCCAGATCCGAAAGGCTTACACCTTCATCTGGTGGTATGTAAAGGGAACACACTGTGAGCAGTGTGTTCACAGATAGTCGCACTGCCACTGCCTGCAAAGTCGTCCAAAGGGCAACTGCGGTGACAGGAATACCATGAGGAACCACGACGGCCACCCCACCGCAGGCAATAACGACATCCTGGTGATCAATGCGGAAAAGAGAATGTCTCCGCAGCGAAGGGGTGTCCGTCGTGCGAAGCTTTGTCTCTTGGAGACACACGCACACAGGCGTGCGCGAAGACAGTAAACCTTTCAAATCATCAATGCGTGATCGCAGACCTCGGCAATTCCACTGAATGAGCGTGGCCATAATGAAAAATGTAATGAAAGAAGGAAAAAGACAGACGACTAGAACGTCTCACTGTCGTCCATCACCTCCAATCCATCCGCAGTGTCTGGAGGTAACACAGGGCTGTGTTTACCCCCTGTGTTGAGAGGTGGTTTGTGCCTCCTCTGTTTCGGGGAGGATGAACTTGGTTTCACCTTCCCCGGGTTCTTCTTTGCAGTGCCCTGGGTCCCTGTGACGGCAGAAGATGTGTTCGGCATAGAGGATGGTTTAGGCGACGATGTTGATGTCGCCTTGGCTTCAATGCGGCGAGACTTCAGTGCCTCCAATCCAGCAGACACGATGTCCTCAAAATCATAAGGACACCGTGCTGGGATGGTCACCTCAGTCTGGACCGCCACTGAAGCCTTCTGAACCACAACTGAAGCATAAGACCGCCGGCCTGGTTGTAAAGGAGCGATCCGCCGTCTAGCCTCGGGATATGAGAGATGCTCAGTTGTCTTCAGGCGTTGGATTGCCTGTTCCTCTATCCACTTTGGACACTGCTTAGAAGAAGCAGAATGAGACCCTTCACAGTTGATACAATGATCAGATTCTGCAGCGCATTCCGCCAAAGAGTGTTCTGTGGAACCACAGAGACCACACTTTGCAACATTACGGCAAGACTGCTGGGAGTGACCGTAATGCTGGCAGCTGAAACATCGCAAGGGGTTCGGGATATACGGCCGAACATCAAGCCGTAAATAACCTGCCTTGATGGAAGTAGGCAGGGTTGGGGAGTCAAATGTCAGGATGATGTTACGGGAGGGAATAGATTTCCCATCCCGCCTAAAAAAATCCGTCGAACCCCAATGACATGCTGTTCACCAAGTTCCTCCAGCAATTCCTCATCGCTGCACTCAAGCAGGTCGCGGGAGTCGACCACACCGCGAGAGGAATTGAGGTAACCATGTGGAGAAACCTGAACAGGAACGCCAAGCAAAACGGTCGTTTCTAGCAAGGTGGCACTGTGGCGTGGATTAGATGTTTCCGCGAGAAGATCCCCTGAAGGGAGCTTCTTGACACTCTTCGGAGAGCCAGCAACGGCTTGCAGAGCCTTGTTAATCCAGAAAGGACTCTTGCTACTTAGGGACTGTGAAGAGTCACCAGATTTGATTAACAGAAACAGAGCATTGCAGTTAGTTGAGACAAGTTTCTTTGTTGAGGAAGGTGGACCTTCCTCCACACTGCGCTTTAAAGTGATAGCATGGGAAACACTTTGTGTTGCCATGAAGAATAGAAAAGATTCGTCCGCCGACCTCCCCACCCACTACCGAGCCCAACGAGGGAGAGCCGGAGGTCCGCAAGCCCAAGAGGACGCAGGACACTGCTGTAGGGATAGTCAGCGGATATAGCAAGTTGGTAGGGCAGACACACGCTCAGCGTGCACCCAGACTTTCCCGTGCCCGGAGAACACCCCTTTGGCATGCCCACCCTACCCCCAACTCACCCAGCCGAACAGAACGACAAGCCGCTAGAAGTCTGGACGCCACTCGGCCACAGACTTCCTGGCCAGGAGTTGGTTAGCTCCCAGCCTCCCGTTTAGGGTGAAGCAGAGGGCAAAGAGGAGTTGGCATCTGGAGACACTACAACCCGGCCCCCAAATACCTCAGCCTCCAGCATCCTCATTTCCACCTGTACGGGTCACCGCACACGGCAAACATGCAGGTAGGTCTAAGCTAACCAGCTCCGGAAAAACAGAAAATGTAACATAAAAGAGAAAAGACAGGGAAAAGAACGAGGAACAAAACCCGGAGCTGGCGCCTCATCACAACCTCAGCAGCCTACAACTGAGGCGGGTACATGTCAAGATATGAACAAAAGACGAAAAAAGCAAAACAATAAGAGAAAATCGGCTCGGGCCGTGGGGACGCCATCCCCCATCAGCTGGATGAACAGCTGTCCCTTCGGTGATATAATCTTCAAAGCCGCAGAGGCAATAGAAACCGTCACAAGGTTAGCTCGGGCCGTGGGGGCGCCGCTCCCCAAATAACTGGAAAACCAGTTATCCCCGTGCGGGGCGAGCCGTAAAGCAAGGATGGTTACGGTGTGGTTTGACGATAATTCCGCATCGTGTGTGAACTGGCCAGCACAGAGCCCTGATCTTAATCCCATAGAGCAGCTACGGGATGAATTAGAGCGCCGCATAAGAAGTTTGGAACCAAGGCCTACTACTAAGCAACAGTTAGCGGTAGCATTGTGTACTGAATGTAAGCGCTTACCTATCCTTGTGTTCAAAAATCTTGTCGAAAGCATGTCTCGAAGGGTCAGTGTATGCATATTAAGGCCAAAGGTGGACAGACACGGTACTAATGTATGTCAATAAATGCTATGTTGTGTTTCTCTCTTAGGTGTCTGGTGACTTTTGTGAATATAGTGTAAATGGCATCGATAAGGAAGAATTTTTTCAATCTGATATTTAGAAGCAAATACATGGAATAAAATATATTTTAAACTTGATATCATCAGCATTTTGGCATTCAAGTTGTGTATCGGAAAAAAAGAAACCGGAATGCAAGGTTCATCAGTATCACATTTCAAGCTTCCCAATGCAAAAACAATTTTTCAAATCGGACTAATAGTTCCAAAGATATGTCCTGCCGCCCCGGTGGCGCAGTGGTCTAAGCGATGGCCTCTGATCATTCGTCTGAAAGGGGTCCGGCTTCGAATCCCGGTGAGGCGTGGATGTTGTGTTTGTCTTACGGCACTGGCTTTCTCCCTTCCCCGGAACCAGTGACCCTAAATTAGGGACGGGCGACTGCTTATAGCCCATTGAGTTGCTCACGGTGGTCGTTAAACCTCCAATCAAAAAAAAAAAAAAAAAAAAAAAAGATATGTCCACAGACGGACGGGCGGACGGAAGGACAAAGCAATAACATAAGTACGATCTTTTTTATTAAAAAACACGTCCTACGAGAGTTGTAATGGAAAAAAAGGGCATAACTTTTTCATTAACTGACAGAGGTCGTGTTGTTAGAGTAACTCTTCCTCTATAGTAACTCTTCTTCATTGCAGGTAAATAATGGATTCCAAGCAGAAGCAACGTGCCGTCAGTGAGTTCTTGACGAGGGAAGGGTGCAGGCTGTCCGACATCCACAGAATGCTACGGAATGTTTATGGAGATGACACCATTAACAAGAGTAGTGTGCCCAGATGGATGAAGTTTAAAGTAGGAGAAACTAGCATTGAAGACAAACCACGCAGTGGAAGATCGTCATCTGCGACCACTCACACGAATCGTTAGCGAGATGGATGAATTGATTCGCTCGGAGAGACGAGTCCCAACACGTGAGCTTGTTGCACAACTGAACTGAGGTCACAACGCAATACAGAAGATGGTGGAAGACTTAGGGTATCAGAAAGTTAGTGCAAAGTGGGTACCTCGGCAGTTGACACCCGATTTGACGGAGAGAAGGGTGCTCTGATCTGCTGGAAGAGTTTGAATCCAATGAAGACACGTTCTTTTCCGATTTGGTGACGGGGGATGAAACGTGGGTGTGTCTTTACGATCCGGAAACGAAGAATCAATCCATGGAATAGCGTCACATCTCTTCACCAAGGCCTAAGAAATTCAAGAGTCAGCAATCAGCACAGAAAGTCATGGTGACTGTTTTTGGGACGACAGGGGTGTCATCCTTGTTGATTTTCTGGAGCGTGGCCGTACCTTGACCAGCGAGCGGTACATTGAGCTACTCAAGAAGTTTTGAGAAGCCATAAAGAGGAAGAGACAGAACAAGAATCTTAAAAGGATCTACATTGACCATGAGAATGCCAGACCACAGACATCTTTGGCAACAAATTAGGCTGGTCGGTGGTACCCCATCCACCGTACAACGCAGATCTGGCGCCCACAGATTTCCACCTGCTCGGTCCAATAAACAACAGTCTCCGTGTACAACGATTTGATGACACAGACGAGGTGAAAGAAGTGGGTACAACAGTCCACACTTGATTTTGGGTTCAACGGTAGCGCAAATGCATCGCTTGTGATGGAGACTATATTGCGTTGTACAGAGAAAGAGTTACTATACCAACATGTGCACATTGAATGACCTCTGTCAATTAATACAGAAGTTATTCCCACTTTTGCATTACTTTCGGTACAACCCTCATAAAAAGACGCTGGAAAAGGAATTCATGGATCAAGGACATGACAAGAGCTGGTGACATCATGATCAAATTGGAGACTGTCAAGTGGCAAAGGGCTGAACTTATTCCTCGAACTTAGCACTGTTGGACAACTGAAGCACGATACTGGATACCGAGGGTCAGGAAAAGATTTGGAAGACCACGTGGGAAATGGTTCGATGCAATTCGGAAGCATGCTGGAGTGACATATAAGGGAACTGACCATGGCAGAGTTGTGCATGAGTTCAGACTTAAAAATGTACGGTGATATATGTATGTGTTGATGGTGTAATATCAAAGTGACTGACAACAGATATTTTTTTACTCGTATGACAGACATAGCAGAGTTCATTTCCAGTTGAAGGAGGGAGGAATGAGGGAGGGAAAAGTTCACGATTATTAGAAAGAAGAAAATTTTGCTTTCCCATGAATATACAACTTTGTATAAATAATTTTGTATTTCATGTGCGGAGGTGGATCGGCCCACTGGAACATTTCGCGGTGGGTAACTCGAGAAATAATGGCCCAATGTCTCCTATTCTTTCTGTCCGGATATTTTGTAACGAACGAATAATTATTTTTGGTACTTATAAATAATAATGAATAACTTCATTTGAGCTTTATTTTTGTATGAAAAGTTATTTCCTTAAAAAAGTACCCCTCTGTATATCTTGGGCGTTTTTTCTAAAATTGCATAGAAAAATTGCATGTACTTATGTGAGAAAAGTGCTTGAGGACGAAGCAAGCTGTTATAAATTAATTAAGTAAAAGCTTATTGAAGTTCGATGTAGGTCGTTGGACTTAAATTCCAGGGTCATTAGTGTGCCCTACCCTCCTTTGGTAATCTTATAGAAGACACTGGTACCCATTTTTATGGTCCATCAAACCCACCCCTTATTCAGCCTGATATGGAGCACAAAGGGATTTTCCTTGAGAGATACACTGCCTGACAGAGAAAATGCCACATTACGAAGACGTGAACGCAGCTCCATGCAAATTTCAGGGTGGCTGCACACGTACAAATTATGCAAATGATTGCATTTGCAGGCCAATCGCACGAACGTCGCGCGGGATATAAGCGGAAAACGAGCCCGCGAGGCCATCAGTCGAGACGTCGTCACGGCCGCGAGAAGTGAGTGGTTCTGCTGTAACCGTGTCTGGAGAACGAACAAGGAGTGTCAATGCCGTTAAGACGCCGTCGTAAGCGATTTCGTCCAACAGATGAGTTCACGAGAGGTGTCATCGTAGGCCTTCGTACCGCCGGATGGTCCTTCCGTCGTATTGCGGAAGAAATGCAACGCGATGCCACAACCGTCGGTCGCATTTGGAGACAGTGGTCTCAGGAAGAATCTGTTCAACGTCACTGGGGGATCGGAGCACGGAGACGGACGTCCGAGCCAACCGATCGTTGCATCTGACGTAATGCCGTAGCGGGCCCACAGGCCACGACGCGCGACATTTTTCTGAGTGTATGGGGAGGCTTGGATGATCCGATATCGCCGATTGGCTGCGTCTGGTTTGCTGTCCAGACGTCCGTTGCGAAGGCTACCCTTAACAGCGAGCCATCGTCGGCACCGCTTGGTGTGGCGTGCCTCCAGAACTGCGTGCGGTGTCAAATGGAACGGTGTAGTGTTCAGCGACGAATCGCGGTTCTGTCTCACCACGGATGATCGCCGTGTGAGAGTGTAGAGGCGACGCGGCCAACGGGAGGTTTCCCCCCTCCATTGTGGAGCGCCACACGGCCTCGCAACGTGAACTCATGGTGTGAAGTGCTATTAGCGCCGACAGCTGCTCACCGCTGGTACAAATCACGGGCACATTGACGGCACGCCGCTATATGTTGAAGAAGTGCTGCGGCCCGTGGCACTACCGTATCTGTAGGGCATCCCAAACGCCGTTTTTCAACAGGATAACGCCCGGCCGCATTCCGCTCGGATAAGCCTAAATGCTTTACGCGGTGTGTGCGCGGATACTACCGTGGCCAGTACGATCCCCCGACCTCTCGCCTATCGAGCATCTGTGGGACATGATTGGACGTCGGTTGAGTACCCTCCCACCCATGCAAAATTGAGATGAATTGTGGACTTGGATCAACACCACATGGTCCACGAAATCGCAAGACTCTATTCGGACTCTCATTGCGTCGATGCCACGTCGTATTCAACGCTGTATTGCCCAAAATGGGGGCTGCACTCCTTATTGATCATCCTGTATATTCGTCCACTGGAGCCTAGTTTATATGTGACAATTAAATTATTTGTTCAGGACCTACTCGGCTATCTGTGTGTGCCGTTTGGTATGTTTTCGAGCATTTCTTCATGGTGTGGCATTTTCTCTGTCAGGCAGTGTATTTCGAAATCTGTATCCCACCTACATTTATCTTGAAAGAAACAACGATTTACCAGTAGCGGTTCATGGGTCACAGTAATGGGTAGACTTAAAAAAGGAATCTACTCAATAAGTTTTTCTTTTTCCTCTTTTTTTTTTTTTTTTTTTTTTTTTTTTTTCGACTAGGGGTTTAACAACCACCGTTGGCAACGCAGTGCGGTATAAGCAGTAACTTGTCCCTACTTTAGAGCTACTAGTTCCAGGGAAGGGAGAGAGCCAGTGCCACAAGACAAACAGAACATCCACACCTCACGGGATTCGAACCCGGACACATCCTGGACGAATGATCAGAAGCCCATCTCTTAGACCACTGCGCCACCGGGGTGGCTGATGAGGAGTTTACCAGTACCATTACATCTTTTTTTTTTTTTAGTTTCTGTTTTTCGTCAAAACAAAATTTTTCGAAAGAAAATAATTGACTGGTACGGCACCCCATTATGAGCGAGGTTTGAAGTTACGTTCAATCACGAGCGGATTTCACTGTTCAATTTTCGTTATAGTTTGTTCACAAATGCTTTTATTTTACGTCGCATACCAATTTCATTTCATCCAGGATCTAACATATATATATATATTTTTTTTTAGAAGGACGTTTTTCACCTGTAACTACGTGTGGTTTTATAGTGGACAGCAAGACTAAAATATCTCCCGTGGCTTAGTCGTCCTAATCCGCCCCTGCTCATGTGCCAATGAGAATTAAATAAAGGTGATTACTAATATTGTAACAAGGAGAAAACATGAAAACATAAGCTTATTATATGCAAAAAAAAAAAATAGAATTTTCGAGATGACTAAAAGCGTATCATTTTATCGTAAATATTTAACTTTTTATGCGATACAACAGAACAAAGCTTTTAATGTAATCAGTAAAGACTATTTTTCTTTTGCATCGTAAGTTAATTAACTTAATTTTATTTTGTACCCCTGTAAAGGAAAAAAAGAAACGTTTTTAGTGTACTGTTTTTCTGTCTATCATAAAAAAAGCCAAAGGGATTTTTTGTTGCAAAGAAAAAAAAAAGCAGTATAATTAGTTGATGATTCTTTTTCTATCCTTTCTGTCATTAGTAAAAAAATGTGTTTTGTAATGTATTTTGTTTGTTTCCTAAGCAAAAAGAGAACTGAAGCGGGATTATTAGTGCAGAATCTTTGTTGCATCGTAAGTAAAAACAGCTATAATTTTTTCCCATCATAATTGGAAACAGCTATAACTTTTCGATATGATTAGCAGAATTTTTCTTGCATCATAATTGAAACATACGAGTTCTTTTGTTACGGAACTGCGAAAAGGAAGAAGCTTAAAGAATATTTTTTTACGTTTATTTACTTACTATTATACACCATAAATAAATACAAAATATAAGTTTCGCTGTCTTCCTATCAAAAGGAAAAGGTATTAAAATTATTTAATAATTATAATTCAAATGGTTATTTTACTTAATATTTTTATCATACGAAAACAAATAATTTGGGGGGGGGGGGGGGGGTGCAAATACACAGTTGTATCAGAATATGACCACCACCGGATTGCCATTTCAGGGCAATGGGCTGGACATATAAACTTCTTCTAAGTTTCTCTTTCATTTCTCTCTGATCATGATGTCTTCCACTCTTGTTATTTTTCTGATCCCCAAGTTCTTCTTATCTTTCCTAGTTACACCAACATGCATCTCTCCATGATTCTTTCAGTTGTCTATAGCACCTGCATGAGTTTTTTAGTTAAGTCTCTACTCCATACATAAGAACTGGAAGTATTTATTGATTAAACACTTTTAAAACATTCTGAAAAATTGCTCTTAAGTGGCATTGTTTCTTCCAAAAGCTCTCCAACCAAGTTTTATACGTCAATTAATTTCTTCTTCAACGTGACCCTCGCTTCATATCTGTTGACCAAGGTAAATGTAGGTATCGGTTACCTCTAGATATTCCTCATCGATCACTAAATCTTTATTTCCTGTAAAAGCATTTTATATCAATTTTGTCTTCTGAAAGTTTCCTTTTTCATTTCACTTCCTTATTCTTGTCAATAAGTTCCTGTAGTTCCTAACTACGCAGTTCTGAAAGTGGGGTTGCAAAAATGGTTATATCGGCAGCAAAACAAAGGTCAGTTAAATAATCATTCTCAAATTATCATAGATAGTAACAAGCGATGACAACAATATTATCCATCCGGTAAGTCCTGAACAAATTTTTTAAACTTTACCTCCCCCGGAGACGCAGTTTAAAAAAATCTTGAAAGTATTCACCGCTTTTAAAACTTGGTGGTTTCGGTGGCGAAGTGGTAAAATGGCCAGGTTTTGATCATTTTACGAGTGGGCCGGGGTTCCAGACCCGGATGAGACTGGGATAATTTGTTTGGCTCTTACGTCACAGGCTCTCCCCGTTCCCTACAATTAGTGCCCCCAATGTTTTTTCCGTAAGTGGACCCACATGCATTTACGTATAAAAAGAATTTCTAGTTTCTTTCTGTCAGATAATTTGGCTGATACATTCATTAGATTGCAAAAGGAATATTTGGCGTTTTTTCAATTTCATGCTGTTTTATTAATAGCATATATTGATTATATGGATTATTCAACTGCAATTAGTGAAACCCGATTGAGGTAAAGAAAATCAGCCGAAAGGGAAGGAGCTTAAATGAGGCTTCAATGAGAAAACAGAATCGGAGAGGGACATAAAAATCGTTTTTGGCTAAAACAAACATTTGGTACGTATTTTTAGTACGTCCTTTGCAAAAAAATAATGATCGTACTTTGTCCGTCGGTCTGCTTGTGAGCACCATATCTCTGCAACAATTAGTGAGATGTGAAAAATTCTCTTTGAATTTGGAAGCTTGAAATGTGAGACATGATCTTTGCATTTCTTTTTGTTTTCCGATGCACAACTTTTCCACTAGAGAGCGTAAAGGCAGATATATCGAATTTAAAATACATTTTTTATTCCATATATTTGCTTCTAAATATCTGATTGAAAAAATTCTTCCTTCCCTTTATATCAGACCCTTTTAGGCTACAGATTTATTGGACCGATATTGCAAAAAGTTATTAATTGCTACTTGGGCTATTAGGTACAATTATCCGTTAGGGAACGTATAGGTAAACTGCGTTTCCCCGATACCTCTGCTTCTAAACTTTCAATTTGAATAAATCTTCCTCCATCTGATACAGGTCCTGATAAGAAATGTGGAAATAAAGGCTTACGGCCCCCTGGTGGCCAAACTATTCTTTATTAAAAATTAGTTTCTAATTTTTGATAACGAATGGTTTGGCCACCAGGGGCCGTAAGCCTTTATTTCTGCTTCTTACGTATTTGCAGCAAAATCTGGGCTTCTGAAAACTCGAGTGAAAAATTTTTCTCGGACTATCGCTGCTTCTAAGGGTCCGATTTGAATAAATTGTTTCTTTGTTGAACAGCGTTTCTGGTGCGAAATGTTTCACATATAATTACAAATTTTTATTAAAGCACAAGGGTAACAACAGAGGGCGTAAGATCTCGTATCCATTTACAGTAATATCTGCAAGACTAAACGAGAAAGATTACACCGAATTTTCAGGTGTAATAAGCACGTCTTTTGAATCCGTTCTGACGCAAATTAAATTTATCAAAGCTATTCAAAGTCAATGGAACCGGTATGGAAAATAATAGATCTGACGAAAGAAAGAAGATTTTCAATCGGGTGTTTAATCAATCAGATATTGCTGTAAACGGAATCTTCAGCTTACGAACTCTTAGGAACAGAGATATTGACAAAAATAAGATGTGACTTCACGTCCCTCTGGTGGGAAAACGATGCATTATTTTAGGAAGAAAGTATTCTCAAAAGGTTTATCCATATAAGCGGTATCTGCCCAAGAAAAAAAAATTAGTCGAGTTTTCAGGAGCCCAGATTTTGCAACAAATACTTCAGAAGCAGAAATTAACAGTTATGACCCCTGGTGGCTAAACCGTTCTTTACCAAACATTAGAAATTATGTGAAAAATATTTTCCATCAGGTCTTGTATGCAATACAGGAAGAATTTTTCAAATCCGAGCTTTAGGAGCCGAAATAACGCAGAAAACGCAATTTACCTTTGTGCCCCCTAGCGGAAAGTCTATGATTTACTTGAAAATTTTGAATTTATAGGAAAAACATTTCGCATCTGAAACACTATCCAACAAAGAAGGAATTTTTCAAATCGTACTCTTAGAAGTAGAGATATTGACAAAAATAAGATATATATCTACGCCCCTGGCGTAGAAACCACGCACTTTTTCAAGAAGAAAATTTTCTAAAAGGTTTGTCGACATGAGTAGTATCGGTCAACAAACAACTTTTTTTCAATCGAGAATTTAGCTCATATTTTGCTTCAAATACAACAGAAGCGAAAATTAAGATTTACGCCCCCTGGTGGCCAAACTATTTTTTGCAAAAATTGGAAATTATGTGCAAACGATTTCTCACCAAGAGCTGTATCCGGTGCAGAAATTTTTTTTCAAATCAGATTTAGAAGCAGAGATATAGGGAGAAACGCAATTTACTGCTACGCCCCATAGCGGAAAGTCTATGAATTACTTGAAACTTTTGAAATTATATGAAAAACATGTCACACCGAAAACCCTATCCAACAAAGAAGGAAATTTTCAAATCGGACTCTAGAAGTAGAGATATTGACAAAAATATGTGCATCTACGCCCCCTGGCGGAGAAACTCCGTGGAATATTTTAAAAAGAAAATATTCCGAAAAGGTTTATCGATGTGAGTGGCATCAGTCCACGGAAGAATTTTTTCAATCGATATTTTATCTCAGATTTTATGGCAAATACATCAGAAGCAAAAATTAACACTTACGCCCCCTGGTGGCCAAATTATTCTTTACCAAAAATTTGAAATTATATGCATAAGATTTTCCATCGGGAGATATATCCGCTGAAGAAAAAAATTTTCAAATCGGAGTTTTAGAAGAAGAGTTATCGGGAAAAATGTAATATACGTTTACGCCCCCTAGCGGAAAATCTATGCGTAATTTGAAAAAGGAACTATATCTAAAATACTCTTCGACATAAATGGAATCGAAAGATAAAAAAACTTTTCAGTCGGATGTTTAGAAGCAAATATGTTGAATAAAACGTATTTTTGAATTTGACATCATCTGCGTTTACGCCCTCTACCGGCGAAATTGCACATTGTGAAAAAAAAAACCGAAATAAAGGATCATCATTTGCATATTTCAAGCTTCCCAATGCAAAAATAATTTTTCAAATCGGACAAATAGTTGCAGAGATAGCGTAGGTACAGACGGACGGACGGACAAACCGATAACAGAAGCCCGATCTTTTTTACAAAAGACGTGCTAAAAAGCGATAAAAACATTTTTTTTCCTTCAGATACTATGAAATCTGTTTTCTTCCCAAAATAATGCCCAATCACGCTGTTATGCAAATGTTTAATAGGGTTTTCCCAATAGCTTTGCTTCTAAATGTGAGTTAAAAAAAATGTTTTAACACCGGATACCGTTTACCTTGTGGAAACCTTTAGATTAGTATTTGAAGAATTTTGTAATTCACAGTTCTGTCGCTAGGTGGTGTTTTTGTACTTCTGTTTGCAGCTGTTCTCCCCTTCTAAAAACCCTATTGAGAAATATTTTATACAGTATGCCGTTCGCTACAATAGAGATAGGGAACATTATCCTCTTTAAATGATGCACAGCTTTTCCGCTAGGGGACGTAAAGGTCAAAAGCTTTTTCTCGCTATCTCTGCTTTCGCGAGACGTATGCCGATGAGCCATTACATTAAGACAACCCCAGCTAGAGAAATGAGCCCGCCTGAAGACCGAACGGTGGCGCAGGTGAAGTTCACAGAGCAGTATATATATCATCATCATCATGATCATTAACCATTATCAATCCACTGCTGGATGAAGGTCTCCCCAAATTTCCTCCACAACGGTCTGTCTTGTGCCAGTCTCCTCCATGTCACTCCCGCATACTTTCGAATTTCATCCACCCATCTCCCATGTGGTCTTCTTCTGGGTCTTTTCCTGTCCCTTGGAATCCAATCTAAAATTTCGGCTGTCCATCGATGGTCTGTCCTTCTGGCGGTAAGTCCAGCTCATTGCCATTTCAGGGATTTAACTCTGATCATGATGTCTTCCACTCTTGTCCTTTTTGGATCCACGAGTTACTCTTCTTATCTCTCCTGGTTACACCAAGCATGCACCTCTCCATGCTGCTTTGAGTTGTC
Source organism: Macrothele yani (assembly GCA_039090855.1). Lineage (NCBI taxonomy): Eukaryota > Metazoa > Arthropoda > Arachnida > Araneae > Macrothelidae > Macrothele > Macrothele yani. The sequence continues at coordinate 124,372,410 of CM076989.1, forward strand.
TGCAGCCTTTGTGTGTCTCTTTTAGTTAAGGTCCACTTCTCTGCACCATACGTAAGCACTGGAAGGATGCATTGATCAAACACTTTTCTTTTAAGACATAATGGCATATTGCTCTTGAAAATTAGGCTGTTTCTTCCAAAAGCTCTCCAGGCAAGTTTTGTACGCCAATTAATTTCTTCATCCATGTGACCCTCACTTGATATCTTCTGTCCAAGATAAACGTACGTGTCTGTTATCTCCAGCTTTTCTCCATCAATCGATAAATCTTCAAATATATATACGATCGATGAAGAATTTTTTTTCTTTTTTATTTTTTTATTTTTATTGTCTTTCACGATAAATCTTCATTTCTTGTAAAAGCATTGAACATCACTTTTGTCTTCTGAAAGTTCATTTTTAATCCCACTTCTTTACTCTTGTCAGCAAGTTCCTGAATCATACTCTGCAGCTCTGATGGGGTAGTTGCAAAAAATCACTACGTCATCAGCAAAATGAAGGTGGGTATATATATATATATATACAACCAGGAGACCGGCTTTCGGTTAGTAGAGTGTTCGGAGTCAGAAATGGAAAAAGCTGACGTTTTATCGGAGTTTGATATAGTACAAGTTGTGATGGCTCGGAGCCTCGGACAAGGAGGTTAGAAGAAGGAGGAGGTGTCAACAGCCTCTCACCGTGCTTCTGGCGTGACGTCACTTTTTATCAGCTGACTACGCCAATGCGCCCAACCCGAGAATCTCCTGTATATCTCTATGGGAAAATCGCGATTTTGAACGTTTTTTTTTTTTGTACCCTTATTCTACCCATACAGTCATGAAAAAATTTGAGGCTGAAATATTCATTCCCATAATTATAAAATTCCACAAAAAGAGGAAAATATATGTTGGTATTTGTTTAAAAAGTTAAACAAAATAATGATTGAGCGGAAGTGCATAGTGCGCATGGTTACTTGCATACTGCGCTTGTGCAAGTAGCCTTGTTTAAAATATTATCAAAATTCTAATGTTGGAGTAACACGAAGTCCGAAATATTCCTTGGTTTGCATGCGCTAAGCGTAACTGTTTCAGGCACAGGAAGTGACGTCACGTTTCCGAACTCCCGCAAACTCGCACCACCTCAGAGAGAAGATCAAAAACAGCTGATCTCAAAAACGGGTCCTTTCACCTCCTCTTCTTCGAACCACCTTGTTAAGTACGCATCAAAAGTGATGCAGAGACGACTAAACGGTGCACCGATGTCCAGCCGTGCGTCGCTCGCAGCTCATTGATGCCAGAGCGGAGCGGAGACTGTCCAGCATTGTTCACAGCGAACGCAGGGCCACAGTGTGACAGATCACCCGCAGCTACATCAGTGGTGATCAGGGCATTGTGTTACAGCACACAGTTCATCGCAGCCTTCTGCGTATGGGCCTGCGTGGCCGAAGACCCAGCCGGATCCCCGTGCTGACTGCAAATCATCGCCAACAACGCCCGAAATGGGCCCAAGGTCAACGAGATTGGACCGTAGATGATTGGAAGAAAGTATCTTGGCCTGACGAATAAAGATTCCTGGTGCATCACGTAGACGGCCGAGCGCGGATACGCCGACTTCCAACGGAGGCTATGGCACTTGGATGCACTGTTGGGCGGAAACAGGCCGGCGGCGGTGGTGTTATGCTGTGGGCGATGTTTTCTTTGCACACTTTAGGCCTCATTATCGCAATAGCACAATCCCTGACAGCTGTTAGGTATCTGAACATCGTTGAGGACCAAGCTCACCCATTCATGGTAACTGAATTCCTGATGGTGATGGCCATCACCAACAGGATAATGCGCCGTTCCCCACTGCCAGAATCGTCAAGGAATGGTTCGAGGAGCATGCTGGTGACTTTCCGTTAGGCCTCCAAATTCACCTGACATGAACCCAATCGAACATCTGTGGCTCGACTTGAAAAAGCGGGTTCTCGCTAAATCACCATTACCTCGAAATGTACGGGAACTGGAGGAACTGCTGTTGACATTATGGTACCAGATACCCTAGGATACCTATCGCAACCTCATCGAATCGAAGCTTCGCCGAGTGGCCACTGTTTTTGCGGGCAAAACGAGTTTTTTTTTTTTTTTGATTGGAGGTTTAACGACCACCGTGAGCAACTCAATGGGCTATAAGCAGTCGCCCGTCTCTAATTTAGGGTCACTGGTTCCAGGGAAGGGAGAGAGCCAGTGCCGTAAGACAAACACAACATCCATGCCTTACCGGGATTCGAACCCGGACCCCGTTCGGACGAATGATCAGAGGCCATCGCTTAGACCACTGCGCCAACGGGGCGGCCAAAAACGAGGTTGTACACCTTATTAAATAAGTGGTTTTAATGTAACGGCTCATCGGCGTATATGAGAAGTTATTTTTCCTTAGCATGGCTTTTGCCATGAGGAATACTTTTTACATATTTTCAATTTCCCATTGTGCACAATTCTTCCGCCAGGAGGCATAGATTTATATCATGTTTCCTTCTATATTTTTTCTTTTAATTGATTGATCTGAAAATCTCTTTGTCACTGATACTTTCCTTCTGCTACAAGAAACTTTTTGTTCGCAATTTGTTAATTTTTGTAACATACGTTTTAGTAGCTCTCTCTATTTCTGGATGCTTTACCGATTGTAGAAATCAGTTTTTTTTTGTTTTTTTTTTCTGACTGGTTCCATCGACATCGAATAAATTCGGTAAATTTTTTCCGCATTGCAAAGAATTCAAAGGGCATGCTCGTTGCAAAAGAAAATTCGGTGTCGTCCTTGTTTTTTTTCGGTTAGTTTTCGAAGCTGCCAAAGTTATAAACAGACTGCCTTTTCAGCATACAAGTCGATTTTATTCTGTACGCATTGGTGAAATACAAATATATGTTTTTGGGGGTAATGTTTGTTAAGGCTTCCAAAGATACCCAAGAATTTTCCTGTGTCCAGACAAACCAGTTCGCGCCTGATGATCTGTTTAAAAGCATCGCTTTCACATACGATAATGTCTTTCGACATAATTTTTATAGAGCAAAAAAAAAAAAAAAATCATTGAGATTTTTGTTTTCTTTTACCTCCTCCTTTCCCACCGACACAGAGTGGGATCAATTTCCTCAATCACTTGTCGCCTCTGTTCCATTTGTTCATACTTTTGTTGTGATGGTAATAGATTTTTCAGATGAAAAGATATTTCGGTGTCTATTAATCGTGTGATACCTGGTATAAGCCCTCCTCTGTTTTTTTCTTTTTCTTTCTTTTCTGTACTCTTCACTTTCATCATCATAGGCGGCGTAATGTAGGGACACGGTGTTCCGGACCTCCCTCGGAATTTCATGATCCCCTTCAGTGGGTGTGTGTTTCTACGAAAGATTTTTCGTACACATAGAATTTATTTTTTTAGGAAGATTTCTTGGAGACCGCAACCACGCTTTCCAATTCCCTGAAAAACGCTTCAAGTAAAATTTAAATAAGAAGGGTGACACTGAATTTTCGGATGTAATGAGCACACCTTTTGAATCCGTTCTGACTCAAATTAAATTTATCGAAGCTGTTCAAAGTCAATAGAACCAGTATGGCAAACCCTAGTATATGACCGAAGAAAGTAGTTTTCAATCGGGCTTTTCATCCAGCAGAAATTGCTGTAAACGTAATCGTGAACTTACGCCCTCTGGTTGCAGACTTGTGCGTTAAGAAAAATTTGAAATTATATGAGAAACATTTCGCAGCGGAAAGGCTCTCCAAAATAGAAAGAATTTTTCAAATCGGACTCCTAGAAGCGGAGACATCGACAAATATAAGTTATGCATCTATGCCCACTGGCGGGAAAACCATGCATCATTTTAAGAAGAAGGTATTCTTAAAAGGTTTTCGATGTGAGCGTATCAGTCCAGGAAATATATTTTTTTTTAAGTCAGGAGCTCAGATTTTGCTGCAAATACATCAGAAGCAGAAATTAACACTTACGCCCTCTGGTGGCTAAACCATTTTTTTACCAAAAATTAGAAATTATATGCAAAAGATTTCCCATCTGGAGCTGTATCCGCTGCAGAAAGAACTTTTTAAAATCCGACTTTAAGAAGCACAGATATCGGGGAAATGCATTTTAACTTTACAGCCCCTAGAGGAAAGTATTTGAATTACTTGAAAATTTTAATATTATATGAAAAACATATCGCACCGGAAATTCTATCCAATAAAGAATGATATTTTGCAAACGGACCATTAGAAGCAGATATACTGACAAAAATAAGGTATACATCTAAAATGTTGCACATACGGGTAAAATGAGAATTGCTAAATCATATGTTGTACTAGTCCACGAACAAATTTTTCAATCAAGATTGTAGAAGCTCAGATTTTGTGGCAAATTAAATGAAGAAATTAACACTCACACCCCCCTGGTGGCCAAACTATTCTTTACCAAAAATTAGAAATTATATGCAAGCGATTTTCGATCAGGAGCTGTATCCGCTGAAGAAAAAAAAAAAATTCAAATCGGAATTTTAGAAGTAGAGACATCGGGAAAAACGGAATTTACTTTCACGCCCCTAGGGGAAAATCTATGCGTAACTTAAAAAAGTGACTATACCTAAAATACTACTCTTCGACATAAATGGAATCGAAAAGTAAAGGAATATTTTCAATCGGATGTTTGGAACCAAATACATGAAATAAAATGAATTTCGAAATCGATATGATCTAAATTTACTCCCTCTAGCGGCGAAACTACATCTAGAAAAAAGCGAAATAAAGGATCATCATTTATATATTTCAAGCTTCGCAATGCAAAAAGAATGTTTTTAATGGAACTAATCGTTACAGAGATATGGTGTCCACAGCCGGACGGATAGGACGGACGGACAACCCAATAACATAAGCATGATCTTTTTTACAAAAGACGTGCTAAAAATTGATTATGCATAAATGAGTTAAACAGTTAACTCAGCGTTGTGTTTTTCTCTTCAAAAAAGACCATTAAATAATTCTTTGAATTACTTAGAAATAATAACGAAGGTCTTCTTTTTCTCCCTTCCTACCTGTTTTTTTTTTTTCTCCAAGATTTAATGTGTCCTACTCGAGATCAGAAAACCCAATGCATCTGCCTCATAATTAACTGAACAAGAAATAACTTGAACTCAAACTAAGCGATAAATACACTACTGCTTGTTGAACACAGGACTTTCTTGGAGTTCTGTCACACAGAAAATACACAAGTCTGGACAAATTTGTGTGTGTTTTTGCTGAGAGAACAAGTATAGACGAAGTACGAAAGAACCCATCAATGAGGAAAATGACAAGATTTGGATGGCATCATGATCAAAATGGGCAATACGTTTAGCTCATTCCCTCAAGTGGATATGAACTGGACATATTGCTAGATCTGACTACTGTTGAACACCTGAATATTTGATTGGATACCAAGGGGCAGGAATGGACCCAGAAGAACACGTGGGAGATGAGTGGATGAAATTCGGAAGAATGCTGAAGTGACACACTCGAGATAGAAAGTTGCGAATGCACTTGAGGAGACCATCCAATTGTGGATAATTAATGGTTATGTAGGATTATATACGTATATATTGTATGGACTTTCGCTCTTCCCCCCCCCCTCTCTCTCTGGATCACTTTCATTTTTTAGCTCTCGAAGAAGTTGGATATCCTCTGAAATTTTCAGGTTTCACCCCCGTGTTCATCCGTATTTAACTTAATAAATGAAAAGGGAAAAATTCCAATATTATCTCTGTTAATCAGTGGCGTAGCCAGAAATTTCTTGGAGGGATGGGGAGGTTCCATTGATTTGGATCATTGGTGAAAACACTCATATATATATATATCATCTTCATCATCATTGTCAACCATTATCAATCCACTGCTGGACGAAGGTCTCCCCAAGTTTCTTCCACAACGGTCTATCTTGTGCCAGTCTCCTGCATGTTACTCAAGCATACTTTCGAATTTCATCCACCCATCTCCCACGCGGTCTTCTTCTGGGTCTTTTCCTGTACTTTGAGATCCTGTCTAAAATTTCGGCTGTCCATCGATGGTCTGTCCTTCTGGCAATATGTTCAGCCAGGAGGACAGACATGCATATATATCACTTTAAATTCGTACGCAATCCACCCTCAAGGGAGCGATCCGGACCGAGGACCCCTCCTCCCCGTTGGCTACGCTTCTGTTTTTAATATATATACACACACGTCAATTTTCAGCTGGGTTTCGCCATCTGTACATATAATTTAAGCAAACAAATCCGCTAAAACCGTTAAAATTTTACTTCACAGTAAACTTCAACATAGTTTCGTATGTCCCAAATAAAATTTTCCTGAAATTTAAGATAAAAAGGTTTTCTTACCTGCTGCTTCCCTCTGCCATAGCGAATGAAAATTTGTATCTCTTCAAAGCGGTACCTGTGATGGTTTCTCCATTTCCCCGGTGACAATTCCGAGAAAGATAACAACGCAAAAACCTTTTTTTTTTTCTTTTCTTTTCTTTTTTTTTGTATTGTTGAGGTGCTTTATTTTATTTTAAGTTTTGTAATGCTAGTATTAGAAAGAATAGTAATCTTTACTGCACCTTTATTTTATGTGTGTGTTCTGTAAAATATTCTGGACTCTTTTGGCTGTCATGTGACACATCGAAACTAACAAAAATCAGAAGTGCAAAGGTTTGAAACTGTTTCTAAGTAATCAGCTCAGATGAGCTGTTTCCATGGAAACCACTTGATAAAACCAAGTAAAGGGAGTTAGATATGATTATTTGCCACATTCGTGCCTTGAAAAAGAATGCTGCTGCCATCTATTAGAGCAGAAAGCAGAAAATAGGAAAAGTAACTCTAAAATATCTGCACGAAATTAAAATAATTTCAGAATTAATAAATTTCACTTAGAGTGCAGAAGAACAAATTACAGACCCGTACAATCTTATGGTACACAGGGCCACATTACGGAATAGATCCGTAGCGCCCCAATTTTCTTAAATTACATATTTCCAGGAAGAAAAAACTCATTTTGTTTTCCAAGATATTGTTATATATGTATATATATTGTTTTATATATGGTTGTATTCAGGGCCGGCCGGTGATATTGTTCATGCGTGGGCGAGGTTAAGGTCTGGCCACCTTTAGATGAAATTAAGATGTTTTGTTACACACATATCCCCCTCAACCTTACACATTTTTCTTGAGTCACGCAGTCAAATAGTGATAGCATTATTTATGGAATTATCTTCCAAAAAATTCAATGAAAACCTGCGCAAATTGCCAGTTTGTATTTCGAGGGAGAATCCTGTAAGAATACACATCAGGAAAAAAATACTTCCTATGGGAATACTTCCAAAAACTTGCAGAACAGGCAACAGAAAAATTAAATATTGAAAAACTGACTGTGGAATGTATATCAGAAATGACGACGGGGTATGACGTTTCCTTCATACAGCGGGGGGGGGGGTCAAACTAACTTAATAATGAAAAATTCCCAAATACTGATTTTATACTTAAAGTTTTTGTTCTTTTTCCTTTCGATTAAAACATTAAGTTGGAGCAAAGAATATCTAACTGATAAGAAGGTAAGGCTCAGCGAGACGTAACTAGCGCCACTATATTATGCGGCAAAGAATTACTACACAGAAGCCAACATTACAGGCTGATGCCGCAGGATGCCGAGCAGACTGAGTTAGACTGAGCATATGTGTTTGTGTTCAAAGAATATAAACGCTTGTTTGTGTTGGCGTTTTGTTCAAAGGTTTTGTTGTTCTCATCTAGATCTGCGTTTATATTACAGCCATGAAATACACCCACTCCATTCCGATGAATAACAATTCATGGAATGGAGTGGATGAATAACAAGAACAAATTTGAAACCGTTTGAAACAAATATCCTGGAAAACCATTAAAACAACGTTTGCTGAAAAAAAAGCTATCGTTACGTTGAAAAAATTAATTTATCAATTATATGAAACTGACTTTTATGAAAAATACCTCGTAATATTGTAAAATGAAAGAGGGAAGCATTCGATTACACAATGCATACCAAACAGACAGCTTTAAGCATACACTCAATCGTGGCGAGTTAGTCCGGTCGGTAGAGAGCCCAGCTATCACGCCAGTGGCCTAGGTTCGAACCTACTCAGGTACGAACGGATGTTTTTCCGATCTGTTGAGAAAATTTCTCCAGCGCAGTGCGTTTAATTTACAAACTTCGGAAGGGTAGAAAAAAAAATTGTAGCTTTGGGAAACTGCGGTTGTCTTTGCTTTTTTTTTTTATTTTTTATGGCTACTACTGGGAAACCAGCCTCAGCATTTTTGACATTTAAGGTATATTGTAAATATGAAATTCATGCCAAGCAACCTGGTATTACTACGGTGCTTAAAGTGAGAATAAAACTGCTAAAATTTCCTTAAAATAATATTAATTGCTAATGTATATATTTGTTTCACCAAAAGAAGGGACAGGAGGGATACTCAGAAAAGAACAAAAAAAAAAAAAAATGCTTTAGTAGACCCAATGAGACCGAAGGAAACAGTCGCAGATCAAAGCTTAGCTTCCTTTCCGTGAAATAGGCTTCCCGTCCCGTGTCTCCTACGCTTTTTGCGCCTGAATGTTAACTTTCCCTGCAGAGCATCTGCTGCCGCATTACATGGTGGCGCTGCTGTCGCCTGTTTTACATTATCTCTACGAGAGTTGAGCTTCTTCACGCGAAGCGTTTATATTCTTTGGTTGGAGTCCCTTGATTAATGCGAGGCTCGAGAGCAACCCATTAAGATAGCACTGTATGTACGAAGATATCTAAAGAAAAACAGGGATTGAGGAGTTACCTGAATTTTGTAGTGTACGCATTTTTATCTAGTTTCACTTTTTATTATATTAGCAATCTGGATTTCATTAGCAATTAGGTTAAAACAAATAATTCTAAATCCTTCGAAAATGAAAACACAAAACAAAAAAACCGTATTTTCTTCCCCACTGAAATCCCAATTTTCTTTTTTCTTCTAAATGATTAGAGTATTTTTCCTGTATTCATCCTCTTCAACTCATACGGGTAAAATGAGAATTGTTAAATCATATGTTGTATCAGCCAAACATGACGATTTCCTGCTCGGTCCTTGGAAGACAAATATTCACTCTGAAAACAAATATTCCCATCGGAGCGGTCATACCGTCCTCCCTTTTACGATGTAATTAGTTTAAATTGCAGATGCGGTCACTTTGAAAATGATACCGTGCTATAGTGGTAGGGTAACGCGGAGAGCGCCTAGCGTTGTTTCTCTCCTGCTCCTATCCTCCTGCTTTGCAAAACAAGGGGTTGATCAAGAAGCGAGTGACAATCGTATTTTGGAGATATTTTCATGACTGTAGCCTCAAAGCGAGTAATGTTGTCTCAGGTCGAGGAAAAGACACAAAGATACAGACTTCAAAAATAAAAAGGCTATATATACTGGCTTAAAAGAACGGCAGAAAATGAGAACTGCTATAAAATATTGCAATTAGGAATTCGCTTTTATGTAATAATACGGATGAAAGAAACGCGATTAATTCACAAAGAAAAAAGGGCAAATAATATGTATTTTATGAAACAGTATATTTCAGATCATTATCATATAAACATAATATATATATTTATATGAAAAAGCTAAAGCAAAATAACGGCAGTCAACCGGCCAGCCGCCTCCCATATGACCGCCGACGTGGGCTTGTGCCCACGTCTAGGGCCGGCCCTGGTTGTATTGTTATATTATGAAAAAACTATTTGTTTTTGAAGATAGATATTTGAGATTATCCTTGTTTATATGAACTTCTTGCATCAAGCAATAGGTAAAAAAAAGTGACTCAAACTATTATCTTCTCGGAAAAATTAAATTTATTATTAAAAGATTAGATTTCAGCCAGTCCTAGGACGACTGCTTTTAAGCTTTAAATAAATATTCATATAATGGGGGACGTTGCCTGACCTAGGACGGGGTGAAATTTTTTATTGAAGCAGATTGAAAACAAAGCAAATAGATGCCGGATTTCTGTAGGGAAATATACTAAGAACTCATTCATGTAAGAGCTGAAAATGTTTTTGGATGCAATTTCTAACTTTGACATCTCAACATTTCAGTTTTTATTGTAGGTTAATTAGAGCGTTTTAAATAGATCTGGGTCTTTATATTTATACTAGAAAGCCCGTAGCGAAATATTTTGCAAAATATATAAGATAATCACTACTGAACTCTGAAAAAAAGCATAAAATAAATAAAACGTACAAATAAATATTCGAATTGTGCTAAGTTAAATTAATATACAAACTCAACTTGTCGTGATATTAAGAATTCAATTCGAATTTTGTAGATCGGATAAATACGACTTTGAACTCTAGTCATTGATAATCCAATGTTTTGAAATTAGCACGCGATCACCTTGACATCTCAGAGTGATCGCGCTATTATATAACATGCAATCACTTTGACAACTCGAGAGCACACACGAATTAATCGTTACGTTCACACTTGTTTTTGGCTCGCAGAACAATTAAAATGTCAGCATATAGCGGTCTTCGCTTTTGAAACTCAGTTGTGTAGATATGTGCTGTTGATTTTTTCAAAATACTGAACTATATTCACGAAGGATTTCCACTTCCACGAAGGATTTCCACTTAAACTTGCAAGTAAGCCCTTTGGGAAATATCATACAAAATGTACCATAATGCGGTGTATTTGACTGCGTTTCCTCTCAGAATCAAGAGATGACGCCATAATGCAGACGTTGCTGTGACGTCAAACGTTCTAGACAGAGAAAGATAATGACAGAGAGAGCTGGCTATTTATATGTATATAAAGGTATGCAATTTTACAATTCATGTTTAATTTACACATAGATGCATTTGCGCCATCGTTGAACCCAACTCGAATCCTCTTTGAAAAAATACAGGTGCGGACTGTTGTACCCACAGCTTCACAGCCACTTTCATCTTGTCTGTGTCATCAAATTGTTGTCCTCGGAGATTGTTCTTCATTGGACCAAACAGGTGGAAGCCGGAGGGTGCCAGATCTGGGATGTATGGTGGATGGGGAACCACCGACCAACTTAATTTGTTTATCACCTGATTTGTTGCCAAAGATGTGTGTGATCTCGCATTGTCATGGTGAATGTGGATCCTTTTAAAATTCTTGTTCGGCATTTTCCTCCTTATGGCTTCTCTAAGCTTCTTGAGTGTCTCAATGTACCGCTCGCTGGTCACGGTACGGCCACGTTCTAGAAAATAAAGAAGAATGGCACACCTATCATCCCACAAAGCAGTCATCATGACTTTCTGTGCTGATCGCTGTCTCTTGAATTTCTTAGGCCTTGGCGAAGAGGTGTGACGCCATTCCTTGGATTGATTCTTCGTTCCCGGATCGTAAAGATACGACCACGTTTCATCCCCTTTCACCAGATAAAAAGACAAAACAAAAAAACGTGTCTTCATTGGATTTAAACGCTTCCAGCAGATCACAGCAGACTTCCACCTTTCTCTTCTTCAAATCAGGTGTTAACTGCCGTGTTACCCCACTTTGCACACACTTCCCGATACCCTAAGTCTGCCACCATCTTCTTCATAGGGTTGTGACCAAAGTCAAGGTGTGCAACAAGTTCACTGATTGTGACTCGTCTCTCCGGGCGAATCATTTCATCCACTCGCTGACGATTCGTGTCAGTGGTCGCAGATGATGGTCTTCCACTGCGTCTCACATTTCAAGCTTCCCAATGCAAAAACATTTTTTTCAAATTGGGACTAATTGTTCGAAAGATATTTCCTCTGACGGACGGAAGGACAAAGCAATAACATAACAGCACTATCTGTTTTATTACAAACCACGTCCTACGAGGGTTGTAACGAAAGTAATGAAAAAGTAGGCATAACTTTTTTATTAACTGACAGGTAGTGCTGTAACTCTTCCTCTATAGTAACACTTCTTCTTTATTGCAGGTGAATAACTGATTCCAAGCAGAAGCAACGTGCCGTCAGTGAGTTCTTGACGAAGGAAGGGTGCAGGCTGTCCGACATCCACAGAAGGCTACGGGGTGTTTACGAAGATAACACCATCGACAAGATCAGTGTGCACAGATGGATGAAGTTTAAAGTAGGAGAAACCAGCATTGAAGATCAACCACGCAGTGGGAGACCATCACCTGCGACCACTGACACGAATCGTCAGCGAGTGGATGAAATGATTCTCCCGGAGAGACGAGTCACAAGCCGTGAGCTTGTTGCACACCTTGACTTTGGTCACAATGCCATACAGAAGATGATGGAAGTCTTTGGGTATCGGAAAGTGTGTGCAAAGTATAGGTACCACGGCAGTTGACACCTGCGACAACTGACACGAATCATATACAAACGACCATAGCCGCCCAAAACAAAACGCCTGTCTACAGTGAGTCATATTTTCTTCGCTTACCTGTTCTTTAAATCTGCACGACGTATGAGGGATCACTAGGGTTCACAATGAGTCATCATTATTGTTACTAAACAAAGTGAAACAACAGACAATATTGGGCGTTATGGTCCATAGAGTGATATAAAATTTTAGGGTCATGGTCGTTAAAGGGTTAAACTGCTTCATCCATCTGTGTACATTGCTCTTGTCGATGGTGTGATCTCCCTAAACATTCTGTAGCCTTGTGTGGATGTCGAACAGCCTTCACCCTTCCTTCGTCAAGAACTCAATGACGGCACTTTGCTTCTGCTTGGAATCCATTATTTACTAGAAATGAAGAAGGTTTACTATAGAGGAAGAGTTTACCATTATGTGCAATTTGAACGATCTCTGTAAGTTAATAAAAAAGTTATGCTCACTTTTGCATTACTTTCGGTACAACCTTCGTATATTAGCGCAGTCATAGAAAAACGTACTTGGATAGTCTCTTACATCCAATCAGGTACTGTCAACCACTGCTAAATTACGGGGGAGTGTGAGTGTTTTGGAGCAGTTGGTCAATCGCAATTTTAATTTCTAGAACCTGCAATATTCTCAATTGTTAGAAACACTGGAAGCGATTTTGATCAAGGGTGTCCCGTCGAGTAGGCCACGTTGGATATATGGCACTTGGGAAACATTTTTTTTTTCGTGTTTGTTTTAAGAACTACCTACCGCATGTGGACAAAGGTTTTATTTTTTCTTAGCCGATTATTTTATATTTACTTTCATCACCAAGTAGTGTTTTAAACAATCAGAATGAACAGTATATCTGCTACGAACCGTTCGAATATTAGGGTCGTGATTGAGTGTGCCCGTTTGCTTACGGGTGTGATACATTTTCAGTTTCTGCCAGAAATTTGATGAAGGAAAGGAAATATTCGAAAAAGGCAGTCACATTAGAAAGGAAAAAAGAAAACATTAAGAAAAATCTAAAAATGTGGGTAGTCTCTTTTCATGATCCTTAATAGAGATGAGTTCGGGGGCTCAATTTTAGGAGCCCGGGCCCGGCCCGCTCTCTTTGATTACATGTGTTTGCTGAGCCCGGGCCCGGATTCTTGGAAAATTTTGCTTATCAACGCTTGCATTTATGCATTATACACTGGCCAAAGATATGGCCCAATCAAGGATTAGTATAAAAATCATTAGTTTAAAAAGTTTAGTTCAGTTAATCCACTTCACAATATTAATATGTTTTTAGAAATACTACGCATAAAGCCAAATGTTCTAAAATGTAGATTTTAAAATAAATAATCAACGTGCCCTTCGACCGTTTCAGGGGAATCGATAATTTTGGTAAAAGCTGAAGAAAAGAAAATCGTAGAAACAGAATTCCATTCGTTATTTCTTTTTGATTTCTAAATTAATTTTTATTTTGAATAAATTGCCTTGTAAAACGTATAACGCCTTACAAACAGTTGCAAGTGTTTGACATTTTGACTCTAGAAAACTAATCGTTGCAATATAATTTACATATATGCTAATTGGTAAAGGTAGTTTAGAGTGATGTAGTAGAATGCAAAAAAAGCATGTAGGGAAATTTCCAAAATAATAAAAAAAAAGAACGTAAAAGCATTCCAGACCAGATTATTCTGCATTTTGCAACATTAACAAAGCTTTGCGCTTAATAGTATAATAATCACAATGTGTGTGTGCAGTTTCGAGATCAAGTTCATCATGAAAAAAGAGAGAGAATTGCATCTAATGCCTCAGCGCTTCAACTTGATCTTCTTTTCTCCAAAACTCGACCTGCTGCACTAAAAACCAAAGTCACCCCAAAAATCGCAGGAGTGAGGAAATTTAAAAAAAATAAAGAATAATTCTAACTGCACAATTTTGGAAATTAATACATCATTTTATAGATAAGATTCTTGATTTTTAATAAAATACAAAAAATGGAAATGTGATTTTTTCCCAGTTTTTCAACACCACCAGACCTCCTTAAACTAATCCTTGCTTGGGCCATAGCTTTGGACAATGCATAATGCAAGTCATGCAATGGCAGCTAGCTTAGGAAATTGAAAATCCTTCCACCGTGGTAACAAATCCACAATGAAATTCAACACGGGTAATTCAACCGGGCTCGGAATTACACGTGTTGAATTAATTACAGTAATGAAATTCAAGACGTGTAATTCCGAGCCCGGGCCCGCGTTTTTCGGTAGTTAATGAATTCTGAGCCCGTCCGAGCCCGGGCCCGAGCTCATCTCTAATCCTTAATAATCCGTGTTTACTACGGATCGTGGCTGCGAAAGTGAACGAAATTTTTACTGTTGGCCGGAAATTTCTATTTCCTTTTTCAGAAACAAACGCTTTTACAAAAAATGTTATGCACCTTTTGCACAATTTCGGAGCCTACGCCATGAAATATCTCTCTAACATTTTAATTCCGTAGTTAATTTCATTCAGTCTGGAATAAATCGAGTAAAATTTTGTTTGAGCTTAGCGTTTGAGAAAAACCTTGAGAAACACAACGAAGACGTAAAAAATAACCGTTACTTTGTCAGCACCTTAATTGACGTAGCCTTCTGTCTGGGCAATATAGATTTAGACCACTGTGAAGCCAGTGATTCTGAGAATAAAAGTAACGACATTTCGCAAATATTGCGCAGTTACAACTCAGACTTACCACGCTCTCTCTCATTTTTATTGAAACAATTTTTTTGAAGAAAATGATGGAAATTCGTTTTGCAATACTGTTATGGAGAATTTTGATGCAAAAGGGCAGCGTCATATCGATGTGAAGAGTAAGAAAAAAGTAATGTCTCTGTCTCAGGTAGCACAGTCTTTCAATTTAACGTAGGCCCAACACTTACTCTCTCTCTCTCTCTCTCTCTCTCTCTCTCTCTCTCCTTTTATTTTTTCATTTTATTATTATTATTTTTTTCCATTTTCAGTTTCATTGAGTTAAAAACTATCACTGGAATTCTGGGTTAAAAATGCGTGATGGTGTTCTATAACGCTATACAGATAAAGTTTTTGATAATAAAAATGTGGAGACTCTTTGCTATGTGCTATTATTAATAATATAAACACCCAGATCCGTTTCTCTGGAACGCTTGACGTCACACCAACGTCTGCATTGTTGCGTCATTTCGTGTGTGCTCTTGCGATGTCAAAATTATAGCCTGCTATATAATAGCACGTGATCACATTGAGATATCAAGGTGATCACGTGCTAATTTAAAAGTATTGGATTATCAATGTCTGGAATTCTATTTATCCGATCTACAAAATTCGAATTAAAATCTTAATATCACGGCAAGTTGCGTTTGTATATTAATTTAATTTAACACAATTAGAATATTAAGTTGTACGCTTTAATTATTTTATAATATAACTAACTTTCCGAGTTTACTGCTGCTTATACTAACATTTTGTAAAATATCGCCATATCAAACGCTCTAACCTACAATAAAAGCTGAATTCTTGAGATGTCAAAGTGAGCAAGATTGCACTAGAAGCAGATGTCGCCCCAATAGCACATTATCGAGAACTTACATAGTTCCGATTTGCAATACCAGTATTCGAATTATTTTGTAGATAAAGCTTCGGTATGAAGTCTAAAACAAGCCGTGAAGGAAATAACAAGTGTGCCGGTGAAAAAAAGTAATTTAACGCGCAAAAATCAAAATAAAAGTTATTAAGTTAAGTTTACACGAAAACAACTTTCCGAGTTTAGTGCTGATCATACATCACATTTTGCAAAATGACGATCTATCTAAACGCTTTAATCTACAATTGTTAAACAACAACAAATATTTTATACAGAATGTTATTTATCTCGAGGTCTTTTGAAAAATGGAAATAAATAGCATACAGTTTTTAGTTCTAACATGAATGAGTTCTTACTATGAACGTTTTTACTATATTTCCTTACAGAAATCCGGCATCTGTCTGCTTCAATTAAAAATTTTACTCCGTCATAGGACGGGCAACATCCCCTATATACTAATATTTATTTAAAACTTAAAAACAACCGTCCTAGGACGGGCTATACGCTAGTGTATGGAGATTTATTTTTATACGTCATTATGCTTTTATTAGATACTCATGGTGTTTCGTTATTAGGCAATACTGCATGTCTTTTCGACTGTAAGATTCTGGTAACAGTCTCGAGAAGGACACGCTCGTCCACGGATAAGAAGGAAAACTTAAGGAAACTAAAACGGTATTTTCAGAAATTAAAATCATCTACCTTATATCGCATTTCGATTTTAGGCCCAACACTTAGCTATCATATTTTAGGAATAGAACACTGTGGCTTAGTGTTAGACGTACGTTAAATTGCAAGGCTGTGCTACCTGGGAGCTCTTTCTACCACTATCTCCCTCTGGTTCTCTTTCGCATTCTATTGCGCTCTCACTCTTTTTTATCACGTCTTTTGTAAAAAAAGATCGTGCTTATGTTACCGGTTTGTCCGTCCGTCCGTATGTACCCACGCTATCTCTACAACTATTAGTCCGATTTGAAAAATTCTTTTTACATTGGGAAAGCTTGAAATATGCGAATGATGATCCTTCATTTCGTTTTTTTTTTACGATGTACAATTTCGCAGCTAGAAGGCGTAAACGCAGATGATGTCGAATTCAAAAATACGTTTTATACCACATATTTGCTTCTAAACATCCGGTTGAAAACATTCTTTTATCTTTCGATTTCATTTATGTCGAAGACTATTTTAGATATAGTTACGTTTTCCAAATTACGCATAGATTTTCCGCTAGGGGCGTAAAAGTAAATTACATTTTCCCCAATAACTCTTCTTTTAAACCTCCTATTTGAATTTTTTTTTTCAGCGGATACATCTCCTGATGCACAATTTTTTGCATATAATTTCGAATTTTTGGTAAAGAATACTTTAGCCACCAGGGGACGTAAGAGTTAATTTTTGCTTCTGATGTATTTGCCATAAAATTTGAGCTTCTAAAATATCGATTGAAAAACTTATTTCGCGGACTGATGCCACTCACATCGATAAACCGTTTCGGTATATTTTTTTCTTAAAATATTTCAGAGTCTTCGCCAGGGGGCGTAGATGTATATTTTATTTTTGTCAATATCTCTACTTCTAGGAGTCCGATTTGAAAAATTCCTTCTTTGTTGGATAGTTTTTCAGTGTGACACGTTTTTCGAATAATTTCAAAATTATCAAGAAAATCTATAGACTTTCCGCTAGGGGGCGTAGCGGTAAATTGCGTTTCCCCCTATATCTCTGGTTCTAAATCTCCGATTTGAAAAATTCTTTCTGAACCGGATACAGCTCCTGATGGGAAATCGTTTGCACATAACTTCTAATTTTTGTTAAAAAAGTAGTTTGGCCGCCAGGGGGCGTAAACCTTAATTTTCGCTTCTGATGTATTTGCAGCAAAATATGAGTTTTTAAATTCCCGATTGAAAAAAACGTCGTTTGTAGACCGATGGTACTCACGTCGACAAACCTTATAGAAACCTTTTCTTCTTAAAATAATGCATGGTTTCTCCCCAGGGGGCGTAAATGTATATCTTATTTTTGTCAATATCTCTACTTCTGGGAGTCCGATTTAAAAAAAATATTTCTATGTTGGAGAGAGTTTCCGATGTGAAATGTTTCTCATGTAAATTCATGTTTTCTTAACGCACAAATCTGCAACCATAAGGCGTAAGCTCACGATTCCGTTTACAGCAATATCTGAGGAATTAAAACCCCGACTGAAAAACTTCTTTCTTCCGTCAGGTATTATTGTTTTCCATACCGGTTCCTTTGACTTTGAATAGCTTTGATAAATTTAATTTGCGTCAGAACGGATTCAAAAAACGTGCTGATTACACCCGAAAATTCGGTGTCATCTTTCTTGTTATTTTTTCACTTCATTTTATTTTCTTCATTTTCAGTTTCGTTGAGTGGAAAACTATCACTGGAATTCTGGTGTTAAAAATGCGTGATGGTGTTTTATAACGTTCTACAGATAAAGTTTTTGATAATAAAAGTGTGGAGATGTATTATTATGCGTTATTATTTATGGAGATTTATTTTTATAAGTCATTATGCGTTTAATACCAGGTGTACATATAAGTTTTAAAGAGTTTCTTGTGTGACGTATACTGCTAATTTACATATCCGACATTCCCCCGAGTTCTTGTCAGGTGACCGTAACTGGTCCAGAGTATAAAATGAGACAGAGAAGTTTGCCCGACAGTCAAACGCATTTGCACATCGGTAGGTGAAAGATGGCAACGATACCGCATTTATTCGACACTGCATTCGTTACGAATTTCATCAAGCAAAAAGTGCTGCAAAAGCATGTGTATCGATCTGTTCTGGGGGAGAATTTTGTATCAAAAAGCATGTGTGAGTTTTGGTTTAGACGGTTTAAAGCAGGTGATCTTGATGTTAGCGATCGAGAACGTAGTAGCGCACGGCAGAAGGTTGCACATGAGGAGCTGCAAGCATTGATGGATAAAGATTCGTCTCAAAATGCAAAACGATCTAGCTGAACAACAGGGGGTAACTCAACAAACCATTTCCAATCGTTCAAGCGCAATGGGCAAGATTCAGAAGGAAGGAAATGGTGCCACATGACCTGAGCCAGAGGAACAAGGATGAGCGTGTCATGAAGTGTTTGAATCTGTTGAAGAAACAACACGCCGCCCCGGTGTAGCAGTGGTCTAAGCGATGGCCTCTGACCATTCGTCCGAACGGGGTCCGGGTTCAAATCCCGGTGAGGCCTGGATGTTGTGTTTGTCTTACGGCACTGGCTCTCTCACGATCAAAAAATAAAAAAAATAAAAAAGAAGAAACAACACAAAAAGTATTTCCTGTAGAAAATCGTTACGGATGATGAAAAGTGGATATGGTACGACAATCCCAAACGCAAAAAAACACTGGGTAGACACCGTGAAGAAACGACTTCAACACCGAAACGCAATATTCACAAGAAAGTTTTGCTGTGCATCTTGTGGGATATGAAGGATTATGATCTATTGATCTATTGGAAAGGGGTCAAACTGTTATGATCTATTGGAAAGGGGTCAAACTGTTATGATCTATTGGAAAGGGGTCAAACTGTTACTGCTGATCGCTACAAGCAACAATAGCTGCGATGGAACCAGAAAATTGTGCTGATCGCTGCAAGCAACAATTGCAGTTACTACTGATCGCTACAAGCAACAATGGCTGCGATTGAACCAGGAAATCTGCCTGAAACGTCCATTCACAGGCAAAGGATTGCGTTCCGAGAAATTACCGCAAGACAACGCTAAGGCGCATGTTCTGAAATCGGTCAAGGAAATTTTATTGACGCTTGGCTGGGAAGTTTTGGAGCACCCGGTGTATAGTCCCGATATAGCCTCTTCAGACTACCATTTGTTCCAATCGATGCAACATGGTTTTTCTGCTATACGGTTCCGGACATATGACGAAGTGCAAAAATGGGTTGACGGCTTCATCACGTCACACGACGAAGTATTTTTCGTGGCTGGAATCCGTCAGCTGCCCGACCGATGGCGAAAGGTGATATTTTGATTCGTAAAGGTATTGTTGTTTTCTCTCAAATTACATGTTGCGTTGTTTTAAAACGCTTTAAAACTTATTTGTACACCTAATAGATATTCACGGCGTTTTGTTATTAGGCATTACTTCATGTATTTCCGACTGTAAGCTTCTGGTAACAGTCTCGAAAAGCTCACGTCCGGCCACTGATATAAAGGAAAAATTTAAGGAAAGGAAAACGGCATTTTCGGAAATTGAAATCATCTGTTTATATCTCATTTTCGTCCCTCGAATGAAATCTAGAAAAGAAATTCGAAATTAAAGCTACGAAATCCAATCCCTCCTCATAAAATCGCGTTTGACAGCCTATCAAAATCAGGTTTACACGCTTTTAGTACAAATAAGTCACGGCAAATTCGAGTATTCACTATTGCGTAGATATTTCATGTGGTTTACTAATTCTTAAACGCACTTGCTGAATGAAAAATTTAACTCTGATATAACGAGGTTGTTTCCTTGATTTTAGACACATTTCCTTTGGATGTAACAGGTACAAATGCTGATGAGTAGTCTTCTGTTGGCCTTAGTTTGACGATCCTGTTGTTCTTTCCGCTAAACATAGCATTTTCTGCTCTAGAAGGCATTTATGGAGAACATGATGCTACAAGCACTCTAATTACACTATGCATGATTTTCATAATTCAGCAGCGACAGTTCTGAGTAGTTGAACTATTATGAACAGTTTCAGTTATCCAAAAGGGCAGTAATTAACTGGCGACCTTCAAAGGTTATGTCCAAAGGAGATCGTTCATACTGTAATTCTTCTATGTCCGCGTGGAGATGTTTCCTCATTGCGCGCAACAGTGTGCACATTAACTGGGACGAAAATCTTTAATTTTTTCGTATTTTATGAAAAATAAAATGTAACATGCAGTAACCTTGCATAACATTAGTGTAAAATATGTTCTCCTTTGGCTGTCATGAACTCCTCAACACGTTTCTTTTTAATTTTTTTTTGGCATAGACTTGACAGCTTTAAGTTTAGAGCAAATGGTTTTCACTTCATTATCGTGGAACCACACTTTTATTATACTAGCAGTCATGTCCGTTCTTCGAAAGGTGAATCTATAAAACAATTTTTTGAACGTAAAATTGAAGAAAGGGAGGGGGAAGTAATTAAGGAGGGAAAGAAAAGTAATTTAAGATCCGTAACTGTTAAACGATTTAGATCAGGGTCGTGTCGTCAATGCATACGGTCTGACGTAAAAAAAGTGGCAGGATTTTCGCCCACTAAATTTTAAATCAAAATTTCATGCAATTTTTACAGCATTTTAACGTTTCTGGCGTAATTTATCTTTAAACCTATCAGCATTTTGAATAGTAATGCCAAACCACCCTTTTATATTTTTGGTTTTTAGACTTTTTTTAGGTGTAGAAGTGGTAGAAAAATTCAAGCTCATATTACAGAGCCGCCGTTTTGAATTTTTTTGGTTTCCGGACGTTTCTAGGTATCTGGAACTTCAGACCTATCAGAATACCAATTTTCAGATATCTAGGTCTTTTAGAAGTGGTCGAACAGTTCGCGGACGGAAACACTCACACTTTCCGATTTTGCTTTATATACACTAAATTGACAAAAGCCACCGGACACCTAGAACAGAAACACAACATAGCATTTATTGATATACATTAATACGGTGTCGGTCCACCCTCGGCCTTAATGCATGCACTAACACTTCGAGACATGCTTTCGACAAGGTTTTGGAGCACAGCGATAGGTATACGCTTCCATTCAGTACATAATGCTACCGCTAACTCTTGCTTAGTAGCAGGCATTGTTCCAAACTTCTTATGCGGCGCTCTAATTCATCCGATATGTGCTCAATGGGATTAAGATCAGGGCTCCGTGTTGGCCAGTCCACACACGATAAAGAATTATCATCAAACCACGCCGTAAGAGTCCTTGCTTTATGGCTCGGTGCATTATCCTGCTGGTGCCAACAAGGCTCGGTTCCATAGTATTGCCACAGAGTTGGCAGGGCATAATTGTCTAGAATATCAATGTAGACGTGATGGTTAACAGGTTTGTACACGATAACCAATGGGCCGGAACCATACCACGAAAAACCACCCCCACACGAGTACACTGCCTGCTCCAAACTTGACAGTAGGGACAGTATAGTAAGACGGTTAGATTCACAGGATCCATCACATATGTCTCAGTCTTCACATATTGGTTATGGAATTTATTACGTAAATACAACATACGGATAGCACTGAAGTCCCCGACTCCGTTATCACATATGATATCAAGTTGGAAGGAGATACAGTGTGAGAAAGAAAAGGCAGGCGTGTACACTATACCGTTAGTACATATATCCTGACAACACGGAAAAGGTATATATCAGAATGACAAAGCAATTCTTGGACACTTGGTGTAAAGGGCACGTGCGAAGTGTCAAACCAGGACATGCAGAATACAGCCCTCGCCAGAGAAGTCATGCATTCTTCGGCCGCTCCTCAATGGAATTACATTAGAAGAATTGCCCCATACACGAATTTTAAAGAGACTGCCATCAGGGAAACAGTTAAAATCCTATCCAGCAAACTAGCGTGCAATGATGTAGTCTCTACTGAACTACCAAGAGCTTGGCATGCGTTATTAAAAGATGGAAACACATCGCGACACACCGTATAATTGCTTGATGAAAATTCGTGTAATACGCTCGTGAAGTCACCCGCGTTATTTCAAAAATCGTCTTTATTCCTTACGTGTTCCAATTCCCTGCATTTTTATGTCTGCCGTTGCCTTGATAAAGCCTCCCAGTGGAGTGCGAAAGCTTGGCGAATCTTTGTACTTACTACGCGCAAAAATAAACGGATTTAATACGCTATTTGCGTCTCTTGAGTATTCACAGTGTGGTGTATTTATAATTACATTAGAGTTAATCTCAGTATACATTTTTAGGAATTAATTTAAATAAATTGCCTCTCCAGAAAGGAATTCTGGAAAATACCTGTAAAACAATCGCTTTGATGAATATAGCAATTGAGCTGTTATTTTGCGAGAATAAATATCTTAAATACTGTTTGCATCTTAGGAATGACGTCGCAATGGTAGAAGAAGAGGATCTATCTTACACGATTTCTGACTCTCAGATTGGAAATGCTTTCTGTGAGGATGTTTTGCATGAATATTCCACATGTTTGTTCTTCATTATACTCAATCGTTTTAGAAAACCTACGCGTTTTTCAGTTGATTACCGTTTTCGAGAATGTATTGCCCAGGCGAACAGAAGCTTGCTGGAATCCCCAAGCAAAGAACATTCAGTCATTTATATTTTAAAGGTAAAATTTTAAAATGTCTTTGCTAACAAACATTTCAAAATTTCACTTTTAAAATATAAATAAGTTAATGTTCTCTTTGCTAGTCCGCTTTTAAACGACGGTGCAGGAGTTCAGTAAACAAGTGCTATTTTGTTTTCAGTCTGTTTTCGTAGGGATTTTCTAGCATGAATTAGGAGCGACTAAAACGAAGGATCATCAAAAATATCAAAGCTGCTTTAATTCCTTCACTACATTTTCAACTAAAATGTTTTCAACAATAAAGAGGCACATAATGCAATAAATTCATTTTGTTGAATAATACAACGCAAATTTGACAAAAGAAACTAGTGTTTCCTATGAATTTGAATGCAAATACTTTTCATTTTGTTCATGAACAACAAAAGACTTCTGGAATCCCTTTTGTGTGCATTAGTTTAATCGGATTCATGAAGAACACGCATCACATTTTATCAATTTTTATGTACGTTTTCTTGTATTTATTTTTGTTTACTTACATAAAATTCTTGCGATATATTAAGTTCATTTGGTTCTCAGTGAGCTTTGATTTTGTGCTCTTTACGGAAAGCCAGGGCCGTAGGTAGGTGTGGGAACCGCCGAGGAGGGGTGAATCTCAGGGAGGGGGGGGGGCTGATTTTCAACGACAAACTTTCTTCTTCCGCGAATACAGATGCAAGTTTTGCTTTGTACTTTCTTTACTTTTGTTAACTTTGTTTCACTAGTGAACAATTGATGAAAAGTCAAAACAAAAACCAAAATTCAAAGTATAAAAACCGGAGAGGGGAGAAAACTAAACTATATTGAAATATAAAAAAAATCGCGTTATCGGAATTTATTTGACCATGGGAAAGTTGCAGGGTCATTATCACTTGAGGAAAGATAACTCCCAAATAGCATGGAAAAACTATTTTTAGTTTGCTAACCTGGTTGTTTTCCGTGGACCAACGCAGTGGCATTTATGAGTAATTGATCTTCTCCATTTTTAATCAAGCATATCCTCCTTCGTTGGTGCTCGGAAACAGTCTCTTCTTACCGTGGTCAACATTCAAACCTCCCTTTCCCACTCAAAACCCCTAAAATTTCCGCCAAAAAACACCACTTTCTGCTACACATGCGTAATAAAATCACTTCTATGGTTATCGTAAAATAGCAAACTGGCAGAAATTGAAAGCTCTCTCTCTCTCTCTCTCTCTCTCTCTCTCTCTCTCTCTCTCTCTCTCTCGCACAAAAGTTTCTTTTTAGCACTTTTTACATCGCCTAGAGAGATGCATTTAGCTAAAACGTTCCTACGACAAAACTTCTTTGTAAGCAATTAACTAACCCGGGGAAGTTTAACAGCAACTTATTATCTCATAGTCATTTGACAAGGACGAACAACCTTTCATCCATGCACGTAACTAAGCTTCCACTTTCGCCTCCCTCTGCCTTTTTTTGGGGGTGGGTGGGGAGGGGGGTGTGTATTTTTTATATATTTTACTGTTCTCAAAAAAATAAATTATCTCTTTCTCCTGTGACCATTAGTAACCGGTGCCCATGTGACAGAAAATCATGGGTGCAGTTGTTCTTACTGATTCACTTCCAGAAGTACGAGAGTATCAAAAAATAAGTTTTACATAGCGGCGACTCTCAGAAATGGAAAGATGGAAAGAACGCGGCTGCGGAGTGACGACATACATTTCGTCATTTGCTTGTGGAAGGAGTGTGGCACAATTGAGCTGAGTAGTTTGTGAAAGGTCGTTTGTTATAGACAGCAGCAGCTGGAGGGTTACTCAAAATTGGGAGTTCGCGGAACAAAGCGTTTTTTATGGGAGAAATGTCTGAATCCAACTGATATCCATTGCTACTGTTCATGCAGAAGAAGCAATGTCTCTCCAGGCAATTGGAAAATGGTGTAAGCACTTCGAAGAAGGACGCACGCAATTTGACAGAGGAACCGGACAGGCAGTGTTTGACAGATAAACACGACGACCGTTGATCGCATTTCGTGCGTCGAGTAGTTGATTAGGCATAACCACCGCATTAAAATGCATCAAATTTTGGAAGATTATGAGGTGTCATAAGGTGGTGCCCACGCTATCAGTCACCTGCATTTCAGAAAACTGGAGGCAAGATGGATGCTACGATCTTTAACAGAACAGCACAAAAATCAATGATTTGCGGTCTAGCCTTGCGTTCCTGCAAAGTTTTTCTGAAGAAGGTACATATTTGTTTGCAGCATAACGTCACTGGCGATGAGACGTGGATGGTTCACTTCTGACCAGAAAGCAAATCGGCATGCATGGTATGGAAACTCCCCAGCTCACCAACTGCACAAAAATATAAAATCGTGCAGTCGGCCTGAAAAATAACGGCAACGCTCTTTTTTGAATGCGAGGGTCTGTTGTACACAGAGTTTATGTAAAAAGGGTGTACGATAAATGAGACATTGATACGAGACATTGAAGAAGTTAAAGAAAGCAATTAAGGGTCGAAGACAAAAATTTTTTTCAAAAGGAATCATTTTGTTGCACGACAACGAAACCCCACACAAAGCTGCCCCCAGGCAAGAGCTACAGTGCAATTTCAAGCAGGAGGTGTGGCTGCATCCCCATACGTTCCTGTTTTAGCCCCCTGCGATTACCACTTGTTCTCAAAAATAGGAAATAACCCTGTGGCCAAGCAATTTGCAAATGAGGAAGTCATCAAGAAAGCTGTGAAAACATGTATCCGTGAACTTGGAGCTAATGTTTTTTTTTTCCCTCGGTATTGAAAAACTGGTTTCTCGGACCGACAAATGTTTACTAAAACTTCGCGATTACGTGGAAAAATAAAGAAAGGGTATATGTTTCAGAAATTCAGCATATTTTATTTCTCATTGTTCAACGAAAAGATATGCGTAACATGTGAAACTTATTTTTGTTACATGCACGTAATTCCTTTTGAGTTGTCCATCGCTCATGCAGTGTCATTTAAATTTTGCTCTTTCGAAAAATGGGCAATACACGAATAAATAAGGTAAAAGTTTTCATGCTCATGATGAAATACAAAAGAAATTTCCATACACCACCAAAAATAAAATTTCAGAAAATTTCGAACGCCCTCGTGTAGCTCCTTGCTAGCTACGGCCATGGTTTCAATAAGTTTGCTTGCCAAGATGGGGGGGGGGGGGGGGTGCTGGGTCCTTGTAGCTTCTTGCTAGCTACGGCCATGACTTCAATAATTTTTGTTAATTAAGAAAAGGGATAATGCGTGCTTTTCAGGGTGCCGCGTGCACTTGCGGACAGTGCCAGATGCGGAGAGAACAGTTCGTAATGGCATTAAGGGTCATTCTTCAACCCGACAGATGGCACCACATGTTACCATAAAAGTTCGTGAGAATACGTAAACGTGCTCTGTTCATTTGTGCTGTATTTGTGGACCAGTCAAAATCAGATTTTTTATTCCTGCCTGTAAACGTGCTTCTGTTCAATAGTGCTGTATCTGTGGAGCAGTAAAAATCAGATTTTTTATTCCTGCCTGTAAACGTGCTTCTGTTCAATAGCGCTGTATCTGTGGAGCAGTCAAAATCAGATTTTTTATTCCTGCCTGTAAACGTGCTTCTGTTAATTAGATTTGCATCTGTGGAGCAGACAAAATCAGATTTTTTATTCCTGCCTGTAAACGTGCTACTGTTCATTATTTCTGTATCTGTGGAGCAGTCAAAATCAGATTTTTTATTCGGTCCTGTAAACGTGCTTCTGTACATTTGCTGTTTCTGTGGAGCAGTCAAAATCAGATTTTTTATTCGGTCCTGTAAACGTGCTTCTGTACATTTGCTGTTTCTGTGGAGCAGTCAAAATCAGATTTTTTAATCCTGCTTGATCAATGTTTTTATAATCATGGAATCTTTGTCAGTTGAATTATTATCAGCAGAGATGTAGTTCTAAAAAAATGTCTTAGCGGTGAACGCACTAAGAAAAAATACTGTCAAAATTTTCAAAATATGATTCGTATTTTTTTTTTTTAATTTCTGGCAAGACTTAAGTAAAGTAACAGATCTCATTAGGGTTGCTTCTGTGTAGTAATGAATGAAAAAAAACAAAACACATTAAACCGGGAAGGGGGGGGCAGATTGGAAAAACGGGTCAAGACAAAATTCCAGAAAAGTTGGGGTCTACACACTCGCACCCAAGGTTGTGTACCTTAGAGGTCCGCACGGGCCTTATTTGCTGAGCCCGTCCCGGCAGATATATGACACTAGGACCAATCCTTCAATTACAGCTGTTATTTTGGCCCGGCCCGTGATGTGCCATTGTTGTATTATTTTGTCTTTCTATTGAATTTTGGGTCATTACATACTATTTCAACAAATTTCCTTTAAATTGGTTGCTGACCCATTTTTTTTTTTTAATTTTTTGCACAGTTCTTTATATATCTTTAGAGAGTTCAAAACCAATGTAATAAAAAAAAAATTCCTGACCGTTTGGCGGGGAGGTCCCTAGATGACGCTTGGAACACCTCCATTTTTAGCACGTCTTTTGTAAAAAATGATCGTGCTTCTGTTATCGGTTTGTCCGTCCGTTCGTCCCCACGATATCTCTGCAACCATTAGTCCGATCTGAAAAAATTCTTTTTGCATTGGGAAGCTTGAAATATGCAAATGTTGACCTTTTATTTATTTATTTTTACGATGTACAATTTCGCCACTAGAGGGCGTAAATGAAGATGTCGAATTCAAAAATACGTTTTATTCCACATATTTGCTTCTAAATATCCGATTGAAAAAAAATTATCTTTCGATTCCATTTATGTCGAAGAGTATTTTAGATATAGTTACTTTTTCAAATTACGCATAGATTTTCCGCTAGGGAGCGTAAAAGTAAATTACACTTTCCCCGATAACTCTTTTTCTAAAACTCCGATTTGAAAAAAAAATTCTTCAGTGGATACATTTCCTGATGGAAAATCTTTTGCATATAATTTCAAATTTTTGGTAAAGAATACTTTGGCCACCATGGGGCGTAAAAGTTAATTTTTGCTTCTGATGTATTTGCCATAAAATCGGAGCTTCTAAAATATCGATTGAAAAAATTCTTTCGTGGAGTGATGATACCACTCACATCGATAACAGCGTGGCTGACGCATACTCGCAAGATCGTTGTTTCGACTCTCGATGAGTGAACTTTTTGTTTTATTTTTCAAATCAGAAGTATGTTTTTCTATTGATGGTCCAAACAAACCCTGTGCGTGTAAAAAAAAGCAGCTTTTGTACGACGCGCAAGATGTCGTGTGAATTATTGCATCCCTTGCGTCTACGACAAATATCCTGTCCCACGTACTGGCTCATCTGTTTCCAACGGTTAATAAAACATATTTTTTTATTTGTGTTTTATATATCAATCACCTGGCCGAATTTGTTAATTTTTAGAAAAAAAAATATTTGAATTTATTTTTAATAGACAGCAATTCCGAAAACAAATGTACAAGGCAGATGGTGAAAAGCGAAAATGCAAGTTTTTAATAGAAAATAAATAGAAAATAATTGTATAAATCCATGTGATTTACAATTATTTTATGTATAAATTGCACTTTGATCTGAAAAAAAAAAAAAAAAAAAACAAGTTTACTCACCGAGTAGGACCAGCGATCGCGGGAATATGAGGTACGCTGCAGCCAAGCCACAAGATCTTCGATGAAATTCTCTGCAAAACTTACTCATAAGTCTCTAGGGATTTTTTGAACTTATATTTTCCGGAAGACATTTGAGAAGCACGCTTTCTCCCTTTGCTCAATAAAAGTTAATTCCAAGGCTTATCCACACAAATAGTGTTATTGAAATCCCTCAGGGGAAAGTCGTAAAACACATTCTTCGGTGTCTTCACAAAGGATGCTTCAACGGAATTGACTGGAATTGGAATACAGGTCGTTTGTTGGTTTGTTGTGCGAGACACAAAAAGTGTTCATATCGAGACTTGGCAACCAATCAAATAAAACGTCATCATGTCTGTAATGGAGTTTTTAAAATACATTTTTATACTTTTGCTATAATTTTGGAATACTGGTGGAAAGATAGTAAAAATGCTTTAAATAGCGCTTTTAAGTGCAGGCTAAGTACACAAAAAGTAGAAAAATTAAAACAAATTCCATAATAAAGAGAGAACATTTTCAACCATTTTTTTGCCTTCAACAGTTAATTGCTTTTACCGAAGGAGACGTTTAGCACATTTCAAGAGGCTTAAATTCTTTTTCACCAGGAGTCAATCCAGGCTTAATGAAGAAGAGTAATCATCTATTCAAAGAGCCTAGCTTTATTTCGCGAGCAACAGGATTAAAATTCGCCAGCAGCATGAGACATTCCATTTGTTCATGGTCGAAATGACATTTAATTGGTTCTTTAGTTTGCTACTAAAAGGAAAACTGAGTTTGTCAAACTGGTAAAAAATAAAGTGCATTAATTTGTTTTCCTTTAGTTACGGGCAGATGAAAAGTGCTTATTAGACAGCTAATTACTCCCGACCCCCATCCTTCCTTTCTAAATTTTTTCAACCTGACAGGAACTCAAGTAACTGTGTGTAACCTATGCCAGGACGGTTCGTCAGAGTCGATATATCTTCACATCTTTATTATTATTTTTTTTCTGCTCATCCTTTCGAAACATTACTTTCACTAATTCGTAATTTGCCCAAAGCAGTTTCCCTCCCACATTTTGATCATAAATACTCACAATATCCTAAATCTTTTCAGGAAAGAGGGCTTCCTCAAACTGAATATTTTTAATATTTCCGACGAAATACCAAGTTTTTCTATGAAAATGTAATTTTTAATATTTCCGACGAAATACCAAATTTTTATAGGAAAATGTAATTTTTAATATTTCCGACGAAATACCAAATTTTTCTAGGAAAATGTAATTTTTAATATTTCCGACGAAATACCAAATTTTTCTAGGAAAATGTAATTTTTAATATTTCCGACGAAATACCAAGTTTTTCTATGAAAATTTAATTATTAATATTTCCGACGAAATACCAAATTTTTCTAGGAAAATGTAATTTTTAATATTTCCGACGAAATACCAAGTTTTTTTATGAAAATGTATAATTTGCTTAATAAGACAGACTTCACGAGGTGCGATAACATACAGAGCTTGATTCGAAAGTTTTGCAATATTTGGATCACTTTATGTCTTCATACGTACCTCTACGACGAAAGCTGACTAGCATTCACAGTATAGGCCATCGTGTTGCAACATCTTTAGCCGTTTGTCTGCCAGTTCTTCGATTCCGCTGCGGTACCAGTATTGTCCTTCGAGGCAAAAAACTCCTTCACCTAAGCTGCCACCTCCTCCTGGTTGTTGAAGTGCCGTCCGCGAAGGAAGTGAGCCATGGACCGAAACAAGTAGTAATCCGACGGGGCAAGTTCCAGACTATATGCTGGGTGTGGCATCACTTCGATGCTCTCAAATTCCTGGAGTTTTACCCGGGTTGATCGCGCAGCATGAGGTCGGGCGTTGTCCTTCTGTAGGATAGCGCTATTTCTGTCCACAAGTACCCGGTACTTCTCCTCCAAAACGGCATACATCCACTCCAGCTATTCAGAGTAGAGGTTGGCGTTGATGGTCCGACCGTCTGGAACAAATTCGTTATGGATTATCCCCTCGAAATACAACCAGACCCAGAGCATCACCTGGTGCACAAAGCGCCCAAGTTTAACAACAGGTTCTGGAAGCTGGACCGGGCTCAACCACTACCGTGGTGTGTTAGAATTACGGAAGTAGAACCACTTTTCATCGCACGTAACAATTCTCTTGATGAAACATACATCGCGCAGGTTTTCTAGGAGTTTCGTGCACACTTCCACTGGGCGGTTTGCTTCAGCTGGCGTCAGTTCGTGAGGGACAATGCGGATGCTCTTGTGGATCTCGCCGAAGTCCTGAAAGTAACGAGCCACGGTGGTCTGTAATATGCCCAGCTCGCCTGATAATCAACGAGTGCTGGTTGTCGGATTTGTCTCTACTGCTTGGCGCACGGCCTCCGAATCCACGGTTCGCGGCCTACCTGACCTTAGCTGTTCGCCGAAGTTTCTGTCACCTGAGCGAATTTTTTTGTGAACCATCTGGTTGCGGTGCTGGGGTCCACGGAACCTTCCCCTTTCGCATGACAAATGTTTCGTGCTGCTTGAGCAGCGTTATGGCGGACTTTAAACTCGTAAAGCAAAAGTTCCCTAATTAATCGGTTGTTGCAGACAGAACGACTATCCGCTGCAGAAGCTGAACGCCGCAATCGAGAAAAAACTCCCATGGACAGGTAAAGGACGACGCCCAGTCATCCTGCTACACGATAATGCCAGGCCACATGTCGGTGCCACCACGAATTCAACCCTTTAACACTGGGAGGTCTTACCGCAACCGGCATACTCCCAGGACATTGCACCCTCAGACTTTCATTTGTTCGCTCTTTGCAACATGCATCACCACAGTTCCAGAGGTGGAAAATTTCGTCACTGCGTTCTTCAGCTCAAAACCCGAGTATCACAGGGACATTCATTTGTTGCATGAAAAAATGGCTAAAGGTCATTGATGCTAACGGTCAATATTTCGTTGAACAAATGTGCACTGGTTTCCTGACTGTTAGTGTCTCCTTTCTCCTTAAAAAGGCGGAAACGTTTGCGTACTCCTAATACATTTGGAGAAAGCACTGGAATATTTTCCTTTTTGCGTAAGCTCCGTACACTTACCCTGATTTTGCACAGATGCAACGGACTATCAATAGTTAACTGAGGTCTAACCTTCGAACAAGGACCACCTCTAACAATCGTCACTTTTCTCTGGTCTAAGCAGTGACCGTTATTCGGAGGTTTTCCAGTACAATATGAGCAACATAGAGTCATTTGCAAAAATTCAAGACTACCTATTGGTATTAGATTTCTGCCGGTTGCGTCAGCTACTGTCTGTATTACTCAACTTCCTGTCGGTGTTGCATCATCCTACAGCGGCAGCTGTTGATAGAGTTGGGGGAAGCGTGCGAGCGTCAGTTTGCTTCTGGTTTTCATGCTCAGAGATTTTGTTCGTATTTTCTATATAGCGAAAAATGGGCAAAAAAACAACAACTGTGAATTAAGTGTTACTCAGAGGTCAGAAATCCTCCGAATGTGACATAAACAGAATGGGGGATGTGAGCTAGACTGCTATTCATAATACAATCATGAAATATCGAGATACAGGTGAATTCAGCGACCGAAAGAGAAGTGGACGTTCAAGGAAAATAACCCTACGTGTTGAGAATACCATAAAGAGAATAGTTATGTGTTCTCCGAGGAGTTCGTGCAACAAAATTAAGGCCTTTCTACGTTCAAGAGGGTCTGATATTAGCATCAGCACTATTTCCCGAGGTCTTAGCAAAGATTTTCAGTAGAAGTCTTATAAACCTGCACATAAATATAGTTTAACATCTGTCACGAAGAAGGAGAGACTCCAGTTTGCGAAGCGTCATCAATCGTGGACTGCTGGAAATTGGAGTCAAGTTCTCTTTTCCTATGAATCAACTGTGCGGCAATTTGAATCACGTGAAGCCCATGTTCGACGACCAAACGGCAAAAGGTTTAATGAGAAATACACCGTTAGCACCGTGAGCCATCCTCCTATAGTGAAATATACATGGTGCTACTGTATGTCAGCATCCGGTACTGTTTCATTATCCTTTTTGCCGATAGGGACTACCATGACTGGTCCTTTTTATGTGGAAATGTTACGTGAGAAGCTTTTAACTCATATGCAATTCACAGATGTACAATCTTTATGCATGATGGTGCTCCATGAAACAGATCAAAGACAGTAAAGGACTACCTGTAGAGAAAAACATAACTGTGCTTGACTGGCCCGATAATTATTGGGCCAGTCAAGCACAGTTATGTTCTAAAAACAATTATAATTGTTCCGACCTTAACCATATCGAAAATTTATGGACCATTTTAAAAGACAAGGTAGCAGAAAAACAACCATTAAATTACCAAGCTTTGATTGACGCGATAAAGTACGTGTGGTGGAAAGACATTTCAAGTGACTACTACAGATCCCTCGTTAAGAGTATGCACATCGTATTCTGTCTGTTATAAAAAAACAAAGGTGGCCACACAAAGTACTGATTTCGGTTTTTCTGTGTTCTAAAGAATGCAAATATTCATCTGTGGTGTCATTTCCCCCGATATCTCTGAGTAGTAATTAGTTGTTTCTTTGAAAATCTTAATTTTCAATAAATTGAGAGGTTGTCTTAAACTTTTGCAAATGACTGTATATAAGATTTCGATAGCTAGCTTTTTTAATATCTTGTAACAAAAAATGTAAGTAATTTTGTCATTACATTCCTTTCAAAACAATTCAAGCTCTACGCTGGATTATAGCGTATCAAACAGTCGCACCCGATGGCATTTTCTAAATTACTCTTCAGTTCACAATTCCTCTCCAGCAACGAATGTCTTTTGAGCATTACTAGAGTTTTAAAGATGACATTTACTGTACGTCAACGTGCTTTCCGTTTTATTTCTAAAACATCTGCGGCTTTGATTTTAATGTGTTACATATTTTGCGAAATAACACGCATTAAAAGTGAAAGTAACTCATATTTACGCAATTACTCTAGATAACAAAAGGTTAATTAATTTAGATTCATCCTGAATGCTGTTTAATTAAATTTCATGTTCGAATTCTTGCTGATTTTCTCACGTTTGATGCTTTTAGTTAGAACGCCTCTTCGTAGGATATTATTTTCCGAAACATTTACTAGTACGCTTCAAAATGTATCTGCAACGTTTTCCGTAGAGAAATTCTTCGAAATATCTTGTATGCTAAATTCTTAATTAAATCAGAAGCTGAACCAACAACCCCAAACTCTCCCGAAAGTCGCCTGATTTATGAGGAGGCATATTGCTGTAAAGTGAAGCTTAAAAAAAAAAACAAAAAAAAACTTACATTTTGGATTTACGTTCAAAAAAACCCTTTGTCTTTTCAACGTCAAGGTATCTCCTTTAACTGGTCTTTGTATGTCCGTGTTCTTTGGGTAGCCAAATCCAATGAAAATAAAGCGAAGACCTTTTCTGCGCAGCAGATGATACTTTGCCGTCTTGGTGGCGCAGTGGTATAAGCGCTGGCTTCTGACTATTCGTCGAGATAGATCTGGGTTCGAGTCCCGGTAAGGCATGCATGTTGTGTATGTCTTTCGGCACTGTTTCTCTCCCTTTCCTGGAGCCAGTGCCCCTAAATTATGGACGGAAGACTGCTTACAGTCTATCGAGTTGATCAGGGTGTAGAAGTGGTCACAAATTTTTAAGGGGCATTATAAAAATTGCGTTTTCGATCGCTTCGTGGCCACGCCCCAACAGGTTGGTTATCTGAGTCACATAAAGTTTCCGTAATTTCGTATTTTCTTAATTGCGATAGTTAATGTAATTCTGTATAAAAAATATTTATAATGTACAACTACTCAAAAAAAGAATTTCACGGTTAAAAAACTACTGCTCAACAAATTCTCTGTGGGCATGAGCAAACGCATGAAAGCTGTACTGGGGAGGGGGTTGCTTAATACCAAAAATATAAAATACATTGCATAAAAAATTTCTGGTCCGATCCGGAAATTTTCAACCTTTGCAAAGTACAACTCGACAAATTACCTGAGGACACGTGCGAACGCACGGAACCTGTCAATGGGGGGGGGGGGGCGGAGGGGCTTAAGACCGAAAATATAAAACATAAAGAATTTGAAACCCAATCGGGAGGTTTTCAACGTTTACAAATTACAGCTCAACAAATTCTCTGCGCGCATGTGCTACCACAATAAACCTGCAGGGGTTTCTTGCGGTAGCACATATATATATATAAAATATACAGAATATGAAATATACAGAATTTATAGCCCAATTGAGAGACTTTCAGCGTTTACAAACTACAGCTCAACAAATTCTCTGCGGGCATACGCCAACGCAGGAAAATTGTCTGGAGGGTGTGTGTGTGTCTGTTTGTGTGTGTGCTTAATACCAAAAATAGGAAACAAAGAATTTGTAGCCCAATCGGGGGATAAAGAGTTAGTTCTCTAGGTGGCATGAATTAGAGTGGTAGTTTGAAAACGCAGGAAAGCTCCCGATCGGACCAGAAATACATTATATATTTTCGGCATTACCGCCCTCCCGACAGTTTTTCTGCGTCAGCATATGCCCACAGAGAATTGGTTGAGCTGTTCTTTGTAAACGCCAAAAATCTCCCGATTGGGCTAAAAATTCCTTATATTGAATTTTTTTGGTATTAAGCCCCCCACCAATCGACAGGTTTTCTGCGTTAGCATATGCCCGCAGAGATTTTGTTGAGCTGTACTTTGTAAACGTTGAAAATCTCCTGATCGGACCAGAAATATTTTAATATTTTATGTTTTTGATATTAAACACAATCCTCCCCTCCCCTTCCGGACTGGTTTCCTTGGTTCGCACATGCTCGCTAAGAATTTGTTGAGTTGTAGTTTATATACCCTAAAATTCTTTTGTTGAGTTGTAGATTATAGACATTTTTTTTTATAAAGAATTACATTTAATTTCGCGATTTAGAAAATACGAAATTACGGAAACTTTATGTGATTCAGATAACCAACCTTTGAGGACGTAGCCAAGAAGCGGTCAAAAATGCAATTTTTATACGGCCCCATAAACGTTTTTTGGCCAGTTCTCCTCTTTGTCTTTGACCCGAAAATCATGGAATTGTCTAAATTTCTTATTGAGAATGAAATATTAAAAAAAAAAAATGTTTTGTGAACAATAGTTGCTCAAGTAGTGGGAAATTATAGCCATACGATATTTGTTTATTCAGAACAATTTTATGACACTGAAATTGTAATGTGGCCAGTTTTTGCGGTGGCCAATTCTGCGTAACCGAGTTGCTCACTGTGGATATTAAACCCGCAAACCAACAAAATTATACTTTGTCAAAAAAAAAAAATCATACCGATGTAAAACAAAGTTCAATCAATCGTAGATGCAACTACCCCACTTCGAGGAAGGTACCGAAATCAAATTTAAATATTTTCAATGAAGTGCAGATAACTGAAGTTTTGTGTGTTTAATATTGTAATAACTTTACTGTCTATATAGTTACCTAGATTTGCATTCTAGCAGGATGGTGAACGCTATGGTTATAGATCGAACGCAAAGGGCGTGTCAGTACCAGTAGGAAGTCCGCGCAATAGAGAAAGGGAATAACTGCTCGAAGTTTGGGCGGAAAAAGATAATCGTCTCAAGAAAGTCGGGGTTAGGATCTCAGCAATAGCAGACACGATTATTTATTCGAGAGACGTCGTGGTAAAGGCGTTGTTGGGAGTGGTTTGAAAAGGGTAGTACATACACTCAACATATCGGAAAGAGGAGAGTACCGCTTGTTTACAGTCAAGGTAAAGACAGCTGATCTGGACAACGGATGACTAACGATCCCTTAGTTAACGCCAGATAGAAATCAGGGAGCAAAAACAGATGTTTCTAAGCAAAGAATCCACGGACGCTCATGTGGATATTTTTAGGAAGTCACCGGACCCTTCGTATGACCCATTTTGACTGCTCGTGATCTACACCGCAAACAAACAACAAAAAAAGTGTTAGTTCATTGAATATTCCTGAAAATAACGGGTAGCAAAGATGTCGGTAGGTCTCAGACTTTTAAAGAAATTTGCTGTTTGAAATGCTTCGTTTCCTTTTTTCTCAGAAAAGTCATTTGCGGGTTTTTATACAGAAATTTTCCTCAAAATTCGATTTTGCTGTCCTTTTAGCAGAAATCATTTTCTGACGTACATTGCACCTGGTTGGGATTGAACCGGGTACGGCTTCGAAGCCAGTGAAGCGCGTTACCGGCTAACTTTGAAAGACATTTAACACTTGATCACAAATAAGGTAGGAATGAAGTGGATTAAATTGGACTCGCGCGATGATGAAATGTTTTCCGCAATCAATGCGTGTTCAGTAGTCTGTAACCACCTTTAACAGGAGTGAAATTGGGTAGCCATTTTGAATGTGGTTTTGAATCATCTCCCCTTTCCTTAGCGTTAATACGGAGACGGTCCTTTTCTCCAATTACGTGCAGCTGCAATAATTGGCAGGACAATCTTTTGCCTCTTAGCTGTCCCATCAGATGGAAAGTTCAATTTTATGACTTATCTGCGAGGAGCCAAATAGGCAATGATCTTTGTGGGAGGAACCGGGAAATTCTCACATCTTTGACGCAGAGTTTTTACAGCAACAGAGGCAATTAAAAGGCACAGGCAATTACAGTAAAAGCGAACTCTCGTGCCTTCTGCGAATATATGGACAGGGATGTAAATGACGGGGAACACACACTGTGCGAAGTAGGAAGAAAGAACAAAGGGGATTCTGAAGGAAGCAGAAGGTGTTTGTGATCCAAGAAGAAGGATAAAGAGCGGTCTTTACACACTCCGAGGCTTAAAAAATGCCGGGCGCAGGAATGATGGTTGCCGTCAAGCCCGAATGAAAAGAAACGTAGGAAGCGAACACTTAGAGCCTAATTGTGTAGTACAGTGAAACCTTCGAATAACTGTCACTGCTCGGACCGGGAAAAAGTGACAGTTCTTAGGAGGCGGCCGCTGTTCGGAGGTTAGACCTAAGTTAACTTTGCTAGGTCGTTGCGTTTCTGCAACAGCAGAACAAATATATAAAGCTCATGCACAATAAATATATAAAGCTCATGCACAATAAACAAAATGTTGTAGTGATTTTTCAAATGCTGACTGCTAAATAAAACTGGATATAATAAATAAATAATTTATGGTGAAGAGCATTTTCAGAAAACAGTGCCTGACGCCTGGTGTTAAACAGGCCTTACAAATTGAAAGCTAGGTGATTAATGTTAGGATATGCTATAGGAAAGAGAAAATTTTAGATAGTAAAGCGTAACTGCACAGTTATCTGGCCGCGCGCCTTAAAGCAGGAACAGAGCCCACAGGGACCAAACTGAGAAACATCGCCCCTATCGGGTAAAATTCCATGCCCCATCAACATCCCCCGCAACACCCAGGGGCAATTCAATCAGACAGGTTTTGGACAGAATAATGTGAACACCAAGCTCAGAGACGTGACTTTTAGAGCAGCTGCGTACGTCGCAATACGCAAGGGTGTCCACCACTCTTTGGTTGTAATAGCTTTGTTTAGAACCTCCAGGTCCAGTTTAAGTGCAGCTAAAGTGTTCTGTTACAAAATTTCTTTCAGGGTGACGACGAAATGAGCAACCTAACGGTCTTCGAGAAAGGGCTAGTTGTTGATGGTGCCTCGGTGACAACAGTCGCCAGAGTAGTGGGGATATTGAGAGCTACTGTGTCTAGTGTCATGACAGCATATCGTGTTCGTAGCAAATCCTCGTCTGGGAAACTCAAGAGCGGCTGAAAAACGACCATGACTAATGGCCTTAATCTCCAGACCCAAGTATCAGCGAAAACAGTTAGCAGAGAAATGAACAAACAAGACATTCATGGCAGAGCTGCTATTGCAAAACCTGTGGTGACGTACAACGACGACGGCAGTGGTGCCAGGAGCATACAACGTGGATTTCCGATGCATGAAAATGTGCAATGTAGTCGGATGAATGCAGATTCGCATTATTCCCCACCACAGGACGTGTTTACGCGCCCAGAACACCGTCAAAAGCGCACAAGCCAGAATGTCTGCCCCCAACAGAACAGCATCGTGATGGTTTTGTCATGCTCTGGGTTGTCATATTGTGGTTTTCAGTAGGTTCCCCGATCACCTTGAAAGGATGGATGACTGACAGAGCGCATGAAACCATTTTAGCCGACCAAGTTCATTCAATGGCTCAGGCATTGTTTCCTGTAGGAGATGCCACCCATCAAGATGATAACGCCTGAATTCAAAAGCTCGAAATGTCCAATCACGGTTTGAGCAGCATGAGA
Organism: Macrothele yani; assembly: GCA_039090855.1. Lineage (NCBI taxonomy): Eukaryota > Metazoa > Arthropoda > Arachnida > Araneae > Macrothelidae > Macrothele > Macrothele yani. The sequence continues at coordinate 124,411,555 of CM076989.1, forward strand.
ACGAACTATTACACCTTCTTTGTCCTCTCCAAACCCCAGACTTAAACATCATCGAGCCACTGTGATCTGTGTTGGAAAACAGAGTAATATCCCGTTATTCTCCTCCTGCATCTCTCAAGTACCTGGAGCAGTTTCCGCATGAAGAATGGTGTAACATCCCACTAACCACCATCCAGGATTTGAATGCGTCCATTACAAGGAGGATTCAGGCGGTTTTGAATGCAAAACGTGGTCCCACACCCTATGAGGTACATAAAACCTTCTTTTCTTAGATGTTCACATTATTCTGTCCAACCTCTGTGCATGGAAGCTTGAGATAGCCTCACGGAGAACTAAACTTTCTTTTCTTATCACTTACCTGTACCACTTTACCAAACTTAATCCACCCCATTATGTTTTTAGCAATACATATTCTTTGTCTCTATCTTATCCCTCTTACTGAAGTACCAAAGAAAAATTCAAGGAACAGGGAATCCGTTAGATCTCAATCAGAGTTAACTGGGGTGTCCCTTTGACCGCTGTTAAGATGCTTCGTTGCTCGGAGATTATCGCTAATGTTAATCCTACGGAAGCTGTTCTGTACCAATCAAAACTTGCCGTTGCTCTGTGGTTGCCGTTGTTCGGAGGTGTCAGTTGGTGGAGGTTTCACTGTAGCAAGCAAAAGCAAATGCTCGAATTAATAACACGATTGGAATAATAGGCCCGAGCTTTTGAAGAAACTTTCCTATAACTTCTCCGAGGAAATATATTCTTCACTGCAAAGAAGGTCTTAAGATTTTAGCGAATATTTTATCAGTTTCATCATCGGGGAAAATACAGATAAAACCCCGAATTTTAGAAACTCCCTGCAAGCGAAATTCCAAGGAAATCTTCACACAGGGCACTGAAATATAATTGAGTGATCGACCCTGTAACAAGTCATTTTATTCTCTGTAAGAGCTTATTATTTTTCTGAATAGGTTTATAATGTATTAATCTATTTTTGTAGGAACACATCTAGGAAATTACATTTGTTTTTGATCATACTTTTCCCAAGAAAAAAATGTTTTGGAACTCGGGAGGTATTTTTAAACTGACTCTCAATTAGTTTTAAGAAATGGTTAAATGTACTGTATAACGAAGTAAATTTCTCCGTCATTTTTGTCCACATGGGGATCGAACCCGAGTACTCTTATTCCGGAACAAGTCGCTCTACCAATTGAGCTACGCGGACGTTCGTTATCGCTGCTATCTGCCTTTATGTCGTGTGCGTCATGCTGGGCAGGCACGTCACAACTGTTTCGTAGTATTATTTCACAAAACTCTTAAATATAATATTTACATTTGATAACCTTTTGTGTCCTAAAGGAACCACAGATTGACACATAGACATCATACAATTACCCGTATTATACCCTACGTACCCTGCTTCTTACGGTAACCCCATTTTCCATAGACGGTGTATCAAATTGGGACTGAGAGAATGGAACACCCGCTACCACAGTAACCTAAATACCATGCGACATGCTATTCAAATTATCCGATCTCGCTACGGAACTTCAAATTCGGGTCCTCCGACAGAAGATTGAAATTGAATAGTTAATAAAACTAAGTCCTCCTCGACCCGCTCTTACAAATATTCCATCATATGGATACGGAAAAAGTTAGAACATAATTTTTCCGTTAATATACTGTAGCGACCCCCCCCCTTCGCGTAATTAATTGACGAGAGGCGTGGCTAATGCATGTTAATTGAAACTTGATTGGGGGTTTTAATTAACAGGGAGTTATAATTTAAACACTTGCGAGGGGGACAGGTCAGGGTTTAAAAGCTTTTTTTCCCCCATAGCTCAAAAGTTATTTGTACGGCAAGCACTTTAGAGCTCTTTGTCGGTAAGCGAAGCCGCGCGCGAGAGGCAAGGGGAAAGGTTTTGGACTAAAAGCGTTTTGTAATAAACATGCCGTGTTTTCAAGTGGTGGAATTCACCGCTTACCACCTCTTTGGAGACAAAGGAGATTTTTCAGGAGAGTCCGTTTGATAGCTAAGAGAGAGGTTTGGAATTTCCTCGCACTAGAAATTTGTTGCCATCTGCTGCCGCTGTTGAAAACCTGAGCCCCAGGAAAAGAAGCTAAAATATACGCTGAAGAATCGCCACCTCTAGTTTTGCCTTGGAACTTCCACAAACTCACCGGACGGCAGATACCAAAAGTTGTCCGAAAAAGGAGTTTCTGCAGGTCAGCCGCGGCTACGAGACACCGAACTGCCTAACCCAAAGCCTAAAGATAGGAACGCCTGGATTCGAAGGAAGGGCTGAAGAGGCGCCCCTCAGCTGGAGAGAAACCGTGTTTGTCGGAGGAGAGGAGAAATTATAGTTTGTGTGTCTGAGTACACAGCCCGCTGTGTCGAGCGACGCAGCTTTCGTAAAGCCTGAAAGAGAAAGTGCTGCAAGTTTAGGATCAACGTACCCGTGTGTGTGTGTTCAAGAGTTTCATCAGTACTTGGATACTGTAGGTTATATGTAAATACTTTATCAGTATTTCTTTGTGGTCCATATTGAACGAACAGACTTTTCGTTGCGTCATATTTTTGGAAACACTAAAGAGGGCCAAAGCCGGCCGGAAATTTTAGAGCATTTATTACTACATGAAATTCCAGTGTAAATTATGACAGTATCGAGTAAATCTCTGTTTTTAATTGCTATACTGTGACTCTATTGATTTCTTGGTGTACTGTGAAGACTAATTGGCTAACGAGGTTTATTTGCGGATCCAGCGATCGGATTACGTCCGGAAGAATTGGCATCCTGATTATCCGGGACCCGATGTCCGAGGTCGCAACAATACAAAAAGAACTGCAAGAAGGTTTTTAAAAAGTAAGAATTTTCCGTTAACACCTCTTAAAGACGGCAACTTCCCGTACAGAAGGAATTGCGGAAAATTTCTAAAAATTCAGAATTTTCCGTTAAAGTATCATAAAAACGAACTTTTTCCGTCGACACAGGAAAGGAATTACGGAAAAGTTTCTGAAAATTCCGTATTTTCCTTAAACACCAAGATAATTTCCGTTAATGCATAGAAAGATTTGCGGAATGGTTTCCGAAAATTCCGAATTTTCCGTTAGCACCTCGTAAAAAAAAAATTCTCCCGTTAATACACGAACGGAGGTGCGAAAAGGTTTCCGTAAAATCAGAATTTCCCGTCAATAGCTCTTGAAACTGCAATGTACCGTTAGCATACGGAAAGAATTGCGAAAAGATTTCGTAAAATTCAAAATTGTCCGTTAACACCTCTTAAAAACGGAAATTTTTCGTTATTAACCTAAGAAATATGAAAAATATTTCACGGAAAAGGTTGAATCGGCAATATACTCCGTTAATTCACGTAAGGAATAACAGAAAATGGCTCGTGAACTCCAAAACAATTTTCAGATTGTACAGCTAGGCCTGCATTGGACATAAAAGTTGAGTTACCGGTTTTTTGATGACTGTAAAAGAATCTCCTAGAGCTCCAGAGAACGGGAGACAAAATGGTTGAAGGCCACTATTTTGTTTGCTGATAAACGAATACTCAACTTCGACATATGCAGTTTCTGCAACAAATGTTCGTAACATGCGGTTAAAATAAAAGGGAGAACAACACGAAGTTAAAGGAATCTTTAAAGACTTAGGTTTATCCAGAACTTCCTATTATGCGACCGCATTATATGGGAGTGCGACTGCATATTCAAAATTACAGGAGTTATTTGGGAAAAGGGAACTCCTTTTAAGACAAGCCTCGTACTTTGAAATTCACTTTTACTTTCGTACAAAAGGACTGCGCCATCAGTTAACAACTTGCAGACACAAATTCGGTAGAAATGAATGGTTATTTTCCATTTTAGCATCACGTGTGCGCGCATTTATAAAAATACGGAGCAACTATGATGGTATTGATTACATTAACTTGTATAACACCTGGAAAGCCAATTGGATAAACTACTTAAAACGTTACGAGACTAGCGTCATAGCGCCAAAACAAACCCACGCAGCGGCATGTGTTGGAACACCTGCAATGTTAGTAACGTGACGACGCGTCATTACAGCGCTCCGCTTGTTCATTCTTGTAGTAGACTGCGCAGAGTTCAGATGTGCTTCCGTACCAGTACGGATTTACACAGCCTATATGCATTGCCTCGTAAAAGAGGTTTTGAGTGGCACAAGAAATTTGTGAATGGTGAAGAGAGTGTGGAAGATCCGCCATGCTCCGATAGGCCTTCGACATCGACTACGGAGGTTAATATCAATACCATCGAGTGCCGAGTATTTCTGCTCGAAGATCACCGAATGATCGTTGAGGAAGTTGCTAATGTTTTGCGATATCCTTTGGTTCCATTGATGACATTGTGAGAAACCAGTTTGGGTACGGAAAAGTCGCTGCAAAGCAGATACCCCATCTGCACACGGATGAACACAAAGTAAAACGTGCTATCACTTGTCGACAATAGCAGTGTCAGTTACGAAATGCCCATGAGCCACACTTTTTGGATACAGTCGTCACATGTGATGAAACATTTTTTCACCATTTCGATCCAGAGACAAAACAACAGAGCATTTCATTTCACATATTTATTCCTTCAGTTGCCACACTTTCTTACACATAATGCATTATCTACAAACAATATATGTACTGCAGCAACTGGGAAAATGAAGGAAAAGGCCGTAAAGCCTGACATAGCCCTTCTCTCCCTAGAATATAAAAAAAACAAAACACGAAGCTTAATAGAAAAAAAAAAAAAAAGACAAGCCAACTCATATTAGGTGTGCAACTTAATTATCTGTTCCTAACCTGCAAGCGGCCGCCCCGGTGGCGCAGTGGTCTAAGGCGCTGGCCTCTGATCATTCGTCCGTAAGGGGTCCGGGTTCGTATCCCGGTCAGGCATGGATGTTGTGTTTGTCTTACGGCACTGGCTCTCTCTCTTCCCTGGAACCAGTGACCCTAAATTAGGGACGGGCGACTGCTTATAGCCTATTGAGTTGCTCACGGTGGTCGTTAAACCTCCAATAAAAAAAAAAAAAAAACCGCAAGCGATCATAGAACGTCGGCAAATGCAAATAGCTCTGTGCGATAACGGCTGATTGCAGCGCCATCCAACAGCTTTCCAGGCAACCGTAACAGGTCACAGCTGTAGTGACAGAAGGGAAGAAAGTTGACGGTGAAAGCAATGTCGTTCGAGAAGTAACATTTCAGGCACTGCCTCCTGTTCGCGTTTCAGCTAAAAAAAACAAATTTCCGTGGAAGCCCCAGCAAATGATCTGTGCTGCTTTGGGTGAGGCTGCTGTGTCCTACAGTACGTGTAAGAAGTGGTTTAAGCAGGGAAATTTCGATCTCTGTGATGCAGAATATCTTGGACAGCCACAGAAAGTTGACGATGAGGAAGTGGAACAACTGTTGGACGCGGATCCCTGTCGCACACAGTCAGAGCTCGCACAGGAACTCGGAGTAACACGGCAAGCCATTTCAAAGCGCCTGCACAAGCTTGGACGGATTCACAAGGAGGGCCGTTGGGTGCCTCACCAACTCACAGCTGCGAACAAGTCTATGGTTTATTTTTACAAAAATAAAAATACATAAAAATTCAATTGACACTATTTTATTTAAAGGACTTGTAATAATTTACATGAGTATTGCAATAATTTATCTCACAATGTGTGTGGTCAGCTGTAAGACTTTATGGGGGATTACTTCTTACAGCTTAAACTACCATTTCCATTAAATTTATGGTAAACTAGGTGTTTTAAATTATATCTCAGGGAGGATAGTTATTTGTTTCCGTAAATGATACTATAAAACAAAAAAATAATTCCAGAGTAATTAATGTTACAGCTGAAGCTCTGCGGGTGTGGGGAAGTACAAGTGGTGTGAACGCTTGCCTATTACAAGCTGCATTGGCTATAAAGCTGACTAGCATGTGGGGTGTGTTTTAATGTTTTCACTGCTAGAAAAACTGCTTGCAAAAAATATTTTCCAGTACATATCCTTTTAGACTGTTTGACTGAAAATTTTAATCAAGGGGTCCCAGGCATATAATGTGCACAGGGCCTCGACTGACCTAAGTCGGGCCCTGAAACAGATCACCGATTTATATTAGATCAATTGTTAACTATACTTCATTTAAAAGAGAGTTAAGGGAATACTTGATGTACAGTTAATATGTTTCTGGTTTCATTATCTGCAATTCCGATTATATAAATGGCAGTTCTATAGGAAGATAATCTCTTGACTTGGCACTTTTTTTAGTAGGAGATCAGGGGCTCGTCAGGCCTGCACTACCCAGCAAAAACAGTCTTGCTGGCCCAGCACTGACCCAGCACAATGTTGCCCCTGCAGAGCCCTCAATAAAATGTCCGGGCGGCCAACAGAAGGACCAGCAGTTCAGGCCAACAGTTGGCACCCTCATCAGTTGTCATATGCCACAACAGGGTCATCAGTTATCCATCACAGGCAGCAGCTGCCACAGTGGCCCTTCAGCGGCCCTACAAGCACGTGTCATAAATGATGGCTAGCCTGATGTGGTCCGCTAGTTTCCTGGCAGTGGCAGCAGGCAATCACGTGACGTACCTGATGGCTTGCCGAATCTTGTACGCCAATTTCCCAGTAGTAGCCAAAAAAAACTACAAAAAAAAAAAAAAAAACCAAGGAGAGCCGCAGTTTCTCAAAGCTACAACTTTTTTCTTCCCCCATTACAAAACATCTGAATTACAGCACTGCGCTGGGGGAAATTTTCTCAAAAGACCGGGAAAAACGCCCTTTCGGATCTGTGTGGAAACGAACCTGTGCTGGCAGCGTGGGAGGCGAGGTCTCTACCAACGGAACCAATTTGCCACACACGAGCGTGTGCTTGAAGCTGTCTCTTTCCTGCGGAATGTATAATCGAATGTTTCTGTCTTTAATTTTACAATATTGCGAGATATTTTTCATAAATGTCAGTTTCATGTAATTCATAGAGGCATTTTTGCAACGTAACGATATTTTTTTTTACCTTAAGGTAACTTCCCACATTTTCAAGGAGTGTACCAACTTAAAGGTGCTTTCCAAAGTTTTGTGCTGTCCTTATCTTGAAAGGCGATTGTTGAATTAATATATTTACCCGTTCATGTCACATTCTGTTACATTTTTAACGTTGTGTCTTTGATTTCCGTTGTCCGAAGCTACATACACTATCTACCAACAAGTAATTGGACACCTGTGATAGCAAAGGAAAACTAAGTTTGTTCACCTTCAATAGTTGGTGGAGCCTCCACGAGTGGCGATTACAGCTGCGACCTTCCAGGGCGTACTCTCAACCAGGCGTTGTACGACAGCTAGCGGTATTTTCTTCCTCTCGGCTTGGAGAAGACAGGTCAGTTCCTTCACCGATTTCGGGCTGTGGGAGCATCCCTTAAGTCGACGCTCCAACTCGTTCCAGAGGTGCTCGATAGGGTTAAGGTCCGGGCTCTGCGCAGGCCAGTACATTCGATTAACCCCATTGTCACCATACCAAGCCATGGTGGACCTCGCAACATGACAGGTGGCATTGTGATCCTGAAAGTAAATGGGTCCACCACGTAAAACTGCCACAACGTAGGAAGCGCATGGTCATCCAAAATGGTGCAGTGGGTCTCGGCGTTGAGTCTTCCAGGAATAGCGACCAAGGATCCCGTGCCATACCAGGAGAAACAGCCCCAGAGCATAGTTCCACCTCTGCCGAACTTCATAGTTGGCACAATACATTCGGACAGGAGGCGTTCTCCAGGCAGACGCCAAACCCAGACCCTGCCATCCGAACGGTAGAGGGTGAACCTTAATTCGTCGCTCCAGAGAACCTATTTCCACTGTTCAACGGTCCACTGTCGACATTCTTTGCACCACGTTAGCCGAGCAGCGCTATTGGACTTGGTGATCAAAGGCTTGTGGGCGGCAGCACGTCCATGATAACTGAGCAGATGGGCTTCCTTACGGATGGTATTTATCGAAACAACACTCCCGGATGCCTGTTGAAACCCCTCGCGGATGTGGCCCATCGATTTGGTGCGGTTCTTCCGAATTTCTCTGGCCAGCACCCGTCGGTCTCTAACTCCCAGTTTTGTGGGTCTGCCGAGTCGGGGTGCATTCTGACAGTCACCTCTCATCTTCCACTTGCCAATCACGTAGGCCACTGTCAATTTTGGGTACTTCAACTCGTTGGATATGTCACGTATGGATCGGCCATTTCTGTGACACCCGACGATTACACCTTTCTCGAAATCGGAGAGCTCCGAACTGCGTGGCATCTTGCATGCGACTGGTTGCGTTGTTGTTTCCCACACGATATTTAACGGCGGCGGCCGGGACGTGTATCAGGACCGCAGATATCGTTGATTGCAGAGGTGTCCAATTACTTGTTGGTAGATAGTGTATGTTTCAAAGGGGAAAGATATTTCATTTTGCTTGTCGTTATATTTAGAAGCGAGTTCTCCTCCAGTCTTGTGTATTCAACCCATGGATGAGTACATTATATCCACATAGCGTTGCTTTTATTTTTTTCAAATAATTGATAAATTTTGTAGGCGTATAATTATTTTTTTCCCCAACAATCCCCTTTTTAATATTTTTCCAGGACTGTTGTTTCAAGCGGTTTCAAATTATTTCTTGTTATTCATGGGAATGGAGTGGGTGTATTTCACAACTGTAATCTAGTATTTCATGTCTTAATGTGATATCTTCGTCGACTTGGCATTTCATTAGGAAATTAATTCGCCTTTCTACATATGGCTTTTTTTCTTAACATTCACTAAAATAACACGATGGCGATAGCGTCGTTTTCAACTAACTGGTACCACGAGATACACAGCACGTGTTGCTCTTGCGCATGCGCAGTCCCGTTGCTCCCACCTGGGGTTGGGGTTGCATCGGTTGCCAGCTACGGGCCACTAGTGTCACTTGCTTGGAGGCCCGCAATTCACGGCGATGCTGCAGGGCCATCAATGGCTCGCCAACCGGTGGCGCTGCCACCAACAGACCGCTACCGGGCCGTGAGCTGCAGAATTCAGCCAGCAGTGAACCATCACTGCCAGCTGGTGGCCAGTAGTTTCCCAACACTTGTGTCTTTGCTGGGTAGCCTTTTCCCCTGGCTCCCTGCTATGTTGCACCAGAGTTGATTGAATAAGTGCTCGTAATTAATATACGTAGTACTATTCGTATTGTCACACGTGTTTTGGTATTACTACAACTTCATTTGTACTCTGCATTATATGTGAATTATTATTATATAATATTTGTATTTGCATGTTTGATGGTTCATGTATTTGTTAGTTGAATTATTATTCGTATTTTTGCATTTATGTGTTACATTATTGCATTTCTTACTTATATGTATTGTATTTCTCTTGTGTTTACATATGGTGCTATTAGTATTTGGCTAATCTTTTCTTGGTACAGAAATTGCATGTGCGATTTGATTGTATAGTAGATAGTGTAACATGGCAAAATGAAATTCAAATTTAAGTCCTTCCGCTAAAGAACCGAAAGTTATTTACAAAACAAAAATTGTACGATCGAAAATCGCGCTCTAACTGGAATCAACGAAAGATAATTTGGCAGCTAAGCGGAGTCTGAGACACTTCTCAAATAGCAATGCTGACGATGATACAATAAAAGCAAAAGTGGGTTATTAATCCAGAAAAATAAAACTGATGAAATGAAGCTTTAGGATGGTAAATTGAGAATTAAAAAAAGCTGATTTGTTTTTAAAGTTAAGATATGTCCTAATTGCTTTATGAAACAGCTTCGTTGGTAATGATATAAGATAAAAAACTTATTTATTAAGTAATCTTAAACGAATGGGATTTCAAAACAGAAGTTTAACAGCTGCAAGCTAAGCATTAAACAAAAACAAGGAATTTCAAAGCTATGGCGGATGTTGGGAGCTTTATTATATCGTCATTTGCATTCAAGTGGGAAGCTGGTAATCACTGTTTGATTAACAATATGACTAAAAATATATTTTAGGAAATCTTTCGCGTTTTACTTTGGAAAACTTATTACCATACGTATACGTACATAAAGGGTAACAAAAAATAAACCAGTGTACATTTAAGAGAACAAAATCAAAAGTTGCTAGCAGAATTTCTCACCCTAGTTATTTAAAGATCTTTATATTCTGTCTTACATTTTTTTACATTTAGTTGTGCGTTGAATTACTTTGCATGGGACAGAAGATCACGCCGGCGCCTTTTCCTAAACTAATGGTCGTATACATGCTGTTTGGCATACAGTCCTAAGCACTATGTGTTGTAACATATGTACCATTTATTACTTTGTATAAGTTCTGTATTGGTAGTTTTTCAGCATGCCTTCTGTTGTACCTGGGTAAATTAAATATACACCGATGAGACATTACTTTATGACCACCTATCTAATAAGCTGTAAGACCCTATTTAATCCGCAAAACAGCGGTCACTCGGCGAGGCATTGATTCGATGAGGTGGCGATGGATATCCTGTGGTATTTGGTACCATAATGTCAACAGAAGGTCCTATAGTTCCGGTACTTCTCGGTGTGGTGGTGATTTAGCGCGAACCCGCCTTTCCAAGTCGAACCACAAATGTTCGATTGGGTTCATGTCAGGTGAATTTGGAGGCCAAGACATTAACGTAAAGTCACCAGCAGGTTGCTCAAACCACTCCTTGACGATTCTGGCAGTTTGTCATGGCGCATTATCCTGCTGGTGATGACCATCACTAGCAGAAAGCACAGTTACCATGAAGGGGTGAACTCGGTCCGCAACAATGTTAGGATACCTGACAGCTGTCAGGGATTGTGCTATTAGGATAATGGGGACAAAAGTGTTCCAAGGAAACATCGTCCACAGAATAGCACAGCCCCCGCCGGCCTGTTCCCCCCCCAACAGTGCCCCCAGATGCCATAGCCTATGTTTTGGGGTATCCACGCTCGGCGGTCCATTTGAGGCATCGGGAATATTGATTCGTCAGACCAGGCCACTTTTTTCCAATCATCCAAGGTCCAATCTCGATGATCTTGGGCCTATTTCATGCGTTGTTGGCGATGACGTGCAGTGAGCATGGGGACCTGGCTGTGTCTTCGGTTACGCAGGCCCATGCGCAGAAGGGTGCGGTGAACTGTGTGCTGTGACACATCGCCCTGATCACCACTGTTGTAGTTGTAGATTTGTCGCACTGTGGGCATACGGTCGCTTTGAGCAATGCGCGACGGTCTCTGCTCCCCTCTGGCATCAATGAACTGCGGACGACACTTCGTCGTTTGGCCACCTGTGCCCCACTTTTGATACGTACTCACTACAGCGGCACGTGGACAACCCACGAGCTACGCAGTTTCCGAGAATGTAGTTCACAGGCGCCGTGCCAACACAGTTTTTCCTTTATTAAACTCCGATAAATCGACAGCTTTTTCCATTCTGACTCCGAACACTCTACTAACCGAATGCCGGTCCTCGGGTTGCACATATACTGCTCTGTGAACTTCACCAACGCCACCGTTCGGTCTCCAAGCACACTCATTTCTCTAGGCTAGGGATGGTCACAATGGAATGGCTCATTGGTAAAGTCTTATTTATTTCAATTTTGTTAGTGTGCAAGTCTTGTTACTGTACCCAGCTACAACACGATTTTGATACACCAAAAAGATACAAAATCGTATCAGAATAATAGGACCATCTTGTGGAAACACAAATTTGTCTTTGACGGGGATCGAAGCCGAACCCACTCATTCCGGAGTAGGTTACTCTCCCAACTAAGCTACACGGACCGAATGTATTGCTGCAGATTTGTCGTATTGACATGTAATTCACTTCTGTAGCTCGTCACAACCTAACTAACAATGGGAATAACCACCCTTGGGCCTGATGACAGCAGCGAGACGGCGTGGCATGGACGCAATGTGGCCCTGGAAGGTTGCCCGAGGTACACGTGCCTATATGGACTGCAGCAGAGCACGACGGTCCCGGAGACGACGTGGTTGTGGGTTGGTACGTCGAACCTGTCGATCCAAATAGTCCCACAAGGGCTCTATGGGATTGAGCTCGGGCGATTTCGCCGGCCAAGGGAGAACGGATACGTCGCTGTCGTGTTCCTTGAACCAGTCACTCACCCTCTTAGCGAAGTGGCACGGAGAATTGTTCTATTGGTCGACCCGATCACCACCAGGCTAAATGTCCAACATGAAGAGATCCATGTGGTCAGCGAGGGTGGACAAGTAGCCAGAAAGGGAGAAATTGGAGTTTAAGCTTGAATTTAGGAAACTTGTGACCAGTATGATTGAAAAACTTAGTGAGAAAAGCCCACTAACATTTAAGTTTGTCTGTGGGGTAACTTGTTTGGACCCAAATATTATAGTGTAGCAGCCGAGTCTAGGCAAGAAGAGAGTGGGAATTGTGCTCGAAGTTTTACTTAGTGCAAACAGGATTTCAGATGACTGTGCTGAAAAAACTAATAAATAGTACGCTTCATTGTGTGTGTATAAGCTCAATCTACAAAGTCTCAGTTTGATGAATTTTTAGACAGTCATGATAATTCCATTGAATTAGAAAAATTTTACAGTGCTCTACTTGACAACTAAAAACGATTCGGTGAACTTTGGGATGTAATAAAAATTTATCTCATTATGTCTCATGGAAATGCTTCAGTGGAAGGTGGATTTTCTGTCAATAAGTCTCTTCTTGTGGAAAATCTCCTGGAAGAATCCCTGATTTGTCAGAGAACAGTTTTTGATGCCATTAAAAATATGGGAGGAGTAGAACACATTGCCATCAATAAAAGGTTTCTTCTTTCTGTAAGAGCCTCCAGACGAAGATATCAGGATTATCTTGAGAAAAAAGTGTTCTTCAAAACGAAGAAGAAAGAAAACTGAAGGAAACAAGAAAAATTGATCATGAAATAAAGGAATTGAAGGAAAAAAGACAAAGAGTACGGAAAGAAGGCAAAGATTTCAGACTGGGAAAAGAAGAAAAGTGGTGTGTAATATAAAAACAGTGACTGTGTTCTTACTGTAATATTTTTATAGTAACTGTTCTGAATATTGTGTATGGGGTTGTTTGAGTGTTTCTTCAATAAAGGTAAAACCATGAAAAAAAAGTAAACTTAAAATTAAAAAGGTGTGAGTTGGACGGCTATGGGGAAGGTGGACGCCGATAAAAAAAATTAAATGAATCAGTTATTTGGGAATCTTTATACGTCAAACGGAAACACTTTTAAATAATATCAGTTTCTCAATTATCCAATTCAATTTTATTTATTATCATGGCACATATAGTGAAAAACTCAAATAAACCTATTTGTGTAAGGTCAGGGATTCCTTATCTATTTTGTCAGGGAAAGTCAGGTTTGATAATTCTGTGGACACCCTGTTTAAGATATATTTAGCTTTGCCTAAATAAATGCCTAGTCTCACTTTTAAAACGCTGAATGTCCTACAGGTTGAAAGTGTTCGGCTCTTTGACTTGGGTTGTAATACGATTGCTCTGCAATGGGTTGTAAGTAATACGATCGCTCTCCAATCGCCCTCTCTCTGCGCTGCTGAGGAAACGCGCGAGGCCACAGCGAGGTTCCCCATGGAGGGTGTGGGAAAAGTCAGTTACCCAGGATTATATGCACGACAGGTGTCAACATTTATTCACAGCAGCCGCATATCTTCAATGTGTAAGAGGGTGACATCTTCAAGTGATTTATTTTAGTTTTGGACAAAACAATTACACGTATTATCAAATCTAGTACTTACAAAGTTATAACTACTGGGCTCTAGGTACCATCATTACTTTTGCAGATACTCTCTCTGATTTCCTACCCACCACCACCACCACCCCACACACACACACACACACACATAGAACGCGAATAATGCATCCTCCCTCATGTTCAAAATCCTGGGAAAATTACTGTGCTTAGGGGTGATTAAGTAAATCTTGCGGAGGGGCGCACGATGTGCTAGTTACCCCACTGATCTCACACGCTGGGCACAGGAGTTCAGAGAGGGGGCCTGCTGAACTAGCGTCATCACTCGACTGTATATCTCATCTATTTCACTCGTACGACATCCTGCATTTACTTTATAGCACGTGTAACCTTTTTTTTCTCATCGACCTACGTATGTACTCGTATACGTAGCCAATAAAAGAAGGCACTTGTCGTGAGCTGGCTTGGAGGGTATATAAGATGCGCTATAGGCATTCTGAAAACATATCACTCGTTGCTGTCATGAATAAAAGGAGCGATTTATCAGATTTGCAAAAAGGGATGACTATCGGCTTTCGGGCAAAGGGTGGTAGTATTTCTGAAACAGAGCAGTTTGTGAACTGTTCGCATGCTGCCGTGGTTAAATTGTATCGTGATTGGAAAAATGGCGCCACTGTGAATGAGCGATATGAAAAAATGCAGAGCACCACGTGCCATTGATGCGAGAGGTGAACGTTGGCTTCGCCGCCCGGTGGCGTAGTGGTCTAAGCGATGGCCTATGATCATTCGTCCGAACGGGGTCCGGGCTCGAATCCCGGTGAGGCATGGATGTTGTGTTTGTCTTACGGCACTGGCTCTCTCCCTTTCCTGGAGCCAGTGACCCTAAATTAGGGACGGGCGACTGCTTATAGCCCATTGAGTTGCTCACGCGTTAAACCTCCAATCCAAAAAAAAAAAAAAAAAAAAAAAAAGAACGTCGATTTCGAAGTTTCGGGAGGGCCGATCGACACGCTACAGTAGAGCAATTCACTGGCCGAATGAACCAGGGGTCTACCGGAAGTGTGTCTAAACGACAGTTAAGCGAACCCTGCTGCGTATGGGGCTCCGATGCAGGCAGATGGTCTCTGCACCTATGCTAGTGAAGGTGCATCGGCAGAAAAGGCTTACATTTGCTCGGCAGTTTCGGAATTGGACCTCTGCTGATTGGCAAAGTATTGTCTTCTCCGATGAGTCACGCTTTCTGCTTCATCGAACGGATGGACGTTGGCGTATAAGGCGAGAAACATCGGAAAACAAATACTCGTCAACCATTGTTGGAAGAACAAAAGCTGGTGGTGCCAGCGTTATGGTCTGGGGAATGTTTTCGTGGCAATCCCTGGATCCATTCATACCTGTGAAAGGCACTATAGACACCGAATTCGTTATGAATCTATCCTTGCAGACCACGTACACCCATACATGCAGATTGTCTTTCTTGGGGCGTAAGGGATCTTCCAGAACGACAATGCGACGTGTCACACAGCTGGAAATGTCCTAAAGTGTTTGGAAGAGCACGATGAAGACTTCAAAGTACTTCCTTGGTCACCTAATTGTTAGTTATTTCTAAATAAATAAAATCTATAATTGATGATAGCCTTTTATGTAACGCAGTAAGCCACTTACCAGCTGCAGGAAGATCTATCCTTAGTTATCACAGACAGAAAAATGGATTCCACACATATAAACGCTTCAATGACAACACCCTAATATTTATTGTACATCTCCACAAAAAGGTAATAACTCACTATTCCAACACGCAAACTCTCTATATATCACCGACACTGTTGTTGTTCAGTCAAAGATCAACCACTTAGATTACTAACCGACGTGAGAAACAAGAAGGGGGTTCAGGCAACGCTCGCTAGAACAAACAAATAAAAAAAAGTTTCGAGCGGCGCCACCTGCAATTCTGTTAAATGTGCGCCGAGGCTTCTGGTTCAAATGTCGAGGAACTCTGACAGTCATATTTCTTATAATAATTTCTAACACTAATTCCCCAGACTTAAACCCAAATTCTGCATCTCTGGGACCACCTCGATCGTATTGTTCGCTCTATGGATCCTCCACCACGCTCCCTCCAGCAGCTGTCAGATGCATTTCAGTCAGCATGGTCCCACATACCTGTGTACACCTTCCAGCACCTTACTGAGTCACTTCCAGCTCGTCTAGCTGCTGTCCTCGTTGCACACGGCGGTTACTCTGGATATTAGCTGGTGGTCACAATAATGTGAGCTGCCGCGGTGGCGCAGTGGTCTAAACGTTGGCTTATAATTCCTCCGAGAAGGGTCCGAGTTCGAATCCTGGTGAAGCATGGATGCTGCGCTTGTCTTACGGCACTGGCTGTCTCCATTTCCTGGAACCAGTGACCCTTCCAGCTCGTCTAGCTGCTGTCCTCGCTGCACACGGCAGTTACTCTGGATATTAGCTGGTGGTCACAATAATGTGAGCCGCCGCGGTGGCGCAGTGGTCTAAACTTTGGCTTATGATAATTCCTCCGAGAAGGGTCCGAGTTCGAATCCCGGTGAAGCATGGATGCTGTGCTTGTCTTACGGCACTGGCTCTCTCCATTTCCTGGAACCAGTGACCCTTCCAGCTCGTCTAGCTGCTGTCCTCGCTGCACACGGCAGTTACTCTGGATATTAGCTGGTGGTCACAATAATGTGAGCCGCCGCGGTGGCGCAGTGGTCTAAACTTTGGCTTATGATAATTCCTCCGAGAAGGGTCCGAGTTCGAATCCCGGTGAAGCATGGATGCTGTGCTTGTATTACGGCACTGGCTCTCTCCATTTCCTGGAACCAGTGACCCTTCCAGCTCGTCTAGCTGCTGTCCTCGCTGCGCACGGCAGTTACTCTGGATATTAGCTGGTGGTCACAATAATGTGAGCCGCCGCGGTGGCGCAGTGGTCTAAACTTTGGCTTATGATAATTCCTCCGAGAAGGGTCCGAGTTCGAATCCCGGTGAAGCATGGATGCTGTGCTTGTCTTACGGCACTGGCTCTCTCCATTTCCTGGAACCAGTGACCCTTCCAGCTCGTCTAGCTGCTGTCCTCGCTGCACACGGCAGTTACTCTGGATATTAGCTGGTGGTCACAATAATGTGAGCCGCCGCGGTGGCGCAGTGGTCTAAACGTTGGCTTATGATAATTCCTCCGAGAAGGGTCCGAGTTCGAATCCCGGTGAAGCATGGATGCTGTGCTTGTCTTACGGCACTGGCTCTCTCCATTTCCTGGAACCAGTGACCCTAAATTATGAACGGGCGATTGCTTATAGCCCACTGAGTTGCTCACGGTGTCGTTAAACCTTCAATCAAAAAATAAATAAATAATATTAATGTGACTCGACCGTGTATATACCACACCAAAGAAGAAGCTTTTAAGGGTTGGGTGTCTCTAGAGTCTTTTGGGCAACTAGCCTATGAACCGGTAGAGGCTGTGAGTGCAACTGACCCTTTTCGAAGTTTCTAAAGTGAATCCGACCAACATTGGCAGAAAGCCACTCTAAGCGTTTAATCTAGAACGCAACTTTTCGAAGCCATACCGCGAAAGCATCTTCCTACTGATATGTTCAGTATCTGATATCCGTTCGTTTTGTGCTAGTTCGTTTACTATTCTGTACAGTGCTGTGTTATTGGCGTTCACATACACTGAAGGGCCAGTAAAACTAGTACAGACGAACTTATGCAAAATATATAGCAACGTCATCTATGCGCGTACTCGGTTGCGTCCGCCAGCGCGTATATATAGTCATCCTTGCAAGCTGCCAGAGCTGTTTTCGGCATAAGAATGACAAGTAATAACGATTTAAGGGATTTTCAACGCGGTGTCATAGTTGGCGCTCGTGAGATGGGCCATAGCATTTCGGAGGTAGAAACGAAGTTCGGATTTTCACGGACGACCATTGCAAGGTGTTCCGTGACTACAAGAATTCCGGCAAAACCTCCAACCTACGATACCAGTGTGGCCGTAAAAAGGCATTTGGTGAACGTGACCATCGTCGGCTGTCAAGAATCGTTTCACGCAATAGGCGTGCAACACTCTCGCAGGTATCATCGGAATTCAATGTTGGAGCCTCAACAAGCATCAGCGTCCCGACTGTGCAACGTACACTGCACGATATGGGCTTTGCGAGCCGACGCCCAACTCGAATCCCCTTGATGGGTGCATGACACAGAGCTATGCGCCTCGCTTGGGCACGGCAACACTGCCACTGTACACTTGATAACTGGAAACAAGTAGCCTGGTCTGACGAGTCCCGATTCCAACTGTATCGGGCAGATGGAAGGATTCGTGTGTGGCGCAAACCCCATGAAGCCATGGATCCTGCCTGTCAACAGGGAACTGTGAAAGGTCTGCAATGGTATGGGGTGTGTTTATCTGGACTTCACTGGGACCCCTGGTGCGTCTACAAACGTCCGTGACCGGCCAACACTATGTGCGCATCCTTTCTGACGAGGTACACCCGTTCATGTCCTGCATTTATGCTGATGGGTTGGGCCTGCTCCAACAGGAAAATGTACCTCCACACAAGTGTCGGGACGCCACATTATGGTTAGAAGAGCATTCATCTGAGTTTGGGGTGTTGCCATTCCCACCCAAGTCCCCAGATCTGAATGTGATCGAACACATTTGGGATGCCATGCAACGCGCTATCGAATACAGGAATCCGAGACCTCGGAATACACCCATATTGTGGAACGCTCTGCAGGAACGTATGATGTGCATTGCCTATAGCATATTTCAAGAAGCTAGTGGAGTCCATGCCCCGTCGTATTTCTGGAGTCCTGCGCTCCCGTGGGGGACCTACCAAGTATTTGACTGGTGTACAAGTTTTTCTGGCACTTCAGTGTAATCTTTTGGGTTTACTTGATATTTGCCACCATTGGCTCTTGGATATTTAACTAGTTTGATGTTTTTAGCAAAATTATGTCAAGAAACGGAAGTTCGATTTCTGTACGGTAATACGTTCCTATAACAAACGCATAAGAAAGTAAAAAAAATCATATTATTTGATTGAAAATCGAGAACGTTTGAACAAGGGAGACGGCGTCGTTGGCACAATAGACTTTTCTTAGTTTGCAACCATTCGTACCACATCGAATCCCGGTAAAGCATGGATATTGCCTTTTTGTTACGGCACTGGGTCTCTCCCTTTGCTGGAGCCAGTGGCTCTAAATTAGGGACGGGAGACTGCTCCTAGCCGATTAAGTTGCTCACGGTGGTGGTTAAACCCGCAAGCAAACAGGAAAAAAACTCGAGTGGGCGAAATTTAAAGTCTCACCCCCAGATATAGATACACGATCCGGCCCCGAAGACAGGCTTTCACACGAAATCCGAGCTCGAGGAGGTGTAGTGTAATAAAAGCCATTTCTAATCCATTTCCCTGGAAAGCGAATCTATCAGGAAGCCTTCAGTTTATTGTTATATAATCAGGAGGCTAGGATGATCTCCGACGTAGTGACTGAAATTCATTAACAGGTAAATAAGACATCGAGATGAGCTTCGAATATCTTTATAGCGTCACAATAGCTTAACGATCTGTTGAGTTTATTTATTCTAGAGAAAAAGGTTGGTAATATTATGAGGTAGTGATGAATCATTTAATAAGCAAAGCCTGAGAAAACAAGATTTCGCTCGAAGACGTAGATAACATTGCAGCCGCTCCACGGGCAAACTTCTTCGTTAATACGAAAATTGAAATCTTTCGTTTATTTCTGAGTAATCAAAAGCGCTTCAAGGCGGAATATAAAATGTTATTCCAGGAGGATGCTCTTTATTTCATCATATATGATAAGAAGTGAAAAAAAAAGAAAGTTAATTAATATTTAATTCTGTGTTCGCCTCGAGAGTGGGTTTGATAATCCGTTTATTCAGGCAAACAAATTAATGATGCTCGTTCAGCTAAGGTGGGGATTTGCATATGATATGGTCTAACAATCTAGAATAACATGAGCTACTAACTCATAGTCCCTGCTATGTACGGGTGAAAAAGCTGTGACTGAAATTTTTATAACACGAACCGTAAAATACATATACATACATGTACATAAAGCTTATATAATAGACTACTTCTGTAATATGTCTAGCTTGAGTTTTTTAAAAAGTTTCATAGGTTTTATGAAGATAGGTTTCCGCGCCATCACCATTGTCGTTCTTTATATAAGCGATGTTTTCTTTCAGCTTCATCTTCTTCCATCTTGTACTACAAAGAAAAACTTTCACGGAATTTTTCATCACAGTGAATCAAAAATATGCATGCAGTTACTTTCTTACAATTTTACTTGTTCCTTTTTATGAAATAAAATAACGCTGATTCCTTTTTATGAAATTACTCTGCAATGAGAAGAAAATGAAATAAAACACGACATAGTACCTACGTAACAGAACAAATGTCGTACACCGTTGTTCGAGCACGTGCGTGTTGCCACAGATGAAGTCGTTTATCTTACTAACTATTTTATTTTCAGGTATTTCTCCTTGATTTTACGTGGCATGCGATAGGAGTGAGCTTAGTTCCGATTTCGGCCACCGGATAACAGCTGATGGCCCTGCAAGTACTGATGACGTCAGAGCGTTGACTTCAGATATAGGTTTTATTTCTCCGTGATTTTACGTATCGTGCGATAGCGGTGAGCTTAGTTCCGATTTCGGCCACCGGATAAAAGCAGATGTCGAAGTACAGGGACATACGAACCCTATTATATAGGTTTTTCATGTCAACCCGCAAAAAATACGTTTTACAATACACGTGTAAAGTAGAAAACCATTCGAACGTCTCATGAGTAACTGTGAACAAAATGTAAATCATGTTCAGAATGGATGATAAACTGCACTACCGTTTGTGAAAATTGCAACACCATGAAGGACTGCTGGTATTAGCTTGAAACTTACAGTATACGTACAACACTCTGGGACATGGAAATGATTAAAATGTCAGGGAAAATGCGCATGAGAAATAAACTTATAACGAAGTAAATTTCTCCGTCATTTTTGGTCTACGCCGGGATTCGAACCCGAGGCCGCTTATTCCGGAACAAGTCGCTCTACCAACTGAGCTACGCAGACATTTATTCTGATTCCTATCTGCCTTTATGTCGTGTGCGTCCTGCTGGCAGGTACGTCACATCTCCCCCCCGAAAGAGGGCCGGGGGCATGGCCCACGGGTCAGCCGTGACCATGAATCGTGCAGGCAGCCATCCACTGTAGAACGTGCACTTGAGAACTCCCAGTCAATCTGTTGTGTGGAATGCAACATCACACATTTTTATTTTTCGAAGCGCTGGAGAAGGAATTCTCTGATTTTTCCTGTCTCGCGGTGTGGAAATAACATCACACCAATGCGAGATTTTGAACGGTCGGGTCATCCGGATAGTTCGGGCGCCATTATAACGAAGTAAATTTCTCCGTCATTTTTGGTCTACGCCGGGATTCGAACCCGAGGCCGCTTATTCCGGAACAAGTCGCTCTACCAACTGAGCTACGCAGACATTTGTTCTGATTCCTATCTGCCTTTATGTCGTGTGCGTCCTGCTGGCAGGTACGTCACAAACTGTCCGGTCTTGGGTATAAAACAGCTTGCTCAAACGAAATGTTGCAATCAGTGAAGAGCCGACATTGAGTCTCAAGGGTATTTCTTGTGTCTCACTACGCCCCGTCGCCGAAGAAGGTTGCATTATGTACACCTGATGGACTTTGAGCAAGAAAGGATTGTTGAGATGAGGAAGGCTGGATTTTCCTACCGTGAAATTATCACCCTTATGGGATGAAACTCAGGTACCGTGATGCGAACGTGACGTCAATGCGGAAAGATGAGACTCGGACGCCCAGGAAACCAGAAAACGGACGTTAAACCCGCCCGACTGAAAGGGATGACAGACACCTCTACTATACTGTGCAAATTAATTGGGACAAAGTAAAAAATCACTCATTTTTTCCAAAACTATGTCTTTATATCATTCTATGCCTTGATATACGCTGATAAATACCTGCATTAGTATAAAGTATGTCCTCTTTTAGCAGAAATGACCTCTTGAATTCGTTTTGGCATTGACTCCACTAATTGAGTGCACATATTTTTGACTTCATAATCGTGGAACCACACTTTTATAGCATTCGTTATCATGCGTTCTTTGGTTGCACAGTCCATTTTACCTAAACGTCTCTTCAAAATATTCCACACGTTATCTATGGGATTTAAGTCTGGTGAATTTCCAGGCCAATCAAGCAAATGAATTTGATTTTACAGCATTAAATTCTTGACCAATTTCGAATTGTGACATGGGGCCAGTCATGTTGAAATGTCCGTCAAAAGTTTGCAAAAATGGAACATGCTCAGGTCTTAAGGGTTCACAGTTGCTTCGTCTAACGACATTTGCTTGGTAACCCTGCACAAATAAATGAGTTTCATCACTGAACATTACCTTTTTCCAGTCGTCAGCAGTCCATGATTTATATTTTTTGGCCCATGCTAAACGTTCTATCTTCATTTTTGCACTCAAATATTGTTTTTTCGTTGGTCTTCTTGCCTTCCGGCCAACTTCCAGAAGCCTACGGCGTGCAGTTGAATCACCATAACAACCACTACCTAATGAATCTCTTTGAAGGTCGGTGCTTTTTTTTTTTTTTTTTTTTTTTGGATTCATTTTACTATTTCTGATTAGATATTTATCGGTTCGTGGAGTTGTTTTTCGTTTTCTTCCACATTTACCTCTCCTTTTTGGAGACGATGATCCAGATGCATTGTATCGCGCAAGCAGTCTTGATAAATTTTATTTGCCTACACAAACTGCAGAAGTGATATCTCTCACTGACATAGAAGTGTGATCCTTCAGAGCAATTATTTTTGCACGCTTCCTTGGGAAAACATCCATTTTTCAATACACGAAAGCAACACGTACTCACCGAGAGCAAAAACTATAACATCCACCTGCCACACACGAAAGCTCACAACTGAAGCTGAAGTGTCTATTTCCTGTTTAAAACCGGTGAAACCACATTCTTACGATCAAGTTCTAACAGTCACAGCACATTCTTACAATCAAGTTCTAACAGTCACACCACCTCACAGCTGATAAAACCGGTTTACGTGGGTTTCCGACATCAACTGGCGGTCGGTCACATTACAATTCTGGGAATAAAATAGCTTGTCCCAATTAATTTGCACGGTATAGTACCACATGGCAGTGACAGATCGCACAGCGGCATCCAGAGTGTTAGCGCAGCTGTAAAGCACTATCACAGGTCAGGGTTTGTCCTCCACCACATTTGAAGACACCTGCTTAAAAGAGAACTGTTCGCTAGCAGCCCATTGTTGCGCATTCCTTTGACGTTCAACCACAGACGGCTCAGGTTGCAATGGGGCCTCGAACACAGACATTTTCGTGCCGACTGGCGACAGATCGTGTTTTCTGAAGAGTCATGATTCAACTTGATGCACCATGATGGTCGCATACGAGTTCAAAGAGATCGCGGAGAAGGGCACCATGCAGGCCCAACGCCAAGAGTCATTGTCAGAGTTAGTAACGTTTTGAGCCGGACAAATCTGCTTCGAGCTATAAATTCGAATATATCATCACCATCGATCATTATCAATCCACTTCTGGATGAAGGTCTCCCCAGGTTTCTCCCACAATGGACTGTTTTGGGCCAGCATCCTCCATGCACCCTGTCTCGCACGTGGTCCTCTTCTTCCAGGTCTTCTCCTGTCACTCAGAATCCAGTCTAAAATTTTGGTTGTTCATCGGTGGTCAGTTTTCCTGGCAATATGTCCATCCCATTGCCATTTCAGGAATTTTACTCTGATCATGTTGTCTTCCACTCTTGTCATTTTCCTTATCCACGAGTTCCTCTTTTTTATCTTTCTTGGTTACACCAAGCACGTACTTATCTCTTCATGCTGCATACAGTTGTCTGCAGTGTTTGTATGTCTTTTTTAGTTAAGGCCCATGTTTCTACTCGGTACGTAAGCACTGGAAGGATGCACTGAACGAACACTTTTCTTTTAAGACCTAATGGCATATTGACCTAATGGCACATTCTTTCTTGTTTACCGAAAACACTCTAAACAAAAAAGACGACACCCAATTCTTGGGTGTAATGAGCACGTCTTTTGAATCCGTTCTGACGTAAATTAAATTTATCAATGCTATTCAAAGTCAATAGAACCGGTATAATAGTATGTGACCGAAGAAAGAAGTTTTTTTCAATCGGGTTTTTAATCTCGCAGATATTGCTGCAAACCGAATCGTGAACTTACGCCCTCTGGTTAGAGACTTGTGCGTTAAGAAAAATTTGAACTTAGATGAGAAACATTTCGCAGCGGAAACTGCCTCCAACAAATAAAAAATGTTTTTCAAATCGGGCTCTTCCAAGCAGCGATATGGACAAATATAAGGTATGCATCTACGCCCCCTAGCGGGAAAACCATGTATTATTTTAGGAAGAAAGTATTCTTAAAAAATTTTCGATGTCAGCAGTATCGGTCCAAGAAAAAAAAAATTGTCCAGCTTTAGGAGCTCAGATTTTGCTGCAAGTACATCAGAAACAGAAATTAACGCTTATTGCCCCTGGTGGCTAAACCATTCTTTACCAAATATTAGAAATTATATGAAAAATATTTTTCATCAGGAGCTGTATGCGATACAGGAAGAATTTTGTTTTCAAATCGGAGTTTTAGTAGCAGAAATATCAGGGAAAACGCAATTTACCTTTGCGCCCTCTGGAAGAAAGTCTATGCTGTACTTGAAAATTTTTAATTTATATGAAAAACATTTCGAATTGGAAACACTATCCAACAAAGAACGAATTTTTCAAATCGGACTCCTAGAAGGAGAGATATTGAGAAAAACGAGATATCCATCTACGCCCTCTGGCAGAGAAACCACGCATTATTTTGAGAAGAAAATATCCGCAAAAGGTGTGTCGATGTGAGTAGTACCGGTCCACAAACGATTTTTTTTTAATTCAGATTTTTGAAGCTCAGATTCTTTTGCAAATTCGTCAGCAGCGGAAATTAAGACTTACGCCCCCTGGTGGACAAACCATTTTTTACCAAAAAATTGAAATTATATGCAAAGGATTTCCCATCAGGAGCTGTATCCGGGGCGGAAAGAATTTTTCGAATCAGAGTTTTAGAAGCAGAGATACCAAGAGAAACGCAATTTACCTTTATGCCCCCTAGCGCAAACTTATGAATTACTTGAAAATTTTGAAATTATAGGAAAAACATGTCACCTCGAAAACTCTATCCAATGAAGAAAAAAATTTTCAAATAGGAACATTAGAAGCAGAGGTATTAACAAAAATAAGATATACATCTACTCCCCTGGTGGAGAAACCATGCAATATTTTAAGAAGAAAATATTCCAAAAAGGTTTATCGATGTAAGTGGCAACGGTCCACGAACGAATTTTTTTCAATCGAGAATGTAGAGGCTCATATGTTATGGCAAAAATTAACATTATCCGAAGGAAAAATTAACATTTATGCCCCCTGGTGGCCAAAGTATTATTTACCAAATATTAGAAATTATGTGCAAAAGATTTTCCATCGGGAGCTGTATCTTCTGAAGAAAAAATTTCTTAAATTGGAGTTTTTAGAAGAAGAAATATCGGGAGAAACGTAATTTACTTTTACGCTCCCTAGGAAAAATTTATGCGTAATTTAAGAGAATTTCAGTCGGATGTTCAGAAGCAAATATATGGAATAAAATGTATTTTGAATTCGAAATCATCTAAATTTACGCTCTCTAGTGGTGCAACTGTACGTCATGAAAAACAAAACAAAAAAACAAATGAAGGATCGTCATTCGAATATTTCACGCTTCCCAATGCGAAAATAATTTTTCAAATCGGACTAATACACTGCCGGACAATTGCTCAGGACGGATGACAATAGCAACGATAGCAACCATAAAATGGAAGGCAGGAAAATGTGAAAATTAGCATAAGTGCAGGATACAGTAAGACGTGTTGTGCGTATGCAAATTTTGGATTGCCGAACTTGTTCGTGACGTCATAGCGTTGATAAGAGATATAAAGGATTTGACGCGTATTGACCGTTGTTGTTCAAACGCAAACTTTTTTTTTTTTTTTTTTTTTGATTGGAGGTTTAACGACCATCGTGAGCAACTCAATGGGCTATAAGCAGTCGCCCGTCCCTAATTTAGGGTCACTGGTTCCAGGGAAGGGAGAGAGCCAGTGCCGTAAGACAAACACAACATCCATGTTTCACCGGGATTCGAACCCGGACCCCTCACGGACGAATGATCAGAGGCCAGCGCCTTAGACCACTGCGCCACCGGGGCGGCAAACGCAAACTTGAAAGGGAAAGAATCAATTGACGAACTTGCAATTTTCAGTATGTCTTCCCGACATCACCTAGATGATTTTACGCGTAGCCGTGTTATTGGCAAGATTGAAGAAGGGTGAAAAATAACAGATGTTGCCAGGGAGTTCGACGTCAGCCACAGTGTTGTTTCAAGGCTTTGGAAATCATTTCAAACAAATGGAGAATGTAGCAAACGTCACGGGGGAGGTCGTGTTCGCAGTACGACACCTGCAGAAGATCGGTACATAGTGCTATCAACAAAAAGACACCGGCGCAGCACAGCTAGTGAGGTAGCAAATCAGTTTATGGCTGCTACTGGCAAGCGGATCTCCCGAAAAACTGTCGCCAGACGTTTGCATGAAGGAGGACTATACGCCCGCCGTCCTGTTGTGTACATCCCAATGTCCAGACGTCACCGTACCGCCCGTTTGCAATGGTGCCATCAACATCGCAATTGGACTGATAACGACTGGTCTGCTGTCCTCTTCTCAGATGAGAGTAGATACAGTCTATCGTCTGATTGTCGACGACAACTGATCTGGCGTGATAGTGGTACTGCATATTGTCCAGCAAACATACAAGAAAGGGACCAATATCCGACATGTAGTGTCATGGTATGGGCTGGTATCATCATCAATGGCCGTACGTCCCTCTATGTGCTTCCAACTGGGACTATGACTGGCCAACGATACATTAATGATGTTCTGCTACCTCATGTTCGCATGTTCCGTGGTGCTGTCGGTGATAGATTCATTTTCATGGACGACAACGCAATATGTCATCGAACAGTCGCTGTCCAGGAGTGTCTTGAGAGCAAGGATATTCAACGCCTCGTATGGCCAGCACGTTCTCCAGATCTGAATCCCATTGAAAATGTGTGGGATGCTTTGGGGAGGAGTCTTGCTGGTCGCCCATGCCCTCCAATAAACAAGGACACCCTCATCCGTGCACTGACAGTGTAACGTATACTCTATATTCACTTTCCTTTTGATTTTACTATCTCTGGTTATTTTATTTTACTATGTAAATTATCTTCCTACTGAACGAAATATTATTTCACCCGCTGAATGAGATCTGGCAATGAGTGTAAGTCATGACGTGGTGGTAGCTCGTATATAGGCGCGTTCATCGAGAAGTGTGTTGTGTGTTGTTGCGTTGTAGTTGTGTTGTTGCGTTGTAGTTGTGTTGTTGCGTTGGAGAGTTGTGGTGGTTGGTAGTTGGTGTTGCGTTGCGTTGCAGTGTGTTGTTATGTAGTAGTGATATATGAGTGCCTTAGTTGACCAGGAGTCATCATAATAAACAAGTTGTTCTGTAAGTTCAGTCTTTTTTTTTTTTTTTTTTTTTTTTTTTGATTGGAGGTTTAACGACCACCGTGAGCAACTCAATGGGCTATAAGCAGTCGCCCGTCCCTAATTTAGGGTCACTGGCTCCAGGGAAGGGAGAGAGCCAGCACCGCAAGACAAACACAACATCCATGCCTGACCGGGATTCGAACCCGGACCCCTTACGGACGAATGATCAGAGGCTAGCGCCTTAGACCACTGCGCCACCATGGCGGCGTAAGTTCAGTCTTTCTCAATTCTTAGTTTTGTCAGACTTCTGTCTGGCTGTTAGGTTTATGACTTTGATTACTTAATATAAATAACCAGCGTTGAGACTTTGTTTAAGTTCATAATTAACGAGTAACAACACCCTTTTGGGAATTCATCATTTTGAAGCTTAGAGCATTATTCATTCATAATAATTAGCTTAGCAAAAAGATAAACAAAGCAAATTCATTATAATTGGCGCCCGAACTTTTCTCGAACACGAGATCCTGACTATTATTACCCATGGCTTCCTTACCTGAGACAACTGCAAATTTCCACCTTCCGGCAAGTCTCGAGGGTAATGGTGTTTGTTTGGACAATTTGTACGAAGCCTGTGGCTCTGACTTGGATATGAATAATCTACACATACCCAAGCATTCTTCACCATCTCGTAATGCACCAGCTTCTTATTACTCTGAGTCGCGGGTCGTACCTGAGGGAGTTCAATCCTCTCAGCGAAGCAGAATGCTTGCTCATTTCGTGCCGCATGCAGGAACAATTTATTTCAATGGTTTGGAGGGGTCTTTAAAGTTCCTCGAAGATCTGGAAGACCATTTTGATTTATATAATATTCCGGAAGACTGCAAGGTCCAAATTGCCGGAACTTGCTTGAGAGATACCGCCAAGACCTGGTATCGGCAGTGGCGAGGGTCGAACCCGGATTCTCATTATGAGAATTTCCGTGCAGAATTCTTGGAGGTCTTTCCTTTCGGCCTCAGTCGAGCTAGCCTTGCTCAACAGCTGTTTTCTCGTCAGCAGGGTCCCAATGATAGCCCTGTTGCATTTGCGTTGGAAACTACACGCCTATATAATCTATGGGATCCACATGCCAGTCATGTTGACATGTTGGATACCCTCGTACAGCAGCTCGACCCATTCTTGCAAGATTTTCTTGAGGTTCGACACCCTACCACTATTCATGAATGCCTTCGCCTCATACGCACGTATGAAGAGCGACATGGCAAACATGCTTCAACTCACCATGCTCGGGCACCCCGCGAGGCTTATTCCGAAAACCCTCAGAGGCATAATAGACAAAACTTTCAGCGCGAGCATACACAAGTGCCCACCCAAGCTTCATACGTTCCACCACACAGAAGAGTGGCGAACCAACAACGAGTTTCGGAGCAAGCTACGGGGTATCGTCATAATGCACAGTATGCTCGACCCCGTTCCACTCAGCAGCATTTGGAACGTTATCATGCTCAGGGCAATAATAATTTTTCTGCCCGTGCTGAGGGCAGACGTACCGAAAATGAAAATCTCAACAGACACGCGGAGTTCCCGACGCAGGGTGCACGCAATTTTCCTTATCGTGAAAATTTTCCCGATACCCGGCAGGGTCGAGGTTTCCGACCACATGATAACACCACCAGAATTCCTTTAAACTTCCACAGGAAGTAGACGAAGGGTCGGTCCTGCTTCCTGATACCAAACATCCTGACCCTACAACAGTATTAGTGACTGTTCAAACTCCTCAGTTGCCTGATGTATTCTTGACACTTGAAGACATTATTGTCGAGACAAAGTTCGACACTGGGTCTGAGATATCAGCCCTAAATACAAAGTTTTGCAATGATGTTTTTTCTGCAATACATGTTCAGCCTGCAACGCAGTATTTGCGAGGTGCAAATAACGAAATCTTCAGTATCGCAGGAACTGTCACATTATCTTTAGGGCTGGGAAAAGCTCGTTTTACACATTCTTTCCTGCTTATAGACGAGCTACCCGTGAAATGTCTCATGGGTATGGACTTTATTAACAAGTTTCAAATAATCCTTTGAATTTTGTACAACATGTGATTTCCTTTCCGGAACCTGTCGAAATGATTCCGACGGTTCCTGTAGATATTACGAGTTTATTGTTGAGTGACCAATTGAATGAGGGGCAACGAGACCAGCTTTCTCTCCTTTTACAGGAAAGCCCTGGTTTATTTTCGGATCAACCTGGTTTCACACAGGTGGTTTATCATGTTATTGACACTGATGGTTCGAAACCCATTCCGACGAAACCTTACCCTTGTGCTCCACATAAAAAACAGGAAATGCAACGTCAAATTGCGGAAATGATTAAGCAGGGCATAATCAGGGAATCAACAAGCGCCTGGGCGGCTCCTGCCTTCTTGGTTCCAAAGAAACAACCAAATGAATTTCGTTTCGTGACAGATTTTCGCAAACTCAACCAAGTCACAAAAACAATCAATTATCCCCTACCTGTCATGTCACATATTCTAAATGACTTGTCGTCAACCAAATGGATGTCAACTTTGGATTTGGCGAGTGGATATTGGCAGGTGGCAGTACATCCGGACTCGGTCGATAAAACAGGCTTTGTGACTCCTTTTGGGGCCTATGAATATTTACGTATGCCTTTTGGTTTAGCTTCTGCACCTGCTACTTTCCAAAAGCTTATGGACACGGTTCTCAGACCTGTCCTGGGTCCCCATGTGCATGTCTATTTGGATGATATTATTATCACATCAGAGACTTTTGACGAGCACCTTTCTCTGCTCAAACAGGTGTTCCAACTTATATACAATGCTGGCTTGACGTTAAAACCTAGTAAATGCCAGATAGCGAGGGACGAGATTGTATATCTGGGGTTGAAAATTACTCCCCACGGCTTATTCACTGATAATGAAAAAATTAGGCCTATTGCTGACTTTCCTCGGCCTAAAACAGCAAAAGAACTATCCCGCTTTCTGGGAATGACCGGATGGTATCAGCAGTTCGTCCCCGCTTATGCTACAATATGTGAGCCATTGTATGCTTTAAAGCGTAAATACAAGAAGTTTATTTGGACACCTGAAGCTAACGCTGCATTCGAAACACTGAAGTCTGCATTGACTCAGCCTCCGGTGTTGGCTTTCCCGGATCATTCTAAAGAATTTGATATTTATACTGATGCATCCGGAGTTGGTCTTGGTTGCGTTTTGTCACAAGCTGGGCATCCAATAGCTTTTGCGTCTCGTACTTTAGCCAAAGCTGAACGCAATTATTCAGCTACGGAACGTGAATGTCTTGCTGTTGTGTATGCACTGAATAAATTTCAATGTTATCTTAACGAATTGACAGTTAACATAATTACGGATCATTCTGCCCTTCAGTATTTGAATTCTGCTAAACACCTATCTCAAAGACTTATGAAGTGGGCTCTGAAGTTACAAGAGAGCAATATCAAAATTTCGTATCAGCCAGGTAATAAGAATCAATTACCGGACGCATTATCTCGCGTTCCGATTAGTGGGGTCCCCACCGAAACTACTCCTGGATGTCAGCCTTTACTTCTGATAGCTGATATCACATCCAGAGAGCAGATAATGGCAGAATTAATAAATGATCCAGATTTTGGGGATATTTACAATTTTTTGCTTGCGGGTTCGCCCCTACCAAGTGATCCTTCTCTGGCTGGAAGGTCACAACATTTTGAAGTAATAGAGGGTCTTCTTTATTATACAAAGTCTCGGACTACTAGGGCAGAGTTTCGCCCATGTATTCCGCGAACCCTTAGAATGGCTCTTTTAAATGAATTTCATGACAAACCTCTTGCAGGCCATTTAGGTATTCGCAAGACCCGTTGTAAATTGCGGGATGTTGCCTATTGGCCTGGCATGTACCAAAGTGTGCTCGCATACGTTCAATCATGTCACTTGTGTCAGATTAATAATTACCGTAATGTAAGACCGGCCGGTCACTTGAAATCTAGTTCAAGTTCTCATGTATTTGATATTATTTCCATAGATTTATTGGGACCTTATCCATTATCTGTTAAAAATAAAGCTCGTTATGTTTTAGTACTAACTGATAATTTTTCTAAATGGGTTGAAGTTTTTCCCATTAAAGCCGCTACGGCTGAGATTATTTGTAATGTCTTAGTTAATGAAGTATTTTCTAGATATGGTGCACCTAATAAAGTAGTTTCGGATAATGGTCCTCAATTTATTTCTGACATTTTTGAAAGAATGTGTGCGAGATTACACATTAAACATAAATTCATTTCCCCATATCATCCCCAGAGTAATCCTGCAGAACGCGTTAACCGAACGCTAGTGAAAATGATTGCGACTTTCGTAATGGACCACCATGAAAGATGGGATGACCATTTAGAACTTTTTGCGTTCGCCCTCCGCTCGTCTGTCCACGAGTCTACTAAAATTACTCCTGCAGAACTTTTTCTGGGTCGCAAAATTAAAACCCCTTTTGAAAATTTAACGGGGATTATCGACGAATTAAACCAGCGACCAACTCCGCAATCAGTACACATTATGGCAGAAAAAGCTCGTATTGCAATGCTAGGAGCACAAGCGGCTCAAGCACGATATTATAATTCTAGGCGTAGGGAACCAGATCTTGTCGTTGGAGATCTCACTCGTGGAAACGCACTTCCAGTCTTCTGTTTCGCATACTTTAGTGAAGAAATTTGCACCCAGCTACGAAGGTCCATATTGGGTGGAAAATGTCTTTGAAAATAATATTGTTCTGGAGAAACCGAACAACAATTTTCAATATGTACATGTTGATCAATGTCGCAAGTATCACGAACGGGATATCGATTTCATTATCAATCCTACTCAACCTTCTGTTCCACAGACTCAAGAATCTATATCTCATGTTCAACAGCCAGAAATTGTGGACGACCCACCGAACATTTTTGACGAATCACCAGTGATTTTTCCTTCACCCTCCCCCTCCAGACGAGTTTCTACAACCGCAACCTGATTCTCCCGTGAGACCAAGGCTCGATTCGCGTTCGTCGAATACTAGTATCGTTCCTTTCCCTCCAACCATTGCCAAGACTATTGCTGCGCCGTTTCCGGCTACCTCTGCACCAACGCGGGATACTTCTTCTTTGAATACCTCATCGGAAAGTATTCCTATAGGCAAATCCAAACATCGCCCTGCACGACCGCTGAAATACAGCAGCGACTCAGAGGCGTCGGACATTTCGGATTTGTCAGTTATGAATCCAACATTTAATATTCCACACCGTCCAGCACCACCAAAAGCTGGGCGCAAACGTCACTTGTCTCCCAATCTGCTTCGCCGCAACAGCGACGAAGGCAGAAATCTTTGCATCCGCCCGGGTTTCGCCCCTGGAACCTCCGTTCAGGGCAAACAGGGCCGATGCCTGCTACTACTATCATGCCCCGTGGGCGTAAACGAAAACAAGCGATGTGGCCGGAGACACGTCCCTCCAAAAAGATACTGGAAGGACACAACGGGCCCCAGCATCAAGGGACTTCATATCCAAAGCCTGGGAGAGCCCGTTCCTATCAGCCGCAGCAGGGATTTCCGGACCGCCAGACTTCTGACGTTCCTGACCGTTCTTCTCAGCCGCAGGGATTTCCGGACCGCCAGACTTCTGACGTTCCTGACCGTTCTTCTCAGCAGCAGGGATTTCCAGACCGCCAGATTCCTGACCGACAACAGACCGATGTTCCATTACCGTCCCGGAAGAGATCCAAGCCACCTGATTTCCCCAGTCCCATTAGGCCTGGAAAACGTTTTCGCACTAGAATTTTTTATGCGTCCTCGAGATAAGTAAGTTCTCGTGGACAGGTTCTTTTCTCAGTTTATTGTTTTTCCTGCTCGACCAGTTGGCGTGTCAGAATTTCTTTTTTTCGTGTGGGCCTATGCATTCTTTTTGTGTATATATGTGTGTTTTTTTTTTATATTTCTTCTATGTCCATCTACTAATCCACTTTTTTTTGTATATATCTATGTGCTTAGGGGTAAAATAATAAAATTGTTACTGTTAGGCAGCTCCAGGTAAATTTCGCTGCTGATACAGTTGTTCTGTATTTCAACGAATGAGGCAAACGTAATTTGAAATGAAAATAATAAAAATTGTTACTGTTAGGCAGCTCCAGGTAAAGTTTGCTGCTGATACAGTTGTTCTGTATTTCAACGCATGAGGCAAACGTAATTTGAAATGAAAATAATAAAATTGTTACTGTTAGGCAGCTTCAGGCAATCTTCGCTGCTGATACAGTTGTTATGTATTTCAACCAATGAGGCGCACGTAATTTGAAATTAAAAAAGTGATTCCTGCTAGGCAGAATAAAAGGAAAGTATGCCGATGCAGGTTTGGTTTGTTCTACACTACAAATTTCACAATCGAATACAGATTCGTAAATTGTTATGCCAAGTTGATAATGTAAATACGGCTACCACCAAACAACAAATCAAAAAAAAGATCGAGAAACGTCAATCATCGAAATGTAAGACTTACACTCCAAAATTGATAGGTTTTTCGAAAAAAAAAAAAAAGAAAAAAAAAAAAAAAAAAGAAGAAAAATTAAGGGGGAGATGATGTAACGTATACTCTATATTCACTTTCCTTTTGATTTTACTATCTCTGGTTATTTTATTTTACTATGTAAATTATCTTCCTACTGAACGAAATATTATTTCACCCGCTGAATGAGATCTGGCAATGAGTGTAAGTCATGACGTGGTGGTAGCTCGTATATAGGCGCGTTCATCGAGAAGTGTGTTGTGTGTTGTTGCGTTGTAGTTGTGTTGTTGCGTTGTAGTTGTGTTGTTGCGTTGGAGAGTTGTGGTGGTTGGTAGTTGGTGTTGCGTTGCGTTGCAGTGTGTTGTTATGTAGTAGTGATATATGAGTGCCTTAGTTGACCAGGAGTCATCATAATAAACAAGTTGTTCTGTAAGTTCAGTCTTTCTCAATTCTTAGTTTTGTCAGACCTCTGTCTGGCTGTTAGGTTTATGACTTTGATTACTTAATATAAATAACCAGCGTTGAGACTTTGTTTAAGTTCATAATTAACGAGTAACAACACCCTTTTGGGAATTCATCATTTTGAAGCTTAGAGCATTATTCATTCATAATAATTAGCTTAGCAAAAAGATAAACAAAGCAAATTCATTATAACAGAGGAATGGGATAAATTACTCCAACAGCTGCTTGATAATGTTGTGCAAAGCATGACACGACGTGTGGAATCTTGCATCGCCCTCCATGGTGGCCATATCCCGTATTGACATCTTACGCCGGAACGCCTGCGGACGGTAATTGCATTTTTTTCACGTTTACGTATTCTGCACAAAATGGCCTGTTTGTCCCTTGAACACGTTCCAAAGCTTTCTGGATTTCAGAGCACAATAAATTGTCTTTCTTGTAATGTCCTGGCATTCTGACATTATTTTATTTCACTTGGCATCCAACCACACTTACTTTTTTATGTGCTATATAGCCGTTTATGATCCGTCCTTAGCAATTTTCCAGTAGTGTATTTACCAAATATTAGAAATTATGTGCAAAAGATTTTCCATCGGGAGCTGTATCTTCGGAAGAAAAAATTTCTTAAATTGGAGTTTTAGAAGAAGAAATATCGGGAAAAACGTAATTTACTTTTACGCCCCATAGGGAAAATTTATGCGTAATTTAAGAGAATTTTAGTCGGATGTTCAGAAGCAAATATATGGAATAAAATGTATTTTGAATTCGAAATCATCTAAATTTACGCTCTCTAGTGGTGAAACTGTACGTCGTGAAAAACAAAACAAAAAAAGAAATGAAGGATCATCATTCGAATATTTCACGCTTCTCAATGCGAAAATAATTTTTCAAATCGGACTAATACGTAGTTACAGAGATATGGTGTCTACAGACGGACGGACGGATAAACCGATAACATAAGAACGATCTGTTTTTTACAAAAGTCGTGGTAAAAAAAGAAGAGGTGCATAAAACAAAACAGAAATAATCTTAACAAATATAATTGAATCTGTTGACTCTTGCTGTGTGAACTGAAATTCGTTATTTTACTAACCAAAACATAACCTATAAAACAAAATCAAGGATAAACACGAAATACAATTTAATTGTTTTACAGTTTCTGGTGTGAAATTAAAAAAATTAGTGCTCAAAAACATGCCCTATAAGACAAAAGAAAAAAAAATCCTTAAAAAAACAATTTAACTTTTTACAGTTTCTGTGCCAAACTGAGACCTTTTCTTGTTAACAAAAAATATGACCTATAAAATAAAACAAGAAAAAAAAAGACATAAAAATGCAAATTAATTTTTCTGACAGTGCCTGTACCAAATTGAAAGTTTGAATTTTACTAACAAAAAATTTATTTGCATAATTTTAGATTGCCATGGCAAACAGAAAGTTTTTATTTAATCCGTGCAGAACTGCAGTGGACAACAAAACCATGTGCAGACTTTCCAGAAAAGAATGATCTTCTATTGTCTGCCAACAAAGGCTTAAACATTGAAATGCTCCATTCTATTTCTACTGACATCTACAGGAGCGTACTTTAAATAAACCACGTCACTTTGTTCAGTTTCTTGAAATTTCAAAAAAGGAAAAATTTCTCTCCTATAGCACATCTGCAATTAAGCAGAGTTTTACATATCCTACATTTCTTAAAAAACTTGCTCAATTTTTTTTGCAAGCCTTTCCCTCTTTTCCAGTTACAATATCCAGGTCATTCAAACTTTCTTCATCAAATCGATTTGATGCACTAATAGGACTGCTGACTTCTACGAGGAAGTAGTGGCAGCAGGCAGAAATCCAAAATTCGATTTCATACAGGGAAATTTACTTGCAATTTCAGGATCAGAAAGTAGTCTCTGCTCAGATTTATTGAGGCTGCAAAAAACAACTCAAAAATAACAAAACAAGAAAGATGACACCGACTTTTCGGGTGTAATGAGCACGTCTTTTGAATCTGTTCTGATGCGAATTAAACTGATCAAGGCTATTCAAAGTCAGTGGAACCGGGATGGAAAACAGTAGTATCTGACAGAAAAAAAAAAAAAAAAAATTCAATCGGGTTTTTAATCCCGCAGATATTTCTGTAAACGGAATCGTGAGCTTACGCCCTCTGGTTGCAGACTTGTTCCTTAAGAAAAATTTGAAATTATATGCGAAACATGTCGCAGCGAAAACGCTCTCCAACAAAGAAAGAATTTTTCAAATCGGAGTTTTAGAAGCAGAGATATCGACAAATATAGAATATGCATCTACGCCACCTGGCGGGAAAAAACAGGCATTATTTTAAGAAGAAAGTGTTCGCAAAAGATTTTTCGATGTGAGCGGCATTGGTCCAGGAAATAATTTTTTCAGTCGAGTTTTCAGGAACTCCGATTTCGCTGCAAATACATCAAAAGCAGAAATTGACACTTATGCCCCCTGCTGCCCAGACGATTTCTTACCAAATATTAGAAATTATGTGAAAAACATTTCTCATCAGGAGTTGTATGCGATACAGGAAGAGTTTTTCAAATCGGAGTTTTAGAAGCAGAAATATAGGAGAAAACGCAATTTACCTAAACGCCCCCTAGCGGAAAGTAAAAAAAATACTTGAAAAATTTTGAAATTATATGAAAAACACGTCGCACTGGAAACGCTATCCACCAAAGAAGGAATTTTTCAAATCGAACTCTTAGAAGCAGAGGTATTGACAAAAATGAGATATATATCTACGTCCTCTGGCGTAGAAACCATGCATTATTTTAAGAAAATATTCCTAAAAGGTGTGTCGATGTAAGTAGTATCAATCCACAAAGGAATTTCTTTCAATCGCGATTTTAGAAGCTTAGATTTTGCTGCAAATGCATCGAAAGATGAAATTAAGACCTACGCCCCTTGGTAGCCAAACAATTTTGTACAAAAATTAGAAATTATATGCATAGGATTTTCCATCAGGAGCTATATCTGGTGCAGGGAGAATATTTCAAATCGGAGTTTTAGAAGCAGAGATATTGGGGGAAACGCAATTCACCTTTAGGCCCCCTAGCGGAAAGTTTATGAATTATTTGAAATTTTTGAAATTACATGAAAAACATTTCGCATTGGAAACACTATCCAATGATTTTTTTTTTTTAATCGGACAATTAGAAGCAGAGGTATTTACAAAAGTAAGATACACATCTACGCCTCCTGGCGGAGAAACCATGCAATGTTTTAAGAAGAAAACATTCCGAAAAGGTTTCTCGACGTTAGTGCATATGCAAAATCAATTTTTCAAATCGGACTAATATTTGCAGATAGGGTGTCTACAGGCCGACGGACGGACGGACGGACAACCCGATAACATAAGCACGATCTTTTTTTACAAAAGACGTGCTAAAAATGCCTTAAAATGACCGAAAAACCTAAAAATACCATATCGCATGAAAATCACAAAAAAATGCCTTAAAAAAGTTTTGCATGAAAGACATTAGTATACACTTGAACAAAGCTTTAGATTGCGTCCCCATCCCTCCAGTAATTAGTTATCTGCTGCGAAGCAAGAAAAAAAAACAGGAAATGTGTATAGAAAAATCGTCTCAAAATGACAAATGAAAAGAAGATTTACAGGTGCTTGTAGCTGACGCAACGACCTATTCACAAAGCTCAATATAGTGGTGAGAGAATACAGTTTATGTATGAAAATTTGTCGGAAAAGACAAAAAATAGTCTCTGATGAAGCAGAGATTGAAGACAAGTCAGCATGGCAAAAATTGTATATATCAGGAGGTAGGTGAAACAAAAGTTCCGACTGTAAGGTGAAGCGTTGTGGGCGACCCTGCAAACCAAGTGGTTGTTGGTGACCAATGCTGATATTAATACCAGACCCCTGTGAATGTGGAAAGGCCTTAATGTTCTTGAACGAACTCCTCGGAGAAGGCATAACTATTCGCTTTATGGTATTGTCATCACGCGGGGTTGTTATCCTTGGACGTCCACCTTTCTTTCGGTCGCTAAATACATCTGTATCTCGATATTCGGGATCATATTGTGAATAGCACTCTTGTTCACATTAACCTTTCTGTTTATGTCACGTTCGGAGTATTCTTCATGATATAGTCACTATTTGTGCCCTCTAAGTAACACTTAATAACTCTTTTTCCCCATTTTTCGCTATATAGAAAATACATACAAACCTCTCAGCATGAAAACCAGAAGCAAACTGACGCTCCCACACTTCCTCCTACTCTACCAATAGCTGTAAGATGATGCAACACCTACAGGAAGTAGAGTAATCCAGACA
The DNA here is from genome assembly GCA_039090855.1 of Macrothele yani. NCBI lineage: Eukaryota > Metazoa > Arthropoda > Arachnida > Araneae > Macrothelidae > Macrothele > Macrothele yani. Next base: position 124,450,192 of record CM076989.1, read on the forward strand.
GTAGCTGACTCAATCGGCAGAAATCTCCTAATACCAACAAGTAGTTTTAAACTTTTGCAAATGACTGTAAATATGGACTGTTGGACATAGAAAATGCCTCACCAGGAAGTATTTGTCTGAGTGCCATGCCAACCGGTGGGTATGTATCGACAGTTCGGTTATGTAAATGATTACAGGTGCAAAGTAATCTTATGATTGGTGAAGGAGATAAAAAAGCAAAGCGGTTCGCCGTAGATAAGATCGCTCGTCTTCACCTGCGCCTGTAAACAACAGCATCGGAGTGATCTCAGTGGAGGATGCATGTCCAAAGGGTGACAATCCCTGGATGATGTCATCCGGAATCCTGTCAACATGACACTTTTAGCAGAGTCGCTTCTATCGTTAGACTACCCTGTAAAAAACAAGTAGTGTGAACTCACGGAAAATTTTTGAAAATAACGTGCAGCAAAGTTGCCGGTAGGTGCCCGTGTTTTTCAGAAATCTCAAATTTAAAAAATGCCCGTTTATTTTAACTTCCGTATTTTAACATATTTTCCGTAGTTAGAAATTCCGCTTATTTCGGAAAAATACATTTCAGGTTTTTCCGTATTTAAACTGAAATTCAGAAAAACCGACGACGCAGCATTTTTGCATTTTGCAGCCCTTTTATCAGATAATCCTTCAGCTCAAGTCAGGATCAAACCCGCGCCGTTTGGGGTGCTTCAGATCAGATAAGAGCATATGTAGAGGATTTTAGGAAGCGAGTGTCTGACCCCAAGTCGTAAACAACCCTTAGAAGTAGAGGAGATTTGGGCTACAGTGCCCGATAGGAAAGTCACATGGAAGCTAGGTAGAAAGAGGGAGGAAGTAGCTCTTATTTATAACCGGGAGGGGGGAGAAGCAGTACCCGGGGTCCGACGGCTTAACGTGCCCATCCAACGCACGGCGGATATTTGTGGTTCGAAGCATTCGTACTTGCCTAGAATCGAACCAGAGATCTCTCTGTAGCAGTGACGAACGTTGACCACTAGGTCATCCGCGGCCCGCTGTTTGGGGTGGTTCAACATGTAACGCACGCCTTTACCCACTGAGCCACAGACTCTGGGAAATTCGAATCACGTGCATCGTAAAACAAATTGCGCGACAATGATTTTTTTTTTCATTAATACAAGTGATTTAGTCATTTCATTTTCTGTTGGAGCTTTTTTTTTTCTGAATAGGTTTGTGATTATTATTTTTTTCTTTCTGTAGGAGGACTTTTCACGCATTTTTCGATGCAACAAAATGCTTTGCAACTTGATTTTTAAAAAATGACAATGACTTTCAGGTATCTTTAAAAAAAGGTGAAATGTACTTTTTTTATGGTATTACTTCACAAAAAAGCAATCTAAATATAAAATTTACTCTTAGCAGCTGTAATAGCTTTTGTCTTTAGTTGGCCAAAGATTGATACATGGACATCTTATAACCATCTGTACAATAAGTTAAGTACTCGGTTTCTTACAGTAACATAACACACCGATATATTATGACCACCTACGTAGTAAGCTGTAAGAACCCCTTTTGCCCTCAAAACTGCGGCCACTCGGCAAGGCATCGTTTCTATGAGGTGGCGATAAGTATCCTGGAGTATCTGGCACCATAATGTAAATAGCAGGTCCTCCAGTTTCCCTACATTTCGGGGGAGGGGGGGGCGTGATTTAGCGCCAACCCGCTTTCCCAAGTCCAACCACAAATGTTCGATTGGGTCCATGTCAGGTGAATGTGGAGGCCAGGGCATTAACAGAATGTCACCAGCATGCTCCTCGAACCACTCCTTGACGATTCTGGCAGTGTGGCATGTCGTATTATCCTGTTGGTAATGGCCATTACCAGAAGGCAACACAGTTGCCATGAGTGGGTGAACTTGGTCCACAACGATGTTCAGGTACCTGTCAGGGATTGTTCTATTGGGATAACGGGGCCTAACCTGTCCCAAGAAAACATCGCACACAGCATAAAACCGCCGCGGCCTGCCTCCTTCCTTCCAACAGTGCATCCAAATGCCATACCCTCCACTGATGATCTACGACTCTACGTGATGCACCAGAAACTTTGAATAGTCAGAGTTCGGGTTTCGTCTAGTTATAGGTAAATTCCGTATTAGAATCTGGTGGTCGCCCCGGTGGCGCAGTGGTCTAAGCGATGGCCTCTGATCATTCGTTCGAACGGGGTCCGGGTTCGAATCCCGGTGAGAGATGGATGTTGTGTTTGTCTTACGGCACTGGCTCTCTCCCTTCCCTGGAACCAGTGACCCTAAATTAGGGACGGGCGACTGCTTATAGCACATTGAGTTGCTCACGGTGGTCGTTAAACCTCCAATAATGAAAAAAAAAAAATCTTGTGCAAAAGTTTCAATTCAGAGTTTAATTAAATTGTAAACAGTGATTTTTGAGTCCTCTCTTTAACTGCGCCCGCGGGAGCCACCCCGCTTTCCCTGCCCAAGTTACGCCTCTGAGCAGCATGTCAATGATTTTTTTACGGGACCTCTAAGCGAGTAATAATTTTTATAAGTTTAAATACAGCAAGACGGGACGTAATTTATTCCTCTAAAGGTCTCCAGGTTGGTCTGGAGATTTCAGCCGCGTACCCTAAACGCACTCCAAGAAACCTTTGTGTTACAGTGAACCACTGAGCTCCAAGATAGAGGACGGTATGACTGCACCAGAACTCTCACCATAATCCTGTACTTTTCTTACGATATAAAATAGCACTAGATGCATAGAAATATATTGATACATCCCGTTAATAATTTTGAACTTTGACTCTTTTAAAAAATATGGTTAGGTCATTTGCGTATACAGAAGTAATGACTTTGAATGTGATCGTGCTGACAGAGAGTGATGCAAGAATGCGACTATGAAAAAACCTGATGAACGGTTCACATAGTAGAAAAAACAGTTGCCCTGAAAGAGAGCAGTCTTTCTTTTACCTTCTTTTGAAAGAAATCTCTGCTGTAATCCAAAGATATTCTTGAATCTTACAAAAGCAACCAAGTAGAGAGCCGGCAGATCACTACGAAATTTCGGAAAGTGAAAGATGAACACCATTACAAATTGCAGCTGCATCTGTGAGATTTATATGTCGTAGCAGCAACTTTTTAAGAAAGGAAAGTAATCGCGCGTGTGAAGTGATTCAATATTTATTTTGCCTTTTAATGGGTATTACACTGTGCAGATAGCACAATTTAAAAGTGTGTTGCACCTCCAGCAGCAATACAAGCCTCTAATCTGGCATGCAATCGGTTATACAAATGCTAGATATCACGCTGGGGACAGCATTCCATGCGCTTTCAACTTGGCCGCGTAATCCAGAGATGGTTGTTGCCTGCCGGGGTCCGCGGAAGAATGTTTGTCCGATCTAGTCCCAGAGATGCTCGAGTGGAGACAAGTCCGGAGAACGTGCTGGCCAAGGAAGTTGATGCACGGTCTGAAAAGCATGCTGAGTTGCCCGGACGCAGTGCGGGCGGACGTTTTCCTGGTGAAATATCGCATTAGGGATCGCACTCAAAAATTGCAGACCAACCGGCTGCACGATGTCACTGACGTACGTACTGCTATTCAGTGTACCCCGTAGAAACACAAGAGTCGCACGAGAGTGATAGGTAATCGCTCCCCACGCTACGATGCCCACCGTGGGGCCTGTGGGTCGTTGGAGGATGCATGATGGCAGAAGCAGCTGATCTTGTCACCTTCGGACGCGTACACAACCGTCAGATGGTCTCAAGCAAAATCGGCTTTCATAACTGAAGATCAGAGACCACCATTCTTCCCTCCAATGAAATAGTTCTTGACACCACCCGAAACAAGGTCCATGGTGTCAGTGGTCAGCGGTAACCATGCCAGCGGCAGGCATGCCGTTAGCCCGGCTTCCAACAAACGATTTCGCATCGTTCTGGTAGAGACCCTGAGGATTGAATTCGTGACGCCGTAGCCGTCCGGTCTTCTAACGCCGCTCTCCTGGTGCTCCGATCCTCTCGTGCGAATGTCCGGAACCATGTCTGCGAGTGCACGAATGCTCCTATGACCACCGACACCAGCATCTTACCACGCCGGATACCTCTCATTCCACTCGGTCTGCAATTTGACGGAAGGACCAACATCCTTCCCGCAGACCCACTATACGGCCTCGCTCGAACTCCAATAACTGAAGAAATGTTGCGCGCCTGCGTCGTCCAGGCATGGCTGATTCTTCAACGAGCACTGAACAACACCACACCAGATCAATGACTTTGTCCTACAAATTCACTGACGTTCCGACTTGGATCACAGTTTTTGCTGCCCTTAACAATTAACATATTACAACATGGTGTTCCTAGCGGCATTCCTTCTGGGGTTCCTTTTTTTTTTTTTGACTTTCCGGCAGTGCAGTAAGGTATGTTATGAAAACCCATGCCTCTCCGTAAATATATTCAATTCGACCACTATAAAATGAAATGAATGCTTATCAGTGTTAAAAATGTTTTTAACTCTGATAAACATTCATGAAACACTTAGCTTATACTCTCGGATTTCTCGTAATGCACAGGTATGACGCTAATTGGGGTTTGTGTTCATTTCTCTTTAAAACTGCATCTCCAGTTGTAAAAATCCTACTGAATAATTTTTTTCATATTACATGCCATTCTCTATAGTAAACATTGCAACTAAATAATTCCTAACTTTCCCGCTAGGGATGCCATATGTATAAGCTATTTTCGTCCTATTCCTACTTCTGGAAATCGTATATAAAAAAAAATCATTTTCCCATCTCGCATAGCTTTCGCTATAAAGAACACTGTGCGCAGATTTTCTTCTTTCTCATAGTTTGCAGTTCGGCCACCAGCGTGTGTCAACGCATATTTTTATTTGAAACAGCATTTCTGATTCTACGAAACTCCCTTGGAAAATGTCTTTATTTGCATGGTACTCTTCATTATGAAGAAAATTTTGAGCGTGCGTCGAGGTTTATCACATTTTCCTTGATATCTCTTCTAATTGTTCGTTTTGAAAAACTCTTTTTTCCATTGACATCTTCTGCTATGCGGAACACTCCGTGTACAGTTTTGAATTTTGCATAGCTGACATTTTCTCGTCTCCTGGACGTAAGTAACTGTTTCTCTTTGTTGATATCTTACAGATTCAAGAAATCCAATCGAAATTATTTTTTGTTATCATTTCCATTCAGTGTGAAGAATTCTGCGCAGCGCGGACACACATACACACAAACATTGTATTTTAAATAATGCGCAATGTTTCCTAGAAACGCATTCCAGTTTTCGCGAATTACTTTCTTTCTCTGAAAATCTACTTTGAAAATGTTCATTGCAGAAGGGATTCAAAAACACGAACTCTTTGTACGCGATAACTGATTGCCGCCTTTCATGTTTGCAACTCATATTTCAAGCGTTACTATTTTTAATTACGTTTATTGCTTTTAAATTGTACGTTTACCTTTAAGAACTAAAACTTGTTATAAATGAAAAAGTTTGATTTTGAAATGATTTGTAAATTAGTCCAGAATATCTGCGAAATTGTCAAGTTCTGCAGTATTTAAAAACTCAACATTTGTTTTTATTGTTATCTGTACAAAACCAATTTAAAACTTCTCTAAAAATGTTTTTAAGCAACACATTCAGACAACTAACTCTTAAAAAAGTTTAAAAGTGCTACTGTTAAAAATTCGTTCACAAGCTTTTCTGCCTCGATTGATTTCCGATTTGTAGAATAATATTGAACATCAATCCTCAGTTTGTCCATAATTCCGTCCTGAATATGTCAAGTCGCTTAACTCACAGAATTTTGACTATTATGCCACAATACCAAATTGGAAAATCAAAGTAAAGTCGTTTTCATTACTATTATTATTCATACTTTCAAGAAATAGAAAACTAAAAATCGGCATTATTTAGCACCAAATCATGGTAAACACATGCAGGAAGCTGATTTTGGCAAGATTTTCTTACGAACGTCTGAGGTCTGAAATGTGACGTCATTCTAATAAAAAAAACACAGTCTCAGCAGAGCATCAATTAAAAAGAAATATCTGTCAACCAAGAGCATCGCGCAGGAACGATTCCTCTGTAAAAATACTAATCAATCGAATATCAATAACTTTCTTTCTGCGTGCTAAAAAAGCTCGCATGCGGCACTTTTAAAGATTGATTTACAGCAAAACCGAAAGAGTGTTTTTAAACTTTTGCGCATTTTGGAATTTAAACATCAATTTTGCTTTCGTCACAAAATTTTTTAATTTCTTTTTCTTAAGATAACCTCTTTGCCAGACTCTTCAAAAAGGAGACGTAGTTTCCAGGTACTCTCATCAAAAAGCAAACCAAATAAAAGTTCCCATTTTTCTCAAGTGTTATGTTTATGGACGTGATAAAAGAATAATATTCTGCTGTTTGCTTGCACCGATGAGCAATTATATTATGACCACCTCCAGTCTAGAGAAATAAGCGCGCTTGGAGACCGAACGGTGGCGCAGGTGAAGTCCACAGAGCAGTATATATACAGCCCGAGGGCCGGCTCTTGGTTAGTCGAATATTCAGAGTCAGAATGGGAAAAGCTGTCGATTTATCGGAGTTTGATAAAAGGCCGCCACGGTGGCGCCGTGGTCTAAGCGATGACCTATGATCATTTGTCCGAAAGGGTTCCGGGTTCGAATCCCGGTGAGGCATGGATGTTGTGTTTGTCTTACGGCACTGGCTCTCTCCCTTCCCTGGAACCAGTGACCCTAAATTAGGGACGGGCGACTGCTTAGAGCCCATTGAGTTGCTCACGGTAGTCGCTAAACCTCCAATCCAAAAAAAAAACAAGTTTGATAAAGGACAAATTGTGATGGCATGGCGCCTCGGAACTACGATCTCGGAAACGGCGCGGCTTGTGTTCTATACATATGCCGCTGTTGTAGTACGTATTAAAAGTGGTGCACCGATGACCAAACGACGATCCGCAGCTCATTGATGACAGAGGGGAGCGGAGTCTGTCGCTCATTGTTCACAGCGACCGCAGGGCCACATTGCGGCGAATTACCCGCAGCTACAACAGTGGTGATCAGCGCGATGTGTCACAGCACGCAGTTCATTGCAGCCTTCTGCGCATGGGGCTGAAGACCCAGCCAGGACTCCTTGCTCACTGTACGTCATCGCCAACAACGCATGAAATGGACCCAAGATAATGGAGATTGGACCGTGGATGATTGAAAGAAAAAGGCCTGGTCGGATTAATCAAGATTCCTGGTGCATTTCGTAGACGGCCGAACAGTGCATCCAGGTCCCATAACCTCGTTGGTAATCGGCTTATCCGCCAGTGCATCCAAGTCCCACAACCTCGTTGGAAATCGGCGTATCCGCCAGTGCATCAAAGTCCCATAACCTCGTTGGTAATCGGCGTATCCGCCAGTGCATCAAAGTCCCACAACCTCGTTGGTAATCGGCGTATCCGCCAGTGCATCCAAGTCCCACAACCTCGTTGGTAATCGGCGTATCCGCCAGTGCATCCAAGTCCCACAACCTCGTTGGTAATCGGCGTATCCGCCAGTGCATCCAAGTCCCATAACCTCGTTGGTAATCGGCGTATCCGCCAGTGCATCCAAGTCCCATAACCTCGTTGGTAATCGGCTCTTCCACTCAGTAGCGTGGTGATTACATTTATTCCTGCTTTGGTTCATCACACGCCATTATTCGAAATTCACGTTCAGCTCGCAGTTTCCTGGATAACACATGAATACACACTGTACAATTCTTTAAATTGATTTCTAACTTTTGCTTTCAACGCTTTGCAAACAGTAATTCCTATTCCGCTCCTTGATGCTCCTATATTTCCGTACTTTACAATTTAACATAATGGAAAGCCCACTCTAAACAGCATCAAAGAGTACCTAATTTGGAGAAATATGAAATATCGGTGTCCAAAGCAGAGAACAGTAGCGTGCTAAACTAATAGCCCAGCGATCACATAGTCGGTGCAAAAACCACACTGTATCTTCGCCGATGCTCTTGCCACATCGTGAGTGAGCTGGTATCTTTGTTTGATCCCAGTTCTATTTTATTGCCGTTCGTTATTGGGAGAGTTCACTACTCAGGGAACAGATCATTATGTGTGTGACAAACGCTATTTCCACAAGTGGGCGTCTTCCAAAGCAAGAACTTAACCGACCGGGAACGAATACACGCATGCTTGGGTCGTGATAGTTGGCCAGCACGAAATAACAGCCAAGCGATCACATAGTCGGTGCAGAAACCCATACTGTACCTTCGCCGATGCTCTTGCTACATCGTGAGTGAGATGGTATCTTTGTTTGATCTGAGTTCTCCTTTATTGATATTTTTCGTGACAGTTGGCCAGCACGAAATAACAGCCCAGCGATCACATAGTCGGTGCAAAAACCATACTGTATCTTCGCCGATGCTCTTGCCACATCGTGAGTGAGCTGGTATCTTTGTTTGATCCCAGTTCGCTTTTATTGCCGTTCGTTATTGGGAGAGTTCAATACTCAGGGAACAGATCATTATGTGTGTGACAAACGCTATTTTCACAAGTGGGCGTGTTCCAAAGCAAGAACTAAACCGACCGGGAACGAATACACGCATGCTCGGGTCGTGATAGTTGGCCAGCACGAAATAACAGCCAAGCGATCACATAGTCAGTGCAGAAACCCATACTGTATCTTCGCCGATGCTCTTGCTACATCGTGAGTGCGATGGTATCTTTGTTTGATCTGAGTTCTCCTTTATTGATATTTGTTCTAGGAAGCGCTTACTACTCTCGGATTAGATCATGTGCAAAGATGAATTCATAACGAATCCGGTCATAATGCCTTGCCCAGGTATGAGTGGACCCAGAGAATGCTACGAAAATATTCTTCAGACCATAACGCTAGCCCCACCAGCTTGTGTTCTTCCAGGAATGGTTGAAGAGTGTTTGTTCTCCAATGTTTCTTGCCTTATACGCCAACGTCCATCCGTTCGACGAAAACGTGACTCATCGGAGAACGAAATCCTTCGCCAATTAGCGGAGGTCCAATTCCGATACTGCCTTGCAAATGTAAGAATCTTCTGTCAATGTACCTTCGTTAGTAGAAGTGCAGTGAACATCAGTCCGCATCGCAGCCCCATACGCACCAGGGTTCACTGAACTGTCGTTTTAGACACTCCTCCTGTAGCCCCCCTGGTTCATTCGGCAAGTGAGTTGCTCCACTGTAGCATGTCGATCGGGCCTTACGCACCTTCGAAGCCGAAGTTCACCTCTCACATCAATGGCACGTGGTGCTCCGCAGTTTTCACGTCGCTTATTCGCAATGGTGCCATTTCTCCAATCGCGATACATTTAAACCACAGCAGCACGCGAACAGTTCACAAACTGCGCTGTTTCAGAAATACTGCCGCTTTGCCCCGAAAGCCGATAATCATCCATTTTGGCAAATCTGATAAATCGCTCCTTTTATGCATGATAGAAACGAGGGATATTTTCCAGATCAGATCATATGTGAAGGATTTTAGGAAGGGAGTGTCTGACCCCAGGTCTTAAACAACCGTTAGAAATAGGAATCTAGGAGATTTGGGCTAGAGTGCCCGATAGGAAAGTGGTACGGAAGCGAAGTAGAAAGGGGGAGGAAGACGCCCTTAATTATCACCGGGGGGCCAGTACCCGGGGTTCGACGGATTAACGTGCCCATCCGACGCACGCCGGATATTTGGTGGATCGAGTGTTCGTACCTACCTGGGATCGAACCTGAGGTCCTTTCCGTGGCAGTTATGAACGTTGCCCACTAGACCATCCGCGGCCTTATGTTTTAAGAATGCCTACAGCACACCATATATACCGTCCAAGCCAGCTCACGACACATGCCTTCTTTAATTGGCTACGCGGTGTTGACGTCCAAAGTAGGAGGTGGTCATAATAATGTGACTCGACTGTGTATAAAGACCATCTTTAAGTTTTTCCCTCAAAGCTTAATACATCTACGTAGAAAAAAAGGTTGGTTTGGTAACATCAAGAGAATTTCTGAGGTATGTTAACGTTCCATTTTATGAAGCATAAGAAATTGAAAAAAAAATACCCAAAAAAACTAAGCAAAACGTATTAACGTATCCTGTGGCTTACGAAATCCGTTGGGACACACCTCCTGTAGCCCCCTGGTTCATTCGGCAAGTGAGTTGCTCCACTGTAGAGGTCATCCTAAAATCTGTGGGGGTCATATTCTGGGACTGGTCCCATGGGTTATGCGCTACTACCTATAATCCTAAGATCTGTAAGGTCATATTCCAGGACTGACCCCACGGGTTAGGCACCACTGCCTGTAATCCGAAGATTTGTGGTGTCATGTTCTCAGACGAGCCCCACGAGTTTATGTTCCACTGCCTATAACCCATTCCGTCTGAAAAATACATGCAGCGATCAGCCAAAGCATTAAAACCACCTGCCTAATATGCTGCAGGCTTTGTTCTTGCCGCCAAAAGAGCTCTCACCCGACGAGGCTAATACCTAACGAGATGTTGTATAACGAAGTAAATTTCTCCGTCATTTTTACCCGCGCCGGGGCTTGAACCCGGATACCCTCATTCCGGAATAAGTCACTCTACCAATTGAGCTACGCGGACGTTTTATTCTGATTCCTATCTGCCTTTATGTCGTGTGCATCCTTCTGGCAGGTACGTCACATCTCCTGGTACGTTACATCATCTCCCCCTTATTTTATTATTTTTATTTTTTTCGAAGTGCTGGAGAAGGGATTCTCTTATTTTTCCTATCTCGCGGTGTGGAAATAACATCACACCATTGCGAGATTTTGAACGGTCGGGTCATCCGGATAGTTCGGGCGCCATTATAACGAAGTAGCTTTATTTTCGTCATTTTTACCCGCGCCGGTGCTTGAACCCGGATCCCCTCATTCCGGAATAAGTCACTCTACCAATTGAGCTACGCCGACGTTTTATTCTGATTCCTATCTGCCTTTATGTCGTGTGCATCCTTCTGGCAGGTACTTCACATCTCCTGGTACGTTACAGTTGGTAAGTGCCTCTTAATATCCGATACAATACTGCAACAGAAGATTCCGCAGTTCCTATAAATTACGTGGGTAAGGTGATGCTGCTCGTATCCGTTTCTCCATCTCAAATCACAAATGCTCGATAGGATTCATGTCCGGCGAATTTGAAGGAAATGTCAGCAAATGAAATTCCTCTTCATGTCCTTGGAACCATTCCTGAACTTTCTTCACAGTGTGGCATGGAACATTTCCTTGTTGAAAGACATCACCTCTGCCATGGAATACATTCGCCATAAAGGGGCGTATTTGACCAGCCAAGATGTTCAGGTGCGTGTCAGCTGTCAGAGTTCACTCTACAGGGATAATGGGTCCAAGTGTTTCTCAAGAAATATTGCACAGACCATCACACTCCCTGCAGCCACCTAGATCCGTCCAACAATTCATTCGGATGAGAAGTCTTTCTTGGGTAAACGTCGCACACGAGCTCACCTGTCGACATGGTGTAACAGTAAAAGGGATTCGTCTGGCCATGAGACCCTCTTCCAGGTTTCTATGGTCCAATGTCGGTGATCACGTGACCACTGCAAGAGTTAATGACGGTGAACGGCTGTGAGCATGGTCACGCGGATTCGTCAAAGGCTGCAGAGACCCATACCCAAGAACGTACGATGAACTGTGTGTTGGTACACATTGGGCTCTTCGCCATAATTGAAATAGTGAAGAAACGTTTCGGTTATAGTGAAGAAACGTTTCGGTTATAGTGAAGAAACGTTTCGGTTATAGTGAAGAAACTGAACTTCGGTTATAGTGAAGGAACTGAAGAAGAAAGAAACTGAACTTTGGTTATAGTGAAGAAACTTTTCATTTATAGTGAAGAAACTGAACTTCGGTTATAGTGAAGGAACTGAAGAAGAAAGAAACTGAACTTTGGTTATAGTGAAGAAACTGAACAAAAAATGAAACTTTTCGGTTATAGTGAAGACATTTTTTGGTTATAGTGAAGAAAGTTTTCTGTCATAGGGAAGAAACTGGTTACAGTGAAGAAATGTTTTGGTTATAGTGAAGAAACTTTTCATTTATAGTGAAGAAACTGAATTTGGTTATAGTGAAGAAACTGAACTTCGGTTATAGTGAAGAAACTGAACTTTGGTTATAGTGAAGAAACTGAACTTTAGTTATAGTGAAGTAACTGAACTTTGGTTATAGTGCAGAAACTGAACAAAAAATGAAACTTTTCGGTTAAAGTGAAGAAATTTTTCGGTTACAGTGAATAAAGTTTTCGGTTACAGTGAAGAAAGTTTTAGGTTATAGTGGATAAACTTTTCGATAACAGTGAAGAAACTGGTTATAGTGAAGCAATGTTTCCGTTGTAGTGTAGAAACTTTTCGGTTATAGTGAAGAAAGTTTTCGGTTATAGTAAAGAAACTTTTCGATTATAGTGAAGAAACTGGTTATAGTGTAGAAATATTTCGGTTATAGGGAAGAAACTGCCATTTATCGTACACATTGGGACTTTCACCACAATTGAAATTATGGGAAATGTTAGCCACACTAGCCCTCCTATTGCTGCAGACAATACGAGATACACTGCGCTGATATCTGCACACGCCTTGTCGACGGCTCCAGGTGTCACCAGTTTCTGACCATCATTGATAGGTACTACTAATTACTGAATAGCGTGAGCAGCCTACTACACAATTAAAACATTTGTGGTAGTTGCACCAAAAAGTGGTGCTAGACCAGCTGCACCACTTTCTGGGAAAAGATACACCATTGTGTGGTGCAAACAAAACCCAACAACATAGTGGACTTTGCACTATGTTACCGTACAAGATTGCACCACATTATGGTGCAAGGTTGCACCATATTGTTGTGTTTTGTTTTGTTTGTACCACACAATAGTGTATCTTTTCTCAGAAAGTGGTGCAGCTGGTGTAGCACCACTTTTTGGTGTAACCTACCCCACAAATTTTAAAATTTGTACCGTGGCTGTTTCGAAGATGCTCTTACCAAGACGTCTTGCCCTAACGATCTGGCCTTCGTCGAAATCAGATAGATTCTTTCCTTTTTCCATGTTGAGACGAAAACGAAATATTCACTGAGAAAGGTCCGTCCCAGGTATTACACATATCGTTCGCGCCCTTGGTGCATGACGCTGATTGGCTGAACGCGCGCTGATTTGCATAACACAGAAGAGGTGGTTTTAATGTTTGGGCTGATCGGTGTATAAAGAGATCCCATGTCTTCAGCTGTCTACACATTCTACCTAACTTCACGAGACATTGATATGTCTTCAAAGACATGATCACAGGACTATTAAAGGTATATGGCTGAGCGCATTGAAAGCCTGCCTTTCAAGAAGACAATTTATCACTGGAAAGAAAAGACTAAGCATTTTTTAAAATTGAACGAAAACAAAAATCACAGATTGCGTGGATTATTTGAAATGCGTCTTTGATATATATTAAATAAAGGAAGTACCTGGGTTTTTTTTCAATATAAATGTTTTGCAAATTCATATGAGTACAGATACTTAAGTAAATGAATCTAAGTGAAAAGCATTTTTAAAGGCGCATTCTTAAAGAGCAAACATCTTAAGATATTTAAGTGGCTTTAGTAATAATCTAAATATTTTATAGCGACGAATTAGGCTTTTCTCAACCGCAATTATGCCCTACATCGCTCCTTCTCATTAATTCTTAAGCAAGTGTGCAACAGAACTGCTGACGTTTGGTGCATTTTGCAAGAAAAGCTGCAAATTACTACGAAAGTTACGCTTGGGAAAATGATTAATCCTTAAACGATAATCAGCGAGCGGATGTTAGCAGCTGATGCTACCTCGAGTCTTGGAGTGGGTTGTGTCTAATCGATGTTCGCTTCAGGCAGTTAGTGAATAGACACTGTGCGTGTGCAACTGGGGAAGACATCGTAAACACAAATAGCTTCCTCCCTGGGGCGTCTTTCGGTTGAACGAGTAAGAGCAACACGAGTTGTCCATGCATGATCGATACGGTTTAGTGTTTTCGACTAGCAATTAATTATTAGCAAATATTTCGACCAAAACCATTTGATCCTTATTTCTCCCCAAGCACTTTCTCCGTAAAAGTAGGACGAAAGAAGGGATTATAGTCGATTGTGAACATCAGAAGACAGGAAATGAGGTCACGAAGTACTCAGACTAACAAGCAATTGTTTTGACATTGAAATATCAGAATGTTCCAGAATGATGTAGGAAGAAAATATTTCCGTCAACAAACACAGTATGTAATATGCAGGGAGTGGACAAAATATTATAAACATCTGCGAGCGAAACTACAGGTATACTTTAACACTTTGAGCGATATATGCCCTTGAACGAAACGGTGTCCAGCATTTTGAGCGCTCCCCAAACAGAATGTTTACATCATGGCAGGGTGTTAGTAATGCTGTAACAGAAAATTCTCCTCCCCCTCTCATTTCATCAGTGCCGACCGTAAGCCTGCCATTGGTGTAAGTGTTCGCTCCCAGTCCTTTACTCTCTGCTTCACAACAAAAGGCATAGTGCTAGTCCTCCCGACATGAACACCATGCCACTGTGCAGAAACACGTGGTTCAAACATTTTTTGGTTTGTCGACGTCGTAAAAGCTTCTTTAGCAGGTAAATTAAGCAGAAATCGCCTAGCAATTGTGTCTACAGGTCTCGACGCTGTCGACAACTATTTACAAGCGAACAAATACCAAAGAAAATAGAAACGAGTGTGGACCAAAGATTGAAACGGATCAAGGGTCAACGGGGTCAACAATTTCTAGCGGGTTCAATGGGTTGAATTACCCCGATGTCGACTTACGATTTATTTTTGTAAAGCAAAAAAAAAAAAAAAAAACATTTTTTTTTCAAAGAAAAATTCGAGCTGTGGAATTTTGTGCTCGATCCTGGTGCCCACGGACTGCAAAATAATTTGTCATGCAATATGAAGGAAGAGTGTCCTTTCTTCTGAGAGGCAATGATGAAAACAACATCCACATTTTGAAAGCTTTCAACTCACCATAAACTTGTAAAAATTGGTGTTACTGTGAAACATATTCTGAAGCTCGATATGTGACTAGGAAAATAGCAAAAATTGAAACTAAATTTACAAGTTGCTTACTTCAAAAATGTTGACTGTAGCGTCATCAAAATGAGGTGGAACAGCCTTAACATAAGTATCACTGTTAAACATTTTGTGGTAGGTTGCACAAAAAAGTGGTGCTACACCAGCTGCACCATTTTCCGAGAAAAATACACCATAGTGTGGTGCAAACAAAACCCAACTATATGATGCAACCTTACATCATAATGTGGGACGATCTTGTACCGTAACAGGTGCAAAGTTGCACCCTGTTGTTGTATTTTGTTTGAACCACATAATGATGTATGTTTTCTCAGAAAGGGTTGCAGCTGGTGTAGCACCAATTTTTGGTGCAACCTACCACAAAATCTTTAACAATGTGCGTAGGGACATTTTGACTGTCGCAGATGTGTTTGAAAACATGTGTAAAAATTGTTGAAGATGACAATGCGTTTTTTGGTGTAATTATGACAAGGACGGTAAGTCAGATAATATCCGAAAACTCGAAAATTTCGTCCTCCTGGACCGGAAAACGAACCAGCGTCTCTCAGATAGCACCCGGATATGCTAACCACTACACCGCACAGAACGACCAAATTCCAAGTTTCCGATTAATTTAAATATAAGCATCACAGGATTTGCTAGTCGAAGCAACCTGCATTCATGTTTAGCGAATCTGGAGGTTAAGAATCTTATCCCGTGATTGCCCAGATGCGTAGATAAATCATGAATGATTTATCTGCTCTCCTGGTAGCATACCCAGAGTGGTTAATATACCAGGGCGCTATCCGGGAGGCGCGGATTCTCGCTCCAGGACGACGAAATTTTCAAGTTTTCGGAAATCATCTGACTTACCATCCTTGTCATAATTACACCAGCTAACGTACTCTCATCTTCAAAATATATATTATATGGTGTAATCCCGTATATCATTCATGTGTAAAAAAGTTAGGTAATGTTTCGCAAATGAAGGACGACAGTTTCAATAATTCCTGTAAGTGAGTAAATTATATGTTCCCATAATGCATTTGTTTGATTTCCATATAACCTAAGATACCCGCTGCGAAGAGATTTCTTGATAGTTGAAAGCAGATTTTTCCGGGTCGGATACGGATCCAAAATGTTTGACCCGTTTCCAAACCTAGTGTGAGCCATTAGGGAAGTAAATTTTCTAAAGTCGAAGAATAGCTGCTCTCACAATTTTTGTATGGAATGTTGAGTGACTAATCTACAAATTAGAAGCCCTACTTAGTAGAGTTATCATTGAAAATATCACAATACTGATAAACTTAAGGATATCTACAAAGCTCTAAATTTAGAAAATCAAACAAAATTTGAAACTATATTGAACACACCACTTGTAAAATCTGTTTGGAAACAACAAATACGAATGAAATTGGGAACACACATTGGCGATTCAAATTTTAAAATTTCGCATAACATCGTTTCAAATCGTAAATGGCTGCATAAAATTCATTTATCAAATGACCCATGCTGTAAATACTGTGGACGTTTAGAAACAACTGAGCACATTTTTGTAGAATGCAACTTTGCAAAATATATTTTGGATTGGTTAAAAAACTACTAAAATTTAACAGAAGATTTAAATAATAATCAAATCCTATATCATGTGTCATTAAGATGTAGTAATTTAAAAACTAATGCAATACTCTGTTTAATAACTATAACAAAATATAATCTGTGGAAAAATGGAAACTTGATGTCTTACAACAAAAAATATCGAAATGTAGAACAAATAAAGCTAGCAATTAAATGTGTTTTTCGACTAGTATTAAAATTTGAAACTAGAAAATATGGAGTAAATAAAACTTTTAAAACATATCATTAAAACCAATAATTTACAGAAACGGAAATAATGTTCTCAATAAAATACTGGAATAAGATAATACAAAAAATAATAAAAAATAATAATAAAACTTGAAATTTTAAAGAGGATCGATCCAAAGCAAACTTTTAAGTTGTGAACCTTTAATTTTCCTATGACAACTTCGTCTTCAAATGTTTAAATTTTTCTAAACTATTTTTTATTTTATTTTTCCTTTTTTACGCTTTCCAACCGTAGGTTGAAGAAGCGTATATGCTCCAGCTTTGTCCGTCCGTCCGTCCGTCTGTCCGCACGATAACTGGCGTAAAAATGGTTCCATTTTGAGGAAATTTTAGTATGTGGTAGGGGACCACCTGGGGACGAACCCAATTGAAAATGGGACAAATGGGAACAAAGGTCACGACGTAGGAGCGGAATCATTCCATTGCCCTTATGCATCATAACTTGCATAAATATGGTTCGATTTCAATGTAACTTTACTATGTGGTAGGAGACCGCCTGGGGACAAACCCTATTCAAAATAGGTGAAGTGGGGTCAAAGGTCAGGACATAAGATCGGGATGCATTCCATTGCCCTTATGCGTCATAACGTGCGTAAAAATGGTTCGATTTCGATGAAATTTCAGTATGTAATAGGGGACCACCTGGGGACGAACCCTATTGAAAATGAACGAAATGTGTGGTCAAAGGTCAGGACATAGGATTGCGATCCATTCCATTGCCCTTATCCCATATTATTAAGGTGGACGTCAAGTAATTTTGCTTCCTATACTTCCAATGGAAAAACTTTTGTAAACATTTCCTTCACAATTAATGTGTTCCCAAGGATGAAAATTTGAACATCGATTAAAATAACTTCATATTATAACTTGGAAAACTTAATATTTTCTAAAACATAACCATAATTATATTAAAAATCAATAACTTTTCCTTTGGTGGTGTTGAAACCAGAGAAAAGATGGCGCGACCTGCACTTTGATGACGTCAATGGACAAACAAATGTTGAATTGCATAATTATGGTTATGTTTTAGAAAATATTAAGTATTGCAAGTTATAAAATGAAGATATTTTAATCGATGTTCAAATTTTCATCCTTAGGAACGCAGTAATTGTGAAGAAAATGTGCACAGAAGTTTTTCCATTGGAAGTATAGGAAGTAAAATTACTTGACGTCCATCTTAAAGTAGCAATTCTTGTATGTATGTATGTACATTTTATTTTGAAAACGGCTCTAAGAATTTTGATGAAAGTCGTTAACCTACCGTTTTCTGGCACTAGAAATCGATTTAACTTGATCTCGACTTTAGGAGTATTCGTTTAGTGGGTTAAATAACCCGCATTATAACGTTTTTAGTGATGGCGTTGTTCCATTAATGTTACCAATGCTTAGGAATCTTATGACGTCACAACTCGCGTTTGAAAATGTTGGCGCGATGTCACGCCATCTGTCTCATTACGTCACGCGTTGTGTGTGGATCCTATTAAAGTTTTATGACGTCACACTCTTGCGGCAAGCAGATGGACGAGATTTTTTTTCTTTTTTTTTTTTTTAATTGGAGGTTTTACGACCACCGTGAGCAACTCAATGGGCTATAAGCAGTCGCCCGTCCCTAATTTAGGGTCACTGGTTCCAGGGAAGGGAGAGAGCCAGTGCCGTAAGACAAACACAACATCCATGCCTGACCGGGATTCGAACCCCGACCCCTTACGGACGAATGATCAGTGGCCAACGCCTTAAACCACTGCGCCACCGGGGCGGCAGACGCGATTCCCATCTGCCTCATTACGTCACGCGTTGTGTGCGTATGTCCGTCCGCACGATAACTCGCGTAACAATCGTTCGATTTCGATGAAATTTTTGTATCTGGTAGGGGATCACCTGGGAAGGAACCCTATTTAAAGTGAACGAAATGAGGTCAAAGGTCAGTACATAGGAGCGGGATCCATTCCACTGCTGTTATGCGTCATAACTAACGTAAAAAAGTTCGATTTCGATGAAATTTCAGTATGTGGTAGGGGACCTTCTGGCGACAAACCTTATTGAAAATGAGCAGAATGTGGTCAAAGGTCAGGAAATAGAAGCGGAATCACTTCCATCGCCATTATGCGTCATAACTTACGTAAAAATGCTTCGATTTGGATGAAATGTTAGTATGTTGTAGGGTCTTACCTGGGGACGAATTCTATTGAAAATAGGCGAAATGGGGTCAAAGGTTAGGACACAGGAGCGGGATCTATTCCATAGCCCTTATGCATCATAACTTACGTAAAAATGCTTCGATTGCGACAAAACTTTATCATGTTATTTCGGAGGTATACCAAACCGGTTCTGTTGAATATCATCGAAGAATCAAAGGTCAGGGCACAGGACCGAGATTTATTCCACAGCCATTATTCTCATAACTTGAGTGATAACTTGAGTAATGATTTCTGGTATGTTGGAGAGCGTATTATAATCAATGCATTGCATGATTTTACTAACTTGTTCAAAGAATTACTTCACTGTGGGACTCTTTTTAGTGCTCCCAAAAGGAGTGATTCTGAATTAATTGTACAAAACCTGTTCCGGGTGGTTCTTCCTGGTCAGCCACTCCCCCCCCCCCCATCACACACACACTATGAACTCATGACAAATTGTAGAATTTAACAACATTAAT
The DNA here is from genome assembly GCA_039090855.1 of Macrothele yani. Classification (NCBI taxonomy): domain Eukaryota; kingdom Metazoa; phylum Arthropoda; class Arachnida; order Araneae; family Macrothelidae; genus Macrothele; species Macrothele yani. The sequence continues at coordinate 124,469,773 of CM076989.1, forward strand.
ATATTCATTTTGGTCAGTAACATAAATATGTAAAATTAGCTCTTCTGCACTTTCTTAAAAGTTTATACATGTACGACTATTATCTAATTCAACTTAAACTGCTTTCGAAAGACACATTAAATGGATTGTAAAATGTGTTTTAATATTGAAAACATGTACACTTTTTCTGATGAATGTTTTCATTGGTTTTATTTGGTCCCATGGAAAACTTATATCCATAACGCTTCAATATATGCAAACATATGTAAACATGTATACATACATTCATATACAGATATATACATATATTTATTTACTTTTACCGTTTCATTAAACGACTTTTTTTCAAAATGCCACGTGTCATTTCGAAGTTGTGCATTTCAACGGAGGTAGGCGTGGTACCGGAAAAAAAGTCAGCGTCATTTAAATGTTCAAGGAAAATAAAAATCGCAAAACAGTAACTATTGTAGAAAGAAACATTTTGTTGCATGTAATTTCGCACAAATTGAGAGGGAGGGGGGAGGAAACAGCAATTATACGGTTCCTAAATGAAGTGTTCTAATATATGCAATTACTGAACTGAAAAACAATTATTTTGATTTAATGAAATAAAATCTCACTTACTTGATCGTTTCAGCGTCGCTCGTTTCAACAGCCTTTTTGTCAGCATCCGTAATTACTGCTCTCTGCTGGACAACTTTCTTTTATCAATACAAGGCAGAGATAATCACTCCTCAAGATGTATGAACGTGCGCGATTCTCTCTTGACATCCGTACTTTATCACACACATCCTGAAAGCAGATGAGAAGGATTTTCCCCACTTATGGCGTTTTCGCAGCACAAGAATTCTGGATATACTCTAATTTCAACGAATTACTCTTAAACATACGATACTGTATGATATTAAGGTGACTCAAAAGCGGTGCGACACTGCTAATGTTTTTTTCAACAATTCGGTATGACATTATAAAAGAAACAACTTTTTATAAATAAAGCTTGAAAAACTGCGTTAATTGCGTATCGTTGTAGTTGAATTAAGATCTTCCTGCCACCTCTGTTGCGCAGGGGTCTAAGCGATGGCTTCTGATCATTCGCCCGAGATGGGTGCGGGTTCGAATCCCGGTGAGGCGTGGATGTTGTGTTTGCCTTACGGCACTGGCTCTCTCTCTCTCTTACCTAGAGTCAGTGGCTCTAAATTAGGGACGGGCGACTGCTTATAGTCCATTGATGTGCATACGTTTGTCGTCGTTAAACCTCCAATAAAAAAAAAAAAATCTTCCTTTTTGTATTGAGGTGTCCGAGAAAAAACGGCGTTTTTGATTCAACAGTTTCACTTACATAAAATCTCGGAAGAATCCAAGATAAATTTCAAACTACAGTGAAACCTCTTCACCAAGGCGACCGTTGCGGGTTCATCTAAAAAACGGTCGTTCAGAGAGGTGGTCGTTAAATAGGGAAAGGTTTGAATGGCATTAAAGCGTATTTTGCTCGTTGGTAAGTTATTTCAAGTGTCCTGCAAGTGTCAATAATGTACAGTAATTTTACCTTAAATGCATTGTACAGTAATTTCACAATTTCCACTATTTGTTGCTTCTTATGACTAGACGCTGTATATTTGCTTGTAACTTTACTTCTATTACCGGCAATAACATTCTGTAAAAATATTTGAATTCAGCATAAAATAGCCTTTAAAATGATGTATAATATGTATTCCTGATTTTATCATTACGCTGCATAAGTTGACTTCAAACATCAAAAATTGACTTTCGGTCTACGGGTGCAGGACTTTTTGGCCACGATTGTAGACGTAGTCCTACGTCAAAACGGAATTCAACGAAAAAGAATCTTATCTTAAGAACAAGATTTGTGTTTAATTGTCGCAGTAACGCAAAAATATTCCGTACATGCGTTTGCTTTGTTTTTAACGAATACTGCATTTATTTATTGAGAGACGAACTGGCGACTCTTGAAGTGCGCGGGGAGAGTCTTGGAATTCTTTTGCTTTTAAAAAGAAATTAGAGTGATTTGCTTTTCTCGCATTCAAAACAATGTAAAAAAGTCCTCCCGCATAATCCTTCGGGCAAAAAAAGCACAGCATGATACGAGTGAAGAAACGCTGTATGTTGCATTAAATGAAAATGTATTCCTGGAGTGCAAAACGCAAACTTTGTTTCTTGATAAAAACTAAAGTAATTTGTTTTACGTTTGAGTTCCAGCGAATTAATTCCTCTATCTCTGTGTTTCGCAGAGCAAATGGGTCATTTTTTTGCACTTTCTGCCTTAAAGGGGAAATTGCAAAACTATAAATGCACGATGAATATTTTAGCGATAGTGTTTTTGAATTGATGATTTTGGTACTCAGTTAAAAAATACTCAAAATCACGGAGATTACGTTTTCAAACTGTCGTGTCGCTTAGATTTCATTTCATTTTTATTTTCAGTTGTGACCATATACACAAAAAGCAGTACCATAATAATAACAGTGTAACTAGTGACAACTGGGAAGCACGAGGGAAAAGGCCTGAATTGGCCTAACATAGCCCTAGGCACCCATAATAAAGATCGTATAAGTCAGGAACAGACATAACTAATTTTCTGACATCATATAAGTAAATTGGTAAGTAGTAAATAAAATTTATATAAAGAAAGAAAGAAAGGTCACCATGAATAGTTTAGTATTGTGCAAGTAGAATTTTATCCTAGTTTCACAATTTTTCACTGCAAATAAGAACATAGGCATATGAAATTCCAAAAGTAAACAAGATAACCTTCAAAGATTTAGTCAAAAAAAATATAGCTGTGATAGAGCTAGTTCTTCCCCAATAGATAGTTTCAGTTTTTTATTAAAAAGATTAATATTATTAATAGCAGTAAGAATGTGAGGAAAAGTATTCCATAATATAGAGCCAGAGTAATTTATGTTATTTTTAAAATTTTTTGAATGTGTGAATACGGGTAGTAGTTTAAATCTATTTCTTGTTGGATAAGTGTGAGTATGCATATTGATTGTGGTCAAATTATAGTTGAGGTAATATTTTATTCTACGAGTATTAAACATAATCTTTCCCAAGTTATATTCATATAATTGTTGTATAGTTAATATATTGAAAGTATTGGGATGTGTAGTTGTTCTATATGTCAAATTGGAAGATTGATTAATATTAATTTTTAACTCCAATGACCTGATAAATTTATTTTGTAATTTTTGTAGTTTGTGAATATTATATTGTGCTGTTTTCCCCATATCATTATACAGTAGGTAAAATAGGTCTGTATGATGGAATAGTATAACGCCAGCATTAATTTAGAGGTTAGATGTCTAAGGGTGTGACTAATAACTCCAATGTTTCTCGACATTTTAGTTGAATAGATCTATATGTGTATTCCATTTCAAATCATCACTTAAAGTGGTACCCAAATACTTATGACAGTGCATCACCTCAATATCATGTCCAATTAATTTTATTTTCTGTAAGTTAGGTGGAAAAGCAGAATTTTTACTAAAAATAATTATTTTTGTTTTATTCATATTAATAGCCAAAACGTTACAACTCAACCAGTCATTAATTAAAGTGAAATTATTTTCCAAATGAGAAATAAGTGTATTTATGTCATTACCGAGTAATAAAATAGTGGCATCATCAGCGTATAGTTGTATATCAGTATGTTCTAGTAATTTAAAAATATCATTAATATAGATATTAAAAAGTAGGGGAGCAAGAACTGATCCCTACGATTTCACAAGAATTATCTATGTATACTGTCGTCTGTGAGATAAATAACTTAAAAATGTCAAGAAAGGTACCCCTAATTAGAAGAAACGCGTGTACTTTGACAATCTAAAAAAACATGATGTAGCTGTATCCTAGAGACAATTAAGAAAAAAAAATTAGTCAAGTCCATGACAAATATTTCAGCCGCCCCGGTGGCGCAGTGGTCTAAGAAATGGCCTCTTCGTCCGAAAGGGGTCCGGGTTCGAATCTCGGTGAGGCATGGATGTTATGTTTGTCTTACGGCACTGGCTCTCTCCCTTCCCTGGAACTAGTGACCCTAAATTAGGGACGGGTGACTGCTTATAGTCCATTGAGTTGCTCACGAAGGTCGTTAAACCTCCAATAAAAAAAAAATGTATGTTTCATGAACAATGCGAAATCAAATGGTCTAAATTTTAAGTTAATGAATAACCTAACTTATTGAACTTTACTGTTTTTGCTCATCATTAGTCTGTTGGTAATTCGTAGCTAAATATTATTTATTTAGTATATTCTAAATTAGTACCTTTAGTAAATAAATTAGTACAGGATATATATGAGAGAGAGAGAGAGAGAGATAGAGTGGTACTGATGGTAAACTAAGTTTTGACTAGTTACATATGTCTATACATTATACCTTTTTGTTTTTCATAGTAATACATTTTACTTAAAGATTGTTAAAAATACCTCGATAATACACAACTTTCTATATTCCAACAACATTTTCCCCTTTTTAATTCATGCAATGCCATCTTTCTCTAGAAAATACACAATACCTTAGTTAATTTTTTTGGTCAAGCATTTGGAAAAAAGTCGTTTCAGCAAATGGATATTGTTGAGGACTACTTTAAAACTGAAATAAATTTTTACTTGCCCACTGCCCATTATGGTAACAGTGAACACTTCTTGTTTCATATTCATCTTCTGGAAAAATAATATATATATGATGCTGTGTTTGTCTCCTACTTTTGATGTCTACAGCGCGTAGCCATTGTAAGAAGGCACCTGTCGTGAGCTGGCTTGGAGGTTATATAAGGTGTGCTGTAGCCAATCTGAAAACATATCACTGGTTGCTGTAAAGGATAAAAAAGCGATTTATCAGATTTGCGAGAAGGGATGATTATCGGCTTTTGGGCCAAAGGTGGAAGTATTTCTGAAAAAGCGCAAATTGTGAACTGTTCGCGTGCAGCTGTGGTTAAAGTGTATCGTGATTGGAGAAATGGCATCATTGCGAATAAGCGACATGCAAAATGCGGAGCACCACGTGCCATTGATGTGAGAGGTGAACGTCAGCTGCGAAGGTGTGTGAAGGCCAATCGACACGCTACACTGAAGCAATTCACTGGCCGAGTGAAATAGGGGACTATCGGAAGTGTGTCTAAAACGACAGTTCAGCGAATCATGCTGCGTATGGGGATTCGATGCATACGGGTGGTTACTGCAGCTATGCTAACGAAGGTGCATTCGGCAGAAAAGTCTCACATTTGCACGGCAGTATCGGAATTGGACCTCCGCTGATTGGCAAAAGATTGCCTTCTCCGATGATTCACGTTTTCTGTTTCATCGAACGGATGGACGTTCGCGTATAAGGCGAGAAAGATCAGAGAACCAACACTTTTCCACCATTGCTCAAAGAACCCAATCTAGTAGGGGTAGCGTTACGGTCTGGGGTATGTTTTCGTGGCATTCTCTGGGTCCACTCATACCTGTGGAAGGCACTATGGACCGAATTCGTTATTAATCCAGCCTTGCAGACCACGTACACTCATACATGCTGATTGCCTTTCCTAGGGCGGATGGGATTTTCCAGCACGACAATGCGACGTGTCACACAACTAGAAATGTCCGGGAGTGGTTAGAAGAGCACGATGAAGGCTTCAAAGTACTTCCCTGGCACCCTAATTCCCCAGACTTAATCCCAATTGAGCATATGTGCGTCCACCGCGATCGCGTTGCTTGCTCTATGGATCCTCCACCACGCACCCTCCAACAGCTGTCAGATGCACTGTATTCAGCGTGGCTACACATACCTGCGAACACCTTCCAGTACCTTACTGAGTCACTTCCAGCCCGTCTAGCAAATGTGCGCGTTGCACACGGCAGCTATTCTTGATATTAGCTGGTGGTCACAGTGATGTGACTCGACCGTGTATGTATATACACTATCTACCAACAAGTAATTGGGCACCCCTGCAATCGACGATATCTGCAGTCCTGATACACGTCACGGCCGCCTCCGTTAAATATCATGTGGGAAGCAACAACGCAACCAGTCGCATGCGAGATGCCACGCAGTTCATATCTCTCTGATTTCGAGAAAGGTGTAATCGTCGGGTATCACAAAAATGGCCGATCCATACGTGACATATCCAGCTAGTTGAAGTATCCAAAATCGACAGTGGCCTACGTGATTGGCAAGTGGAAGATGAGAGGTGACTGTCGGAATGTGCCCCGACCCGGCAGACCCACAAAACTGGGAGTTAGAGACCGACGTGTACTGGCCAGAGAAATTTGGAGAACCGCATCCGCGAGGAGTTTCAACAGGCATCCAAGAGTGTTCTTTCGATGAATACCATCCGTAAGGAAGCCCATCTGCTCGGTTAGCATGGACGTGCTGCCGCACACAAGCCTTTGATCACTAAGTATAATAGCGCTGCTCGGCTAACGTGGTGCAAAGAACGTCGATAGTGGACCGTTAAACAGTGGAAACAGGTTCTCTGGAGCGACGAATCAAGGTTCACCCTCTACCGTTCGGATGTCAGGGTCTGGGTTTGGCGTCTGCCTGGAGAACGCCTCCTGCCGGAATGTATTGTGCCAACTGCGAAGTTCGTAGGCGGCGGAATTATGCTATGGGGGTGTTTCTCCTTGTATGGCACGGGATCCTTGATCGCAATTCCTGGTAGACTCAACGCCGAGACCTACTGCACCATTTTGGATGACCATGCGCTTTCTACATTGTGGCAGTTTTACGGGGTGGACCCATGTTACTTTCAGGAGGACAATGTCACCTGTCATGTTGCGAGGTACATCATGGGTTGGTATGGTGACAATAGGGTTAATCGAATGGACTGGCTTGCGCAGAGCCCGGACCTTAACCCTATCGAGCCCCTCACGGGGATAACTGGTTTTTCAACTATTTGGGGAGCGGCACCCCCACGGCCTGAGCTCACCTTGTGACGGAATACATTTCGTTTACTCTTGAACGATAACATCACCGAAGGGACAGCTGTTCATCCAGCTGATGGGGGATGGCGTCCCCACGGCCCGAGCCGATTTTGTCTTATTCTTTTGCTTTTTTCGTCTTTAGTTCATATATTGACATGTACCCGCCTCAGTTGTAGGCTGCTGAGGTTGTGATGAGGCGCCAGCTCCGGGTTTGTTCCTCGTTCCTCCCCCTGTCTTTTCTCTTTTCTGTTATATTTTCTGTTTTTCCGGAACTGGTTAGCTTAGACCTACCTGCACGTTTGCCGTGTGCGGTGACCCGTACAGGTGGAAAAGCTGATGCTGGAGGCTGCGGTATCTGGGGGCTGGGTTGTAGTTGTCTCCAGATGCCAACACTCCTCTTTGCCCTCTGCTTCACCCTAAACGGGAGGCTGGGAGCTAACCCACTCCTAGTCAGGAAGTCTGTGGCCGAATGGCGTCCAGACTTCTAGCGGCTTGTCGTTCTGTTCGGCAGTGTGAGTGTGGGGGTAGGGTGGGCATGCCAAAGGGGTGTTCCCCGGGCACGGGAAAGTCTGGGTGCACGCCGAGCATGTGTCTGCCCTACCAACTAGCTATATCCGCTGATTATCCCTAGAGCCGTGTCCTGCATCCTCTTGGGCTTGCGGACTTCCGGCTGTCCCTCGAGGGGAGGTCGGCGGACGACTCTTTTCTCTTCTTCATGGCAAACCAAAGTGTTTCATAAGCTAACAATTTAAAGCGCCTTGTGGAGGAAGGTACACTTTCCTCAACAAAGAAACTTGTCTAAACTAATTGCAATGCTCTGTTTCTGTTAATCAAATCTGGTGACTCTTCACAGTCCCTCAGTAGCAAGAGTCCTTTCTGGATCAACAAGACTCTGCAGGCCGTTTCTGGCTCTCCAAAAGTGTCAAGAAACTCCCTTCAGGGATCTTCTCGTGGAAACCTCTAATCCACGCCACAGTGCCACCTTGCTGGAGACGACCGTTTTGCTTGGCATTCCTGTTCAGGTTTCTCCCCATGGTTACCTCAATTCCTCTCGCGGTGTAGTCAACTCCCGCGACCTGCTTGAGTGCAGCGATGAGGAATTGCTGGAGGAACTTGGTGAGCAGCATGTCATTGGGGTTCGGCGGATTCTTTTTAGGCGGGATGGGAAATCTATTCCCTCCCGTAACATCATCCTCACTTTTTACTCCCCTACCCTGCCTACTTCCATCAAGGCAGGTTATTTACGGCTTGATGTTCTGCCGTATATCCCGAACCCCTTGCGATGTTTCAGGTGTCAGCATTACGGTCACTCCCAGCAGTCTTGCCGTAATGTTGCAAAGTGTGGTCTCTGTGGTTCCACAGAACACTCTTTGGCGGAATGTTCTGCAGAGTCTGATCATTGTGTCAACTACGAAGGGTCTTATCCTGCATCTTCTTAGCAGTGTCCAAAGTGCATAGAGGAACAGGCAATCCAACGCCTGAAGACTACTGAGCATCTCTCGTATCCCGAGGCTAGACGGCGGATCGCCCCTTTACAACCAGGCCGGCGGTCATATGCTTCAGTTGTGGTGCAGAAGGCTTCAGTGGCGGTCCAGACTGAGGTGACCATCCCAGCTTGGCGTCCTTATGATTTTGAGAACATCGTTGCTGCTGGATTGGAGACGCTGAAGTCTCGCCGCATTGAAGCCAAGGCGACATCAACATCGTCGCCTAAACCATCCTCTAAGCCAAAAACATCTTCTGCCAGCTCAGGGACCCAGGTCCAGTTCACTGCAAAGAAGCAGCAGGACAAGGTGAAACCAGGCTCCTCCTCCCCGAAACAGAGCAGGCAAAAACCTCCACCCCTCACAGGCAGTAAACACAGCCCTGCGTTACCTCCAGACACTGACAATGGCTTGGAGGTGATGGACGACATGGAGACTTTCTAGTCGTCTGTCTTTTTCATTCTTTCATTTCATTTTTCATTATGGCCACCCTCATTCAGTGGAATTGCCGAGAGCCGCCCCGGTGGCGCAATGGTCTAAGGCGCTGGCCTCTGATCATTCGTCCGTAAGGGGTCCGGGTTCAAATCCCGGTCAGGCATGGATGTTGTGTTTGTCTTATGGCACTGGCTCTCTCCCTTCCCTGGAACCAGTGACCCTAAATTAGGGACGGGCGACTGCTTATAGCCCATTGAGTTGCTCACGGTGGTCGTTAAACTTCCAAACAAACAAAAAATTGCCGAGGTCTGCGATCACGCATTGATGATTTGAAAGGCTTACCGTCTTCGCACACGCCTGTGTGCGTGTGTCTCCAGGAGACAAAGCTTCGCACGACGGACACTCTTTCGCTGCGGAGACATTCCTTTCTCAGCGAAGATCACTAGGACGGCGTTATCGCATGCGGAGGAGTGGCCGTCGTTGTTCCTCATGCTGTTCCTGTCGCTGCAGTTGCCCTTTCGGACGACTTTGCAGACAGTGGCAGTGCGACTATCTGTGAACACTCTGTTCACAGTGTGTTCCATGTACATACCACCAGATGAAGCTGTAAGCCTTTTGGATCTGGAAGATTTAGTTGACCAGCTGCCGCCTCCTTTCTTTATCTTAGGAGATTTCAACGCACACAATCCGTTGTGGGGTTCAACCTTTCGAGACTCCAGGGGCCGTGTTGTTGAGTCTCTTCTCTCCAACACGTCCCTCTGTCTCCACAACATAGGAGCTAATACTTATTTTCATGAACCCACCCGCTCATACTCAGCCATTGATCTGTCTCTGAGTTCACCATCTTTATATCCTGGCTGGTCCTGGATCGTGTCTGGTGATCCCCTTGGCAGCGACCACTTTCCCATCTTTATCCGTCTAGCATGTGGCGGGTACAGTTACCCTATTCGCCCTGCTCGATGGAATATTGATCGCTCCAAGTGAGACACATTCACGGCTTCGGCAAGCATTACAATTGCTATGGTGACCTCAGGAACGGTCAATGACGCTGTTGCGGCGGTAACGGATTGTATTGTGCACGCGGCAGAACTTATTATCCCCAGGACGTCGACTAATCTTCCATGTTGCCCGAGACCTTGCTGGAATTCCACTTGCAAGGCTGCTCGTCCAGCCTCCAACATCGGGCTTGGGGTAGGTTTCGTCGGTACCCCACCGACGCGAACCTACTTGCTTTCAAGAAAGCCAAGTCCTACGCGCTATTGGTTCGTAGGCGAAGTCAACGGGAGTCCTGGATACAATATGTAACCGGGATTAACACCAATACCAGCCCTAAGATCGTTTGGGACAGGGTCCGTAAGATTCGGGGACAGTACCCATCTGGGGAAATCTCCATTCTTGAGAGTGATGGAGGAACGGTTGCTGACACTCAGGGTGTTGCTGACTGTCTGGGCGCCGCATTTTCTTCGGTGTCCAGCAGAAGCAATTACCCTGCTTCGTTCCGGCAGTTACAGCCGCGGCTTGAAAGGTCCAAGATTTCCTTTGGATCGATTTCTTCCGCGGATTATAACAGCCCGCTGACTGCCGTGGAGCTGACGACCGCTCTGAATAGGTCCGGCAGGACATCTGTCGGACCGGATAACATCCATTATGAAATGCTGAAGCACCTTTCTCCGTCCCCTCTTGAATGTCTGCTAATCCTGTTTAACAGGATTTGGCAAGAGCATGCCTTTCCCGAATCTTGGCGCACTGCCATTGTCGTTCCTGTTCCCAAACCTGGTAAAGATCCCACCAACCCGTTGAACTACCGGCCAATTGCTATGACGAGCTGCCTTTGCAAAGTACTCGAGCGCATCAAATAATCTTCGTCTCATTTTTTATTTGGAGTTTCATCACATTTTTTCGCCTTATCAGAGTGGATTTCGCAAATATCGATCCACCACGATCATCATCTTCGCCTTGAGACATCTGTCAGGGAGGCGTTTGTCCGGCGTCAGCACATGGTCTCCGTATTCTTCGACATGGAGAAAGCTTACGACCGCACCTGGAGATACGGCATTCTCCGTGATCTGCACGAGTGCGGATTGCTGGGAAACTTACCATCTTTCATCGCCGGATTTCTCCAGGACCGGAGTTTCCGTGTGCGCGTCGGGTCCACACACTCTGCGATGTACCCTCAAGAACAGGGTGTACCTCAAGGCTCCATTCTTTACGTTACGTTGTTCATCCTTCGTGTCAACCATATTTTCCAACTACTTCCTCTGACGGTTCGTGGAACCATATACGTGGATGATCTGCAGATCTCTTGCGCCTCTGTAAACATGCGCACCATCGAGAGACAGCTCCAGTCTGCCATTACCAAGATCTCTCACTGGGCTTCCCAAAATGGTTTTGGATTATCGATGCAGAAGACCGTTTGCGTGCATTTTTGCCGCAAACGGGGTCTTCACCCAGACCCCAGCCTCCGTCTGGGGTGTTCCACCCTCCCTGTGGTGTCAGAAGCCTAGTTCCTTGGGTTAACTTTTGACCGAGCGCTCACTTTCCGGCCTCACATTCAGTCTTTGGAGGTGAAGTGCACGAAGTCATTGAGTATCCTGAAGGTCCTCTCTCGAACATCTTGGGGGGCTGACAGGTGCTCAATGCTTCGCATTTACCACTCTCTCATTCGGTCAAAGTTGGACTTTGGATGCATTACGTACGGTTCAGCACGTCCATCGGTTTTTAAGCCGTTGGGCCCCGTCCATCACCAGGCAATGCGGCTATGTACTGGTGTTTTCCGTACCTCTCCCGTGCATAGCCTGTATGCGGAGGCTCATAAGCCGCCGTTATGCATCCGTCGTAAGCAGCTGTCTCTTCAGTTTTATACAAAACTGAAATCTCTTCCTGATCATCCACTGCATGGTTCCATCTTCCAACCGGACTGTGTCCGCTTGTTTTCTCACCCCCTCCTGCGTTCCGACGTTCGGGGTTCGGGATTCGGATGTCTGCCATAGTGCGGGATGCTGGTCTAAACTTGTCTGGGATTGGTTTGACCACCTTTTTTAACCAACCTCTTTGGCAGCCCGTTCGAGCAACGGCTGACCTTTCTTTTTGTGTGTGGTCTAAGTCGTCCACTCCTGCTCTGGTGTATCATCAGCTCTTTGCTGAAAAACAGTCTATCTACCCGGATTTCGTGCCTGTGTTCACCGATGGCTCGAAGTCCGGGGATGTCGTTGGATCCGCTTTTGTGTGGTGTGGTGCGATGCCTCACATGCTGAGAGGCTTCCGCCTGAATCCACCGTCTTTTCGGCAGAGATGCGTGCGGTACACCTCGCTTTGTGCCACATACAGTCTCGATCACATCGTCGCGCTATGGTTTGCTCTGATTCCCAGTCCGTCATCCAAGTTTTATCTTCTCCAGAGGACACGGACTCACCTGTCATCCGTGATGTCCGTCGTCTTCTTGGAACTTTGGAGGGTGATGGCTTCCTGGTCCGATTCTGTTGGGTTCCTGGCCATGTTGGGATCCGGGGTAACGAGCTGGCAGATCTCTCTGCCAGGTCTGTTTCCGCCATGTCACCAGCTCGGCTGCCACTGTCTTTCCGCGATTTTAGACCTTTGATCCGGACATTTCTCCTGGACGAGTGGCAGTCCCTGTGGTCTCAGCAGGGCAGCAATAAGTTGCATTCTATCAAACCACAGATCGGACTTTGGAGGTCTACTTTGCGGAAGAGCCGTCGTGAGGAAGTTGTTCTTGCACGTCTCCGCATTGGGCACTGTCGTTTTACTCACCGCTTTTTGCTGTTTGGCGAGGGTGTGCCGGTGTGTGAGGCGTGCAACTGTCGTCTCAGTGTCCTTCATGTTTTGTGTACTTGTGTTAGGTTTTGTGATCATCGTTTTCGTCATTTTCACTCTCATCTGTTGGACGAAGGAGCAGCTATGCTGCAAACTATTATTGGCGAAGCCTGCGACATGAGAGCAGTGTTTTTGTTTTTACAAGAAATTGACTTTTTTAAACTCATCTAGATTTTAACTTGTTCACTCTCATATTTTATTTTTACCACGTCAGCCTGTTTCTAACCTTGTATACGGTTTTTATTGATTATGTTTTGTTTTGATGTCTTTTGTTTGACGCTCTTTGGCCAAGCATGGCCCTTGCGCCATTAAAATCAATTAACCAACCAACCTAACCCTATCGAGCACCTATGGGACGAGTTAAAGCGTCGACTTAAGGGTTGCCCCACCGTCCGAAATCGGTGAAGGAACTGACCTGTCTTCTCCAAGCCGAGTGGAAGAAAATACCGCTTGCCGTCGTACAACGCCTGGTTGAGAGTATGCCCCGGAGGGTCGCAGCTGTAATCGCCGCTCGTGGAGGCTCCACCAACTATTGAAGGTGAATAAATTTCGTTTTCCTTTGCTATCACAGGTGTCCAATTACTTTTTGGTAGATAGTGTATATATATATATATATATATATATATATATATATATAGTTTTCATTACAAATAGTTCAGATATTTTTTATAACAGCTGAAAACAGTGACGTAGTCTTTGAAAGCATTCTCCCACAATCGTTCATTCCTGTTACTGAATGTATTGACTGAAAAAAAAAAAGAAAGAAAACATACGGTATCCACAAATTGATTTTAAGATTTAAGAAACGGGAGCTACAAAGACGTAATAATTTTATTTCTCATTATTTTAATAAAAATAATATGTTAAGCATTTTCAGTGATATGTCACATTTGTGATGCAATTCTTCACTGTAAAACCGAAATCTTAACAAAACAACCGTGACCACCAGATGGCCCCATTACAAAACCTCCCACGATCGTTCATTCCTGTTACTATAGTTATTGATTGACAACAACTACCAACAAGAAAGATGACACAGAATTTTCGGGTGTAATAAGCACGTCTTTTGAATCCGTTCTGACGCAAATTAAATTTATCAAAGCTATTCAAAGTCAATAGAACCGGTATGGAAAACAATAGTACCTGACGGAAGAAAGAAGTTTTTCAATCTAGTTTTTAATCCCTCAGATATTGCTGTAAACGGAATCGTGAACTTACGCCCTCTGTTTGCAGACTTGTGCGTTAAGAAAAACATAAATTTATATGAGCAACTTTTCTCACTGAAAACGCTCTCCAACACCGAAATAGTTTTTCCAATCGGACTCTTAGAAACAGATATATAGACAAAAATAAGATGTGATTTTACGTCCCCTGGTGGGAAAACCATGCATTAACTTCGGAAGAAAGTATTCTCAAAAGGTTTTTCCATATGAGTGGTATCGGCCCAAGAAAAAAAAATGTCGAGTTTTCAGGAGCCCAGATTTTGCTACAAATACATCAGAAGCAGAAATTAACACTTATGCTCCTTGTAGCCAAACCATTATTTACTAAACATTAGAAATTAGGTGAAAACTATCTTCCATCAGGTCCTGTATGCGATACAGGAACAATTTTTCAAATCGAAGTTTTAGAAGCAAAAATAACGCAGAAAACGCAATATACCTGTGTCTCCCCTAGCGGAAAGTCTATGATTTACTTAAAAATTTTGAATTTTTAGGGAAAGCATTTCGCATCGGAAACACTACCCAACAAAGGAGGAATTTTTCAAATCGGACTCTTAGAAGTAGAGATGTTGACAAAAATAAGATATATATCTAAGCCTCCTGGTGTAGAAACCATGCATTATTTCAAGAAGAAAATGTTCCTAAAAGGTTTGTCGACATGAGTAGTATCGGTCAACAAACTACGACTTCTTTTGCAATCGGGATTTTAGAAGCTCATATTTTGCTGCAAATACGTACATCAGAAGCGGAAATTAAGACTTACGGCACCTGGTGGCCAAACCATATTTTTACAAAAATTAGAAATTATGTGTAAACGATGTCCCGTCAGGAGCTGTATCCGGTGCAGAAAGAATTTTTCAAACCGGAGATTTAGAAGCAAGGATATAGGAGGAAACGCAATTTATCCTTGTAGCGGAAAGTCTATAGAACTACCTGAAAATTTTGAAATTATGTGAAAAACATGTCACACTGAAAACACTATCCAACAAAGAAGGAATTTTTCAAATCGGACTCCTAGAAGTAGAGATATTGACAAAAATAAGATATATATCTACGCCCCCTGGCGGAGAAACTGTCGCATATTTTAAGAAGAAAATATTCCGAAACGGATTATCGATATGAGTGACATCAGTCCACGAAATAATTTTTTCAATCGATATTTTAGAATCTCAGATTCTATTGAAATACGTTAGAAGCAAAAATTAACACTTACGCCCCCTGGTGGCTAAAGTATTCTTTACCAAAAATTTGAAATTATATGCAAAAGAGTTTGCATCAGGAGGTGTATCCACTAAAGAAAAACATTTTCAAATCGGAGTTTTAGAAGATGAGTTATTGGGAAAAATGTAATTTTCTTTTACGCCATCTAGCGGAAAATCTGTGCTTGATTTGAAAAAGTAACTATATCTAAAATACTCTTCGAAATAAATGGAATCGAAAGATAAAATAATTTTTTCAATCGGATGTTTAGAACTAAATATGTGGAATAAAATGTATTTTTGAATTCGACATAATCTGCATTTACGCCCAAATATAGCTGCGAAATTGTACATCGTAGAAAAAAAACGAAATGAAGTTTCATCATTCCCATATTTCAAGCTTCCCAATGCAAGAAGAATTTTTGAATCGGACTAATAGTTGCAGAGATATCGTGGTTACAGACGGACGGACGGACAAACCGGTAACATAAGCATGGTCTGTTTTTACAAAAGACGTACTAAAAAACATACAGAATCCTCAAACTGTTTTTCAGATTTAAAAAACGGGAGATACAACATCGTAAATCCTTTAACGATTTGAAGCGATATGTTACACTCGCGATGCAATTTTTCACTGTAATACGGAAATTCTAAAACAACGATCCTGACCATCGGAAATATGCTCCGATGCGCCCAGGCTCTCTCTCTCATGGCTTGCGAAGATCCACCGCCAGTGATGTCATAAATCTGTGCGATGGCCTCCTTTTTTCCGGGGGGTCCGAAGCAGGTGTACTATCTTTTACTTACTATCGATACTTAGAAGCATATATGCTAAATCGAAGATTTGAAATATTTAAACAAGCAGATAAACCATGTCCCATTTCTGACTCAAACGCAGGCCCATAATTAGTTCAGTTGATTAGCGCAAAGCCGTCTAGAGATTAGTATCGTGGTCACGGTAGAATGCCATGACTTTAGAGATATGAGTTCTCTCCGTTTGTGATGTCACTCATGTTATACGGACTGACACGTCGATGTCGTATTTGACGCCACACACGAGAGCATTGGAAACCAATCGGAAGCTTTAGCTTCCGCGTGACGTCATATACGACAGAATTGGAAACCAATCGGAAGCTTTGGTTTCCGCGTGACGTCCCTAAAAGAGGAAACTCATTTCTCTAAAGTCATGGCCTTGCATTTTCTAGACGGCTTCGGTTGGCGCTCCAACCGTTCTGCCGCAACGCAAGTTTCTTTTTCTGACTTCCGACGGAGTCGTCAAAAAAGACAGCGTTTATAACTATAGTAGGCTTTAATTTCAGAGTAGTTACACATAACCAATTTTGGCTTTGGATTAACCCTTTATATATACTGTATGCACTGACGTCACGAAACCGCGGTTCGCGTCACTTTTTCGTCTGCTACTTTCTTGCAGAAAAACTGGTGTACAAGTGAGATCAAAGATGCATTACATGGGCTACGTAAATGGGTTATCCTGGCGATCAAAAATAGCTTTATTCTGATAAATTAAAGTTATTGGGCAATTGTGGTGATCCATATGTAATTCCATACTCATTTTTCCTGAACAATATTGAGGTCTTGCCACGAATAGAACACGGCGATATTGTTAATTATTTCGTTTTTTGCACGAACGCCTTCACTTCCGAGCAAATGAATTCGTGCAAGTCATTCATAAAGAAAGGTCAATTCCAGTCTAAAGATCTACATAGAGTTTTTTCTTGATAACGCATCAGTAAATTTATGAACATGCCCGTTACAAAATGTAAACTACACACTCTAATGTTCCTTCGTTACCGGTGATCAATGTCAACTCTGCTGATACGTGATAACCACAAAGTTTGGCGCTTCTGGATAATTTTTTTATAATTCTGATCCCGCTTCGTTCCCTCAGATGGTAATCTATAATAGGACACATCATTACCTCTCCCAATTCGGTTACCGCAGCCGTATTTAGCCCATAACACCATCTTCCTTAACGCTCAACAATGCAAATCCAAGCAGTGTTTGTACGCCAGTTGATGACCAGGGCGTCTGCTAGGATGGTTTACCTTGCTGTGACGTCATATGCATACGGTCTATACAAATAGCTAAATACCCGTTCTTCGAAAGTGATGATATTAAAATATTTCTGTAATACAGGATTTCATACCATACCATAATATAATTTGCACCATAAATTAATATACTAACAATACACTTGATCGGTTTGTTCTATAACCTTATTCTATAATATCGGTAATAAAATGGATTCAAATACATAATGTTTATAGCATGAATTTCTGTATCCTTCCAAATGACAACACTCCGCATCTTATAACTACACATTTTTATAGCAATGAACGAATGGAAAAATAAAAAGAATATATTGTACACTACGTTGGCTGTTCTGGAATCATCCGCTAGTATTACCAGAGTGCTAGGAAAACTAACTCTTGAGCACGCTACGTAAAACTGGCGATGAGAGAAACAGTTTTCTCTTAAGTTGATACCAGGTATTGTTAACGACTGTCTTTGTGATTTATTGATGGTCATAGCAAAGTAGACCTTCAATTTGATTTTTGACTCAAAAGACCTTGACATTCAATATGTCAAAAGATAATATAAATGTTTAAATGCAAAGCATAATATGATGTAGCGCGTTTTACGTGTTTTTTAAGGGTTTTTTTAAATAAATTCAGAACAAATTAATTTAAAACAAAATATATACTGAGCAGGTCAACTCAAGTCATTCAAAACTTAGGGCGGGGCTTCAGTTGCTGGGCAACAATGGCTCGATCATTTCAAAATGTCCTAGTGTTATCAAAGCTGAGTTATTTAAAAAACCCATTTTCAATCCACTTAAAGTTATCGTAGGAAAAAAAATCCTTTCTTAGTGCGCCTCTATGTTGTAAAAGGAACATTCCTACCAAATACGAAAGTTCTAAGTTCAGTAGTTTCGGTGATGAGTCAGTGAGTGAATCAGTGAGGGCATTCAGTTTTATATGTACACATGAAAACACTCTAATATTCAGAAGATAAAATTTTAGTGCCGTAAACTACTGTGCGAAAGGCTCATGCTGTTATGTGAAGTCTTCTGCGTTGGCTAACGGAACAGGTCTGACAAGGAATTAAAAAAAAACGGAAATTTCTACGCACATCGTAAATTTATTTTCATAACGGGCGAAGAAAGCACTTAATACCTTACTGTGGAAAGAGTGTAGCTTTCGTCTTAAAGGAAATAAAAACAAAGAAAGCCGTTCTTATAGGAAGTTAATAAAGTAAGTTTAATTAATGAAGCAAATTCCTTGTGGAATTTTTCCGTGTAGCTATGACAGAGTCGAATTACTTACGCAACACATCTATTTTTTAAGGTCCCATAAAAATTAATTGCTGCCCGTCACATTTGCTTTTTTCTTTAACGTTTTTATTCTTTCTTCGTTTAGTTTTTTCCCCGACTATGTTGTTCTAATTAGCGTCGAAGTATCTTTTCTTCCAAGCAGAATGTCAGGGAGAAGCGATCTGTTTCAACATTAAACCATGCCGTCCATGAAAAAACAAGAAAAACAGTTTTTTTAAGGTGAAAAAAAGTAAAAAATTATCTGAACTCGATCTACTAATGTCATGGAAATTTGTGCCCTTTCGTGCATATATATATATATATATATATTTATGGCTTTTGCCGCTCAAAGTGCAATGAAGAATTGCAGTGGTTATATGATAATCCGATTTACGCAACGACCGTGTTTGTTTTACTTTAGAAGGAGGGATGAAGCTAAGAGAAATTTATTATTGCATGGTATCACACTCGTTGCTGCCATTTTTGTGGAAATATTTGAATAATTTTTTTTTTTACAAATTTTGAAGATGACAATTCGATTTTTGGCGTAAATGTGACAAGGATGGTAAGTCAGATAATATTTGAAAACTTGAAAATTTTTTTTCATCGTCCTGGAGCGGGACCCGAACGCAACTTGGTTGTCACAATACATCGACGAAGAACTGCCCAACCACGAGCTCTGGGAAAATGTTTCGGAACTGGTGGTAGACGAGAGAGAATTTCACGGTTAATTACTTTATGTTGAGCAACCGCCTGTGGATGTTTCAGGAACAGTTGCTCGCCCAAAACATCTGAAACACGCTGAAAATAATCACTTCAACAAAAAAGAAAAACAATACATTCGCCATTTTAAATGAGAGTTTTCCCTTGAAAAAATGCTCTTTATACAAAAGTTGATTTAGTTACAAACACCGAAACACGGCCTGAACTGTTTATAACATTTTAGGAACATTGAAGCTTTAAATTTTGAAATCCGTTTCTTAATTGGGAGAAATTGCTCCTGTTCACAGGCAAAATTTTATATAAATCCTCCACGCTTTCACATGCATTGAATCCACACTGAGCCGTCTTGACACGGCATAAGAGGTGGTATGAGACGCTGGCTTCTGATCATTCATTCGAGATGGGTGTGGGTTCGCATTCACAATGAGGCGTAGGTGGTGTTTCTCTTCAAAAGAGTGAATTGAGGATTAGGCATGGATGGTATGTTTGTTTGCTGGCTTCGGATATTCGTCCAAAATGGATGCGGGTTGGAGTTCCAGATGTGGCATGAGTGATGTGTTTACACGATGGGTGCTGGCTTCTGATCATTCGTCCGAGATGGGTGCGGGTTTCAAATTTGGGATGAGGCAGGAGCGCTGTGTTTGTACAATGGGTGCTGGCTCCTGATCATTCGACCAAGATGGGTGCGGCTTCGAGTTCCGGATGAAGCATGGGTGGTGTGTTTGTACGATGGGTACTGGTTCGAGCTCCAGATGAGGTATGAATGTGTTTGTACGATGGGTGCTGGCTACTGATCATTCGTCGGAGGTTGGTGCGGTTGCTATCAACGTGTGCTGGCTCCTGATCATTCGACCAAGATGGGTGCGGCTTCGAGTTCCGAATGAAGCATGGGTGGTGTGTTTGTACGATGGGTACTGGTTCGAGCTCCAGATAAGGCATGGATGTGTTTATATGATGGGTGCTGGCTACTGATAATTCGTCGGAGGTTGGTGCGGTTACTATCAATGTGTGCCGGCTCCTGATCATTCGACCAAGATAGGTGCGGCTTCGAATTCCGTATGAAGCATGGGTGGTGTGTGTTTGCACGATGGGTACTGGTTCGAGCTCCAGATAAGGCATGGATGTGTTTGTATGATGGGTGCTGGCTACTGATCATTCGTCGGAGATGGGTGCGGGTTCGAGAACATTCGTGGGAGATGGGGGAGGTTAGTATCAATGTCCTTTCCTACCATGTCAAAGAAAAGTCGAAAAATAAATAAATGAAATTGTGAATGATTAAATTGCCTAGGTTATGTTAAACAACAATTGACTACAATACTGTTTGTGAAAATCGCAACATCAAAGGGAATCGCTCTGTTCAAATGAAATTTACACCACAGATCCTCATGTTACAGCAGATAACTGATTACAGTTGTAAAGCTATATACAAGAGTTTTTCGTTTCAAAACTCAGTATCGTATGAAGCCACCTCGAGCAAAAATAACAGCATCTACATGGCGTTGCATTGATTGAAAAAAGGTTTTTGATATCGTTCTGGGGAATAGCCTACCAGGCTGTTTCAATGCGAGACCGGACTTCTTTGTGGTGATTAGCGGAGGCGCTTGACGGGCCAGTCGCTTAGCAACCATATTTCCGACATGTTTGACCGGAGACATATCCGGCGAACGTGCAGGTCAGGGAAAGAGAGGTATCTACCTTTCATGGAAGAGGTTTCGGGCATTCCGGGTAATATGTGCCCGAGCATTGCCCTGCTGGAATATAGCGCCAGGACAACTCTGCCTCTCAAACATCCCTAATGTATTTGTTGCCGTTGAGATAACCCTCAATTCGTTTTTCTGGGTTAGTGCCAAACACCAGACACGTCCTTCCAATCAGAATAATGCAAAGCGGGATTCGCCGCTCCAAAACACCTGCCGCTATTGCTCCAATGGCCAATTTTCTTTTTTCTTTTTTTCTGTTGACACCATCGTAGCCGCGTGGCTTTATTGGTCTTTGTGATGAGAGGTTTATAGGTGGCTGCTCCGCCTAGTGCATGAACCTTTCTTCGAAGTGTCTTGGTTTTCCGGAAATCCTTCTGCAGCACCTTCTGGTCCCTGAATTGCAGTCTCGTGGGTTTTCTTGAGCGAAGTGAATTCCTGCAATGTCCTGTCTTATTTCATCAGCAATGCTTTTTATGCTGATACCTCCGACTAAGCAGCCTATTATAACGCCCTTTTTAAACTCTGAGAGCTCTCTCATTTTTGCTATTTAATGGCGACTGATCTGAGCGTACTCCCGTTGCCGTTTTAATACCTTATCGACCACGTGTCTGCTGCGGAAGCACACCAGTGCGCCTGCGCGGGGGTGTCCAATCACTTTTGTCCACATAGTGTAAGTCATCCCATGGTGTAAGAATGTATGCAAAAAGTAATGCCACGTGATCAGTGGTTGAAAAGGCACTTGCAAAACGCCACGCACAAAAAGAACGTGATAAAAGACACCAGATACAGTGCTCATTTCATCATTTCTCGCACGCTCAACAGGATGTCAGTTTTCAAGAGGTATTGAAGACCACTTCGAGGATTTTGAGATGTGGACAGACATCTGTAGGATGTTGGAGAGACAGATTCAAGCCAATGTATCGATATTGCTTAATATCTAGGGGGAACGTCACCTATAGACTATGGCGGCAATGTCAAGAATCCAAAGATCCGTCTTGATGACCAGTTCTTCGAAGGGTCACAATGTCCCCCGATATCTGGCCTCATCAGCAAGAAATCATAGGGAGATGATAGCCAGACAACTCTCTGTCAAGCTGGCCAGTGCTTCAGATTTGAAGATATCATGGAAAACTGTATCCAAACGACATTGTGAGATATATTTATACAAAGAGACCTATGACTTATATCCCTCTCACTCTCTTTCAAAGAAGGGCTCTGAGGACATTGCACAGGGAGTATCACTCCTGAACCAAACAGCAGTGGTCGTACGTGTTCTTCACGGATGAGTCCCGTTTCAGCTTGAATGAGGAATACCGACGTGAGCTAATCGGAGGAGAACATGAAAATGCCTAACCAACATAAAATATCCGGGAACGAGAAATCTATGGAGGTCTTATATATAGGGAGACATAACGCGGGATGACCTTAAACCACTATATTTGAGGATGGCACCATCCGCGCTCATAGGTATACAAAGAAGAGATCCTTAAGGACAATGGAAAACTTTACGGATAACGCAGTCACAAGTTAATCTTTACGAACGACATTTCTTGTCCTCATAGGATTCGGCTGGTGAAAATTACCTCCAGAGTAAGAATATTCACAGGATTGAGAATACGACCAAGTTACCGGATCTTAATCCTATTGAGCCTATTTAGAAAACTTTTGGGAGTGTGTTGCTGCTCCTGAGCCACCACCTTTTAAGCCTTTTAGAGCTACGATATGCACTAATGGAAGAATTGTGTTAATAGCCATCCCACATGAACTGTCTTAACCATCATGCCTAATCGCTGCGCAACATGCTTGACTCCTATACACCCTGTAGATCAGAAGACTGCCGTGTTTTCGCTATCGCCAGTGAAGGATTGTTTTTTTGCATCAGCACCATTCCTAACCATTTATTCCTATGAATCTGATGTTTGCATGTGTTCTTTGTCGTGGTCGGCAGTGAGAACATTGAAACGCTTAACAACTACGAAACATCCGGGAACAAGAAATCTATGCAGGAGGTCTTATATGTGGGGAGGCATAACAATGGATGACCTTAAGCTACTATGTTTGAGGATGGCAGTGTTCATGTTCAAAGGTATACAAAAAATAGATCCTTAAGGTCAATGGAAGACTTTACGGGTAATGCAGCCAAGAGTTCATCTTTATGGACAAAATGCCTAAAAAAAAAAAAACCTCCAGATTAAAGATATCCACAGAATTAAAAAATTACCTCCAGATTAAAGATATCCACAGAATTAAAAAATTACCTCCAGATTAAAGATATCCACAGGATTAAAAAAATCCTCCAGATGAAGGATATCCACAGGATTGACGATACAACCAAGTCTCCGGTTCTTAATCCTATTGAGCCTGTTTGGAAAACTTTGGAGAGTGTGTTGCTTCCCCTGAGACCCTTCCCGGAAGCGTTTTAGAGCTACGATATGCACTAACGCAACAATGAGGTGGGATGACTATTAACACGAACTGTCTTAGCCAATATGCTTAATCATTGCGCAACGTGCTTGGCGCCTATACACCCTATAGATCAGCAGCCTGCCGTGTCCTTGTTACTGCCAGTGAAGGATTTTTTTTTTCACATCAGCCCTGACCATTTATTCCTATGCATCTTATGCTTGCCTATGTTCTTTGTCATGGTCGGATGTGCCTTTGACTTGAATTTCCTTGAATTCTAGCCAGTAGCTATGTTGCTACATCAACGTTCATGTTTGTAACTTAACTTTCGTCCAACAGTGTAGTTCGCTGCTAGTTTTAATAAACATCAAAGAATTTTTTTGGTAGACACATTTCGTGACTGTACAAACATTTTGCAAAATGAGAGCGAAAATATTCGAAAAATTTCCAACGTGATTGTTGTGCACACACATGTGGGTTTGTTTTAATGGTTTTATAGCAATATGCTCCACGCGTTTTTGTGCACGTAGTAAATTATCGTATTTGGACTTTTCAATCGACTTGAAGTAGCTTAAAGGTGATATACATTTCCCACGGGAAGCATCGTCCGAGGATTGCATCACGTGATGCAGTTCCTACTTCATTTGCATAGAAAAGAAAGTGAGGATACCGCATTACCCTGTAAATTTGCGCCCCTTTTGTTGTCTGTAGGAAGAGAAGGTGATCCGTCATGTTTTATGACTGATTTCGCTTCCAGGAGGATACCGAAGGACTTTTCTGAAACTCATGCACAGCACTTCCATCTAAAGCGATCGATTTTTGCTCGACATGCATAAAAGTTTTTGTTCTTACGTAGTTTTAGCAGATTCCCTTAATTTGGACAGGAAATATTCTCCGCTAGCTCATATTCTTTCCACTACACGTTCCCCGAAAGCCGAAGACTGCTCGAAGAGACGAAAGCAAAAGTTTTGCAAATTGTTTCAGTGAAGGAAGAAGCTTTAACAATTTTTGTTTCGATCCCGCAATGGATTTTATTTTGTATATCTTGCAGCTCAAATTTAAACGCTGCATAACGGATAAACGGAGAGCGACTCATGAATTTCGGAAGCGAATGAGAGACTGAAATTATTTGTTTCAAATCAGATTATCGAGAAAATGGAAGAAGTTTTGAGCTACGAGTTCATGATTTGCATAAGTAAAAAAAAAAAAAAGAAAATGTCGCACGTAATTCACAAATTAGAATTCCTTTTAATGCTTCGTTTGGCTCACTGCTAACTTTTTCGGAGAGTAAGATAGCAAGTTAAACAAATTTCAATGTATTTGTTACGAAGACAGAATAAGAAAAAGATCACATCTTTGCCTCGAGACTTTGTACATGTTGACTCACCCTGTATGGGGAGGTACATTTCTAATGTGGCTTAGAAACGTCATCGTGCAAAAGCCTGTAATTTGATTCGAGAAATCGAAGACCAAAAAAAAAAAAAAAAAACGTGGATCTTGCTCTCTGCTGTTTTTTGCTGCGCTTATTTTCTTTGATCGTCTTTTGAGAAAATTCTACTCGGTTACACTCTAGAAATAAGTGGTGTATATTCACGGAAGATTCCTGAAAATAACGTGCACCAAAGTTGCCGATAGGTGTCCATCTTTTAACGAAATTTCCGCTTTAAAATTTTCATTTTTTTCTAACTTCAGTTTTTTGACAGAATTTCTGTAGTGAGTAATTCCGTTTATTTTAGAAAAATCAGCTTTGGCTCTTTCCGTATATTGACTAAAATTTCGCAAAACCTTCCATTCCGATATTTTCTTTCCCGGCGTACTAAGTAAACGAAACTTTCCTTATTCATACCTGGAGGGATTTGAACCAGCGATCTTCTGAACGGGAAGCGAGTTTCTAACCTCTGAGGAAGAAATTCACGAAATAGCCCTTTTTTTTTTTTTTTTTTTTTTTTTTTAGATGCATTTTTCTCTAAAGCTGCCCAATTTTTTTTAAAAAAAAAATTTTTACCTGTTATTTATTGGGAACTTTACACATTTTTTCGATGCCTTTTATCAATATTTTAATTTTTTGAAAAATTACAAATTTTTATGTGCATTTCGTAATTTTACCCTAAAACGACATATTTTTAAATTTAAAAAATTAGATACTTTTAATCTGCCTCGTCCGTTTGTACAAATACATCGTATGTACATGGTGATTTAGCTAAGCGTGTACAAACTTCTGGGAGGGGTAGGCTGCACAAAGACAAATCAGAATCACATAGCAATGCACGGTCGGAAACGCCATCTTCATGTGCTAGTGTACAGAGAGGACGTGAAATGAAAGAGCAGCACGTAAGAGTACCAAATGCTTTTTTATTACTCGCAAGACATTTGCAAAATGCATTGAGGTTACAAAAGGTGTTCAAAGTTACGACTTGAACACCTTTTGTAAAAGGTGTTCAAAGTTGTGACACACGCTAGATATCGTCGGCGCATCGAATCACGTACAGTTTGGAAAATTCCTGGCGTGTCTCGGAGTTCCGAAGTAGCTACAGTGATGCGTGATACAAGGTCTTCATCACTTTGAATGCAGGTGTCGTACACCAGTCCTTTGATGTCACGCCAGAAGAAGTAATCAAGGCATGTTAAGTCCGGCGATCTTGTAGGCCAATGAACGGGACCACCACGCCCGATCCACTGATGTCCAAATGTCATGTTTAAGTGATGACGAACGTCATTGCTGAAATGGGCGGGGGCACCATCGTGCTGGAATCACAATGCACGGCCCAGCGACTGACTCTTGTTCTTTCAATAGCTCTGGCAAGACGCCCTCCAGAAATATCCGGTAACTCCTTCCGTTCAGACGAGGAGGCATGAGGTATGGGCCAATTAAGTGATCCCCGGCGACGCTGGCCCAAACATTAACAGCAAAACGGTTTTGTGCTGCACGTGGTCGTAGAGCATGGAGGTTCTCCACCGCCCATACCTCTGCGGGCGGTTTACAAATGACGGTATCCTGAAAGAACGTATGAGCAGTCTCGCGACCGAACAACGCCATCTAACATATGAAGATGACGTTTGCGACCCTGCATTGCTATGTGATTCCAATTTGTCTTTGTGCAACCTACCCCCTCCCAGGAGTTTGTGCACGCTTAGCTGAATCACCCTGTATATGTACCAATAATAGATTAAACCATTTGATAGATTCTGAGAAAATGTACCAAAACATCGAAAAAGTAAGTTTTGAGAAAAAACGCGTTGGAAGTAAAAATTCACAACTTTCATACCTGTAAGTATTTATTTAATAATTTACAGCAAAGTAGAAAGGTTCATCCGGACATCCTTCTTCCAAAAAATAATTTTCTAGAATTGTTTGTCTTTTATTATTTTTCTGGCGGGCTGTTTTTCAGTTTCATCCATTTTTCGTTGTGCTACCGAGAAGCGTAAAATATCAAGATTTTTCATAACCTGAACACAAGTTGCTCCTGGTTCAGTTCCGGCAATCTTCAAAACATATGCATCTCAGCGCATATACATATTTAGTACTAATTTCATAGAATTTCCCTTCTTGATGTGTTTTAGAGTTGTAATATAATGTTTTATTTGAACATCATGCACAAGATATTAGGTGTACAAATAAGTTTTAAAGCGTTTTAAGACAACGCAACACGTAATTTGAGAGAAAACCACACAATACATTTACGAATCATAATATGCGCCGTCATTATCTATTACCTTCCGCCATCTGTCTGGCAGCTACCGTATTCCAGTCATGAAGAATACTTCGTCGTGTGACGTGATGAAGTCGTCAACCCATTTTTATACTTCCTCACATGTCCGGAACCGTACAGCAGACAAACCATGTTGCATCGATCGGAACAAATGATAGTCTGACGGGACTATGTCGGGACTAGACGCCTGGTGCTCCAAAACTTCCCAGCCAAGCATGAATAACGTTTTCTTGACCGATTTCGCGACAACAAGCGTTGTCATCTCACGGGGCGTAATCCTTTGCCTCTGAATGGACATTTCCGACAGATTTCCTGGTTCAATCGCAGCAATTCTTGCTTGTAGCGATCAGCAGTAACAGTTTGAACCTATTCCAATATTTCATAATAGAGCACACCCTTCATATCCCACCAGATGCACAGCAGAACTTTTTGGAGTGAATATTGTAGTCCGAGAGCCAGGAAGGATATATTTACCCCAGCGAGTACAAAAGCTTTGTGAATATTTTTTGTTTATATATGACATAAGTGTCTCAGAAAAGTGAGTCTTGCAAAATTCCAGTGGTGGGTTGCGGGGTGATGACGTTGTGACGTACCTGCCAGCAGGACGCACACGACATAAAGGCACATAGCAATCAGAACAAATGTCTGCGTAGCTCAGTTGGTAGAGCGACTTGTTCCGGAATAAGCGGCCTCGGGTTCGAATCCCGGCGTAGACCAATAATGACGGAGAAATTTACTTCGTCATAATGGCGCCAGAACTATCCGGATGACACGGCCGTTCAAAATCTCGCATTGGTGTGATGTTATTTCCACACCGCGAGACAGGAAAAATCAGAGAATTCCTTCTCCAGCGCTTCGAAAAATAAAAATGTGTGATGTTGCATTCCACACAGCAGATTGACTGGGAGTTCTCAGGTGCACGTTCTACAGTGGATGGCTGCCTGCAACGATTCATGGTCACGGCTGACCCGTGGGCCATGCCCCAGGCCCTCTTTCGGGGGGGGAGATGTGACGTACCTGCCAGCAGGACGCACACGACATTAAGGTACATAGCAATCACAACAAATGTCTGCGTAGCTCAGTTGGTAGAGCGACTTGTTCCGGAATAAGCGGCCTCGGGTTCGAATCCCGGCGTAGACCAATAATGACGGAGAAATTTACTTCGTCATAATGGCGCCAGAACTATCCGGATGACACGGCCGTTCAAAATCTCGCATTGGTGTGATGTTATTTCCACACCGCGAGAGAGGAAAAATCAGAGAATTCCTTCTCCAGCGCTTCGAAAAATAAAAATGTGTGATGTTGCATTCCACACAGCAGATTGACTGGGAGTTCTCAGGTGCACGTTCTACAGTGGATGGCTGCCTGCAACGATTCATGGTCACGGCTGGCCCGTGGGCCATGCCCCAGGCCCTCTTTCGGGGGGGCGGGAGATGTGACGTACCTGCCAGCAGGACGCACACGACATTAAGGCACATAGCAATCTGAACAAATGTCTGCGTAGCTCAGTTGGTAGAGCGACTTGTTCCGGAATAAGCGGCCTCGGGTTCGAATCCCGGCGTAGACCAAAAATGACGGAGAAATTTACTTCGTTATAACGTAATCAATATGACTGCCGGCTATTACGTAGTTGCCACATTTAAATATGCATGACTTCTCACCCGTTTATGTCACAGAGATGAATTTTTTTCTGAAATGTTTCAAATCTAATGACATTTTTTTTTTTTTTTTGTAAATACACAGTTTTGTTTACTCCATTAGTCTTAGCGAAAATTTCATTTAAATGTGTGAAATCAGTGTTCACATTGGCTATGTGTGACATTTAACAATGATTTACTGAAAAACTATTCGACTTTCGAAAAAATACTCCGGAACGAAAAAGTTTCATTTTTTAATGAGGACTCAGAAAATGTATAAAACATGGGGTTTACCCCCAACGCATAGAGAATTATGAGCGATGACTCGGTATAAGTCCATTTTCTCATCAGTACGGCTCCAGCGCTATTATGTAGTTGCCCCATTTAAATATGCAAATTTTCTCACCCGTTTATGCTACAGAGATGATGTTTTTTAATGAAATGTTTCAAATTTAATGACAAATACTATCTGTAATTACACATTTTTTTTTCTGTGTGTGTGTGTGTGTGTGTGTGTGTGTGTGTGTGTGTTTTTCTGTTTAGCGTAAGTGTAGTTGAAATTCAAAATGATTGCAGAGGAAAAGTCTTGTATCATCCACACAGGAAATTTTCAAGGACTAATCTTCGGATTAACTGATCCGACATGGAAGAAAATATTTCTGCAAGATTAAGAAATTATAAAGACCCCATGTACAATATTTATTTTAAATTCCTCCCAACAGAGTTTAATGTAAGCAAACATGGCTATCACCGAGCTTGCTACAAAAATTTCATTGCAGTCCAAAAGGCATGAGGTACTGAAACTCCCCAAGCAAGAACCTCAGAATACCCTTTGCGATCAAACGATCCAGCTGACTTTTCTGTGAAAATACCAACAAACACAGGTGTTGTTGAAAAAATTTGTATTTTTTTTTTTTTTGAATTAAAAGGAAAAAACGTTAAAGGGAAAGTAGAAGTGCTAGGAAAATGTCAAACCAAGGACGCCTAGAAGGTATCAAAGATGCAGCAAAAGTTCTTCAAGATCAGAATTTATTATTAAAACTTGGTGATGAAAATTTCATAGCAAAGAAGTAGCTCGTATTCTTTTTAATGAGAAAATAGAAAATTATAATAAAATTACAGAACTGAATAAGAAGAAATGGTGTCGTTGTCCCTAGATTTCGATGTTTTTAGTTTACTGCGCAGTCTTCGCAATGGTAACACTCTTCTTTTTTTTCCATTGGAGATTTAACGACCACCATGAGCAACTCAATGAGCTATAAACGGTCGCCCGTCCCTAATTTAGAGCCAATGGTTCCACGGAAGGGAGAGAGCCAGTGCCGTAAAACAAACACACCATCCATGCCTCACCAGAATTCGAACCCGGACCCATCTTGGAATAATGATCAGAAGCCATCGCTTGGACCACTGCTCCACCGGGGAGGAGGGGATACTCTTCATTTGGCTTTCACATATTTTACAGTAACTTTAGAAACCACCTAACTGCGACTTAATGGAATGGGGGAGCTTATTTCTTGTTATGCAAAACATCGAATCTGGGGACAATGTTCGATACAGCTACGCGGACTTCCTTCTCAATGTCAACTTTGCTTCTATATCTGGATTTTATTACCGCCAGAGCTTAAAATCCTGCCTCGCAAAGGTAGGATCATCATAACCCAACACACACACACGCACATGGAAATAACAACATTCACAGTTATTAAACCATAGCAGTTCAGTTCTAACGAATGCTTATACTCCCTATATATGTATCGAATGAAAACTGCGTAGTAAACTAAGCGCCCAACAATGCGGCGGCAGAACGTTATCGCTTGACCTTACCTGGCTCAGTCCATTTTCATACTGCAGGGGGAGAGAAATCCGCACGACGGCACGCCATGTTTTTAATGAGCATTACAGACCGGAACTTAGATAAAGGGAGCGCTTTCAAAACAAGTAAAAATGATGTTTTTCCTTTTTTTTTAACATTCTTTCTTACGATTCATTTTTTAAAATATAGGGGTTGGAGAGAATAGTGTAAACACCAAACTCAGAGACGTGACTTCTAATGCAGCTGCTTACGTTGCAATACGTACAGGTATCCACAATATTTGGTTGTAATAGCTTTGTTTAAAACCTCAAGGTCCTATTTAAATGCATTTAAAGTATCTTGGTGCAAAATGTCTTTCAGGCTGACGACAAAATGAGCGACCTAACGGACTTCGCAAGAAGTTGGTCTCCGTGTCAACAGTAGCAAGGGTAGTGGGAGTATCGAGAGCTACTGTGACTAGCGTCGTGACAGCATACCGCGTTCGTGGCAAAACCTCGTCTACGAAATACCAGAACGGCAGGAAAGCGGCCTGACTGATAGAGACAGGAGAGCATTAAAGATGATTGTTACCCGTAATAAGACCACGGCGTCGAAAATTACTGCGGAGCTCAATCTGCATCTCCAGATCCCAGTATCAACAAAACCAGTGCTCAGGGAACTGCATAAACAAGACATTCATGGCAGAGCTGCTATTGCAAAACCTCTGGTGACCCGGGTGAATGCACAAGGGCAACATCAGTATTGCCAGGAGCGTACAACGTGGACTACCGATGAATGGAAGCGTGTAATGTGGTCGGATGAATCCACATTCGCACTGTTTCCTAAAGCAGGAAGTGCTTAGGTGTGGAGAACACCGTCAGTAGAGTACAACGCTGACTTTCCGTTCCCAATAGTGCAGCATGGTGGTGGGTGAGTCATGTGCTGGGCAGTCTCATTGTGGTTTTCAGTAGGTCCTCTGATCACCCTGAAAGGACGGGTGACTATCAGGGCGTATGAAATAATTTTGCCCGACCAATAATTTGTATGACCAAATAATTGGTCGGGCAAATATTGGTCGACCAATTATTAGTCATACAAATAATTATTTGCCCGACCAACTATGCTGCGAAAATAATTATTTGCCCGACCAACTATGCTGCGAAAATAATTATTTGCCCGACCAATTATTTGCTGCGAAAATAATTATTGCGAAAATAATTGGTCGGGCAAATAGTTATTATAAATATTGCTCGGGCAATAATTATAATTATTTATAATAATAATAATTATTATTATAATTATTGCCCGACTTATAGGCAATACTTATTTATATTATTATAATTACTGCCCGACTAATTATTATAATTATTGCCCGAATAATGATTAATAATTATAAATAAATAATTATAAATAAATAATTATTTACAATTATTGGTCGGGTAATAATTATAAATAAATATTTGCCCGACCAAATAATATTAAAATAATTATTTGCCCGACCAATAATTATTTTCTTGCTGCGAAAATAATTATTTGCCGGACCAATTATTTGTATGAAATAATTTTGCCCGACCAAGTCCTTCCAAAGGCTCAGGCATTGTTTCCTACAGGAGATGCCATCCATCAAGATGATAACGCTCCAGTTCACAAGCTCGAAGTGTGCAGTCACGGTTTGAGGAACATGAGGACGAACTTTTACACCTTCTTTGGCCTCCCCAATCACCAGACTTAAACATCATCGAACCGTTGCGGTCTGTGTTGGAAAACAGAGTAATATCCCGTCACTCTCCTCTTGCATCTCTCAAGGACGTGGAGCAGTTTCTGCCTGAAGAATGGTGTAACATTCCACTAACCACCATCCAGGATTTGTATGCGTCTATTCCAAGAAGGATTCAGGCGTTTAAGAATGCCAAAGGTGGTCCCTATTAGGTACGTAAAACCTTCTTTTTCTAAGTGTTCACATTGTTCTGTCCAACCCCTATATGTACACGTATTGAAAATTTGCATGTTGCGTTTCACTATACATTAGAAATTTTAGTTTTTCCTTATGAGCGGGACGCAAAGATTGGGAACCTCTGCATTATTCTGTTCGTTAGGACAGCCACATCCCCAAGATAGTCTACTAGGTGAACCGTGAGCAGTATAAACACAAGTTAACACTCCACAATGGCAAGATAAAAAAACAACAACATTTTTTTGGACATGCGCTTTTCTGCTAAAGGGCATACTGAAAATCTGGCATGAATTCGTGAAGATTCAAATGGGCAATATTCAAAATTCAGTGGCGAAAATGTAAGTCCAGTTAAATTTGTTTCCTGCCATCTACCACGTAAATGCTCAAAACTTTGTTATAAGCTCAGGAAAACACACTCAGCGAAAGATATCGAAGCCGGAGACGCTTGAGCTATCTTTCATTACGTTATTCATTGGATTTCCCCGAAACTAACCACGTCCTCCCATGATAGCCAGCAGCAAGCTGTGTGACTGGTGATTTCATCCCGTAGGAATCTCCAGAGATCTGAGGCCAGACGGATGAGAGAGTGAGATGCAATCAATGCTTGCCTAATCAGCTGTCTTCAGAACTGAAAGCGGGAAATCATGTTTTCGCCCTTTTGCTTTCTTCTATCATATATTCCGGACATTGATTGACGTGTATCAGAGGCGATCTAAATTATAGAATTAATATTTGCTTACGGAATAAAGTCTTGCAATGGAGGAAAACGGAGAACAAACGTCCCGAGACCGGATGAAAACGAAATTATTATTAATAAGGAAACTGAATTGAAAAACATCTAAAAACAAATTTTAGTATCACAATTTCGATGCATATCGATGATATTTCACATGTTCTGAGCAGTGGTGTAACTACCACCCCCGCAGCTGCGTGGGGGAGCAGGTAAAGAAGGGGCGTACTGTAGCTGCCAGCTATAGTTTTATGAAAAAATTCGAACACGCACAAAAATTAACCCAAAGATTCATATTTTGCTTCAAGATATATTTAGCTTTCTCTAAATAAATGCCAAGTTTCACTTTTAAAACACTGAATGTCCTACAGATTGAAAGTGTTCGGCTGTTTGACTTCGGGTTGTAATATGATTTCTCTGCAGTGTGTTGTAAATAATACGATCGCTCTCCAATTGCCCTCTCTCTGCGCTGCTGAAGAAAAGCGCGAGGCCACAGTGAGGTTCCCCATGGAGGGTGTGGGAAAAGTCAGTTACCCAGGATTATATGCACGACAGGTGTCAACATTTATTCACAGCAGCCGCATATCTGCAATGTGTAAGAGGGTGATTTTTTCAAGTGATTTATTTTAGTTTTGTACAAAGCCATTTCACGTATTCTCAAATCTATTACTAAAAAATTTAAAACTACAGGGCTTTAGGTACCACCATTACTACTTTTGCAGACACTCTCCATGACTTCCTAAACCCCCCCCTAAACAACACACACATACACCGCGAAAAATGCATCCTCCCTGGTGTTAGAAGTCCTGGCAAAAATTTCTGTGCTTAGGGGTGCTGAAGTAAATCCTGCAGGAGGGCGCACGTTGTGCTAGTTGCGCTACTGGTTCTGAGCCTAAAACATTTCTGTCTTGTAACAGGAAGTCATGTGTCACTTGTGGGTTTAAAACGCCGCTACCATTCCTTTAAAGTGACCACATTTTTTTTTTGTTTCAGATGGGACTTTGCAATAATATTCTGCACACTAACCGTTCAAACACTCCCGCAGTATTTCATTGCCTGAGAAACCTCTCCGATAGGATGTATTTCTCAAACTCAAATAAAGCTAAAATTCAGCTAAGAATGAGAACTAGGTGATACCGCTCTTGAGGAAACTGGTAAAATTCACATTATACAGGGTGTCCCGTGAGTCGGGACCCATAGTAGAAAAGCATATACAATTACAGAATACGTTCAAAGTGTCCGCCGTTGTGTTGCACACACAGATGAAGACGCAATCTCCACTCTTGC
This sequence comes from Macrothele yani, assembly GCA_039090855.1. Classification (NCBI taxonomy): domain Eukaryota; kingdom Metazoa; phylum Arthropoda; class Arachnida; order Araneae; family Macrothelidae; genus Macrothele; species Macrothele yani. Next base: position 124,504,112 of record CM076989.1, read on the forward strand.
AGCACTTTATGGATCACACTCACGGGAATTTGCTGACACGCCTGCACAATGCATTTTTTAAGATGGAGAATGCTTTGAATTTTGACCTCGTACAGGGCGGCTTTTAGGTGACCCCACAAATATAAATCGAGCGGAGTGGGATCTGGGCTTCTTAGAGGCCACTCCACGTGTCCTCGGCATCGAATCTAATGTTCGGGAAACTGTGTGTTAAGGTAATGTCGCACTGTCAGCGAGTAATGCGGAGGGTTCCATCTTGATGAAACCATTCCGGGAATGCACCAGCTGGATTCAACAGGCTGGGAAATTGCAGCTCCTTGACAACCTCGTCCTCAGCATGGACAGACGTTGTAAATCCTGCAACGCAGTCAGGGATGATCACATCTGCTACTAAAGACTAGATTTTTCTTGGCAGCCGCCTGTCACATGGACGTTTCTATCTTCTGTCCAGTTGTGCTCGAAGCTAGCTTTCCAATAAAGTGCCTTCGTATCCTTTGGATTCATTGTTTAAACGGTTTTGCTCCCTTGTCCCATATTCTTACATCTTGGGACCTTATGATATGATTTGAGTCGACGTGAAGCACTTCTGCACGACGTTACATTCGAAAAATTGTCTCGTCCTTAATATTTGCACTCCAGTGTATAACACCCACCAATCTTTCCTTCCTCAAAATCAGTTCTCTCCTGTCACGACATTTTCACTCAACCTCACAGTACGATATTATCGCGGTCAGCTGCAGGTTTATTTTTATACCGTTTGCAGCTGTATCGCACTTCTTAACAACACAACGGATCCGTTCATTTGCTTTTGAAGGGGTGTCCTATGATTTTTGTCAATATAGTGTATTTTAACATCAAATCGCTTCACTGAAAAATTTGTTTTCTTTATCTCTTCTGTACTTTTTTATCTCTGATTACGTATATGTTATGGGCTGGGTCTTTGCCTCACCATTATTTTACCCCACGAGTTCCCACTGCTTTCGTTAATATTTCTAACCGGACGCTCACCCTAGAAAAAGTGAAAGTTTTGGTGCACGGACCAAAGTTGTGCGTTTCTGAAGGAGACCAAAATCAAAAGGCGTCATTTCTGAGTTTGAGAGTATAATATCGCAAGTTCCAGAAGATGTCAAAGATAAACTACGCCAGCTGTTGGCTTTTTCAAGAAGGGAAAACAGCAAATTGCTTTTTGGGTGATGTACGAAAGCTTGGAAACCTTGAGTTGTGTTTTAAAGTGGTTCCACCTAAAATCTTTGGGTTATGTTTCCAATGGTAAAACGTTTTTACATATTTTCTTCGCAATTAATGTATTCCCAAGGATGAAAATTTGCACATCGATAAAACTAAGTTTAAGTTGAATACTTGCTAAAACATAACCATAATTAAGCAATCCAACATTTGTTTGTCTACTGACGTCATCAATGTACAGGTCCCGCCATCTATCAGCAGGTCTCAAAGAAAAATGATTGATTTTTAATGTAATTATGGTTATGTTTCAGCAAGTATTAAATATTCCATGCTATAACATAAAGTAAGTTTTATCGATGTACAAATTTTGATCCTTGGGAATACATTAATTGCGAAGAAAATATGTAAATAAATTTTACCATTGGAAACATAAGGCAAAGATTTTAAGTGGAACCAATTCGGATTACTAGCATGGTTTTACAATTTTAAATATACTTAGTGCATAATTCCTTGTTATTAATTAGTTGAAGTATCATCCATTTCATCGCGTTTTTCGAAATTTCGCCGTTTTTTTTTTGTTTTTTTTTTCACAGTGCAATTTTTTTTTTGGAGTGTCGTAAAAAGTTTTCTTCCATTGCTGAGATGATACTTTGTATTCTTCAGTTTTTGGTTGTTCTCAATTGTTTTGGATTTTTTCACCAGTTCACAGCTGAATTTCCGTATGACGTCAGTGACACTTTCCGCACTGTTTTACATAGTTCTAAATAATCTACTACTGGAGTTACACTTCCTTAATTTAACTTCGTCTCTCTTCATTTTAGCATCAGCAGTTTTGTTCTGATATTTTATTCATGTGGTTTTTTGTTCTCGATACCACATATTTTTTTCGCTGATTCCATAAAGGACTTTGAAATTTTTCTTTTAGCTTTGAAGACGTCTACTTCTGCTGTTAGACGTCATAGTGCAGAGAATCAGTTTCTCTGTCCCAATTTGAAAATCAGATGATGCGCTTTTTTTATATATTTGTCATGTAAATTCTTTACGAGCTTGCGTCATTCATGTTTTGTGATGAGGTGCAGCTTAGATATCCCCATATCCTGTGATGAACCTGTTAAACATATTGCTGTTTTCTATGACAAATTTCTTGTTACATATAACAAAATCAGTTTCACTTGTCACTACATTTGGATTCCTCCATGTCCTTTTTTTTATTTTGAAAACTGACTTCATGATGAAAACCTTACAGAAGTTGCAAACTTAGGCGTTTAGGTTTCCACATCCATCTCCGTTGCCGTGACCAAAATTACTAAGCGAAGTTTCATTCTCTTGATGTTATCCCTTTTTAGCACGTCTTTTGTAAAAAAGATCGTGCTTATGCTATCTGTGGACACCATATCTCTGCAACTATTAGTCTGATTTAAAAAATTCTTTTTGCATTGGGAAGCTTAAAATGTTCGAATGCTGATCCTTTAATTAATACACACAATTGACGTGGATTAGGAACATCAAGCAGAAGTCATCGCTCTTTCCACGTTTATAAGTATCACGGAAGAATTATCATCGGCCGCCACAGGGAATCGAACCCAGGGTCTTCCAGTTACGCGCCGGACATGCTACCACTGCACCACAGCGGCCTCGAATCCACCCAGACTCACATACGACTAACTGCCAAACCACATGGCAGGTTGCTTCTTGGAGATCCGCACAATGCTGGGGATTCACCAAAAACGGTAAGCAGCAACTGAAAAAATAACTAGGAGGCGAATGAATAATTAACTGGAGGCGAATGAATAATATCCTGTTATTTGTTCAGTTGCTGCTTACCATCTTTGGTGAATCCCCAACATTGTGCGGGGCTCCGAGAAGCAACCTGCCATGTGGTAGTTATGTGGTAGTTGGTTTGGCAGTTAGTCGTATGGGAGTCTGGCTGAATTCGAGGCCACTGTGGTGCAGTGGTAGCATGTCCGGCATGTAACTTGAAGACCTGGGTTCGATTCCCGGTGGCTGCCGATGATAATTTTTCCGTGACTCACTTATAAACGTGGAAAGAGTGATGACTTCTGTTTGATAGTGATCCTTCATTTGGTTTTTTTCTACGATGCACAATTTCACCACTAGAGGGCGTGAACGCACATGATATCGAATTTAAAATGCATTTTATTCCACATACAGTCGAACCCGTTTAATGGAATATTCCACTTCAAAGAATAAAATTCCTGTATCCCAAACCGCAACTTTTGTACGTAATGATAAAACGCTCCGGTTAATAGAATAAGAATATTGGATTAATTCCGGGGTTTGGAATAAATTCTTTCCTCTCTCAAGGTTACATAGGAGAAAAACAGTTTCTTCATTCAAGGCACCTTTCTTGGAATTTGTGTTATGATTTCTCACAGACAGTAACTCACGTGCAAAGTTTGGTGAGCCAAGAACGGGCCGCTCCCAATTGTAAACAATGGTCAGGTTAAAGTGATCATTCCCCCCCCAGACTTGACGTCGATCTTATTTCACCGTACTGAAAAGAAGTGGTGAAAAAGATAGTTGCCTGTTTGGATTTTAATGATATGCACGTGAGGCTGGTGACATTATTAAGCAAATATGAGTACTTACTGCGGTTTACATGATGAATAAATCATAGAATGCAATTTCAACTGAAAGCTTAAAAAATTGTTTTCTTAACCGTACATTTTATGTAGGTGCTACTCTTCAAGAAGTGAATTTACTTTCCCTCCATCTCGCACTCGAAGGAAGGATGGAAGATGACTTTTCTAATTTCGTAAACTTTGATAATGACTTAGAGGTGTTTGGAGAGATATCTGATGGTGAAATCCTGCAAAATAAGACTATAGAAGATGATGATGATCATCATGTGGATATTGAAGTACCTTCTCATACGGAAGTGAATAATGCTGGCAGCATTTTAAGACGCTTTTTGGAAAATAAGAATAATGTGGAATTCTCCGTATATTATTAACTGGAAAAGCAAGTAACAAAGTTATTAAATTCCGAGAAAAAGTAATGTAAAATGAAGGATTATTTTGCCAAGCCATGAATGTTACACCTACAGTACTGTACATATGTACTGTACTGTATTTTATTAAATTCTACGCTATTATATGTACAGTAATGTACTGTATAAAATTTAAGTCATTGTAAAGCACAATTTAACTTCGTTTTTACCCAGTTCTTTGAACATTTTTTCTTCACTATGTATTTACGTCGTTATATGTACTGCACTTGAGTTCGTATGTAAATGCATTCGTATGTGAATTTATTTGGAGAGATCCCGGATAATGGAATATCCCGCTTGTTGGAATATTTTCTTATGACAAATAGGCTATTCCATTAAGCGGGCTCTAGTGCTATCGATTCCATTTATTTCGAAGACTATTTTAGGTGTAGTCACTTTTCAAGTTACGCATATATTTTTCGCTAGGTGGCATGAAAGTAAATTGCGTTTCCCCCGATATCTCTGCTTCTAAAACTCGGATTTGAAAAATTATTTCTGCAGAAGATACAGCTCCGGATGGGAAATATTTTGCACATATTTCTAATTTTTGGTAAAAAATGGTTTGGCCACCAAGCGTAAGTGCTAATTTCTGCTTCTGATGTATTCAAAATTTCCACGTAATTCTTAGACTTTCCGCTATGGGGCGTAAAGTTAAATTGCTTTTTTTCCCGATATCTCTACTTTTAAAACTCCGATTCAAAAAATTGTTTCTGCACCGGATACAACTCCTGAGGGGAAATCTTTCGCACATAATTTCTAATTTTTGGTAAAATACGGTTTAGCCACCAAGGGGCACAAGTTTTAATTCCTTGTTTTGAGTTATTTGCAGCGAAATCTAAGCTAAAATCTCGACTGAAAAAAACTCGTTCATGGACTGATATTACTCACGTCGATAAACCTTTTAGGAATATTTTCTTCTTAAAATAATTCATGGTTTCCGCACCACAGTACGTAGATGTATATCTTATTTTTGTCAATATCTCTACTTCTAAGAGTTCGATTTGAAAATATTCCTTCTTTGTTGGATAGCGTTTCCGGTGCGAAATGTTTTTCATATAAATTCAAAATTTTCAAGTAATTCATAGATTTTCCACTAGGGCCGCGTTATGATAAATTTCATTTCTTCCGATATATCTGCTTGCAAAACTTTCATTTGAAAAATTCCTCCTGTATCGCTTACAACTCCTGATGGAAAATGTTTTGCATATAATTTCTAATATTTGGTATTGAATGGTTTGGTCACCAGAGGGCGTAAGAGCTAATTTCTACTTCTGATGTAATTGTAGCAAAATCTGAGCTCCTGAAAACTGGACTGAAAACATTCTTTCGCAGACCGATACCGCTCACATCGGAAAACCTTTTGAGAATACTTTCTTCTTAAAATAATGCATATTTTTCCCCGCCAGGGTGCGTAGATGCATATTTTAGATTTGTCGACATCTCTGCTTCAAAGAGTCCGATTTGAAGAACTCTTTCTTTGTTAGAGAGCGTTTCCGTTACGAACTATTTCTCATATAATTTCAATTTTTTCTTAACTCACAAGTCTGGCACCACAGTGCGTAAGTACCGCCCCGGTGGCGCAGTGGTCTAAGCTACGGCCTCTGATTATTCGTTCGAAAAGGGTCTGGGTTCGAACCCGGTAAGGCATGGATGTTGTGTTTGTCTTACGGCACTGGCTCTCTCCCTTCCCTGGAACCAGTGACCCTAAATCAGGGACGGGCGACTGCTTATAGCCTATTGAGTTGCTCACGGTGGTCGTTAAAACTCCAATAAAAAAAAACAGTGCGTAAATTCACGTTTTAGTTTACAGCAATATCTGCTGGATTAAAAATCCGATTTCAAATATTTCTTCAGTCAGATACTATTGTTTTCGATACCGGTTTCATTGACTTTGATAAATTTAATTCGCATCAAAACGGATTCAAAAGAAGTGCTCATTACAACCGAAAATTCGGTGTCATCTTTCTTGTTCGCTTTGAAATCAACCGCAGTGATCTCCAAGTGTTGTTACCCTGTTTATTTATAAGTCGAATTTCCTTTTAAAACTCTTCAATTTCTCCATCTTGGTCTTCGAACGCAGAAGTATCGCATGTCGTGAATGGGATACAATAGGCAACGACAATATCGAATGCCGTCTCGAGTGCGCTTGGAAGCATTTACACTGGAACGTTGAGGACTGGAAAAACGCCGCCTGGATGGATGGATGAATGCATGAATGAATGAGTCATGGTTTCTTTTGCATCATGCGGATGGTAGGATTCGAACTGTTCACGCTCAAGGTGAAGCCATGAAGTCATCCTCTCAGGTGTTGACAGTACATGCCCGTGGCGAGGATGTACTGATCTAGGGAATGTTTTCCTGGAATACATTACGCCCCCTGAGACGCAGTGAAGAGCGTCAAGACGCCACGCTGTGTCCGAACATAGTTGTTGACCAAATTCTTCCCTTCATGGCTACTGTTTGCCATCGAGCAGATGAAAACGTCCGCGTTTTCTTGCCGGCTTCGTATGGTTGTCCAATGATTCCCGGAACATGTCGACAACACACAAGGCTCGTACCGCCACTTGATGGTTCCAGGAACATACCGACGAATTTTTCTTTCTTCAGTAGCTCGATTTAAACCCCACCGAGTATTCCTGGAATGAGATGGAACGGGCCGTTCGTTACGAGACTGCACGGCTGTCCAATTTGCAAAATCTACGCGACACAATAGTTTACGCACAGTGTAACATTCTTGCAAGGTCCTTCCTACATTTCGTATGTTCCTTGCTCCGACGAATGATCTGCATGCCAAGGATGGCACAATGTTTTAATAAGTAGGTGTACCTATTAAACTGGTACCTCAATGTAAGTTGCGCATCGAAATACTACACTCACACACATGCTTGCAGGCAGAGTATGAAAATTTTCAACAGGACAACCTGACACCACTGTGCGTAATCATATAGAAAATGCTTAGAAAATATTTGACCGTAATGATAGATTCATATTAAAATCAAAACTTATAACGCATGGCACAGAATGCTTTTTATTTGTAGGTTTAATTATCACTGTGAACAACACCATGAGCTATAAGCAGTCGTTCGACCCTAATTTAGGGCCACTGGATCCAGAGAAGGGAGAGAGGCAGTGCCGCAAGACAAACAAATCCATGACTCACTGGGATTCGAACCCGGACCCATCTCAGACGAATGGTCACAAGCCGACGCTTAGACCACTGCTCCACCGGGGAGGACGGAGACAGTGATGTAAGGAAATATAAGAACCATACCCCACTCGGATTCGAACTCTGACCCATCTCAGAGCATGGTCAGAGGCCAGGACTTCCGCTGCCGATGGTGCAAAACGGAGCAAACAAACCGAAGTTAGGTAATTCTGCTCGTTGCATGTTTGTGCAGGTGAATTGATCGAAAGCAAAACAACCGAATGCAAAATAATCGAAGAAGAAATGATCGAACCTGAAATCATCGTAGATCATGTTTTTCGAAAATTACGAGTATACGTAAATGATTCTCGGTCGTGGAATAATAGTTGTAATTCAGAGAACTATATCGGAAGTTCTCATTTGTTGGTTAAACGCATGAACTCAACAAACTTTAAAATGTTATATAGTTAATCCCCCCCCCTCTTTTTTAAGAATATTCATTCCACTTATAGTGCACTTTAAAAAAAATAAAGTTCAATGACTTTTGGAAGCTGAATCAATGAATAAATTTTATTTCCTTAATTTCTGGGGAATATAATGGTTAATAGTGCTGATGCTCTGTAAGAGAGAACGAATAAAATCCGACTTACAGGATTTCATAAATAGTATATCGTTTTCTTGATGTCTTTTTAATTTTACTGGATTACCCGGAATGTTGAATTTCTTTTAAGTATATCTTCATAAAATTTATTAAATTTCTGACATGTAATTTAAAACTGTAAATTAAAAGTAGGTTATACTTTTAGACTCCAACTGAGAGGTGATTAAGAGCGTTGAAACTTTTTTTACAACAAACTCTGAAATGACGAAAATTTAATTCACTGTATGATTTACCACAAACATTGTAATTACAATAGCAATAAGGTTCGAAAACGTTCATAAAACCGATTTCAACAAACCTACTTCGTGAAAATTCCTTTAAAATCTTCCAAGCCGCTTTTAAATTCATTAAAATATTCAAAAATATTTATATCTGTTCAAAATAATTGAAAAAAAAAGCATTTTTAAAGTTATTGTATTCCAGTAATAAAATTCGATTAATCGCAATCAATAAAACTACATTAAACATCATACCAACAAAAACTCCGTTTATCATGAAACAGTCCATACAATTACGATTTGTGACGTTGTTGTCACAAATATTTTTTTTCAAGTCTACTGTGGTTTCGCTGGGTATTAACCTAGCTTAATCAGGACGAATGGCACGTAAATATTCAAATTGTATCATCATCATCAACCATTATCAATCCACTGCTGGACGAAGGTCTCCCTAAGTTTCCTCCACAACGGTCTGTCTTATGCCAGTCTCCTCCATGTCACTCCCGCATACTTTCGAATTTCATCCACCCATCTCCCATGTGGTCTTCTTCTGGGTCTTTTCCTGTCCCTTGGAATCCAATCTAAAATTTCGGCTGTCCATCGATGGTCTGTCCTTCTGGCAGTATGTCCAGCCCATTGTCATTTCAGGGATTTAACTCTGTTCATGATGTCTTCCACTCTTGTCATTTTTCGGATCCACGAGTTCCTCTTCTTATCTCTCCTGGTTACACCAAGCATGCACCTCTCCATGCTTTTTTGAGTTGTCTGCAGCCTTTGTATGTCTATTTTAGTTAAGGTCCACGTCTCTGCACCATACGTAAGCACTGGAAGGATGCATTGATCAAACACTTTTCTTTTAAGACATAATGGCATATTGCTGTTGAAAATTATGCTGTTTCTTCCAAAAGATCTCCAGGCAAGTTTTGTACGCCGATTAATTTCTTCATCAATGTGACCCTCACTTGATATCTGCTGTCCAAGATAAGCGTACGTGTCTGTTATCTCCAGATTTTCTCCATCAATCGATAAATCTTCATTTCTTGTAAAAGCATTGAACATCACTTTTGTCTTCTGAAAGTTCATTTTTAATCCCACTTCTTTACTCTTGTCAGCAAGTTCCTGGATCATATGATATCATAAATGGTGTTTCCAGTCACGGGTTTTGGTTGGTTGCTTCCACGCTTGGTAGAAATGGGGCGGATGCCATGTTACTCTTCCAACTCAGCTACTCGGACAGAATATCACGCTGCACATTTGTAGTCTTGACACATGTTTTCATCTCTATAGTACGTCACAGAGGGGCCTGGGTTCGAATCCCGGTAAGGCATTGATGTTGTGTTTGTCTTACGGCTGCCCCGGTGGCGCAATGATCTAAGCGATGGCTTCTGATCATTCATCCAACGAAGGGGGGCCGCCCCGGTGGCGCAGTGGTCTGAGCGATTGCTTCTGATCATTCGCACGGAAGGGGTCCGAGTTCGAATCCCGGTCAGGCATGGATGTTGTGTTTGTCTTACGGCACTGGCTCTCTCCCTTCCCTGGAACCAGTGGCCCTAAATTAGGGACGGGCGACTGCTTATAGCACATTGAGTTGCTCACGGTGGTCGTTAAACCTCCAATAAAAAAAACAAAAAAACGAAGGGGTCTGGGTTCGGATCCCGGTTAAGGCATGGATGTTTTTGTTTGTCCTACGCCCCCCCCCGGCTGACACAATGATCTAAGTGATGACTCTTGATCATTCACCCAACGAAGGGGTCTGGGTTCGAATCCCGATAAGGCACGGATGTTGTGTTCGTCTTACGGCCGCCCCAGTGACGCAATGATCTAAGCGATGGCTTCTGATCATTCACCCAACAGAGGGGTCTGGGTGCGAATCCTGGTAAGGCATGGATGTTGCGTTCGTTTTACGGGCTCCCCGGTGACACAATGATCTAAGTGATGACTCTTGATCATTCATCCAAAGGAGGGGTCTGGTTTCGAATCCCCGGGTAAGGCATGGTTGTTTGTCTTTCGGAGGTTTATTCGCTGAGTTCCGTGTTCACCTATGTATATTGCTGTCGTTGAAACACAGAATGTTTATACTGTATATGTATATTTGTCAACCAAGTGCAATATACGTTCGGTTTATATGTAACTGTGCCTGCGAAACAGGTCCAATAAATAATTAAAAATGATAGTAATAATAAAAAAAAAAACCAAGGTCACGCAAATGTGTCAAATCAGAGTGATGCTTGCAGTGTGAGTTATCGTTCGTTGCTTTCCCAGAGTCCGATTGAAATCTGCAAACGATTTTGATTTCAATAGGAAAAACGAAATAAATTAAGATAAACATAATAAATACAGGATGTTTCACTAGATAGTCGCCCCCCACCCACCCACCAAAGAATGAGTCATATTTTGGAACACACTCTTAGAAACATTACATGTGGTTTACAACGTACCTTAGTTCACGGGAATGTAGCACCATTCACAATAAATGCTGGAAATGTCCTCCATCAACGTCCGAATACACTCCAACGCGACACTGTATGCTATCGAAGATCCTCCCCAGCATATTCTCATCAATGGTCCGGATTGCTGTACTAATATTGCATTCTAAATCTTCTAACGTGCGAGCTTATTGCTGTAAGCACGACACTTCAAAAGTATTCCTATAAGAAAAATGAAGAGGAGTCAAATCGAGTGAATGAAATGGCCACACTTCTTTGGAGATCACTCGGTCACCGAAGAAAGAGAAAATTTCACTCATGCTCACACAGGACGTGTGGCATGCCGCTTTACCCTATTGAAAGTACCCACCTGTCAAATCGCTGTTAGTTAATTGGTCCACAAATTGTCCGAAAATGTTCACATATGACGCAGAGTTTACTATGTTCATGAAGAGAATGGGTGCAATTATTCTGGTTCGGGACACATCGCACCAAACACGGACTTTTGCAGGATGCAGTGGTGTTTCGTGTAATTCATTTGGGGTATCTGTAGCTCTGATGCTGGAATTTCGGGAATTGACATAACCGATTAACCGTCCAAAGGAAACCATGCCCCGTCAGTGAATCATGTGAAATCCAAAATGTTCCAGTAAAAACGTCAGGAACCAGTTTCCTAACAAGTTAGTAAAATCATGCAATGCATTGATTATAATACGCTTTCCAACATACCAGAAATCATTACTCAAGTTATCACTCAAGTTATGAGAATAATGGCTGTGGAATAAATTTCGGTCCTATGCCCTGACCTTTGATCCCATATCGATGATATTCAACAGAACCGGTTCGGTATACCTCCGAAATAACATGATAAAGTTTAGTCGCAATCGAAGCATTTTTACGTAAGTTATGATGCATAACGGCTATGGAATAGATCTCGCTCCTGTGCCCTAACCTTTTACCCCATTTCTCCCATTTTCAATAGAATTCGTCCCAAGGCAAGACCCTACAACGTACTAACATTTCATCCAAATCGAAGCATTTTTACGTAAGTTATGACGCATAATGGCGATGGAAGTGATTCCGCTTCTATGTCCTGACCTTTGACCCCATTTCGCCCATTTTCAATAAGATTTGTCGCCAGGTGGTCTTCTACCACATACTAAAATTTCATCGAAATCGAACCTTTTTTACGTTAGTTATGACGCATAACAGCAGTGGAATGAATACCGCTCCTATGTACTGACCTTTGATCTCATTTCGTTCACTTTAAATAGGGTTCCTTCCCAGGTGATCCCCTACCAGATACTAAAATTTCATTGAAATCGAACGATTTTTACGAGAGTTATCGTGCGGACGAACATACGCACAAAACGCGTGACGTAATGAGGCAGATGGGAATCGCGACCATCTGCTAGCCAGATGTGACGTCATAAAACTTTAATAGGATCCACACACAACGCACAGATGGCGTCCACACACAACGCACAGATGGCGTGACCGCGCGCCAACATTCTCAAACGCGGCGTGATTGTGACGTCATAAGAATTGTAAGCATTGGTAAACTTTAATGGAATAATGGAACAACGCCATCACTAAAAACGCTATAATTCGGGGTGGTTATTTAACCCACTGAACGAATTCTCCTAAAGTCGAGATCAAGTTAAATCGATTTCTAGTACCAGAAAACGGTAGGTTAACGACTTTCATCAAAATTCTTAGAACCGTTTTCAAAATAAAATGTACATACATACATACAAGAATTGCTACTTTAAAGTGGGCATCAAGTAATTTTATTCCCTATACTTCCAATGGAAAAACTTCTGTACACATTTTCTTCACAATTAAAGCGTTCCCAAGGATGAAAATTTGAATATCGTTTAAAATATCTTCATTTTAAAACTTGCAATACTTAATATTTTTTGAAACATAACCATAATTATGCAATTCAACATTTATTTATCTACTGACGTAAAGAAAACACAGGTCGCGCCATCTTTTTTCTGGACAATTAATGCGTTCACAAGGATGAAAATTTTAACATTGATTAAAACAGCTTCATTTCATAACTTGGAATACTTAATATTTTCTAAACCATAACCGTAATTATGCAATCCAACTTTTTTTGCCCACTGACGTCATCAAAGTACAGGTCGCGCAATCTTTTCTCTGCTTTCAACACCACCAAAGGAGAAGTTTTTTTATTTTTAATATGATTATGGTTATGTTTTAGAACATATTAAGTTTTCCAAGTTATAATATGAAGTTATTTTAATCGATGTTCAAATTTTCATCCTTGGGAACACATTAATTGTGAAGGAAATGTGTACAAAAGTTTTTCCATTGGAAGTATAGGAAGCAAAATTACTTGACGTCCACCTTAATAATGTGGGATAAGGGCAATGGAAAGGATCGCAATCCTATGTCCTGACCTTTGACCACATTTTGTCGATTTTCAATAGGGTTCGTCCCCAGGTGGTCCCCTACTACATACGGAAATTTCATCGAAATCGAACCATTTGTATGCAAGTTATGACGCATAAGGGCAATGGAATGCATCCCGATCTTATGTCCTGACCTTTGACCCCACTTCACCCATTTTGAATAAGGTTCGTCCCTAGGTGGTCCCCTACCACATAGTAAATATTCATTGAAATCGAAACATATTTACGCAAGTTATGACGCATAAGGGCAATGGAATGATCCCTCTCCTACGTCGTGACCTTTGACCCCATTTGTCCCATTTTCAATAGAGTTTGTCCCTAGGTGGTCCCCTACCACATACTAAAGTTTCATTGAAATCGAACCGTATTTACGCAAGTTATGGCGCATAAGGGCAATGGACTGATTACGCTCCTACGTCGTGACCTTTGATCCCATTTGTCCCATTTTCAATAGGGTTCGTCCCTAGGTGGTCCCCTACCACATACCAAAATTTCGTCGAAATCGAACCATTTTTACGCCAGTTATCGTGCGGGCGGACGGACGGACGGACGGACAAAGCTGGAGCATATATGCTTCTTCAACCTACGGTTGGAAAGCGTAAATAAGACACACGCTCTTCTAGATCGGTTCTTGCACAGCTGTCACGTGGTACGGATAAAGCAACGCTTTCTTCGCAGTCATTGGCAGGTGGAAACAGATTACCCAGTTATCTTTGACAAACATCGTAGTGGCTTCTTTGTTGATGCCAACAGCCTATGCTTCACCTCTTCGCTTTTTCTTCCGCTTCGCTAAAAGACGACGTCCGCCATTGTTCTGGTTCAAAACACTGCCCATGGTTTCAAATTTCTTCGCGTACCTGGCGATGTAACATTTGTCTGGTACTCCCCCCCCCCACTTCAAAAAAAAAACTTCTCCAGGAATTCATGCTGTGTTACCTTTATAGATTTTGCTATCCAATAACTTTTAACTATAAACACCTGCTACGCAACGGTATACACAGTCATGGTCGTATCCAGAACAACCCCTCCCCCCTCGAAATCTTTTGGCCAAATTTTATTTTGCTTTTTCATAAATTGCTTCTGCTATTTCCTTTGATAACCTTTGCTTCAGAAAGGCATTTTTTTCTCATTATACCCACCATTAAGCAGTAAAAAGTTTTTGTAGAAGTACAGGAAACTATATCTGGCGCTTTATCAATCGGAATTGTTCTATTATCAGGTATTTTTGAGATCTCTTATTTGTTTATTTCTTTATCGTGTTAAGAAAAACGAAAAAAAAATGGCAGTTGGAATCGTAGTTTATTGTTTCTTTATAACATCAATATGCCAGACTGGGATGGGTTGTGTTTAGAAATGTGAGAGCGCAATGAGTGATTACATCTCGAATTTGAAAGTCCACAGACCACAGGGTCCAAAGCGGCGCCAGGAGAGACGGAGATCGAGTGCTCATTTAAATGTTGATTTTGGTCTTGTGCCGAAGGGAGGAAGTGGCGTCGATAGAAAATGAATTACAATTACATCCGATACCCCAATATGTGGTGGCCTGTTGCCCGTTGACATGGGTGAGGAGTGAGATTTGCGAACTTTAATTAGCGTTTTGTCATTTGTGAAGGAAAAGGGGGTACGATTTCGAAATGAAAGCATAAAGCGCATGTTTAGGTTGAGAACGTTCTCACTTATTTCCTCGTACTTGGTGGAGGTTCGTATGCTTTTTGCGACGTCGTAGGAATGGACGGAGGGAGGGAGAGAATGAAATTCACCGCCTTTTCATGAGTAGGTTTATAACAACCATAAACCTGTCATTACTGTACTGCCGTTCCAGACTTGTTTTCATGTGATCTCTGTTTCATTTCGTTCAGTTTGTTTTTCTGTTAATACTGAGTAAATTCATGTGCCGTTACTCGCTAACTAATACTAATATACTAAAAAATAAAGTGTTAGTTTTTGTTAAGTGATTAGATAGGTACGTAGTCCTTCCCAAAAGTAATGAGAATGATTTGTTGACGCTCGCCACGAAGACAGTGGGAGGCAGTTGGCGCTGCATGTTGTTGCGTGGGCATCTCACGTAAGCGGCTGGACTATCCTCAGTTGAAGGTGAGGCTTTCGAAGCGTCGGAACGTTAAAATAGTGCACCCTTGTTTTTCACACTCGTTATGGACGAAAATGCAAAGGAGTGTCGAGCAGCGTTACGCAATCAAATGTTGCGTAAAACTGGGGAAAACAGCCGCAGAAACCTCAGAGATGCTGAAGACAGTGTGAGGAGACGCAACTTTGTCATTAGCCCAAGTTTTCAGGTGTCACAAGGTTTTTAAGATTGGAAGGGAAGCCGTTGAGAATGCGCGGCGTTCAGCGCGACTTTCAACTGGAAGAAGTACCGATTACAATGTGGCCGTTATCAAGGCTGCTCTGGAGCGGGGCCGACGTTTCAATGTCCGACTAATCGCAGATGAGGTCGGGGTACCAAAAACGTGGTTCATCGAATCATTACGGAAAATCTCAACATGAGGAAGATTTGCGCAAAAACTCTTCGCAAAAAACTTGTGCGATGAGCACAAGAAAAATCGTATGTTCATTTCCCAAGATTTGTCGAATCGTGTGACAACTGAGCCCAACTTTTACGTAGAGTGATAACTGGGGATGAAACATGGATGTTTGAGTACGATTCCGAAACACAAAAAGGCAGAGTTCGGAATGGCACACTCCCTCTTCTCCTCGACCGAAGAAACATCGCATGAGCAAATCGAAAGTGAAATCAATGCTCATGTTTTTTTTTATTTTTTTTTTTGACTGTCGAGGAGTGGTGCACAAAAATTTTGTACCACCAGGACTGACAGTTAAATCAGACTTTTTACCTACAGGTCCTGGAGCGTTTAAGGAAAAAGGTGTTGAGAGTGCGTCGTGACATTGCGGAAACGTGGATCCTCCACCATAACAATGCGCCGAGTCACACATCATTGGCTGTGAGGGAGTTTTTGGCGCAGAAAAATATCCCTACTCTTCCTCCACCCCTCTTACAGCCTGCCTTGGTACCGTGTGACTTTTATTTGTTCCCGAAAATCAAAACACATTTCAAAGGACACCATTTTGGTACTATTGCAAACTTACGTCAGTTGCGACGATGACTTTGCAGAACTTGTTACATGAAGACTTCTAGGCCTGCTACCACGAATGGCAGCGTCGCTTGAATAAGTGTGTTCAATCCCATGGTACTTACTTCGAATGTGATCGGGCCTAATATTATGTATTTTGATTAAACGCATTTGTTTTGTAATCATTCTCATTACTTTTGGGACGGGTAGATAGATACACTGCTGGCCACCCAAAATGCAACACGAAGAAGGAAGCATCCGATTGGCCTGAAATTCGCAGCATGCGTGGCCCGCGAGAGGACATGCAAACGATTAGCATTGCAGGGCATATGCAAATCATGGGCGCCCAGCACGCCACCGAGAAGCACTATAAGTAGGGTGCACAGAAGGCGGGGTGTAAGTAGTGGAAGTGTGTTGTGCTGCCGGACCTGTGCGTGGGAAGCTTCCTGATGCCTCGTCGCAGAATATGACAGTCATTCCAGCATGTTTCGGAGTTCGACAGAGGACGAATAGTGGCTTATCGTGACAGCGGTTTATCGTACAGAGACATCGGCGCCCGTGTGGGACGACATCCAGCCACAGTGAGGCAAGTATGGATTCGGTTGGTGCAGAGGGACGGACGGACTGCCGTGAGCGACCACCGAATGACAGGAGCGGCATGTTGTGCGGCGGGCATTGACGGCTCGCACCGCGACATCACGAACGTTAGCGCAGGAATTAGGGTGTGTTGCTCAACAACCTGCGTCAGCACGTACCGTTCGACGTCGTCTGCAGGAGCGGGGACTTGTCGCATGGCGCCCGTTGCTCCGATTACCATTGACGTTACACCACCGGCGAGTGCGGCGGCAGTGGGCCGTTGAACGCCGCACCTGGACTACGAAATGGCTCGATATTGTCTTTTCCGACGAATCCCGCTTCTGCCTGCAACACCACGATGGTCGGATCTGCGCGTGGCGGCACCGCGGCGAGAGACTGTATGGCGCTTGCATTATGCATCGCTATACTGGTCCGTCACCAGGCGTTTTGGTTTGGGGCGCAATTGGATATGACACCCGCACCCCTCTGGTACGCATCGCCGGTACATTCAACAGCCACCGCTACATCTCCGACGTTTTGGAGCCTTTAGTCTTACTTTACCGGCAGGATCTGCCAGCGGCCACGTTGCAAGAGGACAATGCGCGCCCGCACGTGGCTCGCATCGTGCAACAATTCTTCACGGCCCACCAGGTATCACTACTGTCGTGGCCCGCCTTGTCTCCCGATATGTCGCCCATCGAACACGTATGGTCGCTGATCGGCAACCGAGGGACCCGGCGAGCACCAACTGCGGCTACGCCTGATGAATTGTAGCAACGTATGGAAGCAGCCTGGACCGACATACCCCAAGCCCAGCCCACATCCAAAACCTCTTTTTTTTTTTTTTTTTTTGAGGTTTAACGACCACCGTGAGCAACTTAATGGGCTATAAGCAGTCGGCCGTCCCTAATTTAGGGTCACTGGTTCCAGGGAAGGGAGAGAACCAGTGCCGTAAGACAAACACAACATCCATGCCTCACCGGGATTCGAACCCGGATCCCGTTTGGACGAATGATCAGAGGCCATCGCTTAGACCACTGCGCCACCAGGGCGGCAAACCTCTTTCGTTCGATGCCGCGGCGTGTATCGGCAGTCATTGCCAGCCATGGAGGCCACACGAACTATTGTTGTCTGTGTGTTCCGCAAGTCGCTCGGGCCTGTAAGCTTAATCGTTTCATCTTTATATCTGTTGTTATGTGTGCAGTAAATGTGGCTTTGCCATCTCGTGTCCTTCTTGGTGTTGCATTTTGGGTGACCAGCAGTGTAGATAGATAGATTACATTTTTGCTGTGGAATATATTTTTAATCATTACCGAAACTGAAGTCTAGTTACGGCCCTGTACACAGCCATCCTGAATGACATTTAAGAACACAGTAAAACATGCAGATTGCATCCGGATAGAATGAGCGTGACCGCCCATCTGGAAGTGTGACTCCACAATGATTCATTGCCTTATGAAAAAATCACTCCCGCCCATTTCAAAAAGATCAAGGTCACTTTTATGCTAAACATAGTGTTTCTACATCAAATAGAAGTTATCGCTCTTTCCACGTTTTTAAGTGAGTCACGGAAAAATTCTTATCGGCCGCCACCGGGAATCGAACCCAGGGTCTTCCAGTTACGCGCGGGGCATGCTTCCACTGTACCACAGCGGCCTCGAAATACTCCAGACTCACATACGACAAACTGACAAACCACCTGGCAGGTTGCTTTCTTTGGAGCCGTGCACATTACCGGGTATTCACCAAAGATGAACAGCAGCAACTGAACAAACCTCTTGCCAGGTGGTTTTGCAGTTTGTCGTATGTGAGTCTGGAGAATTTCGAGGCCACTATGGTGCAGTGAAAGCATGTCCGGCGCGTAACTGGAAGACCCTGGGTTCGATTCCCGGTGGCGGCCGATGATAATTTTTTCGTGACTCACTTATTAACGTGGAAAGAGCGATGACTTCTATTTGATGTTCCAAACCCACGTCAACTCTGTATTTATTATTCATTCGCCTTCTTGCTACTTGTTCAGTTGCTACTGTTCATCTTTGGTGAATTCCCAGTATTGTGCGAGGCTCCAAAGAAAGCAACCTGCCAGGTGGTTTGGCAGTTTGTCGTATGTGAGTCTGGAGAACTTTGAGGCCGCTGTGGTGCAGTGGAAGCATGTCCGGCGCGTAACTGGAAGACTGGGTTCGATTCCTGGTGGCGGCCGATCAGAATTTTTCCGTGACTCACTTATAAACGTGGAAAGAGCGATGACTTCTATTTGATGTTCCAAACCCACGTCAACTGTGTATTTATAGTGTTTTTATGTAGAGTAAGAAGAATAGAAGTAATAGTTGATTTTAATTCAGTTCAGAGATGTAAAGGAGATTGACAAAGCGATCATCTCTGTTTTTAAGGCGCATGAGTCTCCGGCTGTTGACACGATTGTCACCAGGCAATCAACTACGTGGCAGCGACGTGTTTCAGTGGGGAAAAAACGAGATGCAACCGTTGTAGTTCTGGCGGCTTTGCAGATGCAGGGCTGACTGCCATACAAGGGAGTTCTATCTCACTTTCATACGTTCATACATCTTCGTGTTCTCCAACCTCAAAAGCAGCAAACTCGAATCTATCATCCATAAACCTAACAATTCTCGGTTGCAGTCTTCCAGAGGACAAATGGTGTTTTCTTTGTTAAGAATTACAAGAAAAACTCCACATCTTTTTTAATTCTTTTTTGTCAAAGGGATGGCGAAGTTATACAATTAACATAAAACAACTGTCACTGCAGATCGGTAATCGCAAATTTAATGATGTTTCTGTCGAACGGAAATATCCATTTCAACAGCTTCTAAAAAATTCTGAGTCATGGGGATTGTACATTTCGTACGCTTTTTGAATGGTTTCTTATGAACGAAATATTGCTTTTGGTTGATCGCATCACGACGCAATTTTAGGCACAAATTTAAGGTACAGTTTTCTCTCTCTCTCTCTCTCTCTCATTGCGAAATTTCGATGACCAATTTTTATTTGATTGAAGGTTTGACGACCACCGTGAGCAACTCGGTGGGTTATAAGCAGTCACCCGTCCCTAATTTAGGGCCACTGGTTCCAGGAAAGGGTGTGAGCCATCGCCGTAAGGCAAACACAACATCCATGCATTACCAGGATTCGAACCCAGACCCTTCTTGGACGAATGGTCTCTAGCCAGAGCATAGACCACTGACACTGAGCCACCGGGGCTGCATGACCAGTAAATAGAATAGTCGATGTGGCGTATAAGACGAGGCCTGGACTTTAAGAAAAAGTTTTGTCTTATATGCTGAAAAATTGCGGTACATATAGAACAAATGAGAATGTCACTGAAAATATTGATTTTTCACTTTCAATATGGTTAAGAACTAAAGCAAAATATTTTCTTCCACATCAAATAAACGTCTTTCACGAACCTTCCGTTTCTCGTGTTCCGCAAGCACTTCAAGAGCATTTTCCCTTGGGTTCTTCATGGTCAAAAAGTGCCTTCCCCGCAGAATTTTCTTAAAAAATAGGGGGATATTCAGTGGAAGACGAATTAGGACTGCTAGCTCAGGATGGGTCGTTAAATCTCTTGCGGAGCCAGGAATCTGAGCAACGGACATTCCCTGCGCAATTTCGGGCATCCGTCCCGCACAACCAGCGATTTTCAAAGTTTTCAATCATATCTTGAAGTACGTGATATCCAATATCCCGAGATGATGTAATATATCATACTTCGTCTTACTCTTATTCGACAATCGCTCTGAATTATCTCCTCAACGCTGGCTTCATTTTATGAGCTCTGCACTGTTCTTGGTTTTTCGCTTCCAATATTATTAAATATACCAATTTCCTCAAAGATATAAAGCATCGACTATTTCCTGGGAGCATTCCGTAAACTTCCTCTTTTTTTCTTTTCATTCTTTCATGCATAATATGGCAATGCTTGTCGGTAGAGGAAAATCCCAAATAAAATATTTCTCAGAATATATATATTGCCCATGTCTCCAAGATTCAATAATGCGTTATTCGAAATACTTCTCTGATATTGGCTCGTTTGTAAACTGCGAATTGATATGCGTAGCAAATCTAATAAAAAAGAGGATAGATTAAAACTTGAAAAAGAAAAACGGAAATAGGTACTCAAAATTTCATGAAGAAAGAATTTCTTCTCAATATTTATATGTTACAAGAAAAGGGACATGTTGTTGCCCGGATTTAGAATAAAAATTAAATCATTAGTCAACTTCTGGGATAGATTTTTTCTCGAAGTCTTCCTGAAATTATGAAACATTTTATAATATTGCATGGCAACATTTAATTGAAATATACACGGTCGTATCAGAATAATATGACCACCTACTTAATAATGATAATTACCACCCGTGGCCAGGATGACAGAGGCGAGACGGCGAAGCATGAACGCAATGAGGCCCTGGAAGGTTGCCCGAGGCACACGTGCCCATTCAGACTGGAGCAGAGCACGGAGGTCCCGGAGATGACGTGCTTGTGTGTCGGCACGTCGAACCTGTCGATCCAAATATTCCCACAGGTGCTCTATGGGATTGTGATCGGGCGATTTTGCTGGCCATGGGAGAACAGAGATATCGCTGTCGTGTTCCTGGAACCACTCACGCACCCCCTTAGCAACGTGGCGCAACGCAGTACGTTGTTCGTAGACACCATCACCACCAGGCTAAACGTCCAACATGAAGGGATCCTCGTGGACAGCTAGGATGAACACGTAGCCATTGAGGTTCAGGGACCAATCCAGTGGTACCAGCGGTCCCAGGCCATACCAGGAAAACATCACCCCAGACATGTACACTGCCACCGCCAGCCTGTTCCTTGACCAACCAGCGAGTCGGGGTGTTGGTTCTCGTGTGTCTGACGCCTTATCCACCACCGCTCGTCACTTCTGGGGAGTAGAAACCTTAACACATCGGAGAAGACAACCTTGTCCCACTCTTCCACTGTCCAATGACGGTAGTCCCATGCGAACTGTCAGCGTCGTTGCCGATGGACCTGGGTTAACATGGGCGCCTTGAGCGTTGACTCCGGACACCCATGCGTAACGGGGTTCGCTCTACTGTTATCGGGGACACGTACCTGTGTGCCCTCCGCTCTCATTTGCGTGGTCAATCGCGGCACTGTTGTGCTTCGATTGCCCTTTACCAATCGATGAAGGCAACGTTCTCCTTTGGGGTCGATAGCCTTTGGAGCTCCACAGTTATGACGTCGGAAGGTGCTCCGGGTGCCATTGGTCCAATCTTGGAACACCCTTACTACAGCACCTCGCGAACAGTCCACGAAGTCTGCTGTTTCTGAGATGCTTCCTCCCTTGGCGAGGAAGCAGATGATCATTCCTTTTTGAGCGTCCATCAAACCACTACCTAGGCCCATTGTGCTCACGTAACGCACTATGGCTCGCCTGTTCTGGCCGGCCGCTTATATGTCCATGTGGTCGACCTTGTCACATGTTCTCTGTGACGCGCCAGGGCTTGTACACTGAGATTCTGAGGGTGGTTAGATTATTCTGATACGACTGTGTATTCCAGTAATGAAACGAAACGAATTTAAAGAAAGAGAATAAAACCTATACTTGTGCCAGCACAATTGGATGAACACCACAGTCTTTATTGACAATGGAAATTTGAAACATTTGACACATCTACACCGTTTATTGTATTCGGATCAGTGTAATGTATAATTCTACCGAAACGCAAGTTTATTGTTTAAAAGCCTCAGATGAATCACATTGAGTGCTCTTCTGTTTGCAGCCAAGATGAAGAGGTTTTCATTTTTGCCATCTCTGGAGCAAGAAACAAAGTTGGCTGTGTGTGGAAAACGCATGGAGTTTCGAGGTACACTCCAACGACTGTTAGCGATTGACAATGAGCTTGATAATAGTCATGGCTAAACAGACGAACAGGAAACTGCAGGCGTTTAAACTGAAATGGAAGGTCAAATGCTGTCATTGGAATGCATGGAATAACATGATCTCTTGCAGCATGCCAATCATGAAGGTAGTTCCTATGGCATTTGACATGAGTTTCTTAACGGTCAGTTGCGTTCCATTTGCAGAGCGTTAGTGTATCCAGATTACGTCAAGATAAATAGTTAACATGATGTGAAAGAACACGCGAACGGAGAAATAGCAATGCTAAGATTTGAAGGAATGAAAAGCGAGAAAGTTGACTTTTTATTTTAAATCAAATTTCATCTCTTGTATCCCATTTGCATTTCACTGAAATATATTTTCTCTCTAAAAGAATTGCGGAACTATTTATAGCGCGTAGTAACACGCGGAGAGCCGCTTTCTGAGACGTTTCAAGACCCGCTGGCAACTGCGACGGAAGGATACACGCAACGGAAGCCTAAACGTGGCTTTACTCTGAGGCAACAACTACAAGCAATTTCGACGCATGCGGTGTGATCGCATGCTGCAGGTTGCTCACTTCCAGAAGGTAGCAGCACCGTCGCATGCTGCAGGGTTTGCTCACTTCCAGAAGGTGGCAGCACCGTCGCATGCTGCAGGGTTTGCTCACTTCCAGAAGGTGGCAGCACCGTCGCATGCTGCTTTGTGGTCCCAGTCTGGTGGTTGCTCTGGGCCGCAGGTGTTCCCATCACAGATGGTTTCTGCTATGCAGTCGCATAGTTGGGACACAGGAAAAACGTAATTATTTGTAGAAGAATACTGCGGAAAAGGCATTTTGTAGAGCTTGCGGGACCCGAACTAAATTTCTATCGGATTTTGAAATGAGAGGGCTTGCCTTGCTCAAAAGATACTCAAAGTCTTGTTTACGTGTAAAATTTCTGAACTGACAAGCCTTATCAGTAAGAAGTGTATTAAACTCATTGCGAGGTAGATCATTATTTACAAAAAACTTTCTGCACCACATCTCTCTCCGATTCAGTTTCCCTTTCCTGTTCAAAAGGATAAGATAAGTCGCAGCAGCGATTGTCAATACCGGTCACACTAGGTGTAAATGGGTTAGCAGCATGCAAACCAGAGTCGCAGCCAACATTTTCTTGCTGCTGGCAACTATACTCGGGGCAAGGCTAACCTAACCGTGGAGCTTACGTTACGGAGTGTGTACTTCCACTGCATAGTATAGTTCCAGTTTAAAAGCCGTGTTCGAGCTTTAACTGAGAACTAAGAAAACACATGGATATACAGATGTTCTAAATGTGGGAAGTACGCACATTAAAAAACAAGAAAGATTTAATACTCTATATGCGTCTTTTGAGTATTCAAAGTGTGGTGTATTTATAATTATGTTAAATTTCGGTTGTATTGCTGACAGAGACACACGTCAGTCTTCCAGCAGTGTTGTTTCGATGACCTCAACATACTCGCGAATGATGGCACACTTCTTTGTTCGTTCACTACGAGTGCTCTATCACGTATAAGTGCACGATAATACTTCCACCACACCAACATCATGGACTGCCACCAGCTTACGATGTGTCTCGACAGGCTAGGTGGGCCGCCCCGGTGGCGCAGTGGTCTAAGCCATGGCCTCTGATCATTCGTCCGAAAGGGGTCCGGGTTCGAATCCCGGTGAGGCATGGATGTTGTGTTTGTCTTACGGCACTGACTCTCTCCCTTCGCTGGAACCAGTGACCCTAAATTAGGGACGGGCGACTGCTTATAGCCCATTGAGTTGCTCACGGTGGTCGTTAAACCTCCAATAAAGAAAAAACAAAAAAAAACCCAGGCTAGGTGGCCTTAGCATGTAAAATAACTGATTACTTATCGCCCTACTTCTTGTTCCCATTCGCACAGTACGGTCGCCATTGCTACACTCACTTTCCGAATGACTGTTTTGCCTAGCGTACAATCCATGCTTGTCATCTGGTGGAAAGGTCACTAACTAATTAACAGCAAATTTGCAATCAAGCGTGAGATTTACTTTGACGAGAATAATATAGATAACTTTATTCTTTGACTTCCTTTAGTCTGTTTTTGTTTAACCCTTTAAGCGGCCGATGTTTTTTGTCGTTGTTGTTGCGGGCTTAACAACCACCGTGAGCTACTAGATGAGCTATAAGCTGCCTCCCGTCCTTAATTTAGGGCCATTGGTTCCAGGGAAAGGAGAGAGCCAGTGCTGTAAGACAAAACACAGCATTCATGCCTCACCGGGCGGGATTCGAACCCGGACCCATTCCAAACGAATGGTCAGAAGCCAGCGCTTAGACAAATGCGTCGTCGGTGTGGTTTATTCTCTCTTCCATGACCCAAGGCAGGATGGGGAAAGGCTAGTCTTCTTAACACGGACATCATGCCACTGGACAAACAAGTGACTCAAACATCTTCTTGCTCCTTTCTTAGGTTCCTCGCCATAGTCATTTTAGTAGGTAATCAGTCAGAACGGATCAGTGTTAATCATCCCCCTAAATCACCACTTTGAATAACAAAGCTAAGGGGAAAAGCAACGCTTTCTGGTGCGCAGGTTCACTCGTTCCATTCGCGTTCGGCCCATTATTTAGATAGGGAATACATTTTGTGCTGATTTCAGCCCATTTTGAAAATCCCGAGTTAATTCGTTCCAGCCAGTTAAAGGGTCAAAAACAGCTTCTGTCTTATAAGTTCGTCTGAAAATATTCTTTATGCTTCACATCACAATTTTCCTGACGAACTCTTTTTGTGCACAGTTTATACTTTCGGTAATGCACAGCTTTCCTATACGGAACGAAAATGTACATTTGTGGCTACACCTCTACTAAAAGACAGACTGATTTATTTAGTTTTTCTCACACCACATTCTCTGTGCAGAATTATTTGTTAAATACGATATACCTTTAGTAAATTGATTAAACACATCCTTTGTACGTTTGGTCATTATTACATTTTACGTTATTGCTCTAAGAGTGGTGCTTACACTTGAAATCACTGTGCACGTTTTATGTTCGTAACTAAAGTGAAGATCAAAAGTTAACAGACACAGAGAAAATCTCAATGAAGCTGATAATTCGGAATTCTACTTCAAACAAAACTAAGGAAGAACTCCTGCTATTAGGGAGGTCCTCCGGCTTGGCATTTCAAGCTCAAAAATTGTGTTTTCCTGGAATTTGCAAACACAATTTTCGAGCCCACCCAGAGCTAACTCGGATCAGTTGCCAGCAGCGCACCACTGCCTTCTAGGCCATCAGATGGGTGAATTGTGTTTTGCACATCACACGGACTTCAATATTCAGTTTCATTTTGTACGCCACAAAGAACTTTACTGCTGTGTTAATCGTACTAATTGTGCGCTTCAATACATGACTAATATTATAATTTAACTTTCATTTTTGTTTTTTTCGATGTAAAGTTTGAGTTTGTTTTCTTTTAGTGTTTGAACCTTCAAGTTATATGTTCTCACTCACGGAATGTTATGTTTGCAACAGCCTTGAGGTCAAGAGTGAATGACGTGTACATGTTTGACAAGCTAAGAACGAGATATAATGTCTGGAGCTAGCAGAGAAAGTGTGGTGTGGTATTCGTGGAAGATGTAAGTGGTATGTTTTTCCTGCGGGTAGCTTTTGTCGATCTGTGATATACTTTTTTTTTTTTTGTGTTAGTCTCGTCAAACTATTATTGTGTTTACTTAACTTTCATTAAGCGGAGTGAATTGTTAGGGCTGTTACGAATTAGGTCATGAGTAATGGAATATTCGAGTGAAGTACTTATGAGATATTGGTAGAATAAAAGAAGAACTGAAAGTAAAGTTTTCTTGAGTTTTGATTGACTCCTGTTTCACTTAAAGTGAACGAATAAGAAGAACGAACTTTAACGCAGTGTTCTAAGCCACATACACACGTTTCACATAGTAAAGAAGGCTGCCAATAAATATGTGACAAAATAAACGCGATACTAAACATGTAAGTAACATTAAACAACACTCGCAAAAGAAAAAATATATCTGCAGGCACGCTGGGTTTTCTTTTTCTTTGCTGCGTTCGACGAAATAATCCAGACTGAGCAGAATGGATAAAGTGGTAGACTCACTGGAAATGGAAGAACGTAATATCAACGAGGTGCATCCCTGACTTACTATTCAATATTTCGTATATTTCCTCTCCTGTTGTTCGGCCTTTGGTAATTGTTATTGCCGTCGTCCGTCATGTTTCGAAAACCAAATCCTTTCCGTTACAGACAAGAAATCATTAGCTATCTTTGCTCGTCTATATATATATCTGTATTCCACATTTCGTAGTTTTTCCGCCTTAATTCTAATATACACTGACCTAACATTTATATCAGCACACCTACATGTCTACAAGTAATCGCTGTTTACAGAAAACGTAATATTGTGTGCTGAAACGTTTGACCTTTATGACGGGTTCTACTATTCCTAAAATGTTCTCAATGTTTCACATTTATTATGGCTCTATCATTCTTAGAATGTACTCAATCAACCTTTGACCTTCATGACAGGCTATACGATTTCTAGAATGTTCTCAATCAACGTTTGCTCGTTATGACGGGCTTTAAAATTTCTAGAATATTCTCAAACTTTCACCTTTATGACGGGCACTATTCCAAGAATTTCTTCACCTTTGACCTTTATAAAGGACTCTACTATTCTTAGAATGTTCTCAATCAATCTTTGACGGTTATGACAAGTTCTATTATTCGTAGAACGTTCTCAATCAATCTTTGACGGTTATGACGGACTCTACTATTCCTAGAATGTTCTCAACCTTTGACCTATATAACAGGCTCTATTCTTAGAATGTTCTTAACCTTTGACTTTTATGACGGGCTGTACTATTCCTAGAATGTTCTCAATCAATCTTTGACCGTTTTGACAGGCTCTACTATTCCTAGAAAGTTCTCAAACTTTGACTTTTATGACAGGCTCTATTCTAAGAATGTTCTTAACTTTTGACACCCATGATAGGCTCTACTATTCCTGGAATGTTCTCAATTAACCTTTGACCTTTATGACGAGCTCTAGTATTCGTAGAATGTTCTCAACCTTTGACCTTTATGACGGCTCTATTCCTAAAATTTCATTTCTTAACCCTTGACCTTCTTTTCATAGAATGTTCTGAACCTTTGACCTTTTTGACGGCTTCAGAATGTCTTAAATTTTGACCTCTATGAATGGCTTTACTATTCCTAGAATGTTTTCATTTTTTTGTAAATGCCCACCGACATGTTCCGTCATGCGACCGTCAAAGCAGTGACCAGTTCAACCTCAACCTTGTTTTGGGGCGATTTCTTCTTCCATGCACCCAACGATCCAATTCGATCTACAAATTCTCTATAGGTTTCACGTCAGCACGCTGGTTTAGCCTGTCTAAGGTTTTAACGCCTTGTCCTGAAACTAAGTGTAACAACGCGAGCAGAGGGTTGTTACAGGGACCATAACTCTATCTACTGATATAGGTATGGTCCTACGCTAAAGCACTGCTACACAGTTGGCAGAGGATAGTTGTCCAAGACATCTGGGCAAAAGTCAGCATTTACGATTTTGTCCAAAACCACTAATGGGACCAAGCTAAACGATGAAACACAGTTCCATACCATGTGAAAACAGATTTACCGGCACCGCGACGCGGCTCGAGCCCGCATCCTACTCCGAAGCCGAATGCTTTCCCAATTAAGTTTCACCGACGGAATTTATAGCTGCAACTTTGCCGTCTTGACATGTGCTTCAACTCTGTAGTACGTAACATATATCTCCTCTTTAGAAAGGCAGGGGCACGAAATCGCACGTTTCATGTCCGCCGTAAACCATGCTTGAAGCAACTCTCTGTAGAAGGAATTCTAATTCCAGACGATGAGTGGAAAAAGCATCACACATTTTCCTAAGCAAAGAAGGAATTTTCATTAATACCAGACGGTGTGGGGAAGGAACACCACCCATTTTTGTTTGAAGAACCCAACATGCAGTAGATCAATTTCAACGATCGGGCGCCAATGTGAAAACCCAAAGTTGCCGGCGGCGGAGCTCGAAATCGTCTACTCCGGAGCCGAATGCTTTGCCAAAATTAAGCTATACCGACGGAATTTATCGCTGCAACTTTGCTGTCTCGACATGCGCCTCACCTAAGTAGTACGCATAGCCATCCGACAGCCTCCAAGAAAGGTCATTGTCGAGAAGATACAAAATAGAAAGTTTTTTTCCTCACGGGCAACTTCCACACCTGAAGCAGCGTTCACACCATACACAACACATATTGTTTGATACGTTTGCGTTGCATTCTGACGCTTCAGATAGAAAAACAGTATTAAATGACGAAAATTAATATAATTGCCTACGCCTCAGTGAACTGCTGTACAGAACGAGGCTGCACACGGTTCCGTTGTAAATTACACTGTAAACGACGGTGCCATTCACAGAAAAGGTTAAGAAATCCTTTACCTCACGTGGGCGATTGAAATCAAAAGATGCGAAAAAAACTTCCATCGATAAAGGGTCACTGAAATCAGGGTGCTAGTGCTTGAAGAAAACAAAATAAAAAACAAAACAAAAAAATAACTAAAAAGGAACCAACGATTCATATCTAAACACCTCCAAACCATCGAAAAGAAAAAGAAATCCAGTTTTAAGAGAAAGGAAAGAGAGAATTAAAAACGCATGAAATACCATTTGTAACACATTTCCCGGCTGACAGGCAGGAATAAGACGCAAAAAATGTGTTTGCGCTATCGTCAGAACGGCAAAGAACCATCTACACACTAATGGCAGGACACCTCGCTGGTCAAAACATACGAAAATTCATGATAAAGTACACACGGTCGTTTCAGAATAATATGACCACACACGGAATCACAGTGTACCCGCCCAGGCGCGTCACAAAGTGGACGTGACCAGATCGACCACACGGAGATATAAACGGACGGACAGGACAGATGAGCCACAGTGCGTCATATGAGCACAATGGGCAGAGGCAGTGATTTGACGGGCGTTCTAAGAGAAATGATCATGGGCTACCTCGCCAAGGGTTAAAGCATCTCATAAACAGCAGACTTCGTGTGGTTGCTCACGAGGTGCTGTAGTAAGGGTGTTTCAAGAATGGATCGAGTACCTCCCGACGTCATAACTGTGGAACCCTTCACAATGCTGTCTCGTTACACGATTTAAAAAGTAGGTCTCAGTTGCAATTAAAAAATGAACTTTATTTACATCTAAAAACCATCACAGGAAACATGCTAGTACTTTCGGACCGACACTGGGTCCATCATCGGGATATGATGGACCCAGTGTCGGTCCGAAAGTACTAGCATGTTTCCTGTGATGGTTTTTAGATGTAAATAAAGTTCATTTTTTAATTGCAACTGAGACCTGCTTTTTAAATCGTGTAACGAGACAGCATTGTGAAGGTGGTTATTATAATTTATTGACACGAATCTCCACGAATTTTGGACTGTGGAGCCCTATATAGGCCATCGAATCCAGAGGAGAACGTCGCCTCCGTCAACTGGTAAAGGGCAATCGACGCGCAAAACTGCAGCAATTGACCACGTAAATGAACACTCTGGCACCCAGGTATGTATCTCTGATAACAGCAGAGCGAATCCTGTTAAGAATGGGTCTCCAGAGTGGACGCAGCGCTACGGCGCCCATATTAACCCAGGTCCATCTGCAAACGCCACCTGCAGTTTGCATGGAACTACCATCATTGGGCAGTGGAAGTGTGGATAAAGGATGCCCTCTCCGACAAATCGAGGTTTCTACTCCACAGAAGTGACGGGCGGTGGCGGATATGACGTCCGACGCACCAGAACCAACACCCGGACACTCTTGTCGGTCACGTTTAGGACGGTGGTGGGAATGTGCGTGTCTAAGGGATGTTTTCCTGGTAGGATCTACGACCGCTGGTACCAATGGATGGGTCTCTGAACGTCAATGGCTATTTGCCCATCCTCGCTGACCACATGCATTCCTTCACTTTGGACTTTTTTCCTGGTGGTGATAGCGCCTACCAACAGGATAATGCGCCGTACCACTTCGCTGAGGGGGTGCATGACTGGGTTCCGGAACACGACAGCGATGTTTCCCTTCACCTTTTGCCGGCCAAATGACCAGACCTCAATCCCATAGAGCACTTGTGAGAGTATTTGAATTGACAGGTTTCGACGTGCCGACCCACAATCACGTCATCTCCTGTACCTCCGTGCTCCGCGGCAGTCCGAATGGACACGTGTGTCTCGGTCAACCTTCCAGGGTCTCATTAGGCCCATGCCACGCAGCTGACATCCGGGTCAAGGGTGGTTATTCCCATTATCAGGTAAGTGGTCATACCATTCTGATACGAGTGTGTAAGTACATTATTTTAGAGCGCTGTCTCAGTAGAACAAGTTAGTAAAATCATGCAATGCATTGATTATGATACGCTTTCCAACATACCAGAAATTATTACTCAAGTTATGAAGATAATGGCTGTGGAATAAATCTCACTCCTGTGTCCTGACCTTTGACCCCATTTCGATGATATTCAACAGAACCGGTTCAGTACACTTCAAGAATAACATACTAAAGTTTTGTCGCAATAGAAGCAGTTTTACGCAAGTTATGAGAATAATGGCTGTGGAATAAATCTTGCTTTTGTGCAATGACATTTGAGCCCATTTCGTTGATATTCAACAGAACCGGTTCACTATACCTCCGGAATCGAAACATTTTTTGTCGCAATCGAAACATTTTTCGGTAAGTTATGATGCACAAGGACAATGGAATGGATCCCACTCCAGTGTCCTGACCTTTGACCCCATTTCTCCCATTTTCAATAGGGTTCGTCCCCAGTGGCTCCCTACCACATACTAAAATTTCATCGAAATCGAACCATTTTTACGCAAGTTATGACGCATAAGGGCAATGAAACAAATCCCGCTCTTATGACCTGCCTGGCCTTTGACCCCATTTCGCCCATTTTCAATAGGGTTTGTGCCCAGGTGGTTCCCTACCACATACTAAAATTTCATGGAAATCGAACCATATTTACGCATGTTATGACGCATAAAGGCAATGAAATGGATCCCGCTTTTATGTCCTGACCTTTAACCCCATTCCACCCATTTTCAATAGGTTTCGTTCCCAGGTGGTTCCTAACCACATACCAAAATTTCATCGAAATCGAACCATTTTTACGCAAGTCATGACGCATAAGGGCAATAGAAAAATCCCGCTCTTATGCCCTGCCTGACCTTTGACCCCAAACTGCCAATTTTCAATAGGGTTCGTCCGCTGGTGGTTCCCTACCACATGCTAAAATTTCATCGAAATCGAACCGTACTTACGCAAGTTATGACGCATAAGGGCAATTGAATGGATCCCGCTGTTATGGCGTGACCTTTGACCCCACTTCACCCATTTTCAATAGGGTTCGTCCTCTAGTTGTCCCCTACCACATACTAAAATTTCATCGAAATCGAACCATTTTTACGTGAGTTATCGTGCCGACAGACAGACAGACGGACGGACGGACGGAAAAAGCTGAAGCATATACGTTTCTTCAGCCTACGGTTGGAAAGCGTAAAAAAAGTCGCGAACACTAATGTAAGTTACAAAAAATATGAAAATGGGAGCAGCTGTCGGTTGTCATAGGCCATGCTCCAAAAAAGAATAAAGATTAAAGCGTAAAAATACTAGCCTTTAGTAGTAAATCTACACCATCGCAGCCACCGAACACTAAAAACGTCTTCCGAATAGGGATGAAAGTCTGCAATGATACATTCGCACAATCTGATCTTAAAAAATAAAGTTACCACATCAAGTTCGCCGGGGTGCGTGGTCTACGCGCTGGCTTCTGATCATTCGTCCGTAATTTGTCCGGGTTCAAATTCCATTAGGCATGGATGTGATTTGTCTTACGGCACTGGCTCTTTCCCTTATCTATAACCAGTGACCCTAAACTAGGGACGGGCGACTGCTTATAGCCCATCAAGTTGCTCACGGTGGTCTTTAAACCCTCAAACAACTAAAACAACCACATCAGGCCTATTCACTTACAGCCCTATGAGATCGGATCCAACCGTGTCATGCAAAACTATCACAATGGTAGAAAGAACCACTTTGAGGGCATAAGCACACTGATCTAAAGCAGGTAGCTTAAACATGAAAAAAAGAACATATAAAACAGGGTGCTCAAGCATACGTTGAATATTGGAAATGATAGCATTAAGTCTTTTAGAAATTCTTCGCCAAACCTTGCGCGCAAATCACATTCCACGAACCTGGGGGATAATGATCCAGGCTACTCGTAGTGGGACAACCTGGCGAGTCGATGACTGCCACGATACGGGAGAATTATCGGTGAAAATCACCCCATGGGCCAATCGTCACCGCAGGTACCGATTTTCAAATTTGTGCTAAATGAGGACAACAAAATCGATCACGCAATACTACTTCTAGGTGTAGCAGATACCCACCCTTAAAATGCATAAGTATCATATGACCGCAATGCAAACATATGTATTTATAAAACAAGTACGTTTCTTTCTACAATCCGCCAGCGTCACCCACTGCAGCGATTTTCAGGATGTTTTCTTAAATGAAAGCTAGGGACCCACAGATCTTTCATCGCTAATGCTTACTGTCATAAGTTATTTTTTATGTTACCATGGCATTTTCTTTGTACAATCCGCCGTTCGTTATTCTGGCGTTTGTTCTCGCTTCAGTACACGCAGCGCCATCTGCCTTTCTGCTGTTGTCGGACTTCGAAATAAGCTCTCCGCTATCAACTACGTAGTTGTAATTATCCGAATCGGTTCAGTAGTTTTCGAGATTAGTAAAAAAAAAAATCCGTATATTATGGTGAATTACTTTCTTTCAAGTTGGGTGTGATCAGGTTGTATGTAAACAAAGCTGAACGATACACGGGAAATACTTGAAATCGATCCAATGTGAAAACCGAAATTTGTCGGCGGTGTAGCTCGAATCCGCATCCGTATCCGTCAGCTCCGGAGCCGAATGCTTTGCCAAATTAAGCTATACCGACGGAATTTATCACCTCACCTATGTAGTACGCATAGCTATCCGGCTGCCTCCAAGAAAGGTCATTGTCGAGAACATACAAAATAGAAAGTATTTTTCCCACGGCAACTGCCACACCATACACAGCACATATTGTTTGATACGTTTACCCAGGCTTTTGAAGCTTCAGATAGAAAAGCAGTGTTAAATGACGGAAATTAACATTCCGTAATACAGCCAAAATTAATCAAAATAATAAAAAATAAACGAAATAGCCTGTGTCTACAGGAAAGAAATAAGCTTCCCAAAAGTGAAAGAATTATCCAAATCGGTTCAGTAGTTTTCGAGATGACCTCAAATGCACAAGCTTTCTCTTTTTATATATTAGAATAGATATAAGTTATATAATCATACCAAAAAAGAAATTGTTTAAACCAAACTGGCAAAATAAAACACATTTTCAACCCTATTGTGTTGTTGTCTAGACAATTGTGTAGTTATCTAGACACGATATCATTTCGGGTCACTGAAAGAATACCTCAGTACTCCAATGTAAGCCCGTCAACGACGGTAAGCACATGTTTATACAATAATGAGTAACGTGATCATTAAATTCGTATATGAGTAGTTAGAAAAATTAATGGGAATATTAGGAAAAAATTTTGTAGTTGGTGAGCCATCTTATACACTGCCCATTAATAATTCAGCCGTTTATTATAGTAATGCATTTTATCACGATTCGTGTTATATGACAAAAAAAAAAAAATCATGCACAGCTTTTTCAATCGTGCATGGCACGGGTAGTTAACCTTGTTAACCTTTAAAATTGGTAGCAACGAAAATGCGAAATGATAATTTGCACAACTCAATACTTTGTCAACTCCAAACGCTGAATTTTTAGAATTCCGATATCCAAGTGGATATCCAGGCACGAATAAGTATCTTCCAGTAAGTAAATATCGGATATTTTGCTTATTCTGCGCATTGTTACAACTTTTCTGAAGTTCCAGCAGTCAGGATATTAAGTTCGGCGTTTTCATCTGGGCCTAAATATTAATTTGTTTTCTCAACAGCAAGCGCATTCCATATTATTTTATCTTGGAAGGGTATTCTTAACTTTGCTAATTAAAACGAGATCATGTACATATGTTAAAAGTTTTATTTACTCGGCATGCATTATCCTTTGGGCGTTATGTAGTGTTCTGACTACAGGTTCGATCGCAGCATTAAATAAATATGTCGAAAATGGATCTCCTTGTTTCAAACACTTTGTTTAATGATACCGTTTACCGTTCCCTCGTTATCTTGAACAGTGCACGTCGCATTCAAGTGTGAGAGGAAGAAATTTATAGGAAAAGTTGAAATGCTCGAGCACTTTCTAAATGAAGGCGTTCGTCACCAAGTGAAGTGCATTTCCTAAATAGAGCCAGACGATTAAAATTTGCCTGTATGTATTGTGTGCTTCGTGACGACCAAGGAGCATTTGTCCGTGCTTCTAAATCCTTTCCTTATACTTCTGCATGTGCTTATTGCTGTCCATCAGCGGGATAATCTGAGATGTTGTAACAGCACAGCATTAGTTCCAGACTGTTCTTGAAAATGTTATTTGCTGGCGCCAGTTATCAAGGTCTTCCTTTTCGCCGTTTACTGCAAATTATGAAATTTGACTATTTCCAACCTAAAGGGATGTCTTGTGCTTTGCGACAAATGTAAAAATATATCAATATCTGCATCATATTTCAAAAACATTACGTAACTAAAATATATTTTAAATACATATGTCTCTATTTTTATATATGTGTACATAATTTATTTACATATCTATCTATTGATGCAAATTTCACCTCATTATTTTGGATATAATATGTGTGGGTAACCAGGCCGATTGATTCGTAAGCTCTGACTGGGTTTAGAGTCAAATAAAAGATGTTCCCAAAGTGAAAAATAGGCTTTGCAGCTGCGTGTGCTGTCCGAAGGCGACGAAAACAATCATACGTCACTCTGGAGGATACAAGAAAAAGACAAATGTATGGTCAATGTATGGTCGCATTGGTGGGAGAACAGAAGTAGGTTCCATTGCTGGCAGACAGATTTATACCAGAGGCTGCAATTTGGGCGAAGGGATTCTCTTATATTCGTAATGCTTCAGTGCTGACTAATGCCTTTTCAAGTGCTTCTAGTATTCATGTGTCCTGGTGTTTATGTGGGGAAAACATTTGCAAGATCTGCTGTATGAGCTGAAATCAACGGAAGGAAGAAAGGATCAGTTGTTTCCCTTCGACTTCCACAGCGAAGAAGAAAAGTGTTTCGTGTGCACCAATTCTACATAATTCCACAACAAAACAGTAGTTGGTGACGACTATGTTTGATCTTCCACCGTACGAAAGATCGAGGATTGATTATTTAACTACCAGCTCGTTTGATAGCTTGGTTCGCGTTCCCTTCTGACCATGAAAGAACACCATACGGGGGTCATAGTCACGTTCCCCACTAAGCAGTCTTTTCCTGGACAATCTGCATAGAGGAGCAGAGTGTGCTCGTTTGTGTTCCAGCGTTATGGATGTTTACGCTCATGCACAACCAGAGGAATGCTTGTGGTAAGAAGATAAAATCCGGAAGTGATTGCGTAAGAAGATAACAGGGGCGGGGCGATAGGTAAACACCTCCGTGAAATATGTGTATGCAAAAAGTTTAACCAGAATATAGCGGTAAGAAAACTTTATCGGTTAGGTACAGGAAGTTTATTACGCGGGTGGAGAGGTAAACACGTAACAAGGGGATAATAGGTAAACACCTCCTCGAAATAAATGTATCCAGAAAGGTTTGACTTACAATGCTTAACCCGTAAGTAAACTTTATCGGTTAGGTACAAACTGTATATACCATATTGACAAGTCACCAGACCCCCTTGAAAAACAAATGAACGCATCCGCTGTGTTGTTAAGATGCACTGTGAGGTTGAGTGAAAATGTTGCGGCGGGAGAGAACTGACTTTGAGAAAGGAAACATTGCTGGGTATTATATTAGTGCGTTGTCCATAAGAGAAACCGAGAGGCCTTTAAACATACCCAAGTCAACTGTTTCTGATGTTCTGAATAAGTGGAAGATACATGGCGTGCCTGAAGTAGCAAAACGTACCGGCAGACCAAAGATAATCAGTGATAGAGGACGTCGCAGCCTCAGGAGAGTCGCTACAACTAATCGACGGAGTACTGCACAAGACCTCAGTGTACTGGTGAGTAAAAATGCTGTAAGCTCGGTATGTACACGTACCATTCGCAGAGAACTTTATTCCATGGGTTACCGTGGTCGTGCGGTTGCTCATAAGCCTTACATCTCTATTCGGAATGCTACTTGTCGTTTATCATGGTATAAAGAATATTTATTGTGGATCATAGATCAATGGAAACGGGTTCCATGGGCTGATGAATCTAGATACACAATTCATCAGTCCGATGGCCGTGTGTGGGTATGGCGGCAGCCGGGAGAACGCTATTTACCACAGTGTACTGTTCCTACGGTTAAGTTTTGAGTTGAAAGTGTTTTCGGGTGGTGGTGGTTTTCGTGGTATGGTCCAGGCCCATTGGTTATCGTGGACAAACCTGTTAACCAGCACCTCTACCTCGATATTATGGACAATTATGCTGCACGAACTCTGTGGCAATACTATAGAACAGAGCCTTGTTGGTACCAGAAGGATAATGCACCAAGCCCCAAAGCCATGACTGTTGCGGCGTGGTTTGACGAGAATTCCGTATCGTGTGTGGACTGGCCAGCACAGGGCCCTGATCTTAATCCCATAAAACACCTATGGGAAGAACTAGAGGATTCGCATAAGAAGTTTTGGAACCAAGGCCTACTACTAAGCAACAGTTAACTCCAGCGTTATGTACTGAATGGAAGCGCATACCTATTGCTGTGTTCTAACTCCTTGTCGAAAGCATGTCTCGAAGTGTCAGTGCATGCATTAAGGCCAAAGGTGGACCGACACCGTAGTAATGTATGTCAATAAATGCTATATTGTGTTTCACTTCTAGGTGTCCGGTGACTTTTGTCAATACAGTGTATAAACAAAAGTATT
Source organism: Macrothele yani (assembly GCA_039090855.1). Lineage (NCBI taxonomy): Eukaryota > Metazoa > Arthropoda > Arachnida > Araneae > Macrothelidae > Macrothele > Macrothele yani. The sequence continues at coordinate 124,541,842 of CM076989.1, forward strand.
CGGACACTACCAAATATTTGCATAAGTGCAAAGAACGGGTGCGCAGGAAGGTGCGCTGTGAGTGGAGAAGTAAGTAGAGGGTGTCCCAAAATTATTACCCTTATTTCGGAATGGTATAAATTTCCACTGATTTCACTGATTTCGATTTTCGGGGCCGCCGGTGGCCTAGTGAGCATCGTTCGTGACTGCCACGGAAAGCATCTCAGGTTCGATCCCAGGCAGGTACGAACGCTCGATCCACTAAATATCCGCCGTGCGTCAGAGGGGCACGTAAAGCCGTCGGACTTAGGGTACTGACCCTGCCGGTAACACATAAGGGCCGCCTTCCTCCCCGTTTCTACCTCGCTTTCGTGTGACTTTCCTATCGGGCACTCTAGCCCAAATCTCCTAGCTTCCTCTTGCTAAGGGTTGTTTAAGACCTGGGGTCTGACACTCTCTTCCTAAAATCTTCTACCTATGATGAATGATTTGGATTTTCTTTTGCAGGTGAGTAGGTGCACTCTGAAAGTTTTGCTGGCTGTGAGATTTAGTACCCAAGTCCGCCACTTGGAGCGCTGTTGGTGCAGAATCTGAAGACGTGGCTTCTACACAAGAAAGGCTCAGTGTCTCGTGTGGCTGGCAGAGACAAAGTCGCCAAAAATGGTGCAACGAAAGTTTCAAACTCGTTACCGAAGACAACCACCAGATGTGAAATTGATAAATTCGTGGATGCGAAAGTTTTTAGAAACAGGTACAGTCGAAAAAAGTAAAAGTGCTGGACGACCCTCATCATCTGCAGAGACAGTTGAAAAAATTCATATGGCTTTTACCCGATCACCGAAAAAATCAGTGCGGCAAGCTGAAAGTCAGCTCAAGGTACCGAAGAGTATAGTGCACAGGGTGCTACGAAATCGGTTGAAATTGTATACGTACAAGGTGCAGATTGTTGAGGAACTCAAACCACAAGACTTTGATGTACGCGAGCAGTTTGCTAACGCCGTGTTCCAGAAACTGAATGACGATGGACATTTCTTACAGCAGATAGCATTTTCAGACGAAACGACTTTTCACATTAGTTGTGCTGTAAACAGACATAACGTGCGAATTTGGGGTTCCGAAAACCCACACATCGTTAGGGAGCACATGCGGGACAGTCCCAAGGTTAATATGTGGTGTGTTTTACGGCATGACAGCGTTATAGGTCCTTTCTTTTTTCATGAAAGAACTCTCACCGGTAGTGTGTTTGCGAATATTCTTGAGATTTATGCAATACCCCAATTGCAGGACATGCAGCCCCGTTTGTTTTTCCAACAAGACGGAGCATCTCCTCACTGGGCAGCATATGTGCGAGACCTACTGCACCATCACTTTCCCAATCGATGGATTGGTAGAGACGGCCCAATCCCATGGCCACCGAGATCACCGGATATTACTCCATTGAACCTCTTCCGTTGGGGATATGTTAAAGACGTGGCGTATGCGACACCAGTTCCAAATGTGCACATTTTGCGTGAACGAATCAGACTAGCCCTAGAGAGTGTAACTCACCAAATGCTTCAAAATGTGTGGCGGGAGATAGAGTACAGATTTGACATTTTGCGCGTCACTCGCGGTGCCGTATCGAGTGCACCAAATTAAGCTTGATTATCATGTGCGTTTATGTGCAAAATCTGGTGTTTGTAAATATATTCACAGTACAGTTAAAATCAGTTGAAATCAGGGTAACCATTTTGGGACACCTTGTATATAAAGGTGAGCTGTTCTGTTGTGTTATCAGCAACTTTGAAGAGGATATGCCACGTGGACGTAAACTTTCCGTGTTCCAGCGTGAGCTGATCATAGGATGTCATTTGTGTAACGTTTCCATACAAGCACAGCAGCTAAGCTAAACATACCGAAATCGACTGTAAGTGATGTCGTGAAAAGATGCGAGGAGAACGGTGCAAGTACAGCAAGAAAAAATGTTCACGAACTGACGGAACGTGACAGAAGGGACATGGTAAGAAATGTTAAGAAATCCCGTTTTTCCTCTGACATTTCCATCACTGTTGAAGTAGAAAATGCTTGTAATAGCTCGGTTAGTACCATAACTATCCGCAGAGAGTTGTACATTGTGGGTTATTATGGTAGAGTAGCGGCACACAAGTCACACATCACTACCATGAATGCGAAGCTCCGTTTGTAGTGGTGTGTCTCTCGTCATTCATGGACTATGGGCCACTGGAAAGTTGTTCCTTGGATTCATGAGTCACATGAATCCAGGGAACAACTTTCCAGTCGCCCACAGTCTCTCTTCTAATCTGTTGGGCATTTTGGATTTGGTGACATCCCGCCGAACGATTTTTCTTAGATACCCCACCGGGTTTCGAACCCAGGCACATTTCCGTCGAATGGTCACAAACAGGCGCTTGGGCCACTGGAACGGCCCTCGCTTTGTGAACTGGGTCACTGTCCAGTTACGGAACTGTTGCCATGATGTGGGGAGTACGGAATTGTTGATAATGTTGTTATAGGCCGCAGCATTTAGATCCCCAGGCATTGGAAGTGGGCTCAACCCAAACCAGGAAAGACCACTCCCGGGTTACCGTCAAACTTAACAGTTGACATAACAGTCCGGGGCAGATAACGTTCACCTGGCATTCTTCATACCCAGACCCGTTAATTGGATTGCCAGATGGTGAAACGTGATCCGTCACTGCGGAAAATGCAGATCCACTAGTGCCGAGCTTTACATTACTCCAACCGTAGCTTGCACTTGATCTTCCTCATGTTAGGCATGGGTGCAGCTGCTTGGGCACGGAGACCCATTCCCAGCAGCTTTCTGAAGAACCCTTATGGTACTGGCTTTGCTTCCAGAAGCATTTTGGAAATTGTTCACGAGAGTCACAAAGGAGACCAGGCGATTTAGTCGCGCTAACGGCTTCAATACTCGGCGGTACCCTCTATAATGTTATGTGGTCTGTCAAGGCGAGATTGCGGTGTTGCTGCTACCAGGCGTTTCCCCTTCACAATAACACTTCTTACATTTGATTAGGCTGCTACTGCAGGGCAGAAATTTTGCGAACTGACTGGTTGCTAATAAGGCATCTTATAGGCACGGCACGTTCAAAGTCACTGAGCTCTCCGATACGGCGTATTCTGCTGTTCATGCTTCCCTATGACGTTTCCCAGTCTGCGTGCGTCATTTTATACCTGTATGAGACATGGCTGTGACGTACATCGACAAATACACTAATCAGAAGGCTTGTCTGGATACTGTTGATCGTGAAGTGTAACTGTGCTTTGCAAGTTGCAATGGAGAAATTAAAAAATGTACCTTAGGCTGTAAGCCTGATATACAAAGGCCGTTCCATAAAAACTGAGAGTAACTTCTTTGAGTTGGCAACAGTGCGAAAAGCGGGGAGGAGGGGAGGGGGGGGGGGGGTTGGTGGAGAATAACCACGCAGACTACTACCTGAATTAAGGAATTATCTATGGCAACAGCTATTAGCCGTGGCAGACGATTCTGGTTTTGTTATTGCGCAGTTGTTTAAAGTACGTCTGCATTTCGCCATACAGCTATAGAGCTGAGTGATTCAGAGTTAAGAAGTGAAACGCGCTGTGCGATACAAATTTTACTATCGTTTAGGTAATACGGCTCCATAAACAGTTGATTTAATGAAAAAAGCTTACAAAGCTAAATGTTTGGGTCAGTCAACGATTTTTTGATAGCACCATGATTTCAAAAAAGGGCGTTTGTCTGCAGAACTCACTCTTAGGCCTGATCGACCTGAAAGTGTTGTTACGGAGCGTACTGTTAACACTGTTTGGGAAATTCTGCAGGAAGATGAACAAATCCCGTGAAAAGACAAAACGGCGTCAACTAATATTTCAAAACCGTCGGCATTCCCCAATTTACGCAACAAAAAGTACTGCTGCATCGTGTTTGTGTGTTCCAGATGGGTACCCCATCACCTGACGAGAGAACAATTGTTAGCCAGAGTTCAGGTGCGTCATGAGTGGAAACAAATGATTACAAAGGATCCAAACTTTCTAAACACAGTAATAACTGCCGATGAAACGTGGGTCCACTATTTCGACACCCTCACAAAGCGCGCAACGTGTGTCAGGAGACACACAAGCTCGCCTCCTCTGAAAGATGTCCGCCAAACCAAATCAGCTGGGAAGGCAGTGATGATAATTTTCCTTGATCATGGAGGTGTAGTCTACCAGCATGCCGTTCCTCCACAAATTACTATGAGTACTGAGTTATAACATTTCAGTCTTGAAGCATCTGTGACGACACATATCGAATAAGCGACCGAAACCGGAACTGATGGGCAATTGAACCCTACATCATGATAACACCCGCCCACATGTGGCTGCTTGTGTCCCGCAATTTCTTACGAAATGCAGTACTGAAATCATGCCACAACCTGCCTACAGTTCTGACATGGGCCAGTGCGATTTCTGGTTGTTTAAAACAATGAAGGAGAAGTTCCGTGGCGCAACATTCAACACAGAAGCTGATATTATTTAACCTGTACAGGGGTATGCTTTGAAAAGTGAACTGAACAATGCGACCGTTGCATATCATCCGAGCGAAGATACATCGGGAAAGAATAACATATTTTTCTGTATCTATATTTCTTCATTTTGTGTGATTTTATTCTCAGTTTTTATGGAACGGCCGTTGTATATAGTAAACCGAGTTATAGTTCCTGCCTTATCGGCACATTTAGAAGAAAAATCTAATTTATGTACCTGTTATCTGGGTAAAGTCAAAATTTAGGAACTATCCACGCATTCTTTTCATCGGATGTATTTTGTTTTGATGGCTCTGGCAAAAACAATATCTGGAATCGGACGTTTAGAAGCAGTAACATAGGGTGAAGTTCGACGTGCATTTAAGCCCGCTCCTAGCGGGAAAAACCGTATTATTTGAAAAAGAAATTGTAATTCACAATGTTTTTCGTGTTAAAAGGTATGAAAGGAAAAAATCTTAAATAGTAGTTTTAGAAGCAGTTATATGTAACAAAGATGTATTTTGAATTTAATAGCATCTGCATTTAGGACCAGGGTGGCGGAGAAAGAAGTCTTTTTACATGGAATATAGACGAAAAGACACAGGTCATCGTTATCACGATTCTAGCTTCCCAATACATAATTATTCAAATCGTATCATTAGGTGCAGAGATAAGATATTCACAGACGGGTAGACGAACGGACGAACGTATATAGCGACACTATATGGATGTTTTATTTTCAATAAATGCTAAGAACAGTGGTCGAAATGGCACAGAGCTACTGCTGGTATGGTGTCGACCATAGATCTACATAGTATAAATAGGAGGCTTCGAAAGAAATACATACCACTCCACATATTTTTTTTTTTTTGGTATTAAAAAATTAATGTATATATTATTAAAAAAACAATGTAATAATTAAAAAACACTTCATTGAAGGGTTTGTGATCTCTTTCAGTCTCAGCTGCTAATCATTTACCAATTTTATTCGTTAAAAATGTCATTTGCCGATTTTTGCGTTAAAATGTGTGCTTTCATCCTAATTTCTTTACGTAGTTTGGGACGGGTTTATAATTTATTTCATACCGGGATGGTAAATAATGCTTTTTTTAACTGCTGTTATGCTCACTTCCATTTTTCTTAACTACCGGTATGCTATGCCAGACCACTGCGAACACTGGCTAAGAAATGGCATATGCGTTTGCATAGATTAACTAGAAGTTATTATAGGAGGAAACAGACTGACTTTTTCAATCTGATGATTAGTAGGACTATGTTGTGTAACAGATTTCATCAGATCAGTTTGAACGCTGTGATCTGCCTGGCGTATTGGTTAACATGCTTGGTTAGTAATCACGAAATGTGGGTAGGGTTCCAGCTGTGGACCAAAGAAGCTTTTAGATAATTAATTGAAACGTCCTGGGGCCGCAGCTAATTGAAATACTTCTGTGCCTTAGATAGTAAGCTTGCGGCATCTAAGGATGAGCTAAGGACTTCATGATTTTTTTGGGGCGCTGTGGGTGAAATTAAAAAACGTTTTACTGTAAAAGCCTAAGATTATTTGTTTTTTATCCGCCTTCCTAAAAGCTGGACGTAAGTTTTCTGATTTTAAATCTGAAAGTGCTTTTTTATCCGACTATGTCATAGCTAAATCTGGAAAAAGTAAGAAACTTAGATGAAGGCGGTTTGGAGGACTTAAAAAAAGTTCGTAGCAATCGAAATGTCGATTTTAATTTTCTCTTATCCTTGCTGCTTTTTTTACGACGCGGCGGCTGCAAAAGCATTAAAGTACCAGGTGAAGTTTCGAGGAAATGAAAAAAAAGCAGAATTCCTAGAAAATGTGTAATTATATTCCGAGAAGATTCTAAATGGTCACAACAGCTCTTTTAGTAAAAAAAAAAGAAAAGAAAAAACGGCACGTACAAATGTTCTGTTACTATAATTCAAGGAAAAGTTATTTTTTTTTCCTGGAAGCAGAAGTGAGGATTCTTCCTATTTAAATTTCACCGTACTGGTTAAAATATTCGAACATAAATCTGTGGTCCTGGAATTCGCATGTCTAACAACAGTGCTGGGGTTCTGAATAGCTAAAAGCCGTGAGTTTGAATTCCTGGGATAAATCTGATTAACTTTCGCAGTTAATATTGATCACATATTGACTTTAGGGTTCACTAGTAGTGTTTTCTTACATTCTAGGAAGCCAACATATCCCTCGTTTTAAGATAATTTTCAGGAAGGAAGCGTGGAAATGAGGTAATTGATGACGCACATATACGGGGGAAATTTAGAAGTCAAACACATGTCAGCAAATCATAGCTGAATTACTTACATACAAGTTACTTAAGAAAATTAAATAAGAAAAACGTGATTTACTGAGAAACAAGTAGATTAAGAGAATCAAGCATGCTAGGAAGCACTTCGAAAAAAAAAGAGCAGTTCAAGTCTATCTTAAACAGAACTGGAGAAATAAGATTGATTCCCTTTGCAAACAGAAAGTACCTTAGTAAAATGCTTCTTCAAAGAACCAGTGCCCTAGTTTTTTGAGGAAGCATTTAGTTAAATAAGGCCTTATTACATATTTCTAAAAATTTATTTTTCTACAATACACATATGAAAGTTGTGAATCCGTTTATTAATGTAAATGTGACGTGGATGTTAAGTCAGATAATATCCGAAAACTTGAAAATGTCGTCGTCCTGGAGCGGGGATATTATCTGACTTAACATCCACGTCCCATTTACATTAATAAACGGATTCACATATTCCAAATTTGTATTGCACAATGATGTAATCCCGTATTTCATTAACTGATTATTTTTCTACTTTCCCTTGAGCGTATTCAGCACTCAGTTTATTCACTTTTGCATGAACACTTCGTAGACTTAGATTAATTTCGGATACAAGTCCAATGGCAAAAGGAGCATTTACCAGGATGAGTAAAAAATTCGTCCTGTTTTGGGCTACACATAATGTTGGTCCTCATTCCTGTGTAAAATGTGCGCCTGCGTCGAATAGGTACCACGATGACGTGCATTTGCCACAGAGCCTGTGCACTATCCGGTAAGCAGAGGATGATGGTCGATAAACGTGCTCTTCGGGTGTTAATACGCCATTGTTGTAAAAAAGGCTGTAAGCACGGAAACAGCAGTGAGGGGAATTTGTACATTTGAAGGCGAGAAAACAGTGGGCTGTAGCACCGCCAGAAAATTGTTTAGGTACTGCTGTGGAATTGTTCAGGTACTGCTGCGGAATTGTTCAGGTACGACTGTGGAATTGTTCAGGTTCTGCTGTGAAATTGTTCAGGTACGGCTGTGAAATTGTTCAGGTACGGCTGTGAAATTGGTTTAGTACGGCTGTGGAATAGTTCAGGTACGGCTGTGGAATAGTTCAGGTACGGCAGTGGAATAGTTCAGGTACGGCTGTGGAATAGTTCAGGTACGGCTGTGGAATAGTTCAGGTACGGCTGTGGAATTGTTCAGGTACGGCTGTAGAATTGTTCAGGTACGGCTGTAGAATTGTTCAGGTACGGCTGTAGAAGTGTTCAGGTACAGCTGTGGAATTGTTCAGGTACAGCTGTGGAATTGTTCAGGTACAGCTGTGGAATTGTTCAGGTACGGCTGTGGAATTGTTCAGGTACAGCTGTGGAATTGTTCACGTACGGCTGTGGAATTGTTCAGGTACGGCTGTGGAATTGTTCCGGTACTGCTGTACTGCCTCCAAAAAACTTAGGTTTGGTCTCCCACTGACCAAAAACGCTGACACCCTGATCGAACCTCTGACAGTAATGCGCGGTATTAATACACGACAATTAGCAGCTGAAGTGTGAAAATCCCTCATCGTTCGTTACTTGCACCAGCTTAGTTTCCCATCCAGGCGCCATCGAGTAGTTCCTCATGAATTGACACTACAGATTGCTGTCAAATGCTCAGGACGATAGGTTTTGGCCTCGAGCTCGACAGGCGAAGAAAGTCGTTATTTCTACGTTGTCCTACCACTTGAAACTAGAGATCGAGTCCACGCTGGAAAGCACAGCTAGTGAAGAAGTAAGTTCGAGAGGTAAGTCATGTTGTGCATTTAGTGGAATTGTGAGCGTCCTCTGCAGTGGGAACTCGTGCCAAATGGTGAGGCTGCGGACGGGAACCTCATTACCGAACAGCAGCGGGTCCACGACGCTCTGCATAATTCTACCCAGCACTCATCAATAGGAAACAGGCGTTGCTGCACACGCTGACACATACATGTGGATAATGCCCCAAATCACACCTCCAGTATGGTCCACCGAAAACTGCAGGAATTAGAACTTGAAATACTATCCCATCCTCCATACAGCTTGAAATGTTCCCAACCCAATTTCCACCTGTTTTGCTTCATTGCCCATTTCCTACAACGACGGTACCTCACTTCAGTGGTGGAAATGGAATCTGGCATCAGAGAGTTTCTGTCCCCGAAAACTTGCCGAGCAGAACCTCATGGGATCGTGGCCCTGATGGAAAGTTGGGAAAGGACAATAGAAAACAAAGGCCTGTACTTTGCAGAATGAGGTCAGCGTGTATGGCTTTCTTGCATCATGCAAATTTTCACCACGCCTTTATGTTATCGGTTTGTTCGTCTGTGGACATCATATCTGTGCAAACATTAGTCCGATCTGAAAATTCTTTCTGCATTGGGAAGCTGGAAATATACGAATGATGATCATTTATTTTGTTTTTTTTACGATGTACAGTTTCGCCGCTAAATGCAGAATTCAAAATACATTTTATTCCATATATTTGCTTCTAAACATCCGATTGAAAAAATGTTTTTACCTTTCGATTCCATTTCTGTCGGAGAGTATTTCAGGTATATTGACTTTTTCAACTTACGCATAAACTTTTCGCTAGGGAACGTAAAAGTAAATTGCGTTTTCCCCGATATCTCTGTTTCTAAAACTCCGATTTTGGAAAAAAGTTCTTCAACGGATACAGTTTCTGATGAGAAATCTTTTGAATATAATTTCTAAATTTTAGGTGAAAAACAGTTTGGCCACCAGGTGGCGTAAGCGTTAATTTCTGCATCTAATGTATTTGCCACAAAATCAGATTCTAAAATCTCGACAGAAAATTTTTTTTAGTGGATCGATTCTACTCACAAACCTTTACGGAATATCTTCTTAAAATATTACATGATTATAAGATGCATACCTTATTTCTGTCAGTATCTCTATTAAGAGTCCGATTAGAAAAATTCCTTCTTTGTTGGATAGCGTTTCTCGAGCAAAATGCTTTTCATATATTTCAAATTTTTCAAGCAACTCAAACTTTCCGCAAGTGGGCGGAAAATTAAATTGTGTTTGCTTCCCATATTTCTGCTTCTAAAACTTCGATTTTAAAATTTCTTCCTGTATTGCATACAACTACTGATGGGAAATATTTTTCATATAATTTTTAGTATTTGGTAAAGAATGGTTTGACCACCAGAGGGCATAGGTGTTAATTTCTGCCTCTGATGTATTTGTAGCAAAATCTGAGCTCCTGAAAACTGAACTGAAAAAATCTGTGCTGGACCGATGTCGATCACATCGAAAAACGTTTTGAGAATACTTTCTTCTTAAAATAATTCATATTTTTCCCGTCAGGAGGCGTAGAAGTATATCCTATATTTGTAGATATCTCTGTTTCTAAGAGTCAGTTTTGAAAAATTCTTTCTTTGTTGGAGAGCGTTTTCGCTGCGAAATGTTTCTCATATTACAAATTTTGAAGATGACAATCCGATTTCTGGCGTAAATGCGACAAGGTTGGTAAGTCAGATAATATCCGAAAACTTGAAAATTTTCATCGTCCTGGAGCGGGACTCGAACCCGCGTCTCCCAGAAAACGCCTAGGTATGCTAACCACTACACCACCCAGAACGACCAAGTTTCAAGTTTCCGATCAATTTGAATTTAACCATCACAGGATTCGCTAGTCGAAGCAACCGGCATTCATGTTTAGCGAATCTGGAGGTTAAGAATCTTATCCCGTGTTAAATTCAAATTGATCGGAAACTTGAAACTTGGTCGTTCTGGGTGGTGTAGTGGTTAGCATACCTAGGCGTTTTCTGGGAAACGCGGGTTCGAGTCCCGCTTCAGGACGATGAAAATTTTCAAGTTTTCGGATATTATCTGACTTACCAACCTTGTCACATTTTCGCCAAAAATCGGATTGTCATCTTCAAAATTTGTCTTATATGACGTAATCCCGTATTTCTTTCATGATGTTTCTCATATAATTTCAAATGTTTCTTAACGCACAAGTCTGTCACAAGAGGACTTAAGGTCACGATTCCGTTTACAGCAATATCTGCGGAATTGAAACTTCTTGAAAAACTTCTTTCTTCGGTCAGATATTACTTTTCTCCGTACAGGTTCCATTGACTTCGAATAGCTTTGAGAAATTTAATTGGCGTCAGAACGGATTCAAAAGACGTGCTCATTACAACCGAAAATTCGGTGTCATCTTCCTTGTTTACTTTTTTGATTGAATGTTTGACGACCACCGTGAGCAACAAGCCGTCACCCATCGTTAACTTAGGGGCCACTGGTTTCAAAGACGGGATAGAACCAGTACGTAAGACAATATCAGCATCCGTGCCTCACCGAGATACGTAGCCATCGCTTAGACCACTGCGTTACCGCGTCGGCCTGCGTACACTATTTTACTTGCAAAAATGAAGAACTTTTGTTTCATCCTGCCATTAAAATCCCTACACAGTCGGCACACTATTGGCTGTTATGACTACAGTAGCCTTTTCAGGCACAGGTTCCATGTGTCAAAACATTGAAATGTTTAAAAAAAGGGGGCGGGATGCTGTATGGGAAGAAAGGTAAAGACAGAACACATAATCCTCTACCAAATGCTTAATCCATTTAGGAATTAATGGCAAAATTAAGCAATTTTTTTGTCAACGATCAAAAAAGAAAAAAAGTCCCATCACACCATTATCTCAACGTATTTTTGTAATATATGCAGTTTGTGTGCAACTCGGATAATTGATTTAAGCATATTTTCAGTAGTTTTGGTATCCAGGCTGAGAAAAAGCAACTTACTCGTATCTAGAATTGGCATTCTGAATATATTAATAAATGATATTTAAAAATTAAGTACAGTGCATCTAAGAGACTTATCAGAAAATCATCTCTTAATTATGACTTTCGTGCGTGAAAAAAAAAATACCGTAAGTTATTAAACGTATGTGTCATACTTTTAGGCTCTACCAGTGTAACTAAACCAACAAATTCGGCCACTAAAGGGCAGAATCGTATTTACACTTCACATTAGTAGTATGTGTTCAATTATCAACTGAGGATCCTTGTATTATAAATCAGGATATAACTTAGAGTAGTAGCTCTTGGAATCCTTATATCCCCCTGTTAATTGAAACGGGAATTTTGTTTCTAAGTTACTAATAATAATTCACGAGCTAATGGGAATCTCTGTTGATATATAGGGACGATGCAATTAAAATCTTTACCTTCCAAAATGACGCCTTATGAGGAAGCCTCACCCCCCCCCCCAACAAAAAAAAAGAAGATTAGGAAAATATAATTGCAGCTTAAAAACCTATTGCCCACGAAATCGAAACACTCAATGGTCAATCAAGCAAATTTTCATATGCAGGTTTCCTTGCTCTTCGAAAAAAGAGTGTTCGTATGAAATCTTTCATAAGTCGAAAGGCGAAGAAGCATAAATAATACATAAAACCTAAAATAAAACTAACATAGTGAAAGAATGAATGATACGACGAAAACACATTTCATTCATTACTGGAAGCAATCTAAAAGAGACCACTTCGCTACTAGTAGAACCAATAGCAACTTCGACAGTTTTCAAGATTATTTCTATCTGCGTGTAAATAATACGAATGGTGAACGGGCAAGTTCAACGCACGCACAATAACTTTGTTTCGTTCACCATGATTGAAACGCTTCATTACGTCCAGTTTTACCATGATTGTAACAACCTTACGATCACTTTTCTGGTACCTTAGGAAACATATTACTAACGGATGCACAAAATAAATCGAGATAAAGTACAGGTACTTAGAGACACAGCTCAAAGCTATGACGGCTTGATTCTGAAGTAGTTCCCGGAAGGAGATTGGCAGCACCAATTTCGTTGCTCGGGCTACGTGCTGTCTCTATAACGGCTCGCCGCAAAACAAACGCTGATAGCTATTTTCGATTTTTTTCGTGAAAACGAAAATCCTCTTAGGATTTCTTTCGGTTAGCGGGAAAGGTATTAGTGCAGATATTTCGCAAAAGCGAAGTGACGTAAAGCGAAAATTCGAAAAGCGGCGGATACCTGTATCGCTAATCCGAGGTGTAGGGGAGTTGCTTTGCAACTGTTTTCAAGAGTTCGTATTGACGTCAAACATTTTTAGACAGTGAAAACGAGGCATCCTCGCTAGTTTATTACTTTTAAAGATATCCATTAGCGCATTTCAGTGTTGTCGTGGGAACTGAGTGCTGTTCATGTATTGCAGCTAAGGAAAAGTAACAAGTTATTAAACAGGTGTTTTTGTGAGACTGAGAAGAGACTTGTTTTTGTGTTGGGCAACATGCGCGTGCTAAACAAATCGCCTCTCAGCGTCTGTTCAAAATATAGAAACTGAATGAGCCATCTCATTATGTTATACACTGAGTGGCCACTTTATTATGAACACCCCTCAGTACTTCATTGGTCCACCTTTTGCCTTTAATACCGCGTTGATTCTTCGTGGCATGGACTCCACGAGATGTTGATAGGTGGTTTGTGGAATCTGAGACCATGCTTGATGAGTAGCACTTTCAGGAGTGTGACATTACAGGGTTGTGGATCCAGCTGTCGGATAGCTCGTTCAACTTCATCCCACAAATTCTCAACGGGGTTGAGATCTGAGATTGTGGGGGCCATTTAAGCAAAGTAAACTCACCAGCATGTTCCTGAAACCAATCCTGTACAATACAAGCACTATGGCAGGACGCATTATCTTGTTAAAAATAGCCATCGCCATTGGGATAAACCATCCACATGACAGGATGCACTTGGTCCGCAACGATGTTTAGATATGATGTGCCAGTTAAACGTTGATCAACACGAGCTAAAGGGCCCAAAGCATGCCAGGAAAACATTCCCAAACCATAACGTTGCTTCCACCAGCTTGAAGGATTGTAGCAATACATTTGAGGTCCATGCTTTCGTGCTGTGTCCGCCAAATTCTCACTTGGCCATTGCCATGGTTCAACTGAAAACGTGATTCATCGGACACCATAATTTGTTTCCAATTATAGACTGTCCAATCCTTGTGCTCCTGTGCAAACTGGAAGACGTTTTCTCTTGTTAACTGCAGACAGCAAAGGTGTTCGAAACAGGCCTTCGGCTGCCATATCCCATCCGATGCAGTGTACGGCGAACAGTGCGGGCAGATATCATTTGAGGGGATTCTTGATTAAGATGGTCTGTAATTTGCTGCACTGTTGCCCTTTTGTTGTCTGTTACCAGTCTGGACACTCTCCATTCCGCCCGAGCAGTCACTAGTCGATGACGACCACATCGTTGCACGTAGAGACCCAGATTTTTGGCTGACAGTCCAGTCTTTAAACACTTTAACAACAGCTGCTCTGGGACATTTCACGAATGTGGCGGTTTCGGTGATACTCGCTCCATGGCTCTGAGCTCCTACATTCATCCCACGTTGAAAGTCCGTCCAATCGCATTTTTTACCCATCTCGTCACTTCTACTACTGTCGCAAGATCACTTCTACTACTGTCGCAAGCACTAAGGTTTCCTTTATACTAGCCTCGCCCTCTGGTGGCAACAGCATGCAGCCATAGCTCATTTGCTTAAAACTGTCAGGTGGTCATAATAAATTGGCCACTCAGTGTATACACCAGGCTATAAATACTCAAGAAACGCATGTAGCGTATTAAATCCATTTAGACCTAAACATGTCTACCATTGCCTTGAAAATGCCTGACAGTGGAGTGGGAAAGCTTAGAGAATCTTTGGGCTTATTACACCATAAAAATAAACAGATTTAATACACTGTAATCTTGGCCCTCAGTCTACGCATCTGGAATACACCTGGCCAAGGCAGCGACCAGTGTAACATGAAGACAGAGGGTGCTAAGAATCACCGGAGGACCGGACTAGGCTGCCATTTGATGCTGACCTTGGCTACTTACAATGGACGCTCTTTATCTTCTGATTCAAGGCTCCTTGAATTGAAAGAGGACCTACAAAGGATCAAGTGGGACAACGTCCGGCTAAGTGAGGAAAGGAGAAAAGGAGAAAAATCTCATTGAGCAGAAAAGTGGACATCTTTTCTACAATCGTGGGACATAAACTTGCAGAATTAGTGGTGTTGGATTTATAATAAACAAGAAATAAAAGATAAAGTTGTAGAAGTTGAAAGTTCCTCTGACAAAGCTGCACGACTTGTTATCCAATCCCTCGAGAAGATACTAGGCTTAGATTATTCTAGCTTATGCACCCACTACAAGTCATCCTGAAGAATGTTATGAGGAAATTCGTCATCTAAATAATAAAGGCAAGCAGTACTTGAAGATCATCATGGGATATTTCAATTCGAAATAGGGCAACGGCAACAGGACGAAACTTCAGTAGGTAAATTCGGTCACGGTAACAGAAACTAGCTTGGAAATACTCTCGTAGATTTTGCAGAGGCAGAAGGGTTTTTCATCATGAACTCTTTTTTCAAGAAAAAGCCGTAAAGGAAATGGACATGGAGGTATCCTAATGGATTGACAAGTGAAATTGATTTTATTATGTGTAACAAGACATTTGTCATGGAAGACTGTAGTGTGCTGAACAAGTTCAACACAGGTAGTGACCATAGAATGGTAAGATGCACCTCAATGCTAAACTCAAGCGTGGCAAGCTCATAAAATAAACAAAGTGTATTGACCTGAACAACCTCAAAAAACATCATAATACCTTCAAATTGGAACTGAGGAACAGATTCTCTGCTATAGAAGGTCTAACGTCAGAAGAGGACATCCCTGAAGTTAACAGAAAAATAACCAAGGCTCTTATGGAAACAGCAACAAAATGAGCTGGTACTAAGAACAAGTTGCATATGAGCAAATCATCACAAAAAACCAACAAAATCCTGATGCAAAAGAAAAGAGATGAGGATAACTAAAGGAGATGACTTCCAAAGTGGAATATATAGAGCTATGTAAGACAGAACGAAAAAGTATCACTGAAGACGTAAGGAAATTCAACTGTGAACTAGTGAGGAAAGTAAGGTTGAAAACAACCAAAGCCTGAAGAGAGCAAAATGACATCTGAGTAAGGGAAGAAAACAGATTATGGCTCTCAGAAAAGAAGATTGTTCTGCTGTCAAGAAATAGGGGCGAAAGTTTGAGAAGAGTAAAATATTTCTACTCAAAACTATATGAAGGGGATGATACATGTACTCCAAACATTAAGAAAGGCACCAGTACTAGAGTTCTTCCAGTCCTCCCAGCAGAAGTTGCACATGCAATCAAGAACATGAAGCTGGGAAAAGCTCCAGGAGAAGATGGAATTACTGTAGACATCATACAAGAAGCAAGTGGGAAAATTGAAACAGAACTCGCCCAAGTTTTCACTCGGTGTCTTAATAAAGGGAAGATTCCCTGAGGATTGGAACAATGCTACAATGATCCTGCTAAATAAAAAAGGTGACATTGAGAATCTCAGGAACTACAGACCTATCAGTGGTTTACAAAAATCCTCACTTAAGTTCTTTCACACCGCTTGTAGGTGACACTTGACATGGCTCAACCGAGAGCACAAGCTGGATTCAGGAGTGGATACAGCACTATAGACCATATCCACGTACTGAGAGATCTAACTTGAAAGAGCGAGGAAATATGAACTTCCGTTATACATGGCTTTTATCGATTATGAAAACGCCTTTGATTCGGTGAAACCATCAGCAGTTACAATGGCTTTGAAATCCTGCGGTATTGAAGATACATACATAAATAATATTTAAAACATCGATGAAAATACAAGTGCAAAGTTTCGGCTATTTGATTGTCAATACAGCACCCATAAAAATTGGAAAGTTAGTAAGTCAAGGCGACTTGATATCTCCCAAACTCTTTAATGCCACTTTGAAAATGTCTTTCAATCACTGAACTCGGAAAACAAAGGATAAAGGTTATTGGAGATTATCTAACTCACCTTAGTTTTGCTGATGAAGCAGTCATTTTTGCAACAACCCCATCAGAGCTGCAGAGTATGATCCAGGAACTCGCTGATAAGAGAACTTTCAGAAAACAAAAGTGATGTACAATGCTTTTTACAAGAAATGAAGATTTATCGATTGATGGGGAAAAGCTGGAGATAACCATTCCTACATTTATCTTGGACAGCAGATATCAGAGGTAATGGTCACATTGATGAAGATTTTAATCGGCGTATAAAACTTGCCTGGAGAGTTTTTGGAGGAAGCAATTCAATTTTCAAGAGCAATCAATATGCCATTATGTCTTAAAAGGAAAGTGTTTGACCAATGCATCGTTCTAGTGCTTACGTATGGTGGAGAGACGTGGACCTTAACTGAAGGAGACATACAAAGACTGCAGTCAACTTAAAAAGCACGGAGAGGTGCATGCTTGGTGTAACCAGGAGATATGAAGAGGAACTCGTGGATCAGAACAATGAAAATAGTGGAAGACATCATGATCAGAGTAAAATCCCTGAAATGGCCATTGGCTGGACATATTACCAGAAGGACTAACCATCGATGAACAGCCAAAATTTTAGACTGATTCCAAGGGACAGGAAAACACCCAGAAGAAGACCACATGGCAGATGAGTGGATGGAAAGCGAAAGTATGCGTGAATAACATGGAGGAGACTGGCACAAGACAGACCATTGTGGAAGAAACTTGGGGAGACCTTCGTCCAGCAACGGCTTGATAATGGTTGACAATGATGATGCATTTCTTGAGTATGAGCTGTCTCATTCTAGATAGCAAATGGGACATATAATTAAGATAGGAAAGCGGATTACATGTTCACAAATTTCAAAGGTGAGCACTTCGTTTAGATCTGGAACAACTGCGATGTTTGCGTACAAAGAACAGTTCGAGGGCCATTCATTTCCGCAGCAGAAAATAAATTTTGTTCTTTCCAAGCTCCGTAGCTAGCTACAGACATGCTAATGTACATAGGAGCTATTTATTCTTGTTTGCTTAACGTAATTGCGCTGTAACGTTCAATTTCAAAGTTATATTTAAGTGATTAAATGAGTCATTCGTTTTTGGTCTAATGCTCTCGAGAAGAATTTTTGAGATCGCACATCCGTCTTTACTACCATTCATCAAGAGGTCAAAACTGAACGTTCTGATTCCATTCTGCGTGTGGCCCCTCAAGTGGAATATGTATATAAACTGAATAAGCTTTTTATATATATATATACATTCATCATCATCATCATTGTCAACCATTATCAATCCACTGCTGGACGAAGGTCTCCCCCAAGTTTCCTGCACAACGGTCTGTCTTGTGCCAGTCTCCTCCATGTCACCCCTGCATACTTTCGAATTTCATCCACCCATCTCCCATGTGGTCTTCTTCTGGGTCTTTTCCTGTCCCTTGGAATCCAATCTGTAAAATTTCGGCTGTCCATCGATGATCTATCCTTCTGGCAGTATGTCCAGCACATTGCCATTTCAGGGATTTAACTCTGATCATGATGTCTTTCACTCTTGTCATTTTTCGGATCCACGAGTTCCTCTTCCTATCTCTCCTGGTTACACCAAGTATGCACCTCTCCATGCTTTTTGAGTTGTCTGCAGCCTTTGTATGTCTCTTTTAGTTAAGGTCCACGTCTCTGCACCATACGTAAGCACTGGAAGGATGCATTGATCAAAGACTTTTCTTTTTAAGACATAATGGCATATTGCTCTTGAAAATTATGCTGTTTCTTCCAAAAGCTCTCCAGGCAAGTTTTGTACGCCGATTAATTTCTTCATCAATATGACCCTCACTTGATATCTGCTGTCCAAGATAAACGTACGTGTCTGTTATCTCCAGCTTTTTCTCCATCAATCGATAAATCTTCATTTCTTGTAAAAGCATTGAACATCACTTTTGTCTTCTGAAAGTTCATTTTTAATCCTACTTCTTTACTCTTGTCAGCAAGTTCCTGGATCATACTCTGCAGCTCTGATGGGGTAGTTGCAAAATGACTACGTCATCAGCAAAACGAAGGTGGGTTAGATAATCTCCATTAATCTTTATCCCCTTGTTTTCCCAGCTCAGCGACTGAAAACACCCTCCAATGTGGCATTAAAGAGCTTCGGAGATATGGTGTCACCTTGTCTCACTCCCTTTCCAATTTTTACGTGTGTTGTATTTTCAAACAGCCTAATCTTTGCACTTGCATTTTCATAGATGTTATTAATAATATTAATGTATGCATCTTCAATACTGCAGGTTTTCAGAGCCATTGTAACTGCTGATGGTTTCACCGAATCAAAGGCTTTTTCATAATCGATAAAAGCCATGCACAATGGAAGTTCATATTCCTCGCTCTTTCAATTAGTTCTCTCAGCACGTGGATATGATCTATTGTGCTGTAGCCACTCCTGAATCCAGCTTGTTCTCTCGGTTGAGCCATGTCCAGTGTTACCTTCAAGCGGTGTGAAAGAACTTTAGTGAAGATTTTATAAACTACTGATAGGAGGCTGATAGGTATGTAGTTTCCAAGATCCTCAATGTCACTTTTCTTATGTAGCAGGATCATTGTAGCGGTGTTCCAATCCACAGGAATCTTTCCTTCATTAAGGCATCGAGTGAAAATTTGGGCGAGTACTGTTTCGATTTCTCCACT
This sequence comes from Macrothele yani, assembly GCA_039090855.1. NCBI lineage: Eukaryota > Metazoa > Arthropoda > Arachnida > Araneae > Macrothelidae > Macrothele > Macrothele yani. The sequence continues at coordinate 124,561,177 of CM076989.1, forward strand.
TGCTTCTTGTATGATGTCTACAGTAATTCCATCTTCTCCTGGAGCTTTTCCCCGCTTCATGTTCTTGATTGCATGTGCAACTTCTGCTGGAAGGACTGGAGGAACTCTGGTACTAATATCTTTCATGATGTCTGGAGTGCATGTATCCCTTTCATAAAATTTGGAGTAGAAATCTTTCACTCTTGTCAAAATTTCGCCTCTATTTCTTGTTACAGAACCATCTTCTTTTCTCAGTGCCATAATCTGTTTTCTTCCCTTACTGAGATGTCCCTTTGCTATCTTTAGGCTTTGGTTGTTTTCAATTGCTTTCCTCACTAGTTCACAGTTGAATTTTCTCACGTCTTCAGTGATACTTTTTTTCTTACTGTCTTGCATAGCTCTATATATTCCACTTTGGAAGTCACATCTTCTTTAGTTGTCCTCATCTCTTTTTTTTTTGCATCAACAAAAAAGAATATATACATTTTATGTATATATATGTATATATATAATCATCATCATCATTGTCAACCATTATCAATCCACTGCTGGACGAAGATCTCTCCAAGCCTCTTCCACAACGGTCTGTCTTGTGCCAGTCTCCTCCAGGTTACTTCCGCATACTTTCGAATTTCATCCACCCATCTCCCATGTGGTCTTATGGGTCTTTCCTGTCCCTTGGAATCCAGCCTAAAATTTCGGCTGTCCATCGATGGTCTGTCCTTCTGGCAGTATGTCCAGCCCATTGCGATTTCAGCGATTTAACTCTGATCATGTCTTCCACTCTTGTCAATTTTTAGGATCCACGAGTTCCTCGTCTTATCTTCCCTGGTTACACCGAGCATGCACCTCTCCATGCTGGTTTGAGTTGTCTGCAGCCTTTGTATGTCTCTTTTAGTTAAGGTCCACGTCTTTGCACCATACCTAAGCACTGGAAGGATGCATTGATCAAACACATTTCTTTTAAGATATAATGGCATATTGCTCTTGAAAATTATGCTGTTTCTTCCAAAAGCTCTCCAGGCAAGTTTTATACGCCGATTAATTTCTTCATGAATGTGAACCTCACTTGATATCTGCTGTCCAAGATTAACATACGTATCCGTTATCTTCAGCTTTTCTCCATCAATCGATAAATCTTCATTTCTTGTAAAAGCATTGAACATCACTTTTGTCTTCTGAAAGTTCATTTTTAATCCTACTTCTTTACTCTTGTCAGCAAGTTCCTGGATCATTCTTTGCAGCTCTGGTGGGGTAGTTGCAAAAATGACTACGTCATCAGCAAAACAAAGGTGAGTTAGATAATCTCCAATAAGCTTTATCCCTTTGGTTTCCGAGTTCAGTGATTGAAAGACATTTTCCAAAGTGGCAATGAAGAGTTTGGGAGATATCGTGCACCCTTGTCTTACTAACTTTCCAATTTTTATTGGAGCTGTATTCTCAAATAGCCGAATCTTTGCACTTACATTTTCATAGATGTTTTAAATAATATTAACGTATGCATCTTTAATACCGCAGGATTTCAAAGCCATTGTAACTGCTGATGGTTTCACCGAATCAAAGGCCTTTTCATAAACGACAAAAGCCATGCACAATGGAAGTTCATATTCCCTCGCTCTTTCAATTAGTTCTCTCAGTACGTGGATATGATCTATAGTGCTGTATCCACTCCTGAATCCAGCTTGTTCTCTCGGTTGAGCCATGTCCAGTGTTACCTTCAAGCGGTGTGAAAGAACTTTAGTGAAGATATATATATATATATATACACTGAAGTGCCAGAAAAACTGGTACAGACGAGCTTATGCAAAATACATAGCAACGTCCACTTTGCGCGTACTCGGTTGCGTCAGCCAGTGCGTATATAAAGCAATGGACATCCTTGACAGCTGTCAGAGCTGTTTTCGGCATTAGGATGACAAATAATAACGATTTAAGTGATTTTCAACGAGATGTCATAGTTGGCGCTCGTGAGATGGGCCATAGTATTTCGGAGGTAGAAACGAAGTTCGGATTTTCACGGACGACCATTGCAAGGGTGTACAGTGACTACAATAATTCCGGCAAAACCTCCAACCTACGATACCAGTGTGGCCGTAAAAAGACATTGGGTGAACGTGACCGTCGTCGGCAGTCAAGTATAGTTTCACGCGATAGGCGTGCAACACCCTCGCAGGTATCATCGGAATTCAATGCTGGAGCCTCCACAAGCATCAGCGTCTGGACTGTGCAACGTACCCTGAACGATATGGGCTTTGGGAGCCGACGATCAACTCAAGTCCCCTTGATGGATGCACGACACAGAGCTATGTGCCTCGCTCGGGCACGGCAACACCGCCACCGGACATTTGATGACTGGAAACAAGCAGCCTAGTCTGACGAGTCGCGTTTCCATCTGTATCGAGCAGATGAAAGGATTCGTGTGTGGCGCAAACCCCGTGAAGCCATGGATCCCGCCTGTCAACAGGGAACTTTACCGGCTGGTGGAGGGTCCGTAATGGTATGGGGTGTGTTTAGATGGACCTCACTGGGACCCTTTGTACGTGTACAAACGTCTGTGACCGGCCAGCGCTATGTGCGCATCCTTTCTGACGAGGTACACCCGTTTATGTCCTGCATTCATGCTGATGGGTTGGGCCTGTTCCAACAAGACAATGCACCTCCACACAAGTGTCGGGGCGCCACATTATGGTTAGAAGAGCATTCATATGAGTTTGCGGTGTTGCCATTCACACCAAAGTTCCCAGATCTGAACGTGATAGAACGCATTTGGGATGCCATGCAACGCGCTGTCGAACACAGGAATCCGAGACCTCGGAATTCACCCGAATTGTAGAACGCTCTGCAGAAGGTATGGTGTGCATTGACTACAACATATTTCCAGAAACTAGTGGAGTCCATGCCTCGTCGTATTTCTGCAGTCCTGCGCTCCCGTGGGAGACCTACCAAGTATTAGACTGGTGTACCAGTTTTTCTGGCATTTCAGTGTATATATGTATATATATGGTATAATTCAGGAACTTGCTGACAAGAATAAAGAAACAGGATTAAAATTGGACTTTCAGAAAACAAAATTGAAGTACAATGCCTTAACAAGGAATGAAGATTTAACGACTGACGGCGGAGGAATTCTAGAAGTAGCCGATGCCTACATTTGCCCTGAGCAACGGATATCAAGCAAGTGTGACATTGATGAAGAAATTAAGCGGGGTGATTTTGGAAGGAACAGTACAATTTTCAGGACAAATATTCCGTTATATCTTAAAAGAAAAGTCGTTAATCAATGCATCCTTTTCCTAGTTTTCATGTATGGAGCAGGAGAGACATGGACCTTAACTAAAAAAGACATACAAACGCTGCTGAAAGAAGACTGAAGAGATGCATCTTGAGGTAACCATGGAAGATCAAAGGAACTCGTGGATCAGAAAAATGACAAGAGTGGAAGCCATCAGGATCAGAGTAAAATCCCTGAAATAAAAATGGGCTGCACATGTTGGCAGAACAACGGACCACAGAAATTTTAGACTGGTTACCAATGGACCGAAACAGACCCAGAAGAAGACAACGTGGAAAGTGTGTAGATGAAATTCGAATACATGCCGGAGTGACATGGAGGAGACTGGCTCATGACAGACCGCTGTGAAAGAAACTTGGGGAGATCTTCATCCTGCAGTGGAATGATAATGGATAATGATATACACTATATCTAGAAAAATTCACCGGACACCTAGAACAGAAACATAACATAACATTTATTGACATACATTAGTACGGTGTCGGACACTTTTGCCTTAATGCATGCATTAACCCTTCGAGACAGGCTTTCGACAAGGTTTTGGAACACAGCGATAGGTATGCGCTTTCATTCAGTACATAATGCTGCCGCTAACTGTTGCTTAGTAGTAGGTCTTGGTTCCAAACTTCTTATGGGGCGTTCACACACGATACGAAATTATCGCGAAACCACACCGTAACAGTCCTTGCTTTGTGGCTCGGTGCATTTTCCTGCTGGAATCAACAAGGCTCGGTTCCATAGTATTGCCACAGAGATGATAGGGCAGAATTGTCCAGAATATCGAGGTAGACGTGCTGTTTAATAGGTTTGTCCACGATAATCAATGGACCAGGACCATACCACGAAAAACACTCCCTCACGAGTACACTGTCAGTTCCAAACTTGGCCAGTGGAACAGTACGCTGTGGTAAAGTGTACTGTAGTAAAGAGCTCCAAACGTAGCCGGTGGAACAGTGTACTGTGGTAAAGAGCTCCAAACGTGGCCGGTGGAACAGTACACTGTGGTTCACCCCGGCTGCCGCAATACCCACACACGCCCATCAGAATAATGTATCGTGTATCTCGATTCATCAGTCCATAGGACCCATTTCCATTAATCTACGGTTCACGATAAATGTTCTTTACACCATGCTAAACGATGAGTAGCATTCCAAGTGGAGATGAGAGGCTTATGCGCAGCCGCACGAACACGGTAACCCATGGAAGGAAGTTCTCTCCGAATGGTACGTGTACATACCGAGGTTTCAGCATTTTTACTCACCTGTTCACTGAGGTATTATGCAGTACTTCGTCGATTAGCTGTAACGACTCTCCTGAGGCTTCGACGTCCTCTATCACTGATTTTCTTTGGTCTTCCGGTACGTTTTGCTGCTTCAGGCACGCCATGTGTCTTCCACTTATTCAGTACATCCAAAACATTTGACTTGGGTATGTTTGAACGCCTCTAGGTTTCTCTTATGGACAACCCACTAATATAACACCCAACAATCTTTCCTTTCTCAAAGTCAATTCTCTACCGCAGCGACATTTTCACCCAACCTCAGAGTGTGATATGATCGCGGTCAACTGCAGGCCTTGTTTTTATACCGTTTGCAGCTGTACCTCGCATCTTAACAAAGCAGCGGATCCGTTCATTTGCTTTTGAAGGGGTGTTGGGTGACTTTTGCCAATATAGTGTATTTCTATTTATACACGAAGTGTTTGGAATCAGGAGTCTAAAAACCTTGGGAGTGTTTTCTTGGGTGAATTCCAGCACGAAAATGTACTAATTTTTTATTTTAGTTAGAACTTGTGATTTGACGTCACTCTTTTGTGATCTTTTTTTTTTCTTTCTTTTGCATCTATTTCAGTAATTCAGCTACATTTCATGGTCACGCAGAGTAGCTCTTTAAAAAAACCCAGAAGGCTGAAAAGCTTTCCGGTGGCGCAGTGTTGTGTTTATTTACGGCACTGGCTCTCTCCCTTCACTCGAATCAGTGGCCCTAATTTAGGGACGGGCGACTGCTCACGACGCATTGAGTTTCTCATGGTGGTCTCTATAGCTCCCCCAAACGAACAAAAATTTGGACGTCTGTTACCAGTACTTTCAATCACTGTCATTTGCATATTATGTTAGGCTGTAATTCACTTAGTGGTTATGTTGCTTTCGTGGATCTGAAATATCCACCACGCACAAATCAAAAAGAGGCAGTTGCCGGTGTTCAGAACCCATCTCCTCTTGTTAAAGGACCTAATCGTGTTGGGCAACTGCAAGCAGCGATTCCGTTTTCCTGTTTCAATCTTGATTTGTTTATATCTCGAACAAAATGTTAAGGCCAATAAATAACCCGTACAAAGAATTTGTCCTGCGGAAGACAACATGCTTCTCTCGGGTTTCTGTCTCGATGTTTCACGGAGACACAGAATCCTGTACTCTAAAGTCTACACCAATGGACCTCGATTCTTTGAACATAAATTTGAACCCCGTTCATTCTTGTTCTCGCATTAGACGTTTTTATGACATTGTATCCACTTTTGATTGATCTTCATGTTTCCAGACTGTGAATTAAACCTAGTATACACTTGGAAACATTGCTTGTGCAAACATAGTTCTTCAAACATGTTTCATTGATGTTTTGCGTCCATACCTGCGAAGTTGACTTCAAGATGTTTTCCGAGCAGGACGTGGCGATAGCTTCTGCTTTGTTTGCCGTGGTGGACTCTGTTTTGCGTCAGCCTAGGAGAAAACTTTGGTGGACTCGAAAACTTCCGCACGAGGGGTCTCATTATGGCCTCAATCTATTAGCTGACCTCAAACTTCGAGATGGTGCTGGGTTCCGAAACTTTACCCAGATGAGTCCCAAAGACTGAGATTTTATTGCAAATGGTAGGGACGAAGATTTGAAGAAGGAACACAGTGTGGTTTAGGGCTGCAATTCCACCTACCATACGACTTGCTGTGACTTTGCGGTATCTTGCAAATGGTGATTCATTCACAAGCCTTCAGTACACTTTCAAAATTTCCAAGCAGAACATTTCTGAGATTGTCCTGGAAGTATGTGAAGCAATCATATCATGTCCGCATTGAAAAAATATATCCAACCATGATATTTATCTTTTTATATGGTTGGATTTGCCAGTCATCAAGACACGCATTTCTTTGACAGGTAATATAAAATAAAACCAACATTCGATTACAGTGTAGATTAAAATATAATATTTACAAGGTTGCTTACCTCTTTTCACATTTCACCACACGTTACATTCTTTCTGCCCGTCATGCTTGGTTTAGGCTTCCGGTGCGGTGTTCCATTTTCGGTTTTCAGGTTTTTTTCAAATGCTTTACCAACACTCAAGTCCATTAAGTGCGTTGTTGTCCAATTTGCAAAATTGTATCCTCCCCCTTCCCACAATCTTGTAAAACCTAACTTTTGTTGCTAAAAACTAATTGTTGAACACAAAATCTTTTGATATTATAGACAACTACGAAACGCCTATTTACAAACATACAAATTCCGAACGAAAAATTTAAAAACTTATATACAAATATTTACACACAATTCGTTCCTTGGACTTCTCAACACGTCACGAACAACCAACCATACCCTAAGCCACTCCAAAGCAGATTGCCTCGAGTACTTTCAAATCCCTACTGGGTTATCTTCAGGAGGTGTTTTCTCTTCTGCCACTGCAGCAAGAGTGAGCGATACTCGAGGCAATCTACTTGGGAGTGGCTTAGGGTATGGTTGGTTGTTCATGAGGTGTTGAGGAGTCCAAGTAACGAATTGTGTGTAAATATTTGTATATAGGTTTTTAAATTTTTTCGTTCGGAATTTGTATGTTTGTAAATAGGCGTTTCGTAGTTGTCTATAATATCAAAGGATTTTGTGTTCAACAATTGGTTTTTAGCAACGAAAGTTAGGTTTTACAAGATTGTGGGAAGGGGGAGGATACAATTTTGCAACCTGGACAACAACGCACTTCATGGACTTGACGCACTTCATTTTCGGTTTTCAGGTTTTTTTCAATTGGTAAAGCATTTGAAAAAAACCTGAAAATCGAAAATGGAACGCCGCACCGGAAGCCTAAACCAAGCATGACGGGCAGAAAGAATGTAACGTGTGGTGAAATGTGAAAAGAGGTAAGCAACCTTGTAAATATTATATTAGTATGCACGTAAATTTAAGAACAGCTTTAGCCTCCGCTATAGATGTTTTTAACCAGAATTTATAGATTAAAATTTAATTAAAATATGCCCTTTATTTATTGCTGTTTTGCATACAATGTTTCCCGTTTTCCATTTGAAATGGAAAGCAAGAAACACTGTTTCCTTTTACGAAAACAAAAGGATTTTACCAACACGAGCTCGTCGATTTCCGTTTAATTGGCGTAAAGTACAAACTAAAGTACTAGAACGCTAGCTTTCACCGTCGCAAACGTTTGGCTTCATCAGTCTAACGTGTACAAGGTTGTTTACAAACTCAGCCTTGTAAACATTAGCCTAATGAAGCCACCCGTCTTCGGCGGTGAAAGCTAGCGTTCTAGTTTTTAGTTTGTAATCTTACTATAATTAAACGGATATCAACACGCACGTGTTGTAAATATTCTTGGTGTGTTTACAGCCCATTTTTCAAAACCAATTTTTTTGCAAAATTTTTCCGAAATGTTTGGAAACAGTTTGCAAACATTTCGGGATCAGTTTGCAAACAATGTTTTCTGAAACTGTTTCCAACTGTGGACGAGGTTTTAGGCTCTACATTAGAATGGATTATTTTTATTCCAAGAATACCAATTATATTTCCTATGCACTACAGAAATCAAATGAGTTTCTCAATGGAGTCGAAATTTCCACTCAGAAACATAAGATTTATGTGCATCGTCAGGTTGAGATTACCTCTGGCCGTTTAAGAAGCTTTCTTTGAAGAAAAAAGTAAAATTTATTCAGGCAATCAAAAAGGAATCCACTTAATTCATTTTGAAAAACCCACATTGAGTAGAATTTCCTTCATCGTTTTCATGCAGTTTGTGTAATGTAACAACTTGGAAAGCAAATTCAAAACATACACTGAAATATTTCTAACGCTTGACAGGTGATTCATTAGCTGTGCTCGGAATAAATGCAGTTCGGAAATCACGATGTAACATTTGCGTGCGAAATGCAAATTGAATAAGTAAATTACAAAGCAATTTCTCATAATGAAACAGTTTGTTTTAAGAAGTAATGATTATTCGTGGGATATGAAACACCTTCATGCTCGGATTATTAATTTTCTTAATGGCCATGTTCTGAAATTTTCGTTCATCCGCAACCTTGATAACCTTGTTAGGCTATATGTTTTATGCCTTCTTCATGAAAAAAGGAGGAAAGCAATTCCGTTTGGAATAAATTGGATCCAACACAATCGCAAAATACTTTTACTTCTTTAAACGTACCTCCATAAGCGAGTTATTCTTATGAACCTGTTGTACCTCTTTTCTGGAACCATGGCTCTAAAGATAAGGAATGTGTTTTTGCAGAGGGTTTAGCTACCACAGTGAGCAACTCAATGGGCTATAAGCAGTCGCCAGTATCTAATTAAGGGCCACTGGTTCCAGGAAGGGGAAATAGCCAGTAGAGTAAGACAAACACAAATTCCATGCCGAACTAGGAACTAACTAAGGCGAATGGTCGCTTAGACCACTGGGCCACCGGGATGGTTAAGAAAAAGGTCTTCAAGGAACCCCCATACAAAACTTTCGTAAAAATGTCCACTTTTTAATTTTTAATTCGAATTTAATACTTTTTGCTGTTCTACAGTTTTCAATTTAGAGCCACCAAATTTGGTACACTACCTCATGGTACTTTAACTTAGACCGTACCCAAGTTTTGGAAGGGGTCAGAGCCCGGGGTCAAGGGGCACAGGGTCCTCCATACAAAATGTTCGTAAAAAGTTCCGCGATTTTTATTTTGAATTGGTATAGTATCTCATGGTACTCTAACTTAGACCGTAGACTGTTTTTGGAAGGGGTCGGACCCTGGGTCAAGGAGCCCCCATAAACATTTTCGTAAAATGTTCAATTTTTTCCTTTTTTATTGTGAATTCGAATTTACTTACTTTTTTGTTGTGATAAGTGAAAGAATTGATTTTTTTTGTGACAATTGCTTTCCACGCTCGCAAGAAACTCTTACAGCGTAGTAAATCCGTTTTTTTTCGTGGTGTAAATTTGTATAACGATTCGCCAAGCTTTCACATTCCACTTCGAGGCTTTCTCAAGGCAATGTAGACATAAAATGCAGGGAATTAGAACATGTAGGAAATAAAGATGATTTTTAAAAATAATGTGGTTGACAACACGAGCAGTATGTGGTGCGGTGTGCCGCGATGTGTTTCTATCTTTTAATAACGCATGCCAAAACATTTGTAGTTCCATAGAGGCCACGTCATTACATGCCAGTTTGCTGGAAAGGATTTCAACTGTTTCTCTCATGGCAGTTTCTTTAAATTCGTGTAAGGGGCAATTCTTCTAATACTATTCCATACAAGAGCGGCTGAGCAATGCATGACTTCTTTGGCACGGGCTGTATTCTGCATGTCCTGGTTGACACGTTGGACCTGTTCTTTACATCTAGTATACAGGGATCTCTTTGTCATTCCGATATACATCTTTTCCATGTTGTCAGGATACACCTACGGAATAGCGTACACACCCGCCTTTTCTTTCTCACACTGTCTCTCCTTGCAGCTTGATATTATATGTGACAACGGGGTTGGTAATTTCATTGCTATTGATATGTTGTACTTACGCAATAAATTCCTCAACCAATATGTAAATCCTGAGATATATGTGTTGGATCCTGCGTATCTCATTATCTTACTAGTTGGTTTTATACAAAAAAATCGAGATATTGTGAGTGTTAAAATAGACATTTATAACGAAGTAAATTTCTCCGTCATTTTTTTCCACGCCGGGGCTCGAGCCCGGATCCCTTCATTCCGGAATAAGTCACTCTACCAATTGAGCTACGCGGACGTTCGTAATCGCTGCTATCTGCCTTTATGTCGTGTGCGTCCTGCTGGGCAGGCACGTCACCAACTTGAAACTTTTAGAAGACTACGCGGACCTTATGGCCACGCGCAGTGAGACGTAGCTAGTAGGCTTTCACCATTGTGGGGATAGGGAACGGAACATTTTCCGTCAAAAAACTTGCACTGCTTTCAAAAATGGGATAGTGATGTGCATTTCGATGTGTCAACTCAAGTAAAGCACTTGCTGGTGTAACATTTTATCGGTAATTTTGCAGTCAATATTAAGTTTCCTATATATTTTGTTTAAAAAGTCGCCAAATTATCGTTAAGGAACTGCTAGTTAGGAATCTTGTCAAATTTTTAGCAAACGAGAACGTATCATTATCTTTCCCTCACAAAATCATGTATATACAATAATGTATTCACTCACTAATAATCGATACACCATACAAATTTGTGCTATTTTTATTCCTAATCATGCTAATATAGCAGAGTCCGGATCTACTTTCGTCGCAGAAAGACTGCATCGAGGCAAAATGATGATTCTCTCAAAGGAGCTTTCTCAGACATATGTGCATATAATACCGTGAAAATGTTTTTAATATAAACGGATAAATTAGTGATCGTACGTTTAATGCTCTTTATGTTAATCAGTTCCACTAAACGTTTAAACAAAATTTGCGTTGTAAAAATGTCAAAATGTCGAAAATTTCGAATGGCTACCACATTTTTCACATTAAGTGCTGAAAAAATACATACACATGTATGTTCTGAAGAGTTCGATTTTGCAGAGGTACGACCCATAAACTGATGCGTGGAAAAACTATTCTCAAAGCTGATGTATGATCGGGTTATCAATAAACATGTCTGATGTTCAAAATCATCAATATACACTCACGGACAATGAAATGTGCGCACCAAGAAGAAAGCATCGGATTGAACTGAAATTTTATGGACGTAATGATGCAGATGAATGATGCCCATGATGGCAAAAACACAGCTTCAGGACAATTACAGAGGGATCGTAGTCCAGTCCTCACCAATAGCGCGTCGCACCGCCTCGTGCGGCGATACCTGATCAATGGTACAATGAGAGAAAGAAGGATAAGGTTTCTGAAGAAGAAGAGTTGTTGAAGCAGCAGCAGAAATTATTAGGGAGGACATACAGAAAATGATTTACGACATGCAGTACGGTCCGGCATGGAGGCGAACAGACGCCTGATGTTGTCCTGCGGTAGACTGGCCCACACGTGTTGGACGGTGTGATCCAAATTCCAGGTAATGCAGCATGGCGGCAGCCGGCGTTTTAACAGGTCCTACACATGCTCGATAGCGGACATGTCCGGGAAGCGGGCAGGCCATGAAAGTGTCTGGACATGGCGTAGGCAGTCCTGGGCAACCCGGGCCGTGTGCGGGAGGGCATCATCCTGCTGGTGTAGCGCACCTGGAATCCCGGTAAGGAATGGGAGCACATGGGGACGTAGGATCTCTATCTACATACCGTTGGTCAATCAATGATCTACGTATTACTCACTACTAAAGGTGATCGGCTATCGTAGGCTAAGACTTTCGAGAGCGTAATGCCTGCAGTGGGGGCGGCCTGGCGCTCGATAGCGAGGTTGAGATTGTGCTGTTCTGTCTCCAAACCGAAGCGGCACTCATCGCTAAACACCATCGCCGCCAGTCTGTGGCCTTCCACGTCGCTCTTGCCTTGAATCACTGCACACGGAGCTAACGATGTTTCGGTGTCAATGCCAGCACACGTAAGGAGCGATGGGATCGCAGATTTCCTTCCGTGAGGCGTCGGGAAATGGTTCGTGGGCACAGTGGAGGCGCTACATCTGCCAGCATAGTGGACCGGTTCTCCGTGAGATCCGTTCGCGCATGGTGTACGATCCGTCGATCCTGTATAGCGGCGGTCCTCCTGGTCCGTCCGGAGCCGCTCCACCGTGGCAGTGCCGTCACGTAGCCAATGCTCCCAACACAGTCGGACTGTATGGTTAGAACGATTTACGTGTTGCGGGCCATACGGCTTGCCAACCACCCTCCGGTTTTAAGCCCGATGATCAAGCCTCTCTCAAAGTCCGTAAGTTGCGCAAATTGACGTCTCTGGCGTCCACCCGGCATTCCTGTCACTCTGTTATTTTGCTTGAGTCGGCCGGTGTTTTTCACTTTCATGGGGCATCGACTACACGCCGGTTTATAAGGCTGCCTTTTTGTGCTTTCAGCGCTATTACATGGTGTTCGGTTATGTCCAATAGCACCAAACGAGTATCGTTTGGTGCTATTGGACCTCTTCCGGACTAATGATCAGAAGCTATTGAGGTCTGGCAATTGAGAGGGCCAGGGAAGATGGGAAGCCTTATCATCGTGTTAGGCAAACCATGATTGAACGATATGAGCTGTATGAATTGTGGCCTTATCGTCTTGATAAATGGCATCGCATGAAGGAAACATTGTTTGTACCATGGGATGAACGTGGTCGCTCAAAATGCTTGAATACTCTTTGGCTGTGACACTACCTAGCAAGGTAATAATGGGGGCCGGCAGAACACCGTGGTATGGCTGCTCAAACCATAACAGACCCTCCACCACGCTTCACTGTCGGCAAAACGCACGTTGGATCGTAAGTTTGGGCGCGTTTTCGCCACACGTTATCTCGTCCACAGGTTGGAGAGAGTGTAAAGGTCGATTCATCGGACCAGATGACAGTTTTCCATTGCTCAACAGTCCACGTTTTATGAGTGCTACACCACTCTCTCCTGCGTGATGCATTCACGTTATTAACCAGTGGTTTAGCGATTGCAGCTCGACCATAAATTCCCTGCGTAGGGAGTTCCCTTCGCACTGTTTTTGTACAGACAGGGTTTGAAATCGTTATTCAGCTCAGCAGTTACTTTTGCAGCTATTGTCTTCTTATTTGAAGTCACAATCCTTCGCAATCTTCTTCTTTCTCTGTCATTAAACGCACACTTTCGCCCACGCTGGTGTTTATCGGATGAAGTTTTTCCAGAAGCACAATATGCGGTCATAACTTTAGATACAGTACCTCGCATTACACCAAATAAACATGCTACTTTGGTCACGGAAGCACACACCACGGGCCCCAACAATTTGCCCTCTTTGAAACTCTATAAGCTCCGATATAATTCACTTGCAACGCACAGATCAATGTATAGATAGCAATTATGTCTACCTGCTGGTTTGCCACGTTTCGTAGCACACATTCACTACCAAGACCTCTGGCGCCATCTACATTTTCATGTGGGAAACGATCGTTTTACCCATAATCTTTACCAAGTGTTTCCATATTTTTGTCCATCCCCTGTATATCATTTTAATATTGACTGCTGGGTTTCTCAACGTTATAAACAATCCATAACTAGTCGTCTTTGTAGACTGTTCTACCTGAGAGAAAAGTCTAAAATATCCTAGGGCAGTACAGGCGTCGGACAGAATAATGTGAAAACTTAGGAAAAAAGGTTTTGCGTAACTAATAGGGTGTGGGACCACCTTTGGCATTCAAAATAGATTGAGTCCTCTTTGGAATGGACGCATCCAAGATTTGTATGCGTCCATTCCAAGGAGGACTCTTCATGCAGAAACTTCTGCAGGTCCTTGAGAGATGCAGGAAGAGGATAACAGGTTCTTACTCTGCTTTCCAACACACACCACAGTGGCCCGATGATGTTAAAGTCTGGTGATTGGGTAGGCCAAGGAAGGTGTGACAGTTCGTAACTGTCACACCTTGTTTGGCCTACCTAATAACCAGACTTCCGAGCTGAGTGAATTGAGGTGTTATCATCTTGATAGATGGCATCCCCTGCAGGAAACAATGCCTAAGCCATTGGATGGACTATGAAAGCCAAAATGCTTTCATACGCCCTGCCATAAATCCACTATATCATCCGTCCTTTCAAGATGATCAGGGCACTTGCTGAAAACCACGATATGACCTCCCAGAGTATGACAGACCCACCACTATGCTGCAAAGTTGGGAGTAGGCTGTAAGCTTCGGACGATGTTCTCCACGCAAACACGTCTTGCTGTGGGGAATAGTGTGAATGCGGATTTATCCGACCACATTACACGCTTTTGTTTTTTTGATTGGAGGTTTAACGACCACCGTGAGCAACTCGATGGGCTATAAGCTGTCTCCCGTCCCTAATTTAGGGCCACTGGTTCCAGCGAAGGGAGAGAGCCAGTGCCGTAAGACAAATACAACATACATGCCTCACCGGGATTAGGACCCGGACGTCTTCCAGACTAATGATCAGAATCCATCGCTTAGACCACTGCGCCACCTGGGCGGCATTATAACACGCTTCCCTGCATCGGCAGTCCGCCTTGCGCTGTATAATCCTGGCACCACTGTCTTTGCCGTTGTGCATTCACCCGGGTAACTAGAAGTTTTGCAACAGCAGCTCTGTCATGAATATCTTGTTTATGCAGTTTCCTGTGAACTGTTTTTGTTGATACTGGTGTCTGGAGATGCAGATTGTAATCCGCGCTAATTTTCGGCACCGTGGTCTTCTTATTACCGGTAAAAATCCTCCTTAATGATCTCCCGTCTCTATTAGTCACGGTCGTTTTCCGGCCGCTCTTGTTTTTCGCAGATGTGGTTTTGCCATGAAGACGCTATGTTGTCATGAAGCCAGACAGAGTATCTCTCGACAACCCCACTACACTGGTGACTGTTGTCACGGAGTCACCAAGGAACTGGCCACCAACAATTAGCCCTCTTTCGATGTCCGTTAGGTGGCTCATTTCGTCGTCACCCCTGAAATAAATTTTTGCAACAAGATACTTTAAATGCACTTAAACAGGACCTTGAGGTTCTAAACAAAGTTACTACAACCAAAAAGTGGCGCATATCTTTGCGTATTGTGACGTACGCAACTGCATTAAAAGTTACGTCCCTGAGCGTGGTGTTCACATTATTCTGTCCAGCCCCTAGAATACAACATTCTCAGAAAGCCCTTAAAAGAACACTTCCGCATTTACAAAATATGAATGTATCTCAAGAACGTCGTGGTAATTTTGTCTTTCGTTCTATTTGCTGGCAGTGTACATTAGAGTCAGAGTGACATTAAGGTTATGAAATTAACTCGATTTTCCAGCCACAGACTTGTGAAAACTGCTCTCATAAGTTTCTACTGAATGTTTCCGGTGAGTCAACTGTAATGTATGACGCTTGATTACAGTTATCACGAGCGACACAGAGAATGAGCGTGGCATTTATCAAGATTAACTGTCATGCAAGCCAAAGGCGTAATTGCTGGACCCGCTGCCCGGAAATTTGCTACTTAAAAGGCCACCACCGATGCAATTCAGTCCCATTTATCGATCTGCTTTTAGTTTGCTGAAAAGAAACAGGCAGATACACATTTACTAAATTTAAAGAAGGGAAGAGATTAATATATGTGAATTCGGAAACAAACACACACACACACGCGCGCTGCTTTCCATTTCTTATTTATTTGGTATTTAATGACATATGTATAATCATCCTTTTTATTTGGTATTAATGACATTAGTATTTAATGAGTTGAATCTCCTATTTGAGGATCACTCTTTCATAAGAAGTTTCAGTCCTGATGTATCCGAGAGGTCTGAAGCTCAAGTGTTGGAATTTAAGCTCTGCCTTAAATTCCAACACTAGTATATACTCTTTCGAACATACTCAAATTGTCATAGAGGTAATCAAACTCAACGAAAAACTTTTCCCTTTGATTTCGCATCTTAGAGTTCAAATATCTTAATGATGTTCATGCTACAAAGTGTTGATTTGTGGAAGTGAACGCAAAGTAAAAGAGAATATCGCGCAATGAGTTATTTTTGCATTTTTATAGTTAAATTGCGTAAAATAAATGCACACAGCACTTGAAAGCGATATTTGTGACGATAGTTCTCGAACAGTTAAGCTTCGTTGACCTAAGAAATTCCAGAGACGCCGTAATTTACTCAGAAACGAGTTCCGCAAAATTCCAGACTGAGCGTAGAGTTTTTTTGTGAGAATCCTCACTCACTGAAGGGTACGGTTGCGCAAATATTTACTGCGAATGACTGTACTGTGAAAGTTCATACTGAGCGAAGAGTTCCATTGTGCAAGTTCACACTGAGCTAAGAATTCCATTTTTGAAAACCCTCGCTTTGCGACTTGTTCCGTTGTGAACGTCCACATTCAGCAACGAGTTATATTGTGAAAATCCTCACTAAAACGATGGATTCCACTCTGCAAGTCTTCACAAAGTAACACGCGTTCTATTGTGAAAGTTCTCACTTAGTGTTCACGTCATTTTTCGTCCAAGCGTAAGTTTTCGGAAAAAACTGAAGACAGGGAAAAGAGTAAAAAGTCTGGTCGTTTATTTTCTCAGCCATACAAAATCAGAATACCAAGAATTGTGAAAGTGACGGACTATATTTTTAGATTGCCTTTTTTTCTATAATTTTTGTGAAGGAGTGTGTTTGCTTTCTCATCTATTTTCTTCTTTTCTCACTAGAGTTTCTGACAGAAAACGATAAATCCAGCAGATTCCTAATTACACAGATAGTCTACTATTTTTTTTTTTGATTGGAGGTTTAACGACCACCGTGAGCAACTCAATGTGCTATAAGCAGTCGCCCGTCCCTAATTTAGGGTCACTGGTTCCAGGGAAGGGAGAGAGCCAGTGCCGTAAGACAAAAACAACATCCATGCCTCACCGGGATTCGAACCCGGACCCCGTTCGGACGAATGATCAGAAGCCATCGCTTAGACCACGGCGCCACCGAGGCGGCTAGTCTACTATTCACTTACGATATTAATATTCAAAGGATCTGAAGTAGATGAATCCCTGCCATTCAATCTAGTTGTTTAAAACACAACTTGAAGACTGTGAAAGTCCATATTTAGCGATGAGTTCAAGTTTAGGGGAACTGGTTCCAGGGAAAGGAGAGAAGCAGTGCCGTATGATAAACACAACATCCATGCCTTACCAAGATACGAATCCGGAGCCATCGCGGACGAACAGTCAACAGACGCAGACTACTGCGTCACTTGGCGGCACTACTCATGTTACCTAAGGCACGATACTTTATTAGCGTGGACTGCATCATAAACTCTCTGCGCTAAGGCAAGAATAAACTCTCTGAGCTAAGGCAGAATTTTGACGAACTGTTTTAACTATTTATTTTACGCTATGTATTACGACCCCTTGGGCATCTATGGTTCTGTCAATTCTCCCATCCCTAATCTGGGGGTCTACTGGGGAGTGGGTGCCTCACCGACCATTACTTCGATTCAGATTCGATTAGTCAGAACCCCACGCTTTGGCTCATTAGGTCACCAGGGTGCAATGTTCTCCCTAAGCTGCGCGGCCGCACAGTAAGCATTTTAGATAAAAATTCCCAAATCCTTATTTAATTTTCATAAATCGAAAATCAATTACCTGCAAATATAATAACTAAATAAAATTCGGGCTCTCAAAAGTCAAAACAACCCTTTTCTTAAATGCCGTTCGCCTCCTCCTAAGTTCGTCTGATTGTCCTCTTCGTTCTCAAAGGCTTCTTGCAAAGTATGAGCAGACAGTGAACGCGAGAATGCGGATTAGTGATTTTCCCACGCCGAGAAAAAGGTAGATATAGAGTCTTTTCTTCTCAAAACAACACATCAGCGCCAGCCAATCACAGCAAATCGTAACCATGTTCATTGTACTAACTAATGCACCCATGCTAGTTGGCGGGGAAAAGGCATTCCGGTAAGTTAAATTGTAAGCCGCTGGTAAAAGGGTTTTGCTCAAAACTTTGTCAGATAATCAGGCAGATTTCTTCCAACATCAAAGACGCTGAGAAAAATTCGGCACAAAAACGAACTTGAACGCAAACACAAGGCGTGTTTGCGTTCAAGTTCGTTTTTGTGCCGTATTTTTTGTGAAATTTAATAATGTCTAACCGAAAGAATTAGAGTTGTTTAGAACCACTAAAAACGCCTGCTGTTGCCTTTTTAGTACGTCTTTTGTAAAAAAAGATCGTGCTTATTTTACCGGTTTGTTCGTCCGTCCGTCCGTCTGTACCCACGATATCTCTGCAACTATTAGTCCGATTTGAAAAATTCTTTTTGCATTGGGAAGCTTGAAATATGTGAATGATGACCTTTTATTTTTATTTTTTTACAATGTACAATTTTGCCGCTAGAGGGCGTAAATGCAGATGATGTCAAATTCAAAAATACGTTTTATTCCACATATTTCCTTCTAAACATCCTATTGAAAAAAATCTTTTATCTTTCGATTCCATTTATGTCGAAGAGTATTTTAGATATAGTTACTTTTTCAAATTACGCATAGATTTTCCGCTACGGGGCGTAAAAGTGAATTACATTTTCCCCGATAACTCCTCTTCTAAAACTCCGATATGAAAAATTATTACGGTGTTGGAGAGCGTTTCCGGTGCGAAATGTTTCTCATATAAATTCATGTTTTTCTTAACGCACAAGTCTGCAACCAGAGGGCGTAAAGCTCACGATTCCGTTTACAGAGATATTTGAGGGATTAAAAACCCGATTGAAAAACTTCTTTCTTCCGTCAGATACTATTGTTTTCCATACTGGTCCCATTGACTTTGAATAGCTTTGATAAATATAAATTGCGTCAGAACCGATTCAAAAGACGTGCTTATTACACCCGAAAATTCGGTGTCATCTTTCTTGTTTTAATTCTTCGTGACATCTGCCGACAACTTCCTCATAAATAGTAAACAATATTTCCCGAGTACTCTCAAAGATGGTCGAGTTCTAAATTCCCATGGACGCGTCTTCGGTTTGGGGGAAAAATTGAGAGGCGATTTTTTCCACGAAAGGACTGTCAGATCAGAACGATTTTGCACTTGTTTTATTTGAACTAATTATTTTGCATTTAGTTGTAATTTTGTTTTTTATTTCCTTTGGTATTTTGATATGCAAAAAAAACCTATGTATTATGCGTAAACGTGTTTTTCCTAATTTCCAATGTTTTTATTCCAGAAGTATGTTTGAGCTTCTCACTTTTTATAAAATTAAAATTTTAATTAATTAAATGTTTTTAATATTTTTCTCAATTTAAAATAAATTGCGGAAAAACGGTGATAAAAATGGGGAGATTAGAAAAAATAAAGGTTTCAATCAAACTTCCAACTTGCCGCCCCGGTGGCGCAGTGGTCTAAGGCACTGGCCTCTGATCATTCGTCCGTAAGGGGTCCGGGTTCGAATCCCGGTCAGGCATGGATGTTGTGTTTGTCTTACGGCACTGGCTCTCTCCCTTCCCTGGAACCAGTGACCCTAAATTAGGGACGGGCGACTGCTTATAGCCCGTTGAGTTGCTCACGGTAGTCGTTAAACCTCCAAACAAAAAAAAAAAAAAAAAAAAAAAAAACTTCCAACTTCTACTGCTTTGTTAAGAGAAGCTGAGAAAATAAAATTTTTTGCCCAGGTGGTTTTGACGCCTGCCCAGCTCATTGTCTTAAGCGCTCATTGGCCATGGCTGCTTAGAGGGAATATTGCAAAGGTGGCCTTTAATTTTGTGTGCTTTTATTCCAATCACATTTTGAACAACAGTCATGCAGAAGTCATCCCTCTTTCCACGTTTATAAGTGAGTCATGGAAAAATTCTCATTGGCCGCCACCGGGAATCGAACCCAGAGTCTTCCAGTTACGCGCCGGACATGCTTCCACTGCACGACAGCGACCTCGAATTCCTCCAGACTTAGATACGACTAAGGGTCCAATTCCCGGTGGCGGCCAATGAGAATTTTTCCGTGACTCACTTATAAACGTGGAAAGAGCGATGACTTCTGTATAATGTTCCCAGTCCGCGTCAAATGTCTGCATTAATTGAACAGTTTCTCTTACGAGTACCTTTGAGTCCTTTATTTCTGCAAGGACCTGCTAGTTTTATTAGTATGTCATACATTTTCACAGCCAGCAAGCACCCCTATGCCATTTCTCGAGTTATTAATATAGATATTAGCTGGCAGATTAGCTATAAGGAGACTCAAAACTAAGAACACATCATGTTCGACAATTTTGCAGATTTCAGAAGAGTTTACTGTTGCAGTAAAGCCATTTTTTCTTTTTCTTCCGTCATTATGCCATTAAATCTAGTAAAATCTGTTCATGCATCCTTTCCATTTAATATGTATATGTTCGTGGCATTTTTTTTTTCTGATTGAGGGTTTAACGACCACCGTAAACAACTCAACAGGCTATAAGCAGTCGTCCGTCCCTAATTTAGGGCCACTTCTTCAAGGGAAAGAAGAGAGCTAGTGTCGTAAGACAAACACAACATCTATGTCTCACTGAGATTCGAACCCGGACCCATTCTCTGACGAATGATCATAAGCCAACGCTTAGACCACTGCGTCACCGGGTCGGTTCGTAATATTTTTCTCGACGAATTCTGAAAATGTTCTGCTTGTACTACATCACGTTGCAGTTCCTACATTTCTTTCAAGGAAGCCCTTGCCTATTGTTCCTACGCAAACGATTTCTGCTTCAATAATTCAAAACATATCAGCATTAAATCGAAAGCCAACTGTACATTTATTAACCATTTCACTAAACATAAACCGCTGCATCGGTATTATTAACTCCGCAAAAATGATCAACATAATTAGTTTATTATCGGATTTTATAAATATTCCAGATTGAGAAATTTACGTTTGCAAAATTTAAATCTAAAGGTGTGGGGATGCAGTGCTACAGCAAAGAAAATGCATTATTTCAAATATTCATGGTACTGTTGGATCAAAATAAAAAAATAAACGCTTTATATCCATAATAAAACGATAGGATTTACTTACCTAATATATGATTGAGTAGAACACAAAATAATTAATTTTCAGCGTCTGGATGACGAGTGCATATAGTTATGTTAACTGAATAAAACACCACAAAAGAACCCTTAGTCTACTCACTACGCCATTTGGCTGTCAGACACACTAACGCGCAGGCGCCGAAAGTAAACGATGCTCACTCACCTCGAAATGAAAATAACGCAAAGATTCATGGAAGGACAGCAGCGTTATCCACGCTACCAGATAGGCAGATGGTCGAGAAAAAACGCTATTATTTGGAAGATCGCACATTTTGTATTTCAGTGTTGAAAGCAGTGAATTTTTTTTTTTTTTTTTTTTTGCTTACACAGACTTTCTGTTATCGCGTCTTGGCATGTTGTTCAATTCATTGTCGTTTTTAGCACGTCATTTGGAAAAACTACGAGTTCAGATTGTCACATAGTACGTTTGTGCATCTGTCTGTGAGGACCGTATCTCTGCACTTATTACCAACAGCGAAGTTGTACATATTTCGGTATTTTTTCAACGTATAACGCCGCGAGTGGTCGTAAATGAACACACTATAGATCCCGGTATATAGTTTATTCAACAGCAATGCTTCTGTACCTCAGAGTGAAAATCGTTTTTCTCCCGCCGGGATTTCTTTACCACGCAGTTTGCACACATTTTCTTCTTCAAATAACGCACCGTTTTTCTGCGAGGGGAAGTGGGGTGGGTGGCTGATAAATTTATGTAACACATTTCCTTCTTTATCCCTCCTTGCAAAACTTTAAAAGCTTCGTTTTCTGTTGGATATCACTTTGTGCCAGGGATATTTTGTACATATTCTCAATTTTTTTTTTAGAACGGGAGTTTCAGCAGCAATTTGGAGTAATGGTGCGAATGCATATCCGCTGCAAAAATGAGACTAAAAAATTTGTTTTGGACCGGATATTTCGTCTCCATGAAGAAGACTGTACGTATTGTGAAGTTTTCCAGCGAAGGGTCTTACAAATACATTCTATTTGTCACGTTATCTCCGGTTTTAAAAGCAGGAAGCGAAAAATTACTTTTCGTCTCGTACCTTCCATCGTGAGGAATATTTTGCGTATTTTATTCTGCTCTTTACAGATAACAATTTTGACTCTTAGGAGGCGCATGTAGATAATTTTTTTTTTTTTTTTTATTGGAGGTTTAACGACCACCGTGAGCAACTCAATGGGCTATAAGCAGTCGCCCGTCCCTAATTTAGGGTCACTGGTTCCAGGGAAGGGAGAGAACCAGTGCCGTAAGACAAACACAACATCCATGCCTCACCGGGATTCGAACCAGACCCCGTTCGGACGAATGATCAGAGGCCATCGCTTAGACCACTGCGCCACCGGGGCGGCGATCTGGGCTTGTAACTCACCCTGACAAATCTGCTTTGAACTATAAATTCGACACTCAATTTATGTATACATACATAATATACATATTCATCCTAATAACAGTTTGATATTTAATAATTGAAATCAGCTTTGATTAATAAAATTTTCTTACTTGCTAAATTTTAGTGCCATTTTTAGTGCCACTATTTTGCGTAATCCAGAAGTAATGGCTGACTATGATCGTGACCATGGAGTATATTACAAATGGGGATCATCATTTACGAGTACACAAATGTATTTTTTAAATGTAATTATATTGTTCACTCTTTTCACGCTTTGATGGAGGTGCGCATACTTTCATATGGTCCGTTAGATTTTTGGTTCCATAATCTTTTATTACACCGTCGACATCTTTCTTTCCACATTTTGAACAACATGGAAGACCAAACAACACAGAATTATCCGCCGGTTCCTTAATGAGACGAAACGATTTCCAGCATTCACTCTTCCCCTTGTGGTTTTCAACAAGCACGTGTTTGTTGG
Source organism: Macrothele yani (assembly GCA_039090855.1). NCBI lineage: Eukaryota > Metazoa > Arthropoda > Arachnida > Araneae > Macrothelidae > Macrothele > Macrothele yani. The sequence goes on from CM076989.1 coordinate 124,584,135, forward strand.
CCTCGACGCCTTTCTCAACCTCCTTAATATTAAATCCATCCATATTATTTAACAAATGAGGAGTTAATTTCGACATAACATGCTATGGGAACGGGATGTTAGCACATCAATCGAAAACTTCTGAATGCTCAATGTAAAAGATGCGATGTGAAAAGTAACTCTTAGTCATACAGTGTACTTCGCACGGAGAGAGTGAATCAGCTGAGAAGCAGGCGAATGGCATTTGTCTGTACTTTGCCCTGGACAATCGCACTGTAAAAGAACGCTAAGGAAGTATCTTTTTACGATATAGTGTAGGTGTGTCTGACGTCGGTCAATAGAAATCTTCGTTGCTTTAAGAAAGAGACGACAATATGTTTGCATGGCAAATCATTATTCACTCCGTACGCACCAGTATTGACTATAGAATTCCACAACATGCATTTTTCTTTGAAATGCTTTTCTCTTTTAAAAATAAAACCGGATCAAAATCGGGAATGGAACACCTTGGCCAGACCCGTTCGACCAGCAAGAAATTGTCGACCCGTTACCCGTTTCCATCTATGGCCGTGTATCGTCTACTCGTGAGACATGGCCACGCGTGTCGAGCTCACTGACTTCCAACGAGGGGATATTATAGGTCAGCAACATGTCCGTGCGTGCGATTGCAATATTGTAACACCCACAATGAACTGTTCAAGACGTTATTAGTAAATGGAAACGTGTGGGACTCACGACTGCCAAGAAACGTTCAGGAAGGCCAAGTATATTGACGGGAAGGGACAAGAGAACTCCGAAACGTGTAGTCCGTGGGCACCGTCATTCCTCTGCACAAATCATCACCAAAGAATTGCATGATTCAACAGGGTTGAGTGTTTGCACTAATACAGTTCGTAAGGAACTGCGCAATTTAAATTTCCATGGCCGAGCAACTGCATACAAGCCGTTAATAACTTGTAAAAATACGAATAAGCTACTCTTTTGGTGCAAAACACATCGCCCATGTACCCTACACCAGTAGAAATGAGTGTTATGGAGTGACCAATCACACTACACTGTATAACGAAGTAAATTTCTCCGTCATTTTTGTCCACGCCGGGGCTCGAACCCGGGTCTCCTCATTCCGGAATAAGTCACTCTACCAATTGAGCTACGCGGACGTTCGTTGTCGCTGCTATCTGCCTTTATATCGTGTGCGTCCTGTGAAACAGGCACGTCACAACTGTTTTTAATCCGATAGCCGTTGCTGGGTGTGGCGTATGTTAGGTGAACGGTATCTGCCAGAACGTGCCATCTCAACTGTCAAATTTGGTGGTGGATGTGTCATGGTCTGGGGATGTTTCTCGTTGTGTGGATTTGAACCGTTGGTTGTTGTGGATGGAAACATGAGCGCCACGAAAGACCGGGACATTCTAGACAACGCTGCACAGCCTAAACTTGACCAGTTTTACGAAAACGGTCCATTCTTGTTTTAGCAAGACAAGTGTCATAAAGCACGCTCCATTTCGACGTGGTTTGAGAATATGGGTGTACAGAATTCGTAGTGGCTAGCTCAAAGCCCAGATCTCAGTCCTGCAATGGCCTTTTGGGATGAACTTGAACCCCAGATTTGGGGTTGAACACGTCCGAACTGACCACTGCTTTGCTAAATGTATAGAACAATATAAATATCTGAGACTACTTAGATTGTAAAAAAATTCCTTTATGAGATTCACGAGCCACTTTCCGTCATTTCTTTCGTGATTTAACGAAGCATATTTATGATACAACCTTTTCCGTGAAATGACGGAAAAAAACCTGAATTTAGAAATAAACAAAGACATCGCTCTTTCCACGTTTATCCAAGCATAGCAACCGAAAAATTGTTATCCAGCCACAGCTGGGATCGTAACCCAGATCTGTCGCTATCTGGCCCAGTGCGCTCCCCTTACGCTACAATGGCCAACAATCAACGGCGCTATGTGCGTTTATCTGTCAGCTTCTGACATCACATATCCGTACGATGGGCTCAGCAACTGAGATGTCTCCATCTGGTGGGCATTAACGGCACAAGCTATATATTAATTATAGCAAATAAATCCAAAGGGCGAGAACAATAGTGAAAATCTTCTTATTACGTGGCGTTAGTGAATAAACAAAGATATCGCTCTTTCCACGTTTGTCAACACATAGCAACCAGAAAATTGTTATTCAGCCACTGCTGGGATCGTATCCCAGATCTTTCGATATCTAACCGAGTGTGTTCGCCTTCCGCTACAATGACCAACAATCAACGGCGCTATGTGCGTTCATCTGTCAGTTTCTGACATCACATATCCTGAAATTTCACGAATTTTTCGTACCACAGGAAAATTCTGAATTTTCAGAAACCTTTCCACAGTTTCTTTCTTATATTTACGGTAAATAACCGTTTTAGAGATGTGTTAACGGAAAATTATGAATTTTCAGAAACCGTTCCGCAATTCCTTTCGTATATTAACGGAAAAACTGCGTTTTCACTTTTTTTCGTATCCGTATGGCGAGAAATTACCGGTAATAGGAGCGATGGTGCGAATACTTGAGGTTTGATTAACTTTTAAATTTCAATCGTCTGTCAAATTTTGAAGTTTCGTAGCGAGATCAGATATTGTGGATAGCATATCGCACGGTTTATTGTGGCACAGGATATTTCTTATCCTTTACCCTATTTGAAGCACCAGCTACTTATTATACATTGTGTTACTGTACGATACTGGGTACTTATTGTACAGATGATTATACGATGTCTGTGTATCAGTCTTTGAACAACTTAAGACAAAAGCTATGATAGCCATTAACAGCAAATTTTATATTTAGGAGGTTTTGTGCGTGCGTGCGTGTGTGTGTGTGAAGTAATACTATAAAACAGTACATTTTACTTTTTTACGCTTTCCAACCGTAGGTTGAAGAAGCGTATATGCTCCAGCTTTGTCCATCTACCCGTTCGCCCTTCTGTCCGCACGATAACTCGCGTAAAAATGGTTCGATTTCGATGAAATTTTAGTATGTGGTAGGGGACCACCTGGGGACGAACCCTATTGAAAATGGGTGAAATGGGGTCAAAGGGATCCATTGCCCTTATGCGTTATAACTTACGTAAAAATGCTTCGATTGAGACAAAACGTTATCATGTTGTTCCGGAAGTACACTTTACCGGTTCTGTTGAATATCATCGAAATGGAGTCAAAGATCAGGTCATAGGAACGAGATTTATTCTACAGCCATTATTCTCATAACTTGAGTAATAATTGGAGTAATGATTTTCGGTATGTTGGAAAGCGTATCATAATCAATGCATTGCATGATTTTACTAACTTGTTTAAAGATAACTGAAAGTCATTGTCAGTTTAAAAAATCAAGTTGCAAAGCATTTTGTTGCTTCGAAAAATTACGATGAAAAATGCTTAATTTGTTAAAAATCCTCCTACAGAAAGAAAAAAATATTACAAACCTATTCAGAAAAATAAGCTCCAACAGAAAATAAAATTACTAAACCACTCGCATTCTTTTTCAGCAACTCAATGGGCTATAAGCAGTCGTCCGTCCTTAATTTACATCCCTCAGCATTGACACATGGCTACCATCTGTTCGGCAAGGGCATGATCCAGGGACGATAAAAATCTTCTGGCTGGGACGGAAAAAGTCAACAACTGCACGCTGAGTCTCGTTGTCTGTCGTGAACTCTTTCCCGTACAGGAAGTGATCCTAGCGACGAAACAGATGATAGTCTGTCAGAGACAAGTCCGGGTATTAGGCAGGATGAGGCAGTGCTTCATAGCCCAAGGCACTTGGTGTCAGCATCGTTCGTTGTGCGACATGAGGGAGGCGTTGTCCTGGAGCTGAAGAACACCATGTCTTATGACCAATGACGGTTGTTTCTGCAGCAATTTCCGGTGCATCTGGTGTAATTCAGCACAATAAGGTTCTGCAGTGATTGGTTGACCTCATGCCAAGAAACTCCGATGAATTATCCCGGCTGTGGACCACCAGACAAGGAGCACCATCTTTTCGGTGTGTACGGGTGGCTTAGGATGCGGTTCAGCAGGCTGTGCCTTGCTTAACCATTGTGCAGATCGTTTCCGATTATCATAAAGGCCCCTCTTCTTGTCGCAGGTGGAGACTCGATGAAGTAGAGGCTCCTGTTCATTCCTGACAACGACGTGCAGTCTTCCAAACGCCTGGTCTTGTTGGCAGTTGTCAACTCATGCAGAAGCCATATGTCCTGCTTTTTCACCTTACCCAGGCCAGCCAGAAGCCGAACAATTGTCGTGTTGTGGACACCTACCTCTACCGCTATCTCACGACACGTTTTTCGGGGTCCGCTTCAACCACACGTAACAGAACGTCGTCAGAAACAGCAACAGGTAAGGTGACCACGTGCTTCGTTTTGCAGGTCCGTATCTCCGCTTCGAAACTTCACAAACCATCACCGAATGGTTCGTTCGTTGGCTGTATTTTCCCCAAAGGCTTTGTTAACGCTTCGAGCTCCAATTCCTGCAGAATGGCCCAGTTTACGTTCATACAGGAGATGACTCTCAAATCTGACGTCTGCATGTTTCCTTTTCAAGCCACATTGCGTCCAAACAAACCATACTTGAACCTTGTTCTTCACATACGTGCTTGCTACTTATAGTAACTCTGTGACGTAATACCCGCAACACCTCTGGGTGGTACCATTCCGCTGTGGTGCGGGGCTTTCTCCTCTGCTCGTTCGCGCCGGACATTTCATTCGCACGAACCCAATATCTTTTCTCAGAAAGTGGTGCAGCTGGTGTAGCACCATTTTTTGGTGAAGCCTACCATAAAATGTTTAACGGTGTACCTGTATGGGTCATGGTTGTAACACACACGGGCAACTACATTGCTCAAAAGAGGTTTCCGGATAATTTTGAATACATCGTGTATGTTGTTCCGACTCGCGGTTAGCGATGCCGAAAGGGGAAAAAAAGTGTTCGGAAAAGAAATGTGGTGTTTCGTGAGAACGTGCTTAAGCAAGAAATAACGAAATTTACATAAGAAAAAACAAACTCGAAAGGAAATGTATTAACTGGTATGCGTCACAAACAATAATTAGGTATGGCATGAAAAAGGAATACAAAGTGCATTAATAGAACAGGCTTAGACACACACACACGCAAACGAACGTCTGAGAGATTTTTAGAAAAAGTAAGGAAAGTCATACATTAGAAGTGTTCAACCGGGAATGTGATGACAGAAAATGCCAGCCGTTCGGTGAGTTATTAAGAAATTTCATTGAATAAGTGCATATAGCTTTTGACTTTTTTTTTCTTAGTGCAGTAGTTATCTGTGCTCGTAATGCGGTCAAGTTTATTAAGGAAACAAAGAAAAATTGTTTGCTTCTACGTCGTTGCCGGTACCTTTAATTAGCTCGGACGTGCTGAGGGCTTCAATAGGCTTTCGCAGATCTCATGATCTAGGAAGGTAATTACTAAATTGGCTGCTCATTACTAGACGTCACGAAAACTCGGAAGCAGCTGGGCGATTATGATATTCATCTATAGCCTGTAAATTCACTCGGATGCGGAAATTGTCTAAATCCTTAGTTTTCGCATGGCGGCGCTCTTTTGGGATTCTACAAGTGTCGATAGGTAGGAGAGTTATATTTGCCTTACTTAAAGTATTCGAAGCCATGAAATCCCGCAGTAATGAGAAATTTATCACTCAAAAGTCCGGAAAAGTTGTGTGTGTGTGGGGGGGGGGGGGGGCGTGTGTGTGTGTGTGTGTGTGTGTGCGCACATTCAAAAGACATAAAGAACTTACTACGTGATTATCGGATTATTTAAAAATTTAGGAAAATCACGCGAACGAAAACGCATTCCATAAATTAGTCTTTCCTAAAGTTTGACGGAAAGTAAGGATATGACTTTAAAATTACACGCTTAAGAAATACGATTCAACCAGCACGAAACCAAGCACAGTCCGATCTAATGAGAAAGTTAACAACAGCAGAATTTTGTAACTGAATGTGAAATATATGAATGAAATAAAAAGACTGGAATTACAGCCTCACAGCGCTAAACACGCAGATCTTGAGATAAAATTTGCAGCCGCTACAAATGGATTGTGACATCACATGCTCATCTGCTGTTCACATATGAGAGAAGGTGAGGTGTACCTTGGACCGACACATCCGAGTCTCTACCTCTCTTTCTCTCTTTTTCGGTAGGGAACGTTTGGGAAGAAAACTCTTTCGTGTGTGCACTGCTGCCAACTCTAGGGGAAATTCCCTAGAATTAGCGAATTCACGATGTTTTAGGGAATTAGAGAAAACAGGCAAAATTCTAAGGATTTCTGATTACTTTCGATAGAAATCCCTTTAATAAAATTTTCGAGGATTTCGAATATTATGACACTAGAAATTGAAGGCAGTTAAAACCTGTTCGTGTTCCTTCGAATTTCAATTTAAAAAAAATGGGAGAAGGATAAAACTGATTGAATATCTATCAGGGTAAGTTTTGAATTAAATTCTATCTTCTTTTCCTGATAAACGAAACACATCGACGAGTATAATTTTTCCTTTATTTAACGTTACACATTCATTTTATTTTTAAGTAGGTTGCCTAGCGTGCGATAGTGGGATATTTTTTCTTAACCCAGTTTGTTTCCTCATTATGTATTCGTACGGGCTTCCAAATATCTCATTCTGCAAAAAGAATTCCCAGTTTTATGCTTCACCAATGTTTGACAATAGGAACGTGAAAATTTAATATACAGTGTATTAGAAACCTTTCATTAAAAATTTCGCCATGACTAATGGCGATGTTCCATAACCTGCGTCTTTTGAAATAAGCATCGATCACAAAATTGTCTTGGTATATTCTGCAACCTTGATCTGTTCTTTTAAGAAATTCATTTCGCCTTTGCCTTGTAGCTCTATGAATTCGTTGGCATACACCAAGACGGTAAAAATTTAAAAATTGGACAACAGTAAGAGGTAATCTAATAGCGAAAAAGCGTTAATTCAGCAGCCATGATCGAAATCCAAATCGGGCGTCACACGAATAAGGTCCATAACAGCATTTTTCTCAATCAAAATTTTCCTCTGCAAAAATTCGGAACAGCTTTAGAGATACATGTGCAAGTGTCAACAATACTAATATATCTCTCAAACGTTTTACTTATTTTGATATATATATATATAGAGAGAGAGAGAGAGAGAGAGAGAGAGAGAGTAAAGAAGTGGGATTAAAAATGAACTTTCAGAAGACAAAAGTGATGTACAATGCTTTTACAAGAAATGAAGATTTATCGATTGATGGAGAAAAGCTGGAGATAACAGACACGTACGTTTATCTTGGACAGCAGATATCAAGTGAGGGTCACATTGGTGAAGAAATTAATCAGCGTACAAAACTTGCCTGGAGAGCTTTTGGAAGAAACAGCATAATTTTCAAGAGCAATATGCCATTATGTCTTAAAAGAAAAGTGTTTGATCAATGCATCCTTCCAGTGCTTACGTATGGTGCAGAGACGTGGACCTTAAATAAAAGAGACATACAAAGGCTGCAGACAACTCAAAGGATCATGGAGAGGTGCATGCTTGGTGTAACCAGGAGAGATAAGAAGAGGAACACGTGGATCCGAAAAATGACAAGAGTGGAAGACATCATGATCAGACTTAAATCCCTGAAATGGCAATGGGCTGGACATACTGCCAGAAGAACAGACCATCGATGGACAGCCGAAATTTTAGATTGGATTCCAAGGGACAGGAAAAGACCCAGAAGAAGACCACATGGAAGATGGGTGGATGAAATTCGAAAGTATGCGGGAGTGACATGGAGGAGACTGGCACAAGATAGACCGTTGTGGAGGAAACTTGGGAGACCTTCGTCCAGCAGTGGATTGATAATGGTTGACAATGATGATGATGATGATGATATATATATATATACACGGTCGAGTCATATTGTTGTGGCCACCATCTAATATCCAGAATAACCGCCGTGTGCAGCGCGGACAGCAGTTAAACGAGCTGAGTGACTCAAATAAGTGTTGGAAGGTGTACATAGGTATATGTAGCCATGTTGACTGCAGTTCATTTGACAACTAGTGAAAGGTGCATGGTGGAGGATACACAGAGCTAACAACACGATCGAGGTGGCCCCACAGATTCTCACTTGCGTTTAAGTCTAGGGAATTAGGGAGCCAGGGAAGTACTTTGAAGTCTTCATCGTGCTCTTCCAACCACTCTCGGACATATCTAGCTGTGTGACGCGTCGCATTGTCGTGCTGGAAGATCCCATCCTCTCTAAGGAAGACATTCAGCATGTATGGATGTACGTCGTCTGCAATGATGGATTCATAACGAATTCGGTCCATAGTACCTTTCACAAGTATGAGTGGACCTAGAGAATGCTACGAAAACATTCCCCAGACAATAACCGCTGCCTCACCAGGTGAAGAATGTTAGTTCTCTGATGTTTCTCGCCTTATACGTAAAAGTGCATCCGCTCGATGAAGCAGAAAACGAGACTAATCGGATAAGTCAATCCTTTGCCAATCAGCGGAGATACAATTCCGATACTGCAGAGCAAATATAAGCCTTTTCTGCCGATGCACCTTCGTTAGCATAGGTGCAGTGACCATCCGTCTGCATCGGAGCCCCACACGCAGCACGGTTTGCTGAACTGTCGTTTTAGACACACTTGCAGTAGTCGTTCATTCGGCCAGTGAGTTGCTTCACTTTAGCGTGCCAATCAGCCCTCACGCACCTTCGAAGCCGACGTTCACCTCTCACATCAATAGCACGCGGTGCTTCGCAGTTTTCACGTCGCTTATTCGTAATGGTGGCATTTCTCTAATCACGATACACTTTAACCACAGCAGCACGCGAAAAGTTCACAAACTGCGCTGATTCAGAAATTCTGCCACCCTTGGCCCGAAAGCTGATAATCATCTGTTTTTGCAAATCTCATAAATCGCTCCTTTTATCCTTCACAGCAACGAGTGATATGTTTTCAGAGTGCCTACAGCACACTTTAAATGACCTTCAAGCCAGCTCAGCTCTTGAATTTATTAGGCCTTGGTGAAAAGGTGTGAGGCCATTCCATGAATAGTTCTTCGTTTCCGGATCGTAAAGACACGCCCACGTTTCATCCCCTGTCACCGGATTGGAACAAATCATGTCTTTATTGGCTTCAGACGCTTCCAGTAGTTCAGAGCAGATTTCCGGCCTTCTTTCCTTCAAATTGGGTGTCAACTGCCGAGGTACCCATTGCGCACACACTTTCCAATAACCTAAGTCTTCCACCATCTTCTGTACGGCATTGTGACCACAGTCCAGTTGTGCAACAAGCTCACGGATTGTGATTCGTCTCTCCGAGCGAATCAATTCATTCACTCGTTGACGATTCATGTCAGTGGTCGCAGATAATGGTCTCCCATTGCGTGGTTTGACTTCAATGTTGGCTTCCCCTTCTTTAAACCTTTTCATTCATCTGTGCTCATTGCTCTTGTCAACAGTGTCATCTCCGTAAATGCCCTGTAGCCTTCTGTTGTTATCGGAAAGCCTGTACCCTTCCTTCTTCAAGAACTCAATGACGGCAAGTTGCTTCTGCTGGGAATCCTTTATTTACCTGCAATGAAGAAGAAGGGTTACCATAGAGGAAGTGTTACTCTACCAGCGAATATTCAACCCAAGCAAACTGAATTTGCTTGTACTACTTACTGGTCATCCATGTAACACTTCTCAGAAAACTTGAAAATTTCAATCGTCCTGGAGCTGGAATCGAACCTCGCATCTCCCGATTACCGGTCGAGTATGCTAACCATTACACCGCCCTGGACAGTGAAGTTCCAAGCAACTGAGACGTAGGAATCTGAAAGTTTGGATTTTCAGATTCCTATTTTTCAGTAGCTTGACTTTGAGATTCCTATGTCTCCGATTACCGGTCGAGTATGCTAACCATTACACCACCCTGGACAGTGAAGTTCCAAGCAACTGTGACATAGGAATCTGAAAGTTTGGACTTTCAGATTACTATGTCTCAGTTGCTTGACTTTCAGGTTCTTGTTTGGAATTTCAGATTCCTGTCTCTGATTACCGGTCGAGTATGCTAACTATTACGCCACCCTGGACAGTGAAGTTCCAAGCAACTGAGGCATAGGAATCTGAAAGTCTGAAGTTTCAGATTCTTGTTTGGACTTTCAGATTCCTGTCTCCGTTTACCAGTCGAGTATGCTAACCATTACGCCACCCTGGAAAGTGAAGTTCCAAGCAACTGAGGCATAGGAATATGAAAGTTTGGACTTTCAGATTCCTATGTCTCAGTCGCTTGACTTTCAGGTTCTTGTTTGGAATTTCAGATTCCTGTCTCTGATTACCGGTCGAGTATGCTAACTATTACGCCACCCTGGACAGTGAAGTTCCAAGCAACTGAGGCATAGGAATCTGAAAGTCTGAAGTTTCAGATTCTTGTTTGGACTTTCAGATTCCTGTCTCCGTTTACCGGTCGAGTATGCTAACCATTACGCCACCCTGGAAAGTGAAGTTCCAAGCAACTGAGGCATAGGAATATGAAAGTTTGGACTTTCAGATTCCTATGTCTCAGTCGCTTGACTTTCAGATTCTTATGTCTCCGATTACCGGTCGAGTATGCTAACTATTACACCACACTGGACAGTGAAGTTTCAGGCAACTGAGGCATAGGAATATGAAAGTCCTCAAACTTTCAGATTCCTATGTCTCAGTTGCTTGGAACTTCACTGTCCAGAGTGGTGTAATGGTTAGCATACTCGACCGGTAATCGGGAGATGCGAGGTTCGATTCCCGCTCCAGGACGATTGAAATTTTCAAGTTTTCTGAGAAGTGTTACATAGATGACCCGTAAGTAGTACAAGCAAATTCAGTTTGCTTTGCTTGAATATTCTGTGAATTTTTCCATGTACACTGACGGAAAAAATCCCAACACCACGAAAAAATAGTGGTAGAGGAATGAAATGGCGGCAATACATTTGTATAGGTAACATATTTAATCAATTAAGGTTTCAAGATCACAGCTTATTGTAAGCGCGAGAAGAGCCATTTTAAATGTGAAATGCTGGTACATTAATAACTGGTGTAACCGCCAGAATGTTGAATGCAAGCACGCAAACGTTCATGCATTGTGTCGTACAGGTGCTGGATGTCAGTTTGTGGGATGTTGTTCCATGCCTGTCGCACTTGGTCGGTCGATACAGGGACGGTTAATGCTGGTTGGGGGTGACGCTGGAGTTGTCGTCCAAAGATGTCCCATACGTGCTCGATTGGTGAAAGATCTGGTGATCTAGCAGGCCACGTCAACATGTCGACACTCTGTAGAGCATGTTGGGTTACAACAGCGGTATGCGGGCGAGCGTTATCCTGTTGGAAAACACTCCCTGGAATGCTGTTCATGAATGGCAGCACAACAGGTTGAATCACCAGATCGACGTACAACTGTGCCGTCAGGGTGCGTGGGATAACCACGAGAGTGCTCCTGCTGTCATAGGAAATTGCTCCCCAGACCATAACTCCAGGTGTAGGTCCAGTGTGTCTCGGCCGCAGACAGGTTGGTTGCAGGCGCTCACCTGGCCTCCTTCTGACCAACACACGGCCATCACTGGCACCCAGGCAGAACCGGCTTTCATCAGAAAACACAACAGATCTCCACTCCGTCCTCCAATGAGCTCTAGCTTGACACCACTGACGTCGCAAACGGCAGTGGTTTGGAGTAAGTGGAATGCACGCTACAGGGCGTCTGGCTCGCAGCTGTCCTTCCAGTAACCGATTTATTACAGTTCGTTGGGTCACTGTGGTGGCAACTGCAGCTCGAAATGCTGCCGCAGCCGCGGTACGATGCGCCACAGCCATACGCCGTACACGGCGGTCTTCCCTCTCAGTAGTGCCACGTGGCAGGCCGGAACCCGGTCCTCTTGAGGCAGTACCTTCCCTTGACCACCGCTGCCAACAATCATGCACAGTGGCTACATTCCTGCCAAGTCGTTCTGCAATATTGCGGAAAGAAAATCCACCTTCTCGTAGCTCTATTACACGACTTCGTTCAAACTCCGTGAGCTGTTGATAATGGCTTCTTCGTCTTCTAAAAGGCATTCTTGACTAACATCAACACACTACGTCGAATCTCAACGAGAACTAACACTCACGAACGTTACAGCGCGTATTTACAGCAAACCTGCTTTGCATGTTCCGAGGGGCGCTGCTAGTGCCACACGTATGCGCCGAGCGCGAAATTTGCATAGACGTCATCTTACAGATGTACTCTCACCGCCTACCAACTGTCGTTTATCTAACACAACCCCTTCTTGGTGTTGGGATTTTTTTCCGTCAGTGTATTATGAAGAATATTTCTTTCTTCATTGATTTACTCTAATAAGATATGCAAATTTAACCACTCCTGTCAGTTAATAAAAAAGTTATGCCCACTTTTGCATTAATTTTGGTACAACTCTCGGATATTGTGCTTTCCGTGTGGTGTCGTGCTAAAAATTAAATTTATTACCTTATTATAAGTTACGGCAGATTTTACGATGTTATAACCTGTGGAGTGACGAAATTTTTAACTGCAAATGTTACCATTCTAAGTTTTCACACCTGTTATCAAAATAATTAGCATAATACTTAACATGACTATCAAGAAATGCTTCTCTGCTGAATACGCGCTTCAGTCGCAAATTGCTTTCTTCCTTTTCTTAAGCTTTATATTTAGGGAATGAAGTCATTTTTTTTCTACTTTCCGAAGCAACTTAATTTTTCTTAGAAAACACAAAACCCATTGTCACAGAAAACTTATGCGAAAGAACAATCACAACCCAGCGAACTGCATGAGCATGGATTTAAAAGAAACCGTAATGGTTCCAAGTTTTTGAAAGAAAGGATACTCAAATAAAAGAATTTCTGATTAAGCTGAATTTCAAAGTAAACTCGCTTTACATGCCTAGAAACAAAGAAAAGTAATTCTGAGTCTTGAGAAAAGTAATTACAATGAACTTGACTTTTATTCTCCGTGCACACACTCTGAAAAAAATATAAAGCCAGAAATGAGCAGAGAAAAAAATGAAATCGCTCAAGGGTGAAATTTACGACTCCAACGTCTGGTTGTTTTTCGCTGGAAAATTTTTATCTTACTTTTTTTCCGTTGGCTGAATTTCGCTCCAAATCATTCGGTCTTCTGAACAGTTTCCTGACTTGATCTTCTCTGATGCGGCAGTTGCATTAAAAATCTTTCCCCATTTTAATGATTAAAACACATTTATGAGAGAAAGCGTGTCTTTATCAGCCCAACGATTAATGCGACCTACATGACGCAGTTGAAGGGAAGGTTGGTGTTTCGCAGCTCAAGGATATCTACTCCATCTCTGCACATAAAGTTGTAAAAAACATTCATTTAATGTAACTAGTAAAACGTCATTTTATAACAAGGCAATGTAAAGCAGTAATGAGAATATCACATTTTGACGGCAAAATAGTTTGCCCACCCAGCGTCGTAATGAGTAGTGAATTCTAAAGGAAGCTATTAGTACGTAGGTCATTTCAAAAGTTTTGCACACTGCGCAGGCGCTGTCCGTAGGATGAACCAATCGTTGCGCCAGTTGCTGGTCAGACTTCAATATACAAAGTGGTGTCTACGTTTGCTGGCTAATTTGTTCGTGTTCCGAAAAAGTTTGCCTAGAAATGGAGGAAGAAAGTGAGACATGTCAGATCTCGCGTAGTGACTAGCGATCCAAATTAAAATTGAAACTTTACAAGGAAAATCCTTGACAGAAATACATAAATCTTTATGTGAAGTTTGCGGGGTTAGCGTAGTGGGTCGTAGCACAGTGTCAGTGTGGGTTTCTCGTTTCCGCGAATGTCGGGGAAAATGACTAGAGGAGCGGCCGGTCATCAGATGCAACGAACGACACTTCTATGGTTTTCGTCAACAGCCATTTGGAAGAAAATCGACGGAAAACATGTGAAGAGATTGCATATGAAGCAAAAATGTCTATCTCTTCTCGTCCAAAAAATATATGCATGTCTACTAGGGTGGGCCTTATGTGGCCTTAAAAATGTTTTTTTATTTGTTTCCTCCTGATAATTTCGTAACTCCAGCTGATTTCTCATATTTCGTGCAAAAAAGGGTAGGAAATCTGACTCACTCTTGGCAGGCGTTTCGGGTGGCTATGGTCGTTTGTATGTAGGGGCGTTTTGGGCGTTATGGTCGTTAAAGGGTTAAGAGAAAACGCACAGTCTGCAAAACTTTTCAAATGACCCTCGTAATAGGCCTATAGGGGAGGCTAGGAAAATTGTACTTATATATATATATATCATCATCATCATCGTAGTCAACCACTTTCAATCCACTGCTGGATGCAAGTATCAACAAGTTTCTTCCACAACGGTCTGTCTTGGGCCAGTTTCCTCTATGTTACTCCTGCACGCTTTTGAATTTCATCCACTCATCTCTCATGTGGTCTTCCTCTTGGCCTTTCTGTGTCTCATTAATACACACCATTGACGTGGACTAGGAACATCAAACAGAAGTCATCGCTCTTATAAACGTGAAAAGAGCGATGACTTCGGTTTGATGTTCCTAGTCCGCAGCAATAGTGTGTATTAATTATTCATTCGCCTCTTAGTTATTTGTTCTGTTGCTGCTTTCCATCTTTGGTGAATCCCCAGCATTGTGCGGTGCTCCAAGAAGTACTCTGCCATGTGATTTGGCAGTTAGTCGTATGTGAGTCTACAGAATTTGAGGCCGCTGTGGTGCAGTGGTAGCATGTCCGGCGCGTGACTGGAAGACCCTAGGTTTGATTCCTGGTGGCGGCCGAAGATAATTTTTCCGTGACTCACTTATAAACGTGGAAACAGCGATGCCTTCTGTTTAATTTTCCTTGTCTCTTGGAATCCAGTCAAGAATTTAGGTTATCTGTTGTACTGGCAACATATCCAGTACTGCCATTTCAGGGATTTTATTCTAATCATGATGGTTTCCACTCTTGTCATTTTCCTTCTCCATGAGTTCCTCTTCTTATCTCTCCTGGTTACACCAAGCATGCATCTCTTAATGCTTCTTTCAGTTGTCTGCAGGCTTTGTATGTCGTTTTTTACGCTTTCCAACCGTAGGTTGAAGAAGCATATATGCTTCAGCTTTGTCCGTCCGTCTGTCTGTCGGCCGATAACTCGCGTAAAAATAGTTCGATTTCGATGAAATTTTAGTATGTGGTAGGAGACCACCTGGGGACGAACCCTATTGAATATGGACGAAATGGGGTCAAAGGTCACGACATAGGAGCGGGATCCGTTCCATTTCCCTTATGCGTCATAACTTGCGTTAATATGGTTCGATGTCGATGAAATTTTTATATGTGGTAAGGGACCACCTGGGAAGGAACCCTATTCAAAATGGGTGAAGTGGGGTTAAAGGTCAGGACATATGAGCGGGATGCATTCCATTGCTTTTATGCGTCATAACTTGCGTAAATATGGTTCTATTTCGATGAAATTGAAGTATGTCGTAGGGGACCACCTGGGGACAAACCCTATTGAAAATGGACTAAATGGGGTCAAAGGTCAGTACATTGGATCGGGATCCATTCCATCGCCCTTATCCCATACTATTAAAGGAGCACGTCTTGTATGTATGTACATTTTATTTTGAAAACGGCTCTTAGGATTTTGATGAAAGTGGGAAGGAACACCTGGGAAGGAACCCTAAGATTTCTAAGCATGTTACCCATGCTTAGAAATCTTATGACGTCTCAATCTCGCGTTTGAGAATGTTGGCGCGCGGTTACCACATCTGTCTCATTACGTCACGCGTTGTGTGTGGATCCTAGTAAATTTTAATGACGTCACACTTTTGCGAGCAGATGGTCGCGATTCTTATCTACCTCATTACGTCACGCTTGCGTGCGTATGTCCGTCCGCACGATAACTCGCGTAAAAATCGTTCGATTTCGATAAAATTTGAGTATGTCGTAGGGAAACACATAGGAAAGAACACTAATGAAAGTGAACGAAATGGGGTCAAAGGTCAGGACATAGGAGTGGGATCCATTTCACTGCTTTTATGCGTCATAACTAACGTAAAAATGCTTCGATTTGGATGAAATGTTAGTATGTTGTTGGGGCCTGCCTGAGGACGAATCCTATTGAAAATGGGCGAAATGGGGTCAAAGGTTAGGACACAGGAGCGGGGTCCATTCTATAGCCCTTATGTATCATAACTTACGTAAAAATGCTTAGATTGCGACAAAACTGTATCATGTTATTTCGGAGGTATACTGAACCGGTTATGTTGAATATCATCGAAATGGAGTCAAAGGTCAGGGCACAGGACTGAGATTTATTCCACAGCCATTATCCTCATAACTTGAGTAATGATGTCTGGTATGTTGGAAAGCGTATTACAATCAATGCATTGCATGATTTTACTAACTTGTTAGTTATGGTTCACGTAAGCACTGGAAGGATGCATTGATCAAACACTTTTCTTTTAAGACATAGTAGCATATTGCTGTCCATCACATGTTGCACGGACTGATACGTTGGCGTTGTGTCTGACGTCACACACGACAGCTTTGGAAACCAATCGGAAGCCTTGGTTTCCGTGTGACGTCACTAAACGAGGGATCTCTTTTCTGGAATGTCATGCCCTTGTATGTTCTAGACGGCTTTTCCGTACGTTCTGCCACGGAGTGCATTCGGCAGAGATCGGAACAGGTGATAGTCTGAAGGGGCGACATCTGGGGAATAGGCCGGAGGTGGGAGGATGTCCCATTTCATGTCCTGGCCATATTGATCATCATTGCACTGTGAGAGAGTGCATTATGATGTCGGAGAAGGACACCATGGCGCCGACGTGGCCGTTTCTGCTGAATTGTACCATCCACACAGAGTGCAGCGTTGATGGCCGAGTTCCTCAGCAGCATTTTTCAGTGAATAATGTCTTCCATGTCCCACCAGACACACAACACGATCTTCGCAGGATGAAGGTCATGTTGTGGACGCGGTGTGAGAGTCTTGTTTGGGCTTAACTATTCCCTCTGATGCCTGAAGTTCACGTACAGGTACCACGTTTCATCTCTAGTAACAATACGTGACAGAAAGGGTTTGTGTTAGTAAGAACACTCGGAATAATGGGCGAGCAAGGATCCCCATATGGCAACACGCTGATTCTTGTTGTCTTCGGTGAGAGTGTGAGGCACCCAAAAGACCCCAATTTTTGGACCTTTCCCATACGTTCCAGGTTTCTCATCACTGTGGCCTTATCACAGTCCATTTCAGTGGCCATTTCGCGTGTGGTTTGACGCGGATCCAAGTGGATCCGATGGTTCAAACGATTTTCATCAGAGTGAGATGGACGACCTGAGCGTGGAGAGTCGTTGAGGTCAAAATTGCCACCTCGGAACCGCTCAAACCATTTTCGGGCTGTCCTCGGAGCAATAACATCCTCCCCATACACAACACAAATTTGTCGAGTGGCCTCGGCGGCTGTGGATCCCTTGTTAAACTCGTAGAGGAGCAGATGTCGGAAATGTTCATTCCTCCCTACTTGACACTTCATACTTCCTGACCTGAAACCAAAAAAAAAAAAAAAAAAACCATTAGCCACAATCACACAACACAATATGATTTAGATACACAACATTACTGGGTACATTTTGATATACAACCGGCCATCTTCACCGTCTTTACTTACCTGAGAAACACTCGAGAAATAAAACTGCATGAAATTATGCATCGACTCAATAGTATAAAATTATCTTAAAGAAGTTCATTTCACATTATCAGTAAGCGAAAATGCGATATAACATGATATTTGCCTCTTCGGAATTACGAAAGTATGGCTGTCTTGAGATGAAATTTGTTACTTTGATTCCATGCACAGAATAATGCGTGCTACCGTCAAGAAAGTTCATAGAAACGCAATTAATCTTCCTTGTTTAAGAAGCATTATAATTTTTTGTCTTGAAATATTCGCCTCTCTGTCGTTTAAGGAAATTAATTACACTCTGCGTGTTTTCAAAATACAAAAAAGAAACATTCCCTGACTCTTTAAGGTTTTAAAAGCTAGAAAACTAAGGGGAAAGTGAAAAGGAGAAATTTGGAAGCCACGCGCACTGTGGCGCAAACCACCTGCCAGAAGTATGAGTTAAAGAAAAGCTACAGCTCAGCCTCTGGGTAAGAACCACTAGATCGATACCAACCATCTCTATGACCATCACTTATCTTGAGGCTCAACGATGAATTGTTGCAGCTCTTCCCACACTCACAGTACGAGACATGGATGATTTACTGTCTGAGTTCGTCGGACGGTGTTGGGAAATGTTAGAGTTTTATTACCATAGGAAACCTCCAAGGAGAGTAATCTAAAAGACTCGTGAATTCGCAAGTAGGAATTCTGAGATTTGAAGATGTGCTCTTAAAAGCAAATTTACTGAGCGCTACGCTGAATACATTAACACCACGGAACTTTTACTTTTATTTTAATGCATAGTGATTAAAATCGTTTTATTTTAACGACTCCCATCTTAGAAAGGGTATTTGCGGAAAAGAATGTTGCATGTCATATTAATCATTCGCTGAATTTATTTTTGAGAGTATTTCTAGTACAGAAAACGTGATTTCTTTTGAATTAGCAAACAAATTAATCCTAACATTTACATTTTAAAGAAAAATTGTAATTTGGTAAGTATATAAGCACAAAAATTAAACCCCAACTTTACCTAATAATTTAAACGTGCTTCATTGCTCGTAATATAAAAGCCGTTCCATAAAAACTGAGAGTAATTTGTTTTGAGTTGGCAACACTGCGAAGGGAAAAAATAACCGCGCAGACGACTAACTGAATTAAGGAAGCATCCATCGCAAAATTTATTGGTCGTGGCAGACGGTTCTGGTTTTGTTATTGCGCAGTTGTTTAAGGTACGTCTGCATTTCGCAATACAGCTATAGAAGTCAATGATTCTGAGTTGAGAAGTGAAATACGTTGTGCGATAAAATTTTGCTATCGTTTGAGAAAACCTGCTCCAGAAACAGTTGATTTAATGAAAAAGTTTGCAAAGACAAATATTTGGGTGAGTCAACGATTTTTAGATGGCATTATGATTTCAAAAATGGGCGTTTGTCGGCAGAACTTGCTCCTAGGCCTGATCGACCTGAAAGCGTTGTTACGGAGAGTACTGTTAACACTGTTTGGGCAATCCGGCAAGAAGATCGACGAATGACGTTTGAAGACATAGCGTACCCAAGTAATAATACAAAAACGTTAGCATTCCGCAATCTACGCGACAAATTGTTGCTGCATCGTGTATGTTCCAGATGGTTCCTCATCACCTGACGAGGAAACAATTGTTAGCCAGAGTTCAGGTGTGTTATGAGTGGAAACAAATGATTTCAAAGGATACAGAACTTCTAAACACAGTAATAACTTTTTCGATCCCCTCATGAAGCGCGCAACGTGTGTCTGGAAAGACACAGGCTCGCCTCCTCCGAAAAAGTCCGCCACATCAAATTAACTGGGAAGGTGATAATGAGAATTTTCTTTGATCATAAAAGTGTAGTTTACCAGCATGCCGTTCCTCCACAAATTACTGTCAGTACTGAGTATTACATTTCAGTCTTGAAGCTTCTGCGACGACGCATATCGATTAAGCCGGAACTGGTGGGCAAGTTTACTTTACACCATGATAATGCCCGCCCACATGTCTTTACACCATGATAATGCCCGCCCACACGTGGCTGCTTGTGTTCAACAGCTTCTTACGAAATGCAGCATTGAAATCATGCCACAGCCTGCCTACAGTCCTGATCTCGCCCCGTGCGATATCTGGTTATTTCCAACGATGAAGAAGAAGTTCCGTGGCGCAATATTCACCACAGATGCTGACGTTATTCAAGCTGTACATGGTTCGCTAAGGCAGCTTGCACAAAATGCATTTGCCACATCTTTGAAATGGGACCGTTGCATATCATCCGAGAGAAGATACTTTGATAAAGAGTAACATGTATTTTACTGTCCTATATTTCTTCATTTTGTGTGATTTTACTCACAGTTTTCGTGGAACGACCATTCTAGTTCATTAATTTGCGAAGGCATGGACTCTACCAACGTAGAGCACATTTTTCTTATTTCTGAATTTCTAAACAATAATGGATTGTATTTTGTCCACGTTTAAGTTTTCCAAGACTATTTTTCACTGTGGTCCACACATTTTCCACTGGGTTGTTATCAGGAGAGTTAGCTGGCCATAGGAGTATTTAAATAATGTGATTTTTGAAGAACTCTTTCATTTTTTTCGAAGTGTGGCATGGAGCGATATTCTGTTGGAAGATGAGTTCTTTGTTTTTCTGGACCTGTGGTACCACTCTTTTCTCCAATATTTTTATATGTGCGTCACTTTTCATCATAACGTCAACATGCGCAAGTCATTCTGGTCCGTCATGTGCAAAACAACACCAGGACATCTGTTTAGTTCTGTATTTAGGAGTTCGTTGAAGCTGGGCGATAAGAAGCTTTCTCAGTCACTGATTTGCTGACATAAGGTACTCGCTCTCCTTTGACAAAGAAATGGCGCTCATATGATGATATGACCTTCTTCCACTACTGAACTGTCCAGTCATTGTGCATTTTTACCCACTGGTGCCTCTTTTACTGCGCCTCCGTCAACAGTTTTTTCAATGAATGAAATACGGGATTACACCACTGTACAATACAAATTTGGAAGATGTGAATCCGTTTATTGGTGTAAATATGACATCTATGTTAAGTCAGATAATATCCCAAAACTTAAAAATATTCGTCGTCATGAAGCGGGACCCGAATCCGCGTCTCCCGGATATCGCCCGAGTATGCTAACCACTACACCACACAGAGCGACCAAAATTCAAGTTGACAATTAATCTTAATGTAACCATCACACGATTCGCTAGTCGAAGCAACCAGCATTCATATACACTATAATGACAAAAGTCACCGAATACCTAGAATAGAAACACAACATAACATTTATTGACATACTTTAGTAGGGTGTCGGTCTACCTTTGGCCTTAACATGAACAGACCTTTCGAAACATGCTTTCGACAAGGTTTTGGAACACAGCTATAGGAATGCGCTTCCATTCAGTACATAATTCTGCCGATAACTGTTGTGTAGTAATAGGGCTTTGTTTCAAAATTCTTATGCTCCGCTCTAATTCATACCGTACGTGCTCTAGGGGATTAAAATTAGGACTCTGTGCTGGCCAGTCCACGCACGATACGGAATTATCGTCAAACCACGCCGTAACAGTCTTTGCTTTATGACTCGGTGCATTATCCTACTGGTACCAACAAGGCTCGGTTCCATAGTATTACCAGAGACTTGGTCGGGCATAATTGTCCAGAATATCGAAGTAGACATGCTGATTAACAGGTTTGTCCACGATAACTAATGGGCCGGGACCATACCACGAAAAACATCCCCACACGAGTTTATTGCCAGCTCCAAACTTGACCGTAGGAACAGTACACTGTGGTAAATAGCGTTCACCCGGCAGCCGCCATACCCACACATGGATATCAGACTGATGGATAGTGTATCTGGAATCATCAGTAAATACGACTCGTTTCCATTGATCTACGGTCCAAAACGACAAGTAGCATTCCGAGTGGAGATGAAAGGCTTAAGAGCAGTCGCACGACGACGGTAACCCATGGAATGAAGTTTTCTGCGAATGGTACGTGTACATATGGAGGTTCCAGCATTTTTATTTACCTGTACACTGAGGTCTTGTACAGAACTCCGTCGATTAACTGTAACGACTCTCCTGAGACTTCGACGTACTCTATCACTGATTTTCGTTAGTCTGCCGGTACGTTTTGCTACTTAAGGCACACCATGTGTCTTCTACGTATTCCGTACATCCAAAACCGTTGACTTGGGTATGTTTAAACGCCTCTCGGTGTCTCTTATGGACAACCCGCTAATATAACACCCAACGATCTTTCCTTTCTCAAAGTCAGTTCTCTTCCGCCGCGACATTTTTATTCAACCTCACAGTGCGATATGATTGCGGTCAGTTGCAGGCTTGTTTTATACCCTTTTGCAACTGTACCGTGCATCTTAACAACGCAGCGGATCCGTTCATTTGCTTTTGGTGGGGTGTCCGGTGTTTTTTGTCAGTATAGTGTATATCCGATATAAGTTTTTGGATGTTATCTGGCTTAACGTCCATGTCATATTTATCCCAATAAAGGGATTCACATCTTCCAAATTTGTATAGTCTTTTTTGTTTGCTTGCTAGCAGTCCTTCCTGCTTCAAAATATCTTCAACGAACTGTCATATCAAGAACAATAATCTCACTAGCTGCAAAGTCTCTATTTAAGTCTATGGCAGACAATGTTGAATTGTTTTTGCTTTTCCTAACTAGTAAACGACCTTGAGTACGTGTAGGTTTCCGTTTTCGCCCATGTTTTCCTTTTCTGTTGGGAGAAAGGGTACCTGTCTCCCTAAATCTCTTTAAAATCGCATTAACAGTATCAAAACCAACACCAGACTGCATCGGTGATTTGTCTTTGAGTCATGGATGGTAAATTGCATTTTTTACGTTACTTCTGCTTCTAAAACTCTGATTTGAAAAATTCTTCCTGTATCGCACACAACACCTGATCGAAAATATTTTTCATATAATTTCTAATGTTTAGTAAAGAATGGTTTGGCCTCCAGGGGGCTAAAATGTTAATTTATGCTTATGTATTTGCAGCGAAATCTGAGCTCCTGAAAACTTTACTGAAAACATTCTTTCGTGGACCTATACTGCTCAAATCGAAAACCCTTTTGAGAATACGTTCTTCTTAAAGTAATGCATGTTTTTCCTACCAGGGAGCGTAGATTCATATTTTATTTTTGTCGATATAACTGTTTCTAAGAGTCCGATTTGCAAAATTATTTCTGTGTTGGAGAGCGTTCCCGGTGCGAAATGTTTCTCATATAAATTCATATTTTTCTAAACGCACAAGTCTGCAACCAGATGGCGTACGTTCACGATTCCGTTTACAGCAATATCTGAGGGATTAAAAACCCGATTGAAAAACTTCTTTCTTCCGTCAGATACTATTGTTTTCCATACCGGTTACACCTGAAAATTCGGTGTCATCTTTCTTGTTTCATAGTGTTTCTGGTCAATGAAGCGGAGTGGGCACGAGTTTTATCTTGAAGGAGCAGAACACCCTTTTTGTTGACTAATGCTCCTTCCTTGTTTTTCAGGTTCTCATATACACTTTTCAACTGTTCACAGTACATCTGGAGCGGTGATCGCTTTGCTGCGTTTCAAGAGTTCATAATGAACAACACCACGTGCTATCCACCTTACGCACTGCATAACTTTAGGTGGATGCAGTGCTGGCTTCGATGTGTGAGGAATTGAGTCACTGGTGGACAACCAATGTCTGGAACGTTTTGGGTGTGCTGTACTGGACCCACTTCTCATCACATGTGAGTACCCTATCCAAAACTGGTTCCTTGTCATAGCGGGACAGCAATGCAAGACAAAATGAGACACGTTGCTATTTGTTCACTGCAGACAATTTGTGGGGGACCCATTTAGACAGTTTGTATGTTTTACCTGTTGCATGCAGATGTCTTCGGACGTTTTCATCACTAACACCAAATGATGGGGCTAGTTCCTGGCATGTTTGGCAATTGTTCTGCTCAATAGCAACGTTCAGGGCTTCTACGTTAAGGCTGACAGGAAGACCACTCCGTGACCTGTTTCGAAGGAATTCATCTTCGTCTCTGAAGTTTTGGAACCAGTTCCGAGTTGTGCGTTCCTTCACAGCCTTTGCCCCGAATGTTAAACAAATGCAACGAGTTGTTTCTACAACAGATGAATCAAATTTATATTCGTACTAGCTAAATACTCGTTCTTTGAACATGATGAATGTACGAAATGGAGGGTTTGCGAGTAGGCGATTCCTCAATAGATAGAAGATTTGAAGGATATTTTATTCTGGATACATTTCAGACAGTTAATTGTGCCACCTCAAATTGTTGTGAATCAAAGTTTTCTTGACAGAAAAGAAGCGTTGCTAGAGCTTCTACTGTAATGCGTTTAAACAATCGTGCCGCACCCCTTCTTGTCATCCTCCCTTGTCATTAACTGTATAGGAATTGAAAAGGTTGAAGCCATCATCAACTTTCCAGAAGAATACAGTTTGACTGTGACCAGTAAAGAGAAATCCTGTATTACCTTCTTCTTGCTGTAACAATAAATTTAGTCTGCTAGCCAACTGTTTCACGAAATTTTTGAAAATTTCGTTGGAAGGAAATAGTCCAGAAAACTGATACACAATATCCATACGTAACACTGCACAGTTCAAATTAACAGAAGGAATAATATATTCAATAGAAAGAAAAGGATGTCTTAGTTAATAGTTTTGAACTTCATGTAAAACTGGTCACCTGTCCTTAAAATAAAATCTGTTGGGTCAACTGAAAAGAAAGATTTTGATATACCTACACCATAACAAATTGCGACAGTTGAAATGGCCATACAGTACATATTTCTTCGCTCTTTTGGGAAACACATGTCTGCCTGAGTTATTCTGCCAGACGACACATAAGCAATTTCGTTCATAACTGTAAATTTAAAACTTCAAGCCTACACGAAACAAATCAAAGTACGTAGTTACTCTTCACGTTTATCGTTAAAATATTGATAGACAATATAACAAAAAAATAATAGAAAACAGAACAAAATGCGTTGTTACGTTCAGCAGAAATGTAAAAAGAACCTTACTTATAAACAATTTCGTTCGAAACTGTACATTTAAAAGCTAGCAAGTCAGATGTTTTTGGAAGCGTGAGCAAAATTGTGTTGCCATCGATAATATCGCCAGACGAAAACTTTTTTTTTTTCAAATTTCAATTACTATGAAAATCTACCCGCATACTTATATTTATGGCAGTCACTTTATCACTTATATAACGTCACCGTTTCTTCAGTGAAAATGAATGTTGGTAATTTGATTTTGACTCGAAAATCCTTGACATTCGATATGTCAAACGATAATACAAATGTTTAAATGCAAAGCATATTACGATATAGCACTTTTTACGTGATATTTTTAAAGATTGGTTTTGTTAAATAAATTTAGAACAAATTAAAAGACCTTGACATTCGATATGTCAAACGATAATAAATGTTTAAATGCAAAGCATATTATGCTATAGCGCTCTTTACGTAATTTTTAAGGTTTTTGTAAAATAAATTCAGAACAAATAAATTTAGAAAAAATACATACTGCGCCGGCCGACTCAAGTCATTGAAAACTTAGGGCGGCACTTCAGTTGCTGGACAACAATCACTTGATCATTGCAAAACGTCTTAGAGTTTTCAAAGCTGGGATTTTTAAAAAACCCATTTCGACCCACTTAAAATATAGTAGGAAAAAATTCTTTCTTAGTGCGCCTCTATGTTGTAAAAAGGAACATTCCTGCCAAATATGAAAGTTCTAAGTTCAGTAGTTTCTGAGATTCGGTGATGAGTCAGTTTAGGGCTTTTAGTTTTATGTGTACAGATAACAAACGCCCACGAAAAATCCACTGATACCGCCCTTGTAATCGTACGTCTTTCCACTACCAAACTGCTTACTCATCTGATTCATATGCGCAGGGCATCTTGGGATTTCAGTTGACAGTATACCCCGAGCGGAACGCCATCTCTCCGTAAATTCAATAATTACAAGGTGTTTCTTTTGCTCCTTTGAAAAACGGCATTACCTGATAGTTACCTCATTTTGCACATATATTGGTGTGCAAAAATTAAGAACGAAGAGGAAAAATTAGCATAACAGCGGAACGAGCAGGCAAAAGGGACCGAAAGACAACTCAGGAGATAGAGTAGGGTCCGGTACGGTAGGGCATGCGCATATATGCAGCATGACGAAGGTGGGGGGGGGGGGGTCTGGAGTGTCGGAAGGGTGTAAAGCACACGGGCGGTGTACGCTCAGCAATTCGGTGAAAGCTATTGCACGGTGTTCATCGGTTTGAACGACGTCGAGTGGCTGCCACCGTGTGATATGACCAACAGGCAATCCAGTAGACAACATCTGGATGACTTTACCCGAGGTCGCGTCTTTGGGAAGTTGGGAGAAGGTCGAAGTGTAACAAGTGTGGCCGAGGAGTTAGGGATCGCTAACAGCATCGTTTCACGAGCTTGGAGAGCATTTCAAACGACAGGAACAGCTGTCCGAGAGTTTTGCGGTGGTCGTCCTCGAGCAACCACGGCGGCGGACGACCGGTATATTGTCCTACAGGTGAGAAGAGAGAGACGGCAGGCAGCGGGAGAAATCGCAAGGCACATGCAACAGACAACTGGACATCCGTTATCGCGTTTTACCGTGGCCAGGAGGCTGCACAAAGGTGGTCTATTTGCACGACGACCAGTACGGTGTGTGCCATTAACGCCTGCTCATCGGAGACGGCGGTTTCTGTGGAGCAAGGAGCACAAGAACTAAACACATCAGCAGTGGGGTTGAGTTCTCTTTACGGATGAGAGCCGATTTAGCCTGACGAGCGATTCTGGACGCATACACATCTGGAGAGAGCAGGAAACACGCAATCACACCTCTAAGATAATCGAAAGTGACCGGTTTGGAGGTGGCGGAGTTCTCGTTTGGGGCGGTATTATGCTTGGTAGCCGTACTGACCTCCACATCTTCCAAGGAGGTTCAGTCACTGGTGTCTGCTTATTATACCAAGGTTCTCCTGCCTCACGTGCGTCTGTTTAGTGGTGCTGTGGGTCCTGAGTTCCTCTTCACGGACGACAACACTACACCTCATCGTACAGTGGCTGTCGCAGAGCTGTTGGAGAGTGAATATATTCAACGCATGGATTGGCCCGCAGAGTCCCCGTACCTAAATCCAATCGAACACGTATGGGACCTTCTCGGGAGACGCTTGGCAGCACGTGACCAGCCGCCAGCAACGATTCCGCAGCTGCGATTGGCACTACAAGAGGAATGGAAAGCAATGCCTCAACAGCTCCTTGACAACCTCGTCCTCAGCATGGACAGACGTTGTAAATCCTGCAACGCAGTCAGGGGTGATCATATCCCCTACTAAAGACTGGATTTTTCTTGGCAGCCGCTTGTCACATGGGCGTTTCTGTATTCTGTCCAGTTGTACTTGAAGCTACCTTTTCAATAAAGTGCCTTTGTATCCTTTGGATTCCTTGTTTGGACAGTTTTGCTCACTTGTCCCATATTCTTACATCTTGGGGATCTTATGGTATGATTTGAGTCGATGTAGAGCACTTCTGCACAACATTGTATTCCAAAAACTCTCTCGTCCTTAATGTTTGCACGCCAGTGTATTATTGCTTTTTAAATCGAGCGGAGACGGCTTTTTAGCATCTTGATTGACACGAATCGTCTGGTTCTTCTTGCACTATAAACTTTGGCGGAGATCCCTGGAGTTTTACGCTACTCCACTGGATACGATTATATCAGTACATCAACACCATATCAATTCGTAGACAATATAGTGAGTTTTCATCAACTGCCACCCAACAAAAACTTAAAACATGTAATAATGAAACTCAAGGGCTATTGTGTTTTTTAATTTAAACAAAATAATAAAATCCTGGCTTTTCTGGAATTTATTTGGATATCAAAACAGACGATAGCAAAAATGTCATTAATTAGAAATCATCTGAAATACTAGGAAACTAATGTGTGTTCTTGTTTGGTGTTGAGTTCAGAGTAATGAGAACAAATATAACTAAAACATATTTTCAGAGCTCATTCAGTGCAGTGTTCAGGTTGGATGATACTCATACACATGCTGCTTTCATTGTTTCGACATACCAACGACGATCAGGATTTCCACGGAGATAAAGTTTTACTAACGACTTAAAACAAATTGACTAAATTTATTCGCGTTTTTCCTTCATTAAAATTAATGAAGTTCTATCTACAGAACGGTTTGCCTTGAGTTGAACCGCGCTTTCCTCCCAAGCTAATTTTTACTTTGCCCCTCACTTCGTAATCATTAAAACTCATTCTACAAATCATATTTCATTTGTAATTTCAATTATTACCGTCAGAAGTCAGATCTTTAATCTTAGGCAAATGATCTGAATAACACAACTTCAATAGGTAAAGAGCGTAAAGAGATAAAACCCTTGATTTGTTCCTGCCTTTTTTGGGGGACGGTGGGTAGGTAGTGGGGGCGGATTAATTAGATTTTTGTGAGAAACGTCGCCCAGAAATGGGCTGCGATTTTCCGAAAAGATAGTGATTTAGCTGAAAGATAATCATTGGGGAATATTTGTCTTCCTTTAAAGGCAATTTATATCCTCAGTCAAAACCAATTAGTAATATCAAAAAATAAGTGAAGAATCGATAAATGCTTTTCCTATTATAGCTACGGTTTTAGATTAGGCTGAGGGAAAATAATATTCAGGATTCATTACAAAGAACAAAATATAAATATTAAAGGAAAACTAACTGCAAAAATAAACAGATACAGTAGCGTAACTTGTTATCTTTGGGCTCTTGTACAGAATCATGCAGTAGGCCTCGCTGTTCTGTAGAAACACTGAATACGTATGTCATGTACAGGGTGACTACAATAAAAGATGAGGTGTTCAGAGCTCTTTGTAGAAAGAAGTATCGAACAAATCTCGACCGAATTTGGTATACATACCTTTCTGAGCATGTAGTTTCAATTTTCGGAAAAAGTTCAAAATTCAGACATTAGGGGGAAATTTGGCGCTGCTATACCCTTAATTTGTATAATACTAAGATTATTTAACGAATTTCGGGTATATCAGGGAGTCGTAAAACGTTTTTCACAAATCTTTGAGAAGTGAAAAGTAATGGTGCTCGCTCACTTTAACTGCTCGCGTCATCCAACACATCAGCAAAGAAATAGTCTGAACACCACGATTTTATGCAAGATGGTGCACTCCCTCATATCGGATTAAACGTGCAAGCCTGACTGCAGCAACAGTTTTCTAACGAGAGAGCAATTAGCCGATCATTTTCAACGTCATGGCGGCCACCATCACCAGCTCTGAACTCCTGTGACTTTCAGAGCTGTCTGAACATCATGCGCAAAAAGCGAGGTCTTAAAAGAAAAGTTC
This sequence comes from Macrothele yani, assembly GCA_039090855.1. Taxonomy (NCBI): domain Eukaryota; kingdom Metazoa; phylum Arthropoda; class Arachnida; order Araneae; family Macrothelidae; genus Macrothele; species Macrothele yani. Next base: position 124,613,246 of record CM076989.1, read on the forward strand.
GCAATATGTGCGACAACTCCACTCAGGTCAGTTGAGTTCCATCGTCCAGTGTGTTGTTCAGCAAATCTAGTTTTTAGAACATGGAGATGGAAGACACATAGAGCCGTATCTTTAGATTTAATTTCCAGATTTGTTAATAACCTACGTAATGGGCAAATTAAGGCAACAGAAGTGCAAAATGTCACCCCAGCTGTGGAATTTTTAACTATTTTTCTTTCTTTTCGAAAATCAAAACCGCATACACAGGCCAGTGTCTGTACCAAATTTGGTTGAGATTTGTCCAATAGTTATTTCTACAGAGGGCTTTGAACACCTCCTCTTTAATTGTGATCGCCCTGTATATCTAGACGTATTGCATCGAATTTCATTTTACGTATGGCGTTTTTTTACATACTGTACCTGTTGTTCATCATGTAATCGGATGTATGGAATGCAGAATATAAGATTGACTGCCAATATTCAGATCTACGCTTAGAAAGTGCGTCAACACTTACAAATATTGGATCACTAATATTCGGAGCAGTACTAAAGAAAGGATACCTTCCTTGTGTTTTGTTGTGCAGATGTTCATCATCTGGCAAACCTCCAATTTTCGTACACTTTCACTCTCAATTGACTATCATCATCATCATCATCATCATTGTCAACCATTATCAATCCACTGCTGGACGAAGGTCTCCCCAAGTTTCCTCCACAACGGTCTGTCTTGTGCCAGTCTCCTCCATGTCACCCCTGCATACTTTCGAATTTCATCCACCCATCTTCCATGTGGTCTTCTTCTGGGTCTTTTCCTGTCCCTTGGAATCCAATCTAAAATTTCGGCTGTCCATCGATGGTCTGTTCTTCTGGCAGTATGTCCAGCCCATTGCCATTTCAGGGATTTAAATCTGATCATGATGTCTTCCACTCTTGTCATTTTTCGGATCCATGAGTTCCTCTTCTTATCTCTCCTGGTTACACCAAGCATGCACCTCTCCATGCTGCTTTGAGTTGTCTGCAGCCTTTGTATGTCTCTTTTAGCTAAGGTCCACGTCTCTGCACCATACGTAAGCACTGGAAGGATGCATTGATCAAACACTTTTCTTTTAAGACATAATGGCATATTGCTCTTGAAAATTATGCTGTTCCTTCCAAAAGCTCTCCAGGCATAATTTCTTCACCAATGTGACCCTCACTTGATATCTGCTGTCCGAGATAAACGTACGTGTCTGTTATCTCCAGCTTTTGTCCATCAATCGATAAATCTTCATTTCTTGTAAAAGCATTGAACATCACTTTTGTCTTACTCTTGTCAGCAAGTTCCTGGATCATACTCTGTAGCTCTGATGGGGTAGTTGCAAAAATGACTATGTCATCAGCAAAACGAAGGTGGGTTAGATAATCTCCATTAATCTTTATCCCTTTGTTTTCCCAGTTCAGTGATTGAAAGACATTTTCCAATGTGGCATTAAAGAGCTTCGGAGATATGGTGTCACCTTGTATATCTAGACGTATTGCATCGAATTTCATTTTACGTATGGCGTTTCTTTACATACTGTACCTATTGTTCATCATGTAATCGGATGTATAGAATGCAGAATATAAGATTGACTGCCAATATTCAGATCTACGCTTAGAAAGTGCGTCAACACTTACAAATATTGGATCACTAATATTCGGAGCAGTACTAAAGAAAGGATACCTTCCTTGTGTTTTGTTGTGCAGATGTTCATCATCTGGGAAACCTCCAATTTTCGTACACTTTCACTCTCAATTGACAATAAAGGTCACTAAGCCGTATTTCTGCCATTGTTCTTCGTAAATACGTTCTGATGAATTTTGGTTTTGAGAAAAAACGTTCAGCTGCGTCCACAGGCACAGGAATCGTCAAAAACTAAACTTACGCCGAGTATATAATGCGGAGAAACCGCATGGTTTTATATCAACAACAGATTTGTAATCTTATTTGTTTTAACTTTCTGGAAATGTCCTTCAGACACACCAAAATGAAAGCAGTTTTGCTGGGAAAATACCGCAATTGTATTGATTTTCATGGTGTCGTAATCACTTTTGAGTTCGTTCAGACGTGCACAGCGGCAATGTAAAAGTGCTGAGGCTTTATTCAAATCGACGTGAGGGAATTGCAGAAATTCTGAAACAGCATCAACTTGTTCCAAAGTTTTCATTATAACACCAATAAGGAACAACAACTGAAATCTATGCTTTCAACGCATCTGTTTCTTGGCTTTTCTTACCTTCAAAATTAATATTGGTAAGTGCTTTCGGAATATCTTGATAGCGAAAGCGAAGTGCCAATAAAGAAACAAAATTTCATGGCCACTTTGTATTGAATAATCTTTTTATTATCACCTTTGATTCTTCGGTTAAGTAGGAAAGCATATTTCAATGTTTGATGCTCTCTTCCCAGAAGGTGTAAATTTCTTCTGCAGTTCCAAACCAAGTTTCTCACCACTTCTGTTACACCCGGCATCACATCACTGAGTACAGAATTTAAGTTGTGTGCAGCACATTTTACGTGCTTTGCGTTCAGCTGTTTTTTTGAAATTCTTGCTTGAACCCCAGCGCACACGTCACTCACTATACCGTCAAAACATTGGCTTCTCAGCCTTGAAATGTCTAACTCACACATCTCCAGTGTGTCCGTAATTAAATTTGTAAGCCCAGACGCTGAAAGATTTTGTATTTCAGTAAACCCCATAAACGATTCCTTGATGCTTATGTTCTTGGGTTTGCATTTTCTCCCATTACAAAAGTTACGTGTCGAATTACTTGGATCCATTTTTGCTGATATATTTAGTTGTTTCCACTATTATAGCAAGGAAAGGACATTTCTTAATGTCAGCTGTTTTGTTTTTTGTTAGCAGGGCAAACAAGGTTATAGAAAAAAAAATGAAAACATAAGGTTATAGTAACAAATGTCAGCTTTTTTGTTTTCTATATCCTTGTTTGAAAACTTGTTTTGGCCACCCCGGTGGTGCAGTGATCTAAGCGATGGCTTCTGAACATTCGTCCGAGGTGGATTGAGGTTCGAATCCCGTTGAGGCATGGATGTTGTGTTTGTCTTACAGCACTGGCTCTCCCCATTCCCTAAAGTCAGTGGCCCTAAATTAGGGACGGGCGACTGCTTACAGCCCATTGAGTTGCTCACAGTGGTCGTTAAACCCTCAATCAAAAAAAAAAAAAAAAGAAAAAGCTTGTTCTGAATGTTTGGGTTCCGGTATTTTGTCGTTGCTTGTTGCATGTCCAGTCATTTGTGTAGCACTGTGCCGTATACAGAAAGCAGGCTCGGACACGAAATTTTCCCAATTCTTACTGCGTTTGTGCCATCAGTGACCTCGAAACGGCAAGTTACACAAAGCTAAAGTCCGAGTAAAAGATCATTACTCTATCAAGCCTCTATAAATTTGTCGCTTTCCTAACTACCTCTTCCATTTCTTCTGCTAATGGTTTTACGCTACCGCCATTGCTCAAGAATCCCACATGATTGAATATGGGACTTTGCTTCTTAATGCCGAGTTGTTTTGCTAGATGCGTAACGTAAGCCTCGTATTCCTTTCTCCCAGGGATACTGAGTATCTGTAGTAGAAAAAACAAGAAAGATGACACCGAATTTTCGGATCAAAGCTACTCAAAGTCAATGGAACCGATTTGAAAAATAATCAAGTGGTTCCAACAATCGATAAAACAGCCAGAAATAGAAACGTCTATTTAAATAGTTCCACCAGCGGTTAAAAAGCATATTACAAAAATTAACAAATGGCAAACAAAAAGTTTCACATACTACAAGGAAGCTACCAGAGGCAAAGAGATTTTCAAATCTAACAGTTAAAAAGGAGAAATATAGAGGGAAACATAATATAAGTCTACGACTGCTAGCGAATTTTTTTGCGAAACGGAAAAGTTGAAAATAAGCGAAAAATAGTCGTCCTGGAAAAAGCTGTGCTAAGGGAAAATAACTTTTCAAATACGTCCTTTGGGAACAGATATTGCGAAAAAAAAAAAAAGGTTTCGACCTTTACGCAGCTAGCGGAAAATCTTTACGTTATTTTAAGAGGTTAATGCTCTGTTGTAGGGAATGGCATACAGTAAAGAAGAAATTTCTCAATAGCATTTTTAGAAGCGGCGATACAGCTGAAAACTGCCGAAACACCACCTATCGACAGAACTGTGAACTACAAAATCCCTATGTACTAGCCAAAAGTGTTCTAAGTGGGAAATTGCATCCGGTGTTGAAAGAATTGTTTAAATCGTGCATGTGAAAGCAGTGATATTGAGACAAACAGAATAAGCATTTGCCCTCCTAGCGGCGAAAGCGTGCACTATTTTCGAAAGAAAGTACACACAGAGAGTTTGCATAGTTAGTGGTATCTGACCAAAGAAAGAAGTTTTTAATCGCGTTTTTAGTTCCGCAGATATTTCTGTAAACGGAAACGTGAACTTTCGCCCTATGGTGGTAGACTTGTGCACTAAGAAAAGTTTGAAATTATATGCAAAACATTTCCCCCGGAAACGCTCTCTAACAAAGAAGTAATTTTTCAAATCGGACTCATAGAAGCAGAGATATCGACAAAAATAAGTTATGACTTTACTCCCCCTTGTGTGAAAAGCACGCATTATTTCAAGAAGAAAGTATAGCCAAAAGGTTTTTCGATGTGAGAGGTTTCGGTCCACGGAAGAATATTTTCAATGGAGTTTTCAGGAGCTCAGATTTTGATGTAAATACATCAGATGCAGAAATGAACACTTACGCCCCCTGGTGGCCAAACCATTCTCTATCAATTATTAGAAATTATATTCAAAGCATTTCTTTTCAGGAGCTGTATCCGGTGCAGAAATTTTTTTTCAAATCGGAGTTTTAGAAGCAGATATATAGAGAAAAACGCAATTTACCTTTACGCCTCCTAGCGGAGAGTCTATGCATTTCTTGAAAATTTTGAATTGATATGAGAAACATTTTACACCGGAAACTCTATCTAACAAATAACAAATTTTTCAAATCCGACTTTTAGAAGCAGAGATATTGACAGAAATAAGATATACGTCTACAACCCCTGGCGCAGGAACCATGCATTATTTTAAGAAGAAAATATTCTGAAATGTTTATCGACATGAGCGGTATCGGCTCACGAATTTTTCAATCGAGCATTTAGAAACTCAGATTTTACTGCAAATGCCTATGAAACCAAAATTAATGCTTACGCCCCCTGGTGGCCAAACTATATTTTACAAAAAAATATAAATTACAATCAAAACATTTCCCACCAGGAGCTGTATGCGGTGCAGGAAGAAATTTCCAAATCGGAGCTTTAGAAGCAGAGATACTGTACGTGGGAAAGCGCAATCTACCTATACTCCTCCTAGCGGAAAGTCAATGAATTACTTGAAAATTTTGAAATTATATGAAAAACATGTCGCACTGGAAGCTCTCTATCCAACAAAGAAGAAATTTTTCAAATCGGGCCATTAGAAGTAGAGATAGGGACAAGCTTAAGATATACATCTACGCCCCCTGGCTGAAAAACCATGCATTATTTTAAGATGAAAATATTCCGAAAATGTTTGTCGACGTGAGTAGTATCGGTTCACGGAAGAGTTCTTTCAATCGACATTTTAGAAACTCAGATTTCGCTGTAAATACATCAGAAACAGAAATCAACGCTTATGCCCCCTGGTGGCCAAACGGTTTTATAGCAAAAATTCGAATTTATATGGAAAGTATGTCCCATCAGGAGTTGTATCCGCTGAAGAAACTGTTTTCAAAATCGGAGCTTCAGAAGCAGAGATATCGGGGAAAGCAATGTAATTTTACGCCCCTAGCGGAGAATCTATGCGTAACTTGAAAAAGTGGCTATATCTAAAATAGTCTTCGACATGAATAGAATCGAAAGGTAAAATAATTTTTTGAATTGGATGTTTAGAAGCAAATATATGGAATAAAATGCTTTTTGAATTCGATATCATCTGCATTTACGCCCTCTAGCGGCGAAATTGTGCGTCGTAAAAAATACTAAATAAAGGATCATCATTCGCACATTTCAGGCTTCCTAAGGCAAAAAATAAGTTTTCAAATCGGACTATTAGTTGCAGAGATATCGTGTCTACAGACAGACGGACGGACAAACCGATAACATAAGCACGATCTTTTTTTACAAAAGACGTGCTAAAAACGGCCTGACAATAAACAACATCTAATGTTTATGAGTAACCAGTGGCGTAAGGTGACATAAACGTTTTCCAGGGCTAAATATTTTTGAAAATTCTCTCTACGCTCTTCCGTATCGTGAAATATAATTTCAGCGGATTGTGAAGTCTCGAATCGCCATCTGCTGAAATCATGTTTAACAACATAGAATGAGGTAGAAAAAAATAAGCTTATACAGTGCTGTATAACATAAAACAAAAGGAGAAACAAAACAGCAGTAAACAGTAGAAACAAAACAAGGAATACAAATTTTGAAGATGACAAATTTTCAAGGAATGTTTGCTTTCGTTTCCACTTAACCAGGATATCTTGCTATCATCATCATCAACAACAATGGGTAATAGTCCCGCTGCAATGTGACATCAGATTTCATTCGTCTTACATTGTTTTACTACCTGTGCATCGACACTGATTTTGTAAAACCAGTCATCTCGGGAAAGGTGGTCCAGCACGTCCGGGGTCGACTTCAGAGGGAACCAACCATATATGCATTCGCGTCCCTGACAAGGGGAATATGCTGAAAATCCCGGAAATACCGCAGACTAGATGGTCGGCAGGACTGAGATCGCTATACCTCTCCTCTTTAAAAGTTTTAGACTGATTCTTACATACTTTTTTGCACCAAGCAAATATTTAGTCGATATCAGAATTGGGCAGGAATGCATTACAAAATAATGGAACTACAGATTACAATTAACGTGTAATACATTACACGATAATGCAGTAACATGCAATGCATTAAACAGTATGGTTTACACAAGGTAATGGAATTAATCTGTAATGCATTACAATGAAGAGGATATAATTTAATTATTTAATAATGCCATTCAAACGCAATGGAATTATTTGGTAATGAAATTACACAAGTTGCAAATAATAATTTCATACTAATAGTTTATAGAAATGTACGTGTGCCAAAAGCTATGTCTAGAAAAGTGGGCCATGTAACATAGCAGACAAAGACCGAAGTGTCGTGTAGAATGTTCTAGAAGCGGCAAGAATGGGTTAGACGTTTGTAGAATGTTGTTCCAGAATGATCGCGCAGTGGGAAGTTGGAGAGCTTTATGTAAATCAAGAATATTCCAGAAGGTTCAGGTCCTGTCGTGAAGTATATATAAAAAGTCAGTCGCTCGCCAGTCCAGTGTTCGTATTGGACATGCTATGGACAACAACACTTGAGAAGCACGGCAAAAATGTCAAGAGTTCGCAAATTTCTGTAATATTCGGCAGTGCATTCTGAGTTACTGAACTGTGAGTGTAATGCTAATATGTGTTTGTGGGGTAATTATTTTGGACAGTAAAACGTATGTAATGAACGAGAATATTGCTCTGGAGATGGGCAAAATAAGTATCTCTAACCGAAATAAACATCCCATTCGTACTTCATATGTATTATTTCGTTCAAATCACTTTACTTACGGCGAAGACGGGGCAACTACTCATGTCATACACGTACAATCTCCAATACCTACATACACGCATTTGAGGTCCGAGGGGTGGAACATTTATCAAATAACCTACACAACGTGTAAGGGTGTACTGGTTGCAGGTTTAATCACGTTGTATTGTTACCCATACGTTATTGGTTAATTACCAACATATAGTTAATTATTAACCATTACGATTATAATTGGGAACAACTGCATGTCATTAAAATTACCATGTAATTCTAATGTTCAGTTCACCATTACCATGTAATGGTAACACTAAGTTCTTGTTCCCATTACCTAAGTTCTTGTTTTATTACGCTGTAATGCATTACCGATTAATTCAATTACGATTTTGCCCAACTCTGGTCGACATAGGCCCAAGTCTATCACTTTTTGTTTTTCTTCATCCCTTAATAAACTAAAAGGATGTTTTAATGAAAAAATTCATTTACTAATCAAAAACTTCTATTATGAAAATTCTTACTAGGAAATTTTTCATTTTAATTGCATATTTTCGGAGAAAGCTCTTCTCCTTCTTCAGAACGTCTCTTGTTGTCACGTTATTCACTTCACTATCGCTGTTACGGTTATTTTCCATCAAATCCTGCCAGATGTTATGCAGGGATGATCCCCTGCAGTCATTGATGATGGAATTCAGATTTTTCTCAATCTCTATTCCTTCTTTCAGCTTTCTTTTTTGAAAATTGCTTTGCAAACTGATGGTTTGAAGGGAATTCCAATCCATGCTGTGACCAGTTTCTGTAACAAGCCTGTCTAAACCAGTCTTGTTGGAGCAATTTTTTATAGCAGCTTTATGCTCTGCTATACGAGTTTCTAGTCTGCGAACTGTCTCACCAATGTAAGCTAGTCCACAACTACAATTTACTTCATAAACAACACCTTGCATTTTTAAAAAATCTTCTTCTCTGTGAACTATTTTAGGGAAACAATTCTTAACCTTCTTCTCTAAACTTGGAGCTAGCGTAATATTGTACTTCTTACTAATACTCTTTAAAGACTCAAATAAACCCTTGCGATAAGAATTTGTTTGAGTGAATTTGACTTGTTGCTAACAACAAAAGACAGCCTGAAGAAGGAGAAGAGTTTTCACCGAAAATTTGCATTTAAAATAAAGCATTTCCTAGTGAAAATTCCCATAATAAAAGTTTTTGATTAGTAATTGAATTAAGAAACCTGGAAATCTATTCTCAGCATGAGCTTTATTAAAAAAAAATTCACTTTTCCCATTTTACAGCACGAGCGAGACTTTCGACTTTAACCGCACAAAGCCGCCCAGATGACGCAGTGGTCTAACCGATGGCTTCTGATCATTCGTCCAAGATGAGTCCGGGTTCGAATCCCAGTGAGGCATGGATGTTTGTTTTTGTCTTTCGGCACTGCTCTCGGTGTGTTCCTTGATCAACGCTGGCTCCCCCTATGTACACTGATCATTTGACATACTGAGTACCATGTTTGACTTGTACTAGTTCTCTATATTACTTGATCAACACTGGTTCTCTCTGTGTACATTCACCATTTGACATACTGTGTGCCATGTTTGATGTGTACTAGTTCTTCATATGTTACTGATCCGCACAAAGCCTCCCCGATGACGCAGTGGTCTAAGCAATGGCTTCTGATCATTTGTCCGAGATGAGTCCGGGTTCGAATCCCAGGTGAGGCATGGATGTTGGTGTTTGTCTTTCGGCCCTGGCTCCCGGTGTGTTACTTGTTCAAAACTGGCTCTCTATGTACACAATGATCATTTGACATACTGTGTACCATGTTTGAAAAAACAACAACCTCCAATAAAAAAAAAATAATAATAACTACACAAGCGAAAATCAGCCGCTCACTGGTTAACGACGCGAAAACGACCATCTCCGAAAGACAGTTTTGCGTATGAGTAGTTCAGCGAGCATCTGTTCATCCATTATTCTTCTCCTATTCTTAACTAAGGAGATGTGTTGACGAGAGTCGCCTCTCTCACAAACGCGGTATTCAGTGCGCTTTAGTAAACGCATATGGAAGGCTGCAATGTTTTACCCAGTTATTTAACTATTGTAGTGACACACATGACATTCAGAAAATCTGGAAACTGGTTACTAATACGATTTTGTCTCGAAAATTTTTCAATTGAAAAAAAAAAAAAAAAAATTCTTTCTCATTTCATTGCCCATAATGACAGGACGCCATTGCGAATAACAAAGCTATTCTCGAGCAATTGTTACACCAGCCTTGTTCCCTTTTCTACAATTTCTCTGAAAATCAACTTCTGTTTTTGTCACACGGAAACTGTCGCTTTGGTTGACAAGGCATATTATGCCGCATAAATTGTTTCTCTTGGTTATAGGTGTTTGTAAAAAATTGGCTTTATCAGCGAGATGTCTGTTAAAATCTAAAGTTGCATCCCCATGATTGATGGTGCCGATCTCTGTTTTTTTTATTTCACTACTGAATTATCTGCCGCAGCTTTAAAAGCAACATCGCTCTTATTGTTAGTGGACGCCGGGAAATTGAGCCTCTTGCTGGCGCTGACCTGAGTTGGCTTCGGTGAAGATTATCGTATTTGTCTCCCCACTTGTCTCCAGAGCCTCGATTTTCTCAGAGTTTTTTCCGACATTCCACACTCATATCAGTGTCTGTTTTCTTGAACACTCCTTTAAAATAACCTGAGTTTCTCAGGCCGCAGTGTTGCCATTCTACTGATTTATCAGTAGATCTACTGATTTTGATTCCTTTCTACTGATACAAGGTGTCCGTAAAGTATTTGCCACACAACAAAAATTAATATAAAAAAATCTATGTAAGTTAAAATAAAATGGTTGGCAACGTAATATAGCAGCACTCATATTTTTTTCTGTTCTTTAGGTGTGCGCTACTGCTGAATAAGAGGAGCATTTAATCGATAATGGCGTCCATGCAAGAAAAAGCTGCGTGCGTGTTGTGGTTCCATGAGACCAAATCGGCTGTTACTGTGCAGCGTCAGTTCAGGAAAGAGTACTAAAACCGAACCAAAAGAGCATAAAAGCTTGGTATGAAAAGTTTAAAAAGACGGGTAGTGTTGTCGATCTACCCCCGAGTGGGCCGACTACCGCTTACACAAGAGACAAGTGCAGCTGTTCAGTAGACATTTCTGCAATCCCAGGAAATCCGTTTGTCCTGCTTCACTGGAAACTGTGATTCCCCGTGCCACGGTTCACACAATTTTACACAAACGTCTTCATCTGTATGCTTATAAGATACAGACCGTTCAAGCTCTTCAGCCTGATGACCGGCCTCGCCGTGCTGCATTTGCGAGGAAGATATTGCAGCATATATTTCATCGAACAACAGAGGGCTACCCCGAAAGGGAAGGTATGGTGCGGCCTAATGCATGACAGAATCATCGGACCCTTCTTTTTTTACAGAGCGCACGGTAACATGTAGCGTGTACCTGAACATGCTGGAACGTTTTTAGAACACCTCAGTTGCATGAACTCCAACCTGCGGTTATTTTCAAACAGGACGGTGCCCCACCACATGGGTCAATAATGGTTCGTGCGTTCCTGAATGTCAAATTTCCGGAAAGACGGATTGGTCGCGACTGTCCCGTGACATGGCCATCCTCGATCTCCCTACATAACCCCTCTAGACCTTTTCCTGTGGGGTTATGTGGAAGACCAAGTACACTCTAGCAGTGTTCCGCATGTCGGGAGCCTGAAGAGCAGAAAATCTGACGTCATTAATTCTGTCTCTGCTGAGATGTTAAACAAAATATTTAGTGAAATCGAATATCGCTTAGATGTCCTCTGAGCCACAAATGGCGCCCATGTAAAGGTGTACTGACACTGGAAAAAAAAACTATTTGTACGCCATCATTGTCATGCAATTCTCCCTTTCTTGTACATGTAATATATTTTTATAGATACTAGTAAAACAATACTTGTAATCTGATTTATTGGCGTAGGAATATACAAATGGGCGCTTACAAGCTTCCGCACATCAACCAGATGGCTTTTTAAGGAAGTTTGACAGAAACTTCAATCAGAATAATAGAACGCTTCAACATTTTGAATGAAGTGATTTGGCGTTTTACTAAACAAATGAAAATTGCATTGTCACTATTTGTTTGTCAAGTCACCGCATTCAAATTGTTAAAGCGTTCTATTATTCAGAGTGCAGTTCCTGTCTAACGTTTTTGAAAAAGCCATCTGGTTGATGTGCGAAAGCTTGGAAACTCTTGTATATACACGGTTGTCACATTATTGTGATCACCAGCTAATATCTAGGGTAACCGAAGTTTGCAGCATGGGTAGCAACTAGACGGGCTGGGAGAAACTCAATAAGGTGCTGGGAGGTTTTCACAGGTATGTGGAGCCATGGGTGCATCTGACAGCTGCTGGAGGGTGCTTGGTGGAGGATCCACAGAGCAAACAACACGATCTGGGTAGTCCCACAGATGCTCGATTGGGTTTACGTCTGGGGAATTAGAGGGACAGTGAAGTTCTTTGAAGTCTTCATTGTGCTCTTCAAACCACTCTCGGACTTTCTAACTGTGTGACACGTCGCATTTTCGTGCTGGAAAATCCCATCCGCCCCATGGAAGACAATCAGTCTGTGTGTGTACGTGGTGTGTGAGGATGGATTCATAACGGATTTGGTCCATAGTGGCTTCCACAGGTATGAATGGAGCCAGAGAATGCCACGAAAATATTCCCCGTACCATAACGCCTTCCCCACCAGCTTGTGTTCTTTCAGCAATGGTTAAAGAGTGTTTGTCCTGCGATGTTTCTCGCCTTATACGACAACGTCCATCCGTTCGATAAAGAAGAAAACGTGACTCATCGGAGAAGGCGATCCTTTGCCAATCAGCGGAGGTCTAGTTCTGATACTACCGTGCAAATGTAAGTATTTTCTGCCGATGCACCTTTGTTAGGATAGGTGCAGTAACCAACCGTCTGCATCGCAGCTCTGTACGCAGCAGGGTTCGCCGAACTGCCGATTTAGACACACTTCCCGTAGCATCCTGGTTCCATCGGTAAGTGAATTGCTCCATTGTAGCGTGGCGATCGACTCTCACGCATCTTCGCAGTCGACATTCACCTCTCACATTAATGGCACGTGGTGCTCCGCAGTTTCGACTTCGCTTATTCGCAATGGTGCCATTTCTCCAATCACGATACACTTTAACCACATCAGCACGCGAGCAGTTCACAAACTGCGCTGTTTCAGAAATACTGCCACCATTGCGGAAGCTGATAATCATCCCTTTTTGCAAATCCGATAACTCGCTCCTTTCACCCATGACAACAACGAGTGATATGTTTTATGAATGCCTACAGTATATCTTATATACACTATAAGCCAGCTCACGACACGTGCCTTCTTTCATTGGTTAAGCGCTGTTGACGTGAAAAGTAGGAAGTGGTCACAATAATGTGACTCAACTGTGTATATTCGTACGCCAATAAATCGGATCACTAGTGTAGTTTTACTATTTCATACTTAATTGGTGTGCTGTTCCTCATTTTTAATTTAACATTTTTTTTTATTTTTGTAATGTGGGAAAGACTTTATGGACGCCCTGTATATTCTCCTCTTGTCAATGCATAATTATATCCATTTCATCTACAACTTTTGAAGATGACAATCCGCTTTTTTGGTGTAAATATGACAAGAATGGTAAGTCAGAAAAAAGGCACTAAAATACACCAAAAAAAAAAAAAAAAAAAAAGGAATTGTCATCTTCAAAAATTATATTGTATGGGTAATCCCGTATTCCATTTCATTTCATGTATTGTTCTCCCAATGGGTATTGTGACTCAGTTTGAAATGTTTTCAGTGTTTATATTCCTTTACTTCGTATTTTTACGTTTTAGCGTAGGTATTTATTTCTGCTTAAAGTTTTGAGGCGGATTTCAATGAATGTAAAATATTCCAAAAATTGGTAACCAATCGTAATTAATACAGGGGAGAAATATACGGGTTTACAGAGTGAAATTGAAACAAATTATCTGCGAAACGTATTGCTGTGTCTTAAATAATCTACCGAAAAAAATATTTCACTGTTTTAAAACTTCCAATATTCAAACCGATGGCTCCGCGGATATAATCTTGAATCAACTGTTTTAGATGGATTTCCTCTCAGTCAGATAGGTATAGGTAGGTCGTTCAAAAAGCAACGATACTGACGTAATTGCCCCAAAACAAACCCACGCAGAAAACTGCAGCTGGCCGCCCCTGTGGCGCAATGGTCTAAGCGATGGCCTCTGATCATTCGTCCGAAAGAGGTCCGGGTTCGAATCCTGGTGAGGCATGGATGTTGTGTTTGTCTTACGGCACTGGCACTCTCCCTTCCCTGGAACCAGTGATCCTAAGTTAGGGACGGGCGACTGCTTATAGCCCGTTGAGTTGCTCACGGTGGTCGTTAAACCCCCATTAAAAAAAACAACTGCAGCTGCATGTGTCGGAACACCTGCAAGGTCAGTCACGTGACGACGCGTTGTTACAGCGCTCCGCTAATTCATTCTTGCAGTAGACGGCGTGGAGTTCATACCTGTTTCTGTAACCAAGACAAAGCAGCTTCCATAAGAAAGGTGCTTTGTCCGCTGAAAGAGTTTTTCAGTGACACAAACAATTTGTGAATGGTGGAGAGTGTCTGGAAGATGTACCACGCTCCGGTAGGCTTTCGACATCGACTACGGAGGTTAATGCCAAAACCATCGAGCAACTCTTTTGCGAATATCGCCGAGGAGATTGCTAATTCAATGCAGATGCCCGTTGGTTCCGTTGATGATATTGTGAGGAACTGGTAGGTACCGAAAAGTCACTGCAAGTGGATTCTCTTCTTTCTCACTGATAAACACAAGGCAAATAGTGCTAGCACTTGTTGCCAGCTAAGACGTCAGCCACAGGTTTTGGATCGGGTCGTCACGTGTGATGAAAAATGTTTTCACCGTTTCGACCAAGAAACGAAATAACAGAACATCCTATAGAATCTCCCACAGAGACGCCCATCAAGGAAAGCAGAGGTTCAAGCAAGTGGTGGGAAGATCATGCACGTGGGTTATTTTTCGATAAAAAGCGAATTGCATATGACCATCGTGTTCCACAAGGGGAAACTGTTACCTCCGCCTATTATTCTGAAGATCTTAGAAATCCTCTAAGGAAAAAAACTATTCCCCAAAACGCCAATAATATGAACACACTCGTTGGATTTTGCATCAAGATAATGCCCCTGCACATCGAGCATTGCGTACCCAGCGGATTATTTTGGCACCGGAATAATGGCGCATGTTCCGTATTCACCGCACCTGGCACCGTGTGACTTCCACCTATTCCCTGAACAACTTCGTGGGTGTTGGTTTTCATTAAATACTGAACTGAGCAATGCTGTATCCTGAACCACATGTCGAAGATGGGCTTCAAACAAACCGTCCGGAAGTGGATACAAAGGTAAAACCGGTGCGCTCCGTTAAAGGAAGAATACTGCGAATGTATGTAAGTGTAAGTATGTTTACTACATTACATTGCAGTCCCATGTAATTTATCAGTCCCATTACTTTTTGGATGGCCCTCGCATAGTGATTTTGGTGTGATACTGAATTCGCTTTCATTATTAATTATTTTCCAAATATGGCACGTGCCAATTATTATCACTTTTTTATTTTTTTCCTAGGGAGGCTTTGCCTCCATTGGCGTCCCCCAGGCTACAGCTCTGAACCACGGTATAAATTGTTCTCTGTGGGATTTCCAGTTCTGTGGGAAGGACATTGACACTCACCATAGACTACTGTATGGCCTCTTTGGTGAGTCGTTTGGCTTCTTGTCTGAGTGTCAAAATTGGTCGCGAGAATATTTGGTTGATATTCTGCTGTCCTTATGTCATTTTATCTAATTGTGCACCGCCTTTCTCTTTAGGGATTTTTGACCTACTGCTGTCCCCACAAAACCTTATGCCCTGCACTCTGAATGTTGCAGTAATACATAGAGTTTGAAAAAGGAAAGAAAGAAACAACCTGTTTTTCCACTGTAACTCATCGACTCAACTACTTTAATGTTGTTACAGCTTTCATTGTGCAGGCAGTAGGCACGAACTGAGCACGAGGTAGGTACTACGCATCAGCCAGACATCGGCTGCTTCAGGTTTCCGAGATGTACACCAATGAAACCACTCGTGTCCTTCCCTAAAGACCTAACATACACTGAGTGATTATTGATCAATGACCACCTACCTAATATTTCGTAGGTCCCCCTTTACCCCTCAGTACAGCAGCTATCCGACGTGGCATCGATTCCATAAGGTAACGGAAGCAGTTAGGAGGTATGACCAACCAAGCTGTGTAATGCGACCTTCAATGCAAGTATGGAAGTGATTTGTATACAGACGCATGGTATGCTATTCTCAAGTGTCCCACAACTGCTCTATGGGCTTGATATCAGGGAGTTCCGAGGCCAGTCGATATGTTGGAAGTTTTGAACTGTGTTCCTCAAACCATTCCTGCGAGGCATTGTACCCGTGGCTTGGATTGTTGTCGTCTTGGAAGCCATTCGGGAAAAAGTTCAACATTGCTGGGTGTACAGAGTCAGCAAGCAATTCACGTTATTGGGCACCAATCATACATTCTTCCACATGCAGCAAGGTTCCTAGTTCAAGCCAGGTAAACATGCTCCACACTATACAATCGCGGCCATCGGGTTGCACTGTGAAGACGATACAGTATGAATCGATTTCCTTATGTTGTTTGCTCCAAAGACGAACACGGCCATCCACGTAGTGGGATGAAAAACGTAACTCATTAGACCAGCACACTTTTTTTCCAGCCATGTGATGTCCATCTTCGATGATCTTTGCACCAGGCATGCCTTTTGCGCCGTTGAACTGTGGTTAGGAGAGGATGTCTTCGGGGTCGTCTGCTGTTATAACCCATACGTAGGAGCATGCAACGCATAGTAATAACAGATACTGTTTCGGGTTGACCAGTTGTACTGGACAGTCAACTGTTGAACAGTACTGCGTCTGTTGGACAGTACGAGTCGTCGGAGTCGATGCTTACGTCTCATATCAACCTTTTGCTGTCCTGTAAAGTTTTTGCCTAGGTATTGTTGTTTGACCATTTACACGCCAGTCCTGATATTCTTTGACTACGGCGTCTGGCGAACAATCCACGAATTCAACCCTTTGGGAAATCGATGCACACGCTCCCCGAGCTTCCAGAATCTGTCCCTTCTCGACGTCCAATAAATCCTTCCGTTTACCCATCACGCTCAAATTTTACGACGTACTGCTTCACTCACTTTTATATGATAAGTCGGTTGACTAATCGCGCTCTCTGGGAAATCACGTGGTGAACGGGCAACATCGGCATTTGGTAGGTGTGGTCATAATTTACTGATCACTAGGTGTATAAACACATTGAAAAGATACAAATAATTTCTTTTGAAGGAAAAGAAAGCATATATCCGTTAACTACATGCAGAAAGAGGGCAGAAAGTTCCAATCTTGTCCAAAATTCCACACCGAATACCAATACCTAAAAATAGTGAACACAGCGTTAAAGGCTACTATTGGGTTGTTAGAAAAGTCATGACGTATTTTGGCACCCAATGGCGGTTGGGCGGAGTACTAGAGACATGCGCAGCTCTGTTATCGCTATGGCATTCGACAGGTGCCAATTCTAGCTGCAGTCTAAAAGGAATAGTAACCGATTTGGTTGATTTGCAGAGATTTGACATCAAGTTGAAGATGGAAGACCAAACTGTGTATTTTCGCCATATTTTACTGTTTTACTTTCGTAAAGGAAAGAACGCGCTTCAAGCTTGTGAAAAATTGCGTAAAGCGTACGGTGATAATTCTCTACAAGAACGTCAGTGCCAGCGGTGGTTCGCAAAATTCCGTGCTGCTGGTGATTTTGACCTCAACGACGCTCCTCGGTCCGGGAGACCCACTGAGGCTGATGACGACCAAATCAAGGCATTGATCGTGTCAAACCCACGTTACACGACACGACAGATTGCAGACACATTGCACATTCATCATTCAAGCGTTCACAACCACCTGAAGAAGCTGGGATACGTAAGCAAGCTCGATGTGTGGGTTCCTCATGAACTCAAAGAAGCTCAATTGACGGCGCGTATAAACATCTGCGATATGCTCATTAAACGTGAGGAAAACGATCCTTTTTTGAAGCGACTGATAACTGGTGACGAAAAGTGGATTATGTAAAACAATGTGCTGCGCAAACGGTCTTGATCTCGACGTACTGCTTCGCCACAAACGACATCCAAAGCAGACATTCATCAGCGGAAGGTTCTGGCCTCAGTCTGGTGGGATTTTAAAGGTGTCGTGTTTTTCTAGCTCCTACCACGGAACCAAACAATCAATTCGAATGTGTACTGTCGGCAATTGGACAGTTTGGACGAATCCATCCTCCAGAAACGTCCAGAGCTCTTTCATCGTCAAGGTGTTGTGTTCCATCACGACAATGCGAGACCACACACAAGTTTGATCACCCGCCAAACATTATTGGAGCTTGGGTGGGATGTGTTGCCACACCCAGCATACTCGCCTGACCTTGCGCCGTCAGACGTCCACTTGTTTCGCTCTCTTCAACAGTCCTTGTGTGGTATAACGTTCAATTGAGATGAGGCTGTAATTCAGCACCTTGTATAGTTTTTCGCCACGAAAGACAGGTCCTTCTATGAACGAGGCATTCTGCAGCTCACTGACAGATGGCAAAAGGCTATCGAACAAAACGGGCATTATATCATTGATCGATCTTTGTTCTTTCTATCAATAAATGACCTTTGCAAAACATGGCTAAAATACGTCATGACTTTTCCGATAACCCAATAGATTAAAATGCTTCAGTCTCTAACGAAACAATGAATGTTAATCATTTAATTTTTTTACTGTTACTGAGAATGTCAGTTTTGCCATTTTGGAATTTCAAAAAGACATACTCTGAGAACATTCACATGGGGTGGGGAGAGACAAAGTAGTTTAGAAATAGATATTTATTAGCTCTCCAGCAAATTGATCTGTAACTATGTTAAGGTCTTTAACGTGATCGCTAAAGAGAAATTATAAAAACAGCGTCATGAAAAGATTTCGAAAAATGCAAAGAGCAATTAAGCCTTCACGGTTAAGGACACGGCAACTTATTTTTCCGCATTTAAATTTCAACGCTTCGTCCATCGGTGTGCTATTCTTTTGAGATCATCGGAGCTTAGCGGTTTCCATTAGCTTCCATCGAAGTTTTTCCTCAACGAACATCTGATTTGAAAGCTTCACGCGCCAGAATAGAAAAGTTTAATGGACCTTATCCTCAACGCATGTCGCTGGTGACGAGGTGTAACGTCTGAATTGGGGTAAATTCCGTAGGAAATTTACTAAAACGGAGATAGCGTTTCCTAAAAATCGCAATGCTCTTTGGTTATGTGCGCAGTATTCGTTAGTAAGGCATATGTGTCTACGTAGTAACAGCAAACACCGATCGAGCAATGCCGAAAGATTCTCAACCTATGGGTAAAATATGGGTTTTTAGTACTGAGATTTATTAACCAAAGGTTTATATGAAAGCGCAGTTGGAAACTTTACAAACTTTCTCGGGGTTACAGAAAGTACACCTTAAGTACAACTTCTGTGTGGGATTCGCGTGCGTTGGGCATGATGTAAGATTTTTCATGATCCGTACCCAGAGAGAAATGTCCGCTCAGAGTCAAAAAACATTATTCGGAAATTACAGAAGCATGTATTTCAAGCTTAAAAAATCGTACAAAACACTTCACCTAATCATCCAGTTAGTCCCCATTGGAAATGATGATCTTGTTTCACCGATCTACGAGTTTTATTTTTTTGATTGAAAGCTTTTTGATTTATTGGACCTGGTGGTACAGAGACATACAAGCAAACATAGACGGGATACAGATATTTTACAGCAACAAGTACAAAACATACAAGATTTACATCATTCCAAATGATCAATTTACACAGACAAAACCAGTGTTAATCATGTTACACACTGTGAACAAGTATACATCAAACATGGATCAAAATTTTTAAGATGACAATCCGATTTTTGGTGCAAATGTGACAAGGATGGTAAGTCAGATAATATCCGAAAATTTGAAAATTTCATCGTCCTGGAGCGGAACTCGAATCCGCGTCTCCCAGATAGCGCCCGGGTATGCTCCCCACTAAACCACCCAGAACGATCAAGTCTCAAGTTAACGATTAATTTGAATATAACCATCACAGAATTCGCTAGTCGAAGCAACCGGCATTCATGTTTAGCGAATCTGGAGGTTAAGAATCCTATCCCATGATTGCCCGGAGGAGCAGATAAATCATGAAAGAAATACGGGATTACACCATATAATACAAATTTTGAAGATGACAATCGGATTTTTGGTGTAAATGTGACAAAGATGGTAAGTCAGATAATATCCGAAAACTTGAAAATTTCATCGCCCTCTAGCGGAACTCGAAACCGCGTCTCCCAGATATTGCCCGGGTATGCTAACCACTACACCACCCAGAACGACCAAGTCTCAAGTTTTTGAACGACCAGGTCTCAAGTTTTTGAACGACAAAGTCTCAAGTTTGCGCTTTCTAAGAGACGCGGATTCGAGTCCTGCTCCAGGACGATGAATTTTTCAAGTTTTCGAATATTATCTGATTTACCATTTTTGTCACTTTTACACCAAAAATCGGAAGGTCATCTTCAAAATTGGTATTATATGGTGTAATCCCGTATTTCTTTCATGATAAAACATTTATTTTGCAGAATGCTAAATGACCAATGTACACAGATAGACAGTATTGGAAAAGTAACACATTGAGAGCCAGTGCCGAAAGACAAACACAAACATCCATACCTCACCGGGATTCAAACCCGGACCCAAATAGGAAGAATGGTCATAAGCCAGAGCTTTAGACTACTGCGGCAACGTCGAGGAATCTACGAATTGAAATACCCATTGCGATAAAAGTCTGGCGAGCGCGACTTGATGAAGTCATCCATGCAACGATTCACGTCACCGTCATTAGCAAAGTTTTTCTCAGCGAGAAAATTCGACCAATACCGGAAGAGATGAAAATCGGACGGGGTAATGTACGGGGAAACAGAGAGGGGCGGGGAGGGGCATGGTGATATTTCATATTCCAGCTCTAGCAATTTTTGCTGGGTCAGTAAAGCGACATGTGGACGAGTGTTATCCTGGTGAAAAATAACTCCATGGCCAATAAATTAACGTTGGGTTTTTTCTTGCAGCGCAGCATGGAGACGGTCCAAATGTTGGATGTAAGCATCCGCTGTGATGGTATTGTTTCGCGATAAGAATTCGTAGTGAATCACACCGCGACAATCCCACCAGAAACTCAGTATCACCTTCCGTCCATGAAGAGGTGGCTTGGCGATCTTCTGCGAGGGTTATTCCTGCTTCGTTCATGCTCTTTGTTGCCTGACATTCTCGAAAGTGACACATGTTTCGTCAGCCGTGACCTTCCTCTTTCACGCAGAGCAACGGCAATGGAGTAGCGTTACATCCGATTCTAGTCAGACAAAAGCATGGGGTACCCATTTGCACAGTTTACACCAATATCCCAACTTTCTCTTTCACCCAGCACAACAGCAATGGAGTAGCGTTGCATCCGATTCTGGTCAGACATAGCATGGGATACCCATTTGCATAGTTTACACGAATATTCCAGCTTTCTCTTTCACGCAGAGCAACAGCAGTGGAGTAGTGTTGCATCCGAGTCTGGTCAGACAAAGCATGGGGTACCCATTTGCACAGTTTACACCAATATCCCAACTTTCTCTTTCACCCAGAGCAACAGCAATGGAGTACCGTTGCATCCGATTCTGGCCAAAGTTTGTTGCATTGAATTCGATCCTGGCCAGACACAGCAATGGAGTAGCTTTTGCATCCGATTCTTAGACAATGGAGTAACGTTGCATGCAATTCGTAGACAATGGAGTAGCGTTTCATCTGATTCTGATCAGTCACTGTGCAAATGGGTACCCATTTGCACAGTTTGCTCGAATATCCGGACATCCGAAGTCGGGTTTTTATGGTCGTATGGAAGGTCTTCAGTTCCCCTGCCTGTTCTTGTAATGTTGCATCATCTGTCTTGGTCTATAGCACGTGTTTCAATACATCATCAGCCTTACTGGGAGTGCCATTTCTAGGTGCACCAAACAGATTCCGTGCAATAGCAATGGAGTACCGTTGTATCCGATTCTAGTCAGACAAAGCATGGGGTACCCATTTGCACAGTTTACACGATAATCCCAACTTTCTCTTTCACGCAGAGCAACAGCAATGGAGTAGCGTTGCCTGCGATTCTGGTCAAAGTGTGTAGCGTTGCATCCGATCCTGGTCAGACACAGCATTGGAGTAGTGTTGCATCCGATTCTTAGACAATGGAGTAGCGCTTCATCCGATTCTGGTCAGTCACTGTGCAAATGGGTACCCATTTTGCACAGTTTGCACGAATATCCGGACATCCGAAGTCGGGTTTTGATGGTCGTATGGGAGGTTTTCAGTTCCTCTGCCTGTTTTTATAGTGTTGCATCATCAGTCTTGGTCTATAGCACGTGTTTCAATGTGTCATCAGCCTTACTGGGAGTGCTTTTTCTGGGCGCATCAGACAGATCCCGTGCACCAGTGTCGAATATTCTGTACCAGTCATAGCAAGTACTCTCTCCAATAACATCGTCATCAAACGCGTTTCTCAATTTTCCGAGTGCTTCCGTAACTTTCACGCCATTCAAATATTCATAGAGCAATACTGTACGTACACCTTCCTTCGATATCGCCATCGTATCCTTCGATATCTCCATCGTATAGTCTCCACGTGCAACTAATCTTCGCTACAACAGCGTACGTTCTGTCCTTAGAATCTATTATTTCGTGCATAGCACTCTCGGATGTTCACGTCACCGCATAACCGCATATCTTTCATTAGACACGCACTTACGATTTTTTCCGGAAACTTTCTTTAGAACCTAATAACCTTTAAACTCTGAATTAGATTTTTTGAAATGATCTCAATAATTTCGCGCTGCAGGAGTACCTTTAATGAGATGACATTTTTGTAATAGGTTCACTTACTCCTGCTATAGTAAATCTGAAGCGACTTTTCCCTACAGTAACTCTGATAAATCATCAATTTTCCCCATCACGTCCATTTGGTGTGTGGCCTAGAACAGGCAAAACCCGGAATCCAATTTGTCATGTCGGGGTGTTACAGCCCGGTAGAGGTGGTGTAGTATTCAGGGGCGTGTTTATGTTAGACATCTTTGGGGCCCTATTTACCTATTGATACTACGATCGCTGCACAAAGGTACAAGGACTGTACTCGCAGACCACCAACACTGGTTCGTAGCGATCCATTTCCCCCGGAAGATACTTTTTCAGCAAGACAACGCTTCATCTTACAGCTCTCATTGGCCGTAGGACTGGATGAAGGAGCATTTCTGTTGGCTTAGAACCCTAGAATGACCCTCTCACATTTCGAATTTGGATCCAATTACGGACGCCTTCTTTCAACAAGACAAGGCCCCATCTCATCACTCTTGTTTGGCGAAGGGCTGGTTGGAGGAGAATTCCAGTGAGTTTGAAACCCTCGACTGGCTCTCCCACTCAACGAATTTGAACTCAGTTGAGGATGCCTGCATCCGACAAGGAAATATCTAGTCTCACCACTCCTGTTTGGCTAAGGACAGGTTGGATTAACATCCCAGTGAGTTTGCAACTCTCGGATGGTTGGAGAAGCATTCTAGGGACTTCAGAACCCTGGAATGGTTCTCTCACACTTCAAATTTGAACGCAATTGAGGATACCTTTTTCCAACAAGCAACGCACCCTCTCATCACTCTTGTTTGGCGAAGAACTCGTTGGACAAGAAATCCGCTAAATTTGCAACCCTCGAATGGAATGGCTCACTTACCGAATTTGAACTCATTTGAAGATGCCTGCTTTCAACAAGACAATGTCTAGTCTCACCACTCTTGTTTGGCGAAGGAAAGGTTGGAGGAATATCCTAGTGAGTTTGTAACTCTCGACTGGTTGTAGAAGCATTCCAATGACTTCACAACACTCTAATGGTTCTCCCACACTTCGAATTTGAACCCAATTAAGGATGACTTCCTTCAACAAGACAACGCCCCATCTCACCACTCTTATTAGGAGAAGGACTGATTGGGAGATAATTTCAGTGAGTTTGCAAACCTCGAATGGCTCTGCCACTCAGCGAATTTGACCGCAGTTGAGGATTCCTGCTTTCAACAAGACACTGTCCAGTCTCAGTACTCCTGTTTGGCGAAGCACTGGTTGGAGGAGCATTCCAGAGAGTACGCAACCCTCGAATGACTCTCTCACTCACCGAATTTGAACACAGTTGAGGAGTCGAGCGTTCCACTTGAGCCCTTAAACTAGCCATCAGCAGCCCTCAGTGCTTTACGGAAGAATATCCTAGACATTGGGGCCAAGGTATAATCGGAACGTCCCCTATACCTCGTGGATTCCATCCACGTCATGTGGATTATTTCAACAAGACAACGTCCCATCCACGTCATGTGGATTCTTTCAACAAGACAACTTCCCATCCACGTCATGTGGATTCTTTCAACAAGACAACTTCCCATCCACGTCATGTGGATTCTTTCAACAAGACAACTTCCCATCCACGTCATGTGGATTCTTTCAACAAGACAACTTCCCATCCACGTCATGTGGATGGACCCCATGAGGTATAGGGTCATGTTAGAGTGAGTGTTGTGAGGGCCAAAAGTGGACCAGAAAGTTGTTAGGTGTGTGGGTGTGATAAATTGTTTTCTCGGTGTATATCAATAAGATCCCACCATAAACACATGATAATAAGTTTCGAACTGATGACATGCGCTTAATTGACGGCTTTTATATAAGTTTTTCTCCAAACTGCTCTTCAGCAACTGTGTATCTTCAAGATTTTCGATTACAGACAGAAATGACAGAATTAAGTGCTTCTACGAAAGTGGCTTTGGAGGAGCTCAAAGTAATTCGACAGGCTGTTGATGAGTGTTTTCCTTTCTTTTTTTATGTGTCCAGAAATCTGTTAAAATAGCTATCTTAGTCTTTTCCTTTATACCAATCGTTGAAATGTCGATTTTCTGGAAGCGGCTGTATTTGCCCCACGGATAATTTAAACCTCTCAGGATCGATAACTATAGCCCTTCAGGGAGAAATCTTTAGAAAAGTATACTGAGTAAACTAAAGCATCGTTATCGTAAAGCCTCAGCATTTGTTATAAAATAAAGAACTGCTATAAGTTTATCCACGTGCAAGTTCTTACTCAGTGGAATGCTGTTATCAGGCACAGACCACTATAATTCAGCGCTATAATTGCCTTCTAGTGAACGTGCCAGAGTAGATCGTGCTTTTTTAGAGCTTGCAAAGAAAAGTTCAGTCAGTAAACTTAATCCTCAGAAATCCTTAGGGTGTCACAACACTGAATTTACTACTGAAGCTAAAAGTTTCCTTAGATGCAAAATGGGAACAAAAAACATTACTTTTAACGACCGAGACAAAAAGATCACTTTGTCTATTAGTATATCCGTTATTGGACACTATATATTTTTTATATTTAGATGAATAATAGGCAAAACATTTTTTTCATGGGATAGAAGACGCCAACATTTTTTATGAATACTTTTGTCTGTCCGTCTGTTTGTTTTTCTCTCTGTCTGACGATATAAACCTTTTCTTTTGTTTCTAGAATATGTTCTTCTTGCATCACTTGGACGAAAACAAGCTCTAGATAATTGCAGTTTCAAAATCTTAAAATAGAGTTTTCCTGCAAACTGGAATACAAAAATTCTTACTTTTTATGTCATCTTTGTTCCTGGAACACTGATCGGAAAATTTCCCATGAATCAGGCTGGGGGCATGATGCTAATGAGAGATTAGGTGCGAGTTTAAGTATCTACATAATACTGTGATTTACGCTTTCTTTTTTATTTCCGCATTTCACGATACCGTCGACAATCTAAGACTATTGAGAAAGCGCCAAACCTCAAATATTGGGAATCATTGGTTACAAAAAAAGGGGGGGGCACAACTGGCCCTATGGCCTTGGTGCAATTTGGACACCCTGGTTTGAGGAAAGAGACACAACCAATGTCCAAGTTAGTGTAACAATTTGTGTCTACTAGCTCGAATTGTGACTTTGTTTGAGTTCCGAATGAGACATGGGAGACGTGCTTCTCCTTGGACACTGGTTCTTGGAATCAGGGCCTCCGAATTCCAGGGACAAACACCTTACACTCATAAGAACTTCAACCTGGACTGTTTGTCAAATTCCAGTCCTTTTGGCCACTCGCCTACCCAGACCAAATGGCGATTATGTACATGTTGAACGTATTCCTGTAAGTGTGATTGGTCATGAAAGAAATACGGAATTACACCATATAATACAAATTTTGAAGATGACAATCCGATTTTTGGTATAAATGTTACAAGGATGTTAAGTCAGATAATATCCAAAATCTTGAAAATTTAATCGTCCTGGAGCGGGACTCGAATCCGCGTCTCCCAGATAGCGGCCGGGTATGCTCAAGGTTAGGAGACTCCTAGGTTATGCTTATCCGACACTTCCGCTGAGCACTGTCTCAGGGGTCGCCTTCGTCACGTCACAGTCCCGGAGATCTCCACACTCCAACCGCCTAAAGCTGCTTGTTCCCGTTTTTCTGGTTCAGGGTCTGAAAGCTACATTGTCTCATTTCCGAGAATTTGAAGCTAGGTATTTGTAGCAAACAAATTTTCTTTTCCTTGGTTATACGTTAAACACTGAACATGCCTGGTTCGTGCGCAATAGCAACGTGTCAAAATTATTATTCGAAAACCAGAAGGAATGGCATTCATTACCATAGGTTTCCGAAAAATGAAGTTTTGCGTAAAACATGGAAATTAAGATGCAAACGAGCTGACAGTTTTCAACGAAATGAATTCAGCTATTTGTTCGGAACATTTTCCTGAGGAAGACTACGAACGCGATTTAAGGAATGAACTCCTAGGTTTGCCTATCCGCAAAATGCTAAAGGACACAGCTGTACCAAGTTTAAACCTCCCGGGAAACTTTAAAGTAAATTCTAATTCAGAAAGAAAGAACAGACAGGAGTAAAGGAAACGAACTGATCTTGTTGGCGATTTGATAAACTCTGATAATGCAGAGGAAATTTTGGAAGACATGTGGAGTGACGATGATTAAAATACTGAAATTGAATGTATGAAAGACCTGAAAACAGAAAAGGAAATTTTATTGAAGGAAAAATGAAAAGCTGAAAAAACAAATATTATCTTTGAGCTCTTTAAACCATAGTCTAACTTTACGTGTAAAAGTCCTCAAAGTAAAACAGAATCAAATGCAGAAAGAATTATTAGAATTGCGAAGGTTACGGAAAGACGAGAAAAAGACAGAGAAATGTGCATAAAAAATTTGCTTTCTACAGTGTTTACTCCAGGACAGATAAGGGTTTTGTTAGGCCAAAAACGGATTGTTTGGAATTCTACTGATATTGCAGCTGCAATAACATTAAGAACTGTTTCCAGTAGAGCATATCACTACTTGAGAAATAAAGTTAATATTCCGCTTCCTGCTTTAGCAACGTTGCGCCGATGGGTAGCTACAATTAAATTGTTCACCTGGAATTCAAGCCACAACTTTAAAACTGATGAAGAGCCAAGGAATGCAAATGACTGAAGCAGAAAGAACATGTCTAATTTCTATAGATGAAATGAAAGTTTCCAGCAAAATATGCTATAATATTGAAACAGATGAAGTTATGGGACCGTGTAGGTACGTACTGGTATTCATGGCAAGAAGACTTGTTAATCCCTGGAAGCCACCAGTATTTGACGATGTTGACGCTAGTGGTTCCAGTCTCAGAGAAATATTAATGAAAGTAATTTGTGCCGTAGAAAATATCATGTTTCCTGTATTTGCTCTTACTTCAGATCTGGGAACTTTAAACCAGACATTATGGAAAGAATTGGCTATATTGCCTGAGAGTCCGTTCTTTGAAAATCCTTTCGACAAAAATAGACATATAAATGTATTTGCTGACATTTCGCATATGGTAAAGTTATTGCGAAACCATATTTTGGACAGTGGCGTAAAAATAAGAAATATAGTGATAAATTGCTCCCTATTTGAAAATCTTATTAGAGAAAGACAGTAAGGAATTAAAAATAGCGTAAATAGGCAGATTGTACGTTATGCAGTAAGGAATTAAAAATAGGAGCAAATAGGCAGATTGTACGTTATGCTGTACAGTTGCTTTCGGAGCGTGTTGGAAATGCCATCAAATATTTATTTCCCGAAGATGACGAAGCAGCAAATTTTATTCTTCTTGTTGACAGATTTTTTGATACAATGAATTCGAGGCAACCATTCTCATACAAACCATTCCGATGTGCTTTAGGTAACAATCAACAGCAATTTCAACTTCTGAATGAGGCTTACAACACTTTTTCGCAGATGCGCGTTGTTGGAAAAAAAAAACGCCCAACCATTTCAGCAAGGTCTTCTGGTCAGTATTACATTCGTAATGGCTGTCCACAAGATTCTAAGCGAAAAATATGAGCTAAAATATTTTTTAACTCACAGAGTTGATCAAGATGTCCTAGAAATGTGTTTCTCACAGATACGTGCAGCAGAGAATCCCTATGATCACCCTTCACCACTGGAATTTCAAAATCGTCTCAGACTGCTGGTACTTGGGAAAGTAGTCTGGAACTGTCAGAAATCTAACGTTTTGCCTGAGTTAGAACAACATTATTTAACTGTCTCCATGTTCTCGTCTTCCTGTGTCTTACACAATAATGCATCCTGCAATGATGAAACAGCCCACACAAGTGAAAATGAAATTACGGCTGCACTTCGCGAAGAACCCACAACTGCAATTACGTCTTCTAGTGACAGCATATCGTACCAAGCTTTACGATACCTTGCTGGATATGTTGCATTTAAATGCCAAACAACGTGTCCTGGGCTGGGGGACAAAAATGCACCTCTGGACCTAGTGCAAGAAAAAGGAATTCTTTGCGACTGGATTAGCGTCATAAGCAGAGGCTGCTTGCAACATCCAACAAATGAGTGGATGAGCATGGTTATCCAACTAGCAGAAATTTTTTTAAAACTACATGGGAAAAATAATTTAAGGAAAGTTAAAAGAATTGTTCACACCGCTGTGGAAGCTTCTGCCCATCAGTTCCCTCCAAATGTGCACCCTGCCATCAAACTATTCATGAAAACCCGAATTATGATCCGTATGCGTCATATTAACGCTCAGCAAAAAATATATTGCCAACCCAAGAAGAGAAAACTGGTTAAAACAGTTACCTAAGGAACATGACAAAGGTAAGTGAAGAAAGAATTGTTTTACGTTAAATAATGTCCCGATTCTTAAAGTTCTCAAAATTTAGCGAATAAAATATGATTAAAGAAAGAAACAAACAAACAAAAATTGCAAAGATCCATGATTTTAAATTTTCTGTTCAGCGATTAGTTACAAATAATAACAGAGCATTTAGTGAAATTAATTTCCAACTTTTAATTAAGCAAGTTAGTGGAATGCTACTCAAGTTTTTATTTGTTCCGCATAAAAGGATTTCTTCATGAGGTTCTGACAGCATAATCTTATAAGTTTTTTTACTTCTTTTGAATTTATTTAAAGACAGTATTACAGTTGCGGGATGTAAGGTCAGGTGATGCGTAACATCACAGCCTCTCCTTGACAAATGTCAACCCCGCCTTCTCGTGGTGCATCCTGTTCCTACTAAAGGGGCTCTGACGACCGCCAATAGCGGTATAACTATACCATCGGGATTAGAGGAAATTCTATCCCACACTCACCAACCCGCTTGGCCAGCGTGATGAGTTATGGCCAAACCCCTCCAAAATGACTCCACAACTTAAATCTTGGCCCTCAGTCTCCGGCAGCTGGAATGTACCTGGCCAAGGCAGCGGCCAGTGCGACATGAAGGCAGAGGGTGCTAAGAATCCCCGGAGGACCGTACTAGGCTGCCATCTGATGCTGACCTTGGCAACGTACAATGGACGCTCCATATCTTCTGATTCAAGGCTTCTTGAATTGGAAGAGGAACTACAAAGGATCAAGTGGGACATCGTGGGGCTAAGTGAGGTAAGGAGAATAGGAGAAGATCTCATCGAACTGAAAAGTGGACATCTCTTCTACTATCGTGGGACAGATACTGGCAGAACTAGTGGTGTTGGATTTATAATAAACAAGAAACTGAAGGATAAAGTTGTAGAAGTTGAAAGTTCCTCTGACAGAGCTGCACGGCTTGTTATCCAACTCTCGAAAAGATACCAGGCTCAGATTATTCAAACTTATGCACCCACCACAAGTCATCCTGAAGAAGAAATTGAAGAATTTTATGAGGAAATTTGTCATCTAAATAATAAAGGTAAGCAGCACTTGAAAATAATTATGGGAGATTTCAATGCAAAAATAGGGCAACGGCAACAGAATGAAACTTCAGTAGGTAAATTCGGTCACGGCAACAGAAACCAGCGTGGAAATACTCTCGTTGAGTTTGCAGAGGCAGAAGGGTTTTTCATCTTGAACTCCTTTTTCAAGAAAAAGCCACACAGGAAATGGACATGGAGACATCCAAATGGGACGACAAGTGAAATTGATTTTATTATGTGTAACAAAAAATTCGTCATAGAAGATTGCAGTGTGCTAAACAAGTTCAACACAGGTAGTGACCATAGATTGGTGAGATGTAAGATGCACCTCAACACTAAACTTGAACGTGGCAAGCTCATAAGACAAACAAAATCTATTGACATAACCAACCTTAAAAAACACCATAATACCTTTCAAGTTGGAACTGAAGAACAGGTTCTCTGCTTTAGAAGGCCTAACATCGGAAGAAGTGGATATTTCTGAAGTTAACAGAAAAGTAACCAAAGCTCTTATGGAAACAGCAACAAAATTAGCTGGGTCTAAGAACAAGTTTCATGTAAATAAATTAAACGAAAATGTTGATGCAAAAGAAGAGAGATGTAAATAAACGAAAATGTTGATGCAAAAAAGAAGAGAGATGAGGACAACTAAAGAAGATGTGACTTCCAAAGTGGAATATATAGAGCTATGCAAGACAGTACGAAAAAGTATCACTGAAGACGTAAGAAAATTCAACTGTGAACTAGTGAGGAAAGCAATTGAAAACAACCAAAGCCTAAAGATAGCAAAGGGACATCTCAGTAAGGGAAGAAAACAGATTATGGCACTGAGAAAAGAAGATGGTTCTGTAACAAGAAATAGAGGCGAAATTGTGACAAGAGTGAAATATTTCTACTCCAAATTATATGAAAAGGATGATACATGCACTCCAGACATCATGAAAGATACCAGTACCAGAGTTCCTCCAGTCCTTCCAGCAGAAGTTGCACATGCAATCAAGAACATGAAGCGGGAAAAGCTCCAGGAGAAGATGGAATTACTGTAGACATCATACAAGAAGCAAGTGGAGAAATCGAAACAGTACTCGCCCAAATTTTCACTCGATGCCTTAATGAAGGAAAGATTCCTGAGGATTGGAACAACGCTACAATGATCCTGCTACATAAGAAAGGTGACATTGAGGATCTCGGAAACTACAGACCTATCAGCCTCCTATCAGTAGTTTATAAAATCTTCACTAAAGTTCTTTCACACCGCTTGAAGGTAACACTGGACATGGCTCAACCGAGAGAACAAGTTGGATTCAGGAGTGGCTACAGCTCAATAGATCATATCCATGTGCTGAGAGAACTAATTGAAAGGGCGAGGGAATATGAACTTCCATTGTGCATGGCTTTTATCGATTATGAAAAAGCCTTTGATTCGGTGAAACCATCAGCAGTTACAATGGCTCTGAAAACCTGCGGTATTGAAGATGCATACATTAATATTATTAATAACATCTATGAAAATGCAAGTGCAAATATTAGGCTGTTTGAAAATACAACACACATAAAAATTGGAAAGGGAGTGAGACAAGGTGACACCATATCTCCGAAGCTCTTTAATGCCACATTGGAGGGTGTTTTTCAGTCACTGAGCTGTGAAAACAAGGGGATAAAGATTAATGGAGATTATCTAACCCACCTTCGTTTTGCTGATGACGTAGTCATTTTTGCAACTAGCCCATCAGAGCTGCAGAGTATGATCCAGGAACTTGCTGACAAGAGTAAAGAAGTGGGATTAAAAATGAACTTTCAGAAGACAAAAGTGATGTTCAATGCTTTTACAAGAAATGAAGATTTATCGATTGATGGAGAAAAGCTGGAGATAACAGACACGTACGTTTATCTTGGACAGCAGATATCCAGTGAGGGTCACATTGATGAAGAAATTAATCGGCGTACAAAACTTGCCTGGAGAGCTTTTGGAAGAAACAGCATAATTTTCAAGAGCAATATGCCATTATGTCTTAAAAGAAAAGTGTTTGATCAATGCATCCTTCCAGTGCTTACGTATGGTGCAGAGACGTGGACCTTAACTAAAAGAGACATACAAAAGCTGCAGACAACTCAAAGCAGCATGGAGAGGTGCATACTTGGTGTAACCAGGAGAGATAAGAAGAGGAACTCGTGGATCCGAAAATGACAAGAGTGGAAGACATCATGATCAGAGTTAAATCCCTGAAATGGCAATGGGCTTGACATACTGCCAGAAGGACAGATCCTCGATGGACAGCCGAAATTTTAGATTGGATTCCAAGGGACAGGAAAAGACCCAGAAGAAGACCACATGGGAGATGGGTGGATGAAATTCAGTATGCAGGGGTGACATGGAGGAGACTGGCACAAGACAGACCGTTGTGGAGGAAACTTGGGGAGACCTTCGTCCAGCAGTGGTTTGATAATGGTTGACAATGATGATGATGATGATTACAGTTGCATATAAATAAATTAGAAGGTATAATCACTGTCCCTGCACTTTTCCTTAGTGTCATGTCAATATCCTATTTAGATATTTAGATTAAACAGACTTGAAAAAAATGAAAGAAATGCATAATAAATTTCTTCACATTCTCTGTTTACTCTAAATAAAATATTCACATGGATGTCCGTTTTTCCTGATTATATTACAGATGTGCTTTTGCATTACATCTTGGTTGCAAGCTTTCAGATTCAGAGCGTATTTGAGTAAAAAGTTGTTGACATTTCTCCCGCGAGTGCTTCAATTGTATTAACAGTCTATCCGTCCTGCTGGCTGCGTCGTGTGGTACACTAACGTCACTACGTAAGGGGCAAGTGAGGGACCGGCACTTCCGCTGCGAGGGAGGCAGGATGAGCAAACCTTACTGTCTATTAACCTTGGGGTATGCTAACCACTACACCACCCAGAGCGACCAAGTCTCAAGTTACCGATTAATTTGAATATAACCATCACAGGATTTGCTAGTCGAATCAACCGGCATTCATGATTAGCGAATCTGGATGCTACGAATATTATCCCGTGATAGCATACCCGGGCGCTATCTGGGAGACGCGGTTTTGAGTCCCGTTCCAGGACGATGAAATTTTCAAGTTTTTGGATATTATCTGACGTACCATCCTTGTCACGATTACAACAAAAATCGGATTGTCATCTTCAACATTTGTAAGTGTGATTAGTTTCCGTCAGTATTTAAAATGCATGATACCAAGTCCATATAACTTTGATTTGAATCTTTTTTGTCAGAGCTGTACGCATATCACCAAAGGTTTAAGTAATATTATATTCATAAATTCCTTTTCCTTTTTTTTGTGATATATCGGGGTTTAACAACCACCAAGTGCAAATCTAAGGAACATGAACTACAAAAGATGTTCACACAGTTTAGGACGATTTTCCAGCAATATTGTTAATGTATAAAATGAAAATTCTTCTCTCTTAAATGTTCTACCTGATAGCCCTTTCTTTGGAATGAACTTACATAGTGTAGTGGCCAAAATTGTGGAAACCTTTTGGAAAAATTGTATTTTTGAGACTTGATGGCTCATAACACCACTTTGGTTTTGGAGTGATACCATAAGATTATATATCAATGGAAAGATAATTTCATTCCAAATGTAATGCAACAAAGTTTGTTCAATTATCTGTATTCTATGAAAAGTTATAGACAAATAACCAGAAAAAGGAAGAACAACCTGCTTAGGTTAAGAAGTAGCTTTCTTTCATTTTAATGTAGCCAATGAGCATGAGTATTTAGAGAGCCAATCAGATGTCGTCTTGTTTTGGCAATGAGCCAATCAGGTCACAGTAGGATTCAGCTACTGATGTCATGTATAGGAGCTGAGAGGAGGACATTTGTCAATGTGTTATGTGATTGCTATTAAGTTTTGTGTGTGTGTTTGTGTGTGTGAGAGAGAGAGAGAGAGAGAGAGAGTGTGTGTGTGTGCGTGTGTGTTCTTTCATTTAGTGAGCTTTTAAAACGTAATAAAATTAAAGAAATGGCGCAAAGATTTGACTGGTCACCCTGAACGCGATGTAAAATAATACAATTAAGTGAACAAGGCTTCAGTTATGAAGAAATTAGAAGAAAAAATGGTGGAAACTTAACCAAAGGTTGCATTTCTAAATATTGGAAGAGGTATAAAGAGACTCAGTCACTACAAAACCAGACTGGAAAAGGCTGGAAAAGGTGCACAACAGCAAGTGATGATAGAAGAATTAAGAGACTGTACCAAGCTGACAGAAGAAAATCACCTGGGTATATACAAGATGAAATGGTGCAATGCAATGTGAAGTTGAGTGCAAGGACTGTTCGGCGCAGACTGCAGGAATTTGGTCTAAACGCTAGAATTCCACGAAAAAAAAACATTTTCTTCTCTCAAACAAAGGTTGAAAATATTAAACTGGGCTAAAACCTATGTTAACTGGACAACGGAACAATGGGTCAGTGTTATTTGGAGTGGTGAGACCAAAATCTCCCTGTTTGGTAGTTAGTGATGGCATAAAATACATCAGGAGAAGAATCGGAGAAGATTTGCATCCTGATTGTATTTCAAGTTCCGCGAAACACCGAGTTAGTGTTATGATCTGGGATTGTATGACATCTAAAGGTGTGGGCAGAATTTGCGTGATTAATGGAAATATAAATGGCCCAAAATACATTAGTGAAATACTTGAGCCCAAACTGCAGCCTTCCGCAAGTGATCTTTTCCAAGATAATGAAGCATTTATATTTCAACAGCATTCAGCTCCATGTCATGTTGCTGCTGTGTGCAACAAGTGGTTTCAAGATAATCATATTCCACTGCTGGAATCGCCTGGGAATAGACCAGACCTCAACCCCATCGAAAATCTATGGAGGCGACTAGAGAAACTTGTTAGTCAGAAGCAACCCAGCAATAAAACCCAATTAATAGAAGCAATAATTCAATCTTGGTTTCACATTATAACAGCTGCAGAACTAAAAAACTTGGTTCACTCCATGGGAACGACTTGTAAGGCCGTAATTAACGCTAAAGGTTACCCAAGTAAGTGTTAACTGACATGTTGAGAAGTTTTGTATATCGTATTTTTTTCTATGTGTTTCACTTTTCTTCTTTATAACTGCTGTCCTAATACAAAATCCTTCATAAAAAGTTGTTTCATAACATTTGTGATGAAATTATCTTTCCATTGATGTATAATGTTATGGTATTACTCCAAACAAACGTGGTGTTATGAGCCATCAAACCTCAAAAATACTTTTTCTAAAAGGTTTCCACAATTTTGGCCACTACTGTATACATTTCAAAGGTACCAGATCATTTCTTAAAATTGGTAGTGGTATTTTATTCCACTCCTCTTCCACTGCTTTCCATAGTCTAATCATTGTTTGAGGTCTGTGTTTAGAAAGAACTCTTTTTAGCAGTCTGAACGCACAATAGATCATTGGTGACACATCAGGGGACTTTGAAGGGATAGGAGCAAATAGTATAGACTTTATATCTGTCTCTTTTTTCATTTTTTTAAAAAGAAATATAGTGATAGATTCGGATGTATGAATGGTAGCCTTACCCTGATGGAGATCTACACGTTGAAGACTGTGGATAAAGGAATGTCATTTCCTCTTTAAATATAGGAGTTAAAACATTATTCTGGTAATATGTAGACCAACTATAATTTCTCATTGTACGAGTAACCAACAATATTAATGAATCCTTTATACTGAAACTTTCTTTGGATTTTTGGAACCAAGTTTGTAAATCAGTTTCTGTTGTTTTGCGGTAGTGAATTGATATACAGTTTGATTCATAAAGAAGTATACAGTTTCCAGATGCTAGAAAACAGTAACAGTTGATGACAAGGACCACAACTGCAAACCGTTAGGTAGATGTTCTCATAAATTTTGTGTTCCGCTACTGAGGGAAGTGACGAAGGCGATAGCGCGCGTGTCACGTGACTAGTGAGTCAAAATGGCAGCGTCTGCAGTGGAGAAGGCGTTTTGTGTTCTTAAATTGAGCAAAACGGAATCTGTAACTGTTGTACAACGGCATTTTCGATCACGATTCGGAAAAGAACCTTCAACCAGAAAATCTATCTACGATTGGCATAAAACTTTTGACACTACGTGCTGTTTGTGCAAACTTAAAAGCCCTGGACGACCGCGTTTATCGGAAGACGACGACGATAGTGTTTGCACCGCCATTCAACGAAGCCCGGGGAAATCAACGCGGAGGGTGAGTCGTGATGTGCAGATTTCAGAGCCCACTGTCTGCAGAATTTTGAGAAAGAGGCTGAAAATGATTCCATACAAAGCGCAGTATCACAATACTCTCACTGCACTTGTTTCAGATATCTTATCTCGCGTTTGGGCGGAAATGGATTACCGGCACGTTGTGTGTCGTGTGACTAAGGGTGCACACATAGAACATCTGTGACTGTCTCTAAAACAAACTTGAAGCATTCTCCTACAATTCTGTTACAGGTAACATAAAACATCTTACATTGTTCTTGTTTTATAGTGCGTTGAAACTGTATACTTCTTTATGAATCACCCTGTATTTTTTTGTTACTGTCGTTTAGGTAGATCCATGCTTCATCAACAGTCACAATGAATTTCCCTCTGTCTCCGGCTAAGCGATTTTCATAATGAAATCTACACCGCGTTCTGCTTTCAGCCATGAATCTAGTCAAAAGGCGGTTAACACTATGTTATTTTTTCAGATTGAAATGTTTGTTTATTACCTTGTTTACAGTTGATGCAGAGATTTTTAACGACCTAGCGATTGCTTTTTGGGTCGGTGGATTTTTTTAAGACCGGAGACCTTACTTTTGAATTAGTCGTAAAAGTAAGTATCTTTTTTTGGGTATTCATCTGGTGTTCTTTTTCCTTTTAAAATCGATGCTTGACGATTTACCCCTCTATTATTAATAATATTGCTTATTTTACATTTAGGAAAGCTAATTTCACGATTTTCACTGCTTTGTTTAATTACAGAAAACGAATTTTCTCTACATAAATAGCAAACACAAAACCTTCTATCCGCAGTTGGCTTACGTGCGCCATTTTCTTAGCAGACTATATTTAGCTTCAGCAGATGTTTCTTTCGTGTTCATCTAAGACGCGGTTGCCAGTTCCAATTCTTTGAATTTCTTTTATTTTCTGTAATTTCTTATCAAAAACTTTCTAAAAATATGTGAACAACCTCTGTAGTAGCACAAAATTTGGCTCGTTCCTTATTTGGTGCTACTGGATTTGGGAAGGGTTATCACCCTAAAGCAGGCGAACAACCTGAGCCTTATCCGGATATCCGGCTAGGTTGAGGCATAAGAGGTGGTGGGCCTGCTTTACTGTGGTACAAACAGTCGATCGTCCCTGTTTTGCTGTCACTGGTTCTTTGGAGCGTTATCGTCGTAAATCAGACACGTCATCTATGCTTCGTGTTGGACCCGGGTCCAGACCCTTCTTGAACGATTGGCCAGAAACCTACGCTTCTGAGCGTTCGGCCACCACGGAGGCTTTTAACCTCTCCCAGTCGCCTAGGAACATATTCCACAAAGCATCGAACATCCCCTATGCGTAACTGGTCCAATGTCCGCTGCAGCAACTCGGTCACTTCACCATCATTCCGTGGAGGAGTATCACAAAGCGAGTACAAGAGTAAGCGAGGGAACTTAACGTTCAAAACGAGAGCCTCGAGACTCAAGAATTCTCAGCTTGCAGGGCCAATTGAAGCAGTGGTCAGGGGGTAAAACAGAATGCGCGCAATGCATTGTGGGAGGACATGCCTGCTGAGCCGGAGCTAAGGTCACGTGTGTATTACAATTTTTATATTTTATTAATTATTCGTTTTGATTCTGCAAAAATATTTATTGCTCTTGCGGACAAATCTTCTACAGCAACCTTCGCTTCTCGAAGTGAGCTCATAGTATTCAATACTATCAGCTTCACACAAGCTCCACGTGAGTTCGTCAATAATGACAAATAACTATTACTAAAGAAATAAATACCAAAGAAACACTTGACGATCTTTTTGCTTAGGAAATCGAAAAAGGCTTAATTTGTTCTCATCTGTAACTGAGCAATCCTTAAAATGACAACGTTTTTTCACCATATTGACACACTCATTCACCAGATTGCATGCAAATCGTGCACTTTTAACCAAAGATCTGTAACATGTTCCTACTGGTTTAGAACTGTCATGTGACCATGTTGGTTTGCCCCCTCACCACAAGATGGCGCCGAGGTTTCGAGGATCCACTATCTCCATTGCAGTTCCTACGCTTACCATGTACTTGCTTTGGAGTATCAACAGTTCTTATTCCCTGTTCTTATATGTCCCATAAATGGTCAATTGTATTACATTCAGGAAAGTTTGGGTGCCAAGGCAATGTGGTGAATTCGTTGTCGTGTTCCTTCAACCATTCAGTTGTTACACGATATCGATTACACAATGCGTTGTTCTATTGAAAAATGGCACTGTTTTACGGGTAGACCTCCTGCAGATATGGATGGATGTGGTCAGCTAACAGGTCTCTGTAGCATCCACCATTCAGTGTTTGAATTACACACAGGGAAGTTTGGAAAGCCAACGTAATGTGATGAATTCGTTGTCATGGTCCTTTAACCATTCAGTAGTTACACGAGCCCGATTACACGGTGTGTTGTTCTCTTGAAAAATGGCACTGTTTTCCGTGTAGACCTTTTGCAGGTATGGATGAAGATGGCTGGCTAACATGTACCTGTAGCTTCCAAAATTCAGTGTTTGTGGGATGATAAATAACGGACCTAGAAAAGCCGAACACCATCTTCACCAGAATGTTGAACCACAACTGTGCAGCCATGGGGGAAGGCTTCATGCCGTTTACGCCATATGCGAACCCGGTCATCAGCATGGCACAGCAGGAAATGGGACTGATCACTTCAGACTACATTCATCCATTTGCCGAAGGTCCATTGCCGACTTTCCTTGATCCATGCAAGGTGTTGTTTTCGATGACTGCACGTCATCATGGGTACTTATGTTGGTCTCCGGCTGCGGAACCCCAGGCGAAGCAAGATACGGAGCATGTGGAAATATACTCACGGACAATGAAATTTGCGCACCAAGAAGGAAGCATCGGATTGAACTGAAAATTTATGGACGCAAATGATACAGATGAATGATACTTAGGTATCCTGTGGTACCAGATGCCACAGGATACCTATCTCCACCTCATTGAATCGATGCCTAGCCGAGCGGCCACTGTTTTGCTGTATCTACCTGTGTGAGTAAAAGGAGAAAAGATAAAAAAATAAAATAAAACTACTGAATGTAGAAGGTGTCGAGAATACTGAGCCTTGGCTTTATCAAGGACCAGCAAAAACTCTGCATTTTCTCACTTCCACAAAGACCTAGTTGGAAATGGGTTTCTGCAAGGCCATAGATGCAAGTAACATTCCCACCTAAAATAGTTTAAAATATATATATATGTCATGTCCTCCGTAGAGTTGCATGACCTAGCACTAGTTAACAATTTCGCTTGCATCCATTAACCTTCCTGGCCCGACCCATGCTCTTCATCTGTTACTATTA
The DNA here is from genome assembly GCA_039090855.1 of Macrothele yani. Lineage (NCBI taxonomy): Eukaryota > Metazoa > Arthropoda > Arachnida > Araneae > Macrothelidae > Macrothele > Macrothele yani. The sequence goes on from CM076989.1 coordinate 124,652,916, forward strand.
AACAGAGAGAAGAAGATTAAAGAGAACTCAAGCTGTGAGAGTGACATAATAATTAGAAATGATTTTCAGCCATAACGAAATGCCAAGTTCGTTTGAGAGAGAATTTAAACCTGAAAATCAATGCAAAAGAAATCCAAATTTTTTACATTGCAATTAAAAAAAGGAAATATTAATTTTTAACGAACAGATTTTTGAAAGAAAACTTGAGTCTAAAACCCCCTACTCTACAACTTATGACAGCACGAAAACGAGAATAAGTTAAAGATAATAATTAACTAAAGAAAACTTTGTGAAAGTTATATACCTTAAACAGTTAGTTGCAATATGTACAAAGTATTTCGGCAGTGCTTTAAGTGCATAATTAATTAGTTATTAAGAACTTAACTACTTTGAAAAAACAGCGCATAGAAAAGGAACAAGCTTAGCCATCTTCTGTTCCTAGGTACCCCAAAAGACGCTCAAAGTTACAAAGAAAAGAAAGAGTTAAAACCCGCAAAAATGTTAACAGACAAACCAATGCCTAAAAGCTGAAAAGCTAAAAAACGACAGAGAAAAAGTACATGAAGTACAAACATTGAACTTATAAAACCTAGAACCCAAAAAAAAAAAAACAAGGAAGAGAGCTTACCTCTTGTGTGACAAAAACTTTTCTCCTCACAAGAGAAGAACATGGCTGACCTCTTCCGCCACTCCTAGTTGCTGGGGGCAGTGAGGGTGGGGCTGATGGCCTCCTCATACAGCAAGAAACCAACGCGCGGATATTTTAACCAGAGAAAAAAATATATATAAACTTAAGACTGTGGATCTGTATGATCAGAAAGAGCAGAATTAACTCTCCAGAATACATGAGAAATATTATAAAATACACGAGCAGTGTATTTAATAATCTTTGCATGTATTAAATCACCTTAGTGAGCTTCTATAGATTAATCAGAATCTTATTAATTTTAATGTTGGTTTTACTATTTTTAGTATAGCTATCCTAGTGATGAATAACTAGTTTTCTTTTTTATTTGTTTTTATTTTCTTTTATAAACAGATTTTTAAGCTTTTTTTGTGATTTTGTTTATATTATTTAATTTTTTGTTTTAATAGGACCGTCATATCCATAGCACTAAGGTTCCTTTAGGTAGTTAATAGGCATCCTCTAGCGAACTTCCTTACGGCTTTGATTGGTCAGAATCATATTATTAACTGTGTAGAAAATTAAAGCAGATCTGCCAACCTTACTCTATTATTCAGAATAATATTTCTTAAAGTTCTTTTGATGAAAGAAGAAGGAATTTCGTTCTCTAGAAAACTTTTCTAATAGTATATTAATGTGGTAATTGAAGTCCAAATTGTTGCTGCAAATTCTTGAAATTCTTAGGACCTGAGAAATTAGTACATTCTCAATTACTTTGGTTGAAATGTTATTATTCCAGTGTAGATATTTAATTACTTTGAAAGGAAAATTAACTCTTTTATCAAAGAGGCTAATAGATGGGTTACCTCTGTTGAGCTTAATGCTTAAGTCTAGGAACTCAAGTTCCTGATTACTGTGGTTGGTTTTACATAAGTTAAGAGAGCTAGGATAGATATTATCAAAATCACTCTCTATAACTTCTGAATTATTGATACACAGTAGATCATCAATATATCTAAAAGTGTAAAGGTAGTTATCTGAGCAGGTGGGGTGATTTTTAATGAATTTATATTCCTTAAAGAACAGGAATAGATTAGCGATATTCGTGGACGTTGATGTTCCCATGGGAATACCGTTCACTTGCTTATAGAGAGTATTATTATATAAGATATGGTTATTTTCTATGCAGCAATTGAGATAAGAGTTCCAAGTTCCTACATTAACAAATTGGTTAAGTTTAAATTCTGCATACAGCTCTTTAAAGGTAGTGATTATATCTGATAGAGGCAGATTAGTATATAGGTTTTCAAAATCATAACTATTAATATCTAGGGGACAAACTTTGAGTATAGTAGAAATTACTTCTGCATTATTATTAATTATCCAAAAATCTCTGTACATCAAGTTAGAACAGTTTCTAATGTGTTTCAAAACCTTCTTTAAGACATCTTCAAAAGCAAGATCTATTTTCTTTTTATGACTCCTTACTCCACTAGCTATGAACCTGAACTTCACAGGATCCTTATGAAACTTAACCGTTGCAAAAAGAAATGGAAATTCAGGCTCATATCTTCTAGTTTGTGGAATTTTAAGTTTCTTGAAGAATGCCTTAAACCGATTTTCTAACTGCTTGGTAGAATAACTTACGGGCTCGTATGTTACTCTATTATTGAGTTCCATAGTTAACAATTCAAAATAGAACTTCTTACAGATAATTGCAAAATTATTGCTAGCTTTATCCGTAGTGGTAAAAATAAATTGGTCTTGTAGTTTGGAGAGTGACCTTTTAGCTTCTCCAGAGAAAAAGAGATTTCTGTCGAAACAAAAGTCCAGACCTGCCAACTCACCGGTGAAGCTATTGATTATATTATATTTCCATTCTGCGAAGGCCTCAATAGGCTGATTGTACGTTAAACTGGTTTTTACTATGTAACTATTAACATCTTGAGTGAAGCTCTCAAGAATCCTTTCTTTGGAAATTGTGAAGGAAGGTCTGAATTTAGAGCCATACTCTAATAAATTCCTAAGCTTTTCATTTTCAACAAAACTCAAGTTTCCGGTGATAATATGGTTGTAATTCTTATCATAGTGAACTGTTTCTTTATGTTCATCACAAGAACATGTAGTAATTACAGGAATGTAGCTCGAAGAGTTAAGTTTGTAGTTTTTAACTATTGACCCTAAGGTCTTAACATATTTAAAACTTACAATAGACTGGTGCCTGTGGATGGGAAAAAAAATTGCATTATTGTAGAACAGCTTCCTTACATTGAGATTATCGTAGGCTTTATTTAGAAACCTGATGGTAACAAAATTACTGGAAAATTCTTTAAGAGAAATTTTATCTTTAAGAATATGTTTAAGAATGTCCAGAACCAAAGCAAAAACATGCTTATCAACATGGTCAGCAGTTTCATTCCAGAATTTGAAAAAACTTTTAAGGACAGAGTGCTTGAAGGACTTGAGAATTTTGTAAGTATTTTTAACAAAATTAGTGCCAGTTTTAAAGCTTTCCAGAGTTTTTAGCAAGTTAGCAAAATCAACTTTGCTTGATGTGCGAAATAACCTCTGTCCTCTATTACCTCTAGAGCAGCTCTTATTATTAACAAGAAAGAAGAGTTCACGAATTGAAAATTTATGCTGATTATGCTTATTGTCAGATAGAGTGGAATTAAGGCCATAGGGATAAAGAGACTGATGCTGCAAAATTTCAAGGGATTCAGTTTCTAGCCGAGCATAGAGGTCAGGGATAATATGTAGTACCTCTATTTTCACTTTGTCAAAACCATGAGTATGGAAATGCTCTAATTCAAAGGTAGAGTACTGGTTGGCGTTTGTGGAGGGGTTCACTCCTGAATTAGAGAACTTGTTAACTAGAGACCTGTGACCATTAATCCTAAGATGAAGAGGATTTTTACTTTGGCCAATATAGCTAAGGTTGCAGACAGTACAGGTGAGCTTATAGATGGTATTGTAGGCTTTGCAAAACTTGTTGGAGCAATTATCCTCAACAGAAGAATACAGGTTAGGATCTGCAGATTTACATGTCAAACAACGTTTGTCATTTCATAACTTTAGATTACCTTTGCCAGCGAGTTCATACACTATGGGAAAGGGTGCTAGCCTAACCGAGCGGGAGGACTTAAAATATCTGAGCTGACCTCCAATCCTTTCATCGTCCTTAGAACTCAACTTGGGCCAAAACATACAAATTCTGAGCAAACCAACTAGGAAAAACTTTTTAGAAATAAGCAGTCCAAGAAAAGACCAAACTCGAGTATAAACTACACTCCAAAAAGCCGCATCCAAAACATACAAAAATAAAAATTAGAAAATGAAAAAAACCTCAAATAAAAAAATAGTAATAAAAAAATAATAATAAAACATTTCAACTAGAATTTGCGCATGAGCTGCTAAATAATAAATTGAAATTAGTTACTTAAGAGCAAAACTGAAGATTAAGGAAAAACTTTAGAATTTAAAACGAAGGTTGCAAAATAACCTGAAGATCAAAACGCGCAACGCAGCAGTTTTGAAAATTCAGAATTCACATTCTATAAAGAAGATACCTAAGCAAAAAAATACATATAAAATTTTGACTCACACCTAGTACAACATAGAAAAGGTTATGTATCTACCTGTGTGAGTAAAAGGAGAAAAGATAAAAAAATAAAATAAAACTACTGAATGTAGAAGGTGTCGAGAATACTGAGCCTTGGCTTTATCAAGGACCAGCAAAAACTCTGCATTTTCTCACTTCCACAAAGACCTAGTTGGAAATGGGTTTCTGCAAGGCCATAGATGCAAGTAACATTCCCACCTAAAATAGTTTAAAATATATATATATGTCATGTCCTCCGTAGAGTTGCATGACCTAGCACTAGTTAACAATTTCGCTTGCATCCATTAACCTTCCTGGCCCGACCCATGCTCTTCATCTGTTACTATTAAACAGAGAGAAGAAGATTAAAGAGAACTCAAGCTGTGAGAGTGACATAATAATTAGAAATGATTTTCAGCCATAACGAAATGCCAAGTTCGTTTGAGAGAGAATTTAAACCTGAAAATCAATGCAAAAGAAATCCAAATTTTTTACATTGCAATTAAAAAAGGAAATATTAATTTTTAACGAACAGATTTTTGAAAGAAAACTTGAGTCTAAAACCCCTACTCTACAACTTATGACAGCACGAAAACGAGAATAAGTTAAAGATAATAATTAACTAAAGAAAACTTTGTGAAAGTTATATACCTTAAACAGTTAGTTGCAATATGTACAAAGTATTTCGGCAGTGCTTTAAGTGCATAATTAATTAGTTATTAAGAACTTAACTACTTTGAAAAAACAGCGCATAGAAAAGGAACAAGCTTAGCCATCTTCTGTTCCTAGGTACCCCAAAAGACGCTCAAAGTTACAAAGAAAAGAAAGAGTTAAAACCCGCAAAAATGTTAACAGACAAACCAATGCCTAAAAGCTGAAAAGCTAAAAAACGACAGAGAAAAAGTACATGAAGTACAAACATTGAACTTATAAAACCTAGAACCCAAAAACAAGGAAGAGAGCTTACCTCTTGTGTGACAAAAACTTTTCTCCTCACAAGAGAAGAACATGGCTGACCTCTTCCGCCACTCCCTAGTTGCTGGGGGGCAGTGAGGGTGGGGCTGATGGCCTCCTCATACAGCAAGAAACCAACGCGCGGATATTTTAACCAGAGAAAAAAATATATATAAACTTAAGACTGTGGATCTGTATGATCAGAAAGAGCAGAATTAACTCTCCAGAATACATGAGAAATATTATAAAATACACGAGCAGTGTATTTAATAATCTTTGCATGTATTAAATCACCTTAGTGAGCTTCTATAGATTAATCAGAATCTTATTAATTTTAATGTTGGTTTTACTATTTTTAGTATAGCTATCCTAGTGATGAATAACTAGTTTTCTTTTTATTTGTTTTTATTTTCTTTATAAACAGATTTTTAAGCTTTTTTGTGATTTTGTTTATATTATTTAATTTTTTGTTTTAATAGGACCGTCATATCCATAGCACTAAGGTTCCTTTAGGTAGTTAATAGGCATCCTCTAGCCAACTTCCTTACGGCTTTGATTGGTCAGAATCATATTATTAACTGTGTAGAAAATTAAAGCAGATCTGCCAACCTTACTCTATTATTCAGAATAATTTTTCTTAAAGTTCTTTTGATGAAAGAAGAAGGAATTTCGTTCTCTAGAAAACTTTCTAATAGTATATTAATGTGGTAATTGAAGTCCAAATTGTTGCTGCAAATTCTTGAAATTCTTAGGACCTGAGAAATTAGTACATTCTCAATTACTTTGGTTGAAATGTTATTATTCCAGTGTAGATATTTAATTACTTTGAAAGGAAAATTAACTCTTTTATCAAAGAGGCTAATAGATGGGTTACCTCTGTTGAGCTTAATGCTTAAGTCTAGGAACTCAAGTTCCTGATTACTGTGGTTGGTTTTACATAAGTTAAGAGAGCTAGGATAGATATTATCAAAATCACTCTCTATAACTTCTGAATTATTGATACACAGCAGATCATCAATATATCTAAAAGTGTAAAGGTAGTTATCTGAGCAGGTGGGGTGATTTTTAATGAATTTATATTCCTTAAAGAACAGGAATAGATTAGCGATATTCGTGGACGTTGATGTTCCCATGGGAATACCGTTCACTTGCTTATAGAGAGTATTATTATATAAGATATGGTTATTTTCTATGCAGCAATTGAGATAAGAGTTCCAAGTTCCTACATTAACAAATTGGTTAAGTTTAAATTCTGCATACAGCTCTTTAAAGGTAGTGATTATATCTGATAGAGGCAGATTAGTATATAGGTTTTCAAAATCATAACTATTAATATCTAGGGGACAAACTTTGAGTATAGTAGAAATTACTTCTGCATTATTATTAATTATCCAAAAATCTCTGTACATCAAGTTAGAACAGTTTCTAATGTGTTTCAAAACCTTCTTTAAGACATCTTCAAAAGCAAGATCTATTTTCTTTTTATGACTCCTTACTCCACTAGCTATGAACCTGAACTTCACAGGATCCTTATGAAACTTAACCGTTGCAAAAAGAAATGGAAATTCAGGCTCATATCTTCTAGTTTGTGGAATTTTAAGTTTCTTGAAGAATGCCTTAAACCGATTTTCTAACTGCTTGGTAGAATAACTTACGGGCTCGTATGTTACTCTATTATTGAGTTCCATAGTTAACAATTCAAAATAGAACTTCTTACAGATAATTGCAAAATTATTGCTAGCTTTATCCGTAGTGGTAAAAATAAATTGGTCTTGTAGTTTGGAGAGTGACCTTTTAGCTTCTCCAGAGAAAAAGAGATTTCTGTCGAAACAAAAGTCCAGACCTGCCAACTCACCGGTGAAGCTATTGATTATATTATATTTCCATTCTGCGAAGGCCTCAATAGGCTGATTGTACGTTAAACTGGTTTTTACTATGTAACTATTAACATCTTGAGTGAAGCTCTCAAGAATCCTTTCTTTGGAAATTGTGAAGGAAGGTCTGAATTTAGAGCCATACTCTAATAAATTCCTAAGCTTTTCATTTTCAACAAAACTCAAGTTTCCGGTGATAATATGGTTGTAATTCTTATCATAGTGAACTGTTTCTTTATGTTCATCACAAGAACATGTAGTAATTACAGGAATGTAGCTCGAAGAGTTAAGTTTGTAGTTTTTAACTATTGACCCTAAGGTCTTAACATATTTAAAACTTACAATAGACTGGTGCCTGTGGATGGGAAAAAAAATTGCATTATTGTAGAACAGCTTCCTTACATTGAGATTATCGTAGGCTTTATTTAGAAACCTGATGGTAACAAAATTACTGGAAAATTCTTTAAGAGAAATTTTATCTTTAAGAATATGTTTAAGAATGTCCAGAACCAAAGCAAAAACATGCTTATCAACATGGTCAGCAGTTTCATTCCAGAATTTGAAAAAACTTTTAAGGACAGAGTGCTTGAAGGACTTGAGAATTTTGTAAGTATTTTTAACAAAATTAGTGCCAGTTTTAAAGCTTTCCAGAGTTTTTAGCAAGTTAGCAAAATCAACTTTGCTTGATGTGCGAAATAACCTCTGTCCTCTATTACCTCTAGAGCAGCTCTTATTATTAACAAGAAAGAAGAGTTCACGAATTGAAAATTTATGCTGATTATGCTTATTGTCAGATAGAGTGGAATTAAGGCCATAGGGATAAAGAGACTGATGCTGCAAAATTTCAAGGGATTCAGTTTCTAGCCGAGCATAGAGGTCAGGGATAATATGTAGTACCTCTATTTTCACTTTGTCAAAACCATGAGTATGGAAATGCTCTAATTCAAAGGTAGAGTACTGGTTGGCGTTTGTGGAGGGGTTCACTCCTGAATTAGAGAACTTGTTAACTAGAGACCTGTGACCATTAATCCTAAGATGAAGAGGATTTTTACTTTGGCCAATATAGCTAAGGTTGCAGACAGTACAGGTGAGCTTATAGATGGTATTGTAGGCTTTGCAAAACTTGTTGGAGCAATTATCCTCAACAGAAGAATACAGGTTAGGATCTGCAGATTTACATGTCAAACAACGTTTGTCATTTCATAACTTTAGATTACCTTTGCCAGCGAGTTCATACACTATGGGAAAGGGTGCTAGCCTAACCGAGCGGGAGGACTTAAAATATCTGAGCTGACCTCCAATCCTTTCATCGTCCTTAGAACTCAACTTGGGCCAAAACATACAAATTCTGAGCAAACCAACTAGGAAAAACTTTTTAGAAATAAGCAGTCCAAGAAAAGACCAAACTCGAGTATAAACTACACTCCAAAAAGCCGCATCCAAAACATACAAAAATAAAAATTAGAAAATGAAAAAAACCTCAAATAAAAAAATAGTAATAAAAAAATAATAATAAAACATTTCAACTAGAATTTGCGCATGAGCTGCTAAATAATAAATTGAAATTAGTTACTTAAGAGCAAAACTGAAGATTAAGGAAAAACTTTAGAATTTAAAACGAAGGTTGCAAAATAACCTGAAGATCAAAACGCGCAACGCAGCAGTTTTGAAAATTCAGAATTCACATTCTATAAAGAAGATACCTAAGCAAAAAAATACATATAAAATTTTGACTCACACCTAGTACAACATAGAAAAGGTTATGTATCTACCTGTGTGAGTAAAAGGAGAAAAGATAAAAAAATAAAATAAAACTACTGAATGTAGAAGGTGTCGAGAATACTGAGCCTTGGCTTTATCAAGGACCAGCAAAAACTCTGCATTTTCTCACTTCCACAAAGACCTAGTTGGAAATGGGTTTCTGCAAGGCCATAGATGCAAGTAACATTCCCACCTAAAATAGTTTAAAATATATATATATGTCATGTCCTCCGTAGAGTTGCATGACCTAGCACTAGTTAACAATTTCGCTTGCATCCATTAACCTTCCTGGCCCGACCCATGCTCTTCATCTGTTACTATTAAACAGAGAGAAGAAGATTAAAGAGAACTCAAGCTGTGAGAGTGACATAATAATTAGAAATGATTTTCAGCCATAACGAAATGCCAAGTTCGTTTGAGAGAGAATTTAAACCTGAAAATCAATGCAAAAGAAATCCAAATTTTTTACATTGCAATTAAAAAAGGAAATATTAATTTTTAACGAACAGATTTTTGAAAGAAAACTTGAGTCTAAAACCCCTACTCTACAACTTATGACAGCACGAAAACGAGAATAAGTTAAAGATAATAATTAACTAAAGAAAACTTTGTGAAAGTTATATACCTTAAACAGTTAGTTGCAATATGTACAAAGTATTTCGGCAGTGCTTTAAGTGCATAATTAATTAGTTATTAAGAACTTAACTACTTTGAAAAAACAGCGCATAGAAAAGGAACAAGCTTAGCCATCTTCTGTTCCTAGGTACCCCAAAAGACGCTCAAAGTTACAAAGAAAAGAAAGAGTTAAAACCCGCAAAAATGTTAACAGACAAACCAATGCCTAAAAGCTGAAAAGCTAAAAAACGACAGAGAAAAAGTACATGAAGTACAAACATTGAACTTATAAAACCTAGAACCCAAAAACAAGGAAGAGAGCTTACCTCTTGTGTGACAAAAACTTTTCTCCTCACAAGAGAAGAACATGGCTGACCTCTTCCGCCACTCCCTAGTTGCTGGGGGCAGTGAGGGTGGGGCTGATGGCCTCCTCATACAGCAAGAAACCAACGCGCGGATATTTTAACCAGAGAAAAAAATATATATAAACTTAAGACTGTGGATCTGTATGATCAGAAAGAGCAGAATTAACTCTCCAGAATACATGAGAAATATTATAAAATACACGAGCAGTGTATTTAATAATCTTTGCATGTATTAAATCACCTTAGTGAGCTTCTATAGATTAATCAGAATCTTATTAATTTTAATGTTGGTTTTACTATTTTTAGTATAGCTATCCTAGTGATGAATAACTAGTTTTCTTTTTTATTTGTTTTTATTTTCTTTTATAAACAGATTTTTAAGCTTTTTTTGTGATTTTGTTTATATTATTTAATTTTTTGTTTTAATAGGACCGTCATATCCATAGCACTAAGGTTCCTTTAGGTAGTTAATAGGCATCCTCTAGCCAACTTCCTTACGGCTTTGATTGGTCAGAATCATATTATTAACTGTGTAGAAAATTAAAGCAGATCTGCCAACCTTACTCTATTATTCAGAATAATTTTTCTTAAAGTTCTTTTGATGAAAGAAGAAGGAATTTCGTTCTCTAGAAAACTTTCTAATAGTATATTAATGTGGTAATTGAAGTCCAAATTGTTGCTGCAAATTCTTGAAATTCTTAGGACCTGAGAAATTAGTACATTCTCAATTACTTTGGTTGAAATGTTATTATTCCAGTGTAGATATTTAATTACTTTGAAAGGAAAATTAACTCTTTTATCAAAGAGGCTAATAGATGGGTTACCTCTGTTGAGCTTAATGCTTAAGTCTAGGAACTCAAGTTCAGGATTCTTGAGAGCTTCACTCAAGATGTTAATAGGTACATAGTAAAAACCAGTTTAACGTACAATCAGCCTATTGAGGCCTTCGCAGAATGGAAATATAATATAATCAATAGCTTCACCGGTGAGTTGGCAGGTCTGGACTTTTGTTTCGACAGAAATCTCTTTTTCTCTGGAGAAGCTAAAAGGTCACTCTCCAAACTACAAGACCAATTTATTTTTACCACTACGGATAAAGCTAGCAATAATTTTGCAATTATCTGTAAGAAGTTCTATTTTGAATTGTTAACTATGGAACTCAATAATAGAGTAACATACGAGCCCGTAAGTTATTCTACCAAGCAGTTAGAAAATCGGTTTAAGGCATTCTTCAAGAAACTTAAAATTCCACAAACTAGAAGATATGAGCCTGAATTTCCATTTCTTTTTGCAACGGTTAAGTTTCATAAGGATCCTGTGAAGTTCAGGTTCATAGCTAGTGGAGTAAGGAGTCATAAAAAGAAAATAGATCTTGCTTTTGAAGATGTCTTAAAGAAGGTTTTGAAACACATTAGAAACTGTTCTAACTTGATGTACAGAGATTTTTGGATAATTAATAATAATGCAGAAGTAATTTCTACTATACTCAAAGTTTGTCCCCTAGATATTAATAGTTATGATTTTGAAAACCTATATACTAATCTGCCTCTATCAGATATAATCACTACCTTTAAAGAGCTGTATGCAGAATTTAAACTTAACCAATTTGTTAATGTAGGAACTTGGAACTCTTATCTCAATTGCTGCATAGAAAATAACCATATCTTATATAATAATACTCTCTATAAGCAAGTGAACGGTATTCCCATGGGAACATCAACGTCCACGAATATCGCTAATCTATTCCTGTTCTTTAAGGAATATAAATTCATTAAAAATCACCCCACCTGCTCAGATAACTACCTTTACACTTTTAGATATATTGATGATCTGCTGTGTATCAATAATTCAGAAGTTATAGAGAGTGATTTTGATAATATCTATCCTAGCTCTCTTAACTTATGTAAAACCAACCACAGTAATCAGGAACTTGAGTTCCTAGACTTAAGCATTAAGCTCAACAGAGGTAACCCATCTATTAGCCTCTTTGATAAAAGAGTTAATTTTCCTTTCAAAGTAATTAAATATCTACACTGGAATAATAACATTTCAACCAAAGTAATTGAGAATGTACTAATTTCTCAGGTCCTAAGAATTTCAAGAATTTGCAGCAACAATTTGGACTTCAATTACCACATTAATATACTATTAGAAAGTTTTCTAGAGAACGAAATTCCTTCTTCTTTCATCAAAAGAACTTTAAGAAAAATTATTCTGAATAATAGAGTAAGGTTGGCAGATCTGCTTTAATTTTCTACACAGTTAATAATATGATTCTGACCAATCAAAGCCGTAAGGAAGTTGGCTAGAGGATGCCTATTAACTACCTAAAGGAACCTTAGTGCTATGGATATGACGGTCCTATTAAAACAAAAAATTAAATAATATAAACAAAATCACAAAAAAGCTTAAAAATCTGTTTATAAAAGAAAATAAAAACAAATAAAAAAGAAAACTAGTTATTCATCACTAGGATAGCTATACTAAAAATAGTAAAACCAACATTAAAATTAATAAGATTCTGATTAATCTATAGAAGCTCACTAAGGTGATTTAATACATGCAAAGATTATTAAATACACTGCTCGTGTATTTTATAATATTTCTCATGTATTCTGGAGAGTTAATTCTGCTCTTTCTGATCATACAGATCCACAGTCTTAAGTTTATATATATTTTTTTCTCTGGTTAAAATATCCGCGCGTTGGTTTCTTGCTGTATGAGGAGGCCATCAGCCCCACCCTCACTGCCCCCAGCAACTAGGGAGTGGCGGAAGAGGTCAGCCATGTTCTTCTCTTGTGAGGAGAAAAGTTTTTGTCACACAAGAGGTAAGCTCTCTTCCTTGTTTTTGGGTTCTAGGTTTTATAAGTTCAATGTTTGTACTTCATGTACTTTTTCTCTGTCGTTTTTTAGCTTTTCAGCTTTTAGGCATTGGTTTGTCTGTTAACATTTTTGCGGGTTTTAACTCTTTCTTTTCTTTGTAACTTTGAGCGTCTTTTGGGGTACCTAGGAACAGAAGATGGCTAAGCTTGTTCCTTTTCTATGCGCTGTTTTTTCAAAGTAGTTAAGTTCTTAATAACTAATTAATTATGCACTTAAAGCACTGCCGAAATACTTTGTACATATTGCAACTAACTGTTTAAGGTATATAACTTTCACAAAGTTTTCTTTAGTTAATTATTATCTTTAACTTATTCTCGTTTTCGTGCTGTCATAAGTTGTAGAGTAGGGGGTTTTAGACTCAAGTTTTCTTTCAAAAATCTGTTCGTTAAAAATTAATATTTCCTTTTTTAATTGCAATGTAAAAAATTTGGATTTCTTTTGCATTGATTTTCAGGTTTAAATTCTCTCTCAAACGAACTTGGCATTTCGTTATGGCTGAAAATCATTTCTAATTATTATGTCACTCTCACAGCTTGAGTTCTCTTTAATCTTCTTCTCTCTGTTTAATAGTAACAGATGAAGAGCATGGGTCGGGCCAGGAAGGTTAATGGATGCAAGCGAAATTGTTAACTAGTGCTAGGTCATGCAACTCTACGGAGGACATGACATATATATATATTTTAAACTATTTTAGGTGGGAATGTTACTTGCATCTATGGCCTTGCAGAAACCCATTTCCAACTAGGTCTTTGTGGAAGTGAGAAAATGCAGAGTTTTTGCTGGTCCTTGATAAAGCCAAGGCTCAGTATTCTCGACACCTTCTACATTCAGTAGTTTTATTTTATTTTTTTATCTTTTCTCCTTTTACTCACACAGGTAGATACATAACCTTTTCTATGTTGTACTAGGTGTGAGTCAAAATTTTATATGTATTTTTTTGCTTAGGTATCTTCTTTATAGAATGTGAATTCTGAATTTTTCAAAACTGCTGCGTTGCGCGTTTTGATCTTCAGGTTATTTTGCAACCTTCGTTTTAAATTCTAAAGTTTTTCCTTAATCTTCAGTTTTGCTCTTAAGTAACTAATTTCAATTTATTATTTAGCAGCTCATGCGCAAATTCTAGTTGAAATGTTTTATTATTATTTTTTTATTACTATTTTTTTATTTGAGGTTTTTTTCATTTTCTAATTTTTATTTTTTGTATGTTTTGGATGCGGCTTTTTGGAGTGTAGTTTATACTCGAGTTTGGTCTTTTCTTGGACTGCTTATTTCTAAAAAGTTTTTCCTAGTTGGTTTGCTCAGAATTTGTATGTTTTGGCCCAAGTGGAGTTCTAAGGACGATGAAAGGATTGGAGGTCAGCTCAGATATTTTAAGTCCTCCCGCTCGGTTAGGCTAGCACCCTTTCCCATAGTGTATGAACTCGCTGGCAAAGGTAATCTAAAGTTATGAAATGACAAACGTTGTTTGACATGTAAATCTGCAGATCCTAACCTGTATTCTTCTGTTGAGGATAATTGCTCCAACAAGTTTTGCAAAGCCTACAATACCATCTATAAGCTCACCTGTACTGTCTGCAACCTTAGCTATATTGGCCAAAGTAAAAATCCTCTTCATCTTAGGATTAATGGTCACAGGTCTCTAGTTAACAAGTTCTCTAATTCAGGAGTGAACCCCTCCACAAACGCCAACCAGTACTCTACCTTTGAATTAGAGCATTTCCATACTCATGGTTTTGACAAAGTGAAAATAGAGGTACTACATATTATCCCTGACCTCTATGCTCGGCTAGAAACTGAATCCCTTGAAATTTTGCAGCATCAGTCTCTTTATCCCTATGGCCTTAATTCCACTCTATCTGACAATAAGCATAATCAGCATAAATTTTCAATTCGTGAACTCTTCTTTCTTGTTAATAATAAGAGCTGCTCTAGAGGTAATAGAGGACAGAGGTTATTTCGCACATCAAGCAAAGTTGATTTTGCTAACTTGCTAAAAACTCTGGAAAGCTTTAAAACTGGCACTAATTTTGTTAAAAATACTTACAAAATTCTCAAGTCCTTCAAGCACTCTGTCCTTAAAAGTTTTTTCAAATTCTGGAATGAAACTGCTGACCATGTTGATAAGCATGTTTTTGCTTTGGTTCTGGACATTCTTAAACATATTCTTAAAGATAAAATTTCTCTTAAAGAATTTTCCAGTAATTTTGTTACCATCAGGTTTCTAAATAAAGCCTACGATAATCTCAATGTAAGGAAGCTGTTCTACAATAATGCAATTTTTTTTTTCCCATCCACAGGCACCAGTCTATTGTAAGTTTTAAATATGTTAAGACCTTAGGGTCAATAGTTAAAAACTACAAACTTAACTCTTCGAGCTACATTCCTGTAATTACTACATGTTCTTGTGATGAACATAAAGAAACAGTTCACTATGATAAGAATTACAACCATATTATCACCGGAAACTTGAGTTTTGTTGAAAATGAAAAGCTTAGGAATTTATTAGAGTATGGCTCTAAATTCAGACCTTCCTTCACAATTTCCAAAGAAAGGATTCTTGAGAGCTTCACTCAAGATGTTAATAGTTACATAGTAAAAACCAGTTTAACGTACAATCAGCCTATTGAGGCCTTCGCAGAATGGAAATATAATATAATCAATAGCTTCACCGGTGAGTTGGCAGGTCTGGACTTTTGTTTCGACAGAAATCTCTTTTTCTCTGGAGAAGCTAAAAGGTCACTCTCCAAACTACAAGACCAATTTATTTTTACCACTACGGATAAAGCTAGCAATAATTTTGCAATTATCTGTAAGAAGTTCTATTTTGAATTGTTAACTATGGAACTCAATAATAGAGTAACATACGAGCCCGTAAGTTATTCTACCAAGCAGTTAGAAAATCGGTTTAAGGCATTCTTCAAGAAACTTAAAATTCCACAAACTAGAAGATATGAGCCTGAATTTCCATTTCTTTTTGCAACGGTTAAGTTTCATAAGGATCCTGTGAAGTTCAGGTTCATAGCTAGTGGAGTAAGGAGTCATAAAAAGAAAATAGATCTTGCTTTTGAAGATGTCTTAAAGAAGGTTTTGAAACACATTAGAAACTGTTCTAACTTGATGTACAGAGATTTTTGGATAATTAATAATAATGCAGAAGTAATTTCTACTATACTCAAAGTTTGTCCCCTAGATATTAATAGTTATGATTTTGAAAACCTATATACTAATCTGCCTCTATCAGATATAATCACTACCTTTAAAGAGCTGTATGCAGAATTTAAACTTAACCAATTTGTTAATGTAGGAACTTGGAACTCTTATCTCAATTGCTGCATAGAAAATAACCATATCTTATATAATAATACTCTCTATAAGCAAGTGAACGGTATTCCCATGGGAACATCAACGTCCACGAATATCGCTAATCTATTCCTGTTCTTTAAGGAATATAAATTCATTAAAAATCACCCCACCTGCTCAGATAACTACCTTTACACTTTTAGATATATTGATGATCTGCTGTGTATCAATAATTCAGAAGTTATAGAGAGTGATTTTGATAATATCTATCCTAGCTCTCTTAACTTATGTAAAACCAACCACAGTAATCAGGAACTTGAGTTCCTAGACTTAAGCATTAAGCTCAACAGAGGTAACCCATCTATTAGCCTCTTTGATAAAAGAGTTAATTTTCCTTTCAAAGTAATTAAATATCTACACTGGAATAATAACATTTCAACCAAAGTAATTGAGAATGTACTAATTTCTCAGGTCCTAAGAATTTCAAGAATTTGCAGCAACAATTTGGACTTCAATTACCACATTAATATACTATTAGAAAGTTTTCTAGAGAACGAAATTCCTTCTTCTTTCATCAAAAGAACTTTAAGAAAAATTATTCTGAATAATAGAGTAAGGTTGGCAGATCTGCTTTAATTTTCTACACAGTTAATAATATGATTCTGACCAATCAAAGCCGTAAGGAAGTTGGCTAGAGGATGCCTATTAACTACCTAAAGGAACCTTAGTGCTATGGATATGACGGTCCTATTAAAACAAAAAATTAAATAATATAAACAAAATCACAAAAAAAGCTTAAAAATCTGTTTATAAAAGAAAATAAAAACAAATAAAAAAGAAAACTAGTTATTCATCACTAGGATAGCTATACTAAAAATAGTAAAACCAACATTAAAATTAATAAGATTCTGATTAATCTATAGAAGCTCACTAAGGTGATTTAATACATGCAAAGATTATTAAATACACTGCTCGTGTATTTTATAATATTTCTCATGTATTCTGGAGAGTTAATTCTGCTCTTTCTGATCATACAGATCCACAGTCTTAAGTTTATATATATTTTTTTCTCTGGTTAAAATATCCGCGCGTTGGTTTCTTGCTGTATGAGGAGGCCATCAGCCCCACCCTCACTGCCCCCCAGCAACTAGGGAGTGGCGGAAGAGGTCAGCCATGTTCTTCTCTTGTGAGGAGAAAAGTTTTTGTCACACAAGAGGTAAGCTCTCTTCCTTGTTTTTGGGTTCTAGGTTTTATAAGTTCAATGTTTGTACTTCATGTACTTTTTCTCTGTCGTTTTTTAGCTTTTCAGCTTTTAGGCATTGGTTTGTCTGTTAACATTTTTGCGGGTTTTAACTCTTTCTTTTCTTTGTAACTTTGAGCGTCTTTTGGGGTACCTAGGAACAGAAGATGGCTAAGCTTGTTCCTTTTCTATGCGCTGTTTTTTCAAAGTAGTTAAGTTCTTAATAACTAATTAATTATGCACTTAAAGCACTGCCGAAATACTTTGTACATATTGCAACTAACTGTTTAAGGTATATAACTTTCACAAAGTTTTCTTTAGTTAATTATTATCTTTAACTTATTCTCGTTTTCGTGCTGTCATAAGTTGTAGAGTAGGGGTTTTAGACTCAAGTTTTCTTTCAAAAATCTGTTCGTTAAAAATTAATATTTCCTTTTTTAATTGCAATGTAAAAAATTTGGATTTCTTTTGCATTGATTTTCAGGTTTAAATTCTCTCTCAAACGAACTTGGCATTTCGTTATGGCTGAAAATCATTTCTAATTATTATGTCACTCTCACAGCTTGAGTTCTCTTTAATCTTCTTCTCTCTGTTTAATAGTAACAGATGAAGAGCATGGGTCGGGCCAGGAAGGTTAATGGATGCAAGCGAAATTGTTAACTAGTGCTAGGTCATGCAACTCTACGGAGGACATGACATATATATATATTTTAAACTATTTTAGGTGGGAATGTTACTTGCATCTATGGCCTTGCAGAAACCCATTTCCAACTAGGTCTTTGTGGAAGTGAGAAAATGCAGAGTTTTTGCTGGTCCTTGATAAAGCCAAGGCTCAGTATTCTCGACACCTTCTACATTCAGTAGTTTTATTTTATTTTTTTATCTTTTCTCCTTTTACTCACACAGGTAGATACATAACCTTTTCTATGTTGTACTAGGTGTGAGTCAAAATTTTATATGTATTTTTTTGCTTAGGTATCTTCTTTATAGAATGTGAATTCTGAATTTTCAAAACTGCTGCGTTGCGCGTTTTGATCTTCAGGTTATTTTGCAACCTTCGTTTTAAATTCTAAAGTTTTTCCTTAATCTTCAGTTTTGCTCTTAAGTAACTAATTTCAATTTATTATTTAGCAGCTCATGCGCAAATTCTAGTTGAAATGTTTTATTATTATTTTTTTATTACTATTTTTTTATTTGAGGTTTTTTTCATTTTCTAATTTTTATTTTTGTATGTTTTGGATGCGGCTTTTTGGAGTGTAGTTTATACTCGAGTTTGGTCTTTTCTTGGACTGCTTATTTCTAAAAAGTTTTTCCTAGTTGGTTTGCTCAGAATTTGTATGTTTTGGCCCAAGTTGAGTTCTAAGGACGATGAAAGGATTGGAGGTCAGCTCAGATATTTTAAGTCCTCCCGCTCGGTTAGGCTAGCACCCTTTCCCATAGTGTATGAACTCGCTGGCAAAGGTAATCTAAAGTTATGAAATGACAAACGTTGTTTGACATGTAAATCTGCAGATCCTAACCTGTATTCTTCTGTTGAGGATAATTGCTCCAACAAGTTTTGCAAAGCCTACAATACCATCTATAAGCTCACCTGTACTGTCTGCAACCTTAGCTATATTGGCCAAAGTAAAAATCCTCTTCATCTTAGGATTAATGGTCACAGGTCTCTAGTTAACAAGTTCTCTAATTCAGGAGTGAACCCCTCCACAAACGCCAACCAGTACTCTACCTTTGAATTAGAGCATTTCCATACTCATGGTTTTGACAAAGTGAAAATAGAGGTACTACATATTATCCCTGACCTCTATGCTCGGCTAGAAACTGAATCCCTTGAAATTTTGCAGCATCAGTCTCTTTATCCCTATGGCCTTAATTCCACTCTATCTGACAATAAGCATAATCAGCATAAATTTTCAATTCGTGAACTCTTCTTTCTTGTTAATAATAAGAGCTGCTCTAGAGGTAATAGAGGACAGAGGTTATTTCGCACATCAAGCAAAGTTGATTTTGCTAACTTGCTAAAAACTCTGGAAAGCTTTAAAACTGGCACTAATTTTGTTAAAAATACTTACAAAATTCTCAAGTCCTTCAAGCACTCTGTCCTTAAAAGTTTTTTCAAATTCTGGAATGAAACTGCTGACCATGTTGATAAGCATGTTTTTGCTTTGGTTCTGGACATTCTTAAACATATTCTTAAAGATAAAATTTCTCTTAAAGAATTTTCCAGTAATTTTGTTACCATCAGGTTTCTAAATAAAGCCTACGATAATCTCAATGTAAGGAAGCTGTTCTACAATAATGCAATTTTTTTCCCATCCACAGGCACCAGTCTATTGTAAGTTTTAAATATGTTAAGACCTTAGGGTCAATAGTTAAAAACTACAAACTTAACTCTTCGAGCTACATTCCTGTAATTACTACATGTTCTTGTGATGAACATAAAGAAACAGTTCACTATGATAAGAATTACAACCATATTATCACCGGAAACTTGAGTTTTGTTGAAAATGAAAAGCTTAGGAATTTATTAGAGTATGGCTCTAAATTCAGACCTTCCTTCACAATTTCCAAAGAAAGGATTCTTGAGAGCTTCACTCAAGATGTTAATAGTTACATAGTAAAAACCAGTTTAACGTACAATCAGCCTATTGAGGCCTTCGCAGAATGGAAATATAATATAATCAATAGCTTCACCGGTGAGTTGGCAGGTCTGGACTTTTGTTTCGACAGAAATCTCTTTTTCTCTGGAGAAGCTAAAAGGTCACTCTCCAAACTACAAGACCAATTTATTTTTACCACTACGGATAAAGCTAGCAATAATTTTGCAATTATCTGTAAGAAGTTCTATTTTGAATTGTTAACTATGGAACTCAATAATAGAGTAACATACGAGCCCGTAAGTTATTCTACCAAGCAGTTAGAAAATCGGTTTAAGGCATTCTTCAAGAAACTTAAAATTCCACAAACTAGAAGATATGAGCCTGAATTTCCATTTCTTTTTGCAACGGTTAAGTTTCATAAGGATCCTGTGAAGTTCAGGTTCATAGCTAGTGGAGTAAGGAGTCATAAAAAGAAAATAGATCTTGCTTTTGAAGATGTCTTAAAGAAGGTTTTGAAACACATTAGAAACTGTTCTAACTTGATGTACAGAGATTTTTGGATAATTAATAATAATGCAGAAGTAATTTCTACTATACTCAAAGTTTGTCCCCTAGATATTAATAGTTATGATTTTGAAAACCTATATACTAATCTGCCTCTATCAGATATAATCACTACCTTTAAAGAGCTGTATGCAGAATTTAAACTTAACCAATTTGTTAATGTAGGAACTTGGAACTCTTATCTCAATTGCTGCATAGAAAATAACCATATCTTATATAATAATACTCTCTATAAGCAAGTGAACGGTATTCCCATGGGAACATCAACGTCCACGAATATCGCTAATCTATTCCTGTTCTTTAAGGAATATAAATTCATTAAAAATCACCCCACCTGCTCAGATAACTACCTTTACACTTTTAGATATATTGATGATCTGCTGTGTATCAATAATTCAGAAGTTATAGAGAGTGATTTTGATAATATCTATCCTAGCTCTCTTAACTTATGTAAAACCAACCACAGTAATCAGGAACTTGAGTTCCTAGACTTAAGCATTAAGCTCAACAGAGGTAACCCATCTATTAGCCTCTTTGATAAAAGAGTTAATTTTCCTTTCAAAGTAATTAAATATCTACACTGGAATAATAACATTTCAACCAAAGTAATTGAGAATGTACTAATTTCTCAGGTCCTAAGAATTTCAAGAATTTGCAGCAACAATTTGGACTTCAATTACCACATTAATATACTATTAGAAAGTTTTCTAGAGAACGAAATTCCTTCTTCTCTCATCAAAAGAACTTTAAGAAAAATTATTCTGAATAATAGAGTAAGGTTGGCAGATCTGCTTTAATTTTCTACACAGTTAATAATATGATTCTGACCAATCAAAGCCGTAAGGAAGTTGGCTAGAGGATGCCTATTAACTACCTAAAGGAACCTTAGTGCTATGGATATGACGGTCCTATTAAAACAAAAAATTAAATAATATAAACAAAATCACAAAAAAAGCTTAAAAATCTGTTTATAAAAGAAAATAAAAACAAATAAAAAAGAAAACTAGTTATTCATCACTAGGATAGCTATACTAAAAATAGTAAAACCAACATTAAAATTAATAAGATTCTGATTAATCTATAGAAGCTCACTAAGGTGATTTAATACATGCAAAGATTATTAAATACACTGCTCGTGTATTTTATAATATTTCTCATGTATTCTGGAGAGTTAATTCTGCTCTTTCTGATCATACAGATCCACAGTCTTAAGTTTATATATATTTTTTTCTCTGGTTAAAATATCCGCGCGTTGGTTTCTTGCTGTATGAGGAGGCCATCAGCCCCACCCTCACTGCCCCCCAGCAACTAGGGAGTGGCGGAAGAGGTCAGCCATGTTCTTCTCTTGTGAGGAGAAAAGTTTTTGTCACACAAGAGGTAAGCTCTCTTCCTTGTTTTTGGGTTCTAGGTTTTATAAGTTCAATGTTTGTACTTCATGTACTTTTTCTCTGTCGTTTTTTAGCTTTTCAGCTTTTAGGCATTGGTTTGTCTGTTAACATTTTTGCGGGTTTTAACTCTTTCTTTTCTTTGTAACTTTGAGCGTCTTTTGGGGTACCTAGGAACAGAAGATGGCTAAGCTTGTTCCTTTTCTATGCGCTGTTTTTTCAAAGTAGTTAAGTTCTTAATAACTAATTAATTATGCACTTAAAGCACTGCCGAAATACTTTGTACATATTGCAACTAACTGTTTAAGGTATATAACTTTCACAAAGTTTTCTTTAGTTAATTATTATCTTTAACTTATTCTCGTTTTCGTGCTGTCATAAGTTGTAGAGTAGGGGGTTTTAGACTCAAGTTTTCTTTCAAAAATCTGTTCGTTAAAAATTAATATTTCCTTTTTTAATTGCAATGTAAAAAATTTGGATTTCTTTTGCATTGATTTTCAGGTTTAAATTCTCTCTCAAACGAACTTGGCATTTCGTTATGGCTGAAAATCATTTCTAATTATTATGTCACTCTCACAGCTTGAGTTCTCTTTAATCTTCTTCTCTCTGTTTAATAGTAACAGATGAAGAGCATGGGTCGGGCCAGGAAGGTTAATGGATGCAAGCGAAATTGTTAACTAGTGCTAGGTCATGCAACTCTACGGAGGACATGACATATATATATATTTTAAACTATTTTAGGTGGGAATGTTACTTGCATCTATGGCCTTGCAGAAACCCATTTCCAACTAGGTCTTTGTGGAAGTGAGAAAATGCAGAGTTTTTGCTGGTCCTTGATAAAGCCAAGGCTCAGTATTCTCGACACCTTCTACATTCAGTAGTTTTATTTTATTTTTTTATCTTTTCTCCTTTTACTCACACAGGTAGATACATAACCTTTTCTATGTTGTACTAGGTGTGAGTCAAAATTTTATATGTATTTTTTTGCTTAGGTATCTTCTTTATAGAATGTGAATTCTGAATTTTCAAAACTGCTGCGTTGCGCGTTTTGATCTTCAGGTTATTTTGCAACCTTCGTTTTAAATTCTAAAGTTTTTCCTTAATCTTCAGTTTTGCTCTTAAGTGATATATATATATATATATATATATACACTGAAGAGCAATTGAATTAGAGATGCCTGTCTAGTAACGTATAGCACCACCTTTCGTCCTGATGACGGCGGCAATTCGTCTCGGCATGGACTCGACAAGACACCGGAAGCGTTGGGAAGCCATACGGATCCACGAACCCTGAACAAGCTCCCACAGTTCACGAAGATTTGATGGAGGAGGGTCAGAGCCTCGAACATCTCTCTCGATGGCATCCCAGATGTGCTCGATGGGGCTGAGGTCAGGTGAGCTAGCTGGCCAATGAAGCGAAGTCACGTCGGTGGAGCGTTCATCCAACCATTCGGATACAATTCGGGAACGATGGCACGGTGCATTGTCTTGTTGCAGGATGAGGACCCCAGTGGGATGTTGAAGACGCACAAACGGGAGCAAATGGTCGTCCAGGATATCCCGGTAACGTTGACCTGTGAGGGACGATGTCACACGTACCAGGGATCTCATTTAAGTCCACGTAAACAGTCCCCAGACAAGAATGCCACCCCCACCAGCTAGAAGAGTACCCTGCTGACAAGAAAAATCCATCGCTTCATGCGGTTTGCGCCGTACTCGTATTCTGCCATCCGCATGCACCAACGTGAATCTCGACTCATCAGTCCAGACAACATTTTTACACATGTCTAGGGTCCAGTGGCGCCCCCTTCGCCTATGCTTATCTTTGTACCCTGTGATGTGCGGTAAGCAGCGGTACCTTTGTAGGACGATGGCTTCTGTACCCCATAGCGAGGAGATAGTTCTGGATCGTGTGGCTGCTTACACGTTTTTGTGCACCAGCGTTAAATTGCGGAGTGAGTTCTTGCACTGTGGTTCGTCTATCCGCTGTTACAATGCGAGCTAGCCGACGATGACCCCGCTCATCCGCACGCTGTTGTCCACGGCAGTTGGCCCTTGCAGGGATGGTTTTACTGGATTCGATGTACTCACGGTGCACCTGTGACAGAGTAGCTCCTGAAAATCCCAGTGCCTTAACGACTTCCGACATGGAGTGACCTATTCGTCGGGCCCCGACAATTTGCCCACGATCAAATGCGTTAGATCCTTCATTTTACCCATACTGAGTCCGACTCTTACTAACTCTCGTCGCATCACTCCTTATATTGTCGGATCGCTGCATACGTCATGTCGTTTCCGTTTACAGGGCCGCCCACAGCGCTACATTTGCATAACGCCAGCTGTCTCTAATTCAATTGCTCTTCAGCGTAATTAGACATTTACCATTATGCATTAAAAGAAAAATGTTTGATCAATGCATCTTTTCAGGACATACTTATGTATCAGAGGCATGGACCTTAACTAAAAACACCGAAACAGAGATTTGGACAGTTCAGAGAAGCATGGAAAGATGCATGCTTAGTGCAACCCAGAAAGGTAGGAAAAGGAATTCATATATTAGGGGAATGCGATGAGATAATGACATCATGGTACAAGTTAAAGGCCCTCAAGTAACAATGGTCTGAACATATTTCTCGAAGAACTGACCACCATTGCACAAATGAAATACTAGACTAAACACCAAAGAGCCGCCCCGGTGGCGCAGTGGTCTAAGCGATGGCCTCTGATCATTCGTCCGAACGGGGTCCGGGTTCGAATCCCGGTGAGGCATGGATGTTGTGTTTGTCTTACGGCACTGGTTCTCTCCCTTCCCTGGAACCAGTCACCCTAAATTAGGGACGGGCGACTGCTTATAGCCCATTGAGTTGCTCACGGTGGTCGTTAAATCTCCAATCAAAAAAAAAAAAAAACACCAAAGAACACAAAAAACCCCGTAAGGCCACGTAGAAGATGTGTGAATGGCATTCGAAGGGATGTCAGATTGATATAAAAAAGAATAGCTCAAGACAGAGAGTTGTGGAAATACCTAGGTGGAATTTCATCCAGCAGTGAGGTTGAGAATGGCTGTTTATTATGATTCATCCAGCAGTGAATGGATTAAGAAGGGCTGTTGATTATGATTCATACAACAGTGAATGGTTTGAGAATGGCTGTTGTTTATGATTATGATTATGATGATGTTATAAATCCTGATATGCAGATGTACTCCGAATGGTGTTGTCTAATTGTAAATGTAAATGAAGCTTTAGCGATTGATGTGTGAAATCTAGATGCAACCGATACCTGAATTTACCTTGAACAACAGATATTAAACGACGGCCACAGTAATGAAGGTTTTAAAAACGTGTGAGACCCGTTCAAGAACGACTTGTGCGGAAATGTATACACATGTATGTACGAAACTGTACTACAGATGGTTGTGGTTCTTTTCAAAGTAATCTCCTCCAGAGCCAATGCACCTGTCCAAACACCGCTGCCACTCCTCAAAGACGTGCTGGAAGCCACTGAAGCTTTGACAATCTCTTCTGTTGACCTAAACTTACGTCCTAACAAGTTCTCTTTGAGAGTTGGGGGAAAGAAAAAATAATCACAGGGTGCTAAATCTGGACGGTATGGAGGGTGTGGAACCGTTACAAT
This sequence comes from Macrothele yani, assembly GCA_039090855.1. NCBI lineage: Eukaryota > Metazoa > Arthropoda > Arachnida > Araneae > Macrothelidae > Macrothele > Macrothele yani. The sequence goes on from CM076989.1 coordinate 124,678,319, forward strand.
ACGTTTTCATTCAAGAATGTAGTGAATTTCTGCGTCACGTGAGGACGAGCGTTATCAAGGTAGAGTTTCCAAACGTTTTGATGAAAGTGTGGGCGCTTTTTACGGAACAGACATGTAATAATCCCCACTAACGGTAGTATTCGGCCGCACGACGTTCTGGTACACAATTACTTGGTAATCAAAGAAAGTTATTACCATTACCATCACGGAAGACTTTTCACATCTTTGCCTTTTTTTCCCTTTGGAGATGGCGAAGTATTCCATTCAGAGCTCTGTTGTTTGCTCCCTGGATCGTAGTGATAAAGAAACGTTTCATCGCCTGTAATCACTGACTTCAGATAATCTCTGTTTAAAGCCATTTCTTACTTCAAAAATTCACACACCTCAACACGCACTTGTTTTTGTTCAGGAGTCAGTAACCAAGGGATCCGTTTTGTACTGACTCACGTCACGTGCAGTTTCTCACTAAGTATGGTGTGGGCACTTCCCACTGAAATCTGTAAATTTGTGTGTGTTCTGCTATGTATATTCCCTAAAGGAACACAGAACTTTAAAGCAACACGCTGTTCCACTGCGATATATTTAAGCAACACGCTGTCCCACTCGACTGAGACGCGAGCGCAAACAGACGCTTCTTCACAGCGTTCTACTCAAGGTCACATGCAACGCAACTGCTCGAAAAGGTTCATTCACAAGAAGGAGAGTCGGGTGTATGCTGTGATTATGTTTTGGCCCCAATATGTAGCTGTACTATTTAAAAAAAGTGCACAACCCTTTCTTGAACAGGCATCACATAACACATTAATTAGAGAACAATTAATACAGATTTTAACGTGAACCAGGAACATCAAACAAAGATCTTCGCTCTTTCCACGTTTATAAGTGAGTCACGGAAAAATCATCATTGGCCACCACCGGGAGTCGAACCAGGCGTAACGGAGGACCATGGGTTCGACTCCAGGTGATGGCCAATGAGAATGTTTTCGTGACTCATTTATAAACGTAGAGAGAGCGAAGATCTTTGTTTGATTAGAGAACAATTGGAAGAAAGAGCACTCTCTTCGAGAGCAATTTTCCATATGTCTTATTCGGCCAAACATGGCCCTTGCGCCATAAAAACCAACCAACCAACCATACGTCTTAAAAGAAAAGTGTTCAACAAATGTATGCTTCCATTTCTTACGTTTCAATCAAAGATAGACCTCAACTAAAAAAACATACAAAGGCTGCAGTCAACAGAAGAAACATGAAGAGATGCATGCTTGGTGTAATCAGGAAAGATAAGAACAGAAACTTGTGGATTAGGTAAACGACAAGAGTGGAAGACATCATGATCAAAGTGACATTGCTGAACTGGCAATGGGCTGGACATATTCCTAAAAGAACTGACCACCGATGTTCAACTGAAATATTAGACTGTATGCCAAGGGGCAGAACAACATGCAGAAGACAACCACGTGATATATGGGTGCATGAAATTCAAAAGCTTGCTGAAGCGACATGGAAGAGGCTGTCTCAAGACAGTCAGTTGTGGAAAAAACTTGTGAAGACCTTTAACTACACCGATTAGCCATTGCATTATGACCACCTGTCTAATAAGCGGTAGGAATCCCTTTATCGCGCACAACAGCGATCACTAGGCGTGGCATCGATTCGATGAGGTGGCGATAGGTGCACTCGGGCATCTGGTGCCATAATGTCAACAGCCGGTCCTCCAGTTCCCGTACATTTCTGGGTGGTGGGGATTTGGCGCTAGCCCGCTTTTCCAAATCGAACCACAAATACTCGATTGGGTTCATGTCAGGTGAATGTGGAGGACAAGGCATTAACAGAGAAAGTCACCAACATGTTCCGCGAAGCACTCCTGAACGGTTCTAATAGTGTGGCATGGCGCATTATCCTGCTGGTAGTGGCCATCACCAGCAGGGAACACAGTTGCTATGAATGGGTGAACTTGGTCCGCAACGATGTTCAGATACCTAACAGCTGTCAGGGATTGTAGTATTGGGATAATGAAGCTTAAAGTGTCCCAAGAAAACATCAACCACAGCATAACACCGCCACCTCCCGCCAGTTTCCGCCCAACAGTGCATCCAGATGCCATAGCCTATGTTGATAATCTGCGTATCTGTGCTCTGCCGAGGCACCAGAAATCCCGATTAGTGAGACAAGGCCACTTTCTTTCAATTATCCACAGTCTAATCTCGATGACCTTGGGATCATTTCATGCGTTGTTGGCGATGACGTGCAGTGAGCACGGGGAACCAGCTGGGTCTTCGGCAACTCAAGCCCATGCGCGGAAGGCTGCGATGAACTGTGTGCAGTGACACATTGCCCTGATCACCGTTGTTGTAGCTGAGGGTGATTGCGATCGCTGTGAACAATGCGCAACAGTATCCGCTCCCCTGTGGCATTAATGAGATGCGGACGGCATACGGCTGGACGACATTTCGTCGCGTTTCGATATCTATGCAAGGCATTTGATCCGTACTGACTACAGCGGCACGTGAACAACCTACAAGCCGCGCCGTTTCCGAGATTGTAGTTCCAAGGCGCCGTACCATCACAATTTGTCCTTTATCGAACTCTGATACATCGGCAGATTTTCCCATTCTGACTCCGAACACTCCACTAACTAAAAGCCGGTAATCGGGTTGTATATATACCGCTCTGTGAATTTCACCTGCGCCATCGTTCCATCTCAAGGCGCGCTCATTTATCTAGGCTGGGGATAATCATAATGTAATTGCTCATCGGTGTACATAATTTGTATTTATTTTCGTCAATTACATTTACGGATCTTGCAAACTGAAAATTCAGAAATATCCTTAATTTTAGATTTAAAAAAGTTAAGTCAAAATATTTTTTATGTCAAAAAGTAAGATATCATAGTGTCGTTTACTTCGAAAGGCGGTGGTTAAACAAAGAGAATTTATTCTCGGACAAATGCAGTATTTTGTATTAATAGAAAAACATTTTCTTGGGTGTATGGACTTGAAATTCGTACTGCCTCATTGAGCTAAATTAATTTGTTTTCCAAACATTCGTTGTGTGGCATTAGAAGTGCCCCTATTTGCATCATAAAATCAATATTTGTTCCGGCTTTCAGCACCATGTTGTTTCTAATAATCTATTGGAATATGCTCAAATAGGCAGCGTGACCATATGAACAGTCCTTTATGTCGAATTTTGTTATTTCTGAGATGCCTGGGAGAACACAATTTTGCTCAATAAATTACATTCCCAGTACGCTGGGCTGAAGAGGAAGGCTGTTTGGAAAAGAACAATTCAGCTGTCACTGAATCCCACGAGACCCATAACGGGATCCCTGATTAAAAGAAAGTTTGCAGCTTCAAACGAGAAGCAATATAATCTGAGAGTTTATCATGCGCAGATGGTAAACATTGATTACAGCTCCTCTTCAAAGCGATTTTCTTTCTTTAAGTTAATTGAAATTACACTGTTCTGGAAACCTGCCTCCAGCCAAGCAGAAAAGGCTCATTCTTGGCTGTGGATGGACCAAGTCAGGTGATGACGTTCAAAGCGCAAGGAGAGCTAATAATCTCAAAATAAAAAAAAATGGTCTTATTTCCGATAGTGCGTTACTCGCGGCTGTTCTCTAACGCAGTAGACAAAGTAAGAGACGCGTTCATTAGTTGCACGAAATATCATTCGAATGCTTTTTCCCGAGGATTTATATTACTCATGAAACCCACATCATTGGCTGCGTGCAAGGTATGTTTCGGTGAAAGCACGGTAAAAATGAAAAAGAGATGTATTTATGAAAATGTACTTGACTGGCCTTTAAAATAATCCATCCGGAATGCAGTTCCCTTGTGGCATCGTTCTTGTAACTGCTGGAAGCTGTGAGCAAAGTCTACGTTTGGTGTAACCAGAGGGAACGTTCCGGCAAGTTTTGTCTTAGTTGAAATTAAGACTTTTTTTTTATGATTTAAAAAAATCTCATGTTTGTAACAGACATAATAGCATATAAGTCAACAGTAGGCGTATTTTCCTATTTTCAAGAAGTGGGTACTTTTTTTCTATTCTCAAGAAGTGGGCATTCTATGTGAGGGCTTTCTTTCTGTGGAAGCAATTGCAGTGGACATCCTTTACTCAAAGGAACTGTTACACCACTAAAAACAATGTAGTTCCAAGTAACTGAAGTAGGTTACTCTCAGTAACTGACTTCCGTGAGGGTTCTAATTTTACACTCTCCTGGAACGGATTCGATTCCATCACAAGAATGTTGTATTTTTCAAGCCTTATGAAATATTGTATAGTGAACGGTGAACTGAACATGAATTTCATTAACGCAATATGATTGCTTAGAAAAATATACTTGTGTATTCTTCATGTTGTGACGTAACTGCCAGCAGGACGCACACGACATAAAGGCAGATAGCAGCCAGAAAAACGTCCACGTAGCTCAATTGGTTGAGTGACTTATTCCGGAATGAGGGGATCCGGGTTCGAGCCCCGACGTGGATAATAATGACGGAGAAATTTACTTCGTTATAATGGCGCCCGAACTTTCTGGATGACCCGACCGTTCAAAATCTTGCATTGGTGTGATGTTCTTTATACACCGCGAGATAGGAAAGATCAGAGAATCCCTTCTCCAGCGCTTCGAAAAATAAAAATGTGTGATGTTGCATTCCACACACTAGATTGACTGGGAGTTCTCGAGTGCACGTTCTACAGCGGATGGCTGCCTGCAACGATTCATGGTCACGACTGACCCATAGGCCATGCCCCCGGCCCTCTTTCGGGGGGGGATGTGACGTACCTGCCAGCAGGACGCACACGACATAAAGTTAGATAGCAGTCAAAACAAACGTCCGCGTAGCTCAATTGGTAGAGTGACTTATTCCGGAATGAGGAGATCCGGGTTCGAGCCCCGGCGTAGATAAAAATGACGGAGAAATTTACTTCGTTATAATGTATTTGTTAAGAATATTTATTTTTTGATTTCTGTGATTGGCTATACTACAGGGTGTCCACAATGTCTTGTTAACCCCCTGTAATAAGAAATGTAAGTGAGCTATGTATCTATCGTATGATGTATACGTTGAGTTATGATCTGTATTGTGTTTATTTACAGATTAGGTACCGGAACCATGTGTGATACCAGCGAATACGCCCTGGAACAGCGGATTGTTGTCAGTGTCTGGGTACACGAACGTCCACACACAGGGAAGATAATGCGTGACGTGCGTGCCGATTTCTAACAATGATTCGACAAAGAGGCACCTCCAAAACAGACTCTTCTGCGGTGGGAACATAAACTCTTCGAAGCAGACAACATCAAGGATAAAACACGAACGGAAAGACAATTAACCAGAGTGCAACAGTGTCAAGCGATCGAGGAATCAGTTCGCAGGTCACCGACGAAGTCGCTCCGCAAACGATCAGCGGAGCTTGGAACACCACGATCGACGCTGCATAAGCACATGAAGATTGACCTGAATTTGCACGCATATCGTCCGATGTTCGTTCGGGAGTTATCAGACATCGATTGAAACCGCAGACGGGATGCATGTGCAATGATGCTTCAGACATTTGCCACAATCCCAAAACGGGGAAACGTCATTTTCAGTAATGAATGTGCGATATACCGTAGCTGTCGATCACGGAACGTTGTGTTCTGGTCCAAGGAAAACCCACATTATGTCGAAGAATCGGAACATCATCCTCCGCATGTCATGATATGGGCTGCAATGAATAGTCGACATCTGTTTGGACCGTATTTCTTTGATGGTACAGTTAATCGGACAACTTATCTGGACATGCTGTAAACCTGGTTTGTGCCAAAACTTGGAAATCGCATTCTGAATGACGTATGGTTCCAACAGGATGGGGCAACCGCCTATTACGCAATCGCTGTTCGGGAATACCTTGGTGAGGTCTTTCGGGATCGTTGGATCAGCCGAGGTTCAGCAGTGCTCCCCGTTCCACTTGAGTGGCCACCTCGAAGCCCAGATCTCTCAACGTGTGATAATGCCTTTGGGGTTTCATAAAGGTGGGTGTTGCACAGCAGCGCTACCAAACCACTGATGAACTTAAACAAGTAGTGAGACGTGCTTTCTCTCGTATCGCCCTGCAACTACTTCAGAAAATGTCCCACAGAACATGGAGTAAAATTATTCTCTGTCACGAGAATGACGGAGCCCAAACGGATCCACTGGACGTTTAAGGGTGCCTCAGCATATAACTCAACATATACATAGCTCACTTACATTTCTTATTACAGGGAGGTAAAAAGACATTGTGGACACCCTGTGTGTTAAGTTTATTAACTTTTTTTTTCACGCACCTTGTAATGCATGCTGAGGGAGCACGGGACTCCGTCAGGCCTTTTTGGACTTTCATGCTCCCTTGTTGTTCTTTTTTCCTTTCACTTGTAATACAATCTCTCCTGCACAGCAAAATACATAAATGAATTGAATTGAATTGAATAAACTCAGATGCACTAGCGGTGTATGACATACCATAATTTTGGACTGTACGCCACATCTGAAGGTAAATGAATTGAATGGAATTGAATAAAATCAGATGCACTAGGTGGTGCATGACTTACCATAATTTTGGACTGTACCCCACATCTGAAGAAAAATCGAATTAAACTGAATTGAATAAAATCAGATGCATTGGGTGGTGCATGACTTACCATAATTTTGGAGTGTACGCCACATCTAAAGATAAATGAATTGAATTGAATTTAATAAAATCAGATGCACTATGTGGTGCATGACTTACCATAATTTTGGACTGTACGCCACATCTGAAGATAATGAATTGAATGGAATTGAATAAAATCAGATGCACTAGGTGGTGCATGATTTACTATAATTTTAGACTGTATGCCACATCTGAAGATAAATGAATTGAATTGAATTGAATAAAATCAGATGCACTAGGTGGTGCATGATTTACCATAATTTTGGAGTGTACGCCACATCTGAAGATAAATGAATTGAATTGAATTGAATAAAATCAGATGTACTAGGTGGTGCACGACTTACCATAATTTTAGAGTGTACGCCACATCTGAAGATAAATGAATTGAATTGAATTGAATTGAATAAAATCAGATGCACTAGGTGGTGCATGACTTACCATAATTTTGGAGTGTACGCCACATCTGAAGATAAATGAATTGAATTGAATTGAATAAAATCAGATGTAGTAGGTGGTGCATGACTTACCATAATTTTGGTGTGTACGCCACATCTGAAGATAAATGAATTGAATTGAATTGAATAAAATTAGATGCACTAGGTGGTGCATGACTTACCATAATTTTGGAGTGTACGCTACATCTGAAGATAAATGAATTGAATTGAATTGAATAAAATCAGATGTACTAGGTGGTGCAGGACTTACCATAATTTTGGAGTGTACGCCACATCTGAAGATGAATGAATTGAATTGAATTGAATAAAATCAGATGCACTAGGTGGTGCATGACTTACCATAATTTTGGACTATACGCCACATCTGAAGAAAAATCGCTATTTAGGAAACAAATTCATTGTAAGATCCGTACCCAAAAATTTGGCAATGCCTTACCCGTCGATATAAGACCTTCCACAAATGATACCATAAAGGGTTTGTATCACTACCTGGACTACCTGCATATTTTAAAGTAATTTCTCCATAATTTCATAACATGTTAAGTTATTTTCCGAAATTCAGTGAGCTAACGTAAAAAGAAAATGGATGATGGCACTAAAAATCCCGAAGTTTGTTTCCTCTTTTATCACATTTATTTATTTATTTGCTATTAGTAGTCGTTCTTAGATGATGATATCGGTTACGAATTCAAGCTTTTAATACAGTTTCACGGCATAAATTAGCAGTGTTATTTTCAGTAAAAAAGACTGAGTTGAGCTATCAAAAAATGTCTGAACGAAAATAAAGTGTATTAAATACCCATTTCTTTATTCGGGGTTTAACAACCACCGTGAGCAACTCAAGGAGCTATAAGCAGTCGCCCATACCTAATTTAGGACAACTGACTAAAGGAAAAGGAAAGAGCCATTAATGTAAGACAAACACAATATCCATGTCTCCCGACTCTGACCCATCTCGGATCAATGGTCAGAAGCCAGCGCTTAGACCACTGTCCAACGGGGGCAGCAAAATAAAAAATACTGATATTTAAACAAAGATCTTCGCTCTTTCCACGTTTATAAGTGAGTCACGGAAAAATTCTCATTGGCCGCCACCGGGAGTCGAACCCATGGTCTTCCAGTTACGCGCTGGATATGCTTCCGCTACACCACAGCGGCCTCGAATTCCTCCGGACTCACACACGCTAACTGCCAAGCCAATTTGGCAGGTTGCTTCTGTACCGTTTGTCATCAAAGATTGACAAACGGTACAGAAATGATTCCATTTTGTAGCGAGAAGGCAATCCCAAGCAAGCCGCACCGGTGGCGCAGTGGTCTAAGGCGTTGGCCTCTGATCATTCGTCCGAAGGGGTCCGGGATCGAATCCCGGTGAGGCATGGATGTTGTGTTTGTCTTACGGCACTGGCTCTCTCCCTTCCCTGGAACCAGTGACCCTAAATTAGGGACGGGCGACAGCTTATAGCCCATTGAGTTGCTCACGGTGGTCGTTAAACCTCCAATCAAAAAAAAAAAAAAAAAAAAATCCCAAGCAAATGGCCGACGGATGCTGTTTGCCGGCAGTCGTTATTTCATGTGGTATTCATTTGCTGAGCTGGTGCACTTTTCCAAGGCGATGCGAATGTAAACGAATAGTTTCGTCACCGTTGTCGAACATTTGTGCCAACATGTGGTATGTTTGAGCCGAATCTGTTCTAATTGCAGCCTCCAAATCATCATCATAGATAAAAGATGGTTGCTTCTCACGTAATGCATCTTTAAGAGACTCGTTACCAGCAGCAAATTGTTTACACCCTCTTTGAGTTGGGCGAAATCTAACACAACCTTCTCCGAGTCGGGTATACATATTTGGGTCGTTTTCACAGCGTTTGTTCCAAGTTTAAACCTATACAGCATACAAACACGAATAGCTATGGTCGTTGTAATCATTTCCGCGTCAATTTTCACATTTGTAATCATTTCTGGGTCAATTTTTCACTTTTGCCACCACCTTTCCAATTTTCTGTGTATAAGAAGACTCTTCAGAACGTCTTGATTTCAATGCTACTAACATTGTAACGCCATCTAACGGGTCTTTCGCGTCACATACATTAAACTTTGTAGTTCTGGAAACACGATGGGCCGTGGCGCAGTGGTCTAAGCGATGGCCTCTGATCATTCGTCCGAAAGGGGTCCGGGTTCGAATCCCGGTGAGGCATGGATGTTGTGTTTGTCTTACGGCGCTGGCTCTCTTCCTTCCCTGGAGCCAGTGACCCTAAATTAGGGACGGGCGACTGCTTATAGCCCATTGAGTTGCTCACGGTGGTCGTTAAACCTCCAACCAAAAAAAAAAAAAAAAAAAAAAAAAAAAAGAAACACGATATAACTTTCATGATTACCTGATAGTTAAAAACCATAAACGCTAAGTTAACTTTCATTTTTGGTTGCTTTTTCTATGTAAATTTGAGTTCATTCTCTTTCAGCCGCCTCGGTGGCGCAGTGGGCTAAGCGATGCCTTCTGATCATTCGTCCGAAACGTGTCCGGTTTCGAATCCTGCGAGAGGCATGAATGGTGTGTCTGTCTCATGGAAGTGGTTCTATCCCTTCCCTGCAAGCAGTGGCCCTAAATTAAGGACGGGCGACCGCTTTTAGCCCATGGAGTTGCTCACGGTGGTCGTTAAACCTTCAATGAAAAAAAAAATCTTTCAGCGTTTTCAAAATAAACGTTATATCTTCTCTTTCCCGGAATGAGGTTGGCAACAGTTCTGAAGTAAGAGAGCGTGGCGTATGCATGTTGAGAGATAAGAACTAGAGATATATAATGTTGAAGCAGCAGCCAGAAGTGGTGTGGTGGTTTGATGTTATAATCGTGAAAGCTACGTTTCTTTTCTTTTTTTTTTTTGATTGGAGGTTTAACGACCACCGTGAGCAATTCAGTAGGCTACAAGTAGTCTCCCGTCCCTAATTTTGGGCCACTGGTTCCACGGAAGTGATAGAGCCAGTGCCGTAAGAAAAATAGAGCATCCATGCCTCACCGGGATTCGAACTCGGACCAATCGCAGATCAATTATCAGAAGCCATCGATTAGACCACTGCGCTACCGGGGACGGCTTACGTTACCTGAAATTGCGTCTATTTGAAGGTTCGAATCAGAGTGGTGTTACATACTTAGTGATCATAGTTAATTTAGTTCTCTGCTTACTCACTTTAGTTAATTAGGTTTGAAGTATTACTACTATTGTGATTAATTCCTCAAGTATCTTGTGTCATGTAAGTATAGAGCCCATATACGATACGGATAGAATAAAATGGTTACCGGTAAGTAAGACTTTCTGAAACCTTATTTGAGTGATTTTGTTTCACTTCGAGAGAAAGTAAATAAGAGGAAATCTTACGTAGTGTTTCTGAGACTACATACGTTTTAAATAGTTAAGAAAGCTAAAGCTGTTTTTGATACTTTAACCCTGTTTTCCGGAACAACACCAAATTCTCAGCAGTGCTGCTGGTTTTCCCACGTCAGAAACGATTGTTCACTGCTGAAATTTCCTTTTCCATGTATTTGGCTTTTACGTTCTGCTGACCATCTACCACACAAGAGTGGCCAAACTCTATCATGAGTAGTATTCGCTCGCCTTGGTTTTAACTTCCCACCTAGGGAGGAAACGAAGAAGAAAATCACCGGAAGACGGCTAGGTCGTCTGTTAATTGACAGTTAGAGAAAGAGTGCCCAATAAAACAGAGAGAACCAAATTTAGCCTGCTGCCCACCGAGAAAAAATGCGGACAAGAGAGAAAGTGAAGGCACAAAAACCATGGCGTACAAATGGAAGACGCAACTATGCACAAAATTCATGTACCAGGACAAGACAAGTGCTTAGGAAAAGTATCAGTAATGAATCTTTTTCTCGTATTGAATAATCTTAAAGGGAAAAACGTATGGTTGAAAAGCAGGAGGAAATCCATGGTTATTTGCTGTGATAGTGATATCAAACACGGACCTACAAATGCTGTTTGCTGAGTAGCTGTTTTTAAGAAATATTTTGAATAAGCGCCGCATCGGCATAAGAACCACAGGACGGCCAAATTGCATTTCTTTTTACCATAAAACATACGGTTTTTACCCGAAAATTTCAGCATATCCATTCCTGTATTTGAAAAGGTTATCTGTTTCCAGGAAGAATATGATTGCTTCGACAAGCGCCAATCTAAAGTTAGTTCAGGTTTCAAAGCAATGACCGCTGATCTTCAGTTAGAGGGATTGCCTTGTGGGATGTAACGGTAGCATAACCGAATGGAAATCGGAAGGGGTGGATTAAACTCCTCCCACAGCGCGATATAGTTTTCCTGTTTTGTAAAGTGGTTCAAGGAAAAGAGTGAACTAAAACCAGTTCAGTATACAATATCTAATATGCATACATTTAGAGTAATACAATCATTTGTAAAACTTTAAGAACATCTGTCAATTTACTGAAAATTAAGATTTTCAAAGAAACAACTAATTACTAGTCAGCGATATTGACAAAATGAATATTTACATTCTTAAGCATACAAAAAGACCGAAATCAGTACTTTGTGCGGCCACCTTTGTTTTTTTTTATAACGGACAGAATACGACGTATTATATTCTCAATGAGGGATTTGCAGTAGTCACTTTAAATGTCTTTGCACCGCACGTACTTTATCGCATCAATCAAAGCTTGTGAATTTAATGGCTGTTTTTCTGTTACCTTTTCTTTTAAAATGGTCCACAAATTTACGATGGAGTTAAGGTCGGGACTATTACCGGGCCAGTCAAGCACAGTTATGTTTTCCTCATACAGATAGTCCTTTACTGTCTTTGATCTGTGGCATGGAGCACCATCATGCATAAAGATTGTGCATCTATTCCCTTTTATATGAGTTAACAGCTTTTCACGTAACTTATCCACATAAAAAAGATCAGTCATGGTAGTGCCTGTCCGCAAAAGGACAATGCAGCAGTACCGGATGCTGACACAGCACCCCATATCATCTGACTAGGCGGATGTCTCACGGTGCTAACGGTGTGTTTTTCATCAAACCTTTTGGTCGTCGAACATGTGCTTCACTTGATACAAATTGACACACAGTTCATTCATTGGAAAAAAAGAACTGGACTCCAACTTTCAGCAGTCCACGATTGATGACGCTTCGCAAAGTGGAGTCTCTTCTTTTTCATGACAGAGGATAGTCTAGGTTTATGTGCTGTTTATAAGACTTTAATCCAAACTCTTTGTGCCGCCGCAGTGGCGCAGTGGTCTAAGCGATGGCCTCTGATCATTCGTCCGTAAGGGGTACGGGTTCAAATCCCGGTGAGGCATGGATGTTGTGTTTGTCTTACGGCACTGGCTTTGTTCCTTCCATGGAACCAGTAACCATAAATTGAGGACGGGCGACTGCTCATAGCCCAATGAGTTGCTCACGGTGGTCGTTAAACCTCCAAAAAAAAAAAAAAACTCTTTGCTAAGACTTCGGGAAACAGTGCTCATACTACACTGGCATGCAAAAATTAAGGACGAGACGGTTTTTCGAATGTAACGTAGTGCAGAAGTGCTACGCATCGACTCAAATCATACCGCAAGATCTCCACGATGTAAGAATATGGGACAAGTGAGCAAAACCGTCCAAACAAGGAATCCAATAGATACAAAGGCAGTTTATGGAAAATGTAGCTTTGAGCGAAAATGTAGCTTTGAGCACAACTGGACAAAAGACAGAAACGTCCATGTGAAAGGTGGCTGCCAAGAAAAATCCAGTCTTTAGTAGGGTATATGATCACCCCTGACTGCGTTGCAGGATTTACAACGTCTGTCCATGCTGAGGACGAGGTTGTCAAGGAGCTGTTGGGGCATCGCGGTCCATTCCTCTTGTTGCCCCAATCGCAGCTGCGGAATCGTTGCTGGCGTTTGGAGACGTGCTGCCAAGCGTCTCCCGAGAAGGTCCCACACGTGTTCGATTGCATTTAGGTCCGGGGACCTTGCGGACCAATCCATGCGTTGAATATCTTCACTCTCCAACAGCTCTGCGAAAGCCACTGTACGATAAGGTGTAGCGTTGTCGTCCATGGAGAGGAACTCAGGACCATGATACCGCCCCGAACGAGAACTCCGCCACCTCCACACCGGTCCCTTTCGATGATGTTGGAAGTGTGATTGCGTGTTCCCTGCTCTCTCCAGATGTGTATACGTCCAGAATCAGTAGTCAGACTAAATCGGACTCTCATCCGTAAAGGGTGCTCGACCCCATTGCTGATGTGTCCAGTACTTGTGTTCCTGGCAACACAGAAACCACCGTCTCCGATGAGCAGGCGTTAATGGCACACACCGTACTGGTCGTCGTGCAAGTAGACTACCTTTGTGCAGCATCCTGGCCACGGTAAAACGCGATTACGGACGTCCATTTCTCTGTTGCATGTGTCTGGCGATTTCTCCCGCTGTCTGCCGTCTGTCTCTTCTCGCCTGTAGGACAATATACCGGTCGTCCGCCGCTGTGGTTGCTCGTGGACGGCCACTGCTGAACTCTCGGACAGCTGTTACTGTGGTTTGAAATGCTCTCCAAGCTCGTGAAACGATGCTGTGAGCGATCCCGAACTCCTCGGACACACTAGTCGCAGTTCGATCTTCTTCCAACTTCCCAATGACGCGACCTCGGGTAAGGTCATCCAGATGTCGTCTACTGGATATCCTGTTGGCCATATCACACGGTGGTAGCAACTCGACGTCGTTCAAACCGATGTACACCGTGCAATAGTTTTCACCGAATTGCTGAGCGTACACCGCCCGTGTGCATTACATCCTTCCGACACTCCCCTCCGTCATTCTGCATATATGCGCATGCACTACCGTACCGGACCCAAGTCTATCTCCTGAGTGGTCTTTCGGTCCGTTCCGCTTTTATGCAAATTTCTCCTTCCTTCGTCCTTAATTTTTGCACACCTGTGTAATATCAGACCCTTTTGAATGCAGAAAGGCCTTGAGTTTCTGGCACGAACTTCACGGAGTACGTATAACTATTAACGTTATGATATTGTCATCACATGGGGTTGCTTACCTTGGACGTCCACTTGTCTTTCGGTCGCTAAATTCGCCTGTATCATGATCGTATTATGAATAGCAGTCTTGCTCACATTCAGCTTTCTGGTTATGTCACGTTAGGAGTATCGTTCATGATACAAAGTCGCTATTTGTGCCTTCTGAGTAACACTTAATGACGCTTTTTTCCCCATTTTTCGCTATATAGAAAATACGTACAATACCTCTCAGCATGAAACCCAGAAACAAACTGACGCTCCCATGCTTCCCTCAAATCTATCAGCAGCTGCTGCTGTAGGATGATGCAACACTGATAGGAAGTCGAGTAATACCAACTGGTGGTCTTAAACGTTTGCAAACGACTGTATATACGCTCAATCAATAAAACATTAGAGATAGAGGTTATGGCAGTTGACATGCGCATCCCGCGCGCAGATTGGAACAGACCTAAACCAAACACGAGCTAGATAATTAGGCGGACAGAAGGTTCGCTAAGTAGTGAACTGCAATCAATAAAATTGGTAAACGTCGTGATCGTTAATGGTGGACACATTATCGGCCAAGAAAGTTGCGTAATTCTATCACCCTAGTCGTAAGAACCCTAAGGTTTTCCAAGGCAACCATATCAAGGGTATACTGAGAGTATACAATCGACGGACGTACTTGCGTCCAGAGAACAAGCTGTGGCCGATCGCGCGCCATTGATGACAGGGGCTCACGTAGACTATCCGAGCTCGTACAGACAGACCTTTCCGGATGTGTTTTGCACCGTCGCTTGATCGGTGTAAATCCCATCCAGGTTAAATGTCGGAGGGCCAAGTAATGTCAGCGAGCGGACGGTACAGCGCACGCTGAATACGCAGGGCTACGAGAGCCGACGTCCTACGCGTGTGCCATTGTTGACTGCTCGTCATCGGATATTACGCCTCACTTGTTGCAGGGAACATTAAAACTGGACCTCTGCAGAGTAGGACCGCGTCGTGTCGTCCGATGAATCCCATTTCCATCTGTACTGAGGTGATGGGAGCATACCAGTGTGGCGTTGATAGCATGACACCACTGCCCTGTCGGGCTACATCGTCCCAACTTAAGGCGGTGGTAGCTGTGTGGTAGTTTAGGGAGTTTTCTTATGGGACGCATTATGTTCATTTGTGTGTCGGGAGAAGTCCTTAACAGCTACGCTCTACCAGCATGTACTAGCTGATCACCTACACGCTTTCATGGACTTCGTGCATCCTGCGGCCGATAGTCTGTTTTAGCAGGACAATAATGCTAAAAGAGCGTCCAGAAAGCAAACTGTGCCCGAATAGTGCTTTAGCAGGACAGTAGTGCTAAAAGAGCGTCCAGAAAGCATACTGTGGCTGAATAGTGTTTTAGCAGAACAATAGTTCTAAAAGAGCGTCCCGAGAGCAAACTGTGGCCTCAATAGTGCTTTAGCAGGACAATAGTTCTACAAGAGCGTCCCGAGAGCAAACTGTGGCCTCAATAGTGCTTTAGCAGGACAATAGTTCTAAAAAAGCGTCCAGAGAGCAAACAGTGGCCTCAATAGTGCTTTAGCAGGACAATAGTTCTACAAGAGCGTCCCGAGAGCAAACTGTGGCCTCAATAGTGCTTTAGCAGGACAATAGTTCTACAAAAGCGTCCCGAGAGCAAACTGTGTCCTCAATAGTGCTTTAGCAGGACAATAGTTCTAAAAGAGCGTCCAGAGAGCAAACTGTGGCCGAATAGTGCTTTAGCAGGACAATAGTGCTAAAACAGACCATCAATCACCTACTGCACAACGACCATCCAGGCATGGCTCGAGGAACACTCACCTGAGTTTGAAACCATCCAACGTCCCCAGATTTAAACCGTGTGGGAGCTCTGTGGGATGCTGTCGACCGGAACATCAGATTCATGGATCCTGGGCCGTTGTCTTGAGCGGAGTTGTGGAAAATGCTGCAATAGGTGTGGCTCCCATTACCTCCCGAAACCCTCCGCCATTTGATGGAATCGATGCCTCGGCGTGTAGAAACAGTTATTCAGGCTATAGGAGAACCAACACGTTATTAGGCGAGTTTCTCGAATGTTTTCTCCATCGAGTGTATATATTGTATGATACATTGGCAAAAAGGCTGCAGTCAACTCAAAGAGGCATTGAGAGGTGCATGCTTGGTGTAACCTGGAGGGATAAAAACAGAAACTCGTGGATCAGAAAAATAACAACAGTCGAAGACATCATGATCAGAAAAATGACAACAGTCGAAAACATCATGATCAGAGTAAAATCCCTGAAATGGCAATGGTCTGGATATACTGCTAGAAGGGCAGACCATCTATGGACAGCTAAAATTTTAGATTGGATTCCATGGGACAGGGAAAAAAACAGAAGACCACATGAGAGATTGGTGGAGGAAATTCGAAAGCATACTGGAATAACATGGAGGAGACTGGCACAAGACATACCGTTGTGGAAGAGGCTTGGAAATACCTTCGTCCAGCAGTGGATTGATAATGGTTGACAATAATGATGATGATGGTATTATTGGAAAAAGTCACCGGACGCCTCTTGAAAAGCAAATGAATGGATCCGCTGCGTTGTTAAGACGCGTGGTACAGCTGCACATGGTATAAAAACAAGCCTGCATCTGATCGCGATCATATCGCACTGTGAGGTTTAAGGAAAATGTCGCAGCGGGAGAGAACTGACTTTGAGAAAGGAAAGATTGTTCGGTGTTATATTAGTGGGTTGTCCATAAGAGAAACCGATAGGCAGTTAAACATACCCAAGTCAACTGTTTTGGATGCACTGAATAAGTGGAAGACAAATGACGTGTCTGAAGCAGCAAAATATACCGGCAGACCAACGGAAATCAGTGATAGAGGAAGTCGAAACCTCTTCAGAGTCGTTACAGCTAATCGACGGAGTACTACACAAGACCTCAGTGTACAGGTGTGTAAAAATGCTGGAACCTCGGAATGTACACGTACCTTTTGCCGAGAACTTCATTCTATGGGTTACCGTGGTAGTGCGGATGCTCATAAGCCTTTCATCTAGACTCGGAATAGTGTAGCATGGTGTAAAGAATATTTTTCGTGGACTGTAGATCAATGGAAACGGGTCTTATGGACTGATGAATCCAGATACACGATCCATCAGTCTGATGGATTGCGGTAGCTGGGGGAACGTTATTTACCACAGTGAAGTGTCCCTACGGTCCAGTTTGGAGCTGGAAGTGTACTCGTATGATGGTGTTTTTCCTGGTACGGTCTCGGGATTTTGGTTATCGTGGATAAACCTCAATTATGTCCTACCAACTCTGTGGCAATACTATGGAACCGAGCCTTGTTGATAGCAGCAGGATAATGCACCGAGCTGTAAATCAAGGACTGTTACTGCGTTGTTTGACGATAATTCCGTATCTTGTGTTTACTGGCCAGCACAGAGCCTTGTTCTTAATCCCATAGATCACCTATGGAATGAATTAGAGCGCCGCATAAGAATTTTGGAACCAAGGCCTACTACTAAGCAACAGTTAACGGCAGCATTGTGTACTGAATGGAAGCGCATACCTATCGCTGTGTTCCGAAACCTTGTTGAAAGCATGTCTCGAAGGGTCAGTGCATGCATAAGGCCAAAGGTAGACCGACACCGTACTACTAATGTATGTCAATAAATGTTATGTTGCGTTTCTCTTCTAGGTGTCCGGTGACTTTTGTCAATATATAGTATGTAATACCATTCTATGTTTTTGTTTGTATGGGTTGGATTGAACATTGGCTTAGCCGATCCGGTGGCCCAGTGGTATGAGTGCTGGCTTCTGACCATTCGCCCGAGGTGGGTTCGAATCCCATCGAAGCATGGTGTTCGGTTAGTCTTTCAGCACTTTCTCTCACCCTTCCCTAGTAGTAGTGGCTCTAAACTAAGGACGGAAGATCGCTTATAGCTCACGAAGTTGCTCACGGTGGTCGTTAAACCTCCAAACAAAAAGGAAAGGAGGAGGTGTTTCGCATTATTTTTTGCAAATTTGTATCTATTTTGCGTTTGCTGAAATCTGTGTTCGTGTAAGTCACAATGGCACCGTGTCTTTTGGGGGGCCATTCCAGCGTTATATGTCCCTGAGACCTAAAGTATGTGATGAGCAACACCTGTCAAATCATTATTGTCAGGAGGCGTTCTGTCAGATAAAGCAAACGAGATGCTTCCACTGAATCGTTCGAAGCGATCGATCCTTTCAATGTTCCTATCTCGTAAGACTTGGAAAGGTGAGAACACCGCTCTGAAAGGTTCTCAATCGATATTTTGTCCCCGCCTACGCAGTAACAGCGCTTCCTACATACAAACATTCAGCACTTCACCATTGTGACCCGTCATCATCACTTAGGAAATTCGTGTGGGGTAAGTATATAAGGTTCTTTTTCAGACGCCAAAATTTAAGTCCTATCAAAGTCATGTTACGAAAAGTAGTGTCAGATCGAAAGGAAAAGTGAAGAAGTTTGGCTTCAGTGAACTACAATGCAATAAAGATAGAAAGGAAAAAAATTGACGTAGCTCAAAAAGTTATCAGAAAATTTATGTCAAACTGAAAACGTAGTGCAATGATGGATGCTCTATATTCCTGAGGAGCATTACGCAATGTAGCCACATGTGAACCGATCGCCACATGCCTCGAAGATACATTCCGAAATTTGGGTGGACTTTTAGTATACGTACCGTATAATTAATATACACTGCTGGCCACCCAAAATGCAACACCAAGAAGGAAGCATCCGATTGGCCTGAAATTTTCAGCATGCGTCGCTCGCAAGAGGACATGCAAACGATCAGCATTGCAGGACATATGCAAATCATGTGCGCCCGTCACGCCACCGAGAAGCACTATAAGAAGGGTGCACAGAAGGCGGGGTGGAAGTAGTGGAAATGTGTTGTGCTTCCGGACCTGTGAGTGGGAAGCTTCCTGATGCCTCGTCGCAGAATACTGCAGTCATTACAGCACGTTTCAGAGTTCAACAGAGGACGAGTAGTAGCTTATCGCGACAGCGGTATATCATACCGAGACCGGCACCCGTGTGGGACGACATCCAGCCACGATGAGGCGAGTATGTATTCGGTGGGTGCAGGAGGGACGGACGGATCGACGTGAGTGATTACCGCAGTCGCGGCACACCACGAAACGAAAGGACCTGCATGTTGTGCTGCGGGCATTGACGGCTCTCACCGCCACATCACAAACGTTAGCGCAGGAATTAGGGTGTGTTGCGCAACAACCTGTGTCAGCAGGTACCGTTCGACGTCGTCTGCAGGAGCGGAGACTTGTCGCACGGCGCCCATTGCTCCGATTACCATTGACGTTACAACACCGGCGAGTGCGGAGGCAGTGGGCCGTTGAACGCCGCACCTGGACAACGAAATGGCTCGATATTGTCTTCTCCGACGAATCCCGCTTCTGCCTGCTACACCACGATGGTCGGATCCGCGTGTGGCGGCACCACGGTGAGAGACTGTATAACGCCTGCATTATGAATCGCCATACCGGTCCGTCGCCCGGCGTTATGGTTTGGGACGCAATTGGTATGACACCCGCACCCCTCCGGCACGCATCGCCGGTACACTCAACAGCCATTGCTACATCTCCGAAGTTTTAGAGCCTGTAGTACTCCGTTACCTGCAGGACCTGCCAGCAGCCACGTTTCAACAGGACAATGCGCGCCCGCACGTGGCAGGCATCGTGCAACAATTCTTCACGGCCCACCAGGTGTCCCTGCTGCCGGGGCCCGCCTGTTCTCCCGATATGTCGCCCATCGAACACGTCTGGTCGCTGATCGGCAACCGAGTGGCCCGGCAAGCACCACCCGCGGCTACGTCTGCTGAACTGTGGCAATGTGTGGAAGCAGCCTGGACCAACATACCTCAAAGCCCACATCCAAAGCCTCTTTAGTTCGATGCCGCGGCGTGTAGCGGCCGTTATTGCCAGCCATGGGGGCCACACGAACTATTGATGTCTGCGTGTTCCGCAAGTCGCACGGGCCTGTAAGCTCAATCGTTTCATCTTTGTATCTGTTGTTATGTGTCCAGTAAATCTGGTTTCGCTATCTTGTATCCTTCTTGGTGTTGCATTTTGGGTGGCCAGCAGTGTAGATTGTGCCTCTGTCTGTAAGTAATGTAGGTTTAATACCGATAAAGTCATAACTCTTAGTAGATTAAATCCTGTGACCGAGTGCATTGAGTCGTATGTTTCGGATTAGTGGTTTGTGATAGGCCAAGGTTCGCTTCCTTGGTGTGGCATGGAAGGTGTACTTCTCGGACGGTTCTGGCTCTGTCCCTTCCCTTGGAACCAGCCCCCCCCCCAAATAAAAAATTAGGTACAAGTGACTGCTTACAACTCTTAGGCTTGCTTATGGCGCGGTTAAAAAGCCGAAGCAAAATAATATCCTCAAATAAGGTGATTTAGAGCGTGGGAAGACAAAACCGCTAATGAACGTTGTCTTGAAGTATTGGAGGTTTCGGTGCTACAAAGCAGTAATGCAGATTTTAAGGCATCACACAGATGTGCAACGGGATTGAGATCTGGGGAAAATGCAGGCCACTTTGTTCATTGTATATTTTGTTCTTTAAGAAATTAATTCTCGAGGTTCACTCTGTAAGGAGGTGTGTTATGAATCCGTTAGGGTGAAATCTATGCCATGTCAGCTGTAATAGAAATCGAGATTATGTTTC
This sequence comes from Macrothele yani, assembly GCA_039090855.1. Lineage (NCBI taxonomy): Eukaryota > Metazoa > Arthropoda > Arachnida > Araneae > Macrothelidae > Macrothele > Macrothele yani. The sequence goes on from CM076989.1 coordinate 124,699,176, forward strand.
TGGTATTTTGCGGCGATTACACGGCTTTTAATAGAACGTACGATTTCGGCATTCCCTTCCAATGAAAATCAAGCCACACTGCTGCATCAAAGCCACGAAAAACACTTCGTTCGAAGATGTTACGAATCTTGCAGCGAGTTTCAGTCTCTTGCAGGGCTTAAACAGGTTTTCTGTCTGATTCCTATGAAAAACAAGATATTAGGCCGTTATCTTCACGACACTGAACAATCAATATGATCATGAAAACGTCTTTAGCGGGCTCGCCTGTTATTGCCACATTACAGAACATGACAGAAGGTATTGATTCAACAGTGCCTTCTCGTCCTTGCTTTTTATTTCCAATACGAATTCACATTGGGTGTTGTTCTTCTCCAGATTCATCTGGCTACTATAGCTGACATCTTTAAGACTTTCAATCTTGAATGGCCAGGAACAGGTTTTCGGGAGATTGTTTCATTTGCTTGAAATTGTTGCTAGAAAGAATCGAACTACTGAGTGATTCATAAGTCCGTACCCACCCAAATATTTTCTAGACACTTAACACCACATAAAAGTAACCATTTTGAATATACATTGAACCAAGTATTGCACTTCTGACATATGTTACTTTCATGTGTCAGAGGTGCAATACTTGGTCCAGTTTTCTTTTTCTCTCTTTTATTTAAAGCGCAGCAACGATAGGTTTTGTTTTGTTATGTACCGACACACTTAAAGAAATTAAAGCATCAGTGAAGGGGATGTTGATACTTCCTGATAATTTGTAGTCAAATGATGTCTTATGCTTTGTGACACTGCAAGTATACAAAAGTAAGAAACATGTGGACCATTCTGGTTGAACATACATATTGTTTCGTTGCCACAATGCGTACCATTGAAATACATGTGGTGTGTAGCTGTAAAATCCTTGCATACTTGCAACAATAATATTATATAAATATCTTACTAATGCATAATCTTTGTGTATTCATAATGCATGTGTTAGCACATTTTATATACTCTTTGTGACACTGAAATTCCCGACAGCCTAAAATTCTAAAAAAAACATTGTCAAGATGATGAAGAACACATTGCGTTACACTCAAACCAATGAATCATTTCTAATGCGACAAACAGATGGCTTCATTCTGCAGAGTATTTGGGGCGTACAACCCCTTCCCTTATTGATGCACACAGCTGCGAGTCGTAAAATAAATTCGTCGAGACTCTGGATAACCTCCTGATGCATCTCACAGCTCACCTAGTTCTTCCTATTCGTCACGTCGGCTGCTGTATGCGATTGTGATGCGCAAAAAGCGTGTAATTACATCCTACTCATGTTCAACTGAGAGCAGATCCTGGGACCTGGCTGTACTCGTGACATATCAGAAGCTCGTAGACAGTCTGGAACGATACCCGCAGCATGTGGCTGGGCGTTGTGTTGTTCATACACAGGTTGCTTGTTACCGCATGATAAATACGGGCACCATGATGTCTTCATCACAGCACCTAGGCGTCAAATGATATTAGAGGCATATCATATACGCTCATATATCGTAGCTGATCACTTTCAAGTCTGTGACTTTAGTCGTTCTTGATACGTCCTAGGGTTGGGAATTCCAAACATGCAGGAGGCGTTTCAAGTGCCTTATTAAGAAGCTAGATTGCATTTCAATTGACGAGTGAATTGCACCTCTCCTGACACTAGTAATTAAGGTTATCGGCCATTTGCAAGCACTGCAGTACGGAAGTAAACTTTCACCAGTTAAGAAAGATGAGTGCCTTTTTGATGAGGTGACCGAGACGCAGTCAAAGATCTAGTGATGGAAGCTTTAGTGGCTGTGCCTGTGGTGGCACAATACCTTCCAAGCTCTTCAATTCCACATTTTCGAGTGTCTTTCAATTGCCGAATTGGAAATACAAGGGAATAAAGATTATTGGAGATTACTTGACCCAACTTCCTTTAGCAGACGTCACAGTCATTTTTGTAAGTACACGCCTTGGCAGCTGCAGAGCACGATTCAAAAACAAACTAAGAAAGTGGGATTTAAAATGAATGAAAATCCTCTAAATACGTGGCGTCAGTAAATAAACAAAGGCATCTCTCTTCCCACGTTTATTAACACATAGCAACCGAAAAATTGCTATCCGGTCACTGCTGGGATCATACCCCAGATCTCTCGATATCTAAGCGTTGTAGCGTAAAGCGAACTCACTCGGCTAGATATAAAGAGATCTGGAATACGATCCCAGCAGTTGCCGGATAACAATTTTTCTGTCGCTATATGTTGATTAATGTGCAAAGAGCGATGTCTTTTTTTATTCACTGACGCCACTTATTTAGAGGATTTTCACTATTGTTCTCGCCCTTTGGATTTCTTTGCTATAATTAATATATAGCTTGTGCCGTTAATACTCACCAGATGGAGACGTATCAGTTCCTGAGCACATCCTGCGCTTATGTGATGTCAGAAGCTGACAGATAAACACACATAGCGCCGTTGATTGTTGGCCATTGTAGTGTAAGGCAAACGCACTCGGCTAGATATCGAGAGATCTGGGGTACGGCCCCAGATGTTACCGAGTAACCATTTTTCGGTTGCTATGTGTTGATAAACATGGAAAAAGCAATGTCTTTGTTTATTTATTAAAAAATGAATTACAGTAAACAAAACTGGATGTACAATGCTTTTACGAGTACTAAAGATTTAGACGTTAATGGGTCACACTTAGTGACGTGGTTTTGTTAAGGCAAGAGCCAAAAAGTGCGATGGACTAAAATTGGAAGTAACTAATGAGTTCATCAAACTTGGACGACATATATTATGCAAGTGACCCATCAAATAAAACGTTAATAGCTTAATAAACTTTGTTGGATTGCACTTGGAAGAAACTGTCCAATTTTCGAGAGCAATTCACCGCAATGTCTTACAGGAAAAGTGTTTAAACATTGTCGCCTTCCAGTAAATACTTGAAAACTACAGACATACAGAGGATGTTCACACATTTCTAGAACGTTTTTGATAAGAAATTACAGAAAATAAAGGAATTGAAACTGGCAACAGCGTCTTAGATGAACACGAAGGAAACAACTGCTGCAGATAAATATCATCTGCTAAGAAAATAGGGAACGTAAAAAACCTAACTGTGGATAGAAGGTATGTTTTTGTCCTTTACGAATATTAATATTCGCATTCGGTAATTAAAAAACGCTGTGAGAATCTCGGAATTAGCATTTCTAAATGTAAAATAGGTAATGTTGCTAATAATAGTGGGAAAAATCGTCAAACATTGCTTTGAACAGAAAAAAGAACACCAAACGAATATCTAAAGAAGGTACGTATTTTTATGTAAAGTAAGGTCACTGGTCTTAAAAGAAAATTCACCGACACGAAGAGCAAACGGTAAGTCATTAGACATCTCTGAATTAACAGGAAACAAGGTAATAAACAAAGATTTGAACCCGAAAAAAGAAAAAGAAAAACATAATGTACACGGTGTAGCCTAGGCACGTGGCTGAGCGCAGAACACTGTGTAGCCTAGGCACGTAGCTGAGTGCAGGGCACGGTGTAGCCCAGGCACGTGGCTGAGCGCAGAACACTGCGTGGCCTAGGCACCTGGCTGAGCGCAGAACACTGTGTAGCCTAGGCACGTGGCTGAGCGCAGGGTACGGTGTAGCCTAGCCACGTGGCTGAGCGCAGGACACGGTGTAGCCTAGACACGTGGCTGAGCGCAGAACACTGTGTAGCCAAGGCACGTGGCTGAGCACAGAACACTGTGTAGCCTAGGCAGGTGGCTGAGCGCTGGGCACGGTGTAGCCTATGCACGTGGCTGGGCGCAGAACACTGTGTAGCCTAGGCATGTGGCTGAGCGCAGAACACTGTGTAGACTAGGCACGTGGCTGAGCGCAGGGCACGGTGTAGCCTAGGCATGTGGCTGAGCGCAGAACACTGTGTAGCCTAGGCACGTGGCTGAGCGCAGGGTACGGTGTAGCTGTGGCACGTGGCTGGGCGCAGAACACTGTGTAGCCTAGGCATAAGGCTGAGCGCAGAACACTGTGTAGACTAGGCACGTGGCTGAGCGCAGGGTACGGTGTAGCCTAGGCCCGTGGCTGAGCGTAGAACACTGTGTAGCCTAGGCACGTGGCTGAGCACAGAACACTGTGTAGCCTAGGCAGGTGGCTGAGCGCTGGGCACGGTGTAGCCTATGCACGTGGCTGGGCGCAGAACACTGTGTAGCCTAGGCATGTGGCTGAGCGCAGAACACTGTGTAGACTAGGCACGTGGCTGAGCGCAGGGCACTGTGTAGCCTAGGCACGCGGCTAAGCGCAGAACACTGTGTAGCCTAGGCACGTGGCTGAGCACAGAACACTGTGAAGCCTAGGCAGGTGGCTGAGCGCAGGGCACGGTGTAGCCTAGGCACGTGGCTGAGCACAGAACACTGTGTAGCCTAGGCACGTGGCTGAGCGCTGGGCACGGTGTAGCCTATGCACGTGGCTGGGCGCAGAACACTGTGTAGCCTAGGCATAAGGCTGAGCGCAGAACACTGTGTAGACTAGGCACGTGGCTGAGCGCAGGGTACGGTGTAGCCTAGGCACGTGCCTGAGCGCAGGGTACACTGTGTAGCATAGGCACGTGGCTGAGCGCAGAACACTGTGTAGCATAGGCACGTGGCTGAGCACAGAACACTGTGTAGCCTAGGCAGGTGGCTGAGCGCAGGGCACGGTGTAGCCTAGGCACGTGGCTGAGCGCAGGGCACGGTGTAGCCTAGACACGTGGCTGAGCGTAGAACACTGTGTAGCCTAGGCACGTGACTGAGCGCAGGGCACCGTGTAGCCTAGACACGTAGCTGAGCGCAGAACACTGTGTAGCCTAGGCATGTGGCTGAGCGCAGAACACTGTGTAGACTAGGCCCGTGGCTGAGCGTAGAACACTGTGTAGCCTAGGCACGTGGCTGAGCGTAGAACACTGTGTAGCCTAGGCACGTGGCTGAGCGCGGAACACTGTGTAGCCTAGGCACTTGGCTGAGCGCAGGGCACGGTGCAGGCTAGGCACGTGGCTGAGGTGAAGCCTAGACACGTGGCTGAGCGTAGAACACTGTGTAGCCTAGGCACGTGACTGAGCGCAGGGCACCGTGTAGCCTAGACACGTGGCTGGGCGCAGAACACTGTGTAGCCTAGGCACGTGGCTGAGCGCAGAACACTGTGTAGCCTAGGGATGTGGCTGAGCACAGAACACTGTGTAGCCTAGGCCGGTGGCTGAGCGCAGGGCACGGTGTAGCCTATGCACGTGGCTGGGCACAGAACACTGTGTAGCCTAGGCATGTGGCTGAGCGCAGGTCACGGTGTAGACTTCTTTATGAAAATCAGTTAGCCGGAGGCAAATGGAAATTTATTCTGACCATTGATTAAGCATGTATCCATCTAAACGGTGTAACAAAATAAGGTTGATTTACCAATCAAAAAGAGCGGGAAAGGACTTACGAACTTGGTTCCAAGAATTTAAAAGAAGTTTTAGTAAAAGATTCCCGATTATAGCTGGTTTCTCGTACAATTGGAAATTTAAGTTAAGGAAAGTTGAAAAGAGTAATTGGTACACACTATTGACGTGGATTAGGAACATCAAACAGTAGTCATCGCTCTTTCCACGTTTATAAGTGAGTCACGGCAAAATTCTCATCGGGCCCCACCGGGAATCGCACCCAGGGTCTTTCAGTTACGCGCTGGACATGCTACCACTGCACCACAGCGGCCTCGATTTCTCCAGACTCACATACGACTAACTGCCAAACCACATGGCAAGTTGTTTCTTGGAACCCCTAACAAGAAGCAACCTGCCATGTCCGTCGCGTAACTGGAAAATCTTTAGTTCGATTCCCGGTGGCGGCCGATGAGAATTTTTCCGTGACTCACTTATAATCGCAGAAAGAGCGATGACATCTGTTTAATGTTCCTAATCCACGTCAATCATCATCATCATCATTGTCAACCATTATCAATCCACTGCTGGACGAAGGTCTCCCCAAGTTTCCTCCACAACGGTCTGTCTTGTGCCAGTCTCCTCCATGTCACTCCCGCATACTTTCGAATTTCATCCACCCATCTTCCATGTGGTCTTCTTCTGGGTCTTTTCCTGTCCCTTGGAATCCAATCTAAAATTTCGGCTGTCCATCGATGATCTGTCCTTCTGGCAGTATGTCCAGCCCATTGCCATTTCAGGGATTTAACTCTGATCATGATGTCTTCCACTCTTGTCATTTTTCGGATCCACGAGTTCCTCTTCTTATCTCTCCTGGTTACACCAAGTATGCACCTCTCCATGCTTCTTTGAGTTGTCTGCAGCCTTTTTATGTCTCTTTTAGTTAAGGTCCACGTCTCTGCACCATACGTAAGCACTGGAAGGATGCATTGATCAAACACTTTTCTTTTAAGACATAATGGCATATTGCTCTTGAAAATTATGCTGTTTCTTCCAAAAGCTCTCCAGGCAAGTTTTGTACGCCGATTAATTTCTTCACCAATGTGACCCTCACTTGATATCTGCTGTCCAAGATAAACGTACGTGTCTGTTATCTCCAGCTTTTCTCCATCAATCGATAAATCTTCATTTCTTGTAAAAGCATTGAACATCACTTTTGTCTTCTGAAAGTTCATTTTTAATCCCACTTCTTTACTCTTGTCAGCAAGTTCCTGGATCATACTCTGCAGCTCTGATGGGCTAGTTGCAAAAATGACTACGTCATCAGCAAAACGAAGGTGGGTTAGATAATCTCCATTAATCTTTATCCCCTTGTTTTCCCAGCTCAGTGACTGAAAAACACCCTCCAATGTGGCATTAAAGAGCTTCGGAGATATGGTGTCACCTTGTCTCACTCCTTTTCCAATTTTTATGTGTGTTGTATTTTCAAACAGCCTAATCTTTGCACTTGCATTTTCATAGATGTTATTAATAATATTAATGTATGCATCTTCAATACCGCAGGTTTTCAGAGCCATTGTAACTGCTGATGGTTTCACCGAATCAAAGGCTTTTTCATAATCGATAAAAGCCATGCACAATGGAAGCTCATATTCCCTCGCTCTTCCAATTAGTTCTCTCAGCACATGGATATGATCTATTGTGCTGTAGCCACTCCTGAATCCAGCTTGTTCTCTCGGTTGAGCCATGTCCAGTGCTACCTTCAAGCGGTGTGAAAGAACTTTAGTGAAGATTTTATAAACTACTGATAGGAGGCTGATAGGTCTGTAGTTTCCGAGATCCTCAATGTCACCTTTCTTATGTAGCAGGATCATTGTAGCGGTGTTCCAATCCTCAGGAATCTTTCCTTCATTAAGGCATCGAGTGAAAATTTGGGCGAGTACTGTTTCGATTTCTCCACTTGCTTCTTGTATGATGTCTACAGTAATTCCATCTTCTCCTGGAGCTTTTCCCCGCTTCATGTTCTTGATTGCATGTGCAACTTCTGCTGGAAGGACTGGAGCAACTCTGGTACTGGTATCTTTCATGATGTCTGGAGTGCATGTATCATCCATTTCATATAATTTGGAGTAGAAATCTTTCACTCTTGTCAAAATTTCGCCTCTATTTCTTGTTACAGAACCATCTTCTTTTCTCAGTGCCATAATCTGTTTTCTTCCCTTACTGAGATGTCCCTTTGCTATCTTTAAGCTTTGGTTGTTTTCAATTGCTTTCCTCACTAGTTCACAGTTGAATTTTCTTACGTCTTCAGTGATACTTTTTCGTACTGTCTTGCATAGCTCTATATATTCCACTTTGGAAGTCACATCTTCTTTAGTTGTCCTCATCTCTCTTCTTTTTTGCATCAACATTTTCGTTTTTCCTGATAATTTATTTACATGCAACTTGTTCTTAGACCCAGCTAATTTTGTTGCTGTTTCCATAAGAGCTTTGGTTACTTTTCTGTTAACTTCAGAGATGTCCACTTCTTCCGATGTTAGGCCTTCTAAAGCAGAGAACCTGTTTTTTAGTTCCAACTTGAAGGTATTATGGTGTTTTTTAAGGTTGGTTATGTCAATAGATTTTGTTTGTCTTATGAGCTTGCCACGTTCAAGTTTAGTGTTGAGGTGCATCTTACATCTCACCAATCTATGGTCACTACCTGTGTTGAACTTGTTTAGCAAACTGCAGTCTTCTATAACGAATTTTTTGTTACACATAATAAAATCAATTTCACTTGTCGTCCCATTTGGATGTCTCCATGTCCATTTCCTGTGTGGCTTTTTCTTGAAGAAGGAGTTCAAGATGAAAAACCCTTCTGCCTCTGCAAACTCTACGAGAGTATTTCCACGCTGGTTTCTGTTGCCGTGACCGAATTTACCTACTGAAGTTTCATTCTGTTGCGGTTGCCCTATTTTTGCATTGAAATCTCCCATAATTATTTTCAAGTGCTGCTTACCTTTATTATTTAGATGACAAATTTCCTCATAAAATTCTTCAATTTCTTCTTCAGGATGACTTGTGGTGGGTGCATAAGTTTGAATAATCTGAGCCTGGTATCTTTTCGAGAGTTGGATAACAAGCCGTGCAGCTCTGTCAGAGGAACTTTCAACTTCTACAACTTTATCCTTCAGTTTCTTGTTTATTATAAATCCAACACCACTAGTTCTGCCAGTATCTGTCCCACGATAGTAGAAGAGATGTCCACTTTTCAGTTCGATGAGATCTTCTCCTTTTCTCCTTACCTCACTTAGCCCCACGGTGTCCCACTTGATCCTTTGTAGTTCCTCTTCCAATTCAAGAAGCCTTGTATCAGAAGATAGGGAGCGTCCATTGTACGTTGCCAAGGTCAGCATCAGATGGCAGCCTAGTCCGGTCCTCCGGGGATTCTTAGCACCCTCTGCCTTCATGTCGCACTGGCCGCTGCCTTGGCCAGGTACATTCCAGCTGCCGGAGACTGAGGGTCAAGATTTAAGTTGTGGAGTCATTTTGGAGGGTTTGGCCATAACTCACCACGCTGGCCAAGCGGGTTGGTGAGTGTGGGATAGAATTTCCTCTAATCCCGATGGTATAGTTATACCGCTATTGGCGGTCGTCAGAGCCCCTTTAGTAGGAACAGGATGCACCACGAGAAGGCGGGGTTGACATTTGTCAAGGAGAGGCTGTGATGTTACGCATCACCTGACCTTACATCCCAATCCACGTCAATAGTGTGTATAGTGTGTGTGTATAGTGTGTGTGTATAGTGTGTAGCATCCACGTCAATAGTGTGTCAATAGTGTGTATTATTTATTACTAAGAGGTGAATGAATAATTAATAATAATAATAATAATAATAATAATAATAATCCACGTCAATAGTGTGTATTAATTATTCATTCACCTCTTAGTAATTTGTCGAGTTGCTGCTTTCTATCTTTGGTGAATCCCCAGCATTGTGCAGGGCTCCGAGAAGCAACCTGCCATGAGATTTGGCAGTTAGTCGTATATGAGTCTGGAGAATTCGAAGCCGCTGTGGTGCAGTGGTAGCACGTTCGGCGCATAACTGGAAGACCCTGGGTTTGATTCCCGGTGGCGACCGAAGAGAAGTTTTCGTTGACTCATTTATAAAAGTGGAAAGAGCGATGAGTGTAAAACTCAATTCGACATGTTACCAAAATAATGTTTTGAAGTCCTATATTTAAAGAAGGAATACCATTCACTTACCCACAGAGCCTTCAAAGAGTCGAACTCCATCAGGATAAGGTTACCAGCCATGCATCCAAATCTACCACACTATTTCTTGAAAAAAAGAAAAAAAGAGACAGTTATCAAGGTATTTTGCTCATATTCCTTCAAAGTCTCCTGTGCCACCAATTGATTATTGTGCCTTCGGATAACTAAAAGCAGCGCTTTCTGAACGCAGACCTAAAACAATCTATGGAAAGTAGTGGAATAAAATTCCACTACAAATTTAAAGAAATGCTCTGTCATCTTGAAGTCCTAGATGGACGTTAATAATCCAGAGAAAGAGCTACACGATATAGCATTTAAGAAAGAAATAGTATTATTTTAAACACTTATTATATTGCTGGAAAATCATTCTAAATTACGTGAATATCCTCTGTGGAACACACAGTAACAACTATATAAAAGGGCTTCAGACCACTAAAAGCAGCATGCTTGGTGTAACGAAGTAGGACAGAAAGAGGAACTCATGTACCAGGAAAATGACAAGGGTGGATGGAATCATCATCAAATTAAAGACTCTAAAGTCGCAAAGGACTAAACATATTGCTTCAAGAATGAATACCACCGTTGGAAATTTTTTCATTACCCTTATCAAGAACCCTCATGATGTCCCTTTTTCATGACCCTTATCAAGAACATTTCTATCAAGATCATCAAGAATATCAAGATATCAATATCCCTTATCAAGATCATTAAATATCAAGTTTTTGATAAGGGATCTGGATGATGCTTGATAGAATTGATAATCATTCTATACAAAAATTCATATAAAAGCAAAACATACCTCATACCTCTTAATAAATCCACTTATTTACTTCCAAATAAGTAAATACACTGGCGGAAAGTGAAAAAAGAACACCAAGAAGGAATTGGCGGACGATCATGAAATTTACATATGTTAATGGGATCGAGTTTACGTAGGTGTGATGTTAATTTCGGGACCGACTTGTGAGCGTTTACGCCACAGCACGGCATAATATGCAAATTATCGTCGGTGGTATTTAAGGAGTGCGGCGAAGTGAATGTAATCAGTCGTCGGCGTACGGACACGTGCGAAGACCCTGAAGAAGCTGCAATGCCTGGACATGGAAGACGTGTACGATTTCAGCAGTTATCGGACTTTGAGCGAGGTCGTCAAGTCGGACTCCGCGAGGCCGGGTGGTCGTATCGTCGTATTGCGCAGCGAATTGGACGGGAAGTATCGGTGGTGGTACGATGGTGGCGTAGATGGTTCGAGGAACATTCCCACTCGAGAAGACGTGGAACCGGGAGTCACAGACGAACTGATGAGTGGACCAATAGACACATAAGAAGAGCGGCGTTGTCAAGCAGAACATCCACTGCGACGCGAATCCGACCTGCCGTTGCACCTGAGGTGACTGTGCGAACAATCCGCAACCGTCTACTGGATGCAGGACTACGTGCACGTGTGCCTCTGGCATGTGTACCTCTGACTCCAGCCCACCGTCAGGAACGGCTGCAATGGTGTCGCCGACGTCTGCACTGAAGAACGCAATGGCGATCTGTCGCGTTCAGCGATGAAAGCAGATGCTGCTTGGGAGCCTCCGATGGCCGTATGCGTGTTCGCAAACGCACAGGGGAGCGTCTCCACACTTCTGGCATCCGCCAACAACACACAGGGCCTACACGTGGTCTCCTGGTGTGGGGAGCGACCAGCTATCACTCCTGTACACAACTAGTGTTTGTAACGGGTACGTTAAACAGCACCTCCTACATCAACAACATCATTCAGCCCGTTGTTGTGTCATTTGTAAGGTCGGTCCATCGTGGTGTTTTCCAGCAAGATAACGCACACCCACACACGGCACGTGCAACGCAACATGCACTTCAGGGTGTGAGACAACATCCATGGCCTGCACGTTCACCGGATTTGTCCCCCGTTGAGCACGTGTGGGATTTTATGGGACAACGACTTATCCAGTCTCCACGGCGAGCCACGACCATCACCGATTTACGCGTTCAGGTTGAGGATGCTTGGAACTCAATACCCCAAACTTACATCCAACATCTGTACGACAGACTCCATGCCAGAATTGCACAGTGTGACGCAGTTCATGGCAGTTTCAACCTCGTACTAACCATGTTACATGGAAATGTTATTTTTCAGTTTACTAGCAAATACAGATGTATTTTGCCATAATGTTTTGATCATGTTATCCTCTGTATTTCGTTATTATGCTGTATAAATTTCGTTGGTATCAGACGTCTCCTTCTTGGTGTTATTTTTTCACTTTCCGCCAATGTAAGTGGATTTATGCTTTTTTAAGTCTTTCATATATTTAACTGTTGCATAAGTGTTATATTAACATTAAGCTTAAAAGGTTTATCTGTAATAAGTGGATTTATACTTCTTTTAAGTCCTTCTTTTTTTATCATTCTATACAAATTTCGTAGCCGCCCCGGTGGCGCAGTGGTCTAAGGCGTTGGCCTCTGATCATTCGTCCGTAAGGGGTCCGGGTTCGAATCCCGGTCAGGCATGGATGTTGTGTTTGTCTTACGGCACTGGCTCTCTCCCTTCCCTGGAACCAGTGACCCAAAATTAGGGACGGGCGACTGCTTATAGCCCATTGAGTTGCTCACGGTGGTCGTTAAACCTCAAAAAAAAAAAAAAAAAAAAAAAAAAAAAATTCGTATTTATATTCTAGAAAAGATTATTATTGATCAAGGTCCCTTATCAAGATGATTTTGCATTACCCTTATTAATTACCTTCATCATGTCCTTTTCTTCATTACCCTTATCAAGAACATTTCTTAAAAAAAGGTGCCACCAATTGATTATTGTGCCTTCGGACTACTAAAAGCAGTGCTTTCTGAACGCACACCTAAAACAATGGTTGGACTATGAGTGGAATAAGATACCACTGCCAATTTCAAGAAATGCCCTGTCATATTTAAGATCTGGATGGATGTTCATAATTCAGGGAAAGAGATATCCGATATAACATTTAAGAAGGAAAAAATTTCATTTTAAACATTGATTACATTGCTGGAAATTCATTCTAAATTGTGTGAATATCCTCTGTGCAACATAATTACATACAGCGGCTGCAGACAGATCAAAGCAGCATGCTTGGTGTATCGAAGTAGGACAAAAAAAAAACTCATGTACCAGGAAAATGACAATAGTGGATGGAATCAAAATTTGTATTATATGGCGTAATCCCGTATTTCTTTCATGATTTATCTGCTTCTCCGGGCAAACACGGGATAAGATTCTTAACCTCCAGATTCGCTAAACATGAATGCCGGTTGCTTCGACTAGCGAATCATGTGATGGTTATATTCAAATTGATCGGAAACTTGAAATTTGGTCGTTCTGGGTGGTGTAGTGGTTACCATACCCGGGCGTTTTCTGGGTGACGCGGGTTCTAGTCCATCTCCAGGACGATGAAAATTTTCAAGTTTTCGGATATTATCTTACTTACCATCCTTGTCACATTTACGCCAAAAATCGGATTGTCATCTTCAAAATGTATATCACCGTTGGACAACCGATAAACTTTGCTAGATATCAAGGATGGGAAAAGAGACATAAGACAACCCTATGGGAATTGGCTGGATGAAATTCGTCTCAAGCAGAGTTTCTCAAGACACGGAGTTGTTGCAAAAAATTTGAAGAAACCTTCATCCAGCAATGGATTGAGAATTGATGTTGTTGTTGAAGATTTTGATCTGAATAATTTAGAATTAATACAAAAAGATAAAGTTCCGCTTTTTCCGTACTTGCTAATTTTGCGTTAAATTTACTGTGACATCAAAACTGCTTCCAGACTGTGTGACGTTCTACCTCAAAGGTGACGCACGTGCCACGACGACAAGTTTTCAGAGACAAACTTCATCGGTGCAGCTTAATTGGGAAAGCATTCGACTCCGGAGAGAAGGATGCGGTTCTGTTTTCGCCACCGGCAAATTTGCGTTTCGTTATTAATTCAAATGCTCGACGTGGGTTAGGAACACCAAACAGAAGTCATCGCTGTTTCCACGTTAATAAGTGAGTCGCGGAAAAATTCTCATCGGCCACCACCGCGAATCGAACCCAAGGTCTTCCAGTTACGCGCCGGACATGCTACCACTGCACCACAGCGGCCTCGGATTCTCCAGACTCAAATGTGATTAACTGCCAAACCATGACCGAACTGGAAGACCCTGTGCTCGATTGCTGGTGGAGGCCGAACGTAAAATGAATCAACTGGCCGTTGGGTTCTTAGAAAAATGTGTGATGTTGGTTTCACACATCGTCTGGAACTCATCAGAATTCCTACTTCTACAATGAGCTCTCCTTCAAGCGTGGTTGGCCGGCTCACACGGAAACCACCTACGATTCCGTCCCAGCTCTTTTTCAAGAAGGGGGAGGGGGATATATGGGACGTACCTACCTCGGAGATGGCGCACATGTCAAGAAGGCAAAGTTGCAGCGACAACATTCGTCGGTGTAGCTTAGTTGGGTAAGTATTAGACTCTGGAGTGGATGGATATGGCTTCGAGAGCGTCACCGGCAAATTTTTGTTTCGTTATAACAAATACTACTCGTAAATGCAAACTGCCAACTTCATTTTGATAAAAAAAACCCGTTCTCCTCTTGTATTCTGGAGAAAAGCATACAAACTCACGCACATATTAATTTATTGTTTATTCTTGTACGTGCGTGTTTGTACACTGGTGTGCAAAAATTAAGGACGAAGAGGAGAAATTAGCATAACAGCGGAACGAGCAGGCAGAACATACCAAAAGACCACTCAGGAGATAGACTAGGGTCCAGTACGGTAAAGCATGCGCATATATGCAGAATGACGGGGGAGGGGGTCGGAAGGGTATAAAGCAAACGGGTGGTGTACGCTCAGAAATTCGGTGAAAGCTATTGCACGGTGTACATCGGTTTGGACGACGTCGAGTTGCTGCCACCGTGTGATATGGCTAACAGGCAATCCAGTTCACGACATCTGGATGACTTTACCCGAGGTCGCGTCATTGGGAAGTCAGAAGAAGGTCGAAGTGTGACCAGTGTATCCGAGGAGTTCGGGATCGCTCACAGCATCTTTTCACGAGCTTGGAGAGAATTTCAAACGACAGGAACAGCTGTCCGAGAGTTTAGCAGTGATCGTCCACGAGCAACCACAGCGGCGGACGACCGGTATATTGTCCTACAGACGAGAAGAGACCGACGGCAGACAGCTGGAGAAATCGCAAGGCACATGCAACAGACGACTGGACGTCCGTTATCGCGTTTTACCGTGGCCAAGAGGTTGCACAAAGGTGGTCTATTTGCACGACGACCAGTACGGTATGTGCCAATAACGCCTGCTCATCGGAGACGGCGGTTTCTGTGGTGCTAGGAACACAAAAACTGGACACATCAGCAATGCGGTCGAGTTGTTTTACGGATGAGAGCCGATTTAGTTTGACGAGCGATTGCGGACGTATACACATCTGGACAGAGTAGGGAACACGCAATCACACCTCCAACATCATCGAAAGGGACCGGTTTGGAGGTGGCGGAGTCCTCGTTTGGAGTGGTACCATGCTTGGTAGTCGTACAAACTACCACATCTTCCAAGGAGGTTCAGTCACTGGTGTCCGCTATCGTACCAAGGTTCTCCTGCCTCACGTGCGTCTGTTTAGAGGTGCTGTGGGTCCTGAGTTCCTCTTCATGGACGACAACGCTACACCTCATCGTACAGTGGCTGTCGCAGAGCTGTTGGAGAGTGAAGATATTCAACGCATGGATTGGCTCGCCAGGTCCCCGGACCTAAATCCAATTGAACACGTGTGGGACCTTCTCGGGAGATGCTTGGCAGCATGTCACCAGCCGCCAGCATCGATTCCGCAGCTGCGATTGGCGCTACAAGAGGAATGGGCCGCGATGCTTCAACAGCTCCTTGAGAACCTCGTCCTCAGCATGGACAGACGTTGTAAATCCTGCAACGTAGTCAGGGGTGATCATATCCCCTACTAAAGACTGGATTTTTCTTGGCAGACGCCTGTTACATGGACGTTTCTGTCTTCTGTCCAGTTCTGCTCGAAGCTACCTTTTCAATAAAGTGCCTTTGTATCCTTTGGATTCCTTGTTTGGACGGATTTGCTCACTTGTCCCATATTCGTACATCTTGGGAATCTTATGGTATGATTTGAGTCGATGTGGAGCACTTCTGCACTACGTTACATTCGAAAAACCGTCTCGTCCTTCATTTTTGCACGCCAGTGTATTTGATGCATTCAGCTGTGTGAAACAATAAAATTAGGCAGCTTTGCATGCTTTCTGAAAAACGATTGAAGATTTTCTTAATTTTTTATAATTGTATGCAGCAAATGTACGACAAAAGTTTACTGAAAGCCTTTAATCCATACACTACCCGTCTGTCGAACCTTAAACTGTATCTAGATTTCGTGGACCGATAGCGTTCACTAGATAACTATTACGAATGAAGTGGATTAATAATATAAGAAAATCCAGTTTTGACCAAATTTCGCGTATTATATTATTGATTTCAGCTAGATCTGTGATCAGTTCCAAACATTGAAAACACTGGGAGTTATTGAATTGAATTGAATTGTGCCTTGTCACAGTATCTAACATACAATCAAATCGCACAAATGATTTCTGCACAAAAAGAAAAGATTAACCAAATACAAATCGCCCCGTATTCAAGTACAAATGAAATACAGTACATATTTGTAAGAAATGCATTAATACAACACAAAAATTGAAAATAAAAATAAAAATACAACTAATACAAACACATAAACTATCACATATACAAATACAAATATTATACAATAATAATATACATATAATGCAAAGCACAAATGAAGTAATAGTAATACAAAGACACATATGATAATACGAATAGTACCAACCACTTATACAAACATCTGTAGTGCGTCATAGCAGCCAGGGAAAAAGGCCAATTGGCTACGGAACTTGAATCAGGCAGTTAAAGATAAATATAGAGGAAAAAGCACCAACAAAATGTTCACAAATTACATTCTAGAGAAATTTGTTTCAATATACCTATTTCTAACAGCACAGTTTTGAAAGCGGTTTCCTTTGCAAAGGTGTAAAAAAAGCTGTACGATTTAAAAAAAAGATCAAACTTCCCAAAAGTAAAAAAAAAATGATTTAATACAAAATATACCGATAACGTGCAACAAAACACCATTTCGGCAAAATACACTCAGCATAGATGAAGTGAAGAGCCTGTTGAGGTAAGAGTTTTCCAGGAAAGACTTTTCTGAGTTATATTTCCTCCTCCGGGACTTTTTCGGATTGCATTTTCATGTAAGGATTTTCCTCGAGTCACTCGCCCGTAATTTCATATTTGATCTCCTTTGCCTGAGCCCTGAGGCACGATATCTTCCGTCGAAAGATTTAGCATTATTTAATGTATCCTAAGTGCTTTTATGATAAAAGCATAGAACCTAAAATTGCAGAAACAAAGATATTTTTTAAATGTTTTGGACAATACATTTGAACAAATAATTTTGGAATACTGCAATGAAATAAAACATTGGGATGTACACTGAAGAGCAATTGAATTAGAGATACCTGTCTAGTAACGTGTAGCACCACCTTTCGCCCTGATGACGGCTGCGATTCGTCTCGGCATGGACTCGACAAGACACTGGAAGCGTTGGGAAGCCATACGGATCCACGACCCCTGAACAAGCTCCTACAGTTCACGAAGATTTGATGGAGGGGGTCAGAGCCTCGAACAACTCTCTCTATGGCATCCCATATGTGCTCGATGAGATTGAGGTCAGGTGGCCTAGCTGGCCAAGGAAGCAAGGTCACGTCGGTGGAGTGTTCATATAACCATTCGGATACAATTCGGGAGCGATGGCACGGTGAATTGTCTTGTTGCAGGATGAGGTCCCCAGTGGGATGTTGAAGACTCACAAACGGGAGCAAATGGTCGTCCACAATATTCCGGTAACGTTGACCTATGAGGAACGATGTCATACGTACCAGGGGTCCCATTTCAGTCCACGTAAACCGTCCCCAACCAGAAGAGAATGCCACCCCCACCAGGTTGAAGAGTACCCTACTGGCAAGAAGGATCCATCGCTTCACGTGGTTTGCGCCGTACTCGTATCCTGCCATCCGCATGTACCAACGTGAATCTCGACTCCTCAGTCTAGGCAACATTTTTCCACAGGTCTAGGGTACAGTGGCGATGTTCCCGCGCCCATGCTAATCTTTGCACCCTGTGATGTGCGGTCAGCAGCGGTACCCTCGTGGGAAGATGGCTTCTGTACCCCATAGCGAGGAGACGGTCCTGAATGGCGTGGCTGCTTACACGATTTTGTGCACCAGCGTTAAATTGCCGAGTGATATCTTGCACTGTGGCCCGTCTATCCGCTGTTAAAATGCAAGCTAGTTGACGATGACCCTTGCTCATCTACACGCTGTTGTCCACTACAGTTGGCCCTTGCAGGGATAGTTTTACCGGATTTGATGTACTTACGGTGCACCCGTGACACAGTGGCTCGTGAAAATCCCAGTGCCTGCAAGACTTCCGAGATGGAGTGACTCATCCGTCGGACCCCGACAATTTGCCTACGATCAAATGCGCTTAGATCCTTCATCTTACCCATACTGCGTCCGACTCTTACTAATTCCCGTCGCATCACTACTTATATTGTCGGAACGCTGCATACGTCATGTCGTTTTCGTTTACAGCGCCGTACACAGCGCACATTTGCATAACGCCAGCTGTCTCTAATTCAATTGCTCTTCAGTGTACACGTCGCAGAGACAGGTAGACAACTTGATGATTAAGCAAACAGGTGTCCAGCTGCTTTTCGACGAAATGTATAAGGTTCACTGACTGAAAAGTACTGGCATCTAGTGTATCAAATGACCATGATTGGGACTATTCAAATGATTTATTAGGAAAAACATCTGCAAACACAAGAACATCGTTGAATGGCACAAAATCATGAAAATAGGTGAGCAGTTTTTTAAGAAAACTTAATAACTGCATTTTCCCAAAAGGGTACCGAACACGCGTTTTCCGATTTTGGTTCTGGGAAAGGAAAGGAGGTGAAGGTTGAATTTTCACACTAAAATATGTGATTTTTACATTTTTTGAGTTCTACATAGAAGTAATACCAGGTGCGCCCTATAAAAGCGGCTCCGTGGCCAGACGTTGTTAGGTGGCTGCGGGTGGCCGAGTGGGCAACGTTCGTGACTGCCACGGGAAGGGCCTCAGGTTCGATCCCAGGCAGGTACGACGCTCGATCCACTAAATATCCGCCGTGCGTCGGATGGGCTCGTTAAGCCGTTGGACCCCGGGTACTGACCCCCGGTAATAAATAAGGGCGTCTTCCTACCCCTTTCTACTTCGCTTCCGTGTCACTTTCCTATCGAGCGCTCTAGCCCCAAATTTCCAAGTTTCCTATTTCTAATGGTTGTTTAAGACCGGGGGTCAGACACTCCCTTCCTACAATCCTCTACATATGATCATGATCATGACGTTGTTAGGTGGATTTAACTTATTTGGCGGGTTTCCAGTTAAAACAGCTTTGTTCCACTTCGAACCGGATTCTGCGCGTAGAGCTGCAAAGGAATTCTCCGGAGTGGTTAGTCACAGCCAGAGCAGTGTAGGTACACGGTCATAAGTGTATGTGAAGAGAGAACAAAGGCAACGGAAATGGTTTTAAGTACGGAACAAGGATTTTTTTTATTGTGGAACAGTATTTCAGAAATAACTCATACAAGGTTTTAAATGACTTCTTTACAGAAAAATTTCCACATTGTGCAGCACCAGCGTACAGAAGTTAGTGCGGAAATTTCGTGAAGTCGCCACGGTGTGCAACAGGAAAAGAAACAAACCCAAGACAATTCGTACTGAAGACACTATCAAGGATGTGTGCAGAATGATGTTACAAAGCCCTCGGAAGTCGATTCGCCGATTATCGTCTGCAACGGGAAATTCTCGCACGTCATGCCGACGCATACTAAAGGTGGATTTGCATTTTCGTCCGTACAAAGTAATGGCGCTCCAATAACTTAAAACGTCGGATTATGCAAAAGCGGATGCAATATTGTAAGTGGTTTCAGGAGAACATTGTGAGCGGTGAAGTGGACCCAACATTTCATTACATGACAGATGAAGCATGGTTTCATCTGTCCGGGTATGTCAATGCCCAAAACAGCAGGATTTGGATCGACACGAATCCCAGACGGACAATGGAGACTTCTCTGTACAACCAAAAGATATGCGTATGGTGTGCTATGTCTGCGAAGAGGATAGTCTCCCCATTCTTTTTCACTGACACCATTAACTCGGATCGCTATGTTCGGCAACTATTCAACCCATTTGTTGCCGCACTTACAGAGGAAGAGCGAACATCTGCTTTCTTTCAGCAGGATGATGCAACTGCGCATACTGCGCGGAACAGTCTACGTGTTTTTGCATGAACTGTATAGATGGGGCTATAGCCACCCAGATAACCCGATCTCTGAACCTGTGAATTTTATCTCTGGAGAGCATTGAAAGGGAAAGTGTACGCAACTAATCCGCACACCCTTGATGAATTCAAAGTGAACATTACGAATGCAATAGTCCAGATTACTGCCGATGAGTAGTGGCGCGTTACGATCAACATGTTCCGTCGTGTGCAGCTGTGTGTTGATGTCGGAGAACAGCACTTTCAGCAATTGTTGTAAACGCAGGTAAATTACTAATGTTTTCTGCCATTTAAACTATTCTTTACCATGTATAGTAACATTGCCTGACTGTTGTCGTTCATTATCCTAGGACCTCTTTTATTAGGCACACCCTGTAGTTGTAGCGTATACAATCTGTGAAGGAAAAAATATTCTTCATAATACATGGAAAATGGACAGAATATTCAAGCAAAGCAAACTGAAATTGCTTGTATCACTCACTGCTCATCCATATAACACTTCTCAAAATTGCATCGTTGTGGAGCGGGAATCGAACACCGCATCTCCCGATTCCCGGTCGAGTATGCTAACTATTACACCACCACCCAGGACAGTGAAGTTCCAAGCAACTGAGACATAGGAATCTGAAAGTCTTCTTGAAAAGTTGAAAATAGAATTTTCAAGTTTTTTGAGAAGTGTTAGATGCATGACCAGTAAGTGGTACGAGCAAATTCAGTTTGCTTGGCATATTCTGTTGATTTTCCATATATTATGAAGAATATTTATTCCTTTATTGATTTATCTGTGGTACTGATGACCTTTGACCTACATCCGTCCGGATGGGAATTGGGTCAAAGCGTTACGAGAAAGCACGGATGCTTCGACTAGCGAAATTCTGAGGACTTTCAGATTCCTATGTCTCAGTTGCTTGGAACTTCACTGTCTTGGTTGGTGTAATGGTTAGCATACTCTACCGCTGATCGGGAGATGAGGGGTTGGATTCCCGCTCCAGGATGATGAGATTTTCAAGTTTTCTGAGAGATATTACATGGATGACCAGTAAGTGGTACAAGTAAAATTTATCTTGCTTTGCTTGAATATTCTGTATACAATATCTTAACTTTCTGTTTTTGTTTATATTTCTGATGTAGATTTGGTTTATTTATTTTTGCGCTTTTCGAACTTAACGTCATACCTGAACTACGGTTACTTTCTATTCATGTAGCACGACTGGGAGCTGATTTGCGGTAAACAACAGAGATGAAACGGCGAAGTTCTGTATAAGAAGAGTTCTGTATATGCTTGTTCACTTATATTAAGTTCTATGTGTTTTTAGTTTGAATTAATAATAGTTAGTCGTCCTGAGTTATAGTAGTGTGTGTGTTGTGATATACAAGGGCTGTTCCAAAACAACTGAGATTTTTTATAACAAAAAATATGCGTAACTTAATTATCAAGGAAGTGGTCATCTTTTTTCGAAATACTGTCTATTGCATCGGCTACAGGTGCTCCAACGTTCCGCCCACGTTTTGCAGATGCTCAACTTAATTATCAAAGAAGTCATCTTTTTCGAAATACTGTCCATTGCATCGACTGCAGGTGTCCCAACTTTCCTCCCAATTTTTTTAAATGTTCAACTTAATTATCAAGGAAGTGGTCATCTTTTTTGAAATATTGTCCATTGCATCGAATATAGGTGTTCCAACGTTCCGCCCACTTTTTTAAAATGCTCAACTTAATTGACAAGGAAGTGGTCATCTTTTTTGAAATACTGTCCATTGCATCGACTACAGGTGTCCCAACTTTTCTCCCACTTTTTTAAAATGCTCAACTTAATTGACAAGGAAGTGGTCATCTTTCTTGAAATACTGTCCATTGCATCGACTACACGTGTCCCAACTTTCCTCCCACTTTTTGAAAATGCTCAACTTAATTATCAAGGAAGTGGTTATCTTTTTCGAAATACTGTCCATTGCATCGACTACAGGTGTCCCAACTTTCCTCCCACTTTTTTAAAATGCTCAACTTAATTGACAAGGAAGTGGTAATCTTTCTTGAAATACTGTCCATTGCATCGACTACACGTGTCCCAACTTTCCTCCCACTTTTTGAAAATGCTCAACTTAATTATCAAGGAAGTGGTTATCTTTTTCGAAATACTGTCCATTGCATCGACTACAGGTGTCCCAACTTTCCTCCCACTTTTTGAAAATGCTCAACTTAATTGACAAGGAAGTGGTCATCTTTCTTGAAATACTGTCCATTGCATCGACTACACGTGTCCCAACTTTCCTCCCACTTTTTGAAAATGCTCAACTTAATTATCAAGGAAGTGGTTATCTTTTTCGAAATACTGTCCATTGCATCGACTACAGGTGTCCCAACTTTCCTCCCACTTTTTTAAAATGCTCAACTTAATTGACAAGGAAGTGGTCATCTTTCTTGAAATACTGTCCATTGCATCGACTACACGTGTCCCAACGTTCCTCCCACGTTTTGAAAATGCACAACTTAATTATCAAGAAAGTGGTTATCTTTTTCGAAATACTGTCCATTGCATCGACTACAGGTGTCCCAACTTTCCTCCCACTTTTTGAAAATGCTCAACTTAATTATCAAGGAAGTGGTTATCTTTTTCGAAATACTGTCCATTGCATCGACTACAGGTGTCCCAACTTTCCTCCCACTTTTTGAAAATGCTCAACTTCATTATCAAGGAAGTGGTTATCTTTTTCGAAATACTGTCCATTGCATCGACTACAGGTGTCCCAACTTTCCTCCCACTTTTTGAAAATGCTCAACTTAATTATCAAGGAAGTGGTTATCTTTTTCGAAATACTGTCCATTGCATCGACTACAGGTGTCCCAACTTTCCTCCCACTTTTTGAAAATGCTCAACTTAATTGACAAGGAAGTGGTCATCATTTTCGAAATACTGTCAATTGCATCGAATACAGGTGTCCCAACGCTCCTCTCACTTTTTGAATGTGTTCTGGAATTATTTCGAAATGCTGTTGAAGCACCCCTGAGCAGCTGTAATAAGTTATTGATCAGTCTCGAATTGTCGTCCCCGTAATGACTTTTTTAAAATGGGGAGCAACCAGAAGTCACATTGTGACAAGTCTGGACTATATGCAAATTGGGGCATCAACTTAATATTCATTTTCTCCAGATAAGAAACGACAGAACTGGCCTTGCATTGGACCGCACATGAAAAGAAATGGGGAACCCAAGTTCAACATACTCGTTACATGTTCAAATTCTCGGTGAAAATTCTGTGAATTGATGATTCTGAAATGTGAACCATATAATGATAGGTGTCTGTTTTCACATATAACAACGCCTAATGTTTACCTCTGCAACACTCGCTGAAGATCTTCCTCCATGCGCGATTAAAGCCGCCGACTCATGACCAACCATAAATTCTTTATGCCATCCGTAAATTGTTCATTTTCTTAGGCATTCATCTTTATAAGCCTCTGGCATAAGACCGAAGGTCTCTCCGACAGACTTCTTAAGTAGAAAGCAAAATTTGATGGCGCATGTTTGTTCCTCTTTCACATCCATTTTTTCGAAAAACTCAGCGCGAAAACACCTGTTAGGGGTACAGAAACAGCGCTTATGAAACAGATGTGGTTGGTTGCTACAGCGAGTACGGTTTTTACGAGACTTGTGCCAAGATCGAATGCAGTATTGCACATGCTTTATAAGATATTCTCAGTTGTTTTGGACAAGCTATGTACATTATTGTTTTGCCACCTGTGTGTACTGCAAGGTGCAAGAATTAAAAGTAGTTGTCCATCACCTGAAATTCCATGTTAGTATTTTGTTTGCATTTTTATTACAAACACGTTATTACAATAGTAACCTTGGGCTCACAGCTTTCTGGCAAGAGTACACTTTAATGAGCTTTTTGAATATCTTACAAGTTAAAACTGTTTCCTTTCTTCGTTTGTTCTGTACGGACGATTTGGAGACATTCCCTTTCCTAGTTCTCAGCAGCAATTTTGATTAGGTAGGACACGCTCGCTTCTGAACGTTATTACTGTCTAATCCGAGGGATTCAGCGAGAACAAGTTCTATGGCGTTTTCGCACCCTGGGAAACGATCTTATCTTTGTAGGGAGAGTGTCAGGCAATTTTTACATCTTCAGTTTAATGAGGAACTTCTCACGGTGGGTCAAAGGCGTTGATGATCAAGGATCCGTACCACAGCAATGTAAATAAAACTAAATAAAGTGCACAGTGAAGTAAATTGTTAACAAAGGGGCGATTATACGTATCAAAAGTAACAGCGGCCTGTCCTGGGTTGGCAGGGGTTACACGAAAGTGGTCCATGAGAAAATGCGAAAAAAGTAGCACGCACTCTTTTTGAAAAGAGTAACAAAACACATAGATCTAGATTATTGAAATGGGAGCTTCGAAAGATTTCTCTGTCCTTGGGTTAAAGTAGAAAAATGGGATATGACACTAGAAGTGTGAGATCCATTTAGACTAGTAGCCGAAAAGGAAGAAGTTTCGAGAAAAATTATCTTCACTCGGTAGAACGGGTGATGGTCTTTCTTCTCGTGACGAGATGAGATATTTCAGGAAGAAATAGTCGGAAAAAGCAAACTTAGTAGTGACGCGAAGTAAATCAGAAAGAAGCGTAATAGAATAGTGCGAAGAAGCATATCGTCGTGTTAACAGAAACGTAAATATGTCGGGACAAAGCTTGAAAGATCATTCCTCATATACTTCACTGAATAAACCTGCTCTTTACTACAAAAGAGCGAGTCTTCGCTTTAACTGACAATTTACTTCTCTCAATATTTGGAGAAAATAAAGTTGAAACCTCTAAATTTCCAAAAGCATAGTGAACAGCTCTGAAAAATAATTGAGACATTAACTGTCATTATTACAAATTAACAACACGTAGTACTTAATATCACTGACCAATTATATGAAGTTAAATAAAACATATATAATAGGTTACGTCTGTCCCTAACGCTCTGACGTCATTCAATACGTGCACCGCCATCTGCTTTCATCCGGTGGCTGAAATCGGAACTAAGCTCACCGTTATCGCACGATACATAAAATCAAAGAGAAATACCGGAAAATAAAATAAAGTTAGTAAGACAAACGGCTTTATCTGTGGTAACAGGAACGTGCTCGAAAAACTCTGTTACGTTTGTTCTGTTACGTTGGTGTTATATCGTATTTTTATTTCATTTCCTTCGTATTGAAGAGTAATATGATTTTTAAGGTACTGCGACAGTCACGAGATGGGTTAAAATCTATTAATCTACATAATAGGCTTCTAGGCTTCGGTCATGGAAATATTTAATGAGAATATTACGAAAATGTATTTTCATCTCTACTTGGAATGCTACCCGTCATTTAGCATGGTGTAAAGAACATTTATCGTGGAATGTAGATTAACGGAAACGGGTCCTATGGACAGATGAATCCAGATACACGATCCATCAGTCTAATGGCCGTGTGTGGACATGACGGCAGCCGGGGGAGCGCTAGTTACCACAGTGTACTGTTCCTAAGGTCAAGTTTGGAGCTTGCAGTGCACTCGTGTGGGGGTGTTTTTCGTGGTATGGTTCCCGCCCATGGGTTATCGTGGACACACCTGTTAACCAGCACGTCTACCTCGATATTCCGGGCAATTATGCCCTACCAACTCTGTGGCAATGCTATAGAACCGAGCCTTGTTGGTAACAGCAGGATAATATACCGAGCCATAAAGTACTTACGGCGTGGTTTGATGATAATTCCGTATTGTGTGTAGACTGGCCAGCACAGAGTCTTGTTCTTAATCCCATAGAGCACCCATGTGCTGAATTATAGTGCCGCATAAGAAGTTTGGAACCAAGGTCTACTACTAAGCAACAGTTAACGGCAGCGTTATGTACTGAAAGGAAGCGCATACCTAGCGCTATGTTTCAAAACCTTGTCGAAAGCATGTCTCGATGGGTCAGTGTATGCATTAAGTCCCAAGGTGGACCGACACCGTACTAATGTATGTCAATAAATGCTATGTTGTGCTTCTCTTCTAAGTGTCCGGTGACATTTGCTAATATAGTGTACGTTAGCATGCAAAAAAAAATCATACTTTATTTCTATACAGGAATTCCATCCTGCGATTTTTTTCCTTTTCTGTCTTAAGTTTATAGGTTTCGACATCAAATTCTTCAGTAGAACCTTTTTAATTGTCATTAAAAAGTTTAGGCAGTCCGTCTTGCTGCTGTGTGAATGTTGTTTTTTTTTCTCAAGATTTAATACACAACGTACTTAGTCCGCTAAAGCATTTATTAGGGTGCAACTTAATTCTCGGCCTCTAACCGTAAGCGATCATAGAACGTCGGCAAACGCAAATAGTTGTGTGCAATAATGGATGATTGCAGCGCCATCCAACTGCTTTCCAGGCAACCGTAACTGCTCACAGCTGTAATGACAGAAGGGACAAAAGTTGACGGTTGAAGCAATGTCGTTCGAGAAGCAACATTTGAGGCACTGCCTCCTGTTCACGTCTCAGCTAAAAAAAAAATGCCGCGGAAAACCAACAAATGATCTGTGCTGCTTTGAGTGACGCTGCTGTGTCCTACAATACGTATAAAACGTGGTTCCAGGAGTTTAGGCATTGAAATTTTGATCTCCGTGATGCAAAACGACTGGGACAGCCACAGAAAGTTAAGGATGAGGAACTGAATCAAGTGTTGGACGCGGATCCCTGTCGCACACAGTCAGAGCTAACCCAGAAACTCGGAGTAACACGGCAAACCATTGCAAAGCCCTGCACAAGCATGCACGGATTCACAAGGAGGGCCGTCGGGTGCCCCACCAACTCACAGCTGCGAACAAGAATAGGCACGACGATGTTGCTGTGTCCTTGCTCTCCAGATTCAAGAAGAAGGATTTCCTCCACAAGATTTTGAATCCTAAGGGGAGCAAATCGTGGGTTTATCTAGGTCAGCCTACCACCAGTACCTCCTAACCGAATATCCATGCCAGGAAGTTTTTGCTGTGCATATGGTAGGATTAGCGCGGTGTCGTACACCATGAGTTGCTCAAACCTGGTGAAACGGTCAGTGCTGACCGTTATTGTCAGCAACTTATTCGTGTGAGTGACGCAATGGAGGCGAAAAGGCCATACACCGGCAAGGGCAGGAGGTCGGTCCTGTTGCTTTAGGATAACGCGCGTCTTCACAGCGCGAAAGCGACTTTAAACACGATCACCGACCTGTAATGGGAGATCTTTTCCCATCCGGCGTATTCTACAGACTTCGCCGCGTAGGATTACCACCTCTTTTGCTCCCTGCAACTTCACTTCTGTGGCGGAGGTCCACACAAGTGTTGATGACTTTATCAACTCCAAACAGCCTTTTTTTTTCCGCAGTGGTATTCGGTAGCTCCCTGACCGTTGGCTCAAATGTACCGAACACGACGGAGATTATTTCCCTGATTTTGGTACATATTCGATTTGCTACAATTTGCTGTCAACGTGTGGTGCTTGTGGCCGAGAATTAAGTTGCACACTTACTATCTAAAAAACGTTTTGTGCAAAGCTTTCAACAATTTGCAAAGTGTTTTAATATTTGATTCCAAGGAGAAGAGTGAGCAAAACACTTGATTCAAGTAACGGAATCAAAGTGAATCAGATACGTTTCTTTGAGTGAATCCAATGTTTTTTCGTCTCCCCAGTGGCGCTGTTGTCTAAGGAAAGGCTTCTGATCATTCATTCGAGACGGGATTCGCGTTCGAATTTTGGTGAGGCATAAATGTCGCATTTGTCTTAAGGCACATGATTTCTCTCTTCCCTGGAACCAGTGACCCTAAATTAGGAACGGACTACTGCTTATAACCCAATACGTTGCTCATGGTGGACGTTAAACCCATAATCAAAAAGTACGAAACAAGTTTTCTTCCAGTAACTCTAACCATAAGCTTTCCATACAGGACAGATGTGGAAGGTGATTATGATTTAGGAGCTTCCAAGGGAAAGGATTCGAAGATTTTTGCCCTTTTAGGTGTTAGAGTAAAGCGAAGGTTGAAGCACAATTTAAAATAAGTGCAGAAAGAAATGTACGTTATGCATACACAGCAGAGGGTGTTCAGATCAGAACATATGTAGGGTAAACAGGACATTTTCGTGATCATATCAGAAATTTCCATTCCGACCATAAAATTTTATCGCCCATGTTTATCAAACCCCAGTCCCCCAGACACAACACATTTGTACATAATACCAGTAACTTGCAGAACGGTAGGACTGTATGTTTGTGTTGCACAACAGATGTTTTAGCATAATGTTTACCAGTGATTATTCTATGATAACCTAAGTAACTTTGTGATTATGCTTTGCTAAGTTCATGATAGTGAAAAGGTTGTCTATTTGTAAGCACAACATTGCGTGAATGTAAAGAAATATAGAATTAATATGTAGTATACATGATATGTTGCCCAATTTACTCTAGTCAAACATGAAAAAAATGCATATTTTTATCAATAAAATGCTCTCTTTTTTCATAAAGTGTCATTTTCGCATTTTAATTTCAGACATTATCAGCAGTTTTCACAGGTGTCGCACATGAACACATTTTTCTTTCCATCGTAAGAGTTTTAGCACTTCATGTGGTACCATATCATGCAAAAAATACATTGAACCCACTGAGCTCTACTTTTTCTTTTTTCCTTTTTTTTTTTTTTGCATTCTCGCTGTTGATAAAAACTGCATATATGAGCTACATTTTTTTACAATTACATCAATTAGTGCGTATCACGAATTTACCATCTGCAGGTGGTAAATTCGTGATACCCGTGACAGGCAAAATATTAATTAAAAACGTCGTGACTTTTTGGCAGGCTAAAATTAATTAAAAACCGGGACTGAAGTGTCCATTTGAACCCCAACTATCATGATTACAATTCAGAAATTAGATATTGTAGTTTAAATTAGGAGGGGAAAGTTACTTTTTTCAGGAATTTATGTTGATTTAAAAATAATTTCCCAAAGCTAAGGGTCATGCGTCCGTGGCTAAGCCTCAACACGCTATATGCTGATAAATGACTTGCAAGAGCATTTTTAAATTAGAAACGAATCTAATCAATAACTGGGTTAAATATTGTTTTCTTACCCCCCCCCCTGTTTTCCTTTTTGAAATACTCTCTTCTACCTTCCACACTAAACACCATCACAAAAGACTTTTCGATTCCTGCCACACGTTTAATAACTTTCTCTTTGATACGAACAAACAACTTATTGACGATCTCCTTCCGATTTTAGAAACTGGACATCTGCTGCCATTTATGATAAAAAATTGAAACTAATTAAGACAGTTGTTACTCTACGAATTCCCGGTTACGTTCTATCACGAATTTACCCATGCCATGAAATTACAAATTTTTACCCTTCAGAATTTTAGGAAGGGAGTGTCTAACACCAGGTCTTTAAACAACCCTTAGAAATAGGAAGCTAGGAGTCTTTTGCTATATAGGAAAGCGAAATGGAAATGAGGTAGAAAGTGGGAGGAAGATGCTCTTATTTATTACCGGGAAGACAGTACCCGGGGTCCGAATGCTTAACGTGCCCATTCAACGCACGATGGATATTTAGTGGTTCGAGCGTTCGTACCTTCCTGGGATCGAAACTAAACTTCCTCCGTGGCAGTCACGAACGTTGACCACTAGGCCATCCGCAGCTCCAGACAGTGTTCAGAAAGTAATACCTCCACGTTTCTATGCAAGCCCGGTAGTATGTTACAAAATTGAGTACCAAATTGAGACAAAACAAGAACAAAACTCATAATTTCGACGTTAATTCCCATATTTCATTTTTTGATATAATCCCCCCTCACGCTCCGCTCCATACAGATACACCAAAGTTTAACAAGTTTTTTAAACCCGTCACTGTAAAAATCTGCTAGTTGTTCTCTGAACCGTTTCTTCGTAGCGGCTGGAACATCTTCGTCACAGATCAATATCAAAATACAGCAAATGCCAGACACAAAAAGTCAGGAAAATCATGCAATGCATTGATTATAATACGCTTTCCAACACACCAGAAACCATTACTCAAGTTATGAGGACAATGGCTGTGGAATAAATCTCGATCGTGTGCCCCGACCTTCGACCCCATTTCGATGTTATTAAAAAGAAATGATTCAGTATACCTCTGGAACAACATACTAAAGTTTTGTCGCAATAGAAGCATTTTTAGTCAAGTTATGAACATAATGGTTGTAGAATAAATCTCGCTCCTGTGCCCTGACATTTGACCCAATTTCGACGATATTAAACTGTATTGGTTCAGTATATCTCCAGAACAACATACTAAAGTTTTGTAGCAATCGAAGCATTTTTACGTAAGTTATGACGCATAAGGGCGATGGAATGGATCCCCTACTATGTCTGGACCTTTGACCCCATTTCGCCAATTTTCAATATGATTCCTTCCCAGGTTGTCCCCTACCATGTACTAAAAGTTCATCGAAGTCCAACTATTTTTACGTGCGTTATCGTGCGGAGAGACAGACAGAGGGAAGTGCAAACTCGGAGCATGTACGCTTGTTCAACCTAAGGTTTGAAAGCGTAAAAAAATTGCTAAGTGTCATTAATTTGACAAAAATCTAAGACTTTTAAAGCAAGAAATCGTAATATTCAATGTGATATTTTCACAAGTCTCAGTTCCTCAGCTCGTTCAAAACAACTCTCTTAATATTGACGTCTCTCGCCAATCTCTCTCTTCGATACAAAAGTACACAGCAATCTCATCAGTATCTTTAACAAACGTCATTACTAGTTCTGACCTAGCATTAGGTTTTTTTTTTTGATTGGATGTTTAACGACCACCGTGAGCAACTCAATGGGGCTGTAAGCAGTCGCCCGTCCCCATAATTTAGGGTCACTGGTTCCAGGGAAGGGAGAGAACCAGTGCCGTAAGACAAACACAACATCCATGCCTCACCGGGATTCGAACCCGGGCCCCTTTCGGACGAATGATCAGAGGCCATGGCTTAGACCACTGCGCCACCGGGGCGGCAAAAACGTCATTACCAGTTCTGACCTAGCGTTAGGTTTTTTTTTTTTTTTTGATTGGATGTTTAACGACCACCGTGAGCAACTCAACGGGCTATAAGCAGTCACCAGTCCCTAATTTAGGGTCGCCGCCCCGGTGGCGCAGTGGTCTAAGGCGTTGGCCACTGATCATTCGTCCGTAAGGGTCCGGGTTCGAATCCCGGTCAGGCATGGATGTTGTGTTTGTCTTACGGCGCTGGCTCTCTCCCTTCCCTGGAACCAGTGACCCTAGAGAGAGAGCCAGTGCCGTAAGACAAACACAACATCCATGCCTCACCGGGATTCGAACCCGGACCCCTTTCGGACGAATGATCAGTGGCCATCGCCTTAGACCACTGCGCCACCGGGGCGGCAGCGTTAGGTTTCCAAATCAACGATTTTTTTTTATTTGGAGGTTTAACGACCACTGTGAGCAACTCAATGGGCTATAAGCAGTCGCCCGTCCCTAATGTAGGGCTACTGGTTCCAGGGAAGGGAGAGAGCCAGTGCCGTAAGACAAACACAACATCTATGCCTCACCGGAATTCGAACCGGGACCGCTTTTGGACGAATGAGCAGAGGCCATTGCTCAGACCACTGCGCCACAGGGGCAGCCAAACCAACGTTCACCGTGACAAGAATTGCAGCGTTAAGATCACAATATGTTTAACGAGAATAAACCAAAATTTATAGAGGATAACAGGAACTAAAGAGAAATGTTAAATTAGAGAATACGTTACAAAAGGTAGGTATTTTCGTTACAAATTCTGAGATATTACATAAAGCAGAACTCCGTTATTTAACAGAAAGCTTTAATTGCTATGTAGAAAAAAGTAAAAAGCAATTATGCGAAAATTTTGATTATGCATAGGTGAATCAAAAGGTAAGTTACACTTACCGCCATCTGGAATGGGATTGCAGTCAGACCATGTGTGCTTGGGAGTGAAGTAGACAGTACGTCACAGCTGCCGACGGGAGGTGTTTTAGTTCAGTAACTGGGTAAGGCGTGCGCAGGATGCTGTTCGTAATGGCGCGTCAACTGGATTCTTACTCCAAAGTAGGAGTGCGAGGAACCATTCGAGTTTTGTGGTATAAGCGCCTAAATGGCCCTCACATCCATCGTGAAATTTGTGTTGTATACGGGGGAAATGCCATGTCTCGCTCGACTATTGTAAGTGGGGCCAACAGTTTCACAATGGTCGCACAAATTTGTCGGACGAATATCGCGAAGTAAGACCATCAATGTCCAGCACTCCGGAGCATGTGGACGACATGATACGGGATAATAGGCGTGTAAAATCCAAGGAAATTGCCAGTACGTTAGACATTACGTACAGGACTCTGCACTCCATCATTCACGAGCAGCTGGGATTTTAGAAATTATGTGTGAGATGGGTGAGACGTTTACTCACCGGCCAGCACAGAAACCAACGTTTCCTGTCGTATTTGGCTCTCCTGCAACGGTATTCTGCTGAGGGTCACAATTGTCTGCTTCGAATCATCACAGGTGACGAAAAGTGGTTTCACCATTTTATCCTTGAAACCAAACGATCATCCATGGAATGGAAGCATGTCACCTCTCCAACAAAGAAAAAGTGCAAAGTCCAACGATCTGCGGGAAAGGTCATGCCGACTGTCTTCTTTAACTGTGAAAGTGTTGTTCACACAGAATTTCTGCCAAAACAGACGACTATCAATGATGACTCATTTTGCCAAACGCTACGAAGTTTGTGACATGAAATAAAGGGCAAATGCTGGGGTAACTTGAGCGAAGAAGTCATTCTGCTGCACGACAACGCCACACCCCACTCAGCACGGGAAACAAAGGAATCGCTGCAGTCATTCAAGTGTGAGGTGTCTGAACATCCACCTTGCAGCCCCGTCTTATCCCCAAGCGATTACCATTTGTACGGTATTTTTTTCTTTTGATTGCAGGTTTAACGACCACCGTGAGCAACACGGTGGGCTATAAGTAGTCACCCGTACCTAATTTTGGGTCACTGATTCCTGGGAAGGGAGTGAGCCGGTGCTGTAAGACAAACGCAACATCCATGCTTCACCCGGGATTCGAACCCGGACCCCTCTCGGACAAATGATCAGAAGCCATTGCTTAGACTACTACACCACCGGGGAGCGGCTCTGTAAAATGAAACAGGACCGTAGTGGACAACGATTTCAAACTGATTCGGCTGTGAAAACTGTGGTCCTTAATTGGCTGCACGAAACTAAAGGAGACGTTTGCCGTACAGGTATGGACAAGTTAATCACCCATTCCGATAAATGTTCACAGTCCTTAAGCGACTATGTCGAAAAATGAATAAATGTTGTACCTTGAAACCAACATACATCGCAAAACCATGTTTGATGTGTACTTGTTCATAATGTGTTACTTGATCAACACTGGCTCTCTGTGTACATTGATCATTTAGCATACTGTAAAACCCTGTTTGATGTGTACTTGTTCATAATGTGTTACTTGATCAACACTGTCTCTCTGTGTACATTGATCATTTAGCATACTGTAAAACCATGTTTGATGTTCACTTATTCATAATGTGCTACTTGATCAACACTGTCTCTCTGTGTACATTGGTCATTTAGCATACTCTAAAATCTTGTTTGATGTGTACTTGTTCATAATGTGTTACTTGATCATAATGTGCTACTTGATCAACACTGGCTCTCTGTGTACATTGGTCATTTAGCATACTGTAAAACCATGTTTGATGTGTACTTGTTCATAATACGGTACTTGATCAACAATGACTCTCTGTCTGCATTGGTCATTTTGCACTACTGTGAAAACCATGCTTGACATATACGTGTTAATGGAAAACATCTGTATCCTGTCTCTGTCTGCCTATTTGTCATGTCTTTGTACCACCATATCCAATAAATCATTAAAAAAGACCCTCAACAAAGAAAAAGGTATTTGCGATATTGATCAACTCAGACCACTGAGAAATACGTTGTACATTCTGTGCGACGTGTATGCTGCGGAAAAAGAGCAAGAATCGTTAGGAAATATTTTGTGCCAGCATTTATTCTGTTCAATAAAACTTCCATAAAAGAGGAAACCGAGCTAAAGAAGAGAGGCACTTTTTTTTTCATTTTCCTACTTCTACTTCTTTTCCTCGTCGTACGATGAAAGAGTGCATTACGTCGTAAGGGAATGGGTAAGCAAGTGAACTAGAAATGATGATAAGACCTGGGTGCAAAAATATATGATCGGAATAGGACACCCACTGAAGAACAATATGTCATCCAGTCTTCACGCTCATTGCCCTTATCTGCTGCAAATCCTTACCGCAATTCCGCTTCTCCTCCCATCTCTCTAAGGTTAAGGTCACCCTTAAACACGTGACGACGCAATTAACGTCAACAATGCTGCTATCTTCCAGAGATATTGTATCGGGAGAGCACGCGGTTTCCTCAAAGTATCCAGATGACTTCACTTGGGTGTCCCAAAAGTTATTTTATTACAATTCGTAAACGATTTCTGCACTCAGGGTCTAGAGCAGCACAAACATGATTTTGTCCCAGCAGATCCAGTTACAAAGAATATTAAATATAGTAATCCAATTGAAATTATCATTTAATAATTCAGAATAATATTCTGCCCGTTTAAGAGACACTCACTAAGTTAACATGTTTTTGCTCTCTTCATATTTAATTTTGAGATTTTGACAATCCCAAAAATAAATGTGAACTAGAACTATTTTGAGATTATTACAATCTTAAAAACAAATGTGAACTATACCACTATTTTTGAGATCATGACAATTTTCAGAATAAATGTGAACTAGACCACTATTTTTGAGATCATGACAATCTTAAAAATATATAAATGTGAACTAGACCACTATTTTTGAGATCATGACAATCTTAAAAATAAATGTGAATTTGACCACTATTTTTTTAAAATTATGACAATCCTAAAAATAAATGTGAACTAGACCACTCTTTCTGAGTTTATGACAATCTCAAAAATAAGTGTGAACTAGACCTCTATTTTTCGAGATCATGACAATCTTCAGAATAAATGTTAACTAGACCACTATTTTTGAGATCATGACAATTTTAAAAATTAATGTGAACTAGACTATTTTTTAAATTATGACAATCTTAAAAATAAATGTGAACTAGACCATTATTTTTGAGATTATGACAATCTTAAAAATAAATGTGAACTAGACCACTATTTTTGAAATTATGACAATCTTAAAAATATGTAAATATGAACTAGACCACTATTTTTGAGAACATGACAATCTTAAAAATAAATGTGAACTATACCACTGGGCCACCACCACAGTGGCCCAGTGGTCTAATAGCTGACTTTGCCCATTCTTCTGAGATGGGTCTAAGTTTTTATTCCGGTGAGGCATGGCTAATGTGTTTGTTGGGTTTGTCGGCATTGGCTCTCTCCCTTCCCTGAAACAAGTGACCCTAAATTGGGACGGGCAACTGCTTAGAGCTCATCGAATTTCTCGCGGTGGCCTTTAACCCCTCATCCCCCCAAAATATAGCCCTTGAATTCAAAAAAATGTTATGGGATTAAACATCTTAGTCCTTTTATAACATTGGACGACAGCCACAATATATCTGAGACAAAAGTAGCTATTTTTAACTAACCAGCCGATCCCGAATGTGGGCTAAAAAATCGTGAAGTAGCTCTAGTTTTCAAGATGGGGAGAGGGGGGGGGGTCAGTGGGAATGTATGTTCTGCACCCGAAATCCGGTATGTTGAGCGCGTGATTCCCTAAGAGACGAATAACGTTGAGCGCCAATTGGATGACCCAATCTATAGCAGTCATTGCAACCAAATTCCTTCTTGTCATAATATGCGTTGTATATTCTGTAAGCGCAGATGTGTGGTTCAAGATGCTTCGTGAATGTGTGAACAGTGCGGATAAATTTTGTTATATTTATGGACAAATCACTTTGCTGTCACAAAGGCAACCCCGATGATAAAGAAATCTTATAGTCTTTATTTGGTAGTGAGATCGGTGACCTCGGCATTGGGCTCCACACGTATGTTGTCAATCCCGTACAACGAATCTGCGCTGCTGATTGAACATAAAAGGATGGTCGCTGCGTTTTTCAGTTATAATGTTGTGGAGGATCCCGACAAACTATGTTATTGATTGTTACTTTTTCATGACTCCCTCAATTGGTCATGGTATTTCGCAGAAGAATAAGTGACCTTTGACCTATCCGAACATTCCCTCTGTTATGCATCCAGTGCTTCACGGGGAATTACTTCCTGTTCCGGACTCACCAAATTCTTATACTCTGGATGATGAAGAAGACAGTAAGACCAGCGAGCATCCGTCACCTGTGAAAGCATCTGCATCAAAAGATCCTGATTTCTTGCCTGTTACATCAAAAGATTTTGATTTCTTGCCTATTACAACAAAAGATTTTGATTTCTTGCCTATTACATCAAAAGATCCTGATTTCTTGCTTATTACATCAAAAGATCTTGATTTCTTGCCTATTACATCCAAAATATTCTTATGTCTTGCCTATTACATCAAAATATCCCGATTTCTTGCTTATTACATCAAAAGATCCTGATTTCTTGCCTATTACATCGAAAGATTCCGATTTCTTGCTTATTACATCAAAATATCTTGATTTCTTGCCTATTACATCAAAAGATCCCGATTTCTTGCCTATTACATCAAAAGATCCTGATTTCTTGCGTATTACATCTAAAGATCCTGATCTTGCCTATTACATAAAAATATCCCGATTTCTTGCTTATTACATCAAAAGATCCTGAATTCTTGCCTATTACATCGAAAGATCCCGATTTCATGCCTATTACATCACAATATCCTGATTTCTTGCCTATTACATCAAAATATCCCGATTGTTTGCTTATTACATCAAAAGATCCTGATTTCTTGCCTATTGCATCGAAAGATTCCGATTTCTTGCCTATTACATCAAAAGATCCTGATTTCTTGCCTATTACATCAAAAGATCCTGATTTCTTGCTTATTACATCAAAAGATATTGATTTCTTGCCTATTACATCAAAATATCCTGATTTCTTGCCTATTACATCAAAAGATCCTGATCTTGCCTATTACATAAAAATATCCCGATTTATTGCTTATTACATCAAAAGATTTTGATTTCTTGCCTATTACAACAAAAGATCCTGATTTCTTGCCTATTACATCACAATATCCTGATTTCTTGCCTATTACATCAAAATATCCCGATTGTTTGCTTATTACATCAAAAGATTCTGATTTCTTGCCTATTACATCGAAAGATTCCGATTTCTTGCCTATTACATAAAAAACCCCTGATTTCTTGCTTATTACATCAAAAGATCCTGATTTCTTGCCTATTACATCAAAAGATCCTGATCTTGCCTATTGAAGAGTGTGCATAGCTACATAAATATACGTAGAATGAATTAAGTGATCTAGTGAGAGATCTAGAATTGCCAAAAAGTAAAACAGAACTGTTGGAGTCTGGACTGCAGCAATGGAATCTTCTAGAAGAGATCTGCACGAGTCGGGTGTCTGTGTTTCGTACTCGGCAAAAAGATCTACTTCCATTTTTCAAACTGACAGGAAACCTCATTACTTGCGTTGATATAGCGGGTCTGATGGCAGCCCTACAAATCGACTACAAAGGCTGCGATTGGATGTTGTTCATTGATTCGCCCAGGTTGAGCCTCAAAGCTCTCCATGCTCAATAATGGTAATGTTTTACCAGCTGTTCCACTCGGGTATGAAGTCCACATGAAAGAAACATGCAACAACATGAAACAACTGTTGCCCACCATCAACGAAGACAGGTATAATTGGCAGATTTGTGGTGACTAGAAGTCATTGCCATCTTGAGGGGCTACAGCAAGCTTAAACAAAGTTTTGCTGTTTCCTCTGTCTCTGGGACAGCCGTGGCAGGACTTCCCACAACAATAAAAAGGACTGGCCCCCACGACAATCACTTGAACCGGGGAACAATAATGTACAGGGTGATTTGAGTGTATTATTACTCCCTGCAGAACAACTTACGAAGTTACCGATCCAGAAGGTCACTATAGCTTCCACCATTTTCGTGACCCAAAATAGTTCATCTTCACGTCCTATGCCAGATTTTACGGAGACAAGCCTTAACAATTTGTGTAAATTCAAAATTAACAGCGTTCTGCAACTGGTGGGTTGTCTGATACCTTGTTTTGGACACACAGTCCTTAATAATAACACCCTATAGGATATTGTTACAAGAGGAGATATCTGGACGGCCAGTCGAGGAGTGCAGGCAGGTAAGTATATCCTCTCCCAATCCACCTATCAGGAAACATTTCATCCAAATATTCTTGAACACGTATAGCATTATCAGCTTGAGCCCCGTCTTGCTGGAACCAGCTTCCTGCTAGAAGACCACGTTTTTGCAGTTCGGGAACAAACCAGTCTCTCAGTATGGCGAGATAGGGATGTTGATCGACCAAGCCGTTGAAAAATTCGGGGTCTATCAAATGTTTACTTGACATTACAGCCCAAATCATCACATGTGGCAGATTGTGCTACAACGCCTCATAATATTGTGTGCTCCAAAAATATACATTCCTAGCAAGGCTGCTTCGGTAGATGGCACATTCATCACTGAAGAAAACCGCCCCACGTTGAGGGAAGCGTCACAAACGTCTCCAACAATCTTCTACGAGTGGTACTCCCTTTCTCCAAATCAGAATCAGTAAGCTCGATGAGAAACGCAGGACGATAGGACTTCAAATGCAGATCTGATTTTTATGTGAGTCAGCATCGTGGTCTTTGGGATTCCAAGTTCCGCCGATCGTTTCCTCGGAGACTTATAGGGAGATCTCAGCACTGATGCCGCCACGGCTGAACATTTTTCTTGCCTCGAATGTGATCTTCCATTCCTCTCCTCATCTAGTATTAATCCAGTTGTGAACAACTTATGTTCCCATCTCAATAATGTCTATTTTGGTAGGGCTTCTTTGTTAAATCATGAAGTAAAGTCACGTTGCATTTCCCTTATTGTTTTACCAGTCTGTGGAAGCTCATGGGTCCATACGCTTGCTACTAACCTTTCTTCAAAACTATAGTTGCTTGTGTCAGCCATATGAAAGCAGAGAACAAATTTAATTAGTTCTTCTGTAATAACCATAGGGGGTAACAAGACATTCGGATCATCCTGTACTTAACGAACCACATGCAGAAACCATCAAGATCTTGCTGCCTCTTAGCCACATCAAACTTGGACTGATGAAGAATTTTGTAATGGCCATGGAACGAAATGGGGCAGGATTTTTGTACTTTGCTGATAAATTTCCAAGTCTTATTAAGACCAAAATCAGGGAAGGCATATTTGTCGATCCACAGATGCGTCAGCTCTTTTGAAATTGATGATATCCTCACAGGCAATGAAAAATTAGCTTGCAATGCTTTCCAGGAACTGGAAACCAACTTTCTAGGAAACAATAAGGCTGCCTGTGAATAAATTTGAAAGACGTGGAGATAATGCAAATAGACGATGACATCACTCAGTCGACGTTATTATACAAACAATGCATAGCAACTAAAAAATTGTTCATCCGGCGCCGCTGGGATCGAATCCCAGATATCTCGAACACTAGCAGAGTGCGTTCGCTTTTCGCACAGTGCCAACAATTCACAGCGCTATGCGTGGTTTATCAGTCAGCATCTGACAGCACAAATCCATATTGGAGGGCTCAGAAACTGAACTGATGTGTCGCCACCTGGTGGCATTCAACGGTGCAAGCTACTAAATTACAGCTGATAAATCCAAAGGGCGATAAAAATGGTGAATAAATTTAAAAGACGTGAAGGTAATGCAAATAGACGATGACATCGCTCAGTCCACGTTATTATACAAACAACGCATACCAACTGAATAATTGTTCATCCGACACCGCTGGGATCAACCCCAGAGCTCTCGATAACTAGCCGGGTTCATTCTAAAGATGCTTAGGTGCAATATCCCAGCGGTGTCGGATGAACAATTTTTCAGTTGCTATGCGTCGTTTGTACCCTGCCGGACAGTTGCTAAGGACGGATGACAATAGCAACGATAGCACCCATAAAATGGAAGGCAGGAAGATGTGGAAATTAGCATAAGTGCGGGATACAGTAAGACGTGTTGTGCGTATGAAAATTTTGGATTGCCGAACTTGTTCGTGACGTCATTAGCGCTGATAAGAGATATAAAGGATTTGACGCGTATTGACCGTTGTTGTTCAAACGCAAAGTTAAAAGGGAAAGAATTAATTGACGAACTTGCAATTTTCAGTATGTCTTCCCGACATCACCTAGATGATTTTACGCGTGACCGTATTATTGGCAAGATTGAAGAAGGGCGAAAAATAACAGAGCCAGGGAGTTCGACGTCAGCCACAGTGTTGTTTCAAGGCTTTGGAAATCATTTCAAATAAATGGAGAGTGTAGCAAACGTCACGAGGGAGGTCGTGTTCGCAGTACGACACCTGCAGAAGATCGATACATAGTGCTATCAACAAAAAGACACCGGCGCAACACAGCTAGTGAGGTAGCAAATCAGTTTATGGCTGCTACTGGCAAGCGGATCTCCCGAAAAACTGTCGCCAGACGTTTGCATGAAGGAGGACTATACGCCCACCGTCCTGTTGTGTGCATCCCATTGTCCAGAGGTCACCGTACCGCCCGTTTGCAATGGTGCCATCAACATCGCAATTGGACTGATAACAACTGCTCTGCTGTCCTCTTCTCAGATGAGAGTAGATACAGTCTATCGTCTGATTGTCGACGACAACTGATCTGGCGTGATAGTGGTACTGCATATTGTCCAGCAAACATACAGGAAAGGGACCGATATCTGACATGTAGTGTAATGGTATGGGCTGGCATCATGATCAATGGCCGTACGTCCCTCTATGTACTTCCAACTGGGACTATGACTGGCCAACGATACATTAATGATGTTCTGCTACCTCATGTTCGCATGTTCCGTGGTTCTGTCGGTGATAGATTTATTTTCATGGACGACAACGCAACATGTCATCGAACAGTCGCTGTCGAGGAGTGTCTTGAGAGCGCGGATATTCAACGCCTCGCATGGCCAGCACGTTCTCCAGATCTGAATCCCATTGAAAATGTGTGGGATGCTTTGGGGAGGAGTCTTGCTGGTCGCCAATGCCCTCCAACAAGCAAGGACACCCTCATCCGTGCAGTGACAGAGGAATGGGATAAATTACACCAACAGCTGCTTGATAATGTTGTGCAAAGCATGACACGACGTGTGGAATCTTGCATCGCCCTCCATGGTGGCCATATCCCGTATTGACATCTTACGCCGGAACGCCTGCCGACGGTATTTGCATTTGTTTCACGTTTACGTATTCTGCACAAAATGGCCTGTTTTTCCTTGAACACGTTCCAAAGCCTTCTGGATTTCAGAGCACAATTAATTGTCTTTCTTGTAATGTCCTGGCATTCTGACATTATTTTATTTCACTTGGCATCCAACCACACTTACTTTTTTATGCTCTATATAGCCGTTTATGATCCGTCCTTAGCAATTGTCTAGCAGTGTATAATAACGTGGACTAAGTGATGTCATTGTCTATTTGCAATAAGGCTGACATTAAATATCCCTAAGTCTTACACTCGGTAAGATGAACTACGTAACGGGTTAAATCAAAGAGTAGAGTTCAGAACCATCTAGGCACGTTAAAAGTTATTCACTAAAATACACCAGCTCTTTCGAAGCCTTCAAGTGGCTTCTCGAAGACTTCGAAAGCGCTGGATCTCAAAAAATTCACCTGTGAATCGGAGTCAAACGGCACCTTGTCATTAGACTTCAATTCACAGGTGAATTTTACGATCCATTCCTGGATCTTTTACTACATAGAGATCTTGTGTCCCAAAAGCTTTTCGTCTTCATCTATAGAAAACCAACTTACATACCTTCCACTATTTCCAGTGACTCCCATCACCCATTTCATCAAAAAATGGCGGCATTTCATGCCTGCATCAGAAAATCCTATACCTGCACCTCTAATGACACATATCGAGATGAAGAAATACAGCGAATTAAGACCTTGGCACACAGAAATGGTTATGGTCCCGATTTGGTGAATACTTTATGTGCCAACCAGTCCTCAGCTTTCAACAGATCCCTGAGATCTTATAGGAAGCCTATAAAATATGTTGGTTCCATACAATATATTCCAGCAGTTACCTATTTACTACAACATGCCTGTCAGAGATATTTCCTTAATTTTGGCTTAAGTACAAGAAATATCTTTTCGTGCGTCAGAAGAGATAGGGACCCTCCTAATATCCTTACCTCTGCAGGTATCTACATGATCCCTTTAGTTAAAGGTGTACATCCCATCACAGAAGTCGTAAAGAGTATGTACATGGGAAGTACAAAAAGATGTTTACGTACAAGAATCAATGCGCACCAACGAACTATTATTAACTGAGGTCGCTCAACGGCAATGGTTATAACAATTCCACCCTTTATGTGATGACATAACCCTTTTAACTGGATTCACTAAGGACTGGTCCCAAAGATACGGCAAAGCAGTTGTAATACATAGATTTTCAAACACCTGCTGTAATGATGAACCTCCCATTATTCTACCCTATCCTTGGAGACACCTTATTAGTGAAGAGACTATTTTTCGTGAGTGGTCGACGGAGTCCGGACCGGAACCATAAACTCGAACTATGTTAATTATCTGATCTCCTCCAAAAACCGTACCTACTCTTTTTAGCTAACATCGTCACCAACAAATGTTTTGAATTACCCAAGATGCCTCAGTGCACATTCACTCGATCATTATGAAAGGCATTATGTTTGTCGTCGGACATTATAGGGTCATTTTGTGAAGTTTATTTTTTAACTTTTAACTTTTTTACTACACCTGATAAAGAAGCCACTTGAAGGCTTCGAAAGTGCTAGTGTATTTTAGTGAATAAATTTTAACGTCTTAGACTACTTTCAACTCTACCCTTTGGATAAGGATGGCAATTACCAGGATCTTGTAGAAACCTTCTTGCAGCGTGTGACGTGCCTGCCAACCAGGACGCACATGAGATAAAGGCAGATAGCAGTGAGGGTATACGTCCGCGTAGCTCAGTTGGGAGAGCGACTTTTTCCGGAATGAGGGGACCCGTATTCGATGCCCGGCGTGCACAGAAAAGACGGAGAAATTCACTTCGTCATATAGGCGCCCGAACTTCAAGAATGACCTGGCCGTTAAAGTTCTCGCAATGGTGTGATATCCTTTCCACACCGCGAGACAGGAAAAATAAGAGCATCCCTTCTTCAGCGCTTCGAAAAAAAAAATGTGTGTGATGTTACGTTCCACACACCAGATTGACTGGGAGTTGCCGTGGGCCATGCCCCCGGCCCTCTTTCGGGGGGGGATGTGACTTGTCTGCCA
Organism: Macrothele yani; assembly: GCA_039090855.1. NCBI lineage: Eukaryota > Metazoa > Arthropoda > Arachnida > Araneae > Macrothelidae > Macrothele > Macrothele yani. The sequence goes on from CM076989.1 coordinate 124,742,736, forward strand.
CCTAGGACGCACATGAGATAAAGGCAGATAGCAGCGAGAGCATACGCCCTCGTAGCTCAGTTGGGAGAGCGACTTATTCCGGAATGAGGGGACCCAGGTTCGATGCCCGGCGTGGACAAAAATGGCAGAGAAATTTACTTCGTTATAAGCGCTAAAAATTACTAGGGTGAAGCATGATATTGAAATTGCATATTTCGCATTCTCATCTGGATTTTTTCCGGATAACTGTCGTGCTGTCAGGGCTGACGGGGAACGGTTTCATCAGGACATTACTGTCCTTGAAAACAAGAGGTACAATGGGAAATGGAATGCAGCAATGCTAGCAGTCTACTGTTCGACTCTAGTGAGATATGCGCCAGAAACTCATTAAAAACTAAAGGCAAAGCAGCGCCCATGTGAATCATTTCCTCAATGATTATTATCATAGGGTATGCTTATGCAAATGTGTAAAACGTGTTTTATAGGTATTTCAAAAACTAGAGCTAATCTGGTGTTTTAACGGTCATTTTCATATTCAGCAGCCCAAACAAAGTGAAGGTAACTTGATTTAATCTCAATTACATACAAAACGTCAAAATTTGTTGTTTAATGTAATTCATGTAATTCTCTCAGACTGCTCGTTTATTTGATATGACTGCAAAACACTATATTGACCAAAGTCACCGGACACCTAGAAGAGAAACACAACATAACATTCATTGACATACATTAGTATGGTGTCGATCAAGCATTGACTTTAATGCATGCACTGACCCTTCGAGACATGCTTTCGACAAGGTTTTGGAACATAGCGCTTCCAAGGTTTTGGAACACAGTGCTTCACAAGCTTTAGACAAGGTATGCGCTTCCATTCAGTACATAATGTTGCCGCTAACTGTTGCTTAGTAGTAGCCCTTGGTTTCAAACGTCTTATGCTGTGCTTTAATTCCTGCCATAGGTGCTCTTTGGGTTCAAGATCAGGGCTCTGTGCTGGCCAGTCCACATACCATACGGAATTATCGTCAAACCACGTCGCAACTGTCCTTGCTTTATGTCTCGGTGCATTATCCTGCTGGTACCAACAAGGCTCGGTTCCATAGTATTGCCACATAATTGTCCAGAAAATCGAGGTAGAAGTGCTGGTTAACAAGTTTGTACACGATAACCAATGGGCCGAGACCATACCTCGAAAAACACACCCACACGATTACACTACCAGCTCCAAACTTGACTGTAGGAACAGTACTCTGTGGTACATAGCATTATCCCTTCTGCCGCCACACGCACACACGGCCCTCAGACTGATGGATCGTGTATCTAGATTCATCAGTCCATAGGACCCGTTTCCATTGATCTACGACGGTCCACTGTAAATGTTCTTTACATCATGATAAACGACGATTAACATTCTGAGTGGAGACGATAAGCTTATGAGTAGCCGCACGACCATGGTAACTCATGAAATGAAGTTTTCTGTGAATGGTACGTGTACATACCGAAGTTCTAGCATTTTTACTCACCTGTAAACCGAGGTCTTGTGCAGTACACCGTCGGTTAGCTGTAATGACTCTCCTGAGGCTTAGACGACCTCTATCACTGATTTTTCTTTGGTCTGCCGGTACGTTTTGCTGCTTCAGGCATGCCATGTGTCTTCCACTTATTCAGTACATCCAAAACAGTTGAATTGGGTATGTTTAAACGCCTCTCGGTTTCTCTTATGGACAACGCACTAATATAACACCCAACAATGTTTTCTTTCTCAGAGTCAGTTTTCTCCCGCCGCGACATTTTCACTCAACCTCACAGTGCGAAATGATCGCGGTCAGCTACGAGGCTTGTATTTATACCGTTTGCAGCTGTACCGCGCATCTTAACAACGCAGCGGTTCCGTTCATTTGCTTTTGAAGGGTTTCCGGTTACTTTTGTCAATATAGTGCATATTCGATTGTGTTCCTTTTCGTTAAGTTAGCAAATGCAGTAGAATGCGTTTATAATGTTTGTAACGAGGAACTCGGGACCGACAAAAACCATTGTCAAGTCCGGGCGCTCATTAAATCCGTGCTCGGGTGAAAATTCCCACCATGTAAAAACAGGCATATACCTTTATATTTTACAGTACATTAATAACAATTGAATATATTTGAAAAATTTACCTACTTAATTAGTACAATAGTTAATTAATAAAATCTTTCAAATACATTTAATTTGTCAGCCTCGTGACATTGACCACTGTTTGACTACACAGCACACATGAAGCAACAGAAACAGCAATCTTTTCAATACAGCGCTCACTTGAAGCAAGGCCGTCTATAAAACACGAGGCCATGCCATTACGGAGATGAGTTCCTCTTTCAGTGACGTCACGCGGAAACTAAGGCTCCCTATTGGTTTTCAATTCTGTCGTGTATGACGTCAAATATGACACCGACGTATCAGGCGACAGGGACATCACAAACGAATGGAATTCATCTGTCTAACGGCATGGCCTTGCTTGAAGGATAAATTTGGCAATGGAGCAATTCTAGAAATTGTTACCTCCTTTTTCCTTTCCGCTGACTTCCGCATTCCATTACTCGCCTATGCGTCTCTGCAATTTTCGCGTAGAAATCCACTTAGAAGTGCGTGAGTTTTATCCATTTTCTCTTTCTGCCTAGGAATAGGTGGCTTGTTTTCAACTGTGCTGACTCGACACACCCTAGGCATAACTGCTTGAAGTGGGTGGCGGATAGAATCTCTTGCACAACTTGCTTGTTGAATATTTGATGTACTACCTCCCCATTCTACTAACAAATGATAAAATGATCATATATAGACGATTTTAAGAGGGGAGTGTCTGACCCCAGGTCTACAACAACCCTTAGAAATAGGAAGCTAGGAGATTTGGGCTAGAGTGCCCGATAGGAAAGTGACACGGAAGCGAAGTAGAAAGGGGAGGAAGACGCCCTTATTTATTACCGGGGGGCCACTACCCGTGGTCCGACGGCTTAATGTGCCCATCCAACGCACGACGGATATTTAGTGGATGGAGCGTTCGTACATGCCTGGGATCGAACCTGAGGTCCTTTCCGCGGCAGTCAGAATTCTAGCAACATTTTTCCACAAGCACATAAGAATTCCAGTGCGCTGTTGCAGTTTCCTCTAGTATGCCACCATTTCTATTTCTCCATTCCAGGACCGATTTTCCCTGCCTCGTTAAATATCGAATTTCATTTTTTTTCATTAAGTTTTGTCACTTTTTTTTTATTGAAAGTTATCATCTTAGCTTTTGTCTCCGTCTTTAAAACATGAGACTTCATTACATTTTGTTCGTTAAACACGATCAAATAAGCTTTGAATAAGCAATATGCCATAGAAAAGTTGCTCTTCTGCACGTTAAATCCGAGATCTCGCGAAACACGTGATCGCTATATGCATGTTCTACTGTAATTGTGACGCACTTCCGGTTAAAAGTCTGAGTTGGTTATGAGTTCATATCTCCAAATGGAGCATGAGTGGTGGTAGCGTGCTTGGCATAGCGTCCTGGCTCTGTACCTTTACTAGAACAAATTACCATACATTTAAAACCAGTGATCTTTTGTAGTCTTAGATGATCACGGGGGGTCATAATTATTATTATTATTATTATTATTATTATTTGATTGGGGGTTTAACGACCACCGTCAGCAACTCTGTGGGCTATAAGCAGTCACCCGTCCATAAATTAGATCCACTGGTTCCAAGGAAGGGAGAGAACCAGTTCCGTAAGACAAACATAACATCCATGCCTCATCGGGATTCGAACCCTGACACATTTGGCTGTTGCCCAGTGTTGTAATAGATATGTAGCAGTTAATACAACTTCTGCCTAATATTTATCATCTATTTCGGCATCTAAAAGCATAGCTTTTGTCATTTCTATTAAGCTTCTATTTTTGCGTTCCGCAATACCATTCATTTGAGGTGAATATGGAACAGTGATTTTATGCTATATTCCCTGTTCTGCTAAATAACTTTCAAATTTTGCTCCGCAATACTCTCCTCCATTATCTGTTCTTACCCCTTTGGATTTCTTATCAAATTTATTTTGAAATGAGGCTACATATTCCTTGAATTTTATTACTGCTTCATCTTTATTTCTTAGCATAGAAGTGTATCTGTATCTTGAATAGTCATCTATGAAAGCAATAAAGTTTCTGTAACCACTTGGACTGGCTTTACTCATTGTGTAATGAATATAACTCTTCTGCTACTGAATTATAATTATAATGAATTCAGCTTCTACTAAGCTTCTTCTAATGCTTGTTCAAATGGTTGTTGTTTGTTAATTATATCATGAATAAACTTTCCTGCTAGTAGTGTAGTAATAATAATGAACAAGCTTTTAACTGCTAGTAATGTTGTAGTAGTAATTAAGATGAATAAAGTCTTATGCTGGTTGTTAATAATAATCAACTAATGAAATAAACCTAACAGCCAGACAGAGATCTGACAAAACTATGAACTGAGAAAGACGTACTTACTATGACAATCTTTTATTTGGTAAACTTCTGGCTCTCACATAAACGAAGATCTCTTTATACAACAACAGCTCACTCTACGCACATCAACAAAAAGCTCTCTTTACGTATCGTTGAACGCGCCTATTTATACTGGCTACCACCACGTCATGACTTACACTCATTGCCAGATCTCATTCAGCGGGTGAAATAACATCTCGTTCAGTAAGAAGATAATTTACATAGTAAAATAAAATAACCAGAGATAGTAAAAATCAAAAGGAAAGTGAATCGAGTATACGTTATAATTGTACCACATACATGTATATCTGTATGCACCAATTCTAATGTTACCTTTGTTTTGTAAGTGTTTGTCTTAAGAACGACTATTGGGTAAGTTTACCTTTTATGCATACCTCACAGTTCTCTTCCTTTTTGCAAATTGATAAAACAATGCCTCTAGCTAGTCCGTGTTTCTCCTTTTGCTTTATTATCTGTATATCTCTATGTCCTAACCTTCTATGCCACAAGTTTAAGCAATTTTTCTCCGCACATTTTGTAACTAAGTTAGCCTTTTCCTTTGTAGCCTGTAATTTATACAAATTGTTTAAGTTGTCTACTATTCCTGTTGCTACAATAGTTTCTCCATATTTTATTATGCACTGTCTATCTTTAAATAACACTTCATATCCTTTTTCCGTAATATTTCTAACTGACAATACATTCGTTTCCAGTTTAGAGACATACAATACATCCTTTATTTTTCAATTTCTAATTTCATCTATTTGGGAAAATATTTCCTATTCCTTTTGACTTTATCTGAGTGCCATCAGCTGTAGTGATCAATTCTGATTTATCATTAGAAAGCTCTTTAAACAATGCTATACACATGCTAGACATGTGTACTGTGCCGTCAGCTGTAGTGATCAATTCTGATTTATCATTAGAAAACTCTTTAAACAATGCTATACACATGTTAGACATGTGTACTGTGCCATCAGCTGTAGTGATCAATTCTGATTTATCATTAGAAAGCTCTTTAAACAATGCTATACACATGTTAGACATGTGTACTGTGCCATCAGCTGTAGTGATCAATTTTGATTTATCATTAGAAAGCTCTTTAAACAATGCTATACACATGTTAGACATGTATACTGTGGCTCCACTATCGATTGTCCATTTTTAGAAATTTCGTCCTATAATGACTTTGTTTCTAGAGAAAACATTCTATTTCCGACTTTTATTTCAATTGCCTTTCCCTCTGATTTTATTGTTGCTGTCTTCACTAGGTTATGAGACTGGGTAGAAGGGAATTGAACTTCGTGAAACCTTTTCTTTGTGTTTCCCTTATTCCTATCTCTTTTATAATGCCAACATTAATTTTTGGTATGATTCCTTTTGTTACAGTATGCACAAAACTTACTTTGTTTTGTGTTGCGATTCTTACCTCCGAAACTAGTTTTTAACACTGTTGTACTTGTAGTCGAATCATTTGCCCTTGCTTGTGAACTTTCTCTCGGGTCTATTGTATGCGTCATGTACTTTACATTTTATGAATTCAAAATTTAGATCGTCTTGATCTCTATCTTCAAGTGCAACCATTAAGTTCTCACAAGAATTTGGCAGACTATTAAGAAAAATTGCCCCTAAGTGAGTGTCTGGCATTTACTCTCCTTGTGTACGCAATTTTTGAACTATTTTCATCATTGTATTTATGTGTTCTTGCATTGTAATGCCATCATCATGATAACGCAAACATAACGTTTTCTAAGCAAATGGAGTTTATTACTTAAACTCCATCTTTCATATACTGCCTTTAAGGCGTTCCACGTCTCGCTACTTGCTTGATTATCTTACACAGGGATAATTTGGTCGTCATTGATACAGAGTGCAATTGTGGCTCCTGCCTGTGAATCTTGTTTGATCCACGCCTCACTCTTTTCAGAGGTAATCGGTTCCGAAACACCTGTCACAAGTTATTTTTGATAAGTAGCATTAGCGTTTCCCATGTCCGATAATTATAATTACATACCTTTGCAATGCTTACGTTATTCCCACTTAGTCAGTTTACTTTTCTTCCACATACAATTGTCCCGCGGTCTGAGCACGATTAGCACAAATTAAAATTGTATCACGAATTAAAAGCATTTAATATATACAGGCTAAAAATGCCTTAAAAACATGAGTATTTTCAGACCCACTATGGGTCCATCATCAGATGTTAGTACACTGTGGAGCGTAGTTCGAACCTCATGTATAAGTATAAGCATTAGAGTTCAAACACTGTGACGTAAAAGCGTAAAGTGTGGAGGAAACGATGTTCTGCGCATTTGTCGCTGACCAAAGTCATTATTTTTGTTCGTTGATTTTATACATTTGGTGGTGAATTATTATTTGTCTCATCGTTTTCGGGTTTTATCCAATAGGCGTTTCCAAGCTTGTGGTATATATAGAGCTGTGGAGTCATTGCAGCATAAATGTCCTAGGCTATGTATGATGAGGCTTTCTGTAAATAGCAAGGATGATTTTTTAAAGGGTGTGACTAAGATTGAGGCCTCGTTCCAGTTGAGTAAATATTCACCTCCATTCGATAATCGACTTTTCTTCCTTCAATAGCTTAACAATTTAATCACCAAATTTGTACTTGGAAACTGTGTACATTTAATTTATTTTCTTTCATGTGTGGTAGTACGTTCACTATAGTGATATAATTAACCGTTCTTTTCATCTATTAATACCCCCCATATGAGATCCTCAGTCTCATAATCAGTTTGTTAGTGATTTAATACACTATGATGCTCCCTCAATAACGCTTTTCGCATTGACCTCAAATGACGACTAACGAAAGAACTAGAAATTTTCCAACTCACTCAACGGAAAGACTGAAAAGAGGGTACGTACCACTATTAATAAGTAATCCGATTTATGCATATTAATTTGATGCACAACACTATAATGACATTGATAATCATTTCGCTCATTGATAACTGCAGCTTGATTTAACACACACACCATATAAGTTGATATTGTTTTATCACAACTTGACACAAGCACACACAAAGCCATTTTTACCCCTTCATTGCCGACGAGAGACAGGAGAACATCTGCAGCTTCATTTCGCCTATAGACGAGTGAGAGAGAGCTTCGTCCAGTGCAGTAACGCCATCTATCGATCTGGAACTGCTACAGGCACATCTTCGTAATTCTTCTAACAGGAACTACGATCTCAGAAATGGCGCGGCTTGTGGGTTGTTCAAGTGCGGCTGTGGTAAGTACGAATCAAAAGTGAGGCACACATGGCCAACTGACGAACCGTCGTCCAGCCGTGTATCGTCCGCAGCTCACTGTTGCCTGAGGCACACATGGCCAGACGACGAACCGTCGTCCAGCCGTGTATCGTCCGCAGCTCAATGTTGCCACAGGCGGCGCAGAGTGTCGGGCATTGTTCACATCAACCGCAGGACCACATTGTGACAATTCACCCACAGCTACAACAGTGATGATCAGGGCAATGCGTCGAAGCATACAGTTCATTGCAGCCTTCTGCGCATGTGCTCGAGTAACCTAAGACCCAGCCGGGTCCCCATGCTCACTGCACATCATCTGATGAAATGAGCCTAAGATAATCGATAGTGGACCGTAGATGATTGGAAGAAAGTGGACTGGTCTGACGAATCAAGATTTCTGGTGCATCATGTAGACGTGAAAGTCCGTGGTGAAAATGAGATAAATTTCAAATCAAAATTTCGAGCATTTAATCTTATAATATTCTATTAACAACGGAGGCTATGGCACCTGGATGCACTGTTGGGCGGAAACAGGCCGGAGGCGGCGGTGTTACGCTGTGGGCGATATTTTGGGGCACTTTAGGCCCTGTTTCTGCAATAGTACAATACCTGGCAGCTGTCAGGTATCTGATCATCGTTGCTGACCAAGTGCACTCATTCATAGCAACTGTGTTTCCTGCTGGTGATGGCCATTACCAACACCATAATGCGCACTGCCGCACTGCCAGATTCGTTAAGGAGTGGTTCGAGGAACATGCTAGTGACTAATGCCGTGGCCCCTGAATTCACCTGACATGAACCCAATCGAACATCTGCGGTTCGACTTGGAAAAACGGATTCGCGCTAAATCACCACCACCCCAAAATGTACGGGAACTGGAGGACCTGCTGTTGATTTTATGGCACCAGATATCCCAGGATACTTATGCTACCTCATCGGATCGATACCTGGCCGAGTGGCCGATATTTTGCTTGCCAAAAGGGATTCTACAGCTTATTAGGAAGGTGGTCATAATGGTTTATCGGTGTAGAATATTAAAATGTAGAATATTATAAGATTAAATGCTCAAACATAGCCAGAAGGTTTTGGTTCAGCATCGCCGGTCAGCGAATACCGAAAGGTTTGGAACCACTGATTTAGATCATTAAGTCGTTTTTCTATGCAAGTATATACATTTTGTTCATCACTTTGAGAGATGGAAAAATGAGGAAATTGGCGTAACTCGTAAGCGAAGAAATATGCAGTTTGCTTTATTAAAAATCTTAATTACTTCATTTGAAGTTCATCTTTCGACTAATACAACGAAATTAAGCTGAAAAAAAAAGCCCTTTATATTTGAATGACTAGAAAGACATTCTCCGGAAGACAAAATTCTAATTAACAATTGCTCATGCATATTTAAATCAAAGGCATTTCAGTGATTTGAAATTTATCTGATTTTCACTACGAATTTTCACATATTTTAGAAGTTTCTTAATTTAGTTTCAAGGGAACATTACTCGTACAAGACAATAGCTTAAATATTCATCAAGCGATAACACAGTTTCAGTTTTTCTTTTCCTTTTCTAAAAAAATTGTAGCTTGCAATTTAATTGCAATAACAACATCGTTGACATTAAATACTCCTAAAAATATGCGTTTACACTTATTCGATTGCATATTTAGTGTTGCAACTGTAACGTACCAGGAGATGTGACGTACCTGCCAGAAGGACGCACACGACATAAAGGCAGATAGGAATCAGAATAAAATGTCCGCGTAGCTCAATTGGTAGAGCAACTTATTCCGGAATGAGTGGACCCGGGTTCGAACCCCGGCGCGGATAAAAATGACGGAGAAATTTACTTCGTTATAATGGCATCCGGATGGCCCGACCGTTCAAAATCTCGCATTGGTGTGATGTTATTTCCACACCGCGAGATAGGAAAAATGTGAGCAGCACTTCGAAAGAAAGAAAAATAAGGGGGAGATGATGTAACGTACCAGGAGATGTGACGTACCTGCCAGAAGGACGCACACGACATAAAGGCAGATAGCAATTAGAATCAATGTCCGCGTAGCTTAATTGGTAGAGCAACTTATTCCGGAATGAGTGGACCCGGGTTCGAACCCCGGCGCGGATAAAAATGACGGAGAAATTCACTTCGTTATACAACTTTTACTGCGCAATTCCGCAGCTAGTAATACTACACAGTGTGGCAATTAAACGAGATAATTTTTTCTTAATTCCGGTAAAGTATACGGATCGGAAATGTCTCGACGTTTGATAAGTCATTTATCAGCTATGCGATGACAACAGCATTTGCGTGAGAATTGAGTAGATGACTATTTACGGTATGCATCTTTTAATTGGACAGAAGAACATTGTCACAGCTTTGTCATGAACCAGAGAGCAAATGGACTCACGGACAATGAAATTTGCGCACCTATTGATATATTTTGTGTTTTGTATACAATTTATCACAAGAATCATTATTCATTCTGTCATCCCTACAATCCTTCTTCGCTCAAAATCCGTGAGGTGTTCATAATAATGTAATCAGTGTCGGCTGTTCACTTATTACAACATTCAGATCGGATCAGATCATATGAATAGGATTTTAGGAAGGGGATTCTGACCCCAGGTCTTAAACAGCCCTTAGAAATAGGAAGCTAGGAGATTTGGGCAAGAGTGCCCGATAGAAAAGTGGTACGGAAGCGAAGTAGAAAGAGGGATGAAGACGCCCTTATTTATTACCGGGGGGGCTGTATCAGGGGTCCAACGGCTTAACGTGCCCATCCGGCGCACGCCAGATATTTAGTGCTTGGAGCGTTCGTACCAACCTGGGATCAGACCTGAGGTTTATCCACGGCAATCACGAACTTTCACTACTAAACCATCCGCGGCCCTGATATCAACATTTGTTATGAACCAGTTCTTTATACCCAAGACCGAACAGTTCAGAGGGCGCTGCTCCCAAACTGAATGCTCATTTTCTCTGAACATTTAATCATTTGCGTGTCCCAACTTATTTGCAAATATCTTATAACTTTCAAACTAACATCATCAGTTTTTCATGATGTTAAACTTTTTACACCTAGTAATATACTGAAGAGCAATTGAATTAGAGATACCTGTCTAGTAACGTGTAGCTCCACCTTTCGCGTTGATGACGGTGGCGGTTCTTCTCGGCATGGACTCGACAAGACACCGGAAGCGTTGGGAAGCCATACGGATCCACCACCCCTGAACAAGCTCCCACAGTTCACGAAGATTTGATGTAGGGGGTCAGAGCCTCGAACATCTCTCTCGATGGTATCCCAGATATGCTTCATGGGATTGAGGTCAGGTGACCTAGCTGGCCAAGGAAGCGAGGTCACGTCGGTGGAGCGTTCATCCAACCATTCGGATACAGTTCGGGAGCGATGGCACGGTGCATTGTCTTGTTGCAGGATGAGGTCACCAGTGAGATGTTGACGAGGCACAAACGGAAGAATATGGTCGTCCAGGATATTCCGGTAACGTTGACCTGTGAGGGACGAGGTCACACGTACCAGGGGTTCCATTTCAATCCACGTAAACAGTCCCCAGAGGAGAATGCCCCCCCACCAGCTTGAAGAGTACACTGCTATCAAGAAGGATTCATCGCTTTATGTGGTTTGCGCCGTACTCGTATCCTGTCATCCGCATGTACCAACGTGAATCTCTATTCATCAGTCCAGGCAACATTTTTCCACGTGTCTAAGGTCCAGTGGCGATGTTTCCGCGCCCACGCTAATCTTTGCACCCTGTGATGTGCGGTCAGCAGCAGTACCCTCGTGCGACGTACACCATAGCGAGGAGATGGTTCTGGATGGTGTGGCTGCTTACGCGTTTCTGTGCCCCAGCGTTAAATTGCCGAGTGATTTCTTGCACTGTGGCCCGTCTATCCGCTGTTACAATGCGAGCTAGCCGACGATGACCCCGCTCATCCACACGCTGTTGTCCACGGCAGTTGGCCCTTGCAGGGCTGATTTTATCGGATTCGATGTACTCAGGGTGCACCCGTGACACAGTGGCTCATGAAAGTCCCAGTGCCAGCACGATTTCCGAGATGGAGTGACCCATTCGTCAGGCCCAGACAATTTTTCCACGATCAAATGCGCTTAGATCCTTCGTCTTACCCATACTGCGTCCGACTCTTCCTGATTCCCGTCGCATCACTCCTTATATTGTCGGATCGCTGCATACGTCGTGTCGTTTTCTTCTACAGGGCCGCCAACAGCGCCGCATTTGCATAACGCTAGCTGTCTCTCATTCAATTGCTTTTCAGTGTATATATAATATATTGAAAAAAGTCACCGGGCAACCGTCCTTCCGAAAATTCGCTGCGTTATTAAGACGCACGGTACAGCTGGAAACGGTATAAAAACCAAGCCTGTAGCTGACCGCGATCATACCGCGCTGTGAGGTTCAGTGAAGAAGTCGCGGCGGGAGAGAACTGAGAGAGGAAAAATTGTTGAGTGTTATATTAGTGGGTTGTCCATAAGATAAGCCGTGAGGCGTTTAAACGTACCTGTTTTTGATGTACTGAATAAGTGGAAAACAAGTCAACTGTTTTTGATGTACTGAATAAGTGGAAAACAAGTCAACTGTTTTTGATGTACTGAATAAGTGGAAAACACATGGCGTGCTTGAAGCAGCAAAACGTACCGGCAGACCAAGGAACATTAGTGATAGAGGACGTCTAAGCTTCAGGAGAGTCATTACAGCTAATCGACAGAGTACAGTACAATACCTCTGTGTACAAGTGAGTAAAAATGCTGGAACCTCGGGATGTATACGTACCATTCCCAGAGAACTTCATTTCATCGGTTACCGTGGTCATGCGGCTACTCATAACATTATCGTCTCCACTAAGAATGTCACTCGTCGTAAAGCATGGTGTAAAGAACTTTTATCGTGAACCGTAGATCAATGGAAATGGGTTCTATAGACTGATGAATCCAGATACACGATCCATCAGTCTCATGGCCGTGTGTAGGTATGGCGGCAGCAGGATTAACGCTATTTACCACAGTGTACTGTTCCTACGGTCAAGTTTGGAGCTGGCATTGTACTCGTGTGGGGGTGTTTTTCGTGGTGTGGTCCTGACCCATTGGTTATCGTGGACAAACCTGTTAACCAGCACGTCTACATCGACATTCTGGACAATAATGCCGTACCAACTCTGAGTCGATACTATGGAATCGAGCCTTGTTCGTACCAGAAGCATAATGCACCGAGCCATAAAGCAAGGACTATTACGGCGTGTTTTGACGATAATTCGGTATCGTGTGTGGACTGGCCAGGAAAAACCCCTGACCTTAATCCCATAGAACACGTATGGGATGAATTAGAGCGCCGCATGAGAAGTTTGTAACTGAGGCCTACTACTGAGCAACAGTTAAAGGGAGCATTATGTACTGAATGGAAGCGCATACCTATCGCTGTGTTTCAAAACCTTGTCGAAAGCATGTCTCGAAGGGTGAGTGTATGCATTAAGTCCAAAGGTGGCCCGGCGCCGCAATAATGTATGTCAAAAAATGCTATGTTGTGTTTCTCTTCTGAGTGTACGGTGACTTTTGTCAATACAGTATATTTTATTTGGCATTGATTCTAAATAAACTAGTGGACAAATTGTTTTGTAAAGTGCGATGCTTATTAGGAAAAGATGTGAAATAAGGGTATTGAATAGAAAACAATGTCGTATTTGGATGATATCTGGTATTTGAAATGTAAGTTTTCTTTTTCATATATGGAAAATATGAAATCGTGCTGAATTTCCTAACCTAGTTTTTTACAATGCAATTAGAATAGAAAATAATACAAAAGATATAAGCTTAAGGTAGCTAAAGAAGTATTCATGTTTGTATGTATGTTTTAAACAATAAATTAAATTAATTTAAAGTTATGGGCTTTTCCATTTATTTATTTTTTGGAGGTACTCAAAAGTTTATTTGTTTTACATCTTAAAATTTCTTTTATGCGTTTTTAAACTTACATGCTGAGGTCATTTTCTAGAAAAACGTTCAGCCGAGGTAACACTGCGTAAGTCTGTGCGGTGCGGCCAAGACATTTTTTTATCTTTCTATACATACAGGAAGCCGACCATGAGTGTCCAACATTTTGTAAGTCTATTATTTTTTCATTTCAGGTTTTAGAGCTGTGATTCTGGACGGAACTGAAGCAGAGAATCACAGACGTTATGTGGAAAGGTTGTAGCAAAGATGACTCACAGCAGAGCCTCAGTGGCGCTGCAGTCAATCCTTTTTTAAAATGGCGACTCCGAGCTAGCATGCACAGTCTGTGTGGTTTTTAGAAGAAACAACATCGGTCACTCAAATGCAACGAGACTTACGGCCGTGTCTTCAGTAAAGACCCTTCTGCATATAAGACATTCAAGAATTGAGGTGAACAGATTTTGGCTACAAGTAGTGTATTAAAAAGACAGGATGGCGGAAATCCTTGCATCTTGGAAGAGACTGTAGAGAATGTGCGGAGATTATTAGAAAGAAGTCTTCCGAAAGTGAGTCAGACAAGCAGCGAGAGAAAATGGAATGAAAGGGTCGACGGTTCATCGAGTTCTTCACCATCTTGCACGTCTATGAAGTACAGATTTTGCAGGAAATCAAAGATTACGACTGGCCAAAGCGAGAATCATTTGGAATCGCTATGCTTGATCTCATTGCTGATGACGAAAACTTTTTATCGCACATAACGTTTTCAGACGAGGCAACCTTTCACATTTCGGAGAAAGTGAATCGGCGTAATGAGAGAATTTGGTGCTTGGAAAATACGCATGTAGTCGAAGAACGCGTGCGCGGTAGTCTGAAATTTTACGTACATGGTGTCGTCTCTTGCGCAATCAGACTGTTGGACCAACACCGTCCCTGGCGTGGTGTAGCTAGATACCAGGGGTAAATATTCGGGGTGTGCTAGGTGTGCGGCGCACACCTACGCAGAGTCGCTATTTATTTAACCTATAGTATTGATATTACATTTTCGGATTTATTTCGAATAAAACTCCACAGAGTTTGTTTGTCTTTAGACTTCGAATGGTGGCTAAAATTAATTCCTTCACACAACGTTTTCATTAAGAGGAGAAGGTTCGTTCAGTAATCATAACATCACATTTGTGCTAAGATCCTCGGGTGTGCGGTTTCTCGGTAAGACATCCGACGATGCTCCAGCAACTGTGGCACAATCGCAACCCAGATGGCGCTGCAGGTCATGTTTTTATTTCCCTGTGGTTTCAGACATTACAGCTTATCTCTCAGTAAGTGCTAGCCAAATAGAGCTCCGCTTGCAATCCCCATGAAGCAACGCAATTCAACGTTGTGATATGAGTTGATGCTATATTGTGTTTTTGGATAACAAAACTCACCAAATTTTGCCCTAAGGCTTCGCGTGGTGGCTAAAATTAATACCCTTATACAGTGTTTTCGTAAAATGGAGAAGGTTGGTTGCTTCGTTGAGTAAACAAAACATAGTAAGTAATATTCGCATCTATAGGTGTGCTGTCTGGCCATAGGACACTCGAGGCGTGTAAAGCAACTGTAATACGAAGCTCTCCAGATTGCGCTGCAGGTCACGTTTTTGTTTCCTTTTGGTTTCAACGCAGCAAAATAAACTTCCCATGGTGTGAGCGCCTAAAAACGCACTACTGCTCATACGTTTGCATTTGGAATCGCATGGAGTCATAAAAACAATTCAACGTTCTGCAACGAATTGCAGTTTTTCTGTTATTCCGACGCAGTGCGAATCGACGATTTTGCGACCACAGATTTAAAATAACACAATTTGAATTGCTATCCATATAGGATGGGGCAACGAAAATCCATTCATTTATTTTATTAAACGGCTGCTAAACGAAAACAAAATGCTTTTGTAAGCTCAAAATCAATGCGTGAATTTTTCAGCTCGGGTTACATACAATTTTTTTTTAATTTTGCATGTTTTTCTTTCCGTAACAGGGCACACCCTACTTAAATGGGCACGCGAAGCCACTGCCAGATATGTTTCAGATGTTTGCACTACCATGCATAAAACCATAATTTTCCAACGGGATGGGGCACCACCCCATTGAAGCTGTGATGTCCGAGATTTTCTAAATGACACATTCCATAATAGTTGGATGATCCAATTCACTGGCCTCCGCGTTCCCCTGACATTACCGCAGTAGATTTTTTCTTTTTGGGGTTACGTCAAAGGCAAAGTGTACTCTACGAATGTTACCAGCATAATGGATTTGAAACAACACATAACAGATACCATCCGCTCTGTCACTGAAAACATGCTGCACAGCTCATAGCGTGAAATTGAGCACAGACTAAACATTCTTTGTGCCACCAAAGTCGCCCATGTAGAAGTGCACTAACTGAACTAAACTTAACTCACTGAAAACATGCTGCACAGACTAAACATTCTTCGTGCCACCAAAGTCGCCCATGTGAAAGTGTACTAACTGAACTAAACTTAACTCACTGAAAACATGCTGCACAGACTAAACATTCTTCGTGCCACTAAAGTCGCCCATGTAGAATTGCACTAACTGAACTAAACTTAACTCACTAAAAACATGCTACACAGGCTAAACATTCTTCGTACCACCAAAGTCGCCCATGTAGAAGTGCACTAACTGAACTAAACTTAACTCACTAAAAACATGCTACACAGACTAAACATTCTTCGTGCCACCAAAGTCGCCCATGTAGAAGTGCTCTAACTGAACTAAACTTAACTCACTGAAAACATGCTGCACAGACTAAACATTCTTCGTGCCACCAAAGTCGCCCATGTAGAAGTGCACTAACTGAACTAAACTTAACTCACTGAAAACATTCTGCACAGACTAAACATTCTTCGTGCCACCAAAGTCGCCCATGTAGAAGTGCACTAACTGAACTAAACTTAAACTTTGTATCACTATCACTTTCATGTTTAGTAATGATTGTGTGCATATTTTTTTTTCAACCTGTATATGCGTAGAATGTTTGAGTCTCATAGTGGACACCCTGTATGTAATATGCATTCAAACACAAGCGTAAATGGAATATCAATATTACATTTTTTTAAGAGAAGTATCGGCTCTCTAATGCAAAATCTATATTTCAGGGAATCGTACTATTAAAAGACACGGACGAAATAGCATCCTGGGGCACAGGTGTAGCGGATAACGTAATGCCAACCTAAGAGATGAAATCAATTTTTAGGTCTCAACTCAAAGAAGCAGCACTGTGGAAGGGTTTGCTTATCTTTATTTGTTTTTATTTCAACTCTAAGATAATTGAATTGGTTTTCTCACTGTATTCCTTCTGAGTGAATTGGTCACATGCTCTAACTCAGCGTTACTACCGTCCCAAATAAATCACGTAAAGAAAAGTTTCTGAAGATTTTCTGACAGCTAGGAATTATTTCTTTTGTCGCGAAACTCTTGCTACGAAAGAAATGAAAATGAAATTCCTAGGGGATGGAATTAAACCAGATGTGCCAATCTGTCACTTATCTTGATCTGTCATGCTTTTTGACATATCATCATCATCATCATCATTGTCAACCATTATCAATCCACTGCTGGACGAAGGTCTCCCCAAGTTTCCTCCACAACGGTCTGTCTTGTGCCAGTCTCCTCCATGTCACTCCCGCATACTTTCGAATTTCATCCACCCATCTCCCATGTGGTCTTCTTCTGTGTCTTTTGCTGTCCCTTGGAATCCAATCTAAAATTTCGGCTGTCCATCGATGGTCTGTCCTTCTGGCAGTATGTCCAGCCCATTGCCATTTCAGGGATTTAACTCTGATCATGATGTCTTCCACTCTTGTCATTTTTTGAATCCACGAGTTCCTCGTCTTATCTCTCCTGGTTACACCAATCATGAACCTCTCCATGTCACTTTGAGTTGTCTGCAGCCTTTGTATGTCTCATTTAGTTAAGGTCCACGTCTCTGCACCATACGTAAGCACTGGAAGGATGCACTTTTCTTTTAAGACATAATGGCATATTGCTGTTGAAAATTATGCTGTTTCTTCCAAAAGCTCTCCAGGCAAGTTTTGTACGTCGATTAATTTCTTCATCAATGTGACCCTCACTTGATATCTGCTGTCCAAGATAAACGTACGTGTCTGTTATCTCCAGCTTTTCCACATCAATCGATAAACCTTCATTTCTTGTTAAAGCATTAAACATTATTTTTGTCTTCTGAAAGTTCATTTTTAATCCCACTTCTTTACTTTTGTCAGCAAGTTCCTGGATCGTACTCTGCAGCTCTGATGGACTTGACATATACAGTACGGCAATTAAGTGATATGACTAATTTTCTTTAAATCCCGGTAAAATCCTCGCATCAGGATGGCTTGTGTTTTTGATCAGACGTTTATTAGCTATGCGGTGGCAACAATGTGAGAGCTGTTCAGGTGCTTATTTACGCTGCGCATGACGTCATTCGGTGGACGAACATTGGTTCTGTTTTGGAAGAACATCAAGTTCTGTTTGAAATCGGTAAAATTGCATCAGAGGTAGTAGAATTTTTGCGTGATGTGTATGGGACTAATTTCCTATCTCGTGCTCAAAACGTTTGAGGGTATGAGCGTTTCAAGGATGGGTGGGAAGATTTGGAAAAGGACGAAAGTCCAGGACGCTCGATTTCAGAGCTTACGTGTGAGCTCTTTGAGAAAGTTCGCGAAAGGATGAAAATTAATAGATGGGTGACCTTGAGGATGCAGGAAAGTGAGTGCGATAAGCAGACGATTCGTCAAAGTTTAGCGCAAGACACGAGGGGGAAAAGCTTGCTCGTTTTGTTCCGCATGCTTTGTCAGAGGACCAGAAATATGCACGAGTGGAATACGAAAAACATAACGCAGCGACTGCAGATAAAATGAAAAATTTACTACAAAACACTGCGGCAGGTGACTAGACATGGCGTTTTCGTTGTGATCCTGAAACGAAGCGTTAGAGTGTTCAGTTGAAGTTTCTATAGTCATGCAAAGGAAAAATATCATGTTAGAGAACTGCAAAGAGAAAGTCACACCTCCCCCACTGCAGGCATTATGGTCTGTCGAGCTATTGCTTACGATAGCCGATCAATTCTAGTAGTGGTACGTGGGTCATTGACTGGCCAGCGGCATGTGGATGAGATCCTACGGACCCATGTGCTCCTAGTTCTGGCCAGGATTCCAGGTGCGCTATATCAGCAGAATAATGCCCTCACGCGCACGGCTCGGGTTGCCCAGGACTACTATCGGGATTTGGAGCGCACCGTCCAACACGTGTGTGCCAGTCTGCCGCAGGACAACATCAGGCGTCTGTTCGCCTCGAAGCCGAACCGTATTGCAGCATGTATCGCCACACGAAGCGGTGAGACAGCGCTATTGAAGATGACCGGACTGCGTACCACAGATCCTTCTCTAATTGTCCTGCAGCTCTGTTTTTGCCATTATGTGCATCATTCATCTGTATCATTACGTCCATAAAATTTCAGTTCAATCCGATGCTTCCTTCTCGGTGTGCAAATTTCATGGTCCGTGAGTGTGTGCAATGGCATCATAAATTCGCCAAAAAATTATTTTAAAATATCATTTAACGGGTCTGAGCTTGTGAAAACTCAAACATTCCGCGAAAAATTCATTCCACCTTCTGAGAATTCCAATATGTTACTTAAATCATGTAACTGAGTTTCAAATTTATATACCTTTCATGCCTTAATGAAGCTGCTTCACTGCTATTGAATGAATTTTATAGGAGTTTCAAATACATACCGTATATTCAGAGAGGGAGCTAAATGCTTCAGATATTTCTCTTGAACTAAATCCAATGTTTCCTTTTGTATGAACACATAGAATGCCGTTTCTGAGATAGCTTTCAGGAATTCCAGAAGTAGGGATCTTGAATGGGACCATTATGCTGTCAGAGAAAAAAATGTCTCAGTGCTCTCGTGTCTAAATTTAGAATAAAGAAAAGGAAATCACCCAAGGGTGAAGTTTCGAAATCCGATAAGTTTGACGTCTAAACTCGCTCTCAGAGGATCACTGGTTGCCAAGCCAGCAGCGTTTCCATGTCATATCTCATTAGAGTCGATATTTTGCCATGTTTTCTTGAAGGCAGACCATGCTCAGAAGTTTCGCGATATTTCTGTTACGACAACCACTCACACACATACGCAGGTCCAATCACTGATAAAAACGCGCGCACCGTAGGCATATGTGTAGGTATATATTGGTATATGTCTTCGGTGAGTCAAAAATGTTACAAAACGTCCTTTGGAAGTTCAACAACCTTTCGAGAAAATGCAACTGGGAATCTTATTAAGTGTTTTTGGTTCTTTTTATATGTGCAGTTGCCGAAATAAATGTTAGTAGCCGCTAGCATGTAAGATTTGGAAAGATGGGAAGTAACCGCCCGACTGGACAGAGTCGCTATACATTTCAATTCATATAAAAGGCTCCAAAGAAATCTGTGACAATTACAGAAGCAGAACACTAATCAGTCATGCAAGCAAGACTGTGCTGTATGTAATACAAGAACGCTTTAAACCCTATCTTCTACCGCAGATCTCGCAAGCATAATCAGGTTTCGCTCAAGGCCGAGAAACAAGGGATCGACTCATTAATTTAAGACGGATGGTTGAAAATTTCCATGAATACAATATACCAGCTATTTTCTGTTTCCTAGATTATTCGAGGGCATTTGATATTGTCAAATGGGGTCGACTCTGTCTAGTTTTTAGAGAAAGATGGCCGTATCGGGATATCTTATCTTTCTTATTAAGTCATTCTACAATGTATAACGAAGTAAATTTCTCCGTCATTTTTATCCGCGCCAGGATTCGAACCCGGGTCCCCTCATTCCGGAATAAGTTGCTTTACCAATTGAGCTACGCGGACGTTTTATTCTGATTCCTATCTGCCTTTATGTCGTGTGCGTCCTTCTGGCAGGTACGTCACATCTCCTGGTACGTTACAAATGCTAATAAAGCTTCCGTCACAATTAATGAAACGTCTGACACATTTAGCGTGGGAATGGAAGTTTGCCAGGAACGCATTCTCTCACCCATACTTTCTAATATACAGGGTTACAAGGAAAGTCTTAGATCAGGCTAATATCTCACGAACTATGGCAGTTAGCGATTTACTTCTTGTGCAGTTGTATAGGAAACCCCCTATGGCGCACACAATACTATAACCACGAAGGATCCCCTCGCCTTTTTTGGGGTGTTGAGGGGGGCTATCTCGCCTCCTTTGCAAATAGGGCTAAAAAGTCAATTACAAACTTGTTCAGTGAGGCAAAAGTAGTACATAAATGTTTTTGTCCCGTAACAAAAGATGGAATAAGACCGGGAATGTGGCCCCAAGAAAATCACAACATCCGGAAGTAACGGTAGAGTATTTACACAAGAACGTATTACTTAGAACTTATCTAAACTGGTAAGTTCTAAGAAAATGAAAGCGCAGAAGAAATGTTTTCCTACAAACCTTGTCAACAGTTCTTGTTCTGAAATAAAACCCAGTTCCTTGACATATTCAATATCAGACTTTGATGTCCAAAGAAGTAAAAAAAAATACACTGAGAGAAAGAGAAGTAGCAAGTGGCGAAACACTCATCCAGTAGGAAGACTGTATGCACGTCTAATTGACCTGCGTACGTGGCAAATCTTTCGACTTCCCGTCACTGGTTCACGAAGTGTTGGTATACCGACCACGCATAGCATTTTGTACGCTTTCCAACCGTAGATTAAAGAAGCGTATATGCTCCAGTTTTGTCCGTCCGTCTGTCGGCACGATAACTCGCGTAAAAATGGTTCGATTTCGATGAAATGTTTGTATGTGGTAAGGGACCACATGGGGCCGAACCCTATTGAAAATGGGTGAAGTGATATCAAAGGTCACGGAATAGGAGCTGGATTCATTCCATTACCCTTATGCGTCATAACTTGCGTAAATATGATTCGATGTCGATGAAATTTTAGCATACTGTAGCGGACCACCTGGGGATGAACCCTATTTAAAATGGGTGAAGTGGAGTCAAAAGTCACGGCAAAGAAGCGGGATCCATTCCATTGACCTTATGCGTCATTACTTGCGTAAATATGGTTCGATATCGATTAAATTTTAGTATATTGCAGGGGACCCCCTGGGAATGAACCCTATTGAAAATGGGTAATGTGGGGTCAAAGGTCAGGACATAGGAGGGGAATGCATTCCATTGCCTTTATGCGTCATAACGTGCGTATAAATGGTTCGATTTCGATGAAATTTTATTACGTGGTAGGGGACCACCTGGAGACCTACTTATGACGTCGCAATTCGCGCTTGAGATGTTGGCGCGCGGTCACGCCATCTGTCTGATTACGGCACGCATTGCGTGTGAATCCTATTAAAGTTTTATGACGTCACACTCTTGCGAGCAGATGGTCGCGATTCCCATCTGCCTCATTACGTCACGTGTTGTGTGCGCATGTCCGTCCGCACGATAACTCAAGTAAAAATTGTTCAAATTCGATGAACTTTTAGTATGTGGAGGTGGATCAGCCTGGAAGTAACCCTATTGAAAGTGAACGAAATGGGGTCAAAAGTTAGGACATTGGAGCGGGATCCCTTCAACTGCTCTTATGCGTCATAACTAACGTAAAAAAAGGTTCGATTTCGATTAAATTTTAGTATGTGATAGGGGACCACTTGGGGAAAAACCCTATTGAAAATGGGCGAAATGGGGTCAAAGGTCAGGACATAGGAGCAGAATCACTTCCATCGCCATTATGCATCATGACTTACGTAAAAGTTCTTCGATTTGGATGAAATGTTAGTATGTTGTAGGGTCTCTTCTGGGGTCGAATTGTATTGAAAATGAGCGAAATGGGGTCAAAGGTTAGGACACAGGAGCGGAATCTATTCCATAGGCCTTATGCATCATAACTTACGTAAAAATGCTTCCATTGCGACAAAACTTTATCATGTTATTTCGGAGGTATACTGAACCGGTTCTATTAAATATAATCGAAATGGGATCCCAGGTCAGGGCGCAGGCCCGAGATTTATTCCACAGTCATTATCCTCATAACTTGAGTAGTGATTTCTGGTATGTTGGAAAGCGTATTATAATCAAAGCATTGCATGATTTTACTAACTTCTTGTATTATGACGACGGAGCAGAAAGCACATTTGAAATCCCTGCGAATATGCTTCGGACCCAGCGACTCAGGTAGCCTTACGTTTTTTTCGCGTTTGGAGAGTCACCTTCCATCTTTTGTTATGGGACAAAAAAAACAATATTTATGTACTATTTTGGCCTCGCTGAACTAGTTCGTAATGGGATTTTTTGCCCTATCTGCAAAGGGGGCGCGATAGCCCCCTCATACCCCCAAAGGAGGCTAGGGGTTCTTCGAATGTTATTATGTGCGCCATAGGGGGTTTCCCATACAACTGCAGAAGAAGTAAATCTGTAACTGCCATAGTTCGTGAGATATTTGCCTGATCACGGACTTTCCTTGTAATCCTTATATGGAGAATGGATTGTCACGAAAGCGACGGAAAACTCGTATGGTGAGGTGTCAATAGGCGATAAGTAAATCTCAAATCTATGCTATGCTGATGATATCACTATAAAATCTGGTTCAGAGTAGGAGATTGTGCAATATCTCAAACGCATCAAAGACTATAGCGCTGAAGTTGGTCTCAAACTAAATAGAGCCAAGTGCTACCTTATGGTAGTTGACAAGGCCGGGATGCTTCCTCAAAACTTCGAACAGATGGAAGATATTGCCCGAAAATCGTAAGTCATAATATATCTAGGGGCCCGCATAACCAACACCGGCAATTGCAAAGGGGAGATCAAAAGGAGGATTGGAATGGCCATATCTGCTGCCCTGGCATAACTTACATAAATATGGAAGGATCAGCACATCAGCAAAACCACCAAGCTGAGTCTGGTCAGGGCCTTCGTGTGTACCATCACGACTTACGGATCTGAAACGTGGACCTTAAATGCATCTTGTCGCAGACGAATTGAGGTGTTTGAAATGATTTGTTACAGACGCATGCTGAGAATATCCTGGGTTGTGCATAGGACTAATGCATCAAACTCGAGAGAGCTCGGCATAGACCCGACAAAAGCGACTTCTTTAGACAATGCAACGACATATGCTAACTTTCTTCGGCCACATCATCCGCGACGAGACAGTTTAGAAAAACTTTGTTTTCAGGTAAACGTCGACGGCAAAAGAACGAGAGGACGTCCCCCAGAATTATTGATCGATCAAATTATTTGCATATGTAGAGAAGCTCTCACGAATCTATGAATTGCAGAAATCTAGAGGACTATGGAGAATAGACAGGAATGGCTAACCTTGACTACCGACAGAATGTGAATTGGGTCACGACGCTCGATAAGAGCAACGGAGAGAGAGAGAGAGAGAGAGAGAGAGAGAGAGAGAGACATTCATCGATCAAATAAAAACTCTCATAAATCTATCGGTTGCAGAAATAATGAGAACTGTGGAGAATAGACAGGAATGGCGAACCTTGACTACCGAAAGGATGTGAATTGGGTCACGACGCTCGAACCGAGCAACGAAGAGAGAGAGAGAGAGAGAGAGATTCGTCGATCAAATAAAAACTCTCATAAATCTATCGGTTGCAGAAATAATGAGAACTGTGGAGAATAGACAGGAATGGCGAACCTTGACTACCGACAGGATGTGAATTGGGTCATGACACTCGAACCGAGCAACGAAGAGAAAGAGAGGGAGAGAAAGCTACTAGCACACCCCATAGACTGTCAAACCAATCGCTGTGAATATTTTCTTCCATGTTTAAATTAGTCCATTTTTCCAGATATCCTTTCTATTCTCCTGCTGCCTTTTGCTCTTGTGTTACTTGCCTCTAAGTTTCATTTGAGCATCAAATACTTTCTTTTCTCAGTCCACATGTACTATGCAGACAAAAGCATTCGGACTTCTCTACATATGCAAATAAAAGTGTGCTTTGCAGGAACAGAAGCACACGCACGGGTGTATTGAATGTTGTACATAAAGAGGGGCGTAGACACACCTGTTAGATCACATTGGAAGCGATTATGCTGCGCGGAGCTCAATTGATTGACTTTTAAAGGAAGACGGTGTTCGGATGATAGCTGAATAAGCAACCTGCGTAGTATTGCCGCTCTTCTGGATTTTGCAAAATTTACTGTTGATGATGTTCTTCACTGATGGAAAATGGGTGGTACCACTACAGTGAAGCGTCGCTCTGGGAGGCTGTGTAATTTGAGTGATCGCCCCAAACGAAGCTGACTGCTAAATATTAAGAATGCATGCACTTTCTCTGCCACACGCCTGGCCACCAAATTTGCATAAACGAATTGAATAGGTATTTGTTCAAGAACAGCACACGTACGGTTACTACGGGGCTGCACACAGACGATTACTACGCCAGGTCAGCAGCACACACGTATCACATCACTCCAGGAAATGTCGATGTATGTGGGCTGCACACATACGGTTACTACGCTAGATCAGCTGCACAAAAGTCTCACATCCCTCCAGGATATGTCGATGTATGTGGGGTTGCACACAGACGGTTACTAACCTAGGGCAGCTGCATCCAAGTCTCACATCACTCCAGGAAATGTCGATGTATGTGGGGCTGCACATAGACGGTTACTACGCTAGGTAAGCTGCACACAATTCTCATATCACTCCAGGAAATGTCGATGTGTGTGGGGCTGCACACAGACGGTTAATACGCTAGGTCAGCTGCACGCAAATCTCACACCACTCCAGGAAATTTCGATGTATGTGGGGCTGCAACCATACGGTTACTACGCTAGGTCAGCTGCACACAAGTCTCACACCACTCCAGGAAATGTCGATGTATGTGGGGCTGCAACCATACGGTTACTACGCTAGCTCAGCTGCACACATGTCTCACATCACTCCATGTCGACGTATGTGTGGCTGCACACAGACGGTTACTACGCTAGGTCAGCTGCACACAAGTCTCACATCACTCCAGTAAATGTCGATGTATGTGGGGCTACACACAGACGGTTACTACGCCAGGTCAGCTGCACACAAGTCTCACATCACTCCAGGAAATGTCGATGTATGTGGGGCTGGACACATGCGGTTACTACGCTAGTTTAGCTGCACACAAGTCTCACATCACCCCAGGAAATGTCAGACTACGATTACAGTGATGTCTTGCCTTCCGTTCTTGGAAAATAGAAGAACAGAAAAGGGGGCGTGTAGAGTGCCTAATAACGGTACTGACTCTCTCTCTCTCGTTCGGATGAATACATTTGCGTGTGACGTTTTCCTGGGGGAAGCTGTTAGGCAAACTGCATGTCCCCTACTGTCACTTTTGGAGGGTTATATGTGATGGTTTGAAAGCCTTTTCACCTGCGACGGATTCGGATTTTGCTTGTGGTGCCCTACAGCCTAACGCCCGCCAAATAAGATACCATCAGCAATTTTGCACTATCATCGTTGTGGCAGTAACTTTGACATAGATCCCTGCCTGTTTTAGCTAGATCACACTATCTACGCTATGGCAATACGTTGGCACAGATCTCTGCGTGCTTCATCTAGATCACGCTATCTACGCTGTAACAGTACTATGGCACAGATCCCTGCCTGTTTCAGTTAGATCATACATAGTTGAATCACATTATTGTGACCACCTCCTACTTTTGACGGCAACAGCGCGTAGCCAATGAAAGGAGGCGCTGTCGTGAGCGGGCTTGTATGGTATATAAG
This sequence comes from Macrothele yani, assembly GCA_039090855.1. Lineage (NCBI taxonomy): Eukaryota > Metazoa > Arthropoda > Arachnida > Araneae > Macrothelidae > Macrothele > Macrothele yani. The sequence goes on from CM076989.1 coordinate 124,769,224, forward strand.
ATGTGCTGTAGGCAATCTAAAAATAGATAACTCGTTGCTGTTATGGATAAAAGGAGCGATTTATCAGATTTCCAAAAAGTGCTGATTATCGGTTTTCGGGCCAAGGGTGGAAATATTTCTGAAACACCACAGTTTGTGAACTATTCACGTGCTGCTGTGGTTAAAAGGTTTCGTGATTGTAGAAACGGCCCCATTGCGAATAAGCGACGTGGAAACTGCGGAACCCCATGTGCCTTTGATGTAAGAGGTTAACGTCGGCTACGAAGGAGCGTGGGGGCCAATAGACACACAACAGTGGAGCAACTCGCTAGCCGAATGAACCAGGGGGCTACAAGAAGTGTGTCTAAAACGACAGTTCAGGGAACCCTGCTGCGTATGGGGCTCCGATGCAGAAGGATGGTCACTGCACCTATGCTAATGAAGGTGCATCGGCAGAAAAGTCTTACATTTATACGGAATTATCGGATTTGGACCTCTGCTGATTGGAAAAGGATTTCTTTCTTCGATGGGTCGCGTTGTCTGCTTCACCGAATGGATGGACGCTGGCGTATAAGGCGAGAAACATGGGAGAACAAACACTCTTCTAGCATTGCTGGAAGAACACTAGCTGGTGGGTGCAGCGTTAAAGTCTGGGGAATGTTTTCTGGGTAGAAATGTCCGCGAGTGGTTGGAAGAGTACAATGAAAACTCCAAAGTACTTCCTTGGCCCTCTAATTCCCCAGAGGAAAACCCAATTGAGCTTCTGTGGGACCACCTCGGCGTGTTGTTAGCTCTATGGATCCTCCACCACACATCGTCCAGGCGCATCCTCCTTGCAGCACCTAATTTAGCAAATCCCAACCCGTTTATCTGCTGTCCGCGCTGTACACGGCGGTTACACTGGATATTAGCTGGCGGTCACAATAATGTCACTCGATCGTGTACTCTCTACGTATTGGCAATACCTTGGCACAGATATTTGACTGCTTCAGCTAGATCACACAACCTACGCTGTGGCAGTACTGTGACCCAGATTTCTGCCTGTTTTAGCTAGGTCACCCTATCTACGCTGGGGCAGTACTACGGCACAGATCCCTGCCTGTTTCAGTTAGATCATACTATCTACGCTGTGGCAATACCTTGTGACAGATCCCTGCCTGTTTAGTTGGATCTTGGTATCTCCGCTGTAGCAGTACTGTGGCCCAGATTTCTGCCTGTTTTAGCTAGGTCACACTATCTACGCTGGAGAAGTACTATGGCACAGATCCCTGCCTCTTTCAGTTATATCATACTATCTACGCTGTGGCAATACCTTAGGACAGATCCCTGCCTGTTTAGTTGGATCTTGGTATCTCCGCTGTAGCAGTACTGTGGCCCAGATTTCTGCCTGTTTTAGCTAGGTCACCCTACCTACGCTGGGGCAGTACTACGGCACAGATCCCTGCCTGTTTCAGTTAGATCATACTATCTACGCTGTGGCAATACCTTGTGACAGATCCCTGCCCGTTTAGTTGGATCTTGGTATCTCCGCTGTAGCAGTACTGTGGCCCAGATTTCTGCCTGTTTTAGCTAGGTCACACTATCTACGCTGGAGAAGTACTATGGCACAGATCCCTGCCTCTTTCAGTTATATCATACTATCTACGCTGTGGCAATACCTTAGGACAGATCCCTGCCTGTTTCAGTTGGATCTTAGTATTTCCGCTGTAGCAGTACTGTGACACAGATCTCTGCCTGTTTCAGCTAGATCACCCTATCTACGCTGGGGCAGTAATACCTTGGGACAGATCCCTGCCTGTTTCAGTTAGATCATAGTATCTCCGCTGTGGGAGTACTAGGGCACAGCTCCCTGCCTGTTTTAGTTAGATCATACTATCTACGTTGTTGTAATACTTTGTCACAGATCTCTGAGCGTTTCAGCTAGATCACACTATCTACGTTGTGACAGTAATATAGCACATATCTCTGCTTGTTTCAGTTAAATCATTGTATATCCGCTGTGGCAATACCTTGGCACATATCTCTGACTGTTTCAGTTAGATCGCACTACCTACGCTGTGGCAGTACTTTGACCCAGATCTCTGCCTGTTTTAGCTAGGTCACACTGTCTATGCTGAGACACAGATCCCTGTCTGTTTCAGTTAGATCAGTACTATGACACAGATCCCTGTCTGTTTCAGTTAGATCATACTATCTATCTACGTTGTAGTAGTACTTCGTCACAAATCTCTGCGTGTTTCAGCTAGATCACACTATCTTTACTGTGGTAGCACTTTAGCACAGATGCCTGCCTGTTTCAGCTAGGACGAGCGCCTTGCCACACTTCAAGGTCTACCAAGACCAGTAACGGGTCTAGAAGCTGATCTTAGGGGAGGTGGTTGCTCTGGTCTAAAACAAAATGACACAGACTTTGTGGAGGACACACACACACACACACACACACACACACACAGGAACTACACTGAAGAGCAATTGAATTAGAGACAGCTGGCGTTATGCAAATGTGGCGCTGTGGGCGTCCCTGTAAACGGAAACGATATGACGTATGCAGCGATACGACAATATAAGGAGTGATGCGACGGGAATCAGTAAGAATCGGAAGCAGCATGGGTAAGGCGAAGGATCTAAGCGCATGTGATCGTAGACAAATTGTCGGCGCCCGACGAATGGGCCTTTCCATCTCGGAAGTCGTGCAGGTACTAGGATTTTCACGAGACACTGTGTCACGGGTGCACCGTGAGTACATCGAATCCGGTAAAACAATCCCTGCAAGAGCCAACTGCCATGGACAACAGCGTGTGGATGAGCGGGGTCATCGTCGGCTAGCTCGCATTGTAACAGCGATAGACGGACCACAGTGTAAGAAATCACTCGGTAATTTAACGCAGGTCCACAAAAACGTGTAAGCAGCCGCACCATCCAGAACCATCTCCTCGCTATGGGGTACAGAAGCCATCGTCCCACGAGGGTACCGCTGCTGACCGCACATCACAGGGTGCAAATATTAGCATGGGCGCGGGAACATCGCCACTGGACCCTAGACATGTGGAATAATGTTGCCTGAACTGATGAGTCAAGATTCACGTTGGTACATGCGGATGGCAGGATACGAGTACGGAGTAAACCACATGAAGCGATGGATCCTTCTTGCCAGCAGGGTTCTCTTTTAGCTGGTGAGGGTGGCATTCTCGTCTGGGGACTGTTTACGTGGCCTGAAATGGGACCCCTGGTACGTGTGAGATCAAACCTCACGGGGAAACGTTACCGGGATATTCTGGACGACCATTTGCTCTCGTTTGGGCGTCTTCAACATCCCACCGGAGACCTCGTCCTGCAACAAGACAATGCACCGTGCCATCACTCCCGAATTGCATCCGAATGGTTGGATGAACACTTCACCCACGTGATCTCGCTTCCTTGGCCAGATAGGTCCCCTGACCTCAATCCCATCGAGCACATCTGGGATGCCATTGAGAGAGATGTTCGAGGCTCTGACCCCCCTCCATCAAATCTTCGTGAACTGAGGGAGCTTGTTCAGGGGATCCGTATGGCTTCCCAACACTTCCGGTGTCTTGTCGAGTAGATGCCGAGACGAATCGCCGCCGTCATTTGGGCGAAAGATGATGCTACACGTTACTAGACAGGTTTCTCTAATTAAATTACTCTTCAGTGTATAAACTTGCAGTGTTGCCTCTTCCTGGCATCACTAGGGGTTTTAAAATTTCCATTAAAGATGTGTTGTAAATTTTGAAATCGCAAACTGCGACAGAAAAATGAAACACCAGCACTGTTTTTATGGCTTTAATTTGCTCGCTTTTGAGGAAACAAACTTGACGATTATTAAATCGCTCGTCTGGATAAAATGTTTCAAATAAAGTTGGATCCCTTCTATTCAAATCGTTTAATTTAATAAAACAATTTCCAGCTTGGGAATTTTTTACTCGTTTTTGTTTCCGGCCCAATCGCGGTTCGCACTTCGGTTTGTCACCCACGCTATCTCAAACACGCTTCAAAATCTACCCCACACGATGGGTTTCCCTGCCTCCAATTACTAATGATTTCACACAATACTAAAAGCTACAGAACAAAGCTCACCTTTAGCCTTCCGTGATCAGTCAAAATCTCTTTTCACTTCCGCTCTCAACTTTTTCTAATTACGAACCTCTGTTGTTGTTTTTTCGTGGTTTTTTTTTTCTGTTGAAGCTAGAACAGAAAGTTGTATTTCCAAATTCAAAGGAAATTTGGTTTTTATGAAAACCTTTTCAAAAATTTCTGAGTGTCTGTATCTTACGTTCACACACTGGATTAGGCTAAATGTAAAACTTCAGTCTTATGTTTTTTTTTTATTGAACATTTAAAAACAAAGAACAGGTACGTGGAGCCATGCTGACTGCAGTGCATCTGACAGCTGCTGGAGGGTGCGTTGTGGAGATCATAGAGCGTTTGCGAAGGCATACAATGACATAGATATTGAACATATATTGGACTTGGTCAACCGATAAATACAGTACAGGCATTTTTTGTTTCAACGCCAGCAATGTGTATAGGTCAACAAGGAACTCAGCAAATAAACACTCGAAAGACAAACAACCATGCCTTACCTGGGATTTGAAACCAGACCCCTCAGTTGGGCGAATGATCAGAAGACATCTCTTAGACCACCGCGCCACCTGGGCGACGTTCCATGTTTACAAACACCCCTCCTCCTGGATATTGCAACACCGAAAAGAAGTTGACGAAGAGACATGCAAATCTCAGGAGGATTTTTTTTATTGAACGTTTAACGACAACCATGAGCAACTCAATGGGCAGTGATTTTATCGCGGAAAAAAAAGGCAAAATTCGCGGGGCGGTCGAGGGGTAAATTTTGAAATTTTGCGAAAAGTTCGCGGCCGACGATATACACTAACATTTCCAAAAAAGAACAAAAGTCTACCAAGTTACAAAGCAGTAATACAAATGATTAGTACGTAACGAAATAAGCATTATAATTTCATAAGTTTTTTAAATTGATACTTACATTTATAAACCATTCAAATTCTGGCAATGTTATCAACGCCGTCACACGAATTCAAGATTTCCGTTTAAGTGGACGGCATTTTGATGCATTATAATGTACATGCACAGATTTTCTTCTTCAATGGTTTCTGTTGTCCTGTAATACGTTTTTAAATTTAGGAAAGGATCGTTCAGCTTCGACACTGTTTGTGGGTACTGACAGACAACGGATGGCGACCTGATGTAACTTAGGAAAGCGACCTTTTTCCTTGTTCCAGAAGTCTAGCGAACCTTTGCTGACACGAAATTCTTTTACACTCGCTTTATATGAACGAAATTCACATTTTAGTTGGCCCTCATCTTCGAACAAAGGAATGTGGCTGAAAACAAACAAATCTTCTTTGTCATCTAAAAAATCCAAGGACCTAAACTGATTGGGATCAAACACCCTACATGATTTGAAGAAATTGCGGCTGGCTGACAAGATCGATGCTTTTTATCTTCAAATAATGCTTATTTTCTTTTCATAAATGGATAGAGCTCTTTTTGCAGCGACGTGATTTTCCAGAGAAAATGCTCTGAAGAGATAGAAAAAGTCGGTAGTCCGTAGGCGCAACGTCTGAGGAATACAGGGGTTAGGTAACACTTCCCATCCAATGCCCAGTAATTTTCTCTGAGCGGCTAAAGCTGTATGGGGGTGCGTTTCCATGTTGCAAGATGAGACCTTTGCGATTAACTAGTGCAGCCTTTCCAACTGTTAGCAGTACATGTCAGCATTTATCGTTTGGATAGATGCAAGCAACTCCCAGTGGATTACCCCTTGACATCCCACGGTGAACTTAACAAGACCCTTCTAGGATGCAGTCCTCCTCTTGAAGTCGATGAAGCAAGCTCACCAAATCGGCATACAGTCTTCTCACGCTTTACATTTCTGTAAAGTACCCACTATTCATCATCCGTAACGAATTGTTCCAAAAAAGTCTCATTTCTGTGACGCCCAAAGAAAGACAGGTGTCTGATTTCTGTGACGCGGATGCAGAGAAAGACAGGTGGTCACTCTGTCCAATCGTTCTAAAAAAGTATCATTTCTGTAACGCGCAAAGAAAGACAGGTGTCTTACTTCTGTGACGCGCAAGCAAAGAAAGACGGGTGGTCATTCTGTCCAATCCTTCTAAAAAGTCTCATTTCTGTGACGCCCAAAGAAAGACAGGTGTCTGATTTCTGTGACGCGCAAATCAAAGAAAGACAGGTGGTTATTCTGTCCAATCGTTCCAAGAAAGTCTCATTTCTGTAACGCGCAAAGAAAGACAGGTAGTCATTCTGTCCAATAATTCCAAGAAAATCTCATTTCTGTGACGCGCAAGCAAAGAAAGACAGGTGGTCATTCTGTCCAATCGTTCCAAGAAAGTCTCATTTCTGTAACGCGCAAAGAAAGACAGGTAGTCATTCTGTCCAATCATTCCAAGAAAGTCTCATTTCTGTGACGCAAGCAAAGAAAGACAGGTGGTTTTTCTGTCCAATCGTTCCAAGAAAGTCTCATTTTTGTAAAGCAAGTCAGGTAGTCTTTCTGTCCAATCATTCCAAGAAAGTCTCATTTCTGTGACGCGCAAGCAAAGAAAGACACGTGGTTATTCTGTCCAATCGTTCCCAGAAAGTCTCATTTCTGAAACGCGCAAAGAAAGTCAGGTAGTCATTCTGTCCAATCATTCCAAGAAAGTCTCATTTCTGTGTCGCGCAAGCAAAGAAAGACAGGTGGTCATTTTGTCCAATCGTTCCAAGAAAGTCTCATTTCTGTAACGCACAAAGAATGTCAGGTAGTCATTCTGTCCAATCATTCCAAGAAAGTCTCATTTCTGTGACGCGCAAGCAAAGAAAGACAGGTGGTTTTTCTGTCCAATCGTTCCAAGAAAGTCTCATTTCTGTAACGCGCAAAGAAAGCCAGGTAGACATTTTGTCCAATCTTTCCAAGGAAGTCTCATTTCTGTGACCCGAAAAGAAAGACAGGTGTCTTACTTTTGTGACGCGCAAGCTAAGAATGAGAGGTGGTCGTTCTGTCCAATCTATTTCTAGCCGACAGGTCATGTGGTACCAACTGATCGAACATTGTGATAAACCCAAGCGCATGCATCCTTTTTTCTACTGTTGTTCTGTGTGTAGAAAACCTTTCTGATAATTCTTCAAAGGTTAATGCTGGTCATTTGGTATGGCTTGGTTGAGATCCTCTTCAGAAACCTCTGATGCACGCCCAACGTAGTTGGTCTCTGCAACCTCTGTCTCATTCACGAAATTTCTGGAACCAACGGCGATTTGTACTTTCCTCTGGACTCTACAGCATCCTTGCCATACACCTCACAAATGTTACGGCAGGTTTCAGCTGCACTGTTACCTTTTTTTTTTTTTTTTTTTTTTTTGATTGGAGGTTTAACGACCACCGTGAGCAACTCAATGGGCTATAAGCAGTCGCCCGTCCCTAATTTAGGGTCACTGGTTTCAGGGAAGGGAAAGAACCAGTGCCGTAAGACAAACACAACATCCATGCCTCACCGGGATTAGAACCCGGACCCCGCTCGGACGAATGATCAAAAGCCATCGCTTAGACCACTGCGCCACCGGGGTGGCACTGTTACCTTTGTCGAACTCATCAAGCAAACAATGCCAAATATCATTCTTTTTGCCTGACGTATTAACCCTTGTGTGACTTGTTTACGACCGAGATGCACCTGCATACTTGGTGCTATTTTGTAGCCTTCTCCTGAAATCATTTTTTCAACAACACACGTCAACTGTTATTGCATTTTTTACTTAAATTTCTTACTTAGAATTGGCATCGTGAAATATAGGTAGTACTTTTGCACATGCGTAATACTTCCAAGTTGCACTTGATTTTAAATTTGTTGTACCATGCTTAAAAATGAATAAATCCGGGCTCATAGCTGTTTGCTCATCAAAAAATATTTATTTGGAAATGTAAACTTCCCTTGGTCGACAGGGGGTGTAGCTTGATTTCTCTCGCTGTGAAGACTTATAACCGTCACTGGAGGAAAAATCTCAATGTTTTTATTCATGATTTCGAAATTGTTTGACGATTGTGCGCAATTTGTGTTGGGTCGTACTACAGACACATGTCAGAACGGCGAAGTTGCAGCGATAAATTCCGTCGGTGTAGCTTATTTGGGAAAGCATTCGGCTCCGGAGCAGAAAGATGCGGTTTCGGAGTCTGCCAACGGCAAAAGTGTGTTCTCATTGTGTATCACTTTCGCTAGATGCAAAATAAACACGTGTTCTGCACCGTGGGATTATGTTACTTCTAAGCTCCTTAAATATATAACAATGGAATTAGTAAGTTGTACAGTACCTTGAACATGAAAATTAAATGTGAGCTTCGATTCGCAAAGTTGCACGAGCTAATATTTCAAAGTACATGTCCGGATAATAAACTGACACCAACAACTATTTTTTCTCCTTTCATTATATTCCAACATCATGGTCTTGTAATGATTTACATACTGACATGTAAAACTCAGTTACATATTTTTTAGTGTTGCAGATCAGATATTAAAAGATAATGGAGTTTCGAAGCTCAGTAATATGTTCACGTTCTTTAGTTATGTACGTTGCTCATAGCAAAGTAATGATATTTCTAGATTTTGTAAAATTCCAGTATTCATCAACGTTAGGAACGAAGACCTCTGTATTAAGTTCTTCGGCATTCCTCAAGCTCCCATTAAGAAGACGTTTCAAACGTCAATTTCGTGATCATGCCGAAGTAACATGCTATTCAACAAGCATTAGATCATAGCGTCTTTTTTTTTTTAAATTTCTTTTCTCTAATTTTCTTATTTTATTTTTGAGACCATCTCCGCAGAACAAGAGCTCATTGATCCGAAGCAGATAGCAGGGTAATATTATTAATAGAACGGACGGGAATTTCGGCTTAAAAACTTTATTGATTTAAGAAGATGGATGAAACTCACGCAGTCTTTTGAATGCAATCTACTTTTTGAGAAAGAAAAATTGATTCTTATCTCGTAAAGAAGGAGCGGCTAAGAAAGAGAGGGCATATTTGCTTTCTAGGGAAGAATGTCAACTAACTCTGAAGAAAGATGGAGCCGAAGTGCTGCCGTGAAACTTGTTTCCGGAGAAGATCCTTAACTTGGATCGTCTTTGTCCAAAAAGTAAGATACTTTATCGACTACATGAAATGCCTGGTAACATGAAAACAAATTTAATACTCAATAAGGTACATAGGGGAATGTTACGATTTGTAAGGTATATCTCTAATTTAACCTTCGTTCTGAGTTTTTGTGTATTCTTAAGTAAATTTCATTTATTCTTCTTGAACGTTTTTGAGACCTAACGACACATTATTTCTCTACGAGTTTTCAAATTTGGCAAATACTGGTCGTCAGTCAAAGGTCAATAAAAAGGTGTGCAGTGCTAGGAGATGAGAGAGATAAGAGCGATGTACACGAAATGTGATAAATACGAGATAACAGCTAACGGAACAACACTGGTATCTAAGATCAATCAAGAAAAAACTTGGTAGACCTCCAACAAAATGGGAAGACCCTTTAACCAGAGCGATAAGAAACAACTGGAGAAGACTGACTCAGGATCGCCCTCGCTGGAAACTTTGCAACCTGCGTTCATGGAGACATCCTGAATGAAGCAACAGGTCCATCTAGGTAATCTAGGAAAGGGCGAACGGTAATATTTACTTGTAGATATACCAATTGGCTCAAACGACCGCTTAAATTTTGAAAATTTATAACAACAGAACAAATGCGTGCCGTGAGTTTTGCGCGAAAAAGCATTAGCTAATAGATGCATTTTGTTTGTCAATGCAACAAATTTTAATTTAGATGGTCAGGACCACAGAGTGAAACAGGTTACGAGTCACTGGGCTGACAATTGTTTGCCGGTCAATCGGGTCGTGTCAAGGTATTCTAACCCGATTTCGCCCAGGTTTTTATTCCGTTTTCACTGAAGAGCAATTGAATTAGAGACAGCTGGCGTTATGCAAATGTGGCGCTGTGGGCGTCCCTGTAAACGGAAAGGGCATAACGTATGCAGCGATCCGACAACATAAGGAGTGATGCGACAAAAATCAGTACGAGTCGGACGCAGTATGGGTAAGACGAAGGATCTAAGCGCATTTGATCGTGGGCAAATAGTCGGGGACCGACGAATGGGTCACTCCATCTCGGAAGTCGTGCAGGCACTGGGATTTTCATGAGCCACTGCGTCACGGGTGCACTGTGAGTACATCGAATCCAGTAAAACCATCCCTGCAAGGACCAACTGCCGTGAACAACAGCGTGTGGATGAGCGGGGTCATCGTCGGCTAGCTCGCATTGTAACAGTGGATAGACGAGCCCCAGTGCAAGAAATCACTCAGCAATTTAACGCTGGTGCACGAAAACGTGTAAGCAGCCACACCATCCAGAACCATCTCCTCCCTTTGGGGTACAGAAGCCATCGTCCCACGAGGGTACCGCTGCTGACCGCACATCACAGGCTGCAAAGATTAGCGTGGGCGCGGGAACATCGCCACTGGACCCTAGCCATGTGGAAAAATGCTGCCTGAATTGATGAGTCGAGATTCACGTTGGTACATGCGGGTGGCAGGATACGAGTACGGCGCAAACCACATGAAGCGATGGATCCTTCTTGCCAGCAGGGTACTCTTCAAACTGGTGGGGGTGGAATTCTCGTCTGGGGACTGTTTACGTGGCCTGAAATGGGACACCTGATATGTGTGACATCGTCCCTCACCGAACATCGTTACCGGGATATCCTGGACGACCATTTGCTCCCGTTTGTACGTCTTCAACATCCCACTGGGGACCTTATCCTGCAGAAAAACAATGCACCGTGCCATCGCTCCCGAATTGTATCCGAATGGTTAGGTGAACACTCCACTGATGTGACCTCACTTCCTTGGCCAGCTGGGTCACCTGACCTCAATCCCATCGAGCACATCTGGGATGCCATCGAAAGAGATGTTCGAGGCTCTGACCCCCTCCATCAAATCTTCGTGAACTATGGAAGCTTGTTTAGGGGTCGTGGATCCGTATGACTTCCCAACGCTTCCAGTGTCTTGTCGAGTCCATGCCGAGACGAATCGCCACCGTCATCAGGGCGAAAGGTGGCGCTACACGTTACGAGACAGGTATCTCTAATTCAATTGCTCTTCAGTGTAATTTTGAATAGAAAATACGTATAATATTTCAAAGAACCCTTCAGAGATCTATGAAATAATATTTTAGAGCTGCAGAGTATGATCCAGGAACTTGCTGAGAAGTGTAAAGAAATGGGGATTAAAAATTAACTTTCAGAAGACAAAACTGAAGTGCAATGCTTTTACAAGGAATGAAGATTTATCAATTGATGGGGAAAAGCTGAAGACAATTAATTCCTATATTTACCTTGGGCAGCAGATATCAAGCAAGGGTCATATTGATGAAGGAATTAACAGGCGTATACAACTTGGTTGGAGAGTTTTTGAAAGAAACAGTACATTTTTAAAAGCAATAAGCCATTATGTCTTAAAAGAAAACTGTTTAATCAATGCATCCTTCCAGTACTTACGCAGTAAAAACGTGGACATACGCAGTAGAAACGTGGTCCTTAACTAAAAGAGACATACAAAGTCTGCAGACAACTGAAAGAGGCATGGAGAGATGTATCCTTGGTACAAACAAGAAAGATAAAAAGAGGAACTCATGGATGAGGAAATGAACAAATGGTAGACATCACAATCAATGTAAAATCCCTGAAATGACAATGAAATAGGCATATAGCCAGGAGAACGGACCACCGGTGAACAACCGAAGTTTTATACTGGATTTCAAGGGTTAGGAAAAGACCGAGAAGAAGACCACGTGGGAGATAGGTGAATGGAGGAGACTTACCCAATACAGTTCATTGTGGAAGAAACGTGGGGAAACCTTCATCCAGCAGTGGATTGATAATGATTGACAATGATGGTGATGATGATACTATATTCAAGTTTATAGCTCAAAGCTGATTTGTCTTGGTCGGGTCCAATTGTGTGAGGGCCACGTCCGGGTCCAAACTTTTCGACCTGTTTCCAACTCTGGTCACGACATGTCGAACAATCACTGGTGTAACAGTGACACTTTTGTTACATAGTCACATAACGGCTAAAAGGTTTCTAAATACCGCGAAAGTCAACGAAATATTATTTTAGTGTCATTGTCAGGACATTAATTGTTCGACTTGTCCTCTACCACAAGATTCAAGAGTGAGGTAATTCATGCGCAAAGAGTACGTCTGCGACATTAGGAGCAACATGGGGTCGGGCATTGCCATGTTGGAAGATGGCTCCCGGGATCGTCTCAAGGAAGGATAGAAGTTCAGCTTCCAACACTTCTGTCATGCAGCGTTGTCTGTTCAATGTGCCTGGGATGCGTAGGTGGCGAGTGCGTAAATGAAACACAATAGCGCCGCAGACAATCACGATCAGCGCGAGACCCAAATGGTGCTGCACAATGCAGCCTTTCCGATGCCGTTCACCACGATATCTGAGAACAAGGATTTGTCTGATGTGATGCAATAGATTGAATCTGGACTGTCCGAAAACATAATATGCTCCCATTCAGCACTCCAGTTTTGACGTTCGCAGCACCACTCCAGTCGCTGGCGCCTACGGTCACAATCAAGAGAAGTCGCAACAACACTCGGTGAGCAACGAGGCCTCTCCGTAGCAATCGGTGACGAACTCTGTTTGCAGACATGGGACTATATGTGACCATCCTCCATTGCTGCGCAAGTGTCTTGGATGGTGCTGTGCGCGACGTCACTACCATAGGGCCCAAGTTCCTATCTTCCCGTTCGGTGGTACGATTTCGAGCTTTAGATCCTTTTGGTGTCCAGTGACACCATTTACGCATAACGGTATTTGTGTTACACCTGTTTTGGTGAGGAAAAAATCATTTATTTATTTTATTTATTGATTGAAGTTATTTATCAAAAGGCTATATTTATGCTGGTATTAAAATTTATATGGAAATTATAGAAAATTTAAATTTGGGAAATGGGTGGATGCATTTCGAAACAAAACTGAAATTTTGAATAAGGCCATGAAACAAAATAGAAAAATAAAATAAAATGCACCACTGAATTTGGTAACTCCCAAAAGTTACTATTGTATTGTTTGCGTTTGAAGAGTAGATACACCTGAAAGTGTAAGAAAAGGTAACTATTGTTTGCATGTGTACCAAATTTGTAAACAATAAAATTTAATGGTATACAATGTACACGTGTAAATAACCTTTTGGAAGTGGCGATGATCAAATTAGCTAGTTAGGACAAAAACATTGATATTACGGCTATAACCTCAGATTACATTCCCACCTCAGTCATTGCTGAGGGGGATGCACTTGAACCATGTGATGAAAAATTTAAACTGAAAATATCTAAAACTTCACTGCACTAAGATTTAGGTTTTTGAAAGGCCACTTGGCCTATATTTATTTTAAAAACTTAACAAGTTAAATTTTTAGGTCACAGATTTTATGCCTGGCCACAGGGCCCAATAAAAATAAACGGATGACAGGTTAGTTTCTTTCCAAGAAAAACTAGCACCAGGGACACTACTGATAAAAATAATAAACACAAGAATTTCATTGTACTTCAACAGCACCAACACTTGATCTAACATGGTGTACATTTTAACTATTTGAAGTGAAAATATCTCACACTCTCTCTCAAAAAAAAATATTATATGCATATGTGTACACTATATTGTTCTAATTAAATCGCTCGAACCAACCTTCTCAGACCAGACTTCCGAATCCACTTTTAATTTTAAACTACTATAACAACTGCCAAAATTCTACGTATAATGAAAGTTAATTTAATAAAAGATTCTACCCTTCCAGGAAAATTTGTCTTAAAATCAGCATAACCCTGTCTTAAATCAACATTTGTCTTACAATCAACATTTCTAGCATTACCGGATACTCAACCCATTCTATACACCATACCAAAACCTAATGCACTAGATACCTTATTCAAATTACACAAAGTTATCATTAAATTGCTACACCGACAAGAGAATCTTACTTACATCATCATCATGAAAATCCAACATTTCAAAATTCCATACTATAAGTTTTCCAGTCAACTGGCACCCATGTAATAATCAACTCGGGCATAAAGCCAAACAATCATCTCAACCAATGAGTCCCACATCTCAAGAAAAACACTATTTTTCGGGGAGAACAACAAAGTTTGAGTCTGAAGGCGGGAATGGGTCGTGAATCCATTCCCAGCTTATACAGTGTAGTGGAGCAAAGTGCGACCTAACCCTTTTCTGTTCCTTCACTCTGATTTGGGGACAACCTATATCACTCCCCTCATAGGTACCACCTCCTATGGACCGAACAAGCTTACTTGGGCAGAAAACAAATCCCCCAATTTGTTTCGTGCACCCTTTCAGACCCCGCGGCATTGTCTACATAGGGTAAAGTATCCCACAAGAGTTCTCTTGTCCCCAAAATATCTCTTCGTCTATTTTCCAGAAAATTCAATACATCACCCTTTTTCCCAGAAAATTACTTCTTATCCTATTTTCCCCAGGAACACACTTCATATCCTTATTCTCCCAGGAACACACTTCATATCCTTATTTTCCCAGGAACACACTTCATATCCTTATTTTCCCAGGAACACACTCATTTCCCAGAAAACCACTTATCTTTATTTCCCAGGAACACACTGTACATATTCATTTCCCAGAAAGCTCAATAATACCATACTTGACACACTATACCAAACCTTACTTTATTTCCTGAAAAATCTATACATCCCCATACTTCCTAGATCACTCTTTTCCTGAAAAAAAATCATCACTTCTTGAAGAAACATAACAGCTATTCGGGTTTCTTTTTTTTAGTCACACTATACATATGCTCATATCTGCCTGTATGCCCAATTCTTATATTCTTTTCCCCATAAAAACCTGTTTTTCTAGTCTACGGGCTGAAACTAGAAATTAGCGTTCACTAATACAAAAATTAAATTTTAAAGAGTAATTTAGCACCTAAATTTACCAAAACACTAAACCAAAATAATTACCAGCCTACAAGAAAAATTCCCAACTACATGGCACCTACGCTAAGTTCATAAATACAAATTCTACTTCACAAATACTGAAATCACCGAGCACAAAAAGAGTTAAATTTCACCTAAGAGAAATACTGGTCTGGAGAGGTGTTCGTTCCGAAATAACTTAATATTCTTATTATATCATCTATCCCTACATGACCCAGAAAAGTATTCACTTCCATTCTTTGTTTTGTTTTGTTTTTCAATTACCTATCCACAGAAGATAACATGAAATTTATTTAAACAGCCTAAGATTAAATCAGGTGGTTTCATTCTTTAAGCACACCGAACACTAAAAAAGAAAAAAAAAAAAAAAAACCTGAATGAAAACATTTACAACTCCCCTTCTTTTTTTCTTTGCAATATATTTTTCCGACAGCCCCCAATTTTAAAATCAACTCGTTTTATAATTTTAAAGAAACCACAACATAATACAAAAAAGAAAATGCCGAGAGAAATTTATCTTTAGGACTGGGGCAGCAACACTTCCTGACAAGCACACTAACCGTCGATAATAATAAAAAAAAAAGGTTTCACAGCCTAATAATAGATGAAATAAATAAATAAAAAAAAACTCTCCCTGAGAGAACACCACTGTCCCGGTTGATTTTCACTTCACTTCCAAGGTGCTTTTTCTTTCTTTCCCTTTTTTCTGCTACAGCGAGCCTGGCCAACGAAACAGGAACCGGGCATTTTTGAAACATGCTGGTGGACCTTTGTGGTAATCAGTAGGGCCCAACTCGACGATTCAGCAGTTAAAGGCGGTATCTTCCACAAAGCCGTGCATGCCCCTTTTTCCGGAACTTCCAGTGTCTGGTTGAACTGGCTTGAAGAGTCCCTTCCATATTGAACCGAGCGGTAACAGCATTCGGGTTGCGCTGGCAGAAAATTCTCCTGCGGAGACCAATTCACGGTAGTTACTACTCTTCTTTTTATTGCAGCTTAAGACTGCCGTCGTCCACTAGGAGAGGAGGAGAGGGTTGAATCTGCGAGCATTTCCTCTCCAGTAATGAGATCCTTTTAGCTGTTGTCCGTTTAGATTTCAATACGAAATTTTCCTTCTTGCTGTCCCCTCCTCCGCCAAAAAGGCGAGGAGAGAACATTTTTCCTTCAGCTGTCTATCAGCTAACGCAGCGACCAGAACAAAAGTCTCTTCTCAACGGATAAAACTCTCGGGTGCTTGAAACCGCTGACCCCTCCCATTGGTCGAAACTTCAGCCTAGCAACTAACGACTCCCCAACGGAATTTCACTCCCTCGCAAGCCAGGGGTGACACACTGACCTTCACACGTAGGGACCCCGCTTTTGACCCTGAGGTCTAAAAATAGATTTCTGTTGCTGAATTCCTTACCCAAAAGACGAAAAGATGTTACTTTTGGGCGACTTTTTCACGACGTTTGGGAACAGGAACGCAAAAATGGCGGATTCTTGCCTTGCAGAAAATCACTAATTTTAATTTTCGTTTTCTCTCGTTCCGTGATGTGAAACTAAAATTAATTTTGATTCTCTGAGCTGCACACCTACTCGCCTTTTCCTATAGCGATAAAAGAACAGATAAAATAATTATTTTCAAAAGTCCAAAGTCAGTTAAATCAAATATTATTCTTTTTTTTTTTTTTTTCACCAACATGAAATTTTGTTTTCCTGGTTGTGATTAAGACAAGCGAATTTTGCGCACGAATTCCCCTGCCTTTCAACCCGGAATTTTCTTCTAACGTATGTCATGGAAGAAAATTTTTGCATTAATTAATCTCCGATAAACCAACAGAAAGATTGATCAGGTCTCTCTGAAATTCACCAGAGGTTAAAATTTTCGCCATGACACACCTAACGCGTGCAGCAATATCACGGTATGATAACCTCCTTCTCGGAGTCCAACGATTCTACCTCTTTCAAACTCCGTCGAGTGTTTATATGGCTGTCTCGTCCTCCTATTCGGCATGTTTGCATGTTAACAACTGCTAACGGTCAAGTTTAGCGATAGCAATTTTAAAACCCTGCTCTCTGTACGCATTCTTCTATGCCCATTGATGTGCCGTTTCCGATGGCGTTTCCCGCGCCTCACATTTACATGTGCGCTGGAATTGTATTAATTTGAATGCCCTATGGTGCCCTATCCACCCTGAAAATGTCGTGCAAATTTGAGCATTTGTTTTTATAGTGTAGCAATTTCTATTGACAGCAGTGTACTACAGCTTGATACTAAAGTTTATTTTTCCGCAGTTCCCATAATATAATGAAACTCTTCCAAGTACGAGGAGGCAATCATCGCTCTTCACGTGGAAAGAGCTATTACTTTTGTCTATTCCTATAAAATATTTGACGAATACTTCTTCCAAGAAGATGGACTCGAATGGGATACTTAATAGTTTGAAGTATTTGATTTATATCACTGCCTTGTTATTGAGAACTGAGGTATTTTTAGTGCTGTTCTTCTTTGTCGTGCCTATCTAACGAATAATGCATGGACATTGAAATGGTTCGAATCCTAGTTGAAGCATGGGTGGGGTGTGGTTGTCTTACAGCTGTAGCTTTCTCGTTCTTTCTTGGAACCAGTAACCCCAAATTAGAGTTGGAGAACCGCTTATAACTTGAAGTGTTTCTCACGGTAGTCAATAGCGCCCTCCTTTACCTCAAAATTTGGTGTACGAATTGCTTCAACTCTCATAATCAATATAACTTTTGAGGAACATAACATTACTGTACGATTTAACGAATTTCCCATGCATCGGGAGGCTTGCTAGTTAATCATAATGGAAATTCGCATTTTGCATGACAATACCGGATCTCACATTACAAAGTAAAAGATGTCATCTTAAAATATGCTATTATGAACCTTTAAAGGCATCTTAACATCCATGCATTTGCCAGGGCGTAGCGTGTTTCATTAGCAGACTTATCCATGTGTATCATAATCATGAGCTCAATTAATATTATTACATCTTCATTTGAAGATTTCATACAGAAAATATTTTGTTAAATGCTCGTTGTTCTCTTCGGTTAGTATTTTTTGCACTACTACTTAAACTGGAGTTGTGAATCTATGCCATAATATAACATACTCGGTCGTATCAGAATAATATGTCTACCCCCGGAATCACAGTGTATCCGCCCAGAAGCGTCACGAGTGCACGTGACAAGGTCGACCACCGGGAGATATAAGCTGCCGGCCAGGACAGATGAGCCATAGTGTGTTACGAGAGCACAATGGGTAGAGGTAGTGATTTGATGGACGTTCCAAAAGGAATGATAATCGGTTACCGCGTCAAAGGTTGAAGCACCTCAGAAACAGTAGGCTTCCTGGGCTATTCGCGAGGTGCTGTAGTGAAGGTGTACCAAGATTGGAACGCTGGCACACCGAGTACCTCCCGACGTCATAACTGTAGAAACCCAAAGGTCGTAGATCCCAGAGGAGATCGTCTCCTCCGTTGACTGGTAAAGGGCAATTGACGTGCAACAGTGCAGTAATTGACCACGCAGTTGAATGTTGAGGCACCCAGGTTGTATCGTCGATAACACTAGAGCGAACCCTGTTACGTATGGCTCTTCGGACTTGACGTTGCATGAAGGCGCCCATGTTAACCCAGGTCCATCGGCAACTTCATCTGCAGTTCGCACGGGATGGCGTCATTATGCAGTGGAAGAGTGGGAAAAGGTTGCTTTCTCCGACTAATCGAGGTTTCTACTCCACAGAAGTGATGGGTGATGGTGTACACGGCATCAGACACACGAGAACCAACACCCGGCCATGCTTGTCGGTCAAGTGCAGGCCGGCTATGGCAGTGCGCATGTCTGGGGAATGTTTTCCTGGTATGACCCGCGACCGCTGGTACCACTGGATGAGTCCTTGAATGCCAATGACTACCTGCCCATCCTCGCTGACCATATGCATCCTTTAATGTTGGAGGTTTACCCTCGTGGTGATGGTGTCTACCAACAGGACAATGCGCCCTGCGATATCGCTAAGGTGGTGCGTGACTGGTTCCACGAACACGACAGCGATGTCTCCGTTCTTCCCTGGCCTGCCAAATCGCCTGATCTCAGTCCCATAGAGCACTTGTAGGACTATTTAGATCGATAGGTTCGACTTGCCGACTTACACCCACGTCATCTCCGGGACTTTCGTGTTGTTCTGTAGTTCGAATGAGCACGTGTGCCTCTTACAGCCTTCCATGTCCTCACTGCGTCCATGCCATGTCGTCTCGCAGCTCTCATCCGAGCCAAAATTGGTTATTCCCATTATTGGGTAGGTGGTACTGTTATTATGATACGTCTGTTTATATTTCTATAGAACGTAAAAAGCTATAACGAAGTAAATTTCTCCGTCATTTTTAGTCCACACCGGGGCTCGAACCCGGGTCCCCTCATTCCGGAATAAATCGCTCTACCAATTGTTCGTTCTGACTGCTATCTGCCTTTATGTCGTGTGCGTCCTTCTAGCAGGTACGTCACATCTTCCCTGCCCCCGAAACAGGGCCGGGGGCATGGCCCACGGGACAGCCGTGACCATGAATCATTGCAGGCAGCCATCCGCTGTAGAACGTGAACTTGAGAACTCCCAGTCAATCTGGTGTGTGGAATGCAACGTCACACACATTGATTTTTCGAAGCGCTGGAGAAGAGATTCTCTTATTTTTACTATCGCGCGGTGTGGAAAGAACATCACACCATTGCGAAATTTTGAACGGCCGGTTCATCCGGAAAGTTCGGGAGCCATTATAACGAAGTAAATTTCTCCGTCATTTTTAGTCCACGCGGGGTCTTGGACCCGGGTCCCTTCATTCCGGAATAAGTTGCTCTACCAATTGAGCTACGCGGACGTTCGTTCTGACTGCTATCTCCCTTTATGTCGTGTGCGTCCTGCTGGCAGGTACGTCACAAAGCACTTAGTATCCAAATTCAAAATCGTGATGAATAATAATATCGATATATGTCCTATCATGCGCAGTTCATTCGCCTTACTTTCGTTATCTATTATTTCTACTTCTCAGTAATGCCTTCTCTTTCTGTCTTCGTGTGATTTCGCCACTCATTCTCATTTTTTTTGTTAGACTTCTTGCTCTTCATGCTTCAGTGAACCCTTTTACAGGATGAAGAAAAGGCTCTTTTGTAACACAATGAGCTTGCCAAATCCCTCTTATATTTCATATTTTCTTTTCCACAGAATGCTTCTTTTCTCTCTCTTAGTAATGGTACTTTCTTTTCCGGAAGAAGACGCTGAACTACGGTCTCCTATCGATCTCATACACTCATTCTATTTTTGTGTCCACTATATTCCTTTTTTTAAGAATACTGAATCACAGATGTAGAAGAAAAGAGCCAATATTATATTACACCCCCTATCTGTTATATAAATGGAAATATTTAGGTGGGTTAGATATGAATTTAATGAAATGACAAAGAGCTAATATTTTTCTCTTTCTTCAGGGCTTCGTGTTAAAATATGTTAGCAGATTTAGTTTCATTTAAAAAATGCGGGCGTTGTTATAGTTTGAAAGATCAACCATTTGTATTTAAGGAAACACTAGAACTCAGCATTCATCGATGATTCAATGATGTATTGCTTTAATCTTAGCAGCTGTTGATTGTTCTTTTTGTTAAAATACAAATGATACAAATTGAAAACAAGTTAGTAAAATCATGCAATGCATTGATTATGGTACGATTTCCAACATACCAAAAATCCTTACTCAAGTTATGAGGATAATGGCTGTGGAATAAATCTCTCTCCTGTGTCCTGACCTTTGACCTCAATTCGATGATATTAAACAGAATCGGTTCAGTTTACCTCCGGAACAACATACTAAAGTTTTGTCGCAATAGATGCACTTTTAGTCAAGTTATGAGGATAATGGCTGTTGAATAAATTTTGCTCCTGTGTCCTAACCTTTGACCCCATTCCGATGATATTCAACAGAACCGGTTCAGTATAATTCCGAAACAACACCAAAAAGGTTTGTCGCAATCGAAGCATTAGTACGTAAGTTATGATTATAAAAGCAATGGAAGGAATCCCGCTCCTATGTCCTGACCTTTTACCCGATTTTAGCCATTTTCAATAGGGTTCGTTCCCAGTTGGTGTCCTACCAGATACTAAAATTTCATCGAAATCGAACCATTTTTACGCGAGTTATCGTGCCAACGGTCAGACAGACAGACAGACGGACAAAATCAGGGCATATAAGCTTCTTCAACCTACGGTTGGAAAGCGTAAAAAAAGGGAAAGAGTACGCACTAGTGCCCTGCTAGAAATGAAGTACTTTTTCTTATTGTAAACTGATAGCGAAAACGCGCAGGCTTCGATATACTCAATGAACTGATTTGCAGCGTAGTATGATGGAGTAAATCATTCGAGAGTTCATTCATCATTCGTCAAAAAGTATTATTCACGAAAGATCGAGTTTCTAGTTTTTCGTTACCATCACTGAGTGAATCATTTGCTGTAACCATCTGATAGCTTCTTCCTACGCCGTCGAAAGGCTGACTCTGAAGAGATAAATAGAACTCTCTCAAATTTACTAAAAAAATAAAGACGTTGCGAGAGTAATCCTCCCAGGATCTGACGGGTCTTCACCTGGACAGGACCGGTCGGGGGACCGCTAAGTCTACAATGCCCCCGCGGTGCCACCACTTCCAACCCCCTTACGATTGCCCGTACGTGCGACGTTCAAATGGGCACACATTCAAAATTGCGATTGGCTGGGAGATTTATTCGCTACGGCGAAACTGATGTGTACCACTTGTTCTTTATTGTGTCTAGGCTAAAAAGATACTTGCATATTAAATTTGCACTGAAGTTCTAATGGATCTGAGAAATAAATTATTTATTTTCATGAGAACTCTCACAAAGATGAACTAAGACAATGAAAAATGGCAATTACACTCAAATATGTTACAAACCTGTGGCACTGGGCGGATTCTACTGTGATGACTCTGGGTCTGAGTCTTCTTCCAGTCTTCTTTCTTCTAGTATTTCCATGCACTCTTCTTGCCTCGTGACGAGTTCTTTGGCCATCTCGATGAATACCAGTCTCTCTCTGGAAAAGCCGAGAAAGATAGAGATGTCTTTGGGTAGGAGTCATCTTCTTTTTCGTGTCTTCTATCTTCTGGTATCTCCAGGTACGCTTCGTACCTCGCAACGACTTGTTTAGTCACCTCGATGAGTCCCTGTCTCGCTCTGGGAAAGTCGAGCAGGATCGACATGTCTCTGGTCCGGATTCATCTGTCTTTTCTTGCTATCTATCTTTTGGTATCACCATGTACCCTACGTCGAGATTTATCAAGGCCGGAGTCATCTTTCTTTTCCTGTCTTCTTTCTTCTGGTATTTCCATGTACTCTTCTTGCCTCGTCACGAGTTCTTTGGTCATCTCGACAAGTCCATGTCTCGCTCTGGGAAAGCCGAGCAGAATCGAGATGTCTTTCGTCTTCTTAATTTCTCGAGCGAGGACTTTTCTTCTTCCTGAAAGAGAACTGCACTCAAGAATCATGTAGGCTACATCCACGGACTGGGCTTCTCATCTTCATGTACTTTCCTCAGTAGCGAACCTGCTGAAGTACTCTGGCGATACGCCACGCCCGGTTAGTTCTTGGTTGAGACGATAAGGTGGTAACTATTTGTTGTCCCGCCTAAAGGCGTAATAGGGTTTAGTAAACTCACAGTCAGAGACGCTGCCGCAAGAGCACTCCTGTTAATACCATCCTGAGACCCGAACACCTGGCACAAATTTAAACCACCATCCGTTGCCACACGAAAACGAAAAACGCGCAGAAGAAGTTTAAATACGCGAAAAATACACCTGGGAGATCCGTGCACGCCACCAACAAGGATCAAATTGATCATTTATTCTAACAAAAAAGCATAGAAATGCTATTTATGAAGTATGATTAGTTTAATCGTAAAAATAAAAGAAAAATAAGGGTTATCAACCATTAATTTATATCCAATATAAATATATTTTACAAGTTTGTTTAAAGGAAGTGCCAATTTACAATATCAATAAAATTCAACTATTTTTCAATGAAATTCAAATATTAAATACAGTCATATTTCATGCAAATCAAATACGTTGTTGGCAGACTAATTAAAGTTTCTGCACGACCCTCTTGCAATGTCTATGAATTGTGAAAACACTTTAACGACGCGTATTAAGCGATATCTCAAGTCATCATCCGGGAACTTTTACATTCGATGCCACGTCGTTTTACCGGATGTATGAACAGCGTACGACCTACTGACTCAGAATAAATTATATTGTCTGTTCCATTGCATTTATTTAATCTTTCAGAAAATAACTAGAATTCGATACCGGGCGGGTGCATAACTACAAACAAACTAAATGGTTGGACGAAAACAGCCAGCACGGCTGTATATACTGTGAATTTAACTCGTGCCGATAACTACATACATGAAAAACTACCAAAATGACACGATAACAATTTTTACTCCAATGTTAAAATATTTCAAATGAGAACTCACTGTCTATGTACGATATTTAATAAAATACGAAAGATATTTACAGTAAAAATTCCCCACTAGCACTTTCGGGGTAACATTTACCCCATCATCAGGTGCAACAGAGGCAATGTAGTACTCCTTTATATAGTTGTGCAACGATGCATTATGGGTATAAGTCATCAAACGTCGCATGGGTCGTGACCCGTTGCCATTATAACAGCATAAAGAGTATAATTGCACAAGTTATTAGTTTAACATATCAGTACAAGAATTTGTTACAAATACAAAGTTACAATCAATTTTATATATTGTTGGAATTGTAAATATAATTACTATAATTTAAAGTTCAGGTTAGTAATACGCTCTTTCCAAATTATTGATATGTCCACAGGCAAGTAGTCATTACAGCATTTGTCCCCTAAAGCTTCGATATACATACTTTCAACAAAATGCCGCGAATGTATATATGCTGGAGTCTCCAGTAGCCTAATGTTTTTCCAGCCTGGTTGTAGAATTCCGTTTACCACATTCCTTGATAAAGCTGTGTTATTGCTGTTGGTTCGGATATCGCATTTGTGTTCCTGGACACGGATACCCAAACTTTTTCGTGTCGAGCCTACGTAGTTGCTAACATGTTCTCCTGTTGAGGGGTCCAGCAGTGGAATATTATACACACCCCATTTGTGCATAATGTCTGTTGTTGCTCGATCCTTTTTAACTGATGATAGGAGGTTCTTCGAGCGGGTGCCGCATTGTATAATATGTTTTGAACAGATACAAGATTGTGTGATAGTGATATGGGGGTGTCAGTCCAATGCTCCTACGAATCGTTTATTAGGCCTTGTATCTGGCTTCAGATTAATAGTTCGTTCGCTGGATATTTAGTGTATAACCTATTAATCATCGTTCTGGGGTATCCATGTTTATCCGCTAATTTAAAAATGAACTGTATCTCAGACTGGAAATGACTGTTATTTGAAGAATGCGTGAAAGCTCTTCTAAAAAGGAAATTGATAGCAGAAAGTTTTTGTGGAGTTGGATGTGAAGAGTTAAACGGGATAAGGCTGTTACAATAAGCAGGCTTTTAATAGACACAAAACGACAGTGAGTTAGTATTTGAATCACGAAATAAACGAAAATCCAAAAAAGGCAGAGAGGAATTAGATTCAAGTTCTATCGTGAGCCCGATAGTAGGAAATAGTGACAATAGTGCGTCGACGAATTGTTTTAAATCATCCTTTGAGTGAGGCCAGAACACAAGAATGTCGTCGACGTACCTAAGGTATAAACTGGGAACTAAATGGAATTCATTGAGAACTTTGCTCTCAATGTATTGTAGCAGGATTTCTGCCAAAATTGCGGAAAATGGGGAGCCCATGGGGGAACCCTTGGTTTGTAAATAGATTCTGTCAAGAAATTTGAAATACGAACGCCGCTTGACTAAACGAAGTGCGTTCATAATAGTTGAGATTTCAGTAGTGGGAACATTAATTTCAGCAAGTTTGGCCTCTATAATACGATGAGTGGAGTCCACAGGTGCATTAGGGGACAGTGAAATCACATCTAGAGAGGCTAAAATGAAAGGGATGAATCTAGAGAGGCTAAAATTAATGTGGCTGAATCATTCTGATCTTTTCTATTGCCGTAGTGGAGCTTGTAATAGAATACGGGGAACTCTGTGCTAACTTAGCCAAATATAGGGCAAGAGCTTTGATGTTTAAATGTGTTGATGTTTAAATGTTCGGCCATTTAAACATCAACTGAAGACAGCAGCACCAAAGCCTCTGAAATCATCATAGAATCATCATTCTCTCAAGTGCAAATGTGAACAAAACCTATTGAAAAATAATGAAATATTTATCTAAAACTACTTTAAATCGCCTGAGTATAATATAAATTTAAAAGTAGAAGCTGCTGTTATTTTGTTAGCTCAGCAAATACCGGAGAGCCAAAACATTGTGAAAACCTACCTAATATGATGCTGGTCTTCCACGTGCAGTAAAAACGGCACTTTCCTGGTGAAGCATCGACGCTACAGGACTTCGAAAGGTGTCTTGTTGCGTGTGGTACTAACACGTTACAAGCAGATCCTTTAACACTTGTAAGCTAAAGGATGTTGGTCTTCCTGGTGAAGCATCGATGGTACAAGACTTCGAAAAAAGTATTTTTGCACCTGTTACCACACATTACCAGCAGATTCTTTAACACTTGTAAGTTACGAGGTTGATCCGCAACAGATCGGATTTGTTGTTCGAACACAAAGCACAGATGCCCGATTAAATTGATATCTGGAGAATGTGGATGCCAGGGCAACACCTGGAAGCCTTTCTGATGTTCCACGAACAGTTTTGAAACAATGTGGGTAGTGCGTACAGATTCCTCACGTTTCGCGAACAGTTCTGAAACAATGTGGGTAGTGCGTACAGATTCCTCACGTCTCACGAACAAGTCTGGAACAATGTAGGTAGGGCGTACAGATGGGTCGAAAGTCACGTAATAGTTACTTTGTCACAGTTTCTGAAAAATCACTGTCACTGTTACGACAAGTGACAAAAAGTAACAGTTCCAAAGTTACTGATAAGAATGTCGCCATTAGTCGTGTCCGAGTAAAGCTTGGGGTGCAAGGTTACCATATCAATATGTTGTTTCTGTTGAAACATCACAGAGGTCGCTAGTGATGCCAGCTGTCTTCAGAAGAAACCTGGTTTTCGTGCTCGCCTCTTCATGAATAGTCTTGAGGAATGAACGTGAACAATAATAAAGTGTTCATGCTGTTCAGAATTCAACATAATAGAATATCTGACGCCAAGCGCAGAAAAATCCGTGATATGTTGAATTATTTCACCGTCTTTAATGAACATTTTGCTTCGTGTGATATTTCTAAGCAAAAGCGTTCTTACAAAAGTTCAACTTGCCCTTCTGTTACTCCTCCAACCTGTTACTCCTCCGTCACTGCTCTCGGAAACAGTGATTTGTCACAGTTTAAAGTCACCGTTACTTCCGTGGAACTGTCAGCGTTGCCACTGTGACTGGAAAATCACTGTTAAATCCACATGTAGTAGTGCGGTATGCCACTATAGTCCACTGGAAGAAGGCACTACTGAAGGGGAATACTGTTTCCATGAAAGGATGTACCTGGTCTGCAATGATGTTTAGGTAGGGGGTAGACGTCATAGTTCTCTGCACATGAATGACTAGACCCAGGATTTCCCAGGACTTGCTGTTCTAACACAAGCTACAGATGTTCGACTGGATTAATATCTGAGGAATATGGAGGCCAGAGAAATTTCTGGAAGCCTTCCTGATGCTCCACGAACCATTCTCGAACAAGCTGAGCAATGTGGCATGGCGCATTATCCAGTAAAAGAAGGCACTTTAACAGGGGAATACAATTAAAATGAAAGGATGTACCTGGTCTGTATTGATGTTTAGGTAGGTCGTAGACGTCATAGTTTCCTGCAATGAATGAGTAAACCTAGGGTTTCTCAGCAGAACATTTCGCAAAGCATTCCGATTCCTGTACCGACTTGTTTTCGTCTCACGGTGCATCCTGGTGCCAACACTTTCCCAGATAAAGAAAGCACAATTACAAGGCCGCCTACTTGGTGCAACAAGAAGCGAGATTCATCGGACCACACGACGTCCTTCCAATCATTAGATGTTCCGTTTTGATGCTCGCAAGTCCATTATAGGAGCTTTCGACAGTAAACCTGTGTTAGCATGAGCAATCAGAGATATTTTTGGCTACGGAACCCCATTGTAAGCAGGGTGTGTTGTAACACATTTTCTCCGTCACCAGCATTCAAATTACGGAAGAGATGTGCCGCAGTAATCCTTCTGTTGGCTCGTACCATAAAAGACAGACTTCTCTCAGCTCTAGCATCGATGATACGTGGTCGGCCCACACCTTGCCAGCAGCTCATGGTTTTACCCTCCTCGGACTAACTTTTAGAAAGTACTAATTACGGTTGACCGTGAGCACCCCACAAGCTTTGCCGTCTCGGAATTCATTTGACCCAGTGGTCTAGTCATTACATTTGGGCCATTGTCAAATTCGCATAAGTCAGCTGCCTTTTCAGTAGGTGTCATTTATACAGTTTCATGTCATTCAAGTCCCGTTGTTTACATACAGTTGCTTCGATTTGCATAAAGACGCGCTGGTCATAATATTTTAGCTCTTCGGTGTATATCTCCTAGACAGGTACATTTGAGTCTTTGCTATTTAAGCATCAACCAAGAATTTATCCAGTGTGTTAGTAATACGCATGATGGTGGCATAACACACTATATTGACAAAGGTCACCGGACACCCCTTCAAAAACAAATGAACGGATCCGCTGCGTTGTTAAGATGCGCTATACAGCTGCAAACGGTATAAAAACAAGCCTGCAGCTGACCGGGATCATATCGCACTGTGAGGTTGGGTGAAACTGCCGCGGCAGTAGAGAACTGACTCTGAGAAAGAAAATATTGTTGGGTGTTATATTAGTGGGTTGTCCATAAGAGAAACCGAGAGGCGTTTAAACATTCCCAAGACAAGTATTTTGGATGTACTGAATAAGTGGAAGACACATGGCGGGTCTGAAGCAGCAAAACGCACCGGTAGAACAAACAAAATGATTCATAGAGGACGTCGAAGCTTCAGGAGAGTCGTTACATCCAATCGACGGAGTACTGCACAAGACCTCAGTGCACAGGTGAGTAAAAATTCTGGAACCCTCGGTATGTACACGTACCGTTCTCAAATAACTTCATTATATGGTTACCGTGGTCGTGCGGCTGCTCGTAAGCCTTTGATCTCCACTCGGAATACTATTCGTTGTTTAGCATGGTGTAAAGAACATTTATCGTGGACCCTAGATCAATGGGAACGAGTCCTATGGACTGATGAATCCAGATTCGCGATTCAACAGTCTGATGGCCGTGTGTGGGTATGGCGTCAGCCGGGGGAACGCTATTTACAAATGTGTACCGTTTCTACGGTCAAATTTGGAGCTGGCAGTATACCCGTGTGGCAGTGTTTTTCGTGGTATGGTCCTGGCCCATTGGTTATCGTAGACAAACCAGTTAACCAGCACTTCTATCTCGATATTCTGGACAATTATGCCCTACCAACTATGTGGCAATAGTACGGAACCGAGCCTTGGTGGTACCAGCAGGTTAATGAACCGAGCCGTAAAGCAAAGACTGTTACGGCGTGGTTTGACGATAATTCCGTATCGTGTGTAGACTGGCTAGCACAGAGCCCTGATCGTAATCCCATAGAATACCCATGGGATGAATTAGAGTGCCGCATATGAAGTTTGGAACAAAGGCCTACTACTAAGCCACAGTTAGCGGCAGCATTACGTACTGAATGGAAGCGCATACGTACCTCTGTGTTCCAAAACCTTGTCGAAAGCATGTCTCGAAGGGTCGGTGCATGCATTAAGGCCAAAGGTGGACAGACGCCGTACTAATGTACGTCAATAAATGCTATGTTGTGTTTATCTTCTAGGTGTCCGGTGACTTTTGTCAATATAGTGCATGTTACTGACTACTGCTGTCATTGGATTACATTCTGTGTGATTATATGAGAGTCATATTGTATCAGTGGATTTGATTTTTCACAGAATGGAGGAATTGCATTTGTTATGTAACTTTTATCTCTTATGCTGATTCTTTTCCTTGGACTCTTGCCGTTCGACTTTACAGTTAATTAATTACTCAAAGAGTTTAAATTTATGTTCTAAGAAATTCTCTAAGAACCTATAGATAAGAACTGAGTTAAGATAACTTAAGATACAGTAAACAATTAATTAAAATCACATAACCTTTATTGGATTAAAAACGTCGCTATGCAAAAATTTCGTTTTAGCACATATTCCTAAATATAATTACACTTAAAACACTCATGTAATGTGCTGCTCACCGATAAGACACGTTTCTCTCTGGAATCGAATAGCCGGCGTGTATCTATTCTAGAGACGGTCTGGAGCAAACTACAAGTCATACAATGTCATCGTGTTTTGTTGTTGCTTTTGTGGCTTTAACGACCATCATGAGCAACTCAATGGGGTATAAGCAATAATTCTTAGAAGGCCGTCGATACACGATTAAAGTAAACGTAAGGAGGTGGTATTTGCAAGTTTAAAATCATTTAATTAAAAAACACACTAGATATTTCGTACCCTGTCACAAGAGGTGTAACGTATACTCTAGATTCACTTTCCTTTTGATTTTTACTATCTCTGGTTATTTTATTTTACTATGTAAATTATCTTCTTACTGAACGAGATGTTATTTCTCCCGCTGAATGAGATCTGGCAATGAGTGTAAGTCATGACGTGGTGGTAGCCAGTATAAATAGGCGCGTTCAACGATACCTAAGGAGAGCGTTTGTTGTTGTATAGGGAGAGCGTTTGTTGTTGTATAGGGAGAGCGTTTGTTGTTGTATAGAGAGAGCGTTTCTTTATGTGGAGAGCTGTTGTTTATGTGAGTAGAGCTTCGTTCATGTGCAAGGAGCTACGTGTTATTTGAGTAGCTGTGTGTGAAGTGTGTGTGATGATACCAGTAGAGCCGCCCCGGTGGCGCAGTGGTCTAAGCGATGGCCTCTGATCATTCGTCCGAACGGGGTCCGGGTTCGAATCCCGGTGAGGCATGGATGTTGTGTTTGTCTTACGGCACTGGCTCTCTCCCTTCCCTGGAACCAGTGACCCTAAATTAGGGACGGGCGACTGCTTATAGCCCATTGAGTTGCTCGCGGTGGTCGTTAAACCTCCAATCAAAAAAAAAAAAAAAAAAGAAAAGATACCAGTAGAAGTTCATAATAAAGAGTTTTAAGTAAGTACGTCTTTCTCAGTTCATAGTACTGTCAGACCTCTGTCTGGCTGTTAGGTTTATTTCATTTAGTGTTATTAGTAACAACCAGCATAAGACTTTATTCATCTTAATTACTACTACAACATTACTACCAGTTATAAGCTTGTTCATTATTATTACTACACTACTAGCAGGAAAGTTTATTCATAAATAATTAACAAAACAACAACCATTTGAACAACCATTAGAAGAAGCATTAGCTTAGTACAAGCATTGAATACATTATAATATTAGTGAAAGCTATATTCACTATAAATTAGCTTAGTGGTAGCAGAAGTCATATTCATTATAGAGGTCCTTTATGAGGTGAAAAACACTGTATAAACAGAAGTACAGTTGTCTTAAATAGGGCAAGTCAATAGTTGAGACATGCGCAATGAAAAAAGGTTATAAGAGGGAGGCAAGGAAATTTAGATATGCGTAATTAAAGTTAATTGGGGTGTGGTAGCATGGATAGTCGAGGAAAGGAGACTGGGATGAAGAGGGTTAAGAAGTAGTAAATAATGGGTTAGAGTCAATATGTAGTAAGGTAGGGGAAAGGGAAAAGGGGGGGGGATGTTAAATTATAAGTAAAAGGGTAAGAAATAATGTAGAGTTTAGGATAGAAAGGGAAAAGGGTTAAGCTTAATTGGGTTAATGGTAGCAAATGTTAGGGTGAGAGGTGAGTAGGATTTAATAAATGGATTGAACTATTAAATAAAGATAGGGATTGAACTATTTAATAAATGTTCCAAATTGAAACGGCGAATATATGAGTTCCAGATGTGTAAGAAATCAATGTGTTAGACATCATTTTTCCAGATGTGTGAGACATCAACGCCTCTGTTTATACAGAGTCTTCCTTCTGATGAAGGTCCTGTTGTGACAGAGTACGAAAAATCTGGTGTGTATTTTTATTAAATAATTTTAAACTTGTAAATGCCATTTCTTTAAGATTATTTTAATTGTGTATCAACGGCTTTTTAAGAATTATTGTTATTTACACGAAAATTTATTTAATCTTTAGGAGCATAAGCAGTCGCCCGTCCTTAATTTAGGGTCACTGGTTTCAGGAAAGGAGAGAGCCAGCACCTAAAAGCAAGAACACCATCCATGACTGAGCCGGAATTAGAATCCGGACCCATCTCGGACGAATGGTCAGAAGGAAGTGAAAGGAGTTCGTTTCTTTGAGATTATCTGTACGTTACTCGTAATTGACAGGTGGGCGTACCCAAACTGCGCAGGAATGCGAACGTAACCGTCCAGAAGCGGTATTTGCTAGGTTCGTCTGCCTAGTGGCAGATTACGTTCCGTTCTGAGCCGGCGTTTGATAACAGCATACACGAGTAAAGTGGCGGTGTAAAGTGCAGTGATGAATATTTCGCCAAGGAAACGTACTAAAGTTTTTGCACTTAAGAGAAATACTTCGATGCCTATTCGTGAAATTGCTGCGGCCACAGGCGTCAGTAAATCCAGTGTTTCAAGACTATTAAAAGACTACAAACAGCGGATGGATGTTACCAAAACGAAAAGGAATCTGTAGACGAAAGCGTAAGATATCACCCCGAACTCATACATTGATAATAAGGCAAAGTGTAATATGTCCATCAATGACAAGTCAGGACTTACAGAGCGAGTTAGCAGCCGGAGGTTTGAAGACATGCTCATCCACAGTGCGCCGCAGGGAAGGCTATTAGAAGCTGGACGATTTGCGAGGAGACCTATAAGAAAAGCAGCTCCTGACAGTTTCAATGAAAAAGAAACCCTTGCGATGGATTGAAAAATATAATCACTGGACTTCTGATGATTGAAAAAGAGTGATGATTACTGATGAGGTACTTTTTTTGTCCAATGAAAATCTGTTGTACGACGGAGCATAGGTGAACCTCTCCGGGAAGCACATTTGCAACAGGAGGTGAAGCACTCAGTAAAAAATATGTTTTGGGGGTGTTTCACCTTTGAAGGACCTGAAACCCTTCGCCCTATTGAGGGAATGATGAATCCCGATATTTTAAGATATTACAACGGTCGGTTGTTCCAGAGATGGAGAAGTGCCTTAGTGGTGCGCATGGCATTTTTAAGGATGACCTTGTTCCATGCCACACTTCCAAAAAATGCAGGTAGTGATGAAAGAAATAAAGATTGACATTCTAGAGTGTCCTGGAAATTCACCTGATTTCAGTCCCATTGATAATATGTGAGCCATTGTGAAATCTAGGCTCAAAAAGACTAATTTTGCAAAGTGAAAGACCTCATTTCGAACATTATTCATGTGTGGTATCATGACCCGGAACTGAAACCTTTCTGTCAGAAACTAATACATTCAATGCCAAAACGTGTTAAACAAGTTATTGCAGCCAAAGGTGGAAACATAAACTGCCAGAAAGCTTGTAATCCATTCATGTATGGAAGGTATGTAATAAATGCTGAAATCTAACCTTGTCCCAATTAATTTGCACACCACCGTAGTGCAGATCTGGATTCGGAAAAAGCCGAAAAGCTTCTTCTTCCAAGAAAAGAAGAAGCTAGTGGTAAGATAAAAGTAGCGCATCGACGTGCAGGTGGACTAAGTGGAAAACTGAGATAACCGTTATGCTCATTTGCTACCAGTTACTTGTATTAAAGTGTATGTTGCCTTTGCTTTTTGATTCTCTCTCGCATATGAATAAATTACAGGATTATAAGATTATCTATGCGGATCACATTCGATATACACTGAAAGCAATTGAGTTAGAGACAGCTGGTGTTATGCAAATGTCGTTTCCGTTTACAGGCGGCCCTGTAAACGGAAACGACATGACGTATGCAGCAATCCGACAATATAAGGAGTGATGCGAAGGTAATCAGTAAGAGTAAGAAGCAGGATTGGTAAGACGAAGAATCTAAGCGCATTTGATTGTGGGAAAGTTGTCGAGGCCCGACGAATGGGTTACTCCATCTCGGAAATCGTGCAAGCACTGGGATTTTCACGAGCCACTGAGTCACGGGTGCACCGTGAGTACATCGAATTCGGTAAAACCATCCCTACAAGGGTCCACTGCCGTGGACAACAGCGTGTGGATGAGCGGAGTCAGCGTCTGCTAGCTCGCATTGTAACATCTCATAGACCGGCCGCAGTGCAAGAAATCACTCGGCAATTTAACTCTGGTGCACAAAAACGTGTAAGCAGCCCCACCATCCAGAACCATCTCGTTATGGGGTACAGAAGCCATCGTCCCACGAGGGTACCGCCGCTGACCGCACATCACAGGTTGCAAAGATTAACATGGGCGCGGAAATATTGCCACTGGACCCTAGACATGTGGAAAAATGTTGCCTGGACTGATGAGTCGAGATTCACGTTGGTACATGCGGATGGCAGGATACGATTACGGCGCAAACCACATGAAGCGATGGATCCTTCTTGCCAGCAGGGTACTCTTTAAGCTGGTGGGGGGTGGCATTCTCGTCTGGGGACTGTTTACGTGGACTGAAATGGGACCCCTGGTACGTGTGACTTCGTCCCGCACAGGTCAACGTTACCGGGATATCCTGGACGATCATTTGCTCCCGTTTGTGCGTCTTCAACATCCCACTGGGGAGCTCATCCTGCAACAAGACAATGCAGCTCCCGAATTGTATCCAAATGGTTGGATGAACACTCCACCGACGTGACCTCGCTTCCTTGGCCAGCTAGGTCCCCTGACATCCATCCAATCGAGCACATCTGGGATGCCATCGATAGAGATGTTCGAGGCTCTGAGCCCCCTCCATCAAATCTTCGTGAACTCTGGGAGCTTGTTCAGGGGTCGTGGATCCGTATGGCTTCCGAACGGTTCCGGTGTCTTTTCGAGTCCATGCTGAGACCAATCGCCGCCGTTATCAGGGCGAAAGGTGGCGCTACACGTTACAAGATATGTGTATCTAATTCAGTTGCTCTTCAATGTACAGCCGTGAATGTCATATGGAATTGAAGTTGATAGCTTAAAGTCGGAAGTACATTGTAAAAAATAAGTAGTGTGAATTCACGGAACATTTTTGAAAATAACGTGCATTAAAGTTACCGGTAACAGTTCGTCTTTTAACGGACGTCCGTTTTCAAAAAGTTACCGTTTTTTTTATTAATAACAGATTTTCCGTAATCAGTAATTCCGTTTATTTCAGAAAAATCCGTTTCAAGTTTTTCCGTATTTAGACTGAAATTTCTCAAATTCCGGCACACTGAATATTTCAGCCCTTACGGGAGAGAATCATTTTACGCCGGTAGTGCGGATCGAGCCGGGCAGTTTAGGTCGAAGCGTCTTAACCACTGCGCCAGAATGAGGCAGGTACCAGGCTCACGTTCAAGGTAAATTTTAATTGCGGAATGGTGATATTTTTTTCAACAATGCCAGTGATTTAGTTATTCTATTTTTCGATTAGAGCTTGTTATTTTTTAATACGTTTCTAGTAATTTTTTTTTTGTAGGAGGTCTTATTACAAATTACGTATTTTTTCCATTGTGATTTTTCGAAGCAACAGAATGATTTGGAGTTGGAGCGTTCTTTTTTTTTTTTTTTTTTTTTTGGCCACCGACAATAACTTTCAATTATCTTTAAGAGAAGGGTCATAATACCGTTTTATAATATTATTTCTCCAAACTTCTAAATATAAAATTTACTCTAGATAGCTATATAGGTTTTTTCTTAAGAATTCCACATATTGATACATAAACAACACACAATTACCTGTGCAATAAATTAAGTACCCGGCTCCTTACGGTAACACAATATAAAACAGCTGGTGCACAACATAGTAGAAAGGAGAAGAAATATTTTGTGACAGAGTAACAAAAATTTGGGCGTCTACAATATCCGACCTCGCAACAGAACTTCAAAATCAAATACTTCGACAGACTATTGAAATTTAACAGTTAATCAAACCCCCAAGTATTCCCGCTAATCTCTCCTATTACCAGAAACTTTTCGTCATATGGGTACGGAAAAGTGGGAACGGAGTTATTCCGTTAAAAAAAAGAAAGGAGTTGCAGAAAGGTTTTTGAAAATTCGGAATTTTCTGTTAACACCTCTTGAAAACGGTAATTTATCGTCAATATAAGAAAGAAACTGCAGAAAGGTTTCTGAAAACTTCGAATTTTTATGGAGTACGAAAAATCCGTGAATTTCAGGTTTCTTTCTTCATTTCACAGAAAACGTTGTCAGAAACATGCTTCGTTAATTCACGAAAGAAAGAACCGAAAGTGGCTCTTGAATATTCAGAAATATTTTCACAGTGTACTGAATATATGTAAGCAACTGATTACTACAAAGTGTTTTGTATACCAAGCATTCCGTATTTGAATGCCCTCCTCATCCCATAATAAATTCAATATCAAATACGAAATTCCTGCTGTCTCTGCTTGTTTCCTAAACTTGGCCATTTTACTACCTAATAATATGCAAGATTTATTATCTTCTTTGATTGGAGGTTTAACGACCACCGTGAGCAACTCAGTGGGCTAAGGCCAAGTTTAAGTATAGCAGCGAATTTTGTGTTCGATATTCAGTTTTATGAGGTCAGTTTTATGTTCGATATTCAGTTTTATGTTCGATCTTCAGTTTTATGGGGTCCGTTTTATGTTCGATATTCAGTTTTATGGGGTCAGTTTTATGTTCGATATTCAGTTTTATGGGTCATGTTTTATGTTCGATATTCAGTTTTATGGGGTCCGTTTTATGTTCGATATTCAGCTTTATGATGTCCGTTTTATGTTCTATATTCAGTTTATGGGTCAGTTTCATGTTCGATCTTCAATTTTATGGGGTCCGTTTTATCTTCGATATTCAGTTTTATGGGGTCCGTTTTATGTTCAATATTCAGTTTTATGGGTCAATTTTATGTTCGATATTCAGTTTTATGGGTCAGTTTTATGTTCGATATTCAGTTTTATGGGGTCCGTTTTATGTTCTATATTCAATTTATGGGTCAGTTTCATGTTCGATCTTCAATTTTATGGGGTCCGTTTTATCTTCGATATTCAGTTTTATGGGGTCCGTTTTATGTTCAATATTCAGTTTTATGGGTCAATTTTATGTTCGATATTCAGTTTTTTGGGTCAGTTTTATGTTCGATATTCAAGTTCATGGGGTCAGCAGGGCACTCAAAAATGGTTAAGCAACTCAGTTTTTAAGCAGTTACCCGTCCCTAATTTAGAGCCACTGGTTCCAGGGAAGGGATAGCACCTTAAGACTAACACAACATCTATGCCTCACCGGAATTCGAACCCGGACCCATCTCCGACGAATGATCAGAAGCCATCGCTTAGACCACTGCGCCACCGGGTTTCAAAATCGCTTTATTATTATTCATCATAAGAAAACATAAGAGGGAGACGTACAGTGTTGGGCGTCTCACTGGGAAATAATACAAACTGTTGAAACATGATGGTATATACACTGCAATGACAATCGGGATGAATAACAAATGCTGCAAGCAAAGCTTATTGCATAAAAATTGCAGGAGAAATGACAGAGAGAAACACATCGTGTCACATGACATTGGCTGGGCATGATTTACAGGATAACACAGGCGAAACAATAGTACACAATTAGAAAAAGAACAGCACAAACACCGCCGTGAAGGTAAAACATTACATACATGAGATAAAAACACAGCGTGCACAATTGTGCAAGTTATTTAACGAGGGCACCAAAGCAACATAATACAGGCGGGGTGAAGCTAATTAATGTGCACGAGTAAGCATGAAAATATACTGAGATGACATTAGCATTCCCAATTCAACGGTAGCGTGGATTGCACGAAAAAAAATGCAGAAGGAACAGTACGATCACAGAGCAAAACTAGGAATGCACACTGGGATGACAAAAGGAATTAACGCAAAATGAAAGCGCTGTACGACGCAATAGATGTAACTGGTACATTAACAAGACATGATGAACCATATTATACACAGGGATGACCAAATAAAGTACACAATGTAAAGACACGATACAGCGCAAGAAATGTTACAAGTACAGTAAAAAGCACACGATAAACCATGAGTGCACTCAGGGATGTTATGAGTATATGCATAAAGTGAAAGCACAGGACAAGCCATGGGTTCTGACAGATGACAGAATTTATCATAAATTTGTACGTGCACGATCAAAGCATTAACACAATGTGAAAGCACGAAAATAGTATGTACACAATGTGGAAGTATAGAACTGTACAAAAATCAAAAAGGTGCAATGAAAATGGCTAAACACTAAGAAGGTGTGTGAGTAAATATAACAAATGAGAGATAGAGACGTACACCACATGACATCTCAAAGTAAAACACACTACAGGAACACGGTGTAATACACTAGGTGCATAGACAGAAAGCGCCACCGGGACTGCTACGCAAGAGTTACATTAAGACTGAAATATTGAAGCAAAGAAAAATCTTCAAGCATGATATGAATTAGGATATAAAGCTTATCAAATTATATTTAAGTCACGAAGTGATAGTTAAGTTGATCTTAAGCCCATAAAGCTAGAGTCAACAAAACCCAATTATTCTATACCGTCCATAGCTATTTGCTCGTGGTGGTGATTAAACATAAAAAAATTAATTAATAAAATAAAAGTAAATAACTTAATTAAAAAGTGAGGGTTATACCATTTCAAGGCTTTTGCTGTTTACTATTACGTTGGTGAGATTAACTTTTTCATTTGTTCAAAAATTTAGAATAAAAGAAGGAGTAAGTACATCACGACGTGTTTAATTTTTAAAAGCCCTTCTCATCTCTTTGTCAATTCTCATTTCCAATTTAAGCAAGAGAAAATTAAAAAACAATTACTGTAAACATATATTCTTTTTCAATATATATTAAGTCCTGCTCACGAAATATTTCCGGAAGGTACAAAACTTCATATGTTACACGTAACGCATCATGAAAAGAATGTTTTGATGTATTAACTTTTGATTCCTTTGAAAATGGCGAAGCCCAAACTTATATATTACTTTCTCTTTCCGGTTTAAGTGGGAAAACGAAAAAAAAATAGGACCTTAATATTCTTCCATTTCCCAATTTAATATACATTTTTATCTTCTAAAATTGTCGTTTTTATGTGCTTTGAGTTCACTTCTCTTATCAT
Source organism: Macrothele yani (assembly GCA_039090855.1). Taxonomy (NCBI): domain Eukaryota; kingdom Metazoa; phylum Arthropoda; class Arachnida; order Araneae; family Macrothelidae; genus Macrothele; species Macrothele yani. The sequence continues at coordinate 124,807,731 of CM076989.1, forward strand.
TACTGTACATCTATCTCATGCTTTTTATAAAGAAAAAATGATAATTGAATTTGAAAGAGCGTTGGAGATAAAAAAAAACGGTAAAAGTCTTTCATTCGTCCAGTTCGATATCACGCAGAGATAACAACTTTTGTCTAAGGAGTGTTTCACCGACGAAGAGGGAGAAAAAAAAAGAAAGGGAAATTTCCCTTTTACTTTTTATTTCCATTTTTAAATGGGAAATTACATTAGCACGTCTCTGTGTAATACCCTTGTTCGAGTGCAGAGTAAACAGCATTATATTTTCGCAAAGAAGAATTTTAAGCATTAGTACTTAATGCATATCTTTGAAGCGTAAATAATGTCCTTCCAAAGAAAACCAAAAATGTTTTTAAGCTTAATGCATACAGTTACTTGAATACGCAGAGGGAATACTTTTGTCGCCTAGCATAATAACTGAAAAAAAAAGAAAGGATTTAATTTTATTAAAGTAAAATTACCAGGATGAATATTGCTTAACAGATGGAAACCTCAAACAACGGTTTAATTAGAAAGATGGTTAATCGTACGGAATCTAAAAACTGGATAGCAGTGATTATTCTACAGATTTAATCTAACCTTTTCTCCCTCCCTTTCTTTCAAGCGTTAATAGGCTGCTTTGTTTTAACATTCTTTCTACAAAGGTACATACTTTTTCCCGCGGCGAGGTTTGCGCATACAAAGTTCTAAGAGCAAGGATATCTGAAAGTGTTGTTGGTTCACGGACGATTGCTTTTAAGCCAAGTGTTTTTTTTATTGGAGGTTTAACGACCACCATGAGCAACTCAGAGCGCTATAAGCAGTCTCCCGTCCCTAATTTAGGGCAACTGGTTCCAGGGAAGGGAGAGAGCCAGCGCCGCAATACAAACACAACATTCATGCCTCACCGAGATTCGAATCCGGACCCATCTCGGACGAATGATCAGAAACCATCGCTTAGACCATTGCGCCACCTGGGCGGCTAAGCCAGGTGTACTCAATATCCTTGATTTATGACCGCAAACTTTTTTTGGAATTCTTTCAGGCTTGTGCTACTTCTAAGTAAGTGTAAGCATCTTATGGCCGCCCTGGTGGCGCAGTGGTCTAAGCGATGGATTGTGATCATTGGTCCGAAATGGGGTCCGGGTTCGAATCCCGGTGAGTCATAAATGTTGTGTTTGTCTTACGGCACTGGCTCTCTCTCTTCCATGGGGTCAGTGACTATAAATTAAGGACGGGCGACGGCTTATAGACCTGAGTTGCTCACGTTGGTCGTTAAGCTCCCAATCAAAAACGAAAATAAGCATCTTATTTCCTACGTAGGTGATGTAGAAGTAATGAGTAAAGCTGTATTACCCAGGCAGATTCTCCATTGGGAAGATGATAGTTCATGGGCAGGTAGTACCATCTCCCGTTGTTGTTATGAATGCCAAATGACGTCACAAGCGTCAGTCAAGTGACCAAACAAACCCGAGAAAAATAGCCGACAGTGATACAGTAAAACTTCCGAATAGCGGACATCGAAGGCGAAGGAAAAACAGTCAGTTTTTTAGAAGTGTCTGCTATTGAGAAAATCAGCTTAATGACAAGTACATGAACCATGTATATAACGTAAAAGCAGTTTAAAAAGTTAATAAAAGATAAGCAAACATAACCATGTAAATGCAATACATAGAGCAAACTTGCGCTAACCTTTATTAAAAAATACAGTATCCTTCAAAACCTAAGAAGCAAGATAATCAAGTATTTATATATTAAGGGGGATTCTCATTTTTTGTGTGAAAAAATCGATTATTTTTTTACATTATTTTGTTATTTCAGTTCTTAAGAATATGTGTACCAAATTGCAAGTCGAAATTCACAAAATTGTCCAAGTTATAATCTATTATTGTTCAGTGGGGTCACAGAGTTTGTGCAACTGGCGCAAAGCCGAAGCTGAGGAAACTCTGGACGAATTCAGTCACAAACCGCCACTTCATAAAGATGTAGCAAATGCTATAAAGCCGATTTACAACGATTTGTCATCAAGAGAGTTCCTAGAAAAGTGTTTGGGTGGTGACACTCAAAACAACAACGAAAGTTTCAATTCTACTGTTTAGCGGTTCGCGCCCTAACATCTTCACTGTGGCTCAAAAACCATCGAAATTACAGCTTATGTAGCAGCAGGCATTTTTAATGAAGCTTTTTCTGCCGTCCTGAAAATGAAGAAAACGATAGAAATCGTTATTGGCGAGCAAACGAAGATATTTGCCAATGCGCGGGACCAACAGCTTCTGCAGAGATCGTCAAGACGCAATCTCGAGGCTACAAAAGGGGCTCGTAAAAGGCTTAGAAGCGAGCAAATGTCTCTAAACGAGTTCTACAAAGCAGAGAAAGGAACGCTCTATGACTCTGGCATAGCAGTTTAGCTGAAAAATATTGTAAGTACTCGATATGCCTCCGTAAACTGTACTTGAAACTTTAAATCCGTTTTTCTCGAAACAGCTTTTATCGCAATGGTTGGCATAATATTTCAAAAACTATTGGATAAATCCACTTCAAATGTAAAACTGAATGTTCAGCAAACATCCTGTTATCGTTTGATGAACCAGAAACGCGATACGTTATGTATAGTTTTTATAATAGCAAAAAATATTGTCAATTTTTTGAGCTAATTTGATGATTTGAGTTTGACAAGTCACCATTTCATCAAGTATTTATATATATATTTTATGGTTCGTCAAACGATTACTACTTGTGTATAAAGTAAAATGCCGTTCGAGTTTTGTGTTTCAGATCACCTGGAGTGGAGCAATCATGCCAAACAGCGACCGCAGATCTTTGCACAGTGTCATGGTCAAGGGGTATTTGCGGGCGTTATTCTTCTCGAAACGTATTAAAAATTGTTTTGTAAATACTTGAAACGACCATAAATAGATGTACCCACTTTTGGAATCAATTGATTGCATAGTTTCGTCAATAAACACTCCAAAAGAAAAACAGTAATTTTAGCGTAAAAAATGAGAATCCCCCCATATGATAATACAAGGTAGTTTGTCACAAATATTTATTTTTTTCAAGCCGACCATGGTTTCGCTGGGTATTGACAATAGCTTCATCAGGACGAATGTCACGTAAATATTCAAATTGTATATGATATCATAAATAGTGTTTACAGTCACGTGCTTTGGTTACATCCTTCCACGCGCTTCATAGAGCGCGTGGAAGGATGTAAGAAGTCTTCTCAACTTGGATGCCATGTCATTAACAAGTTGCGAAGACTTCTGATATATATGGAAAGCTTTCAAAATATCAAGTTTGGTGGTTGTATCTGGCTTGTCAATTAGTTTTGCTTCTTCAAAGAGAAATTTAGGCTCCTTTTCGTTACAGTGTTTACCCATCGATGACGTCTTTAGGTGACAATTCCGAAAGTAGGTCATGTGCTCCTACAATAGAAGCAACAATAGTACATTCTTGTGAAATTTTGTCTTGTAAATAAATTTCTAGCCAGCCGCCTGAAGCTTTGGATTCTGTGAATGCTATTTATTTACGATTTCAAAAGCCCTTTGACGAATTAAAGTCCCTGATAAAGTAATGTTGTTGGCTCTAGCGAGGAAAAACCATTCATATACATAACTAAACCATCAGTTTTAGGGAAAGCTCTCTTAATTTTCTGGTTGCCATTACAATCTTGCCAAGACTTCCGAAATTTCAGTCACTTTGCGTTTTTCCAGTGCACAGTTTATCTTCTAAAACTCGCACACTTAATCTTTCCTTTTCACTCAGTTCCACTATTTCAACTTTTTCTTTTAGAGTGAAGCGCTTACGTTTGTGCGACATTTTAAAATCAATGTTTGAGAAATCTTTGCTTCACAGCTCGCTTGATGAGAAAAATCTACATGATTGTAGCAAACAAATGTGATTTCTAATAATCAGGACATGAAATTGATCCTTGTACACTGACCTTGACTTTACCAACAACAAAAGTTGAATCCCTCCCACCCACACCTGAATTGTGTTTACATGTGTTTCAATCCAATGACCGTTCCAGAATTTGCCGGCTTTGGGCGAACTGACAGACTGTCCGACTCTCCCTTTGTATACGTACATCTAACCAAGAAATACTGCCTGAAGAGCTAGAAGGCAGTTTCTCGTGGTCAGATGCAGGGGTGAGATGTTAAGTATGCAAAGGGAGATTCGGACAGTATGGCGTACACGAATGCTAATATTTTTCCAGAAATTTCGGCGGTTTACCCGGGGTACATAGCACTTAGCACCTTAAAATTTACTAGGCCTCGGGGACAATACGGTTAAGATAAAAAATGAGGAACGGTGAAATAACAAGTTAGTAAAAGAATGCAAAGCATTGATTATGATACGCTTTCCAACATACCAGAAATTATTACTGAAGTTATGTGGATAATGGCTGTGGAATAAATCTCGCTCCTGTGTCCTGACCTTTGACCCCATTTCGATGATATTAAACAGAATTGGTTCCTTATACATACCTCCGAAACAACATGTTGAAGCTTTGTTGCAAGAAAAGAATTTTTACGCAAGTTGTGAGAATAATGGCTGTGGAATAAATCTTGCTTTTGTGCAATGACCTATGACCCCATTCCGATGATATTCAACAGAACCGGTTCACTATACCACCGGAACAACATGAAAACGTTTTGTCGCAATCCAAGCATTTTAGGTACGTTATGATGCACAAAGGCAATGGAATGGATCCCACTCCAGTGTCCTGACCTTTGACCCCATTTCGCCCATTTTCAACAGGGTTCGTCTCCAGTGGCTCTCTACCACATACTAAACTTTCATCGAAATCGAACCATTTTTACGCCAGTTATGGCGCATAAGGGCAATGGAATATATCCCGCTCTTATGCCCTGCCTGACCTTTGACCCCATTCCGCCCATTTTTAATAGGGCTCGTTCCCAGATGGTTCCCTACCACATACTAAAATTTCTTCGAAATCGAACCATTTTTACGCAAGTTATGACGCATAAAGGCAATGGAATTGATCCAGCTCCTATGTCCTGACCTTTGACCCTATTTCACCCATTTTAAATATGGTTTGTCTCCAGGTGGTTTCCTATCCCATACTAGAATTTCATCGAAATCGAACCATTTTTACGCAAGTTATGACGCATAAAGGCAATGGAATGGATCCAGTTCCTATGTCCTGACCTTTGACCCTGCTTCGCCCATTTTCAATAGGGTTTGTCCCCAAGTGGTCCCCTACCACATACGAAAAGTTCGTCGAAATCGAACCATTTTCACGTGAGTTATCGTGCGGACGGACGGACAAAGCTGGAGCATATACGCTTCTTCAACCTACGGTTAGAAAGCGTAAAGAAGGAAAGATATTGCAAGTTTGGGCAAATCACATACCTAGGAATTTCTAGAATCGAAAGCAAATTGTCCGTTATACTGTGTTTTAAGTGTGTCCGCGTTCGTTTTTTAGAATGTCCGCTATAAAGAAGTGAATGCTCAATAAGAAGCCATGCATTTCTGCAGTGGAATAAAAAATGTCCGTTATATAGAGAGGTCCGCTTTTGAGAAGTGTCCGTGAATGGGAATTTCACTGCATATCGTTCGAACAGTTTGCTGTGGTTCAGTTCCGTGTGGAAGAGGAAATTCCGGCTGGCAACATTCACCGAGAGATGCGCATATGGGGTGCCAGGAAGAACGTGAGTGAAACATTTAAAAGACAATTCCACAGCATTAACGGTCACCCTCGTAGTGGTCGCCGTCGAACAGCCTCTATGGAACACAAACGATACAGCACAAAACGTTTCAGATATGTATCAATAATGTTACAATCTCTCAGTTTCGTTACACTTTCAGAGATATCTTACAATTACTTTTCAGCAACATCTGTTTTGGAACATAACTCTTTGTACATTACGGTTACGTTTAGAATAGCATTCACGGCTACTACTGTTTTATAGTTTCGATTGTACATAATTGCTACTTACCTTGATGTTGCATTCCGGCGATATTTAAGATTTTTGGTTTGGCAACGGCGTGGATACGCATGCGCATTACATGGCGATAACGGGCGTGTGGCTGTAGCAAAAGTGATTAAACGCTTTTGCATGGCTACGCGAATGGTGGTAACCCACTCCATTCTGTGGATATCCTTACTCTTGAGAAAACCGTCGATTAGCCGAGTGCTGTGTGAAATAGCGGTATCGTACACATAAAATTAACAGAGATCCTACAGCGCCTGGGGAAACGAGCACATAGGCTCTCAAATATCTCCTCTGCGCACCTTTGAGTTTTGCATGGTGGTATCCTCAAACACATGGAGTGGTATACCGTCCTCTAGAATAACACCTTCCCAAAACAGAAGATATCCTCCTCCATACTACCTCCTCCTCAGATACTGTAGAGCTAATTTTGCCTTTCTGGTTCGCTAGAGATGAGCACACGCAGGAAATCCTAAGTAAGCCTGAAATGGTACTAATGCATGGAGATATAATGACTCCTCCTACTGATGGGCATCCTCTTCTTCTGGAACTCCAAGCCACTCCGGGAGTTAGTCTGTCTGTTCTCCGGCACAATTTGCACATTAACGGGCGCTGGAGTTTGCTAGGTACGATATGATAAGCTTCGTATCTGGTATCTCTTTTATAGCGTAGCGTTTCGCATGTGCCTTTTCCAGCGCTGATCACGTTGCAATATTTTTCGCTTATGTTTTTTACTGAAGAGATGTACCGCTGTACGGAATTGCTTTAAAAGTCTACCCTGCCGTTTATATTAACTTTCATGCTTATAATTTAGGGTTTGCCCACCAGCGTACTCTACCACGTTTGCTAGCTACCCATAAAACCGGGTATCTGTTATCTCTGTATAAGCTGGCTATTACTTATGGAATAACAAGAAAAAGAATACAAAACTCTGACGCCAGTAAACTTGGAAATATCTTTATAAAAATAGTAAAACTACACTGATGTACAAAGCTTTGCTTTCTCTTTGGAGGTTTAGCCATCACTGTAAACAACTCGATGGTCTATAAGCAGTCAGTAGTTACTAATTTAGAGTCATTGGTTCCCGGAAAGGGAGCCAGACTGTTTCGTAAAACAAACAGAACAACCATGCCTCACCGGGATTCTAATGCAGACTCATCTCGGACGAATGATCAGAAGCCAGGACTTAGACTACTGTGCCACCAAGCCAGGACTTAGACTACTGTGCCACCAAGCCACAGCTCAGACTACGGTGCCACCAAGACGGCTTACACTACTGTTCCACCAAGCCTGGGATTAGACTACTGAGCCACCAAGGCGGCTTAGACTACTGTGCCACCAAGCCAGGGCTTAGACTACTGTGCCACCAAGCCAAGGCTTAGACTACTGAGCCACCAAGACGGCTTAGACTACTGTGCCACCAAGCCAGGTCTTAGGCTACTGTGCCACCAAGCCAGGTCTTAGGCTACTGTGCCACCAAGCCAGGGCTTAGACTACTGTGCCACCAAGCCAAGGCTAAGACTACTGTTCCACCAAGGCGACTGTCCAGAACTTAAGAAAGAATATGAAATCTTATGATTTCAGAGCATTGTAGGACTAAATTTGCTTGCGAACGAATGAGATACGACAAATGAGGACATTCCATGACACACAGACCGTATGTAAGTTTCTTGTGAGCACGTGACAGCTGCCGAAGGTGTCTATAGGGATGAAGCTGAGTCGTGCGTCATGCATGAGTTGATCTTATTTTTCATGTATTTCAGAGACGGAACGAGAAACTGCGTGTATGAAGTAAGAAAAGGATAGATATTTCGAAGACATAATTGAATGATTTTACACGAGGGAGAGTTATGGGCACTCTCGAAGAAGGCCGGACAGTGACCGACGTCTCCAGGAAGTTTGGAATACCACACAGCAAACTGTCGCGGCTTCGGCCAGCGTTCAGAAGTCACACAACCGCTGCCTGATGTTTTGCTGGTGGTTGACCCAATGTATGGGCCAGCGGGATGAGATTAAACTGGATCGGTAAAGTATTGCGGGCCGGTGGACTAATCGCCTTCAAGCACGTGCAGGTGTGCCAATTTCGCGCCAAACCTTGCCCAGACCTATAAATGCGGCAGAAGAATATGCTCGAAAACTCATACGCTGTCTGCCATTATCCACGATGCGTCGTACATCAAACCATCAGTGGTGTATGTCTCACGTTGAGTCGTTTTCCAATCAATGGGACAAGGTAATGCTCACAGAAGAAATTCGCTTAAGGTTGTCTTTAAATGAGTGTAAGACAAATTCTGTCCTATATCTGCAATGGAAATTCTTTTGTGCACATTTTCGCGAAGACTATTACTTTGTAGCGTTTGAAATTTTGAGCACAAACGACCCGTAGCTAATATATGACACAGTTATTATTCCGAAAAATTTTTTAGATTTTTTTTAAATTCAATTTATCTGACTCGAAAGTATTCCAATTTGGCGCGAGATGGCGCGATAAATTATCTTGGCAGTGTTTCTGCCTAGAAGAAACGCAATATCTCATTTCAGTCTGATTTTTTTAATTATCTAGTCCAAGTAAAAATCATTGAATGGGCCAAAAGTGAAATTGAAATCTTTTCTTCCATAAGTCATCTTAAATCCTACTGTACATTCATGTTTTGAAGAATAAATGTGTACATTAGCAGAGAACCTCTGGATTTGAGCTATAGGAACTTCGCTTACTTACAGAGTTCTACCCCCAAATAACGTCATTGGTTAAAATGTAACGGAGCGTATTTTGTTTTTTCATTCTAGAGCCTACGAGAGTCCCCTTCCATTCTGAATATGGCGAGATCTGCAGTGATTTGCTGACGCCAACTTTTGGGACAATCCCACAAGACGTAAAAGCCACGCCCAATGAGTGATTTTTTGCGCCATCTGTGGCAGAAGATGAACTCTAACACTCATTCAGAGACAGCCTTAACCCAACAATATCGTTGAACGGGACAGATATCACGATCACGGCGCCATGGTGTTGTAGGCAGGTAACAGGGTCAATGGACGTATCGAACTTCAGGTGATGGATAATAAGACAATTAGCTGGCAGCGGCGCCAGAGTGATGTGATTCTTCACCACGTTCGCCTGTTACATATTGCTGTGCGCACAGATTTCATTTTTATGGACGGCAACACCCGTTCTCACAGCACAGCAACTCTGGATGTAGTATTGACTAGTGAAGATATCCGTAGGATAGAGTGGACAGTTCGTTCCACTAATCTCAATTTGTGGAACAATTAAAATTGAGATTAGTGGAACTCTAATCTCAGCGTTCTATTTTCAATCAAAAATGCATGGAACGCTCTGGGAAGACGTTTTGCGCAATCTCTCAACAAAACAATTTCACTACAGGTTTTACAGAAGATGTGAAGCAATTTACTCCCAAGAGCTTCTAAACGACATGGTGGTAAGCATGACACACCGGTGCTTATGATACTTTGCTATGCGGGATGGAAGACTTCATCCTGTAGTCTGTTATTGTTATGCTGTTGGAGTAGTGTAATGTATGACAGGTGAGCTTGAACCTCCTCCGTAATACTATTATGTCTTTTTTCATCTTTATTAAGCGTTACTCATGATCTTCGAAATATATTTTTGATGTATTACGTCTGATGTTACTCCTGCTATGTGAAAACACAAATTTGTCGGTGACGGAGTTCGAAACCGCGCCTGGTCGCTCCGTAGCCAGTTGTTCTAACCGACTAAACTACACCTACGGAATGTATCGCTAAAGATTTCTTGACACATGCTTCACTTCTGCATGATTTCACATCATCATCCTCTTAATTTTTTTTAAACGAAGAAATTTTTTTCTTTAATTCTAGACTGTGTGGAACAGACACCACACATTTTTCGAAGAACCCATCGGCAAGTAGATCCATTGTGCACAATCAGGCGCCAATGTGAAAACACAAATTTGTCAGTGATGAAGATCGAATTCGCGCCTCCTTGATTCGTAGCCAGTTATTCTAACCAACTAAACTACACCGGCGGAATGTATCGTGTAGATTTGTTTTCTTGACACGTGATTCACCTCTGTAGTGGGTCACATCTGTTATCACAGACACAGCTTGGAGCTTTAAAACCGCTTTTTCCGATTTTGATTGATTAAAATTTACGGCGTTCTTAAGTTTTGGACAGTAGTTTATTAAACCATCCGTTCGCATAGCACAAGCAATGCAAATCTCGGAATTGCGATATTTGCAATATTCTGGCATCCTCTTCCATTCGTCCCTTTCTTAGAATTCTTATAATTTTGGCATTCTCTTCTGTTTATCCCCCTTTCTTTGAATTCCTATAATTATGGTATTTTCTTCCATTAATCCCTTTCTTCGAATACCTATGATTTCGGCTTGTTCTTCTATTGATCCCTTTCTTTTCATTCCTATAATTCTGGCATTTTCTTCTATTCAATTCCTATAATTATGTCTTCTATTCGAATTCCTATAATTATGTCTTCTATTCGAATTCCTATAATTATGTCTTCCATTCGAATTCCTATAATTATGGCATTCTCTTCTATTCATCCCTTTCTTTTAATTGTTATAATTCCGGCATTCTGTTCTATTCATCACTTGCTTTGAATTCCTATAATTCTGGCATTTTATCTTGTTCTAGAAGTAAGCTGGAACAAAACATTCATCCCTTTCTATGAATTCCTATATTTTAACACTGTACTTTTTTTATATATCTTCTCTTGAATTTCTATTATTCTGGCATTCTCTTCTATTCCTTCCTTTCTTTGAGTTGCTACAATTCGAGCATTCTCTTGTATTCATCCTTTCTTTGAATTCCTATGATTCTAGCATTCTCTTGTATTCATCCCCCTTTCTTTGAATTCTTATAATTCTAGCATTGTCTTGTATTCATCCCCCTTTATTTGAATTCCTATAATTATAGCATTCTCTTCTATTCATCCCTTTTTTTGAATTGCTTCAATTCTAGCATTATCTTCTATTCATCCCGTTCATTGAATTCTTATAATTCTGCCATTCTCTTCTATCACCCCTTCCTTTGAATTCCTATAATTATGTCATTCTCTTCTATTCATCCCCCTTCCTTTAAATTCCTATAATTCTGGCATTCCCTTCTATTCATTTCTTTCTTTGAATTGTTATAACTCCGGCATTCTCTTCAATTCATCCTTTTCTCTGAATTCCTATAATTCTGGCATTCTCTTCAATTCCTAATTTTCTCTGAATTTCTATAATTTTGGCATTTTCTCCTATTCATCCCTTTCTGAGAATTCCTATGATTTTACACTGTACAGTTTCTAATATTTCGCCTCTGAACGCAAACTGGATCTAGAAACAATAAATATAAAAATGTTGCAAATATCATGCTTACTTCTGGATTCCTTTTTGAAACTAAATGAAGTATGTAGGTTTATAACAGTTTATTAGCAGCTAATTCTTCACTGTAAAATGAAAATGAAAGTTTGGAGAAGTATTTTTTGTTTGTGTGACAGATTAAAATTGCACTTCCACATGCTTTATCAGATTTTTGTTGCCAAGCAAACATTTTCTTTTCTTCATTTAAAATTTTCACAAAAGACTTTCAGTCCGAAGGCTAATTCAGCAAAGGATTTTACTTTGTTCTTCAAAGAAAGCATTTGAAAAGTTGCATCTGGCATTTTAAAGTATCTTAGGAATTCTTTCTTTCTAAAGTAAGCTGGAACAAAAAATGTCATTTCCAGTTGCTGTTATCTCTTTATTCATTTTATCGTTTCCTCTGAAAGTCCTTGAAAGATTAAGAAATCACGAGTGTTTTTACTGCATGCCTTTGTCGTTGTTAATTGCCATGTATCGGTACTTCTCATTATTCTTTGATCTTAAAATGAAGTATTAGCAAATTCAGGCGAATCACTGTATTAACATAAGGGGAAATGAAGGAGAATCTGTATGACTTGCTCTGAGAAGAAACGTTGCCATGAATAAAGTCTACAGCTAAACATAAAGATTTTCGATTACGTCCTTTTACAAGAAAATAGCTGATTAGTATTATCACCTTAATCATTCGTCTGAGCATCTTGGAGGCACAATGGAGTCCCGCTCATAAGTTAAATTGGAAAAAGTTTCTTTTACCCAGACGTATGTCAGAGAATGAAAATCCATGCAGTTATTTCCTTTTCTCATGAATAATTTAAAGGGAACAAATATGAGATTGTCTTTAGCACAACATTTCTTGTTCTAGAAAAAGAGATTTTTTGCATTTATGAGGTCTACAAATAAGATTAAAACCGTTATTTTTGTGACGTATACCGTTAATTTACATATCCGATATTCCCCGAGGTGTTGTTATGTGACCGTAACTGGCCCAGAGTATAAAATGTGACACAGCAGTTTACCGAACAGTCACACGCACTTGCACATCGGTAGGTGAAAGATGGCAAACGATACTGCATTTATTCAACACTGCATTCGTTACGAATTTCATCAAGGAAAAAGTGCTGCAAAAGCATGTGCATCGATCTGTCGTCGTGTTCCGGGGAGAATACTGTATCGAAAAGCAGGTGTGAGTTTTGGTTCAGACGGTTAAAAGCAGGTGATTTTGATGTCAGCGATCGAGAACGTAGCGGCGCCCCGCAGAAGGTTGCACATGAGGAACTGCAAGCATTGCTGGATGACGATTCGCCTGAAACGCTACAAAAAAACTAGCTGAATAACTTGGGGTAACTCAACTAACCATTTTCAACCGCTTACGTGCAATGGGAGAGATTCAGAGGGAAGGAAAATAGGCGCCACATGACGTGAGCCAGAGGAACAAGAATGAGCGTGTCATGAAGGGCTTGAATCTGTTGAATAAACAACACAGAAAGTCTTTCCTGTGGAAAATCGTTACGGGTGATGAAAAGTGGATATGGTACGACAATCCCAAACGTAAAACACACTGGGTAGATCCTGGAGAAGATACGACTTTGACACCGAAACGCAATATTCACTCCAAGGAAGTTCTGCTGTGCATCGGTTGGGATATGAAAGGTGTGCTCTATTATGAACTATTGGAACAGAGTAAAACTTTTACTGCTGATCGGTATAATTGCTGCGATTGAACCAGGAAATCTGTCGGAAATGTCCATTCACAGGCAAAGGATTGCGTTTCGTGAAATTTTTGCATGACAACGCTACGCTGCATGTCGCGAAATCGGTCATGAAAGCGTTATTAACGCTTTGCTGGGAAGCTTTGGAGCAGCCGGCGTATAGTCCCGACATAGTCTCTTCAGACTGTCATCTGTTCTGATCGATGCAACATGGTTTGTCTGCTTTACGGTTTCGGGCATGTGACGAAGTGCAAAAATGGGTTGACGACTTCATCGTGTTACACGACGAAGTATTCTTCATGGCAGGAATCCGTCAGCTGCCCAACCGATAGCGGAAGGTGATAGATAATGACGGCGCATATTTTGATTCGTAAAGCTATTGTTGTTTTATCTCAAAATAAATGTCGCGTTGTCTTAAAACGCTTTAAAATGTACTTGTGCACCTAATGTATACTCCAATGTGGCACACTCAAAATATTAGAGATAGGGGTGGTGGACAGTCGCCATGGGCATCTCCCGCGCAGAGTGGAACAGATCCAAACCGAACGCAATTTACAAATAGGCAGACAGCAGGGCTTCCCAAAAGTGTATCGCAATTGACGAACATGGGTAAATGTGGTTATCTGAGCGTCTTTGATTGTGTGCTCATTGTGAGATCGTTGATCTGTAACAGATCGATGATTTTATTGCCCAGGTGATAAGAACCCTCGGATTCCTAAGAGGAACCGTATCAAGGGTGTATCGCGAGTATACCATCGAAGGTTGAGAGTATGCGGTGCGCGACCGCCCGCCGTTGATGACCACGGTTTATGCATAGTATCCAGGCTCATGCAAACAGACCACTTGGAAACGGCGCGCAAATCACATGCATATTAAATGTCGGAGGCCCAAGCAACGTCAGCGAGCGAACAGTATTCCGCATCGGCGCAGCATGGGCTACGGAAGCCGACGCCCTGCTTGTGTGCCACTGCCAACTTCTAGTCATCGGACATAAAAACTGAATTTCTGCAGTGTGGTGTCGAATCGTGTGATAATATGAATCCCGTTTTCAGCTGTACTGGGTGTTTGTAAAAACAAGTTAGTAAAATCATGCAATGCATTGATTATGATACGTCTTTAAACATACCAGAAATCATTCCTCAAGTTATGAGGATAATGGCTGTGTTATAAATCTCGCTCCTGTGCCATGACCTTTTACCCCCTTTCGATGCTGTTCAACAGAACCTGTTCAGTATACCTCCGGAACAACATGATAAAGTCTTGTCGCAATCGAAGCATTTTTACGTAAGGTATAACGCATAAGGGCGACGGAATGGATCCCGCTCCTAAGTCTTAACCTTTGACCCTATTTCGTCCATTTTCAATCGGGTTTGTCCCCAGGTTGTCCTCTACGACATACTAAAATTTCATCGAAATCGAACCATTTTTACGCGATTTATCGTGCGGACAGACAGACGGACAAAGTTGAAGCATATACGCTGCTTCAACCTACGGTGGGCCGCCCGGTGGCGCAGTGGTCTAAGCGATGGCCTCTGATCATTCGCCCGTAAGGGGTCCGGGTTTAAATCCCGGTGAGGCATGGATGTTGTGTTTGTCTTACGGCACTGGCTCTTATCCCTTCCCTGGAACCAGTGAACCTAAATTAGGGACGGGCGACTATTTATAGCCCATTGAGTTGCTCACGGTGGTCGTTAAACCTCCAATAAAAAAAAAAAAAAACCTACGGTGGTTGGAAAGCGTTAATGACTGCGAAACTACAAAACCAGATATTATGTTTGAACACTATTAAGATCTGGCATCATTTCCCTTTGTTTTTCGCAGAATATATTTAGACATTTCAGGTCAACCCACTTCGATCCAGTTACATTGTTTGGCTCATCAAATGTAACTTCGTTGTCATTAGTGGATCGTAAGACACAATCTGCATTATCTTGGGAACTGCTTATTTACGGACCGATGATGTCTAAGACTGTTCTGCTTATTTTAGTGTGTAGCATTCATCCTTTCACTTTTGGCCATCACTTTCTAATCACCCTGTATATAAATAAGTTTTTTCGAATACAAACATTTCTAGCTAGGTTGAGCACGCGCAGTTTTTCTTTTATTGCCACTCACATATCGAAACTTCAAGAAATCATTCAAGTTCTGTTTTGAAAAACTTGCAGGTACTCTCCAAAAAAATTTGTAAAATTAAATTTCATAATATTTTCCCTAGAAGCGTTTATTATTTAGGCTTTCTGAGTTTGCATCACAATATTTTATTTCCCATGTTTCCATTTTAGGAATTTTCATGCACTTTTACCCTGAATAATTGTTTAACAAGTGGGGAAGATCATCAGATTCAGTACAATTGTTTCAGCCTATTTGTTCCTAAATTAATACAAAACCACTTGTGCTTCCAACTTTCAGTTTATCCCTTACCTGCTGTTACTTGAACTCTTTTATTTGATAATTTTTCTGTAATTCTTGAATAAACAGCATTTATTAAATTATGCTTCGTAGCATAATACGTCTGAAGAGCGTGACTGTAATTTTGTTTAAATATATCATAATTAATGGTTCTTTTTTTTTTTTTATTGTAGGTTTAACGACCACCGTTAGCAACTCAATGGGCTATAAGCAGCCGCCCGTCCCTAATTTAGGGTCACTGGTTCCAGGGAAGGGAGAGAACCAGTGCCGTAAGACAAACACAACATCCATGCCTCACCGGGATTCGAACCCGGACCCCGTTCGGACGAATGATCAGAGGCCATCGCTTAGACCACTGCGCCACTGAGGCGGCAATTAATGGTTCACATGAAGCCAATCTTCACCGAATTGAGGACAGTACAGGATTACAACTGAGCGCTACTTTGATAAGTTTCGCAAACATCTGAAGAACATTTTACGCAAGGTTCCGTATTTATCAGGTTAAATATTTTTTTTCTTGGTGTAGAACAAACCTACAGGATAACGAAATGGTAATTTTCGGTGTCGATCTTATTTTCTTTGGTTTTGATTGGTGGTTTAACGACCACCATGAGCAACTCAATGGGTTATAAGCAGCCGCCCGTCCCTAATTAGGACCAATGATTCCAGAGAAAAGAGACAGCCCGTGCTATAAGACAAACACGGCATCCACTCCGACGCCCAGGTGGGGTAGTGGTCTAAACGCTCGCTTTGACCTTCCGTTCGAGAAGGGTCCATGTTCGAATCCCGGTGAGACATGGATGTTATGTTTGTCTTACGGCACTGGCTCTCTCCCTTCCTTGAAACCAGTGGTTCTAATTATGGACGGGCGACTGCTTATAGCCCATTGTTTATACCTGAAAAGAAGAGAAATTTGAGTTAGCTACCAAAAAGTAAACTTCTGGGCGACCACTAAACTTCCATGTAGCGAGCTAAAATTTGGTGCACACATTACTGCATCATAATGGACAAAATTACGCTATGTGGAGCCATGATTTGAATACCTTTTTTTCCATTGCAAAGTGGACCACCCTAATATATACACTGGCGGAAAATGAAAAAAGAACACCAAGTAGGAGACGTCTGTTACCAACGAAATTTATACAGCATAGTAACGGAATACAGAGGATAACGTGATCAACACATTATGGCAAAATACAGCTGTATTTGCTGGTAAACTGAAAAATAACATTTCCATGTAACATGGTTAGCACGAAGTTGAACCGCCATAAACTGCGTCACATTGTGCAATTCTGGCATGGAGTCTGTCGTACAGATGTTGGATGTAAGTTTGGGGTATGGAGTTCCAAGCATCCTCAACCTGGACGCGTTAATCGGGGATAATCGTGGCCTGCCGTGGAGACCGGATAAGTCGTTGTCCCATAAAATCCCACACCTGCTCAATGGGGGACAAATCCGGTGAAAGTGCAGGCCATGGAAGTTGTCTAACATCCTGAAGTGCATGTCGCGTTGCACGTGCCGTGTGTGGGCGTGCGTTATCTTGCTGGAAAACACCACGATGGACCGACCTTACAATAGGCACAACAACAGGCTGAATGATGTTGTTGATGTAGGAGGTGCTGTTTAACGTACCCGGTACAAACATTAGTGGTGTACGGGACTGATAGCTGATCGCTCTCCACAAAAGGAGAGCAGGCGTAGGTCCTGTGTGTCGCTGGCGGATGCAAGAAGGGTGGAGACGCTTCCCTATGTGTCTGTGAACACGCATACGGCCATCGGAGGCTCCCAAGCAGAATCTGCTTTCATCGCTGAACACGACAGATCGACATTGCGTTTTCCAGTTCAGACGTAGGTGACACCACTGCAGCCGTTCCTGACGGTGGGCTGGAGTCGGAGGTACACATGCCAGAAGCACACGTGCACGTAGTCCTGCATCCAGTAGACAGTTGCGGATTGTTTGCACTGTCACCTAAGGTGCAACGGCAGCTCGGATTAGCGTCGCAGTGGATGTTCTGCTTGACAACATCGTTCTTCTTATGCTTCGATCGGTCCGCTCATCAGTCCGTCTGTGACACCCTCTTCCACGTCTTCTCGTGTGGGAATGTTCCTCGGACCATCTACGCCACCATCGTACCACCACCGATACTTCCCGTCCAATTTGCTCCGCAATACGACGATACGACCACCCCGCCTCGCGGAGTCCGACTAGACGACCTCGCTCAAAGTCCGATAACTGCTGAAATCTACACGTCTTCAATTTTCAGGCATTGCAGCTTCTTCCGGGTCCTCGCACGTGTCCGTACGCCGACGACTGATTACATTCACTTCGCCGTATTCCTTAAATACCACCGACGATAATTTGCATATTATGCCGTGCTGTGGTGTAAGCGCTCACCGGTTGGTCCCGATATATATATATATATATATATATATATATATATATATATATATATATATATATATATATATATTTGTATATATATATATATATATATAAATAAAAATCGGCATACCCAAGCCCACATCCAAAGCCTCTTTCGTTCGATGCTGTGGCAACGCAACGTGTGGAAGCAGCCTGGACCGACATACCCCAAGCCCACATCCAAACGTTCGATGCCGCGGCGTGTAGCGACCGTTATTGCCAGCCATAGGGGGTCACCTGAACTATTGATGTCTGCGTGTTCCGCAAAACGCACGGGCCTGCAAGCTCAATCGTTTCATCTTTGTATCTGTTGTTATGTGTCCAGTAAATCTGGCTTTGCTATCTCGTGTCCTTTTTGGTGTTGCATTTTGGGTGGCCAGCAGTGTATTTGAAATGGAAAGTTACACCAAAAATCGCAGGTTATATGTAAAGTAATTTTTACCGCATTCCCTGGACATATTTATTAGTTTATCTGGATTGGATTACTGGTGGCGGTGCTTTTCCACTACTTGCAAAATGTACTGCTTCTGTTTTTCTGGGTTAGTTAATACAGCGTAAAAACACTGTATTCGTGAGATGCTTCTTTCTGCTGCGTCGTTGACAACTTTGAGATTCTTGACTACCCATTTGGCTTTAATGAATTCTTTATCTTCCTCCCATGTGCTAGGATCAGCTTGAAGAAAGTTATCAGAAACATGCAAAGCCACGAACAGTTTCTTGATGTTGTTTGTCGCTGTGTCTGATAGTTTATTTTCTTTTTGTCAGCTTTTCACTAATCGTTATTCTTCGAGGAACGGGATTCTTTTTCCCTTCTTTATCTAAGGATGCTACCATGGACACTTACATTTCTATGGGCACTGCTTCATCGAAAAATGCAAGACCAACTAGAATTTCCCTCAAATACCACAAATGACCAGAGAAGCTTTTGATTGTAGCATATAGAACAGCTCCATTTGTGGTTTTGTATGCGACAAATTTTTTTTGGAGTTCAAGGTCCATCCTTGGAGCAAGTGCAGCAGCTGGGGCTGTAAACCACGATTTTACTTACAGCTGTACGACAAAGAAGTTGAATTCACGAAGGCCGAATAGTAGTCGAGCAGTTATCAGAAAATGAGATCAAAACAAATATATCTTTAAACTGAGAATCAGTTTTGCCATCCACCTAGCTCGGTGATGAGCACCAGAAGAATGTATGGAAAAATCCTCTAATGCAAGTGTATCCCCAGTAAACAACAGTGAAAGTTGCAACAGTTTATTATTCCTATGGTGGCATTCCCACAGCTATCCACGAATAAAACTAAGCCTGTTTAAACTGGTTCTATTCGACAAGCAATAACTTCGTCTTCTACACTCGACTAATAAACATCTTTCTTAAGCGGACTCCAAGAATTTTCAAAACCTCTGGAAGAGCTGGATGTTTGGGCCACTGGAAGGCCCCATCAGTTTGTCATGAACATTTGCAACGATGAGTACAAGTATATGGTGTCGGCAAGCCAAGTTCACAAGAGTTCTATTTAGTTACTGCTCCAGCAAGGCACGTGCTACACCTTTCAGACCTGTATTGATTGGTGTGGTGTAACTGAATTCTTTCAATCAAATTCCAGTTTTGAATCAAATGGAATACTGCAGTTGGTTGCACTATTCCTGCTGGAATCATTATTTTTTGGCCTTTACCCTGGAAATGCAAGAGCTTAAATTTATTGGTCATATGACACAATTGTTTGGTTGGGATTCGTGCTTTCTCTCAGAAAGTTATAACTTCCTGTGCAGTATCTGTAGCACTGTCTTGAATGTTTTGCTTTTCATTAAGGTGTAAATGAAAAAACAGCTTCAACCTTGACGGCTTGAGGGTAACTTTTTTCCGGTTACGAACTAACTAGCCCCACTTACCAAATGCGTCGAAGTTTCTTTGATTTATCAGTACTAATAGTAGGTGCCATTTTTCCATACACTGTATTTATTTTTATTGAAGGTTTACCAACTACCGTGAGCAACTCAATGGGCCATAAGCAGTCGCCCGTCCCTAATTCAGGGTCACTGGTTCCAGGGAAAGGAGAGAACCAGTGCCGTAAGACAAACACAACATCCATGCCTCACCGGGATTCGAACCCGGGCACCTTTCAGACGAATAGTCAGAGGCCATTGCTTAGACCACTGCGCCACCGGGGTGGCCCAGATACTGTATTTAATTTATTCCAAGAAATAATAAGTTATTTTAGCTCATCTGGCTTTAAGAACTTTCTTAATTCCTCACCTGACATGAACCCAACACGACGTTAGCTTGAAAAGGGGACCAGCGACCGGCGATGTTAATTAAACAGGCGCTTCCTCAAGACTGAATCCAAAAGGGAAGACGAAAAAGGATTAAGGAATAGTTCTGTGTCTAGACAAGCAGCGCAATCAGCTGCACTACGGGAGTATTAGAGTTCAACAGCTTGCGTTCCGAACGTAAAGTCTCTTAAAAATAGGACAGAAACATTCCAGCGCCTATGAGCCACTAATAGATTTCAAGGTACAGGAAAGAAACTTTGGAAAAATTACTTTTTCACAGAAATGAACAAAATAAGGTGGTCTGTCCAATGAAAACGGAAGAAAACATTTTCTTCATATATTTGGGTGGCAGTCTAACGTACAGGCAGGTGGCAGGTAGGCTTATTGGCAGACAGGTAGCAGAGTGTTGCGATATAATCGTATCACTAGTCTTAGCAACCTATGTATGCAAGTAATGAGCTGACATTCACTGTTTACGCAGCGAAAGACATTAATTTGTCCTTTACCTTGTGATAAGATTACTAGCAGCTGTGCTGTAGTTGATACTGTGTCATTATGTCAAGAAAGTGTTTAAATTATCCAGGTGCTTTATTCTATGTGTGAGGTTTTAACATTTAAAGCTTAAAGGCTAAATTTCCCTCGACTCGTTAAAAAGTGTTTTGAGCTATATTTGGCAGTAAAGTAGGTGACCAAGATAAAAACTGGGACCCTTATGTCTTCTGTTCGATCTTTCGCAACGTATGACCGAATGGGTAAAGTGTTCCTGGCATATGTATGTGCTTTGCAATTTACGTAGTTTGGACGGAACCCAAAGATGATTCATCAGACTTTTATTTTTGCTTAACAAACATAAACGGAATAACAAGTAAATCCAAACCCGGACTGATATACCCAAATTTGCGATCTGTTATCATGCCAGTTCCTCGATGTGAAGACTTAACTGCCGACCCGGTGGCGCAGTGGTCTAAGCGATGGCCTCTGATCATTTGTCCGAACGGGGTCCGGGTTCGGTGGCGCAGTTGTCTAATCGATGGCCTCTGATCATTCGTCCGAACGGGGTCCGGGTTCGAATCCCGGCGAGGCATGGATGTTGTGTTTGTCTTGCGGCACAGGCTCTCTCTCTTCCCTGGAACCAGTGACCCTAAATTAGGGACGGGCGGCTGCTTATAGCCCATTAAGTTGCTCACGGTGGTCGTTAAACCTCCAATCAGAAAAAAAAAAAAAAACAAGACTTAACTTACACCATAGCCTCATATAAACTTAACTATTGAAGATGAAGACTCGGGAAACCATGCAAGAAGCCTAGTTCAACATGACTAAATTTTGAAGCAAGTAACTCTTCTTTTCAACCACATCTATTAGCTCAAGGTGATTTTTAACGACCTTATTGGGGATCTAAATTTGTCCAAAACACAAGCCGAACTTTTGGGGTCTAGGCTGGAAGGCTGGAATCTGCTTCAGCGAGACACTAAAGTGTGACTGTCTTGTAACTGATACGCTGGGTTAAAAAAATTTCATTCTCACAAAGATGATTCAGTTTATTGTAACAATAATTGCTATCTGGTGGATGCTCTTGGTCATGAACATAAAACAACAGATTGGCGACTGTTCATTGGCTCCTCTAAAACTAAATGTCGTTTTGTACAATGTGAAACAATTTCCATCTGTGCCGTTAGTTTACGCCGCTTATACGATGGAATCTCACGAAAATATGAAATTCCTCTTGGAAAAAGTCAGTAAGGCAAGTGCAGTTGGAACATCTACAGAGATATAAAAGTTATTGCCCTATTACTTGGTTTGTAGCTCGGCAATACCACTGTACACCGATGACCCATTACACTTTGATCACCCGCAGCTTAGAGAAATGAACTCTCCTGGAGACCGAACAGTGGCGCAGGGGAAGTTCACAGAACAGTATACATACAACCCAAGGACCGGCTTTCGGTTAGTAGTGTGTTCGGAGTCAGAATGGGAAAAGATGCCGATTTATCGAAGTTTGATAAAGGACAAATTCTGATGGAACTACGGAACTGCGATCTCGGAAACGACGCGGCTTGTGGGTTGTTTACGTGCCTGTGTAGTGAGTGCGTATCAAAAGTGGTGCACACATGGCCAAAGGACGTACCGTTGTCTATCCGTGTGTCGTCCGCAGCTCATTGATGCCAGACGGGAGCGTAGATTGTCACTCATTGTCCACAGCGACTACAGTGCGACAAATCACCCGCAGCTACAACAGCGGTGATCAGGGCAATGTGTCACAACACACAGTTCATCACAGCTCTCTGCGCAGGGGCCTGCGTAGCCCAAGACCCAGCCGGGACCCCGTGCTGACTGCACGTCATCGCCAACAACGCATGAAATAATCATCGAGAAATGATCATCGAAATAATCACTGCATGAAATGATCTTCGAGATTGGACAATGGATGATTGGAAGAAAGTGGCATGGTCTGACGAATCAAGATTCCTCGTGCATCACGTAGACGGCCTAGACGGATACGCCGATTACCAACGGAGGTTATGGCACCTGGATGCACTGTTAGGCGGAAACAGGCCGCCCGCGGCGGTGTCATGCAGTAGACAATGTTTTCTTTTGGTCACTTTTGTTCCCGCTATCCCAATATCACAATCCCTGACAGCTGTCAGGTATATGAACATCGTTGCGGAACAACTTCACCCCTTCATGGCAATCGTATTCCCTGCTGCTGATGGCCATTACCAACAGGATAATGCGCCATGCCACACTGCCGGAGTCGTCAAGGAGTTAATCGAGGGACATGCTGGTGACTTTCTGTTAATGCCCTGGCCTCCAAATTCACCTGACATGAACCCAATCGAACATTTGTGGTTCGACTTGGAAAAGCGGGTTCGCGCTAAATCAACACCACCTCGAAATGTACAGGAACTGGAGGACCTGTTGTTGACATTATGTGCCAGGATACCGATCGCCGCCTCAGCGAATCGACGCCTCACCGATTGGTCGCTGTTTTTTGGTCTAAAAGAGGTCCTACAGCTTATTAGGTAGACGGTCATAATGTAATTTCTCATCAGTGTAAATGTCGTTGTTTTGTTGTGCGAGTGAGACACTTGAAATAAAATAAATTATTACATCAAGAAGGGATGCCCAAAGTGAATTACGTACCTCTAGGAAGAAATATATCGCACATCTCCCACTGGTCAACCCTTAATCTCTTTTTTTACCTAGAATGGGAAAAGATGCCGATTTATCGAAGTTTGATAAAGGACAAATTCTGATGGAACTACGGAACTGCGATCTCGGAAACGACGCGGCTTGTGGGTTGTTTACGTGCCTGTGTAGTGAGTGCGTATCAAAAGTGGTGCACACATGGCCAAAGGACGTACCGTTGTCTATCCGTGTGTCGTCCGCAGCTCATTGATGCCAGACGGGAGCGTAGATTGTCACTCATTGTCCACAGCGACTACAGTGCGACAAATCACCCGCAGCTACAACAGCGGTGATCAGGGCAATGTGTCACAACACACAGTTCATCACAGCTCTCTGCGCAGGGGCCTGCGTAGCCCAAGACCCAGCCGGGACCCCGTGCTGACTGCACGTCATCGCCAACAACGCATGAAATAATCATCGAGAAATGATCATCGAAATAATCACTGCATGAAATGATCTTCGAGATTGGACAATGGATGATTGGAAGAAAGTGGCATGGTCTGACGAATCAAGATTCCTCGTGCATCACGTAGACGGCCTAGACGGATACGCCGATTACCAACGGAGGTTATGGCACCTGGATGCACTGTTAGGCGGAAACAGGCCGCCCGCGGCGGTGTCATGCAGTAGACAATGTTTCTTTTGGTCACTTTTGTTCCCGCTATCCCAATATCACAATCCCTGACAGCTGTCAGGTATATGAACATCGTTGCGGAACAACTTCACCCCTTCATGGCAATCGTATTCCCTGCTGCTGATGGCCATTACCAACAGGATAATGCGCCATGCCACACTGCCGGAGTCGTCAAGGAGTTAATCGAGGGACATGCTGGTGACTTTCTGTTAATGCCCTGGCCTCCAAATTCACCTGACATGAACCCAATCGAACATTTGTGGTTCGACTTGGAAAAGCGGGTTCGCGCTAAATCAACACCACCTCGAAATGTACAGGAACTGGAGGACCTGTTGTTGACATTATGTGCCAGGATACCGATCGCCGCCTCAGCGAATCGACGCCTCACCGATTGGTCGCTGTTTTTTGGTCTAAAAGAGGTCCTACAGCTTATTAGGTAGACGGTCATAATGTAATTTCTCATCAGTGTAAATGTCGTTGTTTTGTTGTGCGAGTGAGACACTTGAAATAAAATAAATTATTACATCAAGAAGGGATGCCCAAAGTGAATTACGTACCTCTAGGAAGAAATATATCGCACATCTCCCACTGGTCAACCCTTAATCTCTTTTTTTACCTCCACTACACATAAAATTAGGGCTTTTTAATATTTTGTTATGGCCAAATGGTGCAAAGTTGCTTATTTGAAGGACAGGTTTCCTCGAATAAGTAATGCTAAAAGTGAAGAAGACATTTTTGTGGTCCCTTAATAAGAGATGTGATTCAAAATATAAAACTCGAAGGTATATAAGGTCAGCTTGAAGAAAGAGCTTGGAGATCGTTCAAAAGTTTTACGGAAAGGTTTTGGGGAAATTTTAAAACACAGAACTACCGTGACATCCTGGGTGAAAACTGATATGGGGTGTATATGCTGAAAGATTTTAGGTGTAATATGCCTTTAAAATTCATTTCTTGGATTTCCATTTGGATTTCTTCTCAGAAGATCTCGGTGCCGTCAGTGACGAACATGACGAGTGGTTTCACAAGGACATCTGGATCATGTAAAAGAGACAGCAGAATAAATGGAGTCCCAACACTCTTGCTGACTATTAATCAGCACTTACGAGGGATTTTGCTAAATACAGAAGAAAATCATCAACTTTCATGTAATATGAATAGCGCTATAAATGGACATAAACATACATTTTTTTTTCAGATTTAACCTGGGTGTCACTAAAAATCAGCGCGTGATAAAGAAAAACTAGTAACATATTTGAATTCAGTATAACAAGTACTATTAGGATCAGACAGCTTTTGTGTGTGGAAATTTAGTTTTATTTCGCAAACCAGTGTTATATACTAAGCACCGTTGTAATAGTATTTTGAGGTAGGCTCATACCTCTATCAGTACGACAACGCACCTGCCATACTGCTCGCGTTTCTACAAATATATTTGAGGGTACGGCTGTCAAAAACGTGAACTGGCCAACCCAGTATGCTGATCTACATTGTATGTAGAATATTTGGGATGAATTGAATTGTCCGGTTCGTTGAAGAAAAGAACGCTCAATAAAGAAAGCTCAACTGGTACAGCTCTGAAGGCTTAATGACGGAATATATTTACGAACATTTACAAAAGACTGGTGGAGAGCATTTTAGGAAACCAGCATAAGGGTCAAAGTTTCAGCACACAATATTAATTTTTCTGTTAAACGAAAACTTTTTTTAGATATGCGGGGTGCTCCAATATTAATGGTAGGGCAGTATATATCCTCAGTTTTCCTTTCCACTTATTTTTATTACTTTTAGTTAAACAAGTGATAACAGGAATTATTCAAGTAGACTTCCAAGTGAATGCCAATCCATTAGGAAATGGGAAAGTTCTCTAGCAGTCAACAGTTCCGAAAAGAATAAAGCGAAGACCAAAAACCGCCATTATGCGTTTTTGCTTCTCTCAAGTTGACAGTTCTACTTAAGAAAGACCCCCGTGATGTGCGTTGTTGGCTCGTAAGCTGATTTCGTTGCAACTAGTATGCCAATAGATCTTATTAATCGAAATCTCCGGATTTTTCTCCAGGATACTATTTCGTTGTGGGAAAGAATCCGACCGCAGTTCTGCAAGAGTGTTCGTTGCCAAGATTATTTACCCAGCATCTAATGCAGTGAGGGGTCGAACGATAACAAGGAAGATAAAGAGAAATAGGGAGTTGGGCGGAACAAATAATTTGGGGTTCCTGGTTATCCAGAAGGGCTTGGACTCGGTGATTCATTTATCTTGCACGTGAGTAGAAACCGTGTTCTTCGATTTCAGGGAGTGGAATAATGAACAATATTAACAGAAAGACATGTTTTTTGCTCTCTTTATTCAAAGTAAGTCTTCAGTTCAACGCTCTTAATGATATCTCTATATAATTAGGTTTTATATATTTGCAGAATTTTTCACCTTTTTACGAATAAGTGAAGAAAACAGGAAGGTAAGGAATTAGCACAGTAGGAAATAGCAGTAGGAAATTAAAAAAAAACCACCTGCGATTCTGATGGTACTTAAAATATTTGGCAGATAGTGGTTAGAGAAGATAGTGGTTCTGACTAGTCGTTTAGGGTAATCACAATTCGTGTTGTTGATGGAGCACGGACGAGGTTCTTTCATGTTGAACTAGAGCATCGTCTGTTCCTTGGAGACAGTGGCCCAAAATTAGAGATGCGCAACTGCAGTTCAGTGCGCTATGGAGTCACTATTAAACCAGGGAAGCCGCCCCGGTGGCGCAGTGGTCTAAGCGATGGCCTCTGATCATTCGTCCCAACGGGGTCCGGGTTCGAATCCCGGTGAAGCATAGGTGTTGTGTTTGTCTTACGGCACTGGCTCTCTCCGTTCCCTGGAACTAGTGACCCTAAATTAGGGACGGGCGACTGCTTATAGCCCATTGAGGTGCTCACGGTGGTCGTTAAACCTCCAATCAAAAAAAAAAAAATCCAGGGAACGAAAAAAAAAGTTAAATAGAAGTTGTATTACTATTGGGAAAGAGGGACTGTATAAGATTTAAGATGTCGAGAAGTTGTGAATGTTATATATAATTTATGACTACTAAACAAGCGGTGTTAATATAGAATACAAATTTTAATGTTTCTCACAACAAAATGTTCATTATACATCGACTATTGCTTCGCAGAGCGTTTGGCTGGGCTTCATCAGGACGGATGGAACGTTATCGTTTAAGTCACTGTGACATCAACAGAGTTCTGACGGTCGCGGATTTTGGTGAGTTGTTTGCAGGCACTAGAAAGAAATGGAATTGACGTCATGTCCTTCAAAACGCGTGAAGATTTCCGGTATACTTACGTGGAAAGATTCCAATATATTAAGAGTGATTGTCGAATCGGGTATATCAATAAGCGTGGCGTTTCCAAACAGAAATTTATTGTTATTTTCGTGACAATGTTGCGCTGTATACAACTTCTTCAGTTCACAGTTCCGTACACAAGTCTTGTGTTACTTCACACAAAAATTTTGATATGTAGGACAGACCCGCAGGGCTTTATGTTTTCGCGTGAAAGAAAACAAGACCTACGTACGGAACTATGAACTAAAGTAGTCGTCTATAGCCCCAACATTGTCACGAAAATAACCATACATTTTTGTTTGGAAACGCCACGCTCATTGATGCTGACAATTACAATTATTTTATTGCACACATTTAAAACTTACGGTCATATGAAAATGCAATACACCAGGAGCATCTGAACATATTGGTTGTAAGGCGATTCCCCCTGTCAGATGTAAGAAAAGGAATAACATATGTAATGCCAAGTAAGATGGTTATAACAGAAGTGCCACTGTAAGGAGCATGCTTGGAACTTCAATTTAAAGATAGGATTGAGATTTATTATGGAGATCAGGATGATTTACAATGTAATTTCGAGAGACCAGGAAAACGTTTTGATAGTTTCCAGAGATCTGATACTCTCTGCGAGATTATTCCATAAGATAATGGATTTATACAATATGCTGTTTAAACCATATTTAAGTTTAACTGACGGTACACATAATTTCTTGTTAGCAACAGATCTGGTGAAGACAGCACAATCCAGATATTTGATGTTGGATTGAAAAATAGGCAGTTTAAGATGCATTATTTTAAAAAACATGATACCTAGTTTCAAGGTAAAAATTTCATGAATATTTAGACTATTTAGGTTCAGAAATAATTGTTTTGAATGGGACATGTACTGTGTGTTCAGCATATAGCGAACAGATTTCTTCTGTAATTTGAGCAAGCATAAGTTATTGTTTGTACTTATATTTGGATACCAAGATTCCAGATAAACCTTATTCGATTATCAAACTTAATATATTGGAAGCTTTCCACATATACCGGGACTCTTCACGCATTGTCAACGACATGACGTCAACTTCATTTCTTTCAAGCGCGTGGAAACAACTCAAGTGACCGTCAGAACTCTGATGATGTCACAATGACTTAAATGTTTACGCTCCATTCGTCCTGATGAATCCCAGCCAAACGCTCTACAGAACTATAGTCGATGTATAGTAAGCATTTTATTGTGAGAAATGTAGGTATTTTTATTCAGTTGCGAATGTTATACTGCCGATATTGTAGTAATATCAGGTATGTGCAAAAGTTCTAATCGTTTTTATGATGCAAATTCCAAGTAAAGAATTCACTCAGCAAGTGTAATAAGAGATAGCGCGTGTGATGGCCCACATGCTTTGAAGAGTATGCTATAAAATGACACTAAGTATGCAGGTGCATTTTATTCGTAAACAAGCTACACAAGGTTTAACATGTCAAGCAATAAAGACCATATTCAGCCTTTTTTGCTTCACGGGTTCGGAAAATGAAAACCGCAGCTGAAGCATGCTGCTACATTTGTGAGTTGCATGGCGAGGATGCTATATACGAAAGCACATATCGCCATCGGTTCCAGAAATTCCGTGAAAGAGACGGAACCTGCGGAGATCAACCCCGTTTTGGACGTCCATCTGAGGTTTCTGAAGAGGATTTCAAACAAGCCATATCAAGGGACCAATATCTAACAGCTGAAGAGTTTTTAGAAAGGTTTTCTGTGCACAAAACAACAGTAGAAAGAAAGATGCTTGCGCTCGGGTTTATCACAAAGTTCGACTAGGGAGTACCACAGAGTGTTGCCATTCTACTGATTTATATCGGTAGATCTACCGATTTTGACTCTTGTCTATTGATACATTTTCGTAGTCTACTGATTTTTCTCTGTTTTAAGACCACTGCCTGAATTTTCTACTGTTATGCCTAATTTTATTTGTTTTGAGACGAAATTTTCTTGATCATTTGATTGATGTTATTTCTTCCTTTAAACTGTAAAAAAAAAAAAAAAAAAAATATCGCCGCCCCGGTGGCGCAGTGGTCTAAGGCAATGGCCTCTGATCATTCGTCCGAAAGGGGTCCGGGTTCGAATCCAGATGAGGCATGGATGTTGTGTTTGTCTTACCGCACTGGTTCTCTCCTTTCCCTGGAACTAGTGACCCTAAATTAGGGACGGGCGACTGCTTATAGCCCATTGAGTTGCTCACGGTGGTCGTTAAACCTCCAATCAAAAAAAAAACAACTGTAAAATAATTTACATGATGTACATCTGATACTAATGTAATGTAATTTTTCAAGCAGCTGGTTATATATTTTTTATCGAATGCTCTACGGAAGTTAAAAAAAATCCTACAGTTATTGCAGCGAAATTATACCCTGATGAGTCATTACATTATGACCACTTAGCTAATAAGCTGTAGGACCCCCTTTAGCCAATAAAACAGCGGTCACTAGGCGATGCATCGATTCGATGAGGTGGCGATAGGTATCCTGGGGTATCTGGTACCATAATGTCAGCATCAGGTCTTCCAGATCCCTTATATTTCGGGGTTGTGGTAATTTAGCGCGAACCCGCTTTTCCAAGTCGTACCACAAAAGTTCGATTGGGTTCAAAGTCAGGTGAATTTGAAGGCCAGGGCATTAACAGAAAGTCAGCAGCATATTCCTCGAACCACTCCTTAACGATTCTAGCAGTGTGACATGGCGCATTATCTTGTTGATAATGCGCCATCACCAACAGCAAACGCAGCTGCCATGAATGAGTGAACATGGTCCGCAGCGATGTTCAGATATCTGACAGTTGTCAGAGATTGTGCGTAACCCAAATTTAGAGTAACCCAATCTGCACAAACTTTCCACATGAAAGTTTTCTGGGACATGCATGGCTTTCTTCTGGTGGAGTTTGATCCAACGAGGACCATTGTGAATGTCAAAACCTACGCTAACACACTGACAAAGTTACGACGTGCCATTCCTGACAAAAGACACAACAGAGACGCTGCAAATGTCAGACTGCTTCACGACAATGCTCGCACACATCGTGACGAAATTCCGCAATTTGGCTGGGAGGTGATGTGGAACCAATTGTACAGTCCGGACCTGGTTCCTTCGGTCTTTCACCTATTTGGTCCCTGGAAAGGATTCCTGGGCGGCTAACGCTTCAATTCGGCTGACGAAGTCAAATTTGTTGTCCTCACATGGCTACACGCCCCAAAAAAGATTCCTGGGCGGCTAACGCTTCAATTCGGCTGACGTAGTCAAATTTGTTGTCCTCACATGGCTACACGCCCCAAAAAAGATTCCTGGGTGGCTAAAGCTTCAATTCGGCTGACGAAGTCAAACTTGTTGTCCTCACATGGCTACACGCCCCAAAAAAGATTCCTGGGTGGCTAAAGCTTCAATTCGGCTGACGAAGTCAAATTTGTTGTCCTCACATGGCTACACGCCCCAAAAAAGATTCCTGGGTGGCTAAAGCTTCAATTCGGCTGACGAAGTCAAATTTGTTGTCCTCACATGGCTACACGCCCCAAAAAGATTCCTGGGTGGCTAAAGCTTCAATTCGGCTGACGAAGTCAAATTTGTTTTCCTCACATGGCTACACGCCCCAAAAAAGATTCCTGGGTGGCTAAAGCTTCAATTCGGCTGACGAAGTCAAATTTGTTGTCCTCACATGGCTACACGCCCCAAAAAAGGGACTTTTATGAACAAGGTACACTAAACCTGGTACCGCGCTGGGATAGATGTATCAAGCTTCTCGGTTCTTATGTTGAAAAATAGCTAAGAAATGTAGTTTCACTGTGCATATGTTTCGTTTTGCCTATCTATTAAACTGCTGTCAAAAAAAGTAGTGTGCCATACTTTTCGATCCAACCTGGTATATTGATTCCATTTTACAAATACAATTGCGTAAATTGTAGTTAGTTAATTTTCATATTTAGGAGTAATACTAGGGCACGCCACCAACAGTAACCGATAACTCGGGTACAGTAGGCAAATTTACAGCTAATCTATTGCAAAATCTATGCTCATTAAGGCGTCAATTATAACAAATTCTAAAACGCGAACGTGTAAAATTTATGACTTCCAGAACAAAAGTACGTAACATTCTAAAAAATAAATGCCTAAAATTTATCAGGAACTACCTTTCCTTCACGCCTTCACGTTGGTTCCCAGCAAAAACAGTCTTGCTGGGCCAGCACTATGTTGCCGCTGCCGAACCGTGAATAAAATGTCCGGGCGGCCAACAGAAGGGCCAGCAGTTCAGGCCAACAGCTGGCCAACAGTTGACACCCCATCAGTTGTCATATGCCAAAAAGGGCCATCAGTGGTCCATCACAGGTAGTAGCTGCCACAAGTGGCCCTTCAGTGGCCCTGCAAGCACGTACCAGAAATGATGGCTAGCCTAATGTGGTCCGCTAGTGTGCCGTTAGTGCCAGCCGGCAACCACGTGACTTAACCGGTGGCTTGCCGAATCTTGTGCCAATTTCCCAGTAGTAACCATAATAATAATAATAATAAAAAGCAAAGGTAACGGGAGTTTCCCATAGCTATAATTTTTTTTCTACCGTTACGAAGCTTGTGAATTTACGCACTGCGCTGGGGAAATTTTCTCAACAGATCGGAAAATCAACCTCACATCGGGAACCACGCTTTTCATTTTGCATCGCGAAAGACGAACACACACACATAAACAAACTTCCTTTTATTGTTATAGATTAAACAACTGTTGAGCTCTAACAGACGGTGTCTTTCCATTTCTTCGTTTTTCAATTCAAACGATTTTTGAAATTAGTGTTAGTGAGCCGACTTTCGTTAAACATTTCAAGTGAAAAACCATCTAGTTTGAATTTAAATTCCTGAACGACGCGGGATTTCGGGAATCAGAAGGCATCAAAACCTGACCATGGACGATGTCCAATCGCATGCAAAATATCACGGTGATCGGATGTGTCATGTCGTAGCTATGCCCGAACAACTAATTCTCCCGAGTATCGTATAGAGAGCGGATTTTTTTAATTATTATTATTAAAATTGGTCAGTGTTTTAAAGGTCATTATTTTTATACGACATGACCAATCACCATGATACCAACATCGTGTCACTCACCATGTCCGTCCCTTTCTGTGTGGTAAGTGTTACCGCGATCGGCTGAAGATTTTTGGAGGATATAGGTAACAAGCGATCCCTTCTGAAAAGCTGTAAAAACCCCTAAAAATTTAAGTTTTTGGACGATTATTCCTCAATGAGACGGAATTTCGGGAATCGGAAGACGTCCAAACGTGACCAAGGAGAATGTCCAATTGCATATTAAAAATCACGGTGATCGAATGTATCATCTCGTACCTATGCCCGAACAACTAATTGTCTCGAGTCTGGTAAAGAGAGCTCCGCTCGGCCTTCGGCCTCGCTTTGCTCAATGAAAATTCGTTGAAAAGGAAGACTCCCAGTCAATTCATACTTCGAATTTTGCCATAGCTAAATAACTAAATGACTTTAATCCAGGCATCTGAGATT
Source organism: Macrothele yani (assembly GCA_039090855.1). Taxonomy (NCBI): domain Eukaryota; kingdom Metazoa; phylum Arthropoda; class Arachnida; order Araneae; family Macrothelidae; genus Macrothele; species Macrothele yani. The sequence continues at coordinate 124,840,532 of CM076989.1, forward strand.
TTCAGGAACACAATTCACATACAATTTTAACGAACAAAAGTTCAAAAGTGCTCGGTGGTTTGCTTAGGTGTTCTTGAAAGTCACAAGATAAATATCATAGCGATCAAATCTACGCAAACAACTTTTTGCCTGAGTTTCCTCTGAATGGCCTTCTCTCAGATAATTTATGTCAGAAGTTTCGAAACATGTCCTTTGTAGTACGTCACTTTATATATATTTACATAAGTTATAAAATGGTCAGACAGAGTTCAAGAAGAGGCTTTTAAAAGTCTTTCAGTCACTGCATTCCTTTACACATTTCTTTTCTTCCCATTTATTTCTCCTTCGGCACTGAACAACCTTTTCCACGCTCTCTGAAGTTTACTTAAAGTTTTGCGACATGTGTCCTTTCATTAAACTCATTCATTCCGTGAAAATACACGATTACTGGAGCGATGCATCTTGAACATAGAACACTTTTTACGAAAACGCCACACTTTTCCTCGGCTTAACGAAAAGCTGTTCAGCTACCAGAGCGTAATGATGTTTGTTTCTATTAACAACTTAAACATGTACGTCGTTTTTATAAGTACGTCTCTGCGTTCCGTTGTTTCAAAATCTTCGTCGAAAAGCGGATTAAAAGAAAATGAACAAATTTCTGCATACTTTCGTAGACCGCTTTATTCTAAGAAGAATTTTGTAGTCACCGGTTTCTTCTATATTTTTATCATTCCCCATCTTGTGACTACAAAATATCTTCGTGTTGACTCATTGAGAATCGGTTAAGCATATCTTTGTGTCTTTTCTCAAAGGCAAGACATAGAAAAATAAAATATTCATATTTAAAGTTTCGTCAAAGAATTGCGCCTATATCAGCCTCGATAAGTCTTCATGAAACACTGAAAATTTATGAATTTTTTAGCAAATTTCAAAAATATGGGAAATTGGAAGCACTTAATCAGTTTTCTGCAGCATGCATTCCGCATTTGTATTTCATTAAAATGGGCGAGTAGTTGCAAAGAGTTCATCTGCATGAACTGAATAAACACTATCTGATAAAAATTATCTGGATACTTACCTATTCACAAAACTCCCTGTTTTAGGAAAGAAACTAATATCAAGTTGGATTACCCTTTTTTGCTGTCACAGTCTTCTCCTCTGCTGAAAAGGTTTTCCTCTAGATTTGGTACATTGCTACGCGAACTGCCTTCTATTCTAAGACAAAAGCTTTAGTCAGGTCGCTCATCCATGTCTACCACAAGAGCTTCAGTCAGGTCGCGCATCGATGTCTAGCACAAGAGCTTTAGTCAGGTCGCTCATCGATGTCTACCACAAGAGCTTTAGTCAGGTCGCTCATCGATGTCTACCACAAGAGCTTTAGTCAGGTCGCTCATCGATGTCTACCACAAGAGCTTTAGTCAGGTCGCTCATCGATGTCTACCACAAGAGCTTTAGTCAGGTCGCTCATCGATGTCTACCACAAGAGCTTTAGTCAGGTCGCTCATCGATGTCTACCACAAGAGCTTTAGTCAGGTCGCTCATCGATGTCTACCACAAGAGCTTTAGTCAGGTCGCTCATCGATGTCTACCACAAGAGCTTTAGTCAGGTCGCTCATCGATGTCTACCACAAGAGCTTTAGTCAGGTGGCTCATCGATGTCTACCACAAGAGCTTTAGTCAGGTCGCTCATCGATGTCTACCACAAGAGCTTTAGTCAAGTCGCTCATCGATGTCTACCACAAGAGCTTTAGTCAGGTCGCTCATCGATGTCTACAAGAGCTTTAGTCAGGTGGCTCATCGATGTCTACCACAGAGCTTTAGTCGGGTCGCTCATCGGTGTCTGCCACAAGAGCTTTAGTCAGGTCGCTCATCGATGTCTACCACAAGAGCTTTAGTCAGGTCGCTCATCAATGTCTACCACAAGAGCTTTAGTCAGGTCGCTCATCGATGTCTACCACAAGAGCTTTAGTCAGGTCGCTCATCGATGTCTACCACAAGAGCTTTAGTCAGGTCGCTCATCGATGTCTACCACAAGAGCTTTAGTCAGGTCGCTCATCGATGTCTACCACAAGAGCTTTAGTCAGGTGGCTCATCGATGTCTACCACAAGAGCTTTAGTCAGGTCGCTCATCGATGTCTACCACAAGAGCTTTAGTCAGGTGGCTCATCGATGTCTACCACAAGACTTTAGTCAAGTCGCTCATCGATGTCTACCACAAGAGCTTTAGTCAGGTCGCTCATCGATGTCTACCACAAGAGCTTTAACGTCAGTCGCTCTATCGATGTCTACCACAAGAGCTTTAGTCAGGTCGCTCATCGATGTCTACCACAAGAGCTTTAGTCAGGTCGCTCATCGATGTCTACCACAAAGGAGCTTTACTCCAAGGTCACTCATCGATGTCTACCACAAGAGCTTTAGTCAGGTAGCTCATCGATGTCTACCACAAGAGCTTTAGTCAGGTCGCTCATCGATGTCTACCACAAGAGCTTTAGTCAGGTGGCTCATCGGTGTCTGCCACACAGAGCTTTAGTCAGGTCGCTCATCGATGTCTACCACAAGAGCTTTAGTCAGGTCGCTCATCGATGTCTACCACAAGAGCTTTAGTCAGGTCGCTCATCGATGTCTACCACAAGAGCTTTAGTCAGGTCGCTCATCGATGTCTACCACAAGAGCTTTAGTCAGGTGGCTCATCGATGTCTACCACAAGAGCTTTAGTCAGGTCGCTCATCGATGTCTACCACAAGAGCTTTAGTCAGGTGGCTCATCGATGTCTACCACAAGAGCTTTAGTCAAGTCGCTCATCGATGTCTACCACAAGAGCTTTAGTCAGGTCGCTCATCGATGTCTACTACAAGAGCTTTAGTCAGGTCGCTCATCGATCTCTACCACAAGAGCTTTAGTCAGGTAGCTCATCGATGTCTACCACAAGAGCTTTAGTCAGGTCGCTCATCGATGTCTACCACAAGAGCTTTAGTCAGGTGGCTCATCGGTGTCTGCCACAAGAGCTTTAGTCAGGTCGCTCATCGATGTCTACCACAAGAGCTTTAGTCAGGTCGCTCATCGATGTCTACCACAAGAGCTTTAGTCAGGTCGCTCATCGATGTCTACCACAAGAGCTTTAGTCAGGTCGCTCATCGATGTCTACCACAAGAGCTTTAGTCAGGTCGCTCATCGATGTCTACCGCAAGAGCTTTATCAGGTCACTCATCGATGTCTACCACAAGAGCTTTAGTCAGGTAGCTCATCGATGTCTACCAAGAGCTTTAGTCAGGTCGCTCATCGATGTCTACCACAAGAGCTTTAGTCAGGTGGCTCATCGGTGTCTGCCACAAGAGCTTTAGTCAGGTCGCTCATCGATGTCTACCACAAGAGCTTTAGTCAGGTGGCTCATCGATGTCTACCACAAGAGCTTTAGTCAGGTCGCTCATCGATGTCTACCACAAGAGCTTTAGTCAGGTCGCTCATCGATGTCTACCACAAGAGCTTTAGTCAGGTCGCTCATCGATGTCTACCACAAGAGCTTTAGTCAGGTCGCTCATCGATTTCTACCACAAGAGCTTTAGTCAGGTGGCTCATCGATGTCTACCACAAGAGCTTTAGTCAGGTCGCTCATCGATGTCTACCACAAGAGCTTTAGTCAGGTGGCTCATCGATGTCTACCACAAGAGCTTTAGTCAAGTCGCTCATCGATGTCTACCACAAGAGCTTTAGTCAGGTCGCTCATCGATGTCTACTACAAGAGCTTTAGTCAGGTCGCTCATCGATCTCTACCACAAGAGCTTTAGTCAGGTAGCTCATCGATGTCTACCACAAGAGCTTTAGTCAGGTCGCTCATCGATGTCTACCACAAGAGCTTTAGTCAGGTGGCTCATCGGTGTCTGCCTGACAAGAGCTTTAGTCAGGTCGCTCATCGATGTCTACCACAAGAGCTTTAGTCAGGTGGCTCATCGATGTCTACCACAAGAGCTTTAGTCAGGTCGCTCATCGATGTCTACCACAAGAGCTTTAGTCAGGTCGCTCATCGATGTCTACCACAAGAGCTTTAGTCAGGTCGCTCATCGATGTCTACCGCAAGAGCTTTAGCTCAGGTCACTCATCGATGTCTACCACAAGAGCTTTAGTCAGGTAGCTCATCGATGTCTACCACAAGAGCTTTAGTCAGGTCGCTCATCGATGTCTACCACAAGAGCTTTAGTCCAGGTCGCTCATCGATGTCTACCACCGAGCTTTGGTCAGGTGGCTCATCGATGTCTACCACAAGAGCTTTAGTCAGGTCGCTCATCGATGTCTACCACAAGAGCTTTAGTCAGGTGGCTCATCGATGTCTACCCTAGAGCTTTAGTCAGGTCGCTCATCGATGTCTACCACAAGAGCTTTAGTCAGGTGGCTCATCGGTGTCTGCCACAAGAGCTTTAGTCGAGTCGCTCATCGATGTCTACCACAAGAGCTTTAGTCAGGTCGCTCATCGATGTCTACCACAAGAGCTTTAGTCAGGTGGCTCATCGATGTCTACCACAAGAGCTTTAGTCAGGTCGCTCATCGATGTCTACCACAAGAGCTTTAGTCAGGTCGCTCATCGATGTCTACCACAAGAGCTTTAGTCAGGTCGCTCATCGATGTCTACCACAAGAGCTTTAGTCAGGTCGCTCATCGATGTCTACCACAAGAGCTTTAGTCAGGTGGCTCATCGGTGTCTACAAGAGCTTTAGTCAGGTCGCTCATCGATGTCTACCACAAGAGCTTTAGTCAGGTCGCTCATCGATGTCTACCACAAAGCTTTAGTCAGGTCGCTCATCGATGTCTACCACAAGAGCTTTAGTCAGGTCGCTCATCGATGTCTACCACAAGAGCTTTAGTCAGGTGGCTCATCGGTGTCTGCCACAAGAGCTTTAGTCAGGTCGCTCATCGATGTCTACCACAAGAGCTTTAGTCAGGTGGCTCATCGATGTCTACCACAAGAGCTTTAGTCAGGTCGCTCATCGATGTCTACCACAAGAGCTTTAGTCAGGTGGCTCATCGGTGTCTGCCACAAGAGCTTTAGTCAGGTCGCTCATCGATGTCTACCACAAGAGCTTTAGTCAGGTCGCTCATCGATGTCTACCACAAGAGCTTTAGTCAGGTCGCTCATCGATGTCTACCACAAGAGCTTTAGTCAGGTCGCTCATCGATGTCTACCACAAGAGCTTTAGTCAGGTGGCTCATCGATGTCTACCACAAAGAGCTTTAGTCAGGTCGCTCATCGATGTCTACCAAGAGCTTTAGTCAGGTGGCTCATCGGTAAAACTTTAGTCGGGTCGCTCATCGATGTCTACCACAAGAGCTTTATTCAAGTCGCTCATCGATGTCTACCACAAGAGCTTTAGCCAGGTCGCTCATCGATGTCTACTACAAGAGCTTTAGTCAGGTCGCTCATCGATCTCTACCACAAGAGCTTTAGTCAGGTAGCTCATCGATGTCTACCAAGAGCTTTAGTCAGGTCGCTCATCGATGTCTACCACAAGAGCTTTAGTCAGGTGGCTCATCGGTGTCTGCCACAAGAGCTTTGATCAGGTCGCTCATCGATGTCTACCACAAGAGCTTTAGTCAGGTCGCTCATCGATGTCTACCACAAGAGCTTTACAAAACTTTAGTCAGGTCGCTCATCGATGTCTACCACAAGAGCTTTAGTCAGGTCGCTCATCGATGTCTACCACAAGAGCTTTAGTCAGGTGGCTCATCGATGTCTACCACAAGAGCTTTAGTCAGGTCGCTCATCGATGTCTACCACAAGAGCTTTAGTCAGGTGGCTCATCGATGTCTACCACAAGAGCTTTAGTCAAGTCGCTCATCGATGTCTACCACAAGAGCTTTAGTCAGGTCGCTCATCGATGTCTACTACAAGAGCTTTAGTCAGGTCGCTCATCGATCTCTACCACAAGAGCTTTAGTCAGGTAGCTCATCGATGTCTACCACAAGAGCTTTAGTCAGGTCGCTCATCGATGTCTACCACAAGAGCTTTAGTCAGGTGGCTCATCGGTGTCTGCCACAAGAGCTTTAGTCAGGTCGCTCATCGATGTCTACCACAAGAGCTTTAGTCAGGTCGCTCATCGATGTCTACCACAAGAGCTTTAGTCAGGTCGCTCATCGATGTCTACCACAAGAGCTTTAGTCAGGTCGCTCATCGATGTCTACCACAAGAGCTTTAGTCAGGTCGCTCATCGATGTCTACCGCAAGAGCTTTACTCAGGTCACTCATCGATGTCTACCACAAGAGCTTTAGTCATCGATGTCTATCGATGTCTACCACAAGAGCTTTAGTCAGGTCGCTCATCGATGTCTACTACAAGAGCTTTAGTCAGGTTCATCGGATGTCTCAGGTGGCTCATCGGTGTCTGCCACAAGAGCTTTAGTCAGGTCGCTCATCGATGTCTACCACAAGAGCTTTAGTCAGGTCGCTCATCGATGTCTCGCTCATCGATGTCTACCACAAGAGCTTTAGTCAGGTCGCTCATCGATGTCTACCACAAGAGCTTTAGTCAGGTCGCTCATCGATGTCTACCGCAAGAGCTTTACTCAGGTCACTCATCGATGTCTACCACAAGAGCTTTAGTCAGGTCGCTCATCGATGTCTACCACAAGAGCTTTAGTCAGGTCGCTCATCGATGTCTACCACAAGAGCTTTAGTCAGGTCGCTCATCGATGTCTACCACAAGAGCTTTAGTCAGGTCGCTCATCGATGTCTACCACAAGAGCTTTAGTCAGGTCGCTCATCGATGTCTACCACAAGAGCTTTAGTCAGGTGGCTCATCGATGTCTACCACAAGAGCTTTAGTCAGGTCGCTCATCGATGTCTACCACAAGAGCTTTAGTCAGGTGGCTCATCGATGTCTACCACAAGAGCTTTATTCAAGTCGCTCATCGATGTCTACCACAAGAGCTTTAGTCAGGTGGCTCATCGATGTCTACCACAAGAGCTTTAGTCAAGTCGCTCATCGATGTCTACCACAAGAGCTTTAGTCAGGTCGCTCATCGATGTCTACTACAAGAGCTTTAGTCAGGTCGCTCATCGATCTCTACCACAAGAGCTTTAGTCAGGTAGCTCATCGATGTCTACCACAAGAGCTTTAGTCAGGTCGCTCATCGATGTCTACCACAAGAGCTTTAGTCAGGTGGCTCATCGGTGTCTGCCACAAGAGCTTTAGTCAGGTCGCTCATCGATGTCTACCACAAGAGCTTTAGTCAGGTCGCTCATCGATGTCTTCCACAAGAGCTTTAGTCTGGTCGCTCATCGATGTCTACCACAAGAGCTTTAGTCAGGTCGCTCATCGATGTCTACCACAAGAGCTTTAGTCAGGTCGCTCATCGATGTCTACCACAAGAGCTTTAGTCAGGTCGCTCATCGATGTCTACCACAAGAGCTTTAGTCAGGTCGCTCATCGATGTCTACCACAAGAGCTTTAGTCAGGTCGCTCATCGATGTCTACCGCAAGAGCTTTACTCAGGTCACTCATCGATGTCTACCACAAGAGCTTTAGTCAGGTCGCTCATCGATGTCTACCACAAGAGCTTTAGTCAGGTCGCTCATCGATGTCTTCCACAAGAGCTTTAGTCTGGTCGCTCATCGATGTCTACCACAAGAGCTTTAGTCAGGTCGCTCATCGATGTCTACCACAAGAGCTTTAGTCAGGTCGCTCATCGATGTCTACCACAAGAGCTTTAGTCAGGTCGCTCATCGATGTCTACCACAAGAGCTTTAGTCAGGTCGCTCATCGATGTCTACCACAAGAGCTTTAGTCAGGTCGCTCATCGATGTCTACCGCAAGAGCTTTACTCAGGTCACTCATCGATGTCTACCACAAGAGCTTTAGTCAGGTCGCTCATCGATGTCTACCACAAGAGCTTTAGTCAGGTCGCTCATCGATGTCTTCCACAAGAGCTTTAGTCTGGTCGCTCATCGATGTCTACCACAAGAGCTTTAGTCAGGTCGGTCATCGAGCAACCGACTAAAGCTCTATTGTTTATTTATATTTTATGTATATGTGCGTTATGGCACTCCTTCGTCTTAAATAAACTGAGCGTGCAATTTTGCACGTTCAGCATATATCAAGTTCTTCCTCAAGTTCATACTCCATATCTTAGTTTATATCAAGTCCTTCCTCAAGTTCTTACTCCATATCAAGTTCTTCCTTACCCATCTCATCAAACCATTCCTGCACGAACCTCGTTAAGATGACATATGCAGCAATTCGGGTTCGTAGAAAAAGGGTATATGAAATAATACGAAGCTTTGAAAAAATTTTGTATTCTGCCAAATTCTGTTTCAAGGATTTAAAAATATTAATACTACCAATCAAATACTTTGCAGGTCCTCCTTTCGTCCTCAGTACAGCACAGTTGCGTATCTTGGGTCCCAGGGCAGGTCTATCTTACCCGCCCCCTCCCCTCCCCCTTGCCACCACCACCACCACAGTACTGTTTATTGCGAAGTTTAATTTTTAATTGTTAAGTAATAGAAGTAACATTTTTTTTTAATTTTAGGTACATGATATTACTAACATGAGAGCAAATAATTATGAGGATTAGGAATTGAACACTTATTTGTACATGAACTCCATTCTTCTATTCTTCTTTCTTTTTGTGAGAACTTAAGTGTTACGTTTACGCAAAAATGTTTCTTCCGAGTACTTTTTCATCTCTCTATTCTAAAAAAAAAGTAACTGCTGCTGCCGCTGTTTTAGAAATTTCGCGACACTCTTGCTTTCCTAGCTCGCAACGCAAAAAGTATTGAACCCAAAAATATGAAATTCACATCGCTTGTAGAGAATTGTTTGGAAAACACGATGAAATAAACCGTTTTTAGATTCTGGCGATACTTCAAGAGCTATTGTATTTCAAATTTAAGATAAGCAAAAATGTGCTATCAGGTCGCGTTCCGGACACACTAACAGCAACAGAACTACGAAACTTTGTAGGCATGTAGTGCCATGACCAAATTTCTGCGCCTCGTCGGGTTTTTTTTTTTTTTTTTTTTTTTGAATTTCGATTTAGTTTACGGGAAATTAAATTTTTTAATTTCACAAAATTCTCTATTTTGCAATGGGATCCACTAAAAAATCGGATATCTGGCAAACTATAAATCATAACGCATTGCAATGTTTTCAGCATAAACTAAAAACTATCATCATTTTTTTGAAAAAAAATTAAGAAAAAGTCATTTTCTGATTTTTAAGCATTTTTTAAAGGCGCAAAGGAAAGAAACGAACGGCTTGTCAGTCTTTTCGATAACCACAGAGGAAAATTCTGGTCCCCTGACCTGCTACCATGGTGACGCAGAGAATTTGTTATGCATATGTTTTGTTGGTATAGCTATCTCAGATGTTTAACGATTTAGCATAACGGTTTACGGTTTACGGAAATGCTTTTTGAACCGCTTTTGTTTTCCTTAGGGGAAAATTTAGTAAGTGCTATAAGTTCAAACGACAAACGTTATCTCTTCCAAAAAGTAACGTCAGTAAAAAAATTCGGAAACTTCGGAATGGCGGCAAAACAAATTCCTTCTATAACAATAGAAGGAAATTGAAAAAAGGTCCTCAAATATCCACAGCGAGTTCACCAGGAGCGAAACAAAAACTGTAAACAAGCCGCCATCTTGGAACCTATACAGCGCGAAATGTATTGAACAATAGGTAGAACATTTTCATTTCGTCAGATGGCATCACAAGAAAAAGAGTCGAAAATTCTGACGATATGATGTTTGCAAAGCTGTGACATTTCTACTGTGTTTGTTTAGCCATGCCACGTCGAAACGTCGAAAGAAAAAACAATCGGTACGTAAACAAAATTAAAAGAATAACATTTTAATGTACAAGGAAATAATATCTTAAAATGTTGTTATTACTTTAATTTCATGTACATGTTTAAATTAAATGTTCAGGTTTCTATCAGTTTTGCCATACTTATTTGCTTAGGAATGCAATAAAAATTGAAATTTATATGAATTTTCCAGTTTTTATTTCATGTGATATACTTGGAGATCGGGACTACAGGGCCCGAACGCTACTCTGGAAACCAGCGTAGCGAGCCTAGAGGTGCAGCCCCTAGTATTTAAAAATAATGTTTTTCTCTATTGACAAACCAGCCAAGTTGATCGAATGAACATGTACTTGTGCGGCTTCTTTTCAGAAGAGAAAAACCTCTTTCGGCAGTTGCAGTTGTTGTTGGAAAGTTTAATATTAGGTCTGCTAATTTGTACACCTCAATAAACACCCTGTCCAATTTATTCAACTTTATGTTACAAGTAATGTCGCTTACTGATTTGTTTCGTATTCATCATGGGAATAAAACATCTTTAGTTCATTTTTTAATCGAGATGCATCAACATTTGAAGCATAGAGATTTTTAAGTTCTTACAGTTAGATGTTCAGGGAAGCTTTCACAAAATTTATCAAAATAGTTCGAATCCATATAATATCACTGAATTTAAGATATAATATCACTGAATTTAATTCATTGACACTTCACAAAAACTGAAACAACTCTCGCAAAACACCCGCTGTTAAAGGCGGAAGCATGGAGGGGCTGAGATAGTCCGAAGTCTTCTGTTTTCTGAGTGAACTGTTGCGCAAAGGAATGCTCCATTCCCCTCCGTACGCTCATTCATGTTGTAATGGAAACGCTGTTGGCACTAAGCCGACAGAGGGCGCAGCGGAGGAGGCGAACGGCAGACGTGAGAAAACTGTGGACATGTGAAGACGCGTGGGAACTCACGGCAGAGGCCGCAATGTGAAAACAAAACTGATGTTAAGAATTATGACGCGAAAGACAAACGACGAAATATTCAGTATGTGTTTGTGTATTTACGTCTAATTCATATAAAATGATCTGCAATAAATTAGACTCATGAAGCCTTTGATGTGCAACTCTCTTGGAACATGTTAATGTGTATCGGACCCTGCAAACAGAATCAAAGAAGATGTTCGATGCCAGAAAGCCCTAGAACGGACTCACGGAAGTGGTAAGAAGTTAAATATAAATACCTCTAATTACCAAAACTGAATTGAAACGCGAAAAGTAAGAACAAACACGCTAGCAGGCGAATGTATCGAAGTTCTTCGAATCAGGGGAGCGAAGACTGGAAGACCTGCATGTGTTTTGCCGTTGGTCATCACTCGCCAGTCTGATTCTCCTAATCGAAAGAAACGAATCCGCTCGTGTTTTTTTGGCACCGAAAGAATCAACATATCCTAATGTCCTTGATAATTAACTTTTGGTTGTGTATATTTTATTAACTGTTATTTGTGCATTTTCTGGGCTTCCCAGCTAGCCTCGAATATACGCCACTGGTACAGCAGCTATCCGACGTGGCATCCATTCAATAATACGCCGAAAGCAGTTGGGAGGTACGGCCAACCAAGCTGTATGTAATGCGGTCTTAATTGCAGGTATGGAGGTGATAGGTTTATCCAAAAGTATGGAGGTGATCGGTGTATCAAAACGTATGGAGGCGATCGGTGTATCCCAAAGTATGGAGGTGATCGGTGTATCCCAAAGTATGTAGGTGATCGGTGTGTCCAAAAGTATGCAGGTGATAGATGTATCCAAAAGCATGGAGGTGATAGGTGTATCCAAAAGTATGGAGGTGATCGGTGTATTCAAAAGAATGGAGTTGATCGGTGTATCAAAAAGTATAGTGGTGATCGGTGTATAAAAAAGTAGGGAGGTGATCGGTGTATCCCAAAGTATGGAGGTGATCGGTGTGTCCAAAAGTATGCAGGTAATAGATGTATCCAAAAGTATGGAGGTGATCGGTGTATCCAAAAGAATGGAGGTGATCGCTGTATTCAAAAGTATGGAGGTGATCGGTGTATCAAAAAGTATAGAGGTGATCGGTGTATAGAAAGGTATGGAGGTGATCGATGTATTCAAAAGTATGGAGGTCATAGGTGTATCCAAAGGTATGGAGGTAATTGGTGTATCCAATAGTATAGAGGTGATCGGTGTATCCAAAAGTATGCAGGTGATAGGTGTGCTAAAAAGTATGGAGGTGATAGGTGTATCCAAAAGTATGGAGGTGATAGGTGTATCCAAAGTATGGAGGGGATAGGTGTATCCAAAAGTATGGAGGTGATTGGTGTATCCAACAGTATGGAGATGATGGGTGTATCCAAAAGTATGAAAGTGATCGGTGTATCCAAAACTATGGGGTGATCGGTGTACCCAAAAGTATGGAGGTGATAGGTGTATCCAAAGGTATGGAGGTGATTGGTGTATCCAATAGTATAGAGGTGATAGGTGTATCCAAAGGTATGGAGGTAATTGGTGTATCCAATAGTATAGAGGTGATCGGTGTATCCAAAAGTATGCAGGTGATAAGTGTGGTAAAAAGTATGGAGGTGATAGGTGTATCCAAAAGTATGGAGGTGATAGGTGTATCCAAAGTATGGAGGGGATAGGTGTATCCAAAAGTATGGAGGTGATTGGTGTATCCAACAGTATGGAGATGATAGGTGTATCCAAAAGTATGTACGTGATCGGTGTATCCAAAACTATGGGGTGATCGGTGTACCCAAAAGTATGAAGGTGATAGGTGTATCCAAAGGTATGGAGGTGATTGGTGTATCCAATAGTATAGAGGTGATAGGTGTATCCAAAAGTATGCAGGTGATAGGTGTGGTAAAAAGTATGGAGGTGATAGGTGTATCCAAAAGTATGGAGGTGATGAGTGTATCCAAAAGTATGGAGGTGATAGGTGTATCCATAGTATGGAGGGGATAGGCGTATTCAAAGGTATGGAGGTGTTTGGTGTATCCAATAGTATGGAGGTGATAGGTGTATCCAAAAGTATGGAGGTGATAGGTGTATCCAAAGGTATGGAGTGGATCGGTGTATTCAAAAGTATGGAGGTGATCGGAGTATCCAAAAGTATGGAGGGGATAGGTGTATCCAAAATTATGGAGGTGATTGGTGTATTCAATAGTATGGAGATGATAGGTGTATCCAAAAGTATGTACGTGATCGGTGTATCCAAAACTATGGGGTGATAGGTGTATCCAAATGTATGGAGGTGATTCGTGTATCCAATAGTATGGAGGTGATCGGTGTACCCAAAAGTATGGAGGTGATAGGCATATCCAAAAGTATGGAGGTGATAGGTGTATCCAACAGTATGGAGGTGTTCGGTGTATCCAGATGCCTGATACGTCTTTTCATAATGTCCCACAAGTGAACTATGGGATTGATATCGGGGATGTTTGGAGGTCAATGGCTATGCTGAAATTCTGAACTGTGTTCCTCAAACCATTTCTGCACGACATTGGACCTATGGCTCGGAGTATTGTCATCTTCGAAGACACCGTCGCCATTCCAGAAAAGTTGCAACATTGCTGGGTGTACAGTGTCATCAAACAGTCCACGACTGTGGGCACCAGTCATACGTTGTTCCGCATGCACTGGGAGTCCACGTTCCTGCCAGGTAAACATTCCCCACACCATACAACCGGCTTGCACTGTGGAGACCATGCAGGATGGATCGAGTGCCTCATATTTTTGCACCAAATGCCTACACGACCATCCACGGAGTGGTGCAAAAAATCCGACACTTCACCCGAGCACCACCTTTTTTCAGTCATCCGACGACTGACTTGCGTTATCTTTGCACCAAGCGAGACTTTTGTGTCGACGAACAATGATTGGGAGAAAATGGCGTCCAGATCGTCTGCTGTTATAGAAATACTTGCGAGTGCGACGCAGATATTGTCCCGTGTTGTCCTCTGTTGTATTGGGTAGTCAACTGTTGAACAGTGGTACATCTGTGAGCCTGCACAATTGGTTGGACCGGCGCTCACCTCTCGCATCAACCTTTCACTATCCTGCGCAGTTTTGCCTCCGGGTCGTTATTTGAACATTTTAATGCCAGTCCTGATTAACTTTAACGCGAACAACCGACCAGTTCAGCCATTTGGGAAATCCTGACACCCGCTTGTCTGAGCTCGCACAACCTGTCGTTTCTCAAAGTCCCAGAAATACTTCCGTTTACCCATCACGCTCCAGATTGTACTACCTAGTGCTCCACTCATACACTGAAGTTCCCGAAAACTGGTACACCAGTCTAATACTTGGTAGATCTCCCTAGGGAGCGCAGGACTGCAAAAATATGACGGGGCATGGACTCCACCAGCTTCTGGAAATATGCTGTAGGCAATGCAAACCGCACTTCCTGCAGAGCGTTCCACAATTCGAGTGTACCCCGAGGTCTCGGATTCCTGTGTTCGATAGCGCGTTGCATGGCATCCCAAATATGTTCTATCACGTCCAGATCCGGGTACTTAGGTGGGAATGACAACACCCCAAACTCAGATGAATGCTCCTCTAACCATAATGTGGCGTTCCGACACTTGTGTGGAGGTGCATTGTGGTGTCGGAACAGGGCCAACCCATCAGCATGAATGCAGGACATGAACGGGTGTACCTAGTCAGAAAGGATGCGCACATAGCGTTGGCCGGTCACAGACGTTTGTAGACTGTACCACGGGTCCCAGTGAAATCCATCTAAACACGCCCCATACCATTACTGATCCCCCACCAGTTCCCTGTGGACAGGTGGGATCCATGGCTTCATGGGGGATTGCGCCACACACGAATCCTTCCATCTACCCGACACTGTGGGAAACGCGACTCGTCTACTTGTTTCCAGTCATCAAGTGTCCATTGGCGGTGTTGGCGTACCCAAGAGAGGAGCATCACTCTGTATCGTGCACCCATCAAGGGGACTCGAGTTGGGCGTCGACTCCCAAAGCCCATATCGTGCAGGGTACGTTGCTCAGTCCGGACGCTGATGCCTGTTGAGGCTCCAGCATTGAATTCCGATGATACCTGCGAGAGTGACGCACGCCTATCGCGTGAAATGATTCTTGACAGCCAACGATGGTCACGTTCACCCAATGTCTTTGTACGGCCACACTGGTATCGTAGGTTGGAAGTTTTGCCGGAATTCTTGTGGCCACGGTACAGCCTTGCAATGGTCGTCCGTGAAAATCCGAACTTCCTTTCTACCTCCGAAATACTATGGGCCATCTCACGAGCGTCAACTATGACACCACGTTGAAAATCGCTAAAATCATTATTACTTGTCATTCTCATGCCGAAAACAGCTCTGACAGCTGGCAAGCATGTCTATCGCTTTATATACGCACTGGCGGATGCAACTGGGTACGCGCATAAGTGATGTTGCTATGCATTTTGCAGAAGCTCGTCTGTACCAGTTTTTCTGGCACTTCAGTGTATCTTATTTATGCTACTTCTGTCGACTTATCAGATCGTCTTGGAAATCATGTGGTCAACGGATCGAATCCATTTTTGATAGGGGTGGTTATAATTCAGTGAACATTTGATGTAGAACATTTAGGAATGGAATTTTGACTGATATGAGACTGAATTTTGAGAGAATGAAATTTTCACTTTTTTTCAAGTGGTCAGAAATGAGAAGCAAGTGAATTCCAATAACTAATAGGGATGTAATTTTGCTAAGCTTTTAGTAAGAAAATCATTATCTCAAAAAGTGGATGTTTTTATCGGTGAAGGAATCCCCACAAAATCGTATTCAAATCTATTTTGTGCTGAAAGTGGTTTGATAGACGGTGAAACAATCCAAAATGGATTTAAAATTGGTGAAAGTTTAAACACCCAGCACCATCCTTATGACGTTTATCATACTAACAAGACAGGCGATTTCTATCAGTTATGACAGAAAATACTATGAAAGCAGAAAAACGCAGCGAGATTAAGAATTCAAAAATACGTCTGTGCCAATATGAATGGCTCCTTACAGAAAACAGGAGCTCGTTTTGGGAAAACTAAAAAAATCGATACGTTTTAAGAAGTGCGAACATGTTTCAGTTAATTATATAGCTAATGATTAATCTTGAGTGATGTGAGAACTGTTTACGGAATGGACAAAAGCATTCGACGATGACATGCGTGGGGAAAAAAGCAAAATGTTCTCGTCATCATAAGCGAATATAATGCCCGCGCAAAAAAAAATATATTTTGAAAATCAACAGCCCCCCACCGCCTGCCACTTACAACAAACAAGACCAAAGAACCAGGCAATAGCAAAAAAAAACAACAAAAAAAAACGAAACTTCTTTTATCGAAAGTATTTCCATCGGAACGTTTTGATTAACTTGGAAACGGAAGGGACAAATTTATATCGACGTCAGAATGACATGTGACGTGGAGACAGCGCTTAATGTTAATGAACGAACAATGCAGAACTTTTGGAATTATATTGTTTCCGGGTGTGATATTGAGACTAATGATGAAGACGATCGGGACTGATGGAAAAGTTATTAAGACAAATGATAAAATTGAGAGTGTACAGACGGAATAGAAAAGGAGTCGCACACACACACACCCACAAACTAATGTTTCATTTCACGGTTATCTCGAGATCGATAAAACAAAACTATCGATCGAGAGAGAAAACACAGGTTTTTGACCAACGGGGTGTAAATAAATGATCAATGAAGCGATGAAGACCAAAACGCCGAAGCAAGGAAACACTAATTTAGAATACAATTACTGTTGAAAATTTGTAGGCCGGCCCAGTTGCGCAGTGGTCTAAGCATTCGCTTGTGACAATTCGTCCGAGGTGGATCCGGGTTCGAATCCCGGTGAGGCATGGATGCTATGTGTTTGTCTTACGGCACTGGCTTTCTCCCCTTCTTGGAACATAGATGCTATTTGTTTGTCTTACGGCACTGGCTTTCTCCCCTTCCTGGAACCAGTTGCCCTCAGTTAGGGACGGGAGACTGTTTATAGCCCATTGAGTTGCTCACCGTGGTCTTTAAATCACAAACAAAAATTTGTAGAATCGTCGATCTTAACTTTTCCTAAACAAATGCCTTAATTACATCATTAGATGAAGTTAAATAGCAGTTCAGAGTTGCTATCATACAAGTAAAGAACAAAACATCCAACAACTGGTGCATGTTTTCAAGATAGTGTGTAAGATAGGAAATAAATGCAGTTGGCAAAATTTTAGCTTTTCAAATACTGTAACTTTTTGTATACGCGTACGTTGAATTTTATGTTTTGGTTATTATTATTATTATTAATTTGGTTTAGGGCCCCCTTATCAACCCAATGAGCGTCTAACAGTCTCCTGCACCTAATTTGGTAGTGCTGCTTCTGGAAAAGAAAAAGAGCGAGTGGCGTATTTTCCATGCCAAATTTCATGCCTGGACCCATCTCGGACGAATGATTTGTTCAAGTTGGTCACTCGGGCTGATTTTATTGTGTAATGAAGATTTTATATTAGATATTAATTACAACGGAGTATGCTTACATTTGATTATTTGAATAATCACATAATCGTTTCTGAACAAATGCAATGGAGTTCGCACTCGAAAAACTACAAACTCGCAGACTTTAATTCGGGAAGAAATCTGGTTCTGGCGAAACGCCAGCATATGGATCTTTTATTTGCTCCCTTAAACTTCGTTATATGCGTTTTCGATTATACCGAGGGTGTTCAAAAAGTAATGCCTCCATATTTACACTATATTGAAAAAAGTTACCGGAAACCCTTTCAAAAGCAAACGAACGGATCCGTTGCGTTGTCAGCTGCAAACAGTATGAAAACAAGCCGGCAACTGACCGCGATCATATCGCACTGTGAGGTTGAGTGAAAACCTTGCGGCGGGAGAGAACTGACACAGGGAAAAGAGAGATAGTTAGTGTTATATTAGTGGGTTGTCCATAAGGGAAACCGAGAGGCGTTTAAACATAGCCAAGTCAACTGTTTTGGATGCACTGAATAAGTGGAAGACGCATAATGTGCCTAAAGCAGCAAAACGTACCGGCAGACCAAAGCAAATCAGTGATAGAGGACGTCGAAGCCTCAGTAGAGTCGTTACAGCTAATCGACGGAGTACTGCACAAGACCTCAGTCTACAGGTGAGTAAAAATGCTGGAACCTCAGTATGTACACACATTATTCGCAGGGGGGTTACCGTAGTCGAGTGGCTGCTCATGGGCCTTTCATCTCCACTCGGAATGCTACTGGTCGTTTAGCATATTGTAAAGAACATTTATCGTGGACCGTAGATCAATGGAAACAGGTCCTATGGACTGATGAATCCAGATAAACGATCCATAAGTCTGATGGCCGTGTGTGGGTATGGCGGCAACCAGGGGAACGCTATTTACAACAGTGTAGTGTGCCTAGGTCAAGTTTGGAGCTGGTAGTGTTTCGTGTGGTGGTGTTTTTCGTGGTATAGTCCCGGCCCATTGGTTATCGTGGACAAACCCTGTTAACCAGCACGTCTACCTCGATATTCTGTACAATTGCTCCCTACAAACTCTGTGGCGATACTATGGAAACAAGCCTTGTTAGTACCAGCAGGATAATGCACCGAGCCATAAAGCAAAGACTGTTACGGCGTGGTTTGACGATAATTCCGTATCGTGTGTGGACTGGCCAGCACAGGGCCTTTATCTTAATCCCATACAGCACCATGAATTAGAGCTGCGCATAAGAAGTTTGGAAACAATTCCTATTACTAAGCGACACTTAGCGGCCCCATTATGTACTGAATGGAAGCGCCCTATCGCTGTGTTCCAAAACCTCGTCGAAAGCATTTCTCGAAGGCGCAGTGCATGCATTGAGGCCAAAGGTAGACCGACACCGTACTAATGTATTTCAAAAATGCTATGTGGTGTTTCTCTTCTAGGTGTCCGGTGACTTTTGTCAATATAATGTATATACGAGCTCAGTGGCAAAATATCAAATTAAAACAAAACAAGAGCAAAGCTCAGAATTTCTACTTTAATTCACATGTTTTATTTTTTTTATATAGTCCCCCTCATGCTCGATACCGATACGCTAACGTTTAACAAGTTTTTTAAACCCGTCTCTGTAAAAATGTTCAGGTTGTTCTCGAAACCATTTTCTCGTAGCGGCGTGAACACCTTCCTCACAGATGAACTGAATTCCTTCCAGATGTCTCTTGAGAGCAGAAAGAAAAACAGAAGTCCTACGCAGCAAACTTTGGGCTGTAGGTAAGGTATTCAAGAGCTTCAAACCCCCTGTTCTGCATGGCCTCTGAAGTGAAAAAACTGGTTTGGGGTTTGGCGTGGTCGTGTTGCAGAATCATTGCCTTATTTACCACACACGCATGCGCTTTTTTCTTTGCTTTAAATTTTAATAACGCTCTGAACGATACTGCATCGGAATGACCAAGCGTTCGTTTAGAATCAAGAGTCAACGAGCGTAAAAGGGACACACATTCCTGTAATGTAACCACGACTCTATCCAGAGAAGTCAAATTCAAGTCCGCCACTCCTATATGGGATGATATAAAGAAATTAGCTACCTACTCTACCATTAAATATACAGTCATTCGAGAAACTTTGGAGATCATTACCAACACTGACACTTGCAATGATAGCGTCTCACTGGAGTTGCCACGAATTTGGAGCCAGTTCTCCAAGTAATGCCTTCTTCCTACCAGGACACCGCTTGCACAACCAACGTGATGCCTCGTGTCTTTAAATGAATATTGCGTCGTATCCATTCATTGCCAAGTCAAGTCACCGCGTTCAAATTGTTGAAGCGTTCTATTATTCAGATTGCAGTTTCTGTCTAACTTCCTTGAAGAAGACATCTGGTTGATGTGCGAAAGCTTGGAAACGTTTATTTTTATATTCCTACCCCAATAAATCTGATAACTAGTATAGTTTTACTATTTTCTTTTCTTAATTTTTTTAAGGTATGCACGTGGCTCTCAGAGTTGATAGTCGTACCTTTGACTATCAACTCTGAGAGCTACGTCATGAATAATGGGACTACGGAGGCATTATTCACCAGCTACTCCTGATGAATAATGGAACTACAGAGGCATTATTCAACAGCTACTCCTGGCGAATAATGGAACAACGGAGACATTATTCATCAGCTACTCCTGATGGATAATGGGACTACAGAGGTATTATTCATCAGCTACTCCTGATGTATAATAGACCTACAGAGGTGTTATTCATCAGCTACTCCTGATGGATAATGGGACAACAGAGACATTATTTATCTGTTACTCCTGATGGATAATGGGACTACAGAGGCATTATTCATCAGTTACTCATGCTGAATAATGGAACTACGGAGGCTTTATTCATCAGCTACTCCTGATGAACAATGGCTCTACAGATCAGGAGTAGCTGATGAATAACGGCATTATTCTTCAGCTACTCCTGATGAATAATGGGACTACAGAGGTATTAATCACCAGATACTCCTGAGCATCCTGGAACACAGTAAGCATGCTCTTACCATTATTTAATTTGAGTTTTGAATTTTTTAGCTCGAGGAGAAGATGGGTGTCGGTATTCCAGCGAATGATTTTTCATTTCGGGGTCATAATGGTGAACCTGAATGTTATCACTAGCCACAATGCTTTGAAGAAAATTACTTCCATATTTTTCATATTGAGCAAGCAACCTTCAGCATGTTTCAAGTCTTGTTTTCTTCATTTCAATTGTTAGGTAAGGCGGTACACAACAAACACACATTTTATTGTATCCTAAAACATTAACAATGTCATTGTCACTACTTAAACTAAAGTTGAGCTCACCTGCTATAGTTCTCTGAGTTATTCTTCGAATTTCTCTAATGAGCTCATTGACTTTTTATCTGTTCAAACCGCAAGTTGCGGTGATGGGCTTATCACTACGAGGCTGATCCTTTACCGCAAACATTCCTCCACTGTCCTTCGATTTTCTTACCCAAAGACGAACAGAGCTTATACCAAAAGTTCCAGAAAGCATAAACTGCAACCAATTTATAGTGAATTTATTTGGGAGGTACATTTTCATGAGTTACTTTTCTGTGTCGACGGGTGTTAAACAACGATCTACAAGTGATCGTTGCTTAATATCCGCTAACACAGTGGAGAAAGAATCATCCATTTTGAACAAAATTAAATACGAACAAATACACCGTTAAGCCATTACATAGTGCCCACCCCAGCTCAGAGAAATGAGCGCGACTGGAGACCGAACGGTGAGGTAGGTTATGTTCAAAGTGCAGTATATATATAACCCGAGGACCTGCTTTCGGTTAGCAGCGTGTTCGGAGTCAGAATGCGAAAAGCTGCTGATTTATCGGAGTATGATAAAGGGCAAATAGTGATGGCACTGCGAACCTGAACTACAATCTCGGAAACGGCGCGGCTTCTGGGTTGTTCACGTGCCGCTTTAGGGAGTACATGTCTAACGTGGTTGACAGATGGCCATAGTACGAACCGTCGTCTATCTGTGTGTCGTCCGCAGCTCATTAATAACCAGAAGAGAGTGGAGATTTTCGAGCATTGTTCACAGCGACCGCAAGGCCACTGTGCAACAAATCACCCGCAGCTACAACAGTGGTGATAAAGGCAATGTGTCACAGCACACAGTTCATCGCAACCTTGTGCGCATGGGTCTGCGTAGCCGAAGACCCAGCCGGGTCTCCATTTTCATTGCCCGTCATCGCCAACAATGCTTGAAATGAGCTTTAAATCATCGAGATTGGACCTTGGATGATTGGAAGAAACAGGTCTGCTCTGACGAATCAAGATTCATGGTGCATCATGTAGACGGCTGAGTGCTGATACGCCGATTACCGACGGAGGCTGCACTTGGATGCACTGTTGGGCGGAAGCAGGCCATCGGTGGAGGTGTTATGCTGTTGGCGATGGTTTCTTGGGACACTTCAGGCCCTATTATCCCAATAGCACAATCCCTGACAGCTGTCAGGTTTCTGAACATCGTTGAGGACTAAGTAAACCCATTCATGGCAAGTGTGTTCTCCGTTGGTGATGGCCATTACCAACAGGATACTGCGCCATGCTACACCGCCATATTCGTAAAGGAGTGCTTCGAGGAACAATGCTGGTGACTTTCTGGTAATGCCCTGGCCTCCACATTCACCTGTCATGAATCTAATCGAACATTTGTGGTTCGACTTGGAAAAGCGGGTTCGCGCTAAATCACCCCCCTCCGAAATGTACGGGAAGTGGAGGACCTGCTGTTTACGTTATGTTGCCAGATACCCCAGGATACTTATCGTCACGTCATCGAATCGATGCCTCGCCGACTGGCCGCTGTTTTGCTGGATATAGGAGACCCTACAGCTTATTGCTGGATATAGGAGACCCTGCAACTTATTGCTGGGTATAGGAGACTCCTACAGCTTATTGCTGGATATAGGAGACACTACAGCTTATTAGATAGGGGATCATAATGTAATGGATCATTGGTATAAGTGGTTGAAAGTGCATCCTCTTTGGGTACATACTGTTGTTATGTTATTGAGTTAAAATACTGTTGTTATGTTATTGAGTTAAAATACTGTTGTTATGTTATTGAGTTAAAATACTGTTGTTATGTTATTGAGTTAAAATACTGTTGTTATGTTATTGAGTTAAAATACTGTTGTTATGTTATTGAGTTAAAATACTGTTGTTATGTTATTGAGTTAAAATACTGTTGTTATGTTATTGAGTTAAAATACTGTTGTTATGTTATTGAGTTAAAATACTGTTGTTATGTTATTGAGTTAAAATACTGTTGTTATGTACTGAGTACTGTTTTTATGCACTTAGTTACTGTTGTTATGTACTGAGTTATTGAGTTAGAATACTTTTTAACTGTTGTTATGTTATTGGAGTTAGGTTGAAAGTGCATCCTCTTTGAGTACATACTGTTGTTATATTATTGAGTTAGAAGGACATTTTGGATATAGGAGACCCTACAGCTTATTGCTGGATATAGGAGACCCTACAGCTTATTGCTGGGTATGGGAGACCCTAAAGCTTATTTGCTGGATATAGGAGACCCTACAGCTTATTAGATAGGTGGTCATAATGTAATGGATCATTGGTATAAGTGGTTGAAGGTACATCCTCTTTGGGTACACACTGTTGTTATGTTATTGAGTTAGAATTGCTTACTGAAGAAATAGAAAAACACAAAATGTTTTTCGAACTTGTGATCTGTAAAAGCTGTTTTTTATTCAGCTGGGCACATTGAGCTGCAAAGAATCGAGCTAAGGACGCTGAACTGGTGTTTCCTGCATCCTCAAGAACACCCTAAAAAGCAACCCCTGGTGTTGGAATAAGGTTTTTACATCTTTATACGGCATGGTTACAGATACCCTGACGAACCTCCAATCATGAATCAGTCTGGTGTTTATGCCGCATTGTTATTAAACGATAATGGTACTAAATTATATTACATCGGAATGACTAAACGCATCTCTGCAGAAGAAACAACGAGCACAAAATAGACTCTAAGGAAGGGATTGTAGTGCCTCCATAACTTTCTTCAGATAATGTAAATTAAAGCCCGCTGTCTGTATATGGGACGATATTAAAAATTTAGCTCGCTACTTCTACCCATACCCAGCAGCCTTCCAAGAAAACTTAGAAATTATTCTAGTTGCAACACGTGCACCAACAGAGTAAAGTTGCCAACAATTTGGATCCAATGCCTTAATAATGTGTTTTCCCGTTGAAAATACCGCTTTCCCAAACATCATCCCGTATATTCTTAAATACCGAACGTTCTATGAATTTCATCATTCCTTATTTGTTTAGTCAAATATACTTACATGTACACTATATTTACAAAGGTCACCGGACACCCTTTCAAAAGCAAATGAACGAATCCGTTGCGTTCTTAAGATGCGCGGTACAGCTGCAAATGGTATAGAAACAAGCCTGCAGCTGACCTGCGATCATTTCGCACTGTCAGAGTGAGTGCAAATGGCGCGGCTGGAGAGAACTGACTCTGAGAAAGGAAATATCGTTGAGTGTTATATTAGTCGGTTGTTAAGAACAGAAACCGAGAGGCGTTTAAACATACCCCAGTCAATTGTTTTGTTGTACTGAATGAGTGGAAGACACATGGCGTTCCTGAAGCACCAAAACGTACCGTCAGACCAAAGAAAATCAGTGATAGAGGACGACGAAGAATCTGGAGACTCGCTACAGCTAATCAACGGAGTACTGCAAAAGACCTCAGTGTACAGGTGAGTAAAAATGCTGGAACCTCGGTATGTACACATACCATTCGCACAAAACTTAATTCCATGGGTTACCGTGGCTGTGTGGCTGCTCATACGCTTT
Organism: Macrothele yani; assembly: GCA_039090855.1. Classification (NCBI taxonomy): domain Eukaryota; kingdom Metazoa; phylum Arthropoda; class Arachnida; order Araneae; family Macrothelidae; genus Macrothele; species Macrothele yani. Next base: position 124,864,651 of record CM076989.1, read on the forward strand.
TGATTTCCACTCGGATTGCTATTCGTCGTTTAGCATGGTGTAAAGAACATTTATCGCGGACCGTAGATCAATGAAAATGGGTACTATGGACTGATAAATTCAGATGCACGATCCATCAGTCTGATGGCCGTGTGTGGGTATGGTGGCAACCGGGTAAACACTATTTACCACAGTATACTGTTCCTACGGTCAAGTTTGGAGCCGGCAGTCTACTCGTGTCGGGGTGTTTTTCGTGACATGGTCCCGGCCCATTGGTTATCATGGACAAACCTGTTAATCAGCACGTCTACCTCGATATTCTGGACAATTATGCCCTACCAACTCTGTGGCAATACTATGGAACAGAGCCTTGTTGGTACCAGCAGGGTAATGCACCGAGCCATAAAGCAAGGGCTGTTATGGCGTGATTTAACGATAACTCCGCATCGTGTGTGGACTGCCCAGCACAGAGTCCTGATCTTAATCCTATAGAACACCTATGAGATGAATTAGAGCGCCGCATAAGAAGTTCAGAACCAAGGCTTACTACTAAGCAAGAGTTAGCGACAGCTTTATGAACTGAATGGAAGTGCACATCTACCGCTGTGTTCCAAAATCGTGTCGAAAACATGTCTCGAAGGGTCAGTGCATGCATTAAGGCCAAAGGTGGACGGATGCCGTACTAATGTACACTGAAGAGAAACTGAATTAGAGACAGTTGGCGTTATGCAGTTGTGGCGCTGTAGGCGGCCCTGTAACGGAAAGGACATAACGTATGCAGCAATCCCACAATGTAGGGAGTGATGCGACGGGAATCAGTAAACGTCGGACGCAGTATGGGTAAGACGAAGGATCTACGCGCATTTGATCGTGGGCGAATTGTCGGGGCCCGACGAATGGGTCACTCCATCTCGGACGTCGTGCAGGCACTGGGATTTTCACGAGCCACTGTGTCACGGGTGCACCGTGAGTACATCGAATCCGGTAAAACCATCCCTGTAAGGGACAACTGCCGTGGACAACAGCGTGTGGATGAGCGGGGTCATCGTTGGCTAAGTCGCATTGTAACAGTGGATAGACGTGCCACAGTGCAAGACATCACTCGGAAATTTTACGCTGGTGCAAAAAAACGTGTAAGCAGCCACACCATCCAGAACCATCTCCTCGCTATGGGGTACAGAATCCATCGTCCCACGTGGGTACCGTTGCTGACCGCACACCACAGGGTTCTAAGATTAGCATGGGCGCGGGAACATCGCCACTGGACCCTAGTCATATAGAAAAATGTGGCCTGGACTGATGAGTTGAGATTCACGTTGGTACATGCAGATGGCAGGATACGAGTACGGTGCAACCCACATGAAGCGATGGATCCTTCTTTCCAGCAGGGTAATCTTCACTCTGGTGGGGGTGGCATTCTCGTCTGGGGACTGTTTACGAAACTGAAATGGGACCCCTGGTACGTGTGACATCGTCTCTCACAGGTCAACGCTACCGGGATATCCTGGACCACCATTTTCTCCCGTTTGTGCGTCTTCAACATCCCCCTGGGTACCTCATCCTGCAACAAGACAATGCACCGTGCCATCGCTCCCGAATTGTATCCGAATGGTTGGATGAACCCTCCACCAACGTGACCTCGCTTCCTTGGCTAGCTAGGTCACCTGACTTCAACCGCATCGAGCACATCTTGGATGCCATCGAGAGAGATGTTCGAGGCTCTGACCCCCTCCATCAAATCTTCGTCAACTGTGGGAGCTTGTTCAGTGGTCGTGGATCCGTATGGCTTCCCACCGCTTCCGGTGTCTTGTCGAGTCCATGCCGAGACGAATCGCTGCCGTCATTTGGACGAAAGGTGGTGCTACACGTTACTAGACAGGTATCTCTAATTGAATGGGTCTTCAGGGTATAACAATAAATGCTATGTTGTGCTTCTCTTCTAAGTGTCCGGTGACTTTTTGTGAATATATTGTGTATTTGAATTGTAAGGTTTAACTATGCAGTTTGTTATCCGCTGTCTGCTTGGAAACAAAAACATACGTCGATGAGTGAAAGCTTGGCAAAAATGATTGTTAATTTTTTAATGCCATTAAACGGATAGGACCAGTAGTTTATTTTTATATGCAGTACTTGGTGAATCAGGAGCTTTGTTATGAAATTTGACCTAGGAGCACAATGATTTTAAACACTTTAATGAAATTCAGGTGAGAGGTACTCCAGGTCAAGACGAAGAACGTATGGAAACATCAGATGCATAGGAATGGACAGCCAGCGATATATCTGATGCTTCACAAAAAGCCTTTTACTGATAGCAGCAGAAAAACATTTTTTTTATTGGGGGTTTATCGACCACCGTGAGGAACGCAATCGGCTATAAGCTATCACCCGTCCCTAATTTAAGGATCACTGGTCCCAGGGAAGGGAGAGAGTCAGTGCTTGAAGACAAACACAACATCCATGTCTCACCGGGATTCGAACCATGACATCTTTCGTACATATGATCAGAAGCCATCGCTTAGACCACTGCGCCACCGGGGCGGCAGCAAAGCATTGCCCTGGTGATTGATGAGGAATATGATCGCTCATAATCACCAAGCATATTGAATAACGATCATGCTTGATGATGATAAGACGACGAATAAGGTCGGATTGCAAACCTTTGTCTATTAGCGCAGATTGAAGCTTGTGGTAGAGGGACGAAATGTATCAGATATGTTCAATAGGATAACGATCCAGATTCCTGGCTGACCAGTGAATCCTCTAGATATCGTCACTCTCGAGATAATGTTCGACCATCTGAGTCCTAAAGGCGGGCGTTTATATGAACTCGAGTACGACAGAGTCCCTAAAAAACTCCACATACGGGGATGCTGAAAAGTTCCCGGCCTAACCCATTTCCTCTAATTGTAGCATTATTTTGTCACGGCAGCTGGAAAGAGTGTTCTTTGGAACTGTAAAGTGCCAATTTTCCGACTAATAGCTGTTTTTTGTTTTCAGATGTTTGATGTCCTGAACTGAATCAGGTCAATGCAGAGTGTTGAATTTTCGAATGTGGAACTCCGGGATGTCATGAAATTTATGTTTCCGCAGAAAAAACTAAACTGCAGAGGAAATCTATGAGTGTATGAGGCAAACATTAAGTGACAAGTGCACTTCATATTCCACTGTGAATAAATGATGTCTCTACTTTCAGCTTGGAGACTTTGAGACCGAAGGTGCAGCAAGTTCTGGGAGGCCTCCAACAGTGACAAATCCCGAAATTGTTGATCGTGTTCATGAATTGATTTTGCCAGATCGGCGAATCTCGACTAAAACAATAGCTAAGACACTGTGGATATCCAGGGAACGTGTTGGGTTCATAATTCATGAGCACTTGGTTATGCAGAAGATGTCAGCGAAGTGGGTTCTCCACTGCCATAGTGGGTGTCCAAATGTTTGAACGCCGATGGGGGACGAAAACAAGGGGACGTTTCCAAATCGGTTTTGCAGCATTTTGAACGATTTGGTGATAATTGTTTGCAGCGACATGTCACTGTTGACGAAACATGCTTACATCACTACGAACTAGAGGAGAAGCGCCAGTCCTGCAGTTGCGGCGCTCGGGTTCACCACTGCCAAAGAAATTCAAGACTCAAGGGTCTGTTGGAAAGGTTCTGGCAACTGTTGTTTTGAGGATTCGGAATGAGTTTTACTGACTGACTCTCTCCCGAAGAGCCAAACAATAGATGTTGGATACTATTCCCGTTTGCTGTGCCAATTAAAGGAGGCGTTGAAGGAAAAAAGGCGAAGCAAATTGCAGAAAGGTGTTCTCTTTTTGCAGGGCAATGCGCCGGCTCACAAGGCTGGCAAGACAATGGATGTTTTGAGTGATCTAGGGTTTAAGTGCATAGACCATCCACCCTACTCACCAGACCGTGCTCCATCGGACTATTTCCTGTTCACAAACCTTAAAAAACGTTTTTGATTCGGAGATGATATCAGCAGCAGAGAAGTATTTAGGTGATCCGATTTCAGAATTTTTACGGAAGAGTTAAAGAAACTCCAGAAACGCTGTGCCAATTGTGTTGAACTTCGGGATAAATACGTGGAATAATCTGCAAGTTTCATAGCTCCAACCCATTTCCTTTTTGGTGAGGCCGAGAACTTAGCAGCATCCTCTCGTAGAGTATATGGATTTCCACTGTGCACAATTCAGCATGCACCGTTCCACTTTGTAACACATAAAATGGCTTACGGTCATTCAGCAGTGTGTCTTCTAACACCACAATACCTCCTTCTACATAAGGAGCTCATTCCAGGGTGAAGAGCAACAATGCGTACAGCGGAATCGCTTCTGACATACTCAATAGGACTACAATCTAGATGCATAGCTGGTCACTCAATCCTGTAGATGGCATCACTCCGTTTATCATCTATAAAAATTAACTTTGTGTCAACAGAGACCCTGAAAGGCTTTATATAGTGTTAATGAATGTCCTCTATGTACATTTGAGCATGAACTGTGTTACTTTCAAACACATAAAATACTTTACAGTCATCGAGCAATGTGCCTCCTTGCACAATAAGACCTCCTCCTCCTCCAAAGAAGGCTCGTTCCTGGTGAAGCGGAACAATACTAATAGGTCTACCCAGATTATCTCATATATGCTCAACAGGATTACGATCCAGATATATGGCTGATCACTTAATCCTGCAAATCATCAATTTCGAAATAAGTGTCGACCATTCGACTCTTAAAGACTATCGCTTATCATCGATAAAATGAACTGCGGAACTTAAAACCTCCTGAAAAGCCTTTCCTAGTCTTCAAGGATCTCCTCTATATATATACACTATATTGCCAAAAGTCACTGGATACCCTTTCAAAAGCAAATCAACAGATCCTCTGCGCTGTTAGTGGGTTGTCCATAAGAGAAATCGAGAGGCGTTTAAACATACCCAACTTAACTGCTTTGGATGTACTGAAAAAGTGGAAGACACATGGCGTTTCTGAAGCAGCAAAACGTACCTGCAGACCAAAGAAAATCAGTGATAGAAGACGTCGAAGCCTCAGGAGAGTCGTTACAGCTAAGCGACGGAGTACTTACTGCACATGACCTCAGCTTACAGGTGAGTAAAAATGCTGGAACGTCGGTATGTACACGTACCATTCGCAGAGAATTTAATTCCTCCATGGGTTACCGTGATCGTGCGGCTGTTCACATGCCTTTCACCTCCACTCGGAATGCTCCTAGTCATTTAGCATGGTGAAAAGAACATTTATCGTGGATAATAGATCAATGGAAACGGGTCCTATGGATTGTATAACGAAGTAAATTTCTCCGTCATTTTTGTCCACGCCGGGGCTCGAACCCGGGTCCCCTCATTCCGGAACAAGTCACTCTACCAATTGAGCTACGCGGACGTTTGTTCTGACTGCTATCTGCCTTTATTATGTCGTGTGCGTCCTGCTGGCAAGTACGTCACATCTCTCCCCCCGAAAGAGAGCCGGGGCATGGCCCACGGGTCAGCCGTGACCATGAATCGTTGCAGGCAGCCATCCTCTGTAGAACTTGCACTCGAGAACTCCCAGTTATTCTAGTGTGTGGAATGCAACATCACACATTTGTTTTATGTTTCGAAGCGCTGGAGAAGGGATTCTCTGATTTTTCCTATCTCGCGGTGTGGAAAGAACATCACACCATTACGAGATCTTTAACGGCCGGGTCATCAGGGAAGTTCGGGCGCCAATGTGGCGTAAAGGAAGTCTTGACCTCTACGCTAACTTAAAATATCAACATACTAAAAAATTGTTCCTAAATGAAACAAACCTTAACGGCCAGACGAAACATATAAAACAGAAGTCAACTTACGGAAAAAGTCCCTTTTTCGGAATAGAATGCACAACACTCTCCACACATTTATCTCACCACTATTCAATTCTCTCGTACAGCACTTTCTTAACAATGCGCATCATAATCGCTCACAATAATAGCTCTCAATAATCGCTCTTATCAACACATCTCTCACAACAGATCAGTCGTCGCTTTTTATCTCTTGTTCTTATCTTATGACATGCATACGTCTCGTGAATTCAACCTCAATTGTGTTGCCAAACGTATTCGTTTGAAGGAAAAGATATTTCGTTAAGCGTGAAGAATACTGAGAATAAACTCAAGATTTACATAGGGAAAGAAACTAAAAAGGAAAGTTAATCTACAATATACATCACAATTGACGAATCCAGATACACGATCCATCAGTCTAATGGCCGTTGGTTGGTATGGTTTCGGCCGGGGGACCGCTATTTACTACAGTGTACTGTTCCTACGGTCACTTTGGAGCTGGCAGTGCACTCGTGTGTGGGTGTTTTTCGTGGAATGGTCCCGGCCCATTGGTTATCGTAGACAAACCGATTAACTAGCACGTCTACCTTGATATTCTGTACAATTATGCCCTACCCACTTTCTGGCAATACTATGGAACCGAGACCGAGCCTTGTTGGTACCAGCAAGCTGATGCACTGGGCCATAAAACAAGGACTGTTACGGCATTGTCTGACGATAGTTCCGTATCGTGTGTGGACATGCCAGCACAGAGCCCTGATCTTAATCCCATAGAGCACACAAGGAATGAATTAGAGAGCCGCATAAGAAGTTTGGAACCCTGGCCTACTACTAAGCAACAGTTAACGGCAGAATTATGCATTGAATGGAAGCACATACCTATCGCTGTGTTCCTAAACCTTGTCGAAAGCATGCCTCTAAGGGTCAGTGCAAGCATTAAAGCCAAAAGTGGATCGTCACCGTAGTAATGTATGTCAATAAATGCTATGTTGTGTTTCTCTTCTAGGTGTCCGGTGACTTTTGTCAATATAGTGTATTTCCGTAAGCACGGTGCCACCCTCAAACTAAAAATTAGCTTAAGACCTTCCAGCACTATGCATTACAACATCACAAAACCTTCTTTTCGTATAGATGCTGTTCCCGGATGCACTGTAAAAAATTGCTGTGAATTCTCGGTGTTTCAACTGTATTAAAACGGTTTACGAACCGTAAGCACGCCAACGGGCGATGAACCGTAAATTTTCGGTAGATAAACAACATGTTCACGGTGTTTAAACTGTTTTAACCATTACGGTATAATACCTGTTTTTTTACGTGCTGTCGAATGGCAACGGGCTGGTCGCGGACGCCATGTTGGTACGAAGCGATGGATCGAGGTCTCTCTACACAAGTCACAAAGTAAGGATTCCATATTACTATTTTTAAGAAGAACCACAGCATTTATTTTTGGTAAGTGTTTTTTTGTTTTGTGTAAGTCACAGTGCATTATGATGAGAATGTTAGTATTAAGTGGTTTTGGTAACAATTGAAACAAGTTTGATGTTTTATTTCGTGTATTTCGTTCAAATTATTTGTTAGGCCGAACAAAGTTAAGTAAACGAATGCAGTTGCTAACTAATTTTCCTCACTTGTCCATTGACTAGGGTGACAACTAGTTTTGGAGAACGAGGTACAGATTGTATAATGGTCAATTTCACCCAGACCACGTGGGTGCCAGGAAATTTTTATTTAGCATTCGCAAGTGCTAAAAATTCAAACGCCATGCTCCTGCTTCCTACATTTTTTTTTTCAGTGCCAGACAGCTTTTTTTGGAATCTGGGCTACTGAAGATTTTGTGGCCCCTATTTCTGGTCACAAGTGCTTGTAAAATACGAATGTCCTATAGACTATACGATAGATATGTATGTCTTGTACATATGTTGGATACCTATTTCCTTTATATATGTATGTTAAGGCTTTGTAAAATACATCTCATGTGTTTGCAGACATAAGGAAATGTATTATTTTTAATATTTATTCCTAAAGAAATGCAAACATTGAATCAAGTATAGATAACAAAAAATTGAAATGAATGCACAAAAACAGAAGTTCACACATAGTTCAGGAGTTTGTCTTTAAAATGTCTGTTTAAAGATGCTGAAACATTTTTTTCTGCAAACTAACACATTGAAGAAATCTCATGTGAGCAGTGTGTATACCTCATCTGTGGTAAGATGGAAATTTATCAGAACCATTCAATTTCTTAAAAATTAGTTGAAATATATCAATACACAGGTATTTGTGTAGTAATAACTGCCAGTGTTTTCTGTAAAATTATAAAAAAATGACAGAAATATCACTCAACTCATGCCCAACGCACAACTCGAGGCGCGTCGCGTAAACTTAATAGCAGTACCGATATCTGTTTGTTTTATTTATAAAATGAGTATCCCAAAAGGTGTATTTCAATGCAAAAACAATTGCACGTAGAAAGTTTTACAAACAGGTCACTTATGCTAGGCAGTAATTACATTAGAACTGCTTCATGAGCTAAGAAAAACCCCTAAAAAATCACTTCAGGTGTACTGTGCAAGAAATAAACATTGCTAGTATACCCCAAAATCTCAAGTGTCCACATATCTTACAAAAAATTTTATACTAAAGAAAATTCAAACATTGAATCAAGTGTAGACAACATAAATGAATGCACAAAAACAAAAGTTTGCCGCCCCGGTTGTGCAGTGGTCTAAGCGATGACCTCTGATCATTCGTCCGAAAGAGGTCTATCGAATCCCGGTGAGGCATGGATGCTGTGTTTGTCTTACGGCACTGGCTCTCTCCCTTCCCTGGAACCAGTGACCCTAAATTAGGGACGGGCGACCACTTATAGCCCATTGAGTTGCTCACGGTGGTCGTTAAACGTCCAATAAGGCCGTCCCGGTGGCTAGTGGTCTAAGCGATGGCCTCTGATCATTCGTCCGGAAGGGGTCCGGGTTCGAATGACGGCGAGGCATGGATATTGTGTTTGTCTTACAGTACTGGCTCTTTCCCTTCCCTGGAACCAGTGACCCTAAATTAGTGACGGGCGAGTGCTTATAGCCCATTGAGTTGCTCACGGTGGTCGTTAAACCTCCAATCAATAAAAAAAAAACCTCCAATAAAAAAAAAAAAAAAGTTCAGGCGTTCGTCTTTAAAATGTCTTTTCTTGCTTTGAGGTTTGTGAAGAAGTGCACAACATCGTCAAACTAACTGCTGAGCAATATCATGCTCTAATGACATGATAGCAAGACTGTTAAGCCTTTGTTGAAGCATTGTCAATCACAAGTTATTTTTTACCAAGTGTAGTTTTAATACGGTGAATATACATTTGGGAAAATATCATATATATATATATATATATATATATATATGTGTGTGTGTGTGTGTGTGTGTGTGTGTGTGCGCGTGCGCGTGTGTTTTGCAATGTCTTGACAAGAACATTTTTTTTTTGTGCAGTAGCTACATTCACACTTGATAAAGTCATAGAACTGTGAAATTTTACTATGTAAAGATTCATCCAAATCCTCACTGTAAAAATCTAAACAGTTATTTAGAGAAATTTAGTTGGCAGTTAACTAAGAACTGAAATGGAAATTGAATTTTTTTTATAAGCTAACAGACATTTGTTATCCAACTGATCAATAATCACATTAAATGTTTCTACTTCACATTTTTTCTGTCCTTTAGTTTCATTATGGTTATTGCCATGTGCATATTTTTTTATTGTGATTAGACAAAACTTCCAGGAGATTTTTCACTTAATGTTTTATCTATTTCTTCATATTTTTCAAAATTATTTCTTTCATTGGCAATGAAATGGGATAATGACAGAAGGTTACGTCCAGTTAACAAATCTAGTGATGGCTTTTGTAATTTAGTACCAACTTTATCACATCTTTCTAAAATATGCCAAAGAGCACACATGAAAATAGATTCAAATTTATGAGAGAAACTTGAAGAAAAAACATCCAATCTCTGTAGGTAGAAGAAAAGATTTAGGATTTCTAGACAATGGAAGTCCTAAATTTAATATGAATAATGCAAATTATTTCTTCAATTTGCGCTTTTCGGAACTTTTTTACCCACAAAGTTTTCAGTCCTCAGTAAAACAGGTGTGGGGCTGTACTAGTTTTGTTGGGGACCAAAAAGTTCCAAATACTCCAACCTCCTTTAGCCCACCTAACACCCCTGCTCTGACAACTGGTTTTGGAGAACGAGGCACAAGTCGTTGAATGATCAATTTCACCTGCAGACCACATGGGCGCCAGAAAATTATTTAGCTAGCACTGTTACAATCGTAGGTGATTTAACAAGAATTCTGACACCATACTCCTGCCTCCTATCTTTCCTGTCCCAGCTGCTAATCATTCATCAACTTAATCCATTAAGAATTTCATTTGCTGATTTTTGTGTTAAAATTTGTGCTTTCATCCTAATTTCTTTACATAGTCTGTGACGGGTTTAAAATTTATTACATGCCAGGATGCTAGATAATATTTTTTAATCTCCGGGATGCGGCCCAACTTCGAACACTTTATTTCTATGGGTGGTCAAATTTTATTTCTGTAAAAACACATAAGTTGTTACTCAGAGTTAAAGTTGATGCCACTGTTTTCCAGCCAATAGCTATCTCAAATAGCCTGGCAAATCCCTCTTTTTTTTCCAGGCAGAGTTGCCATTATATTCCAAGCTTAAATCTAAGAAATTCCTTAGTCAAACTCTGCATTAGCACCAATGCTAAACATCATTGTCACCCCCCCCTCCCGTTAGCTTAAAATACACTGCTCAAAACTATTGGGAGATATCGTGGTTTAGATATGAACTACTGACATCAACTGTTTGTATGCTAAGAGAAATTGAAGGAAAGTTATTACAATGAAACTTTTGCATACTTCCAAACACTTCAGTATGCAAAATTGATTGTGGGACGTTAAAAAGGGTATGTTCCTGTCAACGAATGAAAAGTGAATTGTATCTTATGATCGTTTAGTCCAGGATAAAAATGACTCGTGCTTTGAATGTGATATCCGAACAGGATTTACCCGAATCTGTAGCCTGAGGGCTATCGGTCACTTAGAAGCTGGTCAAACCCAATCGCAAGTAGCGGACGCCATTGGAGTGTCTCGAAGCATGATTTCCAGATTTTGGAATTGGTTTTCAGATACCGAAAATTTAAGGCAAAGACCAGGGCAAAGTCACAGGAAAGCAACGTCAAGAAATGAGGATCGTTTTTTATCACTGACTGCCAGGAGAAACCGGAGTATGAGCGCCCCTCTTCTGCAATGCAAACTCCATATGGCTACTGACACAAATGTTTCGACTCAAACTGTTCGCACCCGACTACACGGTGTTGGTCTGTATGCTCGACAACCTATGGTATGTGTTTCTTTAACCGCATGCCACCGTGCTGCCTGCAGATTTTGAGCACATGACCCTGCTGATTAGAGAAGAAATTAATGGAGCAACGTTCTCTTCTCAGACGTGTCTTGCTTTACTGTACATCCTGATTATTTTGAGGGAACAAGGTATTTGTAACAACCAGAGGTAGAAAAATATTCTGAAATCTGTGTGGCCAGCTAAATATTTTAGTGGCCAGACATTGAACCTGCGGGAGGAGGGGGCTATATATAATGTCAAAGTCATACACTTCTGTCCAAAAATGTTCTGCCCTCAGCCCTGGCAAAAAAAAAAGGTACTCGTTTTTTTTTGTTTTTTTTCATCTGGGGCTCGCAAATTCCTGAATTATCATAATTTTCGTCGTTTATCCTCAGACCCTAGAAATCGCACTTTTTTTTTATTTTCGTATAATCTGTGCCGGCGTATAATACACAGATTGTGACATTCAGAAGAAAAAAATAGCCATATGATCTTGTATATCACAAATGTTGATCCAGAAGCGGAATTTTCGACAGAAAAGTTAGGCACATAAAGACCCCGGAGTCTGAAGAAATGAAACAAAGACTTTGGTCAAACTGGCAAAGGACAAACTAAAATACAAGGCACAGTGTACACGAGATTCAGAACATAGAACTTTGAAATGAAGCGTGCATGTTTAGGTTCCTGCAGCAAGCACTGTGCATACATTTTTATTGGCCAATTGATGAGGAGAGGGCACAAGCACAGTCAGCATTTTGTCTTTCCCAACAATACAAAGACAAAATAACTGCAGCCGCCCCTTCCTACAGCTTTCCCGGTCTTTCATTATGACATCCCTTTTCCGTCCTCTTCACTTCGTGCAAATCCTAGACTGAAATTTTTTTCCGAGAGAGTTCCTTTTCCAATTATATAGCCCCTCTCCAGCACAATTACCCTGCAGATTATTTTTCAAATTGAACGGCAGCAAAAACTTTTTTTATTTTATTTTTTTTAAATCGTTTATTCATGGCTTATACAATGCAAATTGCCGTACATGTTTTTCAGTGAGAAATTTACCTTTATTTTCATTTTTACGATATGATCATAAATATGCCTTTGTACATTTGTCTCCCCAAAAATTATTAAATTTAAATTTACTAATTGTTTTGGCCATATTTTTCTTTTTGCATAGCGTACTAAGTTTATGTAGTTCCTATTCCAACCTCTAAAGTTTTCTGTCACTCAGTTTTAATACAAAACTATGATATTCCCTATTCCCTAAATGTTTTTAGCTGTATATATATAGTAATAAAGTCAACCACAGATAAATTGTAATCCTAATACAGAACCCAAAATAACATCCTGAATTCCTGATAAGATAATTTTTTTCCAAAGACCAAACCTCCCCCCCCCCTGCCGCATTAAAAAAGGCAAAATCCAACAATAAAAAAAATTTGCAGTGTGTTAGTGAAAACACCAAATATAAATATAATCATCTGGCAATTTCTAAACCTTACTTTACCATGGACTTCAATCAAGATGGCTGATGCCATATTTGATATATCTCAAGGGGCCTCTGTCCCTCATTGTCAGTTTGTCACTATAAATGAATTGAAACAAATCTCAGAGAATGTACATCATGAAAGGGTGAATCGGTGAAAATTTTAATCACAATGTAACATTCAGGCCTCTTGTGTCGCCAATTCTGATTGAATATCAGCAATGAAGTCACATCACCAGTGAAACATTATCTCCATCAGTGCTAAATAAATGAGGCTAGAGACAAGTTTCTAGAAATGAAAATCTTATTTTTTTGAAAAACTGGAAAAATAAGAGGTACATACAAGTACCGGATTTATTTAAAAATTGAAAGTAGTCATGACTACTCTTTTTTGTGCAAAGTACATCACAACTTGCATTTCCTTTGACATCTTGGAGTCGAATTTTTCACGATTACAATACTTTCTCATGCTAATGTATGAAAAAGGAAAAAGTCTTTTTCACATAAAAAAAAGGAACTAGGAACTCTCATAAAATTGCAGGTCCTGTTAATGTGGTGCTCCACAGAGCTGCACACATAAAATCTTTACTGTTTCTACCGGTTTTCAAAATCTTTTGGATTCAAAAGTCTTAGTTTCTTATTTCCTTCTCAACAAATAAAATTCTTGTTTTTATTCTGTTGCATTTTTTTGCTACAAAAATGTATATATACAGGGTGTCCGAGAATTATTGGACACATAACAAAATTATATAAAACAAAACATTAAACAGACAGAAATAAACTGACTGTATTAACTTACAATGTAACTGCACAAGTTAATAAATTTCGATGTGAGATCCCTTGGTTGCTCGTAGTACGTCTAAGCGATACTCAATTTCATGCCATGTATTGGCAAGCATCTGAGGAGTTATGTAATTAAATAGCAGCTGTGATACGCTACTTTAGTTCCTGCAAATCAGTACAAGGCGTCTGATAGACACGATCTTAATCCCACATGAAATAATCCAATGAAGTTAGATCTGGAGAGCGAGGAGGCCACAGAATGGGACCACCACGGCCAATCTATCTGTTGGGGGAAAGGCTCATTTAGGCACTTATGTGTACATGTTGACCAATGCGCAGTCGTACCGTCTTGTTGGAAAATGACATCATATCTTTTGATCTGGGTATAGCGAAAGTTTCTATCGTATCCAAGTAAATGTCATCATTTGTTTTGTTTTTTTTTGCAGAAGGAAGGGCCAATCACTTCTCTTTTTGATAGGGCGCACCACACATTAACTTTTGGAGAATCATGTTCCAGTTCATTAGCAGCATGAGGCAGTTCACTACCCCATATCCTACAGTTGTGCTGTCGTCTCACTGTCCTTCATGTTTTGTGTACTTGTGTTCGGTTTTGTGATCATCGTTTTCGTCATTTTCACTCTCATCTGTTGGACGAAGGAGCAGCTACGCTGCAGACAATTATTGGCGAAGCCTGCGACATGAAAGCAGTGTTTTCGTTTTTACAGGATATTGACTTTTTTAAACTTATCTAGATTTTAACTTGTTCACTATCATATTTCATTTTTACTACATCAGCTTGTTTTTACCCTTGTGTACGTTTTTATTGCTTTAGTTTTGTTTTGATGTCTTTTGTTTTGGCGCTCTTTGGCCAACCATTGCCCTTGCGCCATTAAAATATATTAACCAACCAACCAACCTACAGTTGTGACAATTCACAATACATGAAATGTGGATTCATCACTGAAAATGACAGTACTGAGAAAGTTTTCGTTGTTTTTCACTCAATTTAGCATAACCACAGCGAAATCGTTTCGCAGAGTGTGATCATTTACATGCATCTTTTTCACTATTTGGATTTTATAAGCATAAAACTTTAATTTCTTGTGCAAGATATCGTGAACTGTCGATTTCGGAATGCACAGTTCTCTGCTTGCTTTACGAACGGATTTCCTGGAGCTTCGTCGGAAACTTCCATTAACTTGGTCAACCGTCTCACCACTGATGCTAGGCCAACCGGCTCCTCCACGAGGTTCCACATTGCCAGAACTGTTTTATCCATTGCTTAATTGAATTCATTGATGGAGGATTACAACCATACTCTAAACGGTACCGTCTTTTAACTTTAATGACAGACTTTAATTTCGCAAGCCATAACACACACATCGCCTTGTGCTGTACGGATGACATTACTACCGATTGTGCATTTCTCATACATTCCTCATCAGGCCACACCTAGTGCCATCTATCGGATTCTGGGAATAACAATTCTGCAAAACAAAAATATAGAAACCGTGTTTGTAATACGTGACATAGAAAAACCGACAATGCTCAGTTGTTTTTTTTTACATAATTTTGTAATGTATCCAATATTTCTGGGACACCCTGTATATTGCTTAAGACAACAGTGCTGACAATTACGGAGGATCTTTTTGCAGACATATTTTTTGTATTGTAAATAATTTTGGTAATGAATCTTTGTTCTGCATGCTAAATTGGTTGAATTTTTAAAAAATATGTAAAAGAATTTGGTTTCAGATGAATCAAAGCCTTTGGCAATTAGTGTCAGTTATTGTTTATTTTTGATACATGAAATTTTACATTCAATACATAAAAAAGTAATTCCTTCTGCTGTTTTTCTTAGGAATATCTCATATAAAACATTTTGCATAAAAGTGCATACTTAATACTTAACATCATGTATGAGTTTGTCAATTGCAACTATGTTTCTTTATCTTTAAAGGAATATGTTCACCACATGAGCATTCATAGAAATGTAAATAATTTTAGATTTCAGTGTGGGGTGCGTGGTTGCTCCAAGGCATTTGGCTCTTACTATGGCTTTAATACTCATGTTTCGCGATACCACTGTGGATTGCGTGGTTTACAACTTTGCAATTCAGAAGTGGATTTAAAGTGCAACCAAAGATTGTGTCATAAGGCATTTAATAGAGTTTCTGATTTAATATCGCACATTAAGTCACATCTAACCTCCGGGGGCTTTATTAGATGCTGTTTTAAGGGGTGTGCCAAAACATTTAAAGTCAGATCTTCATTTTCATCCCATTTATCTAGATATCATCTGAATCACAGTACAAAATTCCTATCTCCACAGTTTCTTAATTCTGAGCCAGTTGCCCTGACCTTGAGAGTTGACAGTACTGTGGAACTAGTCACTTCTGACGTAAGTGAACAACTTAATCAGTCAGACAGCCATATCTCTGAAGAACTCACACTGAAAAATATTGCTCTTTTTTGCTTGCTTTTGGAATCAAAATGCCTAATCTCATGTAAAACAATACAGTTGATAACAGAAGAGATAAATTATTTTCTGATTCAGGAGGATTCCTTTTTCACAGAGTTTCACTGATAAATTGAGTGAATTAGTAAATATATCTGAAGATGAAAAAAAATTGTAAAATATGTCCATGACTCAAAGTTTTTAAAATCTGCATTCGATACTGAATCGGCACGTCTTAAATCTATCTATTTAAGACAACAATATTTTGAAAAAAGCATGAAATTTGTCAAACCCATTGAAATTTGCATGGGTCGTGATGAGGTAAATTGCTTGCGTTACTGCCACTACATTCCAATTAAAAAAACTCTTGTTAATCTGCTCCACGATAAGTCTGTAAAGGATCAAGTAGATCATCCACTGAAAAATGAAGTAGCAGATCGAATGAGTGATTTTACTGACGGTAGCGTGTTTCAGCAATGCCAAGCAGATGGTTCAATAAAAATCCTTCAGCTTATCCTTTTTCAGGATGTGTTTGAGGTTGTTAACCCGTTAGGTTCTTTACGAAATAAACATAAAATTCTCGGATTTTATTTCACATTAGGAAATAATGTGAAATATTATTTCCTAATGTGATTTCACATTAGGAAATATTCCTAGCCCAAAGATAGATAGTTATGGATGCATCAACTGGGCACCTAACTGGCCTCACAATGAGACTACAGAGTCCCTTCAGTTTAAAAAAACCCAGCTCAGCCAGCTCACTGAGGGAGATGAAAAACTAATTGAGCTAATCAGTGACACCTTTTACTTACAGCGCCTTGACATAAATAGTGGAACAAGCCTGGTGAAATTAGTTTAAGACTGGCCACAGTTGTTTTCGGGTGTTGGCCTTTTGCAACACTTTCGATTACTAACAGGCATTGATATATACAGCCAATTCTGCAAGTCGGTTGAAGATCGAAAGGCCGAACTTTTGACTTATTTTCATGCTCAGAAAAAGACAAATTTACTGATGCTATTTGCAGAAGCCGATGTGTGAAATGGCAATAAAGTCATTTTGCTAATTGCAGCAATTGCTGCATATTTTGATGAAGATGTAAAATTTCTTCTGGCAGTTTCTGAGGTAATTTTGAATTTATTCTATTGATTTCTTTAAACTTTATAAATCATAATGATCATTGCAATTACAACCAACATAATTGTATGGAATATTAGCTTTTTTACAGAGAAACCAAATATTTGGAATATTTTCTTTAGTAGAGAAATGTAGTGTAAATTTTATAATTGATGATCAGTATATCTCTGAATATTAGCATTACCCTCATATCTACTTCAATATTGTGATTTCAATAATTTGGATATTGCCAGCTGGTATACTATCACTATGCTTTAACAACCATTTCATTGATAATCGGCTACACATCAAATGATACTGTTGTATAAGTATGAAGATCTACTAGCAGATTTTCAATAGTTTAATGTGCTATATCAGTAAGATGGGTCATTTGAGGGTGTGGGGGAGTGCATCTCAAAAAGTTTTGAAAGGGTGAAACAGTCTGTAGTACACTTATCTATTATTTTTCAAACATTGACCTACTTACACCAAATATATGAATTTCTGCTAACATCTATTTTTTTGAAGAGTGCCCCACATCTATTTGGATATTACTTTTACAGATGTCTGGTGTGGATTTTTTTATGGACCTACGGATAAAATATGTTGGTCCACAGTTGTTGTTTTTTAACTCTCTTGTAGACTTAAGTGGTTTTCCATTTACATGTGTGCACGTTGTGGAGATTTCCAACAAATTTGTTGCCCACCCTTTCATCTATAGATATCTCCCACCTTTATTTTGGGAAATACTGACCCTTGGATGCAGGAGTAACAGAAGGTGCCTTTGCGGGTAAGAAGTGGATCTAAAATTAAAATCTGACCTTTTGTTATCTGTGATCACAGATCATAATTTTTTGCCTACAACCGTGTTCTCTTCATAAGAGTTACTGGAGGTGTTTTTGTCATAAATTAGCTTATTCAATGCAAATGGCCTTGAGCGTGGGTGGTGTAATTCAGGGAGCAGGATCATGGAAAACCTTACCTGACTAGCTTGCAAATTCAGCCAACATAGAAGGCAACACGCAGCATTTTTTAATGTTAAATTATGTGTTTTCTTGGCCGTTACAGTTTTATCACTAGTAAAAGGAAGTTAAAAAAAATATCAGCTAGCTTAACTTTCTGATTGCTGGTATTCTGATCTAATGTTGGCAAAGGGATAAAGATGAAGCTGTAGAGTGAAGGGCTGGGTACAACACAATATTCTTTGGCTGATAAGTCATATTAATGTTTTTAATTTACAAATAATTGGCAAAAATATTAATTTCTCCCAAGTTTTGCAGGTTTATCATGGCAAACGCAAGGGTGAGGGTGCAGCCACCTATACTGTATATATAAACAGTCTAGATGGAATAATATGCGCAAAATGAGCATGCTTCACCCCCTCCCCCCAAGCTACATCAGTCCTCAACATGCTGTATGTTTTAATGTTGGTTCCTTTTCTTATTTGTAGAATTTTAGAGCATCACTAAAATGAAGTGCAACAATATTTTATGAGTATCTTAATTTTGTGATGCAAAAGTAATTGATTTTTTTTTTCAGGTGCTCAATCCTCACTGTCCTCCTAATGAAGCAGTAACATCTCCATTTCTAGCTGTAAAAGGTAACACTATGATTTCCCTCTTGAATATTTTGAATTTTATTCAAACTGCTTATGGTTTTATCATACCATAAAATTTTGTTTTCTTAGAATATGATGACACCACACGTCATATTCAGGGTATTGGCAAACATGCACTTCCAGTTTGTATGTTAAGGGAAATGCACAGTGGCCTAAAAAAAGCCTCATCTGCAATAACCCACGTTTTCTATATCATAGTTTAGCAATTATTGTACATTTTCATACTGTTGTGTATTAGAAGAATAAACTGTCTTTTAATGGCGTTAACTCATAAATTTTGAAGTAAATTACCTGCACTATTTTTAAATGTTTTGATTGCTGTGGTGAATAGCTATGTACCTTCCCCTTTGTAGAGAGGTGAGAACAATTATGTAGACATAAAGCTTGTTAAATGAGTTTTCTTTTCCCTGTGCATCAACCTTTAAGTCGTTGCTTTCGCAAGGGAAACCAGCTATGAAAGCTGGTGTTGACTTTACCACTGTGGTACATCCAAGTTTCAACTTCCAATCTTTGTTCCTCTTTTGGGCGGAGGATTAACTTGGAACAGACTATTGACTAAGATTAACTAGTCCAGTAGTTTGCTGCTAAGGAAAAGGGATTGCAAATAAAAGGTATTCATGATGAAAAAGTAAAGGAACTATAAAGTTGTTAAATACATGAATTTCCATCAATATAGGCTAATACATTGTTATTCTCTAAAATTTTCTGGAAGAACTAGCAAATGTTCCTAATTTTCCATTGGAACTCCTTACATATGTAAAGAAATTAAGAAAATGTTTTGTGTAAGATCGTGATTTTTATTTCTCAGATTTTTTTTTGTTTTTTTCATTTTCTGCCAACGATAAATTATTGATATGAAGATCTCCTTTGTGCTGATTCATAAAAGTGGATGGAGTGTTTGGCAATCAGTGACATATTGAAAAAGTTCTGCACGATTTTAACCTTTATATCTTATTGTGGGTCTATATTTCAGTGTATTCTGTCCATTTGTTTCATGTGGAGAAAATCGGAAGGGCAACTCTCGATATTTGCTTCGGAGTGTGCTTCCGCATAGAGAAAACATGTGGAAGCACACTTCCAAACTATCTAATGTTTTGTCCTTTGAGTGTATGTACACACTGTGTTTGTGAGAGAGATGTACTGTTAAAATAGATACCTTTCTAGTAACCATGCTGAGCCACCTGTCTTAATAATGCATACATTTTTTTCACCTTTTGGCTGAATTCAGCCTTTTTTAACATTGTTTTGGTTATTTTTTATATTGTTACAAAACTGAAGTTGTTCTTTTGGGGGGGGGTTAGTTACCCTGTTATAAAAGCAATTGAACTGTGTACGTACAACTTGAAACCAAAGAGAACTAATTTTTGTTTTCTTTAAAGAAAAAGTTTTTCTGAATCATCCTCTTGCCTACTATTGTATTACAGTATTAATTTATTGCACTTTTCTGAAAATCAGGCTCTTATAAGAATCACTTCAAAATTTTTAGTAATTTGGACTTCCTGATGCTGCCATAGATAGCTCTCTGAAAACATCAATAA
Source organism: Macrothele yani (assembly GCA_039090855.1). NCBI lineage: Eukaryota > Metazoa > Arthropoda > Arachnida > Araneae > Macrothelidae > Macrothele > Macrothele yani. The sequence goes on from CM076989.1 coordinate 124,884,840, forward strand.
ACTTTTTTTTATTCTGACAATGTGTGACTGCTCAACCTACTGAAAATGTGATTTTGATTTTTCTGCTACAGTCCTGTGGCAGTGTCATTGTTGGACTTATTATTATAAGGCTGTCTGATATAATAATTCCCCAAGAAGCATTTTCAGTGTGTCTTGCCAAATCTGATGTTGCACTGGTTATTTAATTGCTCTAACAAGGTTCCAACAGCCTGTGAGACACCACAGTGTGACTTGGTCAGGAAAAAAGTTAATTTTTTTGTAGTTGTAATTAATAAAATTATTTTATATTGGCTTATACAGGATGATTGCATATTCTGATGTGCTTAGTAATTATAATGTTCAATGCTTTTTTTTCCCGCGCATCGCTAAAAAATTCAGCCTTTGTTTTTTCATTGGTCAGTCTCGTGTCTGTTTCATGCGGCAAAATGCCGAACATTTTCAAAGCTTGTGAAAATATTCTTTAAGTATTGCCAGCCATACCACCTCCAAAATTGTCCAAATTTTGCTCAGGTTCATGGCCAAATGGACCCGTGCATTTTCAAAGCTTGAAAATGCACAGATCTTTTAGAGAAATAAAAAGCTGCAGTTCTAAGAATGACATACTTCTTCACTTATCATTGTTTGCTGAATGTTTCTGCTTTGAAAGTTTGTGCCATGCTTTTGTTAAAATTCTGCCTAACCAATTGTTAATATCATATCTGGTTTTCACACTCTTAACAGTACAATGTTTTGATTTTTTAAGTATTTGCTTTATTTCACTTGTATGTATATTGTCCTCTGCATTTTTTTTTATAATACTGTATTTTTTTAATTATTGTATTCTTACATTTATGCAAGTAAAAATGTCATATCCAAACATGCCAACCTTCAAAATCTGAAAATCGGGAGATTATTACAGCTCGTAAAATCACATGAGCTCTATTTTTATCGATATTTTCCAGAAGTATTATTGGTCCACTAAAAGTTCTGGAGAACAAAACAAAAATAAAAATAAAAGCAATACCCATTTTATTGCATTGTTAGTTTTTGTATTGTAAATGTATACACCCCAGATTTTTTTTTTTTCCTAACTTAGATAAAGATCATGTAATCTCGGTGTCCTTTACGTACAGTTATTGGGGGGTGGGGGTGCAGTTTAAAAACATTCAAGCTCTTCGTATTCCTAAGGGTTGTGGTCTGTTTTTGGTTTTGGAAATTACTCTTCATTACGCTCCTCCCTTCCACGGATCATCCAACTCCCTACTGAAATAGGTTTTTTGGGTACGTAGATTCTGCAAGATAATAAAAACGTAAAATGGCCCGCGTGCTATAGTCTTCTTTAGGTTGTGCGCGACGGCAAAAACAACAAAAAGCATCGTACTAACATCGCCTTTCGTTACAAGGCAAGGCCAAATTTTGTCGTGTAAGTGAATTTGCTGGATTTCTTGAGGCGAAGGGTTGAAACACTGAACTGCAAGAAGGCAGGGCAGCTGCCATCTGTCAATTAATTATGGACCCTCCCCAGCATTCCTAGTGCCAGAGCAGGTCAGCTCTTTGCTGAAGGTGTCATATGACAATCGGGCTAGGGGAAAATTTTTAAAGCAAATTTTTTTGGTCGGAAGCTAGCGCTTAGACCGCTGCGCCACCTGGGAAGCTTTCTTTTTGCAGATAGGAGGAGAGGACAAATACAAAACTGATGACTGCAGTTGTCGCCTTGCTTTGACGCAGAAAGAAAATTATTTCACAGGCGATTCAAAATCATGGTGGTGGTTGATGGAATGCTGACCATCCTAATGGCTAATTCTCGGTGAAAATCAGGAGAATTTGACATTCATCCGGAGAGTTGACACATCTACATACCCCATATGAACTGAATTCAACTTTATATGATTTTAAATTTCCATGCCTGAGCACTCTCAGGCAGTAATTTTTGCAAAGTTATTGCTATTATCAGGGGTGAAAGAGTTCCGTCTTTTTGGAAGTCATTTGGGAGTTCCCAAGATCGGCAGTTAATAAATGGTTAGTGAATTAATTATTTTGCAGATGGTTGGTTGGGTTTGACTTAACCAGCCACTTCGGAGATTTATAAAAATGAAAAGTTTTTTTTTTTTTTACATGTCCATGATTTGACCCTTTTTCCCCCACTACTTAAGTCCATCTTATTTTGTTCTGAAGTTGTTGGAAGCGAGCCCTTCTTCTGAGTGAGTGTTAGCATTATTAAAGTTACAAGCAAAAATCTTAACTAAATTTGATGACAGTAATACAAAGATCCTGATGTCTAACAGGATAGGGGTATCTTGGTTACACCATTTTATAACTGCTGTTTGATGCAGTACAAAAGTTAAAACTGCATAATTACCATTGTTAAATTTGTTAATTTTACATAAAATTTTAGGAATTTAATATATATATATATTATTTTTTTAGGTTCCTCTGTTCTAAACCCAGAGAACTTCATGTTAATAATAGACAGAATGTGTGTCAATAGTGTGCAAAATCCAATAAAAGCAGTGTGCATGCTGTTTTCTGCCTATTTTGTGTTTAATATTCACTACCCCTTTGAGGCAAAAGTGACATTGGAATTTTTGCAAAGGTTAGTATAGGAACTTTTGGATAAAACTTTGATTTTATTGAAGTTTTTTTCTCTCTCCAATGTTAACAAAGTGTATAAAATATATTTTTTACATCTACAATTGTGTATGTATTGCATGATATACAAAAAATAGTGACATGTCCTTTATTGAGAATATAAACCTATTTTTTTTAAACAAAGTATAATACTAAAATAATTTTGGTCTTTTCATCTGTTCTAACCCTAAGCCTCCACTTTACCGAGGAAAATAAGTAGTCTCTCTCTTTCTTGAGGACAGGGTGTAAAAATAAATTGTGTCCACCTATTTACTAGAAGGGGTCTGCTGCTTTTCCTGGATTTTTGCAGTTGGTATCAGTCTCAGAATATAGACGTGCATGCGTATGCCATGCACGGATAGTTTCCAAATTATTAGCAGCTTTTGCAGATAGTTTTTGCTTGTAGATTTAAAAATGTTATTTACAGCAATTAAAACACTTAAGGCTTTACTCAGATTAATATATTTACTTCTATCTCAACGAGAAATTTTCACATCTTCCGATAGGGACTTCTTTTGGTTTTACAGACTTTTCTGGCCTCTTGATTTTATCAAGGCCTGTTCTCAATATATAGGAACTGTAACAAAAGTTTCATTTACACAGAAAGACTATAAATTATATTGCCAGGTTCCTCTTGCAGTTGCTAGTTATGAAATTAAAGTCTTTTCCTTATGTATTTTATAAGTCTACTATTTTTGAATTAAGTTGAAAATGCTAATTATAATTTTTGAAAGTTCATTAACGGAACTGCTTTTCTAGATATAAAAACTTTAGTCTTGTTTTTATGAGGTTCATAGTGTTCTGGCCTTAAGGTCCATTTTACACACATTTCTGCGCATTCAGTATTGATATACTTTTGTCCTCTCTAGAATCTGTAATGTTCTAATAATTATTTGTCATATTAATTTTTCTTTAAATTATCTTATTCTATTGTTATGATTCATGGGTTTTCAGCAAGTTTTCTGTTTCAATGGTTGTGTATGCAGATACATTTAATTTTTATACAACTCTGCTAGGTATTAGGAATCTGCTCAGTCCATGAAGGCACCAGTCTTTTATTTTCAGTTGCCCTCTAGTAATTCCACCTGCCTTGCTAATTTTCAGACCTGGCCATTGTGACAACAATTTTTTTTGGTGGTCTTCATTTTCTTGAGTTGACTGCAAATTTTTACCACTACACTTGCCAAATATTATGAACATTGTATTGTATAACCAGTATTCTTATTGTGGGATAAAAATAGTATTCAAATTGATCAAATCTTTTCCATTATTGATGGTCTTCAGGATTTCTCACTACACAAATAATTTAGTTTTTGTAATAATTTAAAATCAAACTAGTAGTGTGCTGTAAAGATACATATTATTTTTGTATATATATTGTTACTTTTTTAGAAGCCAGAATTTTTATGATGTATTTCATTGTGTTAATTTCTCACTTTAATCACAGGTGCTTTGTGGGTATAAATCCTGTATGTGGATCAAAGGAAGAAAGGGAAGAAGCTTTATTCTGAAGTCATTCCAAAAATTGCAAAGTTATGGCACAAAGTAAAAGACCACAACAGTTTGCTAAAAGATATCAGACAATAAGTGGCACATAATAAAAAAAAAACATTGTCTATGATATTAGTTGATCTGTATATATATTGTTACACCAATTAAGTTTGGTTTTTTTTAATAAAAAAATGCAATCCAGTTGATTCAGTACTTTTTCCTGTGTATCTAAGTTTCAATTATATATCAGTATTTTCGTAATGGTAGTCCTAAATCTATGAAACAATAAATTACTTTTTGCCTGAGCACATTGGAAAATATCTGTTGGTAATTTGTTTCTAGTTCTCTGCATATGCAACATTTATTTTTTTAAAATACTACTGATTCCCCGGTGTCTTCAAGCCAACTGCTATACACCATTATCTCTGTAGTTTTGACATCTGTTTGTTATACTTGCAAACAACGTGCACTTTGGCTTTCTGACTCCTTCCAATTTAAACACCTAGAGTGAACTGCAATTGTCACACCAGAAGTTGTAGGGACAAAAATGAAAAATGTGTTACTTTGTGCTGTCATGTAGAAATTAACTGTTTTTAGTAGTCCTTTGGAAAAATCCGAGGAAGCTGTAACAATTTGCTCATCTAGATTTTCAATGGCATAAATATTTTGCACAGGACTTACAAGTTAAGTCATTCACCCCAGTGATCTACGTCAGTAAAACTGCATAATGCATATTGTTTCTTAGATTAAAATGATTCGACAGTACTCATTATAAGCAAGTTTGGTGGTATTTGTATTTTGACCATTACGGTAGACTAAGAGTGGCATTCTAGGGTTAACCACATTTTTGAAATCTTTACATAAATGTACACCGATCAGCCACAACATTAAAACTACCTTTTCGTGACTGTATTCCCTAGTGGAGATGGCACCTTTCAACAAGACTTGAAATAAAGGATGTAATCCATGTCACACTGCAAAGAAAGTTCAGGAATGGTTCCAAGAACATAACTGGAATTCCCTTTAATGCCATAGGCCCCAAATTCACTGGACATGAATCCTATTGAGCATTTGTGGTTTCGGTTGGAGGAAGGGGTATGAGCAGCATCACCCGCGTAATTTGCAGGAAGTGTGGGATCTGTTGCAGTCATGATACCAAGAGATGGCTACCAACATCTCATTGAATCTGTCTCATCAGGTGAAGACACATTATATTAGGTAGGTGGTTTTAATGTTTTGGCTGATTGGTGTATATATTATACGGTATTTTTGAGAGTTTTACGAATTATGAAAACAAAAGCTCAAACACATTATAGATCGTGAAAAACACATGCAATTTTGCAAACATTTTTGTAAAAAAACTGCACCATATTTATTTAATGGGCTTTGCCGTGTTTTTCTTAAAACTGCGGTTCAAGTCCGCCCCAAAAATTGGCTGAAGCCCTAATTAGACCAAAAAAAAAACATATTAAGAAAAGGTCATTAAACCAAATCTAAAAAACAGTGGCTAAACATTTTTGAAAAAAAACAAAAAAACTTTGCACCGTGTTTATTTAACAGGCTTTGCCATGTTTTTCTTTCAAATATGGTTTATCTACCGTATGAAATTTACAGTTGCTCTACCGTGTTAGGCCACATTTTCTGGTAGTTTGACCGTTTTTTATTTCCCGGTCATTAGACCGTTAATGAACATTACAGTATGGTACTGTAAAATTACAGTACTTTAAAGAAAAAACGGTCTTTACACCGCATTTATTTAATAGGCTTTGCCATGTTTTTCTTTAAAATACGGTTTATCTACCGTAATAAATTTACGGTTGATCTACTGTGTTAGGCCACATTTTCTGGTAGTTTGACCGTTTTTTTATTTCCCGGTCATTAGACCGTTAATGAACATATCAGTACGGTACTGTACAATTACGGTTTATTGACCGGCCACTCAGCTGCCTGTGTATCTACCGTAATTTGACCATGAAATTTTTTACAGTGTGTTGCAAGGTCCATCTTCGCTCCAGATCAAGGTATACTAAGAATCCCTGGTGGGTGCACTGCTGTTCGTTTATGTGTGATGCTCTCTAGAGCACGTTCTTTGAGCTTTTCTTTGAAAGGAGATGAGGGGAAGACAAACTATCAGTTTGTTAATACACAGATCCTTCTCATCAAGTAGTCTGCACACGGTTCTTTTTGAAACTTTCGAGTGTATAGTATGGACGAGTTCAACAATGAGTTGTCCGTCTCCCCATGCCTTGTTGTTGTTAAGTCCAGTAATCGGTCGTCCTGCGACGTTGTATCCCTTGATAAAAAAAATCGCAGATTTAGATTTTTCTGCTATATAAAAATTCACAGGCTAAACTGCAGACGATTAGTTACGTTTGGCTCGCTTCAATGACACACATTCATAACAATATGGGTTTATTAAACCAGATGAAGTACTTTATCAAAGAAAATAAAAAATTCCCACTGAGAAAATTTCTCGGCATTAGATTCTGTTCTTAACGACGAAGTCTTTTGTTTGTTATATTAAATGTAAAATTCCATATAACAGTATATATTTGATTATTATGTCATTATATATTTTCAATACGTTAACAGTGCGCTCGAAAGCATGGTGTCGTCCTTATTTTTGTCACTGTGCAGTGAATTTAAAGCACGTGTTTGAAACAATAAACTATGAAACTATAGCTGACAAGTTAGTATAATTCTAATAGAATTGTGCATAATTTGACAAAAGCCATGGACAGTTTCCCTTCACGATTAGATTTTTTTAGTCTTTCCTAATTTGAAGATTTAGTTCTTCGTTTTAATTCGAAAAGAAAAAGGGATCCGGTGCGTCATTTGCAATTCAAAGCAGGTTTCTCTGAGAATCTTCAAAGATGCGTTTTTCGAGGACCTCATGAAACGCTTAGGAGAAAAACTTGAACGCTAAAGTAAGTGATGTTCTTCCTGATGGCCCCGTCACTAAGATATCTGTTTGTTTGCGATTCTGGTACAAAGGATTTTATTCCACGTTCTTCTTTCCACGGAGGCAAAAACGACTTTGAGAAATCGATGTGGTTCTGGATACCACGCTTGCGTGTTTACTCTCCGCACTCTTCTTCGCTTTCTGGAAATGATCTTTTATCAGCGCAAGAGCGTTTGTAGATTTCTAACCTGAAATGTGAGTATTTTGAGCAACGCCTCGAAGACTTTTGCGTGATATAATCGTTGCGAGGTAATTAAAATCTGCATTTTGGAACTCCCCTGTTGTTCGCAATGACAATGAAAAATGAAATACGGAATTACACCAGTATACAATCCAAATTTAAAGTTGTGATTCCGACTATTGGTGTAAACTATGACCAAAGTGGTAAGTCAAATAATATCTAAAAACTTAAAAATTTCATCGTCCTGTAGGGGGAATCGAACCTGCGTCGGAAACTCAAAATTGGAAACTTGAAACTTGGTCATTCTGGGTGGTATAGAGGTTAACATACTCGGGAGTAAACTGGGAGACGCGGGTATTGTTCGCGCTCCCGGGCGAAGCAATTTTCAAGTTTTCGGATGTTATTTGACTTCACATTCTTGTCATAATTTACGCCAATAGACGGAATCACAATTTAAAATTTGTATTGTATTCCCTGTAGTTATTCTGCATTTGATGCCTTGTACAATACACTGAGTGGCCATTTTATTATGACCACCTGACAGTTTTAAGCAAATGAGCTATGGACGCACGCTGTTGCCGCCAGAGGGCGAGGCTAGTATAAAAAGGGAAAGCCTAGTGCTTGAGACAGTAGTACAAGTGGTTTTTGGGTGACGAGATGGGTAAAAAATATGATTTGACGGACTTTCAACGTGGGATAATTGTTGAAGCTCGGATCCATGGAGCGAGTATCACCGAACCCGCCGCATTCGTGAAATGTTCCAAAGCAGCTGTTGTTAAAGTGTTTAAAGACTGTACTGTCATCCAAAAAACTGGGTTTCTACGTGCAACGCTTGGTCGTCATCGACTAGTGACTGCTCGGGTGGAACGGAGAGTGTCCAGACTGGTAACAGACAATAGAAGAGCAAGACTATCTTAATCAAGGATCCCCCCCCAAATGATCTCTGCACGCACTGTTTGCCGTACACTGCATCGGATGTGATATGGCAGCCGAAGGCCTGTTCGAACACCTTTGCTGTCTGCATTTAACTAGAGAAAACGTCTCCAGTTCGCACAGGAGCCCAAGAATTGGACAGTCGATAATTGGAAGCAAATTATGTGGTCCGATGAATCACGTTTTCAGTTGCACCATGCCGATGGTCGAGTGAGAATTTGGCCGAAACAGCACGAAAGCATGGACCCCAAATACATTGCTACAATCTTTTAAGCTGGAGGAGGCAACGTTATGATTTAGGGAATGTTTTCCTGGCATGCTTTGGGCCCTTTAATTCGTGTTGATCAACGTCTGACTGGCACATCATATCTAAACATCGTTGCGAACCAAGTGCATCCTGTAATGTGGATGGTTTATCCCAATGGCGATGGCTACTTTCAACAAGATAATGCGTCCTGCCATAGTGCTCGTATTGTACAGGATTGGTTTCAGGAACATGCCGGTGAGTTTACTTTACATAGGTGGCCCCCACAATCTCCAGATTGAGAATTTGTGGGATGAAGTTGAACTAGCCATCAGACAGCTGGATCCACAACCCTGCAATCTCACACTCCTGGAAATTGCTATTCATGAAGCATGGTCTCAGATTCCACAAACCACCTATCAACATATCGTGGAGTCCATGCCACGAAGAATCAACGCAGTATTAAAGGCAAAAGGTGGCCCAACGAAGTACTGAGGGGGTGGTCATAATAAAGTGGCCACTCAGTGTATAAATCGATCGATATCGGATGTATTTACCCTTTAAGTAGGTGATGTACCTAAACCAAAGGTGCTCAAATATTTTTTCTGGGCTTGCCGAAGCGAAATGTTCACATTGCTTTCAGGTTTCCTGAAAGCCTCCCTTCTTTCTTATCTTAGCAGTACCACACATAAACCTGACACAGGCTATTGGCGCTCGTTTCCTCGTCCCTTATTCTCTGCTTCATGACCCAAGGCATGATGGAAAATGGTTGGTTCTTTTGACACGGACATCATGCAACTGGGTAGGACCAAGATGCTCCAGGACCTGTTTCTTTTCTTAGGTCCGTTGTCATCGTTACAACACTTTCGGGTGATCAGTCATAAACCATTAGCGTCAATCATTACCTTAAATGATTGCTTTGAATAATAAAGTTAAGGGGAAGTCAACATTTTGATTAGCAGCCTAACTCTTTTCAGCCGCATTCAGTCCACTTTGACAGAAAATACAGGGTATTTATAAACTGACTGTGCGACTTTAGACGTTAATAACTGTGGATGTACACATGATAGAAATACACTGTAAGCTCCATATAAAAGCTTTATTTGTGCAAATTTTATGCAATACAGCTCACATTTCTAACATTCAACATGACCACTATCTGTCGTGACACTTCGGGCAAACCGGTTTTCCAACTCGTTGGAAACATTTCTCAGTTGCTGCTCAGTGATTTCATGGATTGCTTCTTTGATCTTAACTCCAAGCTCAACTAAAGAATGTGTCTTTGATGAGTAGACAACTGTTCTGACAGGACCCCATAAAAAATTGTCCTATGGGGACATATGAGTCGAACGGTGTGGTCAAGCAATTGGTTCAGCCCCACCGATCCACTTGTCTGGAAAGACGTCATTCAAAAACCGTCGCACATCCATATTGGCAGGGTGCTCCATCATGCTAAAAAAAGGTGCCATCTAAAAGACTGAACCGCCTCAGGACAAGGACGAGGACACACTGCACCATTGCTGAAAGTAACATTCACCAGAGGCTGTTGTTGTTTCCAAAAAACAAGGGATCGATAATGCGATTCCGTCTTTTTTGAAGAAGATCGATCAAAGAAGCGATCGATAAATCGATGTCTGAGCGCACAAGCACTAGACCCACACGTGATTAGAGGTACGGCCTGCTCAAAAGGCGAAATGACGCCGAAAAAGCGCCCCGTTTTTCTGTTTGAATTACGACAGAATTGACTGCATGGTGTCTTTAATTGACTGCATGGTGAATTGACTGCATTGACTGCATGGTGCACACAAACCTCACAATTCACGTAATCGCCGCATTGAGGTTTGTTTGAAATTTGCCGTTGAAACTTACCTTTCTGAAGTCCACAATGTTGCACCAAGTGATGCATAAGTGATATTTTCATTGACATAAGTTAGCGTCATCGTTTTAATCGCTTTTTATTGTATGAATGACTTGGGAAATATTTATTCTTGTTGGAGATGACCAGAAATTCATTCTACACAACTTTACAGATTGCCTAGTATCAATATCGAAGTATTTAATAAAAACATTGCGTAGAATTTAAAATAATAAATAGCTAAACTGGCTATCAATCAGTTTCAGGAACCGTACTCGCGAAAAAAAGAAATTAATAGAGGTCGTAATAGGACAAGCAATTGGTCCAGCCCTACCGATCCACTTGTCTGGAAGGATGTCATTCGAACATAAATGCAGTGTATTTAGATCTCAGTAGAAGATTTGAAGTCATGAAATATGTAGCTAGTAGAATAACAGGAGTACTTAACACATGAGAATAAACACGGAATGGTACACAGCTTCACATGATGCAAGTGAAAATACAAAAATCACTAACTTAGATTGTTAAGTTGCAGAGATATTCACACTTAAGAACACACAACAGCAATGCAAAATTCATATAGGCCGCCGTGAGTTGTGCGGGAAGTTAGAGACCCCTAGTGAGACGCTTGTGCGTAAACATTTGAAATAATGAGATGCTACAGTTTGCCATTTGGATAGGTCTTTCCTCTAATCATATGTGGTCTAGACAAGACATCTATATTTGAGGAGGCTGTTTCATGTTGCCAGACTTCTCGAGGCTCCTCTTTTCCCCAAATGCGGCAATTGTGGTGATTCACTTTACGACAAATGGGAAAAGTCGCTTCATCAGAAAATAAGAACTCGTCTAAAAACTCATGAGAATTGGCAAGTTTTGAAACAAATATTGGGTGGGTGCGAAAGAAATGTCCGGCAAAGGACCAGCACACGTGGACTGCGAGAAGGGAAAAGTTGGACAACTTACAGTATCTAAGCAAAATAATCTCCCTAGGCAGCGACACATGGTGTCCGGCAAAGGACATGACTCCGGAACGAATAAAATCTTGTGCTTGGGACCCGAAGAAGTTATCAGCTGCACGTTGAACCTCGTGGTCTGTCGTGAACTGTTTCCCTGACAGGAAGTGATCCAGGCGACGAAACAGATGATAGTCTGGCGGAGACAAGTCCGGGAATTAGGTAGGATGAGGGTGTGGTTTATAGCCCATGGCACTTAGTGTCAGCGTCATTCGTTATTCAACATGAGGGCTAGCTTCGTCCTGGAGCAGAAGAACAGCATGTCTGTTGACGAAATCTGGTTGTTTTTGCAGAATTTTCCGGCGCGTCTGTTGTAATTCAGCGCAATAACGTTATGCAGCGATGGTTTGGCTTCTTTCCAAGAAACTCTGATGCACTATCCCGGCTGTGGACCACCAGACAAGGAGCATCATCTTCTTGGTGTGTAGAGGTGGCTTAGGATACCGTCCAGAAGGCTGTGCATTGTTTTACCATTATGAAGATCGTTTCCTATTATATAATTATCATAAAGGACCCACTTCTCGTCGCGGATCACGATTCGATGTAGTAGATGTTCCTGTTTATTCCTGGCAAGTGCAGTCTTCCAAACGCCTATTCTTGTTGGCAGTTGTCAACTCATGCGGCAGCCACATGTCCAGCTTTTTGACCTCACCCAGCGCAGCAAGACGCTGAACAATTGTCGTGTGGTGGCCACCTACCTCTGCCGCTATCTCACGATACGTTTTTCGGGGGTCTGCTTTAACCACACGTAACGGAACATCGTTAGAAACAGCAACAGGTCGGTCACCACGTGGTTCGTTTTGCAGGTCCGTATCTCGGGTTAGAAACTTCACAAACCATCGCCGAAAGGTTCGTTCGTTGGCTGTATTTTCCCCAAACGCTTTGTTAACGTTTCGTGCGGTAATTGCTGCAGAATGGCCCTGTTTAAATTCACACAGGAAGATGATTCTCAAATCCGGCTTCTGCATGTTTCTTTTGCAAGCCACGTTACGTTCAAACAAATCACGCCTGAACCTTGTTCTTCACACAAGAGCTAGCTATTTAAAGCTATATATATAGAGAGAAAGCTAGCTCTTGTGTATATATATATATATATAAAATATATATATTTACACAAGAGGTAGCTATTTAAAGCTATATATACCGCCCCGGTGGCGCAGTGGTCTAAGGCGCTGGCCTCTGATCGTTCGTCCGTAGGGGGTCCAGGTTCGAATCCCGGTCAGGCATGGATGTGGTGTTTGTCTTACGGCACTGGCTTTCTCCCTTCCCTGGAACCAGTGACCCTAAATTAGGGACGGGCGACTGCTTATAGCCCATTGAGTTGCTCACGGTGGTCGTTAAACCTCCAACAAAAAAAAAAAAAAAAAAAAAAAAAAGCTATATATATAGAGAGAGAGAGCTAGCTCTTGTGTATATATATATATATATAAATATATATATACACAAGAGCTAGCTATTTAAAGCTATATATATATAGAGAGAGAGCTAGCTCTTGTGTATATATAAAATATATGTATATACACAAGAGGTAGCTATTTAAAGCTATATATATATAGAGAGATATAGCTCTATATATAGTGTATATATATATATTATTTTTTATAATTTTATATAAAGTAATTTATAAGAAATTATAATTAATTAGCAAGATTTTAAGAACACAAATTCACAAAAACTGTATAAACAAAGCTTTTATGTGCAGTTTACAGTATTTTTCTATCATGTGTACATCCAGAGTTATCAACGTTTGAAGTTGCACAAGGAGTTTATTAACCCCCGGAGTATTCGTTCGAGTGGATTTCAGCCCATTTTGCTACACTTACAGGATTCAATGTGGCTCAACTTTGCTATTCCATAAAAGCGTACTTTTGTCCTGAGGAAAGTATAAGCTTTTATTGGAAAGAAAAGCTATGAAATTACGCGGTGAGCAACTATGGAAAGATCTTGGGTGTGATGTTGAATAAGAAACTAAATATCCCACCCTGGTGATGAACTTAAAGGACGAAATGAACTTTATTGCTCTCAGCAGAAGCAAAGTAAAACTTTTGGAGACTTAAGTGATGGGCAGAACGAAAAGAAGTTGCACTTAAAACTGCTCTTCAGTAAATAAATAGAAAAGCGGCTGGAACTGGATAGCTGTGTGTAGAAGTAAAGAGAACTGTTTTACGAGAATAAGTTGGTGGCCTTAACTGTTGTGCAGCGATGCACGAAATTGGATTGTAATGCTGAACAAGAAAACGAAAAATTACACTTTAGTGAATAACAGAATGTAACACAGTTTTATTCTTTATTTGTTCCTCGGTGGCAACTCTCACTTCCTAATTGCTTATGCCGCAAAAGTATAGAAAATGGCTATTATTTCTCACAAACTTAGCTTTTGTGAAAAGGACAGTGATATTTCGAATTTTCCTTATTTTTTCAGAACCTTCTGGATGGATTCATTGCTGAGTAAGCTTGGAATAACTTCTGCAACTTTTTATTAGGTTCGTGCATAATTGAGATTTTTAGCCATTAACTTTAAAGCAGTGTATCTCAACTTAGAATAAAATGTATTAATCGAAGTAAGAACCATTAGAATCTACGCATTTTTGCCAACAAGAATCAAGTCTATTTATTCCAATAGCATGGTACTCTGTAGTCTTGGTACCGATGAATTCTTCCAAGGCGTTTTAAGCTGCTGCTTGGTTGCTGAGGATACCTTAGGTATGTATTTTAGGCGCTTCTCGTAATTCGTAGTGCTGTCGCTAGGTGGTGTTTGTGTGCTTCTGTTTGCAATGGTATCCCAGCTTTTAAAAATTATATTGGGAAATTCATTTTTAACTATATGACATGCACTACAATAAAGATGAGCAACATTATCCTTTCTAAATAATGTACAGCTTTCCCGCTACGGATTGTAAAGGTCAAACCTTTTTACGCTTTCTCTCCTTCCAGGAGACGTACTTGAAAAGTTATTTTTTCCTACCATTTGCCATGAAGAATACATTTTACCTACTTTCAACTTTTTAATTATGCAAAATTCTTCCTCTAGAAAGCGTAGAGTCATGTGTTTTCTTCTATTAGGTGCTTGAATTAATTTCCGCTGTTGCCCAATAGAGCGCAGCAGTGGTGCGCTGTGACCCGGGCCACACGTGATCTCCCTTGCACACGCACGTACCGTCCGTAGTCTCGGCGAAGCAGTGTGTGACACGAGATCGGAGGGCACGGAACACGAGTTTGTATCGCATTCACGATTTCGAGTTTCGTACCAAAAAAAGGAGCGTTTGCGGGAAGCATCGCTCTTCTGCTTTCATCTCAAGAAATTTACGGTGGAAAGTCATCGTTTGCTAGTGCATTCCTATGGGGAACATGCCCTATCGGAAACAACATGTAGGGAGTGGTTCTGACGCTTCAAAGCCAACGAATATGACGTGAAGGACAAAGAACGCCCTGGGCAGCCGAAAAAGTTCGAAGATGGCGCATTGGAGGCCTTATTGGACGAGGGTTCATGTCAGACGCTCCACGAGTTGCCTAAAACACTACGGGTCGATGACTCAACGGTTAGCAAACGTTTAAAGGCAATGGGAATGATCCGAAGCTCGTAAACTGGATTCCACATGACAAGGTTATTCTTCTCCACGACAACGCTAGACCTCATGTCGCCAGATCCGCGAAGGAACTCTTGGAGGCACTTGGCTGGGACTTCTTACCCCACCCGCCTTATTCCCCGGACATTGCTCCCTCGGAATTCCATTTGTTCCGGTCGACAACATGGCCTGTCAGAGAACCACTTCTTTTCTGTCGCGGATATCCAAAAATGGCTCGATGAATGGTTCTCGTCGAAAGAACCTGCATTTTTCTACCGCGGAATACATTTGTTACCCCAATGGTGGGAAAAGGTCGTTGCTGCCAACGGACACTACTTTGAATACACTATCCTGTACCGTTCTGTGGCAACACACAGGTGTCTGTGTGGCAAAAAACAGCGGTAATTAGTTCAAGCACCTAATATATTGTTTCTTTTACCTGTTCGATTTGAAAATCTCTTTGCGTCTAGTACTCCTTCTGTTATGAGAAATATTTTGTACACCATTTTTTAATTTTCGTATTATACTTTTTAGTCGCTGGTGGAAGTAAAAAGCGGTTTGTATTTCTGGATGTTTTAGCGATTGCAAAAATTCTGTTGATGTCTTTTTTTCTGCTGGGTCGCATTCACTTTGAATAACTTTGATACATTTCATTAAGGTAGGAAAGGATTCAAAAGGCGTGCTTATTACAACTCAAATTCGGTGTATTTTTTCTTGTTTATGGGATCATACTCGAGAGGTAGCTATTTGCCGACTTCGAGGACTTCCCTTCTGGTCTTTCTTTTGTTAACAACGCTTCTTTAACATGATGATATAAACACGCACTAGAAGACTAGGAAAGAATTCCTAAGGGTTCCTGGAAATGTGTTCTTCACGGTAGTCACATTGATTGCTCCTCCTGGATGTAGTAGTATTGCTTAATAAAGAGATACTTCCGCATACAGCTGCCCTAGACAGTAGATTTCTAATTAAGTCAGTGTTCTGTCTAGTGGGGGGAATTTTCTGATAAATGGCCTTTTAAGAGCAAAAGAAAAACGCATCATGATAAATTGCCGGACATTTTTCTTTGGCGACAATGCGTGCATGGCGGTCGTTAAGGAATAAAGCAATTTCGTACTTTTATTATTTTCTCCTGAAATCCAAAACCGATTTCACTGCTAAATAAAGACCTTATTCGAAATAAAATTTTATGATTTTCCCAATAGATTCGTGTAGAGTAATTTTCTGTTTAACATTCTGTTAATTTAATCATAAACGCGGTGCAGCGTTTATGTGGCTTATTATTAAATGCCCATAAAATAGAAAGTGTCCTCAAATAATATCGGAGATATCATATGGGTGAGATGCTCTCAGTAATCGAAAGTAGAGCATTACAGTAGAGCTGCTACTGTAACATTCGACTTTCACAGTAGCATGGCATGTAGCACCGCTGCAAACAGAAAAATGTAGTGCAGCATGCTAAAAAGTTAAGTAACATGTAGAGGAAAATCACGTTACAAATCATAATACTTCAAGAAAAGTAAAATATAATCTTCAAATTACATGGTATTTCCGGATTACTTGAAGCGTATGTGGCTAGAACAGGGGTCGAGTGTACCATAGACCACAGAGGTAAATCCTCCATAGGGGCTCACGGCAACAACTTGGCCCCGAAGATTTCAATAAAACAGCGAGCCAGTGGACGAACAAAGAACTGAAGCGTAGAAACCGTAAAAGTGAGAGTCTATTTGTTTTCCTTTTTTCTTTTTTCTTCAAGAGTTTACAATTCTCTCCGCGGTGCCACTTATATAGCCACTGGTATGGTGTCACGTGACAGACGCTATCTTAGTTTCATAACCGAACACTGGAGCGCTGTTTGAAAATCGAGAGTTGAACCTCTGTATCTTCTTTTCCGTGGAGTGAACCTTGCCTTTAATAAAGTATTTGACTTGACTTATATTGTGAAAGCTAGAAAAACACAAGGCCGTCTAAAAAAACACAAGGCCATGACATTAGCGAGATGAATTCTGTTATTCAGTGACGTCACGCAGAAACCCCGGCTTCCTGTTGGTTTCTAACGCTGTCGTGTGTGACGTCTAACACGACTCTGACGTATCAGGCTGAGTAACACCAAAGTAACGTCACAAGCGGGGCGAACGAGGGAACTCATCTGTCTAATGTCGACCTTGTGTTTTCCATACTGCCTTGGCCAAACTCTGCTAGCTGGGAAGTCATCTCAGTTAGCCTGCGAAGACAGAGCGAGCAAATGCTATAGCGGCCGCAGTCTATTGAAGTCCATTCATTCTGATAAATTCGATTTATTTAGTCAAAGATAATGGTTTAGCAGATACGAAAGTGGATCGAAATGCAATTCACACTATTTTTGGCAACAGTTTAACTGATAGGCAAAACAGGACATATACACAGTGAAACTACATTTCTTAGCTCTTTTTCAACATAAGCACCAAGACGCTCGAGACATTTATCCCAGCTTGGTACCAGTTTTAGTATACCTTGTTCATAAAAGACCGTTTCCTGGGAGTATAGCCACCTTCGGACAACCGATTCGACTTTGTCAGACGAATCGTAGCGTTGGCATCCCAGGAATCATTTCAAGGGACCATACAGATGAAAGTCCGAAGGAGCCAGTGTACGATGGATGCTGGAGCACCTCCCTGCAAAACTGCGCAGTTATGTCACGGACGTGTGGTGCAACATGTGGGCGAACGTTGTCATGAAGCAATCTGACATTTTCAGCATTTCTGTTGTTGTTTGTTTGTGTCACGAAGGGCACGACTCAACTTTGTCAATGTGTTAGCGTAGGTTTTGGCATTCACAGTGGTACCCGTTGGATGAAGCTCCACTAGGAGAACGCCATGGATGTCCCAGAACACCGACATGAGGTCTTTTCCATGCAGATTGGGTTACTCTGAATTTTTTGGTGGCGGGGAGTCGGAATATTTCCGCACCATACTGTCCTTCTTTGCTTCGGTAAGGTTGATGTGCGAAAGCTTGGAAACGCTAATGTGTCTACTTTCTACGCCAATAAATCGGACCACTAGTACAGTGTTACTATTTACTACTTAACTGGTGTACTGTTCCTTGTTATCCAGGTCTTTATTCTGCGTAACTCATCAAGTGGTGCAAAGGGAACATCATTCTCTGTCCCTCCTTCTCGTCTGTCAAGTTCTTGGGTATACATCGCGAACTGACCTTGGGAAATTACAATTTGTCATACACAATATCATACGCTAACCGTACGAAATGTTGAAATTTTGTGCCAATGTGCACAGATGGATCCGCAGGTCACTCAGAATTGCCTGTTCAATGCTTCTCGCAGTGACAGGTGATGACGCTGTTACAGGTCGACCGGAATTTGGCAAATCGGTAAAGTTGGCATGGCTCTCTGCAAAGAAAATGCATCACCTGGAGATGTCGCTGCGGTCCAAGCAATCATCACCATGCGTTTCGACCATTTCTTTGTGAATTTCCGTCGGAGCACACAAAAATCGGACTACATAACCGTTTCTTTGGGAATTTCCCTTTAGCCCATAAAAATGGGACTACACCGCGTTTGTTGTTCATTCGTAGACGACGCGAACAAACGCGACATCTTTGTGCCGTCGTTCACACCGTGTTTCACCACGGCAACAGCTGGTCCAGCCAAACCAGTGTGTAGCGTGATATACAAACTCGTTTTCTGGTAAACTGCAGCCTGGTACTTGCAACCTGCAAAGGGAACAAAACTGCTGTTCACTACTTTTCGATCCTCCCTCATATTTCTAGGTATGGTTTTCCATTTGAATTCTCCGAGATTCGCAGCTAGTTTAACTAGCCTGGAATATATTCCACTAAATATGTTATAATGACGATGATTAAAGCTGTGATAGGTACATAGATCTATTATTTGAGGAATTTACCATTTGTCATATACACTATCTACCAACAAGTAATTGGACACCAGTGATAGCAAAGGTAAACGAAGTTTATTCAAATTTAATAGTTGGTGAAGCCTCCACGAGCTGCGACTACAGCTGCGACCCTCCGGGGCATACTCTCAAACAGGCGTTGTACGACGGCTAGCGGTATTTTCTTCCACTCGGCTTGGAGAAGACAGGTCAGTTCCTCCACCGATTTCGGACGGTGGGGGCACCCCTTAAGTCGACGCTCCAACTCGTCCCAGAGCTGCTCGATAGGGTTAAGGTCCGGGCTCTGCGCAGGCCAATCCATTCGATTAACCCCATTGTCACCAAACCAAGCCATGGTGGACTTCGCAACATGGCAGGTGGCAGTGTCATCCTGAAAGTAACATGGGTCCACCTCGTAAAACTGCCACAACGTAGAAACCGCATGGTCATCCAAAATGATGCAGTAGGTCTCGGTGTTGAGTCTACCAGGAATTGAGACCAAGAATCCCGTGCCATACCAGGAGAAACACCCCCATGGCATAATTCCACCGCCGCCGAACTTCACAGTTGGCACAATACATTCCGGCAGGAGGCGTTCTCCAGGCAGACGCCAAACCCAGACCCTGCCATCCGAACGGTAGAGGGTGAACCTTGATTCGTCGCTCAAGAGAACCTGTTTCCACTGTACAACTGCCCACTATCGACGTTCTTTGCACCACGTTAGCCGAGCAGCGCTATTGGACTTGGTGATCAAAAGCTTGTGGGCGGCAGCACGTCCATGATAACCGAGCAGATGGGCTTTCTTACGGATGGTATTCATGGAAAGAACACTCCCAGATGCCTGTTGATACTTTTCGCGGATGCGACCCATCGATTTGGTGCGATTCTTCCGAATTTCTCTGGCCAGCATCCGTCGATCTCTAACTCCCAGTTTTGTGGGTCTGCCGGGTCGGGGCACATTCCAACAGTCACCTCTCATCTTCCACTTGCCAATCACATAGGCCACAGTCGATTTTGGGTACTTCAACTCGCTGGATATGTCACGTATGGATCGGCCATTTCTGTGATACCCGACGATTACGACTTTCTTGAAATCAGAGAGCTCCGAACTGCGTGGCATCTTGCATGCGACTGGTTGCGTTGTTGTGTCCCACACGATATTTAATGGTGGCGGCCGTGACGTGTATCAGGACCACAGATATCGTCGATTGCAGTGGTGTCCAATTACGTGTTGGTAGATAGTGTATAAGAATGTAGTTATAAGAGGATTATCTATAGAATTGGTACTTTAAATTTTAGCCTAAACTGAAAAAATGTATGTAAAACCTTGCGAAAGCAGTTACTCTTCAGGAAGAACAGTTTAGCTAGCTATTTATAAAAAAGGGTTCTAGCTGTAGCAAACTGTTTCATCGAGAAGCAATAACTAGTTATTTTGAAACAGCATAATTCGAATTTTTGCGTAGAGTTCTTCAGACTGGGTCTTACAAATTTTGCTTGATTGCTAGTTAATCTCGGTAGGGCATTACCCTTACTACAGGATTTGGCTAAGGTGCTCGATCCTGGAGGGCGGCAGACATGTTTGTAACTAGTTCTGTACCTCGAGACGAAAAGTTTATTTCTACTACCAAAAAAGTGTTTGGCAAGTAAGAGGCACGAATCGGAGAGCTTATGACATATTCTCGGCAACATTTAATACAGCCATGACTTTTTACATCCTTACTGGGATGTCACAGTAATATGTGTAGTATAATACGCGTAAAAGAGAATTTATTATACGTAGGTTATTCAACAAGTATCGTAACCTTTGTCGTAGCGCAAGAAACACGTAGAAAAATTCAGCTTCCCGTGTCGGAACACCTGCAAGATCAGTTACACGACAGCGCGTCGTGGCAGCGCTCCGTTAAGCGGCATAATGAATTTGTGAATGAGGAAGAGTGTCTGGGAGAGGCGCCACTGTCCAGTAGGCCTTCGATATCGCCTATGGACGTTAATATCCATACCATCGAGGCACTCCTGCGCTTACATCGCTGAATAACCATTGAGGAGGTACTCAATGTGGTGCAGATGCCCTCTGTAAAGTAGAACCCCAGTTGCTCACAGAAAACACAAGTCAAATCGTGTTATCACTTGTCGCTAACGGAAGTACTCGCTACGACATGAGCCACACTGTTTGGCTCGAGTCGTTACATGTGATGAAACATTTTTTTCACCATTTCGATCTAGAAACAAAACGACAGAGCTCCCAAATGGAAACACCCCAGAGTCCCCGATCGAAGAAAGCAAAGGCTTAACCAAGTGCAGGGAAGGTCATGCACCTGGTTTTCTTCGATAAAAAGGGAATTGTGTATTACCATGTTGTTCCATAAGGGAAAATTGTTATTGTTTCCTATTATTCTAAAGTTCTCAAAAGCTCTCTAAAGAAAAAAATATTCTCCAAAACACCCGGAATATGCACAAACGGGTGCATCGAGTTAATGCCCCTGAACATCGTGCTTTGCTTACTCAGAAGGTTATCCAAGATATAGGCATCAAAATGATGGCGCATCATCCGTACTCACCGGATATGGCGCCGCGTGACTTCCTCCTATGCCCTGAAGTGAAAAAACAAATTCGTGGGCGTCGGTTTGCATCAAATACTGAGCTAAACAATGCTGTGCTAGGTATCCTGAACCAAATGTCGAGTAAGGGTTTCGAACATACACACCTTACGGAAATGAATCCAAAGGTGGGACCGGTGCATTCAGGTAGAGAGAGAAAACTTCGAAAGTATGTGAATGTAAATATGTTTACCGCTTTGCTCGTTACTTATTGAACGACCCTGGTACACACTGAACGCGGGGGCACATTTTTCACTCTGGATACAAACCTATAAACAAAATCATATGCTACAATACTATCCTAACATTTTCAGCAACTGGTACGCAAGAACTGTACCAGATGCTTAAAATGTTAGGATGGTATTGCAACTTATTTTTACACGACAGCCATACTTAAAATTCCGAGAGTTGCTTGTGGTTCGTTTCGGACTCCAATTGTTCCACTTCTTCACGCACATGTTTAAATGGGTTCGTATGAGGAGAGCACGTGGGCCTTTCAAGGGTCGTGACCTCACTGGAATGATATTCCAAACAACCCTCCGTCAAACCGAAGCGATGATATAGGGCGTTATACCGTGTGAAAACACAGGATTGTCCACACCGGACATCGAATCCGGGTCCCCTCTCTCCGGAGTGTATCGCTCTCCCAACTAAGCTACGCGGACATGTGCTCTCACTGCTATCTGCCTTTATCTCAAGTGCGTTCTGCGGTGCAGGCACGTTACATCTCCCCCTTTCCCCCTCCGAAAAGGGCCAGGATATGGCCCACGGGTCAGCTGGGACCATGTGTTGCTGTAGGAAGTCATCCGCTGAAGAACGTGCATTTGAGAAAACCCAGACGATTTGGTGTGTGGAACGTAACATCACACACATTTATTTTTCGAAGCACTGAAGAAGGGATTCCCATTTTTCATGTCTCGCCGTGTGGAAAGAACGTCACATCATTGCGAGAACTTTAACGGCCAGGACGTCTTTGAGGTTCGGACGCCAATGTGAAAACACAGGTTTGTCCACGCCGGGCATCGAAGTCCGAGTCCCCTGACTTCGGAGTAAATCGCTCTCCCAACTGAACTACGCTATCTGCCTTTATCTCATGTGCGTCCTGCGGGGAAGGTAAGTCTCACCCGTTAAAAATGCTCCCTGCAGTGGTAACGGTAAGTGATAAACGGCGCTTCCCTAAAAATCAAAGGCTCGCGTTCTGCCAAATTTTCTTCGTGACCGCCGGTGTTTCTGGTTCAAGGGTAGTCCTGGTATGCAACGGTCGAAAGTGGGAATCTCAAACATTCCACTGTTGTGAAGATGGAGCATCTCTTTATCGTACCGACTATCTGCCGCAATCGAACTAGCTCACATCGCGATGTTTACCCATCACCACAGTCTGACGTATACAATACAGCAGTTAGGTATCTGACCTTATCTGCGTGCGTTCGAAAACGCTCAGGTCGCCATATTTACACATCGTCACAGTCCGAGATATTGGGGGAACCGGAAAGTAATGTCGATTTTGGAAAAGAAGAGATACACTGTTTGTAACAGAAGTAATTTATTTCTTAATCAATTACACTGTATAATCGCCATCATTATCGATTACACTTCCCCATCGTGAAATCAAAATTTCAATGCTGGTCTTTATAAATAGACGTGATGCAAAGATGTCCGAGAGCCCCGTTTTGACATCATCATCAGTAGTGTGAAATCTGTTCCCATTAAGAAAGTGCACACAGAGATCTGAACAAATTGTAATCAGATGATGCAATGCCAGGGGAATAAGGGGGAATGGGGCAGAACTTTCAAGCCGAAATATCTCATCGCCTGCTGGGTCCGTCTTCCCGTGTGAGGTCTCGCGTTGTCATGCTGGAGGATGGAACATTTTCTGTTGAGCAGAGATGGATGTTTTATAGTAGGAGCTTGCTTCAAACGGTCCAGTTGTTGGCAATAGCTGTCTACCGTTACGGTCTGTCCGGGTTCCAAGAGCTCAAAGTGAGCTATGCCAGCGGTAGTCCACCATACACAGAGCAAAACCTTTTTTGGAGTATAGGCCTGGTTTTGGCGTAGAAACTGTTGTCTGACCTGGAGAAAACCACTGGTTTTTGGGTCTGTTGTTCACGTAAAGAACCCACTTTTCATCTCCAGTGACAATTCGATATAGAAATGGATCCTTTTCCTGTCGGCTGAGTAAAGAGTTGCAGATGGTGGAACGCTGGGCTTTGCTCTCAGGTGAAAGTTGGTGTGGGACCCAAACTCCTAGTCCATAGACCTTACTTATCTGTTGCAGAGACCATGATGCATTAAGATGTTGGGATAATTCATCAATGGTTTGACGAGGATCTGCCTCAACGGCTGCACACAACAAATCATTGTCCAGCTCCATGGGCCTTTCTGCACGAGAGGCATCATGTAGGTCAAAATGGCCCGACCGGAATTGGGCAAACCAACGCTGGCACTTGCGGACATTTAACACATTCGGATAAACAGAGCAAATGCTATTTGTGGCCACGGTTGCATTGCTTCCTTTTTGAAATGCATGCAGCATACAATGACGAACATGGCTCTCCTCGGGTTTTACTTACTTTGTCTTCAACGTACATAGACACCTCAAAACTGCTTCCCAAACTTAGCCCCCCCCCAAAAAAAACACCTAATATATCATACTATATAGATATATCATATAGTATGATAAATATATCATACTACATAGGCGGTAGAACTCTCTCTCTCTCTCTCTTTGCTTGTAAACATCTTATCTATTTGTAGTCAAAAAGAGAGCTACGTCTGGAACGTTATTGTGACGGAAGCGGGGAAGGGCAGGTTTCTAGAAGGCTGCCACATGCAGGAACCGATTTAGACAGTTTGAGGCCCTGGGAAAGAGGCTTTCAGGGGCGTCTGTCATCCAGGGTTATTTATCTTGTTCACTAAATGGGAGTAAGTAGCTATTCAATTCATATGGTTCTGTACAACGTTAAAAATCAGTACTTAGAAATAAGCAAATTGTACTCGTTTTTGAGTACGTTCCGGGCTTATAATAGCTCCGAGTACTTGTGCCTCATTTTTGGAAAAGACACGTACTCATATTGGAGGACATACTGGAAATCAATTGTAAGTATATCTGGTATTTCTAATTTGAAATATATGATTTTTGAGTACACATATTTCAAATATATGTACTCAAAAATACCATATATTTCAAATATATATGCTCTAACGTCATTCAGTTTCTGTGCCATTTCCCGCAGGGCACAGAAACTGAAGGAAGTTAAAGTGAATCTAGCGATTCTGGCAGGATAGTTTGTAAGTGAGAGACAGCACACTAGATGGCGCCACCGTACAAGCGAACAATTCTGCACATAGAAGGCAGAGAAAAATCAGGGGCGGGCTTAGGAATGAACACCTTTATATGTACCTGGGGATGCCTACCCGGGGGCCGTCACTTAACGTGCTCGTCCGATGTACGGCGGATATTCAGCGATTGTTAGAAATTCACACCACCGCGAAGAGCTCCCAGTTCAGCCTATCAGGCTAGGTTTCAACCTGCGGTCCCTCCATCAGTAGTCTGAATCTGTAACCCCTAAGCTATCCTCTGCTGGATTCCAAATTTGGAATAGGTGTACTCCATACAAACTCATTTATTCATAGAATCAACTGAAAGTATGTTATTTGATGGCACATCTGGAATAATAGATATACTCGTAGTCATATGCTGGGCAAATGGTCCGCACAATTTTATGACAAATATAGTGATGAAGCGACAATATATCATTTATGAGATTGACACAACTATAGTTAATGTTAAAACGTACACAACGATACTTTGTGCATAATTAAATTACTTGTGTTCAGTGACTTTGTTGTACTAATTATTTATGTGTGTCACTTTACACATTTATTAAACAAATAGTATGATAAATATATCATACTTTAATATCTAAAACGAAGTAGTCATGATCATCATAATCATTATCAACCAACATCAATCCACTACTGGATGAAGATCTCCCCAAGTTTCTTCCACAATTGTTTCCATTGAGGCTGTCTCCTCCGTGTCACCCAGCATACTTTCGAAATAAAAAAAATGAAGTAATAGGAGATTATATTTATATTTATTGACGCAGTTATTTGTAAGTATGTATAGGTTGTTTTTATTTGAGCATGTCATGTACTCGCTTACGATACGACTGTACTTAAAAGAAAAACGAGTAGGTTCAGGTTCTCATTTTTAAATAGATTTTTTTAACAGTGCAGTTACGGTTTAGTAGAATATTCCATAGCATTTCTTTTCTCCTGTGTCTCGGAAGAATTACGCGTTCCGGTCTGTATGAAGGGTTAGGCCACGCCTACTTCCGCACAAAGCAACACTTATTGGTTGCACCCTCCTGCATTCTAATGCTGGGGCCGGTTCTCTCTCTCTCTCTCTCTCTCTCTCTCTCTCTTTTTTTTGTATGATTGGGGGTTTAACTACCACCGTGGGCAACTCAGTAGACTATAGGCCGGCACCAGTCCCTAATTTATGGCCACTGGTCCCAGGGAAGGGAGACAGCCAGTGTCATAAAACAAACACAACATCCATGTCTCATTGGGATTCGAATCCGGACCAATCTTGGACAAATGGTCAGAAGCCATCGCTTTGACCACTGCGCCACCAAAGCTGCGTTCTATTTATTTGGAAAAGTTACAATTGTTATTATTTCCATGTGTTTAAAGGTACAATTCTGAAATTGCCATTTTCCCCCTTTTTTTTTTTAGTGGGTGAAGAATTTGTAGTGGTCTAAGCGATGGCTTCTGATCATTCGTCCGAAAGGGGTCCAGGTTCGAATCGCGGTGAGGCATGGATGTTGTGTTTGTCTTACGGCACTGGTTCTCTCCCTTCCCTGGAACCAGTGACCCTACATTAGGGATGGGCGACTGCTTATAGCCCATTGAGTTGCTCACGGTGGTTTTTAAACCTCCAACAAAAAAAAATGCATTTCGAATCGAATCAGTTTGATGGAAACTAAGTATTACATAACTATATTTTGGGAGGCCCTAAAAGGTGTGGGCTAAGGGCACGTGGCCCAGAAATGCTCTCTCGTATATGAGGGCCAGGCAAATTGTACAATGAATTGTGTTTTCACAGTATGTAAAATATAAGATTCATTATGCATTAAAATTTGTAAGCTTGGCGATTTTCGTCACTGCATTAAGCGTCTGCGGTTTCGATGAAAATAGTTTGGTTGGTTCAGTACAACGGTAAAAGTTGAATAAAGACTCTAAGACGAAACCTTAACTAGTCAAAGCTTTTCATAACGTAATCTGTTTATTTTTCTTTCAGTTACATATCCTTCCAGTGGAACTCAGGAAAAAGACATCTTTCCCGTTGTCGTGTCATTCCTCCCGTTTTAAAGACTGCTTTTTGTGAACTCTCAAAAACTTTGCCCTCTCGTCGAAGTTCCTGATCTTTCTCTGTTCCTGCTTTTACCTCAGGCTATTCCTACCTCGCTGCTTTCTATAGCCTACTTCCTCTTCGATTCCCGCTCTAGGGTGATGAAATTTCTATTTTTTAAAGAGATGACTACATGGTAACAGTTAAGTAGAGTGATTCTACTCCGAGTGATACCATGCTTCTACGTCTGCCATGTGTTTGGGAAGAGTTCTATTCATTAATATCATTCAAAAATCTTTGCCAGAAATGTTTTCTTGAAATCAGTAGATCTGTTTTGCGATCTTATTTCAAAGGGATGGATCATTCTAAACTACCGATGCTTCAAATAATATCCCTACACGAGACAATACTATTCAACAACTTGGTACAAATTAAAATTAAAATGACCCTAATTCACATTCCTACAAGGTTTTACTAATGATCAGCTGTATAAAATAATGCACACCATTAAAAATAATGTTGGTAGATAATGACATTGGCACAGTTGTATTGATCTCATCTGTTTTATTTAGGAAAATATGTATAATCTCGAATATGTTACCGAACAATATTCAGACGTTCTCAAAATATGTACAAGGGTTGCCCAAATGAAACATAGACTCGGGTAGAAGGGTGGCGCCGCGGCATCCGCCGAAGCATTGGTGGGGTTGCAGTAACCATACATAAAAGAGAAATGCAGCACGCGAAAAATTTAATTA
The DNA here is from genome assembly GCA_039090855.1 of Macrothele yani. NCBI lineage: Eukaryota > Metazoa > Arthropoda > Arachnida > Araneae > Macrothelidae > Macrothele > Macrothele yani. The sequence goes on from CM076989.1 coordinate 124,912,290, forward strand.
CTTTACCTTCGTGCAATGTTATCGTTGCTGGTGGAATTCATTTTCGCCGCCCTTGGGCTTTGAAGCAAACCCTTTGGAATTTGTGTCCTGTGCCGCTGTCACGCCTTGGAGATACGCAAAGGGGTGAATGCATTTCGTGGAACGTTCTTCAAGTTGCTCTCCGACGGGCTGCTTTCAGACGTAAGAAACCCAAGCAAAGTATTTTCAACTTTCTGCTCTGAATTATCAGAGAGGTCACAGCATTTTACCACTTTAGCTCACCAGCCTATTTACCTCTATATTTACAGAAAGATCAAAGTATTAACTGTAATTTTCCTACATATTTCCTCTGTATTCACAGAGATGTCACAGTATTTACCCACTGTGATTTTCAACCAAGTGCAGAAAGTAATTAAACTACTAAGTAAAACAGCCAAATAGTGAATGGATACAAAATAAAACAATTACAACTAAAAATTATTAGCATTAACCAAAAATATTAATATCATTACACTCAGCATATTGACTGCATTTTACAAAATAAAAAGTACCTTTTCAGGGCAAACTTCATTGTTCTCACCACATATAAAGCGGCCCTTTTTAGGCCATAATTCACTGCTTCATAAAAAAATATATATATATAAAAAAACGGTCTTTTTAAGGGCAAACTTTTTTTTTCATATATTAAAGACATTAACATTCTATTAAATATCAATGCATTAATTCCTCGGCCCTTAAAAGACATGTTATTGCATTAGAACTAATTATCTCCATTAAATTAATACAACAAACAATTATGTGACAGCACAAGTTTCAGAATCAGCGACAGCATTGCAATAGTTACAACAAAATATACCTTGTATTTAGCACAAGAGCAAGATGACGAAGCAAAAACTATGTATTAATTAAGAACAATTAATTGCGTAAATTAATACCCTGAGGTGCATGTATAACGATAATCAAAATCAAAATAAGAGCCTCCGCAGAGTATTATTAAATGATTTAGCCTTCCGCCTTAGTCTATTTGCTACCCGCCTGACAACCAAGCACATATTATATTCAAGCACTATCCTTCATTACTTAGCATTCAGCCAAAGCCATTCCATCATTCTAATTTCAGCATATTTTCATTATAATATTCCTGTTTAACAACTGTTAATTCCTCTTTCATCGGCGGTTGGACTTACGGCGTCACGCCTTTTCCGCCTAACAAAGCTGAAATCAGCGACCATTCAGGCGACTAAATCTTGTTAAGGGCAAGAAATCCGAATTCATGTTTGAACTATTGAGGCTTCGCCTCAAAGTTTGATCCTTCGGTTCTTGTGTATTTGATCCTTTCCTTCCGAAGCATTTAGTTCGTGCGACGCTTAGGATGTGAGTGAAACGTTCAAACAGCCGTTTAAGACCCATTTAATGGATGCCTCCAAGCGGACGCAGCGAGCCGTGATCCAATTTTGGACAAAAGCGGGAAGCAAATCGACAGCAATCTTACAACGCATGCAGATGATTTACGAGAATGCACGCCTTGCATGCAGTAAGGTCTTCAAATGGTACAAAGAATTTCAGGGTGGACGTGAAAGCACTATGGTTTCAAAGTACCTGACAGAGGATCCATAAACTCATCGACCTATGGGACACCTTTCTAAATGTGAGGGGTGCCTACTTCTTGTGGTATCAACACCCGCGTGTTATGTATATATATATTTTTTTTTTTTTTTTTTTTTTTAATTGGAGGTTTAACGACCACCGTGAGCAACTCAATGGGCTATAAGCAGTCGCCCGTCCCTAATTTAGGGTCACTGGTTCCAGGGAAGGGAGAGAGCCAGTGCCGTAAGACAAACACAACATCCATGCCTCACCGGGATTCGAACCCGGACCCCTTACGGACGAATGATCAGAGGCCAACGCCTTAGACCACTACGCCACCGGGGCGGCGTATATATTTACCTGTGTACATATATTTATATTGTAATAAAGTACACTTAATTCCAATAGAAAGCCTATGTTTCATTTGGACGACCCTTAAATTAGCACAGATATACACAGTCGTATCAGAGTAATATGACCACGCCCGGAATCACAGTGTATCTGCTCAGGTGCGTCCTAGAGTGTACGTGACGTGGTCGACCACACGGAAATATAAGCGGCAGGCCAGGACAGATGAGCCCCAGTGTGTAACGTTAGCGTAATGGGCAGAGTTAAGGATTTGAAGGACTTGCAAAAAAGGAATGGTCATCGGCTACCGCGCCAAGGATGGAAACATCTTAGAAACAGTGGATCTCGTGGGCTGTTCGCGAAGTGCTGTAGTAAGGGTGTACCAAGATTGGGCGGCTGCCACACCACGTACCTCCCGATGTCAGAAATATGGAGCCCCAAAGGCCACCGACCCCAGAGGAGAACGTCGTCTCCGTCGACCGGTAAAGGGCAATCGACGCGCTACAGTGCAGCAATTGACCACGCAAATGAATGCTGGGGCACCCAGATATGTGTTTCCGCTAACACTGGAGCGAACCCTGTTAAGCATGGGTCAACGGAGTCGACGCTGCGTCAAAGCGCCCATGTTAACCCAGATCCATCGGCAACGAGGCCTGCAGTTCGCATGGGACTGCCGTCATTGGTCAGAGGAAGAGTGGAAAAAAGTTGCCTTCTCCAAAAAATCGAGGTTTCTACTCCACAGAATTGACGGGAGGTGGCGGATACGGCGTCAGACACACAAGAACCGAAACCCAGATACCCTTGTCCGTCAAGTACAGGCCGGGGGTGGCAGTGTGTATGTCTGGGACATGTCTTCCTGGGATGACCTGGGATCGCTGGTACCACTGGATGGGTCCCTGAACGCCAGTGGCCACCTGACCATCCTCTCTGACCACATGCATCCCATCATGTTGGACGCTTATTATGGTGGTAATGGTGTCAACAGATAGGACAATGCGCCCTGTCACGTTGTTAAGGAAGTGCGTGACTGGTTCCAGGAACATGACAGCGATGCCTCCGTTCTCCCTTGGCCGGCTAAATCGCCCAACCTCAGTCCCATAGAGCACTTGTGGGACTATTTGGATCGACAGTTTCTACGTGCCGACTCACAACACCGTCATCTCCGGAACCTCCGTGCTCTACTGCAGTGCGAATGGGCACTTGTGCCTTGGGTAACCTTCTATGGCCTCATTGTGTGCATGCTACGGCGTCTCACCTCTGTCATCCGGGTCAAGGGTGGTTATTTTCATTATTTGGTAGGCGATCATATTTTTCTGATACAACCGTGTACTGTAGATACTTTTGTAATATGTAGGATTTTTGCAAAATACTGGAGAGAATCTTTGATAATAGACTAATTAGCGATTAAAATTGAAAAAAATATTTAACGATGAACTCAGATTTGAAAATAAATTAATTTATATAGCGCATTGTACAAAGTTCAAACACCGTTAGCCTTTTTCTTCTTGGACCAGTGCTTGTTTTAATATTATGAACTGGATCAGTAGATAGCGAATATAGAAATGATGCTACGTCCTCGAAATAGCATGTCCTTGGGTGGTATTAGAGAAATACGCAGACAGCCGTATACTCTAATTTTGGAGTTTCCTTCCGGTTCGTAACAAAAAACCTTTCCACCCTGTGGAAGCTGGGTGGACGCCAGAAATGACTGTCAGACCCATGAAAGTCCTATAAAAATCCTATAAGCCCATGAAAGCCCTATAGCGTTCTCTATAGCCCTTTCTTAGGCCTTTCGTATCGGAAACTCTGGTCCAAATTTCTAGCATGCTACTTTTAATGTCTGTTCAAAATCTGAACTCAGACACGCGCTTCATAAAATCCTGTCCAACAAAATTCATTCATTTCGCATCAATTTACACAAAAAATAGGAATTAATTGAGCTAACTGTGGATGTTTTTATTCCTCGGGGAAATTCTGTAAAACTAGAAACGATTGGCAGAAAACAAAAGTGTGTTGCAGACTATGTTGTCCCTGATGTACGAAGTTTCCTGGAAATTCAAACTGAGTATAAATAAAGAAAAAAACAAAGTTATGATTTTTGAGCGAGGAACTGTTAGCACTGAACGTAATATAAGTCTAAATGGCAAAGTGATTGACCAGGCGAACGAGTTTGTGTATTCTGCAAGCATCTTTGACAGAGAGAACAAATTGGATAGTGAAATTAGTAGGTGAGTGAATTCTTCATTAAAAGTCAGAGCGGCTTCGGAAGGTTTTCACAGGAATGACGGGTTCTCAAGTGAGTCCCGCATGGCTGTGTTTGAAAGTGTAATTGTTCATACTCTGATGTATGGCAGTAAAACCTGGGTACTGCAGAAGAAACATAGGAGTCGTTTGTGTGCTGGAGAATTGCGTTACTTACAGGGGGCTTGTGGCAAGACACATTCTGATCGTGTGACGTGTTGTGGTTGTGTAATGTGAAGCAAAATGTTGTTAGCAAGGTGGAGACTACTATTCTTCTGGGATTTGGCCATGTTGAAAGAATGAGTGATGGGATGCTTACTAAGAAATATTTTTTAGCCCAAGTAACAGGAAGGAAAGGCAAAGACAGGACAAAGAAGTCATGGAAGAATCAGATTTAGGAGTGTCTGCTTGAGAAAAAGATTATGAGTATGAAGTATAGAAGGTCTCGTGTACGTCGATTGATGGATGTCAGTGAAGCCCGAGTTGTGTGTGACGATCGCTGTAAATAAAGAAGTTTGATACGGCAACAGTAAGTAATTAATCAGTTAAAAATTGATCCGGTAGTTCGTAATTCTTTGTGGATCTAACCTCTGAATCTAAGAGAACAGTCCAGTGATATGTATGTATGTATTATAACGAAGTAAATTTCTCCGTCATTTTTGGTCTACGCCGGGATTCGAACCCGAGTCCGCTTATTCCGGAACAAGTTGCTCTATCAACTGAGCTACGCAGACGTTCATTCTGATTGCTATGTGCCTTTACGTCGTGTGCGTCCTGCTGGCAGGTACGTCACATCTCCCCCCGAAAGAGGGCCGGGGGCATAGCCCACGGGTCAGCCGTAACCATGAATCGTCGCAGGCAGCCATCCTCTGTAGAACGTGCACTTGAGAACTCCCAGTCAATCTGGTGTGTGGAATGCAGCATCACACATTTTTACTTTTCGAAGCTCTGGAGAAGGGATTCTCTGATTTTTCCTATCTCGCGGTGTGGAAATAACATCACACCATTGCGAGATTTTTGAACAGTCGGGTCATCCGGATAGTTCGGGCGCCATTATAACGAAGTGAATTTCTCCGTCATTTTTGGTCTACGCTGGGGAACCCGAGTCCGCTTATTCCGGAACAAGTCGCTTTACCAAATGAGCTACGCAGACGTCCATTCTGATTGCTATGTGCCTTTACGTCGTGTGCGTCCTGCTGGCAGGTACGTCACAGTATGTAAAAACTGCTTGAGAAAGTATATAATATTAGTGTTATAGGTGCATCATAAAAGTTAGGAAAACGCATCTGTCAAAACATTTAGTGTCAAAGGTGCATCATATAAGTATAGAAAAGCGTATCTGTCAAAAAAAGGGCCACAAGTCAAAAACTTAAGCATAACAGTGGAGAATTGAAGATGTTGCTTTAAAACCTAGGAAAATCAGTAGATTCCTGTGATTTACAAAATCTATTGGTAGATAGAAGTCAAAATCAGTAGATCTAATGATAAATGAGTAGAATGGCAACACTGCGTATGACCCTTACGAGTGGCAGCAAGATCAACCCAATGAACACGTCGGGCTCTCGATCGTTGATCTTCGGCGCAGTGACGGAAGAAGGACTCGTCGATGAATAAGACATAGTTCTATTCATTCCGTTAAGCATATCTAGAACGGCACCACTGCAGTCTTGAGCGACAATATACTGCTGTGAGATGCAGCCTCTAAAATGGGTGGCACGAACCGGCCTAGGCCAATCTGCGATTCGCAGTCAGTGTTGATACGGGGATATCCAGAGCTGCATGTACACCTCGTGCAATGTCTGCAGCTGTGAATTGTAAACATGCTGAGGCCTGACGTCGAATGCGGCCGTCGAGGCGTTCGAACGTCTGCCTACGTGCACCGTTCGAACGCCTCGACGGCCGCATTCGACGAGGTGCATATTACTCTCCTCCACCCGCCATCATCACATTCGGCACGGCAGTTGTGCATCCAGATACGTTTCTGTTGCAATGAGAAGCAAAAAACGACAACCGTACCGAGACCTATGATGAAGCATCTACGCCTAAGTCTACGTTTACGTTTGAAGGCGTTTTACGAAGGGAGTGTCTGACCATAAGTCCAAAAATTTGAAGCATCTGGCACAGGGGTCCGTGTATATAGAGGATTCCCCATGAGATTTCCCAAGCATTCTCATTCGTTGCACGTACTTTCTCCACCGAGAACGCTCCGATGGAATGGTCCTTATGCCTAGGTGAGAACGATCAAACTTAGCTACGCCGTTCTGTAGATTGTTGTTTCGTCTCACTCACCTATCATGTGATTTGCTCGCAACGGCGAACATCTGCACAACCCAACTGTCGACACATACTCAACAATTTGCATGGTGTTGCATTTGTCATATCGAGTAAAGTGCTATCTGCCGCCCCGGTGGCGCAGTGGTCTAAGGCGATGGCCTTTGATCATTCGTCCAAAAGGGGTCCGGGTTCGAATCCCGGTGAGGCATGGATGTTGTGTTTGTCTTACAGCACTGGCTCTCTCCCTTCCCTGGAACCAGTGACGCTAAATTAGGGACGGGCGACTGCTTATAGACCATTGAGTTGCTCACGGTGGTCGTTAAACCTCCAATAAAAAAACAAGTGCTACCTGTTTTGCACAAGTTCCTTTCTATAAAAATAGTGTGAGAGTGTTGTGAAAACGCAAATTTGCCGAGGACTGAACCCGCATCCTTTTCTTCCGGAGCAAACGCTTTCACAATAAATCTAAACCAACGGAATTTATCGCTGCAAATTTGCCATCTTAACATGTGCTTCACCTTTGTGGTACGTCACATAAATTCCCCTTTCAAAAAAGGCTGCAACGATATCATTAGTTTCCGGGTCAGCAAGCAAGCCATGTTTGAAGTAGCTCGTTGAAGAAGAAGGAATTCTGATGAATTCCAGGCGATGTGCGGAACGATCACACATTTTTTTCGAAGTGAAAAAGAATTCTCATTAATTCCAGGTGATGTGTGGAACGAACATCACACATTTTTTTTAAAGCAAAGAAAGAATTCTCATTAATTCCAGGCGATGCGTGGTATGAACATCACACATTTTTCTCGAAGCGAAGAAAAATTTTTCATTAATTCGAAGCGACGTGTGAAACGAACATCACACATTTTCTTCGAAGCGAAGAAACAATTCTCATTAATTCCAGGCGATGTATATAACGAACGTCACACATTTTTTTCGAAGCGAAGAAATAATTCTCATTAATTCCAGGCGATGTGTGGAACGAACACCACACATTTTTTCGAAGCGAAGAAAGAATTAACATTAATTGCAGGCGATGCGTGGAACGAACATCACACATTTTTCTCAAAGCGAAGAAAGAATTATCATTAATGCCAGACGATGTGTGGAACGAACATCAAACATTTTTTTCGAAGCGAAGAAAGAATTATCATTAATTCCAGGCGATGTGTGGAACGAACACCACACATTTTTTCGAAGCGAAGAAAGAATTATCATTAATTCCAGGCGATGCGTGGAACGAACATCACACATTTTTCTCGAAGCGAAGAAAGAATTTTCATTAATTCTAAGCGATGTGTGGAACGAACATCACACATTTTTTTCGAAGCGAAGAAATAATTCTCATTAATTCCAGGCGATGTATATAACAAATATCACACATTTTTCTCGAAGCAAAAAAATAATTATCATTAATACCAGGCTACGTATGGAACGAACCTCCCACATTTTTATCGAAGCGAAGAAATCATATATCAATTCCAGGCGATGAATAGAACGAACATCGCACACATTTTTTTCGAAGCGAAGAAAGGATTTTGATTAACGCCAGGCGATGTGTGAAACGAACATCACACATTTATTTCGAAGCGTAGAAAGAATTCCGATTAAATCGAGACGAGGTGTGGAAGAAGCATCACACATTTTTCGAAGAACCTAACGGCCATCAGATCCATTTCCACAATCCGGAGTCAATGTAAGAAGGCAAATCAGCCTGTGACCAGGATCGATATAGCATATTTCTCCTCCGGAGACGAATGCTTTCCTATTTAAGCTACACCGACGAAATGTATCGCTGTAACCTTGACGTTTCGGCATGTGTTTCACTTCTGTAGTACATCACAGTGTTACTGAAAATTTAGCCACCATGTATTTCCTTTAGAAACGCCCACTTGATATACACAATCTACCAACAAGTAATTGGACACCTGTGATAGCAAAGGAAAACGACGTTTATTCACCTTCAATATTTGGTGGAGCCTCCACGAGCGGCGATTACAGCTGCGACCCTCCGGGGCATACTCTCAACCAGGCGTTGTACGACGGCTAGCGGTATTTTCTTCCACTCGGCTTGGAGAAGACAGATCAGTTCCTTCGCCGATTTCGGACGGTGGGGGCACCCCTTAAGTCGACGCTCCAACTCGTCCCATAGGTGCTCGATAGGGCTAAGGTCCGGGCTCTACGCAAGCCAGTCCATTCGATTAACCCCATTGTCACCATACCAAGCCATGGTGGACCTCGCAATATGACAGGTGGCATTGCCATCCTGAAAGTAACATGGGTCCATCCCGTAAAACTGCCACAACGTAGGAAGCGCATGGTCATCCAAAATGGTGCAGTAGGTCTCGGCGTTGAGTCTACCAGGAATTGCGACCAAGGGTCCCGTGCCATACCAGGAGAAACATCCCCATAGCAAAATTCCACCGCCGCCGAACTTCACAGATGGCACAATACATTCCGGCAGGAGGCGTTCTCCAGGCAGACGCCAAACCCACACCCTGCCATCCGAACGGTAGAGGGTTAACCTTGATTCGTCGCTCCAGATAACCTGTTTCCACTGTTCAACGGTCCACTGTCGACGTTCTTTGCACCACGTTAGACGAGCAGCACTATTGGACTTGGTGATCAAAGGTTTGTGGGCGGCAGCACGTTCATGATAACCGATCAGATGATCTTCCTTACAGATGGTATTCATCGAAAAAACACTCCCGGATGCCTGTTGAAACTCCTCGCGGATGTGGTCCATGGATTTGGCGCGGTTCTCCCGAATTTATCTGGCCAGCACTCGTCGGTCTCTAACTCCCAGTTTTGTGGGTCTGCCGGGTCGGGGCACATTCCGACAGTAACCTCTCATCTTCCACTTTTCAATCACATAGGCCACTGTCGATTTTAGGTACTTCAACTCGCTGGATATGTCACGTATGGATCAGCCGTTTCTGTGATACCCGACGATTACACCTTTCTCGAAATCAGAGAGCTCCGAACTGCGTGGTATCTTGCATGCGACTGGTTGCGTTGTTGTTTCCCACACGATATTTAACGGCCGTGGCCGTGACGTGTATCAGGACCGCAGATGTTGTCGATTGCAGGGGTGTCCAATTACTTGTTGGTAGATAGTGTATTATGCTGCATTTACGAAAATATCACGATGTAGTTTGTTTTAATATCTATTCTCCTACTCAAGCGTCTGTAAGAAAGCTTCTTTATGTGTGTAATGTTGGAAGAGTTGTCTACCGAGAAGTCTATCACATTTTTTTTTTCTGTTGCTGAATGAAATTTAGCTCGTCGTCTTTTATTCGATCCCAGAAAATTTCAAAAATACTACTTTTGATAAAATGAGACTTCAAAGACTGCAGTTTTCTGAAGTATTTCAGTTCGTTTTCTCATGATAATGGGTACATAGACTTAACTGAAAAGCAAAAAAAAAAAAAAAAAAAATTTAAATCGAAAAAAACAGAAATTCTGTTCTCCTAGCTTGAAGAGACATTCCAAGTCGGCAACCTCATTTATCTCCTGATGAGCTGAAAAAGAAGTGCGAAAAGACTGTAAAAATGCGCTATGAAAAACAATAAAGGAACTCAAAGGAAAATCTCGGGTCTTTTTCAAAGAACCTCAGCACAAAGAGAACAACTAAAAAAAATAATTGACGCGATTGATATCGTTCCATGGTAACTGACACAACGAAAAGGGACATTTTTAGATAGACACGACTTCCACTGGGTAACGAACTGAAACTTAAAAAAGAGCTTCCGACAGAAAATGCTGAAAAAAAACCGTAAAGGCATATTTACTTTCTTATCCAGTTTGGGCGATCAGTAATAAGCTCCAATACTGTCGCGTAAAAACTGCGATAAAATTTTACGACTGCTTTGATAAAAAAATAAAAAAATTAGTAACACGAACTTCCTTTCGAAATAGGGTTCTCACTTTCCCTTTCTCTATTTTGTTTTATTTTTGTTTTTGGTTTTTACTAGTTTAAGTGAGCATCACTGCCTAGATATTATAACAAGAAATTCAGCGCTCTATGGTAAGAAAAAGCTTATGTATTACGCAACATAGCTCGAACATGTTGTGTAACATAGTTCAAGTTTAAGTTTTCCCCTAGGTAGTGAAAGTGTATTTTCTCTTTTACCGAAGATTTATATTTGTTTCGCGTCGTCATTCAATGTTACTTTTCTTGTTTTTTTTTTATTATATTTTATTTATTTTATTATATTTTTTTATTATATTTGTCTGTAGCTCGCGCCATGCACGGTTGAAAAACTTGTGACTGAATGTTTTTCTTGTTGTATAACACGAATCGTAATAAAATGCATAACTATAATAAACTGTTGAATTATTAATGGGCAGTGCATAAGATGGGTCACCACCAACAAAATTTTCGTAATATTCCCATTAATTTTTAACTTTCCCAACTACTCGTATACGAATTTAACGATACCGTTCTTCATTATTGTATAAACATGTGCTTACTCGTCGTTGACCGGCTTGCGTTGGAGGATTGAGGCATTTTTTCAGTGACCCGAAATGATAGCGTGTCTAGATAACTATACAATGGGGTTAAAATGTGTTTTATTTTGCCAGTTTAGTTATAACAATTCTTTTTGGTATCGTTTTATAATCTATACTAATATACACTGGCGGAAAGTGAAAAAAGAACACCAAGAAGGAGACGTCTGATACCAACGAAATTTATACAGCATAATAACGGAATACAAAAGGATAACGTGATCAAAACATTATGGCAAAATGCAGCTGTATTTGCTGGTCAACTGAAAAATAATATTTCCATGTAACATGGTTAGTACGAGGTTGAACCGCCATGAACTGCGTCACACTGTGCAATTCTGGCATGGAGTCTGTCGTACAGATGTTAGATGTAAGTTTGGGGTATGGAGTTCCAAGCATCCTCAACTTGGACGCGTAAATCGGGGATGGTCGTGGATGGCCGTAGAGACCGGATAAGTCGTTGTCCCAAAAAATCCCACACGTGCTCAATGGAAGACAAATCCGGTGAACGTACAGGCCATAGAAGTTGTCTCACACCCTGAAGTGCATGTTGCGTTGCACGTGCCTTGTGTGGGCGTGCGTTATGTTGCTGGAAAACACCACGATGGACCGACCTTACAAATGGCACAACAACGGGCTGAATGATGTTGTTGATGTAGGAGGTGCTGTTTAACGTACCCGGTACAAACACTAGTTGTGTACGGGAGTGATAGCTGATCGCTCCCCACACCAGGAGACCAGGTTTAGGCCCTGTGTGTCGCTGGCGGATGCAAGAAGGGTGGAGACGCTCCTCTGTGTGTCTGCGAACACGCATACGGCCATCGGAGGCTCCCAAGCAGAATCTGCTTTCATCGCTGAACACGAAAGATCGTCATTGCGTTCTCCAGTGCAGACGTTGGCGACACCACTGCAGCCGTTCCTGACGGTGGGCTGGAGTAAGAGGTACACATGCCAGAGGCACACGTGCACGTAGTCTTGCATCCAGTAGACGGTTGCGGATTGTTCGCACAGTCACCTCAGGTGCAACGGCAGCTCGGATTTGCGTCGCAGTGGATGTTCTGCTTGACAACACCGCTCTTCTTATACGTCGATCAGTCTGCTCATCAGTCCGTCTGTGACTCCCGGTTCCACGTCTTCTCGTGTGGGAATGTTCCTCGGACCATCTACGCCACCATCGTACCACCACCGATCCTTCCCGTCCAATTCGCTCCGCAATACGACGATACGACCACCCGGCCTCGAGGAGTCCGACTAGACGACCTCGCTCAAAATCCGGTAACTTCTGAAATCGTACACGTCTTCCATGTCCAGGCATTGCAGCTTCTTCAGGGTCTTCGCACGTGTCCGTACCCCGACGACTGATTACATTCATTTTGCCGTACTCCTTAAATACCACCGACGATAATTTGCATATTATGCCGTGCTGTGGCGTAAGCGCTCACCGGTTGGTTCCGAAATTAACATCACACCTACGTACCTACGTAAACTCGAACCCATTAACATATGTAAATTTCATGATCGCCCGCCAATTCCTTCTTGGTGTTCTTTTTTCACTTTCCGGCAGTGTATAAAAAGAGAAACTTTGTTTGTGTTTTTGAGGAAATCTCGAAAACTACTGAACAGATTTGGATATTTATTTCACTGTTGGGAAACTTATTTCTTTCTGGTGGACAAAGGTTATTTCATTTATTTTTTATTCGTTTTTTTATTTTTGTCTGTACTACCGAATCAGATCGCTTTCAAGTAGTTCCCGATTTCCCATGTATCGTTGCGCTTTGTTTACATACAACCCGATCACACCCAACGTGAAAGAAAATCTCAAAACAACTGAACAGATTCGGATAATTCTTTCACCGTTGGGAAGCTTACTTCTTTTTGGTAGACATAGGCTATTGCGTTTATCTATACTAATACTAATACTATATAAAGAGAGAAACTTTGTATGTTTGAGGTGATCTCGAAAACTACTGAACTGATTTGGATAATGCTTTCACAGTTGGGAAGCTAATTTCTTTCCGGTGGACATAGACTATTTCTTTATTTCTTATTATTATTTATTATTATTATTTTGATTGAAGGTTTAACGACCACCGTGAGCAACTCAATGGGCTATGAACAGTCGCCCCTCCCTAATTATGGGTCACTGGTTCCAGGGAAGGGAGAGAGCCTGTGCCGTAAGACAAACACAACATCCATGCGTCACCGGGATTCGAACCCGGAGCCTTTCACGGGCGAATGGTCATAAGACAGCGCTTAGACCACTGCGCTTATTATTTTCGGCTATACTACCGAATGCGATCGCTTTCAAGTAGTTCGTGATTTCCGGTGTGCCGATCCGTTTACAGCCGATTGATCGAAGAAAATGTCATGATAACATAAAAAATTTGCTTATGAAAACAAAAAATAGCGATGACAAATTTGTGGGTCAGTAGCTTTTATTTAAAAATAAATCATCAAAATCGCTCCAGTGGTGGCGCTGGTGGATTGTAGAAAGAAACGGCCTTGTGTTTTAAATATACAGTATAGGTTTGTTTAGGGTATTAACGATTACTATGAGCAACTCGTAAAGCTAAAAAACATTCACCCGTCGTTATTTAGTACTACTGGTTCCAGGGAATGGAGAGAGCCTCTGCTGTAAGTCAAACACACAACTCATTTATTATTCGAGACTGGTACCTGTGACTATTTCGACGAATGGTCAGAAACCAGTGTTTCAGGCTACTTGGCCACTGGTGCAATCAGGATGTCCTTTGAATGATTTTCGTCACAAAAATAGCTTTTTCAAGACGGATTTTTATCAAAACAGAAAAGCGGCGAGTAAGAAATCTTTTTACGCCTCCTCGGAAAAAAAGCTACTTAAAATGCACAGTATGCAGTCTTCTTTAGCATAAGCGGGACAAGTTATAAGATTAATATGCTTTGGTCCATTTCATTCTTTTGCAGAAAACTTTGGTGAGACGCCCTGTACGATCCATATTTTACGCCAGTTCCTTTTCTCCTTTTGAAGCCACATTACAGCAAAGGAAGAAACAGAAGTAAAAATGAAAAATAAGGAAGTAGAGACATGTATATGTAAGAACATGTAATACTATAATTCACACAGAAGTCAGACATCTCTAAATTACCCCTATTTTAGGTTTCTCGCGTAATATTAATCCCATCCGAAAACTTGAAAACAATATTGCCCTGGAACCGAAACTTAAAATTATTTTTAGTCAGCCTGCATTTTAACTATATTACTCAAAATAATTAGAATATCATGTGACGTAGGCGACTAAACACAATTCGAGTGGGCCGCCCCGGTGGCGCAGATGTCTACGCGATGGCTTCTGATCATTCGTCCGAAAAGGGTCCGGGTTCGAATCCTGGTATGGCATGGATGTTGTGTTTGTGTTTCGGCACTGACTCTCTCCCTTCCCTGGAGCCAGGGGCACTGAATTAGAGACGGGTGACTGCTCATAGCACTCTGAGTTGCTCACGGTGGTCGTTAAACCTCCAGTCATAAAAAAACAAGTAAGTAAAATCATGCAATGCATTGATTATGATACGCTTTCCAACATACTAGAAATCATTACTCAAATTATGTGGATAATGGCTGTGGAATAAATCTCGGTCTCGTGCCCTGAAATTTGATCCCATTTCGATGATATTCTACAGAACCGGTTCAGTATACCTCCGAAATAACATGATAAAGTTTTGTCGGAATGGAAGCATTTTTAGGTAAGTTATGATGCATAAGGGCGGAATAGATTCCGCTCCTGTTTCCTAACATTTGACCCCATTTCACCCATTTTCAATAGGATTCGTTGACCCCATTTCGCCCATTTTCAATAGGGTTTGTTCCAAGGTGGTCCCCTACCATATACTAAAATTTAATCGAAATCTAACTTTTTTACGTTAGTTATGACGCATAAGAGCAGTGGAATGGATCCCGCTCCTATGTGCTAATCTTTGACCCCATTTCGTTCACGTTCAATAGGGTTCCTTCCCAGACAATCCCCTTCCACATACTAAATGTTCATCGAAATCGAACGATTTTTACGCGAGTTATCGTGCGGATACGCACACAAAGCGTGACGTAATGAGGCAGATGAGAATCGTGACCATCTGCTTGCAAACGTGTGACGTCACAAAACTTTAATAGGATCCACACACAACGCGTGACGTTATGAGAGAAATGGCGTGACCACGCGCCAACATATCAAGCGCGAGATTATGACGTCATAAGATCGTCCCCAGGTGGTCCCCTACCACATAATAACATTTTATCGAAATCGAACCATTTTTACGCATGTTATGACGCATAAAGACAATGGAATGCATCCCGCTCCTATGTCATGATCTTTGACCCCACTTCACCCATTTTCAATAGGGTTCATTCCCAGGTAGTCCCCTACAATATACTAAAATTTCATCGACATCGAACCATATTTACGCAAGTTATGGCGCATAAGGGCAATGGAATAGATCTCGCTCCTATGCTGCGACCTTGGACCCCATTTCATCCATTTTCAATAGGGTTCGTCCCAAGGTGGTCCCCTACCACATACTAAAATTTCATCCAAATCGAACCATTTTTACGCAAGTTATCGTGCCGACAGACGGACAGACGGACGGACAAAGCTGGAGCACATACGCTTCTTCAACCTACGGTTGGAAAGCGCAAAATAAAAAGTCGAGTGTGACGTAGGCAGGCGAATTACGCATAGCTTTATGCAAATTAACATCTGTGGAGTCAGAATGAATGAATCACAGATTGCTTTAGAAACGAAGGGTTTTCGGGTGCACCATTGTTCTTCCGCGTCTACCGTGACATTTCGTTTCTTGAAGTCTTGGGTTCGAATGATATCTTAACAGAATGCTTTACCGGAATCAACGGCGTGGAGAGCTATTGGCATTTTGGAAGAGGTCATGTACAGCTGATGGTGGAAGGAGCCATTGGAGTGTCATTTCTCGAGTGTAGGTACGATTCCAAGCTACGGGAAGTTTTCGAAGAAGGCAAGATCAAGTCCGTCCACGATCAACTACCGCAAGGGCTGCCCGATATCTTTTGTTAACAGCCAGTCAGAACAAGCAATAAAACAAAATGCTACTCAGCTCCAGCAAGAGCCTTTCGTGTCAACAGGTTGTCAACTCAAGCTGTCCACAGTCGCCTTCATCAAGATGGCCTTTATGCACGTAGACCAAAGGTGTGTTTTTCTTTAACCACATGACACCGTACGGTCCGCAGAAACTGGATTGAGGAGCATCCTGGTTGAGGACAAGACGAGTGGAGTGAAGTTCCTTTCTCTGACGACTTGAGATTCAGTCTGGAGTCTGAAAATCCACGACTTCGCATCTGGAAGGAACCCGGCGCACGAAATAACCCAACGTCTGTGCAAGAAACATCACATTACAGCGGACATAGGTTGATGGTCTGGGCAGATATAAGTATTGGTGGACGTATGGACCCGTACGTCATCCATAACGACAGTCCACAGATATAACAAAGAATAGATTCTCAGACCTATTGCCATGCCAAATACTGCTACCTTAGGTGATTCTTTCCTTTTCATAGTCGATAAAGTTCGGCTAGTGGATAATATGCTTAAATACGAGGGAATCGAGCTGATGGAGTGGCGAGCATGCTGCCCTGACTTATATATTCTATTCAGCATGCTTAGGACGCGCTTGGTAGACGCATTGAATCTAGGCCCACACCTCCGTTGATTCTTCGTAATCTGTGGAATGCCCTCATTGAGAAGTCGCGAAAATGCTCCAAAAGCTTTCTCGATAACCGCATGAATTCCATGCCACACAGCTTTACAGAGGTCTTAGCCAAGGACACACCACTGGCTCTGCCGACACCACTGGCTCTGCCGCCATAGGTCACAGCTAATCTGTGGTGTGACGTCACAAGCAGGCAAAAATGAACTAAATAATACCGTTGATGAAACAGTAAGCTTGTGTATCATTGATAAAGATTATTGAATT
Source organism: Macrothele yani (assembly GCA_039090855.1). NCBI lineage: Eukaryota > Metazoa > Arthropoda > Arachnida > Araneae > Macrothelidae > Macrothele > Macrothele yani. Next base: position 124,929,198 of record CM076989.1, read on the forward strand.
ACTCATTTTATCTGTTTATACGCTTAGAAGCTTTTGTTCCATTGGTTTCAAAGCAGCTTCTCTTCTGCGGCTGCGTCGTGCTTGCCCATGACGTCATTTGCAGCACGGACAGTGACTTATGGCGGCTAACGCTGCGTGGATAGGAGTGGTGTCTCCAGTAATACAACCTCCTTAGTCTTAGCCGTTCAAGCGAACCACACAGCCTAGTGAGACACACAGCCCTTTTTCCACCTTCTAAAGGCATTTTTCTTGTCGAAAAGCTATGCATATTGTTGTGTAGCATATCACATCATATGCATTAAATGATAATATTGCATGAAAATTCGCTAATGTTTTTTTTTCTTACCCATATTTCCGAATATTTTGCTGTATATTACAGAAAAATAATACAGTATATTACGTTCAACAATGTCAGTCGCACATTATTTTTCTCACAACATCTCTTGTTCCCATAATTCTTTTGAATAGTGTAGTAAATTAATATTGCAATATTTGTAGATGCTATACTTTTAGTTCGGGCGGAACCATGCTCCCAAAGCCCAGAACAGCAAATTTATTGCTCACCCATGCAAGTTTTAAAACTTATTTGAGAAGCTAAATGAAATATAAAAATATTTTTTCTGGACCCTCCAGCAACGCGGGCTCCTGCTCCTGATCCCCGTGGTCTTCCCTAGATCCACCCCTGTGCCAGTCGTAGTAGATAAATACCCCAGAACAAGGGAGGTTCAAAGATTAAGTGCGATTTTTTTTCACTAAGTAATCATTTGTTCGTACCCTGAAGGCAATTTTCCTGGAAGTTTCATGTTAAAAATCCAATAAGTTGCGGGTTAAGTATTCGTAAAAAGAAAATATTTGAACTTTCGTTAACTTTATCACAAGTGCAGAAAACAGGTGCTCCAGAACAATTGGTCTGTAACATATCCATAATGCCTGAAGCAGCGGTTCAACTGATATGAAGTAAACAATAACGTTCTTTTTTATGTTCATCTTTCCGTGCGTAAGCCTTCAATATTTTTAACATGATGTTTACAAAACTTCCTCTTCTAATATCACCTAGGGAAAATCTGTGCTTCACTTTCGCACCATGGATCTTTCTCCTAAGAGGAACAGCATCCATTTTTTTCTTTTTACGTGTGTGTTTTCATCTTTCTCTTGATAATGCGCACCCACTCTCTTCATAAAGGAGGAGTTCTTTGAATGATGCACCAAAGCACAAAAACTGTACGATCGATGTGAGAACAGAGCTTCCTGCGAGACAAAAGGCTTTTTCCTCTCCTTCATTCTACAACCTTATAAAAACCCCCGTGGACCTTCTACAACTTCGACCCGAAAGCTCAACAACAGTGCTTTTCAAGTAAAACTGGTCTTCGTACACACCGGGAAGGGGGCTGGGGCAACCTTAACTGTCTTCATTAACTTTCAGTTAAAAATGTTACGGGAATTTCAAAGGAATTAACGATATTCCAAGTAATGCACTCAAGCCATTAACACGCATCAGATTTCTTAGTTTCTGTATTCCTGTCTTTACATACGTCTCTTTAAAATTTAAAGATGCATACAAGTAGCTTTGGATTTGAAAATTTTTTGTTTACCAGTGGAGAAAGCCATTAGACGAAATGCAAAATATAAAAGAATAATTAATCGGTCTAATTTATATTTGATTATGCAAATATAAATATTTTTGAGATCTCAGGAACTACAGACCTGTCAGCCTCTTATCAGTGGTTTATAAAATCTTCACTAAAGTTCCTTCACACCGCTTGAAGGTAACACTGGACATGGCTCAACCGAGAAAACAAGCTGGATTCAGAAATGGCTACAGCACTATAGATCATATCCACGTACTAAGAGAACTAATTGAAAGAGCGAGGGAATATGAACTTCCATTGTGCATGGCTTTTGTCGATTAGGCCTTTGATTCGGTGAAAAAATCAGCAGTTACAATGGCTCTGAAATCCTGCTGTATTCAAGATGCATGCATTAATATTATTAATAACATCTATGAAAATGCAAGTGCAAAGATTCGGCTGTTTGAAAATACAACACACATAAAAACTGGAAAGGGAGTGAGACAAGGTGACACCATATCTCCCAAGCTCTTTAATTCCACATTGGAAAATGTGTTTCAATCACTGATCTGGGAAAACAAATGGATAAAGATGAATGGAGATTATCTAACTCACCTTCGTTTTGCTGATGACATAGTCATTTTTTCAACTACCCCATCAGAGCTGCAGAGTATGATCCAGGAACTTGCTGACAGGAGTAAAGAAGTGGGATTAGAAATGAACTTCCAGAAGACAAAAGTGATGTACAATGCTTTGACAGGAAATGAAGATTTATCGATTGATGGGGGAAAGCTGGAGATAACCGATACGTACGTTTATCTTGGACAGCAGATATCAAGTGAGGGTCACATCGATGAAGAAGTTAATCAGCGTATAAAACTTGCCAGGAGAGTTTTTGGAAGAAACAGCATAATTTTCAAGAGCAATATGCCATTATGTTTTAAAAGAAAAGTGTTTGATCAATGCATCCTTTCAGTGCTTACGTATGGTGCAGAGACGTGGACCTTAACTAAAAGAGACATACAGAGGTTGCAGACAACTCAAAGTAAGATGGAGAGGTGCATGCTTGGTGTAACTAGGAGAGATAAGAAGAAGAACTCGTGGATCCGAAAAATGACAAGAGTGGAAGACATCATGATCAGAGTTAAATCCCTGAAATGGCAATGGGCTGGACATACTGCCAGAAGGACAGACCATCGATGGACAGCCGACATTTTAGATTAGATTCTAAGGGACAGGAAAAGACCCAGAAGAAGACCACGTGGAAAATGGGTCAGTGAAATTCGAAAGTATGCGGGAGTAACATAGAGGAGACTGGCACAATACAGACCGTAGTGGAAGAGGCTTGGAGAGACCTTCGTCCAGCAGTGGATTGATAATTATTGACAATGATGATGATGATCTTCACGCAAGCAAAAAGTAAAACACAACGGGATGCTGCCTGTAAACTGTTGAAATAAAAACACATTCCCATTTTGTCCACAAAGAAATGAGTTTGAGTTTCAAATATTTTTCACACGAACCGTTAACGCATATGCACGTTTACATACGATTAGCACTGCCTTTGAAATGCACTTTTACATACGATTTGCACTGCTTTTGAAATGCACTTTTACATACGATTTGCACTGCCTTTGAAATGCACTTTTACATACGATTTGCACTGCCTTAATTTACGGCCACTGATTCGAGACAGTTTGCGTGACATCAGCCACGCGGACCACCCTGTTCAGAAGCCATCGCCTAGACTACTTCTCCGCTGAGGTGGCTTATAGAAAGTTACGATGTCTGTTTTCATTCATTCCTTATGTTTAACCTCCTCTAAGCCAGGTAAAGTTACGGTGTTTACTCTTCATTCATTCATAAGTGTAACGTTCTCACTCATGGAAACTTATGATATTTCCTCTTTATTCACACTTATGTTTATATAAAGTTATGATGTTTGCTTTGTATTTATCCTTTAATTAAACATCCTCTCCCTATGTAAAATCACGATGTTTGTTCTTTATTCATTCTTAAGTTTAGTGTCTCCAAGTAATGTAAACTTGCAATGTTTGCTCTTTATTCACTCTTAAGTTTGGCATTCGCCCAAATGTAAAGTCACGATGTTTGCTTTTTATTGATTCTTAAGTTTAACATACTACCCCATGCAAAATCACGATGTCTGCTTTTTATTCATTCTGAGGTTTATCCTACCGCATGTGAAGACACGATGTTTGTTCTTTATCCCTTCTCAAGTTTAGTGTCTCCCACTCATGTAAACTTACAATGTCTGTTCTTTATCCCTTCTCGAGTTTAGTGTCTCCCACTCATGTAAACTTACAATGTTTGTTCTTTATCCCTTGTCAAGTTTAGTGTCTCCCACTCATGTAAACTTACAATGTTTGTTCTTTATCCCTTCTCAAGTTTATTGTCTCCCACTCATGTAAACTTACAATGTTTGTTCTTTATCCCTTCTCAAGTTTAGTGTCTCCCACTCATGTAAACTTACAATGTCTGTTCTTTATCCCTTCTCAAGTTTAGTGTCTCCCACTCATGTAAACTTACAATGTCTGTTATTTATCCCTTCTCAAGTTTAGTGTCTCAAACTCATGTAAACTTACAATGTTTGTTCTTTATCCCTTCTCAAGTTTAGTGTCTCCCACTCATGTAAACTTACAATGTCTGTTCTTTATCCTTTCTCAAGTTTAGTGTCTCCCACTCATGTAAACTTACAATGTTTATTCTTTATCCCTTCTCAAGTTTAGTGTCTCCCACTCATGTAAACTTACAATGTTTGTTCTTTATCCCTTCTCAAGTTTATTGCCTCCCACTCATGTAAACTTACAATGTTTGTTCTTTATCCCTTCTCAAGTTTAGTGTCTCCCACTCATGTAAACTTACAATGTTTGTTCTTTATCCCTTCTCAAGTTTAGTGTCTCCCACTCATGTAAACTTACAATGTCTGTTCTTTATCCCTTCTAAAGTTTAGTGTCTCAAACTCATGTAAACTTACAATGTTTGTTCTTTATCCCTTCTCAAGTTTAGTGTCTCCCACTCATGTAAACTTACAATGTCTGTTCTTTATCCCTTCTCAAGTTTAGTGTCTCCCACTCATGTAAACTTACAATGTCTGTTCTTTATCCCTTCTCAAGTTTAGTGTCTCCCACTCATGTAAACTTACAATGTTTGTTCTTTATCCCTTCTCAAGTTTATTGTCTCCCACTCATGTAAACTTACAATGTTTGTTCTTTATCCCTTCTCAAGTTTAGTGTTCCCACTCCATGTAAACTTACAATGTTTGTTCTTTATCCCTTCTCAAGTTTAGTGTCTGCCCACTCATGTAAACTTACAATGTCTGTTCTTTATCCCTTCTCAAGTTCAGTGTCTCCCACTCATGCAAACTTACAATGTTTGTTCTTCATTAATTCCTAGTTTAACATCTTTTCCCCATGTAAAAAGTCATGATGTTTGACCTTTCTTCATTCTTATGTTTAGTGCCTTCCACTCATGTAACTTTAAAATGTTTGCCCTTTATTCACTTTTAAGTTTAATGTATCCTTCCCCATGTAAAGTCGCGATGTTTGCGTTTTACTCATTCTTAAGTTTAACGTCCTCTACCCATGTAACATAACGATGTTTGCTCTTTCATCATTCTTAAGTTTAATGTCTCTCTCTGTCCATTAAACTTACAGTTTCTGCTATTAATTATACAGGGTGATTGTAAAGGGGTAATAGTACACATCAAGACAAACAATATTTGCAATGGAACCTATGGCCTCATTCCACTCCTAGAGCCAGAAAAGAGCACGTTCGAAAAATGTCCAGCAGGTACACGGAGTTCCAACCAGTGCATGAGAAGTACAAGATGCAAATCAGGTGCGCTAAACACGTGCGTAGACGATGAGGAGCAAACATTTAAAAACGCAGTCGAACCATTCAGCGATATTACCGTGCGAACATCACATGAGAATTGACGTATACATCTGACCGGCGCAGGGTACCGTGTGTTCCTGGAGCAAGTGCTTCCCGGTCTGTTGCAAGGTGTTCCGCTCACCACACGGAGGGACATGTGGTTTATGCATGATGGGGCCCCAGCACACTTTTGCCACCGAGGTCCGATACTTCCTAAATGCGACATATCCCGGGCGGTGGATTGGACGTGGTGGACCTGTGGCTTGGCCTCCACGCTCTTCAGACCTTAATTCACTGGATTTCTTTTTCTGGTGGCACGTGAAAACATTGGTGTACGAGACACCTGCGTACTCCCTGGAAGATCTCGTCGAGCGAATCGCTGTTGCTACGGACAAGGTCAACACTCCACCGGCAGTTTACGAGAAGGTGCGACACTCCTTCATTTCGCCGGTGTGGGCTGTACAACGACTCCCTTGGACGCCAGTTTGAGTAGCTCCTTTGAGTCTTTCTCTGATGCGATTGGAATTGTGCAACTCATAAATTAGGTATGTCTCTCTGTTTTTACTCTTGAAGGCTCAACGTGGATCTGTAACTTTACTCTTTTCTGGCATTAGGAGTGGGACGCGGCCCTAGGTTTCATTGCAAATATTGTTCGTTTGATGTATACTATCACCCCTCTTGTTTTGTTGAAGAAGTTTACAATCACCTTGCATCTTACTTTTAACATCCTTCCCTATTTAATATCACGATTTTTGCTTTTTATTTACTCTTAATGTTAACATCCTCCCTTATGTAAAGTCGCGGTGTTTCCTCATTATTGTTTCTGAAGTTTAAAGTTCTCGTCCTGTATAAAGTTGCGGTGTTTGTTCTTTATTCATTCTTAAGTTTACGGTTTCTACACTGGTAAAGTTACGATGTTTGCTCTTCATTCACTTTAAGGTTTAACGCCTCCCAGTCATATAAACTTAAGATGTTTGCTCTTTATTCATTCTTAAGTTTGAGGTCCTCCCCACGTAAAGTTACGATATTTGCTTTTTATTCACTTATAAGTTTAAAGTCTCCTACCTATGTAAATGTAAGATGTTTGCTTTCTGTTTTTCATATGTTTAACGTCGTTCACTCAGGTAAAGTTGTGATGTCTACTCTTTATTATTTCTTACATATAACGTCCTCTATCCTACCAACGTAAAGTTAGGACGCATTGCTCCACACTCATTTCAGTTTAAGGATCCAAAAATGGAAAAACATAATGTGGTAGGAACGAATGTAGTACTTATGGTTTATCCGGGGTTACAAACAACATCTAGGAGTACAGTGAAAGATCATTTCAAAACATTTGGGAAGGATATTATTGAACTGGGATATTACAGGACCATTGGGAAACCCATTTCGGAACTGGGATATTTAGAAACCACTGGGAACGCAATTTCTGCAGCAAGCCGTTCCAGAGATGTTGGGAAATGCTATTTCCGGAACGAGACATTCCAAAACCATTGGTAGGCAGCTTAGAAAATGAATCATTCTAGTACTGGTCCACGAGCGTTAGTATCTGAATTCGTGCGTCTGTGTGTTTTTTGTATCACAGAAGGTATGGAAACAGAATTCAATACATCATTAAGATTTAATGATATCCAATATAATTTTGTGTCATGAGTATTTTCTGAATTTATTACATTTTGTGTTAAAAATAATATTCATAAAAATAACGATGCTGTGTTGGATTTATTTTTGTCACGAATCTCGTTTTCTTCAAGCAAATCCATTCCTAGAAAAAAAAAGGTTGCTTTGAAAGAAGAAGAGACATAGAAAAACTAAAATCAGAATTCATTGGCTGAAAATTTTTAATTACTCGTTGAAACGGTTGTTTATGAATTGAAAGCATGATCGCCTAACAGAAACACAAGACGTCACGAGACCATCCAAAGTTTTTGCGATAGAATGGATCAAATTCAGCCTCGGTTTTAATTAAATTGCACTTATAATTTTTTTTTCCGGTTCGTTTTTTCACAGACCCATTGTAGTGGAAATCCGAGCCATTATCACGCTTTTCCTTGCTATGCGGCATGTAATAACATCGCTCTCCGAAAGCCTTCAAGCGAATAATGTCACGCTAGGAAGGTCTGATGTCAGGTGCACGGTAGAGAGACATTTTCTCCTAATATGCGACGAAATCCAAACACTTGGGACCATCAGTTCTCGCTGCAGAAGGAAAAGCGTAATTAGTTTGAGGCAAGATTTGCGTGTGCCTTGCTGCGACTGTTCTTAGAGAGCTATGTACACACAACATAGACGCGCCTCCGACAAAGTTTTAAGACCTAGTTGCAGCTTCGGGCTGCGGAACCGATTAAACACTGTGCGCTCTCTTGTATCGCAGACATCTACGTATCTCCTCAGTACAGAAACAGATCGTTTTCTAGCGGCAAACAAGAATGTCGGATTATTCCCGTCCTTAAGGAAAAAAACAGAAAAAAAGCGAGGAATGTGACTAAGCGTTTTTTTTTTCTTTGCTCGACGCTTAACTGATTTGATTTTAAACATACTCTACGAAAAAAAAATATAGGAAGGAGTAAAGGGCAATGTTTAACCGGTCGTTGGTACCTACACGTTGAACAACGCCAGTAGTTGCGCGTGAG